>CM060915.1:966766364-976766364 GCA_030737875.1 Allium sativum | reverse complement strand
AGCCAATGTTTTAAAATGCAAAGACGTACGCGAGGCGTTTTCGGGTCCGTGAGGCGAGGCGTAAGTCTTTCAGGTAAAAAAAAAAAGCACAATACATAACTTAATTTTTAATATGGAATAACATTAGGTGTCAAATACTAAGTAAAACCCATAAAACATTCAAAGCAATTCCAACAAAATACAATCATTCTTGCACATTTAATCTAAAATGCAAAAGGTCAAATGATATCTTCCTCCTCATGCAAAAGATTCAAATTTTGATTTCTTAAAACTATTTGAAGATTACATCAAACTACAATTTTGATATGTTCCATCAATTCAAATCGATTTGCAAAATTATTTCGAGATTTAACAAAGTTTATTGAAAAACATTCTTTAAATAACAGTAAGAAAATTCATTATATTGCTCATGATCATTATTTCATAAACAATTTTACTTGATTGTGCCGATATTGAAATTGAACAGTAAAAAAACATTAATTTTTTATTTTCTTAAATTTTGTCTTTTTTTATTTCTATTAAATAATTAAAGTTCAATGACATTTATTTGTGTCAATATCTGCAACTAAAGATTAAAAGGTTTTAAGTCATATGCCTCAGCTGTTTGAGGCATGCGAGGCGTAAGCTTTATGCGCTTTGTATGCCTCAAGTCATTGAGGCATAAGCTTTAGAGGTAAAAAGCCTTTCGGAATAAGCCTCAAGGTGTTTTATCTTTAATTTCCTTGAAGTGAGCCTTGAGGCGAGCCTCGAGGCGGGTTTTTTAAAACGATGGTATTAGCCATGTTAAATTAATTAATTAAATCCCTAGCATATTTTTCTTAATTATTAAATATTCCATTTTCTAATTATCTTATTTGTAATCCTGAAAAAAGTGAGTTTTCCTATGTGACTTATTTCAAATTCCTTCATCATGATTTCAGAAAATTCTTGGTTCATTCTATTATTTGTTGATCCAAAAACGATACCATCTACATAGATTTGTGCTAATTGAATATCATTTTCGTTTCTTCTAATAAATAGAGTATTGTCTACTTTACCAATTTCAAAATTTGATTGTAAAAATAAGTTCTTAGTCGATCATATCAGGCTCTAGGAGCTTGTTTTAATTCATACAAAGCTTTCTTTAATTTATAAACTTGATTTGGAAATTTTTCATGTTCGAATAATGGAGGTTGTTCAACATAAACATCTTCTTTAACAAATCCATTTAGAAAAACACTTTTTACATCCATTTGAAATAGTTTGAAATTATTATAATTAGTGAAAGCAAGTAGAACTCTAATAACCTCTAATCTTGCTATAGGGCCAAAGGTTTCGTCGTAATCTATTCTTTCTTCTTGACAATATCCTTGTATAACTAGTCGAGCTTTATTTCTAATGACTTCACCAAGTTTATTCATTTTATTTTTATAAACTCATTTAGTTCATATTATAGTTGTTTCCTCTGATCTGGGAACAAGTTTCCATACATCATTTCTAGTGGTGGATACATCATTTCTAGTGAATTGATCTAATTCTTCTTGCTTAGCAAGATCAATGAATCATCAGACGATGCTTTCTTTGGATTTTTAGGTTCAATAGTTGATATAAAAGCTACATTACTCATGTTATTTAATTGATTTCTAGTTCTAACCATAGATTCAATATCTCCTAGTTTATTTTCTACATGATCTCTTAGAAGTCTAATTCTTTTATTGGGTTGATTAATTTCATTATTTCATTTAATTCATTATCATTATCACATTCATCTTCATTATATTTTTGATTTAAATCTTTATAATTTTCATCAAAAGAAACATTTAGAGTTTCTTCAATAGTATTAGTTTTTAAATTAAAAACTCTATATGTTTTATTTGTATTTGAGTATCCAAATAAATTTCCTCTATTTGATTTAGAATCATATTTATCTAAATTTTCTTTAGTATTTAAAATGAAGCATTTACTTCCAAAATTTCTAAAATAAGATACCTTTGGTTTATTATTTAAAGAAGTTCGTATGGAATTTTGTTGGTTAATGGTCTATATTTAAGATATAACAAGCTGTAACAACTGCTTCAACCCAAAAACTTCTTGGAAAATTACTATCAGAAAGCGTAGTTCTCGCACACTCTTGAATCGTCCTATTTTTACGCTCAACTATGTCGTTTTGTTGAGAAGTTTTTGGAAAAGAGAAATTATGAGTAATTCCCTTTTTATTACAGAAATTCTCAAAATTTTCATTTTTGATTTCTCCATCGTGGTCACTATGTATAGTTTTAATCTAAAGATAATAGATTTCGAATTCTTTTAGCAAATGTTTTAAATAAATCAAAAACATCACTTTTATGTTTGAGAAAAAGTAACTAAGTAAACCTAGAGAAATCATCAACAATTACAGAAACATACTATGATTTATTGATTGCGTTTTAGATGGACCAAATAAATCTATATGAAGTTATTTTAATGGATTTTAAGTGGAAATCTCATCTTTTAATTTTGATTGAACTTTTTCTTAATTTCCCTAATTGACAAGCGTCCCGTAAATTATTTAATTTAAAATTCATTTTGGGTAGCCCTTTTACTAAATTTATTTTAGAAATTCTAGATAGATGTTTGAAATTTAAATGACCGAGTCTTTTATGCCAAATCCAAGGATCACTTGTATTGGCCAAAAGACATAAGTTATCGTTTGAAATTTTCATACTTAAGATGCAAATATTTTTCTTTCTAATTCCTTCAAAAATTATTATCTTCGATGAAACACTTTTTTTTTCAAATTTAATTTTATAACCTTTGTAACATAATTGACTTATACTAAGCAGGTTATGTTATAAATTCTTAACTAATAAAACATCAGAAATAGTAAGAATTTTAGAATTACCTACATTGCTGATGCCAATCACATATCCTTTCGAGTTATCATCAATTTGATCATTCATCCATTTTGATAAATTATATTATTTAGACTAGTATGTCTGGATTTCCCGTCACATGTCTCGAACAACCACTATCAAGTATCCATTTATCTTTCTTGATTTGCACCATTTGTCCTTTAGGTTTTGAATCATCAAGAGCCATGTAACTCATCTGTTCCTGTACAACACACCAATTCAATAGATAACTTGTTTTTTCAATAAAATTAAATGCAGACTTATGAAATAATGATGAAATAAATATTTTTGATCTAGTGCTATAAGAAATTTCAAAGAATACCATTTAAACTTTTCAAAAATTCAGATTATGAAAATTTTGAAAGCCAATGCTCTGATACCAATTATTGAGGAATGCGGATTAAGGATCTTAAGGCAAATTAAACACTAGATGAAGGCGAATAGTGTGCTATGGATTTTATAGATTTTTTGAAATCTTTTTAAATTTTATCAGAATGTTATGCAAATCACAATATGAATAATCATAGAATCAAACACAAATGCATATAATATCAATAAAAAGCAGTTTAAGAAAAGAACACATCGATATTTTATACTGGTTTGAAGTTACCCTACATCCAGCCTCATAAAACGCTGGGTTGATGTATATTTCTTTTCAAATAATATCCAAATTTCAATCGTTGATTTCCGGGTTACAAGGGCACAACCCAACTATTTCCGGAGTACAGTAAGACTCGGTTGATTTCCAGGCCATAACCTGCACCCAATTGATTTTCAGGACACAATCACACCCAATCGATTTATACGGGACACGACCACAGTTTTTGAGCATCAGTTTTTGAGGATAGACTCGATAGAACTTGATCTTGCGATCTTTAATTACATAAAGCCTATAACTTTCGAGTAGCACTTGACTCTTTGAGAGGGTTTGACGGAGAATTGAATTAGAAAGAGATTGATATAATTCTCTTTGAGAATCGGCAGAGTATAGGTATATAATTTGAGAAATTTAGAGTATTAATGGAGAAAGAACAAAGGAAGAAGAAGATGATTAAAAGTTAGTTAAAAAATCGAATTTATAAGCTTATTTATAGTCTTTCAACAGTCGAATCCTTTCAAAATAGTTTTGAATTCAAAAGACACAACTTTTCAAAATTTGAATTTAAAAACAACGCCACTATGTCAACCTACTAAAATGTATGTCGACATACCTTAGAAACTTCTCAAAAAATAAAATTTTGAATTAAAGGTAATAATGTTTAAATAAATTATGGTGATCCTTGAGTTAAGACAAACTATTTTCTTTTATATTAAAATAGAGTTTTTCAAGTACAAATATATATATATATATATATATATATTTAAAACATATATTAAGGTGACTTAAAAATGATTAAGAAAACTATATATGATATTAAAGTATATATATAAAACTATGATATAAGAAATACTTTAGAACTTAATATAAGTATGGAAATTTTGAACTTAAGTAACTATAGTAAAACTAAATAAAAATTAGTATTAAATATAAATAAGAAATATATAATCAGAAGTTAAAAAGATTTAGGAGATAAAATATATTTAAAAAACTAGAGTTAAAATAAATTTAAGAACAAAGAAATATATTTAAAATAAGTAGTTTTGAAATCATTTTGAAATTAAGAGAGGAATATTTAAAAATAGTGAGAAAAGATTGAAATAAGGATTTACTGTTCATCAGAGTTTTGACAAGAAATCTATACTTAATTACTTTTTGTTTCTTGAACTCTTGTTACTCATGAGTCTTGAAATCTTGATTCTCTAAACTGTACAATCTTCAATAATCAGTACCTGCATATATTTCCTATATATATATATATTATACATATAATAGTGTTAGTATATATTTTATAAGCATGGTTGTTATCACTAAAACCTCATTACAATTATCTCAATCCCTAACAAAATCTATATGAGTCAGAAACAACCGCCAACTCTCGTTTGACCTTCTCGAAATCATTTTGAAATTAAGATAGGAATATTTAAAAATAGTGAGAAAAGATTGAAATAAGGATTTAATGCTAATCAGAGTTTTGACAAGAAATCTATACTCAATTACTTTTTATTTCTTGAACTCTTGTTACTCATGAGTCTTGAAATCTTGATTCTCTAAACTGTACCGTCTTCAATAATCAGTACTGCATATATATATATATATATATTCTGGATAATAGTGTTGATATATATTTTATAACAATAATAGTTAAAACAAGGTTGTTATCACTAAAACCATCGTTACAACTATCTCAATCCCTAACAAAATCTATATGAGTCAGAAACAACCGCCAACTCCCGTTTGACCGTCTCTTTATGAAACGCATAAACATTGCATGCATTAACGCTCTTTGTCACTATCAATGAACTTTTCTTCTCTCTGTTATCCGTCATCTATACCATATCTCAATATCTCAGACCGACAACAAACTTCGACGCAAATTTTGAATATGTCCGATTCGTGATTATCTTAGCAACACCATCAAACGTTTTAATTCCTTCACTTACGCCAACCATACAACACGATGTGCCATTACTGTAAAAGATGCTCATCTATCACACTCTTATATGTAAGGAAACGAATCTCATATGATGTCATGTTGTATAGAACACTTGAATCAACCACCCATCTAGTACAATCAGAAGAACATGCACTGGATGAAAACATTGGCGTGTCACTATCATCGCCACTATCCGGACTATCTGCAACCATTGTCGACGTTCAAGCTTTCTTCTGTACATCTTTCTTCTTCCTAAGAAAACACACCACACCTGTAGTGCCCCTTATGGCAACAATAACAAGCATCCCTTATAGGGCCTTTGGATAGAGACCTAGATTTGCCTCTTAACACCACCTCTTTTGAGCTGATAAAGCCTTCAAAAAATTAACCAAAACCTCACTACGAGCCAATCCCCCCCCCCCTCCAATGTCTCATTATGCAATCCTGCCTTGACAGCGTACATGTTTATGGAATCCCTTTTATAAATCATGCTGTTAACAAACACTCCATGTCCCCATATGATGCGTTGTATAAAACACTTGAATCAATAACCCGTCTAGTGCAATCAAAAGAACGTGTACTAGATAAAAACGTTGGTGCATCACTATCATTGTCACTATCTGAACCATCTACAATCGTTTGTCGACGTTGAAGCTTTGTTCTGCCCACCCTATTTCTTCCTAGGAAAACATGCACTATTTTCCCCATATGACAACGATAACAGGCATCCCTTATAGGACCTTTTGACAGTAACCTAGATTTGCTTCTTGACACCGCCTTGCTGAACTAATAAAACCTCTAAACCATTATCCACAGTCTCACTACCAGCCAATTTAACCCTCAACACCTCATTATGCCACCTTGTGTCAACAACGAACTTGCTTATGGAATTCCTTCTACAAATCGTGTTGTTAACAAACACTCCATGTTTCAAGGGTAAAGAACACAACAAAATTGTTGTTTGCATCTCATCAATAATTTTTAAATTTGCTACATTTAAATTCACAATTAACGTGTCGAAAGCATCTAGATGCTTAGAAAGTGTGGTGTCTAGCTTCATCCTAAAGGTGTGAAGTTGCCATTGAAGAGTAATGCAGGTGGTGAAATAATTGCCATGATGTGCATCCTTTAGGGTGTTCATATTTTCAGAAATATGTAATTGAACTGTTGCAAGAGTTTTATCTTTCGTCTATTTCCATTTTGTAGGTCTTTCAAATTTACGTGGGCTTTAAACTACTTTAAAGGTCTTCACCTCTTCAACACCACCTCCATTTTCAGTCTCAATATCCCCTTTCCTGTAAAATCTATTCACAGCACAACTATTCATCTCTTTAGAACAAGCCACGACCTACCATTCTCCAATGATCTTTTTGATTTGGTACCAACTGTTAGAGAAAATTTGTGTGGCACAAATCCTTAAACGTGCTGAAAACATGAACACCGATCACCAATTAGGAGACCAACAGATCTGACAAAATGAATAATTAACTATAGAAACAAAAAGAAAAAAAAGGAAATTGAACCCAACTTTTTTAATTTCTTTAATTTGAGGAGATACAATTAGATAAAGATTTAATATCGTGGAGAAATTAAATCTCTAATCACTAATTACAAGAGAGTTCAATTCAGTCCAAAAAAAAAAAAAAAAAAAAAAACTAATTTTGTAGATGTTTTGTAAACTGATCTTCCATGGGCTTTTGCTGCAATTTACAGTGGAAAATTGTTTGTAGTAGAAGAAA
The DNA here is from genome assembly GCA_030737875.1 of Allium sativum. NCBI lineage: Eukaryota > Viridiplantae > Streptophyta > Magnoliopsida > Asparagales > Amaryllidaceae > Allium > Allium sativum. The sequence continues at coordinate 976,759,221 of CM060915.1, read as the reverse complement.
TTCCAAAATATCCTTAAAATGATATGCTTGACCAAGTTTCCTAGATAATAGGCACAGATTCTGGAATGCTTCTAGGCGTTCTACATCAGTCCATGTCCGTTTCAAATCCGACTCAGCGATTATCAAACTACAGTTTCTTCCATATATGAAGTCCAAATTGCAAACCGCTTGAACCACTTAAAAGCTGATTGGGATCTTTGATTTGACATATACCGTGTCACCAAAATTTACCAATGTCATTATGAACTTGGTTACATATATTCAACTACTATAAACCAGTTATTCTCTGATATGCTATCACTGTGAATTTAGTCAAACGTAGTCAACTACATTTTTTGGATGCCTTGTTAGTCACTTGCTTATAACTTATTTTCTTCTATCTATATATGTGTAGGGGCTTATAACAATCGAACGAGAAAACTTGGATCCTTCGGCTGCTCCATTTGCTCGAGCAGCAGGTCCTGAAGAAAATGAAGGACTTGGGGAAGGTGCCTCACTTCTTGAAGTGGTAATTTAACAATAGACGTTCCTGTAAAATTTTATACATGACTCACTTATCATCTACTCACATATCTGTCTTCTGTGATACCTTTAATTCTATGATTTTACCTTCTGGATTTGTCCTGTACACTTTTATTTGTGTGTGAATTAAGTTAACTACTATCAGTATCAATGAATTTTCAAAAATGTATCCTCCATCAGGTTAACAAAGTGAAGCCACACGTGATTTTGGGATTATCTGGTGTTGGTGGAATCTTTACTGAGCAGGTATGATTTGTATGAATAGTTTCGTATTAAGAAGATTTTAATTTGCACTGATATGTGAAAATTATAGTGTTGATATCTGCAGCATAACAAATTTTATTACAAAGCTTCTTCCCAATTTTTTCAATTTCTTAGTATTCACACTTGTGTTTCTGCCGAAAGTGACACAGTTAAGTTACTTTGGAATTTCCTTCTTTTCCTATAAAAAAGAATGATACTTAATATTAGTAGAACACTCATTTTTGTCTTGGGGGATCAAACCAAGAACACTAGAATCACAATCTAACTGTCCTACTACTTGAGCTAGTGGTCCTTGATAATTGTTTCTCCAGTTTAAAAAAGAAGCATTTTCTTACTGTTGAGAAAAAGTGATACAGTATTGGAATTTATGTTTTTGTTTATTATTACATCCCGGGATAAGTTTAATCCCATATTACAAAGTCTATATGAAAGTGAGTTTGTGTAATGAAAATTATTGTTTATCTCTCTCTGTAATCTTCTCTTTTAGTACTAAATTCTTCTTTCCTTGGTGGATGTACACAGCCACTTCAACATTTTTTTTGGCGTGATTCTCTTTTATTTGTTAGCAGGTTAGTTTCATCTTTGTCATGAACAACCATAATAATTTTATTTGATTGTTCCACTATTTTATATTTTGATCCCGTTTGTTTCTGAAGCAAAGTTTGGTCAAGATGATTAACCCTAACAATCTAGTATCAGAGTTTCTAGGTTTTATAGAAGGCGGAAGGAAGCGTGACGGATGAGCTCTGTTGTACCATGACCATATGTCAGATGTTCTTATATTGCATCTGGATCCCAATTGGCAAATGGATAAAGACTTTGAGAAGTGACAATGGATGATGAATACTCTTTTTAAAAGGCTCATTAGGTAATTTTTGACATAGAGGAGCTACTGGTTGAAATTTTTGTCGTGGGGAAGGAGATGAAAGAATGAGCGTTTACCACTCTACAGCTGACCATGAGAGAAAATGTTATCTCGGAAATTAGCTTACAAAACACTGCTAAATGATTCTGGACTAAGTTGTAGAATCTCTGTCTAAAGAAATTATTCACTACCATTTGACTTTGTTGAAGAAGTTCTTCACCACGAAGGCGAGAGATGGTGCTTCAGTGAAGGCTCATCTTGTAACGAAGATGATGATTGTGGATTCAAAGGTGGACGAAGAACAGAAGACGATGGTCGTTTTGTATTCTCTTCTGGAGCATTACATAGTTTTCACTAGCAGTTTGATTTATGGAAGAGAATTTGCCTATAGATGGTGTGAAATCAGAGTTTTTATATAAAGAACCGGGAGATCAGATGAAAGTGGCGAGCGAGAAAGGGAAGAGAGCATTAGTCATGGCCTATTTGTTAAGAGAGGAAGTGTAGAAATCCAAAAATGGTTAGAGAAAAAAGTCTAGAGATGGAAAATATCATTGTTGTAAGAAACAAGGTCATTGGAATAGAGACTGTCTAGATTTGAAGAAGGCTAATATGGATATTCATCGATTGCGGTTGAAAATACTATCTGATGATTTATTGACTGCAACAGTATTCGATATATCAGATCATTGTTTATTTGATTCGGGGATATCGTTCCATATAACGTGAGTCAAGAATTATTTAAGCTCTTTTGCTGAAAAAGGAAGTGCAATCTTTATTAAAAATGATGCTAGTTGTAGAGCCATGAAAGAGAGTATGGTTCAAGTTTGGATGTTTGATGGAGTGATACTTTTTTTTAACAAGTGTCCGCTTTGTGCTAGGTCTTCGAAAATCATTGGTTTCTTTAAGGCAGTTGGAATCCATAAGATGCAAGGTGACTATAGATTATGCTGGTTTAATGGTTTCTAGAGATGCACTTGTCTTGATAAAGGGAGATGTGTTTGGAAATTCGTATCTGTTGAAGGGAACATGGTTCTTAGAGAGTTTTGTGTTGGGGTGGATAGTTCTTGTACTTTGGACATCATTAAACTTTGACATCTAAAACTGTGTCATATTTCGGGAAAGGGTTTAGAGTTGCTTCGTAGTTGAAATATGACTAAAGGAGGACTCTTCGATAAGATGGAATTTCTCCAAGAGTGTGATGTGAAAGCAAACAAAGGTATTTTTGAAGTTGGACTTTCATAGATCGCAGAGAGTGCTTGATTATGTGTGCATATAGATGTTTGGAGACTAGCAGCAACAACTTTCATTAAGGGATCTAAGTATTCTATTTCATTTATTGATGACTTTTCTTGATATGTTTGGGCGTATGCGATAAATGCAAAATTAGAAAATTTTGAGAAGTTTAAAGCTTGGATATCCTGGTTGAGGATCAATCTATTTGCAAGTTGAAGGTTCTTAGACTTGATCACGATGGTGAATTTTTTCTAAGTTCCTTAGTTTTTGCAACTAACATGGTATTCAGAGACATGTCACACTAGGAAATCCATAATCCAATGAGTATGTTAATAGGATGAATCAAACTCTACTTGAGAATACATGTTGCTTGAGATTGATGGTGGTTTTTCTAGAGGCTTTTGGGCTGAAGCTTTATCGACTACAGTGCATATTTGAAATCGAATATCTTGCTCAGCTATAAATGTGGAGTGGAGGGGAAAACCGTTGTATTTTGGTTACTTTTGTATTTTTGCTCATCTATCGAATTCCTTGTTGCAGTTTGATAGAGAGATTGATGAAGATGTTAGTTTTAGAATTTGAGCGGATGAGTGAGACGACGATTAGTATCTGACGTTTCCTTTGATAGGAAAATTCCATCCCACAAAAGCTTAAAGAAAAGTTCTAAAGGACTGCGATGTTATATGATACAGAATGTTGGTCTACTAAAAGACAACATGTCTAGAAGATAATTATAGCAGAGATGCATATGCTGCGATGAAGTTGTGGGCATATACCAAAATAGATCGAATTAGAAATGATGATATTCAGGATAAAATTGAAGTCGCATCAGTTGAAGAGAAGTTGATACAATACTGCTTAAAATGGTATAGTCATCTTCAATGAAGACCTTACGATGCACCTGTGCGCGTTGGAATCATATGTCACACCGAATTCCCAAAGAGAGGTAGATGTCAATCAATGATAACATGAGAGAAAGTAGTTAAAATAGACTTGAGAAATTGGAATATATCCGAAGAGTTGACGTCGAACAGGAGCGCATGGAAGTTAAAGATCCATGTTCTTGAGCTTTTGGTTAGTTTAAGAAGAGTGGTTTTAGTTTTAGATGATGAGACTAGTGTATAAGGACGTAAGGCGTAGTGTTGATCTTCATTTTCTGTTACTACTAGTATTATTATTGTTATCTTCATCACCATCAGCATCATGATTTATTTGTTCATTACTATCACTATTATTATTTGTTTAATTATTTTAAATTTTATTTTATTTTTATTTATGTTTTCTTCTTCAAATTTATTATTATTATTATTACTACTACTACTACTACATTTGAATTGATTTTTTTCTTTTGGTTTTGGGTTCCATCTTTAGTCAACCCCAACTTGTTTGGGATTAATGACTTAGTTATTGATATAGTTGTAGTGTATGTTCCTATACATGTGATGATAAGTTGGAGGCTAAAGCGTACAAAGACATATATGTGGGATGCACAAATGGTATCACATTTGGAACCCTGTCGATAGGAAGATTGTGCATTTCATACTTGTAACTTCTGACGAGTCTTCAGTGTTCAACCTAAGGAAGGGTTATCTACCACATTAGATGAGTATGATAGGCCTAAGGAGTTGGAACATGTTCTCATATTTCAGCCTAGTATCAGAATTGTTGCTGTGAGAGATGTAGATGCAGCTGATGAGGGACAACACAAAATAGTCCTCAAGCTTTTTTTAATAGTGCGGGTGATGTGCATGAGCTAAAAAAGGTTTAGTTCAAGGTGCAATTGAAAGGAATTTAGATAAAGTTGTACCTATTCGAGCCAGTCGTAGAATTATTAAGCTGCCAAAAGGCATAGTGATTGACAACTTGTGAATCTTAGTCTTGATGATCACTTATATTATACCTTACAAGTGGTTCATAATAAACTATTTGACCTTGAAAACGCTATGAAGTTGAGTGATAAATGAATATGCTCTATAAAACAGGAGCCAAAGTCGTTGAAAAGGAATAAGACGTGTTTTCGTATTGCCTCCTTAAAGAACCCGAGCCACATGTTGTGAGTATTAAGGTGAAGGATGATGTGAGATACAATGCAAGATTAATTGCTAAAGGGTTTCAACGGAGGAAGAGAGTGGAGCATGATGAGATATTTTCGCCGCAACAAAGCATAACTTCATCTGCATTTTGCCTGCTATTGTTGCTGCTCTTGACTTTGAGTTGGAGCAACTTAATGTGAACACTTTCTTGCTTGGTGACTTGGAGGAGACTATTTACATGAAGCAACTAGAAGGATTTGTTGTAAGTGGACAAGAGAAATGTGCTTGCCGGTTGAAGAATGATGTGGGATATAAGACAACATTAGTTAAAGGGTTTCCGCGGAGGAACATGATAATATATTTTTCCTGTTTAGTAAGGCATAACTCCATCTGCATTTTGCTTAGCTTTCGTTACAACTCATTGTCTCAGCTCAAGGGAAAGCCCATGGGGCTGGAGCAATTCCCTAGGCAAGCGCGACATAAAACATAAATCTTTTTTATAATAGCATATAGAAAATAGTTAAATTAGTAACTATTTGTTAATGTGTCATAGTGGTTAGTTCATGGAGGTTTGGTACAGGGGTCAAGTTTCAAATCTTGATAAGGGCAAACTTCTCTTTTGATTAAGCTTTCAGATCCAGATAGAAATGGATTGGGCAACATTTTACTTGGGCAACATTTTACATGGGTCAGCTTTGGCTATTAATGACTTGAAGTTGGAGCAATTTGATATGATATCCACTTTTTTACAGTGTGATCTGGAGATCATTTACATGAAGCAACCAGTAGGATTTGTTGCAAGTGAACAAGATATTTATTTGCAGGTTGAAGAAGCCGATTTATGGGCTTAAGCAGTCGCCTAGACAATGGAACAAGAGGGTTGATTCTTTTCCCTTTTCGCATGAGTTTGTTTGTAGTATCAAAGACGCATGTGTAGACTTCAAGCATTTAAAGAGTGGCTGCTGGATGTATGTACCAAGGTTTGAGAACTCAGTTTGGTCATTTGAATTTCTCTTAGTTTCGTTTAATTTTGAAAATTTCACAAGTTTCGGTTTTAGTTGCAAAGTCGGCCCCGATTTCTAGTATGGGTAATACTTTTTGAAGAAAGCGCAATAATGAAGGCTGTAAATAAAATACGAATGTTGTAGTTACATAAATGTACAATTTTCAAATTAAATTAAGCTGAAATGAGCTAAATTGAACTTAATCAAACTGAAAAAAAAAACTAATTTTAACGTACAATCCAATTTTACTCAAATATATCCCATCCACATAACAACCTAACTTTACTCAAAAAAAAATTGGTCTACATAACAGTCCAACTTTACTCAAATAAAGTATTTTCCTCTTTATCAGTTTCCTTTTTATTAACTTCTGTTATGAAACTAGGGCCCAAAAAAAATCAATGCAATAAGATAAACGGGCGAGGGTTGACGAGAAGATAACCTTTCCAATTCAAAGTTAAAGCACATTATGTCATAAGAGATCGACTCATGAATCAAAGCTAGGGCAAAAAAAATAAAATCTATAGTCAATGACGAGAGTGAATGCGGTGGAGCCAGATTTGATAAAAGTATATTCGATCAAACTCGAAGATGAGATTGAAGTTCATAATTTGAGGTATGCAGTTTTTGTTCAAGTTTTTCATTTTTTATAAACCTTTTTCACACGAAAATGAAATTTTGCTAGGGTTTCACCTTGGGGTACTTCGAAATCGAACCAAGATAGGCGGAATTTCGGTATTTAGGATGACACATGGATTGCTTTCAAGGTAAAGTTGAAGTTAATAGTTTGAAGATGAAGCTAAAGGCAGAAATTGAGATAAAAACGTTGGGGAAGTAAGAAATTTTTGGGTATGGAAATCCAAGAAGATAAAAAGTTAGGACTATAAAGCTCATTCAAGAAGAGTATTTTAGGAAGGTGCTTGACCGGTTTATCATGAAAGGGCCAAAAACAATTAGTAAACCATGCCTTTGCACATACAACTTTCTAATAAAGGTCCTTCAATTTCAAAGGACAAAGCTTACATCTATTAAGTGTCATATATGGGTGCAGTTGGTAGTTTGATATATGTTAATGTTTGCACTGAGTTTGACGTTGCATGGGTTGTTGGACTGTTATTAGATATATTTGACAAGTTCAAGAAAGGCACATTGTGAATAATAAACTATATTTTCAAATATCTTAGAGGAATTGTAGACCATAAGCTTGATTTTGGCGGCAAAGATAAATGTTTAACTTCGGTAGGATTTTGTATTTTGACTAATGCCGATGGTAGAGATCGAAGGAAATTAAATTCATATTATGTGTTTACTCTGGACGGGTGCTATTGATTTGAGAGCGAGATTGCATATCGTCGTTTTGTCTACTATAAAGTTGTTGTTGAAGCGGTTAAAGATGCACCGTATTTTATTCGGTTGATGTGTGATTTGGATTTCATGTATGATGAAGTTGAAGGTAATTGTGACAATCAAATTGCAATTCACTTAGCAGAAAATCTGGGTTTCGACTTAAGAAGAAACACATAGGTGGAAGAATCATCTCTTGTCTCAATAAACGAAGAGAAGCTGATTCTTCATCAAAAAGTTCACATAGAGTAGAATGCAACATGCATGTTCATCGAGACCGTACCTGTTGCAAAGATTGAGCATTGCTCAAACTTGATCCACTTATCAGACACTAGGTGTCACAAGGTGGCATGGAGAAGGAAAAATGAAACATGGAGATGTTTGAATTTCATCGAGAATATTGATAAATCCTAGACGAGAATGATATATTTAGACACTTTACTGATAAGCTGTTGAAATATGTAATGAGTGATGACATTGTCAAAATTTAATGGGAAAGTATCCGTTATGCTCGAGGCTGCTTAGAGTATGAAGGTGTAGATGAAATTGGATGACTTCGTTATAGATACGTAGGTGGAGTGTTGAAAAAATCTGTACAATGTTGGTTTGTTATGTTTTTGGTTAGTCTCTCATCGCTTGATAAGTTCAGTCTCAAGTTTAAAATCCTATATATAAATGAGTCTATATAATGAAAATTACCATACCCTTTTAATAATATTCTTCTTTTAGTTTACATGCACCATCATATTAATAATGGAATCACATCTTCTTTTTTTTCTTTTTCTTTTTTTGGTGTGTTTCCTTTCCATTTATTATTACGTGGTTAGTTTCATCTTTGTTGTAAGCAAGCACAATAATTTTAGTTGATTGTTTCACCATTCTATAATTTGACTCTATATGTTTCTGCATCAGTATTGTTCGATTATACCAATTTAAAAGGATTAATCGTAGCAATTTTCAATTTTAAAAATGGAAGCATTTGTTTACATGCCCTAAAATTACCGACGATCTACCCCATCGTCTGCCCATTACTGTCGACGATAGTTCACTGAGTGGGGTTTTTGTTTCCACTCGGCAATGTAATGCCAGTTAAATGGACGTGTATTTTGTTCACTCAGCACTCAGCAGAGTTCTGTCGAGTAGATTAAATGAAAAAGAGTGAAAATTGCAGTACATGTTGTATTGCATATGGAAATCCTATTAACAGTGATACATTACTTGCTCTAATCTGTTTATTTATTATTCGACCCATATCCTGACATAAGAAGTCCAATATGGGCAATACTTGAAATGTAAATCCATAAAAAAACACCTATACTAAGATCGGCCAAAACAAGGTGATATCCAAAAGGAATTACTAAATAACTTAGAAGAACAGATATGACCGCTATAGAGGGTCCCGCACTGAACAAACGAATATTCCCTCTAGGTGGGAGGAGATCCTCTTTAAAAACTAATTTGGTTCCATTTTATTCGAAACATCTCATGATTTTTAACCAATTATATGCTTCAATATGATTACCTGAAGTAAGCGCTATAGCTTCTTGACAATACTCAGCAGCTTGATCGAATCACGCCTCCGCAATTTCAGAATTACCCTATAGAATGGCTTGTTCTCCGCCGATAAACATGCAAGGCAAGCTTTATTAAGAATTCTTGTTGTTGATCTATTAATCCGCTCTTAGGGCACGAATGAAAATAGCCTTATCCTAAAAGAGTTCCAATAAAAGCAAATTTCAAATGAAGTGTTGCCAGTTAGAGGATCATTTGTAATGTTGAAATTACAGAATCCAAACAAGCACCTGAAATTTTAGGGATGAAGGCGACAACTAATTTATATTTTCTGCTTTCTATGTAGTATAAAGGTGTAAAGCAGGACTAATTTGATTTAGTTGTCTTTGTCTGTTCATTTGACTTTAGCAGTTTAAAACATGCTACTTCAAGGTCTCCATTTGGGAAGTTATTTCTTTTCTATTTTCCCCATAAAGATTTATTCAGAATATAGCTAATCCATGAAAAATATATTTGAGCATTTGTTGATAATTGATAAACATAGAAATATGTTTATTTTATACACTTATATTTCATCTTTTTGTATATAAATAATTTTGCATTGAGTATTATTTTGTCATTTTTACAGGTATTCCAATTAACCGTCATGCACTCCTAAAAGCAAAGATATTGCAAAAGTAGAAGATCAATTTTTCATATTTATGAAGACTTGCAGATAAAGATTTCATTTAAGTTGCTTTTAGAGTCTAATATGTGTTCATGTTGGTTTGGAAGAATAAATCATATGCAATCTTATCTCCAATCTAGAAAAGGAAGATCCAAGAAAATTTTCTCAAGATTTCTCAGATATCTTAAAGATCATTTCCTAAAAACATAGTCAATAAAAGGGTATTAGACATGATAGAATAACTCTTGGGTAAAGAGGCTCATATATTCATAGATATAATTAGGGTTAGGATTGGCCAATCTCACTTATAAATACATGTCATATGCAATGTAAAAGGATGTAACTTCTTCTCCATAAATTCAGTTTTAGCTTTCCTTTATTTTTTTGCATTTTTATTTTCAGGCAATTTGTGCCGTGTATACAATTAGATTTGGTAGAGCACAAGTTGTCTTTGCAATTTTAATTTTTATTAGTGATTGACCATTTGATTAGTTTCAACGGTAATCCCAGTTTTACTTTCTGTTTATTATTTCTATTCTACAATTTTAATTTATGCATTTTATTCTGCTTTCCTAGGTTGTATTGAATTTAATATAGATTTGATTAAATTCGAATCTGTAGTGAATTCAATAGTAGTTTACTTGCTTTTCCTGTTTTTGTTGATAATTGTGATTTTGATCATTAGATTTGTTCTGAACCAAATCACAATTATCAGTTGAAATAGGAAAAGCAAGTAAACTACCATTGAAATCACTACGGATTCGAATCTAGTTAAATATATATTAAATTCAATACTACATAGGAAAGCATAATAAAATGCTAAAACTAAAATGGCAGAATATAAATAATAAACATAAACTAAATTTGGGAATACTGATGAAACTAATCAAATGGTCAATCGCTAATGAAAATTAAAATTGCAAAGACAACTTGTGCTCTACCAAATCTATTTGTATAGACGACACAAGTTGCATGAAAATAAAAATGCTGAAAAATAAAGGAAAGCTAAAACTAAATTAATGGAGAAGTTACAAAAAAAGTACATCCTTTTATAGTGGGTATAACATATATTTATAGGTGAGATTGACCAATCCTAACCCTAATCAAATCTATGAATATATGAGCCTCTTTACCCAAGAGTTATTCTATCGTATCTCATGGCTTTTTCTTGACTATGTTTTTTTGAAATAATCTTGAGGATATCTGGTGAATATCTTGAGAAAATTTTCCCTTGTCTTCCTTTTCTGGCATGTGGCTAACTGATTGAAGATAAGATTGCATATGATTTGTTCTTCCAAACAAACACATATTAGACTCTAAAAGCAACTTAAAGTGAAATCTTCATCTGCAAATCTTCATACATATAAAAAATTGATCTTCTACTTTTACAATATATTTACTTTTAGGAGTACACGAGGATTGATTGACAAATCTGTAAAAATGATAAAATAATACCCGATGCAATATTATTTATATACAAGAAGATGAAATATAAGTGTATACAATAAACATATTTCTATGTTTATCAAATACCCACACACTTATCTTTTATTCGTCCTCGAGTAAAACAGAAATGAAAAACTAAACTAGGTAGATTACACTTTCATAGGAAACACGATTGCAACAACCCATTAAACCTCTGTATTTCTAGTAGGACGAGTGATGTCTCGTGAGGGTTTTCAACGGATACTACCCATAAAATTCAAATGCAGTATGCTATGGTTCTAATGCAACTACATGAATGCAACGAACATATGCAAATGAAAACAAAAATGAAAATACTTGTTTCAAAAAATTTGCAATATAACAGTATACAATACAAAATCAATTCGTAAAAAAAATTTGGTTTCTCAACTCGTCACAAATTTTCAATATAGTTCTTAAGTTTTGAAACGTTGAATTCTAGTTTGGTCGGTTGGTACGGCTGATAACATAGTGCAGTCATGAAATAAATTCTTAGTTTGCTTGTCACAAGTTGTAAAGTGGTATTCTTATTTCCTTGTATATCGCTAGTTAAAAATATATAAGGCAAGAAGTGTTTGGGCATCATTGCTTATTCTCTATCTCGATAAAAATTAAAATTTATAACCAATTACATGCACCTAACTGAGAAGACCAAGGTATACCACTCGTGCACTGCCTCGTGGGCTTACATGAGAGTTTAGGACAGAGCTTGGCGGATTGTGCAGACCAATGCTGACTTCATCAACAAGATGTCGGTAATCCGTAGGTTTTCAACTCATAAAATGAGACCAAGATATAGCACCCATGCACCGCCTTGTGAGCTGATTTGAGAGAATTGGGAAAGAGCTTGGTGGGTTTGCATACCAACGTTAGATTTACTAGCAATGTTGGATACCCTTGAATTACTATTATTATTGAACATAAGAAGAATCGAGAGTTACATGAATTCAGCTTAACACGACTTAGTTTTAAAGACTCGAAAAGCCACTACATGTACTTTAAGCCCACTCAGTAAACAAAGACTACAATTTAGAATAGACTTCATAGTCATCACCTAAAAATCTCTCTGTATACTGGTTACACTATTATCGCTTGTAATTCAACTTTTTAGTTATATTTCTTATTCAATCTTAGTTGAGAGATTTTTTTTTTACTATCAACCGACTAAAAAAAAATGTCAACTTTCTTCGTTGTACCAATCTAAAATGAGTCGTATTTCCAAAAAAAATATGATATGTTACTACGACCTAAAATGCATGACGGTCCTGTCTAAATGCATGGAAATGATTTTTTTTTTTTTACAGAATGCAATGCAGACTCCCCCCACACTTAGTCAAAACAGTGCCCACACTGTAAACACGTTTTCTAAATGTGAAAGATAATACCCTGTGTTATCAAAGCGCGTGCTATAGCGATAAATAGCGCATAACGCACTGCTTGCATTATTGTACTTATAATAGCGCAAGGGATCCCTATAGTGCAAAAATAGCGGGCTATTTTATCATAGCACAAAATAGCGCATAACTCTAAATAGCGCGCTATTTTGTTTTTGTTTCTTTTTTAAATGTTTGGATGGTGAATTAAACTCAAAATAGCACGTTATTGTATTTATAACGACTCAGAGGAAAAATGTCGTATAGTATAACTCAAAAGAAGAAATTAATCATCATTTAAATAATGATTAATGGTTAAGATTTAGATGAAACTAGTGACTATGTTTTAAAATTTAGAAGCATAATATATATATATATATTTTTATTGCACACTTGAATCACGTGTGACTTTTGTTTATTTGAATCTTGTTATTATAAACTTCATATATTATTTTCATTTGATCTTATTTTCACTTTACAATTTTTCTTATTTATAATTTTTTCTTAGTACTTGTTAGTAGATTTTTTTAAAATATTTTGTACAAAAGTGTATTTTCATGCATTTTTCCTTCAGAGTTTTATATCACCATAATTGATGAATATAGATTTATTTCATTATAAGTCACAATTATAAGAATAAATTTCAAATTTGTAAGACACAGGTGTAGTATATCCGTCAATTATTTTGAATGTACAATATGAACTTATCAAATTTTCTGTAATATAATTACATTTTACATAAAAAAATTAAATACATACATAAAGTATGGTAATGCTTGTATTTGGAGTCTTGAACGATTTGGATATGATGCAAAACATGCACACAAAAAAACTAAATTAGGCAAAATATACTTGATTACTTTTTTTTAAATGAACGCAATAGCGCGCGCTATAGCGTATAGCGCAAAATAGCATATAGCGCAAGCCTTGCGCTGTGCGCTATAGACTACACTAATAATACCCAAAGATGAATTAAATGCAGAATGATTTATAAAATGAAATGCAATTTAACAACTATATGTTAATGAAAATCATATGCAAAATGAATTCTATGAAGATGAAAGTTTTGTGAAAAATCATGTTTCCTTTCCTCCTACACTTACCTCTATTGAAAATGATGCACAGTGATTTCTTATCGTCTTTTTGAGGTACAGTAGGCATATCAGTGAATTCTGAAATTAAAATTCTTCCTATGAAAATTTTGTCGTGCCAATGATTTATATCATTCAATTGAAGATTATCATAATCTCATAAACTTGAGTGTTTAACCACAATTTCTTTTGATGATATGGAATTAAGATTTTCTTCGAGACGTTCCCTAGATTCTCTCGTTATTTAAGGATTTAAGCTCGTCTTCGAATAGTTCTTCAAAAAACATGGTGGATACGCCTATTGAGGCAAGAGATGCTTTCTGAAGGGATAAATCTGATGTATCGTCTACAACTATTTCTATTATGTCAACTTCTCTTATTTCAGAATCTTTGGGTTGAGTTTTAAGATCAGAGATATTCAAATCGATGGTTAGGTGTCCAAAAGATAATCGAAGTTGGTCGCTCCTACAGTTTATGCCAACATTTGAGGTGGCTAAGAAGGGACGACCGAAAATTAATGGAATTTGGCTACCAGGATTTGAAACAGGTTCGGTTTCAAGAACTATGAAGTCCACAGAGAAATAGAATTGTTCAATTTGAATCAAAACATCTTCAATTATACCTAATGGTTTTTAACAGATCTATCAGCCAGTTGAATTATGATGTTTCTGGATTTCTATTCCTTTAGTCCTAATTGACGATGAATAGCGTGGGGAAAAAGATTGACACTTGCACCAAGATTAAGTAGGGCATGACTGATGTGAGTATTTCCTATTTTGCATCCGATTGTAGGGCAAATGGGGGACTTATAGTTGATTCCACACTTACCTCTATTGAAAATGATGCACAATGATTTCTTATCGTATTTTTGAGGTACAATAGGCATATTAGTGAATTCTGAAATTAAAATTCTTCCTATGAAAATTTTGTCGTGCCAATGATTTATATCATTCAATTGAAGATTATCATAATCTCATAAACTTGAGTGTTTAACCACAATTTCTTTTGATGACATGGAATTAAGATTTTCTTTGATACGTTCCCTAGGTTCTTTCTCGTTATTTAAGAGTTTAAGCTCGTCTTCGAATAGTTCTTCAAAAAACATGGTGGATACGCCTATTGAGGCAAGAGATGCTTTCTGAAGGATAAATCTGATGTACCGTCTACAACTATTTCTATTATGTCGACTTCTCTTATTTCAGAATCTTTGGGTTGAGTTTTAAGATCAGAGATATTCAAATCGATGGTTAGGTGTCCAAAAGATAATCGAAGTTGATCGCTCCTACAGTTTATGCTAGCATTTGAGATGGCTAAGAAGGGACGACCGAAAATTAATAGAATTTGGCTACTAGGATTTGAAACAGGTTCGGTTTCAAGAACTATGAAGTCCACAGGGAAATAGAATTGTTCAATTTGAATCAAAACATCTTCAATTATACCTAATGGTTTTTAACAGATCTATCAGCCAGTTGAATTATGATGTTTCTGGATTTCTATTCCTTTAGTCCTAATTGACGATAAATAGTGTGGGGAAAAAGATTGACACTTGCACCAAGATTAAGTAGGGCATGACTGATGTGAGTATTTCCTATTTTGCAACCGATTGTAGGGCAAATGGGGGACTTATAGTTGATTCCACACTTACCTCTATTGAAAATCATGCACAATGATTTCTTATCGTATTTTTGAGGTACAGTAGGCATATCAGTGAATTCTGAAATTAAATTTCTTCCTATGAAAATTTTGTCGTGCCAATGATTTATATCATTTAATTGAAAATTATCATAATCTCATAAACTTGAGTGTTTAACCACAATTTCTTTTGATGATATGGAATTAAGATTTTCTTCGAGACGTTCCCTAGATTCTTTCTCGTTATTTAAGAATTTAAGCTCGTCTTTGAATAGTTCTTCTAAAAACATGGTGGATATGCCTATTGAGGCAAGAGATATTCAAATCGATGATTAGGTGTCCAAAAGATAATCGAAGTTGGTCGCTCCTACAGTTTATGCTAGCATTTGAGGTGGCTAAGAAGGGACGACCAAAAATTAATGGAATTTGGCTACCAAATTTGAAATAGGTTCGGTTTCAAGAACTATGAAGTCCACAGGGAAATAGAATTGTTCAATTTGAATCAAAACATCTTCAATTATACCTAATGGTTTTAAACAGATCTATCAACCAGTTAAATTATGATGTTCCTGGATTTCTATTCCTTTAGTCCTAATTGACGATAAATAGTGTGGGGAAAAAGATTGACACTTGCACCAAGATTAAATAGGGCATGACTGATGTGAGTATTTCCTATTTTGCAACCGATTGTAGGGCAAATGAGGGTCTTATAGTTGATTGGTGAAGGATTTGAGAAAACAGAGCTAGTATTCGCAGTTAAGAAGACAAGTTTTAGAAGCATTAGTGGCTCGTTTTCGGGTGCATAGCTCTTTAAGACACTTGACATATTGAGGAATTTGTTCAATGGTGTCTAAGAGTGGAATATTGACACGAACTTGTTTACAGATTTCAAGATTTTTTTTTTTTGAAATTTGCATCCTTGTTCTTATTGTTAAGTCTATGAGGATAAGAAGCAACTGGTTTATAGACTCTTTCGGTGATTTGATCATTCGAAGAAAAAGGTTTCGATAAGGAGATTGAGGGAGGTAAAGGAGTATAAGATGAAATGTTGGTATTGCCAACATTAGTGGAAGAGATATTGTCGGGGTTGCGAACATTTAAAGAAGATGGGAGTTTGGAAGAATTAGAAGAACTGGCATTGGTTGCCATCGGGTGAGAGTCAAGATTTTGAATTGGAGTTGGGACCGAAGGATTATCGGGATTGTTGACATTATTGTCAATCGTTTTTCCGGACCTAGGGGTAATGACCGAGTTGACCGAATTATGTTTTTTGTTCTCACAAGAGTTCACATTATGAAAATTATATTTTGGATTCACCTCGGGTTGACTAGGCGATTTCCCTTTTTCATTACTTTTCATTAGTTCCTTCATCATATTCATCATTTGTTCGAGTTTATCATCTTGATCGTTTATTTGTTTCTCTAATCGAACAATTTCTTGAGAAGATTGAGTTGATGATTGAAAGTTGGAATGCCTACATGTTTGACTTGAAGATTTGAATTGAGGTAAAACTTCAGAAGTTTGAGGACTAGAAAACGGAGCTTGGTAATTCGAATTCAATATCATATGAGATGGATTCACAACGTTATTGGGATTAGATCATGAGAAATTTGGATGTTTTCTCTAACTAGGGTTATATATGGTTGAGTATGGACTATTTTGAGCTATGACATCGACTTGGTCTTGAGGCTAATAATGAAATAGTCATTCGATTTGAGGAGTTTGAGTTTCTAAAGGAATATGAATTGGGTCCACTCCTCTAGTAGAAGCACGGATGGAACATTAATTGACTCCCATTGCATGCCGTTTTCAGAATAAATTTCTAAGAATTTCTAAGGATCATCGGTCGTTTTAGACATAAATTCTCCCCCACACACATTGATTCTAGTCGTGTTCTAGTCTGATAGTTTGACCCTTCATATGCAATTTGATATACGTGATGCTTTGGGATTGCATGATGAGGACAGTTATATAACGATTGGTTAAATCTTTCAAAGTATCTCGAAATTTTTTTCCCTCGTTTTGAGAGAACCGATTTATTTCAGTTTTTATTTTGAGTTTTATGAAATGAGTAAAACTTTTAAGAATACAGTGTAAATTCATCCCAACTTCTTATGGAATATTTTGAAAGAGAATTTAACCATCTTTTAGCGCTTCAAGCAGTGCGAGAGAAATTAGCCTTAGCTTGATTGATTCATTAGATAATTGTTGCATTTTAGTTGTGGATGCGTACAATTCAAGTTCAGTTATAAACTCGTAAGCATTTTCAAAATCAGTAAATTTTGGTACACCTTGAATAAGAGAATGTTAAAGCTTAAAATTTCCTTCAACTAGAGGAAATACAATGATAGAAGGTTGAATGGTCCTAATTGGGTAACATTGATCTAAAAGAGATAAAGGTCTATCCGTTCCAAGATTGAGATTTTGAAAGTTTTGATTTATTTGACTGTAATCCATATCGTTTGAAAAGTTTTGATTTATGTGAGACTCCCTCGGTGAATTATGATGGCTAAACTTTTTTCATACATCGTTATCAAATGCAAACACGGAAAACCTAGACTTAAGGTTGACACAATTAACTCTTATTCAAAATAAATAACGTACTCAAGTATATCTTATCAGTTGATAATTTCAATTTGAAGAGGAAAAAGGGTCTTATGACCGTTCACGTATAGTAAAAGGTCAGTTTGTCTCAGGTCCCTAAAATATTCCGAAATTAAGCTCACATCCCTGTCTTAATTTTTTATAAATTAGGTCCCTATTTTTCGAAATATCATAAAAAAATCACGAAAAAAATCACGTAAATTCATAATTAAATACAACTAATCGTCATCAAATCCAGGCGTTAAAACCACCTGAAAACAAATCGAAAAAACAAAAGAACGGCGAATCTGCAGTATTGTGCATCAAATGATGCATTTATTTGCAAGTCCTGCATATATTTCTGCAACAATTGCAGTTATGCATCAAACTGCAGTATTACTGCAGAAATGTATGCAGTAATACTGTAATAAATGCATCGTTTGATGCATTACTTCAATCCTGGCCTGTTTTTTCATGCATACACCTTTTTAAGCACTGTTGCTTACATTTCTGTATTTATAAGCATATAAATGCATACATGTCAGCACATATTCATAAGCCTTCATCTGTTTTAACTTCCATGCATACATTTCAACAGTTATACATAATAAATGCATATATTTTCTGCAATAATTCATAAACCTTGCAAAGTAATTCATCTTTATATTCATACATCTCAGCAAGTATAACCGATATATGCATACATGTATGCATATATTCATCCATGTTTTCAATATAAACTCTGGATGAGTATATGCATACATGTATGCATATATTGAGTATAAATGCATACTTTGACGATTTTTTTTTTAGTTTTTTTATGCATGCTTCTGGGAATATTTGCGATTTTTTGATTTTTTTTTAATGTTGCAGCATCTTTTTTTTTTTTTTTTTTGAAAACACGTAACTCCCTAAAATAGGGGCCCGCTTTGAAGAAACTTAGGGGGAGGCCATTTATACTAAACTTGAAAATAAGATGTGACTCATTTTCACTAGTATAAATATCAAAGGATACGACCAATGTTTTACGGGTAGTATGCAGCGTTTTTTGCTAAAAGTTCAATAAATTGAACTAATATATATTCGCGATCAAACCCTTGAGAGAATCAATTTCACATAATACACTCTTGTAATTAAATATTCTGCAAACCAAATCAAATACGAGAGTGATGACTCTAGTTATGGAAATTTGCTCTTAACTAAACCGATTCAGAAATTTCAGCCAATACAACAATCAAACAATAATAATTGTAGAAATTAAAATTTGTACAAGCAAGTCGCTGCCTCTGCAGAAGATATTTACAAGCAATTTCTATATTTTTTCTTTGCAACAGAGCACCTGTAGAGTTAAGGAAATTTTACAGTGGGGTATAGCTGTCCGTTCAGTGCAATTCAGTAGCTTGAACTATATATCCTTCTTTACTGTGGCCCTTGATTGGTCTTTTTTGTTTTTTTGTTTTTGTTTTTTTTGAAGAGTGAGAGAGCAAGCAATTAAAACAAACAAAAGAAATAAAAAAACTAAATCGAAAAAAAAAAAAAAAACTAGAAAGAAAAACAAACCTAAACACACCTACTTAAACCAAGAAATATGATTTCTCAAATAAAAAAAAATCACAAACACACTTAAACTAAAGTGCATGAAGAAGAGGAACCAGGGAAGCTAATGCAAACACACACAGGCTAACAGAAAAGAAACCCACACGCTGTTGCTTAGAAAACAGAAACATAACCGAATCGAGAAAAAGCAAAAGGTTTCACGCCCCTTTATAAACCTAAGCCATTGTTTATTTCTTCCTCAAATCAAACAATTACCAACACAACTAAATGAACAACAAGAGAAACTAAAACAACCCCCTCTTTTATTCTCAGAAACCAAACGCAAAAAAACACATGCCCCTTTTTTTAAAAAAAAAACAAGTTGCGATTTTTTTCTTTCTTTGGAATTTCCGATTTTCGATGTGGATTTTTAGATTTAATCGGAGTTACTGAGGTTGGATGTGGTGTCTTTGAATCGGATCTGAAGTAGGGTGTGGATAGTTTGGCTGGGTCGCAGATGATTGATATTGAATTGGGTGGTTCAGACGTGGATTTTTGAAGATGAGGATGCGATGTCGGGTTAAGCAGGAACAGTGATGTGGGTGATTGGGATGAATTTTGATGTGGGTTTGAGGATGATTGAATTGATGGGTGCGAATAGGTTGTCTGGTGTTTTGCGAGTAGGGCTGTGTGAGTTCAGATGTTGATGTTGGTTTTGCTGGTCCGGAAGCGGTTTCTGCTACGGTTGTGAAGGGAGTCTGTTGTCGATAGTGAAGAGCTGATGATCGGTGATGATTTGGGTTTGTGGATAGATTGGGTGCTGACTTGTTGTCGATAAGTGGAGGCTGGTTGTGCGTAAGGGGAAGGATAAGATTGTACGGTCAGTGGAGGGTTGGTCAGAATTGGGTTGAGACGGTATGGGGCTGTGTGATTGTGAAAGAAGACGTGGGTACTGTTTGAACTGTGGTGGATGGGTTTTTTCGAATTTGCTAAAGTTGATGTAGGCAGTGATGATCAGAAAGGAGTTATGGCAGTAGCGTTGGAGTAGAGGATGATCAGAGGTTGTGGATGATGATTGTTGTGTTGATGGCTAATGATCGATATGGTAGGGAAGAAAAATCTGGTAATGGTGATCGGTTGTGATGGTTGAAGTTAAGGTTGCTGAATATTGTGGTGAGTACTCAGGTTTGGATTTTTGCGGTGTAGCAATTTTCGATTACGGATTGGGTTCTGATGATGTATGCGTGGATTGTTGAATTTGCTATGGCAGTGAGCTGCTGAATCGGTTTTCTTCTCTTTCTTTCTTTCTTTGTTTTTTTTGGGGGGGGGGGGGGGGGGGGATGATGATATGTGTTTGGTTGTTGCGAGTTGTATGAGTTGCTGTATGAGGATGAACCTTGCAGACAAGAACGGTGATGAGGTTGGGAGGTCAGTGGATTTTGGGTGATGGGGAGTTGTCAGTATTGGTAGAAAGAAGGATTTTTATTTTTCTCTTTTTAGAGGTAAAGAGATTTGTAAGAAGGGAGGGAATTGTAAAAGTAAAAAGGAAATAAATTTTAAGGGGAAAGAAATCAATGCAGAAGTTGCAAGGTTTTTTTTCCTTTTGCTTTGGAGATTGCAGTATCAATGAATAATACCAAATCATATAAACATTTTTTTTTTTTTTTGAAAATAAAAAATAAAAACTAACACGAATTGGAAATTAAATAAACAATAAAATTTAATTGTTACCTCCTGGCAAGGGCGTCAAAAACTTGTTTGACACTTTCCTATGGAATAGAAAAGCACAAATTATGTAATAATAACTGCAAGCGCACATGTATGTAGTATGCAGGTCGAACAAAAGGAGGAAAATTAATATATATATATATATATATATATATATATATATAATTTCGTGGGCGAGTTAGACGGAATTTGATTTTGTTTTGAAAGCAATAAAAATTGTAATTGCAATTTGGTTTAGAGCAAATCTAATTGAATCGACAACCAAAATCACAGTTATCAATTGAAACAGGAGAAGAAAGTAAATAATATTGAATTCACTACAGATTCGAATCTAATCAAATTTATAGTAAATTTAATACTACCTAGGAAAGCAGAATAAAATGCAGAAATTAAATTTGCAGAATAGAAATAACAAACATAAAGTAAAATTAGGGTTACAACTGAACTAATCAAACGGTCAATTACTAATGAAAATTAAAATTGCAAAGACAACTTGTGTTCTACCAAATCTAATAGTATAGACGACACAAGTTGCTTGAAAATAGAATTGCAGAAAAATAACGGAACGCTAAAACTGAATTAATGGAGAAGTTACAGAGAAATGTACATCCTTTTGCAATGGGTATAACATGTATTTATAGATGAGATTGGTCAATCCTAACCCTAATCAAATCTATGAAATGTATATCCTTTTGCAATGGGTATAACATGTATTTATAGGTGAGGTTGGTCAGTCCTAACCCTAATCAAATCTATGAATATATGAGCCTTTTTATCCAAGAGTTATTGTATCATATCTCATGCCCTGTTTACTATGTTTTTAGGAAATAATCTTGATGATATCTGAGAATATCCCGTGAATATCTTGCGATTTTTTTTCCCTTATCTTCCTTTTCTCGCATGTAGCTAATTGATTGAAGATAAAATTAAATATGATTTATTTTTCCAAACAAACATGAATACATATTAGACTCCAAAAGCAACTTAAAGTGAAATCTTCATCTGCAAGTCTTCATAAATATGGAAAATTGATCTTCTACTTTTGCAATATCTCTGCTTTTAGGAGTGTATGAGGATTGATTGACAAATCTGTAAAAATGATAAAATAATACCCAAACCTCATGCAATATTATTTATATACAAAAAGATGAAATATAAAAATATAAGTGTATAAAATAAACATATTTCTATGTTTATCAATTATCACATAAAATTTCCTCTGCCCTCCATCATAGTAGAGAAACCGAAATAGGTGGGTCTATAATGAAGTCTGGTCGATGGAAATCACTCTTTTAAATGGGAAAAGGTGACTATCCAAATATATATTCGGTTTACCTAAAGTTTTATATCTCCAATAAGGATGATGCATGTATGTTAAAGCAAGTGCCTTTCAAAATCTTCTTGTTTACGAGGTCGTGTACTATACCAGTGTCCTTGTTAATTTGAGCAATTAGAAACATGTCAAATTGATACTGTCATCTTAAAAGATTCTTTTACCCTTGTCAAAATAGAAATGGAGTCGAACTCGAAGTTTAGGCAATTTTGGATCTTATTCGAACGCTAACCTGGAATATATTGGCTCATTTTCTAGACACGTGGGATAATATAAAAGAGAAGGCGTTGGAAGTAGTATGCATACATATTTATGTATGCATTCTGATGCATATACATAGTTATATGCATATACAGAAACTACATGGAAAATGATCTTCTGATGCATAAGCGACTAAAACCTTGAAAGGCCTTATAGCTGTGAAGAAACATTATAGGTCATTTAATCATTGATTAAAGTCACCATTTAAAATTGCAGGTTTTGAAGGCTATGCGAAATTCTGATTCTCCTCGGCCTGCAATATTTGCAATGTCTAATCCAACAATGAATGGTCTGCTTCTCGCTCGTACAAAATATAACCATATTACGACAAAAACACGTCTTTTCCATTTAATACTGACATTCTTTAGATTGCATCCATTTAAACAGCTGAGTGTACGGCTGCTGAGGCATTTAAACATGCAGGAGAAAATATATTATTTGCCAGTGGAAGTCCATTCGAAAATGTTCCTCTAGGTATTTACTGCTTTAGATCAGTTTCTCTGTTTTTATTTTTTAGTAGCCTTTTCATAATTCTTATTGGGCTGATTATTTATTCAGGAAATGGGAAAGTAGGATATATCAACCAGGCTAATAACATGTATTTATTCCCAGGGTATGTGTCTGCTTCTCTGTTATCTTACAACATTATTGCTCACATTATGGTTTAAATGAACTAGTGTGTATTTATTTAAGTACTTTTAACTTAGAATTGGACTGGGGGCTCTTCTATCTGGTGCTCAACGTATAACAGATGGCATGCTTCAAGCTGCAGCTGAATGGTATATGACACCAACCTATATTAACGTTTTCTTGTTATACTTGTAGTTCTTTTATGGTAGTACAGTTGACTGTAATTTTTTAAGTTTAGTTCCCATTGGACTATGTTCACTTTCTCAAAATTAGTATTTTGAAATCATTTTTCCTAAAAGCTGCGTTGGAAATTTGAATCTTCTATCACATTTGAATCCTAATATGTAACTGGACAGAGGTTTAAATGTAAATCCCTTTTCAGTTGAGTAATTTTTTCCCCCTTTTCGAAACAGCCTTTCATCTTACATGACTGAAGAAGAGATCCAAAAGGGGATTCTTTTTCCTTCCATCTCAGGGTAACTAACTAGTGTACTTGGTGTTGATTTCAAGCCATCCTATCCTTGTATTATGTTTTAGTTTCAAAGTTTGAAAGTTTATTTCACTTCTATTGTCATAATCCAGTATTCGTAGTATCACCACACGAGTAGGAGCAGCTGTGGTCCGTGCAGCAGTCGCTGAAGAAGTAGCCGAAGGACATGGTGAGGTTGACCTCAAAGAACTCTCTCACATGTCAGAGGTATTACCTTTTTCTTCTGTTTCTCTATTTTTCTCCTCTTACAGGCGTACATGTCTATACTCCCCTGTAAACAGGGTCGTTGCTGAGCAAAAAGTGAATATGTTACAATTTGTGCTTATGTGCAGGAGGAGACGATCGATTATGTGGCGTCCAACATGTGGTACCCTGTATACAACCCTTTAGTTCATGAAAAATGAAAGTAATAGTTGGCTTATATTTGACTCAGAAGTGACAATCATTTGATCATATTTTATTAGTTGTACTACAATGTTCTACTACGGTTATCATTGGTGACGAAATTGTATTTTTGTCTGTACAAGTTGGAGATACGATTACATAAAGGAAACCGACTTGATTGAATGCTCAAAGTGTAGTAATATATAAAAGTGGATATTCTTAATTTTTCTGTTTAGTCCCACATCATGGGATAAGTTTAATCATTAGCTGTGGGGTTTGTATATAAAGGAGTCGATGTAACTGCAATAGATAACTAATATCCCGAATGGATAAAAAGTCTTTTCCTTTTATTTCCTTTAATGATTTTTTTTTATTTTTTTTTATTTTTATTAACATGTTATCAGCATGATAACAGATCGATTTAATCTTCATGTATATCCATGTTTATTTCTTCTTTTCAATGTAGATTTCAGATTCGATAATAGATATTTAAAGCGGTAAGTTATTTTCTTAATCTTATTGATTAAATCCTTTTTTTTTTTTAAAAAAACATCTTATTGTATCATTGATCTACTTATTCATATCTGATTTCTTTTGTGCATCTTATATTTTAATTTTGGATTTTAGATCTCGTTTTGTTATAGATTTCATTTTTCTACCATGATTTATATTTTTAGAATTTCTTTTTATTGTTTCTTGAAGAAGCATATATAAGAATAATACGAATCTGGAAGATTGTATTAAGTTTAAATCCAATATTGATTTATTGGGACTGGTTTGCAGACATGGTAGAGGTTTTAGTGGGACTTCTTTGCAGCCAGTAGGAGAGTTATAATGTTTAGTGTGTAAGTGTTCTTTTCTACACCTGTGTAAGAGTGTAATTTTTCTGCATTTCTAGGTTTTATGTGCTTTTTTATTGATTAATCGCCATGTGGTGATTTAAATTGGGTTGTATTAGTTCGTAGGTAGAGCTTGGGAAAATGTCTGTAGCAGATAGACATACTGTCTATATTCTATATAATTTTGTATTCGTTATTTGTTGTAATGAGAAAAAAGTTACAGATCACTTTAAAAACCTGTATACTTTTGTATTCGTTATTTGTTGTAATAAGAAAATTGTTATTTGTCGTCATATATATGTATATATATATGTGTGTGTGTGTGTGTGTGTGTGTGTGTGTGTGTATATATATATATATATATATATATATAGAGAGAGAGAGAGAGAGAGAGAGAGAGAGAGATAAGATCATTGGCATCCCAAATAGTGCAGTACCCCTTTAGCCCCCTGATTTCCACCACACATTTCCGTTTTTCTCTACTCCCACTAACTCTCTCTCCCCCCACTAACTTTTTTTAATATAAATGTGTGGCCATAAATGTGATGCATATGGGGTGCTCCAAAATAGGGGTGCCATGGAACCCTCCTTATATATATATATATATATATATATATATATATATGCAATATTTTTCGTCAACACCGAAATATAGGGTTGTGGTTGTGGAACTAGGGTAATTTAGTCCTTTTAAGCTTAACTGAATTCACCATTCTTTAAATATTAAGATCCTAAGCTCGAAGATTAGTTACTCTTCCTTCTAGAGCGAGTATCACGCTTACGAGACTTAAAGATCAATAGTTACCTTGGGATAGGACTTCAACATTCGTTTTTAATTGGAATTAGAATAAACATTAAGTGTAGTTTGGTAATTGCTTGGAATGTTGGACTAGGAACGTTGATATTCAAAAGCATAATATATTATAATATGCGAAATAGTAAAGGACACAATAATTTACAGTGGTTCGGTTTGGATTGAACCTACGTCCACTTTAAGGGCTTTGTTGATTTTATTATGGAGGAGGTTATATGAGAAATCCCTAATTTGATTTCCAAATTAGGGTTTAGGTTCTTAGAATAGAACATAAGATGTTAGGATGAGGAAAGAAATTGAGATCTCCCAAAATGTGATCCATGGGGTCTTATTTATAGACAATTTGGGCCCTCTTCGGTAGTGAGCAGGTAGAAAGCCTATATCCACCTCCACCCTTCGGTATTGGCTTTTTTTTTGTGGCTTTCAGCTTCAGTGGTAAGCCTTAGTTTGCTTAATGGCCTCTCGGTGTCGACCCGCTTCATGGTTCTTTGTTTCGGTACCAAATATAACTGGTTCGATGCCGACTTTACATAGATGCTTTGGCTTTCAGTATTTTTCTCCGCCTTTATTACTTGTATTAATGGATGTTGCCCTTGCACATTGGTATCGATATCGAGGTTACTGTATATATAGCCTTCTTTTGCTCCATCATGCTTGTTTCTAGCTCTTTACTTTCCTTGATGAGTCTGGTTTCGGCTTCGTGTCCTCTTCTCAAATACTTGGTGTCGACCCAACTGTTTTCCTAACTTAGGGTTTGGTATCGTCCTCCATGATACCGGTTCTTGGCATTTGGTTTTGGTCTTGCTGCTCTCATATTGAATGTTAAATCTATGTTTTCACCTCCGAGACTTCGGTACCGTGGTTTTGGTATCGGCCTTGATGCTGGATCAACTGCATTTTTTTTCCTTATTAATTTGGTATTCATATGATGTTTTTATTATCTTGGTATCGGTTTTATACTCTTTCCCTCCTGCCTTGGTGTCGACACCAAGCTAATTGCTCATCATTTGTTGGTGTCGACACCACACCTTCATTTCCTTCCCCTCCTGCTTTCTTAGTACTGCTGCCGTGGTTTTCCTTTCTAAACTCTTTGTTACCGGTGCCAGTATTGTTGGCTTTCTCTCCATATCTTTTGGTACTGGTTTCATAACTTTCATCCTTTGCCATATGTGCTTCTGGGTGTTGCTTCCATGTTTTCCCTTTATATCTCTGGCGGCGCTTCCAACAATACCAGGTGTTGGAACTCGGCTTTGCCCTTAACCCTTTTACTATCGGAATTGGCTCGACATCCTCCTCCTGCTTCTGTATCAATCGGGCTCTTCTCAGGCCTTTACTCTAGTGTCGATTCCACTGGTTTCCCTTATAATGTTTTCTGGTATTGATCTTGCCGCCCTTAAGGCTTTTCCTGCGTGGCTCCAGCTTCGTCGCCTCGAGCCATTTGTTGTTCTAGTTTCGAAGTTTCCACCTCTTTATATTTGGCTATGCAAATTTTGGTGTTAACAGTTAGCCCCCCTAATATAAAAGGTTTTTGTTCTTTAGGACAAAAATCCTATGATTCCTGCACTGCTTTTCTGTAACTCAAGAAGCATTAGAGAAATTTTGTCATTAGTTTCGTATACCTCAAAATGAGGATACAAGAGAGAACATTAAACTTTCTTAAATGGCAATATTGGGGTTTAAATTCCAAATTATGAATTTTTTTGAGTTCAAATATATAACATGCTAGCCCAATAATGTACCCATGTGGGTCCTTATACTGAAAGTTACCAAACTTAAGATTTTTCTATTAATTGGAGTGGGAAACCAGAAATTTTAACTTAGGCACTTAGTTTTCAAGAGCCCATCCTTGGAAATGGGAGATAGTAACTCATGATACAGACTTGAGTACTTGCAATAGAAATTCAGGAATTTACTTTTAGGGTTATAAACAGAGAAATTGAAACCCATATTTGGGTACCATGGAGAGAAGAGTAGAAATACACTTTTGGAGACAATAGAGATCCGGAGCTCAGATTTGGTTATTCATAATAGAAGACCAAGACTTTACTTCACGAAATTCTTAAAATGAACCCCCCTATGTTTTTCGCATGAAATACAATAACTAATATTTCTTGTGTTAGTCTCTTGCATAGTATTTAATATTTCACTCATAAAGTGTCAAGCATTGTTTTGATCAAAACCCATAATAGTGAAGTTAGGAGTAAAAGTAATATAAGTTTAGAAAACCTCCCTCTGTGAGGTGTCGAGAAACCACAACTCTCGTTAGAAGGTTTCAAGTAGGAGACCTGAAGTACCAACCCAAGTATTGAATTAAGCACCTTCATTTTAGAACCAAGGTGGTAGGCCCAAACTCCATATGGGTACAACAATAAAAGTCTAGAAATCCTTCTTGGGAATGAGAATGCAAGATCCCTAACTATATTCAGATGTTAGAATAATACAAATATGAGGATTCATTTCTGAAAGTATTATAAGTACGGAATACTCATTTGGATTAACGAGGAAAAGGTCCAAGGCTCCAACTTGAACTTATGTAACAAAAATCCGAAAACCTATTACCTGGGAAAATAAGAGGTCAAAAGTCTATATTTGAAATTAACAGAAATCCCGAGACTCACACTCGGATAAATAGGAAATCTGAAATCCATATCTGAGATTAATAGAAACCTCGAAACTCATACTCGGGTAAATAGAAATCAGAAATCCATATCTGAATTTAATAGGAATCCAGAGACTCATACTTGGGTAAAAATAGAAGATCAGAAATCCACATTTGAAATAATAGAAATCCGAGACTCATACTCGGGTAATCAGAAATCCACATCTGAAATTAATAGGAATCCCGAGACTCATACTCGAGTAAAAAGAACATTAGAAATCCACATCTAAAATAATAGAAATCCTGAGACTCATGCTCGGGTAAATAAAATATCAGAACTCCATATCTGAAATTAATAGAAATCCTGAGACTCACACTCGGGTTAAAATAGAAACTCGGAAATTCACATCTGAAATTAGCAGAAACCCCGAGACTCGTACTCGGGTAAATATAAAATCAGAAATTCATATCAGAAGAAAATAGAAATCCCGAGACTCACACTCGGGTAAATAAAAGATCATGAGTCCATATCTGAATTTAATAGGAATGTAATGGCTCAGAAATCCGTACTATCTGAGTTGACTAAAATAACACACGTCCAACCCATATAATACAGAAATACGAGTCATTAGGGTTAAAGAAATAGAAACAGGTAGAAGATAAAACAAAGAAAACATTAGAATCTCACAGCGGACTGAACAAAATATAATATCATATATCATAACATTGAAATACAAATCTGTATTGTATATACATACCATATCAGAGTACAATACATATACATCACAGCGGAAATACTCTAAATAACTAACGGTGAAGCCTCCTGCATCAAGCGCCTCCAAGTATATCTGTAAAAGCCTGAAACACTTGACTGCCCGTTCAAATTTGGGCAACCAAGAGTTTAGGTTAAAAACAAACAAAATAAACTCTGCGTCGGTCATAGAACTGGTGTGAGTAAACTCCAGCCATACAGTTTAACTTTGAAAATCCTTTTGAAAGAAAAGGAT
Organism: Allium sativum; assembly: GCA_030737875.1. Lineage (NCBI taxonomy): Eukaryota > Viridiplantae > Streptophyta > Magnoliopsida > Asparagales > Amaryllidaceae > Allium > Allium sativum. The sequence continues at coordinate 976,730,013 of CM060915.1, read as the reverse complement.
AATAGTAAGACCGGTCCACACAAAAACATGTACGATTTTTACCTTACTATAACCCAAAACAATTTTGATATCAAAATCCAGTTATATTATAATAATGTCTAATCAAATAAATAACCAAATAGTAGAAGGCTTGCATCTCATGCTTCACATACATAGTATAAAATCAAAAACTGCAGGTCGCTTATTGGAGATTGGATTCCAACTATAACAAGGTATGGGACCACCTCCTGATCAGTGTACTCTCGAGGGGATACACTTGGGTTCAGCAAGAACATCTTGCAACCCGGCCACACATGACCGACCACTCATTTAGCTTGAGTTTACCGAATATATTGTCACCCACGGTTGTCGGCCGTCCAAATGTAATCCGTATGATACATAATCGAAAGAAGAATAAATAATGAATCTTCTCTAGATCAGTGACAAATATACCCTGCTTGGGTATGACCCAACTAGCCATGCTGTTTGCCTGATTTTTGTCATTTCCCGGTTGTGAGGCTTGAGGCTACGTTTATATTTTAAGAGCATTTGGTCACCATTCACTTTAAATGCTACATCCACTACAAGAAAATTGATTTTTTATTGCAAAAGTCGGTGGCGTTTATTATCAAATGCAAGTTAAAAGTGTTTTTACTAATAATGTAAATGCAGCAAATTTTTTTTAGCGTTCTCGCCTTTGCAGAAATAAGCCCGCGCGGTCCAAAATATACGTGACCGCCTATTTTCATTTCTATACCCCAATTTCTTGTCTTCTTCACTTCGTTACCAACCGAACAAAAAACTTCCTCAAACAAAAATAATGGCCTCCATCAATGAAATAAAGCCCCTCCGTCTCTTTCCGCATTTCTTTCTTTGCTTATTGCCCACGATAAAGTAGCACACGATAAAGATGGGATCCAATTTCAATCGATCTAACCCTAATAGCCACCCAACAGATCTAACCCTAACAACCACCCACCCTTGTTTTTTCCTTTCAGAACAACCAACCCTAAATTGGTCTCGAATATTGATTTCCCGCAAAAAGTTCCATCCCTTTTACCTTATTGTCGTGATACTTTTCTCTCACAGTCAATATAGATCTTAATTGTTTCGTAGTTACTTTTTGGGATTTCTTCTTCTGTTTAATTTTGATTTCATTTCCACCGTGTACTTTAGGATGGAGATTTCGGTTGTTCAGCTCGTATTGTCTGTTATTGTGTGTAATTTTAATATTGTTATATCGTTGTAAAATGTGATATTTAGTTACAAAAGGATTAATTGAGGTTTGTCTTCAAAATACAAATGTCGATAATTTGGTGCTTCGTGACTTGTTATTATATCTACATCAAATCATTGTTTTGTAGAAAAAAGAAATGCACTATTCAACAATTTTATAAGTAATATGCTAAGGAACAATCAACACTTTGAAGAGTTGAATATGTATTGCTTAACTGGATTGTTATGTTTCTCGTACTTCCAGATTTTAAAGTTCAGTTCCCTTAAGGGGCTTCTTGTGCTTGAAAACTGAAAAACATTACCCTCTGGATGGCACAACATGAGTCTGGTTCTGTTGAAATGAACTACCAAACATTGTGTAATTTAATGTGTTCGAGTTCATCAGATGAACGACAGTTTTAGAATTTCCTTTATAATATAATAATAATAATGTTTCATTATTTATTTCACAGTAAAAAGTAAAATGTAACATCCCGTATTTTTACAAGATAATAATTAATTTATTTAATTATTTAAATAATGGTTTGGAGATTTAATTGGTCGTTTAATTAAATAATGTCGAAAATTTAATTAATATAAATAATAGAATAATATATTTAATTCTGAAATAATCAGAAATAGTGAATTGACAATATAACGTGAGCCGGACAATTCAAAATATATATAATTCAGTTTGGAATTGAATTATATTAACGAATATATTATATAAACGACAGTTGAATGTGTAATTGTATTATAATTAAAATCGAGCTCGAAATGGCGCTGCAGTTCGCTATTTGGCGATTTGAACTTCAACTGAATGTACATGGTCCGTTTTAAATCGGATTTCTGTGAAACAAGAAACGTATGGAGCTGGTGAAGTATATTTTTCTAGTGGAAGAGAAAAATCGGGATTTCATTGTGTAGATTTTGAGTTATGTCCAAATCAAATTTTAGAAAAGTCGCTATGGAATTCCTTTATAATTTATATCGATTTATTTATATTTTTAAATGGACTTTAAATATAAATCGAATATCGATGTAACACTGGATTTGAATATCGAGTTGTATATCCCAGTGGAGCTGTATGATATTCTATTGTGAATGTATACGATAATATTTATTTTTATATATTTAATTTAATTATTTTTAAATATATTTATATATATAAATGGTTTATTTAGAGCATTAAAATAGTCAGTTTTGCAAACGACCTCTGTTTTCGATGAAACTAATTTTGTTGGATCTGCAATATTAAATTATTGTTAGATTTCAATTTCCGTGATTTTTGAAGTCAGTGTGTGGCCGTACGGATTTTTAATGTGAAAAACAGTCAGTATTTTGACGGTTAAAAATATGCTGTGTGAGCAAACGGAGTCGGAATTCGACGAAACCAGTTTCGTTGGGACCGTAATGTCGAACTGTAGCTGCATGTCCAGTTTCGTGATTTTTGGATATCACGTATGATCATGCGAATTTTTAGAAGACAAATACATGAGATATTAGCTAAAATTAGGTATAAAAAAAGCAAAATTTCTAAAGCCTAGAAAAGGCCACGCACCCACCTTTTTTAGCCTCACAAAAATCTCATCCCCGTTATATAATCTCTTTCACAGCCGCCACTTAAGAAAATTAAAAACATGAAGAACCAAGTTGAGAAAAATCCAAATATAATAAAATAAATTACTATAAAGCAAGTTATATGTATAGATGAATTCGCAGCCAGTAGAGCTTCCTTCTGGTGCAACTATTGCGTGCTGCGATCCACTTTTGTGGATGATCGTTTTAGGAGCAGTAGACTAGGGTTGAATATCGTAGGAGTTTTGAGCATCGATTCGTTCATTGGAGTTTGTATTTGAATTCAGGGATCGAAAAGAAGTGGGTTTACAAAGTTTGATGAGGTACGATGGGGGTATTGGGGTGTGCGACTTTCTGGCATCGCATGAAGGAGCTTTGAAGGAATCCCTAAGGGGAGCTCGAGTTGAGGTTGGTTGGCATCGGAGGATGGAGAAACTGATGAGGAGCATCATGGTATATTTGGTTTGTTGAACGGTGGTTTATGGGAGGAGATATTAGTGAAGTAAGTGTGGCAATGGCCATCAATTTACATAGGAGCTCACGATGCATTTTTGGGAAGAAGGTTATTCGGGTCTAGTACTATAAAAGGGTAATGGGCCAGAGATTTTAAAGTTAAGCCCCTTTAAATAATTGAGTTTTATTTTAAATTTTAATATAGTGTATTAACTTGTATAGTACATATCTTCATCATACGTAATCAGAATTGGACAAAACAAGATCCATTAGGATCGTATGGAAGGTGACTACACATTGGAACTGACCGGGAGTGGATTGGAGCTCATTTGAATTTATGGCGAAATAAATTGTTTAATTCGAATCAAACAACAGTTTATCGTTCTTTAACGATGAACTGCCAAAGTGAGTAAAACTCACTATCTCTGATCAGTTTATATTTTTTATAAACTGTACTTTATTTTTGATAAATAAATGATTGATTGTTTGGACTGTTAAATAGATTTGATTGAAAACGTAGATATAGTTATATATATAAAAACCGACAATCAAATATTGATCATGTTTAACAGTATATTTCATGATGAAATGAAACTGATGTGAATTATATTGTGTAACATTTGTGGATGCAGGGAAACAGGTTGGAGGGATCCAACTGGATTCCTCTACATTTATTTTACTGTTATTCATATATTGTGATATATGATCTATTGTAGATTATGTGTGTTTGGATAATATTTATCATTGTTATATGGTATGTTAAATACCATAAGAAATACCAGAATGATAAAAAGGGAATTTTCAAAAACGTATATTGAAAATGAAATGTTTATAAAATCAAAGGATTTTGTAAAGAGAATATTTATAACATCAAAGGATATTATAAAAGGATGTATTTAGAAATAAATAGAATAAAAAATATATTTGTAAAACAAATAGAAAAAGAAATAGTTGGAAAATAAAAAGGGGTTTCTTATGAAATCAATGGATTTTATATATAAAAGGAAAAGGATTTTTTTAAAAGAAAATAATTATAAAATCAAAGGATAATTTATAAAAGGTAATATTTGTGAAACAAATATAAAAGGAAAATATTGTGAAAAAAATAGGAAAAGAAAAGAAATATTTATTTAGAAATATTTATTTAGAAAAATAAATAGAGTTATAAAAAGGAAATATTTATTTAAGAAATAAATAGAGTTATAAAAGGGATTTATTGGGAAATGAAAAGAATGTCATATAAGGAAATATTTGGCAAATGAATAGAATTTTACATCAGGAAAGTTTAGACCCGTGCTTCGCACACGGGTTTAACAGATATGGGATTAAAGCAAAGATTTTAAAAAGAATCTGTTGTAACCAATAGATTGAGAAGACTAATTTATAAATAATATTTTATAAATTAAATAAAATATTTATCATTGGATAAATTGAATATATAAGTCAGGGCTTATATAGAGAAGTAAAAATCGATTTCAACATCGATATTTGAAACTGATTATAGGCATAGAGTTAATCAAAGGAGTTAATCAAAATGTGTTAATCAAAATGAGTTAGAGGAGTTAATCGATTAGAGTAAGAGTTAATTGATTAGAGTTAGAGTTAATCGATTAGAGTTAGAGTTGACCAGTTAGAGTTAATCAGTTAGAGTTAATCGATTAGAGTTAAATCAAACTAGAGTTATTCGAATAGAGTTAATCGAACAAGAGTTAGTCGAATATTTGTTATTCGAATAGAGTTAATTGAATTAGAGTTAGTCGGATTAGAGTTATTCGAATATAGTTTATTCGAAGAAAGAGTTATCGAATATGGTTATTCGAATAGAGAAAGAAATTATCGAATATTAATTATTCGAAAGAAATTATCGAATATTAGTTATTCGAAAGAAATTATCGAATATTAGTTATTCGAAAGGAGTCATCGAATATTAGTTATTCGAAAGGAGTTATTGAATATTAGTTATTCGAAAGGAGTTATTGAATTTTAGTTATTCGAAATGAGTTAATCGAATATTAGTTATTCGAAAGGAGTTAATCGAATATAGTCTATTCGAAAGGAGTTAATTGATAAGAGTAAATTAGTTAGAGTTAATTGTATAGAGTTAATCCAGTAGGGTAAATCAAATAGAGTTAATCAAATAGAGTTAATAGAATTGAGTTAATCAAATAGAGCTAACTGATAGGAGTAAATCGATTAGAGTTAATCGAATAGTGTTAATTTAATAGAGTTTTTCGAATTCAGGTTATTCGAAGAAGAGAGATTATCGAATATAGTTTATTCGAAGGAAAGAGTTATCGAATAGATATTTATTCGAAAGAGAGTTACGTAAGGAAGTTTGTTAAAGATTTAAAAGATAAACTTTGACTATTTCGAAGTTAAAACGTTGTTCAGTGAAGATCTGAGAGGTAATTATACACCAACTTGATTGACTTCCTTCTTAACTAAGGAATGGTAAGGTTTGACAGTGAATGATGGTTAAGTGAATTTAGTTAATGAGTGAAATGGTTTGAGTTGGCATGGCGATGTTTGATTTAAACATCAGTTTAAATCCAGTGAAGGAGTTTTGGAAATGTTTTTCAAATAGGAATCAGAAATGTTTTCTAATAATAGAAAATAAGAATTTAGAATATATGGAAACAGGAGATAAGTAAATTAATGAACTAAAGAGATAAATGTTAAATGATGATTGATCGATAAAATTTCCATTTGGAAATAATATCGTTATTTGCACACGTGTTTTTCTTTGATAGTTAAATCACAGACTATCAAAGTTTTGACCATTTTTCCGTTGTCAATTCGGAGAGACCGGTTGGATTCTTATCCAAAGAACCACTCCGTATGGGCGTTAACGTTTCGAATGAAATAGATCGAAGACAAATTGAAGACAGAGTAAAGCGCAAGGGCTGTTGTATAAGTCCTAGGTAGAGATTGCCTAGGATGGGTGTACGGAATAGTGCCTTCGGTTTGTCCAATCCCAGGACAACTTGAATGGACGAATGTTTGACAGAGTATATCTGGTAGATCACGTAAGTTGATCGTTTCAAACGTATTTACGTTGGTGGCGGAGGAATTCGTTTCTCTTAGCTTATACCCATGGTATTTTTTGGGAAATCAATTTGTGATTTGACGGGTATGACGATGTGGCATTCGAAGTAAATGGAGGAGTGACCTGTTAAAAGATACGTTTTAACCTCGAGCCTCATCGACTGGGACATGACAGAAATCGGGCAGGCAACATGGCTAAGTGATTCGCAACCAAGTAGGCTATATTGTCACCATCTAGAGAATTTTCATATTTGTTACTTCTTTCAATTCTGTATCTCCCGGGAATGGTAATGTTGGTTTACCAACTGTAAGGTGACAATATATTTGATACACTCAAGCGAAATGAGTGGTCGGTCATGTGTGGCCGAGTTGCAAGATGTTCTTGTTGAACTAAAGTGTATCGCTTCTTGAGTACACTGAGCGGAAGGTGGATCCATACCTTGTCATAGTTGGAATCCATTCCCCAAATAAGAGCTCGTGGTTTTGATTGTATATTATATATGTAGAACGTTAGATGCAAGCGTTTCTACTAGATTGATATTACTTGTGTTAGACATTATTATAATATCAGAATAATATTGTTTTACTAATGATTTGGGTTATCGTAAGGTAAAAACCATCCGTGTTTATGTGTGGATCGGTCTTATGATTATCCTTTGTTTCAAAAGGATTTTGAAAGTTAAGTCAAATAATTTGAGTTTACTCACACCAGTCACATGACTGATCCGGAGTTTATCTTGTTTTGTTTTCCCTAAACTCTTGGTTGCCCAATTTTGTACGGGCAGTCAAGTAGTCGGAATTTGCAGATACTTGAAGACCTGGAGCAGGAGGCTTCAGAATTATATAGCTATGGTTTTTCCGCTGTGTCATAAGTGTTGTGCTTTGGAAATGATATGCATATTCAAGTACAGATTTATATTTCAAAGTTATGTTATGAAATATATTTATTTGTTCCACTGTGAGATTCGTGTTTACACTGATGTTGTATGTTCTTCTTCTTCTATTCTAAGTTTCAATCTTATCTATCCTCACCCTCTAATTTCATTTATGGACTATCCGGTATTTTCGATGTTTGAGTAGTCGACATTGAGTTTATGTCGAGTACTCAGGATTGCAAAAACCCCAGGGCGTTACAGTGGTATCAGAGCTTAAGTTTAAGTAATTACCTTGGCTCTGTGGCGTGACTCAGTAGAGATGGGGTTAGCAATACCCTAGATTGAGTTGAGTGTATATATACGAGTGAGCGTATTTGTTATTGATATAAAAATTGTTTTATATTGTGCAGATTTATTGGTTGAGTCGTTTATGGGTTCTGGTCGATCAGTTTGATCCACTGTATCGGTAGGGGTTTGTAAACATTTGAATACGATGGGTCGACACGATATGTTTTGAAAAGAGGGTAAATGAAAATAATTTTACCCAAAGTATATTTTGAGATAGAGAAAATTTATATATTGGAATTTTTATATATTGGATATATTGGTTGTTATTATAATCGAGTAAGATTATAAATTAAATGGTTATGTAAATAACCAGTCAGAATTCATATAAGTGAAATACGTGAAATCAGATGGAGTAAATCTGAATTAAAATCAGAATTTGAATTAAAACCCTGGAGAAATGGAAAGGTGTTTGTAAATGGATTTGAATTGAATATATGAGAATTTAAAATCCTGGGAGATTTTAAATTGTTTTACAAACATTTTGAATGGTATTTTGAAATATATTTCAAAGGGGAAATGTTTAGAAATGGTTTTAAAAGTGATATAGTATTGAACTCACTTCGATCGCTGGAAAATAAATTCTGATGATGATAGCTGCATCATCAGTGTTCATTTTCGAGTTTGTAAGTGACGGATTACTACCAAAGATTTTGTTTTTGAATTGTTTTGAGAAAAACAAGTTGTTTTGAATCCGGAAAAGGAAAGTTTGATTTTCGATATGGTAAGCTGTTTAAAATTCCCTGGGGAGATTGTTTGAATTAAAACAAATTAAACAGAAGTTTGTGAAACAAATTGAGATTTGAAATAAAGTCCGTTAAGTGGAAAACTGAATTAGAATATAATGATATCAAGTAAATGTATTGGATTGGTAGGTTAAGGATTTGGAATCAAGAATGAAACTCGAGTTGAAATGAGATCTGGGTTGAATATAAGCGAATGAAGTAACTGGAGTTGACTGAGATGACACTGGTATATGTTGAATTGATAACAGGTGAAAGGATATAATGATATACCCTACCAAAAAGGTACAAGTTTATATTTGGTATCAGCATGTGATTTATGAGCCGAATTGGCAAGCCGCTTGGCTGTTTGATTTTCTTTTGGGTTGGAGATGGCCCAGAGAGGCGAGTTGGAGTTTGACCTATTGACCAGTACAAAGGAGGTGCTGGCGAAATTTTTCAGAAATTTAGGGAGTTAGAAAAATTTCAGGATTTTTGAAAATTTTCGATAATAAGAATTTATTAATATTTTAATTAAAATTATTCGGTACAGTGAAACTAGAATTTAAGAATTAAACAATTAATTTTAACCCAGTTAATAAGGTTTATTTTCTACCTTAGCAATTTCGAAGACGAAATTATTTTAAGGGGGGAAGAATGTAATGTCCCGTATTTTTACGGGATAATAATTAATTTATTTAATTTCTTAAATAGTTGTTTGGAGATTTAATTGGTCCTTCAATTAAATAATGTTGAATATTCAATTAATATAAATAATAGAATAATATATTTAATTCTGAAATAATCAGAAATAGTGAATTGACAATATAATGTGAACTGGACAATTCAAAAAATATATAATTCAGTTTGGAATTGAATTATATTAACGAATATATTATATAAATGACAGTTGAACGTATAATTATATTATAATTAAAAACGTGCTCGAAATGGCGCTGCAGTTCGCCATTTGGCGATTTGAACTTCAACTGAATGTACAGGGTCCGTTTTAAATCGGATTTCTGTGAAACAAGAAACGTATGGAGCTGGTGAAGTTTATTTTTCTAGTGGAACAGAAAAATCGGGATTTCATTGTGTAGATTTTGAGTTATGTCCAAATCAAATTTTAGAAAAGTCGCTATGGAATTCCTTTATAATTTATATCGATTTATTTATATTTTAAATGGATTTTAAATATAAATCGAATATCGATGTAACACTGGATTTGAATATCGAGTTGTAAATCCCAGTGGAGCTGTATGATATTCTATTGTGAATATAAACAATAATATTTATTTTTAAATATTTAATTTAATTATTTTTAAATATATTTATATATTTAAATGGTATATTTAGAGCATTAAAAATAGCCAGTTTTGCAAACGACCTCTGTTTTTGAAGAAACTAATTTTGTTGGATCTGCAATATTAAATTATTGTTAGATTTCAATTTCCGTGATTTTTGAGGTCAGTGTGTGGCCGTACGGATTTTTAATGTGAAAAACAGTCGATATTTTGACGGTTAAAAATACGCCGTGTGAGCAAACGGAGTCGGAATTCGACGAAACAAGTTTCGTTGGGACCGTAATGTCGAACTGTAGCTGCATGTCCAGTTTCATGATTTTTGGATATCACGTATGATCATGCGAATATTTAGAAGACAAATAAACGAGATATTAGCTAAAATAAAAAATAAAAAGCAAAATTTCTAAGGCCTAGAAAAGGCAACGCACCCACCTTTTTTAGCCTCACAAAAATCTCATCCCCATTATATAATCTCTTTCTCAGCCGCCACTAAAGAAAATTAAAAACGTGAAGAACCATGCTGAGAAAAATCCAAATGAAATAAAATAAATTACTATAAAGCAAGTTATATGTATAGATGAATTCGCAGCCAGTAGAGCTTCCTTCTGGTGCAACTATTGCGTGGTGCGATCCACTTTTGTGGATGATCATTTTAGGAGCAGTAGACTAGGGTTGAATATCGTAGGAGTTTTGAGCATCGATTTGTTCATTGGAGTTTGTATTTGAATTCAGGGATCGAAAATAAGTGGGTTTACAAAGTTTGATGAGGTACGATAGAGGTATTAGGGTGTGCGACTTTCTAGCATCGCGTGAAGGAGCTTCGACGAAATTCCTAAGGGGAGCTCGAGTTGAGGTTGGTTGGCATCGGAGGATGGAGAAACTGATGAGGAGCATTATGGTATATTTGGTTTGTTGAATGGTGGTTTATGGGAGGAGATATTGGTGAAGTAAGTGCGGCAATGGCCATCGATTTACATAGGAGCTCATGATGCATTTTTGGGAAGATGGTTATTCGGGTCTGGTACTATAGAAGAGTAATGGGCTGGAGATTTTAAAGTTAAGCCCCTTTAAATAATTGAGTTTTATTTTAAATTTTAATATAGTGTATTAACTTGTATAGTACATATCTTCATCATACGTAATCAGAATTGGACAAAACAAGATCCGTTAGGATCGTATGGACGGTGACTACACATTGGAACTGACCGGGAGTGGATTGGAACTCGTTTGAATTTATGGTGAAATAAATTGTTTGATTCGAATCAAATAACAATTTATCGTTCTTTAAAGATGAACTGCCAAAGTGAGTAAAACTCACTATCTCTGACCAGTTTATATTTTTATAAACTATACTTTATTTTTGATAAATAAATGATTGATTGCTTTGTATTGATTGTTTGGACTGTTAAATAGATTTGATTGAAAACGTGGATATAGTTATATATATAAAAATCGACAATCAAATATTGATCATGTTTAACAGTATATTTCATGATGAAATGAAATTGATGTGAATTATATTGTGTAACATCTGTGGATGTAGGGAAACAGGCTGGAGGGATCCAACTGGATTCCTCAACATTTATTTTACTGTTATTCATATATTGTGATATATGATGTGATATATAATATGTTGTAGATTATGTGTGTTTAGATAATATTTATCATTGTTATATGGTATGTTAAATACCATAAGAAATACCAGAATGATAAAAAGGGAATTTTCAAAAACGTATATCGAAAATGAAATGTTTATAAAATCAAAGGATTTTGTAAAGATAATATTTGTAACATCAAAGGATATTATAAAAGGATGTATTTAGAAATAAATAGAATAGAAATATTTGTAAACAAATAGAAATAGAAATAGTTGGAAAATAAAAAGGGGTTTCTTATGAAATCAATGGATTTTATATATAAAAGGAAAAGGATTTTTTTAAAAGAAAATAATTATAAAATCGAAGGATAAGTTATAAAAGGAAAATATTTGTGAAACAAATATAAAAGGAAAATATTGTGACACAAATAGGAAAAGAATCATTTATTTAGAAAATAAATATATGGAATTGAAAAGGGAGTATTTGTAAACCATTTACAAATAGATTTAAAAACGAGATATTTGTAAAACATTTACAAATAGAATTAAAAAGGAAATATTTATTTAGAAAAATAAATAGATTTATAAAAAGGAAATATTTATTTAGAAAATAAATAGAGTTATGAAAAGGCTTTATTGGGAAATGAAAAGAAAGTCATACAAGGAAATATTTGGCAAATGAATAGAATTTTACATCAGGAAAGTTTAGACCCGTGCTTCACACACGGGTATAACATGATATGGATTTAAAGCAAAGATTTTAAATAGAATCTGTTGTAACCAATAGATTGAGAAGATTAATTTATAAATAATATTTATAAATTAAATAAAATATTTATCATTGGATAAATAGAATATATAAGTCAGGGCTTATGTAGAGAAGTAATAATCGATTTCAACATTGATATTTGAAACTGAATATAGATGTAGAGTTAATCAAAGGAGTTAATAAAAATGTGTTAATCAAAATGAGTTAGAGGAGTTAATCGATTAGAGTAAGAGTTAATCGATTAGAGTTAGAGTTAATCGATTAGAGTTAGAGTTGACCAGTTAGAGTTAATCAGTTAGAGTTAATCGATTAGAGTTAAATCGAACTACAGTTATTCGAATAGAGTTAATCGAACAAGAGTTAGTTGAATATTTGTTATTCGAATAAAGTTAATTGAATTAGAGTTATTCGGATTAGAGTTATTCGAATATAATTTATTCGAAGAAAGAGTTATCGAATATGGTTATTCGAATAAGAGAATTAATCGAATATAGTTTATTCAAATAGAGAAAGAAATTATGAATATTAGTTATTCGAAAGAAATTATCGAATATTAGTTATTCGAAAGGAGTTATCGAATATTAGTTATTCGAAAGGAGTTATCGAATATTAGTTATTCGAAAGGAGTTATCGAATATTAGTTATTCGAAAGGAGTTATCGAATATTAGTTATTCGAAAGGAGTTAATCGAATATTAGTTATTTGAAAGGAGTTAATCGAATATAGTCTATTCGAAAGGAGTTAATTGATAAGAGTAAATTAGTTAGAGTTAATTGAATAGAGTTAATCCAGTAGGGTAAATCAAATAGAGTTAATCCAATAGATTTAATCAAATAGAGCTAATAGAATTGAGTTAATCAAATAAAGCTAACTGATAAGAGTAAATCGATTAGAGTTAATCGAATAGTGTTAATTAAATAGAGTTTTCCGAATATAGGTTATTCGAAGAAGAGAGATTATCGAATATAATTTATTCGAAGGAAAGAGTTATCGAATAGAGATTTATTCGAAAGAGAGTTACGTAAGGAAGTTTGTTAATGATTTAAAAGATAAACTTTGACTATTTCGAAGTTAAAACGTTGTTCAGTTAAGGTCTGAGAGGTAATTATACCCCAACTTGATTGACTTCCTTCTTAACTAAGGAATGGTAAGGTTTGATAGTGAATGATGGTTAAGTGAATTTAGTTAATGAGTGAAATGGTTTGAGTTGGCATGGCGATGTTTGATTTAAACATCAGTTTAAATCCAGTGAAGGAGTTTTGGAAATGTTTTCCAAATAGGAATCAGAAATGTTTTCTGATAATAGAAAATAATAATTTAGAATATATGGAAATAGGAGATAAGTAAATTAATGAACTAAAGAGATAAATGTTAACTGATGATTGATCGATAAAATTTCCATCTAGAAATAATATCTTGTTTGCACACGTGTTTTTCTTTGATAGTTAAATCACAGACTATCAAAGTTTTGACCATTTTCCGTCGTCAATGCGGAGAGACCGGTTGGATTCTTATCCAAAGAACCACTCCGTATGGGCGTTAGCATTTCGAATCAAATAGATCGAGACAAATTGAAGACGGAGTAAAGTGCAAGGGCTGTTGTATAAGTCCTAGGTAGAGATTGCCTAGGATGGGTGTACGGAATAGTGCCTTCGGTTTGTCCAGTCCCAGGACAACTTGAATGGACGAATGTTTGATAGAGTATATTGGTAGACCACGTAAGTTGATCGTTTCAAACGTATTTACGTTGGTGGCGGAAGAATTCTGTAACAACCCAGAAAATCTAAACCAATTTAAAAATTTTAATTTGGCTATTTTAGTGGATTTTAAATATTTAAAATAAATTATTTTAAATAATAAAGATGAAAAGCATGTTTGAATCGACGTTAAGAAATAAATATAATTATTTTTAATTATAGACAAGGCCTGAAATGGCGCGGCAGTTTCAAAATTGGAATTCGAACTTTGACTGACTGTGCCGGGTGCAAAATAAAACGGATTTTAGTGAATCCAAAAATATCTAAATCTGTTTATGAATATCTTTCTAATAAATCTAAAAAATCGAAGTTTCGTAGTGGGAACCAAAAGTTATGGCCAAATGAATTTTCACAAAGGTCGCTATAGAACTTATATAGCCCGTGAAAATAACCATTTTGCAAACGACCTCAAAATTCGACGAAACCACTTTTGTTGGATCCGGGATGTCGAATTATTGCTAGGTTTCAAATTCCATAATTTTTGAAGTTAGTGAGCGTGGCAAAGGAAAATGTGTTTGTTGATTTCTGTTAAATTAGATCAACCAGAAAATGGTCATTTTTCAAACGGTCTCAGAATTCGATGAAACAAGTTTTGTTGGGACCGTATCGTCAAAACATAGCTAGATTTATTTTTCGGGAATTTTTGGGATCTGTATGTGGCCCCGGCGAATTGAAATGTACGTTCAAATCAAATATTGAATGTTTTATATTTTAATTTGAAGAAAAACTGGCTGAAACAGTTGAATGGGCCTACGAAACATATCCCATTGTGTTCATAATGGGGGTATTTAGCTAGGGGTGGTAGTCGTTGGGTTTGGATTGGAGTTCATTTATGAAAACCCTAATTTTCAGATTTATATAAATAGCGGGCCAATAGAAATTTTCCTTTATAATTTAATTTTATAAAAATATCACAGAAACCCTCATTCTCTATCTCGATCGATGACGACTGTTGCACCATCGTTCCCGGCCACTTTCCGATCAATCCACGCACCGATAGCCTTCGACCCAGTTGAAGGTTTTGAAGGACATCACGAGAGCTTCGAATCCATACCTACCACTCCACCTATCATCTCGTATTTCTTGCGCACTGCCTCTTCGAAGTTGCGATCTTCAAGCCGCCGCCACCATCGCCTGAGCCGATCGCACCTGACGCGGTTCCCACCACCTGGCGCGCCATTCGAAGCCCTTTGACGTGCTAAAACCCGATCGTCGCCACTCACCTCGGATTGGAAGAAAACCGCAACCCTAATTTTGAACCTTTTGCTGAGAGGTACGGGTTTAATTATTTAAACTGATTTCCACACTCTAAGCGTTGCAAACTTCTAAAAATCATATCTTTTTCATGTGTGATCGAAATGCAGTGAAACAAGAGAGAGTGGACTCGTGTGGACGTCTTCTACACTCTAGAAGAGACCAGATATTTTTCTGAGCCTTCTACAATTTTTGGAGGAGTGGAACCCAATGTGAGATTTCTGGATTATAAACGATATGGGAATGACGATGTATAAGTTATATAGTCGATGTATGAGTTATATAAGCGTTGTACACCTCATGTATAAGCGTTGTGTAAGTTGTATGTTCGATGTATAAGTTATATATGTGTTGTAAAAATGATATATGCGTTGAAATAAATTGAAATGATATTGAAATGAAATCGAAATATAGTTATATATATATACTCCCCTCGTCCACAGACCATGGACGATATATATTGGTTGTGATATTATTTGGATTATTGGTTGATGTGAAAATTTGGTGAATATCATGAATGGTTGATTTGAAATGATTGATTGTGGTTGAAATCCCAATAGGATTAGTATATGGGAAAATTCGTCTGTGTATGAACTAGATATTGAAAATCCCATTGTCAAAAGCTGCGAGGCTATAAGGTAGAGCGAGGAGCCGTACTAGGGACGGTGCCGGTTTTAACTACCCTACCGTTATGCTACCGAAATTTTCTGAAATATTCCTGTGTTTGATTTATATTAATGTGTTGAATAAAATTCATGTGTTGAAATAAAATTCACGTGCTGAATAATATTCATGTGTTGAATAGAAATTCATGTGTTGAAATAAAATTCACGTGCTGAATAATATTCATGTGTTGAATAGAAATTTATGTGTTGAATAAAATTCATGTGTTGAATGAAGTTCATGAATTGAATAAATTCTTTGAAAGATAATAATAACATTTTTTTATCATATATATAGACTATGTAAAATATTAGAGTTCTAAATAAATTGTTTTAACACCAAAAATAACATTTTTACCTTATGTATGAACTATATAAAATAATCGTGTTTTGAAATAAATTGTTTTACAATAAAAATCACATTTTTATGATATATATGAACTATATAAAATAATCGTGTTTTGACATAAATTGTTTTACCATAAAAATCACATTTTTATGATATATATGAACTATATAAAATAATCGTGTTTTGAAATAAATTGTTTTACAATAAAAATCACATTTTTATGATATATATGAACTGTTAAAAATAGTGATGTGTTGAAATAAATAGCTGTTGGATAAAAATATCATTTTTATCAAATGTGTGAAATGAATATGGTTTTAGAATCAAAGAATGAATTATATTTTTATATATATATATATATAATTAAAAGAAATCAAATAACGAAGCTGCAGTTCGTGTTTTGAAACCGTGATTTCAAACGATTAGTACGGGAGATCCGACCATCGGATTTTCCCAAAACCGAAACCATTGGGTTCGCTTTGGAAATGTCATTCCAACGACACCAACTTTGTAAAAATCCAACGGTTCGATTGTCTGGAATGTTTAATTCAAATCTGAAGAAAAACAGCGCCATAATCGATTATATATATATATAATTAAATTAAATCGAATAACGACGCTGTAGTTCGTATTTTGAAATCGTAACTTCAAACGATTAGTGCGGGAGATCCGACCGTCGGATTTTCCCAAAACTGAAACCGTTGGATTCGTTTTGAAAAGGTCTTTCTAACGATATAAAATTTGTGAAGATCCAACGGTTAGATTTTCAGATATGTGTAAATCAAATCTGAAGAAAAACAGCGCCACGGCCGTGTTATGACCTGAAGCGTCGTTTGAATGAATTGACTATTTTTTTAAATGAATAAAAATAGCGATAAATCGTTATAAAATATTATAAACGATATGGAATAGAAATAAACTGAATTTACCCGGTTTATTAGATATTTGATGGTTGAATGTGTTTGGCGTGAAAATTATATTTAAGAACATAATTATTGATGTCGAATAATTTATCCATTGAAATGAATTGTTTTAAATTCTAAATATACGTGAATTATTTGAAAAGGCCATGTAAAATCTCATTTCAAATAATTGATCGGCGGTAAGAAGTCGATGTTGAAGACGATGGTTGAAGACCGGAGATCTTCACCTCGGTAGGATGATAACTGATGTCTTGATTGGGAGGCATCCCAAAATATAGATAATAAGTGGTGATTGTCCAGACGTACTTGGAGATCGATGGATATGCGAGGTATAAGGTGCCTCCGGTTTCGTTCAGACCCAGAACAAACTTGTAAATGGACTGTGTGTCTGACATTGGATTTTGTTCTTTGCTGATTGACCCCTATTAAATATATATCGGTTTGGCGGCCGAGAATTTATTCTCTTGCTTAACGCCCTTCTCTGTGACGTATGAGCTCAGAGGTTATATATGGATAGAAATCAGTCGCATAGAGTGAACTGCCTGTGTGGCACGCCTAAGTGGCAAATGAGCAAGGCTTTTGTTGAAAAGCAAAGTCTTGTGGTTGGTGATCAAAGCTCCTCCAGTGTGGCATAGCTTTGTGTATAACGTTGATTCGCGTGCCTCACACCCTGGTATGAACCAGAAACGGGAGAGGACATCTGGGAGGGCATGCGTTTCCTTCTAGCTAGGGTGGTGTCAGTGACCTACCAGCCCTGACATTTATATTATTTTCACCTATGTGGCTGTTGCTGTTGCGAGGTGCTTCGGATATATCGGTGACTATGTGGAGCCGATGGAGTCATTTGGCTCATTGACGCCCCAAAGGGAGGGGAAACGCAGTGTTCTGGCATTTTAATCCACATCGGTGGACTGGCCCTGACGATCCAAAGGCTTGACAGAGTACTTGCCTGAGGGGCGGGCTAGAGTGTCTCGAATTCGGTAATGACTATCTTTTGCCTTGGTTCATGACGGAAATCTAGTTTCCAAATACGACATTGTGCGGTTTTGATTGTATACCTATATATGGCGACATAGTGGTATGGGGCATTAATACCGTCTATGATTGATACTTATGATTGAAATTGTTTTTGAAACATATAAACACTAGTAATATTATCAAATGCTTTTGTTTTATTCGTATCAAGCATATTTTGGCTATTATAAGGTAAAACTCTATCCTCCGGTTTGCGTTGCATTGTGTGATGGGAACTGAGTCTTATAATGGCTTCATTTTTATAAAAAGCATTGCGATGTTTAAAAGGTTTACTTGTTTTTGAACATTGGCAATCCAATGGAGTAAACCCATTCCGCGAAAGTGGCGTGGTCCTGTGATTGGCCATATTATAAAATATATTAAGTAGATTTCTCATACCAGTCCCATGACTGACTCGTAGTTTGTTTCACTTACAAACTCGGGTGCCCCTATTTCTACACGGGCAGCCTTGTATTCAGGTTTTAGCAGGCTGTTTCTGGATAGCTGGAGCTGAAGATGGATTCTATCATTTATCTCCTTTTATGCTGTTCAGCTCCTATTGTACAAATTATGTTTTGTTTTCCGATGTAGACATTTATGTATAGCTGAACTGTATTTTATACTAAGTATGATCCTGTATAATGTGTAACTCTGATGATTATGTTTATCTAGTGTATTCTATTGTACATTATCTGGTGTATTTATTTATTTCTGTTCTGCTGTTATCTGTTTATGTGTTATATTCCAAAGATTACCCTTGCCACTGTCATACGGGGGTTTGGGGACGTCACACGTGGTATCAGAGCTTTGGTTAATCTTAGTTCTGGAATATAACATATTAACGAACTCATCAGAAATAGAATCAGTAGTGTTCTAAGACGAATAGCTCATTACAGATAGGATCAGTAAGGTCCTAGTATGAGTATAGCAAAATGAAATACACCCCAATAGACACATTTACATTCAAGTATATGTCTCTATGTTTTATAATATCTTTTCCGTTGACCTGACACTTGGTCTACTATTTACAGACGTACTAGAAAATGAGTGTCAGAAACATAAGGGGGAATACAGAACCAGATCTAGAAGCTCTATTAAAGAAATATCGAAATCTGGTCAGAGTATCATTCCCGGGGAATGAATCCACTAGTCAAACTCAAGATTGGATGCGTTCTGTTGAAAGAATTCTTGAGCGTCTCCAGCTAAGGGATGATCAGAAAAGATTACAGGCATATTGGGCACTCAAAGACGAAGCTTTGTTTTGGTGGGAAACGGTTGTTAAGGATGATCCAGAAGGTAATATTACCTGGGATAGATTTAAAGAAATTTTCCAAGAAATATTTACTCCTCCAGAAGCAACCGAGCGGTTATGTGATGAATTCTACTATCTGATACAAGGAGATATGAATATTCCAGAATATCATAAGAAATTCAATGAACTTTCTCGTTTGGCCCTGCATCTAATTTAAGATCCAAAGAGGAAGAATCTGAAGTTTATTAATGGTCTTCAAAGAAAATACCAGAATAGTGTAATGGGGCATGTGAAGCTTCCTTTTTTGGAAATGATATACATGGCTCATCAGTACGAAGATCTAGATAAGTGAGGCCTTTTTGACGATGAAGGGGAAGTCAGTTCGAGCAATAAGAGGAAAACTGAAACTGATAGCCCAGAGGAAAGTACACAGCCAGAGTCAAGCACGGCGTCAGAAGTCAGAAAGAAGCCTAGAGTCGATAAGAAAAAGGTTAAATCTGAAGAAGTACCAATAATGACTGCCACATGCTCGAGCTGCAATAGGCAAGGACATTTGGTGGTAAATTGCAAATCTTGGAACGAACGAAAAAAGAATGGATTTAAACCCACTAAGGAGCAAAAGAAATCGCATGGCATAAGGGAATGCTATAAGTGTCACCGGACAGGTCATCTTGCCAGGGATTGCCGACTATCAGAGAAATCTGAAGTGGTTCAGGTAAATAAAGTAGCAGAAACTTCTGAACCCTCGGCTAGCCAGGAAAGGCCAGATGTTTTAGCAGACACGCTTACTGTCAAAAATATCCCAGTTAAAGTACTGTTTGATACAGGCGCATCGCGAAACCTTGTTGCAAAGAACGCGGTTAAGAAACTGGATTTGAATTTGAAAAAGCTCAAAGAACTGATAACTGTCCATAATCCGGTTGGGGGTTCCCTCGATCTTAGTTGGGTTTGCGGAGTGCCTGTTTCTTTTTCCTGCTATCGATTCCCTACTATCGCGACCATCATGAATTTTACAGAGTTTGATCTTATTCTGGGGATGGATTGGTTAACCAAATATGAAGCTGAGGTTAAATGCGCCGACATAGTAGTAAGGGCGAAGATTAAGTCAGGCAGTTATATAACCATTCCATGTGAAGGACCGAATTCTGATAGAAAAGATTTTTGGTCAGCTTTAGATGTTTCTCCTGTTCAATTAGAACCTGTCCCTGTCGTTCCAGAGAATATTCCGATCGACATTGAAAATATCCCAGTTGTCAAGAACTATGCGGATGTGTTTGAAGAAGTTGTTAGCTTACCTCCGCAGAGAGAAATTGATTTTAAAATCTCTTTGGTTCCGAATGCAAGGCCTGTAGTTCATGCTATTCGAAGAATAACCTTGAAGGAAAAAGAAGAGTTAGACAATCAAATTCGACAGCTAGTATGGAAGGGTCTGATCAGGTCTAGTTTCTCTGATTGGGGAGCAGCTGTGGTATTTGTTCCGAAGTCAGACGGTACCCTCAGATTATGTGTGGATTATCGTGACTTGAATAAGCTGACATTGAAAAATAAATATCCATTGCCGTGGATTGATGATTTGTTGGATCGGTTGAATGGTGCACAAGTGTTTTCACGAATGGACCTAGCTACAGGTTTCCATCAGCTTCGTATTGCCGAAGAGTGTGTTCCTTTGACAACATTCAGAGGTCCAGATTTATTCTACGAGTGGTTAGTAATGCTATTCGGCTTGTGTAATGCTTCGGCTTATTTTGTCGATCTAATGAATAGAGTATTCAGAGAAGTATTGAATAAATTTGTTCTGGTTTTCATTGATGATATTCTAATCTTCTCTAAGTCAAAAAGCGAACATGAAAAACATTTGGAACATGTGTTAGAAATTCTGAGAAAGAATGTTTTAAAAGCAAAATTTTCCAAATGTATATTCTGGCAAGAAGAAGTCAAATTTCTTGGCCACGTCGCGTCAAAGCAAGGAATTTCAGTGGATCCCGGTAAAATCACTGCTATTCATAATTGGAAATAGCCTCGTACACCTACAGATGTCAGATGCTTTCTCGGATTAGCCAGTTATTATCGGAAATTCATTAAGGATTTCGTGAAGACGTCTAGTTCCTTAACGAAGCTTACTAAGAAACATTCGAGATTCAACTGGACCCCCGAATGTGAGACAGCTTTCCAAGAGCTGAAGTTAAAATTGATGACTGCTCCAGTACTCACAATTATTGATGGCAACCAAGACTTGAAAGTCTGGACGGATGCTTCTAAAGAGGGCCTTGGCGCAGTGTTAATGCAAAGAGGCCAGGTAGTCCCTTATGCTAGCCGTCAATTGAAACCACATGAAAAGAATTTTGCAACTCACGATCTTGAATTGTTAGCCATCGTGTTTGCTATGAAAATCTGGAGGCATTATCTATTGGGTGAGAAGTTCGAATTATATACTGATCATCAATCATTGATGTATTTATTCACCCAGAAGGATCTGAATATGAGACAACAGCGTTGGTTAGAATTTCTCGTGGCATATGATCTGGATATTTTATATACTCCGGGGAAAGCCAATGTTGTGGCTGATGCGCTCAGCATGAAGAATGTGATCATCGCCAGTATTATCATTACACCATCGTTGATTGATAAAATAGCTATTCTTCAGAAAGATGATAGTTTTGTTAAAGAGATGATCAAAAGATTTCAAAGGGGCAAAGCCTCTAGTTTCCAAGTGGACAACATAGGAGTTCTGAGATTGAAAGGAAGGATTTGTGTTCCCGACAACCTTGAGCTCAAAAGAGAAGTATTGGACGAGTGTCACAGGTCCAAGCTATGTATCCACCCAGGGGTTAGTAAAATGTATAATGACCTCAAACGAACTTTCTGGTGGAAGGCAATGAAAAGGGACATCTCTATATATGTTAACCGGTGTTCCACCTGTCAGCAAGTCAAAAGCGATCAGCAGAAACTCGCTGGATTGTTGCAACCACTGGAAATTCCAGAGGGGAAGTGGGAACAAATTTCTATGGATTTCATAGATGGTTTGCCCAAAACCAGGAAAGGAAGTGACAGTATTTGGGTGATCGTAGATCGTTTCACAAAGACCGCCCATTTCATACCTGTCAGATCGAATAGAACTGCTCAGAGTCTGGCGCAGATTAGTTTTAGAGAAATTGTTAAACTTCATGGAGTTCCTATGAGTATCGTTAGCGATCGTGACCCGATTTTTGTTAGTAAATTATGGGAAGCATTCCAAGCAGAATTGGGAACGAAACTGAACTTGAGCACCGCATATCATCCTCAAACCTATGGTCAAACTGAGATGGTGAACCGTATTCTGGATGATTTATTGTGGGCTTGCGTTATTGATTTTGGCAGATCATGGGAAGACCATGTGCATTTGGCCGAGTTCTCATACAACAACAACTACCAAGCAAGCCTGACAATGTCACCATTCGAAGCATTGTATGGTAGACCGTGCCGATCTCCTGTTTGTTGGGTACAACGTGGTAATAGACTCGTATTGGGACGCGATATGATTCTCGAAGCTGCGGACAAAGTAAATTTCATTAAGAAACGATTACTCGTCGCTCAAAGCCGACAGAAAAGCTATGCAGATAAGAGAAGAAGAGATATATCATTTGCTGTTGGCGACCACGTGCATTTGAAGGTATCTACGATGAGAGGAGTAATCCGGTTCGGTAAAACAGGGAAATTGGCGCCCAAATTTATTGGTCTGTTTCCTATTCTGGAACGGGTTGGAACTCTCGCTTATAGGGTTAAATTGCCCGATTGGTTGCCTGGAGTACATAATGTGTTTCGTGTATCTCAACTTTGAAAGCATGTTCATGTTCCAGACTTGATCGTGGAAGAAGCAGCGCAATGGGATATAGAAATTACTCCAGAATTGGCTGTAAGAAGAGAGCCGATCAAGGTTATTGGCAAAGAAACCAAATAACTGAGGAACAAGAAGGTTCACTTAGTCAAAGTGCAATGGAGATCCGCGAGATTGTACTTGGGAAACTGAGGAGAGCATAAAGAAAGCCTATCCTAAGTGCAGGGTGGATATCTCTGATTGACTCTGGTGCAAGGTACATTTACCATATCTTGCATTCCCATTTTGTTCTCTACTTTTCTGTTGTTTTCTTTTCATGCATGTAAACTCTTTAATTATATAGTCAGAATGTTTTCAAAAGAGTATATGAATTAATTGGTATATTTTTGAAAAGTTAATCAACAAATTGATTGTTGTTTGTGTTGTGTGATTGTGAATTTGATTAACCCAATTATTAGAACGATAGTTAATTTAATCAATAAGAGAAAGATGTTAAATGTATGCAAGTAAATCAAGTATTGAACTGATTTAAAAATAGATAGAAATATATACATGTGCATTATGTATGTTTGAACAGGTAAATGGATTAGCTGTTGAGTAAAGAATTTATTTGCATGCCCGACAAATAAGTAAACCTTAATGAGTTGAGTGCGCAATTTTATTTATTATATCAACTCCTGTGAATGCCATTGGATACGGAGTGCTGCTTGTTCTGTGTGTAATAATAAATGTCGCCATAGGATAGTAACAATTAATTTTGAACTACACTACATGGCATACTTCTTGAAGATAGGCATACTTCATCATATACCACATAAGCATTTGGGGCTTGTGTGACGAGGTTGAAGATTTACCATACGAGTGAGAGGCTTGTATGACGATGAATATATATTACAGGTTGAACTGATGACTGATATGGACCATATAAAATGTAACGGTAAATTGCAAGATTAATAAAAACCCTACACGGGTCAGGAGATGGCAATAAACACGTCTCTCTGGTCATTAAGGCACAAAAACCATTTATAGGGTGGCGAGAATTTATTCTCTGGAGTTATGATCTATACACACTCCCCTGTGGACACCGGAATATATCACTATATATATGTGCATGCTTATTAGGATTTATTGGGTACCTAATACTGCCCAACAAATTTCCAAACCCCTCCCAGTACAAAGGAGGTTATGGTGATTTTTTTTGAAAATTTAGGGTGTTAGCCAAATTTTTGAAGAATTTGAAAATTCTTACAAACTGAAAAGTTGAAGAATGGAAGCCAGAATGAAAGTTGAGTTGGTAAATTAAACAACTTTCGACTTCGTTCCTTTTCGGGGACGAAAAGTTTTAAGTGGGGGAGGTTGTAACAACCCGGAAAATCTAAACCAATTTAAAAATTTTAGTTTGGCTATTTTAGTGGATTTTAAATATTTAAAATAAATTATTTTAAATAATAACGATGAAAAGTATGTTTGAATCGACATTTGGAAATAAATATAATTATTTTTAATTATAGACAAGGTCTGAAATGGCGCGATAGTTTCAAAGTTGGAATTCGAACTTTGACTAACTGTACCGGGTGCAAAATAAAATGGATTTTAGTGAACCCAAAAATATCTAAACCTGTTTATGAATATCTTTCTAAGGAATTTGAAAAATTGAAGTTTCGTAGCGGGAATCAAAAGTTATGGCCAAATGAATTTTCAGAAAGGTCGCTATAGAATTTATATAGCCCGTGAAAATAGTCATTTTGCAAATGACCTCAAAATTCGACGAAACCACTTTTGTTGGATCCGGGATGTCGAATTATTGCTAGGTTTCAAATTCCATAATTTTTGAAGTTAGTATGTGAGCATGGCAAAGGAAAATGTGTTTGGTTGATTTCTGTTAAATTAGATTGACCAGAAAATGGCCATTTTTCAAGAAGTCTCAGAATTCGACGAAACTAGTTTTATTGGGCCCGTATCGTCAAAACATAGCTAAATTTGTTTCTTTGGGAATTTTTGGGATCAGTATGTGGCCCTGGCGAATTGAAATGTACGTTCAAATCAAATATTGAATGTTTTATATTTTAATTTGAAAAAAAACTGGCTGAAACAGTCGAATGGGCCTACGAAACATATCCCATTGTGTTAGGAATGAGGGTATTTAGCTAGGGGCGGCAGTCGTTGGGTTTGGATTGGAGTTCGTTTATGAAAACCCTAATTTTCAGATTTATATAAATAGCGGGCCAATAGAAATTTTCCTTTATAATTTAATTTTATAAAAATATCACAGAAAACCCTCGTTCTCTATCTCGACCGACGACGACTGTTGCACCATCGTTCCCGGCCCCTTTTCGATCAATCCACGCACCGATAGCCTTCAACCCAGTTGAAGGTTTTGAAGGACATCACGAGAGCTTCAAATCCATACCTACCACTCCCCCTATCATCTTGTATTTCGTGCAATGACTCACCGAAGTTGCGGTCTTCAAGCCGCCGCCACCATCGCCTGAGGCGATCGCACCTGACGCGGTCCTCACTACCTGGCGCGCCATTCAAAGCCCTTCGACGTGCCAAAACCTGATCATCGCCACTCACCTCGGATTGGAAGAAACCGCAACCCTAGTTCTGAACCTTTTGCTGAGAGGTACGGGTTTAATTATTTAAACTGATTTCCACACTCTAAATCATTGCAAACTTCTAAAAATCGTATCTTTTTCATGTGTGATCGAAATGCAATGAAACAAGAGACAATGGACTCGTGCGGACGTCTTCTACACTCTAGAGGAGACCGGATATTTTTCTGAGCCTTCTACAATTTTTGGAGGAGTGGAACCCAATCTGAGATTTCTGAATTATAAACGATATGGGAATGACAATGTATAAATTATATAGTCGATGTATGAGTTATATAAGCATTGTACACCTCATGTATAAGCATTGTATAAGTTGTATGTTCGATGTATAAGTTATATATGCATTGTAAAAATGATATATGCATTGAAATAAATTGAAATGATATTGAAATGAAATCGAAATATAGTTATATCGTATATCTATATCTATATCTATATATATATATATACACTCCCCTCGTCCACAGACCATGGACGGTATATATTGGTTGTGATATTGTTTGGATTATTGGTTGATGTGAAAATTTAGTGAACATCATGAATGGTTGATTTGAAATGATTGATTGTTGTTGAAATCCCAGTAGGATTAGTATATGGGAAAATTCTTCTACGTACGAACTAGATATTGAAAATCCCCATTGTCAAAAGCTGCGAGGCTTTAAGGTAGAGCGAGGAGCCGTACTAGGGACGGTGCCGGTTTTAACTACCCTGCCGTTATGCTGCCGAAATTTTCTGAAATATTCCTGTGTTTGATTTATATTCATGTGTTGAATAAAATTCATGTGTTGAAATAAAATTCGTGTGTTGAATAATATTCATGTGTTGAATAAAAATTCATGTGTTGAATAAAATTCATGTGTTGAATGAAGTTCATGTATTGAATAAATTCTTTGAAAGATAAAAATAACATTTTTATCATATATATAGACTATATAAAATATTAGAGTTTTAAATAAATCGTTTTAACACCAAAAATAACATTTTTACCTTATGTATGAACTATATAAAATAATCGTGTTTTGAAATAAATTGTTTTACAATAAAAATCACATTTTTATGATATATATGAACTATATAAAATAATCGTGTTTTGACATAAATTGTTTTACCATAAAAATCACATTTTTATGATATATATGAACTATATAAAATAATCGTGTTTTGAAATAAATTGTTTTACAATAAAAATCACATTTTTATGATATATATGAACTGTTAAAAATAGTGATGTGTTGAAATAAGTAGTTGTTGGATAAAAATATCGTTTTTATCAAATATGTGAAATGAATATGGTTTTAGAATCAAAGAATGAATTATATAAATATATATATATAAATATAATTAAAAGAAATCGAATAACGAAGCTGTAGTTCGTGTTTTGAAACCGTGATTTCAAACCATTAGTGCGGGAGATCCGACCGTCGGATTTTCCCGAAACCGAAACCATTGGGTTCACTTTGGAAATATCTTTCCAACGACACCAACTTTGTAAAAATCCAACGGTTCGATTGTCTGGAATGTTTAATTCAAATCTGAAGAAAAACAGCGTCAGAATCGATTATATATATATATAATTAAATTAAATCGAATAACGACGCTGTAGTTCGTATTTTGAAATCGTAACTTCAAATGATTAGTGCGGGAGATCCGACTGTCGGATTTTCCCAAAACTGAAACCGTTGGATTTATTTTGAAAAGCTCTTTCTAACGATATAAAATTTGTGAAGATCCAACGGTTAGATTTTTAGATATGTGTAAATCAAATCTGAAGAAAAACAGCGCCACGGCCGTGTTATGGCCTGAAAGGTCGTTTGAATGAATTGGCTATTTTTTTTAAATGAATAAAAATAGCGATAAATCGTTATAAAATATTATAAACGATATGGAATAGAAATAAACCGAATTTACCCGGTTTATTAGATATTTGATGGTTGAATGTGTTTGGCGTGAAAATTACATTTAAGAACAGAATTATTGATGTTGAATAATTTAACCATTGAAATGAATTGATTTAAATTCTAAATATACGTAAATTATTTGAAAAGGCCGAGTTAAATCTCATTTCAAATAATTGATCGACGATAAGAAGTCGATGATGAAGATGGTGGTTGAAGACCGGAGATCTTCACCTCGGTAGGATGATAACTGATGTCTTGATTGGGAGGCATCCCAAAATATAGATAATAAGTGGTGATTGTCCAGACGTACTTGGAGATCGATGGATATGCGAGGTATAAGGTGCCTCCGGTTTCGTTCAGACCCAGAACGAACTTGTAAATGGACTGTGTGTT
This sequence comes from Allium sativum, assembly GCA_030737875.1. Taxonomy (NCBI): domain Eukaryota; kingdom Viridiplantae; phylum Streptophyta; class Magnoliopsida; order Asparagales; family Amaryllidaceae; genus Allium; species Allium sativum. The sequence continues at coordinate 976,702,200 of CM060915.1, read as the reverse complement.
TGACATTTGATTTTGTTCTGTGCTGATTGATCCCTATTAAATATATATCTGTTTGGCGGCCGAGAATTTATTCTCTTGCTTAACGCCCTTCTCTGTGACGTATGAGCTCAGAGGTTATATATGGATAGAAATCAGTCGCATGGAGTGAACTGCCTGAGTGGCACGCCTAAGTGGCAAATGAGCAAGTCTTTTGTTGAAAAGCAAAGTCTTGTGGTTTATGATCAAAGCTCCTCTTATGTGGCATAGCTTTGTGTATAACGTTGATTCGCGAGCCTCACACCCCGGTATGAACCAGAAACGGGAGAGGACATCAGGGAGGGCATGCGTTTCCTTCTAGCTAGGGTGGTGTCAGTGACCTACCAGCCCTGACATTTATATTATTTTCACCTGTGTGGCTGTTGCTGTTGCGAGGTGCCTCAGATATATCGGTGACTATGTGGAGCTGATGGAGTCATTTGGCTCATTGACGCCCCAAAGGGCGGGGAAACGCAGTGTTCAGGCATTTTAATCCACATTGGTGGACCGGCCCTGACGATCCAAAGGCTTGACAGAGTACTTGCCTGAGGGGCGGGCTAGAGCGTCTCGAATTCGGTAAGGACTATCTTTTGCCTTGGTTCATGACGGAAATCCAGTTTCCAAATATGTCATTGTGCGGTTTTGATTGTATACCTATATATGGCGACATAGTGGTATGGGGCATTAATGCCGCCTATGATTGATACTTATGATTGAAATTGTTTTTGATACATATAAACACTAGTAACAATATCAAATGCTTTTGTTTTATTCGTATCAAGCATTTTTTGGCCATTATAAGGTAAAACTCTATCCTTCGGTTTGCGTTGCATTGCGTGATGGGAACTGAGTCATATAATGGCTTCATTTTTATAAAAAGCATTGCGATGTTAAAAAGGTTTACTTGTTTTAAAGCACTGGCAATCCAATGGAGTAAAACCATTCCGCGAAAGTGGCGTGGTCCTGTGATTGGCCATATTATAAAATATGTTAAGTAGGTTTCTCATACCAGTCCCATGACTGACTCGTAGTTTCACTTGCAAACTCGAGTGCCCCTATTTCTGCACAGGCAGCCTTGTATTCAGGTTTTAGCCGGCTGTTTCTGGATAGCTGGAGCTGAAGATGGATTCTATCATTTATCTCCTTTTATGCTGTTCAGCTCCTATTGTACATATTATGTTTTGTTTTCCGATGTGGACATTTATGTATAGCTGAACTATATTTTATACTAAGTATGATCCTGTATACTGTGTAACTCTGATGATTATGTTTATCCAGTGTATTCTATTGTACATTATCTGGTGTATTTATTTATTTTTGTTCTGCTGTTATCTGATTATGTGTTATATTCCAAAGATTACCCTTGCCACAGTCGTATGGGGGTTTGGGGACGTCACACGGGTATTAGAGCTTTGGTTAATCTTAGTTTTGGAATATAACATATTAACGAACTCGTCAGAAATAGAACCAGTAGTGTTCTAAGACGAATAGCTCATTACAGATAGGATCAGTAAGGTCCTACTATGAGTATAGCAGAATGAAATACACCCCAATAGACACGTTTACATTCAAGTATATGTCTCTATGTTTCATAATATCTTTTCTGTTGACCTGACACTTGGTCTACTATTTACAGAAGTAATAGCAAATGAGTGTCAGAAACAGAAGGAGGAATACAGAACCAGATCTAGAAGCTCTATTAAAGAAATATCGAAAACTGGGTGGAGTATCATTCTCAGGGAATGAATCCACTAGTCAAACTCAAGATTGGATGCGTTCTGCTGAAAGAATTCTTGGGCGTCTCCAGCTAAAGACGATCAGAAAAGATTACTGGCATCTTGGGCACTCAAAGACGAAGCTTTGTTCTGGTGGGAAACGGTTGTTAAGGATGATCCAGAAGGTAATATTACCTGGGATAGATTTAAATAAATTTTCCAAGAAAGATTTACTCCTCCAGAAGCAACCGAGCGGTTATGTGATGAATTCTACTGTCTGATACAAGGAGATATGAATATTCCAGAATATCATAAGAAATTCAATGAACTTTCTCATTTTGCCCCGCATCTAATTCAAGATCCAAAGAGGAAGAATCTGAAGTTTATTAATGGTCTTCAAAGAAAATACTAGAATAGTGTAATGGGGCATGTGAAGCTTCCTTTTTCTGAAATGATATACATGGCTTATCAGTATGAAGATCTAGATAAGCGAGGCCTTTTTGACGATGAAGGGGAAGTCAGTTCGAGCAATAAGAGGAAAACTGAAACTGATAGCCCAGAGGAAAGTACACAGCCAGAGTCAAGCACGGCGTCTGGAGTCAGAAAGAAGCCTAGAGTCGATAAAAAAAGGTTAAATCTGAAGATGTACCAATAACGACTGCCACATGCTCGAGCTGTAATAGGCAAGGACATTTGGCGGTAAATTGAAAATCTTGGAACGAACGAAAAAAGAATGGATTTAAACCCACTAAGGAGCAAAAGAAATTGCATGGCATAAGGGAATGCTATAAGTGTCACCGGACGGGTCATCTTGCCAGGGATTGCCGACTATCAGGGAAATCTGAAGTGGTTCAGGTAAATAAAGTAGCAGAAACTTCTGAACCCTCGGCTAGCCAGGGAAGGCCAGATGTTTTAGAAGGCACGCTTACTGTGAAAAATATCCCAGTTAAAGTACTGTTTGATACGGGCGCATTGCAAAGCATTGTTGCAAAGAACGCGTTTAAGAAACTAGATTTGAATTTGAAAAAGCTTAAAGAACCGATGACTGTCCGTAATCCGGTTGGGGGTTCCCTCGATCTTAGTTGGGTTTGCAGAGTGCCTGTTTCTTTTTCCTACCATCGATTCCCTACTATCGCGATCGTCTTGAATTTTACAGAGTTTGATCTTATTCTGGGGATGAATTGGTTAACCAAATATGAAGCTGAGGTTAAATGCGCGACAGATAGTAGGGGCAAAGATTAAGTTAGGCAATTATATAACCATTCCATGTGAAGGACCGAATTCTGATAGAAAAGACTTTTGGTCAGCTTTAGATGTTTCTCCTGCTCAATTAGAACCTGTCCCCGTCGTTCCAGAGAATATTCCGGTCGACATTGAAAATATCCCAGTTGTCAAGAACTGTGCGGATGTGTTTGAAGAAGTTGTTAGCTTACCTCCGCCGAGAGAAATTGATTTTAAAATCTCTTTGTTTCCGAATGCAAGGCCAGTAGTTCACGCTATTCGAAGAATGACCTTGAAGGAAAAAGAAGAGGTAGACAATCAAATTCGACAGCTAGTATGGAAGGTTCTGATCAGGCCTAGTTTCTCTGATTGGGGAGCAGCTGTGGTATTTGTTCCGAAGTCAGACGGTACCCTCAGATTATGTGTGGATTATCGTGACTTGAATAAGCAGACATTGAAAAATAAATATCCATTGCCGCGGATTGATGATTTGTTGGATCGGTTGAATGGTGCACAAGTGTTTTCATGAATGGACCTAGCTACAGGTTTACATCATCTTCGTATTGCCGAAGAGTGTGTTCTTTGACAGCATTCAGAGGTCCAGATTTATTCTACGAGTGGTTAGTAATGCTATTCGGCTTGTGTAACGCTTCGGCTTATTTTGTCGATCTAATGAATAGAGTATTCAGAGAAGTATTGAATAAATTTGTTCTGGTTTTCATTGATGATATTCTAATCTTCTCTAAGTCAGAAAGCGAACATGAAAAACATTTGGAACATGTGTTACAAATTCTGAGAAAGAATGTTTTAAAAGCAAAATTTTCCAAATGTATATTCTGGCAAGAAGAAGTCAAATTTCTTGGCCACGTCGCGTCAAAGCAAGGAATTTCAGTGGATCCCGGTAAAATCACTGCTATTCAGAATTGGAAATAGCCTCGTACACCCACAGAAGTCAGATGCTTTCTATGATTGGCCAGTTATTATCGGAAATTCATTAAGGATTTTGCGAAAACGTCTAGTTCCTTAACGAAGCTTACTAAGAAACATTCGAGATTCAACTGGACTCCCGAATGTGAGACAGCTTTCCAAGAGCTAAAGTTAAAATTGGCGACTGCTCCAGTACTCACAATTATTGATGGCAACCAAGACTCGAAAGTTTGGACGGATGCTTCTAAAGAGGGCCTTGGTGCAGTGTTAATGCAAAGAGGCCAGGTTGTCGCTTATGCTAGCCATCAATTGAAACCACATGAAAAGAATTATGCAACTCACGATCTTGAATTGTTAGCCATCGTGTTTGCTATGAAAATCTGGAGGCATTATCTATTGGGTGAGAAGTTCGAATTATATACTGATCATCAATCATTGAAGTATTTATTCACCCAGAAGGATCTGAATATGGGACAACAGCGTTGGTTAGAATTTCTCGTGGCATATGATCTGGATATTTTATATACTCCGGGGAAAGCCAATGTTGTGGCTGATGCACTCAGCATGAAGAATGTGATCATCGCCAGTATTATCATTACACCATCGTTGATTGATAAAATAGTTATTCTTCAGAAAGACGTTTGTTTTGTTGAAGAGATGATCAAAAGAATTCAAAGGGCCAAAGCTTCCAGTTTCCAAGTGGATAGCGCAAAAGTTCTGAAATTGAAAGGAAGGATTTGTGTTCCCGACAACCTTGAGCTCAAAAGAGAAGTATTGGACGAGTGTCACAAGTCCAAGCTGTGTATCCACCCAGGGGTTAGTAAAATGTATAATGACCTCAAGCGAACTTTCTGGTGGAAGGCAATGAAAAGGGACATCTCTATATATGTTAGCCGGTGTTCCACCTGTCAGCAAGTCAAAAGCGATCAGCAGAAACTCGCTGGATTGTTGCAACCTCTGGAAATTCCGGGGGGGGGGGGGAGTGGGAACAGATTTCTATGGATTTCGTAGATGGTTTGCCCAGAACCAGGAAAGAAAATGACAATATTTGGGTGATCGTAGATCGTTTCACAAAGACCGCCCATTTCATACCTGTTAGATCGAATAGAACTGCTCAGAGTCTGGCGCAGATTAGTTTTAGAGAAATTGTTAAACTTCATGGAGTTCCTATGAGTATCGTTAGCGATCGTGACCCGATTTTTGTTAGTAAATTATGGGAAGCATTCCAAGCAGAATTGAGAACGAAACCGAACTTGAGCACCGCATATCATCCTCAAACAGATGGTCAAGCTGAGAGGGTGAACCGTATTCTTGAAGATTTATTGCGGGCTTGCGTTGTTGATTTTGGCGGATCATGGGAAGACCATTTGCATTTGGCCGAGTTCTCATACAACAACAGCTACCAAGCGAGCCTGACAATGTCACCATTCGAAGCATTGTATGGTAGACCGTGCCGATCTCCTGCTTGTTGGGTAGAACCTGGTAATAGACTCGTATTGGGACCCGATATGATTCTCGAAGCTGCGGACAAAGTCAATTTCATTAAGAAACGATTACTCGTCGCTCAAAGCCGACAGAAAAGCTATGCAGATAAGAGAAGAAGAGATATATCATTTGCTGTTGGCGACCACATGTATTTGAAGGTATCTCCGATGAGAGGAGTAATCCGGTTCGGTAAAACAGGGAAATTGGCGCCTAAATTTATTGGTCTGTTTCCTATTCTGGAATGGGTTGGAACTCTCGCTTATAGGGTTCAATTGCCTGATTGGTTGCCTGGAGTACATAATGTGTTTCACGTATCTCAACTTTGAAAGCATGTTCATGATCCAGACTTGATCATGGATGAAGCAGCGCAATGGGATATAGAAACTACTCCAGAATTGGCTGTAAGAAGAGAGCTGATCAAGATTATTGGTAAAGAAACCAAATAACTGAGGAACAAGAAGGTTCACTTAGTCAAAGTGCAATGGAGTGGAGATCCGCGAGATTGTACTTGGGAAACTGAGGAGAGCATTAAGAAAGCCTATCCTAAGTGCAGGGTGGATATCTCTGATTGACTCTGGTGCAAGGTACATTTACCATATCTTGCATTCCCATTTTGTTCTCTACTTTGTTGTTGTTTTCTTTTCATGCATGTAAACTCTTTAATTATATAGTCAGAATGTTTTCAAAAGAGTATATGTAACACCCCGAATTTCGGTTAATGCTAAAATTCACTAATTACAGAATAACTAATCCCAGATGTGGGAATCAAGGGTAACGGGTTGCGTCATTGCGTTCGTCTCGGAAAAATACGCGAAATAGAGTCCGAGTTTTCGAGAATCGGAGTCCGTATGAAAGAGATATGGACGAACGAAGTTAGGCAGAAGAACCCGGAACAGGCCAGAAATGCACTGGCGCACTTGTGAAGTGCGCCAGAACAAAAATGCACTGGCGCACTTGTGAAGTGCGCCAGTACAAAAATAGACTGGCGCACTTGGGAAGTGCGCCCGTGCCGAGCCAAGAAACCTGCACAGTTTCTAGAGAGTTCTGTGGTTGGGTGCACCAGTTTGGGGTTTGGGCTTGGTCTTAGGGCTGATTTCTGGAGAGTTCCGAGATCTAAGGGTCCTAATCTAATCTAGGGTTAATCTAAGGGTCTAAAATGCAACCTAATCCTATAAATAAGACCACAACCCTACCCTAATTCATTCATAATTAAACCTAGTAACTAAACTATGGCAAAATGAAACTTGATCATGGCCTCCACAAATCAATGAAGGAAAGCAAGCTAATCAACCTCTCTAATCAACTTCTAATCCATTCTAAGCATCTTAATCTTCTTCATTTGGAGTGCAAATTGCTAGTGGTGAGTTTCTATCACTTTGATGATCAATTGTTAAGATAAGTAGATTAGGTGTAATGAGACTTATGGTCTTGAATGCGGATTTATGAGTTTGAATCATTTGTAATGATATGCTAATCTATGTATAATATTAATCCTATGTTGAATATGTAAGTTTATGCAAGTTGAATATGAGAGTTTATGCAAGTTGGATATGTGGGTTTATGCATAATAAGTAATAGATTTTATGCAAGTTAAGTATGTGGTTTTATGCATGATGAGTATGTGATTCTATGCATGCTAAGTATATGATATTATGCAAGTTGAGTATGTGATTCTATGCATGCTAAGTATATGATATTATGCAAGTTGAGTATGTGATTCTATGCATGCTAAGTAGGTGATATTATGCATGATGAGTATGTGATTCTATGCATGCTAAGTATATGATATTATGCAAGTTGAGTATGTGATTCTATGCATGCTAAGTATATGATATTATGCAAGTTGAGTATGTGATTCTATGCATGCTAAGTATATGATATTATGCAAGTTGAGTATGTGATTCTATGCATGCTAAGTATGTGATAATATGCATGATTAATAAGTTGTTTTAATGCATATTTAACAAGTGGATTTATGCATGTTTAACAAGTTCATATGCAAGTTACATGTTTGTTAATATGCAAGTTACATGTTTGTCAATATGCAAGTTACATGTATGATAATATGCAAGATGTGCTATGCAAGTTACATGTTTGTTAATATGCAAGTTACATGTATGATAATATGCAAGATGTGCTATGCAAGTTACATGTTTGTTAATATGCAAGTTACATGTATGATAATATGCAAGATGTGCTATGCAAGTTACATGTTTGTTAATATGCAAGTTACATGTATGATAATATGCAAGATATGCTATGCAAGTTATGTGTATGCTTAAATGCATGTTTAACATGTTATTCAAGTTGTGAGAATGCTTATATGCAAGTTCAACATGTTATGCAAGATATGTGTATGATAATATACAAGTTCATATGCGATATGTTATGCAAGTCATGTGCGATAATATGCAAGTTTGGGTTAAATGTAGTTGGGTTAATATATGCTCATATATGCAAGTTGACATCCTCTTAACCCATGACAAAGTTATATACTAAGATTTGGTTAAACCCATGATATTTGCGATGGATCTTCCCTTTATTTATGTCGTGAAATGAGAACGATTTGCGTGGGGAACGATGGGGTTAATAAATATGTTAATTAAAGTATGATTGGGTATGATTAAGCATACCATAAAAATAAATAAATTAACATAAGTGGGAATTTACCTATTGAGTTAGGTCTACCCCATGGGAATTTACCTATTGAGTTAGGTCTACCCATGTTATGAAAAACTTGATATTAATTAGGGATAATTAATATAAATTATGAGGGTGATTAATTAGGTGTAATTAATCGACTAAGACACGAGGTTGGACTCAGTTGTAGCGTAAAACTGCCCGGACCCAACCGGCTTAACCAGTTGCTACAAATGTTAGCCCAATGTGAGAGGTCTTAGGCACAAACTAAATACGTGATTAATGTAAAGACACGAGGTTAGACTCGGTTATGACATAAGGCTGCCCGGACCCAACCGGCTTAACCAGCGGTCATAAAAGATAGTCTAATGTGAGAGGTCTTTATGAGGATCACGGTCTTAATTAATTAAGAAACACTTAACCATATAAGCATGTAGTGGGGCATGAGGGTTAAGTGGGTGCCTTGGGTGGCTTATGGTAACTAGTGGGGTGCCTGGGGTGGCATAAGAAAACTAGCGGGTTGTCTTGGGTGGCAATAGAAAACACGATTAGAATACTTAACCAAAGTGGAACATGTAATTAAACATGATTAAAGGGTTAAGTAAGTGCCTCGAGTGGCATATGGGAATTAAGTAAAGGACTTGGGTGTCATGTGGAAATCTAGTGGGTGCCTTGAAAGGTAATTGAAATATGATTAATGACTTAACCAAAGTATTTATAACATGTAAGTGGACATGGTTAAAGGGGTTAAGTGGGATACACTAGATAAAATTAACAAGCTTAAGTGGTAGCTTGTGGGGGCCCATCTCAACCAATATCCCAAACGTATCTTTGTGGGCTCGACCCAAGTCGAGTGACGGGACACGCATATTGGGCTTGACTATAAGAGGCCAAAAACGGGTTAGCGGTGGCAACGTAGGACCAACGGGTTTCATATGCGTGTGTGGACCCGGGCTGGTTAGTAAATCGTTGTTGCATCGTGTAGGTATAAAGCCGTGCACCGTTGATATTATCAGGTTGCCACTTGGGGAAATGATACACCCCATTGTGGGACCAGCACAGGTATCTACGTTAGGGAGCCGATCGCTTGGGAGTAGTGGGTACACCTAGTAATGATAGGGGCAGACGGCACCTATGTAGGGGTACCAGAAACTACTGGGTAAAAATTACTAAGTACATTTAGTGGGATCAACCTTTAAGTAGGAATTAATCTTAGGTAGGTAGAACTGGTGTGGTGCAGTGTAGGAATTATCTTTGAGTAGGTCTGGGGTGGTGTAATTTAGTAATTATCCTTGGGTGGGTAAATGCGTCTTTACGGTTATCTTAGTTTATCCTAAGTTTGCCAAGCTGCTTAGTGTAGCCATGCATCCCCAGGCGTTACCGTATATCGACTTATGTCTTCTCTGGTTATTTTAATGATTGTATTGTTAAAGTTATAGGACTCGCTCAGACTTATGTCTGACCCCGTTGTTTTTATCTTTTTCCCCCAACCCCAGGTTATTAGAGTGGGCCTGGTGCTAGTGGACTTTGATCGGATTGCTGTATCTATTCTTTGGAGCTTGGACCGTTGAAGTGAAGCCCAGTTCATCTTTTCTTTTATGGCTATTAGTTATGTAGTGGGATTATGTACTTCTATTTTATCAAGATGGATATTATGTACTTGACTCTGGTTTATGGTTTTGTGATGTAACCAAACATGTATTACTTTCCGCTGCAATGAAATGATGTTTTAAATTTTCAAGTATTACTTATATCTGTCTTGTGTAATTTTACTGTTCTATATTCACTTAAAATACTTCACCGAAACTAAGGCATTCCCCTGGTATGAGTGACCTTAGCGGACGTGGGGTGTTACACGTGGTATCAGAGCTTAAGGTTACCAGAACAGATAAATTTTTTTAGAAAAACTATTTTTCTAAGAAAATTTTTGAAGGAGTATTTTCAAAAACATGTCTTTTAAGAGAAAAGTCTTTGAGAGAAAAGCGTAATCCCCGATAGCCATATCTTTATCTTTCGAATTCTCCGTTTGAATCTCTTTCTCTCTCGGTTTGAGTTTCCCCTCCGTGTGTAGATGATCTTTCTAAGATAGATAAGAATGGAAAACCGCTTCAAGGGAATTAGACGTAAATCAGGTTAGAAGTTGGTTCAAGAAGGAGGAGGACTTGTAAGTACTTATTGGATGGACGATGGGAGGAAGGCTCTAATAGTTGTTTGGTTAATGAAGGACGAAACCTCATTGGTGGGAGGTTACGAGTGGAGAATGGGAAGAAGAAGAAGGCTAGTCGTTATCCTTTTGGGAGGAATAGGACATTTTATTAGGATTATCCAAAGGGGCAAAGGCAAGGTTCGGAATCTCCTGGAGGGTGGTTGTATTCCCTCACGGCTAGTGTACCAGATGGGGATAGGACCGTCTAGGTTGGAATTTGGGATTTCTATATTATCTGATTCGAACTTTATTTGATTCTGACGCATCGAGTTCGTTTATCTCATCATTGTTAGTTGAGTCACTGCACTTAGACACCAGTTTGGTAGATGATCCCTTAGTTGTTTCAAACCCAATTGGGCTCCATGATGTGTTTGGGTTTGAAAGTTTCTATACTTAGCGTTGAGTTTGGATGTGATGCTGGTTGGGCTTCACGGGCTATGGGTTAGTTTTGGGGCATGGACTGGTGATCCAGCAGGGGTGCCGTTCTTGATTTTGAAGGGAGAGTTGTTAGGCTTATGACCCGCTTCGGTAACACTCTCGAGATCTCTTGTAATCCCATAGGATCTGTTATGCTAAGTTATCTGGAATCGCTTGACACGTCGGTCGAGAGTTTGCGATCTGTTAGAAGGGGTCCGGGAATACTCGGATGTGTTTGAGAAGGTGAAGGGCTTACCTCCGGAGCGGGAGATTGACTTCCGAATATATCTGGTAAGCGATGCCAAACCAGTATCTTGGCCAGTGTGCCACATGGCTCTTCGTGAAAGGAAGGAACTCCATAAGTAAGTAGGCGATTTGCTTGAGGAGGGGTTCATAAGAAGAAGTAAATCGAAGTGGAGTGCTCCAGTAGTTTTGCCACGAAGGCAGATGGGTCCCTCAGACTTTGTGTAGGCTAAAGAGAGCTAAATAAACTCACAAAGAAGAATAGACACCCATTGCCGAAGATTGATGATCTCTTTGATTAGTTGGTTGGCGCCTCAGCATTTTCGCAGTTGGACTAAGCCATGTGGTTTCGTCAGTTGAGAGTGGCTGAGGATAGTATAGAGAAGATTGCCTTTAGGACTCCGGATGGTTTTATGAGTGGTTGGTGATGCCATTTGGTTAGAAGAACGCCTCCGCATACTTTGTTGATTTGATGAGAAGGGTGTTCAGGGAGTACCTAAATAAGTTCATAATGGTCTTTGTAATGACATTTTGGTCTTTTCTAGGAGCGAAATAAGTTTTGTATGTACTCAATAAGTTGAGCAAAGCCAGTTATGGGATAAAACGGTGGTTTTGGAGCGAGACTGGCAAGGACATCCAAAGTTGGTCAAAGGCTTACGTGTTTAGCCATTATATTATTATTTTTCTAGTATCATCTCACGTAGGTTGCCTGAACTCGAAGGAGATATCCCTTGGGTGTTTGTCTGATATTGGTTTCGGCCTTTGGGGCATGCATTTGGGGGATGTCGAATTCGACTAGGGTGGTCTGCGTGAGAGATGGACAGTTGTGACGATTTTGGATAGGATTCTTGGCATCTTATGAGTTTGAGATAGCGTATACCCCTAACAAGGGAAACATGGTAGCAGACGCCTTAAGAAGAAAAAGGTTGTCCTTGAGTTCATTGTTCGTTGAACTATAGAGCTTAGAGTTTATTTCTATGTTTGACTTTAGACCTTCCATTGATTATATACCGGGTTTGCTAGCATCCTTGGAGGTTAGACCTACTCTTCTGGGGCGGATTGGGGAAGCCCAGAGGGACGACCCACAGTTGGTCGAGTTAGTAGAGAAGCTCATGAGGAGGGGAGTCGTCCAGCCATTTGAGTAGGTACACCCTAGATGGTAAAGGGTGGTTGCGTAGAGACGGTAGACTTTGTGTACCGCAAGACGAGAATTTAAGGAAGGCTATACTTGATGATACGCATCGGTCGAAGATGACCATTCATCCCGGTAGGGACAAGATGTACCAAGACATGAAGCGAGTTTTCTTTTTGGCCAATCTGAAGAAAAACGCGGCCAAGTATGTCGCTAGATGCTTGGTGTGCTAACAAGTAAAAGCGGAACAGAAGAAACCCGGGGGGTTGCTTCACCCGTTAGAAGTTCCGTAATGGGGAGTGGGATAGTGTCTCATTGGATTACCGAAATCAAGGAAGGGTAATACGGGGATTGGGCTTATGTTAGATAGACTTACTAAGTGTGCCCATTTCATACCCGTAAAAGAGCAAGAGGACTATTACATGTCTAGTTTCAGTTTACCTTCAAGAGATTATTAGATTGCATGGCGTACCATCCAGCATTGTGAGTGATCGAGATCCTATCTTCACTAGTGAGTTTTGGAAGAGTTTGCAAGAGGCGGTAGGGATTCAGTTGTGTTTGAGCACCGCATATCATCCTCAGACGGACGGTTAGACCGAGAGGGTGAACCGTATCATAGAAGACCTTTTGAGGTTATGTATTTTGGATTTTGGAGGTTCATGGGAAGAGCATCTTCCATTGGTGGAGTTCGCATATAATAGCAGCTTTCAGTCCAGTATTGGTATGGCTCCTTTCGAAGCTCTTTATGAAAGGCCTTGTTGATCACCTACAGGTTGGTGGGAATCTACGGGTAAGATCTTGGTTGGGCCGATGAGATTAGAGAGTCTTCAGAGAAGATTGGTTTGATTCGAAGAAGGATGAAAGCGGCGGAATCTTATGTGGACAAGAGGAGAACAGAGCTTGAGTTTGATATTAGGACATGCTTTTTATCAAGGTGTCTCCGTTACGGAATGTGGTTCACTTTGGATCTGTTAGGAAGTGAGTACCAAGGTTTGTAGGGCCATTTCCCATTAAGGAAAGAATTGGACGGATGGCATATAGAGTGGAGTTGCCTGACAGACTTAGTGGTGTACCGGATGTATTTCATGTGTCCCATTTGAGGATGTGCTTACATGAGACCGCTGAGGTGGTAGAGCCGAGTTTGCTTAAAGAAGCAGAGTTAGAGCACGATGAGACGATTCGACGAGCTCCTACTCGCATCATTGGGTCAGAGACTAGGAAGTTGAGGAACAGAGAAGTTCAGCTAGCTAGAGTGCAATGGGGAGATGACGAAAGCAATGCTACTTGGGAGACGGAAGCGAAGATGCGTTCTTTGTATCCATTTCTTTTTGGAGAGTATGTCTTTTAACTTCTCCTTTATCGCTTGACTAGTACTTATCTTATCTTTAGTATGTCCTCTCGATTAGTGCTGTTTGACCTTTAGATAGGGAAAACCTATGGTTGAAACATGTGTTTGAGACATGTTATGGTTGATGGATGCAAGTGGATGCAAGTGTTTGCTAGTGGTTGCTCGTGGATGCATATATACACACTCTAGGCACTAGATCGGCTCAATCACTTCATATTGCATATTGCATAAAATTGTGTGTAGTTAGCTATATTTATGGATGTATAATGATTGTGTTATCATATGGATGATGCATTTTGGTGAATGATTGTGCACTCATATAGATACTGTATGTGTCGATAGGGTTATCTCGCATACATATTGGATGCATGGCACTATCATGGTTTGCATATGTTCATACATTAGATAGGGAACATATACACACACTTTTCGCATATGCTCATACATCATTAGAAATTGTTTAAGGACAATGGATGCCCGTGTTTGGTGGATTGAGTAGATGGTTGTTTGGATGGTAGGATATGCATTCTCCTTAGCTTAGAGATTTCGGGGACGAAATCCTTTAAGGAGGGGAGAATGTAACACCCCGAATTTCGGTTAATGCTAAAATTCACTAATTACAGAATAACTAATCCCAGATGTGGGAATCAAGGGTAACGGGTTGCATCATTGCGTTCGTCTCGGAAAAATACGCGAAATAGAGTCCGAGTTTTCGAGAATCGGAGTCCGTATGAAAGAGATATGGACGAACGAAGTTAGGCAGAAGAACCCGGAACAGGCCAGAAATGCACTGGCGCACTTGTGAAGTGCGCCAGAACAAAAATGCACTGGCGCACTTGTGAAGTGCGCCAGTACAAAAATAGACTGGCGCACTTGGGAAGTGCGCCCGTGCCGAGCCAAGAAACCTGCACAGTTTCTAGAGAGTTCTGTGGTTGGGTGCACCAGTTTGGGGTTTGGGCTTGGTCTTAGGGCTGATTTCTGGAGAGTTCCGAGATCTAAGGGTCCTAATCTAATCTAGGGTTAATCTAAGGGTCTAAAATGCAACCTAATCCTATAAATAAGACCACAACCCTACCCTAATTCATTCATAATTAAACCTAGTAACTAAACTATGGCAAAATGAAACTTGATCATGGCCTCCACAAATCAATGAAGGAAAGCAAGCTAATCAACCTCTCTAATCAACTTCTAATCCATTCTAAGCATCTTAATCTTCTTCATTTGGAGTGCAAATTGCTAGTGGTGAGTTTCTATCACTTTGATGATCAATTGTTAAGATAAGTAGATTAGGTGTAATGAGACTTATGGTCTTGAATGCGGATTTATGAGTTTGAATCATTTGTAATGATATGCTAATCTATGTATAATATTAATCCTATGTTGAATATGTAAGTTTATGCAAGTTGAATATGAGAGTTTATGCAAGTTGGATATGTGGGTTTATGCATAATAAGTAATAGATTTTATGCAAGTTAAGTATGTGGTTTTATGCATGATGAGTATGTGATTCTATGCATGCTAAGTATATGATATTATGCAAGTTGAGTATGTGATTCTATGCATGCTAAGTATATGATATTATGCAAGTTGAGTATGTGATTCTATGCATGCTAAGTAGGTGATATTATGCATGATGAGTATGTGATTCTATGCATGCTAAGTATATGATATTATGCAAGTTGAGTATGTGATTCTATGCATGCTAAGTATATGATATTATGCAAGTTGAGTATGTGATTCTATGCATGCTAAGTATATGATATTATGCAAGTTGAGTATGTGATTCTATGCATGCTAAGTATGTGATAATATGCATGATTAATAAGTTGTTTTAATGCATATTTAACAAGTGGATTTATGCATGTTTAACAAGTTCATATGCAAGTTACATGTTTGTTAATATGCAAGTTACATGTTTGTCAATATGCAAGTTACATGTATGATAATATGCAAGATGTGCTATGCAAGTTACATGTTTGTTAATATGCAAGTTACATGTATGATAATATGCAAGATGTGCTATGCAAGTTACATGTTTGTTAATATGCAAGTTACATGTATGATAATATGCAAGATGTGCTATGCAAGTTACATGTTTGTTAATATGCAAGTTACATGTATGATAATATGCAAGATATGCTATGCAAGTTATGTGTATGCTTAAATGCATGTTTAACATGTTATGCAAGTTGTGAGAATGCTTATATGCAAGTTCAACATGTTATGCAAGATATGTGTATGATAATATACAAGTTCATATGCGATATGTTATGCAAGTCATGTGCGATAATATGCAAGTTTGGGTTAAATGTAGTTGGGTTAATATATGCTCATATATGCAAGTTGACATCCTCTTAACCCATGACAAAGTTATATACTAAGATTTGGTTAAACCCATGATATTTGCGATGGATCTTCCCTTTATTTATGTCGTGAAATGAGAACGATTTGCGTGGGGAACGATGGGGTTAATAAATATGTTAATTAAAGTATGATTGGGTATGATTAAGCATACCATAAAAATAATTAAATTAACATAAGTGGGAATTTACCTATTGAGTTAGGTCTACCCCATGGGAATTTACCTATTGAGTTAGGTCTACCCATGTTATGAAAAACTTGATATTAATTAGGGATAATTAATATAAATTATGAGGGTGATTAATTAGGTGTAATTAATCGACTAAGACACGAGGTTGGACTCAGTTGTAGCGTAAAACTGCCCGGACCCAACCGGCTTAACCAGTTGCTACAAATGTTAGCCCAATGTGAGAGGTCTTAGGCACAAACTAAATACGTGATTAATGTAAAGACACGAGGTTAGACTCGGTTATGACATAAGGCTGCCCGGACCCAACCGGCTTAACCAGCGGTCATAAAAGATAGTCTAATGTGAGAGGTCTTTATGAGGATCACGGTCTTAATTAATTAAGAAACACTTAACCATATAAGCATGTAGTGGGGCATGAGGGTTAAGTGGGTGCCTTGGGTGGCTTATGGTAACTAGTGGGGTGCCTGGGGTGGCATAAGAAAACTAGTGGGTTGTCTTGGGTGGCAATAGAAAACACGATTAGAATACTTAACCAAAGTGGAACATGTAATTAAACATGATTAAAGGGTTAAGTAAGTGCCTCGAGTGGCATGTGGGAATTAAGTAAAGGACTTGGGTGTCATGTGGAAATCTAGTGGGTGCCTTGAAAGGTAATTGAAATATGATTAATGACTTAACCAAAGTATTTATAACATGTAAGTGGACATGGTTAAAGGGGTTAAGTGGGATACACTAGATAAAATTAACAAGCTTAAGTGGTAGCTTGTGGGGGCCCATCTCAACCAATATCCCAAACGTATCTTTGTGGGCTCGACCCAAGTCGAGTGACGGGACACGCATATTGGGCTTGACTATAAGAGGCCAAAAACGGGTTAGCGGTGGCAACGTAGGACCAACGGGTTTCATATGCGTGTGTGGACCCGGGCTGGTTAGTAAATCGTTGTTGCATCGTGTAGGTATAAAGCCGTGCACCGTTGATATTATCAGGTTGCCACTTGGGGAAATGATACACCCCATTGTGGGACCAGCACGGGTATCTACGTTAGGGAGCCGATCGCTTGGGAGTAGTGGGTACACCTAGTAATGATAGGGGCAGACGGCACCTATGTAGGGGTACCAGAAACTACTGGGTAAAAATTACTAAGTACATTTAGTGGGATCAACCTTTAAGTAGGAATTAATCTTAGGTAGGTAGAACTGGTGTGGTGCAGTGTAGGAATTATCTTTGAGTAGGTCTGGGGTGGTGTAATTTAGTAATTATCCTTGGGTGGGTAAATGCGTCTTTACGGTTATCTTAGTTTATCCTAAGTTTGCCAAGCTGCTTAGTGTAGCCATGCATCCCCAGGCGTTACCGTATATCGACTTATGTCTTCTCTGGTTATTTTAATGATTGTATTGTTAAAGTTATAGGACTCGCTCAGACTTATGTCTGACCCCGTTGTTTTTATCTTTTTCCCCCAACCCCAGGTTATTAGAGTGGGCCTGGTGCTAGTGGACTTTGATCGGATTGCTGTATCTATTCTTTGGAGCTTGGACCGTTGAAGTGAAGCCCAGTTCATCTTTTCTTTTATGGCTATTAGTTATGTAGTGGGATTATGTACTTCTATTTTATCAAGATGGATATTATGTACTTGACTCTGGTTTATGGTTTTGTGATGTAACCAAACATGTATTACTTTCCGCTGCAATGAAATGATGTTTTAAATTTTCAAGTATTACTTATATCTGTCTTGTGTAATTTTACTGTTCTATATTCACTTAAAATACTTCACCGAAACTAAGGCATTCCCCTGGTATGAGTGACCTTAGCGGACGTGGGGTGTTACAGTATATGAATTAATTGGTATATTTTTGAAAAGTTAATCAACAAATTGATTGTTGTTTGTGTTGTGTGATTGTGAATTTGATTAACCCAATTATTAGAACGATAGATAATTTAATCAATAAGAGAAAGAAGTTAAATGTATGCAAGTAAATCAAGTATTGAACTGATTTAAAAATAGATAGAAATATATACATGTGCATTATGTATGTTTGAACAGGTAATTGATTAGCTGTTGAGTAAAGAATTTATTTGCGTGCCCGACAAATAGGTAAACCTTAATGAGTTGGATGCACAATTTTATTTATTATATCAACTCCTGTGAATGCCATTGGATGCGGAGTGCTGGTTGTTCTATGTGTAATAATAAATGTTGCCATAAGATAGTAACAATTAATTTTGAACTACACTACATGGCATACTTCTTGAAGATAGGCATACTTCACCATATACCACATAAGCATTTGGGGCTTGAGTGACGAGGTTGAAGATTTACCATACGAGCGAGAGGCTTGTATGGCGATGACTATATATTACAGGTTGAACTGATGACTGATATGGACCATATAAAATGTAACGGTAAATTGCAAGATTAATAAAAACCCCATACGGGTCTGGAGATGGCAATAAACACGTCTCTCTGGTCATTAAGGCACAAACACCATTTATAGGGTGACGAAAATTTATTCTCTGGAGTTATGATCTATACACACTCCCCTGTGGACACCGGAATATATCGCTATAAATATGTGCATGCTTATTATGATTTATTGGGTACCTAATAAGGCCCAACAAATTTCCAAACCCCTCCCCGTACAAAGGAGGTTATGGTGAAATTTTTCGAACATTTAGGCTATTAGCCAAATTTTTGAAGAATTTGAAAATTCTTAGAAACTGAAAGGTTGAAGAATGGAAGCCAGAATGAAAGTTGAGTTGGTAAATTAAACAACTTTCGACTTCGTTCCTTTTCGGGGACGGAAAGTTTTAGGTGGGGGAGATTGTAACAACCCAGAAAATCTGAACCAATTTAATTTTTTTAATTTGGCTATTTTAGTGGATTTTAAATATTTAAAATAAATTATTTTAAATAATAACGATGAAAAGTATGTTTGAATCGACGTTTGGAAATAAATATAATCATTTTTAATTATAGACAAGGTCTGAAATGGCGCGGCAGTTTCAAATTTGGAATTCGAACTTTGACTAACTGTACCGGATGCAAAATAAAATGGATTTTAGTGAACCCAAAAATATCTTAATCTATTTATGAATATCTTTCTAACGAATCTGAAAAATCGAAGATTCGTAGCGGGAATCAAAAGTTATGGCCAAATGAATTTTCAGAAAGGTCGCTATAGAATTATATAGCCCGTGAAAATAGCCTTTTTGCAAACGACCTCAAAATTCGACGAAACCACTTTTGTTGGATCAGGGATGTCGAATTATTGCTAGGTTTCAAATTCCATAATTTTTGAAGTTAATGTGAACGTGGCAAAGGAAAATGTGTTTGGTTGATTTCTGTTAAATTAGATCGACCAGAAAATGGCCATTTTTCGAACAGTCTCAGAATTCGACGAATCTAGTTTTATTGGGACCGTATCATCAAAACATAGCTAGATTTATTTTTCGGGAATTTTTGGGGTCAGTATGTGGCCTCGGCGAATTGAAATGTGCGTTCAAATCAAATATTGGATGTTTTATATTTTAATTTGAAGAAAAACTGGCTGAAACAGTCGAATGGGCCTACGAAACATATCCCATTGTGTTTGGAATGGTGGTATTTAGCTAGGAGCGGCAGTCGTTGGGTTTGGATTGGAGTTCGTTTATGAAAACCCTAATTTTCAGATTTATATAAATAGCGGGCCAATAGAAATTTTCCTTTATAATTTAATTGTATAAAAATATCACAGAAAACCCTCGTTCTCTATCTCGATCGACGACGACTGTTGCACCATCGTTCCTGGCCACTTTCCGATCAATCCACCCACCGAAAGCCTTCGACCCAGTTGAAGGTTTTGGAGGACGTCACGAGAGCTTCAAATCCATACCTACCACTCCCCCTATCATCTCGTATTTCGTGCGCACTGCCTCTCCGAAGTTGCGGTCTTCAAGCCGCCGCCACCATTGCCTGAGGCGATCGCACCTGACGCGGTCCCCACCACCTGGCGCGCCATTCAAAGGCCTTCGACGTGCCAAAACCCGATCGTCGCCACTCACCTCGGATTGGCAGAAACCGCAACCCTAGTTCTGAACCTTTTGCTAAGAGGTACGGGTTTAATTATTTAAACTGATTTCCACACTCTAAAGCATTGCAAACTTCTAAAAATCGTATCTTTTTCATGTGTGATCGAAATGCAATGAAACAAGAGATAGTGGACTCGTGCGGACGTCTTCTACACTCTAGAAGAGACGGGATATTTTTCTGAGCCTTCTACAATTTTTGGAGGAGTGGAACCCAATGTGAGATTTTTGAATTATAAACGATATGGGAATGACGATGTATAAATTATATAGTCGATGTACGAGTTATATAAGCGTTGAACACCTCATGTATAAGCGTTGTATAAGTTGTATGTTCGATGTATAAGTTATATATGCATTGTAAAAATGATATATGCATTGAAATAAATTGAAATGATACTGAAATGAAATCGAAATATAGTTATATGCGTATATCTATATATATATACACTCCCCTCGTCCACAGACCATGGACGATATATATTGGTTGTGATATTGTTTGGATTATTGGTTGATGTGAAAATTTAGTGAACATCATGAATGGTTGATTTGAAATGATTGATTGTTGTTGAAATCCCAATAGGATTAGTATATGGGAAAATTCATCTGCGTACGAACTAGATATTGAAAATCCCCATTGTCAAAAGCTGCGAGGCTTTAAGGTAGAGCGAGGAGCCGTACTAGGGACGGTGTCAGTTTTAACTACCCTGCCGTTATGCTGCCGAAGTTTTCTGAAATATTCCTGTGTTTGATTTATATTCATGTGTTGAAATAAAATTCATGTGTTGAATAATATTCATGTGTTGAACAGAAATTCATGTGTTGAATAAAATTCATGTGTTGAATGAAGTTCATGTATTGAATAAATTCTTTGAAAGATAAAAATAACATTTTTATCATATATATAGACTATATAAAATATTAGTGTTTTAAACAAATTGTTTTAACACAAAAAATAACATTTTTAGCTTATGTATGAACTATATAAAATAATCGTGTTTTGAAATAAATTGTTTTACAATAAAAATCACATTTTTATGATATATCTGAACTATATAAAATAATCGTGTTTTGAAATAAATTGTTTTACAATAAAAATCACATTTTTATGATATATATGAACTATATAAAATAATTATGTTTTGAAATAAATTGTTTTACAATAAAAATCACATTTTTATGATATATATGAACTGTTAAAATTAGTGATGTGTTGAAGTAAATAGCTGTTAGATAAAAATATCGTTTTTATCAAATGTGTGAAATGAATATGGTTTTATAATCGAAGAATGAATTATATTATATATATATATATATATATATATATATAATTAAAAGAAATCGAATAACGAAGCTGCAGTTCGTGTTTTGAAACCGTGATTTCAAACGATTAGTGCGGGAGATCTGACCATCGGATTTTCCCGAAACCGAAACCATTGGGTTCTCTTTGGAAATATCTTTCCAACGACACCAACTTTGTAAAAATCCAACGGTTGGATTGTCTGGAATGTTTAATTTAAATCTGAAGAAAAGCAGCGCCAGAATCGATTATATATATATAATTAAATTAAATCGAATAACGACGCTGCAGTTCGTATTTTGAAATCGTAACTTCAAACAATTAGTGCGGGAGATCCGATCGTCGGATTTTCCTAAAACTGAAACCATTGGATTCGTTTTGAAAAGATCTTTCTAACGATATAAAATTTGTGAAAATCCAACTGTTAGATTTTCAGATATGTGTAAATCAAATCTGAAGAAAAACAGCGCCACGGCCGTGTTATGGCCTGAAGCGTCGTTTGAATGAATTGGCTATTTTTTTTAAATAAATAAAAATAGCGATAAATCGTTATAAAATATTATAAACGATATGGAATAGAAATAAACTGAATTTACCCGGTTTATTAGATATTTGATGGTTGAATGTGTTTGGCGTGAAAATTACACTTAAGAACAGAATTATTGATGTCGAGTAATTTAACCATTGAAATGAATTGATTTAAATTCTAAATATATGTTAATTATTTGAAAAGGCCGAGTTAAATCTCATTTCAAATAATTGATCGGCTATAAAAAGTCGATGATGAAGACGGTGGTTAAAGACCGGAGATCTTCACCTCGGTTGGATGATAACTGATGTCTTGATTGGGAGGCATCCCAAAATATAGATAATAAGTGGTGATTGTCCAGACGTACTTGGAGATCGATGGATATGCGAGGTATAAGGTGCCTCCGGTTTCGTTCAGACCCAGAACGAACTTGTAAATGGACTATGTGTTTGACATTGGATTTTGTTCTGTGCTGATTGATCCCTATTAAATATATATCTGTTTCGCGGCGGAGAATTTATTCTCTTTCTTAACGCCCTTCTCTGTGACATATGAGCTCAGAGGTTATATATGGATAGAAATCAGTCGCATGGTGTGAACTGCCTGTATGGCACGCCTAAATGGCAAATGAGTAAGGCTTTTATTGAAAAGAAAAGTCTTGTGGTTGATGATCAAAGCTCCGCCTATGTGGCATAGCTTTGTGTATAACGTTGATTCGCGAGCCTCACACCCCGGTATGAACCAGAAACGGGAGAGGACATCAGGGATGGCATGCGTTTCCTTCTAGCTAGGATGGTGTCAGTGACCTACCAACCCTGACATTTATATTATTTTCACCTGTGTGGTTGTTGCAGTTGCGAGGCGCCTCGGATATATCGGTGACTATGTGGAGCGATGTAGTCATTTGGCTCATTGACGCCCCAAAGGGCGGGGAAACGCAGTGTTCAGGCATTTTAATCCACATGGTGGACCGGCCCTGACAATCCAAAGGCTTGACAGAGTACTTTCCTGAGGGGCGGGCTAGAGCGTCTCGAATTCGATAAGGACTATCTTTTGCCTTGGTTCATGACGGAAATCCAGTTTCCAAATACGACATTGTGCGGTTTTGATTGTATACCTATATATGGCGACATAGTGGTATGGGGCATTAATGTCGTCTATGATTGATACTTATGATTGAAATTGTTTTTGAAACATATAAACACTAGTAATAATATCAAATGCTTTTGTTTTATTCGTATCAAGCATATTTTGGCCATTATAAGGTAAAACTCTATCCTCTGGTTTGCGTTGCATTGTGTGATGGGAACTGAGTCTTATAATGGCTTCATTTTTATAAAAAGCATTGTGATGTTTAAAGGGTTTACTTGTTTTAAAGCACTGGCAATCCAATGGAGTAAACCCGTTCCGCGAAAGTGGCGTGGTCCTGTGATTGGCCATATTATAAAATATGTTAAGTAGATTTCTCATACCAGTCCCATGACTGGCTCGTAGTTTGTTTCACTTGCAAATTCGGGTGCCGCTATTTCTACACGGGAAGCCTTGTATTCAGGTTTTAGCAGGCTGTTTCTGGATAGCTGGAGCTGAAGATGGATTCTATCATTTATCTCCTTTTATGTTGTTCAGCTCCTATTGTACATATTATGTTTTGTTTTCCGATGTAGACATTTATGTATAGCTGAACTGTATTTTATACTAAGTATGATCCTGTATACTGTGTAACTCTGATGATTATGTTTATCCAGTGTATTCTATTGTACATTATCTGGTGTATTTATTTATTTCTGTTCTGCTGTTATCTGTTTATGTGTTATATTCCCAAGATTACCCTTGCCACAGTCGTATGGGGGTTTGCGGATGTCACACGGGTATTAGAGCTTTGGTTAATCTTAGTTCTGGAATATAACATATTAACGAACTCGTCAGAAATAGAATCAGTAGTGTTCTAAGACGAATAGCTCATTACGGATAGGATCAGTAAGGTCCTAGTATGCGTATAGCAGAATGAAATACACGGCAATAGACACATTAACATTCAAGTATATGTCTCTATGTTTTATAATATCTTTTCTGCTGACCTGACACTTGGTCTACTATTTACAGAAATACTAGAAAATGAGTGTCAGAAACATAAGGAGGAATACAGAACCAGATCTAGAAGCTCTATTAAAGAAATTTCGAAATCTGGTTAGAGTATCATTCCCGGGGAATGAATCCACTAGTCAAACTCAAGATTGGATGCGTTCTGCTGAAAGAATTCTTGAGCGTCTCCAGCTAAGGGATGATCAGAAAAGATTACTGGCATATTGGGCACTCAAAGACGAAGCTTTGTTTTGGTGGGAAACGGTTGTTAAGGATGATCCAGAAGGTAATATTACCTGGGATAGATTTAAAGAAATTTTCCAAGAAATATTTACTCCTCCACAAGCAACCGAGCGGTTATGTGATAAATTCTACTATCTGATACAAGGAGATATGAATATTCCAGAATATCATAAGAAATTCAATGAACTTTCTCGTTTTCCCCCGCATCTAATTCAAGATCCAAAGAGGAAGAATCTGAAGTTAATTAATGGCCTTCAAAGAAAAACCAGAATAGTGTAATAGGGCATGTGAAGCTTCCTTTATCTGAAATGATATACATGGCTTATCAGTATGAAGATCTAGATAAGCGAGGCCTTTTTTATGATGAAGGGGAAGTCAGTTCGAGCAATAAGAGGAAAACTGAAACTGATAGCCCAGAGGAAAGTACATAGCCAGAGTCAAGAACGGCGTCTGGAGTCAGAAAGAAGCCTAGAGTCGATAAGAAAAAGGTTAAATCTGAAGAAGTACCAATAACGACTGCCACATGCTCGAGCTGCAATAGGAAAGGACATTTGGCGGTAAATTGCAAATCTTGGAACGAACGTAAAAAGAGTGGATTTAAACCCACAAAGGAGCAAAAGAAATCGCATGGCATAAGGGAATGCTATAAGTGTCACCAGACAAGTCATCTTGCTAGGGATTGCCGACTATCAGAGAAATCTAAAGTGGTTCAGGTAAATAAAGTAGCAGAAACTTCTGAATCCTCGGCTAGCCAGGGAAGGCCAGATGTTTTAGAAGGCACGCTTACTGTCAAAAATATCCTAGTTAAATTACTGTTTGATACGGGCACATCGCGAATCTTTGTTGCAAAGAATGCGGTTAAGAAACTGGATTAGAATTTGAAAAAGCTCAAAGAACCGATGACTGTCCATAATCCGGTTGGGGGTTCCCTCGATCTTAGTTGGGTTTGCGGAGTGCCTGTTTCTTTTTCCTGCTATCGATTCCCTACTATCGCGATCGTCATGAATTTTACAGAGTTTGATCTTATTCTGGGGATGGATTGGTTAACCAAATATGAAGCTGAGGTTAAATGCGCTGACAGAGTAGTAAGGGCGAAGATTAAGTCAGGCAATTATATAACCATTCCATGTGAAGGACCGAATTATGATAGAAAAGATTTTTGGTCAGCTTTAAATGTTTCTCCAGATCAATTAGAACCTGTCCCTGTCGTTCCAGAAAATATTCCGGTCGATATTGAAAATATCCCACTTGTCAAGAACTATGCGGATGTGTTCGAAGAAGTTGTTAGCTTACCTCTACAGAGAGAAATTTATTTTAAAATCTCTTTGGTTCTGAATGCAAGGCCAGTAGTTCACGCTATTCGAAGAATGATCTTGAAGGAAAAAGATGAGTTAGACAATCAAACTCGACAGCTAGTATGAAGGGTCTGATCAGGCCTAGTTTCTCTGATTGGGGAGCAGCTATGGTATTTGTTCCGAAGTCAGACGGTACCCTCAGATTATGTGTGGATTATCGTGACTTGAATAAGCAGACATTGAAAAATAAATATCCATTGCCGCGGATTGATGATTTGTTGGATCGGTTGAATGGTGCACAAGTGTTTTCACGAATGGAGCTAGTACAGGTTTCCATCAGCTTCGTATTGCCGAAGAGTGTGTTCCTTTGACAGCATTCAGAGGTCTAGATTTATTCTACGAGTGGTTAGTAATGCCATTCGGCGTGTGTAACGCTCCAGCTTATTTTGTCGATCTAATGAATAGAGTATTCAAAGAAGTATTGAATAAATTTGTTCTGGTTTTC
Organism: Allium sativum; assembly: GCA_030737875.1. Classification (NCBI taxonomy): domain Eukaryota; kingdom Viridiplantae; phylum Streptophyta; class Magnoliopsida; order Asparagales; family Amaryllidaceae; genus Allium; species Allium sativum. The sequence continues at coordinate 976,676,283 of CM060915.1, read as the reverse complement.
ATTGATGATATTCTAATCTTCTCTAAGTCAGAAAGCGAACATGAAAAACATTTGGAACAAGTGTTAGAAATTCTGAGAAAGAATGTTTTAAAAGCAAAATTTTCCAAAATGTATATTCTGGCAAGAAGAAGTCAAATTTCTTGGCCACGTCGTGTCAAAGCAAGGAATTTCAGTGGATTCCAGTAAAATCACTGCTACTCAGAATTGGAAACAACCTCGTACACCCACAGAAGTCATAAGCTTTCTCGGATTGGCCAGTTATTATCAGAAATTCCTTAAGAATTTTGCGAAGACACCTAGTTCCTTAACGAAGCTTACTAAGAAACATTCGAGATTCAACTGGACTCCCGAATGTGAGACAGTTTTCCAAGAGCTGAAGTTAAAATTGACGACTGCTCCAGTACTCACAATTATTGATGGCAACCAAGACTTGAAAGTCTGGACCGATGCTTCTAAAGAGGGCCTTGGCGCAGTGTTAATGCAAAGAGGCCAGGTAGTCGCTTATGCTAGCCGTCAATTGAAACCACATGAAAAGAATTATGCAACTCACGTTCTTGAATTGTTAGCCATCGTGCTTGCTATGAAAATCTGGAGGCATTATCTATTGGGTGAGAAGTTCGAATTATATATATACTAATCATCAATCATTGAATTATTTATTCACCCAGAAGGATCTGAATATGAGACAGTAGCGTTGGTTAGAATTTCTCGCGACATATGTAACGATCCGCATTCTACGCATCAGGGGATCATAGAATATTTCTTTCTTTCTCGTGCGAAGTCCTATAGCCATGTGATTTTGGGAGACGACTATTGGGGTCATTTCCCATATTCATGATTTTTGTTGATTTTTAAATGATTATTTTGCCCCTAGCTGATCTTGTTTCGTCCATAACATTCGATTGGTAAGGAGTTTTGACCTGAAACCACCTCCATTTTGATGGTTTACCTTTCCGTAGAGTGGTCACATTAGTCAAACAGATTTACCGTTTGGAAGATATGGCTGAATTAAGGTTTAGAGTGTGAAAAACAGCTTAATTGGGCTTAACCAGGTGATTAGTAGCTAGGCCCATTAGGGATTTAGGGATTAGGAGTATATGAGGGCTGCTAGGGTTTAGAAAACATTCATTTTTAGTATTTTTCAGCCGCCACTAACCTCCTTTGAACCCTAGCCATGACCTCCACTTTCTAAATCTCTTCAAAACACCTCTAAATCACTTTCTTATCAAGGATTAAGCTAATCAACATCAAACCAAGCCAAGATAGCATCAAATCAAAGTTGGGGCTGCTGCTAAGCATTGGGATTCGACCCAAAACAGAGGATATTTCAGATCTATAGTTTAATTAGTGGCAAAGGTGAGTGATTTGCATTATTTTTCACTAATTATGGCTAATTAGCGTAATTAGCGAAGATTAGCGAAATTATAACTCAGAAAAATCTAGAAAAATTTGCAAAATTCCAGAATATTATTTTATGCCTCTGATATGAATTTGGGTTAATTTGGACTAATTTTGCTAATCTCGGAATTTTGGGGATTAAGGGGTGATTAGTGATAATTAGCGAAATTTCGCATCATAAAAATCTGGAAAAATTTGTAAAATTCTAAAATATTATTTTAGGACTCTGATAGAAATTTGGATTGATTTGGTTAAGTTTTACTAATCTTATCATTAGTTGTTAGTAAACATGCTTAAGGGGAAAATAAGGGTTTTTGGGTATGTTTGATCTGTTTTGACATATCATATTGTTGTTTTGCTGTTTGTGGATGTTTATACATGTTGCTATGGCTGTATGGTATGCTTTGTGATTGTTTAGAATAGTTAGAATGGTCGAAAACGCCGTTGTGTGGCGTAAAACAGTTGCTGGAAAGAAGTGCAGGAAATTAGCCTAACCGGATCGGATCGGAGAAGGGGAGCACGATCCGAACCGTGGAGCACCATGCAGCTCCGACCCGACCCGTTCTCCTGGAGTGCGCCACGAAGGCACGATCCGACCCACCTCCGAACCTGTGTACTCATCTGAACCGATCCGCTTGAGAGGAGGAGCCACGAGCTGGTCATGTGCCATGACCCGATCCGACGGAGGAAGCACGAACCGATCCGATGGAGGGCGAGCACCAAGATTCGACCCGAACCCAATGGGTGCCCACGATCCGAACCAGAGGAGTTGACATGGACGAACCGATCCAAAGCAAAGTGAAGAGAGAAGACCGAACCGATCCGGAGACGACTAGAACCCGAGATGCAAAGGTAGTCCAAATGGGAAGTAGAACTCAGGGTCCAGTTGGGAACCAACGAGTTAACTTCATGGTTGAACTTTGCTACGGGATGTGTGCAAAGGGGTTGTCAGTATTCATAACTTTGGTTCACCCCTGAGAGACGAATAGTGGGCTTGTAGTGATAGTTGTACGGCGTTGGACTCTGTCAGGACCCAAAGGATCAGGTGACCAAATAGTGGATATCGTATGCTTTACGCACTGAGTGAGAGATGTGAGGATGGTTTCTATGCTTGATCGTTTGCCATCACTATGACATGCACACCCCTCCCCCGTATCTTTACGCCATATGTTAGTGGCACCTTAGAGTATCGTACGGTGTGTAGTGATAACTCTTTGGTTGCAAGTTCAGGTATGATTGGATTATACTTGTTATTGTTCTGTTTTGTTGCTTATCGCTCATACCAGACTTTTGTCTGACCCAGAGTTTTATTTCTCTTTTTATTACTCTGCGTGCTCCTAAATGAGAAGACTAGAGATAGGTTAGGTGGTATGCACGAGTAGCTGTACCGGAGACGAGCAGGAGGCTCCCACGTATGATATATAGATATTCTCCCTGTGTTGTTGAAGGTCACTGCTTGGGCATTAGTAGTGTACCTCCTTCTTTTACTTTCTTTTGCTTTAGAGACAGTTTTAAAGTTGTAATAATGACGTTGGATCATAAGCTGTATTTTGGATTTCCGCTGCTATGATTATGATGGTTTTAGTTTTCATCTTATGCACTGTCTCGCCTGTTTTATGTCAAGTATGTTACTATTATATTTTATTCCATGCGCTGTGAGACATTCTACAGGTTTCTTTGTTAGTTCTTTCTTCTTCTTTCCTTTCTTTGACGACCGTCCCGTGCTAGCGGACATGTGTACAACGCACTTTCGGAGGAAATGTCGGTTAATGCGGGGCGGGCCGTCACACTTGGTATCAAAGCTCTAGGTTGCGTAGTTAACCTAGGGAAGTCATCAGGGAGAGATAGTATACGTATATGAGAGCGCGTATTTGTTATATTTTGGTTTTCAAAAGCTAGCTATATATACTATTAGTATATCTATGGATGAGGTTGCACTGCACTGACACCACAAAGAAGATGGTTAATCGTTTTCTGTGTACAGATTGAACGATGAACCGATATACGAGGGGTACTGGTGGATGAGCCAATAATGGGAATGCTACTGATATGAGGACTATGTTCACTAACTTCATGAGAGAGATGCTTAGGGATGCTTGAGGAGCAATTCCTAATGCTGCTAACGGTGGTAGTGCAGTAGTGCAGGCGCCTAGGGCCGATTTCGCCAAGCTGTGCAAGGATTACACTAGTCTTGGTGGGAAGCCGTTCCACGGAACGGAGTCGGCTACATAAGTTCAAGATTGGCTAGATAGTTGTGAGCGCATCGTCGAAGATTTGGGAATCGAAGTCGCAATGAAGGGGAAGCGAGCATCGCGTCAACTACAAGGACGAGCTATGAATTGGTGGAATGCTATTAAGGCAGCTACTCCTGAGGATCAAGTTACTTGGAATCAGTTTAAGACTCGCTTTTGTGATAAGCTTATTCCAGCTGCTCATAAATCAGAATTGTTCAGGAAGTTCTTGAAGCTTAAGCAGAATGGTAGAGCAGTCTCAGAGTATATCGCTGAATTCGACACTTTATCCAAATATGGATTTTCCCTTATCGATACAGTCGAAAAGAAGAACGAAAAGTTCATAACTGGTTTAGATGGGTACTTGAGGGGAAGACTTATAAACCATACCGATGAGACATTCGAGTCTATTGTAGGAAAGGCATTAAGGTCAGAGAGCCTTTTCCCTAAGTCGAAGACCGAAGTTGCTATTGCATCTACAGAGGAACCAAAGCCGCAAGCAGGCGGTGAAGACAAGAAGAATTCTTAGAACAAGAGGAAACAGAACCCGACTAAGAATGGTCAGAATAAGAATGGTGGCGAGTGCTTTAGTTGTGGAAAGAAGGGCCACTATGCCAGAGATTGTCGAGAAAAGCCTGGGGAAAGGAAGTGCTTTAACTGCGGCCAGGCGGGACACTACAAGGATGATTGTCCACAACCTCCTAGGGAGAAGCAGAATGTGAAAGCGTATGCTATCAACGATGTTCCTTCTTCGTCGAATGCTCCAACGGCGGCGCAGAAGGGAAAGGGCGTCGTTATTAAAGGTATGCTTTCCGTTTATGATGTTCCAGTTAGAGTGTTGTTTGATACCGGGACTTCCCGTTCCTTCATATCTAGTGACCTGGTAGATAGGTTGGAATTGGAACCCGAGATAGTCGATAGACCTTTAATAGTGACAAACCCGATAGGTGGTTCGACTGGTCTTAGTATGATTTGTTGTAATTTGGTCTTATCGAGTCATGGATGTATGTTTGCTTTGTTTAGGCTTTACTGGGTTTGACATTATTTTGGGGAGTCGATCTACTCCAAAGGTATAGGGTGGCATTAGGTACCTACCTAGTGATGGCGATAGTAACGGGAGTTAAGGAACCTTAGAGATTATCATTGTAATAAGTTCTAGTTGTCTCTGGGAGGCAAATGAGTGCTCCAGTGCTGGGTTGTTTTGCTAGTATCAACTCACGTGGATTGTCTGAATTTGGAGGAGATGTTCCTTGGGTGCTTGTCTGATATTGGTTTAGGCCTTTGGGGCTTGTGCTTGGGGAATGTCGAGTTCGACTAGGATGATTTGCGTGAGAGATAAATAGTTGTTGCGATTCTTCATTAGATAATATCTTGGTTTACTCGAGGAGTGATGGGCAGCCGTGACATGATAAGACTGTTCAGTGGTATAGACTGCCCCGAGTTAGACTCGATAGGGTTATGAGATGGCTCGACTGGGACTCGAGAAAGATGCAAAGTAACGGATTTGATGTTCTCTTTGGATAGTAGAACTTTGAAGAAATAGGATGTGTTCGTTGATCATGGAAGATGCAACGAAGATTAGGACGATTCAAGTTGGACTTGAACTCATAAAAGAAAATGGGTGTTCATTGATCTTGGTGATGCAACGAATAGGGAGACGACTCACGTTGGACTAGAGTTTGTCGGTAATGGATACTCAAGACTGGGTCTGAGTTATAGATTGACTCGAGTTGGACTCGAGAAGGCTGCAAGGAATTGGATTTGGCTCGAGTTGGACTCGAGAGGGCAGCAAGATAATGGATAGACTTGGGTTGGACTCAAGTATTTTAGGCGGGCTTAAAGCAGGGGTATTTGGGGACGCCCATTACCTTGGATCTGTTGGACGTGATCTAGTTATCCTTGGAGGATAAAACGTACGTTGGACGTACGGTAGTCCGTTTGGAGGCTGGGATTCCATTTATTCTTGATGTTGTTGGACCAGAAATACAAGAATCGACATATTGGGATTGGTTAGACCAGTCATGTAGGTGTCGACGTGTTCATGGCTTTAGCAGGTGATAGGTAGGACTTGTTTGATGGATGTTATGGTTGCTATGTTTGTCCCTATCTTTCTTCTCTTGAGTAGACTATCACTTGTAGGGTTCTAGCGATGGGGAACAAAGAGATGGTAGTATAGATGGACACAGGCTACGTATCAGTGCAGTGGGGTAGTCATTACTCCATGGGGCAGAGTGATCATAGCAAGGCTATGAGCCAGCGCAGTGAAGTTGTCATGACTTCATGGGGGCAGAGTGGACATAGCAAAGGATTTAGGTGCGGTAACAGTTGCATTGAGTAGGAAGCATGCCAGTCTAGAGGTTATGTTTCTGGGTTGGAAGCAACTAGAGTATATCACATGATATGATTTCAGACCCAAGAGTGAATTGGATTCAGAAATGCTAGTAAGCTTGACGATTAGATCAATTTTGATTGAGTGGATTGGTTCTAGTTAGAAGGACGATCCTAACCTATTGGAAATCATCTCTAGGGTAGAGATGGGTATCGATGGAAAGAGAATGATCAAGCAAGGATTTGATCGAGAAAGATGGCTTCGAAAGAATGGGGGACTAGTTGTACCCAATGTAGACGGACTGAGAGATGAAGTGCTTGGAGCATATCATCACTCGAAACTGACTATACATCCCGGTGGTAACAAAATGTATTGAGACATGGATCAGACCTACCACTGGGAAAGGATAAATAAGGACGTTGGGAAGTTTATGTCCAAATGCTTGAATTGCCAGTTAGTTAAAGCTGAGCAAAAGAAGCCTAGTGGTTTGTTACAACCATTGGAGATTCCAGAATGAAAATGGGAACAAGTCTCGATGGATTTCATTGATGGGTTACCAAGGACTAGATCGGGCCATGATAGCATTTAGGTGATTGTGGACCGATTGACTAAGAGTGCAAGGTTTATACCCGTCAAGTCAAACAGGACGACAGCTAAGTTAGCTGAACTATATGTAAAGTGGATAGTGAGATTTCATGGAACACCCAAAGGCATTGTGAGTGACCGAGATCAGTTGTTCACTAGTGGATTTTGGAAGAGCTTACAAGAGGCGTTAGGATCAGAATTACATCTCAGTACTGCGTATCATCCTCAAACCGACGGTCAAACAGAGAGGGTGAATCGAGTGTTAGAAGACCTCTTGAGAGCTTGCATATTGGATTTTGTGGATCATGGGATGACCATTTTCATCTAGCAGAGTTTGCATATAATAATAGTTATCAATCCAGTATTGGTATGGCTCCATTTGAAGCTTTGTACGGAAGACCGTGCAACTCACCGTCATGTTGGTTAGAAATTGGTGAGAAGTTTGTGCTTGGACCAGAAATAATAAGAGGGACTTCAGGCAAGATCAAGGTTATCCAACAGAGAATGAAGACTACCTAAGATAGGCAGAAGACTTATGTCGATAAGAGACGAAGAGATTTGGAATTCTTCGTTAACGACTTGATGTTCGTCAAGGTCTCTCCGTTAATGAATGTGATTCGTTTTGGTGAGAAAGGTAAGTTAGCACCAAGGTTTGTTGGTCCATTTTCAGTTCTCGAGCAAGATGGGAATTTGGCATATAAAGTTGAATTACCAGACAAGATGGCAGGAGTTCACAAACGTATTTCATGTTTCCCAGTTAAGGAAGTTCGTACACGACCCCGATGTGACTGTTTCACCTGATCAGTTGGATGATATCGAGGTTGAACCCGAGGCGGTTGGGAACCGCAGACCTATGCATATTGTTGGGAATGATACGAAGCAACTTCGAAGGAAAGCGATGAATCTAGTTAAGGTTCAGTGGGGCGAGAATGAGAATGACTGTACTTGGGAGACAGAGGAGACTATTAGGAAAACGTATCCAGAACTCTTCGCCTGGTAAGATTTCAGTTTCGATTTAGTCTTTCCACATGCTAGGATAGGTTTGTTTTGTTTGTTTGCATGTTTGATTATTGTAAGTGATTGGTAGGCATGCGAGATCCTTTGTATGTTTTGGGTTAAGGAATTTCGAGGATGAAATTTCCTAAGGGGGGGGGGGGGGAGAATGTAACGACCCGCATTCTACGCATCAGGGGATCGTAGAATATTTATTTCTTTCTCATGCGAAGTCCTAAACCCATGTGATTTTGGGAGACGACTATTGGGGTCATTTCCTACGTTCATGATTTTTGTCAATTTTTAAATGATCATTTTGCCCCTAGCTGATCTTGTTTCGTCCATAACTTTTGATTGGTAAGGAGTTTTGACCTAAAACCATTCCATTAGATCCGTTTGATGGTATACCTTTCCATAGAGTGGTCACATTAGTCAAATGGATTTACCGTTTGGGAGATATGGATGAATTAAGGTCTAGAGGGTGAAAAACAGCTTAATTGGGCTTAACTGGGTGATTAGTAGCTAGGCCCATTGGGGGATTTCGGGATTAGGAGTATATGAGGGCGGCTAGGGTTTAGAAAACATTCTTTTTCAGTATTTTTCAGCCGCCACTAACCTCCTTTGAACCCTAGCCATGGCCTCCACTTTCTAAATCTCTTCAAAACACCTCTAAATCACTTTCTTATCAAGGATTAAGCTAATCAACATCAAACCAAGCCAAGATAGCATCAAATCAGAGTTGGGGCTGCTGCTAAGCATTGGGATTCGACCCAAAATAGAGAATATTTCAGATCTATATTTAATTTGTGGCAAAGGTGAGTGATTGGCATTGTTTTTCACTAATTATGGCTAATTAGGGTAATTAGCGAAGATTAGCGAAATTATAACTCAGAAAAATCTAGAAAAACTTGTAAAATTCCAGAATATTATTTTATGCCTCTAATATGAATTTGGGTTAATTTGGACTAATTTTGCTAATCCCGGAATTTAGGGGATTAAGAGGTGATTAGTGATAATTAGCGAAATTTCGCATCACAAAAATCTGGAAAAATTTGTAAAATTCTAAAATATTATTTTAGGGCTCTGATAGAAATTTGGGTTGATTTGGTTAAGTTTTACTAATCTTATCATTAGTTGTTGTTAAACATGCTTAAGGAGAAAATAAGGGTTTTTGGTATGTTTGATCCGTTTTGACATATCATATTGTTGTTTTGCTGTTTGTGGATGTTTATACAAGTTGCTATGGCTGTATGGTACGCTTTGTGATTGTTTAGAATAGTTAGAATGGTCGAAAACGCCGTCATGTAGCGTAAAACAGTTGCTGGAAAGAAGTGCAGGAAATTAGCCAAACCGGATCGGATCGGAGAAGGGGAGCACGATCCGAACCGTGGAGCACCATGCAGCTCCGACGCGACCCGTTCTCCTAGAGTGCGCCACGAAGTCACAATTCGAGCTGCCTCTGAACCTGTGTACTCATCTGAACCGATCCACTTGAGAGGAAGAGCCACGAGCTGGTCATGTGCCATGACCCGATCCGATGGAGGATGCACGAACCGATCCGATGGAGGGCAAGCACCACGATTCAACCCGAACCCAATGGGTGCCCACGATCCGAACCAGAGGAGTTGACATGGACGAACTGATCCGAAGCAAAGTGAAGAGAGAAGACCGAACCGATCCGGAGACGACTAGAACCCGAGATGCAAAGGTAGTCCAAATGGGAAGTAGAACTCAGGATCCAGTTGGGAACCAACGAGTTAACTTCATGGTTGGACTTTGCTGCGGGACGTGTGCAAAGGGGTTGTCGGTATTCATAACTTTTGTTCCCCACTGAGAGACGAATAATGGGCTTATAGTGATAGTTGTACGGCGTTGGACTCCGTCAGGACCCAAAGGATTAGGTGACCAAATAGTGGATATCGTTTGCTTTACGCACTGAGTGAGAGATGTGAGGATGGTTGCTATGCTTGATCATTTTCCATCACTATGACATGCACACCCCCTCCCCCGTATCTTTACAGCATATGTTAGTGGCACCTTAGAGTATCGTACGGTGTGTAGTGCTAACTCTTTGGTTGCAGGTCCAGGTTCAGGTATGATTGGATTATACCTGTTATTGTTCTGTTTTGTTGCTTATCGCTCATACCAGACTTTTGTCTGACCCAGAGTTTTATGTCTCTTCTTATTACTCTGGGTGCTCCTAAACAAGAAGACTAGAGACAGGTTAGGTGGTATGTACGAGTAGTTGTACCGGAGACGAGCAGGAGGCTCCCACGTATGTTATATGGATATTCTCCCTGTGTTGTTGAAGGTCACTGCTTGGGCACTAGTAGTGTACCTCCTTCTTTTACTTTCTTTTGCTTTAGAGACAGTTTTAAAGTTGTAATAATGATGTTGGATCATAAGCTGTATTTTGGATTTCCGCTGCTATGATGATGATGGTTTTAGTTTTCAGCTTATGCACTGTCTCGCCTGTTTTATGTCAAGTATGTTACTATTATATTTTATTCCATGCGCTGTGAGACATTCTACAAGTTTCTTTGTTAGTTCTTTCATCTTCTTTCCTTTCTTTGACGACCGTCCCGTGCTAGCGGACATGTGTACAACGCACTTTCGGAGGAAATGTCGGTTAATGCGGGGCGGGCCGTCACAGCATATGATCTGGATATTTTATATACTCCGGGGAAAGCCAATGTTGTGGCTGATGCGCTCAACAGGAAGAATGTGATCATCGACAGTATTATCATTACACCATCATTGATTGATAAAATAGCTATTCTTCAGAAAGACGATAGTTTTGTTAAAGAGATGATCAAAAGAATTCAAAGGGGCGAAGCCTCCAGTTTCCAAGTGGATAGCGCAGGAGTTCTGAGATTGAAAGGAAGGATTTGGGTTCCCGACAACCTTGAGCTCAAAAGTGAAGTATTGGACGAGTGTCACAAGTCCAAGCTATGTATCCACCCAGGGGTTAGTAAAATGTATAATGACCTCAAGCGAACTTTCTGGTGGAAGGCAATGAAAAGGGACATCTCTATATATGTTATCCGGTGTTCCACCTGTCAGCAAGTCAAAAGCGATCAGTAGAAACTCGCTGGATTGTTGCAACCTCTGGACATTCCAGGGGGGAAGTGGGAACAGATGTCTATGGATTTCATAGATGCTTTGCCTAGAACCCGGAAAGGAATTGACAGTATTTGGGTCATCGTAGATCGTTTCACAAAGACCGACGTGAATACTGCATTTCTTCAAGGCTCACTAGCCGATGATGTCTATATCCAACAATCTCAAGGATTTGTTGATGCCCAACGACCAACGCATGTTTGTAAACTTCATAAACCCTTATATGGTCTCCGACATGCCCCTCACGCTTGGTTTAAGGAACTACAAAGGTTCCTCATTTGTAACGGGTTACTTAATTCTCACTCCGATGCATCTTTATTTATTTACGTTGATGGATCTCTTATAATGTATCTACTTGTCTACATAGATGATATATTAGTCACTGGAAATTCAACATCTCTCATTGATTGATTCATTGCTACTCTTGCTCAACGATTTTTTTCTTAAAGACCTTGGATCTCTTAACTACTTTCTTGGTGTTGAAGCATTCACAACTGCTAATGGCTTATTTTTATCTCAACAAAAATACATATGTGACCTCTTACATCGTACTAAGGTGTTGGACTCAAAGGAAGTGTCAAGCCCTATGAGTACTACAGAACATGTTCAACTAAAGGATGGCAGTACACCTGCGAATGCTACAGAATACCATAAAACTATTGGTGCACTTCAGTATTTGTCCATGATTTGACCCAACATATCATTTTCTGTTAACAAATTATCACAGTTTATGCATCAACCTACAATGAAACATTGGTCTGCAGTCAAAAGGGTGCTTCACTATCTCAAAGGAACCTCTAATTATGGCATTGTTATTGATAAATCAATGCCTCTTAATTTACATGCATTTGCCGATGCCAATTGGGCTAGAGATATCGATGATCGTGCCTCTACTTCAGCCTACATTGTATTCTTGGCTGCTACACCAATTAGCTAGAGCTCAAGAAAACAAAAAACAGTTGCTCGTTCATCCACGGAAGCAGAATATAGATCTGTAGCATCATCTGCTGCTGAATTGAAGTGGATTCAAAACCTATTATCTGAACTTCATATTAAAACTTTCAATTCTGTACCTACTATTTACTGTGACAATGTGGGCGCAACCTACCTATGCGCAAATCTAATATTTCATTCCCGGATGAAACATATAGCTATCGACTTTCATTTCGTCCACGATCAATTTGCAAAAAATCAACTTCGTGTCTCTCATATTCATACTGCAGATCAACTTGCTAATTCGTTGACTAAACTGCTCTCACGTCAATCCTTTCTTCGGTAACGTTACAAGATTGGCGTTCGTTGTGGAACCCCAATCTTGCGGGGGCATGATAATAATACTTAGTAGTCTAACTATACCTATTCTAATGGCTATGAATCAGCTGCTCAAATCACTGTGAATTACCTATTCTAAAGGGTTGCAGCTGAGCTTACTTTGTACTATAAATAGCACTATACTTTGTAATGACAGTATGAAATAAAATATCATTCGAAGCTCTGTCAACTATTACTAAACTCAATTGAGCATGCAGTTTTAAAGATCCTTTATAGTGCATATTAAAAAAATATTGAACTTACTCAAACCATCAAGTAGTGAACCTAAATGAATTCTGACCATACATGATATAAGAGAACTCTTTAGATTTCAACAAATGAAACTAACCGGCAATATAATAAAGTAAGAAGAGAGAATAAATCATTAATAAGCTAATTGTGGGTCACTGGAGTACAAGTTGTAAAGGATAAATTTCATGTACATGGAAGCAAAGTAACTTGTAGAAACATATGAGAAGGAGGCAAGTAGCATCACAGTCCATTCATCGAATCAAAAATTACCTGATAAAACACATTGATTTACGAAATGTTGGACTTAAAAATTACCTGAGAAGGGATGTATGCTTCTAGTGCCAGTTAGTATTATCACAACGACATGAAGCTGCATATAAAAAACCTGTATTAAATAAGCATGCAGTTACAACCAATTCAAAACAAACATTAACTATTTAAAGCATCAATATTTCCAAAAAAAAATATGTCAATAAGCTTTAAATTCACACGTAGTATAAAAATTTTGGTGTGACATAGGAATATTTGAGTTCATCTAATTTTTTCATATGAATATTTATTAATTTTGTATGGAGTTATCGTATTAATTATTCAGCAAGAAAAACCACGTATTATTTCAATGACCTTCAACATAGTGGGGAAGGCCCGGATGTCTTAAAATCAAATCTTAGAAAAATTCTTAGAATTTAACCCATAATATGCTTCCAAAGTTGAATAACCATGATGAATCCATTATAAAATATAAAATATATCATTGTTGTATACAAAAATATGAAATGATGTCAATATTATTGTTTGTGTTTGATTTTTTTATTGTTAATTGTATAGATTAAAAATAATCCAAAATTGAAAATCCTTAGCATATTTAGGTAGTGATACTACACGAATTCGTATGCTCAGATATTCATATCAAGTATTTATCTAAATTGACTTGTATAATGTTCTAATAACTTCATATGCATAGATAAAACAATCTATTTTCAAACTATATATCATTTTTCATGATTCTTGTAAAATGCTTTAGATTTGCCAGTTGAAAAGAAACCTCCAATTATGTAGTAATTCTATTCGTATAATTAAGGGTGTTGTTATTGACACTCCAAATATTGTTAAGGGGAGGTCAAATTTTAAAAACACTCCAATCATAAAAAGAATGTTAGGGGGGTCACATACTTATTTTTTACGTTCCCTTTTTACCTTGGTAATAATATCAGTTACCATCACAAATTTCAATGAATTTTAAATGCAAAAAAAAATCAAATCCCTAAATTATTTGCAAACAAAAAAAGCGATCTTTCGAGGAGAAATAATGGTGGAACACCGTATAAAAAAAAATTGTTCAATTAATATATGTTGATTTCCCATGAATAACTAGTGTGAACCCGTGCTACGCACACGGGCCATCGCTATAACGTTGCATTCGAAATATTTTATGATATCTGGTTACCTGACCTTACAATAATTTATTTGAACTTAAATTCACATTACCATTTCTAAAATGAGGCCCTATACGAAACATAATTACACAAACGTTAAAAGCAACTTATATAATATTATATTAGATGTTCAACATTGCATAACAAAGCAATGTTTCCAAAAGGCTGGAGCAAAATTCAGATGAAAACCGTACTAACTAAGCAAGTAACATAATTATACATACGATTAACGATGATGATGTTGTGCAAATTTGTACCATTACAGAATAAAATAAGCTAAGCTGGAAACAATATAATTTAGTTGTCAACAGGCACAAACGTTAATTTACAAACCAAGCATGCGGTAATAACAAAGCATGCAGGTACGAATATTTTTACTTTACACGGTATCATATAAGGTTAGAAACTTCTTCACTTTCCCCAATACCAAAGCATGCAATAAGAGGCAAGCAAGTTTAACTATGTAATAACAAAACAATAGAGTTCAAATGATCTAATATTGCAATAATACTTCAGCCTCCACGAATTGGTTTGATTCATTTCAGTCTTCTTTATTTCACATAAAGGCCAACAGCTGTTATCCAATCAAGTCCTAAAAATTGTAATAAAACAACCAAAAGAACATGGAATTCTACATTTAGTGTACGAATGTGCCTAAAAATGTTTTCATGGCAGCAACTAAGAAAAGAGTTTAGAGCAATTTTATGCAGTTAATCATCACATGCTGAGGATATTTAAGCCGTGAAGGAAGTAAGAACCTATTTTTTGAACTAACCCTTGAAAATCTCAGAACATGAAATATTCCTATCACTGTATGAAATGAAAGCACTTCTCCCATGGACGAATTTTTTTAATACAGTTGACAAAAAAACCAATGAATTTATGAAATGAGTAAATGTTTAAAACTTGTAATTTAGAAGAGAAAAGAAAAGGTTTGACACTAAAACAGGTAAATGGGAATTCACGGGTGCTTGATTGCAAATAAAATGCTCATAGGAATGAGAGATCGATATTTGAGGGTAGATTAATTCAGAGTGAAACATACAAATGGTCATATATTTAATTTCATAAGTAGTACAACCGATTAATAAGACCAAAGAAAGTGGAGTTTCTTCTGGGCCCGTTTTTAATAACTTACAGAAAGCAGTTTGAAATGACTGTTGGGATTGAGGTAGCTTTAAAACTAGTCAAAAGTTCCTTGTGGTAGGATAGAAAAGTGTCTTCATGCATGTTATAAATTACCGCAGTGAGCTAAATTTTTATTTGCAGTAGGCCAAACTATTATTTGCAAAATTCAAGCGAAATTTAATTGGACAATTTAAATAAAACACATTCAATTATTGTAATAAGTTAACTAAGAAAAAGATAATGAACCTTGTTACAATGGCATATGGTGAGTTGTTGAAACTTGTTAGAAGTTCACATGCTAGAATTGTTCTCGTACCTATTTTAAATTTCCCAAGGGGTCTTATATGACAATAGGTATATGACAATATGGGTTCCGCATTCTAATATCCTTGCTCTCATGAATAAGCCATAGCAGCATCTCCCTTGATTGATTCTAAACCACTTCAAAGGGAGGTAGCATAGGTGCTTCTTAATAGGGACTTGCTTCCACCATCTTTATAATTGGTTACCTTCTTTGTTCTAATCACCTCTCACTTTCAGATGTTTGGAAGTTTCCCAAAGTATATTACCAAGACTTGGAGCCTTGAATCCTGTAAGACGGACAATATTTAAGTTATAAAACATAATCCTTTTTTTTTCTAGTTTGTTTAAACAACATGGAATATATATATATACACACATACATACATATACACATATATAGTATTATCATTATTATTTATTTTATTTTAATTTTGGGTTATATATAGCCAAACCCAACTTATTTGGGATATATGGCTTTGTTGTTGTTGTTGTTCAAACAAAATTGAAATTCACACAAATTATGCACAAACCTCCTAACTAAAGGACAGATGTAAAGATTTGTAAAGCATAATGATGACTTATGTTTGAATAGAAGTCAATACAGAAGTGAAAATCAATGGTATACTATAAAGTTTTGTTACTCTATATTGCCAAATGTGTCAACAAATTATCTCTTAATCAAAGGAAAATTTGTAATGTTCTTATAGCAATGTAATTAGGTGTTATTCTTTCATAGTTGTTCTCGATGTTATTGTGGATGTTTCTCTATGCTAAATTCGTTAATAAAAATTAGCTATAAATATGTACTGATTTTGTAATAAGAACAATAACTATGTTTTGAATGTTTTTCCGTTAAACATTAAATGATATGTTGGTTCCTGTTTAAAATATAACATTAATAAGGAAAAGTGCAAACAATTTAAAGTGGATGTTTTAATGAAATCCAAATCTTAATTAATTGTAACAAACAATCAAACGAAATCCATGTGACTAGCATATTTTAAAGCCCATAATTTGGGTTTATAACCGGACATACGGTAAATAATCTATGTAACTAAGATAGAATTGTTGAATTATCTTGCTAAACCATAGTGTCTTATTTTAAAATACTACAATGACATATTTGCAATCTGAAACCATAGCCATCTTAACTTTATGACCGCACGTACATTAAATAAGAACCCCAGATACATAAAAATGCTTTGTTCGAATATTTGAACCAATTTCCATCATAATTTTATTATTTTGAGTACTTTTAGCCTTTTACTATTTCCTAACACAACTTATACATTTCTGGTTTCTGTTCAAAACTACTATTGAGATTATTTTGCTGTGGCAAGGTGCGTTAACCATTTTCATATAGCTGTGCTGAAGTAAAATTGGAAAGTAATTTATAAGCTTAATGAACTTTTACCATATAATACAAAAGTGAGAAACATATGATATCCCGTAAAATTTCTTTCCTGTGAATTATGGCATTAATCTTCTTGCGTAGCATTTTATTGCCATTGTACACATAAATAACGGTGCAACTACGCTTATTTTGCAATGCCCGTGTGCGAAGCACGGGTGCACACTAACAAAATTTTGGGTGTGACCTAGATTTATACGTTATTTATTATTTATATGAAATAAATTATGGTTAAGTTAGTTTAATAATTTACAATTTTGTAAACATCCAATTTAGTTTGCACTACATGATACGTTAAGTAAACAAAATGTATTTCTGCATTGTTGTATGACCCATGATGAATATTTTAATCATACTTCATAACAATCAGGATTTCAATTAAAATTAAAATTTTAGCAACGTTAGAGCAGCAGAAAAATAATAATAGAAAAACTATCCCACTACTTAGTTAGATGTAAGTCTGTCTGAGCTACAAATTGTCAACAGTTTACCATACCACACATGAAAGCACAACGTATAACACATAAACGCACGTGCGCTTGATTAGACATTTATGGAAAACGCTATTTCCTATTAATCAGCGTAGTGAAATGGGTAAGAAATAATGTAAAGGAAAGATACTGAAAATTGAGAAACAGGTAGGAGAATGAGAGAAAACAAAAAAATGGTAATGGCCTTTAAATACTGTGACACAGTCAAAAAGAATCTTATATTAATTTAAATTTCAAAAAATAAAAAATGTGGTAAGATAAAGATATTTTGTTTATTAATTAAATGAAATCATCACATAAAAGATTAGAAGAATACATATATTAGAAAATAATATTAATAAAAAACATATACTAACCCAAGTCGTGATAAGTTTTGTTTTAATTGCCTTAATCTGAATGTGAGAATTAAACAAATAATCAGCAAATGACCAGTTTAAAAATTCTTTTTGCGATGCTAAGAAATAACATAGAAATCGATAATCATGATCAAACAGTCAAACATGAATGAAATCAAAATTTATATGAAAAAACAAACCATCTGGTTGAAGAGTGAAGTTGATGGACATATAGTGATTTGATTTCATACGATATTTCAGATCTTGGCCGATGACGGTAAGAACTTCAATAGTAAGTTGTTAATTGCAGTGTATAGTGCGTATTTGCTACGATAACGAATAAATCAGGGATTTAAAAATGACTTGCATACAATGAAAAAATGAGCATGTAAGTTGAAAAACTTAAACTGACTAAACCTCTGATCTTAGATAATAAACTGAGAGTTAATTTATTTAGAGAAGTGGAAGTGTTCATGCAAAGCTATTCAAAAAAGAACTCTTACGGTATGTAAGATGCCACATGGTAGCATAACAAAAATTCAGTGGAAATAATTTACCAAAAAAAGGATAAAATAGATGGGGGAACTTATAGATAATGTTATATACCTCAATTGGTATGTAAAGCAATATAATATGGTTTTACGTTAAAATTTGAAATCCTCAATGAACGTGGCCTTTCCCATATGTTTATAAAAAGGTATGCTATGTTTTTTGTTTAGGTAATATGGTTTTGCGTCAGTCAGTATGTTATGTCGTTTACTTGTACAAAAGATGAGTGTGACATGTTGAGGGATAAATTATTAAAATAAAATAGCTGCCATTGCTTTGAGATATCAGAAAATTTCAACTTTATTCGCATGAGAGTTGATCTAATATACTTCAACTATTATAGTCATTATTAAGTAAAATACGATTGAACAGTCTCATATCACCGACAGTAATGTTTTATTATGGTTTGCAACCTTCATATCAAACTAATTAAAGTCAACTCCAAAACAAAATGGCATGTTTGACGTAAATTAAGAACATCAAAAAAGTACATATGATAAAGAAAAGCAATAGTTATAGTACTAAAGTCGTTACTGTAATGTCTAATGGTAACATAGTACATAGCATATTCTTCTTTATAATTAGTATAAATCACAAACATATCAAAGAGAAGTAGAGGAACAAATAAGCAATGCAGACATAGATAACTCGTCAGTTATGTTTATTCTGGTGTCATTAAAGTTTTGCTCTTTTATTGTACGCATGTTATGTAAAATATGTTTCCAACTTTAACTCTGTAAAAGGAGTTACCAATTACAAATTATTCAAAAACAGAAATGCACATTTCACTTCTATATATGCTACGTGACCAATAAACAATTTTTTTTTAAAAAAAATTGTATAAATGGACTACTAATATTCATACATATTTAGGTCATCTATGTTATTATTATGACATATATTGAGATTCAAAGGGCAGTGTGATATACAACATATAGATACAGAGATATAATAGTAACATCAACTAATAGATATAAGTGTAGTTAGGATTAAGACCTATAACATGAGTATATGCAACTTTTTTTTCTGATTTGATATCCTAACTATTTCGTTAATAGCCAAATTTAGCTCAAAATGTAATGAAATGTTTACCTCAAATTTTACTTTGGTTATGGGACATCATGTTTCAATAACCGTATACATGAATCACCGTATACATGAATCAGTGTGCACTCAATTACAAAATAACTAATATCTAAAGTGTATAACAATCAATTTGTAGTCAATTACAAAGTAACTAACATCTATAAAAAGAAATAACCTTTTCGGTGATAAGCTAGTGAACCTACTCACAGGAACCATGCATTTTGTCTAAGACATCTAAAGAATCTTCCTGCTTACAGACCTGCAATATTACAGACAACTCATTTTATAAAAATTAAAAGAAACTTATAGTGAAAATACAACATATAGACAAATAATAAGAAATATAATATCTCAGAAAAGATTGCACAGTCAAGGTGCAATTACCAGAACCAGTATAAAACTTAAAATTGCATAAAAAACAATATTAAACTTCAAACCTTTTAACTCTGAATTTTATAATTATAATTTCGTGCTCGTGAATGATGAACATGGGAACACACGAATGGATGGTGGGGAAATAATTGCAACTATCGAAGTTGGAGTTTCTGAATACAAATGTATAGATGCCAAATCATCAATGGCCTTAAAATGGTAAACAAATAATGAGAAACTAATTCAAAAATGGACAATAAAATTATTCAATTGCGCTTAATAATATAAGATTTTTACTTAATAAATCACTAAAATATAGACGCCTTTATGCTATTATAATAATTACAACTATTATCATAATTGCAATAAATACCTGTTAAATTGACTCTTATGAGCTGGTTATATATACATTATTAGAGGTAGTTATCTATTCATTATTAAAGCTGAAGTGAAAAGGAAACCAATTTGCAATAGATATTACCTTAATAGCATTGACGTGGATATTTTCTTCCTTTTTTCACTGGGGTACCACGGACAGGCAAACACGAATAAATGGATGGACCATTTAATTCTTTGGTCTATTTTCCTATTTCATTTGATGTCTTTGATGTCTGCAACTAAAATATATGGTAGTTGAAGTTTCCCATATAGTTTGGACTAAATACACATATCCCTTGATAAAAAAATATATTATAAATGTTTATGGTACTTTATTCAACAAATATTATCATTATCCCATTACATTTACTTTAAAAAAAGGTTTGCATCTAATTGCCTACAAAATTACATCAGAACTTAAAAAAGAGCGAAAAATTGGTTGAACTTTTTACTATCTAAAAATATTACATAATTCTCAAAAATCATAAAATCTGAAAAACCAATAAAATAGTCGAAACATGATATTGTTTAAATTTTAATATTTGAAAAAAAAAACCATAACCTACTTTTCAAGCATGGACTAATGAAGGTGGGAAGAATGAAGGCCATCAAATAATAGTCTGCCAATCATTAGCAACTAATATCCAAAGGAAAATGATAATAAACCAAACTTGTGGCACTTAGTAGATCTACCCGTTCATTTCGTCATGGTAGTGCACAAAAAGTAAAAAAGTGAAATGATACCTAGATGCTACATGTGCAACGTCGAACTTTTTCAAATGAACATTCTCGGCACCTTCAAAACAATAAGTAATTTATTCAATCCAAATTGCACAATCAAAATTATGTAATTAGTTATTCGGGCCTTGGTAATATGTATTTCTTGCTTTTACAAAGAGAACTGAAAATCGATCTATGCATCCTAGAACTATATCATTATATCTTGGAACATAACTATTAATCAATTCACATAAATGTGTCTGAAAACACACAAAGGTTTTTAATATTTTATTTTTTTATGATTATCAAGAAAAATAACCAACCAAAATAATATTACATAATTCTCAAAAATTGGTTGAAGTTTTTACTATCTAAAAATATTACATAATTCTCAAAAATCATAAAATCTGAAAAACCAATAATATGGTCGAAACATGATATTGTTTAAATTTTAATATTTGAAAAAAAAAAATCATAACCTACTACTTTTCAAGCATGGACTAATGAAGGTGGGAAGAATGAAGGCCATCAAATAATAGTCTGCCAATCATTAGCAACTAATATCCAAAGGAAAATAATAATAAACCAAACTTGTGGCACTTAGTAGATCTACCCGTTCATTTCGTCATTGTAGTGCACAAAAAGTAAAAACATGAAATGATACCTAGATGCTACATGTGCAGCATTGAACTTTTTCAAATGAACATTCTCGGCACCTTCAAAACAATGAGTAATTTATTCAACCCAAATTGCACAATCAAAATTATTTAATTAATTATTCGGGCCTTGGTAATATGTATTTCTTGCTTTTACAAAGAGAACTGAAAATCGATTAATGCATCCTAGAACTATACCATTTTATCTTAGAACATAACTATTAATCAATTCACATAAATGTGTCTGAAAACATACAAAGCTTTTTAATATTTTATTTTTATTTTTATTTTTTTAAGATTATCAAGAAAAATAACCAACCAAAATAATGTTTAAAATTGAAAATGCTACATTATTTCAGTAACATGAAGCATGTTAACGCACTGAAATGGAGAAAAAAGTTTGATATAATTATCAAGATCTCCTTTCACTTTGTATGAAGATTGGAACATGTACTATGCTAACCAAATTCCAATGTAAGAAAAGGAATATAAATTCTTTGGTAAGCTGGCATTGCCAGAAATAGCTAGTAGTCAAAAGCAAACATTCACGTTGCTATTAGGATGCCAATAAAATACGTACAATGTAAAAGATACATGAAGATGAAATTAGCAAGAATACTACAAACCCAATTGCAAAACTATTCACATAAATTATACAGATTAATGATAAATCTATTTTTATTGAAAAAAAATCTTGGGAAAAAGTGTAATAAGGCCATTGTAATAACCCAGAAATCTGGGCCAATTTAAAATTTTTATTTTGGCAATTTTAGCGAATTTTGATTATTTAAAATGAATTATTTTAAATAATATCGGCGAGAAATTTATTTTGAATAGAATTCGAACGTATATATTTATTCGAATCATCGTTAGAATATAAATATTTATTTATATATATAAAAGGAATTGAAAATGGCGCGGTAGTTCGATAATTCGATTTCAAAATTCAAATGAATGTACCGGGTGCAAAATAAACCGGATTTTAGCGAAACCAAAAATATTTGAATCTAATTGGGAATATCTTTCCAACGAATCCAAAAAATTGAATAGCGTAGTAAAAATTCGATTTTTATATATTGAACAGCGAAGTAAAAATTCGATTTTTATATATTGAATAGCGTAATAAAAATTCAATTTTTATATATTGAACAGCGAAGTAAAAATTCAATTTTTATATATTGAATAGCGTAGTAAAAATTCGATTTTTATATATTGAATAGCGAAGTAAAAATTCGATTTTTATATATTGAATATCGAAGTAAAAATTCGATTTTTATATATTGAATAGCGAAGTAAAAATTCGATTTTTATATATTGAATAGCGAAGTGAAAATTCGATTTTTATATATTGAATAGCGAAGTAAAAATTCGATTTTTATATATTGAATAGCGTAGTAAAAATTCGATTTTTTATATATGTAGTGAATACGGATGACGAAGGTGACGAAAGAAGAAACGGCGAAGACTTCTACATTTGAAGAGTCGAGATGTTTGGATTAGCTAGTCGATGAGAACTTCTCACCTTTTAATTTTGTTTTCTAGTTAAAAATATATACTAGGATGCAGACGGTGTTTAGTAGCACCCGACACCCGTCGTCCACAGACCATGGACGGCTTGTATGCTTGTTTGTATGATTTTGATGTGTAGTTGATTGTGTGTTGTGATGTGAAATGAAATAAAATATTTATATAGGTAAAAATATTTTATAGTTAAAAATAGAATTTTAACGTATATATGGAATGAAATAAAAATAAACAAATCGGACGATTTGTTTATATACACACATTTGACTGATATTGATTGGGACGATAAATTTTACGCGTCGCCCAACTGCACAAATAAAATATGTGTTTGATTGTTTGGAAACCCCACACGGGTATTGGGATGATATATGACCTACACTAATCCCAATAGTTAGTTGTATGTCGATCGATTGATTAACAGACTGTTGTAAGCGTTAAATATTTATATTTGATGCTTATACAGTGTAGAACGCACTTTGGATGATGGTTGATGATTTATCATTGTTGTTATATACGTGTGGTAGAAAATCCATATAATTAACATTATGTGGTAATTGATTGGGCCTCATTCCAGTTTTGAAAAAGAAATATTTGAAAAAGAAATATATGAAGCCGTGTTGATTAGATTTACGCCATTTTAACGTGAACGATATTTATATCGATTTTATTCATTTTATAATGAACATCGAAAGTGATTTCAAAATCTGATATTTTGAATAGAAATGAATTCGAATTGAAATTGAATAGAAATGAATTCGAATTGAAATTGAATAGAATTGAAATTGAATAGAAATGAATTCGAATTGAAAACGAACTGTAATTGAATTCAAAATCGATTTGAATTGAAATCAATTTGAAATGAATTTAAAACGAATTTGTAAGGGAAAATTCAATTTTGATTTGAATTTGAAAAAGAAGTTGAAATCGTTTTGAAAACGAATTTAAAACGATTTATAAAATACGTTTTAAAAGGAAATCGACGAAGTATATATTATATATATAATATAATGGCCTGAATAGAACGCGCCGCGCCACGGCAGTTCGCGAATTTAGACCATTGGCTTCGAACGGATATTACGGGAGATCCGACCATTGGATTCTCCTAAAACCGGAACCGTTGGGTTCTAATCGAAAAGAGCTTTCTAACGAATATTAGAAATTTGAAATCTAACGGGTGGATTTGGAGTTATGTCCAAATCAAATTTGGAAAAGGTCGTTGTAAGTGCAGTTCGATGGCCATTGATGGAAATCGACTGTACGGGTCTTGATAAAATCATTAAAAATATCAATAATTTGTGTAAAATCATAAGAAATGATTTGTGAAGAATTGGGATGAAAAACTCCATATTTGAAAAGATAAAAATAGATTTTTATCGAAATGAACTAGTTTTGAACTAGAATTATAATTCTATTTATTTTTAAATAAATAAATTGAATTTAAAAAGGGTTTTAAAAGTAACCAGAATTTCCAATAATTGAATTGGAATGGATTTGAATCGAAATTGTCTTTGGATTATTTCGATGTTGGATTTCGTGATTATACAGATATTGTTATGGAAATTTGAAAGATATATATATCGTTATTTCCAATACGATATTTGTTGGTCGTAGAATTTGATATTGAATATAAGACGATATATTTTCTATTCAGAGCCTTGTATTTAATATCAAATGTGATTTGGGTTTGTCGTGAATGGTGTCTTCATTAACACTGTTCTTGAACCCAGTTGAGAAAAGATTAAACCTTTTTATTTAGATTTAATGAAGTGTACCAATTAAATAATATTTAGTTGGAATTGAATTGATATTGATTTTTGAGTTTATCGTGAACAGTGTTTTAAATAACACTTGTTCTTTAACCCGATAATTAATGAAATGTGATTTTGGGTTGTCGTGAACGGTATCTTCAATAATACTGTTCTTAGACCCAAAGGAGTTAAGAAAATCAGAAACTAACTGGAGATTAGTTAAGCTGAATGGTTTATGGGGTATTGATCTGATGTTGGTTTCGGCCTTCGGGGTTAATACTTAGGGAATTGCTCACTTGCTAATTTACGGTTAGGGACTGATTGAAATGTGATATGATTTTGGGGTTTATCGTGAACCGTGTTTTTAAATGACACTGATTCTTTAACCCCGTTAAAGATTAAAACTAAGTGGAGTTTTAATGAATCTTTAATTAGATTGAAATGATTGAGAATGGAGTATCACCAGTTTTTCTCCAGGCGATAGTTAAATCTTTAAATAGATTTAAACGTGAAATGGTAATTGAATTTACCGATAACACCGTGGTGTTAGATATGAAGTAAGACCCGTTTTACTTCATGGGATGAATAGGTTGGGATTGGGAAATTAAAACAAATGATTACTTCGGTAAGGTTCGCTAATCCCGACTAGTTTGAATTGATATTCAAAATTAGATTAAAGAATAATTTTAAAGGATTTATCTTTGATAAAATTAATGGGAACCTTTCCCTATGAATGTGAAATTTAGAAACTAACTGTCGGTTAGCTAAGCAGAATGGTTTTCTGGATATTGATCCGATGTTGGTTTCGGCCTTCGGGGTTAATATTTAGGGAATTATTCTCTGGTTAATTTACGGTTAGTGACTGATAAATTGGAATGAAGCGTATGTTGTGTTTGTGTAACACATGTTTATAATATACGCGGGTTATTCGGAAAGACCGGGTTTATCCCATTCTGAATAACTGATACGACGATAAGTCGAAGATGAAGACGGTGGTCGAAGACCGGAGGTCTTCACGTCGTTTGGGTGACTACTGATGATCTTGATTGGGATGTACACCCAAGAAGATGGAAACAGTTGGTGATCGTCCAGACGTACTTGGAGATCGATGGATATGCGGGGTACTAGGTGCCTCCGGTTTCGTTCAGACCCAGAACGGACTTGTAAATGGATTGTGTGTCTGACATCGGATTTCATTCTGTGTGACTGATATCGGTTGCATAGAGTGGTTTGCCTGTGTGGCATGCTAAGATGCAAATGATCAAGGCTTTTGTTGAAAAGCAGAGTCTTGTGGTTGATGATCAAAGCACGACCTTTGTGGCATAGCTTTGTGTAGCGTTGATTCGCGAGCCTCACACCCCGGGGTGAACCAAAAACGGGAGACGGACCTCAGGGAGGACATGCGTTTTCTTCTAGCTAAAAGTGGCGTCAGTGGTTTTACACGCCCTGACGAGTTTGACTTATGTGGTTGTTGCTGTTGCGAGGCGCCTCGGATATATCGGTCGTTCTCGAACCGATGGAGTCATTTAGTCGGCTCACCTACGCCCCAAAGGGCGGGGAAACGCAGTGTTCAGGATTTCGTCTAATCCACATCGGTGGACCGGCCCTGTCGCTCCAAGGGACGATGCGTTCTGTTCCTGAGACACGGGCTAGAGCGTCTCGAATCGGTTGAGGACTATCTTTTGCCTCGGTTCATAGATGGAAATCCAATTTCCAAATACGTGACTTTGCGGTTTTATTTGTAAACCTATATATGGCGACATAGTGGCATGGGACGCTCATGTCGCCTATGATTGATACTTATGATTTGAAGTTGTTTTATACACTGTGCACTTATAATAGTATCAAATGATTTGTTTTAAACGTATCAAGCATTCTTGGCTATTATAAGGTAAAAACCCTATCCTCCGGCTTGCGTTGCATTGTGTGATGGGAACTGGGTCTTATAATAGCTTCATTGTTCTTTATTTAGCATTACGCTGTTGTTTTATGCACTGGTGTTCTTGGGAGGAAACCCGTTCCGTGTTATACGGCGTGGTCCCTTGATTTACCTAACTTTAAAAATAAAGATTAATAATTGTTTTAGTTCTCACACCAGTCCCATGACTGACCTGGAGTTTATTGTTTTAACCTAAACTCTGGGTGCCCTTATTTTGACATGGGCAACTAATAGTTTTGGTTTTGCAGATTTATATTCACAGGATCCTGGTTTACAGCTGGAACGATATCCAGAAAGCTTTGTATCCGCATATCTCTTCTAGTTGTGTATTGTATTATTTCCGCTGCGATGTATTTCAATCTCTGATATTTCTGTGTAATATTTATTTATTCATACTCTGTATATTCTTTTATTCTGATGGAATTGTTGTAATATACAATGAAATGTTCTTCCGTCTGTGTTCTATTTTGTCGTGTTCTCGAAACAATCAGGCGTTTCGAACGGTCTAGATTGGTTTAGCGACTGATTCGGATCGAGCAAAATTCCCGGTCGTCACAGTGGTATCAAAGCTTTGGTTTACAAAGCTCAGAGAACAAGACACATTAGAACCAAACGAAAGAATTCATCAGATAATTGGATTAGTAATATCCAATGGAATGACTCGTTAGAGATGGGATCAGTAGTATCCTAGAACGAGTGTCAAGAGTATATTTTTAAAAATGAAAACAAGTTTTGTTTTGAAATTTAAATCAATTATTCGTATTTGATTATTTATTTATATGAATTTGGACGATCCAATATATAAAGATTTTGCATATACGTCTTGCAAACGTGTATTTGAAGTTTTAATGTACTGGATAGTTATAGGATCACACTCTAGTGCCCGGGGATAATTCTGGTGACGGAGCACCATCGCCAGTATTTATTTTCGAGTTTTGAAAGTGAGATTTCTATATATTTCCAATTGACTGTGTGAGAACCCAAGCTATATAGGATTTATTGTTGTGATTTGGCATCAAAAATGTGATTTTTGACTATATATCAAAGTTATGAATTTGAAATGATAATCAACTAATTGATTGATGGTTGTGTTGCTTGATTATTGTTGGATTGATTAAATTTGAACCATATAGCCAATTTGAACCAAATAGTGAATTGTATTGAAAATTTGTCGCATTTGTAGGCATTTGCATGTACTTACATTGAACAGGTCATAGCAAGGAGGCTAAAGCAGAAGAATAAAATTTGTTTGCCCGACAAATAGGTACATGTTTACCATAATTTACTGTTTTGTTTGGATGATGATGATTTTATGAGCCGATTGGCTTTTTCTTTTTGAGATCAGAGGGCCTGTATGGAAATTTTGGGATTTTCCCGGTGCTCCCGGTGCAGGGGAGGTTATGGCGAAATTTTTCGAAAATTTAGGGTGTTAGCCAAAATTTTGAATTTTTTTGAAAAGTTCTTAGAAACTGAAAAGTTGAAGAACTTAAGCCATAATAAAAATAATGAAAGTTGAGTTGGTATTTAAAACAACTTTCGGCTTCGTTCCTTTTCGGGGACGAAAAATTTTAAGTGGGGGAGATTGTAATAACCCAGAAATCTAGGCCAATTTAAAATTTTTATTTTGGCAATTTTAGCGAATTTTGATTATTTAAAATGAATTATTTTAAATAATATCGGCGAGAAATTTATTTTGAATAGAATTCGAACGTATATATTTATTCGAATCGTCGTTAGAATATAAATATTTATTTATATATATAAAAGGAATTGAAAATGGCGCGGTAGTTCGATAATTCGATTTCAAAATTCAAATGAATGTACCGGGTGCAAAATAAACCGGATTTTAGCGAAACCAAAAATATTTGAATCTAATTGGGAATATCTTTCCAACAAATCCGAAAAATTGAATAGCGTAGTAAAAATTCGATTTTTATATAGTGAACAGCGAAGTAAAAATTCGATTTTTATATATTGAATAGCGTAGTAAAAATTCAATTTTTATATATTGAACAGCGAAGTAAAAATTCAATTTTTACATATTGAATAGCGTAGTAAAAATTCGATTTTTATATATTGAATAGCGAAGTAAAAATTCGATTTTTATATATTGAATAGCGAAGTAAAAATTCGATTTTTATATATTGAATAGCGAAGTAAAAATTCGATTTTTATATATTGAATAGCGAAGTGAAAATTCGATTTTTATATATTGAATAGCGAAGTAAAAATTCGATTTTTATATATTGAATAGCGTAGTAAAAATTCGATTTTTTATATATGTAGTGAATACGGATGACGAAGGTGACGAAAGAAGAAACGGCGAAGACTTCTACATTTGAAGAGTCGAGATGTTTGGATTAGCTAGTCGGTGAGAACTTCTCACCTTTTAATTTTGTTTTCTAGTTAAAAATATATACTAGGATGCAGACGGTGTTTAGTAGCACCCGACACCCGTCGTCCACAGACCATGGACGGCTTGTATGCTTGTTTGTATGATTTTGATGTGTAGTTGATTGTGTGTTATGATGTGAAATGAAATAAAATATTTTATAGTTAAAAATATAATTTTAACGTATATATGGAATGAAATAAAAATAAACAAATCAGACGATTTGTTTATATACACACATTTGACTGATATTGATTGGGACGATAAATTTTACACATCGCCCAACTGCACAAATAAAATCTGTGTTTGATTGTTTGGAAACCCCACACGGGTATTGGGATGATATATGACCTACACTAATCCCAATAGTTAGTTGTATGTCGATCGATTGATTGACAGACTGTTGTAAGCGTTAAATATTTATATTTGATGCTTATACAGTGTAGAACGCACTTTGGATGATGGTTGATGATTTATCGTTGTTGTTATATACGTGTGGTAGAAAATCCATATAATTAACATTATATGGTAATTGATTGGGCCTCATTCCAGTTTTGAAAAAGAAATATATGAAGCCGTGTTGATTAGATTTACGCCATTTTAACGTGAATGATATTTATATCGATTTTATTCATTTTATAATGAACATCGAAAGTGATTTCAAAATCTGATATTTTGAATAGAAATGAATTCGAATTGAAATTGAATAGAATTGGAATTGAATAGAAATGAATTCGAATTGAAATTGAATATAATTGAAATTGAATAGAATTGAAATTGAATAGAAATGAATTCGAATTGAAAACGAACTGTAATTGAATTCAAAATCGATTTGAATTGAAATCAATTTGAAATGAATTTAAAACGAATTTGTAAGGGAAAATTCAATTTTGATTTGAATTTGAAAAAGAAGTTGAAATCGTTTTGAAAACGAATTTAAAACGATTTATAAAATACATTTTAAAAGGAAATCGACGAAGTATATATTATATATATTATATATATAATATAATGGCCTGAATAGAACGCGCCGCGCCGCGGCAGTTCGCGAATTTCGACCATTGGCTTCGAACGGATATTACGGGAGATCCGACCGTCGGATTCTCCTAAAACTGGAACCGTTGGGTTCGTATCGAAAAGAGCTTTCTAACGAATATTAGAAATTTGAAATCTAACGGTTGGATTTGGAGTTATGTCCAAATCAAATTTGGAAAAGGTCGTTGTAAGTGCAGTTCGATGGCCATTGATGGAAATCGACTGTACGGGCCTTGATAAAATTATTAAAAATATCAATAATTTGTGTAAAATCATAAGAAATGATTTGTGAAGAATTGGGATGAAAAACTCCATATTTGAAAAGATAAAAATAGATTTTTATCGAAATGAACTAGTTTTGAACTAGAATTATAATTCTATTTATTTTTAAATAAATAAATTGAATTTAAAAATGGTTTTAAAAGTAACCAGAATTTCCAATAATTGAATTGGAATGGATTTGAATCGAAATTGTCTTTGGATTATTTCGATGTTGGATTTCGTGATTATACAGATATTGTTATGGAAATTTGAAAGATATATATATCGTTATTTCCAATATGATATTTGTTGGTCGTAGAATTTGATATTGAATATAAGCCGATATATTTTCTATTCAGAGCCTTGTATTTAATATCAAATGTGATTTGGGTTTGTCGTGAATGGTGTCTTCATTAACACTGTTCTTGAACCCAGTTGAGAAAAGATTAAACCTTTTTATTTAGATTTAATGAAGTGTACCAATTAAATAATATTTAATTGGAATTGAATTGATATTGATATTGATTTTTGGGTTTATCGTGAACAGTGTTTTAAATAACACTTGTTCTTTAACCCGATAATGAATGAAATGTGATTTTGGGTTGTCGTGAACGGTATCTTCAATAATACTGTTCTTAGACCCAAAGGAGTTAAAAAAATCAGAAACTAACTGGAGATTAGTTAAGCTGAATGGTTTCTGGGGTATTGATCTGATGTTGGTTTCGGCCTTCGAGGTTAATACTTAGGGAATTGCTCACTTGCTAATTTACGGTTAGGGACTGATTGAAATGTGATATGATTTTGGGGTTTATTGTGAACCGTGTTTTTAAATGGCACTGATTCTTTAACCCCGTTAAAGATTAAAACTAAGTGGAGTTTTAATGAATCTTTAATTAGATTGAAATGATTGAGAATGGAGTATCACCAGTTTTTCTCCAGGCGATAGTTAAATCTTTAATTAGATTTAAACGTGAAATGGTAATTGAATTTACGGATAACACCATGGTGTTAGATATGAAGTAAGACCCGTTTTACTTCATTGGATGAATAGGTTGGGATTGGGAAATTAAAACAAACGATTACTTCGGTAAGGCTCGCTAATCCCGACTAGTTTGAATTGATATTCAAAATTAGATTAAAGAATAAATTTAATGGATTTATCTTTGATAAAATTACTGGGAACCTTTCCCTATGAATGTGAAATTTAGAAACTAACTGTCGGTTAGCTAAGCAGAATGGTTTTCTGGATATTGATCTGATGTTGGTTTCGGCCTTCGGGGTTAATATTCGGGGAATTATTCTCTGGTTAATTTACAGTTAGTGACTGATAAATTGGAATGAGGCGTATGTTGTGTTTGTGTAACACATGTTTATAATATACGCGAGTTATTCGAAAAGACCGGGTTTATCCCATTCTGAATAACTGATACGACGATAAGTCGAAGATGAAGACGGTGGTCGAAGACCGGAGGTCTTCACGTCGTTTGGGTGACTACTGATGATCTTGATTGGGATGTACACCCAAGAAGATGGAAACAGTTGGTGATCGTCCAGACGTACTTGGAGATCGATGGAAATGCGGGGTACTAGGTGCCTTCGGTTTCGTTCAGACCCAGAACGGACTTGTAAATGGATTGTGTGTCTGACATCGGATTTCATTCTGTGTGACTGATATCGGTTGCATAGAGTGGTTTGCCTGTGTGGCATGCTAAGATGCAAATGATCAAGGCTTCTGTTGAAAAGCAGAGTCTTGTGGTTGATGATCAAAGCACGACCTTTGTGTAGCGTTGATAATATACGCGAGTTATTCGGAAAGACCGGGTTTATCCCATTCTGAAAGACTGATACGACGATAAGTCGAAGATGAAGACGGTGGTCGAAGACCGGAGGTCTTCACGTCGTTTGGGTGACTACTGAAGATCTTGATTGGGATGTACACCCAAGAAGATGGAAACAGTCGGTGATCGTCCAGACGTACTTGGAGATCGATGGATATGCGGGGTACTAGGTGCCTCCGGTTTCGTTCAGACCCAGAACGGACTTGTAAATGGACTGTGTGTCTGACATCGGATTTCATTCTGTGTGACTGATATCGGTTGCATATAGTGGTTTGCCTGTGTGGCATGCTAAGATGCAAATGATCAAGGCTTCTGTTGAAAAGCAGAGTCTTGTGGTTGATGATCAAAGCACGGCCTTTGTGGCGTAGCTTTGTGTAGCGAGCCTCACACCCCAGGGTGAAGCAAAAACGGGAGACGGACCTCAGGGAGGACATGCATTTTCTTCTAGCCAAAAGTGGCGTCAGTGGTTTTACACGCCCTGACGAGTTTGACTTATGTGGTTGTTGCTGTTGCGAGGCGCCTCAGATATATCGGTCGTTCTCAAACTGATGGAGTCATTTAGTTGGCTCACCTACGACCCAAAGGGCGGAGAAACGCAGTGTTCAGGATTTCGTCTAATCCACATTGGTGGACCGGCCCTGTCGCTCCAAGGGACGATGCGTTTTGTTCCTGAGACACGGGCTAGAGCGTCTCGAATCGGTTGAGGACTATCTTTTGCCTCGGTTCATAGATGGAAATCCAATTTCCAAATACGTGACTTTGCGGTTTTATTTGTAAACCTATATGTGGTGACATAGTGGCATGGGACGCTCATGTCGCCTATGATTGGTACTTATGATTTGAAGTTGTTATATACACTATGCACTTATAATAGTATCAAATGATTTGTTTTAAACGTATCAAGCATTCTTGGCTATTATAAGGTAAAAACCCTATCCTCTGGCTTGCGTTGCATTGTGTGATGGGAACTGGGTCTTATAATAGCTTCATTGTTCTTTATTTAGCATTACGCTATTGTTTTATGCACTGGTGTTATTTGGAGGAAACCCGTTCCGTGTTATACGGCGTAGTCCCTTGATTTACCTAACTTTAAAAATAAAGATTAATAATTGTTTTAGTTCTCACACCAGTCCCATGACTGACCTGGAGTTTATTGTTTTAACCTAAACTCTAGGTGCCCTTATTTTGACACGAGCAGCTAGTAGTTTTGGTTTTGCAGATTTATATTCACAGGATCCTGGTTTATAGCTGGAACGATATCCGGAAAGCTTTGTATCCGCATATCTCTTCTAGTTGTGTATTGTATTATTTCCGCTGTGATGTATTTAAATGTAATTTAAATCTCTGATATTTCTGTGTAATATTTATTTATTCATACTCTGTATATTCTTGTATTCTGATGGAATTGTTGTAATATACAATGAAATGTTCTTCCGTCTGCGTTCTATTTTGTCGTGTTCTTGAAACAATTAGGTGTTTCGAACGGTCTAGATCGGTTTAGCGACTGATTCGGATCGAGCGAAATTCCCGGTCGTCACAGCCATGGTTGAAAATGAACAACCAATGAGTTGAATAAGACAATCTAATGATAAAATCATTGGTTTAATATAGGCATGAGTATGAAGTTTATTTATATGATGGTAAGTAGAAAAGAGGTTAGTTAATATATTAGCTTATATCAAATTATAAATACAAATTAATTGTGAGCATTAGTGGTCCAGCATAAAAAAGGGAGTATGTTTATATCTCATGATTTGAACCCAAAATAGTTATAGTGAAATTAATTGGCTTGGTCATACTACATAAATTCCTTCCACTTAATATTACATAGTCAATGCAACAAATAGTTGAAAAAAAAATACTAAAATTTAGACACCTCTCCTTTATTTTGAAGTTGCACGCTAAATAAAATATAAGTGGAATTAAAGATAAAGCATTGTAGTTCAGTTCTGCACTCAACATGGAAGCAACTTAAATAGTGTGTACCCATGGTTCCAACTGAACAGTAGATTCATGAAGATGAGGGGAAAATATTTTAAATCATCACTGACTAAATTAAATAAATCAGTCTGAAACGTAAGTACATACTACCATGTCTTAAATGCAATATAGGAAAAGAATTACCATTTTGCCGTAAATAATATTTTGTAGTTTGCAACTCCTTTTACAGAGTTAAAGTCGGAAACATATTATACATAACATGCTTACAATAAAAGAGAAAAACTTTAATGACATCAGAATAAACATGCTCTATCTTCAAGGTATAACATTTACTTATTTATGGGTAAATTTCCAATAAACTTATCTATATTCAGTTTCCAATGCTTACAATAAAAGAGAGAAACTTTAATGACACCATAATAACGTGCTCTATATTCAAGGTATAACATTTATATAAAAAATTTACACGGATAAATCATTAATATAATGATTATATGTTGGTTCCCATTGTAAATCATCTTATCAATTAAACATAACACGAATAAATCATTTATGATTATGTTATAATCGTAAGTTAATGTTGAGATAATCTTCAAAATGTTAATGACTATCCATGCAGTTTATGTTTCCTGTATGAGAGCTATATGACCCATTTATATGTAGAAAACGAAAACAATTTCGGGTAAAGTAGAAGAAGAATTATTTGTACCTATTGCAGGGTAGAGAAGGACAACCAAGGTGAAGACGGAAGGGGATCAGCGGTGAGGTATTGGAAGCAGAAGGCGAATGAAAGCAGGTACAACACCCACCAGATTCGAGATGCAGAAGAAGACTTGGTCCCGCCGACGTCAGCGCGGAGTAGAACGTGGAGGACTGATAGTTGCGGCGCATGCGATGGGCTAGGAATCGATTGGAGGTTCGGGAGGAAAAGGGCGAAGCGATGGTCGATTCAGCAGGGTTATGGAATTTGGGGCAAAAAATTTTGTGGACACAATGAGGAGGGTAGAACAGTGTTTGCTAATGGATACAATAAGAGGAAACATGTGGTATTCGAGGCGGTGAGAAGCTGAGGCCGAACGATCCTGTATGTGGAACAGATGGCACGATCACAATTTTTTAATAAAAGTGGATGTGAAAAGACTTTGAGTAAAAACTCAAGTACAACCATAGTAGCAAAATTAGAATAAATAATAAAAAAGCCTGAGCAATAACTTAAGCAAAAAGTTTATATATTACCTTAAAAGTTTCATATTTTTATACTATAGACAAAGGTGTGTAATTGCTGTCGGGATGAGCCAAAATAATTCATAAAAACAGATTTATTACTCAAAAAGTGACATATTCTTAATTATGGACGAAATTGTACAGTTGCTACGGAAGTGTATGGTTAAGGTTCATAGATTAACATACACATAACAGTAATCCAAAGGAAGGAGCATTAAATTTTATCAAACAAATCTACACAAAATGAAGATTGCATTATCAAGCCATTTGTTTAAATCCAGAACGTAAATATGCATGAATCAATGCAAATGGGAAATGTAAATCTAGGAAAAAAAATCAAACAAAAACGGAAGCATGAATGATACAAAATTACAGCAGGGAGTAGATTAGGGAATTATGTAAAAGATGAGGAAACTATCAAATGTTACCCAAATAGATGTGGCGAGGCATGATTGGAAGGAACGCAGGTATAAGACTTTGCCCATAATCTCCTTTTCGGTCTTAATTCTCCTACTGACATCTATTCCTCTGGTCATTTATCTTGTGCAAAGAGGGGCTAAGCAAGGATGAAGTCTCATCACGTCATCCAGGGCTAAGCAAGGAATCAACAAAAATCAAATGTAGCATACCATCCGTGTAGAGAAGGGAAGGAAAATAGAGAAGGAGATACCATCAGATCTGGTAGTTTCGTGAGATTTGCTTCCATTTTCAGTAGGAGATAATGAATATGAGGAGAGGGTAGGTTTGGTTGAATGGAGTTTTTGATTGGAGAAGACAGAGAAAGAGGAAAGTTTTTCTCGTGAAATCAGGGAAGGGGATGAGGAAAGCGGATGTATTTTTAAGAGTAGGTGAACATGGGCATGCGTGAAGGGAAGGCAACCGTTCGATTTGGGTAATGGCCACGTGTTGCAATCCTGATTTTTTGAAGAAAATGGATCTGAAGAGACTTAAGAGGAAAGATTGTGCTTTCATATAATATAATAGATATATTTTCATATGATCTGATGCATACCAACAAATGAGATTATTGATAATTTGGTATAAAAATCTGGTGTAGTTCAATTAACATACTATTTTTTTTTTTGATTAACAACTAAAGAAGAAATTATTGTAAAGAAGGCTAATTTGGTAAAATAAACTTTATTTGTCAAGGGGGTGTTCTCTGCATTAGTACTCCCCTTAACAAATTCTTTCTTAAATGAAAAGTGACCTCCCCTTAACAATATTTGGAGTGTCAATAACAATCCCCATAATTAATATTCTACATAAGATGATTTTCTGATAATCTATGCTGAAAATACTACAGCATAGGTCTTTTATCCTGAAACAAGATAACTCAATAATAAATTATTAGCAACAACTGCATTTATGAAGCTCCAAGAAAGTAGTAAATTCAGAATACATAAAACTAGAAGATGAACTGGTAGCTTTCCAGATGAACCTTCCATGCCTAAGCAGTAGCTTAGTGGACAGACAAAAATTAGACAAACAGGATTTTATGTGCAAAATTGAAAATAACATCAAATTTGAATTATGAAAACAAAGGAGAATCCTTACCATCATCAAATTGTATTTTACGAAACATGGCACAATAATATAATATAACATTGTTTTCTGTCTAAAGAGCAAGATAACCACAGAGCCTCGTAGAGAAGATATTACCTTTCGTGACCGTAGAGTTTCTCGTTGGCGGAAGATGAAGAAATGGGTTTAGAGGTTCAGAAACTGATGGCCTAGGCAGCCACGATTGAAGGGTCTTGGGCTTTAGGCGAATGAGAGACAAATTTGGACAAAGTGGAAAAAAATGAGATGATGATTTTGTTAGATAAGAGGAGCCAAAAATGATGGCCATGTAATTAGGTTAAGAAAATAAGGAGAGGAGGTTGATGTTCTTGTTGGGGAAAGAAGAAACGATTCAGGGTTAGTGCGAGATGAGAAAAGGGATATAGGGAAACGATCAAGTAGATGAACTTTTCGTAAATAGAAATAGAAAAAAGATGGTTCAGCTTTAATATTGACGTGGCATCTTCAGAGATAAGGAATGAAAATCACTAATTATAATACAGTATAGATTATTTATCGAGGAGTATCTTCTTTGTTATTTTTGTAAATTTGTGACGATGTGTATAAAAAGAATTAAACGTGCGACTTCATAAATGCTATGAATATATAGTCTATGTTGGTTTTTAACAATTGTGAGTACAATTTGCATGTATGTTGCATCAATGGTTTTTTTTATAATTTTGTATAATTTTAACAATGGGCAAAAAAACTTGTAATAGACGTTCATTACAACGGTCAATACATGTTGCAAATAATATTACAACGGGCTGCAATTCTATTGAAGGAACATTCAACAACAACATAAGACCATTGTAAAAAGTCTATTATGACCGCATGTTACCACGTTCATTGTCTGTTGTGAAAGATGACATATTAGAACATGGCCTAATACAGCGGGCGGGCTGGCCGCCTATTTTGTTGTAGTTTTGTATGTATATACGCCTATTGAAAGTATGCAGGAACATGATTAACTTGAAGCTCCCATTTGAATACTTGTTACCAAACGAAATATGGGTCAATTTCTATATGTTTGTTATGAGAATGAAGTATATGATTTACTTTCATGTACACAGTGCTTTGATTATCACACCACCGCTTAATTTCAACTATGGCACTTGCAACACTTCTATATTCATCTTTTGTACTAGATTTGGAGATAGTTGATTGTTTCTTAATGCTCAAGAAAATCAGATTTTCCCACAAGTAAATGCAGTATTCTGATACAAACTTTCCATTATAAGGCTCTCCTGCCCAGTCAGCATCACTGAACCGAAATAGGTTGAGATTTTTACTTTTCTTTAGAGCTAATCCATAATTCACTATGCCTCTAAGATATCTAGGGATTCTCTTAATGCCTTTCAAGTGGATGTTAAGAGGGTTCTGCATAAATTGAGACAACTTGTTAACACTGTAAACCATATCAGGTCTAGTAATGGTGACATATTGCAGTGTAAAAGTGACACTTCTATATTGTTTAACATTTAATATGGATTCTCCTCTTTTTTCTGGAATAATTTTGGTTGTTATCATAAAAGTAAGTTGAGGGTTTGCATCCAACATTTTTATCTTGTTGAGTAATTCAGATATGTACTATTGTTGATAGAGGACCATGTTTGTATTTGAAAACTTTATAACTTCAATGCCCGAGAAGTAGCTTAGCTACGTGTTCAAGGACTTTTATAGAGAATTGTTGATTCAAGTATTGCACAAGTTCATTGATTTTGCTTTCTTCATCACCTGTAATGATCAAGTCATCAACATAAATCAGTATATAAATTGATGATATATTAGTGATTTTACTTAATAAAGAGGTGTCTAATTTGGTAAACCGATCACCCGTATTAATGAGCATTGCTTTCAGTTTATCATACCCTAATCTTGGTGCTTGCTTGAGGCCATATATAGCCTTTCAGAGCTTGCAATTGATAATCATGTGGTTGACTCATATAGATTTCTTCTTCCAACACATCATTCATAAAATATTGTTCACATCCAGTTGTCTTATATACCAGTTTTTGTATAAGGAAATTGTGAGAACTAGCCTAATGGTGGTTGGCTTAACAACATGAGAAAAGTTTTCATTAAAGTCAAGCTAATGTTCTTGAGTGTATCTCTTGGCAACTAGTCTTTCCTTGTATTTGTTAATGAATCCATCTAGGTTTTCCTTTATGTTGTAGGTCCATTTGCAATTTACCATGTTTTTGTTACCTGCACGGATACTAATTCGAATGATTTTTTTTTTTACTTTGTTCATAGGGAAAACCGACCGGAGTCATAAAACCCCTTAGCGCACCTAGTCCAGGGTACCACATAAGTGGCTAATCTTAGAGTATGTACATGGTAAACCTTTAGCATGCCATTTCGGGTTTCTAACTCGCGTTGTTGTTATTTCTTAGAAGTGCATTATAGTCTTTATCCATGGATGTCTTACAATTTTTGTTTTTGATAGCTTGATTGAAGTTTTTCGGTTCACTAGAAACTGAAACAATATATTATACTTTTAGCTTGCCATTTTGCTTTTGTGGTCATGGGATGATTACTTCCGCCTTGATATTTGTTTTGTAGTATGTTCTCTTCATTACTTTGATTGATATTGTCTTCAGACTTGCTTGCATTGTTTGTTGTGCTTTCACCTCTAGTTTGATCATTTTGACCTCTTGAATTTGTAGGGGTTGGATAGAGTGACTGGATTACTGAAAGGTTTTATGGCCTGGTCTTGTTGACAATGTATGTTGTGACTATGAAGTACACATAGTCCCTTCAACCTTTGCATCTTTTATAACTTCTGAATAAAATGGTAAGTTTGGTATTGAAACCTTTGGGTTGACTTTTCCATTTGTTTTGATATCTGATCTATTTAATGGATAGATGTACTCATTGAATACCACATGTCTGCTAATGATGACTTTACCTTGTCATCCAGACACTTGTATCCCTTTTGATTAGTAGGATAACCAATAAAAGTGTATGGCTTTGATTTAAATTGAGCTCGTTTTAATCATAAGGCCTGAGACAGGAAAAGCAAAGATGTCTAAATGTTTTTAGCATTTTGTAGTCTTGTTTATTTCCGAACAATTTCTTATAAGAACTTTACTCATTTAACACTCTAGTTGGTAATTTATTTATCAAATATACAACATTGTTAAATAAGTCAGGCCAAAACATCAATGGCATGGAGGCATGAGCAAGTAAAGATAGGCCACATTCTACAATGTCTATATTTTCTTTCTACCATGCCATTTTGCTTAGAGGTATAGGGAAACTAGTTATATGAATTATACCCTTTTATGAAAGAAAAAACTGTTTAGGATTTTATACTCACCGTCACCGTTAGTTTGCATGATTTTAATGTTGCAGTTGGTTTTATTTCAACCATGTTTATAAACTAAACAACCATAATGTATGTTTCATATTTATTTCTTAAGAAATAAATCCATGTGTATCTAGTAAAAGAATCAACAAATGATATATAATGTTTGTAGCCATAATCTAAACTTATGGGTGTAGGCCCCCATAAATCAGATGTAATCATTTCTACTGGCTTCTTATATTCAGATTTTGGGTCACCAAATGATAATTTGTGAGTTTTTCCCAACTGGTAGTAAGTACATACATAAGGTAGTACACATCTACAAAGGAAATATTGTTTTCATACGATCTTTTCATTGGGGTAACCTAACTTGTTATGTCAGTGATCAAACACATTTACACTTTCATTGTTTTCTGTCAACTTAAAATTATTACAGCTGTTACTGAACTTTTTATAATTGACAGAATTGAATTTGTAAAGTCCCTTTTTAGCTTCACCCTACACAAGAGTTTTCCTAATCAGTATATCTTTAACCAGATAGTATTTGGGATAAAACTAAAAAAATACATTATTATCACTGGCAAACTGACAGATACTAATGTGATTTTTTTTCTTATTTTGGGTAACATTAAGAGATTATTCAAATACAGTTTAAGTTTTCCTTTGATGTGTGGATTACCAATATGTGTTATATTGATGCATTTACCGTTACCCAAACATATAAGTTGTTTGCCTTTATACTCCCTATTACTAAGATTCAAGTTATTAAGATTATTAGTAATTTGATTTGTGGCTCCTGAGTCTAGCTACCATGCATCATCATTGATGTGGTCTGACTTGGCAATTTCACTTGATTGGCTATTGTTGATAGGACACTGATTATCTGCACCACTTTGCACTTGAGTTAGGTTTGCATTAGAAATAGTGTTTCTCTGATTTCCTGATCTTTGTCTTTGCATGCGGTTCTGATTAAATCTCAAGTAACACTTTGCAGCAGTATGACCCATTTTTTCATAAATTTGACATTTGGATCTAGTGTTGTTGTTCAACCTTCCCTTGCCTCTTCCTTTGTTAGAGTATCCACCTATTTGATTAGTTTGATCTTCTCTTTGTTGATTAATGTTCTTGCCCTTGAAGTTTGTAGCATAATTGATATATAGTTCCGAATCTTGTGATTTCTAGTGTTCTATTCTTGCTTCATGATGTTCTATTCTTGCTTCATGAGCAAGTAAGGTAGAATGCGCAAACTGCATGTCTGGAACAGTTCTTTATTATGACAAAATAACAACTGGTTCGTATTCATCTTCCAGTCCATTCTAGATGGTTATAATTTGCTCATTTTCAAGTACTTTTAAGCTTGTTTCCTTAAGTAGATTACATAATTTCTTGACTTTGGCTGAGTAATCTCTAATTGGTTCACTCCGCTTTCTGATATTCTGTGACTGTCTTTAGTAATGCATTATTTTTGTGGATAATTGAGTATTGGACACTCTTTCTACTGTATCCCAAATCACATTAGCAGATTTACACCCAATAACTTGAGGCAATAGGTTAGAACTAATTGATGAGAACATCCAAGAACATATTAACTTGTCTTATTAATAATATTTTGTATGATTCTCATTGATGATCATCATATTTTTTGTGTCAGTGATGAATTTTGGAGGGATTGACAACGTACCGTTAACAAAGCCTTCAAGACCATATCCTTGAATGGCAGTTTCAATTTGCAGTTTCCATAGAAGATAATTGTCTTTTTGAAGATGCACAGTGATCAGTTGACTTTGAGAGTTGATCACTGTATTGATCAATTTTATGATTTCTAAAAGATTTCTTATGACTGAATTGGATTTCTTGATTTTATGAAAGCAAGTTTGGCATTTGAAGCTTATGTAGTTTTGAATCCTTATGAATTCAACGGCGAGGCACATGATTTCAAGGTTAAAGTTTCTTTTCTGTGAACCCAGATGATAATGATAATGCTAACGGGTTTACGGCGGTGTTAACTGATGCAAAACTCGTGATGATGGTGTCTTGATACTTTTCTGGAAATTAGTTTGTGTGATGATAAGTTAGGATATCATGTGACTCAGTTTGCTGTTAAGATGGAGAGCTCTGATAAGAAGATAGGACGAAGATGAGAGAAGTTGGGAACCGTTTTACGTATGCATAAGAAAAAACAATCACGTATTGAATTGATATATGATACAGGGTAAATGCGGCTATCATATCTTATATACAATGCAGATGCTTTGGTCAACAAGTCGAAGTGAAGCTTTTTTCAGAACACCTAAATTGTCCATTTCTGAAAATCGATACACATTCGGATATAAGGACACTTCTCTCATTCCAACTTTGCTACAATATCCGAACTACATTTGGATATTTTACCCGATCAAAAGAGAGAAGAAAAATATAGGACCCTACATCCTAATTTTAAGGCTGAATTCAAGCAATTCATAGTGATCCATGCATTTTTATCTCACATTCGGTATTTTACCCTATTTTAATTCGTGTAAAATAGCATTTTTGCTGTCATTCATCTTGCTACTTTGTCCTTACACTTCCTCACGCAGTATCTATCCCTCAAATCCACCTTCCCCAAAACCGCTTCTCCATCTCCCTCCCAATTTCATCCTATTCCATTTTGGT
This sequence comes from Allium sativum, assembly GCA_030737875.1. Classification (NCBI taxonomy): domain Eukaryota; kingdom Viridiplantae; phylum Streptophyta; class Magnoliopsida; order Asparagales; family Amaryllidaceae; genus Allium; species Allium sativum. Next base: position 976,633,772 of record CM060915.1, on the reverse strand, counting down.
TTCACAAATTGGTGTCAACTTCTGAAACCGATGGCGCTGCCGTTTTCGATCGCATTGCTGCTTGCATCTACAAAAATCATTGCGAGGCAATCCATTATCTCTTTAATTTCTTTCCTACTGATCCTGTTTCAAATCTCACTTTTTTAGATCTAGAATCTAGCCTTAAAATCAAGAAGAAAGTGTACATGTTGGATATAATGTTACCGGACATCAAAAAGGAAGTTCTGTATGTACATGTTCAAAGTGAAGTCCTACTACAAAGCTTATGTAGCATTTGATTTTCCAACTGGACAGTCAAAGTTCGCGTCTGCGTCTGACGCGTCCAACGTGTCGGACGCGTCAACAGTGGGACCCACTTTTTTGCCCCTTCGAGACGAACGGTTGGAAAGGTGGCTTTGCCGTTTGACGCGTCCGACGCGTCGAACGCACGTCAAACGCCACAAAATTCTGGAACAACCGATCCATTTTCATTCACCTATATATATTCACTCTACTACTTCACTCCATTCATATATTTTCACTCCATTCCTATATATTCACTCCATTCCTCTCCAGTCATCCTCCTTTCATGGATCAAGAAGAGCTGATTGCTTTGTGCATGGCGGTACGTCAAGATGAAGATGATTATCCGAAATGGGAGCTTGCGGTTAGTCTACCAGCATTAGACACTAGAAGGAGTCCCAACCCTTTGTATTTACTGCTTGACAATCCTACACAGCTAAGGCGTTGTATTATTTATTATGTTCATAAGCTGAGGACTGGACAACTGTAGGTTTTTTATGTTCTTTTGTTGCTTTTCATTTTATGATATAGTATTTTATGTGTAATGGTGGTATTTTATGTTGTAATGTTATTTGAATTATGAAATTTTAAATTAATAAATTCTGCAATTATGTAATGCGAATTTGTATTCTGCATTCTATTATCCTGCAATTATGTAATGCGAATTTCAATTCAGTATTTTTTATTCTGCAATTTGTATTCAGCGTTCTACTATCTTGTTCGGCAATATACACACAAAAACACGAACATAAAAACAAACAATAAAATAATGAATACAAAAACAATAAAATAATATATTTGCCCTTCCAATTTGCCCTTTCCATAAAAAAAAACGCATTACCCGTTCGCAATAATTCCCCTTCAAATAACCCTTCCAAATAACCCTTCTTGTTCAAAATCAAGCCAACCCTTACTCCCGTGACTTGAAAGAGTGCCCTTTCGCGTCAACAAACCTTACCATTCAATGGACTTGACGGACATACAACAAACATCGATTTTTCGTATTGGCTTTGCTTATGAGGTACTATTTTTTTTTGTTTAGAAATTCCTTTACCATAAGTTGAGCGGTGAATGAAAGTTTTGATAATCAATGACAACAGTTTTGTTTTCGTGGAAATCACCAATTCAGGATCAACGCATAACAATTACAAATTTAGGCATATTCATTGCAACTTCATTTTTTTTTCCCTTTAGATAATTCTTGAAATGTTACTGTAAGCCCTTGAACATACAATTATTAGCATTGGCATGGTTTTGTTACCTTTGATCTTCTTTTTATGAGTTATGTTTTAGATTCATTTGTCAATTTTGTTTATCTTTTCCATTAGGATTACCTTCTTCCTTAATATGAAACAAATTTGCAACATGATTGAATTCTTTTGTATTTCCATTTTGCTTTATTTACATTGAAGTTGAATTTTGGACTATTATTAATCCTCAATTGGTTAGGCAACTCATTTTGAATTGGCGAGGCTCTAGATTTGAAGCGTTGGAGGTCTCCCCTCTCAACTTTGTTCATGTAAGTGATTTTTATCGTTTGGAAACTTTGATTTTTTTTTTCATACTTAATAGCTTGAAATGGCTGCAATTAGATGGTAGCACACTGAATTTGCTCGATTCATGTGGTTTCCTGCTTGAACTAAGGATCTGGACTAGACATACTCCAAAGTTCTAATATCTCTTTCTCAAATTCTACTTTAGTGACCTTTTGTTTCACGTTATGCATGATAGTTTAGCATTGTTTGTTGATTAATTCACATAATGTTTTTTTTTATTTGAGAAGTTTTCATTGAACACTTAGTTGTTTCTATAGCACCAAATAGTCCAAATAGTGCATACTAAACTAATCGTAGTTGGATTTCTATTTGAACTAAGTAACAGTTTTCATTCTCTACAGTATCAATTTTATCTTAGAAAAGGGATGAATTTGTTCTTATTGTTAAGTTCAACGACATTTTCTTACTTATGTTTATCTTGGTTTATGTTTTCCACAACCACCCACAAATTTTTTTTAGTAAAAAACTCTACACAATTTGGCTATCTAATTAATTCTACCTAAAAAAAGCAGTATCACTCCAGGAATTATACAAGTAAAAATATATATGAAAATACATTTAAGCTATTCTCTGCAGTCTATCTAACTACAGATTGATATTTGCATGTGTATCTAATAAATTAAGGACACTATTCTCTATATTTCAAGGTTGGTTAATGTTTATGATTTTTATCATATGGTTTGTCTTTTGACTTGGTTCTCATTTCTTTTAAGTCTAAAAGACAAACATGGTCTTTGTTTCACAACATAATCTTCCATATTTTTGTTTGACAGTGTTGTTATCTGCCTATAAAGATTTCTTTTCTTTTTCCCTACATCGTTGTATGATTGTTGATTTATTAGACTGATGGATTTAATAAATATTGTGACCTTTAGATTATTTGTTACTTATTATTCATTTCATATAATCTCAATATATTCTACAGATTTGATAAAAGTTATGGAAGTTTATAAGGAAAAAGGAGCTATGAGTTCTGATGGTCGACGAAAATCAAATCTGATCCCAAAACGTCAATTCAAGTATTTTTAAATTAATATCTTTTCCTATTGAGATTACTGCTGATTTACAGAAAAAAAAATTACTTCCTTAATGGTTGTAACAACATATTTTGTTTGCAGATGAAATTATAAAAAAAATTCTTATCCAAAATTGGTAGTTTTTATTTGAGTATTTGTTATAATATCTGCATGAATTGGTTATTTGAATGCTTTGGATAATTTGTGTGTATATTTCATTTGTCTCATTATTATACTCCAACAATTTTACTTATGTAGTTGTTACTAACATGATGTTGGGTTGTTGGTAATGGGATGGCCGCCAATTCTATCATATGAATGAAGATGATGGATCTCTACAATCAACAAGCATGATAAAGCTGAAGAAATAGATTCTACCTCAAAAAAATTTACTGGACATGTAATTTTTTAGCGTTCTTATCATGTGTTCTCACCCTATAGCTTGGAAAAAAAACATTACACAACTATGTATTCACTCCTCATTTGTGTGTTTAAATGGCCATTTCAAATGTACAACAATACATATATGCATCCACAATCACATCTTCCATCTAAATGACAATATTTTTTTTAGCCCTGTCCTGATTTGTACGAGACGGTATTTGATTTTCTCCATATACAAATTAATATATTATGTTGCTATATTAAACGATAAAGTTGTAGGATTAAATATAAGGGATGGTTTCACCCTTTGATTATTTTATGTTACCAGTTACCACACTGTTTGTTTAGTGTTATATTTCTAAGCAATGGTTTATTGGATGCATGTGAACTACGAAATGCTCATGTCACATTTATAGCGGTCATATTGTTGTATATTTACATATAAAGCTTAAATTTTAGATGATAGTGCAACCATATGCACTGTCCATCATTTTTTCCGCACAAAACTAAGTGGATCAAATGCCAACAAGGTTATCTTTGTGAACAAGGAGGTCGGAGAGATAAAGTCCTACTATTGCTTTTGTTTAGATTGTATTTAGGTGAGCTGTTGACTATGTTAACGTGTTTGAGTCTTTGAAAAAAGTCATTATGAGATCCTTATGTATAAATATATATTCCTTTTTGCATGTCCAGGTCGATGAGAGACATGCTGGATGTAAATAGTGAAAATGTGGACATCTTGCAATAGAGTAGCTACAGGGGAAAAGGATTGTAATTTTACCAAATAAAATCACTTGATGTTAATTATTATTCTAATTTTTTCTTATTTTTAATTTTACTTCTGTATGACATAATTATGTGCAAATAAATGAAAATTTCATAGAGATTCTAATAGCTTGGCAAAAATAATTCATTTTCATCAACACAAGAAATGCTTCATGCAAAAATAGTAAACAATGTCATATCTATTTAAAGACACACAGACTTATACATTCAGTCAATAGGATTGTAAGGGAATTCCTAACCCAAGGTTGGGTTGGGAGCCAACCGACTCCTAAAGGGGGTCGGTTGGATGCTAGGGGGTTGCTTTGGCAACCCCTAGCGTTACCAATGCAACCATTTGGTTGCTGGGAAACCTTGACCTCATTCGGATTTTATTAAGACGACTAAGGCTGCCGGATTTTATAAAGTTGGATAAGCAACGGTCATGAAAATGATTGTATCCCTTAGTCAGCTGTATAAAAACCGGCTATGGGGTCATAAGGGAAACAATCATATAAATGACCATTGCCCTTGGTCGTCTTCATAAAAGCCAACTAAGGGAGACCACAAATAATAGTCATTTTTATGACTGTTACTCGTCCCATCCCCCTCTTCTATATATCTATCTCGTATTTACAACAAACTACACAACATTCTTCAATATTTCTACTCTTTTCGACACAGAAAAACATTAAATAATAATAATGTCAATACAACAGAAAGTAAACAACCCCGTTATGATAAACAAATCACAACCCAATGCAGTCAAAACCAGTTTCAACCTCAGCAAAATCCAAACCAATATCAGCCTTACTATAGTATCAATCTATATTAACCTCCACAAATTTCGAATTACTACAACTCCCTACAGAATTCAAACCTCTACCAAAAATCCCAAAAATTGAATTATTCCCAACATTCTTCATTTCAGAAAAATTGCAGTCTTAAGCAAGAGTGTGTCTCTCTTAATAGCCATCATCGAAGACAAGCTCCTTACCCATCTCAGAATTTGAATAGAAACCTTAATGATCAATTCGAGTTTAGCGAATGGGGAATCGAAGAAACTCGGTTTTAAAATATAGAAGCCGCAGAAGAGGATAATAATAATACAAATATGTATTTAATGCGATACATTCGGCCTCCATCTTCTGGAATCAACATAAATAAATTTCCTATCGAGGAGTTTGGAAAGCAAGCTTCTATTTCTACAAAATTTCGTAAATGGACACCGGATGAGCAAGTTGAGCTTTCTTACTGTTGGGATGAGTGTTCAAAAGAGAATAGGAAAGGTACCAGCCAAACCGATAGTTCATTTTAAAATTCTGTTCGCAATTTTTTCAATGAACATCGTTTAAACTCCCTTCTAGAAAAAATGATTCTTTGAAGCAATCTTGGAAAAGAATAAATTCTGCCTATCAACGTCGTAAAGAAATAATGGTCCGTTTATATTCAATATAGCAAAGCAGAGCTAACGACATCGATATGGTAATGCTCTTATATTTATTCATTTATACTTCTTGGTTTTTTGAGTTAGTTTTAACGGATTCTGTCAAATACAGCTTAATCAGGCATATGCATTTTACTTGGCTGAGCATAATAACCAACTTTTCAACATTCAACATTAATATGATATATTGTCGAACGAGGATAAATGGGGAAAAGTGGAATAAGAACACTCGACTTTTAGGTCCCAACCTAGGAGGATGGGTGATGAATCAAGCACAGGTTGTTCGGAAGCACACAAAGACACCCCATTCACTACTAGTGCCGACGGTAGGCTGTGCAGTAAGTTCAAGGGAAGAAAAAGTATCCACTGATTATACTAGACATTATGAACAAATCAGTGAAAGTCCTGTTAGTGCTGATCAAAATACACAGAAATACATGGAAGCAAAGGAAGCTAGGAGGCGTGAGAGAGAACTTGAGAAAGATTTAGAATGACAACGCGATTGTGTTGAATTAAAGCGGGAACGTGTTGAAGAGTTATAGTTAAAGAGACAAGAATAGGCTCATCTGCAAATTGCAATTGATTTTCTGTTGATTACCTGCAACTTGAATAACCTCAATCCAGTGCAAAGAAAACACATGGAAAACAAATTGAGGAGTTTAATAGGCGTAACGAAAATATATAGAGATCTATCCTTACTAATTATCCTAGTTTCATTGCTTGTATTTGTTGCATATTACTACTTTTGTTTGTATGGAATTGTATTAGTACTATGTATTCAATTATCATTACATTTTTCTGTTAATTAATAATGTTTGAAGTAAGGAGTTGTATATGTCTCGTTGTTTTAATAAGTATGCACAAACATTCAAACCCCTACTTGATTCAAATGATATTCGATAAACAAACAACACATACAATAATTTCATTAACATCCTAGTGCAATAGAAAATAACAGTAATTCTAAAACTGAAATAAGAAATAAACTAAAATGTCAAGTTTACGATTGAGTTCATACATGTTCCTAATAATGCTCCATTAGATTTTCTATAAGGTCGAGATGAGCTTGTAGGTCTCGAATATCTCTAATTCGCTGCATGTATTGGGAAAATGTATTAGGGTTTTTGTATAGTTTTTTTATATGCAAAAGCAATGTCAGGATATTTTCGAAGTTGTAGCTCATATCCACCATGTTCTTTTTCGACAATCATATTATGTAAAATTATATAACAACATATGATGTCTAATAAAAACTACTAGGTTGTGGTAGTGTACCTCCTTCTTAATGTATGAAATCTTCCTTGAAACACTCCAAAAGCTCTTTTAACATATTTTCTTGAACTTTCTTATTGTTTCATGAGTATTGCCTCTTTTGCATTATTAGGCCTTTTATAAGCTTGAACAAGAATCTTTCACTTGGGATAAATGTCATCCACCAAGTAATAACCCATAGTATAATCCGCGCCTCCCATTTTGTAGTTTCATGGAGGTGCTGGGTGGTTGCATAAGTCGTTGAATAAATAAGACTGTCACAATATGTCTATATCATTTAGAGAACCTAGTGCTCCAAAAAACGCATATGCCATATATATATATATATATCAAATGATGCAAAAACTTCAAATATGAGGGTAGCCTTTTTTGTGTCCAAAGTACTGACCCTACAATGCAATTGGACATAATTTCCACCTCCAATGCATACAGTCTAAGTTACCTAGCATAACTAGAAACCCATGTCGTTCTCCCATTGCCAATAATCATTCAATATCATGAGGCACTGGGGACCAAAGATACTCCTCACCAAATTGCATAGCAATAGTTTTGCAAAATTCTTTCATGCTCAAGATTGTTGTAGAGTCCCTCATCCTTATTTTATCATCCACTGAATCTCCAGATGCACCGTAAAACAGTATACGAAGTTTAGTCATTGCTTTCTGATGTGCAGAAAGCCCTAGTTCATTAAGCCCATTAACTCTATATTTGAAAAAAAAAAGTTTGTTTCTTCCAATTTTTCGAAATCTCTATTAAGGACGTTCTTCGACATGCAAAACCTCCGTCTAAATTCAACTTCCCCGTACACATAATATTCAACAAAATAGCCCTGAGTGAGTTGGTTGTGACCGGCAGTGTAATATCTTCTATATCGCAGATCCCGCCTTCCAAATACACTCCTTCATTGGGTCAAGCGATTGCATTCTTGGTTTTCTGCATACATTAAATCCAGCATTTGATGCGATATTACTTTTTTTGTTCTATTGGAGTTTGAAAGAACTCATCCGAAAAGGATGAAGATGATGAGGAGTAACACCATAACCTTTTTAATTTATTCATTTTAGAATTGTTTGTAGATGATAGTGAAGAAGAAACATGTTTTTTCTGTATTTACAATAATATGTCATTGATGTTTACACGGTAGCTTGTCTTCCATATACTATTGGTGTTGACAACACGATATTGTTTAATACTAAAGCCATGCTTTACCAAGAAAAGGATTATCATAGAAATACATTGTATCCACATTAATTTGCCTTCCATATACTATAAATGTTGACAACACGTTACTTTTAATATTGTAGCTATGTTTTACCGAGAAAAAGATTATCACAACAATATACCATACCTAAGTTAGGTTGTTTTTCACGTACTATTGATGTTGACAACACGTAACAGTTTAATACTGTAGACATGTTATACCAAGAAAATGATTATCACAAAGATACAATGTACCCATGTTAGGTTGTCTTTCACGTACAATTGATGTTGACAACACACTGCTGTTTAATACTGTAGCCATGTTTTACTGGGAAAAGGATTACCACAAAGATACACCGTACCCACATTAGGATGTCTTCCATGTAATGTTGATGTTGACAACACGAAATTGTTTAATATTGTAGCCATGTTACACCAAGAAAAGGATTATCACAAAGATATATTATACCTATGTTAGGATGTCTTCATGTACTATTGGTATTGACAACACGAAACTGTTTAATATTGTAGCCATATTATATTGAGTAAAGGAATATTACAAAAATACACTGTACCCGCTTTAGGATGTCTTCCACGTACTATTGATGTTGACAACACGAAACTGTTTAATACTATAGCCATGTTATACCGAGAAAAGGATTATCACAAAGATACATTTACACACGTTAGGATGTCTTTCCATTGATGATGTTGACATCATGAAAACTCGAATAACATAAAAGTGTTGCATTCATAGTGCATTGATAATAACAAGCAAACCCATAAGAGTACAACATAAATAAACTACATGTTAAGTTAAAGCTGAAGTTCTTATCTAGCATTCCTAAGATGCCTTATTCCTAATCCAACTCGTTTTCATAGGTTATACACCGTGCACATAAACTATCTTCAACCCATTCAGAATAGTCGCAACTATTCGACCAAAATGGACATACCGAGACGACCCCAAAACCCCGTAGGACGGTGGTTAGGGTAATCTTTGGAATATAACACATAAACAGATAATAGTAGAACAACATTAAATAAATACACCAGATAATGTACAAATAATACACTGGATAAACATAATCATCAGAGTTACACAGTATACTGGATCATACTTAGTACAAAATATAGTTCAACTATACATAAATGTCTACAGCGGAAAACAAAACATAATATGTACAATAGGAGCTGAACAACATAAAAAAAGATAAATGGTAGAATCCATCTTCAGCTCCAGCTATCTAGAAAGAGCTTGCTAAAACCTGAATACAAGGCTACCCGTGTAGAAAGAGGGGCACCCGAGTTTGCAAGTGAAACAAACTACGAGTCAGTCATGGGACTGGTATGAGAAATCTACTTAACTGGTTAATCAATAATAACAAGGCAAATCATAGGACCATGCCACTTTCGCAGAACGGGTTTACTCCACTGATTGCCAGTGCTTTAAAACAAGTAAACCTTTTAAACATCGCAATGCTTTTTATAAAAATGAAGCTATTATAAGACTCAGTTCCCATCACATAATGCAACGCAAACCGGAGGATAGAGTTTTTACCTTATAATGGCCAAAATATGCTTGATACGAATAAAACAAAAGCTTTTGATATTACTACTATTGTTTATATGTTTCAAAAACAATTTCAAATCATAAGTATCAATCATAGATGGCATTAATGCCCCATACCAATACGTCGCCATATATAGGTATACAATCAAAACCGCAAGGTCATGTATTTGGAAATTGGATTTCCATCATGAACCAAGGCAAAAGATAGTCCTTACCGAATTCGAGACTGTCTAGCCCGAGCCTCAGGACCCAGACACAGGTGAGCCCTTGGATCGTCAGGGCCGGTCCACCGATGTGGATTAAAATGCCTGAACACTGCGTTTCCCCTCCCTTTGGGGCGTAAATGAGTCCTATGACTCCATCGGCTTCACATAGTCACCGATATATCCGAGGCGCCTCGGAACAACAACAACAACCAAACAGGTAAAAATAATATAAATGTCAGGGATGGTAGGTCACTGACACCACCCTAGCTAGAAGGAAACGCATGCCCTCCCTGTGGTCCTCTCCCGTTTCTGGTTCATACCGGGGTGTGAGGCTCGCGAATCAACATTACGCACAAAACTATGCCACATAGGTCGTGCTTTGATCATCAACCACAAGACTTTGTTTTTCAACAGAAGCCTTGATCATCTGCCACTTAGGCATGCCACACAGGCAATTCACTCTATGCTACTGATTTCTATCGATATATAACATCTGAGCTCGTACGTCTCAGAGAAGGGCGTTAAGCAAGAGAATAAATTCTCCGCCGCCAAACAGATATATATTTAACAGAGATCAGTCAACACAGAACAAAATCCAATGTCAGACACACAGTCCATTTACAAGTTCGTTCTGGGTCAGAACGAAACCGGAGGCACTATATACCTTGCATATCCATCAATCTCCAAGTACGTCTGGATAATCACCACTTATTATCTATATTTCGGGATGCCTCCCAATCAAGACTTAGTTATCATCCAACCGAGGTGAAGATCTCCGGTCTTCAACCACCGTCTTCAATATCGACTTCTTATCGCCAATCAATTATTTGAAATGAGATTTAACTCGGCCTTTTAAAATAATTCACGTATATTTAGAGTCTAAATCAATTCATTTCAATGGTTAAATTATTCGACATCAATAATTCTGTTTTTAAATGTAATTTTCACGCCAAACACATTCAACCATCAAATATCTAATAAACCGAGTAAATTCGGTTTATTTCCATTCCATATCATTTATAATATTTTATAATGATTTATCGCTATTTTTATTCATTTAAAAATAACCAACTCATTCAAACGACGCTTCAGGCTATACCGCGACCGTGGCGCTGTTTTTATTCAGATTTTATTTACACATACCTGAAAAATCTAACCATTGGATCTTCATAAATTTTATATCATTAGAAAGATCTTTTCAAAACGAACCCAACGGTTTCAGTTTTTGGAAAATTCGACGATCGGATCTCCCGCACTTATCGTTTGAAGTTTCGATTTCAAAATACGAACTGCAGCGTCGTTATTCGATTTAATTTAATTATATATATATATATATATATATATATAAATAATCGATTCTGGCGCTGTTTTTCTTCAGATTTGAATTAAACATTCCAGACAATCCAACCGTTGGATTTTCACAAAGTGGGTGTCGTTGGAAAGATATTTCCAAAGCGAACCCAACGGTTTCGATTTCGGGAAAATCTGATGGTCGGATCTCCCGCACTAATCGTTTGAAATCACAGTTTCAAAACATGAACTTCAGCTTCGTTATTCGATATATTTTAATTATATATATATATAACTATAATCGATTCTTCGACTTCAAAACCATTTTCACTTCATATATTTGATAAAAATGATATTTTTATCCAATAGATATTTATTTCAACACATGAATTTTATTTCAACATTCAACACATGAATATTTTCTATAGTTTATATATATAATAAAAATGTGATTTTTATTGCAAAACAATTTATTTCAAAACACGATTATTTTATATAATTTATATATAAGGTAAAAATGTTATTTCTGGTGTTAAAACAATTTATTTAAAACACTAATATTATGTATAGTCTATATATATAATAAGAATGTTATTTTTTTTTCAAAGAATTTATTCAATACATGAACTCCATTCCACACATGAATTTACTTCAACACATGAATTTAATTTCAACATTCAACACATGAATTTTATTTGAACATTCAACACATGAATTTAAATCAAACACAGAAATATTTCAGAAAATTTTGGCAGCATAACGGCAGGGTAGTTAAAACCGGGACCTTCCCTAGTGCGGCTCCTCGCTCTACCTTAAAGCCTCGCAACTTTTGACAATGGGGATTTTCAATATCTAGTTCGTACGCAGACGAATTTTCCCATATACTAATCCTATTGGGATTTCAACTACAATCAATCATTTCAAATCAACCCTTCATGATATTCACCAATTTACACATCAACCAATAATCCAAACAATATCAAAACCAATATATATCGTCCATGGTCTGTGGACGAGGGGAATATATACATATATAACTATATTTCGATTTAATTTCAATGTCATTTCAATTTATTTCAATGCATGTATCATTTTTACAACACATATATAACTTATACACCGAACATACAACTTATACAACGCTTATACATGAGGTGTACAATGCTTATATAACTCATACTTCGACTATATAATTTATACATCGTTGTTTTCCATATTTTTTATAATTCAGAAATCTCACATTGGGTTTCACTCCACCAAAAATAGCAAAAGGCTCAGAAAAACATCCAGTCTCTTCTAAAATGTAGAAGGCGTTAGCACGAGTCCACTGTCTCTTGTTTCACTGAATTTCGTCAACATAGCAAAAAGATATGATTTTTATTGTGAAATCAAAAACCGTAGCGCTTTAAAGTGCTATTAAACAACTTAATATTATAACAGCCATACCTCTCTAAACCTGTTCAAAACTAGGTTTTGATTTTTCTCGACAACCGTTGCACGATAGGACAATCGACCACTGCCACTTGGAAGAGGAAGGAGAGGCGCGGAGAACGAGGGCTCCCTCGTCGAACTCGATGGTCGGAGGTGATGCTGGCGGCGACGCAAAGTTGGCGACTTCCAGAACGCGATTCTCCCTTGATTCAAAACGATAAATCCCAATCCTTATATGGGTAGATGTTGGAGAGAGCTTCAAAACCCCCCAAAGGGCGCTCGATTTTGTTGAGAAATGGAAGAGAAATCGAAGAGAGAAGTTTGGGACCTCTTCCGTCGTTCGTGCGACTGGGTATCGGGGAGAGATAATTATGATGGGCCAATCATATTTTTTTGTTTATTTATATATTTTTAAAAATCCAAAAATACCCCTTGCCTCATACAAACTCCAATCCAAACCCAATGACTGTCGTCCCTAGCTAAATACCCCATTCCGAACGCAATGGGATATGTTTCGTAGGCCCATTCGACTGTTTCAGTCAGTTTCTCTTCAAATCAAAATATAAAACATTCAATATTGGATTTGAACGTACATTTAAATTTGCCGGTGCCACATATGGATTCTAAAAATTCCAGAAAAATAAATCTAGCTATGTTTTGACGATATGGTCCCAACAAAACTAGTGCCATCGAATTCTGAGACCGTTTGAAAAATGGCCCTTTTCTGGTCGATCTAATTTAACAGAAATCGACCAAACACATTTTCCTTTGCCACGCTCACATACTAACTTCAAAAATTATGAAATTTGAAACCTAGCAATAATTTGACCTCCCGGATCCAACAAAAGTGATTTCGTCGAATTCAGAGGTCGTTTGCAAAATGGCTATTTTCACGGGCAATATAAACTCTACAGCGACCTTTCTGAAAATTCATTTGGCCATAACTTTTGATTCCCTGTATGAAACTTCCATTTTTCAGATTCTTTAGAAAGATATTCATAAACAAATTTAAATATTTTTGGTTTCATTAAAATCGGTTTTATTTTGCACCCACTACAATCAGTCAAAGTTCGAATTCAAATTTCGAAACTGTCGGGTCATTTCAGGCCTTGTTTATAATTAAAAATAATTATATTTATTTTCAAATGTCGATTCAAACATACTTTTCGTCGCTATTATTTAAAATAATTTATTTTAAATATCTAAAATTCAATAAAATAGCACTAAAATTTTTAAATTGGCTCAGATTTTCCGGGTTGTTACACATACCAGGATTCTACGAAAAATATTTTCTCCATCAGCCCTAACCACAACCTCCACTGCATACCCACAGTGGAAACATACAGGAAACGAGTCAACCTCTTGATCGTATGGAGGTAGAACAACAACAACTTGGTTCAACTCTTGTTCGTATAAAGGTTGATTGTCGGTTGATGATTTGGAGAACGTGCAACCAGAACCTGATCAACCACTTGTTCGAATGGAGGATTTACACGCTCTTGAAGTCATAGTTGATCAAGATTTGGGAACTCATGCGCGACCTCCTTGTACCAGCCGACACCCAATGAGTTGCGCTATGATGGTGCCAAACTAATAAAGGATGATCGCCAGAGAATAAAGTAAGGAAACCCATATAATATATCCTATATCCCACAGCGCATGGAGTAAAATATAATAATAATAAAAGTCATTGTATAAAACAGGTAAGACAATGTATGAGCTGAAAAGTGAATCATAAACATCAGAGTAGTAGATTCACATTAACATCAACATATCTAATGAGTCATATATAAGTACGTCTCCAAAATACTGTCTCTAAACAAGATACACTACTAATGCCAAAAGTAGCGATCAATGAAAGAAATAGGGATAAGAGTATATATATAGTACATTGAAGCCTCCTAGTCATCACCGACCAGCTGCTCAAGCACACAAACCTGTCACTAGTCTTCTCATTTAAAAGCACCCAGAGTAATAATAAGCAATTCATAAAACTTTGAGTCAGACAAAGTCTGGTTTGAATGGTAGTAATCTTAATCACTAAATAGGATAATGCAATAGGTATGAAGAGTCATATCTGACCTGGCCCTGCATCTAAAGAGTTAGCACATGTAATCATGTACTCCACTCTATGATAATCAAGATACCGAGTGTATGTAGAGGTGTGTGTCATCATGATAACAATCATCCAATCTTAGAAAACATCCTCATGTTCACTCACTCATCGTATTGAGCATACAATATTTGATACATTGGTCATCAAATCAATCAAGACATTGGCGGGCCTCACCGCATGAGCTTTACCTGTCTATTGCTATGACCCACCGCACGAGCTATAGTTGAAAACCCTACCCAGTCCAAATCGCATTATCTCTGGGTCCAGACCGATCAGCCCACACCACATTGGCTCTGATCCGTTCTTGTATCACTCCTTCAATGACGTACCAAGGTTACAAATATCGATATCTCTGTTACACATGTTCCCCCAGCGATGTCCAACTTATAAATCACCCCGAAGGTTCCCATCTGGATCCTTGGTGGTAACTTCCTGTTTAAACATTTTTTATGTCTTAGGTTTAACTGTCGTATTGGAGTTGGTCTTCAAAAGAGTCTAGTCATTATCAAGAAGTATGCCACGCCACATGAATATGATAACTTATAGGTAGAATAAGTCCAGATAAGAAAGTCCGGTTAGGAAAGCGTGAATAGGAAAGTCTCGGTTTGATGCTCTGGATCTAACAACATCCGGTTCGATGCACCTGGATCTAATGAGATCCAGTTCGATGTTCCCACAAAATTTTGTGCCAATCCGACAATATATTTCCTAATCGAATTTCCAAGATAGAAATTCGAACCATAACCCGCTGAATGTGTTTTTAGTTATTTTAACAGTCTATTTCGCCACTCGACGGCATTTGCAACCACTTTAGAACCCATACCACTGTCTAAACAAGATGAAAACACCCAAATGAATTGTTTTCCCCTTAATTTGTTTAGATTCCTTTTGATTCATGATTTCAAATCAAGTCCAAATCTACCTAAACTTATATATGTGTCATAACATGATTGATAATGAATTATAAGCATTTTTATACATTTTTATGAGAAACACATATGCTAATCTACTCTAATTAGTGAATAATCATACTATTACCCATCTTAATCACCCAAAAGAAACTAGATACGAAAAAGGAAAGTGTTTGGCTCGGATTCCAACACGTCGCAACAACTTTTGTCTTGATGTGGTGTTAATTTGACTTGATTTGCCCTAGGTAGTTGGATACTTAAATGGTGGATTAGTGGTAGGTAGAAGCCATTAGTAGTTGAGGTGAAGCTTTTTGGGAGTTGGAAAAATGAATCCGAAGATTTGAAAATGAACCCCATATATATAGGAGAAATCAAATTCTTTGAGAAGCTACCAAGATTAGTAATTGAGTACAAGCTTTTTGGGAGTTGGAAAAGTGAATCCGAAGATTTGCAAATGAACCCCATATATATAGGTGAAATGAAGCTTCTTTGAGTAGCCACCAAGGATTAGCTTCTAGGAGAAGCCACCAAGGATTGGCTTCGAGGAGATGCCACCAAGGATTGGCTTCCAGGAGAAGCCACCAAGCATTGGCTTTCAAGAGAAGCCACTAAGGTTGGCTTCTAGGAGAAGCCCCTAAGGATTGGATTAATGTAACCGCTCTACAGAATGAGAAACCATTATTTGAATTCAATGGAGGTGGTTTCAGGTCTAAGTTCCATACCAATCAGAAGTTTTGGACGAAACAAGATTCACCAGAGGTAAAATGATTACATTAAAATTCAACGAAAATGGTGAAAGTAGGAGATGGCCCTATCAGTCATTTACCAAAGTTATGCAGTCATATAACCTCATATGAAAATAACATAAATATTCTACGATCTTTCGGTACGTAGAAGGTGGGTCATTACATTCTCCCACCCTTAAGAACTTTTGCCCTTGAAATTCCTTAAGCAACAAATAAGATTGTCCCATACGCCTATCAATCATCCATAAGCGATTAAACATACATAGAAAACAATTGACACTTATCCATGCATGTGGGATACTAAGTGAGAAAACTGATGATGTTACAAATGGAAATTTAAGAGTGATGTGTAAAACTTACCAAGTAAAGAGCTCTGGATAGGACGTCCTCATGCTTTGCTCAGTCTCCCAAGTACTCCCGCTTTGACTCCACTGAACCTTAAAAGGTTTTACTATCTTCCTCCTAAGCTGTTTTGTAACATACCCAATGATACGAATTGGTCTACATGCTACAATGGCTTCTGATTCTACCTTGACATCATCTAACAGAACTGGTGTGATGGTTATATTGGAATCATGCACAACTTTTTTAAATGGGAAATATGGAATCCATAGTGCACCCGAACCATTTTTCTGAGGTAGTTCAACTCTATATTCCAAATTTCCAATCCGGTTAATGATTGGAAACAGACCAACAAGCCTCAGTGCCAACTTTCCCTTACTACAAAACCGAATCACATTTCTCAAAGGGAAAATCTTGACAAATATTAAGTCACCAACTGATAATTCGAAGTCCTTCCAGCTCTTATAGGCGTAGCTCTTCTTCCTATCTTGGGCAGCTCGATTTCAATCTTTTCAGAAGTTTCTTTAACCATATCTGGTCGAAGGATCAGTTTCTCACCTGCCTCCCACCAATATGAAGGAGCATTGCACGACCTCCTATATAAGGCTTCATAGGGAGCCATGCCAATGCTTGAATGATAACTATTATTGTATGAAAACTCAACCTAATTCAAATGGTCATCCCACGAACGTCCAAAATTTAGGATACGTGCTCTCAAGAGATCTTCCAATATTTGGTTTACCCTTTATGTCTAAGTATTAGTTTGAGGATGGTATGCAGTACTGAGATGTAATGATGACCTCAAAGCTTCTTGCAAGCTCTTTCAGAATCCACTAGTAAACAATGGATCCTAGTCACTCCCAAAGCCTTTAGGTACTCCAAGGAATAGTACAACCCACTTCACATACTATTCTGCTAAATTGACTACCGTTCTATTTGACTTGGCAGGTACGCTTTTGGTCGACCTATCCACAGTGACCCAAATACTATCATGATCCATATAAGTCCCAGGAAAACCATCAAAAAATCTATTGAAACTTGCTCTTATTTCCACTCGGGAACTTCTAGTGGTTGCAATAAGCCACTGGGCTTCTTCTGCTCAGACTTAACCAATTGGTAATTCATGCACTTGGAGATAAATTTTCCAATGTCCCTTTTCATACCTACCCGGTAGTACGTTCGTCTCATGTTTCGATACATCTTGTTACCATCGGGATGCATGGTTAACTTTTAGTGATGACATTCATTACGTACTTCATTTCTTAGTCCATTGACGCCTTTCCGAAGCATCCCTCGTAGTCAAGTTCGTATATGCTCCTGACCTTATTATCCATACCAGATTCCACCTTGGTGATTGTCTCCAGTATTCTAGGATTGCTCCTTTGGCTGCACCCAATCCGCTCGTCCAAAGTTGGTATAACTTATAAAATATCCAACATCTCTGGCTCCAATTCACATCTACTTTTGAAGTCATACCCAGCGATATATTCTAGTTGCTTCCATTCTAGGAACATTGCCCCCAAATCGGCATGTCTCCTGCTCAATGCATAAGCGACCGCATTAGCCTTTCTCGAGGTGTATGCGATATTAAAATCATAGGAAACCAAGAATTCCAACCATCGCTGTTAATGGAGATTTAAGTCTTTCTAAGTGAAAAGATACTTTATGATCTGTAGTCGGTAAACAACTCGAATCTTTCTCTCAAGAGATAATGCCTCCACATCTTTAATATGAACACAATCACTGCCAATTCTAAGTCATGCATGGGGTACTTATTCTCGTGTGGTTTTAGTTGCCAACTAGCATAAGAGACAAATTTACCGCTTGCATCAACACCGCACCCAGTCCGGTACCACAAGAATCGGTGTATATCATCATCTCTTCGTTTCCTTTCAGAATAACTAACACCGGAGCACATGGTAACTTTTCCTTTAAGCTCTTAAATGCATATTCGCATCTTGTTTCCCCGAAAAAGGCCTGATTCTTTTTAGTCAATTGAGTTAACGATGCTGCTATTTTGGGGAAGTCCTGGATAAACATCCGGTAATATCCAGCTAGTCCCAAGTAACTTCTTACATCAGTTGCATTCTTAGGCGCAGACCAGGTCTTGTACTACCGCCACCTTCGTAGGGTTCACGGAAATACCATTTTCAGAAACAACATGTCCCACGAACCTCACTTCCCTCCTCTAGAAGTGACATTTAGAAAATTTAGCCTTTATCCGGTGTTTCCTTAACACCCCCATCACAATTCTCAAATGCTCTTTGTTTTCTTTTTATGTCCGTGAGTAGACCAGAATATCATCAACGAACACAAGTAAGAATTTAATTAATTGATCCCCGAAAAAACGATTCATGAGATTCATGAAATATGCTGGTGTGTTGGTCAGTCCAAACGGCATAACTAACCACTCATAAGAAACCCAAAGGCGTCATGAATGTTGCCTTAGGCACACTTTCCTCGGCTACCCATAATTGATGAAAACCCATTGATAGTTCTAATTGAGAAAATATCCGTGCACCATTCAACTAATCAAATAAATCATCTATTCGCGGAAGAGGATACATGTTCTTTCTTGTCACCTTGTTCATCTCACGATAGTTCACACACAATTGTAAGGAACCATCTGCCTTAGTGGAAAATACAACAGATGCTCCTTACTCGGAAATACTTCTTCGAATAAACCCTTTCCTCAAGAGGTCACTGACTTTCACATCGAGCTCTCGCTGATCTTTTGGTGCCATTCATCAAAGAGGCATTACTATAGGTCTGGCATCTTTCACTAAATCGATACAGAACTCAGTCTCTCGATGTGGTGGATGCCCTGTCACTTCTTCGAAGATGTCCAGATACTTGCCAGCAATAGGCACACCCAGTAACTGATTGTGCGGGATGTTAAGGAGTACAGAAAACTAGCCATTACCGCATCACTAGGTAAACAACCCAACACTACCCTCCGCCCATCATCCACCACAATGGTCACTGAATACCTCTTAAAATCCACCACCACCCTATGCCTCTGGAGCCAATTGACTCCGAGGATAATACCAAACCAAGTAAAGCCCAAAACAAATTAATCATAAGCAAAGGTGCATCCATGAATTGATAAGGATAACCCACGACAAATCATACAAAGACTAGTAGAACCACCTATCAGGTTCATCACAACTAAAGGTCGATCAACAATCTCGGGTTCCAATTCCAGTCTATCTACCAAGTCACTAAATATAAAGGAATAGGAAGCCCCAATATCAAATAGAACTCTAACAGGAATATTATAAACTGAAAGCATACCTTGAATGACGATACCCTTTCCCTTCTTCGCTATTGTCATGGAATTAGACGAAGAAGGAACAACACTAATAGTGTATGCTCTCGCCAACTTCTTATCCTTTGGAGGCTCTGGACAATCATTCTTGAAGTGCCCATCCTTGCAACAATTGAAGCACTTCTTCACCACCAGCTTGGACCTACAGTCCCTTATAGGATGGCCCTTTCTGCCACAGCCATAACAAGCTAATTATGATTTAGCCTTCTTTTTCTGCCCATTTTTGGTTGGAAAGGGCTTCCTTTTATAAGAAAACTTCTTCTTGCCTCCACCGACCATCTGCAGCTTTGGATCAACTTCAGAAGCGACGACAACTTCAGTTTTTGACTTAGGATAAAGACTTTCTGACCTCAAAGCTTTTCCTATGATAGACTCGAAAGTCTCATCAATATGATTAATAAGTCTCTCTCCTAAGTAATCATCCAATATAATGATGAATTTCTTCTTTTTCTTCTCGATGGTATCAATAAAAGACATCCCATATTTCGATAAAACATCAAACTCGACAATGTACTCAAAAACGGTCCTACCATTTTGCTAAGATCTGCAAATTTTCGAAACAAATCCGACTTCTGAGCAACTGGAATAAACTTCCCACAAAATCAAGCTTTAAATTGCTTCAAAGTAAATTGGTCCTCAAGAGTAGCAACTTTGATAGCTTTCCACCTATTCATAGCTCTGCCTTGAAGCTGGCATGAGGCCAGTCTCCTCTTTATAGCAGTATTTTGTCCAAGGGACCTCAAAGATGCGCTCACAGGTATCAATCCAACCCTGAACCTCCGTAGCCGACTCCATTCCTTGGAATGGTTTACCACCCAGATTGGTGAAGTCCTTATTCCTCTTAGCAAAGTTGGCCCTAGGTGCCTGCGAAAGTGCACCACCCTCAACGACATTTGGAGCAGCTCCTTGAGCGTTTCTAAGCATCTCTCTCATGAAAGCAGTAAACGTTGTCTGCATATCAGGAGCATTAGAATTGTTGGCCCCTGTGCCTGCTCCTCCCTTAATTCCATAACTAGAGTTCTTAGTAATGTTATTTGTTTGACCATGTGCAGCGCGACTTCACCCTTAAGTGTACTAATAGTATATATATAACTTGAAAGCCAAAATACATCAAATACGCGCTCTCGTATACATATACCGATACCCTGTTATTACCCACTTAGGTTAAACTACGCAACCTAGGCTATGATACCAAATGTGACGACCGCCCTATACCAGCTGACATCCAACGAGTTGCGCTGTGATGGTGCCCAACTAATACAGGACGATCGCCAAAGATTGAAGTAAGGGAACCTATATAACCTGTTGTATATCTCACAACGTATGGAATAAAATATAATAATAACACAAGTCATTATATAAAACAGGTGAGATAGTGTATGAGCTAAAAACTTGATCATAAACATCAGAGAAGTAGATTCACATTAGCGAAAAAAATATCTAATGAGACTTATATAAGTACAACTCCAAAATACTTTCTCTAAACAAGATACACTACTAATGCCCAAAGTCAACGAAAGAAATAGGGATAAGAGTATGTATAGTACATAGAAGTCTCCTAGTCGTCTCCGACCAGCTACTCGAGCACACTAACCTATCTCCAGGCCGCTCATTTAAGAGCACCGAGAGTAATAAGAAGCATTTCATAAAACTCTGAGTCATACAAAGTCTGGTGTGAGCGATAGTAATCTTAATCACTAAATAGGATAATACAGTAGGTATGAAGAGTCATACCTGACCTGGCCCTGCATCCAAAGAGTTAACACATGTAATCATGTACTCTACTCTATGGTAATCAAGATATTGAGTGCAAGTGGAGGTGTGTGTGTCATTGTGATAACAATCATCCAATCATAGCAAACATCCTCATGCTCACTCACTCAATGTACTGAGCATACGATATTTGATACTTTGGTCATTAAATCAATCAAGACACTGGCGAGCCCCACCGCATGAGGTCCAACTATCTATCGTTATGCCCCACGGCATGAGATATAGCTGAAAACCCTACCCAGTCCACATTGCATTAGCTTTGGGACCAGAGCGATCAGTCCATACCGCATTGGCCCTAATCCATTCTTGTATCACAACCTAAATGACGTACTAAGTTTACGAATATCGATATCTATGTTACACGTGTCCTGCAACAAGGTCCAACTTAGAAGTCACCCCAATGGTTCCCATTTGGATCCTTGGTGGTAACTTCTCATTTAGAATTTTCTTGCGTCTTGGGTTTAATTAGTCGTATTGGAGTTGGTCGTCGTTATCGAGAAGTAATGCCATGCCACATGAACTCATTCCCTTTGCAGATTCTCGGATAGGATAAGTTCCAGATAGAACAAGTCCGGATAGGAAAGTCCGGATAGAAAAGTTCAGATAGGAAAGTCTTTGTTTGATGCTCTAGATCTAATAATATTTGGTTCGTTGCTCCCGGATCTGACAACATCCGGTTTGATGCACTCGGATATAATTAGATCCAGTTCGATGTCCCTACAGAATTTTGTTGCAATCCGACAATATTTTTTCGGATCGATTTTCCAAGATGGAAAATTCAAACTAAAACTTGCTAGATATGTTTTCAGTGATTTTAACACCCTGTTTCACACTCAATGGCATTCGCAACTACTCGAGTATCCATAGCACTCTATAAACAAGATCAAAACACCCAAAGGAAGCTTGTTTTCCCCTTAATCCTATTAGATCTGTGATTCATAAATCAGGTCCAAATATACCCAAAATTATATATGTGTAATAACATGACTAATAATTAATTATAAGCATTTTTACATAGTTTTATGAGCAACCCATATGCTAATTTACTCTAATTAGTGAGTAATCATACTATTACTCACCTTAATCCCCCAAAAGAAGTTAGATCCAAAAAAAGGAAAGTGTTTGGCTCGAATTCCAACACATTGCAACAACTTTTGTCTTGATGTGGTGTTAATTTTACTTTATTTGCACTTAATTAGGTAGTTGGATACTTAATGGTTGATTAGTGGTAGATAAAAGCCATTAGTAGTTGAGTAGAAGCTTTTTGGGAGTCGGAAAAGTGAATCCAGAGATGCTAAATTGAACTCCATATATATATATATATAAGCATTGGCTTCCAAGAGAAGCCACTAAGGATTGGCTTCTAGGAGAAGCCACAAAAAATTGGCTTCCAGGAGAAGCCACTAAGGATTGCTTAATGTTGCCACTTTACGGAATGGGAAACCATTATTCGAATCCAATGGTAGTAGTTTTAGGTCTAAGTTCCTTACCAATCAAAAGTTATGGACGAAATAAGATTCACCAGGGGTAAAATCATTACATTAAAATTCGATGAAAATGGTGAAAGTAGGAGATGTCCCCATCTGTCATTTCCTTAAAGTTATACAGTCATATGACCTCATATGAAAATAACATAAATATTTAATGATCTTTCGATATGTTGAATGCGGGTCGTTACAACTCATGATAGACATCTTCGTACTGCTATTCTTGATACTCATGATGCACACCTACATATTCACAAAAAGGAACACCATTTAAATTCTAGAGATGACCTTGGTACTCAGGACAACCATAATAATGACGACCAACATTTCTTCTATTTGTAGCCACAAGTTTCATACATATATACCCACAATGATATATAGGCCATAAAGGATGGCCGGGTCCGTAGTTGTTACTTATTCTACTTCCTATTCATTGGTAAGATGATTCTACCAACCCATTGTGTCCCCATTTAAAATCACCAACAGGGGCATCGCTGGTATGAATCGTTTCAAACTGAGTTTTAGGAACAGTTTCAGAATCAGCTTCCCATTGTTCAGCATGCTCCACCAATAGATCATCGGCTATTTCCCAATTATCCATATTCATTCACCTCGTAAATTTGAATACTTTTTGATAATATTCTTAGGTTTGTAGTTGAAATATTAAAGTGCCTATAACTTTAGAGCTTGCTGTCATTTTAAAGTGAAATGATGATCGAGTACACGAAGTTGACAACATGTTTCTATATAGACTAAACACTAGTAACGATACACACTGCAGGATATAAAAGTAGTAGAAAGGACTTAACACTGCACAATAATAAAGATTTGATGCTAGCAGTACGTAAGAAACAATGTAGTAAAGATTTGTATTGGGCTATGGGACGAAAGGAGTTATCTAACTCTATTAGTTCTATAGCCATGATGTTTTGGAATCCCAATTCAATTTTTATTCTATAGGAGTGCATTACTAATTATTAAGTGTAATGAGGATTAAAAGAAATATTTATATTTAGTTAATTCGAGCAGAACTCATAGCCGTAGTTCGTAAATTTCCAATTTGAATTTCAAACTAATATATTGAATCCAATATAGATCGGAATTCTATGAAATAGGAATCTACTGATCTATTATAATAACATATCAGTATAAAAGAGAAAACTCTAGATTTCATAGTTTTGATCGTGATATATGTCAAAATGAATTTATAAAAAAATCGCGGTATGGTAGTTTGTTAACCTGAACCGAATATTATATATGAACGGAATATTTAGAATAATAAAATACATCAAACATGTACCCCAACACATGGAATAATTAGAACAAATAAATACAACAAATAGACTTCGTAACAATACGAAACAGGTGTGCATATCACATAAACGATTGATATCAATAAATTGGTATAGAATAACAAAAACACACCATACTAGAAATTTGGTACAGAAATACAAAAGCACACCATATAGCTTAATATGAGCCATAACGCGTAAACCGAATGTAACGATGTTCAAAAGCTTCATGACCGATGAATTCCATTCTGTGCTTTGATAGGTAACAAGAATCAAAAGTGATACGATTTGCTAATAACATCTTCATCTTTTACAAGCTCGATAATCTTGCAGTAATGACAACAAGCATCTGCAAAATCATCGTGTTTCGTGAAATTCTAACCAAGACCCAGCCGCTAGATAGTCGGGATGGTTGTTGTAAAATTCTTTAATCATGTTCCAAAACATCTCGTGTAACCCCACCATTTTGCAGCATAATATCATGTCTTTGATCAATGTCAATATAAGCTTCCACGAGCATAAGAAACTCAGAAGAAGTCCAGTTAATGACGAACATCTTCCCATGTCAGTTTAAGTTTTTTATTTTGAAGAATAAAGAAACTAATTGTAAGCAGTGGTGTACAAATAGAAATAGTAAAGTGAGATCTAGATGTAATGATAACCACTATCAACTACATATGCAGTACTAAAACATGTATTAGTAATAAGGCAAAACTGATCACTGTCAACAATATAATATCAGCAGAACAACATGTAATGAAAAAACAACACTATCATAAAGATGATACAAACAACGCTGATAATATAGTAGTGTACAATAATGAAATATCAACATCAACAACCACATAGCTTATTGGTTATAGTCAAACCACTAATCATCGAAGTCAATTTCATCAAGACTGGTTACGTCCTCATCTATACCAGTACAAGCCCAGGAAGGTAGCGCTCATCATCAGCGATGGTATGCTCATTAATACGAGCTGTCAAATCATCAATGCTATGTCGATGCGCGTCGTACATAGCATGTCTCAACCATAGCTACATCTGAAATAAATCCTCATATGGAAATGTAGCTAGATCCAGGTACTGAGTAACTATTAGCGAGGAATATCGACGTATGTATCACCAGTTGTAACTAGGAATGGCCACTATTTAACCATAGTCTGTTGCCTGCGGAGAAGGTGGAGGTAGGTATAACTGAGTGCCCAAGGTGAGTTCTGGCTGGGATGGGGGAACAATACCATGTCTGATAGCTGAGGGGCCAATCAAATCGACTGCTGCAACACGTACCATAGGATCTGCATGTGCTGGAGTATAAAATATATACCAAAACGCTGCGCAGTCCAAACAGGTAATGATTAAATAATTACATGGCCACAACTCATCTTCTCGAGCCGCTTCCAATGGGTTTCCTTATACACCACTAAAAAAAGGTGTATCAAGATGTGGATCATGGGGCACAAAATCACTAATAATATCTGCCTCCAACAGCATTCCCTAAAGAACCAGTAACACCCGCCAGTGGGAGGAAAAGAAACTAAAGGAAGACATCTTATCGAAAACAAAGCAGAATGAACCATACCCACGTATGTCAAATAGGGTGAACCCTCGTATGGATGTTAAATGATACTCTCCCTTGTGGTGCGTAACTCGATTTGATTACGAGCGACAAGAAATATGTGATGGGCCCGACCTCCTTGTACAAGTCTATGGTTCTTACGAGCCCAGTCCCTAACTCGAGGAAAAAATAGAGATAAAGTTGGATCCAATGTCGAATAGTTCATATTATGAAAGTACTCGTAGTACCAGTATTGTATAATTTGCGAAAACCCAGTGATCGACGTAAACCTCTATCTAACATCACACTGATGATCTAAAGAGTGATAAAGATATGCTAGGACAGATGTCCCCCAATAATATACAATAGCCTCTAAAATCTAAAATATGCAATCACAGCTACATGTACGGCCGACAACAAGTTCAATGGGTGTGAAAAAAAAAGAGGTTTCCAATCAAGTATAGAATGAATATACATGCTATCTCCAAAAGGTGGTTTTCTCCCATGAGAACATTCATTAAATGTAGGATTCTTTTTTTAATATAACCAACCCTCAACTAATGCATTAATCAACCCATTTTTAAAGTCAAAATGAGGAAGTAGATAATATGAGATGTCAGGGCGCTGGTAATCCTCATCATAAGGTAATGGCTGACCCAATCCAACCGAAAGTCCACTAAGCACATCAAGATCTACAAGGGTAATGCCAATGTATTCAAACCCAAAATGAAAAGTATGGGTGGTCTTCCACCAACAGAAGGCTAACGCATTACAAGTTGAACATCCAAATTTAAAAGGTTCATTAAACCAAATAAATTAGTTTACAGTTAGATGAAGCTATTCCAAAACATGAAATGATTTAATGATAGCTAAATGAACACGTACTTATGAAATCATCGAGACCCGATTCACTGAGAAAAGCATGTACAGTGTCTATTGCATCATAATTCCAAATCGAGGCATATATACGAATAACGTTTGGCCATGAGCCACGCGTTCTATCTCACCGTGCCTATTTAAAATTGAGTTGATATATAAGTTTCTAATCTACATAAGCTTGCTATTTTTTGTAAATAAAAGTAGATAACTTACAGAATCTTCGACGCGCATACTTATATGTTCTTCAGTATTAAGAACTACACAAAAATTTCTTAGTGCTCTATCGAGTCCTAAATTCTGGTAAATATTAGGATCTGGAATTTTTGGCCGAGAATATCGACGTTGTCGGCTAATGTCTCGTCAAGGCAGAGGTGTGATGTCTTCTTCTACTGGAACGTTCTCTTTTACTAGAACATTCTCTTCTTGTGGCGGTACATTTCCAGCACTGCGACTACCGCTTCCTGGGAATGCTCTAAAATCTCTTCTCAAGTTTTTGTGGAACTTAATGGAGGATGATGGATGGAGGAAGGAGAAGGGGGAAATTGTTGTTGGGAGGAAGCACCCATAGCCGACCTTTATATAGTCGATTATGGGTGATATTAGCCGGCTTTCATACAGCCAGCTAATTTCAACGCTTTGAGTCTTTTCTAGAGCGTGGCTTGGATTATAATCCAATTAGATTGTAATACAGGCCGAAATAGCTGGCTTATTAAAAGCTATCTATTTCAATGGTTTGGATCGTTATCCAGGCCATGGCATGGACTACGATCCAATGTCTGTGGATTGTAATCCATGCCTTTGCCTTAGTCGACTTTATAAAAGTCGACTGAGGGACACAACAACCTCCATGGGGTTGTTGTGTTTTCTCCCACTAGGGGTTGGTGGGGGGTCAACCCAACCGGATTGGACCCCTAGCCCAAACTCCAGTTGGGAATGATCTAAAAAACAACATCAATTCACATACTGTGATTTTGACAAATTTGCATATAATGTGTACAATACACAAGTCATATTTACATGCAACAACAAGCAACCTCAAGCATCATTTTCTTTGTAATTATGTTGTTTATATTTCAGTTGATTTGACTTTCATATTGGAACAAAATACCAAATACACATAATTTACTACCATTACCACATTGGTTTAAACTAGAATACAATTACAAAAATTAAGCAATAACTACCAATTTAAAACTCATTTTTATCTCTATTAGGTTTACCTATTCACATGCCCATCAGAAGTGCATGTGTACTCATATATGTAATACCTACACTTGACTGAGTAAAATGTCTGTTTACAAAACATATAGGTTGTTGAGTAGCCAGTCATTTTGACCGGATACTTGGATGTTTTTGTGTGATCAAGTAACAATTTTGTTTATCAAATGACATAATTGCATGTTGTGTAAACTAATATTTTCTATATATCTCAATTAAATAGATAGCACAAAGAAGTAGATATGGGTACCGAATAACCGATATTCTATGTAAAAAACAAGCAAAATTAACGATATAATGCATGAAGAATGAGCTTGCGTTGCATTAATAAAGATTTAGTGAGTGGCAATGCCAAAGTCTAAATTCAAGTGCAAAATACTATTTTGTCACACTGATTGTTGCCATCACAGGGATAGTTTTAAGAACCCAACCCCAATCGCGGCTAAATCGCGAGTAACCTCGGGTCATGGTCCGCAAAGACCGGGAACTCATTCGGGCCTTCATTAAGCACAAACCCTGGTTCAACCTTCCAACCTTTGTTTCCGCATTGTATTCAGCTTTTAAAACCCCGGCTCAACCCTTCTCTTTGGTAACTAAATCGTAAGTAATATTTGTTTTGTTATGAAACTTGGTCTAAATATGTTTATTCTTAATAATATTTTGTTAAGAAATTTGATTATTGTGTTCAATCACGCAAATTAATTTAAGTATGTTGATATTTTTAAAATTCTAATAAAAGTACATATGCGGTTCTTGATGGTTCGACTGGTTGGACCATTGAAACCTCGAACCCTGAGTCCTCGTGGTTTCACTATAAGAAAACACGTTATTTCCGATAGCTAAAAACCGCCAACGGACGTCGAATGCCAACGGTAGCCATTAGAAATAGTCATAGCTTTTAAGGGCGTCGAGGAATAGAGTTTCTGACGGCTATCGACATCCCTATCATTGGCCTTTTCGACGGCTTATAACGATTGGTGTCGGTTTCCGATGGCTTCCGATGGACGTAGAAAGCCATCAGAGATCGTTACATGCACTATGCCAATAAACTGTAGTAAACCCTCAGAAACCATTACGGATTCATGGACCTATAAGCCGTCGGTAGCCACCGGAAAACCTGCACATTTTTTTTTCGTTTCAGCTTCTGTTTAGCTCTCAAACTACATTTGTCACTCAAACCATCATCTCAGCCACAATGTATAATCTCAGCATACCGTATACCAAGTAAAAATCAAAATAAAACCAATTTTAACTCAAAAAATCAACAAGAACACGAATACAACATAAATTAAACCATAAACTCAAACTACTAAGTATACAATGCATAAATTGGTACAAACCACATAATCTACCATCATAATTGACATAAATACATCAAGTCTACCAAGTAAGACTACCACAAAAAGTCTACCGTCAAGTCTACCATCAAAATTACCATCAAGGTCTACTATCATAATACATACAAAATATCAACACATAGTCTTATAAACCCACAGTCATGTACACTGCTCCAACAAAAAAACATAGCTCACACTCCATCACTGATCAACATCTGTGGAACCAGCTGAAGAGGGAAAGCGGTCATACTGATGTGCAAACTCCGCCAAACGCCGGTATAGAAGTTGAGTCATCTCAATGGTTTGGCGACAATTTTGGTCCTCAAGCTCCACCATCCTAGCTCTCAACTGCTCAATCTTTGTGACGTTTATATCAGCTTTAGTTTGTTTTCCCTGTCTTTGCTAATTGCTGCCTATAACAATTATTTAACATCTTTTAATCATGTGCGATTATATTAATAACCTGTTACTCATAAAAGTTATTTTATTTCTAAACTAAAAATTAAATTAAAGGAAAATCGTTTACCACTTGATTTCCAAAGCCATAACGCCTGTTCCGCGTCATTGGATCCATCACTGACTAGAATATAATGTCTTCCTCGTCGGTCATGAGCTTCTGTAGTCCAGTCTCAGCTAGACGCTTCTGACGCTGCTCCATAAACTTCTCCTACAAGACCAAATAAGAACGTAGATAAAATTAATATCATGAAATCTTATTTTATTATAATTTAACAATTACTACAAATGCTTCTACATAAAATGAAATCTTACATGACTCTTCCTAGGTTTGTCATCATGCCATGTATATGAGATGTTCCCATCTGCATCGACATGCTCGATGGCATGCGTACAAGTAAACACGTCTATATATGAGACTCGACCCATCCCCTCAACCTATTAAATTTGATTATTACATACAGTTATTACACATTCAAAATTATAGGATATTAACTTTTTATAAGTTGCATTTATAAAATTTACCAACTTCTGTCAATACTGCTGAATTGACTTAGATCCTCCTCGATGAGTGAGTGGATTTGCATTCCTATTTGCAGAGTTTCTTTCTAACTCTGCCTGTACATTCAAAATTTGATACATTACATATCGAGTAATTTTTAAAAAAAAATTAGTACACTTATCTTCGCTTCATCACTCTCCCAATACCTAAGAAATCCATCCCACATGGCTTCTCCCATCTAGCTAGTTTTTTTCATGTTTTTCTTCATTGTTGATATGCAATCATTATAATTCTTCATCATTTTCTGCATCCAATAGGTCCGAGCCAGCTGTAAGTCATATGTATGTATATCCACCTCGGCCTATGTTTCACATTAAACAAATAGTAGCAGTAAAATATGTGCAGTATATCGACGATTAAAAAAATTAAAATGGAAAAATATATATAAGAAAACACTTACAAGGACATCCTGCCAAATGACCTCTTGTATGTTAGATGAGAATAGATCACACTTCAGCCAACATGCCAACATCTGAGCCCTGTATGCTGCTCTCGATGCATCTGAAATAACCTTGAAGGTGGAAGATCGAAAATCTTGTGTTAAATATGGTATACATAAGTGTATAGTTGGTAAAAAATTAACATGCTAAATAATGTTTATTTTTACCATGTATTCATAGGCACTAAGGAGACGACTGAATGCTGTGAGGATTGCAATTGACCAGAACCATCACCTAAAGAATGCCTACTCGATGACATACCTGTCACATACAAATCATTTTAAAAGATAACAATAACGTTACACTAAAATTTATTTAACAGTTAACTTACATGAACGTTATCTGGTTAAGTGTTTCTTAATTGATTAAGACCGTAACCTTTGCAAAGACCTCTCACATTAGACTATCTTTTATAGCAGCTGGATTTGCCGGTTGGGTCCGGGCAGCCTTACGCCATAACCGAGTCTAACCTCGTGTCTTTACACTTGTCACGTATTTAGTTTGTGCCTAAGACCTCTCACATTGGGCCAATCATTTGTAGCCGCTGGATTTGCCGGTCGGTTCCGGGTAGTCTTATGCTACAAAAGGGTCCAACCTCGTGTCTTAGTCGATTAATTACACCTAATTAATCACCCCTATAATTTGTATTAATTATCCCTAATTAATTACAAATTTAACGATGTACATAATTGACTCAATTATGTCCATCCACTTTATGGTATGCATAATCATACCAACTTCACACCATTTTATTAACATGAATATTAACCCCATCGTTCCCCACGTAATTCGCTAACATGACATACTTAAAAGGGAAGATTCATCACACATACAATGGGTTCAACTTGCATAACATTAGCATCAACATGGGTTTTAAAGGTGTCAACATGCATATAACATCAAACCCAACTAGCATAAATAATCAACCCAAACTTGAATGAATCACATATGTCATAAAGAGGGTAACTTGCATAAGTTACTTATGTCATACAAAGGGGTAAACTTGCATATGTATGTATGACATACAAAGGTGTAAACTTGCACATGTTACTTGCATATAATCAAACACCAAACTTGCATAACATGTCATATATGAACTTGCATATAATCAAACACCAAACTTGCATAACATGGTGTCATAATGGATCAATGTTTATCATAGTGATTTGCATAACTAGCATCATGAGCACATAGCATAAAACTTGCATAACTAGCATCATGAACATATAGCATAAAACTTGCACTCATAGCATATGACTTGCATAATATCATGAACACTTAGAATATGACTTGCATAACTTGCATAACATCATGAACACGCATAATATCATGAACACTTAGCATATGACTTGCATAACTTGCATAACATCATGAACACATAGCATATGACTTGCATAACTTGCATAACATCATGAACACATAGCATATAACTTGCATAACTAACATAACATCGTGAACACATAGCATATGATAAAATAACTTGCATAACATCATGAACACATCGCATATGATAACATAACTTGCATTGATCCACATACATAACCATAACCTCATTATATCCTATCATAATTAGTTTAGCAATTGCTTGCTAAAGGCATAGAAACTCACAACTTGTTGATTAGCACTCCTATGAAGAAGATTAAGTTGCTAGAGTTGATTAGAAGTTGATTTGAGAAGCTATCTTCTTCTACAATTTGATGGAGGCTCCTTCAAGTTGCATTTTGACGGCATAACGACGTTGTATCTATTTTTAGTATGGATTAGGGTAGTCTTAGGGTGTATTTATAGATTTAGGATGTAGTTTAGGCCCTTAGATTAACCCTAGATTAGGTTAGAGCCGTCAGATTTCGTCACAAGCCCCAAAACGCAGCCCAAATCCCAAATCAGTGCACCCAGGTCACACAGACCGACAAGGGGGGTCGACCCAGGGACCGACAGGGGGGGTCGACCCCTGGGTCGACCCCTTGGGGGGGGGGTCGACACCCATGTCGACCCCTGTGTCGACTCCCTCTATCTGGCGGGAATTTTCCCGCCTCTTCTGAAATTTGAAATTTTTAATATTTAAATCTGTTTTGAATTTTCTGAAACTTCTTTGGGCCTTAACTGGGTCATACGGACTCCGATTTTCGAAAACTCGGACTCAATTTCGCGTATTTTTCCAAGACGAACGCAATGGCATAGCCCATTTCCCCTGATTCAGATTTTAAAATTTAATTCTGCCCTGTTTTATATTATAGCAAGTTATTCAACATACGGGGTGTTACATTCTCCCCTACTTAAAGGATTTCGTCCCCGAAATCTCTAAGTCAAGAAGAACGTATCCTACCAACCAAACAACCATCTACTCAAACCATCAAACACTGGCATCCATTGTCCTTAAAGTTTATAATGTTGTATGAACATATACAAAGAGTGTGTGTATATGTTCCCTATCTAATGCAAAATCAGGCGGTCTTCTGATTCAGTTGACCTCCTTAATGCAAACCATGATAGTGGCATGCATCCAATATGTATGCGAAAGAACCCTATCGACACATACTATTTCTACATGTGTGCACAACCATACACCAAAATGCATCATCCATATGATAACACAACCATTATACATCCATTAATATAGCTACCTACACACAATTATATGCAATATGCAATATGAAGTGACTGAGCCGATCTAGTGTCTAAAGTGTGTGTATATGCATCCACGAGCAACCACTAGCAAACACTTGCATCCACACGCATCCATCAATCATAACATGTCTCAAACACATGTTTCAACCATAGGTCTACCCTATCTAAAGGTCAAAGGTACTAATGAGAGGACATACTAAAGATAAGATAAGTACTAGACAAACGATAAATGAGAAGTTAAAAGACATACCCTCAAAAAGGAATGGGTACAATGAACGCATCTTCGCTTCTGTCTCCCAAGTAGCATTGCTCTCATCCTCTCCCCATTGCACTTTGACTAGTCGAACCTCTCTGTTTCTCAACTTCCTAATCTCTGACCCAAGGATGCGGGTAGGAGCTCGTCGAATAGTTGCATCACGCTCTACCTCCACTTCTTTAAGCAAGCTCGGCTCTACTACCTCTGCGGTCTCATGTAGGCACTTCCTCAAATGTGACACATGGAATAGGTCATGTACCCCACTAAGTCTCTCGGGTAAATCCACTCTATATGCCATCCGTCCAATCCTTTCCTTAATAGGAAACAGTCCTACAAATCTTGGTGCTAACTTCCCAATGGACCCAAAGCGGACAACATTCCGTAATGGAGATACTTTAACAAAGACCATGTCCCCAACATCAAACTCAAGATCCGTCCTCCTCTTATCCGCGTATGATTTCTTCCTATCTTGTGCTGCCTTCATCCTTCTTCAAATCAAATCAATCTTTTCCAAAGTCTCTCTAACCATATCGGGCCCAAGCAAGATCTTATCCGTAGATTCCCACCAACATGTAGGTGATCGACAAGGCCTTCCATAAAGAGCTTCGAAAGGAGCCATACCAATACTAGACTGAAAGCTGTTATTATATGCGAACTCCACTAATGGAAGATGCTCTTCCCATGTACCTCCAAAATCTAAGATACATAGCCTCAAAAGGTCTTCTAGAACACGATTCACCCTCTCGGTCTGGCCGTCCGTCTGAGGATGATATGCGGTGCTCAAACACAACTGAGTCCCTACCGCCTCTTGCAAATCTTCCAAAACTCGCTAGTGAAGATAGGATCTTGATCACTCACTATGCTAGAAGGTACCCCATGCAATCGAACTATCTCTCGAAGGTAAACTGAAGCTAGCCATGGAGCAGTCCTCTTACTCTTCACGGGTATGAAATGGGCACTCTTAGTAAGTCTATCTACCACAACGCAAATTCCCGTATTACCCTTCCTCGATCTTGGTAACCCATCAATAAAATCCATCGAGATGCTATCCCACTTCCATTGCGGAACTTCCAATGGGTGAAGCAACCCACCAGGTTTCTTTTGCTCCGCTTTCACTTGTTGGCACACCAAGCATCTAGCGACATACTCGGCCACATCTTTCTTCATATCGGCCCAAAAGAAAACTCGCTTCATGTCTTGGTACATCTTGTCCCCACCGGGATGAATGGTCATCTTCGAACGATGCGCATCATCAAGAATAGCCTTCCTCAGACCCTCGTCTTGCGGTACACAAAGTCTACCATCTCTACGCAAGCACCCCCTATCGTCTAGGGTGTACCTACTCAAATGGCTGGACGACTCCCCCCTTATGAGCTTCTCTACTAACTCAACCAACTGTGGGTCATCCCGCTGTGCCTCGCCAATCCGTCCCAAAAGAGTAGGTCTAACCTCTAAAGATGCTAGCAATCCGGGTACAAAGTCAACGGAAGGTCTGAAGTCAAACATCGAGATAAATTCCAAGCTTCGTCGTTCCACGAACAATGGACTCAAGGACAACCTTTTTCTGCTCAAGGCGTCCGCCACCACGTTACCCTTGCCAGGGGTATACGCTATCTTGAAATCATAGGATGCTAAGAACTCCATCCACCTTTGCTGTCTCAAGTTCAAATCCTTCTGATAAAACAAGTACTTCAATGATTTGTGGTCAGTGAACAATTCGAATCTCTCTCCAAGAAGATAATGGCGCCAAGTCTTAAGCGCAAAAACAATAGCGGCCAACTCTAAATCATGGGTAGGGTAATTTTTGTCATGCTTTCTCAACTGCCTTCCCCCATAGGCTATTACCCTTCCCTCTTGCATTAAGACTGCGCCCAGTCCTGTCCCACAAGCATCGGTATAAACAACAAATGGCTTACTCCCATCTGGCAACACTAAGACTGGAGCTGTGGTTAAGGCTCTCTTTAACCGTTGGAACGCATCATCACAATCTACGTCCCATGTGAAGACTAGATTCTTCTTCGTCAAGCGAGTTAATGGGGCTGATATCTTCGTGAAGTCCTTGATAAACTTCCTATAGTAGCCAGCCAACCCCAAGAAACTCCTCACCTCGGTAGCATTCTTCGGAACCTTCCAATCTTGGATGGATACTACCTTCGCGGGATCCACAGCTATCCCTTCCTTAGAGACCACGTGCCCTAAGAACCGCACTTCCTTCCTCCAAAAGTGACATTTAGAGAATTTAGCCTTAAGGCTATGCGCTCGAAGAGTCTCCAACACTTCCCTAAGATGTAGGGCATGCTCTTCTTCACTCTTAGAAAAGACTAAGATGTCATCCACAAAGACCACCACGAACTTATTAAGGTACTCCCTGAACACCCTACTCATCAAATCAACAAAGTATGCAGGGGCGTTCGCCAAACCAAATGGCATCACAAGCCACTCATAGAAACCATCCGGAGTCCTAAAGGCAGTCTTGTCTATGCTATCCTCATCCACTCTCAACTGATGAAACCCCGTGGCCAAGTCCAACTGCGAAAACACTGAGGCGCCAACCAACTGATCAAAGAGATCATCAATCCTCGGCAATGGGTGTCTATTCTTCTTTGTGAGCTTGTTGAGTTCTCTATAGTCTACACAAAGTCTGAGGGACCCATCCGCCTTCGTGGAAAAAACTACTGGAGCACCCCACTCCGATATACTTCGTCTTGTGAACCCCTTCTCAAGCAACTCCCCTACTTGCTTATGGAGTTCCCTCCTCTCACGAGGAGCCATGTGGCGCACTGGCAAAGATACTGGCTTAGCATTGTCCACCAGATATATCCGGAAGTCTATCTCTCGCTTTGGAGGTAAGCCCTTCACCTCCTCAAACACATTCGAGTATTCCCGGACCACTCTAACAGATCGCAAATTCTCAACCGAAGCGTCAAGCGATTCAAGATAACTTAGCATAACAGAATCCATGGGATTACAAGAGATCTCGAGAGTGTTACCCAAGCGGGTCATGAGCCTAACAACTCTCCTTTCACAATCAAGAACGGCACCATTACTGGATAACCAGTCCATGCCCAAAATCAACCCATAGCCCGTGAAGCCCAAAACAAAAGCATCACACCTAAACTCAACGCTAAGTATGGAAATCTTCAAACCCAAACATATCATGGACAAATAAGTGGAGCCCCCAATTGGGTTTGAAACAACCAAGGGATCATCTACTAGACTGGTGTCTAAGTGCAGTGACTCAACTAATGATGATGAGATAAACGAATGCGATGCGCCAGAGTCAAACAAAGTACGGACAGGATGATCAAACAGAAAAACCAGACTTTCAACGGAAATAGTTCTACCTCTTTCCTGAATCGGTGGAACCGCGAGAGCCTGAACTTGCCCCCTTGCCTGACCTGGTGCCATAAGAGCTTGCACCTATCCCCCTGAGGTAGATCCCGTCCTTTGCCCATTCTTAAGGCAGTTCTTCACAAGATGCCCTGCTTCGCCACAGTGGAAGCAGCCCGTCTTCTTCTTCTTCCGACACTTAGGTGGCCTGGTGTTCCGCAATTGAAGCACTTCTTCTTTCCCTTACCACCGTTGCCTTTCCCACCCTTGTTTTGTTGTTGCGGTTGAGGTCTCTTCTGATCTCCTTTCTTCTCGGGTGCCTTATTAGCAT
This sequence comes from Allium sativum, assembly GCA_030737875.1. Classification (NCBI taxonomy): domain Eukaryota; kingdom Viridiplantae; phylum Streptophyta; class Magnoliopsida; order Asparagales; family Amaryllidaceae; genus Allium; species Allium sativum. The sequence goes on along the minus strand of CM060915.1, from coordinate 976,596,363 downwards.
TGGGACCCTTCTCTTCCTCATGCATGAGTGCCATGTCTACTAGCTTTTCAAAGGTGGCCCCCATAGGGATGTGAGTCATAGCCAATCCATGCATCGGTTCATTTAATCCCTTAACGAACCTCAAAGCCTTCTTCTCCGGTGTATTCACCATGTCTATGCCAAATCTTGCTAGCTGATTAAACTTGTTGACATATTCCTTCACTGATAGGTTTCCTTGCTTTAGAGTCAAGAACCTTTCCATATACAAGTTTTCCTCCGCCCTTGAGAGAAACTTTGCCACAAACCTTTGTCTGAAATCCGCCCAAGAGTCAACAGGGCGCTCTCCATTAGTGACTTCCCACCAGAACGAGGCCTCTCCCTTCATTAACCAAGCAGCTAACTTGACTTTCTTTCCTTCTTCCGTCTCAAAGATATCTATCAACTCTTCTACCTCCTTAAGCCAATCCCTAGCTTCCACAAAAGTTCCTGATCCTTTAAAAGGTTTCCCTCCCATAGCCTAAAATTCCTTGCAAGTCTTAGCAAAAGTATCCGTGCGAGGAGGAGGAGGAAGATCGGGTGCTACTGTTGGTGGAGGAACATTTGCTGGACCCGCAGTGGCGGCCCTAGCCTCCATCAATCTCCTATACCATACTGGTATCGTCACACCCTCCGGAAAGTTTAGATCTTCAGCCATGCTGAAACGAAAAAGGAAAGATTCAAAACGGAGAATTCGAAAGATAAAGATATGGCTATTTGGGGATTATGCTTTCCTTTCAAAAACTTTTCTCTCAAAAGACATGTTTTTTTTTTTTGAAAATACTTCTTCCAAAAATGTTTTTAGAAAATAGTTTTTCTAAAAGTTTTATCTGTTCCGGTAACCTTCAGCTCTGATACCACGCGTAACACCCCACACCCGCTAAGGTCACTCACTAAGGGAATGCCTTAACTTCGGTGGAGTATTTTAAGTGAATATAGAACAGAAAAATTACAACAAGACAGATATAAATAATACTTGAAATCTAAAACATCATTTCATTGCAGCAGAAGATAAACATGTTTGGTTACATATCAAAACCAACTAAAACAAGAGTCAAGTACTAAATATCCATCCTGATAAAACATAAGTACATAATCCCACTACATAACTAATAGCCATAATAGAAAAGATAAGCTGGGCTTTACATCACGGTCCAAGCTCCAAAAGATAGATAAAGCAATCTGATCAAAGCCCACTAGTGCTAGGCCCACTCTGAGAACCTGAGGGTTGGGAAAAAGATAAAAACAACGGGGTCAGACATAAGTCTGAGTGATCCCTATAACTTTAACAATACAATCATTAAAGTAATTAGGGTATGATATAAACTTGGTACGGTAATGACTGGGGATAAATGACTACACTAAGTAGCCAACTACACATAGGATGAACCAAGATATCGGTAAAGACGCATCTACCCACCCAAGGGTAATTACTACACTGCACCACACCAGTCATTCCTATTTAAAGGTTGATCCCACCCAAGGACTTAGAAAATTTAAGTAGTAGTTTCGTGTACCCCTAGCTGACTACATAGGTGTCGTCTGCCCCTATCTCCACTAGGTGTACCCACTACTCCCCAAGCGATCGGCTCCCTACCGTAGATACCCCGTGCTGGCCCCACAGTGGGGTGTATCACTCCCCAAAGTGGCAACCCGATACAACCAATGGTGCACGGCTTATACCTACACGATGCAACAACGTCTTATCTACTAGCCCAGGTCCACACACGCATATGAAACCCGTTGGACTTGCGTTGCCATCGCTAACCCGTTTTGGCCTCTTATAGTCAAGCCCAGTACGCGTATCCCGTCCTCGACATGGGTCGAGCCCAATAAGATACATATGGGTTACTGGTTGAAATGGGCCCCCACAAGCTACCCACCTAAGCTTGTTCCTTTTTCTAGTGCATCCCACTTAACCCTTTAATCATGTTTAATTACATGTTTCCACTTGGTTAAGTATTCTAATCGTATTTTCTATTGCCACCCAAGGCAACCCACTAGATTTCCACATGCCACCCAAGGCACTTACTTAATTTCCACATGCCACCCAAGGCATCCACTTAACCCCTCATGCCCCACTACATGCTTATCTGGTTAAGTGTTTCTTAATTGATTAAGACCGTAACCTTTGCAAAGACCTCTCACATTAGACTATCTTTTATGGCAGCTGGATTTGCCGGTTGGGTCCGGGCAGCCTTACGCCATAACCGAGTCTAACCTCGTGTCTTTACACTTGTCACGTATTTAGTTTGTTCCTAAGACCTCTCACATTGGGCCAATCATTTGTAGCCGCTGGATTTGCCGGTCGGTTCCGGGCAATCTTATGCTACAAAAGGGTCCAACCTCGTGTCTTGGTCGATTAATTACACCAAATTAATCACCCCCATAATTTGTATTAATTATCCCTAATTAATTACAAATTTAACGATGTACATAATTGACTCAATTATGTCCATCCACTTTATGGTATGCATAATCATACCAACTTCACACCATTTTATTAACATGAATATTAACCCCATCGTTCCCCACGTAATTCGCTAACATGACATACTTAAAAGGGAAGATTCATCACACATACAATGGGTTCAACTTGCATAACATTAGCATCAACATGGGTTTTAAAGGTGTCAACATGCATATAGCATCAAACCCAACTAGCATAAATAATCAACCCAAACTTGCATGAATCACATATGTCATAGAGAGGGTAACTTGCATAAGTTACTTATGTCATACAAAGGGGTAAACTTGCATATGTATGTATGACATACAAAGGTGTAAACTTGCACATGTTACTTGCATATAATCAAACACCAAACTTGCATAACATGTCATATATTAACTTGCATATAATCAAACACCAAACTTGCATAACATGGTGTCATAATGGATCAATGTTTATCATAGTGATTTGCATAACTAGCATCATGAGCACATAGCATAAAACTTGCATAACTAGCATCATGAACATATAGCATAAAACTTGCACTCATAGCATATGACTTGCATAACTTGCATAACATCATGAACACTTAGCATATGACTTGCATAACTTGCATAACATCATGAACACATAGCATATGACTTGCATAACTTGCATAACATCATGAACACATAGCATATGACTTGCATAACTTGCATAACATCATGAACACATAGCATATAACTTGCATAACTTGCTTAACATCATGAACACATAGCATATAACTTGCATAACTTGCATAACATCATGAACACATAGCATATGATAACATAACTTGCATTGATCCACATACATAACCATAACCTCATTATATCCTGTCAAAATTAGTTTAGCAATTGCTTGCTAAAGGCATAGAAACTCACAACTTGTTGATTAGCACTCCTATGAAGAAGATTAAGTTGCTAGAGTTGATTAGAAGTTGATTTGAGAAGCTATCTTCTTCTACAATTTGATGGAGGCTCCTTCAAGTTGCATTTTGACGGCATAACGACGTTGTGTCTATTTTTAGTATGGATTAGGGTAGTCTTAGGGTGTATTTATAGATTTAGGATGTAGTTTAGGCCCTTATATTAACCCTAGATTAGGTTAGAGCCGTCAGATTATGTCACAAGCCCCAAAACTCAGCCCAAATCCCAAATCAGTGCACCCAGGTCACACAGACCGACAGGGGGGTCGACCCCTGGGTCGACCCCTTGGGGGGGTCGACACCCATGTCGACCCCTATGTCGACTCCCTCTGTCTGGCGGGAATTTTTCCGCCTCTTCTGAAATTTGAAATTTTTAATATTTAAATCTGTTTTAAATTTTCTGAAACTTCTTTGGGCCTCAACTGGGTCATACGGACTCCGATTTTCGAAAACTCGGACTCTATTTCGCGTATTTTTCCGAGACGAACGCAATGGCATAGCCCGTTTCCCCTTATTCAGATTTTGAAATTTAATTCTACCCTGTTTTATATTATAGCAAGTTATTCAACATACGGGGTGTTACAAGTAACATATTACATTGCAGTTTTAAGATAAACAAATGGGAAAAACTGCATATGACATAAAAGATGTAAATAATGATCATAATATTCAAAAATTTAACAGAGTTACATGAATTACAAAATATACATCGTATACTCCATAATTACATTACAATTAGAAAGATAATACTCATCATCTACATCAGTCATCAACGTCTTCTAATTCAAAATCGGTCTCAGATTCTACATTATTTTCCTCCGTACTCTCGAACGCTTCTACCAAAACATTTGTCTCAACGATCAGAGGTCCAAAATCTGCATGATCATCTTCAGTTATTACTTCATTGTTCTACTCGAGATCTGCCTAATAGGCACCTTCGTCTGGATTATTCTTCCCGTCGAACATAAATCTGACCTTTGTTTTAAAAAATTGCCGACCAATCTTCTTTGTCTCTTTCAAAAGATGGGTAAGGAGCGTAATAAACTTGAAATGCTTGTTTGGATAGTATAAAAGGATCATGTTTGTAATATGTCAGTTCATCCCAGAACCTGGAACACTGCTAAAACAATTGCATTTAAATAAAAACACCTCCTTTGCGGGTCGTGAGAAATATGTCAGTTGCAAAATTTGCCATGAAAATCATTTATGTGATTTTCTGGATCATCACTGCCTTTAACGAATACACCTGTATTATTCATTAATTTCTCAACACTGTATTCTTTGATGTTAAATTTATATCCATTAACAAAGTATATTGCATATGTCTTGGCCACTCTTTTTGGTCCCATTGCAAGATATTTCAACCCTTCATTAGCAACACAATTTTAGGGTTCGTAAACGTAATGTATAAACCAGGCAAAAAATTCTTTACTGAGATCTCCTTTTGGATATTCACGTTCATAAACGCTATTTATATATAAATAAAATACTACATTAGATTATACACACACAAGCATGTAGAAATGAATAAAGCACTAGTTGACATTTCAGATTACCTGACAAATGGTGAAACTTTAACACAATTTAGAAGAATATAAGTGTGTGCTACATGAAGATCTTTATCGTCTAGCCATACGTCTAGACATTTCGCAGAAGGTTGACCATGTTGTCTAAAAATAAGCAATACTGTTTGAGACAATTCTTGTTAGTCCCCTTCTTCATTTTGAGGAACACTTTCAAATGATATATTCACATGATCACTGAAATAATAAGATAAAAAGAGCGAAGCTTCTTATTTAATGTAAGATTTACATATCGAACCTTCAACTCATGTTTTTTGTCTCACTTTTTCTTCAGACGATTCAGGTATCTATGCAAAATTAATTTATATTATTTCATATTTTTAAGTGCAATTAAATTAATAGGTAAGATGTTTATATATACCTCTTAAATGGATACATCCATCCATATTGGACGGGGCCTCGAAGTCGTGCTTCAGTTGGTAGATGAACAGATAAATGCTTCATTACATTAAAAATACCTAAAGGAAATATTTTCTCTAATTTACAGAGCAATATAAGAATATCTACTTCATGTTTACGTAAACGTTGCACTTTTAAAGTAGTCGAATAAAGCTCTTTGTAAAACATACAAAGCTCTGTTACTACCTGCCAAACTTTTAACGGCAGTAGTTCTTTGAACATAATGGGAAATAAACGCTCCATCATAATGTGACAGTCATGACTTTTCATTTCGCTCAATTTACCATTTTTGAAGTCAACACATCTACGAAGGTTTGATGAAATCCCATCAGGAAAACTTGACCTTTCAACCCATTTTAACACAACTTTAACTTGATTATTATCTAATTCATAACATGTTATGGGTTTTTTTTACCGCCATTTGGTTTCATATGAAGCTCGGGATGTTTGAATAATTCTTTTATATCGCACCTTGATTTCAAATCATCTTTAGTCTTCCCTTTGACATTCAAAATTGTTTTAAAGACATTGCCAAATACATTTTTCTCATTGTGCATCACATCAATATTATGATAAAGCAGAAGATGTTTCTAATACAGCAACTCCTAAAAAATAGACTGTTTGCACCAATTGTGAATAGTCGATTTGCCTCCAATTTCTGTTTGAACTCCAGTTTCATGTATATTTGGGTAATCTTTAACCAGTTCATACCATATCGTTGGTGGTTGTATGGTTTCTACTCTATTAGCTAAAAAGTTTTTCTTGTCTACTCTGAAAGGATAATTTACATGGAGAAAATATCGATGATAGTCAAACCTTGAAATTTTCTTACCATACAATAAGGAAAACGCTCGTGTTTCTTCCATGCAATATGGACATGCTAGACGACCACAGTACTCCATCCTGAAAGCATTGCATTGGCAGGAAAATAACTTATAGTCCACAACAAAGAAGCAAACATACGAAAAAAAATTCTTCTTTGAAACATCGTATGTTCTACTCCTTCATTCCAAAATGTTATTAATTCTTCAATCAACGGTTGTAAATAAACATCAATTCCTTCTGTCGGATTGTCGGGACCAAGAAGAACAACAGTAAGAAACATGTATTGTGTTTTCATAGTCATCCGTGGAGGTAAATTATAAGATGTGATGATAATGGGTCATGATGAATATTTAACACCAAATTGAAAAAATGATGAAAAACCATTCGTACGTAATCTTAGTATGAAATTACGGCTTTCCGCTGTGAAATTAGGATCAGTTTTATCGAAATGCTTCCATGCTTCCCCATCGGTCGAAAGGGTTAACGTACCTTCTTCCTTCGATCTCACTTTATGTCATTTCATATGAGATGTAGTTACATAAGATGCATATAATCTCTGAAGCCTTGGAGTAATGGGTAAGTAATGCATACGTTTGTATGGAACTTCCTTTCCCTTCTTCTTTCTTGGTTTATATCTTTCATGATTACATAATTTACAATTTCTAAGGTTTACCTCATATTTCCAAAACAACATGCATCCTTTTAAACATGTATCTATTTTCTGATAAGGTGTACTAAATGCTGAGATAAGTTTTTTAATTTCATAGTGATTTTCACACATTAAATTATCGGGCGGCATGAGCCTTTTTGATGCTTGTACAATAGTTGTAAACCCAGTTTTAGTGATGTTGTATTCTGACTTCATCGCAATGTATTCTATGACTGTTGAGTGTCGCTTTTACAACCATCCCAAATAGGTTTCTTAGCATTATCCAATAAACCATAAATTTTCTTAGCTTCAATATTCGATTCTTCAGCATTTCTATCATCGTCGTCAACTGCAACCATAGGAAACATTGATCGTGTAGCATCTTCGATCATGTTTTCAATATGGGTCGTACTAACATTTTCACTAAAAACACTTTCTACCTCAGTCTCTACATAAATATTTGCTACAACTTCTCCATGACGATCCTAAAAATAATACTCAGGTACGAATACGTTTTTGCACAAATGGACTTTCACAATATCGGATAACAAATACTACAAATGTCTACATTTGCTACACGGACAATGAATTTCTGGATCGCTTCTGTTATTACTAGAAGCAAATTCAACAAAGACATTTATACCATTATAAAAATCTTCTTTTATTGAACCTCTCTGTCCTCCTCTTTGGTACATCCAATTCCCCCGATCAACAAAATAATCAATCATTTTTCTTATTTGAGAAATTTAGTCACAAGTTCAAAAATTAATACTTATTTTCAAGAACACAAATTCGAAAAGTTTGTTTTTATGGTCGTACAACGCATGTATATATAATGGTTGAAAGCAAATAACAATTTCATAAAGTTAAAAATAATTTCAAACATAGCATATTTTTTTAACGTAACTTTTTTACATGGTCATGCATCTAACTTCCCATTATAAACACAATAAACATTTACATTTTGTATATTACTTCGCCTCAAACGATTCAACAAAATTTCGGCAGTATTTCCCTTTTGTTTCCTGCATTGTACACAAATGCACGTAAGCAGGAAACAAAAAGGAAAATTAAACCAAAATTTTGTGAATCGCTTGAAATGAAGTAGTATACAAAATGTAGATGCTTACTGCGTTTATAACTTGTCCAGTACAAGGATAAATCCAACAAATATTGTACCAGATGAATATAAATGGTCGTTCTTTAGTTTGACAAAAAACGACTATTTATAAAACGATCATGTACAACACTCGCCGGACAAGGCCGAAAATAAGTTAAGGGATATTAGCCAATTAGATTTGAGCATTTTACTAGAAAAATATAGTTTTACTACAACACAAAAATATTTTATTTTATCATATTTGCTCGACGTATCAATCAACTTAAAGTCAATTTACTATTATTGTCGTTTCAACATTCACAACTAGAATTCAGACTCATGTTTTTTTGTGCATAAGTCAACGTGCACAATGTACTATTCTTAGCTTGGGCATCAAGTTTTTCCTATAACAACTAACACAATACAAGAATCATATGTGCACAACGATGCATATATACACAAATAATCACAATTATACAATGGCAAAAACCACGCTTGGGGGACATATGCACAAATAACCAAACATTGCACATAAAATTTTCAGTTTCACTGTATCACATGAAATATGCACATAATAGGATGTTATTACCCACTAAAATGCTATTGTATCTAATTACAATCAATAGATAACCCTAATTTTCGATTTTCAGCATATATAGGTTTAGGTAAAAATTGGTTTTTAAGCAAATAAAGAGATTATACCTCAAACTGCTTGTCTAAGGCGTCGGAGATGAAGCCGGGAGGATTGCATGCGAAGAAATCGATGTTTGGTGGTGAAAAATATGAATTTGGGGATGGTAGGGTTAAATTTTCGTATGTCGGAAGTAAGAAGAGGGAGGCAGAATTGGGGAAGAAAGAGTTCGGGTGTTCAATTATCCCTGAATATTTCCAACGACTTCCGGTGGTCGCCTACGGCCCATCGCAAGCCGTCGGAAATGAACCGACGCAAAATCATCGCCCCCCTCTATCGAAAATTCCAATGTTTCTTGTAATGTTTGATTCACGGTCCAGTTATGAACACATTGGATAAAGGTTTAGCTTAACATCCTAAAATTTTTGAGTAAAATGGAGTAATTTATTGAACTTAAAATTATTGCATTTAATATGATGCGTCTGTCTTAAACTGACAAACATGCACTATTGTTATTTCTGTCTCGCTTTTCCTAATTATCTAAAAAATATATAAGTCCATACCTATTAAATATTCAGTTCTATCTAATTTTCATTATGATGGGGATAAAATTATATTAGATGCTAATTATACTCGGACTAATAGACAATCATCTTTTTGGAATTCCATTTTGAAATATTTTGATTTTTTTAACTTAGGTTTTAATTTGATTGTCCATTCGGGTGATAATACATTTTTCTGGCATGATTCTTGGATTATTAGATTGCCCTTTAAAATTGAATTTAAAAACTTTTTGAGAATTGCTGCTTTAAGAATTACTTGATTAAGGAAGTTTATATGGAGAGTTTAGATCCCCGTAGAAAATTACATTTGAGGATATTTTAGATGGCTTAGTAGTGTACAGGAAATTTGCCTTATATGAGCTAAGTTGTAATTGTATCATATTGATAATAATTGTGATAGCATTTATTTGGGACTTGATAAGAGTTTGAAGCACTCTTCGAAATCTATGTATAAGTTCCTTAATTTTACAGGTATTTCAATTTTAAAATTCAAGTTTATATGGAAGGCTAATGCTCCGCCTAAAGCTAAATTTCATATGTGTTTAATTGTCCATAAGAAACTAAATACTGTAGAGCAATTAAGAAAGAAAAAAAATTATTTCTGATTATAAATGTTGTTTTTGTAGTCTATTTGATGAAAGTGCTGATCATTTATTTTTTTCCTATGTTGAAACTTTCTATATTTTAAATATGGTTTAAATTTTTTTGTTTTTAACTGTTCTAATAATTTTAGGAATTGTGGTTGTTATTGGAATTTTTTTAGATTTGATTTTTAAATATAGATATGTACTTGATATTTTAGTAACTATTATAAGTTAGTTTACTTGGTTAGATAGGAATTAGGGAATGTTTCATTCTAATTCTATTACGGTACATAAATTAATTATTAATATCGTAACTTTTTGTTTAGATTGGATGTCTAACCCTCACTATAAAATGTCTAGGGATCCTATGTTTAAAAGACTTTTCGTTAAAGTTAGAAATAATTTGAATTTGTTTATTAGGATTAATAAGCATTTTAGTTATAATAGAATCTGTATTTGTTATTGATATCTGATATTAATGATTATTATAGTTGTCTCTTTCTATCTTATGGTGTTATGTTATCCACACATATATGGATATTTTTTATATATATATATACATATATATGTGTGTGTTGTTAGCTTAATTTTTTTTTCCAGTTTACAGGTCAGTTGATTTTCTTCGAGGAGCTTATTGGAGAGTAGTTCTGGAGAGTCTTTTCTTTTGTTATGTTGTGTTGTTCATATGTATTTTTTGGATTTTTTTTTTGGAGTGACTGTTGTATTACTTAGGAGTAGATATACTTCATAATTAGGTGGTGGCCATGCCGGGACTCGATTTTGAAGCATGATGAGCGGTGGTTTATCTGGAACTCATCCATCTACCTCTTATATTTTGTGGTCATAGTTCGGGTTGTGTATGTGTTATTGGTTAGTTATGGTCGATTGTATTTTATATATATATATATATATATATATATATATATATATATATATATATATATATGAGGAGCGATCGGGGGCAGCCCTGTTTGTGAGCACCCCTGTTGCACCCCCTACTGTTTGTAAGCCATGGCGATCCAAATAAAACGAGAATTTGTAGATGTTCAATCCACACATAGATAATGATCTATCCAAAATTTGAGCTCGTTTCGACATTCATAACATTTTCAAAATCATAGCTTAATTATTCACTGTTTAGACATTTATTCAAACCGTTAAATTTAAACATCAAATATATTATTATAAGAATGTCGGAACGAGCTCAAATTTTGGGTAGATTATTATATATGTATGGACTGAACATCTACAAATTCTCGTTCGATTTAGATCGCCATAGGGTGCAACATGGGTGCTCACAAACAGGGGTGCCCTCGATCGCTCATGTGTGTGTGTATAGGAAAAGTCTAACTGGACACAAAATGTTGACACAAAATTAAACAAAAAAAATCTAAATCATTGGATATTCCCCTGAATTCCACCTTTCACATAAAGACAAACAAATCTTATGACCCAGATTTTGTGTACACAAATTTGCGTCTAATTTTATGTCTCAATAGTCCCTCTCTCTCTCTCATACACACACACACATACATACATACATACATACATACATACTTACATACATACATATATATATATATGTATATATATATATAGAGTGGCTCTAGGGACACAAAATTGAACACAAATTTATGTACACAAAATCTAGACTATAAGATTTATTTGTGTGTGTGTATATATATATATATATACACATATATTGTTAGCAAATAAATGATCAAAGAAGCAAGTAAAGAATAGTAGCACACACATAATTTAACGTGGAAAAACCCTTTTTGGGAAAAAACCACGGGAGAAAGGCAGGGCTTTATTAATTTGACAAGAGTTTGTACATTGCTTGCTTACAAAAATAAGAGGTAACTATGTTAATAGTTCATGCAGCAGAAGAGAGAAAAATATCACCATGTGAGATGGAAAATATCACAACATGAGAGTAAGTAAAACTAGGATCTACATGATCCTTTAGTTGGCTGAAAATATCTCAATGTGAGAGTAAAACTAGGATCTACATGATCCTTTAGTTGGCTGAAAATATCTCAACGTGAGAGTAAAACTAGGATCTACATGATCCTTTATTTGACTTAAAATATCTCAACGTTAGAGTAAAACTATGATCTACATGATCCTTTATTTTTGCATCAGCTAGACAAGTTCTAGTGAGAACTTCGGATCACAAAATAACAATCTCCACCTTGAGACGGATTCTCATCTTGAAGTAGAAAGATGAACTACAAAGAAGAACTCCTTCAACAAATAAATATCTGCCTTGCTCCAATAGTCACTAAATACTATATTGTAACACCAACCAAGCTTGAGCAAAGCTCAAACTTAGTAATTGGAACTGGATTTGTCATCATATCAGCAGGATTGTCATGAGTACTTGTCTTACAAACTTTAACACCACCTTTAGCAATATATTTATTTCTCTCATGAAACATTTGATCCTTTGTAAGGCATATAACACTCTGACTGTCAGAAAATATAGTAATGCAAGATGTATCTCCACAAAGCTCAAAGTATAAACCACTTAGCCAAGTAGCTTCTTTACATGCTTCAGAAATATCCATATACTCGGCCTCAGTAGTAGATAACGCTGCGGTAGTCTGCAAGGTTGCTTTCCAACTCACAGCACAACCACCAATGGTGAAAACATAACATGTTAATGATCTCTGTAACACCCTGTGAATTCTATAACATTAAGCTTCACAAATTAAAGTGTAATTAATTCTAAATGAAAGAATTAAGGGAAATGGGTTACACCATTGCGTTCGTCTCGGAATTCTACTTGAGATAGATCCGAGTTTGCGCGAATCGAACTCCGTATGAAGGAGTTATGGCCTTCGGAAGTTTCAGAATAAAGTTTAAAATTCAAAAAGCTCATTTTTAAGTTCAAAATTCGAATTTCAGGTTCAAACTGGGCTGGGCGGGAAAATTCCCGCCCAGAGACCTGGTCGACCATAGGGTCGACCATGGTGTCGACCTGGTCACCCCAGGTCGACCATAGTGTCGACCTGGTCCCCCCCAGGTCGACCTGGGTGTCGACCTGCCTGGTCGACCTGGCTGGCTAGGTCTGGCTCTGGCTCGAATTTCTGTCGCCCTGTGTGTCACTAGGACTGACGTGTCACCTCTTGATTGGCTCTTTGAACTTTGTATGGCCTAGATTCCTCCTGTCTTCATCTGACGACTCAAAACAAATTAAAAATCTATAAATACACCCTAAGTCTCAACTGAAAATTCACACAAAAAAATAAGAAAGGAGTCGTCATGCTGCTAGGGAGGAATTGAACATAGCCGTCAAGAGAGAAAGGCCTAGAGACGAATCAAATTAAGAAGAAGATTAAAGTTTAATCAAATTAATCAACGCAACGTTAGTCTACCAAAGGAGCGCATCTCAATTTCAGAATTTAGAATTCAGAATTCAAGATTCTGCATTCGTTGTAAGTATAGTGACCTTTCAAAATATGAATAAAAATTGTGATGTGATTCGATGTAAATGAAAATAGAACTGTGTTATTGTATTATATAAATTCTATGTATTGTGATGGTTCTATCATGACTTATGTATTGATGTTTGTGGCATAAAGTGATTGATGCAAGCCTATTGAACAATTGTATATGAAAACCATGGCACTTGTAAGTTTGTGGCAAAAACTAGAAATTGATCCCTTTTTGTTTATGCATATGACATGGACCTTATACATTCACTAAGTCTAAATTTAGGCTTACGTAAACATGATTTAGACTTGAAACCTTTTATGCCTACATGACCCAAAACTTATGATATCATTTCCATGTTTATTTGCAAGTATAATTGAATCTATGTTAAGTATCGTTTGTGTTTCATAAACTATGCAAGTTCATGTTTATTTGCAAGCGTAATTGGATCTATGTTAAGTATCATTTGGATTTCAAAATCTATGCAAGTTCATGTTGAAATAGGCTATGTGATTAAATGTTGTAATTGGACCTTTTGGTGAATATACATCATGCTAGTTTTGTGATTGACATTATGCCAAGTTAAACATGTTTAAACACAAGTTTGTATTAGCATAAACTATGCCATTTCATATGTCACCTACTTAGTTATACTTTGATTTTAATGCAAGTTCACATGACCCATCATTTATGTTAATATCGCTAAATTGCAAGTTCATGCGCCACACACCCTTATATGTTGTAAAATATTAACATGTTCTTGATTTCCTTTTTTCTCACGCTTATAAAGTTGGGTTGAATTGTGTCAAGCCCAACATTTGTTATAACGTTGCGAACGTATTAACGGGGGTAATAACGTTGGGTGTAAAACATGAAAAATACATGTCGGCATGTTCGGCACATGCCAACGACAATGACATTTAAAGCGGTATGAATTGTTATACCCAAGAATAAAAGACATGACATTTACATATATAATTAAGAAATAATAAAATATCTAAATTTAGAAAACACGATATGCTTAACCCTAGGTTGGATTGACTTGTGATGTAAACCTGCTCGGACCCGCCCGGCTGTCCAGTAGTCACAACAATACCTATCCAATGTGGGTGGTTAAGCATTGAGCTCAATAATGACCCGAGGTTAGACTGAGCTACGGTGTAAACCTGCCCGGAACCAACCGGCATATCCAGTAACCGTAGCAATACCTGTCTAATGTGAGTGGTCAGGTGCTTCTAAGAGGCTAAGGATAGATGGTAGGGTTAAGTCAACTATAACACTTAACCAAATTCAACATGTTAACAAGAATTGATGGGTGGGGTTAGGTAATACAGACACTTAACCACTTAACTTGTTTGACTAGAAAATCCTGGTAACGAGGGACCCGTTTCAGCAGTAACCCAAGTTAGGTATCAACGGTACCCTGAAACTAGGTAGGGTGGGGCACGATTACGGGGCTGATTGTAAGCGGTCAAACGACGACGGTGGGTGCACAGTGCAGGTCTAACGGGGTGCGGGCGTGCACACACTCCGGAGCAGACAACCAGGGCACTGAGGACACCAGTAGTATAACCTATGCCTTCTAGATTTGTGTCGGGGCCGCCACCATGGGTCTTGATACACCCCATGGTGGGACCAGCATAGGTATCTACAATTCTTGGGGGCCGTATGACACATGTTAACGCGAGTAGGAGCCGATCTTTCGAAGATAGGGATCAGTTCACCCTCACCATGGGGTGCTAGTTAGAATAAACTCAAGTAGGTGCAGAGATATAGTATGGGTGCGATAGTACATTCGACACTCCCTTAGCTTGTGACACTCTCCTATTTTCAGTATATATCTATCGTGCCCCTTTTCTTATTCATATACTGAAGAGTTACTAGATTTACTCAGGCTTTACGTCTGACCCTATTTTCTTTTCGTCTTCTTTTCTTTTGTTTCCCCCATGTCCACAGGGAGGAAACAGCTCAGCTCAGTCAGGCTTTTTACAAGCTCCAAGAACGTAGATGTATGATCTGGATCTCTTTTGCTCGGATTATGGCCTTGGATATCACTATGGGGATTTTTGTCACTTTATTTATGTTTTATGCTTCTTTAATAATCAAGACTGTAATGAGGTTGTAATGTTGGAAGTATTTTGAGACAATTATGGAATGTTATGTTTTGAACACGTATTGATGAAATCAAAGTCTGTTTGATTCCCGCTGTTTAAAATATGTGTATTTATATCTGTTTTGAGTTTATCTGTGGCTTTTACTTATAAACCTCCACCAAAATTAAGGCATTCCCTTTGTGAGTGACCTTAACGGAAGTGTGGTGTTTCAATCTCCTTTTATCCAAATCACATGCGAAGTCAGAATCCACATAACCAACAAGTTCATCTTTAGGTTTACCAAACTGCAAACAAGCATTTGCAGTCCCATGAAGATATCTGATATTCCATTGAACTGCTTTCCAGTGCTCTCATCCAGGATTGGCCATGAATCTATTGACAACACTCAAAGAATGTGATAAATCAGGACGCAAACAAACCATGGCATACATAAGTGAACCAACTGCACTAGAATAAAGAACTCTAAACATGTACTCAATATCCTCATTTGATTGTGGATACATGGCTGATAACAATTTGAAATGTGCAGCAAGAAGAGTACTTACATGCTTGACATCAAGCATATTAAAACGGTGAAGCACTTTCCTAACATACCCACACTGACTTAGTTATAATTTTTCAGAAGTTCTATCTCTTGATATCTCCATGCCAAGAATCTTCTTGGCATCCCCTAAATCTTTCATTTCAAACTCTTTACTCAACTGCCTTTTCAAATTTTCAATTTCTGCCTTGTCTTTTGAAGCAATCAACATATCATCGACATAAAGTAGCAAATAAACGGCTGAATGAGTAGTAATTTTCAAATAGACACAACTATCATAATTGGACCTTTCAAAACCTTGAGATAGCATAAAAGTATCAAATCTTTTATACCACTGCCTAAGTGACTGTTTCAATCCATAAAGAGATTTCTTTAATTTATAGACAAGATTTTCTTTTCCAGGGATGATAAACCCCACAAGTTGATGCATATAAATATCCTCTTCTAATTCTCCATGTAAAATGCAGTTTTTACATCTAACTGTTGAAGCTCATAATCATGCATATCAACAATACTGAGTAAAATACGAATTGAGCTATGTTTCACAACAGGGGAAAAAACTTCACTATACTCAATACCTGGAATCTGACTGTAACCGTTTGCAACTAACCTTGCTATGTATCTTGTCTCATCGTTTGACGAAACACCTTCTTTTCTCCTGAAAACCCATTTGCAATGAATAAGTTTCTTCTCTTTAGACAATGATTAAGTCCCAAGTGTCATTTCTTTCAAGTGACTTCATCTCATCATGCATAGCAGCCATCCACTTATCAGAATCACTAGAGATAACAGCCTCAGAAAATGTAGAAGGCTCGACAATACCTTCTATTTCTTCTGCTACAGCACACGTATAAGCAACAACATTTGCTTCCTCAATAAACCTCCTTACTGGCTTTGGATTCCTTCTAGGTTTGCTTGTTGCAATAGATTGCTTCTGTGGTTGCATAACTTCTGGAGGATCCTCAACAGTGGGTGCTTCATCCTGTCCCTCAATTTATGCGTTTGATGTAACATCAGAATCGATAATATGCTCCATCTGGACATTTGATTTCTACTCACTCTCAACAAGATCATTAGTATATGGAATATCATGTAGCATAGCAGATTCATTAAACACAACATTTCTGCTAATTACAATCTTACTTGTTTCAAGAGTCTATAATTCATAGCCTTTAACACCAGACTTATAACCAAGAAAAATGCACTTAACAGCTCATGGATCTAGCTTTTCATTATCAACATGAGCATAAGCAATGCATCCAAAAACTCTTAATTCAGAATAATTTGTTGGAGAACCAGACCATACCTCAATTGGAGTTTTCTTACTAGTAGCAATAGAAGGAGAGCTATTTATGAGATGATAGGCTGTGGAAGCAACTTCAACCGAAAAAGGCCTGTCCAGACCTGCGTTCGACAACATGCAACAAGAATTAGAAATGATAGTCCCATTCATACGCTCGGCAACCCCATTTTGCTGAGAAGTGTGAGGTACGGTGTAGTGCCTAACAATGCCTTCAGCCTTGCAAAATGAATTAAATTCATTTGAATAAAACTCCATCTCATTATCAGTCCGAAGCTTCTTTACCTTCCTTTCAGTTTGTTTCTCAACCACAGTCTTCCACTCTTTGAAAGCTGAAAAGCTTCAGATTTATGCTTCAAAAAATAAGGCCAAACTCTCCTAAAATAATCATCACTAATTACCATCATGTAACAAGCACCGTCCATGGATGCTTTCCTAGATGGTCCTCATAAATCTGAATGCACATAATATAGAATGCTTTCTGTTGTATGAACTGAAGTGTTGAACTTCACTCTCTTATGCTTGCCAAAAATGTAATGCTCACAGAACTTCCGCTTGCCTGCATTGTACCCATAAAGAATTCCTCTCTTGTTCAACTCTGACAGACCTAATTCACTCATATTCCCAAGACGCATATGCCAAAGGTTAGCAGTATCACAATCAAAAATATTATTTGAGATAATAGGAGCAACATTACCTGAAACTGCAGTGTTTTGAAGATAATAAAGACCATTTGTTTTCCTAAGATTACCCTTCATTACAATAAGAGAATCATTTGTGACTTTCAGGATACCACCTCCACCTGAATATTTGTAACCTTTGTCATCAAGAGCACTTAAAGAAATCAGATTTCTCTTCATATTGGGAATGAACCAAACATATGTTAAAGTTCTGATTGCGCCATCAAACATCTTGATCTGAATAGAACTTATTCCTACTACTTTACATGCTGAATCATCACCCATCAAAACTGAGCCAGCATCATTTATGGGTTCTAAGGTTGTAAACCAATCTCTGTTTAAACACATATGGAAAGTGCATGCAGTGTCACGTATTCATTCATCCTTAATCTCAGCACATCCAGCAAACACGGTAACAATAAGCACCTCATTGTCAGAACTATCATTACGAGCACAATTGGCATTAACTTCATCTTCTTTGTTATCCTTTGGTTTGTATGTGCCATTTCTCTTTTCCTTATTCTGCATCTTATAACATTCGGATATTTCATGTCCATCCCTCTTACAATATTTGCAAGACTTGTATTTGCCCTTAGATTTAGATCGTCCTTTATAAGCATTTGAACCTTTACCTCGAGTTCCATTATTTGAATTTTTCTCCTTTGTCCTGCCACGAACGGACAAGCTTTCGGCTTGAGAGCTTGATCCATCTGAAGACACCAGTTGTTTTGTTTTCTCCTTGGTGTGCAAGGCTTCATAAACGTCATTTAGAGTGAGAGTATCATGACTATATAATATGGTATCTTTGAAATTTGAGTAAGAGCTAGGCAGAGAACACAACATGATTAAACCCAAATCTTCTTCATCATATTTGACTTTCATTGCAGCCAAATCAGAAACAATCTCATTAAAATCAGAAATATGGTCTAGCAAATTACCGCCCTTTTGCAATTTGTGCAGGAACAACTTTTATTTGAGATGCATATTACTTGTGAGATCCTTGGTCATACAAATTGACTCCAATTTCGGCCAAAGAGAAGCAGCTGTCTTCTCGTTCAAAACCTCATGCAAAATATTATTGTGTAGATGAAGTTGAATTTGAAACAAAGCCTTCTGATCCCTTCTCTTCTCATCATCGGTCCATATTTCAAATCTCTTGTTCCCGAATCCATCTAATGCATCACCATAATCACCTTGTGCGAGCAATGCCTGCATCTTCACTTGCCATAATGAGAATCGAGTGTTCCGAGCCAATAGTGGAAGATCGTACTTTAACGACGCCATGCTGAACGAACCCGCGACTGCAAAACGAACCAGCGCTCTGATACCACTGGTTAGCAAATAAATGATTAAAGAAACAAGTAAAGAACGCAAGGTTTAACATGAAAAAACCCTTTTCGGGAAAAAACCACGGAAGAAAGACAGACTTTGTTAATTTGACAAGAGTTTGTACATTGTTTGTTTACAAAAATAAGAGGGAACTATGTTAATAGTTCATGCAGCAGAAGAGAGAAAAATATCACAACATGAGAGTGTGTAAAAGTAGGATCTACATGATCCTTTATTTTTGCATCAGCTGGACAAGTTCTAATGAGAACTTATATATATATATATATATATATATATATATATATATATATATATATATATATATATGTATTTGTGTGTGCGCACGCTCTCTTCTTTATAGAGGATCATACATTTTTGCTTTCAAAAAAATAAATTTTCGATTCTATCTTTGATATTACATCATCAAAATAGTAGTACATTTCCTGTTGAACAAGGCATAAGCAAAATTACGATACAATGACTATAAATGTGATCTTTTCACATAGTTGATGGCTTTCTGTTAATTGTGATTTTGTATAGTCTCGTTTTAAGTAACCACTCTTCTTTTAGTTGGATATATTTATCTTGTGAATCAATCTTTCTACAATAAACCATATGTGGATAAACGCAAGTTCACACTATATATATTGTAAATGACAAGCTGTGCAAAAGATATAATAAGTCGTTTTCAAAAGTTTATGCCTGCAAATATACCATTGAAATACAAGAATCTTAGTGCTGGTAACAATTCAGTAACCAATAATGAATTTGATATTAAAGTTTTTAATATACAAAGGTTAAAAAGAAAAAAAAAAAAAAAAAAAAAAAAAAAAACTATTGATCGCTTATCATCATTATATCACAGGTAAAAATTACAAGTATTATTTCCATTTCCAGTAAATTAAGGGGAAAAAACAAGAGAAAACAATGATAAAATCTTTAGTATTTCACAAGAAAGCCGATTCTATGACTGTTCTTCAGTTGTCTCAGTCGTCTCGGTTGTCTCAGTTGTCTCGGTCTTCTCGGGCTCCGCTTTCGGTTCATTTTCTGCTGGCAACGGCACTGTCAAATCCACTTCTGGCGGTACAACTGCCTCTGACGATTGCTTTCTCATCGAAGCAGTTTTGGTCAAGTGAGTGTAGCTTCCCTTCTCTTTGAACAATTGTGCAAAGTGATGCTTGCAGTACAATATTCCATCTAACGCCGCATAATTCGATGTTGTTAATGTACATCCACCCGGCGCACATTTGAAACATGTTTTATGATAGTTTTCTCCTTCTACAGTTATCTGTTCATTAACCATGTTTTCAGTATATTATTTTCACCACCTGGCAGCTTTGTGCATGATATGCGTGCACATGCCGCTGTATTACAGATGTACACTTTTTTTTTAATAATATATTAGTTTTAAAGGAAAAAAACCTAATGTGAACTCACCTTTTCTAGAGGATACACTGTCTTGGTGCAGACCGAGCATTTGTCTTGCGTACCAGAAAACATGGATTGTACTCTACTTGGTGTCCTATTCTGCAAATTGCAAACAACTTGTAAGTCATTCTTATAATCTTCATTTTAAACTTTTAAACCAAAGTGTGCAAATTGATATTATGTGTATGCATTACCAATTCTTTGTCCGACTTAGGAGCTGTGGAACAAAAGAAACACCATAATTAACACTTGAATTGGTTATAAAACAGTAAAAAGATTGTGCAAACATATTATGAAGTACTTACGAGCTTGGAAGTTTTTTCTATAAGATCCTGTTTCTTTAAATAACTGCTCAAAATGAGGCTTGCAGTAAAGAACACCATCCATAGATGAGTAGCTATTCATCTAGTCAAGGAAAATACATACATATATACAGTTAGATTTCGTAACGTATAATTATTTGGAGAAGGTGAAATATGCATAGGATAAGGTATCAAAGTGCTTACAGTTAGATTTCCTTTGCAATGGCTACACTTGAAGCAAGTTTTGTGATAATTGACGCCATCTGCTGTCAATAAGTCGATGAAATGAACGGTCTTGTCACAGGCTTTGCATTTGTCTTGAGTTCCACTGAAAGACATTATCTTGTGTGTATATAAATACACAATTATATTTATATGAAAAAAAAAAAGAGATTAATTTACTGCTTTTTTCTGCAATATGATTTGAAAAATTGAGAAAGAGTAACTGTTATAGGAATGATTCAATTGGATATAAATGAAGCAGAGGAGAATTTAAGACCTTGAGTTATTTGAGGAAAGAGTTAGGATCATATGATGAAAAATAGGAGTAGGATATGGCTCTTAACCTCTCATAAAATGGTTTAAAAATAGTCCGTTTCTGTGCCGAGAGCAATGTCAGCCTATACTAAATTTAGAACCCTACAATATCCCGGGGTAGAAACAGTGAAAAAAACAAAGATTTCGAATCCAATTTTCTCTGTATGAAATTTCTCCTGGGTCTTATATGTTCAATAAATATATAAAATAAAAATAATGGCTCTTCAAATTTTAATTGATTTCTAATTTCAGTCTTTGTTGTTTTACTTTGATTTATGGAATCTGAACTCCGAAGAATGTGTTAGAATCAACGAAAAGGTATAATCAAAGTGATAAATGAGTTACAAATGATTTCTCATAGAAAACTGCAGCAACTGCAAAGGTTGAAAATAGAAATAGAAATTACCTTCCGTGCCTTGTGTCAGATAGAATTTAGACTTGATCATTTTGTGAATCTTAAATGCAGAGAAATTAATCATGCTAGCATGGATCTGCACAATGTAAACTTATGGACAGTATAGATTATAGGTGAGGAAAATACATATTTTAATTCAATAATTCATTTATAATTTAATAGTTTGATACCGTTCAAGGATGGAGATTGTTTACAAAAATAAGATAAGATAACTAGCTCATAGATGTAGTTGAGGATATTAACTAACATGTTACTTTCAAAGGGAAAAAGAACCAAATTCAAAATATGAAAATTAGGGAAAAGGACAAACTTAACAAAAAAATTGGTCAAAAGTATGAAAAGTTTAAAACTTAGTGAGAAAGACAAATGTTAGTGTAAATGAAAGAATGATAGTGGACCCCATGAATTTCACTTTTAGTGTAAATATGTCTGTCTTTCTAATTTTGAAACCTTCCATACTTTTCACCAATTTTTTTGCAAAGTTTGTCTTTATAAGAAAATCCTAGTTCAAAATTATATCACAAGGCCTCTAATAAAAATATGTTGAAATGTGTACAATTACAAACGATGGCAAGTTGAATACCATTGCGTGACCACAAATGCAACTACATCCATTAAATGATTTAGTTTTGTTTATATGTATTAGCTTAAAATTTGAAGAAGAAAGAAATGAAACCAAATTTGAAGAAACACGATTGAGCCATACCATCACCTAAATTCAACAACCTATTTAATACACAAATGTGTATTCAGGTATAAGTTGGAGTTCATATATATTCCTTGAAACTTTCCTTTATTCGATTTTGCAAAAACATTACAACTTGATCGCTGACAAGTTCAGTGAACAAGCAGTCGACGGATTTTCAATGGTCGTAAATTTGCAACGAAATCATGTTCGAGTAGCAATGATATAGTGCTTTTATTGCTCAGACAAAACTTAATGGTCAGTCGGTCAACAATTTGCGACAAATGTTATCGATCTCTATTTTTTGATGAGATTGTGTTGGAAATGGTTTTATAAACATTTGGTGAATAGTTAAAAAATTAGAATAAGTGTGAAATGGCTTCTATATGTGAATAGTCCCACATTTTGAGGCTATATGAAAGAAGCAAAGTATTTATATTTGTTTCTTATAAGACATGTTGGGGACCGGCTCGGCTCGGCTCGGTTCGGTTCGGGCTGGGGCTTGGGATTGAGCTTGGGCTTGAGTCTTGGTAGTGTAGACACTTATATTTTTGGACCGAAAAAATGCATTTATCTAACCGTTTTTTTTAGAGGGTAAAATTTTTGAATCGACTTTTATTTGATACGGTAAAATTTTGATCCACTTTTCGGCCGACTCTCTCCCACGACCCAGTAAACCATTCAGCAATTTACTTTTTCATCTATAACAATTCATTTCTAGGTGAGAATTTATAACCGAACAACATTTCTCTTTTTTTACCTTCGTCATTAAAATTTCTTCAAAAACAAAACAAAAGGAGCGGTAATTTTAGAATGTAATTAGACAGTGCAAATCTACGTTGATTTGTTGCACAAGCAAATCAATTATACATATTTGAGAGACTGTTTTATCCTAGAGGCGTCGGTGATTGAGAACGATTGGTTTGCACCTCTGACCAGATCGTCGAATCATCTTCAAGAAAGCGACGAAGTACGTGACGCAGCCATTGTTTTCCCAACAATTTGAAGACGACTTGAAACAATGGCTTTGACCTCAACCCTAGATGATGATGCTCCTCCGTCTGCCTTCCAGTTCCCGTTCATGACGACTGTTGCTCCATTCAGATTCGAAGGCTTGCACTTCAAGCGATGGCGTGAGAAGTAGGGCTGGTAATTAGAACCAAGAACCGAAAATCCGAACCGACCCGAACCCGAATCGAACCCGATGGGTCTCGGGTTGGGTCTAGGTGATGAAAAATACAATAAAGACCCGATAAACCCGACCCGACCCAAAAGAACCGACCAAAAAACATTGAAATATATGTAATTTTAGTGTTATTTCTCACCCAGACCCGAACCGACCCGACCCGAACCAAAGCTCGGGTTGGGTCCAGATTTTGGAAATGTATAGTTTAGACCCGACAAAAACCGACCCACCTAGACCCGAGACCCGTCATTTCGGGTCTGGGTCTATCTGGTCGGGTCTAATTGCCACCCCTAGTCAGAAGATGGAATTCTACCTAACAATGAGAAAGGTGGTGGCTGAGCCGATCACTGACAAATCGCAGCTACCAGGCAGGCCTGACGAGGCTGATGAAACACAGATGACTTCCTGGACTGAACAAACAAAGTAGCTGCAGACCTGGACTAAACAGGACTATCTGTGCAAAAACTTCATACTCAACGGCCTCAGTGATGACCTGTACGACTACTACAACTCGGAGGACAAGACAGCGAAGGTTTTGGAAACGCTGAAGAAGAAATATGACACAGAGGAGGCAGGGGCAAAGAAATATGCTGTCAGCCGCTATCTCAAGTGCCAAATGACATGTCTGTAGAGATGCAGTCTCACGAGCTTCAAAAAGTAGCTCATGGGGTCATCTCCAAAGGTATGGCGTTGGACTAACAATTTCAAGTTGCTATTATTATTGATAAATTACCCCTACATGGAAGGATTTCAAGAATGTCTTAAGGCATAAGACTAAAGAATTTTCCTTATAGATCTTGATCACGCGCCTTCGTATTGAGGAGGAGGCTCGCAGCCAGGACTTGAAAGAAGAAGTGCTGATTGTCAACAACAACAACACTAAAAAGACCAAACTTGCAATTTTGACACCGAACTAGAAGTCATTTAAGAATCAGAATATGTGCAACAAACAGAATGGGAATCCACAAGGAAACCAGAAAGGACAGCAGTGACTACCGCAAAAGAATGATTTTGGACAGTTGTTTCTATGTTACAACTATGGAAAACCAGGTCATATGGCACGAAAGTGTCGGAACAGGCCAGACCCTGCACCGCAAGCAAACCTGACCGAGGAGCCTTTTATGGCTATGATTACTGAGATTCATCTTGTTGGTGGATCAGAGGGTTGGTGGTAGATACTGGTGCTTCTCGTCATGCCTGCCATGATCGCGATATGTTCACTAAATACAAGGCTGCCGATGATTAGAAAATTTTGTTAGGAGATTCTCACACCACTAAAGTTGCTGGGGTTGGTAATATGGAAATCAAGTTTACCTCTGGAAAGACTGTGATTCTAAAAGATGTTATGCATACTCCAGAGATGAGGAAGAATCTTGTTTCTGGCTTTCTCCTTAATAAGGCTGGCTTTACTCAAGTTATAGGGGCTAATTTGTACACTTTAACTTATAAGGGTACTTTTGTTGGAAAGGGTTATGCTTGTGAGGGAATGTTTAAATATAATGCTGAATCTAATAAAGTGACCATTTCTGCTTATATGTTGTGTGATTTTAATATTTGACACTCTAGATTATGGTATGTTAATAAACGCATAATTCATAACATGAGCACCTTAGATATGATTCCTAAAATATCAAAATATGAACTTGGTAAATGTGAATTCTGTACTCAAGCTAAAATCACAAAGAAACCTCATAAGTTTGTTAATAGAGTATCTAAACCTTACACTTGATTCATTCTGATATATGTGAGATTAATGGTACTTTGACTAGACATGGACATCGTTATTTCATCACTTTTATTGATGACTGTTCTGATTTCACCTATGTATACCTTATGAAAAATAAAAGTGTTGCATTTGACATGTTTAAAATATTCAAAACTGAAATTGAGAATCAAGAAAATAAGAAAATCAAAAGACTTCATAGTGATAGAGGAACATAATACGAATCTAGTTCTATTCTGGATTTCTAAAAATTACATGGTATAGTACATGAGAGAACTGCACCCTCTTCACCTAAAATGAATGGTAAACCTAAAAGAAAAAATAGGACCTTTACAGAATTAGTAGTTGCCATTTTATTAAAATATGGTGCAGCAAAACATTAGTGAGGGTATATTTTATTAACCATATGCTATGTTTTGAATAGAATCCCTAAATCTAAGAATGAAATTTCACCTTATGAAATTTTAAAGAATTATAAACCCAATGTGTCATACTTTAGAACTTAGGGTTGTTTAGCATATGTTTGCATTCCAGACCCTAAGAGAATAAAATTGGCAAGCAGAGCATATAAATGTGTATTTATAGGCAAAGCTACTAATAGCAAAGCATACAGATTTTATGACCTAAACACACATAATATAATTGAATCAAATGATGCCGATTTTAATGAAACAAAATTTCCTTTTAAATTAAGGAATAGTGGGGGCACATGAAGTATGCCTACTAGAATAGAACTTAATGAAAATTCTGAAGCTGAACCTAGAAGTAAAAGAGCGAAAACCGTAAAACATTTTGGTTTAGAGTTTTGTTCTTTTACTATAAAGGAGTTAACTTCTTTAGATGCCAACTTTTGGCAAGAGGGTATAAACGATGAGATGGATTCTTTGGAATCCAATAAGACTTGGCACTTGGTAGATTTAACCCCCGATTGTAAATCATAAGGCTGTAAATGGATGCTTAAAAAGAAATTAAAACTTGATAGCACTGTCGATAAATATAAAGCACATCTAGTAGCTAAAGGTTTTAGACAAAAAAACTAGATTTCTTCAACACTTTTTCACCTGTAACTAGAATTACATCTATTCAGGTATTAATCTCACTTGCTTCCATTCATAATTTATTAATACACCAAATGGATGTTAAAACTGCATTTTTAAACGGTGAATTAAAAGAAGAAATTTATATGGACCAGCCTGAAGGATTTGTAGTACACGGTCATGAACATAAAGTATGCAAATTAGATAAATCATTATATGGTTTAAAACAAGCACCTAAACTATAACATCAAAAATTTGATAACTTAATCATTTCACATGGTTTTAAAGTTAATGAAAGCGACAGATGCATTTATTACAAATCTGAGAATGACATTTGTACTATTATATGCCTTTATGTAGATGACCTACTCATTTTTGGGTCAAACATTCATGCCATAAACTCAGTCAAATCCTTATTAAGTGCCAATTTTGATATGAAAGATCCAGGTGAGGTAAGTGTAATCCTTTGTATTAAAATTACTAGGTCGGAAAAGGGACTTTCTTTGGATCAATCTTATTACATTGAGAAGATACCAAAGAAATACAATGACTTTGATTATAAACCTACATGTACATAATATGATCCGAGTGTAAAGTTATTTAAGAACATAGGCGAAGGTGTAAGACAGTCTGATTATGCTAGCATCATTGGCAGCCTTCGGTGTGCTACTGATTGTACTAGACCCGACATTTCCTACGTCGTAGGATTATTGCACAGGTTTACCTGTAGACATAGTATAGAGCATTGTCATGTTATTGAAAGGGTCATGAGATACCTTAAACAAACTATGAACCTTGGATTACATTATGAAAAGTTTCCAGTTGTACTTGAAGGATGTTCTGATGCAGACTGGAATACTTTACCTGATGGTTCATAAGCGACCAACGATTATATATTTAGCATAGCAGGAGGTGGTGTTTCTTAGAAATCCAAGAAACAAACTATTTTGGCTTAGTCCATTACGGAGTCTGAGACGATAGCACCAGCCACAGCTAGTGAAGAAGCAGAGTATTTGAGAAATCTTCTAGCTAAGATTCCTATATGGGAAAAATCGATATCAGATATGTTGATCCATTGTGATTGTACCGTGGCTATTGCAAAAGTTCAGAACCGTTATTATAACGGTAAGAGACGATAGATACGTCGTAAGCACAGTATTGTTAGAGAGCTACTCCCTTCAAACACTGTTCGAGTGGATCACATACGCAGTGATGAAAATTTGGTAGATCCTTTGACAAAAGGAATGTCTAGAGAGTAGATTGTTGAGTCACGCACAATGGTAACCCGACCTAATGACTGGAGATCCCAAGAACTAGGTTCAATGGGTAAAAACAAGTTGTGTAGTGCTAGTAGTTGAACATGCTATTTAATATACCAAGAAACATGTATTCCTGAAGTGATTAGAGGATGAGTTGATAGAAACTCTTAATGAGATATATACTCTATTTGGAGTGGAGTACCTACCTTCAGGAGTACTCTTGATAGACTCATCTATGTGAATGTGGAGATGTGGTTGTTTCCTATGGAGTTTTGGACAAAACTTCTAGAGCATTCACTAAACTGGGATAGACGTGCATGGCCATAAATGCACGGGCTTATTTGATTGCACTATATAAAAGGTTCTGTGTGGTCTGATGTCAGGAATAGAGTTTAAGACTATGCGTCACTCTAGTAAAAACTGAATCTTATCCACTACGCAAAGGTTTAAGTCGGAAGACACCTTTGTTTATGCATAATCTTGTGTTTTTAGAAACTGCTCGAAAATAATTTTAAAAATTCAAGTAGTGGGTTGTTGGAAATGGTTTTATAAACATTTGGTGAATTGTTAAAAAATTAGAATAAGTGCGAAATGACCCCTATATATGAATAATCCCAAAATTTGAGACTAAATGAAAGAAGCAAATTATTTGTATTTGTTTCTTAGAAGACATGTTGGGGCCTTAGGGCTCCTAATACATGCTTTGTTGTGAGAAGGGAGACCATGCATCATGACCACCATACACGCGCGCACGACCGACCGACCGACTCGACCCAACCCGACCCGGCTCGGTCCGGTTCGGGCTCGGTCTTAGGCTTGGGCCTTAGTGGTGTAGACACTTATATTTTTGGACCAAAAAACATTGCATTTTTTGAACTGTTTATTTTAGATGGTAAAATTTCTGAACCAGCTTTTATTTGATACAGTAAAAATATGATCCACCTTTTCAGCCGACTCTCTCCCACTACCCGGTAAACTGTTCGACAATTTATTTTTTTGTCTATAACAATTCATTTTTAGAAGAGAATTTATAACCGAACAACATTTATCTCTTTTCACCTCCACCATTAAAATATCTTCAAAAACAAAACAAGAAGAGCAGTAATTTTAGACAGTGCAATTAGACAATGCAAATCTGTGTTGATTTGTTGTGCAAGCAAATCAATTATACATATTTGAGAGGTTGTTTTATCCAAGAGGCGTCAATGATTGAGAACGACTGGTTTGCACTTCTGACCAGATCTCCGAATTATCTTCAAGAAAGCGACGAAGTACGTGACCCAGCCATCGTTTTCTCAATAGATCGTGATCAATTAACTATGCGTGTAGGATAAAAAATAAGCATACTGTAAAACAGAAAAAACAGCTACAAATTCATTATAAATATATGACAAATTGTTAGGCTTATTTAAAAAAAATAAAAATAAGTGAAGTAATAAATGGTTGCTTGATCAATAGTTTGCGATGGATTTGCAACAATCCTTATTTTAATATAAATGTGATTGCAGACTAGTCGTAACATTGCTGCTAGACTGCTATGATTTTGTAATATATATTATTTTACCTATCTGATATGTTGTTAGTTTTGGCATGTAACTTGGATATGTGGAGAATTGTTATGAATTTCCATATACATCGTCCGTTCTAGTTATTCTTGTGGTGTTTTGATTTGATTATCGGATATATGATTTTCTCTTGACCTGATTATTGTATATACGTGATACTTAATATACTAGTGTTATGATTTGTGATATTCAACCATATGTGAAGACGGTGCGTGAACCGAAGTTTGAAGGGAGGCTTTGCAGCAGTTCAAGAGGGCAGCATAGCTTCAGCTCAGTCGTCTGAACCCTACATGACAGACGTCTAAGTTGTCAGGGATTTTTGTCTCGAGATCTCGTACAAACGTCTGACAATCCAGGTCAGACGTCTGAGGCGGAATTTATAGAACTGTTGACCGAGTTTTATGGAAATAATTATTTTGAGCAAGTTCTGTAGAGGATTTATTTTTGAGATAATTTCGGGCCCAAATAGGATATTGACCTAGTCTTTCTATTTTCTTATATAAACATCTCATTAGAGGTAAATTAATTTCTTGTACTTTGAAGGGAGAAAAACTTGTATTTGTTTTTAGGGGTTGAGATATCCTCTCAATTTTAGGTATTTCTTCGTAATCAATTGGTGGAATAATAAAGGTTTGTTTGGAGAAATTTTTTTGTTATTGTTTTCTTCTTCCCTCCTTTAAAATCTACTTGTGTAGAGATCTCGAGGAAACTCTAACAATAAGTATAGGAGCCTTCTACAATTTTTTTTTGAAGAGGGTTTGAATATGGATAAAATTATTATTGAAAAGCTTAATGGAAGAAATTGGAGATTATAGAGGGCAAAGATGGAAGATTTCCTTTATCTTATTGATCTTTATCAACCACTAGAGAATAATGAGGGGAAACCTAGCAATTTATCTGAAGCAAAATGAGAGACTTTGGACAAGAAGGCTGCTGCGTCTACTAAATGTTTTTTTGGATAATTCAGTGTTCCATATTGTTGCTAATGAAACATCTGCTTATGCAATATGGAATAAATTGGAAGGGGTTTATGAAAATAACTCCTCAACAAATAATGCTCTACCTATGAGAAGATTGGTGATTCTGAAGCTTAAGGAAGGTGGATCAATTGGAGAGTATCTTAATGATTTTCAGGAAATTGTGAACCAATTAGCTACCGTGAATTTCAAGGTGGATGATGAAACACAAGCCTTAATGATGATTAGTTCATTGCCGGAGAGTTGGGAAACACTTGTGGTTGCATTGAATAACTCAAATTCGGATGGCATTGTTTCAGTGGGGTCAGTGGTAAGTAACTTGATTAATAAGGAGATTCGAAGAACGAGCCTTATGGAAGGAAAAGACAAGGAGGAAACGGAAATGGAAACTCCGATTGAAAAAGATTTTATTACAAGGAGGGTTACACTACACCATAACAGCCAATTTGACACACCAGGATGCACACATAAAATACGGTTTAAAGCCGTATCATATTTGATAGTGCTAAGATCCGTATCAAACTACATTTTGCGATCCACACCACCCCCAAACACCCTAAATCTAACCGTCCATCAACGAAGCTCCAGACCAGTTAATTTGATATGGCTTTTGGCCAAATCGAATGTGTATCATATTGTGCACCCCATTAGGCACTCTGAATTAAAATTTTGGTTGCTCCCTTTTCCCCTGTTTTACTTTAATGGTGACCGAAAACCCAAACTAGGGTTTTCGGTCACCAAGTAGTGCCTCCACCTTTCTCTGGAATCTCTCCTACCGACAGAGATGAACAACCCTCTCCTTCTACGCAGCAACCCTTATTCCGTAGCCCTCCGTTGACCGCAGGTATGTGTTTCAATTGAATTGTGTTTTGCATGCCTGAAAGTGGGAATTAGGGAACAAGTTGAAATCTTTGCATGTTAGCTAACCCTTACTTTGTGTTAGTTTGTTAGCTGTTTCAATTGAATCGTGTTGTGCAAGCCTGATAGTAGGGATTAGGGAAAAATTTGAAGTCTTGGCGTTTTAACTGATTGCTACTTTGTGTTAGTGTGTTAGCTTGTTCAATTGAATTGTGTTGTGCATGCCTGATAGTAAGGATTAGGGAATAAGTTGAAATCTTTGTGTGTAAGCCAATTGCTACTTTGTGTTAGCGTGTTAGCTATTTCAGTTGAATTGGTATGTATGAGTGTGTTAGCTGGTTGTTATACCCTGGAATCAGAAATGTATGGTACTAATGTGTTGGCTGGTTGTTAGTGTGTTAGCTATTTCAATTGAATTGAATTGAAACATGTATGGTATAATTTTAGATTGTGGTATATATATCCATGAAACAAAGAAATAAAAATGAGTTTAACAGGTTTGTTGATATGTTCTTTAGATCGCTTGCCACACTGAATCTGAAATGTAGTAACCACATTCATGTACAAGTTGTCACTGATTTATAGTTTAACTATTTAGCAACTAAAAGTTGTCCATTTCTTAAACTGAGCAAATTGATAATTCTATAGTTCAATATTTAACCATGATTTCATCGTCATTTGACTGTTTGTTTGCCTTATGTTTGAAATTTAAATTGGGTTGTACAAGTTTACTCTGTTTAGAGAGATAACAAGTGTACTGAAAATAATTTAACAGGTTTGTTGAAAAATTTGGTAGATGGATGATTACTAGACTTTGTGGTTAATATTTTACTAGGCAATCCACTAGGTGGGTGCATTTTAACTCACATGTAGGGTCGGGTATCCATGTTAATTAGCTTCATCCAAATGACGGATGCTGCTGCACTTAATCTTAGTAAAAAGCTGCTTTCACTAGCTACTTTCCCCTACTTTCTAGTAGAGACTATAGTGTAAGTTACCTTGTACTACACAGTCTGCTTCAAAGAAACTGAAAGTTGCAAGTGAAAGCAGCTTTTTCCAAAGGTTAAGTGAAGCGGCTTTCGACATTTGAATGAAACTAATTAGCATGGATTACTGACCCTGCGCGTGAGCTAAACTGCAGCAACCTGGTGGATCGCCCAGTAAATTCTTAATCAGAAAATCGAGTATGTGTGTCATCCAAAGATGATGGTTCGATATCTTTAGCCATTGGAGCAGGTATATATTATTTTACACTGTTACAATGTACTGACTTGTTACAATGTACTGACTGAGACATATACCTGGTGTAATTTGACTTAAACTCAGTC
Source organism: Allium sativum (assembly GCA_030737875.1). Taxonomy (NCBI): domain Eukaryota; kingdom Viridiplantae; phylum Streptophyta; class Magnoliopsida; order Asparagales; family Amaryllidaceae; genus Allium; species Allium sativum. The sequence continues at coordinate 976,563,918 of CM060915.1, read as the reverse complement.
TATATATAATAACAGAAGACATTTCAGTCTACATATCATTTCTCTCTCTCTCTCTCTCTCTCTATATATATATATATATATATATATATATGTCGTTAAACAAGTTCCATATTAGCTCATTTTTGTATGCTTTAGTGAGTTACAATGTCAATCTCTTGTCCAGTGAAGTATTTGTAACTTGGTTCATGAATTTATATGCAGTCCTGTTGGAGAAAACAGATAAAGTGGGGAGGTGTATCGGCTATATACGATGTTGGAGGTCACGTTAAACTACAAAGCTTGTGAGATGCTGGTATGTAGGTTATAAATTCATGAAATCATGTCAGTAGCATTACATAATATGTTATACATATAATTGACAAATACGCACATACGAACACAAAGATATGATATGCCCTTCACTATTATCAGTACGAACATAATGACACAATATTTTGTGTGCAATCAGGCATAAAATTACTTCTTTTTTCCTGTAGATTTTGGTGCTTTTGTGCTGCTGGAACTCAGGCTGGCTATCATAATTCAGTTTTACTGTCAATCATCAGGTTGGCCTTTTAATCTTTTGTTTTAAACTATGTATATATATAAATATTTATGCTATTATAAAAATTTATTAGCATCAGCTAGCTTATTCTCATATTGCTTTGATTTACAGCAAACACATGGATTTCATCGGCATGATCAGCACGTACGCTCAATCTTCTCGGCCTAGACTGGAGTTATACAAAGCTGATCATATGTTTTTACATTTTTTGTTAGTTCGTACTGTTATGAAAATCTTTGACAGCTTCATTTGTATATGTTTGTATATTATACATTGTGTTCGTGTTATGAAATTTTTATATATATATATATATTGTGTTATTCTTGTGTATAAATTATGGTATATATGTTATGAAAAATATGTGCTACAATTTCTGTTTATATATATATATATATATATATATATATATATATATATTCACGTATATAAATATGTGCACACACAGATATAATTAGATACGGTTACCATGTCTGAATATGATTTGGATACGGCTAGTAGCCGTATATTATCACTAGTGAGATACGGTATGTAGCCGTATCTAAAAATTTAACACATCATTTTTTGATACGGCTTTTTGCCGTGTTTAAGAGCTTTAGATACGACTAAAAATACAGCTTAATTAGCATATATGGTGTAGTGTTAGTCAACGAAATATGAAAAGGCAATCGAATAGACCAAAAATGAAAAAGGAATACATTTGTTTTAACTATGACAAACCCGGTCATCAACTGAGATTTTGTCATAAGCTTAAAAGGGATAAGGAGAAGATGAAGGCATTGGAAGAAGTGTCGGATGAACAAAATAAGAATGGTAATGAGGTGAGTTTTGGTAAGGAGTTTGAAGGCAATGTCTTATTTGTTAATTACGGAGAAAGCAAAGATTAGATACTTGATTCAGGAGCTTGTTTTCACGTATGTCATCAAAAGGAAGCATTTATTGATTATGAAGAAAATACCGCTAAAGTGGAATCTGCCGATGGTCGAGATTTGCATGTTAAAGTCATATGTTCGGTTCAGTTGAAGATAAATGATGGAAAGCTGGTGAAGCTAACAGGAGTTAGATACACCCCAGAAATTAAGAAGAATCTTCCATCAATCGGACAGTTGAAACAAAAAGGCTACAATCTTTCGACTAGAGGTAGAGTCACATGGGTTTAGAGGGGTAACAAGGAGCTTCTGCGCTCAAAACGGGGAAATGATAACATATATAAATTGCTTGGAAAAATGATGGAGAATGTTATGAGTTCTCAATTTGGACTAGGAAAGGCAAGTTCATCTGAATCAAGGTGAAATCATCAACGTCCACAAGGCCTACATGGAGGTCATTGTGGTATTACAAGCAATTTTGAGATTATTGTTGATTTTTTGGTTTGATGCATCATTTGTGGATGGTTTTTTGGTTTGTGGATTTGTTTTGAGATCGGTAGTTGTTGGAGTGATTTCATATCAAGATGGAGTGTTATCATTTGTGATATACAATGATATGTGGAGAAGACGGTGTGTGAACCGAAGTTTGAAGGGAGACTTTGCAGCAGCTCAAGGGGGGCAACAAAGCTTCGGCTCAAACGTCTGAACCCTACATGACAGACGTCTGAACCCTACATGACAGACATCTGAGTTGTGAGGGATTTTATTCTCGATATCTCATATAGACATCTGACCATCCAGGTTTGACGTCTGAGGCGGAATTTATGGATCTATTGGCCGAGTTATATGAAATTATTTATTTTGAGCAAGTTTTGTGGAGAATCTATTTTTGAGACACTTTAGGGCCCAATTAGTGTATTGACCTAGTCTTTCCATTTGCCTATATAAACATCTCATTAGAGATAAATTTACTTGTATTTTGAAGGTAGAAAAACATGTTTTTTTTTTTTTTTTGGATTTAGATATCCTCTCAATTTCAGGTCTTTCTTTGTAACCGATTGGTGGAACAATAAAAGTTTATTTGGAAGAATTTGTTTGTTATCGTTTTATTCTTCCCTCCATTAAAATCTAATTGTGTAGAGATCCCCTGGGAAACCCTAACAACTATGTACACGTGGCTTAGTATGATGGTTGGATAGCAGTAGAAGTCTGGATGGATATGTTGTAAATTGCATCAGATTTTTGAAGAATTTGCGCCGGGTTTTGTTACAAATTTGCATCAGATTCATGATTGTATACAAGAAATATCATGTAGTAGGTGACTTCGAAATAAGATATATGGAATTTTATATAAATTGTGTTATGTTTTATGTAATAAAATGTGGAAACATACCTGATAGTTAAGTAAGCCCAAAAACCCAAATAAATACATGCAGCTATATAAACTTTGCATTCTCTGCACTGTGCAATTCATTCAATAATACAAATCATTTTCATTTGTTCAGTTCCAATATACAACTACTGATTATCATCAAGCTACGGAATCAATCCAAACAATATATTTGGAAATCTAGTATGAAATCAGAGCTATTAGTCTAATGACGCAGTTACCATCCAGTTTCAACATAAGAGAGATTTCATCATTGGTTGAAAGTTTGCGACTAGTGGCTGTTTGTCAGAGTGTTCTCATCATTCGAAGCTGTCAGCATAGTATATGTTCCTTTTTCTTATTCCAGCGCTCTCGGTTGTGTATTCTTTCTTCGAAATGATTATTGAGCCTTGTCAAGAATCATCTACCAAGTATCAGTTGGATAAGGTTGCTTTCGTAGTTCGATATCTGTATTATTTTCTATCATAGCTTAATTCTTGACTTCATGATTTCAAGTTACAGCCATGAATTTTATTAAGAAACTATCTGACCATCATCAATCATGATTGATCACACTGTTACGCCCACAAATTTCAAAACTCCCAACATTGCCTATCAAAATTCAATAGAATACCTACCAAGGATCATCGTAAACCCACAAAATCAGTTAGCCCCTATTCAACTTATTGGAACAAATTACCTTTTGTGGAAATTTCAAATCAAACTGCAATCAAAGGTCATAGTCTTGAAGATTACATTAATGGGTCAAAAATCATGCTTGAGTAGTTTATTAATGATGAGAAAGGCAACATTATTATTTAAAATAAAGAATACATCATTTACAAAAGGTAAAATAGACTACTGGGTGCATGGATTGTGTTATTGGTTAATGCAAGCATAGTGCCACAACTAATTGGTTGTAAAACTACTTTTGACACTTGAACAATTATTCAAAAGGTGTTCAGTTTTCTGTAATCTAGAAAATCATGCATTATAGAAAGAAAACTTCATAATTAAAGAAGAATACCATGCTAATTAGAGCGTACCACATCAAGGTTAAAAATATTTGTGATTTACTTGAATCTGCAAGTCGAAAAAATCTAGATTCTTAACATATAACTTCTATCTTGAATGAACTGGATGATGACTACGAGAGTGTTGTTTCCTTCATTTCATCACAAAACCAATGTCAATTGTTTCTTATGTTTATTGCACCCTTCTTGCATATGAAGGCAGAATTGATCGTAAAAAGACAGTTATCCTTAACTTATCAGTGAACTATGTATCTTCAAGTAAAGTAAAGAATCAAGAAAGAAGTAACGCCTATCAAAGATGTAACCAATCTAATAAAAATCAATGAGGAAGAGGTGTAAGGTGGAATAGAAACAATAGTAATAGACTAACATGTCAGATATGTGAGAAATTTGGTCACACAACAAACAAGTGCTATTTCATATAAGATTCTAACTACAACCCAATTCAAAAAAATTGAAAAAATAACAATTTCAGTGCTAACCTAATTAATATTCAGCAAGAATCAATAAACGTGACAAATAATTAAAGAATTCAAAAACAACAAAACCTGAAGACCTAAATGATGATGCATGTTTTACTGATTCAGGTGCTACTAATCATGTTACTAATTGAAAACAAAGAGGATAAGAGGATGCAGAAGAGAAAAATATATTTTGTTATTTCATTATTGTAATTGGAATTGATAAAAAGTGTATAGAGTAAACCTCTATTTGTAATAAAGTAGGCATGTAGCCGTTGTACCCATATGTGCGGAAAGTAACACAAACTGAAATAATACACTTGTATGATAATAGGCATGTAACCTTTGTACCCATATATGTGGAAAGTAATAAAAGGAAAATTATCTTTCCGTATGATAATAGGCATGTAGCCGTTGTACACATATATGCGAAAAGTAATAAAAGGAAAATTATCTTTCTGTATGATAATAGGCATGTAGCCGTTGTACCCATATATGCGGAAAGTAATAAAAGGAAAATAATCTTTCCATTTACTCTTTCTTTCTTTTATCACCGCCTCTCGGATTAGGGTTAGAGTTTGTAACCTTAATTTGCCATTTCATGCACAAATGTTGATAGCGAGATGAACTACGACAAAAGGGTAAGCAATTTCAACTCTTCGGCATGTTGATTGACCTTCAGGTGAGCTTTAGGTATGAAAGCTTCAACTTTTACTTCATTTTTGGTTGAAATTCTTCAACTGCAAGTTGTTCTATGAATCTGTGGAAGTTCTTGGCTGAAAGTGATTTTGTGAGCATGTTTGCCCTCTGATAATAGGCCGGAATATAATTTACTTGTAGATTTTTCTTCTTAACTTGTTCTCGAACAAAATAAATATCGATTTCTATGTGTTTGGTGCGAATATGTTGAATAGGATCTATTGTCATGTAGATTGTGCTTAAATTGTCACACTAAATTATAGGATTTCTGTTGGACGATAACTTTAGCTCCTTCAATAATGATTGTAGCCATAAGATCTCGGCTGTAGTGCTAACAACACTCCTATTTTCTGCTTCTGCGCTTGATCTTGAGATAGTTGTTTGCGTTTTAGGACATCAAGAAATAAGACTTCCTCCTACATAAATGCAGTAACCAGAAACTGATTTTCTATCATCTATGTCTGTAGCCCAGTCAGCATCTGAATAAGTTGTAATGTTTTAAGTCTTTTCTTCCCTTTAATGATATGCCAAAGTTGACTGTTGCTTTTAAATATTTGAGTATTTGTTTCACTGTTTTCCAATGCTCACTTCTGGGTTCCAGCAAAAATTGAGATGCTTTGTTAACATTGAAAGAAATGTCAGGTCATGTTATAGTAGCATATTGTAGTGCTCCTACAACACTCATGTATTGTTTAATATTTGAGATAGCTTCCCCCCTGTTCTTTGATAAGTGTTGATTTAAGATCATAGGAGTAGGTTGACCATTTGTTTCAATCATATTTGTTTTCCTCAGAAGTTCTGCAATGTACTTTCTTTGACAAAGATGAATTTATTTATTTGATTTCCTTTTAACTTCTATTCCAAGAAAATAAGATAATTCACCCAAATCTTTTATTGAGAACTGGTTGTTTAAGTAGTCATCTAATTTTTTGATTTCAGTTTCACTGTTGCCTGTGACAATTAAATCATCCATGTATATTGATATATATGTGGTAGATGTTTCACTGATTTTTATGAATAGAGATGTGTCTGATCTGGTAGGTGAATATCCCATTGTTGTTAAGCTAGCTTTGAGTCTATCAAACCATACTCTAGGTGTTTGCTTCAGACCATAGATAACTCTGTTTAGTTTGCATACCAGTGTTGGATTTGTATGTAACCTTATGGTTGTTGCATGAATATTTCTTCATGTAGATTGTAATTTAAGAACGCATTGTTGATGTCTAGCTGCTTGATTTTCCAATTATTATTTAATGTTATAGTCAGTGCAAGTCTAATAGTTGAGGGTTTTACAACTGGTGAGAAAGTTTCATTGTAATCAAAGCCAAATTCCTGTGTGAACCCCTTTGCAACAAGTCCTATTTTGTATCTATTAATGGACCCATCTGGGTTTTTTTCAGTCTATATACCCACTTGCACCCAATAATATTCTTGTTGCTCGGTGGATGCACTAGTTCCCATATACAGTTGTTCATCAATGCTTGATATTCTTCATCCATTGCTTTTCTCCATTCTTTGTGTTTAACTGCTTATTGATAAATATTTGGTTCTTCTTCAGTGATGACGGCAGTATAAGTCTTTGGTTTAAATATGCCTTTTTTAGATCTGGTTATCATTGGATGTCCAGTTTGATGTTGTGGTGGTCGAGTAGGTGAGCCATTTTGTCTGCTGCTAGTATTTTCATTGCTGTCAATGCTGATTTCTTCTCTCACTGCTTCTAATTGTCGGCAACTTGATTTTATAGGTGACTGAATGGCGTGGCTAGTTTGCTCTGGCAGACCATCATCAGTTTCATTATCGCTGTGGTGGCCTTCAGAGTTACTAGCAGCCTTTTCACCTTTCTCATGATACCATATGTCAGTAATACTATGCAGATCAGGTATATTAACCTTTGGATTGTATATCTTCTTTGTGGTTTGTATATCTGATCTGCTATAAGGGAAGATATTCTCTTCAAAAATAACATGACTGCTTGTAAATATTCTACCAGACTTATCTATACATCTAAACCCTTTTTTATTATTACAGTAACCTATGAATGTACAAGGTTTAGATCTATAGTCAAGTTTGTGATTGTTATAAGGCCCTAAGTAAGAAAAACATAAACAGTCATTTTTAGACTATTGTAATCAGGTTTTTCATTAAATAGCCTTTCAAGAGGAGTGATGTCTTTCAGTACTCTAATGGGCATTCTATTTATTAGATATACTGCAGTACTAAAAGCATCTGGCCAAAACTTAAGTAGTAAAGAGGCTTGAGCTAGTAAAGTTAAACCTGATTCAGCTACGTATCTATGTTTTCTCTCAACTATGCCATTCTACTCAGAGGTATAGGGACATGTCGTTCTATGTATAATGCCCTTATTTTTGAAGTAATTAGTTAGAGGTTTGTATTCTAACCCTCCATCAGATTGCATAATTTTAATTAGACAGTTTACTTGATTTTCAAACATTTTGATAAAACTAATGGTTGCATTTTTAGTATCTGACTTAGCTTTTAAGAGGTTTATCCGTATATATCTAGAGTAAGCATCAACAAATAATATGTAGTATTTATACCCATAATCAGAAAATATTGGAGATGGATCCCAAATATCAGTGGTAATTAATTGTCCAGGCTTATAACATTCAGTTAGTGAATCCGAAAAGGGTAATTTATGACTTTTTTCAATCTAACAATAAGTGCAAACATAAGGCAGTCTTGTAGGAACAAAGTTTATATTATTATCATTAAGAATTTTGGTTACAATACTAGCACTAGGATGACCTAATTTATAATGCCATAAATCAAAGATGTTTCTAGTTTGAATTTCATCAGTTACATCAGTCAGATTGCAATGTGGATGTTCATTGATAGTAGAATTGTAGTTGTTGAGATTGAGTTCATAGAGTCCCTTTACAGCATTACACTATAGAAGAATTTCCCTAGTTAGTATGTCTCTAACTACACAGTATTTAGAAAAAAGTTGAAAATATACGTTATTATCTCTAGCAAATTGAGACACACTAATTAGGTTCTTCTTAATAGTGGGGACTCTTAATAAGTTGTGTAAAAATAATTTCCTATTACCAGTTATACTACCAGTGCCAGTATGAGAAATTTTAACACACTTACCATTGCCCATACTTATATTTTGGTTACCTTTGTATTCTTTGTTCCCAAGATTCAGATTGTCAAGATTATTGGTAATGTAATGGCTAGCTTCTGGGTCTGGATACCATGATTCATCTTGAATGTGGTTAGTTCAGGCTTGTTCATTTTAATTCCTTGAGTTGTCAGTTTGATTGGTTGAACCACCTTTTGCCTGTGCAACATTGGTAGTGAAGTTGGAATTTCTTTGACCACTGTTATTGGCTTGATTTGCTGAGTAGTTTGAGTTATATCGAAAATAACACTTGACGGCAGTATGACCAACTCTTTCACAAATTTGGTACTTTGGTCGATTGTTGTTGTTTCTCCAGCATCCTCTTCCTCTACCACCTCTTCCTCTGGTGGTGGGATTGCTTCTTTGAAAGGTTTTTTTCTCCTCTGTATGTATTATTGGCTTGATTTCTGTTGATATCATTACTTTTGTTAACAACATAATTAATGGTAAAGTAACTTTTTTGAGATTTCTTGCTTTCAAATCTAGCTTCGTGTGCTAGTAAAATTGAGTGAACTTCATCCAGGGAGGAAAATTCATTTTGAGAAGAAATTATGGCTTCGACAGCCTCATATTCTTCACTTAAACCATTGAGTATTGTTAGAATTTGTTTAGAGTCTTGAACCTTATGTCCAGCTGCTTCAAGCATGTCACACACATATTTGATTTTGCTTAAGTATTCTTTCATGGTTACATTATCTTTTCTGATCTTTGCAATTGCCTCTTATAGAACATGACTTTAGCTGCAGATTGATTATTGAAAGACTTTTCTATAGTTTTCCATATTTCATTGGAACCTTTGCAGCCAATTACCTGTGGCAGTAAGCTTTGATTGATAGTTGATAAAAGCGTGAGTTGACTAGATGATCCTGTCTATGATATTTCAAGTATTCTTCATTGTTGACGACTCTGTTCTCTTGATTAGTGATGAATTTTGAGCGAATGGATAAAGTACCCATAATGAACTCTTCAAGGCCATAGCCTTGAACTGCAGTTTCGGTTTGCAATTTCCATGTTAAGTAATTATTTTCATCCAACTATATTGTAATTAGCTGTGATTGTGGATTAATTACTTTTTTGGTGAGTTTGTGTACAACAATTAGGCCTTTGATGGTTCTAATAGCATTGTTAGAAGCTGATGAAGCAGTTTCATTGGCCATTATGACCAATCAATGAGTTGAAGAAGTTCGATCAGTAGCTGTTAAGCCAAGTAAAGAGCTCTAATACCATGAAAACAAAGAAGATCAGAGGATGCAGAAAAGAAAAATAAACTTTTTTATTTCATTATTGTAATTGGAATTGATGCAGTGTATAGAGTAAACTTCTATTTATAATAAAGTTGGCATGTAGCTGTCATACCCATATATGTGGAAAGTATTACAAACTAGGCATGTAGCCGTTGTACCCATATATGCGAAAAGTAATAAAAGGAAAATATATCTCCATATGACAATAGGCATGTAGTCATTGTACACATATATGTAGAAAGTAATAAAAGGAAAATTATCTTTCCGTATAATAATAGGCATGTAGCCGTTATACACATATATCCAGAAAGTAATAAAAGAAAAATTATCTTTCCGTATGATAATAGGCATGTAGCCGTTATACCCATATACATGGAAAGTAATAAAAGGAAAATAATCTTTCTATTTACTCTTTCTTTCCTTTATTACTAATAATTTATGTAATTTAAATCTCATCAACAAAGATTATAGAGGTAATCAATGTATTCGAATGTGTAATGGTCATCCAACAAATATCACTCACACTGGAAAAGCTTATATTCAAGGTGATAGAAAACACTATTTAAATAATATCTTGAGAGTGCCTCAAATCAAGAAAAACATGATACTTTTTCTCAGCTTGCATGTGATAATAATTTTTATATTGATTTTTATCTTAATTGGCGCATTGTTAAAGTTATTTTAACAAAGAAAATTTTATTTAAAGGTAAAGCTAATCGGGACTGTTAAAGGGACTCCATGTTTGGTTAAGGGGGGGATAATTTTAAGGGAACTCCAGCTTAATTTATTTTTGTTAAGGGGAGGTCTGGTTTATTTTAAAAAAAAAGGAAAAGAGACATAACTATCCCTGACTCATCGCTTATGTCAAATCCTAACTTACTAAATTCAGCGCAAGTAACAAACGTGCGAATTACTAAACATCTCAATTTCACAAATTCGATACAGCATATTAGATCAAAAAAAAATTCTACATTTATTTTTAATTAATCATACCAATTCAAAATTGTAAAACTACAATTAATTACCTAATCTGATGCATTCTGATCACTCATGAAACTTTCTTGTGTCTCATTACATTAACTATACCGATATTTTATTTTTATGTGTAGCATTAAAATGTTAGCATTAGTTAAGGTTTAAGTTTTATATTAATGAAAATTATAGGGGTTAATATCGGAATTTTAATTTATATGTTTAAGGGGAGGCTAATTTATTTTGTCCTCCCCATAACAATTATACAATAAATTAAAATTTATCGTCCCCTTAGACAAAAGTGGAGTCCCTTTAACAATCCCCAAGCTAATAAGGGATTGTATAAGTTCTCGCTTACCAAACCAAGAGGATTGGATAACTGTAGTTCTTGTCGTAATGCTTTAGAAATTATTGAATAAAGGAATAATGTAGGCTTTTTTAATTACTGACATGCAAAATTAGGTTATCCAAGTGTGAACGTTGTAAAAAGAATCACGAGTAGCAATAAAATTCATGTTGATAAGTCATCAAGTATCCATGTCTGCACATAATGGATGCAATGTTATAGTCATCAAGAATTATGTGTACCAATAAAACAACTAATGCACATAATGGATGCAATGTTATAGTCATCAAGAATTATGTGTACCAATAAAACAATTAACACAGTGTTATAGTCCATAAGTTATGCTGAAAACAAAATGGATACAGTCTTAAAACCATTCAAACTAATGGGCGCAATGAGTTTAAACCACTCGAAACCTATTTTTGAGAAAAAAGCATTGCACGTAGAACAACTTGTCCACACTCTTCTAAAAAAATATTTGAACTGAAAGAAAATATAGACATGTTATTGAAACTGGACTTACCCTACTTGCACATGCATCAATGCCTTTGCCATAGTAGCATTCCTTATCAATAAGCTACCCACCAAGGTTCTACAGAATAGAAGTCCAGCATAAGTGTTATTTAATCAAAAACCATAATACAAGAGTTTAAAAATATTTGGTTGTTTATGTTTTCTCTACCAACGAATGTATAAGTCATAAAAACTAGATTATATATAGTCATCTTGTGCAATCATAGGATATTCCAACAATATTTAGGGTTGTAAATGCCTTGATAGTAATGGAAGGGTAATCATATCTTAGAATGTCATATTTAATGAATAAGTACTTCCTTATAAAGGGGAATATTATAACAAACTATTAATTACCAAGTTTAATAAGCAAACTCATAATTATTGTTGTGGTAATATTATAACACGAGGTTATAATTAAATGGAAAAGGGTAGAGTAGGTTTATTATTAATAAACTTATAATTGAGGAATAAAGTTAATGAATATAATAATAAGCATTGGTCAGTTCTGACAGCCAGGGCTAATTGGGAAAAATAAGTGGCTAATAAATTGAATGAAAGGTGGTCTGTTTCAGCAGTGAAGTCTGACTAGGAAAAATAAGCGGCTAAATAAAGCTAATAAAAAAATAACTGGAATGCAGTATAAACAAGTAATTGTTTAAGTTAATTAGCAATGCGATAAGTAAAACAAGCGCGTAATTTAAGATTAAACATAGAGTCTAATAACGTAAGGATGAGATGTGCTTGGACCAGTTCGTATGTATTTGGGTTGAAGAGACCAATAGGCAGATCATCGTGGGTGCTTGGAGACATGAGAGGAGCACATCCAACTTATTATTTAATAACACTGGAAGGAAGTACGAGACTTCTACAGAACGTGGGAGGGTACTATGAAATTTCCCTCTTGGAAAACCAGATGAAGTCATATGCCCAGAGGCAAGTCTGTAATTCCATTTAAGAGTATACTTTCGCTGCAATTATGATGTGGCAGCCAAAAGGCTGGGCAGATAATCTTAGGATGATCCGGTGATTTCCTTACTCGGGGAGGAGAATGGTTAAAACCAAATAAGGATAGTAATCGTTGAATATCTATCATCGACAGTTAGCGGGATGCGGAATGACTAGAGCTAAACCAACATGTGAATGATCACTATCGAGACACTGATGAGGAAATGCCAATTGGATGCTTTAGTTTGGATATATATAGTTAATGCCCACCTTAGTCCCCGCAAAATCCACTCTTTAGCCCATAGCGCTCTATGACCGCTATGCTATTTCAATTAGCGCTGATCAACATTAGCTCCGCTTTAATCCCCGCTATTTTCCGTTGCACCTGCTAAATCAAAGTTGTTTATCACTTGCTTTAGCAATATTAATATACAAAGGACGATTTGACTAGTTCTCTTTTTAAAAAATCAAAAAAATACTGTAAAAAGCTAATTTTAAGTCATAAGTGTCTTGTATAAGATAGAAATTTGTAGTAATCCCCGAATCTAGTGTGCATGTCCATGATATTCTTTGTTTTCATTATATAATATTAGTTAATACTCGTTTCTACTATACAAATGATGCGAGAATAACAATAATTATTTTTTATTATATAGTTTTACATTTATTTAACATTTATGCACATCCGCTATGTCCCCGCTATTTTCTCGCTTTATCCCCGCTACAGCTTTTTATACATTTACTGCTATAAAACTGCTAAGCGCTTTAACTGCACAGGATTGGATGTTAGGGGCACGTCACTTAGCTCTTGAAGTAGTATTTCACTATTTAAGAGAGAGGTCAGGGTGGGGCCATAGCCACCGTGAAAAGAGAGACCTATCGATAGGTATCTATGTTGTAGGCCTAACGAAGCAGTCCTTTATAGATATCAAAAGCTCCCGACCGATCTTCATGCACAGATGTAGCCTGATAGCGGAACGCAGGTTGTAGTAGGCAGCATGTTCGTGTAAGGGTCTTGATGCACACACTTGGTGGTGTATCGTAGATGTCATGGGATTTAACTCTGCATCGGAGCTCAACCGAGGAGTTCAGATTTGAGGATCCGTACGCATACGTGGCACAGCGATGACGGTTTTTTGCGTTTACATGGCGTAGTGATGGAGATTCCATACGCGACTAGGCGTAGGCTGGAGGTTAGGTATGCTTACATGGCGTGACGATGGTGACCGTATGAGGAGGGTACTATGGGGAGTACCTTGAGATGTCGGGCATTTAGCTACATATATATGATTTATTAGTTAAATCTAATTGGGAGTTGATGGGTACAATTTATTTGTGAAATTGAAAAAAAAATATTGTGATGTAAAATCTGAATAACTTAATAAATAAAAACCAGTGATAGAATGGTATATGTAGTGATATTTGTAGAAAGTATAATTTGTCCATTCACCAGAACTTTTGTTCTGACTCCCTCTTCATAACAAACCCGCAGGTTTGACAGGTGACAGAGATTAATCAGCTTGGAGACACTTGTTAGACAGTGTCATTATTAGGTAAGTACTTGCTATTATATTTTATTCATTCCTTTGTGAGATATTTTATCGTGAGCTCTGATATATTTTATCTTTGCCTTTCTACGGGATACCAGGCAAACCAACTCGGGTTTCCGTGGACTTGGATTTTAACATTTTACGAAAAATTCAGGACCACTGAAATTGGGTTGTTACAAAGATCGCTCAAAAAGAGAAGTAATGAGCAGCCATTAGAGAGCCGTTAGTTTTCTTAATAAAATAATTATTATGTACTGCATATTTCTTGGTCAAACCCAATCTCATTGTGTTAAAAAAACGGTCAACCGTCCTAAGATCAGAAACATAAGTTGAATTCAGGAGTGTTCCAAGCGCAACTGGGGAGATAATGTGGATTGAAACTTTACCAAGTGAACCAAAGATTAAAATTAAAAAGCCATATTATGATGTGATAGCTTAGCATAGTATCTCTGACGGAGAGCAGAAATTCTTACTAGAGCACAAATACAAATCAGACCAAATCAAAACATAGTTAAGTAAGCTCAAAAGCCCCTTAATATATGCGGCTATATAAACAATGTGTTCTTAGTACAGTTCAATTCATTCAAAAATAAAAATCCTTTTCATTTGTGCAACTCCAATATATAATTACCGATCATCGTCAAACTACAGACCAGATCAAAACATTATATCTGAAGAAATATCTCGAAATTGGTTACTATCTCGAATCGATCAATGTGCTATAACCAATTTCCACTCACTACATTGAATTGTTATTGCAAATTGGTTACAATTTACAACCATTTCGTAATGGTAAATGTACAATTGATTTATAACTAAAAATTAACATAACCAATCATATTTCTAATCTTAAGGTGTGTTTGGTTTCTATTTTTTAATTTTGTGTTTTCGTACATACAAAAGTACGAACGACGGACACATATCATGAAAAAAAATTACAAAACGAAATTAACATACAAAACAAAAAACGACTATTTATTATTTTCCGTATTTTAAGAAACAACGAAAGAACGATGACAAATTCGTCCATCCACTGTCCATCGGTCCCGTCCATCACCCTATTCGCCTTTGGTCCGTCATCTCCACTATCCATTAAATCTTTGTGTCTTTCAAAATTAACATTGAAACCCACAATTCAAAACACAAAATAAATCGAACATTGCCTTATATTTTGATGTCTTGGTTTCAGCTGATCATGAAATTAATAATCCGTCCTTTCAAAACCAATTTCGACACCTAAACTTATGCCAACACTCGAGAACAGAAGGACTGAGTCGTTGGGGTCTTAGATATAATATATACAACTATCGATCTACTAGGATAGATATTAAAGTGCATTTTTATACGAACGCGAATGAGGTATTTGAGCTTGACATTTGAGCATGACACGTTAGTGAACGAAAAATGCGTTTTTGCTGTGAACGGGGTATTTGAGCGTGGTATTTGTATAATGAGATTTTTAATTTTTCTTATTTTGAAAATTAAATACTGATTGTACATAAAAAAACTACTACATTTCATTAAAAAAAACCAAATACAATAACAAAAAGACATTAAATCTTATTTGTTGGCACCACCTTGTTTTCTCAGAAAAGTTTGGTATTCTTCTGTGTGGCATTAAGTTGCAAGCCCTGATATCAACCAACTTTTCGCTAGGTCGTCTGTAAGAACAGTGAATACCTCTTTCTTGTCGAGTTCCATAACAAATAATATTGCTTTTACAATATCAAATTCACCTCCTTCTTCAAGACGTTGAGTGCGAGCAACCATATTTGCATAATTTGCAAAACTTCATGTTGAATCTACACTAGTACCAGTATACAGACTATTAGAATGCATGCGAGATTTTTTTTCATTTGTCTCTCGGGTATTATTCCAAGGAGCTCGGTCATCTTTTCTTCCTTTTCACCAAGTCGTCTTCTTGAATCATGACGTGAAGTTTATTGCGAAGGAGGATTCATTGAAGTTTGGTGCAAAGAAGGATTAATTGGAGTTTTGGAGTTTGGTGCAATGGAGGATTTGTTGGCGAGTTCAAATCTGGAATTTGTTCGTTTTGCATTTAATCCAATGGATTATAGAACCCAAAAAAAAGCCTATGTTCTATCAAACACGGTTTGTGTTGAAGGAAGAGTACCAATCTGCGATGGTTGTGCAGTAGTAGAAGGCGTATACGATGATTTTCCAGTAGCATTTGCCCTCACGAAATAATTGTTGCATCATCTTCTAATTTTCAAGCGGATATCTTTTATATTTTTTAGTAGTTGGTCCAAATTTCTAAAAATAAAAAATTAAATGACTGCAAAATTAAATTCTACGAATAAACCATAAAAATTCATGTTCATAGATCTTTACATGATTTTACCACAATTCGTTGTTCCAGAAATCGTTCCTTACTAGGGTCCCAACCAGCACCATTTTTTTTTATCAAACGATCCCACTTAAGCCACTCTTGTCGAAGACTATGATATTTATTTCAAATTTTGCTTTAGTCTATCGGTGCAATGTTAGGATTGTTCTGTATGACGTTGTTGAACTTTTCTACTATTGCTTTGTGCACACATTTTTTTGTTGCTACCACAAATACCATATGCTTCAACAATACATTGCATCATAATTTGAGTTGCTTCGAAGGCCTAGTGTTGTGCAACTTTTCGATTGGTCATACTGAAATAGAGAAATACAATTTGAATCAGAAAAATACGAAAAAATATGAAGAATAACTGAAAATAACAAAAATAATGGTAATAAATAAAACTGTTTTGATATTCATATTTGTTCGGAAGAAGATAAAAGAAGAAGAGGATTTTATGTTGAAAGTATGGAGAGTCGAAAGAATGATGAAGGACTTAATATAGGGGAGGGAGGAAGGGGGCATTAGAAATTGGACTGTTACGTCCGACGCATCAGACGAAAACAATCCAATTTCTAACGTCCATTTTGACCGTTGGTGGATGTGATAAACCATGCTCAAGCGTCTGACGCCTCGGACGCAAACGCAACGGTAATGTTATAACTTTGGGCTGCGAACAGTACCTTAGATACTAAATTATTTGTTCAAAACTATTATTTATTTTTGCGTTAATTAACTATGTTCTCTATTTGGACTACTAGTCTTAATCTCAATATGATAATCTATACTACATCAAATTTTTGTTGCTTATTTAAAATTTAGTTCCAAGTTTACTACTACTTTTCTCCTGCTTAGTTTTTGTATGGTTTATTTGATTTAGATTAAAGATTTTTTTTCTAGGTTGTATATTGAATAGCGTCTTGCACTTGGGAGCCAGCATGATAAACTTGGCCTCTTGAAACTTTGTTCCAGATCTAAATGAGAGGTTAGACCGCCATTGTGCTGTGTTTAGGTTAAGATACAAGCCGTGAAGTTGAACTGCTGCAAGAAAATGTTATTGTGCCATCCGGTTAAGATTTGATCCCCATATGGGTTGTTTGTAGTAAGATATGCTTTTTTTAACAAAATGATATATTTTAAGATATGAAGGTTGTCGCATCAATGTTGGATCTAGATTAACCCTAGAGGGGGGGGATGAATAGGGTTTATCACAGTTTTTAAAATGAATTGAAAAAACTGACAGGATATTAAAATAATAAACAGATCACAGAATGCAGCAGAAATAAAAGTGCAGAAAATAAATCACACACAGATGTACCCAGCTTCGGCAAAACCCTGCCTACTGCTGCATTCCTAAGGTTTCTACTAGGTGTTATAAACAGATCCCGCATACAAGACCATGTACACTCGCAGCGCCTGCTCCTGTCCTAACCCTACGCTCAAAACCCTAGACTGATCGATATTCCCTCGATCAGATTTCCCCTGATTACAACCCCGTAACCAGTAACCTAGATTTTACAGACTCTGTCAACTGTCAGTCAACACCCTGACTGAAACTCCTAGAAATTTTACAGACCTCTAGAAAAACTGTTCAGACGGTTTTTACACAACAGAATAAAAAAGGCAAAACAAATTAAAGAGGAACACCCTTGGAGTTAAAAAGAGGGGTCATCCCCTTTTTTAATTAAACCACTAAAGCCTTTCACTATTAAAATGGCCGGCCCATTTTCTTTTTCTCCCGATCCCTTAATTCTCTGGAAAAATGGCGGCGGCTTGAAAACTAGGGTTTTTGTATTCCCAATCGGATTGACGCTTGATGAATTGATTAGTCGCTGAAGTTCTAATTCACGTTGAGTTTCTTGATCGATTGCTTGTGGCTCGTTGCTTCTCCGATTTGGGGTTTCGACTGAAAACCGATTGTAAGTGAAATTTGATTTGATTTTTTCTCTTCTGGTTTTTGGCTTGTGGTTTTTTTTTCTTCCTGATTGCCGATGATGTAATGGTGTTAAAATAGGGATTAGAAACCCTACACCCTCTCTGATTTCACCAAAGACTTGGCTGATTTGCTTGATGCTTTCCCCTTTTTACTCTCGGCTTGAATTGATTTTGGCTACTTTCCCTTTTGACTGCGTGATTGAATTTGTGGCCTTGATTAAAAAAATCAACTTGAATAAGTTGCTGTGAATTTTTCCACTGATTTTCTCGGTCTTTGAATTGCTATATTATTGTTGCCATGAATAAATTTGTGGTCCCTTGGTTAAAATCATGTCGTGAATTTGTGATTGAATTGTGATAAAAACTTGCTGAATATTGAAAAATCCATTTGCAATTCAAAACTGATTCTTGCCATTTTTGGTTCCTGAAAAGATTAATTTGCAGAAAAATTTTCTTGCCAAATTTATTCTTTATTTACTTGCCTGGAATTGTTGTTGTACTTGCCTGGAATTTCATTCGAAATTCCTGTAATCTGTGGTGGTTTCTGCGACTTGATTGCTTGCCAAAAGTGTATTTTCTGGAATATAAATCTTGACCCAAAAATGCCTTAGTTGATTTTCTGGTACCTTGATTGCTCACATTTCTTTCTCTGCTGAATTTCTGCTCCATGAATATAATTAAAAGAAACTGGACATATATTAAAACTCCTTTTGAATGCTTGCCAGAAATGATTGAGCAAAAATCAATTTATCCATTCACATCAAAGTTGCACCATATCCATACTTGGCTAGTTGCGGCTGTGTGTGTTTGACCTGTCCCTTGAGAAGTTGTTCATTTGCAATGTTGCTAGTTTGTCTTACCACGTCTGCACCTTTTTGTTGTGTAGTTGGCACATTAAGAGAACAGTTTGTATTGCTTGAACCATCCATTGCTTCACTTGAGTTTTGACCATTCTTGTTTTGCACTGAGCATGTATTCACTTGCAATTGAACCTGAATGCCCCCATGCTCTTATGCTGGTCCATATGGTTGAGCTGTTGCCTTCACCATTTTATTGTTGCCCATGAAAGTTTGTCATACTTGAATAACAATGCTGTTGTGCTCTTTGAAATTGTCGAGCCATGACTTTGATGCATTAGAGCTTGTGCATCCTTGTAACTGAAGCTTGTATTGATCATATTGTAGTTTTGTCTTGAGCTTCATTTTAAGAACTTCTGAACCATTGATCACCACATTGAACTAGAGAACATGCTGAGTCATTTGCTACTCCCACTTGTACTTGTCCACTTTCATTTGTTGTTGGCCACTTGTACGCTTGAAACTGAACATCTACATATGCTGTTTCACTGTCACATGCACATTTGTTGTTGCACCCTTTGAAAAAACTGATGTTTGATATTCTTGGGTTTGATGCTCTTTGTTTTTGTGTTCACATGCTGTTTTGATTTTGTTGATCGACTCTTGAACTTTTGTGTACTGATTTTCATTTTGCACTGAGTCGGGACGGTCCTCGTGACTACTCCTCAGCTGTATAAACTGATTGGCGAGGCAGTGCACACGTGTATTTATACACGTGTGTATATGCAGCCATCAGTCAAGTTTTCCTGTCCCTGCATTGTATTTACATACTGTCTACCTTGTGGTATTTACAGTGTATCACTATGAATATCACAAGCTGTCTAGACACAGATTGATGGTTTTTATAAATCAAATCAGGTCATGAAAAATGATGAGAAACACACCAGAAAACTGAGGCAAATAAAATTTTAAAAATAAAATTTATATTCGCATATATTTAGTATTGTTTCTATTGCAGTGTACTGTGTGTTTTCTGTTTCATGTGACAGGTAAGCAGACGGTGACTGGACTGACAGTGAAGATGCTGTGAAGACAGAAGACTGAAGACAAGAACAGTGTGAAAAAATGTATATGTATACGAGTCTGTGTAAAAGAATGAATGAGTGAAACTGTGACTGAAAGATAGAGTGTTGTAGTGGAGAACACTGTATATGAAATTGTGTTTGATATGTAATACAGTGATGTACAAATAGTGGAGTTAAAAAAATTTGTACTGTTTGAATATTGAAATAAAATATTATATTTAAATAAAACACTGTGAACATTTGAATTTCTGTACAGTCATATTTTATTTAAATACAAATATTATATTCATGTCTGTAATGTGATATAACAGTACAATAACAAACACATTCAAAATAATATATACTTGTTTGTTATCATCAAACAAAAATCATATAATTGTGTATACAACATTTTTATATACAACAATCTCCCCCTTTTGATGATGACAAACAAATAAAAGATTTTGAATATAATAAATGTGTTTGTTAGTGAATATTTGAACTCCCCCTATTTAAATGCTCACCCTACAACAGAAACTCCCCCTATAACTATGCATGAGTGAAATGTATGAATAATTAAATTTTCAAAATTAAAAATATTTATAAAATATTCACTCATAAATCAAAATCTAATCCATTCTCCCCCTTTTGTTATCATCAAAAGGATACAGATTTTAAAATACAGATGAAAAATGACTAAAAATATAATTTCAGCTTAAGAGGAAGAACGATCATCATAAATTTCAAGCAGTCAAACAAAAATCATAATATTCTGAGAACAGGTGGCATATTTCACATTCTAGAGAATGACGGCTTTACGATGAAATTTATATAAAATGGGGAGAGTTACAAAATATGAACTTCAATTATTTTCAAACGAATTTTTATAGAAGTAAAGTATAAAAACAGTGATGGATTTGGACTATAATTATTAATTCAACTTAAGTGACAAAATCAGATAGTCTCAAATCCCAGTAGCTATCAATCAACAAATCATAATACTTCATAAGATATTAACACATTTCACAGATTAGAAAATGGATTGATAGGCTGGTTTTTATAAACACCAAGGAGGATTTCAATTTAATTTTAATTTATAGCGCATTATTTCCTTTTTCTTTTTATTTTATTTAAGAGCACACTGACCACACATAACCAGAGCTTGGATTTTTAAATGAGGTCAGTCGCAGCTTAAATTATAAGTTGTCTCATAACCATGCATGACCAGAGCTTGGAGTTTTAAATGAGATTAGAGACACACTTATGTATGTTATATTTATTATTTTCAGTTTTAAAAAGAAAAAACTCCTCAATATACAAAACCAATACGGATGATAGAAATGTGATAGGTATAGAAATGGACTGTGAAATAAATTTCTAAATTAATCATATTATGAAATATAACCAACTGTACCGAGATCATTGAAAATTTTCAATTATCACTAATTTTGAATAATAATACAGTCACATTTCCATCACAAATATTTCCACTGTTTATTCAAGATGATTTTTTTTTTAATATCAAACTCTCCACATTAATATAAAATTATGATGGATGGCAGAAGGATGATAGATAATGAAGATGGTCGTGAAATAATTGCCAGTTCAAAGATATTATAATAAATATTCAACCATCATGAAAATCCCAATAAAATCTCCTCTTGTTGTGAAATATACTGTAGTCACAATTCATCATAATTTCAAAATCTGATAATAATTTTGATGAATTATAAATACAGTTCAATTTGGACATTGATTCCAATTTCTGAATGAATAATCAATAAATAATTTTAAAATTGAAAATCAATCACAAGAGGGATAAGAAAGATCTATACAAAGCAAGAGAGAATTAAAAAATATATACAGTAGGACCAAAACTGCATATCTGATACCAATTGGTGTCTCTAATCATGAGAATTTTGACATGATACTGAACAAGAATATCATAGACAAATGAATTATTATGTACAAAGCCCAAGCAGACAAATTTAGCACAAAGCAGCATACAGATCAAAAATAAGCAGTTATCTAAGAACAGTATCAGAGCAGTGCAAAGATAGTTTCCAAGCAAACAAGTCAAGATGATGGTCACAAAAAAATATTTCATGATCTAATGATTAAAATACTGTTTACTTGAAATCATTTGAGGAATATGAAAATATCAGAATTTAATGAATCAATCACACCAGATTATAATTTTTTTTGATTTGAGATATGTGTAGATTCAATAAATCAATAATTTCAAATGATTTTAAATAAACAAATAATTAGATCAAATAATCATGAAATAGGAGTGAATTTCAAGACCAGATTTTCAAAGGAATTTTTCACAAAATTTCTAAGAATGATTTCAGATCATTTACATCAAATAATTAAGAGATATTCATGATCCATAAATAAATAATTTATTTGAAATCACTTGAATCAATGTCAAGTTTGAGATATAATGAATTATTCACACAAGATTGATTATTTCAAATTTAAGAGGTGTGTGATATTCAAAATATCAGGAATTTCAGATGATTTCAAACAGACATATTCTAACAATAATGATCATGAATAAAGATGGAATTCAGGATGTATCACTGATCCAAGCCAATCCGAAAATCAATGAAATTATCACAACTGATAAATAATAGAGGCTGTAATGAGTATAATATTTTCAGCTTTTCTAAAATGAATTAGAATAAACTCAGAACAGCAAAGGTGTGTAAAATTTCATTGAATATTCAGATCTTCAAAAAAAATTTAGAATTCAAATTAACAGTGTTCAAGATATGACATGAATGCTTCAGCACTGTTATGAATTCAAGAATAAAATAAACTTCTAAACAATTGCAGATTATTACAAGATTAAATTCAGAATCTGGAAATGATTATAAACAAGAGAGTTTTATTCAAATAAAATGAATTTCTAGAAAATCATGAGAACTGCATTTGGAAGTTTAAGAAGCACAGAATAAACAAAGAGATATGGCAGTGACAAATCAAATAAAAACAAATAGAAGAAAATAAAATAGAAAGTGGTAGAAGAAGCAGAAATAAACAATGAAAAAATTTTTACAAGGATGAGGTTAGACATCAAACCTGATTCACAGAAGACGTTGTGGATCTCTGACTCATCAGACTTGGCTAAGGAACAGTAGATGATTCAATGATGTGAAGCAGTTTAAGTCAGTTTCTCTTTTCAGCACAGTTGTTCCTCAGCCTCCTTTGGTAGTTAACTGTTTAGAGGATTGAGTGGTCTAACAAAAGCAGTAAAACCACTCACAGTTGTATTTGTTCGTTTTGGTACCCAAACCTGTTTATATAACAAACCATTCGAATTTACCTTTGTACCCTTAGGAACCCAACTCTGTTTGAACTTAACAAAGCCCGTTTTATTTCCTTTTGGGATCGAAGAATGTATAGATGGTTTATTATAAAATAAGTTCTCATTCCTGGTGTGACTTAAAAATCTCTCTGAATTTTCAAAATTCAAATTTTCAGAGTGACCATTCTTGAAGCAATTTGAAGAAAAATCATAAGAGTTCAATTTTTCAAAAACATTTGTAAAACCAAGACCATGTTTATTTCCAACAGAAATTTGATTTTTCAACAACATATTCAAAGATTTTTCACCATTAGAGAAACGTTTTAGACTCAACTCAAGATTGCTGATCTTGAACTTAAGATCGGAATTTTCTTTCATTAGGTTCGAGCAACGATTAATGCTGGTTTTCCTTCTCTCAGTATCATTTTGTTTTAAAATCCAACTTTCATTTTCAAGCAGTTTGATTTTGGTGTTTGACTCAAGGATTTCAGATTCAAATTTAATTTTTTTTTCAAATTCAAGTTTCTTGAGATTTTCAATCTCTTTTTCAAGCTCACTCAAAATCATATCTGTCTTCAACAAACTTTTATTTTCAGCAATTTCATGTTTGGAATTTTTAATAGCCTTAAAATTGATAAATTCATTTTGTAAACAATTGTTTGTACTTTTTAACTCAATCTCGTTATCTTTTAAAATAATAATTTCTTCTTCAAGATTTTTAATGTTTTTGTTAAGATAAACGAGATCAGTTTTTAATTTCAAACAATTCTCACAATCAGAATTATCTAATTTTATGACGTTTGTAAATTCTGATTCCAAACAGTTGATTTTGCTATTCAACTCGTGATTTTTAGATTTTAAAGATTTGTTTTTACGATGGAGTTTATCAATGATTTTTGTTAAATCAGTACACATATAAACCAACTCTTCATATGAGAAGCTTTCAGTTTCATTGTCTGTTGAGTCTCCATCATCTGATCTACTTGAATTTTCATTTGTTTCTTCTCCTGAGCATAAATCTGAATCTGAGTTGTCCATTTTGGATTTTGAGCTGCTGTTGTCAACCTTTCCATACTTCGTATTGAGAAAATTCCATATTTCCTGCGCAGTCAAGCAATGAGAAATGAGGTTATATTGGACATCATCAATATAAGAATACAAAGTGTGAATAGCACGAGAATTAAATCCAATATCGTTTCTATTGACCATATCATAACCATTAATAACAGTATCCTAACATTTAATATCAATAGATTTTAAATATAATTCCATTTCTAATTTCCAATTTAAAAAATCTGTACCATTGAAAATAAATGGAATACGACTGGACTGATTCTCAGAAGACTGACAACTAAGATCCATAACTCTAGGGTTAATGAAATAACCTGGCTCTGATACCAAATGTTGGATCTAGATTAACCCTAGAGGGGGGGGGGGTGAATAGGGTTTATCACAGTTTTTAAAATGAATTGAAAAAACTGACAGGATATTAAAATAATAAACAGATCACAGAATGCAGCAGAAATAAAAGTGCAGAAAATAAATCACACACAGATGTACCCAGCTTCGGCAAAACCCTGCCTACTGCTGCATTCCTAAGGTTTCTACTAGGTGTTATAAACAGATCCTGCATACAAGACCATGTACACTCGCAGCGCCTGCTCCTGTCCTAACCCTACGCTCAAAACCCTAGACTGATCGATATTCCCTCGATCAGATTTCCCCTGATTACAACCCCGTAACCAGTAACCTAGATTTTACAGACTCTGTCAATTGTCAGTCAACACCCTGACTGAAACTCCTAGAAATTTTACAGACCTCTCGAAAAACTGTTCAGGCGGTTTTTACACAACAGAATAAAAAAGGCAAAACAAATTAAAGAGGAACACCCTTGGAGTTAAAAAGAGGGGTCATCCCCTTTTTTAATTAAACCACTAAAGCCTTTCACTATTAAAATGGCCGGCCCATTTTCTTTTTCTCCCGATCCCTTAATTCTCTGGAAAAATGGCGGTGGCTTGAAAACTAGGGTTTTTGTATTCCCAATTGGATTGATGCTTGATGAATTGATTAGTCGCTGAAGTTCTAATTCACGTTGAGTTTCTTGATCGATTGCTTGTGGCTCGTTGCTTCTCCGATTTCGGGTTTCGACTGAAAACCGATTGTAAGTGAAATTTGATTTGATTTTTTCTCTTCTGGTTTTTGGCTTGTGGTTTTTTTTTCTTCCTGATTGCCGATGATGTAATGGTGTTAAAATAGGGATTAGAAACCCTACACCCTCTCTAATTTCGCCAAAGACTTGGCTGATTTGCTTGATGCTTTCCCCTTTTTACTCTCGGCTTGAATTGATTTTGGCTACTTTCCCTTTTGACTGCGTGATTGAATTTGTGACCTTGATTAAAAAAATCAACTTGAATAAGTTGCTGTGAATTTTTCCACTGATTTTCTCGGTCTTTGAATTGCTGTATTATTGTTGCCATGAATAAATTTGTGGTCCCTTGATTAAAATCATGCCGTGAATTTGTGATTGAATTGTGATAAAAACTTGCTGAATATTGAAAAATCCATTTGCAATTCAAAACTGATTCTTGCCATTTTTGGTTCCTGAAAAGATTAATTTGCAGAAAAATTTTCTTGCCAAATTTATTCTTTATTTACTTGCCTGGAATTGTTGTTGTACTTGCCTGGAATTTCATTCGAAATTCCTGTAATCTGTGGTGGTTTCTGCGACTTGATTGCTTGCCAAAAGTGTATTTTCTGGAATATAAATCTTGACCCAAAAATGCCTTAGTTGATTTTCTGGTACCTTGATTGCTCACATTTCTTTCTCTACTGAATTTCTGCTCCATGAATATAATTAAAAGAAACTGGACATATATTAAAACTCCTTTTGAATGCTTGCCAGAAATGATTGAGCAGAAATCAATTTATCCATTCACATCAAAGTTGCACCATATCCATACTTGGCTAGTTGCGGCTGTGTGTGTTTGACCTGTCCCTTGAGAAGTTGTTCATTTGCTATGTTGCTAGTTTGTCTTACCACGTCTGCACCTTTTTGTTGTGTAGTTGGCACATTAAGAGAACAGTTTGTATTGCTTGAACCATCCATTGCTTCACTTGAGTTTTGACCATTCTTGTTTTGCACTGAGCATGTATTCACTTGCACTTGAACCTGAATGCCCCCATGCTCTTATGCTGGTCCATATGGTTGAGCTGTTGCCTTCACCATTTTATTGTTGCCCATGAAAGTTTGTCATACTTGAATAACAATGCTGTTGTGCTCTTTGAAATTGTCGAGCCATGACTTTGATGCATTAGAGCTTGTGCATCATTGTAACTGAAGCTTGTATTGATCATATTGTAGTTTTGTCTTGAGCTTCATTTTAAGAACTTCTGAACCATTGATCACCACATTGAACTAGAGAACATGCTGAGTCATTTGCTACTCCCACTTGTACTTGTCCACTTTCATTTGTTGTTGGCCACTTGTATGCTTGAAACTGAACATCTACATATGCTGTTTCACTGTCACATGCACATTTGTTGTTGCACCCTTTGAAAAAACTGATGTTTGATATTCTTGGGTTTGATGCTCTTTGTTTTTGTGTTCACATGCTGTTTTGATTTTGTTGATCGACTCTTGAACCTTTGTGTACTGATTTTCATTTTGCACTGAGTCGGGACGGTCCTCGTGACTACTCCTCAGCTGTATAAACTGATTGGTGAGGCAGTGCACACGTGTATTTATACACGTGTGTATATGCAGCCATCAGTCAAGTTTTCCTGTCCCTGCATTGTATTTACATACTGTCTACCTTGTGGTATTTACAGTGTATCACTATGAATATCACAAGCTGTCTAGACACAGATTGATGGTTTTTATAAATCAAATCAGGTCATGAAAAATGATGAGAAACACACCAGAAAATTGAGGCAAATAAAATTTTAAAAATAAAATTTATATTCGCATATATTTAGTATTGTTTCTATTGCAGTGTACTGTGTGTTTTCTGTTTCATGTGACAGGTAAGCAGACGGTGACTGGACTGACAGTGAAGATGCTGTGAAGACAGAAGACTGAAGACAAGAACAGTGTGAAAAAATGTATATGTATACGAGTCTGTGTAAAAGAATGAATGAGTGAAACTGTGACTGAAAGATAGAGTGTTGTAGTGGAGAACACTGTATATGAAATTGTGTTTGATATGTAATACAGTGATGTACAAATAGTGGAGTTAAAAAAATTTGTACTGTTTGAATATTGAAATAAAATATTATATTTAAATAAAACACTGTGAACATTTGAATTTCTGTACAGTCATATTTTATTTAAATACAAATATTATATTCCTGTCTGTAATGTGATATAACAGTACAATAACAAACACATTCAAAATAATATATACTTGTTTGTTATCATCAAACAAAAATCATATAATTGTGTATACAACATTGTTATATAAAACAATCTTGTGTCGTTACCATCGCTGCTTACGAGCTTAAACATGGAATGCTCACCTAAAGTTGCCATTTGAGTATAGATGCAGGATTTTTTAGATTTACAATGCCATTGGAAGTGGACGACGCTACGGTGCTTGGATGAAAGTTGTGTTTCTACAAGTAGTATTTCGAATGGTTCGTGCTATGAAGCTTGATGCCTGTAGAGTTGTGGTGAATGAGATTATATGAGTTGACGATGGTTTAACAAAAGTGCTTGAAACTCGAGATGGTATCGTTGATTGATGGTTATATGCCTGCTTTTCTTTTGTAATTGTTGACGGGCAAAATTGTCGTCTGCCAACACCCAATGTGTATGTGTGGTGTGATCACAACAAATCCAAAATAAGTAAAGTAAATGCAGGAGACACAACTTTTATAGTTGTTCGACACTAACGCCTGCATCTACTTTATAATGATCATTCGTCGTATGATATCCGATTACAATGTTGTACAAGTTTTAACAGTATTCGAGTACAAAGTATTACAATAGAACAACAATGTCATTCTTCTTCGTCCATTAGATGAGTTAACTTGGTCAACTATATCCAAAATTAGCTTTAATGTCAAAGAGGCCCAAAGGTGATGTAACTATGCTTGCTAGTGTCCAACAAGCAATGGAACATGTGTGCACCACCTTTTAATTATCCATGCCATGTCGAATGGCCATGGAGAAGGTATTGGAAGACATTAATGAGTGTTTGAAGTTCTAGAAGTCCAAAACTTTCAAGGGAGAAAGCTTCCTTATGATGTCCAAGGGTTAGCGTATTTATAGGAAGGAGGTTAGGTGGGAGTAGGTAGGAAATAGGGACCACAACCCTTAATCTCGGACCCTAGAAATGCCATGTAGCAGGAAATTCATACCCCCTGACGAGGGGTACGAAATTCTTACCCCTCCTGGGGATACAAAGTTTGTATCCCCTGGAGGGATACGAAATTTGTACCCCTCCTGGGGATACGAAATTCCGTATCCCTCTGGGGGATACGAGAAAGGTGAAAGGGGGGCGAGATTCTGGTGCTGGCGTATCTGAAATCATGTCATTCCAGGGAGACAAGGTTCCTGAACATGAAGTGGTAGGATTTGAGTTTTTGGTGGTCCGAAGTGAGGGGATCCAAGCTTCCAGTTCCGAGGAAATCGAATGAATCCTGCGGTGCCCACTAGCTAGGTCGATCGTTGTCGGGACTGTGGGGCCTCGGACCCCCACCAGCGCTGCGGCCGGACCCGTTAACGGCTCGCCTTCGGCTGGGAGCACGGCTCACCCTTAGATCAGCTGACGGTTCGCCTAAGAGTCATAGTGCAAAGCCTTATAATAAATGTTCTCGGACCCAAAAAAGGTCATTTGATATGAGCTTCGGGCCTTCTTATGTTTGCGATGCAACTTCGACTAAATCGTCCTGACGATGTTCTTGACGCTTGAGCACGTTGCTAACCAGGAACTTGACATGTGACAGCTTTGACCAAAAAGCGTGTCAACAGTAATGGAACTGATCAGATTTTTGTTTGTATTAGACATATCATGGATAAACTCTTTTATAATTTTCATTAAGTTTTTTTTTGGTAATGGTATTCTAAAATGCAAAACTCTTTTATCATTTTCATTAAGCTTTTATTTTCTTATTTTTGTCTAATTAAATTCTTATATTTTGTGTATTTTAAATGGAAGCCACCAACCCCATCAACATACACCTACTGTAAGCACACTATTCAATTTTTTTTTTCAATTCTGCACATGCATCCTTTACTTTGTAATGATCTCAACTCATGAAAAAAAGACTAATTTGAATTGTTTGTTGTTTCTCCAATACTGTGTTTAAAGCCAATTTTTTTTTATTACATTGCATTTGAAGTATAACCACAACATTTGATATCACCCAATACAAACCCTATTACATGACTCATTTCATAACTAGCTCTCCCTCTTCATAACGGTGAATTCTAACAATCAACTTTAAGCAAACCAGACTAAACAATAGTTCACCAAACACCTGAATTCTTAATCACCCCTTCCTCCACCGCAACCACAAGCAGGTTGAACTAGCGACTGCACCTTTCTATAATCAATCATCCACTTCCTCATTCACAATCTATTCACATTGAAAATATCACTTCACCAATTAACTTGACAATACAATTCTTCAATCAACCAATTTCAAACACTTCCTCCCATCACGCTCAATAAAAATAGTATACATATTAATTTTTCTAGTGAAGATTGTAAAATTAACTTTTTGTATATACATAGTTGATTTTATACAAAATGATATACATATTAGTTTTTTAATATGTTAATCATTTCTAATACTATGCGTTTGTTAACAAAGTAGATAAAAAGATAAATACATTTATATTTTTAAACAACTTATGTTTTTTCATACGAAAACATATACATACTTATTTTTTGAATAAATATTGCGAAATTACTATGCATTAATGTAATGTATGTTTTAATATGTTTACCATTTATGTAATGTTGGTACAAAAGATAAATACATTTATCTTTTTACACAACTTATATTTTTTTATAAAAAAATATACATGTTAATTTTCTAATAATGATTGTACAATTACTATGTATATATGTGATGTATGTTTTAATATGTTTATCATTTTATATATGATTTTTACAAAACACGTAGGCAAAAAGATAAATACGTTTATCTTTTTAAAAACTTATGTTTTTCATACAAAATAATATAAATATTAAATTTTTGATTAAAAAAACATAAAACTATATTTATAAACATATCTAGTTTAGTACAAAATAATATACATATTTTTTTAATATGTTTATCATTTCGAATATTATGCTTTGTTAATAAAATAGGCAAAAAAGACAAATACATTATCTTTTTAAACAACTTATGTTTTTTCCATATAACTACATATACATAGTAGTTTTTTAATAAAGATCGAAAAATTATTATGCAGTTTATGTAGCATGTTTATTATTTTGAATTCTTTTTTAATAAAGTAGGCAAAAGGAAAATACATTTGTCTTTTTAAACAAGTTATGTTTTTCCCTACAACAACATGTACATATAAGTTTTTTCAAAGATTGTAAAATTATTACTCATCTACGAAACATGTTTATTATTTTATACTTTAAGTGTTTTTAATAAAGTAGAAAAAAAATATACATTTAACTTTTTAAATAAGTTATTTTTTTTCATACCAAAACAAGTAGACCAAAAGATAAATACTTTTATCTTTTTTATAACTTATGTTTCACTATAAGAAAACACTGATTTTGTAGCGGATGAACCCGTCGCTAAACATGTATTAGCGATGGATTTGTGATAGATAGCATTAGTCGGTAAAGTTCACGTCGGTATTTTTGTGACCATTTAGCGATGAAATTTAACGTCAATTCTCTGACACTTTACCGTCATTTGTCAATATATTTAAATTTAATTTTAAAAAAATTTACCAGCATTTCACCGATGGATATATATTTCTTTAGTATATATTTTTTTAAATCCGTCGGAGATCCCTTGCTAAACAGCAAGGGAATAGAAACGGATAATTTCAAATTTTGCTTCACGTTAGACATCCACCGGTAATTCGTCGCAAATGCTAACATTTCAGCAAAAGTTGATGACAATTGTTTTTATTTTCGTCGGTAATCACACGTAGATTTGCAAAATCCATTCGTATTCCCTTTCTATTCCATCGGTAAATGTTACTATAATAAAATACTAATTTACAACCGATGAACGCCAATGTCAATTAAAATACCTAGTTAACATAAACTCAAAAATAACACCATTCATAATCAAATAACGACATAGAATATCAATTAACATACAAATACAACGCATAAGAGCATCTCCAGCAGATGCTCTATTCAGCCACATAATTCTGAATTGAAGCCAAAATTTGTTCCAACGGTTATCACGAGATGTAATATTCAGCAAGATATTACGGGGCCAATTCCGAATTTGGAATTGGTCGCGCGAGCCAATTTTATCGGCTCGCGAACTGGCTCGCCACAACAGAAAATGACAAAAAAAAATCTTTTTCGCGAGCCGATTTAATAGGCTCGCGACGTCGCGAACCAATAAAATAGGCTCGCGACGTCGCGAACCAATAAAATAGGCTCGCGACTTCACGAGCCAATAAAATAGGCTCGTGACGGAAAAAAAATACCTATTGGAAACAACACGTAATATTCAGTTGAATATTACGTGTTGTAATGTTACGGGTCTGAATGTTGTTGGAGAAGCTCTAACTAAGTTGCTAAATTCAATACATAATCAATATTTTCATAACAATTATGAAATAACAAAACACAATGCATATTTCAGTGAAATTATACAAATACCGAATACGAAAATAAGAATAACACATAAAAGCACCAAAATTGACTCAACAAAGAACACAAACCGCCAATGAAGATGGTTCCCAACCTGAGTTTACATGGTACAAGTAATATCAGATTACAGTATACCAATTACGATTAAACATGTATAGAGAGATGAAAGTGAGCTAACAAAGGTCTAATCAATCTCTCATTTTATCTCTTACTGTAACCAATCATCAAGCATAATTGATTATCTTCAGTATTCTCTTATCCAACTCTAAAACGACACCATAACAAATATGGTTGGTAACACATAACTAACCTTAGAGTGAAGTCAATACAACTTTCATTACAGTTAAAGTAGATAGCACCAACCTTAGAGTGCAGTGCTTCATGAGCAACAACGTCAAGTTTAAGAAATTGACAATTTTACAACAGTGATTTCATCTCCATCACTTCGCTGCAGTGCTGGTAAAAATGATTCATCTGTCTTTGTGCTGGCATAATTGATCAAAGGCTTTGCCTGATTTTTCACAAATCTATGAATGGGAAATCCCCTTGTCTATCTTCCCTGAAAATCTTTATTGAAATAAAGATTTGCATATGATTGGGCATATGTGATTTTAGATGACATAATCTATTAAGCAATTATGCTAGATGTCATTAACTACTATGACTATTTACCTTGAAAAAAAAAATCTTTACTGAAATTTAATTGTAAAAATAAATAATGTCAGCAAACGATCAAATATTTGATAAAATATAGAAATTGGTGAATTAACTTCTAAAGGTGAGCAGATGATGAATTGATTAAACTTTAGCACCGACGTTTCAACTTAGAAAATAATTCAATCTATGGTGAAATAGCATTACAAAACAGCTATGTAGCCAAAGAAGTAAAGTGCAAGACGTGGTAAACTAAGTCTTTATGTGTGGCATCAAGATTGTACGCAAAAAGATAAGCATAACCCTACGTCAAATCATAACTGCACACAATCTAAAAATAAGACACATGATTTCATGAACTCAGTACCATGTTGCCATACACTTGATGACTACAAGTTTACCTACAAGCCCAACATTCCATTGGATTGTGCAACCCAGATCCACTATGACTAGGATACCAAGGCACTTCAAAGGAACAAGCCATGACTTAAAGCGGAACTATGCCAACCTACTTCACCAATGCAGCACAGGGCTGAAAACTGTTGGGGATTTTGTGGTTTGAGACGCTTTTGGAGGAATAGAATCTACCGTACTTCTGACTTCAAGGATTTGCAAAGCAAATTCTTTCAGACAATAGTTCAACCCACCAGGTACAAAAGGGTTGTCGAACTATTGACTTCAGGATTCAATGAAGCCTTGAAACAGCGTAGTCGAATTCAAAATTTGTACGATTTTGATCCGACCAAGAACACTCTGATATTAGATCTCTGATGATGCAATGTAGAATGTAGAATAGAAGAGGAAGTAGAGGATGGCAATTCTGCAACAGTTTCAGAATCGAAACAATATATAAGTGTCTCAGACAGAACTGTTTTGCAACAGTTTAATGGCATTTCAGAATTGTACAGGAAGAAGAAGATTAATTCTGAGTACCTAGCAACAATTCTGGGCGTGGATACTTCTAGACAGCGAAGTGTGATGTCTATTTGCAACAGTCACATCTGTTGCTATTCGGAAAAGCATCGCTATTTCTAATCAAAGAAGAAGAGGTATCCTTTCAGCGAAATGTCACAACCATTTGAAACGGTTGTATCTGTTTCAATTCAAGACTGTCGCATCCCTTCAGGATGAAACCAGTCGACCGCCCAAATTACACTGGTCGGCCGTTTTCAACCAGAGACTAAAACAGTCGACCGATTGAATTTTGGCCTATCGACTGGTTTGTTTCTGCAGCTTAATGGATCACAAGACCCCAAGAGCCCTAAGGCCCAAGGCCCATCTTTTGACTATTAAATATGTATATCTATGCCGTGGCCATGCTTAGCGTCATCTCTCCCTTATCTTTTCTTTCTTTTGATATAATATAGCAAACTTTTGTATATATAAAGATATACCCTTACACATTCTACAATGTGGGACAAAACACATTTGTCTATTCCTTCTTCCTTTCATTCTTCCTTCTCTTCACAAATAAAATACCCAAACCCAAAGCATGTTTTGAAAATTTTACAACAATCTCCCCCAATTTTCAAAATAAAGATAAAGTGGATGGCTGAGTCACTAATGTGACTTCCTACATACCCAAGTGGGATCAAGCCTATGTAGTTCTAAGATCAAGTTTTGCATCATCGTGGAAACAACACATAAATAAAAGTATCTTTTGGATTTGAACTTTTACTTTGTGTAAACCATTCAAAATTCTATCGAGATTCAATGGTGAACGAATCTTGAACCACTTAATGATAAAACCGGAACAATCAAACATGTTGTATTCCTTAGTTAGAGTGTTCTGTATTGCTCAGCACCTTAATGAAACTAATGAATGAAATCTAAGGAAAACAGAGGACCTGTTTAGTGAGTAAACTCTCTTTCAATTATTTACTAAGGTTTATGCAACACATGTAGATGGATTCATGCTTCTGAAATTAGAATTTAATTTTCATGTTAAACTAGAAATGATAAAATAGAAAACAAAACATTGTGATCCTTTGTATAAAATCCTGTACTTGAAAATAGCATAAAACAGAGAACGGAGATGAAAATGAGAACCAAGATATGTGAGTAAACTGTTGTTTTTGATCCACTAATTTCGTATGATATATACTTGTAGTATGTGTAGTAATCAATTCACCTACTCATATTAGTTGAACAAAAACTGAAACTGTATATACATTAATAAATCCTTGTGCCCATCTAAATCTAGTACCGACTGGTATGCCTAATAGTGTAGACTAATATGTGTATATGTCTAAGTGTTCTTAAGTATGCCATATTGGAACCATCCTATTTCCAGTAAGACTGAAATGGGTGCAAGTGTGCAACTCCGGGATGAAAACAGATGCCTGTAAACGAATATAAACCATGCTATGTTTTGTTGCTATTATCTGACGCCTAGCTTCTGAATTAAGGTCTAAAATTATACTTAGGTTTAAAGATAGTATTCAACACCATGGAAGTTTAAAAAGGGTCTGAAGTTTATTGCAAAAACAGTTTCATCTATCAATAAAATATACATATATTTCCATATATTTACACTATACAGTAAATAGGCTTTAAAGCATAAAATTTTGAACATAGTAATTCTACGATTCAGGCATACGAATGTAATAAATTAGCTAAATTTGGAGAAGCGTAGTGAATTGATGATCACCGAAAAAATATAGTTAAAATTTTCTATCGCATGATTTGAGAGATCACGAGGTCGACTTAAGGATTTTAGTTGGTTTTTTTTAGATCGAGTGCGAAACTAAACTGCGCCAATGTGAAGGCAAATTGGACCGTCGTATCTAGGGAAATGGGAAGTAAAGACTGTCGCGAACCTATGATCAAGGCTGGGTAGTGACCGGTGTTGCGTGGTGGTAGTGGGAGGTTAGAATATAAATGTATAAAAGAAATGTAGAGAGAAGAAAGAATGGGAAGAACAACAAAAGAAAGGGAAGGGTGGGATGTAGAAATGGAACATGGAAATGTCGTTTTGTTGTATCTAAGGGGCGCAAGTTCATTACTGTATTGGCTTAAATTTTGAGCAAACACAAGCTCCAGGCAGTAGAAGAAACAACACTCGAAAGAATAAAGTAGGTGAAGGGAGCTTGTTCACTAGCTGTTTGGGTTTAGGAAAATAGGCGGGTGCAAGTAAAGGTAAATGGGCTTCTAAAAAGAAAAAAAGAAAAAAAAGAAAGGTTTTAAGTTGTACTTCTAATATTATTAGAATATATATATTAATACATAAATAAAATTATGTGTCTATAACTTAAGTTAGATCATGAAATATATCCGAATGTTTTTGGCTTGTGTGGTGCACGGTGTTGTCGAACATTAGTGTGAATAAATAGTTCGACATAGTTATCAAATTTTTTAAAAAAAATCAATTTATAAATTAATTGATTTATTAAGTTATATTCAATTACGTTAACATAATAATATATTATTATTGACATCCGTTGGTGGAATTAAACACCGTTCCGCTATATAATTGAGTTGACTGAATGGTTTGAACACCCTGTTAGCAGAAATAAACACCGTTCTGCTATTATATCAGTTTGTTATATGTTATCAGTTAATATATGTTGTTGTGTTATTACCAGTTGGTAATATAGTACTGTATTTACATTACTGTTGTGCAAAAATTGGGTTAAAGACTCGAATGTCATCTATTATGAGAACTACTATATACCGTTGGAGATGCTAAGTGATAATTCCTGTAACGTAAACCAGAAATAAACTTAGGTTTTAATAATTGGATATAATTGTTTTTAAGAAGCAAATAAATAGATTATTTTTAATTAATTATATTATTAATTTGAAAAAGAAAGATTTATTTGAAATCATTTTAACTATTCGTTTTCACGAGAAATTAATTAGTTTTTGAATTAACAAATTTGGATAAAATAACGGTGAAGTTAAATAGCAGTTTAAATTTAAATAAACTTTATCAGAATAATGTTTTAAACTTAATTAATATCTTAATTAAGAAGGTTCTAAAAAGATAATTTGATTATTAGAGGAAACAGAAAATCAAGTCGATCATTTGAATTAAATTCCCTTGATTTATTATCAAGTTAAATTGATTAATGGTTCAAAAGTAGAACGTTGTTTGAAACGGTTTAAAGATTTGGAAAATGAATTGGATTTACAAACTCTGGTTTGTCGAATATTTTGGATATCGAACTTGAGACGACCCGAACTTCCCCGTGAAGGAAAGCACGGATTGCTTTGAGGACAAGCCACATCGGAACGCAAACAGAAGAACATTTCATTGCTTATTACAACAATTCCATCAGAATACAAGAATATATAGAGTATGAATAATTATAATACAACATAAAAATATCAGAGATTACAATAAATTACATAGCAGCGGAAAAACGATACAAAACACAACTGAAAAGAATATACGGATACAGACCTTTCCGGATATTGTTCCAGCTGTAAATCAGGATCCTGTGAATATAAATCTTCAAAACCAAAACTACTAGCTGCCCATGTCAAAATAAGGGCACCCAGAGTTTAGGTTAAAACAATAAACTCCAGGTCAGTCATGTGACTGGTGTGAGAACTAAAACAATTATTAATCTTTATTTTAAAGTTAGGTAAATCAAGGGACCACACCGTATAACACGGAACGGGTTTCCTCCCAAGAATACCAGTGCATAAAACAACTGCGCAATGCTAAAATAAAGAACAATGAAGCTATTATAAGACCCAGGTCCCGTCACATAATGTAACACAAGCCGGAGGATAGGGTTTTACCTTATAATAGCCAAAGAATGCTTGATACGCTAAATTTCATCTTTTATTATTACTATAAGTGTATAGTGTCAAAACAATTTCAATCATAGACGGCATAAGTGCCCCATACCACTATGTCGCCATATATAGGTTCTACAATTAAAACCGCAACGTCACGTATTGGAAGTTGGATTTCCATCTGTGAACCGAGGCAAGGGATCGTCCTCCACCGAATTCGAGACGCTCTAGCCCCTATCTCAGGCAAGTACACAGTCAAGCCTTTGATCGTCAGGGCCAGTCCACCGATGTGGATTAAAATGCCTGAACACTGCGTTTCCCCGCCCTTTAGGGCGTCAATGAGCCAAATGACTCCATCGGCTCCACATAGTCACTGATATATCCGAGGCGCCTCGCAATCCAACAACCATACAGGCGAAAATAATATAAATGTCAGGGCTAGTAGGTAACTGACACCAACCTAGCTAGAAGGAAATGCATGCCTTCCCTGAGGTCCTCTCCCATTTCTGGTTCACAACCGGGGTGTGAGGCTCGCGAATCAACGCTACACAAAGCTATGCCACACAGGTCGTGCTTTGATCATCAACTGCAAGACTCTGCTTTTCAGCAGAAGACTTGATCATTTGCATCTTAGCATGCCACACAGGAAAACCACTCCATGCCACCGATATCCATCAATCACACAGAATGATATCCAATGTAAGACACACAGTCCATTTACAAGTCTGTTCTGGGTCTGAATGAAACCGGAGGCACCTTGTACCTCGCGTATCCATCGATCTCCAAGTACGTCTGGAAGATCACCAACTGATTCCCTCCTTTTGGGTGCACAACCCAATCAAGATCATCAGTAATAATCCAAATGATGGGAAGATCTCCGGTCGTCAACCACCGTCTTCATCCTCGACATATTGTCGAATCAGTTATTCAGAATGGGATAAACCCGGTCTTTCTGAATAACTCGCATATATAATAAACAAGTGTTACGCAAACACAACATACGCCTCATTCCAATTCAGAATATTCTTTTATTCAAATATTCTTATACTTTGGGAAAGGTTCCCATTAATTTTATCAAAGATAAATTCTTTAAATTTTTTCTTTAATCTTCCTTTAAATATCAATTCAAACCAAAATATGTTTTATCCAAACTAGTCGGGATTAACGAACCTTACCGAAGTAATCACTTGTTAAATTTCCCAACCCCAACGTATTCTTCCCATGAAGTAAAATTGCTCATACTTCATATCTAACATCACGGTGTTATTGGTAAATTCAATTACCATTTCACGTTCAAATCTAATTAAAGATTTAACTATCGCCTGGAGCAAAACTAGTGATACTCCATTCTCGATCATTTCAATCTAATTAAAGATTCATTAAAACTCCGCTTGGTTTTAATCTTCCCAATAATCACTATCAATGATTATTTAACTTGGGAAATCATATCCTGTCTTTAACTGGGTTAAAGAACCAATGTCATTTAAAACACGGTTCACTATAAACCCAAAATCACATTCCATTCTATCAGCCTCTAATTGTAAATTAGCAAGTGAACAATTCCCCAAGTATTAACCCAGAAGGCCGAAACCAACATCAGATCAATACCCAGGAAACCATTCAACTTAACTAATTTCCAGTTAGTTTCTGATTTTCTTAACTCCGTTGGTTCTAAGAACAGTATTATTAAAGATATCATTCACGACAACCCAAATCACATTTGATATCAAATACAAGGCTCTGAATAGAAAAATAAATCGGCATATATTCAATATCAAATTCTATGACCGACAAATATCGTATTGGAAATAACGATATAAATATATCTTTCAAATTTCCATAACAATATCTGTATAATCACGAAATCCAACATCGAAATATTCCAAAGACAATTTCGATTCAAATCCATTCCAATTCAATTATTGGAAATTCTGGTTACTTTTTAAAACCCTTCTCAAATCCAATTTATTTATTTCAATAAAAAAATGGATTATAATTCTAGTTCAAAACTAGTTCATTTCGATAAAATTCTATTTTTATCTTTTCAAACATGAAATTTTTCATCCCAATTCTTTCCAAATCATTTCTTACGATTTTACACAAATTATTGATATTTTTAATAATTTTATCAAGGCCCGTACAGTCGATTTCCGTCAACGACCATCGAACGACACTTACAACGACCTTTTCCAAATTTGATTTGGACATAATTCCAAATTCAACCATTAGATTTCTATTTTCTAATATTCGTTAGAAAGCTCTTTTTGAAACGAAGCAAACGGTTCTGGTTTTAGGAGAATCCGACGGTCGGATCTCCCGTAACGTCCATTCGAAGTCAATGGTCGAAATTCGCGAACTGCTGCTGCGCGGCACGTTCTATTCAGGCCATTATATATAATATATATATTATATATTTCGTCGATTTCCTTTTAAAATGTATTTTATAAATCGTTTTAAATTCGTTTCAAAACGATTTCAACTTCATATTCAATTTCAAAACAAAATTGAATATTCCATGTCATCGATGTATAAATGAGAATATTTTCAAAATGTTATATTTTGAAATCACTTCCTTTTCTATATTCATTATAAAAATGAATATAATCGATATAAATATCGTTCGCATCAAAATGACGCAAATCTAATCAACACGGCTTTATATATTTCAATAACTTCTTTATTCTATTCAACAAATGAATATTTTCTTCAACACATGAATATACATTTTCTTTCAACGCATGAATATTCTCAACACATGAGTATCGTCAACACATGAATATTTTTGTTATTTAATATATTTCATAAAATTATGATTTCTATCGTTTAATTCTAAATCAGACTCCAACCGTAAATTAGTAAGAGAACGATTCCCTAAGTATTAACCCCGAAGGCCGAAACCAACATCAGATTAATACCCAGGAAACCACTCATCTTATCTAGTTTCTAGTTAGTTTCTAATTTTATATATGATAAAGATGTAAATTTTATTGTTAAAATATTTCGTTCAACACATGATAAGTTTCAACACATGAATATTCTCAACACATGAGTATCGAAAACACATGACTATTTATTCTATTCAACACATGAATCTTTATTTTATAATATTCTTTATTTTTCAAATTGGAATGAGGCCCAATCAGTTACCATATAATGTTAATTATATGGATTTCCATACAACACGTGTATATAATAGCAACGATAAATAATCAACCATCATCTAGAGTGCACCACACAACTGCATAAGCATTAAATATAAATAATTAATGCTTACACAGTCTGTCAACCAATCGATTGACATACAGCTAAATAATTGGGATTAGTGTACGCCAAAAATCATCCCAACACCCGTGTGGGGTTTCAAATCAACAAACACAGATTTTTATTATGTAGTTGGGCGATGTGTAAAATTTATCGTCCCAATCAATATCAGTCAAATGGGTGTACATCAACAAATCGTCCGATTTGTTTATAAATATTTATTTTATATACACATTAAAAATTATATTTTTAACTATAAAATATTTATTCATTCCACATTACACAATCAATATTCACACCACAAACAACAAAAAAACAAGTCGTCCATGGTCTGTGGACAACGGGTGTC
The DNA here is from genome assembly GCA_030737875.1 of Allium sativum. Lineage (NCBI taxonomy): Eukaryota > Viridiplantae > Streptophyta > Magnoliopsida > Asparagales > Amaryllidaceae > Allium > Allium sativum. The sequence goes on along the minus strand of CM060915.1, from coordinate 976,522,951 downwards.
GGGTGCTGCTAAGCACCCTCTGCATCCTAGTATATATTTCAACTAGAAAATAAAATAAAAGTGAGGAGTTCTCACCGAGGGTTCCACTCCGCCATTTTATTCTGAATAGTTCGGATTTTTTTTTATTACCATTGGTTCCATCTCACTCTTTTTCACGTTGTTCATAGTAAAATCAAAATTTTAATATGATACTTCATTATAAAATTCTCATTTTTATAACTCTACTATATAAATGAAAATCATATTTTAATCTCAAATCTATATAAATAAAAACCGTATTTTTATATCGCTACTACATATGTAGAAATCACTCCTTTACACTACTACTTCCAGGATAAAAAAATTATTTTTATCTAACTAAAAATAATATTTTGATATCGTTATTCATATTATAAAAATCATATTTTTATAATTTCTATAATATAAAAATCATATTTTAATTCTTTATATAAATCAAAAATCATATTTTATTCTTTCTATAAATCAAAAATCATATTTTTATTCTTTCTATAAATGAAAAAACATATTTTTATTCTTTCTTTAAATCAAAAATCATATTTTTATTTTTCTATAAATCAAAAATCATTTCTTTTGATAAACAAAAATCAAATCTGTATAAATCAGTTTTATATATAAAAATCCTATTTTTATAACTATAGTATATAAGAAAAGTGATTTAAAATAATGCTTTATTCATATAAAAAACTGATTTAATCTATGTTATATAAATTAAATTAGTTAAATAAATTAAGTACAAAACAACAACAAAAAACCTCACGGTATTTGGTTTGGAAGTCGAACCGCGGCGGAGGAGAATGGCGTCAGAGGAAGGGCTGAGAGGTGGCGGCGTCGTGCTTTGGGTGGCGACATGGGGGTGGAGCAACGGCTGAAGCAATTGATTTTGGGGCTAGGGTTCATCGACGAAGAAGGGCGGATGCTGTAGAGGAGGGGAAGGGGGTGCGGAGGGGAAAGAGAGGGTCGGAGAGTGTTGCGCGAAGACGGGATGGGGTCGGTCGATGGCGGCGCGAGATCTGGAGGAGCGGTTTCCTCTTCCGTCATTTTTTTCTTTTATTTGTTGATTGAGGGAAATTAAGGGAGAGGGAGAGTATATATTAAAATATATATTTATTTTATTTTCTCTTTAAAAAGTAACTTCTTCATTCGATCTCCAAATGAGACCTAAAGACTGTCGCGCCTAGCTAATTACCCCCATTCCGAACACAATGGGATATGTTCCGCAAGCCAATTCGACTTTTTCGATTAGTTTTCTATAAATTTAAAATATAAATCATTATATTTTAAATTCTAACGCACATTTTAATTTATTGTGGCCATATACTAACTCTAAAAATTCCAGAAAAATTATTTCTAACTTCGTATTGACGATACGGTCCTAACAAAACTAATTTCGTCAAATTCTGAGACCGTTTGAAAAATGGTCATTTTCTGGTCGATCAAAATTGACTGAAACTGTTTAAACACTTTTAACTTTGCCACACTCACATATTGGTTCGAAAAATTATGAATTTTGAAACCTAGCAATAACTTGACATCCCGGATCCAACAAAAGTGGTTTCGTCAAAAACCGAGATCGTTTGCAAAATTTCCATTTTTAAGGGTTATATTTTCCATAGCGACTATTCTGAATTTTCAACTGGATGTATCTTTTGATTCCTGCTATGAAATTTTGATTTTTCGAATTCGTTGGAAAGATATTTTCAAATAGATTCAAATATTTTTCGTTTCGCTAAAATCCGGTTTATTTTGAATCTTATACATTCATTTGAACTTTGAAATCGAATTTTCGAACTACCGCGTCATTTTCAATTCCTTTTATAATTAAAAATAAATATTTATATTCTAACGTCGATTCAAATAAATATATACGTTCTATTTGTATTCAAAATAAATTCCTCGTCGTTATTATTTAAAATAATTCATTTTAAATATTCAAAATTCACTAAAATTGCCAAAATAAAATTTTTAAATTGGCTCGGATTTCCGGGTTATTACAATCTTCCCTACTTAAAACTTTTCGTCCCCGAAAAGGAACGAAGCTGAAAATTGTTTTACAAATTAACTCAACTTCCATTATTTTCATTATGACTTAAGTTCTTCAACTTTTCAGTTTCTAAGAACTTTTCAAATTTTTCAAAAATTTGGCTAACACCCTAAATTTTCGAAAAATTTCGCCATAACCTCCCCTGCACCGGGAGCTTCGGGATATTTCAAATAGCCTCCCATGGCCCTCACCAATCCAAAAGAAAAAGAAAAAGCCAAGCGGCTAGCTAATCAGCTCATAAAATCATCAAAAACCCCAGGAAATACAATAAACATGTACTTATTTGTCGGGCAAACAATTTTATTCCTCTTCTCTAGCCTCCTTGCTATGACCTGTTCAATAGATATACATGTATATGCCTGCAATTGTAATCATTTTTCAATGCAGTTCAATATTCGGTTCAATTTGGCATAATGGTTCAAAATTTTAATTAATCAACCAATAATCAAACAACACAATCAGCAATTAGTTAGTTAATTAACGTTTCAAATTCATAATTTTGATACATATACAGAAAATCATGTTTTTGATGCCAATTCACAACAATAGCCCTATCTAGTTTTAGTTCTCACACCACTCTAATGGAAATATATAAATATCACACCTTCGAAACTCGAATACCAATTCTGATGATGTTCGAACTATCATCAGAATCATCTCTAGGTGACTAGAGTGTGATTCTATATCTATCCAGTATATTAAAACATCAAATATACGCGGATCAGACGTATACGCAAAATCTTTATATACTTGATTGTCCAAATTCAATATAAAATAAATAATCAAATACGAATAATTGATTTAAATTTTCAAAACAAAATTTGTTTACATTTTAAAAATATACTCTTCAGACTCGTTCTAGGATACTACTGATCCTATCTCTAACGTGTCATTCCTATTGGATATTACTAATTCAACCTCTGATGAATTCTTTCGTTTGGTTCTAACGTATCTTGTTCTCGAGCTTTGTAAACCAAAGCTCTGATACCAGCTGAGACAACCCGAACTTCCCCGTGAAGGAAAGCACGGATTGCTTTGAGGACAAGCCACATCGGAATGCAAACAGAAGAACATTTCATTGCTTATTACAACAATTCCATCAAAACACAAGAATATACAGAGTATGAATAATTATAATACAACAGAAAAATATTAGAGATTACAATAAATTACATAGCAGCGGAAAAATAATACTAAACACAACTGAAAAGAATATACGAATACAGAGTTTTCCGAATATCGTTCCAACTGTAAATCAGGATCCTGTGAATATCAATCTACAAAACCAAAACTACTAGCTGCCCATGTCAAATTAAGGGCACCCAGAGTTTAGGTTAAAACAATAAACTCCAGGTCAATCATGTGACTGGTGTGAGAACTAAAACAGTCATTAATCTTTATTTTAAAGTTAAGTAAATCAAGGGACCACGCCATATAACACGGAACGGGTTTCCTCCCAAGAATAACAGTGCATAAAACAACAGCGCAATGCTAAAATAAAGAACAATGAAGCTATTATAAGACCCAGGTCCCATTACACAATGTAACACAAGCCGAAGGATAGAGTTTTACCATATAATATCCAAAGAATACTTGATACGCTAAATTTCATCTTTTATTATTACTATAAGTGTATAGTGTCAAAACAATTTCAATCATACGTATCAATCATAAATGACATAAGTTCCCCATACCACTATGTCGCCATATATAGGTTCTACAATTAAAACCGCAAAGTCACGTATTGGAAGTTGGATTTCCATCTGTGAACTGAGGCAAGGGATCGTCCTCCACCGAATTCGAGACGCTCTAGCCCATGTCTTAGGCAAGTACTCAGTCAAGCCTTGGATCGTCAGGGCCGGTCCACCGATGTGGATTAAAATGCCTGAACACTGCGTTTCCCCGCCTTTTGGGGCGTCAATGAGCCAAATGACTCCATCGGCTCCACATAGTCACTGATATATCCGAGGTGCCTCGCAATCCAACAACCACACAGGTGAAAATAATATAAATGTTAGGGCTGGTAGGTCACTGACACCACCCTAGCTAGAAGGAAACGCATGCCCTCCCTGAGATCCTCTCCCGTTTCTGGTTCACAACCGGGGTGTAAGGCTCGCGAATCAACGCTACACAAAGTTATGCCACACAGGTCGTGCTTTGATCATCAACCACAAGACTCTGCTTTTCAACAGAAGCCTTGACCATTTACATCTTAGCATGCCACACAGGCAAACCACTCCATCCCACCAATATCCATCAATCACACAGAATGATATCCAATGTCAGACACACAGTCCATTTACAAGTCCGTTTTGGGTCTGAACGAAACCAGAGGCACCTTGTACCTCGCATATCCATCGATCTCCAAGTACGTCTGGACGATCACCAACAGATTCCCTCCTCTTTGGTATATAGCCCAATCAAGATCATCAGTAATTATCCAAACGATGTAAAGACCTCCAATCTTCAACCATCGTCTTCATCCTCGACACATTGTCGAATCAGTTATTCAGAATGGGATAAACCCGGTCTTTCTGAATAACTCGCGTATATAATAAACAAGTGTTACGCAAACACAACATACGCCTCATTCTAATTCAGAATATTCTTTTATTCAAATATTCTTATACTTTGGGAAAGGTTCCCATTAATTTTATCAAAGATAAATTCTTTAAATTTATTCTTTAATCTTCCTTTGAATATCAATTCAAACCAAATTATGGTTTATCCAAACTAGTCGGGATTAACGAACCTTACCGAAGTAATCACTTGTCAAATTTCCTAACCCCAACCTATTCATCCCATGAAGTAAAACTGCTTATACTTCATATCTAACACCACGGTGTTATCGGTAAATTCAATTACCATTTCACGTTCAAATCTAATTAAATATTTAACTATCGCCTGGAGCAAAACTAGTGATACTCCATTCTCGATCATTTCAATCTAATTAAAGATTAATTAAAACTCCACTTGGTTTAATCTTCCCAATAATCACTATCAATGTTTATTTAACTTAGGAAATCATATCCTGTCTTTAACTGGGTTAAAGAACCAATGTCATTTAAAACACGGTTCACTATAAACCCAAAATCATATTCCATTCTATCAGCCTCTAGCCGTAAATTAGCAAGTTAAGAATTCCCCAAGTATTAACCCCGAAGGTCGAAACCAACATCAGATCAATACCCAGGAAACCATTCAACTTAACTAATCTCCAGTTAGTTTCTGATTTTCTTAACTCCGTTGGGTCTAAGAACAGTATTATTAAAGATATTATTCATGACAACCCAAATCACAATTGATATTAAATACAAGGCTCTGAATAGAAAATATATCGGCTTATATTCAATATCAAATTCTACGACCCACAAATATCGTATTGGAAATAACGATATAAATATATCTTTCAAATTTCCATAACAATATCTGTATAATCACGAAATCTAACATCGAAATATTCCAAAGACAATTCCGATTCAAATCCAATTCAATTATTGGAAATTCTGGTTACTTTTTAAAACCCTTCTCAAATCCAATTTATTTATTTCAAAAATAAATGGATTATAATTCTAGTTCAAAACTAGTTCATTTCGATAAAAATCTATTTTTATCTTTTCAAACATGAAATTTTTCATCCCAATTCTTTCCAAATCATTTCTTATGATTTTACACAAATTATTGATATTTTTAATAATTTTATCAAGGCCCGTACAGTCGATTTCCGTCAACGGCCATCGAACTGCACTTACAGCGACCTATTCCAAATTTGATTTGGACATAATTCCAAATCCAGCCGTTAGATTTCTAATTTCTAATATTCTTTAGAAAGCTCTTTTCGATACGAACCCAACGGTTCTGGTTTTAGGAGAATCCGACGTCCGGGTCTCCCGTAACATCCATTCAAAGTCTATGGTCGAAATTCGCGAACTGCTGCTGCGCGGCACGTTCTATTCAGGCCATTATATATATATATATATATATTATATTTCATCGATTTCCTTTTAAAACGTATTTTATAAATTCTTTTAAATTCGTTTTCAAAACGATTCAACTTCATATTCAATTTCAAATCAAAATTGAGTATTCCATATCATCGATGTATAAATGAGAATATTTTCAAAACGTTTTATTTTGAAATCAATTCCTTTTCTATATTCATTATAAAAACAAATATAATCGATATAAATATCGTTCGCGTCAAAATGGCGCAAATCTAATCAATACGGCTTTATATATTTCAATAACTTCTTTATTCTATTCAACAAATGAATATTTCTTCAACACATGAATATATATATATTCTTTCAACACATGAATATTCTCAACACATGAATATCGTCAACACATGACTATTTTTGTTATTTAATATATTTCATAAAATTATGATTTCTATCGTTTAATCTAAATCTGACTCCAACCGTAAATTAGTAAGAGAACGACTCCTTAAGTATTAACCCCGATGGCCGAAACCAACATAAGAACAATACCCAGGAAACCACTCATCTTATCTAGTTTCCAGTTAGTTTCTAATTTTATATATGATAAAGATGTAAATTTTATTGTTAAAATATTTCGTTCAACACATGTTAAGTTTCAACACATGAACATACTCAACACATGAGTATCGTCAACACATGTCTATTTATTCTATTCAACACATGAATCTTTATTTTATAATATTCTTTATTTTCCAAATTGAAATGAGGCCCAATCAATTACCATATAATGTTAATTATATGGATTTCCATACAACACATGTATATAATGGCAATGATAAATAATCAACCATCATTCAGAGTGCACCACACAACTGCATAAGCATTAAATATAAATAATTAACGCTTACACAGTTTGTCAACCAATCGATTGACATACGGCTAAATAATTGGGATTAGTGTACGCCAAAAATCATCCCAACACCCGTGTGGGGTTTCAAATCAACAAACACAAATTTTTATTGTGTAGTTGGGCGATGTGTAAAATTTATCGTCCCAATCAATATCAGTCAAATGGATGTACATCAATAAATCGTCTGATTTGTTTATAAATATTTATTTTATATACACATTAAAAATTATTATTTTAACTATAAAATATTTATTCATTCCACATCACACAATTAATATTCACACCACAAACAACAAACAAACAAGTCGTCCATGGTCTGTGGACAACGGGTGTCGGGTGATGCTAAGCACTGTCTGCATCCTAGTATATATTTCAACTAGAAAATAAAATAAAAGTGAGGAGTTCTCACCGAGGGTTCCACTCCGCCATTTTATTCTGAATGGTTCGGATTTTTGTTTTGATTACTACATATGTAGAAATCACTCCTTTACACTGCTACTTCCATGATAAAAATTATTTTTTTATCTAACTAAAAATAATATTTTCATATCGTTATTCATATTATAAAAATCATATTTTTATTCTTTCTATAATATAAAAATCATATTTTTATTCTTTCTATAAATCAAAATCATATTTTTATTCTTTCTATAAACCAAAAATCAATTCTTTTGATGAACAAAAATCAAATCTTTATAAATCAGTTTTATATATAAAAAATATCCTATTTTCATAACTATAATATATAGGAAAAGTGATTTAAAATAATGCTTTATTCATATAAAAAACTGATTTAATCTATGTTATGTAAATTAATTTAGTTAACTAAATTAAGTACAAAACAACAAAAAAAATTCATGGTATTTGGTCTGGAAGTCGAACCGTGGCGGAGGGGAATGGCGTCGGAGGAAGGGATGAGAGGTGGCGGCGTCGTGCTGTGGGTGGCGAGAGGGGGTTGGAGAAACGGATGAAGCAATTGATTTTGGGGCTAGGGTTCATCGAGGAAGAAGGGCGGAGGCTGTAGAGGAGGAGAAGGGGGTGCGGAGAGGAAAGAGAGGATCGGAGGGTGTTGCGCAACAGCGGGATGGGGTCGGTCGATGGCGGAGCGAGATCTGTAGGAGCGGTTTCCTCTTTCGTCGTTTTTTTCTTTATTCGTTGACTGAGGGAAATTAAGGGAGAGGAAGAGTATATATTAAAATATGTATTTATTTTATTTTCTCTTCAAAAAGTAACTTTTTCATTCGATCTCCAAACGAGACCTAACGACTGTCGCCCCTAGCTAATACCCCCATTCCAAACACAATGGGATATGTTCTGCAAGCTAATTCGGCTGTTTTTATCAGTTTTCGCTAGATTTTAAATATAAATCATTGTATTTTAAATTCTAATGCACATTTTAATTTACTGTGGCCATATACTGACTGTAAAAATTCCAAAAAAATTATTTCAAACTTCGTATTGACGATACAGTCCTAACAAAACAAATTTCATCAAATTCTGAGACCGTTTGAAAAATGGTCATTTTATGGTCGATCAAAATTGACATAAACTGTTTTAACACTTTTAACTTCACCATGCTCACATATTAATTTGAAAATTTTTGAATTTTGAATCCTAGCAATAACTTGACATATCGGACCCAACAAAAGTGGTTTCGTCGAAAACAGAGATCGTTTGCAAAATTTCCATTTTTACGGGCTATATTTTCCATAGCGACTATTCTGAATTTTCAACTGGACGTATCTTTTGATTCCCGCTATGAAATTTTGATTTTTCGAATTCGTTGGAAAGATATTTTCAAATAGATTCAAATATTTTTGATTTCGTTAAAATCCGGTTTATTTTGAATCCTATACATTCATTTGAACTTTGAAATCGAATTTTCGAACTACCGCTCCATTTTCAATTCCTTTTATAATTAAAAATAAATATTTATATTCTAACGTCGATTCAAATAAATATATACATTCTATTTCTATTCAAAATAAATTCCTTATATTTATTATTTAAAATAATTCATTTTAAATATTCAAAATTCACTAAAATTGCCAAAATAAAATTTTTAAATTGGCTCGGGTTTCTGGGTTATTACAGAACTTCTACGAATCTTGGCGATAAGAATGATTTCAATTCAAGGCCTAAGAGGTAATTAAAATACCCCAACTTGAATGATATTATTTTTATCCGATAGATCATGTTAGTTTGTGTTCAAAATAAGTGTTGGGGTTGAATATCATTTTCAGTTATGAAACGAATGTTCGATAGTGAGGTTATCACGTAAGATTGAAAATAAGAGTTTTATTGTTTGATTACTAATTATGTTTTCGAATGAATATATATACAAAGTTAATATTTGAATTTAAATAATTCAGATTATTTAAATAAGGCTTAGCAGACCCAACGGAAATAATTCTGTTTAGTTAAATCACCGACTACCAAATCTGGACCTTTTCGTTATCGCTTTCGAAGAGGCCGGAATTTAAATCCCACTTCGAATCGATATATACGTTTCAAGTCAACGATTATTGAAGATCATTGAAGATGAAATTATGCAAGGGTTATTCTATAAATCCTAGGTACAAATTGCTTAAGATGGATTTACAGGATAGTGCCTTTGGTTTGTCCAGCCCTAAGACAACTTGTATTGACGAGTGTCTGACAGAGTATGTCTAATAAATTGCGTAAGTTGATCTCTTCAAACGTATTTACGTTTGGTGGCGGAGGAACTCATTTCTCTTTGCTTTATACTGGGGTATTTTTGGGTAAATCAATTTGTGATTTGGTGGGTTTGACGATGTGACATTCAAAGTGAATGAAGACGTGTTATATCCAAAGGTAAGCTCAACCTCAAGCCTCACAACCGGGAAATGACAAAAATCGGGCAGACAACATGGCTATGTGGGTCGCTCCCATTAGGGTATATTGCCACCTATCTAGAGAAATTCCATTCACTTCTTAAATCTTTTGATGCTGTCCCTTCTCGGGAAACGGTGGGTAGCTCCCAAACGTTGGTGATAATATATTCGATACACTCAAGCGAAATGAGTGGTCGGTCATGTGTGGGCCGGGTTGCAAGACGTTCTTGTTGAACCCAGTGTATTCCCCTCTAGAGATACACTAACAGAAGGTGGTTCCATACCTTGTCATAGTTGGAAAACCAATCTCCAATAAGCGACTGCGATTTTGATTGTATACTATATATGTGGAGCGTGAGATACAAGCGTTCCGCTAGATTAATATTTATTTGTGTTTAGACACTATTATAATATCAGAAGAATATTGTTTTCAAAATGTTTTGGGTTATCATAAGGTAAAAACCATCCGTATTTATGTGTGGATTGGTCTTACGATTATATTTTCTTCAAAAAGGGTTAATAAAGTTAAAATCAAGCTGTTTAAAATCGTTTACTCACACCGGTCCCATGACTGACCCAGCGTTTATTTTCTATGTTTCCCTAAACTCATGGGTGCCCAAATTTGTAGGGGCAGTCCAATTGTTCAGGATTTTACAGATTTCTATGAAGGAGCTTGGAGCAGGAGGCTTCAGTGTTAGATATTTAGAGTTTATTGCACTATGTTGTATATGTGATGTACTCTGATAATGTATGTAAGTGAAAATACAATCTGTATTTCAAAGTGATTATTTATATATTATATTTTATTCCGCTGCGATTGTGAGATTCTGTATTGTTAAATTCGATCTTCTATCTATTCTCTTCTATTCTAATTTTTTATCTTTCCATTCCTCATCCTCTAACTTCTTTCTATTAATGATTTGTATTTTCATGCAATTTGGATTGGACGTGAGATGTATTCAGTCGATCCCAATGGTACGGATTTGCGGGTCGTTACAATAGCATACATGAGACTCCCAATAATACTAGAATATTCTAATTGAGAAATGGTACGTCCAGTGTTCTTTTCTAATTTTATACTTGGATCTAATGGAGTTGGTGCTGGTTTGTTATCATAATGACCACATTTCTTTAGGAACTTCTCAATGTAATGAGATTGGGTTAGTAATAACTCCCCCGCTTTCCTAATGATTTTAATTCCTAAAATTACATCAGCCTCTCCCAGATCTTTCATATCAAATTTAGAAGATAGAAACTTCTTAGTTTCATTCACATAGGATATATTGGAACCAAATATCAGCATGTCATCAACATATAAACATATTATAACATAACCTTTGGTATCTGATTTGCTATAGATACATTTATCTGACTCATTAACAACGAATCCAAATGACAGTGCAACTTTATCAAACTTCTCATGCCATTGCATGGGAGCTTGCTTCAGGCCATAAAGAGATTTAACCAATTTACAAACTTTCTTTTCTTGGCCTGGGGTTATGAAACCTTCAGGTTGTTCCATGTATATCTCTTCTTCTAAATCTCCATTTAGAAAAGCTGTCTTTACATCCGTTTGATATATGACCAAGTTATGAATTGATGCAAGGGCTATTAAACAGCTTATCGAAGATATGCGAGCGACTGGAGCATATGTATCAAAATAATCAACTCCTTGTCGTTGTTTATATCCCTTAGCAACTAATTGTGCTTTAAATTTATCAATGGATCCATTTGTATTCAACTTTTTCTTGAATATCCATTTACATCCTATAGGTTTAGCACCAGGAGGTAAATCGCTTAATACCCAAGTTTGGTTTAACATTATGGAATTCATCTCATCATTGATAGCCTCTTTCCAGAAATTAGAATCTCTAGAATTCATCGCATCAGAGTAAGTTTTGGGATCATCATCGACGTTCATTACATATCTTGTTACATTAAGGACTTCGTCCTTATTGCCTTCTATGAGATATGTTATGAAGTTAAGACCATAGTCCTTCTCTATTCTCGCTCTTTTACTTCTCCTGTGTTCAGTACTATCATCTGGTATTGACACTTCCTTGCTGTTTTGAGTAGGAGTATATTCACCGTCATTTGTGTCATTAGTCTCAGTTGGTTCTAGACTAGTTGATCTTAATGGATTCTCAATAGTCTGATTTTCAAAAAATTCTACATCTACAGATTCTGTGACTTCTAAGGTATCAAGAATCATAAATCTATAAGTTATACTTTTAAGAGAATATCCTATGAAAACACACTTAAATGCTCTATTACCTAACTTTGGTCGTTTAGGGTCTGGTTTTCTAACATATGCTAAGCAACCCCAAACTTTAAATCTAGTAAGATTAGGTTTTCTATTAAACCATAATTCATAAGGAGAAATATTATCCTTTTTAAGTGGTACTCTATTTAAAATGTAACATTCAGATAATATAGCATCTCCCCATAAGTTATAAGGTAAATTAGAACTTATGATCATGGCGTTTACCATTTCTACTAAAGTTCTATTTTTTCTCTCAGCAACACCATTTTGTTGTGGTGTATAAGGGGCAGTACATTGGTGAATAATACCATTGTTTGCAAAACAAAGTAAACTCATTTGAAAAATATTCACCACCACGATCTAAATGTATCACTTTAATTTTGATTCCTAATTGTGTTTCGACTTCTGCTTTGTAAATTTTGAATTTATCAAAGGCTTCATCTTTAGATTTCATTAGATATACATAAGCATATCTAAAATAGTCATCAATAAATGTTATATAGTATTGGTTACCACCAGAGGTGATATGACTCTTTAAGTCACCTACATCACTATATACTAAATCAAGCAAACTAGTTTTCCTTTCAATAGATTTAAAGGATTTCCGATGTATTTTTGCTTGAACACATATTTCACATTTAGAAATAGATTCGAAATCACAATCAGAAATTAATCCTAATTTATGCATATTTCTAGGTGACTTATAATTAACATGTCCTAATCTACTATGCCATAAATTAACAAAGTCAACAATATAAGCAGAAGATTTCTTCATGAGATTCAACTTAATGATGTCAATACAAGAATATCCATATCCAATAAATTTGTTGTTCTTGGACAACACTAACTTATCAGACTCATACACCATCTTGAATCCTCCTTTGTTAAGAAGGTATCCAGAAATCAAATTCTTACACATATCAGGTACATAAAATACATTGACTAAAGTAAGAACTTTCCCATAGGTGAATGTCAATTCAATAGTGCCTTTTCACAGAACTTTGCTTGCAACTTTGTTTGCGCCAGTTACTTCGATGGATTCTCCGTTATTCTCATCGTAAGTCTTGAACGGATTATGGTCTTTGCAAATATGAATAGTTGCTCTAGTATCGAGCCACCAATCATTATCAATACCACTAACGAAGTTTTCCTCTTGTACGACAGCCACAAGCTTTTCTTCGACCATATTCGTTATTTGTTGTTTCTTTCGAAGATGACAGTCTCGGGCATAGTGGCCGGGGTTGTGACAATAGTAACAGTCACCCTTCTTCTTATTCTTGGAATTAGTATCTTTCTTTTTAAACTGTGTCTCATTCTTAGGCTTCAACTTATCGTTAATTTTAATATTATTAGCCTTAGATTGAGACTCAGTTTGCAGATTATCAACTAGTTCGCATTTACGAGAATCCTCTTCAATACGAAGATGACGCTATAAACCATCTAAATCATAATCCGTCTCCGCATGTTTTAATTTTTTCTTATAATTATTCCAAGAATTTGGAGTCTCAAAATAATAACTCCAACAAAAAAATATTCATGGATCAGTACCGGCATCCTTAAGTTGATTTACCAACAGTAGAATTTCACTTACTTGTCTAATTATGGACTTGTTGGTGACCATTTTGAAATACATAAAATTGCATATAAGAAATTTTTTATTACTTGCCTCAGATATGCGATATTTGCTTTCTAGTGCAGTCCAGAGTGCCTTCGCGGTGTCCAAGGTCCTGTGAGCATTGTATATCGGAGTAGACAGTGCATTTAGAATGTGGCCTATGCATAGAAAATCTTCCTCTTTGCACTTTGCCCTTTTGCCAACGAGTGAAATTCTCTCCATCAAATCGCTCTAACTTCGTCAAATACTGATTCATCACTTGTAACACGCTCAAACCTTCCATGGTTGAAAATATTGTTTGAAAATTTGTCGGGGATTTTGTGGTTTGAGACGCTTTTGGAGGAATAGAATCTGTCGTACTTCTGACTTCAAGGATTTGCTGAGCAAATTCTTTCAGACAATAGTTCAACCCACCAGGTATAAAAGGGTTATCGAACTATTGACTTCAGGATTCAATGAAGCCTTGAAACAGCGTAATCAGATTCAAAATTTATACGATTTTGATCCGACCAAGAACACTCTGATATTAGATCTCGGATGATGCAATGTAGAATAGAAGAGGAAGTAGAAGATGGCAATTCTGCAACAGTTTCAGAATCGAAACAATATATAAATTTTTCAGACAGAATTGTTTTGCAACAGTTTAATGGCATTTCAGAATTGTAGAGGAGGAAGAAGAATAATTCTGAGTACCTTGCAATGGTTCTGGGCGTGGATACTTATAGACAGCGAAGTGTGACATCTATTTGCAACAGTCACATCTGTTGCTATTTGGAAAAGCATCGCTATTTATAATCAAAGAAGAAGAGGTATCCTTTCAGCGAAACGTCGCTATTTCTAACCAAATCTACTTCAACTTCGACTTTCATGGTACTTGTCCGTCGACGATACTCTTCCGACTTCGATTGTGATGATGATGCTCCGACTTCGGTGGTGCGACTATGGTTAGAAGACTTCGATGATGCTCCGACTTCGATGATACTCTTCCGACTTAAACGAGGGTTTTGCTTTTGAAGCTGTAGACCGCCCAGACCGAATAGATTTAAACGGTTTTCCATTCAAGTTTAATACGGGTTCTTCATTGGAAAACCACACAGATTTACAATAGATTTCCAACAGATTTCCAACGAGGTTTTCCATTAAAGCGAAGTGTGATACTTATAGACAACGAGGGTTTCTAATCAAAGAAGAAGAGGTATCCTTTCAGAAAAATAATATAAGCATCTCTTGTAAATCTGTTTGAATTCTGTTGCAAAATACCTTCGATAAATATTCATCGGTATTCTACCTGAATTTGCAGCGGAAATGTAACAACCTGGAAAATCAGAACCAAATTAAAAATTTAAATTTGGCTATTTTAAGGAATTCTGCATATTTAAAATAAATTATTTAAAATAATAACGACTAAAAATTTATTTGGATCAAAGTTATAGCGAATATATTTATTTTAATTATAAAACAAGGCCTGAAATGACGCGGTAGTTTGAATATTTGAATTCGGACTTTGACTGACTGTAGAGGATGCAAAATAAAATGGATTTTAGTGTAACCAAAAATATTTAAATCTGTTTAAGAATATCTTTCTAACGAATCTGAAAAATCGAAATTTCATAGCGGGAATCAAAAGTTATTGCCAAAAGAATTTTCAGAAATGTCGCTATGGAATAAATATAGCCTGTAAGAATAGACATTTTGCAAATGACCTCCGTTTTCGACGAAACTACTTTTGTTGGATCCGAAATGTCAAATTATTGCTAGATTCCAAATTCCATAATTTTTGGAGTGAATATGTGAGCATGGCAAAAGAAAACGTGTTTGGTTAATTTCAGTCGATTTGGATCGACCAGAAAATGATCATTTTTCAAACGGTCTCCAAATTCGATGAAAACATTTTTTTGGGACCATATCATCCAAATATAGCCAGATTTATTTTTCTGGAATTTTTAGAATCAGTATGTGGCCCTGGCAAATTAAAATGTACGTTCAAATCTATATTTGAATGTTTTATATTTTAACTCGAAGAATAACTGACTAAAATAGTCGAACGGGCCTACGAAACATATTCCATTGTGTTCGGAATGGGGGTATTTAGCTGGAGACGACAGTCGTTGGGTTTGAATTGGAGTTCATTTGGAAAAACAGATATTTTTGGAATTATAAATAGCACGGGTCAATCAGATTTTTTATATAAAATAAAAAGAAAATCCATTTACTCTCTCTCCCCATATCGCGACGCACGACTTGAAACCCTTCACCATTTTCCCGACCAAATTCCGGCCAAACCAAGCCAAATTAGCTTCCACCCCAGTTGGGAATTTTGTAGATCTCGACCTCCTCTTCAAATCCTACCAAGTTTGGATTATTTTTCATTGTGTATTTCGCTGGAATCACCTCCACGAAGTTTCGCCGTTCGAAGCCCCGCCGGAGCTCCTCCCCGCCGTTGCACCTGACGCGGTCCCCACCGCTTGGTGCGCCTCTCCTCCCTCTTTCACGTGGCGCCGGCCGATCGACGCGGAGCTTCATGGATTTTATGCAAAATCAAAACCAAGTTTTGAACAGTTTGCTGAGGTAACGGCTTTGAAATTTTTTAACTGTTTATAGCACTTTAAAGCGCTACGAATTATGATTTTACAATAAAAATCATATCTTTTTGCTATGTTGTCGAAATCCAGTGAAACAAGAGACATTGGACTCGTGGCGACGTCTTCTACATTCTAGAAGAGACCGGAGAATTTTTGGAGCTTCCAACAATTTTTGAAGGAGTGGAACCCAATGTAAGATTTCTAAATTCAAATTTGAATAGAATGGCGATGTATAAATGGGCTATTTTAAAAAAAATAAAAATAGTGATAAATCGTTGTAAAATATTATAAATGATAAGAAATGGAAATAAACCAAATTTACTCGATTTATTGGATATTTTATGGTCGAATGTGTTTGACATGAAAATTACATTAATGAACTGAATTATGGATGTCAAATAATTTAAACATGGAATTGAATCTATTTGAATTCTAAATATATGTGAATTATTTGAAAAGGCCTAGTTAATCTCATTTCAAATAATTGGTCGACGATTAGAAGTCGAAGATATGAAGATGGTGCAAGACCGATGATCTTCACAACAAATGGATGACTACCGATGCCTTTGATGGGAGTTGCTGCCCTGAAGGGGTTATCGTGGTGGTTATCCGAACGTACTTGTTGATCGTTCGGATGTGCGAGCGCCTCTCTCCTGTATTGGACATATGGAACAAGGAATAAGGTGCCTCCAGTTTCGTTCAGACCCAGAATGGACTTGTAAATGAATGTGCGTCTAACGTTGTAGCTTGACAACGTGGCATGCTGAGATGCAGTGATCAAGGCTTTTGTTGAAAAGCAGAGCCTTGTGGTTGATGTTCAACGCACGGCTTTAAATAGCATAGCTTTGTGTATAGCGTTAATTCGCGAGCCTCACACCCCGGTATGAACCAGAAGCGGGTGAGGACATCAGGGAGGAAATGCGTTTCCTTCTAGCTAGGAGTGGTGTCTGGGTTTTACACGCCCAGACATTTTACTTATGTGGATGATGGATAGCGAGGCGCCTCGGTTATATCGCTCTCTACAGAGCCGATGAATGGTTTGGTAGATATACCAGCCAGTTTGACGCCCCATAGGGCGGGGAAACGTAATGTTCAGGCATTTTAATCCACTCCATGTGGACCGGCCCTGACGATCCAAGGGTCGATGCGTTTTGATCCTAAGACACGGGCTAGAGCGTCTCGAAGCGATAAGGACGATCCCTTTCCTTGCTTCATGACGGAAATCCAGTTTCCAAATACGACATCGTGCGGTTTTGATTGTAAACCTATATATGGGGACATAGTGGTATGGGGAACTTACGCCGTCTATGATTGATATTTATGATTGAAATTGTTTTTGAAACATATAGACACTAGTAATAATATCAATTACTTTTGTTTTATATGTATCAAGCATATTTTGGCCATTATAAGGTAAAACTCTATCCTCCGGCTTGCGTTGCATTGTGTGATGGGACCTGAGTCTTATAATGGTTTCATTTTTGTAAAAAAGCGTTGCGATGTTTAAATGATTACTTGTTTTAAGCACTGGTAATCCAATGGAATAAAACCGTTCCGCGTTAGCGCGTGGTCCTGTGATTGGCCTTATTGAAAAATAAGATAAGTTGATTTCTCACACCAGTCCCATGACTGACTCGTAGTTTGTTTCACTTGTAAACTCGGGTACCCCTATTTCTACATGAGCAGCCTTGTATTCATGTTTTAGCAGGCTCTCTCTGGATAGCTATGGAGTTGAAGATGGATCCTATCACTTCTTTTATGTTGTTCAACTCCTGTTATGTATATTATGTTTGATTCCGCTGTAGACATTTTATATAAAGTTGAAACTGTATGTTGTACTAAGTGTGATCCTGTATACTGTGTAACCCTGATGATTATTGTTTATCCAGTGTATTATGTTGTACATTATCTGATGTATTTATATATTTCTGTTCTGCTGTTATTTGTTTATGTGTTATATTCCAAAGATTACCCTTGCCACCGTGGTCCGGGGGTTTGGGGTTGTTATAGGTGGTATCGAAGCTTTGCTTAAGCTTAGTTCTGGAATATAACATATTAACGAACTCGTCAGAAATAGAATCATAAGTATTCTATGACAAATAACTCATTTCAGATAGGATCAGTAATATCCTAGAATGAGTGTAGCAGAATAAAATACACCCCAATAGACACATTTACATTCAAGTTTATGTCTTTATGTTTTAAAGTACCTTTTCTATTGGCCTGACACTTTGTCTGCTATTTGCAGACATCGTAGAAAATGAGTGGCA
This sequence comes from Allium sativum, assembly GCA_030737875.1. Lineage (NCBI taxonomy): Eukaryota > Viridiplantae > Streptophyta > Magnoliopsida > Asparagales > Amaryllidaceae > Allium > Allium sativum. The sequence continues at coordinate 976,504,453 of CM060915.1, read as the reverse complement.
GAAGTAGAAGAGATAGGTCGGAACTAGATATTGAAGCTCTATTACAGAAGTATCAAAATCTGGGTGGAGTACCATTCTCGGGCAAAGAATCCATTACTGAAACACAAGCATGGATGCACTCTGCTGAGAAAATTTTTGAATGTTCAAAGCTGAGAGATGACCAGAAAAGATTACTGGCATCTTGGGCACTCAAAGACGAAGCTTTAATCTGGTGGATAACAGTTATAAAGGATAATGCAAAATGTAATATTACTTGGGATAGATTTAAAGAAATTTTCCATGAAAGATTTATTCCTCCAGAAACAACTGATCGGCTATATGATGAATTCTATTATCCAATACAAGGAGATATGACCATTCCAGAATATCATAAGAAATTCAATGAACTTTCTCGTTTTGGCCCGCATTTAATTCAAAATCCAAAGAGGAAGAATCTGAGGTTTATTAATGGGCTCCAAAGAAAGTACCAAAGTAGTGTAACTGAACATATGAAGCTACCTTTTTCCGAAATGATATATATGGCTTACCAGTATGAAGATCTTGATAAGCAAGGCCTTTTGGAAGAGGAAGAGGAATGTAGTTCTAGCAACAAAAGGAAATTTCAAACTGATAGCCCAGAGACAAGTACGCAGCCTGAGGCAAATACGACGTCTGGGGTTAGAAAGAAGCCTAGAGTCAATAGGAAAAAGGTTAAATCTGAGAAAGAACCAATAACAACCGTCGTTGCTCTAACTGTAACCGAAAAGTGCATTTAGCGATAAATTGCGAACCCTTAAAGAAACGAAGAAATAATGAGTTCAAATCTAATAACAAGTTTCAAGAGAATAGAAAATGCAATCAATGCCATCGGACTCGCCGTCTTGCGAAGGATTTCCGGTTATTAAAGAAATCCAAAAAAGTACATGTAAATGAAGTGGCAGAAACTTCTGCACCCTCAGCTAGTTAGGGAAGGCCGGATGTTTTGGAGGGCACGCTTATTGTCAAAAATATTCCAGTTAAAATACCGTTTGATACAGGCGCGTCACGAAGCTTTATTGCAAGTAATGCAGTTAGGAAATTGGTTTTGAAATTGAAAAAGCTCAAAGAATCCATGACTGTCCATAATCCGGTTGGGGGTTCCCTCGATCTTAGTTGGATTTGTGGGGGTGCATGTTACTTTTTCCTGTTATCGGTTCCCTACCATCTCGATCGTCATGAATTTCACAGAATTTGATCTTATTTTGGGATGGATTGGTTAACCAAAAATGAAGCTGAGGTTAAATGCGCCGACAGAGTCGTTAAGGCGAAGATTAAATCAGGGAATTATATAACCATACCATGCGAAGGTCCGAATTCGGATAGAAAAGACTTTGGTCAACTCTGGATGTTTCTCCTGCTCAACTAGAACCTATTCCTGTTATCACAGAGAGTATTCTGGTCAACATAGAAAATATTCCCATCGTCAAGAACTATGCAGATGTGTTTAATGAAGTTGTTAGCTTACCTCCACGTAGAGAAATTGATTTCAAAATCGCTTTAATTCCGAATGCAAGGCCAGTAGTGCATGTTATTCGAAGAATGTTCTTGAAGGGAAAAGAAGAGTTAGACAATCAAACTTGACAACTTGTACGGAAGGCTCTGATCAGGCCTAGTTTCTCTGATTGAGGAGCAGCAGTGGTGTTTGCCCCGAGGTCAGATGGTACTCTCCGATTATGCGTGGATTATCGTGACTTGAACAAGCAGACATTAAAGATTAAATATCCATTGCCTCGAATTGATGATTTGTTGGATCAATTGAATGGCGCGCAAGTATTTTCACGAATGGACCTAGCTACAGGCTTCTATCAACTTCGTATTGCCGAGGAATGTGTTCCTCTGACAGCATTCAGGGGTCCAAATTTATTCTACGAGTGGTTAGTATGTCGTTCGGCTTATGTAATGCTCCAGCGTATTTTGTCGATCTAATGAACAGAGTATTCAGAGAAGTCTTTAATAAATTTGTAATGGTCTTCATTGATGACGTATCGGTCTTCTCTAAGTCAGAGAGGGAGCACGCGAAACATTTGGAACAAGTGTTAGAGATTCTGAGAAAGAATGTTTTAAAGGCCAAATTTTCCAAATGTATATTCTGGCAAGAAGAAGTCAAGTTTCTTAGCCACGTTGTATCAAAAGAAGGAATTTTTGTGGATCCCAGTAAGATCACAGCTATTCAAGATTGGAAGCAACCAACTACACCCACAAAGTCAGGAGTTTCCTTGGATTGGCTAGTTATTATGAGAAATTCGTTAAGCATTTTTCGAAGCTATCTGGTCCAATGACGCAGCTTACTAAGAAACATTCAAGGTTTAAATGGACTCCGGAATGTGAGACTTCTTTCCAAGAGCTGAAGTTAAGACTAACAACTGCTCCAGTGTTAACGATTATCGATGGCAATCAAGACTTGAAAGTCTGGACAGATGCTTCTAAAGAAGGTTTGGTGCAGTATTAATGCAAAGAGGCCAAGTAGTCTCTTATGCTAGCCGTCAGTTGAAGCCGCATGAGAAGAATTATGCAACTCACAATCTTGAATTGTTAGCCATCGTGTTTGCTTTGAAAATCTGGAGACATTATCTACTGGGTGAGAAGTTCGAATTATATACCGATCATCAATCATTGAAGTATTTATTCTCCCAGAAAGATCTGAATATGAGGCAGCAACGTTGGCTAGAATTTCTTGCGACATATGGTCTTGATATTTTGTGTACTCCGGAGAAAGCCAATGTTGTGCCTGATGCGCTCAGCAGGAAGAATGTGATTATCACCAATCTTATCATTACGCCTTCATTGATAGATAAAATATCCATTCTTCAAAAAGACAATAATTTTGTTAAAGAGATGATCAAAAGAATTCAAAGGGGAGAAGTCTCCAGTTTCTAAGTGGATAGCACGGGAGTTCTGAGATTGAAAGGAAGAATTTGTGTTCCTGACATCCTTGAGCTCAAAAGAGAAGTATTGGATGAGTGTCACAAGTCCAAGCTGAGTATCCATCCAGGGGTTAGTAAAATGTATAATGACCTCAAGCGAACATTCCGGTGGAAGGCGATGAAAAGAGACATCTCTATATACGTTAGCCGATGTTCTACTTGTCAACAAGTCAAAAGCGATCAACAGAAACTCGCCGGATTATTACAACTGTTGGGGATTCCAGGTTGGAAGTGGGAACAAATTTCTCTGGATTTCATAGATGGTTTGCCCAGAACTAGGAAAGGAAGTGACAATATATTGGTGATCATAGATCTTTTCACGAAGACTGCCCATTTTATACCTGTTAGATCAAATAGAACCGTTCAAAATCTGGCACAGATTTATTTTAAGGAAACTGTTAAACTTCATGGAGTTCCCATGAGTATCGTTAGTGATCGTGACCCGATTTTCGCTAGTAAATTCTGGGAAGCATTCTAAGCATAATTGGAAACAAAGATGAATTTGAGCACCGCTTATCATCCTCAAACAGATGGTCAAACTGAGAGGGTGAACCATATACTTGAAGATTTACTACGGGCTTGTGTTATTGATTTTGGTGGGTCATGGATGACCACTTGCATTTGGCTGAGTTCTCATACAACAACAGCTACCAAGCGAGCCTGAAAATGTCACCATTCGAAGCACTGTATGGTAGACCATGTAGATCTCCCGCATGTTGGGTAGAACCTGGCAATAGACTTGTATTGGGACCTAATATGATCTGTGAAGCTTCAGAAAAAGTCGATTTCATTAAGAAGCAGCTGCAAACATCTCAAAGCCGACAGAAGAGCTATGCGGATTCGAGAAGAAGGGATTTTGCTTTTTCTGTTGGTGTCTATGTGTATTTAAGGGTTTCTCCAATGAGAGGAGTAGACCGATTTGGTAAAACAGGGAAGTTGGCACCTAGATTTATTGGTCCATTTCCTGTGCTCCAACGGATTGGAACTCTCGCTTATAAGGTTCAATTGCCTGATTGGTTGCCTGGTGTACATGATGTGTTTCACGTATCTCAACTTCGAAAGCATGTGCATGATTCAGACTTGGTCGTGGAAGAAGCCGCGTAACAAGATTTGGAAATTACTCCAGAATTAGTTGTGAGAAGAGAACTGATAAAGATTATTGGCCAAGAAACTAAAGAGCTGAGGAACAAGAAGGTTCAATTAGTCAAAGTGCAATGGAGTGGAGATCCACGGGATTGTACTTGGGAAACTGAAGAGAGCATTAAGCAAGCTTATCCCACTTTCAGAGTGGATATCTCTGATTAACTCCGATGCAAGGTACATTTATCATACTTTGCATTTCCGTATTGTTTCGTACTTTACTATTGTTTTCATTTTTGGATGAGTAGTTTTAAGTATGGTCTGACATTAGCAAGTATGATTTTTAAGTATACAAACAAACTATATATTTGAAAAAATTAATCAATAAATTGATTGCTGTTTGTGTTGTGTGATTATGAATTTGACTAATCAAAATATTGGAATGATAATTAACCTAATCAATAAGAGAATGAAGGGTAAATTTATGCCAATTGAATCAAATATTGAGCTGCCTTGAAAACTGATTGAAATACATGCATGTACATTATATATGTTTGAACAGGTAAATGGATTTGCTGTTGAGGAAAGAATTTATTTGCATGCCCAAAAAATAGGTAAACCTTAATGAGTTGGATGCGCGATTTTATTTATATATCAACTTTTGTGAATGTCATTGGATGCGGAGTGTTGGTTGTTCTGTGTGAAATAATAAACGTCGTCATAGGATAGTAACAATTAATTTCGAACTACACTACATGGCATACTGCGTGAAGGTAGCATACTCAATCATATACCACATAAGCATTTGGAGCTTGTGTGATAAGGTTGAAGATTTACCGTACAAGCGAGAGGCTTGTATGGCGATGACTATATTACAGGTTGAACCAAAGACTGATATGGACTATATAAAATGTAACGATAAATTGCCAAATTAATAAAAAAAAAACACACGGGTCTGGAGATGACAATAAACACATCTCTCTAGTCATTAAGGCACAAAAACCATTTATAGGGTGACGAGAATTTATTCTCTAGAGTTATGATCTTACACACTCCCATATGGACACCAGAATATATCACTATAAATATGTGTATGCTTTTTAGGATTTATTGGGTACCTAATATGGCCTAATAAATTTCCAAACCCCTCCCCGTACAAATGAGGTTATGGCAATTTTTTTTGAAAATTTAGGGTGTTAACCAAATTTTTGAAGGATTAGAAAATTCTTAGAAATTGAAAAGTTGAAGAATGGAAGCCAGCATGAAAGTTGAGTTGGTTAGTTAAACAACTTTAAGCTTCATTCCTTTTCGGGGACGAAAAGATTTTAAGTGGGGGAGATTGCAACAACCCGGAAAATCAGAACCAATTTAAAATTTTTAATTTAGCTATTTTAAGGAATTTTGAATAAAAATAAATTATTTTAAATAATAACGACTAAAAATTTATTTTGATCGAGGTTATAGTGAATAAATTTATTTTAATTATAAAACAAGGCTTGAAATGGCATGGCAGTTTGAAATTTTGAATTCGGACTTTGATTGACGGTACAGGATGCAAAATAAAACGGATTTTAGTGAAACCAAAAATATTTAAATCTGTTTTAGAATATATTTCTAACGAATCTGAAAAATCGAAATTTCATAGCGGGAATCAAAAGTTATGGCCAAAAGAATTTTCAAGAAGGTCGCTATGGAATAAATATAGCCCGTAAGAATAGACATTTTGCAAACGACCTCCATTTTTGAGGAAACCACTTTTGTCGGATCCGGAATGTCAAATTTTTGCTAGATTCCAAATTCAATAAATTTTGGAGTGAATATGTGAGCATGGCAAAAGAAACGTGTTTGGTTAATTTCAGTCCATTTGGATCGACCAGAAAATTATCATTTTTCAAACGGTCTCCAAATTTGATGAAATCAGTTTTGTTGGGACTGTATTGTCCAAACATAGCCAGATTTATTTTTCTAGAATTTTGACAAATTAAAATGTACGTTCAAATTCATATTTGAATATTTTATATTTTAATTTTAAGAATAACTGACTGAAACAGTCGAATGGGCCTACGAAACATATTCCATTGTGTCCGAAATAGGGGTATTTAGCTGGGGACAACAGTCATTGGGTTTGAATTGGAGTTCGTTTGGAAAAACAGATATTCTTGGAATTATAAATAGCACGAGCCTATCAGATTTTTAATAAAAAAGAAAATCCATTTTCTCTCTCCTCGTATCGCGACGCACGATGGAAACCCTTCACCATCTTCCTGACCAAATTCCGGCAAATCAAGCCAAATTAGCTTCTGCCCCAGTTGGTAATTTTGTAGATCTCGACCTCCTCTTCAAATCCATACCAAGTTTGGATTTTTTTTCATTTTGTATTTCGCTGGAATCACCTCCACGAAGTTTCTTCGTTCGAAGCCCCGCCGGAGCTCCTCCCCGCCGTCGCACCTAACGCGGTCCTCACCCCATGGCGTGCCTCTCTTCCCTCTTTCATGTGGCGCCGGCCAATCGACGCGAAGCATCATGGATTTCACGCAAAATCAAAACCTAGTTTTGAACAGTTTGCTGAGGTAACGGCTTTGAAAATTTTAAACTTTTTATAGCAATTTAAAACGCTACGATTTATGATTTTACAATAAAAATCATATCTTTTTGCTATGTTGTCGAAATACAGTGAAACAAGAGATATTGGACTCGTAGCGACGTCTTCTACATTCTAGAAGAGAGCGAAGAATTTTTGGAGCTTCCTACAATTTTTGAAGGAGTGGAACCCAATGTAAGATTTCTAAATTCAAATTTGAATGGAGTGGCGATGTATAAATTATATGATCGATGTATAAGTTATATAAGCGTTGTACACCTCATGTATAAGCGTTATATAAATTATATGTGCGATGTATAAGTTATATATACGTTGCAAAAATCATATGTTAGTTGTAATGAAATTGAAATATATTTATATATGTGTATATATATATATATACTCCCCTTGTCCACAGACCATGGACGATATATATTGGTTGTGATTGTTTGGATTGTTGTTGACGTGTAATGGTTGTTTGTGGTTGAAACAAAATTGGAATTGTTTATGGAAAAATTCAATGCGATATGAAAATGATTGAAATGAGAGGAGCCATACTCGGGACAATGTCGGTTTTAAACCCGCTGTCGTTATGCTGCCGAAATTTTCTGAAATATTCATGTGTTTGATTTATATTCATGTATTGAAATATATTCATGAGTCGGAAAAATATTCATATGACGAATAAATTGTTTGAATGATAAAAATCACATTTTTTTTCATGTATTTGAAGTATATAAAACATTCATGTTTGAAATAAAATGTTTTGGAAATAAAAATCACACTTTTATTATATATATGAATAGCTAAAAATATTTATGTTTTAAATAAATTGTTTTAACAATAAAAATCACATTTTTATTACATATATGAAGTGTTAAAAATAGCCATGTGTTGAAATAAATATTTTTTGGGTAGAAATATTATTTTTACCATATATATGAAATGAAAATGGTTTGGAAGTCAAAGAACGGATTATATTTAAATATATATATATATATATATATATATATAATTAAAATAAAACGAATAACGACGCTGTAGTTTGTATTTTGAAATCGTAATTTTAAACAATTATTACGGGAGATCCGACCGTCGGATTTTCCCGAAACTGAAACCGTTGGGTCCGCTTTGAATATATCTTTCCAATGATACCAAATTTGTAAAGATCCAACGGTTAGATTGTGTGAAATGTTTAATTCAAATTTGAATAAAAACAATGCCAGAATATAATTAAAATTAAATCGAATAACGACGCTGCAGTTCGTATTTTGAAATCGTAATGTTAAACAATTGTACTGGGAGATCCGACCGTCGGATTTTCCTAAAACCGGAACCATTGGGTTCGCTTTGAAAAGATCTTTCCAATGATGTAAAATTTGTAAAGATCCAACGGTTAAATTTTCAGATATGTGTAAATCAAATCTGAAGAAAACAGCGCATGGCCGCTTATGGCCTGAAGCGTCGTTTGAATAAATGGACTATTTTGAAATAAATAAAAATAGCGATAAATCGTTATAAAATATTATAAACGATATGGAATGGAAATAAACCGAATTCACTCGGTTTATTGGATATTTGATGATTGAATGTGTTTGACATGAAAATTATATTAATGAATTGAATTATGGATGTCATATAATTTAACCATGGGATTGAATCGATTTGAATTCTAAATATATGTGAATTATTTGAAAAGGCCGAGTTAATTCTCATTTCAAATAATTGGTCGACGATTAAAAGTCGAAGAAATGAAGACGGTGCAAGACCGATGACCTTCACATCGAATGGATGGCTACTGATGTCTTTGATGGGAGTTGCTACCTTGAAGGGGTTACAGTGGTGGTTGTCCGAACGTACTTGTGGATCGTTCGGATGTGCGAGGGCCTCTCTCTTGTATTGGACATATGGGACGAGGAATAAGGTGCCTCCAGTTTTGTTCAGACCCAGAACGGACTTGTAAATGGATGGGCGTCTGACGTTGTAGCTTGACAACGTGGCATGCTGAGATGCAGCGATCAAGGCTTTTGTTGAAAAGCAGAGCCTTGTGGTTGATGATCAAAGCACGGCTTTAAATAGCAAAGCTTTGTGTATAGCGTTAATTCGCGAGCCTCACACCTCGGTATGAACCAGAAACGGGAGAGGACATCAGGGAGGACATGCGTTTCCTTCTAGCTAGGAGTGGTGTTTGGGTTTTACATGCCTGGACGTTTTACTTATGTGGATGATGGATAGCGAGGTGTCTCGGTTATATCGGTCTCTACGGAGCCGATGGATGGTTTGGTAGATATACCGTCCAGTTTGATGCCCCATAGGGCGGGGAAACGCAGTGTTCAAGCATTTTAATCCACTCCGTGTGGACCAGCCCTGATGATCCAAGGGTCGATGCGTTCTGATCCTAAGACACGGGCTAGAGCGTCTTGAAGCGGTAAATACGATCTCTTGCCTTGGATCATGACGGAAATCCAATTTCCAAATATGACATCATGCGGTTTTGATTGTAAACCTATATATGGCGACATAGTGGTCTGGGGCACTTATGCCATCTATGATTGATATTTATGATTGAAATTATTTTTGAAACATATAAACACTAGTAATAAAATCAAATGCTTTTGTTTTATACATATCAATCATATTTGGGCCATTATAAGGTAAAACTCTATCCTCCGGCTTGCATTGCATTATGTGATGGGACCTGAGTCTTATAATGGCTTCATTTTTGTAAAAAAGCATTGTGATGTTTAAATGATTGACTTTTTTAAGCACTGGCAATCCAATGGAGTAAACCCGTTCCGCGTTAGCGGCGTGGTCCTGTGATTGTCCTTATTGTAAAATAAGTTAAGTTGATTTCTCATACCAGTCCATGACTAACTTGTAGTTTGTTTCACTTGCAAACTCGGGTGCCCCTATTTCTACACGGGCAGCCTTGTATTCAGGTTTTAGCAGGCTCTCTCTGGATAGCTATGGAGCTGAAGATGGATCCTATCACTTCTTTTATGTTGTTCAGCTCCTGTTATGTATATTATGTTTGATTCTACTATAGACATTTTATATAAAGCTGAAACTATATGTTGTACTAAGTGTGATCCTGTATACTATGTAACTCTGATAATTATTGTTTATCCAGTGTATTCTGTTGTGCATTACCTGGTGTATTTATATATTTCTGTTCTGCTGTTATTTGTTTATGTGTTGTATTCCAAAGATTACCCTTGCCACCGTGGTTCGGGGGTTTGGGGTTGTCACAGGAAAATTACGGCATAAATTTTATGTCGATAATTTGATGTAATTTGCAACGGCTTAGTGAGGGATGATAGAAGATGACGATTATAAATAAAAGAAAAAAGTTGAAAAAGCAAAAAACCATCCCTTGCTGATCACATGGAAATCCGTCGCAAAATAGCGACGGAAATTTTCGCTTCTAAATATTTGACGCTAAATCAGTGTTTTCTTGTAGTGTTTTTTCATACAAAAATATATACAAATTAGTTTTTTCCTACAAAAACATTATTATTAAATTTTATTAATGTATTATTGAACACATGTTAAAGACATAACAAAATATTTAGACAACTACATTTTATTAAATGATAAACTTATTTATCATATGTTGAAATGATAAATTAACTTATGTTTTGACAATATTAATTTTTCCTACTAGAAGATAAATAGACAAAAGGATAAATTTATTTTTATAACGGGTTTCTACTTCTGAGTTCACTGAAGTTGTATTCTTGATTTGCGGAGACAAAATACAACAGCATATACAGAACTTGAAGAACTACTGTCAATCGAAAGCTTGCCTAACAAAGAACTGGGATGAAAACTCGGAGATAAAGTCTAAGGAAGATTTTGAGCAGTATGAAGTGTGGTGAGAGAGATGAAACAATATATTCGTACATATAGATGTAATTTTGATGCTATTTTTAAGGAGATGAGTAAAATAAAGAAGAAGAATATTTTATCTTCTGGTGTAATGTTCTATATAAACAATATCACTTTCAAATTTTTCTTTCAAATATTTTTGGAGGGTAAAATAGAAAGAAAATATTTCATAAAAAGTGCAAGAAGTCTAGGTGAAGTAAAATCATCTTACGATAAGATAGAAAAAGCATTTAAAATAGGTAGTACTTTTCAAAAATTGATTGAAGAGGACATTAGCTTGATTCTTGGAATTCCATTAGCTAAAAAGATTTATTTCCAATTGAAATTTTGAGTAGAAACAACTTAAATACTAGTATTTAGTTTTTGTTGATCGACAATTTTAGAGTAATGAAAGAATAAACAAAAAAAACTTTAAGTAAGAGGATTAAAATAATGACTGAGAAAAGAAATGGAGATGAAGACTTGGTTAAATTGCTTCTTTTGTTATTGGTTATCACATTCATACTCCCGAACAACCAATCTTATCTACAATCTGGCTTTACTCCAAAGTTGCTGAAATTGAGAAACATTATTTCGATATCCTTGGCAAAAGCTATTCATTATCATGTGTAAAAAATGCTGAAAAAATTTCTCAAGATCCAAGAAGCATGCCCGAATGGTTGATAATTTCACTGGTATGTATTGTTACTTATTAAAAAATACATCCAATATTATTTAACAAATGAAACGAACATATTTCCTTTTGTTTTGTAATATTGGATTTGTCAAAAACCACAAATAATAGAGGTTAAGAAAGGATCTGAAAATGCAAGCCCGAGAATAGTGAAATGGAATTTGTCACTATTGGAAAACATAACTATTAAATCCGTTGAACCAAAAAAGATGAATTTTTTATCTTCTAGACCGTCTCATGGATTTTGTGATCTTTTGCTTTTATTGTTCATGATGTTTTATTATTCATTTTTCCATATGTTCTATTTGTTGCAACTTAACGATTTTGCAAACATATATTTATGTGGTCCAACTGTTTTCTTATGACATTTTACCTCTGCACAATATACGATACTAATAACATGCTTTCTGTCACTTATATTGCACATTTTAAGTAATGTATCTTATATTTGCAAACCAATGCAAATTCAAGTGCTTGTGATTCTAGACAGTTTTTATCTTATACATGCGCATATAGGTGCAGACAAAATAAGCAAAGTAATAAATTGTATGATACATTGTATGAAAGAGCAAAGAACAGTAATAGTTAAAAGAAATTATAATGTAAAATCACAATACTGACAAACACATACACAACATAAAAACAAAACATTTTGACCTATATACATATAACAAGATACAACATATGTATAAACATACAGGTATGTTTGAAGACATAAATGAAAAGTTATTAAAAGTCCAACAGTTGTATTACGACTCATGCATTGGCTAGACCAAAAAGTACAAACAAAGAAGCACATTTCCAATCTAGTCACCAGTAATATAGGCAATAATATTATCTCCAGTGCTGACTTTTCTTCTTTGATCATCTTCATATCAATCTTAGTTTGCATTACAATTGCTAGCATACAAGATGTCTCCAATAATATTGCGACTGATTCATCATAAACTATTCATAATATCATCAGTACTTAAATTCAATTTCCTTTCTTTTTTTAATATGGAACCGAATTTTTTACTAGGACTTCAAAGTCCTGTTACCTCTATAAAATATTTCTTAATGAGACTCAATCAAAGGAAGAACTTTCAGTATTTTAGTGAACAATGTAGCAGTCTTTGTCCTTTCAAGTCCAAGCTTTAATAATGTCCTCTAATAAAACAAAACACAAGTTTACCTTGCTATGCAAATTAGAGTATTATAGGATTTTATGTTTTTTTGTCATAGTGCATGCTCTAAAGCCCATTCATAAATACGAATCTTAAGTTCATCACCAACTTAAGTAATTACAGTCATTTCATGGCTAGTAGAGTGGAATAGTATAAACTAGAGTGTTACGCACCTGCATCAATGCAAAAAAAGCATGGTCATTTTGAAGGCACCATATCCTCTCCTGTTAGATCGAAATTTGGACCTAACACCCAAATTGTTATGAATGTTATAGAATTTCAAATGAAGAACGAGAAAAAAGAAAATAACACTCAGAATTTATAGTGGTTCGGCGTTAACGAGCCTACGTCCACTTTATATATTATTGATTATGCTTTGAAAGCTAATACAACAAGGATTTCTCTCAATATTTCAGTAGTTTGACAACAATGGCGGATTCAGTACTCAATATTGCCAAAAAGATCCCAAAAAATGCCAAGCTCTGGGCTATTTATAGCTGATTTTGTCAGGCGGGTCGTGATAACACGTGGCACAGATCCCGAGATCATCGGATCGCATCGCCACCGTTGAGGAAATAGTCAAATTAGCCGTTGTGGACAGGTGTCGCGATCTGCTTGAAAATCGGATCGTGCAGATGGGGAGAATTGGTCCAGATGACGGTTAGGGACACGTGTCGCCAGATCCGTGCGATTCGGATCGCTGAAGACTAGCTCGCGCTTGAATGGGTCAGAGGGTTCGCCATGCACCAAGGGATCGGATCGGTTCGCTCTGGGCAACAATATAAGTTTGGATCGGATCGCCTGGATGTGTCGTTCACTGATGAGATGGGGACGATCCGTCGAGACGCGATCCTCGGTGGGCGATCCGTCGAGACGCGATCCTTCGTGGGCGATCCATCGAGACGCGATCCTCCGTGGGCGAGTCGATAGAGTGCGATCCATTCCTTCATATTCTTGGGGAATGTGGTTTCCTGCTTTCCTCTTACGAATGATCCTGGGTGGCTTGGTCAAAAAGCGAGCCAACATTTTGCCCCCTCGAAGTATGTTTTATCGATGATGGAACATGCTTCGAAGATTCTGATATACCTTTTCCTGAAGGGACGCAAATCAACAGTCGCATTGGTTCAAATCAACGTATGCACGAATCAGATCGCCATAGAGTGCCACGGTCTGAGTGGTCACGTGCTCGTCTCGAGCTGAGTATCTAGGCTTTTGTGCGAGACGCGGCGGACCTTTCTTCGAGTCGTGTCGGGCTTCGAGCTTGGTGGGCCATCGCTTGAGGCGGTCCGTGGGCTTTCATGAGACACAAGCTTTGGATCGTGGCCTGTATGGTGTTTCGTGGACCGAATAGGACAAAGAAAGGGAGACAAACGGTCACCCTCTTTGCCTATATAAGCCGACCCTCTCTTCTTCATTCTCCTTCTTCTTTCTTTCTGCCGAATCGTTTCGCCTGTACTATCGAAGAACGAACCCAAGTTTTTCAAACCTTCGAAAATCCGAGCATTCTCTCAATCTTTAGAAAGGTAACTCCACAAAAAGTATTCTTATTCGTGAACGCCGCTCTTTCATGAACTTTCTCGACTAGAAACGATGGAAATTTGTGCTTTTCTGACAAAATCATCAAAACGCCATGGCTAACTGATTTAGAGCTCGGAGTTCGAGGATGGAAAGGAGAGAAGGAAAACGAAGGAGGAAGAAGAAGAAGAGGGAAGGCCGGTTCGGGTCGTGGTCAAGAAGAGAAGACGAAAGCGAGTGGCAAGACGAAAGAATGTGGTGGCAGCAAAGGGACGTATCGTGGGGGTCGCAACGGTTCGTGAAGGGGCGATCCCTTCGCCCGGCGATTCGATGGGGGGCGATTCCTCTGCCCTACGATCCGAAAGGGGCGATCCCTCTGCTTTGCGATCTGAAAGGGGCGATCCCTCTGCTTTGCGATCTGACTCATAGCTGACGATACGAAGAAATTTCAGACTTTAATCAACGCCTTGTCACCATAAAACTCTGAACAGTTAGGATAGAGCCTTGACGTTGGTCTTTCTGGACTAAATGACCTCATAATTTGACTGCATACGACGACTAATGTTTTGATGATCTTGATTGCTTTCACGCTTTATTTTTAATGCACACACGAGTACACACACCAGTACTTGCACACACGGGGGACGGGTAGTGTTAATCTTATTGTTCATATTTTCTCGTCCTAGCAGCAATGTCGAACGATCACTCTTCTTCAAGATCCGTGACAGAAGAGGAATCCGAGATTCCTGAACAGTACAACCCTGAAATTCCTCCAATCAATCCGGGAGGTGAAGATTCTGGATCTGAGTACGAAGCCACAGAATCAGATCCGACAGAAAGTACTTCATCCAGCAACAATTCTGAGACTGTTGAGCGAGCTCCTGACGAGATCCCAGGCGCACTCGGGATAGATAAATTTTCTGATTCTTTAGCATCCAAGCTTGACGAGATAAAACTTAAAAGAATCTGCTTAAGACACGGAATTCCTTGGGACGATGTCTTGACGCCTGGAAGCGAAGATAGACCCCACCTAGCACCGGAAGGGTATATGGCGATCAGTCGAACAATGTGTCTAGTAGGAGTTATTCCTCCGTTTCCTCCGATCGCCATCGAAACTTTAAGACGACTGGGAATCGCTCCGATGCAACTCCATCCGAACGCCTACGCATCGCTATATACCCTGTACATTGCATATGCGGGGATCTTACATGCCGAACTTAAATTCAGAGATTTGACATTCTTCTTTCTTTTCAAGCACCGTTCTTCGGCAACTCCAAATTTTTCTTTCTTTGAATCAGTGGCGAATAGGAAGGTTCTGTACGATGGGTATAGCAATATAGGGGACCCTAAATCTGATTGGTTTTATATAAGGAAACAGGCCGGATGCTTGCGAAGATGGCTCAAATCAAGTAAACTTTTAAGCTTCTAATCGAATATCTTGTTCAAGAAGTTTAGGTGTTAACATTCTCCCCCCTTTTTCTTTGTTTCAAACAGATCATGTCTTCCCGAAAACAGAGGGCCCACTATATAACAACCGGTTGTCCATTCTTTTACAAAGCAGATCCGACTTTCTAAGGATCAAAAAATGCATTACGGACGACAATCTTCATAAGCATCGTCTTCTGGATAGAAGATTTGGACTTGGTACTGGCGGCAGACCTTATAAGTATGTGCCCCCAACGGAGGGAGAGGGAACTTCGCAAGCAATAGAAACAACTAAATTCCGTAAGAGTCCTTCTCCAATAGTCTTCCAGGACGATGAGGACTTGAACATATATAGAGGGGACGAGGTCCGCGGTGACAAGTCCAAGGAAATTCCTACATCTGCTCCAATTGAAACCGTTGCTCTCGGTGATTTGACAGAAGAGCAGCTATTTGACGAGCTGAATAAAATCCCTCTACCCGATGATGTATATACGGAGAAGGACTTCGGAGAGGGGCCTTTCTTCCCTGCTTCTGAGGAGGCGATCGCTCCAACTAGAGGACGAGAAACTGGTCAGATGAGCCTGTCCTCAGGCCCTGGTCTGTTAGGGGGAATTAAATGGGATGCACAAATCACACACACTGTCTGACCCTACACTCTTATATCGTGGGTATTCAAAGTTTTAATATGCTCCTCTCTTTTTTGCAGGAACGATGTCTCGCAGGAAATCTTACTCGTATCGTTCTCTTCGCGAGGGCACAGCCAGCCTTCGTCCGGATACTGAGCGCTCTCGTGGTCCTTCTCATAGGCCGAGTTCCTCGCAACCTCGATCTCCACCAAAATCAACCTCTACCAGGCCTTCAAGTCATCCGACAATTCGGACAGGGGGAAAGAAACTTCCAAAAGAATTAACTCCTCCAAAGAGTGCACCTTCCCACAGCCGGTCGTCCAAAAGGCATCACGAATCTAAAGATAGGGACAAAGATTCATCCAAAGAGACTGAGAAGGAGAGAAGTAATATTGTCCCCACCAGCCAACCAGAGTTAGCTGCCCCCGGGTCACGGGATTACGTCCACGGTCCCGAGATCCAAGGTAGGCTGGGAAAGCTGCGGGAACAATTCCCAGACATATTCTTCGACAGGATGGTGTTTGTTCCTGCCTTGGAACCGGTTCCTAAAAATTGGGATAATGAAGTTATCGGGCACATCCGCCATGTGGCCAGGCAATATGAGATAATGAAAAAGCACACAGTTAACCTCTCAGAAGTCATCCGAACACTCGAAATAGAAGCACACAGATCTAAAGCGAAACTCGAAAATAACGAAAGGGCTAGGACAAAATTAGAGAAGGACCTGGAAGATGCTCAGACCCAGCTTGCTTTAGCACGGAGGGACGCTGAGAATTATAAGACTGAATTAGAGAATGCCAAGCAGCGCTTTCATTCAGAACTGGACTCCAATAGCCAAGAGAAAATGGCCTTAAAGAAGGAGGTTGAAGATCTCAAAATGGCCAACATCGAGTTGAAAACAGCACAAGGCCATTTTGAAGCTGAGAAGGCTGCTTGGGAGGCAGAAAAAGCGAGTTTAAAAGAGAGTTTGGCTCTAGCTAAAGCAGAAAAGGTGATTTTGAATGACCAGGTCTCGGATGCGGAGAGAAGGGCAGCCCTTGCCGAAAAGAACGTTGAAAGTGCCATCGAATTGGCCACTGCTTCTAACAACAAACTCCTTGCAAGAGAGAAGGAGATTGAGGGGTTTGAAGAGATGATTTTCGATTTTCTTGGCCAGGTTCTCAAAACTCGTAACATCTCGTGGATCCCAGATTACCATGTTACTTTGGCCAATTTATGGGATGCCATTGTGGAGGGCGAAAAACACAGACTGGGGGTCGAAGAGATTGATGAGGATGAATTGATGAAGAGCATCCTAAGAGACAACGAGCCTGAGGACCTGGCAGAGGGTCGTCGCCTAATTCTGGCGGAAATGGAAAAGGAGAGGGCCCTGGCTAAGGGTAAAGGCAAAGCCGATGAGGGCTCGAGTTCGGCTGTGGAGCCCAAGACCTCCGGGGTTGAGGAATACCATCCCGACGATCCATTAATCCCTTTGGGTCGAACTCCCATAGTCATTGGAGCCTCTGCAACTACTCAAGAAGGAGCCTCTGCTGAAGGTATCTCTCTCTTTTCCCCACTATTTGTCAAAGCAATTGTGAATTGTCATCGTGTGGTAGAACAACCACTTGAATTTGTAACGTGTGTTCCTCGTAATATAGGTGGCGAGCCCGTCGACAAGGAAGCTGAAAAAGAGAAAGAAGTGGAGAAGGAGGCTGTCTTGCCAGGTGCTGGTATTGATGTATCAAAGCAAGCTGAGGTCACAACAGCAGAAAGAAGCATCCCGGCACCTAGCACCGATGTACCAAAAGATGCTGAGACTATCGAAGCTTTGAAAGATATGGATGGTCACCATGTAGATGATGAAGAGGACATTATCGGCACCAAAAAGGCAGACGATGATGACGAGGAAACCTTAGCCAGCCGAAAAGCCAAACAAGAGAAAGAGTTGGCTTCGAAGAAGGTGGGAGATGAGGCTTTGGACGTGGTCCCTCTTGCAGAATTCGATCCCAAAACAGGGATGATTGTGAAAATCCAGCCCAAATCCATCAGCCGACAGCTTCACTTTGCAAACCCCGATGACTTCCCGGCTTCCCTCTCTGGTAGAAGCAAGAGAAAAGAGGTGGAAGAGGAGACTTCAGAGGAGTCGGATGTTCCCCTCATAGACAAGCGGAAGAGGAAGAAAGGGGATCCATCTGAAACCGACAAGGAGAGGCTGGAGAGGCAGAAGCAAGAGAAGAGGCCAAAGCGTAAATAGGATGTTTGTTGTTTGTTGATATTTTGTCTTTAGGTTTTTCACTGGTCAGGAAGTGTAATTGTGAGACTGGCCCTCACTTTCTTTTCTAGGTTATTTTTCACTTTGTTGATTCTCAGTACATAAATAAAAGTTTATCTCTTTTTGCATCCTTGCGTACCTGTATTCAAATAAACTTTCCATGTTTAGTTATAGGCCATCTAATAATAATTACAAATCAGTCAAACAACAGATAGCCAAGGAAAAATTTTCATGCTGCGTTGCTATTTTAAAGCTCAGTATATGTATATGAGTATATGTACTCCCAATCAGCTGCTACCATAGCGCCTGACGGGGGTTTACTTAAAATTGGTTAGCCTTGTCGGCAGGTTGCCCCCTATTTCTGAATATGGGGGTCTTAGAAGATTTCATAGGATAATTGTTCTTGTGGCACCGAATTCCTGACACCTTTCTCAATGCTTAATTATAGACTTCTTTGTACTCTCCTGACGGTTGTCAAGGTTAGAGTTTGGATTCAGTAGTTCAGTTGGTCCCCGATCCTTCTGCGGGGAAGGAGATCTTTCTCAGTGCTCAGTCGGAGACGCTTTTATACTCTCTCTCTCTCTGGAGAGTTAGAGTTCGAGCTCAGCGGTTCATTCGCTCCCCGATCCTTCAGCGGGGAAGGAGCTCTTTCTCAGCGCTCAATCGGAGACGCTTTTATACTCTCTCTCTCTGGAGAGTTAGAGTCGAGCTCAGCGATTCATTCGCTCCCCGATCCTTCAGCGGGGAAGGAGCTCTTTCTCAGCGCTCAATCGGAGACGCTTTTATACTCTCTCTCTCTCTCTCTCTCTGGAGAGTTAGAGTCGCGGATCAAGCGGTCTGCAATTATGTATGTTCATCAAACTCGTCCTAGGTGTATGCTTTAATCCAAGCTCCGAGGATTGAAACCAGTTGGACAAGTAGTTGGAGCTCTGGCCAAGGCTTCGAGTTCCCCCAAACAGTCTACGGGAGGAACGGTTGGCAACAGACTTCAGGTACCTGCATCATTCTATTGATTTTCACAAAAATAAATAGGCAAATAAGTAAAGATGCAATAAAGGTAAATGACACACAATATTTTATAGTGGTTCGGTCGAATCATGACCTACGTCCACTTTATAATCTTTTGCTTTAAGGAATCAGACTATTCTAGGCAAGTCATGCCTTGTACATGGTTTTTATCAAAGCAAAAGAATAAATTTGAAACTTTCATGTTAAATACGGCCGTAAATGTTGGGCATTCCACACTCTGGGGATTTCCTTTCCATCTACGGTTGCCAGCTTGAAGGTTCCATTATCAAGCTTGCTCAGAATTGAGTACGGTCCTTCCCACTTCGCTCCCATATGAGTTGGGGGTGGGAAGACACGTTTCAGAACCAAGTCTCCGGGTTCCCATGTTCGGGCACGAACCTTTTTGTTGTAATATCGGACGACCTGTTGTTTGCATCTTAAGGCACGCAGATCTGCTTCATCCCTCTTTTCTTCGATCATATCCAGGGACTCAAGGAGCAATTCATTATTGGTCATTGGATCATAATAAGTCACCCGGTGAGAAGGTACCTTTATCTCAACCGGAATGACTGCTTCCGTTCCAAAAGCAAGGGAGTACGGGGTATGTCCTGTTGCTGATTTATATGTTGTCCTGTAGGCCCTTAGTGCCAAGGGAAATTCATCAGCCCACATGGCTCTAGCCCGCTTCATTCTTCTTTTCAAAATGGACTTAATTACTTTATTTGCCGCTTCGACTTGTCCGTTCGATTGTGGGTGCGCCACAGAGGTGTATCGATTCTCGATGTGGTATTTTTGGCAGAAGTTTCTGAATTCAACACTATCGAACTGAGTTCCGTTGTCTGTTATTACAATCTTTGGAATCCCAAATCGACAGATGATGTTTCTCACGATAAAGTTGATCACTCGTTTGGTTGTGATCGTAGTTAGTGGTTCAGACTCGACCCACTTAGTGAAATAATCTACGGCCACAACAGCGAACTTTGCTCCGCCCCTTGCTATGGGGAGACTTCCAATGATTTCAACTCCCCACATAGCGAAAGGCCATGGACTCATCATCGTTTTTAACTGATTAGGAGGTGCTCTAGGTATCTTTGAAAATCTCTGGCACGCATCACACCGTCGCGCATATCTTGCTGCATCCTTGTTTAAGGTAGGCCAGAAATAACCATGTCGCAACACCTTCTTCGCCAAAGTTTGCCCTCCAGTGTGGTCGCCACATTCGCCTTCGTGGACTTCTTGCAGCACACGTTTGATGTCATCGTGGGCTACACACCGAAGGAGGGGCATTGAAAACCCTTGTCTGTAAAGAACTCCGCCTTGCAGAACATATCGGGCGGCTTTACGAATTACCTTACGCCTCTCGCTTTTCTTGGTCGGAAGCGCTCCATTCATCAGGAAATTTTTTAGGGGGGTCATCCAGGACTCACTTTCTGGTTCCGTCTCCAGTACTAGGTCAATTTCCATCTGATCTATGCTAGGGGACCGAAGCACTTCAACGGGGGCTAGCCCAGTCACTTCAGGATCGTCAGAACTAGCCATCTTTGCCAACTTGTCTGCCTGCTGATTCTCTGACCGCGGAATATGAGATATGCTGTAGTGATCAAAATCATTCAGCAGTTCTTTCACTTTCTTTAAGTATAAAATCAATCTTGCACTTTTAGCTTGGAATCTTCCAGTGACTTGATTCACAACTAACTTGGAGTCGCAGAAGATGTTCAGCTTTGTGACTTCTAGTTCCTTTGCAATCTTTAATCCGGCTATCAGATCTTCATATTCGGAATCGTTGTTAGTGGCATGAAACTCCATTCGGATTGCATAGGTTATCAATCGTTTCTCGGGGGTTTCAAGCACTATTCCAGCGCCGGATATTTCGTCGTTCCTAGCACCATCAGTATACAATCTCCAGGCATTAGGATCGAAAAGTAACTTTGAAGGATCAACTTCCTCGTTTGCTATATCTTCCTCAGGGACAGTGAACTCTGCTATGAAGTCAGCTATCACTTGCCCCCGAATTGATCGTCTGGGCTGAAAGTTCAAATCAAATTGACTTAACTCAATATTCCATTTGAGTAACCTTCCAGATGCCTCCGGTCTCTGTAGAACTTGCTTGAGTGGATGATCGGTGTATATGGTGATAGGATGTGCCTGAAAATAGTGCCGAAGTTTTCTAGAGGCAATCAGTAAACTATACGCCAACTTTTCTATCCGTGGATAATTACGCTCTGCTGCTGTCAATTTTTTGCTCACATAATACACAGGTCTTTGGACCTTATCCTCTTCCCTTACCAATGCTGAGCTGATCGCATGGGATGACACTGCCAAATACACGAATAAATCCTCGTGATCTATTGGCTTAGATAAAATCGGAGGTTTCTCCAAGTGCCTGAGCAAATTCTGAAATGCTTCTACGCAGTCAGGTGTCCATTTAAAGTGGCGTTTTCCTCGCTTTATTAATTCAAAGAGTGGGATGCACTTATCCGTAGCCCTGGAGATAAATCTGCTTAGCGCGGCCACTTTTCCGGCAAGACTTTGCACATCCCTAATCTGCCTAGGTTCCTGAATGTTCCTGATTGCCGCGATCTGGTCTGGATTAATCTCAATACCACGGGAACTGACAATGAATCCCAAGAATTTTCCAGAAGCAACACCGAACGAACATTTGGTCGGATTGAGTTTCATTCCATACTTTCGAAGAATGCCGAACATCTCTGCCAAGTCAGTAGTGTGTTGAGAAGATTGCTTGGACTTAACCAACATATCGTCGACGTATACTTCCATTGTTTTCACGATCTGGTTATAAAACATCCTGTTGACCAAACGCTGATATGTAGCGCCCGCATTCTTCAAGCCAAAGGGCATCACCACATAACAATATAATCCCAGATCAGTGATAAAACTAGTGTGCTCTTGATCTGGAACATGCATCGGAATCTGGTTGTATCCTGAATAAGCATCCATAAATGAGAGAAGCTCGTGACCTGCCGTCGAGTCTACCAACTGGTCAATCCGAGGTAACGGGAAACTATCTTTTGGACAGGCTTTGTTCAAATCCAAGAAGTCGATACACGTTCGCCACTTCCCGTTGGCCTTCTTTACCAGGACTGGATTCGAAATCCAGTCTGGGTAGGTCGAATCTCTGATAAATCCATTACTCTTTAGCTTTCCAACCTCTTCTTTCAAGGCAGCGGACCTCTCTGGGCCCAGCATTCGCCTTTTTTGCTTTACTAGAGGATGTTTAGGGTCAATGCTCAAGGAATGGCTCATGATTGATGGGGATATCCCACACATGTCCGCGTGGGTCCAAGCAAATACATCCAAATTGTTTTTTAAGAAACCTGTCAATTCTTTAGCAAGATTCGGACTTAACTGGGATCCAATCTTAAGGACCTTCTCCGGGTCACTGTCATCGATCGGTACATCCACAGTTGTCTCGTTGGGAGTCGCCATTCTGCCCCCGGTTTCTTGATCCTCTCTGGGATCTATATCCTCGGGCATCTCTCTGGGCGACTCTCCAACGACTATCTTCTTTGGTTGCTATAAGGTCTCTGCCCCCGAAGGGGGAGAGGTGCCTTTAGTTTCGATATCCCCTCCATTACGAAGTAACTTTAGTTCGACAACATAACACGCTCGCGCAGCAACTTGATCCCCTCTGACGATACCAATGCCAGCTTCTGTGAGGAATTTCAATAACAAGCACCAGGGGGCTATACAGGCTCTGAACTTTGCAAGGGCCGGTCGGCCCAAAAAGGCATTGTAAGGCGATTCAACATCCAAAACCACAAAGGGAAGGATTCTCACTCTCTGGCGTTCTCCTTCCCCAAGTGTAACTGGTAACTCTACATAACCCATTGGAGCGGTGGATGCTCCATTGAATCCACGGATCCATCCTTGGCAGGGCTTCAAGTCTTTTATTTCGAGATTCATCTGGTCAAAGGTCTTTTTGAAAAGAATATTGACGGAACTCCCGTTGTCCACTAGAACCTTATGAACAGTGGCCGGTCCAATGGGTACTGTAATTACAAGTGGATCTTCAGTTGGAGCATGGACTCCGATGCTTTCTCGTTCTCGGAAAACAACATCATCGGTCATCATCTTCTGCTGCTTCACCGGGGTACTGTCCTCGGTGTTGCTACATTCCCCTACCTCGAGGTGTTGTTTGGCCGCATTGACGTATTGATCTAATGCTTTGGAACTGTGTCCGGCGAGATAAAGTCCTCCGATCACGGTATTAATAACAATATTCTTTCCTTTTTGCTGGGCAGTCGGCCTAGCTGCAAGTTGATTCTGGTTCTGATTTGGGGCCTGCAATGCTTGCCCCCTGTCCCTGGGCGTTACTCTGTATTCATCTAGCTTTCCTTCTCGAAGCAGCCTTTCGATTACATCTCTTAGGTGACGGCATTCATTCGTCGAATGGCCGTGAATCTGATGAAAGAGGCAAAACTTCCCTGTTTCACGCTCTTTCTCCGTCGACTCTCTGGGAGGTGGCCTCTTATTCTGGAGGACTTCATACGCATCCATGAAGATATTTTCCAGAGTGTCATTTATTGGTGTATAACTTTCAAAGGCCCTGGGACGAGTCCTTCTCTGGGAGTCGTTCCCTCGGTTCCTCTTCCGGTTGTTGCCGTTACCATTATTATTGTTGTTACCTGGCTGACGACCACCCTGATTCTGATTTCCGACATTTACTTCAACTTTCCTCGAGTTGTCTCCTGTCTTCTTAATGGCGACATTGCTCTGGATTTCCTCCTTATCAGTTGTTTTAGCCTTTCGGTTAGCATATACCTCTTCCCGGCGTAAATGTACGTTGGCTTTCTTGTAGAATAACTCTCTAGTGTGGGGCGGTTTGCCTGCCAGGTACCTCCCGAATTCAGTGTCCTTATCTACTCCGTCAATCAGTGCTGCGACAACGGTTGGTTCATGGGGATCTTTAACCTCAGTAGCGGCCAAATTGAAACGATCCAGGTACACCTTTAAACTCTCGCCTGGTCGCTGCTTGACAAGGAATAAATCGATCACACTTTTTGTCTTCTGTGCGTAGATACAGAATTGTTCTACGAACTTCTCGCTCAGCTCCCTGAAGCTAGAAATCGATCTCGCCGGCAGGCGAGTAAACCATAACAAAGCCACGTCCTCCAGGAATATGGGAAACGCTTTGCACTTAACAGCGTCAGAGGCTGCGGCAGCGGTCATCGACCAAGAGTATCTCATTAGGTGCTGGACAGGATCAGATCTACCCGCATATCGGTTCATTTGTGGCATATTGAAACGCCTTGGAAAAGTCGCATCCAAAATATCATCAGTGAAAGGGGTGTGACTGCGGTCGATCCCCCAATCTTCATTCCGCTGTCCATGGCTGTCTGCTAGAATCTGGTGGACCATGGCTGCAACATTTGCACTGGTCAAAGGAGGTTCAGGGTCAGTGCCTCTGGCCCGACGAGGTTCTCTGATCTCTCTTCGGGAAGCAGTCACAAAATCCGGGGCTCGGACAGGGCTTCGCTGCCCCCTATTATCATGAGTATGTGTGCGGCGACGGGGCTGAGGTGGTCTGTTATGCACAGGACTGTTCACATCTCGAGTCCTGAGAGCCGTAGCTTGATCATTCACATTACGGTTTGAGGGCCCCGCCCCTAGCGCTTCTTCTTCCTGTGATGGCAGGGTTCCGAACCGAAGCTGTTCTATGTTTTCGGCTCTCTCATACGGTCGTCGCGGAGGTCTCGGCGATTCTTCAGACGAAGAGGAATATACTAGGGTGAGTGGACGAACCGGCGATGTTCTTTGCCTTGCTAGCTCATCAAGTCTTCTATCCATATCCGTCAAATTTTGCCGCAGGATGGAACTTTCCTGCCTTTGGGCAGCCAACTCATCAAACAACCTATCCCACATTTCGGCGAAGCGAGAGAGATCCCCCTCAGTGACAGGAGCAGCAGGATCATATTGGTCATCATCACTCTCTCTTATGCACAAAGAGCTCGAACCGGGTCGAGCAGAGGTTCCAGGACGATAGGAGCGGGTCATAGGTTCCTTTCCAGGTCGAGTTGTAGTTTGATCATCAATTCGGATAGCTGCGGTTCGTGGATGGCGGCTCGCTGCGCCCCCCTGAGGTCGACTCGTGGTCGTGGTACGCGGAGGCTGTGAGGCGTTACCTCGGGATCGAGTAACAACCCCTTCAACGGCCTGGATCGTCTCGTTCTCATCGACTCGGAACGCGGTGTTTTCATCGAATCGGTTCGCCCCCTGCGCTCCGCGATCCAGAGTTTCTTCGTTGCCCAGTTCGTGCACGCTCTCTTCAATCGTTTCGTTGGTCTGTGAAGCTTTAGATCTTTTTCCAGCCATGATATCCGAATCGCTGGAATCTTCAAAGAAGCGAATAGTGAAACTTTAGGACTGAGTTTCTCAGTGAAAGCACCAAAAATGTTAGATCGAAATTTGGACCTAACACCCAAATTGTTATGAATGTTATAGAATTTCAAATGAAGAACGAGAAAAAAGAAAATAACACTCAGAATTTATAGTGGTTCGGCGTTAACGAGCCTACGTCCACTTTATATATTATTGATTATGCTTTGAAAGCTAATACAACAAGGATTTCTCTCAATATTTCAGTAGTTTGACAACAATGGCGGATTCAGTACTCAATATTGCCAAAAAGATCCCAAAAAATGCCAAGCTCTGGGCTATTTATAGCTGATTTTGTCAGGCAGGTCGTGATAACACGTGGCACAGATCCCGAGATCATCGGATCGCATCGCCACCGTTGAGGAAATAGTCAAATTAGCCGTTGTGGACAGGTGTCGCGATCTGCTTGAAAATCGGATCGTGCAGATGGGGAGAATTGGTCCAGATGACGGTTAGGGACACGTGTCGCCAGATCCGTGCGATTCGGATCGCTGAAGACTAGCTCGCGCTTGAATGGGTCAGAGGGTTCGCCATGCACCAAGGGATCGGATCGGTTCGCTCTGGGCAACAATATAAGTTTGGATCGGATCGCCTGGATGTGTCGTTCGCTGATGAGATGGGGACGATCCATCGAGACGCGATCCTCGGTGGGCGATCCGTCGAGACGCGATCCTTCGTGGGCGATCCGTCGAGACGCGATCCTCCGTGGGCGAGTCGATAGTGTGCGATCCGTTCCTTCATATTCTTGGGGAATGTGGTTTCCTGCTTTCCTCTTACGAATGATCCTGGGTGGCTTGGTCAAAAAGCGAGCCAACATCTCCCTATTATTAATGCCTGCTAAAGCTAAACTAGTTACTGCATAAAAATTTTATTGGATTCAGGAAACTGATGGCCATAGTCAGTTTTCCTACATCATCTAGTAATTATAGTTAATATTTATTAATTATATTTAATAAGTAAATTATAGTTAATATTCTTTAGTAATCATAGTTAATATTTATTAATTATAGTTAATATTATAATTAGTAAATTATAGTTAATATTTTTTAGTAATTATAGTTAATATTTTTTAGTAATTATAGTAAATATATATTAATTATATTAAAATTAGCAAATTATAGTTAATATTTTTTTGTAATTGTAGTTAATATTATAACTAGAAAATTATAGTTAATATTTTTAGTAATTATAGTTAATATTTATTAATTATATTTTATAGTAAAATTATATCTTACATTAATAAATAAATTAAAATTTGCTTTAACATCAGTTTCTATCATTTATATCAGTTTCATGCCCGATGTTAAAGATCTCATAATTTGCTTTCCTTGTCAATCCGCATCACCCATAATTTCCTATATCTAGCCATTGATCACATCTCCTAATCCGCAACCATCAAAACCCTCCAATCAGCCTCTTCCACGTCATCAGCAATTTCCCTCGTCACGTTTCAACACTCCTGCTTCATTTTTCACCCCTTCCGTTGTTTTTTCCTAAATCAGAATTTAGGTCTTCCCCTAATTTTTTTAAATCCATGGTCACCGATCGAAAATTGGTCTTCCCTAAGTTTTCCATTGAGGGTACTTTATTTCCAAACCGACCATCGCTTCCCTCTCATTCAACCCCAAACCAACCTAAAAAGCACAGCCTAATCAATTTAAGTTTGACTCTTCCATTCCTTTTCCACCTCATCCTTCTCCTCGACCTCTGCCCCTAGATTCGCTCCTTTCTCACTTGACGTTCCAAAACTAAAATATCCCGCCTCCATCCCGAAAACCAGTCACACCTACTTGCGTTTTGACCACTATCTAGACTTTGCTTTGATTTCCTGACCCCAAAAGGTAAACATTTACTGAATTCAATAGTTCAACATAATGTGGATTGCCTTTAGAGTCTGTTTACTTATGAAAAATTCGATAATTTTAAGGTTGATATGGTCATTTTGTTGAAAGGTTTGGGAGAGAACACTAATTTTGTTTCAGTGGGCTTTCTCTAGCTCCAATGTGCATACACACAAAATTGATGCTCCAGCTATTGAGATATTAATAAGAGTTTTGGGCAGAGAATCATAAAATTCAGTTGCATGTAAAGTGTTTGGAAGAAGCTAAGGAATTTTTCTACTAGTTAAAGTCTCAAGGATACAAACTAGGACTTATCACATATAACTCTTTGCTTCAGGTATTTGGCAAAGCTGGAAATTACACAAAAGCATTATGGTAATTGAAAGAAATGGAAAACAATGTTTGTTCACCTGATTCAGTTACCTATAATGAATTAGTTGCTACTTATGCAAGGGCTGGATTTTTTGAAGAAGCAAAAGTTGTTTTAGATACAACGGCAGCTAAAGGAATAGCACCTAATGATGTTACTTACACTACAATTATAAGTTGTTATGATAAGGCTGGGAGAGAAGACGAGACTTTAGCTTTATTTTACGAAATAAAAGAAATTGGTTGTGTACCTAACATTTGTAGGTACAACATTGTTCTTGGAACAATTGGTAAGAAAAATACATTACTGTGTGCCGGGATTGGATTCCATTACGTAGTGCAATCCAACTTTTATAGTTTTATTACCAACATTGGCTTAAATTGCATATGCATGCCAATTTTCGCAGTTCAACAATATTTATATAACTAGACAACGAACACAATATATTATGAATGTTTTTCCTAACTGCATGCAATGATATTTTGAATTTTGTACAAATGTTTATTATGTAAACACAAAGTCATAATTATTCTTTCCTCTATATATCTTTCATGCAGTTATGAATTTCGTATCAGAGTTACTCTTGGTCCAAGAGGAGATCTGATGCTCATATCAAGGATTAGAAATACAAATGCAGAGGAGAAACCATTCTCATTTACATTTGCATATCATACATACTTTTATGTTTATGATATCAGGTTAGCAAACTTAACTCCTAATTTACTGCCAATTCTTTCCTGTTTTATTTGATTATCTTTTAGAATTGAGAGTTAACTACTTATTACAGTGAAGTGCGGGTTGAAGGATTGGAGACACTTGATTACTTTGACAACGTGACAGCAAAGGAACGTTTCACATAACAAGGAGATTCCATTACTTTTGAATATGAAATTACATGTTTATGTTTAATAAAAAAATGCAATACCGATTACTGCATGTCACCCCTGGAATGCTCATACATTTCTTCCTTTACTTCAGTGTTGAGTGTAGATATTACGAAATGGTGGCTTTGATGAGCTTTTAGCCATCTCTGAAAGACCATGTATATAATACCAGATTCAAACTGGTATTCATTAAGAATTTCACAGACCAGTTTGATTACATTTTCTTGTAAACGTATGTGCCATAGGGAAACCGAAGTGTTGACGGTATCCAGTCAAGATTCTAAAACTGAACCTATGTTTCGTGATGCAAATTAGCATCGAAACAAATATTTTGAGGACACTTCACTACAACAAATATACCATATTACAACGGTGCAAAAACATTGTAAAATGTTTTTACAATGGTGGAGTCACCGTCGTGTATTAAGAAGTTGTAATATACTTATATATTTTACAACATTTCTGCACCGTTGCAACACCGTTTTGAAATAGGATATTCAACAACTTTTACTCACATTTGTCATAAATTTTATTACAACTTTTATTCCCTGTTATTGTAGACATTTAAATATCCTAAGATCATAGATATGACAATTGGTGGTTACCGTTACGACTTCCAGAATATTACAACTTTTTCACATCGTTGGAAAATGATTTATTACAACTTTTTTTTGCTGTTATAACTTATATACACCTTACTAATATAAAGAATTCATATATATTAATAATAATATGATTCATATTTAAATGCAACAGATATAACTACACAGAATCATTCATATATATTAATTAACATAATATTCGATCAACATACACATAGTACATCACCAACTAAACCCGTCACAACAAACCTAACCGTTTCAAAATATATACATCGATCTAACACAAAAGATACATAAGACAGATAGAATTTTTGTCCACAAAAGATACATAAGCATAGCCTTTTCTTTGTAAAATTGAAGCACTTCTAGCAAGCATAACTTTTCCATTCACATCTGCTACCTTGTTTGCCACCTCAGAAAGCGAAGGAGGTTTGTACAGAACTGAAGTAGCTAAATATAGGTGTAACGACCTGGGGTTTTTGCGATCCTGGATATCGGCATACAACACTATGTCGACTATTCAAGCATCGAAAACATTGGATAGTCCATGAAAGAAATTAGAGGGTGAGGATAGATGAGATAGAAACTAAGAATAGAAGAAGAAGAAGAAGAAGAAGAAGAAGAACATACAACATCAGAGTGGACACGAATCTCACAGCGGAACGAATAAATATATTTCATAACATAACTTTGAAATAAAACAGTATTAGTATAGAATAACATTATTAGAGTATAACACTTACAACACAACAGAAACAACAATAGCTATAAAATCCTGAAGCCTCCTGCTCCAGCTCTTCAAGTATCTGTAAATCCCGACTACTTGACTGCCCGTACAATATTGGGCACCCAAGAGTTTAGGGAAAACAAAACAAAATAAACTCTGGGTCAGTTATGTGACTGGTGTGAGTAAACTCGAATCATTTGATTTAACTTTCAAATACCTTTTGAAACAAAGGATAATCATAAGACCGATCCGCACATAAACACAGATGGCTTTTACCTTACGATAACCCAAAATATTTCTAAAACGATACTTGTCTGATATTATAATAATGTCTAGATCAAGTAAATAGAAATCTAGCAGAAACGCTTACATCTAATGTTCTACATATATAATATACAATCAAAACCGCGGGCTCTTATTTGGGGAATGGATTCCAACTATGACAAGTTATGGATCCACCTTCCGATCAGTGTACTCTAGAAGCGATACACTGGAGTTCAACAAGAACATCTTGCAACTCGGCCACACATGACCGACCACTCATTTCGCTTGAGTGTATCGAATATATTGTCACCTTGCAGTTGATAAACAAAATAACCATTCCCGGGAGATACAAAATTGAAAATATGAATATTCTCTAGATGGTGACAATATACCCTACTTGGGTGCGGCCCACTTAGCCATGTTGTCTGCCCGATTTCTGTCATTTCCCAGTTGATGAGGCTTTAGGTCATAACGTATCTTTTAGCAGATTACCCCTTTAATTACTTTGAATGCCACATCGTTATACCCGTCAAATCACAAATTGATTTCCTCAAAAATATCACGGGTATAAGCTAAGAGAAACGAATTCCTCCGCCACCTTCGTAAATACGTTTTAAATGATCAACTTACGCGATCTACCAGATATACTTTGTCAGACACTCGTCCATTAAAGTTGTCCTGGAACTGGACAAATTGAAGGAACTATTCTGTAAATCCATCGTAAGCAATTTCTACCTAGGATCGCCAGAATAACCCTTTTCAATTTGTCTTCGATCTATTTGATTCGAAACGCTAACGCACATACGGAGTGGTTCTCGGATAATAATCCAACCGGTCTCCCCGTATTGACGATGGAAAAATGGTCAAAACTTTGATAGTATGTGATTTAACTATTAAAGAAAAACACGTGTGCAAACAACGATATTATTTCCAGATGGAAATTATATCGATCAATCATCATTTAACATTTATCTCTTTAGTTCATTAATTTACCTATCTCCTGTTTCCATGTATTCTAAATTCTTATTTTCTATTATCAGGAAACACTTCTGATTCTTATTTGGAAAACATTTCCAAAACTCCTTCACTGGATTTAAACTGATGTTTAAATCAACATCGCCATGCCAACTCAAACCATTTCACTCATTAACTAAATTCACTTAACCATCCTTTACTATCAAACCTTAGTCATTCCTTAGTCAAGAAGGAAGTCAATTAAGTTGGGGTATAATTACCTCTCAGACCTTAACTGAACAACGTTTTAACTTCGGAATAGAAAAAGTTTATCATTTAAACCTTTAACAAACTTTCTTATGTAAATCTCGGATTCTATTACGTAT
Source organism: Allium sativum (assembly GCA_030737875.1). NCBI lineage: Eukaryota > Viridiplantae > Streptophyta > Magnoliopsida > Asparagales > Amaryllidaceae > Allium > Allium sativum. The sequence goes on along the minus strand of CM060915.1, from coordinate 976,472,874 downwards.
CCACTTCTTTATTGAAAACATTGATTATAACTATAGTGTTATAATCCCTACTTTCGAAATATCTAACTTCGAATATAACTTTCATTCTTTAATTTGAATAAATAAATAAACACCTAATTTATAAATAAATAAATCTTGATTAAAAAAATCCGGAAAGTATAAATACTTTCCCGAATTCAATATAATCGAATTTGACGATTTACTCTCTTCGAATAACTAATATTTGATTGTCTCACTTCGAATAACTAATATTCGATTATCTCTCTTCGAATAAGTAATATTCGATTATCTCTCTTCGAATAACTAATATTCGATTATCTCCTTTAATTCCATTCGAATAAACTATATTCGATTAACTCCTATTGAATAAATTATATTCAATTAACTCCTATTGTATAACTTATATTCAATTAACTCCTATTGAATAAATTATATTCAATTAACTCCTATTGAATAACTTATATTCAATTAACTCCTATTGAATAACTTATATTCAGTTAAATAATATTCAACTAGCTCTATTTGATTACAAATACTCAACCAACTCTAACTCGATTACTCTATTCAACTTACTCTAACTCGATCCACTCTAATCGATAAATTCTAATTTGATTGACTCTATTGGATCAACCCTATCGATTTACTCTAATGAATTAACTCTAATTGATTAACTATATTCGATAATTTCTTTTCTCTATTCAAATAAACTATATTCGATTAACTACTTTAACTCTATTCGAACAAACTCTATTCGATTAACTACTTTTCGAATAATCAATATTCGATAACTCTTTTCGAATAACACTACAAATATTCCCTTTTCTATTGGTTTATACAAATATTCCCTTTTCTATTGGTTTTACAAATATTCCCTTTTTTATTTGTTTATACAAATATTCCCTTTTCTATTTGTTTATTTAACAAATAAATATTTCCTTTTCGCTTCTATTTATTTTCTACATACTTCCATTTCAATTCTATTTGTAAATGTTTTACAAATATTCCTCTTTCTATTTTATTTGTAAATGTTTTACAAATATTCCTCTTTCTATTTTATTTGTAAATGTTTTACAAATATTTCTCTTTCTATTTTATTTATTTTCTAAATAAATAATCCTTTTATACTTCTATTTATTTCTTAAATAAATATCCCATTTCAATTCTATTTATTTAACAAATAAATATTTCTTTTCAATTCTATTTGTTAAACAAATAAATATTCCTTTTCAAATCTATTTGTTAAACAAATAATTATTCCTTTTATAAAATTCTTTGATTTTATAATTATTTTCTTTCATAAAATCCTTTGATTTTATAAATAATTTCCTTTATAAAATCTCTTGATTTTATAAATAATTTCTTTCAATATATATACATTGAAATTTCCCTTTATACATTCCAGTGTTCTCTATGGTGTTTAACATACCATATAAAATTGATCAATATCATTCAACCATATATAATCAACAGCAGGCTATATATCGCATCATATATAACAATATATGAAAAATAGTAAAATAAATGTTGAGGAATCCAGTTGGATTCCTCCAACCTGTTTCCCTGCATCACAGATGTTAAACAATATAATTAACATCAATTTCATTTTAATATGAAATATTCTACTAAACATAATTAATATTTGATTAACGATTTTTGTATATATATCGTTATCTATAATTTCAACCAATACATAAGCAATTCAACCAAACAGTTAATCGCACAGCAATCAACAGATAATTATCAGTTCTAAGAATATGTTATAAAAATATAACTGTTAAGAGTTGGTGAGTTTTACTCACATTGGACGATCATCGTTAATAACGATAACATCGCTTGATTCAGACGGACGATTTATTTTGCTATAAATTGTAACGAGCTCCAATCCACTCTCAATTAGTTCCATTGGGTAGCGCTCGTCCATACGATCCCAAAGGATCCGACCGTTCGAAATTCTGATATTGTATGATAAAGATATTCAATTTACAAGATCGAATACCGTAAAAAGAAAACTAACTTAATTTGTTTTAACATCGGGCCTTACCACTAACAACTCGGCCCAATACCATAATACCCAACCCGCTACATGCTTCTTCCTTCAAACCAGAAATCATGTACTGCTCCTCTTCACTTCAGTAAACCCATTACCGTGATTTCATCCACCATTTTCTCCACCGTTTCATCATTGGTTTCAAAAACCGAAACCCCCTGCAAGCTCCACTCATCGAAAGCTCCCCTCATTTCAGTCTTGTTCAACCCGAGCGCCAGAAGTCTGTTCTGTTTGACAGCACCCCCCGGACAGGTATCGACATACTTTTGTTGGGAATTCCACCAAAACCCAAAAATTGATGCTAAACTCCAAGCTAAGACCAAAAATCAACTCGAAATCTAGCATCCATGCTTCTAGTTTCATAAAACCGCAACCCTAACATTCACGGTGAACAGTAGGGCATTGGAAAAAAATCCACCGCAACCGATGATACTTAACTAGAATTGTAGAGAAAGCTCTCAGCACCTCAAATACATAAGTATTATAATTTATAGCATTTGTTTGAATTTCTTTTTGATTTTTGAAGATCGATAGTTTACTGTAGGAAGGAAAATACAGCGGCGGAAAATCCTTTTTGACCATGGAATTAATAAAATTTGGTATGGTATTTATAGTAAATTTATATATTTTTATATTCAAAATTATATTTATTTATAAGCAACTGTTGTTTTTATTCGTCCTCTAAAATTCCTGTGATCACATACGATACCCAAAAATCATGAAAATTGGCATGTAGCTACAGTTTGACATTACGGTCCCAATGAAACTGGTTTCATCGAATTCCGACTCCATTGGCTCACACATCGTATTTTTAACTGTAGAATGTCGACTGTTTTTCACATTAAAATCGCCCACGGCCACATACTGACTTCAAAAATCACGGAAATTGAAATCTAACAATAATTTGAGATTACGAATCCAACAAAATTGGTTTCGTCGAATTTGGAGGTCGTTTGCAAAACTGGCTATTTTCAAAGCTCTAAATAACCCTTTTAAATATATAAATATATTTTAAAAAATTAAATTAAATAGAAATAAATTTATATTATCGTATATATTCACACTAGAATACCATACAGCTCCAGAATAAATCCTATATGGATTTCTAACTCGATATTTCATCATCAGAGTTATATCGATAATTGATTTATATTTAAATCCTTTTATAAAAATTAAATGGTTATGGCGCTGTTTTTCTGAAAATTTGATTTGGACATAAATCAAAATCTACACGACAAAATCCCGATTTTTCTCTTTCACTACAAAAATATACTTCACCAGCTCCGTACGTTTGTTGTTTCACAGAAATTCGATTTAAAACAGACCCTGAATATCCAGTTGAAGTTCAAATCGCCAAATAGCGAACTACCGCGACGTTACGGGCTCGATTATAATTGTAATATAATTATGCATTCAAACTGTTGTTATTTAAATATATTCGTGAATGTAATTCAACTCTAAACTGAATTATATATTTTAAATAATCCAAATTACACCATACTATGAATTCCACTATATTTTGATTATTTCTGAATTAAATATTTTATTCTATTATTTATATTAATTAAATATTCCATATAATTTAATTAAACGGCCATTCAATTCTCTAAATCACTATTTAAATAATTAAATAAATTAATTATTATCCATAAAAATACGGGTCGTCGCATTCTTCCCCTCTTAAAATAATTTCGTCCTCGAAATTGCTAAGGTAGAAAATAAACTCTACTGACTGGGTTAAAATTTAATTGTTTACTTCTTAATTTCAGTTTCAACTGAACCCATTTAATTTAACTGAAATATAAATAAATGCTTATTATCAAAAAAATTCAAAAATTCTGAAAATTTTCTAAATCCCTAAATTTCTGAAAAATTTCGCTAGCACCTCCTTTGTATTGGTCAATAGCTCAAACTCCAGCTCGTCTCTCTAGGCCTTCTTCAACCCAAAAGAAAACCAAACAACCAAGCGGCTTGCTATTTCGGCTCATAAAAATCTCATACCATATGAAATATAAACCGGTACCTTTTTGTTGGGCATATCATTATATCATTTCCATCTGCTGCCAATTCAGCATATACCAATATTAATCCTATCAAATTCCAATCTGTGTTTTTATCCACAAATCCAACCATTCGCTTATACCTAAGTCGAGTTTCATTTCAAACCAAAGTTCCATTCTCGATCCCAAATCTTAATTTACCAAACCAATTCTATTTCAACTTCTTATCTCACAATCCAATTTGTCTTGATATCATTATATTCTAATTCAATTTCCAGTTTACTGACTTTAATTCAATTCCTATTTGCTTTCGCAAATGCCTTTTTAATTTGTTTTTAATTCAAACAGTCTATTCTTAGGATTTTTAAACAGGTTTGTTTTTCTCAAAAATCTAACTTCCCTTTACAGGATTCAAAACAACTTGTTTTCTCAAAATAATTCAAAAAACAAAATCCTTGGTAGTAATCCGTCACTTACAACTCGAAAATGAATACCAATGATGTCATGATCATCATCGGAATCTATTTCCAGTTATCGAAGTGAGTTCAATACTATATCACTTTCAAAACCATATCTAAACACTTCCATTTTGAAATTCATTTCAAAATAACATTTACAATGCTTTTAAACAATTTAAAACGTCCCAGGATTTTAAAATTCTCTTATATCCAATCCATATTCATTTACAAATACTTATTTAAATTTCTAGGGTTTTAATTTCAATTCTGATTTTAACTTCAGATTTAATTCATCTGATTCCACGTATTTCACTTATATGAATTCTGATTGGTTATTTACATAGCCCTTTAATTTATAATCTTACTCGATTATAATAATGACTAACACATCAAATATAATAATTTCAATATATATTCACTTTTATATCAAAATATACTTTGGGTAAAATTATTTACCCTCTTTTCAAAACATACCATGTCGGTTCACCATATTCAAATGTTTACAAACACCTACCGATATAGTGGATCAAACTGATCGACCAGAACCCATAAACGACTCAACCAATAAATCTCCACAATATAAAACCATTTTTATATCAAATAACCAATATGCGCTCATATATACACTCAAACTCAATCTAGAGCATTACTATCCCCATCTCTACTGAGTCACACCACAGAGCCAAGGTAATACTTAACCTCGCTCTGATACCGCTGTAACGACCTAGGGTTTTGCGATCCTGGATATCGGCATACAACATTATGTCAACTATTCAAGCATCGAAAACACCGGATAGTCCATGAAAGAAATTAGAGGGTGAGGATAGATAAAATAGAAACTTAGAATAGAAGAAGAAGAAGAACATACAACATTAGAGTAAACACGAATCTCAGAGCAGAACGAATAAATATATTTCATAACATAACTTTGAAATAAAACAGTACCTGTATACAATACCATTATTAAAGTATAACACTTACAACACAGCAGAAATAACAATAGTTATAAAATCCTGAAGCCTCCTGCTCCATCTCTTCAAGTATCTATAAATCCCGACTACTTGATTGCCCGTACAAAATTGGGCACCCAAGAGTTTAGGGGAAAAAACAAAATAAACTCTGGGTCAGTCATGTGTGACGAACAGGAATTTCGCTCAGTCCGAACCAGTCGCTAAACCGACCCAGACCGTTCGAAACGCCCTATCGTTGAGAACACGACAAAATAGAACGCATACAAAAGAACATTTCATTGTATCTTACAATAATGCATCAGATTACAAGAATATACAGAGTATAAATGAATATTACACAGAAATATCAGAGATTTAAATTACATTTAAATACATAGCAGCGGAAAATAATACAATACACAACTAGAAGTAGATATACGGATACAAAGCTTTCCGGATATCGTTCCAGCTGTAAACCAGGATCCTGTGAATATAAATCTGCAAAACCAAAACTACTAGCTGCCCGTGTCGAAATAGGGGCACCCAGAGTTTAGGTTAAAACAATAAACTCCAGGTCAGTCATGGGACTGGTGTGAGAACTAAAACAGTTATAAATCTTTATTTTAAAAGCTAGGTAAATCAAGGGACCACGCCGTATAACACGGAACGGGTTTCCTCCCAAGAATACCGGTGCATAAAACCAATAGCGCAATGCTAAATAAAGAAAAATGAAGCTGTTATAAGACCCAGGTCCCATCACACAATGCAACGCAAGCCGAAGGATAGGGTTTTTACCTTATAACAGCCAAAGCATGCTTGATACGTTTAAAACACATTATTTGATACTATTATAAGTGCATAGTGTATAAAACAACTTCAAATCATAAGTATCAATCATAGGCGGCATGAGCGTCCCATGCCACTATGTCGCCATATATAGGTTTACAAATAAAACCGCAAATGTCACGTATTTGGAAATTGGATTTCCGTCTATGAACCGAGGCAAAAGATAGTCCTCAACCGATTCGAGACGCTCTAGCCCGCCCCTCAGGCAAGTACTCAGTCAAGCCTTGGATCCTCAGGGCCAGTCCACCGATGTGGATTAAACTTAAACCCTGAACATGCGTCTCCCCACCCTATGGGGTGTAAGTCTGGTCCGTCTGCCGACCAGAATGCATCGGCCGAAACCGATATAACCGAGGCGCCTCGCAACAGCAACAACCACATAAGTCAAACTCGTCAGGGCGTGTAAAACCACTGACGCCACTTCTAGCTAGAAAGAAACGCATGCCCTCCCTGACGTCCTCTCCCGTTTTTGGTTCACAACCGGGGTGCGAGGCTCGCGAATTCACGTTACACAAAGCTGTGCCACACAGGCTGTGCTTTGATCATCACCACAAGACTTTGCTTTTCAATAGAAGCCTCGATCAATTGCCACTTAGGCATGCCACACAGGCAATTCACTCCATGCGTTTGATATCCATCAATATATAACCCCTGAGCTCGTACGTCTCAGAGAAGGGCGTTAAGCAAGAGAATAAATTCTCCGCCGCCAAACAGATATATATTTAATAGAGATCAATCACACGGACTAAAATCCAATGTCAGACACACAGTCCATTTACAAGTCCGTTCTGGGTCTGAACGAAACCGGAGGCACCTAGTACCTCGCATATCCATCGATCTCCAAGTACGTCTGGACGATCACTAACTGTTTCCATCTTCTTGGGTGTACAGCCCAATCAAGATCATCAGTTATCACCCAAACGACGTGAAGACTTCCGGTCTTCGACCACCGTCTTCATCTTCGACACCACGTCGAATCAGTTATTCAGAATGGGATAAACCCGGTCTTTCTGAATAACTCGCGTATATATTATAAAAGTGTTACACAAACACAACATACGCCTCATTCCAATTCAGAATATTCTTTTATTCAAATATTCCTATACTTTGGGAAAAGTTCCCATTAATTTTATCCAAGATAAATTCTTTAAATTTATTCTTTAATCTCCTTTGAATATCAATTCAAACTAGTCGGGATTAGCGAACCACACCGAAGTAATCATTTATTTTATTTCCCAATCCCAACCTATTCATCCCATGAAGTAAAACTGGTGATACTTCATATCTAACACCACAGTGTTATCGGTAATTCAATTACCATTTCACGTTCAAATCTAATTAAAGATTTAACTATCGCCTGGAGTAAAACTGGTGATACTCCATTCTCGATCTTTTCAATCTATTTAAAGATTCATTAAAACTCCACTTAGTTTTAATCTTCGACTGGGTTAAAGAATCAGTGTCATTTAAAACACGGTTCACGATAAACCCAAAATCACATTCCATTAATTATCGGGTTAAAGAACGAGTGTTATTTAAAACACCGTTCACGATAAACCCAAAAATCAATACCAATTCAATTCCAATTAAATATCATTTAATTGGTACACTTCATTAAATCTAAAATAAAAAGATTTAATCTTTTCTCAACTGGGTTCAAGAACAGTGTTAGTGAAGACACCATTCACGACAAACCCAAATCACATTCGATATTCAATACAAGGCTCTGAATAGAAAATATATCGGCTTATATTCAATATCAAATTCTACGACTAACAAATGCCGTATTGGAAATAACGATATAAATATATATCTTTCAAATTTCCATGACAACACCTGTATAATCACGAATTCCAACATCGAAATATTCCGAAGACAATTTCGATTCAAATCCACTCCAATGCAATCATTGGATATTCTGGTTATTTTTAAAACCCTTTTCAAATTCAATTTATTTATTCAAAAATAAATAGAATTATATTTCTAGTTCAAAACTAGTTCATTTCGATAAAAATCTATTTTTATCTTTTCAAATATGGAGTTTTTCATCCCAAATCTTCACAAATCATTTCTTATGATTTTACACAAATTATTACTATTTTTTATAATTTTATCAAGGCCCGTACAGTCGATTTCCACCAATGGCCATCGAACTGCACTTACAGCGACCTTTTTTCAAATTTGATTTGGACATAATTCCAAATCCAACCGTTAGATTTCAAATTTCTAACATTCGCTAGAAAGCTCTTTTCGATACGAACCCAACGGTTCCGGTTTTAGGAGAATCCGACGGTCGGATCTCCCGTAATGTCCATTTGAAATCAATGGTCGAAATTCGCGAACTGCCGCGGCGCGGCGCGTTCTATTCAGGCCATTATATTATATATATAATATATATAATATATACTTCGTCGATTTCTATTTAAAACGAACTATATAAATAGTTTCAAAAGCAATTTCAACTTCCATTTCAATTCAAAGCAAAATTGAATTCTTCTTTATAAATTCGTTTCAAAGTTCATTTCTATTCAATTCAAATTTCAATTCAATTTGAATTCATTTCAATTCAATTTGAATTCGTTTTCAATTCAATTCATTTCGAAATCGTTTTCAAATCGATATAAATATCGTTCACGTAAAAATGGCGTCAATCTAATCAACACGGCTTCATATATTCCTTTATTTTCAAATATTCTATTTCAAATATTTCTTTTTCAAAACTGGAATGAGGCCCAATTAATTACCATATAAAATTAATTATATGGATTTTCATACAACACATGTATATAATAGCATTAAAAATAATCAACCATCAACCAAAGTGCACTACACTGTATAAGCATCAAATATAGATATTCAACGCTTATAACAGCCTGTCAATCAATCGATCGACATATTTAATCAACCAGGATGAGTGAACTCCAAATTTCATCCCAACACCCGTGTGGGGTTTCAAACAATCAAACACATACTTTATTTGTGCAGTTGGGCGATGTGTAAAATTTATCGACCCAATCAACGTCATTCAAATAGGTGTACATAAACAAACCGTCCGGTTTGTAAATGAATATTTTATTTATTCACATTCACTATATTCATATTCACGTTAAAAATTATATTTTTAACGATAAAACATTTTATTCCAACATATGAATTTCTATTATTCATTTACACAATAAAATGATATTTTTATTTTCTAACATATTTTAGAAAATTTCGGCGGCATAACGGCACGATACTAGAAACGGGACGAGGCCTAGCCTTATCCCCGGTCTAGTGAAGGCCCACGCCATTCACATATCAATTAAATCAATTTCCATTTCACCAAACAATCAAATTCGAATCAAATAATCTAACCAACTACACAACCAAACAAACAAGTCCATGGTCTGTGGACGGGTGTCGGGTGCTTCTAATAAGCACCGTCTGCATCCTAGTATATATATATATATAACTAGAAAAATAAATTGAAAGGTGAGAAATTCTCACTTTTAGCTATCCTAGCTCCACGGCACTTCACTGATAGAAAACTTCATCGCTATCGCATCTTCGTCATCTTCGTTGCCCGTAGTCACTATATATATAAAAATCACACATTTTTATATTTCGATGTCTTTAAAATAAAAATCACATTTTTATTTATTCCCTTTCAATTTAGAAATCCTATTTTTATAATCACTTCATATATTTAAAAATCGAATTTTTTCTATGCTATTCAATATATAAAAATCATATTTTTACTATCACGCTCTATATAGATAAAGATTATATTTTTATCACCTTATTCTTCATATAAAGATTTCGCCCTTTCAAAAATAAAGGTTTCGCCTTTATAAAAATAAACACTTCATTTCAACGTATATAAAATAAAAATCAGATTTTTATTTTGCTACATACACAAAGATGATATTTTTATGTTCTCTATCCTATAAAGATTATATTTTTAATACTTTAAAAATATAAAAACCATATTTTTAATATTTCTATATAGTAAAGATTATATTTTTAATACTTTAAAAATATAAAAATCATATTTTTAATCACTTTTAAAAATATAAAGATCATACCTTTTACCAAATAAAAATCCTATCTTTTCACCTTTCAAAGTTCTAATCTTTTTCCATATTAAAAATCTCGCCTTTTCACCTTTAAAAATCTCTTTTTTTATTCATTTTCAAAAACAATGCTTATTTTTATTTTCAAAAACAATGCTTATTTTTATTTTCAATTTTCAATTTTCAATTTTAAAGACCACATTTTCATATTTAAAAATAATGTTTTCAGATTCAAAAATAATGTTTCTAAATAAATAAAACAAAGTTTTAATTACCCTTTCCTCCTTCCAGTTCTGGACGTTGCCTGTCGAAGACTCTCAACCCCTAGGGCTTCAGATTTCACGCATCTCGAGGCGCGAGGCCTCAATTTGATGCCGCCACGACCTCCGCCATTCTTCCCTGCTCCGGCGCCACCACCCACGGTTGAACTCGACGCCTCGATGGCCTCGCGATTTGGGCGCGACTTCCGAAGTTGCAGCGGGTTCCAGAGGAAGGAGGGGATCATCGTCGACGACTTGGGAGGAGGTGGAGTTGTGGATGCCTGAGCCGGAGGGTGCAGCGGTGGTCAACGTCGATTAGGGATTCGGTTCTCTCTTTTTTTTTTCTTAGTTTGAAATTAAAACGAACGGGGGGGGGGGGCCAGGAGGATAAAAGGGGAGGAGGGAATATTTTTTTTTTATTATTATTATTTTATTTTATATTATTTAATTTCTAAAAGTTGACTTTCACATACGACCTCGAAACGAGGCCCACCGCCTGTCGTCCATAGCGTTTTACCCCCATTTCGAACACAATGGGATATGTATCGCAAGCTGATTTGACCATTTGAATCAGTTTCCGTTTAATTTACATTTAAATCACTATATTGAATTTTAAACGTACATTTCAAATTACCGGGGTCACATACTAACTCTATAAATCCCATAAAAATATTTTCTAGCTTCGTATTGACGATACGGTCCTAACAAAACTAGTTTCGTTGAATTCTGAGACCGTTTGAAAAATGGCCAATTTCCAGTCGATTAAAATCAACTGAAACCGGTCAAATGCGTTTTCTCTTGCCACGCTCACATATTGATTCGAAAAATTATGAAATTTGAAACCTAGCAATAACTCGACATCACGGACCCAACAAAACTGGTTTCGTCGAAATCCGAGGTCGTTTGCAAAATGTCCATTTTTAAGGGCCTGAATTCCATAGCGACTATTCAGAATTTTCAACTGGACATATCTTTTGATTCCCGCTACGAACTTTTGATTTTTCGGATTCGTTGGAAAGATATTCACTATTAGATTCCATTATTTTTGGTTTCACTAAAATCCGGATTGTTTTGCACCCGATACATTCAATTGAAGTTTGAAATCGAATTATCGAACTACCGCGCCATTTTCAATTCTATTTATAATTATATATAATTATTTATATTCTAACGACGACGCGTATAATATATACGTTCGAATTATATTCAAAATAAAGTTCTCGTCGATATTATTTAAAATAATTCATTTTAAATAAACAAAATTCGCTAAAATGGCCAAAATAAAAATTTCAAACTGGCCCGCATTTTACGGGTTGTTACAATCTCCCCCACTTAAAACTTTTCGTCCCCGAAAAGGAACAAAGTCGAAAGTGGTTTGATTAATCAACTCTACGTTCGATCTGGCTTCCATTCTCCAACCTTTCAGTTTATGAGAATTTTCAAATTTTCAAAAAATTTGGCTAACACCCTAAATTTTCGAAAAATTTCGCCATAACCTCCCCTGCAATGGGAGCATCGGGGAATTTCAAATAGCTTCCCTGGTCCTTCAGATCTCAAAAAGAAAAAGAAAAAGCCAAGCGGCTATCCAATAGGCTCACAAAATCATCATCACCCAAACAAAACAGGAAATTATGTAGTAAACATGTACCTATTTGTCGGGCAAACAAATTTTATTCTCTGCTCTAGCCTCCTTGCTATGACCTGTTCAATGTAAGTATATGCATATGCAAGCAAATGCGACCAATTTTCAATACAATTCAATATTTGATCAAATTAGGTATAATGGTTCAAAATTATCAAACAACTAAACAAACACACAAACATCAATCAATTAGTGGATTAGCGTTTCAAATTGATAATTTTGATACATAGACAAAAATCAAATTTTTGATGCCAATTCACAGCAATAAGCCCTATCTAATTTTGGTTCTCACACCAGTCAATAGGAAATATATAGAAATCACACCTTCGGAGCACGAACATAAATATTGATGATGCCATGGTCATTATCAACATCATCTCCGGGCGACTAGAGTGTGATTCTATATCTATTCAATATATTAAGACTTTGAATATATGTTTGCAAGGCGTATATGCAAATTCTTTATATACTGAATTGTCCAAAATCAATATAAACAAATAATCAAATACGAATAGTTGATTTAAATTTTCAAAACAAAATTTGTTTTCATTTGAAAAATTTACTCTTCACACTCGTTCTAGGATACTACTGATCCCATCTCTAACGAGTCATTCCCATCGGATATTTCTAATCCAATATCTGATGAATTCTTTCGTAAGGTTCTAATGTGCCTTGTTCTCTGAGCTTTGTAAACCAAAGCTCAGATACCACGTGTGACGAACAGGAATTTCGCTCGGTCCGAACCAGTCGCTAAACCGACCCAGACCGTTCGAAACGCCCTATCGTTGAGAACACGACAAAATAGAACGCATACAAAAGAACATTTCATTGTATCTTACAACAATGCATCAGATTACAAGAATATACAGAGTATAAATGAATATTACACAGAAATATCAGAGATTTAAATTACATTTAAATACATAGCAGCGGAAAATAATACAATACACAACTAGAAGTAGATATACGGATACAAAGCTTTCCGGATATCGTTCCAGCTGTAAACCAGGGTCCTGTGAATATAAATCTGCAAAACCAAAACTACTAGCTGCCCGTGTCGAAATAGGGGCACCCAGAGTTTAGGTTAAAACAATAAACTCCAGGTCAGTCATGGGACTGGTGTGAGAACTAAAACAGTTATAAATCTTTATTTTAAAAGCTAGGTAAATCAATGGACCACGCCGTATAACACGGAACGGGTTTCCTCCCAAGAATACCGGTGCATAAAACCAACAGCGCAATGCTAAATAAAGAAAAATGAAGTTGTTATAAGACCCAGGTCCCATCACACAATGCAACGCAAGCCGGAGGATAGGGTTTTTACCTTATAACAGCCAAAGCATGCTTGATACGTTTAAAACACATTATTTGATACTATTATAAGTGCATAGTGTATAAAACAACTTCAAATCATAAGTATCAATCATAGGCGGCATGAGCGTCCCATGCCACTATGTCGCCATATATAGGTTTACAAATAAAACCGCAAATGTCACGTATTTGGAAATTGGATTTCCGTCTATGAACCGAGGCAAAAGATAGTCCTCAACCGATTCGAGACGCTCTAGCCCGCCCCTCAGGCAAGTACTCAGTCAAGCCTTGGATCCTCAGGGCCAGTCCACCGATGTGGATTAAACTTAAACCTTGAACATGCGTCTCCCCACCCTATGGGGTGTAAGTTTGGTCCGTCTGCCGACCAGAATGCATCGGCCGAAACCGATATAACTGAGGCGCCTCGCAACAGCAACAACCACATAAGTCAAACTCGTCAGGGCGTGTAAAACCACTGACGCCACTTCTAGCTAGAAAGAAACGCATGCCCTCCCTGACGTCCTCTCCCGTTTTTGGTTCACAACCGGGGTGCGAGGCTCGCGAATTCACGTTACACAAAGCTGTGCCACACAGGCTGTGCTTTGATCATCACCACAAGACTTTGCTTTTCAACAGAAGCCTCGATCAATTGCCACTTAGGCATGCCACACAGGCAATTCACTCCATGCGTTTGATATCAATCAATATATAACCCCTGAGCTCGTACGTCTCAGAGAAGGGCGTTAAGCAAGAGAATAAATTCTCCGCCGCCAAACAGATATATATTTAATAGAGATCAATCACACGGACTAAAATCCAATGTCAGACACACAGTCCATTTACAAGTCCGTTCTGGGTCTGAACGAAACCGGAGGCACCTAGTACCTCGCATATCCATCGATCTCCAAGTACGTCTGGACGATCACTAACTGTTTCCATCTTCTTGGGTGTACAGCCCAATCAAGATCATCAGTTATCACCCAAACGACGTGAAGACTTCCGGTCTTCGACCACCGTCTTCATCTTCGACACCACGTCGAATCAGTTATTCAGAATGGGATAAACCCGGTCTTTCTGAATAACTCGCGTATATATTATAAAAGTGTTACACAAACACAACATACGCCTCATTCCAATTCAGAATATTCTTTTATTCAAATATTCCTATACTTTGGGAAAAGTTCCCATTAATTTTATCCAAGATAAATTCTTTAAATTTATTCTTTAATCTCCTTTGAATATCAATTCAAACTAGTCGGGATTAGCGAACCACACCGAAGTAATCATTTATTTTATTTCCCAATCCCAACCTATTCATCCCATGAAGTAAAACTGGTGATACTTCATATCTAACACCACAGTGTTATCGGTAATTCAATTACCATTTCACGTTCAAATCTAATTAAAGATTTAACTATCGCCTGGAGTAAAACTGGTGATACTCCATTCTCGATCTTTTCAATCTATTTAAAGATTCATTAAAACTCCACTTAGTTTTAATCTTCGACTGGGTTAAAGAATCAGTGTCATTTAAAACACGGTTCACGATAAACCCAAAATCACATTCCATTAATTATCGGGTTAAAGAACGAGTGTTATTTAAAACACCGTTCACGATAAACCCAAAAATCAATACCAATTCAATTCCAATTAAATATCATTTAATTGGTACACTTCATTAAATCTAAAATAAAAAGATTTAATCTTTTCTCAACTGGGTTCAAGAACAGTGTTAGTGAAGACACCATTCACGACAAACCCAAATCACATTCGATATTCAATACAAGGCTCTGAATAGAAAATATATCGGCTTATATTCAATATCAAATTCTACGACTAACAAATGCCGTATTGGAAATAACGATATAAATATATATCTTTCAAATTTCCATGACAACACCTGTATAATCACGAATTCCAACATCGAAATATTCCGAAGACAATTTCGATTCAAATCCACTCCAATGCAATCATTGGATATTCTGGTTATTTTTAAAACCCTTTTCAAATTCAATTTATTTATTCAAAAATAAATAGAATTATATTTCTAGTTCAAAACTAGTTCATTTCGATAAAAATCTATTTTTATCTTTTCAAATATGGAGTTTTTCATCCCAAATCTTCACAAATCATTTCTTATGATTTTACACAAATTATTACTATTTTTTATAATTTTATCAAGGCCCGTACAGTCGATTTCCACCAATGGCCATCGAACTGCACTTACAGCGACCTTTTTTCAAATTTGATTTGGACATAATTCCAAATCCAACCGTTAGATTTCAAATTTCTAACATTCGCTAGAAAGCTCTTTTCGATACGAACCCAACGGTTCCGGTTTTAGGAGAATCCGACGGTCGGATCTCCCGTAATGTCCATTTGAAATCAATGGTCGAAATTCGCGAACTGCCGCGGCGCGGCGCGTTCTATTCAGGCCATTATATTATATATATAATATATATAATATATACTTCGTCGATTTCTATTTAAAACGAACTATATAAATAGTTTCAAAAGCAATTTCAACTTCCATTTCAATTCAAAGCAAAATTGAATTCTTCTTTATAAATTCGTTTCAAAGTTCATTTCTATTCAATTCAAATTTCAATTCAATTTGAATTCATTTCAATTCACTTTCAATTCAATTTGAATTCGTTTTCAATTCAATTCATTTCGAAATCGTTTTCAAATCGATATAAATATCGTTCACGTCAAAATGGCGTCAATCTAATCAACACGGCTTCATATATTCCTTTATTTTCAAATATTCTATTTCAAATATTTCTTTTTCAAAACTGGAATGAGGCCCAATCAATTACCATATAAAATTAATTATATGGAATTTCATACAACACATGTATATAATAGCATTGAAAATAATCAACCATCAACCAAAGTGCACTACACTGTATAAGCATCAAATATAGATATTCAACGCTTATAACAGCCTGTCAATCAATCGATCGACATATTTAATCAATCAGGATGAGTGAACTCCAAATTTCATCCCAACACCCGTGTGGGGTTTCAAACAATCAAACACATACTTTATTTGTGCAGTTGGGCGATGTGTAAAATTTATCGACCCAATCAACGTCATTCAAATAGGTGTACATAAACAAACCGTCCGGTTTGTAAATGAATATTTTATTTATTCACATTCACTATATTCATATTCACGTTAAAAATTATATTTTTAACGATAAAACATTTTATTCCAACATATGAATTTCTATTATTCATTTACACAATAAACTGATATTTTTATTTTCTAACATATTTTAGAAAATTTCGGCGGTATAACGGCACGATACTAGAAACGGGACGAGGCCTAGCCTTATCCCCGGTCTAGTGAAGGCCCACGCCATTCACATATCAATTAAATCAATTTCCATTTCACCAAACAATCAAATTCGAATCAAATAATCTAACCAACTACACAACCAAACAAACAAGTCCATGGTCTGTGGACGGGTGTCGGGTGCTTCTAATAAGCACCGTCTGCATCCTAGTATATATATATATAACTAGAAAAATAAATTGAAAGGTGAGAAATTCTCACTTTTAGCTATCCTAGCTCCACGGCACTTCACTGATAGAAAACTTCATCGCTATCGCATCTTCGTCATCTTCGTTGCCCGTAGTCACTATATATATAAAAATCACACATTTTTATATTTCGATGTCTTTAAAATAAAAATCACATTTTTATTTATTCCCTTTCAATTTAGAAATCCTATTTTTATAATCACTTCATATATTTAAAAATCGAATTTTTTCTATGCTATTCAATATATAAAAATCATATTTTTACTATCACGCTCTATATAGATAAAGATTTCGCCCTTTCAAAAATAAAGGTTTCGCCTTTATAAAAATAAACACTTCATTCCAACGTATATAAAATAAAAATCAGATTTTTATTTTGCTACATACACAAAGATGATATTTTTATGTTCTCTATCCTATAAAGATTATATTTTTAATACTTTAAAAATATAAAAACCATATTTTTAATATTTCTATATAGTAAAGATTATATTTTTAATACTTTAAAAATATAAAAATCATATTTTTAATCACTTTTAAAAATATAAAGATCATACCTTTTACCAAATAAAAATCCTATCTTTTCACCTTTCAAAGTTCTAATCTTTTTCCATATTAAAAATCTCACCTTTTCACCTTTAAAAATCTCTTTTTTTATTCATTTTCAAAAACAATGCTTATTTTTATTTTCAAAAACAATGCTTATTTTTATTTTCAATTTTCAATTTTAAAGACCACATTTTCAGATTTAAAAATAATGTTTTCAGATTCAAAAATAATGTTTCTAAATAAATAAAACAAAGTTTTAATTACCCTTTCCTCCTTCCAGTTCTGGACGTTGCCTGTCGAAGACTCTCAACCCCTAGGGCTTCAGATTTCACGCATCTCGAGGCGCGAGGCCTCAATTTGATGCCGCCACGACCTCCGCCATTCTTCCCTGCTCCGGCGCCACCACCCACGGTTGAACTCGACGCCTCGATGGCCTCGCGATTTGGGCACGACTTCCGAAGTTGCAGCGGGTTCCAGAGGAAAGAGGGGATCATCGTCGACGACTTGGGAGGAGGTGGAGTTGTGGACGCCTGAGCCGGAGGGTGCAGCGGTGGTCAACGTCGATTAGGGATTCGGTTCTCTCTTTTTTTTCTTCTTAGTTTGAAATTAAAACGAACGGGGGGGGGGGGGCAGGAGGATAAAAGGGGAGGAGGGAATATTTTTTTTATTATTATTATTTTATTTTATTTTATATTATTTAATTTTTAAAAGTTGACTTTCACATACGACCTCGAAACGAGGCCCACCGCCTGTCGTCCATAGCGTTTTACCCCCATTTCGAACACAATGGGATATGTATCGCAAGCTGATTTGACCATTTGAATCAGTTTCCGTTTAATTTACATTTAAATCACTATATTGAATTTTAAACGTACATTTCAAATTACCGGGGTCACATACTAACTCTATAAATCCCATAAAAATATTTTCTAGCTTCGTATTGACGATACGGTCCTAACAAAACTAGTTTCGTTGAATTCTGAGACCGTTTGAAAAATGGCCAATTTCCAGTCGATTAAAATCAACTGAAACCGGTCAAATGCGTTTTCTCTTGCCACGCTCACATATTGATTCGAAAAATTATGAAATTTGAAACCTAGCAATAACTCGACATCACGGACCCAACAAAACTGGTTTCGTCGAAATCCGAGGTCGTTTGCAAAATGTCCATTTTTAAGGGCCTGAATTCCATAGCGACTATTCAGAATTTTCAACTGGACATATCTTTTGATTCCCGCTACGAACTTTTGATTTTTCGGATTCGTTGGAAAGATATTCACTATTAGATTCCATTATTTTTGGTTTCACTAAAATCCGGATTGTTTTGCACCCGGTACATTCAATTGAAGTTTGAAATCGAATTATCGAACTACCGCGCCATTTTCAATTCTATTTATAATTATATATAATTATTTATATTCTAACGACGATGCGTATAATATATACGTTCGAATTATATTCAAAATAAATTTCTCGTCGATATTATTTAAAATAATTCATTTTAAATAAACAAAATTCGCTAAAATGGCCAAAATAAAAATTTCAAACTGGCCCGCATTTTACGGGTTGTTACATCATGTGACTGGTGTGAGTAAACTCAAATCATTTGATTTAACATTCAAAATCCTTTTGAAACCAAGGATAATCATAAGACTGATCCACACATAACCACAGATGACTTTTACCTTACGATAACCCAAAATATTTCTAAAATGATACTTGTCTGATATTATAATAATGTCTAGATCAAGTAAATAGAAATCTAGCAGAAAGCTTACATCTAACGTTCTACATATATAATATACAATCAAAACAGCAGGCTCTTATTTGGGGAATGGATTCCAACTATGACAAGGTATGGATCCACCTTCCGATCAGTGTACTTTAGAAGCGATACACCGGAGTTTAACAAGAACATCTTGCAACTCGGCCACACATGACCGACCACTCATTTCGCTTGAGTGTATCGAATATATTGTCACCTTACAGTTGGTAAACCAACATAACCATTCCTGGGAGATATAGAATTGAAACTATGAATATTCTCTAGATGGTGACAATATACCCTACTTGGGTGCGGCCCACTTAGCCATGTTGCCTGCCCGATTTCTGTCATTTCCCAGTTGATGAGGCTTGAGGTCATAACGTATCTTTTAACAGATCACCCCTTTAATTACTTTGAATTCCACATCGTCATACCCATCAAATCACAAATTGATTTCCTCAAAAATACCACGGGTATAAGATAAGAGAAACGAATTCCTCCGCCACCTTCATAAATACGTTTGAAACGATCAACTTACACGATCTGCCAAATCTACTCGTCAGACACTCGTCCATTCAAGTTGTCTTGGGACTGGACAAACCGAAGGTACTATTATGTAAATCCATCTTAGGCAATTTCTACCCAGGATCACAAGAATAACACTTGTATAAACTCCATCTTCAATTTGTCTTCGATCTATTTGATTTGAAACGCGAACGCCCATACGGAGTGGTTCTCGGATAATAATCCAACCGTTCTCTCCGTATTGACGACGGGAAAATGGTCAAACTTTAATAGTATGTGATTTAACTATCAAAGAAAAACACGTGTGCAGACAACGATATTATTTCCAGATGGAAATTATATCGATCAATCATCATTTAACATTTATCTCTTTAGTTCATTAATTTACCTATCTCCTGTTTCCATATATTCTAAATTCTTATTTTCTATTATTAGGAAACATTTCTGATTCTTATTTGGAAAACATTTCCAAAACTCCTTCACTGGATTTAAACTGATTTTTAAATCAAACAATGCCATGCCAACTCAAACCATTTCACTCATTAACTAAATTCATTTAACCATCCTTTACTATAAAACCTTAGCCATTCCTTAGTTAAGAAGGAAGTCAATCAAGTTGGGGGTATAATTACCTCTCAGACCTTAACTGAACAACGTTTTAACTTTGGAATAGACAAAGTTTGTCTTTTAAACCTTTAACAAACTTTCTTACGTAACTCTCGGATTCTATTACGTATCCACTTCTTTATTGAAAACATTGATTATAACTATAGCGTTATAATCCCTACTTTCAAAATATCTAGCTTCGAATATAACTTTTATTCTTTAATTTAAATAAATAAACACCTAATTTATAAATAAATAAACCTTGATTAAAAAAAACCGGAAAGTATAAATACTTTCCCGAATTCGATATAATCGAATTTGACGATTTACTCACTTCGAATAACTAATATTCGATTGACTCACTTCTAATAACTAATATTCGATTATCTCTCTTCGAATAACTAATATTCGATTATCTCCTTTAATTCTATTCGAATAAACTATATTTGATTAACTCCTATTAAATAATTTATGTTCAATTAACTCCTATTGTATAACTTATATTCAATTAACTCCTATTGAATAACTTATATTCAATTAACTCCTATTGAATAACTTATATTCAATTAACTCCAATTGAATAACTTATATTCAATTAACTCCTATTGAATAACTTGTATTCAATTAAATAATATTCAACTGGCTCTATTTGATTACAAATACTCGACCAACTCTAACTCGATTACTCTATTCAACTTACTCTAACTCGATCCACTCTAATCGATAAATTCTAATTCGATTGACTCTATTGGATCAACCCTATCGATTTACTCTAATGAATTTACTCTAATTGATTAACTGTACTCGATAACTTCTTTTCTCTATTCGAATAAACTATATTCGATTAACTACTTTAACTCTATTCGAATAAACTATATTCGATTAACTACTTTTCGAATAACCAATATTCGATAACTCTTTTCGAATAACACTACAAATACTTCCTTTTCTATTTGTTTATACAAATATTCCCTTTTCTATTGGTTTTACAAATATTCCCTTTTTTATTTGTTTATACAAATATTCCCTTTTCTATTGGTTTATTTAACAAATAAATATTTCCTTTTCGCTTCTATTTATTTTCTACATACTTCCATTTCAATTCTATTTGTAAATGTTTTACAAATATTTATCTTTCTATTTTATTTGTAAATGTTTTACAAATATTCCTCTTTCTATTTTATTTGTAAATGTTTTACAAATATTCCTCTTTCTATTTTATTTATTTTCTAAATAAATAATCCTTTTATACTTCTATTTATTTCTTAAATAAATATCCCATTTCAATTCTATTTATTTAACAAATAAATATTTCTTTTCAATTATATTTGTTAAACAAATAAATATTCCTTTTCAATTCTATTTGTTAAACAAATAAATATTCCTTTTATAAAATTCTTTGATTTTATAATTATTTTCTTTCATAAAATCCTTTGATTTTATAAATAATTTCCTTTATAAAATCTTTTGATTTTATAAATAATTTCTTTCAATATATATACATTGAAATTTCCCTTTATACATTCCAGTGTTCCCTATGGTGTCTAACATACCATATAAAATTGATCAATATCATTCAACCATATATAATCAACAGCATGCTATATATCACATCATATATAACACTATACGAAAAAATGTAAAATAAATGTTGAGGAATCCAGTTGGATTCCTCCAACCTGTTTCCCTGCATCACAGATGTTAAACAATATAATTAACATCGATTCCATTTCAATATGAAATATTCTGTTAAACATAATTAATATTTGATTAACGATTTATATGTATATCGTTATCTATAATTTCAACCAATACATAAGCAATTCAACCAAACATTTAATCACACAACAATCAACAGATAATTATCAGTTCTAAGAATATGTTATAAAAATATAACTGTTCAGAGTTGAAGAGTTTTACTCACATTGGACGATCATCGTTAATAACGATAACCATCGCTTGATTCAGACGAACAATTTATTTTGCTATAAATTGTAACGAGCTCCAATCCACTCCCAGTTAGTTCCATTGGGTAGAGCTCGTCAATACGATCCCAACGGATCCGACCGTTCGAAATTCTGATATTGTATGATAAAGATATTCAATTTACAAGATCGAATAACGTAAAAAGAAAACTAACTTAATTTGTTTTAACATCGGGCCTTACCACTAACAACTTGGCCCAATACCATAATACTCAACCCGCTACATGCTTCTTCCCCCAAACCAAAAATCACGTACTGCTCCTCTTCACTTCAGTAAACCCATTACCGTGATTTCTTCCACCATTTTCTCCATTGTTTCATCATTGGTTTCAAAAACCTAAACCTCCTGCAAGCTCCTCTCATCGAAAGCTCCCCCTCATTTCAGTCTTGTTCAATTCGAGCTTCGGGAGTCTGTTCCGTTTGACAGCACCCCCTGAACAGGTATCGACATACTTTTGTTTGGAATTCCACCAAAACCCAAAAGTTGATGCTAAACTCCAAGCTAAGACCAAAAATCAACTCGAAATCGAGGATCCATGCTTCTAGTTTCATAAAACCGCAATCCTAACATTCACAGTGAACAGTAGAATGTTGGAAAAATCCACCACAACCGATGATACTTAACTAGAATTGTACAGAAACCTCTCAGCACCTCAAATACATAAGTATTATAATTTATAGCATTTGTTTGAATTTCTTTTTGATTTTTGAAGATCGATAGTTTACTGTAGGAAGGAAAATACAGCGGCAGAAAATCCTTTTCGACCGTGGAATGATTTTAGGGTTTAAGGAAATTTGGTATGGTATTTATAGTAAATTTATATATTTTTATATTCAATATTATATTTATTTATAAGCAACTGCTGTTTTTATTCGTCATCTAAAATTCCTGTGATCACATACGATACCCAAAAATCATGAAAATTGGCATGCAGCTACAGTTCGACATTACGGTCCCAACGAAACTGGTTTCGTCGAATTTCGACTCCGTCTGCTCACACAACGTATTTTTAACTATTAGAATATCGATTGTTTTTCACATTAAAATCGCCCACGCCACATACTGACTTCAATAATCACGGAAATTGAAATCTAACAATAATTTGACATTACGAATCCAAAAAAATTGGTTTCGTCGAATTTGGAGGTCGTTTGCTAACCTGGCTATTTTAAAGCTCTAAATAACCCTTTTAAATATATAAATATATTTAAAAAAAATAAATTAAGTAGAAATAAATTTATATTATCGTATATATTCACTCTACAATACCATACACCTACAGAATAAATCCTATATGGATTTCTAACTCGATATTTCATCATCAGAGTTATATCGATATTCGATTTATATTTAAATCCTTTTATAAAAATTAAATGGTTATGGCGCTGTTTTTTCCGAAAATTTGATTTGGACATAAATCAAAATCTACATGACGAAATCCCGATTTTTCTCTTTCACTAGAAAAATATACTTCACAGCACCGTACGTTTCTTGTTTCATAGAAATCCGATTTAATACGGAACCTGTATATCCAGTTGAAATTCAAATCGCCAAATAGCGAACTGCCGGGCGTTACGGGCTCGAGTGTAATTATAATATAATTAACCTTCAAACTGTCGTTATTTAAATATATTCGTGAATATAGTTCAACTCTAAACTAAATTATATATTTTAAATAATCCAAATTACACCATATTGTGAGTTCCACTATATTTTGATTATTTCTAAATTAAATATATTATTCTATTATTTATATTAATTAAATATTCCATATAATTTAATTAAACAGCTATTTAATTCTCTAAATCACTATTTAAATAATTAAATAAATAAATTATTATCCGTAAAAATATGGGTCGTTACAATAGGAATATGTTGTTCGATCATTTTCAAATTGGCTAAGCTCCAACAAACTCTGTAATTGTGAAAACAATAGACAATTACGTTTGCTTTAAATTGATTTCATAGTAAATACAAAGCCAAGCTTTCAACACTAAATAGAATAAATGTTCAAATGTGTAGGATAGTACAAAAGAAAAATAATAACAAGAGCTACCTCAGCATTTAAATCCTCCAGAACGATACCAGGAACATGATCCGGGCAGAACTCATCAGGTGGGAGATTACATAATATTCTTGTGATCAAGGAAAATTAATTGAAGGACATATCTGCATATGCAATATAACATCGGATATAAGGTTTGGCAATGTCTGGTAAACATCAGAAATAAGGACATATCTACATATGCAACATAACATCGGAAATAAGGACATATCTGCATATGCATATGCTCTTTGGTATCTTCATTGTCTTTTGTGCAATCTTCAAAATCCAGGCCCAAGAAATCTGATAAACATCTAGACCAGTTTCCAATCTGCAAAACACCAAATCCATTATCATTACTATTATTTTGAGAGAGTAAAAACAATGATTTAAAATGTATTGCCTCATATCATACATATAATTCATGTTCTGCCCTAAAGTACTGAATTACATAAAAGAAACCATATATAATTATATATTGAATCAAAATTCGGTACATTATCTATAGTTGCTTCTAAAAAAAGAAAAGCTACAATAGTGCAATTAAAAAGTAAATTCGACGTATTCACATGAAATTCCACTATCTTAGCCTCAAATCTAATGATATAGAAAGGATATCATGAATGTTGTATATGATGTAAAAAATTACAGCAATAATGACAAGCACACTCTAAATCTTTACTTATAAAAGCATAAACAGAATGATGTAATTCTTACTGAATTTTTAAGTTGTGCACCGGATCCAAAGCTCAGGTCCCCAGCTGGTATGGGCAGAACTTTTGAATCAACAATTGGATCTGATCGCGGATCCGTTGGCATCTCAGTAGCAAATTCACGTAGTATAGCATTAAACATTGCAACATCTAATCTGGAGACACATTGTTCCATCACCTGAATATAGTTAATGAAAAATGGAAACTAATGATCCAAATGAATTTAACTCATGGACCACAGTACCGAGATATAACATATTTTCATTTCAGTGAAGGCTAAATGTTCTAGTATACATTCAGTACCTTCTCATTATTTCATGCCTATATTTTATAGATCGGTATTCTTCCTCTTTATTGATCAGTATTCATCCTCCATTCCTTTTTAATGACATGTTAGAGGCGGATTTTATATTCTTTCATTTTTTATTATTAAAATAATATCGATAATAAAACTTAGAGCCACTATATCTCAATGATGGTGATCTTTAAATGCAAAGATGCTACGATTTCCAAGGAAGCAGAGTACGAAGGCATGGAGTGCACACGTTGAAGGTGAATTTCGAGGAGTGATTATGATTTGAAGGTCGATATCATTCCTGTGTGAACCCATATAATAATTAGTCGGTTGAAGTAACATTGCTTTAAATGACCATGGACCCTACTTTGCTTATTTAGGCATTGAAACTTGAAGAAGTATAAAGTTTCTTATGAATCTTTTAACCATAAAACATAATTAAACAAATTCCAAAGAACACAAGCACATTTCTTACCACAAAACAAGTTTATGACATAAGTTTAATGCAAACTTCTATTTTATGTAGGTCTAGAAAGTAAGCTCCAATAAGAGCGTGGTTCATTCAAGAGTGTTTCGTGGATTAAAGCAGGGAATGAGTAATAGTGTACCTTCCGCGCCAATACAGGCAAGCAGCCACACTCATGACCACTTGATCTAACTGGGCATAGTCTGGTAAATGCATCGTGAAAAGATATATTCCATAACTTGATTGACAAATTGCATTGATGTATATCTCCTAAAGCTAGTGAGGCCCACAAACATGTATCTCAGTTGTGCTCTCTCTTCCCATGCGTGAACTTAAGGCAGTTCCCAGTCATTGTAGACTTGTTCCTATATGATCCGATCCTAATAATCTGAAAGGGAAGGTAGAAAGGAAAATAAATAGTATGCATTCAGCCCAAGCAAGGGCAAAGCTTTATATATGTGGATACTCAACAGCTTATATTCCAATTGTTCCTTCAATTACTCTTCTTCATGTATTCTCATAATGCATTAGAACAATCAATGGTGGTGATAACTGCACATGTTAGTTTACAGTATCCAGCAAATCCAGTTATGCAAATCATAATTGCTAGCAGTAACTCAGATCCAAAGTAGAAAGTAAATCATTGTTTTCGCCTAGATCTACCTTAAACTGATGCTTAATTAGATGTAAATAACAGTTTGAAAACTATTTCTAAACTATGTTTTCCAATCTCATAAAAATGGTACATAAACTTGAAAAAACCAGTTATAGAAAGAGTCAGTGTAGTAAGTCACAGTCTTTAATACAGAGATCTGGACATGGACCGAATTAACTATCGAAATCAGCAACCCAAAGATCATTATTTGAAGTACAGTGAGTAATCCACCCAAAAAAGCATCCATCTCTAATTTAACTTTAGTAACAAAATTCATACCTAACCCAAGTCCGCAGTACCCGCGAAGTTTGTAGATCCAGTATATATTTGATTTTCATCTAAGTTAGCAGAAATTTCTAACTACAAATCTAACACAAAATGAATCATGAAACACTGATATATAATACAGATAACATTTGAAAATCAGAATTTCTTATGGGATGACGAAGACGACAGAGGATTAAATCTCGTGTTTGGTGTAGTTGACGATGCCAGATTTGAGGATTTTCTCCTTGTCGAAGACTTTGATAGCGACTTCTTCATTGGAGTCAAGGTTGCACGCGAGGCAGACATGAGGACAAGACGCGAATTAGAGATCGATTTTGGCATATGGAAAAGAACAAGATGCAAAATATTTTGAAGGGGTCGGAATTTCCTTTGGCTGAGGAGGAATTGGGATCCATTTTGAGGAAAAGAAGAAGACGCGGATTAATTTGGAATTACTTTGGAGGGTTCGTCCACAGAAGGGTCTAGAAATACAAGATACGAATTCCCTTCGAGCCAAATTTTCAGTTTTTTCCACCTTTGTTTCATCGTTTTGCATTGTTATGACCGCCAGTTTTCCATAGGTCACCATTAAAATTTCACCAAAATTTAAAGAATTAAAAATTAAAAATTAGAATTAACAAGTTAATTATTATATTAAATATAATATGAATTTCAACACTCAATAGATCACGTTGGTTAAATCATCTAAATATTCATTTCGATTTTAAGGTTCAACTATCATAAGAAAAAAAGAGAAAAACTAATTAGTTTTTCGAAATTTTGGATATTTTATAAAAGTACTAGTTCATTGATTTTTTTAATTAATTTGTGAAAATTTCAATATTTTATAAGTTTTGTCTAGAAAAATTTAAACTTTTTTTGAAATATTAGATGTTAAATATAATTTTTACCCATAACTATTAAATATTAAATAATAATAATAAGTATTACTTTTTAATTATTAAAGATTTCTTATTAATCATTCGTTATTATAAATTAATTATTAAATATAATCTTAATTATTAATCTCTTCTTCTTAATTATTAATCTCTACTTCTTAATTATTAATAGCAATCATTGTTTATTCATGATTAGCATTAATTATTATATTTTAATTATTAACTATTTAATAGTAATTATGCAATATTAACTATATTTTTTAATTATTCTTCTTAATTGCTAAGTATTAAATATTGCGGATTAATTATTAATCATTACTTCCTAATTGATTATTAATAGTAATTATTAGTTATTAATTATAAATAATCAATATAAATGTATTGAATATTAATTATTAGTTGTTAATTATATTAAAATATAGACATATATTACAACAGCCAAAAAAGTAAAAGTTATGATAGGCTTTTATTACAACTGTCAAAATAACACAGTTGTTAAAAATAAGTTTATTACAACTTTTCTGGAAAAAAGTTGTAAAAAACATTTATTACAACAAGGCTTTTACCACCGTTGTAAAATTAAAGTTGTAATATGGTGTTTTTGTTGTAGTGCCTGTACTTCTCTTTTGTTTGTATAGCTTCAAGCCAAGGAAACAAGATAAACACATCACTTTGTGTGAAGGATAAAAAATAAAAAAATAGTTTGGTGGCCCTTATTCATTCGGTGGCTCTGTATGCTTTTAGTTGCTATGCTTCGCTACTGTTAAAGTGATAAGTGTTGTAGCGAGGTGGCAATGTAAAACTGATTGTGTAATGTATTGAATTGTGTATGAGAAATGTGAATGTAAAATAGTTGGAGTCATAAATTTGTGTTGTTTCATATGTTGAAATAAAATATTTAATTAAATAAAAATACTTTCTGAATATTAAATTTTGTGCAATAGTATTTCTTTTAATAAATATTTATTTCTGTATATGAGATGAGAAAACAACATAAACAAGTCATCATAAACATCGGTTTAAAGCCATCATAGACATCGGTCAAAAACAGATATGGTAAAATATTTATTACAACAGCTAATTAATTAATTTATAATGTCTTAAAGCTTATTTGACATCGTCTTTTTACTGATGTAAAAAAGGGTACTTTAGACATCACCGACGACATCACACTTGAAAAATGAAGACATCGTTTAGCCGATGTCCATGTGAAGTTTTCTTATAGTGTGTGTAATGGAAACAAGAGTTGTTTTGTTCTTCTAATTTTAAGTAATATACATAAGTTTGTTGTGTACAATGGTTTTACCCAATGGTGGATTATGTTGCGTGATTAGTACCGTTATCTGCATAATTAATGAACATATTAATGGTAGTAAGATAACAGAGAACTATAAATTATGTCTATGCGAAAGTGTGTCATGTCTATCAAGGACGGACAAAGGTGTAAGCTGCCCTGGGCTACAGCCCGGGTTCAGTTTTTAAATAAAAATATACCAAAAGTTATTAGTTAGCCTAATTGTCCAATAGCCCAATAAACCTAACACCCTAATAAACTACAAGCAGAAGAATTACGCCTCTTCAGACCGTCTTTTTCTTCCATATGGAGAAACTCATCTCGCGGCAGAAGTAGAACATGCGGAAACTCGTCTCTTCCATTGTGCTCAAATCAGTCTCAACTGAGATAAAGGTAATTTCGGCATGAAAGTTTCTTCTAACTTCATTAATCAGTTTCTGATTGAAACTTCAAATAATTTGTTAATTTGTATTTGATTGAAACCTTAATTTGTTCATTAATCAGTATTGTTCAAACCCTTAATTTGATTGAAACCCTTAATTTGTTCATTAATCAATACAGTTATTTCTGTATTGAAACCCTTATTTTTAGAAAATTTATCTAATTTATCTAATTGCAAATGCAATCAATACCATTCAAACAAAAAGATGTGGTTAATTTTATTTTTAGAAAATTTATCTAATTTAATCAATTTTCAAGTAAATGTCAACCTCAAAATCTAGCAAAACATTGCTTTCGTTTTACAAGTTAAAAGGGGATAACTCTTTGGATCCAAAAAATGGAACTTCTCCAAGCTCTACGGAACAACATCCTTGCAAAATTCCAAGAACCATAGTCGATGATGGTGGAGATCATTTTACAAGGGATCCAGTACGACATCAACAAATATGGAAAGAACAAGTAAATGATAGAGATGAAATTCGGAGAAAATGTCTAATATTAGGGCCATTTAAACCACTTCTTGACATATACCCATCGACAAAAGATGGAAAACAACTCCGTTAATTTCAAAGTAGTTGGTTTAAGAAATATCCCTGGATTGAGTATTAGATTGATTGCAATATGGTCTTTTGTTTATATTGTTTCTTATTTGAAACTAATCCATCAACACGTGCATCATTTACAATTGATGGATTTCAAAGTTGGAAAAGAGTGGGAGGATTAATTTTGCATTTTTGCAACATGTAGGAGGGTTGGGTTCATCGCATTTGTGTGTTGTTAAGGCCGCTGATGATTTAATGAATCCTTCTTTACATGTCAAAAGCGTATTTGATGCGCAATCTAACGAAATGGTTGGGAGAAATCAATTACGTCTTAAAACATCTATTGAATGTGGTCGATGGCTTGCTTTTCAATCATGCTCTTTTAGAGGTCATGATGAATCTCTTGAATCCAAAAATCGTGGAAACTTTATTGAGATGATAAAACACTCAGCAAAATGTAATGAAGATATATTTAAAATGGTTTTGGAAAACGCTCCGGGAAATGCAAATTATACTTTACCTACAATTCAAAAGCAAATTTTAACTATTTTAGGTGATGAAATAAGAAATAAAATTCGAGAAGAAATTGGAGATGGAAAGCACAAGACTCTTCCACCAAAGAGCAAATGGCTATTGTTTTAAGGTTTGTTAATAAGGGTGGTTTAGTTCAAGAGCGCTTCTTTGGGATTGTTAGCGTCGAAGATACCACATCATTGACATTAAAAAAATGAAATATCAAAAGTTCATGCTCTTTTCAATTTTGGAATTAATAAAATGAGAGGACAAGGATATGATGGTGCAAGCAACATGAGAGGAGCATGGAATGGGTTACAAGCGTTGTTACTTAAAGAATGCCCATATACATATTATGTACATTGCTTTGCTCATCGACTACAACTTGCATTGGTTTCCGCTTCAAAGGATGTTCAAGATATCTGGATATTCTTTTCAAAATTGAGTATCATTGTTAATCTTTTTGATGCTTCTCCCAAGCTCCATAGTGAATTAAAATCAAGTCAAATAGAGGAAATTGCAAATAAAGTAGCACTTGGTGAAATTGAAACAGGTCGAGGAGCTAACCAACTTAAGACATTAAAACGAGCTGGAGCCACTCATTGGAGTTCTCACTTGATTTCTGTAAGTAGTTTGATTGATCTCTTTTCTCCTTCTTGTGATATAATTAAGAATGTATGGCAAAGCTGGGACATGAAACCAATTAAATGTGTTGAAGCAAAAGGTGCTTATCTCACTATGACTTCATTTGAATTTCTTTTCATTCTTCACTTGTTGAATGAGATATTAAGTATCATGGATGTGCTATGTAAATCTCTTCAACTAAAAACACAAGATATTGTCATTGCTATGAATCTTGTTATCGCTGCAAAAACACTCCTTCAAAGGCTAAGAGACAAAGGTTGGCTTATTTTCTTTGAGAAAGTAGAAGAATTTTGTAAGAAATGTTTCGTTGACATACCCGATATGAATATGTCATACAAAGTGGTCTCTGCTACATCCATAAGGGTGCCTCATACCACTGCTTTTGCATTTTATCAAGTCGTTGCTACAGAGTTTAACACGACAACTAATTTGGACTATACAAATAGTCAAGAAAAGAACAAAGGGGGTAATCTGAAGAAGGAAAAAACAGATGAAATGTCCTTGTTTAGTCGTCAAGTGGAGAATTATATGCTGAAAAAGATTATTTTGGGATGCCTTGATGAGTCATGAATATCACAACAGGATGCTATAAAAATTCAAGCACGTGTTTGTATTTAAATTTTGTTAGTTGGAAATGTTGCATGAGGGTGCCATCATGAAGGGCATATGTATTTATCTCATTCCTCATGTCACTCCAATTACCATTCAGGACACAGATTTGTACCATTTTTGTAGACAGATGCACCTCCTTTGCCATCAAGTGGGTGTGTTCTTGTGGACCATCTTATATAGTGTCTACACATACATAGTGTGTCTGTACTTGGGTACAGTGATACATTGAGCTGGTAATACCATATTTTTCCTATCAAGGATGAGAGCTTACGATGATTCTACCTAAGAAGACTTAGTTTTCAGATATCCTTGAGAATATTGTAGATTATAAGGTCTAGGTGTTAGTCACGTTCCTGATTGTAACAGTATAAATCCGTCGAACCAGATCGAACAAATCTATTATTAGTTTCTACCATAAATCAAATCGGACCGAACGAAAATTGGATAAGAGTTATGTTCGAGGAATATTTTTGTCCTAATTCATATTCTAAATAAAATCAAATGAGCACTGGCAGATGTATTTCAATTTCTGACTGGATTGGACATGGATTGACATTGCTTTTTTACATTATTTAATAATGTTTATATCAGTTACATTATTTTTATAATTATGTTTTGAAATATAACTATTTAATGAATCGACGAATTAAACTTAAAAACATTGATAAACATTTTGAAGAACATAGTGGATATACTGAATTATAAGAAATTACTACGTATTCGAACGAACATGAACCAGATAATATTTTTTTTCGAAAAAATTTTGTTGTCCTAATTCCTGTCTTAATGAAAATTGATTGGCCTAGAGAAGACGTTTCTCGGCCGTGGATGCGGACGGACAACGAACATTCATATAAAATTTACTGTCATACTAGATTGAGGATTTTCATAGTCAGGGTTAGTAGTGTGTTAGGTATTTGTTTTATTTTATCGCAATATGAGCTGTAGTTTGATTTTATTATGCTGTTATGATTTTTTTTTCATTTTGTACTTGTTTTACCATTACAAAATTTCTATCATAAATAATCATATACAATCGCTCAGTACACTAGTCACATTTAATGCTCAATTCACATGTTTAATTCCCCGCTCAAAATCACAAAAGCATATTATCTGTAACAACCTGCATTTTATGTATCAGAGGATCATAAAATATTTTTATTTAGTTCTCCGAGGGTTGGATCATTCTCATGCTTTGATATGTTGTTTATGGGGATGTAGGACATGTCCATATTTTTTACTAATTTTGTTTGTGACCATTTTACCCCTCTCAGTCTTGTACAGGGCATAACTTTTGACTGGGATTGAACTAGGTGCTGAGATTGATCTCATTGGAAAGGAAATGGTGTTGCCAATTCCGTAGAGTGGTCATACTAAAGATTTGGTTCAATAGTTTAGGAATAATCATTGTTTTTGTGTTTTACAGTTTGTTGTCCAGGTTTTGAAGCCATTGATGGGCTGATTTGGGGAGGCCCATTAGTGGGATGGTGGTAGGCTATAAATAAGGGTTTAGAGGTATGGACAGAGGGTTACTTTTCTTCATTCTCTCATTTGGTTTAGCTCGTGATCCTCCTTGCTCAATCAAATACACCTTTCCACCATTAAAATCTAGATCTAAGGAAGAGAATCGAAGATCTACATTGTTTGAACCTATATCTACATCAATCGAAGAGAGATTTCATCAAATCGAAGAGTTTGAAGAGTGTTCTTCGCTGTTCGGATTGAGTAATCGATGATTTTGTGTTGTTTTGGAGAATTGGTGAGTGATATGCATCTCTCACACAAATTCAATCAAGTATTTGAGTTGTTTGATCTTAAATTTATCAATTTCAATTTGTTTTCACCTAGATCTATGTCATGGTTAGTGTATTTTTATTTGAATCACTATAGGATCTAACCTAGCAATTAAAATCGGTAATTCTTATGTTAATCCATATGTTTATGCAAGTTAGATCCATTATTCTTCATTTATCCTGATTTTGGTGAATTTTATAAGATTATTGGTGGAAATTGTCATTTTGGTGTTTTTGATGGATTCATAATGTGTTTATGGTTGAATTGGGTGATTTGGATGAGTTGGTTTCATAGATATTGTCATTCGGCGAAGATTTGGTCAAGTTAATTTGGAACTGTTTTGGTCAGATCTGGGAGTTAGGTTCTCTTAGATCGGGTCGTTTTTGGGAGTTAGGTTGTTTTTCTTGCTCCCAAAGAAATGGAATTGGACCATGGAAATTCAGGTCGTGTGGGATAGGTTGGGTTGTCATGGAGTTTAGGTAGTGAACGACCTAAGGGATTGGATCATCCAAAGTAGGGAAGCTAGTGGGCACAGATATAACCAAGAGTTAGATCGTTTTGGTGGGTCGTGGGACTCAAGAGGCTCCAAGTCGTTAGAACAACCTAAGGAGTTAGGTTATTGGGACAAAGCAACGCAGTATTGCATAAGGACTTCTATTATAGATCATGAGTCATCAGGTTGGGGGGGGGGACGACTTAATGGGAAAGAATGAACTAAGGGGAAAGATGATAGGTTGAGTTAGGCCATGAGGATGGTAGGTCGTGGGACGACCTAAAGTGGATGACCGAACCACATTGGACAATTATATTGATGTTGTTTTGGTTCAGCAATGAATATGACTTCGATGTATCCAGGTGAGAACTTCCGAAGTGATGTGATGTATTCGTTGATCATCGTAGTACAACGAATGTGAAGACAACTCAAAGGTGTTGGGTAGTGGATAATGGTTGCTTGAGGGGGTCTCGAGCTTCTGAATGGTCATCGAGGTTGATGGCTAGAGATGCAAAGGCCGAGAGATTATCATTGTCGTAAGTTCTAGCCAACTCAAAACAGGGGTACTTTAGGCAGTCGTAAAGGGCCTAATTGTCGAGATTGGAAAGACAAACGTAATAGCTGTGAAGGCATATGGAGTTTTATAAGAACTGAGTTTACCATTAGCCCTTGACATATGGCAGGTGGCTGTCATACGATTAACGATGGTTTCGAAGCAGGATAGCCAGTGATAGCCAGGTCTTGGATGTTTGGTTGTTTTGCTTGTACTATCTGAAATCGAAGGAGATGTTTCTTGGGTGCTTGTATGATACTGGTCTAGGCCTTTGGGGCTTGTGCTTAAGAGATGTTGAGTTCGATGAGGATGGTTTACATAAGATATAACTAGTTGATATAATCGATATTGAATGATGGTTATTGTTGTTGTTTTCTTTGTTACTCCTGGTTGCCATGGTTGGACTGTTGTTTCACAATTGCTTGTTTGTAAAGGCTACCACTGTCAGATGTGGGGAAGGCATGTTTGGGTTCTTCTCTGGTGTTGGGTAGATTGGTTGGTAAATCTACCTATTCTCATATACTTTGTTGATGATGTTAAATAGTTGTTTTATCGCTCATTAAGACTATTGTCTAACTAAAGTTTTTATGTTTTCTATTATTATCTTGGGTTGTTCATCCGGTTTGGATGTGCTGACTAGGTGCCAGGTGACTGGTGATCAATGAGGACAATGTTGTTGTGTGTTGGTGAGCAGGAGGCTGGTATATTATTTTGCTGTTACTTAGTATCTTTGTTTCCGCTATTTGATAAGTGTTGTAGTGAGGCTTAACATACTGACTTTGAAGTTGTATCCAGTGATGCATTGATGATTTTTCAGGATGTTATGTAAGTTTTAAAAGTTTGTTATATGATGCTCCACTATTTCTATATGTTGTATATATTCTACTATATTTTATCCTTGTGCTGTAAGTTGTATGACAGGTCTTATGTTGTGTTTACATACTCTAATGATCTTTCATGACTGCCTGACACACCTTTAAGCACATTGTTCCTTTTGTTAAGTGCATGGGTTATGGACGGTCGTCACATTTGGTATTAGAGCTCTGGTTATCGATTTTAGCGAAGTTCGAAGACGTAATTATGTATGAGAGAGTTATGTATAGATTTCTGATGGATTTATACTATATATGAGTGTACAGTATAGTAGCGTTTGAACTTTGTTTGTTGTTTTTCTTAGAAGTGGCTAATCACTCTATATTGAAGATTTAGAATAAGTCGTCGAACATCAAGACACGCTACTAGGAAGGAGGCTGCTCCTGGAGGGAAATGGAGGTATATCAGACTACCCGGCTATGTTCGAGGCCATGGCGGCAGCAATCATGAGGAGGGCCCCCGCTCTAGAGACAGCCGCAGTTGATGTAAGGGTTCAGGTTCCTAGAGATGTGGATTTTGCAAAGTTATGCAAAGACTACACAACTCTAGGAGGAAAGTAGTTCAAGGGAACAAAGTCGACCGAAGAGGTTTAGTGGTGGCTAGATGCTTGTATTAGGATCTTTGGAGACTTAGATATAGAAGATGCAATGAAGAGAAAGCTTGCATGGAGACAATTACAAGGCATAGCCGTGGACTGGTGGAACTCTGTTACGCTTGAGACTCCGGAGGATGAGATTTCATGGGAGAAATTCCAAGTTAGGTTCGAGAAAAAGTTCATCTCTACAGCTCAGAAGTCTGTTTTGTTCAAGAAGTTTGTGGAGTTAAAACAGAATGGTCGACTAGTGCTTGATTATGTTTTTGATTTTGAGGCTTTGTCGAAGTATGCTTGTTTATATATTGATTCTCCTTACCAGAAGAACGAGAAGTTTGTTATGGGTTTGGATACCTATATTGGAAGACTATTGGCAGATCATCTTGACAATCCATACGAGAAAATTGAGGAAAAGACTATGAGACATGAAAGCTTGTTTCTGAAAGAAGAAACAGCTGTTGTTGCAACCAAGGAAGCTCAAAAACCATAGCAGGGTGGTAATAATAATAATAAGAGGAAGCACCAACAACAGAAAGGAAAGGATGGCAAGAAGAAACCTAAGAGTGAGGTAGTTTTCTTTAACTACAAAAAGAAGGGTCACTTCGCTAGTGAGTGTAAGAATTCGAAGATTGAAAGGAAGTGTTACAACTGTGGTAAGTCTGGGCATCTCAAGAAAGACTGTCCAAAACTGGCTAAGGGAAAGCAGATAGTGAAGGCTTATGCTTTGGAAGCTGTGTCATCGTCTTCAAGAGCTCCTACCGCAGAGAAGGGAAAGGGTGTCGCCATTTAAGGTACTCTTTCGGTTAGAGGTGTTTCAATTCGTGTGTTGTTTGATACTGGAGTATCGCATTCATCATTTGTAATGAGCTTGTGTTGTTGGAGAATGGAGTTTGATGGCAACAACTTTATTTCAATTATCGTTGATTATAAAGTATATACTAACACTTTTTATATAGAATATATATATATGTAGGAATTAGATACAGGAAATATTACTGAAGACTGTACAATTTTAAAGATGATAGAGATTCAAAGATCAAAGAAATTTCAAGACTCATGAGTACTCAAGATTTCAAGAATTCAAGAGTTCAAGATTAATACAGTTATCGAGTCTAGATTGTGTAAGACTCTAAATAGCACTCCAGGTTCAAATTCTTATTCTAATTTTCAAAATCTGATTTTCAATTTTATCCTCAATCCTCTCTATTTTATTTACTATCTTTTCTATTTTTTTCCTTTCTTATTCCTCTTCGTTTTTTCAAACTTAAATTTTATATATTTATATTTTAGTACTTTATATTTATATAGTTTAAAACCTTACGATTTTATAAATATATTTATAGTTTAAATTAATGTTTTTATATGTTTTTCTACTATATAATATTAATTTACAACATTAGATTTTTACTCAAGAATTTCCAGAATTATTTAAAACCCTTGAAAAATGCTTTAAAATTCAAAAATACTCTAGGGTATGTCGACATAACAAAAACACCATGTCGACATATAACTATCACTTTTTCAATTTTGAAACGAATTGTCTTTTCACTATTTGAAACGATCCAGAAACATTGCAACCATTCACACAATATAAAAAGGGGTTGAAACCGAATTTTTAAACATATCTTCTTCTCCACTTTCATCCGCTTTCATTACTAATCATTTTTATGATTTCTATACATACTCTGCCGAATTCAATTCTGTTTTGATCAAACTTCTTATCTCGACACTCTCTTCTCATCTCTTTCTGAATCAAGTGTTATTGAAGAGTTGTAGGGTTGTTTGTAATTGTTTGTGTTGAGTAAAAATTGTTTGGGTTGAGTAAAAGAGGAATCAGTGGTATCCTTGTAGCTTAGAAATCAAGGAAGTAGGAATCAGTGTTTCCTTGTAGCCAAGAAAATAGGGAAGTAGTAATCGGTGGTATCCCTTGTAGCCGTGAAATCAAGGAGGGTGTAGCTGGATATTGAAATAGTAATAAAACTCTGCACAATTCAGCGTTGTGCGGGACTAAACGTAGGAGTAATTCGAACCAGTATAAAATTCGGTGTGTTTTTCCTTTTCTGCATCTTTATTTCTGTTTATTTTGTATTTGTGTTTGAATCTGTGTCTGTGATTGTGTTTGTGGTGTTTGATTCATCTCGTAGTTCACATAAGTTTTAGATTTTTAAATTCTCACAAACACTATTCACCCCCCTCTAGTGTTTGTTTTGCCTTAATGATCCTTTCCGTAATCCCTAACAATTGGTATCGGAGCAAGGTCTTTCAAAAAGTTCATAATCTGATTTTTGAAAAGAGTGATAATGGAAACCAACACTAGTAGCAATAATAGTTCTTTTACAAAGGATCAATCCACTGTTAGACCACCATTGTTTAATGGTAGTAATTATTTATATTGGGCATGTAGAGTGAAAATTTATTTACAGTCAGTAGGATTAGACACATGGAATAATACACAAAATGAATATGTTGAACCCACAACTGCATTTGCACAATAGACAAATGAACAAAAGGTTGTTGCATAGAGCAATTCTAAAGCCATGAATATGTTATTTTGTTCATTAGATAGGAATGAGTTTAATAGAGTATCAGTATGTAAAACTGCTTATGAAATCTGAAGAACTTTACAAGTTACTCATGAAGGAACAAGTAAAGATAAACAGAATAAGATAGCCATGTTAATTAATCAGTTAGAATTATTCAAAATGAACGAGAATGAGTCTATTTCAGATATGTATTGCAGATTTCAAGAGATAGTGCATTCGCTAACAGCTCTTGGAAAAACTTATTCTGAAGTAGATCAAGTCATAAAAATATTGAATTCACTAACTCTAGAATGGGATCAGAAAACTTTGACTATTGAAGAAGCCAATGATGTCAATGAAATGAAGTTGAAGAGTTAATGGGAATTTTAGTGTCTTATGAAGTCCAATTACAGAAAAGAAAAGAAAACAGATCAACTGAAAAGAAATCTATTGCACTTAAAG
The DNA here is from genome assembly GCA_030737875.1 of Allium sativum. Lineage (NCBI taxonomy): Eukaryota > Viridiplantae > Streptophyta > Magnoliopsida > Asparagales > Amaryllidaceae > Allium > Allium sativum. The sequence continues at coordinate 976,433,650 of CM060915.1, read as the reverse complement.
CAACAACAAATGATTTTAACTCGAGTAGTGAAGACGATGAAGAAATAGCGCTTATGATAAATCATTTTGGAAGATTTCTAAGATAGAAGGAAGAGTTATAATCAAGGAAATTCAAAAATTAATGATGGTCGATGTTTTAACTGCAAAAAACCAGGCCATATAAAGAAAATGTGCCCATATTCAGATAAATCGACTCAACATACGGACAACGACAATTCGTCAAGAAAACGAAAGAAAGCATACGCGGTAACATTAGATGATTCAGATACGTCATCAACTGATGAAGAACCAGAAACCGAAAATACGAATATATGCTTTACGGTAATTCAAAGTTCAGAAAATCATGAAGAAAAGGATCAAAAAATCGGGTACGCAAAAATGAAAATTTATTTTATTTGATTGAATGGTTACTTTGTTTGTTTTGGTTTGAATTTAAAACTTAAAAAAAAATGAATTTTGAAATTCAAAATAATAATATAATATTAAATAACCAATAAATTAATAAAATAAAATTGTTTGAGTGGAATTATTTCATGAAACCGTTAAACCTGAAATATAAATCGATAATATATTTCAAAACATAAAAATCCAATTTCCTTTGAAATGAGTCTAGTATGTCGACAAACAGAAAAGTATATGCCAACATATCTAACCAATTTTGAAATTTAAATTTTGAATTTCAAAAGTTTAAACTTTCAAATTCCCTCCAATCTTTTCACCAACTCCCAAGGTCTGAAAAGGTGTCATTTCAATATGAAAGTTTGTGCCTATTTAATTCATATATATCCAATTTATACATATATATATATATCCTCTCTACCTTTCATTCACAACTCAAAACTATATTCTTTATATATATTCTCTTCTAAAATTATTAATTCAATTGCTTCCTCAAGTTCATCCCAAAAGTTGAAGATAACCAAAACCATTAAAGGCTATCTTCATAATGACAAAGAGACCATCAAAACCAATGGTAACTATTTAGAAAATGCTAAAGTTAACCCTGGTGCTTTTTCCATTTTTAGTGACTTTCCCTCTTATGATCTTGTCTCTCTTTTCGAACATAGTGAAGTGTTGAGTCTAATTGACCCTCGTGATAACGACGAAGTATGTTATCCCAAACTCGTTAAAATGTTCTATGCAAATCTCAATCGTGATTTTACGAAGGCAACACCAAATTTGGAGTAGTGTCAAAGGCACTCAAATTGTCTTAATGCCAAACTCTTAGGCGTTATTCTAAATTGTAGAAGCGTGGGCTCGGATTTATCAACTTTTGCTATTGAAGAAACCGATTTGGAAACCTATCACGATATTTTTGAAGATGGTGCTCCATTGGATTTTAAAAATCATTTCTTACGCCCAAAAACAAGAATTGTCAACCTTTTCCTTCAACATACCATCACTCCCCGTTTTGGAAATTTCAGCAATCCAACTCTCAAAGTCCAAAAGGCTCTCTTTGCTATTATGGGTGGATATATCATCAATTGGGCCGATATGATTCTAAATGAAATAAATCCCATAGATTTATCTACAAGAGAAAACACTCTCTATTTTGTTGTTCATCTCACTCGAATTTTGAAATACTTTAATGTTGATCTTCATGAAGAAGAATTTGTCCCTAGAAAAGTGTTTGACGCATCAAACATTCATCTCATGCAAATTCCTCTTACTTTTAAACCATATGAGACATTCAAGGCCAAACAAGCTCGAATGCAACAAAAATAAGAGCTAACGGAAGTCAAAGAAGAGGTAGAGTCTTCTATGGAAATTATTGAATATCCAACCTCTAAGCATGTTTACAAAGATACGATTGTTCAAAATCAAGTGAAAATCGTCAACAATCAAAAGAAGCTTAACAAGAGACTTTCCAAAGTATCCAAATTCATGGTCAAAATAGGTAGAAAACTTGGAATTTCATCTTCCTTATCATCATCCGAAAACTAGGCCATCTAGTTTAATCTATCTTTATATATTTCCTTGTATTTGCTTTTGAATCTCGTATTTAAATTGTGTCTTGATTACTTGGATGTATTTGTTTTTTATCAAATAATGAATGGAGTTTTATTTATGATATAATCATCTTTATGTTTCTGGAAAAACTATAAAAATCATTATAATATAATAGAGTTCAAAAGAATTCAAATTTTTTAAATATAACACTATAGTATGTCGACATGACAAAAAGAGTATGTCGACATATAACTGACAATTTTTCAAAATATTTCAAAGTTTAAAATTAAAATAACTACTCATGTCCATTCAAAATCCAATGAATTCCAGACCCTATTTAAGTCTTTTTCCTCCAGAAAAATTCATTATTCTATTACTCCTTCTTACTCAATCATTTCTCATCAAATTCATGGCAAATCCTATCCATAATCTTAGTGAAAATCTAGAAGAAACTCTCAATTATTTCAAAAATGTTATCTCTATCATCCTACAGAATCAGCGTCATCTAGAACTAAGTCAAATAAAGATGTTCAAACAACAAGAGAAGCATTTTGATGCAATGCGATGGCTAATCTCTTCTCTTTTCAGAGATGAAGATAATAATCTCGCAAAGGATCCTCCAACCAAAGAAGATGAAGACTGGGAAGTCATTAAGAAGGATCCTATCTTTGGAGAAGATGGTTGGGTTGAAGTTCCAAGAAACATTCAGTTATTCGGTACGATTTAATTGATTTATTTAATATTCTAAGACATATGGTGTGGTGTGTTTTGATTTGCATTCAATTGTGTGAAACTTGTATATATTAAGACATATGGTGTGATTTGATTTGGTTTGGTTTGTATATATATCAAACAAACATATGTAATGATAATATTTGGATTGGTTTGTATAAGTTTGAATAAATTAAAGGGGGTATTCTACTTAGAATTAGTTAATAGATTTAGGGGAGTATTTTATTGAGTGAGTTATTTAAGTTCTATTCAGAGAGTTGTACAATTTAGCGGGAGTACCTTTAGAATTTCTCTTTGATAATGCCAAAGGGGGAGAAATTATAAAATATAGGCATAGTTTATAGGATTCTTACAGACAGGGGGGTTATTAGAAGGATCATCATCAACAGGAATATACAGGTGTGATATTTTATAAACTAAGGTTGTCATCATCAAAAAGGGGGAGATTTTTGGAGAACGGAGTTTTGATGACAACAACCTTATTTCAATTATCATTGATTATAAAATATATACTAATACTTTTTGTATAATATATATATATACACATACATATATATATATATATATATATATATAAGCAGGAATTATATACAGGAAATATTACTGAAGACTCTACAGTTTTAACGATGATAGAGATTCAAAGATCAGAGAAATTCTAAGACTCATGAGTACTTAAGATTTCAAGAATTCAAGATTTCAAGATTAATATAGTTATAGAGTGTAGATTGTGTAAGACTCTAAATAACCAGGTTCAAATTCTAATTCTAATTTTCAAATTCTGATTATCAATTATATCCTCAATCCTCTCTATTTTATTTTCTATCTTTTCTATTTTTTCCTTTCTTATTCCTCTTTGTTTTTTCAAGCTTAAATTTTATATATTTATATTTTGATACTTTATATTTATATAGTTTAAAACCTTATAATTTTATACATATATTTATAGTTTAAATTTACGTTGTCATATGTTTTTCTACTATATAATATTAAGAGAATTTTTCATTTTTGGCCTATTTTTTCCCCCGGCTTTTAGCCTACTTTTGCAAAATATTGCAAATATAGCCCCCATTTGGCCACATAAGAGAACTTGTATCTGATCAGTTATATTGGCGCAATCAAAGATTATGCCAATATGAACAAACCTTTGGGGCGCAATCCTTGATTGCGCCCCGATAGATTTGTTTTTTTTAAAAGCAGCCGACGTACCCTTTCATCCTCATTTCTCAAACTCTTCTACTTACAACCCAAAAACACAAAGCGGTGGACATTCCATAGGATGCTTCGCAAGTACGGATGGAGCAGCGTGCACATGCGATTATAATTCACATTATCACGTCACCTTTGGTATGTGACCATTTGAAATCTCGGGCGTGGCTTAGATGGCTACATTACTTGGAGGATTTTGATGTATGTCGACAGCATGCTTGGGGTAGCGCTGTGCTTGGCTACACGTATGCGGAGCTATCACGGTTGACTTTAGGGCGGGGCGATTCCATTGGAGATTGTCTTACATTGACGCAGGTATTACATCTTATGTTTTATTAAATGTATGCATCTTATATTCTATTATACACATATGCATCTTATGTTTTATTATACGTATACTCGTTTGCAGACTTGGTCTTGGTCATATCTCCCGGTTGGGAGAATAACAATGAAGAGGCCGCCAATTGATGTTTCTTTGCCATTTGCTTCAAGGTATCATTACTAGAATTATAGATTGCAAATAGTTATTTTTTAAATTGCGGTAATAAATCTTAAATGTTTTTAATAGGTTTGTCGGTCCGAAGGGCTCGTTGTCGACACCCTGACACAATGTTAAGTTCTATCGTAACGGGTTCGATGTACTCGATTACAATGTTGTTTCATGGACCCCCTACACCGAGGCATTTCCTCATCTACCTCCATTATGTGTTGCTTCTATCGAGCTTTGGACGACATGCGTGTCGCTTATTTGTCTTCGTGACGTCTCTCCTTATCTACCGGATAGAGTGATGAGACATTTTGGCTTGCTACAACACATTCCTGAGAACCCACCGCACTACATGATTGAAGCCGGGGACAATGAAGCCTATCAAGCGGAAATCAATACATGGAACCATCGCTATGATCATGTGCAAGAGCAAAGTGCGGCAGCGGTATCCGATATGCAATACTACACATGGTATTAGAACATCACGCGTCGTTATATTATTATTCTCGTAGACCCGCCTTTAGATGTTTCTCAAGGCGCGGAACCATACATCCCTAGAGCGCCGCTTGAGCGAAGTCTGGTATTTACATTTTTTTAACATCAAACCGTATATAAATTGACATGCTCATAAATTTTGTATTACAGACTAATGGAATTTACCATGCTGCCAAGTTGGTTGACGAGTTAGTGGCGGACGTGTCGGAGCCATCGAAGTCAAAGTGCTTGGGTATCAAATGCATTCTCTAGATGATTTTAAGGAAGAACAAGCTTGCACGACCTCCACCGCCTCCATCTGCACGTCCTCCTCATAGGTCCACTCAGAAGCCCGTTCGTAAGGGGAAAAAGGCTTTAGCTTCATCTTCTCAGCCTTCGCAAATGGAAGTCGTGACCAGTCCTTCTCAACCAACCCAATCGCAGGATCCAACTCCCACGACTCGCAGTGGTACAAGAAAGAAAGTAGGAGTGCCAAAGAGAAGATGAAATTAGTCGCTGCACTTTGATTTGTTTTAACTTTACATTTTGGCTTGTACTTCAAACTAATTTGGTGGTCGTTTTGAAAGTATTTGTGGTGGTAGCACGTTTGAACTAATGTTGATTTGGTTGTAATTGTTTGGACTTATGGTATTGTTTGTTTGTGTTGAATGCTTGTTTGTATTAGTGTTGAATGGTATTGTTTGTGTTGAATGCTTGTTTGTGTTAGTGTTGTAATTGGTTGGACTTATGATATTGTTTGTTTGTGTTGAATGGTATTGGTTGAACTAATTTACATATTCGCAGTGGTATTGTTTGTTTGAGTTATGGTAATGTTTATTTTTGTCCTTATGTTAGTGAATTTCATGTTGCAAACCTCCTGGGGCGCAATCCTTAATTGCGCCCTAGGAGCTTTTGCAACATGAAGTTGTTCTCGACATTTCTTGGTGCAATCAATAATCACTCCAAGAGATGCCGAGAGCAAATTCATGTTGCAAACCGCCTGGGGCGCAATCCTTAATTGTGCCCCAGGAGTTTTACAACATGAATTTGATCTCGACATCTCTTGGCGCGATTATTGACTGCGCCAAGAAATGTCAAGAACAATTTGGCTCCCTGTTTGTCTACAATATGAATCCGGGATATAAATTTGGCATCGACTTGGCTCTCGACTCATCTACAATCTAAAAAGAAATTGCCCACTTCTCAACAAATCAAGACAAACTCAAAATACATTAATTCCATCCATTCATTACAATTCCAAATGCATTAATTCCAACCATTCAAACGACCTAAAATTAGTACACCATTGCACTTGAGACAAACAAACTACTAGTTACCCCCAAACCGCAATTGTTCAATAACATTTTCGAGACGTCGAATCTCTCGTTCGAGCTCGTTTTCATATACTACTGCCCTTGGGCACAACGGTTCGTCTATCCATTCTGTGTAAATGCACCCATTTGGATAGGCTGGACATGTCCGTATACGCTGACCTATATTGTTGCCTTCCGCGCGAACCGCAACTTCAACGGTATAACCGCAATAGCAATGGACTGGATAAGGATCAACATATGGTACTCGATATGCCTCAACTTCGAGCAATGGTTGAGTGACCGTCTGTTCGTATGAGAGTTGAACTTGTGGCACTTGATCTTCATGTTGAGGTTGTATGTTCACCCGTTGGATCGGTGATCGTTCCTCAAGTTCCAGTAGGAATTCAAGTTCGTCCGTGAGCTGTTGTTGTCTCATCTCTTCATACGCCTCCTCGTCGGAGTCTGCGGATGATGGAAAAGAAACCATTTTGTATAAGGCGAGATAAGTGCATGAGGTGATAGAATGAAGAGATATAAGAGAATGATATGATATATAAAGGTGTAAATGGTTTAAGAGTGTTGAATTAGGACAAGAGCCCAAGGTTTTGGTCAAAAAAGCAAAAGCAGAGTAGCTATGCCTACGATCAGACACAACAGTGTCCTCTTTGACTGCTTTTTAAAAAAAAACGAATCTATTGGGGCGCAATCAAGGATTGCGCACCAAAGGTTTGTTCATATTGGTGCATTATTTGATTGCGCCAATATAACTGATCAGATACAATTTCTCGTACGTGGCCAAAAGGGGGCAATATTTGCAATATTTTGCAAAAGTAGGCTAAAAGCGGGAAAAAAAGCAGGCCAGAATTGAAAAATGCTCTAATATTAATTTACAATACTAGAATTTTACTCAAGAATTTCCATAATTATTTTTATATCAAAATACTTGAAAATTTCTTTAAAATTCAAAAATACACTAAGGTATGTCGACATAACAAAAACACCATATCGACATATAACTGTCACTTTTTCAATTTTGGAAGGAAGTGTCTTTTCACTATTTGAAACGATTTAGAAATGTTGCAACCTTTCACATACTATAAAAAGGGGTTAAAACCGAATTTTTAAACATATCTTCTTCTCCACTTTCATCCTCTTTCATTATATAATCATTCTTAATCATTTTTATGATTTCTACACTTATACTCTACCGAATTCAATCCTGTTTTGATCAAACTTCTTTGCTCTACGCTCTCTTCTCATCTCTCTCTGAAATCAAGTGCTATTGAAGAGTTCTAGGGTTGTTTGTAATTGTTTAGGTTGAGTAAAAGTTGTTTGGGTTGAGTAAAAGAGCAATCGGTGGTATCCTTGTTGTAGAGAAATCAAGGAAGTAGGAATCAGTGTTTCTTTGTAGCCGAGAAAACAGGGAAGTAGTAATCGATGGTATCCCTTGTAGCTGTGAAATTAAGGAGGGTGTACTTGGATATTGGAATAGTAATAAAACTGCACAATCCAGCGTTGTGCGAGACTGGACGTAGGAGTAATCCGAACTAGTATAAAATCCGGTGTGTTCTTTCCTTTTTTGCATCTTTATTTCTGTTTATTTAGTATTTGTGTCTGTGATTGTGTTTGTGGTGTTTGATTCATCTCGTAGTTCACATAAGTTTTAGATTTTGTTTAAATTCTCATAAATATTATTCACCCCCTCTAGTGTTTGTTTTGCCTTAACGATCCTTTCCGTAATCCCTAACATGTGTGTCGCTTGGGTTTGGAACCCGAGATTTGTGATAGACCTTCGGTTGTGACCAATCCAGTTGGGGATTCGTCCAGCCTTTATATGCTTTGTCATGATCTAGTGTTGTCGAGTCATGGTTGTTCCTTTATGTGTGACTGCTTTGTTTTGAACTTCGTTGGATTTGGGATTATCTTGGGCATCGACTGGCTCAAGAGGTATGCGGCAAGAGTAAATTGCGGGAAGATTGAGGTGAGAGTTAGGGATGTGGAAGGGCAGAAGGTTTTGATTCGATGTTATCCTGAAGACGGGGTCTTCGTAAGCTATTTATATTCGCTTGTGATTTCACAGGAAGATTTTTCATCGGTGCCGATCGCAAATGAGTTTGAGGATGTCTTTGACGAGGTCAAAGGTTTTTCGTCGCATCTTGAGATTGAGTTCATAATCGATTTAGTCGAGGGTGCTAGGCCTATCGTTATGCCTCTTAGGCGGATGGTGCCTAACGAACAACAAGTGTTAGAGGTGCAAGTTTGTGACCTTTTGGGAAAAGGATTCATTCGAAGGAGCATATCCGAATAGGGGCACCAGTGGTGTTTGCAACGAAGGCTGATGGTTCGTTGAGATTGTGTGTGGACTATATTGAATTGAGCAAGGTGACCAAGAAGAACAAGTATCGGATTGATGACTTGTTCGATCAACTTCACGAGGTCAAAGTGTTTTCTCAGATGGATTTGGCAACGGGATTTCACCAGTTAAGGGATGCAAAAGAAAAGTGTGCCAAAGACTGCTTTTAGGACACCATCCGGTTTTTTTGATTGGTTGGTGATGCCATTTGGGTTGAGTAATCCGCCAACATATTTTGTGGATCTTATGAATAGGGTTTTCAAAGATCAGCTGAACAAGTTCGTGCTTGTGTTCATGGATGATATTCTGGTTTATTCTTGGAATGAGGAAGAGCATAAGACACACTTGCAAGTTGTTTTGGAAATCTTGCGAAAGTACCAGTTGAGGGCTAAGTTTTTGAAGTGTCACTTCTGGAAGAGCGAAGTGAGGTTCTTAGGACATGTAGTTTCTGAAAATAGGATAGCGGTTGACCCCGCTGAAGTGGCAGCAATCCAGGACTGGGATAGACCTAATAATGCAACGGACATGAGAAGTTTCCTTGGGTTGGATAGATATTATCGACGTTCTATAAATGATTTCTCCAAGATAGTTGCACCGTTAACAAAAGTGATGAAGAAAAACCAATTGTTCACATGGGATGCGAAGTGTGAGCAAGCTTTTGGAATCCTGAAAGAGAGACTGACGAGTGCTTCTGTTTTGATCATTCCGAGTAGGAATGAAGAGACGGTGGTATACACCGACGCATGTGGTACTGGACTTGGAGCCGTGCTAATGCATGTAACGGCTGGAAATTTTCGACTCCTCGAGAGTCGAAAATTCCGCGACGTTAGTGAAAGAAAGTAGAGGGTGAGGAAGAAAAGATAGAACTAATAGAATAGAAGAAGAAGAAGAACTTACATCATCAGAGTAAACACGAATCTCACAGCGGAACGAATGAAATATAACATAACTTTGAAATACAAATCAGTACTCGTATATACATACCATTTCAAAGTACAACACTTAACAACACAGCGGAATAATAATAGCTATAATCCTGAAGCCTCCTGCTCCAAGCTCTCCAAGTGTATCTGAAAAATCCCGACTACTTGACTGCCCGTACAAATTTAGGCACCCAAGAGTTTAGGGAAAACAAACAAAATAAACTCCGGGTCAGTCATGGGACTGGTGTGAATAAAACTCCAACACTTGGTTAAATAAAGGATATCTTTCTGATATTATAATAATGTCTAAATACAAATAGATATCAATCTAGCAGAACGCTTGCATCTCACGTTCCACATACATAGTATACAAATAAAACCGTGAGCGCTTATTGGAGATTGGATTCCAACAGACAAGGTATGGGAGCACCTTCCGATCAGTGTACTCTAGAGGAGATACACTAGGGTTCAACAAGAACGTCTTGCAACCCGGCCACACATGACCGTCCACTCATTTAGCTTGAGTGTAACGAATATATTATCACCGATGGTTGGGATCAGCAACCATCCTTCCCGATAAGGGACAGCATTGAAATAGATTATAAAGAAGTACAATTGAATATTCTCTAGATGGTGATAATACACCCTGCTTGGGTATGGCCCAACTAGCCATGCTGCCTAGCCCAACTTCTGTTATTTTCCGGTTGTGAGGTTTTGAGGTCACGATTATCACTCTGACAGATTATTTCTTCAATTACTTTGAATGCCACGTCGTCATACCCGCCAAATCATTATCGATTTCTCAAGGCATCACGGGTATAAAAGCTAAGAGAAACGAATTTCTCCGCCACCAACGTAATACGTTTAAAGAGATCAAAATATATGATTCGTTAAGAATATTTTGTCAGACACTCGTCCATATACGTTGTCCTGGGACTGAACAAACCGAAGGCACTATTCAGTGAATCCATCCTACCTAGGCTTTCCACAATAGCCCTTGCACTTCACTCCGTCTTCAATTATCTTCAGCGTACTTGATTCACCACGCTTATGCTAATACGGAGCGGTTCTTCGGATAATAATCCAACCGGTCTCTCCATATTTACACCGTAAATATGGTCAAAACTTTGATAGTCTGTGATTCAACTATCAAATGAAAACATGTCGGTGTACAAACAACGATCTTATTTCCAAATGGAAATTCGATCGATCAATCATCATATACATATATATGTTCATATTTCCTTATTTCATGTATTTAGAAAATATATGTTATTAATCATTGGAAAACATTTCCATAGCTTATTTTCACATCACTATTATTTCGCATCTATCAGTCCCTAACTGTAACTAGTATGAGAACAATTCTCTAAGTATCAATCCGGAAGGTCGAAACCAACATCAGATCGTCACTTAGAAAACCGTTCAACTTACCCTCTCTAGTCAGTTTCTGAATTTGCTTAACTCTATTTCTTAAATTCTTATCATGAAAACATTTCATTTTCTATGTTTAGAAAACATATCTGACTATATTTGGAAAACGTTTCCAAAACTCATTTACGGATTTCCAATGAACGTTGTATAAAACATCGTTTCGCTTAATCCATTTATCACTTATTCCTTAACTTTATTCCTAATCAACCTTTTAGATCGAACCACAACTATTCCTTTGTCAATTCTGAAGTCAATCAAGTTGGGGTATAATTACCTCGCAGACCTTAATTGAACAACGTTCTTTACTGTGAAATAGATGAAGTTCATCACTCACTTTTTACAATCATCTGTTTACGCAAATTCTCGGATTCAGGTTACGAATCCACTTCTTATATGACAACGTTTGATTATAACTATAACGTTATAATTCCTACCCCTAAAATATCTAACCTAAATTATAAATTTATTTCCTAACTCGAATAATTTAACAGACATCTAATTTCTAAATCAATAACTAAATCTTGATTTAAACCCTGGAAAGTAAATAGTACTTTCCCGAATTCGCTATAATCGAATTCGACGTATAACTCTCTTTCGAGAAATCTCTATTCGATTAACTCTCCCTTTTTAATAACTTATATTCGATAAACTCTATTTCGATTAACTTTTATCGAATAACTAATATTCGAATAACTCTTCTTGGTTGGCTCTATTTCATTAACTCTTATCGAATAACAAATATTCGATTTTCTTAAATGTGTCAATTCTTATCGAATAACTAACATCCGATTAACTTAAATGGATTTACTCTTATCGAATAACTTTTTCGATTACCTTAACTCGATTTTCTTTACTCGATTATCTCAACTTGATTACTTAACTCGATTACTTAACTCGATAAATCTTAACTCGATAGCTTAACTTAACCCAAATCGATTAACTCAACTCTAATCGATTAACTTAATTTGATTTACTCCTTCGAATAACTAATTCGAATAACTTAATTGATTAACTCCTTCGAATAACTAATACGAATAGCTTACCTTCGAATAACTGCTATTCGATTTACTCTAACTCGATTAACTTAATTCTAATCGATTTACTCCATTTCGATTCAACTTAATTCAAATCGATTTACTTAACTCAAATTGATTAACTCCTTTCGAATAACTAAATTCGATTTAACTCTCCTCGAATAACTACATTCGATTAACTCAAATTGAATAACTAATATTCAATTAACTCTTACGTGTTTAACTCTTTTCGAATAACTAATTCGAATAACTCTAATGTGTTTAACTCTATTCAAATATCTAATTCGAATAACTCATTTCGAATAACTAAATTCGATTAACTCCTTTTTATAACGTTTATTCATTTCAAAAGATTTCCTTTTTACAATGTTTATCCATTTATAAAGATTAACTTTTTACAACGTTTATCCATTTATAAAGATTTACTTTTAGTAACGGTTCTTCACTTTATAAATGTCCTTTTAATAACGTTTCTCCCCTTCTAAGGATTTCCCTTTAACAGCGTTTATTTACTTTATCGGTGTCAAAAACAATTTCTACTTCTCTATATAAGTTCAAACTTATATATCCCATTTATCAAACAATAAATATTTTATTTAATTTATAAAACATTATTTATAAATTAAATCTTCTTACTTTATCTGTTAAAAATAGATTTCCTATTTAATATCTCCTAAAAATCCATATCGTGTTATACTTGTGTGCGAAGCACGTGTTTAAATCTATCCTTGTATAATTCTGTTTAGTTTCCGAACAAGTGTTCCTTTATTTATTCCCTAAATAAATATTCCTTTATTCCATTTATTTATAATCTAAATAAATGTTCCTTTATATTCTAATTCATTTATTTTCTAAATAAATGTTCCTATTTTATTTCATTTATTTTCTAAATAAATGTTTCCTTTTTCATTTATTTATTTTCTAATTAAATAAATGTTTTCCTTTTATAAAATCATATCGATTTTATAAATAAGATTCATTTTCAATATAAACATTGAAAATCCCCTTATCAACATTTCGGTATGTTATGGTATTCAATCATATCAAATCACGATGTTCAATATCGTCCAAGCACATATGATCGCCCACAGATTTTATACCACATCATATAACAATATATGAAAAACAATAAAATAACTGTTGAGGAATCCAGTCGGATTCCTCCAACCTGTTTCCCTGCATCACAGATGTTAGACAATATAGATAACATAACTTTCAGTTCCATATGATATATTCTGTTAAACAGAATCAATATAGAAATTTAACTAACTGACTAGCAGTTCAATCAAACGGTCAACACACAGTCAATCAGTCAATATCTAACAGTTCTAAAAATATAACATGAAAATATAAACTGTTCAGAGTTGGTGAGTTTTACTCACATTTGGACGATCATCGTCAATGACGATAACCATCGCTTGATTCAGACAATTTATTTTGCTATAAATTTTGACGGACTCCAATCTACTCCCAGTCAGTCCCATTGTGTAGGCAACGTCCCTGCGATCCCAACGCAACTTACGGTTTGCAATTCTGATTAGGTATGAGCGAGTTATTGAGTTTATAAATTTCGATATCGTATGATTTAAATTGAACTAACCCTTAACTTTATTTAAATGGGCTCACCCTCATTCCTAAAGGCCCATTCACATCAGATTGCACCCGTTCCTCTTCAAAGCCCATACTCTCCTTCTTCCACGATGTACAGATCGAACACCAGAAACCAAATACACCATTTCGAATTGCTTCATCACCAACTCCTCATCCTTTACTCCATGAATTCAAGCATTTCAACCACCATTTAACCCCTCGTCCGTTCCTCTTCAACCTCCTACCAGTTTTGCCAAACTCGATACAGCAGCCCTCGCGACTACTAGGACCTCGCGATCCTCCAGATGCCGTCGCACACCTCAGAAACTTCCACACTCGAGCCATTCAACCCCCTGAACTCGAATACATACCCTAAACTACACTCGAACGCTTGAGGCCTTTGAAACCGACAAACCCTAATTGACGCTGCCTAAAACCAGCGTGCCAAGAACTGCGTCGAGATCAACACAAGGCATATCCGATTGAGGCTCTTTGTTTGAAGAACCCAAATATATACAATATAGGATTTATTGATTTTCTTTTGAATTTACTATGAATTATGAAACAAATTCTTTGCTGTAGAAAGAAATGAGGATGGCGGCTACCAGTGAATTAGGTTTAAAGTTTGGTTGGTAGAGTATTTATAGGCAGAACAAATATCTAGATATTTTATTTTTTTGATTATTTTATTTATTTATAATCATACGCTGTTTATAATCATCCTATAAAATTCCTGTGAACACACACGATACCCAAAAATCACCAAACTGGACATGCAGCTACAGCTCGACATTACGGTCCTAACGAAACTGGTTTCGTCGAATTCAAACTCCATATGCTTACACAGCGTATTTTTAACCGTCGAAATACTGACTATTTTTCACTCTAAAAATCCCTACGGTCACACACTGACTCTAAAAATCACGAAACTTGGAATCTAACAACTATTTGACATTGCGGATGCAACAAAACTGGTTTTGTCAAATTCCGACTTCGTTTGCAAAAGTGGCTATTTTTAACACTCTAAATAGCCTATTTAAATATATAAATATATTTAAATATTATTAAATATAAATAAATTTATATTATCGTATATCTTCACATATGACATCGTACAGCTCCCGAATATCCTATCAGAATTTTCAGTTTGATATCTCAGATTCCCGGTTACCTCGATATTCAGTTTTACATTGAAAAACCCTTTTATAACGTATATAAAGCGTCGCAAATTATAAACGAATTCTACAGCGACTTTTCTGAAATTTGATTTGGACATAACTCAAAATCTACACGACGAAATCTCGATTTTTCTCTTCCATATGAAAAATATAGTTCAACAGATCCGTACGTTTCTTGTTTCACAGAAATTCGACTTAAAACGAATCTTGTATATTCAGTTGAAGTTCAACTCGCCAAATAACGAACTGCCGCGTCGTTACGGCTCGATTATAATTATTATTATAATTTATACGTTCAACTATCGTTTATTTAATATATTCGTTATTTAAATAATTAAATAACTTAATTATTATACCTTACAAAACGCGCCATTACAGACTTCCCCCCTTAAAATAATTTCGTCCTCGAAATTGCTAAGCTAGGAAAATGCTACCAACTTTACTAACTAGATTCAAATATCTTTTAGTTTACTTCTCAACTCCAGTTTCAACTGAACCATTTAATTTTGAATTAAATTATTTATTCATTCTGGCTAACTGAATTTCCATAAATCATGAGAATGTTCTAACGCTTGGAATTTTCGAAAAATTTCGCCATAACCTCCTTTGTATTGGCCAATATGACAAACCACCCCTCGCCTCTCTAGGCCTTCTCCAACCCAAAAGAAAATCAAACAGCCAAGCGGCTTGCCAATTCGGCTCATAAAATCCAAACTCATATATAATATAAACTTGTACCTTTATGTCGGTCGTATCATTATATCCCTACCCTCTGTTATCAGTTCGGCATATACAAATGCCATCCCAATCAACTCCAACCAATTTATTCTTAACACAACCATTCGCTTATTCAGGCCGAATTCAATTTCAAATTCGAGTTTCAAATTCCAAACTCTCAACTAATCTTTTCAAATCCAAAACCATATTATTCTCAAATCACTTCCAGTTTTTCTTAACCTATCATCTCAAGTTAAATTCTGGTTTATTATTTACTTTTACCATCCCATTCGAATTAACTTCACAAGTTAAATTTTAATTTCTAGAACTTAAATTTCTGGGTAAATTTCAAATCAATTCGAAATCATACTGCCAATTCAAAGCCTTTGAATTTTCTAAACAACTTGTTTCCTCAAAACAATTCAAATTAAAATCTTTGGTAGTAATCCACCACTTAAAACTCGAAAATCACACCGATGATACTGCGCAGTCATCATCGGAATTATTTTCCAGCGACCCAAGTGATTTCAATACTATATTATTTTCAAAACCATTACTAAATACTTCCATTTTGGAAACATTTCAAAATCTCCTAGGAACTTAAAATTTCCTTATTTTAATTCCAAATCTGATTTAAATTCATATTTAATTCATCTTATTTCATATACTTTACTTATATGAATTCTGATTAGTTATATATAACCATTTCACATGTTATAATCTTACTCGATTATAATAACAACCAACACTACCAATATATTATATCAAAATATATTCGGGTAAAATTATTTCTTTTACCCTCCTTTCAAAACATACCGTGTCGGTCCATCGTATTCGAGTGTTTAGTAACCCCTATCGATACAGTGGATCAAACTGATCGACCAGAATTCACAAACTACTCAACCAATGAGTCTCCACAATATAAAATCACTTTATATTAAATAAAAATTACGCGCTCATATATATACACTCAAACTCAATCTAGGATATTACTAATCCCATCTCTATCGAGTTATGCCACAGAGCCAAGGTAATCACTTAACTTAAGCTCTGATACCAACTGTAACGGCTGGAAATTTTCGACTCCTCGAGAGTCGAAAATTCCGCGACGTTAGTGAAAGAAAGTAGAGGGTGAGGAAGAAAAGATATAACTAATAGAATAAAAGAAGAAGAAGAACTTACATCATCAGAGTAAACACGAATCTCACAGCGGAACGAATGAAATATAACATAACTTTGAAATACAAATCAGTACTCGTATATACATACCATTTCAAAGTACAACACTTAACAACACAGCGGAATAATAATAGCTATAATCCTGAAGCCTCCTGCTCCAAGCTCTCCAAGTGTATCTGAAAAATCCCGACTACTTGACTGCCCGTACAAATTTAGGCACCCAAGAGTTTAGGGAAAACAAACAAAATAAACTCCGGGTCAGTCATGGGACTGGTGTGAATAAAACTCCAACACTTGGTTAAATAAAGGATATCTTTCTGATATTATAATAATGTCTAAATACAAATAGATATCAATCTAGCAGAACACTTGCATCTCACGTTCCACATACATAGTATACAAATAAAACCGTGAGCGCTTATTGGAGATTGGATTCCAACAGACAAGGTATGGGAGCACCTTCCGATCAGTGTACTCTAGAGGAGATACACTAGGGTTCAACAAGAACGTCTTGCAACCCGGCCACACATGACCGTCCACTCATTTAGCTTGAGTGTAACGAATATATTATCACCGATGGTTGGGATCAGCAACCATCCTTCCCGATAAGGGACGGCATTGAAATAGATTATAAAGAAGTACAATTGAATATTCTCTAGATGGTGATAATACACCCTGCTTGGGTATGGCCCAACTAGCCATGCTGCCTAGCCCAACTTCTGTTATTTTCCGGTTGTGAGGTTTTGAGGTCACGTTTATCACTCTGACAGATTATTTCTTCAATTACTTTGAATGCCACATCGTCATACCCGCCAAATCATTATCGATTTCTCAAGGCATCACGGGTATAAAAGCTAAGAGAAACGAATTTCTCCGCCACCAACGTAATACGTTTAAAGAGATCAACTTATATGATTCGTTAAGAATATTTTGTCAGACATTCGTCCATATACGTTGTCCTGGGACTGAACAAACCGAAGGCACTATTCAGTGAATCCATCCTACCTAGGCTTTCCACAATAGCCCTTGCACTTCACTCCGTCTTCAATTATCTTCAGCGTACTTGATTCACCACGCTTATGCTAATACGGAGCGGTTCTTCGGATAATAATCCAACCGGTCTCTCCATATTTACACCGTAAATATGGTCAAAACTTTGATAGTCTGTGATTCAACTATCAAATGAAAACATGTCGGTGTACAAACAACGATCTTATTTCCAAATGGAAATTCGATCGATCAATCATCATATACATATATATGTTCATATTTCCTTATTTCATGTATTTAGAAAATATATGTTATTAATCATTGGAAAACATTTCCATAGCTTATTTTCACATCACTATTATTTCGCATCTATCAGTCCCTAACTGTAACTAGTATGAGAACAATTCTCTAAGTATCAATCCGGAAGGTCGAAACCAACATCAGATCGTCACTTAGAAAACCGTTCAACTTACCCTCTCTAGTCAGTTTCTGAATTTGCTTAACTCTATTTCTTAAATTCTTATCATGAAAACATTTCATTTTCTATGTTTAGAAAACATATCTGACTATATTTGGAAAACGTTTCCAAAACTCATTTACGGATTTCCAATGAACGTTGTATAAAACATCGTTTCGCTTAATCCATTTATCGCTTATTCCTTAACTTTATTCCTAATCAACCTTTTAGATCGAACCACAACTATTCCTTTGTCAATTCTGAAGTCAATCAACTTGGGGTATAATTACGTCGTAGACCTTAATTGAACAACGTCCTTTACTGTGAAATAGATGAAGTTCATCACTCACTTTTTACAATCATCTGTTTACGCAAATTCTCGGATTCAGGTTACGAATCCACTTCTTATATGACAACGTTTGATTATAACTATAACGTTATAATTCCTACCCCTAAAATATCTAACCTAAATTATAAATTTATTTCCTAACTCGAATAATTTAACAGACGTGCGTTTTTTACAGGTCCCTATTAAGTTTCAAAATATAAAAAAAACCCGGTGATAAAAAAAATAAAGAATACATCCCTGTTTTCGAATTTCCATTAAAAAAATTACTGTTGTACCCTTACGCATCTATCGCTCCTATCATCTTGCAGAAATCATCTCGCTCAAAAAATCAAAAGTACTCAGTATATCGCTCCTATCAAATCGCTCAAAACCCTAAACCTAAAATTCTGCAAAACCGTCGATCAATCCTACATCGATTCCTCGATAGTACTTAGTCCGATCGCTTCTTCAATCTCACGCAAAAACCAAATTCCACGGTTTTGAAAGACTCTGGAGCAATAAAAACCAAATTCGTCCTGTGTTGCTGTGATGTCGACATATTAAAGTACAAAAATTAGCGAAAAAAGTTATTAATATAATTGTTTGTTTCGTTCTGTATGATTGTAAGCGAGAACGTTTAAGAATTAAATATTTGAATGCATTTATATGCTATTCAGCAAAATTTCAGTAAAATATGCATATTTATATGCATATATTCTAGATATATGCATACATATATGCATATGTTATATATTATGTTTTTTTGATTGCTTGATACAGAGAAACATGCAGATATGCAAATTTGTGTAAATGTAGATTAAAAGATATCGCACAGTTGTAGTTTTAACCAAAAAAATGCTTGATTGTTTATTTGAGTGATTTTTGCACAATTTTGTGCAGGTTTAAAGAAAAGGTGCATATATTTATGCAAGTATTTTGTTGTACATCAGTTCAGTATTATACTATTATTGTAATTATGCAATTCAAATATGTATTTTGTTGTACATTAGTTATATGTACGCAATTATTATTTGTATTGTCTGCATATTCGTATGCAAGTAATAATAACATTTTCATAAAAGTATGCTAGTATTTAACTTCTGCAATTCCAATTTGCAAATTTTCAAAATAATTGCATACAATGATGCTAATATTTAGAACAACTGCACACCAGGATGTTAAAATTCCAGGTTATTATCTAGAACCAAACTAACTTGAAACCGTACAAAATAAACCTCAGCGAGTCATTATTGCAATTAATAAACAACAGACCATTGTTTGAAATCAAAATACCAGTACGAATATTCAAAAAAAATCATGTAATAAATGCATATAAACATGCAACTGTTATTACTAAATTTATTTGTTTATGCAAGAATTAAAAATTTTCTGAACAAATAATTGCATACTAGTAAACAACAATTCTGATTATCTGCATATAAATATGCAACTATCTGCTGGCATTTGCAAACTTTCAATCAACACTCCAAAATTGAATTCAGAGATTTCGTCATGGCAGTGCAATTTTTTGCATACATGTATGCAAGTTTTGCCAATTATTGCATACATGTATGCAACTATCTGCATACGCATGCAAAAAATATGTGCGTGCATACTGAATAATTGCATACAAGTATGCAGGTACTCAGAATAACTGCATACTTGTATACAAGAATACGTTGAAATTATCTTGCTTATTTTGACAATACAAATACGCTTAACATTAAGCAATATTTGCATTTAAGTATGCCAGTATTACAAATAACTGCATACAAGGTAGCAACAATTCGTAATATCATTTAATATCAGAAGAATTAATATCAGTACATAAAGTTCAACCGTAATTCAACAAAGAAACTTCATAATCATGTCATAGTAGTTCAGCATTTAAGATTTCACTTTCTTGACCATATCTACACATGATTTCAGGTTGTTTCTATATGCTTCTTTTTCTGGAAATCTGTGGGTACTCTTCAACTTTCTTTCTTTTTTCAAACATGTCGAGATGTCGTCGGTTGGTCATTTGTAACTAAGGCTTTCTCCTGCTCATTGTCGTCTGCATTATTTTCTTCTTTATTAGGTGTCTGCATAACAAGAAAAACATTTTTAAATAACCATGTTTAAATGCATATAACTATGAAACAAATATTGGATATATACACATTTGTATGTAGCAGTTATTACTGCGCCAACAAAATCATGCAACAATCATTATATAGATGCACACTTGCATTCTAAAATTTTGATTTACTGCACAAAATTAAGAACATATTTGTTGATGGTTGCAGGCTATAAAATATAAAAAACATAAAAATTGCACAGAATAGTGCAACTATTCGGAATAACATCACAACTGAATAGAACATAAGCTCACAATTGTACTAAAATTCGTAATAACATCACATAATTGTGCAAAAAAACATAAAAATTGCACAGAATAGTGCAACTATTCGGAATAAATGCACACATATTCTAAAATTAAGAAGATATTTACTTAACATCACATAATTGTGCAAAAAACATAAGAATTGCACAGAATAGTGCAACTATTCGGAAAAACATCACAACTGAATAGAACATAAGCTCACAATTGTACTAAAACTCGTAATAACATCACATAATTGTGCAAAAAAACATAAAAATTGCACAAAATAGTGCAACTATTCGGAATAACATCACAACTGAATAGAACATAAGCACTAGTGTACTTAAGCTCACAACTGTACAAAAAGTCGTAATAACATCACATAATTGTGGAAAAAAACATAAAAATTGCACAGAATAGTGCAACTATTCGGAATAACATCACAACTGAATAGAACATAAGCTCACAATTGTACTAAAATTCGTAATAACATCACATAATTATGCAAAAAAACATAAAAATTGCACAGAATAGTGCAACTATTTGGAATAAATGCACACTAGTGCTCATCTGTTATGAACTGTTTTCCACATGTGTTTGAGCATTCTGACCACATTCAAACATGTTTCCAAATATTCATAACAATATCTTACAATCGTTCATAAAAATATCGTACCAGTCTGCAAGTATTTTGTTCTAAATAAACTGTACGATCTACAACAAAATTAAAACTTGATACAATAATTAATCAATCGAAAAAACTATAAAATTATAGATGATCGGATTAATCAATCAACAAAGATGGAGTAAAAATTGATAACCGAAAAAAAAACTATTAAAACGTATATATTACCTGGAAGTAGCAAGTTTCAATTCAACCACCTCAATGCGAAACACAGATAGTCAATCTAACATAGATCTATTGAGTCGCTGCAGTCTATGTGCCCTAGGTAGATCAGATGAACCATTCGATTGCTGAGTCTGGAGTTTGCAATTCGCCGCCGCCATCTTTCCTAGTGATCAGATGTCGAAAGAAAACCCTAGATGATATCGCTCGTCGTGGTCGATTGCGTTTTGGTTTTAGAGAATTTAATGGGATTTTTTGTAAACGGTGGAGTTTTGGTTTGGAGCCGCCGCCGCCATTGATCGTAAAAAAAAAATTCTGGAATAAATGGGACCTGTAATACGTAAATCCTAATACGTGTTACGTATTAGATTAATAAGGCGTTAATTAAGGAAGAAGGGCAGTTCTGGAAATAAGAGAGACGCAATTCAAAAATAGGGATGAAATTTATACTTTTCAAAAGGGGAGGATGTGAGCCTAATTAAGTTTAGTTTTAAGGATGTGACCCTAATTTTCACTAATTTCTAAATCAATAACTAAATCTTGATTTAAATCCTGGAAAGTAAATAGTACTTTCCCGAATTCGCTATAATCGAATTCGACGTATAACTCTCTTTCGAGAAATCTCTATTCGATTAACTCTCCCTTTTTAATAACTTATATTCGATAAACTCTATTTCGATTAACTTCTATCGAATAACTAATATTCGAATAACTCTTCTTGGTTGGCTCTATTTCATTTACTCTTATCGAATAGCAAATATTCGATTTTCTTAAATGTGTCAATTCTTATCGAATAACTAACATCCGATTAACTTAAATGGATTTACTCTTATCGAATAACTTTTTCGATTACCTTAACTCGATTTTCTTAACTCGATTATCTCAACTTGATTACTTAACTCGATTACTTAACTCGATAAATCATAACTCGATAGCTTAACTTAACCCAAATCGATTAACTCAACTCTAATCGATTAACTTAATTTGATTTACTCCTTCGAATAACTAATTCGAATAACTTAATTGATTAACTCCTTCGAATAACTAATTCGAATAGCTTACCATCGAATAACTGCTATTCGATTTACTCTAACTCGATTAACTTAATTCTAATCGATTTACTCCATTTCGATTCAACTTAATTCAAATCGATTTACTTAACTCAAATTGATTAACTCCTTTCGAATAACTAAATTCGATTTAACTCTCCTCGAATAAGTACATTCGATTAACTCAAATTGAATAACTAATATTCAATTAACTCTTACGTGTTTAACTCTATTCGAATAACTAATTCGAATAACTCTAATGTGTTTAACTCTATTCAAATATCTAATTCGAATAACTCATTTCGAATAACTAAATTCGATTAACTCCTTTTTATAACGTTTATTCATTTCAAAAGATTTCCTTTTTACAATGTTTATCCATTTATAAAGATTAACTTTTTACAACGTTTATCCATTTATAAAGATTTACTTTTAGTAACGGTTCTTCACTTTATAAATGTCCGTTTAATAACGTTTCTCCCCTTCTAAGGATTTCCCTTTAACAGCGTTTATTTACTTTATCGGTGTTAAAAACAATTTCTACTTCTCTATATAAGTTCAAACTTATATATCCCATTTATCAAACAATAAATATTTTATTTAATTTATAAAACATTATTTATAAATTAAATCTTCTTAATTTATCTGTTAAAAATAGATTTCCTATTTAATATCTCCTAAAATCCATATCGTGTTATACTTGTGTGCGAAGCACGTGTTTAAATCTATCCTTGTATAATTCTGTTTAGTTTCCGAACAAGTGTTCCTTTATTTATTCCCTAAATAAATATTCCTTTATTCCATTTATTTATAATCTAAATAAATGTTCCTTTATATTCTAATTCATTTATTTTCTAAATAAATGTTCCTATTTTATTTCATTTATTTTCTAAATAAATGTTTCCTTTTTCATTTATTTATTTTCTAATTAAATAAATGTTTTCCTTTTATAAAATCCTATCGATTTTATAAATAAGATTCATTTTCAATATAAACATTGAAAATCCCCTTATCAACATTTCGGTATGTTATGGTATTCAATCATATCAAATCACGATGTTCAATATCGTCCAAGCACATATGATCGCCCACAGATTTTATATCACATCATATAACAATATATGAAAAACAATAAAATAACTGTTGAGGAATCCAGTCAGATTCCTCCAACCTGTTTCCCTGCATCACAGATGTTAGACAATATAGATAACATCACTTTCAGTTCCATATGATATATTCTGTTAAACAGAATCAACATAGAAATTTAACTAACTGACTAGCAGTTCAATCAAACGGTCAACACACAGTCAATCAGTCAATATCTAACAGTTCTAAAAATATAACATGAAAATATAAACTGTTCAGAGTTGGTGAGTTTTACTCACATTTGGACGATCATCGTCAATGACGATAACCATCGCTTGATTCAGACAATTTATTTTGCTATAAATTTTGACGGACTCCAATCTACTCCCAGTCAGTCCCATTGTGTAGGCAACGTCCCTGCGATCCCAACACAACTTACGGTTTGCAATTCTGATCAGGTATGAGCGAGTTATTGAGTTTATAAATTTCGATATCGTATGATTTAAATTGAACTAACCCTTAACTTTATTTAAATGGGCTCACCCTCATTCCTAAAGGCCCATTCACATCAGATTGCACCCGTTCCTCTTCAAAGCCCATACTCTCCTTCTTCCACGATGTACAGATCGAACACCATAAACCAAATACACCATTTCGAATTGCTTCATCACCAACTCCTCATCCTTTACTCCATGAATTCAAGCATTTCAACCACCATTTAACCCCTCGTCCGTTCCTCTTCAACCTCCTACCAGTTTTGCCAAACTCGATACAGCAGCCCTCGCGACTACTAGGACCTCGCGATCCTCCAGATGTCGTCGCACACCTCAGAAACTTCCACACTCGAGCCATTCAACCCCCTGAACTCGAATACATACCCTAAACTACACTCGAACGCTTGAGGCCTTTGAAACCGACAAACCCTAATTGACGCTGCCTAAAACCAGCGTGCCAAGAACTGCGTCGAGATCAACACAAGGCATATCCGATTGAGGCTCTTTGTTGTAAGAACCCAAATATATACAATATAGGATTTATTGATTTTCTTTTGAATTTACTATGAATTATGAAACAAATTCTTTGCTGTAGAAAGAAATGAGGATGGCGGCTACCGGTGAATTAGGTTTAAAGTTTGGTTGGTAGAGTATTTATAGGCAGAACAAATATCTAGATATTTTATTTTTTTGATTATTTTATTTATTTATAAGCATACGCTGTTTATAATCATCCTATAAAATTCCTGTGAACACACACGATACCCAAAAATCACCAAACTGGACATGCAGCTACAGCTCGACGTTACGGTCCTAACGAAACTGGTTTCGTCGAATTCCGACTCCATATGCTCACACAGCGTATTTTTAACCGTCGAAATACTGACTATTTTTCACTCTAAAAATCCCTACGGTCACACACTGACTCTAAAAATCACGAAACTTGGAATCTAACAACTATTTGACATTGCGGATCCAACAAAACTAGTTTCGTCGAATTCCGACTTCGTTTGCAAAAGTGGCTATTTTTAACGCTCTAAATAGCCTATTTAAATATATAAATATATTTAAATATTATTAAATATAAATAAATTTATATTATCGTATATCTTTACATATGACATCGTACAGCTCCCGAATATCCTATCAGAATTTTCAGTTTGATATCTCAGATTCCCGGTTACCTCGATATTCAGTTTTACATTGAAAAACCCTTTTATAACGTATATAAAGCGTCGCAAATTATAAAGGAATTCTACAGTGACTTTTCTGAAATTTGATTTGGACATAACTCAAAATCTACACGACGAAATCTCGATTTTTCTCTTCCATATGAAAAATATAGTTCAACAGATCCGTACGTTTCTTGTTTCACAGAAATTCGACTTAAAACGAATCTTGTATATTCAGTTGAAGTTCAACTCGCCAAATAACGAACTGCCGCGTCGTTACGGCTCGATTATAATTATTATTATAATTTATACGTTCAACTATCGTTTATTTAATATATTCGTTATTTAAATAATTAAATAACTTAATTATTATACCTTACAAAATGCGCCATTACAATGCAGAAGGATAAAGTTGTGGCATACGCGAGCCGACAGCTAAACCTGCATGAGAGGAATTATCCAACTCATGATTTAGAATTGGCGGTGACCATGTTTGCTCTGAAGATTTGGAGACATTACCTACTGGGAGTTCGATTCAAGTTGTTCGTAGATCACAAGTCGTTGAAGTATCTTTTCTCCCAAAAGGATTTGAATCTTCGGTAGCAACGGTGGTTAGAGTTTCTGGGATCGTATGATTTTGGTATAGCCTATACTTCTGGTAAGGGTAACGCGGTTGCCGATGCGCTGAGTCGAATACACACAAGTTTAGGAGCAATGTTTTCAGAATGGAAGAGCGTGGAGTATTTGGTAGGATTTGAATTCAGACCACAGTTTGAGTTGGAACCTAAAATGTTAGCAAGCTTATCGATAGGACCTACTCTTATTAAAAGGATTGGCAAGAGTCAAAAGTGTGATGCAAATCTTGTCAAGATTATCCAGAAGTTGGAACCAGAGAATAAAGAGTTCAAGGTTGATCGAGAAGGTTGGCTTCGAAAGTAAGAACGATTGGTTGTTCTTGACATCGACAGACTGAGAGATGAGGTTCTGAGGGAAATTCATCACTCGAAGTTGACGATTCATCCTAGTGGTAGATGTATCAGGACATAAAACGAGTCTACTACTGGGAAGGGATGAAAGGGGATATCAGAAAGTTTATCTCCAAGTGCATGAACTGTCAGTTGGTGAAAGCTGAACAGAAAAAGCCGAGTGGATTGCTTCAACCATTGGAAGTTCCTACATGGAAGTGTGAACATATGTCGATGGATTTTATCGATGGATAACCTATAACCAGGGCAGGAAACGAAGGAATTTGGATCATGGTGGATCACTTGACCAAAAGTGCAAGGTTTATTCCCGTTAGATCAACTAGGAGCTTGTGTATTAGACTTCAGAGGATCATGGCAAGACCATCTACATTTAGTTGAGTTTACATATAATAACAATTACCAGTTGTGCAATAGGATGGCACCATATGAGGCGTTGCATGGTAGACCATGTATTTCTCTAACATGTTGTTTAGAAACTAGAGATAAGTTGATACTTGGGCCTGAGTTGATAAGAGAAACATCAGATTGTGTCGAGATTGTTCGACAACGAATGAAAGCAGCCCAAGATTGTCAGTAGAGTTATGCGAATAAACGTCGAAAATTTGGAATTTGATGTTGGCAATATGGTTTCTGTGAAGATTTTGCCATTAAAGCATGTTGTTCGGTTCAGAAGCAAAGGAAAGTTATCTCCAAGGTTTGTTGGACCGTTTTCGATAGTCGAGCAGATTGGAAAGCTCACATATACGTTGGAGTTACCCGAGAAGATGTCGAGTGTGCATAATGTTTTCCATGTGTCGCTTCTTCGGAAGCGTGTGTATGATTCGAATGTAGAGGTATTTCCGGAACAATACGAAGACCTAGAAATAAAGATCATAGTTGCGAGAGCTCGTAAGCCGCTTTATGTGGTGGGGATGACACGAAACATCTTAGGAGGAAGACAATCAAGTTAGTCAAGGTACAATGAGGTGAGGATGACAATGATTGTATGTGGAAGACGGAAGAGAAGATGAAGGCGATCCATCAAGAACTCTTCGTCGGTATGACCCATTGATATCATGTTACCCTTACTCCACTGTAGCTTATACTAGTATGGGTGTGATCGTTGTTAGAGTTCTGCATGCTAGGATAAGATTAGGGATGCATAGTTGATCGTTGTTAGTTTGGATGATAGAATTGGCCGCTTATGTGATAGGCATGTGGAATTGTTTTGGTTGCTTGTATTTGTTGAGATTTCGGGGAATGAATGTGACGGCCCGCATTTAATGTATCGAAGGACTGTAAAATATTTGTATTTAGTTCTCTGAGGATTGGAACATTCTCATGTTTCGATACGTTATTTATAGGGATGTGAGACGTGTCCATAATTTACCAATTTTGTTTGTGGCCACTTTTCCCCTGTCAGTCTTGTACATGGCATAACTTTTGACTAGGATCAAACCAGGTGCTGAGATTAGTCTCATTGGAAAGGAAACGGTGTTGCTAATTACGTAGAGTGGTCGTATTAAATATTTGGTTCAGCGCTTTGGGAGGAATCGCTGTTTTTGTGTTTCACAGTTTGTTGCCCAGGTTTCGTAGTCATTGATGGGCTGATTTGGAGAGGCCCATTAGTGGGCTGGTGAGAGGCTATAAATAGGAGGTTAGAGGTATGGAGAGAGGGTTACTTTTATTCATTCTCTCATTTGGTTGAGCTCGTGGTCCTCCTTTCTCAATCAAATACACCTTTCCATCATTAAAATCTAGATCAAAGGAAGCGAGTTGAAAATCTACATCGTTCAAAGCTAGATCTACATCAATTGAAGAGAGATTTAATCAATCGAAGAGTTTGCAGAGTCTTCTTCGCTGTTCGGATTGATAATTTTGTGTTGTTTAGGAGAATTAGTGAGTGATATGCATCTCTCACACGGATTCAATCAAGTATATGAGTTGTTTGATCTTAAATTCATCAATTTCAATTTGTTTTCACCTGTATCTACGTCATAGTAAGTGTATTTTTATTTGAACCACCATAGGATATAACCTAGCAACTTAAAACCGGTAATTCTTATGTTAATCCATATGTTTATGCAAGTTAGATCCATTATTCTTTATTTATTATGGTTTTAGGGAATTTTATATGATTATTGGTGGAAATTGTCATTTTGGTGTTTTGATGGATTCACATTGTGTTTATAGTTGAATTGTGTAATTTGGATGAGTTGGTTTCGTCGATATTGTCGTCCGGAGAAGATTTAGTCAAGTTTGGAGCTGTTTCGGTCAACTCTAGACGTTAGGTCGTTTTCTCTTAGATCAGGTCATTTTTGGGAGTTAGATCGTTTTCCTTTGGTCCCAAGAAATGGAATTAGACCGTGGACGTTTAGGTCGCATGGAATAGGTCGGGTTGTCATGAAGTTTAGGTTGTAAATGAGCTAAGGGATTGGATCGTTTGAAGTATGGTGGTTGGTGG
Source organism: Allium sativum (assembly GCA_030737875.1). Classification (NCBI taxonomy): domain Eukaryota; kingdom Viridiplantae; phylum Streptophyta; class Magnoliopsida; order Asparagales; family Amaryllidaceae; genus Allium; species Allium sativum. The sequence goes on along the minus strand of CM060915.1, from coordinate 976,404,863 downwards.
GCACAGGTACAACCGGGAGTCAAATCATTTAATGGGTCGTGGGACTTAAGAGGCTCCAGGTCGTTAGAACAACCTAAGGAATTAGCTCGTTGGGACAAAGCAATGTAGTGTTGCATAAGGACTTCAATTACAGGTCGTGAGTCATCAGGTCGCGGGGGGTGGGGGGACGACCTATAGGGGAAGAACGATGTAAGGGGTTTGATGATGGGTTGAGTTAGGACGTGAGGATGGTAGGTTGTGGGACGACCTAAGGTGGGCGACCTAACCATATTGGACCATTATATTGATGTTGTTTTGGTTCAGCAATGGTTGTGACTTCGATGTATATCCTGGTGGGACTGTTCGAAGTGATGTGATGTATTCGCTGATCGTCGTAACGCAACGAATGTGAAGACAACTAAAAGGTGTTAAGTTGTGGATAATGGTTTCTTGAGGGGGACTTGAGCTGGTGAACGTTCATCGGGGTTGATGGCTAGAGATGCGAAGGCCGAGAGATTATTGTTGTCGTAAGTTCTAGCAGACTCGAAGTAGGGGTAATTTGGGCAGTCGTGAAGGGCCTCGTATCTTGGGCAGTCGTGAATGGCCTAGTTGTCGATATTGGAAAGACAAACATACGTGTCGTGAAGGCATATGGAGTTTTTACTAGAACTAGCGTTTACCATTAGCCCTTGACATATGACAAGTGGTTGTTATACGATTAACGACAGCTTCGAAGTAGAATAGGTAGTGATATCCAGGTCTTGGATGTTTTGTTGTTTTGCTTGTACTATCTCATGTAAATTGTCTAAAGTCGAAGGAGATGTTTCTTGGGTGCTTGTCGATATTGGCATAGGCCTCTAGGGTTTGTGCTTTAGAGATGTTAAGCCCGATGAGGAGAGTTTACGTGAGATTTAACTAGTTAATATGCTTGATATTGAATGATGGTTGTTTTGGTGTTTGCTTAGTTACTCCTGGTTGCCATGTTTGGAATATTGTTTCACAATTGCTTGTTTGTAAAAGCTATCACTATCAGATGTAGGGAAGGCAGGTTTGGGTTCTTCTCGGGTGTTGGGTAAATTGGTTGGTAAATCTATCTATTCTCGTATACTTTGTTAATGATCATAGATAGTTTTTTATGCTCATTAAGACTGCTGTTTGACTCAAGGTTTTATGTTTCCTCTTATTACCTTGGGTTGTTCATCCGATTCGGAAGGGCAGACTAGGTGGCAGGTGACGGGTGATTAGTAAGGATGATGCTGCTATGCGATGGCGAGCAGGAGGCTGGCGTACTACTTTGCTATTACATGGTATCTTTGTTTCCGCTGTCTGATGAGTGTTGCAGTGAGGCTTCATGTACAGACTTTGATGTTGTATCCAGTGATGTATGGATGATCTTTTAGGATGTTATGAAAGTTTGTTATATGATGCTCCACTATTTCTGCTTGTTGTATATGTTCTATTATATTTTATCCTTGCGTTATGGGTTATACGACAGGTTTCGTGTTGTCTTTACCTACTCTGATGATCGTTCATGACTGCTTGGCACACCTTTTAGTGCATTATTCCTGTCTATCCATTGATTTCTTCTGCTAACCATCCAAGAGAACCAACCCTATGATGGTTGCAGTAACTTTGCTATCATCATTGAATTCCATAATATTAAAAATGACCATTTTGCCCCCTTTTTTATTTAATGAATTCAGTTATTCCACTATTTTTTAGACTATTATATAATTTATATCTATTTAAAATATTAATTAAATTTCCGAGGTATTACATTTCCCTCATTAAAAGAATTTCATCCCTAGAACTCCTATGAAACAAAGAGTATAAAATAACACTTATTCATCAACATCCATTAACCAATTATTGCAGCCAAGTTATAAAAACAAAGAATACATAATTATATAAGTATTATAAAAGTAAGCATTCCATGAGCTTGTAGTTTTCAATCCTAAAACGGCTAAATGTAGGCAATGCATACGATGTACATGCGATATAAATAACTTCTAAAACATGATGCATAACATCCTATTATATAAACACACGCGTTCATTCACACACACACACACACACATAAACACACACATATATATATATATACACACACACACACACATACAAACACAACATGAATGCAAATTAACCGTACTTAAATAAATTAAACAATAAATAATTCAAAGCATCCAAATGCTTGACTCATCTAATCAAAAGGAATAAAACCAACATTAGAAACATACCCAAAAAGAGCTGCAGAAATATAGCCTTTGTTTTTTTACTAGGCTCTCACGTGCACTCTATCAGATCATTTACCCATTGTAATCTAAGCAATTTCATTGTCTTATTCGTAAATAGTTTCACCCAACTTTCCACAATGTTGGTTGGACCATGGAACTTGGCTGAAGCACATCTACACTTATATTAATTGGCTAGGTATAGTCATAGTCGTTGTGTCATGTATGCATTTTCGCAAATCTTGCATGTGAAACATGGAGTGAACTCCTTCCATCATCCTTAGCGGCTCAAATCGATATGCCAATCTTCTCATACTTTCCAAAATCGCAGGAAAGCATAAAAATATAGGTGCCACCTTCTAGAATTCTCAAAACTTACTACCAACTTCAATGGTGAATTCTTGACAAAAACTAAATCTCCCACTTCAAAATCTAGATCCTTACTCCTTTTACCCGCATATGATTTCTATCAATCTTATGCAATATTCATCTTTTTTCCTTATGAATTTAAATTTCTCAATCGTATCTCCCACCATTTATGAATTGAAAATAATCTTGTTCGTAGACTAGCACCAGCATGAAGGTGACTTATACGGCCTTTCATATAAAACTCTATATGATTTCATGCCTATCCTTGTTTGTAAGCAAAATCTACCAAAGGTAAGCAGTCTTACCAGTAACCTCTGAAATCCAATATTTAACCTCTTAACTAATCCTCTAATATCCGTTTTACTCACTTTTTCCATTTGTTAACCAAGGGATGGTGAAATAGTATACAAATTTAACTTTGTCTCCAATAGACTCTTAAAAACTAGCTCATAAAAAGTAGATCTAGATCAATCACTATGCAGGTAAATACTTCATTTAACCTACCCATTCCTTTAATATACTTAAATGCCTAAGTTTGTTAGGACTGTCTCGCATGTTGTTAGGTAGGAATGATGGTTTGAATAAATAGTCCTACATCATGGAATAAATTGAAGGAGTGGAGTGCAAATATGAGTTGGTAGGCATGTAACATCTGGAATTCTTTTCGTTACAAGAATGTGTGTACCAAAACATATGCATGCGACCTATGCAGGAGGAATGAGGGCTTTGTTACAACCATCGTTACATAATAGTGGTATCGGACCCAAAAATTACTGACTGGACCATGTAGGCAAGGCGATGCACTTAAAATACTCGAAGGGGATGCGAGTCATGGGGGAGACTATTAGAACTGCCTCTTATCACATACCTTTATATTCTATAAACATTTGCGATGCACAAATTAGTCCATTAATCAACCAAAAATTACACAACTTAGTTACACACATATATACTTATCACATATCACATTCAAGTATTATCGCATCCAAAATATGCATTCCACATTTCACACTACTCAGCTACTTACACCAGACTTATCCTCCATCACATACTAAAATTAAACATACGCATACACTTTCACATACACATACAAATACTAAACATACACATACTTACCATGAATAAATGTAACTTTAGACATACACATATGGAACCCTTAATTATGAATTTGTTGATGTTATATTGTAGGCCATAGGAACTACAATTTACATCTATTTCAATAAAGAAGGGATTAAAGTTGAAACCCCAACACATGAAAAACCCCAAAATTCCAAAATTATCAAATTTAATCATATAAGTTAGGGATACTTACCAATAGGAGGAGGATGGGAAGAAGAGGAGGATATTAAACCGAATTTTGGAGAAAAATTAATTTTTGGGGCTAAAATTGCAATGGGGAAGGTAAGTTTTCGGAAGGAAAATTAAGGAAGAGATAAAATGAAAGTGTGAAATATCAGCTGTTGGATAAAAAAATTTGCTCGTTATCCCGGATAACACCTTTGAAAAAAGAAAAAAAAATTCACTAGTGCCATCTATGATAACGCCTTTAAAAATAAAAGTGGTCTATTTCTGTAAATAGTTTTGAAACGGGCTTATTTGTGTTATAATTTTTCGAAAGTGGCCAAATCAATTTTTTTCCCTTGTTTTAGTTATAAAAACTATATTTATTTAAGTACTATTACATAATTGTTTCTCTGGCAAACCATTTAAATCGTGTGGGATTTAAAATTAGCAACATTGCCCTTGATTTATCTTAGCCCAAATTGAAGCCTGGCCCATATAACAGCAAGGAGGAAAAAAACATGTAACAACAGCCGTAAAAAGAAACGTCTTTCACAGCACTCCACTCCGCTTTTCTTCTTCAAAACTATGCTCTAGAAATCGAATTCACTGATAGCGCCTGTGATGATTTGTGGAAAAATTGCTTCACTTTGCTTCAATTATCTTACGTTGATTTTCATTTGCTTTACTTCTTCGTTTGCTTTGTTTGTTTTCCTTCTCAAATATTGATTTTGTCTACTTTTTTGACTTCCCCGATTGGAACCGGGTTTTTCCAGAGATTTCGTTCCGGCCACCTCCGGAACCGGGTCGGGATGGCCGGAATTCCGGCATGCCGGGCGGAATCTTGAACCTTGCTTAGATACTACTTGTCACTTTCAAGGGTTCAACAGCTCCCAATTTCAATTCTTAATTCTCCAACAAAAAAAATCTCATCATCTTCTTCTTCATTCCAATATGAAAAAGCCCTCACGAGTCAGAGTAGTCTTTGATAACAAAGTACTTAATAAATATCAAGTATCAGAGGGATTTGAGTGTTGTTGGGTTTCACTGAAGCCAGATATCAAGAAAATTTCTGATCTTCAGCTCCGTGTTCAAAGAAGTTTCAGTCTTGATAAAAAGTGTCCTAATGGAGTTGTTTTATATGTAAATGATTTTATTCTACCACCATTTGAATCTACTCGTATGTTGACTGAGAGTGATATCATCAGTGTCAGAAAGAAGAAAAATGCTAATACTGATTCAGATAAGGTCTGTAATCAACCGCTTCCTATTACAAAAGCCGGGGAGAATTCTAACAGTAAAAAACGTAATATGGACAATTCCATTGGCATTAATATGCACAAAGAAAATGGCATTGACATAGATACACACTTGAGTTCTAGGAAGAAAATGAAGAAGTCATATGAATTCCCAAGCCCAAAGAAGAAGGACAAAGCCAAGGTTGCAATGGAGAACGAAATTGCTCCTCCTGCACCTTCAGGTATGCAAATGGTTTTGTGTAGACATTGAATGTGAGTTTGTTGAATCTAGCTTTATCTTTCTTGCATTTTCCACATATAATGACATAAATATTTATATTTTCATCATATGATGATGTTATGTATGTGGTGTCACACACACATCCTTGTAACAAAAGAAATCTTTTCTGTTACGTGCCTATCAATTCATATTTGTATTTCACTCATTCAATTTATTTCATCATGTGGGACTATTTTATTCAAACCGTTATTCCTACCTTAACAACATGCAGGGCCGGTTCAAGCCTTTGGGTTGCCCTAGACGAGCATAATTTATGTTGCCTTTACATAGAAAATAAAATAAAAATGATACTAAGTGGGTTGCCCTTCAGGAAGCTCAATTGTTCAAGTCGATCCTTAAATTAAGAAAGAGCTTGGTCTATTTTATGAAGACAATAAGTGGTACTAGAATTATCTTTCAAAGAAGAATGATAGTAATTACAAGTGCGAAAATAAAGTAAATACCCATAGCAACTAAAGATGCACGTTAGTGAGCATCCTTATTATTATACTTAACATGTCTATAATTATCAATTGCATTTAATTTCCCTAATTATACACTGCTTTAAATTTAGGGCTGTCAACGGATGTTTTCAGATACGTATGGTGCCATATCGGTATCCGTATCCGAAATTATTTTCGGATATCGGATATCCGTATCTGTTTAATTTTCGGATATCCGAATCCGTTTAATTTTCAGATACGGACGGATATCAGATATATATCTGCTCCGCCTGTAATTAATAAATTTAAGAGTATAAATAAAAAAGTTTGGCTCAACATAAAATAATTTTTGTATTAATGTTTATAAAAAACAAGGAAATAAAGAAGTATAATGAGGAAACATTGTTTTATACTAATATCCATAAGCATATCCGAAAATATTCCAAAATTAAACACTAAAACTGCCATTTTTGACTAAATATGGACAAAGAATTATATCACAGTAACATCCAACAGTTACAAAATAATTATTAACTCTATTTTTCTATTTTGAGTTATATATATTACATCAATCAGTCGGACGGATATTTTTCGGATACAAATATCACTGTAACCGTATTCGTATCCGAAAAGCTTTTAAGATATCGTATATCCGTATCTGCTTTTCGGATAATGCCGAATAACGGATATTTCGGATATGGATTCCGACGATATCGGATTGTTCGGGTATTCATTGACAGCCCTATTTAAATTTAACCTTGAACGATTAAATTTCATGTTGCTATGGAAGACAAAACATGATAAAGTCACATAATTTTGCACAAATTTTGTTACATTGCCAATGAAAGTAAAAAAAAGAAACAAAAGAATCAGAGAACTGATTTCAGATCTCCTAAAAAAGAACAAAAAATCAAAATCAAAATATACAACATGTCCTACCTCAAATTCCTATCACTTTGCAACAAACCGAAACACCCATGTCATGTTTTTCCTCTCTTTTTTTCCCTTTTAAATTAAACATTAATTCTATGATGAGTGACGTCCGACCTCAACAAATAACAATCTGATGTCGAAGATCAAGCAAAAGAATTATCGGCTATATTGAGTCCAATAGTGCTGGAACTCATGGCCTGTAGGCTTTAAACACAACTAACTTCAGTTTTTGGGCCACTAACTTCCATCCTAAATAATATGTTTCCACCATAGTTTAATATCTGAGCCCAGATATACTCACCAGCGCTTGGCCGGAATCTACTAAGCGATTTCCCACATCCTATTGCGGTCTACTGAAACTAGATCGAGCGGAGGAGTGCTGTAGCAGAAGAAAGTGAGTGCGATGTTGGAGTGCCGTTGAGGAGGAGGAGGAATCGCATCGAGCGGAGGAAGAAGAGAATCGCATATTGCAATTTGAGCTGAGAATAGTTTTTTTTCCCCCCCTCTTCTCCTCGTTGCCCTAAGAAGGGGGGTTGTCCTATTCAGTGGCCTACTGCGCCTTGCCCAATAACCGGCCCAAACAATATGCGAGGCAACCCTAACATATAACATATGCAGAATATGTCCCAATTTACTGAAACGAAAGTACCATACTACTGATATGGTTGCTTACAAGACGCTTCTTTAATTTAATTATGACGTCCTACAGTATAAGTTAATTATGATGTAATAACATTTCAAATTGCCTTGTTTGTTACTTAATCCTTTTTTAGTCCTTTAATAACCTTAAAAGTACAATTTATACTGCTTTTGTTTTTAATTCTGTTGAATCAAATTTGCAGGCAGCTGGCAATGGCAGACACGAAAGGAACAGGTAAATGCTTCAGCCTATGTGTTTGGGTTTGTTTCATAAATACATCAAATATTTACTTCATTGATTATGGACATTAAAACTAATTGTTCAACACATAGGATTCTTGAAGGTTGATAATTTTATTTTCCTTTCACTGTTCGAATAAATTAATATTGTATTAAGACACTCCAACTCTGGAACTGCATACAAAAATCAACACGAATGCGTAACGATTTAGCTGATAACAAGATTTTCTTCCTACAATTATCATGTCATATCGAAAATACCACATATCATTTACTTGTATCATATACAAGTAACTTAGTATAGTGAAATATTCTTACAATTTATTGAAAAATCATCTTTTTATTCGACTTCATAAGAAAATTTTAATTTGTGTTCTAGGTAACCAATAGTTGGAGCAGGCCTGCCAACCAAAAAACACAAAATTATGGGCGTGCAAACAAGTGGAATCATTCTAATGCTCCTAACAACAACTGGAATGATCATAGAAACAATAGCAACCAAAATCATGCTATGAACACCTGGAGCAAATGCATCAGCATTAATGATCACAGTGGACAAAAGTCGAATTGTAACAAAAACAATAAAGAGTTGTGCAATGAGACAACTAATGGATCGAGTGATCTCACAAATAATAGTGATCAAAATAAATGCAAAGAAGCTTTAGCCAACGAAGATGGGAATGCTAATGGAAAGGAAGATACTGACACTGAGGGTATACAGGAACAAGCATTCACTATTGAGCACAACAATGCTAAAAAAAAGGAACAGGGAGAAGAAAAGGAAAGAACTGATGCTGTGAATACATTGGAACAAACTTTGGCCACTGAGGACAGTACTGCTAAAGAAATAGCTGCTACGACCTTAGAGAACGAAAATGCAATGGAACAATTTTTGTTAGTCTGTACCTTTATTTTTTTGTTTTTGTATTTACGTATTTTTAAGTTGGTTATGTCTATCCAAGATTAGGCTTGTTGCTACAAAGTACATACTGTGCCTGGAGTTTGTTATCGTTTATTCATTTTGTTCCCTGCCATGTAGGAGCCTGGAAAAGCTCTGTTCACCGAGTAATGTTATCATAATGGTACTATAATTTCCAAACTTTTGTATTTTACCTGTCATATTGTGTTGGAAATTGTTTTGAAAACGAAAGGGTGAATTATTTAAAAAAAAAAAAAAAACTGATGAAATGTGAGATGGTTTATATGTGAATAGTCCCACATCTTAACATTATATGGAAGAAGTATGTATTTATACTTGATTCTTAGAAGCCACCTTGGAGTTTCTAATACATGCTTTGTTGTGAGGAGGAATATCATGCATGACTACCACACATGATAGACCAACTTGGCTTGGCTTGGTGATGTAGACATCTACATTTTTGGATCGAAAAACCTTGCATTTTCTCAATCTTTTTTTTACAAGACGGTAAACTATTGATCCGTTTTTTCTGGATTAGATCCGACCTTCTTCCACTACCCAGTAACTATTCGGCACACATATTTTAGTCTATAATATCTTCAGTTTATGGACGAGAAAATATACCGAACGACATTTCTTACTTCCGTCATTAAAATTCTTTAAAAAAAAAAAAAAAAACGAGTAGTTAATTTTTGTGTTCGACATGCAAATCTGGATTGATTTGTTGTGCAAGCAAATCAATTATTCTTCGAGGTTGTTTTACCCTAGAGGCGGTGGCGATACGTAAGTACCGGTTTGCATCATCGGCCAGATCGCCGAATCGTCTTCAAAAGAGCGACAAGATCCGTGACTCAATCATTATTTTCCAATAATTTGAAGACGATATGAAACAATGGCTTCGACTACAACCCTGGATGACGCTGCTCCTTCCTCTGCCTTCCAGATCCCGCTGGTAACTGCTGCCTAGTTCAGGTTTGAAGGCTTGCATTTCAAGCGATGACGTCAGAAGATGGAATTCAACCTGACAACTAGAAAGTTGGTTCCTGCACTGACTACCGACAAACCGCAGCTGCCACACAGACCTGACGAAGCTGATGCCGCACAGATGACTTCCTGGGCTGAACAATCGAAGCAGTTACAGGCCTGAATTGAGCAGGACTATCTGTGCAAAATTTTTATTCTCAATAGCCTCAACGATGATCTATACGACTACTACAACTCAGATGACAAGACAACGAAGGAGATTTGTGAAGCGCTGAAGAAGAAGTATGACACAGAGGAGGCAGAGGCAAAGAAGTATGCAGTCAGCCGCTACCTCAAGTACCAGAAGATAGAGACATGTCAGTAGAGATTCAGTCTCATGAGCTTCAGAAAATAGCTCATGAGATCATCTCCGAAGGTATGGCTTTGGACGAACAGTTCCAATTTGCTGTGATTATTTACAAATTGACCCCAGGATGGTAGGATATTAAGAATGTCTTAAGCCATAAGACTAATTAATTTTCCTTAGACAACTTGATCACGCACCTCTGTATTGAACAGGAGGCTCACAAGCATGACCAAAAAGAAGAAGTGTTGGTAGTCAATAACAACACCACTAAAAAGACCATAAACGCAATTCTAAAACCGAACCCGAAGTCTTTTAAGAATCAGAACCGACGCAACAAACATAATGGGAATCTGCAAGGAAACCAGAAAAGACAACGACGACCAACCCAAAATAATTATTCTGGATAGTTGTTTCTTTGCTACAACTGTGGAAAACCATATCATATGCACGAAAGTGGCGGAATAGGCCAAATCCTGCACCACAGGCTAACCTCATTGATGAGCCTTTTATGACTATGATTACTGAGATTCACCTTGTTGGTGGATCATACAGTTGGTGGGTAGACACTGGTGATTCTCGCCATGTCTGCTATGATCGTGACATGTTCACTACTTACACGGCTATCGATGATCAGAAAGTGTTGTTGGAAGATTCTCACACCACTAAAGTTGCAGGGATTGAAAATAAAGTTTACCTCTGGAAAGATAGCGATTCTGAAAGATGTGATGCATACTACAGAGATGAGGAAAAATATGGTTTCTGGCTTTCTCCTTAATAAGGCTGGCTTTACTCAAGTTATTGGGGATGATTTGTATACCTTAACATACAAGGGAGCTTTTGTAGGAAAGGGTTATGCTTGTGAGGGTATGTTTACATTGAATGTTGAATCTAATAAAGTGACTAGTTCTGCTTATATATTTTATGATTTTAGTATTTGGCACTCTAAATTATGTTATGTTAACAAACGAATAATTCATAACACGAGCACCTTAGATATGATTCCTAAAATGTCAGAATCTGAACTTGATAAATATGAATTCTGTACTCAAGCTAAAATCACAAAGAAACCTCATAAATTTGTTGAATCTGAATCCTTAGACTTGATTCATTTTGATATACGTGAGCTTGATGGCACCTTAACTAGACATGAACATCGTTATTTTATCACTTTTATTGACGACTGTTCTTATTTCACTTACGTATACCTTATGAAAAATAAAAGTGATGCTTTTAACATGTTTAAAATATTCAAAACTGAAATTGAGAATCAAACAAATAAGAAAATTAAGAGACTTCGTAGTGATAGAGGAACAGAATACGAATCTACTTCAATTCTAGATTTTTATAAATTACATGGTATAGTACATGGGAGAACAACACTCTATTCACCTGAAATGAACGGTAAAGCTGAAAGAAAAAATAGGACATTTACCGAATTAGTAGTTGCCACTTTATTAAATTCTGGTGCGGCAAAACATTGGTGGGGGAATATATTATTAACCGTATGCTATGTTTTAAATATAATCCCTAAATCTAAGAATAAAATTTCACCTTATGAAATTTAAAAGAATTATAAACCTAATGTGTCCTACTTTAGAACTTGGAGGTGTTTAGCATATGTTCGTATTCCAGACCCTAAAAGAATAAAATTGGCAAGTAGAGCATATGAATATATATTTATAGGCTATGTTATTAATAGCAAAGCATACAAATTCTATGACCTAAATACACATAAAATGATTGAATCAAATGATGCTGATTTCTATGAAACAAAATTTCCTTTTAAATTAAAGAATAGTCTGGGGACTACAAGTATGCTTATTAGAAAAGAACTTAATGAAAATTATGAAATTGAACCTAGAAGAAGTAAAAGAGCAAGAACCCCAAAAGATTTTGGTTCAGATTTTTGTGCTTTTACTATAGAGGAGGATCCCTCAAACCTCAAAGAGGCTTTATCTTCTTTAGATGCCGACTTTTGGAAAGAGGCTATAAGTGATGAGATGGATTCTTTGGAATTCAATAAGACCTGGCACTTAGTTGATTTACCACCTAGTTGTAAATCTATAGACTGTAAATGAGTACTTCAAAGAAATTAAAACTTGATGGCACTGTTGATAAATATAAAGCATGATTAGTAGCTAAAGGTTTTAAGCAAAGAGAAAATGTAAACTTTTTTGATACCTTTTCACCTGTAACTAGAATTACATTCATTCTAATTTTTATTTCACTTGCATCTATTCATAATTTATTAATTCACCAAATGGATATTAAAACTGCTTTTTAAATGGTGAATTAGAAGAAGAAATTTATATGGACCAACCTGAAGGTTTTGTAGTTCCCGGTTAAGAACATAAAGTTTGCAAATTAGATAAATCATTATATGGTTTAAAACAAGCCCCTAAGCAATGACATGAAAATTTTGATAACTTAATCATTTCACATAGTTTTAAAGTTAATGAAACTGAAAAATGCATTTATTACAAATCTGAGAATGACATTTGTAATATTATATGTCTTTATGTAGATGACCTACTCATTTTTGGGTTAAATATCCATGCCATCAAAAATGTTAAATCTTTGCTAAATGCCACATTTGATATGAAAGATCCAGGTGGGGAAAGTGTAATTCTTAGTATCAAAATTATTAGGTCCGAAAAGGGACTTTTTTTGGATCAATTTCATTATATTGAGAAGATTCTAAAGAAATACAATCACTTTGACTGTAAACCTGCATGTACATGATATGATCCCAGTGTGAAGCTATTTAAAAACACTAGTGAAGGTGTAAGACAGTCTGACTATGCGAGCATCATTGGTAGCCTTCGGTATGCCACTGATGGTACTAGACCCGACATTTCCTATGTCGTGGGATTATTGTGCAGGTTTACCAGTAGACCTAGTATAGAGCACTGACATGCTATTGAGAGGGTCATGAGATACCTAAAACGAACAATGAACCTTGAATTACATTATGAAAAGTTTCCAGCTGTACTTGAAGGATATTCCGATGCAGACTGGAATACTTTGTTTGATGATCTAAAGCGACCATTGGCTATATATTTAGCATCACTGGAAGAGTTGTCTCTTGGAAATCCAAGAAACAGGCTATTTTGGCTCAGTCTAGTATGGAGTCTGAGATGTAGCACTAGCCACAGCTAGTGAAGAAGCGGAGTACTTGAGAAATCTGCTAACTGAGATCCCCTTATGGGAAAAACCGATACCAGCTGTGTTGATCCATTGCAATAGTATCACGGCTATTGCAAAAGATCAAACCCTTTATTATAACAGTAAGAGACGATAGATACGTCGTAAGCACAGTACTGTTTGAGAGCTACTCTCTTCAGGTACTATTAGAGTGGATCACATACGCAGTGATGAATATTTGGCAGATCCTTTGATGAAAGGACTATCCAGAGAGAAAGTCCATAATACTGCTTAAAGAATGGGACTATTGCCCTTAGATTGTTGAGTCACGCACAATGGTAACTTGACCTAATGACTGGAAATCCCAAGAACTAGGTTCAATGGGTAAAAACAAGTTGTGCAGTGATAGTAGTTGAACATGCTATTTAATATACCAAGAAGCATGTATTCCTGAAGTGATTAGAGGATGAGTTGATAGAAACTCTTAATGAGATCTATACTCCATTTGGAGTGGAATACCTACCTTCAGGAGTACTCTTGATAGACTCACCTATGTGAATGTAGAAATGTGGCCGTTTCCTATGGAGTTTTGTTCAAAACTTCTAGAGCGTTCGCTAAACCGAGATAGACATGCATGCCATAAATGCATGGGCTTATTTGATGACACTATAGAAAAGGTTGTGTGTGGTCTGATGTCAGGACTAGAGTTCAAGACCACATGTCACTCTAGTAAAAACTTATTCTTATCACTATGAAAAGGTTCAAGTCGGAAGACACCTTTGTTTATGGACAATCTTATGTTTTTTTTGAAACTGCTCGATTTTTTTTTTAAAATTCAACTGCGGGATTGTTGGAAATTATTTTGAAAACAAAAGGATGAATTATTATAAAAAAATTGGTTAAGTGTGAGATGGCTCATATATGTGAATATTCCCACATCTTGAGACTATATGAAAGAAGAAAACATTTATACTTGATTCTTAGAAGCCATATTGGGGCCTTAGGACTCCCAATACATGCTTTGTTGTGAGGACGGATGTAATGATATGGATTTCGCTCGGACCTAATCGATCGCTAAACCGACCAAGACCGTTCGAATCCCGTATACGCTAACTCTAGGCATACAACACATCTGAACAAATAACAGAAGACTTTTATAAACATCATATAAATGTTACATCAGAGTACATAATATTAGAGTATATCGAAAAAAATGATAACACAACGGAAGATTAATTTACATCAAATGTAATACAATGCACAGCGAAAACAAATAAACAAACACAGCGGAAGACTATCAATGCTCTGGACATAGCTTTAAGCTTCAATCCAGAATCCTGCTTATATATCTGAAAAATAAACTACTCGACTGCCCGTGTGGAAAATAGAGGCACCCGAGTTTGCAAGGGAAAAGCAAACTACAGGTCAGTCATGAGACTGGTGTGAGAAACTCTAAACAGTTATAAACTTATATAAATGATAAGGCAAATCACAGGACCACGCCACTAACGCGGACGGGTTTACCCCCATGAATGCCAGTGTATATACAACAATCAATATAGACATATGGATCTACTATGCATCAATCAACATGCAATATCCCAATCTACCCATTTAGATTAATCACCCCAATTAGATTTTCCAAATCCAATTCAATTTACAGAAATTATTCCTTTGGACTTTATTTACCGATTTCTAATTCAAATCATTTGAAATACATATCTAGCTTTATATCAAAGTAGATTTTACTTCGGGATCTCAAATCAAATCATTTGGAAATATGAATTCCAAATCATAATAATGCATACAAACAAGTATGCAACCAAATATCGGGCTCCCCTCAGACAAGGCAAAGGGTACGTACCTAAGCAACTCGATATATATATATATATATATATATATATATATATATATGTGCACCTCCCACACATGGAGTAGGCTACACACTGACCACTCACCCCTAAGGCACTGGATCCCACTCATACTTTTAATAGACCGGGTTACCAAATCTTTAGCCACATACCAAATCATTTCATATCCCGAAGTGGGGAAAATCATTTCACAACATAATAATCACAAGTACTTTCAAACTATAGTACTTCACATCAGCAATTCACACATATGATCAGTCACTATTAATCACATAACCTTTGAGCTCGTACGTCTCAAAGAAGGGTGTTAAGCAATAGAATAAATTCTCCGCCACCAAACAGATATGTTATCAATAGCAACTAATCGGATACGCGATGAACCACAATGTAAAACATAATACATTTCTAAATCATTTTAGAAATCATCGGGTTTAGGCCTCGAAATCCTTTCTGTTTTATAAAACATTCCCTGTCCAAAATCGGGAATATATTTCTTTTCACTCAAGAAAAACATCATTTCAAAATCATTCATTAAATTTGAAATGAACACAACTCGCTAAACACCTTATCGTCAAATCGTGAAGTGTTTCACAAGGTGTTAGCACACAGATATTCTTACCCAACCCAATGCTAACTGTAAAACCATATTTTGCTCATAAACTGGTCGAGCACAATCCAAACAATCAATCAGTACATCCTGACAATAAATATAAGGTTTTGAATAGAGATGGTATCGACTTATATTCAACATCAAATCCTGAAACCAACAAATATCATATCGGGAATAACGATATCGATATCTTCCAAATTCCCATCCCAATATCTGTGTAATCACGGAATCCAATATCGACATATTCCGAATATTATTTCCATTCCAAACCATTCCAATTCATACATTGGAATATTCTGATTATATTAAAACCATTTCAATCCAATTTATTTACTTAAAAATAATCAGATTATAATTCTAGTTAATAACTAGTTCATTTCGATAAAAATATATTTTTATCTTTACAAATGTGGCATTTTTCACCCAAATACTTTCTAAATCATTTACTATGATTTTACACAAATTATCAATATTTTTAATAATTTTATCGAGGCCCGTACGGTCGATTTCCATAAACGGTCATCGAACTGCACTTACAACGACCTTTTCTAAATTTAATTTGAACATAATTCCAAATCCAACCGTTGGATTTCAAATCTCTTACATTCTTTGGAAAGCTCTTTTCGATACGAACCCAACGGTTCTAGTTTTAGGAGAATCCGACGGCCGGATCTCCCGTAGTCTCAATTCGAAGTCAATGGTCGAAATTCGCGAACGGTCGCTGCGCGGTGTGTTCTATTCAGGCCATATAATATATATATATATATTATATTTCGTCGATTTCCATTTAAAACATTTTATAAATTCGTTTGAAAACGATTTCAATTTCTATTCTGGCTCAAGTTCTTCAACTTTTCAGTTTCTAAGAACTTTCTAATTTTTCAAAAATTTGGCTAACACCCTAAATTTTCAAAAAATTTCGCTATAACCTCCCCTGCATGGGAGCGCTGGAAAAATCCCGAAATTGCCATACAGGCCTCTCCAATCCAAAAAGAAAAAGAAAAAGCCAAGCGGCTAGGCAATCGGCTCATAAAATCATCATACCCAAACAAAACAGTATATATGTACCTATTTGTTGGGCATACAATTTTATACCTCTTCTCTAGCCTCCTTGCTATGACCTGTTCAATATATCGTATATGTATATTTTCATACAACGCCTATATATACATTTTCATATGACTTCAACGCATATATAATTTCACACAACCCATATATAAGCCAAAAATAATTATATTAACGAACTAATAATATTTCCATCATATGATAATTTTATATAATTCATATATACGCTAAAAATGATAATTTTAGCGAACTAATATTTATTTCAAGGGGTGACTATTTTATATACTCATATATGTGTTAAAAATGTTATTTTTAACAAACTAGAATTCATTTCAATGTATGACTATTTTTATTACTTCACATACATGATAAAAATGTTATTTTTATCGTTCAAAGATTTTTTTTTTCAATACATGAATATTTCATATACTTCATACATATAATAAAAATGTTATTTTTATTGTTTAAACAATTTATTCAACATATGAATGTTTTCTTTCTATTCAAGACATGAATTCATATTTTTATTCAACACATGAATTTATATTTTTATTCAAATTGGAATGAGGCCAAATCAATTACCATATAACGTTAATTATATGGATTCCCTACAACACATGTATATAATAGCAACGATAAATCATTAACCATCATCTATAGTGCACCACACAACTGCATAAGCATTAAATATAAATAATTAACGCTTACACAGTCTGCCAATCCATCGATTGACATACAACTAAACAATCGAGATTAGTGTACGTCAAATCTCATCCCAATACCCGTGTGGGGTTTCAAATCAACAAACACAGATTTTATTTGTGCAGTTGGGCGATGTGTAAAATTTATCGTCCCAATCAATATCAATCAAATCAGTGTATATACAAATCGTCCGATTTGTTTATTACTATTTATTTTATATACATGTTAAAAATTATATTTTTAACTATAAAATATTTTCCACTCTAAAATATTTTATTCCATTCCATATCACACAATCAACTTTTACAACACATTAGTCAAACAAACAAGTCATCTATGGTCTGTGGACAAAGGGTGTCGGGTGCTGCTAAGCACCGTATGCATCCTAGTATATATTTCAACTAGAAATCAAAATAAAAGTGAGGAGTTCTCACATTGGGGTTACACTCCGCCATTTCATTTTTGAAATTCAGAACATCTGGATCTGGCCGTACTTCCAACGTAGTCTTCTCCACGCTGTTCATATTAAAATCACATTTTTAATATGATGTTCTATACATTAAAAATCATATTTTTAATACTCTACCAATATAAAAATCATATTTTTATTCTTTCTATAATATAAAAATCATATTTTTATTCTTTCTATAATATAAAAATCATATTTTTATTCTTTCTATAATATAAAAATCATATTTTTAATTCGCTACATATATAAAAATCACATTTTTATAATATCGCTTCACGTATAAAAATTATATTTTTATATCGTTCTTTTTATAATTAAAATCATATTTTTATATTCTTCTATTACATATATAAAAATCGTATTCTTATCACCACTACATTATAAAAATCATACTTTCACTTTGCTTTGTATGTAATGAAAATCATTTTTTTTTATCGCTATAAAAATCTTACCTTTATGTATATAAAAATCTTATCTCCACATTGTTACCTTCCACATAGAAATCAAATCTTGATGTGTTAAAAATCCAATCTATACCTAATCTTTATGCAACTAAAAGTCTGATTTTTCCATAACTAAGAATATAAGTTTTCCTCTATTAAATATCGTAACTTTTATCCTATGTTGTATGTAAAATAAAACACGTTTTTATTACAGCAAAAATCCTTTATAAAATTAATCATATGATTATATTACCTCATTAAAACCCTTTACCTACATAAATAATTTGAAATAAATAAAGAAGGATCACATCGATGGTTGGAGGTGGGTGGAAGGGCGGAGGGGTGCTGAAACGCGGCGGAGGTAGTGTGGAGGTCGCAGCGGAGGTGGGGGGTCTCGGTCTTCGCGCTGGAGGAAGCTAGGGCTCGCGGAAATTGGGGATTTGGGTCTTCCGTTCGGGTTTGGATGGAGGAGGAAGGGAGAGAGGCGCGCAAAGGGGAGGGGCGGTGGCCTCCTCAGGTGGCGGCGGGGCTGTCATCCGCGGTTGGTTTCGAGAGGGAGGGGGTTAGCTCGAATCGGGGGAAGGGGGAACAATGGAGATGAAGGCGGCGGAGGAAGAAGAGAGGGGGGCGCCTCCGACTGGCGGTGCGACGTGGGCCAGGCGGCTCTGGCAATAGGTTTTGTTTCATCGGGATTTTTTTTTGACCTAGTTTGACTGAGTGGAGAGGTAGAGAGGGTATAAAAATATATATTTATTTATTTTATTAATTTTATAATCCATAAAGTTACTTTTTATTTCGACCTCGAAATCAAGCCCACCGACTGTCCTTCATAGCTAATTACCCCCATTCCGAACAGAATGGGATATGTATCGTAAGCCAGTTCGGTTGTTTCGATCTGTTTCCGTCAAAATTAAAATATAAATCTATATACTGAATTTGAATGCACATTTCAATTTACCGGGGCCACATAAAAACTCTAAAAATTCCAGAAAAATTATTTCTAGCTTCGTATTGGCAATACGGTCCTAACAAAACTAATTTCATCGAATTCTGAGACCATTTGAAAAATGGCCATTTTCCAGTCGATTAAAATCAACTAAAACTGGTCAAACACGTTTTCCTTTGCCCCGCTCACATATTGATTTAGAAAATTATGAATTTTGAAATCTAGCAAAAATTTGACATCCCGGATCCAACAAAAGTGGTTTCGTCGAAAACCGAGGTCGTTTGCAAAATTTCCATTTTTAAGGGCCAGAATTCCATAGCGACTATTCTGAAATTTCAACTGGACATAAATTTTTATTCCAGCTATGAAATTTCAATTTTTTGGATTCGTTGGAAAGATATTCTCAAATAGATTCTAATATTTTTGGTTTCGCTAAAATCCGGTTTATTTTGAATCTTGTACATTCATTTGAACTTTGAAATCGAATTTTCTAACTACCGCGCCATTTTCAATTCCTTTTATAATTAAAAATAATTATTTATACTCTAATGACGATTCAAATAAAAATATACGTTCTAACTCTATTCAAAATAAATTTCTCGTCATTATTATTTAAAATAAATCATTTTAAATATTCAAAATTCATCAAAATTGCCAAAATAAAAATTTTAAATTGGCTCGGATTTCCGGGTTATTACAACGGAGACCATGCATGACCACCACACGTGCGCGCGAGCGAGTGACTGACACGACCCGGCCCAGCTCGGCTCGGTTTGGGATCCGGCTTGAGCTTGGTGGTGTAGATACTTATACTTTTGAACCGTAAAACCTTGCATTTACTGAACCATTTTTTATGACATGGTAAACTCTTGATTCGTTTTTTCTGGATTAGATCCGACTTTCTCCCACTACCTAGTAGTTGTTCGGCACACACATTTTGGTCTATAATATCTTCAGTTTATAGACGAGAAAAATATACCGAATGACATTTCTTCTTACTTCTTCCATTAAAATTCTTAGAAAAACAACCGAGCAGTTAATTTTCATGTTCGATGGTGCAAATCTGGATTGATTTGTTGTGCAAGCAAATCAATCATTATTCGAGACTGTTTTATCGTAGAGGCGGCGACGATACATAAGTACTGGTTTGAACCATCAGCGAAATCACCAAATCATCTTCAAGAGAGTGACAAAGTTCATGACTCAACCATTGTTTTCCAATATATCGTATCAGTGAACAAGTGCCACATAATTTCTTCAAACGTTAGTAGCAACAACTTCATCATCTGATTAATTTTGTAAAGTGACTTTAGAGTTCAATTTTTCGATAGCAAAGGTTTCAAATTTTGATGTTCAGTAAAGTCAAGCCTTGCTAAAGTTTGAAAGTCAAGATTAATACAATATTAAAGGGAGAAAGCCTTTCAAGAATGGTTGAGCCTGGAGAGCATTCATAGCAAAGAAACTTCATAGTACAATCAGGACTACATGAAGAAAAATTATTGAGTGTCGTCTAGATTGAGACGTGCATAGCTTAAGTTTTAAGGGGTTCCAAAGATGCTTAGAATCTTCAAATTAGACAGTGAATGATTGAATGGCTATTGTTCGAGCCATAGTTTCAACGATATAATCATATATAGCCATGACACAAATTTCATCCAACTTGTCGGATCGTCAAGGTCATACTAATACTTCCTCCCGGCACCAATGTACTGTTACAGTTTATATACTAATAAAAGAATCTTCTTTTCAGAAACTTGATTAATAAATTAATATCAACTTAATTTTATAAAAAATCTTTTGTTTAAAAGGTTGCCTTTTTCAACTATTGAGCTTGTACATCCTAAACTTAAGCACTAGTTCAACAATGATTTGAATATGAAAACAAACTACAAAAGCGTGCAAACCCAGATGTCAGCACTTTAATACATACACTCAGGGGAACGCTTCTCACTCTGACTGCAGCATCCCTACATGTTATCTGATTTCAACCACATATTTTTGTTTCTCTCATTCTCTTCCTCTTTAACTATTGTTCATATACAAATTTATGGTTAGAAAATAAAGTTTTTAAGATACTGCAAATGAGAAATGATATATATAGGGTTCTAGCGCATCCCTATTTTGTAGCACCCATTTAGCACCTCAACCCTACCGTGAGCTACACTAATCCAAATCCAAAAAGATTTTGTAGATGTTCAGTCCATATATATATACATATATATTATCATCTATCCAAAATTTGAGCTCATTCCAACATTCATAGAAAAATTTATTTGATGTTTAAATTTAACGGTTCGAATAAATGTCTAAATGGTGACTAATTGAGCTAAGACTTTGATAATGTTACGAATGTTAGAACAAGCTCAAATTTTGGGTAGATGGTAATATATATATATATGTATATATATATATATATATATATATAGAGAGAGAGAGAGAGAGAGAACATCTACAAAATCTTATTGGATATGGATTAGAGTAGCTCACGAGGTAAGGATGCTAAAGGGGTGCTGCAAAGCAGAAGATGGAAATAAATCTAATGGTAGCGAGCATTTAATAGCATCGCAAACAGTGACCGGACCCCTTTGACTCCTGTTTTCCACCATACATCTGTTTTCTCTCTTCCTCTATTACCTTATTCTAATATAAATGAAAGGCGGAAACAAAGAAGCTAAAGGGGTGCTTCACTTTTTGGGTGTTATTGAACGCTTATATATACATATATACACACACATATACATGCATACATATATATATACACACACACACAGAGGCAAGCACACGCGCGCACACACACACACATATACTTACATACACACATATATATATATATATATAATATGTAATGCAAATACTTCCCATTTCGAAGCCTTTTTCAGTATTTCGAAAACACCCTTTATTTTTAGTTTTTATTTAAACTACCTGTAATAGCCTGCATTTTACGTATCAGAGGATTGTAAAATATTTTTATTTTATTCCCTAAGGGTTGGGCCATTCTCATCTTTTGATATGTTGCTTATGGGGATGTGAGACATGTCCATAATTTTTACCGATTTTGTTTGCGACCATTTTTCCCCTGTCAGCCTTGTATAGGGCATAACTTTTGACTCAGGTCGAATCAGAGGGTGAGACCTGCGCCATTGGAAAGGAATTGATGATTGTCTTTCTGTAGAGTGGTTACATTAAAGATTTGACTCAGCGGCTTGGGAGAAATCGTTGTTTTAAGGTTTCATAAATTTTGTCCAGGTTTTATTAATTAAAATATGGGCTAATTACTGGGGCCCGCTAAGGGTTGGGTTTTTGGCTATAAATAGGGGGAGGGAGCCATGGAGAATGTTTTAGTTTCTCCATTCTCTCATTTGAGATCCTTCATTTCTTCATCTCCTCTATCTTTCCACTATTAAAATCAAGATCGACAAAGAGGGATTGAAGATCTACACCAAATCAAGAGAGATCTACATCAATCAAAGGGAGATTTCATCAAATCGAGAGATTTAGAAAAGGATCTTCGCTGTCCGGATTCGTTTAACATTGATTTAGAGCCAAATCGTAGAAGTGGTGAGTGATATGCATCTCTCACGAAGGTTCAATGGAGTATATGGATGTTTTTATCATTTGTTCATCATTTTGTGGTGTTTTCATACAAATCTAATCAATGTAAGTATGATTTTAATGCTTAATCATCATAGGGTATAAATCTAGCACTTTTGAAAGGTAATTTCATGGGTTTGTTTTATGTTTATATCCATTCAAGTGTTTGTTCATGTTTGTTTGACATTTGTTCATTTTTGTTTGAATTGACGGTAGAATGATGATTGATTGTTGTTTTAGATGAATTAGTATCGTTGAGAAGTTGAAAGTTTGATCTGTTTCGAGTATCGTGTTTAATCGCGAAGTTTGTTGAAGATTTGGTGATTTTAGTGCTCGGATCAGATAGTTTTGTTGCTCGGGTCGTACAGTTTGGATTTGCAGAAGATCAGCTAATTTGGTGGAGTTATGAAGTGCAAAGTTAAAGAAATCGGCAAAAGTGGTGTTTGGGTCGGACAGTTTGGTTTTAGCAAAATCACATGTTTGGCAAACTATTTTTGGTGATCGTATCGGCCCTGGCAAG
The DNA here is from genome assembly GCA_030737875.1 of Allium sativum. Taxonomy (NCBI): domain Eukaryota; kingdom Viridiplantae; phylum Streptophyta; class Magnoliopsida; order Asparagales; family Amaryllidaceae; genus Allium; species Allium sativum. The sequence continues at coordinate 976,381,617 of CM060915.1, read as the reverse complement.
TGTTGAGTTCGAATCAAACTGTTTGAGAAGGTTCGGGTCAAACAATTTGAGAGGATTCATATCAAACAGTTTGAGAGGATTCAGATCAAACAGTTTGAGAAGGTTCGGGTCAAACAGTTTAAGAAGGTTCGGTTCAAATAGTTTGAGAAGGTTTAGATCAAACAGTTTAAGAGGATTCAGATCAAATAGTTTGAGAAGGTTCGGGTCAAACAGTTTGAGAGGTTTTGCATCAAACAGTTTGAGAAGGTTCGGGTCAAACAGTTTGAGAGGATTTGGATCAAACAGTTTTGAGAGGGTTCAGGTCAAACAGTTTTTTAGATTCTCGCAGATTGACCCGAATCGATCCAGGATCGGACGAGATGATACGATAGCATTCCAGAAGCGCTGTAAAAGTCTGTTTTGACGTAAAATCTAGGTTTCACATAAACTAAGTAGGAAATGCTATGAAATGCAGTTTCGACCAAACGAGGGTTGTTTTGAGTCGACGATGGTTGTAGCTTCGATGAATTTAAGTAGGAATTGTGCAAAGCATTGTGAAGTATTCGTTGACCGGGAAGATACAATGAATGTGGGTTCAACTCAAAGGTTGTGGGTTGAAGAATTGAAGTATTCGTTGATCGGGGAGATGCAATGAATATGGATTCAACTCAAAGGTCGTGAGTTGGTAGATAATGTTTGCTCTAGAAGGTTGCTTGAGCTATGGATAGCCGTCAAGGACGACTAAGGATGTTGGAGGCTGAGAGATTATCGTGTCGTAGGTTCTAGTGAGCCCAAAGCTGGGGTACAATAGAGACGTCTAAAAGACCAGAAGATTGTTGGTCGAGTACCCTGGGTATCGTTGCAAGGCCTAGAAACCAGAAGGTTGCTGGTTGGGTTTCAACTAGAACCGGGGTTACCATTTGCCCTTAAGATATGGCAAGGTTTCCGTCATACGATTACGATGGTTTTGAAGCAGGGTTCGACAACGATAACCTGAGTCATGGATTATTGTTTGTTTTGCTAGTGTCTTCCTATGTAGATTGTTAGAAGTCGGGAGAGATGTCTCTTCGATGCTTATCTGATGTTGGTTTCGGCCTTCGCGGCTTGTGCTTAAGGGATGTTGGTTTCGATTAGGGCTATTTACATAGGACTTAAACTGGTTGATACGATTACTACTGCTTGTGTACTTCTATTTGATGTAAAGGTTATCACTGTCAGGTGTGGGGAAGACAAGTTTGGAATTCTTCTCTGTTGATGTTGGTAGATTGGGTGTTACTTTCTTCCTACTTTCTTATACTCTATTGTTGATGCGTGATAGTTGTTTTATCGCTCACTATGACTGTTGTCTGACTCAAGTTTTTATGTTTCCTCTTATTACCTTGGGCGGTTCATCTACGGTATTGTGGATGGGCAGACATAGTTACAGGTGGTAGATGGTAGATCTTAGTGGACGATGATGCTTACTGAAGATGAGCACGAGTCTGACGTTTTATTTCTCATATTATACTTATATGGATGTTCCGCTGTTGTTTGTTTGTACTCTGAGTGTTATGTAGTGAGGTTATCATGTACAGATTTCTATAGTTGTTCCAATCTTCTATGGATTTCCCTCTAAATGATATGAAAGATTTAGTTCTCTGTTATGTGATGCTTTACTACTCCTACTTGTTGTATATGTTCTATTATATTTTATCCTTGCGTGTGAGTTCTATGATAGGTTATGCGTATGTTTACCTATTTGGATGATCGTCTATAGCAGCCTGGCACACCTTTCAGTGTAATATTCCTCTTGTGAAGTGCAGGGGTTATGGGCAGTCGTCACATTTGGTATTAGAGCTCGGGTTAACGATTTTAGCCAAAGTTCTAAGACGTAACTACGTATGAGAGACGTACTTGTAGATTTCAGTTGGATTCTTACTCTATATATATTAGCATATATAGTAGTAGCGGTTGTATCTCTTTAGAAATTTTTCTTGAAAGAGGCTAATTATTCTAAGTTGCAAATTTGGAATGAGTAGACGGGGATCAAGACACGCTGCTAGGGGAGCTAATACTGGAGGGGAAATGGCGGTGAACCAAATTACCTGGCCATGTTTGAAGCCATGGTATAAGCAATCATGCGAAGGGTACCCGCTCCAGTAGCAACAACAGTAGATGTAGGTATGCGGGTTCCTAGAGTAGTAGATTTTGCAAAGTTGTGCAAGGATTATACATATCTAGGAGGAAAACCATTCAAAGGAACTAAGCCAGCTGAGGAGGTTCAGAAGTGGATGGACACTTGCGTTCGTACCTATAGAGATTTGGGGTTGGATGATGCAAATAAGAGGAAGCCTGCATCAAGGCAGATGCAGGGCAGGGCCATGGAGTGGTGGAATTCGGTTACGCTTGAGACTCTAGAAGAAAGGATTTCATTGGAGCAATTCCAAACTAAGTTTGAAGCAAAATTTATCTCCACTGCCCAGAAATTCGTTCTCTTCAAGAATTTTGTTGAGTTGAATCAGAACAGCAGATCAATTCTTGACTATATTTCTGATTTCGAGGCATTGTCCAGATATGCTCGTTCATACATCGATACACCCTATCAGAAGAATGAGAAGTTCGTTATGGGTTTGGATACCTATATTGGAAGGTCGCTGGTGGATCATCTTGACGATTCATTCGAGAAGATTGTGGAAAAAGCTGTTCGCCATAAGAGCTTGTTTCCTAAGGAAGCTAATGTTGTTGTTGCAACCAAGGAAGTTCAAAAACCACATCAAGGTGGTAATAATAAGAAGAGGAAGCAACAATAACATAAAGGAAAGGATGGCAAGAATAAGCTGAAAAGTGAGGTGGTTTGCTTTAACTGCCAACAGAAAGGTCATTTTGCTAATGAGTGCAAGAACCCCAAGGCTGAGAAGAAGTGCTACAAGTGCGGAAAGCCTGGGCTTGAGAAGAAGGATTGTCTAGAATCAGCTAAGGAAAATCGGGTTGTGAAGGCATATGCTTTGGAAGCCGTGTCATCTTCTTCAAGAGCTCCTACTACAAAGGAAAAGGGAAAGGTTGTCGTGGTGCAAGGTACTCTTTCTGTTAATGGTGTTTCAGTTCGTGTGTTGTTCGATGCTGGAGCATCACATTCTTTCATTTGCAATGAGCTTGTGTGTCGCTTGGGTTTGGAACCCGAGATCTGTGATAGACGTTTCGTAGTGACTAATCTGATTGGGGGTTCATCCAATCTTTGCATGATTTGTCGTCGTCTAGTGTTGTCGAGTCATGCTTGCTCTTTTGTGTGTGATTTCTTTGTTCTTAAATTCCCTGAGTTTGGGATCATCTTGGGCATGGACTGGCTCAAGAGGTATGCGGCAAGGGTGAATTGCGAGAAGCTAGAGGTGAGAGTCGGCGATGTGGAAGGGCGAAAGGTGGTGATTAGATGTAAGTGCAAAGAGGGTGTCTTCGTGAGCTATACATATTCGCTTGGGATTCCACAGGAAGACTTGTCATTTGTGCTGATCTCTAAGGAGTACGAGGATGTCTTTGACGAGGTCAAAAGGTTGCCGCCGCATCGTGAGATCGAATTTAGAATCGATTTGGTCGAGGGTGCTAGACCAATGGTTATGCCTCTTAGGCAGATGGCACCTAAGGAACATCGAGAGTTGAAGGTGCAAGTTTGTGACCTTTTGGGAAAAGGATTCATTCGGAGGAGTGTATCCGAATGGGGTGCACCAGTCATGTTTTCAACGAAGGCAGATGGCTCGTTGAGATTGTGTGTGTACTATTATGAGATGAATAAGGTGACTAAAAAGAACAAGTATCCGTTGCCAAGGATTGATGACTTGTTCGATCATCTTCACGAACCCAAAGTGTTTTCTCAGATGGATTTGGCAACGAGATTTCACCAGTTGAGGGTGGCGAAGGATAGTGTGCCAAAGACTGCTTTTAGGACACCATCAGGTTTCTTCGAATGGTTGGTGATGCCATTTGGATTGACTAACGCACCAATGTATTTTGTGGATCTTATGAATAGGGTCTTCAGAGATCAGTTAAATAAGTTCATACTTGTGTTCGTGGATGACATTTTGGTCTATTCACGGAATGAGGAAGAGCACAAGACGCACTTGAGGATCGTGTTGGAAATCTTACGAAAGCATCAGCTAGGAGCCAAGTTTTCAAAATGTCACTTCTGGAAGAGTGAAGTGAGGTTCTTAAGTCATGTAGTTTCCGATAGTAGGATAGAGGTTGACCCCGCTAAAGTGAGAGCAATCCAGGACTAGGATAGACCTAAGAATGTGACAGATGTGAGAAGTTCTCTTGGATTGGCTGGTTATTACCGACGGTTTATCAAGGATTTCTCCAAGGTAGTTGCACCGTTGACAGGATTGACGAAGTAAAACCAAGTGTTCACATGGGATGCAAAGTGTGAGAAAGCGTTTGGAATCCTAAAGGAGAGACTAATGAGTTCTCTTGTGTTGACCGTTCCAAGTGGGACTGAAGAGATGGTGGTATACACCGACGCATGTGGCACCGAGCTTGGAGTAGTGCTAATGCAGAAGGATAAGGTTGTGGCCTACGCTAGTCGACAGCTATAGCCGCATGAAAGGAATTGCCCGACTCATGATTTGGAGTTTGCAGCAATTGTGTTTGCCCTGAAAATGTGGAGACATTACCTATTAGGAGTTCGATTAGAGTTGTTTACGGATCACAAGTCGTTGAAGTATCTTTTCTCCCAAAAGGACTTGAATCTTCAACAGCAAAGATGGTTAGAGTTTCTGGCATCATATGATTTCGGTATAGCCAATACTCCTGGCAAAGGCAACGCAGTAAAAGATGCGTTGAGTCGAAGACACGCAAGTTTAGGAGTGATGTTTTCAGAATGGAACAACCTCGAGTATTTGGCAAGGTTCGATTTCAGGCCACAATGCGAGTTGAACCTGAAATGATGGCAAGCTTATCGATTAGACCTACTCTTATCGAAAGAATTGGCGAGGGCCAAAAGTGAGATGTAAAGCTTGTCGAGTTCATCCATAAACTAGAACCAGAAGATAAAGAGTTCAAAGTTCATCGAGAAGGTTGGCTTCGAAAGTAAGGACAATTAGTTGTTCCTGATATTGATGGATTGAGAGATGAGGTTCTGAGAGAATGTCATCACTCGAAGTTGACGATTCATCCCGGTGGTAATAAGATGTATCATGGCATAAAGCGAGTCTACTACTGGGAAGGGATGAAGCGGGATATTGGGAAGTTTATTTCCAAGTGCATGAACTGTCAGTTGGTGAAAGCTGAACAGAAGAAGCCGAGTGGTTTTCTTCAGCTATTGGAAGTTCCTACGTGGAAGTGGGAGCAAGTATCGATGGATTTTACGGGTGGACTACCTAGAACCAGGGTAGAAAACGAAGGGATTTGGGTCATCATGGATCGCTTGACCAAAAGTGCAAGGTTCATTCTTGTCAAGTCGACTAGGCCGGCATCGAAATTGGATGAACTTTATGTGAAATGGATAGTTCGATTCCATGGTATCCCGAAGATCATAGTAAGTGATCAAGGTCCCTTATTCACGAGTGGACTTTGGAAGAGTCTATAAGAAGCTTTGAGAACCGAGTTGTGTTTAAGTACGGCTTATCATCCACAAACTGGTGGTCAAACCGAAAGGGTTAATCGAATCTTGGAAGATCTTCTGAGGGCTTGTGTGTTAGATTTCGGAGGATCATGGGAAGACCTTTTGCATCTTGTTGAGTTTGCATATAATAATAGCTACCATTCTAACATTGGGGTGGCACCTTACGAGGCATAGTATGGGAGGTCGCGTACTTCTCCAACTTGTTGGCTAGAAACTGGAGATAAGTTGGTACTTGGGGCAGAGATGATTAGAGAGACTTCAAAATGTATCGTGATTGTTTGGCAACGAATGAAGGCAGCCCAAGATTGTCAGAAGAGTTATGCTGATAAGCGTCGAAAATACTTGGAATTTGATGTAGGTAATATGGTTTTTGTGAAGATTTCACCGTTGAAGCACGTGGTTCGATTCAGAAATAAAGGAAAGTTAGCTCCAAGGTTCGTTGGACCATTTCCGATAGTCGAGCGAATCGGAAAGCTCGCATATAGATTGGAGTTATCCGAGAAGATGTCGAGTGTGCATAATGTTTTCCATGTGTCGTTTCTATAGAAGTTCGTGCATGATTTGAATGTGGTGGTATCTCCAGAGAAGTACGAAGACTTAGAAGTAAAAACCGCAGTTATGAGACCTCGTAAGCCACTTCGTGTTGTGGGAAATGACGCGAAACAGCTTAAGAGGAAGATGATTAAGCTAGTTAAGGTATAATGGAGTGAAGAGGGCGACGATTGTACGTGGGAGACAGAAGAGAGCATGAGAGCGAGTCATCCAGAACTCTTCGTCGGTAGGATCCTTTGATTGTATCATCGTTATATCGTTGTATCTTGTTGTTGGTTGATAGAATTTCGCGTGCTAGGATAAGGCTATGGGTGCACGACAGATGATTGCTAGTTTGGATGATAGAATTGGCTTCTTATTGACGATAGCAATGCAGAATTGTTGTGATTGCTTGTGCTTGGAATTTCAGGGGCAAAATTCTTAAGGGGTGGAGAATGTGACAGCCCGCATTTTACGTATCGGAGGATCGTAAAATATTTTTGTTTTATTCCCTAAGGGTTGGACCGTTCTCGTCTTTTGATATGTTGCTTATGGGGATGCGAGACGTGTCCATAATTTTTACCAATTTTGTTTGTGACCATTTTGCCCTATCGGCCTTGTACAGGGCATAACTTTTGACTCAGGTCGAATCAAAGGGTGAGACATGTGCCATTGGAAAGAAACTGTTGATTGCCTTTCCGTAGAGTGGTTACATTAAAGATTTGGCTCAACGGTTTGGGAGAAATCGTTGTTTTAAGGTTTCACAAATTTTGTCTAGGTTTTATTAATTAAAATATGGGTTGATTTGTGGGGCTCGCTAAGGGTTGGGTTTTTGGCTATAAATAGGGGGAGGGAGCCTTGGAGAATGCTTTACTTTCTCCATTCTCTCATTTGAGATCCTCCATTTCTTCATCTCCTCCACCTTTCCACCATTGAAATCGAGATCTACGAAGAGGAATTGAAGATCTACACCAAATCAAGCTAGATATACATCAGTTAAAGGGAGATTTCATCAAATCGAGAGATTGGAGAAGGATCTTCGCTATCCGGATTCGTTTAACATTGATTTAGAGCCAAATCGAAGAAGCGGTGAGTGATATGCATCTCTCACGAAGGTTCAATGGGGAATTTGGATGATTTTATCATTTGTTCATCATTTTGTGATGTTTTCATACAAATCTAATCAATGTAAGTATGATTTTAATGTTTAATCATCATAGGATCTAAATCTAACACTTTTGAAAGGTAATTTCATGGGTTTGTTTTATGTTTATATCCATTCAAGTGTTTGTTCATGTTTGTTTGACATTTGTTCATTTTTGTTTGAATTGATGGTAAAATTGATCATTGATTGTTGTTTTAGATGAATTATTATCGTTGAAAAGTTGGAAGTTTGATATGTTTCGAGTATCGTGTTCAATCGCGAAGTTTGTTGAAGATTTGGTGATTTTAGTGCTTGGATCAGACAGTTTTGTTGCTCGGGTCATACATTTTGGATTTGTAGAAGATCAGCTAATTTGGTGGAGTTTTGAAGTGCAAAGTTGAAGAAATCGGCAAAAGTGGTGTTCGGGTCGGGCAGTTTGGTTTTAGCAAAATCACGTGTTTGGCAAGCTATTTTCGGTGAACATATCGGCCCTGGCAAGTGTTGAGTTCGGATCAAACAGTTTGAGAAGGTTCGGGTCAAACAGTTTGAGAGGATTCAGATCAAAAAGTTTGAGAGGATTCAGATCAAACAGTTTGAGAAGGTTCGGGTCAAATAGTTTGAGAGGATTCAGATCAAACAGTTTGAGAAGGTTCGGATCAAACAGTTTAAGGGGATTCAGATCAAACAGTTTGAGAAGGTTCGGGTCAAACAGTTTGAGAGGATTCAGATCAAATAGTTTGAGAAGGTTCGGGTCAAACAGTTTGAGAGGACTCGGATCAAACAGTTTGAGAGGACTCGGATCAAACAGTTTTGAGAGGATTCGGGACAAACAGCTTTTCAGATTTTCACAGATTGACCCGTATCGATCCAGGATCGGATGAGATGATACGATAGCATTCCAGAAGCACCGTAAAAGGATGTTTTGACGTAAAATCCAGTTTTCGCAGAAATTAAGTAGGAAGTGCTATGAAATGCAGTTTCAACCAAACGAGGGCTGTTTTGAGTCGACGATGGTTGTAGCTTCGAAGAATTAAAGTAGGAATTGTGCAAAGCAGTGTGAAGTGTTCGTTGATCGGGAAGATACAACGAATGTGGGTTCAACTTAAAGGTTGTGGGTTGAAGAATTGAAGTGTTTGTTGATCGGGGAGATGCAACAAATATGGATTCAACTCAAAGGTCATGAGTTGGTGGATAATGGTTGCTCGAGAAGGTTGCTTGAGCTATGGATAGCCGTCAAGAAGGACGACTAGGGATATTCGAGGCTGAGAGATCATCGTGTCTTAGGTTCTAGTGGGCCTAAATCAGGGATACAATAGAGACGTCTAAAAGACTAGAAGGTTGTTGGTCGAGTACCCTAGGTATCGTTGCAAGGCCTAGAAGCCAGAAGGTTGCTGGGTGGGTTTCTACTAGAACCGGGGTTACCAATAGCCCTTGACATATGGAAAGGTTGTCCGTCGTAAGATTACGATGATTTCGAAGCAGAGTTCGGCCGTGATAGCTAGAGTCATGGATTAGTGTTTGTTTTGCTTGTGCTTTCCTATATAGATTGTTAGAAGTTGGGAGAGATGTCTCTTGGGTGCTTGTCTGATGTTGGTTTCGGCCTTTGCGGCTTGTGCTTAAGGGATGTTGGTTTCGATTAGGGCTATTTACATAAGACTTCAACTAGTTGATATGATTACTACTTCTTGTATACTTCTGTTTGATGTAAAGGTTATCACTGTCAGGTGTGGGGAAGGCAGCTTTGGAATTCTTCTATGTTGATGTTGGTAGATTGGTTGTTACTTTCTTCCTACTTTTTTATACTCTATTGTTGATGCATGATAGTTGTTTTATCACTCACTAAGACTGTTGTCTGACGCAAGGTTTTATGTTTCCTCTTATTACCTTGGGCTGTTCATCTACGGTATTGTGGATGGACAAACATAGTTAAAGGTGGTAGATGGTAGATCTTAGTGGACGATGATGCTTACTGAAGACGAGGAGGAGGCTGACGCTTTATTTCTCACATTATACCTATATGGATGTTCCGCTGTTGTTTGTTTGTACTCTGAGTGTTATGTAGTGAGGTTATCATGTACAAATTTCTTTAGTTGTTCCAAAGTTGTATGGATTTCCCTCTAGATGATATGAAAGATTTAGTTCTATATTATGTGACGCTTTACTACTCCTGCCTGTTGTATATGTTCTATTATATTTTATCCTTGCACTGTGAGTTCTACGACAGGTTCTGCGTATGTTTACCTATTTGGATGATCGTCCATAGCAGCCTAGCACACCTTTCAGTGTAATATTCCGCTTGTGAAGTGCAGGGGTTATGGGCGGTCATCACACTACCATAGAAACGTGATTCCTACCTAAATTAGCTTTCTTCTCCACCGTCAACAAAAACAACGGTATCTAAATAACCAATATAATTATTACCTCTAGTAGTCAAATCTTCTCGCCCTCGTCTTACGAATAATAATTCTAATCTGTTCACCCTCATCTTATCTGCTTCCCCAATTCTATAGAATTAATTTAGATTGGCTAAAACAAGTGGTAGTTCTCTGCATCCCTCTCCACCATTTATATACAGTATTTTATTATACTTAAATTTTCATTTAGAACACTTCTACTATGATTTCCTAAAGATTTTTGAATCTTTAGTGTTGTGGAGAATTTCAACACAAAACCGTTCAAATCGAATTCCAAGGCATAACGGAAGACGAGATCGTGGTAAAAGTGCAAAAATAACCAATCAGTTTCTCAGTATTAACCTCAACATAATCTAATAAATAATCACAATAACCAAGCAAGAGATATAATATAATATATCAATTATGGAAAATAAACCACACAACGATTTATAGTAGCTCCACTAATGTCTTGTTAATGTACGCCTACTTTGAGAGACACCTTTATTATATACCAATAGAAGAGTACAAGAGATTGAATACAATGATCACATTTCATAGAGAATTCGATTTTGTGAAGATAAAAACTGAAGAATATTAGGATTTCCAAAACCCTAATTTGTTAGAGGGCAAATACCAAATAAACTTTTTCCAACCTTGATAATGTTAGGATTGTCTCGCAAGTTGTACGGTTGGAATGATGGTTTGAATTTATATCCCTACATCATGAAATAAATTGAAGGAGTGGAGGTAAAATATGAGTTGGCAGGCATATAAAATTAGGGGATTTCTTTTGTTACAAGGATGTGTATGCCAACTCATATGTGTGCACCCTATTTAGGAAAGAGGAGGGGGGCTTTGTTTCGACTATCGTTACATAGTAATGGTATAAGAGCCGATGGTTATGGACGGGGCCATGCAGACAAGGCGGTGCTCTCAAAAGATACTCGTAGGATGTGAGTCAAGGGGAAGACTATTAGAATTGCCTCGCATGTTATTAAGGTAGGAGTGACAGTTTGAATAAATATTCTCAAATCACGGAATAAATTGAAGGAGTGGAATACAAATACAAGTTGGTAGGCACGTAACATAAGGGGATTCCTTTTGTTACAAGGATGTGTATGTTAACTCATATGGGTGTGCCACATGCAAGAAGGAGGAGAGGGGCTTTGTTTCGACCGTCATTACATAACAGATGATTCTTTGAATCTAAAAATGGCTTATATAAGGAGAGACCTTTCTTTGGCAGTTTTTCAAAATTCCCCTTGAAACTTCACAAATCAATGTATTGAGTCCAAAACTCGAAATAGCTCCAGAAGTCACCTGAGATGTCTGGTGTTTTGGCTAGACCTTTGTCTTCAGCATCGGGAAAAGTTTTCCTAAAAGATTAGATGTTTGACTCCTTTTCCAGACGAAGTGTCTTCAACTTCAGGTCAGACATCTGACCAAAAAGTCAAATGTATGGCTTAGCCCCCTGGTTCTTATATAGTTAGACGTATGACCTACTTTTTTAGCTTAAACTTCCGCCTCCTTTTTACCTGTAACTTCCTCCTACGAGCTCCGATTTGTGAATCGGTCTTGTCCACTACAAAGCTACTTCCAACCACTTTAATTTTACTATATATTGTCGCCAAATTCAGCATTCCATCTCGATATTATATTTGTCTCCAACACCTTAACCAATGGTACCAAATCATCCTCTTCCTCCTACAAAACAAGCTTGAGTGTTTTCCCAATAAGATTTGACATGGCCACCGCCCATTGCACTCCATCAGCGAATTCAGGTAGTGCCCTCACCCCCTAACGAAGTGTTGAAAGCACTCTGCTCTAAAATCGGTCCCACCATAAGACAAACGTACTGGGGAGTGTAAACAAATGCTTACCTAGAAGATAGAATTCCAACTTTTCATCGGTGCTCCTCATTATCTATAACTAAGCTTCTCCATCAACCATGCCACCCTGTGACACTTAGCATTTCTCCAAGTGAATAAAGTTCAAGCAATGCTCGAACTTACCAACCAATAATGCTTTAGTAAAGATATTTAGCGGCATTATCCTGTATATGTACTTTTTGAAGACATACTTGTTTTCTTCATCCATGGCTATTAGAAATGACTCTCTCACTTCAATATGTTTGTGCAATAATGAAAAGCTAAATTCTCCACCAAGTGAATAGCACATTTGTTATCACGTTGAACATCGACACTACTATGTTCAAAACCCAAGTCACACAACAATCGCTTCAAATAAAGTGTCTGCTTTGTCGCTTCCACCGCGGTTTTCAACTTTTCCTCTATAATGAATGAAGCAACTGCAATTTGCAAAGTATATCTCCAACTTATGGTAGTACCACTAAGTATGAACATATATCCAAAAGTCGACTTTTTCTAATCTCTATCATTGGCATAGTCTGAATCACAATAACTAACCAACTTACAATTCTTCTCCTTACTACCCTAGAAAACAGGATCATGAGATGATGTAGCTAATAAGGATCTCTAAATAGCTTTCATGGCTTCCCAATGTGATTTCCCCGTGTTAGCCATATAACAACTAACCATCCCGATGACATTTGCAATATCCAGCCTTATATATACCATGACATACATCAAACTTCCAAGCATATTAGCATATGGAATATTTACCATGTAAGCCTTGTCTTTCTCCTCAATAGGTAATCCTTTACTTGAAAGATTTATATGCGAGGATAAAGTTGTATTTAACGCCTTTGCATTCTCTACAGTAAACTGGCAAAGCATTTTTCTAATGTATTCCTTCTAAGCCAATTTTAGCTCAAAATGCTTTTGATCCGTAACAATTTCCATGTCCAAAATTCTCCTTGCTTCTCCAAGATCTTTCATTTTGAATTTTTATTTTAAACTTAGTTTTAACTTGTTGATTTTATTTTTATTCCTAGAAGCTATGAGTATGTTGTCCACAAACAAGAGTTAAAAAAAAACATTTTCAAGCATGAAATGATCAAATCTTTTGTACCACTGCCTAGGTTATCTCTTCAAGCCATGTAGTGATTCCTTTAACTTGCAGACTGAATTTGAGTTACCATCTACCACATACCCTTTTGTTTACTCCATGAAAATTTCTTCATCCAAGTCAAGAAAGATTGTGGTTTTCACATCAAGTTGCTCTAACTTCAAGTCATGAATAACAACTATGGCTAGTGTTAATCCCGTTTAAAATATGATTTAGGAATAATACAATGGATCGCGCAAACAAGGATCGGTCGTATTCATATGAGCAACATATCATGGATAACACGTGAATTATGTCAAAGAGAACATGTGATCATGAAATGCTAACAAGAAAGCATTGGATCGTGTACACAGTAAAAATGTAGACCGTCTGTGAACATGTGAAGGTTGGTGCATCATGAAACGACCAGAAAATCGCCCTTGCGGGAAATCGCCGGATACACTTACTTTGGGCTACAACACATCAGAACAACAACAACAGACTTTTATAAACATTACAATAATTTTACATCAGAGTACAGAATATCAGAGTACATCGAATAAAATTACAGCGGAAGACAAATTTCAATAAATTAAATACAATAAACAACGGAAGACTTCTATGCTCTGGACACAGCTTTAGGCTTCGATCCAGAATCCTGGTCAAGAGATAAATATCTGCAAAAAGCTACTCGACTGCCCGTGTGGAAAAGAGGGCACCCGAGTTTGCAAAGTGAAACAAACAACGAGTCAGTCATGGGACTGGTGTGAGAATTCTTACTAATATAACTAATGGCAATATGGCAAATCCAAGGACCACACCGCTAACGCGGAACGGGTTTACTCCAATGGATTGCCGTGCATAATTAAAAGTAAATCGTAAAACAACGCAATGCTTTTTGGAAAAATGAAACCATTATAAGACCCAAGTCCCATCACACAATGCAACGCAAACCGGAGGATAGGGTTTTACCTTATAATGGTTAAAAATGCTTGATAGATAAAAACGGGTTTGATATTAGTGTGTATATGTTTCAAAAACATTTCAATCATAATGTATCAATCATAGACGACATAGTACCCCATCCTACTATGTTGCTTTACTAGTTCTACAATCAAAACCGCATGAGGTCGTATTGGAAATTGGGTTTCCATCATGAGTCAAGGCTAGGGAGGAGCTCCTTACCGATTCGAGACACTCTAGCTAATGTCTCAGGATTCCCCGCAGAGAACCCTTGGATCCTGCAGGGCCGGTCCACACTTGCGGTTTGTGGATTAGTTATTCCTGAACACACGTTTCTCGGTCCTATAGGACCTAACATCCGAGGCGCGCCACATTCCATCATCCACATAAGTAAATATCAGCCAGTTTAAGCACCGACACCACTTCTAGCTAGAAAGAAACGTGCTGCTCTCCCTACGTTCTCTTCTCCCATTTTAGACCCAACCGGGTTGTGAGGTTCGCGAAGTAACATTATAACCACAAGGCCTGCTTTTCAACAAAGCCTTGATCATCTTCATTTTAGCGCGCTATGTTGACAATTCACGCCATGCGATTGATAACTATTAATACACAACCTCTAAGGGTGTTGAGCAAGAGAATAAATTCTCCGCCATCAACGGTCATATATTAATAGAAATCAATTTACATAGAACAAAATTCAACGTCAGACACACATTCCATTTATAAGCTTATGCTCTGGGTCTGAGCGAAAGCCAAACCCGTACAAATCAACACTACGCCCGGATAACTACCATCTGAGCCCCGTCTTGGGAGCAAATAAATCAAAGGCCTCAACACTAGTTACCCATTCGATGTGAAGATCGTCGGTCTTCAATCGCCGTCTTCAATTCTTCCATTAAAAACGTCGTATGATTATTTGGAATGAGAGTGAACTCGGGCTTTCCAAATAATTCTCGCAAATATAAATTTGGAAAACAATTTCATATTGTTATTTAATGAAATGTATTTTATTACACTATATCTTGCTAACAACAAATATTCTTATTTATGTCCAATATTGATATATATCATCGCACACACAAATATTTTTTTTATTTTCAATTTCTATACATATCCTATACACAAAATGTATATTTTGCTTTCCGCTTTCAATTTACACAAAAATTGTATATTTCGTGTATCATTCCAATTACAACAAAAATAGGTATTTTTGTGTTTCATTTCCATTACAACGAAAATGAATATTTTTGTACATCATTTATAATTTGACAAAAATGAGTATTTTTGTGTCATTTCAATTTCTAACAAAAATGCAATATATTTTGGTGTCGACTTCAATTCTACAAAAATAATAACTTTGTTAATCTTTTAATGAAATCTAAATCATTTAAAATTAAATTTCCATCGTTATAATTTTCATTGAAAATCTATTTACATAAAAACGTAAATTCCATATCTTTATTCTTTTTAAGGAAAATCCAATTACATAAAAATGTAATCTTCTTTTTAATTCTTTTAATGAAAATCTATTTACCTAAAAATGTAAATTTCACTTACATTAAAACTAATTACATGAAAAGGAAATTTTCTTCTCTAATTCTTCTTACATGGAAATGTGATTTTATCCTCAAATCTTAATTACATGAAAATGTAATTTTTCACTTAAATCTTAATTCTTATTCATATTAAAAATTTAAACTTTTCTTTTTAATCTAATTTACATTAAAAATGTAAATTATTTCTATAATCTAATTACATTAAGAATGTAAACTTCTTTCTAATCTAACTTGATTACATAAGGATGTAATTTTTCTCCTTTATCTTAATTTACATGATAAATGTAAATTTTCCACTTTCAATCTAATTCACATGCAAATTGACTTAATTACACAAAAATGTAATTTTTATGTTCTCTAACTTAATTACATAAAAAATTGTAATTTTCTTCTAATTCTCATTTACATTAAAGAAAATGTAAAACTTTTCTAATCCTTATCCTATTATATTAAAAATGTAACTTTCTTTTATAACAAACTTGGAGGTGAAAATATTCATTTCATTATTAACACATAACGGTGTGAAAATATTGTCAATTTCTAATTTAACTCCTGATGGTGTAAATAATGTCCATTTCCTATTTAACCATTTATATTTTAATATGGGCCAGACCTCTCACATTAGGCCTGCAACTTGTGGATGCTGGATAGGCCGGTCGGTTCCAGGCAGACTTATCCCACAAGTTGGGCTTAACCTCGTGTCTTGGCCCAATTTGTATTTGCGCACTTGGACCTCTCACATAAGGCCCAACATTTGTGGCTACTGGATATGCCGGTCGGGTCCAGGCAGACTTCCACCACAAATGTAACCTAACCTCATGTCCAAGCACAATTATAATTTATAATTATAATTAATTTTTCCAAAACATATTATTTGAAATTATCCTTTCCATTAAAGAATCTTAAATTTAAGATATTCTTTATCTCTAAATATCTTGATTTCAAGTATCTTAATATAAATTATAACTTCCCATATTATTATGATTTTATATTAACAACCCTTTTCAAGATGTACAAATTTGAAACCATATCTTTGTACTTTAACATATTTACACCAAAGATGTAATCTTTTTAATTGCATCCTTTTATTGTAACTTTTAGACAATAAAGACATAATCTTTCTAAATCAACTTCAATTAATTCCATTAATTGAATATAAAATAAAAACATTCCTTTAATGATTCATTTTTATGTTAACACAATTCCATTCTAACTTGAATATTTTAATGAATTCCTCTTTAACATAAAAATGTGATTTTTATGCTTCAACACAATTTCATTCTACTTTAACACTTCTAACAAGAATGACATTTTTATTCTACTTTAACACTTATTTTTAATGATTCTCTTTACATAAAAATGCAACATCTTATTTTGACAATTTCATTTTAACAAAATTGTAAAAAAATTCTTCAACTATTCTATTTTGACAAATTGTAAATTTTGTCTCAACTATTCTATTTTGACATAATTGTAAATTTTGTCTCAACTATTCTATTTTAAAAAAATGGATAGTTTGTTTCAATACTTTTCTATTTTCAACATAACAAAAATAAAAATGATATCTCCATTTTGCTTACAAATCTATTCTAACATGACAATTTTTTTTACTTGTCTACAATTCTATTACTACAATTAAAACTGTAAATTTTATATTTAACATTCTTAATTCCACAAAATTGTTAATTTTATAACTAAATGGCTTTCAATCTGATGCAACATTTTATAACTAAATGTCATTTTATTTCTAATGTTTCCACATTCTTATACAAACATGAATGTTTGTATATTAACATGAACATTTTCATATATTCTTCATTTACATTAAAAATGAGATTTCCAATGGCAAGATATTTTCCCCTTTCAAAATATGATCATTCTTCCAGTTTCTACTTTCACATTAAAAATTGTATTTTCAAATGTTAACATGTTTGTTTCAAAAATATGAACAATTTTCATATACAATAAGAATGTGAATTTTTTTATTGTTTTAACTTATTTTCATTTCAACATAAAGATGATATTTTTGTTTCTAATATAGCAATTCTAACAAACATGATATTATTAATCTAATTAAACAATTCAAGCAAAATGGTATTTTTAATCTAATTAGACAATTCTAATCAAAAAGGTATTTTTAATCTAATTAGACAATTCTAATCGCTCCTACTTTTTATTGACAAAAATATGAATTTTTATCGCTACTACTTTATATTGAAAAACATATGATTTTTGTCGCTACATCTTTATATTGATGAACATATGACATTAAAATTTACTCTATTTATTCTACTGTCATATTTGCTAACACAAAACGGTGTTTTTATTTTAAATTTGTCAATTCTAACATATACAATATGTATATTCTGATTTATCAATTCTAACACAAATAAAATGAAAATCCTATTTTGTTGATTCTAATTCAACAAAATAAATAGCATTTCTATTTTGTTGATTTAATTTCAACACAAAAGTAATCAACTCAATCACAGATCAACATAACAGGGTTCATCCATCCACATCAAATAACAACAAATTAACTTTAACAGTGGATTTGCAAAGCATGTAAATTAATAAATTTTTAATTATCTAAAAATAAAGAATTCTCACCTTGATCGGATCTGAAATCATTAATAACGATTGTTTCTAACAGAAGGTTTAATTTAACCAAAATTTCTACGAGCTCCAAATCTTGTCCAGAGTGGTCTCATTGCGTAGATCAGGCCAAGATGATTCCAACATATTTTGTTTCATCGAATTCTGATTTGATTTGCGTAAGATATGAACATTTAAATTTTTGATTACATTAATTAATTAAAATAATAATTAAAATCGGTTAGGGCCTTAATTACATTTGAAGAAAAACAGTGGCTGCCCCTTTTTGGTTTCTTCTTCATCATTATTGTATTTCTGTCATGAGGAAACCCATCTGCTCGCATCTGACTTCGACACCACGCGCCTTCCATGTCTTGATTCCACGCAATTCAGGTAAAGAAGAAAAAAAAAAGATCCCCATCATTGACTGATTAGAGCTCATTGAGTTCTTCATGTTTGTCGCTGAACGATTTGCAAATCGAGGAATGGATTGAGAGAGATTTGAGGGGGAAACGGAAAGTGTTTCTAGCCATTCATGAAAGACAGAGGCGGTGGCTATGAAATGATTTAGGGTTCAGAGAAGTTATGGATGTTATAGTAGAGCCAATATGTATATATATATATATATATATATATTTATTTTACCATTTGGTTATGTATTTGATTTTATCCTTCACTTGTGTCCCTACATATGTAGTAGATTACAAATGAAATGAATTAGCTGACTAGGCACGTGTTAATCCAATCAATTTTTTTTTCTTATTCAAAAATTCAAAAAGAAAAACATAGGGAGCGAGAAACGGGAATGCAATTAATGCATGATTTGTGGTATAATGCCAATTGTTAGAACGTTTAACTTTTAAATTTCAAAACACACGACATTAAGTATCATAATTTAAGTAACATATTCAATGGGTTGGAAAGAATAAATAGAAGATATATATATATATATATATATATATATGTTTACTCATTTATATATGTATGTAGGTGATTTGTTTTGTGAAGGAAAAATAATAACAAGGGAAAAAAAACAAAAGGAGGAAAGATAAATGAATGCATGGTTAAGTAACATAAGGAATGAAACATGATGAGAAACATAAAGGAAAGAAATTAATAGAATAAAGGATAATAAATTAATTGCATGAAGGAGAGAGGTGAATGCGTGGTTAATGCTAATTGTTAGAAATTAAAACTAATACTAGAAGATTAAATACTATTGTTAGAAATAAATGTTTGCATGTGAATGTTAATATTAAACAAACGGGCATTTTCTACTGTTAAAACATTTTTTATTATGTTAAAACATCTTATCAAACTATGATTCCCTTTTTATTTTATTTTATTGATTCATCTTTTACATTAAAAATATAGTTTCTAATGTGAACACCATTTATTATACAATGAATCTTTTTTTTAATGTATCATTTACACTAAAAGTGTAAATTTGATGTCAAAACATTCTCAATGTCTCATTTACATTAAAAGTGTAAATTCTATATCAATACATTTTATTTCAAAATGTTTATTTTTAAATATTGTATATACAATAAAAATGTAAATTATATATCAATACATTTCTATTTCAAAATGTGTTTACTTTTAATGTTGCATTAAGAAAATAAAGATGAGAGGAAGGCATTGGAAGCGAATGCAACTATTCAAAAATAAAATAAATAAATAAATAAATTATTAATTGATGAACATTACACTTTGAATAGGCAAGGAAAGTATTAAAGCGGACCTATCAACATATTATTAATTAATCTCATTAACAACGTCTAAATCTTATTTAAAAACTTTTTTTTTATTATTATTTTATTAAATATAAATTTTTAATCGTTATTATTTAAAATAAATTATTTTCAATATCAAAAATTCATTAAAATTACTTAAAATAAAATTTTAAATTTACCCCAAAATTCAGGGTTGTTACAGTCTCCCCCACTTAAAATCTTTTCGTCCTCGAAAAGGAATGAAGCTAAAAGTGTTTAATTAATCCAACTCAATTTTTTTATTCTTTATTATTCATTCATTAGTTTAAATAATTTTATAGTTGAACTAATTATTACACTACACAATCATCAATCAATTGGTTAATTAGCTTTTTAAATATTTATAACTTTTATATATTCAAAAATCATATTTTCTAAAATAGATTATAATTATAAATACGTATATTGTGAACTTGTTACTCTCAACTCATTCTAGGGCATTACTAACCCATCTCTAATGAGTTTCCTCATTCTAGGATACTGCTGATCCTATCTCTAATGAGTATTCTTATTGGATATTACTAATCCAATCTCTGATGAGTCTTTTGTCCAGTTCTAATGAGTTGTACCCCCAAAGATTTGAGCTAACCAAAGCCCTGATACCAAAATGGAACGACCCGAAAATCGCCCTTGCGGGAAATCGCCGGATACACTTACTTTGGGCTACAACACATCAGAACAACAACAGTAGACTTTTATAAACATTACAATAATGTTACATCAGAGTACAGAATATCAAAGTACATCGAATAAAATTACAGCGGAAGACAAATTTCAATAAATTAAATACAATAAACAATGGAAGACTTCTGTAACACCCCACGTCCATTAATGTCACTCACAAAGGGAATGCATTAACTTCCATGGAGGTTAATAGTGAATATAGAACAGAAAAATTTCAACAAGACAGATAATAAGTAGTACTTGGAAATCTAAAACTTCATTTTATTGCAGCGGAAATTAAACATGTTTATTACATCAAAAAACCATAAATCAGAGTCAAGTACAATATCCATCTTCATAAAAACAAAATACATAATCCCATTACACAAATAGCCATTAAAGAAGATAACAAGCTGGACTTTACTTCAACGTTCCAAGCTTTCCAAAGAGAGATGAGCAATCCAATCAAACTCCACTAGAACTGGGCCTAACCTGAGGACCCGGAGGGGGAAAAAGGATAGAAATGGAAGGGGTCAGACATAAAGTCTGGCGAGTATGACAATTCTAACGACACTATTATTAAAATAACTAGACTAAGGCATAAGCTGGAAGACAAGTAAATGTCTATGAACTGTTAGGTATGGAATGAGCAGCTAAAGATAATGTAAAGATAACGCTAAAGGCATACCTAATTACTAACGAATAATTACTACATTGCACCGCACATTACTACACTGCACCGCACCAGTCACCCTAAAGGTTGATCCCACTTGCTTCACACAGAAACTATATAAATTGCCTTGCGTACCCCTAGCTGACTACATAGGTGTCGTCTGCCCCTATCTCCACTAGGTGTACCCCCTACCCACTTTCGATCGGCTCCCTACTCGTAGATACCCATGCTGGCCCCACAGTGGGGTGTATCACTCCCCTAAAGTGGCAACCCGATACAAATGAGAATGCACGGCTTATACCTACATGATGCAACAACGTCTTACCTACCAGCCCGGGTCCACACACGCATATGAAACCCGTTGGACTTGCGTTGCCACCACTCCCTGTTTTGGCCTCTTATAGTCAAGCCCAGTATGCGTGTCCCGTCCTCGACTTGGATCGAGCCCACAAAGATACGTTTGGGATACTGGTTGAAATGGGCCCCCCACAAGCTACCCACCTAAGCTTGTCAACAATAGTATATCCCACCTAACCCTCTTAGTCATGTTCATTTACATGTGTGTTTGGTTAAGTCTTACTAATCGTATTTCACATGCCACTAAGGGCACCCACTAGATTCCTCATGCCACCCAAGGCACCTGCTTAACCCCCATGTCCTCCCTTACATGTTTGTCTGGTTAAGTATTTCTTAATTCATTCAAGTCGTAACCTCATAAAGACCTCTCACATTAGACTGGCACTTATGGCAGCTGGATTTGCCGGGCGGGTCCGAGCAGTCTTACACCATAAAGAGTCTAACCTCGTGTCTTTACAACTGTTATGCTTTAGTTTAGGCCTAGGACCTCTCACATTGGGCTGACATTTGTGACCACTGGATTTGCCGGGCGGGTCCGGGCAGGTTTACGTCACAAACGAGTCCAACCTCGTATCCTAAGCATTGATTATCACTTATAATATTTTACCCCAGTTTTAATAATTCCCTATTCAAATTATTAATTACTTCCAATTTTAATGATGTCCATAATTGACTCAATTATGGCCATCCACTCATGGAATGCAAAATCATATCAATTGCACCCCAACATCTTATTATTAAATTCTTAATATTACCCCTACCCTACGTTTATACGTTCGCTTATTCAACGCATAACATACGTTAAACAACATATAGGCAAATAAAGTAAATCTAATCATAATAGGGGTGAAACTTGCATAAGTTACACATGTTAAGGATCAAAAGATGTCAACTTGTTAAATGTCACAATTTACATGATATGATCATAACCCAAATTTTGTGTATATACTTGCATATGGGGTTTTAGACATCAAAATGATGGTGTGAACTAGCATAGAATTTCACATATGTCATAGCATGATTCTAGATGTCATAATAGATGTCATGGCATATGTTCATAACTTTTCACTAATCCACTTAAACTTGCATACATGGTTTGTCACATAGATCAACATAACCCAAACATGATGATTTAATTAACATGAACTAACTAGTATAGATAACAACATGTATGATTCATCACAATTTAGCATCGAAAACTACAACTTATACAATATCATCATAGCATGATTTACAACATATAGGATATCATCATCACATAGCATAGGATTTATGACATACATGATAGTATAAGGTTTACAACAACATAGGTGATAATCCACATCATCTACTTATAATCCATTCATGACTTAATCGAATTAGTTTAACAATAATCTTGTTAAGACTATCATACTCACAATTAGAGAAGAAAAGAGAGTCTTGATTTGCTTTAGAATTGAGTAGAGTTAGGATTTGATTAACCTTTTCTTCCTTCTTAGTTGTTGGCGGCTAGACTGAGTTCCATGGCAGCAGGATGACGGTAACTATTCTATTTTTCTTATGAATTAGGGTGAGAAACTACCTAGGTATTTATAGAGTTTAGGGTTTATTTAGACCGTCAGATCAACTCAGAACTAAAGTGAACCAATAAATTTGCCAACACAGCCCTAAAGACACATCAGCAGCTCAGGATTGGGCTCTGCCCAAACCCTAGCCGCCAGACCCAGGTCGACACCATAGTCGGCCTGGGGGGGGGGGGGGCAGGTCGACACTAGTGTCGACCCCCCAGTCGACCTGCCTGGGTGGGAATTTTCCCGCCCAGCCCGCTTCTGCACTTTCTGTTTGAATTTTAAATTTTCTGCGAGCTATTTTGAATTTTCTGAAACTTCCGATGGCCATAACTTCTTCATACGAAGTCCAATTCATGCAAACTCGGACTCTATTTCAACCAGAATTCCGAGATGAACACAATGGCGCAACCCGTTTCCCACAATTCTCACGTCTGAGATTAGTTATTCTTTAATATGTGAATATTAATATTAACAGAATTACGGGGTGTTACATTCTCCCCTCCTTAAAGGATTTCGTCTCCGAAATCTTCAAGTTAAGAAGAATGTATATCCTAACATCCAAACAACCATCTACTCAACCATCAAACACAGGCATCCATTGTCCTTATAGACTTCTAATGCTTTCATGTTTAAATGCACCGTGTGTGTATATGTCCGTATCTAATGCAAAATCAGGCGGTCCACTGATTCAGTTGACCTCCTTAATGCAAACCATGATAGTGCCATGCGTCCATTGTGTATGCAAAAGCTCATTAATGCTACATATTATCTCTATATGCGTGCACAATCATCATCTGAATGCAGCATCCATATGATAGCACAACCATTATACATCCATTTTTCTAAATACAGCCATTTATATGGAATATGCAGTATGAAGTGACTGAGCCGATCTAGTGCCAATAGTGTGTGTATATGCGTCCACGAGCAACCACTAGCAAACACTTGCATCCACTTTGCATCCATCATACATAACATGTCTCAACACATGTTTCAACCATAAGATTATCCTAACTAAAGGTCAAAGATACTAGCGAGAGGATATACTAAAGACAAGATAAATACAAGTAAGCGATAAAGGAGAAATTAAAGGACATACCCTCGAAAAGAAAAGGGTATCGTGAACGATTCTTCTCTTCCGTCTCCCAAGTAGCGTCGCTCTCATCATCTCCTCATTGCACTTTGACTAGTCTGACCTCTCGATTTCTCAGCTTCTTGATCTCCGACCCAAGAATGCGCGTAGGAGCTCGTCGAATCGTCGCATCACGCTCTATCTCCACCTCTCTAAGTAAGTTCGGCTCCACCACTTCCGCGGTCTTGTGCAAGCACTTCCTCAAATGTGACACATGGAATACGTCGTGTACACCACTAAGTCTCTCGGGCAACTCCACTCTATATGCCATCTGCCCAATCTTCTCCTTAATAGGAAACGGTCCTACGAACCTTGGTGCTAACTTCCCAACGGACCCAAAGCGAACAACGTTCCGTAATGGAGACACTTTGATAAAGACCATGTCCCCAACTTCAAACTCAAGGTCTGTTCTCCTCTTGTCCGCATAAGATTTCTGCCTATCTTGTGCTGCTTTCATCCTCCTTCGAATCAAGTCGATCTTCTCCGAAGTCTCCCTAATCATATCGGGCCCAAGTAAGATCTTATCCGTAGATTCCCACTAACATGTAGGTGAACGACAAGGTCGTCCATAAAGAGCTTCGAAAGGTGCCATGCCAATGCTAAATTGAAAGCTGTTATTATATGCGAACTCCACCAATGGAAGATGCTCTTCTCATGTACCCCCAAAGTCTAGGATACATTGTCTCAATAGGTCCTCTAGAATGCGATTCACCCTCTCGGCCTGGCCATCCGTCTGAGGATGATATGCGGTGCTCAAACATAACTGAGTCCCTACCGCCTCTTGTAAGCTTCTCCGAAATTCGCTAGTGGAAATAGGATCGCGGTCGCTCACTATGCTAGAAGGAATACCGTGCAAACGAACTATCTCTCGGACGTATACAGAAGCTAACCATGGAGCAGTCCTATTACTCTTCATGGGAATGAAATGGGCGCTCTTAGTAAGTCTATCTACTATAACCCAAATCCCCGTATTACCCTTCCTTGATCGCGGTAATCCATCCACAAAGTCCATCGAGACACTTTCCCACTTCCATAGTGGAACCTCCAATGGGTGAAGCAACCCACCGGGTTTCTTTTGCTCCGCTTTTACTTGTTGGCACACCAAGCATCTAGTGACATGCTCGGCCACATCCTTCTTCATGCCGTCCCAAAAGTAAACTCATCTCATGTCCATGTACATCTTGTCCCCGCCGGTATGAATGGTCATCTTCGAACGATGTGCTTCGTCAAGAATAGTTTTCCTTAGGTCATCGTCTTTTGGTACACAAAGTCTACTGTCCCTACGTAACCAACCCTTATCATCTAGGGTATATCTACGGAGATGGCTTGATGACTGCCCTCCTTTGAGCTTTTCTACTAACTCAACCAACTGTGGGTCGTCTCGCTGTGCCTCCCCAATCCGTCCCAAAAGCGTAGGTCTGACCTCCAAGGATGCTAGCAGACCGGGTACAAAGTCAACGGAAGGTCTAAAGTCAAACATCGAAATGAATTCTAAGCTTCGCCGCTCAACAAACAAAGGACTTAAAGATAATCTTTTTCTACTTAAGGCATCGGCCACTACGTTACCCTTGCCAGGGGTATATGTTATTTCGAAATCGTAGGACGCTAAGAACTCCATCCACCTTTGCTGCCTTAAGTTCAAGTCCTTTTGAGAGAATAAGTATTTTAGCGATTTGTGGTCAGTGAATAATTCGAATCTCTCGTCGAGAAGATAATGAAGCCAAGACTTAAGCGCGAAAACGATAGCGGCCAACTCTAGGTCATGCGTGGGGTAATTCTTCTCATGCGCTCTCAACTGCCTTCCACCATAGGCTATTACTCTACCCTCTTGCATTAAGACTGCGCCTAGTCCTGTCCCACAAGCATCAGTATAAACAGTAAATGGCTTACTCCCGTCTGGCAATACTAAGACTGGGGCTGAAGTCAAAGCTCTCTTCAAACGTTGGAACGCATCATCACAATCTACGTCCTATGTGAAAACTAGGTTCTTCTTCGTCAAGCGTGTTAATGGAGCTGATATCTTTGCGAAGTCTTTGATAAACTTCCTATAGTAGCCAACCAACCCCAAGAAACTTCTCACTTCGCTAGCATTTTTAGGGACCTTCCAATCTTGGATGGCTACCACCTTCGCGGGATCCACAGCTATCCCTTCCTTGGAAATCACGTGCCCTAAGAATCGTACTTCCTTCCTCTAGAAGTGACACTTAGAAAATTTTTCTTTAAGGTTATGCGCTCGTACGGTCTCCAACACTTCCCTAAGGTGTAGGGCATGCTCTTCTTCATCCTTAGAAAAGATCAAGATGTCGTCTACAAAGACTACCACGAATTTGTTAAGGTACTCCTTAAACACCCTACTCATCAAATCAACAAAGTATGCGGGGGCGTTTGTCAAATCGAAGGGCATTACTAGCCATTCATAGAAACCGTCCGGAGTCCTAAAGGCAGTCTTGTCTATGCTATCCTCAGCCACTCTCTACTGATGGAAACCAGTGGCTAAGTCCAACTGCGAAAACACTGAGGCGCCAACTAACCGATCGAAGAGATCGTCAATCCTCGGCAGTGGGTGTCTGTTTTTCTTAGTAAGTTTATTAAGTTCTCTATAGTCCACACAAAGTCTAAGGGACCCATCCGTCTTTGTGGCAAATACTACTGGAGCACCCCACTCCGATATACTTCGTCTTATGAACCCCTTCTCAAGCAACTCCTTCACTTGCTTATCGAGTTCCCTCCTTTCACGAGGAGCCATGTGGCGTATTGGAAAAGATACTGGTTTCGCATTATCCACAAGATATATTCGAAAATCTATCTCCCGCTTTGGAGGCAAGCCCTTCACCTCCTCAAACACATCCGAATATTCTCGGACCACTCTAACAGATCGTAGATTTTCCTCAGACGCGTCAAGCGATTCTAAATAACTTAGCATAACAGAATTTATGGGATTACAAAATATTTCGAGAGTGTTGCCAAGGCGAGTCACGAGCCTAACTACTCTCCTTTCACAATCAAGAACGACCCCATTTCTGGATAACCAATCCATTCCTAAAATTAGCCCATAGCCCGTGAAGCCCAACACATAAGCATCACATCTAAACTCAACGCTAAGTATAGAAATTTTCAAATCCAAACACATCATGGACAAATGAGCTGAGCCCCCAATTGGATTCGAAACAACCAAGGGATCCTCTACTAAACTGGTGTTTAAGTGCAGTGATTCAACTAATGATGTAGAGATAAACGAATGCAATGCGCCTGAATCAAATAAGGTACGGACAGGATGATCAAACAGAAAAATTAAGCTTTCAACAGAAATGGTTCTACCTCGTTCTTGCAGCGGTGGGACCGCGAGAGCCTGAACTTGTCCCCTTGCCTGCCCTGGTGCTATAAGAGCCTGCACCTGTCCTCCCGAGGTAGCTCCTGCCCTCTGCCCCTTCTTTGGGCAGTCCTTCACTAGATGTCCCGCTTCGCCACAATGAAAACAACCAGTCTTCTTTTTCTTTCGGCAATCCTTGCTGAGATGGCCTGGTGTCCCACAGTTAAAGCATTTCTTCTTTCCCTTGCCATTATTGTCTTTACCACCCTTCTTGTTTTGTTGTTGGGGTTTCTTCTGATCCCCTTTCTTCTCGGGTGCCTTCTCAGCTTTAGTGGCTTTCTCCTCGTGCATGAGTGCCATGTCTACAAGCTTCTCAAAGGTGGCCCCCATAGGGATGTGGGTCATAGCCAACCCTTGCAACGGCTCATTCAAACCATTAACGAACCTCAGAGCCTTCTTCTCCGGCGTGTTCACTAAGTCCAAGCCAAACCTTGCTAACTGATTAAATTTGTTGACATATTCTTTCACTGATGAGCTTCCTTGCTTCAATGTCAAGAACCTTTCCATATATAAATTCTCTTCCGCCCTTGAGAGAAACTTCGACTCAAACCTACGTCTGAAATCCGCCCAAGAATCAACAGGACACTCCCCATTAGTGACCTCCCACCAGAATGAGGCCTCTCCCTTCATTAACCAAGCTGCTAATTTGACTCTCCTCCCTTCTTCCACTTCAAAGATTTCTAGCAATTCTTCCACCTCCTTAAGCCAATCTCTAGCTTCCACAAAGGTTTCTGACCCTTGAAAAGGTTTTTCACCCATAGCTTTAAATTCTTTGCACGTCTTTGCAAAAGTATCAACGCGAGGAGGAGGAGGAGGAACGGGTGCAAATGATGGTGGAGGAACATTAGCTGGACCTACGCGGCCCTAGCCTCTAATAACCTCCTATACCATCCTGGTATCGTCACACCGTCAGGTAGGTTAAGATCTTCAGCCATGCTGAAACGAAAAAGGAAAGATTCAAAATGGAGAATTCGAAAGATAAAGATATATGGCTGTTGGGGATTATGTTTTTCTGAAAAACTTTCCTCTTTAAATTACTCATTAAGACATGTTTTTGAAAGCACTTCTTCCAAAAATACTTTAGAAAAATAGTTTTTCTAAAAATTTTATCTGTTCTGGTAACCTTAAGCTCTGATACCACGTGTAACACCCCACGTCCATTAATGTCACTCACAAATGGAATGCGTTAACTTCCATGGAGGTTAATAGTCAATATAGAACAGAAAATTTTCAACAAGACAGATAATAAGTAGTACTTGGAAATCTAAAACTTCATTTTATTGCAGCGGAAATTAAACATGTTTATTACATCATAAAACCATAAATCAGAGTCAAGTACAATATCCATCTTCATAAAAACAAAATACATAATCCCATTACACAAATAGCCATTAAAGAAGATAACAAGCTGGACTTTACTTCAACGGTCCAAGCTTTCCAAAGAGAGATGAGCAATCCAATCAAACTCCACTAGAACTGGGCCCAACCCGAGGACCTGGAGGGGGAAAAAGGATAGAAATGGAGGGGGTCAGACATAAAGTCTGGCGAGTATGACAATTCTAACAACACTATTATTAAAATAACTAGACTAAGGCATAAGCTGGAAGACAAGTAAATGTCTATGAACTGTTAGGTATGGAATGAGCAGCTAAAGATGTCGTAAAGATAATGCTAAAGATAACGCTAAAGGCATACCTAATTACTAACGAATAATTACTACACTGCACCGCACATTACTACACTGCACCGCACCAGTCACCCTAAAGGTTGATCCCACTTGCTTCACACAGAAACTATATAAACAGCCTTGCATACCCCTAGCTGACTACATAGGTGTCGTCTGCCCCTATCTCCACTAGGTGTACCCCCCTACCCACTTTCGATCGGCTCCCTACTCGTAGATACCCGTGCTGGCCCCACAGTGTGGCGTATCACTCCCCTAAAGTGGCAACCCGATACAACAGATAATGCACGGCTTATACCTACACGATGCAACAACGTCTTACCTACCAGCCCTGGTCCACACACGCATATGAAACCCATTGGACTTGCGTTGCCACCGCTCCCCGTTTTGGCCTCTTATAGTCAAGCCCAGTATGCGTGTCCCGTCCTCGACTTGGGTCGAGCCCACAAAGATACGTTTGGGATACTGGTTGAAATGGGCCCCCACAAGCTACCCACCTAAGCTTGTCAACAATAGTATATCCCACTTAACCCTCTTAGTCATGTTCATTTACATGTGTGTTTGGTAAAGTATTACTAATCGTATTTCACATGCCACTAAGGGCACCCACTAGATTCCTCATGCCACCCAAGGCACCTACTTAACCCCCATGTCCCCCCTTACATGTTTGTCTGGTTAAGTATTTCTTAATTCATTCAGGCCATAACCTCACAAAGACCTCTCACATTAGACTGGCATTTATGGAAGCTGGATTTGCCGGGCGGGTCCGGGCAGTCTTACACCTTAAAAGAGTCTAACCTCGTGTCTTTACAACTGTTATGCTTTAGTTTAGGCCTAGGACCTCTCACATTGGGCTGATATTTGTGACCACTGGATTTGCCGGGCGGGTCCGGGCAGGTTTACGTCACAAACGAGTCCAATCTCGTGTCCTAAGCATTGATTATCACTTATAATCATTTACCCCAGTTTTAATAATTCCCTATTCAAATTATTAATTAATTCCAATTTTAATGATGTCCATAATTGACTCAATTATGGCCATCCACTCATGGAATGCAAAATCATATCAATTGCACCCCAACATCTTATTATTAAACCCTTAATATTACCCCTACCCCACGTTTATACGTTCGCTTATTCAACGCATAACATACGTTAAACAACATATAGGCAAATAAAGTAAATCTAATCATAATAGGGGTGAAACTTGCATAAGTTACACATGTTAAGGATCAAAAGATGTCAACTTGTTAAATGTCACAATTTACATGATATGATCATAACCCAAATTTTGTGTATATACTTGCATATAGGGTTTTAGACATCAAAATGATGGTGTGAACTAGCATAGAATTTCACATATGTCATAGCATGATTCTAGATGTCATAACAGATGTCATGGCATATGTTCATAACTTTTCACTAATCCACTTAAACTTGCATACATGGTTTGTCACATAGATCAACATAACCCAAACATGATGATTTAATTAACATGAACTAACTAGCATAGATAACAACATGTATGATTCATAACAATTTAGCATAGAAAACTACAACTTATAAAATATCATCATAGCATGATTTACAACATATAGGATATCATCATCACATAGCATAGGATTTATGTCATACATGATAGTATTAGGTTTACAACAACATAGTTGATAATCCACATCATCTACTTATAATCCATTCATGACTTAATCGAATTAGTTTAACAATAATCGTGTTAAGACTATCATACTCACAATTAGAGAAGAAAAGAGAGTCTTGATTTGCTTTAGAATTGAGTAGAGTTAGGATTTGATTAAGCTTTTCTTCCTTCTTAGTTGGCGGCGGCTAGACTGAGTTCCATGGAGGCAGGATGACGGTAACTATTCTATTTTTCGTATGAATTAGGGTGAGAGACTACCTAGGTATTTATAGAGTTTAGGGTTTATTTAGACCGTCAGATCAACTCAGAACTAAAGTGAACCGTTAAATTTGCCAACACAGCCCTAAAGACACATCAGCAGCTCAGGATTGGGCTCTGCCCAAACCCTAGCCGCCAGACCCAGGTCGACACCATAGTCGACCTGGGGGGGGGGGCAGATCGACACTAGTGTCGACCCCCCAGTCGACCTGCCTGGGCGGGAATTTTCCCGCCTAGCCCGCTTCTGCACTTTCTGTTTGAATTTTAAATTTTCTGCGAGCTGTTTTGAATTTTCTGAAACTTCCGATGGCCATAACTTCTTCATACGAAGTCCAATTCACGCAAACTCGGACTCTATTTCAACCAGAATTCCGAGAAGAACACAATGGCGCAACCCGTTTCCCACAATTCTCACGTCTGAGATTAGTTATTCTTTAGTTTGTGAATATTAATATTAAAAGAATTACGGGGTGTTACAACTTCTATGCTCTGGACACAGCTTTAGGCTTCGATCCAGAATCCTGGTCAAGAGTTAAATATATGCAAAAAGCTACTCGACTGCCCGTGTGGAAAAGAGGGCACCCAAGTTTGCAAAGTGAAACAAACTACGAGTCAGTCATAGGACTGGTGTGAGAATTCTTACTAATATAACTAATGGCAATATGGCAAATCCAAGGACCACGCCGTTAACGCAGAACGGGTTTACTCCAATGGATTGCCGTGCATAATTAAAAGTAAATCGTAAAACAACGCAATGTTTTTTGGAAAAATGAAACCATTATAAGACCCAAGTCCCATCACACAATGCAACACAAACCAGAGGATAGGGTTTTACCTTATAATGGTTAAAAATGCTTGATACGATAAAAACGGGTTTGATATTAGTGTGTATAAGTTTCAAAAACATTTCAATCATAATGTATCAATCATAGACGGCATAGTACCCCATCCTACTATGTCGCCATACTAGTTCTACAATCAAAACCGCATGAGGTCGTATTGGAAGTTGGGTTTCCATCATGAGTCAAGGCTAGGGAGGAGCTCCTTACCGATTCGAGACACTCTAGCTAATGTCTCAGGATTCCCCGCAGAGAACCCTTGGATCCTGCAGGGCCGGTCCACACTTGCGGTTTGTGGATTAGTTATTCCTGAACACACGTTTCCCGGTCCTGTAGGACCTAACATCCGAGGCGCGCTACATTCCATCATCCACATAAGTAAATATCAGCCAGTTTAAGCACTGACACCACTTCTAGCTAGAAATAAACGTGCTGCTCTCCCTGCGTTCCCTTCTCCCGTTTTAGACCCAACCGGGTTGTGAGGTTCGCGAAGTAACGTTATAACCACAAGGCATGCTTTCCAACAAAGCCTTGATCATCTTCATCTTAGCGCGCCACGTTGACAATTCACGCCATGCGATTGATAACTATTAATACACAACCTCTAAGGGTGTTGAGCAAGAGAATAAATTCTCCGCCACCAACGGTCGTATATTAATAGAAATCAATTTACATAGAACAAAATTCAATGTCAGACACACATTCCATTTATAAGCTTATTCTATGGGTCTGAGCGAAAGCCAAATCCGTACAAATCAACACTACGTCCGGATAACTACCATCTTAGCCCCGTCTTGGGAGCAAATCAATCAAGGGCCTCAACACTAGTTACCCATTCGATGTGAAGATCGTCGGTCTTCAATCGCCGTCTTCAATTCTTCCATTAAAAACGTCGTATGATTATTTGGAATGAGAGTAAACTCGGGCTTTCCAAATAATTCTCGCATATATAATTTTGGAAACAATTTCATATTGTTATTTAATGATATGTATTTTATTACACTATATCTTGCTAACAACAAATATTCTTATTTATGTCCAATATTGATATATATCATCGCACACACAATTTTTTTTTTTCAATTTCTATACATATCCTATACACAAAATGTATATTTTGCTTTCAACTTTCAATTTACCCAAAAATTGTATATTTCGTGTATCATTCCAATTACAACAAAAATAGGTATTTTTGTGTTTCATTTCCATTACAACAAAAATGAATATTTTTGTACGTCATTTATAATTTGACAAAAATGAGTATTTTTGTGTCATTTCAATTTCGAACAAAAATGCAATATATTTTGGTGTCGACTTCAATTCTACAAAAATAATAACTTTGTTAATCTTTTAATGAAATCTAATTCATTTAAAACTAAATTTCCATCGTTATAATTTTCACTGAAAATCTATTTACATAAAAACGTAAATTCCATATCTTTATTCTTTTTAAGGAAAATCCAATTACATAAAAATGTAATCTTCTTTTTAATTCTTTTAATGAAAATCTATTTACCTAAAAATGTAAATTTCACTTACATTAAAGCTAATTACATGAAAAGGAAATTTTCTTCTCTAATTCTTCTTACATGGAAATGTGATTTTATCCTTAAATCTTAATTACATGAAAATGTAATTTTTCACTTAAATCTTAATTCTTATTCATATTAAAAATGTAAACTTTTCTTTTTAATCTAATTTACATTAAAAATGTAATTTTTTTCTATAATCTAATTACATTAAGAATGTAAACTTCTTTCTACTCTAACTTGATTGCATAAGGATGTAATTTTTCTCCCTTATCTTAATTTACATGATAAATGTAAATTTTCCACTTTCAATCTAATTCACATGCAAATTGACTTAATTACACAAAAATGTAATTTTTATGTTCTCTAACTTAATTACATAAAAAAATGTAATTTTCTTCTAATTCTCATTTACATTAAAGAAAATGTAAAACTTTTCTAATCCTTATCTTATTATATTAAAAATGTAACTTTCTTTTATAACAAACATGGAGGTGAAAATATTCATTTCATTATTAACACATAACGGTGTGAAAATAATGTCAATTTCTAATTTAACTCCTGACGGTGTAAATAATGTCCATTTCCTATTTAACCATTTATATTTTAATATGGGCCAGACCTCTCACATTAGGCCTGCAACTTGTGGATGCTGGATAGGCCGGTCGGTTCCGGGCAGACTTATCCCATAAGTTGGGCTTAACCTCGTGTCTTGGCCCAATTTGTATTTGCGCACTTGGACCTCTCACATAAGGCCCAACATTTGTGGCTGCTGGATATGCCGGTCGGGTCCAGGCAGAATTCCACCATAAATGGATCCTAACCTCGTGTTCAAGCACAATTATAATTTGTACTTATAATTAATTTTTCTAAAACATATTATTTTAAATTATCCTTTCCATTAAAGAATCTTAAATTTAAGATATTCTTTATCTCTAAATATCTTGATTTCAAGTATCTTAATATAAATTATAACTTTCCGTATTATTATGATTTTATAATAACAACCCTTTTCAAGATGTACAAATTTGAAACCATATCTTTGTACTTTAACATATTTACACCAAAGATGTAATCTTTTTAATTGCATCCTTTTATTGTAACTTTTAGACAATAAAGACGTAATCTTTCTAAATCAACGTCAATTAATTCCATTAATTGAATATAAAATAAAAACATTCCTTTAATGATTCATTTTTATGTTAACACAATTCCATTCTAACTTGAATATTTAAATGAATTCCTCTTTAACATAAAAATGTGATTTTTATGCTTCAACACAATTTCATTCTACTTGAACACTTCTAACAAGAATGACATTTTTATTCTACTTTAACACTTATTTTTAATGATTCTCTTTACATAAAAATGCAACATCTTATTTTGACAATTTCATTTTAACAAAATTGTAAAAATTTTCTTCAACTATTCTATTTTGACAAATTGTAAATTTTGTCTCATATTCTATTTTGACAAAATTGTAAATTTTGTCCCAACTATTCTATTTTACAAAAATGGATAGTTTGTTTCAATACTTTTCTATTTTCAACATAACAAAAATAAAAATGATATCTCCATTTTGCTTACAAATCTATTCTAACTAGAATTTTTTTTTTACTTGTCTACAATTTTATTACAACAATTAAAAATGTAAATTTTATATTTAACATTCTTAATTCCACAAAATTGTTAATTTTATAACTAAATGGCTTTCAATCTAATGCAACATTTTATAACTAATTGTCGTTTTATTTCTAATGTTTCCACATTCTTATACAAACATGAATGTTTGTATATTAACATGAACATTTTCATATATTCTTCATTTACATTAAAAATGAGATTTCCAATGGCAAGATATTTTCCCCTTTCAAAATATGATCATTTTTCCAGTTTCTACTTTCACATTAAAAATTGTATTTTCAAATGTTAACATGTTTGTTTCAAAAATATGAGCAATTTTCATATACAATAAGAATGTGAATTTTTTTATTGTTTTAACTTATTTTCATTTCAACATAAAGATGATATTTTTGTTTCTAATATAGCAATTCTAGCAAACATGATATTATTAATCTAATTAAACAATTCTAGCAAAATGTTATTTTTAATCTAATTAGACAATTCTAATCAAAATGGTATTTTTAATCTAATTAGACAATTCTAATCGCTCCTACTTTTTATTGACAAAAATATGAATTTTTGCCGCTACTACTTTATATTGAAAAACATATGATTTTTGTCGCTACATCTTTATATTGAGGAACATATGACATTAAAATTTACTCTATTTATTCTACCGTCGTATTTGCTAACACAAAACGGTGTTTTTATTTTAAATTTGTCAATTCTAACATAAACAATATGTATATTCTGATTTATCAATTCTAACACAAATAAAATCAAAATCCTATTTTGTTGATTCTAATTCAACAAAATAAATAGCATTTCTATTTTGTTGATTTTATTTCAACACAAAAGTAATCAACTCAATCACAGATCAACATAATAGGGTTCATCCATCCACATCAAATAACAACAAATTTACTTTAACAGTGGATTTGCAAAGCATGTAAATTAATAAATTTTTAATTATCTAAAAATAAA
Source organism: Allium sativum (assembly GCA_030737875.1). Classification (NCBI taxonomy): domain Eukaryota; kingdom Viridiplantae; phylum Streptophyta; class Magnoliopsida; order Asparagales; family Amaryllidaceae; genus Allium; species Allium sativum. Next base: position 976,345,802 of record CM060915.1, on the reverse strand, counting down.
GAATTCTCACCTTGATCGGATCTGAAATCATTAATAACGATTGCTTCTAACAGAAGGTTTAATTTAACCAAAATTTCTACGAGCTCCAAATCTTGTCCAGAGTGGCCTCATTGCGTAGATCAGGCCAAGATGATTCCAACGTATTTATTTTGTTTCATCAAATTCTGATTTGATTTGCGTAAGATATGAACATTTAAATTTTTGATTACATTAATTAATTAAAATAATAATTAAAATCCTTAATTACATTTGAAGAAAAACATTGGCTGCCCCTTTTTGGTTTCTTCTTCTTCATTGTATTTCTGTCACGAGGAAACCCATCTGCTCGCATCTGACTTTGACACCCCGCGCTTTCCATGTCTTGATTCCACGCAATTCAGGTAAAGAAAAAAAAAGATCCCCATCATTTACTGATTAGAGCTCATTGAGTTCTTCATGTTTGTCGCTGAACGATTTGCAAATCGAGGAATGGATTGAGAGAGATTTGAGGGGGAAACGGAAAGTATTTCTAGCCATTCATGAAAGACGGAGGCGGCGACTATGAAATGATTTAGGGTTTAGAGAAATTTAGGATGTTATAGTAGAGCCAATATGTATATATATATATTTATATATTTTTATTTTACCATTTGGTTATATATTTGATTTTATCCTTCACTTGTGTCCCTACATATGTAGTAGGTTACAAATGAAATGAATTAGCTGACTAGGCACGTGTTAATACAATAAAGGAAAAAAAACAAAAGGAGGAAAGATAAATGAATGCATGGTTAAGTAACATAAGGAATGAAACATGATGAGAAAAATAAAGGAAAGAAATTAATAGAATAAAATAGAATAAAGGATAATAAATTAATTGCATGAAGGGGAGAGATGAATGCATGGTTAATGCTAATTGTTAGAAATTAAAACTAATACTACAAGATTAAATATTATTGTTAGAAATAAATGTTTACATGTGAATGTTAATATTAAACAAACGGGCATTTTCTACTGTTAAAACATTTTTTATTATGTTAAAACGTCTTATCAAACTATGAATCCATTTTTTTTATCATTTTATTGATTCATCTTTTACATTAAAAATATAGTTTCTAATGTGAACACCATTTATTATACAATGAATCTTTTTTTTATATGTATCATTTACACTAAAAGTGTAAATTTTAATGTCAAAACATTCTCAATGTCTCATTTACATTAAAAGTGTAAATTCTATATCAATACATTTTATTTCAAAATGTTTATTTTTAAATATTGTATATACAATAAAAATGTAAATTCTGTATCAATACATTTCTATTTCAAAATGTGTTTACTTTTAATGTTGCATTAAGAAAATAAAGATGAGAGGAAGGCATTGGAAGCGAATGCAACTATTCAAAAATAAAATAAAATAAAAAATAAATAAATTATTAATTGATGAACGTTACACTTTGAATAGGCAAGGAAAGTATTAAAGTGGACCTATCAACATATTATTAATTAATCTCATTAACAACGTCTAAATCTTATTTAAAAACTAATTATTATTATTATTATTTTATTAAATATAAATTTTCAATCGTTATTATTTAAAATAAATTATTTTCAATATCAAAAATTCATTAAAATTACTTAAAATAAAATTTTAAATTACCCCAAAATTCAGGGTTGTTACACATCAAGTCATGGGTTCAAGTTATGGATCATGGCACAAGGATCGTGGCAGCATACATGAAGGATCGGTGATAATTTAATTCTGCATGAAGCATGACATTTTTAAAGCATGGATCGACCATATAACACATGGATCGCATACCAGGGGATGGATCGTGTTTATGAAAGCACGGGTCACATATATATGTGAACCACCTGCATAGGCCGGTGGCCAGTATATGTTGAAAGAGCATGTACTGGAAGTGGACGGAATACATGAAGCATTGGCATAATCCATCGGTCGTTCACAATTTCCATGGGTCGTGGAAGACCATGGGTCGGAGGTACAAGATGCATGCATGACCACAATTTGCTGACTTGGAATAACGGGTTGCTGGCATGTCAGTATATATAGACCGGTAGTAAAAAGACTGCGCACAAATATATGAATCACACTATATATGCAATGGAACGTGAACTCATGAGAAGCAGTGGATCGTTTAGCTGCTTATGCATAGATGTGTATGTGCAAATTGTATAGATCGTTTGTGAAATGGCATAGAGCCACGTGGGCCACATGTGAAAATGGGGTCGGTTCATATGCAGCCACATGCCAGATTTACCAATGGATCGTGCACAAACTTTTTTCCAGCTTTAAATAGTGGGGCATAGGTACTAATATGATATATTGATCGCCTGTTTATATGTGAAGACGTGGCCTGTGTATACGTGAGGTGCATGGATCGTGTGTTTGTTGTGGTGCATGGATCATGTACAAGGAAGTGGGCACACTAAAATGAAGTGTGGACAACATATAAGCATGGAGCGTGGTCCATCATGGATCACATAAGCTCATGAGTTGTAACAATCCGGAAATCTGAGCCAATTTAAATTTTTATTTTGGAGAATTTAATGAATTTTGAATATTTAAAATGAATTATTAAAAATAAATTTCTCATCGTTATTATTTAAAATAATTCATGTGTTGAATAAAATATTTATACAATAGAATTCACATTTCTATTGTAAGTAAGAATTAATAAATATTCATGTATTGAAGAAAATATTCATTTGTTGGATAGAATAACAAAGTTGTTGAAATATATAAAGCCGTGTTGATTAGCTTTGCGCCATTTTGACGCGAACGATATTTATATCGATTATATTCATTTTTATAATGAATATAGAAAAGGAAGTGATTTCAAAATCTAATATTTTGAAAATATTATCATTTATATATTAATGATATGGAATATTCAATTTTGATTTAAAATTGAATATGAAGTTGAAATTGTTTTAAAATGAATTTAAAACGAATTATAAAATACGTTTAGAATTGAAATTGAGAAAATATATATAATATATATATTATATATATTAAATGGTCTGAATAGAACGCGTCGCGCCGTGTCAGTTCGCGAATTTCGACCATTGATTTAGAATGGACGTTACGGGAGATCTGACCGTCGGATCCTCCTAAAACCGGAACCGTTGGGTTCGTATAGAAAAGAGCTTTCCAATGAATATAAGAGATTTGAAATCTAATGGTTGGATTTGGAATTATGTCCAAATCAAATTTGAAAAAGGTCGTTGTAAGTGCAGTTCGATGACCGTATTTGGAAATCGACTATACGGGCCTTGATAGAATTATTAAAAATATTAATAATTTGTGTAAAATCATAATAAATGATTTTGAAAGAACTGGGATGAAAAATTCCATATTAATATTATTGAAATGAACTAGTTATAAACTAGAATTATAATCCAATGTTTTTGAATAAATAAATTGGATTTGAAGTGGTTTTAAAATAATCAGAATTTCCAACATACGAATTGGAATGGATTTGAATCGAAATTTTCTTCAGAATATTTGGATGCTAGATTTCGTGATTATACAGATATGGTTGTGGAAATTTGAAAGATATATTTATATCGTTATATCTAATACGATATTTGTTGGTTTCAGAATTTGGTATTGAATATAAGCCGATATATTTTCTATTCAGAGCCTTGTATTTAATATCAAATGGGATTTTGGGTTCGTCGTGAATGGTGTCTTAAATAACATTGTTCTTGAACCCAGTTTAGAAAAGAATAAATCTTTTAATTAAGATTTAGTGAAATTGTCCAGTTAATCAGTATTTAATTGGAATTGAATTTAAATTGCTTTTTGGGGTATCGTGAGCAGTGTTTTGAATAACACCTGTTCTTTAACCCGATTAACAATGTAATGTGATTTTGGGTTTATTGTGAACCGTGTTTTAGATGACATTGTTTCTTTAACCCAGTTAAAGACAGGATATTGATTTGTGGGAAGATTAAAACTAAAGTGAAGTTTTAATGAATCTTTAATTAGATTGAAATGATCGAGAATAGAGTATCACCAGTTTTGCTCCAAAGCGATAGTTAAATCTTTAATTAGATTTACATGTGAAATGCTAATTAATATTTACTGATAACACCGTGGTGTTAGATACAGAGTATTACCAGTTTTTCTCCATGGGATGAATAAGTTGGGATTTGGAAATAAGATAAATAATTACTTCGGTGTGGTTCGCTAATCCTGACTAGTTTGGAAAACCTTAACATGGTTTGAAATGATATCCAAAGGAAGATTAAAGAATAAATTTAGAAGAATTTATCTTTGATAAAATTAATGGGAACCTTTCCCTAAGAATGTGGATATTTGAATAAAAGAATACTCTGAATTGGAATGAGGCGTATGTTGTGTTTGTGTAACATTTGTTTATTATATACGCGGGTTATTTAGAAAGGCCGGGTTTATACCCATTCTGAATAACTGATTAGACGATAAGTTTAAGAAGAAGACGGTGGTTGAAGACCGGAGGTCTTCACATCGTTTGGATGATTACTGATGATCCTTATTGAGTTGTACACCCCAAAAGGAGGGAATCAGTTGGTGATCGTCCAGACGTACTTGGAGATCGATGGATATGCGAGGAATAAGGTTCCTCTGGTTTCGTTTAGACCCAGAATGAACTTGTAAATGGACTGTGTGTCCGACATTGGATTTTATTCTGTGTGATTGATTTCTATTGAATATATATTTGTTTGGCGGTGGAGAATTTATTCTCTTGCTTAACGCCCTTCTCTTAGATGTACGAGCTTAGAGGTTATATATCGATAGATATCAGTCGCATGGCATGAATTGCCTGTGTGGCATGCCTAAGTGGCAAATGATCAAGGCTTCTGTTGAAAAGCAAAGTCTTGTGGTTGATAATCAAAGCATGGCCAATGTGGCACAGCTTTTTGTATAGCGTTAATTCGCGAGCCTCATACCTCGGTATGAGTCAAAAACGGGATAGTGACTGCAGGGAGAGCACGACGTTTCTTTCTAGCTATGGGTGATGTCAGTGACCTACCAGCCCTGACATTTATATACCTTTTGCCTGTGTGGTTGTTGGATGCGAGGAACCTCGGATATAGGTCCTATAGGAGAGGGAAATGTGTGTTCAGGAATAACTAATCCTCAAAAGTAAGAGAGGACCGACCCTGAAGATCCAGGATCACTGTGTGTGGTCCTGAGACATTTGCTAGAGTGTCTCGAATGGAGAGGAGCTTGCACCTTACCTCGACTTATGACGGAAATCCAATTTCCAATACGTGATATTTTGGTTTTATTTGTAGAGCTTAGTATGGCGACATAGTAGCACAGCATAATATGTCGTCAATGATTGATACATTTATATTTCAAGTTGTTTTGACACTATACACTTATAATAGTATCAAATGATTTGTTTTAAACGTACCAAGTATGTTTGGCTATTATAAGGTAAAACTCTATCCTCCGGCTTGCGTTGCATTGTGTGATGGGACCTGAGTCTTATAATAGTTTCATTTTTACAAAAAGCATTGCGCTGTTTATTCTATGCAATGGTATTCTCGGGAGGAAACCCGTTCCGTGTTATACGGCGTGGTCCCTTGATTTACCTTATTTGTAAAGTAAAGTTTTAAATAACTGTTTTAGTTCTCACACTAGTCATATGACTGACCTGGAGTTTATTGTTTTAACCTAAACTCTGCGTGCCCTTATTTTCGACATGGGCAGCTAGTAGTTTTGGTTTTGCGGATTTATATTCACAGGATCCTGGTTTATAGCTGAAGTGATATTCGGAAAGCTCTGTATCCGCGTATTTCATTCAGTTATGTTTTGTATTATTTTTCCGCTGCTATGTATTTAAATGTAATTTAAATCTCTGATATTTTCTATGTAATATTTATCCATACTCTGTTGTATTCGCGTATTCTGATGGAATTGTTGTAATAAGCAATGAAATGTTCTTCTATTTGTGTTCCAATTCGTCTTGTCCTCAAAGCAATCCGTGCTTTCCTTCACGGGGAAGTTCGGGTCGTTAAAGTTGGAATTTTGGAATCTAGCAATAACTTGACAACCCGGATCCAACAAAAGTGGTTTCATCGAAAATGAAGGTCGTTTGCAAAATTTCCATTTTTAAGGGCTTAAATTCCATAGCGACTATTCTGAATTTTCAACTAGACATAACTTTATATTCCCGTTATGAAATTTCAATTTTTCGGATTCGTTGGAAAGATATTTTCAAATAGATCCAAATATTTTTGGTTTCGCTAAAATCCGTTTTATTTTGAATCTTGTACATTCATTTGAAATTTGAAATAGAATTTTCGAACTATGTACAAATCAAATTTGGAAAAGTTCGCTGTGAGTGCAGTTCGACGACCGTTTTTGGAAATCGACTGTACGAGCCTTGATAAAATTATTAAAAATATCAATAATTTGTGTAAAATCATAATAAATGATTTAGAAAGAATTGGGGTGAAAAATCCCATATTTAAAAAGGATAAAAATATATTTTTATCGAAATGAACTAGTTATGAACTAGAATTATAATCCAATGTTTTTGAATAAATAAATTGGATTTGAAGTGGTTTTAAAAATAATCAGAATTTCCAATATACGAATTGGAATGGATTTGAATCGAAATTATCTTCAGAATATTTCGATGTTGGATTTCGTGATTATACAGGTATGGTTGTGGAAATTTGAAAGATATATTTATATCGTTATTTCCAATACGATATTTGTTGGTTTCAGAATTTGATATTGAATATAAGCCGATATATTTTCTATTCAGAGCCTTGTATTTAATATCAAATGGGATTTTGGGTTCGTCATGAATGGTGTCTTAAATAACACTTTTCTAGAACCCAGTTTAGAAAAGAATAAATCTTTTAATTAAGATTTAGTGAAACTGTCTAGTTAATTAGTGTTTAATTGGAATTGAATTTAAATTGTTTTTTTGGGTTTATTGTGAGCGGTGTTTTGAATAACACCTATTCTTTAACCCGATTAAAAATGGAATGGGATTTTGGATTTGTCGTGAACCATGTTTTTAAATGACATTGGTTCTTTAACCCAGTTAAGATAAGATCAACTTCTTAGCATTGAATAACCATTAATATTGATTTGTGGGAAGATTAAAACTAAGTGGAGTTTTAATGATTCTTTAATTAGATTGAAATGATCGAGAATGGAGTATCACCAGTTTTGCTCCAAAGCGATAGTTAAATCTTTAATTAGATTTGAACATGAAATGGTAATTAATATTTACCGATAACACCGCGGTGTTAGATATGGAGTATTACCTGTTTTTCTCCATGGGATGAATAGGTTGGGATTGGGAAATAAAATAAATGATTACTTCGGTGTGGTTCGCTAATCCCGACTAGTTTGAAAAACCTTAACATGGTTTGAAATGATATCCAAAGGAAGATTAAAGAATAAATTTAGAAGAATTTATCTTTGATAAAATTAATGAGAACCTTTCCCTAAGAATGTGAATATTTGAATAAAAGAATATTCTGAGTTGGAATGAGGCATATGTTGTGTTTGTGTAACACTTGTTTGTTATATACGCGGGTTATTCGAATAGGTCGGGTTTATACCCATTCTGAATAACCGATTCGACGATAAGTCAAAGATGAAGACGGTGGTTGAAGACCGGAGGTCTTTACATCGTTTGGATGATTATTGATGATCTTGATTGGGCTGTACACCCAAGAAGAGGGAATCAGCTGGTGATCGTCCAGACGTACTTGGAGATCGATGGATATGCGAGGAATAAGGTTCCTCCGGTTTCGTTCAGACCCCGAACGAACTTGTAAATGGACTGTGTGTCTACCATTGGATTTTATTTTGTGTGATTGATTTCTATTAAATATATATCTGTTTGGCGGCGAAGAATTTATTCCCTTGCTTAACGCCCTTCTCTGAGACGTACGAGCTCAGAGGTTGTATATTGATGGATATTAATCGCATGGCATGAATTGCTTGTGTGGCATGCCCAAGTGGCAGATGATCAAGGCTTATGTTGAAAAGCAAAGTCTTGTGGTTGATGATCAAAGCACGGCCTATGTGGCACAGCTTTGTGTATAGCGTTAATTCGCGAGCCTCACACCTCGGTATGAGTTAAAAATGAGATAGTGACTGCAAGGAAAGCACAACGTTTCTTTCTAGCTGTGGGTGATGTCAATGACCTACCAGCCCTGACATTTATATACTTTTTACCTGTGTGGTTGTTGGAATGCGAGGCGCCTCAGATGTAGGTCTGATAGGACTGGGAAACGTGTGTTTAGGAATAACTAATCCTCAAAAGTAAGAGAGGACCGGCCCTGAAGATCCAGGATTGCTGTGTGTGGTCCTGAGACATTTGCTAGAGTGTCTCGAATGGAGAGGAGCTTGCCCCTTGCCCCGACTCATGACGGAAATCAAATTTCCAATACGTGACATTTCTGTTTTATTTGTAGAGCCTAGTATTGGCGACATAGTAGCATGGGATGCTATGCCGTCTAGGATTGATACATTTATATTTGAAGTTGTTTTGACACTATACACTTATAAAAGTATCAAATGATTTGTTTTAAACGTATCAAGCATTGTTTGCTATTATGAGGGAAAACCCTATCCTCCGGCTTGCGTTGCATTGTGTGGTGGGACCTGGGTCTTATAATAGCTTCATTTTTCCAAAAGGCATTGTGTTGTTTGTTCTATGCACTAGTATTCTTGGGAGGAAACCCGTTCCGTGTTATATGGCGTGGTCCCTTGAATTACTCTCTTTTAACGTAAAGTTTTAAATAACTGTTTTAGCTCTCACACCAGTCACATGACTGACCTGGAGTTTATTTTTTTTAACCTAAACTCTTGGTGCCCCTATTTTCCACATGGGCAGCTAGTAGTTTTGGTTTTGCAGATTTATATTCACAGGATCCTGGTTTAATGCTGGAATGATATTCGGAAAGCTCTATATCCGTATATCTCCTTTCAGTTGTGTGTTGTATTATTTTTCCGCTGCTATGTATTTAAATGTAATTTAAATCTCTGATATTTGTCAAATGTGTAATATTTATTCATACTCTGTATATTCTTGTACTCTGATGTAATTGTTGTAATAATCAATGAAATGTTCTTCTGTTTGCGTTCTGATTCTCGTGTTCTCAAAACAATCAGGGGTTCCAAACGGTCTTGGTCGGTTTAGCGATCGATTCGAATCGAGCGAAATTCAACAACGAGTATATACCGCATACACTTCATCTCAAATTCCAAACCACTCATACCCTCACCTATAAATACTAGACCCCCTCACACATAAAAGAGGTTAGATTTTCTCCTCCCGAAGGGCTGCCATTATTGATCTCTAACATCGCTCAAGCTTCTCCAACACCATTAAAGATTCTTCAGGGCAACTCCATCATCACTCTCCTTGAGAAAATCATCGAAGATCATCGCCAAGCTCGATTATCAAAGATCTAATCCGATAATCATCGCTACTAGTGAGATTCGAGTGCATTTCTATGGTGGAATTGAAAGAGATAGAGAATTATCCAGAGATTGTAGAGAAACGAGAGAGAATCAATGTAAAAGATAGAGAAAAATGTATAAATCGATATTGAATGTGTACCTCCTAATGGAGAAATCTATGAAATCCTCATTCAAAGTGGACGTAGGCCAAAATTGAGGCCGAACCACTATAAATCGCTTTCTACTATGCTTTTAGTATAATTTCTTGTTCTTAACCTTGTTCTACATAGTTTGAAGGTGTTTCTACACTCCTTGGGTGTTAGCATCAACTTTTTGGTGTTAACATTTTGGCGCCCACCGTGGGGCTCGAACCCACGACCACAAAGTTAAGAGTCTTGATCTGGATGTTGTTGAAGCCTGCTTTTTTATGGTAGATCTGCAAGGTCTAAAAGTCAGGCCTATTGAAAGGATTTCTACAAAGATTACAATGTTGTCCGATATTATGACATCGTCGAAGAAAGGTAGTAAATCTGCAGGAGTTTCGGGAAATGTTATTGAAGACGCTACCGCCACTCCACAAACTAATAATCCGAATGTTGCTCAAACTTCGGGAGCTAGTGTGACTCGGGGAGAATTCGCTGTTGCTGTTACCAACATAAACCAGCAAATGGAAGCCTCGAATAAAGCCTTAATGGATAAGCTAGATAGATGCTCTCCTTACCACTCAAGCTAATTCTACTCCCCATAGAGTTGAAATTGATTTAGATGAGAATGAACATTCCTCTGCTTCTAATCACAATTATGATTTCTATGATGAGGAAGTGGATGATTTGTCAAGTGGCGGGAATGGCATTGATATCAAAGATTTCAAAGAAAATGCAAATGGGCTTAAATCAGCCTGATAGAGAGAGAATCATTCTGGAAAAAACGCTTCCCAGAAAAGTTGCAATTCCTACCGAAGGGGCACTTACCCAAACTGGAGGTACAAGGCCTCATTTTACTAACCGTGATCGATTGCCTCGACAAGCATCCGGGAAAAGGACTGGCGTCTGCCCCGTAGAATGACGCAACAATGAGAAGTATATTTCGGAGATGATCAAGCATATCATGAAGGAAATCTTGGCTAGAAATGAAGATGAAAGTGAGTGAGACTTCGCTCAGAGGAAGACCCAGTTCAGAGAAAGGATTCGAAAGGCTGAATTCCCAAGAAGTTTGTCCCTCAAACCACTCCCGTGTGTAACACCCCACGTTCATTAATGTCACTCACAAAGGGAATGCATTAACTTCAGTGAAGCGTTATAGGTAAAAGATGCAGATAAATTACAAGACAGACAAAAAAAGCAGCGCAAAAGAATAAAAACTTTACTTCATTGATAAAACAACAGCTTGTACAAAGATTTTTTTCTAACACCAATACCCAGTACAACAAAGTATCTGTCTTGTTTAATAAAATAAAGAAGCATAAAATGACAACGATATTTCCCAATAAAGCATGAGCCAGCCATAGCAGTGGAAAAGAGAGTCCAAAGCAATACGTCGACTATCTTCGAGCTCGGAAAGAGAAACAGTCCAAACTACGCTGAGCCATTCCCTCCCTAACAACCTGAGGGGTAGGGGGAACGGAAGAAAAGAGGCGAAACAAAACTAGGTCAGACATAAGTCGCTAAGTCCAGTGATTTTTAGTATGTAAACAGGTAATAGTAACATGACATGAATAAACTTAATATAAGACAATACCGTGATAACAGGGATAACAAGATAACCTAAGATTTGCATAAGAGATGATAAGGCAAGATAAACCGAATGCGCTTCTACTCTTTCTCTGCTTCGCTACTACCCCGTTATTTTGATTTTTATATCCCTGATTTCCTATTTTCTCTACACCAACTAACCAGTATCCTAACTAGTGTCTCTTATAGAATGATCCATTTCCACTACTAGTGTCCTAACTAGTATCCTGTGGAAAAGGATTTGTATCCCCTACTAGTGTCCCAACTAGTATCCTGTGTTATATAATAAGGGGATCCCACCCCCGCAATTGTGGTAGCCTTCAGGCGTACATCTAGTATGAGGATCTTACCTCAATCAGCCTAATTGCCATGAAGATGTTAGATGTACCCTTACTACCCTATCGATCGACTCCCTACTTGTATTAATTTTCCTTGTGTCTGTGTCAATCGGCCCTCTCTTGCGTGTAGATACCCTGTGCTAGTCCCACCATAAGGTGTATCAATCCTTATGATAGCAACCCGACACGATTCAAGATGCACAGTGTATACTACTGATGCCCAGTGCCTGCTTTTCCACTCCAGAGCACATGTACGCCCATACTCCGTCGGAACTACACTGCTACACCCCCTGCCATTATTTTGACCACTTATAATCAGCCCAGTAATCGTGCCCCACCCTGCCTAGTTCAGGGTACCATGATACATCCATGTGGGTTACTGCTGAAATGGGTCCCCGTTACTAGGGTTTCCTACTGGTTAAGTTTGTGGGCCTATATATACAAATATTACCCACCTACACGAGATGTACTTAACCCTCCCACTGATTCAAACATGTTTATTTAACGGTTAAATTTGTGGGCCTATATATACTAATATTACCCACCTACCCAAAGTTTACTTAACCCTCCTACTTATCAAGCCAATCTGTATTATTAGTTAAGCTTGCCTTAACCCTATCCACTTTGTTCATGTAATATTGGTTAAGTGCTATCCATTCATGTTAACTTAACCCACCCACACATCATGTTGTATTGATTAAGTGTTTACCATTAACTTAACCCCACTAGTTCATCATGTTAAGTTGGTTATGTGTTTCTTATTAACTTGACCCTAGTCATTCATCATGCTATATTGGTTAAGTGTTTCTTATTAACTTAACCCTGCTCATTCATCATGCTATATTGGTTAAGTGTTTCTAAATTTACTTAACCCCACCTTCTTGTCTAATTAACATGTTATAACGGTTAAGTGTTCTAAATTTACTTAATTCCACCTTCTTGTCTAATTAACATGTTGTAACGGTTAAGTGTTCTAAATATACTTAACCCCACCTTCTTGTCTAATTAACATGCTGTATTGGTTAAGTGTCGCCTATTCATATGTTACTTAATCTTACCATTCTTAGAATGTCTATTTATTGGCATTAATTAATTTATTAATGCCCCAACCCTCACATTAGAACTGTTGTTTGCGGTTGCTAGATGTGCAAAGGCAGTTCCGGGCAGACTTCTACCGCAAACTCATTCTAACCTCGGGTTTTGGGCTAAATGTGCTAACATCTCGATCTGTGTTGTTGTGGTTACTGGATGTGCTGGGCGGTTCCGGGCAGTTTTACACTGCAACTCAATCTAACCTTGGGTTAGGCATGTTCCTCTTTTAAATTAATTTACATATTTACAATTTATGTTCATATGTAAATTATCCACCAGTGTTATCAATTCAAGTCATGCCCATTTACCCTCTAAATTATGTCTATAATTCTAGGTATACAAATTCTATCATTTCATGCTACTAATCGTTCATATGATTATGAGCCAATCTATGCCAATAGCATGTAGTTTAATATTTTTTCCCCAACGTTTCCCCCGTTATTCGTTCGCATAATTCACATAGAACGCTAGGCTTGCAAATTAGCCTAACTTATAAACAAAAGGGAAAAGAAAGGGACATGTAACATTCCAACAGGCATAAACAATATAGATCAATCTGCATAGTGTATATTTTGGGATAGAACGACATAAACGTGATCTTACATTTAAATTTGATCCAATTAACATGCAAACTAGCATAGATCTAATTGTATAAGCATGAACTTATATAGATCTTAAACATGGGTACTAGCTTGGATCTAAACATGTAAGCATGTATGAACATAACTTATCATGTAATATGCATATACACCATGGTAGGTTCAATTGTTTCAGTCCAATAGGCATAGGATGTACAATATGATAAATTAATCACAATAGTCCCATTTGTCATGATAGGTTCCATTTTGTCAATCCAACAGTCTCATAGGCATGTTAGGTTTCATTTTGTCAATCACAATAGTCTCATAGGCACAATAGGTGTCATTACATCAATCACAATAGTCTCATAGGCATAAGCAATTCAGAATTGACAAAAGGACAGGCACAAATAGAATTAGGCATAGCTCTTAGATCCAGTTATTAAAATCATGATTTCTTATTAGGTGTTCACATCTAAATAATAACTGTACTTACAGAAAAAGTATGGATCTTGATTTCTGGGATCTGATTTCTGAATTTGAAAAGTTATCGTTTGATGTAGACGTTTGATTCTCTAGTTCTTCTAATTGATTCCTAGTTTGAATTTGATTCTCTAGTTTGGGGTAGATGAATGGAGGCTAGGCCAGTTTGTAGACGAATAACATGACGGCTTCATAGAATGAGTTCTAGGGTTGAGGTTTGGGGTGATTATATAGAAGTCTAGGTTCAATTCTAGCCTTTAGATTAGTCTAGGAGAAATCAGAGCCATCAAACCAAAGAGAGTATCATCCAGCCAATCGTAGCATGACACATATGCCATAATACCTCAGAAATCAGTCATTGGCCAATCAGAGAAGACCACATCAGCTCAGTACTGTCAAAAATCGTTACTGCCCAGATCTAGCTGATGGGGTCGACCCCTACGGGGGGGGGGGGGGGTCGACACCTATGTCGACCCCAAAGAGCCTGAGTCGACATAGGTGTCGACCCAGTGGGACTCGGGTCGACACCCCAAACGTGGTCGGTTCCACGTTTCCTCCTCCCGCCTTCGCTGTTTTGAATATTTTATTTTAATTCTAGTTTAAACAGGAATCTTCTAACCTCCATAACTTCTTCATATTGTATCCATTTTACACAAACTCGGACTCTATCTCAAGTAGAATTTCAAGACAAACGCAATGGCGCAACACGTTTCCCTTAATTCTTCTTTTAAAGATTAATTCTTCTTTAATTATCTCTTATTTCCCGTTTTAAAATTACGGGGTGTTACATTCTCCCCTCCTTAAAGGATTTCAACCCTGAAATCTCTAAGTCAAGAAGAATGTTTATCCTACCATCCAACATCCATCTGCTCAACCATTCAATCACAGGCATCCATTGGACTTAAAAGGACTTCTAATGCTTTCATGATCATATGTATAGTGTGTGTATATGTCCTTATCTAATGCCAAATCAGGTGGTCTACTGATTCAGTTGACCTCCTTAATGCGAATTATGTCAGTGCCATGAGTCCATTATGTATGCAAATTTTTCCTAGTTGTACCTTATAACTTCTACATGAGTGCTCAATCATTCATACAAATGCAACATCCATATGATTAGGGGTGTCAATGGGTCGGGTTGGGTCGGGTTCGGGTCGGGTCAAGTCGGGATCGGGTTGATTTTAAACGGGTCGGGTCAACCCGTTTATTAAACGGGTCGGAAATAGCTCAACCCGAACCCGACCCGTTTATAAACGGGTTGACCCGACCCGACCCGTGTAACCCGTTTAATTTGGCCAGGTCGGGTCGTAAACGGGTCATGGCGGGTCAGATCATAAATGGGTCATAAACGGTTCGGGTCAACCCGTATAAGGTATAAACGGGTCATAAATGGGTCATAAACGGGTCAAATTCGGGTTCACGGATCATAAACGGGTCGTAAACGGGTCATAAACGGGTCATAATCGGGTTCACGGGTCAAACGGGTTGTAAACGGGTCGGGTCGTGTTGGGTTGGCTCGGACTGAAGTTAAATAACAAATAAGTGGCGGCTTGGTAATCCGCTGGACTGGGTTGGGCCTATGTTTTTCATAAAAATGGGTGTATGTAAATTGTAAACTAAAGTAATAAAAATATGTTTTAATTTAAACGGGTTATGACGGGTCATAAACGGGTTCACGGGTCAACCCGTAACCCACCCGTTTATTAAACGGGTCAGAGCGGGTTGACCCGAAATTGACCCGTTTATAAATGGGTCGGGTCGGGTCGGGTTTTTATCGTGCGGGTTACGGGTCGTGTTTCGGGTCGTGTAAGAAATTGACGGCCCTACATATGATAACACATCAAGTTTCAATCCATATACAAATACATATATATGCATATGCAATATGAAAGTGACTGAGCCGATCTAGTGCCTAATGTGTATGTATATGCATCAATGAGCAACCACTAGCAAACACTTACACCCGCTTGCATCCACCAAACATAACATGTCTCAAACACATGTTTACATCCATTGGCTTCTACCTAAGGATCGAGGATTGGACCGAAAGGATATACTTAAAAGATAAAGACTAGCAAATAAACTTTACAGAAAAAGAGAGATCAAGGACATACCCACAAAAAGGGTATGATGCACGTATCTAGTCTTCAATCTTCTAAGTCGCATCTTCTTGAACTTCACTCCATATTGCTGTGACTGTCTTAACTTCACGATTGTATAGCTTCTTAATTTCTGTTTCCAGAATATGCATTGGAACTCATTTCACTGTCGCCTCTCATTCCACCTTTTCTTCTTCTAGTATACTTGGCACTACAACTTCTGCCGTGTCATGCTAACCTTTCCTCTAAAGGTCTTCCAAAATCCTATTCACCCTTTCTGTCAGACGATGATAAGCGGTGCTCAAACATAACTGCATACTCATGGCTTCTTGCAAGCTTATTTATTATGGTGACTAGAGGTCTTTTCTCTACTTAATATGTCCATTGCGTCAGCTATCTGAGAATCTTTTCTTTGTGAAGTCCCTATTTAATTCAAAAGCGTAGGTCTTACTCCTAGCGATGCCGACTACTAACTTAATCGAAGGTTTTAAAATCAAGGTTTGATATGTATTTTGAACTTTTCCTTTTCACATAAAGAGGACTTGAAGTCAACCTTTTTTCTTCTTAAGGCATCCGCTACGACCTTACCATTACATCAAAATGGCGCCTAGTCCCGTGCCGCATGCATCCGTGTAAACCGTAAGCCTTTTACTACGGTAAAAGTCAAAACTGGGGTCGTTGTAAGAGCCCTCTTCGATTGTTGGAACGCGATATCACAACCAATATCCCGAGAAAAGGTTAGATTCTTCTTCGTTAATCTTGTAAGTGGGGCTAATACATTCGCAAAGTCCTTAATGAACTTCCTATATTGGCCTGCTAGTCCAAGAAAGCTTCCTACTTCTGTTGCATTCCTCGGGACCTTCTAGTCTTGCACCGCAACTACTTTTGCGGGATCTACTGCTATCCCTTCTTTGGACATCACATGTCCAAGAAACCTTCTTCTCTCCAAAAATGGCATTTTTGGAGAACTTCGCCTTAAGTTGATGCGCTTGGAGGGTATCTGAGACTTCTCTTAGATGCAAAGCATGTTCTTCCTCATTCCAAAATATCATCTATGCACAAGCGAAGTGAACCATCCACCTTTGTAACAAAAATAAATGGAGCACCCCATTCAGAAATACTTCGACTTATGAACCCTTTTTCAAGTAACTCTTTTACTTGTTTACTGAGCCCTTCCTTTCCCTTGGATTCATGTGTCATACAGGTAATGCAACTGGCTTTGCATTGCCAACTAGACATATGCGGAAGTCTATCTTGCGTTTTAGGGGACAAACCCCTAACCTAATCAAAAACATCTGCGTACTCATGGACTACCCCAATGGATCACAAATCGTCGATAGATGCATCAAGTGATTCTAGGTAGCTAAGACAAACTGTTCCCTTATGATCACACAAAATCTCGAGGATATTCCCGAGGCAAGTCGAAAGTCTAACTACCCTCCTTTCATAATTACTAGCTAACCAATCCATGCCGAGAATCAACCCATAGCCCATGAAACCAAAAACATAAGCATTACACTTAGACTTAATACTTAATATAGCTATTCTCAAATACTTACAAAACCAAAGATAAATGAGCCGAACCACCAATTGGATTTGAGAAAATAATGGGATCTTCTACTATACAAGCACTAAGGTGCAAAGGATCAACTATGGAAGCAGATATAAACGAATGTGAAGCGCTAAAATAAAAAAAGAGTACTAACAGGATGATCAAAAAGAAAACTAGACCTTTTCAACAGAAACTCTACTACCTCTCTCTCAGCTACTTTGGCGGTGAGAGCATGCACTTGCCCTACTGCAAATCCTGTCCTTTGTTCTTGCCCTTGTCCTTAATTATATGACCCGTTATACCATAATAACGACACTTCTTCTTGTCTTAGATTTTTCTATTCTTTCCTCCTTCGTGAACCAAGTCCATATCCATGAGTTTCTCATCCTTGGGTTGTGTTCCTTAGCCAAACTCCATTATTCTCATCTTTGCCATCTTTGTGTAACTTGTGGACAAGTCTCTTGAAAGCTGCCTCCATCGCACGAAAAACCCTACAAAGCTTGAAAGAAAATTAGCCACAGGTGAAACAACTGCTGCTATATATGGAAGTTGGGCATTTCTTCGCCCTTTGACAGGTGTCATAGTCTCATCAAGCCTATGGAAACATGTCGCGATGAGATTACCTACCAAAAAGCCAGGAGCCCTGGAGACTCAGTAAAGAAGGAAAACAAGGATTCAAACAGAGGATAAAAATAATAATGCATATGGCTTTGGAGAATCTGCCTTTAAAACAAAACTTTTCTTTTTTAAAAATGCTTCTTTTAAATCCGTTTTGAAAATAATTTTTCAAATCTTTTATCTGATCAGGTAACCTTCAGCTCTAATACTAAGTGTAACACCCCACGTTCATTAATGTCACTCACAAAGGGAATGCATTAACTTCAGTGAAGCGTTATACGTAAAAGATGTAGATAAATTACAAGACAGACAAATAAAGCAGCGGAAAAGAATAAAAACTTTACTTCATTGATAAAACAGCAGCGTGGTAAAACAACTTGTACAAAGATTTTTTTTCTAACATCAATACCCAGTACAACAAAGTATCTGTCTTGTGTAATAAAATAAAGAAGCGTAAAATGACAATGATTTTTCCCAATAAAGCATGAGCCAGCCATAGCAGCGGAAAAGAGAGTCCAAAGCAATACGTCGACTATCTTCGAGCTTGGAAAGAGAAACAGTCTAAACTACGCTGAGCTATTCCCTCCCTGACTACCTGAGGGGGGGAACGGAAGAAAAGAGGCGAAACAAAACTAGGTTAGACATAAGTCGCTAAGTCCAGTGATTTTTAGCATGTCAACAGGTAATACTAACATGACATGAATAAACTGAATATAAGACAATACCATGATAACAGGGATAACAAGATAACCTAAGATTAGCATAAGATATGATAAGGCAAGATAAACCGAATGCGCTTCCACTCTTTCTCTGCTTTGCTACTACCCCGTTATTCTGATTTTTATATCTCTGGTTTCCTATTTTCTCTACACCAACTAACCAGTATCCTAACTAGTGTCTTTTATAGAATGATCCATATCCATTACTAGTGTCCCAACTAGTATCCTGTGGAAAAGGATCTGTATCCCCTACTAGTGTCCCAACTAGTATCCTGTGTTATATAACAAGGTGATCCCACCCACGCAATTGTGGTAGTCTTCAGGTGTACATCTAGTATGAGGATCTTACCTCAATCAGTCTAATTCACAACACCAGAAAAGGCCTTTTATAACAATTATTACTGTTACTAATGATCTTTGTAACAGTTAAAACCGTTACAACAACATATGTGACAAACTGTTGTCACGGATATTGTAACGGATAAAACCGTTATAAAGGTTTCATATTATAACGGTTATTACCGTTATAAGATATGTGCTTTGTAACACTTAATACCGTTAGGACTGAAAATTTTATAACATTTATAACCATTATAAACATTATTTTTATAACAGTAATAATTGTTACAAATATGAAATATTTAACAGTTATTAATGTTAGAATATAAAACTGACTATTTCATACAATAATTTGCTAACAGTCATAACTGTTACAAACGTGAATATTATACCGACCCTACAATGGATAATTTCATACAACATACACCAATAATAATATACAACATATAATATAACAATAACTTAAAGCAAATACAGCATATCACAAGTTATATCCTTAAGCAAATTCCATTTCGACCAACATCCCAATTTAACATACAATCATAATACCATTCATCGTCCATAACAAATACCAAAATAACATCTAAGTATCATAATTTTGCATACAACCATTACACACACGCAAACGATTAATGGACCAAATTACAAATCCACCATCGACAAGATCAGATAGTGTATACATACCATTTTGGGGTGCATCAAAAATTAACGCATCCGGATCTAGAAGTTCCTCCACCCAAATGGCTTTCTCTCCTTCTAGTACAGTTCTATGATGACAAACTTTTTGCACTCCTACATGTCCCTTTGCTACCTCCTTTAATGTTGACGACAATAACACTACCGACTGTTTATCTCTCGTGGATGATCCAATGGCATCAATAGAAGTAGCATGTAGATTGTTATTACCTCCTTCGGAAGCAACTTCTTCACGTGGTGTCGTATTCCCTCCTTGTTGATTGATAAGAAGCTTCATCGATTGTTGCAAGTACGCCAATGCTGAGTTCATTGATTTGATGTCTGCATGCATTTGATTTTGGTTGTTCTCCAATTTAGCTAACTGTTGCTTAGTTGCATTCTCTTTTGTTGCGGTTATTGCTTGTGAAGCTTGTGTTATTTTTACTTGCTTTACATTGCATGTAGAGCTGATAGCATGACAATAACTTCTTCTTTTATCATCTCCAAAAACTTCAGCAATGGGATCTTTATCAAAATTATCTTAGACTTAGAGCATCATCGCCACCGTCTAATCTTTGTCTTGCTTCCGCCGCTTCAACCAAAGCTTGTTCAATAAATACAATGATATGAGCCTATGTTCAACAAATACATTGCATATAAGCCTGTTCAACAAATACAATTATCTAGACTTGTAGGTTTACTGAGCCTACAAGGCTCATCATAACTGAGCCACTCGGCTCAGGTTTACTGAGCCTATGGCTCAGTAAACCTGAGCCGAGTGGCTCGGTTTACCGAGCCTGCAAGCTCAGTTACACCGAGCCTGCAGGCTCAGTTACACCGAGCCTATAGGCTCTGTAAACCTGAGCCAATAGGCTCGGTAAACCTGAGCCACTCGGCTCAGGTTTACCGAGCCTATGGCTCGGTGTAACTGAGCCTATGACTCAGTAAACCTGAGCCACTCGGCTCAGGTTTATTGGAGCCTACAAGGCTCAATGTAACTGAGCCTAAAAACAGATCAAGAAACACTATTTTTTACATTGACTTCACATACTGCAGTTCCACATTGACTTCACATGTATGTACCACTGGCTGCAAACATGTAAAAGTATGTAGAAACTTGTTGAACATGTTTTTCTTTTAAAAAAATATTAAAGATAAGCTTAACATAAAAGACATACAAAAAGATGACTTCCCATTCAAAATGCACTACATGAAGTATGCTACAACATTAAACCCAAAAATAAATAAACTAAACATCAACATTTCAAACAAAATAACAACTAAACATACTTCTAATAGTTTAAAGTTGCATTTTTCTGCTGTAATTGCTGTTAGGATTGTCGATAAATATTATGCTAGTGAATATATAACAACTATGTGAAAATAAAAACTTGGTCAATGTTTACAATTAATATAAGTTACTGGAACAAATGTTGCATGGTAAGTGTATCATAAATTTGCATAATTCATGGGAGTGGAGTATAAGAGATGGAGTTTTTCAAACCAATTTCCATAACATCGTGCACTTGTTATACTACCGTGTATACCATAGGTTAAAAAGTAAATAGATTATATGTTAGAGAAATCTTTGTTTAAACCTTCAAATCACAAACATTCTAACCTGAAATTCTATTAACATGCGTTGATCATTCAAATTAAAGGCTCATACAGTACCTTAATATGCATGAATGTCATCTGTAATTAAACATGAACTTTTCTACATAGAATTCCATCTTCAGTTGAATATTGCTTTCAGTTGTTAACGCATGCTTTCATTTTTCTAGAAATAGGGCATTCAAAATACAGTTGGTTGAAAGTATAGTGTTTGACATCAGTACTCTATACCTTTTTTTCCTTTCTAAATTTTAATCTTCTGGGGGCCAGTACCTTAATGGGGGTAAACTCATAACAAAGGGTGCAGGAAACGGTATGGACAAATAAGGGAATACATAAATAGTGAGGTTCAGGGTTCCCAAACTGAAAGCAAATATAAATGAACTTTATCAATATCCAGTTTGGTAAGAGCCCTTGCAAACGCAAGATGAACACAAATGCCAATATCGTGAGTTTCAACTGGCATGGATATCATAATGTACGTGCTTAGTAAAGTCCAAGGTTAAGACAATTTCATGCATTGCTGCTTGGGTTCACACACTAGGTTTGGCCAGTAATTGTCTAGCACAAATAGATTTCAAGACGTACATATGCATTCAAGTAAAAGGCGGGTTCCAAGCAGGGAGGTAATTAGGTATTTCTGACCAACTAGTGTGAATAAATTGATAAGCTCTAACCCAAATCTAAGGTAAACCACTAGAGGTAAATTCATGAGCTCAACTGCATACATAATGTAGTATTTTGCTCATAAATGCATTTTACTATATTTGAAGCCTCTTTCAAAACTGTTTTCAAACTTACACTAATTAAAGTTTGTTCCATTTAAAATTAAAAGTGGAGATATGGAACAATATAACAGTAATGATGAACTTGTTAATGCTATGATAATTGTTGTTCAAGAAAAATATATGATGTAAAATAAAATAAAAAGCTATAATATACAGCTGTAAAAAGTAATTTCTTGTCATATTAGTGCATTTTCAGCTCATTGCCATTTAAAAGCTAAGCAATTAAATATATTTAATAAATATCGTTGGTAATTCGGAATATTATATTTTTTAATTTTTATAGTTGTCAGTGGAAGTTCATATTTCTAATTGCAGCTAATAATAGCTACTGCAACAACTATTTATAATTAGTTTTAGTTACGAAAATATCAAAGATGTTCAAACTTTAACATTTTCAATTGTATGACGAAAAGAGATAAGTGTTTATTGATTGAATTTATTGTATAAAGTTATTGATTTTTTTTTGGATTTATTTTAAAAAGGAGACAAATCGGTCATTTTGTAAGAACTTTTATAGCTATATAGAATATTAACGGATACGTTTTAGATCGAAAATGAGCTATCCTAGACATATGAATCTTTTTACGTCATGTTTAATAAAAAATATCCGTTGTTGTACGTCATTTTGGCTGGGACATCAAACTGGTCAAGTTTTTTTACCTATATAAACTATCTACACATGGATTACTCTAGCAGTTATTTCGGAAAGCAATACTATTGCTCCCCCACTCAGAAATTCTTTAGGACTGCGGCTAAATGCAATTGCTTTATATGCCAAGGTGAACTTTAAGGAATGTCCAAGCATTCATGCTAAGAATGCATGCATTAAACAAACAATTAACTAAACCTCGTATTTAGATTAATAGAATCTTCTTAAAATAGCAGTAATTACAAATGTTATAAACTCCTCATCTTTTTGTTCTCCTTATTATAATTTAGTATTTCGTATATTTATATCATCTGTAAAAACTATGTAAGGAAACGCATAAAAATAGATATCGAATATGGAAGTTATGGTTTTGAAAACCCATATGGTGAGAAAATTTTCTTCCTCCAACTTACGGGCGACCAAAGATAGTATGCATTAATATGAGAGTTGTGGTTATTAAAAATTGATGAAAATGAGGAAAATAATAATTAATAACAGTCAACGTGGTTGGTTCTATTACATTTATGATATCCATTCAAAATAAATATTGTAATATGTTATTATGAATAAATGGGATAAAATTCGACTTGTGCTTCTTTGTCACATTTATGAATTATCTGCTCCATTTGGATTACTTAAAAAATAAGCAACAACAATGAATGTATGTACGAATCAAGGATTGTCCCGTATTGCTTACGAAAAGCAGCGGTTTATTGACTAAACGGATTTTAATTTCCCGAATTGCTTAATGACTAAGTGAATATTGTTTGTTTATCCTGTTTTATACTTCAATAATGTTCAATACTATTTTATACTTCAGTATTCTTCAATTTATTTTAAATTTACTAAAGTACATGCACCTTTCATTGACTGGCTAATCACATGCACCTTTGTTTGTGTCCGTTAGAGCATATAACCGGCAAATGTCCATTTGTGATTGTCCGATTTTATTTAAGACATGAATTAAACCAAAAAATTTGTACGAACATACGTATCATTTGATCTCTTCTAGAATAGAATTTTAATACATATTTGTTCGGTTCGATTTGCACCTCCATGAAGTATTCTTATGATCTAAAGATATCTGAAGTTATGCTCACTGATTAACACATGACTTTTTCCGCCCGGAATCATTCCAGTTACTTTGTATAAATATTCAATGCATTTGCCCATGACTTCAACCAAAGTAACATGATAAAGGGCATATTGATTGCGAAAATGATATGTGACACAAATAAACAAAATACAGGTATCCATGACTACGATTGTCTTATAGCGACCATTTATTCAAGAAATAAATAAAAAAGTTTATGAAGTTTCAAATGTTGGCTAGGGAACAACCACCGCAATTGTACATCTTGACTTAGCCAGTTACATACTTGTAATAGTGAAGCCGCTGCAGGCATTAACGATTTATTCAACTGCCGGCGGTGAGACGAATCACTGCACTGTTGTTACATTTCTATTTTATAAAAATAATTTTTATATGTAATAGTAATAGTAAGGTTTGTATTTCATAATGTAGACAAACATCAAAGGATATTTAGAAAGGAGCATGAACGGTAGTATTTCAACAAAAAGAGGGTGCCTTTTTGTGCTGTGAAATTCAGCAACAGTGAATGTATCGTATTTTTATTTGTTTCAGTTGTTTTCTTTTTAAAATCAAGTAATTTTTAATGACGGATATGTGTGAGATGAACATTTTTGTTTACATCAGAATAAATACTAACAAAAATAAGGTAATGGTAATGAGTGCAAAAAGATTCTACCCTGACTCTTAGTATTAAACAAATATTTAAAAAAAACATATTAGCGAAACTTGATACCTATAGCTAAAGAAAGACATGAAGCAAACAACTATAAACAATCTTATAGACAAATGTATTGCATGACATTAGATTATTTAAAGATTAAGGAAACAGCTAAAGAAAGACATTAAGCAAAAAGCTAAAGATTATTTAAAGACATGAGTGCAAACAGCTATAAACTTGATACCATTTTATTAATAATGAATTAAAAAAGGCTCGGATTACTTACATATTTTTCAGCGGCACACGGAAGCACTTCCCCGGTTTTTTTGCTTGTATGTGCTATTTTCCAAACATGGGATCGCATAAGCTTACTTTCCGGATTTTCTTTTTTCTAATGAAGCATACAAATAAATATATATAATATAATATATCATAAAGTTTATTTAAGATATCTGAACTACATACCGATTCATCATAGAGTGTACGGTACGATTTTCTGACCAATGTATGATTTATAGTAACCTTTGATTTGTTTGTAGTATTATGGTTACATTGTTTTCTCTTTCTATCACCATACTCCATGTTAACAAAACCCTCCCATTGAATTTTATCAATATCATCAGGATGATTTTCCACTGCAATACGTCTAGGTATAAGCTCATCATCCTTCTTAAGGTATTTGTTACGTAGTTTCGATTTTGCATTTCTGAATTTTTGTGAGAATCCTTTTTCTAATATAGGTCTTGCTTTATCGGGATCTATATCCATATCAAACTCTTTCTGTAGAATCGAAAGAAAAAACAACCAACGCCTGATTAGAACAAACAAAACAAACCCTATAAGTCAATAACTTGTGTTATTCTAGGCTGTATGCATATCAATTATACGATTGCATTTTATAATT
This sequence comes from Allium sativum, assembly GCA_030737875.1. NCBI lineage: Eukaryota > Viridiplantae > Streptophyta > Magnoliopsida > Asparagales > Amaryllidaceae > Allium > Allium sativum. The sequence goes on along the minus strand of CM060915.1, from coordinate 976,320,440 downwards.
TCTACTCTACCTTCCACAAGCATATCAAATGTGTTGAGATTATTCCATTGTGTAGGACACACTTATGGTCCAATTTAAGTCAACCGTCTCCTTACATATCTAACTTTTAAACAAGAACCAGGATCACAATAGTTGGCAATGAAACTGAATCAACCAATGAAAATTCTTCTATTGTGCAAAAAAAAAAAAGTAACACCATAACTATTTATGATTTATTAAATTTAAATGAGAAGTAAGATATCAGTATTGCTTTCCATAAAGCATCTTTATAAAAGATATTTACATTCCTCCAATCATCATAACTGATCGGAATGTATGCACAGATCAAAACACCACATCGGGAACTCCACTTCGATCCATCTTTCCCTTTAGCACCATCCATTTCAACATTTATAAAGTACTTTTTATTTGGAGGAGGCGGAGGGACATCTTCCGTGCCTTATGTTTGTCTCGATGAACTACCTGACATTCTGTTAATTTTATTGCATTAGCACGATTACAATTTTTTGACTTGCAAATAGAAGAAAGAAATGCAAAAAGATGGTGTAGCTTACATTTCTGAAAGATAAGTAGAAATGGTGGATGCCCCTTCAACCAAAAATAAAAATAGAAACTCATGACAAAATTCAGCACATTCGTTTTGCAGCACAAAGTAAAAATAGAAACTCATGTTCCAAAAAAAACAATTAACAAAGTAGAGGCAAAACACAAAAACACTCTTGCAAGCATAACCTGATAACATAAAAAATTTAACTGAAGATCCTTACATAAGATGATACATCCATAACCAATCAATTGATAGATAACATTTACGAATGTTCAAAACAAGAAAAGGTAGCAAAATGAATAAAGCAACGTCAACAACTTCAACCAATTTGTCTATTTGGATTCAATACAATTTAACAATGTTGTTAAGTTGGGTTGCTCTTGTAAAACGGATTGAAAGTTCGTTGTCATCTCATAATCATCCACGTTATCCGTCATGCGTTTAGGAGAGCGTTGTACAATGGACCAATCAGAATTCTTCTGTGTGTTCTTTATGTAAAAAACTTGGCTAGCTTCCGATGCAAGAATGGCAGGCTCATCATACTCTTCATCATTGCTTTTGAGCCTTTTCAAATTCACCATCAGTAATTTGGAGTCAGGAGAAACTTTATAACCATGTGTTTTATCAGCAATATTAACCCATTTGCAATAGAACACAACATGTTGAAATTCATAATAATCAACTTCAATGATCTCCTGGATAATACCATACCAAGTAGTGTCATCATCCGTAGGATTTAATTCTTTTGCACTTGCAACAAATCTTGTAATTGCATCCATACAAACGACACTATCTTGTGTTGAAAGAGTGTCGTCATAGTGCTGAGGAGAGAATAGATAACCATTGATTCTATATTTAAGGTGAGTTTTGGCTTCCCATGTCGGTCCACTAACATAATACCATAATAGGAAGTCCATGCGTTTTTCTTCCATTAACTGGAAAAAGTAAAATATGTTCAAAAATGTTATTTATTATCAAATTGTGAGTTCATTGTAATCCAACAAGTCTTTTTATGCTACCAGTCAATAAATTCAGACTGAATTACTACTTCTGCCTTTGATTGGAGCCGCTTTTTACCACGTTGAGTCTCTTCTAATGATAATCGATATTCGCCTACAAACAAACAAAAAGTAAATTTTGGACTAGTATTTATAAATTTTAATGTGTAAAAAAGATAAACCTATAATAATCATCTCGATCTGGAATGTCTATTCTGAAAAGTATCCATCTTCGAATTTGTACACGTTGTACACCGGATAATTTTATTGTTTTACCCTCAATAATGGAACACTCATAAGTATCACCATAGTTCTCATCTAAAAACGGTGCTTGTTTAGAGTTATGATTACCATCACGCGGATTTGGCATATATTCCATTGCATATCTAACGGACTCTGAAACAAGATACGCTTCAGAAATTGATCCCTCGACAAATCTTTTATTGCTTGGTATATTCTTACACTCCTTCATAGCTCTAAAAAAACAACATTTGATGTAACTAATAAAACATAAATCAGTTAACAATCATGTAAATGAAATGTCTACCTTTCAAATGGATACATCCGTGTATAATTAACTAGTCCACATAATAATGCTTAATCAGCTAAATGCACCATGAGATGTATGCTGATGTCAAAGAAATAAGGAGGGAAATAATGAGCCAGCACACATAATGCCTCGGCAATCATATCTTTGGAAGCTTGGACATGCTCTCGATTTAAAACCTTTGAACAAATAATACTGAAGTACAAACATACTTGTAATATTGCACATCTTAAATCACGGTTCTTTGGATACGCATATTGAACCATCATAGGTAGAAAATATTGAATTATAACATGATAGTCATATGACTTTCTAATATTCAAACTAGGTGGCTATGTATTTACCCAGTTGCTAAATTTAGTCCGGAAGCATGATGGAAGTTTTGCATCCTTAAGAACTTGACAGCACTGCGTCTTGTGATTTTTATTGAATGCAAATTTAGAAGATTGTTTGTATTTATCAAACAATATATTAATAAAATGCTTTGCTACATTCTTTTCGGTGTGCATCACATCAATAGTATGTCACACCTTATGAACACTCCAATACTTTAAGGAAAAAAGAATAGACTTCTTGTACCATGCTGATATTTCACTGTCTTCGTTCTCATTTTCAAAATATTCATCATCACAATCGGTCTCATTTAGCATGCGTTTTTGGGTTTTCGTTAATTTACCTGGTACATATCTTATATGAGCAAGCTTTTGCAATAGTGTCGATCCTATCAATCGTGTTGGAGATTTCTTATCCTCTGTATCTTTATACCATCCATGTTTGAGTGCTCTATATGGATGATCACTCTTCAAAAACCTTATGTACTTCATATAAACAATCTTATTGCCGATATGTTCTGATTCTGTTTCTGTTGCACAAACAGGACATGCTTTGTAACCATATGTTACACAACCAGACAAATTTCCCAATGCAGGTAGATCATGAATTCCCCATAGTAGCATTGCTCTCAAAGTGAAATGTTCTCTCTTGTCCATGTCATTTGCAAGCACTCCTTTCCAAAGTTGTTTTAACTCATCCACAAGAGGTTCCAAATAGACATCGATATCTTGACTTAGTGCCCTTGGTCCAGGAATTAACAAACACAACATTTGAAATTTCGGTTTCATGCACAACGAAGGCGGTAAGTTATAAGGAACCATATACACAGGCCAACAACTATATCTACCTGATAGGTTGTACTAGGATTGAACCCGTCAGTAGCAATGCCAAGCCAAACATTTCGTCCATTTCTAGCAAACTCGGGCCATTTGTTTTTAAGTGATCTCCATTCAGCCGAGTCAATGGGATGACGCATCGAATTCCAAGAAGGTTCTGCTTCACTATGCCACAACATTTTTCAAGCTATCCATGGCACGGTGTACAACCTTGTTAATCTCGGAATAAGTGGAAAGTGTTTTAATACTTTTCGCGGTTGTTTTGTGATTTTTTCAACTTCTCCTTGTTTTTTCGTTTTAAATCTCGAAATATGGCATCGAGGACATTCCACTGCATCTTTATAATCCTTCCAAAATAATATGCAATCATTTTCACAAGCGTGTATACAATCTACTTTCATTCCCAAATCTTTTAACATTTGTTTCATTGTGGAGTACTTCTCAGGTATTGTATTCTCCTTTGGAAGCCACCGTTTCAATCGCTTCAACAACTCGGTCATACTGTTTCCTGACCAATTAAAGTCTTTTTTCAAATTATGAAGCTCTACAATGACACTTAATGTTGTAATACCATCTTCGCAAGAGGGGTGTAATTTTTCGCTTGCTTTTCCCTTGTAATCATGATACTTTTTCCACTGACTACCATCATGCATTCCTTCTACGCTATCATATACTCCATATGCATCATCAATAAAGTTTCCAAGAGAATCTTCTATGAGGTTTTCCTCTCGAGATTGATTGGAGTTGTAAGCATCATATGTAACATTTGGTGTATTAGTGACCCTAACGTCAACGTTGCTTCTCTCCCCATGAAGAAACCACTCATCGTAAGTTGGTTCCATACCATTAATGACTAAGTGCTTCTCAACCATTTCAAAAGACAACTTCTTCGAATTTCTACACTTTATACAAGGGAAGCTACACATTTCAAAGTCGGGTGGTGAATGAGACTTCACGAAGTCCATATAATATCGAACTCCTTGTATATATTCATTGGTATTCCTATGTCGAATTCTAATCCATTCTCTTGAAGTAAGATTCGACATTAGCAAGAACTTTACTCGTGCCTGTTATATTTTTGTAAATGAAAAAATAATGCAATTAGATAGATTAATAAATTTATAAATAAACTTCTAATATCATTAATAAATTAATAAAAAAACTTAAACACTTTTGAAAACAAAACACGCAAATGCAAAACCTCAAGCACATTACACAACACAGAATATGATAACACACAAAAAGGATAATGTCCATGACACAAAAAGGATAATTCTGCATGTAACTGAAGTCTCTAGCAAACAAATTTCATTTTTATTTAGAACTATAGTTCACTACCTAATCCATTTGATACTATTTTCAAATACTAATTATGTCACATGATTATTTTTGGTTATTTAATGCTGTAAAGTGTTCTCACTCCAAGATGTCAATTTGCAACAAGTAAAACATTGATTATAGCAGGATCTAATAAATTTTGCAGGTTGGTTGTGAATGCTAATTAATCCTATCTGCAAATTGGTCCACAATTCTAGTCTACAAATGATAGAAATAGTTAAAATAAACTGCATTTGTTAAAAAAAAACTGCACTGATTTAAAAATTGCACTGATTTAAAAAAACTGCACTGATTTTTGGTCCACAATTCAAGTCTACAAATGATAGAAATACTTAAAAAACTGCACTGATTTTTTTTTTTTAAAAAAACTGCAATTGTTAAAAGATACTGCATTTGTTCCAAAAAAATAGCATATGTTTCATGTCTTTGAATTTTCATTTGTCTTTTATTTTACTTCTATTCAACTAAATTATTGCTGATAAAATGATTGAACTCTTACATTTTTGTTTGTCCTTTATTCATACACACGACCTGATTGAACTCTTACTTCAATTCAAGTAAATTATCACACGCATAAAATCTTGAAAGCCCCCAACTACTTGAGTTAGGATAATAAATAAAGCAATAAAATAACACTTAACTAATTCTATCAAAGCCAAATTGAAGTTATATTTGGCAACTTACTTTTCTTAAACAACAGTCTTATTGTAATTTGTTCATAAATCCAACAATTTTTTAAGCACTTCACTCAAACGTTAACATGGTAACTTCTGATATTCAAGTTTATATACGATTTGCTTTCCTTAGATAATCAAATATTCCTATTTAGAAAAATCAGAATATTTACCTGATTACAAATCAAAAATAAGCATATGGAATAATAAGGTAATATTGTGCAAAATAATTAACAAAATTCTATAAATAACTACCTCCTTCCTTCCCTGATATGTGTATATATACACATAACATCCTTTAAATCTTCAGTAAACAAAAGATATTTACTTCAAAAATGGCGAGAAGAAAACTAAATCCAGCATATATTTCCAACAACGCAAAGCAAAGATCAACATTGAGAAAAAGAAAACAAAATCTCATGAAAAAAGTAGCAGAACTTTCAACACTGTGCGACATCAAAACATGCGCAGTCGTATACGACCTTGAAGAGCAAAAACCCGAAGTCTACACTTAAGAGCAAAAACCCAAAGTTTATTTTAACAAATGCAGTTTTTTTAAATGCAGTTTATTCATAAGGGTCTTGTTCATTACAAGAATACATAGAAGCAGCAGCCTGCCTTTTGATCACATTACTCATAAGCGTTTAATCGACACGTATCATGTGATTGTCATGATGTTTGTCCATTAACCCTAAAAATATCTTTGAAGTTAACATAATTAGCTGTCATTTACAAAAAAAAGGAAAACTATGAGTTTCTAGTTCTGAACTGTGATGAATACCTTGGATTGAATTTTTTTTTCACATTTACATTAAAATAACAGTGTACTTCACCAAAATTCAAAATTTTCCCTCTTTCACTTTGAGTATTCCTTACTTTCTTATTACATTTTCTTAAATTAATATGTGCAGTCTTTCATGGATATAACTTCGCTACCACAGTTTATACAAGAAAATTGTGAAAATATTTAGAATTTTTAATGATTTGTGAGTTTCATGGATGTTTCAGGATAATAAACATCATTTTTCTGTGTAATATTCAGGTTATTTTGTAACTCACCATCCGAATTTTCAAAACTAATATCAACAAAATAGTAGCAAACGCTAACAAAAAGCCAAACAACAAAAAGCCATCACGCTGCTAAACCATAAAGTTAACCTTACAAAAACAACAAGGAAGAAAAAGGAGAACAAAATGATGCCTTTTTGATAGAAGCATAATCCTTAGAAAATGAGACTTGGTCAATATTGCATTGCTTTGCAAAGTTTTTAAAGTACGAATGTTAACCGTACAAATCAGACTAAACATAGGGATGTTCATGCCCTTTAAGACGAGATGTTGACTCCAGCGTAACGAAAAATAGAAAATTTGTCGAACAACATGCTTGCACCAGACTGCATTAAGCACTAATGAGATTACTTAAAGAAACATGCATGCACTGAAGATTCTGACAAAATAACAATCAGCCCTAAAAAAGATCAATCATCTCATGAAGTAGTCAAACTAATAATGTGAAGAGATAATCCCTACGTTACAGGGATTGCCTCAAATAATGAGCTCGTTTCAACAAACATGGAACATAAAAGTGCAAAAGAACAAATCGCAATGAGAGATTAAGTGAAGGTATTAAGATTTTCCAAAGATATTAGGTTATCTATAAGCCTTATCTTTTAAACTTAACATTCTATTTTTCAAATAGATAATGGCAACATAAACAACAGAGATCAAACTAGTCAGTAGATTTCAAGCACTATTTGTTATTGTACTCATTTGAAAGAGGTAGAAAAAGGCAAATATAGTAATATATTTATTATATACTGCTCGAATCTTCAATGTTTATTTGATTACTTCTTAATGTATTATACATCATCGAAACGTTCATTGATTAGCAACAACGAAAAGGAACATTTTGCTCAACTGTATCATCCTACAGACGAACAATATCAGTTCAAACTTTATTCATCCACCTTATAAAATATATACCGAAAACATGTCTAGGTAAATAACTTTGTTAATTAGACTAAGAATATACTAGACAGATGAAAGGAAAATATACGAATAAATACTAGTACATGTATATTATATGTTGAAAATAGACCCATCAAGCTTCAGTTCTTTCCAATCTGACCTTCCACAGATAAAAGATACCAATCTACATTAAGCACCAGACTGGCGGCGTCGGGGAGAAAGAATATCGGTCAGAAAAGATACCTGCGGCTTCGGCGGAGAAAGGATCGAGCTCCAAACGCGGTCAGGCGGAGAACGGATCGGCGTCGTGGCGATGGAGAAAAAGAAACTGATAAGAAAACCTAGGCGGCGGCTTTGAAAAATTTCGGGATCTAAAAGTGTTGTGGCAGATACGAAAAGGAACGGAAGGGTTTAGAAACATGAGGGGAAGGGAAATTACCATACCAGCCCATGCGTGCAAAAATCTGGGCTATTGTAACGATTAATACTATTATAACTAAATATAATGGTAATAAACGTTATAAAATAGTAACAATAATAACCGTTACTAATAGGGTCTGCGAAAATGTTACAAAACAGGCTGTTTGGTGTAGTGATTGCCATGAAGATGTTAGATGTACCCTTACTACCCTATCGATCGGCTCCCTACTTGTATTAATTTTCCTTGTGTTTGTGTCAATCGGCCGCCTCTTGCATGTAGATACCCTGTGCTGGTCCGACCATAAGGTGTATCAATCCCTATGATAGCAACCCGACACGATTCAAGATGCACAGTGTATACTACTGATGCCCAGGGCCTGCTTTTCCACTCCAGAGCACGTGCATGCCCATACTCCGTCATAACTACACTGCAGTTCCCCCTACCGCTATTTTGACCGTTTATAATCAGCCTAGTAATCGTGCCCCACCCTGCCTAGTTCAGGGTACCGTGATACATCCATGTGGGTTACTGCTGAAATGGGTCCCCGTTACTAGGGTTTCCTACTGGTTAAGTTTGTAGGCCTATATATACAAATATTGCCCACCTACACCAGATGTATTTAACCCTCCCATTGATTCAAACATGTATATTTTACGGTTAAGTTTGTGGGCCTATATATATACTAATATTACCCACCTACCCAAAGTTTACTTAACCCACCTACTTATCAAGTCAATCTGTATTATTCGTTAAGCTTGCCTTAACCCTATCCACTTTGTTCATGTAATATTGGTTAAGTGTTGTCCATTCGTGTTAACTTAACCCACCCACACATCATGTTGTATTGGTTAAGTGTTTCCCATTAACTTAACCTCACTCGTTCATCATGTTATGTTGGTTAAGTGTTTCTTATTAACTTAACCCTACTCATTCATCATGATATATTGGTTAAGTGTTTCTTATTAACTTAACCCTGCTCATTCATCATGTTATATTGGTTAAGTGTTTCTAAATTTACTTAACCCCACCTTCTTGTCTAATTAACATGTTATAACAGTTAAGTGTTGTAAATTTACTTAACTCCACCTTCTTGTCTAATTAACATGTTGTAACGGTTAAATTTACTTAACCCCACCTTCTTGTCTAATTAACATGTTGTATTGGTTAAGTGTCGCCTATTCATATGTTACTTAAACTTACCATTCTTAGAATGTTTGTTTATTGGCATTAATTAATTTATTAATGCTCCAACCTCTCACATTAGAACTGTTGTTTGCAGTTGCTGGATGTGTCGGGCGGTTTCGGGAAGACTTCTACCGCAAACTCATTCTAACCTCAGGTTTTGGGCTAAATGCGCTAACCTCTCACATTAGATCTATTTTGTTGCAGTTACTGGATGTCCCAGGCGATTCCGGGCAGTTTTACATCGCAACTCAATCTAACCTTGGGTTAGGCATGTTCCCCCTTTAAATTAATTTACATATTTACAATTTATGTTCATACGTAAATTATCCACAAGTGTTGTCAATTCAAGTCATGCCCCATTTACCCTCTAAATTATGTCCATAATTCTAGGTATACAAATTCTACCATTTCATGCGACTAATCATTCATATGATTATGAGCCAATCTATGCCAATAGCATGTAGTTTAATATTTTTTCCCCAACGTCTCCCCCGTTATTCGTTCGCATAATTCACATAGAACGCTAGGCTTGCAAATTAGCCTAACTTATAAACAAAAGGGAAAAGAAAGGGACATGTAACATTCCAACATGCATAAACAATATAGATCAATCTGCATAGTGTAAATTTTGGGATAGAACGACATAAACTTGATTAAGCACATAAACGTGATCTTACATTTAAATTTGATCCAATTAACATGCAAACTAGCATAAATCTAATTGTATAAGCATGAACTTATATAGATCTTAAACATGGGTACTAGCTTGGATCTAAACATGTAAGCATGTATGAACATAACTTATCATGTAATTTGCATATACAACATGGTAGGTTCAATTGTGTCCGTCCAATAGTCTCATAGGCATAGGATGTACAACATGATAAATCGATCACAACAGTCCCATAGGCATGATAGGTTCCATTTTGTCAATCCAACAGTCTCATAGGCATGTTAGGTTTCATTTTGTCAATCACAATAGTCTCATAGGCACAATAGGTGTCATTACATCAATCACAATAGTCTCATAGGCATAGGCAATTCAGAATTGACAAAAGGATAGGTACGAATAAAATTAGGCATAATTCTTAGATCCAGTTATTACAATCACGATTTCCTATTAGGTTTTCTTATCTAAACAATAAATGTACTTACAGAAAAAGGATGGATCTTGAATTCTGGGATCTGATTTCTGAATTTGAAAAGCTATCCTTTGATGTAGACATTTGATTCTCTAGTTCTTCTAATTGATTCCTAGTTTGAATTTGATTCTCTAGTTTGGGGTAGATGAATGGAGGCTAGGCTAGTTTGTAGACGAACAACATGACAGCTTCATAGAATGAGTTCTAGGGTTGAGGTTTGGGGTGATTATATAGAAGTCTAGGTTCAATTCTAGCCTTTAGATTAGTATAGGAGAAATCATAGCCATCAAACCAAAGAGAAGTGTCATCCAGCCAACCGCAGCATGACACATATGCCCTAATACCTAAGAAATCAGTCATTGTCCAATCGGAGAAGGCCACATCAGCTCAGGACTATCAAAAATCGTCACTGCCCAGATCTGGCTGATGGGGACGACCCCTACAGAGGGTCGACACCTATGTCGACCCCGGTGTCGACCCCAAAGAGCCTGAGTCGACATAGGTGTCGACCCAGCGGGTCTTGGGTCGATTCAGCGGGTCTCGGGTCGATACCCCAAACGTGGTCGGTTCCACGTTTCCTCCTTACGCCTTTGCTGTTTTGAATATTTTATTTTAATTCTGGTTTAAACAGAAATCTTCTAACCTCCATAACTTCTTCATATTGTATCTATTTTACGCATACCCCGACTCTATCTCAAGTAGAATTCCGAGACGAACGTAATGGTGTAACCCATTTCCCTAATTCTTCTTTTAAAGATTAATTATTCTTTAATTATCTCTTATGTCCTGTTTTAAAATTACGGGATGTTACACCGCGTATAATGGAACCGCTGACCCTAATCTGCTTCTGTACAAGTATAAGTTGCACATGAATGCTGCAAGGGTGATGGATGAGATTAGGTGTTTGTATTTTCCCATCTATCTAGAAGGGGCAGTTTCGCTGTGGTTCACCAAGCCGTCACCAAAGCTTGTAGATCAATTCACCGACTTGGAAAGGAAGTTCAAGGGTCAATTTAGGTTGTGTGCTTCAAAATCCAAGGATATCATGTTGCTATCTGGACTGGGGCAAAATCCTGGATAGCCGGTGAATGCTTTTCTTACTCGCTTCAATGCTGCTGTAGCAGAGTTTGGAAATCCGGAGCCCTGGATGATATTAATAGCACTAGTCCGAGCTATGGACAAGAAGACTGAGTTTGGAAAATGGGTGAAGATGAAGGAACCCAACACTGTCGATAAATTTTACAAGAAGGCTGATGAGTTCATCTGGTTAGAGGTAAATCCTTTTATCCAAAATGTTGCTGGAAGCAGTGCCATGGAAGACAAGAAAGGCAATGATACTCGAAGTAATAAGAAGAATGCCAGAGGTTTGAAAAAGGAAAATAATGACGAAGAAAATTGGGAATATAATATCAAAAAGCATCGTTATTTCAGACATGATGAGTTGACCTTGTTAAATAATACCCCGAAGAACATCTTCTTTTCCACCAAAGATGCTGGACATTACCTGAAACCACCATAGTCAATCAGGATAGGGAAAAAGGCAGCAAATTTTAAAAAAATTGTCGCTTCCACAATCATCCCGGGTATGATACTAATGAGTGTCAATATTTGAAGAACCTGATCGAAGAGTTGATCAGGCAGAATAAGTTGCAAAAGTACACCAGAAAACCACAAGCAACAGATACCTCTCCAGCTGCTCGAGGACAAGTTCAAGTTAATAATGGTTGACAGAGTTTAGATGCCCAAAGCATGGAATAATGACCATTTGTGTCAACTCTCTACTGAAAGCATTATTTATTTCATATGAAAAATTGTTGTAATTTCTTTTTACAAGTATAAACCTCCCATGTCAAAGGGTAATATTGTAACTAAACATCATCTCTGTTAATTAAAGCATGCCTGCTTATCTCGATCGTATATTTGTAAATTTTTGATAAAATAATTCAAATTTTTTCTTAATATCGATTTGACATTGTAGGCTACCTAAAGAGCGCTTGCTTCCTCATAGTCCGACAAGACCTAGTGACCTTTACAACACATCCCGACAGAGACAGATCAAGTGACGAGTTCCATAAACATCATTCCGCATAAACGCGAGAATGTAATGCACCTCCTTGTAGATCGAAAGTGGGAGTCACTAAGAGTCAAGCGGTGAAAAACGGGGCAAGTAGGCACACTAAAGAAAAAGGGCTCTCCCAAGTCATCCAATGAAGTCAATACATCGATCCGCTCGATATATCGATGAAGTTGGATTAAGCTCAAGTCCTCTTCGGGGGCATCCAACGAAGTCGATACGTCGATCCGCTCAGTACATTGACGAATTTGGGCTAAGTCCAAGTCCTCTCCAGGGGAACATAAATCAGAGTCTTCTCCAGGGGCACATAAATAAAAGTCCTTTCCAGAGGCACCTAAGGCAAAGTCCTCTCCGAGGGCACCTAAGGCAAAGTCCTCTCTAGGGGCACATAAACCAAAGTCCTCTCCGAGGGCACATAAGTCAAAGTCCTCTCCGATGGCACATAAATCAAAGTCCTCTCCTGGGGCACACAAATCAAAGTCCTCTTCGGGGGCACATAAATCAAAGTCCTCCGGGGGTACCTAAGGCAAAGTCTTCTCCATGGGAACCTAAGTCAAAGTCCTCTCCGGAGGCATCCAATGAAGTCGATACATCGACCTGCTCAATACGTCAATAAAGTTGGAATAAGTTCAGGACCTCTCTGGGGAGAATTTAATGAAGTCGATACATCGATCCGCTCGATATATCGATGAAGTTGGAATAAGTAAAGGTCCTCTCCGGAGTCACCTAAATCAAAGACCTCTTCAGGAGTACCTAAACCCAAGACCTTCCCAAGCGTGAGCACATGAATTAAAGATTCCCAAGAGGAAGCACTTGATCAACTACTAAAATCGAGTTTCCTAATTCATTGGCAAGCTCAGAAGCTTCAAAACGATGGTAAAAACAAAAGGATTTTGTAGACAAAGTTGAAGCTTCTAGCGTATCAATCAAAATAAAAGAAACTCGACAAACTGATCACATCTAGCTTAAAGACCCATTGTTTGGGATTGAACGATGCTCGGAAAACATACCATGAGCTTATTACGACATCGCAATAAGCAAAAACTAATTTGTACCTGATAAAGTGTTGAGTACAATTGGAAATACGTGAGCTAGAGTGCGGCAAATAAGAAATCTTGCCTTAAAAACTTGGCAACAAGACCTCACTACCAAAAGTGGGGCATCTAAAAATTTGACAAAATTGATACACTTGATATGTCGATAAGACTCATTACGTCGATAAAGATCAACCTTGGAAATCGAACTGGTTATCACTGACTAGCTGCGAGCCTCAGAAAGGAGGAGCGGTGGATACATCGGTCAAGTCGAATTAAAAGCAATATCTTGCAAGAATGAACTCCTTTGCTTAGAAAACATAGTATCTCTCCACGCAAAGGCTTCCTCGTCTGAAAACTACAACCGTAAATAACTTAAAGAACCCGATGGCGTCCTGCTTCAAAATGAGAAAAACCTAAGGATAAGCGATGCTTAATCGAATCCAATAAAGCAATAATGCTCCCCAAGGAACTGAAGCTAATATCCATTGATGGTGTCAATATGAGATGTAAAAAGAAGATTGAGCAACAGTCATGCACTAGGGGCAAGCCATCATGAAGTTGAGATCCAAGTTTTTATCATCCCAGGATAATCCATGGTATGCAGGTGACACACTCAAAATTGTATCATACATCGTTAGGAGAGATAACATACCACGAGGCTGCAATATACAAAATGCATCCTAGGACACTAAAAAAGGAGATATGTGCAAAGACAGAAATAACACAAGAAGCGATTCATTTCTACACAACATTTAAATTCCAAGACCTAGCCCTAAGGCTCACAGTTCTCAGGATGGATACTGCAAAAGCAGAATGCTGGCTTAGTACAACTTATAATGGATGCACTTAAGCCAATCAGTTTCCAGAAAATCCAACGGTCATTGCCACCCAAAAGGATTGGCAGAGAACATGAGTTATGATGAGTAGGGCATCACTAATAATTGTATGAGTCGGACTAGACTCAAAATTCCCATTAAAAAATCTGTCAAGTACGCATAACGACAGTTCAAAAAGATGATGCTTAGAACTCGTAGTCCAAAATCTAGACTAACGAATCTCATGTGTCGTCTACAAGCAAAGGAAGTGTATTACCAGCATAGATTGTATCTAGCGAGCATCAACTCTTAGACAGAACAACTTCACATTGATAACACATTTGCGATTGGAAATGATTAACATGATCTATTTCCTCTTATTGGACTAACCCGTTGTCGTCTTGAGCAATCGACAACAAATTTGCTGCCAAATAGGCGCAAAAGCTCTTCATTACAGGTTCTATGGAAGAGCATACATGCTATGAGAAATGTTCCAATAAAATCGGGCCAATATTGCACTACTGTTCACCAAAATGAGGCAAAGGGTCCAAACGATTCCAATGTGCATCATTGACTAGTTCAAAAGCCACGTGCAAATTCTAGCTCAAATTTCTGAGTCCAACAAATATCATATTGCACCAAACTTTGAAGTTAACTCAAAGACCAAAAGGACACCAACCACACTACTGCAACAAAGCCGAAAGGCGGACGATCAACAAATTGCTCTTTCCCTAACAATTCTATGTCAGATTCGGGAATGCCTAACTGAATGCATGCTTGATTAAAAACACATTGAGTTAGTAGAGAAGGGCATTTCTCTGGCAGACCGTCCAGAGGACGGGGAACAGAGAAAGACTAATCTATTTCTGACACATAAGATGGAGTCACTCTAATCTCGGAAAACTTGAATTGCAGCTCCAATTTGAGCAGAAGTGATTTCTACCTGGCATTCATCCTACACATGGAATTACGTTTTTAAACAACTTACAGGTACACGTTTCATAAAATATGAACTGTTGTGCAAAAATTATAAGAATTATTAGAAGCGAATCTTGAAATCCGTATTCGGCGTGTGTCGATTATCAAATCTCTAGCATTGTTGCGAATTCAAATTAGAATGTTGTGTTTATATAAACAACGCTCGACAATCATAAATGGTTGAACAAAACAATTTTGCATAAACACTCCATTAAAGACAAAAAAATTCGATGTATTTCATTGTTAATAATTACACGAATCTGTCATTGACATGGGCAACCAACGAAAAATATTCTGCAAGTGTTTCTCTTGATACAGGACAATTAGCGATGAAAGGAACGTTCAATTTACAAGTTGCAAACTTGGATCGTCCAAAGTTTGGGTCGCTCAACAATTAGCAACACTAACGACCACTATCGAGCCAAAGCCGATCGATGCAATATCAGGTCAAGCGATCCAAGCTCAATGACAAACGACACTCAGAGAGACCCATCGATTGACCAATGCATGCGGTCCATCAATTATTCAAAGTAGTCAATCCACTAGCATCGACAATCAAGACCTGGCGCTCCAAGTTCTAAAACATGAAATCCTAACTCATTGCCATCAAGTTAAGGCACAATCCATCGAGGCAAGCGATCGACAAAAGAATTTATATATCGGCATCGAATCATGAATGATCAAAATCATAAATCATGACAGTCGATCAAGGCACACTATCCATGGATAATTACAATCAAAATCCACCATTCCAAATTCAAAGTTGTCATATCCGATTTATATATTACACAAGTTATCAAAATAAGCAATTATTGAAGAAGTTCAAGCGTCATTATCAAGTTGTGATCAACTTATGCATACTATTAACACAAAATTGCAAACCAAGATCCGAAGCATAGCATATTGAAACAAGTTATTGACAAATTCATGCATCATTATCAAAACATGAACAATCGACATATCAAAAACGTAGGACATTGCACAAAAATTTGAAGTACAATCCTCCAAAGCATATAAAAGACATAGTCGAATTCTACCACTTCAAACAACTAAAAATTGCCAAATTCGATTGAAGCCGAAGTTCGACTTCGAGTACAGATCATGATATGATTGAATATCAACGTCGATGATGAATTGACAGTCGAGAATGTTGAGGCAGCTCAGATCTAACAGAAACCGCTACCACTACAAAGAACGCAACAATTTGCAACGGCAAAAAAGCGTTGGCCGACATCACTAGCCACTACAAATTTCCCTTGCAATTTAAGTTGCCATCGACAGGAAAAGCGACGGCTCTGTTGCTTATCTAGCAATGTATTGCAATGACAACTTATCCACGTGGCATCGAACGTGGTAGGTAGTTTGTTTACAAGGAACTGTTCAGTTAAAGCGCTTAGCGGTTTTGCAGCGGTGAAGGTGCAAAAAGCTGTAGCATGGATAAAGCGAGGATATAGATAATGTGCAAAAAGGTTCATTAGAATGTAAAACAAGGTATTTAAAATTAATTAATTATCATTCTTAAGTCATTTGTGTAGAAGAAATGAATATTAATTAATATTATATTACAAAGTTAAAGAATATCATTATTATGCATACTAGATTTGACGATTACTATCTATTTTTACCTTATTAGGGCAATTATGCCTTAAAATTAGTTTTTTACAATAACTTTTTAGTTTGTTTCAAAAGAGAATCAGTTAAATCTGCCTCTGTACATTAATATTGCTAAAGAGAGTGCTAAATAGCTTGGAATTAGTGGGTGCAGCGGAAAATAGTGGGGCTTAAAGCGGATCTACTGTTCATCAATGCTAAACTGAAATAGCACAACGGTTGAAGAGTGTTATGAGATATAGCGGGGATTTTGCAGGGCTTTAATAGGGCTTTAACTGCATAGTCCGGGAAGCCATTACAAGGTATTGCAAGCTATTGCAAATCTATAACAAATAGTCGTCGCTACCCAGTGCAATTCTGGACCTGTAAACCGTTGCAAATATGGAACAAATTTTGCTACGCTATGCAACTATTATTTTCCCCCAAACCACAACCATATAATTAGTTCACCAATACTCACTATCATTCCATCATTGCATACACCGAATCCAGTATAACGCTACCAAATCATAATATATACCAAATCCATAACATCATAATATATTCAAAACATTAATAAATCCATAACACCACCGTAACATACCATCGTAATGTATCCAAAAAAAAAACTAAATCCATACCACCATCGTGATACATCCAAAATACAACTAAATACGTACCACCATCGTAATATATCATCGTGCATCAAGCATATAAAAAATCAAGTATGTTACTAGTAAGAAAATGTACATACCCAAGCATAAGAACAATCAAACTACACATCCTCCTCCTCCTCGTCTTATTCTTTGCCTTCGCCTTCTACGTCAGCAACAACATCTCCATCCCTAGGAATCAACCCATACTCCTGATAATACGCTGCAATGCGCTCGTTTATTTGCTGGGCCAGCTGGCTTCTTCGCCAATCATTCATCTCATCCAACTGCTACTGCATCCGAGCTATAGTCTATTCCTCCACGGACCTCCTGTAACCTCCTTAAAAAGTAACAGCCTGCGAAATAATTCAAATTCACATTAAAGTTAACAATTCAAGTTATATTAACGATATTATCGTATAAGTCTAAAAAAGGTTTACCTCCCGATTGCTAAAGCCATTTCGCCTATTTGAGTAAGCGGATGAATAATAGAATCCCATATACGGTCGGACTCTACAATCGTAAGTTCCTCTCGTCTGTGTTACCCTAGCCGACTCTACGTAATATCTCTCCTACAATGCCAATATAATTTTAACACAATTACTATATAATTTACTTATGTATTGTGACATAAACGAATTTGAAACATTTTAATTACAGATAAGCATATTTACCTTTAAACCTGCAATCTTGTGGTCTGCCCAATCATATGTAACGTTCCTTTCTTCATCAGTCTGCTCCACCACATGTGTATATCTAAAAACCTTTGTTATCGAAGGCCCGCTTCCTAACTTTGCGAACTGGGTATATATACAGTAATAAAATTATTGGAAATAAGAATGAATGATATACATAAAATATATACATGAACATTTGCTAAAAAAATATTGAAAATTTATACCAAATCTCTCATAAGATGTTGGAATAATTTTGAGCCACCGCGGTGTAGAGCTAGATTCTTATTTCTATTTGCCTTATTTCTCACTGCTACTTCCTATTAAATTTGATACATGATTAATTAAAACAATGCAATTAACATAAATATAAATATTTTCATTATAACTTACTTTAGCTGCTTAGGTATCCCAATATCTTAGAAATCCAACCCAAAAATCATCACTCATCCAATTTGGCTTTTTACGAGAGTTCTTTGCCCTTGAAATTGCCTCCCTATAATTTTTCCGCATCTTCATATTCTAGCTAGACAAAAAAACTTCCATATCCTGTGGCTCCACACGTACAACAGCCTGCATATTAAATTTATTTTGAATTATGTACAATGTATTAATTTTTAATAATAATACAAAAATATACTTACCATTAAATTAGCAAAAATTGCATTCTTGATATGGGGTGGGATACTATCCCAATGCGGCCAAGCCCCAGACATTATACTCCTGTATGACTCCTTCGATACTTCTAGAATAAACGATGCTGGCTCCACCTCGAAACTATTGTATACATGTTGACATAGAGGTTTCATATATTTTAAACAATCTAAATTGAAATAAATTTGATGTTTACCCGACACTCTTAGGAACATTCTTTGTAACTCGGTGTAGATCTAGCTCCGACACTACTACAAAACAGGTCAGTTGCTTCGCCTTATTTGCTTCGGTTGTATTTAAACCAGAAGCAAATAATAACAGTTGCTTTTGTTCCTTCCCCAGAACTGAAGCAACTACTTCGCAGGAAGCAACAGAAAATTTATATATAGGAAATTGCTTCCGTTGTCCTAAGAACCGAAGCAACTGTTTGAAACAAATATAGCTTTTGCTTCTAACCTTTGTTAAACCGAAGCCTTAAACTTCATTCAATATGACGCATTTATTTACAAACGTCGGTTTGGTTAAAACCCGACGTTTTAACACCAGGTAAAGAATTAGCTAACATTATACTTACCGCTTCTTTTTGGGCCCGTACACAAAGTCCCGCCCGTTACCTCCTTTCCCTCTTTTGACTAGATTAGTAAATCTTCCTCTTTTTTTTTTACTTTTCTAAATCGATAATCCAATTTCCGATTCAAACCATCAGATAATCCGTCTTCAATTCGCGAAGAATCTTGTAAAAGCCCTCTTAGATACCTGATTCTCGTCATCCAATTTCCGATTGTTTCTCAGGTAAAGCGTCGATCGATATTATTATTAGTATTTTTTGGCTATTTGTGTTAATCCTTTGTAATTTGTACAACATGGATTTTTTTTTGCCATGAAATTCCGATTTTTGATTGTTTTTTTTTTTTGCTATTTATGTTATTTTTTTTGGCCATGAATCTGTACAGCTAAAAGTAAGCTAAAGTAAAAGTTTGCATGGGCTATTGGTGATTTCCTCTAAGATTTCCTCTGTTACCTTAAAATTGCTGAGAAATGTATTCTGAAAGGGGATTTGGTGATGGTTCTTACTGCTAATCATAATTACAAAAGTATATTTTAATCTAGTCCTTGATTGTTTATTTCGTTGATTAACTGTCGGTTTTCTCACACCAATATTAATACCTAATAATTTATTTTTGCTTTAATATTGAGAACAATCGTAAATATGTAGAACTGACGAATTGTCTTCGTCAATAAATCACATGAATGTAATTACAATTGGGTCATGATAATGCAACTCAAGCTGCGTTTGAACGACATAGTTAAAAGCTGCATCGTATAGATGTAATTAACCTTGATTCACATGAATGCAGCTAGAAGTGCATTTGTTTAGAGCTTTTTATCAAACATTTTCGCAAGCCAATCGTGTTATATGTACATTATATTTTACTATCTTACTCTTGCATATCTTATTGATTTACATTTCAAAACGAAACGTGACCGAAATCCGAGATTTAAAACCTTGCCAACTAAGCATATGTTCATGTTTTGCCCAATGTTAAGCAGTGTTATATAACTACATTTCACTGTTAAGAAGTTAGGCTCAAGAGAAATTGTTTTATATTTGATAATTTTTTCTTTTGTTGTACTTGTGTTTATATAATCTTACATATGGGATATAAGTATAAGAAACAAGAGACAGGACACATGGAAGACAAAGATTTGTGATATAGTTTGCTTTCTCATATAGGGAAATAAACTTGTATATAATGAGAAATAAATTATGTTGAATCTTCCAAAATATATTGCTTATTGTGTATATATAACTCTCTAATTCTAGGCTGTATTTGTTTCCCTTTCTTCGTATGCACAAACATTTCAGCAACTAGCATTTTATAAAAAAAATCTGAATTTATACAGTAGAAAAACACATTTATTGATTAGAAATTACTGTGCTTTAATGACTTTCAAGTTTCAACACACTTTCAAAACAAAAACAAACAAAAAGGTTTTTTTTTATCAGACAGAGTATACTCCACAACAGACTATGTGATACACTACTACAGTTTTTTTTAATCTTCATACTGCTGCTTTTACTAAATAAAATTGTTTTATAATTATATATGTAATGGGAAACTTTTATGATTAGCATTTATATTTATTTTTCTATTACTGCTAAGCAAATCTGTAGCTAAGTCATTTAAGAGTAATATGACATATTATTAATACGCATATGGACTTCTCTATACCTAAGGTTCCCACATAAATTTATCATATGAAAATGCACATTGATCTGCGTAATATAACCAAAACTGGAAACCATATTTATTTTAATTCATTTAAAGCTGTATGAAAAGAGCTTCACTAGTTAATGCTTTACTTCTTAGCTGGAAATAATCAAGTCATGATTACATCAGTACTGGGGCTTATTGTATCAGTATTGCCTCCACTACGAATTTCACTTTGAATTTTCTTTGCCGCCATAATGGAATGTTCATAAGTAGAATTATAGAATAAAACAGTAACTCTAATTTGGTAATAAATTTCGAGATGAGATCGATTATTGAAAAGAGTTTTAGTTAAACAAGTGTCATGTACGATAATAAAATCCATATAACTCAAAAACGTGTTCTTTTATCTACCTGGTCTTTAGTGCAAAATATATTTTCAATTGAAAACAACAACAAAAGGAATGCACTTACCAGAAAATAGATATTAATTAAGTTCAATGATTTTGCTTTGTTTTTAATATAATTTTAGATATGATAAACAAGTTGAAAATACACCGCGCAACTATAAATTGCACTCAACCTTTGAATTTTAATAGGGACATCACATAATTCACCTTATAAATTTTATGGACATAAATACAATTGAATATACAGGGGAGGTATATGCTTGTTTACTTGTTTGAGTATATGCTTATGGACATAAATACATTTGAATACATTTGTATGAGGTTTATGCTTATGGACATAAATACATTTAAATACATTTGTTTGCTTCTTATCCCTGCGGCTGCGACCTTTAGATTTCCTTTTCTCGAAGTGACTGGATAGCTGCAGATTGCTTTTGATCAATATTCTCTACTTCATTCATACATTTGTAAATGACAGAATTGAATAATAATTTATCGTTCATATTTCTATGTTTTATTCATACATATGTAATTTCAAGAGGAAAATAATTGTTTTATTTCCTTCGTTATAGCCATTATTTACAGTCCCCTTAATTATAAATCTGTCTTTAAATGGTTTTTATACCTTTGATACCATGAAAGATAATGAGAATTTTTTTATTTTATTTTGTAATAAACTGAATGAATGTAAAGTTATTATATGTGTCGTTATTTGTAATATAACATAATGATTAATGGGCTATGGGTGTATAATTACAACTTATATCGCTTTATGTATCAAACATTTATTTGACAATAACATAGTTGCTCACTTCATTATGCCTGATATTTACAATTTAAGTGGGTACTTTTATTACTTCTTCAACAAACCTTATTTTGGATATTTCAGGAAATGTTATCTATACGCAAATATAATATTTTCTAAGGGTAAAAAAATGTGTCCAATTATATAGTACATATTGATTTATCAGACAAAAATACTTTCTTGTTTATGTCAATAGTGTCCAGAGTAATCTCATATTGTTCAGTAAATCTATAACCTTCTACAGGCTTATAAACAAACCAACATATTAACCAAGTAAAATTTAAACCGAAATAATAGTCATAGAATCAGCATATTATAGGGTACACTCCTATGGGTTAGCATGAGCATTTGATTGGTTTAGTACTCTAATTTTGGATGAATTATCTAGGTTGAAAATGGCAAGCATGTTATAAAGTTCTTACATAATTCCGAGGAGAATAGTGATGGTTAAAGACAAAGCATATTTTTGAAATTTGTAGAAATACTTCAACGAGAAAGTTGCATATTGTGAATATGATAGATTAATTAAAAAAGATGAGGAAAAGGTAGAGAAAGGTTTCTGGTTAAGATGGCTACATGGGGCACATAGATTAATTAAATAGAAATTGATGGTATGAAGTCTAGATTATAAGATTTGAAAATAGACATTGAAAATAGAAATTGCAGGTTAAGAAAGGTTGCTTGTTGTTTACAATAAATTTAACAATTTTGTTACATATGTTACTACATGCATGCCTTCCTCAATTTCCACAATTTTGTTTGTGCCAATCACTAGGACGCTAGCTAGTATAGTTACACTATTGCACTTCCGGACAGCCTGGTGGAATTTGAATCATCAAATTTCAAGTAATAATAAGCCAGAACACATAAAAATTCCATACTATGACATACTATGTTATTTTGTTATTTCCATTAAAAATTCCATACTATGTTATTTCCACAATTTTATTCCATACTATGACATGACATAAAAGGCAGAAATTTATTCCATACTATGTTATTTTGTTATTTGGTTTTCATTTTTTCATTTTTTTCTGTGTGTAGCTTGTCTGTAGTATTCTCACATGGATCGCAGTTGGATGTACAACATAAAACGTTGCGATGACGTGTTTATCAATAAAATGGAAGAGTTCATCAGTTGTGCATTAGCCAATCAATCAAGAAGAGGGGATGAACATATTTTTTGTCCGTGTAGACTCTGCAAAAATGCCAGAAGATTCCGTAACATAGATCAAATTAGGGATCATATAATTCGCAATGGGTTCAAGCAAAATTATATGTAGTGGATATGGCATGGTGAAAGTATACTTAGTAGACCTAGTTCTAGTGCTCATGAGACCTATGAGAATGAACGGGATAATAATGAAAATGAACGGGAGAATAATGAGGTGAATGAAGATAATGATTGTATGCATGAGATGTTTCGTGATGTCGAAGATCATCTGATGGAGGAGCCAAACTTATGCGAAAAAAATATTAACGGATGCCGAAAATCCTTTGTTTAAGGATAGTTCTTTTACGGTATTTTCTGCGGTGCACAAGCTTTTTAATTTGAAATCAAAGCATGGTTGGAGTGATATAAGTTTTACTTCTTTGTTGAATCTTTTGAAAGACATGCTTCCAGAAGGTAACGAGCTTCCTATTTCTAACTACGAAGCAAAGAAAATTATGTGCCCTATTGGCATAGGGTACAAAAAGATACATGCATGTCCAAATGATTGTATATTGTATCGAAATGAGTATGAGAACTTAAATGAGTGCCCCAAGTGTGGATTATCCCGTTACAAGTCCCGGAGAAATGCTCATAACAATTCAAATAAGAAACGGCCTCCCGCAAAGGTCTTATGGTATTTGCCAATTATTCCAAGGTTTAAACGCTTGTTTGCAAATAAAGAAAACGCAAAACACTTAAGATGGCATGCAGATGTGAGAAAAAACGATGGGTTACTTAGGCATCCAGCAGATTCTCCGCAGTGGAGAAACATCGATGCAACATATCTTGATTTCAGTGAAGAAAGTAGGAATCTCAGACTTGGTCTTTGCACAGATGGCATAAACCCATTCGGAAACTTAAGTAGTCAACATAGTACTTGGCCTGTTCTTTTGGTGATTTACAATCTGCCACCTTACTTGAGTTTGAAGCGCAAGTACATCATGTTGTCTCTTCTAATCTCTGGACCACGACAACCAGGAAACGACATCGACATCTACCAAGCTCCTCTTATTAATGATCTAAAACTTCTATGGAATAAAGGTGTGCGCGTGTTTGATGCATATAGTAAAAGTGATTTCACGTTGCGTGCCATGATATTTTGTACTATAAATGATTTTCCTGCCTATGGTAACTTGTCTGGATATAGTACTAAAGGTGCCAAAGCATGTCCAATTTGTCAAGATGATATGGTTGTTGAGCGTTTGCATTTTTGCAAGATGAATGTGTATATGCATCATTGTAGATTTCTTCCTATTAATCATCATTATCGTAGAAAAATAAGCCTTTCAATGGAGAATGTGAAGACCCGTAACTTCCCCGTAAAGGAAAGCGTCGGATAGTTCGAGAACAAACCACAACAGAACACATACAGGAGAACATTTCATTGTATATTACAACAATGCATCAGATTACAAGAATATATAGAGTATAAAAGAATATTACTCAGAAATATCAGAGATTTAAATTACATTTAAATACATAGCAGCGGAAAATAATATAATACACAACTAGAAGGGATATACGGATACAAAGCTTTCCGGATATCATTCCAGCTGTAAACCAGGATCCTGTGAATATAAATCTGCAAAACCAAAACTGCTAGCTGCCCGTGTCGAAAATAGGGGCACCCAGAGTTTAGGTTAAAACAATAAACTCCAGGTCAGTCATGTGACTGGTGTGAGAACTAAAACAGTTATTAATCTTTATTTTAAATCATTAGGTAAAACAAGGGACCACGCCGTATAACACGGAACGGGTTTCCTCCCAAGAATACCAGTGCTTAAAACAAACAGCGCAATGCTAAATAAAGAAAAATGAAGCTGTTATAAGACCCAGGTCCTATCACACAATGCAATCGCAAGCCGGGGGATAGGGTTTTCCCTTATAACAGCCAAAGCATGCTTGATACGTCTAAAACAAATCATTTGATACTATTATAAGTGCATAGTGTATAAAACAACTTCAAATCATAAGTATCAATCATAGGCGACATGAGCGTCCCATGCCACTATGTCGCCATATATAGGTTTACAAATAAAACCGCAAAGTCACGTATTTGGAAATTGGGTTTCCAACTATGAACCGAGGCTAGGGGCAAGATCCTCAACCGATTCGAGACGCTCTAGCCCGCCCCTCAGGCACAGCCGCAACCGTACCTTGGATCGTCAGGGCCGGTCCACCGATGTGGATTATAATGCCTGAACAATGCGTTTCTCCGCCCTTTGGGGCGTAAATGAGCCAACTAAATGACTTCATCGGTTCGAGAACGACCGATCAATCCGAGGCGCCTCGCAACAGCAACAACCACATAAGTCAAACTCGTCAGGGCGTGTAAAACCACTGACGCCACTTCTAGCTAGAAAGAAAACGCATGTCCCCCCTGAGGTCCGTCTCCCGTTTTTGGTTCATACCGGGTGTGAAACACGCGAAGTAAACGTTACACAAAGCTACGCCACAAAGGCCGTGCTTTGATCATCACCACAAGACTTTGCTTTTCAACAGAAGCCTTGATCATTTGCATCTTAGCATGCCACACAGGCAAACCATCCTATGCAACCGATATCAGTCACACAGAATGAAATCCGATGTCAGACACACAGTCCATTTACAAGTCCGTTCTGGGCCTGAACGAAACCGGAGGCACCTAGTACCCCGCATATCCATCGATCTCCAAGTACGTCTGGACGATCACTAACTGTTTCCATCTTCTTGGGTGTACAGCCCAATCAAGATCATCAGTTATCACCCAAACGACGTGAAGACCTCCGGTCTTCGACCATCGTCTTCATCTTCGACTTATCGTCGTATCAGTTATTCAGAATGGGATAAACCCGGTCTTTCCGAATAACTCGCGTATATATTATAAAAGTGTTACACAAACACAACATACGCCTCATTCCAATTCATTAGTCACTAACCGTAAATTAATCAAGAGAATAATTCCCCAAATATTAACCCCGAAGGCCGAAACCAACATCAGATCAATATCCAGAAAACCATTCTGCTTGGCTAACCGCCAGTTAGTTTCTAAATTTCACATTCAAATCTAATTAAAGATTTAACTATCGCCTGGAGCAAAACTGGTGATACTCCATTCTCGATCTTTTCAATCTAATTAAAGATTCATTAAAACTCCACTTAGTTTTAATCTGTGACTGGGTTAAAGAATCAGTGTCATTTAAAACACGGTTCACGATAAACCCAAAGTCACATCCCATTAATTATCGGGTTAAAGAACAAGTGTTATTTAAAACACTGCTCACGATAAACCCAAAAATCAATATCAATTCAATTCCAATTAAATATTATTTAATTGGTACTCTTCATTAAATCTAAATAAAAAGATTTAATCTTTTCTCAACTGGGTCCAAGAACAGTGTTAGTGAAGACACCATTCACGACAAACCCAAATCACATTCATTAATTATCGGGTTAAAGAACAAGTGTTATTTAAAACACTGTTCACGATAAACCCAAAAATCAATATCAATTCAATTCCAATTAAATATTATTTAATTGGTACACTTCATTAAATCTAAATAAAAAGATTTAATCTTTTCTCAACTGGGTTCAAGAACAGTGTTAGTGAAGACACCATTCACGACAAACCCAAATCACATTTGATATTCAATATAAGGCTCTGAATAGAAAATATATCGGCTTATATTCAATATCAAATTCTACGATTAACAAATGTCGTATTGGAAATAACGATATAAATATATATCTTTCAAATTTCCGTAACAACATCCGTATAATCACAAATTCCAACATCGAAATATTCCGAAGACAATTTCGATTCAAATCCACTCCAATGCAATCATTGGAAATTTTGGTTATTTTCAAAACCCTTTTCAAATTCAATTTATTTATTTAAAAATAAATAGAATTATAATTCTAGTTCAAAACTAGTTCATTTCGATAAAAATCTATTTTTATCTTTTCAAATATGGAGTTTTTCATCCCAACTCTTTCTAAATCATTTCTTATGATTTTACACAAATTATTACTATTTTTACTAATTTTATCAAGGCTCGTACAGTCGATTTCCATCAATGGCCATCGAACTGCACTTATAGCGACCTTTTTCGGATTTGATTTGGACGTATCTCCAAATCCAACCGTTAGATTTCAAATTTCTAATATTCGTTAGAAAGCTCTTTTCGATACGAACCCAACGGTTCCGGTTTTAGGAGAATCCGACGGTCGGATCTCCCGTAATGTCCGTTTGAAATAAATGGTCGAAATTCGCGAACAGCCGCGGCGCGGCGCGTTCTATTCAGGCCATTATATTATATATATAATATATATAATATATACTTCGTCGATTTCTATTTAAAACGAATTATATAAATAGTTTTAAATTCGTTTCAAAAACAATTTCAACTTCCATTTCAATTCAAATCAAAATTGAATTCTTCTTTATAAATTCGTTTCAAAATTCATTTCTTTTCAATTCAAATTTCAATTCAATTTGAATTCATTTCAATTCGCTTTCAATTCAATTTGAATTCGTTTTCAATTCAATTCATTTCGAAATCGTTTTCAATTCAATTCATTTCGAAATCGTTTTCAATTCAATTCATTTCGAAATCGTTTTCAATTCAATTCATTTCGAAATCGTTTTCAAAATCGATATAAATATCGTTCACGTCAAAATGGCGTCAATCTAATCAACACGGCTTCATATATTCCTTTATTTTCAAATATTCTATTTCAAATATTTCTTTTTCAAATATTTCTTTTTCAAATATTTCTTTTTCAAATATTTCTTTTTCAAAACTGGAATGAGGCCCAATCAATTACCATATAAAATTAATTATATGGATTTTCATACAACACATGTATATAATAGCATTGAAAATAATCAACCATCAACCAAAGTGCACTACACTGTATAAGCATCAAATATAGATATTCAACGCTTATAACAGCCTGTCAATCAATCGATCGACATATTTAATCAATCAGGATGAGTGAACTTCAAATTTCATCCTAACACCCGTGTGGGGTTTCAAACCATCAAACACATATTTTATTTGTGCAGTTAGGCGATGTGTAAAATTTATCGACCCAATCAACGTCATTCAAATAGGTGTACATAAACAAACCGTCTGGTTTGTAAATGAATATTTATTTATTCACATTCACGTTAAAAATTATATTTTTAACGATAACACATTTTATTTTAACATATGAATTTCTATTCAGTTCATTCTTCAAATAAAATGCTATTTTTATTTTTCTAACTTATTTTAGAAAATTTCGGCGGCATAACGGCACGATACTAGAAACGGGACAAGGCCTAGCCTTATCCCCGGTCTAGTGAAGGCCCACGCCATTCACACATCAATCAAATCAATTCGTTATGCAAACCACAAAATTTGGAGTAAGGGTCTAACCTAGCCTTACTCCTTCGCCTTATAACGGCGCACGTCTAATCCTAACCAATTTATCGATTCGATTATTCACACCACAAACCACATTCAAACCAATATCGCAATCAATCACCAGACAATCAAACAAACAAGTCCATGGTCTATGGACGGGTGTCGGGTGCTACTAAGCACCGTCTGCATCCTAGTATAAATATATAACTAGAAAAGAAATAGGAAGGTGAGAAATTCTCACTTATAGCTATCCTAGCTCCACGGCTCTTCTTTTGCAGAAGTCTTCGCCGTTTCGCCTTTTTGTCACCTTCGTTGCTGCTTTCACTACATACGTAAAAATCACATTTTTACTTCGCTATTCAATATTCATAAAAATCGAATTTTTACTATGTTATTCAATATATAAAAATCACATTTTATTTCGAAGTTCAATATATAAAAATCGAATTTTTATTTCGAAGTTCAATATATAAAAATCACATTTTTATTCGAAGTTCAATATATAAAAATTACATTTTTATTCGAAGTTCAATATATAAAAATCGAATTTTTATTCGAAGTTCAATATATAAAAATCACATTTTTCTATCGAAGTTCAATATATAAAAATTAAATCTTTCTTTCAACTCAATATATATAAAAATCTGATTTTTACTTCGACTTTCCATAAATAAAAATATGATTTTTTACTTTTTAAAGAAATCAGTTTTTAACTTTTAAAAAAACCAAATCAGTTTTTTTTTTTACTTATCTAAAATAAAATCAGTTTTTATTTTCTTTAAAAAAAACAGTTTTTAAATCCTTTATCAAATCTGTTTTCCTCTTTTTTTAAAAATGCAGTTTTTTACTCTTTATAAAAAATGCAGTTTTTATTTTTATATAAAAAAATCCAGTTTTCAGTTTCTTTAAAAAAAACCAGTTTTAAAATTCTTTTCAAATCAGAAGTTAGTTTTTAAATCTAAAAATAAATCAGTTTTTAAAACTTTAACAAATCAGTTTTTTTTTCCCAAAAAAAAAAAACAGTTTTTATAACTTAAAAAAAAAATTCAGTTTTAATAAAAAAAAATTTCAGTTTTATATTTTTAAAAATCTCAGTTTTATTCTTTTTATAAATCAGTTTATAAAAAAAAAATAAAAACAAAATACACTTAAAAACTTACAGAGGGGGCTCGATTTGATTCGACGGGGAGGGGGTGTTCGAGGTGTCGGCGGCCGCTTCGAGGTGGCTTCAAGGGGCGGCTTCGGTCTGGAGGCGTCGCGATGCTTGGAGTCTGGTGGCGGCTTGCGTCTTCGGGGTGTGGGCGCTGGGAGGAGGAGGCGGCTTCGGGGTTCAGGGGGGTGCGATTCGCTTAGGGTTTTTTTTTTTTTTTTTTTTTTCTTTTCTTTCTGCAGATCGAAATGAAAAAAGGGGGGGGGGGGGGCAGAACGAGGATAAAGGGGGAGGGAGGGAAATGATTTTTTTTTTTTTTTTTTTTAATTATTTAATTTAGCAAAAGGGTTGACTTTTACATACGACCTCGAAACGAGGCCCACCGCCTGTCGTCCATAGCGTTTAACCCCCATTCCGAACACAATGGGATATGTATCGCAAGCTGGTTTGATCGTTACAATCGGTTTCCTTTTGAATTTTCATTTAAATCACTATATTGAATTTTAAACGTACCTTTCAAATTACCGGGGTCACATACAAACTAGAAAAATTCCAGAAAAAAATATTTTCTAGCTTCGTATTGACGATACGGTCCTAACAAAACAAGTTTCGTCGAATTCTGAGACCGTTAGAAAATGGCCAATTTCCAGTCGATTAAAATCAACTGAAACTGGTCAAACGCGTTTTCCTTTGCCACGCTCACATATTGATTCGAAAAATTATGAAATTTGAAATCTAGCAATAATTCGACATCCCGGACCCAACAAAAGTGGTTTCGTCGAAATCCGAGGTCATTTGCAAAATGTCCATTTTTAAGGGCCTTATATATATAGAAATATATATAAATTCCACAGCGACTATTTCTAATTTTAAACTGGACATATCTTATCATTTCTAAGATGAAATCTCAGTTTGTTAACTTCGTTACAAAGATATAGTTATACAGATTCAAATATTTCTTGTTTCGTTCAATTCTGACTTATATTGAATTCTGTATATTCATTTGAAATTAGAAATCGAATTTTCGAACTACCGCGCCATTTTCAATTCCTTTTATAATTATATATAATTATTATATATTCTAACGACGACGTATATAATATATACGTTCGAATTATATTCAAAATAAATTTCACGTCGATATTATTTAAAATAATTCATTTTAAATAATCAAAATTCGCTAAAATTGCCAAAATAAAAATTTTAAACTGGCCCAGAATTTGCGGGTTGTTACAATCTCCCCCACTTAAAACTTTTCGTCCCCGAAAAGGAACAAAGTCGAAAGTGGTTTGATTATTCAGCTCTACGTTCGATCTGGCTTCCATTCTCCAACTCTTTAGTTTCTGAGAATTTTCAAAATTTCAAAAATTTGGCTAACACCCTAAATTTTCGAAAAATTTCGCCATAACCTCCCCTGCAATGGGAGCATCGGGGAATTTCAAATAGCTTCCCCGGTCCTTCAGAACTCAAAAAGAAAAAGAAAAAGCCAAGCGGCTAGCCAATAGGCTCACAAAATCATCATCACCCAAACAAAACAGGAAATTATGTAGTAAACATGTACCTATTTGTCGGGCAAACAAATTTTATTCTCTGGCTCTAGCCTCCTTGCTATGACCTGTTCAAGGATATATATGTATATGCAAGCAGATGCGACGAATTTTCAATATCGTTCAATATTCGATCAAATTAGGCATAATGGTTCAAAATTATCAAACAACTAAACAAACAACACAAACATCAATCAATTAGTGAATTAACGTTTCAAATTCATAATTTTGATACATATACAAAAAATCATGTTTTTGATGCCAATTCACAACAATAGGCCCTATCTAATTTCTTTTTGGTTCTCACACCAGTCAAATGGAAATATATAGAAATCACACCTTCGTCACTCGAAAATAAATGCTGATGATGTTTCGAACCACCATCAGAACATTGTCGGGCTACTAGAGTGCGGTTCTATATCTATCCAGTATATTAAAACTTCGAATACACGCGGATCAGACGTATACACAAAATCTATATATACTGGACTGTCCAACTCAATATAAATAGATAACCAAATACGAATAATTGATTTAAATCTTCAAAACAAAAATTGTTTTCATTTTAAAAATATACTCTTCACACTCGTTCTAGGATACTACTGATCCCATCTCTAACGAGTCATTCTCATTGGATATTGCTAATCCAATATCTGATGAATTCTTTCGTATGTTTCTAATGTGTCTCGTTCTCTAGCTTTGTAAACCAAAGCTCTGATACCAACTGTGAAGACCCGTAACTTCCCCGTAAAGGAAAGCGTCGGATAGTTCGAGAACAAACCACAACAGAACACATACAGGAGAACATTTCATTGTATATTACAACAATGCATCAGATTACAAGAATATATAGAGTATAAAAGAATATTACTCAGAAATATCAGAGATTTAAATTACATTTAAATACATAGCAGCGGAAAATAATATAATACACAACTAGAAGGGATATACGGATACAAAGCTTTCCGGATATCATTCCAGCTGTAAACCAGGATCCTGTGAATATAAATCTGCAAAACCAAAACTGCTAGCTGCCCGTGTCGAAAATAGGGGCACCCAGAGTTTAGGTTAAAACAATAAACTCCAGGTCAGTCATGTGACTGGTGTGAGAACTAAAACAGTTATTAATCTTTATTTTAAATCATTAGGTAAAACAAGGGACCACGCCGTATAACACGGAACGGGTTTCCTCCCAAGAATACCAGTGCTTAAAACAAACAGCGCAATGCTAAATAAAGAAAAATGAAGCTGTTATAAGACCCAGGTCCTATCACACAATGCAATCGCAAGCCGGGGGATAGGGTTTTCCCTTATAACAGCCAAAGCATGCTTGATACGTCTAAAACAAATCATTTGATACTATTATAAGTGCATAGTGTATAAAACAACTTCAAATCATAAGTATCAATCATAGGCGACATGAGCGTCCCATGCCACTATGTCGCCATATATAGGTTTACAAATAAAACCGCAAAGTCACGTATTTGGAAATTGGGTTTCCAACTATGAACCGAGGCTAGGGGCAAGATCCTCAACCGATTCGAGACGCTCTAGCCCGCCCCTCAGGCACAGCCGCAACCGTACCTTGGATCGTCAGGGCCGGTCCACCGATGTGGATTATAATGCCTGAACAATGCGTTTCTCCGCCCTTTGGGGCGTAAATGAGCCAACTAAATGACTTCATCGGTTCGAGAACGACCGATCAATCCGAGGCGCCTCGCAACAGCAACAACCACATAAGTCAAACTCGTCAGGGCGTGTAAAACCACTGACGCCACTTCTAGCTAGAAAGAAAACGCATGTCCCCCCTGAGGTCCGTCTCCCGTTTTTGGTTCATACCGGGTGTGAAACACGCGAAGTAAACGTTACACAAAGCTACGCCACAAAGGCCGTGCTTTGATCATCACCACAAGACTTTGCTTTTCAACAGAAGCCTTGATCATTTGCATCTTAGCATGCCACACAGGCAAACCATCCTATGCAACCGATATCAGTCACACAGAATGAAATCCGATGTCAGACACACAGTCCATTTACAAGTCCGTTCTGGGCCTGAACGAAACCGGAGGCACCTAGTACCCCGCATATCCATCGATCTCCAAGTACGTCTGGACGATCACTAACTGTTTCCATCTTCTTGGGTGTACAACCCAATCAAGATCATCAGTTATCACCCAAACGACGTGAAGACCTCCGGTCTTCGACCATCGTCTTCATCTTCGACTTATCGTCGTATCAGTTATTCAGAATGGGATAAACCCGGTCTTTCCGAATAACTCGCGTATATATTATAAAAGTGTTACACAAACACAACATACGCCTCATTCCAATTCATTAGTCACTAACCGTAAATTAATCAAGAGAATAATTCCCCAAATATTAACCCCGAAGGCCGAAACCAACATCAGATCAATATCCAGAAAACCATTCTGCTTGGCTAACCGCCAGTTAGTTTCTAAATTTCACATTCAAATCTAATTAAAGATTTAACTATCGCCTGGAGCAAAACTGGTGATACTCCATTCTCGATCTTTTCAATCTAATTAAAGATTCATTAAAACTCCACTTAGTTTTAATCTGTGACTGGGTTAAAGAATCAGTGTCATTTAAAACACGGTTCACGATAAACCCAAAGTCACATCCCATTAATTATCGGGTTAAAGAACAAGTGTTATTTAAAACACTGCTCACGATAAACCCAAAAATCAATATCAATTCAATTCCAATTAAATATTATTTAATTGGTACTCTTCATTAAATCTAAATAAAAAGATTTAATCTTTTCTCAACTGGGTCCAAGAACAGTGTTAGTGAAGACACCATTCACGACAAACCCAAATCACATTCATTAATTATCGGGTTAAAGAACAAGTGTTATTTAAAACACTGTTCACGATAAACCCAAAAATCAATATCAATTCAATTCCAATTAAATATTATTTAATTGGTACACTTCATTAAATCTAAATAAAAAGATTTAATCTTTTCTCAACTGGGTTCAAGAACAGTGTTAGTGAAGACACCATTCACGACAAACCCAAATCACATTTGATATTCAATATAAGGCTCTGAATAGAAAATATATCGGCTTATATTCAATATCAAATTCTACGATTAACAAATGTCGTATTGGAAATAACGATATAAATATATATCTTTCAAATTTCCGTAACAACATCCGTATAATCACAAA
Source organism: Allium sativum (assembly GCA_030737875.1). Classification (NCBI taxonomy): domain Eukaryota; kingdom Viridiplantae; phylum Streptophyta; class Magnoliopsida; order Asparagales; family Amaryllidaceae; genus Allium; species Allium sativum. Next base: position 976,286,055 of record CM060915.1, on the reverse strand, counting down.
TTCCAACATCGAAATATTCCGAAGACAATTTCGATTCAAATCCACTCCAATGCAATCATTGGAAATTTTGGTTATTTTCAAAACCCTTTTCAAATTCAATTTATTTATTTAAAAATAAATAGAATTATAATTCTAGTTCAAAACTAGTTCATTTCGATAAAAATCTATTTTTATCTTTTCAAATATGGAGTTTTTCATCCCAACTCTTTCTAAATCATTTCTTATGATTTTACACAAATTATTACTATTTTTACTAATTTTATCAAGGCTCGTACAGTCGATTTCCATCAATGGCCATCGAACTGCACTTATAGCGACCTTTTTCGGATTTGATTTGGACGTATCTCCAAATCCAACCGTTAGATTTCAAATTTCTAATATTCGTTAGAAAGCTCTTTTCGATACGAACCCAACGGTTCCGGTTTTAGGAGAATCCGACGGTCGGATCTCCCGTAATGTCCGTTTGAAATAAATGGTCGAAATTCGCGAACTGCCGCGGCGCGGCGCGTTCTATTCAGGCCATTATATTATATATATAATATATATAATATATACTTCGTCGATTTCTATTTAAAACGAATTATATAAATAGTTTTAAATTCGTTTCAAAAACAATTTCAACTTCCATTTCAATTCAAATCAAAATTGAATTCTTCTTTATAAATTCGTTTCAAAATTCATTTCTTTTCAATTCAAATTTCAATTCAATTTGAATTCATTTCAATTCGCTTTCAATTCAATTTGAATTCGTTTTCAATTCAATTCATTTCGAAATCGTTTTCAATTCAATTCATTTCGAAATCGTTTTCAATTCAATTCATTTCGAAATCGTTTTCAATTCAATTCATTTCGAAATCGTTTTCAAAATCGATATAAATATCGTTCACGTCAAAATGGCGTCAATCTAATCAACACGGCTTCATATATTCCTTTATTTTCAAATATTCTATTTCAAATATTTCTTTTTCAAATATTTCTTTTTCAAATATTTCTTTTTCAAATATTTCTTTTTCAAATATTTCTTTTTCAAAACTGGAATGAGGCCCAATCAATTACCATATAAAATTAATTATATGGATTTTCATACAACACATGTATATAATAGCATTGAAAATAATCAACCATCAACCAAAGTGCACTACACTGTATAAGCATCAAATATAGATATTCAACGCTTATAACAGCCTGTCAATCAATCGATCGACATATTTAATCAATCAGGATGAGTGAACTTCAAATTTCATCCTAACACCCGTGTGGGGTTTCAAACCATCAAACACATATTTTATTTGTGCAGTTAGGCGATGTGTAAAATTTATCGACCCAATCAACGTCATTCAAATAGGTGTACATAAACAAACCGTCTGGTTTGTAAATGAATATTTATTTATTCACATTCACGTTAAAAATTATATTTTTAACGATAACACATTTTATTTTAACATATGAATTTCTATTCAGTTCATTCTTCAAATAAAATGCTATTTTTATTTTTCTAACTTATTTTAGAAAATTTCGGCGGCATAACGGCACGATACTAGAAACGGGACAAGGCCTAGCCTTATCCCCGGTCTAGTGAAGGCCCACGCCATTCACACATCAATCAAATCAATTCGTTATGCAAACCACAAAATTTGGAGTAAGGGTCTAACCTAGCCTTACTCCTTCGCCTTATAACGGCGCATGTCTAATCCTAACCAATTTATCGATTCGATTATTCACACCACAAACCACATTCAAACCAATATCGCAATCAATCACCAGACAATCAAACAAACAAGTCCATGGTCTGTGGACGGGTGTCGGGTGCTACTAAGCACCGTCTGCATCCTAGTATAAATATATAACTAGAAAAGAAATAGGAAGGTGAGAAATTCTCACTTATAGCTATCCTAGCTCCACGGCTCTTCTTTTGCAGAAGTCTTCGCCGTTTCGCCTTTTTGTCACCTTCGTTGCTGCTTTCACTACATACGTAAAAATCACATTTTTACTTCGCTATTCAATATTCATAAAAATCGAATTTTTACTATGTTATTCAATATATAAAAATCACATTTTATTTCGAAGTTCAATATATAAAAATCGAATTTTTATTTCGAAGTTCAATATATAAAAATCACATTTTTATTCGAAGTTCAATATATAAAAATTACATTTTTATTCGAAGTTCAATATATAAAAATCGAATTTTTATTCGAAGTTCAATATATAAAAATCACATTTTTCTATCGAAGTTCAATATATAAAAATTAAATCTTTCTTTCAACTCAATATATATAAAAATCTGATTTTTACTTCGACTTTCCATAAATAAAAATATGATTTTTTACTTTTTAAAGAAATCAGTTTTTAACTTTTAAAAAAACCAAATCAGTTTTTTTTTTTACTTATCTAAAATAAAATCAGTTTTTATTTTCTTTAAAAAAAACAGTTTTTAAATCCTTTATCAAATCTGTTTTCCTCTTTTTTTAAAAATGCAGTTTTTTACTCTTTATAAAAAATGCAGTTTTTATTTTTATATAAAAAAATCCAGTTTTCAGTTTCTTTAAAAAAAACCAGTTTTAAAATTCTTTTCAAATCAGAAGTTAGTTTTTAAATCTAAAAATAAATCAGTTTTTAAAACTTTAACAAATCAGTTTTTTTTTTCCCAAAAAAAAAAAAACAGTTTTTATAACTTAAAAAAAAAAATTCAGTTTTAATAAAAAAAAAATTCAGTTTTATATTTTTAAAAATCTCAGTTTTATTCTTTTTATAAATCAGTTTATAAAAAAAAAATAAAAACAAAATACACTTAAAAACTTACAGAGGGGGCTCGATTTGATTCGACGGGGAGGGGGTGTTCGAGGTGTCGGCGGCCGCTTCGAGGTGGCTTCAAGGGGCGGCTTCGGTCTGGAGGCGTCGCGATGCTTGGAGTCTGGTGGCGGCTTGCGTCTTCGGGGTGTGGGCGCTGGGAGGAGGAGGCGGCTTCGGGGTTCAGGGGGGTGCGATTCGCTTAGGGTTTTTTTTTTTTTTTTTTTTTTCTTTTCTTTCTGCAGATCGAAATGAAAAAAGGGGGGGGGCCAGAACGAGGATAAAGGGGGAGGGAGGGAAATGATTTTTTTTTTTTTTTTTTTAATTATTTAATTTAGCAAAAGGGTTGACTTTTACATACGACCTCGAAACGAGGCCCACCGCCTGTCGTCCATAGCGTTTAACCCCCATTCCGAACACAATGGGATATGTATCGCAAGCTGGTTTGATCGTTACAATCGGTTTCCTTTTGAATTTTCATTTAAATCACTATATTGAATTTTAAACGTACCTTTCAAATTACCGGGGTCACATACTAACTAGAAAAATTCCAGAAAAAAATATTTTCTAGCTTCGTATTGACGATACGGTCCTAACAAAACAAGTTTCGTCGAATTCTGAGACCGTTAGAAAATGGCCAATTTCCAGTCGATTAAAATCAACTGAAACTGGTCAAACGCGTTTTCCTTTGCCACGCTCACATATTGATTCGAAAAATTATGAAATTTGAAATCTAGCAATAATTCGACATCCCGGACCCAACAAAAGTGGTTTCGTCGAAATCCGAGGTCATTTGCAAAATGTCCATTTTTAAGGGCCTTATATATATAGAAATATATATAAATTCCACAGCGACTATTTCTAATTTTAAACTGGACATATCTTATCATTTCTAAGATGAAATCTCAGTTTGTTAACTTCGTTACAAAGATATAGTTATACAGATTCAAATATTTCTTGTTTCGTTCAATTCTGACTTATATTGAATTCTGTATATTCATTTGAAATTAGAAATCGAATTTTCGAACTACCGCGCCATTTTCAATTCCTTTTATAATTATATATAATTATTATATATTCTAACGACGACGTATATAATATATACGTTCGAATTATATTCAAAATAAATTTCACGTCGATATTATTTAAAATAATTCATTTTAAATAATCAAAATTCGCTAAAATTGCCAAAATAAAAATTTTAAACTGGCCCAGAATTTGCGGGTTGTTACAGAGAAATAGAAAATGGAGTTGCTCGTTTACCATTAACTGGAAATGATGTTTATGAATAAGTCATGAATATTGAAAATGCATTTGGCAAAGTCTTTTCTCTTCTTGAAGGCTCGTGGAAGAAGAAGTCTATATTTTGGGAGCTTCCATATTGGAGACATTTAGATGTTAGACATTGCTTAGATGTAATGCATATAGAAAAGAATGTTTGTGACAGTATCATTGGGACACTCTTGAATATACCCGGTAAGACAAAGGATGGTGAGAAAGCTAGACAAGATATGTTGAAATTGGGTATTCGGAAGGAGCTAGCACCGATGCAGAAAGGTAGACGTATGTATTTGCCACCTACATGTTATACATTGTCAAAAAAAGAGAAAACCAGTTTATGTGAGTGTCTTCGTGGGGTGAAGGTTCCAGCGGGCTATTCTTCAAACATTAGCAGTCGTGTATCAATGAAGGATTTGAAATTGATCAGCATGAAGTCTCATGATTGTCATGTGTTAATGCAACATTTGTTACCTGTTGCAATTCGAGGTATATTGCCTAAACATGTTAGACATGTTATTACGAAGCTGTATATTTTTTTTAGTGCAATTTGTAGCAAGGTAATTGATCCTGATATGTTGGATGCTCTACAAGCTAATGTTATTGTCACCTTATGCCAATTTGAGATGTATTTTCCTCCTTCATTTTTTGACATTATGGTGCATTTGATTGTTCATCTTGTAAGAGAAATCAAAATTTGTGGTCATGTGTTCATGCGATATATGTATCCATTTGAAATGCACATGGGAACTTTAAAAAGAAAAACAAAAAACAGATATAGACCCGAAGCTAGTATTGTAGAAGGTGTTGTGGCTGAGGAGGTTATTGAATTTGTCACTCAATACGTACCTAGTGTTGAACCTATTGGACTTCGAAAGTCTCGTCATGAAGACCGACTTGACGGTCAAGGCATAATTGGGTTTAAATTGACTTCTATTGGTGATGAAATGTTTCACAAAGCTCACCTACTTGTGTTACAACACCTTAGTGAGGTTCATCCTTACTTGGAGGAGCATATGACACTTCTAAAGTCCGAGAATCCATCAAAAAACGAAAGATGGTTGACAATTGAACATAACCGCACTTTTGTCGAATGGTTTAAAACCAAAGTAATGGATAAGTTGTCCGAAACAAATCATAATGTTTCTGATACAGTAAGATGGTTGGCATATGTGCCTCGATTTCAAGTTCACTCTTATGAAGGATATGATATTAATGGTTACGTCTTTTATACAGAACGCCAGGATGGAAAGAGCAAAATGCAAAATAGCGGAGTTAGTGTCGTGGCTTCTTCTCGAGAATTCGCTAGTGCTAAAGATAATAGACCAATAAATGCGACAATGACATATTATGGGATAATTGAAGATATTTGGGAGCTTGAGTATAAGGACTTCACGATTCCATTATTTCGATGTAGATGGGTTGACAATTATCGTGGTGTACGAGTAGACGAACATGGATTCACACTTGTTGACTTTAGTCGAGCGAGTCATGATAATGATTCACTCATCTTGGCATCTCAAGCAATACAAGTTTTTTATGTGACCGATCCAGCTGACAATAAGTGGTCTGTTGTTCTTCCTAGCAAAAGACGTATTGTTGGGATTAAAGATGTGGTAGACAAAGAAGAATATGATCAATTTGACGAGAACCCACCTTTCTTCGTTGGCATAAGTCTACAAGAAGATGAAGTTGAATTAAATGCAAATTATGCACGTTCTGACCATAACGAAGGAGTTTGGCTAGTGGGGTAATTTTTTTCTATGTTTCATGCTTTTAATTTTCATTTGAAAGCGTAGATATGACATTTGACATTTACTTTTTTTAAGAATAACTAGTAGAAGTTGAGTTAAATATGTAGCTTAAAGAAAAATTTGTTGCTATCAATTTAGCGTGCTTCTTATTTGTTTATTTCTTGGGCACATTGTATGACAATAGAATGCACATTCTTTTTATCTAGTGTCTCATAAAAATTAAATTGCATCCGATATTAAATGTTAGTATATTTGTGTCTTATTAGTTACGTAATGTTTGATTTCTAAATAATTAATACTTTTGTGTTTGTAGAGATAGAGATACGGATCCGTGATCTCAACCATCCGTCGGCAATTTTAAAGGTAACCAATTCAATCCTAAAGTATTATCTTTTTATTGTCGACAAATGAATGTTGACTAGGTAGGAACTGGGTATTCCATTTTATATATAACCATTTTACTCTTTTTACTTTAAATTGGGTACTTAGATAGTAATACACATATATTATGAGTCTTATATTGTATACAACATACTACATAATAAGTAAATTCAAATTAAGCAAACGAAATTCAAATATATGACATATCCCATCATGTCAAAGTATCATATACTCATTTGGATATATATCTCCCACCATGTCAAAGTATCTCCGACTATTATATTTGCAGAAAATTCTAGGTCAAAAATGTGAAAAAACTACCGTAATATGATGTGGAGCATAAAAAGGGAGAAAAGCCGACTGGATGAGTGGAACCCTATGGAGAGCTTGGGTCGATTTACTTAAAAAAGTCCAGAAGTGATTGTAATTTTAATAGCCTCGGATATATAATAAAATTCGGAAGAATTTATATAATAACTGCATCATTTACAGTTATAAATTGACCTGTTCATGTTAAACTTACAAGCAAAATCTTTTTAAAATTCTGTAAATAAAAACTAAAATTTTATAAGTTATCAGTGATCACTTCAGAATATAAGTTATACATTATTAAAATAATGTAGCATGCATTTTAATTATCATGTTCTGAGTTGGCTCCTGATTGTAAATAAACAAAAGCAACATGAAAAATGGAAAGAAAAAAAAATCACAAATAGGGAAACATAATCGCAGAATAAGAATGAAGGTCAGTTTGAGTCATTTAATTCTGTCTTGTTACATCATTAGTATACATGGAATAGTATAATTTAATTTGTAACCATGAGAAAATATACATTATGTGTAAAATTAGATTACAATACAAATACTACAGAACTATTACTTTTTTTTTTGGATCAATTCCGAATTAGATTTGGGTATTAAAGATGGCTCGTGTGTGATATGCAAGGTGCAAAACACTGTATATGATTTAATATTTATTAGGTTCGTAATTGTATTGAGCCTATTAATTTGGGTCCGAGTTTGATTATATGAAATATTGCTTGCTGTCAAACATATATATCCTACTCGACATTGTAATTGTGGGTTATTTTGTACAAATATTAAAATATCATGTTATCAAGCTTTTGGGCTAAGTTCGAACAACAAAAATTACAATAAAAAATGTGGATTACTATTGAGATTGGGTAGCAAAATAAGTACTGCAATGAACATGTTTTGCAAGTTTATTTTCAATAAACTTGTTCCAGTTTTTTGAAATGCTGAAATATATTTCACAATAAACTTGCAAAACATGTTAATTGCAGAAATTTCACAATGCATAGATCTGCCATTAATTTCTTACTGGTAATATATTATTTCAGTGCTTTATTTCCATTGATACAGCAATAATGGAAATAGAACCATATAGACACAATGAAGAGCAAACCGGTACTTCTACTCAGTCTTCCTCTAAGAAGAGGCGAAGAGGTCCAACAACAGGAAAGAAATATAGAACACAAGAGCCAAAATATATTGAGTGGAGCGATAATGGCAAACCCATTGAGAAGTGGGTGAAGTCTTACATGGTGTATGTGGGCGACGCGACTCGATCCAAAATTGATATCACTATTAAGAGTTGGGATGACGTTAGCCAAGGGCTTAAGGACACTCTTTGGGAAGATGTTAAGGTATTATAAATTCATTTACATTTGCTTGTTCATCGTAAGCTTGCCATGTAATTATTACATTTCTTTAATTCAGTGCATCTTCACACAATTTATCATAGATACATTGAGCTGTAGGTCGATCTGATGGATCGCTTGAAGTGCAATCATAAAATAGCTCGGTCAAAAGTTTTAGTTTATCCATATCATCAGATAATATATTACTTTGTTCATAGTCATTGTACAAAACCAGGGCCTCCAATTCAGGTGTAAGTTTCGGCCTTCGTTTCATCTGCCAATGAATTTGAAATATAAATACCAATAATTATGGTAGAGACATCTTTTAAGCTTAACTCTAAAGTCAGAATAATCTTTATACATCAAATGTATAAATATTGAAAGCGGCTATTGCGGCTATTGAAACACAAATATGAAACAAGCATTGATCATTGGACCTTTTTGTCTTTTAAATGGGAGGTGGAAATCTAGATAAGATATAATGGTTGATATGTCTTGTATTACATTTCATGTCACCGAATTTTGTCCAATTAAACTTTCCCATAAATAGCATTCATAAGTACCATTAAGAAAAAAGAAAAAAAGAGCTTAACCAATATTATATGTTTGATATTAATTTTAATCATAACTTTTTTATCCAATCAAACCAAAGGACGACTGAACTGATCAAAATTAGTTCAGTCTTTTTGTTTCAGTTTTGATTGGTCTTTTTTTTTTTTCCTTCCAGCAACATTAACTCAACACCTTCTATATCATTTTAGTTTATCTATCAATGTTCCAAAAGTTTGAAAATAAGAGTACTGAAACCACAATTCAAGATAAAGGCTGCCCCCAACACCCATACGTACACAAAAATAGCACTGGAAAGTTACTTCTTTGCTTCCCCTTAAAAAAAAGGTCAAAGATATTGGAAACACAATTTTTTTTGTAGAATTGCAATCTTGCTGAAACTAAAAAATAAAGGTATTTTATTTCAGATTTTTGATATCATATACAGGTCTATGTCCTAAACTCCTACATTGTTTTCTCAATTTGAAAGCATTGGTAAAAGGTATTTTAACTTCGAGGTTTCAGAACATTAGCAATAGAATGATGATGTAACACGTTAATCATTTCATTAAAAAATACTGCAGTAGGTGAGGGAAGCATATTTTTGTATAAATGTAGCATATTGATGATAAAGTGTTCATTTTTAATTATACAGACCGAATACCATATTGATGATAAAATGAAAAGCATTGTGCTAAAGAATATTTGGGAACGATGGAAAGATTTCAAAACCAAATTGGTTAGTGGTTGGATAACAAAGACAAGACCGCTTTCAGAGGGCCATAAAGAGCCGTACGAGTTCTACGATGGAATTACACGATCACAATGGGAAGCATTCAAAAAGAATTGCGAGACCGATGAATTTAAGGTATGTCTTTTATTAATTTTAGAAACAAGGCTGTTTCGGATACAAGTTTTTACCTTCATTCAGAAATTCGAATTTCTTTTGTAGATGAGTTTGGATGTTTGATTGGTAAATTATTCTTGTAGGGTCAATACTTATTATACATTAGAATATACCCTCCATTAATTTTGTGCATTTGTTTGCACCGTTCAAGCTAAAAAGAAATGGGTTTTTGTGCATTTATTATTATTTGGTGCACTTGCATTTGTTTGTTCTTTAAAATAAATAAATTTATTGTTGCTTGTAACTTTATTTTCCACAATTGCATGTAACTTCCCATCACATCTTTGAAAATCCATTCCATGTTTCATATTGCAAAGTGAAATAGTTCTGAGTTTCATACCTATCATATCTTTGAATATCAGACTTCTTTAATGACCAAGCATGGACATTGGGAAACTCTTTCGCGCACAAGTTTGTTAATACTATACTAAAAAAGGCCTTCTAATTTTATAAAGCATGTCTAAAATTCGTTCTTTGGTACTGTATAAGATTTTACGCGATGTCTAAAACGTCTCAACGAGATAATGCCAGATTACTACTACTTTTTCATGATCGCTATATTGATTCTTGTTAATTTTACATAAGGTATCATTACTTATTTCTTTGTTTGTTGACCATAATCATGCTTTCAAAGTTGTAAAATAAAATGAGTTGGTAAGCTCGTAAAATAGAGGAAGATCTCTAACTTACAGTACGCCTCCAGCATTTGCTTGCAACCCCACCTCATCACCTCGACAACATCTGTTAGACCAAATCATATTCTTTTCCATCATCGAGCAAGTTGAAGCTGATTGATCGCATTTATTGATCCAAATATTGTATGTACAAAACCTAATTTTAGCCAACATCAGAAATTGTCAACTCTACAAATTATATGGTGAAGTCCATAAATTACAGACTCCAATCATAAAAAAACAGCAAGGAATTCATCTGAATATAAAATAAAAGAAGACAAAACATCTCCCCCCCCCTAAAAAAGAATCTCTTTCTCTGTCGGTTTGATGATTTTATATTGCAACATTATTTTCATTTTTCTAACCAGTATAAACAAATACACGTGTTTAATCCCATGAATATTATGTCTAGCCCAGTTGATATTATATGCGATATTTTTGAGGTAATTTAGGGACATGCATGGTTGTTCAGGTCATATGAGTATAAAATAAATAATGAGTCAAACTTTTCACCTTTATATATATGATTTTTTTTTTCTCCTCTTACTTGAGCCGTGATTTTGACTAGTTCGCTTACTTGCATTTTAAATCTTAGAGAAGATATTCGCTTATTTGTTGGACATACTAACTTTAAAATTTGGTGTATTTCTACCAAATCGAATCAGCTTTTTTTTTGTTACATGCAGATGAATTCTCGATTTCAATTAACGTACATTGCACTGTAGTTTCAATATTTCAAAATTATTTATTTCAGATTGACTTAGGTAATCAGAATAATTCAAAAAAAATCGATTGCTTGTTTATTTTTATGTTTGTAACTTTGGAATTGTTTTTGAAAAAGATAATAAATTGTAAACTTCGTTACAATGAAGAAAAAACGATGATATGAACCTGGCAAGTTGCCTCATTACAAAAAGTTTGCAGGATATGGAAAGTGAAAAATAAAGTATTCCAAAACGTAAAACTGCTGATTGAAAAACTAGTGTATAAATATGGGTATGTCTTTCAAACAATAATTTTTCTTATTATCCACAAGTGTATAAATATAGGTTAACAGCTGCTTACAAAAGCCAAATTTTCCAATAGAAGATGATTTAACAGCCAACATATAATATAAATAACTAGAACTGATTTGCAGATTTATATACATGCAAATTTTGAGATAAGATTTGAAATCGACTTGTGAACAAATTTTCACATAATGTAATGCAATGCAGGTTATTTCAAAAAAGATTTATTAATTATTTTTTATTAAATCAGCAAGTAGTTCTTTATTATTTTGTTTGTTAATATTCTGTATATGATGCGTTTATAGTCTAATGAAGGAAATGAAGGGTATATTCTAATGAAATACTGCATGTATTGTTATTTTGCACTCTGTTTATAGCAGTTCAGTATCATTAATCTTTCTTTTTTCATAAATGCAAAACCATAATTATGTATGCATTTATGTTATTAAACAGCGAACAAGTGAGAAAGCTAGACAGAGTCAGATGTGCAATGTGCATCCTCACTATTTAGGGCAAGCCGGATATGCGGGAAAAAAACCTAAATGGATTGCCGAAGGCTATAATTCCTCAATGACATTACCAAGTGGATCCGTTTTGGATCGAAGTATTAATTGGGTTTTGGCAAGATCAAAAAAGGGAGCTGATGGAAATTATACAATCCCAAATGAGGAAACTAGGCGAGTTGCACAAAAAGTGGTATGATTAGTTTTCATTCATTCATTGTATCTCTTTACATTAATGTCTTACAATACATTATTATGTAATTATGTTTTTGTTTATAGAATGAATTGAGAGATAAAGCCATAGAAGGAGCTTGGATTCCAAATAGACACGACGATGTGCTAAATCGTGCTCTTGAAAAAAGAGAGCATCCAGGTCGTGTTAGGGTAATTGGTGGACCCATCGGTATCAAAGACGTATTTGGGGAGGCACAAAGAAATAAAGGTCCAAGTGGCGTAATATCGGCAGATCAGCTACATGTTATCGCTCAGGAGATGGAAGCTAAAATGAGTGAAAACATGGAATCTAGGGTGAATACAATGGTTGAGCAGCAGGTTACTAATATTTTGAAAATGATGGGTATAAAGGTGCCAAATGATATTGGGTCGACAGCACACCTTCAATTGGTATTCGTAGTAGCTGTCAATCAGTACAGTTGGACAAATTACAATTTACAAGCAAAACTCAAGATACAGATCCTTTTGTAGAATTGCAGGTATTTCAAATATCAAAGTCAAAATAAGTTACTGTATGTAATTTCGATCAGTGTTCTGCATACTTATTCTACTCGAAGCATATGATTTTCTAACTTGTTACAATATGAACATATGCAGTCGGTAATAAATTTTGACATGGAAATTATATGTCGGTAATAAATTTTAACTTGTCATCATCTAATTTATTCTATGTTCATTTCAGATCATGTCCAACAATTTCCGATCATGTTCATATGCACAGTTTTTTTGACGAATTTCCGAGCAAAAATAGGATACAAATTAAAGTTGTACAGAGTACAAGTTTTGATATAATGTACGAAAACTCTATATAAAAAGCACAGTACAGTCTTGACCTTACAGGTGAAGTTTGGATTAAAAAGAGAACCCTATTTAGTTGCTGTATATTTGTACTTTGAATTGGATCATGTTTTTTCCAAGAGAAAATTATACCTTGAAATTATTAAACTTTGGTATACCTGTAACTTAAGTCCAGCTTCCTTGCTGCAATGTCAAGCAAAAAGTTGTAAAGAGCTAACAAGTTTTTCTTAACATGCTTATTGATTATGGAGGATACTTAAATTAAGGGAGACTGAAACCAGTGTTGTTTGTTTTAATATTACGACAAATAGCAAACATTATCAGGTTGTTTGCATGTTATATGCTGCAAAGCGTTATAAGTTATAACATATATACATATTTGGTTTGCATGATATTATTGAATAGATAGGCACCTGTTAACATACACACACACACACACATAATGGTTCTTGTATATAGCCATGTCAACATTTATAAAGAATAAATACTATTTTTAGACAGTGAAAAATGAAACTGGCATAATAGTCATATCCTTGTATATATAGGAAATGTGCCAGGAGTAGAGGATACACTTTTATTTTAAGTTTGTAAATTATATGAATAGGCCGCAACATCACTTGGTATTTACAAGAAATGTTTTGAGTAGAAGGGCCATATTTTGTAAATATAAAATGATATTTATATGCATGTACAACAAGCCACTGCACCAGTGTAAATTAAGCACATCTATGCAAAGAAAACTCGAACCAAAATGTTGCAATACCGGGGTATTAATTTCTGGAAGAGATTGGGATTTCAAAGGGGTTTAACCAAAATGTTGCAATACCGCAACATCAACCTGAATAAAAATGAAACAAAAAGACTAGAATTTTAACCCTTACTGCACCATACAATGATAATATTAAGATGGTTACCCTAGTCTGAATGCTATGAGAAACAACATGATGATAAGGTCGTGGTGAAACACTCTGAGAAAAAGTTCATTTATCTAAGCTTTGGTTACTAAAAAAAGTTCATTTATCCGAGCATTTACAACAGTCGATCTAGGAGGGAAAGCCAATCGTTATGCCTTAATTCAAACGTTCACTTCTGTAAATATATATCATTTTATGCATCTAATATGTGAATGAAAAATATTTGTTTTGTTATTGTCATCCTTAGGAACCAACAAAATGTCGTCTAGCTGTGAATTTCGACTTCAAAATTGTCGTAGTGGGTCATGGTAGGGTACATCCTGCTTCAGGATCCGGCGATCGATGCCACAATCAACAACTCTTGGCTGATCATGTAAAGGTTGGGATTGACGCGGTGAAGCCTATTCATGCAGGAGTCTCACTTCCAGTTCCAACTCAATATCACACCACAATAGGCGAAGCGGTTGGTAGTTTTGCTCAGTGGCCTAAAAATCTTGTGCTTTTAGGAGAAAACGATGCGGTAAAATCTCTTGTGCATGTGCATTATTATGCTTATCTAATATATCATTATTGATTTGATTTTGTACACAAGCATGTTGATCATATAAGTGAAGCTTTAGCAGAACAATAAATAACAGGCCGTACTACTATTAGGGAGCACGAATATTATAACTAGGATGTCTTTTACTATATAAACTCCTTTCCATTATCAAACTGATTTTTTTATTGCCTAATTTCTTCGCCATTATATAAGTTCTTGATACGCAAGAAATGGTAGAAAATGCAACATTTGAGAATGTATTATAACTTTATGTGCAGGCTACACCTAAAGCGAGCACAAACAAAGTAAAACAAAATGGTGCCACGGCCATGAATAAAAACGAAATGGTCATGAATACAATGTCCGATCAATTTGTGAAGCATAAGGCAATCGTGGGAGAAGATATCATGAAAAATTTGATGGATGAGTGTAAATATTTCCACGACTTGATAGTTCAAATGCCAACCGATGATGGTGTTATCATTGCAATTCACGTGAATAAGGATTTATTTACATGTGACGAGGACTTTGAAATTCATATAAAGACGGATGACATTATCCAATTTCTTAGTATGGCATGGCTGAATGCATCATGGCTACAGATTTGCATCATGTGAGTATTTACATATTTTTTTTGCTGAACGAATAAGAATAATGTTGATTACATGTTTAAATAATGTGTAGATGGTTAAATCATATGTGCAATAATCTCGAAGTGAAGAACATTGGGTTTATGTGTCCTCAGAGGCTTTCCCTAGTACGTAAATGTCCAGATGCGACAAATAGTTATATCTCAAACTCGTGGCATGTATCACAGTCTAAGTGCTTATTCTTAGCTCCATACTACGAAGGGTATGAATATTAGACATTTAGTAAATAGTTACCAGTTTGTTGTTGATTTTATTTTTTATAAACTTATATTGTAGGAAGCATTGCCTGCTGGTTGTTTTCCGTATGGAAAAAAACGAGGTTTATGTTTTTGATCCTGCCGAATGCAAACGCAGTCTAGAGATCAAGCCACAAGTAAATGTGTATGTTTTATTTGTTTGCCTTTTGTTTAGATATGTCTTTTGTTACATTATTTGTGTAGTAGTCACATGCACGTTGCATGACAATTATTTAGATTAAGATTATGTGGTCATTTGTTGCATTTTCAGGGCCTTCAAAACTTACAGAGCATTAGGTGGCAAGTCATCTCGAGGAAGTATCTTGAAATGGAAATTCGTTAAGGTGAATTGTTATGTGACAAATTTTTTTTTGTATGTTGTTTGGGATATAAATTCATTATAACTTGACTTTTTTTTGAAATATTGCTAGTGTCCCCAACAATTAGGACCAACGGATTGTGTATATTATGTGATGAGGTATATGCATGATATAATAAAAAACCAACGTCAAAGTATTGATTTTCATGAGGTACCACTTTCTTAATTTTATTTTTTCCTTTCATATTCAATATAAATAATTGTATGATTAATTATTTCAAAAAATTCTCTTTACTGTAGGACTTTTTACAAACAGTTTCGTACGGTCAAAAAGAGATGGACGAGATCCGAGATAATATAACTACTTATATCATGCATAACTGGATGTAGTCGTTGTATATGCTACAATATTGTGAGTTTTGATTGAATACTAAGATTCACTTGCAAAAGAATTTCTATATATGAGAAATAACAGTTTACTTAATGCAGTTTCAAGGAGATGCGGTTTCAGTAATGCTAAGAAGCTGTCTATCATGCATGATGTTAACACAAGGTAAAATTGTGTTCACCCTTTTTTTTAAATAATATATTTACATTCGAGCAGACATAAATTTAGTTAGTAATTTCAAAGCATATGAACGCAGTTTTTTGTGGTGTTAGCTGTATAGAACGTGGTGATATATATGAAGTAATTTGCGTCCTTGCCATCATATTATATATGAAGTAATTGTATAATAGAACAAAACATATGCAATGGTACTAAATGTGAATAGATAAACCATTACTAAATTTTTGGTTTTCCAATGGTAAGAGTGAAGCGACCCGTTACTTCCCCGGTCTCCGAAGAGATGAGAAAGAACGAATTACTGTGAGGACAAGACAAATCAGAACGCAGACGGAAGAACATTTCATTGCTATTACAACAATTCCATCAGATACAAGAATATACAGAGTATAATTGAATAAATTACATTCGATAAATATCAGAGATTACAATAAATTACATAGCAGCGGAAAATAATACAAAACACAACTGAAAGTGATATACGGATACAGAGCTTTCCGAGCATCATTCCAGCTGTAAATCAGGATCCTGTGAATATAAATCTGCAAAACCAAAACTACTAGCTGCCCGTGTCGAAAATAGGGGCACCCAGAGTTTAGGTTAAAACAATAAACTCCAGGTCAGTCATGTGACTGGTGTGAGAACTAAAACAGTTATTTAAAATTTTACTTTAAAAGTGAGTAATTCAAGGGACCACGCCGTATAACACGGAACGGGTTTCCTCCCAAGAATAATAGTGCATAGAAAAGACAGGGCAATGCTTTTTCGAAAAATGAAGCTATTATAAGACCCAGGTCCCATCACACAATGCAACGCAAGCCGGAGGATAGGGTTTTCCCTAATAATAGCCAAACATGCTTGGTACGTTTAAAACAAATCATTTGATACTATAATAAGTGTATAGTGTCAAAACATTTTCAATCATAAATATCAATCCTAGGCGGCATGTGTAACACCCCACACCCGCTACGGACACTCACTAAGGGAATGCCATAACATTGGTGGAGTATTTTAAGTGAATATAGAACAGAAAAATTACAACAAGACAGATATAAGTAATACTTGAAAATTTAAATCATCATTTCATTGCAGCGGAAAGTAAAACATGTTTGGTTACATCACAAAACCATATAAGAGTCAAGTACAAAATATCCATCTTGATAAAATAAGTACATAATCCCACCAAGTAAACAATAGCCATAAAAGGAAAGATGAACTGAGCTTTACTTCAACGGTCCAAGCTCCAAAGGATAGATACAGCAATCCGATCAAGGCCCACTAGCACTAGGCCCACTCTGATTACCTGGGGTTCGGGGAAAAAAAAAGATAAAAACAACGGGGTCAGACATAAGTCTGAGTGAGTCCTATAACTTTAACAATACAATCATTAAAGTAACCAGAGAAGACATAAGTTGATATACGGTAACGCCTGGGGATGAATGGCTACACTAAGCAGCTTGGCAAACTTAGGAAAAACTAAGATAACCGTAAAGACGCATTTATCCACCCAAGGATAATTACTAGATTACACCGCCCCAGACCTATCCACCCAAGGATAGTTTCTACACTGCACCACACCAGTCATTCCTACATAAAGGTTGATCCCTCCAAGGACTTAGAAAATTTCCCCAGTAGTTTCGTGTACTCCTAGCCCACTACATAGGTGCCGTCTGCCCCTATCTCCACTAGGTGTACTCAGTAATTCTTACCCAGTAGTTTCGTGTACTCCTACATAGGTGCCGTCTGCCCCTATCTTTATTAGGTGTACCCACTACTCCCCATCGATCGGCTCCCTACCGTAGATACCCGTGCTGGTCCCCCAGTGGGGTGTATCACTCCCCCAAAGTGGCTACCCAATACTATCAACGGTGCACGACTTTATATCTACACGATGCAACAACGGCTTATCTACCAGCCCGGGCCCACACACGCATATGAAACCCGTTGGACTTGCGTTGCCACCGCTAACCCGTTTTGGCCACTTATAGTCAAGCCCAATATGCGTGTCCCGTCACTCAACATGGGTCGAGCCCACAAAGATACGTTTGGGATATTGGTTGAAATGGGCCCCCCACAAGCTACTACTTAAGCTTGTCATTTTATCTAGTGAATCCCACTTAACCCATTAACCATGTCCACCTACATGTTACAAATTTTTGGTTAAGTCTTTCAATCATATTTTAATTGCCACTTAAGGCACCCACTAGATTTCCGCATGCCACCCAAGGCACTTACTTGATTACCACATGCCACCTAAGGCACTTACTTAACCCTTTAATCATGTTTAATTACATGTTCCACTTTGGTTAAGTATTCTAATCGTATTTTCTATTGCCACCCAAGGCAACCCACTAGTTTCCTCATGCCACCCAAGGCACCCCCACTAGTTACTACATGCCACCCAAGGCACCCACTTAACCCTCATGTCCCACTACATGCTACTATGGTTAAGTGTTTCTTAATTCATTAATTAAGATCATGACCTCATAAAGACCCCTCACATTAGACCGTCTTTTATGACTGCTGGATATGCCGGTTGGTTCCGGGCAGACTTCTGTCATCAAAAGGGTCTAACCTCGTGTCTTTACTTTAATCATGTATTTACTTTATGACTAAGACCTCTCACATTGGGCCAATCATTTGTAGCCGCTGGATTTGCCGGTCGGTTCCGGGCAGTCTTATGCTACAAAAGGGTCCAACCTCGTGTCTTAGTTGATTAATTACACCTAATTAATCACCCCCACAATTAATTATCCCTAATTAATTACACATTTTTCATAACATGGGTAGACCTAACTCAATAGGTAAATTCCCATGGGGTAGACCTAACTTAATAGGTAAATTCCCACTTATGTTAATTTATTTTTATGGTATGCTTATCATACCTAATCATACTTTTATTAACATATTTATTACCCCATCGTTCCCCACCTAAATCGTTCTCATTTCACGACATAATAAAGGGAAAGATCCATCACAAATATCATGGGTTAAACCAAATATTAGCATGTACTTTGTCATGGGTTAAGAGGATGTCAACTTGCATATGTGAGCATATATTAACCCAACTACATTTAACCCAAACTTGCATATTATCACACATGACTTGCATAACATATTGCATATGAGCTCGCATATTATCATACACATATCTTGCATAACATGTTGAACTTGCATATAAGCATTCACATAACTTGCATAACATGTTAAACTTGCATTTAAGCATACACATAACTTGCATAAGTATACATAACTCGCATAACATGTTGAACTTGCATATAAGCATTCACATAACTTGCATAACATGTTAAACTTGCATTTAAGCATACACATAACTTGCATAAGCATTCACATTCTTGCATATTAACTCATAAACTTGCATAATGTGTCATCATGAACTTGCATATTAACAAACATGTAACTTGCATAGCATATCTTGCATATTAACATACATGTAACTTGCATAGCATATCTTGCATATTTAGCATCATGTAAACATAACATACATCATACTAAACTTGCATAAACTTACATACTCAACATGCATAAACCCACTTGTTAAACATGCATAAACCAACTTATTAATCATGCATAAATCCACTTATCAAATATGCATAAACCAACTTATTAATCATGCATAAATCCACTTATCAAGTATGCATAAACCAACTTATTAATCATGCATAAATCCACTTATCAAATATGCATAAACATAAGAAAACATAGAATAACATATCATTACAAATGATTTGAACTCACTAATCCGCATTCAAGACCATAAGTCTCATTACACCTAATCTACTTGCTTTAACAATTAATGTTAAAGTGATAGAAACTCACAACTAGCAATTTGCACTCCACATGAAGAAGATTAAGATGCTTAGAATGGATTGGAGGTGGATTAGAGAGGTTGATTAGCTTGCTTTCCTCTTCATTGATTTGTGGAGGCCATGATCAAGTTTCATTTTGCCATAGTTTAGTTACAAGATCTAATTATGAATGAATTAGGATAGGGTTAGGGTCTTATTTATAGGATTAGGTTGCATTTTAGACCCTTAGATTAACCCTAGATTGGATTAGGACCCTTAGATTTAGGAAATCTCTAGAACCAGCCCTCCAAGCCAGCCTAGAACCCAACCTGGTGCAACCTGGTGCACCCAGGTTCTCTGGACGCCGCACCCCTGTCGACAGGCAAGTCGACACCCCCTGTCGACAGGCCTGTCGACAGCCCTGTCGACATGGGTAGGGCGGGATTTTTCCCGCCTGACCCCAATTGTCCAATTTAAAATCTGATTTTAAATTCTTAATTCTGTTTTTAGTTTTGAATTTTTTGCAAACTTCATCGGGCCATAACTGGGCCATACGGACTCCGATTCTCGAAAACTCGGACTCTATTTCGCGTATTTTTCTGAGACGAACGCAATGACGCAGCCCGTTTCCCCCGATTCCCACATCTGAGATTATTTATTCTGTTATTAGTGAATTTTAGCATTAACCCAAAATACGGGGTGTTACATTCTCCCCTCCTTAAAGGATTTCGTCCCCGAAATCTCTAAGCTAAGGAGAGTGCATATCCTACCATCCAAACAACCATCTACTCAAACCATCAACCACGGGCATCCATTGTCCTTAAACAATTTCTAATGATGTATGAGCATATGCGAAAAGTGTGTGTATATGTTCCCTATCTACTGTATGAACATATGCAAACCATGATAGTGCCATGCAACCATTATGTATGCGAGAGAACCCTATCGACACATACAATATCTACATGTGTGCACAATCATTCACCAAAATGCATCATCCATATGATAACACAATCATTATACATCCATCAATATAGCTTCCTACACCCAATTTTATGCAATATGCAATATGAAGTGATTGAGCCGATCTAGTGCCTAGAGTGTGTGTATATGCATCCACGAGCAACCACTAGCAAACACTTGCATCCACTTGCATCCATCATACATAACATGTCTCAAACACATGTTTCAACCATAGGACTATCCTATCCGAAGGTCAAAGGTACTAACGAGAGGACATACTAAGGATAAGATAAGCACAAGATATGCGATGAAGGAGAAGCAAAAGGACATACCCTCCGAAAGAAAAAGGGTACCTCGAACGCATCTTCGCTTCCGTCTCCCAGGTAGCGTCGCTCTCTTCATCTCCCCTTTGTACTTTGACTAGTTGAACCTCTCTGTTTCTCAACTTCCAAATCTCTGACCCAAGGATGCAAGTAGGAGCTCGTCGAATCGTCGCATCACGCTCTACTTCCACTTCTCTAAGCAGGGTCGGCTCTACCGCCTCTGCGGTCTCATGTAGGAACTTCCTCAAATGTAACTCAGGGAATATATCATGTACACCACTAAACCTGTCGGGCAACTCCACTCTATATGTCATATGTCCAATCCTTTCCTTAATAGGAAACGGCCCAACAAACCTTGGTACTCACTTCCCAACAGATCCAAAGTGAACCACATTCCGTAACGGAGATATCTTGATAAAAAGCATGTCCTAATATCAAACTCAAGCTCTGTTCTCCTCTTGTCCGCATAAGATTTATGTTTATCTTGCGCCGCTTTCCTCCTTCTTCGAATCAAATCAATCTTTTCCCGAAGTCTTTCCAACCTTATCGGCCCAAGCAAGATCTCATCCGTAGATTCCCACCAACGTGTAAGGCCTTCCATAAAGAGCTTCGAAAGGTGCCATACCAATACAGGACTGAAAGCTGTTATTATATGCGGACTCCACCAATGGAAGATGCTCTTCCTATGTACCTCCAAAATCTAAGATACAAAGCCTCAAAAAGGTCTTCTAGGACATGATTCACCCTCTCGGTCTGGCCGTCCGTCTGAGGATGATATGCGGTATTCAAACACAACTGAGTCCCCACTGCTTCTTGCAAACTTCTCCGGAACTCGCTAGTGAAGATAGGATCTCGATCACTCACTATGCTAGAGGGTACCCCATGTAATCGAACTATCTCTCGAAGATATACTGAAGCTAGCCATGGAGCAGTCCTCTTGCTCTTCACAGGTATGAAATGGGCGCTCTTAGTAAGTCTGTCTACCACCACCCAAATTCCTGTATTACCCTTTCTTGATCTGGGTAACCTGTCAACAAAATCCATCGAGATGCTATCCCACTTCCATTGCGGAACTTCCAATGGGTGAAGCAACCCACCTGGTTTCTTTTGTTCCGCCTTCACTTGTTGGCACACCAAGCATCAGGCAACATATTCGGCCACATTTTTCTTCATACCGGCCCAGAAGAAAACCCTCTTCACGTCTTGGTACATCTTGTCCCCACCGGGATGAATGGTCATCTTAGAACGGTGTGCATCATCAAGAATAACCTTCCTCAAACCCTCATCTTGCGGTACACAAAGTCTACCGTCTCTACGCAAGCACCCCTATCGTCTAGGGTGTACCTACTCAAATGGCTGGACGACTCCCCCCTTATGAGCTTTTCTACCAACTCAACCAACTGTGGGTCGTCCCTCTGTGCTTCTCCAATCCGCCCCAAAAGAGTAGGTCTAACTTCCAAAGAAGCTAGCAAACCGGGTACATAGTCAACGGAAGGTCTGAAATCAAACATCGAGATAAATTCCAAGCTTCGTCGTTCTACGAACAATGGACTCAAGGACAACCTCTTCCTACTCAAGGCGTCCGCTACCATGTTACCCTTGCCATGGGTATACGCTATCTCAAACTCATAGGATACTAAGAATCCCATCCACCTTTGTTGTCTTAAGATAACGCGCTCAAAGAGTTTCCAACACTTCCCTAAGATGTAGGGCATGCTTTTCTCCACTCCTAGAGAAAATCAGGATATTCTCCCATGCAAAATCGTCACACTATCCATCTCTCACGCAGACCACCCTGGTCGAACTCGACATCCCTCAAATGCAAGCCCCAAAGGCCTAAACCAATATCAGACAAACACCCAAGGGATACCTCCTTCGAATTCAGACGACCTACGTGAGATGATACTAGTAAAAATGGCCAAATAATTGAGCCCTTGTCCAACTCTGGATGTCCTTGCCAGTCTCGCTCTAAAACCACCGTTTTCCCATAACTGGCTTTTGCTCATCCCATTGAGCACATACGAAAACTTATTTCGCTTCCTAGAAAAGACCCAGATGTCATCTACAAAGACCATCACGAACTTATTTAGGTACTCCCTGAACACCCTTCTCATCAAATCAACAAAGTATGCGGGGACGTTCGTAAAACCCAATGGCATCACCAGCCACTCATAAAAGAAATCATCCGGAGTCCTAAAGGCAGTCTTCTCTATACTATTCTCAGCCACTCTCAACTGATGAAATCCCGTGGCTAAGTCCTACTACAAAAATACTGAGGCGCCAGCCAACTGATCAAAGAGATCATCAATCCTCGACAATTGGGTGTCTATTCTTCTTTGTGAGTTTATTTAGTTCTCTTTAACCTACACAAAGTCTGAGGGACCCATCCGCCTTCGTGGCAAAAACTACCGGAGCACCGCACTCCGATATACTTCGTCTTATGAACCCCTTCTCAAGCAAATCGCCTACTTGCTTATGGAGTTCCCTCCTCTCACGAGGAGCCTTGTGGCACACTGGCCAAGATACTGGTTTGGCATCGTCTACCAGATATATTCGGAAGTCAATCTCCCGCTCCGGAGGTAAGCCCTTCACCTCCTCAAAACACATCCGAGTATTCCCGTACCACTCTAACAGATCGCAAACTCTAGACCGACGTGTCAAGCGATTCTAGATAACTTAGCATAACAAATTCTATGGGATTACAAGAGATCTCGAGAGTGTTACCCAAGCGGGTCATAAGCCTAACAACTCTCCCTTCAAAGTCAAGAACGGCACCTCTACTGGATAACCAGTCCATGCCCAAAACTAGCCCATAGCCCGTGAAGCCCAACAAGCATCACACCTAAGCTCAACGCTAAGTATAGAAACTTTCAAACCCAAACACATCATGGAGCCCAATTGGGTTTGAAACAACTAAGGGATCATCTACCAAACTGGTGTCTAAGTGCAGTGACTCAACTAACAATGATGAGATAAACGAACTCGATGCGTCAGTATCAATTAAAGTTCGAATCGGATAATCAAGAAATCCAAATTCCAACCTAGACGGTCCTATCCCCCTTAGGTACCCTAGTCGCGAGGGAATACAACTACCCTCCAGGAGATTCCATAGCTTGCCTATGCCCTTTTGGACAATCCTAATAAGATGTCCCATTCCTTCCCAAAAGGATAACTACTTGCCTTCTTCTTCCCATTCTCCACTCGTAACCTTCCACCAATGAGGTTTCATCCTTCATTAACCAAACAACTGTTTGAGCCTTCCTCCCCTCGTCTATCCAATAGATACCTACCAGTCCTCCTCCTTCTTGAACCAACTTCCAATCCGACTAACGTCTAAGTCCCTTGAAGTGGTTTTCCACTCTTATCTATCTTAGAAAGATCATCTATACGCGGAGGGGAAACTCATAATGAGAGAGAGGAAGGGATTCAAAACGGAGAATTCGGAAGATATAGATATGGCTATTGGGGATTATGCTTTTCTTTCAAAAACTTTTCTCTTAAAAGACATGTTTTTGAAAATACTCCTTTCAAACATATTCTTAGAAAATAGTTTTTTTCTAAAAAATTTATCTGTTCTGGTAACCTTAAGCTCTGATACCACGTGTAACACCCCACACCCGCTACGGACACTCACTAAGGGAATGCCATAACATTGGTGGAGTATTTTAAGTGAATATAGAACAGAAAAATTACAACAAGACAGATATAAGTAATACTTGAAAATTTAAATCATCATTTCATTGCAGCGGAAAGTAAAACATGTTTGGTTACATCACAAAACCATATAAGAGTCAAGTACAAAATATCCATCTTGATAAAATAAGTACATAATCCCACCAAGTAAACAATAGCCATAAAAGGAAAGATGAACTGAGCTTTACTTCAACGGTCCAAGCTCCAAAGGATAGATACAGCAATCCGATCAAGGCCCACTAGCACTAGGCCCACTCTGATAACCTGGGGTTGGGGAAAAAAAAAGATAAAAACAACGGGGTCAGACATAAGTCTGAGTGAGTCCTATAACTTTAACAATACAATCATTAAAGTAACCAGAGAAGACATAAGTTGATATACGGTAACGCCTGGGGATGAATGGCTACACTAAGCAGCTTGGCAAACTTAGGAAAAACTAAGATAACCGTAAAGACGCATTTATCCACCCAAGGATAATTACTAGATTACACCGCACCAGACCTATCCACCCAAGGATAGTTTCTACACTGCACCACACCAGTCATTCCTACATAAAGGTTGATCCCTCCAAGGACTTAGAAAATTTCCCCAGTAGTTTCGTGTACTCCTAGCCCACTACATAGGTGCCGTCTGCCCCTATCTCCACTAGGTGTACTCAGTAATTCTTACCCAGTAGTTTCGTGTACTCCTACATAGGTGCCGTCTGCCCCTATCTTTATTAGGTGTACCCACTACTCCCCATCGATCGGCTCCCTACCGTAGATACCCGTGCTGGTCCCCCAGTGGGGTGTATCACTCCCCCAAAGTGGCTACCCAATACTATCAACGGTGCACGGCTTTATATCTACACGATGCAACAACGGCTTATCTACCAGCCCGGGCCCACACACGCATATGAAACCCGTTGGACTTGCGTTGCCACCGCTAACCCGTTTTGGCCACTTATAGTCAAGCCCAATATGCGTGTCCCGTCACTCGACATGGGTCGAGCCCACAAAGATACGTTTGGGATATTGGTTGAAATGGGCCCCCCACAAGCTACTACTTAAGCTTGTCATTTTATCTAGTGAATCCCACTTAACCCATTAACCATGTCCACCTACATGTTACAAATTTTTGGTTAAGTCATTCAATCATATTTTAATTGCCACTTAAGGCACCCACTAGATTTCCGCATGCCACCCAAGGCACTTACTTGATTCCCACATGCCACCTAAGGCACTTACTTAACCCTTTAATCATGTTTAATTACATGTTCCACTTTGGTTAAGTATTCTAATCGTATTTTCTATTGCCACCCAAGGCAACCCACTAGTTTCCTCATGCCACCCAAGGCACCCCCACTAGTTACTACATGCCACCCAAGGCACCCACTTAACCCTCATGTCCCACTACATGCTACTATGGTTAAGTGTTTCTTAATTCATTAATTAAGATCATGACCTCATAAAGACCCCTCACATTAGACCGTCTTTTATGACTGCTGGATATGCCGGTTGGTTCCGGGCAGACTTCTGTCATCAAAAGGGTCTAACCTCGTGTCTTTACTTTAATCATGTATTTACTTTATGACTAAGACCTCTCACATTGGGCCAATCATTTGTAGCCGCTGGATTTGCCGGTCGGTTCCGGGCAGTCTTATGCTACAAAAGGGTCCAACCTCGTGTCTTAGTTGATTAATTACACCTAATTAATCACCCCCACAATTAATTATCCCTAATTAATTACACATTTTTCATAACATGGGTAGACCTAACTCAATAGGTAAATTCCCATGGGGTAGACCTAACTTAATAGGTAAATTCCCACTTATGTTAATTTATTTTTATGGTATGCTTATCATACCCAATCATACTTTTATTAACATATTTATTACCCCATCGTTCCCCACCTAAATCGTTCTCATTTCACGACATAATAAAGGGAAAGATCCATCACAAATATCATGGGTTAAACCAAATATTAGCATGTACTTTGTCATGGGTTAAGAGGATGTCAACTTGCATATATGAGCATATATTAACCCAACTACATTTAACCCAAACTTGCATATTATCACACATGACTTGCATAACATATTGCATATGAGCTCGCATATTATCATACACATATCTTGCATAACATGTTGAACTTGCATATAAGCATTCACATAACTTGCATAACATGTTAAACTTGCATTTAAGCATACACATAACTTGCATAAGCATACATAACTCGCATAACATGTTGAACTTGCATATAAGCATTCACATAACTTGCATAACATGTTAAACTTGCATTTAAGCATACACATAACTTGCATAAGCATTCACATTCTTGCATATTAACTCATAAACTTGCATAATGTGTCATCATGAACTTGCATATTAACAAACATGTAACTTGCATAGCATATCTTGCATATTAACATACATGTAACTTGCATAGCATATCTTGCATATTTAGCATCATGTAAACATAACATACATCATACTAAACTTGCATAAACTTACATACTCAACATGCATAAACCCACTTGTTAAACATGCATAAACCAACTTATTAATCATGCATAAATCCACTTATCAAATATGCATAAACCAACTTATTAATCATGCATAAATCCACTTATCAAGTATGCATAAACCAACTTATTAATCATGCATAAATCCACTTATCAAATATGCATAAACATAAGAAAACATAGAATAACATATCATTACAAATGATTTGAACTCACTAATCCGCATTCAAGACCATAAGTCTCATTACACCTAATCTACTTGCTTTAACAATTAATGTTAAAGTGATAGAAACTCACAACTAGCAATTTGCACTCCACATGAAGAAGATTAAGATGCTTAGAATTGATTGGAGGTGGATTAGAGAGGTTGATTAGCTTGCTTTCCTCTTCATTGATTTGTGGAGGCCATGATCAAGTTTCATTTTGCCATAGTTTAGTTACAAGATCTAATTATGAATGAATTAGGATAGGGTTAGGGTCTTATTTATAGGATTAGGTTGCATTTTAGACCCTTAGATTAAACCTAGATTGGATTAGGACCCTTAGATTTAGGAAATCTCTAGAACCAGCCCTCCAAGCCAGCCTAGAACCCAACCTGGTGCAACCTGGTGCACCCAGGTTCTCTGGACGCCGCACCCCTGTCGACAGGCAAGTCGACAGGCAAGTCGACACCCCCTGTCGACAGGCCTGTCGACAGCCCTGTCGACATGGGTAGGGCGGGATTTTTCCCGCCTGACCCCACTTGTCCAATTTAAAATCTGATTTTAAATTCTTAATTCTGTTTTTAGTTTTGAATTTTCTACAAACTTCATCGGGCCATAACTGGGCCATACGGACTCCGATTCTCGAAAACTCGGACTCTATTTCGCGTATTTTTCCGAGACGAACGCAATGACGCAGCCCGTTTCCCCCGATTCCCACATCTGAGATTATTTATTCTGTTATTAGTGAATTTTAGCATTAACCCAAAATACGGGGTGTTACAGCATGGGTACCATCTATCATGTCGCTATACTAGTTCTACAATTAAAACCGCAATACACGTATTGGAAATTGGATTTCCGTCATGAGTCGAGGCAAGGGGCAAGCTCCTCTCCGCTTCGAGACACTCTAGCAAATGCCTCAGGACTACACACTCTGGGTAACCCTGGATTCGGTTGGGCCGGTCCTCTCTTACGTTTGAGGATTAATTATGCCTGAACACACGTTTCCCGGTCCTTACAGACCTAAAATCGAGGCGCCTCAATCCAACAACCACAAAGGTGAAAAGTATATAAATGTCAGGGCTGGTAAGTCACTGACACCACCAAAGCTAGAAAGAAACGTCGTGTTCTCCCAACGGTCCGTATCCCGTTTTTAACTCATACCGAGGTGTGAGCTAGGCTCGCGAATTCACGTTATACACAAAGCTACGCCACAAAGGCCGTGCTTTGATCATCAACCACAAGACTTTGCTTTTCAACATAAGCCTTGATCCATGCAACTCAGCATGCCACACATGCAATTCATGCCATGCGATTGATATCTATCGATATATAACCTCTAAGCTCGTACGTCTCAGAGAAGGGCGTTGAGCAAGAGAATAAATTCTCCACTGCCAAACAGATATATATTTAACAGAAATCAATCAACACAGAATAAAATCCAATGTCAGACACACAATCCATTTACAAGTTCGTTCTGGGTTTGAACGAAACCGAAGGCACTTTCCTCGCATATCCATCGATCTCCAAGTACTTCTGGACGATCACTAACTGATTCCCTCGTCTCGGGTGTACAGCCCAATTAAGATCATCAGTAATCACCCAAACGATGTGAAGACTTCCGGTCTTCAACCACCGTCTTCATCTTCGACTTATTGTCGAATCAGTTATTCAGAATGGGTATAAACCCGGCCTTTCCGAACAACCCGCGTATATTAAAAACAAATGTTACACGAACACAACATACGCCTCATTCCAATTCATTAGCCACTAACCGTAAATCAGTAAGAGAGCAATTTCCCAAATATTAACCCCGAAGGCCGAAACCAACATCAGATCAATACCCAGGAAACCATTCTTCTTAACTAACCTACAGCTAGTTTCTACATTTCAATTCTTAGGGAAAGGTTCCCATTAATTTTATCAAAGATAAATTCTTTAAAATTTATTCTTTAATCTTCCATTGGATGTCACACCAAACCAAATTATGGTTTTCCAAACTAGTCGAGATTAGCGAACCACACCGAAGTAATTATTTATTTTATTTCCCAATCCCAACCTATTCATCCCATGAAGCAAAACTGGTAATACTCCATATCTAACACCGTGGTGTTATCGGTAAATTTAATTACCATTTCACGTTCAAATCTAATTAAAGATTTAACTATCGCTTTGGAGCAAAACTGGTAATACTCCATCCTCGCTCATTTTCCAAATTTGATAATTTAAATTATCAATTCACATTTCAATTTAATTGCAGATTCATTAAAACTCCTTTTACTGGGTTAAAGAACTAATGTCATTTAAAACACAGTTCACGACAAACCCAAATCACAATCTATTTATTTATCGGGTTAAAGAACAAGTGTCATTTAAAACACCCTTCACGATAACCCACAAATCAATTCTATTTAAAACCCGTTTCAAATCTAATTTATTTATTTAAAAATAAATGGGTTGTTACTTTAGTTCTAAACTAGTCCATTTCGATAAAAATCTATTTTTATCTTTTCAAATATGGAGTTTTTCATCCCAATTTTCCCAAATCATTTCTTATGATTTTACACAAATTATTACTATTTTTGATAATTTTATCAAGGCCCGTACAGTCGATTTCCATCAACGACCATCGAACTGCACTTACAACGACCTTTTCCAAATTTGATTTGGACGTATCTCCAAATCCAACCGTTAGATTTCAAATTTCAAATATTCGTTAGAAAGCTCTTTTTGATACGAACCCAACGGTAATGGTTTTAGGAGAATCCGACGGTCGGATCTCTCGTAATGTCCGTTCGAAGTTAATGGTCGAAATTCGCGAACTACCGCGGCGCGGCGCGTTCTATTCAGGCCATTATATTATATATATAATATATATAATATATATTTCGTCGATTTCTATTTAAAACGAATTTTATACATCGTTTTAAATTCGTTTCAAAAACAATTTCAACTTCCATTTCAATTCAAATCAAAATTGAATTTTTCCTTATAAATTCGTTTTAAAATTCATTTGAATTCAATTCAAATTTCAATTCAATTTGAATTCATTTCAAATTATTTTACTTCTATTTCAATTCATTTTCAATTCAATTTGAATTCAATTCGTTTTCTATTCAATTCAATTCGAATTCGTTATCTATTCAATTTAAATTCGTTTTCTATTCAATTCAATTCGAATTCGTTTTCTATTCAACTCAATTCGAATTCGTTATCTATTAAATTTAATTCAAATTCGTTTTCTATTCAATTCAATTCGAATTCGTTTTCTATTCAATTGAATTCAAATTCGAATATAATCGATATAAATATCGTTCGCGTCAAAATAGCGCATCTCTAATCAACACGGCTTTATATATTTCAAAAATTATGTTATTCTACTCAACAAATGAATATTTATCCTATTCAATACGTGAATCTAAATATTTCGTTCAACACATGACTAATCTCAACGGATGAGTACGGTCAACACATGAACCTTTATTTTATAATGATAAAGATGTAAATTTTATTGTTAAAATATTTCGTTCAACACATGACTAATCTCAACGGATGAGTACGGTCAACACATGAACCTTTATTTTATAATATTCTTTATCTTCTAAATTGGAATGAGGCCCAATCAATCACCATATAAAGTTAATTATATGGATTCCATACAACACATGTATATAATAGCAACGATAAATAATCAACGATCATCCAAAGTGCACTACACTGTATAAGCATCAAATATAGATATCTAACGCTTATAACAACCTGTCAATCAATCGATCGACATACAACTAATTATTGGGATTAGTGTATGTCATATATTATCCCAATACCCGTGTGGGGTTTCAAACAATCAAACACAGATTTTATTCGTGCAGTTGGGCGATGTGTAAAATTTATCGTCCCAATCAATGTCCTTCAAATAGGTGTACATAAATAAACCGTCCGGTTTGTAAATTAATATTTATTTATTCACATTCACGTTAAAAATTATATTTTTAACGATAAAATATTTTATTTTAACACATGAATTTTTATTCAGTTCATTTACAAAATAAAAATGATATTTTTATTTTTCTAACTTATTTTAGAAAATTTCGGCGGCATAACGGCACGATACTAGAAACGGGACAAGGCCTAGCCTTATCCTCGGTCTAGTGAAGGCCCACGCCATTCACACATCAATCAAATCCATTCCATTTCACCAAACAATTCAATTTAAACCAAATAATCTAACCAACTACACAACCAAACAATTAAACAAACAAGCCATCCATGGTCTGTGGATGACGGGTGTCGGGTGCTGCTAAGCACTGTCTGCATCCTAGTATATATATAACTAGAAAAATAAATTGAAGAGTGAGAAGTTCTCACCAATAGCTATCCTAACTCCACGGCACTTCCTATGTAGAACATCTTCACCGTGCTCGCCTTTCTTCACTTTCGTTGCCCATAGCCACTACATATATAAAAATCAAATTTTTACTTCGCTATTCAATATATAAAAATCAAATTTTTACCTCGCTATTCAATATATAAAAATCGAATTTTTACTTCGCTATTCAATATATAAAAATCGAATTTTTACTTCGCTATTCAATATATAAAAATCGAATTTTTACTTCGCTATTCAATATATAAAAATCGCGCCTTTTCATTTATAAAAATCTCGCCTTTTCAATTTTAAAGATTTCGCCTTTTCAAATTAATCATTATAAAAATCACATTTTTATTTCGCTACACATATAAAGATGATATTTCTAATATTCCTATCATGTAAAAATTATATTTTTAATCCTCTACATAAACAAAAATCATATTTTTACATCTTCTACATAATAAAGATTATATTTTTAATACTTTAAAAATATAAAAATCATATTTTTAATACTTTAAAAATATAAAAATCATATATTTATAATTTCAAAAATCAAATCTTTTTCTAGTCTAAAAATCATGTTTTTAAATACATGAAAATCAGTTTTCAACCACATGAAAAATCAGTATTTTAAAGTAACATACTAAAGGAAAACTTACAGTTCAAATTCGAGAGAGGGGAGTTTGGAACTTGCGCTCGTGGAGGAGGGGGAAGGTCAGGGGAGGGGGCTTCACGTCGCAGGCCAGCAAAAGGGGCGGCTGCTTCAAATCGGCGGGGGAGGGGGGGTTGTCGATGGAGAAGAGGAGGGGGGGTATCGGTTGCGGTGCTCGAAGGGGGGGCTGTGTCGCGAGGGCAGGGGGGAGGGAGAAGAAGAGAAGAAGAGGAGGGGGGTTCGGAGGTGGCGCCCCACCTCTGAGGCGCGGCGGCGATCGATCGAGGGGGGGGGTTTCTCCCCCCGTCTTTCTCTTTCCTTTTTCTTTTTTATTTTTTTTATTTTTGATTTTAATCGAACGGGGGGGGGGGGGGGGGCAGATAGTATAAAAGGGGAGAGAGAGGAGGATTTTTTTATTTTATTTTATTTAATTATTTAATTCAAAAGGTTGACTTTTACATACGACCTCTAAACGAGGCCCACCGCCTGTCGTCCATAGCGTTTTACCCCCATTCCGAACACAATGGGATATGTATTGTAAGCTGATTCGATCGTTTCGATCAGTTTCCCCAAAATCAACATATAACTCTATATATTAAATTCGAACGCGCATTTTAATTTACCGGGGTCACATACTAACTAGAAAAATTCCAGAAAAATATTTTCTAGCTTCGTATTGACGATACGGTCCTAACAAAACTAGTTTCGTCGAATTCTAAGACCGTTGGAAAAATGGCCAATTTCCAGTCGATTAAAATCAACTGAAACTGGTCAAACGCGTTTTCCTTTGCCACGGTCACATATTGATTCGAAA
Organism: Allium sativum; assembly: GCA_030737875.1. Classification (NCBI taxonomy): domain Eukaryota; kingdom Viridiplantae; phylum Streptophyta; class Magnoliopsida; order Asparagales; family Amaryllidaceae; genus Allium; species Allium sativum. The sequence continues at coordinate 976,252,959 of CM060915.1, read as the reverse complement.
AATTATGAAATTTGGAATCTAACAATAATTTGACATCACAGATCCAACAAAAGTGGTTTCGTCGAAATCCGAGGTCGTTTGCAAAATTCCCATTTTTAAGGGCCTGAATTCCATAGCGACTATTCAGAATTTTCAACTGGACATATCTTTTGTTTCCCGCTATGAAATTTTAATTTTTCGGATTCGTTGGAAAGATATCATCAATTAGTTTCTAATATTTTTGGTTTCACTAAAATCCGGTTTATTTTGCACCCGGTATGTTCAATTGAAGTTTGAAATCGAATTATCGAACTACCACGCCATTTTCAATTCTATTTATAATTATATATAATTGTTTATATTCTAACGACGACGTATATAATATATACGTTCGAATTATATTCAAAATAAATTTTTCGTCGAAATTATTTAAAATATTTCATTTTAAATATGCAAAATTCGCTAAAATTGCAAAAATAAAAATTTTAAACTGGCCCAGATTTCCGGGTTATTACAATCTCCCCCACTTAAAACTTTTCGTCCCCGAAAAGGAACAAAGTCGAAAGTGGTTTGATTAATCAACTCTACGTTCGATCTGGCTTCCATTCTCCAACTTTTCAGATTCTGAGAATTTTCAATTTCTTCAAAAATTTGGCTAACACCCTAAATTTTCGAAAAATTTCGCCATAACCTCTCCCCTGCACCGGGAGCCACGGGAAAATCCCGAAATTTCCATATAGGCCTTCTGATCTCAAAAAGAAAAAGAAAAGCCAAGCGGCTAGCCAATAGGCTCATAAAATCATCATCACCCAAACAAAACAGTAAATTATAGTAAATATGTACCAATTTGTCGGGCAAACAAATTTTATTCTCTGCTCTAGCCTCCTTGCTATGACCTGTTCAATGTAAGTACATGTATATGCATGCATTTGCAACCAAATTTCAATACAGTTTACTATTTGGTTCACTTTGTATACAATTTGTCCTAATTGGTTCCTTCAATTCAAATGTTGATTTTATTAGTTAACTAATAATCAAACAACACAACCAACAATCAATTAATTGATTAGATTTTTCAAATATATAACTTTATATATTTAAAATCATATTTTCTAAAACCAGATTATATATATAATCACAAATACGTTATTTATAAACAAATAACTCTCGACTCATTCTAGGGCATTTCTAACCCCATCTCTAACGAGTCACTCATTCTAGAATGCTACTGATTCTATCTCTAATGAGGATTCTTTTATAGGACATTACTAATCCTACCTCTGATGAGTCTTTTGTTCAGTTCTAATGAGTTGTACCCCAAAGATTGGAGTTTAACCAAAGCTCTGATACCAAATGAAGCGACCCGTTACTTCCCCGGTCTCCGAAGAGATGAGAAAGAACGAATTACTGTGAGGTCAAGACAAATCAGAACGTAGATGGAAGAACATTTCATTGCTATTACAACAATTCCATCAGATACAAGAATATACAGAGTATAATTGAATAAATTACATTCGATAAATATCAGAGATTACAATAAATTACATAGCAGCGGAAAATAATACAAAACACAACTGAAAGTGATACACGGATACAGAGCTTTCTGAGCATCGTTCCAGCTGTAAATCAGGATCCTGTGAATATAAATCTGCAAAACCAAAACTACTAGCTGCCCGTGTCGAAAATAGGGGCACCCAGAGTTTAGGTTAAAACAATAAACTCCAGGTCAGTCATGTGACTGGTGTGAGAACTAAAACAGTTATTTAAAATTTTACTTTAAAAGTGAGTAATTCAAGGGACCACGCCGTATAACACGGAACGGGTTTCCTCCCAAGAATACTAGTGCATAGAAAAGACAGCGCAATGCTTTTTCGAAAAATGAAGCTATTATAAGACCCAGGTCCCATCACACAATGCAACGCAAGCCAGAGGTAGGGTTTTCCCTTATAATAGCCAAACATGCTTGGTACGTTTAAAACAAATCATTTGATACTATAATAAGTGTATAGTGTCAAAACATTTTCAATCATAAATATCAATCCTAGGCGGCATGGGTACCATCTATCATGTCGCCATACTAGTTCTACAATTAAAACCGCAATACACGTATTGGAAATTGGATTTCCGTCATGAGTCGAGGCAAGGGGCAAGCTCCTCTCCGCTTCGAGACACTCTAGCAAATGCCTCAGGACTACACACTCTGGGTAACCCTGGATTCGGTTGGGCCGGTCCTCTCTTACGTTTGAGGATTAATTATGCCTGAGCACACGTTTCCCGGTCCTTACAGACCTAAAATCGAGGCGCCTCATTCCAACAACCACAAAGGTGAAAAGTATATAAATGTCAGGGCTGGTAAGTCACTAACACCACCAAAGCTAGAAAGAAACGTCGTGTTCTCCCAACGGTCCGTATCCCGTTTTTAACTCATACCGAGGTGTGAGGCTCGCGAATTCACGTTATACACAAAGCTACGCCACAAAGGCCATGCTTTGATCATCAACCACAAGACTTTGCTTTTCAACATAAGCCTTGATCCATGCAACTCAGCATGCCACACAGGCAATTCATGCCATGCGATTGATATCTATCGATATATAACCTCTAAGCTCGTACGTCTCAGAGAAGGGCGTTGAGCAAGAGAATAAATTCTCCGCCGCCAAACAGATATATATTTAACAGAAATCAATCAACACAGAATAAAATCCAATGTCAGACACACAATCCATTTACAAGTTCGTTCTGGGTTTGAACGAAACCGGAGGCACTTTCCTCGCATATCCATCGATCTCCAAGTTCGTCTGGACGATCACTAACTGATTCCCTCATCTCGGGTGTACAGCCCAATCAAGATCATCAGTAATCACCCAAACGATGTGAAGACTTCCGGTCTTCAACCACCGTCTTCATCTTCGACTTATCGTCGAATCGGTTATTCAGAACGGGTATAAACCCGGCCTTTCCGAACAACCCGCATATATTAAAAACAAATGTTACACGAACACAACATACGCCTCATTCCAATTCATTATCCACTAACCGTAAATCAGTAAGAGAGCAATTTCCCAAATATTAACCCCGAAGGCCGAAACCAACATCAGATCAATACCCAGGAAACCATTCTTCTTAACTAACCTACAGCTAGTTTCTACATTTCAATTCTTAGGGAAAGGTTCCCATTAATTTTATCAAAGATAAATTCTTTAAAATTTATTCTTTAATCTTCCATTGGATGTCACACCAAACCAAATTATGGTTTTCCAAACTAGTCGAGATTAGCGAACCACACCGAAGTAATTATTTATTTTATTTCCCAATCCCAACCTATTCATCCCATGAAGCAAAACTGGTAATACTCCATATCTAACACCGTGGTGTTATCGGTAAATTTAATTACCATTTCACGTTCAAATCTAATTAAAGATTTAACTATCGCTTTGGAGCAAAACTGGTAATACTCCATCCTCGCTCATTTTCCAAATTTGATAATTTAAATTATCAATTCACATTTCAATTTAATTGCAGATTCATTAAAACTCCTTTTACTGGGTTAAAGAACTAATGTCATTTAAAACACAGTTCACGACAAACCCAAATCACAATCTATTTATTTATCGGGTTAAAGAACAAGTGTCATTTAAAACACCCTTCACGATAACCCACAAATCAATTCTATTTAAAACCCGTTTCAAATCTAATTTATTTATTTAAAAATAAATGGGTTGTTACTTTAGTTCTAAACTAGTCCATTTCGATAAAAATCTATTTTTATCTTTTCAAATATGGAGTTTTTCATCCCAATTTTTCCCAAATCATTTCTTATGATTTTACACAAATTATTACTATTATTGATAATTTTATCAAGGCCCGTACAGTCGATTTCCATCAACGACCATCGAACTGCACTTACAACGACCTTTTCCAAATTTGATTTGGACGTATCTCCAAATCCAACCGTTAGATTTCAAATTTCAAATATTCGTTAGAAAGCTCTTTTCGATACGAACCCAACGGTAACGGTTTTAGGAGAATCCGACGGTCGGATCTCCCGTAATGTCCGTTCGAAGTTAATGGTCGAAATTCGCGAACTGCCGCGGCGCGGCGCGTTCTATTCAGGCCATTATATTATATATATAATATATATTTCGTCGATTTCTATTTAAAACGAATTTTATACATCGTTTTAAATTCGTTTCAAAAACAATTTCAACTTCCATTTCAATTCAAATCAAAATTGAATTTTTCCTTATAAATTCGTTTTAAAATTCATTTGAATTCAATTCAAATTTCAATTCAATTTGAATTCATTTCAAATTGATTTTACTTCTATTTCAATTCATTTTCAATTTAATTTGAATTCAATTCGTTTTCTATTCAATTCAATTCGAATTCGTTATCTATTCAATTCAAATTCGTTTTCTATTCAATTCAATTCGAATTCGTTTTCTATTCAACTCAATTCGAATTCGTTATCTATTCAATTTAATTCAAATTCGTTTTCTATTCAATTCAATTCGAATTCGTTTTCTATTCAATTCAATTCAAATTCGAATATAATCGATATAAATATCGTTCGCGTCAAAATAGCGCATCTCTAATCAACACGGCTTTATATATTTCAAAAATTCCGTTATTCTACTCAACAAATGAATATTTATCCTATTCAATACGTGAATCTAAATATTCCGTTCAACACATGACTAATCTCAACGGATGAGTACGGTCAACACATGAACCTTTATTTTATAATATTCTTTATCTTCTAAATTGGAATGAGGCCCAAGCAATCACCATATAAAGTTAATTATATGGATTCCATACAACACATGTATATAATAGCAACGATAAATAATCAACGATCATCCAAAGTGCACTACACTGTATAAGCATCAAATATAGATATCTAACGCTTATAACAGCCTGTCAATCAATCGATTGACATACAACTAATTATTGGGATTAGTGTATGTCATATATTATCCCAATACCCGTGTGGGGTTTCAAACAATCAAACACAGATTTTTTTCGTGCAGTTGGGCGATGTGTAAAATTTATCGTCCCAATCAATGTCCTTCAAATAGGTGTACATAAACAAACCGTCCGGTTTGTAAATTAATACTTATTTATTCACATTCACGTTAAAAATCGCGCCTTTTCATTTATAAAAATCTCGCCTTTTCAAATTAATCATTATAAAAATCACATTTTTATTTTGCTACACATATAAAGATGATATTTCTAATATTCCTATCATGTAAAAATTATATTTTTAATCCTCTACATAAACAAAAATCATATTTTTACATCTTCTACATAATAAAGATTATATTTTTAATACTTTAAAAATTAAAAAATCATATTTTTAATACTTTGAAAATATAAAAATCATTTATTTATAATTTCAAAAATCAAATCTTTTTCTAGTCTAAAAATCATGTTTTTAAATACATGAAAATCAGTTTTCAACCACATGAAAAATCAGTATTTTAAAGTAACATACTAAAGGAAAACTTACAGTTCAAATTCGAGAGAGGGGGGTTCGGAACTTGCGCTCGTGGAGGAGGGGGAAGGTCAGGGGAGGGGGCTTCACGTCGCAGGCCAGCAAAAGGGGCGGCTGCTTCAAATCGGCGGGGGAGGGGGGGTTGTCGATGGAGAAGAGGAGGGGGGGTATCGGTTGCGGTGCTCGAAGGGGGGGCTGTGTCGCGAGGGCAGGGGGGAGGGAGAAGAAGAGAAGAAGAGGAGGGGGGTTCGGAGGTGGCGCCCCACCTCTGAGGCGCGGCGGCGATCGATCGGGGGGGGGGGGGGGGGAGGGGGCGGTTTCCCCCCCCCTCCCCCGTCTTTCTCTTTCCTTTTTCTTTTTCTTTTTTATTTTTGATTTTAATCGAACGGGGGGGGGGGCAGATAGTATAAAAGGGGAGAGAGAGGAGGATTTTTTTATTTAATTATTTAATTCAAAAAGTTGACTTTTACGTACGACCTCTAAACGAGGCCCACCTCCTGTCGTCCATAGCGTTTTACCCCCATTCCGAACACAATGGGATATGTATCGTAAGCTGATTCGATCGTTTCGATCAGTTTCCCCAAAATCAACATATAACTTTATATATTAAATTCGAACGCGCATTTCAATTTACCGGGGTCACATGCTAACTAGAAAAATTCCAAAAAAATATTTTCTAGCTTCGTATTGACGATACGGTCCTAACCAAACTAGTTTCGTCGAATTCTGAGACCGTTGGAAAAATGGCCAATTTCCAGTCGATTAAAATCAACTGAAACTGGTCAAACGCGTTTTCCTTTGCCACGGTCACATATTGATTCGAAAAATTATGAAATTTGGAATCTAACAATAATTTGACATCACGGATCCAACAAAAGTGGTTTTGTCGAAATCCAAGGTCGTTTGCAAAATTCCCATTTTTAAGGGCCTGAATTCCATAGCGACTATTCAGAATTTTCAACTGGACATATCTTTTGTTTCCCGCTATGAAATTTTAATTTTTCGGATTCGTTGGAAAGATATCATCAATTAGATTATAATATTTTTGGTTTCACTAAAATCCGGTTTATTTTGCACCCGGTATGTTCAATTGAAGTTTGAAATCGAATTATCGAACTACCGCACCATTTTCAATTCTATTTATAATTATATATAATAATTTATATTCTAACGACGACGTATATAATATATACGTTCGAATTATATTCAAAATAAATTTTCCGTCGATATTATTTAAAAAAATTCATTTTAAATATGCAAAATTCGCTAAAATTGCAAAAATAAAAATTTTAAACTGGCCCAGATTTCCGGGTTATTACAAAGAGACATAAGGGTTATGACGCACGTAGCGTAATATACAAATATAGAATCAAGATGTTTTTTTATTATACAAAAAAAGTCAAAACTTATACATTTTGAACTTTGGAAAACTAAAAAGTAGATTATCTAAATGGACAGTTTGGCTCAAACGGATTGGTATTATGTTCATTAGACATTGATCTCAAAAGCAAATATGTTCCTCCTCGACAAATAACTTAGCCATACAGGCTGTTGTTTAATTAAAATTAATAATAAATCATCCTTCTTCTTATTATTGTTGTTGTTATTTTCTTTAACATAACCGAACTCTAACTCGGAAAATAAAATTAATTAAAAGGTGATGTATTGACATTAAATCATTCTTTATGAAGTGAGTGTGAAAAACAAAAGATGCACAGAGAGCATGAGATCAGTTGTGGGTACAGTGAAACATCAAATTAAACATTTATTTTACTCACAGCAGGATATAATTCAAAGTGATTATCCTGTACACTAAAGTCTCAATATTCACACACAAGTTATTTTATTTACAATAATCCATACGCCCATCCTCTACGGGACAAAGCCCAGTACATACTGTCTTCAAACCCCCGGACCAGTTGCATAATTCAACACAACCAAAAGAGAAATTGACGGTTCTGATTAACTAGGACCCCAGCAACTAATGAACATGGCTTGCTTCACAGCGTCATCGCCCGAGACGCGGCTCATGTCATGGTTGTCTACGACCAAAACCCGGTTCAATCCGACTCCTATAGCCGAAATCAAACCTATCAGAATCAACAATGATTTAGCGAACCGGAGGATTGAGCCGTGGTCTGTATGGTCCCGTGCTACAGTGCAACTTGCAGCCGTGATCATCTGCCATTACTAAATTTTTGGTTTCATTTTTGGAATTCTGGAAATTCCATTTTAATTTCGATTCTGGATTTCAATGTTTTTTGGTACCCTTTACTTGTAAATATACTCATAAATTGTACAAAATTTGATATTTGTAATGCTAGTTTAACGATTATAGCTAGAAACGTACATATGGTTTCACCTGACTGTAATTTTAACAAGTGAAAAACTAGACGAATCTGAAATCTAAAAGTAGCCATATGCAACGAGAGCCCAAGAACCAAATAAAACAGCTCATATAACTTTACTACGTTTTCCATATCGTTTTAAAAAAAACCATTGCCATTTTCTTTCCAAAATAAATACCTGTAATCTTAAATACATTATACTTATTCCCTTTTGCCGCTATTACCTGTGAGCATCTCCATGTCTCACAGTTAACATTACTTTCAATTCTGAAATGATCCTGGTAAGCACACTGTGCAAAGAATACTGGAAAGGGTATGACATTTTTAATGTTTACAGTTTACACGTGCACGTGAAAAAGTTCAGATTGACAGAAATGCATTGCAGTACAAACCTGAAATAGTGCAGTTTTTTTAATGATCTATGAACCTGAAATACTGCAGTCTTGCAATGATGCAATGATCGCAGTAAAAATCTGAAATACTGCAGTTTTTTAATGTGGTACTGTGGTATTTGAGTGGTGTTGTTTTGGTTCAAGTATGAGTAGATTTACAAGTAAAGGTTTTTTATAACCACAGGACCACATTAAAAAACTGCAGTATTTCAGGTTTTTGATCGTAGTAAAAAACAGAAATAAGATCAAAAATTATTTATAACAGTTTATCATAACCAAATTTAATGTACTCGTGGGTAATCAGGATAAACCTAGGAGGTGGTGAATCAATAATCTCTCCTGTTTTTGGAGCTCTAACCCCATAATTGGAAAACCTGAACTGTCCCAAAACAGAAAAAGAAGATACAATGTTAATAATATAAAAAGATACCAAAACGAAAATTTAGGAAAAAGAAGAGAATGCATACCGAAATTTGAATAATGGTTGCACGATCTAAGAAGCATGAGAATTGTAAGTACTCTGAAAGAAAAGTATAAATTTTATCAACCAAATCATAGCAAAACATGTGAAAAATTGTGACGCGGATGTCTTGTAGAGTATTTGGTAAAGATGGGAAACCAAAGCATTTTCCTAAGTGACCATGTTCCCATGCACAATCCAGTATTTGGTAAAGATGGGAAACCAAAACATGTGAAAAATTGTGACGCGGATGTCTTGTAGACAATGGAATGCATTAGGAAGATTCAAGCTTCAGTGGCAATTACACCCTACATACAATAAACATCTGCATGTATGCAGATTTAGACAGTAAAAATTCTCACGGATTAAATGTGACGCATATCTTACGTTTTTTATTGTCCATGAACAAGTTGTTTCCCAATGTTTTGAACTTTTGAAATTTTACTAGTATTTAGTTCTCTGCTTTTGAACTGGCTACAGGAAAATCAACCCAGACATGAAAATGGCGGAATTTCAAGCTTGAATGTCTTTGCTTGTTAATTTCATTGATAACTTCGTCTACAAATTAGATTCTTTACCTTAATTTATGTTCTAATTCCTCTTACCAAAACTATTATAACTCTTTATAATGTTCTGTATGTAAAACTTTGCTGTATTCATAACTATGCTTTATTTTCTCTGTAGTATTTATCACTGGATTATCATAAGGGCAACCGAGTATAAGTTCCACTTGACTCATAGTTTAGTCTCATATTCTTCTAGCATGTTTGCAGATATGCTCCTGGCCTAAATAATTCTTCACATTTTTGCGTGCAGCTGACAATATTGCATTGAGTTTCCACATGAACATCGTGCTTGCACAACCCCCAACTTTCACCTATTTGATATAAATCAAATGAAAAATAATGAGCCAAATTTTCCAGTAAAAATCTGAAATACTGCAGTACTGCAATGATCGCAGTAAAAACTAGAACCATTTTAACCATTCTTTGTTTATTGAAATTTTCTTTCTTTGTAATTAATACTGCAGTTTATTGAAAGTTTGTTTGTTTTTGAAATTTTGCAGGTAGATATATATTGCGCAGCAGATATTCAACGAGGCGATTGGTTTGTTTTTGAAGTCGAAATTTAGTTAGTAAGACTGGGTTATATTGTATGTGGTTTCTTTCTTGGAGTATGACCGAATTATATATATTGTATTTGGTCTTGGATTAATGACACTATCTATGATGAATTGTAGATTTCTTATGTTGTTGCTATTAAATGTGTGTGGATCATTAACATTATTAATGAAATTATTACATTTATTTCTGTATTGTTCCATCTGTATTGCTATATAGCTTGAATATCATTAATTATTTGTTTCAATATATTGATAATATTGGTGATATATGTAGAGGAGCAGATTTTATCAAAGAGGACTTTTGCTTCGGTTGTGGTTACAACCGAAGCAACAAGTAAGTCCGTTATATGCCCCAATTCTTTTACACGTCGGTTGTAGATAACCGAAGCAATAAACAAATTGTTGCTTCGGTTATTCATCCGAAGCTACAGGCTTCCCTTTATTGCGCCTACTTCAGTTGCTTCTGTTGTTAAACCGAAGCAACAGAGCAATATTTGCTTCGGTTGCTTGTCCGAAGCAACAACTTTTTGGTCTGTTGCGTCTACTGCAGTTACTTCGGTTGCAGAACTGAAGCAACAGGGGGTAAATAACCGAAGCAACAGACCTGTTGTGTAGTAGTGCGAGCTGCTCGGACCCGCTCCAGCTGTAGGAGATGGTGAAGGAGACGGCTGAGACGTACTCCAGGATCGTCTTTTATCAGACATATCTATAACAATCATATAATGCATACAAAATAATAATGAGCACATAAGCATCACATAATCATTAATCATCACACAATCATACCTTGACATAATTGGCATATAATCGTACATGAAAAGAACAATTCAGAGTAGTACATATATAGTCATCATTATCATTACATAAATCGGAATAGTAAAGAAAGTAAATAAATTTAGTAGCTAAGAGCAGTCATCATCATTATTATCACATATTCAGAGTAGTACATAACATAAGTAAATTTATAACTAGTTATCATCTACGATAGTCTTCATCATCTTCTATTCCAGACTCAGTCTCATACTCTATATCATTTTCTTCAGTACTTACAAATGCATTTACTAATACATTCGCTTCATCATTCAACGACCTACATCAATGTCATCAGCTATTATTATTTCAGTATTTTTCTCAAGATCCGCTTGATATGATGCTTCGTCTGGAATATTATTTCCATCAAATGTAAGTCTTTGTTTTAAAAATAGCCCACCAGTCTGCTTTATCTTTTCTAACGGACGAATACGGAGAAAAATAGACTTGTAATGCTTGCTTAACTAATAGAAAAGGATCATAATTATAGTAATGTGACGTATGCCTTATTTCAATTAGCTTATAATCTTTGTGCACGTTAATTCCAGAACCAGGAATATTGCTAAACTAGATGCATTTGAATAGAAAAACCTTCTCTACGGGCTGTACATAATATGTAAACTCTAAAACTTGCGTTAAGACGCCATAAAAATCTTTTATATGCTGCTCTGGATCATCACTACCTTTGACAAATACACGGCTATCATTGTTTAATTTTTCAGCTCCGTAATCATTGGTGTTGAATTTAAATCCATTGATGAAGTATATTGTATAAATTCTGACATTTCCTTGGTCTGATAGCAAGATGTCGTAATCTTTTGTTAACAACACAGTTTGTGGAATCATGAACGTAGTTTGACAACCATCCAGCAAATTCTTTACTGAGACCACCAGATGGATGTTGTGATTTATATATGCCGCGAATATGTGTTATGTTCCTAAATTATTAACATAAATAAATATATATAAGTGAATGGTACATTACCTGACAAATGGTGCAACTTAGACATAATTTAAAAGAATATATGTGTGTGCCACTTGACAGTCACTACCGCTTAACCATATTTCCTGTAACAACCAGAAACTTCGGGGAGTAAGTATTTAAATATCGATGTTATTTAAATATTTAAATCTTGGATTTAATGTTATAAAAATAGTTTTATAACCTTGATTAAATCCCTTTATAAATAATAATTAATGAGAAGAAAACATTTCGTTGAATTTTTGTTTACAAAGATATGTAGTTCGAAGAAATATTGATAATGTGACCGAAAACAGCTTTGTCGATAAACGACGTTTTACTTATTAAAAGTTGTTAGAACATCATATTCATCTAGTAACAATAGAAGAACACATATATCTACATACATAGCATATAAATAAAATACAAATAGTATATGTGTGTGTATATATATATATATATATATATATATATATATATATATTCTAGAACATGGAAAATGGCTTAAAATGATAGGGAAACGTGTCATTAAATGAATGGTACACATGTCTTAAGATTAAATAAGATAAAGAAACATAAACACATTAAGTGTCCATGTGTAGAAAAATCTAAAGAAACCTAAGGAGACATGTGTCTACATCCTAAATTTTGCATGAAGATAAGGTGGACAAGTGTCCAAAACCAAATTACCGAACTAGCCTTAAGAAATGCTATATAAAGGGTGGAAATGTTCACTTATTTTCATGCATTCACCAAAAAAAAACAAGATAAGATAAAGAGGAGGAGTTTAGGAGAAGCCAAGAGAATAAATACAAGTTCAAACTACAATTCTAAGGTGAGAAAAACTATTTGAGTACACGTGTGTAATTAATACTTTGAAGAAAAGATGTGAAAATTAAGAATGAATTATTAGTCTTGAACCTATGAAAATGATGTTCGTTATTTTGACCATAACCTCCTCAATTCTTAATGAAATTTTGATTTCTTTATAAATCCGGAAAACTAACTGGATGCAAAGCCAGGTAAAAATCTGCCTAAAATGGATATGTTAAAAGTACCTTGTATTGTTGAATTATATATATTAAATTGATAAATTATTTTGAGGTTTTCTTCTCATGATAATCATGTAAACTTAAAAAGCTTCTTACTGTAGAAAATTTGGAGTCAAAAACTATATTTATCATAGAGAAATAGAATCAAACATTTTGCCCAAAAACTGATCAAAAATCTTAATTTCAGAACCTTTTGTAACTTTCTGAAACACTATCTTTTCTTTGAATTATTTATGAAGCATTGTACCAAGGCCAGAACTTTATTATGTTCTACAAAGCTTTTGCATGAAGATAGCAAGAAGTACTGTGAGTATACTCATCATCTAAACAATTACTTATTTCTTAAGTTTGTGTTTTAATTTAACATTGCATATGACTTCAACATACTATATTAACTGCAATCTTTGCTTCGGTAAGCAAACAACATGTAATAACCCGGAAATCCGAGCCAATTTAAAATTTTTATTTTGGCAATTTTAGTGAATTTTGAATATTTGAAATGAAGTATTTTAAATAAAAACGATGAGAAATTTATTTTGAATAGAATTCGAACGTACATATTTATATAGATCGTCGTTAGAATATAAATATTTTATTTTAATTATAAAAGGAATTGAAAATGGCGCGGTAGCTTGAAAATTCGATTTCAAAGTTCAAATGAATGTACAGGATTCAAAATAAACCGGATTTTAGCGAAAACCAAAAATATTAGAATCTATTTGGGAATATCTTTCCAACGAATCCGAGAAATTGATATTTCATAGAGGGAATCAAAAGATATGCCCAGTTGAATATTCAGAATAGTCGCTATGGAATTCTGGCCCTTAAAAATGGAAATTTTGCAAACAACCTCGGTTTTCGACGAAACCACTTTTGTTGGATTCGTGATGTCAAGTTATTGCTAGGTTTCCAAATTCGTAATTTTCTGAATCAATATATGAGCGTAGCAAAGGAAAATGCGTTTGACCAGTTTTAGTTGATTTTAATCGACTGGAAAATAGCCATTTTTCAAACAGTCTCAGAATTTGACGAAATTAGTTTTGTTAGGACCGTATCGTCAACACGAAGCTAGAAATAATTTTTCTGGAATTTTCAGAATCAATATGTGACACCAGTAAATTAAAATGTACGTTTAAATTCAATATATATTGAATTATATTTTAATTTAAATGAAAACTGATTGTAACGGTCGAATTGGCTTATGAAACATATCTCATTGTGTTCGGAATAGGGGTAATTAGCTGGGGACGGCAGTCGTTGGATCTCGCTTTGAGTTCGTATGCAAAATCACTTATTTTGGAGAATTAAAATAATATAATATAATTAAATTGTATATAACCCCCCTAAGTTCTCCCCCTCCCCTCAGTATACTCTCTCCCGTCAGTTTAAAAGAAAAAAAAGGCTAAAGCCCTCGTCGATGTGGATCTCGCAGCCGCCCGCCATCGACCGCCGCTGGAGGCGCCGCCGCCTCAGGCTCCCTCCACCGTCGCCCCACTCTCGCTTCCCTCCCTCTCCGTTAAGCCCTAGGCCCCCCTTATCATTTCCGCCTCCTTTCCCTCTCCAAAACCCCACCGCAGCCCCAAAGGAACCCAAACCCGATGTAAACGAGCCACCATCGCCTCCTAGACCTCCTCAGACCGCCGGCGACCCCCTTCAGCATGCGGCCACCCTCTGACGAACCCTAGCAGCACCCTCTCTTCACATTTCAACTGTAAGTTTTATCCCCCTTTTTATTTTGACTTCTTTTCTTTAAAATATTATGCATTTTCTTTATAAAAGTTCTGATTTTTATAATTAAAAAGTTTTGACAAACTTTATGGAAAAGGAATCGTTGTAAAAATATAATCTTTAGTGTATGTGAAGCGGTGATAAAAATACGATTTTTATTATATGAATGAAGCAAAAAGAGCGTATTCTTATATGTAGGAAAAGTGAATAAAAATACAATTTTTATTTTCGTAAATTCATGATTTTTAAACGTTAAAAAGGATGCAATTTTTAGAAAACAAAAAGCTTAGATTTTTAGTAGATAAAGAAACGACTTTTATTTATAGTTATAGATAATAAAAATATAATTTTTATATAAGTATGATATTAAAAAAATGATTTTTATATACTAGAGAATATAAAAATGTGATTTTTATATATGTAGCGAATTAAAAATATGATTTTTATATACTAAAGAATATAAAAATGTGATTTTTATATATGTAGCGAATTAAAAATATGATTTTTATATAATAGAAAATATAAAAATGTGATTTTTATATATGTAGCGAACACGGACGACGAAAGTGACAAAGGGAGAGCACGGAGAAGATCTCCTACATACGAAGAGTCTTGGTGTTTGGTTTAGCTAATCGGTGAGAACTTCTCACTTTTAATTTAATTTCTAGTTTGAAATATATACTAGGATGCAGACGGTACTTAGCAGCACCTGACACCCGTCATCCACAGACCATGGACGGCTTGTTTGTTTGATTGATGTGTTGTGAAAATTGATTGGGTGATTGGAATTGAAATAAAATATATGTTCATGTGTTGAAATAAAATTTATGTTCATATGTTGAAATCAAATATATATTCATGTGGTTAAATAAAATAAATATTCATTTACAAATCGAACGATTTGTTTATGTACACCGATTTGACTGATATTGATTGGGACGATAAATTTTACACATCGCCCAACTGCACAAATAAAATATGTGTTTGATTGTTTGAAACCCCACACGGGTGTTGGGATGAAATTGGACATACACTAATCCCAATTATTAGCTGTATGTCGATCGATTGATTGACAGACTGTTATAAGCGTTGAATATTTATATTTGATGCTTATACAGTGTAGAATGCACTCTGGATGATGGTTGATTATTTATCATTGCTATTATATACATGTGTTGTATAGAATCCATATAAATAATATTATATGGTAATTGAGTGGGTCTCATTCCAGTTTAGAAAATAAAGAATTTATTTCATGTGTTGAATAATAGAAAATTCATGTGTTGAATAGAATATAAATTCATGTGTTGAATAAAAGAAATTCATGTGTTGAATAGAATAAAAATTCATGTGTTGAATAGAATAAAAATTCATGTGTTGAATAGAAAGAAAATTCATGTATTGAATAGAAAAAAAATTCATGTGTTGAATAAAATAAATATTCATGTGTTGAATAAAATATATATTCATGTGTTGAAGAAAATATTCATTTGTTGAATAGAATAACGAAATTATTGAAATATATAAAGCCGTGTTGGTTAGATTTGCGCCATTTTAACACGAACGATATTTATATCGATTATATTCGTTTATAAAATGAATATAGAAAAGAAAGTGATTTCAAAATATAACATTTTGAAAATATTATCATTTGTAGATTAATGATATGGATTATTCAATTTTGACTAGAAATTGAATATGAAGTTGAATTTGTTTTGAAAATGAATTTAAAACGATTTATAAAATACGTTTTAAAAAGGAAATCGACGAAATATATACATTATATATATAGAATGGCCTGAATAGAACGCGCCGCACCGCGGCAGTTCGCGAATTTCGACAATTGACTTCGAATGGACATTACAGGAGATCCGACCGTCGAATTCTTCTAAAACCGAGAGAGCTTTCTAACGAATATTAGAGATTTGAAATATAACGGTTGGATTTGGAATTATGTCCAAATTAAATTTGGAAAAGGTCGATGTAAGTGCAGTTCGATGGCCGTTGATGGATATCGACTGTACGGGCCTTGATAAAATTATTAAACATATCAATAATTTATGTAGAATCATAAGAAATGATTTGTGAAGAATTGGGATGAAAAATTCCAAATTTGAAAAGATAAAAATAGATTTTTATCGAGATGAACTGGTTTTGAACTAGAATTAAAATCCATTTATTTTTAAAATAAATAAATTGGATTTGAAATGGTTTTAAAGGTAACCAGAATTTCCAATAATTGAACTGGAACGGATTTGAATCGAAATTGTCTTTGGAATATTTCGATGTTGGATTTCGTGATTATACAGATATTGTTATGAAAATTTGAAAGATATATTTATATCGTTATTTCCAATACAATATTTGTTGGTCGTAGAATTTGATATATATTGAATATAAGCCGATATATTTTCTATTCAGAGCCTTGTATTTAATATCAAATGTGATTTGGGTTTGTCGTGAATGGTGTCTTCATTAACACTGTTCATAAACCCAGTTGAGAAAAAGATTAAATCTTTTTATTTAGATTTAATGAAGTATACCAAATAAATGATATTTAATTGGAATTGAATTGGAATTGATTTTTTGGGTTTATCTTAAACGGTGTTTTAAATAACACTTGTTCTTTAACCCGATAATTAATGGAATGTGATTTTGGGTTTATCGTGAACCGTGTTTTAAATGACATTGGTTCTTTAACCCAGATAAAGATATGATATTGATTTTTGGGAAGATTAAAACTAAGTGGAGTTTTAATGAATCTTTAATTAGATTGAAGTGATCGAGGATGGAGTATCACCAGTTTTGCTCCAGGCGATAGTTAAATCTTTGATTAGATTTGAACGTGAAATGGTAATTGAATTTACCGATAACACCGTGGTGTTAGATATAAAGTATTACCAGTTTTACTTTATGGGATGAATAAGTTGGGATTGGGGGATAAAATAAATGATTACTTCGGTGTGGTTCGCTAATCCCGACTAATTTGAATTGATATTCAAAAGAAGATTAAAGAATAAATTTAAATAATTTATCTTTGATAAAATTAATGGGAACCTTTCCCAAAGTATAAGAATATTTGAATAAAAGAATATTTTGAATTGGAATGAGGCGTATGTTGTGTTTGTGTAACACTTGTTTATTATATACGCGAGTTATTCAGAAAGACCGGGTTTATCCCATTCTGAATAACTGATTCGACGTGGTGTCGAGGATGAAGACGGTGGAAGAAGACCGGAGGTCTTCACATCGTTTGAGTGATTACTGATGATCTTGATTGGGCTGTACACCCAAGAGGAGGGAATCAGTTGGTGATCGTCCAGACGTACTTGGAGATCGGTGGACATGCGAGGTACAAGGTGCCTCCGGTTTCGTTCAGACCCGGAACGAACTTGTAAATGGACTGTGTGTCTGACATTGGATTTTATTTTGTGTGATTGATTTCTATTTAATATATATCTGTTTGGCGGCGGAGAATTCATTCTATTGCTTAACGCCCTTCTCTGAGATGTACGAGCTCAGGGGTTATATAATGATGGATATCAATCGCATGGTGTGAATTGCCTTTGTGGCATGCCTAAGTGGCAATTGATCAAGGCTTTTGTTGAAAAGCAAAGTCTTATGGTTGATGATCAAAGCACCACCTGTGTGGCATAGCTTTGTGTAGCGTTGATTCGCGAGCCTCACACCCTGGTTGTGAACCAGAAACGGGAGAGGACATCAGGGAGGGCATGCATTTCCTTCTAGCTAGGGTGGTGTCAGTGACCTACCAGCCCTGACATTTATATTATTTTCACCTGTGTGGTTGTTGCTGTTGCGAGGCGCCTCGGATATGTCGGTGACTGTGTGGAGCCGATGGAGTCATTTGGCTCATTTACGCCCCCAAAGGGCGGGGAAACGCAGTGTTTAGGCATTTTAATCCACATCGATGGACCGGCCCTGACGATCCAAGGGTCGATGCGCTCTGACCTTAAGGCTCGGGCTAGAGAGTCTCGAAGCCGGTGAGGACGATCCCTTGCCTCGGTTCATAAATGGAAATCCAATCTCCAAATACGAGACTTTGCAGTTTTTGATTGTAGAGCCTAGTATGGCGACATAGTGGTATGGGGCACTTATGCCGTCTATGATTGATACTTATGATTTGAAATTGTTTTGACACTATACACTTATAGTAATAATAAAACATGAAATTTCACGTATCAAGCATTCTTTGGCTATTATAAGGTAAAAACCCTATCCTCCGGCTTGCGTTGCATTGTGTGATGGGACCTGGGTCTTATAATAGCTTCATTGTTCTTTATTTAGCATTGCGCTGTTGTTTTATGCACTGGTATTCTTTTGAGGAAACCCGTTCCGTGTTATACGGCGTGGTCCCTCGATTTAACTAACTTTAAAATAAAGATTAATAACTGTTTTAGTTCTCACACCAGTCACATGACTAACCTGGAGTTTATTGTTTTAACCTAAACTCTGGATGCCCTTATTTTGACACAGGCAGCTAGTAGTTTTGGTTTTGCAGATTTATATTCACAGGATCCTGATTTACAGCTGGAACGATATCCGGAAAGCTCTGTATCCGTATATTCTTTTCAGTTGTGTTTTGTATTATTTTCCGCTGCTATGTAATGTATTTTAACTCTCTGATATTTTCTGATGTGTCATATTTATTCATACTCTGTATATTCTTGTATTCTGATGGTATTGTTGTAATAAGCAATGAAACGTTCTTCTGTTTGTGTTCTGATTCGTCTTTTCCTCAAAACAATTCGTTCTTTCCTTACCGGGGAAGTTACGGGTTCTTATATTTGGTATCAGAGCTTTGGTTACAGAGCTCGGAGAACAAGACACGTTAGAACCAAACGAAAGAATTCATCAGAGATTGGATTAGTAATATCCAATGAGAATGACTCGTTAGAGATGGGATCAGTAGTATCCTAGAACGAGTGTGAAGAGTATATTTTTTTAAAATAAAAACAAATTTTGTTTTGAAATTTAAATCGTTTTATACGTATTTGAATATTTATTTGTATTGAATTTGGACAATTCAGTATATAAAGATTTTGCATATACGCCTTGCAAACGTGTATTCGAAGTTTTAATATACTGGATAGATATAGAATCACACTCTAGTCTCCCGTGGATGTTCTGATGGTGGTTCGAAACATCATCAGAATTTATGTTCGAGTGAAGAAAGTGGGATTTCTATATATTTCCAATTGACTTGTGTGAGAACCAAAGCTAGATAGGGCTTATTGTTGTGATTTGGCATCGAAAATCTGATTTTTTTTAGATATGTATCAAAGTTATGTGATTGAAAAGATAATTAACTAATTGATTGCTGGTTGTGTTGTTTGATTATTGTTTGATTAATTAAATGTTGAAACTTTAGCCAAATTTAACCAAATAGTGAATTGTATTGAAAATTGGTCGCATTTACATGCATATACATGTACTAACATTGAATAGGTCATAGCAAGGAGGCTAGAGCAGAAGAATAAAATTGTTTGCTAGACAAATAGGTACATGTTTATTGAATTTATTGGGTTTGGATGATTTTATGAGCCGATTGGCTGTTTCTTTTTCTTTTTGGACTGGTGAGGGCCATGGGAGGCTATTTGAAATATCCCGAAGCTCCCGGTGCAGGGGAGGTTATGGTGAATTTTTTTGAAAATTCAGGGTGTTAGCCAAATTTTTGAAAAAAATTGAAAAGTTGAAGAACTTAAGCCATAAAGAAAACAATGGAAGTTGAGTTGGTTTGTTAAACAACTTTCAGCTTCGTTCCTTTTCGGGGACGAAAAGTTTTAAGTGGGGGAGATTGTAATAACCCGGAAATCCGAACCAATTTAAATTTTTTATTTTGGCAATTTTAGTGAATTTCGAATATTTAAAATGAAGTATTTTAAATAAAAACGACAAAAATTTATTTTGAATAGAATTCGAACGTACATATTTATATAGATCGTCATTAGAATATAAATATTTTATTTTAATTATAAAAGGAATTGAAAATGGTGCGGTAGATTGAAAATTCGATTTCAAAGTTCAAATGAATGTACAGGATTCAAAATAAACCCGATTTTAGTGAAACAAAAAATATTAGAATCTATTTGGGAATATCTTTCCAACGAATCCGAGAAATTGATATTTCATAGCGGGAATCAAAAGATATGCCCAGTTGAATATTCAGAATAGTCGCTATGGAATTCTAGCCCTTAAAAATGGAAATTTTGCAAATGACCTCGGTTTTCGACGAAACCATTTTTTTGGATTCGTGATGCCAAGTTATTTCCAGGTTTCAAAATTCGTAATTTTCTGAATCAATATGTGAGCGTGGCAAAGGAAAACGCGTTTGACCAGTTTTAGTTGATTTTAATCGACTGGAAAATGGCCATTTTTCAAACGGTCTCAGAATTTGACGAAATTAGTTTTGTTAGGACCGTATCGTCAATACAAAGCTAGAAATAATTTTTCTGGAATTTTTAAAATCAGTATGTGACACCAGTAAACTAAAATGTACGTTTAAATTCAATATATATTGAATTATATTTTAATTTAAATGAAAACTGATCGTAACGGTCGAATTGGCTTACGAAACATATCTCACTGTGTTCGGAATGGGGGTAATTAGCTAGGGACGACAGTCGTTGGATCTCGTTTTGAGTTCGTATGTAAAATCACTTATTTTGGAGAATTAAAATAATATAATATAATTAAATTTTATATAACCCCCCTAAGTTCTCCCCCCTTTCCTCAGTATTCTCTCTCCCGTCAGTTTAAATAAAAAAAGGCTGAAGACCGCGTCGATGTGGATCTCGCAGCCGCCCGCCATCGACCGCTGCTGGAGGCGCCGCCGCCTCAGGCGCCCTCCACCCTCGCCCCGCTCTCGCTTCCCTCCCTCTCAATTAAGCCCCAGGCCCCCCTTCTCGTTTCCGCCTCCTTCACCTCCCCCAAACCCCATCGCAGCCCCAAAGGAACCCAAACCCGACGTAAACGAGCCACCATCGCCTCCTAGACCTCCTCAGACTGCCGGCAACCCCCTTCAGCCTCCGGCCACCCTCTGACAAACCCTAGCAGCCCCCTCTCTTCACATTTCAACTGTAAGTTTTATCCCCCTTTTTATTTTGACTTCTTTTCTTTAAAAGATTATGCATTTTCTTTATAAAAGTTCTGATTTTTATAATTAAAAAGTTTTGATAATCTTTATGGAAAAGGAATCGTTGTAAAAATATAATCTTTAGTGTATGTGAAGCGGTGATAAAATACGATTTTTATTATATGAATGAAGCAAAAAGAGTGGATTTTTATATGTAGGAAAAGTGAATTAAAATACGATTTTTATTTTCGTAAAGACATGATTTTTAAATGTTAAAAAGGATGCAATTTTTAGAAAATAAAAAGCTTAGATTTTTAGTAGATAAAGAAACAACTTTTATTTATAGTTATAGATAATAAAAATATAGTTTTTATATAAGTATGATATTAAAATATGATTTTTATATACTAGAGAATATAAAAATGTGATTTTTATATATGTAGCGAATTAAAAATATGATTTTTATATACTAAAGAATATAAAAATGTGATTTTTATATATGTAGCGGATTAAAAATATGATTCTTATATAATAGGAAATATAAAAATGTGATTTTTATATATGTAGCGAACACGGACGACGAAAGTGACAAAGGGCGAGCACGGAGAAGGTCACTTACATACGAAGAGTCGCGGTGTTTGGTTTAGCTAATCGGTGAGAACTTCTCACTTTTAATTTAATTTCTAGTTTGAAATATATACTAGGATGTAGACGGTGCTTAGCAGCACCTGACACCCGTCGTCCACAGACAATGGATGGCTTGTTTGTTTGATTGATATGTTGTGAAAAATGATTGGGTGATTGGAATTGAAATAAAATATATGTTCATGTGTTGAAATAAAATATATGTTCATGTGTTGAAATCAAATATATATATATATATATTCATGTGTTGAAATAAAATAAATATTCATTTACAAATCGAACGGTTTGTTTATTTACACCGATTTGACTGATATTGATTGGGATGATAAATTTTACACATCGCCCAACTGCACAAATAAAATCTGTGTTTGATTGTTTGAAACCCCACACGGGTGTTGGGATGAAATTGGACATACACTAATCCCAATAATTAGCTGTATGTTGATCGATTGATTGAAAGGCTGTTATAATCGTTGAATATTTATATTTGATGCTTATACAGTGTAAAATGCACTCTGGATGATGGTGATTATTTATCATTGCTATTATATACATGTGTTGTATAGAATCCATATAAATAATATTATATGGTAATGAGTGGGTCCCATTCCAGTTTAGAAAATAAAGAATTTGTTTCATGTGTTGAATAATAGAAAATTCATGTGTTGAATAGAATATAAATTCATGTGTTGAATAAAAGAAAAATTCATGTGTTGAATAGAATAAAAATTCATGTGTTGAATAGAAAGAAAATTCATGTGTTGAATAGAAAGAAAATTCATGTGTTGAATAAAATATATATTCATGTGTTGAAGAAAATATTCATTTGTTGAATAGAATAACGAAGTTATTGAAATATATAAAGCCGTGTTGGTTAGATTTGCGCCATTTTGACGTGAACGATATTTATATCGATTATATTCGTTTTTAAAATGAATTTAGAAAAGAATGTGATTTCAAAATATAACGTTTTGAAAATATTATCATTTATAGATTAATGATATGGATTATTCTATTTTGACTAGAAATTGAATATGAAGTTGAATTCTTTTTGAAAATGAATTTAAAATGATTTATAAAATACATTTTAAAAAGAAAATCGACGAAATATATATAATATATATATTATATATATAATGGCCTGAATAGAACGCGCCGCGCCGTGACAGTTCGCGAATTTCGACCAGTGACTTCGAATGGACATTACGGGAGATCCGACTGTCGGATTCTCCTAAAACCGGAACCTTGGGTTCGTATCGAAGAGAGCTTTCTAACGAGTATTAGAAATTTGAAATCTAACGGTTGGATTTGGAATTATGTCCAAATCAAATTTGGAAAAGGTCACTGTAAGTGCAGTTCAATGGCCGTTGATGGAAATCGACTGTACGGGCCTTGATAAAATTATTAAAAAAATCAATAACTTATGTAAAATCATAAGAAATGATTTGTGAAGAATTGGGATGAAAAATTCCAAATTTGAAAAGATAGAAATAGATTTTTATCGAAATAAACTGGTTTTGAACTAGAATTGAAATCCATTTATTTTTAAAATAAATAAATTGCATTTGAAATGGTTTTAAAGGTAACCAGAATTTCCAATAATTGGATTGGAATGGATTTGAATCGAAATTGCCTTTGGAATATTTCGATGTTGGATTTCGTGATTATACAGATATTGTTATGGAAATTTGAAAGATATATTTATATCGTTATTTCCAATACGATATTTGTTGGTCGTAGAATTTGACATTGAATATAAGCCGATATATTTTCTATTCAGAGCCTTGTATTTAATATCAAATGTGATTTGGGTTTGTCGTGAATGGTGTCTTCATTAACACTGTTCTTAAACCCAGTTGAGAAAAAAATTAAATCTTTTTATTTAGATTTAATGAATTATACCAATTAAATGATATTTAAATCGAATTGGAATTGATTTTTTGGGTTTATCGTGAACGGTGTTTTAAATAACACTTGTTCTTTAACCCGATAATTAATGGAATGTGATTTTGGGTTTATCGTGACCCGTGTTTTAAATGACATTGGTTCTTTAACCTAGTTAAAGATAGGATATTGATTTTTGGGAAGATTAAAACTAAGTGGAGTTTTAATGAATCTTTAATTAGATTGAAGTGATCGAGGATGGAGTATCACCAGTTTTGCTCCAGGCGATAGTTAAATCTTTGATTAGATTTGAACGTGAAATGGTAATTGAATTTACCGATAACACCGTGGTGTTAGATATGAAGTATTACCAGTTTTACTTCATGGGATGAATAAGTTGGGACTGGGAAATAAAATAAATGATTACTTCGGTGTGGTTCGCTAATCCCGACAAATTTGAATTAATATTCAGAAGAAGATTAAAGAATAAATTTAAAGAGTTTATCTTTGATAAAATTAATGGGAACCTTTCCCAAAGTATAAGAATATTTGAATAAAATAATATTCTGAATTGGAATGAGGCGTATGTTGTGTTTGTGTAACACTTGTTTATTATATACGCGGGTTATTCAGAAAGACCGGGTTTATCCCATTCTGAATAACTGATTCGACGTGGTGTCGAGGATGAAGACGGTGGTTGAAGACCGGAGGTCTTCACATCGTTTGGGTGATTACTGATGATCTTGATTGGGCTGTACACCCAAGAGGAGGGAATAAGTTTGTGATCGTCCAAACGTACTTGGAGATCGATGGATATGCGAGGTACAAGGTGCCTCCGGTTTCGTTCAGACCCAGAATGAACTTGTAAATGGACTGTGTGTCTTACATTGGATTTTATTCTGTGTGATTGATTTCTAATAAATATATATCTGTTTGGCGGTGGAGAATTTATTCTCTTGCTTAACGCCCTTCTCTGAGACGTACGAGCTCAGGGATTATATATTGATGGATATCAGTCTCATGGTGTGAATTGCCTGTGTGGCATGCCTAAGTGGCAATTGATCAAAGCTTCTGTTGAAAAGCAAAGTCTGGTGGTTGATGATCAAAGCACCGCCTGTGTGGCATAGCTTTGTGTAGCGTTGATTCGCGAGCCTCACACCCCGGTTGTGAACCAGAAAAGGGAGAGGACATCAGGGAGGGCATGCGTTTCCTTCTAACTAGGGTGGCGTCAGTGACCTACCATTCGGCTATTATAAGGTAAAAACCCTATCATTCGGCTTGCGTTGCATTGTGTGATGGGACCTAGGTCTTATAATAGCTTCATTGTTCTTTATTTAGCATTGCGCTGTTGTTTTATGCACTGGTATTCTTGAGAGGAAACCCGTTCCGTGTTATACGGCGTGGTCCCTCAATTTACCTAACTTTAAAATAAAGATTAATAATTGTTTTAGTTCTCACATCAGTCACATGACTGACCTGGAGTTTATTGTTTTAACCTAAACTCTGGGTGCCCTTATTTTGACACGGGAAGCTAGTAGTTTCGGTTTTGCAGATTTATATTCACAGGATCCTGATTTACAGCTGGAACGATATCCGGAAAGCTCTGTATCCGTATATTCTTTTCAGTTGTGTTTTGTACTATTTTCCGCTGCTATGTATTGTATTTTAACTCTCTGATATTTTTTGATGTGTAATATTTATTCATACTCTGTATATTCTTGTATTCTGATGGTATTGTTGTAATAAGCAATGAAACGTTCTTCTGTTTGTGTTCTGATTCGTCTTGTCTTCAAAGCAATTCGTTCTTTCCTTACCGGGGAAGTTACGGGTTCTTATACAACATATACGACTGATGATTGAGGACATTGATGACTTAGTATGACTTGCATAAAGTCTTGAAGTCAAGAACATAAGGATTAGTAGGGGACTAGAACAGACATAGAATACCTACGCTTTGGTAGCCATAATTTCATTATTGAAATGCATTACTTTGACAAATGTTTTATGTAAAACAATATTTTCAAGTGTCCTTTTCTTGATGATTAGTCTGGAGTTATAATCTATTTTATCACAAAGGAGTTTCTTGGTATTTAAAATAGAAGATGTTTATCTTTTGAAAGGAAGTTCTACAACAGATATATAGATATTTTTCAGAACGAGTATTTGCAGAGTGTTTTGCCTTATTTGATATAAAGAGTATTTTTGGAAGTAAATATTGATTTTAAATGTTTTGTGTAAAGAAGAACTACATTGGTTTGATCCTGTATCTAATTGCTTACCAAGGTACGCAGGCAGTCCCATGTGGTAGTGATGCAATTGCTATATTAATAAAATATTTTTTGTTTATTATTTGATATTTCATCTTGTAATGGTGCATTTTTCATTTTTATTATTTAAGCCATGCAAACATGTTTATCGAGTATGCATGAATGAATATTGATGTCCATCTCATCAGAGTTACACGATGATAGATGTATGGTAATTGTGCTTAATTCGTATTTAAGCATACCCTGTGGATTTAATGAATTCTCTGATAAGTGGCATTTATTAAAATTCTATCCCGTGTATTTAGTGATGTTATACATATTTATAAAATATGATGGTAGCTGTCATTGTTTGTTTTTGAATGGACGTGGTTGTCGATAAATTTTGACTGGTCGGAATTTCTCGGGGGTTACATTTCCATACATTTTCCAGAAGGTTTTCCGTGTTGTCTAAAAATAAATAACATTGTTTGAGAAGACTCATATTCAACAGCTTCTTCATTACGGGGAACCGTTACAAAAGATAAATTCACATCTTCACTAAAGTAATGGGAGAAAAAAATGAAGCTTCTTCTTCAACGTACGATTTGCAAATTGAACCTTCTACTCATGCTTTTTGTCTATTTTTTTCTTCAAATGATTCAAGTACTTATAATAAGATTAATTAAATTTATATATTGGTACAAAAATCTAAATTGTAATCTATCAAGATTATTGAGTATATACAAAATTACATCTCAAATGGATACACCCATCCATATTGCACAGGACCTCGAAGGAGTGCTGCAAACAGAAGATGAATAAGTAAATGCTCCATTACATTAAAAAAACCCGATGGAAATATTTGCTTGAGTTTGCAAAGCAGTATAGGGATTTCTACTTCAAGCTTACGCAGACGATCTTCCGCTAACGTCGTTGGACAAAGTTGTTTATAAAACATACTTAATTCTATTATAACACTCCATATATTTATGGGAAATAGTTCTTTGAAAATCACAGGTAAAAAATATTCCATCATGATATGACAATCATGGCTTTTCATCCCACTCAATTTATTGTTTTTAAAGTCCACATATCAACGGAGGTTAGAAGAAATCCCATCAGGAAATCTTAATCCTCCCTCTACTTTAGAACAAGTTTAACTTGCCTGTTGTCTAGCTCATAGAATACTTTGGGTTTTTTTATTGTCTTCGTACAAGTGAAGTTTCGATCGTTTTCAGAAGTGTAATATATCATGTCTCGAATTCACATTGTCCTTAGTTTTCCCCTTCACATTCAAAACTGTATTAAAAACGTTATCGAAAACGTTTTTCTCATTGTGCATGATGTCAATATTATGCCGAAGTAGTAGATTTTTCCAGTAAGGTGTGCACCAATTATGAAAGTTAGATTTACCTGGAATTTCAACAAGCTCCCGAGTTTCATGTATCTTTAGACAGTCTTTTACGATTTTATATATCTCTTCACTTGTTCAAACTTTAGATGGCAGCATAGTCTCTACTCTGTTAGCTTTTAAGTTATTTTTATCCGTTCTAAATTTATGATTAATATATAGAAAGCACCGATGACGGTCAAACCAAGAGTTTTTTTTCATACTTTAATGAAAATGCTCGTGTCTCATGAGGATAAGCTAGACGTCCAGATGTGCTCCAACCAGAAAGCATGTCATATGCGGGAAAATCACTAATAGTTCATAATAAAGAAGAAAACATACAAAAATTCATTTTTCTTGAAATGTCGTGTGTTTTAACTCCCTCATGCCATGGTGCTTTCAACTCTTGAATCAGCGGTTGTAGATAAACATCAGTTCCTTATATCGAATCATCGGGACCGGGGACGACAATCGTTAGAAGCGTATTTGGAATTTTCATACACATCCATGGAGATAAGTTATAAGGAGTAACAATGGTAGGCCATGATGAATATTTACTACCAAATTGAGAAAATGACGAAAATCCATCCGTACATAAACCGAGCCTAACATTACGACTCTCTGCAACAAATTCAGGATAAGTCCTATCAAAGTGTTTTCATGCTTCACCATCAGACGGATGTATCAAAGTTCCTTCTTCTGGCATTCCCACGTTATGTTATCGCATATGACATGCTGTAGCAGACGATTCATATAGCCGTTGAAGTCTGTGAGTTATGGGTAGATAATGCATTCTCTTATATGGAACTTATTTTACTTTCTATTTTCTTGGTTTATATCTATCTTCGTTGCAAATTTTGCATTTTCTAAGGTGATGTCTTCTTTCCAATATACAACATGCAACCTTCTACACATGTATCGATTTTCTGATACGGTAGTCCAAAAACAGACATAAGCCTTTTCACTTTATAATGACTATCGTATATCAAATTATTAGGCGGCATGTGTCTTTTTGTAGTTTGCACAACTGTTGTAAATGCAACTTCTGTAAGATTGAATTTTGATTCAAAGCGATGTATTTGGCGGTTACAGATAATTTGGTTCCGCTCGTACATCCATCCCACAACAGCCTCTTAGCATAATTCAATAAATAATAATTTTTTTTAAGCTTTCGTCGTTGGTTCTTCAACATTTATCGTACTCATCGTCGCCTTGATCAATGGTAGGAAATATTGATCATGCTGCATCTTGCACCATATTTTCTACCGTATTCGTCATTATATTATCATTCATCATTGTACTATCGTCCTCTACCACTATAGGATTAGACGTAGGTTGAACAAATTCTCCATGACAATCCCATAAGTAATAATTTGGCACAAAACTAAATTTATACAGATGTACTTCTACTACATACGCCTTCCAATGCTTCAGATGTTTGCATTACTACACGGACAACGAATGTCTACGTTACTTCGATTATTATATTTAGAAAATACATTAAATTCTTGGACACCATTACAAAATTATCCCTTTATCGACCCTTTCATACTAGTTTGGAATTCATACATCCAACTGCGATCAAGAAAATAATCGAACATTTCCGTATTTGCAACAAGTATATTAGAAAATTTGATCAAACATTTTATATTAATTAAAGTCTTGTAAAATTTCATTTATAACTACTTCGTTTTCTTGGTTTATTAGTTTATTTCTTTTTGCTTTGACGGTTGGTCAACCTACTTCCCATTACAAATATAATATCGTAAGCATATTTTATAAACCATTTCAGGTTAAACAGTTTATCAAAATTTCGGCAGCACTTCCCTTTGGTTCCTATATCATACACAAATGTGTATACACAGGGAACTAAAAGGAAGTGTCATCGAAATTTTGTTAACCATTTAAATTGAAATAATTTATGAAATATACTTATGTTATTATAACTTATCCAATACTGGGACAAATTAATCCAACGAATATTGTATCGGATGAATATAAATTTTCGTTTTGTGTAAAAACGAATATCCATACAACGATCATAAACAACACTTGTCAGATGGGGCCAAAAATCTCTAAGGGGCTCACATAAGTAAAACACAGTATATAATTTGTATTCTAATGTCTACATAATATTTTTTAATACGTTCAATAAATATTTGCTAACTATAGTTTCAGTTTTAAAACGTACTGTAACTTCCATTCAAAAGATTTATATTTGAAATATTAACACGTAATTAAAAATTTAGCGAACTATGTCCAATTTTAAATTATGGTTTTCAATAAAAAATTCATAAGCTAGCACTTTTAATAAATTAAATTGTAATTATTTTAACTTATGCTAATACGTACAACTAACATACTCTAACTAGCAATTTTAATATAATACATATATTTTTGCCTAAACGACAACAAATATTCGCATGAACTTATCAATAAACATGTTAATAAATAGTACATACTAATTTTCAAATAACCCAACCAATCAACAATTCTACATCAACTACCACAGTAATACTGACAACAACAATTTTATAATCATCGTTTTCAACCTTCTAATCAATTACCAGTGCAACAAAAATACTATTTTACAACATTGATTCTGCAGTACTTCGCCAAAGTGTTGTGAAAAAGGAAGATCTTTCACAACATTTGTTAAGAAAAATGTTGTAATACATTGTTTTAACGTTCTATGTACAAAAGTTGTAAATATTTTTTTTTTACAATACTTATTTAATCTGTTGTAGAAAGTGATTTTTAACGATGTCTTTTTTACATTGTATTGTATTTGTTTTTCCATAACATATTTTTCATGTATTTGAAACATGTAAATCAACGATGCTTTTTATTATTATTGTAAATTTATAGGTTTCAATAATATTTATCAAACATTACAGATCGAAAGTTAGACATCAACAAAATACTATTGTAGATATGATCTATTTTTTATTTTACAACATCAACATAATGTTAAAACGATTCATATATAGGACAACATTTATTTTGCATTGTTAACCATAATATATTTAATAACTTTTAGTCAATATTGTTAATGCTCATATTTTAACAATATATTACTAACAATGTCATGAGCATGTTTACAACTGTTATATTGTATTGTTAAAAAATTTAATAAAGATAATAGACTGCAAATATTGTAAAAATTGTATTGTTGACAACGTTAACATGATGTTTTAATTTGGGGATTTTATTGTGAAGGACGGATTTCATATATTTTTTAAGCTCAAGGACAACCCATCAAAACTTTATTCCCAAATACAATACACTGTAAAACTGATACCATACACACTGTTAAACTGATAGTTAAATTCAGATACCATATACATTGTAAAACTAATATTTAAAAATTGGTAGTCAAATTTTGATATCATGCACAATATAAAATTGATACCTAAAATCTAATCCTTTGTCTTTTAGAATAAAATTTCAGGAGGCTGTCCTTACGGCTGAAAAAGCCCGTAATTTTGTCCTGAACACTATTTTTTTATTTTAATTTTTGTAGCACAAAGTGCTTTATTGATATTTCAAATTATGTTGTATTTGCTAAAAAAATTGGTATATAATAATGCATTAGACATTACAAATTGGAAATTATAAATGGGAAAGTCTTTTTAAACATACGACTTAAAGACAAACAGTGATACAATAAATATTCACCACCAGACTGTCCTATGATTTTTACCCTTCATATAATGATAAACTAATCCAATGACTCAGATTCTGTGTTTTTTCACTTATGTCTAATTTTGCGTTTCAAATTGCCCTCCCCCTCCCTCAATAATAAAAATGTGTGTATTTGTACACACACAAAAAGAGACGCGCGTGTGTGTATATATCTATATGTATATATATGTATGAATGTATATGTATGTATGTATTTGAAAATTAGTTCTTTTATTACACATATTATACAAAGTACACAACTATGTACAACCTCATATACAAATGTATGCCGCATTTAACAGTCAATCCCTCGTGCCTCCAAATAATCACAATTTCTAGCGCATAAACCTTAACAATAATAATAACAAAATCATAAATTAAATACAGGAACAAGAGCCCCTAACATACTTCACTAATTTCATTAAGTTCAAATGCAATTCATCCTCCAATCTTTCACAACATGTTTCAATGCAAGCTGATATTTTTTTTTCCTTTTTTTTTTTGAAGCAAAAAATGATATTATTTGATGCTCTTGTACATATCTGTGGTTCTACAACGACAAGCAATATAAAAAGGAAAAGGAGGGAAAAAGAATACTACCCCAACCTGTAACAAAATCAAGATACCATCACGAATTAAACTCTGAACATTTGTAAGAGGCCTGGTTACCTTACCGAGAGTTTCTCGACCAGACACTGTATTAGGGTGATCTTCACCACATATCGAGCTCCTATAAATATACTTTTCCTTATCAAGTCATCCCCAATATCATACATTCCAGATTTGATTATCAGCTTAACTCTGGTCTCTAACACATTTGCTCTCATAAGAGCCAACTCCTAAAACAAATATGTATACTGAGCATCACGCTTAGGAGGACCTAAACAACAAAATGACCGATCTGTCCATTTTTCTACCCTCGACACCATAGGCTCAACGCAAAGCTCAAGTGCATCAGTACATACCCTTAAAAGTTCCAAAGCCGCATTACACCTCGAAATCGTTAAGAATGCCTAAACTGTCAGAGGAAGAACAATGCGTTTCACAAACAATAACAACCCTAATGGGTTTGGGTCCATAGTACCCAACCCATTACTGAACCCGAATAGTAAGAAGCACGAAGCCCACAACTGCTCCGGGTGTTGAGTTATCGATCCCCGTACACAAATCGCTTCAGAAAATGTTTGAGCAACTTTGTTAAATCCTTTTTTCATTGCATATTGTTTTACTATCTCATGGAAATGAATGCAGTCTGGTTTTGTACTACTTACTATTCTAGACCTTATCAACATCGAACTAGCTTCTGCTTCTGATCTTTTTTTACAAGAAGATGAAAAGAAAGATAAAAGATTCATTATAACCATATTAGATTCATTATGTTTTCATGGAATTTTATGGCCATAGAGGAATAGAGACAGGACCAGGAGTAAACCAGCCGCTAACTCGAACCATTTTAGTAGCTAAACTTCTTGGTCCATCTGCATGATCGAATATTGGAAGACAAACATCTAAAAGTTAAGTTAGAAATGAGTTTGAAGAGGGCGCACTTAGAGGCATTCGGTTCATCGTATCAAGAAGTCTACTAGGAGTTATAGGAAGTTCAGAAAGTATAGCGCTCACTACACCTAAACCAAAAGTTAGTCTGCCAAGCTTCTCTTCTATAACTCTAAGTGCATCGATTTCTAAAGCA
The DNA here is from genome assembly GCA_030737875.1 of Allium sativum. NCBI lineage: Eukaryota > Viridiplantae > Streptophyta > Magnoliopsida > Asparagales > Amaryllidaceae > Allium > Allium sativum. Next base: position 976,219,977 of record CM060915.1, on the reverse strand, counting down.
AGGTAATCTTTCACCCCTCCTTTCATTAAATATAAAGCCTTCATGGCCGATAATTTGGAAAGCTTCATGGGTTCCAAGTTCAATAGTTTATGATGTCGAGTAGTGATTATGAAGTGAGTTTCACCTCCGAAACACGGTAGTAGATCCATGATGCTCTTTTTGTCCCACCAATCCATAATGCAAGCTGATGTTCACGTGTACAGTCAGAGCCACCACCGTCTCATGCTCAGATACTTGTTTATACACATAATCTTTTGTTATAATTACAACACATATGCAGGGATCATCTCCTTTAGATAACACGCCTAGTAATTCTTCTACCACGTTATTATTCAACCAACCATCACATTATAAAACAATTTAGCAGTTTTCTCAATAATTAAATACCATTGCTTGTCAAATGCTCAAACAACCACACAATCCAGAATTTTTGTGGCAGATTGTAAACCTGCAGCCAAAACACGAGGTCATCCCATTTGCATCAAAAGTAAGAATTCCAGAACTCCTGCCATTAACATGATAATAGTTACGCCATAAAATTGTAGAAAGCCAACAGTTTTTGATCTTAGAACTGACAGTAATGATACCACCCTTTTATAACTATAAAGATGTCCTTTCTATTTGTCTACACTCAGTTCTCACTCCTTTTCCAAGAAGTTAACCCATGAAGTCCATAAGCATTTCTCTGCAAAATTTCTATTTACACAGCTACTTACCTATCTGCATTTACCGGAGTAATTCAATGTATACAAATGCATATTCAATGGCATATTTACCTGTGTGCATTGAATTAAGAAGAACACTTAAGACTAGCCACACCACAAACTACTTCAGCAGTGTGTTTTTTAGTCTCAATCAAGCTTGCATTAAAATACTCCTTATTTCAATTGATATCTAACCCTTTAGCTTTGAACTATCGGAAATGCAGTTAAGTTCTCCTAATGTCATAGACCCAGCTAATATAGTACTCAGAAACTTCACATGACAAATCCTAATACTAGCCTTAACTTGAAGTGACTCACTTGTAATTAGTTGAAGCAACACTTCACCCGCTCTCAACTTTGGCAAAGTCCACATAAATATTGCATTTTCGTCCTCTTCAAGTACTCTAAAGCTAGTATTCATCTTTCTTGGTTCAGCTCATATCAAATTCTCCGAAGTTTCTAGTATTACATTGGAAGATGAAGAAGCAGCACTAGAAGACACCATAATACACATCCGCACTATCCAGGAAATAAGTTACTGCGGCTTACGTCATAGGCATGCGAAAGCACCACTAACTCTATCCATTAGGGAATCGGGGGGTGTGCCCTATCCCTCACCTCGGTCGACCGAATCCATGAAACCACTAAGGTGTCTATCCTCATCTCAAAAGCATACTGATCTAACCATCAGTTTACCACCATACCGGTGTGTGAGGCTCGCGAATTAACGATACACAAAGCCGTGCTATATTAAAGCTGTGCTTTGATCATCAACCACAAGACTCTGCTTTTCAACAGAAGCCTTGATCATTTGCCACTTAGGCATGCCGCACAGGCAATTTACGCCATACGACTGATGTCTATCGAAATACAACCTCTGATCCCGTGCGTTTCAGAGAAGGGTGAAGTAAGGGAATAAATTCCCCTTCACCAGGCAGATGTATATTTAATAGAGATCAATCCACACAGAATAAAATCCAATTTCAGACACACCATCCATTTACAAGTCCGTTCTAGGTCTGAATGAAACCTGAGGCTCCTTATTCCTCGTCTCGTATGTCCAATACAGAAGAGAGGCCCTCGCATATCCCTACAATCAACAAGTACGTCCAGATGACTACCACTTTAGCCCTTTCAAGGTAGTTACTCCAATCATGAGCATCAGTAGCACCCATCCATTCGATGTGAAGATCGTCGGTCTTGCACCGTCTTCAATCTCTTCGATTTTTCATCGTATTAATTATTCAGAATGGGTTAAACCCGGCCTTTCCAAATAACTTGCGTATCTTATTATCAAGTGCTATAACAACACATCATACGCCTCATTCCAATGCAGAATATTCTTTTATTCAAATATTCTTTTCCTTTGGGAAAGGTTCCCATTAATTTTATCAAAGATAAATTCATTAAATTTATTCTTCAATCTTCCTTTGGATATCAAACCATATTAAGGTTTTCCAAACTAGTCGGGATTAGCGCACCTTACAGAAGTAATCGTTTATTTTATTTCTCAATCCCAACTTATTCGTCTCATGGAGCAAAACTGGTAATACTCCATATCTAACACCACGGTGTTATCGGTAAATATTAATTACCATTTCACGTTCAAATCTAATTAAAGATTTAGCTATCGCCTGGAGTAGAACTGGTGGTACTCCATTTTCGATCATTTTCTTGAATTGATAATTTTAATTATCACATTCACTTTTCAATATAATCAAAGATTCATTAAAACTCCATTTAGTTTTAATCTTCCCAAAAATTAATATTAATGATTATTCAAAGCTAAGAAATTAATCTTATCTTTAACTGGATTAAAGAACTAATGTCATTTAAAACACGGCCCATGATAAACCCAAAATCACATTCCATTCCATCAGTCTCCAAACGTAAATTAGTAAGAGAACAATTCCCTAAGTATTAATCCCGAAGGCCGAAACCAACATCAAATCAATACCCAGGAAACCATTCAACTTAGCTAATCTCCAGTTAGTTTCTAATTTTCTTAACTCCATTGGGTATAAGAACAGTATTTTTGAAGATACCATTCACGACAAACCCCAAATCCCATTTCCATTGTTAATCGGGTTAAAGAACAAGTGTTATTTAAAACACCGTTCACGATAAACCCAAAAACAAATTTCAATTCAATTCCAATTAAATATTAATTAATTGGTAAACTTCATTAAATCTTAATAAAAAGATTTAATCTTTTCTCAACTGGGTTTAAGAACAGTGTTAGTGAAGACACCGTTCACGACAAACCCAAAATCTAAATTGAAATTAAATACAAGGCTCTGAATAGAAAATATATCGGCTTATATTCAATATAAAATTCTGAAACCAACAAATATCGTATTGGAATAATGATATATATATATATATATCTTCCAAATTCCTCCACAATATCCGTATAATCACGGAATCCAATATCGATATATTCCGAAGATAATTTCGATTCAAATCCATTCTAATTTATTCGTTGGAAAATTTTGGTTATTTTAAAACCATTTTCAAATCCAATATATTTATTTAAAAATAAATAAATAATTATTCTAGTTAATAACTAGTTCATTTCGATAAAAATATATTTTTATCTTTTCAAAACTGGAATTTTTCATCCAAAATCATTCCTAATCATTTATTATGATTTTACATAATTTTTCCATATTTTCCAGATTTTATTATCGCCCGTACAGTCGGTTTCCAATAACGGCCACCGAACTGCATCCATAGCGACCTTTTCTGAAATTGATTTGGACATATCTCCAAATCTAACCGTTAGATTTCAAATCTCTTGTATTCAATGGAAAGCTATTTTCGATACGAACCCAATGATTCCGGTTTTAGGAGAATCCGACGGTCGGATCTCCCGTAACGTCCATTCGAAGTCAATGGTCGAAATTCGCGAACTGCCGCGGCACGGCACGTTCTATTCAGGCCATTATAATATATATATATATATCTATATATATATATTATACATTTCTTCGATTTCCATTTAAACGAATTTTATAAATCATTTTAAATTCGTTTCAAAAACGATTTCCACTTCCATTTCAAATTCAAATCAAAACTGAAATTTCCCTTATAAATTCATTTCAAAACGATTTCAATTCAAATCGATTTCAATTCAATTTTAGTTCGTTATAAAATCATTTCAAATCGATTTCAATTCAATTTCAATTCGTTTTAAATTCATTTCAAAACTATTTCAATTATATTTAAATTCGTTTCAAAACGATTTCAATTCTATTTAAATTCGTTTTAAATTCATTTCAAATCGATTTCAATTCAATTTTCAAATTCAAATCCAATTTGAATATTCCATATCATTTCAATATTAAAATGATAATATTTTCAAAATATCAGATTTTGAAATCACTTTTCGATATTCATTATAAAATGAATAAAATCGACCAAATTCCCGTTCGTGTTAAAATGGCGTTTAACTACTTAACATGACTTCATATTTCAATATTCACTGAATATTATTTTAAAATATTCGTTAATTCTGAACTGGAACCAGACTCAATTAATTACCATATAATTTTATTTATATGGATTTCAACATCATATATATACAACAATAATGATAAGTAATCATTAAAAATTCAAACAACATCCAAAGTGCATTCTACAACTGTATAAGCATTAAAATAAATAAATAACGCTTATATAGTCTGTCAACCTATCGATTGACATACCACTAATTATTAGGATCAGTGTATGTCAGATATTATCCCAATACCCGTGTGGGGTTTTAAAACAACAAATACTGTTTATAATTTTTGTAGTTGGGCGATGTGTAAAATTTATCGTCCCAATCCATATCAGATAAATAAGTGTACATAAATAAACTGCCTGGTTTGTAAATGAATATTTATTTTATTTTATTCATATACACATTAAAAATTATATTTTTAACGATTAAAATATTTTATTCATCACACGAATATTTTATAGTCCACTTCTACAATAAGAATGATATTTTTATTATTCATATATATTATTCAACATATGAATATTTTATACAGTCTATTTCACATCACAATCAATTTTCACAACACAATCAAACAGACAAGTCGTCCATGGTCTGTGGACGACGGGTAGCAGTTCATATATGCAGTTATAAAACAAATAACTGTACAGAAATAATTTTAGTGAAAAGTTCTCACATTTATTGGTTTCTAATTGTTGAATACGATTATTTTAATTAAATTAAACGAAGGCGTTTAATTTAATCAAAATTTCCAGTTACTTCAGAATTTGTCCTGATCAGTTCTGAAATGTAGATCTCGACTTCACGGTTCCAACGTATCCAGATTTGCTAATTTCTGATGTCATGTGAAGGAGTTATGAATTTTTATATGTTTTCATAAATATAGATCATTAACAAGATAATTAATTATTAATTAATACCCTAAGTATTCTTCTGCAAAGAGTAAACCCGTCGAACCCATTTCTTGAACGCTAGGGTTCGACTACGCACGAGCCACGAGGCATTGGACCTCGATCTAAGGCCTCCTTGAGGAGCGCCTTGGCGAGCTCCACCATCACCGGCCGTGGTAGTCAACTCGGTGGTCCACCCTGGCCTGTAGCGTCGCTCGAACGATAGAAGTTTGCACAAGAAACCCCCACAAATTATAACTCCAAGCTACATCAAAACCGTATAGATCAGGAGATCGCAAAATTCTGTACAAAATTCCCTTTGAAAGTTGGGTTTAATTCGAATCAAATTTGAAAATTTTTGGGATATTAAATCGCAGCTTGGGGGCCGTTGTTTTTCCACTGGCGGCGCATCTGATTTGGGTAATTAGGGTTAGGGCTTTGGGGGGTATTTATATTATTTTTTATTTTTATTCTATTCCTTTAATTCTGAAAATACGTGTTTATCAATATGAACTCCAAATCGGACCCTACGATTGTCGCCCTTAGCTAAATACCCCTATCCCGAACACATTGGGATATGTTTCGTAAGCCAATTCAATTGTTTTGACCAGTTTTTCTTTAAATTAAAATATAAATCAATATATATTTAATTTAAACGTACATTTTAATTTACCGAGGCCACATACTGACTCCAAAAATTCTAGAAAAATAAATCTAGCTATGTTTTGATGATACGGTCCTAACAAAACTAATTTCGTCAAATTTGGAGACCGTTTGAAAAATGGTCACTTTCTGGTCGATCCAATTCAAACGAAATTGACAAAACAAGTTTTCTTTTGCCATGCCCACATATTAATTCCAAAAATTATGAATTTTGGAATCTAGCAATAATTTGACATCCCAGATCCAACAAAAGTGGTTTCGTCGAAAACGGAGGTCGTTTGCACAATGTCTATTTATAAGGGCTATATTTATTCCATAGCGACTATTCTGAATATTCAACTGGCCATAACTTTTGATTCCCGCTATGAAATTTCAATTTTTCAGATTTGTTAGAAAGATATTTTCAAACAGATTCAAATATTTTTTGTTTCACTAAAATCCGCTTTATTTTGAATCATCTACATTCATTTGAAATTTGAAATCGAATTTTCAAACTACCGCGCCATTTCCAATTCCTTTTATTATTAAAATAAATATTTGTATTCTAACTTCGATTTAAATAAATTTATACATTCTAATTCTATTCAAAATAAATTTCTAGTCGTTATTATTTAAAATAAATCAATTTAAATATTCAAAATTCATTAAAATTGCCAAAATAAAATTTTTAAATTGGTTCTGGTTTTCCGGGTTGTTACAAGAATACTCACCTCCATTATTTGGCATCTTTATGACTTACTCCAAAAATGTTTTGAACTGAATTTTATACCACATTTTCAGCTGTGATTTACACCTTTTGATCCTTCGGCGATTCAAATTTATATTGGAGAAAGCCTATTAGGGACATAATTGATAATTTATGCAAGTTACTTAATACCTTGCATAATTCTATATGTTATCAAATATTTAACATTGATGATTCCTTTATCCTCCCCCCCAATGTTGATAAACATTGTCACTTTAAATAATAAATCTTCTTTGGATTCTCATTTTTGATCCATTATCGCATTATAGCTACCAAATACATTAGATATATTTAAATTGTAGGAGGATAATGCTCTTATTAGTTGATAAGATGCATTCATATTATATTGCTTATTCCCTTCCATTGGTCTGGTAACTTGGAGGAATTTTCTATCATTTGAATATGCACATGACTTCAAGTCATTTAATTTTGATGTCAATCGACTTTTTGAATTACTAAATAATATGTGCATAATTTATAATATGAGCTCATAACAACTTCAGGTTGTTAATTAAGTATTCGCATATATGTGTACATACGTGCGTCCACGTATTACATATGTAATTGATTTGCATATTCTTTCTCATTTGAGTTATCGATCTTATAACAAATTGTTTATAAGGTTCCAATCATTAATTTTTTTTGCTTATCAAGCAATGTTAATGCGAATCTTAAAGATCATATCATAACATCCAAAATATCTGATTTGGAACTGCATTAAATTTCTGGTTCAAATAAAATATATAAACAACTTCAAATTGTTAATCTATATTGAACTTCTGGTTCAAATAACTTATATAAACAACTTCAAGTTGTTAAACTATACTGAATATGTAAACAACTTCAAGTTGTTAAATTGTATTGAACGTCTGGTTCAAATAACTTATATAAACAACTTCAGGTTGTTAAACAATATTAAATATATAAACAACTTCAAATTGTTAACGTATTGAACTTCTGGTTCAACTGTATTGAACTTCTGGTTCAAATAACTTATATAAAAAGAACTTCAAGTTGTTAAAATTTATTCTTAAATACAGTATGTAAATATAAATATATAAGCAAGATATAACTCATTTTGAAAATTGTGCAATCTTTGGATAATGAATACATTATCATTACAGCATATGATGTAACTTCTTTAAGAAGTACAATGTTATTATTTCACACAGTTTCAATAAAGCTTCAGGCTTCTTCTAACTGACTAGATCAGACTTCTCATTCATCACTGCAATGATATTTTCTTTAGTCATTAAATTTGCATCATCATCTTTGATATTTGAAAATATTTCAATGAAAATTCTTTTATAGATATATCAGAATATAATATCGCTTCTGGGATATTCCACAAACACAATTTATGGAGTTTTAATACATATTTTCTCTTTTAGGAAATATTTATGAAGTTTTTCTACAAATATTTTATCACTTTTAATTGTAGAAGTCTCTTCTGGAGATATTTTATTATTTTCAAATAAACAGATCTTTTCTAGAGATATTTATCATTTTCAAAAATACAAATATCCTCTAAAGATATTTTGTTATCACCGCTTCTGGGACGAACTTATCTCCCCCAGAGATAAATATATACAAACTGTTGAAATATCATATCAATATACAAAAATACATATCAAACCTTAAATGCAGTAACAAAATTAGATGCATTAAATAAAAATAAGATTCAAGAGAGAAAAGAAATCACTACTTCTGGAGTGTATGATATTCCTTTAAGAAACATATCTTTTATTTATGTAATTGCAATGGAACAAAAAAAAAATCTCTAGTATCTCTTCTAGGATGTTGGATATGCTATATAAAATTAAATCTCTAAAACATCTCTTCAAGAGATTAATAAGCATACTATATCTTCAGGATATTCAGTTAATATAAACTGTACATGAAAGATGTCAGTTAGATGAAACCCGTTTAGAGATTTTCTATTGAATCCAATGTTATTGTCACATGTTATGATGTGTGTGTCTTTTTTAACTTCTTCTTGAAGTACAATCTTTTTATGTCACAACTTTTAAGAAAGCTTCGGGTTTCTATTTTTTTCATTATCCAAGACTTCTGGTCTTGGGTTTTGAGTTATACAACTCCTTGTTAAAATAATTTCTTCACACAACTTCAGCTTATTGTTGAACCTATTTCTTCCATTATATCATATATTGCTTGCCAAATAAACACGTTAAAAAAATTATACCTATATCCATATTTTGAGCATGAAAATATAACATTTAATTTACAATAACCAATGCATTTATGATAATAATAACTGTAATTAACATTTATATGCCCTTGGATATAACTATTGTCATAGTAAAATGATTTCATTACAAATATATGAATCAATTGAGAAATGGTACTTAAAGTAACACAATTTCATCTTAGGTTTAAGGTCAATATTACTCAATGATAAAAATAAAATGAATATCTTAATAAGGAAATTTATTTCTCAATAATCAAATTTCCTAAAATAAATATCTCTTCTTGATATACATATATATATATATATATGTATAATCTTCATACAAATATAATAACATCTTCAGGATGCAACAAATCTTGCATCTGTAGTTTTAGCAAATGAGATATATTGCATAAAAGATTTCTATCTCAAATAACAGATTCGTTCAATAATTCATGGAAACTCAACTTTTATTTCAAATGCTAAAAATTAAGTTTGTCGTGTATGCTTTCATTAATATTTCCATTCACTTCAGGTGCTAAATCAAAAATAACTTCAATAAATGAAAGCTTTTCTTTTTCTTCTTCAACATATGAACTTTAGGTTCATATTATTTCAGATTCCAAAGAATTAATATATTTTATGATTTTTCATTTGTTTATTTTTCATAATTAACTTTTGGTGATAGATCAATATTAGATCTGAACTTAATACGATCTTCTAGATATGTATTATATTTACATTTGTTTCTCTAAGAAATAATACAACATTTCTTCCGGAAATATGAATTATGTAATAAAATCAAATTAAATTCAATGAATTTATTTGAATAGAGGAGAACAAAAATTTGTCTAATTCAAAAAAATCACTATAATCAACATCTCATTTTTAAATCTTGTAGAGATCTCAAATATAATTTAAGTAAAATTTTGAGATCAACAGTATGATTGCATAAAAAAATTAGATCTATAATAGAGTGAGATTTGAAATATGATTAACAAAATAAGAATCAGACCTCAAAGTGTAGATCTATATGAGTTCTAAAATTATAAGACTAAAAAAATCTAGAAGATAACACAATAGATTTAAATCTAGAATGAGATGAGATCTAACAAAAATGGAGATTTGAAAAATCATATCAACCAGATCAGAAAAATAACCTACCTTGTTGAGATCTATAATTAGATTCGTAATCAAATCGTGCTCATAACATGTTATAAAATAAAACAGAACGGATAATAAACAGAAGCCATTAGAGATAACAAAAGAGATAGGGGACTGACCTTTAATTTCTATTTATTCAAGTGTATATCATTTCTATTACATTGGCTCCATTATATATAGGCTTTGGAGATGACGTTAAACTTGTCCCCATGACGTGGGACTAAACAAAATATTACAAAAGCATATTCACTTTTATATATTACAACATGAGAGACAAAATTCATCAATTTTGTAAAATTCAATCAATTTTATTAAATATTAGCTTAAATCCAAATCGAAAAGCAAAGAAGTATATTCCACGTTCAGGTGCGAAGAAAGCACAACGACCAACGAAAGGTCCAATGGGGCCTAGGTACTCCTATCGCATTGGGTATGATTTTGCGGCTTGAAGATGGTGGATAGAACAGAATAGATCGCACCCTAGTTTAAGTTTGTTATGAGGTTTGATGATCCAACAACATCAAAAAAAGAATCTACTTTTGAGTTTCGGGACTGACTTTCTTTCCCATCTTCCTTAGCTGGCACTGCAAAAATAGTAGCTTACAACCATTAGCATAGCAAATACTATACAATTTAAAAAATAAATAGATTTTAGGTTCAAAATTTTTAAATTTCAAAGTTGTAACATTTGAGATGCTAGTTCTTATATTCGTAAATCCAAACTTAAATTTAAATTTTACTAGTGTGCAACCCGTACACGATAGTATTATTAAAAATAACATTATTTATTATTTTAACGTTTAAAATAAAACTTTATTACATGACGTACAGTAAATTTTAGTGAAATATATAAACTATAAATTAACATTGTTACTTTCATGTTTTCGAGAATCAAAATAATATATTTGCTGTTTAAATCTAACAATTCGAATAAATGTTTAAAAGATAAATAATCGAGTTAAGATTCTGAAAATGATACGAATGTCGAAATAAGCCTAAATTTCGGATAGATGATAATATATGTGTGGATCAAGCATCTATAAAATTTTGTTGAATTTGGATTAGTGTAACTTCGAATACGGTAGGGATGCTGCAAAATAGGGGGTGCCCCAGATCCTCATACACACACACACACATACATATATAATTCTTCTTTGTTAATTCCATTTTTCTAATTCTAATTAAAAATGGAGGAATCTCTCCCGCCGAATCCAAATTCTAAATCAATGCAAAATCATTCATCTCATGAATCGGCGGCGCCTAACTCCAATTAAGTGGATGATGATACTATACGGTCTTCGATTGAAGCGGATCTATCTTCTCTTCATTTTGTCAAACCAGTAGAAAACTATGTTTATATTCCTGAAGATACTTTCAAATCCTCCACCGATTCGTGGCAAAACACTATTGCTCTTCATCTAGTTGATTTTAAGCTTTGAGTAATTAAATTGATGGACTACATTGGGAAGGTCTGGAAACTTAGAGGTAATTTTTTAATTCATTTAGCTCCTAAATTTCATTATACGATTCAATTTGAGGATGGGATAGATTGCTTATCTTTGTTAGAATCGTCAACTTATTCATATTTTGGAAGATTACTGATGGCTTTTAAGTGGTTTCCTGGATATGAGTTTGATAAGTTCATCGCAAATAAGGTTCAGATATGGGTTTAGTTTTATAATCTTGATATGGAGATGTGGTCGAGTAGAGCTTTTACGATGATGCTAGTTATATTGGAGATCCAATTCGTACTGATGATAATACAGATAATAAGAGAATAACTAAATCTGCTAGGATCCTTATTGGCATTGATACGGAATATAAATTGGTTGATAAAGTTCCTTTATTATTACATAATGGACTTTCAAAAGTAGTAGTAGTGGAATATGTGTATGTGCCTCCTCGCTGTGAACAATGCAAGAAATTTGGACATAGATCTCTTATTCATGAGTTGTATAATGAGCCTTCATGGATGTCAAAACAACAAGGTATATAGCAAGTTCTTCAAATGTGGATAGTCAAGCAGCGGTTAATGGCCAATCTGACTTATCTAGAGCTGATAAGGATAGTCGTGGTATGGATTTAGAATTCCTGAATTCTGAATTAACACACAATATTTTACTTGAAGATTTAAATCATGTCGCGGACAATTTAAATGAGGTTCCTCCAATTGAAGTTCATCAGGATGTTTCTGATGGGGTCACTGCAAATATGGATTACCTTGCACATTTGAAAGGTAAGAATAAGCTTTTGATGCTGCTCCTCCTAAAGAACACTAAGGAGCAATTTTGTTATTAAATGATATTATTATAGTGGAACGTCAAAGGGATGGACACACCACAGAGAATGGGTGATGTGATATCCCTTCTGACTAAAGGCAAAACCAACTCTTGTTGCTTTGGTAAAGAACAAATTAAATGTTGACAGTTTAAGGAGGTTCAATAGATTAATACCAAGTATGTGGGATTTTATACCCCATGTTCTACAATTTTTTTTTTGGAAGGATTTTGCTTTTATGGAATAAAGAAGTTTGGTCTTTTAATGTGGTTTCTTCATCAAATCAACAACTAACCGTTCAAGCAAAGAATTTTGGGGGGTCTTTCTATATTTCTTACGGATGTCGATGAAAGTAATTGTTTTTAAGAGAGACAGTTGCTATGGCAGCATATTATACAAGAGCCAAAAATGCTATATGAAGAGTAGGTTTTAATAAGCGATTTAAATAACTCTACTTCCCATTTAGATTTAAAAAAACGGTGGTTTACCTGTTCCTTTTCAGCAGATAAGAGCCATTAATAATTGTATTACTCAATCTGGATTAATTGAGATCAAGGTTATGGGAGTTAACTATACATGGAGGCATAGAGGTATGGCAAACAATATTGATAAAATCTTTGTAAACCATTTATTTTTGCACAAATTTACTGATATGAAAGCTTTATCATTATCCCATTTTTCGAGTGATCATAAACCATTTCCTTTGGATTTGATTCCTACATCAACATCAAAAGGTTTCCCTTTCAGATTTTTGAATGAATGGCATATGAAACCTGGTTATGGTGAATGTATACAAAGAGGATTAAATATGAGTGTGGGTGGATTTCCTATTTATGTTTTTTTAAAAGAAACTTATTGCTTGTAAAATGGAGCTTAAATGTTGGAATAAAGTGAGGCCAAAAGATAATTCTCTTCTTTTAGAAGCAGAAGTTATTTTCAAAGATAGAGAAGCTGCATCTGATCTGGAGCGTGAGAATTTGGAGTTATATAAAAGCATGTTGGAAGCCAAACAAGCTTTATTTGTGCAAAAACAGATTAAATTTTATGTTTGAGTTTGCAAAATAGATCTACTGGCTGCAATGCAAGATATGTTTGAGTCTGCAAAATTGCCAAAAGGTATCAATCACACTTTTGCTACTTTAATCCCTAAAGTTGACAAACCTTCTGAAATTTCCCATTATAGACCTATTTCATGTTGCAACATGTATTATAAACGTTTTAGTAAGATTTTGTGCAACATAATGGTTTTTGCCGCATTTAATATCCCCAAACCAATATGCATTTATTCCTTATCGATGTATTGGTGATAGTATTCTTTTAGCACATGAACTTTTAAGGGACTTCTAGAAGCAGGGTGTTAATAAAACGTTAGTTAAGGTTGATTTACACAAGGCATATGACATGATTTGTAGAGAGTTTATTAGTCATATAATGATGAATATGGGCTTTCCTATACATTTCACAAACATAGTATATGAATGTATTTCAACCCTTGCGTTTTTTATTCTAATCCAAGGGGTTCCTATAGGGTTTATTTCATCAAATAAGGGTATACGTCAGGGTGATCCTTTATCCCTTTATTTATTCTCAATTGCAGTGGAATATTTCACATTTTGTATGAATAAAGAAACTCTACAAAATAGGTTTATTCCTATGCATAAAATGGTGCCAGTGGTTTCACACTTATTATATGGTGAAGATCTTATGGTTTTTTAGGAAGAGTACTACTGTTTGCTCAAATTCTTTGAAGGTACCTTTGGTAAATTAAAACAATACAATGGATTAACTATTAGCGAGATGAAAACTAAAGTATATTTTAGCTTTTATACAAGAAATACCAGAGAGATTTCAGACATTCTAGGCTTTCATTCAGATCAATTACCAGTTAAGTATATTGGGGTTCCACTGTCATCTAATTATATCCATTATCTGGACTGTCAATCTCTTTTACATAGAATTTAGAGTAAATTCAGGCATGGGATGCTAAATTAATCAGTTTTGCTGGGAGGGCTGAGCTTATTTAATCTGTTATTACACCCACTATTTTATATTGGTTATTTGTTTATCAGTTGCAGGAATATGTTTTAGACAAAGTAAATACTATGTGTGCTAATTTTTTTCTGGGGTGTAACTACTCATAAAGTTAGCTATTTTTGAGTGTGCAACACTGTTTTTTTGGCAAATGCTTATTTTACCAAGTTTGATCGCGCCGAGAGTTGCACAAGCCATTTTTCGTGATCATGACATGCCAATCAACTGTTTTTGGGTGCATGGAACACGACTTTGCCGAAATTCGTATATTTTTCCATGATGAGTTTTGCCACGTGATCGGACCAACATGCGCAAGCGTTTTGAGCTGATCGGACCAAGTCAATGACGTATTTTTACCATGCCGGTTTTTCCAAGTCCATCGACGGTGATTTCACGAATCGATGCAATTTCCAACATTTTTAAGCGTGATGCGACTTCGACCAAATTGCTTTGTTTTTTCTGAAGACGTACTCAACACTTGAGCGTGTTGTTAGCCAAAATCTTGACATATGATGACTGCTTTTTTTGTTTGGCAGAGTCAACTAGTTTTTATAGTGTTCCATAACACTTTTTACTATAAAATAATAATAAATACATTATTACAGGAGTAGGCAGATTGTCTAGCTGCTACAATCGGTTTCTAACATGGATCTTCCACTACTTTATAAAATGGATCGTCCACTACAAACGGTTTTTATGGTGGACTGTCCACTACTACTAGTCTAGCTTACAACATAGGAGCTAATTTAAGTGATTAGACTACTCGAGACAGAAGATAAGACAAGCTCGACATTTCTACTACTTTAAGGAAGAAACAACTTGGTAATTTTGAATGACATACCCAGAACAATGTCAAACGTTAGAAGCCATAGCTGTATGCTATGGCCTTGGCACAAATAACGAACAGATTGCATAGGCCGAAAAGTTGGCATGCATGGAAAAACCTCTTACGAAATCCTGCACATACGATGTAATGAACCACTTTTTCCGTACAGTTTAAGCCGACATCTAATAACCCATGTCAACTCAAATTGCACAGAAAAGCAGATTATTAATAGAAAGAAATTAGAAGGTGAGAGAAGAAAGAAAGAAATAATAGAATAGAAGAATATGAAGATCAGAGTCTCACAGCGGAATGGACAAAATATAATATCAAATGCTTTGTATAAAAAAACTGTATATTACAACATCATAATATACATACATTTCAATACAACACACAACGGAATAATATAATACCAGTAAATATGGTTATACACCTCGACTCATGCTCCTCTTCTGAAGCTCCAAGAGAAACCTAACCTGATAATATACTCGGTCTGACCCGAGCACATTTGAAGCAAAACAAAATTCACATGGATCAGTCTGAAATACTTTCAGTGATAAATTCATATGGCACACATTCGGTTTAACTTTAGAAAATCCTTTTGAAAGTAAAGGATAATCGTAAGACCGGTCCACACATAAACACGGACGGTTTTTACCGTACGATAACCCAAAATATTTTTGATATATCCAAACCCAGTGATATTATAATAGTGTCTATCAAATCACAAATAAATAACAATCTAGTAGAACGCTTGCATCTCACGCTCTACATATATAGTATAAAATCAAAAACCATGGAGCTTACTGGAGATTGGATTCCAACTATGACAAGGTATAGGACCACCTTCCGACTAGTATACTCTAGAGATGATACATTGGGGTTCACAAGAACATCCTGTAACCCGGCCACACATGACCGACCACTCATTTAGCTTGAGTGTATCGAATATACTGTCACCTTAACGGGTTTAAGGGTCCACCGTTATTCCGCGGAGATACAGAAACGAACGAAGAATAAATAAGAACTTTCTCTAGATCGGTGACAATATACCCTAACAGGGAATGACCCACTTAGCCAGGCTGCCTGCCCGATTTCTGTCATTTTCCGATTGTGAGGCTTGAGGTCACGTTTTCTTCTTGAGAACATCTCATTAACTTTGAATGTCACATCGTCGGATCTGTCAAATCACTAATTGACGTCCACAAATACACTCTCGGTGTTAAGCAAGAGAATTTCTCCGCCACCAAACTTGGTATATTTGTATAATCAACAAAACATGATTCTCAAGAAATACTCTGTCGAACATTTGTCCATACAAGTCATCCAGGAACTGAATGAACCAAAGGCATCCTACCGCATCCTTATATAGAAATCACCTCAAGGATCAGTAGCGAGTAGTCCTTGCAATACATAGATTCCAATCACGACAAAACCACAGTGCATCTCTTTTGTGGGAGATACCCAGAGATTATAAATAGTCCTTCCGTTTCATGAAAATCTACGGGTCTTCAATGTTCCATCTTATTTACCGCAAGTTAGTTTCGATCGCAACGTTGATTCGAAGTGGTTTTGGGTCTAGTTCCCATTCCGGTCTCTTCGAAACAACACATCAAAAGGTCCGGTAAGATATTTAATTGATAATCGGGTTTTTAACTATCAACACACAAAATAGCATTGTCAAGTATACTGGCAGCTCAAGTCATTATCATTATCAAAAACATCCATTTAAAGCTCTTCCTCGACCTTTAAACTGTTTCATCGATTAAATCGATCCATTTACTTTTCATTTAGAACAAGTGTAATACAAACCATCACATTTCCATTTTCTAGAAAATAGTGCTATATATATAGCCAATTGATACAAAACAAAATCATATTACCAACTTGGTCCAAACAAATGCGTTATTATATATTTATTTATTTAAAATCCCAATAGTTCAATTATAACTCAAAACTTGCAAATAGCGTTACGAATATTCCTTCTTATGGAAGTAATAGACTAATTCCAAATTCCTTTCCAGTCATAACCAATATCATCCCTCGATAATAGTGAAGCCGTTCAAGTTGGGATATTTTATTTTACCTCTCAGACATTGATCGACAACGTTCTTATCTCAGAATAAATAGAAGTTGGTAACTTAAAAAAATATCAGCTAAAATCTTATTTTCTATTTACAATAGGGTTTTATGAACCATATTCTTACTTTGGGAAAAATTTCAGTCGATTACAACTATTTCTACTCACTTCGTATTTTAGGTCATTCTTTCCAAACCATTTCTATAGCTTTGAGTTATTTACGGTCATTCCGCTTATAACTTGGATTAAATACTTTATTTAAACTATTAAACATCATGTTTTAAAACTAAGATTTTGGAATTTTATAACCGAAATCCATTTATCCATTTCTTTACACAAAACCATTTAATATCATCTTCTTCGCCTTTACATAGTTTCCTTCCATTTAAAACATTGAACTTGGTTCACTTTATTAATTTCAACATTTTCTTTAAAATTAATACTTCAGCTTTAGATTTCCCTCTTTGAAATCTTCTCATAATACTCGAATTTTCATTACAACACGATTATTACCTTAGATGAGTTCCATTCAAGAATTTATTATTATTATTATTATTATTACTAATTAAATAATAATTAATTTTATCATTACAGATGTAAAAGCACTTTACCTTTTCATTAACTAAAATAGATTAGTTAATTACTTAATTTGAATAATAGCCAATTAAATAATCATTTTTAGCATCGGATAATTAATATTTAAGAAATCTTTTTAATTTTAAAATAATTATTCACCAAACTGGTTTCATTAGATTAATTGAAGACCAATTAATCTAAAAACTGATTTCAAACAAAACAGTTGATTTGGTCCATTTCAAAACATCAGTTAATTCGTTAACTGATTTCAATAAAATTTTCTTCTTAGATTAATTAATAATATAATTAATCCAATAATATCACTTAATTGTTCTAAAAATAATTATTCCAAAACCATAGGTTAATACAGCGTGATTCGCTTATAAAACTTATTTAAACGTAAAATCTGTATTATATAATCACTTATAAATATAACATCGATTTTATTTTAAAACTTCATTTATAAAATTTAATAGGAGAATCTCACTTCAGTTATAAAAATAAAATTTATAACTTGACTACGTCAATTCGCCTGACAGCAAATCAACGACTAAATAAAATGGTGTGTTTTAGTCATTTGCTGCCAATTCCTCAATCAGTACCGTATATTAATTAAAAATATAACAACGTTGAATTTCAATTCAACGTCAACATTCGAACAGGTTTTCAGTGTCATTTGGGTTCAATCAGTGCATATATAAATAATATAAAATCAAACAACACATAAAATATTTGAGGAATCCGGTTGGATCCCTCCAACCTGTTCTTCCCTGCGTAACAACATTTAATAATAATATTTGAAATAAATACTGTAATCTAAATCATCCAATTCGACATAAATAATGTCGGCAACTAATACCAACCAATAATCAACCAAGCAACCAATCACACAATTTTATATTAACAATGATAAGTTATAATTATATGAATTTGATAACATCGTAGTATTTCAGAAAGCATGAGAATTAACTCACATTGTTATCGATTCAATTTCAGCGTTGCTTCGTTTAATTTTAAACAGAGGTTTAAAATTAAATGAAAAATCTAAATTGTTTCCGAACCCTTCCGATTCAGCTCACCAATGTAGTGTTTTCCATCGCAATTCCAACATCCCTGGTTCTGCGAAATTTTGATAGCATAATCATGAGTTATACCGGTTATAAGTTTGACCAATTTAATTAAATAGTTTCTTAATTAAAATTGTATTACTAATTACATTTTTAACGGTCGGTTGAAATCCTTTGTACGCTACTTCACGAAATACTCAGCCCCGTTCGTGTTACTTTTCATTAATAGTGCTTTGTTGTTCATTCCTGCTTCACGAAATATGAAATATCCATTATAAATTTAATTGATTTATATAAATAATTAATTCCTTAATTAGTAAATTAGTAAGCTAATTACATTTAAATTCTTCCTTTCACTTGCCATTTAGCTTCTTACCCTTACTGTTGCCTTGTCTCCTTTTTCGTCTTCAGTATACACAGACCATGCGTTGATCAATCATACACCTGCAACATTTAATCCAATTAATAATTCTTAATTAAGTTAATTATTAAACTAATTACTTTATTTAATTACTAACCCATCATTAACGATAAACAATTAAGGCTTAAACTTTCTCCTGTAAGTTCGAACAGAACTTCGAGCTCGTTTAACCGCCGCCTCCAGGTGGGCAACCGGACCACCATCCAAGGCTGCCGCCACCTGCGCCCAAGCCTCACCTTTCCTCACGCCGATTATCACCAGTCCTGGTTCTCCCATCGAAGAAAAAAAACGTGGCTCACAGTTATTCACAAGGCGGTCCTTTGTTCCACCACCGGCGGCCCCAGTGGCGACCGAGCCACGCCCCACTATGGTCAACCGCAGCACGCACTCTCCTTTTCCCGACATCATCAACGGCCGCCGCCATGACCCAGAACGACGCAAAACTCCATAGAACCAAAACCCTTAAATCACCGGAAATCTGTCATCACAGAACTCCGTCCAAAACGATGCTACTATCGATGAACTTCTGGTGTTACGGCGCCACTTTTGTTGTTGGACAATATTTCGAATCGGTGCAGGAATTCTAAGTTTGGAGGAGGAAATATGTAACAACCCGTATTTTTGATAACCGGTTATAACGTAAATCGAGGAAGAATTTAATTTATAAATCTGAATCAAGGGAAACGGGCTATGCCATTGCGTCCGTCTCGGAAAAATACGCGAAATAGAGTCCGAGTTTTCGAAAATCGGAGTCCGTATGACCCGATTAAGGCCCAACGAAGTTTTCAGAAAATTTCAAAGTAAAAACAGATTTCAAATTCAAGTTTGAATTTGAGAATTAGGGCAGAGGGGCGCAGGCGGGAAAATTCCCGCCAGAGTACCCAAGTCGACAGCCCTGTCGACTTGGGGGTCGACTTGGTTGGACCCAAGTCGACAGCCCTGTCGACTTGGCTGTCGACTTGGTCCAGCCGGGCAGTTCTGCCTGGTGCACCATTTTGGGTTTGTGTTGAGCTTGGGGGCCAGATTCGGTTTTAAGCGCTGAGATTGGAACTAGGGTTTAATCCTAAGGCTAGAACTAGTCCTAATCTCTATAAATAAGCCCCTAACCTAACCCTAAATCATCATTATTCATTCAAGTAACTAAACTATGGCAAAATCATTCCTCTCATGGCCTCCACTCTCTTCATAAAATTCCTAAGTCATTTCTATGAGAGATTTTCCATGCATACAAGTGTTTTCAAAATTGTATGAGCATCATTAGCTTGCATTCAAGTCAAGTTTCTATATTTGCATCATAAAGAAAGAGTTTTGATCATTTTGGTCTAAGGGTTTTTCTATTGAAGCTTGCATTTTGGGTTTAATTGGTTGCATAAGGGCTTTGTCATATTTTTGTGACTTCGTAAGCATTGTAAGCCCTATTCTACTTTCATACTTAAACTCTAAAGTTAAATGTATGATATGCAAGTTTGATACGTTATGATATGCAATTTTATGATGTTATGTTATGCAAGTATGCCATGTTATGATATGCAAGTTTGATATGTTATGATATGCAAGTTTATGATGTTATGTTATGCAAGTATGCCATGTTATGATATGCAAGTTTGATATGCAAGTTTGTCATATGATATGCAAGTTATGCTATGCAAGTTTGATATGCAAGTTTGTCATATGATATACAAGTTATGTTATGCAAGTTTGATATGCAAGTTTGTCATATGATATGCAAGTTATGTTATGCAAGTTTGGGTTGATCCTTTTGTTCATGTTATCATGTTATGCAAGCTTATCTTGGGTTTATGAGCTTAAAGCTTCAAGCTTTATGCTAAAGGTTGCATTTTGGCAACATGTAAGTTATCACATCCTTTATGATAACTTGCATGTGAGGCTAAATGCGAACTTATGGTCATTTCTACATGTCATTTAACACCATGTATCACCAATATGCCAAGTTTGGTTTTATGCATGCTTTTGAGGCCTAAAAATGTAATATGCAAGTATATGAACATATGTACATTTCATATGCCACCATGTTAAACTTGTGGCTTCAACACCTTTATGTCGTGATTATGCCAAGTTCCCTCTTTCTATCCTTTATGCGCTATTGCGATATGTAAGCGATGGGATTGCGTTTGGGGTTGGGTAAACTTAAAAGACATAAAAACATAAGCTTGGGAATTTACCTATTAAGTTAGGTCTACCCATTGGGAATTTACCTATTAAGTTAGGTCTACCCAATTGCTTGAAAACTTGTAATGTGTTTTGGAAACACGATGGACATGACACTTAGAAAATATAAGTGTGACCAACTCGAGGTTGGGTTGAGTTTGTAGCATAAACCTACCCGGAACCGACCGGCTTAACTAGTTGCTACAAACAATAGGACCCAATGTGAGAAGTTGGTCATGTTGTACCTTGAACCCGAGGTTAGACCAAGTTGTGGTGTAAAGCTACCCGGACCCGCCCGGCTTAACTAGTAACCACAACGAGGTCTAATGTGAGAGGTTAAGGTGCATTAAATTAATTAATGTTACATGATTAGGTTAAGTAAATTTGGTTTATGACACTTAACCAATTTGACATGAATGGGTAGGTTAAGTGAAACCGGGCTTGATTTCTTAATGACACTTAACCGTAAAATACGACTAGTGGTTAGGGTTAAGTTAACCTACACTTAACCAATCTGAACTCGGTAATTTACGGGGTTAAGTTGAACTATACTTAACAAATCCAACTCAGTAATTTGATAAGGCTGAGAACTGATTTGATACCTGGTCTGGATAAACTAACTTGATTGATAAATAAAACGAACCTGTTTTGCGGATCTGTAGGACCCACACTAAGTTAGGCAAGTTTGTAAATCTGTTATCTGATCCGTTAGTCTGAGAACTAATCGTCTGAACTTTGTATGTCTGAACTCTGTTAATAAGTTAATCTGAATCTGATAGTCTGGGGACACAAGGGGGAATACTTGTGTCATTTGTTGTTTGGGACCCATATTAGTCGGTAACCCTTTTTGGTATCAAAACTTTGACCCAACTGTAGGTAGGGTCCGTGCACGCTTACTGAACTAATTATAAGTGGTTCATTCTGATAAGGGCGATGGGTGTTGATGGTGCGTTCCAACCGGGTCATGTGCGTGCATGGATCCCGGTCTTCCTCTGAGGATGTAAGACGCCGTGACATCTGTAAATAGGCCTGTGCCAATTGGTTGCCACTTTAGGGAGTGATACACCCTATCGTGGGGCCGACACAGGGTATTTATGTATTAGGGAGCCGATCGCTTGGGTAGGATTTAGGGTACACTTAGCTCTGTCTGATTCCATTGGTACCGTCTGTTTTGTTGGGTGGCAACACCCGTCTGTTTCTGCGTGGTACCGTTCTGTTAGGGTGGTTAAGGCCCATTATTGTTAGCATTCCGTTTCTGCACTTTATCTGTCAGGGTGGTAAAGGCCCATTATTGTTAGCATTCCGTTTCTGTACTTTATCCGCTGGGGTGGTAAAGGCCCATTATTGTTAGCATTCCGTTTCTGTACTTTATCTGTTAGGATGGTAAAAGCCCATTTTTCCCAAACTCTATTTCTGTATGGACCATTCTGTTCCGTTCTGTTTCGATGTGAACATTGGGGTAACACCTAATCCTGTTATACTAGAATTGGTACCAAGAAGTTGGATCTTGATTTGAGTCAAACACCTGATACTGGGCCAAGTTTAGGCCAAGGGATAAATTCTTGATTATACATGACATGTTAGAATGCTGGTACACCTGTGGTGAAAAACCTTAAACCTGATTATGTGATGAAACCTTTATCTACCTTGTTAGTTAATCATCATGCTAGTATGTGGTTATCCTTATGATCATCCCTGCTTCTCATGCCAGTTAACTTTATCAGTTTACATTGATTGTAGTAGGGCTTACTCAGTCTTTTTGACTGACCTGTTTTCTTTCGCCTCTTTTCTTCCGTTTCCCCCCCCCCCCCAGGTTCTCAGGGAGGGAATATTGGAGCTTAGCTTGGATTTCTGATCGCTTGCTTGTGGGATTTAGCTCATGTACGGTCTTGACATGAAGCTAGCTATGGTTATCACTTATTTTGGGGATAGTACTTATGTATTGCAGTTTTCAGTGATGTTGTTTTTATCTAGACTTGTGTATTTGGAAAGTTAACATTATGTTGTACCAGACTTGTTTTTGAAATAGTTTGAAATCTTCCGCTGTTTTACTTATCTTATTTACTCTGTTTACATATATACATATGTTCTTGTTCTGCCTTGATATATCATTATGCATGTTTACCTGATTCAAACGCCCCTCCAAAGTCAGAGTGCTTGCAAGAGCCACCCTGGCGAAGGTGAGGTGTTACATTTGGTATCAGAGCATATGGTTTACGAGAAGGAACAAAAAGGTTTTTAGAAAACTTTTGGAAAACTATTTTAAAAACCAAGTATAAAGTATTTTCCAAAGAAAAGTCTAGTTTATTTTAAAAGGCTATTCCCCAAAAGCCATTAGCACAATCCTTAGTTATCTATTCTTAGTTTCCTCGTTCTGAATCTATCTTTTCCATCATTTCAGTATGGCCGATAACTTTGTTATCCCAGAGGGAGTGCAAGTTCTTGTTTGGTATAGGAGACTTATGGAGGCTAGGGCGACCGAAGCCGGCCCCGCAAATGTTACTCCTCCTCCGGTGGTTAATGTTCCTCCTCCTCCTGTCGCTGAGGTTCCTCCTCCTCCTCCCCCTCAGCATCCTCCAGTAGAGTTCACGAAGATTTGCAAGGACTTCAAAGCAATGGGTGGCAAGAACTTTCTAGGTACCGAGACTTTTGTAGAGGCCCGGAATTGGTTGAAAGAGACCGAGGATTTATTCGCTATCTTTGGATTAGATGATCAGAGAAAGATCTTGTTCGCGGTTTGGCTTATGAAGGATGAAGCCGCTTATTGGTGGGAGATCACCACCGCGACTAGGCCCGTTGAAACTTGGGCCGATTTCAGGACAAGATTCGGGCTTAAGTTTCTGTCTTCTACTGAAGAGAATTTGCAAATGGAAAGGTTTATTGCTTTGAAGCAAGGAGACATGTCTGTCAAAGAATATGTGAACAAGTTCAATCAGTTAGCTCGTTTTGGCTTGGATATGGTGAGTACTACTCAGAAGAAGGCTCTTCGTTTTGCTAGAGGGTTGAATGAGCCGTTACAGGAGTTAGCTATGTCTCATGTGCCCATGGGGGCCACGTTTGAGAGTTTGGTAGATATGGCCCTACTCAATGAAGAGAACAAGAGTGCAAAAAAGGAGGTCAAGGTGAATGAGTCTCAAAACAAGAAAACGGGGCCCAAAAAGGAAATGCAAAAGAAGGAGGAGAAGTCTGAAGATAAGAAGGAAAAGAAGTGCTTTACTTGTGGAAGCTCAACTCATCTAAACAAGGATTGCAGAAAGAGGAA
This sequence comes from Allium sativum, assembly GCA_030737875.1. NCBI lineage: Eukaryota > Viridiplantae > Streptophyta > Magnoliopsida > Asparagales > Amaryllidaceae > Allium > Allium sativum. The sequence continues at coordinate 976,195,412 of CM060915.1, read as the reverse complement.
GGGCACTTGCTTTAACTGTGGAGAGATAGGACACTTCACTAGGGACTGCCCGAAGAAGAAAGGGACTACATCGGAAGGAACGGTGAATATTCGCATGGCGGGTGAATAGATTAGGGCTAGAATAATTTGTCTGTAGGATATTTAATTTTCCTTGTCTGATTTTCAATTTGAAACTCTTTTTCTGGTATCTTGATTCTGTAATGGAAACTCAGTACTTTAATGCTAGTCTTGCTTCTGATCTGGTAATAGTCTCAAACTCCCTGAGAGTTATAACTCATCTGTTTGTGATAAATTGGGGTTTGAGAGTATCTGTGTTGGGTATGAGGGTGACTATGACGAATACATTCTGGGTTTCTACCATGCTTAGTTTCCTAAGAATCATTTGGGGAAATCTGATCTGTACTAGTAGTCTGTAAGTATATGTACCAAGTTTTTGTTTTATTTGTACTCGCTTCCATCACTCGACTGTATCTTGTTGAGATAGGAATCCTATGGATGTAAACATGTGTTTGAGACATGTTATGTTTGATGGTTGCAAGTGGATGCAAGTGGTTGCTAGTGGTTGCTCGTGGATGCATAAACACACACTAGGCACTAGATCGGCTTGAAATACACTCTCATATTGCATATGGACGTGTGTACATTTTCAATTCTTATGGTTGCAAGATGGTTAATTCAGCACATGGATGTTGCATATGGACGAATGTTTGTGCACACATATAGTATTATATGATTAGGACTATTTGCATACATATGGATTCATTTCACTAACATAATTTGCATTGATGATATCTGCATTAGATAAGTACATATCCACACACCTTTGCATATGTTCATACAACATTTAGAATCTTGTAAGGACAATGATTGCTCGTGGATGATGTTTTGAGTAGATGGATGATTGGATGGTAGGATACGGTCTTCCCAACTTGAAGATTTCGGGGACGAAATCCTTTAAGGAGGGGAGAATGTAACAACCCGTATTTTTGATAACCGGTTATAACGTAAATCGAGGCAGAATTTAATTTATAAATCTGAATCAAGGGAAACGGGCTATGCCATTGCGTCTGTCTCGGAAAAATACGCGAAATAGAGTCCGAGTTTTCGAAAATCGGAGTCCGTATGACCCGATTAAGGCCCAACGAAGTTTTCAGAAAATTTCAAAGTAAAAACAGATTTCAAATTCAAGTTTGAATTTGAGAATTAGGGCAGAGGGGCGCAGGCGGGAAAATTCCCGCCAGAGTACCCAAGTCGACAGCCCTGTCGACTTGGGGGTCGACTTGGTTGGACCCAAGTCGACAGCCCTGTCGACTTGGCTGTCGACTTGGTCCAACCGGACAGTTCTGCCTGGTGCACCATTTTGGGTTTGTGTTGAGCTTGGGGGCCAGATTCGGTTTTAAGGGCTGAGATTGGAACTAGGGTTTAATCCTAAGGCTAGAACTAGTCCTAATCTCTATAAATAAGCCCCTAACCTAACCCTAAATCATCATTATTCATTCAAGTAACTAAACTATGGCAAAATCATTCCTCTCATGGCCTCCACTCTCTTCATAAAATTCCTAAGTCATTTCTATGAGAGATTTTCCATGCATACAAGTGTTTTCAAACTTGTATGAGCATCATTAGCTTGCATTCAAGTCAAGTTTCTATATTTGCATCATAAAGAAAGAGTTTTGATCATTTTGGCCTAAGAGTTTTTCTATTGAAGCTTGCATTTTGGATTTAATTGGTTGCATAAGGGCTATGTCATATTTTTGTGACTTCGTAAGCATTGTAAGCCCTATTCTACTTTCATACTTAAACTCTAAAGTTAAATGTATGATATGCAAGTTTGATACGTTATGATATGCAAGTTTATGATGTTATGTTATGCAAGTATGCCATGTTATGATATGCAAGTTTGATATGTTATGATATGCAAGTTTATGATGTTATGTTATGCAAGTATGCCATGTTATGATATGCAAGTTTGATATGCAAGTTTGTCATATGATATGCAAGTTATGTTATGCAAGTTTGATATGCAAGTTTGTCATATGATATACAAGTTATGTTATGCAAGTTTGATATGCAAGTTTGTCATATGATATGCAAGTTATGTTATGCAAGTTTGGGTTGATCCTTTTGTTCATGTTATCATGTTATGCAAGCTTATCTTGGGTTTATGAGCTTAAAGCTTCAAGCTTTATGCTAAAGGTTGCATTTTGGCAACATGTAAGTTATCATATCCTTTATGATAACTTGCATGTGAGGCTAAATGCGAACTTATGGCCATTTCTACATGTCATTTAACACCATGTATCACCAATATGCCAAGTTTGGTTTTATGCATGCTTTTGAGGCCTAAAAATGTAATATGCAAGTATATAAACATATGTACATTTCATATGCCACCATGTTAAACTTGTGGCTTCAACACCTTTATGTCGTGATTATGCCAAGTTCCCTCTTTCTATCCTTTATGCGCTATTGCGATATGTAAGCGATGGGATTGCGTTTGGGGTTGGGTAAACTTAAAAGACATAAAAACATAAGCTTGGGAATTTACCTATTAAGTTAGGTCTACCCATTGGGAATTTACCTATTAAGTTAGGTCTACCCAATTGCTTGAAAACTTGTAATGTGTTTTGGAAACACGATGGACATGACACTTAGAAAATATAAGTGTGACCAACTCGAGGTTGGGTTGAGTTTGTAGCGTAAACCTACCCGGAACCGACCGGCTTAACTAGTTGCTACAAACAATAGGACCCAATGTGAGAAGTTGGTCATGTTGTACCTTGAACCCGAGGTTAGACCAAGTTGTGGTGTAAAGCTACCCGGACCCGCCCGGCTTAACTAGTAACCACAACGAGGTCTAATGTGAGAGGTTAAGGTGCATTAAATTAATTAATGTTACATGATAAGGTTAAGTAAATTTGGTTTATGACACTTAACCAATTTGACATGAATGGGTAGGTTAAGTGAAACCGGGCTTGATTTCTTAATGACACTTAACCGTAAAATACGACTAGTGGTTAGGGTTAAGTTAACCTACACTTAACCAATCTGAACTTGGTAATTTACGGGGTTAAGTTGAACTATACTTAACCAATCCAACTCAGTAATTTGATAAGGCTGAGAACTGATTTGATACCTGGTCTGGATAAACTAACTTGATTGATAAATAAAACGAACCTGTTTTGCGGATCTGTAGGACCCACACTAAGTTAGGCAAGTTTGTAAATCTGTTATCTGATCCGTTAGTCTGAGACCTAATCGTCTGAACTTTGTATGTCTGAACTCTGTTAATAAGTTAATCTGAATCTGATAGTCTGGGGACACAAGGGGGAATACTTGTGTCATTTGTTGTTTGGGACCCATATTAGTCGGTAACCCTTTCTGGTATCAAAACTTTGACCCAACTGTAGGTAGGGTCCAGGCACGCTTACTGAACTAATTATAAGTGGTTCATTCTGATAAGGGCGATGGGTGTTGATGGTGCGTTCCAACCGGGTCATGTGCGTGCATGGATCTCGGTCTGCCTCTGAGGATGTAAGACGCCGTGACATCTGTAAATAGGCCTGTGCCAATTGGTTGCCACTTTAGGGAGTGATACACCCTATCGTGGGGCCGACACAGGGTATTTATGTATTAGGGAGCCGATCGCTTGGGTAGGATTTAGGGTACACTTAGCTCTGTCTGATTCCGTTGGTACCGTCTGTTTTGTTGGGTGGCAACACCCGTCTGTTTCTGCGTGGTACCGTTCTGTTAGGGTGGTTAAGGCCCATTATTGTTAGCATTCCGTTTCTGCACTTTATCTGTTAGGGTGGTAAAGGCCCATTATTGTTAGCATTCCGTTTCTGTACTTTATCCGCTGGGGTGGTAAAGGCCCATTATTGTTAGCATTCCGTTTCTGTACTTTATCTGTTAGGATGGTAAAAGCCCATTTTTCCCAAACTCTATTTCTGTATGGACCATTCTGTTCCGTTCTGTTTCGATGTGAACATTGGGGTAACACCTAATCCTGTTATACTAGAATTGGTACCAAGAAGTTGGATCTTGATTTGAGTCAAACACCTGATACTGGGCCAAGTTTAGGCCAAGGGATAAATTCTTGATTATACATGACATGTTAGAATGCTGGTACACCTGTGGTGAAAAACCTTAAACCTGATTATGTGATGACACATTTATCTACCTTGTTAGTTAATCATCATGCTAGTATGTGGTTATCCTTATGATCATCCCTGCTTCTCATGCCAGTTAACTTTATTAGTTTACATTGATTGTACTAGGGCTTACTCAGTCTTTTTGACTGACCTGTTTTCTTTCGCCTCTTTTCTTCCGTTTCCCCCCCCCCCCCTCAGGTTCTCAGGGAGGGAATATTGGAGCTTAGCTTGGATTTCTGATCGCTTGCTTGTGGGATTTAGCTCATGTACGGTCTTGACATGAAGCTAGCTATGGTTATCACTTATTTTGGGGATAGTACTTATGTATTGCAGTTTTCAGTGATGTTGTTTTTATCTAGACTTGTGTATTTGGAAAGTTAACATTATGTTGTACCAGACTTGTTTTTGAAATAGTTTGAAATCTTCCGCTGTTTTACTTATCTTATTTACTCTGTTTACATATATACATATGTTCTTGTTCTGCCTTGATATATCATTATGCATGTTTACCTGATTCAAACGCCCCTCCAAAGTCAGAGTGCTTGCAAGAGCCACCCTGGCGGAGATGGGGTGTTACATTTGGTATCAGAGCATATGGTTTACGAGAAGGAACAAAAAGGTTTTTAGAAAACTTTTGGAAAACTATTTTAAAAACCAAGTATAAAGTATTTTCCAAAGAAAAGTCTAGTTTATTTTAAAAGGCTATTCCCCAAAAGCCATTAGCACAATCCTTAGTTATCTATTCTTAGTTTCCTCGTTCTGAATATATCTTTTCCGTCATTTCAGTATGGCCGATAACTTTGTTATCCCAGAGGGAGTGCAAGTTTCTGTTTGGTATAGGAGACTTATGGAGGCTAGGGCGACCGAAGCCGGCCCCGCAAATGTTACTCCTCCTCCGGTGGTTTATGTTCCTCCTCCTCCTGTCGCTGAGGTTCCTCCTCCTCCCCCTCAGCATCCTCCAGTAGAGTTCACGAAGATTTGCAAGGACTTCAAAGCAATGGGTGGCAAGAACTTTCTAGGTACCGAGACTTTTGTAGAGGCCCGGAATTGGTTGAAAGAGGCCGAGGATTTATTCGCTATCTTTGGATTAGATGATCAGAGAAAGATCTTGTTGGCGGTTTGGCTTATGAAGGATGAAGCCGCTTATTGGTGGGAGATCACCACCGCGACTAGGCCCGTTGAGACTTGGGCCGATTTCAGGACAAGATTCGGGCTTAAGTTTCTGTCTTCTACTGAAGAGAATTTGCAAATGGAAAGGTTTATTGCTTTGAAGCAAGGAGACATGTCTGTCAAAGAATATGTGAACAAGTTCAATCAGTTAGCTCGTTTTGGCTTGGATATGGTGAGTACTACTCAGAAGAAGGCTCTTCGTTTTGCTAGAGGGTTGAATGAGCCGTTACAGGAATTAGCTATGTCTCATGTGCCCATGGGGGCCACGTTTGAGAGTTTGGTAGATATGGCCCTACTCAATGAAGAGAACAAGAGTGCAAAAAAGGAGGTCAAGGTGAATGAGTCTCAAAACAAGAAAACGGGGCCCAAAAAGGAAATGCAAAAGAAGGAGGAGAAGTCTGAAGATAAGAAGGAAAAGAAGTGCTTTACTTGTGGAAGCTCAACTCATCTAAACAAGGATTGCAGAAAGAGGAAGGGCACTTGCTTTAACTGTGGAGAGATGGGACACTTCACTAGGGACTGCCCGAAGAAGAAAGGGACTACATCGGAAGGAACGGTGAATACTCGCATGGCGGGTGAATAGATTAGGGCTAGAATAATTTGTCTGTAGAACGTTTAATTTTCCTTGTCTGATTTTCAGTTTGAAACTCTTTTTCTGGTATCTTGATTCTGTAATGGAAACTCAGTACTTTAATGCTAGTCTTGCTTCTGATCTGGTAATAGTCTCAAACTCCCTGAGAGTTATAACTCATCTGTTTGTGATAAATTGGGGTTTGAGAGTATCTGTGTTGGGTATGAGGGTGACTATGACGAATACATTCTGGGTTTCTACCATGCTTAGTTTCCTAAGAATCATTTGGGGAAATCTGATATGTACTAGTAGTCTGTAAGTATATGTACCAAGTTTTTGTTTTATTTGTACTCGCTTCCATCACTCGACTGTATCTTGTTGAGATAGGAATCCTATGGATGTAAACATGTGTTTGAGACATGTTATGTTTGATGGTTGCAAGTGGATGCAAGTGGTTGCTAGTGGTTGCTCGTGGATGCATAAACACACACTAGGCACTAGATCGGCTTGAAATACACTCTCATATTGCATATGGACGTGTGTACATTTTCAATTCTTATGGTTGCAAGATGGTTAATTCAGCACATGGATGTTGCATATGGACGAATGTTTGTGCACACATATAGTATTATATGATTAGGACTATTTGCATACATATGGATTCATTTCACTAACATAATTTGCATTGATGATATCTGCATTAGATAAGTACATATCCACACACCTTTGCATATGTTCATACAACATTTAGAATCTTGTAAGGACAATGATTGCTCGTGGATGATGTTTTGAGTAGATGGATTATTGGATGGTAGGATACAGTCTTCCCAACTTGAAGATTTCGGGGACGAAATCCATTAAGGAGGGGAGAATGTAACAACCCGTATTTTTGATAACCGGTTATAACGTAAATCGAGGCAGAATTTAATTTATAAATCTGAATCAAGGGAAATGGGCTATGCCATTGCGTCCGTCTCGGAAAAATATGCGAAATAGAGTCCGAGTTTTCGAAAGTCGGAGTCCGTATGACCCGATTAAGGCCCAACGAAGTTTTCAGAAAATTTCAAAGTAAAAACAGATTTCAAATTCAAGTTTGAATTTGAGAATTAGGGCAGAGGGGCGCAGGCGGGAAAATTCCCGCCAGAGTACCCAAGTCGACAGCCCTGTCGACTTGGGGGTCGACTTGGTTGGACCCAAGTCGACAGCCCTGTCGACTTGGCTGTCGACTTGGTCCAGCCGGGCAGTTCTGCCTGGTGCACCATTTTGGGTTTGTGTTGAGCTTGGGGGCCAGATTCGGTTTTAAGGGCTGAGATTGGAACTAGGGTTTAATCCTAAGGCTAGAACTAGTCCTAGTCTCTATAAATAAGCCCCTAACCTAACCCTAAATCATCATTATTCATTCAAGTAACTAAACTATGGCAAAATCATTCCTTTCATGGCCTCCACTCTCTTCATAAAATTCCTAAGTCATTTCTATGGGAGATTTTCCATGCATACAAGTGTTTTCAAACTTGTATGAGCATCATTAGCTTGCATTCAAGTCAAGTTTCTATATTTGCATCATAAAGAAAGAGTTTTGATCATTTTGGCCTAAGGGTTTTTCTATTGAAGCTTGCATTTTGGGTTTAATTGGTTGCATAAGGGCTTTGTCATATTTTGTGACTTCCTAAGCATTGTAAGCCCTATTCTACTTTCATACTTAAACTCTAAAGTTAAATGTATGATATGCAAGTTTGATACGTTATGATATGCAAGTTTATGATGTTATGTTATGCAAGTATGCCATGTTATGATATGCAAGTTTGATATGTTATGATATGCAAGTTTATGATGTTATGTTATGCAAGTATGCCATGTTATGATATGCAAGTTTGATATGCAAGTTTGTCATATGATATGCAAGTTTGATATGCAAGTTTGTCATATGATATACAAGTTATGTTATGCAAGTTTGATATGCAAGTTTGTCATATGATATGCAAGTTATGTTATGCAAGTTTGGGTTGATCCTTTTGTTCATGTTATCATGTTATGCAAGCTTATCTTGGGTTTATGAGCTTAAAGCTTCAAGCTTTATGCTAAAGGTTACATTTTGGCAACATGTAAGTTATCATATCCTTTATGATAACTTGCATGTGAGGCTAAATGCGAACTTATGGCCATTTCTACATGTCATTTAACACCATGTATCACCAATATGCCAAGTTTGGTTTTATGCATGCTTTTGAGGCCTAAAAATGTAATATGCAAGTATATGAACATATGTACATTTCATATGCCACCATGTTAAACTTGTGGCTTCAACACCTTTATGTCGTGATTATGCCAAGTTCCCTCTTTCTATCCTTTATGCGCTATTGCGATATGTAAGCGATGGGATTGCGTTTGGGGTTGGGTAAACTTAAAAGACATAAAAACATAAGCTTGGGAATTTACCTATTAAGTTAGGTATACCCATTGGGAATTTACCTATTAAGTTAGGTCTACCCAATTGCTTGAAAACTTGTAATGTGTTTTGGAAACACGATGGACATGACACTTAGAAAATATAAGTGTGACCAACTCGAGGTTGGGTTGAGTTTGTAGCGTAAACCTACCCGGAACCGACCGGCTTAACTAGTTGCTACAAACAATAGGACCCAATGTGAGAAGTTGGTCATGTTGTACCTTGAACCCGAGGTTAGACCAAGTTGTGGTGTAAAGCTACCCGGACCCGCCCGGCTTAACTAGTAACCACAACGAGGTCTAATGTGAGAGGTTAAGGTGCATTAAATTAATTAATGTTACATGATAAGGTTAAGTAAATTTGGTTTATGACACTTAACCAATTTGACATGAATGGGTAGGTTAAGTGAAACCGGGCTTGATTTCTTAATGACACTTAACCGTAAAATACGACTAGTGGTTATGGTTAAGTTAACCTACACTTAACCAATCTGAACTCGGTAATTTACGGGGTTAAGTTGAACTATACTTAACCAATCCAACTCAGTAATTTGATAAGGCTGAGAACTGATTTGATACCTGGTCTGGATAAACTAACTTGATTGATAAATAAAACGAACCTGTTTTGCGGATCTGTAGGATCCACACTAAGTTAGGCAAGTTTGTAAATCTGTTATCTGATCTGTTAGTCTGAGAACTAATCGTCTGAACTTTGTATGTCTGAACTCTGTTAATAAGTTAATCTGAATCTGATAGTCTGGGGACACAAGGGGGAATACTTGTGTCATTTGTTGTTTGGGACCCATATTAGTCGGTAACCCTTTCTGGTATCAAAACTTTGACCCAACTGTAGGTAGGGTCCGGGCACGCTTACTGAACTAATTATAAGTGGTTCATTCTGATAAGGGCGATGGGTGTTGATGGTGCGTTCCAACCGGGTCATGTGCGTGCATGGATCCCGGTCTGCCTCTGAGGATGTAAGACGCCGTGACATCTGTAAATAGGCCTGTGCCAATTGGTTGCCACTTTAGGGAGTGATACACCCTATCGTGGGGCCGACACAGGGTATTTATGTATTAGGGAGCCGATCGCTTGGGTAGGATTTAGGGTACACTTAGCTCTGTCTGATTCCGTTGGTACCGTCTGTTTTGTTGGGTGGCAACACCCGTCTGTTTCTGCGTGGTACCGTTCTGTTAGGATGGTTAAGGCCCATTATTGTTAGCATTCTGTTTCTGCACTTTATCTGTTAGGGTGGTAAAGGCCCATTATTGTTAGCATTCCGTTTCTGTACTTTATCCGCTGGGGTGGTAAAGGCCCATTATTGTTAGCATTCCGTTTCTGTACTTTATCTGTTAGGATGGTAAAAGCCCATTTTTCCCAAACTCTATTTCTGTATGGACCATTCTGTTCCGTTCTGTTTCGATGTGAACATTGGGGTAACACCTAATCCTGTTATACTAGAATTGGTACCAAGAAGTTGGATCTTGATTTGAGTCAAACACCTGATACTGGGCCAAGTTTCGGCCAAGGGATAAATTCTTGATTATACATGACATGTTGGAATGCTGGTACACCTGTGGTGAAAAACCTTAAACCTGATTATGTGATGACACCTTTATCTACCTTGTTAGTTAATCATCATGCTAGTATGTGGTTATCCTTATGATCATCCCTGATTCTCATGCCAGTTAACTTTATTAGTTTACATTGATTGTAGTAGGGCTTACTCAGTCTTTTTGACTGACCTGTTTTCTTTCGCCTCTTTTCTTCCGTCCCCCCCCCCCAGGTTCTCAGGGAGGGAATATTGGAGCTTAGCTTGGATTTCTGATCGCTTGCTTGTGGGATTTAGCTCATGTACGGTCTTGACATGAAGCTAGCTATGGTTATCACTTATTTTGGGGATAGTACTTATGTATTGCAGTTTTCAGTGATGTTGTTTTTATCTAGACTTGTGTATTTGGAAAGTTAACATTATGTTGTACCAGACTTGTTTTTGAAATAGTTTGAAATCTTCCGCTGTTTTACTTATCTTATTTACTCTGTTTACATATATACATATGTTCTTGTTCTGCCTTGATATATCATTATGCATGTTTACCTGATTCAAACGCCCCTCCAAAGTCAGAGTGCTTGCAAGAGCCACCCTGGCGGAGGTGGGGTGTTACAAAATAACTCGAACTTTCAAGCCGTTCGTTTTATATAAGAGGAAATGATGTTGGGTTTTTATATCAGAAGGGGTGAGATGCGTTTGAAATCGCTGGGTATAGAATAGGGCAGAAAGAATTATTATTATTTTTATAATCTATATTTACGCTGGTTCCAATGATATAAAAGGAACAAAGATATATATATAATTTTAAGATGAAAAAGGATAAGATATCGATCGTAATCTTCATTCAGGATTTGTAAAGATTTAAAATAAAATAAACAAATAAACACTAATATGAAAAGATTCGTATAAAATTGCTAAGATATGAAAATGACGCATACCCACTTGGTCGAGGTTTGTGAAGGTTTGTTTTGACTGAAGTATGGATTTTGCGTAGAACTGTATGAAGATTTGAATACGATTATGTACATATTTCCAAGGGTTCAGTGAACGATTTAATTATGCTTGCTTGGAGCTATCCTTATTTTATAAAATATAGTGTGTAACCCGTGCATTGCACACGATAGTATTATTAAAAATAGTATTTTAATTTTAATATTAAGATGAGAAAGTTGTTAAAATATATGATAAATTTTGTGTAAAATATATAAACTATAAATTAAAATTATTATTTTTATTATTTGTGTGTAATTTATGTTATAAGCTTACACACACAATATGTATATGTATGTATTTCGAGAAATAATATAATATTATCAATTTGTTAATGTGAATAAACTATACGTATTGATGTTGATGCATGTTAGTAATTTATTAGATGAATTAACAAATGTTATTTAACGTAATTTGTTTCAATAAGTTAAACTTAAATTATGAAATTATTCAAGTACGTAGATTTATAATAGGAAGAATTGAGAAGAAATTTGTAAAAGAAGTATATAAATTTGTTGTTGATTTATTAATGTTAAAAAGGATTTTATGATACAATGTATAATAAATAAATTCTTAATATGAACGAATTATAATTGATTTACAAAATAACTTTGCTATTATTGTTGATTTACATAATTTGTATTAGCGATTTATACATCTTCATAGTTGAATAAATAAATTTTGAAATGTAAGCGTTTGACGTTAATACTACAACGCAATTCTGGATGAACATATTGTTGTAAATGAACTAAACTTTAAACTTGTGATTATTATTTATGTATAATTTATGTTATGTGATTCATGTATTTATATATTTGAATGGGTTTTTTTTTCATTTTTGTTAATATGAATATGATTAATGTTGATGTGATTTATTAGAAGAATCAGTGAATAATGGTATGTTAAAATTATCATAATCCTAATATTATGTAGTCAATTATAATATATGGCCTTGAATGTAAAATAGAAAAGAATTAACTAAAGCTTTGTGACAAATTATAGAAAAAGGTATTCGGAGCAAAAAACTAAAATTTGTCATCGTTTAGTATTTATAAGAAATATTAGTTAGTTAAATTTATTTAAATAACTTAAAATTTGGATTATGTATTAATTTAAATACGTGGATTTAAATATAAAATATTAGGAACTAATGATATATTATATGTATATAATTATACAAACTTTAAAATATTCATACTAAAATGTAAAATGATGAAATAGGTAAAATAATATGAGAGAATTAGTAGATATCTATAAAGTGATAAACTAATTTGAAATTAATTATTGAGACGGAATGAAGGAAAAGAGAGGAAAATCATAAAGTTGAAAATTTTGTTGTCTACTTATAAGGGTATTGTGGCTTCTGCACATACTGCCCTATAGAATCTGCGGTATCTGTGTTGAAAAGTAACACCAGGTGTGATTAAATATTAGTATTAAGTAATGTTATTAAACGTTGGATACATTAAAAATTTCTTTGAAATAGTGAGTGTTTTTTTGAATCAACCTTTTAGACCCACTCTAAAACTATTCAAGATCTTGTAATGGGAAAAACCAAGGAGTATGAAAAAGAATAAATATTTTTACACATCTAACTCTTTGTGATTTGATTCAAAACCACGAAAAATAGGAACGAATTGAAAAACTGATATGATGAAGATTCATATGTCTATTGAATGATGATGGCATGTCTTTATATTCTGAATTTGAAATAGGTAGGAACATTGGCTTAGATTTTATAACATATAGTTGGATTTGTGGATTTGCATGAATTGAACTATTCATGTACGAAAACAACGAAAAATGCATGCTACATATTCCATGATGGACGGAAATAATAAAATAATAATTATATCTAGAAACTTAACATTCACTACTAATAACTAAAATTATTTGATGTATCATCAATGAGTAATTGTATGTGCTTATATCACACATGTAGCACAAAATAGCATATGAGAACCCACTCTCTATCTTTGATAATTATTCAACCGATGGAGTAAAAGTATGATATCATATCCCAAACATTGAACAATGAATAGTCAAACCATGATATTGACTTTACATTTCCTATGATAAATAAATAAGGTTTCATTTATTTATGCATAATGTAAACAGTAGTCGATCAACATGGCCACTGATTTAGCAGTAACCAGCATATCAATATTATGATATGTATCAGCATCTCACTAAACTAAATGTCATATCAGATATTGGAAAGTAAGTTCTATTTAAATTTACAGGCGTCACTATATTTCACTGACTTAACAATGTGGTATGAGACTTCTAATACTATATCGGTTAATTTATTTGATAACAGATGAAGCATTTCAAGCACTACTGAATTAAATATCAAATTACTCCCCACAAATTCAGCAAACTAAATTTTAATATCTGCAGCCGGTGGTCAAAAGTTAAATTAACCCTTCAAATAATTATATTTATTATAATGTTGTAATGTGTTTGAATAATAAAAAGGACTGTAATGTTGATATTAAATACTGCAGTAGTACTTTAAAATAAGCAATATTTAAGCTTTTATAATAAATATGTCTCTAGTGTTTTAGTTAGATATGGCTTAATTGTTTTGAACATTAAATATTTGTGTTTTATTCTTAATATTACATATCAATATTGTTGTAGCATTTATCACATAATATTAGCAGTGTAATGCTTACCTTTCAGTAATGTAAGCAAGTTCTTACGTGTTTTAATTAATAGTGGTTATGCTTTTGAGTATATTAAATTGATGGTTGGGTAAAAAATCACATATAATTATTAAAGTGTTAGCCCATGCTACGCACACGGATCACATTATGCTATGACACAACGGAATTGCTAAATAATTCCGTTGTCCATGAATAAATAACAAAAAGTAGAGTAACAATTTATTTTGATAACGTCTGAACTATATATAGAAGTATAAAAATCTATGGCATCAGGAAAAGAGAATCATGAATTGAAATTATTTCCTTGAATATGTAATTTACACATAAAAAGTTAATAGATATATGTTTATATCTTAACAGCTATAAAATATACAATACAAAGCATTAATGTCAAGAAATGCTTATTTTGAAATTTCTTGAACATGATCTGCTATACTTCATAATTATTTGCTCTCCCCCACTTCTTGAACTTGAAGTTGTTGCCATCATGACATATTGAACATCATGCTGTCATTATTAAGATTCACCTATGAACTGAACTTACATAAGTATGCTGTAAAAAGTTCTCAACACATAAATTATTAATTACTAAGATGAATTCGAAATAATAATTATTGACTTCTCATGCGTCCATGCTTTAGTTGCTGATTGTATTAATATTTCAGTATTAAGTAACTTACCTTAGAATTTTGTTTTGGGACGTCCGTACCAATGTGTCATTTTATGGGAAATTCTAGTCTCCTTATCTTGCTGTCTACGATGCAAATTCTGCTAAATAGATTAAACCATTAACTGTAGCAACCAAAGACCATCCACTTGCATGCACCTAAGAAATCAAGGTTAAAATTTAGAACTTCTTAAAAGATTTAGAAAATCAAAATGCACAATGTAAATATTTTGATTTTTATGAAATCGTGTGAAGTGGATTTCCAATTTTAAACGCCACCAGTTAACACCCTTCATTTTAACGTTAGGATTGCTTCACAGGACACACCATTTCTTACATGAAAATTTGGCAGAACACAAAAATTGAGATGAGAATATATTTTTAGGTGCATAAAAGTTAACTTGTATGTGTCATAGATATCAGCAAACATCCCAAGATAAATTAAACTTAAAATAAGTAAACGATTACGGAGGTAATGATAAGATACTGAAAGGACCCTGGTTGTTCTGTTCAATGATTTAAGATTTCGTTATGTTTATTTCGTACAGTAATGCAAATATGGCAATTTCCAGCGCTTTGCTTATGTGTTTGGAAAAAATAATATTAGCAAAAATTAATGCATGTTGTTCATTTTACCACATGACTGTTATACGTATAAAATCATCATCACAAAACTTTCATTGATTTAGTTGGTTATATGAAGAATGGGAGGATGGCAAATGTGTACAACAATAATAAATAATTTGAATATGTAAATAGATCTAACAGCATAAGTGAACATCTACCGACAAAAAATTAGTTAGAAAAAAGGTTGCTATTTAAGTACATAAACTAAGGGATGCTAACAAATATCACAGAAAAAACTTAAATTATAACATATGGAATAAATACCATCTTGGTTACCTAGAAATCTGGTAGAAGTGGAGCACTACTGTGAACGTTTGTTTATTCATATTTCACACTTAATTTTAACGTGCATCATCTCAAGTTCGATCTCCATGGACTCACATCCTCTTTACTTGCACCCCTCACCTTAATAATCATCTTGTACAGTAAATTGTTAGTAGGATTTAATAGTTACTTATGTATCAATAAAATGAATTATGAATTATTACTCTCACTTGTAATCCTTGTATTATTTCTTTTGGAAGTTCGGCTTATGCTCTGCTACAATGTATACCGTCCGTTCCAAATTCATTGTTACGCTTTGTTAAACGATGGATATGGTTAATTTATGATTATTCACTGGTTACATAGAGTTTGCCTTTTAAACTTGTCATGTTGATTACAAAGATCATATAAATTTTCTTTTAGATTAACTTGTAATTTAATACGCAATTTACAGGAAAATATATTACAATTGGCCAGTTGATTCATTCCATGATGAAAACGTGTAAGCATGTAGCATATTAAAAACTCAAACACACATATTTTATAGTACTGTTCCAAAAATATACGGACACATGAAAATTCAGTTAAAACCCGAATGAGTAACACAGAAATGAATGATTAACTCATATCCAATGTAGGAAAGAAGCAAAACTGGAAAGGTGTGCAAGAACAATCATTATCACAAAATAGTATACTTTATACTATTACGAAAACGTATTTTGGGTGCGGAAATAATTGAAACCAGGTGATGTTAACTTTATAATTGGGTTTCCTATAATTACCATTGACTTGCATGAAGAAGCCTTTTGATATCTAGTTCTGCAAAAATGCTCAAACAAAACTATGTTGGAATCACACATTAATGGAATAAGTGGGTATAGCAATGTGATATCACAACATAAGTACGTGAAGTTTGACATGATCATAACGTTCAAGCATAACTGTAAAGATAGATGACATTTTTGAAGGAAACACCATGAGCATCATAAATAGATTCAAGTATATTAACATGGGTATATATAAAATACATCTAAAATACTTAAGCTCGTAAGTACAGATGAATACAAAGATGGCAGTGATATAGATGGAAAATGAACTTGTTCGCAGCTCAATATTAAGAAGTAAATCAAAGATAATAGGCTAACAACTGGGTGTCAAGCAGCCGACAAAAATCTTATAGGAATTAAGTTAGGAAAAAACCCTATGAATTATGTGATGATTTTTGGTCAGTGCATATTGAAAGCAGGTTCATGTCATTGAAGAATGGGGCATAAGAAATGGAAAATCAAAAAGAATAAAATGTGAAAAAAGGTAGGAAAATAAAAGGAATTAATCTGATGGTGGGACTGTAAAACCACCAACGCACATTGTAAAACCATGATTTGACAAAGCTCCAAGATCCTAGGATCTAAAGTAGGCAATACATTCTCATAATATGTTACAAATATCAAATACATGGACATCCAAATTTTTAATCAACATTAAACACAAAAATAATTTTAACAAAAAAACTTACATGCAAGAACCAAGCAACTGCGGATCACACTACATCATAATTAGCCGATGACTGAAAATCATAGTTACGAATTCAAAGTTTGGTTAACCTAAAGAAAACGACCGAACCATTATCAATTTGAAACCACATAAAACAAAAATTAAATAAAATTAAAGTCATCGATAGTCTAAAATTAACTGTATTAATTCCATGTTGTTCTAAGAAAAATGAAAAAAATTCTACGTATTTTGAAAATTGATAGTCTAAAAAAAAAAAAACTGCAAATAGATAGAAATTAAAGTCATCGAGGAAAGTCAAGGACTGATGGTCCAAAATCCTAAATAGGGAAAAAATCAAATAAAATCTTAAATAGATATATCGAAAATTAAGCAGACATTAAATACTGAAAACTTAATTTGACATTGGAGATCAAAAACCTCCATTACGAAAACCATCTAATTAAAAAATGAAGTTACCTGCAGTTTTAAGAACCAACTGAGGCTGGGGGAAGTTGTAAGCTAGATTAGGACAAAAGGCTGGAATGATTAAGCAGGTTGCAATCGTCTACCGATAATCGGATTTAGTGCGGTGAGCAACCGAAATTGAGTTAGGGTTTCTATTTGCTGAAAGAAAGGAGAACGAAAAAAGAGTAATAGTTTGAAACGAAATGAGGAGAAAGAAAAAAGGGGAGCGAACCTGAAGAGAACGACGAAGTCGAAAGGAAGTAGAGATATCAGCAATAGAAGAGAACATAACAGCGACCCTTGATTTAAAAAAAAAATCAGAATGGCTTGTGCGCCCTTGATAGGAAACTGGATAATAATATAGCAGTATAAATTAGGTCGGTTCATGAGATTAAATTTTAAATTAATATTCTGAGAGTTTTAAGGTCAGAAAAGAGAACCGAGAGAATTAAGGGGAATTGAGAGAATTGAGAGAATCAAGGAGAGAGCTAGAAATTCTTCTGCTTTACTATTATTTAATAGATTTCACGGTTTCGAACTCTAATCAAGACATCGCGACTGACGTTTCTAGCTTTAACCACTATTTTAAACACAATAGAATACGTTTTGAGTTTTAATTTGAACGTATGGAAAAAATATTCTTTATCGACGATTTAAATTGGTTTCGAATAAACAATTTCTAAACGTCTATAACTCATTCAGCCAAACGGTAACTTCAGCCGTTACGAAATTTGAAATCTGATAATAATATATTACTACGAATACAAATCCAATGGAATTAATTTCATTGAAATCCGCGCTTGTTCAAAAATTGGCTATTTTTAATTGGTATTAAATTAATGTAAAGTTCACATTTTCTACCAAAACAATATTAAACTAAATATTTTAAAATTCTAACAACTTACATTATATTCCAACAGCACATATAACTATCCATAAAATATTTTGATCAAATTTCAAGTTATAACAATATTCAATTTATTAAAAACTCTTTTTATTTTATTAAATAAATCGTTATCATTTATAAACGATTTCATAGCGACTATTTGAAAATTTTATTTGGACATAAAACAAAATCTATAACATGAAAACTCGATTTTTCTCTTTTATTAGAAAATTACAATCATATAGATTCAGACGTTTCTTGTTTCGAGGGATTCCAACTTAAAATGGATTCTATATATTTGATTGAAGTTCAAAACAAAATATTACGAACTACCGCGACGTTATAAGCTCATTTTAAATTAAATATAAATTATATGTTCACATTTCATTAAATAAATAAATAAATATCTATATATATATTTCGAAATTAACATTCAAAATCAAATTAAATATTTAAATAAAATGGTTAAAAATCTGGGCCGTGTCATACGAGTGCTAAGCTTCACCTGGTAGCTGAATTAATAGTAGGAGGAGATATAACGGTAAGTGTTGACCCTCTTTTTGGCGAAGCAATCGCACAGCGGATTCCTATTTTTCTAAGTATTCGAGACTCGAGTACTTTTTTGGATAAGCATATAGAGATTTGGTTCGAAGTTGCGAAGTGTTCGAATTCTTAGATTGGATCAGCTCAAAAACATGTGAATCGGTCAGTCAGATCAAGCAAAATCGTGTGTTCAACACGTATCACTCACTCTAAAAATTCTAGATCAGATTAGCCACGGACTTGTGCCAAACGCGTGCCAATCACCTCAAAACACCTGAGAACCTCAGGCTAATCACTCCAGAATTTTGGATCTGACATTAGGATCTGGCACGTCATCACAATTTGATCAACACAAACGAATCAAGCAAAAGCATGTAAGCATATAGCACCCCGTAATTTATAACACACTAAAGTGCTAAGTTAAAGAATACTTAATTAAATATAGGGAATTAAGAGAAACGGACTGCGCCATTGCGTTCGTCTCGGAATTCTGCTTAAGATAGACACCAAGTTTGCGCAAAACGAACATGAAGAAGATATTAAGATTAGAAGTTTGTATACATATGAGCCACTTATATATAAATAAAATAAGTTAAGAATTCAAATAAATTCAAAATCGAACAACGAAGGGGGAAGCGGAAAATTTCCCGCTATGGGTGTCGACCCATGGGTCGACCCCATCAAGAGGGTGTCGACCCCTGGGTCAACACACTAAGGGGGTGTAACGTCCCGCCTTTTTGACCACTTGAAATCGGTGGTTAAACCAATTTAAAATGTTCAAACCGACGATTCGTTATTTAGCTTACAGGGTTTAAACACAGAATCAACACAGAAAAACATAGAATAAAATAATAACATTGTATTGAACAGCGAAATAAATTTTGCATATATAAATCAGAAATTTTGATACAAGAATTTTCTCTATGCAGTTTGACTACAATTGAAATGTTTACTATTTAAAATCTTCAGAGTGTGCATCTCCGAAATCCCCAGCTTTCAAATCTTCGAATTCCAAGCTGAATCTTAAAAATCTGTAACACTCAGGGTCTGACCCGAGCGTTCCATGCAAAACATAAAACACTCGAGTCAGGATTAAATCATAATTCAAGTAAATTAACTTCAAATTAAACTGAAACATAATAGTTGATCCCAACATCGATGTCATATAACATAAACAGTGGTGGTATCTGTCCATATCAGTGTATCTAGATCAAATGTGGTATCTCAATAATGATCAATTCATAGTTGTGTAACGACAATAAAGTTGACCAATTTCAGGGGAAATAAGTGAACATAAGACAAATATGTCGCCTGTGCAAGAAGTGCAACAGTATAGGAGTATATGGTGAACTTATACCCAAATAAAATGCCAGATGTCGTTTTTTTTTTTTTACTTTATGGTATAAATAATGGCAGGCACGCAGGATCTATATTCAATACAGTGGGGATATATATATGTGTCCATGGATATATGTATTTTACTAAACATAAACAGATACAGGCTCACTAAAGTGGGGAAAATAGGTATATAGTGATGCATATATATATATATATATATATATATATATATATATATATATATATATATATATATATATATATATAGGTTCAGGTTTTTAACATGGGAGTAACACCTACAGGCAACTTAAAATGAAGCCAAATAAATAGTGTCATGTTTACATATTTGGTCAAAATGATGTGTTTCATAAACAGACAAGTCATTTTTCCAATTGGGTGCGTAGAACAAACTGGACGGCATGTAGCAAGTGGTATGAGGTCCATCTTTATGCCCTTTTACAGATAAGAGCTTTATTTTCCACAACTAAAACAGGGTGATTTGGGTACAAGTATTAAATCTACAACAAACGCACCCAAAGTGCAATTTCAAGTCATCAAAGCAACTTAACAGAGCATGTACTCAAGTATGTCAAAGTAACAAAAGTAATTCAAGCAAATATCCAAAGTGTATGGAATATGCCGTTGCCAGCTGAGTCCCATATTATTTAAGGTCAAATAGCATACCAGAATGCATGTAAAACAACATCACGGTGGTCACAACGGACTTCATAAATAAGACAATATGGTCCAGTCAAAATTCAGTGTTAAGAGAGCATGGGCACATAAGCATTGAACATGTAAGCTCAACAACTAATATAATTGCAGCGAGGGCACAGACAGCAACATAATAACAGCAGTTCACAACAAGGCTGAATGATGCAATAGTGTAAAGTGCTAAACAGTTTTAAAACTTAACACGGCAGCTCAGTGATTCCAGCAAATAAATAAACAACATTTTCGGATTAATACACTCTAAGGCCATTGAAAATTTTGTCCTATTATTTGATTCGGTTGTAACAATATAAGGTTATGTATAATGTACTGAGATTGTTGTCTGGTTATTAGTCCTAACATTACCATTTTCATCTGCACTTATTACTGGCGGGGTTTGTATATTGCTAAAGCTTGCAAAATCCAAAAGTAGAAACCTAGCAGTCCTCTTCATGTTATCGTAAAATCTACAGATTTTGCAACGTGGCAGTAATTACTTTCAGAGTAGAAAACTCCAGTATTTCTTAACCCAGATGTGACATGGAATCATTTAATTATAACACGATTTAATTTAGCTAAAACATTGAAAAGAGCAAGTAAAGTTAAGTGGTTACCGTACCCTTTTCAATTTCCGTAACAAGGCAGCGCCTAAATTTATCGAAGTCCATATGCAACACAACTATTTACATGGTAGGTAAACAATAGCCCATTAGGTTTATATAATCACTGGGTCATTGCATAAACAGTTAAGGTAAAAGAAAATTGGGATCTGCATAGTGGTAAGAAGATCTGCATAGTGGTAAGAACACATACATATGCATAGTAGAAAATTTTCCAGTTTACAAAGGACACAACATGTCCAGTTTTTTTTTCAAAGTATGCAAACATGTTTGGGAAAAAAATCAATTCTATTTGTTTCTATAAATGATGTGTGAGCTCAGGGCAACAATCACACAAATTATGCTGACAAAATCATTCATTCATGGCCGATTAAATCAAGGCAAACAAAGGAGAAACTTACACAACAGATGAGACAGTCAATAAAGCACAAATCAACCAACAAGACACACACGATTAACTATTATATCCCAATTAATATATTTAATTCATACACAATTAATATATTTGATTTTCAAACCCAAGTATCAATATAAAATTGATCATTAATAATTAAACCCCCAATCAATTCCATATCCCAGTTGTCGAAATTTTCTGGGATGTTACAATCTACCCTCCTTAAAAACTTTTCGTCCTCGAAAAGGAAAGTCGTTAGAGTTATAACAATGTATGCTCTGAATTTTATATTTACGTGAAATTTTTTCACCCAACTATTTTAATTATCGATATTTAAGTCATCAACCTTCTTGTTTATTCATCCTATTCAATTAATTTCCTTATCTTATATCACGATTTTCTTTTATCTCCAAATCGGGTTTTATTTATTTCTACATTCTTCGAAACTATACTCAATTTCCTCAGACCAATTTCTATCTCAATTTATTTTGAGATACCTCCAAATTCTCATTTTATCTAATCTTCTAACAACACCAAAATCATATAATTTCTTTTCAAAACCAATCTCGTTTTAAATTCCAATTTCTATATAAGTTGGTTTTATTCGTCTCAAACCATTCCAAATTTCATTATAAACATCATCTGTTAATGTTACTTATCCATCGTTACAACTGTAATGGGTCTAGGCTTAGCAATTCTCAACCCAATCTCCTTACAATCCATTTAATTGTTCCCAACACTCATTTAATAGTATACATAATATCTCCCCTTTAAGTTACCAATTGTCGATTTGAAAATTTCCAAAATACCAAACTTTTTATACTTCTATACAGGAAATATTTGTATTATTACTTTGAAATTTTCTTTCTTATCATATTAAGTTATGTATAATTTAACATCAAATTATTGATTTGAAAATATTCCATATCTCGAAGTTTGACAAGTCTATTGTCGTTCTTACAGATGTTAGACATACGCTGGCCAGGCGCAAGACTAAAATCTACAAGTACTACATATCCTTGTTTCAACTCCCAGTGAAAATATATTTCAAAATTCCTTTTAAAAACATATACGAAAAGTACCAATGTGATATTGATATGTTGATTGTTCATGAGTCGCAGATACACAACGGTTTCGTCTGGATCCCCCAGAAAACATCCGTTTCCGTAGGAAATCACTTCCCTGTGAATTTCGTCATGAACAGATCAACGGAAAATATTTATGAATCAAAAGAAAATCTGAGGTCATTGAGCATTAACCGCTCTCTCTCAGAGTTATGGAAACACGTTAAATTCTGAAAATAGATCAAGTCACGAGGACCACAAAGATAATTCAAGACAAATCAAGTCATGATGACAAATCCCGTCACGGAGACACATCAAGTCGCGAAGGACAAATTTAGTCACAAAGACACATCATGTCACGAAGACACAATGTTGCATCAAACAGGTGGCTCCACATCACTAAGATATCTCAACATCGCATGGCTCCATTCTACCTTTAGTAACTCTAGTGGTTACATCTCTTTCACTTGTAGATATGCCATGGGGACCGCAGGTACACAATGGTTACGCCTAATTCCCTCATGAAACATCCATACCCGTAAGCTTTCACAGCTCTGCGGATTACGCCCTTATCACGATTGTAGATCACAGCAGACACAATGGTTACGCTTGGTTCCCCCAAGAAACATCCGTCCGCCGTAGGCCATCTACAGCCCTGCGAATTTCGCTACACGGTCGAATTCCAACGACTCTAGATCGCAGCGATCACAATGGTTACGCCTGATTCCCTCAGGAAACATCTGACCGCCGTAGGCTGTCTGCAGCCCTGCGAATTACGCTAGTAGTCGCGCTCAATGGAAACTCATGAGTTTTATGTCCGGACAACCTACTGCCACCAGCAGCATATCTAAGCTCGAATTTCAAAGAGAAGGAAGGTACTTTCCTTATTTTTCTTTGAAAACATATAATACTATATACATATAGTACTTCATTTCATAAAATCCTCATAAATCATACCTATGTAAATCTTTCTTTCCAAATCGTATCTCAAAACATCTCATTTTTATATGAATTTTAAAATTCAAATCGATCACCTTCCAATTCAGAATTTTCAAATTTACCATGTTCTTATATATCTCTCAAATAAGTTTCGAAACTTCTGTATCGAATATCCAAACTCGAATACTCACAAATTCCATTTCAATTCCAAAATTTCAGCTTTGATTTCTCAATCCATTCAGCTATCTAATATCTTTTCAAATTCAAATTTATAAGTCCATTTTCATAAACCAATTTCCTTCCCATTTTCCAATTATTAAATTTATCACTTCATTCACGTCTTTATTCTCTCAAAATTTCAGAATTTTTTCTTCTTATCACAAATTTCTCCTTCATGCATTATTTCGCTTCCACATTCACATCCTTCGACCGTTAATTAACAAGCGAACAACTTCCTAAGTATCAATCCCGAAGGCCGAGACCAACATCAGATCAACACTCAGGAAATTATTCAACTTAACTAATTTCCAATCAAGTTCTAATTTCCTTAACTTCATTTCTTATCAAATCATCGCTTACGCCATTCCCGAATTCAGTTTACGAATTTATTTCTCTTACGTTCCGCCGCTCTTCGTCCTCGCCGTGCGACTTTTTATTCTTCAGTTCTCACCATTCTGATTTATCAAAATCCGTTAACCTCTCATTGTCTTCTGAAAACATTCCCAATTATCATATTTATTCTTTATAATTCTTATTGGAAAACATTTCCATATAGTTGCAAATCTTTATTTTACATAGAAAATATGTCTTATCCATCATGGAAATATTTCAAAATTTATTATTTGGATTAAAACGGATGTTAAATAAAACATCTTTATTCCCACTCAGCTGCTGACACTTATTAACTTACTTCACTTAAACAATTCTTGCTATCGAATCTTTTTCTCAATGAAATCAATCAAGTTGGAGGTATGTTTACCTCTCAGACCTTAACTGAACAATATTATAAACTTTGAAATAGATAAAATTCACTACTTCGAATAAAACTATTATTCTCATAACTTTCGAATTCACGTTAAAATTCACTTCTATTGATTATAGCAATAATTCACGCCTTCGAAATAATTAACTTTAAAATTTACTTTATTCTTTAATATGAATAACTAATTACTAATATATTAAATTATAAATTAAAACAAAAAATAATAGTATTTTCCCGAAATTCAACATAATAGATTCCACGCATAACCTTCCTTCCGAACAATCTATTATTCGATACCATATTACGAACTTCGGAAAACCTCATTTGATTTTTACTCTGAACTTCAGAATAATCTCACCGTACTGGTTAACTCCATTTCATTTACCCCAATTTCATTCGCAACATTTTTGCTTTTACACGTTACTACTAAAAACTGAATATTATTCCTTTTATCGAAGTCTGAACTTGTCATATCAAAATAATTTTGATCCTATTCAAAAATAGGTTCAAATGCCCTTAAAATCTTTATTCATCTTTTGCTTCATCTCATCTATGATTCACTTCATTTATAACTCTCGTTCATCATTCATTTCTCGTTAATCAATTAACAAGTTTTTAACTTACCATCAAATTCATATATTCGATCATACATTATTGGTTCGAAACCAATTACAATTTAACTTGCCAAATTCTAAATAATTAGTAATACAATTTGACAAAAATTGAATTCCAATTATAACCTTTTCAGATTGAACCATTCCTCAAACCAATTCATTTTCATTAATATATATTCCGAATATCGAAATAATTTTCATCGTTTCAAATGACTTCAAATTTACCCTATTTACCCAATTTCTCATTGGAATTCTTATTTCAAATCAATTTCCGTTATCTTTGATTACTAATATACACAATCAATTCGTGATTCCCTTATACTTATCTGCCTTAGATCACATTCGATGATGTATCTAGATTCAAATCTAAAGGAATCTTATCGAAGAATAATTCTCGCAAACCTGGATTCGAAGACTTCTGAAGACTGGGGATTCCGAACAGAATTTTTAAATCTCAAAATAAATTATTATTTCCGCTGTATCAGTTCCAAAAGACTAATTTATATAATATTCCCAAAATAATTTCCTTTTTCAAAATTTACTTCAAAATTATTTTCATTTTCAAAAATTTAGGGTGCGTTTGGTTTATAGTTTTCGCTTTGTTTTCAGTTTTCGATTTTAAAAAACGCTGAAAATATGTTCCTTTCGTCATTTTTCAAAATGCATTATCAAAAATTTATAATTTTTCAAATTGGGCCCAACAAGGAAAACTGAAAACAGATTTTTCTCGTTTTCGCCGTTTTCAGGCCCAATTAAAAATCAGAAAACCCAAAGCCGAAAATAGAGCAAACACGCTAAAATATGCGAACGCGTGAAATTGGCAACACGGGAAATATGCGAACGCGTGAAATTGGCAACACGGGAAAAACATTAAAATTGGGGGATAACTTGTATTGGGGAATTTGGGGCATAACTTGAATTAAATGCATGAATATGAATTTGGGGGCAGAAATCAAATTGTGATTTAGATCTAAATTTGGGGCATATGGTACATGATAAATTTGACTTGGAAAAGAGGCATATGGTACATGAAAATGCCTAAAATTACAGTAATTAGAAACTATAACCGTGCTTAGATATGAGGTTAGATTACACTTGTGGTAGAAGTCTGCCCAGACCCGCCCGGCATATCCAGCGACCACCATGGTGAATCTTACGTGAATGGTCTAAGTGCATAAACATGTAACGGGCTAAGACATGAGGTTAAGTCCGACTTGTGGAAGAAGTTTTCTCGGACCCGCCTGGCATATCCAGCATCCACAAATGGTAGACTTAATGTGGGAGGTCTAGCGCATTATAACCATAAATGAATATATGGTAATGAACTTGAATACTTAATTCCATAGGGATTACATGAACATGTTAACTTGAGTAGGGGTTAAGTAAACTTGTTTGATATAGTTTGAAGGTTAAGTATATCTTGGGGTGGTGGGTAATATTTATATATAGGTCTACAAACTTAACTTGTTGTGGTTATGCAATCTTATTACACCGGTATGGCATAACTTGTGGAAATCCTAGTAGTGGGGATGCAAGCATAGGGGGAAGCTTGTATCATCTTGTGTGTGGGATCTGTTTAAGTCAGTAACCCATATAAAGGTATCAAACAAGTACTCCGAACCAGGTCGGAGTTGGGGCACACTTACTGGGCTGATTGTAAGAGATCCAAAAGGGGGGACGGTACGGGCGGCGCATTCCGATGGAATCATGTGCGTGCATGGGTCCGGATAAGGGAGGCTAAGACGCCCTGGCATCAGTAGATATGGTTGTGCACTTCCTGCAAACAAAGGGTTGCCACTTTAGGAGGTGATACATTCTATTGTGGGGACAACACATGGTATCTACGGATTAGGGAGTCGATCGATTGGGATAGTAATTTGGGTACATCTAGTCTCTCCTGTTTAGGTGCCCGTTATTATCCTTATGGGTAACACTAGTATGTTCAGTTGGGCTACCTGTTATTGTATGGGGGTAAAACCTCTCACTTGAAGTACATCTAAGTCTACCATCTTATACTTGTTGGGGATGATTATGTTCTTATGATACTAGTATTGGTGAAGAGAAAGAAAGGTGTTAGGAAAGCGCTATTTATTATATTCAGTTTATCCTGTTTACCCTGTCATACCTGCCTTATATGTTGTTATCCCTCTCATCCAGTTTTATATGTCTATCATGATGTTTTTACTTATTTATATGCTAAAAGTAACTGGACTCGCCAGACTTATGTCTGACCTATTTTATTTACTCTTCTTTCTCTTCTGTTTCCCCCCATGTTCTCAGGGTGGGAATATTCAAGCTTGATCATGATTCTTCTTTCCTTCTGCTTGGAGTTGCTTAGATGTACTGCTTGATTTCGTACCTTCTATACTATGACTATGTTTATTGGAGATTATGCTCTTTTCATGTTTATTGTACTTTGATGATTTTAGTTTAAGACAGAAGTTTTAAGTTGATGTACTAGGTTTTATATATTTCAGACTCATGATGTAACCATGTTTTGAACCACGATGTTTTCTGCTTGAATAAAGTTTTAAATTCAACTGTTATTTTATATCTGCCTTGTAATATTTCTATTCTTATTTACCTATAACGCTTCACGAAACTTAATGCATTCTCTTAATGAGTGACATTAACGGACTTGGGGTGTCACACTTGGTATCAGAGCTGAAGGTTACCAGATCGGATAAAAGTTTCTGATTTTTTTTCCAAAAAGGTTCAGAAAAAAACATTTTCAAAAGAAAAGTTTGTTTCAAAAACATATTCCCCCAAAGCCATATGTAATATCTTTCAATTCTCTGTTAAATCCCTTTTCTTTTTCTTTTCAGCATGTCTGGGAAACCTAATATTCCTGAGGCCGTTACGATACCGGGTTGGTTCCGTAGGTATCTTGAGGCCACGGCGCCTGCCGGTGGTCAAGCAGACATTCCTCCCCCAGCTGCACCCGCTGTTCCTCCCCTCATTTCTCCGCGTGTTGATAATTTCTCTAAGATATGCAAAGATGTCTGTGCTATGGGCAGAAATCCATTTGGTGGAATTGAGACTTTCATAGAGGCAAGGAATTGGCTTAAAGAGATGGAGGATTTGTTTGGAATTTTCGAAGTTGACGATCGTAGAAAGATTCAGTTAGTTGATTGGCTGCTGAAAGATGAGGCTTCATTCCGGTGGGAAGTGACGCAAGCAAGGCGTCTAGTGGAGACTTGGGATGATTTTCGGCAGAGGTTTGAAATGAAGTTTCTTTCTCAAGCTGAGATAAGTATGCAAACATAAAGGTTTCTGGCACTCAAGCAAGGAAGCATGACTGTCAAAGAGTATGTTAACAAATTTAATCAACTGGCAAAGTTTGGGTTGAAGCTAGTAGATACCCCACATAAGAAAGCTTTGTGGTTTGCTAGAGAATTGAATGAACCCCTCCATGGGTTGGCTATGTCTCATATTCTGAAGGGAGCAACTTTTGAGAAACTCGTTGATATGACATTAATGAATGAGGAAAAAAAAGGTGAAAAGAAAGAGGCTAGGGTTGAGGAAGCAAAAACAAGAAAGTGTGGCCCAAGAAAGGACAACAACAACAAAATACGGGCGAAAAGGACGACAAGGCAAGAGATAAGAGGAAGTGTCATAATTGTGGATGCGAGGGTCACTTGATCAAGGACTGCAAAAGAAAGAAGAATTCTTGTTTCAATTATGGAGGGGTCGGACACTTTTCTAAGGAGTGCCCAAAGAAGCAAGGACAAGGTCAAAGGGAAGGATCTTCGGGAGGGAAGGTGCATGCTCTCGTGGATGGTACCCTAGATAGAGGTAGGAAAGTTTCCGTTAAAGGTTTGATTTCTCTTTCCAATCATCCTGTTAGAACTCTTTTTTATTCAGGCGCTTCACATTCTTTTATATCTGATTCTGTGGTTGAGTCTCTGCACCTTAGTACTAGTATGGTTTTCGATCCCGTTGTTGTCTCAAACCCATTGGTGGTACAGCTCATTTGTCTATGGTTTGTTGGGGTTTGAGAATATCTATGTTCAGCATCAAGTTTGAGTGCGACGCATATGTGCTTGGTTTCATGGGCTATTGTTTGATTCTAGGGATCGATTGGCTAGCCATGTATGGTGCCATTATAGATTGTGAAAGGAGGGTCATTAGACTTTTGACTTGCCATGGGAGGACCCTCGAGATTTCCTGTGACCCTAAAGGGTCTGTCATGCTTAGTTTCCTTGAGTCACTTGATGCATCTATCGATGTTCTGCGATCTGTACCGGTAGTCTGTGAGTATCCTGATGTTTCTGAGGAGGTTCGGGGCTTACCTCCGAGGCGTGAGATCGATTTTCGTATATACTTGGTGGACAATGCAAAGCCAGAGTCATTGCCTGTGCGCCACATGGCTCCAAGAGAAAGGAGGGAGCTTAGCAAGCAAGTAAGGGAGCTACTTGAGAAAGGGTTTATTAGGCGAAGCATGTCCGAATGGGGTGCTTTGGTAGTATTCGCAACTAAGGCGGATGGTTCGCTTTGCCTATTCGTGGATTATAGAGAGTTGAATAAACTCACTAAAAAGAATAGGTACCAACTTCCGAGGATAGATGATCTGTTTGACCAGCTTGTTGGTGCATCTTTTTTCTCTCAGTTAGACTTGGCCATGGGGTTTTATCAGTTGAGGGTAGCCGAGGATAGTATAGACAAGACCGCTTTTAGGACACTAGATGGTTCCTTTGAGTGGCTCGTCATGTATTTTGGGTTGACGAATGCACCTGCCTATTTTGTTGATCCGATGAATATGGTGTTTCGAGAGTTTCTAAATAAGTTCGTTGTGGTCTTTGTTGATGACATCTTGATTTTCTCGATGAGCGAGGAAGAGCATGCCTTACATTTAAGGTAGGTTTTGAAAACTCGTCGTGCGCACCAGCTTAAGGCGAAATTCTCCAAATGTCATTTTTGGAGAAAGGAAGTGAGATTTCCAGGGCATGTAGTCTCTAATATGGGATAACAGTGGATCCCGCGAAGGTAGTTGTAGTTTAAGATTGGCAAATCCCAAAGAATGCAATAGAGGTGAGAAGTTTTCTTGGATTGGAAGGCTAATATAGGAAGTTCATTAAGGACTTCGCAAAGATATCAACCCTACTTACCAGGCCGACGAAGAAGAATATGACATTTTCTTGGGATGTAGATTATGACGATGCTTTCCAATGATTGAAGAGGGCTCTGACAACAGCCCCAGTCTTGACCTTGTCTGATGGGAACAATGTGTTCACATTATACACTGATGCATGTGGTACAGGGCTTGGTGCGGTCCTAATGCAAGAAGGAAGGGTAATATGTTATAGTGGCAGACAGCTAAAAGTTCATGAGAAGAACTACCCTACCCGTGACTTAGAGTTAGCCGTCATAGTATTCACGCTTAATACTTGGCATCATTATTTCCTTGGAGAGAAGTTCGAGTTGTATACCGATCATAAATCTCTCAAATACTTGTTCTCGTAGAAGGATCTCAATTTGAGGCAACAAAGATGGATGGAGTTCCTAGCATCCTATGATTTTGAGATTTCTTATACCCTGGAAAAGGTAATGTGGTGGCAGACGCATTGAGTAGGCATAGGATGGCCTTAAGTCCTCTGTTTGTGGAGAGGAAAAGCTTGGAGTTTATATTGACTTTTGATTTTAGACCCTCCACCGAGTTTATACCTGGTTTTGTAACGACCCAGAAAATCTGAACCAATTTAAATTTTTTAAATTGGCTAAAATAATGGATTTTAAATATTTAAAATAAATATTTTAGCTAATAGCAATGAAAAGTGAGTTTGAATCGACAATTGAAAACGAATATAATTAATTATAATTATAAACCAGGCCTGAAAGGGTGCTGCAGTTTCAAAAATTGAATTCAAACTTTGTCGGACTGTACCGGGTGCAAAACAAAACGGATTTTAGTGAAACCAAAAATATTTAAATCTGTTAGTGAATACCTTTCTAACGAATCTGAAAAATCGAATTTTCATAACGGAAAGCAAAAGTTATGGCCAAATGAATTTTCAGAAAGGTCGCTATGGAATTTATATAGCCCGGAAAATTGGCCATTTTTCATACGACCTCGGAATTCGTCGAAACCACTTTTGTTGGATCCGGGATGTGAAGTGATTGCTAGGTTTCAAATTTCATAATTTTTGAAGCTAATATGTGAGCGTGGCAAAGGAAAACGTGTTTTGGTCAATTATAGTTAAATTGGATCGACCAGAAATGGGCCTTTTTGCAAACGGTCTCAGAATTCGAAGAAACTAGTTTTGTTGGGACCATATCGTCAAAACATAGCTAGATTTATTTTTCTGGAATTTTTCGAATCAGTTTGTGGCCCTGGCAAATTGAAATGTACGTTCAAATTGAATATTGAATGTAATATATTTTAATTTGAAGGAAAACTGACTGAAACATTCGAATGGGCCTTCGAAACATATCCCATTGTGTTCGGAATGGGGGTAAAACGTTGGGGACGACAGTCGTTGGGTTTAGATTGGTGGACGCGTCAGAAAACCCCTTTAAAACTTCCCCGACCAATCAGAATTTTTATAAAAAAAAAAAGAAAATTCCTTTTTCTCTCTCCCCGATCGAAGGCGGAAAACGTTCAAAACCTTCCCCCTCATTTTCCGATCAATCCACGCAAAATTAGCCCCTCCTCCAATTGAAGATTTTGTAGATCTAGGAGAGATCTTCAAATCCATATAAGGTTTGGATTTTTTCATTGCGTGGTTTGGGAGAACGGACGTCGAGAAGTCATCGCGTTCAAGTCGCCGCCGCCGCCGCCGCCGCCTCAGGCGATCGAACGCCACCGCACCCCCCTGCGCTGAAAGCTCTCTCCTTCCCCTTCGACACTGCGTAGGCCGATCGAGCTATCGATTCACGGATTTCACGAAATCGCATGACCTAGTTTTGAACATTTCAGAAAGGTATACGGCTTGTTTTATTTTCAGCTGTTTTAACACCTTTAAACCGTTGCAAACTTTGAAAAATCATATCTTTTTGCTGTGTTGACGAAATTCAGTGAAACAAGAGACAGTGGACTCGGGTGGACGTCTTCTACCTTCTAGAAGAGACCACATATTTTTCTGAGCCTTCTGCTATTTTTGGTGGAGTGAAACCCAATGTGAGATTTCTAATTTATAAACAATATGGAAAACGACGATGTATAAATTATACGGTCGATGTATGAGTTATATAAGCATTGTACACCTCATGTATAAGCGTTGTATAAGTTGTACGTTCGATATATAAGTTGTATATGCGTTGTAAAAATTATATATGTTTTGAAATAGAAGTGAATTGCTATATATATATATATATATATATATATATATACGCCCCTCGTCCACAAACCATGGACGATATTTATTGGTTGTGATTGGTGTGAAAATTGATTGATAGCAAATGGTTGATTGTGATTGTTTGTGGTTGATATTGGTTGATTGTGGTTGAAAAATACCCATTTGTGGTTGAGAAATATTTGGTTGAAACCACATAGGAATAGTTTGTGGAAATGAAATAAATATATACATGCCGCCTACGTGCTAACTAGATGCATGATCCCCATTGTCAAAAACCGCGAGGTTTTAAGGTAAAGCGAGGAGCCGTACTAGGGACGGTCCCGGTTTTAACTACCCTGCCGTTATGCTGCAGAAATTTTGAATAATATTCATATGTTTGAATTATTTTCATTTGATGAAACTATATTTATTCATTGAATAGAAAACTTTCATGTGTTGAATCGATATTCATTCGTTGAATTGAAATTCATGTGTTGAATGTTATTCATATTTTGAAAGAAAGTGTTTTATAATAAAAATCCCAATTTTAACATCAATATGAAATGTATAAAATAATCCTGTTTTGAAATAAATTGTTTTACAATAAAAAAAAATCACATTTTTATTATATACATGAATTGTTGAAATGTGAAGTGTTAAAAATAGCAATTCGTTCAAATAAATATGCATGAGTCGAAATATTCATTAATTAGCTAATGATATGATTTTTACCTATACTTGCAACATTAGAATGAATGGTGTTCTTAAACCAAATGGAATCAAATATGAAGTTGAATGGAAAATGATAAGTGATAAGAACTGTATATATGTACATGCATATTTATTTGAACAGGTTATAGCAAAGGGGCTAGAGAAGAGGAATAAAATTTTGTGCCCGACAAATAGGTACACATTTACTATTTTGTTTGGGTGATGATTTTATGAGCCTGTTGGCTAGCCGCTTGGCTTTTTCTTTTTCTTTTTGACATGAGACGCCCGTGTGGCTATTTGGGAATTTTCCCAGCTCCTCCCGTACAAAGGAGGTTATGGCGAAATTTTCCAAAATTTAAAGGCGTTAGTGAAATATTTGAAGTGGAATCGATATAGGAATTTTTGAATGAACTATACTTATATAAATATATAAATATAAATAAAATTAAAACGAAACGTGGCCGTGCAGTTCGTGTTTTGAAACCGTGATTTCAAACGATTAGTACGGGAGATCCGACCATCGGATTTTCCTGAAATCGCAACCGTTGGGTTCGCTTTGGAAAAATCTTTCCAACGGCACCAACTTTGTAAAAATCCAATGGTTGGATTGTCTGGAATGTTTAATTCAAATATGAAGATAAACAGTGCCAGAAACGATTATATTTTTATATATATAAATATAATTATAATAAATCGAATAACGACGCCGTAGTTCGTATTTTGAAATCGAAACTTCAAACGATTATACCGGGAGATCCGACCCTCGGAATTTCCCGAAACTGGAACCGTTGGATTCGTTTTGAAAAGATCTTGCTAATGATGTAAATTTTGTGAAGATCCAACGGTTAGATTTTCAGATATGTGTAAATCAAATCTGAAGAAAAACAGCGCCACGGCCGCGTTATGGCCCGAAGCGTCGTTTTGAATAAATTGGCTATTTTAAAATAAATAAAAATAGCGATAAATCGTTATAAAATATTATAAACGATATGGATGTGATTTAGAAATTAACTGAAGGTTGGCTAAGTCGAATGGTTTCCTGGGTGTTGATCTGATGTTTGTTTCGGCCTTCGGGATTAATATTTGGGAAATCGTTCTCTTACTGATTGACGGTTGATGACTAATGAATTGAAATGATGCGTGTGTATGTTAGTATTGCACTTGTTTATTATATACGCGAGTTGCTCAGAAAGACCGGGTTTATCCCATTCTGAATAACTGAATCGACGATAAGAAATCGAAGATGAAGACGGTGGTCGAAGACCGGAGATCTTCACCTCGTTTGGATGGTAACCGAGGTCCTGATTGGGAGGCATCCCGAAATATGGATAATGAGTGGTGATCGTCCAGACGTACGTGGTGATCGATGGGTTTGCGAGGTATTTAGTGCCTCCGGTTTCGTTCAGACCCAGAACGGACTTGTAAATGGACTGTGT
The DNA here is from genome assembly GCA_030737875.1 of Allium sativum. Taxonomy (NCBI): domain Eukaryota; kingdom Viridiplantae; phylum Streptophyta; class Magnoliopsida; order Asparagales; family Amaryllidaceae; genus Allium; species Allium sativum. The sequence goes on along the minus strand of CM060915.1, from coordinate 976,160,835 downwards.
GTCTGACATTGGATTTTATTCTGTGTTGATTGATCTCTATTAAATATACATCTGTGTGGCGGCAGAGAATTTATTCTTTTGCTTAACGCCCTTCTCTGAAACGCACGAGCTCAGAGGTTGTATATGGATGGACATCAGTCGCATGGCATGAATTGCTAGTGTGACATGCCTAAGTGGCAAATGATCAGGGCTTCTATTGAAAAGCAAAGTCTTGTGGTGATGATCAAAGCACCGCCTGTGTGGTGTAGCTTTGTGTGTAACGTGAAATCGCGAGCCTCACACCCGGTATGAACCAGAAACGGGAGGAAGGACCTTAGGGAGGACATGCGTTTCTTCCTAGCTAGGGTGGTGTCAATGACCTACCAGCCCTGACATTTATATACTTTTCACCTGTGTGGTTGTTGCTGTTGCGAGGCGCCTCGGTTTGATCGGACGATCCGGGTCCGATGGAGTCATTCGTTGGCTCATTTACGCCCCCAAAGGGCAGGGAAACGTATTGTTCAGGAATTTTAATCCACATCGGTGGACTGGCCCTATCGCTCCTAGGGTCACTCGAGCTCTGATACCAAATGAGACGACCCCAAACCCCGTACTGACGGAGGCAAGGGTAATCTGTGGAATATAACACAGAAACAGATAATAGCAGAACAGAATTAAATAAATACACCAGATAATGAACAATAGAATATACTGGATAAAAGTAATCATCAGAGTTACACAGTATACAGGATCATACTTAGTAAAAATACAGTTCAGCTATACATAAATGTCTACAGCGGAAAACAAACATAATATGTACAATAGGAGCTTACAAAATTGGAAACAAGCCCAGTACCCCCACTGAAGTCCGCAGTTTTCTCGGATTGGCTAGCTATTACCGGAAGTTCGTTAAAAACTTTTCGAAGATATCTGGTCATCTAACGAAGCTTACAAAGAAGTACTCTAAATTCAAATGGACTCCAGAAAGTGAGGAGGCTTTTGAAGAGCTAAAGTTAAGACTAACGACTACTCCAGTGTTAACCATCATCGATGGCAACCAGGATTTAAAAGTTTGGACTGATGCTTCTAGAGAAGGCCTTGGCGCAGTGTTAATGCAAAGGGATCAAGTGATTGCTTATGCTAGCCGTCAACTGAAGCCGCACGAGAAGAACTACGTAACTCATGATCTTGAGTTATTGGCTATTGTGTTCGCTTTGAAAATCTGGAGACATTATCTTCTGGGTGAGAGATTTGAACTGTTTACAGATCACCAGTCGTTAAAGTATCTATTCACACAGAAGGACTTGAATCTGAGGCAGCAACGTTGGCTAGAGTTCCTTGCAGCATACGATTTTGAAATTATATATACTCCAGGGAAAGCCAATGTCGTGGCTGATGCGCTGAGCCAAAAGAATGTAATGATCGCCAGCTTTATTATCACGACTTCCTTGATTGACAAAATATCTATTCTTCAGAAGGAGGATAACTTTATTAAGGATATGATCAAAAGGATTTAGAAAGGCGAAACCTCGTGTTTTCAAATAGATAACGACGAGACCCTGAGATTGAAAGGAAGGATTTGTGTTCCTGACATTCCCGAGCTCAAAAGGGAAGTGTTAGATGAGTGTCACAAGTCCAAGCTGAGTATCCATCCTGGTGTGGCATAGATGTATAACGATCTCAAACGAACATTCTGGTGGAAGGCTATGAAAAGAGACGTTTCAATATACGTTAGCCGATGCCCTACTTGCCAATTAGTCAAGAGCGACCAACAGAAGCTGGCTGGATTGTTACAACCGCTAGAAGTTCGAAGTGGGAACATATTTCCATGGACTTCATTGATGGTCTGCCTAGAACCAGAAAAGGAAATGACAGTATTTGGGTGATCGTAGATCGCTTCACGAAGACCGCCCATTTTATACCTGTCAGATCAAACAGAACTGCTCAGAGTCTGGCGCAGATATACTTCAGGGAAATAGTTAGACTACATGGAGTGCCACTCAGTATAGTCAGTGATAGAGATACAATATTTACTAGTAAATTCTGGAAGGCATTTCAGGTAGAACTAGGAACAAAGTTGAACTTGAGCACCGCTTATCATCCTCAGACAGACGGTCAGACTGAGAGGGTGAATCGTATTTTAGAAGATCTATTGCGGGCTTGTGTTATAGATTTTGGTGGATCATGGGAGGACCATCTACATTTGGCTGAATTCTCATATAACAACAGCTACTAGGCGAGTCTGACAATGTCGCCATTCGAAGCATTGTATGGTAGGCCGTGCCGATCTCCTGCTTGTTGGGTCGAACCTGGAAATAGACTTGTGTTAGGGCCTGATATGATTCGAGAAGCTGCCGACAAAGTCGATTTTATTAAGAAGCGATTACTCGCCGCTCAAAGCCGACAAAAGAGCTATGCCGATAGAAGAAGAAGAGATATATCCTTTGTTGTTGGCGACTACGTGTATTTGAAAGTATCGCCGATGAGAGGAGTTATCCGGTTCGGTAAAACTGGAAAGTTGGCGCCCAAATTCATAGGTCCGTTTCCTATTCTGGAACGGATCGGAACTCTCGCTTATAGGGTTAAATTGCCTGATTGTTTGCCTGGAGTTCATGATGTATTTCACATATCTCAACTTCGAAAGCACGTTCATGATCCAGACTTGATCGTGGAAGAAGCAGCTCAACAGGATATTGAAATTACTCCAGAATTAGCTGTGAGAAGAGAGCCGCTAAAGATCATCGGCAAAGAAACCAAAGAGCTGAGGAACAAGAAGGTTCACTTAGTCAAAGTGCAGTTGAGTGGAGATCCGCGAGATTGTACTTGGGAAACTGAGGAGAGCATTCAGAAAGCTTATCCTAGATGCCGAGTGGATATCTCTGATTGACTCCGGTGCAAGGTATAATTACCATACTCTACATCACCATTTAATTCTCTATTCTATTGTTATTTTCTTTCCATGGATGTGCACTTTTAACTCTATAGTCTGAATGATTTTAAAAGGAGAATAGGAATTAATTTAAATGGTTTTGAAAAGTTAAAAACAAATTGCTTGTTGGTTGCATTGTGTGATTGTAGATTAGATTAATTAAAATTATTAAAACGATAGTTAATTTAATCAACAATAGAATAATGGTAGCATTTATTCGATTAAATCACACATTGAACTGATTAGAAAATAAATAGAAATATATACATGTGTATTATATATGTTTGAACGGGTAAATGGATTAGCTATTGAGTAAAGATTTTATTTGCGTGCCCGACAAATAGGTAAACCTTAATGAGTTGGATGCGAAATATTATTATATCAACTCCTGTGAATGCCATTGGATGCGGAGTGCTGGTTTTTCTGTGTGAAATAATAAATGTCGCCATAGGATAGCAACAATTAATTTTGAACTACATTGCATGGCATACTCAGAAGATAGGCATACTTCATCATATACCACATAAGCATTTGGAGCTTGTGTGACGAGGTGGAAGATTTACCATACGAGCGAGAGGCTTGTATGGCGATGACTATATTTTACAGGTTGAACTGATGACTGATATGGACTATTTAAATTGTAACGATTAAATTGTCAGATTAATAAAAACCCCACATGGGTCTGGAGTTGACAATAATCACGTCTCTCTAGTTATTAGATACGACACATGGACTATTTATTCCCCATACGGGACAGGGTGACGAGAATTTATTCTCTGGAGTTATTTTCAGTACACGCTCCACTGTAAACACCAGAATATATCACTATAAATATGTGTATGCTTATTAGGATTTATTGGGTACCTAATACGGCCCAATAAATTTCCAAACCTCTCCCCGTACAAAGGAGGTTATGGCGAAATTTTTCGAAAATTCCGGGTGTTAGCCAAATTTTTGAAGAATTTGAAATTTCTCAGAAACTGAAAAGTTGGAGAATTGAAGCCAGATCGAACGTAGAGTTGATTAATCCAACCACTTTCGACTTTGTTCCTTTTCGGGGACGAAAAGTTTTAAGTGGGGGAGATTGTAACGACCCAGAAAATCTGAACCAATTTAAAATTTTTAAATTGGCTAAAATAATGGATTTTAAATATTTAAAATAAATATTTTAGCTAATAGCAATGAAAAGTGAGTTTGAATCGACAATTGAAAACGAATATAATTAATTATAATTATAAACCAGGCCTGAAAGGGTGCTGCAGTTTCAAAAATTGAATTCAAACTTTGTCGGACTGTACCGGGTGCAAAACAAAACGGATTTTAGTGAAACCAAAAATATTTAAATCTGTTAGTGAATACCTTTCTAACGAATCTGAAAAATCGAATTTTCATAACGGAAAGCAAAAGTTATGGCCAAATGAATTTTCAGAAAGGTCGCTATGGAATTTATATAGCCCGGGAAATTGGCCATTTTACATACGACCTCGGAATTCGACGAAACCACTTTTGTTGGATCCGGGATGTGAAGTTATTGCTAGTTTTCAAATTTCATAATTTTTGAAGCTAATATGTGAGCGTGGCAAAGGAAAACGTGTTTTGGTCAATTATAGTTAAATTGGATCGACCAGAAATGGGCCTTTTTGCAAACGGTCTCAGAATTCGACGAAACTAGTTTTGTTGGGACCGTATCGTCAAAACATAGCTAGATTTATTTTTCTGGAATTTTTCGAATCAGTTTGTGGCCCTGGCAAATTGAAATGTACGTTCAAATTGAATATTGAATGTAATATATTTTAATTTGAAGGAAAACTGACTGAAACATTCGAATGGGCCTTCGAAACATATTCCATTGTGTTCGGAATGGGGGTAAAACGCTAGGGACGACAGTCGTTGGGTTTAGATTGGTGGTCGCGTCAGAAAACCCCTTTAAAACTTCCCCGACCAATCAGAATTTTTATATAAAAAAAAATCCTTTTTCTCTCTCCCCGATCGAAGGCGGAAAACGTTCAAAACCTTCACCCTCATTTTCCAATCAATCCACGCAAAATTAGCCCCTCCTCCAATTGAAGATTTTGTAGAGCTAGGAGAGATCTTCAAATCCATATAAGGTTTGGATTTTTTCATTGCGTGGTTTGGGAGAACGGACGTCGAGAAGTCAGCGCGTTCAAGTAGCCGCCGCCTCAGGCGATCGAACGCCACCGCACCCCCCTGCGCTGAAAGCTCTATCCTTTCCCTTCGACACTGCGTAGGCCGATCGAGCTATCGATTCACGGATTTCACGAAATCGCGTGACCTAGTTTTGAACATTTCTGGAAGGTATACGGCTTGTTTTATTTTCATCAGTTTTAACACCTTTAAACCGTTGCAAACTTTGAAAAATCATATCTTTTTGCTGTGTTGACGAAATTCAGTGAAACAAGAGACAGTGGACTCGGATGGACGTCTTCTACCTTCTAGAAGAGACCGCATATTTTTCTGAGCCTTCTGCTATTTTTGGTGGAGTGGAACCCAATGTGAGATTTCTAATTTATAAACGATATGGAAAACGACGATGTATAAATTATATAGTCGATGTATGAGTTATATTAGCGTTGTACACCTCATGTATAAGCGTTGTATAAGTTGTACGTTCGATGTATAAGTTGTATATGCGTTGTAAAAATTATATATGTGTTGAAATAGAAGTGAATTGCTATATATATATATATATATATATATATATATATATATATATACGCCCCTCGTCCACAAACCATGGACGATATTTATTGGTTATGATTGGTGTGAAAATTGATTGATAGCAAATGGTTGATTGTGATTGTTTGTGGTTGAAATTGGTTGATTGTGGTTGAAAAATACCCATTTGTGGTTGAGAAATATTTGGTTGAAACCACATAGGAATAGTTTGTGGAAATGAAATAAATATATACATGCCGCCTGCGTGCGAACTAGATGCATCATCCCCATTGTCAAAAACCGCGAGGTTTTAAGGTAGAGCGAGGAGCCGTACTAGGGACGGTCCCGGTTTTAACTACCCTGCCGTTATACTGCCGAAATTTTGAATAATATTCATATGTTTGAATTATTTTAATTTGCTGAAACTATATTTATTCATTGAATAGAAAACCTTCATGTGTTGAATCGATATTCATTCGTTGAATTGAAATTCATGTGTTGAATGGTATTCGTGTTTTAAATATAAAAATCACATTTTTATCTATATATATAAACTATAGAAAACCTTCATGTGTTGAATCGATATTCATTCGTTGAATTGAAATTCATGTGTTGAATGGTATTCGTGTTTTAAATATAAAAATCACATTTTTATCTATATATATAAACTATAGAAAACCTTCATGTGTTGAATCGATATTCATTCGTTGAATTGAAATTCATGTGTTGAATGGTATTCATATTTTGAAAGAAAGTGTTTTATAATAAAAATCCCAATTTTAACATCAATATGAAATGTATAAAATAATCCTGTTTTGAAATAAATTGTTTTACAATAAAAAAAATCACATTTTTATTATATACATGAATTGTTGAAATGTGAAGTGTTAAAAATAGCAACTCGTTCAAATAAATATGCATGAGTCGAAATATTCATTAATTAGCTAATGATATGATTTTTACCTATACATGCAACATTAGAATGAATGGTGTTCTTAAACCAAATGGAATCAAATATGAAGTTGAATGGAAAATGATAAGTGATAAGAACTGTATATATGTACATGCATATTTATTTGAACAGGTTATAGCAAAGGGGCTAGAGAAGAGGAATAAAATTTTGTGCCCGACAAATAGGTACACATTTACTGTTTTGTTTGGGTGATGATTTTATGAGCATGTTGGCTAGCCGCTTGGCTTTTTCTTTTTCTTTTTGACATGAGACGCCCGTGTGGCTATTTGGGAATTTTCCCAGCTCCTTCCGTACAAAGGAGGTTATGGCGAAATTTTCCAAAATTTAAAGGCGTTAGTGAAATATTTGAAGTGGAATCAATATAGGAATTTTTGAATGAACTATATTTATATAAATATATAAATATAAATAAAATTAAAACGAAACGTGGCCGTGCAGTTCATGTTTTGAAACCGTGATTTCAAATGATTAGTACGGGAGATCCGACTATCGGATTTTTCTGAAATCGCAACCGTTGGGTTCGCTTTGGAAAAATCTTTCCAACGGCACCAACTTTGTAAAAATACAATGGTTGGATTGTCTGGAATGTTTAATTCAAATCTGAAGAAAAACAGCGCCAGAAACGATTATATATATATATATATATATAATTATAATAAATCGAATAACGACGCTGCAGTTCGTATTTTGAAATCGAAACTTCAAACGATTATACCGGGAGATCCGACCGTCGGAATTTCCCGAAACTGGAACCGTTGGATTCGTTTTGAAAAGATCTTGCTAATGATGTAAATTTTGTGAAGATCCAACGGTTAGATTTTCAGATATGTGTAAATCAAATCTGAAGAAAAACAGCGCCACGGCCGCGTTATGGCCCGAAGCGTCGTTTTGAATAAATTGGCTATTTTAAAATAAATAAAAATAGCGATAAATCGTTATAAAATATTATAAACGATATGGATGTGATTTAGAAATTAACTGAAGGTTGGCTAAGTCGAATGGTTTCCTGGGTGTTGATCTGATGTTAGTTTCGGCCTTCGGGGTTAATATTTGGGAAATCGTTCTCTTACTGATTGACGGTTGGTGACTAATGAATTGAAATGATGCGTGTATATGTTAGTATTGCACTTATTTATTATATACGCGAGTTGCTCAGAAAGACCAGGTTTATCCCATTCTGAATAACTGAATCGACGACAAGAAATCGAAGATGAAGACGGTGGTCGAAGACCGGAGATCTTCACCTCGTTTGGATGGTAACCGAGGTCCTGATTGGGAGGCATCCCGAAATATGGATAATGAGTGGTGATCGTCCAGACGTACGTGGTGATCGATGGGTTTGTGAGGTATTTAGTGCCTCCGGTTTCGTTCAGACCCAGAACGGACTTGTAAATGGACTGTGTGTCTGACATTGGATTTTATTCTATGTTGATTGATCTCTATTAAATATACATCTGTGTGGCGGCGGAGAATTTATTCTTTTGCTTAACGCCCTTCTCTGAAACGCACGAGCTCAGAGGTTGTATATGGATGGACATCAGTCGCATGGCATGAATTGCTAGTGTGACATGCCTAAGTGGCAAATGATCAAGGCTTCTGTTGAAAAGCAAAGTCTTGTGGTGATGATCAAAGCACCGCCTATGTGGTGTAACTTTGTGTGTAACGTGAAATCGCGAGCCTCACACCCGGTATGAACAAAAAACGGGAGGAAGGACCTCAGGGAGGACATGCGTTTCTTCCTAGCTAGGGTGGTGTCAGTGACCTACCAGCCCTGACATTTATATACTTTTCACCTGTGTGGTTGTTGCTGTTGCGAGGCGCCTCGGTTTGATCGGACGATCCGAGTCCGATGGAGTCATTCGTTGGCTCGTTTACGCCCCAAAGGGCGGGGAAACGTATTGTTCAGGAATTTTAATCCACATCGGTGGACCGGCCCTGTCGCTCCTAGGGTCACTCGAGCTCTGATCCTGAGACTCGGGCTAGGCAGTCTCGAATTCGGTAAGGACTATCTTTTGCCTTGGTTCATGACGGAAATCCAATTTCCAAATACGACATCGTGCGATTTTGATTGTATACCTATATATGGCGACATAGTGGTATGGGGCATTAATGCCGTCTATGATTGATAGTTATGATTTGAAATTGTTTTCAAAACATATAAACACTAGTAATAATATCAAATGCTTTTGTTCTATTCGTATCAAGCATATCTTGGCCATTATAAGGTAAAAACTCTATCCTCCGGTTTGCGTTGCATTGTGTGATGGGAATTGAGTCTTATAATGGCTTCATTTTTATAAAAAGCATTGCGATGTTTTAAAAGAAAGATTGGTTTTAAAGCACTGGCAATCCAATGGAGTGAACCCGTTCCACGAAAGTGGCGTGGTCCTGTGATTAGCTCAATTTATATATGTGTTGAGTAGATTTCTCATACCAGTCCCATGACTGACTCGTAGTTTGTTTCACTTTCAAACTCGGGTGCCCCTTTTTTACACGGGCAGCCTTGTATTCAGGTTTAGCTGGTTCTTTCTGGATAGCTGGAGTTGAAGATGGATTCTATCATTTATCTCTTTTTATGTTGTTCAGCTCCTATTGTACATATTATGTTTGTTTTCCGCTGTAGACATTTATGTATAACTGAACTGTATTTTTACTAAGTATGATCCTGTATACTGTGTAACTCTGATGATTACTTTTATCCAGTATATTCTATTGTTCATTATCTGGTGTATTTATTTAATTATGTTCTGCTATTATCTGTTTCTGTGTTATATTCCACGGATTACCCTTGCCTCCGTCAGTACGGGGTTTGGGGTCGTCTCAGGTTTATTGGCATCATTAAAGGTGCGACCTACTCTCTTGGATCAAATAGGAACTTCATAGCGAGAGGATCCACAGATTTCAGACATCTTGGATAGGCTCAGTAGAGGGGAGACTTCTAGTCACCTCAGTAAATATTCCACAGATGATAGAGGGTGGTTGCGACGAGATGGAGTTGGGAGTTCGCTGAAGACAGTCCTTGAGGAAGCTCATCATTCTAAGATGACTATTCATCTTGGTGGTGATAAGATGTATAGAGATATGAAGAAGGTTTTCCTTTGGGTTAGGATGAAGAAAGATGTGGCAAAGTTTGTTTCTCGATGTTTGGTTTTTTAGCAAGTCAAAGCTGAGCAAAGGAACCTCGGTGGTTTTCATCCTTTAGAGGTCCCACAGTGGAAGTGGGAGAGCGTCTCGATGGATTTTATTGATGATTTGCCTAGATCAAGGAAAAGCAATACCAGTATTTGGGTTATAGTAGACAGACTTACTAAGAGCGCTCATTTCATTCCGGTTAAGAGTAAGAGGACGACAACATGGTTGACAACAGTTTACACTCGTGAGATAGTCCGTCTTCATGGTGTACCTTCCAGCATCGTAAGTGATCGTGACCCCATTTTCACTAGCGAATTTTGGAGAGGCTTGCAAGAAGCATTAGGTACACAGTTGTGGTTGAGCACCGCTTATCACCCTCATATAGATGGACAGATGGAAAGGGTGAATAGAGTTCTTGAGGATCTTTTAAGGCTGTGTATCCTAGACTTCGGAGGGACTTGGGAAGAGCATCTTCCTTTAGTAGAGTTCGCCTACAACAACAGTTATCAAGTTAGTATTAGCATTGCACCCTTCTAAGCATTATACAGACGACCCTGTAGATCACCGACTTGCTGGGGGGAATCTACAGAAAGACTTCTACATGGACTGGATATGGTTAGAGAAACTTCAAAAAAGATTGACCTTATTTACAGACGCATGAAGACAGCTCAGGATATGCAAAAGTCCTACGCAGATAAGAGAAGGACTGACATTGAGTTTGATGTCGGAGACATGGTTTTCATCAGGGTATCATCTTTGAGGAATGTGGTTCGCTTTGGATCTGTATGGAAATTAGCAACAAGATTTGTAGGGCCCTTTCCCATAACAGAAAGGATTGGCCAAATGGCCTACAGAGTAATGCTACAGAGAGATTGTCCAGCATTCATGATGTTTTCCACGTTTCTCATTTACGGAAGTGCTTGCATGATACAGCAGAACTAGTTGAGCCGAGTATGCTCGAGGAAGTAGAGGTAGAACGGGAGGTGACAGTTAGACGAGTTCCTACCCGTATTCTTGGATCGGAGGTTAAAAAGCTACACAACTGATAGTTCAAGTTGATGAAAGTTCAGTAGGGAGATAACCAAGATGATGCAACTTGGGAGACTGAAGACAAGATTCGTGCTTCGTACCCTTTTCTTTTCAAGGATATGTTCTTAACTTCCTTTCCAAAGCTTTTGTTCATGCATGTTTCTATCATTTAAAGTATATCCTATCGACCGAATCTTCAACCTTTAGGTAGGAACCCCATGGATGTAAACATGTTTTTAGAAATGTTATGTCTTATGGATGCAAGTGTTTGCTAGTGGTTGCTCGTGGATGCATATACACACACATTAGGCACTAGATCGGCTCAATCACTCTCATACTGCATATGGATGTATGTGCATTTTTCTTCTTTTAATGCATAGAAGTGAGTGTATCATCATATGGATGTTTCATTTGGATAAATGGTTGCGCACGCATATAGAACTTACATGTTATAATAGGATTATTTGCATACATTTTGGATTCATGGCACTAACATACATTGCATTAAGGAGGTCGACCGAATCGATATACCATCTGATCTTTCACATTAGTATAGGGACATATACACACACCTTTTCATATGTTCATATAAGCATTAGAGGTCTTTAAGGACAATGGATGCATGTGGTTGGTGGATGAGTAGATGGATGATGGATGTTAGGATACACATTCTTCTTAACTTGGAGATTTCGGGGACGAAATCCTTTAAGTAGGGGGGAATGTAACACCCCATAATTTATAACACATTAAAATGATAAGTTAAAGAATACTTAATTAAATATTGGGAATTAAGTGAAATGGACTATGCCATTGCGTTCGTCTCGGAGTTTCGCTTAAGATAGACACCAAGTTTGTGTAAAATGGGCATCGTAGGAAGAAAATATTAAGATTATAAGTTTGTTTACATATGACCCATAAATAAAATAAGTCCAGAATTTAAACAAATTCAAAATAGAACTGCGGAGGGGGGAGCGGGAAATATCCCGCTATGGGTGTCGACCTATGGGTCGACCCCATCAAGGAGGTGTTGACCCCTATGTCGAGCCCTGGGTCGACACACTAATGGGGGTCGACCCCCATACGGATCTAGGCAGATCTCTACTTCCGAACGTGGACTAATTTTTGTGCAATATTCGTCGTCTGATGGCTATATAAAGGACCCTATACCTATTGTTTTATTCATCTAAATCGATGGTGACGGTGAGATGCTGCTCCAACTCAGATTAAATTGGCCTTTTCTGTAGAAACGACGATTCATACGTATTTTTAACGGCGCGATTTTCGACCCTCCGAAAACCGTGTCATTATTGAAAGAAATTAGAAGATGAGATAGAAAAGATAGAACTAATAGAATAGAAGAATAAGAAGTTATCAGAAATCTCACAGCGGAATTTAAAAATACAAATACATTACATCATAGGGTCTGATACATCATAATACATCAACAACTTACAACATCATAGTACATTCACATAATAATACATCATGATATGGGAATACAAATCTAATTGGATACATAGGTGTAGTTAAAACTACTAGACTTGTCCTGCGACTTGAACTTCGCGAGGATTCCATTTGCCAACCTGAATTACTTGCCTACTCATAATAATCATTATGAGTACCCAAGAGTTTAGGGAAAACACAGAAAATAAACTCCGGGTCAGTCATGGGACTGGTGTGAGTAAACATAGTTAAAAGATGTACACGGGGGAAAATAAGGGATATGGTGTTCCGTTATTAACAGATTCAATTACTTTAGAAATCTTAAGCCCAATCCATAACTACTATATGGAAAACGACCCTTGTATTTTAATATCAAAACGTTTGATATTTATGATAGTATTTATCAAATAAATAGTCATCTAGTGAATCGCTTGCATCTCACGTTCACGTACATAGAAAAAAAATCTAAAACCGTCGAGCGCTTATTGGAAATTTGGTTTCTAACTGACAGGGTATGGGAGCACCCACCGATCAGTGTACTCTAGAGAAGATACACTGGGGTTCAACAAGAACGTCCTGCAACCCGGCCACACATGACTGTCCACTCATTTAGCTTGAGTGTAACGAATATATTACCACCTCCACGGTTGGGAATGACCCTTCCGATTACCGAAGTTACAGCAGTGAATATAGATTAAGAAACAAAAGGAATTACTCTAGATGGTGATAATATACCCTGCTTGGGTATGCCCCAACTAGCCATGCTGCCTAGCCCAACTATTGTCTTTCTCGGGTTGTGAGGTTTGAAGTCACGTTACCGTTGACGGATTATTCTTCAACGTCTTTGAATATCACACCGTCCTATCTGACAGATCACTCATTTGTTTCCACAAACATATTCTGGGTATAAGGCTAAAGAAACAAATTTCTTTGCCACCAACAAAATACACTTACGTAAAGTCGATGTGTAAAATCTGATCGATATACGTTGTCAGACATCCGACTGTTCGGATCTGTTCTGGGATTGATCAGACCGTAGATACTATTTTGAAATAGTCCTTGCATTCTTCATCTTTATCGATTTCGGTATACGTCGTATAAATCCGAGTCGAAGTGGAATGTAAATTCCGGACTCTTCGAAACGATGTACGAAATATCTTTTATAGTCGATAATTTATTTTCAGCTTAACTGTCTTTAATTCAGTTTGCACATCCTGTATTTATAATTATATATACAGTATAAAATTCTCAGGTTCATATCTGGATATCTTAAATATCATTTACAATTGTGTAGTTAAAGTGTGTGCGACGCACACAAGATGTGATACAGTTTTTATCACTATTTGGAAGTGTATAGAAAAAGCCCGTGCTACGCACACGGTGTTAAATCTAGCTTATCATCGACTGTCAGACGATGTTCTATACTCTGATTTGATTTGTCAAATATTTATTTCTTTTATTTAAACTTAAATAAATTGTTTTATAATTTAATTTAAGTTAAATTATCTTTTAGAACTCATGTTCTAACTCGACGAACTTCTTCGAACAACTTCGATTCTCTGACCTCACTGTCATCTTTACTGTTTCACTTGTTTATGCCATATTAAATAAAAACTCTATTTTTATTTAAATAATTAATTTCTGATTTATTTCTTTTAATTATTTAATTAAATTAAAATTGATTTAATTTAATTATTGTCTTTTGAAAACGATTCTTGTTTGGACTTGCCTTGCTAACTCCGGTGTTGCCAAACTCTCGTGCCCTGGTGTTGATCACTTCGAAAACGTTGCCAAACCCATGTTGCCAGACCTTCGTGCCAAGCCTTCGATCCCCCTCAAAAACATGGTGATCCACCGATGGATCACTCGAAAATCACTGTGCCAAGTCTTCCCCTTTTCTTCTCCATTTTGCCATCGACTTCCTGTGCAAACGTGCACAGCTGTGCACGTGCACCACCTTCCCCACCACCAGATCAACGTCGAACCTCCACCCACAAACTCCACTTCATCCACCGATCATCTCTGACGCCTTGCCACCACCCATCGTCACCTCCACCTCGATTTCACCCCCTCACCGCAACTTCCAGTGCACAGTTCAAAAAGTACACCACCTACATCGAGCTCGCACCACCACCTCCGACCACCTGAACACTTCGCACCGCTGCCACCAGCTCCGCCAAGTCTCGACGCCGCTCCCCGCCCAATTCTGGCCAACTCGCACCACCGTGGGTCCCCCCACGTCGTCGCCAAACCGATGAACCCATTTTTGCTTTCAATACCTAAACCGAGTTCGTCAGCTCAAATCACTTGATGGAAAAATCATTGGGTATTTTTCTCGAGTTCCCCGATGTGTGCAGCTCCTCCACGCTCCACGATTTGGTCACCACCTTCGTCGTTCGCCGGAATTTGGTCAACATGTCATTTTCGGCCATCTCAAGCTTTCTCCCTCATCCCAACGTTTAAAATCGTGAAACCACTTTTAAAAATCATCATTTTGTTTGTTGATTACATTCATATCTCTGAAATTCCATTCTACGATGTTTGAATTTTCGGGCTGAAATGTTGATACAGAGAATCATCTGTTTCCTTGCATTCTTGGTTTCCAAAACATATATTGTTGATCCTTTATTCTTGCTATAATGTATATATATATTCTCGTATACAAGGTAACTCATCAATACACTTGTATGGTTTGTGTTTTTAGATCATCAAGGTTTAGTTTCAAATAACAGAGTTGTGTTTTGATAGGAAACAAAACAACAGTATTTTCCTTGATCAAGATTAAGGTGATGAACTCCTTATTATTTTATAAACACTTGCATACATGGTTTACTGGTGATATATACTTGGTGTTCTAGCATCTACAAGGTTGATAACAACATGATAGAACTTGCATTGATAATAAACATGAAAGCACAAACTGTTTACAGTAAAACATGAAATCAAACTTGAACTTAGTGAGGTTTACTCACTTGAAAAGCTTTCACAAATTTCTTGCTGTGGATGGTTTTTGTTTTCAGCAAAGTGTTCTTGTGTTTGTGAAAAACGATTTGCATGGATATGATGGTGTATTTATAGGCCCACTCTTCTCTTTAAACAATAGTTTTTCCCTTATGCTTTTAATAGTAAAAACCCACGTCTTCTACCTACCCCTTTCTCTCTCATTTGAATGGTCTAAACATTATACAGCATGTTTTTTTCAAAGTACTTTCCATAAGAGATATTTCTACCAACGTCTCCTTGTTCTCTCCTAAGTACAAGACTATATGCTTTCATTAAATGCTCCCCTTGCTTGCATTAAATGCTCTCAATACTTACCATCACAAAACTTAAGAGAAAATAGTTTTCCTCTTTGATATTTTGTTTGTCTTCATTTTTAGTTCAGCCGCAAGTAATAGTGTAGGGATTAGGTGATGATTAAATTCAAATCTATTTCTAAATGATGGGGTTTTGGACTTGATTTTGTTTAAAGGTTGGACTATACTTCTTGCAAATGAACTTGGTGTATATATATACTTATATATATACTTAGGCCGTAGCATATGTATATAGAAATATATATATATGCCTATACTTTTCATGCTATACTTATATATATAAATATATAAATATATAGGTGTTAATCTCATTACTTGTTTGCTTAGTATATGACAACTTATACATGTTAGTTGTAAAATAGGAATTTCCACACTTATTTCATGTTGCTAGCTTCCCTACACTTCATAATGTTATAAAATGTGTCGCCATTATTTCTTAAGTTGTTAAAACATTTAGTTAATATATCCTGTGTATATTAAGTTATAGTGTAAATCATATATGTATATACATACATATAAGTGATTATACATATTAAAATTGGTCGAGTCTTCTAGATACACTTTAATTTCCTTATTAAAATGAATATCAGGTGCTTGAAAAATCCAGCCATTACAGACTACCCCACTTAAAAGAATTTCGCCCCGAAATTACATAAGAAAGATAGAAAGTTTCCAAAAGAAAATATTTCATAAACTGGTTGCTTTAGTACACATACACATACGACTAGTTTTATACTATCACTAGTCTCGATACATACAATAATACTAGACTTGACTACTCAAGTTCTAAACTGCCCCAAAATATACATACGTAACTATCCTCCTCGAGTCCCTGTCCTACTACTCGTCGTCAGAGATATTTATTATCTCTACGACCTCCTCGTTATCAGATATATTAAGGACCTCAACTACGTCCTCTGCATCAGTCTCCTCCTCGTCATCCTCTATATAAATCAGGCCCACTGGTGGTATTAAATATAGCCTCACCACGGGATATCCATACTCACCGAATACTTGTACTCCTCCTCCTGCCATGCGAAACTCGACGAGAACTTGTTCCAATCTATTCCATATCGCTGTCCTTTGGGCTACTTGTTCTTCTTGCTGGTTTCCCGTAGCAATGACTGGGGTTCCCGGAACAACTTGGTCTTCTTCTTCCTCATATTCTTCCTCATATTCTTCTTCATATTCTTCTTCATATTCTTCCCCTTCTTCGCCATCCTCAGCTCCTTCACCATAACCGTCAACACTTCCTTCATCTCCTATCACTTCATCCTCATCAGTAAAGTCTTGGTGTCCTCCATCTTGTTCTATTGGTTCGTTCCTGCCAAGCACTGATCCTTCTGATGATATGTGTGTACCTTCGTCATCGATGGGTGATCTCTCTCGGTTGTTGTCGGAATCTCCTACTCTTTGTCTCTTTGCTCGCAGCCTAAGAAACTGGAGTGGTGTCACCCTCTTTCTTGTCGTGGTCTTCCATACTGGACCCATCTAACACGTAAGCAAGAATATAGAACTCATCAGTGATGTAAACATACAAGAGAGTTCATAAGTCCTAATAAACTGAATCCATAAAACACACATGCATATGCTCCCAGAAATGTAGAAATCGAAATTTCATTACATTTAACTATACCAAAGTAAATCATACCTAACTCGTAGGAAAATCTGGGTATAATTTCTTTATCTGCTTCTCGGTCTCCCACGTACAGTCTTTCGGGTTTTCGCTCCACTGGATCTTTAGTAGCCTCACCACTTTGTTGCGAAGTTGCTTTCCCTCTCGGTCAATAATACTGAATGGATGCCTAATCACTGTCAAGTCTGGCTCAATCTCTATCTCTTGCTGAACAGAGGGTTCCAGAATTAATGATGGATTGTGCATACATTTTCTCAAGTGTGATACGTGAAATACGTTGTGAATTCCCGCCATATATTCTGGTAATTCAACTTTATATGCTTGAAAACCAATTCTTTCTAAGACGCGGAAAGGTCCAACATACCTTGGTGCTAACTTTCCATATTTTCCAAATCTTACTACTCCCTTCATTGGTGAGATCTTCACGAAAACTAGATCTTCTATTTCGAATACTAAATCTCTTCGCCTTTGATCGGCATAACTTTTCTGGCGATCCTGGGCTTCTTTCATTCTCAGTTTCACTAATTCCACTTTCGCTGTCGCTTCTAGTATCATATCCGGACCAAGTACCAATTTGTTTCCAGACTCTACCCAACATGCTGGCGCTTTACAAGGTCTTCCATATAATGCTTCATATGGTGCCATCTGTATACTCGCCTGGTAACTGTTATTATATGAAAATTCTACTAGGTGTAAATGATCTTCCCACGACCCTCCAAAATCTAAAATACACGCTCTTAGAAGATCCTCCAATATACGATTAACTCTTTCCGTCTGACCGTCCGTTTGAGGATGGTAAGCTGTACTGAAATTTAATCTTGTTCCCAACGTTCTCTGCAAAGCTTCCCAAAATCTACTTGTGAAAATGGTATCTCTGTCGCTTACAATGCTCGTTGGAATACCGTGCAGTCATACTATCTCTTTCATGAATACTTCGGCTAATGTTATGGCAGTGCGCGTTGGTTTCACTGGAATAAAGTGTGCACTCTTAGTTAACCGATCTACGATTACCCAAATCCCTTCGTAGCCTCTCCTTGTTCTTGGCAAACCATCGATGAAGTCCATCGATATCATTTCCCACTTCCAGTTGGGAATCTCTAATGGCCGTAATAGTCCAGCAGTCTTTTGATGGTCTCCCTTGACTTGCTGACAACATAGACATTCATTTACGAAAGTAATGATATCTTTATTCATTCCTGACCACCAGAATACTCGTCTCATATCGTGATTCATTTTATGAATTCCTGGATGGATGCTCAACTTTGATGCATGGCATTCTTTTAAAACCTCCTGTCTTATCCCATCCACGTCAGGTACGCATAATCTGTCGTTTATTCTCAATACTCCTTGATTGTCCAACTCGAAGTCCGTCTCTTTTCCGTTTTTGACTCCTCACATAATCTTTTCTAGTTTGGCATCCCTTTCCTGATTACTCATTATCCTTTCTTGGAGAGTCGGTGTGACTTCCAAAAGTGATAATATCGCATTTCTACTCAAGGCATCTGCCACTACGTTCGCTTTTCCCGGTGTATAAATGATATCTAAGTCATATGACGCAAGAAATTCCAACCACCGCTGTTGTCTCAGATTTAAATCTCTTTGCGTGAATAGATACTTTAATGGTTTATGATCGGTGAAAAGCTCAAATTTCCCCCCTAGCAGGTAATGTCTCCACATCTTCAATGCGAAAACGACTGCCAATAACTCCAAGTCGTGAGTTGCGTAATTCTTCTCGTGAATCTTTAACTGCCTACTTGCATATGCAATCACTTGTCCCTTCTGCATTAACACCGCTCCTACTCCTCTTACACAAGCATCGGTGTATACTGCAAATCCGCTCGTTCCATCGGGAACAGCTAATACTGGTGCTTCTGTTAATCTCTTCTTTAGTTCTTGAAACGATTTTTCACACCTTGGGTCCCACATAAACTTTTGGCCCTTCTTTGTTAACTTGGTCAGATGTGACGATATTTTGGAGTAGTCTCGGATAAATCTTCGATAGTATCCCGCCAGTCCTAGGAAACTACGAATATTTGTTGGTGTTTGAGGTTGGTTCCATAGTTGTACTGCATCTACTTTAACTGGGTCTACTGATATCCCATCTCCGTTTACTATGTGCCCCAAAAATCTCACTTCCGATTTCCAAAAGTGACATTTTGAAAACTTTGCCTTCAACACGTGTTTCCTTAGAGTTTCTAGCACTACCCTAAGATGACCACGGTGCTCTTCTTCGGTTTTTGAAAAGATTAAGATATCGTCAATGAAAACGAGAACGAATTTGTTAAGAATTTTCCTAAAAACTCTGTTCATCAGATCTACGAAGAAAGCTGGTGCGTTGGTTAATCCGAACGGCATAACCAACCACTCATAAAAGAAATCTGGGCCTCTGAATGCTGTTAAAGGAATACAATCTTCAGAGATTCTCAGTTGGTGAAATCCTGTTGCTAAATCCATTTGGGAGAATACCGTTGCTCCGTGCAATTGGTCGAAAAGGTCATCAATTCTAGGTAATGGATATCTATTTCGGATGGTTACTTTATTTAATTCTCGGTAGTCTACACACAGTCGTAAGGATCCATCCGACTTCACTACAAAAACCACCGCAGAGCCCCAACTAGAAAAACTTGGTCGGATTAAGCCTTTACTTAGCAAATCCCGAGTTTGTTTCTCTAATTCCTGAACTTCCTTGGGAGCCATCCGTCTCTTTGGTTGAATCATTTGTCTAGCTCCTGGGACTAAATCAATTCGGAATTCGATCTCTCGATGCGGAGGCAAACTTCCGACTTCCTCGAATACGTCCTCGAATTCTCTTACTACTTCCAAAGTGTCAAGACTTTCTTGAGGTGCTTCTAAAGCGTATAGAAAACTACATGTGTGAATTCCCGGTTTCCCACAAGTTATTCTAGCTTTTCGCTCTAAGCTAGTTATAAGGGTTATGATTTCCTTATCACATTTTATCTTGGCTTGGAACTTGCTTAACCAGTCTAATCCAAGTATAAAATTTAAACTTTTGAAGTCTAGAACATAGAAGTCAAATCGAAAAGAGTGTGAGAGATATAAGAGAGTTATATCCTCACAACACATTTTAAGCTCAGTTTTTCCCCCTATGGGGTTTGATACGCAAATGGGGTTTGGTGATATAATTGGTTTAAGGTCAAACTGATCTATGGTTTCGGCTGAAATAAAACTGTGCGAAGCGCCCGTATCAAATAAAACACGTAGGTAAATTCCATTAAACTGTAAAGTACCTTCTAGCACTCCCTTCCCTTTCACATTCTGAGAAGTAGACGGTTCATCTTTGATTGTAAAAACCCTAGGCTGTGGTGCCCTCTTCATCAATGGACAGTCTTTCACCATGTGTCCTGGTTGATGACAATTGAAACAGAGATTCTTCACTACCATCTCGTTCCTTTGATTCTGGTTCTGGTTCTGATTCTGTTGCTGATTCTGTTGCTGAGGTTTTTGTTGTTGTCGCGGGTATTTCTGGGGTTTCTGTTGCTGTTGTGGGTATTGCTGGGGTTTCTGGTTCCCCTTTTGTTTGCAGAATCGTGCAATGTGTCCCTTTTGTTTGCAGTTATGGCATAGGATATTTTTAAATCTACCTTCAAGTGTCTGTTGTCCCGTCTTAGCTTGGCCCTGATTATCTTTCCAATCTGGGTTGATCTTTCTTTTCATGGCATTTCCCCCACTTGTCTCCCCAGTCTGGATCCTCGCTCCTGGTTTCTTTGCATCCAGTGCTTCATATCTAAGTGCTAGGTCTACTAGTTCCACAAATGGATCCTTCAAATGTCCCATCATCCTTCCTTGCAGATTATCTCTAAGACCAGCAACAAACATCTCGTTCTTTTTCAAAAGAGTATTTATCAGTTCCGGCCCAAAGATTGAAAGTGCGTTGAATTGGTTTTCGTACTCAGCGACTGTCTTGCTTTCCTGCTTTAAGTCAATGAAGTCTCGGTACATCCTTGTCCTTCCAGTAGCAGGTAGATACTGACCTTCAAAAGCTTCTTTGAACATGGGCCAAGTAAAGTTTTCCTCAGGAGTGTTAGCAGTCTGGGCATCCCTCCATATTGCTGCGGCTCCTTCCAAATTCCATGAAGCTAAGAGACGCTTATGCTCGTCATCCAACCTCAGTCCTTTAAAGATATTCTCACATGACCTAATCCATGCTTGGACTCCGACCAGTGATTCAGTACCTCTGAAAATCTTTCCTCCCAGAGTTGTGTAATTCTTACAGACCATAGCAAAGTTAGGCTGAGTTGGTGCTCGGATTACTTCAGTAGTATCCACTTGGGTCTGGTTAACAGTGTGTCCGTTTGTCGTAGTTGATCCGCTTGTTCCTCGGCCTCTTCCTCCACGAGAACTCATTTTCAACTCCCTGAGTACACGGATTGAAATTTTATGACTCATCGGAGAAATATGTCAAGGGATTACCTAAGTAACTACGATCTACCTATACTAAAATATAGTTTTTAGTAAAATACGCTCTCTCACTATTTTAAAGCCTAAATGTTTTCGAAGAACATAGGCTCTGATACCAACTGTAACGGCGCGATTTTTGACCCTCCGAAAACCGTGTCATTATTGAAAGAAATTAGAAGATGAGATAGAAAAGATAGTACTAATAGAATAGAAGAATAAGAAGTTATCAGAAATCTCACAGCGGAATTTAAAAATACAAATACATTACATCATAGGGTCTGATACATCATAATACATCAACAACTTACAACATCATAGTACATTCACATAATAATACATCATGATATGGGAATACAAATCTAACTGGATACATAGGTGTAGTTAAAACTACTAGACTTGTCCTGCGACTTGAACTTCGCAAGGATTGCATTTGCCAACCTGAATTACTTGCCTACTCATAATAATCATTATGAGTACCCAAGAGTTTAGGGAAAAAACAGAAAATAAACTCCGGGTCAGTCATGGGACTGGTGTGAGTAAACATAGTTAAAAGATGTACACGGGGGAAAATAAGGGATATGGTGTTCCGTTATTAACATTACTTTAGAAATCTTAAGCCCAATCCATAACTACTATATGGAAAATGACCCTTGTATTTTAATATCAAAACGTTTGATATTTATGATAGTATTTATCAAATAAATAATCATCTAGTGAATCGCTTGCATCTCACGTTCACGTACATAGAAAAAAATCTAAAACCGTCGAGCGCTTATTGGAAATTTGGTTTCTAACTGACAGGGTATGGGAGCACCCACCGATCAGTGTACTCTAGAGAAGATACACTGGGGTTCAACAAGAACGTCCTGCAACCCGGCCACACATGACCGTCCACTCATTTAGCTTGAGTGTAACGAATATATTACCACCTCCACGGTTGGGAATGACCCTTCCGATTACCGAAGTTACGGCAGTGAATATAGATTAAGAAACAAAAGGAATTACTCTAGATGGTGATAATATACCCTGCTTGGGTATGACCCAACTAGCCATGCTGCCTAGCCCAACTATTGTCTTTCTCGGGTTGTGAGGTTTGAAGTCACGTTACCGTTGACGGATTATTCTTCAACGTCTTTGAATATCACACCGTCCTATCTGACAGATCACTCATTTGTTTCCACAAACATATTCTGGGTATAAGGCTAAAGAAACGAATTTCTTTGCCACCAACAAAATACACTTACGTAAAGTCGATGTGTAAAATCTGATCGATATACGTTGTCAGACATCCGACTGTTCGGATCTGTTCTGGGATTGATCAGACCGTAGATACTATTTTGAAATAGTCCTTGCATTCTTCATCTTTATCGATTTCGGTATACGTCGTATAAATCCGAGTCGAAGTGGAATGTAAATTCCGGACTCTTCGAAACGATGTACGAAATATCTTTTATAGTCGATAATTTATTTTCAGCTTAACTGTCTTTAATTCAGTTTGCACATCCTGTATTTATAATTATATATACAGTATAAAATTCTCAGGTTCATATCTGGATATCTTAAATATCATTTACAATTGTGTAGTTAAAGTGTGTGCGACGCACACAAGATGTGATACAGTTTTTATCACTATTTGGAAGTGTATAGAAAAAGCCCGTGCTACGCACACGGTGTTAAATCTAGCTTATCATCGACTGTCAGACGATGTTCTATACTCTGATTTGATTTGTCAAATATTTATTTCTTTTATTTAAACTTAAATAAATTGTTTTATAATTTAATTTAAGTTAAATTATCTTTTAGAACTCATGTTCTAACTCGACGAACTTCTTCGAACAACTTCGATTCTCTGACCTCACTGTCATCTTTACTGTTTCACTTGTTTATGCCATATTAAATAAAAACTCTATTTTTATTTAAATAATTAATTTCTGATTTATTTCTTTTAATTATTTAATTAAATTAAAATTGATTTAATTTAATTATTGTCTTTTGAAAACGATTCTTGTTTGGACTTGCCTTGCTAACTCCGGTGTTGCCAAACTCTCGTGCCCTGGTGTTGATCACTTCGAAAACGTTGCCAAACCCATGTTGCCAGACCTTCGTGCCAAGCCTTCGATCCCCCTCAAAAACATGGTGATCCACCGATGGATCACTCGAAAATCACCGTGCCAAGTCTTCCCCTTTTCTTCTCCATTTTGCCATCGACTTCCTGTGCAAACGTGCACAGCTGTGCACGTGCACCACCTTCCCCGCCACCAGATCAATGTCGAACCTCCACCCACAAACTCCACTTCATCCACCGATCATCTCTGACGCCTTGCCACCACCCATCGTCACCTCCACCTCGATTTCACCCCCTCACCGCAACTTCCAGTACACAGTTCAAAAAGTACACCACCTACATCGAGCTCGCACCACCACCTCCGACCACCTCAACACTTCGCACCGCCGCCACCAGCTCCGCCAAGTCTCGACGCCGCTCCACGCCCAATTCTGGCCAACTCGCACCACCTGGGTCCCCCCACGTCGTCGCCAAACCGATGAACCCATTTTTGCTTTCAACACCTAAACCGAGTTCGTCAGCTCAAATCACTTGATGGAAAAATCATTGGGTATTTTTCTCGAGTTCCCCGATGTGTGCAGCTCCTCCACGCTCCACGATTTGGTCACCACCTTCGTCGTTCGCCGGAATTTGGTCAACATGTCATTTCCGGCCATCTCAAGCTTTCTCCCTCATCCCAACGTTTAAAATCGTGAAACCACTTTTAAAAATCATCATTTTGTTTGTTGATTACATTCATATCTCTGAAATTCAATTCTACGATGTTTGAATTTTCGGGCTGAAATGTTGATACAGAGAATCATCTGTTTCCTTGCATTCTTGGTTTCCAAAACATATATAGTTGATCCTTTATTCTTGCTATAATGTATATATATATTCTCGTATACAAGGTAACTCATCAATACACTTGTATGGTTTGTTTTTTTAGATCATCAAGGTTTAGTTTCAAATAACAGAGTTGTGTTTTGACAGGAAACAAAACAACAGTATTTTCCTTGATCAAGATTAAGGTGATGAACTCCTTATTATTTTATAAACACTTGCATACATGGTTTACTGGTGATATATACTTGGTGTTCTAGCATCTACAAGGTTGATAACAACATGATAGAACTTGCATTGATAATAAACATGAAAGCACAAACTGTTTACAGTAAAACATGAAATCAAACTTGAACTTAGTGAGGTTTACTCACTTGAAAAGCTTTCACAAATTTCTTGCTGTGGATGGTTTTTGTTTTCAGCAAAGTGTTCTTGTGTTTGTGAAAAACGATTTGCATGGATATGATGGTGTATTTATAGGCCCACTCTTCTCTTTAAACAATAGTTTTTCCCTTATGCTTTTAATAGTAAAAACCCACGTCTTCTACCTACCCCTTTCTCTCTCATTTGAATGGTCTAAACATTATACAGCATGTTTTTTTCAAAGTACTTTCCATAAGAGATATTTCTACCAACGTCTCCTTGGTCTCTCCTAAGTACAAGACTATATGCTTTCATTAAATGCTCCCCTTGCTTGCATTAAATGCTCTCAATACTTACCATCACAAAACTTAAGAGAAAATAGTTTTCCTCTTTGATATTTTGTTTGTCTTCATTTTTAGTTCAGCCGCAAGTAATAGTGTAGGGATTAGGTGATGATTAAATTCAAATCTATTTCTAAATGATGGGGTTTTGGACTTGATTTTGTTTAAAGGTTGGACTATACTTCTTGCAAATGAACTTGGTGTATATATATACTTATATATATACTTAGGCCGTAGCATATGTATATAGAAATATATATATATATATATATGCCTATACTTTTCATGCTATACTTATATATATAAATATATAAATATATAGGTGTTAATCTCATTACTTGTTTGCTTAGTATATGACAACTTATACATGTTAGTTGTAAAATAGGAATTTCCACACTTATTTCATGTTGCTAGCTTCCCTACACTTCATAATGTTATAAAATGTGTCGCCATTATTTCTTAAGTTGTTAAAACATTTAGTTAATATATCCTGTGTATATTAAGTTATAGTGTAAATCATATATGTATATACATACATATAAGTGATTATACATATTAAAATTGGTCGAGTCTTCTAGATACACTTTAATTTCCTTATTAAAATGAATATCAGGTGCTTGAAAAATCCAGCCATTACAGTATTCAAAGATCATTGATTCAACATCAACACGCTTTTCTCAGTTTTCTTAGATCCATTATCTATGAGTCTATGTTATGTTTAGATAGAAATAATTGAAATGAATCTTGACATGCCTATAAGTTTGGATCTAAGCCTATGACTATTTATCATATCAGATCTGCCATTATTTGTATATCTAATTCACTGATTAGATCTCATCATGCCTGTTTACGATCATGTCACTATGCCTAATCAGTTCTACTATCACATGTTCACCAGATCTGATCTTATATGCCCAATTCTGTCACTATATGCTTATTCAGATGCTATGCCTATTTCTGCCATCATATGACTATCTTGTTATTATGCTTAATTTTGTTCACTTGCCTTCTTCTTTTCCCTTTTAATTTTATAGCCAGGCTACCTTCGAGCTTAGGCATACCGCGGAAATATGCAAACGCGTGAAATTAGTAATGAGGGGGACACGTTAAAATTGGCTCATAACTTGTATTGGGAAATTTGGGGTATAACTTGAATTAAATACATGAATATGGATTTGGGGCATAAATCAAATTGTGAACTAGATCTAAATTTGAGGCACATGGTACATGATAAATATGACTTGGAAAAGGAGCATGAAAACCTAATGAAAAAGGGATAATTGTTAAATAATGAAAATTCCTAAATTTACAGTAATTAGAAACTATAACCGCGCTTAGACACGAGGTTAGATTACTCTTGTGGTAGAAGTCTGCCCGGACATGCCCGGCATATCCAGCGACCATAAGTGGTGAATCTAATGTGAGGTGTCTAAGTGCATAAACACGTAACGGGCTAAGACACGAGGTTAAGTCCGACTTGTGGCAGAAGTCTGCCCGGACCCTCCAGGGATATCCAGCATCCACATGTGGTAGACTTAATGTGGGGGGTCTAGCACATTATAACCATAAATGAATATATGGTAATGAACTATAATACTTAACCTGTTTGAATCCATAGGGATTACATGAACATGTTAACTTGAGTAGGGGTTAAGTAAACTTTGTTTGAAACAGTTGAAAGGTTAAGTATATCTTGGGGTGGTGGGTAATATTTATATATAGGCCCACAAACTTAACATGTTGGGGTTATGCAGTCTTATTACACTGATATGGCATAACCTGTGGAAATCCTAGTAGTGGGGATGCAAGCATAGGTGGAAGCTTGTATCATCTTGTGTGTGGGACACTTTTTAGTCGGTAACCCATATATAGGTATCAAAGGAGTACTCCGAACTAGGGCGGAGTCGGGGCATGCTTATTGGGCTGATTGTAAGAGATCCAAAAGGGGGGACGATGCGGGCGGCGCATTTCGACGGACTCATGTTCGTGCATTAGCCAGGACTAGGGAGACTAATACGTCGTGGCATTAGTAGATATGGTTGTGCACATCCTGGAATCGAAGGGTTGCCACTTTAGGAGGTGATACATCCTACTGTGGGGCCAGCACAGGGTATCTATGGAGTAGGGGGCCAATTGATTGTGGGTGGTAATTAGGGTACATCAAGTCCCACTTGTTTAGGAACCTGTTATTATCCTTAGGGGTAACACCGGTATGTTCAGTTGGGCTGCCTGTTATTGTATAGTGTAAAACCTCTCACTAGAAGTACACCTAAGTCTACCATCTTATACTTGTAGAGGATCATCTTGTTCTTATGATACTAGTATTGGTGCAGAGAAAGAAAATTGTTAGGGAAGCGCTGTTTATTCTATTCAGTTTATCCTGTTTACCTTGTCATACCTGCCTTATAAGTTGTTATCCCTCTTATCCAGTTTTATATGCCTGTCATGATGCTTTTACTTATTTATATGCTAAAACTAACTGGACTCGCTAGACTTATGTCTGACCTATTTTGTTTCCTTTTCTTTCTCTTCCGTTTCCCCACTCCCAGGTTCTCAGGGTAGGAATACTCAAGCTTGATCAGGATTCTTCTCCCCTTCTACTCGGAGCTTCTTAGATGTACTGGTTGATTTCGTACCTTCTCTACTATGGCTATGTTTTTGGGGATTATGCTCTTTTCATGTTTATTGTACTATGATGATTTTAGTACAAGATAGAAGTTTTAAGTTGATGTACTGGGTTTTATATATTTCAAACTCATGATGTAACCATGTTTTGAACCATGATGTTTTCTACTTGAATAAAGTTTTAAATTCTGCTGTTATTTTATATCTGTCTTGTAATATTTCTGTTTCTATTTACCTATAACGCTTCACAAAACTTAATGCATGCTCTTAAAGTGACATTAACGGATGTGGGGTGTCACAAAACACCTGTAACGACCCGTATTTTACACATCATAGGATTGTAGAATATTTATTTCTTTCCCGTGTGAAGTCGTATGGTCATGTAACTTTGGGAAACATCTATTAGGGTCATTTCCCATGCTTATGATTTTTGTCGATTTTTAAATGACCATTTTGCCCCTAGTTGGTATTGTTTTGGCCATAACTTTTGATTGGAAAGGGATTTTGACCTGAAACCACTTCCATTTGATTCGTTTGATAGTTTCTCTTTCCGTAGAGTGGTCATAATAGCCAAACGGACTTACCGTTTGGGAGATATGGCTGAAACAAGGTTTGGAGGGTGAAAAACTGCTTAACCGGGCCAAATCGGGTGATTAGTGAGTAGGCCCATAACCCATTTCGGGATTAGGGTTATGGGAGGGCTGAAATGAGATTGAGAATCATTCTATTTCAGTTTTCTAGCCTCCACTTATCACCAAAGATCCCTAGAAATGGCCTCTAACCTCTAAATCACCTCCAAATCATCTTTTGGTCAAGGATTTGGCTTAGCAACTCCTAATCAAAGAAGATCTTCACCTAATCAACCTTGGAGCTGCTGTTAGCATTGGGATTCGCATCAAATCAGAGCATTATTTCAGATCTTAGTTTGTTTTGTGGCTAAGGTGAGTGATTTGCATAGTTTTACACTAATTATGGCTAATTAGGGGTGATTAGTACTAATTAGCGAATTTAAGTATGATAAAATTCGGGAAAAATGTTCATAAATTCTTAAATGATGTTTTAGACCTCTGATATGAATTTGGGTTAATTTGGTTAAGTTTTGCTAATCCTATCATTAGTTTCACCTAAACATGCTTAAGGGGAAATATGGGATTTTGGGTATGTTTGATCCATTTTAACCTATGATATTGAGATGAATGATGTTTGTGGTTGATTATGCATGTTGCTATGACTGTATGAAATGCTTTGTGATTGATTTCAATAGTTAGAATGGTCGAAAACGTCGTCGAATGGCGTAAACCCTTGCTGGAACAGTTTCAGAAAATAGTGCAGGGATCGGATCGGATCGGATAAGGGGGCTCGGATCGGATATGTAGAACTGAGCAAAGAATCTGATCGGATCGGAACCCAACACTTGGGAAAAGTGGCAAAAAGGAAGGCCACGCTAGCTAAACTGGGATCGGATCGGATAGAGGAAGACGGATCGGATCGGATGGATGAAGACGGATCGGATCAAAGAGGACGGATCGGATCGGAAACACATAGGCGAATCAGAGCAGGAGCACGAAAACGGATCGGATAGGAGCATATGAAGGGGAGCATGAAGATGGATCGAAGGCACGAACCAAGAAGGACCCGACCCAACCCGAAAGGAAGCACCGACCCGACCCGAGGAAGAAGAAGCAGCTGACTCGAACCCAGAGGAGCACCGACCCGAACCGCATCAGAAGGGGGACCCGACCCGAACGGACAAAGAACACCGACCCGAACCGATGACCTGAGGAAGAACCCGACCCGACCCAGTATTGACCAATAAACCGAGATGCAAAGATAGTCCAATAGGGGAAGTTAGAGCTCAGGATCCCGGAACCAGTTGGGAACCAACGAGTTCACTTCATGGTTGGACTTTGCTGCGGGACGTGTGCTAAGGAGTTGTCGACGTTCATAACTTCGATTCACCACTAAGAATGATGGGCTACTTATCAGTGCAGTAGGGTCATTATGACCTGAGGGGCAAAGTGATGGTAGCAAGACTACGTTATCAATGCAGTAGGGTCATTATGACCTGAGGGGCAAGGTGATGCGTAGTAAGACTATGAGCCAGCGCAGATGGGGTGAATAACCCCATGGGGCAAGTGGACATAGTAAGGATTAGTAAGGCTATAAGCCAGCGCAGATGGGGTGAATAACTCCATGGGGCAAGTGGACATAGCGAGGAATTAGTGGCTACGTTATCAGTGCAGTGAAGCCATTTATGACTTCATGGGGCAAAGTGATCGTAGCAAGGAATGTTGGGTGATCGAAGTGGTGAATATCGTATGCTTTACGCACTGAGTGAGAGATGTGAGGATGGATGCTATGCTTGATTGTTTGCCATCATTGTGACATGCACACCTCCCCCACCTCCGTATCTTTATACTGTTTGATATGATACCTTAGAGTGTTGTACAGTATGTAGTGCTAACTCTTTGGTTGCAGGTCCAGGTTCAGGTATGTTTTAGTCTACCTGTTATTGTTCACCTTAGATGCTTATCGCTCATACCAGGCTTTATGTCTGACCCAGAGTTTTATGTCTCCTCTTATTACTCTGGGTGCTCACACGAGCAAACTAGAGACAGGTTAGCTGGTGGTGTGCGAGTAGCTGATTCGGAGGCGGGCAGGAGGCTTCCACGTATTATATATATATATATATATATATATATATGCACATTCTCCCTGTGTCGTTGGCGGTCGCTACTTGGGCATTAGTAGTGTACCTCATTTACCTTACTTTTGCTTTGAGACAGTTTGAAAGTTGTAATAAGCTGTATTTTGGATTTCCGCTGCTATGATGTTTAGTTCTGAATTTTCAGCTTATGCACTGTCTCTCCTGTTTTATGTCAAGTATGTTACTACTATATTTTGTTCTATGCGCTGTGAGACATTCTACAGGTTCTTTGTATGTTCATTTCCTTCTTCCTTTTTCCTTCTGGCGACCCGTTCCGTGCTAACTGGACATGTGTACAGCGCACATTTGGAGTAAATGTCGGTTGCTGCGGGACGGGGCGCCACACTTGGTATCAGAGCTCTAGGTTGCGTAGTTAACCTAGGGAAAGACACTAGGGAGAGTTAGTACGTATATGAGAGCGCGTATTTGTAATTACTTTGGTTTTCAAAAGCTATGTGTATATATACTATTAGTAGTATAAAGATGAAGTTGCATTGCACTAGTACCACTATGGGGTCGTTAATCGTTTTCCTTTTACAGATTGACGATGAGCCGATATGTGAGAGGTACTGGTAGAGGGGCCAATAATGGAAATGCCGCTGACATGAGGGCGATGTTTACCGACCTCATGAGAGACATGCTTAGAGAAGTGCAAGGGGCAGTTCCTAATCCTGGAGTTGGTGGTGGCCCAGTAGTGCAAGCGCCTAGGGTCGATTTCGCAAAGTTGTGCAAGGATTACACTAATCTTGGTGGGAAGCCGTTCCACGGAACGGAGTCGGCCACGGATGTTCAAGATTGGATGGGTAGCTGTGACCGTATCTTTGATGACTTGGGTCTCGAGGATGCGATGAAGAGAAGGCTAGCGTCTCGTCAGTTGCAAGGGCGAGCGATGAATTGGTGGAATGCCATTAGAACAGCTACTCCAGAGGACCAGGTTACTTGGGTTCAGTTCAAGGCTCGCTTTAGCGAGAAGTTCATTCCAGCTGCCCAGAAGTCGGTGTTATTCAAGAGGTTCTTGGAACTGAAGCAGAACGGAAGGGCAGTTTCTGATTATATTGCTGAGTTCGACACTTTGTCGAAGTATGGACTGTCTCTCATCGATACTCCTGAGAAGAAGAATGAGAAGTTCATTACTGGTTTGGATGGGTACTTGGGGGAAAGACTCATCAACCACATCGATGAGACTTTTGAATCGATCGTGGGGAAAGCTTTGAGATCAGAGAGTCTTTACCCTAAGTCAAAGACTGAGGCTGCATCTGCAGAAGGGCCAAAGCCGCAAGCAGGCGGTGGAGGCAAGAATAACTCTCAGAATAAGAGGAGGCAGGACCAATCTAAAGGTGGCCAGAAAAAGAGCAAGAAGGATGTTGAGTGCTTCAGCTGTGGAAAGAAAGGCCATTATGCTAAGGAATGTCGGGCCAAGCCAGCAGAAAGGAAGTGCTACAACTGTGGTCAAGTGGGACATCAGAAAGATAAGTGTCCGCAACCTCTTAAGGAGAAGCAGATTGTGAAAGCATATGCTCTTGATGCTGTTCCTTCTTCGTCGAATGCCCCAACTGCGGCGGAGAAAGGAAAGAATGTTGTTATTCAAGGTATGCTTTCTATTTATGATATACCTGTTCGAGTTTTGTTTGATACTGGGGCTTCCCGTTCCTTCATATCTAGTGACCTGGTAGATAGGTTGGGACTGTAACCCGAGATAGTCGATAGACCATTGATAGTGACGAACCCGATTGGTGGTTCGACTAGCCTTAGTATGATTTGCAGGAATTTGGTCTTATCGAGTCATGGATGTATGTTTGTATGTGATTGCTTTGTTTTGGGCTTTACTGGGTATGGCATTATATTGGGAGTCGATTGGCTCCAAAGATACGGGGTGGTGGTAGACTGTGAGGGCTTTTTGGTGATAGTGAGGGCGGATGATGGGCGGAGGGTAGTGTTTGGTAGTCTACCCAGTGATGGGGTTATGGCTAGTTTTGTAAATTCCCTCGACATCCCGCAGGATGAGTTGTCAGATGTGCCCGTGGTTGGCCAGTATCCGGACGTCTTCGAGGAGGTGACCGGGCTTCCACCACACCGAGAGATTGAGTTCCGTATTGATTTAGTGAAAGATGCCAGACCTATAGTGATGCCACTTCGTCGTATGGCACCAAGAGAGCAGCGAGAGCTCGGGGTGCAAGTCAGCAATCTTTTGAAGAAGGGATTGATTAGAAGGAGTGTCTCCGAGTGGGGAGCACCAGTTGTGTTTGCCACTAAGGCAGATGGTTCCCTTCGTTTGTGTGTGGACTATCGCGAGTTGAATAAGGTGACGAGGAAGAATAAGTATCCTCTACCGCGGATAGATGATTTGTTTGATCAGCTGGAAGGAGCAAGAGTGTTCTCCCAGTTGGACCTCGCGACAGGATTTCATCAGCTTCGAGTAGCATATGAGAGTGTTCCGAAAACGGCATTTAGGACGCCGTCTGGATTTTATGAGTGGTTGGTTATGCCATTTGGGTTGACTAATGCACCAGCCTACTTTGTGGATCTTATGAATCGAGTATTCAGAGATCAGTTGAATAAGTTTGTTCTTGTGTTCGTGGATGATATCCTTGTTTATTCAAGGACAGAGGAGGAACACAAGGGGCACTTGAGGATGGTGATGGAGGTGTTGAGGAAACACCAATTGAAAGCGAAATTCTCTAAGTGTCATTTTTGGAGAAGGGAAGTAAGATTCTTGGGTCATGTTGTTTCAGAATGTGGTATTGCCGTGGACCCAGCGAAGGTGGCTACGGTACAGGATTGGCCTACGCCCAAGAATGCTACAGATGTAAGAAGTTTCTTGGGATTAGCTGGATATTATCGTAAGTTTATCCAGGACTTCTCCAAGATAGCAGCACCGTTGACTCAGTTGACTAAGAAGAATCAGTTCTTCGTCTGGGACGGAGTGTGTGAGGATGCCTTCAAAAGTCTAAAGGAGAGGTTGACGCGTGCGCCAGTGTTAGTCATTCCTAAGGGGAATGAAGAGATGACGGTATACACAGATGCTTGTGGTACCGGACTGGGTGCAGTATTGATGCAAGGAGGTAGGGTTGTAGCTTATGCTAGTCGACAGCTAAAGCCGCATGAGAAGAAGTATCCTACCCATGATTTGGAATTGGCAGCGATTGTATTCGCGCTGAAGATGTGGAGACACTATCTCTTGGGAGAAAGATTCGAGTTGTTTACCGATCATAAATCGTTAAAGTATCTCTTCTCTCAGAAAGATCTGAATCTCCGTCAGCAGAGATGGTTAGAGTTCTTGGCTTCGTATGATTTTGATATCACGTATACACCTGGGAAGGGTAATGCGGTAGCCGATGCCTTGAGTAGGAGACATGCCAGCTTAGGGGCAATGTTTCTTCAGTGGAAGCAACTGGAGTATATCGCGGGATTTGATTTCAGACCAAGGTGCGAGTTGGATCCAGTTATGCTAGCTAGTTTGACGGTCAGACCCACTTTGATGGAGCGGATTGGTTCCAACCAGAGGAACGATCCTAATCTACTAGAAATCATCTCCAAGTTAAAAATGGGAGTTGATGAGGAGATGAATGTGTATGGGCTTGATCGAGATGGATGGCTTCGGAAGAATGGAAGATTAGTTGTGCCCAACGTGAATGGTTTGAGAGATGAAGTGCTTAGAGAATGTCATCACTCAAAATTGACTTTACATCCCGGTGGTAATAAGATGTATCGAGACATGAAACAGACCTACTACTGGGAAGGGATGAAAAGAGACGTTGGGAAGTTTATATCCAAATGCATGAATTGTCAGCTAGTTAAAGCCGAGCAGAAGAAGCCTAGTGGGTTGTTGCAACCACTAGAAATTCCCGAATGGAAATGGGAGCAAGTCTCGATGGATTTCATCGATGGTTTACCTAGGACTAGATCGGGATATGATAGCATTTGGGTAATTGTGGATCGATTGACTAAGAGTGCCAGATTTATACCAGTCAAATCGACCAGAACGGCAGCCAAGTTGGCAGAATTGTATATGAAGTGGGTAGTGAGATTTCATGGAGTACCCAAAAGCATTGTGAGTGACCGAGACCCGTTGTTCACTAGTGGGTTTTGGAAGAGCTTACAAGAGGCTCTAGGGTCAGGATTACATCTCAGTACCGCATATCATCCTCAGACCGACGGTCAGACGGAGAGGGTGAATCGTATATTGGAAGATCTCTTGAGAGCGTGTATATTGGACTTTGGTGGATCATGGGATGACCATTTGCATCTAGTAGAGTTTGCATATAATAATAGCTACCAATCCAGTATCGGTATGGCTCCATATGAAGCTTTGTACGGAAGACCGTGTAACTCACCATCATGTTGGATAGAGACTGGCGAGAAGTTTGTGCTTGGACCAGATGTGGTGAGAGAAACCTCAGATAAGATTAAGATCATTCAGCAACGAATGAAAGCTGCCCAAGATAGGCAGAAGAGCTATGCTGATAAGAGAAGAAGAGACTTGAAATTCTCCGTTGATGACTTGGTGTTTGTCAAGATCTCTCCGTTGAAGAGCGTGATTCGATTTGGCAGGAGAGGCAAGTTAGCACCAAGATTTGTTGGCCCATTCCCTGTTCTTGAACTAGTCGGGAATTTGGCATATAGAGTTGGCTTACCAGAGAAAATGGCAGGAGTTCACAATGTGTTTCATGTTTCCCAACTGAGGAAGTTCGTTCACGACTCAGATATGACTATTTCACCTGATCAGTTAGAGGACTTTGAAGTAGAGCCCGAGGCGGTTGGGAACCGCAAGCCGATTCGTATTATGGGGCACGATACAAAGCAACTTCGAAGGAAGTCGGTGAAGCTAGTCAAGGTTCAGTGGGGCGAGAACGAGAATGATTGTACTTGGGAGACAGAGGAGAGCATTAGGAAGACGTATCCAGAACTCTTGTCTGGTAAGATTTACTTTGCGATTTAGTTATTCTGCATGCTAGGATAGACTTGTTTTACTTGTTTTGCATGTTTGATGGTTGTTTTATGATTGATAGGCATGCGGGACCTTTGTGTGTGTTTGGATTAGGGAATTTCGGGGGCGAAATTTCTTAAGGGGGGAAGAGTGTAACGACCCGTATTTTACACATCATAGGATTGTAGAATATTTATTTCTTTCCCGTGTGAAGTCGTATGGTCATGTAACTTTGGGAAACATCTATTAGGGTCATTTCCCATGCTTATGATTTTTGTCGATTTTTAAATGACCATTTTGCCGCTAGTTGGTACTGTTTTGGCCATAACTTTTGATTGGAAAGGGATTTTGACCTGAAACCACTTCCATTTGATTCGTTTGATAGTTTCTCTTTCCGTAGAGTGGTCATAATAGCCAAACGGACTTACCGTTTGGGAGATATGGCTGAAACAAGGTTTGGAGGGTGAAAAACTGCTTAACCGGGCCAAATCGGGTGATTAGTGAGTAGGCCCATAACCCATTTCGGGATTAGGGTTATGGGAGGGCTGAAATGAGATTGAGAATCATTCTATTTCAGTTTTCTAGCCTCCACTTATCACCAAAGATCCCTAGAAATGGCCTCTAACCTCTAAATCACCTCCAAATCATCTTTTGGTCAAGGATTTGGCTTAGCAACTCCTAATCAAAGAAGATCTTCACCTAATCAACCTTGGAGCTGCTGTTAGCATTGGGATTCGCATCAAATCAGAGCATTATTTCAGATCTTAGTTTGTTTTGTGGCTAAGGTGAGTGATTTGCATAGTTTTACACTAATTATGGCTAATTAGGGGTGATTAGTACTAATTAGCGAATTTAAGTATGATAAAATTCGGGGAAAATGTTCATAAATTCTTAAATGATGTTTTAGACCTCTGATATGAATTTGGGTTAATTTGGTTAAGTTTTGCTAATCCTATCATTAGTTTCACCTAAACATGCTTAAGGGGAAATATGGGATTTTGGGTATGTTTGATCCATTTTAACCTATGATATTGAGATGAATGATGTTTGTGGTTGATTATGCATGTTGCTATGACTGTATGAAATGCTTTGTGATTGATTTCAATAGTTAGAATGGTCGAAAACGTCGTCGAATGGCGTAAACCCTTGCTGGA
This sequence comes from Allium sativum, assembly GCA_030737875.1. Classification (NCBI taxonomy): domain Eukaryota; kingdom Viridiplantae; phylum Streptophyta; class Magnoliopsida; order Asparagales; family Amaryllidaceae; genus Allium; species Allium sativum. The sequence continues at coordinate 976,124,298 of CM060915.1, read as the reverse complement.
ACAGTTTCAGAAAATAGTGCAGGGATCGGATCGGATAAGGGGGCTCGGATCGGATATGTAGAACTGAGCAAAGAATCTGATCGGATCGGAACCCAACACTTGGGAAAAGTGGCAAAAAGGAAGGCCACGCTAGCTAAACTGGGATCGGATCGGATAGAGGAAGACGGATCGGATCGGATGGATGAAGACGGATCGGATCAAAGAGGACGGATCGGATCGGAAACACATAGGCGAATCAGAGCAGGAGCACGAAAACGGATCGGATAGGAGCATATGAAGGGGAGCATGAAGATGGATCGAAGGCACGAACCAAGAAGGACCCGACCCAACCCGAAAGGAAGCACCGACCCGACCCGAGGAAGAAGAAACAGCTGACTCGAACCCAGAGGAGCACCGACCCGAACCGCATCAGAAGGGGGACCCGACCCGAACGGACAAAGAACACCGACCCGAACCGATGACCTGAGGAAGAACCCGACCCGACCCAGTATTGACCAATAAACCGAGATGCAAAGATAGTCCAATAGGGGAAGTTAGAGCTCAGGATCCCGGAACCAGTTGGGAACCAACGAGTTCACTTCATGGTTGGACTTTGCTGCGGGACGTGTGCTAAGGAGTTGTCGACGTTCATAACTTCGATTCACCACTAAGAATGATGGGCTACTTATCAGTGCAGTAGGGTCATTATGACCTGAGGGGCAAAGTGATGGTAGCAAGACTAGTTATCAATGCAGTAGGGTCATTATGACCTGAGGGGCAAGGTGATGCGTAGTAAGACTATGAGCCAGCGCAGATGGGGTGAATAACCCCATGGGGCAAGTGGACATAGTAAGGATTAGTAAGGCTATGAGCCAGCGCAGATGGGGTGAATAACTCCATGGGGCAAGTGGACATAGCGAGGAATTAGTGGCTACGTTATCAGTGCAGTGAAGCCATTTATGACTTCATGGGGCAAAGTGATCGTAGCAAGGAATGTTGGGTGATCGAAGTGGTGAATATCGTATGCTTTACGCACTGAGTGAGAGATGTGAGGATGGATGCTATGCTTGATTGTTTGCCATCATTGTGACATGCACACCTCCCCCACCTCCGTATCTTTATACTGTTTGATATGATACCTTAGAGTGTTGTACAGTATGTAGTGCTAACTCTTTGGTTGCAGGTCCAGGTTCAGGTATGTTTTAGTCTACCTGTTATTGTTCACCTTAGATGCTTATCGCTCATACCAGGCTTTATGTCTGACCCAGAGTTTTATGTCTCCTCTTATTACTCTGGGTGCTCACACGAGCAAACTAGAGACAGGTTAGCTGGTGGTGTGCGAGTAGCTGATTCGGAGGCGGGCAGGAGGCTTCCACGTATTATATATATATATATATATGCACATTCTCCCTGTGTCGTTGGCGGTCGCTACTTGGGCATTAGTAGTGTACCTCATTTACCTTACTTTTGCTTTGAGACAGTTTGAAAGTTGTAATAAGCTGTATTTTGGATTTCCGCTGCTATGATGTTTAGTTCTGAATTTTCAGCTTATGCACTGTCTCTCCTGTTTTATGTCAAGTATGTTACTACTATATTTTGTTCTATGCGCTGTGAGACATTCTACAGGTTCTTTGTATGTTCATTTCCTTCTTCCTTTTTCCTTCTGGCGACCCGTTCCGTGCTAACTGGACATGTGTACAGCGCACATTTGGAGTAAATGTCGGTTGCTGCGGGACGGGGCGCCACAACACCTCGACTGGATCACCACGGAAATCAGCGCACGTTCAACATCAGTATTTTGTATCTCCATCAGAAATACAAAATTACGTACCCTTTTAGGGATACCAAATTGCATATCCCTACCACGGATACGAAAATCCATATTCCTCTTGGAAAACGAATTTTTGTATCCCTTCATGGGATACGAAATCCCCATGTCAACAGTAAGCACACCAACAACTTAGCACGACCAAACCAAAAATTCAGATCCAGCAACATAAAAACACAAAACAAAAACTGCTAACATACAAAACAACCACTACAACAAAGCATGTACACAACCACTCCACCACACATAGTAAACTCAAATCGATTCCCTCAACCAAAATTCCAATACCCCAACATAGCCAAGATTACCAAATTAACAACAAAAGTCAGACCATAATTCAACTCAAACCGGCGATAATCTCACAAAAGTAAATTAACCAACCATCACGTCGATAAAGATCGATCCACGACCATACGGCTTCCTTTCGATTGGTACATAGAGATGGAAAAAAATAGTGAAATCAGGATGGAAATAGATGTGAAAAGTCGCGAACAGATGGAGCACGAGACATGAGAGGGGTAGTGAAGAAGGCGAGGAAGCACAACAAGGACAAGGGAGAACGTAGAGGAAAAATACTACAAGGGTTTAAAAATAAAGCGCATGTATATAAGACAACAAATCTGAAGTGCGATAGGAGAAGCTCAACTGAATCAGAGAATTGGAACAGATGGTAATAGTCCCACAAACAGTGAAAGCTGGAATAATAAAAGAGTAAATGGTGGTTTTGAGAAAGAATAGAAGAATAATACGATAAACGGGGAGGAAGAGAAGTCAGAAACAAAAAAGAGGTGAAGAAAGGATGAAGGATTTTCTAGTTTCCATTGTTGGAAAAGAAACCAAATAGATTTTTTATTATTGTTTATGCATATTATTTATGTTGTGTGGCTTATTTAACTTTATATATGAATGAAAAACTAATTTTATTGATTGACTTAACAACTATTAAATTTATATTAAATTTGTTAATGTATGTATATGGTATGCATTTTAAAATGTTGTATTTAGTATTAACTAGATGAATTAACAACTGTTTACGTATTTATGTATCCAATTTTTTTCTCATTTATATTAATATGAATATGGTTGTATTGACATAATTATTAGACGAATCAATGAATAACAATTTGCTAAAGTTATTAACATAATTTTCATATTATATACTTAATAATGACATATGGTCTTAAATGTAAAATATTTGAAAAGAATTGAAAAGCACTTTGTAAATGATCATAAGAAATTTAAGTTGTAGGTATTTGGGATTTAAAAACATCGATCCAAACTCACCGAAATGATCGGGCAAGTGTAGGACATATGGATCCTTTATTTTTAGGTGATCGATTATGCCGATCATGCTATTTTGAAGAGATAGATCCAATACTTCACGTGGTCGAACCAAATGAACAAGGAGTGATCCTGTGAGCTAACCAGGTTGTTTCTGAGTGATCGAACTAGAGATCAATTTCTAATTCCTAAACGAGCGATCATTTTCTGATTCACAAAAATAAAATCACTTTTCTTTTGCATATTCAAATTCTCCTCGTAAAATATGACCAGTCTTAAAATTTCTTGAACAAAGAATCTAACAAATAAATCTTTATAAATATCACCAAACTTTTGTGTCAATTAAATATAAGAAATAAAGATCTAGCATTTTTTTTTTAATTTCAGAACTTTCTGGTAAAAACATAAACAAATATAAGACCACTTAAAAGCAAAATCTAATTAAATTTTTTTATAAAAAGACAACCAATGCTTAAAATACTTTACCTATAAATTCAAATTGTCCGTCTGCACATACTTCCAAATCGTAATATCAGTTGAAGATAGGATTTGGAAAAATTAGTTTTGTCAAGGATTAAAAAAATTCATCTTCGAATACTAACAAACTATCAAATCGCATAACTACTCAAAAAAAGATCTAAGAAATAAATTATTAATTAACAATATACACTATGTAGAAAATAATTCATACGCAAAGTGCACAATCATGCACAAATCGTAGCCACTTCACTCATATTTGTAATTACGGATCATGTATTATAGAAGGATCATCAATATGTACTACAATTTACGTTTAAATTTTAAAAGGTGTCTACTGTGTGGATAAAATAATTGCAATATACAATACATTTAAGAACTACCTCTATTTTTAAAATGGTTAAAATTTATTGGGTGGTTCATTTTTCTTCAAACAGATTTTTTTTTTGAAAATAATAAACAAAATATAAAAACATAACATTGTATAAAAGTTTAAAGGAAATCTTGATAAGTTGTTCGTATTTTAATAACTTGAAAAGATATCGTTGACATTCATAATGAAAATACAAAAAAATTGGTAAATGATGAATTTTCGTTATCATGCTAACACTTGTAAAATGATATAAATTTCTACTAAATATCAAATTTAAAAGCTATCATTGAACATATTTTAGTTTTTTTTCCAGTGAACTGTGATAAATAAAAAAAATAGGTTTGTATCAAATATTGTTCAAGCTACCTACGTTTGATTGTCTTCATGTTTGATAAATTAAAACAAAGGGCTTTTGTACAAAAACATTACGTGTTACACATATTTCCAGGAATTAAAAAAAAATATTCATTTCATCTCTCTTTTCAAATTGAAAAAAGTACTATTACATTTATCTTCCTCGTCTTATTCGGTGATAATGGAGAAACCCTTCCCCTTACCTTTCTCCACCACTTCTCTGTCTATTACTCCTCTTGCGAGGGAGTAATTTCCCTCTCAAGAAGATATTGAACATGTTTCTCCCTCCTCTTTGCAGATTGGTGCCAATCTTCTATTACCTATACTGGAAAGCAGAAACCAAACCAAACGTTTCTTTGATTGACACGTGTTAACTCTTACGGGGGAAACAAAAGACGCAATCCTCTGCTATTCCTTTTTCACGTTTTCAATTCGCTAACCGCTTTTCCAGTTACCAAATCACATCTATTACCTTTCATTCATACTTAAACACGGTCTGCTTTTAATTCATTTTCCGACCGACCATCTACAACCTCTGACGAATCGAATCTTCTACCCCAAATCTATTGCGGTGCATAAGTTAGTGGATATGCTTTTGTAGTAATTGCGGCAAGGTCTTTGATATTTTATGTGGTAAGGGGCTGGATTACTGGCAGATAAACCAAAATCTCTTTAATGGTATGATTGTTTTATCATCACCCAGTAAAAAGGCTAATTATTTGCAGTTTTTATCACATATTTTTGACGAGTTTCTATATGATTTTCTTCTAAATATTCAAATCGGCTGCTTCAAATTGGATCTTGGTTTACATTTATATGAAAGTAATCATAAATAGACCGTTTCATTGTTGCATCTTTTTTTGTAACTTCTTCAGATTCTACCCTAAATCTATTGTGGTGCAAAAGTTGGGGGATACACTTTTGTAGTGATTGCGGCAAGGTCTCTAATACTTTATGTGGTAAGGGGCTGGATTACTAGTAGAGAAACAAAAATCGCTGTAATGGTTTGACTATTTTATCTTAATCCAGTCGAAAGGCTAATTATGTATAGTTTTTATCACATATTTTGGACGAGCTTCTATATGATTTGTTTCTGAATTTTCAAATTGGATGATCAAAATTGGATGTTAGTTTACAATTATTTGAAAGTAATCATAAATAGACTGTTTCATCGTTGCATCTTTTTTTTTGTAACTTCTATATGTATGTAATGATAAAATTTCTAATGTTCTATCGAATATTCTAAATTTTTAATCTTCTCTATTCACTTATGTCAATCTTTCTAAAACATCATTACCATACCTCACTTCAAGGGTCGGTTATTGTTTCAGGTATGTAGTATTAATCGTTTTCATTTCATAAAAAATGAATCTTCTATGGATTAGATTTATGCAAACTAGTTGATGTTGTTATGGTTAGGACTAAATTCTTAAACATTGTTGATCATAAATTGGTATTGTTGGCTAATTTAAAATTTTGAATTCATGGTTCACTTCTATCTCTATTGGTTTCATTTGCGGATGCAATCCCTCTATCCTGACCAAACATTATAAAAGTTGTTGGACTAAACTTTTGCTATAGACATGGATAAGAAAAAATTTCAAAGCAATAAAACAGAATGGTATATTTATAATTTACCACCCTGTTTACCATAATTCTAAACTTTGAAAAAGAAATTTAATTTCCTGGAAAGTTTGGTTTCTTATTGATAAGTAAATTAAAATTTTGGATGATTTCAAAGCTATTTATGAAAAAGGGATGTCTTTCACATTACAAATCCTTTCTTCACATTTGCTGACTAAGTACCTAAAAAGTTGAGCTTTTAAACGATTGAAGATACTTCCATCTTTTTCAAACAACACTAGGGATTTAAAAAATTAATATAGCGATATACCACCTTTCATGATGGAAGCTAATTTTGAAAATGTCACAATTCAAAGGGAAACCGAGAAATTAATCACATGATGATTTCAAAATGATTACTATATATATGTTTTATATTTGGACCTAAATACATTTCTCATCACTTTTTTAATATATCATATATTTGCTACATATAAATTACTAGACGAATGATTTTACTGTACATGTTACGAGCAATGAAGTTTAGTGATATGAATTTTGATTTTTGTTGAAATTGCACTTTCACATGAAAATCAAAAGTTTAATAATGTTGATTAGTTTTGTTATGTTTGGGGGCATGATTACAATTTGTAGTCATATTCAAATGTCCTATGAAGTGGATAATTTCGTGTTTGATTAGTCCGATCCAACGTCGGGTGTAACTTTTTTGATTGAGTTCATTTATCCATGGAAATTTGTGTAAATAAGATAAAATTACACTAATATAATTCATCACAGGAGGTAACTAAGATAGAAAATACAAATTAGTCCATTAATTAAGATGAAGATTTTCCCATTTTCATTCATTCTCTTTCAAATTTGCTTTTAGTTCAGTAAGATAAAGGTGACGATAGGCATATCGCTGAATAATATGTATACAATTTGTGTCATTGATAATACATTTATAATATGTAATAATTTAGTTTGCTAAAATATTTTCAATTTCCACTGTGACTGTGATAAAGAACAAATAGCAGTATCAAAATTTAAAAGGAGTAGTAATGTCTTTTCTCTCTTATAGGGATTGTACATTATAGTGAATCTTATATGCTTAAATCACTATTTCTGCACTATAAACAGTGAATTTACAAGTGATGGAGCTCTACTTCTATTTTTCTATGTACATAAGTTTTTAAAAGATTTTAACATATTCAAATTCTTAATCTAGAAGTCAAGGGCTACTAGCTCTACCAGTTAGTGTTATGGCGCTCTAGGCTTAGGCTCTAGAGGTCATCGTATTGAATCCCTTGAGATATAAAATTGAATGATCTTTTTGATATAATTATCACTCTTGCAATAAAAGTTTGTAATCAACAGAATGTTAATATATTAGGATTAAACTTTAATAAATGTCAATCTTTTAGACAGTACCACCGTGGTCGCGTGAACAGTTTTGGTCACTTACTATTGAAAATAGGACTAGAATCATTATATCAAAATATTGATTGTTTAGTTCATTTGTTGAATACTTGCCTCTTATGTAATGTATGAAGAGCTTGGGTTGGCTGGAGGTGTTGTTGCAAAGTAGTATTTTATATTGTTATTCATTGTCATGACCTAATAATGGAACTAAATATACATTGGTAGAAAAAAGAAAAAAAAAGTCCATTAAAGATCTACGTATTCAACGGGACATTTTCAAATCGAAATTATATATATATATATATAGTGTGTGTGGCTAATTCGTGGTACATAGTATATATGCTAAATTAAATCGCTATAAAGTATATCAGTTATTAAATTTTATTCGTGGTACATATTACATATGTTGAATCAAACTACTGGGAAGTATGTTAGTTTTTTCTCGTTTTATACTGCATATTTTTGGATTATTTCTCGTATTTCTTTTCATTGGAGTTACGTGCAATTAGTTTTACTCAAATTTGCATGCCTTACATTTGTTATCCTGTAAATTGCTACAATAGGTTTAGGTTAGATATATACTTTGTACGATAGAATTATGTTATCAAATAATTTATGGTAGGCCTATTAATCTTTTTTCACTTCTAAGCCATTATGTCATAATATTATATTTTAGTGATTGTATTGTCCTGAATTTGGTCTCATTCGTGTTACTATCGATGAAGGAGTTCTTGCACTTTGAAATGATATTGGTGGTTCGATTTTTCTCTGTCATGACACTAAATATGGGTATGCTGGTCACCAGATTAGCTACTTATAGATTCACTTGGCTTTAGTGAAGGTAAAACAAAGGTTTAAGCTCTTACCATGTTCTTTATCAGTCGCTTAAATGAAAACTTAATTTTCTAGAAATGCTGATATAATGCAACCGTATGTTACACCATAATGACCAAACAAAGGGGGGAAGATCTTGAAAATCATTCACCGATTTTCTTGCATGTCATGCTTCCTGTTTTCTGATAATCTACCGACTTCCCAATTTTTTTAGTACTATATGTTACATACATGCATTATAATAGAATAATTTATGAAGTCTACCTATGTGTTTTAACATTTGAGAAAATATTTTGTTACATAATTCATTTTCCTTTTCACTATTTTACTCCATTCAACTTATATATGCCTTAAGTTAACTATAGTTGTCCAGATAAACTAATAAAAGTTTAATTTATTTTCCAGCTCAATGCCATAAGTGGTTGTCTAGGTTACAGGAAATTATACAAATTATATACTTACTATAAACAGTGGAATGACAATTAATAAAGTCGTTTCTGTAAGTTTATTTAGTAACGACAATTGTTGGTGTATCTCATGTATGTAAAGCCGGTTCATGGTACAATCCTTAAATGCACAATGCATTTATTTCCATTAGTCAAGATTCAAAATTTGTCACCCTTTTATGTTTTTTTTGAGAAACAAGCCAGCGTAATTATATTCCAGTTTTTTTGTCAAGATGTAATTTTAAAAATTACTAAATTCAAAAGGTGTAACAAGAAGAATTAATCTCTATTTATTTGATAAAAATGACTGTCAAAATTCTAAAGGAAGATTCAATCATAGGAGACTAGGGTTTTTTCACAAATTTCCATATCAACTTCATTATGAGATGACCGTATCAGTATTTGTTATACAGAGAATTCTGTATTGGTACAGTAACCGCAGAAAACTTGTAGTAATCTGGCAACACAGTAGTTGAAATACAACACCGAATAGAGTATACCGTCGCAGTTGATCAGAGAGCAATTGATAATCCGAGTCCAGTCTTGAACGACTGTTGCCTTAAATCGTATTTGCGCCCCTTTCTCAGCACTAAAGGGCTTTGGCGCAAATCGATTCCCAAGATAAAACGGATTCAACTTTGCTGTACAGTGCAGTAGGCGAAGCAACGGCGAACGCAAGGATGTTTTGTTTACAGAACAGAGCGGTGGAGGAAGAAGGGCGAAAGTCAGAAAATTCGATACTGATTTGATTTTTCGCTGCCCTTTATATACGCTGTGAGGAGGTATTCAATCGTGAAGGGATGCCACTATTCGAGTTGCAATGGCAACGACTGTTGGAAAGGTTTCGACCCTTTACCTACAGTCATTTCCGTTGGTATTTGGCGGCTATGTTCAAAAAATAGCCGTTTGAACAGCGCAAGCAGGCCTGGTGGCATTCGGAGGCCCGTACGATCACGAGACCCCAAGAGCCCCAAGGCCCTAATCTTTGACCTTTGTAATATTAACATGAATACATAATCATGCCATTGCCTCTCCCTCTTCTATCTCCTCTTTCTATTGATATAATACATCAAGCATTAGTATAAGTAGTGGCATAAGGCACAAATTTCCCCGATGTGGGACTTAGTTTGCCTCAACCACTTTACTCATTCTTCCAACAATCCCCCACATGAGTGAGTGGTTGTATAATCAGTTCTGAAACTTTGTGTAACATTTATCATATCGGTAAAAGTAGCACAGAGGCCTTGAACTTTTCCTAGTGTTTTATCGTTATAACTAACTGGCGAATCAGTAGACTGGATTGTCTTTGAACTGTAAGCCGTTTGTGTAAGTCTATAAAGATAACACATGATAAATGCTTGTTAACCCCTTGGTTCTCTGTTTGTGTTCGTTTTTACCATGAACACCGCCTTGGTTTCATGAGTGCTTGAAGAATTCGACCTTACAATTCTTCTTGAAGCGGCGCCTTCGCACTCACATAGGTGATTCTATAAAGAGTATCCCGTAATACCCCACTTGGTTCTTTATAACACCACAGTATAGACATCATTAAAAGCCAAGCTTATCCTATTCTCCGACGGGTTATGCACTGACTTATCATAGGAATGGTTTATATTTAACAATGCCGTCAAGTTTATCTTAAACTTAGTTGTCCCTTTGAACCTAGATCTTGGGATCTCCAGTCAACTAGGTGGGGTTTCCGTTTTAGAAAACTTTTAGTTCATAGGTCTTAAGCCCATTCCCATCGATAAGGTTTGAACTTCCTCTCTTGGCAAGCCTTTTGTTAGTGGATACGCTATGTTATCCTTTGACCTTACATAATCTATAGTGATAACTCCATTAGAGAGAAGTTGTCTTATGGTTTTATGTCTACGACGAATATGTCGAGACTTACCATTATACAGTGTACTATTTGCCCTTCCTATAGCAGATTGACTATCACAATGTATACATATTGGGGGTACTGGTTTTTCCCAATTTGGAATGTCTTCTAAAAATCCCCTAAGCCAATCTGCTTCTTCCGCGGCTCTATCCAGGGCAATGAACTCAGATTCCATTGTTGACCTTGCTATGCAAGTCTGTTTGGATGATTTCCACGAAATTGCTCCATTTCCTAAAGTAAACACACATACACTTGTGGATTTTGTGTCATTTGAGCCCGTTATCCAATTAGCATCACTATATCCTTCTACTACTGAAGGATACTTATCATATTGCAACACATAGTTTTGTGTGTACTTTAGATATCCTAGGACTCTGATTATTGCTTTCCAATGATTTTTACCAGGATTGCTGGTATATCTACTTAGCTTGCTTACAACGTACGCAATATCAGGTCTAGTGTAATTCATGACATACATAATACTTCCCAATATACGAGAGTATTCCAGTTGATATATACCATCACCAGTGTTCTTTACCCAATTTTGGTTCATATCTACTGGTGATTTTGCAGTAGTTATATTATGCTGTTTGATTTTTTCAAGAATTTTAACAATGTAATGTGACTGAGATAACGCATATCCCTGTGGTGTCTTTATAATTTTTACACCTAAAATTACATCGGCCACTCCTAGGTCCTTCATATCAAATCTAGAGGATAGCATGTCCTTCGTAGATTTTATTATGACCTTATTATTTCCTAGGATCAGTAAATCATCAACGTAGAGACAAACAATGACATACCCAACATCTATACATTTTATATAGACGCATTTATCTGATTCATTTATTTTGAATCCATTTGATAACATAGTTTCATCAAATTTCTCATGCCATTGTTTTGGTGCTTGTTTAAGGCCATAAAGAGATTTCACTAACTTGCACACCTTATTATCATTTCCTGGGTTTACAAACCCTTCTGGTTGCTGCATATATATTTCCTCTTCCAGTTCACCGTTCAAAAACGCAGTTTTCACATCCATTTGGTGTATTTCCAAATTCAATATAGATGCGATTGCAATAAGCATCCTAATTGATGTTATTCTGGTAACTGGAGAGTATGTATCAAAGTAATCCAGATCTTTCTTTTGTCTGAATCCTTTTATTACAAGTCTTGCTTTATACTTGTCTATTGAGCCATCAGCCTTTAGTTTCTTCTTAAATATCCATTTATATCCTAGTGGTTTTGATCCTTTAGGGAGATCCACTAGTTCCCACGTATGGTTTTGCAGAATGGATTCTATTTCACTATTGATGGCTTCTTTCTAATAAGGAGCATCGGGAGATGACATTGCTTGTTGGTAAGTTCGAGGTTCGTTTTCTATCATATATGCATAGAAATCAGGTCCAAAGGATTTAGAGATCCTTTGTCGCTTTCTCCTTCTCGGTTCCTCTATCTCAGTTTCATCATTCATTTTTCTTTGATCAGCATTATCCTCGGGAGTCTCTGCATCTCTTTGCCTCTTTTGAACACTTGTTTCAATAGAGGCTTTTAGAGGAAAAATGTGTTCAAAGAATCTTGCATTTCGAGACTCGATAATGGTGTTTTCATGAATGTCATCAATTTCAGATTTATACACCAAAAATCGATATGCACTACTATTATGAGCATATCCAATGAATATGCAATCTATAGTCTTTGGTCCTATTTTGACCTTTTTCGGTTTTGGAATTTCCACTTTGGCAAGACACCCCCACACTTTTAAGTATTTGTAGGATGGGGGTCTGTTTTTCCAAAGTTCATAGGGAGTCTTAGACGTTTTCTTTCGTGGTATTTTATTCAAAATGTGATTTGCCGAAAGAATAGCTTCTCCCCAAAAGTTATCTGGCAATCCAGAACTAATTAGGAAGGCATTCATCATTTCTTTAAGAGTTCTATTTTTTCGTTCGGCTATACCGTTGGATTGAGGTGAATACGGAGCTGTAGTTTGATGTATGATTCCATGCTCAGCACAGAATTCCTCAAATGGAGATTCGTATTCTCCTCCTCTATCACTTCTTAAAGATTTTATTTTCTTATTGAGTTGATTCTCAACTTCAGCCTTATACTGTTTAAACATGTCGATTGCTTCGTCCTTACTTGTAAGGAGATATACATGACAATATCTAGTACAATCATCAATGAATGTGATAAAGTACCTCTTTCCACCTCTAGTTTGACACATTTTCAAATCACATACATCAGTATGTATTAATTCTAGAGGTTCGATCTCTCGTTCAACGTGATGAAACGAGGTTCTAGTCATTTTCGCTTCTGCACAGATTTGACATTTATAGTTGGAGTCTATGTTGCATTTTGGTATAAAATCTAGATTAATCAATTTTCGCAATGTTTCAAAGTTAACATGCCCTAATCTAGAATGCCAAATGTTAGAAGAGTCTACGATATAAACAGAAGATTCAACTTTATTCATATCGTCTTTCGGTACAATGGTAGTTACATTAGCTTTAAACAAGCCATCACTAACATAGCCCCTTCCCACATACACCCCATTTTTCGATAATACAAATTTATCAGCCACAAATATAAGTTCGAAACCATGCTTGCTAAGAAGCGATCCAGAAATCAAGTTCTTACGAATGTCTGGAACATGAAGGACATCAGTCAAGGTAAGCTCCTTTCCAGAAGTCAGTTTGAGCACGATCTTTCCTTTTCCTTCAACTTTTGAAGAAGATGAGTTGCCCATAAACAACTTTTCCTCCTCGGTAGCAGCTTTGTAAGTTGCGAACATCCATTTATTTGCACAAATGTGGCGAGTAGCCCCGGTGTCCACGAACCATTCCTTGTTGTTGCCAACAAGGTTACATTCAGAAACTACCGCGCACAAGTCCATGTCAGTAATGCCATCAGAAACTTCAGTCACATTTGCTTCAGACTTTTTCTTCTTTCCTGGACATTCTGCTGCCTTGTGTCCTTTCTTTCCGCAGTTATGACAAGATCCTTTAAACCTTTTAGCCTTTTTATTAGGACCATTTTCGCGCTTTCTTTTGTTGGGCTTTTCTTCTTCAACTAAATTCGCCTTAACAGCCATGTTAAAGGACCCCTTTTTCTCTGATTTTCGGTTGTCTTCCTCAATCCTCAATCGAACCACCAGTTCTTCAACAGTCATCTCCTTGCATTTGTGCTTTAAATAATTTTTGAAATCCTTCCATGAAGGGGGAAGTTTTTCAATTGCAGCAACCACTTTGAATGATTCGCTGAGCGTCATTCCTTCAACATTTAATTCGTGGAAGATGACTTGCAATTCCTGCATTTGACTGATAACAGTTTTGCTATCAATCATTTTGAAATCGAGGAATTTACCTGCTATGAACTTCTTCATTCCGGCATCCTCAGATTTGTATTTCTTGTCGAGTGCAGTCCATAGTTCCTTTGAAGTCGCAGCAGTACAGTAGACATTATACAGAGAATTTTCCAGGCCATTAAGTATATAATTCTTGCACATAAAATCTGCATTTTTCCAGACATTGAGGGCTTCAACCTTCGTTGCATCTGGTTCCAATTCAGCCACCGTTGGAGCATCTTCTGTCAGATACTTCGCTAGGCCCAGAGTTGTCAAATAGAACAACATCTTTTGCTGCCACCATCTGAAATCCATCCCTGTGAATTTTTCGGGCTTTTCACCATGGGACAGTGTTGGAAGTACTGTCGGTGGGTGGATTGTCGGAGGCTGAGTGACAGCAATCACTGGTGCTGCGGTGTCGGTTTGTTTAGACATATTCGCCTATACAAACAACAACAGCAAAAATACGATTTAAGAATGTTATATAGAGAATTCTGTATTGGTACAGTAACCGCAGAAAACTTGTAGTAATCTGGCAACACAGTAGTTGAAATACAACAACAAATAGAGTATACCGTCGTAGTTGATCAGAGAGCAATTGATAATCCGAGTCCAGTCTTGAATGACTGTTTCCTTAAATCGTATTTGCGCCCCTTTCTCAGCACTAAAGGGCTTTGGTGCAAATCGATTCCCAAGATAAAACGGATTCAACTTCGCTGTACAGTGCAGTAGGCGAAGCAACGACGAACGCAAGGATGTTTTATTTACAGAACAGAGCGGTGGAGGAAGAAGGGCGAAAGTCAGAAAATTCGATACTGATTTGATTTTTCGTTGCCCTTTATATAGGCTGTGAGGAGGTATTCAATCGTGAAGGGATGCCACTATTCGAGTTGCAACGGCAACGACTGTTGGAAAGGTTGCGACCCTTTACCAACAGTCATTTCCGTTGGTATTTGGCGGCTATGTTCAAAAAATAGCCGTTTGAACAGCGCAAGCAGGCCTGGCGGCATTCGGAGGCCCGTACGATCATGAGACCCCAAGAGCCCCAAGCCCCTAATCTTTGACCTTTTTAATATTAACATGAATATATAATCATGCCATTGCCTCTCCCTCTTCTATCTCCTCTTTCTATTGATATAATACATCAAGCATTAGTATAAGTAGTGGCATAAGGCACAAATTTCACTGATGTGGGACTTAGTTTGCCTCAACCACTTTACTCATTCTTCCAACAGTATTCTTGCTTGATATCTGGTGTGTATACTAACATTCAACTGTATTTCAACTTAACTATAGCTATTTTGGATCACCATCGAACCTAAAGAGCAATTACTTTATATTTTTGAAACTAACCATTGCTTTACATATTGCAAGATCATGATTTATTAGGAATGACATATTGTCTACGCTGTTCCATGTATGGTTCAAAAATGAGAGGAGGCACGTATCTTACGAAAGGTAAGGCAGTTGTTTTAATATATAAGTTCAGATCATCTATTTGAGAATATGATATTCATATTGTAGTTGTAAAGTAAATGAGATTATGTGATGCATTCTCAAGGTTGATTTAAATGGAGTTTAGGTAGAACTACTATATTAAAGAATGACATATACAATTATTGTGCATCATTCCACAAAATTAATAATTTTAATAACGGGTAGAAAGGAGGGAAATGACTTCTCACTGCTAAAATAATTGCTGCTAAGAACAACAACAAAGATCTAACCTTCTAATGCTCTTAAGCATTTAGTTTACAGTTGGAAATATCCACTATATATTACTTAAATAGGAAAACAGAAATCAAAGTACTGTTGTCGCGATACCTGTCCTTTTTTTAGCCATCCATCTGTTTTTTTGGCAAGGCCAAGCTATCCACCTTTTTTAAAGCTATTCAAAATAGAATTGGGTAATACGCATATACCGTTCCTGCACGTGGCCTCTCCTAGCAACCGCATCTTTAACAAACCCCATTGTGATCGGCCGTGTGAAAATCCTGTGCTTTCCAACGTCGATTTTCCCATCATTCGATCCAATAATTGAAGACATCGATGTAATTCCTCTATTTCGTTAAAGTCAATTCTGAAAATTAGGGATTTCCAAGTTAGCCATTTGACTTATTTAACTAATATTGGATTTCCCGCACAGTACATGTAATTTTTGTTTCTCCTCACAAATAGTTCATTTCCTTCTCATCATAAGAGATACTCTAAACAGTGGTGACCAATTGTGTGTTCATTGCTCTGTATACCGCTTGATGTTTTTTGTTTTGAGTTTAGAAGAAATGACTAATACACAAAGGCATCTAAACTTAAAACAGAAAGCATCGATCTTTGGAATAAGTGTATCTTTGTGTAATGCAAATCCATTTTTCTTCGAATATTCAGCTATATTGTCTTCCTCAATAAATAAAATACAAACGACATGCAGATTATGAGACAATCTGAACTATATGTAAAAAGTTTTTCTTTTTAATTCTTGATTGAACAAATAATCAAATTAGTACTTGGATTAGCCAGCTCAAACCATAGTTGCAATGCATCTTCTATGTTATGCCTTATAAAAAATGATGTCTTCATTTTTCATAAGTACAAAAGGAGCTTCAATTATACTTAAACTATTATGTATTATCAGTTTTCTATGTTTGATGAGTTTAACCATCTCCTTAGCAGCTTATGTTAATTGAAATGAAACATTTTTCATGTATTTTTTGGCAATATGCTTCATTTTTCAAACAATCTTAGGAAAAATTAGGAAATGAAAGGAAAAATAGTAAAGGCAATAAAAAGAATATATCCTCAGATGATATCAGTCTTTTAGATGGCCTTGGTGCATTTAACTTTGTATTTAACAAACTTATAAACACATTATTCTCATACGATATGTGTTTTAATGATTGTCTTGGATATTTGTTTTCCATGCATATGGTGGAAGCTTTACTTCCATTTCATACTTGAACCGTACAGAATGTGAAGTATGTAATCTCACTTTCATGTACCATAAGTAAAATTTAATGCTTGAAAATTGTTTCCCCAGAAAAAAAAACAACTACTTAGGGATTGAACTTTGTGAATTGTAACATTGTTAGTATTTTTCCTCAATTATAATCCAGAAACGATGCTAATATAGACTGATGTTGTGTTCATTAATTTTTCTAGGCCTGGTTTGTGTTTTCAATTCACTCCGCAGTTGCATAAGATTGGCACGATGAAACCGATGAGTTTGGGGATATTCAAAGTTGATTAACTAGAGGAATCAACGAAACATCTAGGTGTCTTATAATAAGGTAAATCTATTAATTATTAAGTATCTTTTTCAATTATATAACTAATTAGCTAGATGGATCTACAAAATAATTGAATGTCTCATAAGTTGGTGAATCTAGCAATTAAGAATCATGATAATTAATTATACTGTCTATTTATATTTATAAGGTTACTTTTTAATAGATTTCTTTATATATATATATATATATATATATATATATGGGAAAGTCTATTTAGACATAAAATGGTGACACAAATTTATACACAAACAATCTCAACGACTAGATCCGCCCTGAATTCCACCTCACACTTAAAGACAAACCAATCCTACAGTCCAAATTTTGAGCCCCAATAGTCGCTCCCTACACACACACACACACACACACACACATATATATATATATATAGGGAAAGTCTATTTAGACATAAAATGGTGACATACGTCAAAAAGTTGTTAGTGGTATAATTTGTTGACATATAATTGAATAAAAACTATGAAAATGATGTATATTTTATTCTATCAACAACAAGGGGCGTCTGGTTAGATGTATTGAAGCTTATCTTCTATATTCTAGATGGCATAAGGCAGTGGATGAACTTGCGATTTTGTAACGACACGTATTTCGATGACCTCGGAAGCCGTGTCGTTATTAAAGAAATAAAAATAGATAGAGAATAGAACTAACACAAACATCAGAATCTCACAACGGAATTTTACAAAAATATAATATTGCATAATATATTACATATCAAAGTCTATCATAGTACACTTCATCCGAATACATTATCATACATGATTACAGTCCCAATACAACATACAAACTTGATGCTTAGATATAAATATAACTTCTAGGCTGACTCCATGATTGCCGACTCCGTGATTACAGTCCAAAATACTCCATAAGATTTCCATTTATCACCTGGATCACTTGTCTGCCCATAACAATTGTTATGAGTACCCAAGAGTTTAGGAAAACATAGAAAAATAAACTATGGGTCAGTCAGGAGACTGGTGTAAGTAAACAAATTTTAAAATAGCTTGAAAACAAGAAATATTTCATATGACCATGTCTAAAGGCAGAAGGGGTTATTTGATTATGAGAAAGATTTATTTAACTTTAGAAAAATCTGTCGAAGGAAAAGATAATAGTAAGACCAGCCCACATAATCCAAAAACAATTTTGATATCAAAATCATCTGACATTATAATAGTTTTTGTCAAATACATAACCATCTAGCGGAACGCTTGCATCTCACGTTCCACAAACATATACATACATAGATATATATATATATATAATCAAAAACCGCAGGGCGTTTATTGGAGATTGGATTCCGACTATGACAAGGTATGGGACCACCTGCCGATCAGTGTACTCTAGAGGGGATACACTGGGGTTCAACGAGAACATCTTGTAACCCGACCACACATGGTCGGTCACTCATTTAACTTGAGTGGACTGAATGTATTATCACCCACGGTTGGCACCAACATAACCGTTCCTAGGAGATACAGAAGCAAAAGAAGAAACAAATAAGGAATTTTTCTAAATTGGTGATAATACACCCTGCCTGGGTGCGACTCAATTAGCTATGCTCCCAGCCCGATTTATATCATTTCCCAGTTGTGAGGCTTGAGGTCACATTTACCTTTTTGACAAATCACCTTTTTAATCATTTTGGATGCCACATCGTTATATCTTTCAGAACACTCGTTTATTTTCCCAAAAATATTACTGGCATAAAGCTAAGAGAAACGAATTCCTCTGTCACACACGTAATACATTTAAGAAAAATCAATGGGTAAGATCTGATAGACATACTCTGTTAGACATCTGACCATACAAGTTGTCTTGGGACTGGACAAACCGAAGGCACTATTTTGTAAATTCATCTTAGGCAATTTCTACCTAGGATAACCAAAACCGCCCTTGCATAACTTCATCTCCTATTATCTTCAATAAACTCTGACACGCGACGAATAAATTGAATCAAAGTGGAATATAAATTCCGGACGCTTCGAAACGATTAGCGTAATGTCTTTTAAAGTCATATTTTAAGGAAATTGATTACATAAAATTTTTACTTCGTTTCAAAATATCCCTTGTTTTAAAAGAAAACAATAATCAACTTAAATTGATTGATTAATAATTCAATATTTTAAATTGCCTTGGCTCAATACAAATAACACAGATAGTTGATCACTTGTCTATAATACATTGCCTTTGAATTTCTATTTCATTTCATATATTAAATTGATCATATATTCTTTAAACTATAACTTCGACCAAACAGAATCGAATCTTTCTATATTGTTTGTAATCATGGTATTTGACGATGTCTTCTTTATATAAATATATAACTATACACACATCCTTTAATTATCTATTTTACCATTTGTTAAAATAAAATTTCAACAAAACTGAGGTGTTCTTTCTGTATTAGACTATGGTCGAGTCATCAACTATTTATCCCATTTATACATATATTTATATTATATATACATATATGTATATATATATATATACATATACTTATTTTATTTAAATGTTTTATAAATTTCAAATCTCTTGCTTTCTTACCTCTTCTTTATTCTATTCATCCTATTTTTTTTCTAACTTTCTATTTATTATTTCTATCTCCTTTTCTCTTTGTTTTCTTTAACTTCCTTTCCTTTTCCTAATTATTTTCTTTGCTGGCCCATTCAAGCCCAATACCTCCAGCCCATTTCTCTTCATTCTTTTTTTTCCTTTACTTTGCTTCGGCCCAAAACTGGCCCAACGTCTTCTTTCCTCCTTATCTTTTTTCCACTTCTTAATTTAATTTCCCTGGCCCAGCCCAATTATCCCTACCTTAGTCCACGTACGCCCTTTCTCTCCTTCCTAATTCTTGTTAGAGCATCTCCAACAAAGGGCAATATTCATGTTACGGGGCGTAATACGGGTTGTTTTTGCACCCAACAGTTATCCTCTCGTGTAATATTCAGCGGAATATTACAGCTTCGATTCAGGATCCGGAATGAGTCCGGCGAGCTGATTTTATCAGCTCGCCATGTGGCGAGCCGATTTTATCAGCTCGCGCTGATAAAATCAGCTCGCAACATGGCGAGCTGATAAAATCGGCTCGCCATCTCCCTCCCCAATTCCCCAACGGCTATCTCAATCCAATGGCTTCCAACGGCCATTTCCGCCTCGATTTTGATTACCAACGGCCATAAAACGGTGAAAACTTTTCTAACGGCCATATTTTCAGTTATAAAAGCATTCCATCGCATTCTTTCTTCATCACAACATATTCATATCTTCTTTCTACATCTCTCTACTCCACACCATGTCTTGCTATATAATGTCTTCCCCATTCGGAGAATTTTCGCATCCGACGATAGATGGAACTCAGTTCTCACAAGGCAACACGAGCAATATATTTGAAACTCCATCGAGCAGGCAAGGAACCACTCTGTGGACTGACGAAGAAGACATTTCTCTATGCAACATATATTGTCATTTCACACAAGATTCTGCAACGGGGAACGGCCAAACAGGCGCTGCGTTTTGGAAAAAAGTGGAAAAATCCTTCGTTGAGAGGCATCCGGGATGCCAAAGGACGTTATCGGCGATCCAGGGACGTTTTGGGAAAATAAGCCGCCAAACCCAATATTATGAGTCACAAGTGTACAAACTAAAGATAGCGAATCCAAGCGGCATGGGAGGAGAACATAATCTGGTATGTATGTATTTGTACGTACTTTATTTATGGGTGTTAGCATTTTAATTGATACATTTTATTTTGGTAAGTAGAAACGACTAGCGAATGAGGAGTTCAAGAAGTTTTTTCCTAGAGAAAATGGAACGAAAAGGGCACACTATTACCAGTTTATGCATTGTTATGATCTGCTTACTAGTCAACCAAAGTGGAACTCAGAACTTGCCAAGAGTCTCCGCGATGTTCAAAGTGCTAGCAAGGCCAAGAAAAAAAGTTCAAAATCGGGTTATTCTTCTAGTCCTAGCGGCTCAAGTGGCAATATTTCTCAATGTGTAGGGGAAAACCTACTTGATGAGTTCAATGCTACGAATGACGAAGATTTTAGACCTGAGGGATGCAAAGCGGCGAAAAGAAGGGGCAAAACAACGGTTGAGCTTGAATCAAAAGTGAACGCCCGACACGAAGAACACAGTCGTAGAGCGGAAAAAAGGCTTGTAGAAGCTAGGGATAGAACAGAAGTTTTGAAAAGGATTGCTGATCTGGAAGAGAAGAAACTTCAAATTCTTTCGGAGGACTTAGCGTATAAGAAAGAGCACGATGCGTATAAGAAACAACAAGATGCGTATAAGAAAGAACAAGAAGAGAACGCTATCATGGACAAAGATCTGGATGGAATGTCTGATTTGGAAAAGGAATTTTGGATGGGGATGAAACGTCGTATTATAACGTCAAGGTTTCCACAGTTGATGTAGTAACGTATTAGTAGTTGCTCGTATTAGTAGATGCTCGTATTAGTAGATGCTCGTATTAGTAGTTGCTCGTATTATGTTGTTGTATTAACGTTGTATTTCCTTCTGTAGCAACCGCTTTTTTTATAATGAAATGTTTGCTTTATATATTTTGTTATTGCGTAAACAATTATAAGAAATTCATCCTTTTTACAAAGGATTATCTAATAAACGAAAGATACAACACAAAGTAAACGAAAGATCATCGGGTTAGCCAACTACAACGTAGTTCAAACGCCTCATGACCAACAAAATCGATATAGGATTTCACGAGTATAAGTAAGTCCGTAGAAGAGAATTCGGTTGTAGCAGCACTGGAGCTTGCTTTACTTGGATTGCGTCGAGGTTGGTTAACCCTTTGCCTAGCTGTGTGTTTTCTTGGTTGTGTTTCGGATTTACTAACTTCATCTACTTGTGTATTTGGAACGAATCCACGCACTTTCTCCTCCTGGTTGTTCCGTTCAAACTCATCAAACATTTTTTCCATAAGTTCATCACTAATCTCCCCATCGGCCATTAAAGCTACACGGAATAAAAAAAAAGTTAGTCCGATTTAAAAAAGTACTTGAACCAGTAGAAAAAATAATAAGTGGTTTCTCACCTTACTGCCTTGGTTGATTTAGAAAGCACAAATAATGGTCATGGTTGAGAGACGGGGAATGAAATGTTTAAATAAGTGTAGGTGAATATTGATAAAGCACTGTCATCATTACTCGAGCTGTAACATCGAGACTCTGCCCAACAACAGTGTCTGTTCACATCAAGACAGTAAGAAAAAGAGATTCCCTACAGTATTACGTCAGGCGAAACAGTGACCGGTACCATCATGATTTTTGTTATTGATTTGTACACTCCTTGCCTATATATCTCAATGCAATTTACTCACATAATACCTCACTCAAACAACTTCGTTCTCATTCTACTACTTACTCACTCGAAAATGCCTTCTTGGCCATCCGAAACTGACTCTGATGAACAAGCGTACGAACAGATGAGACTTCAAGCGCTCGAAGACGAATTCGAGTTTCTAATCCAAATTACACCCCATGATGAACCATCACATGAACAGGGGAACCTCCAACATCTACAACAAGTTCAAGTGCCACATGTTCAACTAGCAAACGAACAGACTCTCGCTCAACCACAACAACAAGTAGAGTTCTACCGAGTACCACCACATGAACATGAAGGTGAATCTTATCCTGTACTTTGCTACTGCGGTCATGTGGTCGAAGTTATGGTTCGTGCAAAAGGCGACAATATAGGTCGGCGCATGCAGCAATGTCGATTCTATCCAAATGGATGCAGCTACACGGAATGGATTGACGAGCCGTTGTGCCCACGGGGAATAGTATATGCAAACCAACTCGAACGAGAGATTATGCGTCTCGAAAATCTTGTTCAAGAGTTGCGACTGAACGCAATGCGACTCCCTTGAAATTGAATGTGTACTTTTAATGTTTGCGATGATGTAGTAGGCATGTACTATTATTCGGTGTTGTATCTGTAACGGTCGGTTGTATCTGTAACGGTCGGTTGTATCTGTAAGGTTATTGTTATGCGAAAACCCCCTAGTTGAATCATTGTAATCTTTCCTATATAAAAATTTCACGTTCTATATATTTAAAATATAATCTTTCGTATATAATCTTCTAAACTATAATCTTTCGTATATAATCTACTAATAAAAATTAATAAGTAGATAAAAATAAGAACTAAATATTTAATCAAATGAACACACATTCCACACAACCCCCCCCCCCCCCCCACAAACTTCCCGAGCCATAGATGGGCTCGGAAGATCGCGAGCTGATTTTATCAGCTCGCGAGCTGATAAAATCAGCTCGCAGGCTGCGAGCCGATAAAATCAGCTCGCGCCTGCTGGGACATATCAAAGATATCTCCCGTAATGTTACGGGCCGTAACGTTACGGCCCGTAACACTGTTGGAGATGCTCTTACTTTCTTTCCTTGCTTCTCTCTGTTGAACTTGCTACAGTCTTCCTCTTCTTTCTTTTTATCTTCCATTTCCTTGCTCCACTTACTATTGCATGGCTACATTAGCCATCACGACTGAACCCACAGCACCAAACAGTACTTCACCCCTTGCGACTGCTGCTAAGTCCTTCTTCCATGGCACACTGAAACTTCACCGTACACAACAGTGCACACGTGCATATGCACGAACACCACACCGACCATCATACTGCTCATGTCACTCGTACACACCACAAATAACGTATTGATTCCATCGCCAAGCCCATATTTGCCACCAACCATCTCTACAGTAAATTCACCGTCTAACCGAGGTTGCCATTAAAACCCTAATCCAAGAAAACGCCTCGCACCACCATTACTCACCACTGACCCTTACCAGACTTCGCCCATAAGTGCTCCACGCTGTTCCCCTTCAAAATCACCTGGTGCGATCGCCAGTAGTCCCCTGATGTCGCTGCAGTTTGACGTTAAACTTAGGTTACCCAATGTTAGGTAAACTTTAAATGTGACATTGGGAAATGATAGAAAAATAAAGGGATAAGTGACAGTTCGTAAAATGATGTGTCTTTAGGTGTCAAGAGTCATGTTTGTTCGTTAAGTGTTGCGTCTGTTTGTTTTAAGAATCACGTTAGTTAACGTTGTGTCTTTTGAGAAGTCATGTAAACCACTATATATAGTGGTGGTCATTTAGTTGTATGTGAAGAGAGAAAAAAAGAGAAAAAGAGAGAAAGTAAGAAGGATTGTAAGAAGATTGAAGTTAAACAAAAGGAAAATTAGAAAGAAGTATTTTTTCCTCTAAATAAAATCATCTACTTTACTCCTCTTTTCAATTCTACAAACTGATATCGAAGCTTTCGTTTTTACACAAAAAACCCAACTTCACCACTTAATCGATCCTTAACATACGAATTACATAATGGAAAATTTTTGAAATAATTTTCCCGTATTCTCTAACATGCCACGTTCGTCCAGCATCATTCCCCTGATCCCCACCATCTCATTCGCCAGAGTTTGTCCTTAGTTCCAAATTCCGATCATCAAAGAATTCAACCTATTCCCGCTACGAAAAATCCTGAAACCACCCTTAAAATTCACGACTTTAAACAATATTTTGTACCTGAATTTCGTAATTACAGTCATTGAAAATACTGAGTTTTTAGACTTCTTCCTGTATAATTCGTGTAGATCCACATATAGAGCTTTATATTGTTTGAGAAGATTTTTAAAATAAACTTTAGGTTCATATGATCACCTTTCATTGAGGACTTATGTCCTAGTATTTATTATAATCAAGGATATGGATTTCTATAAGTAACCAAAGGTAAAAACTTAGGCTCATGTTAAATATACAGCTTGTTTACTTGTTTCAGAATTTCAATTTGGCAAATTACCTGGTGTCTGGTTCACATGAGATAGAACACACCTTAAACAAATATATATATATATATATATATATATATATATATATATATATATATATATATATATATATATATATATATATATATATATGAGTTACTGCATATACAAATCAAAGTTTAAACAACTTGTAAGCATTAGTGTTAAGTAAAATGATCGCGGGTTTTTAACAAATCAGGAGAAGTGGGTGTTTTCCCTATGCTTTTGTTATATGTATGTATGTATATATACAGGGTTTTATTTTTATGTTAATCACAGATCAGTATGCAAGGTTTAAAGCTATCCATTAGTAAACGTTAATAACAAACAAGGTAAAGATTTAAAGGGATTAAAAGTTGAGTTTACTCACCTATTTTCAGCTCCTCTCTGTTTTTTTTTTAGTTTTCCTCTGTTATCTTTGATCTCTCATATTCAATTGTTTGTGTGAGGAGTGCATAGGTTACGGTGGTTTTATAGGCACAAATTTGTATTATAATATTTGGCTTCATGAATTTGCTGTAGGAGCTTTACCCAACAGATATAACATTATGATATTACAACATATTAGGCTACAGGTTTTTAGTTTTCCAGTTTTGATTTGTTTTCAGAGATCACATGCAAATCTAAATAAAAATATACCGTTTTGATTTGTTTTCAGAGATCACATGCAAATCTAAATAAAAATATACCATTCTTTGTACAATCATGTGTCTTTACACAGCTTCTAGAAGCCTTGCATCTTTTCCTATGGTTAATCAAATAAATGCATGATGCTAATTGTTTTCTAGACAGGTTTGTTTGTTGAAATTATAAAATGGGTTAGTGTTATTTAAATCCTTTAGTTGCAGTACTTAAGGGATAGACTAGGTTAAGTAACATCCCATTTGAGTTTGCAATATGATCTTACAGGAGATTATATAGCACATCTCATTTGTAAGTGGATGATCATTAGATATACGTAGCGTTATGCAGTAACAACGGTAGGTATTTTGTCACTTGGACGAGATACTCTATTTTATGGTTAAAACCAATGTCGTCAGATCATTTGTAAGTGGCATGCACTCATTCTTTTAACATGCTATCATTTTTTGGGATAATATACGAATATTCTATACCTGTTTGTGACTTACTCTATATTATACTTCCACTATAATAGAAATGTGCCCCGTTTTGTACGTTATACAATCTGAAATGTATAATTCAGTCAACATAAGTTAAGTGCAACTTGGTATTAATGTAAATACCGTTTTTACTTTGTTCTTCATTATCTTATAGAATTTTATTTTATCTCTTCGTGCATCACTCTTCGATCACGTGGTACAATACCGTTCATTAAGAAATGGTTCAGAGATGTTCCAATACTGAGATTTAATCCACTTTCTACGAATGTAGATTGGGACAATATAAATCCTTATGCCATCGCTTCCATCAACAGGTTGAATATTTAGGTAATGGATGATTGAATTGCAAAAAATAAAAAAATAAAAAAATAAAAAATAAAAATCAACTTTTGAAACTTGTCAACTTTCTCAAGTATATGATTATTCATCAACTTAATTATTTCTACTACCATATTCTATCCAAAAGGATGCTCATTATGGGAAGAACATGTAAATTATGGTTACTTGCCTATATTTTATTATAGATCTTTTTTTTGCTAAAATATTCATAACCTATCCTAATAAATTTTCCATATAACAAAATGTAAAATGCCTACTAAAATTTATCACAGTCAAACATTTCCCAAACATAATATCAAGACTCTAACTTATAGTTACATTCACATTAATAATAATCTTCATTACAAAACCATTTTTGTATGTACTAAAATGCCCGTATGCATAGCATAGGCCACACACTTGTAAATTCTATAGAGCATACCCCAATCTGTAAATTTGGGATGGTGGTTCTGGGTCTTGGCTTTGATTAACAGATCGAGGTAAAATTTTTGATTATTCTTGGAGTTTCACTGTATGATTGTAATTTAGAGTTGCAATTTTCATTGTAAACCTATGAAATTGTTCGTAAAATCAATACCTGCCACTATAGCTGCAAACCCAGTGGCTCTTACTTTACTATGCAGGCTTCGATCTTTTTCTGGTTATTAATTTTGATAGTCTGACATTTTGTATAGCATTTGTGATGTAGGTGTCTGTTATTTGGTTACTACATTCTGACCATCTATATCTACTTGTTTCTAAAATAAACATGCATCAATCACACAACAAAAGCTTTTTACATACATACAACAACAATATGTGAATATTTGGGACTATCCATTTTTTTTCCTGTAGTTGTATTATTGTTTGAACTTCGTTTGATTATACTCAATTAGCATGAACATAAATTTCCGGAAGGGCTGATGAAATTATTGACCTTGTTTCAAACTACATATGATGGATATTTATTATATGTTCAAACCATTTCCATTTATTTAAAGATAATTCTACAAACAATAATTTATAGTTTGTTTTGTTTGATTTCATAGGTGGTTATTATTGTTTATTGGAGGTACATGTCTTTATTGTTCTGATGTAAATTTAATTTCATTTATTTATTCAGTGTAATGAAATACACACATTATTATGTATTTGAAAAAAAAGGGCTGAAAGCAAGCAAGCAAAAAAATTGTAGTCTTCCTTTACTACTAATTCTGGGGCAGAACAGGCTGATGCCCAGAAGCTTAGCTCGATTTCCTCTCTTTTATTATCGCCAACGGTCAGCTTTTTATGTCAAATCGGATAAGTATTTATTTGCATATCAATTTATAATTTTTTAAATTACAGACATATAAGAGTATAGGACAACACTATTAAGAGATGAGGAGGGAGTTATTAGTGAGGAACGATTGCAATTTTATTGATGAAAAAACATGATACAAAGACCACATATATATAATGCTATGACCCCAACGGCTAGTACATAATATACCAAATATGTATGAGCCTAACGGCTAGTATTAAATATACCAAGTATGCATGAGCCTAATGGCTAGTACATAATATACCAAATATGTATAAGCCTAATGGCTAGTATTAAATATACCAAGTATGCATGAGCCTAACGGCTAGTACTAAATGTACCAAATATGTAGAATTGGGCTGAGTCCAATACTTGGTTGTAATGTGAAAGCAAGTACATATTCGATGGTTAAGATATTGCAACATTATTAGTCCCCCTGAAATCGAGCTAGGACTTCCCGTTTCCATTCTGGCTTCCACTGATAAAGCGAAGTTCCTCTCTCATTCTGATGAAATTCTTGGTCGAAAGAGCCTTTGTGAGAGCATCTGCTCTCTGATAGTAGCGGGCACATGACATATTGCAACTCTTCCTGATTGCGTTCTTTCTCTCACGAAGTGGAGATCGATTTCAAGATGTTTCGTCCTTGAATGTTGAATAGGGTTTAGAGATAAAGATATTGTGCTCTTATTATCGCATCAAATGACCGACTTTCGTCTTGGTTTGAAACCAAGCTCCTCCATCAGTGATTCTATCCACATGATTTCAGCTGTAGCGCTTGCTAGTGCACAGTACTCCGAATCTGTGCTAGATCTGGATGTGGTCTGTTTCTTCTTCGTACACCAGGAAATGATATTAGAACCGAGGTAAACGCAATATATTGAGATAGACTTTCGATCGTCAATATCATTTTCCCAACCAGCATCGCTAAAGCACTGTAAGTTAAGTTCATTTTATGAATCTAGGCGTATGTCGTAATGTCTTGTGCCTTGTAAGTATCATAATACTCTCTTTAATGTCATCCAATGTTCTGATAAAGGATTCTGCATGTATTGACTGAGTTTATTGACGCTGTAGCATATGTCTGGTCGAGTAATAGTTGCATATTGTTACGCTCCTATTATGCTTCTATATTGTTTGGTATTGTCGATGGCGTCTCCTTTGTGCTTATATAGTCTTAGGTTACTAATCATGGGCGTAGGTAATGGTTTTGCCTTGTGCATATTTGCCCTTTGCAGTATTTCAGTGATATAATTTTGTTGGGATAATATTAATTCACCATTAATTTTCCTAATCACTTGTATTCCGAGAATTTTTTTTAGTTCCCCCAAGTCTTTAGTGACGAAATTTTGATCCAGCTTGTGTACGGTTCTGTTTATTTTTTCGCTGTTGTCTCCTGTTATTAGCATGTCATCAACGTATACTATAATGAACACAGTTCCATGTATGCCCTTCTTCATATATAGAGAATTGTCCAATTTAACTTGTGAGAAACCCATGTTAGACAAAGTTGACTTTAGCTTTTCATACCAAGCTCTCGAAACTTGTTTCAAGCCATATATTGCTTTGTGTAGTTTGCATACTTTATCATTAGTACCATATCCTTTAGGCTGTTGCATCTATACCTCTTCAGTCAATTCTCCATTCAAAAAAGCATTGTTGACGTCCAGTTGCCTCACATTTCATCCTTTGTTTAGAGCAGTGGTCAGTATAATTCTGATGGTTGTGGGTTTTATGACTAGGGAAAAAGTTTCGTTGAAATCAAAACCAAATTGTTGTGCCTAACCTTTTGCAACCAGTCTGGCCTTGTATTTGTCAATAGATCCATCTTCTTTTCTTTTTATTTTGTATGTCTACCTACAACCAATCACATTTTTGTATTTTGGTTGAGTCACTAAGCTCCAAGTGTTGTTTCTTATGAGTGTTTTATATTCAGTGTCCATTGCCTCCTTCCATTTGTTTGTCCTTATGGCCTGAGCGAAATTCAATGGTTCGGTCTCATTGGTAGAAATATTGTATACTTTGGGTTTGAAGATTCCTCTCTTTGACATGGTGATCATGTAATGTCTAGTTGATTGTGGTGGTGTCTGCTGCTGTGAATCATTGTTGCTGGTAGTGTCAGCATGGTTGTTTTCTGTATCTTCACTATACTGCATGTTTTAATTTGATTGATGTATGTGTGTATCTTCGGAGTCATTATGTGTCTCATTGGTTTTCTCATTTGTTCGGTATATAGTTTCCTCCTATGTGTTTAAATTGCCTGTGTGTTGTTGCTCTTCATTTCTATCAATTGAAGGTGGTTCAGTAATGAATGGCTCGAACCGTATGTTATTGTTTATGCTTTATTCCCCATCCTTTTTGCAGATTTGCTTTTCTGCATAAGGAAACTTGTTTTCTTCAAATATCACATGTCTAGAAACATATATTTTTCCATTTTTGTCCATGCACTTATAGCCTTTTTGGTTTTGTGCGTACCCAATGAATGTGCATGGGCTTGATCACATACTTAGTTTATGATTGTTATAGTCTCTCAAACAAGGAAAACATAGACACCCATAGGCTTTCAGAAAACCATATTATGGTCTAACACTGTATATCATTTCATGAGGACTTTTATTGTTTAAGACTTTGGTTGGCAACTTGTTAATGAGAAATACAAATGTGTAGAAAGCTTCATTCCAATATTTCATGGGTAATGAGCTTTGTGATAACAAAGTTAGACTAGTCTCTACTATGTGTCAATGTTTTCTTTCGACTAAACCGTTTTGTTCGTATTTATGGGGGCAAGTTAATCTATGTTTGATCCCTCTTTTGAGAAAGTAATTAGTTAGAGGTTTAAACTTAGCTCCCTCATCTCTCTGAACAACCTTAACAGTACTATTCATTTGTTTTTCGACATGAGTTATAAATTACATAACTGTATTGCAAGCTTCTAATTTAGTTTTCAACATGTATATCCAAGTATATCTAGAATAAGCATCCATAAAAGAAAGATAATACCAGTGTCCCTGATATGAATTCAGAGGCGCGGGTCCCCACAATTTAGCGGCTATAAGCTCCAGTGGCTCATTATAGCTGGTTTCAGAATCACTAAAAGGGAGCTTGTGGCTCTTGTCGAGTTGGCAGTGTGTGCATGTGTGTTTGATAGGTATATTTTTATAATGAATGTTATTATTACGCAGAACAGCCTTAACAGTTTCCAGATTAGGATGTCCTAATTTTACATGCCAAGAATTAATCACATTACATTTTTTGTTATTATTGTCATACTCAACGTTATTGTAGCAATTCCTAATACAGTCATTGTCACTACTAGCATCTACGTTATTGCACCGGAATTCTCTATTTGAGTTTGCAGTCTTCAAGTTGTTGAATTTGTATAAACAATCGTATAGGTTACCTTGAAGTTATATTTCATGATTTAGGGAATCTTTAACTAAGCAAAACGTAGGATGAAATTCAAAGTAAACATTATCGTCATTGGCAAATCTTGATACACTTAACAAATTTTTATTAATCATGGGTACCCAAAGAAGATTGTTTAATTTGAGTTGTTTTTTCCCAAAAATTGACCCTTTGCCTATGTGTGTGATACTAGCGGTACTATCATTACCCATATGCAAATTCCTCATACCTGAGTAATTTCTGCGCTCAATGTTTAAATTATGAAGATTGCTAGTTATGTGGTGAGTCGCTCCTGAGTCAGGGTACCATTCTTCGAAGCCATTGTCTTCATTTTTTACTTCATCATCATCTGCAGCATTATGTCTTCGGTTTACGTCATTATTATTTCGAGCTAAATTCCCTGTTGTTGCCATATTTGCTTGTGCTCTTCTTTGTGAAGAGTAATTTTGGCTTGCCTGTTGTCCACCTGTGTCTGAATTATACCTGAAGTAACATTTGTTCGCCATGTGACCAAACTTTTGGCATATTTGACATTTCAAACGATAGTTGTTGTTATCTCTTTGTATCTGCTTATTTCTGACTGTGGCATAATTGGCAGAGAACTCATTTTGTGCTGTTTTTATTTGGTTGATTCTGCCTTCATGAGCGAGGAGTGCTGATCGAACGAACTATAAGTCAGGTAAGTTTTGTTATGTGGCTAACATATTTACTAGAGATTCATATTCTTCATCTAATCCACCAATAATAAACAGGATTTGCTCATTGTCACTGATCTTATGGCCAACAATATTTAGTTTGTCACATAGGCTATTAATTTTTCCTAAATACTCTTTCATGCTTGTCTCCTTTTTTCAAGAATTTTGTAATTCCCTTCTTTGTTGCATAATTCTAGCAGCTGATTGTGAACTGAAAATCTGTTGCACAGTGGTCCATATTTCATGAGATGTGTTGCAGCCTACTATCTGTGATAACAAACTCGGGCTTATCGATGATAGCAACCATGATGATAACAGGCTGTCATGTTTCTGAAATTTGACTTGGTCAGGGTTCGATGAGAGATTGCCATCTTGGTCTGCTATCATCACTGGTGGTATAGTTATGGTTCCATTGTCATACTCTTGTAGTCCATAGCCTTTTAACGCGATTTCGATTTGGTATTTCCATAGTATATAGTTATTTTTGTCCAACGATGTAGTAATGAATTGACTTTTTGGTTTGATCAGATTATAATGGTTTGGTGGGGTGCTGTTGATGGCGCTTGCTGATACAGCAGATGTGGCGTCGGAATCATTGGCCATTAGATATGAGAATATGGCAGGGCAGTTTACTTATAGTTGCAGCTTGTATCACCGTAATGTGATAAAGCTCACGACAGCATGTAGAGATCCAGAAAAGAATGAAGGTTGAAAGAGGTCTGACACTACAGAGTTGGTGTTGTAGCTATGATCAACACTTTTGATTGAGAATAAGCCTTTCGGCATTAAGGCTCTGATACCATATTAAGAGATGAGGAGGAGAGTTATTAGTGAGGAACGATTGTAATTTTATTGATGAAAAAACATGATACAAATAGCACAATATATAGTGTTATGAGCCCAACGGCTAGTATATAATATACCAAATATGTATGAGCCTAATGGCTAGTATTAAATATACCAAGTATGCATGAGCCTAACGGCTAGTGTGACACCCCACGTCCGTTAATGTAACTCACAAAGGGAATGCATTAAGTTTCGTGAAGCGTTTAGGTAAACTTACACGGAATATTACAAGACAGATATAAAAAAATTTGCAGCGGAAATAAACAACTTTATTAATCATCAAAATACCGTGTTCCAAAGCATCATTTGTCTGAAATATAAAAACCCATTACAACATAAAAACCACTGTCTTGTACTTCAGAAATATCAGAGTACATAAAAGAAAGAAAATTTCCCAACAACAAAGTATATCCATTGCAACGAGAATAGGAGCTTGATTCATACATATCAGCGGCTTCAGCAATCAAGAAAAATCACAGTCAAGCCTGGGTGTTTCCTCCCTGAGAACATGGTTTGGGGGGGGGGGGGAATGGAAGAGAGAAGGAAAAACAAAAGGGGTCAGACATAAAGTCTGGCGAGTCTAGTAACTTTTAGCCAGTAAATAAATAAAGGTAATCATGATAGGCATAAAGTGGATAAGAGAGATCACTATACAAATGGCAGGTGTGACAGGGCAGATAAGGTAAGGTGTATACATGCTTCACTAATAACTACTCTGCACTATTACTAGTATAATTTAAGATGAGATGATCCCTTCCACTATAAGTTGGTAGACTTAGGGCATACATCCGAGTGTACCCTAACCACTACCCTAATTGATCGGCTCCCTACTCTGTAGATACCCTGTGCTGGTCCTACAGTAGGGGTTATCACTTCCCTAAAGTGGCAACCCAAGAGGTGCACAGTCATATCTACTGGTGTCATGGACGCCTTGTCCCCTTCTGCTCGGCCATGCATGCACATGTCCCCGGTCAGTTTGCGCCGTCTACACCACCCTTCATGTTTTGGATATCTTATAATCAATCAGTAAGCGTGCCCCTCCTCCGCCTAGTACGAAGTTCCCTACTCTGATACCAAATACGGGTTACTGGCTGAAATGAGTCTCACACAATATGATACAAGCTCTCCCCTTTTGTCTTGTATCCCCACTAGGTTTTCCACTGAATATGTATACCCAAAAGAGTGATCTTTAATTAAATAGCCCTATACCAGTTATGCTTACCCTAAAAGGGTGACTTTAATTACATAACTTTACCCGGTTAAGTTTGTGGGCCTATATATATAAATATTACCCACCCCCTTCAGTTATACTTAACCCACCCATTATCCAATCCCTTTTACATAACCCTAATTTATGTTCATAATCATACAGTTCTTATGGATCAAATTAGATTAAGTAGTCCTTTCTCATTACCATGTCCAATTATGGTTATATTAGGCTAGACCTCCCACATTAGGCCTGCAACGTGTGAATGCTGGATATGCCGGTCGGGTCCGAGTAGTCTTAGTGCACAGTTGGGCCTAACCTTGTGTCTTAGCCCGAATCGTATTTATACACTTAGGCCTCTCACATTAGGTTCAACATTGGTGGCTGCTGGATATGCCGGTCGGGTCCGGGCAGACTTCTGCCACTAATGTAACCTTACCTCGTGTCATAATAGTTGCTAAACATTCCATTTATTAATTAATTTACCAATTACTTAATCTTACCTTTTTCGGTGTTATTGCCCATTCTATCAACAATTTGAATTACTAGTCCAAAAATGTTTATTTCCCAATTATGCCAATATTCACTTTTTCCCCCGTTTCTAACTTACGTCCTCACAAAATTGACGGCATGCTTAGGCTAAATAATTAGCCTAGCCATAAGCGATGAAAAGGAAAGCTAATATGGATGTAACACAAGTGATCATTGAATATGATTTGGCATAACATAGATTAACATAGTCATAAGGTTGTCATATGAACTTGTGACAATTTCTATGATATCAAAGTGAACAAAATGAGATCTAAACTAATCATTTAAATATCCAGCAATTCAGATCCAGCATAGTAAGAGTGACATAGTGGCATGTTTAGATCTAAGGATAAATTCACATGTCCAATTTTATAGCATATCCAGATTTATCACAATATAACTGGTGAAAGGTGATTTATATAAAGAACCAGATCTAATCAATGTCATAACTTGTCCAAATTAACATATTCACCTTTTCCATAATACAATTACAAGTCAAGATCTACATAGGCAACATCATAGAATAAACACAATCATTTCAGATCTGGAGCAATAGGTCTATCAAGATCTACATAGGCAACATAGTAGAATGTCCATAATCATATTAGATCTAGGGAAAATGACATAATATACTTGCATAGATTCATGATTTACAACATATACCCAATTCACAGTCTTTCATGATTCACATTTATCTATTTAAACCTAAAAGTGACTAGAAACTCACAGCGTTAGGTTTAGAGAATTGAGAGGGACTAGATCTGAATTCTGAATTTGATTAGCTAAACCGTTGTTGTAGGACTTGATTCTGTTTCAATTTGCAACCCGACAACATATGGCTCTCATGATCTCCAATGAAGAAAATAGGAGAATAGGGGACTATATTTATAGCCTAGAACCAATGAATCAGACCCAGAATCAAGTCTAGGTACGTAAAATAAATTTTGCCCAGATCTAACTAGGGGGGTCGACACCCCCTGGGGGGGGGGGGTCAACACCCACGAGCAGGAATTTTCCCGCTCAGCCCTCTTTGGTTGGATTTTGATTTTTGAACTATTTGAGGGTATATATATATATCTTCCTTATGCGTATACAAACTTCTAAGGCTTATAACTTCTCCATACGATATCCGATTTATGCAAACCCGGACTCTATCCTAAGCAGAATTCCGAGGCAAATGTAATGGTGTCGCCCGTTTACCTTAATTTTTCTTCTAAAAATTAAGTATTCTTTAATCGGTTAATATTAATATTTCAAAATTACGGGGTGTTACAGCTAGTACATAATATACCAATATGTATGAGCCTAACGGCTAGTATTAAATATACCAAGTATGCATGAGCCTAAAGGCTAGTACTAAATGTACCAAATATGTAGAACTGGGCATTTGGGTAATAGTGGATAGGCTTACACTGACCATAAATCGTTGAAATATCTTTTCTCGCAGAAAGATCTTAACTTGAGGCAACAGAGATGGATGGAGTTTCTTGCCTCGTACGATTTCGAGATCTCCTACACTCCGGGCAAAGGCAACGTAGTGGCGGACGCGTCGAGCCGAAAGAAACTGACCCTAAGCCCGCTGTTTGTTGAAAGGCAAAGCCTAGAGTTTATAGCCAGCTTTGACTTTAGGCCCTCCTCCGATTTTGTACCGGGTTTGCTAGCATCTCTCGAAGTACGCCCGACTTTAGTAGACTCAATAGGGACAGCACAACGCGAAGACCCTCAGCTTATGGAGACGATTGATAGGTTAATTAGGGGTGAGACTTCAAGTCACCTCAACAGATACTCCATCGACGATAAAGGTTGGCTAAGGCGGGACGGAAGACTATGCGTCCCACAGACAAGGGATTTAGTAAAGAAGGTTCTCGAGGAAGCACATCACTCCAAGATGACGATACACCCAGGCGGAGATAAAATGTACAAGGACATAAAGAGAACTTTCTTTTGGAACGGCATGAAGAAGGACGTGGCAGATTTCGTTTCTAAGTGTATGGTGTGCCAACAGGTTAAGGCGGAACAGAAAAAGCCTGGCGGTCTGCTCCATCCTCTAGAGGTCCCGCAGTGGAAGTGGTATAGCATCTCAATGGACTTCATTTATGGGCTGCCTAGGTCTAGGAGAGGCAACACTAGCATTTGGGTAATAGTGGATAGGCTTACTAAAAGCGCCCACTTTTTACCTGTCATGAGTAAAAGAACTGCCTCATCCCTAGCATCTCTTTACCTGAAGGAAATTGTTCGACTCCATGGAATACCCTCCAGCATTGTTAGTGACCGAGACCCTATCTTCACAAGTGAGTTTTGGCGGAGTCTGCAAGAAGCGGTAGGCACACAGTTATGCTTAAGCACAGCCTATCATCCCCAAACCGACGGCCAGACAAAGAGTGAACAGAGTTTTGGAGGACCTTTTAAGACTGTGCGTCCTTGACTTCGGAGGGACGTGGGAAGACCATCTTCCTTTGGTGGAATTTGCCTACAACAACAGCTACCAAGCAACCATCGGAATGGCGCCCTTCGAAGCATTATATGGAAGACCGTGCCGATCACCCACTTGTTGGTGGGAGTCTACTGATAAGCTCATACTTGGACCAGATATAATCCGAGAGACTTCAGAGAAAGTAGACTTAATACGAAGAAGGATGAAGACGGCCCAAGACAGACAAAAGTCCTACGCCGACAAGAGGAGGACCGACCTTGAATTTAAGGTTGGGGACAGAGTTTTTCTTAAGGTATCTCCGCTAAGGAACGTTGTTCGTTTTGGAACCACAGGAAAGCTAGCACCAAGGTTCGTAGGGCCATTTCCTATCATCGAGAAAATTGGGAAAATGGCCTATAGATTAGAGCTACCCGAAAAATTGGCCGGAGTTCACAACGTCTTTCATGTTTCACATCTCCGAAAATGTCTACATGAATCTGCTGAAGTGGTAGAGCCAAACATCCTAGAAGAAGCTGAAGTGGAACACGAAGCAACCGTGAGGAAAGTTCCAACCCGCATATTAGGAACGGAAGTGAAGAAGCTACGCAACCGCGATGTCAAGCTCGTCAAAGTTCAGTGGAGCGACGCGGAGGGAGACGCAACTTGGGAAACTGAAGCTAGAATACGCGCAGCCTACCCTTTTCTTTTCGAGGGTACATCTTTGATCTTTCTTTTTTCCTTAAGTTGCGCTTTTATCTATCTCTTTAGGTATATCTCCTCGACCCTATCTTTTAGGAAGAAACCCTTTGGATGAAAAAATGTAATTGAAACATGTTATGGATGATGGTTGCAAGTGGTTGCAAGTGATTGCTAGTGGTTGCTCGTGGTTGCATATACACACACAATCAAGGTTTTAGATCGGCTCAGTCACTTCATATTGCATATGCATAAATGTATTTATATTCGTATATGGTTGAAGTTTAATGTGTTGTCATATGGATGTTGCATTTATATGAATGGTTGAGCACTCATGTAGAATCATGAATAGGAGAATTTGCATACATAATGGATTCATGGCACTTACATAATTTGCATTAAGGAGGTCAACTGAATCAGTAGACCGCCTGATTTTGCATTAGATAAGTACATGTACAAACACACTTCGCATATGATCATGAAGCATTAGAAGTCTTTTAAGGACAATGGATGCTCGTGTTTGATGGATGAGTAGATGGATGTTTGGATGTTAGGATATACATTCTTCCTGAACTTGAAGATTTCGGGGACGAAATCCTTTTAAGTGGGGGAGAATGTAACACCCCTTGTATTCTATAACAGTGAAATTCACAAATTAAAGTATAACTAATTTCAAATCAAAGAATTAAGGGAAACGGGATACGCCATTGCATTCGTCTCGGAATTCTGCTTGGGATAGAGTCCGAGTTTGCGCAAAACGGACTCCGTATGAAGAAGATATGGCCTCCGGAAGTTTCAGAATTCAGTTTAAAATTCAAACAGACCAAAACAGCTCAGAAAAACCAATTTAAAATTCAAAATCGGGCCGAATTGGCCAGGGCGGGAATTTTCCCGCCCAAGGTACCCAGGTCGACTTGGTAGTCGACCTGGGGCTACCCAGGTCGACTTGGTAGTCGACCTGGGGCTACCCAGGTCGACTGGGCAGTCGACCTGGGTCACCCGTGCCAACTGCCAAGTCGACACGGTGTCGACTGGCGTGTCGACCTGGCCCCTGAGCCAGGTCGAACCCAGCCCCCCTGGCTGGCCTGATCTGTGTTTGGTCTATTTTCTGAGCCTTGCCTTGTCACTAGGGCTAGGTGTCAGCTCCTGATTGGTTTCTCCTTCAAACGAACGGCTATTATTAAACCAAGCTCCAACGACGGTCCTAATCAACTCACAAACTCTATAAAAAGGACCTAAGACTCACCCTAATTCACACAAACTAAAATGGAGATGAGACCGTCATGCTGCCGAGGAAAGACTAGGAATAGCCGTCAGAAATTGAGAGACAATTAGGAGATAATTCGAAAGTTTAAATCAACGTCAATTAAAATCAAAACAATGCCTACAACAAAGGATACCATCTCCAAATTCAGAATTCAGATTCCTGAATTGAAGATTCGTCATACGTTGTAAGTAGAGTGCTATTCCGATGTGAATAAATAATTGTGTTTTGATTTGTGTAAAGTGAGAAATGGAATTGTGGCGATAATAATCTATATTTGTATGTTATTTTGATTCTAAATGATTTGGAAATGTTGTGGTATACGATTGGATATTTGCAAGTATGTGATTTATGTTGGAAGTTAACAACCATGTGTTGTGATATTTTATTTGGGATTCATACAAGTACATGATTCATGTTAACCACCGTATGTTGTGGTATTTTATTTAGGGATTCATACAAGTATATGATTCATGTTAACAACCATATGTTGTGGTATTTTATTTGGGATTCATGCAAGAATATGATTCACTATTATGCCAATATGATGTACATACTTTTATGATCACTTTTAGTGTGTAATTGGACTCGGCTAAGTACTATGGTTTATATGAATCTATGTTGGAATTGGCAAATCATGCTTTTGTATTAAAAACAAAAGTAAGCATTTTTATGAACATGACTAAACTATGTTTGGTATTATGCCTAGTTGAAAACATGTTTTAGGCCTAAGTTGTTATCAAAATCATATGGTGATATATGTGACACATAATTAAGTTAGATTTACATTCCAATTGCAAGTTTATACGAATAGAATGGTTCATGTTTAGGTATGTTTATGCCATGATTATATGAATAGAATGATTCATGTTTAAGTATTGTTTATGCCATGATTATATGCTATTACAATGCAAGTTCACATGTGCCTAATTCATGTTAATTGAATCGTTATGTTGCAAGTTCATGCGTTCACACTCCCCTTTTTATGTTACCTTATAAACACCATGTTATAAGCCTCCCCTTTTCATATGGCTAAGTTGGGTTTAAATGTTAAACCCAACATATCTTATATTGTAGCGAATGTGTAAAACGGGGGCAATGACGTTTGGGTTAAAATATTGAACATATGTGTTGGCATGTTTGACGCATGCCAACAACCTAGAAAAACAACTAAGTGGTATAAATTAATTTTACCCAATAAAGATGAATTTGAATAATGGGCCGCAAATATTTACATATAAAAAGAAAAGAGACAAAATATGTAAATTTAGAAAATACGATGTGTTTAACCCGAGGTTGGATTGAGTTGTGATGTAAACCTGCCCGGAACCGCCCGGCTGTCCAGTAGTCACAACAATACCTATCCAATGTGGGTGGTTAAACACGGAGCCCAATAAAGACCCGAGGTTAGACTGAGTTGTGGCGTAAGACTGCCCGGACCCAACCGGCAACAGGCAGCCACAACAATACCTGTCTAATGTGAGAGGTCAAGGCTTTAATAAGACAATTAAGGCTGAGTCAGGATTGATAGGATTAAGTAAATTGAATTAATACTTAATCAAAATGGAACATGCTAAACTATACAGACTGATTGGGGGTTAGGTTTACAAAACACTTAACCAACTTAGCATGTTGGCTAGAAATAGAAAACCTAGTAGCGGGGGACCCTTTTCAGCAGTAACCCTACAAGGTGTATCAGGATACCCTGAACTAGGCAGGGTAGGGCACGATTACTGGGCTGACTGTAAGAGGACAAATCGACGGCGGTGGTGCAGCAGTGTAGGTTCTAACGGGGTGCGGGCGTGCACACACTCCGGCGCAGAAAAATAAGGCACTGGGCACCAGTAGTATACCTGTGCATTCTAGAATTGTGTCGGGCCACCACCATGGGACTTGATACACCCCATGGTGGGACCGGCATAGGTAACTACAACAACGGGGGCCGTAAGACACATGTAACTATGCGAGTAGGAGCCGATCATCAGAAATGGATCACTTCACCCTGATTATGGGGTGCCTGTTGGGAACTAGTTTATATGGGTACAGAGATTAATATGGGGTACGATAGTATATTCGACCCTAGACAACTTAACTTAGTTTATGGTGCTTTCTCATTTCCAGTT
The DNA here is from genome assembly GCA_030737875.1 of Allium sativum. Taxonomy (NCBI): domain Eukaryota; kingdom Viridiplantae; phylum Streptophyta; class Magnoliopsida; order Asparagales; family Amaryllidaceae; genus Allium; species Allium sativum. Next base: position 976,083,448 of record CM060915.1, on the reverse strand, counting down.
TATACTTATCATACCCAGTTCTTTATTCATAGACTGAATAGTCCTAGACTTACTCAGGCTTTATGTCTGACTCTACTTTTCTTTCGCCTTCTTTTCTTTCGTCCCCCCCCAGGTCCACAGGGAGGGAATACCGCAGCTTGACCAGCTTTCACATCCAGCTTGAAGAGAAAGAATGTATTGCTTGGAACTTTTTCGTTTTGGACTATGGCTTTGGACAGCAATTATGGGATTTATGCAATTTATTTATGTTTTCTTTATGCTTCTTTAAATAATGTAATCAAGACAGTTATGAAGATGTTATGTTTTTTGGAAGTATTGTAAAACAAATTATGACATGGTTTGTGTAACACGTATTTTGTTGAAATAAAAGTTGTTGATGTTTCCCGCTGTTCAAAAATATGTGTTCTTATATCTGTCTTGTATATCTGTGACTTATACTTATAAACCTCCACCAAAATTAGGGCATTCCCTTTGAGAGTGACCCTAACGGAGGTGGGGTGTTTCACCCTCAAAGTCAGACCCTGTACTATTTTTGTTCTCAATAATCGGAGAAGCATAAGGGAATACCGTCATAGAAAACAACATCACGGGAAATAAAATACTGATGCGAAGACGAATCAAATAATTTCCACCCGTTCTTATCAGCGGGATACCCAACAAATATGTATCTACGACTAGAAAATTTGTCTTTTTAGACTGTATATCGTAAGCAAAACAAAGACACCCAACACTCGAATATTCTTATACAAAGGAGGAGTGCCATATAAAATCTCATAAAGGGAATTATAATTTAACAATCGAGAGGGAGTTCGATTAATTAAATAGCTAGCAGCAAGAACACACTCACCCCAAAACTCAATTGGTAAAGACCCCTTAAACCTCAAAGCTCGAGCTACTTTGAGAATATGTCGATGTTTTCTTCCCACTCTTCTGTTCTGCTGGGGTGCTCAGACGCAAGAGGTCTGAAATAGAATACCCTGGCTTGAAAAATAATCTTTCAAGCAATTAAACTCAGTACCATTGTCATTACGAACACAATAAATATTACTATCAAACTGACGTTTAACAATTGCAATGAATTTCATAAACATCGAATATACCTCAGTTTTATCTGTTAACAAAATCACCCACACTACTCTAGAAAAATCATCAACTATAGTCAAAAAATACTTAGCACCACATGAAGAAACACAACGATATGTTCCCTACAAATCACAATGAATGAGTTCAAAGCACTTAAAAGCTCTATTATTACTATCTGAAAAACTATCCCTTGTCTGTTTAGCTTTGTGGCAAACATCACATGCTTTATTTAAATGCAAAGAACTACTAATAAAAGGTAAATGGTTCATCACTTTCTCAGTCGGGTGACCAAGTCTACTATGCCATAGCTCCAAATCTCCACTTTGTACTGCCAAAATAGTTGAACCTGTAACCTTTGAAGCATCACAAAAATAGTAAAGTCCACACCACCGTTCACCCGCTCCAATCACTATCCTCATACTTCGGTCTTGAATAATACACAATGCACGAGTAAAGAGTACATCATATTGAATATCATCAATTAAGCGTGACACAAAAATTAAGTTGCAATGTAAATCTGGAACATAAAGAACATTGTTGAGTGCCAACTCAGCAGATAAAACAACTCGGCCATACAAATTAGATGTAATTACTACACCATCCGATAAGGTCACAGGAAAAGAAGAACACTCAAATCGGTCAACCAGACAATTTAAACAACCCGTCACATGTACGGTAGCACCTGTATCGACAATCCATGGGATACTAGAAAACTTACACATCAAACGATCAGACCTAGGAGGAGCATCAGAATTGCTAATCAAACTCATGAGACGCTGATACTGTGAAGCAGTCAATTGGGGGACTTTCCCATTGGAACTTGCCACACCTGTCGGAGTACCAAGGATCGACGGCTGTCCGGAGAAAGCAGCGTTCAATGCCCCTGCTGCTGAACCTGGACTGGTGCGACAGCCTGTTGTAGAAATGCGCTGCTGTTCGCCACCAGATGGTAGCCCACCACGAGTGTTTTGCTTTCAAGGCCGACTCTCCCACCAATTCGGATACCCATCTTCTGATAGCAGTTATCAACTTCATGCCTTGATTTTCTGCAGTAACTACATTTCTTTGGTTCACTGCCTCCATCGGAATTTGATGCAGAAATGCGAGTTGGTCCTGTCAAAGACAACGCCATCGCCTCATCTATCGGGGGCTGCTCCACCATAGTCTTCAACCACATTCTTTATTCTATTTTAACAACATTGTATGCTCGATCAAGAGTGGGTAGTGGATTTTGGGTAAGCAAGCTAGTACGAATATGGCCATAATGTTCACTATACATCCCATACAGGAAATCATGTAATTGCTCTTCATCTCAAGTTGCTTGCAGTTTTACAGCAATATCACATATGCAGTGACCACACTCACAAGTGGGGATAGGGGAGAAGTAGCCATTTAGTCCCAAAGTGGTTGCAGTAAACCAAAATTATCTTCTACAGACATCGCTGCAGTTTGTTTCCAATCAGCCAATGCCTTCTTCATATCTTACTTCCGGGTTCCATGCCCTTTGTTAAATCGTTTTTTCAATAATTCCTGTAAGGAAAACACCTCCTCAAAATATGGGATAGTCTTCTTCAACGATGGATCAATGGTATTCATCACCCAGTGAACCAGTATCGCCTGCAAACACCTCCAGTCGAGAAGTCTTGTCGGATCAATTGGTTTCAATTCCATTCCTTCAAGAAAAGTAATCTTTCTCCATGAAATCAGCGAAAGCTGAATTGATTTGGACCATTCATCGTAGTTGCCGCCAGAAGTACGATAGGGGTAATGATATTCCCTAGGTTATCATGGGAAGATAGATAATACGGGGAAGAGGGATCTTTGTTTGAGTCCTAAGGTGAAGAGGTCAAGGGGTTTAGAGAGGTTCCACTGTTGGTAGACCCGTCAGAACTTTGTTCATTGTCCATGATTGAAGGTGCAAGGTTCAAAGATAGAGGAAGCTAGGGTTTTTTGGCTCTGATACCATGTAGGAAAATAATTCTTCTTATTCAAAACTATGCAGATGATATAAATTTATAGAAAAATGAGTTTATGTTTACTCGTAAACATATCTTAGACAGATGGAAACAAATATAATCTTCTATACTGGGAAATATATAATAATCTAATGGAAACAAATATAATCTTCTATACCAGGAAACATATAATAAACCAATGGAAAGAAATATATATAAATATATTCCTAACAAAAACAGATGAGATCCCTAAAGATTATGTTTTCCAAAAGATGGCTACTTCTATAGGAAGATATAAATGTCAAGTAGGCACAACTGCAGAAAAAGATTTAAAGTTGGATGAAGCTGAAAAAGCAGCAAAACTGGCTATGTTAAAGTTTGGAAATTTGACGATAACCAGTGGAGTGAATTCATTAGATAGAGAACTTTCGTAAAATTTCAAGTAAGTTGTGATTTTTTTTCTTATTAAGTGCTGCAATAGACATGTAATGCTAAGTCAAATTAACTATAATTGCAAAAGAATAATTTTTGCAAGAAATAGCACTAAATACAGTGCTTTACCATAGTTTAATGCCACATACTTGATTGTTTAAGACATAATTACTTTGAAATTTATATTGTTAATATATCCATGTTCCTTTGTGTTGTTAAGATATTTTTACTTGACTTTTTGAAATAGGCGATTTAAGTGTTCTAATGAAGCAAGTGAGGAAAAAGCATACTCATCCACGCACGATGAGTCAATTAGGATATGCAAGATTGGAGTAAAAATTGGTTAAATATTTTTTTGTTATCAATAACCTTGTGTTATTTTCATTTGATGTAGTTATCTAACTTTCAGTCATACATGATGTTGAAGTCTAATTATAGAAGCAAGAAAACCCTGGACAAGAAGTTACTATAGCAATGCTATGGACAAAAGGACATATGAATAAAAATGAAAACCTGGCAAATAAAGCTGTTGAAGACTCAATTGTAAAATATTTTTATTTACTATACAGTTTGCATGCGTGTTATTGATGATATATTAACTAACATTGCATTGTATATTTATTCTTTTGGAAAAAAAATTCAACAATTCCATCATTCACAATCGAAGACAGCGAATCAATCATTGGCAGATGATGCTCTTTTACATGTTCTGGGGGTTGATTGACCGGTAGATTAAGAGGACTTGGGTTTGGAGTTACATCTTCAAATCTAAAAGCCCAATCACAAAGTAGCACAATGGTGTGTTCACTAGAAAAAAAATAAGAGCGCTAGAGGCCAAAGTTGATATACTTACCGAGGTAATAATAACATTAATTTGAGTCATTCCAATTCTGTTTATCTATGTTGAACATCATTATATCTATTAATTTTTAACTACTGCAATAACGCCAAAGCAGCACTGGAAATGGTGTTGATGGACATATAAGTGAATCTGATCCTAGGCAGGTAATCTGGAAAATAATTCTAAGTAAACTTGTTTTTGGCAAATAAATCATTGTCTTTTTGTATAATCATTCATATTTTCATTTTTTATGGCAGTCAAACCATACCAGTACCGTGGAGTTACCTGCTTCAGTGGTTGGAGCTAAATGTAAGATGTTGAGTTGGTATAAGGAGAAAGAAGTGGTTGCGGAAGGCAAAATATTTTCTACAAATCCCACTGACTTGGTTCACTTCAAATCATTAGGGCTTGATGCATAGATGGTTTTTGTCGAGTTTGCGGTGAACGTAGAAGCTTTTTATGGTGAACCACAAATGAACTTAACGTGGTTGAAGATGCAATAGGGTCCACAGTTTCATGGAGCAAAGAGTATACCTCTTTTGATCTTAGTAGCTGAATGGTTGTTTTAGGAGTTCAACATAGCATTTCCGTAGTTTATATCAAATACCTTTTGTTTTGACATTTGCATTTGTTTTTCCCTTCCGCGACAACTTAGTTTGTTATTATGGAATAAGATTTTTTGTTTTTTTGAATAGTTTGCAGTGTTTGCAAATCCTTTTTAACTCAGCCAATGTAAATATACATTGCTGGTCCCAAACCCGAATAAAGGAGGAGGGATAAAAATAGAGTCATGATGGTCAGTTTCATGTCATTATCATCTAACTCAGATGTGCACTGTACACTTATTTTCATGATTATTGATAAATTCTGAGTGACTTTACTGTTGTACAGAGTTGCAAATTTGACAATACTTTGTCAAGTTTTCGGTATGCAAATGCTCTAACATGACACCAAAGTTTCCACTTTTGTATCTTGATTTGATAGTATTTTAATGGATGGATGTTGAATTTGATTATTTTTTGCAGTGCTAGTAGGGGCGAAACTTGGAATTCAACAATGGGGGGTCAAAACTTTGAAGGGGATAATATATAACAAAATTTGATGAAAATAGTCCCTTTTTTAATATTTTTCGATTTTTTTTCATTTTTTTCATTTGAAAAGCTGATTTTTTTTTAAAGGGGGAGGGGGGAGGGCTTGGTCCCCCACTGGTCTTAAAGCGGTTTCGCTATTGAGTGCTAGATTAACATGTCAACAAGCAGTATTGTTTAGCAAAAAGAACAAAGCATTTTTCCTAAAGGTAATACAAGTATGTTGTTTCTTCACTATTTTTTTTTTGAATTTTTTTTTTACAAACTTAAATGATATTGTTTGGATTGTTAGGGACTTTTTGGCTTGAAGTACTGTGCATAAAGGAAAATAAATGGCCCATTTGTTTGTTTGATGGACGGTAAAAAATTAACCAGGTGAGGAGATTACGTATGAAATAATTTAAAAGAGTGCAAATTTGATTTTTGTGATTAACATTTGTGCTCTAAGAATAAGTAACTGAACACTCTTGCAGTATATTTAAAGACAAGTATGTAAAATTGGGTTAGACAAGTTTAGTTTTATAATAATCCAAAGCCAATGTTTAAGAAAAAGATTAAAAAAAATCAGAAACAAGGTTGTTTTCAATAATGATTTGACAAAGCATTGGCATTTTAATTCATTTCATCTTAAGAAGCTTGAAATTCATATTCGTTTTCTTAACCGAGCTATTTGAAAATTTAAGTATATGCTTCCAGTATTTTAATGCTTTAAGTTTAAAGCCGAATTTCAACCCTCTTGGACAAGGCCCTAAGCTCCATGCGTCATTTGTTTTGGACCTTTGTTTATTTTTAGAGTAGATGTTTGAGTAGCTAAACGTATCATAATATGTGTGGTGGAAACCATACAGATTTTTAATTTATGTGTATGTTGAAAAATACCTATTCATTTGGGAATAGACCTCCATGCTAGTGTCATTCAGAAATGGATATCCAAATGAATACTTTACGTATCATTTAAAATAAATAGTTAAGTGTATATTTATGGTGCAAGGTAATTTGTAGTAGAAGTAGAAGTTTTTTTTAGGTATTTTATGGAATATATTTTTTAAAGCCAAAATGTAGTGTATTTAGCAATGTGCTACCTGAGTCTTTTAGCTAAATAATATGAAAGACAAAAGGTTATTTATAAACCTCTGAATTCCAGTTAGAATTATATGTTATTTGAATGATTTCATAAATTATACGTCACATTCTGTTTTGTGTTTTGAAATTCATGGAAATCGTGTGTCTTATAATGATGGACTATCACTTGCAATCTCCGAGTTAAAGTCGGTTTTTTGGATGGGGAGTAAAATAATTTTCTCTACTGTTCATATTTTTCTCAACTTGTTTTTTGTTTTTGTTTTTTGAAACTTCAAATAAATGTACAATTCATACAGGTACACTCATACTGCAATGTTATACTAGAAACAAAATAGAATAAGTTAATATAGATCTTATTCCATGAATTTGTCTCTTACATAATATTATTTTTGATGCATAATGTTATGTCCCACATCACCTACTATGAGATAAGTAATCTTGCAACTTAGTATGCAATATTGGAAAAATCATATTTTCCTTAAGCACCATCTCGTGCAATGAAATTCATCATCTTATTTCTGATCTATCGGTTCAATATAATGCTAGGATAAGCTGTGCTTTCATTTTTTTTTAATCCCACCTGCATGTATCAACATCGTTAGGTACTTGGAGCTCTAATTCTGCATCAAATGGCTGAAAAACTTGCTCTATTTTCGAATTTCTTATTTCCTTAAATGTAGATGGTTCCCACGATCTCGATTAATTTTTAAGCCACTCAGCGATGGCTTAAGAACTGTAACAACATCTATGATGTTCTTAACAACTGTTACCATAACATTAATGCACTTCAAACTTATAGATTAAAAGTCATTTTTTTAACTTTAATCTCCATTTCTTTTTTTTTTCTCACTAATTGATTCGCTGCTTGTTTCTGTAGCTTCATCTTTGTTGATTCGACTTCGCAGCAATTTTTGATCGAGAAAGGAAACCGTTGCTGCACTTCTACGTCCAAAGAGAGGTATGCTCTCTGCCTCTTAGAATTTTTCCTTTTCTTTAGGTTTAAGTGCTTGCTTGATTTTTTTTTTTTTTTTTTTGCACTTGCAAATTCATATTTTAATTGGAAATAAGAATCTGTTGTATGTCACAGCTGTATGCTTTATAAATAAGCAACATAAAGTGACTTTCTTCTCTCAAAAGCAAGGACAAGCCAGTTGAAAGAGGACTTTATTTTCTCAAAAACATCCACAGTTCAACTTTACTATGTCTGTTTGTTAGATAGTGTAATTTGTATTAATGTTGTCGTAACGTGTAATACTGTTTTTTACTTAGTTTTTCTTTTCTGGTTTTGGTTGTTACGTTTTTAGTTTGTTTTAGGTTATTGGGCTAAACAGTTTTAAGGCCCATATTCTCTTGTTTGAACATATAAGGTTTGGTTTTCGGGTTGTAACTTTTTTGAGATCTGAGATAATAAAATCCTCTTTTCTTCTTCCAATTTCTGAGTCTTAGAAATTCATCATGGTATCGGAGCAAATCGATCAATGATTCTTCGGTGATTTGATTCCGTTGCTTCTTTCTTTTATTTGGATATTATCTCTGAATTCAATCTCATATTCTCGAAACCTTAAATATGGTGAATGAGGATGAAGATAGTGATTCTCAGAATAATTCAACTTCTTTCAATTCAACTGGGGTGAATTTCAATGATCCTTATCACTTATCCAATTCTGACCATCAAGGAATGCAATTAGGCAGTCATGTTCTTGCTGGTACGATTTTTTGAATTGGTCAAGAACAGTAAAAATGGCTTTAATAGCTAGAAATAAACTTCAATTTGTTGATGGAACTCTTCCTATGCCTGGTGCGTCTTCGATTAATCATCAGAAGTGGATAAGAATTGATTATATGATTATGTCGTGGATTTTAAATTCAATTGAAAAAACCCTAGCTGAGAGTTTCATGTTTGTAAATTCGTCTAGACAACTATGGAAAGAGTTAAGTGAACGATTTGGTCAGTCAACTACACCTAGGATCTTTGAATTACATAAAAGTCTCACTTCAGCTCAACAGAATGATGGTTCGATAGCAGAGTATTATGGTAAATTGAAAGGTTCTATGGATTAATTACAATTGTTAAAGGGATTTCCTGAGTGTACATGTGATGCCATGAACAGTTGTATCTATGGAATTTTTTTAAAATTTCTTGAGATGATCAAAGGAACAAGTTAATGCAGTTTTTATCAGGATTGAATAAAGATTTTGATCAGGTGAAAATTAATATACTAAGTATTGATCTTCTTCCAAATGTCCATAAGGCCTATTATATGCTTCAGCAGGTTGAGCAACAAAATAAGTTGAATAGTATGAGTGCTACAAATGAATTGAGTGCTTTTCAAGCTCAAATTCTTAAGACTTTTCCAAAGCCTGCATATTAGACTATTAAGAAAGATCTTAAGAGGCAGAAGAGTGAAGCTATTTGTGATCATTGCAAGAAGAAAGGGCATACCATTGAGCAATGTTTTAAACTAGTTGGGTACCCTGAGTGGTGATTAGATTTAAAAGGAAAGAAGAACTCCCAGATGGCAGGAAATGTTCAGCATAGTAATCAAGGAATTCTGGGCAAAGGTCCACAAGAAATTGCCGAGTCAAGCACAACAAATAAAAGTGTTGATCATATTATGGCCTCTGCACTTTATAATGAAGTGATTAAGATGATTCAACAGAACAATAAAGGGATCAAGATGAAGATAATCCTTTGTATGCTGCTGCAAATTGTGCAGGTATATTTTCAGCATCATTTTTTGATTGTCTAATGTAAAAATCTGATGGTGAAAGTTGGATTATAGACACTAGGGCAACAGATCATATGGCATCTAATTTGATTCTATTTGCTTCACTTAAACAACTAAATAATCCAATAGAATATGATGGCCTAATGGAACTGTTAAAATGGTGAAATATGTTGGTACAGTTGTTTTAAGTCCTGAAATAATTCTTAAAAATGTTTACTATATTCCTGAATTCAAGCATAATTTACTTTCTGTTGCCAGATTATTAGATGATAATCATCTAATTGCAAATTTTGAAAGAAATTCATGTGCTTTTTAGGACCCTTCTACTAAACAAGAGTATGCTGTTGGATCAAGGCATTTTGGTCTGTAAAACTCTACAAGTATTCTTCAAACTGTTTTTCTTTTGATTCAGTTGATTTTTTTAAGTCTATTGTTTCTAATACTTCTTTTTCTTATGCTAATAATACCATTACTACCAATGTAAAGCCTAGTATTAATGTTATTCATGCTAGGTTAGGTCACATTTCTATCAGTCATATGAAACATTTAGTAGTGTCCATTTCAGGAAAATATGATAATGAAAATAATTGTGATTTTAGTTGTGAAGCATGTGTGATGGGTAAACACAGCAAAATGCCTTTTCTAAAATCAAGTTCTTATGTTGTTAAGCCTTTTGATATGGTACATATAGACCTTTGGGGACCATATTCAAGACCTTCATTATCTGGTGCTAGATATTTTTTGATAATTGTGGATGATCATACTAGAACTACATGGACTCATTTGCTTCTTTCAAAAACTCAAGTATATTCTATTATTGCTGGTTTTATTGAATATGCTCATACTCAATTCAACAAGAAAACAAAGGTGATTAGAAGTGATAATGGGACAGAAATAATTCAAGATTCATTTAGAGTGTTTTTCCTAAATAAAGGCATCATTCATCAAAGAAGTATTCAAGGAAATCCACAACAAAATGGTAGGGTAGAAAGAAAGCACAACATCTTCTTGAAACTGCTAGAACCATAAGATTTCATGTTGGTCTTCCTTACAAATTTCTGGGTGATTGTGTCCTTGCAGCTACACATATTATTAATCTTCTACCTAGTTCAGTTTTAAAGTGGAAAACCCCTTATGAACTACTCATGGGAAAAAGTCCTGATTATAGTTACTTGAGAGTTATTGGTTGCTTATGTTTTGCTTAGGGCTGTCAATTTCCAACACGACCCGAAACCCGACTCGAAACCCGCACGGGAAATTAGCGGGTTGACCCGACCCATTTAATAACGGGTCATTTTAGGGTCAACCCGACTTCGAACCGTTTATAAATGGGTGGGTATAGGGTTGACCTGCGAAACCCAAATTTGACACAACTAACCCGTTTATGGGATCTATATTATTGTATAATTCTCATCTTAGCTTGAAAATGAAGGATGATTCATTATTCAATTATTCATACACACTAACACTTAACAATTTTTCACGTTTTCATGTTTATTCTCACATTAACTACTTTTTACATTTTTATTCACATCCTAGCATGCAACTAGTGAATGACGACAATACCCTTCTTTCATGTTTTCATGTTCATTCACATCTTTTTATACAAATATTTTTCTTAACGGGTTACACGAATCAAACCCGAAACCTGCACGATTATAAATGGGTCAACCCGAAACAGACCCATTTAATAAATGGGTCGAGCTGACCCGACCCAAACTCAACCCGAACATGATTTGACCCGACTCGAACCCGACCCAACCCGACCCATTGACAACCCTAGTTTTGCTGCTCAAAAGTTAAATGATAAATTTGCTCCTAGTTCAAAGAAATGTATTTTATTAGGTTATCCTTATGCACAGAAAGGATACAAATTATTTGATTTAGATTCTCATAAAGTGGTGTTTAGTAGAGATGTACATTTTGTTGAAAATTGTTTTCCATTCAAGGATGATCCAAAACTGATTCCTTCATCTATTCCTCAAACATCAGAAACTTCTCTTCCTCAAGTTAATCCTGCCTTTGATATTGATGTTTTTCAGAATCATCATTCAACAACAAACCAATTATCTCCACATATTCCTGAAAATAGTATTCAAATTCTCCTCAAAATTCAAACACATCTCTATTACTCATCCCATTACACGAATTTCAGAAGCACCAAATCTTAGAGTCTCTTCTAGAGTTAGTAAGTTGCCTAAGAAGTTTGATGATTTTCTTATGACAAAAACAGCTACTAAAGTGGTTCATAATGTGGATTCAAACAATTCTGCTAGTTTAAATATTTATGCAAAACCTACTCTTGCTCATTTAAATATTATGAGTCTACATAGTTTGAAATCCTCTTTTCTTCTTCCAATTTCTGAGACTTAGAAATCCATCACTGTTCTCCCTCAATCTTACTTTGTTGGATGTAACCATGTAGTCCTGCTTACAATGGTGGTGGGAGTTCCCATTTATGTGGTAGAGGTTCTATATCATATATAATTTCTTTATGACACGACCATCAAAGTTAATTGCTTCAGGGGTTCCTATTCCTGCACCTCTTGGATCACCAGCAGGGCCAAACCAATGATTTTGTGGAGCTCCCGTAGTCCTTGAACGAATGCCAGCATAGGTCCTTCCGTTTACAAACTTCCCAAGTACTTCTTGTAGGAATAATTGGTTACTAGATACAACTGCCGTAGTCAGATGAGCATGCATTTTATCACAAGCATTTAGCACCATATCATGTCGATTCTGCTTATAGGAGGTGACAACCTGAAAAGGTCTAAAAATTTCTGTGGCCACAAGATTGAAATTGTTCTCTTTCAAAATTTCTTAAATGGGAATGAACACAACTATTGGTTCCATAGCTCCATAGATTTTTGGAATTAAATGATTTTTCAATGGCTGCCCACCAAAAAGTAAGTAAGATCCTGAAATTATAAAAAGCTTTTCAATGTGCTTAAGCATGGTTTCTGTCGTAACCGTAAGAACAAGGCCTATAGTTAGATCATCTAGCTTTCTTCTTTCCAAGAGACTTTTCATCTTTGAAATTAGCCCACTTGAAACCCAATTCTCATGCATGAATTATATTGATTGCGCTGAGCACTTCTGACCGCTACAAGCATATGCATCTTGGTAACAGTTTGCACCTCAATTTTGAACTAGGTACTTCAACTCATTATTGCTCTTATCTGCTTAATTTTGTAGCTTGGACCGACAATTTTATTTTTATAATTGCTATTTTGAATCCTTGTACCCAGCCTACGCATTAGTTCATTTTAGCGGACACTATTTGAGAAGAGCTCGCAATAACACTATGTCATCAAACCCCCTTTTAAGTTGCGTAAATATGTTATACTTCGTGGAGTTTAGGGAAATTCTCATAGAAACATAATGTTACACTAGTGCCCTATTTTTACTTGTGAATATGTCTTCCTATTTATTTTTTTAATTACTGTTTTTGAAACCATGACAGAAAGGCTGGTGCTAAAGCTTAGCTGACATTATTTTAGAATCATTATGTTATCTGAATCCCTTTTAGGTGGTGCGAATATGTTATACTACTTGGAATTGCTGAGTCTGCTAATCAAAACAAAGCATCTTATCATGAAGAGTTGCTCTACCATATGAGTAGATGAGGTTCTTTCTCTTCTCAAATTCAACCTCTAACTAATTGTAGGGAACTTTTTAGATTTAAGATGGATGACTTGAATGCAGCTGTATTCCAGAGATTAGAAAAAGTAGCTCTATTGGTTGAATCATTATCGAAACGAGGAAATCAATGAAAGAAAATGATACCATGATACATTCAGAAGACTTGATATACCCATGCTACATAATCAACCTTTTGTACATCTAGCCCAAGCATCTTCCCATCAAAACCAGTATCTTCTATTTTAACTCGGCCTTTCAGGTCAACAGCAAGCTTGTTAGCTATTCGTGAACTTCCTGTAACCAAATTCATTCGTGGGTTTGCCTCAACTAACAATTGGTTCATTATTACGCCATTGGAGTTAATGAAATCCACATCCTCTTTAGCCAGCCCACAATTGTGCAGTAGGCGAAGCATTTGCTTCATCACAATGCTTACCTTGTTATCCACTATAAGAATTGGCTTATTTCCCATATAAAGGGCACCAATCTGTTGAAGCAGAGGGATTTCCAGAGAGAAGTTAAATGAGAGACAATTGCGACATGACTATATGGCCAGCGGTAACCATGACTCTGTTGCCCAAGATTATTTCCTGGCACAGAACATGCCAAGAACAAGCCCAACCTTTTGGTAAAGCAAGTGAAGCTCACTCTTTGGGCCTCATAAAAAATGTTTGGTGCTAAGGGCACCCCAATATATTCTTTCTAATACCGCGACTACAAAATACCACAAGAATTAGTATTACACTCTTCTTAATACCACACACTTAAAAAATAGGGGCTACCACACTGTTTTATCATATTTCTATTTCGCCCGATATTCGTTCGTCCTCATTTGTAAAACCGATCAATGAGCTAAACCCTAAATCTATAACTGATCAACGAATTCGACGCCGCAATATACAAAAGCCGTGAATAAGGTTCGAATTAAGCAAACTAGAAGATTAAATGAGAGATTAAGGTTTTCAGATCACCAAACAATTAAGAGATTACCGTACAAATTTGAATTTTCCTGTGAGAGATGCGAAGACAACGATTACGAGAGACTAAGGTATTTAGATTGGTTTAGTATGTGATTAGTTCGAAAAATAATGATTGATTGAGAGATTTAACGAGTTTTATTTTTCTAATTGCGGTATTAGGAAGAACATATTGGAGTGCTCTTAGCACCACACTAAAAAATTAGGGCACCAGCCGCACTAATAAGGCGTTTAATTACTCGTAGGAAAATAAATAAATCACAACACTCTATATAAAAGATGTGAAGTCATACGTTGGCCATGACAACTTCACACTCGAAGACTTCAGTAAGCATAGAGGCGCCAGAGACATTAAAACGATGGATGGCAATCTGAATCTGACTTTGATGAGTCATAAGAGTAGGCACCAAGTGAGGATGTGGGAAGCATACGATGGTGTAACATGGTAGATGCTAATCAACCGATTAACTTCTTCATTTATGGGCAGTAGAGGATGAGATAGCAAAAGGTATGCTTCCTGTACTGTTTAACCTGAGTAAATTTGAATTACTGAATTTCTATTTGACATTTGTCATCTAATTAAAACTTAAAATAATCCACAACTTTGCACTCTTTTTTTGTCAATTTATAGTTGGAATAATGAAACTGAATCTATTATTGGGAGTTATACTAATGTTTTCAAGAGTATTACATGTGAGATATATTACTGGTTGACAGTATAAGTGGCAAAGATTATGGTCGATTGGTGTTTATTATGAACAACAAAATATGTGATTTGAAACTCACTACTCAACAGTTCATTCTAATTGATTCTACCAGCCACTTTACCACATTCCCTTTGTATTGCTGTAACTTCTTTTCTGATTCATTTTTGCAATTTTCTATATTGTATCAGTTTGGAAAAAGCAGAATTTTGAATGTCATCTGAAACGTCTTATCAACATACATATATGCATAAGAATTTTTTTGATGATTTAATTAACGCATTATTTTTGTATATGGGCTTTAATTTTGCAATTGTTTTAGGGCATCCGAATTCTTAGGACCGGACCTAGCCAAGAAGCGCACCTGGTCACTCCAAAAATTCATTTTGATCAGCAAGAGCTTGAGTGTAACTTTTTGGAGACAATCTTTGAACAAGCCTTGAGAAGAATTTCGATATCTTGGGTTTCCCAAGCATATTAGCTGCTTTTGCAGATATCTCTCCAACATAAAATATCTTTCTGGGTTAACGATTGGTTGTGTGTAACAACCCAGAAAATCCGAACAAATTTAAAATTTTTATTTTGGCAATTTTATTGAATTTTGAATATTTAAAATGAATTATTTTAAATAATAATGACGAGAAATTTATTTTGAATAGAATTAGAACGTATATATTCATTTGAATCGACGTTGGAATATAAATATTTTATTTTAATTATAAAAAGAATTGAAAATGGCGTGGTAATTTGAAATTTCGATTTCAAAATTCTAATAAATGTACAGGATTCAAAATTAACCAGATTTTGGCGAAACCAAAAATATTAAAATCTATTTGAAAATATCTTTCCAATGAATTCGAAAAATCAAAATTTCGTAGTGGGAATAAAAAGATATGTCCAATTGAAAATTCAGAATAGTCGCTATGGAATTTTGGCCCTTAAAAATGGAAATTCTGCAAACGATCTCTGTTTTTGACGAAACCACTTTTGTCGTATCCGGGATATCGAGTTATTGCTAGATTCCAAAATTCGTAATTTTCTAAATCAATATGTGAGTGTGGCGAAGTAAAACGTGTTTTAACAGTTTTAGTCAATTTCGATCGAGCAGAAAATGGCCATTTTTCAAACGGTCTTCAAATTTGACGAAATCAGTTTCGTTAGAACCGTATCGTCAATACGAAGTTAGAAAATATTTTTCGGGAATTTTTAAAGTCCGTATGTGACCCCGGTAAATTGAAATGTACGTTCAAGATCATTATATATATTTATATTTTGATTTTGACAGAAACTAATCGAAACAGTCGAATCGGCTTACGGTACATATCCCATTGTGTTCAGAATGTAGGTAATTAGCTATATGCAATAGTCGTTGGGCCTCGTTTAGAGTTAGTATACAAAATCATACTTTTGGAAGAAAAATATAATATAAAATAATAATTATTTAATACTCCCCCCTCTTCCCTCTTCTCTCTCCAGACACAAATCATAAAAAATTAAATAAAAAAGGAAACTGCGGTGCCCCCCCCCCCCCCCCCGCTTCTCGTCGACGCTCCACCTGTCGCGCCTCCGTAGACGGCGGCGCGCCTCTCCCTCCGATCCCCCTCCCTCCACGACCTCTCTCTCCTCCGTGGACCCTAAACCCCCCTCCAATTCGCAGAAAAAACCCTAACCCTCCCCTACAGCCGATAACTCCGCCTCTACCCTCCTCCGGGCGTTGCGCGCTGCCACACCTCCCTCTGCCTCAGGCGCTCCCCTGCAGCCCCCTCCGACGCAAGATTCAATTTTACCAATAAAGGTGAGTTCTTTTTTTACTGTATTTTTTAATATGATTTTATTTTAAGTTAAAAACATAGTTTTTAAATCAGTTTTTATTTTATATAATACATAAAAGAAAATCAGTTTTTATTTGAAGTAAATACATTGTTTTGTAATCAGTTTTTGAAAGTGGAGAACATCGATTTTTAACATCCTAAAGATTCGATTTTTAAAGTGATAAAGATTCGATTTTTAACATCATAAAGATTCGATTTTTTAACATCGTAAAGATTTGATTTTTAACATTGTAAAGATTCGATTTTTAAAGTGATAAAGATTCGATTTTTAAACTGATAATATATTTTTAATAATGAAAAGAGTAGATTTTTATATATTCATATAGCGAAGAAAAATATGATTTTTATATATGTAGCGAATTAAAAATCTAGTTTTTATAAATATAGCGAAGTGATAAAAATGTGATTTCTATCCATGTAGCGGTGGTGATCTTTACTATGAACAGAGTGAAATAGATTGTGAAGGAACGGACTGAAATCAAAGCAAAATCCATGCCATTCAGAAATTCAGAAATGAAACGGCGGAGTGGAAACCCAAGGTGAGAACTCCTCACTGTAATTTTCTTTATACAGTTATTTATTATGTAACTGCATATATGAACTGTTTCCCTATCGTCCACAGACCATGGACGACTTGTGTTTTTGTTTGGTTATACTGTGTTGTGGTTTTTGGTTGATTGGTTTGGGGAAATGAAATGGAATTGAATAGAATTGGTATGTGTATGGTGTGGGCCATTATTAAACTGGGGATAAGGCTGGGCCTTATCCCGTTTCTAGTATCGCGCCGTTATGCCGCCAAAATTTTCTAAAATATGTTAGAACAATAAAAATATCATTTTTATTGTGTAAATGAACCGAATAAATATTTTATCATTAAAAAAATATAATTTTTAACATGTATATGAATAAAATAAATATCTATTTACAAATCAAACGATATGTTTATGTACACCCATTTGACTGATATGGATTGGGACGATAAATTTTACACATCGCCCAACTGCACAAATAAAATTCATTATTTGTTAATTGAAACCCCACACGGGTATTGAGATGATATTGGACATACACTGATCCCAATAATTAGTTGTATGCCAATCGATTGGTTGACAGACTGTTATAAGCGTTAAATATTTATATTTGATGCTTATGTAGTGTAGAATGCACTTTGGATTATGGTTGACTGTGTTTGATTGTTGTTATGTGCATGTGTGTATGAAACCCATATAAATCACATTATATGGTAATTGACTGTGTCTGATTCTAGTTCAGAATTATCGAATATTTTAAAATAATATTTAGTGAATATTGAAATGTGAAGCCGTGTTAAGTAGTTAAACGTCATTTTAATACGAACGAGAATTTTGTCGATTTATTCGTTTTATAATGAATATCGAAAAGTGATTTCAAAATCGAATATTTTGAAAATACTATTGTTTTAATATTGAAATGATATGGAAAATTTAATTTCGAATTAAATTGAAATTGAATTTGAATTGAAATTGAAATAGAAATGAAATTCGAATAGAACTGAAATTCGAACTAAATAGAAATAGAATTGAAATTCGAATTTAATTGAAATAGAATTGAAATTCGAATTGAATTTGAAATTCCAATTGAAATTTGAATAGAATTGAAATTCGAATTAAATTGAAATAGAATTGAAATTCGAATTAAATTGAAATAGAATTTAAATCGTTTTGAATTGAATTTAAAACGGATTGAAATTGAATTGAAATCGATTTGAAGTGAAATCGATTTGAAATGAATTTAAAACGAATTTATATTAGAAAATTCAATTTTGATTTGAATTTGAGATGGAAGTTGAAATCGTTTTGAAAACAAATTTAAAACGATTTATAAAATACATTTTAAATGGAAATCGACAAAATATATATAATATATATATTATATATATAATGGCCTGAATAGAACGTGCCGCGCTGCGGTAGTTCGCAAATTTTGACCATTGACTTCGAACGGACATTACCGGAGATCGGACCGTCATATTCTCCTTAAACCGGAACCGTTGGGTTCGTATCGAAAAGAGCTTTCTAACGAATATTAAAAATTATAAATCTAACAGTTGTATTTGGAATTATGTCCAAATCAAATTTGGAAAAGGTCGTTGTAAGTGTAGTTCGATGGCCGTTTATGGAAATCGACTGTACGGGCCTTGATAAAATTATTAAAAATATCAATAATTAGTGTAAAATCATAAGAAATGGTTTGGAAAGAATTGGGATGAAAAATTCCATATTTGAAAAGATAAAAATAGATTTTTATCGAAATGAACTAGTTTTGAACTAGAATTATAATCCATTTTAAAAATAAAATAAAAAAATAAATTGGATTTGAGATGGTTTTAAAAATAACTAGAATTTTCAATATATAAATTGGAAATGGATTTGAATTGAAATTGTCTTTGGAATATTTCGATGTTGGATTTCGTGATTTTACAGATATTTTTATGGAAATTTGAAAGATATATTTATATCATTATTTCCAATACGATATTTGTTGGTCGTAGAATTTGATATTGAATATAAGCCGATATATTTTCTATTCAGAGCCTTGTATTTAATATCAAATAGGATTTGGGTTTGTCGTGAATGCTGTCTTCATTAACACTGTTCTTAAACCCAATTGAGAAAAAGATTAAATCTTTTTATTTAGATTTAATGAAGTATACCAATTAATTAATATTTAATTGGAATTGAATTGGAATTGATTTTTGGGTTTATCGTGAACGGTGTTTTAAATAACATTTGTTCTTTAACCGGATAATTAATGGAATGTGAATTGGGTTTGTTGTGAACTATGTTTTAACGACATTCATTCTTTAACCCGATTTACAGTGAAATGTGGTTTGGAATTTATAAATCTTTTTGATAAGATTTAAAGGAGACTTTCCAAAGTAAAGTTTTCCAATTTAATAAAATAAATTGGAATTGAATGGAATTCGATTTGGTAATGATCGAAGTGAGTTTCTGTGGAGGAAGACTGTTAATATGTATGGAATTTAAAAGACTTTGCTGTTGTTCCATTCATATTATCGGTTGAATATGGAAATTCATATCAATTATATATATTGATCTATATTCCGTGAAGATTCCATTGTTTAATGGAATGTGATTTTGGGTTTATCGTGAGCTGTGTTTTAAATGACATTAGTTCTTTAACCCAGTTAATGATAATATTAATTTCTTAACTTCAAAGAAAATCATTAAGTAATGATTTTTGGAAATTAAAACTGAATTAGAGTTTTAATGAATCTTTAAATAGATTGAAAGGTGAATTTGATAACTAAAATCATCAAATTCAAGAAATGATCGAGAATGGAGTATCACCAGTTTTGCTCCAAGCGGTAGTTAAATCTTTAATTAGATTTGAACGTGAAATGGTAATTGAATTTACCGATAACACCTTGGTGTTAGATATGAAGTATTACCAGTTTTACTTCATGGGATGAATAGGTTGGGGTTGGGAAATTTAACAAATGATTACTTTAGTAAGGTTCGCTAATCCCGACTAGTTTGGATAAACCATAATTTGGTTTGAATTGGTATTCAAAAGAAGATTAAAGAATAAATTTAAAGAATTTATCTTTGATAAAATTAATGGGAACCTTTCCCAAATTATAAGAATATTTGAATAAAGGAATATTCTGGATTGGAATGAGACGTATGTTGTGTTTTATAACACTTGTTTATTATATACGCGAGTTATTCGGAAAGGCCGGGTTTATACCCATTCTGAATAACTGAATCGACGATAAGTCGACGATGAAGACAGTGGTTGAAGACCGGAGGTCTTCACATCGTTTGGATAATTACTGATGATCTTGATTGGGCTGTACACCCAAGAGGAGGGAATCGGTTGGTGATCGTCCAGACATACTTGGAGATCGATGGATATGCGAGGAATAAGGTTCCTCCGGTTTCGTTCAGACTCAGAATGAACTTGTAAATGGATGTGTTCCTGACATTGGATTTCATTCTGTGTGATTGATATACATCGATTGTATAACGTGAATTGCCTATGTGGCATGCTGAGATGCAAATGATCAAGGCTTCTGTTGAAAAGCAGAGTCTTGTGGTTGATGATCAAAGCACGGCCTTTGTGGCGTAGCTTTGTGTAGCGTTAATTCGCGAGCCTCACACCCCGGTGTGAACCAGAAACGAAAGAGGACTGCAGGGAGAGCATACGTTTCCTTCTAGCTAGGAGTGGTGTCAGCGTTTTACACGCCCTGACGTTTTACTTATGTGGATGATGGATAGCGAGGCGCCTTGGTTATATCGGTCGATCCGGGACCGATGGAGTCATTTGGCTCATTTACGCCCTATAGGGCGGGGAGACGTATTGTTCAGGGTTTAAGTTTAATCCACATCGAGTGGACCGGCTCTGAAGATCCAAGGGTCGATGCGTTCTGATCCCGAGACATGGGCTAGATTGTCTTGAAGCGGAAGGACGATCCCTTGCCTTGGTTCACAGAAGGAAATCCAACTTCCAATACGTGACATTTGCGGTTTTGATTGTAGAGCCTAGTATTGGCGACATGATATATGGTACCCATGCCGTCTAGGATTGATACATTTATATTTGAAGTTGTTTTATACACTATGCACTTATAATAGTATCAAATGATTTGTTTTAACGTACCAAGCATGTTTGGCTATTATAAGGGAAAACCCTATCCCCCGGCTTGCGTTGTGTGATAGGACCTGGGTCTTATAATAGCTTCATTTTTCCAAAAAGCATTGCGCTATTTTGATATATGCACTGGTATTCTTGGGAGGAAACCCGTTCCGTGTTATACGGCGTGGTCCCTTGATATATCTGATTTAAATTAAAGTTTTAAATAACTGTTTTAGTTCTCACACCAGTCACATGACTGACCTGGAGTTTATTGTTTTAACCTAAACTCTGGGTGCCCCTATTTTCCACACGGGCAGCTAGTAGTTTTGGTTTTGCATATTTATATTCACAGGATCCTGGTTTATAGCTGGAACGATATTCGGAAAGCTCTGTATCGGTTTATCTCTTTCAGTTATGTTTTGTATTTTTTTCCGCTGCTATGTAATGTAATTTTAATCTCTGATATTTCTCTGATGTATAATGTTTATTCGTACTCTGTATATTCTTGTATTCTGATGAAATTGTTGTAATAAGCAATGAAATGTTCTTCTGTTTGTGTCCTGATGTGTCTTGTCCTCAACTCAATCCGGGCTTTCCTTTATGGGGAAGTTCGGGTCGTTTCATTGTGTAACCCGTACTTCAGGCACATTGACAAACTCTCCATGAAAGGCTTTATATCATCTCTCTAAACCTCTGAAATGTTAATAAAAGGTTCACTGTTCAAAGGATCAACTATTGAGTCCTATGTATTCGGCCGCTTCCTGTAACAACACAGATTTTCAGGTAATCGGGAAGTGCATATTTATTGTGTTTTGTGATTCTTAAGATAAAATATTGGTGATATGAGTTGTGAGACTAACTCTTATAACATTTAAATAAAAAAATTAGAGTTTTGAGCATTTCTAAATTGAGTATTTGGAATAAATTATTTAACTTCGTTTTTTATTCCAATTTATAATTTTAAGATTATAGTTGAGATACTGAAAATATATAATATTGATTGGGAATCAATATTCAAGTTAGAATATATTTTCAATATCAAGGGATAAATTATTTGGTTGAAATTAAATTACTAATTTGAGATTTTAAATATAAGATGTATTTGATAATAATGTTAATTGAGAAATTGTGTTAGACTAAATTAGAGAATTTAAATTGTATTTATGTCTTTTAAGAATGTTAATCAATGAATAAATTGGGTTTGTTGATTTTATGATAATATAAATATTGATGTGAAGCAATATTTATAGAAGTTGGTATTTTTATTATCATGGTTAGCAAATTTGAATTTGTGAATTTATAAAGTGTACGACAACATTGTTGTATAAATAAATAGAGATATTGTTGATAAACACATTTATTTTGTTGTATTATGTTAAAATTTATAACTAAGATAGTGAAAGTGTATGTATGTTTTAATTTATATATTAAATTGTTGAATTAGAACAAATTGATTAGCATTTGTGTTTGAGTGTGTATTAAGTGTTTATGTTGTGTTAGGTGTATTTAACTTATGTTAAACAAGTGACTAAACCTTAAATAGAGTGGTAGTATTTAATTAGGTTGATTAAATTTTGTTTAAGCAACCTATTTTTATTTTTTGGGCTTGTTGAAGAGATTTGGCTTATTGTCTACTTCAATTGGCTTCTGCTTGTTTTACTGGAGAAGGGTGCAACATATTTTCCTCCTTTTTCTTCTTCTTGGCAATGGCTTCCCTTCCTCACCAAACCCAAAACCTTACCTATTATAAAATTCATGACAAATTAAATAAAATCTCAAAAATTCTCAAATTTAGATAT
The DNA here is from genome assembly GCA_030737875.1 of Allium sativum. Taxonomy (NCBI): domain Eukaryota; kingdom Viridiplantae; phylum Streptophyta; class Magnoliopsida; order Asparagales; family Amaryllidaceae; genus Allium; species Allium sativum. The sequence continues at coordinate 976,060,645 of CM060915.1, read as the reverse complement.
GTTGTTTCTAACACATTCCAACACCTCTCCTCCAATTTTCATTGCATTTGGTTTAGTTTTGAGGCATCAACCACCTTCTTTCATCAAGCAATTTACGGGTTAGATCTGAAAAGAAAACGAAGGTCCATATAAAAATCATAACTATTTCTAGAAAAATTCCAAAATTTGGATATGTTATTCTCAACTCATTAACATGACTTCTGTAAAAATTTCATAGAAAAATAATTCAGTTTGTTATACCAAATCCTTGCTGAACCAAGGTTAAAATTGCAGTTTTTTTTCAAGAGAATAGAACTTCTTGTCTTCAAATTATAACAACCTCCAGTAAATATTTCAAGCTATTATCTCTCTCAAGTTTCAAGAAGGACGTTACAGTTGTAGCGACCCGGAAATTTCACTCTCGAACCCAGACATTTATACACCCCATGTCCAAATTCAAGTATCGAAATCTCAGAAAGCTAATAGAAGGAAATAGGAGGATGAGAAATAGAAAGAAAGAAAGTTAAGAATAGAAGAAAGAAGAAGAACAATTATACACAGTCTCACATCGCAGCGGAATAAAACATAATACAGAAATAAATCTTTATTTAAAAACTTGAAACAATACTTACATTTATCAGAGTACAAAGGGCATTTAACATATCTGGACAATTATAGCAGTCTGTCCTTATTTGCAATACACAGCGGAAACAATTATGTGAATCATACGCCTGAACTTTTCCAGCTCATCTTCTAAAATTCGTATCTTCTTACCCTAAACCTGTACAACTCGATCTGATCCGAGCATTACAAACACCACCGGTCATTCTGGTGAACTAGCATGAGAAAAACTCACTAAATTATTGGTATCATCCAACTTGATTTTAACGATAAAAATATTTTTGAAAGAAAAGGATAATCGTAAGATCAATCCACACATAAACACAGACGACTTTTACCTTAATATAAGCCAAAACATTTTTAAAACCAATATTATTTTGATAATATGATAGTGTCTAAATACAAATAAATAACAATCTAGCAGAATGCTTGCATCTCACGCTCTACATATATTGTATACAAACAAAACCGCGGGCGCTTATTGGAGATTGGATTCTGACTATGACAAGGTATGGAACCATCTGCCGATAGTGTATCTCTAGAGGGGAATACACTGGGTTCAACAAGAACGTCTTGCAACCCGACCCACACATGACCGACCACTCATTTCTCTTGAGTGTGTCGAATGTCTTATCACCTTACGGTTGGTACCAACATAACCATTCCCGAGAGATACAGAAATGAAAAGAAGTAACAAATATGAATATTCTCTAGATGATGACAATACACTCTAATGTGAGCAACCCACATAGCCATATTGCCTGCGCGATTTTTGTCATTTCCCGGTTGTAAGGCTTGAGGTTATAATTTATCTTTAGAACATCTGGCCACCATTTCACTTTGAATGCCATATTGTCAGATTCGCCAGAAAATCACTAATTGACATCCATAAAAATACCCTAGTGGTTATGCTAAGAGAAGAGCCCTTCTCCGCCACCAACTATGGTTGTTTGAAGAAATCAACATATGTGACCCTTTCGGAGATATTCTGTCAGACATCCATCCATACAAGTTGTCCTGAGACTGGACAAACCGAAGGCACTCTCATACCACATCCTAGGAATTACTCTATAGATTAGTAGCGGGAAGTCCTTGCAATCCGTAAATTTCTAACCACGACAGAACCACAATATATATCTGGCCGCTAAACCAAAGATTTTAAGTAGTTATTCCGTTTTATAAAGATTTACAGTCTTCGAATGCTCCATCTCGATCAGCGTCTGATATATTCAACGTTTTACGTATTTGCTGGCTGGAATGGTTTTCGAATATAAATCTGATCCCGGTCTTTCCGTACCAACAATCGTGTTAGGTCAGATTTGATAGTCAGTTATTTAACCATAAAATAAAAACAACCATTCATCTATGATTGAATTTTGAATATATTTATTCAATAAATGCCTCTTTAATTAATCGTTTATTAATTAAGATTCTTAATTTTCCCGATATCTGAAATATTCATTCCTCTTCTTATATTTGTATAAGAATATTCAAAACCGTTCATTTTACGTATTTTTAGAACACACTTCTCATCTTGGTCATTAGTTCCCAACTGTAAACTAGTAATGTAACACCCCACCTCCGCTAGGGTCACTCACAAAGGGAATGCACTAGGTTTGGTGAAGCATTATCGAGGTAAACATGCACAGAAATATTACAAGACAGAACATATATATAAATCAACGGAAGTAAAACAAATTTCATTACCTTATAAAATAAGGTCTAAAGCCTTTTACATCAGAATACATCAAAACCTGTCTTGCAATAGTAAAGAAGCATAAAACCTTTTCATAAATTACTCCCCAAATAAAACAGTAAGGTAGCCATAGCCAAGAAAATTCCAAGCCATGCATGATGACCTTCAAGCATAAGAGGTCCGAATTAAACAACATCATTTCCTCCCTGAAAACCTGGGGGGAAACGGAAGACAAAGAGGCGAAAGAAAATGGGGTCAGTCATAAAGACTGGTAAGTCCTATCTACTTCCAACATAAAAATAGGTAAAGTTAACATGACATGCATAAACTGAAAGTAAACATAAGGATGCCGACAAGATAGATAAGCTAAACCAAGATAACCGGGTGAACTACTGTAGCAAGATAAACTAAGGTATCATGATAAACTACGGTGTCAAGTTAAATCAAGGTATCACATCGTCAGGTTTCTATCAAGTATGCTATCCCAAGGTATCTATCATGTATAACATCCCACGGTATCTATCATGTATAACATCCCAAGGTATTTATCATGTATATTTGCTCTGCACCTCTCGTACTAGTATCCCAACCCGCATCATGTGTTAACTATGAATGTCCCTTGTCCAATGTCATGTAATGGTCCATGTCAACCTAATATATATAGCATATGTAGGTTTTCCCGACTCGTATGTTTCTTTCCATGTATAAGTTCAGTCCTTTGCCGTAGGCCGTATGGGCTTTCCCATGTAAATCTATACCACCTCAACGTAGTACCATCTTATCCTTGAAATTGTTTTGGACTGCTACCCTTGATCTGGTTATGTTTTCTTACCATGAACTATTGCGTGTTCACTTAGGATTTATGCCACCTAGGACCACTAGGGATTATGCTACCTAATGAACGTTTCCGTGTCTCGGTTTGGGTTCAGGCCACCCAGGGCCACTAAGGATTATGCCACCCGTCAACCGCGCCCTTTGTCCCACGTATATATCGTGAATCGTTTCAATGTCTAGACGCACATGTATCTCAATGTGCCATCCGAGTTCCGTGCCAGGGCAAAATCAAGAAATACGGAACTCGGTCGGGAGCTTTAAATCGTCTGCTAATGCAGATATCAAGGTCTGTTTTTGTATCCGTGGCTATGGTCCCACGTGACCCCTCCCTCAACTACTGAAAGGCAATCCAAGAAAAATCATGTATGAGAACTACATCCCGGCCCCACTATATCCCCACTTTCCTATGAGCCAACCTCACCCATGACTCGATAGCAAGAACATAGTCTGTTGGGAGTTCTCTGCCTTTCCGTTCGTACACGATTGACTAAAGATGGTAGGTAGTCGGCGACGTGCTATCCGGGGCTAAATCAAGTATCGTCGACTCCACGCTAATCCGTCCCAGTCTTTAGGTCGCTCGCGTAGCAACCAAGGCATACTCTTGGCTCTTCTATCGCAGACCTTAACCTCTGTGAGGCCGGGTTTCATGGACCACCTGCCACCTCACAGAGGGATACCAAGAGTACCCTCACGTCCCCCGAAGCTACCGCTTCGTCACCCAGTTCGTTGGAGCCCTTATCCAAGTCGGGTAATTTGCTCCTCCTCGTGTGTTTAAGTGATGACCTACCATATCGGGTTACTCATCCATTCATGAACTAGTCCCATGTCCTTTGCTAAGAATTATTACTTAGTTATACTTAACTAAGGTTTACCACTTAGCTTCTTTTCCCCGTTACCCTTGATTAACCACGATTTTCTACCTAGTTCCTCTCACTAGGGTTTTGTCTATTGGGTTAAGTGTTGTTATTCAGTTTCACGACTTAGCCCACCTACGAATCACGTCAAGATTGGCTAAGTATTTAAGTTCAAGGCTTAGCCCTACAAGTTGGTTAAGTATACCAAGAAGCGCATGACTTAACCCTATCAAGTCAAATTGGTTAAGTATTGGTTTGTCTTAACCCTATCAGATTATCGTGTTAGATTGATTAAGCATAAATTATCTAAATCGCATCAGATCATCGAGCCGGATTGGTTAAGTATGGGTTAGCTTAACCTCATCCCCTAATCATACTACGAGGGTTAAGTATATTCAAAAGGTCTTGTGACCTAACCCTATCAAGTCCACATGTTAGATTGGTTAAGTATAGGTTACTTAACCTCATCAAATCATCATGTATAATTGGTTAATTATAAGTTACTTAACCCCATTAAATTATCATGTTAAGTTGGTTAAGTATTGGTTGCTTAACCTCATTGAATTACCAAGTTTAGATTGGTTAAGTGTTTATCTTAACCCCATCGAATTACCGTGTTTAGATTAGTTAAGTGAAGGTTACTTAACCCCATCTAATTACCGTGTTTTTAGATTAGTTAAGTATGAGTTACTTAACCCCATCTAATTACCGTGTTAGATTAGTTAAGTATGGATTACTTAACCTCATCGAATTTACTGTGTTTGGATTAGTTAAGTGTGGATTACTTAACCCCATCTAATTACCAAGTCGGATTAGTTAAGCGTAAATTACTTAACCCCATCCCCTAATTGTCTTGTATGGTTAAGTGTCATTAAGAAATCAAGCCCGGTCCCACTTAACCTACCCATTCGTGTCATATCGGTTAAATGTCATTAGTCAAATTTACTTAACCTTATCATGTGGCATTAATTTAATTAATGCACTCTCAACCTCTCACATTAGACCTTGTTGTGGTTACTAGTTAAGCCGGGCGGGTCCGGGTAGTTTTACACCACAACCTAGTCTAACCTCGGGTCTTAAGCGCGACATGACCAACTTCTCACATTGGATCCTATTGTTTGTAGCCACTAGTTAAGCCGGGCGGGTCCGGGTAGATTTATGTTGCAAACTCAATCCAACCTCGAGTTGGCCACTTTCATGTTTGGTCTAGTGTCTTTTTTTTTACACTTACAACCCACCCATGTCTAGTTCAAGTTCCACGTTTTCCCACGTGTCATGACCATATTTAAATGTATCATGAATGTCATGTTCTTATGTAAGCCCCATGTCAAGTTTTTCATGTCATACCCACGTTTTTCCTAAGCTACCCAAACGTATTTCCAACCCAAGTGGAAGCGAGTCACATAGTAGGGTATTATGCCAACATATTGGCCACAAACATGCATAGTATCATAAGGGAATTTGGCCACAAACATGCATAGTATCATAAGGGAATTTGGCCACAAGAATGCATAGTATCATAAGGGAATTTGGCCACAAGCATGCATAGTTTCATAAGGGGATTTGGCCACAAACATGCATAGTATCATAAGTGAATTTGGCCACAAACATGCATGATACATAAGGGGTTTGGGTTCATTTACATGCATAAACCCCAAAGTCAAATCTTTGCCAATGTTTCACAAGTCAAATGGTTCCCAAAGGTTCATGCTAGCATTCCATAGATAAAGATTCAAACTTGCAAGGTAAACTAGGTTAATCATAAAATGAATAGCATGATCTAGTCACTAAGCATAGCCAAAAGTCATAGGTTCAAGCAAAAGAGGCATGACAAGGTTCATATAGGCTAGCATACTTAGTTTAATCTCGTTTTATTCCATGCCATCATTAAGACTACCGTTTAGATCTAGAAGTAGCTAGAACTTACATAGCGAGGCTTAGGAAAGGATCATGCATCATATTGACGAAGAAAGGTGGCTCCTTTGTCGAAGAATCGTCATGGAATTTGCGTAGCAACGTTGATCCCTCCTCAATTTGGTGTAGAAAGCTTGCACCTTTTGATTTGAACCCGATTTGAATGCATAGTCTCTAGGAATTGGAAATGGAGGCCATGATCACTTGGCATTTGGGCAGCACTTCGTGGCATGAGTGATTTGTGAGGGTTTAGGGTAGGCTTAGGGGTCTTTTTATAGATATTAGGAGTAGTTTAGGACGTTAGATTAACCCTAGGATAGATCCAAGCCCTCAAAAATCGTCATAAGCCTCCAAAACAGGACTCAGGAGCCAAAACAGGTGCACCAGGCCGACCTGGCCGACCAGGGAGGTCGACACCCAGGTCGACCCCCAGGTCGACTCTAGAGTCGACCTGGTTGGGGAGGGAGGTCGACCCTAGTGTCGACCCCCCTGTCGACCAGCCTGGGCGGGATTTTTCCCGCCTACTCTGAATTCTGAAAATTTGAATCTGTTTTCGAATTTGAATTTTTCGTGAAACTTTGCGAGGCCATATCTTGGTCATACGGACTCCGATTTACGAAATTTCGGACTCTATTTCGCGTATTTTTCCGAGACGAACGCAATGGAGCAACCCGTTTTCCCTGATTCAGATTTTAATATTTAATTCTGCCTTGATTCTTGTCTTAACACGTTGTAAAATTTGGGTTGTTACAAGTAAGTGAATAATTTCCTATATATCAACCCTGAAGGCCGAAACCAACATCAGATCAACGCTCAGAAAACCATTGATCACAACTAATCTCCAGTCAGTTTTTAATTCCATTAACTTCATTTCTAAATTTCTAAACAAATAGAGTTTCCAATATCAATTACCATTTTATATGAAATGTTTATCTCAAATTATAACTATTCAAATATTTTACTTATGAATAGCATTTATAAAACATTGCTATAACCACTATAAAATATTCCCTTAAGGGTTTGATTTGCAAAACATTTGCTAAATATTTATTTCTAAACAAAAACAAAATTTTTCTCATAACGATATATTTCCATTAACCAACTCAGTTTCATTTTAATCTTCGTAAACCAAGTCCTATATAACAACTTGATTCCGTAATTAAGATTTACAAACATATTTATATGTTTATTTCACTCATTCCAATTTTATTTCAATAAAACTTCATTCCCTTCTATTTAAAACGTTTATTCAAAATATTCGTATATAACTTTTGCAAATTTTTACTAATAATATTTATTATTTATAAACTGTATATAAAATCCTTTAATATAATCCATATTATGTTATTCAAATTAGTTCTTCTCTAATTCAATTATTATTTATAATTTATAAACACTTTCTATCTTCCTTCCAAAAATTCTCATTTGCAAAATATTCGCTTCAACTCCAATTCACCTCACCCGTGAATATTAACTCTTAATACAAATCCATTCATGACTAAATTTGTTGATTTAATTCCAAATTAGCCTTTTCAAGTTCCAATTCTATTATCGCTTCTATTATTAGATCAGTTTCATATAATCTAATTTATAATTTCCATTGAACTTGGAAATGATCAAATCTATTAACAATACCGCTTTCAAACCTAATTTCCATCTATCTTCACATTTAGATTATATTTTTTGAATTCTCCAATAATAAGAATAATTTACTTCTTTGTAAATATTATTTATAAAATCAACTTGTCGTCTTATTTGTTAAAAACAAATATTTACTGTTCAATTCCATTTATAATTCCGGTTTCTAAATAAATATTCTATTTGAGAATAAGATTCCCTTTAAATACTTATGTATTTTTAAATTCTGGTTTTAAAATTTATATCCATTAGTTTGACATTGATCAAGTATGAATCCAACTATAACCACTGACTTCAATCAGCCAAGATTTTGCTCCATCTCACTTGGGTATTCCATCAAACATTTCATCAATATTGTATTCTCCTCACACACAACCCCTTCTTACTGTTGCTATACCATCCCAAGACCAATCTGCTTTAAAATCCGGACAACTCCTCCAGGAACAACTCATTTACTAAGCATCTCCCACTCCAAAAATTACAAGCCATAATCCAGTCCAACACAAAATAATCGAACTCCAAACTGGTTCAACAGTAATACATTTGAACTACCCAGGACATGATCTTCACGCTGAACTGCAACGCATCCCTCAAAATCGTTGGAATGCCTCAGTAAAATCCTCGACATCATCAGACCATTCACGCATTCCACCCAAAAACAATCTCGTACTCCCAAAAAATAAATAGTGACCATTATTCCCCAATATACTCACTATCGAACTCTACAGCACCTTCTCAGTTCACCACAAAACAGTCGCACTCCCCATCGTTTTTAACTTACTGTGGAATCCATCAGCAAATCCTAGATCAACCATCCATCACGACATCAAGTTTACCCCAAACATCATCAACACAGACCTGACTTCCAAAAATCTCCGTCCATCCAAAGTAACTTCAAACTCCAGCTTCACAGTGTCATATACCCCCAACGTTCCATCATCACGCATCACTTCACTTCGGACATTCAAACTTCCCCTTGTTCATCCTACTTCCAGCGTCGACTTCCCCATCCCGGTCTTCCCAAATCGTGTGAATCTCTTCACTTCAAAATGAATACCTTCTCAAAGCCGACATCCCTTCCTCCCTAATTCACTAATATTGCCAACGAGGTCTCGAGCTAAGGATCTTAGCGGTTTTGATTCCCAATTCACGCGTGCCTTCGAGCTTTAGAAGTTTGTGGATTTAAGCATGATTCGCAACTTCAATTCTCATTCGATTTCTATTTTTATTTTAATTTTTTTTGGAGGATTGAATTTTTTGATTTACGATGGAGAAATTAAATCGTTCGATTTGGAGATGAATTGTATTTGGTTTAGTTAGGGAAGGATACAATGGCCATGCTTAATTTATAGGCGAGCGCCAAAAAGGATAAGAACAATATCGTTTTCAAAAGGTACATGTAGAGCTAGGCGTAGGCATTAGGGGATCATAATTTTCTTCTTCTGAAAGGAACAAGACGTAGCTAAAAAGAGAGGAGAGAGCAGCTACTAGGTAGGTACGTATAATTCCTTGCGTAGAAAGGAATAGGGGGCAGTGTCTTCGTTAGTAAGATATAAGGGTTGGTTAAACTATTTTATATGAACCAATGTAAATCTATTTAAAAAAATATCGCGTTGATTTCTAACTCCTATCTAAAAGCAACAAATAGCATTTCTTGGGTTATACCGCTATTCTGAACTCACTGAAACGGGTTCCGAGGCCTAATTCGACAATATAAAGAAGATAATAAATTAAATTGGAGATTTAACATTAAATTTGATTTAATATAAATCGACTTAAAAGTAACAAAGAAAATATTATTATCGTATAAACATACACAATCTGAATTCATAAAATTTCCAGAATAAATTAACTCGAAATCTAAACTTGATATTTCATTCTCACATTAAACCAATATTAAATGGATTTAAAATCGATTTATTTTATTAAATAAACCGTTACAGTTTATAAACGATTCCACAATGATTTTTCCAAAATTTGATTTGGCTCTAAAAACAATCTACAATACGAAATCTCGATTTTTCTCTTTTATTAGAAAATTATAGTTTAACAGATTTGAATCTTTCTTATTTCAGTGAATTTCAGCTTATAATGGATTCTGTACACTTAATTGAAGTTCAAAACTAAATATTTCGAAATACCGTGCCATTACGAGCTCGTTTTAATTATGTATATTTATATGCTCAACTTCGTTTATTTACTACAAAATTCCATTTATATTACTAATTCAATATTTAAACCAATTTAAATACTCAAAACTTAAGTGAAAAAAATATGGGATGTTACAACAGTAGGTTTCAACAGTGAGAGAGTTGCTGCATGTTCATTGTTTGATGTTCCATGCTCTTTGTCTACCATATGCAGCTCCAAATTAATGGAAATCTTGCTATAATACAAGCAATGTGAGTCGGTGGACTCACACTTTCTAGTTTACATTGTTTTAGTTTTATTTGTTGAATCAATTTACTTTCCGTACAAAGTACATAATTTTTTTGAGTCATATTAGTCATTTTGTTATTGTGTTGAAATAACAGCAAAACCCAATGTTTGAGCTTTCATAACTTCCTATCCTTGAGTTTTTGGCTTAGTTAGTTTATCTTGTTGTTGTCCATCCTCTGGTGAGTATATCTGTAGATTTTGGTGTCATTCTGAGTTGATTTGGGTGGGTAAACGGGTCACCAAAGTTGGGGTTTTGCTGGGATTTGACCTGGAACAAAACAACTTCTAGGTCCAACTTCTGGGTGTTGTATCTCCTTTGTTATTGATCGGAATTGAGTAATTCTTTTTTTGATTCAAAGTTTAGGATCTTGTCTATAAGGCTCAAATTTTTATGCCAATCTGAAGTCGTTTGGCCATTCAAACCTGGTCCCAAATTTGGACCTTGAAGTGATTTAAGCCCAGGCAGAAATTCAGTCTGGAGTCCAAGTTTGGAGCATTATAACTTCTTCTCACGACGTTGGAATTTAGTGAATCATTTATCTGTTGAAATTCAGGTCTTCCTATTTTATGCTTATCAAATTTTAGGCCAATCGGAGATCATTTGGTCATCCTATGCTTACCTGAAAGTTGCAACCTAAATTGATTTGGTGTGCATTTGCTTGTTTCGATACTTGATACCTTTGTGATTTTGTGTGTGTTGTTGTGATTTGGTAATTATTTCATTAACTTGAGTAACCAGGTTCACATCTTGAACAATCCGATTTCCAAATTATGAGATAGTTTATGTTGATTATTTTCGAGATTTTTGATGATATTGGGTACACGCACATGGTTTTAAACTAGCGTTCCAATATATAAATAAATATCGATTTTACTATACTTATGGGGCTAAAAGAGTTTTATAATTTTGGTTTTTAAATCTAAATGGCCTCAAAACAATAATATAAAATTATTTTCATAAATAAATGCATTTCATAAAGAAAGCAATCGGTTTGAGAAGTTGTTTTATAAACCGTCTTTGAAAAATCTAGTATTTTCCTATATAAAAAGCACACTAATTTACACCCTTCGAGATGACATACTAGATGTTAAATGATGTCATAAAACCCGCGGTATAGGACACAAAGGAATACGAAATTTGTTAATTTCAGCATAGTATAATTGAGCCGATGTTTTATTGATTATGATTCATTGATTTTTGTGTTTTCTGGTGTGGAAGTTGACAAGCAACTAGTAAACCAATCAATGAGAATGTGTGGTATTGGACACACTATTATCATTGTTTGGGTTACTGATTGAAAGTCAATGACGCATTCGATGTTGTCTTAAGCCAGTACTAGCTTTTGGATGAAGCCGAGACTCAGGATGGGTCTCATATATGTATTCACTTGATCGGGATGGTCAAGATACACTCGGTTGGGGTAGTCACAGTGAGAGACGCCTAAATTTGAATATGTATAAATACTTGGCTATTGCTCGGGATGGGCAATACTATAGCTTGGGGTGGGCTATAATTTACTTAATAGCACGTGCACATTATTTATGATGATTCCATGTTATGATTTGATGTTGATGATTTTCATTTTCTAATATTTGGCTATTGCTCGGGATGAGAAACATTGTAGCTCGGGATGGGCTTTATTATTATGGCATGAGCACATTTCTTATGATTTCTTTTATGATTTGTGTTTGATGATTGAAACTCAATCACGGTGATCATATATTTGCAAAGAGCATTTGGATTTCTAATCCATCGTATTTTGTGATTTAGATGCTTTGGAGTAGGGTACTCCCTTCATTGATAATTTAAATCGCTTGAGACGTATATGATGATTTCAATGATTTTGGTATTTTGTTTTCTTGTGGCTCGAGTACGGTGATGTACTTAGCATAAAACTAGTCCATGAGACTTGTACATTTATCCATTGTGTCATGATATGTGATCTAAAATCAATTAACCCGCTTTTGGTCATCATATTCACAACTCTTACGGTAAAGAGTTTTATATCTTGTGCTTATTTATTTGTTATACTGATTTGTAAACTAGACTGACCCTGTGTGTATTCCTCGGGTCAGACCGAGATGTCTCAGGTGTGGCCGTTGTTGTAACACCCTTAAGTCCCACATCGTGGAAGCCTATGTGAAGTGGGTACTTATATAGTAGAGCCCATCTCTTAGTAATGTCGAGGCCTAGTGGATGGAAAACCCTACACCTGAGAGGTGGCAAAGTAGGGACAATATCGGTGTTAGTAGGGAGGTTGGCTCAGTCTGTATGGCAATGCCATGTGTTGGCGGATCTCGAAACTTAGCCGAAGCCTTTTGAGGAACAAAACCCCACACCTATACGGTGGCTAAGTTGGGGACAATATCTTACGTGAACGGAGGTGCGGGTCATTACAGTGGTATCAGAGCCAATACCCAGCCGGAATTGTGGCTCCTGTGTGGACCACAGCGCCTGGGTGAGGTATTCGTGAGCCAACGGGGATGTTAGTCTCTATAGGAGGGGAGAATGTAACACCCCTAAGTCCCACATCGTGGAAGCCTATGTTAAATGGGTACTTATATAGTAGAGTCCATCTCTTACTAACGCCGAGGCCTAGTGGATGGAAAACCCTACACCTGAGAGGTGGCAAAGTAGAGACAATATAGGTGTTAGTAGGGAGGTTGGCTCAGTATGTGTGGCAACGCCATGTGTTGGCGGATCTCGAAACTTAGCCGAGGCCTTTTGAGGAACAAAACCCCACACCTATACGGTTGCTAAGTTAGGAAAAATATCTTGCGTGAACGGAGGTGCTGGTCGTTACAGTTGTGCTTGGGTTTAGCAGCATTTCTTTGGGATATCCTTTCTATAGCAGCTTCCAGTCGAGTTCGAGTAGTAGAGCTTTCTTTTATTTAGTTGTTGTATCATGTTGTAAGTGAGTGAGTTGTGTCTATTCTTATAATAGCACATGTATTGGTTGTACTCTAATGAAGTAATATTGTGTAACTATTCTATGGACTGTGATTGTGTTTTTATATATACTGTGTTCTGAGCTGATCCTATAGCTACTATGGAATTGTATTACATAAGGATTAAGTATGTCGAGCCCCTTGAAAGAAAATTTACGATAACTTTATCGACGTGCTTAAGACTTGCTAATGCTAATCTACGAGTGGTCTCCCTTAACCAGCCCTATTCTCCGCTCTAATAGACAACATTACCTAGTAATGCTCTTTATTAGGGTGGGTTTTAGGATGGGGCATTACACTTCCATTCATCCTAAACCAAAATTTTCACGTGTGCAGATCGAGAGCCAGAAATCTCATGGATAACCATAGTAGAGAAACCATGTATACATCTCGATGTAGAGGATAACGACTGAAGAAAGCAGCTCAAAGCCTTTAACCCTCCATTGGAGCTCAATCTAAGCATTGTAACACCAGAAGTTTAATTTGATATTAGTTAAAATTGAGCAAAATTTGCAGTGTTATATGAAATTGGGATTCGGGAAAGGAAAGAACAAAGAAAAGTCCTAGTTATTGGCAAGCACTGAAATGTAAGCCGGAATTTTCATCTTCTCTTTTGGTTTGAGTACCTATTGTTGCTTGTTGCGTACAAGTATGGCTTTGACTCTGAGCGTACTTCTATTTTTTAAGACACATAGAGAAATGCATAAGCATACCCACATGCATATATTCTGTTCTTCCTGCATGCATTTCAAACTGTTTGTGCATATCTTAAAAATGATTAAATATTGATTTTAGGAAGACTCTAACAATTTAACTTGATTTATAATGTTGGCAGAAGAGCTAGGTATACTAGTGTCTTACAAGTTGCTCTTCTTGACGGTAGTAGCTAGCATACTGCTGTATTAGACACAAAATAACCAGTAATGATGGCACAGAGAGCAGAGCAGAGCAGAATGAAGCAACGGTGACAATAGTGTGTTGCATGAGGGAACAAGCCAAATATGCACAGAGTAGCAAAGTTGAGAATTACTGGAGATGACAACCATAGTAATTAAAGGTGGGTAGATTAGTGAATCATGTACTAATTTTTAGTCTTAGTTTTTTTATTTTCGTTTTGAATGTAATATCATTCATCATTTATAGAATTAAATGTTGGTGTCCTTTTAAAAGTACTAGTGGATATTTGGAGTCTGTAGTCATCAAAACGTTTGTGTGTTATTTTATAATAGAAAGTAATGTTGTCAATTACATCATACAACAATATTTGTGTATAGTTGCGGGAAATGGAATATGAAAGGATTATTATTAAAGATGGTATGTATCATGTTGTGAAATGTCATACATGATGTACATATTACGGTTGTGTCGTTGAAATGTCATTGTACTAAGTTTAGTTAAGATGTTGTAAAATTATAGTTTATAATCTAAACAGAACTCTTTGTAAACGTTGTGTATTTTACCTTTTTACAATTATTACCCGTTGTTTTAGAAATCAAATTACAATGTATCGAATCATTGTTAAAGTTATTAACTAATAATTTCTTACGACCGATGTAGAAGAAGTTCACCGTTGTTGATTATACGTTATTGAAAATTTATTTTACGATATTTATGGTCTGTTAGGAATACAATGTATAAAATTAGCGAATACAACGTTGAAATGTGGATGTAATAAGTTTGCTTAGAATGTTTCAAAATTGTAGTCTATAATCTAAACATAACTCTTTTTAAATGTTGCATGCTATAATATTCATAATATTTTTCAATTGTTCTAGAGTTATATTTACAATGTATAAAATACACTGTAAAATCTATTGACGATTTCTTTTATGTGATGTTAAAAAAAATTCATCAATGTTTATGATTCATTGTTGAAAATTTATTTTACTATAATTTTTTATCATTGTGAAAACCATTTCTAATCAATATAAGAAATTATACTATAATCAAATAATGTTGTTGATTACAATATACAACGATCTCTATAACACAAAGTAAATGATGTAAAAAACTCATAGTTTATGTAACTATGCATATGACAACGGCAATGTAAATGTTGTAGATGTCTTTTAACAACGTGTATCCAACGTTGTAATAGTGCATATTTGTTGTAGTGTACATTTATTCCCAAATCAACCTATAACATAATCATCATCATAAGCATCCCAAATGACAACCAATTTCATACCCATAAACAATCAATTTTCAAACCGTATAAACATGCAATTAAACCCTCTAATTAATCCTAATTAAACATAAAATAGGGTCACTACAAGAAAATACTGATTTTGCAGTGGAAATATCCCTCGCTAAAGGCTTGTAGCAACGGATTTGCAGCAAAATACGGCTGTCGTTAAAAAACACATCGGTATTTTAGGCACAATTTTGCGATGGAAATTAACGTCGATTCTTCGGCACTTCGCTGTCGTTCTCTAATAAATTATCATTTCATTTTAAATTATTTCACCAATGTTTTATCGACGGATATATATTACATTATAAAATCATTAAATATTTTTCCGTCACTAAATGCACGCTATTTAGTGAGGGATTACAGAAGAAAATATATAGTAAACATTTTGCATTCCAGTTTTCCGTCGGTAAACCGTTGCTATCTTTAAAATATCAGTTTTTACTTAGCAATGTTTTAGTGTCGATTTTGGTAAAAAAATATGTCGGTATATCCTTTTAGTTCAGTTTATATATTGTTTTTTTTTGTTGTTTTTCCCGCCATTGCTACCAATCGATAGTGTTACATATGCATACATACACACACGCGCACACACACACACACTATATATATATATACATATATATGCATATGCACATAAAATGGGCGACACTAACAAAAAAGGAAATGCAATTGTTACTTTTTTATCACAACAATATTTTTTGATTAGAGCTAATATTCCATACAAAAAACAACAGTGTCCACAATCATCCATCAATTCATACATACATTAGACTGAATTATAATTATCAAAACTATTCAGCTAGTGCTAGTGGTATTATACAAAAACATCATTCTTACTCATAATACCCATACAAAAAACCACATAAAAGAAGCATCAACAAAATATATCCAACTACCATACCCGATTAACTCATGAAGATAACGATTGTGAAGGATCTTCATAATCGGATTCATCATTTCTCTGAAGCATTGTCATCACTTGTTTCATTTGTGCTTGAAAGTTTTATGATTGCTTTATGTTGTTGTGCAAGCCTTGCTCCTCAATTCTTTAGCAACTAGCTCGCTCACGCTCTCTCTGCCTCAATCCAAATCCGCTATGCTTTCTCATTCTCGAGCTCTAAACGCATTTCCTCAACGATTTTTGTAGCTTGTTAGACCGAAATTTGGGCCTAACACCCAAATTCTATGTGAAAACCTCACAATCACAGATTATGCATAAAGAACCGTAAAATAAAGAGGAGACACATGAGATTTTTATAGTGGTTCGGCTCAAACCAAGCCTACGTCCACTTTATAGTTTCTTAAATCCTAAGAAGCTATTACAATGCTGTTTGCTTGCGGCTTATACACGAAATCCTCATGTTTACAATGAAAAGTAGTAAGAAAAGTGGAGATTATACACGAAATCCTCGTGTTATAATGTGGAATTTGGCTTCCTTATTGAGCAATGGCCTTGCGTGAAGTAGTGGTAGAAGCCATGATCAGTGAGAACTGAAAGATCCCCTCAAATGTCCATCTCACGATGTATTTATAGGCGTAGAAGGGCTTCTGGGTGGTCCGGTTCGGATATTCCACGTGTTACGACCGGGGTTGATCTCGAAAAGTAGTGGAAGAAGTCCCTCTGTTCAGGTTTTGCCAAGTGGAGCTAGATCCACGAATGTAGGGGCGGTTACTCCTTGCGAATCGGTCAAAAGTTGCGTGGTAGCAGATCGAATGGGACCGGATCGGTTCTCCATCCGATCCGAACCGGGTCGGTGTCTTCAATCCAAAGACCCCGTGTCCAATGCTTCGAAGGTGGAGCGGATCGGGTATGCTCCCTCCGATCCGATCCGTGATGATGTGAATGCGAAGAGCAAATGCCGCGCATGCTGGATGAGTAGAAGGAGCTTTAAGCGGGTCGGGTCCTCCTTTAGCCGATCCGAACTGAGGTGCCAATATACGAGCGAGAATCCAAAATCATAAGAGATGATTTGACTTGATGGGATCGGGTTCGCTTCCTCCAATCCGAACCGGTTATCCGATCCCAATGGGTTATGCCAATTCCAGATTCCAAGTTTCCGGTTCTGCATGCATTCATGGAAACCGGCGTAACTTTCAAACGGTAAGTCCGATTGAGCCAAACCAAAGCTTAAACTGAAGCTAATTCAGAGATCTATAAGGGTTACGGAGCTGAGCTTCGTAATCGCTGTTTTCAGTCCCAAAAAGATCGTCTGATTGGAGTTTTGGGCCGTTCTTTGTTTGTGATGCGATTTCGACCAAATCGCCGCCTGTCTTCTGACGATGCTTCCAATACTGGACCGTATTGTTGATCAGAGATTTCATGTGTGACTGCTTTGACTAAAAAGAGGGTCAACATTTTGCCCCCAGAACATATCTTGCTGGTTGAAGGAATATGTGTTCTGGATAATCTAAGAAATCCAAGGCCACGCCGGGCCTGCCAGCTGCAAGTATAATCCATACCTGCGAAGAAAAGAAAGCAAAAAGGTGCGTCAAATCCGGACAAAATTGATTACACTTTCGAGCATAAACCATGCTTGGGAGTTTGATTGAGCATAAACCATGGACGTTCGAATCATCCTGCCAAAACCTGGCGAGGGACCTAACCTTCCGGGTATAAGCCATACCAGAAAGTTCAAACTGAGCATAAGCCATACTCAAATTTTATTGAGTTCCTTTGCCCAATCCTGACAAGATCGTTCGTCGTTCCGGAGTATAATCAATACTTAAGCATCCTAGTGAGTACAATCCATACTCATGTCGAGATAGAGCTATACTTGCCAAAACCTGACAAGACAGTCTGTCCCTAGGCATAATCCATGCCTAGGGGTCCGAGATAAGTATAAGCCATACTTTAGTTGAGGTTGAGAATCCTATCACCACCTGACAAGACATTTAAATTCGCCAAACATAATCCATGCTCGGAAAGTCCTTCCTTATTCAATTCAAAGTACAAAACCAAAGCAAATCCTGATTGGTTTGTTATCGAGTGCATAGCACGCTTTGGAGCTAAATCCTAACCCCGAACGTGTATACTCCGATTTAGCCAATCGGAAAACCTAAAGAAAACAAAGAGACATATCTTAAATCCTAAGAAATGCTGAAAACGCAGAGTGATCCAATCCAGATCAGTTGATGATGAGCCCACGGGAGCTCGTTCCAGGGTCATTCCCTCTCTGGGGAGCAGGTGGTGGCAGCGCGGGTGCAGGCGTTGTAGTTTGTTTCACATACTCGGGTAGCTCTCCACGTCTAACCCGTTCCTCAATCAAGTCTCGCAAATGTCTACAGTCATTTGTGTTATGACCGTCCATGTAACAACCTGTATTTTTAATAACATGTTATAACATAAACCGAGGTAGAATTAAATGATAAAATCTAAATCAAGGGAAACGGGCTATGCCATTGCGTTCGTCTCGGAAAAATACGCGAAATAGAGTCTGAAATTTTGTAAATCGGAGTCCGTATGACCAAGAAAAAGCCCGACGAAGTTCTCAGAATTTCAAGGCCCGAAAACAGTTCAAATTCGGATTCAGATTCGAATTCAAACCAAAACAGATAGGCAGGATTTTTCCCGCCCCAGGCAGGGTCGACACAGGGGTCGACACTAGTGTCGACCCCCCCAATGGGTCGACACCCATGTCGACCCATGGGTCGACACCCATGTCGACCCAGGGGTCGTCCCCTACCCCCGGGTGGCCAAGTGGCCTGGTGCGCCTACTTTAAGTTTGGGTCAGGTCTGGTGGCTAATGACGGGATTTGATGGCTCGGATTGAATCTAGGGTTAATCCTAGGGCTAATACTATCCTAATCTTTTATAAAAGGACCCCTAAGCCTAGCCTAAATCACCATTATTCAACCCTACGACTAAACTATGCCAAATTTGTTCCTCTCATGGCCTCCACTCTCATGCTAAAATTTCTATGTTCATTTATATGAGAGATTTTGAGTTCATACAAGTGTTTTACAAGCTTGTATGAGTGTTCTTAGTTTGCATTCAAGTCAAGTTGCAACATTTCTATTACAAAGCAAGGGTTTTTATTTGGCTCAAGGGATTTTCATTTGGAGCTTTCATATTTGGGTTTTTGGTGATTGCATAAGGGCTTCGTCTCAATCTTTATAATAAATATTCATTTGTGTCTTCATAGCATTGTAAGCCCTTTTCTACTTTCTTTTTTTTGAACTCTAAAGTTAAATGAATGATGCAAGTTTGGGTTGATCATTATGATATGCAAGTTTGGTTGATCATTATGTTATGCAAGTTGGTTCAATCATTATGTATGACACATTTTGCTATGCTATGCAAGTTTGGGTTGATCATTATACACATGTTATCATGTTATGCAAGTTAAACTTGAGTTTGTGAGCTTAAAGCTTCAAGCTTTATATTAAAGGTTGCATTTTGGCAACATGGAAGTTATCATATCCCTTATGATAACTTGCATGTGAGGCTAAATGCAAACTCCTAGCAACTTCTACATGTCATTTATCACCATGTATCACTTATATGCTAAGTTTGGGTTTATGCATACTTTTGAAGCCTAATAATGCAATATGCAAGTATATGAACATATGCACATCTCATATGCCACCATGTTAAACTTGTGGCTTCAACACCTTTATGTCATGATTATGCCAAGTTTCCTATTTTATCCTTTATGCGTTGTTGCGATTATGTAAACGATGGGATTACGTTGGGGTTGGTAACATTATGACATGAACATGATTTTTATAACATGACATGATATGTTAGCTTGTAATTATGTTTTGGAAACATAATGGACATGACACTTAGAAAATATAAGTGTGGCCAACTCGAGGTTGAGTTGAGTTTGTAGCATAAATCTACCCGGACCCGCCCGGCTTAACTAGTGGCTACAAACAATAAGACCCAATGTGAGAAGTTGGTCATGTTGTGCTCGAACCCGAGGTTAGACCAAGTTGTGGTGTAAAACTACCCGGACCCGCCCGGCTTAACTAGTAACCACAACAAGGTCTAATGTGAGAGGTTAAAGCACATTAAGTTAATTAATGCCTCCTGATTAGGGTTAAGTCATGGTCCACTTAATACTTAACCAATTTGGGCTTGATGGGTTAATCGGGGTTAAGTCATGAACCTTGGGTACACTTAACCAATTTAATCCACGTTTGGGTCGGGTTAACCACATTTAACCCGTTAAGAAACCCTAGTTGCGTGGTCCTTTTCAGCAGTAACCCTCTTGATATTATCATAAGACCCTAGGGACTAGGCTAGGGTGGGGCACGATTACTGGGCTGACATGTAAGCGACCAAAACGACGGTTGAGTAGGTACGCCGATGTAGGTCCAAGCGGACTATGGTCGTGCACATAGTCCGGAGTTGGAAAATCAGGCACGGGTACCAGTAGATCTAGACTGTGCATACTTGATTGGTGTCCGAGGTTGACACCCTAGGACTTGATACACCCTAGGGTGGACCTAGCGCAGTTTAACTACATTTCATGTTTGGGCCGTATGACACCGACACTTGACGAGTTAGGCCTATAGGGAGCCGATCAATTAGACCGTGTAGTTGGACCTTGATTTAGGTCACCTCATGATATTGGGCCAAGCTTGGGCCAAGGGATCAATTCTTGTTTTTACTTGACATGTTAGAATGCTAGTACACCCGTGGTGCAAAACTTAACCTTGATTATGCGATGACACCTTTATCTATCTTGTTAGTTAATCACCATGCCAGTATGTTGTTATCCTTATGTTCATCTCAGCTTCTCATGCCAGTTAACTTTACTAGTTCATGAACTGATAGTAGTTAGGGCTTACCAGTCTTTTTGACTGACCTGTTTTCTTTCGCCTCTTTTCTTCCGTTTCCCCCCTTAGGTCCTCAGGGTGGGAACATTGGTGCTTAGCTTGTATCTTTATAGCTTGCTTACTAGATTTGCTCATGTACGGTTTTGGACATTGAGCTAGCTATGGTTTATCACTTCACTTTGGGGATAGTACTTTATGTATTTCAGTTTTTCAGTTTATGCTTTTCTCTAGACTTTGTTTGTTGGAAAATAATGACCAAGTACTTTGTCGTAACTTAACTATGGTTTTGAAATGCTGGTTTTATCCGCTGCTTTACTACTCTGTTTTACTTACATGTTCTGTCTTGTGATATCTGCATGCATGTTTACCTTGTTTAACGCCCCTCCAAAGCTAATGTCCTTGCAAGAGTGGCATCAGCGGAGGTGGGGTGTTACATTTGGTATCAGAGCATAAGGTTTACAAGATTTGAGAAAAAGTGTTTTTGAAACTTACCTTTCGAAAAACTATTTTCAAAACCAATTAAGTATTTTCCAAGAAAAGTCTAGTTATTTTAAAAAGGCTATTCCCCAAAAGCCATAGCACTATCCTTCGTTTCTTCGTTCTGAATCTATCTTTTTCCTTTTTCAGTATGGCCGATCTTAACCTTCCAGAGGGAGTGACCACTCCCGGATGGTTCCGGAGGTACTTGGAAGCTAGGGCCAACGATGTGGGCCCAGCAAATACCCCCAATATAACTGAGGTTCCTCCTCCTCCTCAGAATCCGCAAGCAGATTTCGCTAAGATTTGCAAAGACTTTAAGGCGATGGGTGGCAAGAACTTTATTGGGACGGAGACTTTTGTGGAGGCAAGAAATTGGTTGAAAGAAACTGAAGATCTCTTTGCCATCTTTGATGTGGAAGATCATAGAATGGTTTTATTGGCAGCATGGTTATTAAAAGAAGAAGCTGCTTATTGGTGGGAGGTCACCAATGCTACGAGGCCTATAGAGACTTGGACGAGGTTTGGGCTCAAGTTCCTATCATCAGCTGAGGCAAATCTGCAATTGGAGAAGTTTATATCTTTGAAGCAAGGGGACATGACAGTGAGGGAGTATGTGAATGAGTTTAACAAGCTCGCCCGATTCGGTTTGGACATGGTTAATACCCCCCTGAAGAAGGCTTTACGCTTTGCACGAGGGTTGAACGAGCCATTACAAGGTTTAGCCCTATCTCATATACCCATGGGGGCCACTTTTGAAGGCCTAGTGGACATGGCATTGCTTCAAGGAGACGACAAGAATGGCAAGAAAAAAGTCAAGCCTAATGAGACTCAAGCCAAGAAGATAGACTCCAAGTGGGGAGGAAATCAGAGCAATCAGAACAACAAAAACAACAAGAACAACAAGGGCAACAAGGCCAAGGCAAAGGACTCAAGGAAATGCCACTACTGTGGAATTGTTGGGCACATAGCTAAAGACTGTAAGAAGAAGAAGAGGAAGTTAGGCGAATGCTTTCATTGTGGAGAGACCTGACATTTTAGCAAGGATTGCCCCAAGAAGCAAGGACAGAATCAGCGTGCAGGACCTTCTGGAGGGCAAGTGCATGCTCTCAGTGCTGCTCCAGTTCAGGACCGAGGTAGTATTTCTGTAGAAAGTCTTGTTTATATTTCTGATTTTCCTGTTCGCACCTTATTTGATTCTAGCGCATCGCATAGTTTTATCTCTTCTGACACTATTGAAAGTTTGCACCTAAGTACTAGTCTATTTGAAGATCCCGTTTGTGTTTCAAATCCAGTTGGGGGTTCCGCCCATCTATCTATGATTTGTGTGGATTTGAAGATTTCTATCTTGACCGTAGAATTCACGTGTAATGCTTATGTTCTCGGGTTCACGGGATACGGGTTGATCATGGGCATGGATTGGTTGTCCAGTTATGGAGCCATTCTCAATTGTGAGCATAGGGTGGTGAGGCTCATGACTCGCCTCGGTAATACCCTAGAAATCTCTTGTAACCCTAGAGGTCCCATCATGTTATGTTATCTTGAATCTCTCGACTCGTCCATCGATGATCTGCAATCTGTAAGGGTGGTCCGAGACTATCCTGATGTCTTTGAAGAAATTAAGGGTTTACCCCCTAAACGAGAGATAGACTTACGCATTTATCTTGTCGATAATGCCAAGCCAGTATCTTTGCCCGTGAGGCACATGGCCCCACGAGAAAGAAGAGAGCTCAGTAAGCAAATCAAGGAGTTGCTTGAGAAAAATTTTATTAGGCGAAGCATTTCTGAATGGGGTGCTCCGGTGGTATTCGCTACTAAGGCGGATGGTTCGCTTCGTCTATGTGTTGATTATCGAGAGTTGAACAAGCTGACAAAGAAGAATAGGCACTCGTTACCGAGGATTGATGATCTCTTTGACCAGCTTGTAGGTGCTTCTGTTTTCTCTCAACTTGATCTAGCCACTGGATTCCATCAGCTTAGAGTGGCTGAGGATAGTATTGATAAGACTGCGTTTAGGACTCCAGATGGATTCTTTGAATGGCTTGTCATGCCATTCGGTTTGACTAATGCACCCGCATACTTCATGGACTTGATGAGTAGGGTGTTCAGGGAGTTCCTTAACAAGTTTGTTGTTGTCTTCGTGGATGATATTCTGATCTTCTCAAAGGATGAGGAAGAACATGCTAGGAATCTCAAGGAAGTGATGGATACGCTTAGAGCGCATCAGTTGAAAGCCAAGTTTTCCAAATGTCATTTCTGGAGAAAGGAAGTTCGGTTTCTTGGACATATAGTCTCTAAGCAAGGAATAGCAGTGGATCCCGCGAAAGTGGTTGCAGTTCAAGACTGGAAGACTCCTAGGAATGCAACCGAAGTAAGAGGCTTTCTCGGTCTGGCGGGCTACTATAGGAAGTTCACCAGGGACTTCGCTAAGATTTCGGCCCCTCTTACTAAGTTGACGAAGAAGAACTTAGCCTTTGCATGGGACTTGGAGTGTGAGCTTGCTTTTCAAAGGCTCAAGAAAGCCCTTACCAGCTCTAGTTTTGGCATTACCCGATGGTGGTAAGATGTTTACCGTGTACACAGATGCATGTGGCACGGGGTTGGGTGCCGTTCTGATGCAAGAGGGAAGAGTGATATGTTATGGGGGTAGGCAACTTAAAGTTCATGAGAAGAACTATCCCACTCATGATTTAGAGTTGGCGGCGATCGTCTTTGCACCCAAATCCTGGCGCCACTATCTTCTAGGCGAAAGGTTTGAGTTGTATACTGATCACAAGTCACTCAAGTACCTCTTCTCGCAGAAAGATCTGAATCTAAGGCAGCAAAGGTGGATGGAATTCCTGGCATCTTATGACTTCGAGATAGCTTATACCCCCGGCAAGGGTAATGTTGTGGCAGATGCACTAAGCAGAAGTAGATTGACTTTGAGTCCCTTGTTTGTCGAGATGAGGAGCCTAGAGTTCTTGGCAACCTTTGATTTCACGACGGCTGTTGAATCGATAACGGTTTCATTAGCATCCCTTGAGCTTAGACCCACACTTCTTGATCAAGTTGGGGCTTCGCAGAAGGAAGATCCACAGATAGTCTAGGTCATGGACAAGTTGATTCGTGGTGAGACGTCTAGTCACCTTGCTAGATATACTATTGATGATAGAGGTTGGCTAAGGAGTGATGGAAGGCTATGCGTTCCACAAGTAGGAGACTTGGTGCATAAAGTTCTCGAAGAAGCACATCACTCGAAGATGACTATACATCCTGGTGGAGATAAGATGTATAGAGATATGAAGCGCATTTTCTTTTGGGCCGGAATGAAGAAAGATGTGGTAGAGTATGTTTCAAAGTGCATGGTGTGCCAACAAGTGAAAGCCGAGTCGAGGAAACCAGGTGGGCTATTACATCCGTTGGAGGTCCCGCAATGGAAGTGGGAGAATATTTCTATGGATTTTGTGGATGGATTGCCTAGGTCAAGAAAAGGGAATACAAGCATATGGATCATAGTTGATAGACTTACGAAGAGTGCTCATTTCATTCCTATAAAGAGCAAGAGGACCGCATCATGGCTAGCATCTATTTATCTTCGGGAGATAGTGCGGTTGCATGGAATTCCTTCTAGCATAGTTAGCGATCGTGACCCAATTTTCACTAGCCAGTTCTGGAATAGTTTGCAAGAAGTGATGGGTACACGATTGAATCTGAGTACAGCCTATCACCCCCAGACGGATGGCCAAATCGAAAGGGTGAATAGAGTGCTAGAAGATCTTTTGAGGCTTTGTGTTCTTGACTTTGGTGGTACTTGGGAAGACCACCTCCCTCTTGTAGAGTTTACTTCTAATAATTGCTATCAAGCCAGCATAGGGATGGCACCATTTGAAGCTTTGTATGGGAGGCCGTGTAGGTCACCATCTTGTTGGTGGGAGACAACAGATAGGCTTATACTTGGGCCCGATATGATACGGGACACATCCGAGAAAGTTGAATTGGTGAGAAGACGGATGAAAGCGGCCCAAGATAGACAGAAATCCTATGCTGACAAGCGAAGGGCAGATTTGGAATTCGAAGTAGGAGACATGGTTTTCGGGAAGGTTTCTCCTTTGCGTAATGTGGTACGTTTTGGAGCAATTGGAAAGCTGGCACCAAGGTTCGTAGGACCCTTCCCTATCATAGAGAGAATTGGAAAGATGGCCTATAAGGTGGAATTGCCCGAGAAGCTAGCCGGAGTGCATAATGCCTTTCATGTCTCGCATCTCCGAAAGTGTTTACATGAGTCCGCTGAGGTGGTTGAACCAAGCATCCTCGAAGACGTGGAGGTAGAGAAAGAGGCAACCTTGAGAAGAGCTCCGATTCGTATCTTGGGAACAGAGATCAAGAGGTTAAGGAATCGAGAAGTCAAATTGGTGAAAGTTCAGTGGAGTGAAGCCGATGAAGATGTAACTTGGGAAACCGAGGAGAAGATGCGTGGGCTTTATCCATTCCTTTTTGAGGGTACATTCTCAATCTCCTTTCCTAATTAGCATATCTTCCTTTTTGCTATCCATGTTTATCCTGTTTATCTTGTTATCTCGTTAATCGTGTCATGAGGACCTTAGGTAGAAACCCTTTGGATGAAACATGTATTTGAAACATGTTATGCTTGATGTTTGCAAGTGGTTGCAAGTGTTTGCAAGTGGATACTCGTGGATGCATGATACACATTAGGCACTAAGATCGGCTCACACACTTTCATACCGCATATGCATGAGTGTCTATGCTTATTCATGGATGAAACTTGTATGCTATCACGTGGATGTTGCATATGGATGAATGTTATGTGCACTCATATAGATATTATGAATTATGTTAGGAAAATTGCATACATATGGGTTCATTTCACTAACATACATATGCATTAAGGAGGTTTACTGTATCAGTAACCGCCTGATTTTCGCATTAGATAAGTACATATACACACACCTTTGCATACGTTAATACATCATTTAGAATCCTTTAAGGACAATGATTGCTCGTGGATGATGATGTGAGTAGATGGATGATGGATGATAGGATACGTTCTTCCTAACTTGAAGATTTCGGGGACGAAATCCTTTAAGGAGGGGAGAATGTAACAACCCGTATTTTTAATAACATGTTATAACATAAATCGAGGCAGAATTTAATGATAAAATCTGAATTAAGGGAAACGGGCTGTGCCATTGCGTTCGTCTCGGAAAAATACACGAAATAGAGTCCGAAATTTTGTAAATCGGAGTCCGTATGACCAAGAAAAAGCCCGACGAAGTTTTCAGAATTTCAAGGCCCGAAAACAGTTCAAATTCGGATTCAAACCAAAACAGATAGGCGGGATTTTTCCCGCCCCAGGCAGGGTCGACACAGGGGTCGACACCAGTGTCGACCCCCCCAATGGGTCGACACCCATGTCGACACATGGGTCGACACCCATGTCGACCCATGGGTCGACACCCATGTCGACCCAGGGGTCGACCCCTACCCCCGGGTGGCCAAGTGGCCTGGTGCGCCTACTTTGAGTTTGGGTCAGGTCTGGTGGCTAATGACGGGATTTGATGGCTCGGATTGAATCTAGGGTTAATCCTAGGGCTAATACTATCCTAATCTTCTATAAAAAAGACCCCTAAGCCTAGCCTAAATCACCATTATTCAACCCTACAACTAAACTATGCCAAATTTTTTCCTCTCTTGGCCTCCACTCTCATGCTAAAATTTCTAAGTTCATTTATATGAGAGATTTTGAGTTCATACAAGTGTTTTACAAGCTTGTATGAGTGTTCTTAGTTTGCATTCAAGTCAAGTTGCAACATTTCTATTACAAAGCAAGGGTTTTTATTTGGCTCAAGGGTTTTTCATTTGGAGCTTTCATATTTGGGTTTTTGGTGATTGCATAAGGGCTTCGCCTCAATCTTTATAATAAATATTCATTTGTGTCTTCATAGCATTGTAAGCCCTTTTCTACTTTCTTTTTTTTGAACTCTAAAGTTAAATGAATGATGCAAGTTTGGGTTGATCATTATGATATGCAAGTTTGGTTGATCATTATGTTATGCAAGTTGGTTCAATCATTATGTATGACACATGTTGCTATGCTATGCAAGTTTGGGTTGATCATTATACACATGTTATCATGTTATGCAAGTTAAACTTGAGTTTGTGAGCTTAAAGCTTCAAGCTTTATATTAAAGGTTGCATTTTGGCAACATGGAAGTTATCATATCCCTTATGATAACTTGCATGTGAGGCTAAATGCGAACTCCTAGCAACTTCTACATGTCATTTATCACCATGTATCACTTATATGCTAAGTTTGGTTTTATGCATACTTTTGAAGCCTAATAATACAATATGCAAGTATATGAACATATGCACATCTCATATGCCACCATGTTAAACTTGTGGCTTCAACACCTTTATGTCATGATTATGCCAAGTTCCCTATTTTATCCTTTATGCGTTGTTGCGATTATGTAAACGATGGGATTACGTTGGGGTTGGGTAACATTATGACATGAACATGATTTTTATAACATGACATGATATGTTAGCTTGTAATTATGCTTTGGAAACATAATGGACATGACACTTAGAAAATATAAGTGTGGCCAACTCGAGGTTGAGTTGAGTTTGTAGCATAAATCTACCCGGACCCGCCCGGCTTAACTAGTGGCTACAAACAATAAAACCCAATGTGAGAAGTTGGTCATGTTGTGCTCGAACCCGAGGTTAGACCAAGTTGTGGTGTAAAACTACCCGGACCCGCCCGGCTTAACTAGTAACCACAACAAGGTCTAATGTGAGAGGTTAAAGCACATTAAGTTAATTAATGCCTCCTGATTAGGGTTAAGTCATGGTCCACTTAATACTTAACCAATTTGGGCTTGATGGGTTAATCGGGGTTAAGTCATGAACCTTGGGTACACTTAACCAATTTAATCCACGTTTGGGTCGGGTTAACCACATTTAACCCGTTAAGAAACCCTAGTTGCGTGGTCCTTTTCAGCAGTAACCCTCTTGATAGTATCATAAGACCCTAGGGACTAGGCTAGGGTGGGGCACGATTACTGGGCTGACATGTAAGCGACCAAAACGACGGCTGAGTAGGTACGCCGATGTAGGTCCAAGCGGACTATGGTCGTGCACATAGTCCGGAGTTGGAAAATCAGGCACGGGTACCAGTAGATCTAGACTGTGCATACTTGATTGGTGTCCGAGGTTGACACCCTAGGACTTGATACACCCTAGGGTGGACCTAGCGCAGTTTAACTACATTTCATGTTTGGGCCGTATGACACCGACACTTGACGAGTTAGGCTTATAGGGAGCCGATCAATTAGACCATGTAGTTGGACCTTGATTTAGGTCACCTCATGATATTGGGCCAAGCTTGGGCCAAGGGATCAATTCTTGTTTTTACTTGACATGTTAGAATGCTAGTACACCCGTGGTGCAAAACTTAACCTTGATTATGCGATGACACCTTTATCTATCTTGTTAGTTAATCACCATGCCAGTATGTTGTTATCCTTATGTTCATCTCATCTTCTCATGCCAGTTAACTTTACTAGTTCATGAACTGATAGTAGTTAGGGCTTACCAGTCTTTTTGACTGACCTGTTTTCTTTCGCCTTTTTTCTTCCGTTTCCCCCCTCAGGTCCTCAGGGTGGGAACATTGGAGCTTAGCTTGGATCTTTATAGCTTGCTTACTGGATTTGCTCATGTACGGTTTTGGACATTGAGCTAGCTATGGTTTATCACTTCACTTTGGGGATAGTACTTTATGTATTTCAGTTTTTCAGTTTATGCTTTTCTCTAGACTTTGTTTGTTGGAAAATAATGACCAAGTACTTTGTTGTAACTTAACTATGGTTTTGAAATGCTGGTTTTATCCGTTGCTTTACTACTCTGTTTTACTTACATGTTCTGTCTTGTGATATCTGCATGCATGTTTACCTTGTTTAACGCCCCTCCAAAGCTCATGTCCTTGCAAGAGTGGCATCAGCGGAGGTGGGGTGTTACAGTCCATATCATGAAACATGCAGTATTTTCCAGAATCGCGTTCTCTTTGCGATGGTTCCCTCCTGGGAGGCTTTGGATAGGAGATGTCACCGTTCGTGTTCACATAGATGTCGGTTAGTGACGAATTAAGCTCGGTGTACTTTTCATATCTGGGCCCTCTCCGGGGCTGAGTATTGCGGTCATTCTTGACGACAGCTTTTCCTTTGCCTTTTCCAGAATCAGACGGTTCTCCGTCTTTGAGCATGTTGACATCAAGAAATTTCTTTTCGGACGTTGCGTCTTCTTCACGCAGAAACCTATCCGATTCAAGGTAGAACTCGCCGAGATTCCGTGGTGGGTCTCGGTATAAGGATTTTTTGAACTCCGAGTTGTCCAGAACGCCGGATACTGCCGCCATCAATACCGTAAATGGCTCAGGTCGATCAACTGATGTTGCTGCAACGTTGAACCTTTCCAAAAATTAGCGCAGAGTTTCTCTGGGCCTCTGCTTGATTGTAGTGAGTGACATTACATTCTTGGGTCGAGCGATGTGGACCCGAAATTGTTCAATAAAGCGAGCGACCAACATGTTCCAGCTGTTGATCGATTTAGATTCCAGCTGCCGAATCCACATAGCAGCAATATCAGTCAAGAAGAGAGGGAAGCATTTTGCCATGACATTTTCCGATGCCGATTGAACTTCCATATGACGTTTGTAGCGCATCAGATGCACAGTAGGATCTGTCTTTCCATTGTAGGGCTCCAATTGTGGAAGTTTGAAATCTGGTGGATTGCGGGAATTCCTGATTTCCTGAGTGAATGGGTTGTGATTGACATCATCCATGTCATTCTGATAAGTGCGACCTCTAGAGAGACGTTCAATGAGATTGGCGAGTCGATCGCCTTCAAAGAACTGTTGCATGTTGACAAGTTCAGAGCTGGTGTCCCCAGCGTTGAGTCAAAAAGGGTTCAAAAAAGTATGGGGAGCTTGGAAGGCCATCCGGTTCGGTTCAGAGGTTCCCCCATTTTGCGGCTCGGAGAAACGAGGGAGGTCATGGAGAGGTGCACGGTTCGGGTCGGATGTACCGATCCGATCAGGTTCTCCTGTTCCGATCCGCGGAGCTTGATGCTGAAGCTGTGTGGTATTGCCGATCCGAGCCGGTGCGGAGGTTGGTCGTGCTCGCCCTAAACCTTGAGATTATGCATTTCCATCAGAGATATTAAGCGTCGGAGCTATTGTTTGTTGAGGGGTATTGCCCCCAAGTCCATTCGTGCCTCCGGTTCGGATTGGATCCGAACCGATCTGGTTTGCAGCTGCTGTTGTGGCGGATTCTATTCCATTTCTCATGAGTTGTACGATGTTGCTTGGCCTTCCTTCCATCCGAGCGAAGAATTGGTCGATCATCTCCTATTGTTTACGAAGGAGGTCATCTTGCCTTGCCATCTGGGCTCTCAGTTCAGTGATGTAACAACCCGAATTTTAATAACATGTTAAAACCATAAATCAAGGAAGAATTAAATTTTAAAATAAGAATCAGGGGATACGGTTTCCGCTATTGGGTTCATCTCGAAATTCTACTTGGAAACGAGTTCGAGTTTGCGAGAATCGGAGTCCGTATGAGGGAGATATGACCCTCCGAAGTTTCAGGAATTTTTAGAATAAAAAACAGCTCGAAATTCGAATTTGAAATTCGAATTCAAACCCCAGAACAGGCTGGGCGGGAAAATTCCCGCCCATGGACCAGGTCGACCTGGAGGTCGACCATAGTGTCGACCTCCCAGGGACCAGGTCGACCATAGTGTCGACCTGGGGGTCGACCTGCCTCCCGAACTCACTTTTTGAACTAGATGCATCCTGATGTATTTGACCTCGTTTTCTGTACAGATTCGTCTACCTAATCCTATTTAAATAGCCTCATTCTCTTTACACCATTCTTCTCTAACCTTATGCTGCATAAATTCTTGATGGACATGTCTTCTTCTTCTTCTCCCTCTAAATTAAATTAAATTAAAACGAGAAGATTATTTCTTGAAGACTACGGCTAGGAATTGCATATTTGGGTATTTTCTTCTATGATCAAAGCAAGATTCAACGATTCATCAATTCAACGACAAATTTCTAGAGTTGACTTCTGCATCTTTCTTAGACCATGATCTGTGTAACACCCCACCTCCGCCAGGGTGGCTCTTGCAAGCACTCTGACTTTGGAGGGGCGTTTGTACTGGGTAAGCATGCATAATGATATATCAAGGCAGAATAAGAACATATGTATATATGTAAACAGAGTAAATAAGATAAGTAAAACAGCGGAAGATTTCAAACTATTTCAAAACAAGTCTGGTACAACATAATGTCAACTTTCCAAATACACAAGTCTAGATAAAAACAACATCACTGAAAAACTGAAATACATAAGTACTATCCCCAAAATAAGTGATAACCATAGCTAGCTTCATGTCAAGACCGTACATGAGCTAAAATCCCACAAGCAAGCGATCAGAAATCCAAGCTAAGCTCCAATATTCCCACCCTGAGAACCTGGGGGGGGGGGGAACGGAAGAAAAGAGGCGAAAGAAAAACAGGTCAGTCAAAAAGACTGAGTAAGCCCTACTACAATCAATGTAAACTGATAAAGTTAACTGGCATGAGAAGCAGGGATGAACATAAGGATAACAACATACTAGCATGATGATTAACTAACAAGGTAGATAAAGGTGTCATCGCATAATCAGGTTTAAGGTTTTTGCACCACAGGTGTACTAGCAAGCTAACATGACTTGAATAAACAAGTATTGATCCCTTGGCCCAAGCTTTGGCCCAATAACATGAAGTGACCCTAATACGAGGTCCAATGAAGTGACCCTAATACGAGGTCCAATAACATGAAGTGACCCTAATACGAGGTCCAATAACATGAAGTGACCCTAATACGAGGTCCAATAACATGAAGTGACCCTAATACGAGGTCCAATAACATGAAGTGACCCTAATACGAGGTCCAATAACATGAAGTGACCCTAATACGTGGTCCAACCAAACGGTCTAGTCGATCGGCTCCCTATAAGCCTAACTCGTCACGTGTTGGTGTCAATACGGCCTAAACATGATTGTAGTCGGACTGTGCTGGGTCCACCCTTCGGGTGTATCAAGCCCTAGGGTGTCAACCCCTGGACACCATAAACATGAGTGCACAGTCTCGATCTACTGGTACCCATGGGTGACTTCTCCAAATACGGACTACGTGCACGACCATAGTCCGTCCGGAACTACATCGGCGTACCACCCGGCCGTCGTTTTTGGTCGCTTACCTCAAGTCCAGTAATCGTGCCCCACCCTAGCCTAGTCCCTAGGGTCATGATGATACAAACTTGGGATTACTGCTGGAGTGGACCCCCGTTGCTAGGATTTTCTAGTGGGTTAAGTACGGTTTAACCCTCTTGCTAATCATGGATTAACTTGGTTAAGTGTAACGATGAGTTCACGACTTAACCCTGGTTAATCTACCAAGTCCAAATTGGTTAAGTATTAAGTGGACCATGACTTAACCCTAATCATGAGGCATTAATTAATTAATGTGCCTTAACCTCTCACGTTAGACTTTGTTGCGGTTACTAGTTAAGCCGGTCGGTTCCGGGTAGCTTTATACCACAACTTGGTCTAACCTCGGGTTCAAGGTACAACATGACCAACTTCTCACATTGGGTCCTATTGTTTGTAGCAACTAGTTAAGTCGGTCGGTTCCGGGTAGGTTTACGCTACAAACTCAACCCAACCTCGAGTTGGTCACACTTATATTTTCTAAGTGTCATGTCCATTAAGTTTCCAAAAACATATTACAAGTTTTCAAGCATTTGGGTAGACCTAACTTAATAGGTAAATTCCCAATAGGTAGACCTAACTTAATAGGTAAATTCCCAATCTTATGTTTTTATGTCTTTTAAGTTTACCTAACCCCAAACGCAATCCCATCGCTTACATATCGCAATAGCGCATAAAGGATAGAAAGAGGGAACTTGGCATAATCATGACATAAAGGTGTTGAAGCCGCAAGTTCAACATGGTGGCATATGAAATGTACATATGTTCATATACTCGCATATTGCGTCATTAGGCCTCAAAAGTATGCATAAAACCAAACTTAGCATATAAGTGATACATGGTGATAAATGACATGTAGAAATGGCCATAACTTCGCATTAAGCCTCACATGCAAGTTATCATAAGAGGTATGATAACTTACATGTTGCCAAAATGCAACCTTTAGCATAAAGCTTGAAGCTTTATGTTCATATACTCAAGGTAAGCTTGCATAACATGATAACATGAGTAAAATGATCCACCCAAACTTGCATACATAACATGACAACTTGCATATCATAACATGGCAAACTTGCATAACATAACATGGCAAACTTGCATATCATAACATATCAAACTTGCATAACATGACATAGTAAACTTGCATATCATGGCAAACTTGCATATCATAATGATCCACCAAACTTGCATCATTCATTTAACTTTAGAGTTTAAATATGAAAGTAGAAAAGGGCTTACAATGCTTATGAAGACACAAAAATATATATAGATTGAGACAAAGCCCTTATGCAATCAAATAAACCCAAAATGCAAGCTCCAATAGAAAAACCCTTGAGCCAAAATGATCAAAACCCTTGCTTTATGATGTAAATATGGAAACTTGACTTGAATGCAAGCTAATGACACTCATACAAGCTTGAAAACACTTGTATGCATGGAAAATCTCTCATAGAAATAACTTAGAAATTTTATGAAGAGAGTGGAGGCCATGAGAGGAATTTTTTTGCCATAGTTTAGTTTTAGGGTTGAATAATGATGATTTAGGGTTAGGTTAGTGGCTTTTTTTTAGAGATTAGGATTAGTTTCAACCTTATGATTAAACCCTAATTCCAATCTCAGCCCTTAAAACCGAATCTGGCCCCAAAACCTAACCAAAACCCCAAAATGGTGCACCAGGCAAAACTGCCCGGCTGAACCAAGTCGACACCCAAGTCGACAGGGCTATCGACTTGGGCCTAACCATGTCGACTGCCTAGTCGACAGGGCTGTCGACATGGGTGGTCTGGCGGGAAATTTCCCTCCTGCGCCCAACTGCCCTAATTTCCAAATTCAAACTTGAATTTGAAATCTGTTTTTACTTTGAAATTTTCTGAAAACTTCGTTGGGCCTTAATCGGGTCATACGGACTCCGATTTTCGAAAACTCGGACTCTATTTCGCGTATTTTTCCAAGACGAACGCAATGGAATAGCCCGTTTCCCTTGATTCAGATTTATAAATTAAATTCTGCCTCGATTTACGTTATAACATGTTATTGAAAATACGGGTTGTTACATTCTCCCCTCCTTAAAGGATTTCGTCCCCGAAATCTTCAAGTTAGGAAGAACGTATCCTACCATCCAACATCCATCTACTCAAAACATCATCCACGAGCAATCATTGTCCTTACAAGATTCTAAATGTTGTATGAACATATGCAAAGGTGTGTGTATATGTACTTATCTAATGCAAATATCATCAATGCAAATTATGTTAGTGAAATGAATCCAAATGTATGCAATTCCTAACATAATGTATAACATCTATATGTGTGCACATAACATACATCCATATGCAACATCCATGTGATAACACAAAAATTTTCATCCATGAATAAGCGTAAACACTCATGCATATGCAATATGAGGAGTGTGTGAGCCGATCTAGTGCCTAATGTGAATAATGCATCCACGAGTAACCACTTGCAAACACTTGCAACCACTTGCAAACATCAAGCATAACATGTTTCAAACACATGTTTCATCCAAAGGGTTTCTACCTAAGGTTCTCATGACAAGATTAACAAAATATATATAGCAAAAGAAAGATATGCTACAAAGAGATCGGGAAGATAAGCAAGATATACTCCTTTTGGATTACAAGAAATCCCTTCCTAACCCAACCCATATTCTATAAAAGCCCAAAAGGTTTAGTCAACCTAACGGACCCCTTTAAACCTTGACATGTATTACTAACCGATGAGTCACACCCCCTTATGGAGTTTACAACAGAAATGGGATCGAGAACGGGACCGAGAGGATATATGTAAAAGATAACATGCAAGTAAGTTCCACCGGAAAACAAGGATCAAGGATATACTCTTAGAAAGCGATATGATGCGCGTATCTAGCCTTCAGTCTTCTAAGTCACGTTTCCTTGAGCTTGACTCCACTATGTTTTGACCGTCTTTTACCTCATGATTTCTTGGCTTCTTAACTCTTATTTCCCAATATGAGTTGGAACCCATTTCATTGTCGCCTCTCGTCTTCCTCTTTCACTTACTCTTCTATCATTCTTGGCTTAAACATAACTATGACCTCATGGTTTCATGCAAGCTCCCCAAAATTCACCAGTGAATCCTGGATCTCGTTTACTTACTATAAAGTATTCCACGTAGTAGAACTTTTCTTGGAAATACCAATCCACGTTGCCAATTGCTCTTACTAACGTGATTTTCTATAACTCATGCTTGAACGAAATGAACCATCCGCCTGCGAATGATAGGCCGTACTTAGATTCAGTTGCTTGCCCATGACTTCCCGTAGACTATCCCAAAACTGGCTAGTGAAGATTGAGTCATGGTTACTAACTATACTTTAGGGAACCTCGTGCAACCGCTTTATTTCTTGAAAGTAAACTGTCGCTAGCTATGATGCAGTCCTTTCGCTCTTTACCGGAGTGAAATGAGCACTCTTCATGAGTCTACCTACTATGACCCACATGCTCGTATTCCCTTTCCTTGATCTAGGCAGTCCATCCACAAAATCCTTCGTGACGCTTTACTACTTCCATTGCGGGGACCTCCAATGGATGTAATAGCCCACCGGGCTTTTTATGACTCGGCCTTAATCTGTTGGCACAACATGCACCTTGGGACAAACTCGGCCACCTCCTCGAGTGATGTGCATCTTCAAGAGCCTTCTTTCTCTTATTGCATCTTAGCCATCCCTTGTCATCTATAGCGAGGTGTCTTAACATCTCGCCTCGAATCAACTTGTCCATGATCTCGACTAACTGCGGGTCTTCTTTCTGTGAAGTCCCTACTTGATCCAGAAGGGTAGGTCTAAGCTCAAGGGATGCTAACTAATTAATTAAACTGAGAAAGCTTCTTACTTCACTTGTCCTCGTCGGAGCTTTCCGGTCTTGAACCGCGACCACTTTAGCGGGATCCACCGCTAAGCCTTGCTTAGAAACTATGTGCCCAAGAAATCTAACTTCTTTTCTCCAAAATGACATTTGGAGGACTTGGCTTCCAGCTGATGGGCTCTAAGCGTATCCATCACCTTCACGAGATGCCTTGCGTGCTCTTCCTCATCCTTAGAGAAGATCAGAATATCATCTACGAAGACCACGACAAACTTGTTCAAGAACTCCTTGAACACCCTACTCATCAAGTCCACGAAGTAGGCGGGTGCATTAGTCAAACCGAATGGCATGACCAGCCATTCTAAGAATCCATCTGGAGTTCTGAGCGCAGTTTTGTCTATACTATCCTCAGCTACTCTGAGCTGATGGAATCCAGTAGAAAGATCAAGAGAAAACAGATGTTCCTACAAGCTGATTAAACAAATCATCGATCCTTGGTAATGGTTGTCTATTCTTCTTGTTCTACTCACGATAATCAACACACGGGCGAAGCGAACTGTCCACATTAGTAGCGAATACTACTAGAGCACCTTCCTCGGAAATGCTTCATCGAATGAAGTTCTTCTCAAGTAACTCCTTCACTTGCTTACTTATCTCCCGTCTTTCACGTGGAGCCATGTGCCGAACGGGCAAAGAAACCAGCTTTGCATTATCCACCAGATAAATGCAGAAATTAAACTCGCGTTTAGGGGTAACCCCTTCACTTCACCCAAGATATCAGGATATTCTCGGACCACCCTCAGAGATTGCAAACTATCGATAGACGAATTGAGGGATTCAAGATAACACAACATGCCGGGACTCATAGGGTTACAAGTTTTTTTTTTTTTTTTAGGGTATTACCGAGGCGAGTCATGAGCCTCACAACCCTATGCTCAAAAATCAAGGATGGCTCCAAAACTGGACAACCAATCCATGCCCAAAATCAACCCATACCCCATGAAACCGAGAATATAAGCACTACACAAGAACTCTACACTCAGTATAGAGATCCTCAAATCCCCACATATCATAGACAGATGGGCGGAACCCCCAATAGGATTTGAGACACAGACGGGATCATCTACCAAGCTAGTACTAAGGTGCAAACTATCAACAAGATCAGATGAGATAAAGCTATGCGATGCACCAGAATCAAACAAGGTACGAACTGGAAAATCAGAAATATATACAAGGCTCTCAACAGAAATACTACCTCGATCGGGAACTGGAGCGGCATTGAGAGCATGAACTTGCCCTCCTGAAGGTCCAGCACGCTGAGTCTGACCCTGGCCTTGCCCTTGCTTCTTCGGGCAATCCATACTGAAATGTCCAGTCTCACCGCAGAAAAAGCATTCACCATTCTTCCTTTTCCTCTTCTTACAATCCTTAATAAGATGCCCAACTGAACCGCAATAATGGCACTTCCCCTTGTTGTTATTGCCCTTGTTGTTGTTCCCCTTGTTGCCTTGACTACTCTGACCACTTGGATTACCCTGATTTCCTTTCCATTGGGAATCAGTCTTCTTGGCTTGAGTATCATTCATCTTGATCTCTTTCTTGACATCTCCCTGAAGTAACGCCATATCAACCAAGCTCTCAAACGTGGCCCCA
This sequence comes from Allium sativum, assembly GCA_030737875.1. Classification (NCBI taxonomy): domain Eukaryota; kingdom Viridiplantae; phylum Streptophyta; class Magnoliopsida; order Asparagales; family Amaryllidaceae; genus Allium; species Allium sativum. The sequence continues at coordinate 976,022,448 of CM060915.1, read as the reverse complement.
TGGGGAATATGTGACATAGCCAATCCCTGCAACGGCTCATTCAATCCTCTAGCAAAACGAAGAGCCTTCTTCTGAGGAGTACCCACCATATCCAAGCCAAAACGAGCTAACTGATTGAACTTGTTCACATATTCTTTGACAGACATATCTCCTTGTTTCAAAGCTATGAACCTCTCCATTTGCAGATTCTCCTCAGCAGAAGATAGAAACTTAAGCACGAACCTTGCCCTGAAATCGGCCAAAGTCTCAACAGGCCTAGTACCATTGGTGACTTCCCACCAATAAGCGGCTTCATCCTTCATAAGCCAAACCGCCAACAAGATCTTCCTCTGATCGTCTAACCCAAAGATAGCAAATAAATCCTCGGTTTCTTTCAACCAATTTCTGGCCTCTACAAAAGTCTCAGTGCCTTGAAAGTTCTTGCCACCCATTGCTTTGAAATCTTTGCAAATCTCCGCGAAATCCTCTTGTGGATGCTGAGGGGGAGGAGGAAGAGGAACCTCAGCGACAGGAGGAGGAGGAACATTAACTACCGGAGGAGGAGGAGGAGGAACATCGGCGGGGCCGGCTTCGGTCGCCCTAGCCTCCAAAAGTCTCCTATACCAAACAGGTACGTGTACTCCCTCCGGAATAGCAAAGTTATCAGCCATACTGAAAACGAAGAAAAAAGATAGATTCGGAATGGAGAAAAACGAAGGAATTTTTGCTAATGGCTTTTTGGGGAATAGCCTTTAAAATAAACTAGACTTTTCTTTGGAAAATACTTTATACTTGGTTTTGAAAATAGTTTTCCAAAAGTTTTAAAAACCTTTTTGTTCCTTCTCGTAAACCATATGCTCTGATACCAAATGTAACACTCCACCTCCTCCAGGGTAGCTCTTGCAAGCACTCTGACTTTGGAGGGGCGTTTGTACCGGGTAAGCATGCATAATGATATATCAAGGCAGAATAAGAGCATATCTATATATGTAAACAGAGTAAATAAGATAAGTAAAACAGCGGAAGATTTCAAACTATTTCAAAACAAGTCTGGTACAACATAATGTCAACTTTCCAAATACACAAGTCTAGATAAAAACAACATCACTGAAAAACTGAAATACATAAGTACTATCCCCAAAATAAGTGATAACCATAGCTAGCTTCATGTCAAGACCGTACATGAGCTAAAATCCCACAAGCAAGCGATCAGAAATCCAAGCTAAGCTCCAATATTCCCACCCTGAGAACCTGGGGGGGGGAACGGAAGAAAAGAGGCGAAAGAAAAACAGGTCAGTCAAAAAGACTGAGTAAGCCCTACTACAATCAATGTAAACTGATAAAGTTAACTGGCATGAGAAGCAGGGATGAACATAAGGATAACAACATACTAGCATGATGATTAACTAACAAGGTAGATAAAGGTGTCATCGCATAATCAGGTTTAAGGTTTTTGCACCATAGGTGTACTAGCAAGCTAACATGACTTGAATAAACAAGTATTGATCCCTTGGCCCAAGCTTTGGCCCAATAACATGAAGTGACCCTAATACGAGGTCCAATGAAGTGACCCTAATACGAGGTCCAATAACATGAAGTGACCCTAATACGAGGTCCAATAACATGAAGTGACCCTAATACGAGGTCCAATAACATGAAGTGACCCTAATACGAGGTCCAATAACATGAAGTGACCCTAATACGAGGTCCAATAACATGAAGTGACCCTAATACGAGGTCCGGTAACATGAAGTGACCCTAATACGAGGTCCAACCAAACGGTCTAGTCGATCGGCTCCCTATAAGCCTAACTCGTCACGTGTTGGTGTCAATACGGCCTAAACATGATTGTAGTCGGACTGTGCTGGGTCCACCCTTCGGGTGTATCAAGCCCTAGGGTGTCAACCCCTGGACACCATAAACATGAGTGCACTGTCTCGATCTACTGGTACCCATGGGTGACTTCTCCAAATACGGACTACGTGCACGACCATAGTCCGTCCGGAACTACATCGGCGTACCACTCGGCCGTCGTTTTTGGTCGCTTACTTCAAGTCCAGTAATTGTGCCCCACCCTAGCCTAGTCCCTAGGGTCATGATGATACAAACTTGGGATTACTGCTGGAGTGGACCCCCGTTGCTAGGATTTTCTAGTGGGTTAAGTACGGTTTAACCCTCTTGCTAATCATGGATTAACTTGGTTAAGTGTAACGATGAGTTCACGACTTAACCCTGATTAATCTACCAAGTCCAAATTGGTTAAGTATTAAGTGGACCATGACTTAACCCTAATCATGAGGCATTAATTAATTAATGTGCCTTAACCTCTCACATTAGACTTTGTTGCGGTTACTAGTTAAGCCGGTCGGTTCTGGGTAGCTTTATACCACAACTTGGTCTAACCTCGGGTTCAAGGTACAACATGACCAACTTCTCACATTGGGTCCTATTGTTTGTAGCAACTAGTTAAGCCGGTCGGTTCCGGGTAGGTTTACGCTACAAACTCAACCCAACCTCGAGTTGGTCACACTTATATTTTCTAAGTGTCATGTCCATTATGTTTCCAAAACATATTACAAGTTTTCAAGCATTTGGGTAGACCTAACTTAATAGGTAAATTCCCAATGGGTAGACCTAACTTAATAGGTAAATTCCCAATCTTATGTTTTTTAAGTTTACCCAACCCGAAACGCAATCCCATCGCTTACATATAGCAATAGCGCATAAAGGATAGAAAGAGGGAACTTGGCATAATCATGACATAAAGGTGTTGAAGCCACAAGTTCAACATGGTGGCATATGAAATGTACGTATGTTCATATACTCGCATATTGCGTCATTAGGCCTCAAAAGTATGCATAAAACCAAACTTAGCATATAAGTGATACATGGTGATAAATGACATGTAGAAATGGCCAGAAGTTCGCATTTAGCCTCACATGCAAGTTATCATAAGAGATATGATAACTTACATGTTGCCAAAATGCAACCTTTAGCATAAAGCTTGAAGCTTTATGTTCATATACTCAAGGTAAGCTTGCATAACATGATAACATGAGTAAAATGATCCACCCAAACTTGCATACATAACATGACAACTTGCATATCATAACATGGCAAACTTGCATAACATAACATGGCAAACTTGCATATCATAACATATCAAACTTGCATAACATGACATAGTAAACTTGCATATCATGGCAAACTTGCATATCATAATGATCCACCAAACTTGCATCATTCATTCAACTTTAGAGTTTAAATATGAAAGTAGAAAAGGGCTTACAATGCTTATGAAGACACAAAAATATATATAGATTGAGACAAAGCCCTTATGCAATCAAATAAACCCAAAATGCAAGCTCCAATAGAAAAACCCTTGAGCCAAAATGATCAAAACCCTTTCTTTATGATGTAAATATGGAAACTTGACTTGAATGCAAGCTAATGACACTCATACAAGCTTGAAAACACTTGTATGCATGGAAAATCTCTCATAGAAATAACTTAGAAATTTTATGAAGAGAGTGGAGGCCATGAGAGGAAATTTTTTGCCATAGTTTAGTTGTAGGGTTGAATAATGATGATTTAGGGTTAGGTTAGGGGCTTATTTATAGAGATTAGGATTAGTTTCAACCTTAGGATTAAACCCTAATTCCAATCTCAGCCCTTAAAACCGAATCTGGCCCCAAAACCTAACCAAAACCCCAAAATGGTGCACCAGGCAAAACTGCCCGGCTGAACCAAGTCGACACCCAAGTCGACAGGGCTGTCGACTTGGGCCTAACCATGTCGACTGCCCAGTCGACAGGGCTGTCGACATGGGTGGTCTGGCGGGAAATTTCCTACCTGCGCCCAACTGCCCTAATTTCCAAATTCAAACTTGAATTTGAAATCTGTTTTTACTTTGAAATTTTCTGAAAACTTCGTTGGGCCTTAATCGGGTCATACGGACTCCGATTTTCGAAAACTCGGACTCTATTTCGCGTATTTTTCCGAGACGAACGCAATGGCATAGCCCGTTTCCCTTGATTCAGATTTATAAATTAAATTCTTCCTCGATTTACGTTATAACAGGTTATTGAAAATACGGGTTGTTACAATCTGTAAGTTCAAGTTACTTTTAGATAAAAGCTATAAACTTAATATCCATGTTGTAAATTGGAATTGGATCTATGTATGATAATTGATTCATATCTATTCTTGTTCATCTTGGATCTTGACTTTCGTGGATATTGCTTTGGGCCTATTCATGCTGTAAATCAAACTCTTTCATGTCTATAACTTTAACATGCCTTTGACATTGAAACTATTGTTAATGGCCAAGGACTATGATTGAGAATATAAGACTATGCCTACGACTGAGAACATAAGACTATGCCTATGACTGTGAACATAAGACTATGCCTATGCCTATGACTGTGAACATAAGACTATGCGTATGCCTATGACGGTGAACATAAGACTATTGCCTATGACTATGACAAGGACAATTGTGGCTAATCATGGCTCTTGACTATGAGAATTATTACCTATGATTATGAACATAAGGCTATTATCTATGACCATGACTTTGAAACTATTACTATTAATTTTCTATGACTATTTGCCTAGAACTACTTTAGATAATTATCCATGACTATTGCGATTGATCGCTTATGGTTCTTGATTATGAGATTTCTACCTATGACCATTGGGATTAGTTGCTTAAGACTATTATAGTTGATTGTTCATGCCCAAAGTTGAAACCCATGTTGTACACCGAATTTGCGGTTGTTGGATCTCATACCTAGGGTGCGACTTGCTTAGTTCATTCGCTATTATGTACACTAAAACCATTGGATCCATTATCCTTGTATTTGGCTTGCTTTTGCATGCCTATTCTTTTATATCAACTTTTATCATGACTATCGCCTTATCTTGCTAGATCTGAAACCCTATATGCTAGTGATGTTGTAACCAATTATCTCAAGTTATATCATGGTAGTCGTGTAATCCCTTTTATCGCTTTATGCTCGTCCCTTTTGCCTATCATAGTTTTGATGTTATTCCCTTTATCTCGGGATTTGGATTTATTTGTAGTATAGATCGATTCACGTTTATGTGCGATGGGAATAAGATTTGGGTAGATTAGGCAAAACACGAATTGGTTATGAACATGAATTATGAACTTGATAATAGGCACAAAAAAAACTTGAAACATGAACATTGTTATAACTTGAATCTGGATGTGGGCATGAAACTTATCCTTGAAGCTCGACACGAACTTGACATGAATCTTGAACATGGACATGACGCTAGAATGAACTTGAAAATGGCCAACTCGAGGTTGGGTTGAGTTTGCAGTGTAATTCTGCCCGGAACCACCCGGCAAATCCAGTTACTGCAAACAATAGGATCCAATGTGGGTAGTTGGTCATATCGCGCTTGAAACCCGAGGTCAGACTGAGTTGTGGTGTAATTCTGCCCGGAACTGCCCGACATATCCAGTGACCACAACAAAAAGTCTGATGTGAGAGGTTGAGGTACATTAATGAATTAATGCCACATGATAGGGTTAAGTCATGAACCGCTTGAATATACTTAACCAACTTGACAGATGATTCGTAGGGCTAAGTCATGAACTTGAAAGACAACACTTAGCCAATTTGACATGACACATAGGCAGGTTAAGTCACTAACTTGAATGACAACACTTAACCAAATTGACATGCTAGACTGATGGGGTTAAGTCTCGAATTTAAATGACAACACTTAACCTACTGGACGGAAACCTTAGTTACGCGGTCCTTTTCAACAGTAACCCACTAGATGTATCACGGTACCCTGGAACTAGGCAGGGTGGGGAACGATTACTGGGCTGATTGTAAGCGACCAGAACGACGACTGAGTTGGTGCGCCATTGTAGGTGCAGGCGGACTATGGTCGTGCACGTAGTCCGGAGTTGAAAAAGCAGGCATTGGGCACCAGTAGGTTTACACTGTGCGTGCTTGATTCGTGTCGGTGGTTGGCACCCTGGGGCTTGATACACCCTATGGTGGACCTAGCACAAGTAACTACATTCGTGATAGGGTCGTATGACACAGACACATGACGAGCTAGAACTTGTAGGGAGCCGATCGATTAATAGATCGTTTCGTGGGACTACGTAATGGGTCATTTCAGGATATTGGGCAAGGGATCATTTCATAGTTAATACATGACACGAGTTGGGTTACTAGTACAGGTGGTAAAGGCCCATTTCTATTTCTGTTTCTGTTAGGGAGGTAAAAGCCCATTACTATTTCTGTAAAGATCACTCTGTTTCTGTTTTTGTTTCTGTTTGGACTTTAGGATAACACCTAATTCTGTTATACTAGTACTGGTGCAGAGAATATTAGACATGCGATGTTATATGTAGTTTATCTGGTTAGCATAGTTTATCTTGTTATCTTAGTTTAACATGCCTATCTTGTCATCATCCTTATGTTTACTTTCAGTTTATACATGTCATGTTATCTTTACTTGTTTTTATGCTGAAAGTCACCAGGACTTACTCAGTCTTTATGACTGACCCGTTTTGTTTCGCCTCTTTTTCTTCCGTTCCCCCCTCCCCCCAGATTCGTAGGGTAGGAATACAGCTTAGTTCGGATCTTACCAAGCTTCAAGGCTCTTTCATGTACGGCTTGGATTTCTCTTGGCTATGGCTTGCTTTACTGTTTTACTTGGGGAATGATTTATGACTATGGTTTTATGCTTCTTTACTATTGCAAGACAGATTTCGATGTAATGGATTTAATGACATTTTGATGTAAAAGGCTTTAGACCTTTCTAGATTTTAAAGCAATGAAATTTGGTTCTTCTTCAACTGTTTTATATGTTCTATCTTGTAATATTTCTGTGTATGTTTACCTAGATATTGCTCCATCAAAGCTAGTGCATTCCCTTCGTGAGTGACCCTAGCGGAGGTGGGGTGTTACATTTGGTATCAGAGCAGAAGGTTACCAGACTGGGCAAAAGCTTTTAAAAACCTTCTGAAATTATTTCCAAAACATATACAAAGAAGCATTTTTCTAAGAAAAGTTTTGTTTTACGAAAGGCATATTCCCCAAAGCCATATGCACTATCTTTTGATTCTCTCTTTGAATCTCTTCTTCCTCTCTTTTCACCATAGACTTGTAGGCGTGTGTCGGAGGGCAAAGGAGTGCCCAACCTCCATCTGTAGTCGCAATAGTTTTACTTGCGACTAATCTTATTTCAAGCTTTGTAGGGTTGCTGTGCGATGGAGGTAGTTTTCGAGAAACTTGTCAACAAGCTATACAAGGATAGCAAGAACGAAGATAAAGAACACAAGCCTAAGGATGAGAAACTTGTTGATATGGCTTAATCAACGAAGGAGGAAAAGGTGAAAGGAAAGAGGCCAAAATGAAAGAATAATGAAACCCACGACAAGAGAGAGTATCTTTAGTATGGTAAAAAGGGACATGTAGTTAAGTATTAGAGGACAAGGTCAAGGGCAAAGGACAAGATCGTCGAGAGGGCAATTGTATGCTCTGACTACTACCGTACCTAAGAAGAGGTGGTAACGTTTCTGTTAAAAGTTTAGCTTTTCTTTTCTATCATACCATGGGAATTTTGTTTTTGTACATCGCATCCTTTTTAATTCTGCTTCGATAGTTGAGTCTCTGCACCTTAGTACTAGCGTAGTAGAGGGTCCCATTTTTGTCTCAAATCCTGTTGGGGAATCGGCTCATTTATTCATGACTTGTTTGGATTTGAGAATGTCTATGCTAAGTGTTGAGTTTAGAAGTAATGCTTATGTTTTTGGGCTATGGGTTGTTTCTAGGGACGGAGTGGTTATCCAGAAATGATACCACTCTCGAGTATGAAAAGAGGGTAGTTAGACTCTTGACTTGCCTCGGTAATACCCTCGAACTCTAGTGTAACCCTTAGGGTTCTGCCATGCTTAGTTACCTAGAATCTCTTGATACATTTATCAATCCGCTCGAGTAGTGTTCGCCACTAAGGCGGATGGTTCATTTCGCTTATGCATGAGTCATAGAAAATCACCTTAGTAAGTACACTTGGCAACATGGTTGGCATTTGTTTATTTTCAAGAGATAATTCATTTATGTGGAATACCTTCTAGTAAGTGAATGAGATCCAAGATTCACTAGTGAATTTTGGAGAGGTTGCATGAAACCATGAGTACGCAGTTATGTTTAATCTGAGTATACTAGAAAAAGAATAAGTAAAAGTGGAACGGGAGGCGACAGTGAAATGAGTTCCAACTCATATTTTGGAAATAGGAATTAAGAAGCTACGGAATTGTGAAGCCAAAGATAATCAAAGCACAATGGAGTTAAGCTCAAGGAAATGCGACTTAGAAGATTGAAGACTAGACACGCGCATCATATCTCTTTTTAAGAGTATATCCTTGATCCCTCTTTTCCTGTAGAGCTTACTTGTATGCTATCTTTTAAGTATAACCTCTCGGTCCTATTCTCAATCCTATTTCTGTTGCAAAACCCCATAGGGATCATCTGTTAGTAATACATTTTGGGGCTTGAGGGTGTCCGTTGGGTTGAGTAATTCTTTGGGTGTCAGCCTAATGTTGATTTCGGTCTTCGGGCTGGTGCTTAGGGAATTCTTCTCATAATCAGTATATATGTGACATAGATTTCCAGTTTTGACATTGCCTAATGAGCACAAAATTTTTACTTGCTTCTATCGTTCAACTATATCTTTAGGTAGGAACAATTGGGTGTAAACATGTGTTTGAGGTATGTTATGATTGATGGTTGCAAGTGGTTGCTAGTGGTTGCTCGTGGATGTATATACGCGCACCTTAGACACTAGATCGGCTCCGTCACCATTCATATTGCATATGCATGAGCATTTTTATGAATTAAATTGAATATGTTATCATGTGGATGTTGCATATGGATGGATGTTTGTGCACACATATAGTGTTTATGTGACTAAGACTATTTGCATACATGTTGGACTCATGGCACTAAACATATTTTGCATTAAGAAGATCAATTAGGCCTGATCATTTGCATTAGACGAGGAACATATACACACACTTCTTGCATATGTTCATACAACATTAGAAATCTCTTAAGGACAATGGTTGATTGTGGATGATGGTTGAGTAGATGATAGGATGCATTCTTGTTAACCTGAAGATTTTGGGGACGAAATCCTTTAAGGAGGGGAGAATGTAACAACCCGAATTTTAATAACATGTTAAAACCATAAATCAAGGCAGAATTAAATTTTAAAATAAGAATCAGGGTAAACGGGTTGCGCCATTGTGTTCGTCTCGAAATTCTGCTTGGAAACGAGTCCGAGTTTGCGAGAATCGGAGTCCGTATGAGGGAGATATAACCCTTCGAAGTTTCAGGAATTTTCAGAATCAAAAACAGCTCGAAATTCGAATTCGAACCCCAGAACAGGCTGGGCGGGAAAATTCCCGCCCATGGACCAGGTCGACCTGGGGGTCGACCATAGTGTCGACCTCTCATGGACCAGGTCGACCATAGTGTCGACCTGGGGGTCAACCATAGTGTCGACCTGGGGGTCGACCTGCCTCCCGAACCCACTTTTTGAACCAGATGCATCCTGATGTATTTGACCTCGTTTTCTGTCCAGATTCGTCTGCCTAATCCTATTTAAACAGCCTCCCAGCCTCATTCTCTTTACACCATTCTTCTCTAACCTTATGCTGCATAAATTCTTGACGGACATGGCTTCTTCTTCTCCCTCTAAATTAAATTAAATTAAAACGAGAAGATTATTTCTTGAAGACTACGGCTAGGAATTGCATATTTGGGGATTTTCTTCTACGATCAAAGCAAGATTCAACGATTCAGCAATTCAACGACAAATTTCTAGACTTGACTTCTGCATCTTTCTTAGACCACGATCTGTAAGTTCAAGTTACTTTTAGATAAAAGCTGTAAACTTAATATCCATGTTGTAAATTGGAATTGGATCTATGTATGATAATTGATTCATATCTATTCTTGTTCATCTTGGATCTTGACTTTCGTGGATATTGCTTTGGGCCTATTCATGTTGTAAATCAAACTCTTTCATGTCTATAACTTTAACATGCCTTTGACATTGAAACTATTGTTAATGGCCAAGGACTATGATTAAGAACATAAGACTATGCCTACGACTGAGAACATAAGACTATGCCTATGACTGTGAACATAAGACTACGCCTATGCCTATGACTGTGAACATAAGACTATGCGTATGCCTATGACGGTGAACATAAGACTATTGTCTATGACTATGACAAGGACAATTGTGGCTAAACATGACTCTTGACTATGAGAATTATTACCTATGATTATGAACATAAGGCTATTATCTATGACCATGACTTTGAAACTATTACTGTTAATTTCCTATGACTATTTGCCTAGAACTACTTTGGATAATTATCCATGACTATTGCGATTGATCGCTTATTGTTCTTGATTATGAGATTTCTACCTATGACCATGACTATGACCATTGGGATTAGTTGCTTAAGACTATTATAGTTGATTGTTCATGCCCAAAGTTGAAACCCATGTTGTACACCGAATTTGCGGTTGTTGGATCTCATACCTAGGGTGTGACTTGCTTAGTTCATTCGCTATTATGTACACTAAAACCATTGGATCCATTATCCTTGTATTTGTCTTGCTTTTGCATGCCTATTCTTTTATATCAACTTTTATCATGACTATCGCCTTATCTTGCTAGATTTGAAACCCTATATGCTAGTGATGTTGTAACCAATTATCTCAAGTTATATCATGGTAGTCTTGTAATCCCTTTTATCGCTTTATACTCGTCCCTTTTGCCTATCATAGTTTTGATGTTATTCCCTTTATCTCGGGATTTGGATTTATTTGTAGTATAGATCGATTCACGTTTATATGCGATGGGAATACGATTTGGGTAGATTAGGCAAAACACGAATTGGTTATGAACATGAATTATGAACTTGATAATAGGCAAAAAAAAAACTTGAAACATGAACATTGTTATAACTTGAATCTAGATGTGGGCATGAAACTTATCCTTGAAGCTTGACACGAACTTGACATGAATCTTGAACATGGACATGACAATAGAATGAACTTGAAAATGACCAACTCGAGGTTGGGTTGAGTTTTCAGTGTAATTCTGCCCGAATCCACCCGGCAAATCTAGTTACTGCAAACAATATGATCCAATGTGGGTAGTTGGTCATATCGCGCTTGAAACCCGAGGTCAGACTGAGTTGTGGTGTAATTCTGCCCGGAACCGCCCGGCATATCCAGTGACCACAACAACAAATCTGATGTGAGAGGTTGAGGTGCATTAATGAATTAATGCCACATGATAGGGTTAAGTCATGAACCGCTTGAATATACTTAACTAACTTGACAGAAGATTCGTAGGGCTAAGTCATGAACTTGAACGACAACACTTAGCCAATTTGACATGACACGTATGGGGGTTAAGTCACGAACTTGAATGACAACACCTAACCAAATTGACATGCTAGACTGATGGGGTTAAGTCTCGAATTTAAATGACAACACTTAACCTACTGGACGGAAACCCAAGTTACGCGGTCCTTTTCAGCAGTAACCCACTAGATGTATCACGATACCCTGGAACTAGGCAGGGTGGGGCACGATCACTGGGCTGATTGTAAGCGACCAGAACGACGACTGAGTTGGTGCGCCATTGTAGGTTCAGGCGGACCATGGTCGTGCACGTAGTCCGGAGTTGAAAAAGCAGTCATTGGGCACCTGTAGGTTTACATTGTGCGTGCTTGATTCGTGTCGGTGGTTGGCACCCTAGGGCTTGATACACCCTATGGTGGACCTAGCACAGGTAACTACATTCGTGATAGGGCCGTATGACACGGACACATGACGAGCTAGAACTTGTAGTGAGCCGATCGATTAATAGATCGTTTCGTGGGACCACGTAATGGGTCATTTCAGGATATTGGGCATGGGATCATTTCATAGTTAATACAGGACACGAGTTGGGTTACTAGTACAGCTGGTAAAGTCCCATTTCTATTTCTGTTTCTGTTAGGGAGGTAAAAGCCCATTACTATTTCTGTAAAGATCACCCTGTTTCTGTTTCCGTTTCTGTTTGGACATTAGGATAACACCTAATTCTGTTATACTAGTACTGGTACAGAGAATGTTAAACATGTGATGCTATACGTAGTTTATCTGGTTAGCATAGTTTATCTTATTATCTTAGTTTAAATTGCCTATCTTGTCATCATCCTTATGTTTACTTTCAGTTTATACATGTCATGTTATCTTTACTTGTTTTTATGCTGAAAGTCACTCTGATTTACTCAGTCTTTATGACTGACCCATTTTGTTTCGCCTCTTTTTCTTCCGCTCCCCCCCCGGTTCGTAGGGTGGGAATACAGCTTAGTTCGGATCTTACCAAGCTTCAAGGCTCTTTCATGTACGGCTTGGATTTCGCTTGGCTGTGGCTTGCTTTACTGTTTTACTTGGGGAATGATTAATGACTATGGTTTTATGCTTCTTTACTATTGCAAGACAGATTTCGATGTAATGGATTTAATGGCATTTTGATGTAAAAGGCTTTAGACCTTTCTAGATTTTAAAGCAATGAAATTTGGTTCTTCTTCCGCTGTTTTATATGTTCTGTCTTGTAATATTTCTGTGTATGTTTACCTAGATAATGCTCCACCAAACCTAGTGCATTCCCTTTGTGAGTGACCCTAGCGGAGGTGGGGTGTTACAAGTGAGAACGCTATCCATTTCGTCTCGAGTTAAGTATGCTGATAGAATTTCATGAGAGGAAGCCTCGTGTCTTGCCTCCGTTCTCGTGCCTTCGCCTTCAACAAGGGATACCTTTCTCTTAGCCATCGATCCAATAGCCAAATAATCTAAGCAGAAAGTCGAAGGTTCGCCCCCCTACCTGGCGCGCCAAAATGTTAGACCGAAATTTGGGCCTAACACCCAAATTCTATGTGAAGACCTCACAATCACAGATTATGCAGAAAGAACCGTAAAATAAAGAGGAGACACACGAGATTTTTATAGTGGTTCGGCTCAAACCAAGCCTACGTCCACTTTATAGTTTCTTAAATCCTAAGAAGCTATTACAATGTTGTTTGCTTGCGGCTTATACACGAAATCCTCGTGTTTACAATGAAAAGTAGTAAGAAAAGTGGAGATTATACATGAAATCCTCGTGTTATAATGTGGAATTTGGCTTCCTTATTGAGCAATGACCTTGTGTGAAGTAGTGGTAGAAGCCATGATCAGTGAGAACTGAAAGATCCCCTCAAATGTCCATCTCACGGTGTATTTATAGGCGTAGAGGGGCTTCTGGGTGGTCCGATTCGGATATGCCACGTGTTATGACCGGAGTTGATCTCGAAAAGTAGTGGAAGAAGTCCCTCTGTTCGGGTTTTGCCAAGTGGAGCCAGATCCACGAATGTAGGGGCGGTTACTCCTTGCGAATCGGTCAAAAGTTGCGTGGTAGCAGATCGAATGGGACCGGATCGGTTCTCCATCTGATCCGAACCGGGTCAGTGTCTTCAATCCGAAGACCCCGTGTCCAATGCTTCGAAGGTGGAGCGGATCGGGTATGCTCCCTCGGATCCGATCCGTGCTGATGTGAATGAGAAGAGCAAATGCCGCGCGTGCTGGATGAGTAGAAGGAGCTTTGAGCGGGTCGGGTCTTCCTTTAGCCGATCCGAACTGAGGTGCCTATATACGAGTGAGAATCCAAAATCATAAGAGATGATCTGACTGGATGGGATCGGGTTCGCTTCCTCTGATCCGAACCGGTTATCCGATCCCAATGGGTTATGCCAATTCCAGATTCCATGTTTCCGGTTCTGCATGCATTCACGGAAACGGGCGTAACTTTCAAACGGTAAGTCCGATTGAGCCAAATCAAAGCTTAAACTGAAGCTAATTCAGAGATCTACAATAATTTTAGATGTTATCTTTGTAATTGCTGTTTTCAGGACCAAAAAAGATCGTCTGATAGGAGTTTCGGGCCGTTCTTTGTTTATGATGCGATTTCGACCAAATCGCCGCCTATCTTCTGACGATGCTTCCAATACTGGAGCGTATTGTTGATCAGAGATGTCATGTGTGACTGCTTTGACTAAAAAGAGGGTCAACATTTTGCCCCCTCAGAACATATCTTGCTGGTTGAAGGAAGATGTGTTCTGGATAATCTAAGAAATCCAAGGCCACGCCGGGCCTGCCAGCTGCAAGTATAATCCATATCTGCGAAGAAAAGAGAGCAAAAAGGTGCATAAAATCCTGCCAAAATTGATTGCACTTTCGAGCATAAACCATGCTTGGGAGTTTGTTTGAGCATAAACCATACTTGAGGGACGTTCGAATCATCCTGCCAAAACCTGGCGAGGGACCTAACCTTCCGGGTATAAGCCATACCAGAAAGTTCAAACTGAGCATAAGCCATACTCAAATTTTATTGAGTTCCTTTGCCCAATCCTGACAAGATCGTTCGTCGTTCCAGAGTATAATCCATAATTAAGCATCCTAGTGAGTACATTCCATACTCATGTCGGGATAGAGCTATACTTGCCAAAACCTGATAAGACAGTCTGTCCCTAGGCATAATCCATGCCTAGGGGTCCGAGATAACTATAAGCCATACTTTAATTGAGATTTAGAATCCTACCACAACCTGACAAGACACTTAAATTCGCCAAACATAATCCATGCTCGGAAAGTCCTTCCTTATTCAATTCAAAGTACAAAACCAAAGCAAATCCTGATTGGATTGTTATTGAGTGCAGAGCACGCTTTGGAGCTAAATCCTAACCCCGAACGTGTATACTCCGATTTAGCCAATCAGAAAACCTAAAGAAAACAAAGAGACATATCTTAAATCCTAAGAAATGCTAAAAACACAGAGTGATCCAATCTAGAACAGTTGATGATGAGCCCACGGGAGCTCGTTCCAGGGTCATTCCCTCTCCAGGGAGCAGGTGGTGGCAGCGCGGGTGGAGGCGTTGAAGGTTGTTTCACATACTCGGGTAGCTCTCCACGTCTAACCCGTTCCTCAATCAAGTCTTGCAAGTGTCTACAATCATTTGTGTCATGACCGTCCATATCATGAAACATGCAGTATTTCCCAGAATCGCGTTCTCTTTGCGATGGCTCCCTCCTGAGAGGATTTGGATAGGAGATGTCACCGTTCGTGTTCACGTAGATGTCGATTAGTGACGAATTAAGCTTGGTGTACTTTTCATATCTAGGCCCTCTCCGGGGCTGAGTGTTGCGGTCGTTCTTGAAGGCAGCTTTTCCTTTGCCTTTTCCAGAATCAGATGATTCTCCGTCTTTGAGCATGTGGATATCAAGAATTTTCTTTTCGGACGTTGCGTCTTCTTCACGTAGAAACCTATCTGATTCAAGGTAGAACTCGCTGAGATTCCGTGGTAGGTCTCGGTACAAGGATTTTTTGAACTCCGAGTTGTCCAGAACGCCGGATACTGCCGCCATCAATACCATAGATGGCTCAGGTCGATCAACTGATGCTGCTGCAAAGTTGAACCTTTCCAAAAATGAGCGCAGAGTTTCTCTGGGCCTCTACTTGATTGTAGTGAGCGACATTACATTCTTGGGTCGAGCGATGTGGACCCGAAATTGTTCAATAAAGCGAGCGACCAACATGTTCCATCTGTTGATCGATTCAGATTCCAGCTTCAGAATCCACATAGCAACAATATCAGTCAAGAAGAGAGGGAAGCATTTTGCCATGACATTGTCCGATGTCGATTGAACTTCCATATGACGTTTGTAGCGCATCAGATGCACAGTAGGATCTGTCCTGCCGTTGTAGGGCTCCAATTGTGGAAGTTTGAAATCTGGTGGATTGCAGGAATTCCTGATTTCCTGAGTAAATGGGTTGAGATTGACATCATCCATGTCATTCTGATAAGTGCGACCTCTAGAGAGACATTCAATGAGACTGGCGAGCCGATCGCCTTCAAAGAGCTGTTGCAAGTTGACAAGTTCAGAGCTGGTGCCCCCAGCGTTGAGTCCAGAAGAGTTCAAAAAAGTATGGGGAGCTTGGAAGGCCATCCGGTTCGGTTCGGTGGTGCCCCCATGTTGCGGCCCAGAGAAACGAGGGAGATCATGGAGAGGTGCACGGTTCAGGTCAGATGTACCGATCCGATCAGGTTCTCCTGTTCCGATCCGGGGAACTTGATTCTGAAGCTGTGTGGTAATGCCGATCTGAACCGGTGTGGAGGTTGGTCGTGCTCGCCTTGAACCTTGAGATTCTGCATTTCCATAAGAGATATTAAGCGTCGGAGCTATTGGTTGTTGAGGGGTATTGCCCCAAGTCCATTCGTGCCTCCGGTTCGGATTGGATCCAAACCGATCTGGTTTGCAGCTGCTGCTGGGGCTGATATTATTCCATTTCATATGAGTTGTACGCTATTGGTCGGCCTTCCTTCCAACCGAGCAAAGAATTGGTCGATCATCTCCTGTTGTTTGCGAAGGAGGCCATCTTGCCTTGCCATCTGGGCTCTCAGTTCAGTGAGAACGCCGTCCATTTCGTCTCGAGTTAAGTATGCTGATGGAATTTCATGAGAGGAAGCCTCGTGTCTTGCCTTGTTTCTCGTGCCTTCGCCTTCAACATGGGAAACCTTTCGCTTAGCCATTGATCCAATAGCCAAATAATCTAAGCAGAAAGTCGAAGGTTCGCCCCCCTACCTGGCGCGCCAAAATGTTAGACCGAAATTTGGGCCTAACACCCAAATTCTATGTGAAAACCTCACAATCACAGATTATGCATAAAGAACCGTAAAATAAAGAGGAGACACATGAGATTTTTATAGTGGTTCGGCTCAAACCAAGCCTACGTCCACTTTATAGCTTCTTAAATCCTAAGAAGCTATTACAATGCTGTTTGCTTGCGGCTTATACACGAAATCCTCGTGTTTACAATGAAAAGTCGTAAGAAAAGTGGAGATTATACACGAAATCCTCGTGTTATAATGTGGAATTTGGCTTCCTTATTGAGCAATGACCTTGCGTGAAGTAGTGGTAGAAGCCATGATCAGTGAGTACTGAAAGATCCCCTCAAATGTCCATCTCACGGTGTATTTATAGGCATAGAGGGGCTTCTGGGTGGTCTGGTTCGGATATGCCACGTGTTACGACCGGAGTTGATCTCGAAAAGTAGTGGAAGAAGTCCCTTTGTTCGAGTTTTGCCAAGTGGAGCCAGATCCACGAATGTAGGGGCGGTTACTCCTAGCGAATTGGTCAAAAGTTGCGTGGTAGCAGATCGAATGGGACCGGATCGGTTCTCCATCCGATCCGAACCGGGTCGGTGTCTTCAATCCGAAGACCCCGTGTCCAATGCTTCGAAGGTGGAGTGGATCGGGTATGCTCCCTCGGATCCGATCCGTGCTGATGTGAATGCGAAGAGAAAATGTCGCGCGTGCTTGATGAGTAGAAGGAGCTTTGAGCGCGTCAGGTCTTCCTTTAGCCGATCCGAACTGAGGTGCCTATATACGAGCGAGAATCCAAAATTACAAGAGATGATTTGACTTGATGGGATCGGGTTCGCTTCCTCCGATCCGAACCGGTTATCCGATCCCAATGGGTTATCACAATTCCAGATTCCAAGTTTCCGGTTTTGCATGCATTCAGGGAAACGGGCGTAACTTTCAAACGGTAAGTCCGATTGAGCCAAACCAAAGCTCAAACTGAAGCTAATTCGGAGATCTACAAGAGTTATCGAGCTCAACTCCATAATTGTTGTTTTCAGGCCCAAAAAAGATCGTCTGATAGTAGTTTCGGGCCGTTCTTTGTTTGTGATGCGATTTCGACCAAATCGCCGCCTATCTTCTGACGATGCTTCCAATACTGGAGCGTATTGTTGATTAGAGATTTCATGTGTGACTGCTTTGACTAAAAAGTGGGTCAACATTTTGCCCCCCAAAACATATCTTGCTGGTTGAAGGAAGATGTGTTCTGGATAATCTAAGAAATCCAAGGCCACGCCGGGCCTGCCAGCTACAAGTATAATCCATACCTGCGAAGAAAAGAGAGCAAAAAGGTGCGTAAAATCCTGCCAAAATTGATTACACTTTCGAGAATAAACCATGCTTGGGAGTTTGTTTGAGCATAAACCATACTCGAGGGACGTTCGAATCATCCTGCCAAAACCTGGCGAGGGACCTAACCTTCCGGGTATAAGCCATACCAGAATGTTCAAACTGAGCATAAGCCATACTCAAATTTTATTGAGTTCCTTTGCCCAATCCTGACAAGATCGTTCGTCTTTCCGGAGTATAATCCATACTTAAGCATCCTAGTGAGTACAATCCATACTCATGTCGGGATAGAGCTATACTTGCCAAAACCTGACAAGACAGTCTATCCCTAGGCATAATCCATGCCTAGGGGTCCGAGATAAGTATAAGCCATACTTTAATTGAGATTGAGAATCCTACCACAACCTGACAAGACACTTAAATTCTCCAAACATAATCCATGCTCGGAAAGTCCTTCCTTATTCAATTCAAAGTACAAAACCAAAGCAAATCCTGATTGGTTTGTTATCGAGTGCAGAGCACGCTTTGGAGCTAAATCCTAACCCCGAACGTGTATACTCCGATTTGGCCAATCGGAAAACCTAAAGAAAACAAAGAGACATATCTTAAATCCTAAGAAATGCTGAAAACGCAGAGTGATCCAATCCAGATCAGTTGATGATGTGCCCACGGGAGCTTGTTCCAGGGTCATTCCCTCTCCGGGGAGCAGGTGGTGGCAGCGCGGGTGCATGCACTATAGGTTGTTTCACATACTCGGGTAGCTCTTCACGTCTAACCCATTCCTCAATCAAGTCTCGCAAGTGTCTACAATCATTTGTGTCACGACCGTCCATATCATGAAACATGGAGTATTTTCCAGAATCG
Source organism: Allium sativum (assembly GCA_030737875.1). Lineage (NCBI taxonomy): Eukaryota > Viridiplantae > Streptophyta > Magnoliopsida > Asparagales > Amaryllidaceae > Allium > Allium sativum. The sequence goes on along the minus strand of CM060915.1, from coordinate 976,003,511 downwards.
CGTTCTCTTTGCGATGGCTTCCCCCTGGGAGGCTTTGGATAGGAGATGTCACTGTTCGTGTTCACGTAGATGTCAGTTAGTGACGAATTAAGCTCAGTGTACTTTTCATATCTGGGCCCTCTCCGGGGCTGAGTGTTGCGGTCATTCTTGAAGGCAGCTTTTCCTTTGCCTTTTCTAGAATAAGATGGTTCTACATCTTTGAGCATGTTGACATCGAGAATTTTCTTTTTGGACGTTGTGTCTTCTTCATGCAGAAACCTATCCGATTCAAGGTAGAACTCGCTGAGATTCCATGGTGGGTCTCGGTACAAGGATTTTTTGAACTCCGAGTTGTCCAGAACACCGGATACTGCCGCCATCAATACCATAGATGGCTCAGGTCAATCAACTGATGCTGCTACAATGTTGAACCTTTCCAAAAATGAGCGCATAGTTTCTCTAGGCCTCTGCTTGATTGTAGTGAGCGACATTACATTCTTGGGTCGAGCGATGTGGACCCGAAATTGTTCAATAAAACGAGCGACCAACATGTTCCAGCTGTTGATTGATTCAGATTCCAGCTGCTGAATCCACATAGCAGCAATATCAGTCAAGAAGAGAGGGAAGCATTTTTCCATGACATTTTCCGATGCCGATTGAACTTCCGTATGATGTTTGTAGCGCATCAGATGCACAGTAGGATATGTCCTGCCGTTGTAGGGCTCCAATTGTGGAAGTTTGAAATCTGGTGAATTGCGGGAATTCCTGATTTCCTGAGTGAATGGGTAGTGATTGACATCATCCATGTCATTCTGATAAGTGCGACCTCTAGAGAGACGTTCAATGAGATTGGCGAGCTGATCGCCTTCAAAGAGCTATTGCAAGTTGACAAGTTTAGAGCTGGTTCCCCCAGCGTTGAGTCCAGAAGAGTTCAAAAAAGTATGGGGATCTTGGAAGGCCATCCGGTTCGGTTCGGAGGTGCCCCCATGTTGCGGCTCGGAGAAACGAGGGAGGTCATGGAGAGGTGCACGCTTCGGGTCGGATGTACCGATCCGATCAGGTTCTCCTGTTCTGATCCGGGGAGCTTGATGCTGAAGCTGTGTGGTATTGCCGATCCGAACTGGTGCAGAGGTTGGTCGTGCTCGCTTCGAAACTTGAGATTCTGCATTTCCATCAGAGATATTAAGCGTCGGAGCTATTGATTTTTGAGGGGTATTGCCCCAAGTCCATTCTTGCCTCCGGTTCGGATTGGATCCGAACTGATCTGGTTTGCAGCTGCTGCAGGGGCTGATTCCATTCCATTTCCCATGAGTTATACGCTGTTGCTCGGCCTTCCTTCCATCCGAGCGAAGAATTGGTCAATCATCTCCTGTTGTTTGCAAAGGAGGTCATCTTGCCTTGCCATCTGGGCTCTCAGTTCAGTGAGAACGCCGTCCATTTCGTCTCGAGTTAAGTATGCTGATGGAATTTCATGAGAGGAAGCCTCGTGTCTTGCCTCGTTTCTCGGGCCTTCGCCTTCAGCACGGGAAACCATTCGCTTAGCCATCGATCCAATAGCCAAATAATCTAAGCAGAAAGTCGAAGGTTCACCCCTTACCTGGCGCGCCAAAATGTTAGACCGAAATTTGGGCCTAACACCCAAATTCTATGTGAAAACCTCACAATCACAGATTATGCAGAAAGAACCGTAAAATAAAGAGTAGACACACGATATTTTTATAGTGGTTCGGCTCAAACCAAGCCTACGTCCACTTTATAGTTTCTTAAATCCTAAGAAGCTATTACAATGTTGTTTGCTTGCGGCTTATACACGAAATCCTCGTGTTTACAATGAAAAGTAGTAAGAAAAGTGGAGATTATACACGAAATCCTTGTGTTATAATGTGGAATTTGGCTTCCTTATTGAGCAATGACCTTGCGTGAAGTAGTGGTAGAAGCCATGATCAGTGAGAACTGAAAGATCCCCTCAAATGTCCATCTTACAGTGTATTTATATGCGTAGAGGGGCTTCTGGGTGGTCCGGTTCGGATATGCCACGTGTTACGACCGGAGTTGATCTCGAAAAGTAGTGGAAGAAGTCCCTCTGTTCGAGTTTTGCCAAGTGGAGCCAGATCCACGAATGTAGGGGCGGTTACTCCTTGCGAATCGGTCAAAAGTTGTGTGGTAGCAGATCGAATGGGACCGGATCGGTTCTCCATCCGATCCGAACGGGGTCGGTGTCTTCAATCCGAAGACCCCGTGTCCAATGCTTCGAAGGTGGAGCGGATCGGGTATGCTCCCTCTGATCCGATCCGTGCTGATATGTATGCGAAGAGCAAAGGCCGCGCGTGCTGGATGAGTAGAAGGAGCTTTGAGCGGGTCAGGTCTTCCTTTAGCCGATCCGAACTGAGGTACATATATACGAGCGAGAATCCAAAATCATAAGAGATGATTTGACTTGATGGGATCGGGTTCGCTTCCTCCGATCCGAACCGGTTATCCGATCCCATGAGTTATGCCAATTCCAGATTCCATGTTTCCAGTTCTACATGCATTCAAGGAAACGGGTGTAACTTTCAAACGGTAAATCCGATTGAGCCAAACCAAAGCTCAAACTGAAGCTAATTTAGAGATCTACAAGATTTTTAGAGCTTTGTTTTGTAATCGCTGTTTTCAGGCCCAAAAAAGATCGTCTGATAGGAGTTTCGGGCCATTCTTTGTTTGTGATGCGATTTCGACCAAATCGTCGCCTCTCTTCTGACGATGCTTCCAATACAGGAGCGAATTGTTGATCAGAGATTTCATGTGTGACTGCTTTGACCAAAAAGCGGGTCAACATTTTGCCCCCCCCCCCAGAACATATCTTGCTGGTTGAAGGAAGATGTGTTCTGGATAATCTAAGAAATCCAAGGCCACGCCGGGCCTGCCAGCTGCAAGTATAATCCATACCTGCGAAGAAAAGAGGGCAAAAAGGTGCGTAAAATCCCCAAAATTGACTGCACTTTCGAGCATATACCATGCTTGGGAGTTTGTTTGAGCATAAACCATACTCGAGGGACGTTCGAATCATACTGCCAAAACCTGGCGAGGGACCTAACCTTCCGGGTATAAGCCATACTAGAAAGTTCAAACCGAGCATAAGCCATACTCAAATTTTACTGAGTTCCTTTGCCCAATCCTGACAAGATCGTTCGTCGTTCCAGAGTATAATTCATACTTAAGCATCCTAGTGAGTACAATCCATACTCATGTCGGGATAGAGCTATACTTTCCAAAACCTGACAAGACAGTCTGTCTCTAGGTATAATCCATGCCTAGAGGTCCGAGATAAGTATAAGCCATACTTTAATTGAGATTGAGAATCCTACCACAACCTGACAAGGCACTTAAATTAGCCAAACATAATCCATGATCGGAAAGTCCTTCCTTATTCAATTCAAAGTACAAAACCAAAGCAAATCCTGATTAGTTTGTTACCGAGTGCAGAGCACGCTTTGGAGCAAAATCCTAACCCTGAACGTGTATACTCCGATTTAGCCAATCGGAAAACCTAAAGAAAACAAAGAGACATATCTTAAATCCTAAGAAATGCTGAAAACACAGAGTGATCCAATCCAGATCAGTTGATGATGAGCCCACGGGAGCTCGTTCCAGGGACATTCCCTCTCCGGGGAGCAGGTGGTGGCAGCACGGTTGCAGGCGCTGTAGGTTGTTTCACATACTCGGGTAGCTCTCCATGTCTAACCCGTTCCTCAATCAAGTCTCGCAAGTGTCTACAATCATTTGTGTCATGACCGTCCATATCATGAAACATGCAGTATTTTCCAGAATCGCGTTCTCTTTGCGATGGCTCCCTCCTGGGAGGCTTTGGATAGGAGATGTCACCGTTCTTGTTCACGTAGATGTCGGTTAGTTATGAATTAAGCTCGATGTACTTTTCATATCTGGGCCCTCTCCGGGGTTGAGTGTTGCGGTCATTCTTGACGGCAGCTTTTCCTTTGCCTTTTCCAGAATCAGATGGTTCTCCGTCTTTAGCATGTTGACATCGAGAATTTTCTTTTCGGACGTTGCGTCTTCTTCACGCAGAAACCTATCAGATTCAAGGTAGAACTCGCTGAGATTCCGTGGTAGGTCTCGGTACAAGGATTTTTTGGACTCCGAGTTATCCAGAACGCCGGATACTGCCGCCATCAATACCATAGACGGCTCAGGTCGATCAACTGATGCTGCTGCAACGTTGAACCTTTCCAAAAATGAGCGCAGAATTTCTCTGGGCCTCAGCTTGATTGTAGTTAGCGACATTACATTCTTGGGTCGAGCGATGTGGACCTGAAATTGTTTAATAAAGCGAGCGACCAACATGTTCCAACTATTGATCGATTCAGATTCCAGCTGCCGAATCCACATAGCAGCAATATCAGTCAAGAAGAGAGGGAAGCATTTTGCCATGACATTTTCCGATGCCGATTGAACTTCCATATGACGTTTCTAGCGCATCAGATGCACAGTAGGATCTGTCCTGCCGTTGTAGGGCTCCAATTGTGGAAGTTTGAAATCTGGTGGATTGTGGGAATCCCTGATTTGCTGAGTGAATGGGTTGTGATTGACATCATCCATGTCATTCTAATAAGTGCGACCTCTAGAGAGACGTTCAATGAGATTGGCGAGCCGATCGCCTTCAATGAGCTGTTGCAAGCTGACAAGTTCAGAGCTGGTGCCCCCAGCATTGAGTCCAGAAGAGTTCAAAAAAGTATGGGGAGCTTGGAAGGCCATCCGGTTCGGTTCGAAGGTGCCCCCATGTTGCGGCTCAGAGAAGCACGGGAGGTCATGGATAGGTGCACAGTTCAGGTCGGATGTACCGATCCGATCAGGTTCTCCTATTCCGATCCGGGGAGCTTGATGCTGAAGCTGTGTGGTATTGTTGATCCGAGCCGGTGCGGAGGTTGGTCATGCTCGCCCTGAACATTGAGATTCTGCATTTCCATCAGAGACATTAAGCGTCGGAGCTATTGGTTGTTGAGGGGTATTTGCCCCTAGTCCATTCGTGCCTCCGGTTCGGATTGGATCTGAACCGATCTGGTTTGCAGCTGCTGGTGGGCCTGATTATATTCCATTTCACATGAGTTGTACGCTGTTGTTCGGCCTTCCTTCCATCCGAGCGAAGAATTGGTCGATCATCTCCTGTTGTTTGCGAAGGAGGTCATCTTGCCTTGCCATCTGGGCTCTCAATTCTGTGAGAACGTCGTCCATTTCATCTCGAGTTAAGTATGCTGATGGAATTTCATGAGAGGAAGCCTCGTGTCTTGCCTCGTTTCTCGTGCCTTCACCTTCAATAAGGGAAACCTTTCGCTTAGCCATCGATCCAATAGCCAAATAATCTAAGCAGAAAGTCGAAGGTTCGCCCCCCTACCGGGCGCGCCAAAATGTTAGACCGAAATTTGGGCCTAACACCCAAATTCTATGTGAAAACCTCACAATCACAGATTATGTAGAAAGAACCGTAAAATAAAGAGGAGACACACGAGATTTTTATAGTGGTTCGGCTCAAACCAAGCCTACGTCCACTTTATAGTTTCTTAAATCCTAAGTAGCTATTACAATGCTGTTTGCTTGCGGCTTATACACGAAATCCTCATGTTTGCAATGAAAAGTAGTAAGAAAAGTGGAGATTATACACGAAATCCTCGTGTTATAATGTGGAATATGGCTTCCTTATTGAGCAATGACCTTGCGGGATGTAGTGGTAGAAGCCATGATCAGTGAGAACTGAAAGATCCCCTCAAATGTCCATCTCACTGTGTATTTATAGGCGTAAAGGGGCTTCTGGGTTGTCCGGTTCGGATATGCCACGTGTTACGACCGGAGTTGATCTCGAAAAGTAGTGGAAGAAGTCCCTCTGTTCGACTTTTGCCAAGTGGAGCCAGATCCACGAATGTAGGGGCGGTTACTCCATGCAAATCGGTCAAAAGTTGCGTGGTAGCAGATCGAATGGGACCGGATCGGTTCTCCATCCGATCCAAACCGTGTCGGTGTCTTCAATCCGAAGACCCCGTGACCAATGCTTCGAGGGTGGAGCGGATCGGGTATGCTCCCTCCGATCCGATCCGTGTTGATGTGAATGCGAGGAGCAAATGACGCGCGTGCTGGTAGAGTAGAAGGAGCTTTGAGCGGGTTAGGTCTTCCTTTAGCCGATCCGAACTGAGGTGCCTATATACGAGCGAGAATCCAAAATCATAAGAGATGATTTGACTTGATTGGATTGGGTTTGCTTTCTCCGATCTGAACCGGTTATCCGATCCCAATGGGTTATGCCAATTCCAGATTCCAAGTTTCCGGTTCTACATGCATTCACGGAAACGGGTGTAACTTTCAAAAGGTAATTCTGATTGAGCCAAACCAAAGCTCAAACTGAAACTAATTCAGAGATCTACAAGATTTATAGAGCTCAGCTCCGTAATCGCTGTTTTCAGGCCCAAAAAGGATCTTCTGATAGGAGTTTCGGGTCGTTCTTTGTTTGTGATGCGATTTCGACCAAATCGCCGCCTGTCTTCTGACGATGCTTCCAATACTGGAGCGTATTGTTGATCAGAGATTTCATGTGTGACTGCTTTGACTAAAAAGTGGGTCAACATTTTGCCCCCCATAACATATCTTGCTGGTTGAAGGAAGATGTGTTCTGGATAATCTAAGAAATCCAAGGCCACGCCGGGCCTGCCAGCTGCAAGTATAATCCATACCTGCGAAGAAAAGAGGGCAAAAAGGTGCGTAAAATCCTGACAAAATTGATTGCACTTTCGAGCATAAACCATGCTTGGGAGTTTGTTTGAGCATAAACCATACTCGAGGGACGTTCGAATCATCCTGCAAAAACCTGGCGAGGGACCTAATCTTCCGGGTATAAGCCATACCAGAAAGTTCAAACTGAGCATAAGCCATACTCAAATTTTATTGAGTTCCTTTGCCCAATCCTGACAAGATCGTTCGTCGTTCCGGAGTATAATCCATACTTAAGCATCCTAGTGAGTACAATCCATACTCATGTCGGGATAGAGCTATACTTGCCAAAACCTGACAAGACAGTTTGTCCTTAGGCATAATCGATGCCTAGGGGTCCGAGATAATTCTAAGCCATACTTTAATTGAGATTGAGAATCCTACCACAACCTGGCAAGACACTTAAATTCGCCAAACATAATCCATGCTCGGAAAGTCCTTCCTTATTCAATTCAAAGCACAAAACCAAAGCAAATCCTGATTGGTTTGTTATCGAGTGTAGAGCACTCTTTGAGCCAAATCCTAACCCCGAACGTGTATAGTCCGATTTAGCCAATCGGAAAACCTAAAGAAAACAAAGAGACATATCTTAAATCCTAAGAAATGCTGAAAACACAGAGTGATCCAATCCAGATCAGTTGATGATGAGCCCACGGGAGCTCGTTCCAGGGTCATTCCCTCTCCGGGGAGCAGGTGGTGGCAGCACGGGTGTAGGTGCTGTAGGTTGTTTCACATACTCGGGTAGCTCTCCACGTCTAACCCGTTCCTCAATCAAGTCTCGCAAGTGTCTACAATCATTTGTGTCATGACCATCCATATCATGAAACATGCAGTATTTTCCAGAATCGCGTTCTCTTTGCGATGGCTCCCTCCTGGGAGGCTTTGGATAGGAGATGTCACCGTTCTTGTTCACTTAGATGTCGGTTAGTGAAGAATTAAGCTCGGTGTACTTTTTATATCTAGGCCCTCTCCGGGGCTGAGTGTTGTGGTCATTCTTGACGGCAGCTTTTCCATTGCCTTTTCCAGAATCAGACGGTTCTCCGTCTTTGAGCATGTTGACATCGAGAATTTTCTTTTCGGACGTTGCGTCTTCTTCACGCAGAAACCTATCTGATTCAAGGTAGAACTCGCTGAGATTCCGTGGTAGGTCTCGGTACAAGGATGTTTTGAACTCCGAGTTGTCCAGAACGCCGGATACTGCCGCGATCAATACCATAGATGGCTCAGGTCGATCAACTGATGCTGCTGCAAAGTTGAACCTTTCCAAAAATGAGCGTAGAGTTTCTCTGGGCCTCAACTTGATTGTATTGAGAGACGTTACATTCTTGGATCAGGCGATGTGGACCCGAAATTATTCAATAAAGCGAGCGACCAACATGTTCCAGCTGTTGATCGATTCAGATTCCAGCTGCCGAATCCACATAGCAGCAATATCAGTCAGGAAGAGAGGGAAGCATTTTGCCATGACATTTTCCAATGCCGATTGAACTTCCATATGACGTTTTTAGCGCATCAGATGCACAGTAGGATCTGTCCTGCCGATGTAGGGCTCCAATTGTGGAATTTTGAAATCTGGTGGATTGCGGGAATTCCTGATTTCCTGAGTGAATGGGTTGTGATTGACATCATCCATGTCATTCTGATAAGTGCGACCTTTAGAGAGACGTTCAATGAGATTGGCGAGCCGATCTCGTTCAAAGAGCTGTTGCATGTTGACAAGTTCAGAGCTGGTGCCCCCTGCGTTGAGTCCAGAAGAGTTCAAAAAAGTATGGAGATCTTGGAAGGCCATCCGGTTCAGTTCGGAGGTGCCCCCATGTTGCGGCTCAGAGAAGCACGGGAGGTCATGGAGAGGTGCACGGTTCGGGTCGGATGTACCAATCCGATCAGGTTCTCCTGTTCCGATCCGGGGAGCTTGATGCTGAAGCTGTGTGGTATTGCCGATCCGAGCCGGTGCAGAGATTGGTCGTGCTCGCCCTGAACATTGAGATTCTGCATTTCCATCAGAGATATTAAGCGTCGGAGCTATTGGTTGTTGAGGGGTATTGCCCCCTAGTCCATTCATGCCTCCAGTTCGGATTGGATTTGAACCGATCTGGTTTGCAGCTGCTGCTGGGGCTGATTCTATTCCCTTTCACATGAGTTGTACGCTGTTTCTCGGCATTCCTTCCATCCGAGCGAAGAATTGGTCGATCATCTCCTGTTGTTTGCGAAGGAGGTCATCTTGCCTTGCCATCTGGGCTCTCAGTTCAGTGAGAACGCCGTCTATTTCGTCTCGAGTTAAGTATGCTGATGGAATTTCATGAGAGGAAGCCTCGTGTCTTGCCTCGTTTCTCATGCCTTCGCCTTCAACAAGACATCGATCCAATAGCCAAATAATCTAAGCAGAAAGTCGAAGGTTCGCCCCCTTACCTGGCACGCCAGAATGTTAGACCGAAATTTGGGCCTAACACCCAAATTCTATGTGAAAACCTCACAATCACAGATTATGCAGAAAGAACCGTAAAATAAAGAGGAGACACACGAGATTTTTATAGTGGTTCGGCTCAAACCAAGCCTACGTCCACTTTATAGTTTCTTAAATCCTAAGAAGCTATTACAATGTTGTTTTCTTGCGGCTTATACACGAAATCCTCGTGTTTACAATGAAAAGTAGTAAGAAAAGTGGAGATTATACACGAAATCCTCGTGTTATAATGTGGAATTTGGCTTCCTTATTGAGCAATGACCTTGCGGGAAGTAGTGGTAGAATCCATGATTAGTGAGAACTGAAAGATCCCCTCAAATGTCCATCTCACGGTGTATTTATAGGCGTAGAGGGGCTTCTGGGTGGTCCGGTTCGGATATGCAACGTGTTATGACCGTAATTGATCTCGAAAAGTAGAGGAAGAAGTCCCTCTGTTCGAGTTTTGCCAAGTGGAGCCAGATCCACGAATGTAGGGGCGGTTACTCCTTGCGAATCGGTCAATAGTTGCGTGGTAGCAGATCGAATGGGACCGGATCGGTTCTCCATCCGATCCGAACCGGGTCGGTGTCTTCAATCCGAAGACCTCGTGTCCAATGGTTCGAAGGTGGAGCAGATCGGGTATGCTCCCTCTGATCCGATCCGTGCTGATGTGAATGCGAAGAGCAAATGTCGCGCGTTCTAGATGAGTAGAAGGAGTTTTGAGCTGGTCGGGTCTTCCTTTAGCCGATCCAAACTTAGGTGCCTATATACGAGCGAGAATCCAAAATCATAAGAGATGATTTGACTTGATGGGATCGGGTTCGCTTCCTCCGATCCGAACCGGTTATCCGATCCCAATGGGTTATGCCAATTCCAGATTCCAAGTTTCCGGTTCTGCATGCATTCACGGAAACGGGCGTAACTTTCATAAGGTAAGTCTGATTGAGCCAAACCAAAGCTCAAACTGAAGCTAATTCGGAGATCTACAAGGGTTACAGAGCTCAGCTTCATAATTGCTGTTTTAAGGCCAAAAAAAGATCGTTTGATAGGAGTTTCGGGCCGTTCTTTCTTTGCGATGCGATTTCGACCAAATCGCCGTCTGTCTTTTGACGATGCTTCCAATACTGGAGCGTATTGTTGATCAGAGATTCCATGTGTGACTGCTTTGACTAAAAAGCGGGTCAACATTTTTCCCCCCTAGAATATAACTTGATGGTTGAAGAAAGATGTGTTCTGGATAATCTAAGAAATCCAAGGCCACGTCGGGTCTGCCAGCTACAAGTATAATCCATACCTGCGAAGAAAAGAGAGCAAAAAGGTGCATAAAATCCTGACAAAATTGATTACACTTTTGAGCATAAACCATGCTTGGGAGTTTGTTTGAGCATAAACCATACTCGAGGGACGTTCGAATCATCCTGCCAAAACCTGGCGAGGGACCTAACCTTCCGGGTATAAGCCATACCAGAAAGTTCAAACTGAGCATAAGCCATACTCAAATTTTATTGAGTTCCTTTGCCCAATCCTGACAAGATCGTTCGTCATTCCGGAGTATAATCCATACTTAAGCATCCTAGTGAGTACAATCCATACTCATGTCGGGATAGAGCTATACTTGCCAAAACCTGACAAGACAGTCTGTCCCTAGGCATAATCCATGCCTAGGGGTTCGAGATAAGTATAAGCCATACTTTAATTGAGATTGAGAATCCTACCACAACCTGACAAGACTGTTAAATTCGCCAAACATAATCCATGCTCGGAAAGTCCTTCCTTATTCAATTCAAAGTACAAAACCAAAGCAAATCCTGATTGGTTTGTTATCAAGTGCAGAGCACGCTTTGGAGCTAAATCCTAACCACGAACGTGTATACTCCGTTTTAGCCAATCGGAAAACCTAAAGAAAACAAAGAGACATATCTTAAATCCTAAGAAATGCTGAAAACACAGAGTGATCCAATCCAGATCAGTTGATGATGAGCCCACGAGAGCTCGTTCTAGGGTCATTCCCTCTCCGGGGAGCAGGTGGTGGCAGCGCGGGTGCAAGCGCTGTAGGTTGTTTCACATACTCGGGTAGCTCTCCACATCTAACCCATTCCTCAATCAAGTCTCGCAAGTGTCTACAGTCATTTGTGTCATGACCGTCCATATCATGAAACATGCAGTATTTTACAGAATCACATTCTCTTTGCGATGGCTCCCTCCTGGGAGGCTTTGGATAGGAGAGGTCACCGTTCGTGTTCACGTAGATGTCGGTTAGTGACAAATTAAGCTCGGTGTACTTTTCATATCTGGGCCCTCTCTGGGGCTGAGTGTTGCGGTCATTCTTGACGGCAGCTTTTCCTTTGCCTTTTCCAGAATCAGACGGTTCTCCATCTTTGAGCATGTTGACATCGAGGATTTTATTTTCAGACGTTGCGTGTTCTTCACGCAGAAACCTATCCGATTCAAGGTAGAACTCGCTGAGATTCCGGGGTGGGACCCGGTACAAGAATTTTTTGAACTCCGAGTTGTCCAGAACGCCGGATACCGCCGCCATCAATACCATAGATGGCTCAGGTCGATCAACTGATGCTGCTGCAACATTGAACCTTTCCAAAAATGAGCGCAGAGTTTCTCTGGGCCTCTGCTTGATTATAGTGAGCGACATTACATTCTTGGGTCGAGCGATGTGGACCCGAAATTGTTCAATAAAGCGAGCGGCCAACATGTTCCAGCTGTTGATCGATTCAGATTCCAGCTACCGAATCCATATAGCAGCAATATCAGTCAAGAAGGGAGGGAAGCATTTTGCCATGACATTTTCCGATGCCGATTGAACTTCCATATGACGTTTATAGCGCATCAGATGCACAGTAGGATCTGTCCTGCCGTTGTAGGGCTCCAATTGTGGAAGTTTAAATCTGGTGGATTGCGGGAATTCCTGATTTCCTGAGTGAATGGGTTGTGATTGACATCATCCATGTCATTCTGATAAGTGCGACCTCTAGAGAGACGTTCAATGAGATTGGCGAGCCGATCGCCTACAAAGAGATGTTGCAAGTTGACAAGTTCAGAGCGGGTGCCCCCAGCGTTGAGTCCAAAAGAGTTCAAAAAAGTATGATGAGCTTTGAAGGCCATCCGGTTAGGTTCGGAGGTGCCCCCATGTTGCGGCTCGGAGAAACGAGGGAGGTCATGGAGATGTGCACGGTTCGGGTCGGATGTACCAATCCGATCGGGTTCTCCTGTTCCGATCCGGGGAGCTTGGTGATGAAGCTGTGTGGTATTGCCGATCCGAACCGGTGCGGAGGTTAGTCGTGCTCGCCTTGAACCTCGAGATTCTGCATTTCCATCAGAGATATTAAGCGTCGGAGCTATTGGTTGTTGAGGGGTATTTCCCCAAGTCCATTCGTGCCTCCGGTTCGGATTGGATCCGAACCGATCTGGTTTGCAGCTGCTGCTGGGGCTGATTCTATTCCATTTCCCATGAGTTGTACGCTGTTGCTCGACCTTCCTTCCATCCGAGCGAAGAATTGGTCGATCATCTCCTATTGTTTGCGAAGGAGGTCATCTTGCCTTGCCATCTGGGCTCTCAGTTCAGTGAGAACGCCGTCCATTTCATCTAGAGTTAAGTATGCTGATGGAATTTCATGAGAGGAAGCCTCGTGTCTTGCCTCATTTCTCGTGCCTTCACCTTCAACACGGGAAACCTTTCGCTTAGCCGTCGATCCAATAGCCAAATAATCTAAGCAGAAAGTCGAAGGTTAGCCCCCTACCTGGCGCGCTAAAATGTTAGACCGAAATTTGGGCCTAACACCCTAATTCTATGTGAAAACCTCACAATCACAGATTATGAAGAAAGAACCGTAAAATAAAGAGGAGACACACGAGATTTTTATAGTGGTTCGGCTCAAACCAAGCCTACGTCCACTTTATAGTTTCTTAAATCCTAAGAAGCTATTACAATGTTGTTTGCTTGCGGCTTATACACGAAATCCTCGTGTTTACAATGAAAAGTAGTAAAAAAAGTGGAGATTATACACGAAATCCTCGTGTTATAATGTGGAATTTGGCCATCTTATTGACCAATGACCTTGCGTGAAGTAGTGGTAGAAGCCATGATCAGTGAGAACTGAAAGATCCCCTCAAATGTCCATCTCACGGTGTATTTAAAGGCGTAGAGGGGCTTCTGGGTGGTCCGGTTCGGATATGCCACATGTTACGACTGGAGTTGATCTCAAAAAGTAGTGGAAGAAGTCCCTCTGTTCGAGTTTTGCCAAGTGGAGCCAGATCCACGAATGTAGGGGCGGTTACTCCTTGCGAATCGGTCAAAAGTTGCGTGGTAGCAGATCGAATGGGACCGGATCGGTTCTCCATCCGATCCGAACCGGGTCGGTGTCTTCAATCCGAAGACCCCTTGTCCAATGCTTCGAAGGTGGAGTGGGTCGGGTATGCTCCCTCCGGTCCGATCCGTGCTAATGTGAATGCGAAGAGCAAATGCCGCGCGTGCTGGATGAGTAGAAGGAGTTTTGAGTGGGTCGGGTCTTCCTTTAGCCGATCCGAACATAGGTGCCTATATACGAGCGAGAATCCAAAATCATAAGAGATGATTTGACTTGATGGGATCGGGTTCGCTTCCTCCAATCCGAACCGGTTATCCGATCCCAATGGGTTATGCCAATTCCAGATTCCAAGTTTCCGGTTCTGCATGCATTCACAGAAACGGGCGTAACATTCAAACGGTAAGTCCGATTGAGCCAAACCAAAGCTCAAATTGAAGCTAATTCGGAGATCTACAAGATTTACAAAGCTCAACTTCATAATCGCTGTTTTCAAGCCAAAAAAAGATCGTCTGATAGGAGTTTCGGGTCGTTCTTTGTTTGTGATGCGATTTCGACCAAATCGCCGCCTGTCTTCTGACGATGCTTCCAATACTGGAGCGTATTGTTGATCGGAGATTCCATGTGTGACTGCTTTGACTAAAAAGCGGGTCAACATTTTTCCCCCCTAGAACATATCTTGCTGGTTGAAGGAAGATGTGTTCTAGATAATGTATGAAATCCAAGGCCATGCCGGGCCTGCCAGCTACAAGTATAATCCATACCTGCGAAGAAAAGAGAGCAAAAAGGTGCGTAAAATCCTGACAAAATTGATTACACTTTCGAGCAAAAACCATGCTTGGGAGTTTGTTTGAGCATAAACCATACTCGAGGGACGTTCGAATCATCCTGCCAAAACCTGGCGAGGGACCTAACCTTCCGGGTATAAGCCATACCAGAAAGTTCAAATTGAGCATAAGCCATACTCAAATTTTATTGAGTTCCTTTGCCCAATCCTGACAAGATCGTTCGTCGTTCCAGAGTATAATCCATACTTAAGCATCCTAGTGAGTACAATCCATACTCATGTTGGGATAGAGCTATACTTGCCAAAACCTGACAAGACAGTCTGTCCCTAGGCATAATCCATGCCTAGGGGTCCGAGATAAGTATAAGCCATACTTTAATTGAGATTGAGAATCCTACCACAACCTGACAAGACCCTTAAATTCGCCAAACATAATCCATGCTCGGAAAGTCTTTCCTTATTCAATTCAAAGTACAAAACCAAAGCAAATCCTGATTGGTTTGTTATCGAGTGCAGAGCACGCTTTGGAGCTAAATCCTAACCCCGAACGTGTATACTCCGATTTAGCCAATCGGAAAACCTAAAGAAAACAAAGAGACATATCTTAAATCCTAAGAAATGCTGAAAACATAGAGTGATCCAATCCAGATCAGTTGATGATGAGCCCACGGGAGCTCGTTCCAGGGGCATTCCCTCTCCGGGGAGCAGGTGGTGGCAGCGCGGGTGCAGGCGCTGTAGGTTGTTTCACATACTCGGGTAGCTCTCCACGTCTAACCCATTCCTCAATCAAGTCTCGTAAGTGTCTACAGTCATTTGTGTCATGACCGTCCATATAATGAAACATGCAGTATTTAACAGAATCGCGTTCTCTTTGCGATGGCTCCCTCCTGGGAGGCTTTGGATAGGAGAGGTCACCGTTTGCGTTCAAGTAGATGTCGGTTAGTGACGAATCAAGCTCGGTGTACTTTTCATATCTGGGCCCTCTCCGGGGCTGAGTGTTGCGGTCATTCTTGACGGCAGCTTTTCCTTTGCCTTTTCCAGAATCAGACGGTTCTCCGTCTTTGAGCATGTTGACATCGAGAATTTTCTTTTCAGACGTTGCGTGTTCTTCACGCAGAAACCTATCCGATTCAAGGTAGAACTCGCTGAAATTCCAGGGTGGGTCTCGGTACAAGGATTTTTGAACTCCGAGTTGTCCAAAACGCCGGATACTGCCTCCATCAATACCGTAGATGGCTCAGGTCGATCAACTGATGCTGCTGCAACGTTGAACCTTTCCAAAAATGAGCGCAGAGTTTCTCTAGGCCTCTGCTTGATTATAGTGAGCGACATTACATTCTTGGGTTGAGCGATGTGGACCCGAAATTGTTCAATAAAGCGAGCGACCAACATGTTCCAGCTGTTGATCGATTCAGATTCCAGGTGCCGAATCCACATAGCAGCAATATCAGTCAAGAAGAGAGGGAAGCATTTTGCCATGACATTTTCTGATGCCGATTGAACTTCCATATGACGTTTGTAGCGCATCAGATGCACAGTAGGATCTGTCCTGCCGTTGTAGGGATCCAATTGTGGAAGTTTGAAATCTGGTGGATTGCAGGAATTCCTGATTTCCTGAGTGAATGGGTTGTGATTGACGTCATCCATGTCATTCTGATAAGTGCGACCTCTAGAGAGACGTTCAATGAGATTGGCGAGCCGATCGCCTTCAAAGAGCTGTTGCAGGTTGACAAGTTCAGAGCTGGTGCCCCCAGCGTTGAGTCCAAAAGAGTTCAAAAAAGTATGAGGAGCTTGGAAGGCCATCCGGTTAGGTTCGGAGGTGCCCCCATGTTGCGGCTCAGAGAAACGAGGGAGGTCATGGAGATGTGCACGGTTCGGGTCGGATGTACCAATCCGATCAGATTCTCCTGTTCCGATCCGGGGAGCTTGGTGCTGAAGCTGTGTGGTATTGCCGATCCGAACCGGTGCGGAGGTTGGTCGTGCTCACCTTGAACCTTGAGATTCTACATTTCCATCAGAGATATTAAGCGTCGGAGCTATTGGTTGTTGAGGGGTATTGCACCAAGTCCATTCGTGCCTTCGTTTCTGATTGGATCCGAACCGATCTGGTTTGCAGCTGCTGCTGGGGCTGATACAATTCCATTTCCCATGAGTTGTACGCGGTTGGTCGGCCTTCCTTCCATCCGAGCGAAGAATTGGTCGATCATCTCCTGTTGTTTGCGAAGGAGGTCATCTTGCCTTGCCATCTGGGCTCTCAGTTCAGTGAAAACCCCGTCCATTTCGTCTCGAGTTAAGTATGCTGATGGAATTTCATGAGAGGAAGCCTCGTGTCTTGCCTCGTTTCTCGTGCCTTCGCCTTCAACACGGAAACCTTTCGCTTAGCCATCGATCCAATAGCCAAATAATCTAAGCAGAAAGTTGAAGATTCGCTCCCCTACCTGGCGCGCCAAAATGTTAGACCGAAATTTGGGCCTAACACCCAAATTCTATGTGAAAACCTCACAATTACAGATTATGCAGAAAGAACCGTAAAATATAGAGGAGAGACACGAGATTTTTATAGTGGTTCGGCTCAAACCAAGCCTACGTCCACTTTATAGTTTCTTAAATCCTAAGAAGCTATTACAGTGCTGTTTGCTTGCGGCTTATACACGAAATCCTCGTGTTTACAATGAAAAGTAGTAAGAAAAGTGGAGATTATACACGAAATCCTCGTGTTATAATGTGGAATTTGGCTTCCTTATTGAGCAATGACCTTGAGTGAAGTAGTGGTAGAAGCCATGATCAGTGAGAACTGAAAGATCCCCTCAAATGTCCATCTCACGGTGTATTTAAAGGCGTAGAGGGGCTTCTGGGTGGTCCGGTTCGGATATGCCACGTGTTACGACCGGAGTTGATCTCGAAAAGTAGTGGAAGAAGTCCCTCTATTCGGGTTTTGCCAGGTGGAGCCAGATCCACGAATGTAGGGGCGGTTACTCCTTGCGAATCGGTCAAAAGTTGCGTGGTAGCAGATCGAATGGGACCGGATCGATTCTCCATGCGATCCGAACCAGGTCGGTGTCTTCAATCCGAAGACCCCGTGTCCAATGCTTCGAAGGTGGAGCGGATCGGGTATGCTCCCACCGATCCGATCCGTGCTTATGTGAATGCGAAGAGCAAATGCCGCGCATGCTGGATGAGTAGAAGGAGTTTTGAGCGGGTCGGGTCTTCCTTTAGCCGATCCGAACTGAGGTGCCTATATACGAGCGAGAATCCAAAATCATAAGAGTTGATTTGACTTGATGGGATCGGGTTTGCTTCCTCCGATCCGAACCGGTTATCCGATCCCAATCGGTTATGCCAATTCCAGATTCCAAGTTTCCGGTTCTGCATGCATTCACGGAAACGGGCGTAACTTTCAAACGGTAAGTCCGATTGAGCCAAACCAAAGGTCAAACTGAAGCTAATTCGGAGATCTACAAGAGTTATCGAGCTCAACTTCATAATTGTTGTTTTCAGGCCCAAAAAAGATCGTCTGATAGGAGTTTCGGGCCGTTCTTTGTTTGTGATGCGATTTCGACCAAATCGCCGCCTGTCTTCTGACGATGCTTCCAATACTGGAGCGTATTGTTGATCAGAGATTCCATGTGTGACTGCTTTGACTAAAAAGCGGGTCAACATTTTTCCCCCCTAGAACATATCTTGCTGGTTAAAGGAAGATGTGTTCTGGATAATCTAAGAAATCCAAGGCCACGCCGGGCCTGCCAGCTACAAGTATAATCCATACCTGCGAAGAAAAGAGAGCAAAAAGGTGCGTAAAATCCTGACAAAATTGATTACACTTTCGAGCATAAACCATGCTTGGGAGTTTGTTTGAGCATAAACCATACTCGAGGGACGTTCGAATCATACTGCCAAAACCTGGCGAGGGACCTAACCTTCCGGGTATAAGCCATACCAGAAAGTTCAAACTGAGCATAAGCCATACTCAAATTTTATTGAGTTCCTTTGCCCAATCCTGACAAGATCGTTCGTCGTTCCGGAGTATAATCCATACTTAAGCATCCTAGTGAGTACAATCCATACTCATATCGGGATAGAGCTATACTTGCTAAAACCTGACAAGACAGTCTGTCCCTAGGCATAATCCATGCCTAGGGGTCCGAGATAAGTATAAGCCATACTTTAATTGAGATTGAGAATCCTACCTCAACCTGACAAGACACTTAAATTCGCCAAGCATAATCCATGCTCGAAAAGTCCTTCCTTATTCAATTCAAAGTACAAAACCAAAGCAAATCCTGATTGGTTTGTTATCGAGTGCAGAGCACGCTTTGGAGCTAAATCCTAACCCCGAACGTGTATACTCCGATTTAGCCAATCGGGAAACCTAAAGAAAACAAAGAGACATATCTTAAATCCTAAGAAATGCTGAAAACACAGAGTGATCCAATCCAGATCAGTTGATGATGAGCCCACGAGAGCTCGTTCCAGGGTCATTCCCTCTCCGGGGAGCAGGTGGTGGCAGCGCGGGTGCAGGCGTTGTAGGTTGTTTCACATACTCGGGTAGCGCTCCACGTCTAACCCATTCCTCAATCAAGTCTCGCAAGTGTCTACAGTCATTTGTGTCATGACCGTCCATATCATGAAACATGCAGTATTTTCCAGAATCGCGTTCTCTTTGCGATGGCTCCCTCCTGGGAGGCTTTGGATAGGAGAGGTCACCTTTCGTGTTCATGTAGATATCGGTTAGTGATGGGTTAAGCTCGGTGTACTTTTTATATGTGGGCCCTCTCCGGGGCTGAGTGTTGCAGTCATTCTTGATGGCAGCTTTTCCTTTGCCTTTTCCAGAATCAGACGGTTCTCCGTCTTTGAGCATGTTGACATCGAGAATTTTATTTTCAGACGTTGTGTGTTCTTCACGCAGAAACCTATCCGATTCAAGGTAGAACTCGCTGAGATTCCGGGTTGGGTCTCGGTACAAGGATTTTTTGAACTCCGAGTTGTCCAGAACGCCGGATATTGCAGCCATCAATACCATAAATGGCTCAGGTCGATCAACTGATGCTGCTACAACGTTGAACCTTTCCAAAAATGAGCGCAGAGTTTCTCTGGGCCTCTGCTTGATTGTAGTGAGCGACATTACATTCTTGGGTCGAGCGATGCGGACCCAAAATTGTTCAATAAAGGGAGCGACCAACATGTTTCAGCTGTTGATCGATTCAGATTCCAGGTGCCGAATCCACATAGCAGCAATATCAGTCAAGAAGAGAGGGAAGCATTTTTCCATGACATTTTCCGATGCCGATTGAACTTCCATATGACGTTTGTAGCGCATCAGATGCACAGTAGGATCTGTCCTGCCGTTGTAGGGCTCCAATTGTGGAAGTTTGAAATCTGGTGGATTGCGGGAATTCCTGATTTCTTGAGTGAATGGGATGTGATTGACATCATCCATGCCATTCTGATAAGTGCGACCTCTAGAGAGACGTTCAATGAGATTGGCGAGCCGATCGCCTTCAAAGAGATGTTGCAAGTTGACAAGTTCAGAGCTGGTGCCCCCAGCGTTGAGTCCAAAAGAGTTCAAAAAAGTATGAGGAGCTTGGAAGGCCATCCAGTTAGGTTCGGAGGTGCCCCCATGTTGCGGCTCGGAGAAACGAGGGAGGTCATGGAGAGGTGCATGGTTTGGGGCGGATGTACCAATCCGATCAGGTTCTCCTGTTCCGATCCAGGGAGCTTGATGCTGAAGCTGTGTGGTATTGCCGATCCGAACCGGTGCGGAGGTTGGTCGTGCTCGCCTTGAACCTTGAGATTCTGCATTTCCATCAGAGATATTAAGCGTCGGAGCTACTGGTTGTTGAGGGATATTGCCCCAAGTCCATTCGTGCCTCCGGTTCGGATTGGATCCGAACCGATCTGGTTTGTAGCTGCTGCTAGGGCTGATTCTATTCCATTTCCCATGAGTTGTACGCTGTTGTTCGGCCTTCCTTCCATCCGAGCGAAGAATTAGTCGATCATCTCCTATTGTTTGTGAAGGAGGTCATCTTGCCTTGCCATCTGGGCTCTCAGTTCAGTGAGAACCCCGTCCATTTCGTCTTGAGTTAAGTATGCCGATGGAATTTCATGAGAGGAAGCCTCGTGTCTTGCCTCATTTCTCGTGCCTTCTCCTTCAACACGGGAAACCTTTCGCTTAGCCATTGATCCAATAGCCAAATAATCTAAGAAGAAAGTCGAAGGTTCGCTCCCTACCTGGCGTGCCAAAATGTTAGACCGAAATTTGGGCCTAACACCCAAATTCTATGTGAAAACGTCACAGTCACAGATTATGCAGAAAGAACCGTAAAATAAAGAGGAGACACACGATATTTTTATAGTGGTTCAGCTCAAACCAAGCCTACGTCCACTTTATAGTTTCTTAAATCCTAAGAAGCTATTACAATGCTATTTGCTTGCGGCTTATACACGAAATCCTCGTGTTTACAATGAAAAGTAGTAAGAAAAGTGGAGATTATACACGAAATCCTCGTGTTATAATGTGGAATTTGGCTTCCTTATTGAGCAATGACCTTGCGTGAAGTAGTGGTAGAAGCCATGATCAGTGAGATCTGAAAGATCCCCTCAAATATCCTTCTCATGGTGTATTTATAGGCGTAGAGGGGCTTCTGGGTGGTCCGGTTCGGATATGCCACGTGTTACGACCGGAGTTGATCTTGAAAAGTAGTGGAAGAAATCCCTCTGTTCGAGTTTTTCCAAGTGGAGCCAGATCCACGAATGTAGGGGCGGTTACTCCTTGCGAATCGGTCAAAAGTTGCGTGGTAGCAGATCGAATGGGACCGGATCGGTTCTCCATCCGATCCGAACCGGGTCGGTGTCTTCAATCCGAAGACCCCGTGTCCAATGCTTCGAAGGTGGAGCGGATCGGGTATGCTCCCTCTGATCCGATCCGTGCTGATGTGAATGCGAAGAGCAAATGTCGCGCGTGCTGGATGAGTAGAAGGAGTTTTGAGCGGGTCGGGTCTTCCTTTAGCCGATCCGAACTAAGGTGCCTATATACGAGCGAGAATCCAAAATCATAAGAGATGATTTGACTTGATGGGATCGGGCTCGCTTCCTCCGATCCGAACCGGTTATCCGATCCCAATGGGTTATGCCAATTCCAGATTCCAAGTTTCCGGTTCTGCATGCGTTCACGGAAACGGGCGTAACTTTCAAACGGTAAGTCTGATTGAGCCAAACCAAAGCTAGTTCGGAGATCTACAAGAGTTACAGAGCTCAGCTCTGTAATCACTGTTTTCAGACCCAAAAAAGATCGTATGATAGGAGTTTCGGGCCATTCATTGTCCTAATAAAGGAAATCCTGTCACGCATACAATTTGTATTATACAATAATGCAAAAGATATGTAGCAATGTTGTAAAAAAATTCTGGAGTAATTATCTGACACAGCCAGATCTGCCAGCTTATGGAAGTATGTAGTGTAGTTTATGTTCCAAACTCAATAACAATTTGTACATATAATGAAATCTCAAATACTACTCATGATAATTAAATAGTAACTTAGTCTAACAAATATTAGTCAAAATATTTTGGTGCCAGTTATATGAGAAACTAAGAAATTATAAATCAAAGGCTTTGGATAATTATAAAACAAAACATGAAGGCAACTGTGCCACCACAATTCGGAATTTTTAGTTTTGCACTTACAACAAGAAGTGAACAAAGACTAGATACATGTGCTTGAATTCCATAAATGGCATCAAAAGCTAAGCTGGTCATTCTAGTGCATAAGTACCGATCATAAGCAACCATCAAGAGGAATTGCAATGCTTAGCTGCAAGCCTGCAAAAGCATTGAAAAAAAGAAGGTCAAATTGTTTTTAAGTCAAAGCATGTACATGTGCATACAATACAATTATCTTTTGGTACGAATAGAAGAATCCATTGAAAGAGGAATCATGATGAATAAATAAAAATATTAATGTAGAACTTGTATACAGAGAAGTAGAAAACTGAACTAACGTTCAATTCTACTTGCATAGTTGGTGTTGCGTCAACACACCAAACTGCAATGCTCCTTTTATATCTTTAGAAAATGAGGAATGGTCATTATTTTCAAGCTGTTAATAGAAAAAATAGGACAACTGATTTGATGCAGTAATTTACATGTCTGCAAACTACATATGTGTAAATGAACTCCATTTAGATGAAAGCATGATCTAACATGATGTATGACTGACTTTACAATATGAAGTTAGTTATAGAGAGATATACCAAGGCAAAAGAGGATCAACAACAATCAAACACAAACTCTGAAACTATGGTATGTGCTTCATATACTTAAATTCCTGGTTATTTTAGTACTACTTAGCCTGTTATTTTGTTGTATATTGCTCTCACTTCAAATAGCATTGTTACTCTGTTTCCAAACCCAAACAGCATTTTGCACATGATCTGCTGTTTCGTATACCCAAGAACCCAGAATCAGAGAGGGGTCTCAGATTAGTGAATAAATATAACATGTAACTATGGTGGAAAGGAAATTTTTTTATGAGCCCATGGGTTGTAGGGATTTTTGGATAAGCAATGATGATGGCTTCAGTTGCCTCAATATGCATCTGTGCCTTAAACATAATCAAAAATAAAGATGAATATTATACAAGTTGAAAAAACGAGTTGTTAAACGAGAAAAGCTAAGAAAGCAGGGGAAAACAGATAATATACATTATCAGTACAAAAATAATTAATTAGCATAGTGAGTGAACCAGCAGTACCTAGAAGAAGAAAAAAAGGCGAGCGTGCCACTTAATTTCAAGTAGAAAAACTCATTTAATTATCATGACTAATATTTTAGACTAAGTTACTATTTAATTGTCATGACAAATATTTGTTAGACTAAGTATGTAGTGTTCCACAGTCCAGAGTTATTCGAGGACCATGGTCTGATCCAGTCAGGAACACATGGAAATATATGACTCGAAATAGAATATTATGGAAAATGGAGATTTATGTGGTGGACCATAACTGTTATTGGGAAAATAAAAATACAAGAATGAGGATGATAAGCACAATCTATACGTCTATATAATTTGCGAACAACAGCAACAAATCGATGCTGCTTGCTACGAAGCAGCAGCAACGATGATTTGATGTTGTTCGCAACAGCAAATCATCGTTGCTGCTGCGAACAGCAGCAACAATGAATCTCATCTTCTTGCTGCGCTGCAGCGAACTGCTGATGTGAGCAGCAGCAGCAAACTGCTTAGGTATCTAAGCAGTTTATCTGAAGGCTGTTGAATACACGATGCTTGAGTTTGATTTACAATATGTTTCCCAAGACACCATTAAAATAAAAAATAATCAATGGCAGACTAGATGATCATCTGCATGAAGATAAAATTAAAGTATAAGATTGGGATTACATATTAGTTCTGATCCATGGACTTCGTGACCGGGCAGATGTCGAGATCGTAAATATTATACTTATACCACCAATAGATAAAATTTACCATTTTCATTTCACTACATAAGAATTTTGTATGTATCGTGTTAATTTTATGTTCAGAAATGCCATATGAAGTGCTAGAAATATAAATATTAAATGGCTATGTAGCTACTATTGGTGTCCTTACTCTATAAATTATCTTCTACATATCAACAAGGCTCTGTTTTGACATAATAAAATTCGGTTTACTGCTTACTACCTGTTTAATCCATGTTATATTACATATTCAAACTTATCTCTCTATCTCCATAAAGTTTAGATAAGATGAGGAAAAATTATGTATATGCATAAAAAATGAACCCTGACTAAATATGAAGAAGCAACCTACAGTCCAAACCTATGATTTTGAGCTAAGAGAGATAACAACATCAAGTTTTCAAGAGACATGCCACCTTGAGGATATTTAAGGTGCTTTACATCTAGGTGGATATGCCAGTTCATGATTACTGATCAATTGTGAATAATGCCTTCCATTTGATATTCATCCTCAACAACCTATTCTAAAAATGTTGTCTCCTGTAAAATGGTTTAATAACCAATGAGCTCTATGGATTAAAATATGTTTTGAAGTATTATAGAATAAAAATTCACTATAAATTATATATGTTATAATAATATGCCTAGTAAAGTGTTATGGAATTTTCCTGGATAATGCTAATAGTATTAATGTTAAATGAGACGTAGCAGTCATGATAACATGAATAGTACCTTCTCTTTATATTGTTGGTGATATTCAGCGTTGTTATTGATATTATTGGATTTATGATTAGCTAGATGGATGAAGAAAATACGGAAAAAAGAAGAAGTACCTTCTCTTCTTCTTTCAAGAGCTTGAGATTCGGAATGAGAAAGATAGTGATGGCCATGGAAACTATGGATCAATGGCTGGTGGGCTAATAAATAATCATCAGTACTCCTGTCCTCTATTTCTTTACCACCACATTCGCCAGTGATGTGACTGTTACTGCCATTGTCTGTTGACCACTACTTACGATTGGAGTAGTTGATAGAGGGAGAACGACGGATCTGCTCGGTTGGGGAAATTCAGATCTGCTGCAAACAACTTATCTGATTCGAAATACAAAAGTCTTTACCAAGGTGTGGGCGATGATATAAGAAGGATATTTGGAGGAGAAGTAGAAAAGAGACTTGGATTGGTGATGTTGATCTTGTTTCTTCAGAAATTTAAGTCAGTTGAAAGGATATTTAGGGTTTTGTAAAAGCAATGGGACTGGGAGGGAAACAAAGTGGGTTATAAGACTTATTAGCTCATAATTGGAAGCTTGGAGGGTTGGAGACGCTGCAGCAAGGGGAGCAATGGAAATAGGGTTTGGGAAATGTTTTTTTTTGGGGGGGGGTGGGGAATATGGGAAAGATGAAGTAACGGCTGCTGTATGTATCAGTAGACCGTACAGCGGCTTGCGATGGCTTACAACAACCACTTTTTTAGCCTTCGCAAGCCATTGCTATGGCTCATCGCATTTTTCAATGCATACTGTAGTGTACGGATTTGAATATAGATTGAGGAACGTCGATGATTGGCAGCACTTGGAGCAACGTCGATGTTGATCGCTCAATGATAGAGCAGTGTAAGACGTGTATCCGATCCACTGAATGGAGCCCACATGACCAATAAAAGTAGGATGTTCATGGTCCATGTAAATGATTCATGTGTGACGGATCCAAAACAAAGTGCCAATGATCCATTGCTCTATGTTGAAGCCATTAATGTCAGAACCGTTTATTTCGAACTGTGTAGTTAAAGCGCTTAGTAGATCCAATGCGATGGAGGTGCAAAAAGTTGCAGCAGAGATAAAGGATGGAAATAGCAGGATATATCGGATGAGTCTAAAATAACATATAAAACTCGTATTTAATGCTTTTATAAATATACAAATGATAAATAATTGGAAAAATTAACACTTTGTTTGATTACAATCAGTACATTCTTAATTTTAAACAAAAGCATGTGCAAGTATATGTAAGTAAATGCAAATTTTTGTTTAGATTGATTAAATTTAATAGAATATTATAGTATTTTCTATTCTTAAAAATATATGTTAAAATGTTCTATTAAAATACTAATTTTATAAATTTTATAACGTAAAAATGTTGGTTTTCAATTCATTTCTTTTATAGAAGATATAGCGGAATATAGCTGAAATAATGAGATATATCAGGAATATCAGAATATAGCGGGACTTAAAGTGGAAAAGCTATTTCAGAGGCTATTTGAAAATAGCTTAACGATAGAAATCCACTATACGATATAGCGGGGATATGGCGGGGTAATAACAGGGCATAAACTGCATAGATTGCGAAGCATACATTTTTCTTCGACAACGTACAATTCGAGGTAATCCCATTTAAAATACGATTCAGGAATAATACAATGGATCGTGCAAACGAGGATCAGTCATATTCATGTAAGTAACATATCATGGATCGCACGTGAATTATGTCGAAGAGAGCACGTGAGCATGGAATGCTAACAAGCAAGCATTGGATCGTGTACACAGTAAATACAAGGACCGTCTGTGAACATGTGAAGGCTGGCACATAGTGTCGTGGGTTCAAGTTATGGACCAATGCACAAGGATCGTGGAAGTATACATGAAGGATCGGTGATGATTTAATTCTGCATGAAGCATGCCATTTTATAAAGCATGGATCGCCACATAACACATGAATCGCATACCATGGGATGGATCATGTATATGAAAATATGGGTCGCATATATATGTGAACCACCTATGTGGGTCGGTGGCAATTATATATTGAAAGATCATGTACTAGAAGTGGACGGAATACATGGAGCCTTGGAAAAATCCATGGGTTGTTCATAATTTCTATGGGTCACTGAAGACCATGGATCGGTGGAACAAGATGCATGCATGGACACAATTTGCTGACTTGGAATAATGGGTCGCTGCTATGTCAGTATATACGGATCGCTGGTAAAAAGACTGCGCACAATATATGGATCGCAATATATGTGTAATGGAACGTGAACTCATAAGAAGCAGTGGATCTTTTAGCTGCTTATGCATGGATGCTTATGTGTAAATTGTATTGACGGGTTGTGAAATGGCATCAAGCCACGTGGGCCACATGTGAATAATGGGTCGGTTCATATGCAGCCACGTATCGCATGTATCAATGTATCGTGCACAACCTTTTTTCCAGCTTCGAATATAGTGAGGCTTAAGTAATAATATTGTATATGGATCGCCTTTTTATATGTAAAGACGTGGCATGTGTATATGTGAGGTGCATGGATCGTGTGTTTGCTGTGGTGCATGGATCGTGTACAAGGAAGTGGGCACACTAAAATGAAGCGTGGACAACATATAAGCATGGAGCATGGTCCACCATGGAGTGCATAAGCACACGAGTCTCCAACAACGAGTATAGACCGCATATACTTCATCTCAATTGCCAAACCACTCATTTCCTCGCCTACAAATATTAGACCCCTTACACAAAAAGGGATTAGAATTTCTCCTCCCGAAAGGCTGCCATTATTGATCTCCAACACTGCTCAAACTTCTTCAACACCATTGAAGCTTCTTCGAGCATCTCCATCATCACTCTTCTCGAGAAAATTATCGAAGATCTTCACCGAACTCGATTATCGAAGATCTAATTTGATAATCATCGCTACTAGTGGGAGTCGAGTTCATTTCTACGGTGGAATCGAAAGAGATAAAGAATTATCGAGAGATATTAAAGAAGAGAGAGAGAGAATCATTGTTAAAGATAGAGAAAAAATGTATAAATCGAGATCAAATGTGTACCTTGTATGGAGAAATCTATGAAATCCTTATTCAAAGTGGACATAGGTCAAAATTGAGGTCAAACCACTATAAATCGCTTTCTACTTTGCTTTTAGTACAATTTCTTGCTCTTAACCTTGTCTTACACAGTTTGAAGGTGTTTCTACACCCCTTGGGTGTTAGCATCAACTTTTTGGTGTTAACATCAGGTAATATCTGAATAGAATTATGTATCACAACTGGTGCGAAAATTTCGTCATACTCTTTCCCCTTTCTTAGTGCAAAACCCCTTTGCTACTAGTATAATTTTGTATTTTCCATCGTCCTTCACCTTGTATATCCATTTTCATCTAATAGATTTCATGTATTTATTTAATATTCCTTTTATTTATGCTTATATCTAAAAACATAATTTGGGGAAAGTACTAAACTATTTGTATGTATTATAAGTGAATGAGTATGTATATAAGAAAGGTATTACATTGCATTGAAGGAAGAAAAAATAGTTTATAACCGAAATTATTTTTAATTTGATGATTACGTAGAATATGGATATCTCTCTTCAGCTTTCCGTTATTTTTCCCTAAGGAGGAACATGCTACCCGGACAATAATGACCGTTGATACCTATTTTATTTTGACTAGATTTTATGGTACGTGCAATTCATTTGCATGTATAATGTCTTGTAACATTATAAAATTTAAAACTTTTATGTAGTTTTGATAAAAATAAACTACAAAATACAAAGAAAAAAAATACCCTTTTTTAGTTGGAACAGAGTTTCGAGCTTGCAAACTTTTACTTACGTTTAAAAAAACTTATTTGAGAATAGTTGTTACTATTTGTTTTTTGTAAGGTTCGAATTTATAATCTCTTATTTGCAAGACTTTATGACATGTGCAGCGTCCATGCATATAGAAAAGCCTTATAAATTTTAAAATTTGTGCGAAATTTTGATAAAAAAATTTATAAAATATAAAGAAAAGTTATAAAAGGATTTGGACACAAAATTTTGTATTTGTAACCTTATTATCTTCAAAGTTTAAGCTTAAATTAAAATTAGATGTTGATGATTGTTATTTGTGGATTAAAACGTTTTACATCTTGTGTTGTATGTAATGAGGAACGGAGCTAGGGGCCAAGTAGGGGTCATGCCCCCCTCCTCACCCCCGCCCCCCTTGATTTTTAAATTTATCCACTATGAATACATATGGCATTGGAAGCTTTGTGCTGTGCTGAATAGAATTGTCAAATTTGATAAAGTTTAGCTATGATCGTGCACATTCCTCATTACAATATGTTAAACTAGCAATCAACTATTAATTACATTAAATATAAATTAGTATTATACACAACCATTTAATATGGCAAAGAACAAAGATGGATAGTAACATTATATATATTCCCCTCCCCTCCCCTCCCCCCCAAACCCTCCCTTCAATTTCATAGCATCGCCCCTGTATGTAACTGTATTTTGACCAAGGTTTTAAATCTCGGATATCGACCGCGTTTCGTCTCGAGGATTTTATAGACTCGGTCTCGTATCGGGGGAGATCTCGGATGAGACGAGGAAATCGAGATGACTAACCCTGACGCCTGATGGTGCTGAGACCGATGGTGATTCAATAGAAAAGGATGCTTGCGAAAATGCGGAGAAGGAAGATGAATATAAAGGAGGATTAAAGAAGACGTGATCTAGAAGCAGGAGGAAAATTAGTGAAAAAGTAGCCGAAGAGAATAAAGAGGAACCAAAAGAGAAGGAGAAGCTAGACATTGTAAAGCTCTCAATGACAATACCAAAAGTGGTTTATAGGCTTGCAAGAAAAAGACCTGGTGATCTCAAGTTGCTGCATCAAACTCATTTCATTAAAAGGAAAGGGAAATTATCAGTTGTTCGGGATTTTCCTGTTGGTTGTGGTAGAAGTGTTTCTGTTGAAAACAGAAGGTTGAGTTCGGTAGTTGAACACATGAAAAAGTCTGAATGCAAGTCCATAAAAGGTGAGTTGGAAGCTGGCGCAACTATGAATCTGTTCAAAAGGATGAGAAGGATATAACTAAGTATTATAAAGATAAAAATGAGAAAGGAAAGAACTTGATTGGAGAGAAGATAAAACATATGGAACTCGAACCACTCAACCCAAAAAAAGTAAGAAAGAAAACTTCAAATTAGGAGGGGGTGTTGGAATATAATTTGAAATATCTTTTTCTATTTATGTTTAATGTTGGTTTACATATTCAAAGTGTCTATTCAAGTGAAAAACCTGTGCCCGTTCAAGTGAAGAGTCATGTCCATTCAGTGAAGAGTTATGTCCGTTCAATGAAGAGACGTGTCCTTTCAAGTGAAGAGTCGTGTCCGTTCAAGTGAAGAGATGTGTCCGTTCAAGTGAAGAGTCATGTCAGTTCAACGAAGAGTCATGTCCGATAAGTGAAGGGTCATGTTCGTTCAAAGAGTCATGTCTATTTGTAGGGTATGTAATCCACTATATATATGTGGTCATTTTGTTGTGTTTGTAAGGAAAATTTAGAATGTTGTAAGGAAGTAAGAAGGCAAGAAATTCAAAGAAGTTCTTCACCTAAATTAAGTATTCTTCCTCTATTTTCTTCCTCTAACAAAGTGGTATCAGAGCTTCTCTACCCCAACATCCATTTTATGTTTCCGTGAAAGACTTAGGTCGTCAGCTGTCAGTATTCTCCCATGCTAACCAAAGTAAGTTAGTGGTGTGTAAATCTTTATTGATAGTTGGAATAGATATACAATTTTTTGGTCTGAAGTTTTCAAAATCACTGTTTCAAATCTCGCAAATATCGCCCGAAATCTCCTCCGAGATCTCGTTTTGGGCTCCTTCCAAAATGAAACAACAAATATCACTCTAAATCTTCTTTTGAATATATCGCCCTAGATATTGCAATATCGAACGATATATCGACCAAGACGAAATACTGGAATATCATTCGAGATCTTAGTTTTTTTGGTTAAAATTTAAATTTGTGCCTGAACTAGAGCAATAAATAAAAAACTCAAATCTAGTCATAACAGTCTTTTGTTATTTTACATTTTGCATGTTAAATGACTATATTGTATGTTCTTATATGTTTTACAATGCTTATGATTTTCATATTCATCTTTTTACATACATGTTACTTATGAAATTATGTATTTAATGGTCTATTTATGCTGAATTTTTAAGTGTTTTAGATTCTTTTAATGTTTCCTATCTAACAATATTTCTGTTTTAAACATATTACGATTTAGAGTATGAAAGATCTTTCGCAAAATAAAGAATAATAAAGTTATTTTGAATTTTAAGTTTAAGTTACTATGTTTTTAATAGCATTCATAGAAATCATTTTCTTAAAATATCATTTTTTACATATCATGTACCCCGAGATTGTTCAGATATGAACTTTCAGACCCGAGATGAAAATCCGAGATGAATTCCCGAGTTAGACTCGTCATTTTTATTATCACCTTTGTCTTCTGTTTCTGCAACCTCTTTTATTTCACTGCAGCCTTCTCTTTCTTTGCCCTTTTTTGTATCACTACTGTTGTCCTCCCTTTCTTCGTCCTCTTTTATTTCAAGATAGCTTTCCTCATCGTTCTTCATCTTTATGCCATCTTTTACCTCTCTTTCTGCTTTGATTATCTTTTCATCTATCATATCTTATTCTTTGCACCTTTCTCATTTTTCAAATCCTTTTTGAGGTTTACATCAACATCTTTACTACCATTTTTCTCCTCTACATCAATAATTTTTTCATCATCAATACCAATGTTTTCTTCAATATTTGTTTTTCTTCTTTCGCCTTGTCTGCAACATCCTCGTATTTCATATTGTTTTCATTTTCTTTCACATCATTGGTTGACTTAACCTCTTCAATGTGCTCTTTAGCTTCAACATCTTCCTACTCAATATTCTTCGCGTTCTCTTTGTCAACAATCAAATTGTCTTCTTCTATCAATTTTGTGTCATCCTTTGCATATACCTCTTTCAATTATTTCCACGAATATTTTACGAATTTTCTTCAATGAATACGACGATATGCTTCTTCATCGACGTTCTCACTCATCACAGCACGAGCATGGAGATCTTTTCATCTCAAACTTGTAAATAATTTCTTTCTTTCTCCGTCATATTTTTAACATCTTTTAACCATTCATAGTCACTTTCAACGATCTCCATAACCCTTTGGAAATAAGCTCTTCTTTCTTTTTATTACTTCATTCTTCAAAATTTTCCTTTATAAGAACGGTGAGAAGAAACGATGGAAGAAATAAACATGCCATTTTATCACACCTTCACTAACCTTGCTCTGATACCACTTTGTTAAATAGAAGCTTTGATACCAATTTGATAGAATTAGAGAAGAGGAACTTTTGTAGAGGAAGAACTCCTTTTTGATTTCCTCACTTTTGCTTTTTTCACTTTTTCTACTTACAACACTCTTAGTTGGGTGCTTACTTTCAACAATGGTAGGCTTTATATAGTAGCCTTCCACGTCAATTCATAATTAATAGATACTATTTCATTAATAGACACTACCTTTCATTAATAGACATAACCATTCACTTTTTTTTAAATTTCCCACTAATCTTGCATTTAATGTTACCCAACAATGGATACTTGCTACTTGTTGCTCTTACCTAGTGTCTTAATGAGACGGCTTTATGTAATAATCCTTTTAACTCGTTGAAG
Organism: Allium sativum; assembly: GCA_030737875.1. Classification (NCBI taxonomy): domain Eukaryota; kingdom Viridiplantae; phylum Streptophyta; class Magnoliopsida; order Asparagales; family Amaryllidaceae; genus Allium; species Allium sativum. Next base: position 975,971,281 of record CM060915.1, on the reverse strand, counting down.
GATTATTTATTTATTTTAAGAGTTGATTTTTCATGTAGTTATCTGAAATGCAAAATATAGATAGAGTTTGACGTACTATTACCCCTCTTTTGATGTCAATTAGTTCTAATGTCCCGGGTTTTATTCCATTGTACAGTGTACATGTATCTAATTCATGTTGCCCCGCATTGAGGCTCCGTTTGATTTTGAATGGGAAAGGTTATTTGGAAGGGGAATTTGAAGGGGAATTATTACGAACGAGGAATGTGTTTTTTTTTTACGAAAGGGGCAAATTGGAAGGGGCAAATTTATAATTTTAATTGTTCTTGTTTTTATTATTTTATTGTTTGTGTTTTTGTGTGTATATTGTCGAACAGGATAGTAGAATGCAGTATACAAATTGTAGAATTAAAAATACTGAATTGAAATACGCATTACAACACAACCACTGCAACACATCCATTACAACACATCACAACAACACAACCACAAAAGAAAATACTACCACAACACAACCACAAAAAAAACACAACTACAACACAATCACAAAAGAAAACATCGTATCTGTCCAGCCCTCAGCTTCCTAACAAAATGAATAACACGACCCCTAAGGTGTGGGAGCTTGTCAAGCGGAGAATAAAAAGGGTTGTGGCTCAATCTGTCATGTTCTGACAAAATAACCGTCACCTCCCACTCCTGATAGTCATCATCCTCATGGCGTACTGACATGCATAGATCTATAAGCTCGTCTCGGTCCACGCGCAAAGGAGCTGAACGAGAAGGGCCAGCACTAGACCTGACCTGCCTACGAGTCGAATGACTCGAGATCTCCGCATTATCGCCATGAATGAAATCACTATAGAGCTGAGCCTCATGCAGATGAACTGGTGGAGCATCCGGAATTACGTACTGACATCTGTCAGTACGAATGCAACCTGCAAACATGAAGTCTAACTCTCTGAATCGCGCCAGGACCCACTCTTGTATTTGCGCGCTGCTATTGGCACCGTTGCTTACTAATCGTCCGATCCTGCGACGGTATCCAACTGTCCGTCCCACGCCCCTCCACCAAACTGTAGCAGTCTTTTCCAAAATGCCCAATCTCTTTTCATGTTATCGAACGTATTCATCATCTGATCAGCATTGAAGTCCAATCTGGTGCGCTCATTGAACGTCGTTACGATCAGTTGGTACCATCCTCCAACGTTGTGTGCACGGGAATTGAGATGTTGCATAAACACATCGATGAAAGCGTTGGTCATGTTGTTATTCCATTCGGCAATGGAACTGGTAGATGAAGATTGACTTCGTGTTATTCTGAAAAGAAAAAAAACCTAAAAGTTACGAGTAAAATATATATGGGAGTAAAGAAGCTAAAAAATACAAATATAAAAGCAAAAACCTGAAAAGATCGACGAGTAGACGGTGATTGGAGCTTTTATTTTCGGGTTTGTGGCTGTTTTGGTGATGGAAGGGGAATGAAAGTGACCAAATATATAGATGGAGGGGAAGAAATCGGCTGTTCCGGAAATTTCGACACATCAGATGTGCGTCCGACGCATCGGACGCGAAAGTCACATTTTCAACCGTTCGCCTCGAAGGGGTAAACGTGTGGGGCCCACCGTGGACGCGTCAGACGCAGATGCGAACTTTAACTGGCTAGTTCGTAAATCAAACGGTACCTGAATATGTATTTTGTATGCGTGTATCCAGGCAATATAGCCTTACTTCCTGTTATGTTATCATATCTTTTAAAACGAGAATTGAAAACAGTGCCTGACGCACAAATAATTGAGACAAAACATTGACGTTTTTTCTTATAACTTTAAGATTTCTTTCTGTTTTACCGTGGAACAATAAACAGCTAAGAGAAATCCATGCATTATTGATTATTTATTTGCAAATGAAATTAATTGCATTATTCAAATAGAAAGAGTGTGCTTAGCATTGCTAATTTGTTATAAAAACAATCCTAAGCACATTCTCTTTTAGGGAGAGTGAACTTATACTTGCCACCTTATTGGTGAAAATGGGTTGGTTGTTATTAATATCAAAAAGGTAATGATTGATGCCAACTCATTTTTACCAATCAGGTGATAAATATAAGTTCGCTCACTCTCCCCAAGGAGAGTGTGTTTAGAATTGCTCTTGTTATAATTATATTAATGAGACAATACAAAAGAAGTAAGAGATTAAATGGTATAATGCATGAGGGAATGAACGTGACTTCTATTTTTATCGTTTCATAATGAATATAAAGAGCCGTGTAATCTAAAATGACACTTAGATCCTACTTTTCACTTTCAAGGGTTCAACAGCTCCCAGTTTCAATTCCTAAATCTCCAACAAAAAATCTCATCATCTTCTTCTTCATTTCAATATGAAAAAGCCCTCAAGAGTCAGAGTAGCCTTTGATCACAAAGTACTTAATAAATATCAAGTATCAGAGGGATTTGAGTGTTGTTGGGTTTCACTGAAGCCAGATATCAAGAAAATTTCTGATCTTCAGCTCCATGTTCAAAGAAGTTTCAGTCTTGATAAAAAGTGTCCTAACGGAGTTGTTTTGTATGTAAATGATTTTATTCTACCACCATTTGAATCGACTTGTATGTTGAATGAGAGTGATATCATCAGTGTCAGAAAGAAGAAAATTGCTAATACTGATTCAGATAAGGTCTGTAATCAACCGCTTGCTATAACAGAAGCCGGGGAGAATTCTAACAGCAAAAAGCATAATATGGACAATGTCATTGGCATTAGCATGCATAAAGAAAACGGCATTGGCATAGATACACACTTGAGTTCTAGGAAGAAAAAGAAAAAGTCATATGAAATCCCAAGCCCAAAGAAGAAGGACAGAGCTAAGGTTGCAATGGAGAACGAAATTGCTTCTCCTGTGCCTTCAGGTATGCAAATGGTTTTGATGTAGTTCTTGAATGTGTGTTTGGTGAAACTAGCTTCATCTTTCTTGCATTTTCCAGTAACATGACATAAATATTTATATTTTCGTGTATAATGACATATACAGAACATGTCCCAATTTACTCAAACGAAAATACCATACTGATATGGTTGCTTACAAGAAGGCATCGATATTGCCTCCATGTTCTTTAATTTAATTATGACGTCCTACAGTATAAGTTAATTATGATATAATAACATTTTTTGACGCCTGTAACTCTGTAAGTACTACGTGTATCTGTTTCAAATTGCCTTGTTTGTTACTTAATCCTTTTTTAGTCTTTTAATAACCTTAAAAGTACAATTTATATTGCTTTTTTTTTAAATTCTGTTAAATCAAATTTGCAGGCAGCTGGCCATGGCAGACACAGAAGGAACAGGTAAAAGCTCCCTCCTATATGTTTGGGTTTGTTTCATAAATACATCAAATATTTATTTCTTTGATGATGGACATTAAAACTAATTGTTCAACACATAAGATTCTTGAAGGTTGATAACTTTATTTTCCTTTTCCTTTCCCTGTTCGAATTATGATATTGTATTAAGACACTCCAACTCTGGATCTGCATACTTGTATCAAAAATAGCATATCGTGTAGACCACATATCATTTATTCGCATCATACACAACGAACTTAGTATAGTGAAATATTCTTTCAATTTGTTGGAAAATCGTTTTTTTATACAACTGCATAAGAAAATTTTAATTTGTGTTCTAGGTAACCAATAACTGGAGCAAGCCTGCCAACCGAAAAACAAAAAATTATTATGGGCGTGCAAACAAGTGGAATCAATCTAATGCTCCTAACAACTGGAACGATCATAGAAACAATAGCAACCAACATCGTGCTATGAACACCTGGAACAAATGGATCAGCATTCATGATCACAGTGGACAAACGTCGAATTGGAATAACAAAAACGATAAAGAGTTGTGCAATGAGACAACTAATGGATCGGGTGACCACACCAATTATAGCAACCAAAATAACGATGCAAACAACTGGAACAAATTGGTCGATGGTACCGATCGCAATGGACAGAAATCATATATGAGTAATAAAAACGATAAAGACCAACGTAAAGGAGCAACTAGTGGATGGAATGATGGTATAAACTGCAAAAACCAGTGCGGTGGATACAGTAGCCAAGGGGCTGATGGCTGTATTGATAATGAACAGACAAATGAAAAGGAGAATGCACCTTCAAGTGAGAAGAAAAAAAAAAGTCTTATAGATTTTGAAAGCCTATTTCCATTAATGCGTATTCCTCGTATTGGCGATCTTATTGCATATCGCTTGATTGAGATGACACCACAGTGGTGTCCTTCTATTACTCCATTTCGAATTGGGGAGGTCACTTCATATAATTATCTAAACTTGATCATTGTCTTGATTCCAGTGTCCAAGTATCCTATTTTTACTGATGACAAAGATCCACAGAAATCTTCACAATACAAGGAGGATGGGACTCTAGAGATTCACTATCCATCGCTTATTGACGTGCGTCTATTCAAACCTTTTGATTCGTCTGAAACTTCTTTGGATGCTTTTGGATCTCCAGAAAGGAGAAAGAGCTCTCCAAAAGGAAAAACTGCTCCTATGGATAAATGCGAAGAAGCTTTAGCCAACGAGGATGGGAATGCTAATGGAAAGAAAAATACTGACACTGAGGGTGTACAGGAACAAGCATTCACTATTGAGCACAACAATGCTAGATAAAAGGAACATGAAGAAGAAAAGGGAAGAACTGGGGCTGTGAATACCTTGGACAGCTCTGCTAAAGAGTAGGCTTACTGCTACAAAGTACAAACTGTGCCTGGAGTTGTTTGTTATCGTTTATTCTTTTTATTCCCTGCTATGTAGGAGCCCAGAAAGACTCGGTGGTTCACCGAATAATGTTATCATAATGGTACAATAACTTCCAAACTTTAGTATTTTACCTCTTTATCATATTGTATCAGTGAACAAGTGCCACATAATTTCTCCAAACATTGTCGAACAACTTCATCATCTGATTAATTTTGCAATGTGGCATTAGAGTTCAATTTTCCGATAGCAAAGGTTTCAAATTTTTGATGTCCAGTAAAGACAATCCTCACTAAAGTTTGAAAATTGAGCTTACTAGATTATAAAAAGGGGAAAACCTCTCAAGAATGGTTGAGCCTGGAGAGCATTCCTAGCAAAGAAACTTCATAGTACAATCGGGACTACGTGAAGAAAAATTATTAAGGGGCGTCTAGAATGAGACGTGCATGGCTTAAGCTTTAAGGAGTTAAAGATGCTTAGAATCTTCAAATGAGACAGTGAATGCTTGAATGGATATTGTTCGAGCCATAGTTTCGACGATATAATCATATATAGCCATGACACGAAGCTTCATCCAACGGGTCAGATCGACAAGGCCATACTAATACTTCCTCCCGCTACCAATGTACTGTTACAGTTTATATATACTAATAAAAGAATCTTCTATTCATTCAGAAACTTGATTAGTAAATTAATATCAAAATAATTTTATAAAAAATCTTTTGTTTAAAATGGTTGCTTTTCCAACTATTGAGCATGTACATCCTAAAATTAAGCACTAGTTCGGCAAGGATTTAAATATAAAAACAAACTACAAAAGTGTACAAACCCAGATGCCAGCTTTTTAATATATACACTCAGGTGAATGCTTCTCTCCCTGAATGGGCTCCAACAGTACAACATCCATGAATGTAATCTGATTTTCAACCACATTTTTTTTTAGTTGCTTTCAACTTTTTCTCTTTCTCTTTACACTATTGTTCAAATATAAATTTATGATTAAAAAAGGAAGTTTTTGAGATGCTGCAAAAGAAGAATGATTAGGGGCGAATGTTTGGTAGATTTGGTTTATCCGATGATGAAAATTGTCAGGTCAAACTAAAACTGATAAAAATGAAAACCAGTCAAATTAAGTTTGGTTGATTCGGTTGATTCTTCGATTAAACCGAACTAAAAATATTTTAGATTTTATGTTTGTAATATTAACTATAATTTGAAATAACGGATAAATATATGATTAGAGTATCACTATTTATGACTCTTATGCTTTCTAGAAGTTATTTTGACACATACATGTTGATTAAAATTTACTTGGATAACTAATCTAACCTAAAATATTTATTACAATATCGATAATTTTGAAAATATAATAAAAATTTGGTTAAACCGATAACAAAACTAATTTTTTTTCGAACCAATTACAATCCAATCTAATTTCAAAATCAAACCAAACCGACCAAAATAAATTGATTTGGTTGGTTTATATGGTTTAACCAAATAATGCTCACCCCTAGGAATGATATATATACACACGCGCGCGCTAGTGCAATTAAAACGCTTAGAGGATCCAATGCGGCGGAGGTGCAAAAAGTTATAGTGGGGATAACATATAAAACTTGTATCTAATACTTCTACAAATATGTAAATGATAACTAAATGGAAAATTAACATTCAACTTAATTATAATTAGTATATTCTTAATTTTAAATAAAAACATAAGCAAATATACGCAAATAAATGTAAACTTTTATTTAACTTGATTAAATTTATTACAATATTATAATAGTTTACATTCTGAAAATTTTATGCTAAAAATTGTATTAAATTAAAAACTAATTTTATAAAAAAAATTAATGTATAAATTATATTTTCAAATTCATTATTTTTGTAGCAGATATAGCGAAAATAACGGAATATACCCAAATAATAGGATATATCGAAATATAATAGGATTTAAAACGAGAAGGCTATTTCAGAGGTTATTTGGAAATAACGTAGCGTTAGAAATCCGCTATACGTTATAGTTAGGGCTGTCAACGGATACTTTCAGATACAAATAGTGCCATATCCTTATCCGTATCCAAAATTATTTTCGGATATCGGATATCCGTATCCGCTTAATTTTTGGATATCGGATATCCGTCCGCTTAATTTTCGGATACGGACGGATATCGGATATTTATCCGCTCCGCCAGTAATTAATGAATTTGTAAGAGTATAAATAAAAATATTTGGATCTACATAAAATAACTTTTATACTAATGTTTATAAAAACCAGAAAATAAAGGAATGCGATGATGAAACATTGTTTTATACTAATACCCATAACCATAACAAAAAATATTCCAAAACTAAACATTAAGACTACCATTTTTCACTAAAAATGAATAAAAATTTATATCATAATAACATCCAACAGTTACAAAGTAATTATTAACTATATTTTTCTATTTTGATTTATATATATTACATCAATTAGTCGGACGGATATTTTTCGGATACGGATACCACTATAACCATATTTGCATCCTGAAAGGTTTTCGGATATCGGATATTTGTATCAGCTTTTCGGATAATGCCGGATAACGGATATTTCGGATACGGATTTGGACGGATATCGGATTTTTCGGGTATTCATTGACAGCCCTAGTTATAGTGGAGATATGGCGGGGTAATAGCGGGACGTTAACTACACAGAAATACGCACATGGGCGCGCGCGCGCGCATACACACACACACATATATATATAATGCAAATACTTCCCATTTTGAAGCCTTTTCAATGTTTTGAAAACACCCTTTATTTTCAACTTTTATTTAAACCTAACTTGGGTCACTTTAGACTTTTCTAGAATAATTTTGGAACATCCACAACCTAGATTATAACTGTCACAACACTACCATAGAATCGTGATTTCCACCTCAACTTTGTTCTCCATCATTAACAAAAACAACGGTATTTAAATAACCAAAATAAATGTTACCTCTAATAGTCAAATATGCTCGCCCTCATCTTATGAATTCTAATTCTGATCTGCTCACCCTCATCTTCTCCGCTTCCCCAATTCTCTGGACTTAATTTAGATTGGTTAAAACAAGTGGTAATTCTTTGCATCCCTCTCCACCGTTTATTTATATTATTTTATTGTAACTAAATTTTCACTTAGAATACCTTTACTATGGTTTTCAAAAGCTTTCAAAATCTTTGGTGTTATGGAGGATTTCGATACAAAACCGTTCAAATCGAATTCCCAGCATAGCGAAAGACGAGATCGTGGTAAAAGTGCAAAAATAACCAATCAATTATTCAAAAACAATCTCAGCATAATCCAATAACCAATCACAATCGTCAAACAAGAGATATAATAAAGCAATTATAAAAAATAAACCACACAGCGATTTATAGTGGCTTCACTGACGTCTTGTTAGTGTACGTCAACATTGAGAGAAAACATTTATTATATACTAATAGAAGAGTACAAGAAATTGAATACAATGATCACATTCACAAAGAATTTGATTTTGTGAAGATAAGAATTATAGAAGATTAGGGTTCTCAAAAGCCTAATTTGTTGGAGGATCGGATAAACACTAAATAAACCTTTTCCAACCTTGATAATTCTTTGAATATGACAATAGCTTATATATGGAGAGACATTTCTTCGGAAGCTTTTCAAATTTCTCATTGAACCCTCACAAATCAACGTATTGAGTCCAAAACTTGAAATGGCCTAAGAAGTCACCTGAGACATCTGGCGTTTTGGTTAGACCTTTGCCTCTAGCCTCAGGAAAAGTTTCCTGTAAGGTCAGACATCTAGCCCCTTTTTCCAAACGTTTGAAGTGTCTTCAACTGACCAAAAAATCAGAAGTTTGGCTTAATTCCCTAGTTATTGTATGGTTAGACGTTTGACCTCCCCTTTTAGCTAAAACTTCCTCCTTTTGACCTATAACTTTCTCCTACGAGCTCTAATTTGCAAACCGGTCTTGTCCATTATGAAGCTACTTCCAACCACTTCAATTCTACTCTATAGTGTTGCCTCGTTCAATATTCCATCTCGACACCATATTCATCTCCAACACTTTAACCAATGGTACCAAATCATCCTCTGCCTCCTACCAAACAAGCTCGAGTGTTTTCCCAATGTAACATCCTAGAATAAAAAAACAATTATCATATAAAGAAGATTAACAAATTAAATGTTAATTAATAAAATATTCAGAATTGAATAAACTGGACTTTACTGTTGCGTTCGTTTTGAAATTCTGAGTTAGATAAACTTTTGGTTTACTTAAATCGGACTAAGTATGAACAAGTTATGACCAAAAGAAGTTTGAATTAAATTAAATTAAATTAATTTAAATAAGTTAACTCAGAAGAAAACAATGGTCACTTAGCGATCCGACCCTACATGGGTCGACCCTTGTGTCGACCCATGGGTCGACATTAGTGTCGACCCAAATAGAAGGTGGGTCGACCCACTCAAGAGCAGGCCACATTCCTACACCTGAACCTGGTCGAGTTTGTGTGCTATATTCTTTGCTGACTCAGCAGTTGTGTATTCTATGGTGTGGAATAAAACCCTAAAATCATATAGTCTAAATTATCCTAGATCGCCTATATATAGACTAGCAGCCCTCACTATTTTCCTATACTAAACATTTCATTTTCTTCCACCACTAAGTTATGTTCTGAAGTAATATTTGGAAAAAGGGTTAGGGTGCTATCAAGATATAGATTGGAAGGATAATTCTTCTACTTCAATTTTCAAGACCTTTTCTAGATCTATTGCACATCACTGTGAGTTTCACGTTATTTTTAGATTTGCAAGTTAAAAAGGATTTTTGACAGCAAATATATTGGATCTGAAATTACCGGTGTTTATAAGTTTATTCTTGTATGTTCTTTTAGTTACTATCAATTAATTATTCAGTTATTACTTATGTACATTCTTCTTCCTTATTCATTTTCTGTCACTGTTTTATTTACAGTCTTATTATGCCTATTTTAGTAGTTTGTCATATTTGAGTTTGCTTCTGTTCCCTCCTTTTTATTTTATTTTGCGCTGAGTAGAATTGCATAAAATGGGGATAAAATGAAATAATATGTAATGACAATAAAAAGGAGATTTGGGAATATTGGAATTTGAGAACCATTGACTGTGTAATTAGGGTAATTATAAAGGAAGAATATGCAAACATGTAAATCTGAATAAGTTGGACTAAATTTTATATTATGCATACATATCATGGGAAAATATGTGAATCAGATGTATATTAAAACATGTTATTATAATCTGTAAACATCTGAGAAGGTGCCTATCTAATTTGGGGAAAACAGTTGTATATAGAATTTCATTTAATAAATGTTATTACAATTGAGAAATATAACGTAGGGTTATATTAAGCTTATTAATGAAGTTAAACCTGCTAAGTTAATGTAACGCCCCGAAATTTCGAACCAGTAAAAACAATTGCCGAAAATCCTTCCGTCCAAAACAAACAATGAAAGCTACCATTTTATTTGATAAATATACAACATCTCGAAATGCAATTTTTTTGAATAACATAAATAGCACTTGTTAGAGTATGAATTAAACACAATTACCGCAAATCAACCATTCGGCAACTCTAACAAAAATGGACATCGATATTCATCCCTACACACATGATAAAACGTAAGTATAGCTTAAATGATATGAAAGATGCATCAACCCAAGATGTAAAATCAATAATAAACAAAAATATTTTTTTATTAATAAAGCAGCTGCATTTATCTAGTTGGGTAAGCAATTAGATATAGGATCAAGCCAACGTAGTCCTTCTTTACACAAAACATTTAAAATCATTATTTGCTTTCAAAATACTTATTACATCATGTAGAGATTCTCAAAAGTAATCTTAAATTACTTTCCTTTAATATTAAATAATTTTCCTTTAATATTAAATAAAATTCTAAACTCAAATAGTTTCAAACTAAATTTTGAATTAATCATCCCGTCCATCAGATCAGTTAGGGATAGCCAGGGAGAGCAGGAAACAATATTTTCCAAACCCAAGTCTGGACACTATCTTCTTTGTCACCCTAGTACGTTCCAGTCTTTTATTTCGAAATACATCTATATATCTCTTGTAGAACTTTCTTTCAAAAGACAAGCATCTTTTATTTTAAATACTAATTATCTTCATTTTGCAAAAACTCCTCCATAATCAATTCTCAAACCACCTTTATATTTCTTAATATAGGTTTGGAAAGATCTTTAAAGATTGAACTGAAAAAGTTAAGTTCAACACCATTCATTATCTCGTTAAAACAAAAACACACCCAATTTATACCTCATTTAAAGCACTAATCATACCTCATTTAATCACATACTATTCATGCTTCGATTGAACGGTATTCATACCTCATTTAAACACTAATCATAAATGTCCTCGATCATCAGTCTTATATGTTGATTGCTTGTCAAAGCAAAAATTGCAACCAATATAGTATGTTAAAGTCATAGGCATCTTCAAATTAAAATACAAGCTTATGAAATGAATTAGATAATAAGTATACGTACAATTTTCCTTCCTATCTTCATGCAAAAGTCTCGTAGAACATCATATATAGTATTTATCATCACTTCCAAGTAATCAATTATTTTCCTCGAATCATCGAAATTCGTCAACCTTCCTTGTTCTCAATTTTGACACGTTTTGACTCTCTTTTACTTTGATTTAACACTCAATTTTACCAGTTTGTTTATGATACCATAGGGAAACTCAAGTCCAAATTTTGAGAGGATTTGGAATAGTTTACCATGATTTTACACTCAAAGCATCTATAACAACGTTTCAGTCATGCTATGAAAAGTTCTGGGTTGTTCATAATGATTTTAGACTCAAATCAGCTACTACAGCGCTTCTGGGAACTATAAAAAGATTCTGCTTGGTTCCGTGCTTCATAAATAGAAAAGTAACGTTTTGGAGTGTTATAAAGAGTTCCGAAAACCAGATTTTAGCCTTTTTTTGGGCAAAATGTTTGACGCTGTTTCTCTATGATAATAATAGATTTTGACTCCAATTATTTTACTGTAAGAAGCTCTCTTTGTCTACTTAATTACCATCAAAAGAAAACCTCAAAATAATTTACCAATTTAATATATATAATCAAACACCATGAGGCATTTTTAACATGCCTATTTCGGGCCGATTTTTACCTCACTTTGCATCCAGTTTTTGGGCATGCAAACGACTGAACTAGAAAAAAGTGCCATAGGTGAAAGTTATGGCCCTCTGAATTAGCTTTCCAAATTGATAGAGAAGCTGTAATTTCATCAAGCATTGCAAAAGTTATGCCTAAAATACCAAACGTCATTTTCAGGGTTTCAAGTCCAATCATTCATTCATAAATTTCTCAACTTTTTTTCAAAATATGAAATGAATACATGAACTTAAATAATTTTACTCACCTTGGACTTGAAAATTGAACTTGTATTCCTTCTCTTGTCTTCTCATAAAACTCTCTTCTTTTTCTTATCTTAATTTTCATTTGTGAATGCATCAAAAATTAATGAACCTTCCCACCCTTTATATAGTATTTTTCAAGGCTAGTTTGGTAATTTGGTTTTGGGACACTTGTCCTCTTTATCTTCATGCATGCTTTAGGATGAAGACACATACCTACTTAGGTGTCCTAAGATGTTTCTACACATGGACACCTAAGAGGGTTATGTGTCCTTATCACTTTTCTTTTTCTTTTTAGCTTACATGATAAGCTTCTTATTTTAAATTTATATCTTTTAGCTTACATGATAAGCTTCTCATTTTAAATTTATATCATTTAGCTTACATGTTAGTCTTCTCTTTTTAAATTTATATCATTTAGCTTACATGATAAGCTTCTCTTAAATTTGTATCTTTTAGCTTACATAATAAGCCTCTTCATGTTTATTTTCCCTCACATGAATACATAAAACCATGCTTTAGGATGAAGACACATGCCTACTTAGGTGTCTTTAGATGTTTCTACACATGGACACCTAATGTGTGTATGTGTCTTAACTTTATTTACTTACAAGACATGTGTTCCTTTCATTTGATGACACGTGTCCCTATCATTTTAAGTCATTTATCATATTCTGGAACATGTGCACATATATCATTTGTATGTTACTTTTATGATATGTACATACACATATATGTGTTCTTCTAACGTTACTACATGCACATGATATTTCAACAACTTTTAACATGCAAAACCTCGTTTATCAATGAAACAGTTTTCAGTCACATTATCAATTTTTCTTTGAACTACTTATCTTTGTACATAAAAACTCAACAACATGTTTTCTTCTCTTTAATTATTATTTATAAAGGGATTTAATCAAGGTTACAAAATCATTTTTATAATAATAAATCCAACATTTAAATATTTAAATAACCTCAATATTTAAATATTTAATGCCCAAAATTTTAGGTTGTTACATTCTACCCCCCTTAAAAGGAATTTCGTCCCCGAAATTCTGTGCAATACTTAACCAAATATTCCACAAAAGGAACTCTATATATCTAGGAAAATTTCTTGCAATTATACTTTAAAGGTAAGTTCATAAATTGAAATCGTACCTGGATATTTTATGATTCGATCCTTTTAACATTCTGTCACTCCTCCAACCTGTTATACGATCAGGCACGCCATAGGTTCTTTTTACGCCCAAATTCAAGATCATGTTCTTTACAATCCATATAGATTCCTATTCTCATTTTCTTCTTTCGTGGTACCCATTGAAATGTACCAAAGATTCATCATGCTTCGGCTCATCCGACTCGTCATCATCAAGTAAGGATGTCTTCTCCATATTGCGGTACTCATCAAAATGTACCAACGAGTAATCTAGACATCTCATGTAATATCTTCAATACATGATTATATTCATCAAAGTCAATAAATTGATTATGTTGTACTCTCCTTGTTGCAGTATCCGTCAAAATGGACCAGAGAGTAATATTTTCAAAATAGACTCTAATCAATATTCGTTTTTTTTTGGTATTATTATATTCATCAAAGTCAATACATCAATTATGTTGTACTCTCCATGTTGTAGTACCCATCAAAATGTATCAGGGAGTAATATTTTCAAAATAGACGCTAATCGATATTCTTTTTTTATATATAATATGATTATATTCACCAAAGTGGATCCACACTCAATTTAGGATATTTTATCCCATTGTGGTCGGCATCCCGTCATCAAATAGGATGTACTCTACTCAGCTCAATACCAACATAGAGTAATAGTAGCACTATCCAAGATCTATTGTCTTATGCCGGCATCTCGTCATCAAATAGGATGTACTCTACTACCAACATAGAGTAATAATGCACTACCCAAGATCAATTGTCTTATACCGCACGTCGTCGTCGTCATTCCAAGGTATCCATCCTTGATGAAATAATCAATAAAAATCTTTAGTAAGTTTAAACAAATTATACTCTCAAAACACTTTTATACTTTGTAATCATTACTCTCATATGGATAACCATTTTATTTTGGAAAATTCACACTTTCAACCTCGAAAATCATCTTAAGTATAACCCTCCCTTCTTCTTCCTTTTTTTTGTCAAATACATAGTTCAGTTTGCAAAAATGTTTTGAGATAGCAAACTTTAAAATTTTCAAAATATATATGATGTAATTATTCTAGATAGTTAATTTAGCTTCCCAATAAGATATGTTTCAACCTAATCTAATCAAGCAATTAAAAGTTATGACTGAATTGCTGAGAGATGTTTTAGTAGCTTTTTAAGCTAACACCATTAATGCTAAGCAATTCTAGTATCTTATTATATAAAAATTTCTCACCTCAATTTTGCATGAATGTATTGCTCAATTTTACTCCTCTTGGCCTTCCTCAACTTTATTTGCCCAAGCTCATTTAACTCATTCCTCGATAAGTTGCAATACCTCATTCCTCTTAAGCTACTTTGTTGCATCCATTTCATGCTGCCACGTTCCTTCCGTTACAAGCCACTTCATTCATCTCTTCGTTACTTTATAGCTAATCATATGCACTTACAACTTCGTTAAACCTCTTTATGTGGTGCTTAAAAATGAATCAATACATTATTCTATAAACAAAGTTAAACAAATAAATATTACTCATATGCCTGGTCAGAGGAATGGTGCCTTGCCTTATCTAGTTTTATTCATCAAATTAAGGTAACTTCATTTTAAAATTTCTAAAAATGATTTTATATTCTTATATGAAATTACATTTAGGCACCTAACCTAAGCTCTGGTACCACTTTGTGACGCCCCGAAATTTCGGACCAGTAAAAACAATTACCGAAAATCCTTCTGTCCAAAACAAACAATGAAAGCTACCAATTTATTTGATAAATACACAACATCTCTTAATGCAATTTTTTTAAATAATATAAATAGAACTTTTAGAGTATGAATTAAACACAATTACCGTAAATCAACCATTGGGAAACTCTAACAAAAATGGACATCGATATTCATCCCTGCACACTTGATAAAACGTCAGTATAACTTAAATGATATGAAAGATGCATCAACCCAAGATGTAAAATCAATAATAAACAAAAATATTTTTTATTAATAAAGCAGCTACATTTATCTAATTGGGTAAACAATTAGATACATGATCAAGCCAATGTAGTTCTTTACACAAAACATTTAAAATCATTATTTGCTTTCAAAATACTTATTATATCTTGTAGAGATTCTCAAAAGTAATCTTAACTTTCCTTTAATATTAAATAAAATTCTAAACTTAAATAATTTCAAACTAAATTTTGAATTAACCATCCCGTCCATCAGATCAATTAGGGATAGCCAAGGAGAGCAGGAAACTATATTTTCCAAACCAAGCCTAGACACTATCTTCTCTGTCACCCTAGGATGTTCCAGTCTTTTATTTCAAAAGAAATCTATATATCTCTTGTAGAACTCTCTTTTAAAAGACAACCATATTTTATTATAAATACTAGTTTTCTTCATTATGCAAAGACTCCTCCATAATCAATTCTCAAACCACCTTTATATTTCTTAATATATGTTTGGAAAGATCTTTAAAGATTGAACTGAAATAGTTAAGTTCAACACCATTCATTATCTCGTTAAAACAAAAACACACCCAATTTATACCTCGTTTAAATAACTAATCATACCTCATTTAATCACATACTATTCATGCTTCGATTGAACAGTATTCATACCTTATTTAAACACTAATCATAAATGTCCTCTATCATCAGTCTTATATGTTGATTGCTTGTCAAAGCAAAAATCGCAACCAATATAGTATGTTAAAGTCATATGCATCTTTAAATTAAAATACAAGCTTATTAAATGAATTAGATAATAAGTATACTTACAATTTTCCTTGCTATCTTCATGCAAAAGTCTCGTAGAACATCATATAGTACTTATCATCACTTCCAAGTAATCAATTATTTTCCTCGAATCATCGAAATTCGTCAACCTTCATTGTTCTCAATTTTGACACGTTTTGACTCTCTTTTACTTTGATTTAACATCCTCGATTTTATCAGTTTGTTTATGATACTATAGGAAACTCAAGTCCAAATTTTGAGAGGATTTGGAATAGTTTACTATGATTTTATACTCAAAGCATCTATAACAGCGTTTCAGTCATGCTATAAAAATTTCTGGGTTGTTCATAATGATTTTAGACTCAAATCAGTTACTACAGCGCTTCTGGGCACTATAAAAAGATTCTGCTTGGTTCCGTGCTTCATAAATAGAAAAGATAACGTTTCGAAGTGTTATAAAAAGTTCCGAAAACCAGATTTTAGTCTGTTTTTGGGAAAAATGTTTGACGTTGTTTCTCTATGATAAAAATAGATTTTGACTCCAACTATTTTACAGTAAGAAGCTCTCTTTGTCTACTTAATTATCATCAAAAGAAAACGTCAAAATAATTTACCAATTTAATATATATAATCAAACACCATGAGGCATTTTTAACATGCCTATTTCGGGCTGATTTTTACCTCACTTTGCATCCAGTTTTCGGGCATGCAAACGGCCGAATTAGAAAAAGTGCCATAGCTAAAAGTTGTGGCCATCTGAATTAGCTTTCGAAATTGATAAAGAAGTCGTAATTTCATCAAGAATTGCAAAAGTTATGCCCAAAATAACAAACGTCATTTTTCAGGGTTTCAAGTCCAATCATTCATTCATAAATTTCTCAACTTTTCTTCAAAATATGAAATGAATACATGAACTTAAATAATTTTACTCACCTTAGACTTGAAAACCGAACATGTATTCCTTCTCTTATCTTCTCCTAAACCTCTCTCCTTTTTCTTATCTTAATTTTCATTTGTGAATGCATCAAAAAGAATGAACCTTTCCACCCTTTATATAGCAGTTTTCAAGGCTAGTTTGGTAATTTGGTTTTGGGACACTTGTCCTCCTTATCTTCATGCATGCTTTAGGATGAAGATGCATCCCTACTTAGGTGTCCTAAGATGTTTCTACACATGGACACCTAAGAGGGTTATGTGTCCTTATCACTTTTCTTTTTCTTTTTCTTTTTAGCTTACATGATAAGCTTCTTAATTTAAATTTATATCTTTTAGCTTACATGATAAGCTTCTCATTTTAAATTTATATCATTTAGCTTACATGATAATCTTCTCTTTTTAAATTTATATCATTTAGCTTACATGATAAGCTTCTCTTAAATTTATATCATTTAGCTTACATAATAAGCCTTTTTATATTTATTTTCCCTCACATGAATACATACAACCATGCTTTAGGATGAAGACACATGCCTACTTAGATGTCTTCAGATGTTTCTACACATGAACACCTAATGTATGTATGTGTCTTAACCTTGTTTACTTACAAGACATGTGTTCCTTTCATTTAATGACATGTGTCCCTATCATTCTAAGTCATTTATCATATTCTAGAACATGTACACATATACCATTTGTATGTTACTTCTATGATATGTACATACACACATATGTGTTCTTCTAATGTTACTACATGCACATGATATTTCAACAAATTTTAGTATGCAAAACCTCGTTTATCGATGAAACTGTTTTTAGTCACATTATCAATTTTTCTTTGAACTACTTATCTTTGTAAATAAAAACTCAACAACATGTTCTCTTCTCTTTAATTATTATTTATAAAGGGATTTAATCAAGGTTACAAAACCATTTTTATAATAATAAATCCAACATTTAAATATTTAAATTACCTCAATATTTAAATATTTAATGCTCGAAATTTCATATTGTTACAGTCAAACCTGTCTAATTAATAGGCTAAGAGGTCCATGCTCACTGTTAATATATTTGGTGGCACTCTTAAATCCTAGTTTGGGGATCAAGCCTAGGAGTGGCTTGTGTCAATCTGTTGTTTGTCTGGAACCCGTATCAATTAGCACCCTTCTGTTACCAAAAGAGCATCTCAAACTAGGCAAAGGATAGGACACGCTTTACTGATGGATGATCGTAAGAGGTTCAAATTCTGGAGGTGGGTACGGGTGCATTCCTGCGGAGCCGTGAGCGTGCATGGATCTGATCGGGGAAGATAAGATGCTTTAACACCGGCGGATTAGGCTGTGTCCATTAAGTTGACGGATACGGGACTGATATCCCCAAATACCATGGCAGGCACAGGCTATTCGCGTCTGTTAGGGAGCCGATCACTAGGTAGTAATTGGGTTAAAACCTAATCCAGATATTCTGATAGTTGGTGCATAAATTCTGTTCTAGGATATGAATGAGAAGCTTGTATGATCTTACCTTATCTTGTTTATTACGTACTCTTGTACTTTACTGTATTTTCATATCCAGTACTATTGATTTGTCTAGATATTTCTTTATCTTATGTTTATGTTAAAGATCACTAGAACCCACCAGACTTTATGTCTGGCCTATTTTGTTTTTCCTCCTCCCTCTTCCTTCCCCTCCCCTTAGGTTCTCAGGGTAGTGGATTGCAGCAGTGACCATGATTCTTAGATTCAGCTTGGACTTGGACTATTTCTTACTCAACGTATTGTTTCAGTTTTTGCTCTATGACTATTGTTATGACTCATGAGGGATATAATTTTTATGGTTTTGTACTTGTACTCTGATTTCCACGAGATAGATGTTTTATGACTTTATGTTATTTGAACTGTAATGCTGTTTTAATAATAATAAAAGTTTTGAAAACTTTACAATGCATTTTATATTATATCTTGTAAATTTTAGCCTCTATATTATTACTTTATGTAACACCCCACACTTTTCTGTGCCTAAGTTCACACGCGCGCTCGTCAAAATTGTAAAAGCCTATTCATTCGAATTTTATGCATACATTATATTATTTCTTCCGCTGTACATATATTTTGTATCAACTCCAATATTTATATGAAATTTCATTCCGTTGCAAATATTGTACTCTATGATTCTGTATTTAATTCTGTTTAGACCCTATAAACAAATAAAAATCTGTTGTTCTGAACATTTCAAGTTGGATTAATCACCGATTTGGGGCAGTCAAAATGGCAGGTCGTTACAGCTGGTATCAGACAAAAATCGGAACTCGAACACATCCAAGAATGGAGTGTGTAAATCTGGTACCTGCAAATAAATGACATTGAGAATAATCGGAGTATGATAAAATAACTTACAATGGAAATAAAATAGGATAAACTAGTATTAACTCAAGTAACGACCTTATAACAGTGAGTCACCATGTTAATGCCGAGCGGAGAGAACGAGAACGAAAGCCAAACTTAGACACCTATGAGAACCCAATCTTCTCTAGAAAACCTGGGAGGTTGTAATGAGGAAGGGGTCAGAACAACAATTTTTGGTGAACATGAAGAGTACAACACAATTTACAATACGTAGATATATTTCGTTTGGTTTAACCAAAGATATATGCCTAGCAAGACTTAACCTTATAAACATTTACACACAACTCTAACCACCATACCCAAGGTAGTATTCCCAATGATAATATACCGAGATAGAACGTTTACAAATACATTTATGAAGCCTTTAAAACATCATTTACAAATTACTAAACCGAGAAGTGGACTCCTAACTATGGAGTTTTGTTATTTATGTTTGTATACTTAACCACATAACGCCTCACCATCAACTGACAAATAAGGTGGATTCCCTCGATCACTTAAGACCCTAGGCGGAATTGTTGGTCATTTAATACCTTCGATGATTTACTCAAGGCTATTATAAACTAAAGGACACTAGCTACAAGTCCTACTAATTAAGGCTTCTTTCATTCACACATATAAACCCGTTCCCTGCATAAGGCAAGAGATAGTAAAAAGCCATTTATGACCACTCAGTTAGGTAGACGTAGCACGCCATTTAAGACCACTCAGTAGAGGACCGCTTCATTACTATCTAGATGGCCTTACTGGATAATCTCCTAGATGCTTAATACTTCCCGTAGGATTGGTAGCCTTAAGGAATGACCATACTAGACATTTATAAATCCAGATTTAGGTAGGATTCACACATTTTTTGAGACCCCTAACGGGAGGATCTAATCCCAAGTGGACTTCTTGACCCAATTCACTCAAGACCTAAGGAAGCGGACTATTTACGAAGATTATCAAACTCATACCCAATTGGCCTTTAATGCTTCCATTTATGGGACGTGGGCTACGCGGTCTCTTAATACCTTTTTATAAGTGAGTCTAATCATTTAAGACCTTAATCCCATATTCCCGTCAATTTCTCTTTACGTGAATATCATACGAACACAAGCTAACTATCGTCACGGGTTCCTATGGTTAATGATATCTCACATCAGATGGACATATATTCGACTGCTGGAAAGTGTAGAATTCTGTCAAATAAGGTAATTGACCTCACACCATTTGTTTAATTGCTGTTATTTATGACCGTAACGGTCATATTTTATTAAGGCATTAATTATCCTTAGTTATCAATCTCGGAATATTTATTTTTTGTACCCCAATAGACACTGCTAATTTATTAATTTATTGTCTGTTGTATATATGTATATATGTATGTATGTATGTATGTGTGTGTGTGTGTGTGTGTGTATATATATATATATATATATGCACCAAACCCCTCACATTAAGTCGGCCACTTGTGAATGCTGGATTAGCCAGGCGGTTTTGAGCAGACTTCTACCATAAGTTAAGCTTAACCTCATGCCTTAGTGCTGTTATAATTTAATTTATTCATAGAAGTTTACAACATTTATCCTAGCAAATTTTGAGATTGTAACCATTGGGCTTAACTACCTAATTAATTTGTTTTCCCCAACCAATGACAGTTACAATAGTTATTATTTATGCCCTTACTTGTAGTAATCAATTGCATTAATTGTTACAACAGTCACAGCATATAGTTCCATTTAATATGGATTACATTTACATGTATTATTCCATAAAATGAAAATCATTCAAACACACAAATATTCATTATAATGTATATTTTGTTGCTTACGTAGATTTGGATGGATAATTTTTATGTATATTTATTTATATTTTTTGCATCCTTAACGTAATTTTTTTGTAATTATTGTTAGGTTTAAGTGTTTTGGTCCGAACCAATATCCAAACATTCCTTTTTGCATTCAATTTTGAAATAAGGTTTTAATCTTACAAAAAAACTGTTAACTATAATTATTGCACATTATGCCTGAATATTGAAATAAACACATTTCTAACCACAAGAAATATATATTATGTATATTTTGGAATAGTTGATGTAAATTACGCACAAATTTATATATATATATATATATATATGTGTATGTGTGTGTGTGTGTGCGCGCGCGTGTGTGTGTGTGTGTGAATTTACACAACTTCTCCCTTTTTCAATATTTGACATATTTCTTATTGGTTTCAAATAATGTCCTTTTTATTTAAAAAGAGCAAAAAGGCACATTTACAATAACTATGTTAAAAATCTCAACGAATTTAAACACAAAACAGGCTTATATCTTTTTAATCAGAATTACATAATTTACCGTTTAATATTGAAACTATAAATCTAGAATAAAACTACATTTTAACAGTGTTTTATGGGACTAATTTCCAAATCTATAATGTTTTGTAATAACCACAATACATTTTCAAGCACAATTGTAGTCATTAATGTAAACGATTAAGTAAGCCTATAAATTATAATATTATTCAAACCACCAATTTATACTTTTAGATTTTGAAAAAATTTATTTACATATGTGATTCATTCAGACTTAACAATATTGTAAACAGATATGATAAATGTTGGACATATATTGGAGATCTAATATAAACGAAATAATAAGTTATTGTAACGTTGTATATAAATTTCCCACTCACCTGAAAGCATCCAAATCTAAAATCTGAATAATCTTTTAAGCCTACAAATGCCTAAATTCTTACAGAGCTATAGTTATTCTGAAAGGGGATACTTTCAGATTTGTAGATTTGCAAGAAAATAAGAAAAGAGGTGAAAAATCTAATGAAGAAGAACCTGGACGCCACTTCATATCCTTTTCCACTTGAATCTAATTATCCCTTTCAAATTGTATTGTTTATATTGGATTTTGATTGTGTATGAACCTATTTTTGTTTTAGAAATTTATTTAAAGAGAAAGGGAAATGACATAGCTTCGCTACCGCTCGCAGATTTGTGTGGAAAAGAATAAGGCATTATCCCTTTACTTATAGGAGTTGAATTAGTCACGAACTGTCGGTTTTGAATAAATAAACATCCATCCGTTTATATAATAATATATATAAAACTACACCCTTTTAACCTAGCCGTCGCTGAGCTGTCTTGGCTTAAAGCGGTCGACCGCTTCTATCATGGTGTGACCACCCTTCAACCATTTCGCCTAGTGAAGGCGGGTTACAAAAGGAAATAAATATTATATTTATTATGCTTTATTATTTCCGCCGGTTTTTCGTATTTTGTATGTAACATTTTCATACTGACTCTGGTCGCGAAACTCCAAACGTGAAAGTTGACCAAAATTATGAGACGAACGCAACGGTCAAAGTTTCATGGTCAAATTCCATCGTTCGCAAAAATGCCTATTTTTGAAATTTGATTAAATAATTATTTTATTCATTGTGAAAATCACGGGTTGTTACATTCTTCCCTCCGTAAAAGGAATTTCGTCCTGAAATTCTAACACTTACTTATTGTATCCTACATAACCAATTTATGTACATCCACTTTGCAACCATGTGCGCATGTGCACAGTGTAAATAATGCATTTCAACCACAAAACATGTATGCATAATGATTGTAAATCGGATCTTCCTATATGTGTGCATTTAATTTTTAAAACACTTTTGAAAACATGATGCAAAACATCCTAAATATAATGGCAGTTCTATATGAATGCAAATTCGAAAATCCTTTTTTGTGACGACCCGGCTTTTTGCTCGGTTTTCGTCTGTAATTAAACCAACTTAAATCTTTCATAAAGATGGATTGTTAGGGGTACTTACACGTTTGCACAAAATAAGAACTTTTCCATTATCATTACAATAATAATACATCAGAGTTACTGGAGAAACATCAGAGTACATCAATTACACAGCGGAAAAGATACTAAACTCAGCGGAAGAATATGCATGATCCATGATATAATAGCTCCAACTAAACCAGCATCCTGCTCTAACCAACTCGAAGACTAAATCTGTGAAACAAACTACTAGGCTGGCCGTGCAAAAATTATGGGCACCCAAAGTTTACGTGTGGGAACAATAAACTCCAGGTCAGTCATGGGACTAGTGTGAGAACTCAAAACATTTATTTTTAGGATTTATTTTAAAGTTAGGTAATTCACCGGACCATGCCGCTAATGCGGAATGGGTTTACTCCATGTGAATAACATAGCATAGAAATTCGCAATGACTATTTGAAAAATGAAACTAACATAAGGTCTCGCGGCACACACACAATGCAAATGTACACAAGGGCGTGGTTCCTCCTTATGCAGTCAAAAATTCTTGATACGTGAAGATCCTCTTTCAGTACTATAATATAGTGTGAAAACAATTTCGAAAGTAAATGTATCAATCTTAGCCAGCATAGGTACCATATACTATATTGACGTACGGTATACAACTAAAATCGTACGGGCTCGTAGCGGAGATTGGGTTTCCAACAATGGCCAGACAAAGGAACTTCCTTCCGAACCGAATTTTGAACACCTCTAGAGGGATGTTCGAGGATCAACAGTGATTCTCCTCATGCCAGCACAAGGTCGGGTTACCCGTTAACTAGGTAACTTAGAGTACGCCTGAGTATGTCATCTCCCAGTCGTTACTGACCTTACCGAGCGCGCGCCAACAACAACCACAAAAATAGATGCTTTTACCATATAGGTTAATACCAAGGCTCTATACCATAGTACATATTTTATCTAGAAGGAGACAACATCCTATAACCCTGCTGCATTTCTTCTTTTTTTGGCCATTTACCGGGGTGTGAGGCTTTCCAAGGTCCCGATCTACACTTAAATAAGCCATGCTTTGATCATCCACAACTCATCACATAACTTAAGTATGCCACATTGTCCACTTACAATGCATCACTGATTTCTATCGATATATAACCTCTAAGCTCATACATCTTAGAGAAAGGTGTTAAGCAAGAGAATAAATTCTCTGCCACCAAACAAATATATACTTAACTGAGATCAGTGCTACGCAGTCAATTACAATGTCAGATACACAATCCATACAAGTCCGTTCTGCGTTTGAACGAAACCATAAAACCGGAATTCCTTCACATACGTTTGGGCTTCTTGCAACTTAGCTGATATAAAATCCATCTGCAAATAAGAGCAACCCATTTGGGACATTCAGCAAGTCGTCCTTACAATATGAAGGGTCCCAGTCTTCAATACTTTCTTCAATATCTTTAATTGCTCCACAATGTCGTATTATTACTTGGAATGGTTTTCGAACATACATCTGATCCCGGTCTTTCCAAATAATAAGCGCAATTAAAAAAAAACAATTACGGAACACACATGCTTTCAACCAAATCTCCTTCCATCTTAGATTTTATTAAATTAAATTTATTTAAACTCAATCTCAAATTATCTTTAACAAAATACATATTTAACCCTTCTTCTTTAAAACACATCCCTTAAATCAAAAATAATCTAGCCCCAAAGCCTTAATAAATTATCCGTTTGATAACTCGTTATCAAAACACATTTTCCTTTGAAAATCCTTTAATCCATATTTCAACCATAGTTTCCAATTAAATCGATTTTCCAACATTCAATTCTTTAATGTTAAGTAAAAGATCATACTTGGTTCCCAATTTCTTATTTTTAATTTTCTCAGATCAAAGATTTGATTAAATCCCAATTTATGATATGAATTTCCATAACTCAATCTCATTAGGTTTCAAGAATGATATTGTTGAAGATAAGTTTCACGACAAATCCCAAATCAATCGATATTGAACATAAGTTACATAGAGATTGTATCACTTATATTCAATATCAATTCCTATAATTAGAGAATACTGTAAGTGGAATAACGATATAATAATAATATCTTCCAAATTTCTCAAATAGTACACGTTTACACCAAAGAATTTCATATCAAATATCCGAAGATTCTTTCTATCCAACTTATCCCAATCAAATTGGGAAACCCACATCTTAATTAAAAGATTTATCCAACTTTTTGACATTAGATCTGGATAAAAATACCATCAACTTGTCCTCAGTATTAATCTCCGTATCCAACTCACACTATAAGTGGAATAACAGTGAACTACCTTTTAAATTCCATATATAATATTTCTAATACTTTTAGACCTTTGAAAACATTCCACAAATCATTACTTATCATTCAGAAAATAGTTTACGATTTAAAACTTCAAAATAGATTGTTTTCGAAGGAAGCGTTATAATAGCATTTCTGAAGTGTTACAAAAGCGTTACAAAACAGTTATCTTAACTATTTTGATCAAAATATCGTTTATCTTAGCCAAAACTTAAACTTTACAATTCAAAACACCTTTTCATAGTTTGTAATGATTGTACAATTTTTTTCATATTTTTAAAACAATAAAAAATAGATGTTTATAGTTATGGTCAACAATTGTATTTACATCAACCTTTTCCAAAACGGTTTCAAACATAACTTGAAAATTATAACTCGAATTTAAAATCTTCTTTCACTCGTTTGAAATTTCTTGTTAATGGAAATCAAACGTTTTCATTTTATGGAAATCCGATTAAGATTGCAAAAGTTATAAGCGTATAAAGTATGCATCTAAAATATGTAAATTTCCCTTATGCGACAAGCTCTATTTTGACCATAATAACCATTATTCTACGATACTTCAAAATATCTTAGAAAACCATTATATCCTTATACAACCCTTTTAAAATCATTTAAATTTACTTTCCAAATTATTTTGGATCTAAAATTCAACTTTTATTATTGTTTCACTTAATAAATCAAATTCCAATTCATTTCTAAATTCAAATAACATCAGATTAACCATCCCATTCGTTGGATCAGTTAGGGATAGCCAGGGAGAGCAGGAAACTTTTTTCCCAAACCCAAGCCTAGACACTATCCTCTCTGTCATCCTAGAACGTTGCGGTATTTATTTATTCATTTAAAGGACTTTATCAATATACATGAATTCATACGTAAGGTCTTTCCAAATTATTAACCTTCAATTTCAATAATGATATTGCTTCTAATTACGAAGGAGATTTATCGATCACCAATGTGATGCAATAATTGTTGTGTCATAGTGTGTGCAAAACAACATCAACAACCATTATAAACATCTATGGCAACCATCATCAACATAATTAAATAAATCATAACTATGCACAAGCGTTATAACATTAATGCTTAATAGTGTGTGTGTGTTCTAAACTACGCATCTATCATCCATCACAACAAACATCAATCATCATTAACCACTAATAATTCACCATTATATTTAAATTAGTCTAACTAATAATCAAATATATAAACCGTGGTTAAAGTGTTCTCACCTAACAGCTTTCCAAATCTTCACGGTAGGCGAGCCTAGTTGAGCAAACCATCAGACAGTATTTCAGCGCACCGTCTATTCCACCAAAATATATATTATATAATATATACTAATCTTTCTCTCTATATATATTATAAGAGCAGGAGGAGGAGGATCAAGAACTTCGGCAAGGTGGTGGTGGAAAAGAAGAAGATTTATGCCATGGAAACCATGGCCATAAGCTTTAAGAAGAAGATGGAAAGAATAAAATGGTGTGGAATGGTTAAAAAATGGAGGAAAGGCCTCCTTATATAGGAATGGAGGGCTAAGGAGGTAATGACACATAAGGAGGCAAGTGTAAAACATGCATGAAAGGAGGCATCAAAAGTACAAGTGTCATTGCACTTGCCTTAAGGAGGGAAAGTGATCATTTGGTAGCATTTCCTTTAAAATGTTATTAAAACTAAGGACAACATTTAGTTCTAATGCTACTAATTCATGTTATGGTTTGACAGATCCGATCAAATGACAAATAGTATCAATAAATCCAAACTTATTAATAATCATTCTCATTTATAATTCAATTGAAATCTTTCATATAGCTTATCAAAAAAATTAAATATTCTTAACCATATATATTTATGTCAAATTCAAATTTAAATTCAAATTAAGCAATAAAAATTCCAATTTTAATTTGGTTAAAAATTCTGGATCGTTACATTCACCCCCCACCCCTCAAAACTTTTCGTCCTCGAAAAGGAAAGGGAATCACAATTACTCATTTGACATCTTGTAGATTTTCAAACACAAGATTAAAATTCTTTATATCAGAGCTCCCCGTTCTCATAATGGATATACCAGGTAGAATATTCTAACACACATATTTATGTATAACCATTTTACATGTCCTCCAACGATATCTTCCAATCACCCATTATATTCGATTCATCGTTTACTGGGCCAATTACTTATACTCAACCATTTACCTCCTTCAAGAAAATTCAGGGGTATAAATTATTTTTTTTGATCTTATCTTGCAAATACAATGGTTATGTGACTTTTTCCTTTCCATTTTCCAAAATTTACTATATTCGTTACACGAAGAACTTGATCATCTCCGAACTCAGCTTGTTTAAATGTTCAGTTTAGGTAATTTCTTCTTACTATTCCCGCTTGCCAAATATCCTTTAATCAAATGGTGAAACTTAATTCACAAGGTACTCATGCTTACTTAAACAGTTTCTTTTATGACCACAATATATTTTATAATTTATTGACTATCCAAAATTACCGATAGTTCCATTTTAGTTCCTTATATTGTTTAATTTTGGCTATCCTCATTAATTATTCCAAATTCAAGGTTATGAAACTTATTTCCTTAAAACTTTAGAGAAACAACTTTAACCAATGTAGTCCTTAACCAAAATATCGTCAAATATCTTATAGTCATATTGTGAAACTGAATTCTCAAGATATTTGCATTTTAAATTTAATCAGTTGGGGAAGAATAATTATCAGATATCCTGATTTCTTAATTCCAACTTATCCTTTAAATCATTTCCCATACTACTTTTTCTATATTTGGATTGCTTATGTAAGTTACAACTTTACATAAACATCTTTTAATTAACTAAGAAATTCCATTCACAAGATGTTGTGCTCAAGTTTTAAATTTCCAAATATTTTCAAAGATGTTTTTCCTTTATATTCAAAATATATACTTTCAAAATCAATTCCAAAGTAACTGCTAAATCTTACTCAAAATTTTGATTTGAATTATACACCTTTCAAAGCCTTATATATATATATATATATCCAAAATGCACTTTCTCATATATTATTTACTGGCTTATCCTTATTACATGTTCACCTGATATAAACAACTTATCAAATTTTCAAGATCTCGCTTACTTATTCTAATTCACATCAATTTTCCAAATATTTCCAAACACTTATCTAAATTGGTTTAAGTATATATTGATGTTTTAATCGGAATCATATAGTCATCCCACATTCGAAACTCTAAAATACACACTGATGATGCTGCAGTCATCAACATAATCATCTTTAAGCGACTAGAGTGTGATTCTATATCTATCTAGTATACTTAAGACTTCGTATATACATTGATCAGATGTATACGCAAAATCTTACTATACTCGATAGTCCAACCTCAACATCAAATATAATACTCAAACTCTTATTATTCTTTGGTTTCTAACCATATTGATTAGTTTCTTTAAAAGAGAATTACCTTAACAATTTTTACCCAAGTTTTTCTCTTAACATGGATTCTAAAATATTATAATCCCAAACTTAATTAATTTTACTTGGAAAGCGCTCCCTCAAACGTAGTACTCCAAAATCTCATACTATGGCATTACTAACCATATCTCTAATGAGATATTATAACTCTGATGAGTCTTTTCCCTTTGTTCAAATGAGTTGTACCCCATAGCTTTGTATAAACCAATGCTCTGATACCACAATGTAACGACTCGCTTTTTGCTCGGCTTTCTTCGATAATTAAACCAACTTAAACTATTCATAAAGACGGATTAGTTAGGGGTACTTACACATTTGCACAAAATAAGAAGAACTTTTCCATTATCATTACAATAATATTACATCAGAGTTATCGAAGAAACATCAGAGTACATCGATTACATAGAGGAAAAGACACTAAACTCAGTGGAAGAATATGCATGCTCCATGATATAATAGCTCCAGCTGAACCAGCATCCTGCTCTAACCAACTCAGAGACTAAATCGGCGAACCAAACTACATGGCTGCCCGTGCAAAAATTATGGATACCCATAGCTTAGGCGTGGGAATAATAAACTCCAGGTCAGTCATGAGACTGGTTTGAGACCTCAAAACATTTGTTTTTAGGGTTTATTTTAAAGTTAGGTAATTCACACGACCACGCCGCTAATGCGGAACGGGTTTACTCCATGTGAATACCGGTGCATAAAAATTTTCAATGACTATTTGAAAAATGAAACTAACATAAGGTCTCGCAGCACATACGCAATGCAAACGCACATATGGGCGATGTTTCTCCTTATGCAGTCGAAAATGCTTGATACGTGAAAATCCTCTTTCAATACTATAATATAGTGTGAAAACAATTTCGAAAGTAAATGTATCAATCTTAGCAAGCATAGGTACCATATACTATACTGACTTACGGTATACAACTAAAATAGTACGGGCTCGTAACGGAGATTGGGTTTCCAACAATGACCAGGAAAAGGAACTTCCTTCCGAACCGGATTTTGAACACTAGAGGGATGTCCGAGGATCAACAGTGATGCTCCTCATGCCCACATAAGGCCGAGTTACCCCTTAACTGGGTAACTTAGAGTACGGCTGAGTATGTAAACTCTCGGTCGTTACCGACCTTTTCGAGCGCGCGCCAACAGCAACCACAAAAGTAGATGCTTTTACCACATAGGTTAATACATGGGCTCCATACCATAGTGCACCTTTTATATAGAAGGAGACAACACCCCATAACCCTGTTGCATTTCTTCCTGTTTTGTCCATTTACCGGGGTGTGAGGCTTGCCGAGGTCCCAATATACACAAAGCTACACTTAAATAAGCCATGCTTTGATCATCCATAGCTCATCACATAAATCAAGTATGCCACATTGTCCATTTACAACGCATCAATGATTTCTATCGATATATAATCTCTTAGCTCATACGTCTTAGAGAAGGGTGTTAAGGAAGAGAATAAATTCTCCGCCACCAAACAGATATATATTTAACAGAGATCAGTGCTACGCTGTCAATTACAACGTCAGACACACAATTCATACAAATCCATTCCGGGTCTGAACGAAACCATAAATCCAGAGTTCCTTCACATATGTTTGGGCTTCTTGCCGCTTAGCTGATATAAAATCCATCTACAAATGGGAGCTACCCATTTGACACATTCAGCAGTCGTCCTTACGATATGAAGGGTCCTGGTCTTCATACTGTGTTTAATATCTTCAATTGTTCCACAACGTCATATTATTACTTGGAATGGTTTTCAGATATACATCTGATCCCAGTCTTTCCAAATAATAAGCGCAATTTAAAAAAAATACAATTACGGAACACACAGGCTTTCAACCAAATCTTCTTCCATCTTAGATTTTGTTAAAAATTAAATTTCTTTAAACCCATTCTCAATTTTTTTAACAAAATCCATATTTAGCCCTTCTTCTTTAAAACACATCCCTTAAATCAAAGATAATCTAGCCCCAAAGCCTTAATTAATTTTCAGTTTGATAACTCGTTATCAAAACACAGTTTCCTCTGAAAATCCTTTAATCCATATTTCAACCAAAGTTTCCAATTAAATCGATTTTCCAACATTCAATTCTTTAATCTTAACTAAGAGATTATACTTGGTTCCCAATTTCTTATTTTTAATTTTGTCAAATCAAAGGTTTGATCAAATCCCAATTTACGTAATGAATTTCCATAACTCAATCTCATTGCGTTTCAAGAATGATATTGTTGAAGATATGTTTCACGACAAAACCCAAATCAATCGATACTGAACATAAGTTACACAGAGATTGTATCTACTTATATTCGATATCAATTATCATAATCAACGAATACTGTAAGTGGAATAACGATATAATAATAATATCTTCCAAATTCCTCAAACAATATGTGTTTACACCAAAAAATTTCATATCAAATTTCCGAAGATTATTTCTATCCAACTTATCCCAATCAAATTGGGAAACCCATATCTTAATTAAAATATTTATCCAACTCTTTGACATTAGATCTGGATAAAAATACCATCAACTTGTCCTCAATATTAATCTCCTTATCCAACTCACACCATAAGCGGAATAACAGTGAACTACCTTTTAAATTCCATATAAAATATTTCTAATACTTTTAAACCTTTGAAAACATTCCAAAAATCATTACTTATAGTTCAGAAAATAGTTTACAACTTAAAACTTCAAAATAGATTGTTTTCGATGGAAGCGTTACAATAGCATTTCAAAAGTGTTATAAAAGCGTTACAAAACAGTTATCTTAGCTATTTTGATCAAGATATCGTTTATCTTAGCCAAAACTTAAACTTTACAATTCAAAACACCTTTTCATAGTTTGTAATGATTTTACAATTTTTTCCCATATTTTTAAAACAATAAAAAATAGCTGTTTATAGTTATCGTCAACAATTGTTCTTACATCAACCTTTTCCAAAACGGTTTCAAACATAACTTGAAAATTATAACTTGAATTTAAAATCTGCTTTCACTCATTTGAAATTTCTTGTTAATGGAAATCAAATGTTTTTCATTTTATGGAAATCCAATTAAGATTGCAAAAGTTATAAGCGTTTAAAGTTTGAATCTAAAATACGTAAATTGCCCTTATGCGACAAGCTCTATTTTGATCTTAATAACCATTATTCTATGATATTTCAAAATATCTTAGAAAACCATTATATCCTTATATAACCCTTTTAAAATCATTTAAATTTACTTTCCAAATTATTTTGGATCTAAAATTCAACTTTTATTATTTTTTTACTTGATAAATCAAATTCCAATTCATTTCTAAATTCAAATAACTTCAAATTAATCATCCCATTCATCGGATCAGTTAGGGATAGCCAGGGAGAGCAGGAAACTTTATTTCCAAACCCAAGCCTTGATACTATCCTCTCTGTCATCTTCGAATGTTCCAGTATTTATTTATTCATTTAAAGAACTTCATCAATATATATGAATTAATACATATGGTCTTTCCAAATTATTAACCATCAAATTTCACTAATGATATTGCTTCTAATTACGAAGGAGATTTGTCGATCACCAATGTGACACTATAATTATTGTGTGTCATAGTGTGTGCAAAACAACATCAATAACCATTATAAACATCTATAACAACCATCATCCACATAATTAAATAAATCATAACTGTGCACAAGCGTTATAACATTAACGCTTAATAGTGTGTGTGTGGTCTAAACTACGAATCTATCATCCATCACGACAATCATCAATCATCATTAGCCACTAATAATTCATCACTATATTTAAATTAGTCTAACTACTAATTAAATATATAAACTATGGTTAAAGAGTTCTCACCTAACAGCTTTCCAAATCTTCACGGTAGGCGAGCCTAGTTGAGTGAACCATCAGACAGTATTTCAGTGCACCGTCTACTTCACCAAAATATATATTATATAATATATATACTAATCTTTCTCTCTCTACATATTATAAGAGCAGGAGGATGACGAACTTCGGCAAGGTGGTGGTGGAAAAGAAGAAGACTTATGCCATGGAAACCATGGCCATAAGCTTTAAGAAGAAGATGAAAAGATGAAAATGGAGTGGAATGGTTAAAAATGGAGGAAAGACCTCCTTATATAGGAATGGAGGGTTAAGGAGGTAAAGACACATAAGGGGCAAGTGTAAAACATGCATGAAAGGAGGCATGCAAAATACAAGTGTCCTTACACTTGTCTTAAGGACGAAAAGTGATCTTTTGGTAGCATTTCCTTTAAAATGTATGAAAACTAAGGACAACACTTAGTTCTAACGTTACCAATTCATGTTATGGTTTGACAAATCCGATCAAATGACAAATATTATCAACAAATCCAAACTTATTAATAATCATTCTCATTTATAATTCAAGTACAATCTATCATATAACTTATCAAAATTATTAAATATTCTAAACCATATATATTTATGCCAAATTCAAATTTAAATTCAAATTAAGTAATAAAAATTCCAATTTTAAATTGGTTAAAAATTCTGGATCGTTACATTTTTCATCCAGAACCCTCACACGACTACGAATAGAAATATGAAGTAACAAATTTTGCATCCAAATCCTGCCATCCAAAACCCCGATGCTTCTAATCGTTTCCTATTAAATTTCTCCTAAACCGGATGTAGGAAATCAATGTGAAGAATTTTAACGTCAATGTGAAGAATTTTAACGTCTCCTTCACTTATAAGTATTCCATTTCCTATCCTACAGTTTACCTCAGTTCCCCGAAATACTCCAAAATTTTCCATTTGTAGACTATAACGGAGGCTTAAAACAAGCTCTAAAATGTAAAACGGGTTAACTAATAACTCGCACACATCATTGACAAGTTATGCGAACAATGTTTCCAAGGCTAAAACAACCTTTTTCTTGTTATCATTAACGTTTTTATCACATCGCCAACCCTACTGCACCGCTAAAACACGCAGAAAAATAATCCAAATATCTTTCTTTCATTGTTCAT
The DNA here is from genome assembly GCA_030737875.1 of Allium sativum. NCBI lineage: Eukaryota > Viridiplantae > Streptophyta > Magnoliopsida > Asparagales > Amaryllidaceae > Allium > Allium sativum. Next base: position 975,937,222 of record CM060915.1, on the reverse strand, counting down.
ATGACCAAAAATCGAAATTTTTCACAAAAATAAATTTCCGCTTTAAAACTTCTTTATAAATTTTGAAAATTTCTTTTCAATATCGTTTCACTTTCCATATGAGATTCGCATAAAAAACAAATTTTTTGAAACGTGTGCTTTGCGTCATTCAAATCGTTTATTTTAATGTATACAGACATTTTAAATACATGCAAACTGCCATATCCATACTTTGCATTTTCGCGCAAACCGAAAAAGTAAGTAAATCAGTAAAAATGTAAAATATAAAAGCAATTAAAGTTTTTTTTCAACAAAGTTTAAAAATGTATTTTGCGGAAACTTAAATGATTCAAGTCATATATTGTGAAAAAGGAAGTCAATCACGCAAAAATTACGAAAACTGAAATCACACGCAAAAGAATGCAATAAATTCTAGCTTAATAAGGAACGATGATTAATTATATGCATGACGATAAACAATGCAAAACTGGTCCTTTGCTAAAATTTATTCAACGTAGAACTCTATTTATTCCAGCTCTAGGACAACTGTTAGTAAGATAATGAGATTTCCTTCAAATAGGCATCGCGAATGACAAAATTATTTCCAATATAGAATTATCATAAAAAAGAAGTCGTACGATTTAAAAAACAAACACTAACAATTACAAGTACGGATTTTCAAAGCCACGAGCCAAATATTGGAAAGGGAAAACAACAGGGATGCCAACAAAACAACACCGAAACCCCTAAACAATGCCTATAAACAACGAGATGAATTGCTCCATGACTACAGATCAAACCATTTTTTTGACCTTTGACCGATCATATCATGATAGCAAAATTCTTAATATCGTATCAAAAACACTGTTGGTGTTGTTGGAGGTTTCCACATCACCATCCTTTACGAAAGAAAATTAGCAATTGAAAAAAAACCCACCACAAAACTGCTTCTCATGAAAATACACATAATATTGTCTAAAGACAAAAATGGATAAGTGAAATTACAAAAAGTAACTCCGTGAGACAGTACAGAAGAACAACAGCCTGAATCAAATATGATGTGGCACTAAATGATGGTTACACCATCAATTAAGCAAAAGATTAATTTCCTCATCATGAGACAAATCTAGTTATAACATCCCATCATCGAAACAATGTGTTAAATGAGTCACACATCAACATGGGTAGTTTCGACATAGATCTCCGAACACAAAAACCGACATTAAGGAAAATGTGATCTGATGCTAAATCTCCAAAGCCAGTCAAACAAAAGACTATTCAAGCATGCGTAAAACACGAATGCCTCTAAAATCTCATCGAGATTCTCTTTAGAAAAACCATCCAAAGAAAATTTAATCTTAATCTCCGAAACAGCAATCGCTTTCATCAAAAGCTATACCAACAAGATATAGCAAAGGTGGATGCAGCACAAACAACAATCCTATTCTAAGATCTCGAAGCAAAGGACTGCTGCAAGTCCAACTGCCATAACCAATATTCTTAGCCCTAAAGCGGTGAGACCTTTTTGCTCATTCCGTTCCAACCAAATGATATCTCCATGAGGATGAGACTTAAAATGTGAAGACCCACTATTTTCAAAGGTCCAAAATCAATTATAAACGTTATCAAACATGCTTACAAAAATTTTAGATATTAAAAGTAGCGGACCTTAAGTATATAAGATTTTAAAAAAATGCTAGAAACAATGTATAATATGGGAGAGCTCATGACGGAATAATTTACATAATTAAATCATCATAATGCATTTTATTACATCAAACATCCATAGGACAAAACAAGAATAATACATAAGAAATGGAATTTAAAATAAACAACATGTGGATTCAACATGCAGGCTAAGCTCCATTCTGCCTCTTCTTTTGTCTTCTTTCTACAATCGCCCATCATCTAACTTTACAAATTCTGTTCAAAGAGGAATAAAAAGAGTTTCAACTAATTTGACTACGCCTAACCCTATGCAACCAACCCAATCTAAGGGTTCCGGTGGCTATTGCATAGGAAAAGACTGCTTACGTACCCCTTTGGAGGGATCAAGCCCACGTAATTCTATTTCCAGCTCTTCTCGTGCATCCCAATACTCGTTAGTACATTATAATTATTGCATCCATTCAACCGTTGAAGTCAATATAATTTAGTACAATCAATATGAACATTGAAATTGATGCAAACAACATAATTAATACAACTACTCCACTAACGTAGTCAATTAAGAGCAGAAAATAGTGTCTTACACATGTTGACAACATTACAGCCAATAAAATAAAAAAATAAAAAATAAACATGCAATATTTAAACACCAACAACATCCAATGACAATTCCAACTTATAAAATAAGAAGATAACAATATTAGTATACTTACAAATTATTATTCATCGATCAATAATTGTTCGCCATCTATGCAAATATAAACCATTTTGTGTATACTAATCATTCCAAAATAGTAACACGGTCACCAACGCATAGTAACCAATCAACATTGGACATTCATCATTAAATAACCATAACTAACTACACATCAATTTGTAATAAGCAATGGTAAAACACCGCATAAACAACCTTAATGTGATCCATCAAAGTGAAATAAACATAATGTATTAGAACTAATCATATTTACCACAATTGTTTATTGCAAAAAGAAACTTTGTTGCTTTGTTCAGTTTTTTTTTTTTTTAATAATTTTCATTGTTCCTCCTTTCAAAACATTTATATTTTACTTAACATATATTTTGTGCAGTGTTTGTAACTATAAGGAATTTCTATTCTTTTCTGTGCATTCCTTGTTATCCTCAACATTACACTTTTATTTGTCTTCATCTTCACAATATGCGGAAATTATAACATTTCATGTTCTAATACATTAAAATATCAGGGAAACCCAAAGAGCCACATATTTCCTCATTGTCATCATTTTTATATGTTAAAATAAGTTTGTAATTCTTATGCAATTATTGAAATGATTAGTTAGAAATTCACAAGTCAAATATAACATTCTCAATCATTCTACATACATAAAAATATAATATTCAGTTCATCGATTTTTAAACCAATTAAAAATGTTTAGATCTAAGATAGAAATGCATAATTTATAAGAAAAAGTGCATACGTTAAATCAATCAGCTTTCATATGTTTATGATATTCACATCTAAGAGTAAACTTAGATGAAAGAATTCATCTATCCAACAAATTAATGTACAAAGTTGTAACAACCCGGAAAATCTGAACCAATTTAAAAATTTTAATTTGGCTATTTTAGAGGATTTTGAATATTGAAAATAATTTACTTTAAATAATAACGACCAAAAGTCTATTTGAATAGAGGTTGGAAAATAAATATATTTTTTTAATTATAAAACAAGGCCTGAAATGGCGCGGTAGTTTGACAATTTGAATTCGAACTTTGACTGACTGTACATCAAGCAAAATAAAATGGATTTTAGTGAAACTAAAAATATTTAAATTTATTTATGAATATCTTTCTAACGAATCTGAAAAATCGAAATTTCATAGAGAGTATCAAAAGTTATGGCCAAATGAATTTAAAAAAAGGTCGCTATGGGGTTTATAAAATCCTTGAAAATAGACATTTTACAAACGACCTCTGTTCTCGACGAAACCACTTTTATTGGATATAGGATGTCAAATTATTGCTAGGTTTCAAATTCCATAATTTTTGTAGTTAATATGTGAGCGTAACAAAGGAAAATGTGTTTGGTTGATTTCAGTCAAATTGGATCGACCAGAAAATGGCCATTTTTCAAACGGTCTCCAAATTTAATGAAACTAGTTTTGTTAGGACCGTATCGTCAATACGAAGTTAGAAATATTTTTTTGGAATTTTTGGAATCAGTATACGGCCCCGACAAATTGAAATGTACGTTCAAATCAAATATGGAATATTTTATATTTTAATTTGAAGAATAACTGACTGTAACAGTCGAACTGACTTACGAAACATATTTCATTGTGTTCGGAATGGGGGTATTTAGCTAGGAACGACAATCGTTGGGTTTGGATTGGAGTTCGTATGTGTTAGGGGGTATTTTCAGATTTAAATAAATTAAAATACAAAACCCTTGGCCAATCATAATTCGCCATCTCAATTCTATCTCCCCGTTGTTCTTCTCTGAAACCCGCAAATAAACAGCGACCCCTTTTCTTCGCTTTCCTCCTCTTTTTCTCCCTGACCACTCAATGAAATCCAGTGCCACAGTAGAAGTTTTTAAAGAGATTCTCCTGAGCTTCACATCTATCTAAACCTCGCCCTCCCTCGCTCAGTATCTCATGAGATCCGCTCCCTCAAAGGTCGGTCGTTCGCCGCCAATTTTCTCCTCCACCGTGGCACCGTATGTCACCGCACCTACCTCGCCAGGCGAGCCTCTCGAGGCTTGTCAACGCTGTGTAGTTCGATCGGCCTCAAGCTAAACGGATTGGCCAATAAATCAAAACCTAGATTCGAATAAAAATAGAAAAGGGTACGTTTTGTTTTATTTAAACTAAATATAACATTTAAAAGCGTTGCAAACTTCTAAAAATCATATCTTTTTTTTGTGTGGTTGAAATCCAGTGAAACAAGAGGCATTGGACTCGTGTGGACGTCCTCTACATTTTAGAAGAGACCAGATATTTTTCTGAGCCTTCTACAATTTTTGGAGGAGTGGAACCCAATGTGAGATTTCTGAATTATAAACGATATGGAATAACGATGAATAAATCATACGGTCGATGTATGAGTTATATAAGCATTGTACACCTCATGTATAAGCGCTGTATTAGTTGTATGTGCGATGTATAAGTTATATATGCGTTGTAAAAATCATATATGCAATGAATGGAATTGAAATGATATTGAAATGATATTGAAATGAAATTGAAATATATTTATATATGTATATCTATATATATACACTCTCCGCTCACCCACAGACCATGGACGATATGTATTGGTTGTGATTGTTTGGATTTGGTTGATATGAAATTTGGTGAATGCTACGAATGGTTGATTTGATATGATTGATTGTGGTTGAAATCCCAACATGATTAGTGTATGGGAAAATTCATCTGCGTACGAACTAGATTATTGAAATCCCCATTGTCAAAAGCTGTGAGGCTTTAAGGTAGAGCGAGGAGCCGTACTCGGGACGGTGCCGGTTTTAACTACCCTGCCATTATGCTACCGAAATTTTCTGAAATATTGATGTGTTTGATTTTATATTCATGTATTGAAATATATTGATGTGTTGGAAAATATTCATGTTTGAAATAAATTGTTTTAACAATAAAAATCACATTTTTATCATCTATATGAAGTATATAAAATAATCGTGTTTGAAATAAATTGTTTTAACAATAAAAATCACATTTTTATAATACATATGAATCGCTAAAAATATTCATTTTTGAAATAAATTGATTTTACAATAAAAATCACATGTTTACCATCTATATGAAGTATTTAAAATAATCGTATTTGAAATAAACTGTTTTGACAATAAAATTATCATATTTACTATATATATGAATTGTTAAAAATAGTCATGTGTTGAAATAAATATCTGTTGGATAAAAATATCATTTTGATCACATATATGAGTTGAAATGGTTTTTAAAATCGAAGAATGGGTTATATTTTTGTATATATAAATAAATATAATTAAAATAAATCGAATAACGAAGCTGTAGTTCATATTTTGAAACCGTGATTTCAAACGATTATTGCGGGATATCCGACCGTCAGACTTTCCCGAAACCCAAACCGTTGGGTTCGCTTTGGAAATATCTTTCCAATGACACCAACTTTGCAAAGATCCAACAATTAGATTTTGTGAAATGTTTAATTCAAATCTGAATAAAAATAGCGCCAGAGTGAATATATATATACATATATATATGTACATATATGTATATAATTAATTAAAATAAATCGAATAACGACGCTGCAGTTCGTATTTTGAAATCGTAACTTTAAATGATTGTACCAGGAGATCCGACCGTCGGATTTTCCCAAAGTTCTTTCCAATGATATAAAATATGTAAAGATCCAATGGTTAGATTTTCCGATATGTGTAAATCAAATCTGGAGAAAAACAGCGTCATGGCCGCATTATGGCCTGAAGCGTCATTTGAATAAATTGGCTATATTTAAATAAATAAAAATAGCGATAAATCGTTATAAAATATTATAAACGATATGGAATGGAAATAAATGGAATTTACTCGGTTTAGAGGATGTTTGATGGTTGAATGTGTTTGACCTGAAAATTACATTAATGAACTGAATTATGGATGTCAGATAATTTAACCATTGAAATGAATTGATTTGAAATTCTAAAATGCGTGAATTATTTGAAAAGGTCGAGTTAATTCTCATTTCAAATAATTGGTCGACGGTTAGAAGTCGAAGATATGAAGACGGTGCAAGACCGAGGATCTTTACATCGAATGGATGGCTACTGATGCCTTTGATGGGAGTTGCTGCCCTAAAGGGGTTACAGTGGTGGTCTTTCGGATGTACTTGTTAATCGTTCGGATGTGCGACGGCCTCTCTCCTGTATTGGACATACGAGAGAGGAATAAGGTGCCTCCGGTTTCGTTCAGACCCAGAATGGACTTGTAAATGGATTGTGTGTCTGACATTGGATTTCATTCTGTGTGATTGATGTACATCAGTTGCACGGCATGAGTTGCCTATGTGGCATGCTGAGATGTTGTGAACATTGCTTTTGTTGAAAAGCAGAGCTTTATGGTTTATGACCAAAGAAGGGCTTTAAATACTAGCTTTGTGTATAGCATTGATTCGCGAGCCTCACACCCCAGTATGAGCCCGAAACGGGAGAGGACATCAGGGAGGACATGCATTTCCTTCTATCTAGGAGTGTTGTTTTGGGTTTTACACGCCCGGGAATTTTACTTATGTGGTTGATGGATAGCGAGGCGCCTCGGTTATATCGGTCGCTATAGGGCCGATGGTTTGGTTGGTGTATGACCAGTTTACGCCCCATAGGGCGGGGAAACGCTGTGTTCAGGCATTTTAATCCACTCCGTGTCGACCGGCCCTGACGATCCAAGGGCCCACCTGAGTCTGGGTCCTAAGGGGCGGGCTAGAGCGTCTCGAAGCGGTAAGGACGATCCCCTGTCTTGGTTCATGATGGAAATCCAATTTCCAAATACGACATCGTGTAGTTTTGATTGTATACCTATTTGTGGTGACATGATATATGGTACCCATGCCATCTATGATTGATACTTATAATTGAAATTATTTTTGAAACATATAAACACTAGTAATAATATCAAATGCTTTTGTTTTATTCGTATCAAGCATATTTTGGCCATTATAAGGTAAAACTCTATCCTTTGGTTTGCGTTGTATTGTGTGATGGGAACCGAGTCTTATAATGGCTTCTTTTTTGTAAAAAGCATTGCGATGTTTAAATGATTTACTTGTTTTATAGCACTGGCAATCCAATGGAGGAAACCCGTTCCGCGTTAGCGGTGTGGTCCTGTGACTGGCCTTATTATAAAATAAGTTAAGTAGATTTCTCATACCAGTCCCATGACTGAGTCGTACTTTGTTTCACTTGCAAACTCGGGTGCCCCTATTTCTACACGGGAAACCTTGTATTCAGGTTTTAGCAGGCTCTTTCTGGATAGCTATGGAGCTGAAGATGGATTCTATTATTTCTCTCTTTTTTATGTTGTTAAGCTCCTGCTGTACATATTATGTTTTGACTCCGATGTTGACATATTATGTAAAGATGAACTGTATGCACTTAGTATGATCCTGTATACTGTGTAACTCTGATGATTATGTTTATCCAGTGTATTCTATTGTACATTATCTGGTGTATTTATATATTTCTATTCTGCTGTTATTTGTTAATGTGTTATATTCCAAAATTACCCTTGCCACCGGGGAATAGGGGTTTGGGGTCGTCACAACGTGGTATCGGAGCTTTGGTTAAGCTTAGTTCTAGAATATAACATATTAACTAACTCGTCAGAAATAGAATCAGTTGTATTCTACGACGAATAACTCATTTCAGATAGGATCAGTAACATCTTAGAATGAGTGTAGCAGAATGAAATACACGCTGATAGACACATTTACATTCAAGTATATGTCTCTATGCTTTAAAATACCTTTTCTGTTGACCTAACACTTTGTCTGCGATTTGCAGACATAGAAAATGAGTGGAAGAAGTAGACGAAATAATCTGGTTCAACAACCTAATGAGCCAGTTGGGCTTCCACAGCCAGGATCAGATATAGAAGCTCTATTAAAGAGATATCAAAATCTGGGTGGAGTACCGTTCTCGTGCTATGAATCCATTATTCAAACTCAAGCTTGGATGCGTTCTACTGAAAGAATATTTGTAGGTTTCAAGCTGAGAGATGATCAGAAAAGATTACCGGCATCTTGGGCGCTCAAAGACGAAGCTTTAATCTGGTGGGAAATTGTCACTAAAGATAACCCAGAAGGTAATATTACCTAGGAGAGATTTAAATAATTTTTCAGTGAAAGGTTTATTCCTTCAGAAGCAACTGAGCGGTTTGGTGATGAATTCTATTATCTGATTCATGGAGATATGACCATTCTGGAATATCATAAGAAATTCAATGAATTTTCTCGTTTCACCCGGCATCTAATTCAAAATCCAAAGATGAAGAATATGAGGTTAATTAATGGGCTTTGAAAAAAGTACAAAAGTAGTGTAACTGCACATGTGCAACAATCTTTTTCTGAAATGATATATATGGCTTACTAGTATGAAAACCTTGATAAGCAAGGCCTTTTGAAGGACGAAGAGGAATGTAGTTCTAGCAACAAAAGGAAATTCGAAGCTGATAGCCCAGAGACAAGTATGCAGCCTGAGATAAGTACGAAGTCTGAGTTCAGAAAGAAGCCTAGAGTCAATAGGAAAAAGGGTAAACCTGAGAAAGGACCAATAACAACTGACACATGCTCAAGTTGCAATAGGCAAGGACATTAATGATAAATTGCAAATATTGGAACAAATGAAAGAAGAGTGGATTTAAATCCAAGAATAAGTTTCAAGAAGATAGGGGTGCTATATGTGCCACCAGGCTGGTCATATTGCAAAGAATTGCCAATTGTAAAAGAAATCTGAAGTAGTGCATGTAAATAAAGTGACAGAAGTTCCTGCATCCTCAGCCGTTCAAGCAAGGCCAGATGTTTTGGAAGGAACGCTTACTGTCAAGAATATTCCAGTTAAAGTACTATTTGATACAGGCATGTCATGAAACTTTATTGCAAGTAATGCGGTTAAGAAACTGGATTTGAATTTGAAAAGGCTTAAAACACCCATGACTGTCCATAATCTGATTGGGGATTCCCTCGATCTTAGTTGGATATGTGGGGTGCATGTTTCTTTTTCCTGCTATTGATTCCCTACCATCGCGATCATCATGAATTTTACAGAATTTGATCTTATTCTGGGATTGGATTGGTTAACCAAATATGAAACTGAGGTTAAGTGCGCCGATAGAGTCGTTAAGGCAAAGATTAAATCAGGGAATTATATAACCATTCCATGCGAAGGTACGAATTCTGATAGAAAAGATTTTTGGTCAGCTCCAAATGTTTCTCCTTCTCAAAAAGAAAATATTCCTCTCGTTATAGAGAATACTTCGGTCGGCGTAGAAAATATTCCTGTCGTCAAGAATTATGCAGATGTGTTTGAAGAATTTGTTAGCTTGCCTTAGCGTAGGGAAATCGATTTCAAGATCTCTTTAATTCCGAATGCAAGGCCAGTAGTTCACGTTATTCGAAGAATGACCTTGAAGGTAAAAGAAGAATTAGAAAATTAGACTCGACAACTTGTATGGAAGGGTTTTATCAAGCCTAGTTTCTCTAACTAGGGAGCAGCAGTGGTGTTTGTCCAAAAGTCAGATGGTACTCTCAGACTATGTGTGGATTATTGTGACTTGAACAAGCAGACATTAAAGAGTAAATATCCATTGCCGCGACTTGATGATTTACTGGATCGATTAAATGGCGCACAAGTGTTGTCACGGATGGACGTAGCTACAGGTTTCCATCAACTTCGTATTGCCGAAGAATGTGTTCCTTTGACAGCATTCAGGGGTCTAGATTTATTCTACGGGTGGTTAGTAATGCCGTTCGGCTTATGTAACGCTCCAGCTTATTTTGTCAATCTAATGAACCAGGTATTTAGAGAAGTATTGAATAAATTTGTACAGGTTTTCATTGATGACATATTGATCTTATCCAAGTCAGAGAGCAAGCATGCAAAACATTTGGAACAAGTGTCAGAAATTCTCAAAAAGAATGTTTTAAAAGCAAAATTTTCCAAATGTATATTCTGACAAAAAGAAGTTAAGTTTCTTGGCCACGCTTTATCAAAAGAAGGAATTTCTATGGGTCCCGGTAAGATCACACCTATTCAAGATTGGAAGCAGCCAACTACGCCCATAGAAGTCCGAAGTTTTCTTGGATTAGCTAGTTATTATCAGAAGTTCGTTAAAGATTTTTTGAAGATATCTAGTTCCTTAACGAAGCTTACTAAGAAACATTCAAGGTTCAATTGGACTCCAGAATGTGAGGCGGCTTTCTAAAAGCTGAAGTTAAGATTGACAACTACTCCAGTGCTAACAATTATCGATGGCAATCAAGACTTGAAAGTCGAGACTGATGCTTCTAAAGAAGGTCTTGGTGCAGTATTAATGCAAAGAGGCCAAGTGGTCGCTTATGCTAGTCGTCAATTGAGGCCACATGAGAAAAATTATGCAGCTCACGATCTTGAATTGTTAGCTATCGTGTTTGCTATGAAGATCTGGAGGCATTATCTATTGGGTGAGAAATTTGAATTATATACTGATCATCCGTCATTGAAGTATTTATTCACCCAGAAAGATCTGAATATGAGACAGCAACGTTGGTTAGAATTTCTCGCGGCATATGATCTTGATATTTTATATACTCCGGGGAAAGCCAATGTTGTGGCTGATGCGCTCAGCAGAAAGAATGTAATCATTGCCAATCTTATAATCATGGCTTCACTAATTGATAACATATCTACTCTTCAGAAGGATGATCACTTCATTCATAAGATCAAAGAGAGAATTCAGAAAGGCGAGTCCTTGAGTTTTTAGATTGATAAAGATGGGATTCTAAGGTTAAAGGGCCGAATTTGTGTTCCAAACATATCTGAGCTCCGGAGAGAAGTATTGGATGAATGTCACAAAGCCAAACTTAGTACCCATCCAGGGGTGAGCAAGATGTATAATGATATCAAACGCACTTTTTGGTGGAGATCTATGAAATGAGACGTTTCCTTGTACGTTAGCCGGTGTACTACTTGTCATTAAGTTAAAAGCGATCAACAGAAACTCGTCGGATTGTTGCAACCGTTGGAAATTCCAGGTTGGAAGTGGGAACAGATTTCTATGGATTTCATAGATGATTTTCCCAGAATCCGGAAAGGAAATGACAGTATTTGGGTGATCGTAGATTGTTTCACGAAGACCATCCATTTTATACCTGTAAAATCGAACAGAACTGCTCAGAGTCTGGCGTAGATTTATTTTAGAGAAATTGTGAAACTTCATGGTGTTCCCATGAGTATCGTTAGTGATCACGACCCAATTTTCGCTATAAAATTCTGTGAAGCATTACAAGCAGAATTGGGAACGAAACTGAACATGAGCACCGCTTATCATCCTCAAGCAGATGGTCAAACTGAGAGGGTGAATCGTATTCTAGAAGATTTATTGCGGGATTGTGTTATTGATTTTGGCAGATCATGGGAAGACCACTTGCATTTGGCTGAGTTCTCATACAACAATAGCTACTAAGCAAGCCTGAAAAAGTCACCATTCGAAGCATTGTATGGTATACCGTGCAGATCTCCCGCTTGTTGGGTAGAACCTGGTAATAGACTTGTGTTGGGACCCGATATGATTCGTGAAGCTGCAGACAAAGTCGATTTCATTAAGAAACGATTAGCGGCTCAAAGCCGACAGAAGAGCTATGCAGATGCGAAAAGAAGAGATTTGTCTTTTTCTGTAGGTGACTATGTATATTTACGGGTTTCTCCCATGAGAGGAGTAGTTCGATTTGGCAAAACAGGTTAGTTAGCGTCCAGATTTATTGGTCTATTTCCTATGATTGAACGGAGTGGAACTCTCGCTTATAGGGTTCAATTGCCTGATTGGTTGCCTGGAGTACATGATGTGTTTCATGTATCTCAACTTCGAAAGAATGTGCATGATCCAGACTTAGTCGTGGAAAAAGCCACGCAATAAGATTTGGAAATTACTCCAGAATTGGCAGTGAGGAGAGAGTCGATAAAGATTATTGGCAAAGAAACTAAAGAGCTGAGGAACAAGAAGGTTCACTTCGTCAAAGTGCAATGGAGTGGAGATCCGCGAGACTGTCTTGGGAAACTGAGGAGAGCATTAAGAAATCCTATCTCAATTGTAGGGTGGATATCTCTGATTAACTCTGGTGCAAGGTACATTTACCATACTTTGCATTTCCGTTTTACTTTCTACTTGGCTGTTGTTTCCTTTTCATGGATGTGAAATTTCAATTATATAGTCTGAAATATTTTAAAAGAATATATGAATTAATTAGTATATTTTTGAGAAGATTAATCAATAAATTGATTGCTAATTGTGTTGAGTAATTAAGAATTTGATTAATCAAATTATTGGAATGATAGTTAATCTAATCAATAGGAAAATGAAAAGTAAATTTATGCAAATGAATCAAATATTGAACTGATTAAAAATAGATAGAAATATATGCATGTAAATTATATATTTTGAACAGGTAAATGGACTTGTTGTTGAGTAAGAATTTATTTGCGTGCCCGACAAATAGGTAAACCTTAATGAGTTGGATGCGCAATTTTATTATTATATCAACTCCTGTGAATGCCATTAGATGCGAAGTGCTGGTTATTCTGTGTGTAATAATAAAATGTCTCCATAGGATACTAACAATTAATTTTGAACTATGCTACGTGATATACTTCTTGAAGATAGCATACTTCATCATATACCACGTAAGCATTTGGAGCATATGTAACGAGGTTGAAGATTTACCATAGGAGCGAGAGGCTTGTATGGCGATGACTACATTTACTAGTTGAACTAAAGACTAACATGGACTATATAAAATGTAACGGTAAATTTCCATATTAATAAAAACCCTACACGGGTCTGAAGATGACAATAAACACGTCTCTCTGGTCGTTAAGGCACAAAAACCATTTATAGGGTGATGAGAATTTATTCTCTGGAGTTATAATCTATAAACACTCCCCTGTGGACACCGGAATATATCACTACAAATATGTGTCTGCTTATTAGGATTTATTGGGTACCTAATATGACCCAATAAATTTCCAAAACCCTCCCCGTACAAAGGAGGTTATGGAGAAATTTTTCGAAAATTTTGGGTGTTATCCAAATTTTCGAAGAATTTGAAAATTCTTGGAAACTGAAAAGTTGAAGAATGAAAACCAGAATGAAAGTTGAGTTGGTTATTAAACAACTTTCAGCTTCGTTCCTTTTTGGGGATGAAAAGATTTTAAGTAGGGGATATTGTAACAACCCAGAAAATCTGAACCAATTTAAAATTTTTAATTTGGCTATTTTAGAGGATTTTGAATATTGAAAATAAATTATTTCAAATAATAACGACCAAAAGTCTATTTGAATCGAAGTTGGAAAACAAATATATTCATTTTAATTATAAAATAAGGCCTGAAATAGCGCGGTAGTTTGAAAATTTGAGTTCGAACTTTGACTGACTGTACAGGATGCAAAATAAAACAAATTTTAATGAATCCAAAAATATTTAAATCTGTTTATGAATATATTTCTAACGAATCTGAAAAATCAAAATTTTATAGCGGAAATCAAAAGTTATGGCCAACTGAATTTTCAGAGAGGTCGCTATGCGGTTTATATAGCCCTTGAAAATAGACATTTTGCAAACGACCTCCGTTTTCGACAAAATCACTTTTTTCGGATCCGGGATGTCAAATTATAGCTAGGTTTCAAATTCCATAATTTTTGGAGTTAATATGTGAGTGTGGCAAAGGAAAATGTGTTTGGTTGATTTCAGTCAAATTGGATCAACCGGAAATTGGCCATTTTTCAAACGGTCTCCAAATTCGACTAAACTAGTTTTGTTAGGACCGTATCATCAATACGAAGCTAGAAATAATTTTTCTGGAATTTTTGGGATCAGTATGCGGCCGCGGCAAATTGAAATGTACGTTCAAATCAAATACTGAATGTTTTATATTTTAATTTGAAGAATAACTGACTGTAACCGTCGAACTGGCTTACGAAACATATTCCATTGTATCCGGAATGGGGGTATTTAGCTAAGGATAATAGTCGTTGGGTTTGGATTGGAGTTTGTATGCGTTAGGGGGTATTTTCGGATTTAAATAAATTAAAATATAAAACCCTTGGCCAATCATAATTCGCTATCTCAATTCTCTCTCCCCGTTGTTCTTCTCTGAAACCCACAAATAAACGGCGACCCCCTTTCTTCGCTTCTCTCTTCTTTTTCTCCCCGACCACTCAATGAAATCCAGTGCCACAGCAGATGTTTTTGAAGAGATTCTCCTAAGCTTCACATCCATCTAAACCTCCCCTTCCCTCGCTCAGTATCTCGTGAGATCCGCTCCCTCAAAGGTCGGTCGTTCGCCGCCAATTTCCTCCTCCACCGTGGCACCGTACGCCACTGCACCTACCTTGCCAGGCACACCTCTCGAGGCTTGTCAATGCTGTGTAGTTCGATCGACCTCAAGGTGAATTGATTGGCCGATAAATCAAAACCTAGATTCGAATCAAAATAGAAAAGGGTACGGTTTGTTTTATTTAAACTGAATATAACATTTAAAATGCATTGCAAACTTCTAAAAATCATATCTTTTTGCTGTGTGGTCGAAATCCAGTGAAACAAGAGGCATTGGGCTCGTGTGGACGTCCTCTACATTCTAAAAGAGACCGAATATTTTTCTGAGCCTTCTACAGTTTTTTGAGGAGTGGAAACCAATGTGAGATTTATGAATTATAAACGATATGGAATAACGATGTATAAATTATGCGGTCGATGTCTGAGTTATATAAGCGTTGTACACCTCATGTATAAGCGTTGTATAAGTTGTATGTGCGATGTATAAGTTATATATGCATTGTAAAAATCATATATGCGATGAATGGAATTGAAATGATATTGAAATGAAATCGAAATATATTTACATACGTATATCTATATATATATAGTCCCCTCGTCCATAGACCATGGACGATATATATTGGTTGTGATTGTTTGGATTTGGTTAATGTGAAATTTGGTGAATACTACGAATGGTTGATTTGATATGATTGATTGTGTTTGAAATCCCAATAGGATTAGATTATGGGAAAATTCGTCTGCGTACTAACTAGATTATTAAAGTCCCCATTGTCAAAAGCTGCGAGGCTTTTAGGTAGAGCGAGGAGCCGTACTGGGGATGGTGCCGGTTTTAACTACCCTGCCGTTATGCTGCCGAAATTTTCTGAAATATTCATGTGTTTGATTTATATTCATGTATTGAAATATGTTGATGTGTTGGAAAATATTCATGTATATGAAGTATATAAAATAATCGTGTTTGAAATAAATTGTTTTAACAATAAAAATCATATTTTTGTAATACATATGAATCACTAAAAATATTCATTTTTGAAATAGATTGCTTTAACAATAAAAATCACATTTTTATCATCTATATGAAGTATATAAAATAATCGTGTTTGAAATAAATTGTTTTGACAATAAAAATCACATTTTTACTATATATATGAATTGTTAAAAATAGTCATGTGTTGAAATAATATCAGTTGGATAAAAATATCATTTTTAACACATATATGAGTTGAAATGGTTTTTGAAATCAAAGAACGGATTATATATATAATTAAAATAAATCGAATAATGAAGCTGCAGTTCGTATTTTGAGACCGTGATTTTAAACGATTCTTGCGGGAGATCCGATCATCGGATTTTCCCGAAACCGAAACCGTTGAGTTCGCTTTGTAAATATCTTTCTAATGATACCAACTTTGCAAAGATCCAATGGTTAAATTTTTTGAAATGTTTAATTAAAATCTAAATAGAAACAGCGCCAGAATGGAATATATATATATATATATATATTAAAATAAATCGAATAACGATGCTGCAGTTCGTATTTTGAAATCGTAACTTTAAACGATTATACCGGGAGATCCAACCGTCGGATTTTCCAAAAACTGGAACCATTGGGTCTGCTTTGAAAAGATCTTTCCAATGATATAAAATATGTAAAGATCCAACAGTTAGATTTTCTGGTATGTGTAATTCAAATCTGGAAAAAAACAGCGCCATGGCCGCGTTATGGCCTGAAGCGTCGTTTGAATAAATTAACTATATTTAAATAAACAAAAATAGCGATAAATTATTATAATATATTATAAAGGATATGGAATGGAAATAAATGGAATTTACTCGGTTTAGAGGATATTTGATGGTTGAATGTGTTTGACGTGAAAATTACATTTATGAACTGAATTATGGATGTTAGATAATTTAACCATTGAAATGAATTTATTTGAAATTCTTAATGTGCGTGAATTATTTGAAAATGCCGAGTTAATTCTCATTTCAAATAATTGGTCGATGGTTAGAAGTCGAAAATATGAAGACGGTGCAAGACCGAGGATCTTCACATCGAATGGATGGCTGTTGATGCCTTTGATGGGAGTTGCTTCCCTGAAGGGGTTACAATGGTGGTCGTCCGGACGTACTTGTTGATCGTTCGGATGTGCGAGGGCCTCTTTCCTGTATTGGACATACGGGAGAGCAATATGGTGCCTCCGGTTTCGTTCAGACCCAGAACGGACTTGTAAATGGATTGTGTGCCCGACATTGGATTTCATTCCATGTGATTGATGTACGTCAGTTGCATGGCGTGAATTGCCTATGTGGAATGCTGAGATACTGTGATCAGGGCTTTTGTTGAAATGCATAGATTTGTGGATGATGATCAAAGCAGGGCTTTAAATATCTAGCTTTGTGTTTAGCATTGATTCGCGGACCTCGCACCCCTGTATGAGCCAGAAACGGGAGAGGACATCAGGGAGGGCATGCGTTTCCTTCTATCTAGTAGTGGTGTTTTTGGTTTTACATGTCCGGGCATTATATTTATGTGGATGATGGATAGCGAGGCGCCTTGGTTATATCTGTCGCTACAGGTCCGATGGTTTGGTCGGTATATGACCAGTTTACGCCCCATAGGGCAGGGAAACATAGTGTTCAGACATTTTAATCCACTCCGTGTGGACTGGCCCTAATGATCCAAGGGCTCACCTGAGTCTGGGTCCTGAGGGGCGGGCTAGAGCGTCTCGAAGCGGTAAGGACGATCCCTTGCCTTGGTTCATGATGGAAATTCAATTTCTAAATACAACATCGTGCGGTTTTGATTGTATACCTATATATGGCGACATGATATATGGTACCCATGCCGTCTATGATTGATACTTATGATTGAAATTGTTTTTGAAGCATATAAACACTAGTAATAATATCAAATGCTTTTGCTTTATTCATATCAAGCATATTTTGGCCATTATAAAGTAAAACTCTATCCTTCGGTTTGCGTTGCATTGTGTGATGGGAACTGAGTCTTATAATGGTTTCATTTTTGTAAAAAGCATTGCGATGTTTAAATGATTTACTTGTTTTAAAGCACTGGCAATCCAATGGAGTATACCCGTTCCGCATTAACGGCGTGGTCCTATGATTGGCCTTATTATAAAATAAGTTAAGTAGATTTCTCATACCAGTCCCATGACTGACTCGTAGTTTGTTTCACTTGCAAATTCGAGTGCCCGTATTTCTACACAGGCAGTCTTGTATTCAGGTTTTAGCAGGCTCTTTCCGGATAGCTATGGAGCCGAAGAAGGATTCTATTATTTCTCTCTGTTTATGTTGTTCAGCTCCTGTTATACATATTATGTTTTGATTCCACTATGGACATTTTGTGTAAAGCTGAACTGTATGTACTATGTATGATCCTGTATACTGTGTAACTCTGATGATTATGTTTATCCAGTGTATTCCGTTGTACATTATCTGGTGTATTTATGTATTTCTGTTCTGCTGTTATTTTTTTATGTGTTATATTCCAAAGATAACCCTTGCCATCGGGGAACGGGGTTTTGGGTTCGCCACAAAATTTTAGCATGTTTAAATCTAAAATAAAATCTTAGGACTTATTTGCAAAGATATAATTTAGGAATAAAATGTTTCTTAAAAAGTCTTAACCCAAATGACCTCTTATATATAGACAGGTAGACATAAAATTATACTCAAATTTTCCTACAACGATAGATCAGAGAAATCTTTCTATATCAAAAATGGAACAATCATCAAAATAAGTTCCTTCCTCCCTAAAATTGTAGATCTTCCCTCTCTAGGTTTAGACTTTGAATTACCTTCTTTCTACTTGATTTAGAAGTTGAATAATTATGTTTAAAGAATGTTTAAGAGGAAAAATAAAAGATCAAAGGTAAAACTGTCCCCCCTACCCGTTAAAGAGTTAGATTTGGCTCTCTTATATAGTGGCTAGAAATTGATTTATTCCATTAGATTAACCATTTAAAAAGGGTAATAAATGAATATATTTTAAAGCCTATTAGAAACTGATCACCTTTTATACAAAATAATTAATTCCTAAATTTGTTGGAAACAATTGTCTATTAAAATATATTAAATACCTATTTGTCAACCAATGTTTTAATTTTACAACATGCATAATTACACCTTTCTTATATTAAAATATTTTCATATATACATATATAAGATAATTCATATCCATACCGGTTAATTACAAGAATATGAAATTAAATTTCCCTCTATAATATATGAAGTCAATAAAAATAGAAATCAATCAATATTAAATAGAATATATAGACAATTAATGCATAATTGATTGCTAACCTATCCAATTATTTCCTATAAACGGAAACATTAAATATATATTTTGAATCTTATTTGCTAGTTCTTATAACATATAAAATCAATGCATAATTAATTGCATGTATATTATTATATAAACCCAATATTTGTGAAACACGACAATCAATATGCAATTAATTCATAATATATGGAATCGTGGCAAAATTAACTCACAATATACAAATCAATACATTATAATAATATGCACTGTATGCAAATCCATACATTTTATTTTCCTGTAGTACATTTTTACCATATATATTCCTCATTTATGTATGCATATGCAGACGTACCCACTTACTACTTGGAACACATAACTTTTTTATTATTTTGTCTTAAAACTTAAAAATATATCATTAATGAGTATCGAACCATGACTCTCATAAAAAAAAGAGTCCTCTTCCTTAACAACTAAACTAAGCATAACTTTGTATTCAAAATAAGTACACTAGAAATTAATGGTATTATGTGCGTAACCTTCATTCTTAAAAAAAACCAATATTTTGTAAACCATAATTCCAAATATCTCAAAATGATATATCAAACTGATTGTTTCAGAAAGACCTTCGCAATGGTTATGGATACAACATCCGATTTATGACAAAGTACAAATTAATTCTTAATTACTTAATTTTTAGAACTATAAAAGTTGCGGGATGTTACATTCTTCCCCCCTCAAAAGAATTGTGCCCTCACAATTCCCTAAATATAAAACCCACTCAAAATAATAAATCTTTCTTACGGGTTTAATGATAAAATGTATGAAAAATCATCAATCATAAGTTGTCTTTACATAAAATGGTATGTAGTGATAACTATATTTTCTCATCATTCACAATACGCGACAATTCCTTCTCTACAATGAATTAAATTTTCTATAAAGATGTGATGAAATTCCTTAAAGCCTCACATGGTGGAGTTCCCTACCTTCCTTGTACCAACCTCTCAAGGATGCACCAAAGTCTCGAACGCTAACTTTCCCTTTGCAAATATGCTGCAGCAAAGCCCAAAATTTGAAGTTAACACATGGGTTCCTACTAGAACCCTTGGTTCCCACTTGAACCCCGTGATTCCATCTTGAATCCCTTGGTCCCCACTTGGACCTTTAAAGACAACTTCCAAGTTGAGCTACCTTTGCATTTCGAATTTTAATCGATTGGAGTTTATCTTCAAAAAAGTTCTCCTTCATTTTATTGGAGTAGTGAAAATTCAATCAACACTAGCTTACTATCTTATCATACAATTAACATAAATAAAATTCAAAAAAATAACATACAAAAAAACTAAACATATCAAATAAGAAAATAATAATCAATTCAATTAAAAGAATTAATGCAAACAATCAAACAATCATCCTCATATCTCTCACTCAGTGCGTAAAGCATACAATTATCCACCGCTTTGATCACCAAATCTATTTGGGGCTATGACGGCTCCATGCCCTTATGGACTCCGTACAACTACTTGTCATGACCATGCCCTTCTGTTCTATAGCCAATAACCCTTCCCAGTCCATACATCCTCTGGCTCTGGTTCGTCTACATGCCCCCTCTCTCAACGATGAACCAGAGTTATGGATATCGATAACCCCTTTGCACACGTCCCGCAGCAAGCCCAACTCTAAAAGTTAACTCGTTGGTTCCCATCTGGATCCTGTGTGATAACTTCCCACTTGGACTTCCTTTGCATCTCGGGTTTTGGTCGAATTAGAGTTGAGTTGGTCTTTATAAGAGTTCACGATTGTTGTCGCTTCGTCACCTCGGTTCGGTCATCCTTGGTTTGGTTTGGGAGCATAAAAATCAAGTCCTCATTTGGTTCGGTTCAGTCACCTTTCCTCAGTTCAGCTTGGTTCGGTCCTCTAGCTCGACTCGCCATCTCCCGTTCGGTTCATCTACTATGGTTCGGTTCGGTTGCCTCGAACCGATCCTACACTCCACTCCTTCCTATGATAACTCAATCCAAACCAGGCCTTCCTTGTTGCCCTTGCATTTGTACACCTCTAAAGATGCCGAGTTCTAGTTCAAAACATATGAAACAGTCTGATCCGATCAATTCGAACCGAAAACCTGCACCTTTTCCAATGAGCTTGTTTCGTCTATTTTCGCCGTACGACGACGTTTTCAACCATTCTAACTTTTCTATGCAATCATAAAACATACCAAATAGCAGTAACTACATATAGGTTCAATCAAAAAGAATAAAACAACATTCCTGTTCATAAAATGAGACTAATTAACCCCAATTACTCTGAATCCCCTAAATTCTAGGATTAACAAAACAAATCCAAATCAACCCAATATATGACATAATTAGTGTATTAAACATGGAAATAAAAAAAAGGTTATTAACTTAAATATCAAAATAGGTAGTTCCCTCATCACATCCCCTCCTCCACGATGGAAGGAAATAGTTAGACATCCCCACAACTCAAAAAAAAAAAAAGGAAAGTCGCACATAACGGTCATATGCTAACATTATTATCAGGGTGAAAAGTAATCCCAAAACTTGTTCTACCCTATAATCTTGCACCTTATATATAAGATATAGTTCAAGCACATCAAAGGTTTGGTCTTTTATCCCTTCTAATCATCCTTGTTTTTAGTAATTTATTTTCTTAATGTATTACAATAAAATATCTTTCAAACTAGCCCCTTTTTTTAGACTTTTTGTAATAGTAATATGCTCTCATATCTAAGATGCAAATCATTATAACATAACAGTCAAACCTACCCAAGGCTCTAGTAATCGCTAAACCCAAGCTCTGATACCAAATGTGACGACCTTAGGCTTTGCAACCATCAGGCAGTGGGCTAACCTCCCACCGTGATATACAGTGATACCTCAGAACTGATTTTACGGCTAGCCTCTCGACTGCAACAACCAACCCAATCTTCCCATTGGGACATGTAAGGGTAAGAGTCTCCCGCTCGCCACCAAACAGCCAAGTGAGAACCCTCATGCCACGTTCTCTAACTAGCTCTGATACCAAATGTGAAGACCCACTATTTTTAAAGGTCCAAAATCAATTATAAACATTATCAAACACGCTTACAAGTAATTTTAGATATTAAAAGTAGTAGACCTTAAGTATGTAAGATTTTTAAAAAAAGCTAGAAACAATGTATAATATGGAAGAGCTCATGACGAAATAATTTACATAATTAAATCATAATAATGCATTTTATTACATCAATCATCCATAGGACAAAACAACAACAATACATAAGAAATGGAATTTAAAATAAACAACATGTGGATCCAATATACAGGCTAAGCTCCCTTCTACCTCTTCTTTTGTCTTCTTTCTGCAATCTCCCACCATCTATCTTTACAAATTCTGTTCAAAGAGGAATAAAAAGAGTTAGAACTATATTTGGATTGCGCCTAACCCTATACACCCCGAGCCAATCTAAGGGTTCCAGTGGCTATTGCATAGGAAAAGACTGCCTACGAACCCTTTTTGAGGGATCAAGCCCAAGTAATTCTATTTCCTGCTCTTCTCCTGTATCACAATACTCATTAGTGCATTACAACCGTTGCATCCATTCAACCATTGAAATCAATATAATTTAGTACAATCAACGTGAACATTGAAATTGATACAAACAACATAAGTAATACAACTACTGCACTAACATAGTCAACTAAGAGCAGAAAATAATGTCTTACACATCCGTGACAACATAGCAGCCGATGAACTAAACAAAATAAAATATACATGCAATCTTTAAACACCAACAACATCCAATGACAATTCCAACCTATAAGATAAGAAGGTAACAATATTAATAAAATTACAAATTATTATTCATCAATCAATAATTGTACGCCATCTATGCAAATATAAACCATTTTGTGTATACTGAACATTCCAAAATAGTAACACGGTCACCAATGCATAGTAATCCAATCGACATTGGGCATTCATCATTAAATAACCATAACTAACTACACATCAATTTGTAGTAATCAACGGTAAAACATCTCATAAACATCCTTAATGCTATCCATCAAAATGAAATAAACATAATGTATTAGAACTAATCATATTTACCACAATTTTTTATTGCAAAAAGAAACTTTGTTGCTTTGTTAAGTTTTTTTTTATAATTTTCATTGTTCCTCCTTTCAAAACATTTATATTTTACTTAACATATATTTTGTGCAGTGTTTGTAACTATAAGGAATTTCTGTTCTTTTCTGTGCATTCCTTGTTATCCTCAACATTACACTTTTATTTGTTTTCATCTTCACAATATGCGGAAATTATAACATTTCATGTTCTAAAACAGTAAAATATCAGGAAAACCCAAAGAGCTATATATTTCCTCATTTTCATCATTTTTGTATGTTAAACAAAAACAAGTTTGTACTTCTTATGCAATTACAAAAATGATTAGTTAGAAATTCACAAGTCAAATATAACATTCTCTGTCATTCTACATGGATAAAAATATAATATTTAGTCATTGATTTTTAAACCAATTCAAAATGTTTATATCTAAGATAGAAATGCATTATTTGTAAGAAAAAGTGCATATATTAAATCAATCAGATTTCATATGTTTATGATATTTACATCTAAGAGTAAATTTATTTGAAAAAATTCATCTATCCAACAAGTTAATGAACAAAATTCTAGCATGTTTAGATCTAAGATAAAATCTTAGGACGTATTTGCAAAGATATAGTTTAGGAATAAAATGTTTCTTAAAAGGTCTTAACCCAAAAGAGCTCTTATATGTAGATAGAAACCAGTAGACATAAAATTATACTCACATTTTCCTACAACGATAGATCAGAGAAATCTTTCTAGATCAAAAATGGAACAATCATCCAAATGAGTTCCTTCCTCCCTAAAACTGTAGATCTTCCCTCCCTAGGTTTAGACTTTGAATTACCTTCTTTCCAGTTGATTTAGAAGTTGAATAATTATGTTTAAAGAATTTTCAAGAGGAAAAATAAAAGATCAACGGTAAAAATGTCCCCCGTTAAAGAGTTAGATTTAGCTCTCTTATATAGTGGCTAGAAATTGATTTATTCCATTAGATTAACCATTTAAAAAGGGTAATAAATGAATATATTTTAAAGTCTATTAGAAACTAATCACCTTTTAATTTATACAAAATAATTAATTTCTAAATATGTAGGAAACAATTGTCTATTAAAATATATTAATGACCTATTTGTCAACCAATGTTTTAATTTTACAACATGCACAATTACACCTTTCCTGTATTAAAATTTTATAGGATAATTCAACTCCATACCGGTTAATTACAAGAATATGCAATTAACTTTCCCTTTATAATATATGAAGTCAACAAAAATAGAAATCGATCAATATTTAATGCATAATTGATTGCTAACCTATCCAATTATTTCCTATAAACAGAAACATTAAATACCTATTTTAAATCTTATTTGCTATTTTCTTATAACATATAAAATCAATGCATAATTAGTTGCATATATGTGTGTGTATAAACCCAATATTTGCAAAACATGACAATCAATATGCAATTAATTCATAATATATGGAATTATGGCGCAATTAACTCACAATATATAAATCAATACATTACAACAATATGCACTATATGCAAATGCATACATTTTCATTTTCCTATAGTACATTTTTACCATATCTATTCCTCATTTATGTATGCATATGCAGACGCACCCACTTACTACTTGGAACACGTAACTTTTTGATTTTTCTGTCTTAAAACTAAAAAATATATCATTAATGAGTATCGAACCCATGACTCTCATAAAAAAAAGATTCCTCTTCCTTAATAACTAGACTAAGCATAACTTTGTATTCAAAATTAGTACACTAGAAATTAATGGTACTATGTGCGTAACATTCGTTCTTATAAAAAAACCAATATTTTGTAAACCATAATTCCAAATATCTCAAAATGATATATCAAACTGATTTTTTTAGAAAGACCTTCGCAATGGTTATGGATGCAATATCCAATTTATGACAAAGTACAAATTAATTCTTAATTACTTAAGTTTTAGAACTATAAAAGTTTCGGGATTTTACATAAATGGTACGTGTAAGATCGGATAGCACTAATAGGTGTTATGGACTAAGAAATGATCAGAGAAAAGAAATTGTATTATATCTTGGAGTACTAGTAGGGCGAGATCTAATGCGCAAACTAATGCAAAAAAGAAGGAGCTAAGGCGATGACAAAGAACGAGAAAAAGGATAAGAATATGGTTTGGCTAGACGAGGAAGGAAGGATGAAAGAAAGAAGTTAAGGGGGGGGGGGTGATTTGGATGCAACTTTTATGGTTGTGTTCTAGGTCCAAGTTGTACCAAAACTCATCAACAAGTTGACCACTCAAGGTATAACACTAAATGGTCAAATGTCAAATGGGCTTTGAGAATTGAACCTTGACCTTATTAGGCCAGATTAAAACATTAATCTTCCTGTGTCATCTTTTAAGATTTGACGCGATCCAAAAAACAATTATACTCATCACAGCGGTATCAAAGACAGCAGTCAAACTCCATACTGAATCCAAAGATTCCAAATAGTCTCAACAATAATGCTACGACCACACAACAACAATTCCAAAATAATTCGGCTAGAAATCCGAAATTAAATTTAAAATGGATTTTCCGTTACCTAGCTGACAAACAAATAAACGATTCGAAATCAAATACCCCAAAATCTAAAGAAGGATTTTCCTTGGCCTTTTCGAAAGAAAATTTAAAACTTTTCAAAAATGGAATTTATTATAACCTAATGATTTCGTATTTATAAATCTAATTTATTATTAGTACTTATTATTATTTATATTCCAGTTTATATTACAAATTGAAAAACCTTTTTGTGTTCAAAAATGTTGGAACTTTAAAATGTCGAGAATTAATTTAATAATTGCAAATAGATCATCCAATATATATAAAAAGGCGAATACTAAAAATCACAAGGAATGAATATTAGTTACTTTTTAGTTTTGAGACATATTCCTTATCATTTCCAATTCCTTACTTTTTACCAATTGGATTATTTATTAAAATCACACAAGACCCGAACAATTCTGAAATGCGAATAGATTAAAATTTTAAAACCATATCTTTATAAAATCTTTTTCTGAAACCATAATTCCAAATCATTTCGAAGTCCATTTCATTTTCCAAACAATTTTAAAAATAAAATTCCCTCGAATATGTGGCCATGAACTTAAGTTGCGTTTTTCCAATGAATGGATATCCAAACTTTTAACAAAGTATCGACTGTATATACCTCATAATTATATTTCCAAATGGATACGATGTATTAACATGAATTACCGTTTCAGACCAAGAAAAGGTCATTGACTGAAACTACCAAACGAAACCAAAAACCAGAAACCGCGACTATCTCAGTTGTAGCTAGATTTTTGTCCAGTCTCCAAACTTGAATTTACGGAATCCACCATATGTCATCATCATGGTCTTTACAACAAAATCGCCAACGTGTTGTCCGGTAAGACATAATTGAATAGAAACCCGAACTCAACATATTTCTACTCTTAGTTGCTTAAGACCCATTCTATATAATTAGGCCCATGACCAATTCATCGTCGACATAATTTACAGTCGAGTAAGAAAGACAACGAATATAAAAAAGGAAAATTGAATACATTGTCTCACGAGTCCTAATTTACTAATTCCTCTGATCATCAAACTTATGCTCTGATACCAAATGTAAAACCCCACATTTTTCTGAGCCTAAATTTCGAAAAAATCAAACTCGAACACATCCAAGCATGAAGCGTATAAATCTGGTAACCACAAATAAATGAGCACGAGCATTATCAGAGTACGATAAAATAACTCACATTAAAAACAAAATAGGATAGGCTAGTATTAACTCAAGTAACTATGTTATAAAAATGAGTCACCATGTTAATACCGAGCATGAGAGAGAACGAGAACCGAAAGCTAAACTTAGACACCGGTGAGAACCCAAACTTCTCTAGAAAACATGGGAGGTTGTAATGGGAAGGGGGGTCAGAACAACAAATTATGGTAAACATGAAGAGTGCAACGTAGTTTACAATACACAGATATATCCCGTTTGGTTCAAACAAAGATATATGCATACCAAGGCATAACCTTGTAAACATTTGCGCATGACTCTAACCACCATACCCAAAGTAGTATTCTCAATGATAATGATACTGAGATATAAAGTTTACGCATACATGTATGAAGCCTTTAAACCTTCATTTACAAATTATTAAACCGAGAGGTGGGCCCCTAATTATGGAGTTTTGCTATCTATGTGTGTATACTTTACCACATAACACTTCACCCCAAATGGCAAATAATGGTGGATTCTCTCGATCACTTAAGACCCTAGGCGGACATGTTGGTCATTTAATACCTCTCGATGGTTTACTCAACGTTATTATAAACTAAAGGACACTATCTACAGGTCTTACTAATTAAGGCTTTTGTCATTCACGCATGTAAACCCAAGCCCCATATAAGGCGAGAGATAGTAAGCAACCACTTAAGACTACTTGCTAGGTAGACGTAGCATGCCATTTAAGACCGCCCAGTGGAGGGCCTCTTCGTTACTATCTAGCTGGCCTTATTGGATAATCTCCTAGATGCTTAATACTTCCATAGGATAAGTAAACCTATGGAATGACCATACGAGACATTTTAAAT
Organism: Allium sativum; assembly: GCA_030737875.1. Lineage (NCBI taxonomy): Eukaryota > Viridiplantae > Streptophyta > Magnoliopsida > Asparagales > Amaryllidaceae > Allium > Allium sativum. The sequence continues at coordinate 975,909,486 of CM060915.1, read as the reverse complement.
CCAGGTTTAGGTAGGATTCACACACCTTTTAAGACCCCTAAATGGAGGATCTAATCCCAGGTGGATTTCTCGACACAAGTCACTTAAGGCCAAGGGAAGCGGATTATTCCTGAAGATTATCAACCTCATACCAAATTAGCCTTTAATGATTCCATTTATGGGAGGGGGCTACGTGATTGCTTAATACTTTTTTATAGGTAGATCTAACCACTTAAGACCTTAATCGAGGCTATGTTATTGAGTTATTCCCGTTTGTTTTTCTCTTTACGGGAGTATCATACGTACACAAGCTAACTATCGTCATGGGTTCCTATGGTTAATGATACTCACATCACTTTAACATATATTCGACTATTGGAAAGTGCAGACTTCTATTGAATATGGTAACTGACTTAGCATCATTAACCTACTAAGCCTAACTATAGATTTTAATTATAAGTTCTAGATTAACTAGTATAAAATAAGGAAAGTTATATCATTTTAGCCTTGGAAATTTATTTAATTATTTTCCTCAATGGACTTAGTATTTAAAATGACAATCAATAACCATAAACCCCCTTTTTATTTCATTTGTTTCTGTTTAATAGGGTAATTGCCGTTTATGACCATAACGGTCACATTTTCCTAAGGTATTAGTTATCCTTAATTACAGTCCTAAAATATTTATTTGTTGTACCCCAATAGACATGGCTAATTTATTAATTTATTGTCTGTTGTGTGTGTATATATATATATATATATATATGTGTGTGTGTGTGTGTGTGTGTATTTATGCACTAGACCCCTCACATTAAGTCGGCCACTTGTGGATGCTTGATTTGCCAGGCGGTTACGGGCAAACTTCTACCACAAGTTGCGCTTAACCTCGTGCCTTAGTGTAGTTATAATTTAATTTCTTAATTGGGGCTCACAACATTTATCCTAGCAAATTTGGAGATTGTAACTATTGGGCTTAACTACCTAATTACACTTGTTTTACCCAACCAATGACGGTTAGAAATAGTTATTTATTTATTTGTGATCCTATTTATAGCAATCAATTGCACTAATTGCTACAACGACCATTGCATATATTTTCATTTAATATGGATTACATTTACATGTATTATTCCATAAAATGAAAATCATTCAAACACACAAACATTCATTATAATGTATATTTCGTTGTTTATGTAGATTTGGATGGATAATGTTTATGTACATATATTTATATTTTTCGCGCTGTTAATGTAATTATTTATCTTTTTTTACTATTATTGTTAGGTTTAAATTGTTTGGTCTGAACCAATAACCAAACATTCCTTTTTTGCATTCAATTTTGAAATGAGGTTCTAAATCTTACAAGAAGACCATAAGAAAAAAGAAAAATAAATATATATTATGTATATTTTGGAATAGTTGATGTAGACTATGCACAAATGTGTGTGTGTGTATATATATACATACATGAATTCATACAACTTTTTCCTTTTTCAATATTTGACATATTTCTTATTAATTTCAAATAATGTCCTTTTTATTTAAAAAGAGCAAAAAGGCACATTTACAATCATGGCCGGGCCTGAGGGGGTGCGACCTTTCGCTGTAGCAACCTTTCGTCCACACCCATCTTCTTGCTGTTGCCGCACCCTCAAACTGTCCGCGTCCGATCCGCCTCCAAAATTTCCGATCTATACAAGCATGTAAAATTCGGGTTTAATCCGATTTTAGGGCTTTCAAAATAAAAAACCGTAGGGTTTTAAAAATAGTGCACTTGTTTTTTCTATCAGTTTCAAGTATGTTTTTTTTCAATGATTGAAATTTGAAACTAATTTAACTATGAATTGTTTTTTTCAGTCTTGGAATCGGTTGCTGAGTTCCTGGTATTTGCTACAGCAAAGATTGATGGAGCCGTGAAGTCCTCTTGTTCAATTGGTGGGGCTAAAGATTGCCAGGGCCGGTCCTGAGTATTTGTAGGCCTAGTGCGGAAAGAAAATTTTGGGCCCTTAATTTTTTTTTTTACGAAATTGAAGTCATATGTCATATCATTGTCATATGTCAACTAGATTTTATTATACTCATGACATGTTTAAAAATACAACTGGTAATAAGCAGAAACAAGAAAGTTGAATAAATTTTTCTAACCTTTCTAAAGCAAACTTAACAAGTGTTGGATCTCATTCTTCCTCACTGAGCAGATCATAATGGAGATATATTACGCATCCTGACAAGAAAAAGCAGCTCTAAGTAAATAACTCATTAAAATTAATCTAAATTTGACATAAATTATATGGGATGAACATCATATAATAAGACACATTAAGCAAAAAAATAAGACATTATGAATTATAAATGAAGTTAGTATACCTGTGATCTTTGGTTAAAAAGTTATAGGTATTAGACAAAAAAATGAAAGACACAGTCCTTAACATATATACATTGTTCAAAGTTATGTTTATACTACCATGGTTAAAAAGTTATATCTTAATTTCTTATTTTGGTTCCAAAGCACTTGATCATCCAAAAAAGAGCTAGCAAATATTTCTTAACATGAATTGATAGACCAAAATTGAGTCTAAGTTTACAGTCCTATTACCTGTCATTATTTTCGCAGTCTTGATTATAACTTGAATCTCATTGTTGATTGTTATTGTTTACAGGTAGATCAATGTTTCTGAAGAAATTCGCAATAACAACACTAGTTTAGGGTATATTTTAGGTAGTTTGTTTGTTTATTGTGCTTGCTTATTTATGCTGTTTATGGTACTTTAGCTGCAGTACTATTATGACATTGTTTATGGTGGTTCGTTTGTGTAAACATATGGCTAATTTTTTCTTTTAACACTACTATTCGTTAGGACATAGTTGTGTTTATGTTAGTGATTTTGTATGTGTACTTTGTCGTTCTTTGAATGTGTACGTGTATATGTATTTTTATGGTTATTTAATGTGTTATGTGTTAATTGTGTATGTGTTTATGTATTACGTTATTATATAAGTTTTGAACAAATTGAATTGAAGGTGAAATCAAAGGTAGAGGTGGAATATAGTAAACTAACACCTTTTTAGTGGTGTTTTAGAAACGATGCAAATAGAATAAGTAGCGTTCTAAAAAGACTACAAAAAGTAGTAACATAGTAAACAAACACCTTTTTAGTGACGTGTTTAGACATGCTCCAAAAAATAACTTTAGTAACATTTAAAAAACCCAGCCAAAAATGAATCTATGGTGGCGTTGAAGTAAATGAAAGTAAAAATCATGGAATTTTTAGTTGTATGTTTTACAGTGGCATTTACCAAAACCCTACCGTAAATTTCGATGACGTTTTTTAGGCGTCACCAAAAATGAATTTTCTTATAGTGAATCAATATAAGGCAAGCAATATTAAAATTAGATTAATGATAAGTCAATATTAAACAACCTAATCCAAACAATCAACCAATCAATATAAGCTATCTTAAATTTAGTTATTACAAATATAAGTTAAGTCAAATTTAAATCAGTCCAAACACACCAATTTTAGAAATAAAATCATATGTTTCTTGGAACTTCAACCTATCCTTCTTCTCAGAAGATCGGATCATCCTTTAGAGCCTCTCGTTCTTTATTTTCTTTGATAAAAGTTTCTTTTAACTCATTATTTTCTTCTTCTTTGTTGAGTGCATAGATCATCTAATGTGTGTTATCGAAATCCTATCTTGATTCTTAATCATCTGCATTTGACTCTACTCCAAGTGACCTTGATTATGAAGGATGATAGAGAGAATATTCTTAAAAGAATTGAAAGCTTCTTCTAGATATTCACTCAAATTATGGATTAGAGAAGCCATGGAATGATAAAATTGAAAATATAATGATTGGACATTAAGAAGGAATGAAAGGGTAAGTTTTTCTGGAAGATATAGGTATTTATAGGCTCTGGAATTTGTTTAAAATGTATAGATACAAGTTGCTTAAGACTGTTTTTAAAATCAAACTTCTTTTTTTGGAAAACTGACGGTTATATGTCAACATGTGGGGTAGCCCATGTCAACCTGTCTCTTACAAATTTTGATTTTTGGAAATTTTTTGAGTTTTGTTTAATTTTGATTTATATATACTTATTTTAATTACTCTAATGTTTATTCTAGAGATGTTTAAGAGGTAATATGAGGATTTCTTGATAATTTTCATAATGATACATAAAGATGATACATAACAAGGAACTGAAATGCGATAATTAAAATAGAAACTACTACAAGGAAATACAACTAAAATTTAGGGGGAGGATGATGAAGATGAAGATAATTCAAGCTTGTGACTAACTTTTCCAAAGAACTTTCTCATATTTCACTACGCCATAAACGACTTAGTGCAACGAACTTGCAAGGTGTTGCCAGCCAAAATGTGACGATGGCTATACTATTTTGATCCTACTGCAACATTCTATTTTTAGTGTTACCTTAGCCGTAAACATGTGTTGCTCTAGATAAACAATTGTAACACGATGCAACATTTTGTTACAGCATTGCCATCGAATATTGAATTTTCCATGTCAGCAATCTGCACCAGTAAAAACATTTGTATCTATCCATCAATTTACTTTTTTAAAACAACATATATAGTTGATACCTCACTAAGCGTTAAAATTCCACACCACCAATAGAAAATCAAGTATGAACTTCCTTTTTTCTCCGGATCCCTAATTTTCCTCTCAATTTAAAATTCATCATTTCTAAACTCAAAGATGGTGCAAGGCTGAAAAGAAATCCATGGAGAAGTCGATCATTGAAGATACCATCTATGAAAGGGTATAACTTTAATCTCCCAACCAAATCAATCTTCATTGTGGGTGAAATTTTTCGTTACTTTTCCCAACTACTAAAGGTGGAACCATATATCCCTCGAGTGATTTCTTCTCCTAATTCACCAGTAAATGTGAGTATATATTATCAACATATATAAACTATACCTCAGGTTGCTTTTTTTTCTCTTTGTTTATCGATAGTTGCCTCCGTGCCTTTTTCAAATTTGCCTCCAACTTTATTGTTGAATTTTTCAATGTCCTACCTAATAGATGTTATGGATATTCCATCTCTCGCTGTTAATTCTCAAAAGGTATGCATTCCCCACCTAATCTTCTAGATTCTAGAATGAATCACTAATGTGATTTCTTAATTGGAATGATTGAAGGATTATTGAATGATAAAGTGAAAAAAATCTCTCGGCCAGATGATGTTTCTGTAAGTGTCAAAGCTAGTATATTGAATGATAATCACAAAAGTATTGATTGCACTGTTTGTTTTTGTGAAAATGTCAATGAATGTTACATATATCATGTGCACAGTCATATGTTTTCCATGTGTATACAAATTAATCTATTTCATTTCACAGTGCAGTTGAAATTCAACATTGCAATTAAAATGTTAAAGATATAACCTTAAAGTAAACAGACATTGAGATGGGTTTTAATGGAGTTGCTTTCCAATATTTTCGATTTGGGAAATTAAATTTTGATTTCTACATTTTATGTTTTCCCATGTATTATTTTTTGAATTGCTTGATGCGTTTCTAGTGTAAATATTTCTCTGGTTGAATAATATATGATCTCGGCCATGACTTATTCATTTATGAGTTCTCAGACCTATTATATTATTTGGACATTCCTCTAATTGAGTTATATTGATCTCATCCTTTACTTGTTCATTTGTAAGTTCCCTGGTATACTCGAAAAATTATATTTCATTAAGTCATATAACTATTTCATTTTGGTTCTAATCGGTCAGCTCCTGTGTTATCCCATTCTAACTACAAAATGTGTCTAAACACAAGTGCAATATCATTATTATATAGATAGTTTTTGATTTTATCTTTTAACATTATTTACATTGGTTTTCAATGAATGTAAGATATTTGTTAAGACAAATAAAAATGCCATCCTATGGTTTAGAAAAAAAATGGTTTGGAAAAGCTAGATTAGTGCTAGATTTGGAGTGCTAAAATTGTGAGATAAGACATAATACAATATCTGAAGATGACACTGGTACCTCTTCTTCCAGTAACACAATAATTCATGTTCCTATCCATGAATCCGCCCTTTTGGAGATGGAAAACATGGAACACATAATCGGGACTGTGGGGCCCTAGACCCCCTCCAGCGCTGCCCCCAGACCTGCTTCTCGGCTCGACTTTGGCCTGACATATATTTGTCAGTGTTAGTGTCTGTCCAAATTGAAACTGTATATGTAATGAGTGAACTGAGTGATGCAGTGAGGAATATCTGCATACGTGATTGACTATGTCATTAACAGTGAATTGTAAATAGTGGAGTTAGATATATGTACTATTTCAAATATTGAAATAAAATATATATTTAAATAAAAATACTGTATGAATATTTAATTCTGTGTAGTAGCATTTAATTCTCCTTTTTGTTATATTATATATATATATATATTAAAATTAATATAAATATCTATAGCAACATTTTTGGAATGCTGCTACAAACACCCAAGGATGTTATTATAGACCAAAATAGTGTTCTATTGTAACAATATTTGTTGTGTTGCCGTAGATAGTCAAAATATTTCCTTTGAGGTCTGCAGCAACATTGAAAATTGCATCATCCTACAAAGTTGCCGAAGACCTATGCCAATGTTTTTTGGGCCTGTTCCAACAATTTTTTCCTGTTGCGTTAGGCTGTTTGTTGCGTAGTGTTCGTAGAGATCTTGCCCATTTTCTTACTAATGATCTCTATAAAATCTTTTGTTTTCTGCTGTTATCTTTTTGCTCTTAAAGAGGATTTTTTTTGAATGGATTAGAGGTATTGTCGGGGTATTCATTAATTTTTAAAGAAGTATTTTTATCTTCTTTCTCTTCGTCGATTTTCATTCCTTCTTCCTCCACTTCTTCTTCACGTGCTAACCTTTATTCTTTTTTCGAAAGTGTTTCATATGATCGAAACACTAATGGGATCTTCATAAGATATATGTTTCCGGAATTATACACCTTTTTAGAAACAAACTCTTCTTCATTAAAATCAACTCCACGACAATTAAAATACGTGTGAGATGAATTCAATGATAAAGCTTATTTTCACCCATTGAAAAATTTTCAACTCGAAATTCATCCAAAATAACTTGAGCCTAATTGATGTCATAATTTCCAAATATAGCAAAAAGAGCTTTGCAAACTTCATCGTAGGGTAGCTGAAATTTCCCGTACAAAGGATGATTGTACGTTGGAGAAGAAGATTAACAATTCTTGCTTTTGGTCAAAATATTCATTTTTGAATTCCAAATCTTCATTGTTCTCAAACATACAGTGAAAAGTTTCTAGGTCATGCTTATTATTTTTGAAATTCGAGAGATCCATTCTTATGCACTTACAACTCAAAATATTTCCTAACACTTCACAATCCAAAATAAATTGAGTGCCTCTTACACTTCTCTAAATCTCATTCTTATTTCCTTCGTAAAAACCTCGATTTAAATTAGCATAAAACATCTTAACAAGATTGGGATAGCAAACAAAATCATTTGTCTTAGAATCAAACAAACTAAGAACACTAAATTGGTTAAAGAGAATTTCAAGTTCATAAGATCGAAAATCCCTGAAAATAGTAAATTTTCCCTTATCGACTTTACCAAAATTTACATAGTTCATGTGATCTTTGATAGTTTTCGGGTTGTCAAAAAGAAATCCTTTGGTAGCCTTAGATAGCCTCATTTTGCTTAAAGTACGTGAGGAATACATTAGAGAGTTTATGTGAAGAGAATAAGATAATGAAGATATATTTGAATTTTAAAATAAAGGTGAAAAGAGGCGATACGAATAGATAGATAAATAGAGATTCTATAGACATGTTCTCTCCTGAAAGAACATCTTTTCAGTACGTTGGAGTTGGTGGAAAGGTGGAGAGAAATCTAAAAGGTTGAAATCAAAGTTTGAATTAGGTTTTTCTGGAGGCATGTCGACATGTCCTTTTTTTTCAAAGGACATATGTCTTTTCTTATTTAGTTGTATATATATATATATATCTTATATTTTTATATATTCTTAATTTATTTGTTTCTTAAGATACTTTTTAATATAATAATGTTTCTATATTAATATTTTATAAAAATAACTTTATTTAAAATTTAAAATTTAAAATTTAAAATTACAACTATTGAATTTATACTTAAAACAAAGAAATTTCAGACTAGGAAAGCAAAACAAAAAACCATTCAAGCAAGAAATTTCAACACAAACTTAATGTAAATGCATACTTATTTTTAGATTCAATTTCTAGTATCTTCTGAATCGTTAATAGCCATAAAGCACATATTTGAATTGTTTGTTTCTGGTTCTTCGTCACCAGAGGATGAATCGAAATCATCTAATATAGAAATATAAGCCCTTTTTCTTTTATTTGATGAATTATTATTTGATGGTTGATTTGGTTTTTCCAGATGTGGACAATCTCTTTTCAACTTCCTTAGTTCATCATAGTTGAAGCTCTGATGTGGTTTCAAATCTCATTATTCTTCATAGAATTTTTTTTGATCGTTCCTTCTGAAATTATTCGTCTTCTTGTATTTTAGAAATTTTCTAAAATTCTGTGTCATCAAAGCTATTTCTTCATCATTGTCGTTATCTAGTCTGAATCTTCGGTTATTGCATTGAATGTTGCTATCTTTTCCGATGATTTATTTTCTCTCCTTCCTTGCATTTGGACTTAAAATGACATTAAATTTCCAATTAACTTTTCAATTTTCATAGCACTGGTATCATTGGCCTCTTCAATTGCCAGAGTATTTTGATCCCATTCTCGTGTTAACGAATTTAGAATTTTTCTGACTTAGCCTTCCTCAGAATATATCTTTCCCAAGGCCATTAGTGAATACATGATTCCCTAGAACATGCAATTCATATTAAAGATAGACTCATTCAGATTGATTTTAAATAATTGAAGCTGATCAGTTAACATAGATATCTTGATTTGTTTAACTTTGCTTGTTCTTTCATGAGTTACTTGCAAAGTTTTTCAGATTTCATATGAAAACTTACACACAAGCACCATATTAAATTATTTCTATCAAGTGAACAAAATAAAAAATTCATGACTTTTGAATTATTTTGTGAAGTAGCCTTTTGCTTAATAGTCCATTATGCAAAATTAGTTGTGGGTTTAACATACACTGTTTGTGTAATATTCCAAGTGTTTAATCCTACTAATTGTAAATATATTTTCATCCTACAAGACCATCATGCATAATTACTACCATTAAATAGTGGTGGTCTAACAGTGGATTGACCCTCTAAAAAGAACTATGATTACTAGTATTGACAATAATAGTGTTGGTTGTCATTTAAAAATTTTCAAAAATCAGATTATGAACACTTTGAAAACCAATGCTCTGATACTAATTGTTGGGAAATGCGGATTAAGGATCTTAAGGTGAACTTAACACTACAGGGGAGTGAATAGTGTTTAACGGAATTTTATTTTATTTTAATGAAATCTTATTGAATTAATCAGAAATAAATGCAAATCACAAATATATAACAATCATAGAATCAAACAACATAGAATAAAAAGTAAAAACTGTAAAGGAAAGAACACATCAGGATTTTTATAATAGTTCGGAGTTACCCTGCATCCAATTTCACACAACTCTTAGTTGATGCTGATTACTTTTCAATATAATCTTTAAATACAATCCTCGATTTCATAGGCCACGAGGTACAACATACCAATTTTTGGAGTATAGTGAGACTCAATTGATTTACGGGCTATAATCACAACTAGTTAATTTATACAAGCTACAACCATACTTTTTCAATATCTACTTTGGAAGGAAGACTCGATAGAAATAGATCTTGCAATCTTTGATTACAAAAATTCTTACAAATGTGAATAGCACTTATAATCTTAAGAGAGTTTGATAGAGAATCAAACAAATATTGAATTAGTTTAATTTTCTTTGAAATTCGGTAGAGTTTGACAATAGAACTTAGAAAATTAAGAGTAATATTGGAGAGGAGAAAGGAGAGAAGAAGATAAATGAAATTAGTTATGAAGATTCGAATTTAGAAGTCTGATTATAGTTGTCTATAGTCATAACCTTCTAGGAAAGTTTCAAACCAATAGACACAACTTTTGAAATTCAAAATTTGAAAATAACGGTAACCATTTCTACATGTAGGGTATCCCATGTCGATATTTTAATGATGATCAAATAAGTCATGGTAATTCTGGAGTTTAAACGTACTATTGTTCTATATAATAAAATAATATAATAGAGTAAAAATATAAATTAAAACATATAATTAAAATTTATAACGTTTTTTTTTTGAAATTTGGTTCACTTTTATTACATATTTAAACTGTACATTTAACAAGTCATATACATGCTAAATAATTACAACAAACAGATGTAAAAACACTCTTTAACTCCCGCTACTACCATCTACAAACCTTCATCTTTCGTCTGGCGTCCATCAACTCTATGCCCCATCCAGACAAAAATCTCAGATTTGTTGGATTCCTCTCCGTCGTACTGCCATTGTTTGTCATTAGGTACCATATTTCCTTCTCGACTTGTCTCAATTTAGTTACAGTGTCACATGATCTTGCTTCAAATATCCTCTGATTTCGTTCGTTCCAAATGAAGTATACTGTCATTGTTATAACTGCGCAGCCTACATCTAGTACTTGATCCCTTGCTACAAATGAAGAATGTATCTTCTTAAGTTCATCTTCAAATGAAGGCAATAATGTGGATGATAAACCCAGTTTTAGCCTAATCGCACTCCAAATGTACCCTGAATATTCACATCCAAAGAATAGATGATTAGTTAATTCTACATCTTTTTCACATAGCGCACACGTAGTGCTTGAGACAACTCCAAACCGATAAAGCCATTCTCTAGTATTTAATCTATCAAGAAATGCCAGATAAGCAACAAATGACATCCTTATACTATTTTTTATATGCCAAACAATGCATAGGTGAGTCATAGCCATATCACGTGCTTGACCAGCTTGAAACTGTCTTGGAAAAGGAGAATTCCCCACCATCACCCCATTCATAATAATCTAAGAACTTATCTGACCGCCGCTGAATGTTGTGTATGTGCCTAGCAGCTTCGCGAGTAGCCGGGTGTAAGGAGGAGCAGATAGAACCATGCTACATCACCATAGAGACACGTTCTGCCTTGTTTCCAATCGCTTGAAATCTGTTGAAGCCCAATATGTCGATCAAGCATTTGCAGTTGATCCAGGATTCGAACCAGAGAGAGGCATGTTCACCAGTTACTATGGCTTTATTAAAATTTATAGAAGTAATATAAAAGTAAATTTAAAATTATAAGTGTAAATATAAAAACTTAATATACAAAGCTATAGATAAATGAGAAACTTAAAAATTGATATATAAACCAAAATATAATAGTATTAAAACCTAAGTAACCATATATAATTAAAAATTAAAATATACGTAGTAAAATATAAAATATTTAAATTAGGAGTTAGATTTAAAAATTAAGAAATAATCTTCAAAGATGTATTGTAACACCCGGTATTTTCTATGAACATAAAAGTAACAAAAAAGAGAATAATAAATTATTAAAAGAAGAATTAGATGAAATGGGTTACACCATTGCGTTCGTCTCGGAATTCTTCTTGATATGGAGTCCAAGTTTGCGTAAAACGGATACCGTATGAAGAAGATATGGACGAACGAAGTTTGGTTGAAAAACCAGAAGTCGACCAGAATGCACTGACGCACTTCACAGGTGCGCTAGTACAAAAGTGCACTGGCGCACCTGCCAAGTGCACCCAAAAAGATCCAGCATAGAATTCTAGAGTGTTCTATGATGATGTGTCTTCTTCTGAGTGGCCGGATGATGTGTATTTGAGCTGGGTGGTTCTGATGGTCTCTTAGTTCATCTAAGGGCTCTAAAACACTCTCTACACCTATAAATACATAGCAAGACCCAACCCTAATTCATTAACAAAGAGGAATAGCTCCTCCATGCTCCTAAAACCTAAAGCGACATAGCCTCCACCCTAATCAACCAATTCAAGCGAGAAGATAAAGATAACAAATCGACACCTACATTAACGGAAAGCTAATCATCTCCAGAAATTAGATCCTAGAGTCGTTCTTCTCTTTCTTAAATCATGATTTGTGAGTACAGTTATTTTTAGATATGAAATTTAATGATGATCTTGACATGGTTATAAATCTGAATTGGAGATTATGCATATTCCTGTTTATCAGATCTGTTTTCTATGTAGATCTATCTTATTTTAACTATTCTATATCTCTTCCTTCCTTCTATTCTATAGCCAGGCTACCACGAGCCTGAGCCAAATCTCATAAGAGATTGACACGCAAACGCTAAATTTGGGGAAAATATTGAATGATGCATAATTGGACATAATTAATTTGTGATTAAATTGAGAACACAACATAAGTTGTAATTTAAGATCTAGATCTAGGCATACTATATATGACGGTTTATGATCTGGAAGAAGGAGAATTATTGTATGACAACATATGACTTGAAATTTGGGAACATAATGCATGTTATAATTCAAGATCTGATTTTGAGGACATAATACATGTTGTGATTTAAGGTCTAGATTTGGGGGCATACTTTATATGGCGATCTATGACTTGAAAGAAAAAAAGGATACGTGATTTAGGCGTAAACATTCTATATTAAAATAGGATAACTATTACTTGGGAATACGCCTAAATGGGGATTTTTGGATATTTGACATACGCTGAAATCAAAGGCTATAATTTGGCATAATTTATATAGTATATCATGATTTGGGGTTTTTGGAGAATATTTTGTACCATGTAAATTTAACTAGAAATTTGGGGCATACGTTTATTGTGAATTATGACCATAATTTGAGCATGTAAGATTAGGCTTAGTTTTATGATTAAGCGAGGTATGTCAATGGAATTTTAAGGTATGATTAAATCTGTTAAATTGTCTAATTGCTAAATCTTTTGAAACTGAATACGGTAATTTGGGGTATGAAAATCTGTAGGCTTGATCTAAAATTGAGTAAAACATGTTAATAGAACTTTGGATAATCTGCTGTAACTTGTAAAGAAGTTAATTTGTCGAATTGGCATAATTAGTCTGATATTGGCATAATCTGTGAATGAATGCTTTAGCCAAAAATAAGAAAGCTGAGACATGAGGTTAGACTCTGTTTGCGGTAGAAGCCTGCCCGGACCCAACCGACTTAACCAGCAACCGCAAACTGTCAGTCTAATGTGAGAGGTCGTAGGCATAAAGATGCTTAGACACGAGGTTAGGTCTGGCCTGTTGAAGAAGTCAGCCCAGAACTGCCCTGCACATCCAGCGGCCACAAGCTACCGACCTAATGTGAGAGGTCTGTGCATTAATATTTAATTAATGCAAATCTAACATAAATGTGATACCTAAAACATGTTGGGTGGATAGGGTTAAAAACAATTGGACTGATGAATCTAATAAACCCGTTTCGTAATCTGTAGGCCCAATACAAAGTTAGGTGAAATAATCTGTAAGTCCGTTAATCTGTATATCTGATCCGTTAGTCTGAAAACTTGTTAATCTGTACATCTGATCCGTTAGTCTTAAAACTTGTTAACTTGTATGTCTGATCTGAGAACTAGTTAATCTGAACTTTGTACATTTGAAATCGGTAAGCAAGTTAATCCGGAATCTGTTAGCCTAGGGACACAAGGTTAGGAGGGGTAATTACTTGTGTCATTTGTTGTTTGGGACCCTTATTAGTCAGTAACCCTTTCTGGTATCAAAACTATGACCCAACACTAAGAGGGGTCCGGGAACGCTTACAGAACAAATTGTAAGAGGTTCACTCTTATAAAGGCGAGGGGTGTTGATGGTGCATTCTAACCGGGTCATGTGCGTGCATGGATCCGGTCTGCTCTGAGGATGTAAGACACCGTGACATCTGTAAATAGGTCTGTGTCTATAGGTTGCCAATTTAGGGAGTAATACACCCTTCTATGGGGCCGGCACAGGGTATTTATGTATTAGGGAGCCAATCGCTTGGGGTAGAATTTAGGGTACACTTAGCTCTGTCTGTTTTTGCTGGGGTACCATCTGTTTCTGTTAGGGTGGTAACACCTGTCTGTTTTTGTGTGGTACCGTCTGTTGGGGTGGTAAAGGCCCATTACTAGTGTACACCTAATTCGAATATTCTGTTTCTGTAGGGATTATTCTATTTCTGTCTCTGGTTACGTTCCTGCTTCTGTTTCTGTACCTTCTGTTTCTGTTGGGGTGGTAAAAGCTCAGTACTAGTATTCTGTTTCTGTACCGTCTATCTCCGTTCGGGTGGTAAAAGCCCATTACTAACATCGTGTTTCTGAAGAGATCATTCTGTTTACTGTTTAGACATTAGGACAACACCTAATTCTGTTACACTAGTATTAGTGTAGAAAAGTGAAAAGTAATTAAGAAGCATAGCTTGGTCTTGGTTATTATTTTCGATTTCGTTAACCCTGTTTATACCTATTATTCTTGTTCCTGTTATATCTCTTCTAGTTTTATTTTCATGTCATGATACTATTATCTGTTTATATGCTGAAAGTCACTGGACTCACCGGACTTATGTCTGACCTAGTTTATTTCACCTCTTTTCTTTCCGTCTCCCCTCCTCCCTAGGTGCTCAGGGTGGAAACTTAGGAGCTTGATTCAGATTCTCTCTGCTTGAAGTGTTTGAAGTATTGCTTGGATTTGACTCTATCTTTTCATGGCAGTTTATGTTGGTGATTATGGCTTTAAAAATTATGCATTCTGAAGGCTTTTGTACAAGACTGATATTTATGTACTTGAATTGTGGTTTTGAAAGATGTAACCAAACTAATTTCTGTTTCTACTGTAATAAAATTATAAATTTTTCAAGTACTGCTTTATCTATCTTGTAATATTCTGTTCTGCTCACTTATAATGCTTCACGGAAGTTAATGCATTCCCTTTGTGAGTGACATTAACAGACATGGGGTGTTTCATGTATATTTTAAAATAGGGAGTAATTTTGAAATCAATTTAAAAATGAGGAGTTTTAAAATAAGGTAAAAATAATAAGAAATTTGAAATAGAGATTCAGCACTATTATGGAATTTTAACAATAAAATCTAGACTTTATAACTTATCATGTTTTCTTGAACTCTTCTTACTCTTGGGTCTTCAATCTTGAACCATTCTTCTTTGAAATCTTTAATCTTGATCTTTAAACTGTACAGGCTTCAAATCAATACCTATATATAATTCCTGCATATACACTTGTATATATTTCTAGATAAAGGTGTTAGTACATATTTTATAACAATAATAGTTAAAACAATGTTGTTGTCATCGAAACCATCATCACCGACATCTCAGTCCCTAACCCAAACTATATTTTTCATGGATTTACAAATCCGAATGCAAGAAGAATAAAAGAAATTATTTAAATTCATATTTAAAGAATTTACCTCGTATGGACTGAAAATTTGGGCATTTAAACCTTAAATCTATAACATCTACCTCCAAATCTTGAATCAAATAGCCTAATTTTTTTCTTTTATTTTTGAAGAATGGGAGGAGAAAGGAAATGGCAGGGCTTCCTTGCTCGCTCAGAAAGATATGAGTTTAACGACTAGCCCTATAAGTTTATTTATAGATGTCCAAATGAACCACGTCCATTAGATTTAAAATGATGAAAATCTAACCATAAAAACAAATTAAACACGACGTTCAAACGTAGCCTGGGACGACCCATAACCTGTTTGGGTCGATATATGGGTCGAACCCTGGGTCAAACCCCCAAGTTTGGGTCGATCCAGACGTGTATTAACACATTGGGCTATGTTTCCTTGGTGTTTTAATCATGCATGATTATTTTTTTGGACATTATTTGTTAATGTAATTTCAATTTCCCTATTTTAATTCTTATGCATTAATTTTCTTTAGTTTTTATTTCCTACATGTTAATCCTTATGACCATTATTTCAAAATATTTTTTTATTTCTAGTTTTATTAAATTTCCTTCCCATTTCTAGCATGCATCTAATTTCAGTTTCAAAAGAAGTTATTTTTGGTGATTATATATATTATTTTCTTCAAAACGTCAAGTTTATTGATATGTTGTAATGACCCGGAAATCTGGGCCAGTTTAAAATTTTTATTTTGGCAATTTTAGCGAATTTTGATTATTTAAAATGAATTATTTTAAATAATAACGACGAGAAATTTATTTTGAATATAATTCGAACGTATATATTCATTTGAATCGACGATAGAATATAAATATTTATTTATATTTATAAAAGGAATTGAAAATGGCGCGGTAGTTCGATAATTCGATTTCAAACTTCAAATGGATGTACATGATTCAAAATAAACCGGATTTTAGCGAAACCAAAAATAGTAGAATCTATTTGTGAATATCTTTCCAACGAATCCGAAAAATTGAAATTTCATAGCGGGGATCAAAAGATATGTCCAGTTGAAATTTCAGAATAGTCGTATGGAATTTCGGCCCCTGAAAATAGCCATTTTGGAAACGACCTCGGATTTCGACGAAACCACTTTTGTTGGATCCGCGATGTCAAATTATTGCTAGGTTTCAGATTTCATAATTTTTCGAATCAATATGTGAGCATGGAAAAGGAAAACGCGTTTGACCACTTTCAGTTAATTTTAATCGACTAGAAAATCATTGACTTCGAATGGATATTACGGGAGATCCGACCGTCGGATTCTCCTAAAACCGGAACCGTTGGGTTCGTATCGAAAAGAGCTTTCTAACGAATATTAGAAATTTGAAATCTAACAGATGGATTTGGAATTACGTCCAAATCAAATTTGGAAAAGGTCGTTGGAAGTGCAGTTCGATGGCCATTGATGGAAATTGACTGTACAGGCCTTGATAAAATTATTAAAAATGTCAATAATTTATGTAAAATCATAAGAAATAATTTGTGGAGAATTGGGGTGAAAAACTCCATATTTGAAAAGATAAAAATAGATTTTTATCGAAAGGAACTAGTTTTGAACTAGAATTATAATTTATTTATTTTTAAAATAAATAAATTGAATTTAAAAAGGGTTTTAACAGTAACCAGAATTTCCAATAATTGAATTGGAATGGATTTGAATCGAAATTGTCTTTGGAATATTTCGATGTTGGATTTCGTGATTATACAGATGTTGTTATGGAAATTTGAAAGATATATTAATATCGTTATTTCCAATAAGATAGTTGTTGGTCGTAGAATTTGATATTGAATATAATCCGATATATTTTCTATTCAGAGCCTTGTATTTAATATCAGATGTGATTTGGGTTTGTCGTGAATGGTGTCTTCATTAACATTGTTCTTAAGCCCAGTTGAGAAAAAGATTAAATCTTTTTATTTAGATTTAATGAAGTGTACTAATTAAATAATATTTAATTGGAATTGAATTGGTATTGATTTTTGGGTTTATCGTGAACAGTGTTTTAAATAACACTTGTTCTTTAACCCGATAATTAATGGAATGTGATTTTGGGTTTATCGTGAACCGTGTTTTAAATGACACTGATTCTTTAACCCAGTTAAAGATTAAAACTAAGTGGAGTTTTAATGAATCTTTAATTAGATTGAAAAGATCGAGAATGGAGTATCACCAATTTTACTCCAGGCGATAGTTAAATCTTTAATTAGATTTGAACGTGAAATGGTAATTGAATTTACCGATAACACCGTGGTGTTAGATATAAAGTATTACCAGTTTTACTTCATGGGATGAATAGGTGGGGATTGGGAAATAAAATAAATGATTACTCCGGTGTGGTTCGCTAATCCCGACTAGTATGAATTGATATTCAAAGAAGATTAAAGAATTTATCTTTGATAAAATTAATGGGAACCTTTCCCAAAGTATAAGAATATTTGAATAAAAGAATATTCTGAATTGGAATGAGGCGTATGTTGTGTTTGTGGAACACGTATTTATTATATACGCGAGTTATTCAGAAAGACCGGGTTTATCCCATTCTGAATAACTAATTCGACGTGGTGTCGAAGATGAAGATGGTGGTTGAAGACCGGAGGTCTTCACGTCGTTTGGATAATTATTGATGATCTTGATTGGGCCGTACACCCAAGATGAGAGAATCAGTTGGTGATCGTCTAGACGTACTTGGAGATCGATGGATAAGCGAGTTACAAGGTGCCTCCGGTTTTGTTCAGACCCAGAACGGACTTGTAAATGGATTGTGTGTCTAACATTGGATTTTATTCTGTGTGATTGATTTCTATTAAATATATATCTATTTGGCGGCGGAGAATTTATTCTCTAGCTTAACGCCCTTCTCTGAGACGTACGAGCTCAGAGGTTATATATTGATGGATATCAAACGCATGGAGTGAATTGCCTGTGTGGCATGCCTAAGTGGAAATTGATCAAGGCTTCTGTAGAAAAGCAAAGTCTTGTGGTGATGATCAAAGCACAGCCTGTGTGGCATAACTTTGTGTAGCGTTGATTCGCGAGCCTCACACCCCGGTTGTGAACCAAAAACGGGAGAGGACCTCAGGGAGGGCATGCGTTTCCTTCTAGCTAGAAGTGGCATCAGTGGTTTTACACGCCCTGACGAGTTTGACTTATGTGGTTGTTGTTGTTGCGAGGCGCCTCGGTTAGATCGGACGATCCGGATCCGATGGAGTCATTCATTGGCTCACTTACGCCCCATAGGGCGGGGAAACGTAGTGTTCAGGAATTTTAATCCACATCGGTGGACCAGCCCTGACGATCCAAGGGTCACTCGAGCTCTGATCCTGAGACTCGGGCTAGACAGTCTCGAATCGGTGAGGACTATCTTTTGCCTCGGGTCACAGATGGAAATCCAACTTCCAATACGTGACTTTGCGGTTTTATTTGTAGAGCCTAGTATGGCGACATAGTGGGATGGGGCGCTTATGCTGTCTATGATTGATACTTATGATTTGAAATTGTTTTGACATTATACACTTATAGTAATAATAAAACATGAAATTTCACGTACCAAGCATTCTTGGCTATTATAAGGTAGAAACCCTATCCTCCGGCTTGCGTTGCATTGTGTGATGGGACCTGGGTCTTATAATGGCTTCATTGTTCTTTATTTAGCATTGCGCTGTTGTTTTATGCACTGGTATTCTTGGGAGGAAACCCGTTCCGCGTTAGCGGCGTGGTCCCTTGATTTACCTAACTTTCAAAATAAAGATTAATAACTGTTTTAGTTCTCACACCAGTCCCATGACTGACATAGAGTTTATTGTTTTAACCTAAACTCTGGGTGCCCTTATTTTGACACGGGCAGCTAGTAGTTTTGGTTTTACAGATTTATATTCATAAGATCCTGGTTTACCGCTGGAATGATATCCGGAAAGCTTCGTATCCGTATATCTCTTCTAGTTGTGTATTGTATTATTTTCCGCTGCGATGTATTTAAATGTAATTTAAATCTCTGGTATTTCTGTGTAATATTCATTTATACTCTGTATATTCTTGTATTCTGATGGTATTGTTGTAATATACAATGAAATGTTCTTCCGTCTGCGTTCTGTTGTGGCTTGTTCTCAAACTATCCGCACTTTCCTCACCGGGGAAGTTACGGGTTTTCACAGTTGGTATCAGAGCTTTGGTTTACAAAGCTCAGAGAACAAGGCACATTAGAACCATACGAAAGAATTCATCAGATATTGGATTAGTAATATCCAATGAGAATGACTCGTTAGAGATGGGATCAGTAGTATCCTAGAACGAGTGTGAAGAGTATATTTTTTAGATGAAACGAATTTTGTTTTGAAAATTTAAAATCAATTATTCGTATTTGATTATTTATTTCATATTGATTAGGACAATCCAATATATAAAGATTTTGCGTATGTGCCTAGCTAGCGTCTATTCGAAGTTTTAATATACTGGATAGATATAGAATCACACTCTAGTCGCCCGGAGATGATTCTGATGATAGTTCGAACATCATCAGAATTGGTATTCGAGTTTCGAAGGTGTGATATCTATATATTTCCTATTGACTGGTGTGAGAACCAAAATTAGATAGGGCTTATTGTTGTGATTTTGCATCAAAAATCTGATTTTTAGACTATATATCAAAGTTATAAATTTGAAATGATAATCAACTAATTGATTGCTGATTGTGTTGTTTGATTATAGTTTGATTAATTAAAATGTTGAACCATTTAGCCTAATTGGATCAAATATTGAATTGTGTTGAAAAATGATTGCAATTGCATGCATATACATGTACTTACATTGAACAGGTCATAGCAAAGAGGCTAGAGCAGAAGAATAAAATTGTTTGCCCGATAAATAGGTACATGTTTATCATAATTTACTGTTTTGTTTGGGTGATGATGATTTTATGAGCCGATTGGCTAGCCGCTTGGCTTTTTCTTTTTGAGATCAGAAGACCTGTATGGAAATTTCGGGATTTTCCCGGTGCTCCCGGTGCAAGGGATGTTATGGCGAAATTTTTCGAAAATTTAGGGTGTTAGCCAAATATTTGAAAATTTTGAAAAGTTCTTAGAAACTGAAAAGTTGAAGAACTTAAGCCGTAATCAAAATAATGGAAGTTGAGTTGATTAGTTAAACAACTTTCGGCTTTGTTTCTTTTCGGGGACGAAAAGTTTTAAGTGGGGGAGATTGTAATAACCCAGAAATCTGGGCCAGTTTAAAATTTTTATTTTGGCAATTTTAGCGAATTTTGATTATTTAAAATGAATTATTTTTAAATAATAACGACGAGAAATTTATTTTGAATATAATTCGAACGTATATATTCGTTTGAATCGGCGATAGAATATAAATATTAATTTATATTATAAAAGGAATTGAAAATGGCGCGATAGTTCGATAATTCGATTTCAAACTTCAAATGGATGTACAGGATTCAAAATAAACCGGATTTTAGCGAAACCAAAAATAGTAGAATCTATTTGTGAATTCTTTCCAACGAATCCGAAAAATTGAAATTTCATAGCGGGGATCAAAAGATATGTCCAGCTGAAATTTCAGAATAGTCGCTATGGAATTTCGACCCCTGAAAATAGCCATTTTGCAAACGACCTCGGATTTCGACGATACCTCTTTTGTTGGATCCGCGATGTCAAATTATTGCTAGGTTTCAGATTTCATAATTTTTCGAGTCAATATGTGAGCGTGGCAAAGGAAAACGCGTTTGACCACTTTCAGTTGATTTTAATCAACTGGAAAATGACCATTTTTCAAACGGTCTCAGTATTCGACGAAACTAGTATTGTTAGGACCGTATCGTCAATACGAAGCTAGAAAATATTTTTCTGGAATTTTTCGAGTTAGTATATGACCCCAGTAAATTGAAATGCGCATTCAAATTCAATATATAGAGTTATATTTTGATTTTGACGAAAACTGATCGAAACGATTGAATCAGCTTACGATACATATCCCATTATGTTCGGAATGGGGGTAATTAGCTATGGACGACAGGCGGTGGGTCTCGTTTGGTGGTCGAAATTAAAAGTTGCTTTTTAAAGAAATAAATTAATTAAATAATTATAAATATATATTATCACTCACCTCACCCTCTCTCCCTCATACTTCATCCCGACAGAAGAAAAAAAAATCGATCACCCCCTCCGTCGATCGCGCTGCCGCCACCACCCAGTCGCCGCACTGCCTCCACCTTCTCCTTCTTCCCCCCTGCCGCTACCTCCCTCTCTCCTCCGTAGGGACCACGAGACCCAAACCGCACCCCCTAACGCCCTAAACGCCAGCACCACCCAAATCCGCCATACCAGAACCTCCCCTACCACCTCAGCGACCCCCTGCGCCCCCTTAGGCCATCCACCGCCACCATGAACCCCCCTTCTCATAGAAAAACAACACTGTAAGTTTAATTTATTTCATTTTTATTTTTCTTTATTTTACTTATATAGGGTGATTAGCGTTATAGGAAAAGAAAAAATCAGTTTTATACACGATATTAGCGAATAAAAATCAATCCTTTTATATAGAGCAATTAAAAATGTGACTTTTACATAGTAGAAATAGTAAAGATGTGATCTTTATAGAAGTAGCAATATTAAAAATATGATTTTTATATTATATAGATAATAAAAATTCGATCTTTATATCATAGGAAGAATAAAAATATGATTTTTATTCATGTAGAGTAATAAAAATATAATTTTTATTATAGTACTAGTAAGATAAAAATATAATTTTTATCATGGAAGTAGCGTTGTAAAGGAGTGATATTTACGTATGTGGAAGCGGTATAAAAATATAATTTTTATTATGAAGTTAGCATGATAAAAATAGAATTTTTACCTATATAGTAGTGGTATAAAAATGTGATTTTTATCCATATAGCATAGTTATAAAAATGTGATTTTTATATACATAACAACAATATTAAAAATTCAATTTTTATATATTGAATAGCAAAGTAAAAATTCGATTTTTTATATATTGAATAGCAAAGTAAAAATTTGATTTTTATATATTGAATAGCGAAGCAAAATGTGATTTTTATATATGTAGTGGTTACGGATGATGAAAGTGAGGAGAGAAGGAACGGCGAAGACTTCTACATTTGAAGAGTCGTGGCGTTTGGATTAGCTAATCAGTGAGAACTTCTCACCTTTTAATTTTGTTTTCTAGTTAAAATATATACTAGGATGCAGACGGTGTTTAGTAGCACCCGACACCCGTCGTCCACAGACCATGGACGGCTTGTATGCTTGTATGTTTGATTTTGATGTGTAGTTGATTGTGTGATGTGATGTGAAACGAAATAAAATATTTTATAGTGGTAAATATATAATAGTTAAAAATAGAATTTTTAACGTGTATATGAAATGAAATAAATTAATATAAACAAATCGAACGATTTGTTTATATACACACATTTGACTGATATTGATTGGGACGATAAATTTTACACATCGCCCAACTGCACAAATAAAATCTGTGTTTGATTGTTTGAAACCCCACACGGGTATTGGGAAGATATATGACATACACTAATCCCAATAATTAGTTGTATGTCGATCGATTGATTGACAGACTGTTATAAGCGTTAAATATTTATATTTGATGCTTATGCAGTGTAGAATGCACTTTGGATGATGTTGATTATTCATCGTTGTTATTGTATACATGTGTCGTAGAAAATCCATAGAAATAAAATCTATGGTAATTGATTGGGCTTCATTCCAGTTTTGAATAGAAATATTTGAAAAAGTAATATTTGAAATAGAATATTTGAAAAAGAAATATTTGAAATAGAATATTTGAAAATAGAAATATATAAAGCCGTGTTGATTAGATTGACGCCATTTTGACGTGAACGATATTTATATCGATTTTATTCATTTTATAATGAATATCGAAAGTGATTTCAAAATCTGATATTTTGAATAGAATTAGAATTCGAATTGAAAGTGAATAGAAATGAATTCGAATTGAAAGTGAATAGAAATCAATTCGAATTGAAAGTGAATAGAAATGAATTCGAATTGAAAGTGAATAGAAATGAATTTGAATTGAAAGTGCATAGAAATGAATTCGAATTGAATATAAATGAATTCGAATTGAAAGTGAATAGAAATGAATTCGAATTGAAAGTGAATAGAAATGAATTCGAATTGAAAGTGAATAGAAATGAATTCGAATTGAAAGTGCATAGAAATGAATTCAAATTGAAATTGAATAGAAATGAATTCGAATTGAAATTGAATGAAATTGAAAACGAACTGAAATTGAATTAAAAATCGATTTGAATTGAAATCAATTTGAAATGAATTTAAATCGAATTTATAAGGAAAAATTCAATTTTGATTTGAATTTGAAAAGAAGTTGAAATCGTTTTGAAAACGAATTTAAAACGATTTATATAATACGTTTTAAAAGGAAATCGACGAAGTATATATTATATATATTATATATAAAATATAATGGCCTGAATAGAACGTGTCGCGCCGCGGCCGTTCGTGAATTTCGACCATTGACTTCGAATGGATATTACGGGAGATCCGACTGTCGGATTCTCCTAAAACCGGAACCATTGGGTTCGTATCGAAAAGAGCTTTCTAACGAATATTAGAAATTTGAAATCTAACGGTTGGATTTGGAATTATGTCCAAATCGAATTTGGAAAAGGTCGTTGTAAGTGCAGTTCGATGGCCGTTGATGGAAATTGACTGTACAGACCTTGATAAAATTATTAAAAATATCAATAATTTGTGTAAAATCATAAGAAATGATTTGTGGAGAATTGGGGTGAAAAACTCCATATTTGAAAAGATAAAAATAGATTTTTATAGAAAGGAACTAGTTTTGAACTAGAATTATAATTTATTTATTTTTAAAATAAATAAATTGAATTTAAAAAGGGTTTTAACAGTAACCAGAATTTCCGATAATTGAATTGGAATGGATTTGAATCGAAATTGTCTTTGGAATATTTTGATGTTGGATTTCGTGATTATACAGATGTTGTTATGGAAATTTGAAAGATATATTAATATCGTTATTTCCAATACGATAGTTGTTGGTCGTAGAATTTGATATCGAATATAAGGCAATATATTTTCTATTCAGAGCCTTGTATTTAATATCAAATGTGATTTGGGTTTGTCGTGAATGGTGTCTTCATTAACACTGTTCTTAAGCCCAGTTGAGAAAAAGATTAAATCTTTTTATTTAGATTTAATGAAGTGTACCAATTAAATAATATTTAATTAGAATTGAATTGTTATTAATTTTTGGGTTTATCTTGAAAAGTGTTTTAAATAACACTTGTTCTTTAACCCAATAATTAATGGAATGTGATTTTGGGTTTATCGTGAACCGTGTTTTAAATGACACTAATTCTTTAACCCAGTTAAAGATTAAAACTAAGTGGAGTTTTAATGAATCCTTAATTAGATTGAAAAGATCGAGAATGGAGTATCACCAATTTTACTCCAAGCGATAGTTAAATCTTTAATTAGATTTTAACGTGAAATGGTAATTGAATTTACCGATAACACTGTGGTGTTAGATATGAAGTATTACCAGTTTTACTTCATGGGATGAATAGGTGGGGATTGGGAAATAAAATAAATGATTACTCCGGTGTGGTTCGCTAATCCCGACTAGTATGAATTGATATTCAAAGAAGATTAAAGAATTTATCTTTGATAAAATTAATGGGAACCTTTCCCAAAGTATAAGAATATTCTAAATTGGAATGAGGCGTATGTTGTGTTTGTGGAACACATATTTATTATATACGCGAGTTATTCAGAAAGACCGGGTTTATCCCATTCTGAATAACTAATTCGACGTGGTGTCGAATATGAAGACGGTGGTTGAAGACGGAGGTCTTCACGTCGTTTGGATAATTATTGATGATCTTGATTGGGCCGTACACCCAAGAGGAGAGAATCAGTTGGTGATCGTCCAGACGTACTTGGAGATCGATGGATAAGCGAGGTACATGGTGCCTACGGTTTCATTCAGACCCAGAACGGACTTGTAAATGGACTGTGTGTCTGACATTGGATTTTATTCTGTGTGATTGATTTATATTAAATATATGTCTGTTTGGCGGCGGAGAATTTATTCTCTAGCTTAACGCCCTTCTCTGAGACGTACGAGCTCAGAGGTTATATATTGATGGATATCAAACCATGGAGTGAATTGCCTGTGTGGCATGCCTAAGTGGAAACTGATCAAGGCTTCTGTTGAAAAGCAAAGTCTTGTGGTGATGATCAAAGCACAGCCAGCGTGGCATAGCTTTGTGTAGCGTTGATTCGCGAGCCTCACACCCCGGTTGTGAACCAAAAACGGGAGAGGACCTCAGGGAGGGCATGCGTTTCCTTCTAGCTAGAAGTGGCGTCAGTGGTTTTACACACCCTGACGAGTTTGACTTATGTAGTTGTTGCTGTTGCGAGGCGCCTTGGTTAGATCGGACGATCCGGGTCAGATGGAGTCATTCGTTGGCTCACTTACGCCTCATAGGGCGGGGAAACGTAGTGTTCAGGAATTTTAATCCACATCGGTGGACCGTTCCTGACGATCCAAGGGTCACTCGAGCTCTGATCCTGAGACTCGTGCTAGACAGTCTCGAATCGGTGAGGACTATCTTTTGCCTCGGTTCACAGATGGAAATCCAACTTCCAATACATGACTTTGCGATTTTATTTGTAGAGCTTAGTATGGCGACATAGTGGGAAGTGGCGCTTATGCCGTCTATGATTGATACTTATGATTTGAAATTGTTTTGACACTATACACTTATAGTAATAATAAAACATGAAATTTCACGTTCCAAGCATTGTTGGCTATTATAAGGTAAAAACCCTATCCTCCGGCTTGCGTTGCATTGTGTGATGGGACCTGGGTCATATAATGGCTTCATTGTTCTTTATTTAGCATTGCGCTGTTGTTTTATGCACTGGTATTCCTGGGAGGAAACCCGTTCCATGTTAGCGGCGTGGTCCCTTGATTTACCTAACTTTCAAAATAAAGATTAATAACTGTTTTAGTTCTCACACCAGTCCCATGACTGACCTAGAGTTTATTGTTTTAACCTAAACTCTGGGTGCCCTTATTTTGACACGGGCAGCTAGTAGTTTTGGTTTTGCAGATTTATATTCACAGGATCCTGGTTTACAGCTGGAATGATATCCGGAAAGCTTTGTATCCGTATATCTCTTCTAGTTGTGTATTGTATTATTTTCCGCTGCGATGTATTTAAATGTAATTTAAATCTCTGATATTTCTGTGTAATATTCATTTATACTCTGTATATTCTTGTATTCTGATGGTATTGTTGTAATATACAATGAAATGTTCTTCCGTCTGCGTTTTGTTGTGGCTTGTTCTCGAACTATCCGCGCTTTCCTCACCGGGGAAGTTACGGGTTTTCACATATGTTAACGTTAATATATTTCCTATGCTTTATGATTTAATTTTGTTTTTGACGCTCGCTTGTTTTCAAATTCAAACACGCGTTATCTCTGAAATTTATGTGTATATATATGAAATAAATATATATAAATGTTCACATGTGTGTTACCATTCTATAATTAATTCTCTACTTTCACTTTGACGTTATTTCTAATTATTTCTCTTTTAATGTCATAATTGATGTGCATTGTCAATTAAGGAATGTTGCAATTTAATGTTAATTACTTTCTTTTTCTTGATTTAATTATTTTTTATCACATGCATTTGCTTTCAAATTTCAAATGCATATTACTCCTGTAAGTATTTTGATAAATTTATTATTTAAAGTGCAAGTGTTACATTGTATTTTGAAATGAAAGTGAAAAAATAAAACAAAATTAGGGAGATCAATAGACATTCAATAGTCATGTGTGACAACCCGCCTTTTGCTCGTTTCTGGGCGGTAATTAAACCAACTTAAATCGTTCGTAAAGGTGGATTGTTATGGGTACAGACACATTTAAACACAAAGAATAGAACTTTTCATTTCATTTCAAAATTTATGCATCAGAGCTACATAAAAATCAGAGTATACCATAGCTCAGCAGAAACAAATTTTCTTTCAATGGAAGAAGTTAGACCAAAACCAAAGCTCTAGCTACATACTAAATCCAACTCTGAATCTAAGCCTGCAAACTAAACTACCAGCTGCCCGTGCAAAAGTATGGGCACCCAGAGTTTAGGTAGGGAACAATAAACTCTAGGTCAGTCGTGGGACTGGTGTGAGAATTCAAAACAATTATTATTCAGCTTTATTTTAAAGTTGGGAAAATTCACCGGACCATGCTGCTAACGCGGAACGAGTTTACTCCATGTGAATTCGCGTGCACAGAAATCCCTAATGACTCTGGAAAAAATGAAGTTATCATAAGATCGTCCCACATCACACAATGCAAACACACACCACATGGGTGAGTTTTATTTTATGGTAACCAAAAATGCTTTCATACGTGAAAATCCTCTTTTAGTACTATAATTAGTGCATAGTGTTGAGAATTGTTTCGTAAATAAATATATTAATCTTAGCAAGCATAGTGACTATGCCCACATACATAGTTTACAAACAAATCGATGGTTCGTATTAGTTATTGGGTTTCCAATATGATGGTTCCTGGCACGAAAGATCAATTAAGGACACGGAGCTGAGTATCTCCCGGTTAACATCCAGACAACGTACACCGGATACATAGCGCAAAAGTATATATCCCGGATAACATCTAGACATTGGACACCGTATATACTTTATTCCTTCAGGTTTCAAAGTAGATCTACCATCGCAGCTTTCGATTTTCACTAGAGATTATGTACACAACCTAACCGCCAGTTTACCACTAATCCAGGGTATGAGGTTCGTCGATGTCATGATATACACAAAGCTACGCTTCAATAAGCCGTGCTTTGATCATCACTAGCTCATTTCATAACTCGAGTATGCCACATTGACATTTCACGACATATCACTGATTTTGATCAATGCATACCCTTTGAGTTCATATGACTTAGAGATGAGAATAATATATTGCCACAAACCCGGTATATATTAATGGAAATCAATGTTATGCGGTCAATTTCAATGTCAAACACACAATCCACACAAGTCCGTTCTGGGTCTGAACGGAACAACAACCCGAGAATATTCAAATATATTCAGATTTCATGCCACTTATAACCTCGTATCAGGTGTATGGCCCGATCCGAGACATCAGCAATCCACCCAAACAATTTGAATATACACAGTCTTCACTTATCAATTTTCCAGTCTTCAGTTTCTTTTTAACGTTGTATTATTATTTGGAACGGTTTTCGGACCTATATCTGATCCCGGACTTTCCAAATAATAAACGTACCTTAAAAATATTAGCTATGGACTATACAAGTTTCTCAATTCAAATCTCCTTTCCAAATGTTATCACTTTACTTCGAATTTAGGTTTGATTTGTTTAATTCCCGAAAAAACCCGTTATCATCTCATCCCTTCTCTTGACTTTCAATATTCATTTCCATCCTTAAATTTCAAAGACAAATTTCATTTTCTTGTCGATATCTCGAAACTTTCAGATCTTTATTTTGATTTGAATTTCCATTTAAATAATTTATATTTTCAAATAGAGTTTAATCAACTTATATTTGATATCGATTAGTAAGCTCGGGAAAATATCATTGGAATTTGGATATGAATACGTTTCAATATTTCCGATAGTATTCGTCCGCTCGTAGAATTCCATATCGAATATCCGAAGACCAACTCCATCCAAACTCTTTGCCTTTTTTATTCAAATTTCCTATACCTTATTGGTAATTAAAATAAATTTCATACCATGTATTTTAAAACTCTTTTCAAACCTTTCAATATAATTAACCAATCCTTTTCCATAATAGTTCGTGTTAAAAATCTTCAAGTTCCAATGATTTCCCAAGAATGGTATAATAACGTTAAAGCGTTACGGAAAGCGTTGTAAAATGGTTTTTAAACAAATAGATTCGAAATCATTTAACAAATTCGCAAATTATATTCCAAAACACCTTTAAATAATAAAATATAATTTATCATATTTTCAGGATATTTAAATAATTTTCGTAAGCCCATTTTATTCGATTTTCCATTTCGGTCGCCGAACTGCACGTGTAGCGACCTTTTCAAATTTTAATTTAATATAATTTGAAATCCATACGATGGAATTTGAAAATTCCTCTTGTATTCAAAACCCATTATCGATAGAAATCCGTCCTTTTTCGTTTCTCGTCAATTCGATTCAAAATGTTCAAGTTATAATCATTTGAAATTTAAAATCGATATTATCGAACTGTCGCTTTGCGACGCGTTCGATTTACGCTATGAAATGTTTTAACCATAAATCGTCCAATTCCTTTTTACAAAATAAATTTCATTTTCATAACTTAGAATAAAACCGTATTCTAAGTTATTTTTCCCAAAATAATACTTTTATATTCCAACTTTGGTTTAGTGTCATTTTGAATTCCAAATTTCCATTTCAAATCAAATTGAATAAAATAGTATTTTATTTAAACTCGCTCGATATTTCAAAACCCTTATAAATCCATTGTTCCAATTTCCAAATTTCATACCATATTAAATTAAACATTTAATGAGAATAATTCCGAACTCATTCAATCACTTATAAATAACCGTCAATATTGGATATCCTATTTCGATCTCAATTCAATATTTAACAACTGACTAGTGATCGAAATTTGTTTCAAAACTATTTCATGCGAAAGTTATTTATTTAGTTCAATTTCTTAATAGCTTAAATTTAAATTTAAAACTACATTCCCATTTTATTTTAATAAAAATCGTTATTTACATGTAAGGAGAATTTAAATTAATTATCCATACGATTCCACCACTACAATGTACGTGATTTCATGCAACCAGAATCGACCAAATAACCAATAAACAACACGCGTTCATCCATCATCATCGTAGAAACTAAAATAACCAATTAACGGTGCGCAAAGCGTTACGGTGAATAACGCTTGGTGTATAGTGTATTATAACTACATAAGCATCTATCAGCAACCAATAACAATCATTCATATCAACCCATAATCCTTAACGGATTATTAATTATAATTAACAACTAGTTATAATTAATCGTTATAACTGATTTAAAAATAAATTTAAATTAGAACTCTCACCTCTTGTGGTAAGAAGATGACAACGAATAACCTTGAATGGTAAATTGATGCAAGTACAAGGCACAACGATCTCGCCATGGACCAATAGTTCAACTATATACGGATCAAAACAGTGAATGGTTTTACTTAAATTTTTTCAAGGCAAATGCCAGGGAAAATTACACAATCTAACCAATGTTTTTGGCAACCTGGATGACTCGGCCATGTAACCTCAACTGTGCATCAGGGTACGGTCACCTTTCCAGAATAGAGAACGTCTGTTTGTTTGTTTTTTCTTTGAGAGGAGCGGACCACGACTTTGGTAGAGCTGAAACACATTTAATGGAGGGCTCGTACTATCAAAAAGAGGGAAGAGGAATGGGTCTAACAGCGGACTGCTGGGTAGGAGGAGGAAGCAGGACAAGGTGGAAAGAAGAGAAAGGGTCGGAACTGCTGCATATTTCCGGTGGCAAGGCATTTTAGGCTGGCGGATGAGTGTTGGTGATGGGAGCGAGGTCAATTGAAGCGATGACAGGAGGAGGTGTAGGTGCGCTAGCGGTATGGTGGCGGACTGACGAAAACTGGCGGAGGTTGAGATAAAAAAGGGTCGGGCATCAAAAATGGAAAAGGGGAAGGACATCGAGTGAATAAGGTGAAAGTAAGATGTGTCCGCGAGCTGCTAAAATGGAGAACTGGAGGTGGCTTACTGTGTAGGAAGAAAAGTAACAGAGAGGAGAGGAAGCATGCGAGCAACTGAAGGGTGCTGAAGAATGAAATGATATGTACTCCATATTTTTTTTCTTGTACTTTTTTTTTCTTTCCAAAAGAGGAGGGCAACTGTTTTTTTCAATGGTGGAAGAGGAGAGCAAAGGGAGTGAAGAGGTACAGGCGGAAGATAGCAACGCTGATGGCATTCAGGATCAAAGCGCCACTTGTTAGTTTTCAATCTAGGATTCAAACAAGTGATCACCACTGGTTTTGAGGATATGCATGGACGGTTTGCATGCGCGCATGGTACATGGCAAAAGGAAAAAAAAAATGAATGGTTTTGCTTTTACGGCATTATCTATATTTTATTTATTTATTTTGATCTTGGTGGAAAGACATGTTTCAGCGCAAATGATACGGAACCTACCTTGCTCTTCCTCCGTGCTTCGGACACATGATTGCTACGACGGCCCAATAAATATTCGAAAGGAAGCAAAATAAAATAGAATCGTGTACAACAATGTGCTGTGATCTCAAAACAATAATAAAAAGGACTGGTCGATCGATTCTGTAATGTATCAAAAGGACCGTGATTACCCTAAAATACGCTAGAAAATATATGCTTATTTTTAAAAATAAAAATTACAGTAAAATTCTATGAAATATTTTAAGACTGCGCGTAATGAAACTAAATGATTATTCTAAACAAATATTTAGTTATAATTTCTATTCGAACACTTATCGTTTTAGTAACTATATCGCGAATCGTTTTGAAAATTCAACCAATAACGAATTGTTTTCTCCACGGATATTGTTTCTAATTTCATTTCTGCTTTTCAAGATTTATGTAAAATTATATTATAAATAATGCTTGCAACTTACAAAACATTTCTGTAATTATAAATTCTCAACATTACATTAACCCAAAATAAAGTTTAAATACTTAAGAAATCTTTATAACTCTTATCAAAATTAAATATCACTTCTTATTGGTATTAGAACATACACAAAATTCTCTAAATAATTAAGTTTACATTTTTGCGATCATATGTTATCAAGGTAACATTACTTTAAATATTTCATGTTTGGTAAAACATTTAGAAGCAAATCATACTCTACAAAATCCATGCTTATAAAACAAACAAGAAAAATTATTTAAGAATTATTTAAATCAAAAATTATATTTAACATAGTTAAGTCAAATTTATATTCAAAATAATCCAAACTAATTGCATATTAAAACGTGGAAAATTTTAGATCGTTACATCATGTCTCCTGGTAAAAAGACACCTTCAAAGCTTTAGAGTTGGTGAAAAGGTGAAAGAAATTCAAATTTGAATTTCAAAATTCTTGGAGGATGCCAATACTGGGGGTAGGAAAATGTCGACACAGGTCTTATAATTCGTGTGACTAAATTTACTATTATTTTTTAAAACATATATCCTATAATTTATTTATATTTTATCTGAATAAGAATAAATATGAGAACATTTAATATTAAAAAATATTATTGAAATAATATAATTCTAAATTTTGAATTTAAATTTATATAGCTAGCAATTTTAAAACATGTGTACTTTCAAACATTCAAACAAACAATTTCAACCAAAGAAATTTAAATGCGTGCCTATTTTTAAATAAATATTTTTGGAATCGTTAGACTTTTGAATAGCAACAAAGCACATATTTGAATTTTCTATCTCCTAATCTTCATCGCCCCCTTGTTCGTTTCAACTCCCCTACAAGAAAATCACAAGTGAATATTGTGGTAGTACTCGAAAGCGAGGCGACTAGTGTTTCCATAAGAAAGAAATTTGGGGTAAATGAAACTCTCTTTGGAAGACGATTTTGAATTGTTTATGTAGCAGTTGTAATGGCTGGTAAATCCGTACTATCTGAGCTGACTAATACAACTCATATCCAACTCAAATAACAAAGAAATACAAGTCATTAGGGTTAAAGAAATAGAAATAGACAAAAGAAGAACAGAAATAACAAAAAAGAATCTCACAGCGGAACGAATAATTTATATTATATAACATAACTTTGGAATACAAATCTGTTTTGTATATACATATCTTATCAGAGTACAAAATAACATTTGATACAGCGGAAATAACTCTAAATAGCTAGCAGTGAAGCCCCCCGCTTCAAGCTCCTCCAAGTGTATCTGTAAAAGCCTGAAACACTTGATTGCCCGTACAAATTTGGGCACCCAAGAGTTTAGGAAAAACAAACAAAATAAACTCTAGGTCAATCATGGGACTGGTGTGATTAAACTATAACCATATTGTTTAACTTTGAAAAATCTTTCAAAAGAAAGGGTAATAGTTAGACCAGCCCACACATAAACATGGACGGTTTTTACCTTACTATAACCAAACCATTTTGATATCAAAATCCAGTGATATTATAATAATGTCTAATCAAATAAATAATCAAATAGCAGAACGCTTGCATATCACGCTCCACATACATAACATAAAATCAAAAATCGCAGGGCGCTTATTAGAGATTGGATTCCCACAATGACAGGGTATGTGACCACCTCTCGATCAGTGTACTCTAGAGGGGATACACTGGGGTTCAGCAAGAACATCTTGCAGCCCGGCCACACATGACCGCCCACTCATTTCGGTTGAGTGTAGAGAATATATTGTCACCCATAGTTGTCGGCCGTCCAACCGTAATCCGTAAGATACAGAATCGAAAGAAGAATAAATAACTAATTTTCTCTAGATCGGTGACAAATATACCTGCTTGGCTATGACCCAACTAGCCATGATGCCTGCATGATTTTTTTCATTTCCCGTTTGTGAGGCTTGAGGCTACGTTGATCTTTTTAGAACATCTGGTTACCATTCACTTTGAATGCCACATCGTCAAACCCGTCAAATCACTAGTTGATCTTCCCAAAATATTACGGGTATAAAAAGCTAAGAGAAACGAATTTCTCCACTACCAGACTTAATACCTCGGAAAGATCGTCTTATGTGATCTGTTAGGAATACTCTGTTAGACATTCGTCCATACAAGTTGTCCTGGGTCTGGACAAACAAAACAGCTCTAGCTATTTACTCCATCTTCAATTTTTCTTCAAATAATCCAATTCGCAACGTCTATGCCTATACAGAGTGGTTTTTCGGATATTAAATCCAACCGGTCTCTCCGTATTGACAACGATAGTCCAAAAATTCTTTGATAGCCGGTGATTTAACTATCAACGGAAAAAACATCCATCAACAATCAAACTATCACTAGCCCCTTTTAATTAATATTCATTCATTAACTATACTTCCAATTTCCTTATCGAATTCTATATATTTCAATATATTGATTTCTATTTTCAAAATTTCTTAAAAATATTCTAACTCCTTAAATTTCCAGAAAATTTTGCCAGAACCTCCCCTATACCGGTCAATCGTTCAAACCCCAACTCGCCTCTCTAGGCCCTTTCCATTCAAAAAGAAAATCAAAAAGCCAAGTGGCTTGTCGATTCGGCGCATAAAACCTCATATGAAATTGAAACATGTACCTTTTTGTCGGGCACTAACAATATTCTTCATTCTCTTTATTTTCTCCATCCCATACATGTTTAACATATATACACCCATTTCCAAGTATTATAGTCAATCCAATCCTTTTCATTTAATCACATTCCATTTTGCTAATTAGTTTCCTAATTAGATCATTTGTTTGATTCACTTTATTTTGAATCCATTGTCTTAACCCACGCCTCACTCGCTTATAAACAGGCTAAATCCAAATCTTAATTCGAGTTCCATATTCGAGTTCAAATTTTAACTCACAGGTTCCATTTACTTATCAAAGGCTAAATTTGATCCAAAAACTTTATCTACTAATTTCCTTTGAAATTAGTTAACGTTATTCAATAAATAGAAATCTGATTTTTGATCCAAAAATCAACTCATTTACTCGACCCATGTTCATATTTAATTTATAGCTCAAATCCGGATTTTACTAATGGAAATTCATATTTTTATTCACTATAAATCCTTTTATTTAATTAAACAAACCATTACAGTTTTAACACGATTATGGCGCTATTTATCTGAAAATTGGATCTTGACATAACTCAAAATCTACAAGACGAAATTTAGATTTTTCTCTTCCATTAGAAAATTATTAATCAATAGGTCTAGACGTTTCTAGTTTCATCGAACTCCGACTTATGTTTAGTTTCGTATACTCAATTGAAGTTCGAATCGTCAATTTACGAACTACTGCGTTGTGGTGAGTTTGTTTTAATTAAATTAAATATAACATTTAAAACCTTGTTATTTAAATGAATTTCAACTTCAATCTTCCATATTTTAATATAAATGAAACCAGTTTTTTGAATATAACTTAAACATCTCGATTATTCAAAAGCGTTGATTATTTCCTCCAAAATTTCATAACTTGGTTATAAATCATTCACATCTCCATTTCTATATTAAATTTCAAACTTCCTTGGACAGAAATTATTTAAATGTTCGATATAATCGAATTCAAATATTAATTTCCTTTTGTGGAAATAATCTATAAACTCAACATACTTCGCCATTACAAACTAATATCCATCTCTTGATAATAGTGAAGTCGTTCAAGTTGGGGTATTTTAATTACCTCTTAGACCTTGATCGACGACGTTCTTATCTCGAGACAAACAAGAGTTTGTAATACAAAATTTGTCATCACTTATCATAAAAATTCCCCATTCGATCTCATTTAAAAATATGATTTTTAAATGCCACTTCTTATATTTAGAAAAACCTATTTTCGGTTTATCCAAAGAAAATTACTTCAATATATTTATAAACATTGTTTACGAATCACTTTCCTTATTTTATATTTAACAAGCTTCCATTTAAATTTCCATTTAAACCCAATTCCTTATTTTAATAATTTATTATCATAACTTATATATATATATATATATATCAAATATATTCTCATATTTAAATATTGAAGTATCAACTTCTTGGATTATAGTTCTAAAATACAATTTCAACTAAATATAATCATAATTTCCTTTCTGAAACAATTTGCATTCGTAAATTCAACATGGTCGCATTTTAAAATAAATCTGATGGATCTATCTCAACTTAATTTATATTCCGAACATCGGAATAAATTTCATCGTTTTCTTCAAGAAACGATTCCAAATTCACTTTTTAAATTCATATTTAAATTAAAATTTCAAATTATCCAGTAATAGTTATAAATATCGTTTAAAAATTCCACTTCTTGTTTTAAATATTAAAACAAGCTTTGATTTCAAATTCCATTTGAAATTCTAATTTCCATTTCAGAAAATGAAATTTTCCCTTTTAAATTCAACAATCTCTTCTTGATATTTTTAAATATAAATATCTAGGGCCAGTGATATTATAATATCCAAAAACACTAATCATCCATTTAATTCAAAACATCACACATATATATAAATATGTAAGCAGTAGTAAATAAATTTGAGGAATCTAGTTAGTTTCCTCCAACCTATTTTCCCAGCATCCAAATATGTTAGTCAACAGTTTTAATAATACCAATCCTGCTTCGAGGCAGGATATCGCGGTATAGAAGGTCATCCACTCATATATTGTGGGGCGATAGGGTCATCCGCTAATGATACTGCGGGCATCCGCTAATGGTACTGCGGGAAATATCCGACATATATATAATAACCACAATCACCAAGCTTAGCTATAACTAACATATATAATAACCAAGACTGATAAATAATTTGCAAATGCATCTAAGCAGCCAACCATTTATTTTTAATGATAAAAATAAATTTTTAAGTGAGATTTACTCACCTGATTTTATTCATCGAATATCCAATTAAATTTCAGACTGCCAAGACTTTGAATCTACTCGAACAAATCTCGAATGAAATCATTTCCTACGATTATTTAATTCTATTGATCGATTAATTAAATTAACTACTATAATAAATTATTTCTATGTATTTTAAATTCTCGCAAATAACCTATGTTAATGTTACTGAAAACTAGTCGAAGCAAAATTCTGAATAGCTCCAAATTGCACCATCCATTCTTGCATCAACAACTACTCCAAATCAGCCCTAAAAATTTAGTATCCCGTTTTAACATTATATCAAACAACTAGCAGACAACCTCCAACTCCTTTTTATCACCTCAACGACTATCTCCTAAAGTCAACATACTATCGCATTCTTCAAATTCCACGCAGTTCAGATTTTAGTCCAATTCGCATGTCCCTCCTCACATCGCATTTGAGCGCCATCCTCCTCAAAGAACAAGTCCAAAAACCCCATGTCAAACCCCAAAATCTTCCCAGTACATCATCAATTATTCGCACTACCAATTTGACTAACCTAACAACCTTTTCCCCTCCTCCGAACATCATCAACCAGAGTTCGACCTCTTCTCCCTCGTCATGACCTCGAACTGCGGTTCATGAACAATGCTCCCTCCTCCACTCGTATTCACCAAATCAACCTAACCCCAAAATCACGACTTCCCATACCGAAATCGCGACTTCAAATTCCCCTTTGATACGCGAGATTTGAATCTTCAGAATAGTTCGCACATTCCAAAAGCCATTAAAAGTATATTGAATTCATTTTTCCTTGACACACGATCCTTGATTTCCCCTCAACAAATCGCCAAATACCCCTTTCACATTACTGTCGCGAGCGTTCCAAGTTTCCAGAAATTCATGGTGTAACTACAGCTCCAGGAGATTTAATGCGACTCTCTCTTAGTCTTCAATCGCGATAGATGATTCGTAGTTTTGATTTAATGCACCCCTTTTTTATTTAAGAATAATGGAATGACATTCATGATTTTCAGACAAGAAGGAATGAAAGGGAACTGAGACAACCCGAACTTCCCCGTGAAGGAAAGCCGGATTGAATTGAGAACACGACGAATCAGAACACAAACAGAAGAACATTTCATTGCTTATTACAACAATTTCATCAGAATAAAAGAATATACAAAGTATGAATAAATATTACACATTTATTAAACATCATAGATTTACAAGTCACAATGCAGCGAAAAATAATACAAAACACAACTGAAAAGAATATACGGACACAAAGCTTTACGAATATCATTCCAGCTGTAAACCAGGATCCTGTGAATATAAATCTGCAAAACCAAAACTACTAGCTGCCCGCGTAGAAAATAGGGGCACCTAGAGTTTAGGTTAAAACAATAAACTCCAAGTCAGTCATGTGACTGGTGTGAGAACTAAAACAGTTATTTAAAACTTTACTTTAAATCAGATATATCAAGGGACCACGTCGTATAACATAAAACGGGTTTCCTCCCAAGAATACCAGTGCATATAAAAGAACAACGCAATGCTTTTTTGGAAAATTGAAGCTATTATAAGACCCAGGTCCTATCACACAATGCAACACAAGCTGGGGGATAGGGTTTTCCCTTATAATGGCCAAACATGCTATGTGACGACCCCAAATCCCGTACTGACGGTGACAAGGGTAATCTTTGGAATATAACACAGAAACAGATAATAGCAGAACAGAATTAAATAAATACACCAGATAATGCACAATAGAATATATTGGATAAACATAATCATCAGAGTTACACAGTGTACAGGATCATACTTAGTACAAATACAGTTCAGCTATACATAAATGTCTACAGCGGAATACAAACATAATATGTACAATAGGAGCTGAACAGCATAAAAAGAGATAAATAATAGAATCCATCTTCAGCTCCAGCTATCCAAAAAGATCCTGCTAAAAACCTGAACATAAGGCTTCCCGTGTAGAAAGAGGGGCACCCGAGTTTGAAAGTGAAACAAACTACGAGTCAGTCATGGGACTGGTATGAGAAATCTACTCAACACAATTAAAATATGGCCAATCACAGGACCACACCACTTTCTGGAACGGGTTTACTCCATCGGATCGCCAGTGTTTTAAAACAAATAATTCTTTTAAACATCGCAATGCTTTTTATAAAAATGAAGCCATTATAAGACTCAGTTCCCATCACACAATGCAACGCAAACCGAAGGATAGAGTTTTACCTTATAATGGCCAAAATATGCTTGATACAAATAAAACAAAAGCATTTGATATTATTACTAGTGTTTATGGGTTTCAAAAATAATTTCAATCATAACTATCAATCATAGACGGCATTGGTACCATATGTCATGTCGCCATATATATATATATATATATATATATATATATATATGCAATCAAAACCGCACAGTCACGTATTTGGAAATTGGATTTCCATCATGAACCAAGGCAAAAGATAGTCCTTACCGAAATCGAGACGCTCTAGCCCGTGTCTCAGGAACAGCCGTAACTGCCCCTTGGATCGTCAGGGTTGGTCCACCGATGTGGATTATTATGCTTGAACACTGCGTTTCCCCGCCCTTTCGGGCGTCAATGAGCCAACGAATGACTCCATCGGTCCCGGATCGACCGATATAACGGAGGCCCCTCGCAACAGCAACAACCACATAGGTGAAAAACTGTATAAATGTCAGCCAGTTTAAGCACCGACACCACCTCTAACTAGAAGGAAACGCATGCCCTCCCTGATGTCCTCTCCCGTTTCTGGTTCATACCGGGGTGTGAGGCTCGCGAATTCACGTTATAAACAAAGCTACGCCACACATGCAGTGCTTTGATCATCAACCACAAGACTTTTCTTTTCAACAGAAGCCCTGATCACTGCATCTTAGCATGCCACACAGGCAATTCACACCATGCAACTGATGGCTATCAATCACACAGGATGAATTCCAATGCCGGACACACAGTCCATTTGCAAGTCCGTTCTGGGTCTGAACGAAACCGAAGGCACTATATACCTCGCAAACCCATCGATCTCCACGTATGTCTGGACGATCACCACTCATTATCCATATTTCGGGATGCCTCCCCATTAGGACATCAGTTACCATCCAAACGAGGCGAAAATTTCCGGTCTTCAACCACCGTCTTCATCTTCGATTTCTTATCGTTGATTTAGTTTTTCAGAATGGGATAAACCCGGTCTTTCTGAGAAACTCGCGTATATAATAAACAAGTGCAACACAAACATACATACGCATCATTTCAATTCATTAGTTGCTAACCGTAAATCAGTAAGAGAACGATTTCCCAAATATTAACCCCGAAGGCCGAAACCAACATCAGATCAAAACCCAGGAAACCATTCGACTTAGCCAACCTTCAGTTAGTTTCTAAATTTCCCATCCATATCATTTATAATATTTTATAACGATTTATCGCCATTTTTATTTATTTTAAAATAGCCAATTTATTCAAACGACGCTTTGGCCATAACGCGGCCGTGGCGCTGTTTTTCTTCAGGTTTGACTTACACATATCTGAAAATCTAACCGTTGGATCTTCACAAAATTTATATCATTAGAAAGATCCTTTCAAAACGAATCCAACGGTTCCAGTTTCGGGAAAATCCGACGGTCGGATCTCCCTGTATAATCATTTGAAGTTTCGATTTCAGAATACGAACTGCAGCGTCGTTATTCGATTGAATTTAATTATATTTTTATATATATATATAAATATAATCGATTCTGGCGCTGTTTTTCTTCAGATTTGAACCAGACAATCCAACCGTTGGATCTTTACAAAGTTGGTGTTGTTGGAAAGATATTTCCAAAGCG
The DNA here is from genome assembly GCA_030737875.1 of Allium sativum. Taxonomy (NCBI): domain Eukaryota; kingdom Viridiplantae; phylum Streptophyta; class Magnoliopsida; order Asparagales; family Amaryllidaceae; genus Allium; species Allium sativum. The sequence goes on along the minus strand of CM060915.1, from coordinate 975,868,466 downwards.
AACCCAACGGTTTCAGTTTCGGGAAAATCCGATGGTCGGATCTCCCGCACTAATCGTTTGAAATCACGGTTTCAAAACACGAACTATAGCTTCGCTATTAGATATATTTTAATTATATTTATATATATGAATATAAATATAATCGATTCTTCGATTTCAAAACTATTTTCTTTTCATACTTTTGATAAAAATGATATTTTTATCCAACCAACATTCACTTCGACACTTCACTATTTTCACAATTCATGTTTATAGTAAAAATGTGATTTTTATTGTAAAACGATTTATTTCAAAACAAGACTATTTTATATAGTTCATATATATGATAAAAATATGATTTTTATTATAAAACAATTTATTTCAAAACACGAATACCATTCAACACATGAATTTCTATTCAACGAATGAATTTCTATTCAACACATGAAGGTTTTCTATAGTTTGTATATATATAGTAAAAATGTGATTTTTATTGCAAAACAATTTATTTCAAAACACGAATACCATTCAACACATGAATTTCTATTCAACGAATGAATTTCTATTCAACACATGAAGGTTTTCTATAGTTTGTATATATAGTAAAAATGTGATTTTTATTGCAAGACAATTTATTTCAAAACATTACTATTTTATATAGTTTATATAGATGATAAAAATATGAATTTTATTATAAAACAATTTATTTCAAAACACGAATACCATTCAACACATGAATTTCTATTCAACACATGAATGTTTTCTATTAAACACACGAATATAGTTTCAACACAGAAAATAATTCTAACACATGAATATTATTCAAAATTTCGGAGCATAACGGCAGGGTAGTTAAAACCGGGGTCGTCCCTAGTACGGCTCCTCGCTCTACTTTAAAGCCTCGCAGCTTTTGACAATGGGGAATCATGCATCTAGTTCGCATGCCGGCGGCATGTATATTTTTTTCATTTCCACAAACTAATCCTATGTGGTTTCAACCAAATAATTCTCAACCACAAACGGGTATTTTTCAACCACAATCAATCAATTTCAACCACAAACAATTCTAATCAACCATTCGCTATCATCAATTTTCACATCAATCACAACCAATAAATATCGTCCATGGTTTGTGGACGAGGGGCGTATATATATATATATATATATTTTATAAGCATTTCACTTCTATTTCAACACATATATAATTTTTACAACGCATATATAACTTATACATCGAACGTACAACTTATACAACACTTATACAAGAGGTGTACAATGCTTATATAACTCATACATTTACTATATAATTTATACATCATTGTTTTCCATATCGTTTATAATTTAGAAATCTCACATTGGTTTCCACTCCACCAAAAATAGCAGAAGGCTCAGAAAAATATGCGGTCTCTTCTAGAATGTAGAAGACGTCCACACGAGTCCACTGTCTCTTGTTTCACTGAATTTCGTCAAGAAACGAAAAAGATATGATTTTTACAGTAAAATCAAAAACGGTAGCGCTTTAAACTGCTACTAAATAGTTAAATTAAAAATAGCCATATACCTCAACTCGATCTTCAAAACTAGGTTTGACGATAACTCGAAATCTGCAGCACTTGGACGAGATCGGTCGGCGCCACCCTCTAGGCCTTGGAACGGTGCTCATATCGATGTAGGGGGGCCCACTCGACGTCCTGAATCTCGGGCGGCGGCGCGATGAAGGTCGGACCATTGAGGACTTCGTTCTCGAAGCTGGGGCGACTATAGGTGATGCGGTTTGTCTTGATTTGAAGAGGGAGAGGAGGACTTCAAAAACCCTAACTGGAGCCTGGCCTGAAGATGATCGTGGCGGCGGCAAAAAGCTCGGGAAGTTTCAAACGTTATCCGTCGTCGATCATGGGTTTCGGAGAAAGAGGATGGCCAATGTGGACTAATGATTTTTTTTTATATTTATAAATTTTTAAAATCTCCAAAATACCCTCTTTCGCGCAAGAACACCAATCCAAACCCAACGACTGTCGTCCCTAGTGTTTTACCCCCATTCCGAACACAATGCGATATGTTTCGTAGGCCCATTCGACTGTTTCAGTCAGTTTTCCTTCAAATTAAAGTATAAAACATTCAATATTCGATTTGAACGTACATTTCAATTTGCCAAGGCCACAAACTGATTCGAAAAATTCCAGTAAAATAAATCTAGCTATGTTTTGACGATACGGTCCCAACAAAACTTGTTTCGTCGAATTATGAGACCGTTTGAAAAATGGCCCATTCCTGGTCGATTCAATTTAATTGTAATTGACCAAAACACATTTTCCTTTGCCACGATCACATATTAACTTCAAAAATTATGAAATTTGAAACCTAGCGATAATTTGACATCCCGGATTCAACAAAAGTAGTTTCGTCGAATTACGAGGTCGTTTGCAAAATGGCCATTTTCACGGGCTATATAAACTCTATAGCGATCTTTCTGAAAATTCATTTGGCCATAACTTTTGCTTCCCGCTATGAAACTTCGATTTTTCAGATTCATTAGAAAGATATTCACCAACAGATTTAAACATCAATTTGGGTAAATGAAAGAACATATAAAGAAGGATATTTAATCATAACATTAATTTACATGACACATTCAAAGGTGATTTACATACGTATGAAATTGCCTTTTTATAATGCTTTAAAATGGTTATATCTTAATTTTTGGTTTCACTCAAATCCGTTTTGTTTTGCACCCGGTACAGTCAGTCAATGTTTGAATTCAAAATTTGAAACTATCGCACCATTTCGGGCCTTGTTTATAATTCAAAGTAATTATATTTATTTTCAATGTCGATTCAAACTCACTTTTCATCGATATTATTTAAAATATTTATTTAAAATATTTATTTAAAATATTTAAAATCTACTAAAATAGCCAATTTTAAAATTTTAAATTGGTTCAGATTTTCCGGGTCGTTACAATCTCCCCCACTTAAAACTTTTCGTCCCCGAAAAGGAACAAAGTCGAAAGTGGTTTGATTAATTAACTCTACGTTCTATCAGGCTTCCATTCTCTAACTTTTCAGTTTCTGAGAATTTTCAAATTCTTCAAAAATTTGGCTAACACCCAGAATTTTCGAAAAATTTCGCCATAACCTCCTTTATGCGAGGAGGGGTTTGGAAATTTATTGGGCCGTATTAGGTACCCAATAAATCCTATAAAGCATACACATATTTATAGTGATATATTCTGGTGTTTACAGGGGAGCGTGTATAGATAATAACTCCAGAGAATAAATTCTTGTCACCCTGTCAAAGCCTGAGGGAGTGTGTATTTTAATTGCTCTAGAGAATAAATTCTCGTCACCTCGTCCTGTGTGGGAAATAAATAATCCATGTGCCATATCTAATGACTAGAGAGACGTGATTATTGTCAACTCCAGACCCGTGTGGGGTTTTTATTAATCTGACAATTTATCGTTACAAATCATATGGTCCATATCAGTCATCAGTTCAACCTGTAAAATATAGTCATCGCCATACGAGCCTCTCGCTCGTATGGTAAATCTTCCACCTCGTCACACAAGCTCCAAATGCTTATGTGGTATATGATGAAGTATGCCTATCTTCGAGAAGTATGCCATGTTATGTAGTTCAAAATTAATTGTTACTATCCTATGGCGATGTTTATTATTACACACAGAACAACCAGCACTCCGCATCCAATGGCATTCACAGGAGTTGATATAATAATATTTCACATCTAACTCATTAAGGTTTACCTATTTGTCGGGCACGCAAATAAAATCTTTACTCAACAGTTAACCCATTTCCCTGTTCAAACATATATAATGCACATGTATATATTTCTATCTATTTTTAAATCAGTTCAATGTGTGATTTAATCGAATAAATTCTACCATTATTCTCTTATTAATTAAATTAACTATTGCTTTAATAATTTAACTAATCAAACCCACTATCACACAACACAAACAACAATCCAATTTATTTTTAACTTTTCAAAAGCGAACTAATCAATTCATATACTCTTATAAAACCATTCAGATTATAGAATTAAAAGTTTACATCCATGAAAAGAAAATAACTACAAAGTAGAGAACAACTGGAAATTTCAAAATATGGTAAATGTACCTTGCACCGGAGTCAATCAGAGATATCCACTCGACACTTAGGATAGGCTTTCTGAATGCTCTCCTCAATTTTCCAAGTACAATCTCTTGGATCTCCACTCCATTGCACTTTGACTAAGTGAACCTTCTTGTTCCTCAGCTCTTTGGTTTCTTTGCCAATAATTTTGAGCGGCTCTCTTCTCATAGCCAATTCTGGAGTAATTTCAATATCCTGTTGCACTGCTTCTTCCATGATCAATTCTGGATCATGAACGTGCTTTCGAAGTTGAGATATGTGAAACACATCATGCACTCCAGGCAACCAATCAGGCAATTGAACCCTATAAGTGAGAGTTCCAATCTGTTCAAGAATAGGAAACGGACCAATGAATTTGGGCGCCAACTTCCCAGTTTTACTGAACCGGATAACTCCTCTCATCGGCGATACTTTCAAATGTATATAGTCGCTAACAACAAATGATATATCTCTTCTTCTTTTATCGGCATAGCTCTTCTGTCGGCTTTGAGCGGCGAGTAATCGTTTCTTAACGAAATTGACTTTGTCGGCAGCCTCTCGGATCATATCAGGTCTGCCATACGATGCTTCGAATGGTGACATTGTCAGGCTCGCCTGGTAGCTATTGTTATATGAGAACTCTGCCAAATGTAAATGGTCTTCCCATGATCCACCGAAATCTAGAACACAAGCCCGCAAAAGATCTTCTAGTATATGATTCACCCTCTCAGTTTGACAGTCTGAGGATGATAAGCGGTGCTCAAGTTCAGCTTCGTTCCCAACTCTACTTGAAATGCCTCCCAGAATTTGCAAGTGAATATTGGATCCCTATCACTAACAATACTGATCGGCACTCCGTGTAGTATAACAATTTCTTGAAATATATCTGCACCAGACTCTGAGCAATTCTGTTTGATCTGACAAGTATGAAATGGGCGGTCTTCGTGAAGCGATATACGATTACCCAAATACTGTCATTTCCTTTTCTGGTTCTGGGCAGACCATCTATGAAGTCCATGGAAATGTGTTCCCACTTCCAACCTGGAACGTCTAGCGGTTGCAACAATTCGGCCAATTTCTGTTGGTCGCTTTTGACTAGCTGGCAAGTAGGGCATCGGCTAACATATAAAGAATTGTCCCTCTTCATCGACTTCCACCAGAAAGTGCGTTTGATGTCATTAGACATTTTGCTTACTCCTGGATGGATACTAAGTTTGGACTTGTGGCATTCATCCAGCACTTCCTTTCGGAGCTCAGAAATGTTAGGAACACAGATTCAACCTTTTACCCTTAAAATCCCATTGTTATCAATTTGAAAACTCGAGGGTTCGCCTTTCTTAATTATCTCTCTGATCTTCTGAATGAAGTGATCATCCTTCTGAAGAGCAGATATTTTATCTATCAATGAAGTCGTGATGATAAAATTGGCGATCATTTCATTCTTTCAGCTTAACGCATCGGCCACGGCAATGGCTTTCCCTGGAGTGTCTCCAGATTTTCAAAGCAAACACGATAGCCAACAACTCAAGATCATGAGTGATGTATTTTTTCTCGTGTGGCTTCAGCTGACGGCTAACATAAGCGATCACTTGACCTCTTTGCATTAATATTGCGCCAAGGCCTTCTCTAGAGGCATCCGTCCAGACTTTCAAGTACTGATTGCCGTCGATTATCGTTAACACTGGAGCAGTCGTTAATCTTAACTTTAGCTCCTCAAAATCCTTCTCACACTCTGGAGTCCACTTGAATTTTGCGTGCTTCTTTGTAAGCTTTGTTAAGTGACCAGATATCTTCGAAAAGTTTTTAATGAACTTCCGATAATAACTAGTCAATCCAAGAAAACTTTGGACTTCTGTGGGAGTACTAGGCTGTTTCCAGTTTTGAATAGCTGTGATTTTGCTTGGATCGACAGAAATTCCTTCTTTTGATACGACGTGGCCCAGAAACTTCACTTCATCTTGCCAAAATATACATTTGGACAGTTTAGCTTTCAATACATTCTTTCTCAGAATTTCTAGAACTTGCTCCAAATGTTTTTCATGTTCGGCCTTTGATTTAAAGAAGATTAGGATATCATCAATAAAAACCAGAACAAACTTATTCAAAACCCCTCTGAACACTCTATTTATCAAATTGACGAAGTATGCTGGAGCGTTACATAAGCTGAACGGCATTACTAACCACTCATAGAATAAGTCTGGACCTCTGAATGCTGTCATAGGAACACACTCTTCGGCAATACGAAGCTGATGGAAGCCTATAGCTAGGTCCATCCTTGAAAATACCTGTGATCCATTCAGACGATCCAATAAATCATCGATTCGCGGGAATGGATATTTATTCTTTATTGTCTGTTTGTTAAGATCACGATAATCCACACATAGCCGTAGAGTACCGTCAGACTTTGGGACAAACACCACTGCTTCTCCCCAATCAGAGAAACTAGGCCTGATTAGACCCTTCCATACAAGCTGTCTTGTTTGATTGTCTAATTCCTCTTTCTCTTTCAAGGACATTCTTCGAATAGCGTGAACTACCGGCCTTGCATTTGGAATCAAAGAGATCTTTAAATCTATTTCTCTCTGCGGATGTAAGCTAACAACTTCATCAAACACATCCGCATAATTCTTGAAGACAGGAATATCTTTTATGAGGTCGGGAATATTCTCTATGACTGCAGGGATATTTTCTATTTGAGCAGGAGAAACATCAAGAGCTGACCAAAAATCTTTTCTATTTGAATTCGGGCCTTCACATGGTATGGTTATATAATTCCCTGATTTAATCTTTGCTCTAACAACCCTCTCGGCGCATTTAACCTCTGCTTCATATTTGGTCAACCAGTCTAACCCCAAGATAAGATCGAATTCAGTAAAATTCATGATGATAGAAATGGTAGGGAACTTATAGCAGGAAAAAGAGACAGGTACTGCACAAACCCAAAAGAGATCGAGGGAACCCCCAACCGGATTATGGACAGTCAATGGTTCTTTGAGCTTCATCAAATTCAAATCCAGTTTCTTAACCGCATTCTTTGCAATAAAGCTTCGCGACGCGCCTGTATCAAACAGTACTTTAACTAGAATGTTTTTGACATTAAGCGTACCTTCTAAAACATCTGGCCTTCCCTGACTAGTTGAGGGATCAGAAGTTTCTGCTACTTCATTCACTTGAACTATTTCAGTCTTTTTCAACTGCCAGAAATCTTGCTTTACGTGACCAGCCTGATGGCCGAGATTGCATTTTCTATTCTCTTGAAATCCCTCCTTGGATTGAAGTCCACCTTTTAATCGCTTCTTTAAGGGTCCGCGGTTTATCGACAAATGCCCTTTCAGTTGGCAGTTAGAGCAAGTGGCAGTCTTTACTTGTTCTTTCATAGAATTAGCCCTTTTCCGATTTACTTTAGGCTTCTTACTGACCTCAGACATCGTACTGGCCTCAGGACGATCAGTTCCAGACTCAACTATATTGCTAGAGCTGACCTCCTCTTCGTATCGTAACATACCTTTCTTGTCGAGATCTTCATACTGATAAGCCATGTATATCATTTCAGAAAAAGGAAGCTTCACATTCCTCATTACACTATTCTGGTATTTTCTTTGCAGGCCATGAATAAACCTTAGATTCTTCCTCTTTGGATCTTGCATCAGATGAGGGGCAAAATGAGAAAGTTCATTGAATTTCTTATGATATTCTGGAATGGTCATATCTCCTTGTATCAAATAAGAAAATTCATTACATAGCCGTTCAATTGCTTCAGGAGGAGTAAATCTTTCCAGGAAAATCAGTTTGAATCTATCCTAGGTGATATCACCTTCTGGATTATCCTTAATAACCGAATCCCACCAGAACAAAGCTTCGTCTTTGAGTGCCCAGGAGGCCAGTAATCTTTTCTGGTCATCCCTCAGCTTTAATCCTTCAAAGATTTTCTCAGCTGAACGAATCCAAGCTTGGGTTTTCATAATAGATTCTTCGCCCGAGAACGGTTTTCCACCTAGATTTCTATATTTCATGAATAGGGCTTCAATATCCGGGTCATTATTACTTCTTCTGTTTCTGGCACTCATTTTCTAGAGCATCTGCAATTAGCAGACAAAGTGTCAGGTCAACAGAAAAGATATTTCAAAATATAGAGACAAATGCTTGAATGTAAAAGTGTTTATCAAGGTGTTATTTCATTCTGCTACTCATACTAGGATATACTGATCCTATCTGTAACGAGTTACCCGTCCTAGAACACTACTGGTTCTATTTCTGACGAGTTCGTTAATATGTTATATCCCAGCACTAAGCTTAACCAAAGCTCTGATACCACGTTGTGACGACCCCAAATCCCGTACTGACGGTGACAAGGGTAATCTTTGGAATATAACACAGAAACAGATAATAGCAGAACATAATTAAATAAATACACCAGATAATGCACAATAGAATATACTGGATAAACATAATCATCAGAGTTACACAGTATACAGGATCATACTTAGTACAAATACAGTTCAGTTATACATAAATGTCTACAGCGGAAAACAAACATAATATGTACAATAGGAGCTGAACAGCATAAAAAGAGATAAATAATAGAATCCATCTTCAGCTCCAGCTATCCAAAAAGAGCCTGCTAAAAACCTGAACACAAGGCTGCCCGTGTAGAAAGAGGGGCAACCGAGTTTGAATGTGAAACAAACTACGAGTCAGTCATGGGACTGGTATGAGAAATCTACTCAACACAATTAAAATATGGCCAATCACAAGACCATGCAACTTTCGTGGAACGGGTTTACTCCATCGGATCGCCAGTGTTTTAAAACAAATAATTCTTTTAAACATCGCAATGCTTTTTATAAAAATGAAGCCATTATAAGACTCGGTTCCCATCACACAATGCAACGCAAACCGGAGGATAGAGTTTTACCTTATAATGGCCAAAATATGCTTGATACGAATAAAACAAAAGCATTTGATATTATTATTAATGTTTATAGGTTTCAAAAACAATTTCAATCATAACTATCAATCATAGAAGGCATGGGTACCATATATCATGTCGCCATATATATATATATATATATATATATATATATGCAATCAAAACCGCACAGTCACGTATTTGGAAATTGGATTTCTTTCATGAACCAAGGCAAAAGATAGTCCTTACCGAATTCGAGACGCTCTAGCCCGTGTCTCAGGAACAGCCGCAACTGCCCCTTGGATCGTTAGGGCCGGTCCACCGATGTGGATTATTATGCCTGAACACTGCGTTTCCCCGCCCTTTGGGGGCATCAATGAGCCAACGAATGACTCCATCGGTCCCGGATCGACCGATATAACCGAGGCCCCTTGCAACAGCAACAACCACATAGGTGAAAAATAGTATAAATGTCAGCCAGTTTAAGCACCGACACCATCTCTAAATAGAAGGAAACGCGTGCCCTCCCTAATGTCCTCTCCCATTTCTGGTTCATACCGGGGTGTGAGGCTCGCGAATTCACGTTATACACAAAGCTACGCCACATAGGCGGTGCTTTGATCATCAACCACAAGACTTTGCTTTTCAACAGAAGCCCTGATCACTCCATCTTAGCATGCCACACAGGCAATTCACACCATGCAACTAGTGGCTATCAATCACACAGGATGAATTCCAGTGTCGGACACACAGTCCATTTGCAAGTCCGTTCTGGGTCTGAACGAAACCGGAGGCACTATATACCTCGCAAACCCATCGATCTCCACGTACGTCTGGACGATCACCATTCATTATCCATATCTTGGGATGCCTCCCAATCAGGACATCAGTTACCATCCAAACGAGGCGAAGATTTCCGGTCTTCAACCACCGTCTTCATCTTCAATTTCTTATCGTCGATTTAGTTATTCAGAATGGGATAAACCCGGTCTTTCTGAGCAACTCGCGTATATAATAAACAAGTGCAACACAAACATACATACGCATCATTTCAATTCATTAGTCGCTAACCGTAAATCAGTAAGAGAACGATTTCCCAAATATTAACCCCAAAGGCCGAAACCAACATCAGATCAAAACCCAGGAAACCATTCGACTTAGCCAACCTTCAGTTAGTTTCAAAATTTCACATCCATATCGTTTATAATATTTTATAATGATTTATCGCCATTTTTATTTATTTTAAAATAGCCAATTTATTCAAACGACGCTTCGGCCATAACGCGGTCGTGGCGCTGTTTTTCTTCAGATTTGATTTACACATATCTGAAAATCTAACCGTTGGATCTTCACAAAATTTAAATCATTAGAAAGATCCTTTCAAAGCGAATCCAACGGTTCCAGTTTCGGGAAAATCCGACGGTCTGATCTCCCGGCACAATCGTTTGAAGTTTCGATTTCAAAATACGAACTGCAGCGTCGTTATTCGATTGAATTTAATTATATATATATATATATATAAAATATAATCGATTCTGGCACTGTTTTTCTTCAGATTTGAATTAAACATTCCAGACAATCCAACCGTTGGATCTTTACAAAGTTGGTGTCGTTGGAAAGATATTTCCAAAGCGAACCCAACAGTTTCGGTTTCGGGAAAATTCAATGGTCGGATCTCCCGCACTAATCGTTTGAAATCACGGTTTCAAAACACGAACTGCTGCTTCGCTATTCGATATATTTTAATTATATTTATATAAATGAATACAAATATAATCGATTCTTCGATTTCAAAACTATTTTCTTTTCATAACTTTGATAAAAATGATATTTTTATCCAACCAACATTCACTTCGACACTTCACTATTTTTCACAATTCATGTTTATAGTAAAAATGTGATTTTTATTGTAAAACGATTTATTTCAAAACATGACTACTTTATATAGTTCATATATACACAAAAATATGATTTTTATTATAAAACAATTTATTTCAAAACACGAATACTATTCAACACATGACTTTCTATTCAACGAATGAATTTCTATTCAACACATGAAGGTTTTCTACAGTTTGTATATATATAGTAAAAATGTGATTTTTATTGCAAAACAATTTATTTCAAAACACGAATACCATTCAACACATTCTATTCAACAAATGAATTTCTATTCAACACATGAAGGTTTTCTATAGTTTGTATATATATAGTAAAAATGTGATTTTTATTGCAAAACAATTTATTTCAAAACATTACTACTTTATATAGTTCATATAGATGATAAAAATATGATTTTTTTTATAAAACAATTTATTTCAAAACACGAATACCATTAACACATGAATTTCAATTCAACGAATGAATTTCTATTCAACACATGAATGTTTTCTATTAAGCACACGAATATAGTTTCAACACATGAAAATAATTCTAACACATGAATATTATTCAAAATTTCGGCAGCTTAACGACAGGGTAGTTAAAACCGGGGCCGTCCCTAGTACGGCTCCTCGCTCTACCTTAAAGCCTCGCAACTTTTGACAATGGAGAATCATGCATCTAGTTCGCACGCAGGCGACATGTATATTTTTTTCATTTCCACAAACTAATCCTTTGTGGTTTCAACCAAATAATTCTCTACCACAAACGGGTATTTTTCAACCACAATCAATCAATTTCAACCAGAAACAATTCTAATCAACCATTCGCTATCATCAATTTTCACACCAATCACAACCAATAAATATCGTCCATGGTTTGTGGACGAGGGGCGTATACATATATATTGTTATATATTTTATAAGCATTTCATTTCTATTTCAACACATATATAATTTTTATAACGCATATATATCTTATACATCGAACATACAACTTATACAACACTTATACAAGAGGTGTACAATGCTTATATAACTCATACATTGACTATATAACTTATACATCGTCGTTTTCCATATCGTTTATAATTTAGAAATCTCACGTTGGGTTCCACTCCACCAAAAATAGCAGAAGGCTCAGAAAAATATGCGGTCTCTTCAAGAATGTAGAAGACGTCCACACGAGTCCACTATCTCTTGTTTCACTAAATTTCATCTAGAAACGAAAAAGATATGATTTTTACAGTGAAATAAAAAATGGTACCGCTTTAAACTGCTATTAAATAGTTAAATTAAAAATAGCCGTATACCTCAGCTCGATCTTCAAAACTAGGTTTGACAATAACTCGAAATCCGCAGCACTTGGACGAGATCGCCCGGCGCTACCCTGTAGGCCTTGGAACGGCGCTCGGATCGATGTAGGGGGGCCCACTCGACTTCCTGAATCTCGGGCGGCGGCGCGATGAAGGTCGGATCTTTGAGGACTTCGTTCTCGAAGCTGGGGCGACGATAGGTGATGCGGTTTGTCTTGATTTGAAGAGGGAGAGGAGGACTTCAAAAACCCTAACTGGAGCCTGGCCTGAAGATGATCGTGGCGGCGGCAAAAAGCTCGGGAAGTTTCGAACGTTATCCATTGTCGATCGTGGGTTTCGGAGAGAGAGGATGGCTGATGTGGACTAATGATTTTTTTATATTTATAAATTTTTAAAATCTTCAAAATATCCTTTTTCGCACACGAACACCAATCCAAACCCAACGACTATCGTCCCCAGCATTTTACCCCCATTCCGAACACAATGGGATATGTTTCGTAGGCCCATTCGACTTTTTCAGTCGGTTTTCCTTTAAATTAAAGTATAAAACATTCAATATTCGATTTGAACGTACATTTCAATTTGCCAGGGCCACAAACTGATTCGAAAAATTCCAAAAAAATAAATCTAGCTATGTTTTGACAATACGGTCCCAACAAAACTAGTTTCGTCGAATTCTGAGACCGTTGGAAAATTGGCCCATTTCTGGTCGATCCAATTTAACTATAATTGACCAAAACACGTTTTCTTTTGCCACGCTCACATATTAACTTCAAAAATTATGAAATTTGATACGTAGTAATAATTTGACATCCCGGATCCAACAAAAGTAGTTTCGTCGAATTCCGAGGTCGTTTGCAAAATGGCCATTTTCACGGGCTATATAAACTCTATAGCGACCTTTCTGAAAATTCATTTGGCCATAACTTTTGCTTCCCACTATGAAACTTCGAATTTTCAGATTCGTTGGAAAGATATTCACTAACAGATTTAAATATTTTTGGTTTCACTCAAATCCGTTTTGTTTTGCACCCGGTACAGTCAGTCAAAGTTTGAATTCAAATTTTGAAACTACCGCGCCATTTCAGGCCTTGTTTATAATTCAAAGTAATTATATTTATTTTCAATGTCGATTCAAACTCACTTTTCATCGATATTATTTAAAATATTTATTTTAAATATTTAAAATCTACTAAAATAGCCAATTTAAATTTTTTAAATTGGTTCAGATTTTTCGGGTCGTTACATGCTAGGTACATTCAAACAAATCATTTGATACTATTATAAGTGCATAGTGTATAAAACAACTTCAAATATAAATGTATCAATTCTAGATGGCATGGGTACCATATATCATGTCGCAAATACTAGGCTCTATAATCAAAACCGCAAATGTCACGTATTTGGAAGTCGGATTTCCGTCTGTGAACTAAGGCATGGGATCGTCCTTACCACTTCGAGACTGTCCAGCCCGAGCCTCAGAATCATAGCTCGAGTGACCCTTGGATCATCAGGGATGACCCATCAAAGTGCAGTGTGGATTAAAAAATCCTTGGACAATATGTTTCACTGCCCTATGGGGCGTAAATGAGCCAAATGACTCCATCGGTCCCGGATCGACCGATATAACTGAGGCGCCTCACAATCCATCATCCACATAAGTAAAATGCCAGGGCGAGTAAAACGCTGACACCGCTCCTAGCTAGAAGGAAACGCATGCCCTCCCTGATGTCCTCTCTCGTTTTTGGTTCACACTTAACGCTACACGAAGCTACGCCACAAAGGTCGTGCTTTGATCATCAACCACAAGACTCTGCTTTTCAACAGAAGCCTAGATCATTTGCATCTCAACATGCCACATAGGCAATTCACGCTATGCAACCGATGTCTATCAATCACACAGAATGAAATCCGATGTCAGACACACATCCATTTACAAGTTCATTCTGGGTCTGAACGAAACTGGAGGCACCTTATTCCTCCTCCGTATGTCCAATACAGGGGAGAGGCCCTCGCATATCCGTCGATCTCCAAGTACGTCTGGACGATCACCACTTATTACCTTGTCATGGGTGTACAACCCAATCAAGACATCAGTAATCATCCAAATGATGTGAAGACCTCTGGTCTTCAACCACCGTCTTCATCCTCGACACATCTTCGAATTGGTTATTCAGAATGGGATAAACCCAGTCTTTTTGAATAACTCGCGTATATAATAAACAAATGCTATAAAAACACAACGTACGCGTCATTCCAATCCAAAATATTTCTTTATTCAAATATTCTTATACTTGGGGAAGGTTCCCATTAATTTTATCAAAGATAAATTCTTTAAATTTACTCTTTAATCTTCCTTTGGATATCATTTCAATCTAATTAAAAATGCATTAAAACTCCTCTTGGTTTTAATCATCCCTAAAATCAATATTTACGATTGTTTAACTTGGGAAATCATATCCTGTTTTTGACTGGGTTAAAGAACCAATGTCATTTAAAACACGGTTCACTATAAACCCAAAATCATATTCCATTCCATCAGCCCTTTAACTGTAAATTAGCAAGTGAACAATTCCTTAAGTATTAACCCCGAAGGCCGAAACCAACATCAGATCAATACCTAGGAAACCATTCAACTTAACTAATCTCCAGTTAGTTTCGGATTTTCTTAACTCCGTAGGGTCTAAGAAAAGTATTATTAAACATGCCATTCACGACAACCCAAAATTACATTCCATTAACAATGAAATCTTCATGGAAAACAAATCGATATATATATAATCGATATAAACTTCCATATCCAACCGACAATATAAATGGAATAACGGCAAGGCCTTTTAAATTCCATATATATATATATTAAACGTCTGCCTCTACAGAAGCTTACTTCGATTATTACCAAATCGAATTCCATCCAATTACAATTTAATATGTTAAGTTGGAAAACTTTACTTCGGAAAATATCCTTTAAATCTTAACAAAGATTTATAAATTCCAAATCCCATTTCACTGTAAATCGGGTTAAAGAACGAATGTCGTTAAAACACAGTTCACGACAAACCCAATTCACATTCCATCAGTCTCTAACCGTAAATTAGTAAGATAACAATTCCCTAAGTGTTAACCCCGAAGGCCGAAACCAACATTAGATAAATACCCAGGAAATAATTCAACTTAACTAATCTCTAGTCAGTTTCTAATTTACTTAACTCCATTGGGTTTAAGAACAGTATTATTAAAGATACCATTCACGACAAACCCAAAAACCAATTTGATAATTAATACAAGGCTCTGAATAGAAAATATATCGGCTTATATTCAATATCAAATTCTGAAATCAACAAAGATCGTATTGGAAATAACGATATATATATATATATATATATATATATATCTTTCAAATTTCCATAACAATATCTATATAATCACGAAATCCAACATCGAAATATTCCGAAGACAATTTCGATTCAAATCCATTTCCAATTTATATATTGGAAATTTTGGTTATTTTTAAAACCATTTCAAATCCAATTTATTTATTTTAAAAATATTGGATTTATAATTTCTAGTTCATAACCAGTTCATTTCAATAAAAATCTATTCTTATCTTTTCAAATATGGGGTTTTTCATCCCAATTCTTTCCAAATCATTTCTTAAGATTTTACACTAATTATTGATTTTTTTTAGTAATTTTATCAAGGCCAATACAGTCGATTTCCATAAACGGCCATCGAACTGCACTTACAACGACCTTTTCCAAATTTTATTTGGACATAATTCCAAATCCAACCATTAGATTTCATATCTCTAATATTCGTTAGAAAGCTCTTTTCGATACGGACCCAAAGGTTCCAGTTATTGGAGAATCCGACAGTTGGATCTCCCGCAATGTCCATTCGAAGTCAATGGTCGAAATTCGCGAACTGCCGCGACGCGTTCTATTTAGGCCATTATATTATGTATAATATATATATATATATATATATATATGTATTATATATATTTCGTCGATTTCCTTTTAAAACATATTTTATAAATCGTTTTGAATTCATTTTCAAAACGATTTCAACTTCATATTCAATTTCAAATCAAAATTGAATATTACATATCATCGGTATATAAATGATAATATTTTCAAAAAATTAGATTTTGAAATCAATTCCTTTTCGATATTCATTATAAAAATGAATAAAATCAATATAAATATCGTTCACGTCAAAATGGCGTTAATCTAATCAACACGACTTTATATATTTAAATATATTCGTGTCCATCCTAAATCAGACATCAAAATCAGATTTTGATTCTTTTCTGTATATTATTTGAAAATATTCGTTATTTTAAAATAATCGCTATTTTAAATATTTATTCTTTCTGAACTGGAATCAGACACAGTCAATTACCATATAATGTGATTATATGGATTTCATACAACATGTATACAACAACAATCAAACACAGTCAACCATCATCCAGAGTGCATTCTACGCTGCATAAGCATCAAATACAAATATTCAACGCTTATACAGCCTGTCAACCAATCGATTGACAGACAACTAATTATTGGGATTAATGTATGTCTAATATCATCCCAATACCCGTGTGGGGTTTCAATCAGCATATAATGAATTTTATTTGTGCAGTTGGGCGATGTGTAAAATTTATCGTCCTAATCAATATCAGTCAAATCAATGTATATAAACAAATCGTCTTATTTGTAAATGAATATTTATTTTATTCATATACACATTAAAAATTAAATTTTTAACTATAAAATATTTTATTCCATTCCACACAACGCAATAAATTTTCACAACAAAATCAAACAAAATAACAAGTCGTCCATGGTGTGTGGATGACGGATGTCGGGTGCTGCTAAGCATTAACAAATCGTCTGATTTGTAAATGAATATCTATTTTATTCATATACACGTTAAAAATTATATTTTTAACTATAAAATATTTTATTCCATTCCGCACCACACAATCAATTTTCATAATAAAATCAAACAAACAAGTCGTCCATGGTCTGTGGACGACGGGTGTCGGGTGCTGCTAAGCACCATCTGCATCCTAGTGTATATTTTATCTAGAAAATAAAATTAAAAGTGAGAAGTTCTCACCTTTCGGTTCCACTTCTCCATGCTTTGATTGTCGATCTATGTAGCATACCTACGTTAAAAATTATATTTTTAACCAATCAATAATTATTTCTTTGTATAATTATTTTATAAAAAACATACAGAGGCTAAAAATTATATTTTTATCTTTCTAAAAATAATTTCATATATTTATAACAACGCTACATGGATAAAAATCACATTTTTACATTGTTACTATATAGATAAAAATCGATTCTTTCTATCGCTAATGAATATATAAAAAATCACATTTTCACATTATCATTCAAATGATAAAAATCGCATTTTTACTTCGCTAACTTCATAATAAAAATCGTGTTTCTATTTTTACTTCGCTTTCTAGATAATTAAAATCATATTTTTATTATCTCTATAATATAAAAACTGTATTTTTATTATCTCTATAATATAAAAATCGTATTTTTATAACATTAAAAATCTAATCTTCCAAACATTATATAGAAAATAAATAAATTAGTTAAATTAAAATTAAAATGGAGACTTGCTGTATTTCAGCGAAGGGAGGGGAGTGTCGAGGCCTGCTGGTGGCGCGCGGGGCCTAGGGTGCTGCGCGGCGGAGTTCGTCAGGTGGTGGGGTTCTTCAAGGGGGCGCAGCGGTCTCAGTACTTGTAATAACCAGGAAAATGTGAACCAATTTAAAATTTTTAAAATTGGTTATTACCAAAGAATTTGAACAATTGAAATAGCACATTTCAATAAAATATTGAATAAGGAATACTAAGGCAGTTTGAAAATTTGAATACAAACTTTGTCTGACTATACCGGGTGGAAAATATAACGGATTTTAGCGAAACTGAAAATATTTAAATCTGTTTATGAATACCTTTCTAACGAATAAAAATCGAAGTTTCATAACGGGAATCAAAAGTTATGGCCAAATGAATTTTCAGAAAGGTCGCTATATAGCATATATAGCCCTTGAAAATAGATATTTTGCATACGACCTCGGAATTCGACGAAACCACTTTTGTTGGGTCCGGGATGTCAAATTATTGCTAGGTTTCAAATTTCATAATTTTTGAAGCTAGTATGTGAGCGGGGCAAAAGAAAATGTGATTTGTCAATTTCTGTTAAAATGGGTTGACCTAAAAATGGACATTTTGCATATGAGCTTAGAATTCGACGAAACTGGTTTTGTTGGGACCGTATCGTCAAAACAAAGCTAGATTAATTTTTCTGGAATTTTTCGATTCATTTTGTGGCCCTGGCAAATTGAAATGTACGTTCAAATTGAATATAAAATGTTTTATACTTTAATTTGAAAAATAACTGAGTGTAACAGTCGAATTGGCCTACGAAACATATTCCATTGTGTCCGGGATGGGGGTAAAACGCTAGGGGCGACAGTCGTTGGGTTTTATTTCGAGTTCGTTTGTAAAAACACTATTTAAAAATTTACTATAAATCCTCGGCCAATAGGATTTTTTCTTTCAAAAAAAAAAACCACGGAAAACCTAGCCGCCTCTCGCTCTCGACGATTCATCGAGCTCCGTCCTTCCCCCTCGTTTTCCGGCCGCCACAGGCGAAACCAGGCCGCGCCACCACCTTCCCTCGAAAGCCCCTTCGCCCCTCTTCAGATCCGACCCAGTTTCGCCACCATCGAGATCTGACGCTCCGAAGTGGGCGCGTTTAAACCGCCGCTCAGGGTCCATACCGCCATCGAACTGGAAGAGACTGGTGGCGCCGGAAAGCCCTCCCCTCCCTCGTCGACGTCCAACAATCTGATCGACCTATCGAGCAACGAATCGAGCGAAAAATCAAAACCTAAATTTGAGCAGGTTTGAAAACTAACGAGTTATTTAATTTTGAACTGTTTTTACACTATAAAGCGTTACAAAATTGTAAAAATCGTATCTTTTTCATTCGTTAACGAAATTTGATGAAACAGGAGACACCGTGACCGCAAGGAGGCTCTCTACCATCTAGCAGAAGCCGCGGGTTTTTCTGATCTTCCTACGATTTTTAGCACTACAAAACCCATTGTGAGAAATCTAAACTAAATTGTGTGAATGGAAATCGTGTTGTATAAATTATATAAGCAAAGTGTAAATTATATACGCATTGTATACCTCATGTACATGTGTTGTATAAGTTATATTAGCGATGTATAAATTATACAAGCATTGAATGAAACATATATGCTTTGAATTGTGATGAAATGCAAGTGAATTATAGAAATAATATATATATATATACACTCCCCTCTTCCACAGACCATGGACGATATTTATTGCTTGTGATTGACGTGATATTATAAGGTATGACGAATAGTTGGAAATAATTGTTTGTGGTTGATTTTGTGGTTGAAAAATACCTTTTTGGTTGAAAAATACCTTTGTGGTTGAAAAATACCCTCTTGTGGTTGAAACAAATTAGAATAGGATTGTGGAATTGAAAATAAAACATGCCGCCTACGTGCGTACTAGATGCATGATCCCCATTGTCAAAAACCGCGAGGTTTTAAGGTAGAGCGAGGAGCCGTACTAGGGACGGTCCCGGTTTTAACTACCCTGTCGTTATGCTGCCGAAATTTTCTGAAATATTCATGTGTTAGAATAATTTTCAATTGTTGAAATTAATCACATATGTTGAAACAAATATTCATGTGTTGAGTTGAAATTCATTCGTTGAATCAAAATTCATGTGTTGAATATTATTTGAATTTAAACAAATAGATTTAGCAATAAAAATCACATTTTTATATATATACAAACTATAGAGAATATTCATGTGTTGAGTTGAAATTCATTCGTTGAATCGAAATTCATGTGTTGAATATTATTTGAATTTAAACAAATAGCTTTAGCGATAAAAATCACATTTATATATATACAAACTATAGAGAATATTCATGTGTTGAGTTGAAATTCATTAGTTGAATCTAAATTCATGTGTTGAATATTATTTGAATTTAAACAAATAGCTTTAGCGATAAAAATTACATATATATATATATATATATATACAAACTATAGAGAATATTCATGTGTTGAATTGAAATCCATTAGTTGAATTGAAATTCATGTGTTGAATGTTATCGTATTTTAAAAATAAAATGAATAGACAATAAAAACTACATCTTTATTGTGAATATGAAGTGTTAAAAACATTCACGTGTTGAATAAATATTTTTGATGATAAAAATATTTCTTTTATCATGTATACGCTTTGATAAAAATACACACGTGTCGAAATAAATAATAGTTTGCTAGAAATATTATTATTAGCTTTGTTCTGCATATATATACATGTGTTGAACAGGGAAAATGGATTAGCTGTAGAGTAAAGAAATTATTTGCGTGCCCGACAAATAGGTAAGCCTTGATGAGTTGGCTGCGCAATTTTATTTTTATATCAACTCCTGTGAATGCCATTGGATGCGGAGTGCTGGTTATTCTGTGTGAAATATTAAACATCACCATAGGATAGTAACAATTAATTTTGAACTACACTACATGGCATACTTCTTGACGATAGGCATACTTCATCATATTCCACATAAGCAATTGGAGCTTGTGTGACGAGGTGGAAGATTTACCATACGAGCGAGAGGCTTGTATGGCGATGATTTTATACAACAGGTTGAACTGATGACTGATATGGACTATATAAAATATAACGATAAATTGTCAGATTAATAAAAACCCCACACGGGTCTGGAGTTGACAATAATCACATCCCTCTAGTCATTAGATACGGCACATGGACTATTTATTTCCACACGGAACGGGGTGACGAGAATTTATTCTCTGGAGTTATTATCTATACACGCTCCCCCGTAAACACCAGAATATATCACTATAAATATGTGGATGCTTATTAGGATTTATTGGGTACCTAACACGGCCCAATAAATTTCCAAACCCCTTCCCCTACAAAGGATGTTATGGCGAAATTTTTCGAAATATTAAGGCGTTAGTGAAATATATGAAGTAAAAACAAAGTTGAAATTAATGAATGAACTATATTTGAAATTATAGAATGAACTATATATATATATATATATATATATATAATTATACGGAATCGAAGCCGTGCAGTTCGTGTTTTGGAATCGTAATTTGAAACGATTAGTACGAGAAATCCGACCATCGGATTTTCCCGAAACCGCAACCGCTGGGTTCGCCTTGGAAATATCTTTCCAACGGCACCAACCTTGTAAAAATCCAACGATTGGATTGTCTGGAATGTTTAATTCAAATCTGAAGAAAAACAGCGCCAGAATCGTTTATATTTATATATAAATATAAATATAATTAAATTAAATCGAATAACGACGCTGCAGTTCGAATTTTGAAACCGTAACTTCAAATGACTAGTGTGGAAGATCCGACCGTCGGATTTTCACGAAACTGGAACCGTTGGGTTCGCTTTGGGAATATCTTCCCACTGATATAGACTTTGTAGAAATCCAACGGTTAGATTTTCCGATATGTGTAAAACTAATTAGGGGAAAAACAGCGCCAGTGCCACGGCACGACCTGAAACGTCGTTTAATTAAATATGTCCATTTTTAAATAAATAAAAATGGCGAAAAATCGTTATAAAATATTATAAGCAACATAGATTGGAAATAAACCAATTGGGCTTGATTTGTTTGATATTTGATGGTTGTATGTGTTTGACACAAAAATAACACTAAAGAACTGAAATATGGATGTTGAATAATATAACCATTGAAAGAATTGATTTAAATTCTAATTACGTGAATTATTTGAAAAGGCCGAGCTAACCCTCATTTCAAATAATTTAGCGAGCGATTCGAATTGGAAAATACAAAGATGATTCAAGACCGACGATCTTCGTATCAGTTGGATGGGCGCTGCTGAGGTTCCTGACCGGAGTAACTACCGTGAAGGAACGGAAGTAGTAGCCGTCTGAACGTATGTGTTTATTGTACGGATATACGAGGAATTTGACGCCTTCGGTTTCGTTCAGACCCAGAACGGAATTGTAAATGGACTGTAACACCCCACCTCCGCCAGGGTGGCTCTTGCAAGCACTCTGACTTTGGAGGGGCGTTTGAATCAGGTAAACATGCATAATGATATATCAAGGCAGAACAAGAACATATGTATATGCGTAAACAGAGTAAATAACATAGATAAAATAGCGGAAGATTTTAAACCATTTCAAAACAAGTCTGGTACAACATAATGTCAACTTTCCAAATAAACAAGTCTAGATAAAAACAACATCACTGAAAATTGGAATACATAAGTACTATCCCCAAAATAAGTGATAACCATAGCTAGCTTCATGTCAAGACCGTACATGAGCTAAAATCCCACAAGCAAGTGATCAGAAATCCAAGCTAAGCTCCAATATTCCCTCCCTGAGAACCTGGGGGGGGGGGAACGGAAGAAAAGAGGCGAAAGAAAACAGGTCAGTCAAAAAGACTGAGTAAGCCCTACTACAATCAATGTAAACTGATAAAGTTAACTGGCATGAGCAGCAGGGATGGACATAAGGATAACAACATACTAGCATGATGATTAACTAACAAGGTAGATAAAGGTGTCATCGCATAATCAGGATTAAGGTTTTTGCACCACAGGTGTACTAGCAAACTAACATGACTTGAATAAGCAAGTATTGATCCCTTGGCCCAAGCTTTGGCCCAATAGCATGAAGTGACCCCAATACGAGGTCCAACCAAACGGTCTAGTCGATCGGCTCCCTAAGCCTAACTCGTCACGTGTTGGTGTCAATACGGCCCAAACATAATTGTAGTCGAACTGTGCCGGGTCCACCCTTCGGGTGTATCAAGCCCTAGGGTGTCAACCCCTGGACACCATAAACATGAGTGCACAGTCTCGATCTACTGGTACCCGTGCATGTTTTCTCCGGCTACGGACTATGTGCACGACCAGAGTCCGCCCGGAACTACACCGGCGTACCACCCTGCCGTCGTTTTTGGTCGCTTACCTCCAGCCCAGTAATCGTGCCCCCTCCCTAGCCTAGTCCCTAGGGTCTTAATGATACAAACTTGGGATTACTGCTGGAGTGGGCCCCCATTGCTAGGATTTTCTAGTGGATTAAGTACGGTTTAACCCTCTTGCTAATCATGGATTAACTTGGTTAAGTGTAACAATGAGTTCACGACTTAACCCCGATTAATCTACCAAGCCCAAATTGGTTAAGTATTAAGTGGACCATGACTTAACCCTAATCATGAGGCATTAATTAATTAATGTGCCTTAACCTCTCACATTAGACTTTGTTGCGGTTACTAGTTAAGCCGGTCGGTTCCGGGTAGCTTTACACCACAACTTGGTCTAACCTCGGGTCCAAGGTACCACATGACCAACTTCTCACATTGGGTCCTATTGTTTGTAGCAACTAGTTAAGCCGGTCGGTTCCGGGTAGGTTTACGCTACAAACTCAACACAACCTCGAGTTGGTCACACTTATATTTTCTAAGTGTCATGTCCATCGTGTTTCCAAAACACATTACACGTTTTCAAGCAATTGGGTAGACCTAACTTAATAGGTAAATTCCCAATGGGTAGACCTAACTTAATAGGTAAATTCCCAAGCTTATATTTTTATGTCCTTTAAGTTTACCCAACCCCAAACGCAATCCCATCGCTTACATATCGCAATTGCGCATAAAGGATAGAAAGAGGGAACTTGGCATAATCATGACATAAAGGTGTTGAAGCCACGAGTTTAACATGGTGGCATATGAAATGTTCATGTGTTCATACCCTTGCATATTACATTTTTAGGCCCCAAAAGCATGCATAAAACCAAACTTGGCATATTGGTGATACATGGTGCTAAATGACATGTAGAAATGGCCATAAGTTCGCATTTAGCCTCACATGCAAGTTATCATAAGAGACATGATAACTTACATGTTGCCAAAATGCAACCCTTATCATAAAGCTTGAAGCTTTATGTTCACATACTCAAGATAAGCTTGCATAACATGATAACATGAACAAGATGATCATCCCAAACTTGCATAACATACTTGCATATCATATGATAAACTTTGCATATCATAACATGGCAAACTTGCATAGCATAACATGGTAAACTTGCATATCATAACATGGCATACTTGCATAACATAACATGATGGACTTGCATAATACATCATATTAAACTTGCATATCATGGCAAACTTGCATATCATACATTTAACTTTAGAGTTAAGTATGAAAGTAGAATAGGGCTTACAATGCTTATGAAGTCACAAAAATATGACAAAGCCCTTATGCAACCAATTAAACCCA
Organism: Allium sativum; assembly: GCA_030737875.1. NCBI lineage: Eukaryota > Viridiplantae > Streptophyta > Magnoliopsida > Asparagales > Amaryllidaceae > Allium > Allium sativum. Next base: position 975,843,847 of record CM060915.1, on the reverse strand, counting down.
AAATGCAAGCTTTAGTAGAAAAACCCTTAAGCCAAAATGATCAAAACTCTTGCTTTATGATGCAAATATAGAAACTTGACTTGAATGCAAGCTAATGATGCTCATACAAGCTTGAAAACACTTGTATGCATGGAAAATCTCTCATAGAAATTTATTTAGGAATTTATGAAGAGAGTGGAGGCCATGAGAGGAATGATTTTGCCATAGTTTAGTTGTATGAATGAATAATGATGATTTAGGGTTAGGTTAGGGCCTTATTTATAGAGATTAGGACTAGTTTCAACCTTAGGATTAAACCCTAGTTCCAATCTCAGCCCTCAAAACTGAATCTGGCCCCCAAGCTCAACACAAAACCCAAAATGGTGCACCAGGCAATACTTCCCGGCTGGACCAAGTCGACAGCCAAGTCGACAGGGCTGTCGACTTGGGCCAACCAAGTCGACTCCCAAGTCGACAGGGCTGTCGACTTGGGTACTTTGGCGGGAATTTTCCCGCCTGCGCCTGCTGCCCTAAATTCCCAAATTCAAACTTGAATTTGAAATCTGTTTTTTTTTTTACTTTGAAATTTTCTGAAAACTTCGTTGGGCCTTAATCGGGTCATACGGACTCCGATTTTCGAAAACTCGGACTCTATTTCGCGTATTTTTCCGAGACGAACGCAATGGCATAGCCTGTTTCCCTTGATTCAGATTTTAGAATTAAATTCTTCCTCGATTTACATTATTACAGGTTATTGAAAATACGGGTTGTTACATGGACGGTGTGTCTGACATTGGATTTTGTTCTATACTGATTGATCTCTGTTAAATATATATCTGTTTGGCAGCGGAGAATTCATTCTTTTGCTTAACGCCCTTCTCTGAGATGTACGAGCTCAGAGGTTATATATCGATAGAAATCAATCGTATGGAGTGGATGCCTATGTGGCATGCCAAGATGCTATGATCAAGATTTCTATTGCAAAGCAAAGTCTTGTGGTTGACGATCGAAGCACGGTCTACGTGGCCTGGCTTTGTGTATTGCGTGGATTCGCGAGCCTCACACCTCGGTATGAGTTAAAAACGGGATAAGGACTGCTGGGAGAGCACGACGTTTCTTTCTAGCTATGGTGGTGTCAGTGACTTACCAGCCCTGACATTTATATCTATTTTTCACCTATGTGGTTGTCGGAATGCGAGGCGCCTCGATTATAGGTCTGTAAGGACCGGGAAACATGCGTTCAGGAATTGCCAATCCTCAAACGTAAGAGAGGACCGGCTCTGAAGCATCCAGGGGTTGCCCAGAGTGTGTAGTCCTGAGGCATTTTCTAGAATGTCTCGAAGCAGAGAGGAGCTTGCCCCTTTCCTCGACTCATGACGGAAATCCAATTTCCAATACGAGATAACATATTCGATTGTAACTTATATACGGCGACATAGTGGCATGGGACGCTCATGTCGCCTATGATTGGTATTTATGATGCTATTCATTTTTGAAACATATATGCACTAGTAATAATACCAAATGATTTTGCTTTACACGTATCAAGCATATTTGGCCATTATAAGGTAAAACTCTATCCTCCGGCTTGCGTTGCATTGTATGATAGGACTTGAATCTTGTAATGGCTTCATCCTTTTTAAAAAGCATTGCGTTGTTTTAAAGAATTTACTTTGTTTTAAATGCACTAGCAATCACTGGAGTAAACCCGTTCCGCGAAAGTGGCGTGGTCCAATGATTTGCTTATTACTGTTGTTTAAACTGTTAAATAGATTTCTCATACCAGTCCCCATGACTGACTCGTTGTTTGTTTCACTTTGCAAACGCGGGTGCCCTTATTTTCACATGGGCAGCCTAGTTCACAGGTGACAGGTTGTTTTTGGCTCTGCACTGTTGCATAGAGTGCATTTTGTCTCATGGCAAGGCTGACTTCACAGAGATGACTTTGACATTTTCCGCCATTATTGTACTTATATTATGATTCCGCCACTGGCGATGCAGACTGCTTTACTTTCAGTACTTATTATCGTATGTATATGTACCGCCTTCGGCGATGTAGACTGATACCCATATTATGTCTCACTGCATGTATATATTCCGCCTCTGGCGATGGTGACTGATCATTTCCCCTTTATTTACTAAGTTATATCCTACGCTGTGCTATTCTGATGTTGTTACATGTTGTGATTCCGCTATCATATCCATGTAAAAAATATTCTATTTATTGTTTTTGCTATTTTCTGTACTCTGCTATGATGATTGATGTGTTATATTCCAATGATTATCCTTAATACCGTCATACGGATTGTGGGATCGTCACAGTTGGTATCAGAGCTTTGGTTAACCTTAGTTCCGGGATCTAACACATTAAACACCTCGTCAGACTAGAATCAGTAGTGTTCTAAGGCGAGTAGCTCATTAGAGATAGGATTAGCGATGTCCTAGAATGAGCTAAGCAGAATAGCAAAACAATTTGATCAGTACATCATTACCTTTCCTTATGTTCCCCTGCTTTATCATACATGAAAATTATCAAATCTGTGAGCTTGACTCTTTTCTTGCTTATACAGTACTCTCTCTGATGGCTACACGAGCAGCAGCAGCTAGAGGAGGCCGTGGAGGCCGAGCAGGAGTAGCAGGAGGACGGGGGAATATCCCCGTAGTTGAAGAGGGCCCTATTATTCAGCCACCAGCACCCCAGGACTTTGAGCTAGACAGAGTAGCGAAGAGGTATAGGAACCTAGGGGGAAAACCCTTTTTTGGCCTTGGTACAGTGACGGAGGCTATAGCTTGGTTGAAGACCTGTGAAAAGATCTTTGAAGAAATGGGATTGGGGACCAACAACAAGGAACGACTAGGTATTTGGCTCTTACAGGAGGAAGCAGTGTTGTGGTGGGATGCCATCACCTCAGAAGATGCAGCAGGTACTGTTAGGACCTGGAAGCAATTCACGACCATGTTCAATGAGAAGTTTGTACCTGAGCAAGCCTTAGAGCAAATGCGAGAGCAGTTTGCTAATCTCCAACAGGGAGATGTCTCTATCCAAGATTACCTCAATAAATTCACTCAGTTGTCGCGCTATGCTCCAGAGCTTATTATGACTAACAAAGCTAAGAACAAGAGGTTTATATCTGGGCTACGGCGCAAGTACCATGACAGAGCCATGAGCAACATCAAACTCTCATTCTCAGAATTAGTAGAAATGGCTTGCAATTATGAAGATATGGATGAAAGACACTCCAACCAAGACCGCGCCAAAAGCCAAGCTGTAAATAAGCGCAAAGCTTCAGCAGATCAGCCAGAGTCGAGCATTACAACGGCCGCTACTCAGAAACCTGGAAAGATACCGAAAGGGAATTGCTACAACTGCGGGAAGTCAGGACATTTTTCTAATGTGTGCAAAGCCCCGAGGAAATCAAAGGCAAACCCAGACCACAACTCAACTGAATGCTACAACTGCCATAAGAAAGGGCACTATAGCAGGAATTGTCCTCTGAAGCAGAATGCACAAGTGGCTCATGTGTATGACGGGGAGACCCCGCCAGCTATCACTGATGGATCAGGTAAACCCGACGTCTTGGGAGGTACCCTTACCATTAAAAACATTCATGTTTCTGTACTTTTTGATACTGGTGCATCACGTAGCTTCATTTCTGGTAACACTGTTCGCAAGTTAAAATTGAAACAAAGGAAGCTTAAAGAACCAGTTAAAGTTCAAAACCCGATAGGAGGTTCTGTTAGTCCCAGTTCATATTGTAGAGTGCCTGTCTCATATATTTTCTACAAGTTCTCTTTTGATTTGTTCATCATGGACCTTTCTGAATTCGATATTATTCTGGGACTTGATTGGTTGACAAAATATAAGGCTGAAGTTAGATGTGCCGAACGAATTGTTAAAGTCGAAACGAAGCTTGGACCTATATATATACCATGCCATGGCTCAGAAATTAATAGAACAGAATTTTGGTCTTCTTTATAAGTTACTCCCCCTTCATTAGAAAAGATACCGGTCGTTAAAAACTACGCGGATGTGTTTGAAGAAGTAGAAAACTTACCGCCGCAAAGAGAAATTGAATTTAGAATAGATCTAATTCCTAACGCCCGACCAGTAGTACATCCAATTAGAAGAATGGCCCCGAAAGAAAAAGAAGAGTTAGGAAGTCAAACTCGAGAATTGCTTTGGAAAGGTCTGATCAGACCGAGCTTTTCAGCTTGGGGAGTAGCAGTATTTGCCCTGAAATCAGACGGTACTCTAAGACTTTGTGTTGATTACTGAGATCTCAATAAGCAGACACTGAAGAACAAATATCCCTTGCCACGTATAGACGATCTGTTAGATCAATTAAATGGGGCAACACTATTCTCCAGAATGGACCTAGCTACAGGTTTCCATCAATTACGTATAGCCGAAGACTGTGTGCCTCTGACAGCCTTCAGGGGTCCCGACTTATTCTACGAATGGTTAGTAATGCCGTTCGGCTTGTGTAACGCTCCGGCATACTTCGTTGATCTTATGAACAGAGTGTTCCGTGGTGTACTGAATAAATTTGTTCTAGTCTTCATCGATGACATTTTAATCTACTCAAAGTCAGAAGGCGAACATGCAAAGCATTTAGAACAAGTGTTGAAAATTCTGAGGAGAAATGTCTTAAAAGCTAAATTTTCTAAGTGTGTCTTCTGGCAGGATGAAGTTAAGTTGCTAGGCCATGTCGTATCTAAAGAAGGGATTGCTGTAGATCCAAGCAAAATTACAGCGATTCAGAACTGGAAACAACCTACTACCCCCACATAAGTTCGAAGTTTCCTTGGATTGGCTAGTTACTATCGGAAATTCATTCAGGATTTTTCAAAGATATCGGGTGTATTGACAAAGCTTACAAAGAAGCATGAGAAATTCAAATGGACTCCCGAATGTGAAGAAGCTTTCCAAGAGCTGAAACTGAAGTTGACAACTGCTCCAGTATTAACAATTATAGAAGGCAACCAAGACTTGACCGTATGGACAGATGCTTCTATTAGAGGGCTAGGCGCAGTATTAATGCAAAAAGGCCAAGTGGTCGCTTATGCCAGCCGTCAGCTGAAGCCGCATGAAAGAAACTATGCAACTCATGATCTTGAGTTATTAGCTATCGTGTTTGCTTTAAGAATCTGGAGGCATTATTTATTGGGCGAGAAGTTCGAACTATTTACTGACCATCAATCCTTGAAATATCTATTCACTCAGAAAGATCTAAACTTGAGACAACAGCGTTGGTTAGAATTCCTTGCAGCATACGATTTTGAGATTCTATACACTCCAGGGAAAGCCAATGTTGTAGCAGATGCGCTCAGTAGAAAGAATGAAATCATCGCCAGTTTTATCATTACTTCTTCCTTAGAAGATAAGATTACTATTCTACAGAAAGACGATGAATTTATTAAAAGGATTAGCCAGCGGATCCGAGAAGGAAAACCCTCAGATTTTAGCCTTGATAGCCAAGGGGTCCTAAGATTACGAGGGCGAATTTGTGTGCCAGAAATTCCTGAGCTCAGAAGGGAAGTACTTGATGAATGCCACAAGTCCAAATTAATTATCCATCCAGGTGTGAGCAAAATGTATAACGATATCAAATACACATTCTGGTGGAGGGCTTTGAAAAGAGATATTTCATTATATGTTAGCAGGTGCTCCACTTGTCAGCTAGTTAAGAGCGATCAGCAGAAATTGGATGGACTATTACAACCTTTAGAAATTCCAGGATGGAAGTGGGAGCAAATTTCGATGGACTTCATTGATGGCTTGCCTCGAACTAAGAAAGGAAACGACAGTATATGGGTAATCGTAGATCGCTTCACGAAGACTGCCCATTTCATACCTGTCCGATCCAACAGAACAGCTCAAAGTTTAGCACAGATTTACTTCAAAGAAATAGTTAAACTACATGGAGTGCCGCTAAATATAGTCAGTGATAGAGATCCCCTATTTACTAGCAAATTCTGGGAAGCATTCCAGACAGAATTGGGAACCAAATTGAATCTAAGCACCGCTTATCACCCTCAGACAGACGGCCAAACTGAGCGGGTGAATAGGATTCTAGAAGATTTATTACGGGCTTGCGATATTGATTTTGGAGGCTCATGGGAAGATCACTTACATTTAGCCGAATTCTCTTATAACAATAGCTATCAAGCAAGTTTGGGAATGTCTCCATTTGAAGCGTTATACGGTAGACCGTGCAGATCTCCCGCATGTTGGGTAGAACCTGGCAACAGACTTGTGTTAGGGCCCGATATGATTCGAGAAGCATCTGATAAAGTCGATTTCATTAAGAAGCGGTTGAAAACCGCACAAAGCCGACAGAAAAGTTATGCTGATGCGAGAAGAAGAGATTTATCATTTGCCGTTAGCGATTATGTTTATTTAAGAGTTTCTCCGATGTGAGGAGTAATCAGATTTGGCAAGACTAGGAAGTTGGCACCGAGATTTATTGGTCCCTTTCCTATACTTGAACGGATTGGAACTCTTGCATATAGGGTCTCATTACCTGATTGGTTGCCTAGTGTACATGATGTGTTCCACGTGTCTCAACTCAGAAAACATGTTCATGATCCGGATCTTGTTGTAGAAGAAGCAGCGCAACAGGATATAGACATAACTCCAGAATTAGCGCTCAGAAGAGAGCCATTAAAGATTGTTGGCAAAGAAACTAGAGAGCTAAGGAGCAAAAAGATTCATTTAGTCAAAGTGCAGTGGAGTAGTGATCCTAGATACTGTACTTGGGAGACTGAGGAAAGCATTAAACAAGCCTACCCCAAATGCAGAGTGGACATCTCTGACTAACTCCAGTGCAAGGTACCTTTACAATACTTTGCATTTACATTTTGTTTCCTACTTTGCTCTTATTTCCTTTTCGAGGACGAAAAGTTTTAAGTGGGGGAGATTGTAATAAACCGGAAAATGTGAACCAATCTAAAATTTTTAAAATTGGTTATTACCAAAGAATTTGAACAATTGAAATAGCACATTTCAATAAAATATTGAATAAGGAATACTAAGGCAGTTTGAAAATTTGAATACAAACTTTGTCTGACTATACCAGGTGGAAAATATAATGGATTTTAGCGAAACTGAAAATATTTAAATCTGTTTATGAATACCTTTCTAACGAATCTGAAAAATCGAAGTTTCATAATGGGAATCAAAAGTTATGGCCAAATGAATTTTCAGAAAGGTCGTTATATAGCATATATAGCCCTTGAAAATAGATATTTTGCATACGACCTCGGAATTCGACGAAACCGCTTTTGTTGGGTCCGGGATGTCAAACTATTGTTAGGTTTCAAATTTCATAATTTTTGAAGCTAGTATGTGAGCGGGGCAAAAGAAAATGTGATTTGTCAATTTCTGTTAAAATGGGTCGACCTAAAAATGGACATTTTGCATATGAGCTCAGAATTCGACGAAACTGGTTTTGTTGGGACCGAAACAAAGCTAGATTAATTTTTCTGGAATTTTTCGATTCAGTTTGTGGCCCTTGCAAATTGAAATGTACGTTCAAATTGAATATAAAATGTTTTATACTTTAATTTGAAAAATAACTGCCTGTAACAGTCGAATTGGCCTACGAAACATATTCCGTTGTGTCCGGGATAGGGGTAAAACGCTAGGGGCGACAGTCGTTGGGTTTGATTTCGAGTTCGTTTGTAAAAACACTATTTAAAAATTTACTATAAATCCTTGGCCAATAGGATTTTTTCTTTCAAAAAAAAACCACGGAAAACCTAGCCGCCTCTCGCTCTCGACGGTTCATCGAGCTCCGTCCTTCCCCCTCGTTTTCCGGCCGCCACAGGCAAAACCAGGCCGCGCCACCACCTTACCTCGAAAGCCCCTTCGCCCCTCTTCAGATCCGACCCAGTTTCGCCACCATTAGTAGCGCCACCATCGAGATCTGACGCTCCGAAGTGGGCGCGTTTAAACCGCCACTCAGGGTCCATACCGCCGTCGAACTGGAAGAGACTGGTGGCGCCGGAAAGCCCTCCCCTCCCTCGTCGACGTCCAACAATCTGATCGACCTATCGAGCAATGAATCGAGCGAAAAATCAAAACCTAAATTTGAGCAGGTTTGAAAACTAACGGGTTATTTAATTTTGAACTGTTTTTACACTATAAAGCATTGCAAACTTGTAAAAATCGTATCTTTTTCGTTCGTTAACAAAATTTGATGAAACAGGAGACACCGTGACCGCAAGAAGGCTCTCTACCATCTAGCAGAAGCCGCGGATTTTTCTGATCTTCCTACGATTTTTAGCACTACAAAACCCAATGTGAGAAATCTAAACTAAATTGTATGAATGGAAATCGTGTTGTATAAATTATATAAGCGAAGTGTAAATTATATACGCATTGTATACCTCATGTACATGTGTTGTATAAGTTATATTAGCGATGTATAAATTATACAAGCGTTGAATGAAACATATATGCTTTGAATTGTGATGAAATGCAAGTGAATTATAAAAATAATATATATATATATATATATATATACACTCCCCTCGTCCACAGACCATGGACGATATTTATTGCTTGTGATTGACGTGATATTATATGGTATGACGAATAGTTGGAAATAATTGTTTGTGGTTGATTTTGTGGTTGAAAAATACCTTTGTGGTTGAAAAATACCCTCTTGTGGTTGAAACAAATTAGAATAGGATTGTGGAATTGAAAATAAAACATGCCGCCTGCGTGCGAACTAGATGCATGATCCCCATTGTCAAAAACCGCGCGGTTTTAAGGTAGAGCGAGGAGCCGTACTAGGGACGGTCCCGATTTTAACTACCTATCGTTATGCTGCCGAAATTTTCTGAAATATTCATGTGTTAGAATAATTTTCAATTTTTGAAATTAATCACATATGTTGAAACAAATATTCATGTGTTGAGTTGAAATTCATTCGTTGAATCGAAATTCATGTGTTGAATATTATTTGAATTTAAACAAATAGCTTTAGCGATAAAAATCACATTTTTATATATATACAAACTATAGAGAATATTCATGTGTTGAGTTGAAATTCATTCGTTGAATCGAAATTCATGTGTTGAATATTATTTGAATTTAAACAAATAGCTTTAGCGATAAAAATCACATTTTTATATATATACAAACTATAGAGAATATTCATGTGTTGAGTTGAAATTCATTCGTTGAATCGAAATTCATATTTTGAATATTATTTGAATTTAAACAAATAGCTTTAGCGATAAAAATTACATTTTTATATATATACAAACTATAGAGAATATTCATGTGTTGAATTGAAATCCATTAGTTGAATTGAAATTTATGTGTTGAATGTTATCGTATTTTAAAAATAAAATGAATAGACAATAAAAACTACATCTTTATTGTGAATATGAAGTGTTAAAAACATTCACGTGTTGAATAAATATTTTTGATGATAAAATTATTTCTTTTATCATGTATACGCTTTGATAAAAATACACACGTGTCGAAATAAATAATAGTTTGCTAGAAATATTATTATTAGCTTTGTTCTGCATATATATACATGTGTTGAACAGGGAAAATGGATTAGCTGTAGAGTAAAGAAATTATTTGCTAGCCCGACAAATAGGTAAGCCTTGATGAGTTGGCTGCGCAATTTTATTTTTATATCAACTCCTGTGTATGCCATTGGATGCGGAGTGCTGGTTATTCTGTGTGAAATAATAAACATCGCCATAGGATAGTAACAATTAATTTTGAACTACACTACATGGCATACTTCTTGATGATAGGCATACTTCATCATATTCCACATAAGCAATTGGAGCTTGTGTGACGAGGTGGAAGATTTACCATACGAGCGAGAGGCTTGTATGGCGATGATTTTATACAACAGGTTGAACTGATGACTGATATGGACTATATAAAATATAACGATAAATTGCCAGATTAATAAAAACCCCACACGGGTCTGGAGTTCCCAATAATCACGTCTCTCTAGTCATTAGATACGGCACATGGACTATTTATTTCCACACGGAACGGGGTGACGAGAATTTGTTCTCTGGAGTTATTATCTATACACGCTCCCCCATAAACACCAGAATATATCACTATAAATATGTGGATGCTTATTAGGATTTATTGGGTACCTAACACGGCCCAATAAATTTCCAAACCCCTTCCTGTACAAAGGAGGTTATGGCGAAATTTTTCGAAATATTAAGGCGTTAGTGAAATATTTGAAGTAAAAACGAAGTTGAAATTAATTAATGAACTATATTTGAAATTATAGAATGAACTATATTTTTATATATATATAAAAAAAAATATAATTATAAGGAATCGAAGCCGTGCAGTTCATGTTTTGGAATCGTAATTTGAAACGATTAGTACGAGAAATCCGACCATCAGATTATCCCGAAACCACAACCGCTGAGTTCACCTTGGAAATATGTTTCCAACGACACCAACCTTGTAAAAATCCAACGGTTGGATTGTTTGGAATGTTTAATTCAAATCTGAAGAAAAACAGCGCCAGAATCGTTTATATTTATATATAAATATAAATATAATTAAATTAAATCGAATAACGACGCTGCAGTTCGAATTTTGAAACCGTAACTTCAAATGACTAGTGTGGAAGATCCGACCGTCGGATTTTCACGAAACTGGAACCGTTGGGTTTGCTTTGGGAATATCTTCCCACTGATATAGATTTTGTAAAAATTCAACGGTTAGATTTTCCGATATGTGTAAAACAAATTAGGGGAAAAACAACGCCAGTGCCACGACACGACCTGAAACGTCGTTTAATTAAATATGGCTATTTTTAAATAAATAAAAATGGAGAAAAATCATTATAAAATATTATAAGCAACATAGATTGGAAATAAACCAATTGGGCTTGATTTGTTTGATATTTGATGGTTATATGTGTTTGACACGAAAATAACACTAAAGAACTGAAATATGGATGTTGAATAATATAACCATGGAAAGAATTGATTTAAATTCTAATTACGTGAATTATTTGAAAAGGACGAGCTAACCCTCATTTCAAATAATTTAGCGAGCGATTCGAATTGGAAAATACAAAGACGATTCAAGACCGACTATCTTCGTATCGATTGGATGGGCGCTGCTGAGGTTCCTGACTGGAGTAGCTACCGTGAAGGAACGGAAGTAGTAGCCGTCTGAACGTATGTGTTGATTGTACGGATATACGAGGAATTTGACGCCTCCGGTTTCGTTCAGACCCAGAACAGACTTGTAAATGGACTGTGTGTCTGACATTGGATTTTGTTATATACTAATTGATCTCTGTTAAATATATATCTGTTTGGCGGCGGAGAATTTATTCTTTTGCTTAACGCCCTTCTCTGAGACGTACGAGCTCAGAGGTTATATATCGATAGAAATCAATCGTATGGAGTGGATTGCCTATGTGGCATGCCAAGATGCTATGATCAAGGCTTCTGTTGCAAAACAAAGTCTTGTGGTTGATGATCGAAGCACGGTCTACGTGGCCTGGCTTTGTGTATTGCGTGGATTCGCGAGCCTCACACCTCGGTATGAGTTAAAAACGGGATAAGGACTGCAGGGAGAGCACGACGTTTCTTTCTAGCTATGGTGGTGTCAGTGACTTACTAGCCCTGACATTTATATCTATTTTTCACCTATGTGGTTGTTGGAATGCGAGGCGGCTCGATTATAGGTCTGTAAGGACCGGGAAACGTGTGTTCAGGAATTGCCAATCCTCAAACGTAAGAGAGGACCGGCCCTGAAGCATCCAGGGTTTACCCAGAGTGTGTAGTCCTGAGGCATTTGCTAGAATGTCTCGAAGCGGAGAGGAGCTTGCCCCTTGCCTCGACTCATGATGGAAATCCAATTTCCAATACGAGATAACGGATTCGATTGTAACTTATATATGGCGACATAGTGGCATGGGACGCTCATGTCGCATATGATTGATATTTATGATGCTATTCATTTTTGAAACATATATGCACTAGTAATAATACCAAATGATTTTGCTTTACACGTATCAAGCATATTTGGCCATTATAAGGCAAAACTCTATCCTCCGGCTTGCGTTGCATTGTATGATAGGACTTGAGTCTTATAATGGCTTCATCCTTTTTAAAAAGCATTGTGTTGTTTTAAAGAATTTACTTTGTTTTAAATGCACTAGCAATCACTGGAGTAAACCTGTTCCGCGAAAGTGGCGTGGTCCTATGATTTGCTTATTACTGTTGTTTAAACTGTTAAATAGATTTCTCATACCAGTCCCCATGACTGACTCGTTGTTTATTTCACTTTGCAAACGCGGGTGCCCTTATTTTCACACGGGCAGCCTAGTTCACAGGTGACAGGTTGTTTTTGGCTCTGCACTGTTGCATAGAGTGCATTTTGGCTCATGGTGAGGCTGACTTCACAGAGATGACTTTGACATTTTCCGCCATTATTGTACTTATATTATGATTCCGCCACTGGCGATGCAGACTGCTTTACTTTCAGTACTTATTATCGTATGTATATGTACCGCCTTCGGCGATGTAGACTGATACCCTTATTATGCCTCACTGCATGTATATATTCCGCCTCTGGCGATGGTGACTGATCATTTCCCCTTTATTTACTAAGTTATATCCTACGCTGTGCTATTCTGATGTTGTTACATGTTGTGATTCCGCTGTCATATCCATGTAAAAAATATTCTATTTATTGTTTTTTCTATTTTCTGTACTCTGCTATGATGATTGATGTGTTATATTCCAATGATTATCCTTAATACCGTCATACGGATTTTGGGATCGTCACAGTACTTGCGAGGGGGGTTTCAAAGGAGAGAGAGCACAAGAGGAGGGGGAGGCGGTCGTCGATTGGGAGGGAGCGGCGGAGCATCTGAGTGGCGGTGGTGCGACGGTAGAGGGCAGCGGGGTAGCAGGTTTGATCTCGATTTAAGTTTTTTTTCAAAACTAACGGGTAATAGTGGGAGTGGAAGAGAGAAAGGAGGGAAGGGCTTTATATTTAATTTATATTATATATTTAATTACCCCAAAAAGCAACTTTTTATTTCGACCTCCAAACGAGACCCACCGACTGTCGTCCATAACTAATTACCCCCATTCCGAACACAATGTGATATGTCCCGCACGTTGATTGGACTGTTTCAATCAGTTTCCGTTTAAATCAAAATATAATTCTATATGCGGACTCTAAAAATTCCCGACAAATATTTTCTAGCTTGGTATTGATGATAAGGTTCTAACAAAACTAATTTCATCAAATTTGGGGACCGTTTGGAAAATGGCCATTTTCTGCTTGATCCAAATTGACTGAAACTGTTAAAACATGTTTTCTTTTGCCATGCTCGCATATTGATCCCAAAAATTATGAATTTTGGAACCTAGGAATAATTCGACATCCCGGATCCAACAAAAGTGGTTTCGTTGAAAACGGAGGTCATTTGCAAAATTTCCATTTTTAAGGGCCAGATTTCCATAGCGACTGTTTTGAATTTTCAATTGGGCATAACTTTTTATTCCCGTTATGAAATTTCAATTTTTCGGATTCGTTGGAAAGATATTTTCAAATAGAATCTAATATTTTTGGTTTCGCTAAAATTGGTTTATTTTGAATCATGTACATTCGTTTGAAATTTGAAATCGAATTTTCAAACTACAGCGCCATTTTCAATTCCTTTTATAATTAAAAATGAATAACTATATTCTAACGACGATTCAAATAAATATTTCCATTCTAATTATATTCAAAATAAATTTCTCATCATTATTACCTAAAATAATTCATTTTAAATATTCAAAATTCATCAAAATTTCCAAAATAAATTTTTTAAATTGGTTTGGATTTTCACCGTTATTACAGGAAATGATGAAGAGGACCTTGCGATGGGCCTGGTTTTATGGGAGACGAGGGAGACAGAGTGTTAGCTCGAGAAAATTGGACTGCGATGTTTGATTGTTTAGGGTTGCTCCATTAATTTGTTGTCTTCCTTCATCATGAAGTTGGGAGACCAAATTTTCTGCTCGATGAAAATCATGTATTTGCGAATTTAGTTTTTTAGGGTGGCGCTGCTTAGGGTAGTCTGCGATTTGATTTGATTTGATTTAATATAATATAATATACAAAACTCTCTCGCAGCCCCTAACTCGAAATTCTGAACCGCTATTCACTCGTAGCGACCAGCGTTTCTAATGTTATACGATGTTCTGGACTTAACTGATCATATCTTGAAATTTAATTCAATCGTTTATACAGACTATCAGTATTAAATTGACGATTTAAATTCAATTTAATTTAAAATATAATTCTGTTTCAAACAATTGAATCCATCAATGATAAATAATTTTTATCATTCTACTTTAGTACAAAATTTATATTGATCGACAGAACCACTTTGACTCAATTTTAACTTTGAATTCAATTGTTGTCGATTTCATATTTTTGATAATTCAATATCTTCAAAATTAAATCATACATAGATTATTAAATTGATAAATTAAATATAAAAATCCATTTATATTTATAAATCAATATTTAAAATAAATTTACATATTCAATATTAAATGACAAAATCTGGGACGTTACATTCCTTCTCCCTTAAAAGAAATGTTACAAACCTGTTAACTTTTCAAAAGCCCACTTTGTTATAACTCAGTATTTCAAATTCTATAACTCAAGTCCCATATAATTTTAAGTTTTCATGGGAATATTCAATTTTAGTTCATTTAACTGATTTCCATCATTTCGATTTGTTTAACTTGCTTAAGTTAAATTTTAGATTTCAGAATTCAAATTCCCGGGTTTTTATTTCAAACTCCTTTTTGAAATCATATAAATATATTTATAAGTATCACAAATTCAAAACATTTGAATTTTTGAACCAACTTGTTTTCTTTCAACAAATCTCCATTAAAACTTTTCTAAGGTAGCAATCCATCACTTGGAAACTCAAAAATGAACACTAATGATGGTGTAGTCATCAATTTCCCAGCGACTGTTCAGTTCTTTATCACTTTCAAAATCCATCCAAAATTATTTTTATTCAAAAGTCCTTTCAAAATGAAGCTATACTATTTTAATATACTTTGGAAAAATATTTTCTAACTTTCCAGGATTTAAATTCCAAATTTTGATATAAATCTAATTCACATTTCATTTCATTTCATTTGTATATACAAGTTCCATTTGGTCGTATATACAACCATTTCAATTTTATAATCTCATCTAATTATAATCCCAACCAACACATCTATATATAAATATTTTTAGAAAATTATTTATTTTTATATCAAAATATAATTTTGGGTAAAATTATTTCATTTATCCACTTTAAACAATATTATGTGAATTCTTCTGTTCAAGTGTTTAGAAACTCCTATCGACGTCATGGCGTCCCACGATTCGACCATAATTCATAAATCACTCAACAGACAATCCAACACAATATAAAGCAATTTTTAAATCAAATTACAAGTACGCTCTCTCATATATACACACTCAACTCATTCTAGGGTACTACTGACCCTATCTCTAATGAGCAAACCTCCTCCAAAGCCTAGATGTTCGCTCAACCTAAGCTCCAATACCAACTGTATTGGCCCGCAAATCCGTACTATCTGAGCAGACTAATACACTCACGTCTAACTCAAATAACACAGAAATACGAGTCATTAGGGTTAAAGAAATAGAAATAGACAAAAGAAGAACAAAAATAACAAAACAGAATCTCACAGTGGAACGAATAAATTATATTATATAACATAACTTTGAAATACAAATCTGTTTTGTATATACATTTCATATCAGAGTACAACATAACATTTGATACAACGGAAATAACTCTAAATAACAAGCGGTGAAGCCCCCTGCTTCAAGCTCCTCCAAGTGTATCTGTAAAAAGCCTGAAACACTTGACTGTCCATACAAATTTGGGCACCCAAGAGTTTAGAAAAAATAAAAAAATAAACTCTAGGTCAGTCATGGGACTGGTGTGAGTAAACTCCAACCATATTGTTTAACTTTGAAAACTCTTTCAAAAGAAAGGGTAATATTAAGACCAGACCACACATAAACATGGACTATTTTTACCTTACTATAACCAAACCATTTTGATATCAAAATCCAATGATATTATAATAATGTCTAATCAAATAGCAAAACGCTTGCATCTCACGCTCCACATACATAATATAAAATCAAAAATCGCAGGGCGCTTAATAGAGATTGGATTCCAACTATGACAAGGTATGTGACCACCTCCTGATCAGTGTACTCTAAAGGGGATACACTGGGGTTCAGCAAGAACATCTTGCAACCCGGCCACACATGACCGTCCTTTGATTTAGCTTGAGTGTAGCGAATATATTGTCAACCACGGTTGTCAGCCGTCCATCCGTAATCCGTAAGATACAGAATCGAAAGAAGAATAAATAATGAATTTTCTCTAGATCGGTGACAAATATACCTTGCTTGGGTATAACCCAACTAGCCATGATGTCTGCCCGATTTTTGTCATTTCCCTGTAACACCCCACATCCGTTAAGGTCACTCACAAAGGGAATGCCTTAACTTCAATGGAGCATTATGGGTACTGGAACAGAAATATTACAAGACAGACATATATAAAACAGCGGAAGGTAAAGTAGAAGTACTCTGAATCATTTATTAAACATAATTGTTTACAATAAAAGCCCATCAACTTCCAATACCCAATTTCATAGCTAAAATATTTTTCTTGCTCCAAAACAAAGAAGCATAAAAATAAATTGTAGTATTCCCCAATAAAGCAAAGAAAGCCATAGCCAAGAGAGATCCAAGCCGTACATGAAAGAGCCTGAGAGCTTGGTAACATCCGAACTAAACTGTCTTCCCACCCTGCAAACCTTAGGGGGTGGGACGGAAGAAAAAGAGGCGAAACAAAACAGGTCAGTCATAAAGACCGAGCAAGTCCTAGTGACTTTCAGCATAAAATCAGGTAAAGATAACATGGCGTGAATAAACTGAAAGTAAACACAAGCATGATGACAAGATAAGCTACAGGCACGATAATTAAGAATAACATCATATGATTTTTGTCAAATATAACTTTGCAAGGTTCCCATTCAAGATAAACTAAGTATAATTTCGGAAGATTTCTATCAAGCATCGCAAGATTCTTCTGCTTCACCATTAAAATATTTCTATGATATCTATTTGCTCTGCACCACTTATACTAGAATCCCAACCCGTGTCATGTATTGATTATAAAATGATCCCTTGCCCAATGTCATGTAATGACCCATTACTTGGTCCCACGAAACGATCTATTAATCAATTGGCTCCCTACAAGTCCTAGCTCGTTCATGCGTCTGTGTCATACAGCCCTATCACAAATGAAGTTACCTGTGCTGAGTCCACCATAGGGTGTATCAAGCCCTAGGGTGCCAACCCCCCACACGAATCAAGCACGCACAGTGTAAACCCTACTGATGCCCAATGCCTGCTTTTTCAACTCCAGACTACATGCACGACCATAGTTAGCTTGAAGCTACACTGGCGCACCAACTCAGCCGTCGTTCTGGTTGCTTACAATCAGCCCAGTAATCGTGCCCCACCCTGCCTAGTTCCAGGGTACCATGATACATCTAAGTGGGTTACTGCTGAAATGGACCACGTAACTAGGGTTTCCGTCCAACAGGTTAAGTGTTGTCAATTAACTTAGTGATTTAACCCTTATCAGTCTAGCATGTCAAGTTGGTTAAGTGTTATCATTCAAGTTCGTGACTTAACCTGCCCATGTGTCATGTCAAATTGGCTAAGTGTTGTCGTTCAAGTTCATGACTTAGCCCTATGAATCATGTGTCAAGTTGGTTAAGTATATTCAAGCGGTTCATGACTAAACCCTACCAAATTATCGTGTTGAATTGGTTAAGTATATTTAAGCGGTTCATGACTTAACCCTACCAAATCATCATGTCAAATTGGTTAAGTATATCTATATGTTCAAGTTGACTTAACCCTGCCACGCGTCATGTTATATTGGTTAAGTGTTCTCCCTTGTGTTAACTTAACCCACCAGTGTATCACGTCATATCGGTTAAGTGTCATCAATCAATTCAAGTTAACTTAACCCACCCACTTGTCATGTTATGTTAAAATGGTTAAGTGTTCTCAAGCGATCAAGTTTAGGTTTACTTAACCCACCCATTCATGTCATATCGGTTAAGTGTTGTTAGTCCAGTCATATTACCTAACCTTATCCTACTTAATACGTTTCATTAGCATTTATTATTTACTAATGCATCAACCTCTCACATTGGACTTATTTGCGGTCACTGGATATGCCGGGTGGTTCCTGGCAGAATTACAACGCAAACCCATTCCAACATCGGGTTCAAGCATTCAATGCACTAACCTGTCACAATAGACATATTGTTGCGGTCACTGGATATGCCGGGCGGTTCCGGGCAGAATTACACCACAACTCTGTCAAACCTCGTGTTAGGCATCACCACAACCTAGTCTTTGCCTGCGGCCTCTCACATTAGACTATTATTGTTGTGGTCATTGGATATGCCGAGCGGTTCCGGACAGAATTACACCACAACTCAAGTCTAGCCTTGTGTCAAAGGCATCCGTTAGATTGTTAATTACATATGTGTCATATAAGTCAAAATTCCAACTTTACATATTAATAAACATATGCCCAAGTTCCAAATTACATGCCCATTAATTTATGTACCCAATTCTAGTCAGTTTACATATGTCCAGTTCTTGCCTATTTACATGTATGCCAAGTTTATGCCATTTTACCCACATCAAGTTCTAGCCAAAATTACATGTAACAAGTTTCATACCTAAATAAACCCAAATCATGATTCATGATTTGGTTATCCAAAACTATAATCTTTTTTATTACAATACATGCCAGTTGCCCAAGTTCATAATACATGTTTATGACAATTATCAAGTTTACAATCGCTTTCATTTCAAATTCCCAATTCTACATATGCCTAATTAACATAAGCCCAATCTTTTGATTTAATTTACATAGTCCCAAATTCTTGATTTAATTTACATGCCAATTCATGTATGCCCACTTCATACCAAATTTCTTATGCCAACGCCCATACTTACAATTTCAATTATATTGACAATACCCAAATTTTCAATTTCATGTTATGCCATCAATTCCACCAAACCATATATCCAAATAGGTAATATCCCAATATTTCCCCGTTTTCAATCGTACGCAAATTGCGATTTAGGCTTATGTCCGAAATTGACCAAGGTTCATCAAAAGAAAATAAATAGGGGAAGATAGAATTTTACATAAAAATAAGATCAGAGAGAAAAACATCATCACAGGCATGAAGATTACAACTTGATAATAATATCAACATGAATCAAGAAAACTGATTTACAATAGGCTGAATAGATCATGAACTTGACGTGAGAAAAGATAGACAAGTCTCAAAACTCAAGATTCAAGAAGCAACAGAAGTAGGTCTGAATCGATAAATATACTTAAATCCAATTCCACTTTATTCCAGGGCCATATCATAATTAAATATTTAAATATAAAAGCAACCAGAGCTTACAGATCGTGGACTGAGAAATTAAGATGCAGAAGTTGATTCTAGAAAGCAGTCGTTGAACGTTGAATCTCAATTTGATTGAAAATCCCCAATTTGCGTATCTTGCGTTGCTTGAAGAAGAAGGTAGAATAACTCTCTAGATTTGATTTACTTTATTTTTAATTTAATTTTGAAGAAGAAGAAGAAGTCATGTCCATCAAGAATTTGTGCAACATAAGGTTAGAGAAGAATGGTGCGAGGAGGAATGGGGATTAGGTGGGTTTATATAGGATTAGGCGAACAAATCTAGACTGAAAATGAGAACAAAAACATCAGAGTGAACCCAGGCTCAAAACTAGGTTTCAGCACCAGATCGACTCCCAGGTCGACCATAAGGTCGACCTGGCCCTTGGGAGGTCGACCATAGTATCGACCCCCAGGTCGTCCTGGTCCTGGACGGGAAAATTCCCGCCCAGTCTGCACTGGGGTTTGAATTCGAATTTCGAATTCTAATTCGGCCTGTTTTTCGGTTCTGAAAATCCTTGAAACTTCGGAGGGTCATATCTCCCTCATACGGACTTCGTTTTTCAAAAACTCGGACTCGATTTCATGCAGAATTCTGAGACGAACGCAATGGCACAACCTGTTTTCGCTAATTCTTATTCTAAAATTTAATTCCGCCTTGATTTCTTGTTTCAGCATGTTATTGAAATTTGGGTTGTTATATTCTCCCCTCCTTAAAGGATTTCGTCCCCGAAATCTCCAAGTTAAGAAGAATGTGTCCTACCATCCATCATCTATCTACTCAAAATATCATCCACAAGCAATCATTGTCCTTAAAATATTTCTACTGCTGTATGAACATATGCAGAAAGTGTGTGTATATGTTCTTTATCTAATGCAAATGATCAGGCCTGATTGATCTTCTTAATGCAAAATATGTTTAGTGCCATGAGTCCAACATATATGTAAATTGTCCTATTCACATAAACACTATATGTGTGCACAAACATCCATCCATATGCAACATCAACATGATAACACATTCAATTTCATCTATAAACAAGTATAAACACTCATGCATATGCAATATGAAAGGTGACTGAGCCGATCTAGTGTCTAATGTGCGTGTATATGCATCCACAAGCAACCACTGGCAACCACTTACAACCACTTGCAACCATCAATCATAACATGTATCAAACACATGTTTACACCCGATTGTTCCTACCAAAAGATATAGTCGAATAGTAGAAGCAAGTAAAAACTTTGTGCCCATTAGGCAATGTCAAAACTAGAAATCTACGTCACATATATACTGATTAGGAGAAGAACTCCCTAAGCACCAGCCCCGAAGACCGAAATCAACATCAGACTGATACCCAAAGAATTTCTCAACCCAATTAATATATATGTTTCTAGGAAAATAAGCATGATGGACTCCTTTTAGGTCACAAGAAATCCCTTCCTAAAACTAACCCATATTCTATAAAACCCAAAAGGTTTAGTCAACCCAACGAACACCTTCAAGCCCCAACATGTATTGCTAACAGATGAGTCAAACTCCCTATGGGGTTTGCAACAGAAATAGGATTGAGAATAGGACCGAGAGAATATACTTAAAAGATAGCATGCAAGTAAGCTTTACAGGAAAAGAGGGATCAAGGATATACTCTTAAAAAGAGATATGATGCGCGTATCTAGTCTTCAATCTTCTAAAGTCGCATTTCCTTGAGCTTAACTCCATTGTGCTTTTACCATCTTTAACTTCACAATTTCGTAGCTTCTTAATTCCTATTTCCAAAATATGAGTTGGAACACATTTCACTGTCACCTCTCGTTCCACTTTCATTTGTTCTTTTCCTAGTATACTCGGCTCAAACGTAACTGCATACTCATGGTTTCATGCAAGCTCTCCAAAATTCACTAGTGAATCCTGGATCTCGTTTACGCATTATAAGGTATTCCACGTAGAAGAACTATCTCTTGAAAATAAACAGATGTCAACCATGTTGCCAAATGTACTTACTAAGGTGATTTTCTATTACTCATGCATAAGCAAAATGAACCATCACCCTTAGTGGCGAACACTACTCGAGCGGATCAATGAATGCATCAAGAGATTCTAGGTAACTAAGCATGGCAGAACCCTAAGGATTACACTAGACTTCGAGGGCATTACCGAGGCAAGTCAAGAGTCTAACTACCCTCTTTTCATACTCGAGAATGGTATCATTTCTGGATAACCGCTCCATCCCTAGAATCAACCCATAGCCCAAAAACATAAGCATTCCTTATAAACTCAACACTTAGCATAGACATTCTCAAATCCAAACAAGTCATGAATAAATGAGCCGATTCCCCAACAGGATTTGAGACAAAAATGGGATCCTCTACCATGCTAGTACTAAGGTGCAGAGACTCAACTATCAAACCAGAACTAAAAGGATGCGATGTACAAAAAAAAAGTTCCCACGATATGATAGAAAAGAAAAGCTACACTTTTAACAGAAACGTTACCGCCTCTCTTAGGTATGCTAGTAGTGTGAGCATACAATTGCCCTCTCGATGATCTTGTCCTTTGCCCTTGTCCTTGTCCTATAACACTTAACTACATGTCCTTTTTTACCATAATAACAATACTCTCTCTCTCTTGTCATGGGTTTCATTATTCTTTCACTTTGGCCTCTTCCCTTTCACCTTTTCCTCCTTCGTGGATTAAGCCATATCAACAAGTTTCTCATCCTTAGGCTTGTGTTATTTATCCTCGTTCTTACTATCCTTGTATAGCTTGTTGACAAGTTTCTCAAAAGCAACCTTCATCGCAGGGCAACCCTACAAAGCTTGAAATAAGATTAGTCGCAAGTAAAACTACTGCAGCTACAGATGGAGGTTGGGCACTCCTTTGCCCTCCGACATGTGTCGTACGCCTACACAACTATGGTGAAAAGAGAGAAAGAAAAGATTCAAAGAGAGAATCAAAAGATAGTGCATATGGCTTTAGGGAATATGCCTTTCGTAAAACAAAACTTTTCTTAGAAAAATGCTTCTTTGTAAACGTTTTGAAAATAATTTCAAAAGGTTTTTAAAAGCCTTTTCCCAGTCTGGTAACCTTCTGCTCTGATACCAAATGTAACTCCCCACATACGTTAAGGTCACTCACAAAGGGAATGCCTTAACTTCAATGGAGCATTATGGGTACTGGAACAGAAATATTACAAGACAGACATATATAAAATAGCGGAAGGTAAAGTAGAAGTACTCTGAATCATTTATTAAACATAATTGTTTACCATAAAATCCCATCAACTTCCAATACCCAATTTCATAGCTAAAATATATGTCTTGCTCAAAAATAAAGAAGCATAAAAATAAATTGTAGTATTCCCCAATAAAGCAAAGCAAGCCACAGCCAAGAGAGATCCAAGCCGTATATGAAAGAGCCTGGGAACTTGGTAACATCCGAACTAAACCGTATTCCCACCCTGTGAACCGGGGGAGGGGGAAACGGAATAAAAAGAGGCGAAACAAAACGGGTCAGTCATAAAGACTGAGTAAGTCCTAATGACTTTCAGCATAAAAACAGGTGAAGATAACATGGCATGAATAAACTGAAAGTAAACATAAGCATGATGACAAGATAAGCTACAGGCACGATAACGAAGAATAACATCATTTGATTTTTGTCAAGAATAACATCGCAAGGGTCCTATTCCAGATAAACTAAGTATAATTTCACAAGATTTCTATCAAGCATCGCAAGATTCTCTGCTTCACCATTAAAATATTTCTATGATATCTATTTGCTCTGCACCACCTGTATTAGTATCCCAACCCGTGTCAGGTGTTGACTATAAAATGATCCCTTGCCTAGTGTCATGAAATGACCCATTACTTGGTCCCACGAAACGATCTATTAATCGATCGGCTCACTACAAGTCCTAGCTCGTAATGCGTCTGTGTCATACGTCCCTCTCACAAATGTAGTTACCTGTGCTGAGTCCACCATAGGGTGTATCAAGCCCTAGGGTACCAACCCCCCACACGAATCAAGCACGCACAGTGTAAACCCTACTGATGCCCGATGCCTGCTTTTTCAACTCCAGACTACATGCACGACCATAGTTAGCTTGAAGCTACACTGGCGCACCAACTCAGCCGTCGTTCTGGTCGCTTACAATCAGCCCAGTAATCGTGCCCCACCCTGCCTAGTTCCAGGGTACCATGATACATCTAAGTGGGTTACTGCTGAAATGGACCGCGTAACTAGGGTTTCCGTCCAACAGGTTAAGTGTTGTCAATTAAATTAGTGATTTAACCCTTATCAGTCTAGCATGTCAAGTTGGTTAAGTGTTATCATTCAAGATCGTGACTTAACCTGCCTACGTGTCATGTCAAATTGGCTAAGTGTTGTCGTTCAAGTTCATGACTTAGCCCTACAAATCATGTGTCAAGTTGGTTAAGTATATTCAAGCGGTTCATGACTTAACCCAACCAAATCATCGTGTCAAATTGGTTAAGTATATTCAAGTTGTTCATGACTTAACCCTACCAAATCATCGTGTCAAATTGGTTAAGTATATCTATATGTTCAAGTTGACTTAATCCTACCACGCATCATGTTATATTGGTTAAGTGTTCTCCCTTGTGTTAACTTAACCCACTAGTGTATCATGTCATATCCGTTAAGTGTCATCAATCAATTCAAGTTAACTTAACCTACCCACTTGTCATGTTATGTTAAAATGGTTAAGTGTTCTCAAGCGATCAAGTTCAGGTTTACTTAACCCACCCAATCATGTCATATCAGTTAAGTGTTGTTAGCCTTGTCATATTACATAACCTTACCCTACTTAACAAGTTTCATTAGCATTTATTATTTACTAATGCATATACCTCTCACATTAGAATTATTTGCGGTCACTGGATATGCCGGGCGGTTCCGGGAAGAATTACACTACAAACCCATTCCAACCTCGGGTTCAAGCATTCAATGCACTAACCTCTCACATTAGACATATTGTTGCGGTCACTGGATATGTCGGGCGGTTCCGGGCAGAATTACACCACAACTCAGTCTAACCTCATGTTAGGCATCACCACAACTAGTCTTTGCCTACGACCTCTCACATTAGACTATTATTGTTGTGGTCACCGGATATGCCGGGCGGTTCCGGGCAGAATTACACCACAACTCAAGTCTAACCTCATGTCAAATGCATCCGTTAGATTGTTAATTACATATTTGTCATATAAGTCAAAATTTTCAACTTTACGTATTAATAAACATATGCCCAAGTTCCAAATTACATGCCCATTAATATATGTACCCAATTCTAGTCAGTTTACATATGTCCAATTCTTGCCTATTTACATGTATGCCAAGTTTATGCCATTTTACCCACATCAAGTTCTAGCCAAAATTACATGTATCAAGTTTCATACCCAAATAAACCCAAATCATGATTCATGATGTGGTTATCCCAAACTATAATCTTTTTTATTACAATACAAGCCAGTTGCCCAAGTTCATAATACATGTTTATACCAATTATCAAGTTTACAATCGCTTTCATGTTCAAATTCCCAATTCTACATATGCCTAATTAACATAAGCCCAATCTTTTGATTTAATTTACATAGTCCCAAACTCGTGATTTAATTTACATGCTAATTCATGTATGCCCACTTCATACCAAATTTCTTGTGCCAATGCCCAAACTTACAATTTCAATTATATTGACAATACCCAAATTTCCAATTTCATGTTACGCCATCAATTCCACCAAACACATATATCCAAATAGGTAATATCCCAAAATTAACCCGTATTCAATCGTACGCCAATCGCGATTTAGGCCTAAGTCCGAAATTGACCAAGGTTCATCAAAAGAAAATAAATAGGGGAAGATATAATTTTGCATAAAAATAAGATTAGAGAGAAAAACATCATCACAGGCATGAAGATTACAACTTGATAATAATATCAACATGAATCAAGAAAATTGATTTAAAATAGGCTGAATATATCATGAACTTGACGTGAGAAAAGATAGACAAGTCTCAAAACTCAAGATTCAAGAAGCAACAGAAATAGGTCTGAATCGATAAACATACTTAAATCCAATTCCACTTTATTCCATGGCCATATTATAATTAAATATTTAAATATAAAAGCATCTAGAACTTACAGATCGTGGACTGAGAAATTAAGATGCAGAAGTCGATTCTAGAAAGCAGTCGTTGAACGTTGAATCTCAATTTGATTGAAAATTCCCAATTTGCGTATCTTTCATTTCTTGAAGATGAAGGTAGAAGAACTCTCTAGATTTGATTAACTTTATTTTTAATTTAATTTTGAAGAAGAAGAAGAAGAAGTCATGTCCATCAAGAATTTGTGCAGCATAAGGTTAGAGAAGAATGGTGCGAGGAGGAATGGGGATTAGGAGCGTTTATATAGGATTAGGCGAAGGAATCTAGACTGAAAACGAGACAAAAAACATTAGAATGAACCCAGGCTCAAAACTGGGTTTCAGCACTAGGTCGTCCCCCAGGTCGACCATAGGGTCGACCTGGCCCCTGGAAGGTCGACCATAGTGTCGACCCCTAGGTCGACCTGGTCCTGGGCGGGAAAATTCCCGCACAGTCTGCGCTGGATTTTGTATTCGAATTTCGAATTCGAATTCGAGATGTTTTTCGGTTCTGAAAATCCTTGAAACTTCGGAGGGTCATTTCTCCCTCATACGGGCTCCGTTTTTCGAATACTCGAACTCGATTCCATGTAAAATTCCGAGGCGAACGCAATGGCATAACCCGTTTTCCGTGATTCTTATTTTAAAATTTAATTCTGCCTTGATTTCTTGTTTTAGCATGTTATTGAAATTCAGGTTGTTACATTCCCGTTTGTGAGGCTTGAGGCTACGTTGATCTTTTTAGAACATCTGGTCACCATTCACTTTGAATGCCACATCGTCAAACCCGTCAAATCACTAGTTGATCTTCCCAAAATATTACGGGTATAAAAAGCTAAGAGAAACGAATTTCTCTGCCACCAGACGTAATACCTCGGAAAGATCGTCTTATGTGATCTGTTAGGAATACTCTGTCGGACATTCATCCATACAAGTTGTCCTAGGTATGGACAAACAAAACAGCACTTGCTATTTACTCCATCTTCGATTTTTCTTCAAATAATCTAATTCGCAGCGTCTATGCCTATACTGGGTGGTTTTTCAGATATTAAATCCAACCGGTCTCTCTGTATTGGCAATGATGGTCCAAAAATTCTTTGATAACTGGTGATTTAACTATCAAAGGAAAAACAAACATCCGTCAACAATCAAACAACCATTGGCTCCTTTTAATTAACATTCATTCCTTAACTATATTTCCAATTTCCTTATAGAATTCTATATATTTCGATATATTGATTTCTATTTTCAAAATTTCTTAAAAATATTCTAACTATTTAAATTTCCAGAAAATTTCACCAGCACCTCCCTTATACCGGTCAATTGTTCAAACCCCAATTCGACTCTCTAGGCCCTTTCCATTCAAAAAGAAAATCCAAAGGCCAAGTGGCTTGCCGATTCAGCGAATAAAACCTCATATGAAATTGAAACATGTACATTTTTGTAGGGCACTAATAATATTCTTTATTCTCTTTATTTTCTCCATCCCATACCTGTTTAACACACCCATTAGCTCATTTACTCGACCCAAGTTCATATTTAATTTATAGCTCAAATCCGGATTTTACTAATGGAAATTCGGTTTTTTATTCACTATAAATCCTTTTACTTAATTAAACAAACCATTGCAGTTTTAACACGATTATGGCTCTTTTTTCTGAAAATTTTGACATAACCCAAAATCTATAAGACGAAATTTAGATTTTTCTCTTCCATTAGAAAACTATTAATCAAGTCCGGACGTTTCTGGTTTCATCGAACTCCAACTTATATTGAGTTCTGTATGCTCAATTGAAGTTCGAATTGTCAATTTAAGAACTACCGCGCTGCGGTGAGTTTGTTTTAATTAAATTAAATATAACATTTAAAACCTCGTTATTTAAATGAATTCAACTTCAATCTTCCATATTTTAATATAAATGAAACCAGTTTCCCTAATATAACTTAAACATCTCGATTATTCAAAAGCATTGATTATTTCCTCCAAAATTTCATAACTTAGTTATAAATCATTCACAACTCCATTTCTATATTAATTTTCAAACTTCCTTGGATAGAAATTATTTTATAAATGTTCGATATAATCGAATTCAAATATTAATTTCCTTTTGTGGAAATAATCCATAAATTCAACATACTTCACCATTATAAACTAATATCTATCTTTTGATAATAGTGAAGTCGTTCAAGTTGGGTTATTTTAATTACCTCTCAGACCTTGATCTACAACATTCTTATTGTAATGACCCGCATTTCCAGGGGTATGATAATTAATTAATTTAATTATTTAAATAGTGGGTTAGAGAATTTAATGGTCGTTCATTAAATTATATTGAAATTTAATTAAAATAATAATTAAATAATACATATAATTCAGAAATAATCAAAAATATTGGGAATCACAATATTCTGTGAACTGGGTCATCCCTAAGATTTTTAGTTCAGTTTAGAGTTGAATTATAATAACGAATATATTATTTGAATGAAGTTTGAACGTATAATTTTATTATAATTAAAACCGAGATCGAAATGGCGCGGCAGTTCACTATTTGGCGATTTGAACTTCAACTGAAGATACAAGATTCCTTTTAAATCGGATTTCTATGAAACAAGAAACGTATGGAGCTGGTGAAGTATATTTTTCTAGTGGAAGAGAAAAATCAGGATTTCGTCTTGTAGATTTTGATTTCCATCCAAATCAAATTTCAGAAAAGTCGCTGTGGAATTCCTTTATAATTTGCAACGCTTTATATACGTTATAAAAGGGAATTTCAATATAAATTGAAATTCGATTCAACCTGGACTTGAAATATCGAATATATAATTACCCTGGAGTCGTATGGTATTCGATTTTAAATATATACGATATTATATATTTATTTACATTTAATTTAATTATATTTAAATATATCTATATATTTAAATGGGTCATCCAATGCTTTAAAAATAGCCGGTTTTGCAAACGAAGTCGGAATTCGACGAAACTAGTTTTGTTTGATCCGCAACATCAAATTATTGTTAGATGTCAAGTTCCGTGAATTTTAGAGTCACTGGGTGACCGTACGGATTTTTAGATTGAAAAACAGTCAGTATTTTGACGGTTAAAAATACGCTGTGTGAGCATACGGAGTCGGAATTCGACGAAACCAATTTCGTTGGGACCATAATGTCGAACTCTAGCTGCATGTCCAGTTTCATGATTTTTGGATATTGTGGGTGATCATAGGAGTTTAAAACATTTAAAGAGAAATAGAAATAAAATATTCTATGGAATATTCCCATCTCCTAATGCTATAAATACCCTCACATCCTTAGTAACCCTAGAATTTTCATTCCATAGTCAAACTCCCTTTCTGCCGTTCTCTTTTACCTCACAGCAGAAAAATCGGAATTTTGTTCTTCAAAAGAATCAAAGTAAAATCCAAGTAAATTTCTATAAATCCTTAAACAAATATATTTGCATTCTTTTAATCATTCTCTTCATTCCTATGCTAAGATTTGTGGGTGCGATCTGTATTCCGTCGGTGTCTGGTTGTCGCAGTGTTCTAGGGTTAAGAAAATCAAAGAAGATCCTAAAAATCGGAAGATCCTATCTAAGAGTTGCTGAGATCGAGAGCTTTAAGCTCATCTAGTTTGTAAAACGCTAGATGGAATTCTGCATTTGGGGATTTTCTTCGCAACAAGATTTAGGGTTCCAGGAGGTTTTTGAAGCTTCGATTTACAAAACTAAGGTTTGTATTTTGGTCTGCGATGGTGAACTGCACATGTGTGCGATTTTGGGTAGATTCTGAGATGATTTGTGTCGGTGCTTTTCAATAAAGAGGTGAACGCTGAAACCAGTTGCTCGAGTTAATCAAGGGGAGAGTTGCAAACATGTTAGAAGGGATGTAGTGCGGTTCCAGGATTTGTACAGTGGAAGTGACGCACTGAACATGCTGTGCGTGTGGTTTGGCTCGAGAGTGGCTTCTAAGTGATGTTGTGGACGGAGAGGAATGAGATCCTGCGAGTTGGAGAAGGTAGAATGGGAGTTGGGTTGGGTATTGGAAGTAACATGTGTTTTTGGCTGTAGAATCACGGTGGTGGTGTTTCCCAAATAATGTTTTACTGGAGCTCGAACTATAATAGGGGAAGAAAGGCAATTAGAGAAGAAGTTTTAACAGTTTAATTAGCAAGAGATTTAGACAGTGATGGACCATTTAGAAGTGGGTTTAGCTGAGTGTTGAAGGGGAAATGATGGTTGGAGGAAAGTTACTGTAAAGAGGAATTAAAGAGAAAATCATTAGTGATTTTATTTGGATTTTTAATGAGAAGGAAAAAGAGAATAAGGTGAAGAACGATGAGCAGGAAGTATTGGAAATGGTTTGAGGGATAGGAGCAGGTCACGGCAGTGGGAAAGAAGGAAGGAGTTGGGTCTGGGCTTTTGAGAAGTGTTGATGGGCTGGAGATTTTAATGGTAAAGGCCTAAATTTTTTATTTAAAGTTTAGTTTAGTTTAATGTAATTTAAATATATTAACTCGTTAATGTCATATCCATATCATACGGATTCAGGTTTACGAACCGCAAGATCCGCCGGGATCGTATCAACTCACACTACAAAAGGGAACTGGCCTGGAGTCACTCGGTGCTCGTTTAGATTTACGGTGAAATATAACATGTGATCTAAATCAACTGACAATTCTCGTCATTTAACGACAACATCCAATGTGAGTAAAACTCACCAACTCTAAACAGTTATATTTTTATAACGTTTTTGTAGAACTGATAATTATCTGTTGATTGCTGTGTGTTGATTTGGTTGATTGAACTGCTAGTCAGTTAGTTGAAATTATATATATATATATATATATATATATATATATAAACCGTTAAATATATGTTGATGTTGTTTATCAGAACATTTCATATTGAAATGAAATTGATGAATACTATACTGTGTAACATCTGTGGATATAGGGGTACAGGTTGGAGGGATCTGACTGGATTCCTCAACATTTATTTTACTGTTTACATATATTGTGATATATGATGTGATGTATATCTGTTATGGGTTATGTGTGTTAAAATGATATTTATCATTTGTTATTCGATATTTTAAATATCATAAGAAACCCTGGGATGTAAAAAGGAATATTTCATTGTATATTGAAATAAAGGAATTTTATAAAATCAACCGATTTTATAAAAGGAAATAAATTTGAAAATAAAGCATTTATAAAATCATAGGATATTATAAAGGAGGATATTTGTTTAGAAAACAAATAGGATATTATAAAAAGGAAAACGTTATTAAAAGGAAATCTTTTTTTAATGGATAAACGTTGTTAAAAGGGAAAATCTTTGTAAATCAATAAAGTAATCGAATATTAGTATTCAAAAGGAGTTAATCAAAAAGGAGTTGAATCAAATATGTTATTCAGTTAGAGTTAACCAGTTAGAGTTAATCAGTTAGAGTAAATCGATTGGAGTCAAATCGAACTAGAGTTATTCAAATATAGTTAATCGAATATTAGTTATTCGAATAAGAGTTAATCAAATAGAGTTAAAACAATATTAGAAACTGACTAGAGATTAGTTAAGTCAAATGGTTTTCTGAGTGTGGATCTGATGTTGGTTTCGGCCTTCGGGGTTTATACTTAGAGAATTGTTCTCTTACTAGTTTACAGTTAGGGACTGATGGTTGTGGAAGAATAGTGATACGTGAATAAGCTATGGAAATGTTTTCCAGTGTTAATAACGTATATTTTCTAATCATAGAAAATAGGGAAATATGAATATATATATATATATTTATATTTATATGTTGGATGATTTGATCGATAATTCCATTTGGAATTAAGATCGTTGTGTGAACACCGACATGTTTTTCTTTGATAGTTACCTCACCGACTATCGAAGTTTTTACCATTTTAACGTTGTTAATATGGAGAGACCGGTTGGATTCTTATCCAAAGAACCACTCTGTATTGGCATAAGCGTTGCGAATATGCCAAAGAAAATTGAAGACGGAGTAAAGTACAAGGGTTGTTGTATAAATCTTAGATAACAATGGACTAAGATGGATGTACTGAACAGTGCCTTCGGTTTCGTTCAATCCCAGAACGAACGTAAATGGACGAATGTCTGACATAGTATTTCCAATGATCGAATGGGTTGGCCTGTATAAATATATATGGTTGCAACGGATTTATTCCCTTAGCATAACATCTAGAATATTTGTGTAAACCAATTAATGATTAACGGATTTGATAATGTGGCATTCAAAGTGATTGTGTTATCAATGAATGGAAAGTAGTCGTAGCCTCTTGCCTCAACAACCGGTAAATGACAGAAATCGGGCAGGCAGCATGGCTAAGTCGGTCGCACCGAAGTAGGGTGTATAATCACCAATCTAGAGAATATTCATTTGCTTCTTTAATCTATCAATGCTGTCCCATATACATATATATACGGGAAACGATTGCTGATCCCAACCGTTGGTGATGTACATTCGATACACTCAAGCGAAATGAGTGGTCGGTCATGTGTGGCTGAGTTGCAAGATGTTCTTGTTGAACTCCAGTGTATCATTCCTAGAGTACACTGATCGGAAGGTGGTTCCATACCTTGTCATAGTTGGAAATCCATTTCCCAATACGTGCTGGCGGTTTTGATTGTATACTATATATGTAGAACGTGAGATGAAAGCGTTTCTGCTAGATGATTATTATAGTTGTGGTTGATAGAAATTATTATAATATCAAAGGTTTTTGATATAAATATATTTTGGATTCTCATAAGGGAAAAACCCGTTCCGTTATATGGCGTGGTCTTATGAGATATCGTTTACTTGCTCAAATTGTTTTAAACTGTTTTACTCATACCAGTCCCATGACTGACCTGGAGTTTACTTTGTTTTGTTCTACCTAAACTCTTGGATGCCTAAATTTATATGGGCAGTCAAGTAGTTCAGGATTTTACAGATACACTTGGAGAGCTTGGAGTAGGAGGCTTCAAGATTCTATAGCTATTATTATTTCCGCTGTTGTTGTAAGTGTTGTACTCTGAAATGTTATTGTATACATATACTGTTTGTATTTCAAAAGTTATGTTATATTTTATTCATTCCGCTGTGAGATTCGTGGTTACTCTGATGATGATGTTCTTCTTCTTCTTCTATTCTAATAGTTCTATCTTATCTATCCTCACCCTCTATCTTCTTTCTATTAATTTCTTGAATTTTCAGTGCAATTTGGGGTTGGACTTGTGTTATTTAGTCAGCTCAAATTGGACCGGATTTTCGGGTCATTACAGTTGGTATCAAAGCTTAAGTTAAGCAAATTACCTTGGCTCTGTGGCATGACTCAGTAGAGATGGGGTTAGTAATACCCTAGATTGAGTTTGAGTGTATATATACGAGTGAACGTATTTGTTATTTGATATAAAAATCTGTTTTATATTGAGTAGATTTAGTGGTTGAGTTGTTTGTGGATTCTGGTCGATGGTGGGGCACCACAATATCGATAAGAGTTTCTAAACACTTGAATACATGGGCGACACGGTATGTTTTGAAAACGGGTGAATGAAGTAATTTTACCCGAATTATATTTTGATATAAAGAATGGTTAAGATTTGAATCATTATAGTATACTGGATGTGTTGGTTGTTATTTAATCGAATGAGATTATAATTGAATTGGTTATATAAATAACCAAGTAGAATTCATATAAGTATAATATATGAGAATTTTAAAATTCTAGGAGATTTGAAATGTGTTTATAAACATTGGAAGGATGTTTTGAAATGTTTTCAAAATGGGAAATGTTTAAGAATGGTTTTGAAAATGATATAGTATTGAACTCACTTTTATAATTGGAAAATAACCCTGATGAGTGTGGCCACATCATCAGTGTTCATTTTCGAGTTGCCAAGTGACGGATTACTACCAAAGATTTTGTTTTTGAATTGTTTGTGGAAAACAAGTTGTTTTGAATCCTGAAAGGGTATATCTGGTTTTTGGAAAAGGCTAAGCTATTTAAAAAACTCCCAGAAACAGATTATTTGAATTAAAACAAATTAAATTAGAATTTGTAAAAGCAAAGAGAAATAGAAATTGCATTAGATTATAATGATATCGAGTAAGTTAGATTGAGGTCGAAAGAATTGGAATCAAGAATGGAACTTGAATTTGAAATTAAATTTGGCTTGGATAAGCGAACGGTTGTGTTGGAGATAAAAGTGATTTGAGTTGATTGGGATGACCTTTATATATGTTGAATTGGTAGCTAAAGGAAAGAGTATAATAATATGCCCGACAAAAAGGTACAAGTTTACATTTCATATGAGTTTGAGATTTTGATGAGCCGAATTGGCAAGCCGCTTGGCTGTTTGATTTTCTTTTGGGTTGGAGATGGCCCAGAGAGGCGAGTTGTGGTTTTACCGATAGGGCTGTACAAAGGAGGTTATGGCAAAATTTTCTGAAAATTTAGGCGTTAGAAAATTTTCAGAATTTTTGAAAATTTAGTAAGTCGGAATAAATTAATATTTTAATCGATATTAATTGGTTCAGTTGAAACTGAAGTTAAAGGATAAACCGATAAATATTTACCTAGTAGATAGGGTCGTCCTCTACCTTAGCAATTTCGAGGACGAAATTATTTTAAGTGGGGAAGAATGTAATGACCCGCATTTCCAAGGGTATAATAATTAATTAATTTAATTATTCAAATAGTGGGTTAGAGAATTTAATGGTCGTTAATTAAATTATATTGAATATTTAATTAAAATAATAATTAAATAATATATATAATTCAGAAATAATCAAAAATATTGGGAATCACAATATTCTGTGAACTGGGTCATCCCTAAGATTTTTATTTCAGTTTAGAGTTGAATTATAATAACGAATATATTATTTGAACGAAGTTTGAACGTATAATTTTATTATAATTAAAACCGAGCTCGAAATGGCGGGCAGTTCGCTATTTGGCGATTTGAACTTCAATTGAAGATACAAGATTCGTTTTAAATCGGATTTCTATGAAACAAGAAACGTATGGAGCTGGTAAAGTATATTTTTCTAGTGGAAGAGAAAAATCGGGATTTCGTCTTGTAGATTTTGATTTACGTCCAAATCAAATTTCAGAAAAGTCGCTGTGGAATTCCTTTATAATTTGCAACGCTTTATATACGTTATAAAAGGGAATTTCAATATAAATTGAAATTTGATTCAACCTGGACTTGAAATATCAAATATATAATTACCCTGGAGCCGTATGGTATTCGATTTTAAATATATACGATATTATATATTTATTTACATTTAATTTAATTATATTTAAATATATTTAAATATTTGAATGGGTCATCCAAAGCTTTAAAAATAGCCGGTTTTGCAAACGAAGTCGGAATTCGATGAAACTAGTTTTGTTTGATCCGCAACATGTTAGATGTCAAGTTCCGTGATTTTTAGAGTCACTGGATTGCCGTACGGATTTTTAGAGCGAAAAACAGTCAGTATTTTGACGGTTAAAAATACGTTGTGTGAGCATACGGAGTCGGAATTCGAGGAAACCAGTTTCGTTGGGACCGTAATGTCGAACTCTAGCTGCATGTCCAGTTTCATGATTTTTGGATATTGTGGGTGATCATAGGGTTTAAAACGTTTAAAGAGAAATAGAAATAGAATATTCTATGGAATATTCCCATCTCCTAATGCTATAAACACCCGCACATCCTTAGTAACCCTATAATTTTCATTCCATAGTCAAACTCCCTTTCTGCCATTCTCTTTTACCTCACAGCAGAAAAATCGGAATTCTGTTCTTCAAAAGAATCAAAGTAAAATCCAAGTAAATTTCTATAAATCCTTAAACAAATATATTTGCATTCTTTTAATCATTCTCTTCATTCCTATGCTAATATTTGTGGGTGCGATCTATATTCCGTCGGTGTCTGGTTGTCACAGTGTTCTAGGGTTAAGAAAATCAAAGAAGATCTTAAAAATCGGAAGATCCTATCTAAGAGTTGCTGAGATCGAGAGCTTTAAGCTCATCTAGTTTGTAAAATGCCCGATGGAATTCTGCATTTGGGGATTTTCTTCGCAGCAAGATTTAGGGTTCCAGGAGGGTTTTGAAGCTTCGATTTACAAAACTAAGGTTTGTATTTTGGTCTGCGATGGTGAACCGCACATGTGTGCGATTTTGGGTAGATTCTGGGATGATTTGTGTCGGTGCTTTTCAGTAAAGAGGTGAACGCTGAAACCAGTTGCTCGAGTTAATCAAGGGAAGAGTTGCAGACATGTTAGAAGGGATGTAGTGCGGTTCCAGGATTTGTACAGTGGAAGTGACGCACTGAACATGCTATGCGTGTGGTATGGCTCGAGAGTGGCTTCTAAGTGATGTTGTGGACGGAGAGGAATGAGATCCTGTGAGTTGGAGAAGGTAGATTGGGAGTTGGGTTGGGTATTGGAAGTAACAGGTGTTTTTGGCTGTAGAATCACAGTGGTGGTGTTTCCCAAATAATGTTTTACTGGAGCTCGAACTGTAATAGGGGAAGAAAGGCAATTAGAGAAGAAGTTTTAACAGTTTAATTAGCAAGAGATTTAGACAGTGAT
The DNA here is from genome assembly GCA_030737875.1 of Allium sativum. Taxonomy (NCBI): domain Eukaryota; kingdom Viridiplantae; phylum Streptophyta; class Magnoliopsida; order Asparagales; family Amaryllidaceae; genus Allium; species Allium sativum. Next base: position 975,807,510 of record CM060915.1, on the reverse strand, counting down.
GGACCATTTAGAAGTGGGTTTAGTTGAGTGTTGAAGGGGAAATGATGGTTGGAAGAAAGTTACTGTAAAGAGGAATTAAAGAGAAAATCATTAGTGATTTTATTTGGATTTTTAATGAGAAGGAAAAAGAGAATAAGGTGAAGAACGATGAGCAGGAAGTATTGGAAATGGTTTGAGGGATAGGAGCAGGTCACGGCAGTGGGAAAGAAGGAAGGAGTTAGGTCTGGGCTTTTGAGAAGTGTTGATGGGCTGGAGATTTTAATGGTAAAGGCCCAAATTTTTTATTTAAAGTTTAGTTTAGTTTAATGTAATTTAAATATATTAACTCGTTAATGTCATATCCATATCATACGGATTCATTTTTACGAATCGCAAGATCCGCCGGGATCGTATCAACTCACACTACAAAAGGAACTGGCCTGGAGTCACTCGGTGCTCGTTTAGATTTACGGTGAAATATAACATGTGATCTAAATTAACTGACAATTGTCGTCATTTAACGACAACATCCAATGTGAGTAAAACTCACCAACTCTGAACAGTTATATTGTTATAACGTATTTGTAGAACTGATAATTATCTGTTGATTGCTGTGTGTTTATTTGGTTGATTGAACTGCTAGTCAGTTAGTTGAAATTATATATATATATATATATATATATATATATATATATATATATATATATATATAAACCGTTAAATATATGTTGATGTTGTTTATCAGAACATTTCATATTGAAATGAAATTGATGTATATTATACTGTGTAACATCTGTGGATACAGGGGTACAGGTTGGAGGGATCCGACTGGATTCCACAACATTTATTTTACTGTTTTCATATATTGTGATATATGATGTCATGTATATCGGTTATGGGTTATGTGTGTTAGAATGATATTTATCATTTGTTATTCGATATTTTATATATCATAAGAAACCCTGGGATGTAAAAAGGAATATTTCAATGTATATTGAAATAAAGGAATTTTATAAAATCAACCGATTTTATAAAATCAACCGATTTTATAAAACGAAATAAATTTGAAAATAAAGCATTTATAAAATCATAGGATATTATAAAGGAGGATATTTGTTTAGAAAATAAATAGGATATTATAAAAAGGAAAACGTTATTAAAAGGAAATCTTTTTTTAATGGATAAACGTTGTTAAAAGGGAAAATCTTTGTAAATCAATAAAGTAATCGAATATTAGTATTCAAAAGGAGTTAATCAAAAAGGAGTTGAATCAAATAAGTAATTCAGTTAGAGTTAACCAGTTAGAGTTAATCAGTTAGAGTAAATCGATTAGAGTCAAATCGAACTAGAGTTATTCGAATATAGTTAATCGAATATTAGTTATTCGAATAAGAGTTAATCAAATAGAGTTAAAACAATATTAGAAACTGACTAGAGATTAGTTAAGTCAAATGGTTTTCTGAGTGTGGATCTGATGTTGGTTTTGGCCTTCGGGGTTTATACTTAGAGAATTGTTCTCTTACTAGTTTACAGTTAGGGTCTGATGGTTGTGGAAGAATAGTGATATGTGAATAAGCTATGGAATTTTTTTCCAGTGTTAATAACGTATATTTTCTAATCATAGAAAATAAGGAAATATGAATATATATATATATATATATATATTTATATGTTGGATGATTTGATCGATAATTCCATTTGGAATTAAGATCGTTGTGTGAACACCGACATGTTTTTCTTTGATAGTTACCTCACCGACTATCGAAGTTTTTACCATTTTAACGTTGTTAATATGGAGAGACCGGTTGGATTCTTTTCCAAAGAACCACTTTGTATTAGCATAAGCGTTGCGAATATGCCAAAGAAAATTGAATACGGAGTAAAGTACAAGGGATGTTGTATAAATCTTAGATAACAATGGACTATGATGGATGTACTGAATAGTGCCTTCGGTTTCGTTCAATCCCAGAACGAACGTAAATGGACGAATGTCTGACAAAGTATTTCCAATGATCGAATGGGTTGGTCTGTATAAATATATATGGTTGCAACGGATTTATTCCCTTAGCATAACATCCAGAATATTTGTGTAAACCAACTAATGATTAACGGATTTGATAATGTGGCATTCAAAGTGATTGTGTTATCAATGAATGGAAAGTAGTCGTCGCCTCTGGCCTCAACAACCGGTAAATGACAGAAATCGGGCAGGCAGAATGGCTAAGTCGGTCACACCGAAGTAGGGTGTATAATCACCTATCTAGAGAATATTCATTTGCTTCTTTAATCTATCAATGCTGTCCCATATATATATATATACGGGAAACGGTTGCTGATCCCAACCGTTGGTGATGTACATTCGATACACTCAAGCGAAATGAGTGGTCGGTCATGTGTGGCTGAGTTGCAAGATGTTCTTGTTGAACTCTAGTGTATCGTTCCTAGAGAACACTGATCGGAAGGTGGTTCCATACCTTGTCATAGTTGGAAATCCATTTCCCAATACGTGCTTGCGGTTTTGATTGTATACTATATATGTAGGACGTGAGATGAAAGCGTTTCTGCTAGATGATTATTATAGTTGTGGTTGATAGACATTATTATAATATCAAAAGGTTTTTGATATAAACATATTTTGGATTCTCATAAGGGAAAAACCCGTTCTGTTATACGGCGTGGTCTTATGAGATATCGTTTACTTGCTCAAATTATTTTAAACTGTTTTACTCATACCAGTCCCATGACTGACCCGGAGTTTACTTTGTTTTGTTCTACCTAAGCTCTTGGGTGCCTAAATTTATACGGACAGTCAAGTAGTTCAGGATTTTACAGATACACTTGGAGAGCTTGGAGCAGGAGGCTTCAAGATTCTATAGCTATTAGTATTTCCGCTGTTGTTGTAAGTGTTGTACTTTGAAATGTTATTGTATACATATACTGTTCGTATTTCAAAAGTTATGTTATATTTTATTCATTCCACTGTGAGATTCGTGGTTACTCTGATGATGATGTTCTTCTTCTTCTATTCTAATAGTTTTATCTTATCTATCCTCACCCTCTATCTTCTTTCTATTAATTTCTTGAATTTTCAGTGCAATTTGGGGTTGGACTTGTGTTATTTAGTCAGCTCAAATTGGACCGGATTTTCGGGTCATTACACTTATCTTGAAACAGATAAGAGTTTGTAATACCAAATTTGTCATCACTTATCATAAAAATTCCCCATTCGATCTCATTTAAAAATATGATTTTTAAATGCCACTTCTTATATTTGGGAAAACCTATTTCTGGTTTATCCAATGAAAATTACTTCAATATATTTATAAATATTGTTTACAAATCACTTTCCTTATTTTATATTTAATAAGCTTCTATTTAAATTTCTATTTAAACTCGATTCCTTATTTGAATAATTTATTATTATAACTTATATATATATATATATCAAATATATTCTCATATTTAAATATTGAAGTATCAGCTTCTTGGATTATAGCTCTAAAATATAATTTCAACTAAATATAATCATAATTTCCTTTCTGAAACAATTTGCATTCGTAAATTCAACATGGTCGCATTCCAAAATAAATCTGATGGATCTATCTCAACTTAATTTATATTCCGAACATCGGAATAAATTTCATCATTTTCTTCACGAAACGATTCCAAATTCACTTTTCAAATTCATACTTAAATTAAAATTTCAAATTATCCGATAATAGTTATAAATATCATTTAAAATTCCACTTCTTGTTTTAAATATTAAAACAAGCTTTGATGTCAAATTCCATTTGAAAATCTAATTTCCATTTCAGAAAATGAATTTTTCCCTTTTAAATTCAATAATCTCTTCTTGATATTTTTAAATATAAATATCTAAGGCCAGTGATATTCTAATATCCAAACACACAAATCATCCATTCAATTCAAAACATCACACATATATATAAATATGTAAACAACAGTAAATAAATTTGAGGAATCTAGTTGGATTCCTCCAACCTGTATTTCCTGCATCCAAATATGTTAGTCAACAGTGTTATTAATACCGATACTGCTTCGAGGCTGGATATCGTGGTAGAGAAGGTCATCCACTCATATATCGTGGGGCGACAGGATCATACGCTAATGATACTACGGGCAACCACTAATGGTACTTCAGGAAATATCTAATATACATATAATAACCACAATCACCAAGCCCAGGTATAAATAACATATATAATAACTAAGACTGGTAAATAGTTTGCAAATGCATCCAAGCAGCAAACCATTTATTTTTAATGATAAAAATAATTTTTTAAGTGAGATGTACTCACCGGATTTTATTCGTCGAATGTCCAATAAATTCCAGACTGCCAAGGCTTTGAATCTACTCGAACAAATCTCGAATGAAATCATTTCCTATGATTATTTAATTTTATTGATTGATTAATTAAATTAACTACTATAATAAATTATTTCTATGTATTTTAAATTCTCGCAAATAACCATACCTTAATGTTACCGAAAACTAGTTGAAGCAAAACTCTGAATAGCTCCAAATTGCACCATCCATTCTTGCATCAACAGCTACTCCAAATCAGCCCTAAAAATTTAGTATCTGTTTTAACATTTTATCAAACAACAAGCAGAAAACTTCCAACTCCTTTTTATCACCTCAACAACTATCTCCTAAAGTCAACATACTATCGCATTCTTTAACTTCCATGCAGTTCAGACTCTACTCCAATTCGCATGTCTCTCCTCACATCGCATCTGAGCCCCATCCTCCCCAAAGAACAGGTCCGAAACCCCCATGTCAAACCCCAAAATCTTCCCAGTACATCGTCAGTCATTCGCACTACCTATTTAACTAACCCAGCAACCTTTTCCCCTCCTCCGAACATCATCAACCAGAGTTCGACCTCTTCTCCCTCGTCACGACTTCGAACTGCGGTTCATGAATAACGCTCCCTCCTCCACTCGTATTCACCAAGTCAACCTAACCCCAAAATCACGACTTCCCATACCGAAATCGCGATTTCAATTTCTCCTTTGATGCGCGAGATTCGCATCTCTAGAATAGTTGGCACATTCCAAAAGCCATTGAAAGTAAATTTAATCCAATTGAATTCGTTTTTTCTGAACCCGCGATCCTTGATTTCCCCTCAACAAATCCCCACGTTACTGTCGCGAGCATTCCAAGTTTCTAGAAATTCACGGTGTAACTCCAGCTCCTGGAGATTTGATGCGACTCTCTCTTAGTGTTCGATCGCGATAGATGATTCACGGTTTTGATTTAAAGATCTCCCTTTTTTATTTAAGAATGGTGGAACGAATTTTGTGATTTTCAGACAAGAAGGAACAAAAGGGAAATGATGAAGAGGACCTTGCGATGGGCCTGGTTTTATAGGAGACGAGGGAGACAGAATGTTAGCTCGAGAAAACAGGAATGCGATGTTTGATTGTTTAGGGTGGCTCAATTAATTTGTTGTCTTCCTTCATCATGAAGCTGGGAGACCAAATTTTCTGCTCGATGAAAATCATGACTTTGCGAATTTAGTTTTTAGGGTGGCACTATGTAGGGTAGTCTGCGATTTGATTTGATTTTATTTAATACAATATAATATACAAAACACTCTTGCGGTTCCTAACTCTAAATTCTGAACCGCTATTCACTCGTAGCGACCAGCGTTTCTAACGTTATATGATATTCTGGACTTAACTTATCGTATCCTAAAATTTAATTCAATCGTTTATACAGACTATCAGTATTAAATTGATGATTTAAATTCAATTTAATTTAAAATATAATTTAGTTTCAAACAATTAAATCCATCGATGATAAATAATTTTTATCGTTTTACTTTAATACAAAATTTATATTGATCGATAGAACCGCTTTGACTTGGTTTTAACTTTGAATTCAATTGTTGTCGATATCATATTTTGATAATTCAATATCTACAAAATTAAATTGTACATAGATTATTAAATTGATAAATTAATAAAAATCCATTTATATTGCTAAATCAACATTTAAAATAAATTTACATATTCAATATTAAATGACAAAATCTGGGACGTTACAGCGGTATAAGCTTACTTCCTTTTCTTTGATCAATCATTGCTTGAAGATATTCTTTGTCTATTTTAGAATGGAAAATCTCTTTTTAATGGCATGTCTCATCATAATTGAAGCATCTGACTTTGTAGAGAGTCTCATTATTATTTCCATAATTCTTGTAATCATTCCTCTAGTAATTTTTCATCTTTCTGTATTTCAGAAACTTTCGAAGGTTACTTTTTCTCAAGGATATTTTCTCATCGTCATCACTATTTGATTCTGAATCATCTGCTATTGCATTGACCGCTTTTGGCTTCCTTTCCGAGGTCTTTTGTTCTCTTCTCCCATGCATTTGTACTTCAAAAGGTATCAAGTTCCAGTTAATTCTTTGATTTCCAATGTACTGATATTATTAGCTTCTTCAATTGCGAATGTCTTTTGATGTCATTCTGGAGTTAGTGAACTAGAATTTTCTAACTTGATCTTCTTCAAAAAAGGTCTTTCCTAATGTAATTAGTGAGTGCCCAATGTCTTGGAACCGACTATAAATGTCTGAAATGGACTAATTTGGATTCATCTAGAATAACTGAAATTAATTGGTTATAATGGATATTTTGATTTGTTTGACTTTACTTGTTCCATCATGAGTAACTTTAAAAGTTTCCCAAATCTCCCATGTAGACTTACATATAAACACTCTATTAAACTCATTCCTTACGAAGCGAACAGTACAAAATATTCATGGCTTTGGAATTATTTTATGCAGCATACTTGTGCCGAGTAATCCACAGTGTAAAATGAACCATTGGTTCAGTTTATGTGATAGTCCAAGTGTCTAACCCTATTGGTTGTAAATAAATTTACATCCAACATGCCGAATATGCATAAAAATGGTGATATAATAGTTGACATATCCACAACAAATGAACTAGTGATAGTGATGAAATTACCAGTGTTTGCAGTCATTTGAATTTTTTTTAATTAAATTATGCAAACTTTAAAAATCAATGCGCATATACCAATTGTAAGGAATGCAAATTAAGAATCTTAAGGCTAGTTTAACACTAGAAGAGGGTGAATAGAGTTGGATGGATTATATGAGTCTTTCTGATATCTTTCAAAGGTAAACACAAACAAATGCAAATCGTAGACACGGAAACAACCACAGATTCAAAAATAAATGCAAATAATAAATAAACCAGTAAAGGAAAGAGCATATCGGGATTTTATACTGGTTCAGAATTACGCTACATTCAGTCCTACGTAATTTTTTATGTAAATTTCTTTTCAAATATAATGTTAAGATTGCAGCCCTCGATTTCACAGGTTATGAGGTACACCCCACCTATTTCTAGAGTATTGTGGGACTCGATTGATTTACCAGGCTACAATCACATCTAACTTATTTTACCAGGATGCGGCCACATGCAACTAATTTACCAGCCATAGTCAGATTGTTTTATGTTGCTTTGATGGATAGAGAGATCTGATATGATTCTGTTGATTGCAAATGATCTAATAACTCTGAACATCACTGAGATCTTAGAGAGAGAGAGTGGTAGAGAATCAAAATAAAGATAATTGAGCTTGGTCAACTAAGGATTTTAATGGGGTTTGGTAAAATGTTTAGAAAATAAGCATTGAGAAGGAGGAGCGAAGAAAAGATAAAATATACGTAACAACCCACTTTCCCCGTATAGTTTAATCCAACATTTAACAAACTATGTCAACTCAAATTGCACAGAAAAGTAGATTGTTAATAGATAGAAGTTAGAGGGTGATAGAAGGAAGAAAGGAATATTAGAATAGAATAATAAGAAGATCAGAGTCTCACAACGAAGTGGACAAAATAAAATATAACGACAATACTTTATTCAAAAGGAAATTGTATATATATATATAATTACAATATCAGAGTACAAACATCTCAATCAATACACATAGTGGAAATAACTAATACCAGTAAATACATCTCGACTTCTTCTCCTCTTCTAAAAACTCCAAGTGAAACCAAACCCGGAAATATACTCAGTCTGACCCGAGCACATATGAAGCAAAGAAAAATTCATCCGGATCCGTCTGGAATACGATTAATGATAAATTCATAGCACAAACAACTTATTTAACTTTGAAAATCCTTTATAAAAGAAAGGATAATATTAAGACTATCTCACACATAAACACAGACGGTTTTTACCCTACTATAACCGAAAACATTTTTGATACATCAAAATCTAGTGATATTATGATAGTGTCTATCAAATCACAAATAAATAACCATCTAGTAGAACGCTTGCATCTCTACATACATAATATAAAATCAAAAACTGCAGGGTGCTTATTGGAGATTGGATTCCAACTATGACAAGGTATAGGACCACATTCCAATCAGTGTATGCTAGAGGGGATATACTACGGTTAAACAAGAACATCTTGCAAACCTGCCACACATAACTGACCACTCATTCAGCTTGAGTGTATCTAATATATTGTCACCAACAATCGGTACCGACATGAACATTCCAGGAAGATATAGAAGCGAAAGAAGAACAAATTGAATTTTCCCTAGACTAGTGACAATATACCCTGCTTAGGTGCGAACCAACTAGCCATGCTGCCTTCCCGATTTTTGTCACTTCCTGGTTGTGAGGCTTGAGCCTACGTTTTACCTTCTTAGAACATCTGGCCACCACTCACTTTGAATGCTACATCGTCATACCCGTCAAATCACCAGTTCATCTTCCCAAAAATATTATGGGTATAAAAGCTAAGAGAAACGAACTCCTCTGCCACTAAACGTAATATCTTGAAAAGATCGGCTTAGGTGATCCTTTAGGCATACTCTGTCAAATATTCGTCCATACAAGTTGTCCTGGGTCTGGACAAACCAAAGGCACTATCCTGTAACAGAACAACCCTTGCATTATACTCCATCTTCATACATATCCCTACAGATTAGTTTCGCACGCAACATTGATTCGAAGTGGTTTTGGGTCTAGTTCTCATCTCGGTCTCTCCGAAATAACACGTTAAAAGGTCCAATAACATTTCGTTGATAGCTTGGTGTTTTAAATATCAAATCTCAAAGAGCACGGTCAAGTATATTGGCAGCAGGGACCCTTTTTATTATTTCAAAACATTTCTTTTAACTCTTATCGATCTTTGAAACTCACTTCACCGATTTAACATTGATTTCGTTCATTTACCTTAAAAAACATCCTTTGCTCCTGTCATTCAGAATAATAAATGTATTATTAATCTTTAAGAATAACATGGTTTTCAAATACCATTTTATCGCCATAATTTGCAAAACCTCTTTCTAATTTCTTAATCTGGAAATATTGCTATATATTATAGGCTCAATTTATAATGGTGAAAATAATGTCAACTGACATTCATTTGTATATGCCTCAAGATAGCCTTGTAAAACTTCGAACTTCGAAGATTACATTTTAATAATTATGTAAGAGTATAATGGAATTTCAAATATAATCTTCCTTCTCAATCCAAAATAATCTTTCCATTTCTTTGGAATTCACCATCATCATTTATTTAATATTCCAAAATATACCACTTTTGAAAATAGCACTATAAATATCGAATTAAAATAATTTCGAATTACATTTCAATTTGACCAAACATTGTTGAATTATTCATTATTTTTCCTTTAAAACTAAACCGTTTATCTATATTTCAATAACTTGTCGACAACGTCACAGTATTAGTTTATTTCAAGATTTCGCGACAAATATTGCAATATATATATATATGTATATATATGTATATATACATACATATACACATTCAATTCAAATCTCGTATCAAATGTTGCAATATTCCTTTTTAGAAATAAGTAAGTTCAATTTCTTTTACCATTACAAACTAATACCATCCCTCGATAATAGTGAAGCCATCCAAGTTGCGGTATTTTATTTTCCTCTCAGACCTTGACCGACAACGTTCTTATCTTGGAATAGGTAGAAGCTCACAACTAAAAAAATCTATGTTTCTATAACCTCACTCAAATCTTCTTTCTATATTATTTAAAAAACGATTTGAAAATCATATTCTAACCTTTGAAAACCTTGGTCAATCATTACCATTTTTATTTAACTTTCGCTTTAACTTTGTTAAACAATTCCATTTATAATTGGAATGATAATTCATTTCTAAATATTTTACCTAAATTACTTGATATCATATTATCAAAAAAATTGGATATTTATATCCAAGGATCCATTTATTAACTTGTGGATCCAAAACCATTCATATTCTTCGTCTTTGCAACTTGGTCTTCCAGTTTAAAACTTAATTAAGTAATAATTCATTATAACCATACTTTAGCCCTAAAACCCCTTTCCATAATATTTGGAAGAATATTTCCTTAACAAACTTTCGCGAGTGCTCAAATCATCTTACTACAAATTATGTTCCTTTCTTAAGGAAATTCTATTTAAGAAATAGTAGCTTAACCTCATTATTCACTGAGGTTAAACAATTTAATTCTTCATTAACTAATATATATATATATATTAGTTAATTATTATTTTTGAAATTACAAAACAATACTTAATTATTATAGTAATGGTTAATTAAAATGGTAAATTATATTTAATATCCATTGATCACATTTGCGATCAAAACAGTTCACTCAGTCAACTGACATCATTAGTTAAACATTAACTGATCTTAATTACCTCTTCTTATTAGATTAATATAATTAATCTAATAATATTACTCAATTATTTACTTAAAAAATTTTAATTCAAAATATAAATCTGTAGGTTAATTATTAATTATTCCTCTTACAAACATTTTTAAATGTCAAATAATCTTTTCATGTTATTTTATAAAAATGATCTGTAAACATCATTCATTTTTAAAAAATCATTAGAACATATAAAATATAATTAAAAATCTGTTTCCAATTATAAAATAAAATTTATAACATAACTTCGTCAATTCGCCAAATGGCAAATCAACATCTAAACAAAAGTTGGATTTTAGGTCATTTGCTGCCAATCCCTCAATTAATAGTGTCTATTAATTCAAATCACAACAACGTTGAATTCTAATTCAACGTTCAATAATCAAACAGGTTTTAGCATCAATGGGGTTCAAACATTTCATGTATAAACAATATAAAAACAAACAACATACATAGTATTTGAGGAATCCGGTTGGATCCCTCCAACCTGTTCTTCCCTGTATCACAGCTCGTTATAACAATTTATAATATCCTACGAGACAAAAATTTAATTAAATGGTGTAAATATAATTAGCACTAACCCATAACAAACAACAGTCAACCAGTAGCGTCCATAACATCCAGCCGTCCAATTTTAAATTATTGACTATAATTATATGAATTTAACACATCACAACAGTCCAGAAAAGTGTCAAAATTAACTCACATTTTATCTTGATTGATGATTTCCAGTTGTTTTATCTGATTTCAAACAAGTGTTTAAAATCAGATAAAATGCCATCTACTCATAACCCGTTCGATCCACTTTGTCAGCGTAGTATACTCCTATACGATCCTAATGCCAGTTGCATTGTCCGATTCTGTTTGCATATGATAAGGTTATCACTACATCAAATTATAACATAAATTACTAAAATTTAAGAATGTCCTAATTACCGTTCATTGTCATTAATTTCGCAATTAACCTAATTAGACTTCGGCTTAACCATTATACAGCCTGAACATCACAAGATTCTGACCGGCTTCCATGACTCCTTCAAATTCATCTTTAGCCTACCATATCATCACACGCAAAACACTTTTCCCTTAAGATAACCTTCACATGTTACATAGCCGTATTTATTCATTTACAAATCCACCGTTATATTTAATTAAATCATTACTAGTTAACATCGCAATTAACGTGCTAATTACATGATTAAAGATGATGGTTATCCTTTCCAGGAACCACACAAGCATCATCCTCCTTCGTTTTCTATTCCCAGGCACAACCGAAACTATTTCTCCTCAAGAACTTATCACTGCACCTTCCCGGAGTCATTGAACCTCCAGCACCCACAGGCATTAGCTCCGGCACCGCAAGTGGAACCCATGCCTGAAACCGCGTCACCCCCTTCACATTGTTCACTAGGGTTTCTCCAATAAACAGAAAACATTTTAACAGTACTTGTGATCAACTCTAGCAATGACAGCCCACCAGACCAGCGTCGTTGGGTGCACATCCACCACCCCTTCCACTCTTAGTTGGAAACCATCGCTCATCGACCCCTCAAACTGTGGCAAACCCTTTCCCATGCAACGCTATCAAAAAAAAGATGCGATATTTTTGTCTTCGAAGTTCGCAAAGTATATACGAGTATGAAGATCTGGGTTTAACGATCACGTTGAATCCAAGCTTATAATTTTTTATTAAGTTTAGGGATTTTAAATGATTTTTGAAAGTGGATTTTCTCATTTTCGCTCAGTAGAGATGACGCTGAAACCATTTTGACTGTAGAATAAAATTAATAAGGATTGACAAGTGTAGGATGTTTTTAGTTGATTTTTGAATTGGAGTTTTCAATTAAAGAATAGATTTTCGAACAAAAATTGGGAACGAGGATTTAGGGTTAGGGATTTTGATCTATGAATAGGAGAGTGGGGTTGTATATATATAAATACTTTTTTCTCATTATTATTTTTGTTTTATATTCATGAGGTGACTAGCGATATTTCATTTCGTGTCTATCGTCATTTCAGAATGATGTTTATTTGTTTATGTGGTCACATATGTTGGCTCGCTTTTTGACCAAGCCACCCAGGACCATTCGTAAGAGGAAAGCATGAAACCACGTTCTCCAAGAATATGAAGCAACGGATCGCACTCTATCGACTCGCCCACAGAGGATCGCGTCTCGACGGCTCGCCCACAGAGGATCGCGTCTCGACGGCTCGCCCACGGAGGATCGCGTCTCGAGGGATCGCCCCCTTCTCATCAGCGAACGACGCATCCAGGCGATCCTATCCAAACTTATATTGTTGCCCAGAGCGAACCGATCCGATCCCCTGGTGCGTGGCGAACCCTCTGACCCGTTCAAGCGCGAGCTAGTCTTCAGCGATCCGAATCGCACGGATCTGGCGACACGTGTCCCTAACCGTCACCTGGGCCGATTCTCCCCATCTGCACGATCCGATTTTCAAGCAGATCACGACACCTGTCCACAACGGCTAATTTGACTGTTTCTTCAACGGTGGCGATGCGATCCGATGTTCTCGGGATTCGTGCCACGTGTCCACGATCCGCCTGACAAAATCAGCTATAAATAGCCTGGAGCTTGGCATTTTTTGGGATCTTTTTGGCAATATTGAGTACATAATTCGCCATTATTGTCAAAGTACGAGAGTATAGAGAGAAATCCTCATTGTATTAGCTTTCAAAGCATAATCAATAATATATAAAGTGGACGTAGGCTCGTTAACGCCGAACCACTATAAATTCTGTGTGTTATTTTCTTTTTCCTCATTCTTCATTTGAAACTCTATAACATTCAAAACAATTTGGGTGTTAGGTCCAAATTTTGATCTAACATTTTGGTGCTTTCATTGAGAGAACGATCCTAAAGTTTCACTATTCACTTCTTTGAAGATTCCAGCGAATCGGATATCATGGCTGGAAAAAGATCTAAAGCTTCGCAGACCAACGAAACAATCGAAGAAAGTGTGCACGAGCTGGGCAACGAAGAATCTCTGGATCGCAGGGCGCAGGGGGCGAACCGATCCGACGAAGACACCACGCTCCGAGTCGATGAGAACGAGACGATCCGGGCCGCTGAAGGGGTTGTTTCTCGATCCCGAGGTAACGCCTCGCAGCCTCTGCGTACCACGACCACGAGTCGACCTCAGGGGGGCACAGCGAGTCGCCATCCACGAACCGCAGCTATCTGAATTGATGATCAGACTACAACTCGACCTGGAAGGGAATCTATGACCCGCTCCTATCGTCCTGGCCCCTCTGTTCGACCCGGCTCGAGCTCTTTGCGCATAAGAGAGAGTGTTGATGACCAATATGATCCTGCTGCTCCTGTCACTGAGGAGGATCTCTCTCGCTTCGCCGAAATGTAGGATAGATTGTTTTATGAGTTGGCTGCCCAAAGGCAGGAAAGTTCCATCCTGCGGCAAAATTTGACGGCTATGGATAGAAGGCTTGACGAACGCGCAAGGCAAAGAACGCCGCCGGTTCGTTCACCCACTCCAGGATATTCTTCTTCATCTGAGGAATCACCGAGACCTCCACGACGACCGTATGAGAGAGCCGAAAACATAGAACAGCTTCGGTTCGGAACCCTCCCATCACAGGAAGAAGAAGCGCTGGGGGAGGGGCCCTCAAACCGTAATCTGAACGATCAAGCCGCAGCTCCGAGGGCTCGGGATGTGGACAGTCCCGTACGTAACAGACTACCTCAACCTCGTCGCCGCATGCATACTCATGATAATAGGGTGCAACGGAGCCCTATCCGAGCCCCGGACTTTGTGACTGCTCCCCGAAGAGAGATCAGAGAACCCCGCCGAGCCAGAGGCACTAACCCTGAACCTCCTTTGACCAGTGCAAATGTTGCAGCCATGGTCCACCAGATTCTGGCAGATAGCCGTGGACAACGGAATGAAGATTGGGGGATCGACCGCAGTCACACCCCTTTCACTAATGATATTTTGGATGCGACTTTTCCAAGGCGTTTCAACATGCCACAAATGAACCGATATGCGGGAAGATCTGATCCTGTCCAGCACCTGATGAGATACTCTTGGTCAATGACCGCTGCCGCAGCCTCCGACGCTGTTAACTGCAAAGCGTTTCCCATATTCCTGGAGGACGTGGCTTTGTTATGGTTTACTCGCTTGCCGGCGAGATCGATTTCTAGCTTCAGGGAGCTGAGTGAGAAGTTCGTAGAACAATTCCGTATCTACGCACAGAAGACAAAAAGTGTGATCGATTTGTTCCTTGTCAAGCAGCGACCTGGCGAAAGTTTAAAGGTGTACCTGGATCGTTTCAATTTGGCCGCTACTGAGGTTAAAGATCCCTATGAACCGACCGTTGTCGCAGCACTGATTGACGGAGTAGATAAGGACACTGAATTCGGGAGGTACCTGGCAGGCAAACAGCCACACACTAGAGAGTTATTCTACGAGAAAGCCAACGTACATTTACGCCGGGAAGAGGTATATGCTAACCGAAAGGCTAAAACAACTGATAAGGAAGAAATTCAGAGCAATGTCGCCATCAAACAGACGGGAGACAGCTCGGGGAAAGTTGAAGTTAACGTCGGAAATCAGAATCAGGGTGGTCGTCAGCCAGGTAACAACAATAATAATGGTAACGGCAACAACCGGAAGAGGAACCGAGGGAACGACTCCCAGAGAAGGACTCGTCCCAGGGCCTTTGAAAGTTATACACCAATAAGTGATACTCTGGAAAATATCTTCATGGATGCGTACGAAGTCCTCCAGAATAAGAGGCCACCTCCCAGAGAGTCGACGGAAAAAGAGCGTGAAACAGGGAAGTTTTGCCTCTTTCATCAGATTCACGGCCATTCGACGAATGAATGCCGTCACCTAAGAGATGTAGTCGAAAGGCTGCTTCGAGAAGGAAAGCTAGATGAATACAGAGTAACGCCCAGGGACAGGGGGCAAGCAGTGCAGGCCCTGAATCAGAACCAAAATCAACTTGCTGCTAGGCCGACTGCCCAGCAAAAAGGAAAGAATATTGTTATTAATACCGTGATCGGAGGACTTTATCTTGCCGGGCACAGTTCCAAAGCATTAGATCAATACGTCAATGCGGCCAAACAACATCTCGAGGTAGGGGAATGTAGCAACCCCGAGGACAGTATCCCGGTGAAGCAGCAAAAGATGATGACCGATGATGTTGTTTTCCGAGAACGAGAAAGCATCGGAGTCCATGCTACAACTGAAGATCCATTTGTAATTACAGTACCCATTGGACCAACCACTGTTCATAAGGTTCTAGTGGACAACGGGAGTTCCGTCAATATTCTTTTCAAAAAGACCTTTGACCAGATGAATCTTGAAATAAAAGACTTGAAGCCCTGCCAAGGATGGATCCGTGGATTCAACGGGGCATCTACCACTCCAATGGGTTATGTAGAGTTACCAGTTACACTTGGGGAAGGAGAACGCCAGAGAGTGAGAATCCTTCCCTTTGTGGTTTTGGATGTTGAATCGCCCTACAATGCCTTCTTGGGCCGACCGACCCTCGCAAAGTTCAGAGCCTGTACAGCCCTCTGGTGCTTATTATTGAAATTCCCCACAGAAGCTGGCATTGGTATCGTCAGAGGGGATCAAGTTGCTGCGCGAGCGTGTTATGTTGCCGAACTAAAGTTACTTCGTAATGGAGGGGATATCGAAACTAAAGGCACCTCTCCCCCTTCGGGGGCGGAAACCTTATAGCAACCAAAGAGGATGGTCGTTGGAGAGTCGCCCAGAGAGATGCCCGAGGATTTAGATCCCAGAGAGGATCAAGAACCCGAAGGCAGAATGGCGACTCCCAACGAGAAAACTGTGGATGTGCCGATCGATGACCGTGACCCGGAGAAGGTCCTTAAGATTGGATCCCAGTTAAGTCCGAATCTTGCTAAAGAATTGACGGATTTCTTAAAAAACAATTTGGATGTATTTGCTTGGACCCACGCGGACATGTGTGGGATATCCCCATCAATCATGAGCCATTCCTTGAGCATTAACCCTAAACATCCTCCAGTAAAGCAAAAAAGGCGAATGCTGGGCCCAGAGAGGTCCGCTGCCTTGAAAGAAGAAGTTGGAAAGCTAAAGAGTAATGGATTTATCAGAGACTCGACCTACCCAGACTGGATTTCGAATCCAGTCCTGGTAAAGAAGGCCAACGGGAAGTGGCGAACGTGTATCGACTTCTCAGATCTGAACAAAGCCTGTCCAAAGGACAGTTTCCCGTTGCCCCGGATTGACCAGCTGGTAGACTCAACGGCAGGTCATGAGCTTCTCTCATTTATGGATGCTTATTCAGGATACAACCAGATTCCGATGCATGTTCCAGATCAAGAGCACACTAGTTTTATCACTGATCTGGGATTATATTGTTATGTGGTGATGCCCTTTGGCTTGAAGAATGCGGGCGCTACATATCAACGCTTAGTCAACAGAATGTTTTATAACCAGATCGGGAAAACAATGGAAGTATACGTCGAAGATATGTTGGTTAAGTCCAGGCAATCTTCTCAACACACTACTGACTTGGCAGAGATGTTCGGCATTCTTCGAAAGTACGGAATGAAACTCAACCCAACCAAATGTTCGTTTGGTGTTGCTTCTGGAAAATTCTTGGGATTCATTGTCAGTTCTCGCGGTATTGAGATTAATCCAGATCAGATCGCGGCAATCAGAGACATTCAGGAACCTAGGCAAATTAGGGATGTGCAGAGCCTTGCCGGAAAAGTGGTCGCATTGAGCAGATTTATCTCCAGGGCTACGGATAAGTGCATCCCATTCTTTGAATTAATAAAGCGAGGAAAACGCCACTTCAAATGGACACCCGACTGCGTAGAAGCGTTTCAGAATTTGCTCAGGCACTTGGAGAAACCTCCGATTTTATCTAAGCCAATAGATCACGAGGATTTATTCATATATTTGGCAGTGTCATCCCATGCGATCAGCTCAGCATTGGTAAGGGAAGAGGATAAGGTCCAAAGACCTGTGTATTATGTGAGCAAAAAATTGACAGCAGAAGAGCGTAATTATCCACGGATAGCGAAGTTGGCGTATAGTTTACTGATCGCCTCTAGAAAGCTTCGGCATTATTTTCAGGCACATCCTATCACCATATACACCGATCATCCACTCAAGCAAGTTCTACAGAGACCAGAGGCATCTGGAAGGTTACTCAAATGGAATATTGAGCTAAGTCAATTTGATTTGAACTTTCAGCCCAGACGGTCAATTCGGGGGCAAGTGATAGTCGACTTCATAGCAGAGTTCACTGTCCCTGAGGAAGATATAGCAAATGAGGAAGTTGACCCTTCAAAGTTACTTTTCGATCCCAATGCCTGGAGATTGTATACTGATGGCGCTAGGAACGACGAAAGATCTGGCGCTGGAATAGTGCTTGAAACCCCCGAGAAACGATTGATAACCTATGCAATCCGAATGGAGTTTCATGCCACTAACAACGATTCCGAATATGAAGCTCTGATAGCCGGATTAAAGATTGCAAAGGAACTAGAAGTCACAAAGCTGAACATCTTCTGCGACTCTAAGTTAGTTGTGAATCAAGTCACTAGAAGATTCCAAGCTAAAAGTGCAAGATTGATTTTATACTTAAAGCAAGTGAAAGAACTGCTGAATGATTTTGATCACTACAGCATATCTCATATTCCGCGGTCAGAGAATCAGCAGGCAGACAAGTTGGCAAAGATGGCTAGTTCTGACGATCCTGAAGTGACTGGGCTAGCCCCCGTTGAAGTACTTTGGTTCCCTAGCATAGATCAGATGGAAATCGACCTAGTACTAGAGACGGAATTAGAAAGGGAGTCCTGGATGACCCCTCTAAAGAATTTCCTGATGGATGGAACGCTTCCAACCAAGAAAAGCGAGAGGCGTAAAGTGATTCGTAAAGCCGCCCGATACGTTCTGCAAGGCGGAGTTCTTTACAGACAAGGGTTTTCAATGCCCCTACTTCGGTGTGTAGCCCACGATGACATCAAACGTGTGCTGCAAGAAGTCCACGAAGGCGAATGTGGCGACCACACTGGAGGGCAAACTTTGGCAAAAAAGGTGTTGCGGCATGGTTATTTCTGGCCTACCATAAACAAGGATGCAGCAAGATATGCACGACGGTGTGATGCATGCCAGAGATTTTCAAAGAACCTAGAGCGCCTCCTAGTCAGTTAAAAACAATGATGAGTCCATGGCCTTTCGCTATGTGGGGAATTGATATCATTGGAAGTCTCCCCATAGCAAGGGGCGGAGCAAAGTTCGCCATTGTGGCCGTAGATTATTTCACTAAGTGGGTCGAGGCTGAACCACTCACTACAATCACAACCAAACGAGTGATCAACCTTATCGTGAGAAACATCATCTGTCGGTTTGGGATTCCAAAGATTGTAATAACAGATAATGGAACTCAGTTCGACAGTGCTGAATTCAGGAACTTCTGCCAAAAATACCACATCGAGAATCAATACACCTCTGTGGCGCACCCGCAATCGAACGGACAAGTCGAAGCGGCAAATAAAGTAATTAAGCCCATTCTGAAAAGAAGAATGAAGCGGGCTAGAGCCATGTGGGCTGATGAATTGCCCTTAGCACTTTGGGCCTACAGGACAACATATAAATCGGCAACAGGACATACCCCGTTCTCCCTTGCTTTTGGAACGGAAGCAGTCATTCCGGTTGAGATAAAGGTACCTTCTCACCGGGTGACTTATTATGATCCAATGACCAATAATGAATTGCTCCTTGAGTCCCTGGATATGATCGAAGAAAAGAGGGATGAAGCAGACCTGCGTGCCTTGAGATGCAAACAACAGGTCGCCCGATATTACAACAAAAAGGTTCGAGCCCGAACATGGGAACCCGGAGACTTGGTTCTGAAGCGTGTCTTCCCACCCCCAACTCATATGGGAGCGAAGTGGGAAGGACCGTACTCCATTCTGAGTAAGCTTGATAATGGAACCTTCAAGCTAGCAACCGTAGATGGAAAGGAAATCCCCAGAGTGTGGAATGCCCAACATTTACGGCTATATTTAACATGAAAGTTTCAAATTTATTCTTTTGCTTTGTTAAAAAGATATGTACAGGGCATGACTTGCCTAGAATAGTCTGATTCCTTAAAGCAAGAGATTATAAAGTGGACGTAGGTCATGATTCGACCGAACCACTATAAAATATTGTGTATCGTTTACCTTTATTGCATCTTTACTCATCTGCCTATTTATTTTTGTGAAAATCAATATAATGATGCAGGCACCCGAAGTCTGTT
The DNA here is from genome assembly GCA_030737875.1 of Allium sativum. Taxonomy (NCBI): domain Eukaryota; kingdom Viridiplantae; phylum Streptophyta; class Magnoliopsida; order Asparagales; family Amaryllidaceae; genus Allium; species Allium sativum. The sequence continues at coordinate 975,787,488 of CM060915.1, read as the reverse complement.
GCCAACCATTCCTCCCGTAGACTGTTCGGAGGAACTCAAAGCCTTGGCAAATGCTCCAACTGCTTGTCCGACTAGTTTTAATCCTCGGAGCTTGGGTTAAAATGTAAACCTAGAACGAGTTTGATGAGCGTGCATGATTGCAGACCGCTTGATCCGTGACTCTAACTCTCCAGAGCTGAGAGAGAGTATAAAGGACGCTAAGATGACATCTACAAGGTAGGGCGGTGTACCATGATCGGAGCCGCCTGAGCAAAAGTCTAACCTTGGCGACCGCCAGGGGAATATAAAAGCGTCCATGACTTGGCGCTGAGAAAAGACTCTTACCCCGCTGAAGGATCGGGGAGCGATGGAACGGCTGAGTCCCAACTCTAACTCTCCAGAGAGAGAGGGAATATAAAAGCGTCCATGACTTGGCGCTGAGAAAAGACTCTTACCCCGCTGAAGGATCGGGGAGCGATGGAACGGCTGAGTCCCAACTCTAACTCTCCAGAGAGAGAGAGTATAAAAGCGTCTCTGATTGAGCGCTGAGAAATAGCTCCTTCCCCGCTGAAGGATCGGGGAGCGAATGAGTCGCTGAGCATGAACTCTAACTCTCCAGAGAGAGAGTATAAAAGCGTCTCTGATTGAGCGCTGAGAAATAGCTCCTTCCCCGCTGAAGGATCGGGGAGCGAATGAATCGCCGAGCGCAAACTCTAACCTTGACAATCGTCAGGAGAGTACAAAGAAGTCTATAATTAAGCACTGAGAAAGGTGTCAGGAATTCGGTGCCACAAGAACAATTATCCTATGAAATCTTCTAAGTCCCCCATATTCAGAAATAGGGGGCAACCTGCCGACAAGGCTATCCGATTCTTAGTAAACCCCCGTCAGGCGCTATGATAACAACCGATTGGGGGCACATATACTCATATACATATACTGAACTTTAATACAGCAACGCAGCATGAAAATTTTCCTTTGGCTATCTGTTGTCTGACTGATTTGTAATTATTATTAGATGGTCTGTAACTAATTATGGAAAGTTTATTTGAATACAGGTGCACAATGATGCAAAAAGAGATAAACTTTCATTTATATACTGCGGAACAGCAAAGTGAAAAACAACCTAGAAAGGAAAGTGAGGGCCAGTCTCACAATTACACTTTCTGGCCAGTGAAAAACCTAAAAACAAAATATCAACAAGCATCCTATTTACGCTTTGGCCTCTTCTCTTGCTTCTGCCTCTCCAGCCTCTCCTTGTCGGCATCAGATGGATCCCCTTTCTTCCTCTTCCTTTTATCTATGAGGGGAACATTCGACTCCCCTGAAGACTCCTCTTCCACCTCTTTTCTCTTACTTCTACCAGAAAGGGAAGCCGGGAAGTCATCGGGGTTTGCAAAGTGAAGCTGTCGACTGATGGATTTGGGCTGAATCTTCACAATCATCCCAGTTTTGGGATCGAATTCTGCAAGAGGGACTACGTCCAAAGCCTCATCCCCCACCTTCTTCGAAGCCAATTCTTTCTCCTGCCTGGCTTTGCCGCTGGCCAAGGTTTCCTCATCATCATCATCGACCTTTTTGGCGCCGTTAATGTCTTCTTCGTCATCTACATGGCGCCCATCGATATCTTTCAAAGCTTCGATGGTCTCAGCATCTTTGGGTACATAAATGCTAGGCGCCGGGATGCTCTTTTCCATTGTTGTGACCTCGGCCTGCTTTGGTACATCAATACCAGCACCTGGCAAGACAACCTCCTTCTCCACTTCCTTTTCTTTTTCAGCACCCATGTCGACGGGCTCGCCACCTGTATTACGAGGAACATATGTTACTAATTCAATTGGTTGTTCTACCAGACGACGACAATTCACGATTGCTTTAACAAATTGTGGGGAAAAGAGAGAGATACCTTCAGCAGATGCACCCTCTTGAGTAATTGCAGAGGCTCCAATGACAAAGGGAGTTCGACCCAAAGGGATTACTGGATCATCGGGATGGTATTCCTCAACCCCGGAGGTCTTGGGCTCCACAGCCGAACTCGAGCCCTCATCAGCTTTGCCTTTACCCTTAGCCAGGGCTCTCTCCTTTTCCATCTCCGCCAGAATCAGGCGACGACCCTCTGCCAGGTCCTCAGGCTCATTGTCTCTTAGGATGCTCTTCATCAATTCATCCTCGTCGATTTCCTCGACCACCAATCTATGTTTTTCGCCCTCCACAATGGCATCCCATAAATTGGCCAAAGTAACATGGTAATCCGAGATCCATGAGATGTTGCGAGTCTTGAGAACCTGGCCAAGGAAATCGAAAATCATATCTTCAAACCCCTCGATCTCCTTCTCTCTTTCGAGGAGCTTGTTGTTAGAAGCAGTGGCCAATTCAATGGCACTTTCAACGTTCTTTTCGGCGAGGGCTGCCCTTCTCTCCGCATCCGAGACCTGGTCATTCAAAATCACCTTTTCTGCTTTAGCCAGAGCCAAACTTTCTTTTAAACTCACTTTTTCTGCCTCCCAAGCAGCATTCTCAGCTTCAAAATGGCCTTGTGCTGTTATCAACTCGATGTTGGCCATTTTGAGATCTTCAACCTCCTTCTTTAAGGCCATTTTCTCTTGGCTATTGGAGTCCAGTTCTGAATGAAAGCGCTGCTTGGCATTTTCTAATTCAGTCTTATAATTTTCAGCGTCCCTCCGTGCTAAAGCAAGCTGGGACTGAGCATCTTCCAGGTCCTTCTCCAATTTTGTCCTAGCCCTTTCGGTATTTTCAAGTTTCGCCTTCGACCTGTGTGCTTCTATTTCGAGTGATCGGATGACTTCTGAAAGGTTAACTGCGTGCTTTTTCATCATCTCATATTGCCTGGCCACGTGGCGGATGTGGCCGATAACTTCATTATCCCAATTTTTAGGAACCGGTTCCAAGGCAGGAACAAACACCATCCTGTCAAAGAATATGCCTGGAAATTGTTCCCGCAGCTTTTCCAGCCTGCCTTGGATCTCGGGACCGTGGACGTAATCCCGTGATCCGGGGGCAGCCAACTCTGGCTGACTGGTGGGGACAATATCACTTTTCTCCTTCTCAGTCTCTCTGGATGAGTCTTTGTCCCTATCTTTAGATTCGTGACGCTTTTTGGACGACCGGCTGTGGGAAGGTGCACTCTTTGGAGGAGTTAACTCTTTAGGAAGTTTCTTTCCCCCTGTAGGAACTGCCGGGAAGCTGGAAGGCTTAGTAGAGGTCGGTTTAGGTGGAGACCGAGGTTGCAAGGAAGTCGGCCTGTGAGAAGGACCGCGAGAGCGCTTAGTAACCGGACGAAGGCTGGGTGTGCCCTCACGAAGAGAACGATAAGAGTAAGATTTCCTACGGGACATCGTTCCTGCAAAAAAGAAAAGAGTATATTAGAACTTTGAATACCCACGATATAAGAGTGTAGGGTCAGACAGCGTGTGTGATGTGTGCATCCCATATAATTCCCCCTAACAGACCCGGGCCTGAAGACAGGCTCATCTGACCAGTTTCTCGTCCTCTAGATGAAGCGATCGCCTCTTCAGAAGCAGGGAAGAAAGGCCCCTCTCCGAAGTCTTTCTCCGTATATACATCATCGGGTAGGGGGATTTTATTCAGCTCGTCAAATAACTGCTCTTCTGTCAAGTCATCGGCAGCAACGGTTTCTATTGGAGCAGAGATAGGAATTTCCTTCGACACGTCACCGCGGGCCTCATCCCCTCTGTATATGTTCAAGTCTTCATCGTCTTGGATGACTATCGGAGAAGGACTCTTGCGAAATTTAGTTGTTTCTACCGCTTGTGAAGTTCCCTCTCCCTCTGTTAGGGCACGTACTTATAAGGTTTGCCGCCGGTGCCAAGTCCAAATCTTCTGTCTAGAAGATGATGCTTATGAAGATTGTCGTCCGTAATGCATTTTTTGATCCTTAGAAAGTCGGATCTGCTTTGTAAAAGAATGGACAGCCGGTTGTTGTATAGTGGACCCTCTGTTTTCGGGAAGACATGATCTGTTCGAAACAAAGAAAAAGGGGGGAGAATGTTAATGCCTAAACTTCTTGAACAAAATATTCGATTAGAAGCTTAAAGTTTACTTGATTTGAGCCATCTTCGTGAGCACCCGGCCTGTCTCTTTATATAAAACCAGTCAGATTTAGGGTCCCCTATATTGCTATACCCATCGTACAAAACCTTCCTATTCGCCACCGATTCAAAGAAGGAGAAGTTTGGAGTTGCCGAAGAACGGTGCTTGAAAAGAAAGAAGAATGTCAAATCTCTGAATTTAAGTTCGGCGTGTAGGATCTCCGCGTACGCAACATATAGGGCGTATAGGGATGCGTAAGCATTAGGATGGAGCTGCATCGGAGCAATACCCAGTTGCTTTAAAGTTTCGATAGCGATCGAAGGAAACGGAGGAATAGCTCCTACCAAGCACATGGTCCGACTAATTGCCATATATCCTTCCGGAGCTAGGTGGGGTCTATCTTCACTACCGGGTGTTAAGACGTCATCCCAAGGAATTCCGTGTCTCAAGCAGATTCTCTTAAGTTTTATATCGTCGAGCTTAGATGCCAGAGAATCGGAAAATTTATCTATCCCGAGAGCGCCAGGAATCTCGTCGGGAGCTCGCCCATCTATTTCAGAATCATCGCTAGATGAAGTACTTTCGGATGGATCTGATTCTGTGGCCTTGTACTCAGATCCAGAATCTTCACCTCCCGGATAAATTTGAGGAATTTCGGGGTTGAACGGTTCAGGAATCTCGGATTCCGCTTCTGTTGCGGATCTTGAAAAAGAGTGACCATTCGACATTGCTGCTGGGACGAGAAAATATGAACAATGAGATTAACACTACCCGTCCCCCGTGTGTGCAAGTGCTGGTGTGTGTGCTTGTGTGTGCATTAAAAATAAAGCGTGAAAGCAATCAAGATCATCAAAATAATAGTCATCATATGCAGTCAAATTGTGTGGTCATTTAGTCCAGAAAGTCCAACGTCAAGGCTCTATCCTAACTGTTCAGAATTTTATGGTGACAAGGCGTTGATTAAAGTTTGAAATTTCTTTGCATCGTCAGCTATGTGTCGGATCGCAAGGCAGAGGGATCGCCCCTTTTTGGATCGCAAGGCAGAGGGATCGCCCCCATCGGATCGCAGACCAAAGGGATCGCTCCTTCACGAATCGTTGCAACCCCCACGATACGCGCCTTTGCTGCCACCACGATCTTTCGTCTCGCCTTCATCTTCTCCTCTCCTTGCCCACGATCCGAACCGGCCTTCCCTCTCCTTCTTCCTCCTTCGTTTTCCTCCTCTCCCTTCCATCCTCGAACTCCGAGCTCTACGTTAGTCAGCCATGGCGTTTTGATGTTTTCTTCAGAAAAGCGCAAATTTCCATCGTTTCTCCCTCAAATCAATCAAGAAAATTCATGAAAGAGCGGCGTTCACAGATAAGAATGCTTTTTGTGGAGTTACCTTTCTAAAAATTGAGGGAATGCTTGGATTTTCGAGAGTTGGAAAATTTGGGTTCGTTCTTCGATGGTGCAGGCGAAACGATACTGCAGAAAGAAAGTGGAAGGAAAGTGAAGAGGGGAGGGTCGGCTTATATAGGCAAAGAGGGCGACCGTTTGTCTCCCCTTCTTTGTCCTATTCGATCCACGAAAGACCAATGGGCAGCGAACCAAAAGCCCACCACGACTCGAGGGGGAGCCCGCTTCGTTCCGAGGGCCAAGTGCACACCCAAGAACGGAACGAACGTTTCGCTGACAGATCGCGACTCGAGCCCGCGATACGAATCGATAAATTCAGGAATGAGGATTCTGAAAAATCCCAGAAAGAGAATCGTTCTCCGATCCACGACTCGTTGAGAAGAGACGATTCTATAGCTTCGAAGCATGTTCCATCATCGATAAAACATACTTCGAGGGGGCAAAATGTTGGCTCGCTTTTTGACCAAGCCACCCAGGACCATTCGTAAGAGGAAAGCATGAAACCACGTTCTCCAAGAATATGAAGCAACGGATCGCACTCTATCGACTCGCCCACAGAGGATCGCGTCTCGACGGCTCGCCCACAGAGGATCGCGTCTCGACGGCTCGCCCACGGAGGATCGCGTCTCGACGGATCGCCCCCATCTCATCAGCGAACGACGCATCCAGGCAATCCGATCCAAACTTATATTGTTGCCCAGAGCGAACCGATCCGATCCCCTGGTGCGTGGCGAACCCTCTGACCCGTTCAAGCGCGAGCTAGTCTTCAGCGATCCGAATCGCACGGATCTGGCGACACGTGTCCCTAACCGTCACCTGGGCCGATTCTCCCCATCTGCACGATCCGATTTTCAAGCAGATCACGACACCTGTCCACAACGGCTAATTTGACTGTTTCTTCAACGGTGGCAATGCGATCCGATGTTCTCGGGATTCGTGCCACGTGTCCACGATCCGCCTGACAAAATCAGCTATAAATAGCCTGGAGCTTGGCATTTTTTGGGATCTTTTTGGCAATATTGAGTACAGAATTCGCCATTATTGTCAAAGTACGAGAGTATAGAGAGAAATCCTCGTTGTATTAGCTTTCAAAGCATAATCAATAATATATAAAGTGGACGTATGCTCGTTAGCGCCGAACCACTATAAATTCTGTGTGTTATTTTCTTTTTCCTCATTCTTCATTTGAAACTCTATAACATTCAAAACAATTTGGGTGTTAGGTCCAAATTTTGATCTAACAACATACAAACCCCAATTCCCGACGAAAATACGTGTCATGGTATAATTTGACTTTACGATCCTACTGAGTCTTATTTCATCAAATTCTGAATCTGTTTGCAAAAACTGCGCTCGTTCGAGTTCGAACGGTCGATTTGTTTGCATTTAATTTTGCTGAGCTCACAAAATAACTCTAAATGATGCTAAACTTGAAATCTAGCAACAATAAGCCATTACGGTCTTAATAAAATTTGTTTCGTTGAAAACGGAGGTCGTTTGAATAAAGTCCCTTTTTAAGGGTCCAAATTAAATTTAAAAAAAACCAATTTTAAAATACCTCAATATAATAATTTTAAAATATTATAATCGGTCATACCTGAGTAGAATTTCCTATATTTTCAAAGCAAAATACTTCAGGTTGAATTCCAAGCCAAGAAAATATTATAAATATTTAAAACCCTTTTTATTTATATAATAAATCCTTATGAATTATAAACGAATTTCATAGCGACTATTTCAAAATTTGATTTGGACATAAAACAAAAATCTATAGCATGAAAACCCGAATTTTCTCTTCCAATAGAAAAATACTATCAAATAGATTTGAATGGATTTCTTCTTTCGAAGAAATCCGACATATATTGAATCATGTACAACCAATTAAAGTTCAAAACGTAATATTTAGAACTTTCACGCCGCTACAATTCATTTTATAATTAAATTATAAATTATGCTTTCAAAAATTGTTTAATAACCGAAATCATTAATATAATTCAAAACCAAAAAATATTAAATTCTTTTAAATTGTATGTTCACGTTAAATAGCAAATCAAGTAAATTCCGACCATCCAAAATTTAAATTATTATTTTATTATTTGTATTAATAAAATATTCAAAACAGTTAATATTCAAGCTATTAAACTTGAAAATAATATTTAAAACCATTATTAAATATTAAAATATACAGTTAAAAAATCTAGGTAGTTACATTCCTTCCGCCTTAAAAGAATTCCATCCCCGAAATAACTAAAAAAGGAAGAATGTTGCAAACTAAGGAATTTTAGAATTCCTATTAGTTAAAAACTTCTCTTCCATATTTCAAACCTCTAGTTTTAACCCGACTAGTAAATTTTAATAGAAAACCAATTCCAATAATTTCCAAAAATACTTAAACTATTCTAACACCATAAATTTTGGACAAATTTTGGCAGAGTCTCGAGTGACTTCTGCAATATTGCAGGACCAACAAAAAGATATACATCGACCCACACGGTCGGAAAATCAAATTCGAAAACCCAAATCAAAACCAAAAATTCATATTTTACGTAGGCGTACCTTCTTGCGAGCATTCTTACGTGATAAGCGATATGTTATACTCGGATTACTCAACTATTATGCAACTCAAAACATACTGGATTAAATCAACTCCAGAATTCTCTTGGACAGGTTTAAATTTGGAATATTCTCTACACCTGTTCTTGTCTTAGATGGAATCCATTAGTTTCAAAATCATTAGTTATGTTCAAATATTTAACCATCCATTCCAAATAAGTTTTACGTATAATCTAATTGATATGAAATTTTTATTCATAACCATTTCTTAACAATCCATTTCAGGTTCATTGTCTTGAGTCTATCTCAGAAAGTTCAATTCATTCACTCAAGATTTGTTTTTTGTAAGAATCCGTAATTTCCCCGGTAAGGAAAGAGCGGATACTTTGAGGACAAGATGAATTAGAATACAAACAGATGAACATTTCATTGTATATTACAACAATTCCATCAGAATACAAGAATATACAGAGTATGAATAAATATTACACAAAAAATATCAGAGATTTAAATTACATTTAAATACATCGCAGCGGAAAATAATACAAAACACAACTAGAAGTAATACACGGATACAGAGCTTTCCGAGTATCATTCCAGCTGTAAATCAGGATCCTGTGAATATAAATCTGCAAAACCAAAACTACTAGCTGCCCATGTCAAAATAAGGACACCCAGAGTTTAGGTTAAAACAATAAACTCCAGGTCAGTCATGTGACTGGTGTGAGAACTAAAACAGTTATATAAAACTTTACTTTAAATCAGATATATCAAGGGACCACGCCGTATAACACGGAACGGGTTTCCTCCCAAGAATACCAGTGCATATAACAAAACAGCGCAATGCTTTTTGGGAAAAATGAAGGCATTATAAGACCCAGGTCCCATCACACAATGCAACACATGCCAGAGGATAAGTTTTTCCCTTATGATAGCCAAACATGCTTGGTACGTTAAAAACAAATCATTTGATACTATTATAAGTGTATAGTGTCAAAACAATTTCAATCATAAATATCAATCATAGATGGCATGGTACCATATATCATGTCGCCATACTAGGCTCTACAATCAAAACCGCAAAGTCACATATTTGGAAATTGGATTTCCATCAGTGAACCGAGGCTAGGGATCGTCCTCACCGAATTCGAGACAATCTAGCCTATGTCTCAGGGACAGCCGCAACTGCCCCATGGATCGTCAGGGCCGGTCCACTGGTGTGGATTATTATGCCTGAACATTGCGTTTCCCCGCCCTTTGGGGCGTAAATGAGCCAAATGATTCCATCGGCTCCACACAGTCACCGATATATTTGAGGCGCCTTGCAATAGCAACAACCACACAGGTGAAAATAATATAAATGTCAGGGTTGGTAGATCACTGACACCTCCCTAACTAGAAGGAAACACATGCCCTCCCTAATGTCCTCTCCCGTTTCTGGTTCACAACCGGGGTGTGAGGCTCGCGAATCAACGCTACACAAAGTTATACCACACATGACGTGCTTTGATCGTCAACCACAAGACTCTGCTTTTTAACAGAAGCCCTGATCATTTGCCACTTAGGCATGCCATACATGCAATTCATTCTATGCGATTGATATCCATCAATATATAACCCCTGAGCTCGTATGTCACAGAGAAGGGCGTTAAGCAAGAGAATAAATTCTCCGCCGTCAAACAGATATATATTTAATAGAAATCAGTCACACAGAATAAAATCCAATGTCAGACACAGAGTACATTTACAAGTTCGTTCTAGGTCTGAACGAAACCGGAGGCACCTTGTACCTCGCATATCCATCGATCTCCAAGTACGTCTGGACGGTCACCAACTGATTCCCTCCTCCTGGGTGTACAGCCCAATCAAGATCATTAGTAATCACCCAAACGATGTGAAGACCTCCGGTCTTCAACCACCGTCTTCATCCTCGACACCACGTCGAATCAGTTATTCAGAATGGGATAAACCCGGTCTTTCTGAATAACTCGCGTATATAATAAACAAGTGTCACACAAACACAACATACGCCTCATTCTAATTCATAATATTCTTTTATTCAAATATTCTTATACTTTGGGAAAGGTTCCCATTAATTTTATCAAATATAAATTTTTTAAATTTATTCTTTAATCTTCTTTTGAATATCAATTCAAATTAGTTGGGATTCGCGAACCACACCGAAGTAATCATTTATTTTATTTCCCAATCCCAACTTATTCATCCCATGAAGTAAAACTGGTCATACTTCATATCTAACACCATGATGTTATCTGTAAATTCAATTACCATTTCACATTCAAATCTAATTGAAGATTTAACTATTGCTTGGAGCAAAATTGGTGATACTCCATTCTCGATCATTTCAATCTGATTAAAGATTCATTAAAACTCCACTTAGTTTTAATCTTCCCAATAATAACTATTAATGATTATTTAACTTGGGAAATCATATCCTTTTTTTAACTGGGTTAAAGAACCAATGTCATTTAAAACATGGTTCACTATAAACCCAAAATCACATTCCATTTTTAAGGGCTAGATTCAATAGCGACTATTCTGAATTTTCAACTGGGAATAACTTTTGATTCCGGCTTTGAAATTTTGATTTTTCGGATTCGTTGGAAAGATATTCTCAATTAGATTCAAATATTTTTGGTTTCACTAAAATCCGTTTTATTTTGCATCGTGCACATTCATTTGAAATTTGAAATCGAATTTTCGAACTACCGCGCCATTTTCAATTCCTTTTATATATATAAATAAATATTTATATTCTAACGACGATCTATATAAATATATATGTTCTAATTCTATTCAAAATAAATTTCTCGTCGTTATTATTTAAAATAATTCATTTTAAATAATCAAAATTCGCTAAAATTGCCAAAATAAAAATTTTAAATTGGCTCGGATTTCCGGGTTATTACATTTTTAATCAATTTTATTCTATAACCATGTAATTATTTTCAATCATACAAATCACCAATTCCAAACAAGTTTTTCATCATACCATCCAATTTCATTTGGGATTTTATTCACAAGTCAAATTCTTATTGACTTGTTTAATATTAACTCACATAAGTTTAAAATTTCAAATTCAATTCAAAATAACTGAATTTTTAAATTTGCTTTCTTAAACAAAATTTCATTAAATTTTTTTACAAAGGTAGCAATCCATCACTTAGAAATTTGGAAATGAATACCGATAATGCTGTAGTGCATTATCAGAATTATTTTTGAGCCATCGAAGTTATTTCAGTGCTTAAATTGCTTCTAAATCTATTTAAAAAAAATGGTTTTTACCCAATAAACCCTCCAAAATAATACTATATTACTTTGTAATACCTCAGAAAATATTTTCCTAAATATCCGGGATTTAAATTCTCAATACTGATCTGAATTCAGTTTTAATTCAACTTATTCGTATATTTTATTCTATACAAATTCAGTCTGGTTATAAATAACCGTTTGCATATTATAATATCATTTTATTATAATAATAATAATTACCAGTCATATTATAGTTTTCAGAAAATTATTCCTTTATATCAAAATATAATTTTGGGCAAATTTATTTCATTTACTGAATTTTTAAAACAATATTATGTCAGTTTGCCTCGTTTAAGTGTTTACAAATCCCTATCGACCACGTCAACTAAACGCATCGATTTGGAATTTAAACACCACTCTACAGATCAACCAACACAATATAAAATCATTTTTTATACAAATCTACAAACACACTTTCTCGTATATACTCAAACTTAATCTAGGATATTACTAACCCAATCTCTATTGAGTTACGCCATAGAGCCAAGGTTGCAACTCAACCTTCAGCTCTGATACCAACTGTAACGACCTACTTTTTCCATACAGTTTAAGCCAACATTTAACAACCTATGTCAACTCAAATTGCATAGAAAAGCAGATTGTTAGTAGGAAGAAGTTAGAGGGTGAGAGAAGAAAGAAAGAAATATTAGAATAGAAGAATAAGAAGATCAGAGTCTCATAGCGGAATGGACAAAATATAATATAACGACAATACTTCATTCAAAAGGAAATTGTGTGTATATATATATATATAATTACAATATCAGAGTACATACATCTCATTCACTACACATAGTGGAAATAACTAATACCAGTAAATATGTCTCGACTTCAACTCCTCTACTGAAAACTCCAAGCGAAACCAAACTTGGAAATATTCTCGGTCTGACCAGAGCACATTTGAAGCAAAGCAAAATTCACCTGGATCATTCTGGAATACTATCAGTGATAAATTCATATCACAAACTACTTATTTAACTTTGAAAATCCTTTATGAAAGAAAGGATAATAGTTAGACCAGCACACACATAAACATGGACAGTTTTTACCTTACTATAACCCAAAACATTTTAGATATATCAAAATCCAGTGATATTATGATAGTGTCTATCAGATCACAAATAAATAACCATCTAGTAGAACGCTTGCTTCTCCCGTTCTACATACATAATATAAAATCAAAAACCGCAAGGCACTTATTGGAGATTGGATTCCAACTATAACAAGGTATAAGACCACCTTTTGATTAGTGTACTACAGAGGGGATACTTTGGGGTTCAACAAGAACATCTTACAACCCAGCCACACATGACCAACCATTCATTTAGGTTGAGCGTATCGACTATATTGCCACCAAGGGTCGGCACCAACATGACCATTCCTAGGAAATACAGAAGCGAAAGAAGAACAAACTGAATTTTCTCTAGATTAGTGACAATATACCCTTCTTGGGTGTGACCCAGCTAGTTATGTTGCCTGCTCGATTTTTGTCATTTCTCAGTTGTGAGGGTTGAGCCCACGTTTTACCTTCTTAGAACATCTTGCCACCACTCACTTGCATTATACTCCGTCTTCATACATTCGTCTATGCAAATTGTCCTGGGTCTGGACAAACTGAAGGCACTATCCTGTAAAAGAACAACCCTTGCATTATACTCTGTCTTCATACATATCTCTGCAGATTAGTTTCGCACGCAAATTGATTCGAAGTGGTTTTGGTCTAGTTCTCATCTCGGTATCTTCGAGAAAACACATCAAAAGGTCCAATAACATTTCATTGATAGCTCGGTGTTTTAAATATCAAATCTCAAATAGTACAGTCAAGTATATTGGCAGCACATACTCTTTTTATTATTTCAAAACATTTCTTTTAACTCTTATCGATCTTTGAAACTCACTTCATCGATTTAACATCGATTCCATTCATTTATCTTAACAAAACATCCTTTGCTTCTGTCATTCGAAATAATAAATATATTTTTAATCTTTAAGAATAGTATGTTTCAAAATACCCTTAATCCGGAAATATTTCTATATATTATAGGCTTAATTTATAACGGTGAAAATGATGTCAACTGACATCCATTTGTATATGCCTCAAGATAGTCTTGTAAAACTTCGAACTTCGAAGATTACATTTTGATAATTATTTAAAAATATAATTCAATTTCAAATATAATCTTCATTCTCAATCCAAAATAATCCTTTCCATTTCTTTGGAATTTTCCATCGTCATTTATTTAATATTCCCAAACATACCATTTTTGAAAATAGCGCTATATATATCAAATAGAAATAATTTCGAATTGCATTTCAATTTGACCAAACATTATTGAATTATTCATTATTTTTTCCTTAAAACTAAACCGTTTATCTATATTTCAATAACTTGTCGACAACGTCACAATATTAGTTTATTTCAAGATCTCCGAAAAATATTGCAATAAACACACACACATTCAATTCAAATCTCGTATCAAATGTCGCGATATTCCATTCTAGAAATAAATAAGTTCAACTTATTTTACCATTACAAACTAATACCATCCCTCCATAATAGTGAAGTCGTCCAAGTTAGGATATTTTATTTACCTCTCAGACCTTGATCGACAACCTTCTTATCTTGGAATAGGTAGAAGCTCATAACTCAAAAATCTACATTTCTATAACCACTATCAAATCTTCTTTATATATTATTTAAAAATCATATCCTAACCTTTGAAAACCTTGGTCAATCATGACCATTTTTATTTAATTTTCTCTTTGACTTTGTTAAACAATTCCATTTATAATTGGAATGATAATTCATTTCTAAATATTTTACCCAAATTATTTGATCTCATATTATCAAACAAATTTGGATATTTATATCCAAAGATCCATTTATTTTGGATCCAAAAACATTCATATTCTTCATCTTTGCAACTTGGTCTTCCAGTTTAAAACTTAATTAAGTAATAATTCGTTATAACCATACTTTAGCTCTAAAACCCCTTTCCATAATATTTGGAAGAATATTTCCTTATTAAACCTTCGCGAGTGTTCAAATCATCTTACTACAAATTATGTTCCTTTCTTAAGGAAATTCTATTTAAGAAATAATTATTTAACCTCATTATTCACTGAGGTTAAAACAATGTAATTCTTCATTAACTAATATATATATTAGTTAATTATTATTTTTCAAATTACAAATCAATACTTAATTTTAATAATAATCAATAATTAAAAAGGTAAATTATATTTAATATTCATTGATCACATTTGCGATCAAAACAGTTGACTCAACCAACTGACATCATCAGTTAAACGTTAACTGGTCTTAATTACCTCTTCTTATTAGATTAATATAATTAATCTAATAATATTACTCAATTATTTGCTTAAAAATACTTATTTCAAAATATAAATTTGTAGGTTAATTATAACTTATTTCGCTTACAAACATTTTTAAATGTAAAATATTCTCTTCATGATATTTTATAAAACTTATTTATATTTCATTTTCAGAACTTCGTTATAGCGTATAAAATATAATTAAAAATCTCGCTTCACTTATAAAATAAATTTTATAACTTTACTTTGTTAATTCGCTGAACGGCAAATCAACGTCTAAACAAAAAGATGGATTTTAGGCCATTTGCTGCCAATCCCCCAATCAATAGTGTCTATTAATTTAAATCACAACAACGTTGAATTCTAATTCAACGTGCAACAATTAAACAAGTTTTAACATCAATGGGGTTCAAACAGTTGATATATAAACAATATAAAAACAAACAACACACATAGTATTTGAGGAATCCGGTTGGATCCCTCCATCCTATTCTTCCCTGCATCACAGCTCGTTATAAAAATTTATAATATCCTACGAGACTGATATTTAATTAAATGGCGTAAATATAATTAACACCAACCCATGACAAACAATAGTCAACCAATAACATCCATAGCATCCATCCGTCCAATTTTATATTATCGACTATAATTATATGAATTTAACACGTTACAACAGTCCAGAAAAGTGTGAGAACTAACTCACATTTTATCTTGATTGATGATTTCTAGTTGTTTTATCTGATTTCAAACTAGTGTTTAAAACAGATAAAATGCCAGCTACTCATAACCCATTCAACCCACTTTGTCAGCATAGTATACTCCAATTCGATACTAATGCCAATTGCTTTGTTCGATTTACATATGAAAGGTTATCACTGCTACAAATTATAAGTTAAATTAATAAAATTTAAGAATTTCATAATTATCATTCATTTTCGTTAATTCCGCGATTACCTAATTAGACT
The DNA here is from genome assembly GCA_030737875.1 of Allium sativum. NCBI lineage: Eukaryota > Viridiplantae > Streptophyta > Magnoliopsida > Asparagales > Amaryllidaceae > Allium > Allium sativum. The sequence goes on along the minus strand of CM060915.1, from coordinate 975,771,850 downwards.
TCGGCTTTAACCATTATGTATTCTGAACATCACCAGATTCTGACCGGCTTCCATGACTCCTTCAAATGCATCTTCAACCTTCCATATCATCACTGGCAGTCCACTTTTCCCTTGATACAACCTTCACATGTTACATAGCCATATTAATCATTCACTAGTCCACCATTATATTTAATTAAATCATTACCAGTTAATATTGCAGTTAACATGCTAAATACTTGATTAAAGACCACGGCTATCCTTTATAGGCACCAAATAAGCATCATCCCCCTTCATTTTCTATTCCCAGGCACAACCAAAACTACTACTCCTTAAGAACTGATCACCGCACCTTCCAGAAGTAACCGGACCTCCAGCCACCACAAGCGTCTGCTCCGGCACTGCAAGTCCACCTCACGCCTGAAACCGCGCCACCCCCTTCGCATCGTTCGCTTGGGTTCCTCCAATGAACAGAAAACATTCGAACAGTACTTGTGATCAACTTTGGCAACGACAACCCACTAGACCAGCTCCGTTGGGTGCGCATCCACCTCGCCTTCCACTCTCATTTGAACCCCTCGCCCATCGACCCCTCAAACTCCGACAAACCCTTCCCCTCGCAACGCTATCAAAAAAAGATGCGATATTTTTGTCTTCAGACTCAGCAGATCTGGGTTTAACGATCACGTTGATCCAGGCTTATAATTTTTCATTAAGTTTAGGGATTTTAATTAATTTTTGAAGTGGATTTTCTCGTTTTCCCTCAGTAGAGATGACGCTGAAACAGTTATGACTGGAGAGTAGAAATGAATAGGGATTGACGAGTGTAATCTGTTTTTAGTTGATTTTTGAATTGGAGTTTTCAACTGAAAGAATAGATTTTCAAATAGAAATTAGGAACGAGTATTTTGGGTTAAGGATTTTGATCTGAGAATGAGAAAGTGGGGTTGCATATATAAAAATAATTTATTATTATTATTATTATTATTATTATTATTTTATATTCGTGAGGTGACCAGCTATATTTCATTTCATGTCTATCGTCATTTCAGAACGTTGTTTATTTGTTTATGTGGTTACATACAAATTCCGTTCCTAATGAAAATGGATGACATGGTGTAATTTGACGTTACGATCCTACTGGGTCTTGTTTCGTCGAATTCTGAGTCCATTTGCAAAAATGGCGCTCGTTTGAGTACGAGCGGTCGATTTATTTGCATTTAATTTTGTTGTGTGCTAAACTTGAAATCTAGCAACAATATGCCATTACGATCTTAATAAAATTTGTTTCGTTGAAAATGGAGGTCATTTGAATAAAGCTCCTTATGGGTCCAAATTAAATTAAAATAAACGAATTTTAAAATACCTCAATATAATAATATAAAAATTGAGACGACCCGAACTTCCCCGTGAAGGAAAGCACAGATAGAATTGAGGACAAGACAAAATAGAACGCAAACGGAAGGACATTTCATTGTTATTACAACAATTCCATCAGATACAAGAATATACAGAGTATAAATGAATAAATTACATTCAACAAATACCAGAGATTTAAATTACATTTAAATACATCGCAGCGGAAAATAATACAAAAGCACAACTAGAATTAATGTACGGATACAGAGCTTTTTGAGCATCGTTCCAGCTGTAAATCAGGATCCTGTGAATATAAATCTGCAAAACCAAAACTACTAGCTGCCCGTGTCGAAAATAAGGGCACCCAGAGTTTAGGTTAAAACAATAAACTCCAGGTCAGTCATGGGACTGGTGTGAGAACTAAAACAGTTATTTAAAACTTTACTTTAAAAGAGAGTAATTCAAGGGACCACACCGTATAACACGGAACGGGTTTCCTCCCAAGAATACTAGTGCATATAACAAAACAGCGCAATGCTCTTTGGAAAAATGAAGCTATAATATGACCCAAGTCCCATCACACAATGCAACGCAAGACGGAGGATAGGGTTTTCCCTTATAATAGCCATACATTCTTGGTACGTTTAAAACAAATCACTTGATACTATAATAAGTGTATAGTGTCAAAACAATTCAATCATAGGCGGCATGGGTACCATCTATCATGTCGCCATACTAGTTCTACAATCAAAACCGCAATATCACGTATTGGAAATTGGATTTCCGTCATGAGTCGAGGCAAGGGGCAAGCTCCTCTCCGTTCGAGACACTCTAGCAAATGTCTCAGGACCCCACTTTGATCCTTGGAATCGGCTGGGCCGGTCCTCTCTTACTTTTGAGGATTGGCAATTCCTGAACACACGTTTCCCAGTCCTTACAGACCTATATCTGAGGCGCCTCGCATTCCAACAACCACACAGGTGAAAAGTATATAAATGTCAGGGCTGGTAGGTCACTAACACCACCCTAGCTAGAAAGAAACGTCGTGCTCTCCCAGCGGTCCGTCTCCCATTTTTGGCTCATACCGAGGTGTGAGGCTCGCGAATTCACATCATACACAAAGCTACGCCACCCAGGCCGTGCTTTGATCATCAACCACAAGACTTTGCTTTTCAACAGAAGCCTTGATCGATTGCCACTTACGCGTGCCACACTGGCAATTCACTCCATGCGACTGATGTCCATCGATATACAACCTCTGAGCTCGTACGTCTCAGAGAAGGGCGTTAAGCAAGAGAATAAATTCTCCACCGCCAAACAGATGTATATTTAATAAAGATCAATCAACACAGAATAAAATCCAATGTCAGACACACAATCCATTTACAAGTTCGCTCTAGGTCTGAACGAAACCGGAGGCACTTTCCTCGCATATCCATCCATCTCCAATTACGTCTGAACGATCACCAACTGTTTCCCTCGTCTTGGGTGTACAGCCCAATCGAGATCATCAGTAATCACCCAAACGATGTGGATACTTCCGGTCTTCAACCACCGTCTTCATCTTCGACATCTCGTCGAATCGGTTATTCAGAATTGGTATAAAGCCGGCCTTTCTGAATAACCCACGTATATGATAAACAAATGTTACACAAACACAACAAATGCCTCATTTCAATTAAGAATATTCTTTTATTCACAAAATCACATTTTTAGGGAATAGGTTCCCATTAATTTTATCAAAGATAATTTCTTCAAAATTTATTCTTTAATCTTCCTTTGGATATCATTTCAAACTAGTCGGGATTAGCATACCACACCGAAGTAATTATTTATTTTATTTCCCAATCCCAACCTATTTATCCCATGGAGCAAAACTGGTAATACTCCATATCTAACATCACAGTGTTATCAGTAAAATTAATTACCATTTCACGTTCAAATCTAATTAAAGATTTAACTATCGTTTTGGAGCAAAACTGGTGGTACTCCATTCTCGATCACCTTTCAGATTTGATAATTTAAATTATCAATTCACATTTCAATCTAATTAAAGATTCATTAAAACTCCACTTAGTTTTAATCTTTCAAAAATCAATTTCCATTGTTAATTGGGTTAAAGAACATGTGTTATTCAAAACACCGCTCACAATAAACCCAAGAATCAATTTAAATTCAATTCCAAATAATATTATTTTATTGGTACACCTCATTAAATCTAAATAGAAGGATTTAATCTTTTTCCCAACTGGGCTTAAGAACAGTGTTAATGAAGACACCATTCACGACAAACCCAAATCACATTTGATATCAAATTCATGGCTCCGAATAGAAAATATATCGGCTTATATTCAATATCAAATTCTACGACCAACAAATATCGTATTGGAAATAACAATATATATATATATATATATATCTTTCAAATTCCCATAACAATATTTGTATAATCACGAAATCCAACATCGAAATATTCCGAAGATAATTTCAATTCAACTCCAGTCCAATTCACGTATTGGGAATATTGATTATTTTTTAAATCACTTTCAAATTCAATTTATTTATTTCAAAAATAAATTGATTTTAATTCTACTTCAAAACTAGTTTATTTCGACAAAAATACATTTTTATCCTTTCAAATGTGGAATTTTTCATCCCAGTTCTTTCTAATTCATATATTATGATTTTACCCAAATTATAGATATTTTTAATAATTTTATCAAGGCCCGTACAGTCGATTTCCATCAACGGCCATCGAACTGCACTAACAGCAACTTTTCTAAATTTGATTTGGACATAATTCCAAATCCTACTGTTAGATTTCAAATTTCAAATATTCAGTAGAAAGCTCTTTTCGATACGAACCCAACGGTTCCGGTTTCAGGAGAATCCGACGGTCGGATCTCCCATAATGTCAATTCGAAGTCAATGGTCGAAATTCACGAACTGCCGCGGTGCGGCGCGTTCTATTCAGGCCATTATATATATATATATATATATATATATATATATATATATATGTTATATATTTCGTCGATTTCCTTTTTAAAACGTATTTTATAAATCGTTTTAAATTCGTTTTCAAAACCATTTCAACTCTATATTCAATTTTAAATCAAAAATGAATATTTCATATCATTACTATATAAATGATAATATTTTCAAAACGTTATATTTTGAATTCACTTCTTTTCTATATTCATTATAAAAACGAATATAATCGATATAAATATCGTTCACGTCAAAATAGCGCAACTCTAATCAAAATGGCTTTAAACATTTCATTAATTCGTAATTCTATTCAACAATTGAATATTTATTCCATTCAACACATGAATCTATATTTTTTTCAACACACGACTAATCTCAACACATGAGTACTGTCAACACACGACTATTTTTGTTATGTAAAATATTTTATAAAATTTTGGTATCCATCGTTTGATTTTCAATCAGACTCCACCGTGAAGTAGTTCTAATTTTAAATATGATAAAGACGTAAATTTTATTGTTAAAATATTTTACTCAACACATGAGCATCGTCAACACATGACTATTTATTTTATTCAACACATGAATATTTATATTTTATAATATTCCTTATTTTCCCGATTGGAATGAGGCCCAATCAATTACCATATAACGTTAATTATATGGATTCCATATAACACATGTATATAATAACAACGATAAACAATCAACCATCATCCAAAGTGCACCACTCAACTGCATAAGCATCAAATATAATTAATTAACGCTTACACAGCCTGTCGACCGATCGATCGACATACAATTAAATAATTGGGATTAGTGTACACCAAATATCATCCCAACACCCGTGTGGGGTTTCAAATCAACAAACACAGATTTTTATTTGTGTAGTTGGGCGATGTGTAAAATTTGTCAACCCAATCAATATCAGTCAAATCAGTGTATATAAACAAATCGGCCGATTTGTTTATAAATATTTATTTATTCACTTTCACGATAAAAATTATATTTTTAACGATAATTAATTTATTTCAACCATCTACATTTTATTATCGATTTCACATCAACAACACAAACAAATTTCACAACACATCAAATAAGCATACAAGCCGTCCATGATCTGTGGACGACGGGTGTCGGGTGCTGCTAAGCACCGTCTGCATCCTAGTATATATTTATAACTAGAAAAGGAAATTTAGAGTGAGGAATTCTCACCAAAGTTATCCCAACTCCACGACACTTCAATTGTAGGAAATCATCACTGTTCTCGCCTTTTGTCACTTTTGTTGCCCGTAGTCACTACATGTATAAAAATCACATTTTTATTTTCATTCCTTCATGATAAAAATTCTATTTTTACATCGCTACTATATAGATAAAAATTCTATTTTTACATCGCTACTATATAGATAAAAATTCTATTTTTACATCGCTACTATATAGATAAAAATTCTATTTTTACATAGACGTTTATATAATAAAGATTTTATTTTTATAATGCTCCTCTCTATATAAAAATCTAATTTTTACTTTGCTACAAATATAAAGATAATATTTTTAATACTCTACACAAGTAAAAATCCTATTTTTGATTCTTTAAAGATATAAAAATTATATTTTTATATCGCATTCTAACTATATAAAGATTCAAACTTTTCTAGTATAAAGATTTAAACTTTTCTAGTATAAAGATTTAAACTTTTCTACTTTAAAAATCCGACCTTTCCTTATGTAAAAAACTCCTTTCTTTATTTTATAAATAAAAATCAAAACTTTTATTTATTTTATGTATATAAAACAGAGAAGAAAATTAGACAAACAACAAAAATAAATAAACTAACATAAAGAAGGATTTACCTTCAAAATGTCAAAAAGGGGGAAAGTGGTTCGTCGGCGTCAGGGAGAGGTGCTGGAGGTTGTGCAGTCGGAGGCGGCGTCGGGGGTCGGGTGCCCTAGCAGGCGGCGGCGGCTCAGGGAAGAAAAGGGGGCGTTTTTGGTGGTGGTCGGCGGCTTTGAGAAGAGGGAAAGGGAGGAGCAGACCGGGACGAGAAGAAGATGGGGGGTTTTGGTGGTGGTCGGCGGCGCTCCGCCGATGGGGCAGCGGCGGCGGGTATCGCGCTGGGCGCGATTCCCCTTTTTTTTTCCTTGTTGAAAAATGAAATAAGGGGGGGGAAGAGGGAAGGTAAGGGATAGAGGAGAGAAGAGGTTTTTATTTATTAATTTATTTAATTATTTAATTTCAAAAAGGTTGACTTTTTATTTCGTCCTCGAAACGAGGCCCACCTCCTGTCGTCCATAGCTAATTACCCCCATTCCGAACACAATGGGATATGTATCGTAGGCTGATTCGATCGTTACAATCAGTTTTCGTTAAATCTACATTTAAATCACTATATTGAATTTTAAACGTACATTTCATATTACTGGGGTCACATACTAACTCGAAAAATTCCATAAAAATATTTTCTAGCTTCGTATTGACGATACGGTCCTAACAAAACTAATTTCATCAAATTCTGAGACCGTCTGAAAAATGGCCATTTTCCAGTCGATTAAAATCAACTAAAACTAGTCAAACGCGTTTTCCTTTACCACGCTAACATATTGATTCGAAAAATTATGAAATTTGAAACCTAGCAATAATTTGACATCACGGATCCAACAAAAGTGGTTTCGTCGAAATCCGAGGTCGTTTGCAAAATTTCCATTTTTAAGAGCCTGAATTCCATAGCGACTATTCAGAATTTTCAACTGGGCGTATCTTTTGATTCCCACTATGAAATTTTGATTTTTCGGATTCGTTGGAAAGATATCCTCAATTAGATCCTATTATTTTTGGTTTCGCTAAAATCCGGTTTATTTTGTACCCGGTACGTTCAATTGAAGTTTGAAATCGAATTATCGAACTACCGCGCCATTTCAATTCCTTTTATAATTGTATATAATTATTATATTCTAACGACAATGTATATAAATATATACATTCGAATTCTATTCAAAATAAATTTTTCGTCATTATTATTTAAAATAATTCATTTTAAATATTCAAAATTCACTAAAATTGCCAAAATAAAAATTTTAAACTAGCTCGCATTTCCGGGTTGTTGCAATCTCTCCCACTTAAAACTTTTCGTCCCCGAAAAGAAACGAAGCCAAAAGTAGTTTAACTAATCAACTCAACTTCCATTGTTTTCTTTACGGCTTAAATTCTTCAACTTTTCAGTTTCTAAGAACTTTTCAAAAATTTCAAAAATTTGGCTAACACCCTAAATTTTTGAAAAATTTCGCCATAACCTCCCCTGCACCGGGAGCACTGGGAAAATCCCGAAATTGCCATATAGGCCTTCTGATCTCAAAAAGAAATAGAAAAAGCCAATCGGCTCATAAAATCATCATCACCCAAACAAAACAATAAATTATGGTAAACATGTACCTATTTGTCGGGCAAACAAATTTTATTCTTCTGCTCTAGCCTCCTTGCTATGACTTGTTCAATGTAAGTACATGTACATGCAAGAAAATGCGACCAATTTTCAATACAATTCAGTATTCGGTTCAATTAGGCTAAATGGTTCGAAATCATTAAACAAATAAACAAACAACACAATCATCAATCAATTAGTGGATTAACGTTTCAAATCCATAATTTTGATACATATACAGAAAATCATGTTTTTGATGCCAAATCACAACAAATAAATCTATCTATATAAGTTTCGGTTCTCACACCAGTCTAATGGAAATATATAGAAATCACACCTTCGAAACTCGAATATGAATACTGATGATGATGCACCATCATCAGAATCATCCCCGGATGTCTAGAGTGTGATTCTATATCTACCCAGTATATTAAAACTTCGAATATACGTTCATGACGCGTATACACGAAATCTTTATATATTGGATTGTCCAAATTCAAAATAAATATATATTCAAATACGTTTAAAACGAATTAAATTTTCAAAACAAAATTCATTTTCATTTGAAAAATATACTCTTCACTCGTTCTAGGATACTACTGATCCTATCTCTAACGAGTAATTCTAATTGGATATTACTAATCCAATATCTGATGAAATCTTTTGAATGGTTCTAATGTCTCTTGTTCTCGAGCTCTGTAAACCAAAGCTCTGATACCAAACTGAGACGACCCGAACTTCCCTCTGAAGGAAAGCACAGATAGAATTGAGGACAAGACAAAATAGAACGCAAACGGAAGAACATTTCATTGTTATTGCAACAATTCCATCAGATACAAGAATATACAGAGTATAAATGAATAAATTACATTCAACAAATATCAGAGATTTAAATTACATTTAAATACATCGCAGCGGAAATTAATACAAAACACAACTAGAAGTAATGCACGGATACAGAGCTTTCCGAGCATCGTTCCAGCTGTAAATCAGGATCCTGTGAATATAAATCTACAAAACCAAAACTACTAGCTGCCCGTGTTGAAAATAAGGGCACCCAGAGTTTAGGTTAAAACAATAAACTCCAGGTTAGTCATGGGACTGGTGTGAGAACTAAAACAATTATTTAAAACTTTACTTTAAAAGAGAGTAATTCAAGGGACCACGCCGTATAACACGGAACGGGTTTCCTCCCAAGAATACTAGTGCATATAATAAAACAACGCAATGCTCTTTGGAAAAATGAAGCTATTACAAGACCCAGGTCCCATCACACAATGCAACGCAAGCCGGAGGATAGGGTTTTCCCTTATAATAGCCAAACATGCTTGGTACGTTTAAAACAAATCACTTGATACTATAATAAGTGTATAGTGTCAAAACAATTCAATCATAAATATCAATCATAGGCGGCATGGGTACCATCTATCATGTCGCCATACTAGTTCTACAATTAAAACCGCAATATCACGTATTGGAAATTGGATTTCCGTCATGATTCGAGGCTAGGGGTAAGCTCCTCTCCGTTCGAGACACTCTAGCAAATGTCTCTGGACCCCACTTTGATCCTTGGAATCGGCTGGGTCGGTCGTCTCTTACTTTTGAGGATTGGCAATTCCTGAACACACGTTTCCCAGTCCTTAAAGACCTATATCCGAGGCGCCTCGCATTCCAACAACCACACAGGTGAAAAGTATATAAATGTCAGGGCTGGTAGGTCACTGACACCACCCTAGCTAGAAAGAAACTTCGTGCTCTCCCAGCAGTCCGTCTCCCGTTTTTGACTCATACCGAGGTGTGAGGCTCGCGAATTCACGTTATACACAAAGCTACGCCACACAGGCCGTGCTTTGATCATTAACCACAAGACTTTGCTTTTCAACAGAAGCCTTGATCGATTGCCACTTACACGTGCCACACTGGCAATTCACTCCATGCGACTGATGTCCATCGATATACAACCTCTGAGCTCGTATGTCTCAGAGAAGGGCGTTAAGCAAGAGAATAAATTCTCCGCCGCCAAACAGACGTATATTTAATAGAGATCAATCAACACAGAATAAAATCCAATGTCAGACACACAATCCATTTACAAGTTCGCTCTGGGTCTGAACGAAACCGGAGGCACTTTCCTCGCATATCGATCCATCTCCAAGTACGTCTGGACGATCACCAACTGTTTCCCTCATCTTGGGTGTACAACCCAAACGAGATCATCAGTAATCACCCAAACGATATGGAGACTTCCAGTCTTCAACCACCGTCTTCATCTTCGACATCTCATCGAATCGGTTATTCAGAATGGGTATAAACCCGGCCTTTCTGAATAACCCACGTATATGATAAACAAATGTTACACAAACACAACAAACGCCTCATTCCAATTCAAAATATTCTTTTATTCACAAAATCACATTTTTAGGGAATAGGTTCCCATTAATTTTATCAAAGATAAATTCTTCTAAATTTATTCTTTAATCTTCCTTTGGATATCATTTCAAACTAGTCGGGATTAGCGAACCACACCGAAGTAATTATTTATTTTATTTCCCAATCCCAACATATTTATCCCACGGAGCAAAAATGGTAATACTCCATATCTAACATCACGGTGTTATCGGTAAAATTAATTACCATTTCACGTTCAAATCTAATTAAAGATTTAACTATCATTTTGGAGCAAAACTGGTGGTACTCCATTCTCGATCACCTTTCAGATTTGATAATTTAAATTATCAATTCACATTTCAATCAAATTAAAGATTCATTAAAACTCCACTTAGTTTTAATCTTTCAAAAATCAATTTTCATTGTTAATCGGGTTAAAGAACAGGTGTTATTCAAAACACCACTCACAATAAACCCAAGAACCAATTTAAATTCAATTCCAAATAATATTATTTAATTGGTACACCTTATTAAATCTAAATAGAAGGATTTAATCTTTTTCTCAACTGGGCTTAAGAACAGTGTTAATGAAGACACCATTCACGACAAACCCAAATCACATTTGATATCAAATACAAGGCTCTGAATAGAAAATATATCGGCTTATATTCAATATCAAATTCTACGACCAACAAATATCGTATTGGAAATAACGATATATATATATATATATATATCTTTCAAATTCCCATAACAATATTTGTATAATCACGAAATCCAACGTTGAAATATTCCGAAGATAATTTCGATTCAACTCTAGTCCAATTCGCGTATTGGGAATATTGATTATTTTTAAAATCACTTTCAAATTCAATTTATTTATTAAAAAAATAATTGATTTTAATTCTAGTTCAAAACTAGTTCATTTCGACAAAAATACATTTTTATCCTTTCGAATGTGGAATTTTTCATCCCAGTTCTTTCCAATTCATATATTATGATTTTACCCAAATTATAGATATTTTTAATAATTTTATCAAGGCCCGTACAGTCGATTTCCATCAACGGCCATCGAACTACATTTACAGCAATTTTTCTAAATTTGATTTGGACATAATTCCAAATCCAACTGTTAGATTTCAAATTTCAAATATTCATTAGAAACCTCTTTTCGATACGAACCCAACAGTTCCAGTTTCAGGAGAATCCGACGGTCGGATCTCCCGTAATGTCAATTCGAAGTCAATGGTCGAAATTCACGAACTGACGCGGCGCGGCGCGTTCTATTCAGGCCATTATATATATATATATATATATATATAATATTATATATATTTCATCGATTTCCTTTTTAAAACATATTTTATAAACCGTTTTAAATTCGTTTTCAAAACCATTTCAACTCTATATTCAATTTCAAATCAAAATTGAATATTTCATATCAATACTATATAAATGATAATATTTTCAAAACGTTATATTTTGAATTCACTTCTTTTCTATATTCATTATAAAAACGAATATAATCAATATAAATATCGTTCACGTCAAAATAGTGCAACTCTAATCAAAACGGCTTTATATATTTCAATAATTCGTTATTCTATTCAACAAATGAATATTTATTCCATTCAACACATGAATCTATATTTTTTCAACACACGACTAATCTCAACACATGAGTACTGTCAACACACAACTATTTTTGTTATGTAAAATATTTTATAAAATTTTGGTATCTATCGTTTGATTTTCAATCAGACACCACCGTGAAGTAGTTCTAATTTTAAATATGATAAAGATGTAAATTTTATTGTTAAAATATTTTACTCAACACATGAACAGTTTCAACACATGACTATTTATTCTATTCAACACATGAATATTTATATTTTATAATATTCCTTATTTTCCCGATTGGAATGAGGCCCAATCAATTATCATATAACGTTAATTATATGGATTCCATACAACACATGTATATAATAGCAACGATAAACAATCAACCATCATCCAAAGTGCACCACTCAACTGCATAAGCATCAAATATAAATAATTAACGCTTACACAGCCTGTCGACCGATCAATCGACATACAATTAAATAATTGGGATTAGTGTACGCCAAATATCATCCCAACACCCGTGTGAGGTTTCAAATCAACAAACACAGATTTTTATTTGTGTAGTTGGGCGATGTGTAAAATTTATCGACCCAATCAATATCAGTCAAATCAGTGTATATAAACAAATCGGCCGATTTGTTTATAAATATTTATTTATTCACTTTCACATTAAAAATTATATTTTTAATGATAATTAATTTATTTCAACCATCTACATTTTATTATCGATTTCACATCAACAACACAAACAAATTTCACAACACATCAAACAAGCATACAAGCCGTCCATGGTCTGTCGACGACGGGTGTCGGGTGCTGCTAAGCACCGTCTGCATCCTAGTATATATTTATAACTAGAAAAGGAAATTTAGAGTGAGGAATTCTCACCAAAGTTATCCCAACTCCACGACACTTCAATTGTAGGAAATCATCACTGTTCTCGCCTTTTGTCACTTTCGTTGCCCGTAGTCACTACATGTATAAAAATCACATTTTTATTTTCATTCCTCCATGATAAAAATTCTGTTTTTACATCACTACTATATAGATAAAAATTCTATTTTTACATCGCTACTATATAGATAAAAATTCTATTTTTACATCGCTACTATATAGATGAAAATTCTATTTTTACATCGATGTTTATATAATAAAGATTATATTTTTATAACGCTCCTATCTATATAAAAATCGAATTTTTACTTTGCTACATATATAAAGATAATATTTTTAATACTCTACACAAGTAAAAATCCTATTTTTGATTCTTTAAAGATATAAAAATTATATTTTTATATCTCATTCTAACTATATAAAGATTCAAACTTTTCTAGTATAAAGATTTAAACTTTTCTAGTATAAAGATTTAAACTTTTCTACTACAAAAATCCGACCTTTCCTTATGTAAAAAAATCCTATCTTTATTTTATAAATAAAAATCAAAACTTTTATTTATTTTATATATATATAACAGATAAGAAAATTAGACAAACAACAAAAATAAATAAACTAACATAAAGAAGGATTTACCTTCAAAATGTTAAAAAGGGGGAAAAGTGGTTCGTCGGCGTTAGGGGGGGCGCTGGAGGCTGTGCCTTCGGAGGCGGCGTCGGGGGTCGGGTGCCCTAGCAGGCGGTGGCGGCTCAGGGAAGAAAAGGGGGCGATTTTGGTGGTGGTCAGCGACTTTGAGAAGAGGGGAAGGGAGGAGAAGACCGGGACGAGAAGAAGAGGGGGGGTTTGGTGGTGGTCGGCGGCGCTCCGCTGATAGGGCAGCGGCGGTGGGTATCGCGCTGGGCGCGATTCCCCTTTTTTTTCCTCGTTGAAAAATGAAATCGGGGGGGGGGGGGTCGCAGAGGGAAGGTTAAGGATTAGAGGAGAGAAGAGGGTTTTATTTATTAATTTATTTAATTATTTAATTTCAAAAAGGTTGACTCTTTATTTCGACCTCGAAACGAGGCCCACCGCCTGTCGCCCGTAGCTAATTACCCCCACTCCGAACACAATGGGATATGTATCGTAGGCTGATTCGATCGTTACAATCAGTTTTCGTCAAATCTACATTTAAATCACTATATTGAATTTTAAACGTACATTTCATATTACCGGGGTCACATACTAACTCGAAAAATTCCAGAAAAATATTTTCTAGCTTCGTATTGACGATACGGTCCTAACAAAACTAATTTCGTCAAATTCTGAGACCATCTGAAAAATGGCCATTTTCCAGTCGATTAAAATCAACTAAAACTAGTCAAACGCGTTTTCCTTTACCACGCTCACATATTGATTCGAAAAATTATGAAATTTGAAACCTAGCAATAATTTGACATCACGGATCCAACAAAAGTGGTTTCGTCGAAATCCGAGGTCGTTTGCACAAATTTCCATTTTTAAGGGCCTGAATTCCATAACGACTATTCAGAATTTTCAACTGGGCGTATCTTTTAATTCCCACTATGAAATTTTGATTTTTCGGATTCGTTGGAAAGATATCCTCATTTAGATCCTATTATTTTTGGTTTCGCTAAAATCCGGTTCATTTTGCACCCCGTACGTTCAATTGAAGTTTGAAATCGAATTATCGAACTACCGCGCCATTTCAATTCCTTTTATAATTATATATAATTATTATATTCTAACGACGACGTATATAAATATATACGTTCGAATTCTATTTAAAATAAATTTTTCAACGTTATTATTTAAAATAATTCATTTTAAATATTCAAAATTCGCTAAAATTGCCAAAATAAAAAATTTAAACTGGCTCGCATTTCCGGGTTGTTACAAAAATATTATAATCAGTCATACCTTAGCAGAATTTCATATATTTTCAAAATAAAACACTCCGGGTTGAATTCCAAGAAAAAACAATAAAAAAAAATTTAAAACCCTTTTTATTTATATAATAAATAGTTATAAATTATAAACAAATTTCATAGCAACTATTTCAAAATATGATTTGGACATAAAACAAAATCTACAACATGAAAACTCGATATTTCTCTTCCATTAGAAAAATATTATCAAATAGATTCGAATGTATCTTGTTTCAAAGAAATCCGACTTATATTGGGTCATGTACAACCAATTAAAGTTCAAAACGTAATATTACAAACTACCGCTTCACTACAGTTCGACTTATAATTAAATTACAAATTAAAAGTTCAAAATTCATTTGAAGAACGCAATCGTTAATATAATTCAAAACAAAACATTAAATTCTTTTTAATTGTCCATTCATGTTAAATTGTTAATCCAGTAAATTCCGACCATTCCAAAATTTAAATTACTATTATTTATTTATATTAATAAAATATTTAAAGCCATTAATATTCAAGCTATTAAATTTGAAAATAGTATTCAAAACCATTATTAAATATTAAAATATACGGTTGACAATTTTGGGCCATTAAAAAAAGATTAAAATTTCTTTGAAAAAATCTGGTAATTATAGGAAATAAACAACCATGTCTATTCGTGAAGAGGCATGATGAATAGAAACTTCTTCTGAAATTTGATTTTTGAAATTAACCGCAATCATGTCAACATGGGGGGAATGGGTATGTCAACATGCCTATGTATATTTTGAATTTTTTTTTTTAAAATGGTGTATGTTATAAAACTTATCGAAATAATTCTAAGACTTGTAAATCAGCTTTGATATGGTTTAAATAGTAAAACTTGTTAAAAAAACTTTTAAAGATTAAAATTTTGAAATATTGTATATATATAAAGAACTATAAATTAGAATGTAAAATATTATATAAAATCTTAAAATTATAGTTTTGAGATTAAGGCTAAAACATTATAATCACAAGATGATGATTTGAAAATATATTTTGAAATTGAAAGTAATATTTTTTAAAACAAGAAGCGATTTGAAATCAAGGCTAAGAAAATAAGAAATAGTTTTAAATTTGAGGCTAACAATAGTTAAACCAGAAGAGATGATGTAAAAATAGTTTTAAAAATAAATATCTTATTGTTATTATGAACTTATAGATCTAGATTTTATTACTTATCTTGAAATCTCGAAACTTATGAGTCTTCAGTCTTGGTTTCTTCAATCTTGACGTAGTCTATCTTAAATCTTCATACTGTACAGTTTCATTCTCTAGTGTATACACATATATATATATAACCTGCATATAAATAAACATACATGTGTGTGTGTGTGCGCATGGGTGGATAGAAATGTTAATATTTATATTTTATAATAATTCCTAAGATTGTTGTCATCAAAACCATTAATATCTCAGGAACTAACACTAGGGAAACTTAGAAAACTTTCTTTTAAGTCAAAATATATGATTTCTACATCTCAACCCCTTCAATTTCTTAGGTCTTTTTGATCTTTCGCAAATACATTCTACAAATCAAAATAGATATTTATTCATTAAAGTATATGGTTATTCTAGATTTACGTGGAAGATTTTCTTAAAACATAAAAGTAAAGCTTATGAAGAATTTAGAATCTTTGTTAAAGAACTCAAAATCAACATTCCATTAAAATTAAAAGTATATGAATTGATCATAGCGGAGAATTCGAATTATTCTTGAGAAATTTTGTGATAAGAAAGGGATAACCCATAACTTTTCTTTCCAAGAACCCCTCAACAAAATGGTGTAGACATAAAAATTGAACGGTTCAAGAACGCATTAGAATTATGCAAGATGATAGTAATTTACTAAGAAATTTTTGGACTAAAGCAATTGTTGTAGCTCGTTATATTTTAATCGAACCTTAATCGGACTATTAATAAATAAAACATCATATGAGTTACTTATAATAAAAAGCCTAAAATATCATAATTTAAGTTTTTAGTAGTGAATGTTTTATTTTAAATACTAAAGATAATTTAGATAAGTTTGATTTTAAAGCAGACAATCAATTTTTTATTGGATATTCATATAGAAGTAAAGCCTATATTGTTAATAACAGTAGAAATAAGACTATTGAAGAAACAAGACATATTTCTTTCGATGAAAGCTTTAAACATATCAATAATAATAATAATATTTATGGGTAAGAAAGCTTCATAGATGAATTATTAGATAATGAGTTTAATCACATCCTAGTAAAAGAACTAGAATTTTAAGATTTCACCTTATGGAAAATATATTAGGAAGCATGGAATCTATCGCCCAAACAAGAAATCAATTAAATAAAATGAGTAATGTTACATTTTTAGCCACTACTGAACCTAAAAATCCATCAGAAGCATCTCCTGATAATTCATGGATTCTTACAATACAAGAAGAATTATATCAATTTACAAGTAGTAATATTTAGGAATTAGTTCCAAAATAAAAAAAACTAGTTAATAAATATAAGTAAATGGATGTATAGAAATAAAATCAATAGACAAGGAGAAATCATAAGAAATAAAGATCGATGACTCGCAAAAAGTTATTGTAAAGAAGAAACAATTGTCTATGGAGAAATCTTTGCACCGCAGTAAGATTAAAAGCTGCTATTAAAATCTTACATACTTTTGCAAATCATAGTCATTTTAAATTATATGAAATGGATGTTAAGATTGCATTTTTAAATGGTTTTACAAAAGAAGATGTATATATATATATAGCAATCCTCACTTCTTGAAAATGTAAAATTTCATAATCATGTATATAAACTAAAGAAAGTTTTATATATTCTTAAACAGACTCCAAGAGGTTGATATGATAGACTTAAATCTTATTTACCTCAAAATAAATTTTAAATTGGTAAAGTATATAGTACATTATTTATTAAAAGGAATAAGAATGATATTCAGTTAATATAAATATATGTTAATGATTTTTTTTTGGATCCATGAATGATAAACTAAATAAAGAATTTTCTGAAATAATGACCAAGGAATTTGAGATGAGTCATATAGGAGAATTAAATTATATCTGGAACTTGAAATAAAACAATTAAATAAATAAATATTTATATATGAAAAAAATATGCTAGAAAATTAGTAAAGAAATTTGAAATGACATATATTAGTGGAAAACCAACGCTTATGATAACAAATGAAAATTTAAATAAAGATGAAATTCTAAAAATATTGATCAGAAATTATATAGAGGAATGATTGGATCACTAATCTATATAACTGTAAGTAGATCTGATATAGTACATAATGTATGTCTTTGTGCAAGTTATCAATTTGAGCCCCAAAAATCATACTTAAAAGAAGTAAAAAAGAATATTAGGATACATTTGTAAAATGTTAGATTATAGACTCATTTTTCCTAAAATGATACATTTGAATTAATTTCATATATAACGCTGACTATGCTGGATGTAAATCAGATAGAAAAAATACAAGTGCAACTTATCGCTTTTTGGGACACTCATTAGTCTCATGGTTTAGCATTAAAAATATTGTACTTTGTCCACGAAAGAAGCAGAATATATTTCAGTAGCTTTAGCTTGTTCATAAATTATTTACATACAGCAAATTCTAATAGATTTTGGTATAAACTTTACAAAATCACCAATTACCACAATAATACGAGTGCGATAAATCTATCTAAGAATCCAATTCATCATGCTAGAACTAAACATATTTATATTAGACATCATTTCCTAAGAGATAATATAAATAAAAAATTATAACTCTAGAATATATTAATACTGAAAACCAGATGACTGATATATTAACCAAACCCAAAAGTCAACAATCTTTTATTAAACTAAAAAGAGAATCAGGGGTATGCTCTTTATCTGAAATTTAAAATTAAAAACAAAATAATTAGTAAATTTTTTAACATGCATGTCAACATATCTAAGGACCCTGTGACAATATATAACGACTTTTTGTTTTTAAAGTTTGTGTATAAAATTAATTTTATGTTTATATGTATCGCACGCATTCGGAAATTCCTTTTGTTTCTCTTTTTTTCTCTGTATAAACTACTGAAAACCTGTATCCATGGCCTCCACTTTAGATAATGACAAAAATCCAACCTTTTCATTCCCATCTCATTCACATGGCCCATTTCAATGAACTACTTTAGCAATAATATTCACAAGAATCGAAGGAGAAAGGAAAATTACCCTTGAAATGTTAAGTGAGGTTCATGTTATACAGGTTAGAATGGCTAAGAAACAAGAGAGTCAAGGGAAGATACTAAGGAATTTGCAAAAACATCTTCCAGACAATTCTATGAGTCTTATCATCACTGAAGATGAATTATCGACATACCCACTCATAACCCTCTTCGGGACAATGAAGAAGTGTAACGACCCGGAAAAATGCGATCTTGGTTATCCGATATACAACACATATCGTACATCCAATGATCGAAAATAACCGAATAGTTAATGAAAGAAATTAGAAGGTGAGAATAGATAAGATAGAAACTTAGAATAGAAGAAGAAGAAGAACATAACATCAGAGTAACACGAACCTCACAGCGGAACGAATAACATATAATAGATAACATAACTTTGAAATATAACAGTTATGTATACAATAGCACTTATCAGAGTACAGCACTTACAACACGGCGGAAATAACTATAGCTATATGATCTTGAAGCCTCCTGCTCCACGCTCTTCCAGTATATCTGTAAAACCCGACTACTTGACTGCCCGTACAAATTTAGGCACCCAAGAGTTTAGGGAAAACAACAAAGTAAACTCCGGGTCAGTCATGGGACTGGTGTGAATAAACTCAAATCATTTAAACAGGTATATGATATCTCATAAGACCACGCCGTGAATACGGAACGGGTTTTTCCCTTATGAGAATCCAAACATCTTTGCAAAGCAATATCATTCTGATATTATAATAATGTCTAAGTACAAATAAATATCAGTCTAGTAGAAACGCTTGCATCTCACGTTCTACATATATAGTATACAATCAAAATCGCAAGCACGTATTGGATGATTGGGTTTCCAACTATGACAAGGTATGGAATCACCTTCCGATCAGTGTACTCTAGGAACGATACATTGGAGTTCAACAAGAACATCTTGTAACTCAGCCACACATGACCGACCACTCATTTCGCTTGAGTGTATCGAATGTACATCACCAACGGTTGGGATCAGCAACCGTTCCCGTATATATATGGGACAGCATTGATAGATTTAAGAAACAAATGAATATTCACTAGATAGGTGATTATACACCCTACTTCGGTGCGACCGACTTAGCCATGCTGCCTGCCCGATTTCTGTCATTTACCGGTTGATGAGGCTAGAAGCTACGCTTTATCATCATAATAGATTCACTTCGAATGCCACATTGTCAGATCCATCGAAAATCACTAATTGACGTCTACAACAATACATTACGTGTCAGCTAAAAGAAGTTTCCTTCTCCGCTTCCACTCTTGGTACGGTTAAAGAAATCAATGTACGTGGCCCTTCTGGAAATACTATGTCAGACACCCATCTTCATTCACTTAGAAATGTCACATCGTCATACCCGCCAGATCACAAATTGACTTATCCAAAAATAACACGGGTATACAGCTAAGAGAAACGAATTCCTCCGCCACCAAACGTGAATACGTTTGAACAGATCAACTTATGCGATCCATTGGATATACTCTGTCAGACCTTCGTCCATACAAGTTGTCCTGGGACTGGACAAACCGAAAGCACTATTCTGTAAACAGGATAGCCCATGCATTTTACTCCGTCTTCAATTTTCTTTGGCATATATGATTCGCAACGCTTATGCCAATACAGAGTGGTTCTTTGGATAATAATCCAACCGGTCTCTCCATATTAACAACGTTAAAATGGTCAAAACTTCGATAGTCTGTGATTTAACTATCAAATGAAAACATGTCCGTGTACAAACAACGATCTAAATTCCAAATGGAATGTCAATCGATCAATCATCATGTATATCTATACATATTTCCTTATTTTCTATATTTAGAAAATATTTGTTATCAACGTTGGAAAACATTTCCATTGTTTATTTACGTATCACTATCCTTCCACAACTATCAGACTCTAACTATAAACTAACAAGAGAACAACTTCCTAAGTATAAACCCCGAAGGCCGAAACCAACATCAGATCGATACCCAGGAAATCATTCAACTTATTAATCTCTAGTCAGATTCTAATTTTGCTTAACTTTATATTCTTTAACTCCATTCGCCCAACTCTAGATCGCAGCGATCACAATGGTTACGCCTGATTCCCTCAGGAAACATCCGACTGCCGTAGGCTATTTACAGCCCTGCGAATTACGCTAGCTGTCGTGCTAAATGGCAACTCATCCTGAATAACTATGTTTGTTTAACTCTAACTGGTTAACTCTAACTGTTTAACTCTAACTGTTTAACTCTAACTGGTTATCTCTAACTGGTTAACTTGACCAATTCATTTCGAATAACTTAACCTGGTAACACACTTGGATTAACTTAACTCGACTTAGCTAATTTAACTTATTAACTTGACCAATTCATTTCGAATAACTTAACCTGGTAACACACTTGGATTAACTTAACTCGACTTAGCTAATTTAACTTATTAACTTGACCAATTCAGTTCGAATAACTAATATTCGATTAACTAACTTCGAATACCATATTCGATTTACTAACTTTCGAATACCATATTCGATTAACTAACTTCGACTACCATATTCGATTAACTATATTCACTTAATAAAGATTTCCTTTTTAACAACATTTTATTTTTAAAAATATTTACTTTTAAATAACGGTTCTACACTTTAAAAATGATTTCCTTTTTTATAACGTTCCCTTTTCAATTCTATTTGTAAGTGGTTTACAAATATTTCCTTTTTAAATTTATTCTTGAAATATTCTAACTCCTTAAATTCCCGGGAAAATTCGCCATAACCTCCTTTGTATCGGGAGCATCGGGAAAATCCCCAAACTCGCCACACAGGCCTTTCCATTCAAAAATAAATGTTTTGAATTTATTTCCTTTTCAAATATCTCATATTTATAAATATCCCAATTTATAAATATTCCTTATTTATAAATATTCCACTTTATAAATATTCTATTTTTCAATATCACTTTGAAAAATCTCCTTTATCTACATTCCGGTATGTCATGGTATTCAATCATATCAAATCACGATGTTCAATATCGTCCATACACACACAATCAACAACAGGTTATACTTCACATCATATATCAAAATATATGAAAAACAATAAAATAACTATTGAGGAATCCAGTCGGATTCCTCCAACCTGTTTCCCTGCATCACAGATGTTAGACAGTATAGATAACATCACTTTCAGTTCCATATGATATATTCTGTTAAACAGAATCAATATAGAAATTTAACTAACTGACTAGCAGTTCAATCAAACAGTCAACACACAATCAATCAGTCCATATTTAACAGTTCTAAAAATATAACATGAAAATATAAACTGTTCAGAGTTAGTGAGATTTACTCACATTGGACTATCATCGTTAATTAACGATAATTGTCGTTGGTTTGAACGGACAATTTATTTCACTATAAATTGTAACAAGCTCAGATTCACTCCCGGTCAGTCTCATTGTGTAGTGTCCGTCCATACGGTCCCAACGCAACTTACGGTTCGTCAATCTGATATCGTATGACGAAGATATTAATTTTCTACGTTCGAGTATACATTTATACAAATTAAAATAAACTTAGATTAATAAACTAGTAGGCCTCACCACTTTAAATTCCGGCCCACTACCCTTAAAGGCCCAGACCGCATCTCTTTACTCCATCTTCCTCCTACAGGCACCGAACCAATTCATGGCCATTTTCCGACCGTTCTTCCCCAACTGCTCCTCCATCTCCTAATGAACTTCAAAACAAATCACACCAACATCTTTCTCTTTCCGAGCACTACAACCCCATCACGATTTTACCCAACTCGCAGCCCACTTCGCCAGTACGACATCGAGCTTCAACAGTGACCTCACGACAGCAATGTTCACCGAAAACCCAGAAACTCAACCTACAGACTCCATTTCAACTCCTAATTCCCAAAACGAACACCGTTCCACAAACCATTGCTTAAATCAAGATCGCACTGTAACCCTAGTTCACTGTGCCTATTTTCAGCGACGATTTGAAGACGTCGAACCCCTCAATACTCATATAGGAATGAGGCTAAACACTCAAGGATCTCAAATATACTCATAGATTGATTTAGAGAATTTCTTTGAATTAGTTTTGATTTTTGAAAGCTCACAATGTTTTACTGTAAAAACCAAAGAACATCGGCGGCTTGGAATTTTTGCCTGTTGACTTTGGTGAAGAGTAATCAGGTTTAGAGAAATTTTAGGGTATTTATAGGCAACCTAGATATTTTATTTTTATTTTTATTTTATTTATTTCTAAGCATACGCTATTTTCATATGTCCTCTAAAATTCCTATGATCACACACGCCATCTAAAAATCACGAAACTGGAAATCTAATAACTATTTGACATTGCGGATCCAACAAAACTAGTTTCGTCAAATTCCGGCTTCGTTTGCAAAAGTGGCTATTTTTAACGCTCTGAATGACCCATTTAAATATATAAATATATTTAAATATTATTAAATTAAATATAAATAAATTAATATTCTCGTATATATCCACAGATGATGTCGTACGGCTCCAGAATATTCTGCCATAATTCATGACTTGATTTTCAGAAATTCCGATTTGATCGATATTCAGTTCGTATCGAAAAATCGATTTATAACGTATATAAAGCGTCGCAAATTATAAAGGAATTCCACAGCGACTTTTCTGAAATTTGATTTGGACATATCTCAATATCTACACAACGAAATCCCGATTTTTCTCTTCCACTAGAAAGATATACTCCACCAGCTCCACGCGTTTCTTGTTTCACAGAAATCCGGCTTAAAACGAATCCTGTACATTCAGTTGAAGTTCGAATCGCCAAATCGCGAACTGCAGCGCCATTTCAGGCTCGATTTTAATTATAATATAATTATACGTTCAAACTGTCGTCGATTGAATATATTCGTCAATATAATTCAACTCTAAGCTGAATTAAATCTCGGGGATGACCCAATTCACAGAATATTGTGATTCCCAATATTTTTGATCATTTCTGAATTAAATATATTATTTTAATTATTTAATTTAATTAAATATTCCTTATATTTTAATTAACGATGATTTGAATTCTCTAAATCACCATTTATATAATTAAATAAATTAATTATATACCCGGGGAAATGCGGGTCATTACAAGAAGAATAAGAAGAGAAAGCGGAAGAGGAAGAAAAGAATATGGTACTGACGAATATAATGAAGACAATGAGGTTTGTTGTGTAGAAGAAATTTGTATCAATAGAGATGGAAATCTTATTGAACGAGAAGAATTTTTTGTCTACATTATTCTTTCTGTCCCATCCATAAGTCGTTGATCACTAAGAAGTCTAAATAGAGAAGCGAAAGAAGATGAAGATGGCACTGATGAGTATAATAAAGACAATGAGATTCGTTGTGTAGATGAAGTTTTTTTTATAGAGATCGAATTCTTATCGAACAAAAAGGGAATTTTTGTCTATATTATCTTTTCTTTCCAATCCATAAGTCTTTGATCATTAAGAAATCGAAATAGAACGTATATATATATACCTTTTTTTAATTGTATGTATGATAAGATTAGAATTAGTAACAATGTATAGATTGGTTTGATGTACATATATTTATGAATTGATAAAGAATAAATAACTAGTTTGGTGTTGTTATTATTAATGTTAGCATCTTCACTTTTCACTTCTTGCATATCATTTTTATCATTTCTGTTATATAAACGTCATACTAGTATGGGGTATATTTGGAGGAAGTGAGAGGTAAGATTGGTTAAAATTAGAAATATTTACCAAGGAGTTACGGAAGATGATGTTTCTTTTTTATGACAAAGGGGGAAAATATAAAATATATGCATGGATTGACGAGTAATACAGATTAAGGGGAGTTTTGGAATTCAGGGGAGTAAATGAGAAATTTTATAAAAAGGTCGACACATCAGAAAGGGGGAAATTGTTAATACCATAAATGATAGTTTTGATGATAACAATCAGCGATAAGGACATATTTTATACATACACATGTGTTGATTATTATCTAGATGTAAATTATATATAGTGAAGACTATTAGACATGTATGTATTGATAATAAAGATGTACAATATCAAGATTAAAGGTCCAGATTGATGATTCAAGAGTCAAAAAACAAAGACTAGTGAGTGTTGAAGAGTTGAAGAATTCAAGATCCCAGAAATATGATTGAATCTTAGATTTCATGTTAAAACACAAATTGCACTCATCTGATATCTCTTTATCAATTTTACAAAATGGTTTCAAAGCATTCCTATTTTCAGAATCTCTTTACAAAGTGTTTTGAATATTCATAGTTCTTAAACTAATTTTTCAAAAAGTATCTTCGAAAAGAAAATTTAAGTTTTAATATCTTTACTTTGAAATACTTTTATGCTTATTAGAATTTAATAATATACTTATATTTTGATTTCAAATGCTTATACTTTAGTTCTAATATTATACTTATATTTTGGTTTTTACATTTATAGTTCGATTATATTTATACTTTGACTTTACATTATTTGAAATTATAATGATACTACACTTTAATTTCAATTTTACTTTAGATTTTGATTTTATCCTTAATATTATGATTTGATTATATAGTTTATATTGTAGTTTTGATATCTATATTTGAAGTTTAATATGTTGATTAGTTATTAATTATATATATATATATATTATATTTAGTTTAAATTCTTCCAAATTATTTTTGATAAGTTTTCATAAGCTATACTACATTTAAAGTATACATTTACGGTAAGGAATAAATCCCATGTTCTTTATTAAACAAAAGCATTGTTATATACAAAGTCAGTAGCCTCCTATTAGGCTATAAAATATAATCTACAGTTTACATAGTCTACAAGATATTATACATGTACATAAATATATTTTTAAGCTATCACACCCCCGCAATCTTAGCAGGCAGTTGCTTGATGCTGAGACTGCCCCGAAAATCTTCAAATAGTACACGCGGAAGTCCTTTAGTAAAAATATCTGCAATCTGGTATGGAGACGGGACATGTAAGATACGCACTTCTCCTTTTTGCACCTTTTCACGAACAAAGTGGATGTCCATTTCAATATGTTTCGTACGCTGATGTTGAACTGGATTCTTAAACAGATATATTGCACTAACTTTATCACAGTAAACCAGCGTCGCTTTCTGGATCGGACAATGAAGCTCTAGTAGAAGATTTCTGATCTAGCAATATTCGGAGACAACATTAGCAACTCCTCTATACTTAGCTTTGACTCTACAACGGGAAAGAGTCAGTTGGCGTTTAGAAGACCATGAAATCAAGTTGTCACCGAGAAATACACAATAGCCAGAGGTGGATCGTCTAGTATCTGGACAACCACCACAATATACGTATGTATAAGAGATGAGTTTACCTACGGATGACTTATACAGATGCAAACCAAAATTAGATGTACCCTGAATATGGCGCAATATCCGCTTAAGATCACTCATATGCTCATTCCTTGGATCATGCATGTGAAGACACACTTGCTGCACAAGAAATGAAATATCAGGACGAGTGAATGTAAGGTATTGCAAAGCTCCTACAGGTTATCGATACTTAGTTGGGTCCTCGTATGGTACATCATTAGAAGCACTAAGCTTTGGCTTAGTATCAAAGGTTGAACAACTATTGCAGATATACATGTTGGCCAGTTCAATAATGTCTTCAGCATATTATTTCTGTGATAGGAATAAACCATTCACATTTCGAGTAACAGCAATGCCTAAAAGTAACTGAGTGGAACAAGATCCTTCATAGCAAACTCTACACCCAAATAATAGACTTATGTAGAGCATCCGATGAAGCTGTGAGAATGATGTCATCAACATAGAGCAAAATATATGTAATATTAGACCCTCTTTGATAAATAAACAATGAGTGATCAGATTTACTATGCGAGAAACCGATTGTGGCAACGTAGTCTGCAAATCGCTGGTACCAAGACCGAGGAGCTTATTTAAGACCATATAACGATTTCTTTAATAAGCAAACACGATTAGGATACTACGAATTTTTCAAAACCTAATGGCTGATGCATATATACCATTTCATTTAGATTTCCATGCAAAAAATGCATTTTTAACATCCAACTGATGAATGGGCCAAGAATGAGATAACGCTATGCTCAAAACTACCCGAATAGTAGCTGGTTTAACCACAGGGCTAAAAGTTCCATTGTAGTCCATTCCCTTTCGCTGAGACCTGCCATCACCTACAAGACAGGCTTTATGCCTCTCAAAAGTACCATCAAATTTTCTTTTAGGACAAAAAATCCACATAGACCGAGTAACATTCACATTAGATGGACGAGGTACTAACTCCAATATTTTATTTTAATAAGAGAAGCATATTCATCTAACATTGCACTTTTCCAATTTGAATCATGAAGAGCATTAATAGGATTTTTTTGGTAGTGGAGAAATGGAGGTAGTGGTTGATGTGTTCAAGTTGGCATTGTATTTTTGGTTAGGCTTGAATATACCATTTTGACTTCGTGTGGTCATATGATGAAGTACGGGATTAATGGGTCTCGACCTGCTTTGTGGTGTTTCAGATGTAGAAGTGATGGCTGGTTGAGATGAGGTACAAAAATTTGTGCTGAGGAAGTTATGGGGTTCCGTTGGCTGGTCGTGGGCGAGTTTGGTGAGTTGCATGTAAACATGGAGTGAAATGAGTAGGTTGAGCCGGCGAGAAAACTGTTTTTCATGAGCCTCTACTTCTAGCAGGAGTTTGGACTGTTTGATTTGGGCTTGGGGATGAAACATGTGCATGTTGCTAGTAGGGAATAAGAGGTGAAGCAGTTTGGATTGGCAAGGACATGGACTGCTGATGGTGAACAACAAGAGATTGGGCTGAAACCAAGGGAATTAGAGAGTTGTTTTGTTGAAGAGATTGCAACGGAATTAAAGTGGACCTGGGCTCATGAGTGGTGGGCTGTTGATGTTCAGTGACTTATGGAACATGTTTGGTATTGTAATTAATCAAATATGGAGAACTATCATGTTACAGAAAGTCATATGTATGAGGAGCATGGTCATTAATTTTTGAGAATAGAAATTGTGTTTCATCAAAAAGTACATGACGACTAACAATTATTTTTCTCTTTGACATGTCATAGCACTTATAGCCACGATGATTGGAAGGATATCCTAGAAAAGCACATGAAGTAGATCTTGCTTGCAATTTATTTACGGTGGTGGAAGGAAACAACAGATAAAAAAGACAACCAAAGACTCGAAGATGTGAATAGTCAGGATGTTTATGATAGAGAATTTGAGTAGGAGATAATAGTCGTAGAACTTTGGTTCGAAGAATGTTGAGGAGATAGGTTGTTGTTTGAAGTGCATGGTGCCAAAAAGAATGTGGCATATAAGCATGCGCAAGCAAAGTACGAACAATGTTATTGATTGATTTAATATGCCTCTCTGCTTTTCCATTTTGAGGGGAAGTATAAGGACATGAAAGGCGGAATTGTATTCCTCTTTATTCACAAAATTTTTGAAATGAACCATTAATAAAATCTGTTCCATTGTCACATTGAATGGTCTTGATATCTCTACCAAACTGAGTTTTAATTAGAGTTTTAAAAGTTTTGAATATACAAAAGACTTGTGATTTTCTGGCAATTGGAAAAGTCCACAAGAATTTGCTGAAATCATCAAGAAATAACACATAATAACGATGCCCAGATGAGCTTGCAACAGGAGAAGTCCATACATCACTATGAACAATATCAAATGGAGAAGAAGTAAAAGACAAGGAACTTTTAAATGGTAATTGTTAGCCCACCTTGTGATTGGGCTACACAAAGTTAACGGGTCACCGAACAAGTAGGTTCAAAAGAAGAAAGCAACATCAGGAAGCCAGTTCGGTTCGAAAGTCTTCAACTAATTCCCCTCGTGCCTTAAAACAAGCAGCCCAGAAAATAATGAACAGGTGATACTCCCGGATCGGATCGGTGTCTTCCGACCCGAACCCTTAACACTTCACTGATCCGAACTATGGCGTCACAGCAGTGTTGCACGATCTCCTGAAAAATCGGAGTGGTTGGGAATCCATTTGCAGACGATCACCCACTAACTCAATGAGCTGTCAGCACCATAGCACCTCCGATCCCGACATTCATGGGACGAAGTCCACGTACATCAAAACTAGAGGCCCTCCAGAGGACTTTCCTACCTATAAATACACCTCCAAACTTCATATGAGGGGATCTTTTGGAAAAATCAGCAACCAAATCCTCTTCCATAACTGATTTTCATCACTTTGCTTAGATCATAACCACCTTTTGAAACACATTTTGGAGAAGATTGAGTGAAATTATTCATTGTATGAGCATAACCGAGTGAAAACAACCATTGTACTTGCATTTATATCATCAGTTAGAGAAATTCAAAGTGGACGTAGGCTCTTTAACGCCGAACCACTATAAATTGTGTGTTTTCTTCATCTTCTTTTCATTTCATTTAGAATCATCCTTAGTTTGGGTGTTAGAGCCATTTTTGGATCTAACATTTTGGTGCTTTCACTGAGAACTTCTCAAATTGTCTACTTTTGTGGGCTATTATTCTACAATTTGGGTTTGTATATCTGAAGAAGATAGTCCATGCAATCGATATTTCTGAAATTCTCTTCAAAAAGGATCTCGACAAACTGAACATTATGACTAAGGGAAAAGGAAAAGAAGTGCAGAATGCACGGAAAAGTGAGATGGGCGATGATCAGCAAGCTATGGTGGTTACCAGGTCAAGAGGATAGAGTTCTGGAGCTAACCGATCCAACAGGGTTTCTCCGATCCGACCCGACCAAGATGCTCTGAACCGATCTGGGAACGAAAACACTATCCGATCCGGTCTCCAGAACGCTGCTGAAGCCCCTCCTCCGAACCAAACCGATGGAACAACTTCGGGCCGATCTGAATCGGATGCAATTGAGGTTGGAAACTCTACTCGAGCTCCTACAAATGCTCCGTTACCACCCGTTCCAACTGAGGATCAACCCACCCCTAATGCAGTGGTCATCCATCGAGATTTCTCGTGTTTGGTTGATATGTTGGAGAGTACCAGAGACGCTCTTGAAGCTCATAAACAGGATAGCATTCTTATGTGCGAAAACATGAGGGCATAAGCAGGGAGATAAGAGAACTTCACAGAAAAGGGTATCCTCTTCGGTTCGTCATCCTACTATGGACCATTCATCATCTTCTGATGAAGAATGCCCACGTGAAAGAAGGCCATATGAAAGGCCCGAAAATCTTGACCAGCTGACATTTGGATCTTTGGGATCCCGTGAGGATGCAACCTGCATGCTGGGGCCCGACGATCCAAGTTTAAGGGAACCGATGTTGTTACCAATGCGAGGATCACACGTTCTTCTGAGAGACCCAAATATTACCAATCCTACTTAGGGGCAACTCCTTCAAACTGTTCGTCCTGTGAATGACCAGGACCGCATGAGGCGAGGAGGTTCGGTTACCAATCGAAACCCAAGAGAGTCACCAGAAGTAGGCGATAGGCGCTTGAGAAGAGAAAGGAGTAAGGAACCTGAATTGGCTCTAACTAATGCCGAAGTAGATGCAATGATACGTCAAATTATGGCTGATAGCCGCCGATATACCAATGAAAATTGGGGTATTGAGCGTAGTCATACTCTATTTACTTATGACATCCTGAACTTCCAATTTCCTCGCCGATTCAATTTGCCACAGATGGATCGATATTCTGGAAGAACAGATCTGAAACAACATCTGATTAGATAAGCGTGGTATATGAACGTTGTAGCTGCACCTAACGCTGTAAAATGTAAAGCCTTCCCAATATATTTAGAGGATGTAGCATTAATGTGGTTTACTTGACTTCCCCCGCATCGGTATCGAGTTTTCAAGAATGAAGTGAGCTTTTTATGAAAAAATTCCGACCCCATTCCCACAGAGCTAAAAGTGTTATCGAACTGTCTAGAATTAAAAAAGCCCTTGGAGAATCTCTGAAATCATACTTAGACTGCTTCAACTTAGCAGTTACTAAAATTAGCGATCCCCACGAACCGATTATTTTGATGGCCTTGATCGAAGGAGTTGATCCAGATACTGAGTTCGGAGGTTACTTAGCTGGGAAGCCACCATTGACTAGGGAGGCCTTTTATGAAAAGGCAAATATCCGTGTGCGGCGAGAAGAGATATACGCCAATCGAAAGAGAAAATCTGATGGAGCTTCAAGAGAAGACATCCAAAGTAACGTTGCTGTGAAGTAATCTGGTGAAAGTTCGGGGAAAGTTGAGGTAAATGCTGGCAACAAAAATGAAGGAACTAACAACAGGAATGGAAACGGCAATAGGAGGAACAGGAACCGAGGGAGTAACTCAGGCAAAAGGCCTCGATTCCAAACTTCGAAAACTACACACCACTAAATGACACATTGGAAAACATCTATTTATATACTTACAACGTCTTACAATATAAAAAGACTTCGCCCCGAGACTCTATGGAGAAGGAGGTGGTTACTGGGAAGTTTTGTTTATTTCATGGAACCCACGGACATTCTACTAATGAATTTCGGCATTTGAGAGATGTTGCCAAAAAGCTGCTGGGAGAAGGAAAATTAGACGAATACAAAGTTGCCCCAAGAGACAAGGGGCAAGGGGGCAAGCCCCAAATGAAAATCAACCTACTCCTAAGCCGCCTCTCAACAAAAAGGTAAAGGAATCATTATCAATATTATAGTAGGAGGATTTCACCCCGCTAACCATAACTATAGGGCTATGGACCAATATGTTAATGCGGTCAAGCACCTTGGAGTGGGAGAATGCGGTAATCTCGAAGACATCTCCCAGTGAAGCAACAGAAAACGATGTCAGACGATGTAATATTTCGTAATAGAGATGATTCTGGAATTGAATTACCCACAGAGGACCCGTTGATAATCAGTACCACTATTGGTCCAGCTTTGGTTCACAAAGTGTTGGTAGATAATGGGAGTTCAGTTAATATTCTCTTTAAAAAAGCATTTGATCAGATGAAACTTGAACCGAAAGACTTGAAGCCTTGCGAGAGTTGGATACATGGCTTCAATGGAGCATCGACTGGTCCAATGGGGCATGTGGAATTGTCAGTGACATTGAGGCAAGGAGCTCGCCGGAGAGTGAGAATCCTCCGATTTGTAGTTTTGGACATTGAATCACCCTATAACGCCTTTTTGGGCTGACCAGCGCAGAATTCAGGGCTTGCATTGCGCCCTGGTGCTTATTGCTGAAATTCCAACCGACGCAGGAGTGGGAGTAATGAGAGGTGGTTAAGCCATCGGATGAGCATATTACATGACTGGTCTAAAGACATTGATGAAGGGATTGAGCATTGAATCTAAAGGTACCACCTCCCCTATAAGGGAGTGTTCAGCATAGCAACTGATAGAACCATCCCCGAGGGAGTGGCCTAGAGAACTGCCCGAGGACATAGATCCCAGAGAGGATGAAGAGCCTAGGGACAAAAGGCGACCCCAAATGAAACAACTGTAGATATCCCTATTGACGATGTTGACTCGACGAAGGTATTGAAGATCAGATCCCAGTTGGATCCGCTCCGAGCAAAGTAATTGACTGACTTCTTAAAGGCAAATTTGTATGTGTTTACCTGGACCTATGATGACATATGTGGGATATCTCCCTCCGTTATGAGTCACTCATTGAGCATTAATCCAAAGCATCAACCCGTTAAATAGAAGAGGCGTTTGTTAGGCCTGGAGAGGTCGGCAGCCCTAAAAGAAGAAGTGGATAAGTTGAAGATAATGGGTTCATTAGAGATTCAACTTATTCCTATAGGATATCGAATCCTGTTTTGGTCAAGAAATCAAATGGAAAATGGTGAACATTCATCGATTTTTCGGATTTAAATAAGGCCTGCCCAA
Organism: Allium sativum; assembly: GCA_030737875.1. Classification (NCBI taxonomy): domain Eukaryota; kingdom Viridiplantae; phylum Streptophyta; class Magnoliopsida; order Asparagales; family Amaryllidaceae; genus Allium; species Allium sativum. The sequence continues at coordinate 975,739,096 of CM060915.1, read as the reverse complement.
AAGATAGTTTCCCACTTCCTAGGATAGATTAGCTAGTGGACTCAACAGCCGGAACGAACTTATTTCCTTTACGGATGCATACGTAGGATATAACCAGATCCCTATGCATGTGCCGGATCAAGAACACACAAGTTTTATAATAATCTTGGGATTGTACTGCTATGTGCTTATGCCGTTCAAACTAAAGAATGCTGGAGCCACGTATCAGCGCCTGGTAAATCGAATGTTCTATAACCAGGTTGGAAAAACTACGGAAGTTTATTTAGATAACATGCTCGTGAAGTCCAGGCAATCCTGTAGTCATACACAAGATCTAGCGGAAATGTTTGATATTTTACGGAGGTACGGGATGAAGTAGAACCCCTTAAAGTGCTCATTTGGGGTAGCACCTGGAAAATTTATCGGTTTCATAGTGCGTTCTCGAGGGATTGAAATTAATTCTAGCTAGATAGCGGCAATAAGTAATATAGAAGAGCCACGAAAGATTAGGGACGATCAAAGCCTGGCAGGGAAGGTCGTAGCATTAAGCAGGTTCATTTCCAAAGCCATGGACAAGTGTGTCCCTTTTTTCGACTTAATCAAACGGGGGAAACGTAATTTCGAATGGACTCCAGACTGTGTTGAGGCCTTCCAAAACTTATTGGACTTATTGGAGAAACCCCCACTATTGTTGAAGCCGGTGGATCATCAAGATCTGTTCATCTATCTGGCGGTGTCATCTCTTGCTGTCAGCACAACTTTGGTGCGTGAAGAAGACAAGGTCCAGAGGCCAGTATATTACGTAAGTAAGAAGTCAGCAGCTTCGGAATGTAATTATCCGAGAATAGAAAAGCTTTCATATAGCCTCTTGATTTCCTCTCGACAGCTCCGTCATTATTTCCAAACAGACCCGATAATCATACATACTGATCAACCTCTAAGACAAGTATTACAGAGACCCGAAGCATCGGGACGATTACTTAAGTGGGATATCGAGTTGAGCCAATTTGATTTGAATTTTCAACTAAGGAGGTCAATAAGGGGGTAGGCTTTGGCCGACTTCATAGCAGAATTTACAATTCCCGAAGAGGAAACGGTGGATGACAAAGTTATTACTTCAGAGCATAAGTTAGAGCTTAGTCCATGGAAATTGTATACGGACGGGGCCAAGAACGATCGAAGGTCCGGCGTCGGAGTTGTTTTAACCACTCCTGAAGGACGATCCATTTAATACGCCCTACGATTGGAATTTTCCACCACCAACAATGATTCCGAGTATGAGGCCCTGATTGTCGGGCTGAAACTCACTAAGGAATTAGGGGTAAAAACATTGGACATATTTTGTGATTCCAAAATAGTTTTATGCTAAGTTCGGAAGGAATTTGTAACCAGGGGACCTCGACTTGTTACTTATCTTAAAAAAGTAGAAAAGTTACTGGGCAACCTGGAGCATTATAGCACAACACACATTCCGAGAGCAGAAAATCAGAAGGAAAATCGAATAGCTAAGTTAGCAAGTTCAGACAACCCCGAGGAAACCGAAATGGTTCTAATAGAGATATTGGAATCACCAAGCTTTGACCCAATGGAAGTCGAATTAGCCTTGGAAGCTGAGCCAGAAAGGGAGTCGTGGATGACACCAATTAAAAACTTGCTTAGAAGCGGAATACTTCCATCAAAGAAGAGCGAGAGGCGAGCTGTAACACGTAAAGCTGCAAGATACGTTTTACAAGACGACGTCCTGTATCGTCAAGGATTTTCTATGCCTCTATTGCGGTGCATAGCACACGACGACATCAAACGTGTACTGAAAGAGGTACATGAAATTGAGTGTGGGGATCGTACTGGAGGTCAAACCCTGGCAAAGAAAGTAATAAGATATGGTTATTTTTGGCCTACCGTGAATAAGATGCAGCTCGTCATTCACGATGCGGTGACAAATGCCAGAGATTCGCTAAAGTTCTGAGAGAACCCCCAGGACATCTCAAGTTGATGGTCAGTCCTTGGCCGTTCGTGATGTGGGGATTAGACATCATCGGGACCCGACCAATTGCAAAAGAAGGGGCTAAATACGCGATCATGGCTGTGGATTACTTCAAGAAATGGGTGGAAGTCGAACCCTTAACCACGATCACGACAAGGAAGGTGATAAGCTTTATGGTCAAAAATGTTATTTGTCGATTTGGGATACTGAAGATCATCATAATTGATAATGGAACCCAATTAAACAGCGTGGAATTTAGGAACTTTTGTCAGAAGTATAAAATTGATAAAAGATACACCACTGTGGCCCATCCACAGTCAAATGGACAGGTCGAAGCAATAAACAAAGTCATTAAGTCTATTCTTAAAAAGAAGTTGGAGCGAGCAAAAGCCATATGGGTTGATGAATTACCGCTAGCCTTGTGGGCCTGTCGAACAACCTTTAAGACGGCTACTGGTCATACCCCTTTTTCACTCTCCTTCGGATTAGAAGCGGTAATTCCAGTGGAGCTTGAAGTCCCCTCTCAAAGGGTAACGTATTATGACCCAATGACAAACAAAGCACTCCTCATAGAGTCCCTAGACATAGTTGAAGAGAAGAGGGATGAAGCAGATTTGCGTGCATCGAGGTATCGACGCCAAGTGGCATGCTACTATGATAGAAAGGTTCAATTTAGAGCTTTCGAACCTGGAGACCTGGTGCTGAAGCAAGTCTTTCCACCTCCCGCTCATCTAGGCCCAAAGTGGGAAGGACCATTCACCATCCAACGGAAACTTGAAACAGGAGCTTTCAAGTTAACGACCGTGGATGGAGAAGAAATTCATAGAGCTTGGAACACTCAACATTTGCAACGATATTTGATTTGAAAATTGTACTATTTTCTTTTGTTTCATAGGCCATGTAAAAAGGCACTACTTGCCTAGAAAAGTTTGTTTATATGAACAATTTAAAGTGGATGTAGGCTACGACTTAGCTGAACCACTATAAAAATATTGTGTGTCATTTATTTTCTTGCACTATTTTAACTATTCCTTGCGATTATTCTGCACTAATTATAGAATATTAAGCATTAAATTAAACTTAAGAAGTTAAGGGTAGTGCACGTGCAGGGGCGAACGAGACGACCGTTAGCATAACAGAATAAAAGGAACGAAAAGATGACGTTCCCAACTCAAACTCTCATGAATTGAGAAAGAGTATAAAGTACGGGAAGACGACGTCTCCCGAGGCGTGATGGTGCACCCGATAAGAGACCGCCTTGATGAAACTCTAACCTGATTAATTATGCGAAAGGAGAGTGTAAAGATGCTGAAATAATAAGAATTAGCAACAAAGGAAACTTAACTCCACTAGAGAGTCGGGAGCAGTTAAGTGTCAAGACTAATCAATCTTGAACAAAGCCTTAGCTAGGTCTTTTATTCAAGATTGACAAGGGGCATATACATACACATCCCCAACATTTATTGTCTATCGTCTAGTAGTAATGACTTTAAATATGACATGTTGTTTATTTGCATTTTTATTTTAAATAATGAACTCATAGGCATTTGACATACTGGGAAGCGAACTATCTTACTAACACAGGTGCAGGTTTATACAAAAGAACCAATAAACAAAGGCGGGGGCTGCACTTGCTACAACAATGGCGGACCAAGGAACAGACAAAATGAAAATAGAATCACCTCTCATTTGGACTTTGGAGTGGACTTCGCTTTCTTGGCTGCTTTAAATTTTCTTTCTCCTCTTTTTCGGCATCGTCTGAATCCGCTTTGGTTTCTTCTTACTTACAACTGGAGTGCTGGGATCAGTAGAAGATTTCTTAGCAAGTTCTTCGGTAATTGATCTAGTTGAAAGTCTAACAACTAACCTTGATTCAGGAGGTATAGTCGCAAGAGGTTTAAAACTTTTGGGATCCAGTTCCTCTGTTTTCAGCTGCATATGATTATCCTGTTTGGCCTTCATCTCAGCTAAAGTTAGATCATCAGCATGCTCTGAATCCCCAGTTATAACAACATCAATGTCTTTGTGAAAACCCGTAACTTCCCCGTAAAGGAAAAGCGCGGATAGTTCGAGAACAAATCACAACAGAACACATACAGAAGAACATTTCATTGTATATTACAACAATGCATCAGATTTCAAGAATATACAGAGTATGAACAAATAAATATTACACAGAAATAACAGAGATTACAATAAATTACATAGCAGCAGAAAATAATACAATACACAACTAGAAGGAGATATACGGATACAAAGCTTTCCGGATATCGTTCCAGCTGTAAACCAGGATCCTGTGAATATAAATCTGCAAAACCAAAACTACTAGCTGCCCGTGTCAAAATAAGGGCACCCAGAGTTTAGGTTAAAACAATAAACTCCAGGTCAGTCATGTGACTGGTGTGAGAACTAAAACAGTTATTAATCTTTATTTTTAAAGCTAGGTAAATCAAGGGACCACGCCGTATAACACGGAACGGGTTTCCTCCCAAGAATACCGGTGCATAAAACAAACAGCGCAATGCTAAATAAAGAAAAATGAAGCTATTATAAGACCCAGGTCCTATCACACAATGCAACGCAAGCCGGGGGATAGGGTTTTTACCTTATAACAGCCAAAGAATGCTTGATACGTTTAAAACAAATCATTTGATACTATAATAAGTGCATAGTGTATAAAACAACTTCAAATCATAAGTATCAATCATAGGCGACATGAGCGTCCCATGCCACTATGTCGCCATATATAGGTTTACAAATAAAACCGCAAATGTCACGTATTTGGAAATTGGATTTCCACCTATGAACCGAGGCAAAAGATAGTCCTCACCGAATTCGAGACGCTCTAGCCCGCCCCTCAGGACCCAGACTCAGGTGGGCCCTTGGATCGTCAGGGCCAGTCCACCGATGTGGATTAAACTTAAACCCTGAACATGCATTTCCCCGCCCTATGGGGCGTAGATGAGCCAACTAAATGACTCCATCGGACCCGGATCGTCCGATCAAACCGAGGCGCCTCGCAACAGCAACAACCACATAAGTCAAACTCGTCAGGGCGTGTAAAACCACTGACGCCACTTTTTAGCTAGAAGGAAACGCATGCCCTCCCTGAGGCCCGTCTCCCGTTTTTGGTTCATACCGGGTGTGATACTCGCGAAGTAAAACGTTACACAAAGCTACGCCACAAAGGCCGTGCTTTGATCATCAACCACAAGACTTTGCTTTTCAACAGAAGCCTTGATCATTTGCCACTTAGGCATGCCACACAGGCAATTCACTCTATGCGTTTGATATCCATCAGTATATAACCCCTGAGCTCGTACGTCTCAGAGAAGGGCGTTAAGCAAGAGAATAAATTCTCCGCCGCCAAACAGATATATATTTAATAGAGATCAATCACACAGACTAAAATCCAATGTCAGACACACGGTCCATTTACAAGTTCGTTCTGGGTCTGAACGAAACCGGAGGCACCTAGTACCCCGCATATCCATCGATCTCCAAGTACGTCTGGACGATCACTAACTATTTCCATCTTCTTGGGTGTACAGCCCAATCAAGATCATTAGTAATCTCCCAAACGACGTGAAGACTTCCGGTCTTCGACCATCGTCTTCATCTTCGACTTATCGTCATATTAGTTATTCAGAATGGGATAAACCCGGTCTTTCCGAATAGCTCGCGTATATTTTAAATAAGTGATACGCAAACACAACATACGCCTCATTCAAATTTATCAGTCACTAACCGTAAATTAATCAAGAGAATAATTCCCCAAATATTAACCCCGAAGGCCGAAACCAACATCAGATCAATATCCAGAAAACCATTCTGCTTGGCTAACCGACAGTTAGTTTCTGATTTCACATTCATAGGGAAAGGTTCCCATTAATTTTATCCAGGATAAATCATTAAAATTTATTCTCAAATCTTCTTTTGAATTTCGATTCAACTAGTCGGAATTAACGAAACTTACCGAAGTAATCATTTGTTTTAATTTCCCCATCCCAACCTATTAATCCCATGAAGTAAAACTGATCCTACTTCATATCTAACACCACGGTGTTATTGGTAAATTCAATTACCATTTCACGTTCAAATCTAATTAAAGATTTAACTATCGCCTGGAGTAAAACTGGTGATACTCCATTCTCGATCTTTTCAATCTAATTAAGGATTCATTAAAACTCCACTTAGTTTTAATCGTTAACTGGGCTAAAGAATCCGTGTCATTTAAAACACGGTTCACGATAAACCCAAAGTCACATTCCATTGATTATCGGGTTAAAGAACGAGTGTTATTTAAAACACTGTTCACGATAAATCCAAAAATCAATATCAATTCAATTTCAATTAAATATTATTTAATTGGTACACTTCATTAAATCTAAATAAAAAGATTTAATCTTTTCTCAACTGGGTTCAAGAACAGTGTTAGTGAAGACACCATTCACGACAAACCCAAATCACATTTGATATTAAATACAAGGCTCTGAATAGAAAATATATCGGCTTATATTCAATATCAAATTCCACGACAAACAAATATCATATTGGGAATAACGATATATATATCTATATCTTTCAAATTCCCATAACAATATCTGTATCATCACGAAATCCAATATCGAAATATTCCGAAGACAATTTCGATTCAAATCCATTCCAATATAATTATTGGAAATTCTGGTTATTTTTAAAACCCTTTCCAAATTCAATTTATTTATTTAAAAATAAATAGAATTATAGTTCTAGTTCAAAACTAGTTCATTTCGATAAAAATCTATTTTTATCTTTTCAAATATGGAGTTTTTCATCCCAATCCTTTCTAAATCATTTCTTATGATTTTACACAAATTATTACTATTTTTAATAATTTTATCAAGGCCCGTACAGTCGATTTCCATCAACGGCCATCGAACTGCACTTACAGCGACCTTTTTCAAATTTGATTTGGACATAATTCAAAATCCAACCGTTAGATTTCTATTTTCTAATATTCGTTAGAAAGCTCTTTTCGATACGAACCCAACGGTTCCGGTTTTAGGAGAATCCGACAAACGGACCTCCCGTAATGTCCGCTTGAAATAAATGGTCGAAATTCACGAACTGCCGCGGCGCGGCGCGTTCTATTCAGGCCATTATATTATATATATAATATATAATATATATAATATATATTTCGACGATTACTATTTAAAACGAATTTTTATAAATAGTTTTTAAATTCGTTTCAAAAACAATTTCAACTTCTATTTCAATTTAAATCAAAATTGAATTTTTCCTTATAAATTCGTTTTAAAATTCGTTTCTATTCAATTCAAGTTTCAATTCAATTCATTTCGAGATCGTTTTCAATTCAATTTATTTTGAAATCGTTTTCAATTCAATTTATTTCGAAATCGGTTTCAATTCAATTCATTTCGAAATCGTTTTCAATTCAATTCAGTTCGAAATCGTTTTCAATTCAATTTATTTCAAAATCGGTTTCAATTCAATTCATTTCGAAATCGTTTTCAATTCAATTCATTTCAAAATCGTTTTCAATTCAATTTGATTCAAATTCCATTTCAAAATATGCGTTTTCGAAATCACTTTTAATTATTCATTTTAAAATGAATAAAATCGATATAAATATCGTTCACATCAAAATGGCGTCAATCTAACGAACACGGCTTCATATATTTCTATTTTCAAATATTCTATTCAACAAATGAATATTTATTTTTGTCAACACACGACTAATCTCAACGAATGAGTACTGTCCACGTGTGACTATTTTTGTTAAATTATTTCGTTCAACACATGACTTATCTCAACGGATGAGTACAGTCAACACATGAACCTTTATTTTATAATATTCTTTATTTTCTAAATTGGAATGAGGCCCAATCAATTACCATATAAAGTTAATTATATGGATTTTCATACAACACATGTATAATAGCATTGAAAAATAATCAACCATCAACCAAAGTGCACTACACTGTATAAGCATCAAATATAGATATCTAACGCTTATAACAGCCTGTCAATCAATCGATCGACATATTTAATCAATCAGGATGAGTGAACTTCAAATTTCATCCCAACACCCGTGTGGGGTTTCAAACAATCAAACACAGATTTAGTTGTGCAGTTGGGCGACGTGTAAAATTTATCATCCCAATCCATGTCAGTCAAATCAGTGTACATAAACAAACCGTCTGGTTTGTAAATGAATATTTTATTTTATTCACTTCACGTTAAAAATTATATTTTTAACGATAAAAACATTTTATTTCAACATATGAATTTCTATTCAGTTCATTCTTTAAACAAAATGATATTCTTATTTTTCTAACTTATTTTAGAAAATTTTGGCGGCATAACGGCACGATACTAGAAACGGGACAAGGCCTAGCCTCATCCCCGGTCTAGTGAAGGCCCACGCCATCACACATCAATCAATCCATTCATTTCACCAAACAATTCAATTTCAAATCAAATCATCTAACTAATCTATGCAACCAAACAAACAAGTCCATGGTCTGTGGACGATTGTGTCGGGTGCTACTAAGCACCGTCTGCATCCTAGTATATATATATAACTAGAAAAGAAATTGAAAGGTGAGAAATTCTCACAGATAGCTATCCAACTTCACGACACTTCAAAAGTAGAAATCTTCGTCGTTCCCGCCTTCTTTATCACCTTCGTTGCCCGTATTCTCTACATATATAAAAATCACACATTTTTATATTTTGATGTCTTTAAAATAAAATTCACATTTTTATTTGTTTACTTTCAATTTTAAAAATCATATTTTTACTTCGCTATTCAATATATAAAAATCGAATTTTTACTATTCCTATATAGTAAAGATTATATTTTTATCACGCCATTCTCTAAATAAAGATTTCGCCTTTTCAAAAATAAAGATTTCGCCTTTTCAAAAATAAAGATTTCGCCTTCATAAAACTACCACTTTATTTCAACGTATATATAATAAAAATCAGATTTTTATTTTGCTACATATATAAAGATGATATTTTTATATTCTCTATCTCATAAAGATTACATTTTTAGTTCCTACTATGTAAAAATCATATTTTTACTTCTTCTACTAAATAAAGATTATATTTTTAATACTTTAAAAATATAAAAATCATATTTTTATATCTCTCCTCATATATTAAAAAAAATCATAGCTTCGCCAAATAAAAATCGAATCTTTGTCCTCTATATATAAAAACCCATTTCTTTATATCTTAGACATAAATAAAGACCCTTCTTTATATGAAAATATTATAACTTTATATAAATTAAAATCCTTAGCATTATATAAATAAAAAAATCTTATCTTTTAGAAATAAAAGAAAATCTAATCTTTTTATAAATAAAAATCATTTTCTTTCAAAGAAAATCCGGTTTCAAAATAAACTAAAATCAGTTTTTTTATTTTATTAAACAAAAATAATTTTTCATCTAATCAGAAAGTAAATAAAAAAAATAACTTACTGTGAAACGAAGGGGGGAGGAAGCCGGGGTGTGAGGCTCGCAGGGGGGGTGCTGTCGACGCCGGGGTCTGGCGGTCTAGACGAGGCGGCGGTGGGAGGATGGGTGGCTAGGGCTGAACGGAGGCGGAGGGGAAGGGGTTCGCGCGTTCGATTGAGAGGGAGGAGCGGTTTCAGGAGAGAGGAGGAGATAGGGGATGCGGAGGCGAGGGGGGTGGGTTTGGCGCCGGCGGCGACGCCACCTGGGGGGGGCGCGATGGTGGGTTACGGGATTTGGGGATCGAGTTTTTTCTTTTTCTGGTCAGTGAAAAGTGAGAGGGAAAGGGATCGAAGAAAGAGTTTTATTATATTTTTATTTTAATTATTTAACTTTAAAAAGTTGACTTTTACATACGACCTCTAAACGAGGCCCACCGCCTGTCGTCCATAGCGTTTCACCCCCATTCCGAACACAATGGGATATGTACTGCAAGCCGATTCGACTATTTCGATCAGTTTCCGTTAAATTTACATTTAAATCACTATATTGAATTTTAAACGTACATTTCAAATTACCGGGGTCACATACTAACTAGAAAAATTCCCGAAAAATATTTTCTAGCTTCGTATTGACGATACGGTCCTAACAAAACTAGTTTCGTCGAATTCTGAGACCGTATGAAATATGGCCAATTCCCAGTCGATTAAAATCAACTAAAACTGGTCAAACGCGTTTTCCTTTGCCACGCTCACATATTGATTCGAAAAATTATGAAATTTGGAATCTAGCAATAACTTGACACTGCAGATCCAACAAAACTAGTTTCGTCGAAATCCGAGGTCATTTGCAAAATTCCCATTTTTAAGGGCCTGAATTCCATAGCGACTATTCAGAATTTTCAACTGGACATATCTTTTGATTCCCGCTATGAAATCTTGATTTTTCGGATTCGTTGGAAAGATATTCACAATTAGATCCTAATGTTTTTGGTTTCACTAAAATCCGGGTTGTTTTGCACCTGGTACATTCAATTGAAGTTTGAAATCGAATTATCGAACTACCGCGTCATTTTCAATTCCTTTTATAATTATATATAATTATTTATATTCTAACGACGAACTATATAGCTATATACGTTTGAATTATATTCAAAATAAATTTCTCGTCGATTTTATTTAAAATAATCTATTTTAAATATTCAGAATTCGCTAAAACTGCCAAAATAAAAATTTTAAACTAGCTCAGATTTTTCCGGGTTATTACAATCTCCCCCACTTAAAACTTTTTGTCCCCGAAAAGGAACAAAGTCGAGAGTGGTTTGATTAATTAACTCTACGTTCGATCTGGCTTCCATTCTCCAACTTTTCAGTTTCTGAAAATTTTCAAAATTTCAAAAATTTGGCTAACACCCTAAATTTTCGAAAAATTTCGCCATAACCTCCCCTGCACCAGGAGCATCGGGGAATTTCAAATAGCTTCCCCGGTCCTTCTAATCTCAAAAAGAAAAAGAAAAAGCCAAGCGGCTAGCCAACAGGCTCATAAAATCATCATCACCCAAACAAAACAGTAAATTATGTAGTAAACATGTACCTATTTGTCGGGCAAACAAATTTTATTCTTCGGCTCTAGCCTCCTTGCTATGACCTGTTCAATGCAAGTACATGTATATACAAGCAAATGCGACCAATTTTCAATATAGTTCAATATTTGATTCAATTAGGCATAATGGTTCAAAATTATCAAACCAATAAACAAACAACACAAACATCAATCAATTAGTGGATTAGAGTTTCAAATTCATAATTTTGATACATGTACAGAAAATCATGTTTTTGATGCCAATTCACAACAATGTGTTCTAACTATATAAGTTTTGGTTCTCACACCAGTCAAATGGAAGTATATAGAAATCACACCTTCGAAACACGAACATAAATATTGATGATGCGATCGCTATCATCAATATCCTCTCCGGGCGACTAGAGTGTAACCCTATATCTATCCAGTATATTAAAACTTCGAATATACGTTCATGACGCGTATATACAAAACCTTTATATATCGGATTGTCCATATTCAATACAAATAAAATATTCAAATACGTATAAAATGATTTAAATTTTCAAAACAAAATTGTTTTCATTTGAAATATATACTCTTCACACCCGTTCTAGGATACTACTGATCCTATCTCTAACGAGTCATTCTAATTGGATATTACTAATCCAATATCTGATGAATTCTTTCGTTTGGTTCTAATGTGCCTTGTTCTCGAGCTCTGTAAACCAAAGCTCTGATACCAACTGTGAAAACCCGTAACTTCCCCGTAAAGGAAAAGCGCGGATAGTTCGAGAACAAACCACAACAGAACACATACAGAAGAACATTTCATTGTATATTACAACAATGCATCAGATTTCAAGAATATACAGAGTATGAACAAATAAATATTACACAGAAATATCAGAGATTACAATAAATTACATAGCAGCGGAAAATAATACAATACACAACTAGAAGGAGATATACGGATACAAAGCTTTCCGGATATCGTTCCAGCTGTAAACCAGGATCCTGTGAATATAAATCTGCAAAACCAAAACTACTAGCTGCCCGTGTCAAAATAAGGGCACCCAGAGTTTAGGTTAAAACAATAAACTCCAGGTCAGTTATGTGACTGGTGTGAGAACTAAAACAGTTATTAATCTTTATTTTTAAAGCTAGGTAAATCAAGGGACCACGCCGTATAACACGGAACGGGTTTCCTCCCAAGAATACCGGTGCATAAAACAAACAGCGCAATGCTAAATAATGAAAAATGAAGCTGTTATATGACCCATGTCCTATCACACAATGCAACGCAAGCCGGAGGATAGGGTTTTTACCTTATAACAGCCAAAGAATGCTTGATACGTTTAAAACAAATCATTTGATACTATAATAAGTGCATAGTGTATAAAACAACTTCAAATCATAAGTATCAATCATAGGCGACATGAGCGTCCCATGCCACTATGTCGCCATATATAGGTTTACAAATAAAACCGCAAATGTCACGTATTTGGAAATTGGATTTCCACCTATGAACCGAGGCAAAAGATAGTCCTCACCGAATTCGAGACGCTCTAGCCCGCCCCTCAGGACCCAGACTCAGGTGGGCCCTTGGATCGTCAGGGCCAGTCCACCGATGTGGATTAAACTTAAACCCTGAACATGCCTTTCCCCGCCCTATGGGGCGTAGGTGAGCCAACTAAATGACTCCATCGGACCCGGATCGTCCGATCAAACCGAGGCGCCTCGCAACAGCAACAACCACATAAGTCAAACTCGTCAGGGCGTGTAAAACCACTGACGCCACTTTTTAGCTAGAAGGAAACGCATGCCCTCCCTGAGGTCCGTCTCCCATTTTTGGTTCATACCGGGTGTGATACTCGCGAAGTAAAACGTTACACAAAGCTACGCCACAAAGGTCGTGCTTTGATCATCAACCACAAGACTTTGCTTTTCAACAGAAGCCTTGATCATTTGCCACTTAGGCATGCCACACAGGAAATTCACTCTATGCGTTTGATATCCATCAGTATATAACCCCTGAGCTCGTACGTCTCAGAGAAGGGCGTTAAGCAAGAGAATAAATTCTCCGCCGCCAAACAGATATATATTTAATAGAGATCAATCACACAGACTAAAATCCAATGTCAGACACACGGTCCATTTACAAGTTCGTTCTGGGTCTGAACGAAACCGGAGGCACCTAGTACCCCGCATATCCATCGATCTCCAAGTACGTCTGGACGATCACTAACTGTTTCCATCTTCTTGGGTGTACAACCCAATCAAGATCATCAGTAATCTCCCAAACGACGTGAAGACTTATGGTCTTCGACCATCGTCTTCATCTTCGACTTATCGTCATATTAGTTATTCAGAATGGGATAAAACCGGTCTTTCCGAATAGCTCGCGTATATTTTAAATAAGTGATACACAAACACAACATACGCCTCATTCCAATTCATCAGTCACTAACCGTAAATTAATCAAGAGATTAATTCCCCAAATATTAACCCCGAAGGCCGAAACCAACATCAGATCAATATCCAGAAAACCATTCTGCTTGGCTAACCAACAGTTAGTTTCTGATTTCACATTCATAGGGAAAGGTTCCCATTAATTTTATCCAGGATAAATCATTAAAATTTATTCTCAAATCTTCTTTTGAATTTCGATTCAACTAGTCGGAATTAACGAAACTTACCGAAGTAATCATTTGTTTTAATTTCCCCATCCCAACCTATTAATCCCATGAAGTAAAACTGATCCTACTTCATATCTAACACCACGGTGTTATTGGTAAATTCAATTACCATTTCACGTTCAAATCTAATTAAAGATTTAACTATCTCCTGGAGTAAAACTGGTGATACTCCATTCTCGATCTTTTCAATCTAATTAAAGATTCATTAAAACTCCACTTAGTTTTAATCGTTAACTGGGCTAAAGAATCTGTGTCATTTAAAACACGGTTCACGATAAACCTAAAGTCACATTCCATTGATTATCGGGTTAAAGAACGAGTGTTATTTAAAACACTGTTCACGATAAACCCAAAAATCAATATCAATTCAATTTCAATTAAATATTATTTAATTGGTACACTTCATTAAATCTAAATAAAAAGATTTAATCTTTTCTCAACTGGGTTCAAGAACAGTGTTAGTGAAGACACCATTCACGACAAACCCAAATCACATTTGATATTAAATACAAGGCTCTGAATAGAAAATATATCGGCTTATATTCAATATCAAATTCCACGACAAACAAATATCATATTGGAAATAAAGATATATATATCTATATCTTTCAAATTCCCATAACAATATCTGTATCATCACGAAATCCAATATCGAAATATTCCGAAGACAATTTCGATTCAAATCCATTCCAATATAGTTATTGGAAATTCTGGTTATTTTTAAAACCCTTTTCAAATTCAATTTATTTATTTAAAAATAAATAGAATTATAGTTCTAGTTCAAAACTAGTTCATTTCGATAAAAATCTATTTTTATCTTTTCAAATATGGAGTTTTTCATCCCAATCCTTTCTAAATCATTTCTTATGATTTTACACAAATTATTACTATTTTTAATAATTTTATCAAGGCCCGTACAGTCGATTTCCATCAACGGCCATCGAACTGCACTTACAACGACCTTTTTCAAATTTGATTTGGACATAATTCCAAATCCAACCGTTAGATTTCTAATTTCTAATATTCTTTAGAAAGCTCTTTTCGATACGAACCCAACGGTTCCGGTTTTAGGAGAATCCGACGGTCGGACCTCCCGTAATGTCCGCTTGAAATAAATGGTCGAAATTCACGAACTGCCGCGGCGCGGCGCGTTCTATTCAGGCCATTATATTATATATATATAATATATAATATATATAATATATATTTCGACGATTACTATTTAAAACGAATTTTTATAAATAGTTTTTAAATTCGTTTCAAAAACAATTTCAACTTCTATTTCAATTTAAATCAAAATTGAATTTTTCCTTATAAATTCGTTTTAAAATTCGTTTCTATTCAATCCAAGTTTCAATTCAATTCATTTCGAGATCGTTTTCAATTCAATTTATTTCGAAATCGTTTTCAATTCAATTTATTTCGAAATCGGTTTCAATTCAATTCATTTCGAAATCGTTTTCAATTCAATTCATTTCGAAATCGTTTTCAATTCAATTTATTTCGAAATCGGTTTCAATTCAATTCATTTCGAAATCGTTTTCAATTCAATTCATTTCGAAATCGTTTTCAATTCAATTTGATTCAAATTCCATTTCAAAATATGCGTTTTCGAAATCACTTTTCAATATTCATTTTAAAATGAATAAAATCGATATAAATATCGTTCACATCAAAATGGCGTCAATCTAACCAACACGGCTTCATATATTTCTATTTTCAAATATTCTATTCAACAAATGAATATTTATTTTTGTCAACACACGACTAATCTCAACGAATGAGTACTGTCCACGTGTGACTATTTTTGTTAAATTATTTCGTTCAACACATGACTTATCTCAACGGATGAGTACAGTCAACACATGAACCTTTATTTTATAATATTCTTTATTTTCTAAATTTGAATGAGGCCCAATCAATTACCATATAAAGTTAATTATATGGATTTTCATACAACACATGTATAATAGCATTGAAAAATAATCAACCATCAACCAAAGTGCACTACACTGTATAAGCATCAAATATAGATATCTAACGCTTATAACAGCCTGTCAATCAATCGATCGACATATTTAATCAATCAGGATGAGTGAACTTCAAATTTCATCCCAACACCCGTGTGGGGTTTCAAACAATCAAACACAGATTTAGTTGTGCAGTTGGGCGATGTGTAAAATTTATCATCCCAATCCATGTCAGTCAAATCAGTGTACATAAACAAACCGTCTGGTTTGTAAATGAATATTTTATTTTATTCACTTCACGTTAAAAATTATATTTTTAACGATAAAAACATTTTATTTCAACATATGAATTTCTATTCAGTTCATTCTTTAAACAAAATGATATTCTTATTTTTCTAACTTATTTTAGAAAATTTTGGCGGCATAACGGCACGATACTAGAAACGGGACAAGGCCTAGCCTCATCCCCGGTCTAGTGAAGGCCCACGCCATTTACACATCAATCAATCCATTCGTTTCACCAAACAATTCAATTTCAAATCAAATCATCTAACTAATCTATGCAACCAAACAAACAAGTCCATGGTCTGTGGACGATTGTGTTGGGTGCTACTAAGCACCGTCTGCATCCTAGTATATATATATAACTAGAAAAGAAATTGAAAGGTGAGAAATTCTCACAGATAGCTATCCAACTTCACGACACTTCAAAAGTAGAAATCTTCGTCGTTCCCGCCCTCTTTATCACCTTCGTTGCCCGTATTCTCTACATATATAAAAATCACACATTTTTATATTTTGATGTCTTTAAAATAAAATTCACATTTTTATTTGTTTACTTTCAATTTTAAAAATCATATTTTTACTTCGCTATTCAATATATAAAAATCGAATTTTTACTATTCCTATATAGTAAAGATTATATTTTTATCACGCCATTCTCTATATAAAGATTTTGCCTTTTCAAAAATAAAGATTTCGCCTTCATAAAACTACCACTTTATTTCAACGTATATATAATAAAAATCAGATTTTTATTTTGCTACATATATAAAGATGATATTTTTATATTCTCTATCTCATAAAGATTACATTTTTAGTTCCTACTATGTAAAAATCATATTTTTACATCTTCTACTAAATAAAGATTATATTTTTAATACTTTAAAAATATAAAAATCATATTTTTATATCTCTCCTTATATATTAAAAAAAAATCATAGCTTCGCCAAATAAAAATCGAATCTTTGTCCTCTATATATAAAAACCCATTTCTTTATATCTTAGACATAAATAAAGACCCTTCTTTATATGAAAATATTATAACTTTATATAAATTAAAATCCTTAGCATTATATAAATAAAAAAATCTTATCTTTTAGAAATAAAAGAAAATCTAATCTATTTTATAAATAAAAATCATTTTCTTTCAAAGAAAATTCAGATTCAAAATAAACTAAAATCAGTTTTTTTTTTATTATTAAACAAAAATAATTTTTCATCTAATCAGAAAGTAAATAAAAAAAAAATAACTTACTGTGAAACGAAGGGGGGAGGAAGCCGGGGTGTGAGGCTCGCAAGGGGGGTGCTGTCGACGCCGGGGTCTGGCGTCCGGACGAGGCGGCGGTGGGAGGATGGGTGGCTAGGGCTGAACGGAGGCGGAGGGGAAGGGGTTCGCGCGTTCGATTGAGAGGGAGGAGCGGTTTCAGGAGAGAGGAGGAGATAGGGGATGCAGAGGCGAGGGGGTGGGTTTGGCGCCGGCGGCGACGCCACCTGGGGGGGGGCGCGATGGTGGGTTACGGGATTTGGAGATCGAGTTTTCTTTTTTTTTCTGGTCAGTGAAAAGTGAGAGGGAAAGGGATCGAAGAAAGAGTTTTATTATATTTTTATTTTAATTATTTAATTATTTAACTTTAAAAAGTTGACTTTTACATACGACCTCTAAACGAGGCCCACCGCCTGTCGTCCATAGCGTTTCACCCCCATTCCGAACACAAGGGGATATGTACTGCAAGCCGATTCGACTGTTTCGATCAGTTTCCGTTAAATTTACATTTAAATCACTATATTGAATTTTAAACGTACATTTCAAATTACCGGGGTCACATACTAACTAGAAAAATTCCCGAAAAATATTTTCTAGCTTCGTATTGACGATACGGTCCTAACAAAACTAATTTCGTCGAATTCTGAGACCGTATGAAATATGGCCAATTCCCAGTCGATTAAAATCAACTGAAACTGGTCAAACGCGTTTTCCTTTGCCACGCTCACATATTGATTCGAAAAATTATGAAATTTGGAATCTAGCAATAACTTGACACTGCGGATCCAACAAAACTGGTTTCGTCGAAATCCGAGGTCATTTGCAAAATTCCCATTTTTAAGGGCCTGAATTCCATAGCGACTATTCAGAATTTTCAACTGGACATATCTTTTGATTCCCGCTATGAAATCTTGATTTTTCGGATTCGTTGGAAAGATATTCACAATTAGATCCTAATGTTTTTGGTTTCACTAAAATCCGGGTTGTTTTGCACCCGGTACATTCAATTGAAGTTTGAAATCGAATTATCGAACTACCGCGTCATTTTCAATTCCTTTTATAATTATATATAATTATTTATATTCTAACGTCGAACTATATAACTATATACGTTTGAATTATATTCAAAATAAATTTCTCGTCGATTTTATTTAAAATAATCTATTTTAAATATTCAGAATTCGCTAAAACTGCCAAAATAAAAATTTTAAACTGACTCAGATTTTTCCGGGTTATTACAGTCTTCTTCATTTCCATCATCCCCGTCGTCATCTTTCAGAGCATCTATCATCTCCTCAGTATGAGGAGTCTCAGTATTAGGTGCCACGAGAGCTTTATCGACAACCTCATCCTTTTCGCCTTCAGTTCCTCCCCCATATTTTATAGTAGTAACCTCGTCCCGTTTCTCCTGAGTCTCTTTGACAGACTTCTCATCAGTAGCTGACTTCTGTAGTTTATCAGTCTTTTCGGTCGGTTCAGTACCTACAGAACGAGAGGTGACAGTTGTTAACTCAGGGGAAAAAGAGGGATCTTAATTTGATTGACCAATAATATGGCGAAAGGTCGAAATGGCCTTGACAAACTGAGGTGTAAAGGTAGAAATACCTTTGGATGACTTCTCAATCGAGGTGACTAAAGTCTCTGGTGCTGATTCTGGTATAGGAGAAAAAAGGGAATGCCTTAGGAATTCCTGGATTTTCGGGATCGTATCCCTCTATTCCGGTAGCCCCGGGGGTAGCAGAAGAAAAGCCGACTTTGATGATATCCTTTCCTTTGGCCTGACACCTCTCTTCCTCCATAGGGGCAGCAATGAGTCGACGCCCTGCGGTCAGACGCGCCGGCTCCTCACCCTTAAGGAATTTCTCCATGAGCTTTTTTCATCGATGGAGTCCACCTTAAGCTCTTTCTTTTCCCACTCGATGATTTGGTCCCATACATAAACCAGAGTCATAGGGTAATCCTCAATCCAATAAATATCCGAGCAACGGATCACTTGAGCAAAGAATTCTATCATCATCTCACCATAATCATCCAACTCTTTCTGCGCCTCGAAAAGTTCTCCTTGAGCATCTTAGGCAGATTTGAGGGCAATGCTTGTATTCCCCTCGGCCAACACTGCTCTAGATTCAACCTCCAGTAATTTGCCTTCCAGTTCGGCATTTTGCTTTGCTAAATCAGTGTTTTTCTTCTCTAACTCAACCTTCTCTTGTTCGAGGGCAGCGCAAGCTAATTGTACTCTAACACTCTCGGTCTTAGCATCCTCGGCTTGCTTCTTTAGATCTAGGCGCTCTTGACTATGGGAGTCCAAGAATGTGTGATAACGCTTTTGCAGTTCTTCATGTTGCTTTTTGTAGTTGACTGCATCTCGTTGGGCAAGAGCAAGCCGAGCTTGCACGTCTTCCAAATCTTTCTCCGAATTCTTCAATATGCTTGCATCATAATCGGCCATTTTCTTCATGTGGCCAATATCAGTGTTGAGATCCTTGATAATCTTAGAAAGCTTGCATGAATATTTATACATTTCTGGGTATTGCTTATCCACTAAGTCGATTTTTGCTTTAGCGTCGTCAGCCAAATTCGGGGGGATAGGTTCAAGCGTGGGAACAAACGCCATACGATCAAAATAATGATCCAAAATTTGAATTTTCAGATTTTCTAATCTTTCCTTGTTCTCGTCGTCGAGCGACACGGGCTTGGATACCGATAATTCAATATTCCTCTGTTTAGCAGGTATCATGGACCTATCTCCTTTGCCTGACCTCTTCCCAGGAACTTTAGATTTATACTATAAGTCAGCATGCTTAGATAATTGCTTCTCTTTAGGACCCTTCTCTTTGGGAAGAGTCGAATCTTTAAAAGGTTGTTTGTCCCTTTCAAGATGACTTTTTTGGCTCTTATACTTGACTGGATCGAACCGAAGAGGAGAACGAGAGCGCGAAGAATGAGGACGGTTGGAATCATAATATCTCCTATCGTCCCGGTCGCGGCTTTCACGACGGTCAAGCTCAGTGTCGGAATCATGTCTGGCATGCTGGAATGGATCTTCCTAATATCGTAGCGAGGACGTACCATGATTCCAGCAAAACAAAGTGTAAAGAAGTTTAGAACTTATGTTTACACAAAGTATAAGTGATATGATGTGCAGTGCCATTGTGTTGTGTGCATCCTTAGTGATATTCCCTCTTAACCAACCAGAGCCTAAAGTTAGGCCAGTATGTATGGTCTCCTTAGCCTTCACAGGAGTGGCTTCTTCTGAGGAAGTAAAGGTCAAGGGATTCGTTCTGAAATCCTCTAAGGTGTAAAGAGTCTTGGACAAGGGAATATTTCCTAAACCCTGAAATGTAGAATCATCCCCATTAGCAGGATCTCCTTCAGGAGTATTTAACAAAAACTCTTTTGGAGATATCGGTCTTTCAGGAGTAGTAGCATCCTCGGGAGTAATATACTTGTCCCTATCTTTTTCTGCAATGTTTGCTAAAATATCATCCTGAGTCATGGAGGGAGAAGGAGGATCCATAAGGAGTCCTGTTGGATTCATGGAGCTTTCTCCCCTCCCAAGTGGAGTATCGATTGGCCCTTCAACTGGAGGTATGTACACGTAATGACCTTCCCCGTGGCCTATGCTACGAGTTATAACAATTAGACGATGCCGATGGAGATACTCATCTACTAAACAGTCCTTTATTGTAAAGAATTTCTAATCACCATTAAGTAACCGATTTAAAAGATCAAATTGCATCGAATGCTTCTCTTGTGGTGGGTTAAAAACTGAAAGTGAAAACAAGCAATGATTAATAAATTTATGATAAAGGTTGGGACTAAAAATTAAAGGATCAAGGTCATTACTTGACTTAAGCCATCTTCTGGCACATCCGGGTTGCTGCTTAATATAAAACCATTCAGGTTTCGGGTCCCCAGCTTTGCTGCTAAACGGAACGGTGATAATTTTCCTTGTTGGCACCGATTCAAAGTATACAAAAGATGGGGTGTCGTTGGTCCGATGCTTGAAATTGTAAAAGAAATGAACATCCTCGAAAGTAAGCTCTTCACCTAAAATTTCTTGGTATGCTATGTATAGAGTATACGAATAAGCATATGAGTTGGGATGAAGCTGCATGGTGGAAATCCGCAGTTGTCTCAGAAAATCGATGACGAATGGCGGAAAGGAGGTATTTCCCCAACTAGGCACATCAATCTGGTGATAGCCATGTACTCTTCCGGCGGGTTATGGGGACGATCTGTTTTCGAGGGCAACTCTGTGACTTTTCGAAGAATCCCGTGTTTTAGACATACCCGTGCGAGTCTGTCATTGTCGATCATGGATTCAACCGAATCCTTTGGAAGTTCCAAAATAGTAACATTCCCAAACTCATCCGGGGCTCGATTATCTCCAACTCCTCCTTCTTATTGCTCGCCCAAAGAGACATTGCCCCCGGATGATACATCACTCTCATGAGTCCCTATTTCGTAGTCTGGACCTGAACTATTCTAACCCGAATCTGAGGTGGAAGATATGCCTTCAATGGGTGGATTCTCGAATGATCTGGCAGCATCTTTTCTTTCATCTAATCTAGATGAGTGTCCCTCAGCCATTTCTACTAAACTATCGAAGAAACAATAACAAAAGTCAGAGTAAGATGGCATAATCCTCTTCTCCGACCGGTTTGGATGATTCACTTGAGCGGTTTGGATCGGAGCAAGAGAAGAGAAGGAATCGGATTAGAAGGGGCTAAAGGAAGACGACTCTAATCGGATCAGTTGAAACTGAACCGAACCGTACCAGCATCCCAATACCTATCCATTCAACTTAAACTCCCTCTATAACCATAATCCTCTTCTCCGACCCGAACCGATATAACCCTCTGCCCTTAGCTGCTCCTATGTGTCCTATCATGACAGTTAATCTGAACTGATCCCGCCTCTCCCTTCTCCTTCCTTTCCAAACCTCTTCGTATTTGCCAAAAACCAACTCATAACTTAGCACTTACAAAGTGATATGGCCAATAATAATTTCAAACTCCTCCACTACCATTTCGAGGCGGCAACGAGGCCACCAACGACGATAGCGAGGGGGCGAGCGACTCGGCATCGAGGTGGATACGATGGCAAGCAAAATCACTTGAATCGCCCTGAATTCGAGTTAAATAAATTAAAGAGGAGATTATTTAAAACTATTAACCCACCTATATATTCGATTTGAAGATTAAAGGGAATTCAGAAGTTTGCAGGAATTAGGGTTTGTCACGTGTGAACTCTGGAGAATGAAAGAAATGAAAGGGAGAAGAGAGAGATAGAGAAGGAGTAAATTTATATGCAAGTGAAATGGCCCCGTGTATTCCCACCGACTGACATTCCACCCAGGCCAAAGCGGAAGATATGCCCGTAGCCATTTAACCTTTCAGCTTAAAGGCGTTGGGACGCTGGTACAGTCAGATGGATCCGATCCAAGCCCAAGCAGGATTACTAGCATTAACTCAACATATGAAATGAATACAAAGGGAAACATACAAAAGATTACCTGAAGAAGTCGCTTGGGTACTAAACGAAGTTCTTAGAGTTAAATTCAAGTAACAAAAGCAATCCACGCATTTCCTGATGTATTTATAGATAGCAAAGGACGTGGATTAATGAAGAAATACATCCCTACAAATGAATGGAAGCAACTATTTAGTAATCTTAATTCAAAGGTCAACCAACAGATTGTTTTGAAGCACATTCCATCTTCGATGAAAATGTACTCCGAGGGGACAAAATGTTAGCCCACTTTGTGATTGGGATACACAAAGTTAAGGGATCACTTGACAAGTAGGTTCAAAAGAAGAAAGCAGCATCAGGAAGCCGGTTCTGTTCAGAAGTCTTCAACTCATTCCCCTCGCGCCTCAAAACAAGAAGCCCAGAAAACAATGAACAGATGATACTCCCGGATCGAATCGGTGTCTTCCGACCCGAATCCTTAACACTTCATCGATCCGAACCATGGCGTCACAACAGTGTTGCATGATCTCCTGAAAAATCGGAGCGGTTGGGAATCCACTTGCCCACGATCACCCACTAACTCAATGAGATGTCAGCACCATAGCGCCTCCGATCCCGGCTTTCATGGGATGAAGTCACGTACATCCGAACAGGAGGCCCTCCAGAGGACTTTCTTGCCTATAAATACACCTCCAACCTTCATTTGAGAGGATCTTTTGGAAAAATCAGCAACCAAATCCTCTTCCATAACCGATTTTCATCACTTTGCTTAAATCACAACCACCTTTTGAAACACATTTTGGAGAAGACTGAGTGAAATTATTCATTGCATGAGCATAACCGAGTGAAAACAACCATTACACTTGCATTTTTATCATCAATTAGAGAAATTCAAAGTGGACGTGAGCTCTTTAACGCCGAACCACTATAAATTGTGTGTTTTCTTCATCTTCTTTTTATTTCATTTAGAATCATCCTTAGTTTGGGTGTTAGAGCCATTTTGGGGTCTAACAGTAATTTAACATGCTTTCCAAGAGGACATGATGAACAAAAAAACCTACGAGCTTTATTACATTCAATGAAGTTTTTATTACAAAGAGAACTAAGAATATTAGCTCCATGATGTCCTAAGCGGTTATGCCATAAATCAGAAGACAAAGCAACAAAAGCTGAAGGAGAAACTGAAGGAAAATTAGCTCGATTATTGGTGAAAATGGGATAAAGCTCTCCCATGCTACCACAACTCATTAAAACTGTCCCTGTCCGTAAATCCTTCACAGAAAAACCAGACGGATCAAACTCAATAGAAACTATATTGTCAGTTGTAAATCTTCGGACAAAAATTAGGTTTTTAATAAGTTTTGGTGCATGTAATACATTATTTAGGTTTAGTGGAGGGTACGGTGGAGGAAGTTTAGTGTTTCCATAACCTTGAATTGGAATTAAGTGTCAATTACCAACGACAATGTTATGATTATTGTTGCTCGAATTAAAATAAGGTGAGAGTGTACCTTGATCCGCAGTCATGTGAGATGTTGCGCTGGTATCCATGTACCAATTTCCATCCGATTGGGAGAGTGTGAGGGTGTGCATGGCTGCGTCGATGTCGGTCAGAGTATAACCTGAAACATTGTTTGAAGCATAACCAACTGTTGAAGGTGCTGCCATATATGCTTGAGATGGTCGAGGGCCTAGAACTCTCGGTTGACGGGACTGCACTGGTTGGGGCTGCTGCCATGCAATGGTGGGATATAGACTAGGGGGCTGACCACTGTGGACCCCATTGTCCAAATTGCACTGGTTGAAACTGCTGTTGTGGACCCCAGAAGTTGGACCGCTATTGTGGTGGCCGCTGACTATCGCCTTGTTGCCATCCGTTTTCCCCATTCTTCTGGTTTGCAACAAACTTTCTCTGGTTGCTTCCGCTTTTTCCACGGTTGTTTTTCTTCCCTTTGGTAATATTGTTTTTGTTTCTATTTTGCTGTTGAGTTTGGGATGAATGAACATCGCTGTTACTGGAGGCATTAAGGGCGGCTGAAACTTACAGATTCACGAGCTGCTCGTTTCTTAATTGTTGTTTCTTCCATCTTAAGTTTTGAACGGGCAATTTCAAATTCAGGAAGAGGATTTTGATTTTGAATTATCATAACATACCCGACATATTCATCAGTTAAGCCTCCTATCATCTTTAAAGCAAAACAACTGTTAGAAACCAATGCATCGATGTCAGCAAGTTGGTCGGCCTGCATTTTCAGATGAGTGTGGTAAGCATCTGCATCTGCTAATTGTGATGAAAAATTCATTCTTAAGGTGAACGGCTCTAGCATGCTTGTTATCCTGAAATATGTTTTCTAATCTTTTCCAAGCTTTTGCGGCCGAGTCATCTTTCACGAGAATGGTGTGAAGAAGGCCTTGGGAAATCGTCGCATATATCCATGGAAGGACAGCTGCATCGAGACGATCCCAAAGGTTAGGATCTGCCGCCTTGAGTTCATCATTCTTCTTCTTTGCTTTTTCATCCACATAAGGTTCAATAGATTATAAACCCTGGCTTGAACTTTGAACAAAGCTGCCCATGAATGATAGTGTCCGGACACATTGTCCAATGTAATCGGAATAAGTGATTTTACGTTGGTAATCGACAAGGCTGGGTGAAACTTTTGTTCAGACATTGTGGATTGCTGTGAAGAAGAGTGGAGATAGAATAAAAAATAAATTACTGTTGTGAAGAAGAGTGGAGATAGGAAAAAAGATAAGGAGGAACAAGAGAGATGGCGGCTCTGATACCATGTAAGGAATTAATCCCCCGTTCTTTATTAAACAAAAGCAATGTTATATACAAAGTGATCAGTAGCCTCCTTTTAGGCTATAAAATAGAATCTACAGCTTACATAGTCTGCAGGATATTATACATGCACATAAATATATTTTTAAGCAATTATTTACTATGTTTAAATAATTTCATGGAGTTTCAAATAATTATATATAGTTTTATATTTTCAAAACATTTTTTAACAAAATTAGTTTTCAAATACACTAAATATATGTCGACATAGGCATGTTGTGTATGTCAACACGATGATCATTATTTTTAAAATTCAAATTTAGATAAAAATGTCTGCATCGTACTATTCACTAACTGTCATTTCTCTTCATCCTCATACACACACGCACACACACTATATATATATATATATATATATATATATATATATATATATATATAGCAAGCGCTCAGTTGCACACCAAAAATGGAGCACTCCAAAAGCCCGCTGATTTCCATCAAGTATTTAAAGTAAAATAAGTGAGTGGGAGGTGAGAGAATGAGTGGAAGGAGAGAGGGAAGAAATGTGTGGTGGAAAATAGGGAAGCCAAAAGGGTGCTCCACTATTTCGGGTGCCATTGAACCTATATATATTATATATTATATATTATATTTTATATATATATATATATATAATATTCTTCGGGAAATGATTTTATAACCACTTCCTCTCCTTTCTTCACTCCTTATTCTCTTCTCTCGTTTTCTAAGAATACTACATTTATACTCTGTCGATTTTTCAAATCAAATCAATTCAACTTTGATTTTTCTACATCAAGCTATCTCCATTCTATCAAGATCAAACTACGATTCTGGATTATAGGAGCAATTGTAATCAAGATTGAAAGATCCAAGTCTGCATTATTTGAAAAAAATCAACAATCTTATGGGTATGACAATGTGATCTTTAATCTAGTTGGATTTGATTGTGTTTAGTAGAAACTAATTGAGAGTGACTTGTTTGTCCAGAAATCAAGTTGGCTGTGCGCAAACGTCAAGGTTCTAGAGGGTGTCACCTTGTTTTGAAATCAAGTAGTGGAATTGAATTGCTAAATCCACTCGTGCATAGGCAAGTGGATGTACAACTGCTCATTTTATTGGTTGGTCACAACTTTTCATGATATATATTTTTTTAATTGAATGCTAAAGTTGGTCCCACATTGGTTACTTGACCAATGAAATGAGCGACAATCCATCCACTCGCCTGATGCGCGTGAGTGGATTTAACAATTCTCTTGGTAGTAATTAAAAACCGTTTGAAGTACTTAACTGAATGTAGGTAACTCCAAATCGGTAAAAATCCGAATTACTCTTTCCTTTTTACTTTACTTACTATTTGTTTCTGTGGTCATCATAAACTAACACATAAGTATAGTTCAAAAAGATTTCTAATAAGATTCAAAAAATCACTTTTGTGTTTAACTAAATAATAATGCAAGAGTTGGCCACAATAATAGGGCTGGAAACTAGTTTCTATTGCTTTTCCAGTACTCCTGCTCCCACATTTCCACTTGTTTTATCTCACTGGCCTTTCTGGTATTCAATGTTTCCAGCTCTTCAGCAGTGTAAGGAGGCGGCAGTGAGCAGGGTGCAATATTATGTGTAAAATTCACCATGGACTGCATCATGAATTTCTTCTCAGGTCCTTCAGCAGGGCGTGCCATAGACTCAGCACTTAACTCCACTGCTTTTTGAGGTACAGTAGGTTTGAACTTCTGAAGTTTTGCATACTCCGTTAATAGGTGTAACATGTAGTCGTAAACGTAATCCATATTCAGCTTTTCTTGAATAAATTTGCTTCCTTCCTTCCCTATTTCTCGAGCCTGTTTAAATATCAAATTGGTTCTTACATTAGCTTTGTAGTAGGTTTTATCTTCAACCCATACTGTATATGACTCGGGTTTATTTACCTTCTGTTGGTGTGAATTACCCCAGTCAACTGCGAACTTGATGGACCTGCATTTGTCCTTGCTTTGTATTGGCCAGTAATGTTGAACTGGCATCAGCTCCCTCGTAAAGAAATCGTAGTAGTTAGGAGTAACTAGTAGTGACACTGAATCGCATGCCAATATGTATTTCTCACTCACTGACCAAGCTGAACCCTCTATGTAAATCTTGTACCTATATATTATGAAAAATCTTGAAAATGGCCTATTTGTTTAACAGTATCTATTGAGGTAAATCGTAAATGGTTCAAACCTATGAATGCATTGGCTGGCCAAGTCGGATTGTTTGAACCCATTCTTTCCCTCAGTCAGCCAATCCTGTAGAGGAGTCCAGATAAAATGATTAACGACTATATATTGTTATATCATACGGTCATATGTACAAGATATAACGGAACAGCCGTAAACCTGACGATAAATTCGAGCGTTCCAGTCTTGTTTTTCTGACACATTACATTTGAGAAGATCCATTCGAGTTTCAGCCACATATGGATTTCCTTTCCAGTAAGCGTGAGGCTCTCTGTCCATCCATTTCACCTTCTTATTACCTCCCTTTAGCTCTCCCAGAAGCAAGTTCCATGGTTTTATGTTGATCTCTGCCCTGTAGATATATTCAACTAATTTTAAAATAAAATTTATCTGCCTCATGTAGCTAGTTTAGTTAGGGCTGCACAAATTTCATAACAAACCCAACTGACCCATGTAATTTTGATCCAACCTGATATATAAACCAGCTTAAGTAGCATATGTTTAACTTACTAATAATATATCAGATATAGCATTTTATTCAATTTGATCTTTTTCATCCTAACTAAATGCATTCAACTCATTCATGCTCTTTTCATCATTATAAAATTCTACAACCACTTAGCAATTTGTAGTGAGATCGTAGTGAATTTAATTCTATCATGAATTCTCAACGATATGTATCTTAAATCTTAAAATTTTGAATCTATTTATTTTTATTAATTTATTTTGAATTTTTTACCTGACAAATGCCTCTCACATATGGGGTTGAATCTGAATTAAACTTCCTCAACCTTCATGGATCGTATAAACTATTTGATGGAACCTAATTAACATGACTTTTGTACAACCCTAGCATATTTATTGCAAAATAAGAAAGGAACGAACATAAAGACTAATTACCAACCAACCCCAGAACGACCAATCTGGAAACACGATATCAAGAGTGGAATCATTAGCACAATATCGAAACAAAGGCGGCGGAGCGGGCGACCTATTCCTCCCAACATAATCCTCCTTCCTAACAACTGGCCAGTCAACACAATCAAACATAAGCTCAAGATCCGGAACTTTCCCAGGATATCGCCTCAACAGCTGCACAATCCCCCACAGAGTAAAAACATCACGAGTTTGGAATGCTTTTTCAAACGTTTCCACATATGCCCTTCCATTGACGATCACCAGTCTGAAGTTGGCGGTCTTCCGAGCTTGGTTGAGCATGTCTCTTGTGATGCCGGAGGACTTCCATGGTCGAAGATCCTCGTGGATGTAACGGAAATAGTCGGGGCAGGAATGGGTTTGGGGTGGGGGGTTTTGTTTTGGCGGCGGAGGGGGTTCGCTTGTGTAGTTTGTGGTGGTGAGGTTTTTGGTGATGGGGAAGGTGAATGGTATGGGTACGGATGGGGGCAGGTTGGGGGTCGGTATACGTTGATTCTGATTTCGAGTTGTGAAGATTGCGGAGGAGGTGATCGAGGTGTTGACCGTCAGCTGCATAAGAAATGAACTAAGAACGTTGAATTAGGTTAAAGTACACAATTTAGACGCAAATCCATTCAATCCAATTTATAATTAGATCAAAATTTCCAATCCTCATCTAATTTGCTTAACCATTATATCTGATGTCATACAAATTTTAATATTATCGAATTAGGCTTGACTGAATATTGGTTGTTATCTATAGAAAATTTTATCAAATCGACATGCTTAATTAGAGGGCTAATACTATTTAGACACCAAAAATTGCTAAATATGCACCAAAAATTATATTAAACTGCTATACACCATATATTACTTTACACACACCGCTTCTTTAACTAAATAATCCATGTTTTCATTTTCTTTTTCTTTCCTCTTTCAAACTTAAAACACAATTACCTAAAATTAGAGATTCTTTGTATTAAATTGAGTAAAATTAAACAAAATAAAATTTATTTCTTGCACTAATTTTCCAGCTTCTATTAACATTTTGAAAAAAAATTAATTTAAACAAAATTACTCTAGTTTTACAAAATAAATCAATGCTTCTAAATTAGACCAATATTTCAGAATGTTTTCTTAATTGAAATTTAAGATTTCATTATTAAATAATTTATTAATATCTTAATTAATATATTTAGTTTGCATCGAGTTTCAATATTTTTAAGAATAATTTGACTATATATATGCAAAAGTAAAAAAACAAACAGCTTTGAGAAAAGGGTGATCTAGTAATAGAATTTCATAGAAAAATAATGGTGTATGTTAAGTGATTTTCGGTGCATGAATAGAATTTGCCTAATTAGAGATCGAAATCACTAATAATATGTTAGATCTTATGTTACCAGTTAGCGGCCCTAATTGTTATTAGAAAAAAACATGTTTATTTTTTTTCACTAATTAGCCATATCACATTAGTTTTTCATCATCTGATTGATCAACCTGTTGAAATTATATATATCCTAACCATACATAGTTGTTTGTCTCAAAATTACAATTTATTAACTAAATGAGGTTTGTAGATAGATTGACTCTAGAGTCATTTAAACTAAACAAATTTACGAAAAATGCGAACTACACAATGGTTCCAGTTCCAGAAATACAAAGAAATGTGACAAGAGCAATCGTCTGTCCCCCCAACATTCCCTATCCCTTATACCTAACCAATCAGAACTCTTGATTTCTGCCTTTTTGCAATTAAGTCAGATAGAGAAAGATGACTTGATTGCGAAAAGGCGGAAATCAGGGGTCGACTGGTTGAATACAGAAAGATACAGGATTTTGGGTATAGACGATTTGATTTCTTAATAACTGGTCTCTCAAAGTGCCAGCTGTGTTATACTGATGATACAGTTTGCATGCATGAACCAAATATCAAACCTTTACGTGCATCTTCTTCTCAGTTATTAAAGTATTATTTTTTTAATTCTCATCTAATTAAGGATATTAATTCTTGTTCTTTCTAATATTTCAACATTTAGCAGAAATCCAAGCTATGCATAAATGCAAAAAATGAATGAAGACATCAAAAGGAAGAAGTAGAAACAACTTACACCATCGCTGATCCATTGAACAGAGATCAATACTCCAAGAAAAAGAGCAAAAAACAAGAATATAAACAGCTTTCCTTTTGAGAAATTTCTGTACGAATTTCAGTATAATTTAACAATCATCAATTAATGAAACTCTAGATTCAAATAAGTAACTCATATTGATTAATTGAGAATAAATGAGAGAACATATAAGTAAATTTGCAAAAGCGTACCTGAATCCATCGTTAATTACTGTAGTACCGAAATCCATAATTGGTTGTTAATGAAAAAATGGTTTTGGTTTGGTTTTCCAGATTGATACAAATCTTAGATCTGAAATTAGCTCTTCATGGAAAAGAGTATTTAAAATTTATATAATTTGAGGACCATAACCTTCTATTTATAAACTTGACATTTTGTAATTTGGCCCTTTAACAAATTAGAATATCCCGATATCTACAAATTAGACTCATGATATTTTAAACTTTAAGCCTTTCAATTCTAATATTTAATAATAGTTTTAATAACTTTGGTGTATCATTTTTCTGGTAACTGTGAACTACCAGAAATCCTTTATATATACGAACTCGTATGTGAAGTGCACGTTATGACTTCCTGCACTTAACGAATGTATGATAATCAAGTATATATGAATTAGAATTAATATACATAACAATAAATACAACACATGCACTCCAATAATGCAATCCACATAATCCAATATTAGCACACATATTTCTTTCAATTTATATACATTCAAGTTAAAGAGATTAATTTACTTACTTTAATTTAATTCTCATTCAATTCATATTCCATTTACTTGTATTAAATGGATTCTCCTGCAATTCATATTGTTCTTCGTACAATTCATTTACTTTCTGATCCATTCTTATTTAATTCAATTACTTTTGATTTGGGTACCAATGTTCATTCATTTAGTTGCTTAATAAATTTTATACGTCGAATTCAAATCATTGAATAATTAATATTCATTTTGATATTTTTGGTCATTTTACTTCAACATGGATTGATTTCAATTTTTTAAGATGGTTTCAAATTATAAATTAATATTTACATTACATGTCGAATTCGTTTGTGAATCACTTTATTGCCCTTCTTTTGGTTATATTAATTTTACAATGTCTCATTCGCTATTAAATTTATTTGTTAAACTTTTCAAAACTTCATTTAAAGGTCAAAACTTATTTTTATTAAAACATTCATTTTTTTTTAAAAGCAAAACTAAAATTTGGATATGTATTATAACATAAGATTCTCATATTGGAAATAATTCTGGAAAGATGAAGGACGGAAATTGGTATTTTGCTATATTTCAAAGCTATGAACTTGTAAGTCATTTGAAACTTCTTCCTTAGTTTATTACGTTGGAGTGATATAAATTTTAATTTCATGTTATTGATTCATTATTTAAAGTCGAAAATATTTTATAACTCAAAGTTTAACAAGTTTACCGTTGTTCTTACAGAATATAGGCATACGTTGTGTTGACATATGACTAAAATCTCCAAGTACTTAATATACTTGTTTCAACTCTGAGTAAAAATACTTAAAATCTTTTTTTTTTAATATATATAAAAAGCACGTTCCCTACAGATCGCAGTTATGCAGCGATTATGCTACTATCGCAGTGGAGTCGCTTGTAACTATAGGTACCATACCCTTTGAATTGCACCATGATTATTTGTCATAGATCACAGTGACACAGTGGTTACCCAGTGGAGTCACTTGTACTATAGGCATTTCGCCCCTCGAATTTCGGTATGACGTACAAATCACTATTACTCGGTGGTTGCACCGCTATCCCAGTGGAAGCGCCAGTACTGTAGGCCTCACGCCACCCTCCCCCGAATTGTGCTAACATTAGTATAATCAATCAACATGATACTACCGAGTGAGATTCCAAATTTCGAATGACGGTCCAAACATTGTAGCTCCAAAGCAACTGCGGGTTTCGAATGGAGACTCCCACGAAGTTCTAACGCCTTCGTGACTTTCGATGGAAGGTACTTTCCCGTATCTTCGGTTTGAAAACATATGATCCTATACGAATAATATTTCATTTCATATTCCGCGTATATTGCACCAATATAGATGTCCATTTACATAAGATTTTTCTTCCAAATCATATTTTTCAAATGTATCATTCCTATATGAACTTCATTATATAAAATTTTCATTTTATATCGATTACCTTCCAAATCAATAGTTCTTGAATTAGTTTCATTCTTATATAAATCTTTCATATATAAGTTTAGAAAACTTTCATAACAAATATGTTCAAAAAATCGAAGATCCTCGAAATTTTCGTTTCAATGTCTACAGTTTTGATTTCATAATATGACTTCAACTATCATTTCTCAAACCGAGCTTTATTCAAATTCAAGCCTTTCAAAATTTTTAAATCAAAAGTTTTAGAAATTCGTTCATAATTCATAAAAAATCATATTTATAAAATCAAGCTTTTTCCAAATCATATTTACAAAAAAAACAGTTTTCTTTCCAAATCGTCACTTGTTTGAAATATGTCTTAAAACAAGGTTCCATCTAAACATTCAAACAAATTTCATATTCACATGATAATAAAATCTTTCAAGATTTTTAAATCGATTTTTTATTTATAGAAAGTAGCTTTTGATTCATGGAGTCAAATTTGTAAATAATAACAACAACAATAATAATAATAATAATAATAATAGATTTCCCCTTCAAAATGACATTTTGTTAAAAATATTTCATAAATCCAAATTTCCTTTTACATTCAAACAAATTTGTATTCACATAAATATAAAATCCTTCAAGACTTTTGAATCGATATTTTCAGAAATTAGCTGACGATTCAAAATCCATATTTGTATAACATCAACTTTACTTTTAATCGTTACTTAAAATATATTTTTAAACATAATTTCGTTTAAATATTTCAAAATACTCATTATATAAGATTTTATTCATTTTCTTTTCGATATTAATTAATTGCTACAATTAAATGCATGCTTCTCAAATCCAATAAATACGGCTTCATAAAATTTATAAACATTCAAATTTTCATCTTGACCGTATGTCCACCCTTCGTTGTATGAGAAAACGTTAAGTACTTAATTGTGTATAGTCTTGATACATTTAAAACACGTACATAGGAGATCTAAGGATATAAAAGGACAAGATTACATAACGAAGTTAATTGATTAAGATTCAAAGTCATCGAGGATTATCCGCTTCTTGTCTGGTAGTCTGCATCTTCGTCGGAATTCTCAGTGTGCTCTACTTTAGGTTGTACTACTCCAGGTTGCACGACAGGATTAAGAGAAATGGTGAATACCAACAGCTAGGGGCTGTTAGCGACCATTGGTAGCCGTTGGTATTGCCGCTGCTATACGGATCAACGGTTTCCAACGACTACTAGTGGTAGGCAATGCATATTTCCAACGGCTACCAACTTTTTGTATTGCCACATGGTTTTTCTGGTCAAAGAAACGTTGGAAGGTGTTGAAAACCGTTGAAATTTGTCGTGGATAGCCATTGGAAACCGTTGAAAAACAATGACCAATAAGTCATTGCCTTCCGTTTGAAGCCGTTGAAAATCTGGGTATTTTTTTTATAGAACAGAAATTACACACTTCCAGCCAGACAAATATATACATCGTTCACAACAGCTCCGTTTTGAGCATATAAATCTCAGTCACAATCAAATATTCACCGAAATACCATATTATACGAAAATCAAACACAAAACACATACCACAAGCCAATATTTACATAAAAAGCAACCCAATATATACAATCATGTCCAAACCGTGTCATCACCAATAAAAACCTCCACCACCATGTCCACAACATCATCAACAACACAACATATATATATATATATATATATACAACCATGATCATAAATGTATCAAGCCTCACCAACCCTCATAGCATATATAACAAAAAAGGAACTAACCTCAGCTCTCTTCACCAGAAGATGATGGTGGCGTACCATACCGAGCAATGAACTCCGCCACCTGACGGTTAAGTTGCTCGATCTGCTCCTTGCGGCGACGATCGTGCTCATGAAGCTCTGCAATCTGTGCTCGAAGCTGTGTGATCTCCTTCTTATCCTGAGCCCACTGGTAGGTCTGCTGAGATGTCTAATCCTGTATATAATTTTGGATTTTCAGAATAGATGGAGTTATCATCAGATTGATATACCATTAATGCTAGTCTCAAATTAAAATAAAATACAACATATACTTCTTTATTGTTTGTATGAAGTTTTAATAATAGCAATTAGAGTAAATTTCAGTTTTTATTATAAATTTTAGTTTCGATACCTCTAGATTGTCAAAACCATATTTTCTACTCCGGGTAGGTAGATCCATGACAACATCAAATATCCTATCCTCATCCTCCTTAGTCAACTCAGTCCTCCTAGTGAAATCCAGAATCAACGCCCTCTTTTCCTGAAATTTGTCCTGCTAAATAAAAAACAATTGAATGTAGATTACACTATAATTAAATTATAACAAGTTTAAATTAGGGGATTTTCACTTAAAGGGCCTCCTTTATGTTAAAAATTTATTTCTAGGACACAGGCCGAGAATAATTAGCTTCCAGGACAATTTAAAAAACACTTGCCTATCTACGCCTCATTTTTCTCAAAACAGGCGATTCCGTAAAACCCTAGAGCCCTAATTCGATCTTCTCAAACGATTTGATCTTCTCATACAAGTCGACATTCTAAAACGAGGTAAAATCGTAAAATCGCTAATTCCCTACAGGTCAGAACCTAGTTTTTCATTTTTTTACCATTCAACATTTACCGAAGCATCTAAGCATTATATATCACTACTTTTCAACTATTTTTTTTCTTGTGTGCTTGTTGTTCCTTTGTTTGGTTGTTTGATTATTACTGATGGTTTTTGCCTCTTTGATTACTCAAAAGATAAATAAAAATATTGTTTAAGTAATTGTGAGTAATTTATAAGTTTAACTAAGCTAGAACTAAGAGTTTATCGTATGCTTGTCTACTTTACACCAAAACAGACAAATTAGATTATGAAAATTATCCTAAAACTACCTGTTTTAACAACACTACTTCAGTATGTTCAAACTGCATTGTTACATCACTGCTTCAGTATGTACAAACTGCACAAACATATTTAACTAAATAACTAATAGAGATATCATTTTATCTTTCACTATAAAAAATATAAAAGAATTTATCTTTAAGTTTTTACAGCTGATACAATAATTATAATTACTTTATAGAAAGATAGCAATCATCATTATAAAGTAATCATATTTATCTTTATACAAGAATAAACTTGTTTAGAGTCTAAATCATCATTATATTCAATCAAATTACAACATGATTCTCCAACACCAACAACTGAGACTGATTTATATTTCTATACAGATACATTTATAGAAAAGATATACTTGTTTATCTTTCTATACATATATTATAATTTAAATTATTATTAACTTTAAATAATAAGATATACAAGTTATAAAAGAAGTTTGTTAAATTACTAAGGGAATTTTTTAATAAAAACTATCTTTATGAATATTTTTGAAGCTATAAATGTATTTGGTTTAAAAAGATAAACAAGTTTATGTTTCTATACAAATATTGCATTTTAAAAAAAATATTGTCTTTCTGATTTTTTGATATTACAATTTAAATTATTATTGACTTTAAACAATAAGATATACAAGTTATAAAAGATGTTTTGTTAAATTACTAACAAAAAAATAATTACTAAAAACTATCTTTACAAATTTTTTTGAAGCTACAAATGTATTTGTTTTAAAAAGATAAATAAGATTATCTTCCTATATAGATATTGAATTTTAAATGATTATTGTCTTTAAACAATCAGATATACAAGTTATTAAAGAAGTTTTGTTAAATTACTATGGAAAAAATATATTTAATAAAAACTATCTTTATGAATATTTTTGAAGCTAAAAATGTATTTATTTTAAAAAGATAAACAAGATTATCTTTCTATACAGATATTGAATTTTAAATGATTATTGTCTTTAAACAATCGGATATACAAGTTATTAAAGAAGTTTTGTTAAATTACAGACAAAAAAATAATTACTAAAAACTATCTTTAAGAAATTTTTTGAAGGTATAAATGTATTTGTTTTAAAAAGATAATCAAGATTATACAGATATTGAATTTTAAATGATTATTGTCTTTAAACAATCAGATATACAGGTTATTAAAGAAGTTTTGTTAAATTACTAAGGAAAAAATGTATTTAATAAAAACTATCTTTATGAATATTTTTGAAGCTAAAAATGTATTTATTTTAAAAAGATAAACAAGATTATCTTTCTATACAGATATTGAATTTTAAATGATTATTGTCTTTAAACAATCAGATATACAAGTTATTAAAGAAGCTTTGTTAAATTACAGACAAAAAAATAATTACTAAAAACTATCTTTAAGAAATTTTTTGAAGGTATAAATGTATTTGTTTTAAAAAGATAATCAAGATTATACAGATATTGAATTTTAAATGATTATTGTCTTTAAACAATCAGATATACAAGTTATTAAAGAAGTTTTGTTAAATTATTAAGGAAAAAATATATTTAATAAAAACTATCTTCATGAATATTTTTGAAGCTAAAAATGTATTTATTATAAAAAGATAAACCAGATTATCTTTCTATACAGATATTGAATTTTAAATGATTATTGTCTTTAAACAATCAGATATACAAGTTATTAAAGAAGTTTGTTAAATTACAGACAAAAAAATAATTACTAAAAACTATCTTTAAGAAATTTTTTGAAGGTATAAATGTATTTGTTTTAAAAGGATAATCAAGATTATACAGATATTGAATTTTAAATGATTATTGTCTTTAAACAATCAGATATACAAGTTATTAAAGCAGTTTGGTTAAATTGCTAAGGAAAAAATATAAATGTATTTATCTTTTTAAACTAAAAGTGATTTTTAAATACTTTTACTGCTTATAACCAGTATAGCTAACCTAATTATTTATGGTTGATCATTAATTTTAGCATTCACATATATTTATAATAAACAATTTGTCCAATAACAAAATTGATATTTCAATGCAGGAAAAATGCGTACAAGAAATTCAAGGTACGCTAATCAAAACACAGCATTTGAAGATACACAACAATGTATCTTTATTGACATTAAAGGAGAGCAGTGTTCAAATATAAGGAATCATTCAGATTCTTTTTGTGATATACACAGCAAGACAAATGCAAAATATACCAACACCTCCGCATACTCCTATTGTAAGTAAACAAAATTTTATACTATTAAGTGCAAAAATTAGACTATATTATCATTATATTATTGTATAATAATTTGATTAACATACAATAGATGATTATGAAAACAAATGTTAAAGATAAAATATGTATATCATATTGTGAGTAAACATATAAATTGTGTAAAAAAGATAAATTTGTTTATCTTTTTAAAAAAAGATATGTTATTCATGAGATCATCTAAACTTAGTTTAATTGTTTTCCTGCATGCTTAACCAAAAGCTATGTAGAAATATTATTCTGTATTTAAATTTACATTATTTCCATTTAACAATTTGGTATAACAGGTTCATACAATTAACTTCACTGAAGCAGAAAAAAAAAACTGCAGTCAGAGCCACAGCTACACGAATGTGTCTACTCTCCTCCATAAGGATGCTTGTTTGCAAATTTAGACAACAACTCCGACGCCGACACTGAAGATGATGCTGAACAATATGAAGTGGAAAAAAGGGGTGAAGAAAAAAATAAGGGAACTTATAGGTGTAATTTAGATGCATTCTACAAGTTGATGACTAAAATAAAGGAAAAAAACATATTCTCTTCTGCTGCAATGTCATATATAGATAGCACACCTTTCAAAAAGTTATTTCATATATTTTTGGAAGGTAAAATTAGAATAAAGGTGTAACACCCCGCCTCCGCTAGGGTCACTCGCAAAGGAATGCACTAGCTTTAGAGGGGCATTATTGGTAAACATGCACAGAAATATCACAAGACAGAACATATAAAAATAGCGGAAGTAAAATCAAACTTTCATAACATGAATAAATAAGGTCTAAAGCCTTTTACATCAGAGTACATCAAAACCTGTCTTGCAATAGTAAAGAAGCATAAAGACATTTTCATAAATTATTCCCCAAGTAAAAACAGTAAAGTAGCCATTAGCCAAGAAAAGTCCAAGCCATCCATGATGACCTTCAAGCAGAAGAAGTCCGAACTAAACAACAGTATTTCCTCCCTGTAACCTGGGGGGAAACGGAAGAAAAGAGGCGAAACAAAACGGGTCAGTCAAAAAGACTGAGTAAGCCCTATCTACTATTAGCATAAAAACTAGTAAAGTTAACTGACATGAGAAACTGAGATGAACATAAGCATGATAACAAGATAGATAAGCTAAATCAAAATAACAGGATGAACTACTGAACTCAGATAACTAAGGTGTCATGATAAATTACGATGTCAAGATAAAACAAGGTATCACATCGTCAGGTTTCTATCAAGTATAATATCCCCAAGATATCTGTCACGTATAACGCCCCGTGATATCTATCCTGTATTTTAGCTCTGCACCTACCGTACTAGTATCCCCACCGTGTCATGTGTTAACCAAGAATGACCCTCACTCAAAAGTCGTGTAATGGTCCATGTCAACCTAATATATCGCATATATAGGTTACTCAACTTGTATGTTTTATTCCATGTAAATGTTCAGTCCCTTGCCGTAGACCATACGGGCTTTCCCATGAGATTCTATATTACTTTAACATAGTTCCATGATCCTTAAGATCGGTTTGGACTGTTACCCTAAACCTAGCCAGGGTCTTCCAACATGAATTATCGTTTGTACAACTAGGACTTATGCTACCTAGGGCTACTAGGGATTATGCTTACCTATTGCACGTTTTCGTATCTCGGTTTGGGTTCAACCACCTAGGGCCACTAGGGATTACGCTAACCGCCAACCGCGCCCTTTTTCCCACGCATATATCGTGAATCGTTTTTCCATGACTGTATGCACATGTATCACATCGTGCCATCCGAGTCCTGTCACAGGGCAGACCAGGAAATACAGGACTCGGTCGGGAGCTTTCACTTTATCTGCCGATGCAGATGCTAAGGTCAGTTTTTTCCTATACGTGGCTATGGTCCCACGAGACCACTCCCTCAACTAGTGAAAGACAAGACAGGATAAATCCTGTATGAGAACACAACACTGGCCAACCCACATCCAAGCCTTACCGCAACCATAATTAGATAGCAATTATGGTCTATTGGGTGTTCTCTGCCTTTCCGTACGTAAACGCTTGACCAAAGATGGTAGGTAGCCTGACGAAATGCTATCTAAGGTACGACCGTGTATCGTCGA
Source organism: Allium sativum (assembly GCA_030737875.1). Classification (NCBI taxonomy): domain Eukaryota; kingdom Viridiplantae; phylum Streptophyta; class Magnoliopsida; order Asparagales; family Amaryllidaceae; genus Allium; species Allium sativum. The sequence continues at coordinate 975,698,962 of CM060915.1, read as the reverse complement.
CTATCCCCTATCCATCCCCGTCTTTAGGTCGCTCGTATAGCAACCAAGGCATACTCTTGGTTCTTCTAACGCAGACCTTAACCTCTCATGAGCCTAGTATAATCACCTGGCAGCTCATAGAGGGATACCAAGAATACCCTCACGTTCCCCGAAGCCGCTGCTTCGTTACCCAGTTCGCTGGAGCCTTTATCCAAATCAGATACTTGCTCCTACTCGTATACTTAAACGATGACCTACCGTATTAGGTTACTCATCTATCTATGAACTGGTCTAAACTTCCTTGACTAAGAATCATTACTTAGTTATTCTTCAACTAAGGTTTACCACTTAGCATTGTTCCCGTTATCCTTGTTAACTACGGTTATCCACCTAATCCTCAGAACTAGGGTTTACATAATGAATTAAGTGTCACTTAAGTTCATGACTTAACCCGTCTACAAATCCTGTCAAAATTGGCTAAGTATCCAAGTTCAAGGCTTAACCCTACAAACCATGCTCAAGTTGGTTAAGTATATTAAGCAATTCACGACTTAACCTCGTCCAATTATCATTCTAGATTGGTTAAGTATATATTAACTTGACCCTATCAATTTACTTAGTCAAATCGGTCAAGTTTATTCAAGCGATTCGTGACTTAGCCTTATCATGTTTTCACGTTATATTGGTTAAGTATTGGTTAACTTAACCACAATAAATTAACGAGTTAGATTGGATAAGTATAGGTCACTTAACCACATCAATTCATCACGTTTAGATTAGTTAAGTGTTTAACTTAACCCCATTAAACTACCAAGTGGGATTAATTAAGTCTAGGCTAACTTAACCCCATCTGATTTCCATGTTTAGACTAGTTGAGTCTAATCTTAACCCCATTCGTTAACCGTATTTTTCGGTTAACCGTCATTAAGAAAACTTACTTAACCTTACCAAGTTATCGCGTTGGATTGATTAAGTGTTGGTTAACTTAACCCCATCCACTAGTCATATAAAAATGGTTAAGTGTCATTAGGCAAATCAAGTTACTTAACCTACCCAACCTTGTCATGTTTTGTTAAGTATCATTAGCCTAATCAAATTACTTAACCCATTTGTCCATGTCATATTTGGTTAAGAGTCATTAATCAAATTAACTTAACCCTATCATGTGGCATTAATTACTTAATGCACCTTCACCTCTCACATTAGACTTTGTTGTGGTTACTAGTTAAGCCGGTCGGTTCCGGGTAGCTTTACACCACAACTTGGTCTAACCTCGGGTTCAAGCACAACATGACCAACTTCTCACATTGGGTCCTATTGTTTGCAACTACTAGTTAGGCCGGTCGGTTCCGGGTAGTTTTACGTTGCAAACTCAACCCAACCTCGAGTTGGCCACACTTATATTATCTAAGTGTCATGTCCATCATGTTTCCCAAAACATGTTACAAGTTTTCAAGCATTTGGGTAGACCTAACTTAATAGGTAAATTCCCAAAGGGTAGACCTAACTTAATAGGTAAATTCCCAAGCTTATGTTTTTATGCATACTTACATGTCAACTTCCATGTTATATTTCAAGTCATGTTTTCAAGTTGTATTTTCATGTCATTAGAAATTCCCATAACATAACCCAACGCTTTTAAACTCGCATATACGTTCGCGACAACGTAATGGATTAAAAGAAGAGACTTGGCAAAGGCATGACAAAAATGGATATTAAGCCACAAGTTAATCATGGTGGCAAATGAGGCACAAATGTGTTCATTAACTTGCATGTTACATTCTTAAGCCTCAAAACATGCATAAACCCAAACTTGGCACATAAGCGAATCATGGTGACAAAAGATATGGAATGATGACTAGTAACTCGCATATATCATCATATAAGGGTTATGACTTCATATGCAAGTTGACATAAAGGTTATGAGGGTTCTCATGTTGCCTAATGCAACATTTCAACATAAAGGTTGTAGCTTTTAGCTCACAAGATCAAGATAATGACTTCATAAACTTGCATGACATGATAGCATGTTTCATACTCAATGATCAAACCCAAACTTGCAACATGAACATTTAACTTCATAGTTAATATCTAAGAGTAGGGAAAGGGCTTACATTGCTATGAAGGCACAAAAGATATGACAAAGCCCTTATGCAATCAAATAGACCCAAAATGCAAGCTCTAACATAAAAACCCTTGAGCCAAAATGATCAAAACCCTTGCTTTATGATGCAAAGATAGAAACTTGACTTGAATGCAAGCTAATGACACTCATACAAGCTTGAAAACACTTGTATGCATGGAAAATCTCTCATAGAAACCATTTAGAAATTTTATGAAGAGAGTGGAGGCCATGAGAGGTAAAATTTTGCCATAGTTTAGTTGCATGAATGAATAATGAGGATATAGGATAGGTTAGGGTCTTATTTATAGATTAGGCAAGTGTTTTAGGCCATAGGATTAAACCTAGATTCAATCCAAGCAATCAAAGCATGTCTTGGGGAAGAAGTCAAGTGTAGGAACCATCTAGGGCCTTTAGATTAAAGATGAACCATGAGAACCATCCAAATGCAAAATCTGCATTTGAGCGAATCGGCCCACGGCTTGACAGCCAAACACCCTGGATTAACCCCTAGTCGACCCAGCAGGCTCGGGTCGACCTCAAAAATCGGCCGGTTCGGTTATTCCCCTCTCCCAATTCGCTGTTTTGAACATTTTTGCATATTTATTTATTTAATTTTCAATTATATATATATATATCAATATATATATATTTCTCTGCGCAACCCATTTCACTTAATTAAGTATACTTTAATTTGGGAATTTTTCGTGAAACTTCGCGAGGCCATATCTTGGTCATACGGACTCCGATTTTCGAAAACTCGGACTCTATTTCGCGTATTTTTCCGAGACGAACGCATTGGAAAAGCCCGTTTCCCTTGATTCAGATTTTACAGTTTAATTCTGCCTCCATTTATGTTATAACAGGTTATTGAAAATACGGGTTGTTACATTCTCCCCACCTTTTAGGATTTCGTCCCCGAAATCTCCAAGTTAGGAAGAACATATCCTACCATCCATCATCCATCTACTCAAAACATCATCCACAAGCAACCATTGTCCTTAGATGATTTCTAATGCTGTATGAATATATGCAAAACGTGTGTGTACATGTTCCTTAGCTAATGCTAATAATCAGGCCTGAATAATCTTTCTAATGCAAAATATGTATAGTGCCATGAATCCAACATGTATGCAAATAGTCCTAGTCATATAGATACTATATGCGTGCACAATCATTCATTCATATGCAACAACCGCATGATAATACATTCGATTTCATCCATAAACAAGTATAAATACTCGTGCATATGCAATATGAAATGTGACCGAGTCGAGCTAGTATCTAATGTGTATTCGCGCATCCACGAGCAACCACTTGCAACCACTTGCAACCATATCAATCATAACATGTTTCAAATACATGTTTACATCCATAGGGTTCTACCTAGAATTCCCTGAAACAGGGTCGAGAAGATAAACAGGACAAACTCCTTACAGGGTTTGTAACGGAGAATAGGACCGAGAGGATGTCCACAAAAGATAGCCTACAAGTAAGCTCTACAGAAAACAGGGATCAAGGATATACTCCCAAAAAGAGATATCATGCGCGTATCTAGTCTTTGACCATCAAAGTCGTCTTTTAACTTCGCGATTTTGTAGCTTCTTATTCCTGTTTCCATAACATGAGCTGGAACTCATTTCTTCGTCGCCTCTCGTTCCACTTGCACTTATCCTTTTCCTAGAATACTTGACGCAAACATGACTGCGTACTCATGATCTCATGCAAGCTTTCCAAAATTCACTAGTGAATCTTGGATCTCGTTTATATACTATAAGGCATTCCATGTAGAAGAACTTTCTCTTGAAAGTAAACAGATGTTAACCAGGTTATCAAGTGCACTTAATAGGGTGATCTCTATAACCCATGCATAAATGAAGTAAACCATTCGTCTTATCGGCGCACACCACTCGATCGGGCTTCAAATTTCCAATAAAGGCATCAAGGGTTTCTAAGTTACTAGTCATGACAAAAACTCAAAAAGGTTACACGATACTTCGAGGGCATTACCAAGGCTAGTCAAAAGGTCTAACTACCCTCCTATCAAAACCGAGAGTGGCACCCCCTACTGGATAACCACTTCATCCCTAGAATCCATCCATAGCTTATAAACATAAGCATTATTTCCAAATTCAACACTTGGCATAAACATTCTCAAATCCAAACAGGTCATGTATAAATGGACTGATTCTCCAATAGGACTTTGAGACAAAAATGGGATCCTCTATTACGCTAGTACTTAAGGTGCAGAGACTCAACTACCGAAGCGGACTTAAATGATGCGGGGATCAAAACAAAGTCTTGGCGGGATGATAGAAAAGAATAACTAGATCTTCAACAAGGATGTTATCCCCCTACTCAGGTACTCTAGTGAGGGTATACAATTATCTTCACGATGATCTTGTCCTTGTCCCACAATACTTAACTATCCGTCCCGTTTCACCATACCAAATATATTTTTCGTTATGGGTTGAGCCATACCAACAAGTTGCTCATCCTTAAGCTCGTATCCTTTATCCTCTTTCTCACTATCCTTTCTTATAACGCGGCCACTGGTCTCTCGAGAACCACCTCCATCGTATGGAAAGCACTTTCGTAGGTAGAAAAGACTAGTCGCAGTTAAAACTACTGTGACTACAGATGGAGGAAAGAAAGGAAAAGAGACTCAATTAAGGAAACAAGGATAGTGCTAATGGCCTTTGGGGAATAGCCTTTTTCTTTTAAAAGAAAATTTTCTTGAAAAATGCTTCTTTGTAAACGGTTTTTTTTTTCAAATAGTTTTCAGAAGGTCTTTAAAAACTTTTGCCCAGTCTGGTAACCTTCTGCTCTGATACCACGTGTAACACCCCGCCTCCGCTAGGGTCACTCGCAAAGGAATGCACTAGCTTTAGAGGGGCATTATTGGTAAACATGCACAGAAATATCACAAGACAGAACATATAAAAATAGCGGAAGTAAAATCAAACTTTCATAACATGAATAAATAAGGTCTAAAGCCTTTTACATCAGAGTACATCAAAACCTGTCTTGCAATAGTAAAGAAGCATAAAGACATTTTCATAAATTATTCCCCAAGTAAAAACAGTAAAGTAGCCATTAGCCAAGAAAAGTCCAAGCCATCCATGATGACCTTCAAGCAGAAGAAGTCCGAACTAAACAACAGTATTTCCTCCCTGTAACCTGGGGGGGAAACGGAAGAAAAGATGCGAAACAAAACGGGTCAGTCAAAAAGACTGAGTAAGCCCTATCTACTATTAGCATAAAAACTAGTAAAGTTAACTGACATGAGAAACTGAGATGAACATAAGCATGATAACAAGATAGATAAGCTAAATCAAAATAACAGGATGAACTACTGAACTCAGATAACTAAGGTGTCATGATAAATTACGATGTCAAGATAAAACAAGGTATCACATCGTCAGGTTTCTATCAAGTATAATATCCCCAAGATATCTGTCACGTATAACGCCCCGTGATATCTATCCTGTATTTTAGCTCTGCACCTACCGTACTAGTATCCCCACCGTGTCATGTGTTAACCAAGAATGACCCTCACTCAAAAGTCGTGTAATGGTCCATGTCAACCTAATATATCGCATATATAGGTTACTCAACTTGTATGTTTTATTCCATGTAAATGTTCAGTCCCTTGCCGTAGACCATACGGGCTTTCCCATGAGATTCTATATTACTTTAACATAGTTCCATGATCCTTAAGATCGGTTTGGACTGTTACCCTAAACAAAGCCAGGGTCTTCCAACATGAATTATCGTTTGTACAACTAGGACTTATGCTACCTAGGGCTACTAGGGATTATGCTTACCTATTGCACGTTTTCGTATCTCGGTTTGGGTTCAACCACCTAGGGCCACTAGGGATTACGCTAACCGCCAACCGCGCCCTTTTTCCCACGCATATATCGTGAATCGTTTTTCCATGACTGTATGCACATGTATCACATCGTGCCATCCGAGTCCTGTCACAGGGCAGACCAGGAAATACAGGACTCGGTCGGGAGCTTTCACTTTATCTGCCGATGCAGATGCTAAGGTCAGTTTTTTCCTATACGTGGCTATGGTCCCACGAGACCACTCCCTCAACTAGTGAAAGACAAGACAGGATAAATCCTGTATGAGAACACAACACTGGCCAACCCACATCCAAGCCTTACCGCAACCATAATTAGATAGCAATTATGGTCTATTGGGTGTTCTCTGCCTTTCCGTACGTACACGCTTGACCAAAGATGGTAGGTAGCCTGACGAAATGCTATCTAGGGTACGACCGTGTATCGTCGACTATCCCCTATCCATCCCCGTCTTTAGGTCGCTCGTATAGCAACCAAGGCATACTCTTGGTTCTTCTAACGCAGACCTAAACCTCTCATGAGCCTAGTATAATCACCTGGCAGCTCATAGAGGGATACCAAGAATACCCTCACGTTCCCCGAAGCCGCTGCTTCGTTACCCAGTTCGCTGGAGCCTTTATCCAAATCAGATACTTGCTCCTACTCGTATACTTAAACGATGACCTACCGTATTAGGTTACTCATCTATCTATGAACTGGTCTAAACTTCCTTGACTAAGAATCATTACTTAGTTATTCTTCAACTAAGGTTTACCACTTAGCATTGTTCCCGTTATCCTTGTTAACTACGGTTATCCACCTAATCCTCAGAACTAGGGTTTACATAATGAATTAAGTGTCACTTAAGTTCATGACTTAACCCGTCTACAAATCCTGTCAAAATTGGCTAAGTATCCAAGTTCAAGGCTTAACCCTACAAACCATGCTCAAGTTGGTTAAGTATATTAAGCAATTCACGACTTAACCTCGTCCAATTATCATTCTAGATTGGTTAAGTATATATTAACTTGACCCTATCAATTTACTTAGTCAAATCGGTCAAGTGTATTCAAGCGATTCGTGACTTAGCCTTATCATGTTTTCACGTTATATTGGTTAAGTATTGGTTAACTTAACCACAATAAATTAACGAGTTAGATTGGATAAGTATAGGTCACTTAACCACATCAATTCATCACGTTTAGATTAGTTAAGTGTTTAACTTAACCCCATTAAACTACCAAGTGGGATTAATTAAGTCTAGGCTAACTTAACCCCATCCGATTTCCATGTTTAGACTAGTTGAGTCTAATCTTAACCCCATTCGTTAACCGTATTTTTCGGTTAAGCGTCATTAAGAAAACTTACTTAACCTTACCAAGTTATCGCGTTGGATTGATTAAGTGTTGGTTAACTTAACCCCATCCACTAGTCATATAAAAATGGTTAAGTGTCATTAGGCAAATCAAGTTACTTAACCTACCCAACCTTGTCATGTTTTGTTAAGTATCATTAGCCTAATCAAATTACTTAACCCATTTGTCCATGTCATATTTGGTTAAGAGTCATTAATCAAATTAACTTAACCCTATCATGTGGCATTAATTACTTAATGCACCTTCACCTCTCACATTAGACTTTGTTGTGGTTACTAGTTAAGCCGGTCGGTTCCGGGTAGCTTTACACCACAACTTGGTCTAACCTCGGGTTCAAGCACAACATGACCAACTTCTCACATTGGGTCCTATTGTTTGCAACTACTAGTTAGGCCGGTCGGTTCCGGGTAGTTTTACGTTGCAAACTCAACCCAACCTCGAGTTGGCCACACTTATATTATCTAAGTGTCATGTCCATCATGTTTCCCAAAACATGTTACAAGTTTTCAAGCATTTGGGTAGACCTAACTTAATAGGTAAATTCCCAAAGGGTAGACCTAACTTAATAGGTAAATTCCCAAGCTTATGTTTTTATGCATACTTACATGTCAACTTCCATGTTATATTTCAAGTCATGTTTTCAAGTTGTATTTTCATATCATTAGAAATTACCCATAACATAACCCAACGCTTTTAAACTCGCATATACGTTCGCGACAACGTAATGGATTAAAAGAAGAGACTTGGCAAAGGCATGACAAAAATGGATATTAAGCCACAAGTTAATCATGGTGGCAAATGAGGCACAAATGTGTTCATTAACTTGCATGTTACATTCTTAAGCCTCAAAACATGCATAAACCCAAACTTGGCACATAAGCGAATCATGGTGACAAAAGATATGGAATGATGACTAGTAACTCGCATATATCATCATATAAGGGTTATGACTTCATATGCAAGTTGACATAAAGGTTATGAGGGTTCTCATGTTGCCTAATGCAACATTTCAACATAAAGGTTGTAGCTTTTAGCTCACAAGATCAAAATAATGACTTCATAAACTTGCATGACATGATAGCATGTATCATACTCAATGATCAAACCCAAACTTGCAACATGAACATTTAACTTCATAGTTAATATCTAAGAGTAGGGAAAGGGCTTACATTGCTATGAAGGCACAAAAGATATGACAAAGCCCTTATGCAATCAAATAGACCCAAAATGCAAGCTCTAACATAAAAACCCTTGAGCCAAAATGATCAAAACCCTTGCTTTATGATGCAAAGATAGAAACTTGACTTGAATGCAAGCTAATGACACTCATACAAGCTTGAAAACACTTGTATGCATGGAAAATCTCTCATAGAAACCATTTAGAAATTTTATGAAGAGAGTGGAGGCCATGAGAGGTAAAAATTTTCCATAGTTTAGTTGCATGAATGAATAATGAGGATTTAGGATAGGTTAGGGTCTTATTTATAGATTAGGCAAGTGTTTTAGGCCATAGGATTAAACCTAGATTCAATCCAAGCCATCAAAGCATGTCTTGGGGAAGAAGTCAAGTGTAGGAACCATCTAGGGCCTTTAGATTAAAGATGAACCATGAGAACCATCCAAATGCAAAATCTGCATTTGAGCGAATCGGCCCACGGGTTGACAGCCAAACACCCTGGATTAACCCCTAGTCGACCCAGCGGGCTTGGGTCGACCTCAAAAATCGGCCGGTTCGGTTATTCCCCTCTCCCAATTCGCTGTTTTGAACATTTTTGCATATTTATTTATTTAATTTTCAATTATATATATATATATATATATATCAATATATATATATATTTCTCTGCGCAACCCATTTCACTTAATTAAGTATACTTTAATTTGGGAATTTTTCGTGAAACTTCGCGAGGCCATATCTTGGTCATACGGACTCCGATTTTCGAAAACTCGGACTCTATTTCGCGTATTTTTCCAAGACGAACGCAATGGCATAGCCCGTTTCCCTTGATTCAGATTTTACAGTTTAATTCTGCCTCCATTTATGTTATAACAGGTTATTGAAAATACGGGTTGTTACAAAAGGATATTAGAAAAAGTGCAAAAAGTTTAGATGAAGTCATTACATCATACGATAGGGAAGAGAAAGCATTTAAAATAGGAGATGCTAGTCTTAAGTTAACTGAAGAGGATATTAGTTTAATACTTAGAATTCCATTGACCAGAAAGAATATATTCCCAATTGGAATTATTAGTAGGAATAACTTGGATGAGGAGTACTTAAGTTTTCTAAATCGAAATTTTGGGTGGAATGAGAGGGTAAATAAGAAAAATTTGAGTAAGAGAATCTAAATAATGATTGAAGAAAGGAACGAAAGTGAAGATTTAGTTAAATTACTTCTTTTATTACTAATTATCACATTCTTCTTCCCCAACAACCATTTCTACTTACAGTGGGGATTTATTCCCAAATTGTCGAATTTGAAGAACATAAATTCCATTTCTTTGGCAATTCACACACATGTGTCCCAAAATGTTGAAAAGTTTGCTAAAGACCCAAGAAATATGCTCGGATGCTCCATGATATTATTGGTATGTATTTTATATTTAATACTGTACATTGAATTTATCTAATATCAAAAATTAACGTATTTTAATTTTTTGACAGTATTGGCTTTGTGAAAGGACACAAATCATTGAGGTTAAAGAGGGTTGTGAAAATGAAAGGCCAATAATACTAAAATGGAATTTATCGTTGTTGAAAAACATATCAATCCAATCCATTAAGTCAGAAAAGGTAATTTCTTTGTGTGTGCTTCCTTGCTGATTATGTCATTTTACTGTTATTTTTAAATTTAAAAAACTTATTTTTTACCACATGCGTAAAAAGATAAGAACTTTTATCTTTTTAATTATTCTTTTTTTTATTATCTATACCTTTGATTAATTTTATGCATATTAATCATTATTGGGTATTTTCACCTAGAAGCCAAATAAATTTGCAGATAACAAATTAATCAACAATATGAAGTAACAATATTGTTTTCCAAATTTTATTTTTTCAGTTTGCAAAGAGATTCAAAAAATTATGAAAGATGAAAAAAATTCTTCTATTGAAAATGAACAAGACTTTGGAAGAGGAAAAAAAGATAATGAAGAAAGCTTTCTTCTAACACATGTCGAAGGCAAAGTTAAAGAAATTGCAAGGTTAAAAAGAAAAGTTGAGCAGTTACAAAAAAAGCTTCAGTCCAAAGAAAATCAATTACAAGCCCAAAAAAAGAAGAGAAAAGAATTGGAAAGTTTGTTAAATAATGAACACAATTTAACTGAAATTCTTGAAAAAGAATGATGAAGAAAACAAAGATACAGAAAAAGATCTGAAACGTAATGAAACCGACGAAATTGAAGAAAAAATATGTGAGAAAATTGATGGTGAAGAAATGGAAGATATAGAAGAAGAAATAGAACATAATGAAAATGAAAAAATTCAAGAAAAAGAATGTGAAAATATGGATGGTGAAGAACAGGAAGATAAAGAAGAAGAAGTAGAACATAATGACCCTGAAGAATTTGAAGAAAAAGAAAAAAATAGATAAAGAGAAAAGGAAAAGGAAAAAGAAAAAGCGAAAGTGTGAAAGCCAAGAAACTATAATTGTGGATACTCTCAAGACACCAAAAAGTTTAAAAATGAGAAAAAGGTAAAGGAAAATAGTAAATTCTGGATTTTTTAAGGAATTGCACGATGACGAACAGGAGTTCATAGTAGATTACTTCAACAAATTTGGTGATGTTAAGTAAGCATATATACTGTTTAAATTATATACTTTATAAATTAATAAAAACAAATTTCTTAAATTATAACTTTGTTTACTTTACAATGTAGAGATTTACAATTCGAACGACAAAAACAATATTGTCATACATAAGGACATGATTGAAGAATGATTTTCGGTGAATTTGTTTCTGGCCAGGTAAGTATGTAATATAATTCGACTTATGACACAAATGGATTTGTACACATATGATATTTATTCTGATTACTGAAACATAGAAGCTCTACTGATCACATAATTTTCATAATTTTTACAATATAAAAAGATAAAAACATATATCTTTTTTTTAAATAATATTTTCGTACTTATATTGTACATAATAATTTTATATCATATGAAATGTTTTCATATTACTTTGAGTAATAGAATTTACCATATGGTAAAACAAATAATTTCAATTAATCATATATTTTTAATACTTTTATCTTTACAAAAATATAAATACATTTATCATTTTACAAATTTAATCTATCAAAGAAAAAATGCACATATATTATGATAATTGCAAAGTGTTTTACTATCTTTGTGTCAATGAACTTTAATTTTTGTCACATATAATTATCTATTACTAGCATATCAAAACAATATAAAATTGCTTTATTTTATATGTTCGTTATTGCAACTACTCTGATATAATGCCCGTGCAGATAATTGATTGGTTCTGGTATAAAGTAGCAAATATGTGGGATGTCAATTCAAACGTAGCTTACTTTAATACCACAATGACAGTAAGATCATTATTATAGACATATACGTAATGATTCATTAATAAATTTGGTTTGTATAACTTCAATATTACTTTATTTATATAGAAAAGTGCTACTATTGACAAAGAAAATGTCAAAACTCATTCGTTTATTCCAGCTTTGACGGTAGCACTTCAAGATTCACGATGTGATGTACTCTTATTTCGAATCCATGAAGAGTGACACTGGGTACTTTTAACATTTGAATCAGAATTTTCAGACTGGGCGCTGTATGATTCTTTGTCAAACAGATGTAGAAATGGAAATTTTCTAGCAGGCACAAAAAAGCGTGTTAAAAATCATAAGACAATTTGAATGTTTAATTTTTCTACGTTAACTAAATTAATAAATATTCTTATTATTATATACAGCAAAATTTAGTCAATAACATAAACAAGAAACTTCAGAAGGAACAAACTACGGAGAATACCAAAAAATCATCTGTACTTATAGTTGGAGAATGTGCTCAGCAGCGCAATCGCTAGTACTATATAATTGCTATATTGTTTAATTTTTTTTCCCACATATAGTCAACAACACCGGAAGATAAATAGTTTTATCATTTTCAAAATTTGTTGTTTATGTATACATACATACATAAAACTATATTTTTTTTAAACATAAAAATTTATTTACTAAATGTTTTAATACTACATTAAATTATATTATAATTTGCTACTATAAAATAAGTATATAATATTTTTTAAATTAAAAAGTTGAATAAAATAAATACATTTATCTGTTTAGTAACTTCTGTTTTTTATACATTAATTTATACATACATACATATATATAAATATATATATATATATATATTAATTTTGTAATAAGAATTATAAACTTATTTTAAATTTAACCATCTTAAAAAGGATTTATCTTTCTTACAACAGATATGATTGTGGTATGTATGTGATTATGAACATTACAAAACTGGCTCAAGATAGATGCCTTGTTGCAACCATACCTCAAACAGAAATTAATCACCTAAGATGTAACGACCTGAAAATCCGAACCAATTTGAGAATGTCATTTTGGCTAATTTAAAGAATTTCGAATATTTAAAGTGATTTATTTCAAATAATAACGACGAATTTTTTTTTATAATCGAAGTAAAAACGAATAAATTTATTTTAATTATATAACGAGCCTGAAATGGCGCGGCAGTTTGAAAATTCGATTTTAAATTTCAATTGAATGTATAAAATTCGTTTTAAATCAGAATGGGGACGACCCGGGAAAATATAACTCTGTTTGACGATGTCTTTCCAACGAATCCGAAAAATCGAATTTCCGTAATGAAGATCAAAAGTTATGATCAAATGAATTTTCAGAATAGTCGCTATAGAATTTATAAGGGCCTGTAAAATAGCCATTTTTCAAACGACCTCTGTTTTCGATGAAACCACCTCTGTTGGATCTGGAATGTCGAATTATTGCTAGGTTTCAATTTTCAGAATTTTTCGAATTAGTATGTGAGCGTGGCAAGTGAAAACGCATTTTGTCAGTTGACAGTTAAATTGGATCGACCCGAAAAAGGCCATTTTTCCAACGGTCTCGGAATTCAACGAAATTAGTTTCGTTGGAATCGTATCGTCGAAACATAACCAAAAATAATTTTTCTGGATTTTTCAGGGTCAGTATGTGGGCCCGGTAAGGTGAAATGTACGTTCGAATTGATATACGGTAGCGGTGTGTGTGTTAATCAGTTTGGACCTTATATTTATATATATAAAAACCAAGCCACTTAACACACATCAGCCATTTCCTCTTTCCTCCACCAAACTTCCTTTTCCATGGCAGAATTTATTTATTTATTTTTTATTTAAAAACAAATATTCACTCAAAATTAAAATCTCTCCAAACCATGACATATTATATGTCGATTCGAAGCTCTCGACGACACGAACCTACTGATGGTCTCAGATCTGACATGCAGTGAAGGACGCGGCCGGAAATCGCGGTCAAACCTCCTGATTTTCAAAATTCAAAGGTCAATTTTGGGGCTTTTCGATTTGGGAGTTTATGGACAAATCAAGGATCTGGGTATTGCAGAGGATGTTCACCCGAGTGCAACGATGGCGTTCGTTTGAATTATAGTCGAGTAGGGCGCCGGAATTTGGTGGTTAAAGTCATGAATGGCCGGATCTAGGGTTCGATGGTGGCGGCTCCACGGTTGGCCGGAGGTTCCGTGCTTGGGTGGGTCAGGTGCGACGGAGGATGCTCTTCGAGATGGAGTTGGTCGGAGGACCTCCGATGGTCGGAGCAAGGGGCAAAGGCCGGTCAAAGCTGGCTGCGAATGGGTTAGTTCACGTCGAGCTACTGTAGCACGGAGGAAACGAGCGGGAAGAGGACATCCAGGGTGCTGACGTGGCATCAATTGGTTGGTGAGGAAAATTAATTTATTAATTTTTATATATTTAAAATTCGAATAGAAAAACACTCATATCTCTTTCGTTTTAAGTCGGATTTGGACGCGGTCTGTTGCGTTGGGATCGTGGCGGAGATGCGGACGTTTTGACACTAACCAGGCTGCATGCTGAGACTATCAAATTTTGGGCTATTGTCGGACGTTCAATTCAAATTGTAACGCAAAGGTGAGTGTTTCTTCACTCACGTAAGACTAAATTTATCCCATATTTATCGAATTAATGTATGGAATAAATTGTTTACATGGTTGTGTTTGATTTGGTGAATGATTGCTTGAAATTGATATGCCAGTGTGTTACATGCAATAATAATCGATAATTGGTTATTTAAATTTAATTTAAATTTCAAATTTGAAAACTCCGACACCTGTCAACCAGTATGTGATTAGATTTACTGTTCGAATGAATGTTTGTGATGGATGCGTCTGTTTACTTGATTACTGAAGGTGTATTGTTTGAATTGTTCTGTCATTCAGTATATGATGTGGTGTGCCCATGTGACGATAAATCCCAATTACCCTTGATGTTGCGGGCATCGAATAAACCCGGGATTTATCGATAAAATGAATTAAGAACACAGAGTGAAATGATAAACCTCTGTGACCCCAATTTGGATTGAAATGATAGATCCATCCCGAATATCGAGAAATTAAATTTAAATCACTTGGCCATAGGATAGCAAATTATATACGGACACCGGTTGGTTAAATATATTTGTTTAACCATGAATTTTGAAATTTATTGTTTAACGACAATAAGAAATGTTTTATAATTTATTTCCTTTGAATTTGAAATTTGAAATGCAAATAAAAAGGGGAAATAATTTTGGGTTGTAATTAAGGTTAAATATAAGTGAAATGATTTTATCGAATGTATTGAGATTGAACTGTGTGTCTGATTTGAGATTTACTTTAAATCAGCCTTGATTTGAATTAAAGGTGAATTGTAAACTCGACATTTGTTGAAATTTAAAATCTTGAAACGATGAAATTGAATTGAAAAATTCAAAGTTTGTTATAAATTGAATATTCGAAATAGGAGCATGATTTGAAATTGAATGTCGCTTCGGGATTCAACGTATTGAATTTAAAATAAATATTGAAGTGGGAATTTGAAAAAATTGAAATGATCGAAATCGGATTTGGTTTATTTGTTATGAATTAAGATCGTTGAATTGGGCACTCGGGTTAAAAATAACCATCTGATTTGGAATTGGCAAAATTTGAAATGAATGTATATTTGAAATAAAGTCGATCGGGATTGTGAATTCGAATTGATTTACTTGAAGTTGAAATACAACTGCAAGTGTAAACGAAATCTGGGCGAAACGATGCTAATTCCAACTATAGTATGTCAAAACTATTTTGTTAATAAATTAAATTTCCTTATAACTATTTATTGTATAAATTATTTAAATAAAATACTTTATAATTATTAATTATTTATTTTATGAATTATTTTAATGTTTTAATTATTTTGTCAAACTCTACTTTTATTACAAACTATTATTTCAAATTATTTCAATTATACCTTTAAACTATTTAAATATATTGTTAATTAATTGGATATTCAAATTTTATAAGTTGGAATTAGTTCAAGATGTTGAGCGTAAATGGGAATATCCCAGTTGAATAATATTCTATTTAGAATATGAAAATGAATTTCGAAACATGATATTTTGATATGAAACACGAACTCCTTTGAAAGGTAAAAACACTGACCGGTGTGAAAAATGTAAACGATGGGTTGTCAAGGAGACCGGAGTCGACATAAGGCATACTCTCTGTCAGTGTCGATACCACTTTGACAACTGTGTACGCGGTGGAAGTTCCAGAACCGAAGTCGGATGGTATGGAGGCGATTACTGGATTTGAAGAAAGAGAACGATGATGGATTAGCCTTGACCTTCGGGTCATAATTGAAATGACTAAAACAGGAGCCATACCCAGGTTAATGAGATCGCTTCTCTGATCGAACGCGCTCCTTCGAAACCATCTCTATTACTACTGTGATCGATTTGGGTGCACCCCTTGAATATGGGAATGTCGTTCGAGGTGGGCGGTAGTTGCGGCTATGCGTTACCACCGGCCTGGGTCCGCGAATTCGGTAGAATCCTACCGGGGTATTTCCTCAGTGCCTTGTCATATTATCCTGATCGAGCCCCTACGATTTTGATTTAACGTTGTCGTATCACGGCGCATCCCTATCCACCGACGTACTGGTGTGTTATATGCAAACTGTACGACAACGGTATAAACGGCGTAAGGGTAACTTGGTAAGCTGCTTACGCTATTTTCGATATTATACCTTACTGAATAAACACTATTGTAATAGCGTATTATATTATGTATGTATTAGTTTAACGGATCCTTGAGAGATGGAAAATCTCGTAACATCTCTTGAGTTACTGCACCATGACACCGATATTATTCTGTATGTTAATTTGACTAATATGAGATGATTTAGTGCTGATCCGAGTGTTTGTTGTGTTTTCTTTTTATGCAATACGCTCGGGTCAGCAAATGTTGCAGTTAATGAAGATTGTTTGGCCTTGAAGATCGAAGACGGAGTTCGGTATATGTATCCACTACATTATATTTCCGCTGCATTACTGTATGTAAGTGTATAACTCTGATGATGTAAATGTTGTAACTCAAATGTATATGTTTAAATGCTTTTGAATATTTATTTGTCTATTATAGGTGATCCTTCCGCTGTGAGATTCTGTGATTGTTTTTCCTTTCTGTCTTCTTTTTCTTCTCTTTTCCCAATAACTATCCGGATTAGTGATTTGTTTGGGTCGACATGTGTGGTTTATTGTCGATTCAAACGGTCAAAAATCAGGGTCGTTACAGCTGGTATCAGAGCGATGGTTATCGATAACCTTGGCTCTGTTGGGAATTAACTCATTAGAGATGGGGTTAGAAACGCCCTAGAATGAGTTTGAGTGATATATGAGAGAGCGTACTTGTATTTTTGATATAAAAATGGTTTTTATTGTGTTGGCTTGTTCTGTTGAATATTTATGGATTCTGGTCGATATATGGGACGCCATACGATCGATAGGAATTTCTAAATAATCGAACAGAATGATTTGACATAATATGGTTTTCAATTATATTTTTAAATATATCGAATATATATTATGGTTCAAATATGTATGTACTTGATTTAGTGGGTGATAATGTAAAGTTATTACCAATTGTGGTTGATTTAAATCGCAAAAAAAAAAAAAAAAAAACTAATACGGAAAATTAAGTGGATTTAGAAGTATTTGGAAATGAAATCTGTTGAATATAATTGGGTGAGAAAGGCTTGAGATTGAAATAGAAATTAACTTGAAATTTGACCCTGGGTTACTCTTGAAATTGTTTTTTCGAACTTTGAAACAATATCGTATTATAAGTATCTCCAAAAGAAATGGTTTAAAGGATCTTTAAGAAATAAGTGTGTAATTCCCCCTCGGACGTCGGAAATGACTTCGGTAATGAGTGCACACATTATCGATGTTTATTCTGAAGAGTCTAAGTGGGGGAGAGACCACTCTGTATTGTATAACTGGTTTGAAAAGGATTTGGACTTAAATTCCTATAGTATAAATATATACGTATGTTATTTAAACTTGAACTATAAAAACCCAAAATCAAGCACTTTGAGTCGTCTTAACTAATGATAATGATTGAGATTTAGTACTCGATTTATTGGAGTTTTAGACTTCGGAACCATAGAAAGGACTTAAGAATTTAGGGGTCGTCACGGAACTGTTAAGTATGGATGATGATAAGGGAAGCAAATTCCGACGTTAGTAGTGATGATGCTAGTAGAAATTGAAGTACCACGAAATAAAATTCAATTAAAGCTAACTAAATTAATTGAAATTTGGTTGTGTAATAAGAACGATAGCACACGTCTTGAATAATTCATAAGTTATTAAGTTAGTCGAGAAGGTGTTGGTCGAGACTTATGGTTGTCGATAATATGATTGCGGATAAATAAAATTGGAAGTAATGAGGAGGTTAATAGAATTTGAGTGGTCGGTAAAATGCTTAAACAGGCGATAATAAGGAAACGAACTTTGCCGAGGAAATTTATATATATAAATAAATGGTTTAAATAGAATGCGCAGCGTGACGACTGTTCGTGAATTTCGACCATTGACTTTGAATGGACGTAGCGGGAGATCCGACCATCGGATTCTCCTAAAACCGGAACCGTTGGGTTCGTATCGAAAAGAGCTTTCCAACGAATAGGAGATGTATATTGAGTACATATATGTTTTGAGATTCTCCCCGGACCTCTCCGTACAAAGGAGATGCTGCCGAAATTTTCTGTGATTTCGGAAGTTAGAAAATTTTACAAGTTTTACAACTATACTTGTCTTGAAAATATTATTTTAAGCATGAATTTGAAATCTATATGCACTTAATATCAGTTCGTTCTCTTTTCGAGGACGAAAAGACTTTAAGTGGGGGAGAATGTAACGACCTGAAAATCCGAACCAATTTGAGAATGTCATTTTGGCTAATTTAAAGAATTTCGAATATTTAAAGTGATTTATTTCAAATAATAACGACGAAATTTTTTTTATAATCGAAGTAAAAACGAATAAATTTATTTTAATTATATAACGAGCCTGAAATGGCGCGGCAGTTTGAAAATTCGATTTTAAATTTCAATTGAATGTATAAAATTCGTTTTAAATCAGAATGGGGACGACCCTGGAAATATAACTCTGTTTGACGATATCTTTCCAACGAATCCGAAAAATCGAATTTCCGTAATGAAGATCAAAAGTTATGATCAAATGAATTTTCAGAATAGTCGCTATAGAATTTATAAGGGCCTGTAAAATAGCCATTTTTCAAACGACCTCTGTTTTCGATGAAACCACCTCTGTTGGATCTGGAATGTCGAATTATTGCTAGGTTTCAATTTTCAGAATTTTTCGAATTAGTATGTGAGCGTGGCAAGTGAAAACGCATTTTGTCAGTTGATAGTTAAATTGGATCGACCCGAAAAAGGCCATTTTTTCAACGGTCTCGGAATTCAACGAAATTAGTTTCGTTGGAATCGTATCGTCGAAACATAACCAAAAATAATTTTTCTGGATTTTTCAGGGTCAGTATGTGGGCCCGGTAAGGTGAAATGTACGTTCGAATTGATATACGGTAGCGGTGTGTGTGTTAATCAGTTTGGACCTTATATTTATATATATATAAACCAAGCCACTTAACACACATCAGCCATTTCCTCTTTCCTCCACCAAACTTCCTTTTCCATGGCAGAATTTATTTATTTATTTTTATTTAAAAACAAATATTCACTCAAAATTAAAATCTCTCCAAACCATGACATATTATATGTCGATTCGAAGCTCTCGACGACACGAACCTACTGATGGTCTCAGATCTGACATGCAGTGAAGGACGCGGCCGGAAATCGCGGTCAAACCTCCTGATTTTCGAAATTCAAAGGTCAATTTTGGGGCTTTTCGATTTGGGAGTTTATGGACAAATCAAGGATCTGGGTATTGCAGAGGATGTTCACCCGAGTGCAACGATGGCGTTCGTTTGAATTATAGTCGAGTAGGGCGCCGGAATTTGGTGGTTAAAGTCATGAATGGCCGGATCTAGGGTTCGATGGTGGCGGCTCCACGGTTGACCGGAGGTTCCGTGCTTGGGTAGGTCAGGTGCGGCGGAGGATGCTCTTCGAGATGGAGTTGGTCGGAGGACCTCCGATGGTCGGAGCAAGGGGCAAAGGCCGGTCAAAGCTGGCTGCGAATGGGTTAGTTCACGTCGAGCTACTGTAGCACGGAGGAAACGAGCGGGAAGAGGACATCCAGGGTGCTGACGTGGCATCAATTGGTTGGTGAGGAAAATTAATTTATTAATTTTTATATATTTAAAATTCGAATAGAAAAACACTCATATCTCTTTCGTTTTAAGTCGGATTTGGACGCGGTCTGTTGCATTGGGATCGTGGCGGAGATGCGGACGTTTTGACACTAACCAGGCTACATTCTGAGACTATCAAATTTTGGGCTATTGTCGGACGTTCAATTCAAATTGTAACGCAAAGGTGAGTGTTTCTTCACTCACGTAAGACTAAATTTATCCCATATTTATCGAATTAATGTATGGAATAAATTGTTTACATGGTTGTGTTTGATTTGGTGAATGATTGCTTGAAATTGATATGCCAGTGTGTTACATGCAATAATAATCGATAATTGGTTATTTAAATTTAATTTAAATTTCAAATTTGAAAACTCCGACACCTGTCAACCAATATGTGATTAGATTTACTGTTCGAATGAATGTTTGTGATGGATGCGTCTGTTTACTTGATTACTGAAGGTGTATTGTTTGAATTGTTCTGTCATTCAGTATATGATGTGGTGTGCCCATGTGACGATAAATCCCAATTACCCTTGATGTTGTGGGCATCGAATAAACCCGGGATTTATCGATAAAATGAATTAAGAACACAGAGTGAAATGATAAACCTCTGTGACCCCGATTTGGATTGAAATGATAGATCCATCCCGAATATCGAGAAATTAAATTTAAATCACTTGGCCATAGGATAGCAAATTATATACGGACACCGGTTGGTTAAATATATTTGTTTAACCATGAATTTTGAAATTTATTGTTTAACGACAATAAGAAATGTTTTATAATTTATTTCCTTTGAATTTGAAATTTGAAATGCAAATAAAAAGGGGAAATAATTTTGGGTTGTAATTAAGGTTAAATATAAGTGAAATGATTTTATCAAATGTATTGAGATTGAACTGTGTGTCTGATTTGAGATTTACTTTAAATCAGCCTTGATTTGAATTAAAGGTGAATTGTAAACTCGACATTTGTTGAAATTTAAAATCTTGAAACGATGAAATTGAATTGAAAAATTCAAAGTTTGTTATAAATTGAATATTCGAAATAGGAGCATGATTTGAAATTGAATGTCGCTTCGGGATTCAACGTATTGAATTTAAAATAAATATCGAAGTGGGAATTTGAAAAAATTGAAATGATCGAAATCGGATTTGGTTTATTTGTTATGAATGAAGATCGTTGAATTGGGCACTCGGGTTAAAAATAACCATCTGATTTGGAATTGGCAAAATTTGAAATGAATGTATATTTGAAACAAAGTCGATCGGGATTGTGAATTCGAATTGATTTACTTGAAGTTGAAATACAACTGCAAGTGTAAACGAAATCTGGGCAAAACGATGCTAATTCCAACTATAGTATGTCAAAACTATTTTTCAAAACTATTTTGTTAATAAATTAAATTTCCTTATAACTATTTATTGTATAAATTATTTAAATAAAATACTTTATAATTATTAATTATTTATTTTATGAATTATTTTAATGTTTTAATTATTTTGTCAAACTCTACTTTTATTACAAACTATTATTTCAAATTATTTCAATTATACCTTTAAACTATTTAAATATATTGTTAATTAATTGGATATTCAAATTTTATAAGTTGGAATTAGTTCAAGATGTTGAGCGTAAATGGGAATATCCCAGTTGAATAATATTCTATTTAGAATATGAAAATGAATTTCGAAACATGATATTTTGATATGAAACACGAACTCCTTTGAAAGGTAAAAACACTGACCGGTGTGAAAAATGTAAACGATGGGTTGTCAAGGAGACCGGAGTCGACATAAGGCATACTCTCTGTCAGTGTCGATACCACTTTGACAACTGTGTACGCGGTGGAAGTTCCAGAACCGAAGTCGGATGGTATGGAGGCGATTACTGGATTTGAAGAAAGAGAACGATGATGGATTAGCCTTGACCTTCGGGTCATAATTGAAATGACTAAAACAGGAGCCATACCCAGGTTAATGAGATCGCTTCTCTGATCGAACGCGCTCCTTCGAAACCATCTCTATTACTACTGTGATCGATTTGGGTGCACCCCTTGAATATGGGAATGTCGTTCGAGGTGGGCGGTAGTTGCGGCTATGCGTTACCACCGGTCTGGGTCCGCGAATTCGGTAGAATCCTACCGGGGTATTTCCTCAGTGCCTTGTCATATTATCCTGATCGAGCCCCTACGATTTTGATTTAACGTTGTCGTATCACGGCGCATCCCTATCCACCGACGTACTGGTGTGTTATATGCAAACTGTACGGCAACGGTATAAACGGCGTAAGGGTAACATGGTAAGCTGCTTACGCTATTTTCGATATTATACCTTACTGAATAAACACTATTGTAATAGCGTATTATATTATGTATGTATTAGTTTAACGGATCCTTGAGAGATGGAAAATCCTGTAACATCTCTTGAGTTACTGCACCATGACACCGATATTATTCTGTATTTTAATTTGACTAATATGAGATGATTTAGTGCTGATCTGAGTGTTTGTTGTGTTTTCTTTTTATGCAATACGCTCGGGTCAGCAGATGTTGCAGTTAATGAAGATTGTTTGGCCTTGAAGATCGAAGACGGAGTTCGGTATATGTATCCACTACATTATATTTCCGCTGCATTACTGTATGTAAGTGTATAACTCTGATGATGTAAATGTTGTAACTCAAATGTATATGTTTAAATGCTTTTGAATATTTATTTGTCTATTATAGGTGATCCTTCCGCTGTGAGATTCTGTGATTGTTTTTCCTTTCTGTCTTCTTTTTCTTCTCTTTTCCCAATAACTATCCGGATTAGTGATTTGTTTGGGTCGACATGTGTGGTTTATTGTCGATTTGAACGGTCAAAAATCTGGGTCGTTACATAAGAGCTAGTATTGCATCCAGAATATTCCATACCAAAGATTTCTGCTAGACAAAGGATAAGTCATCTGCTGAAGATAAAAACTTTGTTTCTAATTCATAATGCTTGATGGTGAACAATGGACAAGATCTTTATAGACGTGATGGATTTATTTATTTGTACTCTTTTTGGATACATTGTTAATGACTGTTAATTGTTTGTGTATTGCATTGGATTATGAAAATTTTCATAAAACTAACAAGGTTTAATAGCACTGCTTCAATATATTATAACTATGTTATAAATTTACTGCTGTAGTCTTTTCAAACTATATAAATATATTTAACTAAATCACTATTTGATATATCAAATTATCTTTTACTACCCAAAAATATATAATCATTTGTCTTTATGATTTTACAGCTGATACAAAGCTATACTTAGGGTTGGTTTTACAATGAATAAGCATAGTATATAAAACTGATATACTGCTAGCCTTATAATATAGAATTTTTTGAACTTATTATCTTATGTAAACCGTGTTGCAGTTAAAATATAAAAAATACATCATTTTATCTTTTTTACATACTTACCAACGCCATTCTCCAAATAACAATTAATTTATAATATCTAATTTTAACTAACAACATGTAACATAAATTCTGATAATTTTAAGATGAAATTCTGTTAATTTATCATGAATTTTCAATACTCATTTTTATTATAGAGCTAAGCTAAGAAAGATAAAAGCTTATATATTTTGTTGAATATATGTTAATACAACATAGTATTATACAATCATCACAGTAAATTCATTATTAAATTCAATATAAACATTTTACATATTACAAACTCATGTCTTCAGATAATACAAATTCATTATTTAATTCATTATAAAAGTTTTCAACATCAACCATTACAATAACATCACTAAAATCAGGTTAACTTAAAATATAATCAATAAAAGATAAAATCATATATCTTTCTTCTATATAAGTATAACCATGGTACTAATAATAAAACACTATTCGTAAATTGGTGTTAAAACATACAACATTACACATTACAATTCACCAATTCCCAAAAGGCCTGTTATCTTTTTAAAGATATAATCAATTATCTTTTTAAATCCTATAAGATATGTTATCTTTTTCAAACAAACATTATCAGGACTATACAAAATCATATATCAAATACTGTTAATATTCTTCAAAATTACAAAACCAACGCTGTAAGGGAAGAAAAAAAAACTCATGTATTTTTGCTATTGAATTGAGCATAAGGACATTCTTCATTATAATTTTCTCTAAAAAAACATTAAAATGCAGTTATTAGTGAAATCATTTATCATTTTACGCCCAATTATAATTTTCTGTATAAAATCTAATACATTTATTATTTTTGGTCATAATTTTTGCAAAAAGATATAATCATATATCTTTTACGAATCACAAATCATCAAAAACTAAATAACACGCGTCGTCAACTAATAATACTTAAGATCCAACTACATAACCAAATTGAGTATAAACAGAATTAACTGACAAAAATGAATAGTTTGATTGCTCAAGCCAAATTTGAAGTTATAGTATAAATACAAAAATCATAATTATAGTTGAATGATTCAACCGGGCTTAATACAAATTGCTTGTTTCATCACAAGAATACCTTTAAGAGTTCATTATTCCAACTACAGAAAACGAAACCTTCCTCTAATAGATCAAAACTGCCTTCCTTAATAAAAATTATACAAAAGCATCAACAACGACATAAAATATCGAATTGACAATGAAAAATACAAACATAAATAAACACTCACGAAAGAACAATGAATCCAACAGAGAAAATAAATTATCCAAACCAAATCAACAAATTAGACTCACGATTTCCCACAATTAAAGTCGAAATTGATTTCAAAAGAAATTAATGCCTAATTTTTGCTAAAAAATCAACAAGCTATTTGATTACAAAATAAATGATGGCCAAATTTTGATCTAATTTCCACGAACACATGATTTCAGATATGACGATGGCTGTTTGAGAAGATGAAGATGTAGGCTTTGATTTTTGTCCTGGAAACTAATATTTTAAAACCTGTGTCCTAGAAATTAATTAGGACTAAATATTAAGCCCTTAACACAAATTTCCTATTTAAATTAACTATGCTATACTTAAATATGCCTTACACGCCTTGGCATCGTGGTCCCAAGAGTAGGAAACTGAGCCTATGTCGTTGACCTCAGGAAATGTATGTGTATGCTAAAATACATCCCACTACGACACAGGAACACCATGCTATTTCTCCTAAAAAAACCGTATACATATATATAAATATATATGTGTATGTATGTGTAAACTAGAACTTAATTATACATATATATATAAATATATATGTGTATGTATATGTAAATTAGAACTTAATGTTAAATCGACTATTAATTTTAACAACTTATAAATTAAAATATTTAACTATGTAATTAATAAATATACTAGGTCCTCGCGATGGTGCTGAAATGTCTTAGACCCACCCCGATGCGTAACTAGATTTTTGCTCTTGTTTGCCGCATTTCTCGCGGACTTGGTCTATACATTTAAATTAAAAAAATTGTTTTATTCTAAATTATATATTAATTGAATAGAAAATTTCAAATTAAATTTGTAGAAAATTTACCAGAAACTTGTCATCATTATTCCAGTAAGTATGTAAGTCATCCCACACCTTCTCGCCTATCCAGTCAAGTTTCATCCCGCTTGATTTTATGTTGTTCATTGTCTCTTTGTAATTTTTTGCCACTCTAGAGTTCCAATGGCGCTTGACGAGATCTAAATCGGTCTCCCTGAGATCCACAGCTCCCTGCAATTTTTTAAAAATAGCACAAATATGAACTGATCAAATAGGAGCATCGCTACTTAATTAATGTAATAAATGATATAGCAAACGTATGTACCAAAAAAACCTGCCATATCGTCTCTATGACCATGTTGGGTATCGACGTCCATATGGGCCAACAATCATTCATGCTAGCCTGATAAGCGCATCTTGATATTTTCATGGCCGTGTTGGAAGGCTCCAACTCAAAACCCATTTTAAAAAAAAAAAATTCATGGCTATTGGAACAACAATTTACATAATTTATTGTACATAAATTAAGTTTATACCCTTTGTTGGCTTTTGGCTTAAGCCACACGATAGGACGGGCTAGCTCCTGCGATGGACCGCTGCCATTCCCACCTATAGGATCTTGTGACGTCATACCTGTAACAAATAACAACATAACATTAAATAAAAGAGCTATGTAAAACAAATAGTATGAGAGATAATATAAATAATATGGCATGACATAACATATATAATATGGCATGACATAACATAAAAATATGACATGATATAACATAAAGATATGTTACTTCTTAATACAGATGTCTGATTATCATTACAAGTTTGATTCATAGAAATGTTACATATGAGTTTGATTCATAGAAATGTCTGGTTAATTAACATATGAGTTTGATTCGTAAAAATATGTTAATTGTTAATAGATAACATATGAAATATCTATAACATAACATAATTAAAATTACCCTTTTAAAATGAGAATTATTGGTTAGTCCTCTTCATTTTCAGATTCTGTCTCTGTAACACCCCACGTCCATTAATGTCACTCTTAAAGGGAATGCATTAACTTTCATGGAGTATTATTGGTGAATAAAACAGAATATAACAAGACAGATACATATATTGGTACATGATTTTTTTTCAAAACAACACTTATTGCAGCGGAGAAATAGTTTGATTACAACAACATCATAAACCAACAGAAACACCAAGCACACTTAGTAACCATCTTGACAATTTGTTTTCTGAGTACATAAAGTAAAAAACATAACCCCAACACAAGCAGCCATAAAAGAGATGAGCTGAACTTTACTTTCAGCAATCCAAGCACTTCCAAAAATAAAGAAAGATCCGAATCAAGCTCCACAAGCACTAGTCCCAACCTGAGAACCTGGGGGGGAGGGAGGAAGAAAAGAGGCAAAAACAAAGAGGGTCAGACATAAAGTCTGGCGAGTACCATAACTTTAATGATATAATTATTAAAGTAATTAGGATAAGGCATAAACTGGTAAAACAAGGAATAACTGTGAAACAAGTGGGCAAGACAAAACAAACAGGACGAATATTCTGGCGTTAATCTTGCTCCCAATCACTATAGGATAAATACTATACTGCACCACTATGAGTCACCTTAAAGGTTGATCCCGCCTACTGAACATAATAATCATAATGGTAGTTTTGTATACCCCTAGCTGTCTCCATAGGTGCCGCCTGCCCCTATCTCCACTAGTTGTACCCACTACCCCCATGGAATCGGCTCCCTAACTCGTAGATACCTGTGCTGGTCCCACTGTGGGGTGTATCACTTCCCAAAGTGGCAACCCAATACCACTAAAGATGCACGACTTATATCTACATGATGCAACAACGTCTTATCAACCAGCCCGGGCCCACGCACGCACATGACCCCGTTGGACTTGCGTTACCACTGTTAACTCGGTTTGACCTCTTACAATCAAACCCAGTAAGCATGTCCCGTCCTCGATCTAACTCGAGCTCACAAAGACACTTAATGGGTTATTGGTTTGAAATTGGTCCACCATGCTTGACACAAGCTTTCTACCTATGCTTGGTCCCCACTAGAATTTTCCACTTAATCCCCTCTTATTCATGTCTTCTTTACATGTTCAATTTGGTTAAGTGTTTCTAATCGTATTTCACATGCCACCCACTTAATCCCCATGTCCCACCACATCTTTATCTTGGTTAAGTGTTACTCAATTCATTATAACCATAACCTTGTAAGACCTCCCACATTAGACTCCCGTTTGTGGTTGCTGGATATGCCGGGCGAGTCCGGGCAATCTTATACCGCAAACGTGTCTAACCTCGTGTCTTTACAATTGTTACGCATTTAATTTATTCTTTCAACCTCTCACATTAGACTACCGTTTGTGGTTGCTGGATTTGCCGGGCGGGTCCGGGCAGTCTTACAACAACGAGTCTAACCTCGTGTCTTAGGCGTTTATAATTACACATTATTTCACCCCAATTTGAATTAATTATCCCTATTCAAATTGTCAATAATTTCAAACTTAATTATGTCCATAATTGTCACCTAAATTATGTCCATACTTTTTAGGTATAAAAATTATACCAATTAATGCCTCAATTTAATTTAGGGTCCATTAGGCACACATCCCTATAAACTTTTAAAATTAATAAAAAACCTGTCCATAAACATAATACAGAATACGTCCCTATTTTTGAATCGTGCGCACTAAAATTCCTGTGTTGCCCTTCGCGCATGTCTTAAACCCTCAAAGCACGATTCGTCTTCCTTTCATTTTTCATTTCGATCTGCTAATCTGAATCAAAACCCTAAACCGACGATTCTAGAAAAAACTTCAAGCGAGAACTCATTTTCAAAATAAAACAGCCGATCGTCAACAACTTAATCGCTATCTAATATATTTGTTCAGAATTGTTTTCGTCGTCTTCAAATTGCAAGAAATGGCTAAAAAGAAGGTATAACTTTGATTATTTTAATACCTATCTGAATTAATACATGATTGCTAGAAGGAAAAACGAATTATTGCATGATTATATGCTATTAATTTGTTGCTTACCTATTTTATTCCGTGTTAGTATGAATTCATAAAGTTTTCTTGCGTGATTGTATAATTTGTAGTCAGTAATTTTATATGTTTGTATGATAAAGATTATTTGGACTAGAAGAAAACTGGTATGTTGATATTCGAAATACTTGCATAATTGTCTGCTTAGAGTTTAATATGTTGCATTTTTTTATGCATATTTTCAAAACATATGCATGCAAGGATGAATATATTAAAAACAGTGGCATATACGAATACATGCATAGGAATAGTAAGGTTAATGTATATGTTTATTGTAAAATGTTGAGAACAAGAAAGATTTTTTCATCAGTTCTGAAAAAGTGGTATAAAGTAATTTAGAAATCTTGCATAATTATATGCATGTATAATGAATAATTGTATACTGGTATGCAAATATTGCAAAAATGGATGCATCTGTTCAGAAATCTTGCACAATTCTGTGCATATATTGAAAATAGATGAAATTAGTTTCCATGTATTTGAAATATTTGTACAAAAAAGTGCTTATTATCAGAATAATTGCACAATAACGTGCTAATATTCAAAATAATTGCACCTTAGTGCTACATGTACAAATATTTTTACATCTTTGTTCTTTTTTTTAAGTATTATATGCAGAATTATGTGAAATTATTGACAATATTTGCACACAATTGGTCAAGTATTAACAGTAATTTCCATAATTTGTACATTTACCCAGAATACACGCACACTTGTATGCATTCATTCTGAATTATTGCACAGTTCTACGCATATAGTTAAAACACTTTAAACCCGATTATTATTTTATTTCTACTCCTTTATGCAGAGAATTTCAGCAGAAGATGATAGTATAGAAAAGATTGAACAGAATAAAGCAATAGTAGTAAAAGAACAGCCATCCTATTCTGAAATACTATGCAAGGAACAACACGTTGAAGAAGTACAAAAGATTAACAAGAAAGAAAACGTTTATAGGAATAATCTCAAATCATTCCTCAAGCTGATTGACAGACTGAATGAAGATAAGCTATTAACTCATAACCATTCAATATTTCTTGAAAAAATACCATTAAATGGATTCATTCAGATGATCATAGATGGCTTAATCTCACCATCTGAAGCTGTTAAAACTTCAACAACATTAGATTTCATAATCAAAAGTTACAGGAAGAATCTGAAATATTTTCAGTTTGGAGAGTTATTGTTGACATTTACAGAACAAGATGTTGCATTGTTATTGGGAGCTCCTTTGCAAGGACAGTTGATTAAGACCAGTGCACATTTAAAGAAAGAAGATAAAAATGATCAAGATTTCAAAGAATTCATTGAGCGACATTTTAAAGGAGAAGATACAGTCAACAAGAAAAATGTTGAAAGAGAAATATTTGCTACAATTAAAGACAACTCAGAAGTAGCATTTTTTGATACTGTAAAACTTTTGCTACTCTACTTAGTAGCAACTTTTCTCATATCCACTCCTAATTACGCTTTACCATGGGCATTGGTACCCTATTGTGTTTGTGATCAGAAGTTAAATACAATTTCATGGCCAAAAACTGTGCACCACCATCTAATCAGCCAAGTAGACAAGTATTGTGAGACTCCCCGCAAAATCAATGCTTGTGTGACACTGTTTTTGGTATGTTTTTAACAAAATGTATTAATTTTTTTATTAAATTATTGTTCATGCTATGCATAATGGTTTGTTATCATGTAAATTTTGTAGTGGTGGATTAGCGAAAAGACTCATGTTCTATCAACATCAAAGGCAGAGTACAGTGAACATTTTCCACGAGCTGGAAAATGGGATATCAAATTGTTAAAGCCTACAATGCTTATGGATATCAAATTCAACCATGTAAGTATAATGTATATCTGCACCATTTTTATTGAACTACTTAAGTATCATGATTACCTGAATAAATATATGATTATATATGCATGCTTGTATGCAAATATTTTTGATTTTTTTCACACTCGTATGCAAGTATGTAGTATAAATGCATTAATGTATTCTGATGTACTTGATTTATGCTTACGTTTGTGCAAAAAAATAATTAGTATTTGCATGCTTTTATGCATATATTGTGTATTATTGCATGCTCATATTGCTATATACTCCATATCTGCATACTTGTATTCAAATATTATCAAAATTTGCATAATTTTATGCTAATATCAATTTATTCTTTTTTCCTTGTTGCAAGCTAGAAGAATATTTGCGTGTTTGTATGCACATGTTTACATTATTTGCATTTTTGAAACATGATATTTATAATATATGTATAACTACATGAAGATACTAAAAATATTTGCATATTTTTATGCATAAGTTGCCAATAGTTCCATACTTTTATGTACGTATTTTAAATATATAAACGAATATATGAATGTATCAACATTTGCATACTTGTATGAAAAGTTTATCGATACTTGCACGCTTGTATGCTTTTATTGCCAATTTTTGCACAATTGTAAGAAATTATTCTCAAATCTTGCTAACTAGTGTGCAAATCAAGACATTTTTTGCATGATTTTGTGCAGATTTTCCATATGCATGTTTACAAAAATGCTAATTACTGTATTGTTACTAAAAAATTAAGTGTGAAATTTTTATTTTCAGGACTTACAAGGAAAAGAATTGAAATTAATTCAACAAAATGTGGACAAAGATGATGAATATGATGAATTTTACAAAAAAAAGGAACGAAGATTGAGAGATCTGATAACAAAATTAAAACAAGAGAATAGGCAATTAGCAGAAAAGAATAGAATGCTAAAATTAAGAATACAGGAGCTTACTGCCGACACGACATCAGAAAGTGTTGAAGATGAACAGTTACAATTAGGGAAAAATGAAGTTGAGTTTAATACAGACTGTGATGATAATGATGAAAATGAAGAAAAAGAATACAAAGAAAATGATGAAATTATGTATAAGGAAGATACTGAAGAAACTGAAGGCGAAAACGAATTAGACGAAGAGAAGATTGACAAGGAGAGAGAGCAATACAGCATTAGTTTAATAATAGATGAAATGGGAAAAAATGATGATGGAATAAACGAAAAAGCAGATGAAGTTACTGAAGATTGTAATGAGGAACTGGAGAAAGAAGAGGAGCAAAATAACATGGATACTGACATCGAAAAAAATTACAATGACAGCAATAGTAAAGAAAGACCTGAAGAAGTAAAAGACAATGAGATTGAAGATGATCAAAATAAGAACATGGAAAAGCATGAGGATAAATCACAAGAAAAGAATGATCCTGAGAAGACTGTAGAAGAAGCGGAAAAGAAAAACGATAAAGGAATAGAAAATAAGCAAGATAAGATGATAGAGAAGGATAAGGACAATTCAATTGAAGAGAAGCAAAAGAAGATTAAGAATGCGAACATTGGTACCAGTAATGCTGAAAGTCTAAAAGATCAAAAACAGAAGGAAATTGTTGAGTACAAGGAGCAGGTTGAAAAGCAAGGGAAAAACAAGAGACATTTAACTTTAAGAAACAGAAAAGGTAAACAAATTTTTTTTATTGTACCAATATTTGTATTGTGTAATTTACAACATTACATGGCTAATAAATTTGATTTTATTCTTAGTTGTAGATAAAAGAAGAAAGAAAGAAAGAGAAACGCTGGAAGTATATGACTTTGACGAAGGACCAAGGGATGTAGAAATGAGTACTAACGCTAAAGTGAAAGTTAGAAAGTATAAGAATGTTAGAAAATTAGAGGAGTGGCAAATCCAGAGACTAGACCAATTTTTTACACTTTCAGATCTAAGGTAAAAGTATTCAAAAATTTAATCAAATTTACTTTAACTATTAATGTATCATAGCAGTAGCAAAAGTGAAGCAGAATACTACATATATCTACATGAATGTATGCAGATGTGGACACTATCTGCATATTTGTATGATGATTTTCAAAATATTTTTATGATTCAGTGCATACATCTAGTATTTTTGCATGATTGTATGCAGATATTGACAACATCTGCTCATTTGTATAATGATTTTCAAAATATTTTTATGATGCAGTGCATACATCTAGTATTTTTGCATGAATGTATGCAGATATTGACAATATCTGCATATTTGTATGATGATTTTCAAAATATTTTTATGATTCAGTGCATACAAATAGTATTTTTGCATGATTTCATGATATATATTGACAATATTTGAATAATTTTGCCAGTAAAAGTGCTTACTTGAATGGTCCTGATGGAATATGCATAATTGGTTCTTCTTTGGGAGATTTAATAACTGGAAGATTTATTGATGGACAGGTATAAGTTCATTCAAACTCAAATATAATAATACTAATTTCATTGATATTTTATTACATAAGTATTAATTGACCTTTCTATATCACTTACAATCTACTAATGCAAATAGATAATTGACTTTGTTGCACACAATCTGCAAAAAAAACATCCAGAAATTTTATTCATCAGAACATGGGCTTCTGTAAGTTTCCTTCATTTTTTCTCTTGATGAAAATAATGAACATCTTTACACTTTTCCACTAAAATGATTACAATTACAGGCATATGTCGATCCACATAGAGAAAAAGAGTTGGAGCATTTCATTGATAAACCGATGGAAACAGGCTTCCAATCATGCACAAAAATATTCATTCCTATCCACGAGGACAAACATTTTTCATTTTTGGAATTTATTAAAGATAGTAGACGATGGATTCACTACGATTCCAACAAACCACGCCGTGAAGGAAGACATCAAAGAAGAGCAAAACTAATTGTACGTAGATTGAAAATATTTCATATACAAGTTGGTATATAAAACTTTAACAACGTATATATATATACATACATATATATATATATATACATATATATATACATATATATATATATATATATATATATTATATGTGTGTTTTTGTTTTTATGCAGAGACTTTACATAAATGAAGTGATCAGAAAAATTGAGAAGAGGAGTTTTCAACAACCTAAAGAGCTTGAAATTGCTAATTGCCCACAACAGGGTGCTACGTAAGCAAATAAACTCTGTTCACTTGCAAGTATCCATATGCATATATGTATGTTTCTGCATGATTGTTGCTAGTTATCATGTATATTTGCATGCTTGTGTGCAAATAATGAAGTTATGTGCATGCTTCTATGCATTTATTGATAATATTTTCCATGTTTATTTGCAGATATTATTAATATCTGCAGGTTTTAATGCATTTTTTAAAAAAATCTGCATGTGTTAATGCAAATAACAAGTACAGTTGCATAATTTAAGTCAAATATTAAAAAATTGATAATGTCTTATAAATTTTTGTAGTGTTGATTGTGGCATGTTTGTTATAAACATCATGAAGCAGAGATGTGAAAACCAACAAATCGTTGAAGATGATAAAGTGTATGGTGCAGAGGCTGTTAATGATCAACGTGCAGAACTTGCTAACGAAATACTGAATTGCAAATTCTATAGTTGGACTGTAGACACTTACATGACGCAGAAGTTTATGGATTCAGAATTTAACGGACT
Organism: Allium sativum; assembly: GCA_030737875.1. NCBI lineage: Eukaryota > Viridiplantae > Streptophyta > Magnoliopsida > Asparagales > Amaryllidaceae > Allium > Allium sativum. The sequence continues at coordinate 975,664,673 of CM060915.1, read as the reverse complement.
AAAAGTTTAAAATGTTGAAAACTGTTGTGTATATATGTCTGCTAAAAATATTGACTGATATAATGTTTTTGAATCACGTGGTCCAGAATATGTAGTGTCTGAAATAATTTAGCTTGAAAATTTTTGTACTGTTTCAAGTTCTACTACTTTTTCTAGATGTTATGAAATGTTAATTTCTTGTGTGCTGTTATAAATGATGTATAGCATACTTTTATCCATTTTTCAATATTATTTATTACTCAGGTGCTAATTTTTGCAGCATTGAAAATTAAAAAACTTGCATGCACATAATAAGAAAATGTTGCATACATATAAGCAACAATATATAATACTTCCGTATATTACCGGGAATAAAAATACTTGAAAGGTATACAAGCAAGCAAACAGAATTTAAAAAGAAATGAACATAAGTATGCATATAAACTAAATATATGCATACTTAAATGCAAATTTTCGTGAACATATGTAGAACATCATGCACATTTCTACCAGTAATTGCATACTAATAAATTAATATAAAATGTATGTATGCAGGATATTAAACAATTATTCAGAATTACAGCAATAAAACCTCCAGTGAAAAATTAATAAACACAATCGAAATGAAGACTGGATACATATACTAAGAATTAAATAATACTGAATAATTGCGTATATGTATATAATTAAACTGAATAATAGCATATGTATATGCAACTATATTGAATAATTGCATATATCTATGCACCTATTAAAAAGATGCAAATTTGATTCAATTATTCAATATAACTGCATATATGTATGCAAATATACTGAATAATTGCATACATCTAAGCTATAAACAAAAATGTAAGATAAAAAACACAGAATTAACCTTAAAAAACTGTACCAACTTTATTGCAGTAAGGAAAAATTCACAACAGTAAACAGTATAACCAAGTTTAAATTAAAAAAACATCTACAAGTCTTTTGAAGAGCACGTCCTTCTATTATGACCCAACTTCTTGCACAAAGCACATCTAGTAGTCTTGGTAAATTCGCCTGCAGATTTCAATCTTTTAGAAGATGATGGACGACCAGGCATTCTTCTACCTTTTGGAGGAGCTATAATTGCATCTTCAACAGCCACATCTTCACCCATATAGTTTATGATAGGATTGATTGGATGAGAATAGGATGATTGAAAATAACTAACTTTGAAATAATCTTCAATGTAGTCATACACATTCAACTTTTCACAACTTAGAATACATCTAACAGCATGAGCACAAGGAAAACCACTAATTTGCCACACATGACAAGAGCAAGCTCGATTATATAAATCAACAAATTGATGAATGGGAGAATGAACTTCATAATTATATTCACTTGATTTGATAACAAACCACGAACCTCCTTCCAAATGAAGATTTCTCAACCGACTTTCATTAACAGGACATAAAACACTATTCCAAGTAGAAGCAACTTCACGACGATCGGACATAAGTTTCATTAACTTCAATCTAATTCTATCCATACATGCAGTGATTGGTAGATGTCTTTCTTCCAATATCCACTTGTTAAAACTTTCTGAACAATTTGAAGACATTTCACCATAACGGCAACAAGGGAAAAATACATTAGTAAACTTCTCAAAAGGGATTCCATTCAAGAAGTTTGAAACAATCGATCCACCAACATCTCTTAAATTCTTCAATGCAGCATTAAAATCAGTCAAGTTGTATGCATAAGCAAGTCTTGCAAATGTATCCAACAACAACCTCTTATTTGTTTTGGAAAAATGAGATTTTAAAGCAACCTTTAAATTGTTGGTCAAGTGATAAAAACAAGATCCATGAACAGAATTTGGAAACACCTTTGGAATAGAAACAAGAATACCAGGATGACGATCAGAAATGAAAACAAACCGTCTACTATCATCGTGAAGAAACTCTTTAAGCTGTTCACAAAACCAAATCCAATTATCTTCATCTTCCCCAGACACAACAGCAATAGCTAGCGGGAAAAAACCTATAGAAAAAATAATAGATAACAAAAGAGTAGACTAAAGAACAATAATTATACAAACAATTTCAACTAATATTATTACCATATGTAATATTAATTTCACAATTGTATGCATTTTTTAAATATATTAGCATACCTGAATGCACATTAACATAACAGTTGTATATGTCAGATTAATAGCATTCAGGTATGCATATGTCTAAAATATTTGCATACATTCGTGCAGTTTTTCAAATATTTCACTACTATATGTCAGAATAATTGCATTCAGGTATGCATATGTCTAAAATATCTGCATATATTCGTGCAGTTTTTCAAATATTTCAGTACTATATGCCAGGATTAATGCATAAATGTATGCAGTTATTTAAAATAATTGCATTCTTGCACGCTAGAATTAAACAGTAGAAAAATAATTGAATGAGTATACAAAGCATGCAAATTTATTCATAATAATTGCATATATTAATGCATATATTTTATAAAATTGCATAAATTTATGCATTAAAATAGTTAATTTGCTGTTAATAATGAAAACTGAAGTGCAAAACAACATAAGTTCATTGTATGCAGATATTAATAATATTAGCATACCTGAATGCACATTAACATAACAGTTGTATATGTCAGAATAATAGCATTCACGTATGCATATGTCTAAAATATTTGCATACATTCGTGCAGTTTTTTCAAATATTTCAGAACTATATGTCAGAATAATAGCATTCAGGTATGCATATGTCTAAAATATTTGCATACATTCGTGCAGTTTTTCAAATATTTCAGTACTGTATACCAAGATTAATGCATAAATGTATGCAGTTATTTAAGATAATTGCATTCTTGCATGCTAGAATTAAACAGTAGAAAAACAATTGAATGAGTATACAAAGCATGCAAATTTGCTGTTAATAATTGCATATATTAATGCATATATTTTACAAAATTGCATAAATTTATGCATAAAAATAGTTAATTTGCTGTTAATAATGAAAACTGAAGTGCAAAACAACATAACTTCATTGTATGCAGATATTAATAATATTAGCATACCTGAATGCACATTAACATAACAGTTGTATATGTCAGAATAATAACATTCAGGTATGCGTATGTCTAAAATATTTGCATACATTCGTGCAGTTTTTTCAAATATTTCAGAACTATATGTCAGAATAATAGCATTCAGGTATGCATATGTCTAAAATATTTGCATACATTCGTGCAGTTTTTCAAATATTTCAGTACTGTATACCAAGATTAATGCATAAATGTATGCACTGGATTAAAATAATTGCATTCTTGCACGCAAGAATTAAACAGTAGAAAAACAATTGAATGAGTATACAAAGAATGCAAATTTGTTCATAATAACTGCATATATTAATGCATATATTTGATAAAATTGCATACATTTATGCATTAAATTACTTAAATTTGCTGTTAATAATGAAAACGGAAGTACAAAACAACATACCTTCATTACCATTTTTACCAGTAGCAGCCATTAAACATCCTTGAGCTCTTCCCTTCATAAATGTAGCATCAACAAAAATTAATGGTCGACAAAATTGAAATCCATATGAACAAGCTTCAAATCCAATAAAAACCCTCTCAAATTGCCTTGTAGAATCATTGCACTCCAAAACAACTTTACTTCCAGGGTTAGTAGTACCAATTGCATCACAAAATGACTGCAAATGATGATACGACATTACATCACTTCCATGCAAATCTTCTAGAGCCAACCTCTTCCCACTATAAGCATAATAATATTTCAAGATAACATTGTACTCGGTTTGAAACAAGTTAACAATGTCTTTCGTCTTCATTAATGGATTAGCTTGAATATGATCAGTAACCAACAACTTAATCAATTTACTAGATATAACAGGATTGTTGATGTCATGAATTCCAGCACCACAAGAATGTTCTGGTTGAAATTTCTTTACAACAAAATATCCAGGAAGATTAAATTTCAGAGAAGCATGAATCCTGAAACTACAATTTTGTTTAGAACAAATAGCTGTTACTCGTTCTTTGTCATTCTTAACCAAAGTAAGTTTATATCCAGTCTTCATACTGTACATCATAATATACAGTCTAAATTCAGTAACACCTCCTGGAAATTGCTGACCAACACCAGAAAAAACAGGTTGTTGCATATCACTTCTCAACAATTGCCTAATTTGATTATTTGAATCACTACTACTCGCAAACGACGAATCACTACCAAAAGAACAATCACTACAATTATTAACTGAAGAACTACTATGATTGGCATCAACAAAAATAACCAAATAATCCTCTCGATTATGTGCAGCCAACAAAAGAATAGATTGAAGATCAGAATTACTTTCAATGTTCCTTTTCAAACCATCTCTGAGATGATATAATTCAAACGACAATGGACTTAAATCAGTCCACTTACCACAAACAGCTTCTCTTACCATAGAAACACAACTATCAAAATATAAACGAATAGAGCAACTATCACTGCCAAACTTCAACAACACCAATACACCAATATCAGGCGGAACACTGTTATACAAACAAGAAATTCAACATTAATTAGACAAATTATGCAGTAAATAATGTATAAAATTATGTAAACGCCTTCAGAATAATAATAAATAAATCAATAAATGTCTGCAGATATCAATAATATCTGCATACTTGTATGCAAATATTCAAGAAATTACACATACTTATGTTCATAATATATGAAACAGACGTATAACAAACATATATTACGAATATATGCATATTTGTATGCAACTAATCATCATACACGCAATCAAAAAAAATTACAAAACAGCTGTACATAAGCATGCATATATTCAGAATATATGCATACTTATATGCAACTTTCATGAACATATACCAACAAGTACGCACGTTTCTTTCAATAGTTGCATACTTCTCCGCTAATATTAAATATATATGCACGATTTTATACACGTATTCAGATTTAAAAAACAAACATATTGAAAAATTAATAAATACGACTGCTCAATGAATAAAACCCAAAAAAAAAAAAATACGTAATTACATTAAGCTGTACATAAGCATGCATATATTCAGAATATATGCATACTTATATGCAACTTTCATGAACATATACCAACAAATACGCACGTTTCTTTCAATAGTTGCATACTTCTCCGCTAATATTAAATATATATGCACGATTTTATACGCGTATTCAGATTTAAAAAACAAACATATTGAAAAATTAATAAATACGACTGCTCAATAAATAAAACCCAAAAAAAAAAAATTACGTAATTACATTATCCATCGATGAAAAAAAAACAATAAAATAACATCAGAATTAATAATTAATTAACAAACATCGGAAAAAAAAATGATATCGGAACACATTATTTTTTATTTAAAACTATAAATTACCTTGAAGAAGAAACAGCCATTATATTACCAAGAATTCAAGATCGACAGACTCCAAAAGAGCAACCGAGCAGCAAGAATTTTAGATCAAGGAACGATCAAGGATCGATATAATTAAATATCGGAAAAAAGAACCGAGTAGTAACAAATTTAGATCGATCGATTACAAAATTGATAAAATTGTAATTGATTACTGCGCCGCCATGGACACAGAAATTTTAGATCGAGAGAATGATTAAATCTTAATTACGGATATTCAGACATCTTAATTACACCGTTGATTATACGAAGGGCAGTTTTGGAAGAAAAAAACCCGCTGCACGCTTAACTTCAAAAATAAGGATGAAATTTATACGTTTTAAAATGGGAGGATGTGTGCTTAATAAAGTTTGCTTTTAAGGACGTGAGCCTAATTTTCACTTTAATTTATATGCTTTTAAAGCCATTTTATGCCAATTCACAATTTACATAATTAATATTTTCTCATTGTCCCCACGCTATTCGTACGTTTAAATATGAAATATGTTAGGCTCGCAAATAGTCTAACTTAAAAAAAAGAAACATCACAACTTGCATAACACATAAAAATAGATCTAACTTGCAAATAGGATTTTTAACATAAAAGTGCATAGCCAATAATTTGCATGGACAATGGTCATATAGAATCATATATTTGCATAAACTACCATGGATCTAAATATAAATCTAAACACGAAATTGTGAACTTGCATATATTAATTATGGGTCTCACTTAACTTGCATATATGAATATAATTTTCACCCAAAAATGTGAATATAGTTTTTCACCTAAACTTGCATATGAATTTCTACAACTTGCATATGAATTTATCACATGTTTTTGCATATAAACTAGCATATGTATATACTTGATTCACATAATAACTTGTGTACAATTCACATATAGACTTGCATAAGATTCATATTCAAACTAGCATACGATTGAACATCCCAGACTTGCATAAAATTCACATATGATTTAACATATGATTTAACATCCCAAGCTTGCATAAGATTCACATATGTAAAAATGGACTTGCATAAGATTCACGTTCAAACTAGCATAAAATGAATCAAGTTAAACATGTATAATTGGGCATATGAAATAGATCTACCAACATAAGATAACAAAGTTCAGCAACATCACGTAATTCAACAGACATGTTCTCATAATCCAATTACAACCCATCATAATTAAATTATTAATTATATTGTGAAAGAAATAGTACTCACAAAGATAGGTTCGAGAAGAGAATGATTTTTTTGTCTTTTGAATTGGAATTCTGACTTGCTTAATCCTAAGCTTTAGGAAGGAGAACTATCCCAGCAGCAACATGGTGGCCATGAGACAAATTTTGTTTTGATTTTGGGTTTGAGTCTAGGCACTCTTTTGTAGAATTTTGAATCAACCTAAGCCGTTAGATTATCATAGGAACAATCCCTACCATCCATGACTAGATAGAGTTATCTAGAACAGCCACATCATCCCTAATGACTCAACTCAGAGTCAGAAATCGTCATATTTCAGATCTGCCCGGGGAGGGGGGTAGGTCGACCCCCTGGTCGACCTATATGGGTAGGTCGACCCCCAGATCGACCCCTAGGTCGACCTGGCCCTTGGGCGGGAGAATTCCCGCCCAGCCTGCTCCCCTGTTTGAATTTTGAATTTTGAATTTATTATTCTAAACTGTTTTAATTTATATAAAATTGCTGAAACTTTCGAAGGCCATAACTTCCTCACACGAAGTCCGATTTACGAAAACTTGGACTTTATTCCAAGAAGAATTTCGAGATGAACGCAATGGCGTAACCCGTTCCCCTTAATTCTCACTTTAATAATTAAGTATTCTTAGGGTTGTTAATATTCACAGAAAATTCAGGGTGTTACATTCTCCCCTCCTTCAAGGATTTCGCCCCTGAAATCTTCAAGTTAAGGAGAATGTATATCCTAACATCCAATCATCCATCTACTCAACCATCAAAAATAGGCATCTATTGTCCTTACAAGATTTCTAATGCCGTATGAACGTATGCAAAAAAGTGTGTGTGTATGTTCCTTATCTAACGCAAAATCAGGCGGTCCACTGATTTAGTTGACCTCCTTAATGCAAATCATGATAGTGCCATGCGTCCATTATGCATGCAAAAGAATCCTAACGATACATATTACTCCTACATGTGTGCACAACCATTCATAAAAATGCAGCATCCATATGATAACACAACCATTATACATCCATTGATTTAGATATGCACACACATTTATATGCAATATGAAAGTGATTGAGCCGATCTAGTGCCTAAAGTGTGTGTACATGCATCCACACGCAACCACTTGCAACAACTTGCAACCATCAATCATAACATGTTTCAAATACGTGTTTACATCCATCGGTTTCTACCTAAGGATAAAGAATGGGACTGAGGAGATGTACTTAAAAGATAGATATAAGCATGAATAAACTTATGGAAAAAGAGATCAAGGAGGTACACTCAAAGAGACAAGGGTAGGCTGCACGCATATTCCTCGCAGTTTCCCAAGTCGCGTCTTCCTCAACGTCACTCCATTGAACTTTAACAAGCTTAACGTCACGGTTGCGTAGCTTTTTGACTTCCGTACCTAAGATACAAGTTGGAACTCTTCTCACAGTCGCTTCTCGTCCCACTTCTACTTCCTCTAGTATACTTGGATCCACCACTTCCGCAGATTCATGTAAGAACTTTCATAGTTGAGAAACATGAAAAACATTATGAACCCCAGCCAGTCTCTCGGGTGGCTCTACTCTGTAAGCCATCGTCCCAATCCTTTCAATGATAGGAAATGGACCTACAAATCTTGGTGTTAGCTTTCCTACGGACCCAAAGCGAATGACATTCCTCAAAGGAGATACTTTAAGGAACACCCTATCTCCAACCTTAAACTCAAGGTCGGTCCTTCTTTTGTCTGCGTAGGACTTCTATCTATCTTGTGCAGCCTTCATCTGTCCTCTTATCAAGTCCACCTTTTCTGAGGTCTCTCTAATCATGTCTGGCCCAAGTACAAGCTTGTCTGTAGATTCCCACCAACAAGTTGGTGATCGTCATGGTCTTCCATATAAAGCTTCGAAGGGCGCCATGCCTATGGTGGCTTGGTAGCTATTGTTGTAAGTGAATTCCACCAACGGAAGATGATCCTCCCATGTCCCTCCAAAGTCAAGAATGCACAATCTCAAGAGGTCTTTCAATACTCTGTTCACCCTTTCCATCTGACCATCGGTTTGGGGGTGATAGGCCGTGCTTAAGCATAATTGTGTGCCCACTGCCTCTTGCAAACTCTTCCAAAACTCGCTCGTAAAGATAGGATCCCGATCACTCACTATGCTGGAGGGTATCCCATGGAGTCGAACTATTTCTTTAAGATAAATGGATGCTAGGGACGAGGCAGTCCTTCTACTTTTAACAGGTATAAATTGAGCGCTTTTAGTGAGCCTATCCACTATTACCCAAACACTGGTATTGCCCCTTCTTGACTTAGGCTACCCATCAACAAAGTCCATCGAAATGTTATCCCACTTCCTCTGTGGGACCTCTAGAGGATGAAGCAGACCACCAAGCTTCTTCTGCTCCTCTTTGACTTGCTGGCATATCAAACACTTAGCAACGAACTCAGCTACATCACTCTATATACCATTCCAAAAGAAAACCCTTCTTATATCCTTATACATATTGCCTCCGCCTGGGTGTATGGTCATCTTAGAATGGTGCGCTTCTTCGAGAACCGTTTTCACTAAATCCCTTACTTGTGGGACGCATAGTCTTCCATCCCATCTCAACTAACCCATATCATCGATGGAGTATCTAGTGAGGTGACTAGAAGTCTCACCCCTAACTAGCTTATCCATCCTGTCAACTAGCTGAGGGTCTTCTCGTTGCGCGGTTCCTATTGAGTCCAAAAGAGTAGGAAGCACCTCTAGCGATGCTAACAGACCAGGCAGAATTTCAGAGGAGGGTCTAAAATTAAAGTTTGCTATATACTCCAAGCTTTGCCTTTCTACAAAGAGAGGACTCAAGGTCAGCTTCTTCCTACTTAAGGTGTCTGCTACCACATTTCCCTTGCCTGGGGTATAGGAAATCTCAAAATCATATGAGGCCAGAAATTCCATCCACCTTTGTTGTCTTAAGTTAAGGTCTTCCTACGAGAAAAGGTACTTCAACGATTTATGACCAGTATACATTTCAAACTTCTCACCTAGGAGATAATGGCGCCAAACTTAAGCGCAAAGACGATGGTAGCCAACTCTAAATCGTGGGTTGGAAAGTTTTTCTCATGTACTTTCAACTGTCTGCCTTCATAAGCTACTACCTTCCCTTCTTGCATCAATACAACACCTAGTCCCATACCACTTGCATCCAGTAAATCTCTTGCTCCCATCCGGCAATGTCAAAACTGGGGCTGTTGTTAGAGCCCTTTGCAAACGTTGGAAAGCAATATCGCAATCCAAATCCCAAGCGAAAGTTAGGTTCTTCTTCATTAATCTTGTGAGTGGGGATGAGATTTTTGCAAAGTATTTATTGAATCTTCGGTAAAAGCCCGCTAGCCCGAGAAAGCTTCGGACTTCGGTTGCATTCTGTGGAACCTTCCAATCTTGCACCGCAACTACTTTTGCGGGGTCTATAGCTAACCCTTCTTTGGACACCACATGTCCAAGAAACCTCACTTCTTCTCTCCAGAAATGGCATTTGGAGAATTCGGCTTTCAGCTAATGTGCACGAAGAGTATCCATGACTTCCCTTAAATGCAAAGCATGCTTTTCTTCATTCTTCGAGAAGATCAAAATGTCATCTATGAAGACCACCACAAATTTATTAAGAATCCTCTAAACACCCTGCTCATCAAGTCAACGAAGTAAACGGGTGCGTTTGTCAAGCCGAAAGGCATGACAAGCCATTCAAAGAAACCATCCGGGGTTCTGAACGCGGTCTTATCAATGCTGTCTTCAGCCACTCTTAGCTGATGGAACCCGGTAGCCAAATCTAGTTGGGAGAAAACAGACGCACCTACAAGATGATCAAACAAGTCAACTATTCTAGGAAGTGGGTGCCTATTCTTCTTGATCAACTTGTTTAGCTCCCTATAATCAACGCATAGGCGAAGTGAACCATCTGCTTTTGTTCCGAATACTACTGGAGCACCTCATTCAAAATACTCCGCCTTATAAACCCCTTTTCGAGCAGCTCTTTGACTTGCTTACTAAGCTCTTTTATCTCCCTAGGAGCCATGTGTCTAATGGGTGGAGCTACGGGTTTTGCATTATCAACAAGGTATATGCGGAAGTCTACCTCTCGCTTCGGAGGTAAGCCCTTCAGCTCTTCAAATACATCTGAGTATTCATGGACTACTCTAACAGACTGCAAGTTTTCAGCAGACGCATCAAGAAATTCTAGGTAACTAAGCATAACAGAATGCAAGGGATTACAAGAGATTTCGAAAGTGTTGCCAAGGTGAGTCATAAGTCTAACCACTCTCTTTTCACAATCGAGGATGGCACCATTACTAGATAACTAATCCATGCCTAGAATCAATCCATAGCCCGTGAAGCCGAGAACGAAGGCGTTGCATTCAAACTCAATGCTCAAGATAGACACTCTCAAATCCCGATAAATCATTGAAAGATGAGCCGAACCACCAATAGGATTTGAGACTACTATGGGATCCGTAACTAGACTAGTATTTAGGTGCAGTGTTTCAACTAACGAAGCAGACACAAACGAGTGTGAAGCACCAGAATCAAACAAAGTACGAACAGGATGACCAAACAGAAAAACCAAACTTTCAACAGAAACGTTTCTACCTCACTCCGAGTCGTGGTGTCATGAGAGCGTGAACCTGCCCTCTTGCCTGCCCTGGTGCCATGAGAGCCTGAATCTGTCCTCCAAAAGTAGACCCTGTTCTTGCCCTTGCCCCTGTTTCCTCGGGCAGTCTTTATTTAGATGTCCTGCCTCTCCATATTGGAAACAACCAGTCTTCTTCTTCTTCCTACAATCCTTGCTCAGATGGCCTGGTGTTCCACAATTAAAGCATCTTTTCTTTCCTTTGTTATTGTTATCCTTACCACCTTTCTTAGGTTTCTGCCGTGGCTTCTTTTGATCCCCTTTCTTTTCTGGTGCCTTATTAGCATTAGCGCCTTTCGCCTCTTCATGCATAAGCGCCATGTCAACCAGTTTCTCAAAGGTAGCCCCCATAGGAATGTGGGTCATAGCTAACCCATGTAGCGGCTCATTCAGACCTTTAACGAACCTCAGGAGCTTCTTTTCAGGTGTGTTCACCAAGTCTATGCCAAACCTCGCCAACTGATTGAACTTGTTGATGCACTCCTTTACTGATAAATTCCCCTGCTTCAATGCCAAGAACCTTTCTTGTATAGATTCTCTTCTGCTCGTGAGAGAAACTTCATCTCGAACCTATGTTTTAAATCCATCCACGTCTCTACTGGACGCTCTCCATTCGTGACCTCCCACCAAAACGAGGCTTCGTCCTTCATTAACCAAGCGGCCAATTGGACCATCCTTCCATCTTCTACCTCGAAGATACCAAACAAGTCTTCTACCTCCTTAAGCCAATTTCGAGCTTCAACAAACGTATCTAATCCATGAAAAGGTTTTCCGCCCATTGCTCGAAAGTCTTTGCATATCTTCGAAAAAGTATCAACACGAGGAGGGGGAGGAGCCGAGGAGGAGCGGCTACAGCTGGGGGAGGAGGGATGTCTGTTGGGCATGTGGTGGTGGCCCTAGCCTCCAGATACCTTTTGAATCAGGTTGGTATCGGTATTCCCTCGGGTATCTCGGGTAACCCAAACATGCTGAAAAGAAAATGAAGAGATTCAAAACGGAGAATTCGAAAGAAAGATATATGGCTCCTGGGGGTTATGTTTTTAAAACAAACTTTTCCCTTGAAAATACTCTCCTTAAATCATACTTTTGAAAGTATTTCTATATAAAACGTTTTGAAAAACAGTTTTTCAAAATCTCTTATCTGTTCTGTTAACAATCAGCTCTGATACCACGTGTAACACCCCACGTCCATTGATGTCACTCTTAAATGGAATGCATTAACTTTCATGGAGTATTATTTGTGAATAGAACAGAATATAACAAGACAGATACATATATTGGTACTAGAATTTTTTTTTTCAAAACAACATTTATTGCAGCGGAGAAATAGTTTGATTACAACAACATCATAAACCAACAGAAAAACCAAGTACACTTAGTAGCCATCTTGACAATTTGTTTTCTGAGTACATAAAGTAAAAGCATAACCCCAACACAAGCAGCCATAAAAGAGATGAGCTGAACTTTACTTTCAGCAATCCAAGCACTTCCAAAAATAGAGAAAGATCCGAATCAAGCTCCACAAGCACTAGTCCCACCCTGAGAACCTGGGGGGGAGGGAGGAAGAAAAGAGACAAAAACAAAGAGGGTTAGACATAAAGTCTGGCGAGTACCATAACTTTAATGATATAATTATTAAAGTAATTAGGATAAGGCATAAACTGGTAAAACAAGGAATGATTATGAAACAAGTGGGCAAGACAAAACAAACAGGAGGAATATTCTAGCGTTAATCTCGCTCCTAATCACTATAGGATAATTACTATGCTGCACCATTACTAATCACCTTAAAGGTTGATCCCGCTACTGAACATAATAATCATAATGGTAGTTTTGTGTACCCCTAGCTATCTCCATAGGTGCCGCCTGCCCCTATCTCCACTAGTTGTACCACTACACCCATGCAGTCGGCTCCCTAACTCGTAGATACCCGTGCTGGTCCCACCGTGGGGTGTATCACTCCAAAAAGTGGCAACCCGATACCACTAAAGATGCACGGCTTATATCTACACGATGCAACATCGTCTTACCTAACAGCCCAGGCCCACGCACGTACATGACCCCGTTGGACTTGCATTGCCACCATTAACCCGTTTTGACCTCTTACAATCAAACCCAGTAAGTGTGTCTCGTCCTGATCTAACTCGAGCTAACAAAGATACTTAATGGGTTACTAGTTCGAAATGGGTCCCCCATGCTTGACACAAGCTTTCCACCTATGCTTGGTCCCCACTGGAATTTTCCACTTAACCCCCTCTTATTCATGTCTTCTTTACATGTTCCAATTAGGTTAAGTGTTTCTAATCGTATTTCACATGCCACCCATGTCACCCACTTAACCCCCCATGTCCCACCACATGTTTATATTGGTTAAGTGTTACTTAATTCATTATAACCGTAACCTTGTAAGACGACCGACATTAGACTCCCGTTTGCAGTTGCTGGATTTGCCGGGCGGGTCCTGGCAGTCTTATACCGCAAACGTGTCTAACCTCGTGTCTTTACAATTGTTACGCATTTAATTTATGCCTTCGACCTCTCACATTAGACTAGCGTTTGTGGTTGTTGGATTTGCCGTGCAGGTCCGGGCAGTCTTACACCACAAACGAGTCTAACCTCATGTCTTAGGCGTTTATTATTACACATTATTTCACCCTAATTTGAATTAATTATCCCTATTCAAATTGTCAATAATTTCCAACTTAATTATGTCCATAATTGTCACATAAATTATGTCCATACTTTTTTGGTATAAAAATAATACCAATTAATGCCTCAATTTAATTTATATGATTTTAAAACCATTTTATGCCAATTCACAATTTACAAAATTAGTATTTTCCCATTGTCCCCACACTATTCGTACGTTCAAATATGAAATATGTTAGACTCGTAAATAGTCTAACTAAAAAAAAAGCAGCATCACAACTTGCATAACACATAAAAATAGATCTAACTTGCAAATAGGAATTATAACATAAAATTGCATAGCCAATAATTTGCATAGACAATGGTAATATAAAATCATATATTTTCATAAACTACCATGGATCTATATATAGATCTAAACATGAAATTGTGAACTTGCATATATAAATTATGGGTCTCACTTAACTTGCATATGTGAGTATAATTTTCACCTAAAAATGTGAATATAGTTTTTCACCTAAACTTGCATATGGATTTCTACAACTTGCATATGAATTTATCACATGTTTTTGCATATAAACTAGCATATGAATATACTTGATTCACATAATAACTTGTGTACAATTCACATATAGACTTGCATAAGATGCATATTCAAACTAGCATACGATTGAACATCCCAAACTTGCATAAAATTCACATATGATTTAACATCCTAAACTTGCATAAGATTCACATACGAATTAACATATGTAAAAACAGAATTGCATAAGATTCATGTTCAAACTCGCATAAAATGAATCAAGTTAAACATGTATAATTGGGCATATGAAATAGATCTACCAATATAAGATAACAAAGTTCAACATCATCACGTGATTCAACAGACATGTTCTCATAATCCAATTACAACCCATCATAATTAAATTATTAATTATATTGTGAAAGAAATAGTACTCACAAAGATAGGTTAGAGAAGAGAATGATTTGTTCGTCTTTTGAATTGGAATTCTGACTTGCTAAATCCTAAGCTTTAGGAAGGAGAACTATCCTAGCAACAGCATGGTGGCCATGAGACAAATTTTGTTTTGATTTAGGGTTTGAGTCTAGGCACTCTTTTATAGAAGTTTGAATCAACCTAAGCCGTTAGATTATCATAGGAACAATCCCAACCATCCATGACTTGATAGAGTTATCTAGAACAGCCACATCAGCCCTAATGACTCAGCACAGAGTCAGAAATCGTCACATTTCAGATCTGCTCGAGGGGTTAGGTCGACCCCCAGGTCGACCTGGCCCTTGGGCGGGAGAATTCCCGCCCAGCCTGCTCCCCTGTTTGAATTTTGAATTTTGAATTTATTATTCTGAACTGTTTTAATTTATATAAAATTGCTGAAACTTCTGAAGGCCATAACTTCGTCATACGATGTCCGATTTATAAAAACTTGGACTCTGTTCCAAGAAGAATTTCGAGATGAACGCAATGCCGTAACCCATTCCCCTTAATTCTCACTTTAATAATTGAGTATTCTTTGGATTGTTAATATTCACATAAAATTCAGGGTGTTAAAGTCTCTATTTCTTCCTCTATGTATGGTTCATCTATAGTATCAAATACTTCAGCTAATGCATTCGATTCATCGTTTAGAGGTCCAAAATATATTCGATCATCGGTTACTACTATTCATCTAGTTTCCTCGACATCTGCTTGATAAGCTTGGTTGTCTAGATTATTACGTCCGTCAAATGTAAACCTTGCCTTTGTTTTAAAATCAGCCTACCAATCTATTTCGTCTCTTCTTGTAGATGGATAAGGAGTGTAATATACTTGAAAAGCTTGTTTGGAAAGTACAAAATGATCGTACTTATAATAACTAGGGGTGGCAACTAGACCCGACCTGTCGGGTCTCGGTTCTAGGCAGGTCAAGTTTTGTCGGGTCTGAAATATACTTTTCAAAAATCTGGACCTGACCCGAGCTTCGATTCGGGTTGGTTCAGGTTCGGTTGGATTATAACACTAAAAATACATGTCTTTCAATGTTTTTTGGTTGGTTCTTTAGGGTCAGGTCCATTCGGGTTGGGTTTGATCGAGTCTTAAATGTATTTTTCATCACCTAGACCCGATCTGAGACCCATCAGGTTCGGTTTGGGTTCGAGTCTTTCCGGGTCGGTTCGGTTCGGTTCGGATTTTCGGTTCTCGGTTATAATTGCCAGCGCTAATAATAACGAGAAGTATGTCTTACTTCTATAAGATTATGTTTTGGGTGCACATTGATTCCAGAACCTGGAACATTGCTGAACCAGTTGTATTTAAACAAAAATACTTCTTCCGAGGGTCGTGTCAAATATGTCAATTGCAGAATTTCGGTTAGCATGCCATAAAAATCGTGTATATGGTCATTTGGATCATCACTACCTTTAACAAATACACCGCTATAGTCAGTTCATTTTTCAGCACCATATTCTTTAGTGCTATATTTATATCCATTGACAAAGAATATTGGATATGTCTTGACATTCTTGTTGGTCCTATTGCCAAATGTTTCAATCCTTCATCCACAACACAATTTGTTGGATCAAAAACATAATTACTAAATCAACTCGCGAATTCTTTGCTGATATTGTCGTTTGGATACTTAGATTCATAAATGCTACAATTATATATAGGGCAAATGTTACATATACATGATTAAAGATACAGTATATGTATATATAGATGTATAAGTTAATTACCGAACGAACGGTGCAACTTCAGCGCAATCGAGAAGAATATATGTGTGTGCTGTATTATGATCTTTATCATTCAATCATTCTTCCACACATCTACCAGAAGGCGACCATATTTTTTAAAAATAGAAAAAAGTCGCTTGACATTCATCATGATCAATGCCTTCATCATTACGCGCAGTTCTTGTAAATGATTTGTTCACATGATCACTAGAATAATGAGAGAAAAAAAATGAAGCTTCTTATTCGATGTATGATTTGCAAATAGAACCTTCAAATCGATCTTTCTGCCTCACTTTTTCTTTAGGTGATTAAATACCTATTTAAAGAATTATCGTAAATTATATTTTTATACATTTCATTAACCAATATACCTTTCAAATGGATACATCCATCCGTATTGAACAGACCTTCGAAGACGTGCTTCTAATGGAAGATGAATAGGTAAATGCTCCATAACAATGAAAAACCTGGAGGAAATATTTTTTTTTCCAATTTGCAGGGCAATATGGGGCTTTCTTCCTCTAGTTTATGTAGATAATCAATTTTTAATGTAGTAGAACAAAGCTCTTTAGAGAACAAACTGAGCTCTGTTACAACAGTCCAAACTTTTACGGGCAACAGTTCTTTGAAAGCGACGGGCAATAAATTTTCCATCATAATATGACAGTCGTGGCTTTTCATCCTGCTAAGTTTATTGTTTTTATAGTCGACAAATCTACGAAGATTGGAAGATATACCATCCGGGAATCTTAATCCTTCCACCCATTTGAGAAGTATTTTAACTTTATTACCGTCCAGTTCATAGGACGATCTCGGTTTTTTGGTGTCATTTGGTTTTATATGAAGCTCAGGACGATTACATATTACTTTGATATCACGTCTTGATTTCAAATCATCTTCCGTCTTCCCCTTGACATTCAAAATTGTATTAATTACATTGTCAAACACGTTTTTCCTATTATGCATCATGTCAATATTATGACGAATCAGGAGATCTTTCCAATAAGGCAACTCCCAAAATGTGCTTTATTTCCACCAATTATGAATCGTTGATTTAACTTGAATTTCTGTCTGTACTCCCGTTTCATAAATCTCTGGATAATCTTGTACAAGTTCATAAATTTTTTCACTTGTCCATATTTTAGGTGATCTCGTATTTTCCTACCTATTATCTGTAAAAAAAATCTTGTCACCTCTAAAAGGATGATTAATATGAAGAAACCATCTATAACAGTCAAGCCATGAACTTTTCTTTCCAATAGGTAAAGAAAATGCTCTTGTTTCTTTTATGCAGTACGGAAAAGCTAGATGACCAGCCATACTCCAACCAAAAAGCATTGCATACGCAGGAAAATTGCTAATTGTCCATGTAACAACCCTAAATTTTGGGGTAAATTTAAAAATTTATTTTAAGTAATTTTAATGAGTTTTTGAATATTTTAAATAATCACAAAAAAAATTATTTTTATGCAAAGCACGTGTTCGATTTTTATTGGTGTTTTCGTTTACATATTTGGTGATGTTTAATTGACGCTTGGAATGAATTAATGTTTCTTTTGAGGTTTCAAAAAATATTTCATTCTAACTTTATAATTTATACAATTTCAGATATCCTAAGCATAAATGTAAATAATAACATAAGGACATCTACATAAATTCCTATTTTATATTACTCATAATGCCAATGTATCAGTTTGACTATTTACGTGGAATTTTTATTAATGGATATGGTAGCAATTATTCTAGGATTATAGTCTATTAAAATATTTGAGTAAATCATGCTACGTTAATTATTATCATTTTTTTAGAGCAAATCATGTTCAACCTGTCAATATTTTAAAATTCTAACATACCTATTTTGCTAACATCATGGAGATAATGCAAATTATTCCATTTATTTAAGTTAATTAGTTTGTCCATGATAATTTGAAGCAGTCAACAATTATAATCATATAATAGTGAGTTATTACCTTTTAAATGTGCACATATGTTTTGTATATGAAGTTAACTTTTGTTATTCAAAATTTATTTGTTTCTATTTCAAAATGAGAAAAAAAAATTGCATATTAACCATGTGCAATATATATATATATATATATATATTGATTTTGTACTTACTTCTTTTTTTATACAAATAGATTTACATCATAAATGGCACTTTTTTTTGGTGATAGAAATAGGATTTATATTTATATATGTAGATATATATATATATATATATATATATATATATATATATATGCTTAGTGGAATTCCATACTTATGAAAACAAGGTAATAAATTTAGGTTTAAATAAAGGTTCTCATGTTCTTTAGTGCATTAGGAAACAATGAAACCTTTTTGAATTCATTATTGCATTTATTGTCATTATAATGAAGTAAAAAAAAAGAATATAAGTTATGTAAGGAAATTGGTGTCAATGAGATTAGAATGGAATGTATGTGTAACACAACATAACATTGTGTTGAAATTTGAAAATTCGAAATCTGAATTGATTGTTAAGACAATAAATGAGCATGCATTTCTTTCCTTTATGTTATCAATCTATTCTTTCTAAGACATGCCTGCACTTATCTTTTTTTCAACATGGTATTTTTTTTCTTAACCTACTATGCATCTAAATAAAGGGTAATGATATAAATAGGGGATTTATGGAGAATTGTTAATGAATTTAGAATATTTTTTTAAAATCATTTAACATATTCTGACATTTGTGACTTGTATATTGATTGCATATAAATGGGTGGTTTTGTTTATATAGGTAAACAATAAAGGTTAGAATTTTATATTGGTAATAAGCTACAATTAATTGCAATTAAAGTCCATTAAAGTGAATTAATAAGGTAACGGTAGAAGACTTATTACAATAGAATAATTGATTTACATATGCAACCATTTTCTTTTGTCCATATATAATAAACATATAGCCATATTTGGATTGCTAATTTTTTTTTCTTGTAACTCATCGACATAATTAAATCAAACCAAATTCAGTGGAATTAAATACATATATATATACACACATATACTTGATAAAATCTAATTGAAAATCGTTGTAATAACTAACATGAATTTTTATATGTGAATTTGTTTTTTTATAGTAAATGCTTGGCAATTATTTAAGTAATCAAAGCCATATATGTAGAGTGTAGCATACTAAAATAATGAAACATAAATACCCTATTCTCTCTCTTCCTTTCATATGCCACTCTTGTCCATTCACTTCCATACGTTTCGTATTACTTGCTATTTATTCTACCATTCTTATCCATTCTTCATTCATTTTTCCCAAACCACTACATCTTTCCCCTTCCTTTCTATGCATTCATTCCTCCATTTTCTTCTTCCCTTTCTACTCTCTCCTGAAGTTTATTAGTCTCTTCCAAAAAAAAAAAAGAATTTTTTTTTAAAACAAAGGGCCATTGCGAGATCTTTAAAACTATAAAGGTGTGATCGGGAATTATCAACTACAGTCGCCAATTTTCCTCTCCAAAGCCACCAGCGTCGGAGCAGTTTTGCGGGTAGGAGGCACTTGCGAGTTGGCTAGGACTGAGGGGGTGGAAAGCTATTGGTGAGAAATTCTATTCCTTTAAATTTTATAATTTAAATTTGTTAATTATAATTTTAGTGTTACACAAGTGCTGTAATATTTTGTGTTATTCGTGATTTGATGTGGATTGATGAATCCTCTTACGCCGTTCTGTTGATGGATTAAATTATTTTGATTGTTATAGGATAGTTGAAATTAAACATTTCATGTTGGTTTTGTTGAAAACATATATATCTTGTTTGTTAAGATAGAATAATTGAAAGACAAATATGTCAATTTGGTTATTATAAAATTGTTGTTAACCAATATCTCATTATTGTTAACATAAAATAGGTGAAAGGAATATATCATTTTGGGTTGATAAAAAGATTGAATGACAAAATTTATTTTGTCAAATGTAAAGAATGCAATAGAATCATTGAAATTGTTCACATATAATTTTTTATGACATTTGAATCATTGAAATTGTGAACATATAAAATATCATTTTTATATGACATTAGAATTCATAAGAATGTTTTACATATAAAATATTATGTTATACGATAACATAGAATATTGATTACCTATAAGTGACCATTTATATGTTCTTAGAAGTCGTAGAAAAATGTGAATATACATAATATTCTTTATATGGTATTAGAGTCCTTAGAGAATGTATATATATAAAATGTTCTTTTATATGTTATTAGAATACATAAAAAAAAAGTAAAACCAAAAATATACATTTTTGGTCGATTTAAAAAGAAAACAATCATTTTTGTTTGAAATAAAAAGAAACATTCATTTTTGTTCATGTTTTGAAAATTGACAAACAATTTTCATCTTTGGTGAAAGTTAAAAAAAAGAACATTTTTAATATTCCTTTGTTAAAATGAAAAGCCATATTATTTATCACCGTTTTTGTCAATTACAAAAGATTTAACTTTTGTTTACACTAAAAAAAAAGAATTTCACCTTTGGATTTTAAATAAGAAGAATTCCCTTTTTATTTTTGTCATTAAAAAGAATGTCAGTCTTATTTTTATACGTCATGGAACAAAGTATAAAAGCATCATTTTTGAGCGTAAGTTGAAAGGGGACATTTTTTTATGTTAATTTTGGTTAGAATAGGTAATTGACATTATGTACACTGTTATGAGTTAAATTAGAACTTGACATTAATTTCACACCGTTATGTGGTAATTTAGAAATTGAACATTTTGTGATATTAGACAATGATTAAGCAAAAACCATTATATTTGTTCATTGAGAAGGTGATACAAAACTTGACATAGTAATGTTAATTGCATTTTTAATGAAATTAAAAGGGAATTTTTACATTGTAAATGAAAGGATAAAATGTGGCATGTAATGAATAATTACATTTTTATGTAATTAAATAAAGGTATGATTTTGTCATGAAATAATTACATTTTTATATGATTAATTAAGACATGAACTTACAACGGATAACAAAAAAATTACATCTTTATATGTAATTTATATTTGAACTTGCAATGTAAATTAAAAATTACATTTTTATATGTAACTTAGGATGAGATTTACATTGCAAATTAAAAATTACATTTTTTCTATGTAATTAGAATATGAGTTGCATTGTATAAATAAAAAATTACATTTTTATATGTAATTAAGGTATGAATTTGCATCGTAAAATAAAATTACATTTTTTTTGTAATTTAAAAAGAGATAAATTTGCACTATTATGAAACTTCATTTTTAATGTAACTTAAAAAGAAGGATTTTACAGTATATTGAAAATTACATTTTTAATGTAACTTGGAAAGTTAGGATTTCTCACTGTAATGTTAATTACATTACAATGTAATTAAAAAAAGGAAATTTTACAATGCAACTGAAAGATAGGAATTTTACAGTATAATGTTTCTTAATGTAATTAAATGAAGAAATATTAGATTTTTATAATGTAATAAAAGAAGTTAGAAGAATTACATTCTTTATAATGTAATAAAAGAGAATATAATGTAAAGAATGGAAAGGAAAATCTACATTTTTCTATAGTGTAAAGAACAAGAAGAAAATATTACATTTTAAATAAAATAAGATAAAAAAATAAAATATTACATTTTCAATGTAATTAAGGAATGTAAATGAAATAGAATTTTACATTTCCTTATGAAAATAAAAAGAATTATTTTAGATGATGTTTTCATTTACATTTTCATGTAAATAGGATATGTAGAAGAAAAAGGAACTTATTTACATTAAGGTAAATAAATAAATAAGGAAAAGAAAAAGGAAGACATTTATTACTTATGGTTTTAAGTGGATAAGGAAAAGAGAGGTTTTAATAATATTTTCTATGCATTAAAAGGAATGAATTGAAAGTTACATTTTGGTTGTTAATAAGTACAAATATGTCATGTCAATTAGGTTAATATAAGGTATGTCATTTATGATAGTATAAAAAGTCGGAATTTAAAAAGTTTACCGTTTTAATTGTCCCGGTGTTAAATTAAGAAGAATTTGTTTCCAAAATGTTATCAATTTTGAATTAAAGGAATGTTTTTATTTTATATTCAACTAATGAAATTAATTGACGTTGATGTAGAAAGATTACATCTTTGATGTAAATATGTTAGAGAAAAAAATATGGTTTCAAAATTGGACATCTTGAAAAGATTGTTTTTTTTTAGAAATTCATAAAAACAGGGAAAGTCACAATTTATATTAAATACTTGAAATCAGGATATTTAAGAATAAAGAATACCTTAGAAGTAGGATCTTTTAAGGGAAAGGATTATTTAAAGAATGACATGTCTAGAAAAATTAATTATAATTATAAATTATAATTGTGCTTGGACACGAGGTTATGTTACATTTGTGGTAGAAGTCTGCCCGGACCCGACCGGCATATCCATCAGCCACAAATGTTGAACCTAATGTGAGAGGTCCAAGTGCGCAAATACGAAACGGGCCATGACACGAGGTTAATCCCAACTTGTGGAAAAAGTCTTCCCGGAACCGACCGGCACATCCAGCATCCACAAGTCGTAGGCTTAATGTGAGGGGTCTAGCCCATTATAAAAATATAAAGGGATAAGATAATGAATTGGGCTATTAAATCCATTTAAAAAAAAATATAGCAACACCATTTTTAAACGCGAACGAGGTTATCGATTTATTTTACCCAATTTATAATGAATATTAAAGGAGGGATAATTTCAAAATGAATATTTTGAAAATTAAAGTAAAACATTATTGTGTGTTATGTTATATATCAAAATGTTATGAAACCAAGTGCTCTTTACTTGTTATGATAATCACAATAATGAAATGGATGAGGAATTATATTTAAATAAATTATATATATATATATAAATTAAAAGTACTTGAATCGAGCGTGGTAGTTCACATTTTATGATCGTACTTTTAATTAATTATATTGTATGATCCGACCGCGGAATTTTCCCAAAACTGAAATCGTTAGGTTCGCCTTGGGAAGGTCTTTCCAATGATATGAATTATGTCAAAATCCAATGGTTAGATTTAGAGAAATGTGTAAAACAAATTTGGGTGAAAACAACACCAAGGTCTCCTGTTTGCATGAAGTATTGATAAATAGAATTTAATTATTTTTATATAAATAAAAATAAAGACTGATCGTTATAAATTAATATTAACGATACGAAATTGTTTTCAAATTTATATATGCGAGAATTATTTGGAAAGTCCGAATTTACTCTCATTCCAAATAATGATACGACGTTCGAAGAGTTGAAGACGGTGATTGAAGACCGACGATCTCCACATCGAATGGGTGTGTTGCTATTGAGACCCATGATGGGAGTAGCTACCTTGAAGGGGCGACAGTAGTAGCCGTCCGGACGTAGTGTTGATTGCACGGTTTTGGCTTTCGCTCAAACCCAGAGCATAAGCGCGTAAATGGATTGTATGTCTGACATTGTATTCCTTTATACTGTATTCGTTGGTCTCTGCTAAACATATATCTATTTGGTGTTTTACACCCTTCTTTGAGACGTATGAGCTCAGAGGTTATATGTTGGTAGAAATCAATGGTATGGTATGGATTGACGATGTGGCATGCTAAGATGCATATGATCAAGGCTTTGTTGAAAAGCAGGCCTTGTGGGATGATCAAAGCATAGCCTGTTTAGGCATAGCTTTGGGTATAGCATGACTTCACGAGCCTCACACACCGGCGGAGTCTAAAACGGGAGAAGGGAATGCAGGGAGAGCAACACGTTTCTTTCTAGCTAGAGTGGTGTCAGTGACCTACCAACCCTGACATTTTACTTATGTGGATGATGGAATGAGGCGCCTCGGATAGGTCCTATAGGATCGGGAAACGTGTGTTCAGGAATTGCCAATCCACGAAGCTGTATGTGTGGACCGGCCCTGCAGATTTCCAAGGGTTAACTGCGGGGAACCCTGAGACATTAGCTAGAGTGTCTCGAATCGGTAAGGAGCTCCTCCCTAGCCTTGACTCAGATGGAAATCCAAATTCCAAATACGACCATACGGATTTGATTGTATTACTAATACGGAGGCATAGCATATGGTACCTATGCTTCCTAGGATTGATACATTTACTTTGAAATGTTTTAAAACATATACACACTAATAATAATATCGTTTTTATCGTATCAAGCATGTTTGACCATTATAAGGTAAAACCCTATCCTCCGGTTTGCGTTGCATTGTGTGATGGGACTTGGGTCTTATGATGGTTTCATTTTTCTACAAAGCATTGCATTGTTTTGACGATTTACTTAAATTATGCACGGCAATCCATTGGAATAAAACCCGTTCCGCTTTAGTGGCGTGGTCCTAGGATTTGCCTTATTACTATTAGTTATATTAGTTAAGAATTCTCACACCAGTCCCACGACTGACCCGTTGTTTGTTTCCACTTTTGCAAACTCGAGTGCCCTCTTTTCCACACGGGCAGTCGAGTAGCTTTTTGCAGATATTTATCTCTTTAGCAGGATCCTGGATTGAAGCTCAAAGCTGTGTCCAGAGAATAGAAAAGTCTTCCGCTGTCTTAGTTATTTTATTTCCGCTGCACTGTATTAAAGTAATGTAAAATCATCTTCCGGTGTAAATTTATTTAATCTACTCTGATATATATTCTATACTCTGATGTAACATTTACTATGATGTTATAAAAGTCTGCTGTTGTTATTCTAATGTGTTGTTAGCCCAAAGTAAGCGTATCCGGCGATTTCCCGCAAGGGCGATTTTCGGGTCGTTTCATTTTGGTATCAGAGCTTTGGTTAGCTCAAATCTTTGGGATACAACTTATTAGAACTGAACAAAAGACACATCAGAGATTGGATTAGTAATATCCAATAAGAATACTCATTAGAGATAGGATCAGCAATATCCTAGAATGAGGAAACTCATTAGAGATGGGGTTAGTAATGCCCTAGAATGAGTTGAGAGTAACAGGACTATAATATACGTATTTGTAATTATAATCTATTTTAGAAAATATGATTTTGAATGGATAAAAGATTATATATTTGAAAGTTAATCAACTATAAAATTATTTAAACCAATAAGAGTAGAAAATGGGGTAGGATAATTAAACACTTTTAGCTTCGTTCCTTTTCGAGGACGAAAAGTTTTTAAGTGGGGGAGACTGTAACAACCCTGAATTTTGGGGTAAATTTAAAAATTTATTTTAAGTAATTTTAATGAGTTTTTGAATATTTTAAATAATCACAATTTTTTTTTTACTTTTATGCAAAGCACGTGTTCGATTTTTATTGGTGTTTTCGTTTACATATTTGGTGATGTTTAATTGACGCTTGGAATGAATTAATGTTTCTTTTGAGGTTTCAAAAATATTTCATTCTAACTTTATAATTTATACAATTTCAGGTATCCTAAGCATAAATGTAAATAATAACATAAGGACATCTACATAAATTCCTATTTTATATTACTCATAATGCCAATGTATCAGTTTGACTATTTACGTGGAATTTTTATTAATGGATATGGTAGCAATTATTCTAGGATTATAGTCTATTAAAATATTTGAGTAAATCATGCTACGTTAATTATTATCATTTTTTTTAGAGCAAATCATGTTCAACCTGTCAATATTTTAAAATTCTAACATACCTATTTTGCTAACATCATGGAGATAATGCAAATTATTCCATTTATTTAAGTTAATTAGTTTGTCCATGATAATTTGAAGCAGTCAACAATTATAATCATATAATAGTGAGTTATTACCTTTTAAATGTGCACATATGTTTTGTATATGAATTTAACTTTTGTTATTCAAAATTTATTTGTTTCTATTTCAAAATGAGAAAAAAATTGCATATTAACCATGTGCAATATATATATATATATATATATATATATATATATATATTTTGATTTTGTACTTACTTCTTTTTTTATACAAATAGATTTACATCATAAATGGCACTTTTTTTGGTGATAGAAATAGGATTTATATTTATATATGTAGAAATATATATATATATATATATATATATAAATGCTTAGTGGAATTCCATACTTATGAAAACAAGGTAATAAATTTAGGTTTAAATAAAGGTTCTCATGTTCTTTAGTGCATTAGGAAACAATGAAACCTTTTTGAATTCATTATTGCATTTATTGTCATTATAATGAAGTAAAAAAAAAGAATATAAGTTATGTAAGGAAATTGGTGTCAATGAGATTAGAATGGAATGTATGTGTAACCCAACATAACATTGTGTTGAAATTTGAAAATTCGAAATCTGAATTGATTGTTAAGACAATAAATGAGCATGCATTTCTTTCCTTTATGTTATCAATCTATTCTTTCTAAGACATGCCTGCACGTATCTTTTTTTCAACATGGTATTTTTTTTCTTAACCTACTATGCATCCAAATAAAGGGTAATGATATAAATAGGGGATTTATGGCGAATTGTTAATGAATTTAGAATATTTTTTTAAATCATTTAACATATTCTGACATTTGTGACGTGTATTGATTGCATATAAATGGATGGTTTTGTTTATATAGGTAAACAATAAAGGTTAGAATTTTATATTGGTAATAAGCTACAATTAATTGCAATTAAAGTCCATTAAAGTGAATTAATAAGGTAACGGTAGAAGACTTATTACAATAGAATAATTGATTTACATATGCAACCATTATCTTTTGTCCATATATAATAAACATATAGCCATATTTGGATTGCTAATTTTTTTTTTCTTGTAACTCATTGACATAATTAAATCAAACCAATTTCAGTGGAATTAAATACATATATATATACACACATATACTTGATAAAATCTAATTGAAAATCGTTGTAATAACTAACATGAATTTTTATATGTGAATTTGCTTTTTTTTATAGTAAATGTTTGGCAATTATTTAAGTAATCAAAGCCATATATGTAGAGTGTAGCATACTAAAATAATGAAACATAAATACCCTATTCTCTCTCTTCCTTTCATATGCCACTCTTGTCCATTCACTTCCAAACGTTTCGTATTACTTGCTATTTATTCTACCAATCTTATCCATTCTTCATTCATTTTTCCCAAACCACTACATCTTTTCCCCTTCCTTTCTATGCATTCATTCCTCCATTTTCTTCTTCCCTTTCTACTCTCTCCTGAAGTTTATTAGTCTGTTCAAAAAAAAAAAAAAAAAGATTTTTTTTTTAAAACAAAGGGCCATTGCGAGATCTTTAAAACTATAAAGGTGTGATCGGGAATTATCAACTACAGTCGCCAATTTTCCTCTCCAAAGCCACCAGCGTCGGAGCAGTTTTGCGGGTAGGAGGCACTTGCGAGTTGGCTAGGACTGAGGGGGTGGAAAGCTATTGGTGAGAAATTCTATTCCTTTAAATTTTATAATTTAAATTTGTTAATTATAATTTTAGTGTTACACACGCGCTGTAATATTTTGTGTTATTCGTGATTTGATGTGGATGGATGAATCCTCTTATGCTGTTCTGTTGATGGATTAAATTATTTTGATTGTTATAGGATAGTTGAAATTAAACATTTCATGTTGGTTTCGTTGAAAACATATATATCTTGTTTGTTAAGATAGAATAATTGAAAGACAAGTATGTCAATTTGGTTATTATAAAATTGTTTTTACCAATATCTCATTATTGTTAACATAAAATAGGTAAAAGGAATATTTCATTTTGTGGTTGATAAAAAGATTGAATGACAAAATTTATTTTGTCAAATGTAAAGAATGCAATAGAATCATTGAAATTGTTCACATATCATTTTTTATGACATTTGAATCATTGAAATTGTGAACATATAAAATATCATTTTTATATGACATTAGAATTCATAAGAATGTTTTACATATAAAATATTATGCTATACGATAACATAGAATATTGATTACCTATAAGTGACCATTTATATGTTCTTAGAAGTCGTAGAAAAATGTGAATATACATAATATTCTTTATATGGTATTAGAGTCCTTAGAGAATGTATATATATGAAATGTTCTTTTATATGTTACTAGAATACATAAAAAAAAGTAAAACCAAAAATATACATTTTTGGTCGATTTAAAAAGAAAACAATCATTTTTGTTTGAAATAAAAAGAAACATTCATTTTTGTTCATGTTTTGAAAGTTGACAAACAATTTTCATCTTTGGTGAAAGTTAAAAAAAAGAACATTTTTAATATTCCTTTGTTAAAATGAAAAGCCATATTATTTATCACCGTTTTTGTCAATTACAAAAGATTTAACTTTTGTTTACACTAAAAAAAAAGAATTTCACCTTTGGATTTTAAATAAGAAGAATTCCCTTTTTATTTTTGTCATAAAAAAGAATGTCACTCTTATTTTTATACGTCATGAAACAAAGTATAAAAGCATCATTTTTTAGCATAAGTTGAAAGGGGACATTTTTTTATGTTAATTTTGGTTAGAATAGGTAATTGACATTATGTACACTGTTATGAGTTAAATTAGAACTTGACATTAATTTCACACCGTTATGTGGTAATTTAGAAATTGAACATTTTGTGATATTAGACAATGATTAAGCAAAAACCATTATATTTGTTCATTGAGAAGGTGATACAAAACTTGACATAGTAATGTTAATTGCATTTTTAATGCAATTAAAAGGGAATTTTTACATTGTAAATGAAAGGATAAAATGTGGCATGTAATGAATAATTACATTTTTATGTAATTAAATAAAGGTATGATTTTGTCATGAAATAATTACATTTTTATATGATTAATTAAGACATGAACTTGCAACGGATAATAAAAAAATTACATCTTTATATGTAATTTGTATTTGAACTTGCAATGTAAATTAAAAATTACATTTTTATATGTAACTTAAGATGAGATTTACATTGCAAATTAAAAATTACATTTTTTCTATGTAATTAGAATATGAGTTGCATTGTATAAATAAAAAATTACATTTTTATATGTAATTAAGGTATGAATTTGCATCGTAAAATAAAATTACATTTTTTTTGTAATTTAAAAAGAGATAAATTTGCACTATTATGAAACTTCATTTTTAATGTAACTTAAAAAGAAGGATTTTACAGTATATTGAAAATTACATTTTTTAATGTAACTTGGAAAGTTAGGATTTCTCACTGTAATGTTAATTACATTACAATGTAATTAAAAAAAAGGAAATTTTACAATGCAACTGAAAGATAGGAATTTTACAGTATAATGTTTCTTAATGTAATTAAATGAAGAAATATTACATTTTTATAACGTAATAAAAGAAGTTAGAAGAATTACATTCTTTATAATGTAATAAAAGAGAATATAATGTAAAGAATGGAAAGGAAAATCTACATTTTTCTATAGTGTAAAGAACAAGAAGAAAATATTACATTTTAAATAAAATAAGAGAAAAAAATAAAATATTACATTTTCAATGTAATTAAGGAATGTAAATAAAATAGAAATTTACATTTCCTTATGAAAATAAAAAGAATTATTTTAGATGATGTTTTCATTTACATTTTCATGTAAATAGGATATGTAGAAGAAAAAGGAACTTATTTACATTTAGGTAAATAAATAAATAAGGAAAAGAAAAAGGAAGACATTTATTACTTATGGTTTTAAATAGATAAGGAAAAGAGAGGTTTTAATAATATTTTCTATGCATTAAAAGGAATGAATTGAAAGTTACATTTTGGTTGTTAATAAGTACAAATATGTCATGTCAATTAGGTTAATATAAGGTATGTCATTTATGATAGTATAAAAAGTCGGAATTTAAAAAGTTTACCGTTTTAATTGTCCCGGTGTTAAATTAAGAAGAATTTGTTTCCAAAATGTTATCAATTTTGAATTAAAGGAATGTTTTTATTTTATATTCAACTAATGAAATTAATTGACGTTGATGTAGAAAGATTACATCTTTGATGTAAATATGTCAGAGAAAAAAATATGGTTTCAAAATTGGACATCTTGAGAAGATTGTTTTTTTTAGAAAATCATAAAAACAGGGAAAGTCACAATTTATATTAAATACTTGAAATCAGGATATTTAAGAATAAAGAATACCTTAGAAGTAGGATCTTTTAAGGGAAAGGATTATTTAAAGAATGACATGTCTAGAAAAATTAATTATAATTATAAATTATAATTGTGCTTGGACACGAGGTTATGTTACATTTGTGGTAGAAGTCTGCCCGGACCCGACCGGCATATCCAGCAGCCACAAATGTTGAACCTAATGTGAGAGGTCCAAATGCGCAAATACGAAACGGGCCATGATACGAGGTTAAGCCCAACTTGTGGAATAAGTCTGCCCGGAACCGACCGGCACATCCAGCATCCACAAGTCGTAGGCTTAATGTGAGGGGTCTAGCCCATTATAAAAATATAAAGGGATAAGATAATGA
Source organism: Allium sativum (assembly GCA_030737875.1). Classification (NCBI taxonomy): domain Eukaryota; kingdom Viridiplantae; phylum Streptophyta; class Magnoliopsida; order Asparagales; family Amaryllidaceae; genus Allium; species Allium sativum. The sequence continues at coordinate 975,633,562 of CM060915.1, read as the reverse complement.
ATTGGGCTATTAAATCCATTTTAAAAAAAAATATAGCAACACTATTTTTAAACGCGAACGAGGTTATCGATTTATTTTACCCAATTTATAATGAATATTAAAGGAGGGATAATTTCAAAATGAATATTTTGAAAATTAAAGTAAAACATTATTGTGTGTTATGTTATATATCAAAATGTTATGAAACCAAGTGCTCTTTACTTGTTATGATAATCACAATAATGAAATGGATGAGGAATTATATTTAAATAAATTATATATTTATATATATATATATAAATTAAAAGTACTTGAATCGAGCGTGGTAGTTCACATTTTATGATCGTACTTTTAATCGATTATACTGTATGATCCGACCGCGGGATTTTCCCAAAACTGAAATCGTTAGGTTCGCCTTGGGAAGGTCTTTCCAATGATATGAATTATGTCAAAATCCAATGGTTAGATTTAGAGAAACGTGTAAAACAAATTTGGGTGAAAACAACACCAAGGTCTCCTGTTTGCATGAAGTATTGATAAATAGAATTTAATTATTTTTATATAAATAAAAATAAAGACTGATCGTTATAAATTAATATTAACGATATGAAATTGTTTTCAGATTTATATATGCCAGAATTATTTGGAAAGTCCGAATTTACTCTCATTCCAAATAATGATACGACGTTCGAAGAGTTGAAGACGGTGATTGAAGACCGACGATCTCCACATCGAATGGGTGTGTTGCTATTGAGACCCATGATGGGAGTAGCTACCTTGAAGGGGCGACAGTAGTAGCCGTCCGGACGTAGTGTTGATTGCACGGTTTTGGCTTTCGCTCAAACCCAGAGCATAAGCGCGTAAATGGATTGTATGTCTGACATTGTATTCCTTTATACTGTATTCGTTGATCTCTGCTAAACATATATCTGTTTGGTGTTTTACACCCTTCTTTGAAACGTATGAGCTCAAAGGTTATATGTTGGTAGAAATCAATGGTATGGTATGGATTGACGATGTGGAATGCTAAGATGCATATGATCAAGGCTTTGTTGAAAAGCAGGCCTTGTGGGATGATCAAAGCATAGCCTGTTTAGGCATAGCTTTGGGTATAGCGTGACTTCACGAGCCTCACACACCGGCGGAGTCTAAAATGGGAGAAGGGAACGCAGGGAGAGCAGCATGTTTCTTTCTAGCTAGAGTGGTGTCAGTGACCTACCAGCCCTGACATTTTACTTATGTGGATGATGGAATGAGGCGCCTCGGATAGGTCCTATAGGATCGGGAAACGTGTGTTCAGGAATTGCCAATCCACGAAGCTGTATGTGTGGACCAGCCCTGCAGCTTTCCAAGGGTTAACTGCGGGGAACCCTGAGACATTAGCTAGAGTGTCTCGAATCGGTAAGGAGCTCCTCCCTAGCCTTGACTCAGATGGAAATCCAAATTCCAAATACGACCCTACGGATTTGATTGTATTACTAGTACGGAGGCATAGCGTATGGTACCTATGCTTCCTAGCATTGATACATTTACTTTGAAATGTTTTAAAACATATACACACTAATAATAATATCGTTTTTATCGTATCAAGCATGTTTGACCATTATAAGGTAAAACCCTATCCTCCGGCTTGCATTGCATTGTGTGATGGGACTTGGGTCTTATGATGGTTTCATTTTTCTACAAAGCATTGCATTGTTTTGACGATTTACTTAAATTATGCACGGCAATCCATTGGAATAAAACCCGTTCCGCTTTAGTGGCGTGGTCCTAGGATTTGCCTTATTACTATTAGTTATATTAGTTAAGAATTCTCACACCAGTCCCATGACTGACCCGTTGTTTGTTTCCACTTTTGCAAACTCGGGTGCCCTCTAATCCACACGGGCAGTCTTCCGCTGTCTTAGTTGTTTTATTTCCGCTGCACTGTATTAAAGTAATGTAAAATCATCTTCCGCTGTAAATTTATTTAATGTACTCTGATATATATTCTGTACTCTGATGTAACATTTACTATGATGTTATAAAAGTCTGATGTTGTTATTCTAATGTGTTGTTAGCCCAAAGTAAGCGTATCCGGCGATTTCCAGCAAGGGCGATTTTCGGGTCGTTTCAGTCCATAACAAAGAAGCATGCATATGAAAGTTATTTTTTTGTGAAATATCATATGTTTCTACCCCTTCGTACCACATTTCATTAATTCTTCAATCAATGGTTGTAAATAAACATTGATTCCTTGTGTCGGATCATCAGTACCTGGGATGACAATTGTGAGAAACATATAAGGAATTTTCATACATATCCACGGAGGTAAATTATAAGGCGTGACAATTATAGACCAAAACGAATATTAAGAACCAAATTGAGAAAATGGTGAAAATCCATCCATGCATAAACCAAGTCTAACATTACGACTCTCAGATGTAAAATTGGGATACTTCTGGTCAAAACGCTTCCATGCTTCTCCATCAGATGGGTGTGTTAACGCACTTTCTTCCTGTGTTCTCACACTGTGCCATCTCATATGTTGCGATGTTATAGAAGATGCATATAACCTTTGATGAAACACACCACCTCCATCAAGGTCATTCACAAAGGGAATGCCTTAACTTCGGTGGAGGTTTATAAGTGAAAGTCACAGATAAAACACAAGACAGATATAAACACACACACACACACACACACACACACACACATATATATATATATAAGAAGCGGAAAGCAAACATACTTTCATTTCATAAATACTTGTTCATACAAAACATTTCCATAATTGTCTCACAATAACTTCCAAAACATTACATCACCATTTCTGTCTTGATTTTTTATAAAGAAGCATAAAACATAATTAAAGCTGCATAAATCCCCATAGAACGTGTCCAAAAGTCATAGCCAAGGAAAGAGAGACTAAACCATACATCTACTATCTTGAAGCTTGCAAAAGTCTGACTAAGCTGGGTTGTTTCCTCCCTGTGGACCTGGGGGGGAGGGGGAGGGGAATGGAAAAAAGGAGGATGAAAGAAAAATAGAGTCAGACATAAAGCCTGGTAAGTCTAGCGACTCTTCAGTATGAGAATAAGAAAAAGGGCATGGTAGGTATAAACTGGAAACAGGAATGTATCATAAACTAAGATAAAGCAATTTTGAACCGAATACACTATCGCACCCCACACTATATCTCTGCACCTACTTGTATTTGTTCCGATTAGCACCCCACGATCGGGGTGAAGTGATCTCCCTTCTAAAGATCGGCTCCTACTCGCAAAATCATATGTGTCATACAGCCCCCAATGATTGTAGATTTTATGTTGGTCTCACCATGGGGTGTATCAAGTCCCATGGTGGTGGCCCGACACAATTCTAGAATGCATAGTGTATACTACTGATGCCCAGTGCCCTGTTTGTCTGCTCCGAAGTGTGTGCACGCCCGCACTCCGTTAGAACCTACACTGATGCACCAACCGCCATCGCTTTTGACTGCTTACATTAAGCCCAGTAATCGTGCCCCACCCTGCCTAGTTTCATGGTACCATGATACCTAATTGGGTTACTGCTGAAATGGGTCCCCATTACTAGGGTTTTCTAGTCAAACATGTTAAGCGGTTAAGTGTCTGTATTAAACTAACCCCACCCATCAGTTCAGTTAACATGTTGAATTGGTTAAGTGTTTTAGTTAACTTAACGCTACCATCCTTATTCTAGCATTAATTTATTCATTAAAGCATCGACCACTCACATTAGACAGTACTGTTGCAGTTACTGGACAGCCGGTCGGTTTTTGGCTGGTTTACACTGCAACTCAGTCTAACCTTGGGTCCTTATTGGGCTTAATGCCTTAACCTCCCACATTGGATAGGTATTGTTGTGATTACTGGACAGCCGGGCGGGTCCGGGCAGGTTTACATCACAACTCGATCCAACCTTGGGTTAAGCATATTCGTATTTTCTAAATTTACGTATTTGTCTCTTTTACTTGTTATATGTAAATGTTATGGCCCATTTTCCAAGTTCATTATTATTATTATTATTTAGGCATGGCAATTCATACCATTTAAATGTCACCCATTATTGGCATGTGCCAAACATGCCAACCCATATATTTTTCATGTTTAATCCCAACGATATTCCCCCGTTTGTACGTTCGCAAGATTATAATGAATGTTGGGCTAGATATTTCAGCCCGACTTATAAACATAGAAGGGAAAGGCAAGAACATGAAATATTCTAAATAACACAAAGGGTGTGTGACATATGAACTTGCAGCTTTGCGATCTTATTAACATAAGTCATGGGTTTCAACTTTTCATGTGAACTTGCATTCAAATAAGAATCTAATTAAATAGGTGTCACTTGAAATGGCATAATTTAGACTTGCATAAAACATAAGCCTAAACATATTTTTATCTAGGCATAACTTCAAACACAAACTAGCATGTGACAAAGTTACTACATGTCCATAAAAATGTCTATTTTTGACATTAACCCAAAAGCGTGAACTAGTTCAAATCATGTATCATATTATAACATGAAACTTGTAATAATCGTGTGAAACTAAATGGTTCTTGGCATGGACCCAATTACAAACTTGCAAAGAACATAAGAACATATACATGGGATTTAATCATGTAGGCATAATGGTCTTAACATAGAACATGTGTATATAAGTCTTAACTTGGACTTAGAAAAATGTATACAACCTATGTTAAACATATAAACATATAGGTGTAAATTCTAACATTAACCATATACTTGTATGTGATGTTGCTTTCATTCTAAATGTATAATAGGACCAATATCAAGTCAATTATACCACAAACATCCCAATACCATTCACAATACAATCATTGCAACAAACAGATATGAATTAGCATCGTCGTTATACAATAATAATATTCTATTTCCACTTTACATCGAATCAAGTCTTAATTTTTATTCTCATCGGAAAAATTACCATACTTACAACAAACGACGATCTTGATTTTCTGGTTTCTGAGTTCTGAATTTGCAATGCTTTCCTTTGGGTAGATAAACGTTGTTTAAATCTTTTTTTTACTTTAGTTTTGCTCGTCTCTAAGCTTTCTCTAACTGACGGCCACTCTTAGTTTCCTCCCGGTAGCATGACGGCTCTAGCTCTATTTTATTTGTGTGAATTTAGGTTGAGTGTTGGGTTGTATTTATAGAATTTCAGATTGATTTGAGCCGTCAGATGATCATAGAGTGAATCCAGACCATACACACCAAGAGGAGCCAATCACAAAGTGACAATTCAGCCCTAGAGATGCACCAGAACTCAGAAAATCGCTCAGAACCCGACCAGGCCAGCCAAGACCTGACCAGGTCGACTGGGTAGGTCGACCCCCAGGTCGACCTGGGTCCTAGACGGGAATTTTCCCGCCCAATTTGGGTCTATTTTCGAATTTTGAACTGCTTGAATTTTAAATTGAATTCTGAAACTTTGGAAGGTCATAACTCCTTCATACGGAGTCCGATTTACGCAAACTCGGACTCTATCTCAAGTAGAATTCCGAGACGAGAGCAATGGCGTAACCCGTTTCCCTTAATTCTTTTATTTTGAATTAATTATACTTTAATTTGTTAATTTATTGTTAACAGAAAAATCAGGGTGTTAAATTCTCCCCTCCTTAAAGGATTTCGTCCCCGAAATCTTCAAATCTAGAAGAACGTATATCCTAACATCCAATCGTCCATCTACTCAACCAACAAACACAGGCGTCCATTGTCCTTAAAAGACTTCTAATGCTTCATTATCATATGCATAGTGTGTGTATATGTCCTTATCTAATGCGAAAATTAGGCGGTCTACTGATTCAGTTGACCTCCTTAGTGCGAATCATGTAAGTGTCATGAATCCATTATGTATGCAAATTTTTCCCTACTCATAATTCTACATGAGTGCGCAACCATTCATACAAATGCGACATCCATATGACAACATATCAAGTTTCAACCATATACAATTATGAATACATATATGCATATGCAATATGGAAGTGACTGAGCCGATCTAACACCTAGGGTGTGTGTATATGCATCCACGAGCAACCACTCGCAACCACTTGCGGCCATCAATCATAACATGTTTCAAATACATGTTTACATCCATTAGTTTCTACCTAAGGAGTTAGGAGAAAAAGGACCGAGAAGATACACTAAAAGGTAGATACAATCATAAACTTATGGAAAAAGAGAGGTCAAAGATGTACCCTCAAAAAGAAAAGGGCAGACAACACGTATTTTGTCTTGAGTTTCCCAAGTCGCGTCTTCCTTGGCATCGCTCCATTGAACTTTAACAAGCTTGACTTCACGGTTGCGTAGCTTTTTGATTTCAGTTCCTACGATTCGAGTTGGAACTCTCCTCACAGTTGTTTATCGTTCTATTTCCACTTCTTCTAGAATGCTTGGCTCAACCACTTTCGCAGACTCATGCAAACATTTGCGAAGATGAGAAACGTAAAAGACATTGTGAATTCCAGCCAACCTTTCAGGCAGCTCTATTCTATAATCCATCTTCCCAATCTTCTCGATGGTAGGGAACGGTCCTACAAATCTTGGTGCTAGCTTTCCGGCGGATCCAAAGCGAACGACGTTCCTTAAAGGAGATACCTTAAGAAAAAACCCTATCCCCAACCTCAAACTCAAGGTCGTTCCTTCTTTTGTTTGCGTAGGATTTCTGTCTATCTTGGGCAGTCTTCATTCTCCTTCGTATCAAGTCCACTTTTTCTGAAGTCTCCCTAATAATGTCTGGCCCAAGTATAAGCTTGTCTGTAGACTCCTACCAACAAGTTGGTGATCAGCACGATCTTCCATACAAAGCTTCGAAGGGCGCCATGCAAATGGTGGCTTGGTAGCTGTTGTTGTAGGCAAATTCCACTAAAGGAAGATGATCCTCCCATGTCCCTCCAAACTCAAGAACGCACAGTCTCAAAAGATCTTCTAATACTCTGTTCACCCTTTCCGTCTGACCATCAGTTTGGGGGTGATAGGTTGTGCTCAAGCATAACTGTGTGCCTACATCTTCTTGCAGACTCCGCCAAAACTGGCTTGTAAAGATAGGATCTCAGTCACTCACTATGCTGGAGGGTATTCCATGGAGTCGAACTATTTCCTTGAGATAAAGAGATGCTAGAGATGAGGCAGTCCTTCTACTCTTGACAGGTATAAAGTGGGCGCTTTTTGTGAGCCTATCCACTATTACCCAAATGCTAGTATTGCCCCTTCTTGACTTTGGAAACCCATCAATGAAGTCCATTGAAATGTTATCCCGTTTCCATTGCAGGACTTCTAGAGGATGAAGCAGTCTTCTAGGTTACTTTTGTTCCGCCTTGACCTGTTGGCATATCATGCACTTAGAAACGAAATCTGCCACATCCTTCTTCATGCCGCTCCAAAAGAAAACTCTCATTACGTCCTTGTAAATCTTGTCTCCACCTGAGTGTATTGTCATCTTGGAATGGTGTGCTTCCTCGAGAACCATCTTTACCAAATCCCTTGCTTGTGGGACGCATAATCTTCCATCTCGCGTCAGCCAACCCTTATCATTGATGGAGTACCTATTGAGGTGACTGGAAGTTTACCCCTAATTAGCTTGTCAATCACATCAACAAGCTGAGGGTCTTCGCGTTGTGCGGCCCCTATTGAGTCTAAAAGAGTGGGTCGTACTTCTAGTGATGCCAACAAACCAGGTACAAAATCAGAGGAGGGCCTAAAGTCAAAACTGGCTATATACTCCAACCTTTGCCTTTCTAGAAGAGAGGGCTTAAGGTCAGCTTCTTTCTACTCAAGGCGTCTGTTACTACGTTGCCCTTTCCAGGAGTATAGGAAATCTCAAAATCATAAGAGGCAAGAATCTCCATCCACCTTTGCTATCTTAAGTTAAGATCCTTCTGCGAGAAAAGATACTTCATCGATTTATGGTCAGTATATAATTCGAACTTCTCACCTAGGAGATAATGGCGCCAAGACTTAAGCGTAAAGATGATGGCGGCTACCTCAAGATCGTGGGTTAGGTAGTTCTTTTCATGAACTTTCAATTGTCTTCCACCATAAGCTACTACCTTCCCTTCTTGCATCAGAACAGCGCCTAGTCCCGTACCATAAGCATCCGTGTTTACTGTAAACATCTTGCTTCCATCTGGCAATGTAAGAACTGGGGCTGATGTGAAAGCCCTTTTCAAACGTTGGAAAGCAATATCACAATCCAAATCCCAAGTGAACGCTAGATTCTTCTTTGTTAGCCTTGTGAGTGGAGATGAGATTTTCGTGAAATCTCTAATGAACTTTCGGTAAAAACCTGCTAGCCTGAGAAAGCTTTGGACTTCACTTGCATTTCTTGGTGTCTTCCAATCTTGCACCGCCGCCACTTTCGTGGGGTCCACAGCTAACCCCTCTTTGGACACTACATGTCCAAGAAACCTTACCTCTTCTCTCCAAAAGTGGCACTTGGAGAATTTGACTTTCAGCTGATGAATTCGAAGAGTTTCCATGATCTCCTTCAGATGCTGAGCATGTTCTTCCGCATTCTTTGAGAAGATTAAAATATCATCTATGAAGACCACCACGAACTTATTGAGGAATTCTCTGAACACCCTGTTCATTAGGTCTAAGAAATAAGCGGGTGCATGTGTCAAGCCGAAAGGCATGACAAGCCACTCGAAGAAACCGTCTGGGGTTCTAAACGCCGTCTTATCAATGCTATCTTCAGCTACCCTTAGCTGATGGAACCTAGTAGCCAGATCAAGTTGGGAGAAAACCGACGCACCTACAAGCTGATTAAACAAATCGTCTATTCTGGGAAGCGGGTGTCTATTCTTCTTAGTCAGCTTGTTTAGCTCCCTATAGTCCACACAAATACGTAGTGAACCGTCTGCTTTGGTGGCGAACACCACTAAAGCACCCCATTCCGAGATACTCTGCCTTATAAACCCCTTCTCGAGAAGTTCCTTAACTTGCTTACTGAGCTTCTTTCTCTCCTTTGGAGCCATGTGTCTAACAGGTAAAGCTACGGGCTTTGCATTATCAACAAGATATATGCGGAAGTCTATTTCCCGCCTCGGAGGTAAGCCCTTCACCTCTTTAAAGACATCCGGGTATTCACGGACCACTCTAACCGACTGCAAATTCTCAACAGAAGCATCAAGCGACTCTAGATAACTAAGCATAACAACATTCAAGTGATTACAAGAAACTTCTAGAGTGTTACCGAGCCGAGTCAAAAGTCTAACCACTCTCTTCTTACAATCAAGAATAGCACCATTACTGGATAACCAGTCCATGGCTAAGATCAATCCATATCCCAAGAAACCCAAAACAAAGGCACTACATCTAAACTAAACACTTAGAATAGAGATTTTCAAATCCAAACAAACCATTGATAAATAAGCTGAGCCCCCAATTGGATTTGAAAAAACCAAGGGATCTTCTACCATACTAGTGTCTAGGTGCAGAGATTCTACTAAAGCAGATGAAATAAAGGAGTGTGACGCGCTAGAATCAAAGAGAGTGCGAACTGGATGATCATAGAGATAAACTAAGCTTTCTACAGAAATATTTCTACCTCGTTCCTGCGGAGGTGCCACCAACGCGTGAATCTGTCCCCCTGAAGTGGATCCAATCCTCTGTCCCTGCCCCCGCTTCTTTGGGCAGTCCTTAGCCATGTGTCCAGTCTCGCCGCAATGGAAACAACCACCATTCATCTTCACCTTCTTCTTTCTGCAGTCTTTCACTATATGTCCAACAATGCCATAGAAATTATGACTTCTCTTTCACGGGATTTGTTGTTCTTCCCGCCCTTCTTAAAGTCTGTTTTCTTAGCCTGTAAACCCTCTTTATTTTCTTGAGGCACTTCCATCTTTGCCGCTTTCTTGCCTTTATCTTACTCGTGTAGCAGCGCTATGTCCACCAAGCTTACATAAGTCGCTCCCATGGGTATATGGGTCATAGCAAAGCTGTGTAAAGGCTCATTCAGACCTTTGACGAAGGAAGGGCCTTCTTGTGTTGGGCGTTTACTAAATCTAGCCCAAATCTGGCCAGCTGATTAAACTGATTGACGTACTCCTTGATCGTCATACTCCTTGTTTAAGAGTTAGGAACTTCTCCATCTGCAAGCTTCTTTCAGCTTGGGAGAGGAATTTCATCTCAAACCTCATCCTGAAATATTCCCAAGTTTCCACTGGCCTCTCAGCATGGGTAACTTCCCACCAATAAGAAGCTTCGTCTTTAAGCAACCACACTGCTAGCTGTATCTTTTGTCTGTCGTCAACTTCGAAGATGACGAGCAAATCTTCGGTCTCCTTCAGCCAGTTCCTTGCTACCACAAAGGATCCAGTTCCATAAAAGTCCTTTCCACCCATAGCCTTGAAGTCTCTACACGTCTTAGCGAAAGCATTTCCACGAGGAGGAGGAGGAGGAACCGCTGCCATTGGGGGAAGAGGAATGTCTTTTGGGCCCGCATCATTGGCCCTAGCCTCTAGGTGCCTTCGGAACCAGCCAGGTATCGGTACTCCTTCTGGGAGGTTAAGATCTCTCGACATGCTGAAACAAAAGGAAAGATTCAAGACAAAAGGATAGAGAGATAGTGCATATGGCTTTGGGGAATTATGCCTTTTAAAAACAAAGCTTTTTCTTGAAAAAAATGCTTCTTTAAACTTCTTTTTGAAAATAGTTTCAAAACCTTTATCTAATCTGGTAAACCTGTGCTCTGATATCAAGTGAAACACCCCACCTCCATCAAGGTCACTACAAAGGGAATGCCTTACTTCGGTGGAGGTTTATAAGTAAAAGTCACAGATAAGCCACAAGACAGATATAAATACACACACACACACACACACACACATATATATATATAAGCAGCGGAAAACAAACAGACTTTCATTTCATAAATACATGTTCATACAAAACATTTCCATAATTGTCTCACAATAATTTCCAAAACATTACATCATCATTTCTGTCTTGATTTTTAAATAAAGAAGCATAAAACATAATTAAAGCTGCATAAATCCCCATAGAATGTGTCCAAAAGCCATACCAAGGAAAGAGAGTCCAAACCATACATCTACTATCTTGAAGCTTGCAAAGAGTCTGACTAAGCTGGGTTGTTTCCTCCCTGTGGACCCGGGGGGGGGGGGGGGGACGGAAGAAAAGAAGACGAAAGAAAAATAGAGTCAGACATAAAGCCTGGTTAGTCCAGTGGTGACTCTTCAGTATGAGAATAAGAAAAAGGGCATGATAGGTATAAACCGGAAACAGGAATGTATCATAAACTAAGATAAAGCAGTTTTGAACCGAATATGCTATCGCACCCCACACTATATCTCTGAACCTACTTGTATTTGTTCCAATTGGCACCCCATGATCGGGGTGAAGTGATCACCTTTCTAAAGATCGGCTCCTACTCGCAAAATCATATGTGTCATACGGCCCCCAATGATTGTAGATACCTATGCTGGTCACACCATGGGGTGTATCAAGTCCCATGGTGGTGGCCCGACACAATTCTAATTGCATAGTGTAAACTACTGATGCCCAGTGCCCTGTTTGTCTACTCCGAAGTGTGTGCACGCCCGCACTCCGTTAGAACCTACACTGCTGCACCAACCGCCGTTGCTTTTGACCGCTTACAATAAGCCCGATAATCGTGCCCCACTCTGCTTAGTTTCAGGATACCATGATATCTAATTGGGTTACTGCTGAAATGGGTCCCCATTACTAGGGTTTTCAAGTCAAACATGTTAAGTGGTTAAGTGTCTGTATTAACCTAACCCCACCAATCAGTTTAGTTATGTTTAATTGGTTAAGTGTTTTAGTTAACTTAACCCTACCATCCTTATTCTAGCTTTAATTTATTCATTAAAGCACCGACCACTCACATTAGATCGGTACTGTTGCGGTTATTGGACAGCCGGTCGGTTCCGGGCAGGTTTACACTGCAACTCAGTCTAACCTCGGGTCCTTATTGGGCTTAATACCTTAACCTCCCACATTGGACAGGTATTGTTGTGATTACTGGACAGCCGGGCAGGTCCCGGCTGGTTTACATCACAGCTCAATCCAACCTTGGGTTAAGCATATTCGTATTTTCTAAATTTACATATTTGACTCTTTTACTTGTTATATGTAAATGTTATGGCCCATTTTCCAAGTTCGTTATTATTATTATTATTTGGGCATGGCAATTCATACCATTTAAATGTCACCAATTATTGGCATGTGCCAAACATTTCAACCCATATATTTTTCATGTTTAATCCTAACGATATTCCCCCGTTTGTACGTTCGCAAGATTATAATGAATGTTGGGCTAGATATTTCAGCCCAACTTATAAACATAGAAGGGAAAGCCAAGAACATGAAATATTCTAAATAACACAAAAGGTGTGTGACATATGAACTTGCAACTTTGCGATCTAATTAACATAAGTCATGGGTTTCAACTTGTCATGTGAACTTGCATTCAAATAAGAATCTAATTAAATAGGTGTCACATGAAATGGCATAATTTAGACTTGCATAAAACATAAGCCTAAACATATTTTTATCTAGGCATAACTTAAAACACAAACTAGCATATGACAAAGTTATTAAATGTCCATAAAAATGTCTATTTTTGACATTAACCCAAAAGCGTGAACTAGATCAAATCATGTATCCTATTATAACATGAAACTTGTAATAATCGTGTGAAACTAAATGGTACTTGGCATGGACCCAATTACAAACTTGCAAAGAACATAAGAACATATACATGGGATTTAATCATGTAGGCATAATGGTCTTAACATAGAACATGTGTATATAAGTCTTAACTTGGACTTAGAAAAATGTATACAACCTATGTTAAACATATAAACATATAGGTGTAAATTCTAACATTAACCATATACTTGTATGTGATGTTGCTTTCATTTTAAATGTACAATAGGACCAATACCAAGTCAACTATACCCCAAACATCCCAATACCATTAATAATACAATCATCGCAATACACAGATATGAATTAGCATCATCGTTATACAATAGTAAAATTCCATTTCCACTTTACATCGAATCAAGTCTTAATTTTTATTCTCATCGGAAAAATCACTATACTTACAACAAACGACGATTTTGATTTTTTGGTTTCTAAGTTCTGAATTTGCAATGCTTTCCTTTGGGTAGATAAACGTTGTTTGAATCTTGTTTTTACTTCAGTTTTTCTCGTCTCTAAGCTTTCCCCAACTGACGGCTACTCTTAGTTTCCTCCCGGCAGCATGACAGCTCTAGCTCTATTTTATTTGTGTGAATTTAGGTTGAGTGTTGGGTTGTATTTATAGAATTTCAGATTGATTTGAGCCATCAGATGATCATAGAGTGAATCCAAACCATACACACCAAGAGGAGCCAATCAGGAAGTGACAAATCAGCCCCAGTGACACACCAAAACTCAGAAAATCGCTCAGAACCCGACCAGGCCAGCCAAGACCTGACCAGGTCGACTGGGTAGGTCGACCCCCTGGTCGACCTGGGTCCTGTGCGGGAATTTTCCCGCCCAGCCCAGTTTGGGTCTGTTTTCAAGTTTTGAACTGAATTTTGAGCTGTTTGAATTTTAAATTGAATTCTAAAGCTTCGGAAGATCATAACTCCTTCAAACGGAGTCCGATTTACGCAAACTCGGACTCTATCTCAAGCATAATTCCGAGACGAGTGCAATGGCGTAACCCTTTTCCCTTAATTCTTTAATTTTGAAATAATTATACTTTAATTTGTTAATTTATTGTTAATAGAAAATTCGGGGTGTTACATTTGAAGTCTAGGAATAATAGGTAAATTATGCATACGTTTATACAGGACTTCCTTTCCCTTTTTCTTTCTCGGTTTGTATCTTTCCTGATTACATATTCTATAATTCTTAAGGTTGATATCTTCTTTCCAAAATAGCATGCAACCCTTCAGACATGTATCAATTTTTTAATACGATAAACCATAGGCCAATATCATTTTTTTTACTTCAAAATGATTTTTGCACATTAGATTATTGGGAGGCATATGCCACTTCGCAGCTTGTACAACAGTTGTAAATCCAGCTTCTGTGAGGTTGTATTTAGATTTCATCGCAATGTACTCAACGGTTACGAATAATTGCGTTCCTCTTTCATAGCCTTCCCAAAGGAGTTTTTTCTCGGCATCTAATAAACCATATATTTTTCTGGCTTCAATAGTTGGTTTTTCTTCATCATTTAATTGTTGAACCGGGAATGTTGACCATGCAGCATCTTCAACCATTTGATCTACGAGATTCGCCGTAGAACTTTCATTATTCACTACACCTCAACTTGTACAGAAGTAGATGCTAATGGTTCTCCATGATGATCCCAAACCAAATAGTTCATCACAAAACCATACTGATGCAAATGAACTCTAACCATTTGCGGTATCAAATTCTTTAATAACTTGCATTTACTACATGGACAACAGATTTCGATGTCATTTCCATTATTACTTAAAGCAAAATCAATAAACACGTCGACACCATTAATAAATCGTTTGTTTATTGTGCCATCAATTTCTCGTCGTTTGTACATCCAGCTTCGTTCATTAAAATAATCGTCCATTTTTCCTACATACATATAAGATTAAAAAGTATGATAAAAGTAATGCAAAGCCAAAAAGGGCATATAGTATAAAGTTTACTTAAGCAGATAAAAGTTGATTTTTTTTTAAGTAGATGAAAATCATTTTCTAAGTAGATAACCATTTTTATTATTTTTATCGTTGTTACTAGTTGAAATAGATTCACATTTTTTGTGTCCGATCGTTAAATGCATGTTATGTTAATTGATCATTCACTGGTGGGTCATCCTACCTCCCATTACAAATACAATAATGTAGTTAAATCGCATAAATCTTTTTAATTTAAATGATTCAACAAAATTTCGGCAGCACTTCCCTTTAGTTCCGAGAACCGTACACAATTGCATGTACACAGGGAATATAAAGAAAGTGCTTTCGAAATTTTCAGAACCATTTAAAATGAAATGATTTACGAGATTTAATTTTGTTATTGCATTCATAACTTGTCCAATACAAAGGATAAATCCAATAAATATTGTATATGATGGATATAACTGTTCGTTTCATTAATAAAACGTACATTCACATAATGGTTATATACAATACTTATCAGACGGGGTCATAAAAACTCTCTAAGGCTTTATGAATATAACATATTAGGATTGGTGCTTTTCAATCTTTAATTGTATGTATATGAATTTTAACACATATACGTACATTTTCAACATTAAATCGAACTATATAACCGTACATTATATACAAAATTAAATGTCATTTTCGCTAAATTTCTATAAAACATAAATTTAAATATTTCCATTTCCACTATGCGTTTTCGACAAATTAAGCATCGTTTTCAATGAATTGGGACTCAACCAAATAAACAAATACATAGATTAATTAACAACTATATATACATACAACACTATATATATATATATGCATATATACATATACAACTTAAACTAATTAAACCCTGTATTAGCAAAATAATCAAATAAATCTAC
This sequence comes from Allium sativum, assembly GCA_030737875.1. Classification (NCBI taxonomy): domain Eukaryota; kingdom Viridiplantae; phylum Streptophyta; class Magnoliopsida; order Asparagales; family Amaryllidaceae; genus Allium; species Allium sativum. The sequence goes on along the minus strand of CM060915.1, from coordinate 975,618,006 downwards.
AAGTTTAAACTCATTAACAACAACTAATTAAACCAATTAAACCCTAGATTAACAACTAATTAATCTATAAATAAAAACCCTAGATTAGGAACTTAAATAATTAAACCCTACATTAGCAACTAATTAACAGCACTAGACATACATACAATCTAATTATGCTTAAATTACTAAACCTAGGGTATTAAACAAAATTAGGGTCAATTCATACCTTCGAAATCGGAGAGAATCAGAGATTGGAGAGGAGGAGAGAGTGCCTTGAATGAGTTGGAGATACTCTAGGCGGCTGATGGAGTGGTGTGGTTGATTTCAGAATTTAGGGGAAAACAATTTTGGGGAAATCAGAATTTTTTTGAGCAAATGAAGAATGGGGAAGGAGGAAGTAGGTTCGACAATTTTCTGCTCGGCTGTGTTACGGTGACCAATGGCTCCTAATGGGTTTATAATCAACGGAAGCCAACGGCTACTAACGGTATATTTTTACCCCGTAAAGAAATTTCCAAAATTTAGCTTTCGTTGAAAGTCGTTGGTCAATGGCCGTTGGAGGCCATCGAAAGCAACCATTGCTATACTGTGCGCTTCTTGTAGTGGGAGGATTAGTGCACTCCCCATCCACCTGTCCCTAACTCCCATAGTTCCAACAAAAGTATGATATGCTTTCATCATCATTTGCTTTCTTTATGCTCCTTGCTCTAGCCGGGTGACAGCTTGATAATCCATGCTGCCTCTCAGCATAATTTCGAGTTATATGTCCAGTCTGGTGGCAATGAAGCAGACCGTTAATTTGTCAACTGGTAAAATGTATGCGCGTTTCCTCCTTTTACCTCAATGCAATGGCCAAGAAAATGTCTTTCCTTTCAGCAGTTAATACATAATCTCAGAACGATCATAACGACCTTGCACATCCCTTCTCTTTCTCTTCCCTCGGCACATAGCGACATAATGTCTAATCTTATGACATTTATAACAAATCTTGTTATCATATGGACTAGGTCCTTGTCTTTTATTAATTCTCTTTTCATGTTCCGCGATCACCTCCTCCCTTTCTTTATGAGCAAGTGCTCTTTGTTCACGGCGTGTCGCCTTCTGCTCTTCATTTCTTGCCACTCCGATTAACGAGACAATTTATCGAGATTTCCTATTAAAGTTTTGGAGTCTTCATTAGTTTATGTTTCAATTCGGGTTAATACGTTATTATTTTTGAATGATTTAACATTTTAAACTTATAAATCCACTTAACATGTACACTTTATTTCAATTGTAAACTCTTAATTATGATATTAATAAAGACGAGAACCAATTCAGCTCTTCAAATGTATTCTTTGTAAATCCATTTGCTTTCATATTTTATCTATATTTCAAGTCATTATTTCTTTACACATTCATAAGTATAAAATTAATATTTCAAATAAATTTTGTTAGTCATGATTTCTAAAATATTATACCTTTAAGTTTTGAACACAGAAATCCTTTTGCAAATACCATGACAAAACCAGTTGTTATTGTTACTATTTTCCTTAAAATCATTTATACACTATGGCAATTTCAAATATTTGCTTCAAATTCAAAAATTAATAAACTAAGTTATTAATTCACTTGTAACTTATACTTATATTCCTTCGATAAATATTGGAAACTTAGAGATGGATTTTGAGCGAGATCGAAATTTAAATCTAAGGAAAAAACTCATCGAAGAGGAAGATAAATTCGAGGAATGGGGATGTCAAAAAAAGACTTATATTTTAAAATAATTTATATTTAAAATACGCTCTCTCAAGGGTGGTCTGGGGACGACTCCACTCATTTTAATGTATTGCTACCCTATCTCTAATGAGTTTTAACCTCATAAGCTAAGGTTTTTATCAAACCAATGTTCTGATGTTGTAACACCCCACCCTTTTCTGAGCCCAAATTTCAACAAAAATCGAAACTTGAACACATCCAAGCATGGAGCATGTAGATTTGGTATCTGCAAATAAGTAAGCATGAGCATAATCAGAGTACGGTGAAAGAAACTCATAGCGGAAACAACACATGATAGACTAGTATTAACTCAAGTAAAGTTCCTTTTTTAAAGTAAATCACTTTGCTAATACCAAGAATGAGAGAGAACGAGAGACGAAATCAAAACCTACATTCCTATGAGAACACAACCTTCTCTAGAAAACCTTGGTGGTTGTAATGAGGAAGGGTTCAGAATAACAAGATTCTGGTGAACAGGAAATGTACAACAATGATTATAATACACTGATGTATCCCATTTAATTCAACCAGGATGTATGCTTACCAAGGTTAGTGATTCTAACCTAATCTTGTAAATTTTTATGCACGACTCTAGCTACACTTTTCAAGGTATATAACCAAAATATGATACCGAGATAGAATGTTTACGCATATATTTATGAAGCCTTTATCCAGAACATGGCTGGTTATTTAATCGAGGATGGATGCCTAGTTACAAAGTTTATATATGTACATATATATATATATATATATATATATATATATTCACTCGCTCATCCTTTATTATTTAATGCCTCATTATTAATGATAGATAGGATGGATTCTCCCTGATCACTTAAGACCATAGGCGGACCTATTGGTCACTTAATAATCCTCGATGATTTATTCAACGTTAACGTAAACTAGAGGGCACTAGCTACGGGCCCTACTAGTTAAGACTTCCGTCATTCACGCATATACCTTTACCCCATGTAAGGTGAGAAATTGTATCTTATCGCTCGTTATACCATCTAGCCGACTTATTGGATAATCTCCTTGGTCGCTTAGTACTTCTCGTAGGATAGTTAGCCATATTTGACATTTTTAAATCTCCGGGTTTTGGTAGGCCCTATACACATGCCATTTAAGACCCCTAAACTAAAGGTCCTACTCCCGAGTGGACTCCTCGACCCAATTCACTTAAGAAACAAGGAAGCAGACTATACGTGAAGATTATTAAATTCTTACGCATTACCCTTTAATGCTCTTCTCTATTAGGATAAACTGGACTACGTTATTAAGTCATTCCGGTTTAGTTTCTTTTCACGGGAATATTATACGCACACGATTAATTATCGTCACCGGTTCCTATGGTTAATAACATTTCACATCATTAACCTACAAAGTTCAACTCTAACTACTAAATATAAATTCTACACTAAATTGTGTAAATAAGGTTGCCGTTATATGTGAAGGCGTGAATCAGCCGATTCACTACCTTTTCCATCAAAAAAAACTTGCATAAATAAGGAAAGTTATATATTCCTATCCTAGGATATTTGATTAATTTATTTTTCCTTATTCGATTTAGTAATCTAAACGATAATTAATACCCATAAAATAAGGGCTATCAACAGATGCTTTCGAACACGAATAGTGCTATATCCGTATCCAAAATTATTTTTGGATATCGAATATCTGTATCCATTTAATTTTCGGATATCGGATATCCATATCCGCTTAATTTTGACACCTATTGTCCTATCCTACACAATGAATTTGTGTACATCCGCTTTGCAGCTAAATATATAGGTGCATGGTGTTTATAATGCATTTCAACCATAAAACATGTATGCAAGATTATTCTAAATCGGGCCTCTATATGTATCGGTTAACTTTTGAAAATACTTGAAAACATGATGCAAAACATCCTAAATATACTGGTTTTTCTATATGAATGAAAATTTCAAAAATCCTTTTTCATCCATAACCCTGACATGATTACGAATAAAATTTTGAAGCAACCAATTTTGCATCCAAACCCTAAACATCGACGCATCTAATCATTTCCTATTTAATTTCTCCTAAACCGGAAAAAGGAAATCAAAGCGAAGAATTTTAACATTTCATTTGCTTACAAAAATTCTATTTCATGCGCTATTGTGGAATTTTCACCTTAGTTACCCAAATTTCTCCAAAAATTTCCATCTGTAAACTATAAAGGAGGCTTAAAACAAGCTCTAAAATATAAAACGAGTTAAGTAATAACTCGCGCGCGTCGTAGACAAGATATGGAAACAACGTTTCCAAGGCTGAAACAGCCTTTTCCTTGTTGTCGTTTATCATTTTTATTGTATCTTCAGTCCTACTGCACTGCTAAAACGTGCACACAAGCATTCAAACATCTTCCTATGCTATTCATGAGACCAAAAAATCAAAAAAAAAAAAAACAGAAAAATAAATTTCCTCTTGAAAATTTCTTATGTTTATTTTGAAAATTTCTTTTCAATATCGTTTCACTTGAGATTCATATGAAAAATCAAAATTTAGGTAACGTGCACTACGCCATTCAAATCATCGATTTTAATGTAAAACAGACGTTTAAATGTACACAAGTTGTTGAATCCTTTTGTGTTTTCGTGCGAACTGAAATAAAAGAAAGTAATTCAATAAAAATTTAAAATGATAAAAGTTTTTTTTTTCAAACAACGTTTTACTAAAGTTCAAAATATATTTTCTAAAATTAACGATTCATGTTAGATGTTAGCGAAAAAGAATGTAAGCCACACAAAAATGCAAAAACTGAACTTACATACAAAAAGACCAAAATATATTTTAGCTTAACAAGGAACGGTGATTTATTTATACCTATGACGTAAACATCGCAAAATCGGTCCTTTGCTAAAATTTAACCAACACGGAGTTTTATTCTTTCCAACTCTAAGACAACTGTTAGTTAGATAAGAAAAACGAGATTTCATTCAAACAGGCATGCGTGAATGACATAAACATTTCCAAACTTATAAATCTCATTAAAGAGTCGTGCGATTTTAAAGGTAACAAAATCTATCAATTACAAGAACGAGTCACCATAAAACCAAGAACCAAATGTTGGAATGGAAAAATAACAAAGACGACGATAAAACAACAATGCCGAAACTCCTAAAACAATAGCTATAAATAACGAGATGTCTTGCTCCGCGACTGGAGATCAAAACATTTCTATGATCTTTGATTAATCACATCAAGGTAGCAAAGTGCTCAATCTCGTGCTACAAACACTGCTGGTACTGTTGATGGTTCCCACATCACCATCTCTACTAAGAGAGAATTCATGATGAAAAAAACCCACACAAAACTGCTTCTCATGGAAATCCACGTAGTATTGTCTAAAGACAAAATTGGATAGGTGAAAATTACAGAAAGTAACTCCATGAGACAACACACAAGAACAACAAGCTGAAAATATGATGCATCACAAAATGATGGTTACGCCACCGACTAAAGAAAATATTAATTTCCGCATCATGAGATAAATTTAGTCTTAACCACCTATATATAAAACAACATGCTAAACAGATCACACGTTATCATGGGAAGTTTTGATGTAGATTCCCGAACTAAAAAACTGACATTAAGAAAAAGAGTTTTGCTGCAAAAATCTCCAAAGTCAGTCAACAAAAGACCATACAAGTCTGCGTAAAACATAAACGATCTAAAGATAGCTTAATCTTCATCTCTGAAACAATGACTGCCTTCATTAAATTATATTCCAATAAGACAAAACAAAGCCGGATGCAGCACAAACAACAATCCTATTCCAAGATCTCGAGCAATGGATCGGTGCAAGTCCAACTGTCACGATAAATTTTCGTAGCCCTAAAACGATGAGACCTTTTTGCTCATTCCAATCTAACCAAATGATCTTTCCCTAAGGATGAGACTTAAATGGTATGAGTAAGATCGAATAGCGCAATTAGGTATTATGGACTAAGAAATGATCGGGGGGAAGAAATTAGGTCTTGGAGTACTAGTAGGATAAGATCTAATGCGCAAACTAGCACGGAAAAAGAGGAGACGACAAAGAAAGAGAAGAAGGATAAGAAATGGTTTGGATATATGAGAAAGGAAGGAAGAAAGAAAAAATTTAAGAGGGCTGTTTTGGACGCAATTTTTACGATTGAGTCCAAGGTCCAAGTTGCAACAAAACTCATCAACTAGTTGACCATTCTTGCTTAACGCTAAACGATCAATTATTTAATGGGCTTTGGACAAAGATTGAACCTTGACCTTATTAGGAAGGATTAAAATATTAATCGCTCTGCGTCATCTTTAATGATTTTACGCGACCCAAAAAACAATTATCCTCATCATGGCGGTGTCAAAGACCGTAATCAAACTCTGAACCGTCTCTAATGATTTAAAGTCTCAATAACGATGCTGTGACTACACAACAAACGAACTTAAAATAGGAAATTAGTTAGAAATCCAAACTAGAATTAAAACGGATTTACCTTTTGACTAGCTGACATAAAAGAAAATGATTCAAAATCAAATACCCCAAAAATCTGGATGAAAGATTTTCCTTAGCCTTTTCAAAGAAAAATCTAAAACTTTTCCAAAAATGGAATTTATTATAATCTAACGGTTTCGTATTTATAAATCCAATTTACTATCACTATTATTATTTATGTTCCAATTTATATTACAAACTGAAATAGCTTTTCAAGTCAAAAAATGTTGGATCTTTAAAATGTTAAGAATTAATTGGGACAACTTCAATAAATTATGTAATATATATAGGGAGAGGGATACTAAAAATCACAAGGAGTGGATATTTTAAAAACCATATCTTTATAAAAGTAGGTCGTTATAAAACCATTTTCCAAAACCGTAATTCAAAACTTACAAAACCCATTTTTATTTTTCCAAATAGTTTTTCAAAAAAATAAATTTCTTCAAATACAAAGCTAAGAATTCAAATGAATATTTCAATAAAGGTAGATTCGAAAATTCAACAAAGTAACTAGTGGATATATCCCGTAATTATATTTCCAAAATGGATACGACAAACTAACGTGAACTTTCCTGTTTTGTATCGAGCAAAGGTCTCTAACCGGAACTACCAACAAAACCAAAAACCAGAAATCGTGACTATCTCAATTGTAGTTAGATTTTTTTTCCAGTCTCCAAACTCAAATCAACATAATCCACCATATGTCGTCCTCATTCTCTTCATGATAAGATTGCCAACGTACTGTTAGGTAAGACATAATTGGCTAGAAAACCGTACTCAACATATTTCAACTCTTAGTTGCTTAAATCCCATTTTACATAATGAGGCCCACAACTTATTCATCGTCGAAATAAATTAAAGTTGAGTAAGAAAGACGAAGAAAAGCAGAAAAGAAAATCCAATTACATTCTCTCATGAGTCCTAATTTACCTAATTCCTCTAATCATTTAACCTATAATCTAATACCAAATGTAACACCCCAAACTTTTCTAAGCCTAAATTTCGACAAAAATTGAAAGTTGAACACATCCAAGCATGTATTGTGTAAATCTGGACATGCAAATAAATGATGCATAATCAGAGTACAGTAAAAGAAGCTCACAGCATAAACAAAATAAGATAGAGTAGTATTAACTTATTGTGACTACCCTTTTCAAAGTAAATCACTTTGTCAATACCGAGCACGAGAGAGAACGAGAACCGAAATCCAAACCTATAGAACTCTGAGAACCTGACCTTCTCTAGAAAATCTCAGTGGTTGTAATGAGAAGGGTGTAACAACCCGGAAAATCAGAACCAACTTGAAAATTTTATTTTAAGAAATTTTGACAGAAAATGTGCTAGAATTTAAAAATTCCATTTTTAAATAATAATAAAACTATTAAAAATAGACATTTTACAAACAACCTCCATTTTCGACGAAACCATTTTTATTGAATCCGGAATGTCAAATTATTGCTAAGTTTAAATTTCCATAATTTTTGGAATTAATATGTGAGCGTGGTAAATTAAAATATGTTCGTTAATTTCTATTGAATTGGATCGACCGTTAAAAAGACCATTTTTCAAACGGTCTCGAAATTCAATGAAATTAATTTTGTTAGGACCGTATCGTCAAAATATAGCTAGATTTATCTTTCAGGAATTTTCGGAGTCCGTACGTGGCTCCAGTAAATTAAAATGTACGATCATATTAACTAATTAAATAGTTTATATTTTAATTTAAAGAAAAATAGGCTGAAATGATCAAATGGGGTGGTGAGACCTAGTCCATTGTGTCCGGAATAGGGGTACTTGGCTAGGGGACATTCACTGGGCTGAATTTGGAGTCAGTATCAGTTAACGGGCTTTTTCTGAAAATTGGAGAATTAAATAATATAATATTACAAATAACCCTAGAATATTCAAACCCTAATTCTATACAGCCACCGCCATCTCCATTTCCGTGGCAAAAAATGCTCCTTCCTTCTTCCTCCAATAAATTCTTATCCTCTCAATAAAATCCCTCCACTTTTTTAAGAATTTTGTAGCCCTCTCTCCATTCTACAAATCTGTACAGACAACCCCTCCTAACATCGAATATCTGACGAGAATCAAAACCCAAAACCTCAGCCGTTGTGACCGCCCCCCCGCCAACTAGGGTCGATCAAGTTGATCAACGCGGGGCCCCCTCTCTGCAACGCTCTCCCCTCTGCGTCGTGACACCACCTGATCGCTTTCAAGCACCACGGTTGTTACGAAAAATTCAACCTTAAGATTGAACGAAAATGGAAAAAGTGCGGCCTTGGTTTCTTATAGAAGAAAGGTATGAATTTTAATTTAATTATTATATTAATTAAATTTAAAAGGTTATTATCACATTAAAATTCATAACTCATTCATACATTTTCGGAATCGCATGAAACAGGAATCGTTTGGATCGTGGCGGAGTCTACTTCATTTTAGAAGCGACCAAGGAATTTTAGATCGATCTAAATTTTTTGAGGAATTCCAAAGCACTGTGAGATTTATTATTTAAAAATTAAAATTAATTGTTATTGCATTGGAATTTTTTATATATATGCTCTTAAGATTTAGCTGGATTGTACGAGATTTGGATTGATTGATTTTGTTTGTGGTGATCCGTTGTATCTAATTGGATAAGTTAGAATTGGACAAAATTGTTAACATAATAAAAATATCTTTTTTTTATTGTATATACATATATGTTCAAATGGGAAACAATTGTTACCATAATAAAAATAACTTTTTTTATTGTATATACATATATGTTAGAATTAGACAAAATGGTTAAGACAATAAAAATATCTTTTTTGTATTGTATATACATATATGTTGAAATTGGACAAAATTGTAAACACAATAAAAATATCTTTTTTATTGTATATACATATATGTTAGAATTGGACAAAATTGTTAGTACAATATAATTTTTTTTATTTGTATATACATGTATGATAGAATTGGAAAAATTGTTATACAATAAATAATAATCTTTTTATTGTATATAGATGAATAATAGAAATTGTTACACATTAAAATATACATTTTTTATTGTATATACATGAACCTTATAATTAAGAAAAATTGTTAGACAATAAAATTCCTTTTATTGTAAATATGTGAATCTTAGAATTCATAGAAATTGTTATATGAATAAAATTCTCTTTTTATTTATACATATGAAACACAGAAATTGTAGTATGAATAAAATTCTTTTTATTTATACAAATGAAACATAGAAATTGTTGTATGAATAAAATTTTCTTTTTTTTATACATATGAAACATAGAAATTGTTGTATGAATAAAATTCTCTTTTTATTTATACATTTGCAGCATAGAAATTGTTGTATGAATAAAATTATTTTTATTTATATATATGAAACATAGAAATTTATGTATGAATAAAATTCTCTTTTTATTTATACATATGAAACATAGAAATTGTTGGATGAATAAAATTCTTTTTTAATTTATACATATGAAACATAGAAATTGCTGTATGAATAAAATTCTCTTTTTATTTATACATATAAAACATAGAAATTGTTGTATAAATAAGATTCTCTTTTTATTCGTGCATATAAATCATAGAAATTGTTATACAGTAAAAATATTCTTTTTATTGTAACATGTTTATGTTAGAATTTGTTAAACAATAAAAATATTCTTTTTATTGTATCACATTAATGTTAGAATTTATATAATAATAAAAATATTCTTTTTATTGTACATGTTAATATTAGAATTGTTAGAATTTTTAAAACAATAAAAATATTAGGATTTGTTAGAATTTGTTAAACAATAAAAAATCTCTTTTTATTGTAACATGTAGGTCATAGAATTGGACAAAATTGTTTATATAAATAAAATTACTTTTCTTATTATATATACATGAAACATAGAAATTGTGTAGATAATAAAATATTCTTTTTGTTGTATACATGTAATCATAGAAATTTTGTAGACAATAAAATTCTTTTTATTGTATATATGTGAACATAGGAATTGTCAAAATTATTAAACATGAAAAAAGGAACATGTAACATCCCAGAATTTTAACTAAGTTTGATTTGGATTTTTATAATTTTTGATTTTATGAACATAAATTGATTTTATAAGGTTTGAATATAAATTTTTACTTTGAACAAGTGTTTCGTTATATTAAATATGATTTTTGTAAGAAAAACTTGTTTTTAAAAAGTTGTATTTAATTTATATGATTTTATGTTAAGTAATGATAATATCTGATTTTGGTAATATTGATTTGTAAAATATGAATTTGGTAAAGGACAATTTATCATATGATTTTACAAGAATGATTATTAATAAGTTGGATTTACTGATATTATTTGTCGTTCGATCGGATTTGTCAAAAGATAACATAAATTAGTAGCATTAGTATTATGCGTTGCTCTTTGTTTTCATAACGTTTAAGGTAAATGCTACCAAAAACACATTCCTTCTCCTTTTTACAAGTGTTAAGGCACTTGTAATTTTGCATGCAACATTCCATGCATGTAATACACATGTCCTATGATGTGTCACTCTCTTCTTACTCCTCTTTTCCTATAAATACCACCCTTTCCTTCCACTTTTTCATTCATTCTCACTTCTTTTCTTTCTCTCTTCTTCTTAAAGCTTATGGCCATGGTTTCCATGGCATAAGTCTTCCTCCTTTCCACCACCTCCTTGCCAAAGTTCGTCATTTCTCCTCCTCCTCCTCTTATAATATAAAGAGAGATTAGTGTATATTATATTATATATATTTTGTGAAGAAGACGCTGCGCCGAAATACTGTCCGACGATTCACTCAACTAGGCTCGCCTACCGTGAAGATTTGGAGAGCTGTTAGGTGAGAACTTATAATTTAAAATTATTTGTTTAAATTAGTTAATTATAATTAGCTGAGATAATTAAAATTTGTTGATGATGATTGTGTGATGGATGTTATTATGTGAATGGATGTGCATGTAGTTAGATAATACACTGAACACTGATAAGCGTTATTGACCGTAACGCTTGTGCACCGTTAAACTGTTTGTTTGTGATGAATGAATTCGTATCCATCTAGTTATATGGTTCATTTGGATAAATATGATTGCATTGCATGATATTACACACACACCCCGTGGTTGTGGAAATATATGGGTGATCGATTTAAATTCTCCTTCCTATATACGATTTTATTCAATCATTAAATAATATTTAAATTGTTAGTTTTGAATTAAATATTAACTTTTTAAATATTGAATTAGGATTGGAAATGATTTGAATTATGTATTGATTCTGTACAACGATCTTTATATCTATCTGAAACCAGTTTTTGGTAAAACATATTATTTTCAATTTAAATTCGAAATGAGATTTTGAAATTTGAATATGAATGATGTCTCTTTATATGAATAATAGAATATACACCAGAACGTTCTAGGATGACAGAGAGGATAGTGTCTAGGCTTGGGTTTGGAAATGAAGTTTCCTGCTCTCCCTGGTTATCCCTAACTGATCCGACGAATGGGAAGGTTAATTTGAAGTTATTTCAATTTAGAAATGAATTGGAATTTATGAAAATTGAATTTTAAATAATTTGAAAAGTAAATCTAAATGATTTTTAAAGGGTTATATAAGGATATAATAATTTTCTAAGATATTTTGAAGTATTGTAGAATAATGGTTATTATGGTAAAAATAGAGCTTGTCGCATAACGACAATTTACGTATTTTAGATGCAACTTTAAACGTTTATAACTTTTGCAATCTAAATCGGATTTCCATGAAACGAAAAACATTTGATTTATATAAACAAGAAATTTCAAATGAGTGAAAGCAGATTTTAAATTCGAGTTATAATTTTCAAGTTATGTTTGAAACCGTTTTGGAAAAGCTCGATGTAAGAACAATTGTTGACCATAACTATAAACAGCTATTTTTAAATGTTTTAAAAATATGGAAAAAATTTGTAAAATCATTACAAATTATGAAAAGGTGTTTTGAATTGTAAAGTTTAAGTTTTGGCTAAGATAAATGATATTTTGATCAAAGTAGTTAAGATAACTGTTTTGTAACGCTTTTGTAACACTTTTGAAATGCTATTGTAACGCTTCCTTCGAAAATAATCTATTTTGAAGTTTTTAACCAGCAAACTATTTTCTGAACTATAAGTAATCATTTTTAAATGATTGGTGGAATGTTTTCAAAAGTTCAAAAGTATTGGAAATACTTTATATGGAATTTAAATTGATTTATTAATATTAAAACGGGTTTTTAAAATTTGGATATGGTTGGAGATAAATCTTCGGATGTTTAATATTAATTTGGTGGATGAAAACTCTTATTATTTGAGGAATTTAAAAGGTAACTCACCGTTATTCCGCTTATAATATGAGTTGGATACAAAAATTAATATTGAAGATAAGTAGATGGTATATCTATCCAGATCTAATGTCAAAGAGTTGAATAAATCTTCTAATTAAGATATGGGTTTCAACCTGATTGTAGTAAGTTAGATAGGAATAATATTCGTTATTTGGGATAAAAATTTCATAATGTAAACGTGTACTATCTGAGGAATTTGGAAGATATTATTATATCGTTATTCCACTTATAGTATTCGTTGATTTTGAGAATTTATATCGAATATAAGTGGATATAATTTCTGTGTAACTTATAATTCAATATCAATTGATTTGGGTTTTGTCGTGAATCGTATCTTCAATAATATCATTCTTGGAACCCAATGAGATGGAGTTGTGGAAATTTATATCATAATTCGGGATTTAATCAAGTCTTTGATTTGAAGGAATTAAAGGTAAGAAATTGAAGCGAAGGTATAATCTTTGACTTCAAAGAAGAGATAAGATGATAATGAGATGATAATGAAATTTAAATAATTCAAATATTGAGTCGTAAATGAATTGGTAAATATTTGGGAGGAGATTTGAATTGAAAAGCCCGTGTAAACCATAGCTACTATTTTAAAGTACGCATATTACTTGGAAAGACCGGGATCGAGTATATGTTCGAAAACCATTCCAAGTAATATTACAACATTATGAAGCAATTCAAGACTCGGTAAACGACGAATGAAGACCAGGAGTATTTGAATTTGTTTAGATTAATTGTTGATTGATATCTCGGTTAGGTAGGCCACCGATACGAGGTATGAGTTACATGAGACCTGAACATATTTAAGTATTTTCGGGTTGTTGTTCTGTTCAGTCCCAGAACGGACTTGTATGGATGGTGTGTCTGACATTGAAATTGACCACATAACACTGATTTCCGTTAATGTATATCGAATTTGTGGCAAAATATTTTCCTTATCTCTAAGTCATATAAACTTAGAGGGTATGCATTGATTGAAAATCAGTGATATGTCGTGACTTGTCAATGTGGCATACTTGAGTTATGAAACGAGATGGTGATGATCGAAGAATGGCTTATCGAAGCATAGCTTTGTGTATGACGTGACATCGACAAACCTCACACCCCGGATGATGAGAAATTGGTGGTTAAGTTTTGTATATATATGAATTGATGATGACCGCTGCAGCAGTGGGAAACCACTTATGACTTATGGAATAGGGTATGTTCGAGGGGCCGCGTTTGGTCGAAAACCGTTGATCTACCTCGCGATTTGTATTGGTGTCCGCGTCTGGATGAAAAACCCTTGATTACATTTTGTTTGTGTTCCGATTGATCTTTCATGCCAGGAATCATCAAGTTGGAAACCCAAATCTCCAATACGAGCCATACGATTTCGATTGCATATATATATGGTGACATAATATTATGGGGTATTATGCCGTCTAGGATTAATACATTTATTTGCGAAATGTTTTCCACATTATATATATGTATTATGTTTTTGAAAGAGGATTTTTATGTATGAAAGCATGTTTGGTTATCATAAGATAAAACTCGCCCATCTGGTGTGCGCTTGCATTGTGTGATGTGGGACGAGCTTATGATAGCTTCATTTTCAAAAGTCATTGCGCATTTATATGCACGGGTGTTCACATGGAGTAAACCCGTTCCGCGTTAGCGGCGTGGTCCGGTGAAATTCCCAACTTTAAAATGAACCTAATAATAACTGTTTTGAGTTCTCACACCAGTCCCACGACTGACCTGTAGTTTATTGTTCCCTCACCTAAACTCTGGGTGCCCATAATTTTGCACGGGCAGCTAGTAGTTTAGTTTGCAATTATAGATCGTTGGAGCAGGATTCAGAGTGCTTTTAGAGTTGGAGCTCATGCAAGTGATGGGAGCTTCTGCTATATCATACGATTTTCTTCCGCTGAGAGTATATTTTCTTTTCTTCCGCTATATGTGTTGTAACTCTGATATTTTATGTAACTCTGATGTAACATTGTATTTCGCAATGAAAAATTCTGTTATTTTTTTTAATATATGTATGCACCCATAACAATTCGTCTTTTTGAACGGTTTGAGTCGGTTTAATTACCGGCAAGAACTGGGCAAAAAGGCGGGTCGTTACAGAACATATTTTAGGAAAATTTGTTGCAACATTAAAAATGACAATTTTTAATGTATATTTAGATTCATTATTAAAAGAATCATGTTTAGGAAAATTTGTTGAAAAATTAAAAATGATAATTTTTAATGTATATTTAGATTCATTATTGAAAGATTCATGTTTAGGAAAAATCGTTGAAACATTAAAAATGATAATTTTTAATGTATATTTAGATTCATTATTAAAAGAATCATGTTTAAGAAAATTTGTTGAAACATTAAAAATGATAATTTTTAATGTATATTCAGATCATTATTAGAAGAATCATATTTAAGAAAATTTGTTGAAACATTAAAAAAAGGACATTTTTTAATGTATAATTGGTTTCATTAAAAATGGTTCATTAATAAAAAGGACACGTGCATTGGAAATTGTTTAGAGATTAAAAAGGACATTTTAATGTACATTTACTTTCATTTAAATGTTACATTTTACATGTACATTTAGATAAATCGGGATTATTGGTTAAAATATGATTTGTAATTAAAAACGTTACATTTTACATGTTAGCAAAATAGGAAAATGTTCAAATACTAATATATGCTTTGTTTTACTGAAAACATCACTTTTAATATGTTAGTGAAATCGTTGAATGATTTATATTTATTTATATATATAAAAATATAAATTAAAATTAAACGAAACGCGCGCGATAGTTCGCGTTTCGGAATCGTAACTTTAAACGATTATTCCAAAAGATTCGACCATTGGATTTTCCCAAAACTTGAACTGTTAGGTCCGCTTTAGGAAGATCTTCCCAACGATATTAAATTTGCTAAAATCCAACGGTTAGATTTCAAGAAATGTGTAATTCAAATTTAGATAAAAACAGTGCTAGAGTCTCGAATCAGGAGGAGCCATCCCTAGCCTCGACTCATGTTGGCAACCCAATTTCCAATACGACATTACAAATTTGATTATAAACCTATATATGGCGACATATTAGGATGGGGTGCTATGTCATCTAGGTTTGATACATTTATTTTGAAAGTGTTTTAAACTGCTTAGACACTAGTAATAGTATCAAATAATTATTATTTTATACATCAATCATGTTTGATCATTATAAGGTAAAATTCTATCCTCCGGTCTGCGTTGCATTATGTGATGAGACTTGAGTCTTATAATGATTTCATTTTTTTCTAAATAGCATTGCGTTGTTTTAAAATATTTACTTATTTTATGCACTGGCAATCCAATGGAGTAAACCTGTTCCGCATTGGTGGCATGGTCCTGTGATTTACCTTATTATTAGATAAGTTAAGTAAAGATTTCTCATACCAGTCCTATGACTGACTCGTAGTTTATTTTCACTTGCAAACTCGCGTGGCCTTATTTTTAGACGGGTAGCCAAGTGACAGGTAACAGGCTTAATTTGGACATGTACCGAAGTGGAGTATGCTCTTTGGCAGAAGATGAAGATTATCTCCATCTTTTATTTCTGTTTTGGAACATTTAGACATCATTTATCTATGTTGTACTTGATGATGTTTTAGAACTATTTCTATTTGCTGAGACTTCTTATGTACTAAGTTGTATCCTGTGTCTGTGCGACTCTGATGTTGATGACATTTCTAATTTCCGCTGCTATGATGATATTATCCTATGATTTAATGTTTTATGCTGTTATATGTAATCTTCTGTTGTGATAAATGTGTTATATTCCAATAATTATCCTTGCTTTCGTGTCAAGGGAGTTTGGGGTTATCACAGTTGGTATCAGAGCTTAGGTTAACCTTAGCTTTGGAGTATAACATATTTAAAACAACTCGTCAGGATAGAATCAGCAGTATTCTAAGGCGAGAAGCTCATTAGAGATAGGATTA
Source organism: Allium sativum (assembly GCA_030737875.1). NCBI lineage: Eukaryota > Viridiplantae > Streptophyta > Magnoliopsida > Asparagales > Amaryllidaceae > Allium > Allium sativum. The sequence goes on along the minus strand of CM060915.1, from coordinate 975,601,404 downwards.
GTAATGTCCTAAATGAGCACAGCAGAATAGCACATAATAACTAGTCATTACATCATCATTTTTCCATATGTCCTTCTACTTTTACCATTCCTTAAAAATTTATCATTTCTGTCGGTCTGACTCTTTCCTTGATGGTACAGAACTGACGAAGATGAGTACGAGGGCTAGGGCTAGAGGTAGAGGTGGAGCAGGCAGAGGCTAGGGAAGGGGTGAAATCCCCGCTGCTCAGGACCAGCCTAATTCAGAGGCTGTAGTGCCACCACCACCAACCCCGCAACCTTTTGATCTGGATAAAGTGGAAAAGAAATTCAAGAATCTGGGAGGAGTTCCATTCACTGGTCGTGAGACAGTGATAGAGGCTCAGGCTTGGCTTAAGACATACGAGAAGATTTTTGCAGGCATGGAACTAGAGGACCATCGTAAGAGATTCATGGCATCATGGCTGCTAAAGAACAAGGCTTTAATTTTGTGGGAGACAGCTACGATTAGTAATATTGATGTTGATATGTCTTGGGCAAAGTTCAAGGAGCTCTTTAATGAGAAATTCATTCCTCGGCAAGAAGTTGAGCGCCTTCATGATGAATTTGCTAACCTCCAACAAGGAGATCATACTATTACTGAGTATGTGATGAAATTCGACGAGCTTTCCCGATATGCACCTGAACTGATTTAGGATCCGCTCCAAAAAAACAAGAGGTTCATTAATCGCCTTTCGAGGAAGTATCACAACAGGAGATGGCATATATTGAGCTCCCGTTCGTTAAGGTGATTGAGATGGCTTGCAGATATGAGGAGACTAACAAGATAAATGCTCAGCAAGACCGTGAAAGAAATCAGGTTAATAACAAGAGGAAGCCGTCTGATAAGAAGCCAGAGACGAGCAACACTGCAGCCGCCAAGCCTCAAGAGAGTAAAAGGGCCAAGGTCAAGTGCTTCAACTACCAGAAACTCGGACACTACAATTATGAATGCAAAGCTCCAAAGAGGACTAAGAGGAGTGAATCAGGGCCCAGTCAGAATCCTGGTCAGAATCCTCGAAATGCTAACGAACGCTTCAATTGTCACAAGACGGGGCACTTTATTAGAAACTGTCCATTACTGAAGAAATCTGAGGTGGCTCACATATATGATGGGGCAGGTGCACCAGCTTCTTTCGAAGGAGTAGGTAAACCAGATGACTTGAGAGGTACCCTTACTATTAAGAATATTCCTGTTACAGTATTATTTGACAATGGTGCATCACGAAGTTTCATTTCTAGTAACACAGTTAAAAAATTAAGTTTGAAACCAAGAAATCTTAAAGAATCGATTAGTGTCCATAATCAGGTGGGCGTTCTCTTGTTCTCGTTTTATATTGTAGAGTGCCGATCTCTTATTCTCGTTACCAGTTTCCTACCGATCTGATCATCATGAATTTTTCTGAATTTGATGTAATTCTTGGGCTGGATTGGCTAACAAACATGGGGCTGAAGTTAAATGCACCGAAAGAATTGTTAGAGTTAAAACAAAGATCGAAATATATTTATACCATGCCACGACTCAGAAACTGATAGAAAAGAATTTTGGTCTTCTCTAGAAGTTACTCCTACTTCTATTGAGAATATTCCCGTTGTTAAAGATTATGTGGATGTGTTTGAAGAAGTTGATAGCTTACCTCTACGAAGAGAAATTGACTTCAGGATCGATCTAGTTCCAAATGCAAGGCCAGTTGTGCATGTTATTTGAAGAATAACGTTGAAAGAGAAAGAGGAATTGAGCAGTCAAACTAAGCAACTTTTGAGGAAAGGTCTGATCAGGCCTAGCTTCTCAAATTGGGGTGCAGTAGTGGTGTTTGTTCTGAAGTTAGACGGTACTCTAACACTATGTATGGATTACCGTGACCTCAATAAGCAGACACCGTCGAACAAATATCCATTGTCGCATATAGATGATTTACTAAATTGCTTGAATGGAGCGCAAGTATTCCCTAGAATGGACCTAGCCACAGGTTTCCATCAAATTGCGCATTGCCAAAGAATGTGTTCCTTTGATAGCTTTCAGAGGGCCAAACTTATTTTATGAGTGGTTAGTAATGTTGTTCGGCTTATGTAACGCTCCTGCTTACTTTGTCGATCTGATGAACAGAGTATTCCACGATGTATTGAATAAATTTGTGCTAGTCTTCATTGACGACATCTTAATTTTCTCTAAGTCCACTGGTGAGCATGAAAAGCATTTGAAAGAAGTTCTGGAGATTCTAAGAAAGAATGTATTAAAAGCCAAATTTTCTAAATGCATATTCTAGCAAGAAGAAGTGAAGTTCCTCGGTCATGTAGTATCGAAGAAAGGAATTCCAGCAGACCCAGGCAAGATCATAGCCATTAGAGATTGGAAGCAGCCTAGCACTCCTACAGATGTCAGAAGTTTTCTAGGAATGGCTGGCTATTATCAAAAATTCTTTAAAGATTTTTCGAAGTTATCTTGTCTATTGATGAAGCTTACAAAGAAGCATACAAAGTTTAATTGGACACCTGAATGTGAGGCAGCTTTCCAAGAGCTGAAATTGAGGTTGACCACTGCTCCAGTGTTGACCATTATTGATGGAAATCAAGATTTGGCCGTCTATACTGATGCTTCTATTGAAGTAGTTGGTGCGGTATTAATGCAAAGAGGCAAAGTAGTTGCTTATGCTAGCCGTCAGTTGAAGCCACATGAGAAGAGATATCCTACTCATGATCTTGAGTTGTCAGCCATCGTGTTTTCTTTGAAGATATGAAGGCACTATCTTTTGGGTGAGAAATTCGAATTATATACAGATCATAAATCACTGAAGTATCTTTTCACCCAAAAGGACTTGAATTTAAGGCAGCATCATTGGTTAGAATTTCTTACGGCATACGAACTGGACATCTTGTATACTCCAGGGAAAGCCAATGTTGTTGCTGACGCGCTTAGCAAAAAGAATGCGATCATCACCAATCTTATTATTATGCCTTCATTAATTGACAAGATCTTTGCTCTTCAAAAAAAAGATAAGTTTATTCAGATGATTAGCGAATGAGTTCGAAAGGGCGAAGCTTCAAGCTTCCAAATTGACAGCAAGGGATCTCTTAGATTGCAAGGGCGAATCTGTGTGCCATATATTCCTGAGCTCAAAAGAGAAGTAATGGATGAATGTCACAAATCTAAACTTAGCATCCATCCAGGAGTAAGTAAGATGTATCATGATCTCATGCGCACATTATGGTGGAAGGCGATGAAGAGAGACATTTCCATATATGTTAGCAGGTGTTCTACTTGCCAACAAGTCAAAAGCGATCAACAGAAGCTCGCAGATTGTTGCAACTACTAGAGGTTTCGAATTGGAAGTGGGACCAAATTTCTATGAATTTCATTGATGGTTTTCCCTAAAGAAGAAAAGGCAATGACAGTATATGGGTGATCGTAGATCATTTCACGAAGACCGCCCATTTTATTCCTGTCAGATCTAATAGAACAGCTCGAAGTCTGGCACAACTTTATTTCAGAGAAATCATCATATTACATGGAGTTCCCAGCAGCATTGTTAGTGATGGGTGATCCGATATTCGCTAGTAAATTCTGGGAAGCATTGCAAGAGGAGCTGGAGACAAAATTGAATCTAAGCACCACTTATCATCCTTAAACAGGTGTCCAAACTGAGAGGGTGAATCGTATATTAGAAGACTTATTGCAGGCATGCATTCTTGATTTTGGTGGGTCATGGGAAGATCACTTGCATTTGGTTGAGTTCTCATATAATAATAGTTACCAAGAAAGCTTACAAATGTCGCCATTCAAAGCATTGTATGGCAGGCCATGTAGATCTCCCGCATGTTGGGTAGAACCAGGCAATCGTCTAGTATTGGGCCCCGACATGATTCGAGAAGCTTCGGATAAAGTCGACTTCATTAAGAAGCAGCTTCAGACAACTCAGAGACGACATAAGAGCTATGCAGATTCAAGAAGAAAGGATTTAGAATTTTCTGTTGGTGATTATGTGTACTTGAGGGTTTCCCCATCGATAGGGGTAGTTCGTTACGGGAAGACAAGAAAGATGGCACCGAGATTCATTGGTCCATTTCCTATTCTCGAAAGAATTGGAACTCTCACTTATAGGTTCAGTTGCTTGACTGGTTGCCAGGGGTACATGATGTATTTCACGTGTCTCAACTTCGAAAGCATGTACATGATCCAGACTTGATTATGGAGGAAGTAGCACAGCAAGATTTGGAGATTACCCGAGCTTAGCAGTGAGAAGGAAGCCAGTGAAAATTGTTGGTAAAGAAACCAGAGTTCTAAGAAACAAGAGAATCCATTTAGTTAAAGTGCAGTGGAGTGGAGATCCTAGAGACTATACACAGGAGACTGACGATAGCATTAAACAGGCTTATCCCAAGTGCAGAGTGGACATCTTTGATTAGCTCTTGTGTTGAGGTACATTTACAATATTTTGCATTTTTTCATTTTTCTTCATACTTTACTATTGTTTCCTTTTCGGGGACAAAAAGTTCTTAAGTGGTAGAGATTGTAATAACCCGGAAAATCAGAACTAATTTAAAAAATTTATTTTAAGAAATTTTGACGAAAATGTGTCAGAATGTAATAATTTCATTTTTAAATAATAATAAAGCTATTAAAAATAGCCATTTTACAAACAAACTCCGTTTTCGACGAAACCATTTTTGTTGGATCCGAAATGTCAAATTATTGCTAAGTTTAAATTTCCATAATTTTTGGAATTAATATGTGAGCATGGTAAATTAAAATGTGTTCGTTATTTCTGTTGAATTGGATCGACCGTTAAAAAGACCATTTTTCAAACGGTCTCCAAATTCGATGAAATTGATTTTTTCGGACCGTATCATCAAAACATAGGTAGATTTATTTTTTGGGAATTTTTGGAGTCCGTATGTGGCCTCGGTAAATTAAAATGTACATCAAATTAAATAATTAAATGGTTTATATTTTAAGTTAAAGAAAAATGGGCTGAAACGATCAAATGGGATGATGAGACTTAGTCCATTGAATCCGGAATAGGGTATTTGGCTAGGGGGTCATTCGTTGGGGTGAATTTGGAGATAGTTTCAGTTAACGGGTTTTTTCTGAAAATTTGAGAATTAAATAATATAATATTATAAAAAACCCTAGAATATTTAAACCCTAATTCTATACAGCCGCCGCCATCTCCATTTCCATGTCTAGAAATGATCCTTTCTTCTTTCTCCAATAAATCCTTATCCACTCAATAAAATCCCTCCACTTTTTTGAGAATTTTGTAGCTCTCTCTCTATTCTACAAATCCGTACGGACAACCCCTCCTAACATCGAATATCCGACGAGAACCAGCACTCAAACATCAGCAGTTGTGACCGCCGCCCTGCCACCTAGGGTCGATCGAGTTGATCAACATGGGCCCCCCTCTCCGTGCCGCTCTCCCCTCTACGTTGTGGCACCACCTGATCGCCTTCAAGCCCCACGGTTGTTACGAAAAATTCAACCTTAAGATTGAAGGAAAATGGAAAAAGTGCGGCCTTGGTTTCCTGTAGAAGAAAGGTATATATTTTAATTTAATTATTAAATTAATTAAATTTAAAAGGTTATTATCGCAATAAAATTCATAACTCATTCATACATTATCGGAATCGCATGAAACAGGAATCGTTTGGATCGTGGCGGAGTCTACTTCATTTTAGAAGCGACTAGGGAATTTTAGATCGATATAAAATTTTTGAGGAATTCCAAAGCACTGTGAGATTTATTATATAAAAATTAAAATTAATTATTATTGCATTGGAAATTTTTATATATATGCTGTTAAGATTCAGTTGTGTTGTACGAGATTTGGATTGATTGATTTTGTTTGTGGTGATCCGTTGGATCTAAGTGGATAAGTTAGAATTGGACAAAATTGTTAATATAATAAAAGTATCTTTTTTATTGTATATACATATATGTTCGAATTGGAAACAATTGTTAACACAATAAAAATATCTTTTTTTATTGTATATACATATATGTTAGAATTGGACAAAACTGTTAAGACAATAAAAATATCTTTTTTTATTGTATATATATATATGTTAGAATTGGACAAAATTGTTAACACAATAAAAATATCGTTTTTATTGTATATACATATATGTTAGAACTGGATAAAATTGTTAATACAGTAAATATATCTTTTTTATTGTATATACATATATGTTAGAATTGGGCAAAATTGTTAATACAATAAAAATATCTTTTTTATTGTATATACATAAATGTTAAGATTGGACAAATAATTTTTTTATATTTGTATATACATGTATGATAGAATTTGACAAAATTGTTATACAATAACAATACTCTTTTTATTGTATATACATGAATAATAGAATTTGCTAGAAATTGTTATGAAATAAAAATATTCTTTTTTTATTGTATATACATGAACCTTAGAATTAAGAAAAATTGTTAGATAATAAAACTCCTTTTATTTTAAATATGTGAATCTTAGAATTCATAGAAATTGTTGTATGAAGAAATTCTCTTTTTATTTATACATATGAAACAGAGAAATCATTGTATGAATAAAATTATTTTTATTTATACATATGAAACATAGAAATTGTTGTATGAATGAAATTATCTTTTTATTTACACATATGAAACATAGAAATTGTTGTATGAATAAAATTCTCTTTTTATTTATACATATGAAAAATAGAAATTGTTGTATGAATAAAATTCTTTTTTTATTTATACATATGAAACATAGAAATTGTTGTATGAATAAAATTCTCTTTTTATTTATACATATGAAACATAGAAATTGTTGTAGAATAAAATTCTCTTTTTGTTTGTGCATATAAACCATAGAAATTGTTATACAGTAAAAGTATTCTTTTTATTGTAACATGTTAATGTTAGAGTTTGTTAAACAAAAAAAATATTCTTTTTATTGTAACATATTAATGTTAAAATTTGTAAAACAATAAAAATATTCTTTTTATTGTACATGTTAATATTAGAATTATTAGAATTTGTAAAATAATAAAAATATTAGGATTTGTTAGAATTTGTTAAACAATAAAAATACTCTTTTTATTGTAACATGTTAGTCATAGAATTGGAAAAAATAGTTTATATAAATAAAATTACTTTTCTTATTGTATATACATGAAACATAGAAATTGTGTAGACAATATATATTCTTTTTATTGTATACATGTAATCATAGAAATTTTATAGACAATAAAAATCTTTTTATTGTATATATGTGAACATAGGAATTGTCGAAATTATTAGACATGAAAAAAGGAACATGTTTTAGGAAAATTTGTTGAAACATTAAAAATGATAAATTTTAATGTATATTTAGATTCATTATTAAAAGAATCATGTTTAGGAAAATTTGTTGAAACATTAAAAATGATAATTTTTAATGTATGTTTAGATTCATTATTAAAAGAATCATGTTTAGGAAAATTTGTTGAAACATTGAAAACGATAATTTTTAATGTATATTTAGATTCATTATTAAAAGAATCATTTTTAGGAAAATTTGTTGAAACATTAAAAATGATAATTTTTAATGTATATTTAGATCATTATTAAAAGTATCAAGTTTAGGAAAATTTGTTGAACCATTAAAAAGGACATTTTTTAATGTATAACTGGTTTCATTAAAAATGATTCATTAATAAAAATGACATGTGCATTGGGAATTGTTTAGAGATTAAAGAGGACATTCTACTGTACATTTAGTTTCATTAAAATGTTACATTTTACATATACATTTAGATAAAAAGGGATTATAGGTTAAATAGGATTTGTAATTAAAAATGTTACATTTAACATGCTAGTAAAATAGGAAAATGTTTAAATACTAATATATGCTTTGTTTTATTGAAAACATCACTTTTAATATGTTAGTGAAATCGTTGAACAACTTGTATATATATACATATACATATATATTAAAATTAAATGAACCGCGCGTGGTACTTCGTGTTTCGGAATCGTAACTTTAAACGATTATACTGAAAGATCTGACCGTCGGATTTACCCAAAACTTGAACCTTTAGGTCCGTTTTGGGAAGATCTTTCCAATGATATTAAATTTGTTAAAATCCAATGGTTAGATTTCGAGAAATGTGTAACTCAATTTTGGATAAAAACAGCGCCAGGGCCACATAATGACCTGAAACGCCATTTGAATTAAATGAACCATTTTTATGTAAATAAAAATAGCGATAAATTGTTATAAAATAATATTAATGATATGAAATGATTTGAATTACATATATACGAGAATTATTTGAAAAGACCGAGTTCAATCTCATTTCAAATAATTATACGACGATTTAAAGTCAAAGACATTGAAGACGGTGGTTGAAGACCGGCGAGCTTCACATCGAATGGACAACTACCGATGCCCTGCATTGAGTAGCTCCCAGTAAAGGGTTAAAAGTGGTAGTTGTCCGGACGTATTTGTTGATTGTCCGGATATGCGAGAACCACTCTTCCGTATTGGACATACGGGACGAGGAATAAGGTGTCTCCGTTTTCGTTCAGACCCAGAACGGACTTGTAAATGGATGTGTGTCTGACATTGGATTTCGTTCTATGTTAATTGATTTCTATTAAATATATATCTGTTTGGTGGCGGAGAATTTATTCTCTTGCTTAACACCCTTCTTTGAGACGTACGAGCTCATAGGTTATATATTGATATATATCAGTTACATGGCGTGAATTGTCAATGTGACATGCTAAGATGCAAATGATCAAGGTTTTTGTTGAAAAGCAGAACCTTGAGGATGATCATCAAAGCACAGCTTTAATTAGCATAGCTTTGTGTATAGCATTATTTTGCGAGCCTCACACCCCGGTATGAGTCAAAAACGGGATAAGGACCATAGGGAAAATTTGCATTTCTTTCTAGCTAGAAGTGTTGTCATGGTATGGAGCCAGACATTTTTACTTATGTGGATGATAGTTTGCGAGGCCTCGATATCTTGGTCGCTAGTAGCTAAGTGATAGTTCCGATAGGACTGAGAAACGTATTATTCAGGAATTGCCAATCCACTAAATTATTTGTGGACCGCCCCTACCGCATCCAAGGGTTGCTCGTAGGTGTGATCCTGAGACATTTGCTAGAGTGTCTCAAATCAGGAGGAGCCACCCCTAGCCTCGACTCATGATGGAAACCCAATTTCCAATACGACATTACGGATTTGATTGTAAACCTATATATGGCGACATAATAGGATGGGGTACTATGCCATTTAGGATTGATACATTTATTTTGAAAGTGTTTTAAACTGCTTAGACAATAGTAATAATATCAAATAATTATTTTTTATACATCAATCATGTTTGATCATTATAAGATAAAACTCTATCCTCCAGTCTGCGTTGCATTTTGTGATGGTGTAACAGCCCGCATTTTACGTATCGGAAGATCGTAAAATAATTTTATTTTATTCTCTGAGGGTTGGATCATTCTCATCTTTTAATATGTTGCTTATGGGGATGTGTGACATGTCCATAATTTTTACCGATTTTGTTTGTGACCATTTTGCCCCTGTCAGTCTTGTACAGGGCATAACTTTTGACTCAGGTCGAATCAGAGGGTGAGACCTGTGCCATTGGAAAGGAATTGGTGATTGCCTTTCCGTAGAGTGGTTACATTAAGGATTTGGTTCAGCAGTTTGAGAGAAATCGTTGTTTTAAGGTTTTTCAGCTGGCTGTTCAGGTTTTGGAAGGCTAATGGGCTGATTGGAGAAGGCCCATTAAGGGGTTCGTGGAGGCTATAAATAGGGGGTAAGGGATATGGAGAAAGGTTGGAATTTTCCATTCTCTTATGGGGAGGCTTTGATCTCCTTCTTCCTCTAACACCTTTCCACCATTAAAATTCTAAATCCAAGGAGGGAAATCGAAGATCTATACCATTCGAGGCTAGAACAACATCGTTTCAAGGGTGAATTCATCGGATTGAAGAGTTTGATTCGAAGTGTTCGCTGTCCGGATTGCTTTTTCATAGTTTTAGCTTTGTTTTGGATAATCGGTGAGTGATTTGCATCTCTCATTCGGATTCATGAAAGTGTGTGAGTTATAGGATGTTAATTTCATCATTTTCCATGTTATTTTCCTTAGATTTACACCATGGTAAGTTTATTTTACATGTGAATCACCTTAGGATCTGATCAAGATAATTTAAATGGTTAATTTCATGATGTTTCACAAGTTTATGCAAATTAGATCTATTTTTATATTCATATGTTCACTTATCATGTTTTGGGAAATTTATGTGTTTTGATGGAAATTGTTAGATTGATGATATTTTTGGTTGCATAACATGTTTGTGGTTGCGTTTGGATGAATCGGATAAGTCGGTTTCGTCGTTTGGCGAAGTTTTGGTCGAAATCGAAGTCGAAATGGAGCTGTGCAGGAATTGGGTCGGTCCTAGCATGCTCGGCGAAATCGTGGCTTGGGAAGCAAGACAAGGATTGGGTCAGCTAAGAGGGAGCAGGCTGGTCGGATCGGTCGTATGGGTGCAACCAGGTCGATCGTGAAGACTCGGTGGTGAAGCGGTCTGGTCGGTCGGTCCATACTGGTCGGGTCGAGCAGATCTGGAGTTCTGATTTGAAGCAGGCAGGTCGGTCATGTTCCAGGAAGGGGTGATCAGATCGGGTCGGTCAGATGGTGGCAAATCTGGTCGGTCGGGTCGGTTGATTGGTGGTAGGGTCGAATCCTGAAGCCAGAAGGGAATCGGGTCGGCTTTAATTGGGTCGGTTGGACTAAGTTATGGGTCGGGCTCTGTTGGTCGGTCACAGGGGAGTGGTCGGTCATAGGGGGAAGGTGGTCGGACACAAGGAGGGTGGTCGATCGGTTTTAACAGGGTCGTTTTCTAAAAAAGTACGTTTTTGGGTACGACTCAGGTACGAGCTAAAAAGGGTGTTTTCAAAAAAAAAATCTCGGACAGCGGTGTCCGAACCCGTGCCGCAGCGCAGTGGGGTAACTTGGCTAGGTGATGGTGTGACTTCGAGGTGGTTCAAGTAGGAAGGCTCGAAGTGATGAATGTGTTCGTTGATCAAGGTGGAACAACGAATGCAGTGACAACTCAAAGGTCGTGAGTTGATGGATAATGGCTGCTCGAGAAGGTTGCTTGAGCTATGAAACATCGTCAAGGTTGGACGACCAAAGATGCGAAGGCCGAGAGGTCATCGTTGTCGTAAGTTCTAGCAGGCTCAAAGAAAGGGTACGATGGGGGCACCCAAAAGACCAGAAGGTTGCTGGTCGAGTACCCTGGGTCTTGGGGAAAGGCCTAGTGTCAAGGTTGGACATTGTCAAGGTTGGACATATGGAGTTCATGCTAGAACTGGGGTTACCATTAGCCCTTGACATATGGCAAGGTTGGTCGTCATACGATTAACGCTGGTTTCAAAGCAGGATTGACGGTGATAGCCAGAGTCTGTCATGTATGTTGGATGTTTTGCATGAGATATATAATCTTGATCCCATGATTGCTATTGTTTATTGTTTCTGTTTGCTATGAATAAATGGTTGTTCTGGTTTCTATGGATTAATGGTTGAAATGCTTGGTGTAAAGGCTATCACTGTCCGATGTGGGGAAGATAAGGTTGAGTTCTTCTCTGGTGTTGTGGGTAGACAAGTTGTTCATTTACCCATTCTCATGTACTTTCTTGTTGAAGTTTGTTAGCTGTTTTATCGCTCACTAAGACTATTGTCTGACTCAAGGTTTTATGTTCCCTCTTATTACCTTGGGCTGTTCATCCGGTTGTGGATGGGCAGACTAAGTAGCAGGTTACAGGTAATGGAGCTTAGTGAGACGAGGAAGCTGAGCGATGACGAGCAGGAGGCTGGCGTACCAGTTTTATTACTATCTAGTATTTCTGTTTCCGCTGTTTGAGTTGCTTGAGAGTTATAGTGAGGCCTTATGTACAAACTTTGATATCAGTTGGATAATCTTTTTGGATGTTGAGAAAGTTTCAAAAGTTTGTTATATGATACCTCACTGCTATTACCTGTTGTATATGTTCTATTATATTTTATCCTTGCGCTGTGAGCTCTACGACAGGTTCCGATGTGTTTACCTACTCTGATGATCGTCCATAGCAGCCTGGCTCACCTTTCAGTGCATTTTCCACTTGTTTAGTGCTGGGGTTATGGGCGGTCGTCACATTTGGTATTTATCTGGTCAACGATTTTGGCCAAATTTCGAAGACGTAATCACGTAGGAGGGACGTATTTGTAGATTTCAATTGGATGTTTACTATATATATTAGCATATATAGTATTAGCGGTTGTATCTCTTTAGCAGTTTATCTTGTAAGTGGACTAATCATTCTATTGTAGATTTAGAATGAGTCGTCAAATCTCTAGGAGTGAGCCTGAGATGGGAAGAGCAGGAGATGGAAGAAGTCAATTGGGAGTCTTAGCAGATGCACCGGAATACCTGGTTATGTTTGGGGCGGGCATGATGGCAGTAGCCATGCTAGGGATGCCTGTTCCAGAAGCATTAATAGGACGTGGCGTTCTAGTGCAAGAACCCTTGAGGAATTTTGCTAAGCGACAGAGGGACTGCTCTCCAATGGATGAGGAAGTTTCTATTGGTCCTAGTGTTTCACCGAATGAGAATGGTAATCAAAGGAAGAAATCTAAGAAGAATGTGCTCTGCTTTAATTGTCAATTAGAAGGCCATTATTCTTGGGATTGTAAGGAAGAATGGAAGTGCTTTCGATGCGGCAAGCCTGGACATAAGAAGAAAGACTGTCCGAACCTTCCAAAGAATAAGCAACTGGAGGAAGCATGTGTTGTGGAAGCTATTTCAATTTCTTATTGTATTCCTAAAGAGAACTAGGAGAAGTTGTTGTCTGGATGTACTTCCAGCTAGTGAAGTTGTTTGAGTTCTATTTGGTACAAGTGAATCGTTACCTTTACCTATAATAAATTGTATATTGAATGGGTTTGGAACCCGAGAATTGTGATAGACCATTGGTTGTGACTAATCCAGTTGGGGGTTCATCCAGTTTGTGCATGATTTGCCGTGGTCTAGTGTTATCGAGTCATGGTTGCTCTTTTTGTGTGATTGCTTTGTTCTTAACTTCGCTGGGTATGGGATTATCTTGGGCATGGATTGGCTCAAGAGATATGCGGCAAGGGTGAATTGTGAGAAGCTAGAGGTGAGGGTCGGGGATGTGGAAGGGCGAAAGGTGTTGATTAGATGTAAGCGCGAAGAAGGGGTCTTTGTGAGTTATCTATATTCGCTTGGGATTCCACAGGAAGACCTATCATCAGTGCTGATCGCTAATGAGTATGTAGATGTCTTTGACGAGGTCAAAGGGTTGCCGCCGCATCGTGAGATCGAGTTTAGGATCGATTTGGTCGAAGGTGCTAGACCAATTGTTATGCCCCTTAGGCGGATGGCGCCTGGGGAACAGCGAGAGTTAGAGGTGCAAGTTCGTGACCTTTTGGGAAAAGGATTCATTCGGAGGAGTGTTTCCGAGTGGGGTGCACCAGTCATGTTTGCAACTAAGGCAGATGGCTCGTTAAGATTGTGTATGGACTATCGTGAGCTGAACAAGGTGACTAAGAAGAACAAGTATCCGTTGCCAAGGATTGATGACTTGTTCGATCAGCTTCACGAAGCCAAAGTGTTTTCTCAGATGGATTTGGCAACGGGATTTCACCAGTTGAGAGTGGCTAAGGATAGTGTGCCAAAGACTGCTTTTAGGACACCGTCCGGGTTTTTCGAGTGGTTGGTGATGCCATTCGGGTTGACTAACGCACCAGCGTATTTTGTGGATCTTATGAATAGCGTGTTCAGAGATCAGTTGAGTAAGTTCGTGCTGGTATTCATGGATGATATACTGGTTTACTCCAGAAATGTGGAAGAACATAAGACGCACTTGAGAGTTGTGTTAGAGATCTTGCGAAAGCATCAGCTTAAGGCTAAGTTCTCAAAGTGTCACTTCTGGAAGGATGAAGTGAGGTTCTTAGGTCATGTTGTTTCTGGAAAAGGTATAGCGGTCAACCCCGCTAAAGTTGCAGCAATCCAGGATTGGGATAGACCTAAGAATGCGACGGATGTTCGGAGTTTCCTTGGGTTGGCTAGTTATTACCGAAGGTTTATCAAGGATTTCTCCAAGATAGCTGCACCATTAACAGGATTGACGAAGAAGAATCAAGTATTCGCATGGGATGCGAAGTGTGAACAAGCGTTCGGAATTTTGAAAGAGAGATTGACGAGTGCACCTGTGTTGACCATTCCAAGTGGGAATGAAGAGATGGTGGTATATACTGATGTGTGTGGTACTGGACTTGGAGCAGTGCTAATGCAGAAGGATAAAGTAGTGGCTTACGCACAGCTAAAGCCGCATGAGAGAAAATATCCAACTCATGATTTGGAGTTGGCAGCGATTGTGTTTGCTCTGAAGATGTGGAGACATTACCTATTGTGGGTACGATTCGAGTTGTTTACGGATCACAAGTCGTTGAAGTATCTTTTCTCCCAAAAGGATTTGAATCTTCGGCAGCAACGATGGTTAGAGTTTCTGGCATCATATGATTTTGGTATAGCCTCTGCTCCTGGCAAAGGCAATGCGGTTGCAGATGCATTGAGTCGAAGACACGCAAGTTTGGGAGCAATGTTTTCGGAATGGAAGAGCCTCGAGTACTTGGCAAGGTTCGATTTTAGGCCAAGGTGTGAGTTGGAACCTGAGATATTGGCAAGCTTGTCGATAAGGCCTACTCTTATCGAAAGGATTGGCAAGGGCCAAAAGAAAGATACGAAGCTTGTTGAGTTCATTCAGAAACTGGAACCATAGGATAAAGAGTTCAAGGTCGATCGAGAAGGTTGGCTTCGAAAGCAAGGACGATTAGTTGTTCCTGATATCGACGGATTGAGGGATGAGGTTCTAAGAGAATGTCATCACTCGAAGCTAACGATTCATCCCGGTGGTAATAAAATGTATCAGGACACGAAGCGAGCCTACTACTGGGAAGGGATGAAAAGAGATATTGGAAAGTTCATTTCCAAGTGTATGGACTGTCAGTTGGTGAAAGCTGAATAGAAAAAGCCGAGTGGTTTGCTTCAGCCATTAGAAGTTCCTACATGAAAGTGGGAGCAAATATTGATGGATTTTATCGATGGACTACCTAGAACCAGGGTAGGGAATGAAGGGATTTGGGTCATTGTGGATCGTTTGACCAAAAGTGCAAGGTTCATTCCTATCAAGACGACTAGGACAACATCAAAATTGGTTGAGCTTTATGTGAAATGGATAGTTCGATTCCATGGTGTTCCAAAGAGTATAGTAAGTGACCGGGATCCATTGTTCACGAGTGGATTTTGGAAAAGTTTACAAGAAGCTTTGGGAACCGAATTGTGTTTAAGTACGGCATATCATCCCCAAAACGATGGTCAGACCGAGAGAGTCAACCGAGTTTTAGAAGATCTCCTGAGGGCTTGTGTGTTAGACTTCGGAGGATCATGGGAGGACCATCTACATCTAGTTGAGTTTGCATATAATAATAGCTACCAGTCGAGTATTGGGATGGCACCATACGAGGCGTTGTATGGAAGGCCATGCAATTCTCCAGCTTGTTGGTTAGAAACTGGAGATAAGTTGGTACTTGGGCCTGAAATGATTAGAGAAACCTCGGGTTGTATCAAGATTGTTCGACGACGAATGAAGGCGGCCCAAGATCGTCAGAAAAGTTACGCCGATAAGCGTCGTAAGGATTTGGATTTCGACGTAGGAGATATGGTTTTCGTGAAGATTTCACCGTTGAAGCATGTGGTTCGATTCGTAAGTAAAGGGAATATGGCTCCTAGGTTTGTTGGACCATTTCCGATAGTCAAGCGAATAGGAAAGCTCGCATATAGGTTGGAGTTACCCGAGAAGATGTCGAGTGTGCATAATGTTTTCCATGTGTCGTTTCTACGGAAGTTTGTGCACGACTCGAATGTGGTGGTATCTCCAGAACAATATAAAGATTTAGAAGTCGAGACCGCAGTTGCGAAACCTCATAGGCCACTTCGTGTTGGGAATGACACGAAACAGCTTAGGAGGAAGACGGTTAAGCTAGTCAAGGTACAACGGAGTGAAGATGGCGACGATTGTACATGGGAGACGGAAGAGAGCATGAGGGCGACTCATCCGTAACTTTTCATCGGTAGAACCCTTAGATTGTATCGTCGTTATATCGTTGTATCTTGTTGTTGTTTGATAGAATTCCGCGTGTTAGGATAAGGCTATGGATGCATGGCTTGATGGTTGCTAGTTTGGATGATAGGATTGGCTTCTCATGGGTAATAGGCATGCGGAATTGTTGTGGTTGCTTGTATTTGCTTGGAATTTCGGCGGCGAAATTCTTAAGGGGGGGGGGGGGGGGGGAGAATGTAACAGCCCGCATTTTACGTATCGGAAGATCGTAAAATAATTTTATTTTATTCTCTGAGGGTTGGATCATTCTCATCTTTTAATATGTTGCTTATGGGGATGTGTGACATGTCCATAATTTTTACCGATTTTGTTTGTGACCATTTTGCCCCTGTCAGTCTTGTACAGGGCATAACTTTTGACTCTGGTCGAATCAGAGGGTGGGACCTGTGCCATTGGAAAGGAATTGGTGATTGCCTTTCCGTAGAGTGGTTACATTAAGGATTTGGTTCAGCGGTTTGGGAGAAATCGCTGTTTTAAGGTTTTTCAGTTGGCTGTTCAGGTTTTGGAAGGCAAATGGGCAGATTTGGAGAAGGCCCATTAAGGGGTTCGTGGAGGCTATAAATAGGGGGTAAGAGATATGGAGAAAGGTTGGAATTTTCCATTCTCTTATGAGGAGGCTTTGATCTCCTTCTTCCTCTAACACCTTTCCACCATTAAAATTCTAAATCCAAGGAGGGAAATCGAAGATCTATACCATTTGAGGCTAGGTCAACATCGTTTCAAGGGCGAATTTATCGGATTGAAGAGTTTGATTCCAAGTGTTCGCTGTCCAGATTGCTTTTTCATCGTTTTATCTTTGTTTTGGATAATCGGTGAGTGATTTGCATCTCTCATTCGGATTCATGAAAGTGTGTGAGTTATAGGATGTTAATTTCATCATTTTCCATGTTATTTTCCTTAGATTTACACCATGCTAAGTTTATTTTACATGTGAATCACCTTAGGATCTGATCTAGATAATTTAAATGGTTAATTTCATGATGTTTCACAAGTTTATGCAAATTAGATCCGTTTTTATATTCATATGTTCACTTATCATGTTTTGGGAAATTTATGTGTTTTGATGGAAATTGTTAGATTGATGATATTGTTGGTTGCATAACATGTTTGTGGTTGCGTTTGGATGAATCGGATAAGTCGGTTTCGTCGGATTCGTCGTTTGGCGAAGTTTTGGTCGAAATCAAAGTCGAAATGGAGCTGTGCAGGAACTGGGTCGGTCCTAGCACGGTCGGCCAAATCGTGGCTTGGGAAGCAAGACAGGGATTGGATCAGCTAAGAGGCAGAAGGCTGGTCGGATCGGTCGTATGGGTGCAACCAGGTCGATCGTGAAGACTGGGTGTTGAAGCGGTCTGGTCGGTCGGTCCATGCTGGTCGGGTCGAGCAGATCTGGAGTTCTGATTTGGAGCAGGCAGGTCGGTCATTTTCCAGGAAGGGGTGATCAGATCGGGTCGGTCAGATGGTGGCAAATCTGGTCGGTCGGGTCGGCTGATTGGTGGTAGGGTCGAATCCTGAAGCCAGAAGGGAATCGGGTCGGCTTTAATTGGGTCGGTTGGACTAAGTTATGGGTCGGGCTCTGTTGGTCGGTCACAGGGGAGTGGTCGGTCATAGGGGGAAGGTGGTCGGACACAAGGAGGGTGGTCGGTCGGGTTTAACAGGGTCGTTTTCTGAAATAGTACGTTTTTGGGTACGACTCAGGTACGAGCTAAAAAGGGTGTTTTCAAATTTTTTTTCTCGGACAGCAGTGTCCGAACCCGTGCCGCAGCGCAGTGGGGTAACTTGGCTCGGTGATGGTGTGACTTCGAGGTGGTTCAAGTAGGAAGGCTCGAAGAGATGAATGTGTTCGTTGATCAAGGTGGAACAACGAATGCGGTGACAACTCAAAGGTCGTGAGTTAATGGATAATGGCTGCTCGAGAAGGTTGCTTGAGCTATGAAACATCGTCAAGGTTGGACGACTAGAGATGCGAAGGCCGAGAGGTCATCGTTGTCGTAAGTTCTAGCAGGCGCAAAGCAAGGGTACGACGGGGGCACCCAAAAGACCAGAAGGTTGCTGGTCGAGTACCCTGGGTCTTGGGGAAAGGCCTAGTGTCAAGGTTGGACATTGTCAAGGTTGGACATATGGAGTTCATGCTAGAACTGGGGTTACCATTAGCCCTTGACATATGGCAAGGTTGGCCTTCATACGATTAACGATGGTTTCAAAGCAGGATTGACGGTGATAGCCAGAGTCTGTCATGTATGCTGGATGTTTTGCATGAGATATATAATCTTGATCCCATGATTGCTATTGTTGATTTTGCTATGAACAAATGGTTGTTATGGTTTCTATGGATTAATGGTTGAAATGCTTGGTGTAAAGGCTATCACTGTCCGATGTGGGGAAGATAAGGTTGAGTTCTTCTCTGGTGTTGTAGGTAGACAAGTTGTTCATTTACCCATTCTCATATACTTTCTTGTTGAAGTTTGTTAGCTGTTTTATCGCTCACTAAGACTATTGTCTGACTCAAGGTTTTATGTTCCCTCTTATTACCTTGGGCCGTTCATCCGGTTGTGGATGGGCAGACTAAGTAGCAGGTTACAGGTAATGGAGCTTAGTGAGACGAGGAAGCTGAGCGATGACGAGCAGGAGGCTGGCGTACCAGTTTTATTACTATATAGTATTTCTGTTTCCGCTGTTTGAGTTGCTTGAGAGTTATAGTGAGGCCTTATGTACAAACTTTGATATCAGTTGGATAATCTTTCTGGATGTTGAGAAAGTTTCAAAATTTTGTTATATGATACCTCACTGCTATTACCTGTTGTATATGTTCTATTATATTTTATCCTTGCGCTGTGAGCTCTATGACAGGTTTCAATGTGTTTACCTACTCTGATGATCGTCCATAGCAGCCTGGCACACCTTTCAGCGCATTTTCCACTTGTTTCGTGCGGGGGTTATGGGCGGTCGTCACAGATGGGACTTGAGTCTTATAATGATTTCATTTTTTCTAAAAAGCATTGCATTGTTTTAAAAGATTTACTTATTTTAAGCACCGGCAATCCAATGGAGCAAACTCGTTCCGCATTAGCGACATGGTAATGTGAATTGCCTTACTATTAGATAAGTTAAGTAAAGATTTCTCATACAGTCCCATGACTGACTCATAGTTTGTTTTCGCTTGCAAACTCGGGTACCCTTACTTTTACATGGGCAGCCAAGTGACAGGTAACAGGCTTAATTTGGACATGTACCGAAGTGGAGTATGCTCTTTGCAGAAGATAAAGATTATCTCTATCTATTATTTCTATTTTGGAACATTTAGACATCATTTATCCATGTTGTACTTGTTGATGTTTTAGAACTATTTCTATTTGCTGAGACTTCTTATGTACTAAGTTGTATCCTGTGTCTGTGCGACTCTGATGTTGATGACATATCTAATTTCCACTGCTATGATGATATTATCCTATGATTTAATGCGTTATGCTGTTATCTGTAGTCTACTATTGTGATAAATGTGTTATATACCAATGATTATCCTTGCTTTCGTGTCACGGTAGTTTGGGGTTATCACAAAGGGGGCCAGAACAACAAGATTCTGGTTGTAATGGCTCGCAAATCCGTACTTTCTGAGTCGACTAATAACACCCCACGTCCAACCCAAATTGCACAGAAATACGAATCATTATTAGAAAGAAGTTAGAGGATGAGGAATAGAAAGAAAGAAAAGTTAGAATAGAAGAAATATGAAGAACAAAAATCTCATAGCGGAATGAATAAAATATATTAGGTAACATAAACTTTGAAATACAATTCGGTAACTTTATATACATACCGTCATCAGAGAATAACAGTTATTCCGGGAACAGTTATAAACACCTGTTTCCAGATACAACATAGTACACAGCGGAAATATGATAGTCTATAGCTAAATGGTGAAGCCTCCTGCTTCCAGCTCTTCCAAGTGAATCTGAAAAATACCGACTACTTGACTACCCATACAAATTTGGGCATCCAAGAGTTTAAGGAAAAAAAAATAAACTCTGGGTCAGTCATGGGACTGGTGTGAGTAAACTCCAATCATTTGTTTAACTTTAAAAATCCTTTCGAAAGAAATGATAATTGTAAGACCGATCCACACATAAACATGGATGGTTTTTACGATATGATAACCCAAAATATTTTTGATATCAAATCTAGTTATATTATAATAATGTCTACATCAAATAAATAGAATCTAGCGGAACGCTTGCATCTCACGCTCCATATATAATATAAAATCAAAAACCGCATGGCGCTTATTGGAGACTGGATTTCGACTATGACAAGGTATGGAACCACCAGCCGATAGTGTATCTCTAGAGGGGAATACACTGGGTTCAACAAGAACATCTTGCAACCCAGCCCACACATGACTGACCACTCATTTCGCTTGAGTGTATCGAATGTATATCACCAACGGATGGGATCTGTAACTGTTTCCCGAATGGGACAACATCGATAGATTAAAGAAGCAAATGGAATTTCTCTAGATAAGAGATTATACACCCTAATGGGAGCGACCCACATAGCCATGCTGCCTGCCCGATTTTTGTCATTTCCCGGTTGTTGAGGCCTGAGGCTATGATTACTTTCCATTCATTGATAGCACAATCACTTTGAATGCCACATTGTCAGATCCGTTAATCATTAATTGATTTGCACAAATATATTTCGGATATTATGCTAAGAGAATAAATTCTCCGCCACCATATATATCTATACAGACCAACATATGCGATCATTGGAAATACTCTGTCAGACATCCATCACACTTCGTTCTGGGAATGAACGAAACCGAAGGCACAATTTGTACTAATAGAAAAAGCCCTTGCACTTGACTCCATCTTCGATTATCTTCATATAATCTGATTCGCTATGTTACTGCCAATACGGAGTGGTTCTCAGATAATAATCCAACCGGTCTCTCCATATTGACAACGATTATTGGCAAATACTTCGATAGTCGGTTATTTAACTATCGAAGAAAAACAAACATCCATTCAAAACATCAAACAATCACTGGGCCCCTAATTAATATTTCATTCATTAATTAAATCATTTCTCCATTTCCTTATTAATATTTGTTAACCAAATATTTTCAATAATCATCTTGGCCGCTTACACTATTTGAAAAACATTTCCATATCTCGCCTTCTTTTATTTCCTACACTTACAAAATATTTTCTATTTATAATTGGAAAATATTCCAATTACTTATCGCTTTCACGACCGTTCATTTCTACACTAAGGAAACATTTATTTATTATATTTCCGAAATTCCAGTTACTTGGGTTAAAACGAATGTTATATAAAATATCGTTACAACAACCCAAAACACTGCATTCAACTAACTCTTACTCAAACATTTCTCTTCGAAACTGGATCTTGCTATTTATCGGTTAAAAATAAAATCAATCAAGTTGGGGTATAACTACCTCTCAGACCTTGACTGAAAACTTCCTTAACTTCAAAACGGACAAGACCACTTACCTCGAATAATCAACATCATCCAAACCAATTATTCATTTTTAACCCCGTATACGTTTCGCTTTCTAATTTTACAAGATTTAATTGTAGATTTTCTTTTTGTTTATAGTATTATGTTTTCAAGTTCGTTTCCTTATCGAATTCTATATATATCGTTACATTGATTTCTAACTATCAAAATTTCTTAAAAATATTCTAACTCCTTAAATTCTCGGAAAATTTCGCCATAACCTCCTTTGTACCGGTCGATAGTTCAAACCTCAACTCGCCTCTCTAGGTCCTTTCCATTCAAAAAAAAATAAAAAAGCCAAGTGGCTTGCCGATTCAGCGCATAAAATCTCATATGGAATTTAAACGTGTATCTTTTTGTCGGGCACACAAATTATAACCTTCATACACTTCATCCCACACCTGCCTAACCCATATCCAAATGTTCCCATTTGGTTCCAACTCAGTTCATTCGTCTTAACCCAATTCGCTAATTTATTTTCTAATTAGCTATCTTGCCTAATTCACTTCTTTGTTTGAACATAACATGTTCAAATAAAATATTTACTTTCTTATAAACGAATTGAATTCCATTTTCAAACTCAAGTTTCCTTTTCGATTTTGAATAAAATTTCTCAAATCACCTTTACTTATTCAAAGCCCAATTTCGTATCAACTTTCAATTAATTAACTGTTATTCAAATTAGTCACTTCTATTCAATAACAAAAATCTGATTTTTATTTCAAAAATCATTTCACTTACTTCACTGAAGTTCATATTATTTTATATCTCCAGTCTGCATTTTTCTAATGGAAATTCAGATTTTATTTTCTTAAAATCCTTTTATTTATTTAAATAAATCGTTATGGTTTTATAATGGTCTTGGCGCTGCTTTTCTGAAAATTTGATTTTGACATAACTCAAAAACTATACGACGAAATCCAGATTTTTCTCTTCCATTAGAAAACTATTATCTAATTGGTCCTGACGGTTCCTGTTTCAACGAATTCCGACTTAAATTGAGTTCCATATACTCAGTTGAAGTTCGAAACACCAATTTACGAACTGCCGCGCTGCGGCGAGCTCGTTTTAATTATATTTAAATATAAACTTCGTTTAGAAATAACTTTCAATCTTGTTCTAATATATATCTTAGTATATATTCAATCTAGTTTCAAATCCAACTTAACATTTTTTATTTTCTCTAATTGTCGATTTTTCCTTACTCGGTTATAAATTTATTTATAACTCAATTTGCTATATTAAATTCCAACTCCCTTTATAAATAAATTATTTATACAATTCAATATATATCGAATTTCAATTTATAAATCCTTCTGATTTATCTCATCTCAGTTTATATTCCGAATTCCAGAAATAAACCCATCGTTCCCTTTTCTTAAACAAATTTCCAATTCACGGTTAAATTCATATTGGAATTTAAATTTCTAAATTATCAAATGATAATTTATTTATCTTTAATTTATAAACATTGTTTATAAATTTAATTTCCTTGTTTTATAAATATAACAAGTTCCCATTTCGATTCCATTTCAAATTCTATTTTCCGATTCTATTTTCAAATTCATACTTGAATTTAAATCTTTAAATTATCCAATGGTAATTTAATTTACTAGATTTATAAATATCGTTTATAAATCCAACTTCCTTGTTTTAAAATAAAACAAGTCCCATTTTAAAATCTATTTGAAAACCAAAAGCTTATTTTGGAATATTCTAATTATTATAACTAATCTATATATAACATATAATCTATTTAAATATTTAATTTAAATATTAGTCTCTAATTAATTCAATTCTAATATTCCTTCTTGATATAATTTATTTTATAAATCTAGTATAATCTAACTTAATTATCCAATTTAATTTCCATTTCGAACATTTGAATAGATTTCGTCATTTACTACTTAAAACGATTTCCAATTCATATCTTTAAATTCACATTAGAATTTAAAATATTCATATCATCCAATGATAATTTATTTCCCTTCATTTATAAACATCGTTTATAAATTCAATTCAGTTCCCTGATTATCCAATCAAAATCACTCCATTTTATTTATAAACTTACTTCAATTCCTTGGTTATTTAATTTATAAACATCGTTTATAAATGCAATACTTGTTTTTATTTATTTTCAAAACAAGTAAATATCTTTAGCCCATTCTAAATTCAAATTCTATTTTAGAAAAATAGAATTTTCCTTTTTAAATTTCAAAACCCTATTTACAATATTTCTATAAATTACCATTTAGGCCCAGTGATATTTCAAACATCCAAAATACCAAATTATCAAATCATGGGTTTTTCTAACAAATCATATAAGATAACATATATCAAACCAAACAAATGATAATATTTTTGAGGAATCCAATTGGATTCCTCCAATCTGTTTTCCTGCATCCACAGACGTTAGCCAAAATAAATAATACCCATCATGCTTCGAGGCAGGATATCGCGGTATGAAGGTCATCCACTATCATAGCGTGGGGCGTATAGGGTCATCCGCTAATGATACTACTGAAATCCAACCATTAGTATATATATAATAACCACAAACAAAATCCTAAATAACTAATATATATTTAGAGTAGCCACAATAATATTTCAGTGCATGCAACCAACCAACAAATAATTATTTTAACGAAGAAAATAATTCTAAATAAAATATGAGTGAGATTTACTCACTAGTGTATTTTTTTTGTAATCTGTTCCAATCCAAATTCTATTGTGCAGATAAAGTCACTACGAATCTAACACCTTTAGTTTGATCCAATCTGGTAACCTATGAACGAGTTGAATTATTTCACCAGTTTGAAATATATAAACACACACACACACACACACACACACACACATATATATATATAAATCAACACTTTTAGTTAATGATCATTTACTGCTAATTTATTTCCTATAGATAAACTGATTATATAAATTAAATTTCCAATTATATAAACTAATTTCTAGGCATCTAATTCAAAATCATTTCACACAAATACTTAAGTTAATTATTTAAATTAAATAATTATTTTTTTACTTTAACTAAGCCTAAATCCTTTTACTACAGTTTGCAAATTTTAAATGAATTAAAATGTTATTAGCTAATTTTATTAATAACTAAATCTACTAATCACCTTTTTAACTTCCTTATTCCTTCTTTCTTCCAGATAAATATCGCGACATTCAAGACTGAAGTAAGCTTCTTGAAACTGTCGATCCCACAACACTTCTGTAACCAACACAAAACACTTCCTCACTTCCAAAAGTACCTCGAAATCCTGTAAAGGAACCAGCGCCTCTTCTAACCCTGCCATGCCGCAAGCCCCAATCCACTGTCGTTCTCTCTGCTAAATACCAATCCCAAAACAGATCTGAACTCCTAATCTCTACTGTAAGACTTAATAGATCGCTCTAGTTCACCTACCAGCAAACTCGAACTCCTTGAATTCTTCCAACTGCCGAACCCTTTTAGTCAACCATCAGTGCATCGAACCACACCCAATTGCAAACATCGACGTCTGCCTTCCTCTTTTTCAACTCAGCGGCGACCTCCTGACCGAACCCTACTTCCCCAAATCGCGAACGTCGAGTTTGAGCACCAGAGCATCCACGGTTTCCTATCACAAGCGCTCCTAGAATAGTCAAGCTAGCGTCCAACGATGTCCGATTACGATCTGTTAATTTGACTCGATCTCTTTTCTTTTTTATTTGCTGATTCGATTTTTAAGTTATGAGGAAATGAGGAACGGCTTTGATTTTAAAGAGGGAGGAAGGAAATTGATTTGCTAGAGTGGAAAACGAGAGTAAAGCAAGGCCATTTTTATTGTGTTGAAGTCTCCGATTTTGTTGAGGAAAATAGCAGAGGATGTCACATTTATAAAGAAGTGGAGAGGGGACCAGAAGTACACGAATAATAAATATTTGGTCGGCTAAGTACATAACAAATCTTTTATTTCCCTTTTTAAAAAGATTTTCGATTTGATTTTACATTAATATGAAGTTATATAAAGAGATTTTTAGTTTATTTAAACTGATATCGATTTGATTTCAAGCTTATCCATTAAAATATCTTAGGGTTCACACACGAACCGCTGTTCTAACGTAACCATTGTCATTTAAATGTTATAACGCTATTCCGAACTGAACAGTATATATTCTGAAATTTAATTTCAACCTATATATGATTTTAAATTCAGAACTAATCAATTCGCTGGTAATAAATTAGTTTTATTGTCGCCTATATTCAAATACAATTAATGTTGATCATCTGAATTGTTTCAATTCAGTTTTTAACTTCGGTTTCAATTATATTTCGAATTGAATTATTTCAGATTCTTATATTACGACGATTATATATGTATTCGAAATAAATCCTATTTCGATTATTAAATCCATAACTCGATACAAAAATATACATTTATATTATCAACTCATATTTAATATATTCTAAAATAATATTAAATATTAAAAATAAATCTGAAAAAAAATCTGGGTCGTTACACTGGTGAACAGAAAATGTACAACATAGATTATAATACACAGATGTATCCCGTTCGGTTCAACCCAAGATGTCTGCCTACCAAGGTTTGTGATTCTAACCTAACCTTGTAAATACTTACGCATGACTCTAACTACCCTTTTCAAGGTAGCATAACCAAAATATGGTACCAGTATAGAAAGTTTAAGCATATATTTCTGAGCCTTTATATCAGAACATGGCTGGTTATTTAATTGAGGATGGAACCCTAGTTACGGAGTTCCTATATATATATTCATTCGCTTATACTTTATTGTTTAACGCCTCACTATTAATGACAGATATGATGGATTCTCCCTGATCACTTAGGACCCTAGGCGGACCTGTTGGTCACTTAATATTTCCCAATGATTTATTCAACGTTAACATAAACTAGAGGGCACTAGCTATGGGCACTACTAGTTAAGCCTTCCGTCATTCACGCATATACCCTTACCCCGTGTAAGGTGAGAGATGGTATCTTATCGCTCATTATACCATCTAGCTGACCATATTGGGTAATCTCCTTAGTCGCTTACTACTTCCCGTAGGAAAGGTAGCCATATCTGACATTTTTTAATTTCCAAGTTTGGGTAGGCCCCACACATGTGCCATTTAAGACCCCTAAACCGAAAGACCTACTCCCAGGTGGACTCCTCGACCCAAGTCACTTAAGACCCAAGGAAGTGAACTATATGCGAAGATTATTAAGTTTGTATCCCCATTAGCCTTTAATGCTCTTCCCTATTGGGTTAAAGCGGACTAAGTTATTAAGTCATTCCCGTTTAGTTTCTCTTCATGGGAATACTATACACACACAATTAATTATCATTACGGGTTCCTATGGTTTATAATGTTTCACATCATTAACCTACTAAGTCCAATTCTAACTTTTAATTATAAGTTCTATATTAACTTGCATAAATAAGGAAAGTTATTTATTCCATATCCTAAGATATTTGATTAATTCCTTTTCCTTATTGGACTTAGTAATCTAGACGACAATTAATACCCATAAAATCCCCATTTCAATTCAATTTAATTCAGCTCATATGTTTATTGCCCTTTATAACCATAACGATCATATTTTCCTAAGGAAACAATTAATCTTTAATTTTCCTTTTATTTCCATTGATTATAATTAATGTCATTTATGAGACTAACGACCATAATTTTCCGAAGACAGTAATTCACGATGGATATCCTTATCTTATCAATCCCAAAATATCTATTTGTTGTACCCCAACAGATATTACTAATTTATATATTTATTTATTTTCTGTTGTGTGTGTGTGTGTGTATATATATATGCACTAGACCTCTCACATTAAGCTGACCACTTGTGCATGCTGGATTTGTCGAGCGGTTCCGGGCAAACATCTACCACAAGTTGAACTTAACCTTGTGTCTTAGTACAGTTGTATTTACCCACCAGACACTTCCCATTAAGCTGACTACCTATGGATGCTAGATTTGTCGGGCGGTTACGGGCAGTCTTCTACCACAAGTTAAGCTTAACCTCGTGTCTTGGTGTGGTTGTAATTTAATTTCCTAATTGGGGTGTACAATATTTATCCTACTCAATTTGTATATTGCAACTGTTTGACTTAATTTCCCTATTATGTTTATTTTCCCTAAACCAACGTTGCTTACAATGGTTATTTATTTATTTGTGGCCCTATTTATAGCAACCAATAATATTTATTGCTACAATGTCCACCACAAATATATTAATTCAATATGGATTACATTTACATGCATCATTCCATACTTTATTACAGTACAAACATTTAATATAATGTATTTTTCTTCGTTTACATAGATTCGAACGAATAATGTGTGTGTGTGTGTATATATATATATATACATATATTTATTTATTTTCTGCGCGGTTAGCATAGTTATCTTATCATCATCATCATCATCATCATCATTATTTATATTATTAATTTAGTAATTTGGTTTAACTAATATCCAAATATTCCCTGTTGCACTCAGTATTTTCATGAGGTTCAAGATCTTACAACAGATCGTTAGCTATAGTTATTGTAAACAATGCCTGATTATTGGAATAGATATATTTCAAACCATAAGAAATATATGTTTATGTATATTTTGGAATAATTGATGCAAACTACGCACAAATATGTATATTTATATGTTAATTTACGCAACTTTTCCCTTTTTCAATCTTCTTGTCATATCTCTTGTGAATTCAAAATAATGTCTTTTTGTTTAAAAAGAGGAAAATGACATATTTACAACAACTAAACCAAAACCTCAACAACATTGAACACAAATAGGCATGTGTCTGTTAAATTTGAATTACATAATTCACCATTGTATTATTTTAATCAAATTCACATAATTTATCATTTTAACACTGAAACCAGGGATCTGGAATATATCTAAACTATATTAAATGGGACTGATTTCCAGATCTACAGTGTTTTGCAACAACCACAATATATTTTCCAAAATAATTATAGGCAATGTGTATAAAAGTTTAAGTACGCCTACAAAGAATATTGTTCCTAACCTCAAATCTATAATTCCAAGTTTTGACAATATTTATAAGTAGAACTGATGGGTATTATTTTCAAATTCAGCGATATTATAAACATATGTGATGATATTAGGTATATATTTTGAGATCTAGTTGAAATGAGATAAATAGGCTATTATAACTTTGTATATAAATTTCCTACTCACCTGAAAGCATCCAAATCCGAAATCTGAATAATCTTTTATGCCTATAATTCCCAAATTCTTACAGTACAATTATTCTGAAAAGGGGATACTTTCAGATATGTAGATTTGCAAGAAAATAGGAAAAGAGCTGAGAATCTGATGTAGAATAGCCTAGCCATCAATTCATGCTCTTTTTCATTTATATATGATAGCCCCTTTTCAACTCTATATGATTTATATTTGATCGATTGTAGATGAATATATATTTTGATTAAGAAACTTGATTTGAAGAGAAAGGGAAATGATAGAGCTTCACTGCCGCCTATAGATTTGTGTGGAAAAGAGTGAGTCCTTACCCCTTTATTTATAGGAGTGTAATTTTCCATGAACTGTTAGATTTGTTTTAATTTGTATTCGTACATCCGTTTGATAATATAATATAAAATTAACCCTTTAACCCTAGCCGCCACTAGGTGTTCTAGCGCCCAGTAGGTCGACCACTAGGGTTGACCGCCTGGGTCGCCAATCGCCCAGTAAGGGTGGTTAAATATGGTATAATATATATATATATATACACATACATACATATTTTGGTTTATTTATTTTTCTCCTGTTATCACATTTCGTCCATAACTTTTTCATACAGACTTTGTTCGCGTGACTCCAAACATGAAAGTTGACCAAAAGTCTGAGACAAACCCTTCGGTTATAGTTTCGTGGTCAAATTCTATCATTTATACAAATTCCTATTTTTGATATTCTAATAATTAATTTCTATTGTTATAATTCCGGGTTGTTACAGATGCCAAGCTGTAATGACTTGCTTTTTCGACCGCTTCAAGTCGGTAATCAAAATCAACTCAAATAGTTTGAAGCAACAGATTATTATTACTTGTGGGATTTAACATAATCAAATTATATAACCATAAACATAAATGCAATATCTTATAGTAGAATAAATGATACAAATTATTAGAGTAGCAAAATTCGATATAGCGAAAGTCTAGTACATAATTTTTTATTAATATATAAAATTGACATAAATAATAAAACAAAGGCGAGGTCTTCATGAATCTCCAGCTTTGTTAAATGCAAATCTTAAGTTGTAATACTTCGTCTGACCCGAGTGTAAAGTAAGAAGAAACAATACATTCGAGTGATGAATAACTTTTATTCAAGTAAATCAACTTTAATAAAATACCCAAAATATAATAGTTAACCCAATAGTTATATGAAGTTACTAAACGTCCGAATGTGTGTCAAAATGCCAACATTCGCGGTCAGCATAATATTCATGCACACTCAAAAAGCAACTTGCGTTTCAAGGATACAAAGCACACTATTACAAATCTACAGTTTTCTAATTGGTTTTTTGTGTCGCTATGGCATCGCAAAATTTTTTAGTGATGCCACAATGATACCAAAAACCCGTCAGAAAAATGGGCATCACTAATTCCATCGACATCACTAAAGCATCACAAAACAGATTCATAATGGAGTCGCTAAATTTTAGTGACTACTTTGTGATGCTTGTTTTCTAATGCAGAAAACGCATCACGATTGCATCACTAAATTTTGTAGATGTCATTGTGACACCTATGTTTTGACATCTAAAACATCATAATGGTATCGCTAAATAATTCTTTTACCTATGTTACAAGCAAAATTAAACATGGAACAAATCATAATTAGATTTTCACTATTGCAAACATAACTAAACTTGAAACAAATACTTACATATTCACTACACCAAAAACAGCTTTTCACAATATTTGAAAATCACTGCAATATGATATCACAAGGTTATTAGAAATGTTGTATAACGACATGTGGTCGTAAGTACAGAACTTTTAACAACATAAGAACAACCGTTGTTGAAAATCATATTTTTACAGCACTTATAATGAGCTGTTAATAGTTTTCAAATGTGTGTTGCTTCCACTTTCTTCAGGAATTGACAAACACTGTTATTAAATTTAACAGCATTTTCATTTTTGTTGTCAAAAGTTTGCATAGATGTTTCTGTAGTTCATCAGCATTTTGTAAACGCTACTATTATGTATTGGAAGTAATGACAGCATCGAATAACCGTTGTCTTTTGTTGTTTCAATTTTTATAGCTTTTATATTTTGTTGTGTTATCACAATATTTACGCATACAGATATCAACAACATTTAAATATAATTCAAGCAACCGATATTCATAACATGTTTGAATCAAACACAAAAATTACCATATAAACAAATAACTATTAATCAGTTACATAAAACTATATACCATATAATTCATAAACAAAGACATCATCTATAAATCACGTTTACACAGACAAAAATAGAACCATAAACTAAGTTCACATAGTATCCATTAAACAAAAATACAACATCTACAAACAAGAATACAATATTCCTGGAGCAATTTTGCACCAAATAATGAGAACAAAATGGGCAACCAATATAATTCATATGCATACCATGGAAGAAGAACGTGCCGTCTTTTATATTTTTGCAAAAATGGTCTTTAGTTACCTACAATGAAGAAATTCACGAGTTAATGATTTTGTTGGTTGCACATGACATGTTCTAACCTTGGTTGAAATTAACGTATTTATTCTGCTAATAGTAAATGATAGATAGAGCAAACATTTTTTCTATTTTACCATTGTTCATTTAATAATCGTATCAATGG
Organism: Allium sativum; assembly: GCA_030737875.1. Taxonomy (NCBI): domain Eukaryota; kingdom Viridiplantae; phylum Streptophyta; class Magnoliopsida; order Asparagales; family Amaryllidaceae; genus Allium; species Allium sativum. Next base: position 975,569,753 of record CM060915.1, on the reverse strand, counting down.
CCCCTTGTTTATAGTGAAACTCGGTTAACTTAGTTAAATACTAGTTAACTTTTATAAGCTTGTAAATTTAAACTAATTTGGTTAACATGATTAATAATTATTATTTTATAATATTTGATATATATTTTATATAACTTAATTAATTTAATAGTACTATTTATAATACTTAATTAACTTAGTTAAATTATCGTTAATATTATAATAAGTTTAATTAATTTTGGTAAAACTTCACTAACTTGATTAATATTTTATAATTTAATATTTTTATTTTTATTACAAAGTTAGTTTATTGTTATTATTTAAACTTGTTAATTTTAATAAAATTTAATTTATAATTTATCATCATTATTATAAACTTAGTTATTATAATCATCACCATCATTATAAACTTAGTTAATTATTATCATCGTCATCATTGTTATAAACTTGTTCGTTTCTATAAATCTTTGTAAAATATTTATAATACTTAGTTAATTTTTATAAACTTATTTTATTTTTACAAATATTAACTATTTTTCAATCTCCTTCGAAATTACTATCATCACAAACTGTCCATAGAGTATTATTAAAGTAGAAATTATGGTAGTGACATAACTCGTTTACAATACTTCAATATGAAATGAAATAGTGAAAATCGCTAGCTGCAATATGACATTTCAATGATTCAATATGAAATGAAAGGGAAACAGTTAAACAAAGATGCAGATGTAAGAAAATGCTAAAGTAAGTAGGCGCATACTCGTTGCTTGCCATTTTGCAGTATTAGTAACTCTAGCTACTATTTGGTGCCAGTTTGCTGCAATGAAACAGCAACACTAGTTGTGCCAGTTTGCGCATTCCTGTTGCCAGTTTGTGTCACACTAGTTGTGAAACAAGTTGCCCACTATCCAAAAAATGTTTTATATCCAAATTTTACTCAACTTTCCAAAGAATGCTTTACAATTTGTTGCGATTATTCACTAGCTATCCAAATTTTAATTGTCCAAATTTATTCAACTAGCTGTCATATTTTACTCATTTGACTAGCGGAAACTCCCTAGTACAATTTGTAAATGACACAATTAGTGGGGAGATTAGACCTTTCAAGATTAACAACAATCAGCCAAAACGATATCAAGAACTAATTGATAGTAATAGAATTGATACTAGAAGGGACAGTCCTATTTTTAGTTTCATGCATAAGTCGAAATGCATTAAAACCAAATATACGACATGGAATAGACGTGCTTAAATAATATGCAAATAGCTTTCATAACATCTTAAATAATGTGCAACTTCTTTGCTAGTCTTTGTTAGCCAACAATTCTGACAAATAACCAGCATACACTGTAATTGACTTGCCTTTTACTATAATAAAAATGTTAGCAGATCAATTGATTATAAGGGATAAAAGAACAAGAAAATACTATAAACACTTGAAGGATGAAATACAAAAAAAGTTAGCAGATGATTGAGAAGATAAACTACCTTATTAGCTATTATTTATGTTACATATTTATCATGGCTTTCGGTAGCCAGTCCAAAGGTTCCATACCAAGGAAACATGTTCAAATCCATTCCTATGGAAATAATAATTTGAAATGGTTATGAGTGGTTCAAACGACATCAATGGTTTGCAATTTTTAAAGTGCGGTCTGAAAAAATTAGGGATTAAACGTCAATAGCTGACATAAATATGGACCTTAGAGTAAAGTTAGCATTGTATGAGAAGTATCGACCGGGCATTTTCATAGCAGCATTTAGGAGGCTGGAAAAATCAACTTCCAATTTTCTCTGAAAATGTAAGAAAGCAGGAATGAAATTCAAAAGGAAAAAAATATGAATGATGTTAGTAAATAAATTGAAGACATACAAACATATCAACCTGCTCCGGAGAAGAATTATTTATACTGTGCTCGCATAGTAGAATTTCTAGTGATGAGGCCTTGTATATAGCATTGGCCCAAGTAGGTACCAACAGACACATGCTCTGTAATCACTAGCAAATATGACATGCTCATACTGCACAAAAATATATCGTGGAGATTTACATCTAAAGATCGTTTCAACAAACTAACATTGCATAGGAAAATAAAATAAAATGAAAGTTGAAAGGGATGATAAGCAAGAAGGGACAAGGAAATTTCACTTTTTTATAAAAACTATTTGAGCAAATTATTTTATAAAAAAAGGAAAGGCTTATTAGATTATAGTAAACATTCTTTTTGTCTAACTACTAAATAGATATTATTCTCCAAAACATGAAAGAAGATATAAAAGTTAATTATCCACTAAAACAGCATTTCAACTTCGGCCACTAAAATTATACTTGCAAATGACTTCAAAATGAGAGTGAGCAGGCAAGAATTCCTAGAACGCTTGCCTGCTAAAATCATAACCATCACATCACTCCAAATATGCTTTGCACTTTGGAAGATCATGCAGTGCCACACTTTGGAGGCTTCACAAGAGGAGGGAATGTCACATAGAAATTTAAAAAAAATCACATTGCACATGCACGATTCATACTCAAGATAATATATTAGTAAACATTTCATCATACATGCCATTGTACTAGATATTTATGATAATATATTAATAAACATGTCATCATACTATGGATTTATGCCAATATAATAATATGGCAAAAATCAGTTCACATAAACCATTTTTTTAGGTACACACACATGATGCACAAATGAAGTTTTAATCTACAACTAAAAAGTAAATAGAAATAAATTTAGAAATAACCTACACAAGGAAGAAGTAAGCGGTGCAAGCTCTCAATCCTCGCAAGGTGAAATCTCTTAGGCAGCTACTGTGGATGTTATGAGAACAATCCTTAATCAAGTTTATCACTAGTGAATATAATTACTAATAATTCAGTAAATACACATATACAGACATATATATATATATATATATATATGTATGTATGTATGTATGTATATGTATGTATATATATATATGTGTGTGTGTGTGTGTGTGTGTGTGTGTTTGTGTGTAACTTAACATAACAAATAGATACCAGTAAATGATTACATGGAGATCAAAAACATCCGCTTGATTTCCCCAAAGTTGCATAACACCTTACAAAACATAACAACCATGAGCACACACAAATTTACTTGCCTAAAAACACATCCCTAACACCATTAATATTTTGGGACCACCGCATGTAATTTTATGTTTATTTCCTTTTGTAATATAATAGCAGGCTCATATGTAAGCCTTTGCTTATTACAGAGGCCATACCTAATTTTATTTTTCTTCATTTAGTTATGTATAGTGTAAACTACATGGACTTCAACCGCATGAGGATGGTAATCATAGATGTTTAACCTACCTCTGCACTTGTCCGCTTCACCTACACACATGTATCGTTTCCACGGATGCTTACACTATACTACCTATCCATTCACAGTGCATGCCCACTCCACCTCGCAAATGGTAGATTTGATAGACATATCCACATCACTGCCACATAGGTCTGTAGGTCTGCGCAAATGTGTTAAAGTCAACTACACTTCTGCGCACTCTTTACCCATTAACCAATGATCATCAACTCTAAAATTTCCTGATGTGTAATCAATGAACTCCTTTTTACCCTTGCTGCTAACTACCCTACACCAGTCAAAGGCCTTGTCATACTAACTACAAGGCCACTCAAGCCATCACTTTATTGTTTACTCTTGGTTGGTTCGAAGAATGGGTAATGTGTTGAAATGCACAACTATCAAGGATGTAAGGGTAGGTAGAGCACTAACAAATACAACATCAAAATTGTGCTCGCTCATCAAAGATATATTATTGGGTCATTACAGTTGGACACTTCATATCACTCAATTTGTAAATGGATTTATAAATGTTCGTACAGGATGTGAGAGGTTTACCAATCTTTTATTCTTTAAAGCATCAACATATTTATAATTTTATTTATTATTGTATAACATGAATTGGTTTCCACAGTAGTGTAAAAAATGTATCGATAAAGAGATAGGAATAAGCGGACATGGCGATGGAAAAATTAAAGTAATAGAAACTAAGAGTGTGTTTATTTTGTTAATTAACCCACCCACAGATTTACTTATGAAAATCATGTTGGATTTTTGCACGCAGCGGAAGCTTGACAAAAAATGCGAAGAAAAATAGGATCTTTTCATCCAATCACTTGAAGATGAATTTGATTGAAAAATAAAAAAACAACACAAATAATATCGGAAATATGAGCACATGATATTCCACCCAACCACCCTCTTTATTCATTCACTAATAAAAAATTGTTTACAATCGATCTCAACTATCGTTACAAACAATTACAACTTCAACCAATAACCTTATTGAGAAATAGGTAGAGAATATCTAATGGCTAAATAATTTGAAGGAGAACACTCAGTTTGGAATAGCTAAATGATCACTTTTGGTGGCTGTAACAACCCTAAATTTTGGGGCTAATTTAAAATTTATTTTAAGTTATTTTAATGGATTTTTGAAATTTAAAGTAATTTATTTTAAATAATAACAAATGAATTTAATTTAATTATAAAAGGAGTTTGAAATGGCGCGGCAGTTCGAAAATTCGATTTCAAAATTTAACTGGGTGTACAGGATTCAAAATAAAACGAATTTTAGTAAAACCAAAAATATTTAAATCTGTTTAAGAATATCTTTCTAACGAATCTGAAAAATTGAAATTTCACTTTAAAAGTTGTAAGTTATGCCCATTTTAAAATTTGGAAAAGTCGCTATAGAATTTATATATATTTTAATTAAATATATTGGCCTTAAAAATAGCCATTTTGCAAACGACCTCGGTTTTCGACGAAACCACTTTTGTTGGGACCGAAATGTCAAATTATTGTTAAATTTAATTTTTCAGAATTTTTCGAATTAATATGTGAGCGTGGCAAAATAAAACGTGTTTTGACCATTTCAGTTAAATCGGATCGACCAAGAAAATGCTATTTTTCAAACAGTCTCAGAATTCGATGAAATTAATTTTGTTAGGACCGTATCGACAAAAGAAAGCCAGAAATATTTTTTTTGTAATTTTCGGAGTCCGTACGTGGCCCCGACGTATTTAAATGTACGGTAGAAATTAAATTATTAATTTAATATTGCAATTTTAATAAAACACGCAACAGACTTCAGAATTAGGCCACGGCGCATAGCCCATCGCGCTCAGAAGGCGTCAAAACCTTGAGTTTGATACTAACCGGGCCTGATTTGGAGACAGTCCGAAAATCCACCTTTAAAACACGTTTTTCGAGAAATTATATTATTAAATAATAAAATAATACCCTAGTATCTAGTTCAGCCGCCGCCAAGCTTTTTCAATGGCCTATACGCTCCGAAATTCAAAAATTAATATCTTTTAATCCGCTCAATGGATTTCAACAAACTTGGTGCCAAATCGAAGAGCTTTGAGAGGGCTTTTGATTTATACGGTGATGATGGGCTGTAGTGGACTGAGGTGGCCAAATTCGAGGCTCAAAGTGGCGGAAATCGAGGTCAATTTGCTGGAGGTGGGGTCCACCGAGTTCCCCCATTCTCGGCGTGTGAGGAGTGGTGGCGGAGGGCTTCGACGAGGTGGCTTCGGATCTGGTGATGGCGGGTTGTGGTGGCGCGCGCAGGGGGAAGTTGAAGTCGATGATGGGTTCGGCTATTTACAGTAAAGAGGAACGTTGGAAGAAGGACTAAGGGTAAACCCTTAATTAAGAAATTAATTAATTATTTAATTAATTATTTAATATTCCAAAACTGTAAACATTCGTAACTCTATCATGTGAGGTCCGTTTCTCGAACCGTCAGTTGCGTTGGATTTCTCTTTCCGAGATCTACGCGATGGCACCAACCACAGCTGAAACAGAGACGGTTGAATTTTCACCCAAAATCAATGTGAGAACTCTAATTTTTATTATTTAATTAATTATTAATTATTTTTCTCGCTTTAAAATGATTGTATTGTGATATTAGTTCAGATCTGAAATGTTCTGTGTTGTATAAATTGTTGATTGTCGCTTGTGGTGTGTTCTGTTGCCCATGGTTGAAATTTCATATATTGTTGAATTTTATTTGCGATTGGATCTAGTTGTTCTAATTTATTTTATATTGTTAAAATATTGTTTTTATCTGAAAATAAACAACAGAAATTGATCGACAAATAAAATCTTATTTTTATTTGTTTGTATAACAATAGAATTTGAACATCAAATAAAATATATTTTTATTTGTTTACTTTACAACAGGATTTGCCTAACAAATAAAATTTTACTTTTATTTGTTTACATTAAAGAACAAGATTTGTGAATTACAGTAAAAAAAAAAAATCTTTTTACTGTCACCTTAAGCAGAGGATGCTATAAAATTAGAATAACAATAAAATATTAAATTTTATTGTTGATGTTAAAAACATGTTTGTAGAACAAAACTTTGTTTACATTGTATTGGTAAATAAGGGTAATATTGGGGAAACACATAAGTATTTACATTTTATTTGTAAATAAAAATACACATTTAAAAGTGGTAGTTTTAGTTCACATTTTTATATATATGTAAGAACCTATTTTTGTGTTAATTTCTTTTTAAATACAAGATCATATTTTTATTGCCAATTTGTACAATAAGGAAAATGATATTAAAGGTTCATACTTTTATTGTCGATTTATTGCATTAAAAGAAATAGACCATTAAGACTGCACTTGTATTTAGAATTTGTTCATTATAAAAAGATTGAACTTTAAAAGACTATCGTTTATTGACAAATTGTTACAATAAAAGATTTAACATTTTTCTTGGAATTTGTTCAATAAAAGATAGGACATTGAAATTACATTTTTATGTAATACCATTTTATGAGAAGATTATGTTTATATTTTATTTTGTTCATTAGAATAATTTGACATTTTAGTGATAAAAATGTTCAGCAGAATAATTTGACATGTTAGTTATAAAGATGTCCATTAGAATAAATTGACATTTTTATAAGATGTATATTAGAAATGAAAATGGCATTGTAGTATAAGATGTAGCAGTAGAGGAAATTTACATTTTCATTATAAATGGTAGCAGTAGAGAAAATTAACATTTTCATTAGAAAATGTACATGAGAATAAAAAAAAGAAGAACATTTGTTTATAAAATGTTACATTGAGGATTAAAATAACATTTGTTTATAAAATGTGGTATCAGGATTAAAATAACATTTTTGTTAACAAATGTTACCTTAGAAATAAATACATTGAGTGAAAAGTTATATTTTATTTACATTCTAGGTGTAAATAAAAGAATACATTAAAGAGTTACCTTTTTATTTACAATTCAATTGTAAATAAAAGATTTCATTTTTATTTTGAATCATTTTCAAAGTTTAGAATTGGAATAAAGAATTTCATTTTATTTTTCAATTAGTTGAAATGAAATAGTGTTGGAATTTAAGAGGGACACTTTTGTTGTCATTTTACATAAAATAAAAATGTAAATTTAAAGTGTGATATTTTATTGTCATTTTATACATAATAAAAAGGAAAGATTTAAGAATCACATTTTCATTGTTATTATTTACACAATAAAAGGTTGTAAATTAAAAGGTAGCATTTTTATTGACGTCTTATTTACAATAGAAATAAAAGCACTGAAAAGATGTATCACTACATTTTAAACTAGAATCATTGACAAAATAAGATTTTACTTTTTAATCATTTTGTTGAAATAGAATTGTCAACAAGATGAATATATCATATTTATACATTTTTGTTGAAACAGATTTTTTTTTATGCTAATAAAATAATCATTTTTATTCGCAGAATGAACAGTAGGATAATTTTGCAATAATAATAATCATTTTGAACTACATATCATACGATTGAATTTATAAGAAGATATGAAAACCATTTTATTTGCATAACGTATATTGAAAATTTATGTGCAAAGGTAATAACCAATTTTATTTGCATAATATACATCAAGATTTGGTATAAATTTAAAGGATCATTTTTCTTTGTCAAAATCATATATTTGAATTGGGCATAACTTTAAGGACATTTTATTGTTAAAAGTTTACGATAGAAACTTGCACACCTATAAAGGAAAATGAAAACCATCTTTCTTTTGCCATTAGAAATAATGTCATATAGATAAATTAGATTTATTAGACATTAGAAATATGTATAGAGAAATTAGTCGAGAAAATTATATTTTTACTCGACATTAGAAATAAATGACATGTTCACTATCATCAACTTGTTAGTAGAATTTAAGTTGGTTAAATCTATTAACCAATTATTTATTTGTATATTTATATGAAATATTGTTGGCTGAAAACCCCACATGGGTATTGGGACGATATTTGAAATACACGAATCCCAATATTGAATTGTATGTCTATCGATTGATCGACAGGCTGCGATGAGCATGATTATTTCATTTTTATGCTCACACCGTTGGAAATTGCACTTTGGATGTGAATTGATGGGAATGGATGATTTGATGAGTATTTATCACCTATTGTCATATATATGAGATGTGTGAAATCCGTATAATTCAAATTATGTGGTACATGATTGAGTCGCATTCCGATTTAGGTTTTCTTTTAAAGGAGAATATTTTACCTTTAAAATCATTTTATATAAAGAATAATTTTTAATGATTATTTTAAAATATGTTTTACAATAATGAATAAATGTTTAAAGAGCAAATCTTTTATTTAAGATCATTAACATTTCTAATTATATTTTATGATTGAAATAAAATGATTTGTGGGTGGATTTATCGTGGACGATGTTTTTAAACGACATTTGTCCTTTAAACCAATTTACATTGAAAGTATAATTTGGAATTTATAAATCTATTTTATAGATTTAAAAAGGCATTTTCTAAAAATCAAGTTTTCCCAATTTAATATATTAAATTGGAATTAAGTGGAAATTCGATTGGTAATAATCGAGATGGGCTTCTGTGAAAGAAGACCGATATATATATGGAATTTAAGAGGCCTTGCCGTTATTCCATTTATATTATTAGTCCGATACAGAAATTTATATCGATTATGTATTGATTTGATTTCTGTGAAATTCCATATTTGAGAAATTGATTTGCGGGTTTATCGTGAACTGTGTTTAAAGGACACTAGTTCTTTAACCTGTTTAAGACAAGATTTATTCCTTAAAATAAATGATCTTGTAATAATGATTTTTGATATCAAATCATAACTGGAGTTTTAATAAATTTTTAAGGAAGATTTAAGATTTTATTTTCAGAGTTTATCTTTGATAAAATTAATGAGAATCTTTTAATATGAATATCTTATTAAAGGAATATCCGGAGTTGGAATGTGGCGTAATGTGTGATTTTCCAATATTTGCTTTTTAATCACAAAATACGCAAGTTGTTCGGAAAGACCGGGTTTAACCCATTCTGAATAATCATCACGATGATCGAAAGTCGAAGATGAAGGCGGTGGTTGAAGACCGAAGGTTTTCACATCGTTGGGATGGTGATGATTGGTATCTTGAATTGGGACTGGCCTTCCAAGGAAAGATATTTGGTAATGATCATCCAAACGCATTTGGAAATCGACGGACACGTTGTTTCGCTCGGACCCAGAGCATAAGCTTATAAATGGAATGTGTGTCTGACATTGTACTCCTTTATATATCGTACTTATTGATTTTCTACTGAATGTATGGATGCTTGGTGGCGGAGAATTTATTCTCTTGCTTAACACCCTTTTGTATATTTTGGCAAAGATTAATAGTATGATATGGATTGACAGTGTGGCATACCAAGATGCAATGATCAAGGCTTTTGTTGAAAAGCAGGCCTTGTGGTTGATGATCAAAGCACGGCCTGTTTAGACGTAGCTTTGTGTATAGCGTGACTTCGCGAGCCTCACAACCTGGTTGAGTCTAAAACGGGAGAAGGGAACGCAGGGAGAGCAGCACGTTTCTTTCTAGCTAGAAGTGGTGTCGGTGCTTAAACTGGCTAATATTTACTTATGTGGATGATGGAATGAGGCGCCTCGGATGATAGGTCCTATAGGATCGGCAAACGTGTGTTCAGGAATTGCCAATCCACAAAATCGTATATGCGGACCGGCCCTGCAGCTATCCAAGGGTTCACCGCGGGGGATCCTGAGGCATTAGCTAGAGTGTCTCGAATCGGTAAGGAGCTCCTCCCTAGCCTTGACTCATGATGGAAACCAAATTTCCAATACGACCTCATGCGGTTTTGATTGTAGAACTAGTATGGCGACATAGTAGGATGGGGTACTATGCCATCTGGGATTGATACATTATGATTGAAGTGTTTTTTTATTGAGACATATACACACTAATAATAATATCAAAATCCATTTTTTTACTTATCAAGCATTTTAGACCATTATAAGGTAAAACTCTATCCTCCGGTTTGCGTTGCATTGTGTGATGGGACTTGAGTCTTATAATGGTTTCATTTTTCTAAAAAGCATTGCGTTGTTTCACGATTTACTTTAAGTTATGCACGACAATCCATTGGAATAAAACCCGTTCCGCGTTAGCGGCGTGGTCCTTGGATTTGCCCTATTGTTATTGGTTATATTAGTTAAGAATTCTCACACCAGTCCCATGACTGACTCGTAGTTTGTTTCACTTTGCAAACTCAGGTGCCCTCTTTTCCACACGGGCAGTCGAGTAGCTTTTTGGAGATATTTATCTCTTGAGTCGGATTCTGGATTGAAGCCTAAAGCTGTGTCCAGAGCATAGAAGTCTTCCGCTGTTTATTGTATTAAATTTATTGTAAATTTATCTTCTGCTGTATTTTATTTTATTTGATGTACTCTGATATTCTTTACTCTGATGTTATATTATTATGATGTAATAAAAGTCTGCTGTTATTGTTCTGATGTGTTGTATTCCCAAAGTTAACGTATTCGGGTTTTGAATGGTCTTGGTCGATTTTGCGATCAATCGGGTCGGGCGAAATCTGGTCGTTACAGTTGGTATCAGAGCTTTGGTTAGCTTAAATCTTTGGGTACAACTCACTAGAATGGAACAAAAGACTCATCAGAGGTTGGATTAGTAATATCCATAAGAATACTCATTAGAGATAAGATCAGCAGTATCCTAGAATGAGCAAACTCACTAGAGATGGGGTTGGTAATGCCCTAGAACGAGTTAAGAGTTACGAGTTTATAATTAAAGTATTTTTGCATATATTTATAATCTATTCTTTGGAAATATGATTTTTATATATAAAGGTATTTATATTTTGAAAAGATAATCAACCAATAAATTTTTAAAATTAAGACTAGTTAATTAAACAACTTTTAGCTTCGTTCCTTGTAACAACCCGTATTTTCAATAACCTGTTATAACATAAATCGAGGCAGAATTTAATTCTAAAATCTGAATCAAGGGAAACGGGCTATGCCATTGCGTTCGTCTCGGAAAAATACGCGAAATAGAGTCTGAGTTTTCGAAAATCGGAGTCTGTATGACCTGATTAAGGCCCAACGAAGTTTTCAGAAAATTTCAAAGTAAAAACAGATTTCAAATTCAAGTTTGAATTTGGAAATTTGGGCCAGTTTGGGCAAGGCGGGAAAATTCCCGCCAGAGCACCCAAGTCGACTTGGGAGTCGACTTGGTTGGACCCAAGTCGACAGCCCTGTCGACTTGGCTGTCGACTTGGTCCAGCCGGGCTGTTTAGCCTGGTGCACCATTTAGAGATTGTGTTGAGCTTGGGGGCCAGATTCGGTTTTGAGGGCTGAGATTGGAACTAGGGTTTAATCCTAGGGTTGAAACTAGTCCTAATCTCTATAAATAAGGCCCTAACCTAACCCTAAATCATCATTATTCATTCATACAACTAAACTATGGCAAAATCAATCCTCTCATGGCCTCCACTCTCTTCATAAAATTCCTAAATCATTTCTATGAGAGATTTTCCATGCATACAAGTGTTTTTGAGCTTGTATGAGCATCATTAGCTTGCATTCAAGTCAAGTTTCTATATTTGCATCATAAAGCAAGGGTTTTGATCACTTTGGCTTAAGGGTTTTTCTATTAAAGCTTGCATTTTGGGGTTTAATTGGTTGCATAAGGGCTTTCTTATATTTGCTATACTCATTTGAGTCCTCATAAGCATTGTAAGCCCTATTCTACTTTCATACTTAAACTCTAAAGTTAAATGTATGATATGCAAGTTTGCCATGATATGCAAGTTTACTATGATGTGTTATGCAAGTTCATCAAGTTATGTTATGCAAGTTTGATATGCAAGTTTGTCATATGATATGCAAGTTATGTTATGCAAGTTTGTCATATGATATGCAAGTTATGTTATGCAAGTTTGATATGCAAGTTTGTCATATGTTATGCAAGTTATGTTATGCAAGTTTGGGTTGATCCTTTTGTTCATGTTATCATGTTATGCAAGCTTATCTTGGGTTTATGAGCTTAAAGCTCCAAGCTTTATGCTAAAGGTTGCATTTTGGCAACATGTAAGTTATCATATCCCTTATGATAACTTGCATGTGAGGCTAAATGCGAACTTATGGCCATTTCTACATGCCATTCATCACCATGTATCACCAATATGCTAAGTTTGGTTTTATGCATGCTTTTGAGGCCTAAAAATGTAATATGCAAGTGTATGAACATATGAACATTTCATATGCCACCATGTTAAACTTGTGGCTTCAATACCTTTATGTCATGATTATGCCAAGTTCCCTCTTTCTATCCTTTATGCGCTATTGCGATATGTAAGCGATGGGATTGCGTTTGGGGTTGGGTAAACTTAAAAGACATAAAAACATAAGCTTGGGAATTTACCTATTAAGTTAGGTCTACCCATTGGGAATTTACCTATTAAGTTAGGTCTACCCAATTGCTTGAAAATTTGTAACATGTTTTGGAAACATGATGGACATGACACTTAGAAAAGATAAGTGTGACCAACTCGAGGTTGGGTTGAGTTTGTAGCGTAAACCTACCCGGAACCGACCGGCTTAACTAGTTGCTACAAACAATAGGACCCAATGTGAGAAGTTGGCCATGTTGTACCTTGAACCCGAGGTTAGACCAAGTTGTGGTGTAAAGCTACCCGGACCCGCCCGGCTTAACTAGTAACCGCAACGAAGTCTAATGTGAGAGGTTAAGGCGTATTAATTAATTAATGCCTCATGATTAGGGTTAAGTCATGGTCCACTTAATACTTAACCAATTTGGGCTCGGTAGATTAATCAGGGTTAAGTCGTGAAGTCATCGTTACACTTAACCAAGTTAATCCATGATTAGCAAGAGGGTTAAACCGTACTTAACCCACTAGAAAAATCCTAGCAATGGGGGTCCACTCCAGCAGTAATCCCAAGTTTGTATCATTAAGACCCTAGGGACTAGGCTAGGGAGGGGGCACGATTACTGGGCTGGAGGTAAGCGACCAATAAACGACGGCCGGGTGGTACGCCGATGTAGTTCCGGACGGACTATGGTCGTGCACGTAGTCCGTATTTGGAGAAGTCACCCATGGGTACCAGTAGATCGAGACTGTGCACTCATGTTTATGGTGTCCAGAGGTTGGCACCTTAGGGCTTGATACACCCGAAGGGTGGACCCGGCACAGTTCGACTACAATTATGTTTGGGCCGTATTGACACCAACACGTGACGAGTTAGGCTTATAGGGAGCCGATCGACTAGACCGTTTGGTTGGACCTTGTGTTAGGGTCACTTCATGTTATTGGACCTCGTATGAGGGTCACTTCATGTTATTGGGCCAAAGCTTGGGCCATGGGATCAATACTTGTTTATTCAAGTCATGTTAGTTTGCTAGTACACCTGTGGTGCAAAACCTTAATCCTGGTTATGCGATGACACCTTTATCTACCTTGTTAGTTAATCATCATGCTAGTATGTTGTTATCCTTATGATCATACCTGCTTCTCATGCCAGTTAACTTTATCAGTTTACATTGATTGTAGTAGGGCTTACTCAGTCTTTTTGACTGACCTGTTTTCTTTCGCCTCTTTTCTTCCGTTCCCCCCCCAGGTTCTCAGGGAGGGAATATTGGAGCTTAGCTGGATTTCGGATTGCTTGCTTGTGGGATTTCAGCTCATGTACGGTTTCGACATGAAGCTAGCTATGGTTATCACTTATTTGGGGATAGTACTTATGTATTTCAGTTTTTCAGTTGATGTTGTTTTTATCTAGACCTGTTTATTTGGAAAGCTATGTTGTACCAGACTTGTTTTGAAATAATATGAAATCTTCCGCTGTTTTATCTATGTTATTTACTCTGTTTACATATATACATATGTTCTTGTTCTGCCTTGATATATCATTATGCATGTTTACCTGATTCAAACGCCCCTCCAAAGTCAGAGTGCTTGCAAGAGCCACCCTGGCGGAGGCGGGGTGTTACATTCCTTTTCGAGGACGAAAAGTTTTTAAGTGGGGGAGACTGCAACAACCCTGAATTTTGGGGCCAATTTAAAATTTATTTTAAGTTATTTTAATGGATTTTTGAAATTTAAAGTAATTTATTTTAAATAATAACGAATGAATTTAATTTAATTATAAAAGGAGTTTGAAATGGCGCGACAGTTCGAAAATTCAATTTCAAACTTTAACTGGATGTACAGGATTCAAAATAAAACGAATTTTAGTAAAACCAAAAATATTTAAATCTGTTTAAGAATATATTTCTAACGAATCTGAAAAATTGAAATTTCACTTTAAAAGTTGTAAGTTATGCCCATTTTAAAATTTGGAAAAATCGCTATAGAATTTATATATATTTTAATTAAATATATTGGCCTTAAAAATAGCCATTTTGCAAACGACCTCGGTTTTCGACGAAACCACTTATGTTGGGACCGGAATGTCAAATTATTGTTAAGTTTAATTTTCCAGAATTTTTCGAATTAATATGTGAGCGTGGAAAAAGAAAACGTGTTTTGACCATTTCAATTAAATCGAATCGACCAGAAAAAGGCCATTTTTCAAACAGACTCAGAATTCGACGAAATTAATTTTGTTAGGACCGTATCGACAAAAGAAAGCCAGAAATAATTTTTCTGTAATTTTCGGAGTCTGTACGTGGCCCCGGCGTATTTAAATGTACGGTAGAAATTAAATTATTAATTTAATATTGCAATTTTAATAAAACACGCAACAGAATTCAGAATTGGGCCACGGGGCATAGCCCATCGCGCTCAGAAGGTGTCAAAACCTTAAGTTTGACACTAACCGGGCCTGATTTGGAGACAGTCCGAAAATCCACCTTTAAAATACATTTTTCGAGAAATTATATTATTAAATAATAAAATAAAACCCTAATATCTAGTTCAGCCGCCGCCAAGCTTTTTCAATGGCCTATACGCTCCGAAATTCAAACATCAATATCTTTTAATCCACTCAATGGATTTCAACAAACTTGGTGCCAAATCGAAGAGCTTCGAGAGGGCTTTTGATTTATACGGTGATGATGGGCTGTAGTGGACTGAGGTGGCCAAATTCGAGGCTCAAAGTGGCGGAAATCGAGGTCAATTTGCTGGAGGTGGTGTCCACCGAGTTTCCTCATTCTCGGCGCGTGAGGAGGGGTGGCGGAGGGCTTCGACGAGGTGGCTTCGGATCTGGTGATGGCGGGTTGTGGTGGCGCGCGCAGGGGGAAGTTGAAGTCGATGATGGGTTCGGTTATTTACAGTAAAGAGGAACGTTGGAAGAAGGATTAAGGGTAAACCCTTAATTAAGAAATTATTTAATTATTTAATTTGTTATTTAATATTCCAAAATTTAAACATTCGTAACTCTCTCATGCGAGGTCCGTTTCTCGAACCGTCAGTTGCGTTGGATTCCTCTTTCCGATATCTACGCGATGGCACCAACCACAGCTGAAACAGAGACAGTTGAATTTTCACCCAAAATCAATGTGAGAACTCTAATTTTTATTATTTAATTAATTATTAATTATTTTTCTCGCTTTAAAATGATTGTATTGTGATATTAGTTCAGATCTGAAATGTTCTGTGTTGTATAAATTGTTGATTGTCGCTTGTGGTGTGTTCTGTTGCCCATGGTTGAAAGTTCATATATTGTTGAATTTTATTTGCGATTGGATCTAGTTGTTCTAATTTATTTTATATTGTTAAAATATTGTTTTTATCTGAAAATAAACAACAGAAATTGGTCGACAAATAAAATCTTATTTTTATTTGTTTGTATAACAATAGAATTTGAACAACAAATAAAATATATTTTTATTTGTTTACTTTACAAAAGGATTTGGCTAACAAATAAAATTTTACTTTTATTTGTTTACATCAAGAACAAGATTTGTGAATTACAGTAAAAAAAAAAAATCTTTTTACTGTCACCTTAAGCATAGGATGCTATAAAATTAGAATAACAATAAAATATTAAATTTTATTATTGATGTTAAAAACATGTTTGTAGAACAAAACTTTGTTTACATTGTATTAGTAAAATTAAGGGTAATGTTGGGAAAACACATAAGTATTTACATTTTATTTGTAAATAAAAATACACATTTAAGAGTGGTATTTTTAGTTCACATTTTTATATATATGTAAAAACCTATTTTTGTGTTAATTTCTTTATAAATAAAAGATCATATTTTTATTGCCAATTTGTACATTAAGGAAAATGATATTAAAGGTTCATACTTTTATTGTCGATTTATTGCAATAAAAGAAATAGACATTTTATTGCTAAAAGTTTACGATAGAAACTTGCACACCTATAAAGGAAAATGAAAATCATCTTTCTTTCGTCATTAGAAATAATGTCATATAGATAAATTAGATTTATTCGACATTAGAAATATGTATAGAGAAATTAGTCGAGAAAATTATATTTTTACTCGACATTAGAAATAAATGACATGTTCACTATCATCAACTTGTTGGTAGAATTTAATTTGGTTAAATCCATTAACCAATTATTTATTTGTATATTTATGTGAACTGTTGTTGGCTGAAAACCCCACACGGGTATTGGGACGTTATTTGAAATATACGAATCCCAATATTGAATTGTATGTCAATCGATTGATCGACAGGCTGCGATGAGCATGATTATTTCATTTTTATGCTCACACCGTTGGAAATTGCACTCTGGATGTGAATGGATGGGAATGGATGATTTGATGAGTATTTATCACCTATTGTCATATATATATGAGATGTGTGAAATCCGTATAATTCAAATTATATGGTACATGATTGAGTCGCATTCCTATTTAGGTTTTCTTTTAAAACAGAATAATTTACCTTTAAAATATTTTTATATAAAGAATAATTTTTAATGATTATTTTAAAATATGTTTTACAATAATGAATAAATGTTTAAAGAGCAAATCTTTTATTTAAGATCATTAACATTTCTAACTATATTTTATGATTGAAATAAAATGATTTGTGGGTGGATTTATCGTGGACGGTGTTTTTAAACGACATTTGTCCTTTAATCCAATTTACATTGAAAGTATTATTTGGAATTTATAAATCTATTTTTGTAGATTTAAAAAGGCATTTTCTAAAAATCAAGTTTTCCCAATTTAATATATTAAATTGGAATTAAGTGGAAATTCGATTGGTAATAATCGAGATGGGCTTCTGTGAAAGAAGACCGATAATATATATGGAATTTAAGAGGCCTTGCCGTTATTCCATTTATACTATTAGTCCGATACAGAAATTTATATCGATTATGTATTGATTTGATTTATGTGGAATTCCATATTTTAGAAATTAATTTGCGGGTTTATCGTGAACTGTGTTTAAAGGACACTAGTTCTTTAACCTGTTTAAGACAAGATTTATTCCATAAAATAAATGATCTTGTAATAATGATTTTTGATATCAAATCAAAACTGGAGTTTTAACAAATTTTTAAGGGAGATTTAAGATTTTATTTTTAGAGTTTATCTTTGATAAAATTAATGAGAATCTTTTAATATGAATATCTTATTAAAGGAATATCCAGAGTTGGAATGTGGCGTAATGTGTGATTTTCCAATATTTTCTTTTTAATCACAAAATACTCGAGTTGTTCGGAAAGACCAGGTTTAACTCATTCTGAATAATCATCACGATGATCAAGAGTCGAAGATGAAGGCGGTGGTTGAAGACCGAAAGTTTTCACATCGTTGGGATGATGATGACTGGTATCTTGAATTGGGACTGGCCTTCCAGGCAAGATATTTGGTAATGATCGTCCAAACGCATTTTGAGATCGACGGACACGTTTCTTCGCTTAGACCCAGAGCATAAGCTTATAAATGGAATGTGTGTCTGACATTGTACTCCTTTATATATCGTACTTATTGATTTTCTGCTGAATGTATGGATGCTTGGTGGCAGAGAATTTATTCTCTTGCTTAACACCCTTTTGTATATTTTGGCAAAGATTAATAGTATGATATGGATTGACAGTGTGGCATACCAAGATGCAATGATCAAGGATTTTGTTGAAAAGCAGGCCTTGTGGTTGATGATCAAAGCACGGCCTGTTTAGGCGTAGCTTTGTGTATAGCGTGACTTCGCGAGCCTCACAACCCGGTTGAGTCTAAAACGGGAGAAGGGAACGCAGGGAGAGCAGCACGTTTCTTTCTAGCTAGAAGTGGTGTCGGTGCTTAAACTGGCTGATATTTACTTATGTGGATGATGGAATGAGGCGCCTCGTATGATAGGTCCTATAGGATCGGGAAACGTGTGTTCAGGAATTGCCAATCCGCAAAATCGTATGTGCGGACCGACCCTGTAGCTATCCAAGGGTTCACTGCAGGGGATCCTGAGGCATTAGCTAGAGTGTCTCGAATCGGTAAGGAGCTCCTCCCTAGCCTTGACTCATGATGGAAACCCAATTTCCAATACGACCTCATGCAGTTTTGATTGTAGAACTAGTATGGCGACATAGTAGGATGGGGTACTATGTCGTCTAGGATTGATACATTATGATTGAAGTGTTTTTTTATTGAAACATATACACACTAATAATAATATCAAAATCCGTTTTTTTTACATATCAAGCATTTTTGACCATTATAAGGTAAAACTCTATCCTCCGGTTTGCGTTGCATTGTGTGATGGGACTTGAGTCTTATAATGGTTTCATTTTTCTAAAAAGCATTGCGTTGTTTTACGATTTACTTTAAGTTATGCATGGCAATCCATTGGAATAAAACTCATTCCGCGTTAGCGGCGTGGTCCTTGGATTTGCCCTATTGTTATTGGTTATATTAGTTAAGAATTCTCACACCAGTCCCATGTCTGACTCGTAGTTGTTTCACTTGCAAACTCGGGTGCTCTCTTTTCCACACGGGCAGTCGAGTAGCTTTTTGCAGATATTTATCTCTTGAGTAGGATTCTGGATTGAAGCCTAAAGCTGTGTCCAGAGCATAAAAGTCTTCCGCTGTTTATTGTATTAAATTTAATGTAAATTTATCTTCCACTGTATTTTATTTTATTCGATGTACTCTGATATTCTGTACTCTGATGTTATATTATTATGATGTAATAAAAGTCTGCTGTTATTGTTCTGATGTGTTGTATTCCCAAAGTTGACATATTCGGGTTTTGAACGGTCTTGGTCGATTTTGCGATCGATCGGGTCGGGCGAAATCTGGTAGTTACAGTGGCTCTCAGCCACCCCTTGTTGGCTCTCACCCACACCTAATGAAGATGTTAGCTGACCCTTTTATAGAAAGAATTGCTTCATGCCCAAGAAAACTTGGCATCCAAATTATCTTTATATATGTTATAAAACTATTTGGATAAGCACCCAATATCCTTGCAATAAATGTCCACAAATCTAGCAACCAATATCGCTCCATAAAATCTAGCACCAAATCTCTTCATCAAATCTTGTACCAAATCTCTTCATCAAATCTAGCACCAAATCTCTCCATAAAATCTAGCAAAAATTCTCTCCACAAAATATGTAAGAATATTTGTTGCCCAAAATTGTGATTTGCGTACACTAATTTCAACACTCCACCTTGATACCAAATCACAACATCTCCTCCACTCAAACAATAGTCCCTTAGCTCTCACTTTCAACCTCTTATTTCTCAATTAACACCATCTCGATTTTAACGGCTACGAGATAAAACCATCCTGTCTTCTCTTCAAGTCCAGGCTCAATTGATTTACAGGCTCAATCACACCTTCTTGATTTCATCAGGTCACAAGATTACCTAATTGATTTTCAGGCTCAATCACACCTCCTCTTTATCAATATACACCTACCACTTGATCCTTCTTCATTTACATGGATCCCTCGAGAATTATCAACGTGAAGACAACAATCGTAACATGATCCTCAACGGATCCTCAGCAATGATCAAAACCAACCTCTCCACCTTGCTGTGGACTAGGTTCTTCATTCCAAATTCTCAAAATCTCCTACTCCACAATATCCATCCATGAAAGCAACATCATCTCCGACATCTACAATCTTCAATCTAAAATCACTCCAAGCTATGCGATGAACTAGCTCTGATATAAACTGTTGGATTTTTGCGTGCAGCGGAAGCTTGACAAAAAATGACAAGAAAAATAGGATCTTTTTCACTCAATCACTTGAAGATGAATTTGATTGAAAAAAAACACAAATAATATCGGAAATATGAGCACACGATATTCCACCTAACCACCCTCTTTATTGATTCACTAATAAAAAATTGTTTACAATCGATCTCAACTATCATTACAAACAATTACAACTTGAACCAATAACCTTATTGAGAAATAGGTAGAGAATATCTAATGGCTAAATAATTTGAAGGAGAACACTCAATTTGGAATAGCTAAATGATCACTCTTGGTGGCTATCAACCACACCTTGATGGCTCTCAACCACACCTAATGAAGATGTTAGCTGGCCCTTTTATAGAGAGAATTGCTTCATACTCAAGAAAACTTGGCATCCAAATTATCTTCATATATGTTATAAAACTATTTGGATAAGCACCAAATATCCTTGCAATAAATGTCCACAAATATAGAAACCAATATCTCTCCATAAAATCTAGCACCAAACCTCTTCATCAAATCTTGCACCAAATTTCTTCATCAAATATAGCACCAAATCTCCCCATAAAATCTAGCAACAAATCTCTCCACAAAACATGTAAGATTATTTGTTGCCCAAAATTGTGATTTGCGTACCACTAATTTCAACAAATCACATATTAACTTACTCAAATCAAAATGTGGATGAAGTAATAGAATGTGTGGGTATACATAAAAGTTATTTTTTTTAATTATTTATGTTATTATCGGTGTTTCACTTAATGCCATATTCTAAATCATCGAATCGTCATAAAGTCTAATGAAAATAACAAACAGTGAAATTACAATGATTGTTAGTTTTTAGTTTTCTTCCCTCACTTTATGGTGATGCATGCAGAAACTCTAGTGATGCTTCCTTATAAGCAATTCCATTATTATTCTTTAGAAATCATTTTTACTTGGAAAAATAGAGAAGCTAAGTAAGAGCCTTCTAGTGAACTCCGTTGTAACAACCATAACATATCAAGTAAGTTGAAATTGAATTAAAAAATAACAATTCTATGTTGAATTATGAGCACAACTTCATTGCACTAAACAACTGTGAGCATGATTCAAATGTCATTAACTGAAAGCAATCACAACGAGATAGATTTTAAGCCCTTGGGTAGTGATATAAGTTCGGCATATAAATTGCTCATTGCTTCAGTCTATCTCAGCCTACATGCATGGTTCAATCTACTACACTGTTTTACCACTTATTTTAGAGTAAACTTCTAAACTCAGGCCAAATTATGGAAAGTTCAGTTTATTCAACAGTTGTGTTTGTGCACTGCTAGTTCTTTATTTCAACTCGGTTACAAAAAAATTACTAATATATATTGGCATAAAGCAGCCTAAAAACATATTCAAACATTTCTGCATTGCTAAGAGTGGCACTCAGTTAAATATATCAAAATAGAACTTGTACAAGCCCAACAACAATGTGGACGTATATGGATTTAGCTGAGATGGAGTAGTTTTAAGCATTTAAAGAAATTTATGCAAAAAGAATTAAATCGAGGGATCACACCAGTAAGAAACATGTATTTATTGCATGTGGTGTAAGAAATTGGTGGGTCGTGCATTCGTTCAAGTGGCTAAGTCAATCAGCTTGACCCGTCTCTTAGAATTATGTAATAGCCGTAATGATTTAAAAGACCTATAACATCTATCTATTGAGAACAAGATTTTGATCGATGCCAACATATAAAGTGGCAATGAAGATCATTTCATAGAGATAAGGTTATATATATATATATACACACTTTGAGTCACGTTAGAAATATGTTAAAATCTATCTTCAAAATATAACACGAATGCATAAAACAATTTATAAAGTTATATCATATCTTCGTTGCTGAAATCAGTATATTTAGGAAATTGAAAAGTCACAGAAAAAGCCCAAATGGTCCA
Organism: Allium sativum; assembly: GCA_030737875.1. Taxonomy (NCBI): domain Eukaryota; kingdom Viridiplantae; phylum Streptophyta; class Magnoliopsida; order Asparagales; family Amaryllidaceae; genus Allium; species Allium sativum. The sequence continues at coordinate 975,547,310 of CM060915.1, read as the reverse complement.
GGCTCCGACCGAGAAAGAGCGCAGAGCAATCTAGACTGTGGATCGAGGTCCTCCGGTCCCGGTCCACAGCCATAAACCGGTCGACTGGTCCAAAATGGGCGGTCGACTGGTCAGTGTGTTTTTGCACATAACGGCTATTTTTTTGGAAGTTTTAATTTTAATTAAATTCAACCAGTCAACCGGTGATTTTAAACCAGTCGACCGTTTTGAAACAGCAAGCTTTTTCTGAAAGGTTGCTTCTATTTGTGAAGCGATTTCTATTCAATAACCAAAGGAAATGGACATAACTTTTTATAGAAACTTTTCATGAAGAATTACTACCTTTCTACTATTGTATAAACAACTTCAAACTTTTTTACAATCACTGAATCATTCTATTTTCTCTCTAATTTCTGAATTGCATTTTCATACTCTTTGCAAAACAAAAGTTCTCAAATTTAAATACTTGTTGAATCCTTGAATCAATTTAATATCATTTGATTCAACAAGCATTCTACTTCCTAAAAATCTACGCATTCAAAATATATACTCGAGGATCAGATTATAGGAAGATTGTACTCAAACTATTGACTATCCATGTTGAATCAAGAACACAAAGCAGAAGTCAAAACCATTGTATTAGTTGAAGTCCTGTGTGTGATCAGTAAAGTGTTGAACTCCTCAGTGTTGTAAGAGGCAAGTGTTGAAGTCCTCGTGTTGTTAGAGGCGTGAAATCCCATTCGGTTGCTCGGGTATTGTATACATGTTCCTCCGGGTGAAATTAGGTGATTGATTAGTGAAAATCCAGATAAAATTCTGGGACTGGACGTAGGACGGTGCTCCGAACCAGTATAAAATCCCTGGTGTGATTTTTCCTTTTACTGCATTTACTATTTTATATCTGTGATTTGCTATTATTGCATACTTGTGTGCCATGCTCCATATTACACGATCCTTGTGTACTATACTGGCACATACGTACACGCACAACTGTCATTTGGCATCAGAGCAAGGTTATCTTATAACCGTAACACAGTTATTTGATATATTCTAGTAATATGGCAAATAACGCAAGCACCAGCACTACCCCTTACATAGAAGGTCAATCGACACAAAGACCTCCATACTTCAATGGTCTCAATTATAGCTAATGGGCAACACGTATGTCATTATTTATGCAATCAAATAGCTATGATGTCTGGAATGATGCCTGGAATGATGCCCAAAAAGAAATAGTGAATCCTGCAACTGATTATTCAGAATGGACAGCGACTGAGAAAAGGCAGCAGCTATAAATGCAAAAGCAATAAACATGTTGTTTTGTGCATTAGACTAAAATGAATATAACCGTGTTAGTATTTGTACTACCGCATATCAAATTTGGAAAATGCTGAAAACCACTCATGAAGGTACTAACAAGGTTAAACAAACCAAAATAGCCATGATGAAAAGTCAGTTTCAAAATTTCAAAATGAAGCCGAATGAGACAATCAATGATATATATTCACGGTTTCAAACTATTCATCATGCACTTATTGGTTTAGGACAAAAATATTCCGATTTTGATGTTGTTTCAACAGTCCTACATTCTCTAACTAGTGAATGGGAAAGAAAAGTATTAGCAATTAAAGAAGCTAATGACCTTTCCGTCATGAAGTCAAATGAATTAATAGGGAATCTAATGTCATATGAAGCTAATCTGCAGGCTAGAAAGGAACAAAAAGAAGAAGAAAAATGTGGCATTTCATGCCGAAGATAAAGATGAATCAGATTCATAAGATGAAGATCTGGCGTTCATTGCTAAAGGATTCAAAAAATTCCTAAAGCAACGAAATGCTAGTCGTTATACCAAAAAGAAAACTGGATCAAATAGACCATCATCATCCATTGTAGAATATTTCAACTGCCACAAAAAGGGGCACATGCACAAATATCGTCTAGAGCAAAAGAAAAAGTCAGAAAATGACAAATTCAAATACAAGAAGGACAAATCAAAGAAACGAGCATTCTCAGTAACATGGGATGATTCAGACTCATCTTCATCGGAAAGTGAAAGTGATACTGAAAATGAACAAGCAAATGTTTGTTTCATGACAGCAGAAGATGAGATACAAATTCCTACATTTGATGAAGTACTTGATATTAATGCTAAATTGATAGGTAAATTTAAAGACATGAGACGACAATACAAAGAAGCCAAAGCTAATTTGAGTAGAGCAGATTTTGAACGAGATATGTTAAAAACGAGAAGAAAATATTAGAAGAAGAACTTCAAAAACTTCAAGAATCATCATCTAATATTGATTCTCAATTATCTCTTTTGAGTCAAGAAATTGAAACTCAAAAAGAGAAAGATGATGCGCTTACTACTAAAAATCATGAGCTTAAGGCAAAAGTCAAAATTGTGGACTTAGAAAAAGCTAGTTTACAAACTAAGTTAGATGATATTACGCAAAATGTTTCTAACTTCAACAAAGATCGAGAAAATTTGACAAAAATCATTGAAAGTTCACAACGTGCTTCAAATAAACAAGATTTGGGATATAAGAAACAAGAAACCAATCATAGAAATAATACTAGATATGCTTTTATATAGAATAAGAATATCACTGCTAGTACTAATGCACATCCAAGGCCCAATTATTATAGAAATTCGAATAACTCTACGACTAGTGGTATTTATAATAAATATAGAAGTACGAAAAGGAATATCACTAGAGATTACTTAATTATTTGGGTTCCTGTAAGTTTGAAAAACAGAGAAAAATATATCGATGATTATTTTGATTCAGTAGTTAATAGTGAAAATTTTATCTTTAAAGGTTCCATTAAACCCACTTAGTTATGGTTACCTTCCATCTAACCCGTGGACCCAAACAAAGCAAGTGGGTACCAAAACTATATATGTCATATTTTTTGCAGGTACACCAAAACAAGAGGAGCTTATTCAGTATCTCTAAATATCTTTGAAAACTCATCTCATCAAAAAAATCACATGATTCAGTATCTCCTAAAGGTTCTACAATTATTTGTACTCTCTACTACTCTCGATTACTGTGTTTATTATGGTATTTATTCTTTTTAATCGATGACAAAGGGGGAGAAATATTTTCTCTCATGATTCATGTTACATATACTATCATTCAAAATTATGTGCTTAATATGGTAATATTATATGTGTACTAACATTAGTTAACGCAGGAATCAAAAGGTAAGATTATTTATGTTATGAGCTAACAAATGTTGCAGAAATTCAGGGGGAGCTTTATATTCAGAGGGAGAAAATCCAAGGTGTTGTCATCAATCAAAAAGGGGGAGAATGTTGAGAACAAGATTTTGAACGATGCCAACATATAAAGTTCCAACGAAGATCATTTCATAGAGATAAGGTTTTATATATATTCTTTGAGTCATGTTAGAAATATGTTAAAATCTATCCTCAAAGTATAACACGAATGCATAAAACAATTTATAAAGTTATATCATATCTTCATTGCTGAAATATGTATATTTGAGAAATTGAAAAGTCATAGAAAAGACAAATGGTCCAAGCTCCGACCGGGAAAGAGCGCAGAGCGATCTAGACTGTGGACCGAGGTTCTCTGGTCCACGGCCATAAACAGGTCGACTGATCCAAAATGGGCGGTCGACCGGTCAGTGTGTTTTTGCACACAATGGCTATTTTTCTGGAAGTTTCAATTTCAATTAAATTCAACCGGTCAACCGTTGATTTTCAACCAATCGACCGTTTTGAAACAGCAAGCTTTTTCTGAAAGGTTGCTTCTATTTGTGAAGAGATTTCTATTCAATAACCAAAGGAAATGGATATAACTTTTTATAGAAACTCTTCATGAAGAATTACTACCTTTCTACTATTATATAAACAATTTCAAACTTGTTTTACAATCACCGAATCATTCTATATTCTCTCTAATTTCTAAATTGCATTTTCATACTCTTTGTAAAACGAAAGTTCTCCAAATTTAAAGACTTGTTGAATCCTTGAATTAATTTAATATCATTTGATTCAACAAGCATTCTACTTCCTTAAAATCTACGCATTCAAAGTATATACTCGAGGATCAGATTATAGGAAGATTGTACTCAAACTATTGACTATCCGTGTTGAATCAAGAACACAAAGCAGAAGTCAAAACCATTGTATTTGTAACGACCCGGATTTTTAGCCATTTAATTTTGACCTGTAAATTTGTTTTAAATGTTGTATTGATAATTTAAAAAGGATTTTATAACGAATTTATTTAATGAAACAATGTTTTAAACGTATAATTTATAATATAATTTAAAACAAGCTCGAAATAGTTGCGGTAGTTCGTAATTTACTATTTAAACTTCAATAGAATATACAGAATCCAATATAAGTCAGATTTCTTTGAGACAAGAAATGTTTGAATCTATTAAACTGTATCTTTCTAATGGAAGTGAAAATTTGAGATTTCGTCTTATATATTGTGTGTGACGACCCGCCCCGTACCAGCCGACATTTCCCATGAAAGTGCGCTGTGCCGATGTCCAACCAGCACAGAGCGGTCGCCAAAGAAAGAAAAAAGAAGAGAACTTACTGGTGAACTAACAAAGAACCTGTAGAATATCTCACAACGCATGGAATAAAATATAATAATAACATACTTTGATAATAAAACAGGTGAGACAGTGCATAAGCTGAAAATTAAACATCATAGCATCGGAAAATCCAATTACAGCTTATGTTCCACATCATCATTATTACAACTTTAAAACTGTCTCTAAAGCAAAAGAAAGGAAAGATACGCTACTAATGCCCAAAGTAGTGACCAGCAGCGACACAGGGAGAATATCTATATATATCATACGTGGGAGCCTCCTGCTCATCTCCGGTACAGCTACCCGTGTATACCACCTAACCTGTCTCTAGTCTGCCCGCTTAAGAGCCCCCAGTGTAATAAGAAGAGACATAAAACTCTGGGTCAGACAAAAGTCTGGTATGAGCGATAAGCATCAAAACAGAACAATAACAGGTATACTAAAACATAACTGAACCTAGACCTGCAACCAAAGAGTTAGCACAACATACCGCTCAATACTCTAAGGTGCCACTAAACATGAGGTGTAAAGAATACGGGGGTGGGGGTGTGCATGACATAGTGATAACAAACAATCAAGCATAGCAACCATCCTCACATCTCTCACTCAGTGCGTAAAGCATACGATATCCACCACTTTGATCACTAGACCCATCAAGGTAGTGACGGAGTCCGACTTGTATAACTATTGCTACCACCAAGCTTGCCCCATGGAGTCACGACTAAATCCTTACAAATGACCCCACTTCATTGGTCCATAGCCAATAGTCCTACCTAGGCCACTGCGGCCCTGAATCCGTCCACATACCCCGCACTCCATAGTGATCCAAAGTTATAGACATCGATAACCCCTTAGCACACGTCCCGCAGCAAAGCCCAACTCATGAAGTTAACCCGTTGGTTCCCATCTGGAGCCTAAGTCTTAACTTCCCATTTGAACTTCCTTTCCATCTCGGGTTCTTGTCGAATTGGAGTTGGTCTTCAAAAGAGTCGTCGCGTGGAAATAGAAGTACACGCCCGGTTTGGTTCGGTTGTATAGTATTCCGGTTCCTCCATTCGGTTCGGTTCGGTTCGGTTCGGCATGCTCCAGCCTCTAGTTCGGTTCGGCTGCTTTTCATCCCTAGACGCATGTTCGGTTCGGGTCCCCTACGTTCGCATCGGTTCGGTACTCCTGCCTTTGCGGCACTCCGGTTTGGTTCTCTACCCCTCTTGCTTCGGTTTGGTCCATGAAGATCCAATCCCACGCCTTCCTGCCATTCCGATCCGACTCCAACTCCACTCGGTTTTAATGGCCTTCCTTTTTGCCCTTGCATTCTCTTGTGCCAGGTTTCGGTCCAGTTCGTACCCTCTTGCCCGGTCCACCGGTCCGATCCGAGCCCCATATCCGATCCGATCCAAAACCCTGCACAACTTTCTGCAACTTTTTCCAGTGACTGTTTTTACGCCATTCGACGGCGTTTTCGACTAATCTATCTTTTCTAAACGATCACCAAGCAAACCATACAGTCACAGCAACATATAGTATTGACCACAAACACCAAAACAACAATCGTAGCATGTAAAATGGATTAAACCTACCCAAAAACCCATATTTTCCCCTTAAGCATGTTTAAGCAAAACTAACGATTGGATTAGTAAAACTTAACCAAATTTTCTAACAGAGGCCTAAAACAATATTTCGAAATTTATGAACATTTTTCCAGAATTTAATCATGTTTAAATTCGCTAATTAACACTAATTACCCTTAATTAACCATAATTAGTGAGGAACTATGCAAATCACTCACCTTAGCCACAATTAACTTTCAAAACTGAACTATCCTATTATTTGGTGTTGTTCCCAAGACAACACAGCAGTTCTAACCTTGCTTTGGTGCTATTCCCCTTTGATTTGACGTAGATTAGGCTAGCACTTGATTAGAAAGTGATTAGAGGTGATTCTAGATGTTGAAGGCCATTGTTAGGGTTCCTAGAATGAAAGTGGCGGCTAGAAAACTGAAATGAAATGAAAACCTAGCTCATTTCTGCCTCCCCATAACCCTAATCCCGAAATGGGTTATGGGCCCATTCACTAATCATCTCATTTGGCCCGGTTAAGCAGTTTTTCATCTTCCAGACTTATTTCAGCCATATCTCCCAAACGGTAAGTCCGTTTTTCACGTATGACCACTCTACGGAAAGGTAAACCATCATCCGGATCTAATGGAAGTGGTTTCAGGTCAAAACTCCTTTCCAATCAAAAGTTATGGCCAAAACAAGATTAGCTAGGGGCAAAATGGTCATTTAAAAATCGGCAAAAATCATGAATAGGGGAAATGACCCCAATAGTCGTCTCCCAAAGTTACATGACCATACGACCTCGTATGTGAAGGAAATAAATATTCTACGATCCTTCGATATGTAGAATGCGGGTCGTTACATTCTCCCCCCCCCCCTTAAGAAATTTCGTCCCCGAAATTCCTTAACCCAAAACATACAAAGGATCCTGCATGCCTACCAGCCATATACAACAATAGCCATATACAACAATCAAACATGCAAAACAAACCTGTCCTAGCATGCGGAAAGACTAAATCGAAACGGAAATCTTACCAGGCGAAGAGTTCTGGATACGTTTCTCCTCTGTCTCCCAAGTACAGTCATTCTCATTCTCGCCCCATTGAACTTTGACTAATTTCACCGCCTTCCTTCGAAGTTGCTTCGTATCGTTCCCAACAATACGCATAGGCTTGCGGTTCACAACCGCCTCGGGTTCAACCTCGATATCATCCAACTGATCAGGTGAAATAGTCACATCGGGGTCGTGCACGAATTTCCTTAACTGGGAAACATGAAATACGTTATGAACTCCTTCCATCTTCACTGGTAATTCAACTTTATATGCCAGATTCCCAATTTGCTCAAGAACTGGGAATGGACCAACAAATCTTGGTGTTAACTTGCCTTTCCTGCCAAATCAAATCATGCTCTTTAACGGAGAAATCTTGACAAACACCAAGTCGCCAATGGAGAATTTTAATTCTCTTCTCCTCTTATCAGCATAACTCTTCTGCCTATCTTGGGCAGCCTTCATTCGCTGTTGGATAATCTTAATTTTAGCTGAAGTTTCTCTTATCACACCTGGTCCAAGCATAAACTTCTCACCAATTTCTAACCAACATGATGGTGAGTTACACGGTCTTCCATACAAAGCTCCAAATGGAGCGATACCAATACTGGATTGATAACTATTATTATATGCAAACTCTACTAGATGCAAATGGTCATCCCATGAACCACCAAAATCCAATATGCAAGCTCTCAGGAGATCTTCTAATATACGATTCACCCTCTCTGTCTGACCGTCGGTTTGAGGATGATACGAGGTACTGAGATGTAATTCTGATCCTAGCGCCTCTTGTAAGCTTTTTCAAAATCCACTAGTAAACAATGGATCTCGGTCGCTCACAATGCCTTTGGGTATTCCATGAAATCTCACTACCCACTTTACATATAGCTCCGCTAACTTAGTTGTCGTTCTATTCAACTTGACGGGTATAAATCTTGAACTCTTGGTCAGTCGGTCCACAACCACCCAAATGCTATCATGGCCCGACCTAGTTCTTGGTAACCTATCAATGAAATCCATTGAGATTTGTTCCTATTTCCATTTTGGAATTTCTAATGGTTGCAACAAACCACTAGGCTTCTTTTGCTCAGCTTTAACTAGCTGGCAGTTCATGCATTTAGATATAGACTTCCCAACGTCTCTTTTCATACCTTCCCAATAGTAGGTCTGCTTCATATCTCGATATATTTTATTACCACCGAGATATATAGTCAGTTTTGAGTGATGACATTCTCTAAGCACTTCATCTCTTAATCCATTGACATTGGGCACAACCCATCTTCCATTCTTTCTAAGCCATCTATCTCGATCAAGCCCATACTTGTTCATCTCTTCATCGATTCTCATCTCTAACTTTGAGATGATTTCCAATAGGTTAGGATTGTCCCTTTGACTGGAGCCGATCCGCTCAATCAAAGTGGGTCTGATTGTCAAATTTGCTAATATTTCTGGATCCAATTCGCACTTTGGTCTGAAATCATACCCAGCGATGTACTCCAGTTGCTTCCACTCAAGAAACATAGCCCCTAAACTGGCATGTCTTCTGCTCAATGGATCAGCTACCGCATTGCCCTTTCCTGGTGTGTATGTGAGATCGAAATCGTAGGAAGCCGAGAATTCTAACCATCTTTGCTGTCGAAGATTTAGATCCTTCTGAGAGAAAAGATACTTTAACGATTTATGATCGGTAAACAACTCGAATCTTTCTTCCAAGAGATAATGTCTCCACATCTTCAGCGCGAATACGATCACTACTAATTCCAAATCATGGGTAGGGTATTTTTCTTGTGCGGTTTCAATTGCCGACTTGCATAAGCTACAACCCTACCTCCTTGCATCAGTACAACACCTAGTCCGGTACCACATGCATCTGTATATACTGTCATCTCTTCATTCCCCTTAGGAATGACTAACACTGGTGCACATGTCAACTTTTTCTTTAGACTCTTGAATGCATTCTCGCACTTGTCGTCCCAGACGAAAGCTTGATTTTTCTTAGTCAACCGAGTCAACGGTGTTGCTATCTTGGAGAAGTCTTGGATAAACTTGCGATAATATCCAGCTAATCCCAAGAAACTTCTTATGTCCATTGCATTCTTGGTCGTAGACCAATCTTGTACCGTAGCCACCTTCGCAGGATCCACGGCAATACCATTCTCTGAAACGACATGGCCCAAGAATCTCACTTCTCTCCTCCAGAAGTGACACTTAGAAAACTTTGCTTTCAACTAGTGTTTTCTTAACACCTCCATCACTATCCTCAAGTGCTCCTTGTGTTCTTCCTCTGTCCTCGAATAAACAAGGATATCGTCCACAAACACAAGAACAAACTTATTCAACTGATCTCTGAATACCCTAATCATAAGATCCACAAAATATGCTGGTGCATACCCAAATGGCATGACCGGCCACTCATAAAATCCAGACGGTGTCCGAAAGGCCGTTTTAGCTATACTCTCAACTTCCACTCTAAGCTGATGAAAACCTATCGCGAGATCCAACTGGGAGAACACTCTCGCGCCACTTAACTAATCAAACAAATCATCTATCCGCGGTAGAGGATACTTATTCTTCCTCATCACTTTATTCAATTCGCGGTAGTCCACATACAATCGAAGGGAACCATCTGCCTTGGTAGCAAACACAACTGGTGCTCCCCACTCAGAAACACTTCTTCTGATAAACCCCTTCTTCAACAGATCGCTTACTTGCACCCCGAGCTCTCGCTGCTCCCTTGGCGCCATACGACAAAGTGGCATCACTATAGGTCTGGCATCTCTCACTAAGTCAATACGGAACTCAATCTCTCGATGTGATGGAAGTCCGGTCACTTCCTCGAAGACGTCCGGATATTGGCCAGCCACGGGCACATCTGACAACTCATCATGCGGGATGTCGAGGGAATTTAGAAAACTAGCCATTACCCCATCATTTGGTAGACCACCAAACACTACCGTCTGCCCATCATCCGCTCTAATTGTCACCAAAAAGCCCTCACAGTCTACCACCACCCCGTATCTTTGGAGTCAATCGACTCCCAAAATAATGCCAAACCCAGTAAAGCATTTGAGGGGGTTGCAGACACTTATCCTTGTCATGTCCCACTTGGCCACAGTTGAAGCACTTCCTATCCGCTGGCTTGGCCCGAAATTCTTTGGCATAGTGGCCCTTCTTACCACAGCTGAAGTACTCAACATCTTTCTTATTCTTTTTCTTCTGGCCATCCTTGGTCTGATTCTGCTTTCTCTTATTCTGAGGACCATTCTTGCCTCCACCGCTTGCTTGCGGCTTTGGCTCCTCTGCATATGCAACCTCAGTCTTCGACTTAGGGCAAAGACTCTCTGACCTCAATGATTTCCCCACAATCGATTCAAACGTCTCATCGATGTGGTTAATAAGCCTTTCCCTCAAGTACTGATCTAAGCCTGTTATGAACTTCTCGTTCTTCTTCTCGGGAGTGTCGATAAGAGATAATCAATACTTTGATAAAGTATCGAAGTCAGCAATATACTCCGAGACAACTCCACCATTCGGCTTTAGCTCCAAGAACTTCCTAAATAACTCTGACTTCTGAGCAGCTGGGATAAATTTTTCACCGAATCGGGCCTTAAACTGATCCCATGTAACTTGGTCCTCTGGAGTAGCTGCCTAAATAGCATTCCACCAATTCATCGCCCGTCCTTGTAGCTGACGGGACGCTAGCTTTCTCTTCATCGCATCCTCGATACCTAAGTCTTCGAAAATACGCTCATAGCTATCCAACCATTCCTGACCATCCGTGGACGATTCCGTTCCGTGGAACGACTTTCCACCAAGACTAGTGTAATCCTTGCATAGCTTGGCGAAATCGGCCCTAGGCGCCTGCACCACCACCATTTGCAGCATTGGGAACTGCTCCTTGCACACTTCTGAGCATCTCTCTCATGAAGTCAGTAAATATAGCCCTTATGTCAGGAGAATTCCAATTGTTGGCTCCTCTATCAGCACCACTCGTATATCGGCTCATCGTTCAAGCTGTAAAGAGAAACGATTAACCATCCTCTTTGTGGTGTCAGTGCAGTGCCACTTCATCCTTAGCTATACTAATAGTATATATATAGCTTTTGAAAACCAAAATAATCACAAATACGCGCTTTCATATACGTATTATCTCTCCCTGGTGTCTTTTCTTAGGTTAACTACGCAACCTAGAGCTCTGATACCAAATGTGACGGCCCGCCCCGCACCAGCCGACATTTCCCATGAAAGTGCGATGTGCCGAGGTCCAACCAGCACGGGGTGGCCGCCAAAGAAAGGAAAAAGAAGAGAACATACTGGTGAACTAACAAAGAACCTGTAGAATATCTCACAGCGCATGGAATAAAATATAATAATAACATACTTTGATAATAAAACAGGTGAGACAGTGCATAAGCTGAAAATTAAACATCATAGCAGCGGAAAATCCAATTACAGCTTATGTTCCACATCATTATTATTACATCTTTAAAACTGTCTCTAAAGCAAAAGAAAGGAAAGGTACACTACTAATGACCAAATTAGTGACCAGCAGCGACACAGGGAGAATATCTATATATATCATACGTGGGAGCCTCCTGCTCGTCTCCAGTACAGCTACCCGTGCATACCACCTAACCTGTCTCTAGTCCGCCTGTTTAAGAGCACCCAAAGTAATAAGAAGAGACATAAAACTCTGGGTCAGACAAAAGTCTGGTATGAGCGATAAGCATCAAAACAGAACAATAACAGGTATACTAAAACATAACAATCGACTCCCAAAATAATGCCAAACCCAGTAAAGCCCAAAACAAAGCAATCACAAACAAACATGCTTTCATGAATCTATAGGACCACATTACGACAAATCATGCTAAGGCTAGTTGAACCACCAATCGAGTTCGTCGCTACCAAAGGTCTATCGACAATCTCGGGCTCCAATCCCAACCTTTCTACCAGGTCACTAGATATGAAGGAACTGGAAACTCCGGTATCAAACAATACTCGAACAGGAACATCATAAACAGAAAGCATACCTTGAATAACAACATTCTTTCCTTTCTCCACCGCGGTTGGGGGCATTCAACGAAGAAGGGACAGCATTGATAGCATATTCTTTCACAGTATGCTTTTCTTCATCACACAATGCAACGCAAGCCGGAGGATAGGGTTTTCCCATATAATAGCCAAACATGCTTGGTACGTTAAAACAAATCATTTGATACTATTATAAGTGCATAGTGTCAAAACAATTTCAATCATAAATATCAATCATAGACGGCATGGGTACCATATATCATGTCGCCATACTAGTTCTACAATTAAAACCGCAATATCACGTATTGGAAATTGGATTTCCGTCATGAGTCGAGGCAAGGGGCAAGCTCCTCTCCGATTCGAGACACTCTAGCAAATGTCTCGGGACCCCACTTTGATCCTTGGATCTTCAGGGCCGGTCCTCACCTAACTTTGGAGGATTAGTTATTCCTGAACACACGTTTCCCGGCCCTAACAGACCTATATCCGAGGCGCCTCGCATTCCAACAACCACACAGGTGAAAAGTATATAAATGTCAGCCAGTTTAAGCACTGACACCACCCATAGCTAGAAAGAAACGTCGTGCTCTCCCTGTAGTCACTATCCCATTTTTGACTCATACCGAGGTGTGAGGCTCGCGAATTCACACTATACCCAAAGCTGCGCAACATAGGCCGTGCTTTGATAATCAACCACAAGACTTTGCTTTTCAATAGAAGCCTTGATCAATTGCCACTTACGCGTGCCACACTAGCAATTCACTCCCTGCGACTAATGTCCATCGATATACAACCTCTGAGCTCGTACGTCTCAGAGAAGGGCGTTAAGCAAGAGAATAAATTCTCCGCCGCCAAACAGATGTATATTTAATAGAGACCAATCAACACAGAATAAAATCCAATGTCAGACACACAGTCCATTTACAAGTTCGTTCTGGGTCTAAACGAAACCGGAGGCACTTTCCTCACATATCCATCGATATCCAAGTACGTCTGGACGATCACCAACTGTTTCTCCTCTTGGGTGTACAGCCCAAGTGAGATCATCAACAATCACCCAAACGATGTGAAGACTTCTGGTCTTCAACCACCGTCTTCATCTTCGACTTATCGTCGAATCGGTTATTCAGAATGGGTATAAACCTGGCCTTTCCGAATAACCCATGTATATAATAAAAAAATGTTACACAAACACACCATACGCCTCATTCCAATTCAGAATATTCCTTTATTCACAATATCACATTCTTAGGGAAAGGTTCCCATTAATTTTATCAAAGATAAATTCTTCTAAATTTATTCTTTAATCTTCCCTTGGATATCATTTCAAACCATTTTATGGTTTTCCAAACTAGTCGGGATTAGCGAACCACACCTAAGTAATTATTTATTTTATTTCCCAATCCCAACCTATTCATCCCATGGAGCAAAACTGGTAATACTCCATATCTAACACCACGGTGTTATCGGTAAAATTAATTACCATTTCACGTTCAAATCTAATTAAAGATTTAACTATCGCTTTGGAGCAAAACTGGTGGTACTCCATTCTCGATCACCTTTCAGATTTGATAATTTAAATTATCAACTTACATTTCAATCTAATTAAAGATTCATTAAAACTCCACTTAGTTTTAATCTTTTCAAAAATCAATATCCTGTCTTTAACTGGGTTAAAGAACCAATGTCATCTAAAACACGGTTCACGATAAACCCAAAATCACATTCAAATTCAATTCCAATTAAATATCATTTAATTGGTACACTTCATTAAATCTAAATAGAAAGATTTAATCTTTTTCTCTATTGGGTTTAAGAACAGTGTTAATGAAGGCACCATTCACGACAAACCCAAATCACATTTGAAATTAAATACAAGACTCTGAATAGAAAATATATCGGCTTATATTCAATATCAAATTCTACGACCAACAAATATCGTATTGGAAATAACGATATAAATATATCTTTCAAATCTCCACAACCATATCTGTATAATCACGAAATCCAACATCGAAATATTCCGAAGATAATTTCGATTCAAATCTATTTCCACTTCACATATTGGAATTCTGATTATTTTTAAAACCAATTCAAATTCAATTTATTTATTTCAAAAATAAATTGATTTTAATTCTAGTTAAAACTAGTTCATTTTGATAAAAAATCTATTTTTATCTTTACAAATATGGACATTTTCATCCCAATTCTTCACAAATCATTTCTTATGATTTTACATAAATTATTGATATTTTTAATAATTTTATCAAGGCCCGTACAGTCGATTTCCATCAACGGTCATCGAACTACACTTACATCGACCTATTCCAAATTTGATTTGGACATAATTCCAAATCCAACCGTTAGATTTCAAATTTCTAATATTCATTGGAAAGCTCTTTTCGATACGAACCCAACGGTTCCGATTTTAGGAGAATCCGACGGTCAGATCTCCCGCAACGTCAATTCGAAGTCAATGGTCGAAAATCATGAACTGCCGCAGCGCGGCGCGTTCTATTCAGGCCATTATATATATATAATATATATTATATATATTTCGTTGATTTCCTTTTAAAACGTATTTTATAAATCGTTTTAAATTCGTTTCCGAAACGATTTCAACTTCATATTCAATTTCGAATCGAAATTGAATATTCCACATCATCGATATACAAATGATAATATTTTCAAAACGTTATATTTTGAACTCACTTCTTTTTCTATAATCATTATAAAAACGAATATAATCGATATAAATATCGCTCACATCAAAATGGCGCATCTCTAATCAACACGGCTTTCTATATTTCAATAAATTCGTTATTCTATTCAACAAATGAATATTTATTCTATTCAACACATGAATATATATTTCTTTCAACACATGAATATTCTCAACACATGAGCACTGTCAACACATGACTATTTTTGTTATTTAATACATTTTATAAAATTAAGGTATCTATCGTTTGATTTTTAAATCAGACTCCAACCGTAAAGTAGTAAAAGAATGATTCCTTAAGTATTAACGCCGAAGGCCGAAACCAATATCAGATCAATACCCAGGAAACCACTCATCTTATCTATTTTCCAGTTAGTTTCTAACTTTAAATATGATAAAGATGTAAATTTTATTGTAAAAATATTTCTTTCAACACATGATAATTTTCAACACATGATTATTCTTTATTTTCCCAATTGGAATGAGGCCCAATCAATTACCATATAATGTTAATTATATGGATTCCATACACATGTATATAATAGCACTGACAAATAATCAACCATCATCCAAAGTGTACTACACTGTATAAGCATCAAATATAGGTATCTAACGCTTATAACAGTCTGTCAATCAATCGATCGACATACAACTAATCAATCGGGATGAGTGGACTTCAAATATCATCCCAACACCCGTGTGGGGTTTCAAATCAACAAACACATATTTTTATTCACACACACACACGTTAAAAAATAATATTTTTAACGATAAAATATTTTTATCTATATAAATATTTTATTTCATTTCACATCACACAATCAATTTTCTCCACAACAAACAATCAAACATACAAGCCATCCATGGTCTGTAGATGACGGGTGTCGGGTGCTACTAAGCACCGTCTGCATCCTAGTATATATTTTAACTAGAAAAACAAGATTTGAAGTGAGAAGTTCTCACAGAGGGTTCCACTCCGCCGTGCTTTGCTTTTGAACTGCTGAACCGTCTGGATCGGTTTGAAATTCCAATGCAGTCATTTTCCCGCTGTTCATAATAAAAATTATATATTTTTATTACTTCATTTCAGTTAATAAAAATCATATTTTTATTTCCTACATCATATATTTTTACAACGCTTCTTTCTATATAAAAATTATATTTTTATATTTCTTCTTCTTATATAAAGATCGGATTTTTATTTCAACGCTATAAAAATCACATTTTTATTTCAACATATATATAAGAAAGATCAGATTTTTATTTCGCTACATATATAAAGATAATATTTTTATATTTTCTATTATATAAAAATCATATTTTTAATACTTCTACTATATAAAAATCATATTTTTAATACTTCTACTATATAAAAATCATATTTTTAATACTTCTACTATATACAAATCATAACTTTAATACTTCTACTACATAAAAATCATAACTTTTATACTAGCATAAAAATCGTATTTTTATTTTACTCTCATATAATAAAAATCATATTTTTATTCTTTTTATAATATAAAAATATCGCCTTTTCATGTATAAAAATAGCGTCTTCTAAACTATACAAATCCAATCTTTACAACAATAAAAATCATATCCTTACCGTGATAAAAATGGCATTTTTATTGTCTTAAAAATCAGAACTTTATCGGGTTAAACGGATTTTTAAACTATGTATTTATATCTAAGAAAACTGAAAATATCAATGCTTTATATACATTAAACAATGCTTTAAATAAATGAAATAAAATAAAATAAAAAGAAGAAGAAAAAATATAGAAAAGCTTACTGTATTTTGGTGAAATGAGAGGGGGGGTGCTGTACACGCTAATCGAGGAGGAGGGGGTGTTGTACTGGTCGGTGGCGGGGTAGGGTTGAGGG
This sequence comes from Allium sativum, assembly GCA_030737875.1. Taxonomy (NCBI): domain Eukaryota; kingdom Viridiplantae; phylum Streptophyta; class Magnoliopsida; order Asparagales; family Amaryllidaceae; genus Allium; species Allium sativum. Next base: position 975,530,497 of record CM060915.1, on the reverse strand, counting down.
AGATGGGGTTTAAATGGGTTTGGGGTTCGGGTTTTCAACTTCGGTCGAGGAGAGAGGGGGCGTGGGGTGGTTGCGCGGCCTGGGGAGGCAGAGGCGCCAGCTCCGGGGTCGAGCAGTGGGGTGGCGGCGGAATCTCGATGGGCGACGGGGTTTCGTTGTTTTTTTTCTTATTTCTAAATCGATTTGAACGATGAAAAGGGGAAGGGGGTTAACGGGTTTGACCGTGGGTAAGGGGAGAAAAGGAGGGGCCCAACCATATATATAATTATTATATTTAATTTAATTTTTAAATTTCAAAAAGTTACTTTTTCATACGAACTCTAAACGAGACCCACTGCCTGTCGTCCCTAGCTAATTACCCCCATTCCAAACACAATGGGATATGTATCGTAAGATGATTCGATCGTTTCGATCGATTTTCGTCAAAATCAACATATAACTCTATGTATTGAATTTGAACGGGCATTTCAATTTACCGCGGTCACATACTAACTCAAAAAATTCTAGAAAAATATTTTGTAGCTTCGTATCGACGATACGTTTCTAACAAAACTGATTTCATCGAATTTTGAGACCTTTTGCAAAATGGCCATTTTCCAGTTGATTAAAATCAACTGAAACTGGTCAAACGCATTTTCCTTTGCCACGCTCACATATTGAATCGAAAAATTATGAAAATTGGAATCTAGCAATAACTTGACATCACGGATCCAACAAAATTGGTTTCGTCGAAATCTGAGGTCGTTTGCAAAATTTCCATTTTTAAGGGCCAGTAATTCCATAGCGACTATTCTGAATTTTCAACGGGGCATATCTTTTGGTTACCGCTATGAAATTTTGATTTTTCGGATTCGTTGCAAATATATTATCAATTAGATTCTAATATTTTTGGTTTCACTAAAATCTGGTTTATTTTGCACCCGGCATGTTCAATTGAAATTTGAAATCGAATTATCGAACTACCGCGCCATTTTCAGTTCCTTTTATAATTATAAATAAATATTTTATATTCTAACGACGGTCTATATAAATATATACGTTCGAATTCTATTCAAAATAAATTTCTCGTTGATATTATTTAAAATAATTAATTTTAAATATTCAAAATTCGTTAAAATTGCCAAAATAAAAATTTTAAATTGGCTTGCATTTTCCGGGTTGTTCCCCACTTAAAACTTTTCGTCCCCGAAAAGGAACGAAGCTGAAAGTTGTTTAACTGATCAACTCAACTTCCACTATTTTCGTTACGGCTTAAGTTCTTCAACTTTTCAGTTTCTAAGAACTTTTCAAATTTTTCAAAAATTTGGCTAACACCCTAAATTTCCGAAAAATTTCGCCATAACCTCCCCTGCACCGGGGACTTCGGGATTTTTCATATAGCCTCCCTTTGCCTTCTTCAATCAAAAAGGAAAAGAAAAAGCCAAGCGGCTAGCCAATCGGCTCATAAAATCATCATCACCCAAACAAAACAGTAAATTATGGTAAAAATGTACCTATTTGTCGTGCAAACAATTTTTATTCTTCTGCTCTAGCCTCCTTGCTATGACCTGTTCAATGTAAGTACATGTATGTGCAAGCAAATGCGACCATTTTTCAATACAGCTTTATATTTGGTTCGATTTGGCTAATGATTCTAAATTCTAATTAATCAAACAAAAATCAAACAACACAGCCAGCAGTCGATTAGTGGATAAACGTTTCAAATTCATAATTTGATATATATACAGAAAATCATGTTTTTGATGCCAAATCACAACAAATAATCCTAAGTAAATTTTGGATCTCACACCAGTCTAATGGAAATATATAGATATCACACCTTCGAAACACGAAAATGAATACTGATAACGCTGCAGCATTATCAGAATCATCCCCGGGCAACTAGAGTGTGATTCTATATCTATCCAGTATATTAAAACTTTGAATATACGTTCATGACGCGTATACGCGAAATCTTTATATACTCGATCATCCAAATTCAAAATAAATAAATATTCAAATACGTGTAAAACGATTTAAATTTCAAAACAAAATTTGTTTTCATTTGAAAAATATACTCTTCACGCTCGTTCTAGGATACTACTGATCCTATCTCTAACGAGTAATTCTAATTGGATTTTACTTATCCAATATCTGATGAATTCTTCTGTTCGGTTCTAATGTGTCTTGTTCTCGAGCTCTGTAAACCAAAGCTCCGATACCACTCTATAACGACCCGAACTTCCCTGGTAAGGAAAGCCCGGATTGAGATGAGAACAACACACATCGGAACGCGAACAAAAGAACATTTCATTGTTAATTACCACAATTCCATCAGAATACAAGAATAAATAGAGTATGAATAAATATTACACAGAAAATATCAGAGATTACAATAAATTACATAGCAGCGGAAAAACAATACAAAACACAACTGAAAGTAATACACGGATACAGAGCTTTCCGAGCATCGTTCCAGCTGTAAATCAGGATCCTGTGAATATAAATCTGCAAAACCAAAACTACTAGCTGCCCGTGTCGAAAATAAGGGCACCCAGAGTTTAGGTTAAAACAATAAACTCCAGGTCAGTCATGTGACTAGTGTGAGAACTAAAAACAGTTATTAATCGTTATTTTGAAGGAGAGTAATTCAAGGGACCACGCCGTATAACATGGAACGGGTTCCTCCCAAGAATACTTGTGCACAGAATAAACAACGCAATGCTTTTTCGAAAAATGAAGCTATTATAAGACCCAGGTCCCATCACACAATGCAACGCAAGCCGGAGGATAGGGTTTTCCCTTATAATAGCCAAACATGTTTGGTACGTTAAAACAAATCATTTGATACTATTATAAGTGCATAGTGTCAAAACAATTTCAATCATAAATATCAATCATAGACGACATGGGTACCATATATCATGTTGCCATACTAGTTCTACAATTAAAACCGCAATATCACGTATTGGAAATTGGATTTCCGTCATGAGTCGAGGCAAGGGGCAAGCTCCTCTCCGATTCGAGACACTCTAGCAAATGTCTTAGGACCCCACTATGATCCTTGGATCTTCAGGGCCGGTCCTCACCTAACTTTGGAGGATTAGTTATTCCTGAACACACATTTCCCGGTCCTAACAGACCTATATCCGAGGCACCTCGCATTCCAACAACCACACAGGTGAAAAGTATATAAATGTCAGCCAGTTTAAGCACTGACACCACCCATAGCTAGAAAGAAACGTCGTGCTCTCCCTGCAGTCACTATCCCATTTTTGACTCATACAGAGGTGTAAGGCTCGCGAATTCACGCTATACACAAAGCTGCTCCACACAGGCCGTGCTTTGATCATCAACCACAAGACTTTGCTTTTCAACAGAAACCTTGATCAATTGCCACTTACGCATGCCACACTGGCAATTCACTCCATGCGACTGATGTCCATCGATATACAACCTCTGAGCTCGTACGTCTCAGAGAAGGGCGTTAAGCAAGAGAATAAATTCTCCGCTGCCAAACAGATGAATATTTAATAGAGATCAATCAACATAGAATAAAATCCAATGTCAGGCACACAGTCCATTTACAAGTTCGTTGTAGGTCTGAACGAAACCGGAGGCACTTTCCTCGCATATCCATCAATCTCCAAGTACGTCTGGACGATCACCAACTGTTTCTCTCCTCTTGGGTGTACAGCCCAATCGAGATCATCAGCAATCACCCAAACGATGTGAAGACTTCTGGTCTTCAATCACCGTCTTCATCTTCGACTTATCGTCGAATCGGTTATTCAGAATGGGTATAAACCCGGCCTTTCCGAATAACCCACGTATATAATAAACAAATGTTACACAAACACAACATACGCCTCATTCCAATTCAGAATATTCTTTTATTCACAAAATCACATTCTTAGGGAAAGGTTCCCATTAATTTTATCAAAGATAAATTCTTCTAAATTTATTCTTTAATCTTCCTTTGGATATCATTTCAAACCATATTATGGTTTTCCAAACTAGTCGGGATTAGCGAACCACACCGAAGTAATTATTTATTTTATTTCCCAATCCCAACATATTCATCCCATGGAGCAAAACTGGTAATACTCCATATCTAACACCACGGTGTTATCGGTAAAATTAATTACCATTTCACGTTCAAATCTAATTAAAGATTTAACTATCACTTTTGAGCAAAACTGGTGGTACTCCATTCTCGATCACCTTTCAGATTTGATAATTTAAATTATCAACTTACATTTCAATCTAATTAAAGATTCATTAAAACTCCACTTAGTTTTAATCTTTTCAAAAATCAATATCCTGTCTTTAACTGTGTTAAAGAACCAATGTCATCTAAAACACGGTTCACGATAAACCCAAAATCACATTCAAATTCAATTCCAATTAAATATCATTTAATTGGTACACTTCATTAAATCTATATAGAAAGATTTAATCTTTTTCTCTATTAGGTTTAAGAACAGTGTTAATGAAGGCACCATTCACGACAAACCCAAATCACATTTGAAATTAAATACAAGACTCTGAATAGAAAATATATCGGCTTATATTCAATATCAAATTCTACGACCAACAAATATCGTATTGGAAATAACGATATAAATATATCTTTCAAATCTCCATACCCATATCTGTATAATCACGAAATCCAACATCGAAATATTCCGAAGATAATTTCGATTCAAATCTATTTCCACTTCACGTTTTGGAATTATGATTATTTCTAAAACCAAATCAAATTCAATTTATTTATTTAAAAAATAAATTGATTTTAATTCTAGTTCAAAACTAGTTCATTTTGATAAAAAATCTATTTTTATCTTTTCAAATATGGACATTTTCATCCCAATTCTTCACAAATCATTTCTTATGATTTTACACAAATTATTGATATTTTTAATAATTTTATCAAGGCCCGTACAGTCGATTTCCATCAACGGTCATCGAACTGCACTTACAGCGACCTTTTCCAAATTTGATTTGGGCATAATTCCAAATCCAACCTATAGATTTCAAATTTCTAATATTCATTGGAAAGCTCTTTTCGATACGAACCCAACGGTTCCGATTTTAGGAGAATCCGACGGTCAGATCTCCCGCAACGTCAATTCGAAGTCAATGGTCGAAATTCATGAACTGCCACAGCGCGGCGCGTTCTATTCAGGCCATTATATATATAATATATATATTATATATATTTCGTCGATTTCCTTTTAAAACGTATTTTATAAATCGTTTTAAATTCATTTTCGAAACAATTTCAACTTCATATTTAATTTCGAATCGAAATTGAATATTCCACATCATCGATATACAAATGATAATATTTTCAAAACGTTATATTTTGAAATTACTTCTTTTTCTATAATCATTATAAAAACGAATATAATCGATATAAATATCGCTCACGTCAAAATGGCACATCTCTAATCAACACGACTTTATATATTTCAATAAATTCGTTATTCTATTCAACAAACGAATATTTATTCTATTCAACACATGAATATATATTTCTTTCAACACATGAATATTCGCAACACATGAGCAGGTTTACAGAGCTCGAGAATAAGACACATTAGAACCAAACGAAAGAATTCATCAGAGATTGGATTAGTAATATCCAATAAGAATGACTCATTAGAGATGGGATCAGTAGTGTCCTAGAACGAGTGTGAAGAGTGTTATTTTTAAAATAAAAAATGAAAAAAAACTTGTTTTGAAAATTTAAACCTTATCATACGTATTTGAGTAATTTATTCTGGATTGATTTAGGCTATCCGGTATAAAGAGATTTTGAATATATGTCTGATCCACGTGTATTTAGAGCATTAAATATACTAGATGGATATAAAATCACACTCTAGTCGCCTGGAGATGATCCTGGTAATCGTGATCACATTACCAGTGCTTATGTTTGAGTGACGAAAGTGGGATATCTATATATTTCCAATTGGCTGGTGTGAGAACCAAAACTAGATAGGATTTATTGTTTGTGATTTGGCATCAAAAATATGATTTTTGAGTATATAAAAATTATGAATTTGAAAAGATAATCAACTAATTGATTGCCGATTGTGTTGTTTGATTATTATTCTGATTAATAAAAATATATTGGAACCATAAAACCCATAAGAGAAATGAAGGTAAATTTAGCCAAATCGAATCAAAATTTTGAGTGAACTGGAAATTTGATTGAAATTGCATATATGTATAAATATATATATATATATATATATATATATATCTGTGTGTGTGTGAACAGGTCATAGCATGAAAGCTAAGAAGAGGAATAAAATTGTATGCCCGACAAATAGGTACATGTTTGCTAATTTATTAGGTTTTGATGATTTTATGAGCCGATTGGCTAGCCGCTTGGCTTTTTCCTTTTCTTTTGGATTGGTGAGGGCCCTGCATGGCTAGTTGTGGTTTTAAAGGTCTTCCCGTAGAAAGGAGGTTATGGAGAAAATTTCCAAAAATTTTGGGTGTTAGCCAAATTTTTGAAGAATTTGAAATTTCTTAGAAACTGAAAAGTTGAAGAATGAAAGCCAGAAAGAAAGTTGAGTTGATTAATTAAACAACTTTCAGCTCCATTCCTTTTCAAGGATGAAAAGATTTATTTTAACTATTTTAATGGAATTTGAATATTTAAAATGATTTATTTTAAATAATAACGACTAAAAATTTATTTAAATCGAAGTTAGAACGAATAAATATATTTTAATTATATAACGAGCCTGAAATGGCGTGGCAGTTTGAAAATTTGATTTCAAATGAATGTACAGGATTCAAAATAAATCGGATTTCAGCAAAACCAGAAATATTTGAATCTATTTGAAAATATCTTTCCAACGAATGTGAAAAATCCAGTTTTATAACGGGAATAAAAAGTTATGTCCAGTTGAAAATTCAGAATAGTCGCTATGGAATTTATATATATATATATATATTATATACTATATGACCCTTAAAAGTAGCCATTTTGCAAACGACCTCCGTTTTCGACGAGACCACTTTTGTTGGATCTGGAATGTCAAACTATTGTTATATTCCAATTTCCAGAATTTTTGGAATTAATATGTGAGCATGGTGAATTTAAACGCGTTTGGTAATTTTAGTTTGAAATTAATCGACTGAAATTGACCGTTTTTCAAATGGCCTCCAAATTCGATGAAATTATTTTTGTTAGGACCGTATCGTCAAAACATGGCTAGATTTATTTTTAGGGAACTTTTGGAGTCAGTATTGGCGCGGTAAATTAAAATGTACGCTTAAATTAAATATATATTGATTTAAATTTAATTTAAAGAAAAACTAGATGAAACAATCGAATTAGCCTGCGGGACCTATCCCATTGTGTTCAGAATGGGGGTATTTAAGTAGGGGCGACGTCGTTATGTGTGATTTGGGGTTCGAATGAAAATTCACATTTTCCGGAATAATATAATATTAAGTTATGTACTTATATATATATTTAAAAAACTTAAAAAAAATACAGTTTCCCCTAAAAATCGATTTCCTCGGAAGTCGATTGATAAAAAAAATGGAGGTCGACGAATCTGCTTAACCGCCGTAACCCCATTCCGCCTCGCCCTTCGTCGACCTTCTTCTCCACCGCTCCACTCCGCGCCCATCGCCTTTCGCCATTGCTGCCTCGACGAGCTTTGCAACCCTAAATCACGCAGCCAGCGTACTGCCCCCATTAAAGACTGCGCTCGCACCTATAGCGCGAAATCCGAGACCGCGCCTCCTCCTCCTTAACCTTCCCACACCGCCGGAACCGCCATCAATGTCACCCGCGAGCCATTCTGATTGAATCCCTGGAAAAAATGTGAGTACCCTGTATTCTCGTTCTTTGAATTGTTTGGGGTTTTTTCATAATTTTAGCCAATGAATTTCTTTGATTTTTGCTCTCAATTTTGTTGTTGACTTTCGAAATTGATTTGGTCTGATTTTCGTGTTTCCCCTTTTGTCATACTCGAATGAAATTGATTCCTTTGTTTTGAAAAAAATAAAATCTTTATGAATATAAAAATATGATTTTTATGAATGTAAAAATATGATTTTTATCGTATGTTTGAATTATTTTTAGAAAGATAAAAATAGGATTTTTATCATATATATACTATTTTTAAAATAGTCAAGACATGAAATTATTTTTAGAAAGATAAAAATATGATTTTTATCATATGTATACTATTTTAAAAATAGTCAAGTTACGGAAATATTTTTAGGTCGATAAAAATATGTTTTTTTTATCGTATGTATGTTATTTATAAAACAGAGATGTTGGATTTCTAGAAATTTTTAAGACTGACAATCAAAGCACGACGGAGTTGGAAACCAATGGTGAGAACTTCTCACTCTAATTTTGTTTATAATTAAATATATACTAGGATGCAGACGGTGCTTAGTAGCACCCGACACCTTTGATTGAAACCATGGATGTTTGGTTGTTTGTTTTGATTGATTTAATTGGTTGAGTTTGGTTTGGGATGTGAATGGAATGGATTGAATTTGGTTTGTGTATGGCGTGGGCCATTATTAGGCGAGGGATAAGGCTAGACCTTATTCCAGTTCTAGTATTGCGCCGTTATGCTGCCAAAATTTTCTGAAATAAAATGTGTTAGTTAAAAATAACCTTTTTAATGTGTATATGAATGGTACAAAATATTCATATGTTGAATAAAATATTTAAACATTAAAAATATCATTTTTATTGAATGTTTGAACTATTAAAAATATTCATGTGTTGGAATAAATATTTTATCGTTAAAATATAATTTTTAACGTATATATGAAAAGCAAAAATTCTCTTGAAATGAAAATAAATATTCATATACAAATTGGACGATTTGTTTATGTACACTCATTTAACTGACATGGATTGGGATGATATATTTTACACATCGCCCAACTGCACAAATAATATTCAACATTTATTTATTGAAACCCCACACGGGTATTGGAATGATATTTGACATATACTAATCCCAATTGTTTAGTTGTATATCAATCGATTGTTGACAGACTGTTGTAAGCATTAATTATTTATATTTAACGCTTATGCAGTTGTGTAGTGCACTCTAGATGATGGTTGATTGTTTATCATTGTTGTTGTATACATATGATGTATGAAATCCATATAAATAAAATTATATAGTAATTGACTGTGTTTGATTCCAATTCGAAAGAACGAATATTTTAAATTAATGAATATTTTAAAATGATGAATAATGAATATTTATAATAATATTCAGTAATGGATCAAAATATGATTTTGATGTCCGATTTGGGATGGACATGAAAATATTGAAATATAAGAAGCTGTGTTGATTAGATATGCGCCATTTTGACGCGAACGGTATTTATATCGATTTTATTCATTTTTATAATGAATATCGGAAAGGAAATTATTTCAAAATTTGATATTTTGAAAATATTATCATTTAAATAATATAATGATAAGGAGTATTCAATTTTGATTTAAAATTAAAAATGAAGTTAAAATGGTTTTTAAATGAATTTATAAACGATTTATAAAATATGATTTAAGTGGAAATCGACGAAATATATATAATATATATTATATATATTTAATGGCCTGAATAGAACACGTCGCGCCTCTGTCGTTTGCGAATTTCGACCATTGACTTCGAATTGATATTACGGGAGATCCGATCGTCAGATTCTCCTAAAACCGAAACCATTGGTGTCGTATCAAAAAGAGCTTTCCAACGAATACAAGAGATTTGGAATCTAATGGTTGGATTTGGAATTATGTCCAAATAAAATATAGAAATGGTCACTGTAAGTGCATTTCGATGACCGTTTATGGAAATCGATTGAAAGGGCCTTAGAAAAATTATTAAAAATATTGATAATTTATGTAAAATCATAATAAATGATTTGGAAAGAATTGGGACAAAAAATTCCATATTTGAAAAGATAAAAATATATTTTTATCGAAATGAACTAGTTATTAACTAGAATTATAATCCAATTATTTTTAAATAAATGATTGGATTGAGAATGGGTTTTAATATAACTAGAATTTCCGATATATGAATTGGAGTGGATTTGAATGGAAATCATCTTCGGTATATTTCGATGTTGGATTTCATGATTATACGGATATTGTTATGAAAATTTGGAAGATATATTTGTATCGTTATTTCCAATACGGTATTTGTTGGTTTCAGAATTTAATATTGAATATAAGCCGATATAATTTCTATTAGAGCCTTGTATTTGATATCAAATTGGATTTTGGGTTTGTCATGAATGGTGTCTTAAATAACACTGTTCTTAAACCCAGTTTATAAAAAGAATAAATCTTTTAATTATAATTTAGTGAAGTTTTACAATTAATTAATATTTAAATGGAATTGAATAAAAGAATTGGATTTTGGGTTTGTAATGAATGGTGTTTTTAGTAACACTGTTCTTGAAACCCTTGTGAAAAGAATAAATCTTTTAATTAAGATTATTAGTGTTTCCAGTTATATTTAATAATTTGAATAAAATGGAATGTGAATTGGGTTTATTGTGAACTAGGTTTTAACGACATTCGTTCTTTAACCCGATTTATAATGAAATGTGAGTTGGAATTTATAAATCTTTTTATTAAGATTTAATGGAAAATTTTCCAAAGTAAAGTTTTCCAATTTAATAAGATAAATTGGAATTCGATTTGGTAATAATCGAAGTGAGCTTCTGTGGAGGAAGACTGTTAATATATATGGAATTTAAAAGGCTTTGTCATTATTCCATTTATATTATTAGTTGGATACGGAAATTGATATCGATTATATATTGAATTGTTTTCCATGAAGACTCCATTATTAATGGAATATGATTTCGGGTTTATCATGAACTGTGTTTTAAATGATATTAGTTCATTAACCCAGTTAAAGACAGAATTACATGTCTAACATTGTATTTCGAAATATATTGTTGATCTCTGCTAAATATATATCTGTTTGGTGGCGGAGAATTTATTCTCTTGCTTAACACCCTTCTCTAAGACGTATGAGCTTAGAGGTTATATATCGACAAAAGTCAATGGTACGGTGTAGATTGTCGATGCGGCATGTTTGATTTCCCAATGTTAAATAATCGTTAATATTGATTTTTAGGAAGATTAAAACTGAGTGGAGTTTTAGTGAATCTTTAATTAGATTGAAATGTGAATGTGATAATTTAAATTATCAAATTTAGGAAATGATCGAGAATGGAGTATCACCAGTTTTGCTCCACGCAATAGTTAAATCTTTAATTAGATTTGAACGTGAAATTGCAATTAAATTTACCAGTAATGTAACAACACGGAAAATCTGAACTAATTTAAAAATTTTATTTTGGTAAATTTAATGAATTTTGAATATTTAAGATGACTTATTTTAAATAATAACGACGAGAAAATTTATTTTGAATAGAATTAGAACGAATATATTTATTTGAATCGTCGTTAGAATATAAATATTTATTTTTAATTATAAAAGGAATTGAAAATGGCGCGGTAGTTCGAAAATTTGATTTCAAATTTCAAATGAATGTACAGGATTTAAAATATATCAGATTTTAGCTAACCCAAAAATATTAGAATCTATTTGAAAATATCTTTCCAATGAATCCGAAAAATTGAAATTTCATAGCGCGAATAAAAAGTTATGTCCAGTTGAAAATTCAGAATAGTCGTCATGGGATTTTGGACCTTAAAAATGGAAATTTTGCAAACGACTTCCGTTTTCGACGAAACCATCTTTGTTGGATCCGGGATGTCAAGTTATTGCTAGATTCCAAAATTCATTATTTTTGGAATCAATATGTGAGCGTGGCAAAAGAAAACGTGTTTTGACAGTTTCAGTCAATTTGGATCGACCAGAAAATGGCCATTTTTCAAATGGTCTCCAAATTTAACGAAATTAGTTTTGCTAGAACCGTATCGTCAATACGAAGCTAGAAATTATTTTTCGGGAATTTTTTGAGTCCGTATGTGGCTCCGGTAAATTGAAATGTGCGTTCAAATTCAATATATAGATTTATATTTTGATTTTGACGGAAATTGATCGAAACAGTCAAATCAGCTTACCGTACATATCCCATTGTGTTCGGAATGGGGGTAATTAGTTACGGACGACAGTCGGTGGGTTCAATTTAGAGTTCGAATTTAAATGTTACATTGTAGGAAAAACTAAATAAAAAAATATAAAATATAGAAAAGGGGGCCAATCCCCTTTCCTTTCTTCCACAAGCCGACATCGGGTATATTAAAAAAAAGAGAACATGGGGGGAGATCGACGCCGCCGCGGTCCCCAAAGGCGTCGCGCCTCCGGCGCCGCCACCAAAGGGAACCCCCCACCTCCAGCTCTCCTGCTTCTCCTCCCCTCTTCTAATTTAGCCGTAGCCCCCCAATCCCAAAACTCTAGGCACCGCCAGCCCTCCCCCCGGCCCACCACCCCTTGCGTCGGTCAGCAGCCGCTCCCCCACCGCCCTGGCCACCTCTGGTCACCCTCCTTCGGCCTCCATACGCCGGTGATCTTTTCTTCATTTTATTTTATTTTTATCTAATTCTGAAAATAAAAATGTGAGTTTTATATGGGAAATTTGAAAATAAAAATGCGATTTTTATTTCGAATAACATTGTACGGTTTATATGTATAGATATTATAAAAAGGTTTGATTTTTCTTTTAATAGAAAGCTTATATTTTTATATTAATAAAAATATGATTTTTTATATTATAGGGATAATAAAAATATGATTTTTATAATATGAATAACATATGAAAATATAAATTTTAACGTATGTATGTGATAATATAAAGATTCGATTTTTATATATGTAGAAAGGCGATAAAAATATAATTTTTATTTTGTAGGAAGAATCATAAAATGTGATTTTTATAGATAAAAATACAATTTTTATAATGTTTTCATTATGATAAAAATACGATCTTTATATGGATATCATTAAGATAAAAATTCGATTTTTATTATATATGAAGCAAAATAAAAATTCGATCTTTATATAAGAAGTAGAAATATAAAAATATAATTTTTATATAGAAAGAAGCGTTGTAAAAATATATGAAGTAGAAATAAAAATATGATTTTTTATTTATTGGAATGAAGCAATAAAAATATGATTTTTATCTATGAACAGCGTGAAGAAGATTGCGTTGGAATTTTGAATAGAATCCAAACCATCGTCCGTTAAAGCACGGCGGAGTGGAACCCAAAGGTGAGAACTTCTCACCTTAATTTTATTTCTAGTTAAAATATATACTAGGATGCACACGGTGCTTAGCAGCACCCGACTCCAGTCGTCCACAGACCATGGATGGCTTTTTTGTTTGATTGATGTGTTGTGAAAATTGATTGTGTGATGTGGAATGAAAATAAATATTTTATAGTTAAAAATATAATTTTTAACGTGAATATGAATAAAATAAATATTTATAAACAAATCGGACGATTTGTTTGTGTACACACATTGGACTGATATTGATTGGGACGATCAATTTTACACATCGCCTAACTGCATAAATAAAATTCATTATTTGTTGGTTGAAACCCCACACGGGTATTGGGATGATATATGACATACGCTAGTCCCAATAATTAGCTGTATGTCAATCGATTAGTTGACAAACTGTTATAAGCATTGAACATTTATATTTGATGCTTATGTAGTGTAGAATGCACGTTGGATGATGATTGACTGTGTTTGATTGGTGTTCTGTACATGTGTATATGAAATCCATATAAATCAAATTATATGGTAATTGACTGTGTCTGATTCCAGTTCAGAAAGAAATAATAGTTTAAAATAATATTCAGTAAAAAAAATCAAAATATGATTTTGATGTACGATTTGGTATGGACACGAATATATTTAAATATATAAAGCCGTGTTGATTAGATTAGCGTCATTTTGACGTGAACGATATTTATATCGATTTTATTCATTTCTATAATGAATATCGAAAAGGAATTGATTTCAAAATATAATGTTTTGAAAATATCACTGTTTATATACCGATGATATGGAATATTCAATTTTGATTTGAAACTGAATATGAAGTTGAAATCGTTTTGAAAACGAATTTGAAACGATTTATAAAATACGTTTTAAAAGGAAATCGACGAAATATATATAATATATATATTATATATATACAATGGCCTGAATAGAACGCGCCGTGCTGCAGTAGTTCGTGGATTTCGACCATTGACTTCGAACGGACATTACGGGAGATCCGACCGTCGGATTCTCCTAAAACCAGAACCGTCGAGTTCGTATCGAAAAGAGCTTTCTACAAATATTAGTGATTTGAAATCTAATGGTTGGATTGGGAATTATGTCCAAATCAAATTTGGAAAAGGTTGTTGTAAGTGCATTTCAATGGCCGTTTATGGAAATCGACTGTACGGCCCTTGATAAAATTATTAGAAATATCAATAAATTGTGTAAAATCATAATAAATGATTTGGAAAGAATTAGGATGAAAAATTCCATATTTGAAAGGATAAAAATATATTTTTATCAAAATGAACTAGTTATGAACTAGAATTACAATTCAATATTTTTAAATAAATTAATTGGGTATGAAATGGTTTTAAAAATAACCAGAATTTCCAAAAATGAATTGGAATGGATTTGAATCGAAATTATCTTCAGAATATTTCGATATTGGATTTCGTGATAATACGGATATTGTGGAGGAATTTGGAAGATATATACATCGTTATTCCAATACTATATTTGTTGGTTTCAGAATTTGATATTGAATATAAGCCGATATGTTTTCTATTCAGAGCCTTGTATTTAATATCAAATTGGATTTTGGGTTTGTCGTGAATGGTATCTTTAATAATACTGTTCTTAAACCCAACGGAGTTAAGGAAATTAGAAACTGACTGGAGATTAGTTAAGTTGAATGGTTTCTTGGGTATTGATCTGATGTTGGTCTCGGCCTTCGGGGTTAATACTTAGGGAATTGTTCTCTTACTAATTTACGGTTAGAGACTGATGGGATTTTGGGTTTGTTGTGAACTGTGTTTTTAACGACATTCGTTCTTTAACCTGCTTTACAGTGAAATGTGATTTGGAATTTATAAATCTTTTCATTAAGATTTAACGGGAATTTTCCAAAGTAAGGTTTTCCAATTTGATATATTAAATTGGAATTGAATGGAAATCGATTGATAATAGTCGAAGTGAACTTCTGTGGAGGAAGACTGTTAATACGTATGGAATTTAAAAGGCTTTGCCGTTATTCCATTTATATTATTGGTCAGATACGGAGACAGATATCGATTAGATATTGATTTGTTTTACCGTAAAGATTCCGTAATTAATGCAATGTGATTTGGGTTTATCGTGAACGGTGTTTTAAAATAACACTTGTTCTTTAACCCGATTAACAATGGAATGAGATTTTGGGTTGTCGTGAATGGTATCTTTAAAAATATTGTTCTTAGACCCAATGGAGTTAAGGAAATCAGAAACTAACTGGAGGTTAGTTAAGTTGAATGGTTTCCTAGGTATTGATCTGATGTTGGTTTCGGCCTTCGGGGTTAATACTTAAGGGATTGTTCACTTGCTAATTTATGGTTAGAGGCTGTTGGAATGGAATATGATTTGGGTTTATCGTGAGCTGTTTTTTAAATGACATTATTTCTTTAATCCACTTAAAGACAGGATATGATTTCCTAAGTTAAATAATCATTAATATTTATTTTTGGGAAGATTAAAATCAAGTGGAGTTTTGATGAATCTTTGATTAGATTGAAATGATATCCAAAGGAAGATTAAAGAATAAATATAAAGAATTTATCTTTGATAAAACTAATGGGAACCTTTCCCAAAGTATATGAATATTTGAATAAAAGAATATTCAGAATTGGAATGAGGCATATGTTGTGTTTTTATAATACTTGTTTAATATATACACAAGTTATTTGGAAAGGCCGGATTTATACCCATTCTGAATAAGTGATTCGACGATAGGTCGACGATGAAGACGGCGGTTGAAGATCGGAGGTCTTCACATCATTTGGATGATTATTGATGTCTTGATTGGGTTGTACACCGAAGATGAGGTAATAAGTGGTGATCGTCCAGACGTACTTGGAGATCAACGGATATGCGAGGACCTCTCTCCTGTATTGGACATACGGGAGAGGAATAAGGTGCCTCCAGTTTCGTTCAGACCCAGAACGGACTTATACATGGATTGTATGTCTGACATTGGATTTTATTTTGTGTTGATTGATTTTTATTAAATATATATGTAACGACCCAGAAAATCTGAACCAATTTAAAAATTTTAAATTGGCTAAAATAATGGATTTTAAATATTTAAAATAAATATTTTAAACAATGGCGATGAAAACTGAGTTGAATCGACATTTGAAAACGAATATAATTAATTATAATTATATATAGAATTGAAAATGGCGCGGTAGTTCGATAATTCGATTTCAAACTTCAATTGAATATACCGGGTGCAAAACAATCCGGATCTTAGTGAAACCAAAAATAATGGAATCTAATTGATGATATCTTTCTAACGAATCCGACCAATGGAAATTTGATAGCGGGAATCAAAAGATATGTCCAGTTGAAAATTCTGAATAGTCGCTATGGAATTCAGGCCCTTAAAAATGGATGTTTTGCAAATGACCTCGGATTTAGACGAAACCACTTTTGTTAGATCCGCAGTGTCAAGTTATTGCTAGGTTTCAAATTTCATAATTTTTCGAATCAATATGTGAGCGTGGCAAAAGAAAACGCGTTTGACCAGTTTCCGTTGATTTTAATCGACTGGAAATTGGCCATTTTTCAAACGGTCTCAGAATTCGACGAAACTAGTTTTGTTAGGACCGTATCGTCAATACGAAGCTAGAAAATATTTTTCTGGAATTTTTCTAGTTAGTATGTGACCCCGGTAATTTGAAATGTACATTTAAAATTCAATATAGTGATTTAAATGAAAATTCAAAAGGAAACTGATTGTAACGATCAAATCAGCTTGCGATACATATCCCATTGTGTTCGGAATGGGGGTGAAACGGTATGGACGACAGGCGGTGGGCCTCGTTTCGAGGTCATATGTAAAAGTCAACTCTTTGCTAAATTAAATAATTAAATAATAATAAAAAAATAAAAATAAAATAATCATTTCCCTCCCCCCCCCCCTTTTTCTTTGTTCTGGCCCCCCCTTTCTCATTTCGATTCAAACAGAAAAGTGAAAAAAAAAAAAAAAAAAGCCCTAAGCCGATCGACAGCCGCCCCCCCCCCTGGAGCGCCGCCGCCACCCCCTCAAGACCAGTCGCCGACGAAGCAGCCCCCCCCCTCCCAAGCGAGCGACGCAGCAACCCCCCCCCTCCATCGACGAAGACCCGAAGCCCTCCCCCCAGACCGCAACCGCCGACGCCTTCTTCGATTCCCCCCCCTTTTTTTTTTCTCTTTCCGCAGCTACCTCGGTGAGCATCCCCTATTTTTATTTATTTAATTTATTTTCTTTTTTATTTTTATTTTATTCTGTTAAAAACTGTTTTATGTTTTAAAGTTAAAACTGTTTTAGGTAATTAAAAACTGATTTTAATTTTAGGTAATTAAAACTGATTTAGATTTTAGAAATTTAAAACTAGTTTTTTTGTAAAGAAAGTAAAAACAGAACTTTTAAAAGTAGAATAAAACTGATTTTGTTTTTTTTAAAAAGGATTAAAACTGAATTGATTTTTATAAAAATAATAAACTGATTTTGTTTTAAAAAGATTAAAACTGTTTTGTTTTAAAAAGTAGTTTAAAACTGAATATTTTTAAAAGTAAAAAAAAAAAAACTGAATTTTGTAAGAAAGAAAAAAAAAACAGATTTTATAAAAGAATAAAACTGAATTTTCTTAAAGAATAAAACTGCATTTTCTAAAAGAATAAAAACTGCATTTTTTTTTTTTTTTTTAAAAAGATAAAAACTGCATTTTTATAAAAGCAAAAATCATATTTTTATATGTTGAAGTCAAAATAAAAATCATATTTTTATATGTTGAAAGTCGATATAAAAATCATATTTTTATATAATGAATAGCGAAGTCAAAATTCGATTTTTTATATATTAAATAGCATAGTAAAAATTCTATTTTTACATATACAGAGGATACGGGCGAAAGCGACAAATAGGCGAAGATTTCTATTAAGAAGAGTCTCGCAGTTGGATAGCTATTGGTGAGATTTTTGATTTAAAAATTTATATATATATATATGAGTAAAAGTGAATTGCTATATATAAATCTATATATATATATATATACGCCCCTCGTCCACAAACCATGGACGATATTTATTGGTTGAAATTGTTGTGATAATTGGTTGATAACGAATAGATTGTTTGGGATTGTTTGTGATGGATATTGGTTGATTGTGGTTGAAAAATACCCGTTTGTGGTTGTGAAATATTTGGTTGAAACCACTTAGGATTAGTTTGTGGAAATGAAATAAATATATACATGCCGCCTGCGTGCGAACTAGATGCATGTTTCCCATTGTCAAAAACCGCGAGGTTTTAAGGTAGAGCGAGGAGTCGTACTAGGGACGGTGCCGGTGTAACTACCCTGCCGTTATGCTGCCGAAATTTTGAATAATATTTGTGTGTTTGAATTATTTTCATATGCTTAAACTATATTTATTCCTTATATAGAAAACATTCATGTGTTGAATTGATATTCATTCGTTGTTTAGAAATTCATGTGTTGAATGGTATTCATATTTTGAAATAAATTGTTCGATAATAAAAATCACATTTTTATCTATATATAGAAACCATAGAAAACATTCATGTGTTGAATTGATATTCATTCGTTGTTTAGAAATTCATGTGTTGAATGGTATTCATATTTTGAAATAAATAGTTCGATAATAAAAATCACATTTCTATCTATATATAAAAACTATAGAAAACATTCATGTGTTGAATTGATATTCATTCGTTGTTTAGAAATTCATGTGTTGAATGGTATTCATATTTTGAAATAAATTGTTCGATAATAAAAATCACATTTTTATCTATATATAGAAACCATAGAAAACATTCATGTGTTGAATTGATATTCATTCGTTGTTTAGAAATTCATGTGTTGAATGGTATTCATATTTTGAAATAAATTGTTTGATAATAAAAATCACCTTTTATCGACTATATGAACTATATAGAAAAATAGTGTTTTGAAATGAATCGTTTTACAATAAAAATCACATTTTTATTGTATGCATAAATCGTTAAAATGCGAAGTGTTAAAAATAGTCACTTGTTCAAAATAAACATAGATGAGTTGAAATATTCATTAATTAACTAATGAAATGATTTGCACCTATTTATGTAACATTAGAATGAATGGTGTTTTTAAACCAAATAGAAATCGAATATGAAATCGAATAGAAAATGAAAAATGATATGAACTGTATATATATGTACATGCAATATTCTTTGAACAGGTTATAGCAAAGGGGCTAGAGAAGAGGAATAAAATTTTGTGCCCGACAAATAGGTACACATTTACTGATTTGTTTGGGTGATGATTTTGAGCCTATTGGCTAGCCGCTTGGCTTCTTCTTTTTCTTTTTGAGATTAGAAGGACCGGGACGCTATTTGCGATTTCCCGACGCTCCCGGTGCAGGGGAGGTTATGGCGAAATTTTTCCAAAATTTAAGGTGTTAGAAAATTTTTTGAAGTGAAAACGATATTGAAATAGTTGAATGAACTATATTTATATAACTATATAAATATAAATAAAATTAAAACGAAACGAAGCCGTGCAGTTCGTATTTCGAAACCGTAATTTCAAACGACTTGTACGGGAAATCCGACCATTGGATTTTCCCGAGATCTCAACCGTCGGGTACGCCTTGGAATAATCTTTCCAACGGCACCAACCTTGTGAAAATCCAACGGTTGGATTGTCTGGAATGTTTAATTCAAATCTGAAGAAAAACAGCGCCAGAATCGATTTTATTTATATATAAATATAAATAGAATTATATTTAATCGAATAACGACGCTGCAGTTCGTATTTTGAAATCGAAATTTCAAACGATTGTACCGGGAGATCCGACCGTCGGATTTTCCCGAAACTGGAACCGTTGGGTTCGTTTTGAAAAGACCTTTCTAATGATGTAAATTTTATGAAGATCCAACGGTTAGATTTTCAGATATGTGTAAATCAAATCTGAAGAAAAACAGCGCCACGGCCGCCTTATGGCCCGAAGCGTCGTTTTAAATAAAATGGCTATTTTAAAATAAATAAAAATAGCGATAAATAGTTATAAAATATCGTAAGCGATATGGAATGGAAATAAACTGAATTTGCTTGATTTATGTGATGTTTGATGGTTGAATGTGTTTGGTGTGAAAACTATATAAAGAACACAATTGGTGTTGTCGAATAATTTAACCATTGAAATAAATCGATTTGAAATTCTAAATATACGTGAATTATTTGAAAAGGCCGAGTTAATTCTCATTTCGAATAATCGACCGACGATTGAAATTCGAAGATGAAGACGATGGTCGAAGACCGGAGATCTTCACCTCGTTTGGATGGTAACCGAGGTCCTGATTGGGAGGCATCCCGAAATATGGATAATGAGTGGTGATCGTCCAGACGTACGTGTTGATCGAAGGGTTTGCGAGGTATTTAGTGCCTCCGGTTTCGTTCAGACCCAGAACGGACTTGTAAATGGACTGTGTGTCCGACATTGGATTTTATTCTGTGTTGATTGATCTCTGTTAAATATACATCTGTTTGGCGGCGGAGAATTTATTCTTTTGCTTAACGCCCCTCTCTGAGACGTACGAGCTCAGAGGTTGTATATCGATGGACATCAATCGCATGGCGTGAATTGCCTGTGTGGCATGCTAAGATGCAGTGATCAGGGCTTCTGTTGAAAAGCAAAGTCTTGTGGTGATGATCAAAGCACCGCCTGTGTGGCGTAGCTTTGTGTATAACGTGAATTCGCGAGCCTCACACCCCGGTATGGACCAGAAACGGGAGAAGGACCTCAGGGAGGGCATGCGTTTCTTTCTAGCTAGGGTGGTGTCAGTGACCTACCAGCCCTGACATTTATATACTTTTCACCTATGTGGTTGTTGTTGTTGCGAGGCGCCTCGGTTTGATCGGACGATCCGGGTCCGATGGAGTCATTCGTTGGCTCATTTACGCCCCAAAGGGCGGGGGAACGTATTGTTCAGGCACTATAATCCACATCGGTGGACCGGCCCTGTCGCTCCAAGGGGCAGTTGCGGCTGTTCCAGTGGCTCGGGCTAGAGAGTCACGAATTCGGTAAGGACTATCTTTTGCCTTGGTTCATGACGGAAATCCAATTTCCAAATACGAGATCGTACGGTTTTGATTGTATATATATATGGCGACATGATATATGGTACCCATGCCGTCTATGATTGATAGTTATGATTTGAAATTGCTTTCAAAACATATAAACACTAGCAATAATATCAAATGCCTTTGTTTTATTCGTATCAATCATATTTTGGCCATTATAAGGTAAAACTCTATCCTCCGGTTTGCGTTGCATTGTGTGATGGGAACTGAGTCTTATAATGGCTTCATTTTTGTTAAAAGCATAGCGATGTTTAAAAGAAAGATTTGTTTTAAAGCACTGGCAATCCAATGGAGTAAACCCGTTCCACGAAAGTGGCGTGGTCCTGTGATTGGCCAATTATATATGTGTTGAGTAGATTTCTCATACCAGTCCCATGACTGACTCGTAGTTTGTTTCACTCTCAAACTCGGGTGCCCCTTTTTCTTCACGGGCAGCCTTGTATTCAGGTTTAGCTGGTTCTTTCTGGATAGCTGGAGCTGAAGATGGATTCTATCATTTATTTCTTTTTATGCTGTTCAGCTCCTATTGTACATATTTTGTTTATTTCCGCTGTAGACATTTATGTATAGCTGAACTATATTTGTACTAAGTAAGATCCTGTATACTGTGTAACTCTGATGATTACTTTTATCCAGTATATTTTGTTGTTCATTCTGGTGTATTTATTTAATTCTGTTCTGCTATTATATGTTTCTGTGTTATATTCCAAAAGATAACCTTGTTTCCGTGAGAACGGGAAATCGGGTCGTCTCAATATATATGTTTGGCAGACGAGAATTTATTCTCTTGCTTAACGCCCTTCTGTGAGACGTAGGAGCTCAGAGGTTATATATCGATAGATATCAGTCGCATGGCATGAATTGCCTGCGTGGCATGCGGAGATGCAGTGATCAAGGCTTCTATTGAAAAGCAGAGTCTTGTGGTTGATGATCAAAGCACGACTTTAATACAGCATAGCTTTGTGTATGGCATTAATTCACGAGCCTCACACCTCGGCATGAGTTAAAAACGGGATAAGAACTGGTTGGACAACACGATGTTTCTTTCTAGCTATAAGTGGTGTCAGTGTTTTATCAAGACCTGACATTTTATATTTTTACCTTTGTGGATGTTGGATTGCGAGGCGCCTCGGTTATATCGGTCTCTTCGGAGCCGATAGATAGGTCCGATAGGACCGGGAAACGTGTGTTCAGGAATTGCCAATCCTCAAACGTAGCGGAGGACCGGCCCAACCGATTCCAAGGGCCGCCCAGAGTGCGTAGTCATGAGCCATTTGCTAGAGTGTCTCGAAGCGGTGAGGAGCCATCCCTAGCCTCGACTCATGACAGAAATCCAATTTCCAATACGCGACATTCAGTTTTATTTGTAGAGCCTAGTATGGCGACATAGTGGGATGGGGTATTATGCTTTCTATGATTGAAACATTTATATTTGAAGTTGTTTTCATACACTTTGCACTATAATAGTATCAAATGATTTGTTTTAATCGTACCAAACATGTTTGGCTATTATAAGGGAAAACTCTATCCTTCGGCTTGCGTTGCATTGTGTGATGGGACCTGAGTCTTATAACAGCTTCATTTTTCCAAAAAGCATTGCGTTGTTTATTCTATGCACTAGTATTCTTGGGAGGAAACCCGTTCCATGTTATACGGCGTGGTCCCTTGAATTACTCTCTTTTAAAGTAAAGTTTTAAATAACTGTTTTAGTTCTCACACCAGTCACATGACTGACCTAGAGTTTATTGTTTTAACCTAACCTCTGGCTGCCCCTATTTCCCACACGGGTAGCTAGCAGTTTCGGTTTTGCAGAGTTATATTCACAGGATCCTGGTTTACAGCTGGAATGATATTCGAAAAGCTCTGTATCCGTTTATCTCTTTCAGTTGTGTTTATGTATTATTTTCCACTGCTATGTAATGTATTTTAATCTCTGATATTTATCAAATGTATGTTATTCATTCATACTCTGTTATATTCTTGTATTCTGATGGAATTGTTGTAATAAGCAATGAAATGTTCTTCTGTTTGTGTTCTGATTTGTCGTGTTCTCAAAGCAATTCGTTCTTTCCTTCAGGGGGAAGTTCAGGTCACCACATTTGGTATCAGAGCTTTGGTTTACAGAGCTCGAGAACAAGGCACATTAGAACCACACAAAAGAATTCATCAGAGATTGGATTAGTAATATCCAATGAGAATGACTCGTTAGAGATGTGATCGGTAGTATCCTAGAACGAGTGTGAAGAGTATATTTTAAAAAAATGAAAACAAATATTGTTTTGAAAATTTAAACCTTATTTGAATATTTATTTGTATTGAATTTGGAAAATCCAATATATAAAGATTTTCCATATACGCCTTGCAAACGTATATTCGAAGTTTTAATATACTGGATAGATATAGAATCATGCTCTAGTCGCTCGGACATGATTCTGGTGACGCTCGGGCATCATCAGTAATTGTGTTTGAGTTTTGAAAGTAGGATTTCTATATGATTCCAATTGACTGGTGTGAGAACCAAAACTAGATATGGCTTATTGTTGTGATTTGGCATCAAAAATCTGAATTTTGTATATATATCAAAATTATGAATTTGAAAAGATAATCAACTAATTGATTGCTGATTGTTGATTATTTTATTAGATTATTTATTTAAATCAACATGTGGAAGAAAGGTAAATTTAGGCCAAATTTTGAACTGTATTGAAAATTGTTTGGAAATGCATGCATGTACATATATATATGTGTGAATAGGTCATTGCAAGGAGGCTAGAGAAGAGGAATAAAATTGTATGCCCGACAAATAGGTACATGTTTACTAATTTATTGGGTTTGGATGATTTTATGAGCCGACTAGCTAGCCGCTTGGCTTTTTCTCTTTCTTTTTGAGATGAGAGGGCCTGTGTGGCGGTTTGGGGAATTTCGTGGTGCTCCCATACAAAGGAGGTTATGGCGAATTTTTTTGAAAATTTAGGGTGTTAGCCAAATTTTTGAAAAATTTGATAAGTTCTTAGAAACTGAAAAGTTAAAGAACTTAAGCCTAATGAAAAGAATGAAAGTTGAGTTGGATAGTAAAACAACTTTCAGCTCCATTCCTTTTCGAGGACGAAAAGATTTTAAGTGGGGGAGATTGTAACAACCCGAAAAATCCGAACCAATTTAAAAATTTTATTTTGGCAATTTTAATGAATTGAGAATATTTAAAATAAATTATTTTAAATAACAACAACGAGAAAAATTATTTTGAATGGAATTAGAGCGAATATATTTATTTGAATCGTCATTAGAATATAAATATTTATTTTTAATTATAAAAGGAATTGAAAATGGTGCGGTAGTTCGAAAATTCGATTTCAAATTTCAAATGAATGTACATGATTCAAAATAAACCGGATTTTAGAGAAACCAAAGATATTAGAATCTATTTGAAAATATCTTTCCAATGAATCCGAAAAATTGAAATTTCATAGTGGGAATAAAAAGTTATGTCCAGTTGAAAATTCAGAATAGTCGTCATGGAATTTTGGCCCTTAAAAATGGAAATTTTGCAAACGACCTCCGTTTTCGACGAAACCATTTTTGTTGGATCCTGGATGTCAAGTTATTGCTAGATTCCAAAATTCATAATTTTTGGAATCAATATGTGAGCATGGCAAGAGAAAACGTGTTTTGACAGTTTCAATCAATTTGGAACGACCAGAAAATGGCTATTTTTCAAATGGTCTCCAAATTTAACGAAATTGGTTTTTCTAGAACCGTATCGTCAATACGAAGCTAGAAAATATTTTTTGGGAATTTTTAGAGTCTGTACGTGGCCCCGGTAAATTGAAATATGCGTTCAAATTCAATATATAGATTTATATTTTGATTTTGATGGACACTGATCGAAACAGTCGAATCAGCTTACTAGACATATCCCATTATGTTCGGAATGGGCGTAATTAGTTAAGGATGACAGTCGGTGGGTTCAATTTAGAGTTCGAATTTAAAGGTTACTTTTAGGAATAATTAAATAAAAAAATAAAAAATATAGAAAAGGGGGTCAACCCCCTTTCCTTTCTTCCACAACCCGATATTGGTATATTGAAATAAAAAAAAGAACGCAGGGGGGAGATCGATGCCGCCATGGTCCTCAAGGGAGCCGCGCCTCCGGCGCCGCCGCCAGAGGAACCCCCCAACCTCCAGCTCTCCTCTTCCTCCCCTCTTCTAATTTAGCCATAGCTCCCCAATCTCGAAACCCTAGGCGCCGCAAGCACTCCCCCTGGCCCACCACCCCTTGTGCGGGTCAACAGCCGCTCCCTCACCCCCTGGCCACCTCTGGCCACCCTCCTTCGACCTCCATATGCCGGTGATCTTTTCTTTATTTTATTTTATTTTTATCTAAATTTGAAAATAAAAATGCGAGTTTTGTATGAGAAATCTGAAAATAAAAACGCGATTTTTATTTTGAATAACATTGCACGGTTTATATGTATAGATATTATAAAAAGGTTTACTTTTATTTTAATAGAAAGCTTAGATTTTTATATTATAGGATAATAAAAATATGATTTTTATAATATGAATAACGATATGAAAATATAAATTTTATCGTATGTATGTAATAATATAAAGATTCGATTTTTTTATACGTAGAGAGGCGATAAAAATATAATTTTTATTTGGTAGGTAGAATTATAAAATGTGATTTTTATAGATAAAAATACAATTTTTATAATGTTTTCATTATGATAAAGATACGATCTTTATATGGATATCATTAAGATAAAAATTAGATTTTTATTATATATGAAGCGAAATAAAATTTTGATCTTTATATAAAAAGTAGAAATATAAAAAATAGAAATATAAAAAATATAATTTTTATATAGAAAGAAGCGTTGTAAAAATATATGAAATAGAAATAAAAATATGATTTTTTATTTATTGGAATGAAGCGATAAAAATGTGATTTTTATCTGTGAATAGCGTGAAGAAGATTGCATTGCAATTTTGAATAGAATCCAAACCATCGTCCGTTAAAGCACGGCGGAGTGGAACCCAAAGGTGAGAACTTCTCACCTTAATTTTATTACTAGTTAAAATATATACTAGGATGCAGACAGTGCTTAGCAGCACCCGACACCCGTCGTCCACAGACCATGGACAGCTTGTTTGTTTGATTGATGTGTTGTGAAAATTGATTGTGTGATGTGGAATGAAAATAAATATTTTATAGTTAAAAATATAATTTTTAACGTGAATAGGAATAAAATAAATATTTATAAACAAATCGGACGATTTGTTTATATACACACATTTGACTGATATTTTGATTGGGACGATCAATTTTACACATCGCCCAACTACACAAATAAAATTCATTATTTGTTGATTGAAACCCCACACGGGTATTGG
Organism: Allium sativum; assembly: GCA_030737875.1. Lineage (NCBI taxonomy): Eukaryota > Viridiplantae > Streptophyta > Magnoliopsida > Asparagales > Amaryllidaceae > Allium > Allium sativum. The sequence continues at coordinate 975,503,691 of CM060915.1, read as the reverse complement.
GATGATATATGACATACACTAGTCCCAATAATTAGCTGTATGTCAATCGATTGGTTGACAGACTGTTATAAGCGTTGAACATTTATATTTGATGCTCATGTAGTGTAGAATGCACGTTGGATGATGGTTGACTGTGTTTGATTGGTGTTCTGTACATGTGTATGAAATCCATATAAATCAAATTATGTGGTAATTGACAGTGTCTGATTCCAGTTCAGAAAGAAAGAATATATTAAAATAATATTCAGTAAAAGATCAAAATATGATTTTGACATCCGATTTGGTATGGACATTAATATATTTAAATATATAAAGCCGTGTTGATTAAATTAGCGCCATTTTGACGTGAACGATATTTATATCGATTTTATTCATTTCTATGATGAATATCGAAAAGGAATTGATTTCAAAATATAATGTTTTGAAAATATCACCATTTATATACCGATGATATGGAATATCCAATTTTGATTTGAAATTGAATATGAAGTTGAAATCGTTTTGAAAACAAATTTGAAACGATTTATAAAATACGTTTTAAAAGGAAATCAATGAAATATATATAATATATATATATATATTATATATATAATGGCCTGAATAGAACGCGCAGCGCTGCGGTAGTTCTTGAATTTCGACCATTGACTTCGAACGGACATTACGGGAAATCCGACCGTCAGATTATCCTAAAACCAGAACCGTTGGGTTCGTATCGAAAAGAGATTTCAAAGAATATTAGAGATTTGAAATCTAACGGTTGGATTTGGAATTATGTCCAAATCAAATTTGGAAAATGTCGATGTAAGTGCAGTTCGATGGCCGTTTATGGAAATCGACTGTACGGGCCTTGATAAAATTATTAAAAATATCAATAAATTGTGCAAAATCATAATAAATGATTTGGAAATAACTGGGATGAAAAATTCCATATTTGAAAGGATAAAAATAATTTTTTATCAAAATGAACTAGTTATGAACTAGAATTATAATCCAATATTTTTAAATAAATAAATTGGGTATGAAAAGGTTTTAAAAATAGCCAGAATTTCCAATATATGAATTGGAATGGATTTGAATAGAAATTATCTTCGGAATATTACGATATTGGATTTCGTAATCATACAGATATTGTGGAGGAATTTGGAAGATATATATATATATATACATATACATATATATATATATATATCATTATTCCAATACGATGTTTGTTGGTTTTAGAATTTGATATTGAATATAAGCCGATATTTTTTTATTCAGAGTCTTGTATTTAATATCAGATTGGATTTTGGGTTTGTCGTGAATGGTATCTTTAATAATACAGTTCTTAAACCCAATGGAGTTAAGGAAATTAGAAACTGACTGGAGATTAGTTAAGTTGAATGGTTTCCTGGGTATTGATCTGATGTTGGTCTCGGCCTTCGGGGTTCATACTTAGGGAATTGTTCTCTTAATAATTTACGGTTAGAGACTGATGGGATTTTGGGTTTGTTGTGAACTGTGTTTTTACCGACATTCGTTCTTTAACCCGCTTTACAGTGAAATGTGATTTGGAATTTATAAATCTTTTTATTAAGATTTAACGGGAATTTTCCAAAGTAAGGTTTTCCAATTTAATATATTAAATTGGAATTGAATGGAATTCGATTGATAATAATCAAAGTGAACTTCTGTGGAGGAAGACTGTTAATACATATGGAATTTAAAAAGCTATGCCGTTATTCCATTTATATTATTGGTCGGATACGGAAACTGATATTGATTAGATATTGATTTGTTTTACCGTGAAGATTCCATAATTAATGGAATATGATTTGGGTTTATCATGAACGATGTTTTAAATTAACACTTGTTCTTTAACCCGATTAACAATGGAATGAGATTTTGGGTTGTCGTGAGTGGTATCTTTAATAATACTGTTCTTAGACCCAATGGAGTTAAGGGAATCAGAAACTAACTAGAGGTTAGTTAAGTTGAATGGTTTCCTGGGTATTGATCTGATGTTGGCTTCGGCCTTCGGGGTTAATACTTAAGGAATTGTTCACTTGCTAATTTACGGTTAGAGGTAGTTGGAATGGAATATGATTTGGGTTTATCGTGAGCTGTGTTTTAAATGACATTAGTTCTTTAATCCAGTTAAAGATATGATATGATTTCCCAAGTTAAATAATCATTAATATTGATTTTCTGGGAAGATTAAAACCACGTGGATTTTTAATGAATCTTTAATTAGATTGAAACGATATCCAAAGGAAGATTAAAGAATAAATTCAAAGAATTTATCTTTGATAAAATTAATGGGAACCTTTCCCAAAGTATATGAATATTTGAATAAAAGAATATTCAGAATTGGAATGAGGCATATGTTGTGTTTTTATAACACTTGTTTAATATATACATGAGTTATTCGGAAAGGACGGGTTTATACCCATTCTGAACTGATTCGACAATAGGTCGACGATGAAGACGGTGATTGAAGACCAGAGGTCTTCACATTGTTTGGATGATTACTGATGTATTAATTGGGCTGTACACCCTAGACGAGGTAATAAGTGGTGATCGTCCAGACGTACTTAGAGATCGACGGATATGCGAGGACCTCTCTCCTGTATTGGACATACGGGAGAGGAACAAGGTGCCTCCGGTTTCGTTTAGACCCAGCACGGACTTATAAATGGATTGTGTATCTGACATTGGATTTTTTTTATGCTAATTGAATTCTATTAAATATATATCTGTTTGGCGGTGGAGAATTTATTCTCTTGCTTAACGCCCTTCTCTGAGACGTAGGAGCTCAGAGGTTATATATCGATAGATATCAGTCGCATGGCATGAATTTCCTGTGAGGCATGCTGAGATGCAGTGATCAAGGCTTCTGTTGAAAAGCAGAGTCTTGTGGTTGATGATCAAAGCACGGCTTTAATATAGCATAGCTTTGTGTATGGAGTTAATTCGCGAGCCTCACACCTCGGTATGAGTTAAAAACGAGATAAGGACCGTTGGGACAACACGACGTTTCTTTCTAGCTATAGGTGGTGTTAGTGTTTTATCAAGGCCTGATATTTTATATTTTTACCTTTATGGATGTTGGATTGCGAGGTGCCTCGGTTATATCGGTCTCTTCGGAGCTGATAGATAAGCCTGATAGGACCGGGAAACGTGTGTTCGGTAATTGCCAATCTTCAAACGTAGCGGAGGACCGGCCCAATCGATTCTAAGGGTTGCCCAGAGTGCGTAGTTCTGAGCCATTTGCTAGAGTGTCTCGAAGCGGTGAGGAGCCATCTCTGGCCTCGACTCATGACAGAAATCCAATTTCCAATACGTGACATTCAGTTTTATTTGTAGAGCCTAGTATGGAAACATAGTGGGATGGGGCACTATGCTGTCTATGATTGATACATTTATATTTGAAGTTGTTTTCATACACTTTACACTATAATAGTATCAAATGATTTGTTTTAAATGTACCAACCATGTTTGGCTATTATAAGGGAAAACTCTATCCTCCGGCTTGCATTGCATTGCATTGTGTGATGGGACCTAAGTCTTATAATAGCTTCATTTTTCCAAAAAGCATTGCGTTGTTTATTCTATGCACTAGTATTCTTGGGAGGAAACTCATTCTGTGTTATACGGCGTGGTCCTTTGAATTATTTTCTTTTAAAGTAAAGTTTTAAGTAACTGTTTTAGTTCTCACACCGGTCACATGACTGACCCGGAGTTTATTATTTTAGCCTAAACTTTGGGTTCCCCTATTTTCCGCACGGGCAGCTAGTAGTTTTGGTTTTGCATATTTATATTCACAGGATCCTGGTTTACAGCTGGAATGATATTCGGAAAGCTCTGTATCCGTTTATCACTTTCAGTTGTGTGTATGTATTATTTTTCGCTACTATGTAATGTATTGTAATCTCTGATATTTATCAAATGTATGTTATTCATTCATACTCTGTTGTATTCTTGTATTCTGATGGAATTGTTGTAATAAGCAATGAAATGTTCTTTTGTTTATGTTCTGATTTGTTGTGTTCTCAAAGCAATTCGTTCTTCCCTTCACGGGGAAGTTCGGGTCGCCACAAGTAACACCGTGGTGTTAGATATGGAGTATTACCAGTTTTGCTCCATGGGATGAATAAGTTGGGATTGGAAAATTGAACGAATGATTACTTCGGTAAGGTGCGCTAATCCCGATTAGTATGGATAAACTTTAGTTTGGTTTGAATAGATATCCAAATGAAGATTAAAGAATAAATTTAAAGGATTTATCTATGAAAAAATTAATGGGAACCTTTCCCAAAGGATATGACTATTTAAATAAAAAAATATTCAGAGTTGGAATGAGACGTATGTTGTGTTTTATAGCACTTGATTTTAAAATACGCGAGTTATTCAGAAAGGCCGGGTTTATACCCATTTTGAATAACTGATTTGACGATAAGTTGACGATGAAGACGGTGGTTGAAGACCGGAGGTCTTGTAACACCCCGAAAATTCTATAATTGTGAAATTAACAAATTAAAGTATAATTAATTTGAAATCAAAGAATTAAAGGAAACGGGATACGCCATTGCGTTCGTCTCGGAAAAATACGCGAGATAGAGTCCGAGTTTTCGAAAAACGGAGTCCGTATGAAGAAGATATGGCCTTCGGAAGTTTTTAAATTAAATTTAAAATTCAAATAGAATAAAACAATTAAAAATTCCGAAGTGGGGCCCAATGGGCCAGGGCGGAAAAACACCCGCCTGACGCACCCAGGTCGACTGGGCTGTCGACCTGGTCTAACCAGGTCGACAGGCCTGTCGACAGGGCTGTCGACAGGGGTGTCGACCTGGTCCAGAACCAGGTCGAACCCAGCCCAACCTGGCTGGCCAGGTCTGTGTTTGGCCGATTTTCTGTGGTCTGCTTTGTCATTAGGGCTAGGTGGCAAGCTCTAATTGGTCTCTCCTTAGGATGAATGGCTACGATCAATCCAAGCAACATCAATGGCCCTAATCAGTTCATTACCTCTATATAAACAACCCTAGACTAACCCTAATCTATTCATTCAAAAATAAGAACAAAGCCGCCATGTTGCTGAGGAGCGTCTAGGAGTAGCCACCAAATTGGAGAGAGGATTAAGAGGCAAATTCTAAAGCCTAAAGCAATTCAAGCAAATCAAATCAACAAGGAATCGCATCTTCTAAATCCCTAAATTTGAGAATTCGCCACAACGATTGTAAGTAGAGTATTATTTTGGTATGAACAAATAATTGTGTTGATATGTATACTTGATTTGTGGCGATAAAATAATTCATATTTGTGCGATGGAATATTGTATACGTTTGGATGTTCTTGAATTATGTTATTCATTATGAAAAACTACATGCGGTAGTTTTATGCAAGTATGACGTTTGGATATTCGCAAAATATGCAATTTATGTTGAAGCTACATGTAGTTGATTAATTGAAATTCATGCAAGTTTGGGATTTTGTTACTATGCCATCATAATGTGTATTTTTACACAAACATCACTTTTGTGAAGTAATTGGAATAAGGTTGGGATTATCATAATTCATATGAAATTATATTAAAAAGTTTGGCACCATGATCTATGTATTAAGCCATGTTTTGTACTAGAAACCTATTTGCAAACTTATGAATATGGCTAGGCTATGATCGATATTTCGCATAATTGAAAACCATGTTAGGTCTATATTGTTAACGAGAATTATATGATGACATATGTGGTACATGGCTAGGTTAGATTCAAAAATCCCTTTTTGCAAGTTTGCATGACTAAAGTAAAAATAATGATTTCATGTTAGAAATATTTATGCCATAGTCATGTGAGCAAATTTAACTATACTTATGCCATGCTTATGTTTGACATTATGCCATGCTTATGTTTGACATTATGCCATGCTTATGTTAGAAATATTTATGCCATGCTTATGTTTGACATTATGCCTAAACAAAAATATAGGTTCATGTTGTAGTTAAGCCCATGTGTTAATAGTGATATTCTTAACTTAACTACAAGTTTACATGGTTTGATTCATGTCACTTATGCTTTTATGATCAAAGTATATGTTACTACTATGCAAGTACACCAGTTTCTATTTTGTATTTCCAACGTCATATTGCAAGTTCATACGCTCACCTTCCCCTTTTTGTGTATGTAATCACGCTTTAAGCCTCCCCTCTTTCGCATGGCTAAGTTGGGCTTAAAAAGGTTAAGCCCAACATATAAACGAACGTATTAAACGGGGGAAAATAACGTTGGGCTAAATTAATTAATAAATGAAAATATAAAGTAGAAGGGCCCAAATTCAAGTATGGGTTGGGCCCATGATTGGTGTAACCATTACACCATTAACTTAATAATGGGCCGCAAATATTTACATATAAATAAAGAAGAAAGACAAAATATGTAAATGTAGAACATACGATGTGTTTAACTCGAGGTTGGATTGAGTTGTGATGTAAACCTGCCCGGAACCGCCCGGCTGTCCAGTAGTCACAACAATACCTATCCAATGTGGGAGGTTAAACATGGAGCCCAAGAAGGACCCGAGGTTAGACTGAGTTGTGGCGTAAGACTGCCCGGAACCAACCGGCAACAGGCAGCCACAACAATACCTGTCTAATATGAGAGGTCAGGGCCTTAATAAGACAATTAAGGCTGAGTCAGGATTGTTAGGATTAAGTGAACTAAAGACTTAATCAAAATGGAACATGCTAAACTAAACGGACTGGTGGGGTTAGGGTAGAAAACACTTAACCAACTTAGCATGTGGTTAGAGATCGAAAACCTAGTAACGGGGGACCCTTTTCAGCAGTAACCCTGGAAGGTGTATCAGGAAACCCTGAAACTAGGCAGGGTGGGCACGATTACTGGGCTGATTGTAAGAGGTCAAATCGACGGCGGTGGTGTAGCAGTGTAGGTTCTAACGGGGTGCGGGCGTGCACACACTCCGGCGTAGAAAAATAAGGCACTGGACACCAGTAGCATACCTGTGCACTCTAGGATTGTGTCGGGCCGCCACCATGGGACTTGATACACCCCATGGTGGGACCAGCATAGGTAACTACAACATCGGGGGCCGTAAGACACATGTAACTAAGCGAGTAGGAGCCGATCATCATAGAATGGATCACATCACCCTGATTATGGGGTGCCAGTTAGAAACTAGTTTATATGGGTTCAGAGATTAACATGGGGTACGATAGCATATTCGACCCTAGACAACTTAACCAAGTTTATAGTGCTTTCCCACTTCTTGATTATACTTATCATACCCAGTTCTTTATTCATAGAAAAAATAGTACTAGACTTACTCAGGCTTTATGTCTGACTCTACTTTTCTTTCGTCTCCTTTTCTTCTGTTTCCCCCCCCCCAGGTCCACAGGGAGGGAACACTGCAGCTTGACCAGCCTTAACATCCAGCTTGAAGAAGAGAAATGTATTGCTTGGAACTTTCCGTTTTTGAACTATGGCTTGGGACAAACTCTATGGGGCTTTTGCAGTTTATCTATGTTTTATTTATGCTTCTTTAAAATAATGTAATCAAGACAGATTATGAAAGTGTTATGTTATGTTTTTGAGAAAAGATGTAAGACAATCATGGTGTTGTTGTTGTAACACGTATTTGCTTTCATGAATTAAAAGTTCGTTGATTTTCCGCTGTTTACAAATATGTGTTCTTATATCTGTCTTGTATATCTGTGACTTATACTTATAAACCTCCACCAAAATTAGGGCATTCCCTTTGAGAGTGACTCTAACGGAGGTGGGGTGTTTCACTAGGTGTTTCACTTGGTATCAGAGCATAGGTTTACCAGATAAGATAAAAAGTTTTGAAAATTTATTTTCAAAAAGGAAATTTAAAGAAGCATTTTTTTTAAAAGAAAAATGTTATTTTATTCTAAAAGGCAAAGTCCACTCCCCAAAGCCATAGGTATTATCTCATATCCTTCGTTTTGAATCTATCCTTTTTGTTTCAGCATGTCCCAAGAACTTAACTTGCCGGAAGGGGTACCAATACCTGGTTGGTTTAGACGATTCTTAGAAGCGAGGGCCACTCAGCCAGGTCCTACCGTTCCTCCTCCCCCAGCTGAAGGAAATCATCCAGCTGCAGCAGCACCTTTTCCTCCACCTCCTCCTCGGGGAAACACTTTTGCTAAGATATGTAAAGATTTTAAAGCTATGGGAGGAAGGGATTTCCATGGAACTGAGTCCTTCGTGGCAGCTAGAAATTGGCTGAAAGAAACGGAGGACCTATTCATCATCTTTGAGGTAGAAGATAGACAAAAAGTACAACTGGCAGTATGGCTATTGAAGGGCGAGGCTTCCTACTGGTGGGAAGTCACTAATGCTGAAAGACCAGTGGAGACATGGGAGGACTTTAGGGCAAGGTTTGAGACTAAATTTCTCTCAGATGCGGAAAGAAGTTTGCAGTTGGAAAAATTCTTATTTCTTAAGCAAGGGGACAAGACAGTCAGAGAGTATGTGAATCAGTTCGATGAGCTGGCTAGGTTTGGGCTTGACCTAGTCAACACCCCGCACAAGAAGGCTCTCCGTTTCGTCAAAGGGTTAAATGAGCCATTACATAGTTTGGCCATGACCCATATACCCATGGGGGCCACGTATGAAAGATTGGTGCAAATGGCATTGCTGAATGAGGAGGATAAGGGCAAGAAGGAGACAAAGACAGAAAGCTCTCAAGGGAAGAAAGAGGGTTTGCAGCCTAAGAAGACAGACTTTAAGAAAGGCGGGAAAGGCAACAAAGAGAAGAGGAAGTGTAATTTCTGTGGCAAAGTGGGGCACTTAGTAAAGGACTGCCGGAAAAAGAAGGCCAAGGAGAATGGTGGGTGCTTTTCTTGCGGTGAGACAGGCCACAGGGCTAAGGACTGCCCGAAGAAACGAGGACAGGGGCAGAGGGCTGGATCCACCCCAGGGGCACAGGTTCATGTGCTAGAAGCGCCACCATTACAACAGCGAGGTATAAATGCTTCTGTAGAAAGTGTAGTTTATCTTTATGATCACCCCGTTCGCACTTTATTTGATTCTGGCGCATCACACTCCTTTATCTCATCTGCTTTAGTAAATCTCTGCACCTAAAAACTAGTATGGTAGAGGACCCCTTAATTGTTTCAAACCCAATTGGGGGCCCAGCTCATTTGTCTATGATCTGTCTGGATTTGAAAATTTCTATCCTAAGTGTTGAATTTCAATGTAGTGCCTTTGTTTTGGGCTTTTCGGGTTATGGTTTGATTTTGGGTATGGATTGGCTATCCAGTAATGGGGCCATCCTTGATTGTGAGAAAAGGGTTGTTAGGCTCCTAACCCAGCTCAGTAATACTTTGGAAATTTCTTGTAATCCCTCGTATGCGGTTATGCTTAGTTATCTTGAATCGCTAGATGCCTCTGTTGAAAATTTGCAATCAGTTAGAGTGGTCCGGGAATATCCGGATGTCTTCGAAAAGGTGAAGGGCTTGCCTCCGAAGCGGGAGATAGACTTCCGCATATATCTTGTAGATAATGCAAAGCCCGTTGCGTTGCCCGTTAGACACATGGCTCCACGAGAAAGGAAAGAGCTCAGTAAACAGATTAAAGAGCTTCTAGAAAAGGGGTTCATTAGGAGGAGCATTTCAGAATGGGGCGCTCCAGTGGTGTTCGCTACAAAAGCGGATGGTTCACTCCGTCTATGTGTTGACTATAGGGAGCTAAATAAGCTAACGAAAAAGAATAGGCACCCTCTCCCTAGAATTGACGATTTATTTGACCAGCTTGTAGGAGCGTCTGTTTTCTCCCAACTCGATTTAGCAACCGGTTTTCACCAGCTAAGGGTGGCTGAAGATAGCATCGATAAAACGGCGTTCAAAACCCCAGACGGCTTCTTTGAATGGCTTGTCATGCCTTTCGGCTTGACAAATGCACCTGCTTACTTCGTGGACCTGATGAGTAGGGTATTTAGAGATTTCCTCAACAAATTCGTAGTGGTCTTCGTAGATGATATCCTTATCTTCTCAAAGAGTGAAGAGGAACATGCTCAGCACTTAAGGGCAATCATGGAAACTTTGCGAGTCCATCAATTAAAAGCCAAATTCTCCAAATGCCACTTTTGGAGAGAAGAGGTGAGGTTCCTTGGGCACATAGTATCCAAACAAGGGTTAGCGGTGGACCCTGCGAAGGTAGTAGCGGTACAGGATTGGAAGACACCAAGGAATGCAACTGAGGTCCGAAGCTTCCTAGGACTAGCAGGTTTCTATCGAAAGTTCATAAGGGATTTTGCGAAAATCTCAGCTCCGCTCACAAAATTGACTAAGAAGAATCTAGTATTCAATTGGGACTTGGATTGCGAGTTTGCTTTCCAACGACGGAAAAGGGCTCTCACAACAGCCCCAGTTTTGACACTGCCAGATGGGAGCAAGATGTTCACTGTTTATACGGATGCATGTGGGACAGGGCTAGGCGCCGTCTTAATGCAGGAAGGAAGGGTAGTAGCTTATGGCGGGAGGCAGTTGAAAGTGCACGAAAAGAACTACCCAACCCACGATCTTGAGTTAGCCGCCATCGTCTTTGCACTTAAGTCTTGGCGACACTATCTCCTAGGTGAGAAGTTCGAACTTTACACTGACCATAAATCGTTGAAATATCTTTTCTCGCAGAAGGATCTTAACTTAAGGCAACAAAGATGGATGGAGTTTCTTGCCTCGTACGATTTCGAAATCTCCTACACTCCGGGCAAAGGCAACGTAGTGGCAGACGCGTTGAGCCGAAAGAAATTGACCCTAAGCCCGTTGTTTGTTGAAAGACAAAGCCTAGAGTTTATAGCCAGTTTCGACTTTAGGCCCTCCTCCGATTTCGTACCAGGCTTGCTAGCATCCCTCGAAGTACGACCAACTTTAGTGGATTCAGTAGGGACAGCGCAACGCGAAGACCCTCAGCTTGTGGAAATAATTGATAGGCTAATTAGGGGTGAGGCTTCAAGTCACCTCAACAGATACTCCATCGACGATAAGGGTTTGCTAAGGCGAGACGGAAGACTGTGCGTCCCACAAACAAAAGATTTAGTGAAGAAGGTTCTCGAGGAAGCACATCACTCCAAGATGACGATACACCCAGGCGGGGATAAAATGTACAAGGACATAAAAAGGACTTTCTTCTGGAACGGCATGAAAAAGGACGTGGCAGAATTCGTTTCTAAGTGTATGGTGTGCCAACAGGTTAAGGCGGAACAGAGAAAGCCTGGCGGACTGCTACATCCTCTGGAGGTCCCACAGTGGAAGTGGGATAGCATCTCAATGGACTTCATCGATGGGCTGCCTAGGTCTAGGAGAGGCAACACTGGCATTTGGGTAATAGTGGATAGGCTTACTAAAAGCGCCCACTTTTTACCTGTCAAAAGTAAAAGAACTGCCTCATCCCTAGCATCACTTTACCTTAAGGAAATCGTTCGACTCCATGGAATACCATCTAGCATTGTTAGTGACCGAGACCCCATCTTCACCAGCGAGTTTTGGCGGAGTCTGCAAGAAGCAGTAGGAACGTAGTTATGCTTGAGCACAGCCTACCATCCGCAAACCGACGGCCAAACAGAGAGAGTAAACAGAGTTTTGGAAGACCTTTTAAGACTTTGCGTCCTTGACTTCGGAGGGACATGGGAAGACCACCTTCCTTTGGTGGAATTTGCCTACAACAACAGCTATCAAGCAACCATCGGAATGGCGCCCTTCGAAGCTTTATATGGAAGACCGTGCCGATCGCCCACTTGTTGGTGGGAGTCTACTGATAAGCTCATACTGGGACCAGATATGATCCGAGAGACTTCAGAGAAAGTAGACTTAATACGAAGAAGGATGAAGACGGCCCAAGACAGACAAAAGTCCTATGCCGACAAGAGGAGGACCGACCTTGAATTTGAGGTTGGAGACAGAGTTTTTCTCAAGGTATCACCGCTAAGGAACGTTGTTCGTTTTGGAACCACAGGAAAGCTAGCGCCAAGATTCGTAGGGCCATTCCCTATCATCGAGAAGATTGGGAAAATGGCCTATAGATTAGAGCTACCCGAGAAGTTGGCCGGAGTCCACAACGTTTTTCACGTTTCACATCTCCGAAAATGTCTACATGAGTCTGCTGAAGTGGTAGAGCCAAATATCCTCGAAGAGGCCGAAGTGGAACGCGCAGCAACCATAAGAAAAGTTCCAACCCGCATCTTAGGAACGGAAGTGAAGAAGCTACGCAACCGCGAAGTCAAGCTCGTCAAAGTCCAGTGGAGCGACGCCGAGGGAGACGCGACTTGGGAAACTGAAGCTAGAATCCGTACAGCCTACCCTTTTCTGTTCGAGGGTACATCCTTGATCTTTCCTTTTCCTTAAGTTGCGCTTTTATCTATCTTTTTAGGTATATTTCCTCGACCTTATCTCTTAGGTAGAAACCCTTTGGATGGAAACATGTAATTGAAACATGTTATGGATGATGGTTGCAAGTGGTTGCAAGTGATTGCTGATGGTTGCTCGTGGTTGCATATACACACACAATCTAGGTTTTAGATCGGCTCAGTCACTTCATAATTGCATATGCATATATGTTTGCATTCGTATATGGTTGAACTTTAATGTGTTGTCATATGGATGTTGCATTTGTATGAATGATTGTGCACTCATGTAGAATCATGAATAGGAAAATTTGCATACATGATGGATTCATGGCACTTACATAATTCGCATTAAGGAGGTCAACTGAATCAGTAGACCGCCTGATTTTGCATTAGATAAGTACATGTACACACACACTTCGCATATGATCATGAAGCATTAGAAGTCTTTTAAGGACTATGGATGCTCGTGTTTGATGGATGAGTAGACGGATGATTGGATGTTAGGATATACATTCCTCCTAACTTGAAGATTTCGGGAACGAAATCCTTTTAAGTGGGGGAGAATGTAACACCCCGAAAATTCTATAACTGTGAAATTAACAAATTAAAGTATAATTAATTTGAAATCAAAGAATTAAAGGAAACGGGATACGCCATTGCGTTCGTCTCGGAAAAATACGCGAGATAGAGTCCGAGTTTTCGAAAAACGGAGTCCGTATGAAGAAGATATGGCCTTCGGAAGTTTTTAAATTAAATTTAAAATTCAAATAGAATAAAACAATTAAAAATTCCGAAGTGGGGCCCAATGGGCCAGGGCGGAAAAACACCCGCCTGACGCACCCAGGTCGACTGGGCTGTCGACCTGGTCTAACCAGGTCGACAGGCCTGTCGACAGGGCTGTCGACAGGGGTGTCGACCTGGTCCAGAACCAGGTCGAACCCAGCCCAACCTGGCTGGCCAGGTCTGTGTTTGGCCGATTTTCTGTGGTCTGCTTTGTCATTAGGGCTAGGTGGCAAGCTCTAATTGGTCTCTCCTTAGGATGAATGGCTACGATCAATCCAAGCAACATCAATGGCCCTAATCAGTTCATTACCTCTATATAAACAACCCTAGACTAACCCTAATCTATTCATTCAAAAATAAGAACAAAGCCGCCATGTTGCTGAGGAGCGTCTAGGAGTAGCCACCAAATTGGAGAGAGGATTAAGAGGCAAATTCTAAAGCCTAAAGCAATTCAAGCAAATCAAATCAACAAGGAATCGCATCTTCTAAATCCCTAATTTTGAGAATTCGCCACAACGATTGTAAGTAGAGTATTATTTTGGTATGAACAAATAATTGTGTTGATATATATACTTGATTTGTGGCGATAAAATAATTCATATTTGTGGGATGGAATATTGTATACGTTTGGATGTTCTTGAATTATGTTATTCATTATGAAAAACTACATGCGGTAGTTTTATGCAAGTATGACGTTTGGATATTCGCAAAATATGCAATTTATGTTGAAGCTACATGTATGTAGTTGATTAATTGAAATTCATGCAAGTTTGGGATTTTGTTACTATGCCATCATAATGTGTATTTTTACACAAACATCACTTTTGTGAAGTAATTGGAATAAGGTTGGGATTATCATAATTCATATGAAATTATATTAAAAAGTTTGGCACCATGATCTATGTATTAAGCCATGTTTTGTACTAGAAACCTATTTGCAAACTTATGAATATGGCTAGGCTATGATCGATATTTCGCATAATTGAAAACCATGTTAGGTCTATATTGTTAACGAGAATTATATGATGACATATGTGGTACATGGCTAGGTTAGATTCAAAAATCCCTTTTTGCAAGTTTGCATGACTAAAGTAAAAATCATGATTTCATGTTAGAAATATTTATGCCATAGTCATGTGAGCAAATTTAACTATACTTATGCCATGCTTATGTTTGACATTATGCCATGCTTATGTTTGACATTATGCCATGCTTATGTTAGAAATATTTATGCCATGCTTATGTTTGACATTATGCCTAAACAAAAATATAGGTTCATGTTGTAGTTAAGCCCATGTGTTAATAGTGATATTCTTAACTTAACTACAAGTTTACATGGTTTGATTCATGTCACTTATGCTTTTATGATCAAAGTATATGTTACTACTATGCAAGTACACCAGTTTCTATTTTGTATTTCCAACGTCATATTGCAAGTTCATACGCTCACCTTCCCCTTTTTGTGTATGTAATCACGCTTTAAGCCTCCCCTCTTTCGCATGGCTAAGTTGGGCTTAAAAAGGTTAAGCCCAACATATAAACGAACGTATTAAACGGGGGAAAATAACGTTGGGCTAAATTAATTAATAAATGAAAATATAAAGTAGAAGGGCCCAAATTCAAGTATGGGTTGGGCCCATGATTGGTGTAACCTTTACACCATTAACTTAATAATGGGCCGCAAATATTTACATATAAATAAAGAAGAAAGACAAAATATGTAAATGTAGAACATACGATGTGTTTAACCCGAGGTTGGATTGAGTTGTGATGTAAACCTGCCCGGAACCGCCCGGCTGTCCAGTAGTCACAACAATACCTATCCAATGTGGGAGGTTAAACATGGAGCCCAAGAAGGACCCGAGGTTAGACTGAGTTGTGGCGTAAGACTGCCCGGAACCAACCGGCAACAGGCAGCCACAACAATACCTGTCTAATATGAGAGGTCAGGGCCTTAATAAGACAATTAAGGCTGAGTCAGGATTGTTAGGATTAAGTGAACTAAAGACTTAATCAAAATGGAACATGCTAAACTAAACGGACTGGTGGGGTTAGGGTAGAAAACACTTAACCAACTTAGCATGTGGTTAGAGATAGAAAACCTAGTAACGGGGGACCCTTTTCAGCAGTAACCCTGGAAGGTGTATCAGGAAACCCTGAAACTAGGCAGGGTGGGCACGATTACTGGGCTGATTGTAAGAGGTCAAATCGACGGCGGTGGTGTAGCAGTGTAGGTTCTAACGGGGTGCGGGCGTGCACACACTCCGGCGCAGAAAAATAAGGCACTGGACACCAGTAGCATACCTGTGCACTCTAGGATTGTGTCGGGCCGCCACCATGGGACTTGATACACCCCATGGTGGGACCAGCATAGGTAACTACAACATCGGGGGCCGTAAGACACATGTAACTAAGCGAGTAGGAGCCGATCATCATAGAATGGATCACATCACCCTGATTATGGGGTGCCAGTTAGAAACTAGTTTATATGGGTTCAGAGATTAACATGGGGTACGATAGCATATTCGACCCTAGACAACTTAACCAAGTTTATAGTGCTTTCCCACTTCTTGATTATACTTATCATACCCAGTTCTTTATTCATAGACAAAATAGTACTAGACTTACTCAGGCTTTATGTCTGACTCTACTTTTCTTTCGTCTCCTTTTCTTCCGTTTCCCCCCCCCCCCCACCCCCAGGTCCACAGGGAGGGAACACTGCAGCTTGACCAGCCTTAACATCCAGCTTGAAGAAGAGAAATGTATTGCTTGGAACTTTCCGTTTTTGAACTATGGCTTGGGACAAACTCTATGGGGCTTTTGCAGTTTATCTATGTTTTATTTATGCTTCTTTAAAATAATGTAATCAAGACAGATTATGAAAGTGTTATGTTATGTTTTTGAGAAAAGATGTAAGACAATCATGGTGTTGTTGTTGTAACACGTATTTGCTTTCATGAAATAAAAGTTTGTTGATTTTCCGCTGTTTACAAATATGTGTTCTTATATCTGTCTTGTATATCTGTGACTTATACTTATAAACCTCCACCAAAATTAGGGCATTCCCTTTGAGAGTGACTCTAACGGAGGTGGGGTGTTTCAGGTCTTCACATCGTTTAGATGATTACTGATGTCTTGATTAGGCTGTACATCGAAGACAAGTTATTAAGTGGTGATCGTCCAGACGTACTTGGAGATCGACCGAATATGCGAGGACCTCTCTCCTGTATTGGACACGGGACGAGGAGTAAGGTGCCTCCAATTTCGTTCAGACCCAGAACGAACTAGTAAATGGATGTGTGTCTGACATTGGATTTTATTGTATGTTGATTGATCTCTATTAAATATATATCTTTTTGGTGGCGGAGAATTTATTCTCTTGCTTAACACCCTTCTCTGTGACCTAGGAGCTCAGAGGTTATATATCGATAGACATTAGTTGCATGTCGTAAATTGTCAGTGTGGCATGCTGAGATGCAAATGATCAAGGCTTCTGTTGAAATGCAGAGTCTTGTGGTTGATGATCCAAGCACGGCCTTAAAGGGCATAGCTTTATGTATAGCATTAATTCGCGAGCCTCACACCTCGGTATGAGTCAAAAAAGGGATAAGGGACCCAAGGAGGACATGGCGTTTCTTTCTAGCTATGGGTGGAGTCATGGTATGGAGCCCAGACATTTATTATATTTTTACCTATGTGGATGATTGATTGTGAGGTGCCTCGGATATATCGATTACTATGGAGCCGATGAATAGGTCCTATAGGACCGGAAAACGTGTGTTCAGGAATTGCCAATCCTCAAACGTAAGGGAGGACCGACCTTGGAGGATCCAAGGGTCTACTGCGGGAGATCCAGAGGCATTTGCTTGAGTGTCTCGAAGCCAGCGTGTAGTACATCCCTTGCCTCGACTCATGAGGGAAATCCAATTTCCAATACATGACATTTTGGTTTTAATTGTAGAACTAGTATGGCGACATAGTAGGATGGGGTGTCGTCTATGATTGATACATTTATATTTGAAGTTGATTTTGACACTATACACTTATAATACTATCAAAATGATTTGTTTTAAACATACCAAGCATGTTTGGCGATTATAAGGTAAAACTCTATCCTCCAGCTTGTGTTGCATAGTGTGATGGAACCTGAGTCTTATAATAGCTTCATTTTTCCAAAAAGCATTGCGTTGTTTTGTTATATGCATTGGTATTCTTGGGAGAAAACCTGTTCCATGTTATACGGCGTGATCCCTTGATTTACTCTACTTTAAAATAAAGTTTTAAATAACTATTTTAGTTCTCACACCAGTCACATGACTGACCTGGAGTTTATTGTTTTAACCAAAACTCTGGGTGCCCCTATTTTCCACACGGGCAGCTAGTAGTTTTGGTTTTGCAAATTTTTCTTTTCCAGGACCCTGGATTTACAGCTGGAGCTATATTTGGAACGCTCTGTATCCGTGTATTCCTTATAGCTGTGATTATGTAATATTTTTCCACTACTATGTAATGTATTTTAATCCCTAATATTTTCCTGGTGTATATTATTTATTCATACTCTGTATATTCTTGTACTCTAATTCAAATTGTTGTAATCAACAATGAAATGTTCTTCTGTTTGCGTTCTGATTTGTCATGTTCTCAACTCAATTCTGTAACACCCCACGTCCATTAATGTCACTCACAAAGGGAATGCATTAACTTCCATGGAGGTTTTAAGTGAATATAGAACAGTAAAATTACAACAAGACAGATATAAAATAGTACTTGGAAATTCAAAAACTTTATTTCATTGTAGCAGAAGTCAAAACATGTTTGATTACATCATAACACCATATTCAATGTCAAGTACAATATCTATCTTGATAAAACAAGTACATAATCCCATTACATGAATAGCCATTAAAAAGAAAGATAACAAGCTGGACTTTACTTCAGCAGTCCAAGCTTTCCAGAAGATAAGCGATCCAACTAGACTCCACTAGAACTTGGCCCAACCTGCGGACCTGAAGGGAGAAAAAGGATGGAAAAGAGGGGGTCGGACATAAAGTCTGGTGAATATGATAATTCTACAATACTATTACCAAAATAACTGGACTAAGGCATAAGCTGGAAAACAAGAAAATGTCTATGAAGAGCAGATTAAGGACATAGACAATCGCTAAAGGCAACTTATAGGCGCTCCTAAATACTAAAGGATAAACACTATACTGCACCACACCAGTCACCCTAAAGATTCATCCCACTTAGCTTCACTTAGAAACTTTCCCAATGGCTTTACGTACCCCTAGCTGACTACATAGGTGCCGCCTGCCCCTATCTCCACTAGGTGTACCCTACTTCCCATTATTCGATCGGCTCCCTAACTCGTAGATACCCGTGCTGGCCCCACAGTGGGGTGTATCACTCCCCTAAAGTGGCAACCTGATACAACGGACATGCACGGCTTATACCTACACGATGCAACAACGTCTTACCTACCAGCCCGGGTCCACACACGCATATGAAACCCGTTGGACTTGCGTTGCCACCGCTCCCTGTTTTGGCCTCTTATAGTCAAACCCAGTATGCGTGTCCCGTCCTCGACTTGGGTCGAGCCCACAAAGATACGTTTTGGGATACTGGTTGAAATGGGCCCCCACTATTTACCACAAGCATTCCACCTAAGCTTGTCCCCATTAGTCCATCCCACTTAACCCACTTAGTCATGTTCATTTACATGTGTGTTTGGTTAAGTCTAATCGTATTTCAAATGCCTCTAAAGGCAACCACCAGATTCCTCATGCCACCCAAGGCACCTACTTAACCCCCATGTCCCACCTTACATGATTATCTGGTTAAGTATTTCTTAGTTCATTAAGGCCATAACCTCATAAAGACCTCTCACATTAGACTGGCATTTATGGCAGCTGGATTTGCCGGGCGGGTCCGGGCAGTCTTACACCATAAAAGAGTCTAACCTCGTGTCTTTACAACTGTTATGCTTTAGTTTGGGCCTAGGACCTCTCACATTGGGCCGACATTTGTGACTACTGGATTTGCCGGGCGGGTCCGGGCAGGTTTACATCACAAACGGGTCCAACCTCGTGTCCTAAGCATTGATTATTAATAATAATCCACTTTCCCCCAATTTTAATAATTCCCTACTTGAATTATTAATTACTTCCAATTTTTAACAATGTCCATAATTGACTCAATTATGGACATCCATTCATGGTATGCAAAATCTTACAAAATTGCACCCAATTTATTAATTCCTAATATTACCCCTACCCCACGTTTGAACGTTTATTCGCAAAATATATGTTAGACTCGAATAGCCTAACTCATAGCATAAAAGAGATTATCATAATAACAACATGTATATATGACCAAATGAATCATAATAAGGGGTGAAACTTGCATATGTCCAACTTGCATAGATTATACATGTCATGGACCTAAAGGTGTCAACTTGTTCAAAATTCACCTAATATAATCTCAATCAATTTTCATAAACTTACATATGAACATGTGTGAATCAACATCATCTAATTTTTTAACAACATGGTTTTATATGGGTACACCTAACTCAATAGGCAAATTCCCATAATCAAGTTTTATTTAATTATAGTTTCAAGTTTATGGGTACACCTAACCTAATAGGCCAATTCCCATAAACAAGATCCATTTAAATTAAGAAAAAAAAAACATAACTTTAAGCATGATCCAACAACATGATTTTTCAACATAATATAGCATGATTTATAACATGGCATAGTATGATAGTATAACATAGCTTGACATGATTCTCAACATAGCACGACATAGCATAAGAGAATTTACAACATAGCATGACATAGCATATATAATTTACATCATACGACAACATAATAACATAATAAGAGATCCACAATATATAGAATTTACAATTACAAATCACATCACTTTCTTGTGATCCATTCATAACTGAGTCAAATTAGTTTGTAATAGTCTTGTGAGAATCATCATACTCACCAACAAAAGAAGAGAATTAGAGAGAGAGTTCTTTGGTTTGATTTGTTTTGTTGAGTAGAATTTAGTTGTAGTAGATTAGGCTTCCTCTTCTTAGTTTGTGACGGCTACGCTGAACTCCATGGCAGCAGCATGACGGTAGCTTCTCTAATTTTACAAGTGATTTAGGTCTAGGGTCTACCCACTTATTTATAGATTTTAGAATTCATTTAGGCCATTAGATTAAACCTAGAAATAACCGCAGCCGTTCAGACAAGATGGGGTTTATCTTGTTGACTCAGCAATGAGTCAGAAGTGACTCAGCAAACACTCAGCATATTAATAAACTTCTATTCATGTCATAAATATATATATATATATATTCTACAATGTACATATTAGATACATCCCCCTTTACTTATTATTGTTTTTATATACATATTAGATACATCCCCTCTCTCACACACTTATTAATATTTTTATATTTATATTAGATACATCCCCTCTCTTACACACTTATTAATATTTTTATATTCATATTAGATACATCCCCTCTTCTACACACTTATTATTATTTTAGCAACTTTAGTGTTAATAGAAAATTCGGGGTGTTACATTCTCCCCTCCTTTTAGGATTTCGTCCCCGAAATCTTCAAGTCTGGAAGAATGTATATCCTACCATCCAAACGTCCATCTACTCATCCATCATACACAGGCATCCATTGTCCTTACAGACTTCTAATGCTTTCATGTTTAAATGCATAGTGTGTGTATATGTCCGTATCTAATGCAAAATCAGGCGGTCCACTGATTCAGTTGACCTCCTTAATGCAACTATGATCGTGCCATGCATCCATTATGTATGCAAAAGATTCTTAATGCTACATAATACTTCTATATGCGTGCACAACCATCATCTGAATGCAGCATCCATATGATAATACAACCATCGTTCATCCATTTTACTAAATACATCCATATATATGCAATATGCAATATGTAGTGACTGAGCCGATCTAGTGCCTAAAGTGTGTGTATATATGCATCCACGAGCAACCACTAGCAAACACTTGCATCCATTTTGCATCCATCATACATAACATGTCTCAAACACATGTTTCAACCATAGGATTATCCTAACTAAAGGTCAAAGATACTAATGAGAGGACATACTAAAGATAAGATAAGATAAGCTAAGCGATAAAGGATAAATTAAAAGACATACCCTCAAAAAGAAAAGGGTACAACGAACGCATCTTCTCTTCTGTCTCCCAAGTTGCGTTGCTTTCATCATTTCCCCATTGCACTTTAACCAGTCTGACCTCTCGATTCCTCAACTTTTTGATCTCCGACCCAAGAATGCATGTAGGAGCTCGTCTAATTGTTGCATCACGCTCTATTTCCACCTCTTTAAGCAAGCTCGGATCTACCACCTCCGCGGTCTTGTGCAAACACTTCCTCAGATATGATACATGGAATACGTCGTGTACTCCACTAAGTTTCTCAGGCAACTCCACCCTATATGCCATCTTCCCAATCCTGTTTTTTACAGGAAACTGCCCTACAAACCTTGGTGCTAATTTCCCCACGGACCCAAAGCGAACAACATTCTGTAACGGAGATACTTTGATAAAAACCATGTCCCCAATGTCAAACTCAAGATCTGTCCTCCTCTTATCAGCATACGATTTTTGCTCTGATACCACGTGTAACACCCCACGTCCATTAATGTCACTCACAAAGGGAATGCATTAATTTCCATGGAGGTTTTAAGTGAATATAGAACAGTAAAATTACAACAAGACAGATATAAAATAGTACTTGGAAATTCAAAAACTTTATTTCATTGTAGCAGAAGTCAAAACATGTTTGATTACATCATAACACCATATTCAATGTCAAGTACAATATCTATCTTGATAAAACAAGTACATAATCCCATTACATGAATAGCCATTAAAAAGAAAGATAACAAGCTGGACTTTACTTCAGCAGTCCAAGCTTTCCAGAAGATAAGCATCCAACTAGACTCCACTAGAACTTGGCCCAACCTGCGGACCTGAAGGGAGAAAAAGGATGGAAAAGAGGGGGTCAGACATAAAGTCTGGTGAATATGATAATTCTACAATACTATTACCAAAATAACTGGACTAAGGCATAAGCTGGAAAACAAGAAAATGTCTATGAAGAGCAGATTAAGGACATAGACAATCGCTAAAGGCAACGTTATAGGCGCTCCTAAATACTAAAGGATAAACACTATACTGCACCACACCAGTCACCCTAAAGATTCATCCCACTTAGCTTCACTTAGAAACTTTCCCAATGGCTTTACGTACCCCTAGCTGACTACATAGGTGCCGCCTGCCCCTATCTCCACTAGGTGTACCCTACTTCCCATTATTCGATCGGTTCCCTAACTCGTAGATACCCGTGCTGGCCCCACAGTGGGGTGTATCACTCTCCTAAAGTGGCAACCTGATACAACGGACATGCACGGCTTATACCTACACGATGCAACAACGTCTTACCTACCAGCCCGGGTCCACACACGCATATGAAACCCGTTGGACTTGCGTTGCCACCGCTCCCTGTTTTGGCCTCTTATAGTCAAACCCTGTATGCGTGTCCCGTCCTCGACTTGGGTCGAGCCCACAAAGATACGTTTTGGGATACTGGTTGAAATGGGCCCCCACTATTTACCACAAGCATTCCACCTAAGCTTGTTCCCATTAGTCCATCCCACTTAACCCACTTAGTCATGTTCATTTACATGTGTGTTTGGTTAAGTCTAATCGTATTTCAAATGCCTCTAAAGGCAACCACCAGATTCCTCATGCCACCCAAGGCACCTACTTAACCCCCATGTCCCACCTTACATGATTATCTGGTTAAGTATTTCTTAGTTCATTAAGGCCATAACCTCATAAAGACCTCTCACATTAGACTGGCATTTATGGCAGCTGGATTTGCCGGGCGGGTCCGGGCAGTCTTACACCATAAAAGAGTCTAACCTCGTGTCTTTACAACTGTTATGCTTTAGTTTGGGCCTAGGACCTCTCACATTGGGCCGACATTTGTGACTACTGGATTTGCCGGGCGGGTCCGGGCAGGTTTACATCACAAACGGGTCCAACCTCGTGTCCTAAGCATTGATTATTAATAATAATCCACTTTCCCCCAATTTTAATAATTCCCTACTTGAATTATTAATTACTTCCAATTTTTAACAATGTCCGTAATTGACTCAATTATGGACATCCATTCATGGTATGCAAAATCTTAAAAAATTGCACCCAATTTATTAATTCCTAATATTACCCCTACCCCACGTTTGAACGTTTATTCGCAAAATATATGTTAGACTCGAATAGCCTAACTCATAGCATAAAAGAGATTATCATAATAACAACATGTATATGTGACCAAATGAATCATAATAAGGGGTGAAACTTGCATATGTCCAACTTGCATAGATTATACATGTCATGGATCTAAAGGTGTCAACTTGTTCAAAATTCACCTAATATGAATATAAAAATATTAATAAGTGTGTGAGAGAGGGGATGTATCTAATATATATATAAAAACAATAATAAGTAAAGGGGGATGTATCTAATATGTACATTGTAGAAAAAATATATATATTTATGACATGAATAGAAGTTTATTAATATGCTGAGTGTTTGCTGAGTCACTTCTGACTCATTGCTGAGTCAACAAGATAAACCCCATCTTGTCTGAACGGCTGCGGTTATTTCTAGGTTAAATCTAATGGCCTAAATGAATTCTAAAATCTATAAATAAGTGGGTAGACCCTAGACCTAAATCACTTGTAAAATTAGAGAAGCTACAGTCATGCTGCTGCCATGGAGTTCAGCATAGCCGTCACAAACTAAGAAGAGGAAGCCTAATCATCTACAACTGAATCTACACAAATCAAATCAAAAGATCTCCATTACAGAATGTTGATAAGAGGATACCACGTGTAACACCCCACGTCCATTAATGTCACTCACAAAGGGAATGCATTAACTTCCATGGAGGTTTTAAGTGAATATAGAACAGTAAAATTACAACAAGACAGATATAAAATAGTACTTGGAAATTCAAAAACTTTATTTCATTGTAGCAGAAGTCAAAACATGTTTGATTACATCATAACACCATATTCAATGTCAAGTACAATATCTATCTTGATAAAACAAGTACATAATCCCATTACATGAATAGCCATTAAAAAGAAAGATAACAAGCTGGACTTTACTTCAACAGTCCAAGCTTTCCAGAAGATAAGCGATCCAACTAGACTCCACTAGAACTTGGCCCAACCTGCGGACCTGAAGGGAGAAAAAGGATGGAAAAGAGGAGGTCAGACATAAAGTCTGGTGAGTATGATGATTCTCACAAGACTATTACAAACTAATTTGACTCAGTTATGAATGGATCACAAGAAAGTGATGTGATTTGTAATTGTAAATTCTATATATTGTGGATCTCTTATTATGTTATTATGTTGTCGTATGATGTAAATTATATATGCTATGTTGTAAATTCTCTTATGCTATGTCGTGCTATGTTGAGAATCATGTCAAGATATGTTATACTATCATACTATGCCATGTTATAAATCATGCTATATTATGTTGAAAAATCATGATGTTGTTGGATCATGCTTAAAGTTATGTTTTTTTTTCTTAATTTAAATGGATCTTGTTTATGGGAATTTGCCTATTAGGTTAGGTGTACCCATAAACTTGAAACTATAATTAAATAAAACTTGATTATGGGAATTTGCCTATTGAGTTAGGTGTACCCATATAAAACCATGTTGTTAAAAAATTAGATGATGTTGATTCACACATGTTCATATGTAAGTTTATGAAAATTGATTGAGATCATATTAGGTGAATTTTGAACAAGTTGACACCTTTAGATCCATGACATGTATAATCTATGCAAGTTGGACATATGCAAGTTTCACCCCTTATTATGATTCATTTGGTCGCATATACATGTTGTTATTATGATAATCTCTTTTATGCTATGAGTTAGGCTATTCGAGTCTAACATATATTTTGCGAATAAACGTTCAAACGTGGGGTAGGGGTAATATTAGGAATTAATAAATTGGGTGCAATTTTGTAAGATTTTGCATACCATGAATGGATGTCCATAATTGAGTCAATTATGGACATTGTTAAAAATTGGAAGTAATTAATAATTCAAGTAGGGAATTATTAAAATTGGGGGAAAGTGGATTATTATTAATAATCAATGCTTAGGACACGAGGTTGGACCCGTTTGTGATGTAAACCTGCCCGGACCCGCCCGGCAAATCCAGTAGTCACAAATGTCGGCCTAATGTGAGAGGTCCTAGGCCCAAACTAAAGCATAACAGTTGTAAAGACACGAGGTTAGACTCTTTTATGGTGTAAGACTGCCCGGACCCGCCCGGCAAATCCAGCTGCCATAAATGCCAGTCTAATGTGAGAGGTCTTTATGAGGTTATGGCCTTAATGAACTAAGAAATACTTAACCAGATAATCATGTAAGGTGGGATATGGGGGTTAAGTAGGTGCCTTGGGTGGCATGAGGAATCTGGTGGTTGCCTTTAGAGGCATTTGAAATACGATTAGACTTAACCAAACACACATGTAAATGAACATGACTAAGTGGGTTAAGTGGGATGGACTAATGGGGACAAGCTTAGGTGGAATGCTTGTGGTAAATAGTGGGGGCCCATTTCAACCAGTATCCCAAAACGTATCTTTGTGGGCTCGACCCAAGTCGAGGACGGGACACGCATACTGGGTTTGACTATAAGAGGCCAAAACAGGGAGCGGTGGCAACGCAAGTCCAACGGGTTTCATATGCGTGTGTGGACCCGGGCTGGTAGGTAAGACGTTGTTGCATCGTGTAGGTATAAGCCATGCATGTCCGTTGTATCAGGTTGCCACTTTAGGGGAGTGATACACCCCACTGTGGGGCCAGCACGGGTATCTACGAGTTAGGGAGCCGATCGAATAATGGGAAGTAGGGTACACCTAGTGGAGATAGGGGCAGGCGGCACCTATGTAGTCAGCTAGGCGTGCACACACTCCGGCGCAGAAAAATAAGGCACTGGGCACCAGTAGCATACCTGTGCATGCTAGGGTTGTGTCGGGCCGCCACCATGGGACTTGATACACCCCATGGTGGGACCAGCATAGGTAACTACAACATCGGGGGCCGTAAGACACATGTAACTATGCGAGTAGGAGCCGATCATTATAAAATGGATCACTCCACCCTGATTATGGGGTGCCAGTTGGGAACTAGTTTATATGGGTTCAGAGATTAAAATGGGGTACGATAGTATATTCGACCCTAGACAACTTAACTAAGTTTATGGTGCTTTCCCATTTCAAGTTTATACTTATCATACCCAGTTCTTTATTCATAGACTGAATAGTCCTAGACTTACTCAGGCTTTATGTCTGACTCTACTTTTCTTTCGTCTTCTTTCCTTCCGTTTCCCCCCCAGGTCCATAGGGAGGGAATACCGCAGCTTGACCAGCCTTCATATCCAGCTTGAAGAGAAAGAATGTATTGCTTGGATCTTTTCGTTTTGGACTATGGCTTTGGACAGCAACTATGGGACTTTTGCAGTTTATTTATGTTTTCTTTATGCTTCTTTAAATAATGTAATCAAGACAGTTATGATTTTGGAAATATTGTAAGACAATTATGGCATGGTTTGTGTAACACATATTTTAATGAAATAAAAGTTGTTGTTTTCCGCTGTTCAAAAATATGTGTTCTTATATCTATCTTGTATATCTGTGACTTATACTTATAAACCTCCACCAAAATTAGGGCATTCCCTTTGAGAGTGACCCTAACGGAGGTGGGGTGTTTCACCTCACAATGGTATTATAAAATAATTTGATTAAGTTGTAAACGGATCACAAGAAAGTGATATGATTGTAATTATAAATTCTATGTATTGTGAATCTCTTGTTATGATTTTATGTCGTCATATGATGTAAATTATGTTGCAAATTATGCTATAGTATGCTATCACACTATGCTATGTTATAAATTATGTTATGTTGTTGGATCATGCTTAAAGTTATGTTTTTTTTTCTTAATTTAAATGGATCTTGTTTATGGGAATTTGCCTATTGAGTTAGGTGTACCCATAAACATAGACCTATCATTAAATAAAACTTGATTATGGGAATTTGCCTATTAAGTTAGGTGTACCCATATTAAACCAAATTGTTAAGTTAGATAATGTTGATGCACACATATTTCTATGCAAGTTTCACCCCCTACTGTGATTTATTTAGTCACATATACATGTTGTTGTGATGATAATTCCTTTTATGCGCGAATAAACGTTCAAACGTGGGGTAGGGGAAATATTAGGAATTAATAAATTGGATGCAATTTTGTATGATTTTGCATACCATGAATGGATGCCATAATTGAGTCAATTATGGACATCATTAAATTATGAATAAATTATAAATTTGAATAGGGAAGTTAATTCAAATTTAGGAGGGATTAATTAATTACAATTAATCACTTAATTAATCAACATTCTTTCTAAATACAAGACCATCCCGTTCGTTGGGTCAGTTAGGGATAGCCAGGGAGGGCAGGAAACTGGTTTTCCAAACCCAAGCCTAGACACTATCCTCTCTGTCACCCTAGAACCTTCTGGTGTATGTATCTAATATGAATATAAAAATATTAATAAGTGTGTAAGAGAGGGGATGTATCTAATATATATATAAAAACAATAATAAGTAAAGGGGGATGTATCTAATATGTACATTGTAGAAAATATATATATATTTATGACATGAATAGAAGTTTATTAATATGCTGAGTGTTTGCTGAATCACTTCTGACTCATTGCTGAGTCAACAAGATAAACCCCATCTTGTCTGAACGGCTGCGGTTATTTCTAGGTTAAATCTAATGGCCTAAATGAATTCTAAAATCTATAAATAAGTGGGTAGACCCTAGACCTAAATCACTTGTAAAATTAGAGAAGCTACCGTCATGCTGCTGCCATGGAGTTCAGCATAGCCGTCTCAAACTAAGAAGAGGAAGCCTAATCATCTACAACTAAATCTACACAAATCAAATCAAAAGATCTCTCTTTCTCTAATTCTTTTCTTTTGTTGGTGAGTATGATGATTCTCACAAGACTATTACAAACTAATTTGACTCAGTTATAAATGGATCACAAGAAAGTGATGTGATTTGTAATTGTAAATTCTATATATTGTGGATCTCTTATTATGTTATTATGTTGTCGTATGATGTAAATTATATATGCTATGTCATGCTATGTTGTAAATTCTCTTATGCTATGTCGTGCTATGTTGAGAATCATGTCAAGCTATGTTATACTATCATACTATGCCATGTTATAAATCATGTTATATTATGTTGAAAAATCATGATGTTGTTGGATCATGCTTAAAGTTATGTTTTTTTTCTTAATTTAAATGGATCTTGTTTATGGGAATTTGCCTATTAGGTTAGGTGTACCCATAAACTTGAAACTATAATTAAATAAAACTTGATTATGGGAATTTGCCTATTGAGTTAGGTGTACCCATATAAAACCATGTTGTTAAAAAATTAGATGATGTTGATCCACACATGTTCATATGTAAGTTTATGAAAATTGATTGAGATTATATTAGGTGAATTTTGAACAAGTTGACACCTTTAGGTCCATGACATGTATAATCTATGCAAGTTGGACATATGCAAGTTTCACCCCTTATTATGATTCATTTGGTCACATATACATGTTGTTATTATGATAATCTCTTTTATGCTATGAGTTAGGCTATTCGAGTCTAACATATATTTTGCGAATAAACGTTCAAACGTGGGGTAGGGGTAATATTAGGAATTAATAAATTGGGTGCAATTTTGTAAGATTTTGCATACCATGAATGGATGTCCATAATTGAGTCAATTATGGACATTGTTAAAAATTGGAAGTAATTAATAATTCAAGTAGGGAATTATTAAAATTGGGGGAAAGTGGATTATTATTAATAATCAATGCTTAGGACACGAGGTTGGACCCGTTTGTGATGTAAACCTGCCCGGACCCGCCCGGCAAATCCAGTAGTCACAAATGTCGGCCCAATGTGAGAGGTCCTAGGCCCAAACTAAAGCATAACAGTTGTAAAGACACGAGGTTAGACTCTTTTATGGTGTAAGACTGCCCGGACCCGCCCGGCAAATCCAGCTGCCATAAATGGCAGTCTAATGTGAGAGGTCTTTATGAGGTTATGGCCTTAATGAACTAAGAAATACTTAACCAGATAATCATGTAAGGTGGGACATGGGGGTTAAGTAGGTGCCTTGGGTGGCATGAGGAATCTGGTGGTTGCCTTTAGAGGCATTTGAAATACGATTAGACTTAACCAAACACACATGTAAATGAACATGACTAAGTGGGTTAAGTGGGATGGACTAATGGGGACAAGCTTAGGTGGAATGCTTGTGGTAAATAGTGGGGGCCCATTTCAACCAGTATCCCAAAACGTATCTTTGTGGGCTCGACCCAAGTCGAGGACGGGACACGCATACTGGGTTTGACTATAAGAGGCCAAAACAGGGAGCGGTGGCAACGCAAGTCCAACGGGTTTCATATGCGTGTGTGGACCCGGGCTGGTAGGTAAGACGTTGTTGCATCGTGTAGGTATAAGCCGTGCATGTCCGTTGTATCAGGTTGCCACTTTAGGGGAGTGATACACCCCACTGTGGGGCCAGCACGGGTATATACGAGTTAGGGAGCCGATCGAATAATGGGAACTAGGGTACACCTAGTGGAGATAGGGGCAGGCGGCACCTATGTAGTCAGCTAGGGGTACGTAAAGCCATTTGGAAAGTTTCTAAGTGAAGCTAAGTGGGATGAATCTTTAGGGTGACTGGTGTGGTGCAGTATAGTGTTTATCCTTTAGTATTTAGGAGCGCCTATAACGTTGCCTTTAGCGATTGTCTATGTCCCAAATCTGCTCTTCATAGACATTTTCTTGTTTTCCAGCTTATGCCTTAGTCCAGTTATTTTGGTAATAGTATTGTAGAATTATCATATTCACCAGACTTTATGTCTGACCCCCTCTTTTCCATCCTTTTTCTCCCTTCAGGTCCGCAGGTTGGGCCAAGTTCTAGTGGAGTCTAGTTGGATCGCTTATCTTCTGGAAAGCTTGGACTGCTGAAGTAAAGTCCAGCTTGTTATCTTTCTTTTTAATGGCTATTCAAGTAATGGGATTATGTACTTGTTTTATCAAGATAGATATTGTACTTGACATTGAATATGGTGTTATGATGTAATCAAACATGTTTTGACTTCTGCTACAATGAAATAAAGTTTTTGAATTTCCAAGTACTATTTTATATCTGTCTTGTTGTAATTTTACTGTTCTATATTCACTTAAAACCTCCATGGAAATTAATGCATTCCCTTTGTGAGTGACATTAATGGATGGCCTAAACGCATTCTAAAATCTATAAATAAGTGGGTAGACCCTAAACCTAAATCACTTGTAAAATTAGAAGAGCTACCGTCATGCTGCTGCCATGGAGTTCAGCATAGCCGTCACAAACAAAGAAGAGGAAGCCTAATCTACTACAACTAAATTCTTCTCAACAAAACAAATCAAACCAAAGAACTCTCTCTCTCTCTTGGGAAGCTTGGACTGCTGAAGTAAAGTCCAGCTTGTTATCTTTCTTTTTAATGGCTATTTCATTTTTGTAATGGGATTATGTATTCTATTTTTATGAAGATGGATATTGTACTTGGTTATAATCTATGGGTTTATGATGTCACAAACATGTTTTGAATTCCGCTGCAATAAAATGAAGTTTATTTATTTCCATGTACTATTTATTATCTGTCTTGTTGTAATTTTTCTGTTCTATATTCACTTATAACCTCCATGGAAGTTAATGCATTCCCTCTGTGAGTGACATTAATGGACGTGGGGTGTTACAAGCGTCACTATCTTCTTGGTGAGAAATTCAAACTGTTCACTGACCACAAATCATTAAAATAATTATTCTCTCAGAAGGATTTGAATTTAAGGCAGCAACGGTGGATGGAATTCTTAGCCTCCTACGATTTTGAAATAGCATATACCCCGGGCAAGGGTAACGTGGTGGCAGACGCCTTAAGTAGGAAAAGGTTGTCCTTGAGTCCGTTGTTTGTTGAACGACAAAGCTTAGAATTCATCTCTATGTTTGACTTTAGACCCTCCGTTGACTTAGTACCCGGTCTGTTAGCATCCTTGGAGGTTAGACCTACACTTCTAGGACGGGTTGGTGAGGCACAGCGAGACGACCCACAGTTGGTTGAGATAGTAGAAAAGCTCAAAGGGGGGGAGTCGTCAAGCCATCTTCGTAGGTATACCCTAGACGATAAGGGTTGGTTACGAAGGGATAATAGACTTTGTGTACCACAAGACGAAGACTTAAGGAAGGCCATTCTTGATGATGCTCATCGCTCAAAAATGACCATTCATCCCGGCGGGGATAAGATGTACAAAGATATGAAGCGGGTTTTCTTTTGGGCCGGTATGAAAAAGGATGTGGCCGAGTACGTCGCTAGATGCATGGTGTGCCAACGAGTTAAAGCAGAACAAAAGAAACCCGGTGGGTTGCTTCACCCATTAGAAGTTCCACTATGGAAATGGGAAAGCATCTCAATGGATTTTGTGGATGGATTACCAAGATCAAGGAAGGGTAACACGGGGATTTGGGTTATTGTAGATAGACTTACTAAAAGCGCCCATTTTATTCCCGTGAAAAGTAAGAGGACTGCTCCGTGGTTGGCTTCTGTATACATTAAGGAGATAGTTCGTTTGCACGGTATTCCTTCTAGTATAGTAAGCGACCGTCACCCCATCTTTACTAGCGAATTTTGGAAGAGTTTACAAGAGGTGGTAGGGACTCAGCTATGTTTGAGCACCGCATATCATCCTCAGACAGACGGCCAGACCGAGAGGGTGAATCGCATTCTAGAGGATCTTTTAAGGCTTTGTATCCTAGACTTTGGGGGTACATGGGAAGAGCACCTTCCGTTAGTAGAATTCGCATATAATAATAGCTTTCAGTCTAGTATTGGCATGGCACCTTTCGAAGCTCTTTATGGAAGGCCTTGCCGTTCGCCTACATGTTGGTGGGAATCTACCGATAAAATCCTACTTGGGCCCGATATGGTTAGGGAAACCTCGGAGAAGATTGAGTTGATTCGAAGGAGGATGAAAGCAGCACAAGATAGGCAAAAATCGTATGCTGATAAGAGGAGGACAGATCTTGAGTTTGACATTGGGGACATGGTTTTTATCAAAGTATCTCCGTTACAGAATGTTGTTCGCTTTGGGTCCGTGGGGAAATTAGCACCAAGGTTTGTAGGGTCGTTTCCTGTAAAAGACAGGATTGGGAAGATGGCATATAGGGTGGAGTTGCCTGAGAAACTTAGTGGAGTACAAGACGTATTCCATGTATCACATTTGAGGAAGTGTTTGCACAAGACCGCGGAGGTGGTAGAGCCGAGCTTGCTTAAA
Organism: Allium sativum; assembly: GCA_030737875.1. NCBI lineage: Eukaryota > Viridiplantae > Streptophyta > Magnoliopsida > Asparagales > Amaryllidaceae > Allium > Allium sativum. The sequence goes on along the minus strand of CM060915.1, from coordinate 975,470,983 downwards.
GAGGTGGAAATAGAGCGTGATGCAACAATTAGACGAGCTCCTACATGCATTCTTGGGTCGGAGATCAAAAAGTTGAGGAATCGAGAGGTCAGACTGGTTAAAGTGCAATGGGGAGATGATGAGAGCAACGCAACTTGGGAGACAGAAGAGAAGATGCGTTCGTTGTACCCTTTTCTTTTGAGGGTATGTCTTTTAATTTCTCCTTTATCGCTTAGCTTATCTTATCTTATCTTTAGTACGTCCTCTCATTAGTATATTTGACCTTTAGTTAGGATAATCCTATGGTTGAAACATGTGTTTGAGACATGTTATGTATGATGGATGCAAATTGGATGCAAGTGTTTGCTAGTGGTTGCTCGTGGATGCATATATACACACACTTTAGGCACTAGATCGGCTCAGTCACTACATATTGCATATTGCATATATATATGGATGTATTTAGTAAAATGGATGAACGATGGTTGTATTATCATATGGATGCTGCATTCAGATGATGGTTGTGCACGCATATAGAAGTATTATGTAGCATTAAGAATCTTTTGCATACATAATGGATGCATGGCACGATCATAGTTGCATTAAGGAGGTCAACTGAATCAGTGGACCGCCTGATTTTGCATTAGATACGGACATATACACACACTGTGCATTTAAACATGAAAGCATTAGAAGTCTGTAAGGACAATGGATGCCTGTGTATGATGGATGAGTAGATGGACGTTTGGATGGTAGGATATACATTCTTCCAGACTTTAAGATTTCGGGGACGAAATCCTAAAAGGAGGGGAGAATGTAACACCCCGAATTTTCTATTAACACTAAAGTTGCTAAAATAATAATAAGTGTGTAGAAGAGGGGATGTATCTAATATGAATATAAAAATATTAATAAGTGTGTAAGAGAGGGGATGTATCTAATATGAATATAAAAATATTAATAAGTGTGTGAGAGAGGGGATGTATCTAATATGTATATAAAAACAATAATAAGTAAAGGGGGATGTATCTAATATGTACATTGTAGAAAATATATATATATTTATGACATGAATAGAAGTTTATTAATATGCTGAGTGTTTGCTGAGTCACTTCTGACTCATTGCTGAGTCAACAAGATAAACCCCATCTTGTCTGAACGGCTGCGGTTATTTCTAGGTTAAATCTAATGGCCTAAATGAATTCTAAAAATCTATAAATAAGTGGGTAGACCCTAGACCTAAATCACTTGTAAAATTAGAGAAGCTACCGTCATGCTGCTGCCATGGAGTTCAGCATAGCCGTCACAAACTATGAAGAGGAAGCCTAATCATCTACAACTAAATCTACACAAATCAAATCAAAAGATCTCTCTTTCTCTAATTCTTTTCTTTTGTTGGTGAGTATGATGATTCTCACAAGACTATTACAAACTAATTTGACTCAGTTATAAATGGATCACAAGAAAGTGATGTGATTTGTAATTGTAAATTCTATATATTGTGGATCTCTTATTATGTTATTATGTTGTCGTATGATGTAAATTATATATGCTATGTCATGCTATGTTGTAAATTCTCTTATGCTATGTCGTGCTATGTTGAGAATCATGTCAAGCTATGTTATACTGTCATACTATTCCATGTTATAAATCATGCTATATTATGTTGAAAAATCATGTTGTTGGATCATGCTTAAAGTTATGTTTTTTTTTTCTTAATTTAAATGGATCTTGTTTATGGGAATTTGCCTATTTGGTTAGGTGTACCCATAAACTTGAAACTATAATTAAATAAAACTTGATTATGGGAATTTGCCTATTGAGTTAGGTGTACCCATATAAAACCATGTTGTTAAAAAATTAGATGATGTTGATTCACACATGTTCATATGTAAGTTTATGAAAATTGATTGAGATTATATTAGGTGAATTTTGAACAAGTTGACACCTTTAGGTCCATGACATGTATAATCTATGCAAGTTGGACATATGCAAGTTTCACCTCTTATTATGATTCATTTGGTCGCATATACATGTTGTTATTATGATAATCTCTTTTATGCTATGAGTTAGGCTATTCGAGTCTAACATATATTTTGCGAATAAACGTTCAAACGTGGGGTAGGGGTAATATTAGGAATTAATAAATTGGGTGCAATTTTGTAAGATGTTGCATACCATGAATGAATGTCCATAATTGAGTCAATTATGGACATTGTTAAAAATTGGAAGTAATTAATAATTCAAGTAGGGAATTATTAAAATTGGGGGAAAGTGGATTATTATTAATAATCAATGCTTAGGACACGAGGTTGGACCCGTTTGTGATGTAAACCTGCCCGGACCCGCCCGGCAAATCCAGTAGTCACAAATGTCGGCCCAATGTGAGAGGTCCTAGGCCCAAACTAAAGCATAACAGTTGTAAAGACACGAGGTTAGACTCTTTTATGGTGTAAGACTGCCCGGACCCGCCCGGCAAATCCAGCTGCCATAAATGGCAGTCTAATGTGAGAGGTCTTTATGAGGTTATGGCCTTAATGAACTAAGAAATACTTAACCAGATAATCATGTAAGGTGGGACATGGGGGTTAAGTAGGTGCCTTGGGTGGCATGAGGAATCTGGTGGTTGCCTTTAGAGGCATTTGAAATACGATTAGACTTAACCAAACACACATGTAAATGAACATGACTAAGTGGGTTAAGTGGGATGGACTAATGGGGACAAGCTTAGGTGGAATGCTTATGGTAAATAGTGGGGGCCCATTTCAACCAGTATCCCAAAACGTATCTTTGTGGGCTCGACCCAAGTCGAGGACGGGACACGCATACTGGGTTTGACTATAAGAGGCCAAAACAGGGAGCGGTGGCAACGCAAGTCCAACGGGTTTCATATGCGTGTGTGGACCCGGGCTGGTAGGTAAGACGTTGTTGCATCGTGTAGGTATAAGCCGTGCATGTCCGTTGTATCAGGTTGCCACTTTAGGGGAGTGATACACCCCACTGTGGGGCCAGCACGGGTATCTACGAGTTAGGGAGCCGATCGAATAATGGGAAGTAGGGTACACCTAGTGGAGATAGGGGCAGGCGGCACCTATGTAGTCAGCTAGGGGTACGTAAAGCCATTGGGAAAGTTTCTAAGTGAAGCTAAGTGGGATGAATCTTTAGGGTGACTGGTGTGGTGCAGTATAGTGTTTATCCTTTAGTATTTAGGAGCGCCTATAACGTTGCCTTTAGCGATTGTCTATGTCCTTAATCTGCTCTTCATAGACATTTTCTTGTTTTCCAGCTTATGCCTTAGTCCAGTTATTTTGGTAATAGTATTGTAGAATTATCATATTCACCAGACTTTATGTCTGACCCCCTCTTTTCCATCCTTTTTCTCCCTTCAGGTCCGCAGGTTGGGCCAAGTTCTAGTGGAGTCTAGTTGGATCGCTTATCTTCTGGAAAGCTTGGACTGCTGAAGTAAAGTCCAGCTTGTTATCTTTCTTTTAATGGCTATTCATGTAATGGGATTATGTACTTGTTTTATCAAGATAGATATTGTACTTGACATTGAATATGGTGTTATGATGTAATCAAACATGTTTTGACTTCTGCTACAATGAAATAAAGTTTTTGAATTTCCAAGTACTATTTTATATCTGTCTTGTTGTAATTTTACTGTTCTATATTCACTTAAAACCTCCATGGAAGTTAATGCATTCCCTTTGTGAGTGACATTAATGGATGTGGGGTGTTACAAATTCGGTCTTTCCCGTAAGGGTGAGTTTGGGTCATGTCAGATTGTGTGCCTCCAGGGCTTGCACTTAGAGAGGAATATGTAGGAATTAGGGTTGAAAGAAGTTATTCCTATTTATTGCTGATAAACACAATTGGTGCTTCTTGGTAGATTCAAGGGTTAGTCATCGTTCTTCATTGCTTTTCTGCTCCAACTATATTTGTAGTCATCTAGATATTCTTTCTATTTCTAAGGGTATTGATTCAATTGTAATTTTGTTTATTTTTTGTTTGGATCCATTGAGTGTAAACAAAAAAAATTGGTGAACCAATAAACAGGATTGATGGGTGGAATATTTGTGTATTGCGATTATTTCCGATCTATTGCGTTGTTATTTTCATTCAAATTCATCTTCAAGTGATTAGGTGAAAAAGATCTATTTTTCTGATGTTTTTTCTTTTCTGTCGTGCACAAAACCCCAACAAGGAATGCACCTAGATCCTTGATTGGCAAGGTGTCAGCAATAATATATAAAGTTAAGAATATGTCAAAAGAGTTTCTATAAAAGCAAAGGATTGTACCTGGAAACAAGTAGGGACCTTCAAGCTTCAACGAACACGACTTGCAAAAGACTCAACATGTTACATTTTAAAACATGTCATATCATTATTGGTTATACAAATGAATAACATCACCATTTTATAAAGTTAAATAAGTGTACTTATTTTTTTATTGAGCATGTAATTACTTATCATTACTTTTTGTAGGTCCAGATAATGCATGACCCACTCTCCAAAATTTAGGTAAGTGTAACACAGTATATAAATATAGTGGTTAACAAGCTTGATGTTTACTTATGCCATTATGACTTTATTTATCGTATAAAGTGATGTTAATATCCATTCAGAAAATCTTTGGCGAAAAGTACCAAACTTTGGGATTATAATTTGCAATTTGCCTTCTAAAATGGTTATAAACAAATTGTTTTTTGAAATTTGATGGATGACATGTTGTTTCATTTAAACAATCAAAATGATATCCCCAAGCGATGATAATATACTACGGTCATGATCATTGGGTGGTCATATTTAGTGCATTTGAGTTGCAACGTAGGATTTAGCTTAGGTGTACCTTTTCAACTGTATAACATAAGATGAAATTATTTGCGGATATAAAACATATGTTGAAATAAAAATTGATCTTAAATCTATATTTTCCTCATTAATTGAAATATTTGTTCTAAGCAAACAAACTATGCTCTCATAACATGCAGAAGATGACCATTATGACCATAAATTTATGATGTTTTGAATTTTCTTCTAATATTCATAAGATCTTATTGTAATAACTAGCCATGTAGATGTTTAAACGAAGTTTGGCTACCATGCATCCTCATGGTTCATTTTTTTTTAGAATAGGGTGCTACTATTCATACCACGGTTTACGCTTCTGGCTACTAAAACTAAAAGCACCCCACATATTTCAAATTTCCTCTGCTGGCCACAGTCTAAATTAATAACCTAAAAATGGAGAGGCCACCAGCGCCTTCCTCTACATGAACGCTTTCTTCCTCACTTACATCATGAATTTATGTCTTTTGAGTCATTTGACCAAAAGTCTTGCATCATATTATCACAACCATCATGTTTATCTTCCAATTTATCATCATTTAAATACTCCATCTATCAAGCAATAAAAAAATTAATGTATCAATTTGTAAAAGAAGATATGTGAGTTATACCGATAAAAACCCTATAATTCAAAACTTATATTGTCGTTCTCTATTACAATGTCATCAAATTTAATGTCCTCCAGGCTTGAAATTTCCAACGGAGTGGAAAAACTATCCTAAAACGCAATGGAAAACCCTAACTATTAAAAAAAAATCCTAACAACATGTTCTATAACATAATAGAAAACAATAAAAAACAAGCAATTCTAACCGCTTTTTTATCTTCATTTTCCATCTATTAGGCACAAAAGAATATCTACTTTTGTTAGGGTTTGAAATTGTAGAGAAATACGTGTTTTTCTTAGGAGAAGTACAGTGCTGAATAACAAAGTGAAAGAATAATATATGTTGGCCAGAAGAATATAAATAATAATCATTTGTATTAAATTTAGAAAGGTGGCCGGAAGTGTTAACCGGGGTATGAATAGTAGCACCCTAAAAATATAAGTCATCATACATTTAAATGAAGTTTTGCTATTTCTAATAATTAACACTTAGAGATTCAGGAATTAAAGTATGATTTTGATTTAGAGGTATCAAATACGTACTTGCAAACAAATAATTAATCAACATGTTTGATTCATTATCCTATAACTAAATATCTCAATATAATATGTTTAACTATGAGTTGAATGACTTGTAGACAATAACATATCTTACCAATGAGTCTTTGGATTTATTTTGAATACATCCAATTTTAACTGATATCGTCCAGAATAAAGAATCAATTTATATATTGCTACACGGACACTATTTGGTTATTAGGGGGATTTTTTATAAGGATTAAATTAAACTATAAAATTATGGTGATTTGTGTGTGTGTGTGTGTGTGTATGATCAAAAACATCTCAAATAGTGCAACACCCCTATAACATCTTGATTTTCATCACATATTCTCATTTCTCTCTCTTCCCACTCACTCTCTATCCCTCCACTAACTTATTTAATCATACATGAACGGTTGTTATTTGGGTCCAAAATGTATGCCTAGAAATATGGCTCCTCATGTATAAATTAATGAAAAAGTACTAGACATATGACCAGATGCTATTTTGATACCTTCCATTCCTAAAAAAATTCAGAATCCAATATATTTATCATTTGATTTTGTTCCACTAAAAAAACCTTATAAACAAATATGGAGTACCTTTAATAGCGCCTATTTTGGAATATATGCTTATTTATTATGATCAATTACTAAGTTGTAATTCCCCAAACTAAAGACATTCTACGGGATGTTCTAGACAATTGGTACAAATATTTGACCACCTTGAAATTTATAATACAAGAGGTCATGGCAGTATACTAGTCAACTTAAATATCCATGGTTGCATGGATAAATAATTTATATAAGTAGAACTTTGGATGTATTTTTGTATAAAATTTAGTTCAACAGTGGAAAAATGACATTGAAAGATAACTATAATGATTTTTGTTATTCATGTGTGCATAAAATATCTATTTTACATGAATATATGCATGGATGCATGTAACACCCCACCTCCGTTAAGGTCACTCGCAAAGGGAATGCCTTAACTTTGGTGGAGCGTTTTTAGTAGACAGAACAGAAATTTACAAGACAGATAAAGTAGTACCTGAAAATTTTATAACTTTATTACAACAGAAACAGAAATTAGTTTGGTTACATCTTTCAAAATCACAATATCGGAATTCAAGTACATAAATATCAGTCTTGTACAAAAGCCTTCAGAATGCATAGTTTTTAAAGCCATAATCCCCAATGTAAACTGCCATGGAAAAATAGAGCCAAAGCCAAGCAATACTTCAAACACTTCAAGCAGAGAGAATCTGAATCAAGCTCCTATGTTTCCACCCTGAAAACCTGTGGGGGGGGGGACGAAAGAAAAGAGGCGAAACAAACTAGGTCAAACATAAGTCTAGTGAGTCCAGTGACTTTCAGCATATAAACAGATAATAGTATCATGACATGTAAATAAAACTAGATGGGAGATAACCGTAATATAAATAGCAGGTTAACAGAAGAAACGGAATGATATAGACTTAGCTAAGCTTTTCACTTCTCTGCACTAATACTAGTATAACAGGATTAGGTGTTACCCTAATGTCTAAAATGAAACAGAAACAGAATAATCTCTACAGAAACAGAATGCTAGTAATGGGCCTTTACCACCCGAACAGACAGAAGGTACAGAAGCAGAATACTAATAATGGGCCTTTACCACCCAACTAATGGGCCTTTACCACCCCAACAGACAGAAGGTACGGAAACAGAATTAGAAACAGAATAATCCCTATGGAAACAGAATGTTAGAATTAGATGTACACTAGTAATGGGCCTTTACCACCCCAACAGACGGTACCACGCAGAAACAGACAGGTGTTACCACCCAACAGAAACAGACGGTACCAACAGAAATAGACAGAACTAAGTGTACCCTAAGTCTTACCCCCAAGCTATCGGCTCCCTAATACATAAATACCCTGTGTCGGCCCGACAATAGGGTGTTTCACTCCCTAAAGTGGCAACCTATTGGCACAGACCTATTTACAGATGTCACGGCGTCTTACATCCTCAGAGCAGACCGGATCCATGCACGAACATGACCGGGTTGGAAATGAACCGCTTATAATTAGTTTAGTAAGCGTGCCCGGACCCCTACATAGCATGGGGTCAAAGTTTTGATACTGGAAAGGGTTACTGACTAATATGGGTTCCACACAACAGATGACACAAGTAATTCCCCTCCTAAACTTGTGTTCCCAGACTAAAAGATATCAAATTAACTTGTTTACAGATTTCAGACAGAGTTCAGATTACTAGTTCACATATCAGACAATCAAGTTAACAAGTTTTCAGATTAACAGATCAGATGTACGGATTACTAGTTCACCGTTGGATGTGCCGGGCGGTTCCGGGCAGACTTCTGCCATAAGCCAGACCTAACCTCGTGTCTAAGCATATTTTAGTTATGCCTACGACCTCTCACATTAGACTGACAGTTTTGCAGTTGCTAATTAAGCCGGTTGGTTCTAGGCAGGCTTCTACCGCAAACAGAGTCTAACCTCGTGTCATAGTCAATTCATTCCAATACAGATTATACAGATATCAGACTAATTATGTCCATTTAACAGATTAAACTTCTTTACAGGTTACAGTGGATTAATCAAATTTCAATCTAAGATCGAGCCTACGGATTTTCGTACCCAATTACAAATATTTAGCTTTCAACCGATTAGGCAACTCAACAGATAACAGATCTAGCAGATTAGGCGATTCAACGGATTTAGCAGATAACAGATTTAGCAGATTAGGCAATTCAACAGATTTAGCAGATAGTCGATTTAGCAGATTAGGCAATTCAACAGATTTAGCAGATAACCGACTTAGCAGATTTGGCAATTCAGCAGATTTGGCAATTCAACAGATTAAACATTTCTAAAATTCTATTTACATATCTTGCCTAATCATAAATTAAGCCTAAACTTACATGCCTAAATCACGGTCATAATTCATAATACAACATATGCCTAAATTTTAGTTGAACTTTACACAGTACAGAATATTCTCTAAAAGCCCCAAATCATGATATGCTATATGAATTATGCCAAATTATAGCTTAGGATGTCAAATATCCAAAAATACACACTTAGGCGCATTCACATGAATAGTTATCCTATTTTAATATAGATCTTTATGCCTAAGTCACATATCCTTCTTTTCTTTTCATGTCACAGATCGTGATATAAAATATGCCCCAAATCTAGAACTTAAATTTTAATTATGTATTATGTCCTTAAAATCAGATCTTGCATTATAACATGCATTATATTCCAAATTCCAAGTCATATGCTATCATATAATAATTCTTCTTCCAAATCACAGTCTATCAAACATAGTATGTACTGATTCTAGATCTTAATTTACAACCTATGTTCTTTTCTCAAATCAATCAAAGATCAGTCATGTCCAATTATGCATTATCCATTATTTGTCCCAAAATTTAGCGTTCGTGCATTAATCTCTTATGAGATTTGGCGCAGGCTCGTGGTATCCTGGCTATAAACAAAAAGGAAGAAAAGAGGGAACAGATACAGAACAGTCACAATCAAGATAGATCCACAGAAAAGTATACATAACCTCAGATCCTGATTCACAAAAATGTCAAGATAATTATTAAATTCCATATCTGAAAATAACTGTACTCACGATTGAAAAGGTAAATCTTGATTTCTGGGATCTGTATTCTGACACTGAATAGCGCTCCTTTGGCATAGACTATATGTTAGATTTGATTCTCTTTTAATTCTATTCAGATTGGAAGAAGATGCATTAATCCTAGTTTTGATTCCAACAGAGTAGCGACGCCATTTTTATTTTTAATTAGAATAGAGGCAGAGTATAAACAGAATGAAATTATGTGGGGAGAAAGCTAGGTTTGGGGGTGTTTAAATAGGTTAGAGCATCACGAATCCGATCAGAAAGGCGTCCAGGTGCAGAAAAATGGATCTGTCTGCAGATCTGGAAAAGGGGGGGAGGTCGACCTTAGACCCTAGTGTCGACCTGTTTACCTAGGTCGACCCTAGTGTCGACCTGGGTCCTGGGCTGGAATTTTCCCGCCCAGCCCGGGTGTTTGTTTTGAATTTCGAAATCTGAAATTTGAATTTCGGGCTGGTTTTTATTGAAACTTCTGAAGGCCATATCTTCTTCATACGGAGTCCAATTTACGCAAACTTGGACTCTATTCCAAGCAGAATTTCGAGATGAACGCAATGGCGTAACCCATTTCCCTTAATTATTTTGTTGCAATTTAATTATTCTCTGATTTGTTACTCTGATGTTCATAGAAAATACGGGGTGTTACATTCTACCCTCCTTGAAGGATTTCGTCCCCGAAATCTTCAAGTTAGGAAGAATGTGTCCTACCATCCAATCACCCATCTACTCAACCATCATTCACAAGCATCCATTGTCCTTAGAAAACTTCTAATGTTGTACGAACATATGCAAAAGTGTGTGTATATGTTCCCTATCTAATGCAAAGATCAGGTTGTCCACTCATTCAGTTGACCTCCTTAATGTGAATTATGTCAGTGCCATAAGTCCAACATGTATGCAATTTTCCTATTTGATACATGTCATTTCTATATGAGTGCACAACCGTTCATTCATATGCAACATCCATGTGCTGAGTCAACCATTTCGCATCCATAAAAATTTTAAAAATGCACACACATCCATATGCAGTATGAGAGTGTTTTTGAGCCGATCTAGTGCCTAGTGTGTGTATATGCATCCACGAGCAACCACTAGCAACCACTTGCATCCACTTGCAACCATCAAACATTACATGTCTCAAACACATGTTTACACCCATTAGTTTTCTAAAGGTCGAAGATTCGAACGATATGATAAAGCCGAGGGATAAAAGCAAGTACAATTAAAACAAAAGCTTGGTTCCCATTAGACATCGGTTTAAGAGAATAACCCCCTAAGTATCAACCCCGAAGACCGAAATCAACATGAGTTTGACACTCAGAGAATCACTCCCATTAAACAAACGTCCAACTGGAAATCTACTTCACGCTCCGAGTAAAAACCCTTAATCTTATCAGAAATATTCAAATACTTACAGACCACGGGTACAGATCAGAGTACCAAATGATTCTTAGGAAACTAAGCATGATAAAAACCCAGAATGTATGCGTCATGGTCAACTTAACGCCCAACACAGATACCCTCAAATCCCAACTTATCACAAACAGATGAGTCATAACCCTTATGGGTTTGAGTCTACAGCGGGATCAGAAACAAGACTAGTATTAAAGTGCAGAGTTTCAATTACAGAATCAAAATGCCATAATCAGAAAGAGTTTTAACTCCACAATCAGATAAGGAAATTAAATCTTCTACATAAATTTTCTTATTTCTTTCCTATCCACCAGCCTCGCGAGCATTCGCCTACCCTCTAGAAGTGGGTCCTGCCCTCTGCCCTTGTCCTCGTTTCTTTGGGCAGTCCCTAGTGAAGTGCCCCATCTCTCCATAGTTGAATCAAGTGCCTTTCCTTTTTCTGCAATCCTTGTTCAGATAGGTCGAGCTTCCACAAGTAAAGCACTTCTTTTCCTTCTTATCTTCAGACTTCTCACCCTTCTGTTGTGTTTCCTTTTTGGGCCCCGCCTTCTTGTTCTGTGGTCCTTCAAGCTTTTCTTCTTTCTTCTCACTTTTGGTTTCCTCTTCATGCATCAATGCCATGTCAACTAATTTCTCGAAAGTATCCCCCATAGGAATGTGGGACATTGCCAATCTGTGTAGCGGCTCGTTCAAACCTTTAGCAAACCTTAGTGCCTTCTTATGCGGTGTATTTACCAAATCTAAGCCGAATCTTGCCAACTGATTAAACTTGTTGACGTACGCTCTCACAGATAAATTCCCCTGCTTCAACGCCAAGAACCTCTCTACGTATAGACTCTCTTCCGCTCGTGAGAGAAATTTCAACTCGAACCTATGCCTAAAATCCATTCATCTCTCTACCAGACGCTCTCCATTTGTAACCTCCCACCAAAAAGAAGCTTCGTCCTTAAGCAACCATACCGCCAGCTGTATCTTCTGCCTATCGTCCACCTCAAAGATAATGAACAAATCCTCAGTTTCTTTAAGCCAGTTCCTTGCCTCCACGAAGGATTCAGTTCCACTAAAATTCTTCCCACCCATGGCTCGAAAGTCTCTACATATCTTCGGGAAAGTATTCACGCGCGGAGGAGCAGGAGGAGGAGGAATCGCTGCAGCTGGGGGAGGAGGGACGTCTGCTGGGCCCGCATTATTAGCCCTAGCTTTTAGGTACCTCCTGAACCAGCCAGGTATCGGTACACCCTCCGGAAGGTTAAGATCCCCAGACATGCTAAAACGAAAGAAAAGGAAAGATTCAAAACAAAGGATGGGAAGATAGGCATATGGCTTTGGGGATTATGTTTTTCAAAATAAACTGTACTTTTGAAAATACTTCTTTTTAAACCTTTTTGAAAATAGTTTTCAATATTTTTTTATCAAATTGGGTAACCTTCAGCTCTGATACTAAGTGTAACACCCCACCTCCATTAAGGTCACTCGCAAAGGGAATGCCTTAACTTTGGTGGAGCGTTTTTAGTAGACAGAACAGAAATTTACAAGACAGATAAAGTAGTACTTGAAAATTTTATAACTTTATTACAACAGAAACAGAAATAAGTTTGGTTACATCTTTCAAAATCACAATATCGGAATTCAAGTACATAAATATCAGTCTTGTACAAAAGCCTTCAGAACGCATAGTTTTTAAAGCCATAATCCCCAATGTAAACTGCCAAGAAAAAATAGAGCCAAAGCCAAGCAATACTTCAAACACTTCAAGCAGAGAGAAATCAAGCTCATATGTTTCCACCCTGAAAACCTTGGGGGGGGGAACGGAAAGAAAAGAGGCGAAACAAACTAGGTCAGACATAACTCTGGTGAGTCCAGTGACTTTCAGCATATAAACAGATAATAGTATCATGACATGTAAATAAAACTAGATGGGAGATAACCGTAACAGAAATAGTAGGTTAACAGAAGAAACAGAATGATATAGACTAAGGTAAGCTTTTCACTTCTCTGTACTAATACTAGTATAACAGGATTAGGTGTTACCTTAATGTCTAAACTGAAACAGAAATGGAAATAGAATAATCTCGACAGAAACAGAATGCTAGTAATGGGCCTTTACCACCCGAACAAATAGAAGGTACAGAAGTAGAATACTAATAATGGGCCTTTACCACTCAACTAATGGGCCTTTACCAACCCAACAGACAGAAGGTACGGAAATAGAATCAGAAACGGAATCTGGGACGGAAACAGAATAATCCCTATGGAAACAGAATGTTAGAATTAGGTGTACACTAGTAATGGGCCTTTACAACCCCAACAGATGGTACCACGCAGAAACAGAAAGGTGTTACCACCCAACAGAAACAGATGGAACTACGTGTACCCTAAGTCCTACCCCCAAGCAATCGGCTCCCTAATACATAAATACCATGTGTCGGCCCCACAGTAGGGTGTATTACTCCCTAAAGTGGCAACCTATTGGCACAGACCTATTTACGGATGTCAGGGTGTCTTACATCCTCAGAGCAGACCGGATCCATGCACGCACATGACCCGGTTGGAAATGAACCGCTTTTAATTAGTTCAGTAAGCGTGCCCGGACCCCTACATAGCGTAGGGTCCAAGTTTTGATACCAGAAAGGGTTACTGACTAATATGGGTTCCACACAACGGATGATACAACCCCTCCGAACCTTGTGTCCCCAAACTAACAGATTTCAGATTAACTTGTTTACAGATTTCAGACAGAGTTCAGATTACTAGTTCACAGATCAGACAATCAAGTTAACAAGTTTTCAGATTAACAGATCAGATGTACGGATTTAACAGACTTACAGATTGTCTAACTTTGTATTGGGCCTACAGATTCACGAAACGGGTTTATTAGATTCACCAGTCCAGTTGGTTTAACCCTATCCACCCAACACGTTTTTAGACACCACATTTCTCTTAAATTTGCATTAATTAAATATTAATGCATAGACCTCTCACATTAGGTCGGTAGCTTGTGGCCACTAAATGTGCCGGGTGGTTCCGGGCAGACTTCTGCCAAAAGCCAGACCTAACCTCGTGTCTAAGCATATTTTAGTTATGCCTACGACCTCTCACATTAGACTGACAGTTTTGCGGTTGCTGGTTAAGCCGGTTGGTTCCGAGCAGGCTTCTACCACAAATAGAGTCTAACCTCGTGTCATAGCCAATTCATTCCAATACAGATTATACAGATATCAGACTAATTATGTCCATTTAACAGATTAAACTTCTTTACAGGTTACAGCGGATTAATCAAATTTCAATCTTAGATCGAGCCTATGGATTTTCATACCCAAATTACAATTATTTAGTTTTCAACAGATTAGGAAACTCAACAGATAACAGATCTAGCAGATTAGGCGATTCAACAGATTTAATAGATAATGGATTTAGCAGATTAGGCAATTCAACAGATTTAGCAGATAGCAGATTTAGCAGATTAGGCAATTCAACAGATTTAGCAGATAACCGATTTAGCAGATTAGGCAATTCAACAGATTTAGCAGATTAGGCAATTCAACAGATTAAACATTTCTAAAATTCTATTTACATATCTTGCCTAATCATAAATTAAGCCTAAACTTACATGCCTAAATCATGGTCATAATTCATAATACAGCATATGCCCAAATTTTAGTTAAACTTTACATAGTACAGAATATTCTCTAAAAGCCCCAAATCATGATATGCTATATGAATTATGCCAAATTATAACTTAAGATGTCAAATATCCAAAAATCCACACTTAGGCGCATTCACATGAATATTTATCCTATTTTAATATAGATCTTTATGCCTAAGTCACATGTCCCTCTTTTCTAAAATATGCCCCAAATTTAGATCTTAAATTTTAATCATGTATTATGTCCTCAAAATCAGATCTTGCATAATAACATGCATTATATTCCAAATTCCAAGTCATATGCTATCATATAATAATTCTTCTTCCAAATCACAGTCTATCATACATAGTATGTACTGATTCTAGATCTTAATTTACAACCTATGTTCTTTTCCCAAATCAGTCAAAGATCAGTCATGTCCAATTATGCATTATCCATTATTTGTCCCAAAATTTAGTGTTCGTGCGTTAATCTCTTATGAGATTTGGCGCAGGCTCGTGGTAGCCTGGCTATAAACAAAAAGGAAGAAAAGAGGGAATAGATACAGAACAGTCACAATCAAGATAGATCCATAGAAAAGTATGCATAACCTCAAATCCAGATTCACAAAAACGTCAAGATAATTATTAAACTCTATATCTGAAAATAACTGTACTCACGATTGAAAAGGTAAATCTTGATTTCTGGGATCTGTATTCTGACACCGAATAGCGCTCCTTTGGCGTAGACTATAGGTTAGATTTGATTCTCTTTTAATTCTATTCAGATTGGAAGAAGATGCATTAATTCTAGTTTTGATTCCAACAGAGTAGCGATGCCATTTTTATTTTTAATTAGAATAGAGGCAGAGTATAAACAGAATGAAATTGTGTGGAGAGAAAGCTTGGTTTGGGGGTGTTTAAATAGGTTAGAGCTCACGAATCCGGTCAGAAAGGCGTCCAGGTGCAGAAAAATGGATCTGTCTACAGATCTGGAAAAGGGGGGAGGGGGGAGGTCGACCCGAGTGTCGACCTATTTACCCAGGTCGACCCTAGTGTCGACCTGGGTCCTGGGTGGGAATTTTCCCGCCCAGCCCGGGTGTCTGTTTTGAATTTCGAAATCTGAAATTTGAATTTCAGGCTGGTTTTTATTGAAACTTTTGAAGGCCATATCTTCTTCATACGGAGTTCGATTTACGCAAACTTGGACTCTATTCCAAGTAGAATTTCGAGACGAATGCAATGGCATAACCCGTTTCTCTTAATTATTTTGTTACAATTTAATTATTCTCTAATTTGTTACTCTGATGTTCACAGAAAATACGGGGTGTTACAATGCATATATGTATGTATCTACCGTTATTTGCCATGGATAATATGTGTAATTTCCATATCTGTAATGATTTACACAATTTAATATAGTAAAACTATATAAAACACTATTTAGTAGCATGGTATTATAAAGTAATAACTAAATGTTCAGATTGGTCAAAATAATACGAATTTAGAATTTCAGCTTATTTACATTATTGTATGCCAAATTTTGTAAGAGTTTGAAACTTCTAACAAATTTCTTATATGTAACAAGGTTTAAACTGCACCTGAGCTCATATGTTTGAAAGAAACGAAAATGTTGTGTAACGACCCGGGAAAAAGCGACCTTGGTTATCCGATATATAACACCTATCGAACAATCAAAAGTCGAAATTACCGGATAGTCCAAGAAAGAAATTAGAGGGTGAGGATAGATAAGATAGAAAATTAGAACAGAAGAAGAAGAAGAACACAACAACATCAGAGTAACACGAATCTCACAGCGGAACGAATAAAATATAATAGACAACATATCTTGAAATCAAAGTAGTATATGTATATCATACCATTATCAGAGTACAACACTTTCATCACAGCGGAATAATCAATAGCTAGAAAAATCTTGAAGCCTCCTGCTCCAAGCTCTTCAAGCATACCTGTAAATCCTGACTACTTGACTGCCCGTACAAATTTGGACACCCAAGAGTTTAGGGAAAACAAAACAAAATAAACTCTAGGTCAGTCATGGGACTAGTGTGAGTAAACTCAAATCATTTGGTTTAACTTTCAAAATCCTTCCGAAAGAAAAGATAATCGTAAGACCAATCCACACATAAACACGGACGGTTTTTACCTTACGATAACCCAAAACACTTTGGAAATCATATATTATCTGATATTATAACAATGTCTAATCACAAGTAATTAAAATATAGTAGAACGCTTGCATCTCACTCTCTACATATATAGTATACAAATCAAACTCGCGGGCACTTATTGGAAATTGTCCGATTTTGACAAGGTATGGGACCACCTGCCGATAGTGTATCTCTAGAGGCGAATACACTGGGTTCAACAAGAACATCTTGCAACCCGGCCCTCACATGACCGACCACTCATTTCGCTTGAGTGTATCGAATGTATATCACCAACGGTTGGGATCAGCAACCGTCTCCCGAATGGGACAGCATCGATAGATTTAAGAACAAAAGGAATTTCTCTAGATAGGTGATCATACATCCTAATGGGTGCGACCCACATAGCCATGCTGCCTGCCCGATTTTTGTCATTTCCTGGTTGATGAGGCTTGAGGTCATAACGTATCTTTTGATAGATCACACCTCCATTACTTTGAATGCCACATCGTCATACCCGCCAAATCACACATTGATTTCACCAAAATTACCACGGGTATACAGCTAAGAGAAACGAATTCCTCCGCCACCAAACGTAAGTACGTTTGAAGAGATCAACTTATGCGATCTATTGGATATACTCTGTCAGACACTCGTCCATACACGTTTGTCCTGGGACTGGACAAACCGAAGGTACTATTCTCTAAACAGGATAGCCCTTGCATAACTCCGTCTTCAATATATTCAGCATACTTGATTCACAACGCTTATGCTAATACGGAGTGGTTCTCTGGATAATAATCCAACCGGTCTCTCCATATTAACAACGTTAAAATGGTCCAAACTTTGATAGTCGGTGATTTAACTATCAAATGAAAACATGTCTGTGTGCAAACAATGATATTATTTCCAGAAGGAAATTCTATCGAACAATCATCATTTCATTCATTCGTCCATTTCCCTTTTCCTGTTGTTTAATGTTTCTTATTCACTATATTTAGAAAATATATATCATTATCATTGGAAAACATTTCCATCTCTTGTTTCTATATTCAGAAAACAATTCTGCTTCTCATTTGGAAAACATTTCCAAATCTCTTTCATTTGATTAAACAGATGTTTGAATAAACATCACTATGCCAAATCTCCTTCATTTGGTTTCCACTTAACCACTTTCCACTATCGAACCTTAACCATTTCTTAGTTAAAAACGAAGTCAATCAAGTTGGGGTATAATTACCTCTCAGACCTTAACTGAACGACATTTCTAACTTCGAAATAGACAAAGTTCATCTCTTTAAAACATTAACACTTCATTACGACATTTTCAGATTCTACTTACGAGTCCGCTTCTCGTACAATAAGCACTTGATTATAACAATAGTGTTATAATTCCCTGCATCCGAAATATAATAACTTTATATGGCTTTTATTTTCTAACTCGAATAAATAAACGAATATATAATTTATTAACTCCTATTCAGTTAACTCTAATCTATAACCCTTATTCTATTAACTCTTACTGGATTAACTCTTATTCGGATAACTCGGTTTTGATTAACTCTTGATTTAACTCAATCTGACCAACTTACTTGATCAACTCAACTTGATCAACTCAACTTGACAAACTCGACTTAATTACTTTTATTAATTAACTAATATTTGATTTAACACCATTCGCTTGACTCTAGATCGCAGCGATCACAATGGTTACACCTGATTCCCTCAGGAAACATCCGACCGCCGTAGGCTATCTACAGCCCTGCGAATTTCGCTAGCAGTCGTGCTAAATGGCAACTTACCTTAAATGACTACTTCTGTTTAACTCTATCTCGAATAATTGAATTCAATCAATACTAATTGAATAACTAATATTCAATCAACCCTTATTCGATTGCTGTATTTGAATAACTCCTGTTGATTTGACTCTAATCGATCAATTCTAATTGATTAACTCTAACTGATTAACTCTAACTAACTAACTCTAACTGTTTAGCTCTAACGGTTTAGTTCTAACTGTTTAACTCTAACAGTTTAACTCTAACAGCCTAACTCTAGTAGTTTAACTCTAATCGATTTACTCTAACCGATTTACTCTAATCGATTAACTCTATTGGATCACCCATTTTCGAATAACTAATATTCGATAACTTCCTTTCGAATAAACTGATATTCGATAACTCTACTTCGAATAACTCTTATTCGATGAATTCTCTTTCATACATATTCAGTTTCAAATATCGATGTGGAAATCGATTTTTACTTCTCTATATAAGTCTTGACTTATATAATCTATTTATCCAAAGATAAATAACTAAATTAATTTATAAAACTTTGTTCATAAATTAATCTTCTCACTTTATCTGTTAAATAGATCTCTCTTAAATTCTCACTTTGAATTCATATTCTGTTTACCCGTGTGCGAAGCACGGGTCGAAACTCTTTCTAGTGTAAAATTCTCCTTTTTTTACACTTCTATCCATTTCCAAGTACTTCATTATTCTATTAAATTTCTAAATAAATAATTACTTTTCATAACTCAGTTTATTTTCTAGATAAATATCTCTTTTCCTATTTCATTTGAAAATGTTTACAAATATTCTCTTATTATTTCTATTTGTAATTGTTGTACAAATATTCCTCTTTCTATTTTATTTGTAAATGATTTACAAATATTTTCCCTTTTCCATATATTTTTATTTGCAAATGATTTGCAATATTTCCCTATTCCTTATTTCTTCCAATAATTTCCTTTATATTGATTTACAAATATATTTTCCTCTACATTGGTTTACCAATATTTTTTCTTTATTTTGATTTTACAAATATGATTTTTCCTTTATAAACCCTTTTTCCCTTTATATATAAAATCCGTTGTTTTTATATAAATAATCTAATTTCAAATATATTTTGAAAATCTCCCTTTTCACTTTCTCGTATCACTTACGGTGTAAAAATATCCAATCAAAATGATTGGTCATAATCCAAACACACAGAATCAATAACGGATGATATAACACATCATATATCAAAATATATGAAAAGCGGTAAATAAATGTTGAGGAACCCAGTTGGGTCCCTCCGACCTGTTTCCCTGCATCCACAGATATCAGTCAACATAAATAACATGAGTATAAAAAATTCTGATAAACAGAATCAATATTTCGATACGATTTATATATATCGTTATCGATATTTTCAATCAACTGACTAGCAGTTCAACCAAACAGCCAATACACAGCAAATTAGCCAATATTTACCAATTCTAAAAATACTTTAGAGAAATATATAAGTGTTCAGAGTTAGTGAGATTTACTCACATTGGACGGAGATCGTTAAATAACGATATATATGTTCATTGATTTGATTCTAACATTTAATTTCACCATAAATCCAAACGGGCTCCAATC
This sequence comes from Allium sativum, assembly GCA_030737875.1. Lineage (NCBI taxonomy): Eukaryota > Viridiplantae > Streptophyta > Magnoliopsida > Asparagales > Amaryllidaceae > Allium > Allium sativum. The sequence goes on along the minus strand of CM060915.1, from coordinate 975,450,740 downwards.
CACTCCCGGTCAGTTCCAGTGCGTAGCCACCGTCCATACGATCCTAACGAATCCAACCGTTCGTGATTCTGACACCATATGACAAAGATACGATATTAACAAGTTATACGTGATTTATAAATAAAATTAAACTAAATTTATAACATCCGGGCCTCACCCCTTTTCTATTCCGGCCCAAGCCCACTCCCAAATACCAGACCCGCTTCCCCTATTTCTCCTTCCTCCTGTACACATCTCGACGCCAGAAAAACACATGGCCAACACCGATTTTCTCTAGCCTCCTAACTCCTTTATCCCCTCACTTAAAAATCATAAGAAAATTCCCAAAATTCTTGTTATCCAAACCTCAATACCCCACCCCCAAAAGCACTGAGCTCGCACCTCCTAACGAGATCCGACGTCGAGCAAAAACAACAGACCCAACAGTGAAGGTGCGACGGATTTTGTCACTGCCATTCCCAGAACCTTGCATACAAGCCGCCTTTCACCTCCTCGATCCTATTCTGAGCTCGGATTCTTGTATTACAACTCCTTTTTTCACAATTTTCGTGAACCCTAGGCTTCGCCGTGACTTGCAGTGAACAGGAACACAACCGAGCTTGATGAAATTGCTACCAGGATATAGAGGATCATAAATGGAACTCAAATATCCACATATTTTGATTTATAAATTTTTCTACCATTTGATTTTGATTTTTCAATATACGATTTTTGCTGTGTGAGGAAAAAGGAGCGGCGGAAAAGTTTGTTGACTTGGGAATTAGGGTTAGGCAGATGATGGCATTATATAGGGTAGTTTTATATTTTTTTATTTGATTATTAAATTAATATTTAAGCAACCGCTATTTCCACTTGTCCTTAAAAATTCCTGTGGTCACACACAACACCCAAAAATTATGAAAATTGACATGCAGCTAGAGTTTGACATTACGGACCCAACGAAACTGATTTCGTCGAATTCCGACTCCGTATGCTCACACAGCGTATTTTTAACCGTCAAAATACTGACTGTTTTTCACTCTAAAAATTCGTACGACCACATACGCACTCTAAAAATCACGAAACTTGACATCTAATAATAATCTGATATTACGGATCCAACAAAATTAGTTTCGTCGAATTCTGAGGTCGTTTGCAAAACTGGTGATTTTTAAAGCCCAAAATAGGCCATTTAAATATATAAATATATTTAAAAATAATTAAATTAAATATTTAAAAATGAATATTATCATATATATTCACACTAGAAAATCATACAGCTCCATATCGGGTTTCATAACTTGATATTCAAAATTCCAGTGTTAAATCAGTATTCAGTTTATATTGAAAATCCATTTATAACGTAAATAAAGCGTTGCAAATTATAAAGGAATTCCATAGCGACTTTTCTAAATTTTGATTTGGACATAAGTAAAAATCTACACGATGAAATCTCGATTTTTCTCTCCCACTAGAAAAATATACTTCTCCAGCTCCACACGTTTCTTGTTTCACTGAAATCCGAGTTAAAACGGATCCTGTATATCCAGTTGAAGTTCAAATCGCCAAACTGCGAATTGCCGCGCCATTACGGGCTCGAATTTAATTATAATATAATTATACGCTCAAATATTGTCGATTCAATATATACGTTATTATAATTTAACTCTCAACTGAAATATATATTCTGGGTCGTCCAGTTCACATTATATTGCCAATTCAGCTAATTCTGATTATTCCAGAATTATATATATTATTTTATTATTTATTCTAATTAAATATTCAATATTATTTAATTAAACGACCATTTCGATCCATAAATCACTATTTAAACAATTAAATAAATTAATTATTAACGTTGAAAAATACGGGTCGTTACATTCTTCCCCCCTTAAAATAATTTCATCCTCGAAATTGCTATGGTAGAGAACAACCCTATTAACTGGTTTCGAATTATTCGTTTACTTTTTAACTTCAGTTTCAACTGAATTTATTTATTTATTTCAATTAAATTATTACTTCATTTCTATAAACGAAAATTTTCAAAAATTCTGAAAATTTTCTAACACCCGAAATTTCTGAAAAGTTTCGCCATAACCTCCTTTGTACAGCCCTATCGGTAAAACCACAACTCGCCTTTCTAGGCCCTCTTCAACCCAAAAGAAAATCAAACAGCCAAGTGGCTTGCCAATTCGGCTCATAAATCTCATCAAACTCATATCAATATAAATGTGTACCTTTTTGTCGGGCATTCAACTCTGCTATAAATTTATCATATACCAATATCATCCCAATCAAACTCCCAATCACTTTTATCTTCAACATGACCATCCGCTTATAACCAAGCCAAATTTCAATCAAACTGCAATTCCAATCTCAATTCAAATTTCTTGCTCGACCATCCATTTCTATCCCGGATTATCTCTAATCTAGTCCAATTCTACTTGATACCATTCTATTTCAATTCAACTCAATTTCCACTGAACTGCCTTCAATTCAATTTCAAATTTTCTTTCACAAATTTCTATTTAATTTGTGTTTATTTCAATAATCTGTACCTGGGAGTTTCAAATAGCTTTGCCTTTTCCAAAAATCAAATATCCCTTTGGAATATCAAAACAACTCGGTTTTTCCAAAACAATTAAAAACAAAATCTTTGGTAGTAATCCGTCACTTACAAACTCGAAAATGAGCACCGATGATGTCCGGATCAACATCGGAATTTATTTTCCAGCTATCGAAGTGAGTTCAATACTATAGCACTTTCAAAACCCATTTTTTAAACATTTTCATTTTGAAATTCATTTCAAAATATCCCTTTTCAATGCTTGTAACAAATTTAAAATCTCCCAGAATTTTAAAATTCACATATATTCAATTTAATTCCATTTACAACGCTTATTCAAATTTTAGCAATTTTAATTCCAATTCTGAACTTAAATTCAGATTTAAATTCAGATTTAATTCATCTGATTTCATATATTTCACTTATATGAATTTTGATTTGTTATTTACATAACCATTTCACATTTTATAATCTTATTTGATTATAATCACAACCAACACATTCAGTATACTATAATAATTTCAAAGATCTATACTTTGCTTATAAAATATAATTTGGGTAAAATTATTTCATTCACCCTTTTTCAAAACATACTGTGTCGGTCCATCGTATTCAAGCGTTTAGAAACCCCTATCGATACAGTGGATCAAACTGATCGACCAGAATTCATAAACAACTCAACCAATAAATCTCCACGGTATAAAATCATTTTATATCAAATAACAAATACGTTCACTCTTATATATACACTCAAACTCAGTCTAGGGTATTACTAACCCATCTCTACTGAATCACGCCACAGAGCCAAGGTAAATCACTTAACCTTCAGCTCTGATACCAACTGTAACGACCCGGGAAAAAGCGACCTTGGTTATCCGATATATAACACCTATAGAACAATCAAAAGTCGAAATTACCGGATAGTCCAAGAAAGAAATTAGAGGGTGAGGATAGATAAGATAGAAAATTAGAACAGAAGAAGAAGAAGAACACAACAACATCAGAGTAACACGAATCTCACAGCGGAACGAATAAAATATAATAGACAACATATCTTGAAATCAAAGTAGTATATGTATATCATACCATTATCAGAGTACAACACTTTCATCACAGCGGAATAATCAATAGCTAGAAAAATCTTGAAGCCTCCTGCTCCAAGCTCTTCAAGCATACCTGTAAATCCTGACTACTTGACTGCCCGTACAAATTTGGGCACCCAAAAGTTTAGGGAAAACAAAACAAAATAAACTCTGGGTCAGTCATGGGACTGGTGTGAGTAAACTCAAATCATTTGGTTTAACTTTCAAAATCCTTCTGAAAGAAAAGTTAATCGTAAGACCAATCCACACATAAACACGGACGGTTTTTACCTTACGATAACCCAAAATACTTTGGAAATCATATATTATCTGATATTATAATAATGTCTAATCACAAGTAATTAAAATATAGTAGAAAGCTTGCATCTCACGCTCTACATATATAGTATACAAATCAAACTCGCGGGCACTTATTGGAAATTGGATTCCGAGTTTGACAAGGTATGGGACCACCTGCCGATAGTGTATCTCTAGAGGCGAATACACTGGGTTCAACAAGAACATCTTGCAACCCGGCCCTCACATGACCGACCACTCATTTCGCTTGAGTGTATCGAATGTATATCACCAACGGTTGGGATCAGCAACCGTCTCCCAAATGGGACAGCATCGATAGATTTAAGAACAAAAGGAATTTCTCTAGATAGGTGATCATACATCCTAATGGGTGCGACCCACATAGCCATGCTGCCTGCCCGATTTTTGTCATTTCCCGGTTGATGAGGCTTGAGGTCATAACGTATCTTTTGATAGATCACACCTCCATTACTTTGAATGCCACATCGTCATACCCGCCAAATCGCACATTGATTTCACCAAAATTACCACGGGTATACAGCTAAGAGAAACGAATTCCTCCGCCACCAAACGTAAGTACGTTTGAAGAGATCAACTTATGCGATCTATTAGATATACTCTGTCAGACACTCGTCCATACACGTTTGTCCTGGGACTGGACAAACCGAAGGTACTATTCTGTAAACAGGATAGCCCTTGCATAACTCCGTCTTCAATATATTCAGCATACTTGATTCGCAACGCTTATGCTAATACGGAGTGGTTCTCTGGATAATAATCCAACCGGTCTCTCCATATTAACAACGTTAAAATGGTCCAAACTTTGATAGTCGGTGATTTAACTATCAAATGAAAACATGTCTGTGTGCAAACAATGATATTATTTCCAGAAGGAAATTCTATCGAACAATCATCATTTCATTCATTCGTCCATTTCCCTATTCCTGTTGTTTAATGTTTCTTATTCACTATATTTAGAAAATATATATCATTGGAAAACATTTCCATCTCTTGTTTCTATATTCAGAAAACAATTCTGCTTCTCATTTGGAAAACATTTCCAAATCTCTTTCATTTGATTAAACAGATGTTTGAATAATCATCACTATGCCAAATCTCCTTCATTTGGTTTCCACTTAACCACTTTCCACTATCGAACCTGAACCATTTCTTAGTTAAAAACGAAGTCAATCAAGTTGGGGTATAATTACCTCTCAGACCTTAACTGAACGACATTTCTAACTTCGAAATAGACAAAGTTCATCTCTTTAAAACATTAACACTTCATTACGACATTTTCAGTTTCTACTTACGAGTCCGCTTCTCGTACAATAAGCACTTGATTATAATAATAGTGTTATAATTCCCTGCATCTGAAATATAATAACTTTATATGGCTTTTATTTTCTAACTCGAATAAATAAACGAATATATAATTTATTAACTCCTATTCAGTTAACTCTAATCTATAACCCTTATTCTATTAACTCTTACTGGATTAACTCTTATTCGGATAACTCGGTTTTGATTAACTCTTGATTTAACTCAATCTGACCAACTTACTTGATCAACTCAACTTGACAAACTCGACTTAATTACTTTTATTAATTAACTAATATTTGATTTAACACCATTCGCTTGACTCTAGATCGCAGCGATCACAATGGTTACGCCTGATTCCCTCAGGAAACATCCGACCGCCGTAGGCTATCTACAGCCCTGCGAATTTCGCTAGGAGTCGTGCTAAATGGCAACTTACCTTAAATGACTACTTCTGTTTAACTCTATCTCGAATAATTGAATTCAATCAATTCTAATTGAATAACTAATATTCAATCAACCCTTATTCGATTGCTGTATTTGAATAACTCCAGTTGATTTGACTTTAATCGATCTATTCTAATTGATTAACTCTAACTGGTTAACTCTAACTAACTAACTCTAACTGTTTAGCTCTAACGGTTTAGTTCTAACTGTTTAACTCTAACAGTTTAACTCTAACAGCCTAACTCTAGTAGTTTAACTCTAATCGATTTACTCTAACCGATTTACTCTAATCGATTAACTCTATTGGATCACCCATTTTCGAATAACTAATATTCGATAACTTCCTTTCGAATAAACTGATATTCGATAACTCTACTTCGAATAACTCTTATTCGATGAATTCTCTTTCATACATATTCAGTTTCAAATATCGATGTGGAAATCGATTTTTACTTCTCTATATAAGTCTTGACTTATATAATCTATTTATCCAAAGATAAATAACTAAATTAATTTATAAAACTTTGTTCATAAATTAATCTTCTCACTTTATCTGTTAAACAGATCTCTCTTAAATTCTCACTTTGAATTCATATTCTGTTTACCCGTGTTCGAAGCACGGGTCGAAACTCTTTCTAGTGTAAAATTCTCCTTTTTTTTACACTTCTATCCATTTCCAAGTACTTCATTATTCTATTAAATTTCTAAATAAATAATTACTTTTCATAACTCAGTTTATTTTCTAGATAAATATCTCTTTTCCTATTTCATTCGAAAATGTTTACAAATATTCTCTTATTATTTCTATTTGTAATTGTTGTACAAATATTCCTCTTTCTATTTTATTTGTAAATGATTTACAAATATTTTCCCTTTTCCATATATTTTTATTTGCAAATGATTTGCAATATTTCCCTATTCCTTATTTCTTCCAATAATTTCCTTTATATTGATTTTCAAATATATTTTCCTCTACATTGGTTTACCAATATTTTTTCTTTATTTTGATTTTACAAATATGATTTTTCCTTTATAAACCCTTTTTCCCTTTATATATAAAATCCGTTGTTTTTATATAAATAATCTAATTTCAAATATATTTTGAAAATCTCCCTTTTCACTTTCTCGTATCACTTACGGTGTAAAAATATCCAATCAAAATGATCGGTCATAATCCAAACACACAGAATCAATAACGGATGATATAACACATCATATATCAAAATATATGAAAAGCGGTAAATAAATGTTGAGGAACCCAGTTGGGTCCCTCCGACATGTTTCCCTGCATCCACAGATATCGGTCAACATAAATAACATGAGTATAAAATATTCTGATAAACAGAATCAATATTTCGATACGATTTATATATATCGTTACCGATATTTTCAATCAACTGACTAGCAGTTCAACCAAACAGCCAATACACAGCAAATCAGCCAATATTTACCAATTCTAAAAATACTTTAGAGAAATATAAAGTGTTCAGAGTTAGTGAGATTTACTCACATTGGACGGAGATCGTTAAATAACGATATATATGTTCATTGATTTGATTCTAACATTTAATTTCACCATAAATCCAAATGGACTCCACTCCACTCCCGGTCAGTTCCAGTGCGTAGCCACCGTCCATACGATCCTAACGAATCCAACCGTTCGTGATTCTGACACCATATGACAAAGATACGATATTAACAAGTTATACGTGATTTATAAATAAAATTAAACTAAATTTATAACATCCGGGCCTCACCCCTTTTCTATTCCGGCCCAAGCCCACTCCCAAATACCAGACCCGCTTCCCCTATTTCTCCTTCCTCCTGTACACATCTCGACGCCAGAAAAACACATGGCCAACACCGATTTTCTCTAGCCTCCTAACTCCTTTATCCCCTCACTTAAAAATCATAAGAAAATTCCCAAAATTCTTGTTATCCAAACCTCAATACCCCACCCCCAAAAGCACTGAGCTCGCACCTCCTAACGAGATCCGACATCGAGCAAAAACAACAGACCCAACAGTGAAGGTGCGACGGATTTTGTCACTGCCATTCCCAGAACCTTGCATACAAGCCGCCTTTCACCTCCTCGATCCTATTCTGAGCTCGGATTCTTGTATTACAACTCCTTTTTTCACAATTTTCGTGAACCCTAGGCTTCGCCGTGACTTGCAGTGAAGGGGAACACAACCGAGCTTGATGAAATTGCTACCAGGATATAGAGGACCATAAATGGAACTCAAATATCCACATATTTTGATTTATAAATTTTTCTACCATTTGATTTTGATTTTTCATTATACGATTTTTGCTGTGTGAGGAAAAAGGAGCGGCGGAAAAGTTTGTTGACTTGGGAATTAGGGTTAGGCAGATGATGGCATTATATAGGGTAGTTTTATATTTTTTTATTTGATTATTAAATTAATATTTAAGCAACCGCTATTTCCACTTGTCCTTAAAAATTCCTGTGGTCACACACAACACCCAAAAATTATGAAAATTGACATGCAGCTAGAGTTTGACATTACGGACCCAACGAAACTGATTTCGTCGAATTCCGACTCCGTATGCTCACACAGCGTATTTTTAACCGTCAAAATACTGACTGTTTTTCACTCTAAAAATTCATACGACCACATACGCACTCTAAAAATCACGAAACTTGACATCTAACAATAATCTGATATTACGGATCCAACAAAATTAGTTTCGTCGAATTCTGAGGTCGTTTGCAAAACTGGTGATTTTTAAAGCCCAAAATAGGCCATTTAAATATATAAATATATTTAAAAATAATTAAATTAAATATTTAAAAATGAATATTATCATATATATTCACACTAGAAAATCATACAGCTCCATATCGGGTTTCATAACTTGATATTCAAAATTCCAGTGTTAAATCAGTATTCAGTTTATATTGAAAATCCATTTATAACGTAAATAAAGCGTTGCAAATTATAAAGGAATTCCATAGCGACTTTTCTAAATTTTGATTTGGACATAAGTAAAAATCTACACGACGAAATCTCGATTTTTCTCTCCCACTAGAAAAATATACTTCTCCAGCTCCACACGTTTCTTGTTTCACTGAAATCCGAGTTAAAACGGATCCTGTATATCCAGTTGAAGTTCAAATCGCCAAACTGCGAACTGCCGCGCCATTACGGGCTCGAATTTAATTATAATATAATTATACGCTCAAATATCATCGATTCAATATATACGTTATTATAATTCAACTCTCAACTGAAATATATATTCTGGGTCGTCCAGTTCACATTATATTGCCAATTCAGCTAATTCTGATTATTCCAGAATTATATATATTATTTTATTATTTATTCTAATTAAATATTCAATATTATTTAATTAAACGACCATTTCGATCCATAAATCACTATTTAAACAATTAAATAAATTAATTATTATCGTTGAAAAATACGGGTCGTTACATGTTGATAAAATTTTGTGAGCTAAAAGCACACTTCACTTAGTATAAATTAGATATTAAGAATATCAATTTTTTAAAACATGATTAAGATTCAGATTGCCTACAATCTTAGTAAAAATAATGTAATTTTAACTTATCATATACTCTAGGTTAGAAGTGGTAAGAAACCTCAATTAAAGATTTCGTAGTAAATATTACTTGCTAGTCAACAAATCTATACTACTACCCATCAAAATTTTAGTTTGAATTAATTTGACATCTAGATAATATGAACTTCTTCATTCAGAAAGAACTTACTATTTTTGTATAATTTAGTCAAAAAACTTAACCTTTTTGTATAATTTTGTTTGTGACATAGGTGTAGGATTCAATAGAGGATTGATGGAAAGTAATTTTCCATGTCATCTAATAAGCTAGACCATTTTGCATGTGCATTAAATATAATACTACCTTATGTATTATGCATCAGAAGTCTACAACAAATAAACTTTTTAAAAAAAGCCACATGTCTATAAATCGAATGGCAGTGTAATACTAATAAAAGGTCAAGGGTTATTATGTATTTTGACATGTTAACGTTAATACCATTGCAATGGATATTGCATTATGGCATAACATTTACACCATAATGACCCAATGTAATCTAGCTAACTAACCACTTATCAAAGTACCAATTTGATGCTATATAACTTATCTACAAAGTAATACTCTTGGAGTGAACTAGGAAAACTTAGGGGTCAGCTAGAGGAAATAGATTCAGACAATCTATTGTTGTTCGAAGATGTCAATGTCTTCATAAAAAGAAAGTGTCATGTATGTTACTTCCCTTATTTCTTATTTGGATGATCATTTTAGGGATTTACTAGATGTTGTTAAGTCTTCACGACTTTGTAATCACATACTCATTCAGTCTGTTCCCATACTTCTATGTAACTGAAATCTAATTTACCAAATTTAATGAAAGCCAATGAGCTACCATAGTATAAAGCCGAGAAAGTTTTAGGAGATGCAAGTGAAGAATATGTTGAAGATCGAAATTTTTTGTTTACATTTTATCTTTATTCCTCATTATTTTACCATTTTAAACATTAGTATTGTTATGTTTAGGTTTTCCTATATGTTTATGTTTATTATTAAAGATGTTACTTTCACTCATAAATTAATTTTGTTGATTATGAAGTTATTAGTCAGGAAATGTTACCCGTATATTGTTTTCTTCCCGTCACATTGTACTTTTTATCTAATGGATGTTTATACATACAATAAGCTTTTTTATCGAAAAGTGTTGAATTTATCACATGATTCATATCATCATATAATAAAGTGGTAATCATGTCATTGGTTTTTAAGTTCATTTGTAAATTTTTCGGCTTGTTTTTACATAAAACAATGGTATTCATCCTTCCACCATGCCTACTATGTAGAGATAGACTGATCAAAATATTTTTTGCATTCAATTATATTGGTTAGGTCTTTACGGTACAATGTAATACATCAATTTCCCTTTGTTGATTTTTTAACAAAACCATTTTTAGGTATTTGTTTTATAAGTTTCGTTTTTTTTAAATTGAGTCATTTTGTAGTGTTTGCTTGATAAGCTGCTTTTTTAAATAAACGTTGTGATAATAAATTCTAGGTTCTATTATGTGCACCTACATATGTACATATGTTTGGTTTGGTCTACCATGTTTTTACTCTCAAGTGGGGGTATGAAACTGAGTTATCATGAACACACACACATACATATATATACCAGTGACTACTAATTAGAAATTGGTAATGTATAAAATATTTGTGATATTCATCCTATGAAATTTAGCTTTGATTAAATCAATTTGGACATGCATCAAATATTATTGTGAACTATAATTGTTGGTTTTTCAGAGAATATTTGGTATAGTTTTATTGTAAGCATAGTCGATTCTCTCAGTTGGATTTACACTGTGGATCAAATTTTTATGCAAGTAACTTTGTGCGAAGCGCGAGTTCTCGCTCGTATCATTCAATAGGAACAACAAGATTTCTTTTTTTAACTTTGGCATGTGCTTACATCTGAGCCATAACAATGATCCCGCTAAATGAACTATTCATATGCATCATGACTTTCTCGCATAAGCCTGATATCTCATTGCCAAGATAAGCCTTAAAAAATTTATCCCTTGAATTGTTGATTTCATATCATACTTAACAACGAATTAGAACAATTTATAAATTCCAATACCCAAGTCTTGTTCTATCTAGATCTATAACAACCCCAATTTCGACAGACCAATTTTTTTCAAAATTCCAATCTATCGAAACTCAGATTGGTTTGCTCTGGTATCCTGCAGAAAAGACAGAGACATAAAACATGTCAGAGCTCAGAAATTATCTCACAGCGGAACGGATAAAATATAATATAATCAAAATATAGCCTTACCGTATTAATAATACTGCCTAACCAGTATCCAAGGCTATCATGTCCTTGCTACAAGTCTAACCTGCAAGTATGTTATGAGGAGGGGGTCAGAATACAAGTTCTGGTGATTGGATTTAAACTTTACACTTTGGATAATCCTACTTATACCGTTCAATCATATTTTATTATTTATTAGGTTACTTGGGTTAACAGCACTCAAGGCTTACACACACGTCGTACCCATTTACTTCCCAGTGGATTAACCTAATACAGTATATATGTAGCTACCCCCAATATCGAGGTACACCCCATGGATCCCCACTCGCACGGTCTCCACCGTAATGCCACCGAAATGCTCGCAGTCCCTCATCCTACGTCGGAGTGACGTATGGATCTCTATATAACAATGTTACGATCAGCATATATCTGCCATCACTACGCTACATAAGCGTACACACGGCCACCCTCGATTGAATCAGATCTCATACCAGAGTAATGCCCTCAAGTCTACAATACACCACCCAGAGCAGATATGCATGTATCTAGATTGTCCCTCATACATACTGTTAATTGTAGCTCGATGCCTCAATCGCACGTCCTCTAATGTGCACCGAGTTCTGTAGCAGGGCAATACGGGAAACACGGAACTCGGTCAGGATCTTTTCCATATCTATACAGGTTTGTCTTTAAAGAGCCTCCATATACAGATATACCAAGGGTCTGTTTTCAGAATGGCTATGGCCCCACCTCGGCCCCTCCCTCAACTAGTAAAGACTACAAGAGCTAAGAGACTGCCCCTATGCAAACAATCTAAACATCCTTGTGGCGTCTCCCCTCAACCCCTTACCCCGATAGTGAAGGGTGAATGGTATATTCGGTCTAGCTCTAGTCCTTTCACATCCCACTGGCTATCGATGACAGATATCCAACAGTCTACTATCCTTGTTGGTCGTGACCCTCCGCCTCCCCGTTGTGGCAACCGCCGAATCACCCTGGCGTCACCGCGTCACAACATTTTGACTACATAGCAACTTCTGCAGTCAAGGCCCACCCACCTAGTAGTTACGCGTAGACCCAACCTATGCGAGCAGCCTAAGACATTTGTCACCGCATAGAGGACTACTTGGAGCACCTTATGTACGTCAGGAAGCTGCGTGCTTCCCCTTCCAGTCCTTTGGAGCCGTCAGAATAATCTGATGAATGTACGCTCCCCTCGTGCCTTATAACACCTCGATGATCTACCCCGTTAGGTTATTCACCATCAAACGTACGGACTGGTCCAAGCGCCTCACTTTACTATGTTGTTAGACCCTATGTCTGAACATTCTTTTACGTGCTTGCTTTTCCTTATCAGGTTTCCTTTAAACTTTGTTATTCCCATTCACATTGAATTCTTATTCAAATTACTAAGTTTCTCTTGCTTATTAATTTCAGTTATAAATTAACCCATTAAAGTTTTTTATTAAGCCCACAACATGTTATTCTCCAGATTGGGGCCCAAGGTCTGTAATCCACAATCTCTTTTATATTCTTGTTTGATTTCAAGGTCACGATAACATGTTATACTTAATATGTTATTAAGCATCTCTTAGTTCACATGTTTTCCAATTAACATGTCACTTACCATTTATGATTAAATATAACTTACTTCACTCCATAAGTTTTCCTCATCCTTTCTCATTTATTCATAATTCCACCTTACATCGTCAATACAACTTATCGTTGTTTATTTATTAACTTAGTTCTATGAATTAAGGCCCATTAATAAGTTTCTCTACCTATTTATTATAACCTATGTTTTAATTTCCTTTTGTCCCTAGGAAAAGCCTAACCATTCTTATCAATGGGTTTCAGACTTCCAAGCTTACATGTTACTTAATTTATAATTAAGTACAACTTCTTATATTTCATATATTTCCCCCCTTTTTCTCAACTGGCTTCTGGTTTTCCCCTTTTACTGATTACTTAATTTACAATTAAGTGTCCCTTCTCTCATTTCACCAGTTATCCCATTTGCTTAATAATTTATTATAATCTAAGTTATAATCTTTACTTTTTCCCTTGGACAAGTCCACCTATTATACAACACTTTCATTATTGTTATTTATTTATAATAGGTGATTATCATTCCGCTTTAAACCTTTTACTGTTGTAAACCATTATTCTTCATTCACTATAATATATATTCCTTATTATATTAAGGAAAACACTTCATGCACCTTATCAGTTTGATAGAAGGAATCAATGATTTATTTTCATAACGTATTCCCATCTAAATCCATGGTAGCAAATAATTTCTTTACTTTTCTTTATTTATTGTGGCTTACTTGCAACAACGTTCTCAGAAATAGGTCATTTAGGGAAATACATCACTTTTTCTTCTCATCACATTAACTCAGTTCATTACATGCCTTCTTTTCTTATTTCCTAAATTAGACATTTAATTACCATCATTGCCATTTATTCATATCTTGTTATATATATATAAGCACTAGACCTCTCACATTAAGCCTACACTTGTGGACGTTGGATTTGCCGTGCGGGTCCGGGCAGACTTCTACCAGAAGTTGACTTAACCTCGTGTCTTAGCACCATTACATGTTTTTGATTTTGCACTTAGGTCTCTCACATTAGGTTCAACATTAGTGGCTGCTGGATAGGCCGGTCGGGTTCGGGCTGACTTCCACTACTAATGCAACTTAACCTCGTGCTATAAGTGCAGTTACAATTTCTAATTGTAATCCTAGGCATATTCATTTTCATTCAATCATTTATGTTCATATCAAATTGCGCTCCCAAATTAAAGTCTCAAAACATACTATATGTTATGTTCCAAAATCCCATTACAAACTATGCCCTAAATCCCAATATGTGTCGCATGTCTTTCTACATGTAATTAACTTTTTTTAAAATAAAGTTTAATTCTCCAACAGTGTATCATTTACCCAAAATCTCAATTATCCCAATTGACAAGTTCATAAAATAGATCTTTACAACAGTATTCATGTACATCTAAACATATTAACTAATTGAACATATTATCCATTTTAGCGCAATAATTCATTTCATCGAATTAGATCTTCCAATATGTTCATTGTGTAGTTAATGGGGAATGGCAAATGAAAAATATACTATTATTCAAAAAGTATATTTTAAACCCACTCACCTAAAAGCCTTCCAAATCTAGAATCTAATCCATATCTATTTCCGTTGTTTTTCCCCTTTTAGTTTGATTTGAAACCTAACGACCATGGATTTATTATTTTCATGAAAGGAGAAGGAAAAGAGAAATAATTTAAATAGATTGGTCTTAGAAGTTTACTTTGCTTTCATGATTCAATAATCTTTTTATTATTGTCAATTCTCTCTTCCAAATCTGGATTCATAATTTTCCTAGGCTAATATTTTAATTTTTAGAATAGATTTGAGAAGAGAGAGTGTAACAGCAGAGCTCTAGCGTAGCTACCGAATTAAGAGATTTAGGGTTAGGTCTAGGGTCTTATTTATAGGAGTAGTGGAGCAGCCAGGACCCTCAGATTGGACCAAAAGCCATCAAAATCGTCCACGTCAGAGAAGAAGTTTCCAGATCTGCGGGTATGTCGACTCCTAGGTCGACCCCCCTTTGTGTGGGTTGACCCCTAAGACGACATCCAACAATCTAAATTCCCTCCAAATTTTCTGGCTCGTGAATTTTGGATTTCTAACTGATTTTTGAATTTTCTGGATTTATTTAATATATATATAAACATATAAGCTCCTTATATGTATACAAACTTCTAATGCACATAACTTCTTCATACGGTGTCCGTTTGTGACGATCCCAAAATCCGGTAGGCGGTGTTAAGGATAATCATTAGAATATAACACATTAATCATCATTAGCAGAGTACAGATAATAGCAGAACCAATAAATAGAATAACTTTACACAAATATGACAGCGGAATCATAACACGTAACAACATCAGAGTAGCACAACGTAGGATATAACTTAGTGCATAAAAAGGAAATGATCAGTCAACATCGTCATAGGCGGAATATATACATACAGTGAGACAAGATAAAGATATCAGTCTACATTGCCCAAGGCGGTACATATACATACGATAATAAATGCTGGAAGTAAAACAGTCTGCATCGCCATAGGGGGAATCATATACATAAGATAATGATAACGGAAAGTCTATAGCCAAAATACAAGTAAATCTAATCTTCGCCATCAAGCCAAAAGCGCACCTCGTACGACAGTGCTAAGCCAAAAACAACCTGTCAACTGTCAACTAGGTTGCCCGTGTGAAAAAAAGGGCACCCGAGTTTGCAAAGTGAAACAAACAACGAGTCAGTCATGGGACTGGTATGAGAAATCTACTTAACTGGTTAAACAACAGTAATAAGGAAAATCATAGGACCACGCCACTTTCGCGGAACGGGTTTTCTCCAGTGATTGCTAGTGCATTTAAAACAAAGTAAATTCTTTAAAACAACGCAATGCTTTTTAAAAGATTGAAGCCATTATAAGACTCAAGTCCCATCACATAATGCAACGCAAACCGGAGGATAGAGTTTTACCTTATAATGGCCAAAATATGCTTAATACGTGCAAAGCAAAATCACTTGATATTGTTACTAGTGCATATATGTTTCAAAAACGAATATCATCATAAATATCAATCATAGACGACATGAGCGTCCCATGCCACTAAGTCGCCATATATAAATTCTACAATCAAATCCGTTATCTCGTATTGGAAATTGGATTTCTGTCATGAGTCGAGGCGAGGGGCAAGCTCCTCTCCGCATCGAGACACTCTAGCAAATGCCTCAGGACTACACACTCTGGGTAACCCTTGGATCCTCCAAGGTCGGTCCTCCCTTACGTTTGAGGATTAATTATTCCTGAACACACGTTTCCCGGTCCTTTCAGACCTAAAATCGAGGCGTCTTGTGACAGCCCGCCCCGCACCAACCGACATTTACTCCAAAAGTGCATTGTACACATGTCCAGTTAGCACGGGACGGTCTTCAGAAGAAAAGGGAAGAAGGAAATGAACTAAAAAGGAACCTGTAAAATGTCTCACAGCGCTTGGAATAAAATATAATAACAACATACTTGACATAAAACAGGTGAGACAGTGCATAAGCTGAAAGCAACTAACATAGCAGCGGAAAATCCAAGTACAGCTTATGATCCAAAGTTAACATTATTACAACTTTTCAAACTGTCTCAAAACAAAAGCAAGGTAAAGGGGGTAAACTACTAATGCCCAAGTAGCGACCACCAACGACACAGGGAGAAGAGAATATCTATATATCATACGTGGAAGCCTCCTGCTCGCCTCTGAATCAGCTACTCGCACATCACCAGCCAACCTGTCTCTAGTATGCTCGTGTGAGCACCCAGAGTAATAAGAGGAGACATAAAACTCTGGATCAGACATAAAGCCTGGTATGAGCGATAAGCATCTAAACAGAACAATAACAGGTAGACTAAAACATACCTGAACCTGGACCTGCAACCAAAGAGTTAGCACTACATATTGTACAACACTCTAAGGTGCCATTTCAAATGGTGTAAAGATAACGGGGGTGGGGGTGTGCATGTCATAGTGATAGCAAACAATCAAACATAGCAACCATCCTCACATCTCTCACTCAGTGCATAAAGCATAAGATATTCACCACTTCGATCACCCAACATACCTTGCTATGATCACTTTGCCCCATGAAGTCATAAATGGCTTCACTGCACTGACACATAGCCACTAATCCTTTGCTATGTCCACTTTGTCCCATGGAGTCACAATGACCCCACTGCACTGGCTCATAGTCTTACTATGCATCACTTTGCCCCTCGAGTCATAATGACTCTACTGCACTGATAACGTAGTCTTGCTACCATCACCTTGCCCCTCGAGTCATAGTGACTCTATTGCACTGATAAGTAGCCCATCATCCATTTTCAGTGGTGAATCGAAGTTATGAACATCGACAACTCCTTAGCACACGTCCCGCAGCAAAGTCCAACCATAAAGTGAACTCATTGGTTCCCAACTGGATCCTGAGCTCTAACTTCCATTTGGACAACCTTTGCATCTCGGGTTATTGGTCATCACCGGATCAGTTCAGATCCCCTCTTAGCCGTGAGTTCAATTCGGATCGGAGTGCTCCTCCTTCGCTGGATCGGATCGGGTCATCATCACCTCAGCGGATCGGATCGAGTCTCCACGTCCAGTCGCCATTATCGGTTCGAGTCGGAGTCCTCCAATTTGCCACGGTTCGGATCGGCTCCTTCTAATCAACCCGGG
The DNA here is from genome assembly GCA_030737875.1 of Allium sativum. Classification (NCBI taxonomy): domain Eukaryota; kingdom Viridiplantae; phylum Streptophyta; class Magnoliopsida; order Asparagales; family Amaryllidaceae; genus Allium; species Allium sativum. The sequence goes on along the minus strand of CM060915.1, from coordinate 975,432,870 downwards.
TCGGGTCGTAGTCTCCAAGCCTCGTCGAAGTACATCGGTTCGGGTCGGGGTACCATGGCGGATCGGGTCGGATGTTGCATGCCACGAGAAGTGTGAATAGATCAAAGAGTGGAGTATGAGAGCGGATTGGGGCCTCCTACCGATCCGATCCGGTTCGGATGTCTTCCTGCACTTTTTCCAGCAAGCATTTTACGCCACTCGACGGCGTTTTCAACCATTCTACCTATTCTAATCAATCATAAAACATACCATACAGTCATAGCAACATGTATAATCAACCACAAACACCAAAACAACTATATGACAGGTTAAAATGGATCAAACATAGCCAAAACCCCGTATTTTCCCTTAAGCATGTTTAGGTGAAACTAATGATATGGTTAGCAAAACTTAACCAAATTAACCCAAATTCATATCAGAGGTCTAAAACATCATTTTGAATTTTATAAATATATTTCCAGAATTTTATCATGTTTAAATTCGCTAATTAACACTAATTACCCTTAATTAGCCATAATTAGTGAGGAACTATGCAAATCACTCACCTTAGCCACAAATAAAACTTAGATCTGAAATAATTCTCTGATTTGGTGCGAATCCCGATGCTAAACAGCAGCTCTAACGTTAATTTGGTGTAGATCTCCCTAGATTTGATGTTGCTAAGCTTAATCCTTGATTAGAAGATGATTTGGAGGTGATTTAGAGGTTGGAGGCCATTTTTAGTGTTTCTAAGAGGTAAGTGGAGGCTAGAAAACTGAAATGGAATGAATCTCTAACTCCTTTCAACCTCCCCATAACCTTAATCCCGAAATGGGTTATGGGCCCATTCACTAATCACCCTACTTGGCCCGGTTAAGCAGTTTTTCACTTTCCAAACCTTATTTCAGCCATATCTCCCAAACGGTAAGTCCGTTTTTCACATGTGACCACTCTACGAAAAGGTAAGCCATCAAACGAATCTAATGGAAGTGGTTTCAGGTCAAAATTCCTTTCCAATCAAAAGCTGTGGCCAAAACAAGATCAGCTAGGGGCAAAACGGTCATTTAAAAATCGACAAAAATCATGAACATGGGAAATGAGTCAAACGGTTGTTTCCCAAAGTTACATGACCATACGACTTCATATGGGAAAGAAATAAATATTCTACGATCCTCTGATGCATAGAATGCGGGTTGTTACATTCTCCCCCCTTAAGAAATTTCGCCCCCGAAATTCCCTAACCAAAACACACAAAGGGTCCTGCATGCCTATCAACCATAAAACAACAATCAAACATGCAAAACAAGCAAGACAAATCTATCCTAGCATGCGGAATAACTAAATTACAAGGTAAACTTACCAGGCAAAGAGTTTTGGATACGTCTTTCTAATGCTCTCCTCTGTCTCCTTAGTACAGTCATTCTCGTTCTCGCCCCACTGAACCTTAACTAGCTTCACCGCCTTCTTTCGAAGTTGCTTCGTATCGTGCTCGACAATACGGATCGGCTTGCGATTCCCAACCGCCTCAGGTTCTACTTTGAAGTCCTCTAACTGATCAGGTGAAATAGTCACATCTGGGTCGTGTACGAACTTCCTTAGTTGGGAAACATGGAATACGTTGTGAACTCCTGCCATCTTCTCTGGTAAGTCAACTCTATACGCCAAGTTCCCAATTTGTTCGAGAACTAGGAATGGGCCAACAAATCTTGGTGCCAACTTGCCTCTCCTGCCAAATCGTATCACGCTCTTCAACGGAGAAACCTTGACAAACACCAAGTCACCAACGGAGAATTTTAAATCCTTCTCCTTTTATCAGCATAACTCTTCTGCCTATCCTGGGCAGCTTTCATTCGTTGCTGAATGGTCTTAATCTTATCCGAAGTTTCCCTCACCACATCTGGTCCAAGCATAAACTTCTTGCCAGTCATTATCCAACATGATGGTGAGTTGCATGGTCTTCCGTTCAAAGCTTCATATGGAGCCATACCGATACTGGATTGATAGCTATTATTATATGCAAACTCCACTAGATGCAAATGGTCATCCCATGATCCACCAAAATCCCATATACAAGCTCTCAAGAGATCTTCCAATATACGATTCACCCTCTCCGTCTGACCGTCGGTTTGAGGATGATATGCGGTACTGAGATGTTATTCTGACCCTAGAGCCTCTTGTAAGCTCTTCCAAAACCCACTAGTAAACAACGAGTCTCGGTCACTCACAATGCTTTTGGGTACTCCATGAAATCTCACTACCCACTTCATATACAATTCTGCTAACTTAGCTGCCATTCTGGTCGATTTGACTGGTATAAATCTTGCACTCTTAGTCAATCGATCCACAATTACCCAAATGCTATCATGTCCCGATCTAGTCCTTGGTAAACCATCGATGAAATCCATCGAGACTTGCTCCCTTTTCCATTCGAGAATTTCTAATGGTTGCAACAACCCACTGGGCTTCTTTTGCTCGGCTTTAACTAGCTGGCAATTCATGCATTTGGATATGAACTTCCCAACGTCTCTTTTCATCCCTTCCCAGTAGTAAGTCTGCTTCATGTCTCGATACATCTTATTACCACCGGGATGTATAGTCAGTTTTGAGGGATGACATTCTCTAAGCACTTCATCTCTCAAACCATTTACGTTGGGTACAACTAGTCTTCCATTCTTTCTAAGCCATCCATCTCGATCAAGCCCATACAAATTCATCTCCTCACCGTCGATGTTTATCTCTAACTTGGAGATGATTTCCAATAGATTAGGATCGTCCCTCTGGTTGGAACCAATCCGCTCTATCAAACTGGGTCCGTTCGTCAAACTAGCTAGCATTTCTGGATCCAATTCGCACTTTGGTCTGAAATCAAACCCTGCAATATACTCCAGTTGCTTCCATTCAAGAAACATAGCCCCTAAACTGGCATGTCTCCTACTCAAGGAATCGGCTACCGCATTACCTTTCCCAGGTGTGTATGTGATATCAAAATCATACGAAGCCAAGAACTCTAACCATCTCTGCTGACGGAGATTCAGATCCTTCTGGGAGAAGAGATACTTTAACGATTTATGATCGGTAAACAACTCAAATCTTTCTCCCAAGAGATAGTGTCTCCACATCTTTAATGCGAACACAATCGCTGCCAGTTCCAAATCATGGGTAGGATACTTCTTTTCATGTGGCTTTAGCTGCCGACTAACATAAGCTGCAACCCTACCTCCTTGCATCAATACAGCACCTAATCCGGTACCACAAGCATCCGTGTATACCGTCATTTCTTCATTCCCTTTAGGAATGACTAGCACTGGCGCATGCGTCAACCTTTCCTTTAGACTCTTGAATGCATTCTCACACATTCCGTCCCAGATGAAGGCCTGATTCTTCTTAGTCAACTGAGTCAACGGCGCTGCTATCTTGGAGAAGTCCTGGATAAACTTACGATAATATCCAGCTAACCCCAAGAAACTTCTTACGTCTGTTGCATTCTTGGGCATAGGCCAATCCTGTACCGTAGCCACCTTCGCAGGGTCCATGGCAATACCATTCTCTGAAACAACATGGCCCAAGAATCGCACTTCCCTTCTCCAAAAGTGACACTTAGAGAATTTCGCTTTCAATTGGTGTTTCCTCAACACCTCCATCACTATCCTCAAGTGTCCCTTGTGTTCCTCCTCTGTCCTCGAGTAAACAAGGATATCGTCTACGAACACAAGAATAAACTTACTCAAATGATCTCTGAATACTCGATTCATAAGATCCACAAAATAGGCTGGTGCATTGGTCAACCCAAATGGCATGACCAACCACTCATAGAATCCAGATGGCGTCCTAAATGCCATTTTCGGAACACTCTCATCCGCTACTTGAAGCTGATGAAATCCTGTCGCGAGGTCCAACTGGGAGAACACTCTTGCTCCTTCCAGTTGATCAAACAAATCATCTATCCGTGGTAGAGGATACTTATTCTTCCTCGTTACCTTATTCAACTCGCGATAGTCCACACACAAACGAAGGGAACCATCTGCCTTAGTGGCAAACACGACTGGTGCTCCCCACTCGGAGACACTTCTTCTAATAAATCCCTTCTTCAAAAGATTGCTGACTTGCACCCCGAGCTCTCGCTGCTCCCTTGGTGCCATACGACGAAGTGGCATCACCATAGGTCTGGCATCTTTCACTAAATCAATACGGAACTCAATCTCTCAGTGTGGTGGAAGCCCGGTCACCTCCTCGAAGACGTCCAGATACTGGCCAACCACAGGCACATCTGACAACTCATCCTGTGGGATGTCGAGGGAATTTATAAAACTAGTCATTACCCCATCACTAGGTAGACTACCAAACACTACCCTCTGCCCATCATCCGCCCTAACTGTCACCAAAAAGCCCTCACAGTCTACCACCACCCCATATCTTTGGAGCCAATCGACCCCCAATATAATGCCATACCCAGTAAATCCCAAAACAAAGCAATCACAAACAAACATACATCCATGACTCGATAGGACCAAATTCCTGCAAATCATACTAAGGCTAGTCGAACCACCAATCGGGTTCGTCACAACCAATGGTCTATCGACTATCTCGGGTTCCAGTCCCAACCTATCTACCAGGTCACTAGATATGAAGGAACGGGAAGCCCCAGTATCAAACAAAACTCGAACGGGTACATCATAAATAGAAAGCATACCTTGAATAACGACATTCTTTCCTTTCTCCGCCGCAGTTGGGGCATTCGACGAAGAAGTAACAACATCAATAGCATATGCTTTCACAATCTGCTTCTCCTTAAGAGGTTGTGGACACTTATCCTTATGATGTCCCACTTGGCCACAGTTGTAGCACTTCCTATCCGCTGGCTTGGCCCGACATTCTTTAGCATAATGGCCCTTCTTACCACAGCTGAAGCACTCAACTTCTTTCTTGTTCTTTTTCTGGCCATCCTTAGATTGGCTCTGCTTCCTCTTATTCTGAGAGTTGTTCTTGCCTCCACCGCCTGCTTGCGGCTTCAGCCCTTCTGCAGATGCAGCCTCAATCTTTGGCTTAGGGTAAAGACTCTCTGATCTCAAAGCTTTCCCCACAATCGATTCAAAAGTCTCATCGATGTGGTTGATAAGCCTTTCCCCCAAGTATCCATCCAACCCAGTAATGAATTTCTCATTCTTCTTCTCAAGAGTATCGATAAGAGATAGTCCATACTTCGACAAAGTGTTGAACTCAGCAATATAATCAGAGACTGTCCTACCATTCTGCTTAAGTTCCAAGAATCTCTTAAACAACACTGACTTCTGGGCAGCTGGAATGAACTTCTCGCTAAAGCGAGCCTTGAACTGATCCCAAGTAACCTGATCTTCTGGAGTAGCTGTTCTAATGGCATTCCACTAATTCATCGCTCGCCCTTGCAGCTGACGAGACGCTAGCCTTCTCTTCATCACATCCTTGATACCCAAGTCATCGAAGATATGATCACAGCTATCCAACCAATCCTGCACATCTGTGGCCGATTCCGTTCCGCGGAACGGCTTCCCACCAAGGTTAGTGTAATCCTTGCACAACTTGGCGAAATCGACCCTAGGCGCCTGCACTACTGGACCACCACCAATTCCGGGATTGGGAACTGCCCCTTGCACCTCGCTAAGCATGTCTCTCATGAGGTCAGTAAACATCGCCCTCATGTCAGCAGCATTCCCATTATTGGCTCCCCTACCAGCACCTCTTGCATATCGGCTCATCGTCAATCTGTAAAAGGGGAAACGATTAAAGACCCCATAGCGGTGCTAGTGCAGTACGACTTCACTTTTATACTACTAATAGTATATACATATATAGCTTTTGAAAACTAAAGTAATCACAAATACGTTCTCTCATATATGTACTATCTCTCCCTAGTGTCTTTCCCTAGGTTAACTACGCAACCTAGAGCTCTAATACCAAATGTGACGGCCCGCCCCGCACCAACCGACATTTACTCCAAAAGCGCGATGTACACATGTCCAGTTAGCACGGGACGGTCGTCAGAAGAAAAGGGAAGAAGGAAATGAACTAACAAGGAACCTGTAAAATGTCTCACAGCGCATGGAATAAAATATAATAACAACATACTTGACATAAAACAGGTGAGATAGTGCATAAGCTGAAAGCAACTAACATAGCAGCGGAAAATCCAAGTACAGTTTATGATCCAAAGTTAACATTATTACAACTTTTCAATCTGTCTCAAAACAAAAGCAAGGTAAAGGAGGTACACTACTAATGCCCAAGTAGCGACCACCAACGACACAGGGAGAAGAGAATATCTATATATCATACGTGGAAGCCTCCTGCTCGCCTCTGAATCAGCTACTCGCACATCACCAGCCAACCTGTCTCTAGTATGCTCGTGTGAGCACCCAGAGTAATAAGAGGAGACATAAAACTCTGGATCAGACATAAAGCCTGGTATGAGCGATAAGCATCTAAACAGAACAATAACAGGTAGACTAAAACATACCTGAACCTGGACCTGCAACCAAAGAGTTAGCACTACATATTGTACAACACTCTAAGGTGCCATTTCAAATGGTGTAAAGATAACGGGGGTGGGGTGTGCATGTCATTGTGATAGCAAACAATCAAACATAGCAACCATCCTCACATCTCTCACTCAGTGCATAAAGCGTACGATATTCACCACTTCGATCACCCAACATACCTTGCTATGATCACTTTGCCCCATGAAGTCATAAATGGATTCACTTCACTGATACATAGCCACTAATCCTTTGCTATGTCCACTTTGCCCCAAGGAGTCACAATGACCCCAATGCACTGGCTCACAGTCTTACTACGCATCACTTTGCCCCTCGAGTCATAATGACTCTACTGCACTAATAACGTAGTCTTGCTACCATCACCTTGCCCCTCGAGTCATAGTGACTCTACTGCACTGATAAGTAGCCCATCATCCATTTTCAGTGGTGAATCGAAGTTATGAACGTCGACAACTCCTTAGCACATGTCCCGCAGCAAAGTCCAACCATAAAGTGAACTCATTGGTTCCCAACTGGATCTTGAGCTCTAACTTCCATTTGGACTACCTTTGCATCTCGGGTTATTGGTCATCACCGGATCGGTTCGGATCCCCTCTTATCCATCAGTTCGGTTCGGATCGGAGTGCTCCTCCTTCGCTGGACCGGATCGGGTCACCTCAGCGGGTCGGATCGAGTCTCCACGTCCAGTTGCCATTATCGGTTCGAGTCGGAGTCCTCCAATTTGCCACGGTTCGGATCGGCTCCTTCTAATCAACCCAGGTCGGGTCGTAGTCTCCAAGCCTCGTCGAAGTACATCGGTTCGGGTCGGGTACCATGGCGGATCGGGTTGGATGTTGCATGCCACGAGAAGTGTAAATAGATCAAAGAGTGGAGTATGAGAGCGGATTGGGGCCTCCTACCGATCCGATCCGGTTCAGATGTCTTCCTGCACTTTTTCCAGCAAGCATTTTACGCCACTCGACGGCGTTTTCGACCATTCTACCTATTCTAATCAATCACAAAACATACCATACAGTCATAGCAACATGTATAATCAACCACAAACACCAAAACAACTATATGACAGGTTAAAATGGATCAAACATAGCCAAAACCCCATATTTTCCCTTAAGCATGTTTAGGTGAAACTAATGATATGGTTAGCAAAACTTAACCAAATTAACCCAAATTCATATCAGAGGTCTAAAACATCATTTTGAATTTTATAAATATATTTCCAGAATTTTATCATGTTTAAATTCGCTAATTAACACTAATTACCCTTAATTAGCCATAATTAGTGAGGAACTATGCAAATCACTCACCTTAGCCACAAATAAAACTTAGATCTGGAATAATTCTCTGATTTGGTGCGAATCCCGATGCTAAACAGCAGCTCTAACGTTGATTTGGTGTAGATCTCCCTAGATTTGATGTTGCTAAGCTTAATCCTTGATTAGAAGATGATTTGGAGGTGATTTAGAGGTTGGAGGCCATTTTTAGTGTTTCTAAGAGGTAAGTGGAGGCTAGAAAACTGAAATGGAATGAATCTCTAACTCCTTTCAACCTCCCCATAACCTTAATCCCGAAATGGGTTATGGGCCCATTCACTAATCACCCTATTTGGCCCGGTTAAGCAGTTTTTCACCTTCCAAACCTTATTTCAGCCATATCTACCAAACGGTAAGTCCGTTTTTCACATGTAACCACTCTACGGAAAGGTAAACCATCAAATGAATCTAATGGAAGTGGTTTCAGGTCAAAATTCCTTTCCAATCAAAAGTTGTGGCCAAAACAAGATCAGCTAGGGGCAAAATGGTCATTTAAAAATCGACAAAAATCATGAACATGGGAAATGAGTCAAACGGTTGTTTCCCGAAGTTACATGACCATACGACTTCATATGGGAAAGAAATAAATATTCTACGATCCTCCGATGCATAGAATGCGGGTTGTTACACGCCTCACATTCCAACAACCACAAAGATTAAAGTAATATAAATGTCAGCCAGTTTAAGCACTGACACCATCCATAGCTAGAAAGAAACGTCGTGCACTCCTTGGGTCCTTATCCCGTTTTTGACTCATACCGAGAGGTGAGGCTCGCGAGTCCACGCTATACACAAAGCCAGGCCACGTAAGCCGTGCTTTGATCATCAACCACAAGACTTTGCTTTGCAACAGAAGCCTTGATCACTGCATCTTGGTATGCCACACAAGCAATCCACTCCATACGACTGATTTCTATCGATATATAACCTCTGAGCTCGTACATCTCAGAGAAGGGCGTTAAGCAAGAGAATAAATTCTCCGCCGCCAAACAGATATTTATTAAATAGAGATCAATCAGTATAGAACAAAATCCAATGTCAGACACACAGTCCATTTACACGTCCGTCCTGGGTCTGAATGAAACCGGAGGCACCATATTCCTCGCATATCTGTCCAATCAACACATACGTCCAGACGGCTACTAGTTCGGTTCCTTCAAGGTAGCTACTCCAATCGGGAACCTCAGCAGCGCCCATCCATCCGATACGAAGATCGTCGGTCTTGAACCATCTTCGTATTTTCTACTTCGAATCGTTCGATCAATTATTTGAAATTAGGGTTAGCTCGGCCTTTTCAAATAATTCACGTATAATTAGAATTCAAATCAATCCTTTCCATGGTTATATTATTCGACACTCACATTTCAGTTCCTTAGTATAATTTTCATGTCAAACACATACAACCATCAAATATCAAGCAGACCGAGCAAAATTTGGTTTATTTCTATTCTATGCTGCTTATAAAATTTTATAACCATTTTTCGCCATTTTTATTTATTTAAAAATGGCCAAATATAATTAAACGACGTTTCAGGTCGTGCCGTGGCACTGGCGCTGTTTTTCCCCAAATTTGTTTTACATATATCGTGAAATCTAACCGTCGGATTTCTACAAAGTTTATATCACTGGGAAGATATTCCCAAAGCGAACCCAACGGTTCCAGTTTCGTGAAAATCCGACGGTCGGATCTTCCACACTAGTCGTTTGAAGTTACGGTTTCAAAGCACGAACTGCAGTGTCGTTATTCGATTTAATTAAATTATATTTATATTTATATATAAATATAATCGATTCTGGCGCTGTTTTTCTTCAGATTTGAATTAAACATTCCAGACAATCCAACCGTTGGATTTTTACAAAGTTGGTGCCGTTGGAAAGATATTTCCAAGGCGGACCCAACGGTTGTGGTTTCGTGAAAATCCGATGGTCGGATCTTCCACACTAATCGATTGAAGTCACGATTCCAAAATACGAACTGCACGGCCTCGATTCCTTTCAATTGTGTTTATATATATATAGTTCATTCTATAATTTCAATATCGTTTTCACTTCAAATATTTCACTAACGCCTTTATATTTCAAAAAATTTCGCCATAACCTCCTTTGTACGGGAAGGGGTTTGGAAATTTATTGGGCCGTATTAGGTACCCAATAAATCCTATGAAGCATACACATATTTATAGTGATATATTCTGGTGTTTACAGGGGAGTGTGTATAGATAATAACTCCAGAGAATAAATTCTCGTCACCCTGTCAAAGCCTGAGGGAGTGTGTATTTTTAATTACTCCAGAGGATAAATCCTCGTCACCTCGTCCCGTGTGGGAAATAAATAGTCCATGTGCCGTATCTAATAACTAGAGAGACGTGATTATTGTCAACTCCAGACCCGTGTGGGGTTTTTATTAATCTGGCAATTTATCGTTACAATTTTATATGGTCCATATCAGTCATCAGTTCAACCTGTAAAATATAGTCATCGCCATACAAGCCTCTCGCTCGTATGGTAAATCTTCAACCTCGTCGCACAAGCTCCAAATGCTTATGTGGTATATGATGAAGTATGCCTATCATCAAGAAGTATGCCATGTAGTGTAGTTCAAAATTAATTGTTACTATCCTATGGCGATGTTTATTATTACACACAGAATAACCAGCACTACGCATCCAATGGCATTCATAGGAGTTGATATATAAATAAAATTGCGCAGCCAACTCATTAAGGCTTACCTATTTGTCGGGCACGCAAATAATTTCTTTACTCAACAGCTAATCCATTTTCTCTGTTAAACATAAGTATATATATATGCAGAACAAAGCTAATAACAATATTTCTAGCGAAAAAATATTTATTTCAACTCGTGTGTATTTTTAACGAGGCGCATACATGATAAAAGTAATATTTTTATCATCAGAAATATTTATTCAAACCACGTATATTTTTAGCATTTCACATTCACAATAAAAATGTGAATTTTATTGTTAAATCAATTTATTTAAAATACGAATAACAGTCAACACATGAATTTCTATTCAACGAATGAATTTCGATTCAACACATGAATGTTCGCTATAGTTTGTATATATATAAAAATGTGATTTTTATTTCTAAAGCTATTTATTTAAAACACGAATAACATTCAACACATGAATTTATATTCAATGAATGAATTTCGATTCAACACATGAATGTATGCTATAGTTTGTATATATATAAAAATGTGATTTTTATTTCTAAAGCTATTTATTTCAAACACGAATAACTTTCAACACATGAATTTCTATCCAACGAATGAATTTCGATTCAACACATGAATGTTCGCTATAGTTTGTATATATATATAAATGTGATTTTTATTTCTAAAGCTATTTATTTAAAACATGAATAACATCCAACAAATGAACTTCTACTCAACGAATGAATTTCGATTCAACACATGAATGTATGCTATAGTTTGTATATATATAAAAATGTGATTTTTATTTCTAAAGCTATTTATTTAAAACATGAATAACATTCAACACATGAATTTCTATTCAACGAATGAATTTCGATTCAACACATGAATGTTCGCTATAGTTTGTATATATATATATATATATATATATATATATGTGATTTTTATTTCTAAAGCTATTTATTTAAAACACGAATAACATTCAACACATGAATTTCTATTCAACGAATGAATTTTGATTCAACACATGAATGTTGTTTCAACATATGAAAATAATTTCAACAAATGAAAATTATTCTAACACATAAATATTTCAGAAAATTTCGGCAGCATAACGGCAGGGTAGTTAAAACCGGGACCGTCCCTAGTACGGCTCCTCGCTCTACCTTAAAACCTCGCGGTTTTTGACAATGGGGATTCATGCATCTAGTTCGCACGCAGGCGGCATGTTTTATTTTCATTTCCACAATTCTATTCTAATTTGTTTCAACCACAAGAGGGTATTTTTCAACCACAATCCAACAATATCAACCACAAACAATTATTTTCAACCATTCGTCATATCACATAATTTCACGCCAATCACAAGCAATAAATATCGTCCATGGTTTGTGGACAAGGGGAGTGTATATATATATATATATAAATGTAATTTTTATATTTCACTTGCATTTCAACACAATTCAAAGCATATATGTTTCATACAACGCTTGAATAATTTATACATCGCTCATATAACATATACAACACATGTACATGATGTACACGATGCGTATATAATTTATACTTCGCTTATATAATTTATACAACACGATTTCATTCACACAATTTAATTTAGATTTCACACACTAGTTTTCGAAGTGCTAAAGATCGTAGATAGCTCAGAAAATCCCGCGGTCTCTTCCAAATGGTAGAGAGCCTCCTTGCAGTCACGATGTCTCTTGTTTCATCGAATTTCGTTAACACAATATAAAGATAAGATTTTTCAAAGTTTGCTACACTTAAAAGTGTTATTTTCAAATCAGAAAAACTAAAGCCATTCACCTTTTCAAACATTCGAAACTAGGTTTTAATTTCACGCTCGATCCGTGAAGTGTTGTCACGATCAGGTGCTGCAACGTCGAAGAGCTTCGAACAGGGTCTCCAACGCCGGTGGTGGCACTCAACTCGGTGGTCCCCATAGCGCACGGCGGATCTCCAAAGACGACGCCTTCCTCGAGGAAATTCGACGCCAATACCCACTATAACTGGCGGGGGTTGTATGGATTTATAGAGGAGGGAGAGATGAACAGAAAACTCAACTGGAGGTGGGGCTGAAAGTGGCTGAGGTGGCGGCGATTTGGTCGGGAAGCTTTGAATGCTTTCCGCCATTCGTGGGAAGAGGGTTTGATCGAGTTTGACCGGTCAAAGTAGAACTGAGAGAAAAGAGGGGGGATGGCCCATTATATTTTAAATTTAAAATTCAAAAATATCTTTTGACTAACGAACACGAATTTCAACCCAACGACTGTCGCCCCCAGCTAAATACCCCCATCTCGGACACAATGGGATATGTTTCGTTGGCCAATTCGACTGTTACAGTCAGTTATTTTTCAAATTAAAGTATAAAACATTTAATATTCAATTTGAACGTACATTTCAACTTGCCAGGGCCACAAACTGATTCGAAAAATTCCAGAATAATAAATCTAGCTATGTTTTGACGATACGGTCCCAACAAAACTAGTTTCGTCGAATTCTGAGATCGTTTGAAAAATGGCCATTTCCTTGTCGACCCAATTTAACAGAAATTGACCAATCACATTTTCTTTTGACACGCTCACATACTAGCTTCAAAAATTATGAAATTTGATACCTAGCAACAGTTTGACGTCCTAGATCCAACAAAAGTGGTTTCGTCGAATCCCGAGGTCGATTGCACAATGTCTATTTTCAGGGGCTATATATTCTATATAGCGACCTTTCTGAAAATTCATTCGGCCATAACTTTTGATTCCCGCTATGAAACTTCGATTTTTCAGATTCGTTAGAAAGGTATTCACAAACAGATTTAAATATTTTTGGTTTCACTAAAATCCGTTATATTTTCCACCCGGTACAGTCAAAGTTTGAATTCAAAATTTTAAACTGCCACGCAATTTCCAATTCATTATTTTATTGAAATATTCTATTCCAATGGTTTAAATTCTTTTAAAATAACCAATTTAAAATTTTAAAATTGGCTCGCATTTTCCGGGTTGTTACAATCTCCCCCACATCAAACTTTTCGTCCCCGAAAAGGAAACAACAGCAAAGTAGGAAATAAAAATGTAAATGCAAAGTGTTATGAGGGTACCTTGCACCGGAGTTATTCAGAGATGTCCACTCTGCATTTGGGGTAAGCTTGCTTAACGCTTTCTTCAGTCTCCCAAGTACAGTCTCTAGGATCACTACTCCACTGCACTTTAACTAAATGAACCTTTTTGCTCTTAAGCACCTTAGTTTCCTTGCCAACGATCTTTAATGGCTCTCTTCTGACTGCTAATTCTGGAGTAATTTCCAAGTCCTGTTGCGCTGCTTCTTCTACAACAAGATCCGGATCATGCACATGTTTTCTAAGTTGAGATACGTGGAACACATCATGCACTCCAGGCAACCAATCAGGTAATTGAACCCTATAAGCCAGAGTTCCAATTCGTTCAAGAATAGGAAATGGACCAATAAATCTCGGTGCCAACTTCCCAGTTTTACCGAATCTGATTACTCCCCTCATCGGAGAAACTCTTAAATAAACATAATCGCCAACAGCAAATGAAAAATCCCTTCTTCTTGCATCAGCATAACTCTTCTGACGGCTTTGCGCGGTTTTCAATCGTTTCTTGATGAGGTCTACTTTGTCAGAAGCATCACGAATCATATCGGGTCCTAATACGAGCCTGTTTCCAGGTTCTACCCAACATGCTGGAGATCTGCACGGTCTACCATATAATGCTTCAAATGGCGACATTCCCAAACTTGCTTGATAGCTATTGTTATAGGAGAATTCTGCCAAATGCAAGTGATCTTCCCATCACCCGCCAAAATCAATAATACAAGCCCGTAGTAAATCTTCTAAAATTTTGTTCACACGCTCATTTTGGCCATCTGTTTGAGGGTTATAAGCGGTACTCAGATTCAATTTGGTTCCCAATTCTGCCTAGAATGCTTCCCAGAATTTGCTAGTAAATAGTGGATCTCTATCACTGACTATGCTGAGCGGCACTCCATGCAGTTTAACTATTTCCTTGAAATAAATCTGTGCTAGACTTTGAGCCGTTCTATTGGATCTGACAGGTATGAAATGTGCGGTCTTCGTGAAGCGATCTACGATCACCCAAATACTGTCACTACCTTTCTTAGTTATAGGCAAACCATCAACGAAGTCCATGGAAATCTGTTCCCATTTCCAACCTGGGACTTCCAACGGTTGCAACAATCCTGCTAGCTTTTGTTGGTCACTCTTGACTAACTGACAAGTAGGGCATCTGCTAACATATACAGAAATATCTCTTTTTAACGACTTCCACCAGAACGTGCGCTTAAAATCATTGTACATTTTGCTCACACCGGGATGGATACTTAGTTTGGACTTGTGACATTCATCCAGTACCTCCCTTCTCAGCTCAGAAATCTCTGGAACACAAATTCGCCCCTGTAATCCTAGGACCCCTTGGCTATCCAGACTGAAATATGAAGTTTCGCCTTCTCGGATCCGCTGACTAATCCTTTTAATAAATTCATCGTCTTTTTGAAGAACGATGATCTTATCTTTCAAGGAAGAAGTAACGATAAAACTGGCGATGATTTCATTCTTTCTGCTGAGCGCGTCGGCCACAACATTGGCTTTCCCTGGAGTGTATAGAATCTCAAAATCATATGCTGCAAGGAATTCTAACCAACGCTGTTGTCTCAAGTTCAGATCTTTCTGAGTGAATAGATACTTCAATGATTGATGATCAGTAAACAGCTCGAACTTTTCACCCAACAAATAATGCCTCCAGATTCTCAAAGCAAACACGATGGCTAACAACTCAAGATCATGAATTGCATAGTTCCTTTCATGCGGCTTCAGCTGACGGCAAGCATAAGCATCCACTTGGCCTCTTTGCATTAACACTGCGCCAAGACCTCTAATAGAAGCATCCGTCCACACCGTCAAGTCCTGATTGCCATCTATAATTGTTAATACTGGAGCAGTGGTCAATCTCAGTTTTAGTTCTCCGAACGCTTCCTCACACTCCGGAGTCCACTTGAATTTCTCATGTTTCTTTGTGAACTTTGTTAATACACCGGATATCTTCGAAAAATCCTTAATGAATTTCTGATAGTAACTAGCCAACCCAAGGAAACTTTGAACTTCGGTGGGGGTAGTAGGTTGTTTCCAATCCTGAATCGCTGTAATTTTGCTTGGGTCTACAGCAATCCCTTCTTTTGAAATGACATGGCCAAGGAACTTAACTTCATCTTGCCAGAAGATACACTTAGAGAATTTAGCTTTCAAGACGTTTCTCCTCAGAATTTCCAACACGTGTTCTAAATGTTTTGCATGATCGCCTTCTGACTTGGAGTAGATTAAGATGTCATCGATGAAAACCAGAACAAATTTATTCAAAACACCTCGGAATACTCTGTTCATAAGATCTACGAAGTATGCGGGAGCGTTACACAAACCGAACGTCATTACTAACCATTCGTAGAATAAATCGGGACCTCTGAAGGCTATCAAAGGAACACAGTCTTCGGCTATAGGTAATTGGTGGAAACCCGTAGCTAGGTCCATTCTCGAGAATACTCTCGCCCCATTTAATTGATCTAGCAAATCATCGATTCGCGGCAATGGATATTTATTCTTTAGTGTCTGTTTATTGAGATCTCGGTAATCAACACAAAGTCGTAGAGTACCGTCTGATTTCGGGACAAACACTACCGCTGCTCCCCAATCTGAAAAGCTTGGCCTGATCAGACCCTTCCAAAGCAATTCTCGAGTTTGGCTACCCGACTCTTCTTTTTCTTTCGGGGCCATTCTTCGAATTGGATGTACTACTGGTCTGGCATTCGGAATTAGATCGATTCTGAATTCCATTTCTCTTTGCGGGGGTAAGTTTTCGACTTCTTCAAACACATCCGCATAGTTTTTAACAATAGGAATCTTTTCTAATGAAGTGGGAATAACTTCCAAAGCAGACCAAAATTCTTTTCTATCTGTATCCGAGCCATGACAGGGTATAACGATATGCCCAACCTTTGTTTTGACTTTAACGATTCTTTCGGCACATCTAACTTCGGCCTTATATTTTGTTAACCATTCCAAACCAAGAATAACATCGAATTCAGAAAAATTCATGACGATTAAATTAAGGAGAAACTTATAGAAAGAATAGGAGATGGGCACTCTGCAATATGAACTAAGAACAAGAGAGCCTCCTATCGGATTTTGAACTTTAATAGGTTTCTTAAGGCATTTTACTTTTAATTTTAACTTGTGAATAGTGTTACTAGAAATGAAGCTACGCGATGCGCCAATATCAAAAAGTACAGAAACAGGAATATTTTTAATAGTAAGGGTAAATCCTAAGACGTCGGGTTTACCTGATCCATCAGTGATAGCTGGCGGGTTTCCCTCGTCATAAACGTGTGCTACTTGTGCATTCTTCTTCAAAGGACAGTTTCTGCTGATGTGCCCCTTCTGATGGCAGTTGTAGCATTCAACTGTGCTGCGGGGGTTCGGATTTGAGCTCTCTGGATTTTCCTTCAGTTTCTTTGGGGCGGTGTAGATTGGAGTTCCTCTCATCCAAATCTTCGTAGTTGCAGGCCATCTCTACTAGTTCAGAAAATGAAAGTTTGATGTTGCTCATGGCCCGATCCTGATATTTGCGCTTCAGTCCCAGTATAAACCTCTTATTCTTTGCTTTTGAGGTCAAGACAAGCTCTGGAGCATAACGTGAGAGCTGTGTGAACCTATTCAAATACTCTTGGATAGAGCGGTCTCCCTGCTGGAGATTAGCGAACTCATCTCGCATACGCTCTAATGCTTGCTCGGGGATGTATTTCTCCCTAGACATTGCCTTAAACTGCTCCCAAGTCCTTATGGTACCCTCCTCATCCTCAGAGGTGACGACCTCCCACCACAATTCGGCTTCTTCTTGTAAAAGCCAAGCGCCCATATATGCCTTGTCGTGGGTTCCAAGCCTCATACCACCTAAGATCTTTTCGCATGTCTTTAACCATGCCAAAGCCTCTGTCACTGTGCCAGTGCCAGGAAAAGTTTTGCCCCCGAGGTTTCTATACCTCTTTGCTACTCGGTCCAGTTCGAATTCCTGAAGTGCTGGTGGCTGTATCATTTGCCCTTCTGCAACAGGGACATCTCCCCGTCCTCCAGCTCGGCCTTCTCGGCCTCCTCTGCCTACTCTGGCAGCTGCAGCTGCTCGCGTAGCCATCAAGTAAAGTTCTTTATAAGCAAGAAAAGAGTCAAGCTCACAGAAATGATAATTTTCATATATGATAAAGCAGAAGAACATAAGGAAAGATAATGATGTACTGATCAAATTGTTTTGCTATTCCGCTTAGCTCATCCTAGGACATTACTAATCCTATCTCTAATGAGCTACTCGCCTTAGAACACTACTGATTCTATTCTGATGAGGTGTTTAATGTGTTAGATTCCAGAACTAAGGTTAACCAAAACTCTGATACCAACTGTGACGATCCCAAAATCCGGTAGGCGGTGTTAAGGATAATCATTAGAATATAACACATTAATCATCATTAGCAGAGTACAGATAATAGCAGAACCAATAAATAGAATAATTTTACACAAATATGACAGTGGAATCGTAACATGTAACAACATCAGAGTAGCACAACGTAGGATATAACTTAGTGCATAAAAAGGAAATGATCAGTCAACATCGCCATAGGCGGAATATATACATACAGTGAGACGAGATAAAGATATCAGTCTACATCGCCCAAGGCGGTACATATACATACGATAATAAATGCTGGAAGTAAAACAGTCTGCATCGCCATAGGCGGAATCATATACATAAGATAATGATAGCGGAAAGTCTATAGCCAAAATACAAGTAAATGTAATCTTCACAATCAAGCCAAAAGCGCACCTCATACGGCAGTGCTAAGCCAAAAACAACCTATCAACTGTCAACTAGGCTGCCCGTGTGAAAATAAGGGCAACCGAGTTTGCAAAGTGAAACAAACAACGAGTCAGTCATGGGACTGGTATGAGAAATCTACTTAACTGGTTAAACAACAGTAATAAGGCAAATCATAGGACCACGCCACTTTCGCGGAACGGGTTTTCTCCAGTGATTGCCAGTGCATTTAAAACAAAGTAAATTCTTTAAAACAACGCAATGATTTTTAAAAGAATGAAGCCTTTATAAGACTCAAGTCCCATCACACAATGCAACGCAAACCGAAGGATAGAGTTTTACCTTATAATGGCCAAAATATGCTTAATACGTGCAAAGCAAAATCACTTGATATTATTACTAGTGCATATATGTTTCAAAAACGAATATCATCATAAATATCAATCATAGACGACATGAGCGTCCCATGCCGCTATGTCGCCATATATAAGTTCTACAATCAAATCCGTTATCTCGTATTGGAAATTGGATTTCCGTCATGAGTCGAGGCGAGGGGCAAGCTCCTCTCCGCTTCGAGACACTCTAGCAAATGCCTCATGACTACACACTCTGGGTAACCCTTGGATCCTCCAAGGCCGGTCCTCCCTTACGTTAGAGGATTAATTATTCCTGAACACATGTTTCCCGGTCCTTTCAGACCTAAAATCGAGGCGCCTCGCATTCCAACAACCACAAAGATGAAAGTAATATAAATTTCAGCCAGTTTAAGCACTTACACCATCCATAGCTAGAAAGAAACGTCGTGCACTCCTTGGGTCCTTATCCCGTTTTTGACTCATACCAAGGGGTGAGGCTCGCGAATCTACGCTATACACAAAGCCAGGCCACGTAAGCCGTGCTTTGATCATCAACCACAAGACTTTTCTTTGCAACAGAACCCTTGATCACTGCATCTTGGTATGCCACACAGGCAATCCACTCCATACGACTGATTTCTATCGATATATAACAACTGAGCTCATACGTCTCAGAGAAGGGTGTTAAGCAAGAGAATGAATTCTCCGCCGCCAAACAGATATTTATTTAAAAGATATCAATCAGTATAGAACAAAATCCAATGTCAGACACACAGTCCATTTACACGTCCGTCCTGGGTCTGAACGAAACCGGAGGCACCATATTCCTCGCATATCCGTCCAATCAACACATACGTCCAGATGGCTACTACTTCCGTTCCTTCAAGGTAGCTACTCCAATCGGGAACCTCAGCAGCGCCCATCCATCCGATACGAAGATCGTCGGTCTTGAACCATCTTCGTATTTTCTATTTCGAATCGTTCGATCAATTATTTGAAATGAGGGTTAGCTCGGCCTTTTCAGATAATTCACATATAATTAGAATTCAAATCAATCCTTTCCATGGTTATATTATTCGACATTCACATTTCAGTTCCTTAGTATAATTTTCATGTCAAACACATACAACCATCAAATATCAAGCAGACCAAGCAAAATTTGGTTTATTTCTATTCTATGCTGCTTATAATATTTTATAACGGTTTTTCGCCATTTTTATTTATTTAAAAATGGCCAAATATAATTAAACGACGTTTCAGGTCATGCCGTGCACTGGCGCTGTTTTTCCCCAAATTTGTTTTACATATATCGGGAAATCTAACCGTCGGGTTTCTACAAAGTTTATATCACTAGGAAGATATTCCCAAAGCGAACCCAACGGTTCCAGTTTCGTGAAAATCCGACGGTCGGATCTTCCACACTAGTCGTTTGAAGTTACGGTTTTAAAATACGAACTGCAGCGTCGTTATTCGATTTAATTAAATTACATTTATATTTATATATAAATATAATCGATTTTGGCGTTGTTTTTCTTCAGATTTGAATTAAACATTCCAGACAATCCAACCGTTGGATTTTTATAAAGTTGGTGCCATTGGAAAGATATTTCCAAGGCGGACCCAACGGTTGCGGTTTCGTGAAAATCCGACGGTCGGATCTTCCACACTAATCGATTGAAGTCACGATTTCAAAACACGAACTACACGGCCTCGATTCCTTTCAATTCTGTTTATATATATATATATAGTTCATTCTATAATTTCAATATCGTTTTCACTTCAAATATTTCACTAACGCCTTTATATTTCAAAAAAATTCGCCATAACCTCCTTTGTATGGGAAGGGGTTTGGAAATTTATTGGGCCGTATTAGGTACCCAATAAATCCTATGAAGCATACACATATTGATAGTGATATATTCTAGTGTTTACAGGGGAGCGTGTATAGATAATAACTCCAGAGAATAAATTCTCGTCACCCTGTCAAAGCCTGAGGGAGTGTGTATTTTTAATTACTCCAGAGGATAAATCCTCATCACCTCGTCCCGTGTGGGAAATAAATAGTCCATGTGCCGTATCTAATAACTAGAGAGACGTGATTATTGTCAACTCCAGACCCGTGTGGGGTTTTTATTAATCTGGCAATTTATCGTTACAATTTTATATGGTCCATATCAGTCATCAGTTCAACCTGTAATATATAATCATCGCCATACAATCCTCTCGCTCGTATGGTAAATCTTCAACCCATCACACAAGCTCCAAATGCTTATATGGTATATGATGAAGTATGCCTATCATCAAGAAGTATGCCATGTAGTGTAGTTCAAAATTAATTGTTACTATCCTATGGCGATGTTTGTTATTACACACAGAATAACCGGCACTCCGCATCCAATGGCATTCAACACATGAATTTCTATTCAACGAATGAATTTCGATTCAACACATGAATGTTCGCTATAGTTTGTATATATATAAAAATGTGATTTTTATTTCTAAAGCTATTTATTTAAAACACGAATAACATTCAACACATGAATTTATATTCAATGAATGAATTTCGATTCAACACATGAATGTATGCTATAGTTTGTATATATATAAAAATGTGATTTTTATTTCTAAAGCTATTTATTTCAAACACGAATAGCATTCAACACATGAATTTCTATTCAACTAATGAATTTCGATTCAACACATGAATGTTCGCTATAGTTTGTATATATATATATAAATGTGATTTTTATTTCTAAAGCTATTTATTTAAAACACGAATAACATTCAACAAATGAACTTCTATTCAACGAATGAATTTCGATTCAACACATGAATGTTCGCTATAGTTTGTATATATATAAAAATGTGATTTTTATTTGTAAAGTTATTTATTTAAAACAAGAATAACATTCAACACATGAATTTCTATTCAACGAATAAATTTCGATTCAACACATGAATGTTCGCTATAGTTTGTATATATATATATATATATAAATGTGATTTTTATTTCTAAAGCTATTTATTTAAAACATGAATAACATTCAACACATGAACTTCTATTCAACGAATGAATTTTGATTCAACACATGAATGTATGCTATAGTTTGTATATATATAAAAATGCGATTTTTATTTCTAAAGCTATTTATTTCAAACATGAATAACACTCAACACATGAATTTCTATTCAATGAATGAATTTCGATTCAACACATGAATGTTCGCTATAGTTTGTATATATATATATATATATATGTGTGTGTGTGTGTGATTTTTATTTCTAAATCTATTTATTTAAAACACGAATAACATTCAACACATGAATTTCTATTCAATGAATGAATTCCGATTCAACACATGAATGTTGTTTCAACATATGAAAATAATTTCAACAAATGAAAATTATTCTAACACATAAATATTTCAGAAAATTTCGGCAGCATAACGGCAGGGTAGTTAAAACCGGGACCGTCCCTAGTACGGCTCCTCGCTCTACCTTAAAACCTAGCGGTTTTTAACAATGGGGATTCATGCATCTGGTTCGCACGCAGGCGGCATGTTTTATTTTCATTTCCACAATTCTATTCTAATTTGTTTCAACCACAAGAGGGTATTTTTCAACCACAATCCAACAATATCAACCACAAACAATTATTTTCAACCATTTGTCATATCACATAATTTCACGCCAATCACAAGCAATAAATATCGTCCATTGTTTGTGGACAAGGGGAGTATATATATATATGTAATTTTTATATTTCACTTGCATTTCAACACAATTCAAAGCATATATGTTTCATACAACGCTTGTATAATTTATACATCGCTCATATAACTTATACAACACATGTACATGATGTATACGATGTGTATATAATTTATACTTCGCTTATATAATTTATACAACAAGATTTCATTCACACAATTTAATTTAGATTTCTCACATTGGTTTTCGAAGTGCTAAAGATCGTAGATAGCTCAGAAAAGCCCGTGGTCTCTTCTAGATGGTAGAGAGCTTCCTTGCGGTCACGATATCTCCTGTTTCGTCAAATTTCGTTAACACACTATAAAGATATGATTTTTCAAAGTTTGCTATACTTAAAAGTGTTTTTTTCAAATCAGAAAAATTAAAGCCATTCACCTTTTCAAACCTTCGAAACTAGGTTTTAATTTCATGCTCGATCCGTGAAGTGTTGTCACGATCAGGTGCTGCAACGTCGAAGAGCTTCGAACAAGGTCTCCAGCGCCGGTGGTGGCACTCAACTCGGTGGTCCCTGTAGCGCACGGCGGATCTCCAAAGACGGCGTCTTCCTCGAGGAAATTCGACGCCAATACCCCACTATAACTGACGAGGGTTGTATGGATTTATAGAGGAGGGAGAGATGAATGGAAAATTCAACTAGAGGCTGGGCTGAAAGTGGCTGAGGCGGCAGAGATTTGGTCGGGAAGCTTTGAATGCTTTCCGTCGTTCGTGGGTAGAGGGTTTGATCGAGTTTGACCGGTCAAAGTAGAAGTGAGAGAAAAGAGGGGGGATGGCCCATTATATTTTAAATTTAAAATTCAAAAATATCTTTTGACTAATGAACAACAATTTCAACCCAACGACTGTCGCCCCTAGCTAAATACCCCCATCCCGGACACAATGGGATATGTTTTGTTGGCCAATTCGACTGTTAAAGTTAGTTATTTTTCATATTAAAGTATAAAACATTTAATATTCAATTTGAACGTACATTTCAACTTGCCAAGGCCACAAACTGATTCGAAAAATTCCAGAAAAATAAATCTAGCTATGTTTTGACGATACGGTCCCAACAAAACTAGTTTCGTCGAATTCTGAGATCGTTTGAAAAATGGCCATTTCCTGGTCAACCCAATTTAATAGAAATTGACCAATCACATTTTCTTTTGCCACGCTCACATACTAGCTTCAAAAATTATGAAATTTTAAACCTAGCAATAGTTTGACATCCCGGATCCAACAAAAATGGTTTCGTCGAATCCCGAGGTCGTTTGCACAATGTCTTTTTTCAGGGGCTATATATTATATATAGCGACCTTTCTGAAAATTCATTCGGCCATAACTTTTGATTCCCGCTATGAAACTTCGATTTTTCAGATTCGTTAGAAAGGTATTCATAAAAAGATTTAAATATTTTTGGTTTCACTAAAATCTGTTATATTTTCCACCAGGTACAGTCAGTTAAAGTTTGAATTCAAATTTTCAAACTGCTACGCTATTTCCAATTCATTATTTTATTGAAATATTCTATTCCAATGGTTTAAATTCTTTTAAAATAACCAATTTAAAAATTTTAAATTGGCTCGCATTTTCCGGGTTGTTACACCATTTTATGCAAACCAGGTGTCTATTTTGACTAGAATTTCGAGACGTACGCAATGGCATAGTCTATTTTACTTAATTCTGAATATTTAATTAAGTTATTCTTATTTTATTATCTTGAGTTAAAAATGCGGGGTATTACATTCTCCCGTCCTTAGAAAATTTCGTCCCCAAAATTTGATAAGGGTAAAATCAACTAACCCCTCGCATAATATACATCCATCATGTGTGCATCCAATTTTTGCAAACATTGTGCACTTATGCAAAGTGAAGTACAACATAATAATTCATGTATGCCTAAGCTGTACCTCCTATGTGTATGCAAATTTTCTCAAGAACCTTTTCAAAATATGATTCTCACATCCTAAATATACTGACAGTTCTATATGAATGCAATATTTTGAAAATCAAAAAGTTTTATATCCAAATTTCCCCACACTCTTTCTGAATAATAGCATAGTTCATCCAATTATTGCATCTGTAATCCTAACAACCAACTTTATTTTTTGAATTTCAGAAAAATCTAATTTTCTAAATTCGATTTCTTATGTTACAAAAACGTGAAAAACGGAATACTCTGCATCTCCAACTTTTCTTTTTCAACCTTTTTCTAACCCTACTTGGATTTTTATGTAACTATTTATAAAGATTCCCTATTTTCCTATCCAAGCACAACCCACATAAGAAAATTTTCTTTGTTACTGATTTTCTTTTTCATCTTATCTTGGAAAGTTTTATCTTATCTATATTTTCTCATAATTTTCCATTTTTGTTGCTTTACTAAATTTTCTGTTTCCTTTTTAGTTGTACTATTTTTCTTTTCTTAGCTTATTTAATCATCTGATCTTAGTTTAAATTTAAATAAGCCTATAGTCTTTCAACTAAAACAGGAGAACGGACACCCTACAAAGCTACTACTTAGGGCCAAGAATCTCGGGACTATGTCCCCTCTCCATCAAAAAAGTCCAAGCCATGGGATCCGCGACAAGTTCAGATGTTACCCTAACTTCCCAACAAGAACAATATAATGGAACGATCCTAATCGAAATGTAGTAATGGGTTTTACCTCTAACCTGAAAATTAGTAACTGGATCTAAATACTTACTTGCCCTTTTCTATCTAGTAGTCACTACTAACTCTAGCTGTGTACCAATAATTATTTCAAGCAACATCCTAGGCTTTCAATGCTTATGCATTCTACGGGAACTCACTATTATTCCAAGATAATTCTCGCTATTTACTTTATAGCCTCAAAATTTTCCCGTCTTTCCTAGGCATTAATCATTACCTACTCCATACTTTTTTAAACATGGTTTGGCCCTTTTTCTTCCAAAAAATAAAAGTGCCAAAACTTTATTTCCCTCATGAAAACTTTCTTTTGCCAAACCATAAAAACATGTCATCTTAAAATGTAAATCATCATTTTTTTTTCAAATCACAAAACTGGAGTAGATACGGACAACTATTTTCTCCATCGGGTTAATGACTTGTTCTTACCTATAAGGTTGGTTTAGTCTCTTACTACAAGGTGCCAACATCCACTCTATTCTTATTTTCTACAAATTATTTTGTCCACCCACAAAATTATCTTAAAATAATTTATCAAAAAGGGTTGTCATAAGAATAGAGATTTAAAATCTTTCTTTATTAAAAATTCTTGTATGAAATATAACAAGAAAACTAGCGAGCTATACATGCTCTATAATATGTACCTTTTTACTAAGAGAATTTTACTTTAAAACTCAATATGTACTTCTTTACATATTTTAAAACTATAATTTTTAAGATTAAAACTTGAAAACAATAAACCATTTTCCCAAAAAAATTATAATTTCATGTTCTTAAAAGTTAATAATGGGGTTAGACTCAAAGCGGGTTTCCAATTCTTCTAGGCTTTCCTATACACTCCCCGAGGTCAATTCTCTCAACTATATATATTCCTAATCCATTTTTCTCTTTTCAACCTTTTCCAATTTATAAGGTTTTCAAACCCACTAACCCCAAAATACAAATCATATGGGATTCACTTTCCTTCCATACAAAGTACAATGTACACTCTTCTCCCAAATTACCTAAGGGTCTCAGATTCCCATATTCTTTCCATTAGTGTACAAGACAAGCATCCCATTTCTTTCTATTTAGTGGGTTCCTCTATGGATCTAGGTATATATATAATATATATTTAAATTTTAAAAAATACAAATATGTTCCCTCACTATCTATACAGGAACCCTAAAACTAAGCTCTGATACCAGATGTAACAACCACAATTTCGACAGACCGATTTTTTTTCAAAATTCCAGTTTATCGAAACTCAGATTAGTTTGCTCTGTTATCCTGCAGAAAGGACAGAGACATAAAACATGTCAGAGCTCAGAAATTATCTCACAACGGAATGGATAAAAAATAATATAATCAAAATATAGCCTTACAGTATTAATAATACAGCCTAACCAGTATCCAAGACTATCATGTCCCTGCCACAAGTCTAACATGCGAGTATGTTATGAGGTGGGGGTTAGAACACAAGTTCTTGTGACTGGATTTAAACTATGCACTTTGGATAATCCTACATATACCGTTCAATCATATTTTCTTGTTTATTAGGTTACTTGGGTTAACAACACTCAAGGCTTACACACACGTCGTACCCATTTACTTCCCAGGGGATTAACCTAATACAGTATATGTGTAGCTTCCCCCAATATTGAGGTACACCCAATGGTACCCCGCTTGCACGGTCTCCACCATAATGTCACCGAAATGCTCGTAGTCCCTCATCCTACGCCGGAGTGACATATAGATCTCTATATAACAATGTTACGATTAGCATATACCTGCCATCACTACGCTACAAAAGCGTACAGAATGCCACTCTTGATCGAATCAGATCTCATACCAGAGTAATGACCTCAAGTCTACGATACACCACCCAGAGCAGATATGCAAGTATCTAGACTGTCCATCATACATACTGTAACAACCCGGAAAATCAGAACAATTTAAAATTTTTATTTTGGCAATTTTAATGAATTTTGAATATTTAAATTAATTTATTCTAAATAATAACGACTAGAAATATATTTTGAATAGAATTAGAATGGAAATATTTATATAATTCAAAGTTAGAATATAAATATTTATTTTAATTATAAAAGGAATTGGAAAATGGCACAGTAGTTTGAAAATTCGATTTCAAATTTCAAATGAATGTACAAGATTCAAAATAAAGAAGATTTTAGTGAAACCAGAAATATTTGAATCTGTTCGAAAATATCTTTCCAATGAATCCGAAAAATTGAAATTTCATAGCGGGAATAAAAAGTTATGTCCAGTTGAAAATTCAGAATGGTCGCTATGGAAATATAGCCCTTAAAAATAGCAATTTTGCAAAAGACCTCGACGAAACCACTTTTGTTGGATTCGAATTGTCAAATTATTTCTAGATTCTAATTTTCATATTTTATGGAATCAATATGTGAGCGTGGCAAAAGAACGTGTTTTGCAGTTTCATTCAATTTGGATCGACCAGAAAATGGCCATTTTTCAAACGGTCTTGAAATTCGATAAAATTAGTTTTGTTGGGACCATATCGTCAAAACATAGCAAATTTATTTATTTTTGGAATTTTCAGAGGTAGTATGTGGCCCCGGTAAATTAAAATGTGCGTTTGAATTTAAAATATATTGATTTATGTTTTAAATTTAGCGGAATCTGACCGTAACAGTCAAATTGGCTTCCAGGACATATCCCATCATGTTCGGAATTGGGGTAATTATCTAGGGGCGATAGTCGTTGGGTACGATTCGGAGATGGAAAGAAAAATCAATTTTTTGGAGTGAAATTAAATAAAATATAAATTATTATAATTGGGCCCAAGCCCTTTATCTCCTCCATAGGCCCCTGTTGTCCAAATATAAATCGAATAAAAAAAAGAGAAAACTACTGTGCCCTAGCCCATCACCCCCGCCACCGCTCGTTGCGCTGACTCCCCTAGTCGCTGCCCCCCTTCACCTCCTTCCCCGTTTAGCCTCGCGCGAGCTCCCTCCTCCAACCAAAATCTGCGTCGCACCACATCCCCAAACCACCACCGCCGGTTGCTGGAGCCGCGG
Organism: Allium sativum; assembly: GCA_030737875.1. Classification (NCBI taxonomy): domain Eukaryota; kingdom Viridiplantae; phylum Streptophyta; class Magnoliopsida; order Asparagales; family Amaryllidaceae; genus Allium; species Allium sativum. The sequence goes on along the minus strand of CM060915.1, from coordinate 975,404,647 downwards.
CGCCACCACCTTCGCACCTCCCCTATGACCTCCCTCCTTATCTCCAACACCACAGTCCCAGTCGAGCACCCCACCTTCGCAGCTTCAACCGCGAACCCTCCTCCCATTTGTAACGGCTGGAAATTTCCGACTCCTCGAGAGTCGGAAATTCCGAGACGTTAGTGAAAGAATTTAGAAGGTGAGAAAGAAAAGATAGAACTAATAGAATAGAAGAAGAAGAAGGACATCAGAATCATCAAAGTAACACGAATCTCACAGCGGAATGAATAACATATAATATATAACATAACTTTGAAGTACACAGTTATATATATACAATAGCACTTATCAGAGTACAACACTTACAACACAGCGGAAATAACTATAGCTATAGAATCTTGAAGTCTCCTGCTCCAAGCTCTCCAAGTATATCTGTAAATCCCGACTACTTGACTGCCCGTACAAATTTAGGCACCCAAGAGTTTAGGGAAAACAACAAAGTAAACTCCGGGTCAGTCATGGGACTGGTATGAGTAAAACAATTTAAACATGTATATGAACAAGTAAACGATATCTCATAAGACCACGCCGCATAACGGAACGGGTTTTTCCCTTATGAGAATCCAAAATATCTTTATATCAAAAACCTTTTGATATTATAATAATGTCTATGTACAAATAGATATCAACTAGCAGAAACGCTTGCATCTCACGTTTTACATACATAGTATAAAATCATAAACCGCAGGGCGCTTATCGGAGAATGGATTCCAACAGACAAGGTATGGGAGCACCTTCTGATCAGTGTACTCTAGAGGTGATACACTGCAGGTTCAACAAGAACGTCTTGCAACCCGGCCACACATGACCGCTCACTCATTTAGCTTGAGTGTCGCGAATATATTGCCACCACCGTTATAGGCCATCAAACCGTCATCCGAAGATACAGAATCAAAAAGAAGTATAAATATGAATATTCACTAGATCGGTGACAATACACCCTGCTTGGGAATGACCCAACTAGCCATGCTGCCTAGCCCAACTTTTGTTACTTCCTGGTGTGAGGCTAGAAGCTACGTCTATCTTCAGAACATCTGATCACCATTCACTTTGAATGCCACATCGTCATACCCGCCAAATCACAAATTGACTTATCCAAAAATAACACGGGTATATAGCTAAGAGAAACGAATTCCTCCGCCACCAAACGTGAGTACGTTTGAACAGATCAACTTACGCGATCCATTGGATATACTCTGTCAGACCTTCTTCCATATACGTTGTCCTGGGACTGGACAAACCGAAGACACTATTCAGTATATCCATCTTAGTCACTGTTATCTAAGACTTATACAACAGCCCTTGCACTTTACTCCATCTTCAATTTATCTTTGGCATATATTGCTCGCAACGCTTATGCCAATATAGAGTGGTTCTTTGGATAATAATCCAACCGGTCTCTCCATATTAACAACGTTAAAATGGTAAAACTTTGATAGTCTGTGATTCAACTATCAAATTAAAACATGTCGGTGTACAAACAACGATCTTATTTCCAAATGGAACTTCGATCGATCAATCATCATATGTTCATAATTCCTTATTTCATATATTTAGAAAATATATGTTATTAATCATTGGAAAACATTTCCATAGCTTATTTTCACATCACTATTATTTCGCAACTATCAGTCCCTAACTGTAACTAGTATGAGAACAATTCTCTAAGTATAAATCCGGAAGGTCGAAACCAACATCAGGTCGTCACTTAGAAAACCGTTCAACTTACCCTCTCCAGTTAGTTTCTGAATTTGCTTTAACTCTATTTCTTAAATTCTTATCATGAAAACATTTCATTTTCTATGTTTAGAAAACATATCTGATTATATTTGGAAAACGTTCCCAAAACTCATTTACGGATTTCCAATGAACGTTGTATAAAACATCGTTACGCTTAATCCCTTAATCGCTTATTACTTAACTATATTTCAAATCAACCTTTTCTATCGAACCACAACTATTCCTTTGTACATTCTGAAGTCAATCAAGTTGGGGTATAATTACCTCTCAGACATTAATTGAACAACGTCCTTTACCGTGAAATAGATGAAGCTCGTCACTCACTTTTTCCAATCATCTGTTTATGCACATTCTCGGATTCAGGTTACGAATCTACTTCTTATATGACAACGTTTGATTATAACTATAACGTTATAATTCCTACTTCTACAATATCTAACCTGAATTATAACTTTATCTCCTAACTCGAATAATTTAACAGACACCTAATTTCTAAATCAATAACTAAATCTTGATTTAAACCCTGGAAAGTAAATAGTACTTTCCCGAATTCGCTATAATCGAATTCGACGTATAACTCTCCTTCGAGTAATCTCTATTTGATTAACTCTTCTTCGAATAACCTATATTCGATTATCTCTCTTCGAATAACTCATATTCGAAATCTCTCTCTTTTGAATAAACAATATTCGATCTCTTTCTTTCGAATATGCTATATTCGAAAATCTCCTTTCGATTTACTAATCGATAACTCCTTTCGATCAAACTAAAATCGATAACTCCTTTAACTCTATTCGAATAATTAATATTCGACTAACTCTGTTGGATCGACTCATTTGATTAACTCCTTCGAATAACTAATTCGAATAACTTACCTTCGAATAACCAATATTCGATTTACTCTAACTCGATTAACTTAATTCTAATCGATTTACTCCATTTCGATTCAACTTAATTCAAATCGATTAACTTAACTCAAATTGATTTACTCCTTTCGAATAACTAAATTCGATTTAACTCTTCTCGAATAACTAAATTCGATTAACTCAAATTGAATAACTAATATTCAATTAACTCTTACATGTTTAACTCTATTCGAATAAGTAATTCGAATCACTCTAATGTGTTTAACTCTATTCAAATATCTAATTCGAATAACTCATTTCGAATAACTAAATTTGATTAACTCTTTTAACTTTACTCGAATAACTATATTCGATTAACACCTTCTTTCGAATAACTATATTCGATTAACTCTTCGACTAACTCCTTTGGATTAACTAACTTCGAATAACTCCTTTGGATTAACTAACTTCGAATAAATAATATTCGGTAACTCTTCTTAAATGAATAACATTTGATTTCTCCACTCAAATAAACTATATTCGATTACTCTTCCCTCGAATACACTATATTCGATAACTCTACTTCGGCTAAGTGATATTCGGCAACTCTACTCGATTAACTCCACTTGGATAACTCTAACTGGTCAACTCTAACTGGTCAACTCTAACTGAATAACTCTAACTGATCAACTCTATCTGGTCAACTTTAACTGGTCGACTTTAACTGGTCAACTCTAACTGTTTATCCTTAACTGGTTAACTCAAATGGTTTAACCTAACTTGATTTACTTGTCTCGATTAACTGAACTAATCCACTTAGTTTAACTTAGTTAATTGACTCTAACCGATTTACTTAGTTTAACTCAGTTAATTCACTTTGATTAACCTAACTAATTTACTTCGATTAACCACTTAGTTAACTTAACTAATTCACATCGATAAATCCTTTAGTTTAACTTAACTAATTCACATCGATTAATCCTTTAGTCTAACTTAACTAATTCACATCGATTAATCATTTAGTTTAACTTAACAAATTCACTTTGATTCACCGCTTAGTTTAACTTAACTAATTTACTTCGATTAACTCAACCAATTCACTTGGTTAACTCCTATTTATTTAACAAATAAATATCTTCTTTAGTTTAATTCTATTTATTTAATCTCTAAATAAATACCCTTTATAATATTCTATTTATTTAATCTCTAAATAAATATCCTTTATCTTTGTTCTAACGAATATAATTCCTTTATATTTTGACTAACAAATATATCCTCTTATATTCGATTAACATATATATTCCCTTATATTGATTTACAAATAAAACTCTTTTATATTTGTTTTACCAACTATATTCCTTAATATTCAAAAATCCCTTTTATTATATATATATATAAAATCCCTTGATTTTATATAAATAAACTATTTTCAAAATATACTTTGAAAACCCCTCTCCTACATTCTGGTATTTCTCATGGTATTTAACACACCATATAACAATGATAAATATCGTCCCACCACACATAATCACACAGATTATATACATCACATTATATATCACAATATAAAAATCACAGTAAAATAACTGTTGAGGAATCCTGTTGGATTCCTCCAACCTGTTTCCCTGCATCCACAGATGTTAAACAACACCAGTATAATATTCTGATAAACAGAATCAACATATAACTATTTGACGGTTTATATATATATACATACGTAAATATATATATAAAATCTCTACTAACTGACTAGCAGTTCAAGCAAACAATCAACACACAGTCAAACAGAAAATATTTTAACAGTTCTAAGAATACAACGTGAAAATAAAACTGTTTAGAGTTTGTGAGATTTACTCACATTTGACGATCATCGTCAATGACGATAATCATCGCTTGATTCAGACAATTTATTTTGCTATAAATTGTGATGGACTCCAATTGACTCGTGGTCAGCTCCATGGTGGAGTACTCGTCCATACGGTCCTAACGCAACTCACGGTTCCTCATTCTGATTTCGTATGACACAGTTATTGTCATTATAAGTTAATACACTTTTTAAATTGAATTAAAACTTAAATAAATGGTTTATTGGGCTCACCTTCAACGACCCCCCCTTGGCCCATGAAACCCAACTCCTTTTAATTAAAAACCGTTCCCCCGTTACTTCGTTACTTCCCCAAATTAAATTCACTTTCTGGAGAAAATCACCCCCTTCTGACCGCCACTTTGACCGGCCGTGCTCCCTCCTCCGTCCATCAATCCTCGGCGCCGCCACCATCATCCGATTCCCCGCCAAAACCTCCACCCGCCAGCACCTTTAAACCGAAGCTCGAACCCCCCTCCAGAAATCGATCTGCTCCTTCATCTCCGTCACTGCTAGTGACGCGATCCACCAGCGAGCGCCCAAGCACCCTCCATCGAACCCAAAACCCCGCCTTGACCTTAGGAACTCGTCTGCGCTCTCGAATCAGTCTCCCGCATCACCCATTTCGAACGTCGGCCAATCCTAGTTTATACGCTGGTAGAACAGCAAATCAAGGAGGGTTCGAATGGGGTAAAACTCGTACTGTTATGAAGAGGGATACGTCAGGAATTCACTGACATACGATTGGAGATTTTTAGCATTTTTGTGTATTTGTTTTTGATTTTTCCTTTATACAAACTTTTGCTGTGAATGGTTCTGTGCTATATAAATGCAGTGATTGGGTTGGTAGGATTTGTGGTAGAGAAGGAAGGTCGTGTGGCCTGTTGTGGATCCAAAGAAAAATGGGGAGGATATTTTATATTTGATTTTCTATTCTATTTAAATGATTTTCTCGTCGTATCCTCCTTCTAAAAATCACAGTGGTTACATACGATACCTAAAAATCACCAAACTGGACCTGTAGTTAGTGTTCGACATTACGGTCCCAACGAAACTGGTTTCGTCGAATTCCGACTCCGTATGCTTACACAGCGTATTTTTAACCATCGAAATACTGACTGTTTCTCACTCTAAAAATCTGTACGACCACACAGTGACCCTAAAAATCACGAAACTTGACATCTAGCAATTATTTGATATTGCGGATCCAACAAAACTGGTTTCGTCGAATTCCGACTTCATTTGCAAAAGTGGTTATTTTTAACGCTCTAAATGACCCATTTAAATATATAAATATATTTAAATATAATTAAATTAAATATAAATAAATTTATATTATCGTATATATTCACAGTGGAATATCATACGGCTCCAGGATAATTATATATTTCATATTCTAAGTCCAGGTTGAATCGGTTTTCAATTTACATTGAAAATCCCTTTTATAACGTATATAAAGCGTTACGAATTATATACGAATTCCATAGCGACTATTCTGAAATTTGATTTGGACGTACATCAAAATCTATACGACGAAATCCCAATTTTTCTCTTCCACTAGAAAGATATACTCCACCAGCTCCACACGTTTCTTGTTTCACAGAAATCCGGCTTAAAACGAATCTTGTATATTCAGTTGAAGTTCAACTCGCCAAATAACGAACTGCCGCGTCGTTACGGGCTCGATTAAAATTATTATTATTATAATTTATACGTTCAACTATCGTTTATTTAATATATTCGTTATTTAAATAATTAAATAACTTAATTATTATACCTTACAAAACGCGCCATTACAGACTTCCCCCCTTAAAATAATTTCGTCCTCGAAATTGCTAAGCTAGGAAAATGCTACCAACTTTACTAACTAGATTCAAATATCTTTTAGTTTACTTCTCAACTCCAGTTTCAACTGAACCATTAAATTTTCAATTAAATTATTAATTCATTCTGGCTAACTGAATTTCCATAAATCATGAGAATGTTCTAACACCTGGAATTTTCGAAAAATTTCGCCATAACCTCCTTTGTATTGGTCAATATTGCAAACCACCTCTCGCCTCTCTAGGCCTTCTCCAACCCAAAAGAAAATCAAACAGCCAAGCGGCTTGCCAATTCGGCTCATAAAATCCAAACTCATATATAATATAAACTTGTACCTTTTTGTCGGTCGTATCATTATATCCCTACCCTCTGTTATCAACTCGGCATATACAAATGCCATCCCAATCAACTCCAACCAATTTATTCTTAACACAACCATTCACTTATTCAGGCCGAATTCAATTTCAAATTCGAGTTTCAAATTCCAAACTCTCAACTAATCATTTCAAATCCAAAACCATATTATTCTCAAATCACTTCCAGTTTTTCTTAACCTATCATCTCAAGTTAAATTCTGGTTTATTATTTACTTTTACCATCCCATTCGAATTAACTTCACAAGTTAAATTTTAATTTCTAGAACTTAAATTCCTAGGTAAATTTCAAATCAATTCGAAATCATACTGCCAATTCAAAGCCTTTGAATTTTCGAAACAACTTGTTTCCTCAAAACAATTCAAAATAAAATCTTTGGTAGTAATCCACCACTTAGAACTCGAAAATCACACCGATGATACTGCGCAGTCATCATCGGAATTATTTTCCAGCGACCCGAGTGATTTCAATACTATATTATTTTCAAAACCATTACTAAATACTTCCATTTTGAAAACATTTCAAAATCTCCCAGGAACTTAAAATTTCCTTATTTTAATTCCAAATCTGATTTAAATTCATATTTAATTCATCTTATTTCATATACTTTACTTATATGAATTCTGATTAGTTATATATAACCATTTTACATGTTATAATCTTACTCGATTATAATAACAACCAACACTACCAATATATTATATCAAAATATATTCGGGTAAAATTATTTCTTTTACCCTCCTTTCAAAACATACCGTGTCGGTCCATCGTATTCGAGTGTTTAGTAACTCCTATCGATACAGTGGATCAGACTGATCGACCAGAATTCACAAACTACTCAACCAATGAGTCTCCACAATATAAAATCACTTTATATTTAAATAACAAATATGCACTTGTATAAATACACTCAAACTCAATCTAGGGTATTACTAACCCTATCTCTACCGAGTCACGCCACAGAGCCAAGTAATTCTTAACTTAAGCTCTGATACCAACTGTAACGGCTGGAAATTTCCGACTCCTCGAGAGTCGGAAATTCCGAGACGTTAGTGAAAGAATTTAGAAGGTGAGAAAGAAAAGATAGAACTAATAGAATAGAAGAAGAAGAAGAAGGACATCAGAATCATCAGAGTAACACGAATCTCACAACGGAACGAATAACATATAATATATAACATAACTTTGAAGTACACAGTTATATATATACAATAGCACTTATCAGAGTACAACACTTACAACACAGCGGAAATAACTATAGCTATAGAATCTTGAAGTCTCCTGCTCCAAGCTCTCCAAGTATATCTGTAAATCCCGACTACTTGACTGCCCGTACAAATTTAGGCACCCAAGAGTTTAGGGAAAACAACAAAGTAAACTCCGGGTCAGTCATGGGACTGGTATGAGTAAAACAATTTAAACATGTATATGAACAAGTAAACGATATCTCATAAGACCACGCCGCATAACGGAACGGGTTTTTCCCTTATGAGAATCCAAAATATCTTTATATCAAAAACCTTTTGATATTATAATAATGTCTATGTACAAATAGATATCAACTAGCAGAAACGCTTGCATCTCACGTTTTACATACATAGTATAAAATCATAAACCGCAGGGCGCTTATCGGAGAATGGATTCCAACAGACAAGGTATGGGAGCACCTTCTGATCAGTGTACTCTAGAGGTGATACACTGCAGGTTCAACAAGAACGTCTTGCAACCCGGCCACACATGACCGCTCACTCATTTAGCTTGAGTGTCGCGAATATATTGCCACCACGGTTATAGGCCATCAAACCGTCATCCGAAGATACAGAATCAAAAAGAAGTATAAATATGAATATTCACTAGATCGGTGACAATACACCCTGCTTGGGAATGACCCAACTAGCCATGCTGCCTAGCCCAACTTTTGTTACTTCCTGGTGTGAGGCTAGAAGCTACGTCTATCTTCAGAACATCTGATCACCATTCACTTTGAATGCCACATCGTCATACCCGCCAAATCACAAATTGACTTATCCAAAAATAACACGGGTATATAGCTAAGAGAAACGAATTCCTCCGCCACCAAACGTGAGTACGTTTGAACAGATCAACTTACGCGATCCATTGGATATACTCTGTCAGACCTTCTTCCATATACGTTGTCCTGGGACTGGACAAACCGAAGACACTATTCAGTATATCCATCTTAGTCACTGTTATCTAAGACTTATACAACAGCCCTTGCACTTTACTCCATCTTCAGTTTATCTTTGGCATATATTGCTCGCAACGCTTATGCCAATATAGAGTGGTTCTTTGGATAATAATCCAACCGGTCTCTCCATATTAACAACGTTAAAATGGTAAAACTTTGATAGTCTGTGATTCAACTATCAAATTAAAACATGTCAGTGTACAAACAACGATCTTATTTCCAAATGGAACTTCGATCGATCAATCATCATATGTTCATAATTCCTTATTTCATATATTTAGAAAATATATGTTATTAATCATTGGAAAACATTTCCATAGCTTATTTTCACATCACTATTATTTCGCAACTATCAGTCCCTAACTGTAACTAGTATGAGAACAATTCTCTAAGTATCAATCCGGAAGGTCGAAACCAACATCAGGTCGTCACTTAGAAAACCGTTCAACTTACCCTCTCCAGTTAGTTTCTGAATTTGCTTAACTCTATTTCTTAAATTCTTATCATGAAAACATTTCATTTTCTATGTTTAGAAAACATATCTGATTATATTTGGAAAACGTTCCCAAAACTCATTTACGGATTTCCAATGAACGTTGTATAAAACATCGTTACGCTTAATCCCTTAATCGCTTATTACTTAACTATATTTCAAATCAACCTTTTCTATCGAACCACAACTATTCCTTTGTAAATTCTGAAGTCAATCAAGTTGGGGTATAATTACCTCTCAGACCTTAATTGAACAACGTCCTTTACCGTGAAATAGATGAAGCTCGTCACTCACTTTTTCCAATCATCTGTTTATGCACATTCTCGGATTCAGGTTACGAATCTACTTCTTATATGACAACGTTTGATTATAACTATAACGTTATAATTCCTACTTCTACAATATCTAACCTGAATTATAACTTTATCTCCTAACTCGAATAATTTAACAGACACCTAATTTCTAAATCAATAACTAAATCTTGATTTAAACCCTGGAAAGTAAATAGTACTTTCCCGAATTCGCTATAATCGAATTCGACGTATAACTCTCCTTCGAGTAATCTCTATTTGATTAACTCTTCTTCGAATAACCTATATTCGATTATCTCTCTTCGAATAACTCATATTCGAAATCTCTCTCTTTTGAATAAACAATATTCGATCTCTTTCTTTCGAATATGCTATATTCGAAAATCTCCTTTCGATTTACTAATCGATAACTCCTTTCGATCAAACTAAAATCGATAACTCCTTTAACTCTATTTGAATAATTAATATTCGACTAACTCTTTTGGATCGACTCATTTGATTAACTCCTTCGAATAACTAATTCGAATAACTTACCTTCGAATAACCAATATTCGATTTACTCTAACTCGATTAACTTAATTCTAATCGATTTACTCCATTTCGATTCAACTTAATTCAAATCGATTAACTTAACTCAAATTGATTTACTCCTTTCGAATAACTAAATTCGATTTAACTCTTCTCGAATAACTAAATTCGATTAACTCAAATTAAATAACTAATATTCAATTAACTCTTACATGTTTAACTCTATTCGAATAAGTAATTCGAATCACTCTAATGTGTTTAACTCTATTCAAATATCTAATTCGAATAACTCATTTCGAATAACTAAATTCGATTAACTCTTTTAACTTTACTCGAATAACTATATTCGATTAACACCTTCTTTCGAATAACTATATTCGATTAACTCTTCGACTAACTCCTTTGGATTAACTAACTTCGAATAACTCCTTTGGATTAACTAACTTCGAATAACTCCTTTGGATTAACTAACTTCGAATAAATAATATTCGGTAACTCTTCTTAAATGAATAACATTTGATTTCTCCACTCAAATAAACTATATTCGATTACTCTTCCCTCGAATACACTATATTCGATAACTCTACTTCGGCTAAGTGATATTCGGCAACTCTACTCGATTAACTCCACTTGGATAACTCTAACTGGTCAACTCTAACTGGTCAACTCTAACTGAATAACTCTAACTGATCAACTCTATCTGGTCAACTTTAACTGGTCGACTTTAACTGGTCAACTCTAACTGTTTATCCTTAACTGGTTAACTCAAATGGTTTAACCTAACTTGATTTACTTGTCTCGATTAACTGAACTAATCCACTTAGTTTAACTTAGTTAATTGACTCTAACCGATTTACTTAGTTTAACTCAGTTAATTCACTTTGATTAACCCAACTAATTTACTTCGATTAACCACTTAGTTAACTTAACTAATTCACATCGATAAATCCTTTAGTTTAACTTAACTAATTCACATCGATTAATCCTTTAGTCTAACTTAACTAATTCACATCGATTAATCATTTAGTTTAACTTAACAAATTCACTTTGATTCACCGCTTAGTTTAACTTAACTAATTTACTTCGATTAACTCAACCAATTCACTTGGTTAACTCCTATTTATTTAACAAATAAATATCTTCTTTAGTTTAATTCTATTTATTTAATCTCTAAATAAATACCCTTTATAATATTCTATTTATTTAATCTCTAAATAAATATCCTTTATATTTGTTCTAACGAATATAATTCCTTTATATTTTGACTAACAAATATATCCTCTTATATTCGATTAACATATATATTCCCTTATATTGATTTACAAATAAAACTCTTTTATATTTGTTTTACCAACTATATTCCTTAATATTCAAAAATCCCTTTTCTTATATATATATATAAAATCCCTTGATTTTATATAAATAAACTATTTTCAAAATATACTTTGAAAACCCCTCTCCTACATTCTGGTATTTCTCATGGTATTTAACACACCATATAACAATGATAAATATCGTCCCACCACACATAATCACACAGATTATATACATCACATTATATATCACAATATAAAAATCACAGTAAAATAACTGTTGAGAAATCCTGTTGGATTCCTCCAACCTGTTTCCCTGCACCCACAGATGTTAAACAACACCAGTATAATATTCTGATAAACAGAATCAACATATAACTATTTGACGGTTTATATATATATATACATACGTAAATATATATATAAAATCTCTACTAACTGACTAGCAGTTCAAGCAAACAATCAACACACAGTCAAACAGATAATATTTTAACAGTTCTAAGAATACAACGTGAAAATAAAACTGTTTAGAGTTTGTGAGATTTACTCACATTTGACGATCATCGTCAATGACGATAATCATCGCTTGATTCAGACAATTTATTTTGCTATAAATTGTGATGGACTCCAATTGACTCGTGGTCAGCTCCATGGTGGAGTACTCGTCCATACGGTCCTAACGCAACTCACGGTTCCTCATTCTGATTTCGTATGACACAGTTATTGTCATTATAAGTTAATACACTTTTTAAATTGAATTAAAACTTAAATAAATGGTTTAGTGGGCTCACCTTCAACGACCCCCCCTTGGCCCATGAAACCCAACTCCTTTTAATTAAAAACCGTTCCCCCGTTACTTCGTTACTTCCCCAAATTAAATTCACTTTCTGGAGAAAATCACCCCCCTTCTGACCGCCACTTTGACCGGCCGTGCTCCCTCCTCCGTCCATCAATCCTCGGCGCCGCCACCATCATACGATTCCCCGCCAAAACCTCCACCCGCCAGCACCTTTAAACCGAAGCTCGAACCCCCCTCCAGAAATCGATCTGCTCCTTCATCTCCGTCACTGCTAGTGACGCGATCCACCAGCGAGCGCCCAAGCACCCTCCATCGAACCCAAAACCCCGCCTTGACCTTAGGAACTCGTCTGCGCTCTCGAATCAGTCTCCCGCATCACCCATTTCGAACGTCGGCCAATCCTAGTTTATACGCTGGTAGAACAGCGAATCAAGGAGGGTTCGAATGGGGTAAAACTCGTACTGTTATAAAGAGGGATACGTCAGGAATTCACTGACATACGATTGGAGATTTTTAGCATTTCTGTGTATTTGTTTTTTATTTTTCCTTTATCCAAACTTTTGCTGTGAATGGTTCTGTGCTATATATATGCAGTGATTGGGTTGGTAGGATTTGTGGTAGAGAAGGAAGGTCGTGTGGCCTGTTGTGGATCCAAAGAAAAATGGGGAGGATATTTTATATTTGATTTTCTATTTTATTTAAATGATTTTCTCGTCGTATCCTCCTTCTAAAAATCACAGTGGTTACATACGATACCTAAAAGTCACCAAACTGGACCTGTAGTTAGTGTTCGACATTACGGTCCCAACGAAACTGGTTTCGTCGAATTCCGACTCCGTATGCTTACACAGCGTATTTTTAACCATCGAAATACTGACTGTTTCTCACTCTAAAAATCTGTACGACCACACAGTGACCCTAAAAATCACGAAACTTGACATCTAGCAATTATTTGATATTGCGGATCCAACAAAACTGGTTTCGTCGAATTCCGACTTCATTTGCAAAAGTGGCTATTTTTAACGCTCTAAATGACCCATTTAAATATATAATTATATTTAAATATAATTAAATTAAATATAAATAAATTTATATTATCGTATATATTCACAGTGGAATATCATACGGCTCCAGGATAATTATATATTTCATATTCTAAGTCCAGGTTGAATCGATTTTCAATTTACATTGAAAATCCCTTTTATAACGTATATAAAGCGTTACGAATTATATACGAATTCCATAGCGACTATTCTGAAATTTGATTTGGACGTACATCAAAATCTATACGACGAAATCCCAATTTTTCTCTTCCACTAGAAAGATATACTCCACCAGCTCCACACGTTTCTTGTTTCACAGAAATCCGGCTTAAAACGAATCTTGTATATTCAGTTGAAGTTCAACTCGCCAAATAACGAACTGCCGCGTCGTTACGGGCTCGATTAAAATTATTATTATTATAATTTATACGTTCAACTATCGTTTATTTAATATATTCGTTATTTAAATAATTAAATAACTTAATTATTATACCTTACAAAACGCGCCATTACAGACTTCCCCCCTTAAAATAATTTCGTCCTCGAAATTGCTAAGCTAGGAAAATGCTACCAACTTTACTAACTAGATTCAAATATCTTTTAGTTTACTTCTCAACTCCAGTTTCAACTGAACCATTAAATTTTCAATTAAATTATTAATTCATTCTGGCTAACTGAATTTCCATAAATCATGAGAATGTTCTAACGCCTGGAATTTTCGAAAAATTTCGCCATAACCTCCTTTGTATTGGTCAATATGACAAACCACCTCTCGCCTCTCTAGGCCTTCTCCAACCCAAAAGAAAATCAAACAGCCAAGCGGCTTGCCAATTCGGCTCATAAAATCCAAACTCATATATAATATAAACTTGTACCTTTTTGTCGGTCGTATCATTATATCCCTACCCTCTGTTATCAACTCGGCATATACAAATGCCATCCCAATCAACTCCAACCAATTTATTCTTAACACAACCATTCACTTATTCAGGCCGAATTCAATTTCAAATTCGAGTTTCAAATTCCAAACTCTCAACTAATCATTTCAAATCCAAAACCATATTATTCTCAAATCACTTCCAGTTTTTCTTAACCTATCATCTCAAGTTAAATTCTGGTTTATTATTTACTTTTACCATCCCATTCGAATTAACTTCACAAGTTAAATTTTAATTTCTAGAACTTAAATTCCTGGGTAAATTTCAAATCAATTCGAAATCATACTGCCAATTCAAAGCCTTTGAATTTTCGAAACAACTTGTTTCCTCAAAACAATTCAAAATAAAATCTTTGGTAGTAATCCACCACTTAGAACTCGAAAATCACACCGATGATACTGCGCAGTCATCATCGGAATTATTTTCCAGCGACCCGAGTGATTTCAATACTATATTATTTTCAAAACCATTACTAAATACTTCCATTTTGAAAACATTTCTAAATCTCCCAGGAACTTAAAATTTCCTTATTTTAATTCCAAATCTGATTTAAATTCATATTTAATTCATCTTATTTCATATACTTTACTTATATGAATTCTGATTAGTTATATATAACCATTTTACATGTTATAATCTTACTCGATTATAATAACAACCAACACTACCAATATATTATATCAAAATATATTCGGGTAAAATTATTTCTTTTACCCTCCTTTCAAAACATACCGTGTCGGTCCATCGTATTCGAGTGTTTAGTAACTCCTATCGATACAGTGGATCAGACTGATCGACCAGAATTCACAAACTACTCAACCAATGAGTCTCCACAATATAAAATCACTTTATATTTAAATAACAAATATGCACTTGTATAAATACACTCAAACTCAATCTAGGGTATTACTAACCCTATCTCTACCGAGTCACGCCACAGAGCCAAGTAATTCTTAACTTAAGCTCTGATACCAACTGTAACGGCTGGAAATTTCCGACTCCTCGAGAGTCGGAAATTCCGAGACGTTAGTGAAAGAATTTAGAAGGTGAGAAAGAAAAGATAGAACTAATAGAATAGAAGAAGAAGAATAAGGACATCAGAATCATCAGAGTAACACGAATCTCACAACGGAACGAATAACATATAATATATAACATAACTTTGAAGTACACAGTTATATATATACAATAGCACTTATCAGAGTACAACACTTACAACACAGCGGAAATAACTATAGCTATAGAATCTTGAAGTCTCCTGCTCCAAGCTCTCCAAGTATATCTGTAAATCCCGACTACTTGACTGCCCGTACAAATTTAGGCACCCAAGAGTTTAGGGAAAACAACAAAGTAAACTCCGGGTCAGTCATGAGACTGGTATGAGTAAAACAATTTAAACATGTATATGAACAAGTAAACGATATCTCATAAGACCACGCCGCATAACGGAACGGGTTTTTCCCTTATGAGAATCCAAAATATCTTTATATCAAAAACCTTTTGATATTATAATAATGTCTATGTACAAATAGATATCAACTAGCAGAAACGCTTGCATCTCACGTTTTACATACATAGTATAAAATCATAAACCGCAGGGCGCTTATCGGAGAATGGATTCCAACAGACAAGGTATGGGAGCACCTTCTGATCAGTGTACTCTAGAGGTGATACACTGCTGGTTCAACAAGAACGTCTTGCAACCCGGCCACACATGACCGCTCGCTCATTTAGCTTGAGTGTCGCGAATATATTGCCACCACGGTTATAGGCCATCAAACCGTCATCCGAAGATACAGAATCAAAAAGAAGTATAAATATGAATATTCACTAGATCGGTGACAATACACCCTGCTTGGGAATGACCCAACTAGCCATGCTGCCTAGCCCAACTTTTGTTACTTCCTGGTGTGAGGCTAGAAGCTACGTCTATCTTCAGAACATCTGATCACCATTCACTTTGAATGCCACATCGTCATACCCGCCAAATCACAAATTGACTTATCCAAAAATAACACGGGTATATAGCTAAGAGAAACGAATTCCTCCGCCACCAAACGTGAGTACGTTTGAACAGATCAACTTACGCGATCCATTGGATATACTCTGTCAGACCTTCTTCCATATACGTTGTCCTGGGACTGGACAAACCGAAGACACTATTCAGTATATCCATCTTAGTCACTGTTATCTAAGACTTATACAACAGCCCTTGCACTTTACTCCATCTTCAATTTATCTTTGGCATATATTGCTCGCAACGCTTATGCCAATATAGAGTGGTTCTTTGGATAATAATCCAACCGGTCTCTCCATATTAACAACGTTAAAATGGTAAAACTTTGATAGTCTGTGATTCAACTATCAAATTAAAACATGTCGGTGTACAAACAACGATCTTATTTCCAAATGGAACTTCGATCGATCAATCATCATATGTTCATAATTCCTTATTTCATATATTTAGAAAATATATGTTATTAATCATTGGAAAACATTTCCATAGCTTATTTTCACATCACTATTATTTCGCAACTATCAGTCCCTAACTGTAACTAGTATGAGAACAATTCTCTAAGTATAAATCCGGAAGGTCGAAACCAACATCAGGTCGTCACTTAGAAAACCGTTCAACTTACCCTCTCCAGTTAGTTTCTGAATTTGCTTTAACTCTATTTCTTAAATTCTTATCATGAAAACATTTCATTTTCTATGTTTAGAAAACATATCTGATTATATTTGGAAAACGTTCCCAAAACTCATTTACGGATTTCCAATGAACGTTGTATAAAACATCGTTACGCTTAATCCCTTAATCGCTTAATACTTAACTATATTTCAAATCAACCTTTTCTATCGAACCACAACTATTCCTTTGTAAATTCTGAAGTCAATCAAGTTGGGGTATAATTACCTCTCAGACCTTAATTGAACAACGTCCTTTACCGTGAAATAGATGAAGCTCGTCACTCACTTTTTCCAATCATCTGTTTATGCACATTCTCGGATTTAGGTTACGAATCTACTTCTTATATGACAACGTTTGATTATAACTATAACGTTATAATTCCTACTTCTACAATATCTAACCTGAATTATAACTTTATCTCCTAACTCGAATAATTTAACAGACACCTAATTTCTAAATCAATAACTAAATCTTGATTTAAACCCTGGAAAGTAAATAGTACTTTCCCGAATTCGCTATAATCGAATTCGACGTATAACTCTCCTTCGAGTAATCTCTATTTGATTAACTCTTCTTCGAATAACCTATATTCGATTATCTCTCTTCGAATAACTCATATTCGAAATCTCTCTCTTTTGAATAAACAATATTCGATCTCTTTCTTTCGAATATGCTATATTCGAAAATCTCCTTTCGATTTACTAATCGATAACTCCTTTCGATCAAACTAAAATCGATAACTCCTTTAACTCTATTTGAATAATTAATATTCGACTAACTCTTTTGGATCGACTCATTTGATTAACTCCTTCGAATAACTAATTCGAATAACTTACCTTCGAATAACCAATATTCGATTTACTCTAACTCGATTAACTTAATTCTAATCGATTTACTCCATTTCGATTCAACTTAATTCAAATCGATTAACTTAACTCAAATTGATTTACTCCTTTCGAATAACTAAATTCGATTTAACTCTTCTCGAATAACTAAATTCGATTAACTCAAATTAAATAACTAATATTCAATTAACTCTTACATGTTTAACTCTATTCGAATAAGTAATTCGAATCACTCTAATGTGTTTAACTCTATTCAAATATCTAATTCGAATAACTCATTTCGAATAACTAAATTCGATTAACTCTTTTAACTTTACTCGAATAACTATATTCGATTAACACCTTCTTTCGAATAACTATATTCGATTAACTCTTCGACTAACTCCTTTGGATTAACTAACTTCGAATAACTCCTTTGGATTAACTAACTTCGAATAAATAATATTCGGTAACTCTTCTTAAATGAATAACATTTGATTTCTCCACTCAAATAAACTATATTCGATTACTCTTCCCTCGAATACACTATATTCGATAACTCTACTTCGGCTAAGTGATATTCGGCAACTCTACTCGATTAACTCCACTTGGATAACTCTAACTGGTCAACTCTAACTGGTCAACTCTAACTGAATAACTCTAACTGATCAACTCTATCTGGTCAACTTTAACTGGTCGACTTTAACTGGTCAACTCTAACTGTTTATCCTTAACTGGTTAACTCAAATGGTTTAACCTAACTTGATTTACTTGTCTCGATTAACTGAACTAATCCACTTAGTTTAACTTAGTTAATTGACTCTAACCGATTTACTTAGTTTAACTCAGTTAATTCACTTTGATTAACCCAACTAATTTACTTCGATTAACCACTTAGTTAACTTAACTAATTCACATCGATAAATCCTTAATTTTAACTTAACTAATTCACATCGATTAATCCTTTAGTCTAACTTAACTAATTCACATCGATTAATCATTTAGTTTAACTTAACAAATTCACTTTGATTCACCGCTTAGTTTAACTTAACTAATTTACTTCGATTAACTCAACCAATTCACTTGGTTAACTCCTATTTATTTAACAAATAAATATCTTCTTTAGTTTAATTCTATTTATTTAATCTCTAAATAAATACCCTTTATAATATTCTATTTATTTAATCTCTAAATAAATATCCTTTATATTTGTTCTAACGAATATAATTCCTTTATATTTTGACTAACAAATATATCCTCTTATATTCGATTAACATATATATTCCCTTATATTGATTTACAAATAAAACTCTTTTATATTTGTTTTACCAACTATATTCCTTAATATTCAAAAATCCCTTTTCTTATATATATGTATAAAATCCCTTGATTTTATATAAATAAACTATTTTCAAAATATACTTTGAAAACCCCTCTCCTACATTCTGGTATTTCTCATGGTATTTAACACACCATATAACAATGATAAATATCGTCCCACCACACATAATCACACAGATTATATACATCACATTATATATCACAATATAAAAATCACAGTAAAATAACTGTTGAGGAATCCTGTTGGATTCCTCCAACCTGTTTCCCTGCATCCACAGATGTTAAACAACACCAGTATAATATTCTGATAAACAGAATCAACATATAACTATTTGACGGTTTATATATATATATACATACGTAAATATATATATAAAATCTCTACTAACTGACTAGCAGTTCAAGCAAACAATCAACACACAGTCAAACAGATAATATTTTAACAGTTCTAAGAATACAACGTGAAAATAAAACTGTTTAGAGTTTGTGAGATTTACTCACATTTGACGATCATCGTCAATGACGATAATCATCGCTTGATTCAGACAATTTATTTTGCTATAAATTGTGATGGACTCCAATTGACTCGTGGTCAGCTCCATGGTGGAGTACTCGTCCATACGGTCCTAACGCAACTCACGGTTCCTCATTCTGATTTCGTATGACACAGTTATTGTCATTATAAGTTAATACACTTTTTAAATTGAATTAAAACTTAAATAAATGGTTTATTGGGCTCACCTTCAACGACCCCCCCTTGGCCCATGAAACCCAACTCCTTTTAATTAAAAACCGTTCCCCTGTTACTTCGTTACTTCCCCAAATTAAATTCACTTTCTGGAGAAAATCACCCCCCTTCTGACCGCCACTTTGACCGGCCGTGCTCCCTCCTCCGTCCATCAATCCTTGGCGCCGCCACCATCATCCGATTCCCCGCCAAAACCTCCACCCGCCAGCACCTTTAAACCGAAGCTCGAACCCCCCTCCAGAAATCGATCTGCTCCTTCATCTCCGTCACTACTAGTGACGCGATCCACCAGCGAGCGCCCAAGCACCCTCCATCGAACCCAAAACCCCGCCTTGACCTTAGGAACTCGTCTGCGCTCTCGAATCAGTCTCCCGCATCACCCATTTCGAACGTCGGCCAACCCTAGTTTATACGCTGGTAGAACAGCGAATCAAGGAGGGTTCGAATGGGGTAAAACTCGTACTGTTATGAAGAGGGATACGTCAGGAATTCACTGACATACGATTGGAGATTTTTAGCATTTCTGTGTATTTGTTTTTGATTTTTCCTTTATCCAAACTTTTGCTGTGAATGGTTCTGTGCTATATATATGCAGTGATTGGGTTGGTAGGATTTGTGGTAGAGAAGGAAGGTCGTGTGGCCTGTTGTGGATCCAAAGAAAAATGGGGAGGATATTTTATATTTGATTTTCTATTTTATTTAAATGATTTTCTCGTCGTATCCTCCTTCTAAAAATCACAGTGGTTACATACGATACCTAAAAATCACCAAACTGGTCCTGTAGTTAGTGTTCGACACTACGGTCCCAACGAAACTGGTTTCGTCGAATTCCGACTCCGTATGCTTACACAGCGTATTTTTAACCATCGAAATACTGACTGTTTCTCACTCTAAAAATCTGTACGACCACACAGTGACCCTAAAAATCACGAAACTTGACATCTAGCAATTATTTGATATTGCGGATCCAACAAAACTGGTTTCGTCGAATTCCGACTTCGTTTGCAAAAGTGGCTATTTTTAACGCTCTAAATGACCCATTTAAATATATAAATATATTTAAATATAATTAAATTAAATATAAATAAATTTATATTATCGTATGTATTCACAGTGGAATATCATACGGCTCCAGGATAATTATATATTTCATATTCTAAGTCCAGGTTGAATCGATTTTCAATTTACATTGAAAATCCCTTTTATAACGTATATAAAGCGTTACGAATTATATACGAATTCCATAGCGACTATTCTGAAATTTGATTTGGACGTACATCAAAATCTATACGACGAAATCCCAATTTTTCTCTTCCACTAGAAAGATATACTCCACCAGCTCCACACGTTTCTTGTTTCACAGAAATCCGGCTTAAAACGAATCTTGTATATTCAGTTGAAGTTCAACTCACCAAATAACGAACTGCCGCGTCGTTACGGGCTCGATTAAAATTATTATTATTATAATTTATACGTTCAACTATCGTTTATTTAATATATTCGTTATTTAAATAATTAAATAACTTAATTATTATACCTTACAAAACGCGCCATTACACCATCTGAGCGTTGCTGGAACTGTCATTCAAACGTAAGGGATCGACCAAATGAAGCAACACTCTACTGTATAGGTCAATAGATCCTCTCCGCCTGTTGATCGTCGCAGCGAATGTGAGTAAATTCTGATTTTTATAGATGTAAAGCAAAAGTAAAAATGTGATTTTTACTTGTAAAGACGAGAGGTAAAAATGTGATTTTTGTTTGTTAACACGAGAAGTCAAAACATGATTTTTAATGATGTCAAAATATGAACTTAATTTTTTATGGATAACAAAGAAATATTTGATTTTTATTCAAAGAAAGATTAGATTTTTACTTAAGAAAAGATTTGATTTTTATAACTTAAATTTGAAAATAAAAATACGATTTTTAGATATGTATGAAAATAAAAATATGATTTTTATATATAATATAGCATTATAAAAATATGATTTTTATGATATAAACATCGTTATAAAATGTGATCTTTATAATATAGACTTCGTGTTAAAAATGTAATTTTTAATATAAATTTCGTGTAATAGATTGTGTTGGAATCAAAACGGCGAATCTGAGCAATAATCAAAGAACGACGGAGTGGATCCCAAAGGTGAGAACTTCTCACTTTAATTTTATTTTCTAGTTAAAATATATACTAGGATGCAGACGGCGCTTCGCAGCACTCGACACCTGTCGTCCATAAACCATGGATGACTTATTTGATTTGATTGTGTTGTGAAAATTGATTGTGATGTGGAATGGAATAAATAAAATATTCATGTAATAAGATAAATATTATATAGTTAAAAATATAAATTTTAACGAGTATAAGAATGAAAATAAATATTCATAAACAAATCGGGGGATTTGTTTATGTACACACATTTGACTGATATTGATTGGGACGATATATTTTACACATCGCCCAACTGCACAAATAATAATCTTTGTTTGTTGTTTGAAAACCCCACACGGGTATTGGGATGATATTGGACATACACTAATCCCAACATTTAGTTGTATGTCAATTGATGGGTTGACAGGCTGGTGTAAGCGTTGATTATTCATATTTAACGCTTATCCAGTTGCGTAGTGCACTCTGGATGATGGTTGATTGTTTATCTTTGCTGTTAGGAACATGTGTTGTATGAAATCCATATAAATTAAATTATATGGTAATTGGCTGTGTTTGATTCCAGTTCAAAACGAATAAATATTTTAAAATAATGAATATTTTAAAATAATATTCAGTAAAAGATTAAAATCTGGTTTTGATGTTCGATTTGGGATGGACATGAACATATTTAATTATATAAAGCCATATTGATTAGATTAACGCCATTTTGACGTGAATGATATTTATATCGATTTTATTCATTTTTATATGAATATCGAAAAGGAAGTGATTTCAAATCTAATGTTTTGAAAATATTATCATTTATAAATTAATGATATGGAATATTCAATTTTGATTTGAAATTGAATATGAAGTTGAAAACGTTTTGAAAACGAAGTTAAAACGATTTATAAAATACGTTTTAAATGGAAATCGACGAAATATACATAATATATATTATGTATATATAATAGCCTAAATAAAACGCACCGCGCCGCGGTAGTTCATGAATTTCGACCATTGACTTCGAACGGACATTATGGGAGATCCGTTCGTCGGATTCTCCAAAAACCAAAACTGTTGGGTCCGTATCGAAATGAGCTTTCTACCAAATACAAGAAATTAGAAATCTAACGTTTGGATTTGGAATTATGTCCGAATAAAATTTGGAAAAGGTCGATGTAAGTGCAGTTCGATGACCGTTTATGGACATCGACTGTACGGGCCCTGATAAAATTATTAAAAATATCAATAATTAGTGTAAAATCATAATAAATGATTTGGAAAGAATTGGGATAAAAAATTCCATATTTGAAAAGAAAAAAATATATTTTTATCGAAATGAACTAGTTATGAAATAGAATAGGAAATCCAATATTTTAAATTAACAAATTGGATTTGAAATGGTTTTAAAAATAACTAGAATTTCCAATATAAGAATGGGAATGGATTTGAATCAAAAGTATCTTCGGAATAGTTCGATATTGGATTCAGTGATTATACAGACATTGTGGAGCAATTTGGAAGATATATATCGTTATTTCAATACGATATTTGTTGATTTCAGAATTTGATATTGAATATAAGCCGATATATTTTCTATTTAGAGCCTGGTATTTGATATCAAATGGGATTTTGGGTTTGTCATAAATGATGTCTTCATTAACACTGTTCTTAAACCCAATTGGGAAAAGATTAAATCTTTTTATTAAGATTTAATGAAGTTTACCAATTAATTAACATTTAATTGGAATTAAATTGAAATTGGTTTTCGGGTTTATCGTGAACGGTGTTTTAAATAGCAATTGTTCTTTAACCCGATTAACAATGGAATGAGATTTTGGGTCTGTCGTGAAAGGTATCTTTAACAATACTGTTCTTAAACCCAATGAAATTAAGAAAATTAGAAACTAACTAGAGATTAGCTAAGTCGAATGGTTTCCTGGGTATTGATCTGATGTTGGTTTCGGCCTTCTGGATTAATACTTAGGGAATTATTCTCTTACTAATTTACGGTTAGAGACAGATGGGATGGGGTTTTCAGTAACACTGTTTTTAAACCCAGTGTGAAAAGAATAAATCTTTTAATTAAGATTTAAAGAAGAATTACCAATTAATTAACATTTAATTGGAACTGAAAATGGAATATGAATAGGGTTTATTGTGAGCTGTTTTTTTAATGACATTCGTTCTTTAACCCGATTTACAGTGAAATGTGAGTTAGAATTTATTAATATTTTTATTAATATTTAACGGGAACTTTCCAAAGTAAAGTTTTCCAATTTAGTATATTAAATTGGAATTGAATGGAATTCGATTGATAATAATCGAAGTGAACTTCTGTGGAGGAAGAAGTGAATTTCTGTCGAGGAAGACTGTTAATACATATGGAATTTAAAAGGCTTTGCCGTTATTCCATTTATATTATTAGTCGGATACGGAAATTGATATCGATTATATATTGATTCGTTTTTCCGTGAAGATTCCATAATTAGTGGAATGTGATTTGGGTTTATCGTGAACTGTGTTTCAAATGACATTAGTTCTTTAGCCCAGTTAAAGGTAGGATTACATGTCTGTCATTGTATTTCGAACTGTATGGTTGATCTCTGCTAAATATATATATTTGTTTGGTGGCGGAGAACTTATTCTCTTTCTTAGCACCCTTCTCTGAGACGTACGAGCTCAGAGGTTATATATCGGCAGAAATCAATAGTACAGTGTAGATTGTCGGTGCGACATGTTTGTATTTCCAAAGTTAAATAATCATAAATATTGATTTTTGGGAAGATTAAAACTAAAGTAGTGTTTTAATGAATCTTTAATTAGATTGAAATGGGAATTGATAATTCAAATTATCAAATTTGGGAGATGATAGAGAACGGAGTATCATCGGTTTTGCTCCTAATGATAGTTAAATCTGTAATTAGATTTGAACGTGGAATGGTAATTAAATTTACCGATTACACAGTGGTGTTAGATATGGAGTATTACCAGTTTTACTCCATGGAATGTATAGGTTGGGAGTGCGAAATTAAACAAATGATTACTTTGATAAGGTGCGCTAATCCCGACTAGTTTGGAAAACCTTAATATGGTTTGAAATGATATCCAAAGGAAGATTAAATAATAAATTTAAAAGAATTTATCTTTGATAAAATTAATGGGAACCTTTCCCTAAGAATGTGTTTATTTAAATAAAAGAATATTCGGAATTGGAATGAGGCGTATGTTGTGTTTTATAACACTTGTTTATTATATACGTGAGTTATTCAGAAAGGTCGGGTTTATACCCATTCTGAATAACTGATTCGACGATAAGTCGACGATGAAGACGGTGGTTGAAGACTGAAGGTCTTCACATCGTTTGGATGATTACTGATGTCTTGATTGGGCTGTACACCCAAGACAAGGTAATAAGTGGTGATCATCCAGACGTACTTGGAGATCTACGGATATGCGAGGGTCTCTCTCCTATATTGGACATATGGGACGGGGAATAAGGTGCCTCCGGTTTCGTTCAGACCCAGAACGAGCTTGTAAATGGACCATGTGTCTGACATTGGATTTTATTCTATGTTGATTGAACTCTTTTAAATATATATCTGTTTGGCAGTGGAGAATTTATTCTCTTGCATAATGCCCTTCTCTGAGACATACGAGCTAAGAGGTTATATATCGATAGACATCAGTCGCATGGTGTGAATTGCTTGTGTGGCATGCCTGAGTTGCAAATGATCAAGGCTTCTATTAAAAAACAGAGTCTTGTGGTTGATGATCAAAGCACGGCTTTAATATAGTATAGCTTTGTGTATAGCGTTAATTCACGAGCCTCACATCTCGGTATGAGTTAAAAATGGGATAAGGGACCCAAGGAGAACATGACGTTTCTTTCTAGCTATGGGTGGTGTCAGGGTTTTGCATGCCTTGACATTATTATATTTTTACCTATGTGGTTGTTGGATTGCGAGGCGCCTCGGATATATCGGTATCTACGGAGCCGATGGATATTGAGTCATCTGGCTCATAGACGCCCTATAGGGCGGGGAAACGTGTGTTCAGGTATTGCCAATCCGCTATGTGTGTACCGGCCTTAGAGGATCCAAGGGATCGCTATGTGTGACCCGGAGGCATTTGCTCGAGTGTCTCGAAGCCAGCGAGGAATACATCCCTTGCCTCGACTCATGATGGAAATCCAATTTCCAATACGTGACATTTCGGTTTTATTTGTAGAGCCTAGTATGGTGACATAGTGTTATGGGACACTTATGCCACCTATGATTGATACATTAATATTTGAAGTTGATTTCTTTACTTATAGTAATAATAAAGCATTAAATTTCACGTATCAAGCATTATTTGGCTATTATAAGGTAAAACCCTATCCTCCGGCTTGCGTTGCATTGTGTGATGGGACCTGGGTCTTATAATAGCTTTATTTTCTTTAATCAGCATTGCGCTGTTTGTTTAATGCACTGGTATTCTTGGGGTTAAAACCCGTTCCGTGTTATACGGCGTGGTCCCTTGATTTACCGAACTTTAAAAATCAAGCTAATAACTGTTTTAGTTCTCACGCCAGTCACATGACTGACCTGGAGTTTATTGTTTTAACCTAAACTCTAGGTGCCCCTATTTTCCACACGGGCAGCTAGTAGTTTTGGTTTGTAGAGTTATATTTATAGGATCCTGGTTTACAGTTGGAATGATATTCAGAAAGCTCTGTATC
Organism: Allium sativum; assembly: GCA_030737875.1. Classification (NCBI taxonomy): domain Eukaryota; kingdom Viridiplantae; phylum Streptophyta; class Magnoliopsida; order Asparagales; family Amaryllidaceae; genus Allium; species Allium sativum. The sequence continues at coordinate 975,377,843 of CM060915.1, read as the reverse complement.
CGTATATCTACTTCAGTTGTGTTTTGTATTATTTTCCGCTGCATTTTAATTTGTAAATCTCTAATATGTATCAAATGTATATTATTTGTTTATACTCTGTATATTCTTGTACTCCGATGTAAATTGTTGTAATAAGCAATGAATTGTTGTTCTGTCTGTGTTCTGATTTGTCGTGTTCTCAACTCAATCCGGGCTTTCCTTTACGGGGAAGTTCAGGTCGTTATAGTTTGGTATCAGAGCTTTGGTTTATAGAGCTCTAGAACAAGGCACATTAGAACCAAACAAAAGAATTCATCAGAGATTGGATTCGTAATGTCTAATGAGAATGACTCGTTAGAGATAGGATCAGTAGTATCCTTGAACGAGTATGAAGAGTGTATTTTTAAAATAAAAATGAAAACAAATTTTGTTTTGAAAATTTAAACTTTATACGAATTTGGATATTTTATTTGTATTGAATTTGGACAATCCAATACATAAAGATTTTGCATATACGCCTTGCAAACGTGTATTCGAAGTTTGAATATACTGGATAGATATAGAATCACACTCTAGTTGCCCGGAGATGATACTGATGATAGAATGTGCATCATCAGTATTTATGTTCGAGTTTCGAAAGTGGGATATCTGTATATTTCCCATTGACTGGTGTGAGAACCAAAACTAGGTATAGGGTTTATTGTTGTGATTTGGCATCATAAACATGATTTTCTGTATATATGTCAAGATTATGAATTTGAAACGATAATCAACTAATTGATTGCTAATTGTGTTATGCGATTACTCATGTAATGAACATATGTAAACGAACGGTACATATTACCAAATTGTATCAAATGTTGAACTGACTTGAAAATTGTTTAAAATTGCATGCAAATACATGTATATACATTGAACATGTCATAGCAAGGAGGCTAGAGAAGAGGAATAAAATTGTATGCCTGACAAATAGGTACATATTTACTAATTTATTGGGTTTGGATGATTTTATGAGCCGATTGGCCTTTTCTTTTTCTTTTTGAGATGAGAGGGCCTGTGTGGCGGTTTGGGAATTTTCCCTATGCTCCCCGTACAAAGGAGATTATGGGGAAATTTTTCGATTTAGGGTGTTAGCCAAATTTTTGAAAAATTAGAAATTCTTAGAAACTGAAAAGTTGAAGAATGAAAGCCAAACTGAAAGTTGAGTTGACTAGTAAAAAAAATTTCAGCTCCGTTCCTTTTCGAGGATGAAAAGATTTTAAGTGGGGGAGATTGTAATAACCTGGAAAATCAGAACCAATTTAAAATTTTTATTTTGGCAATTTTATTGAATTTAGAATATTTAAAATGATTTATTTTAAATAATAACGACTAGAATTTTTTTTTGAATAGAATTAGAACAGAAATATTTATATAAATTGAAGTTAGAATATAAATATTTATTTTAATTATAAAAGGAATTGGAAAATGGCGCGGTAGTTTGAAAATTCGATTTCAAATTTCAAATGAATGTACAGGATTCAAAATAAACCGGATTTTAGTAAAACCAGAAATATTTGAATCTGTTCGAAAATATCTTTCCAACAAATCCTAAAAATTGAAATTTCATAGCGAGAATAAAAAGTTATGTCTAGTTGAAAATTCAGAATAGTCGCTATGGAAATATAGCCCTTAAAAATAGCGATTTTGCAAACGACCTCCGTTTTCGACGAAACCACTTTTGTTGGATTCAGAATGTCAAGTTATTACTAGATTCCAATTTTCATAAATTATGGAATAAATATGTGAGTGTGGCAAAAAAAATGTGGTTCTAACAGTTTTAGTCAATTTGGATCGACCAAGAAATGGCCATTTTTCAAATGGTCTCGAAATTCAATGAAATTAGTTTTGTTTTGGACCGTATCATCAAAACATAGCCAGATTTATTTTTCTGGAATTTTCAGAGTCAGTATGTAGCCCCAGTAAATTAAAATGTGCGTTTGAATTTAAAATATATTGATTTATATTTTAAATTTAGTGGAAACTGATCATAACAGTCGAACTGGCTTTCAGGACACATCCCATTGTGTTCGGAATGGGGGTAATTAGCTAAGGACGCTAGCCGTTGGGTTCGAGTTGGAGATGGAAAGAAAATTCAACTTCTTGGAGTGAAATTAAATAACATATATATATATATTATTATTATTATAATTAGGCACAAGCCCTTTATCTCCTCCATAGCCCCTCACCCCCGCTTTGTTAAAATCTAAATCAAATAAAAAAAAGAAAAAGAGAAAACCGTTGTGCCTAGCCCGTCGCCCCCGCCACCGCTCGCCGCGCCCCCTCCCCTAGTCGCATCCCCCCTTCACCTCCTTCCCCGTTTAGCCTCGCGCAAGCTCCCCCCTCCAACCAAAATCCGCGTCGCACCATATTCCCAAACCACCACCGCCGGTTGCTGGAGCCGCTGCGCCACCGCCTGCGCGCCTTCCCTCCAACCTCCCTCTTTATCTCGAACACCGCAGTCCCAGTCGAGCACCCACCCGTCACAGCTTCAACCGCGAACCCTCCTCCCATCTGAGCGCTGCTGGAACTGTCATTCAAACGTAAGGGATGGACCAAACGAAGCAACACTATACTGCATCGGTCAGCAGCTCCTCTTCGCCCGTCGATCGTCGCAGCGAATGTGAGTAAATTTTGATTTTTATAGATGTAAAGCAAAAGTAAAAATGTGATTTTTACTTGTAAAGATGAGAGGTAAAAATGTGATTTTCGTTTGTTAACACGAGCTGTCAAAACATGATTTTTAACGATGTCAAAATATGAACTTTATTTTATATGAATAACAAAGAAAGATTTGATTTTTATTCAAAGAAAGATTAGATTTTTACTTAAGAAAAGATTTGATTTTTATAACTTAGATTTGAAAATAAAAATATGATTTTTAGATATGTATGAAAATAAAAATATGATTTTTAGATATGTATGAAAATAAAAAATATGATTTTTATATATAATATAGCGTTATAAAAATATGATTTTTATGATATAAACACCGTTATAAAATGTGATCTTTATAATATAGACTTCGTGTTAAAAATGTGATTTTTAATATAAATTTCGTGAAATAGATTGCGTTGGAATCAAAACAGCGAATCTGAGCGACAATCAAAGAACGACGGAGTGGATCCCAAAGGTGAGAACTTCTCACTTTAATTTTATTTTCTAGTTAAAATATGTACTAGGATGCAGACGGTTCTTAGCAGCACCCGACACTCGTCGTCCACAAACCATGGACGACTTGTTTGATTTGATTGTGTTGTGAAAATTGATTGTGATGTGGACTGGAATAAATAAAATATTCATGTAATGAAATAAATATTTTATAGTTAAAAATATAATTTTTAACGAGTGTAAGAATGAAAATAAATATTCATAAATAAATCGAATGATTTGTTTATGTACACACATTTGACTGATATTGATTGGGACGATATATTTTACACATCGCCCAACAACACAAATAGTAATTTGTGTTTGTTGTTTGAAAACCCCACACGGGTATTGGGATGATATTGGGCATACACTAATCCCAATATTTAGTTGTATGTCAATCGATGGGTTGACAGGCTGGTGTAAGCGTTTATTATTCATATTTAACGCTTATGCAGTTGTGTAGTGCACTATGGATGATGGTTGATTGTTTATCATTGTTGTTAGGAACATGTATTGTATGAAATCCATATAAATCAAATTATATGGTAATTGGATGTGTCTGATTCCAGTTCAGGAAGAATAAATATTTTAAAATAAAGAATATTTTAATTGTTTATCATTGCTGTTAGGAACGTGTGTTGTATGAAATCCATATAAATCAAATTATTTGGTAATTGGTTGTATCTGATTCTAGTTCAGAAAGAATAAATATTTTAAAATAAAGAATATTTTAAAATTATGAATATTTTAAAATAATATTCAGTAAAAGATCAAAATCTGATTTTGATGTCCGATTTGGGATGGACACGAGTATATTTAATTAAATAAAGCCGTGTTGATTATATTAACGACATTTTGACATGTTCGATATTTATATCGATTTTATTCATTTTTATATGAATATCGAAAAGGAAGTGATTTCAAAACCTAATGTTTTGAAAATATTATCATTTATAAATTAATGATATGGAATATTCAATTTTGATTTGAAATTGAATATGAAGTTGAAGTCGTTTTGAAAACGAATTTAAAACGATTTATAAAATACGTTTTAAATGGAAGTCAATGAAATATATATAATATATATATTATATATATAATGGCCTGAATAGAGCGCGACATGCCGCGGTAGTTCGCGAATTTTGACCACTGACTTCGAACGGACATTACGGGAGATCTGACTGTTAGATTCTCCTAAAACCGGAACCGTTGGGTTCGTATTGAAATGAGCTTTCTAATAAATACAAGAAATTATAAATCTAACAGTCGGATTTGGAATTATGTCCAAATCAAATCTGGAAAAGATCGTTGTAAGTGCAGTTCGATGACCATTTACGGAAAACGACTATACGGGTCTTGATAAAATTGTTAAAAATATCAATAATTAGTGTAAAATCATAATAAATGATTTGGAAAGAATTGGGATGAAAAATTCCATATTTGAAAAGATAAAAATATATTTTTATCGAAATGAACTAGTTATGAAATAGAATTAGGAAATCCAATATTTTTAAATAAATAAATTGGATTTCAAATGGTTTTAAAAATAATCAGAATTTCCAATATAAGAATTGGAATGGATTTGAATCGAAAGTATCTTCGGAATATTTCGAAAATGGATTCCGTGATTATATGGGCATTGTGGAAGAATTTGGAAGATATATATATCGTTATTCCAATACGATATTTATTGATTTCAGAATTTGATATTGAATATAAGCCGATATATTTTCTACTTAGATCCTTGTATTTAATATCAAATGGGATTTTGGATTTGTCGTGAACGGTGTCTTCATTAACACTATTCTAAAACCCAGTTGAGAAAAGATTAAATCTTTTTATTAAGATTTAATGAAGTTTACTAATTAATTAGCATTTAATTGGAATTAAATTGAAATTGGTTTTCAGGTTTATCGCGAACAATGTTTTAAATAACGCTTGTTCTTTAAGCCGATTAACAATGTAATGAGATTTTGGGTTTGTCGTGAATGGTATCTTTAATAATACTGTTCTTAAATCCAATGGAGTTAAGAAAATTAGAAACTAACTGGAGATTAGCTAAGTCGAATAGTTTCCTGGGTATTGATCTAATGTTGGTTTCGGCCTTCGGTATTAACACTTAGGGAATCGTTCTCTTACTAATTTACGGTTAGAGACTGATGGGATGGGGTTTTCAGTAACGCTGTTCTTAAACCCAGTATGAAAAGAATAAATCTTTCAATTAAGATTTAAATAAGAATTACCAATTGATTAACATTTAATTGGAACTGAAAATGGAATGTGAATTGGGTTTATTGTGAACTGTGTTTTTAACGACATTCGTTATTTAACCCAATTTATAGTGAAATATGAGTTGGAATTTATTAATATTTTGATTAATATTTAACGGGAATTTTCTAAAGTAAAGTTTTCCAATTTAATATATTAAATTGGAATTGAATGGAATTCGATTGGTAATAATCGAAGTGAATTTCTGTGGAGGAAGACTGTTGATACATATGGAATATAAAAGGCTTTGCCGTTATTCTATTTATATTATTAGTCGGATACAGAAATTGATATCGATTGTATATTGATTTGTTTTTCCGTGAAGATTCCATAATTAATGGAATGTGATTTGGGTTTATCGTGAACTGTGTTTTAAATGACATTAGTTCTTTAACCCAATTAAAGGCAGGATTACATGTATGTCATTGTATTTCGAACTGTATGGTTTATCTCTACCAAATATATATATATATATATATATGTGTGTGTGTGTGTGTGTGTGTGTGTGTGTTTGGTGGCAGAGAATTTATTCTCTTGCTTAACACCCTTCTCTGAGACGTACGAGCTCAGAGGTTATATATCGACAGAAATCAATTGTATGGTGTAGATTATCGGTGCGACGTGTTTGTGTTTCCAAAGTTAAATAATCATTAATATTGATTTTTGGGAAGATTAAAACTAAGTGGGGTTTTAATGAATCTTTAATTAGATTGAAATGGGAATTGGTAATTCAAATTATCAAATTTGGGAGATGATCGAGAACGGAGTATCGCTAGTTTTTCTCCGAATGATATTTAAATATGTAACTAGATTTGAAAGTGGAATGGTAATTAAATTTACCGATAACACCGTGGTATTAGATATGGAGTATTACCAGTTTTTCTCCTGGGGATGAATAGGTTGGGGTTTGGAAATTAAACAAACGATTACTTCGGTAAGGTGCGCTAATCCCGTCTAATTTGGAAAACCTTAATATAGTTTGAAATGATATCCAAAGGAAGAATAAAGAATAAATTTAAAAGAATTTATCTTTGATAAAATTAATGGGAACATTTCCCTAAGAATGTGAATATTTAAATAAAAGAATATTCAAATTGGAATGAGGCGTATGTTATGTTTTATAACACTTGTTTATTATATATGCAAGTTATTCAGAAAGGCCTGGTTTATACCCATTCTGAATAACTGATTCGACAATAAGTCGATGACGAAGGCGGTGGTTGAAGACTGGAGGTCTTCACATCATTTGGATGATTACTGATGTCTTGATTGGGCTGTACACCCAAGACGAGGTAATAAGTGGTGATCGTCCAGACATACTTGGAGATCGACAAATATACGAAGGCCTCTCTCCTGTATTGGACATATGGGACGAGGAATAAGGTGCCTCCGGTTTCGTTCAGACCCAGAACGAACTTGTAAATGGACTGTGTGTCTGACATTGGATTTTATTCTATGTTGATTGATATCTATTAAATATATATCTGTTTGGCGGTAGAGAATTTATTCTCGTGCTTAATGCCCTTCTCTGAGATGTACGAGCTCAGAGGTTATATATCGATAAATATCAGTCGCATGGCATGAATTTCCTGTGTGGCATGCCTGAGTGGCAAATGATCAAGGCTTATGTTGAAAAGCAGAGTCTTGTGGTTGATGATCAAAGCACCACTTTAATATAGCATATCTTTGTGTATAGCGTTAATTCGCGAGCCTCACACCTCGGTATGAGCTAAAAACGAGATAAGGGACCTATAGAGAACATGACATTTCTTTTTGGCTATGGGTGGTGTCAGGGTTTTGCACGCTCTGACATTGTTATATTTTTATCTATGTCGTTGTTGGATTGAGAGGCGCCTCGGATATATCGATCTCTACGGAGCCGATGGATATGGAGTCATCTGGCTCATAGACTCCCTATAGGACGGGGAAATGTGTGTTCAGGTATTTCCAATCCGCTATGTGTGGACCGGCCTTTGAGGATCCAAGGGATCGCTATGTGTGACCCCGAGGCATTTGCTAGAGTGTCTCGAAGCCAGTGAGGAGTACATCCCTTGCCTCGACTCATGACGGAAATCCAATTTCCAATACATGACATTTCAATTTTATTTGTAGAGCCTAGTATTGCGACATAGTGGTATAGGGCACTTATGTCGCTTATGATTGATACATTTATATTTGAAGTTGATTTCTTCACTTATAGTAATAATAAAAGGTTAAATTTCATGTATCAAGCACTATTTGGCTATTATAAGGTAAAACCCTATCCTTCGACTTGTGTTCATTGTGTGATGGGACCTGGGTATTATAATAGCTTCATTTTCTTTAATTAGCATTGCGTTGTTTGTTTAATGCACTGATATTCTTGGGGTTAAAACCCGTTCCGTGTTATACGGCGTGGTCCCTTGATTTACCGAACTCTAAAAATCAAGCTAATAACTGTTTTAGTTCTCACACTAGTCACATGACTGACCTGGAGTTTATTGTTTTAACCTAAACTCTGGGTGCCCCTATTTTCCACATGGGCAGCTAGTAGGTTTGGTTTTGCAGATTTATATTCACAGGATCTTGGTTTACAGCTGGAATGATATTCGGAAAGCTCTGTATCCGTATATCTACTTCAGCTGTGTTTTGTATTATTTTCCGCTGCATTGTAATTTGTAAATCTCTGACATGTATCAAATGTATATTATTTGTTTATACTCTGTATATTCTTGTACTCCGATGTAAATTGTTGTAATAAGCAATGAAATGTTGTTCTGTTTGTGTTCTGATTTATCGTGTTCTCAACTCAATCCGGGCTTTCCTTTACGGGGAATTTTGGGTTGTTATACATACTGTTAATTGTAGCTCGATGCCTTAGTCGCATGTCCTCTAATGTTCACCGAGTTTCGTAGCAGGGCGATACGAGAAACACGGAACTTGGTCAGGAGCTTTTCCATATCTGTACAGGCCTGTCTTTAAAGAGCCCCCATATACAGATATACCTAGAGTCTGTTTTCATGATGGCTATGGCCCCACCTCGGCCCCTCCCTCAACTAGTAAAGACAACAAGAGCTAAGCGATTGCCCCTATACAAATAATCTAAACATCCTTACGGCGTCTCCCTTCAACCCCTTACCCCGATAGTGAAGGGTGAATGGTATATTGGGTCTAGCTCTAGTTTTTCGCATCTCATTGGCTGTCGATGACGGATATCTGACAGTCTACTGTCCTTGTTGGTCGTGACCCTCCGCCTCCCCGTTGTGGCAACTGCCGAATCACCCTGGTGTCACCACGTCAGAGAATTTTGACTGCATAGCAACTTCTGCAGTCAAGGCCCACCCACCGAGCAGTTACGTGCAGACCCAACCTCTGCGAGCACAGCCTAAGACATCTGTCATCGCACAGAGGACTACTAGAAGCACCTTACGTACCTTAGGAAGTTGCGTGCTTCCACTTCCAGTCCTCTGGAGCCGTCAGAACAATCTAATGAATGTACGCTCCCCTCGTGCCTTATAACACCTCAATGATCTACCCATTTGGTTATTCACCCTCAAACGTACGGACTGGTCCAAACGCCTAACTTTACTATGTTGTTAGACCCTATGTCTAAACACTCTTTTATGCGCTTGCTTTTCCTTACCAGGTTTCCTTTTAACTTGGTTATTTCCATTCACATTGAATTCTTATTTAAATTACTAAGTTTCTCTTGCTTATTAATTTTAGTTATAACTTAACCAATTTAATTTTATTAATAAGCCCACAAAATGTTATTCTCCAGATCGTGGCCCAAGGTCTGTAATCCACAAACTCTTTTATATTCTTGTTTGATTTCAAGTTCACAATAACATGTTATACTTAATATGTTATTAAGTATCTTTAGTTCACATGTTTTCCAATTAACATGTCACTTACCATTTATGATTAAATATAACTTATCTCATTTCATAAGTTTTCGTCATCCTTTCTCATTTAATCATAATTCCACCTTACATCGTCAATACAACTAATCGTTGTTTATTTATTGTAAAGGCCCGCAAATCCGTACTATCTGAGTTGACTAATAACACCACACATCCAACCAAAATTACACAGAAATACGAATCATTATTAGAAAGAAGTTAGAGGATGAGAAATAGAAAGGAAGAAATATTAGAATAGAAGAAAAACAGCGAAGAAAAATCTCACAGCGGAACGAATAAAATATATTATATAACGTAACTTTTGAAATACAATCAGTAACTTTATATACATACCATCATCAGAGCACAACAGTTATTCCTGGAACAGTTATAAACACATGTTTCCAGATAGAAACATGGTTCACAGCGGAATAAATGATAAACTATACCTAATTGGTGAAGCCTCCTGCTTCCAGCTCCTCCAAATGAATCTGTAAAAGCCTGAAACACTTGACTGCCCGTACAAATTTGGGCACCCAAGAGTTTAGGGAAAAAACAAAAAACAAAATAACTCTGGGTCAGTCATGGGACTAGTGTGAGTAAACTCCAACCATTTTTTTAACTTTCAAATATCCTTTCAAAAGAAAAGATAATAGTAAGACCAGCCCACACATAAACATGGACGGTTTTTACCTTACTATAACCCAAAACACTTTGATACAAAAATCCAGTGATATTATAATAGTGTCTAAATCAAATAGATAACAATCTAGCAGAATGCTTGCATCTCACGCTCCATATATAATATAAAATCGAAAACCGCAGGGCGCTTATTGGAGATTGGATTTCCAACATGGCAAGGTATGGAACCACCTTCCGATCAGTGTATCTCTAGAGAGGCGATACACTGGGGTCCAATAAGAACATCTTGCAACCCGGCCCACACATGACCGACCACTCATTTTGCTTGAGTGTATCGAGTGTATATCACCAACGGTTGGGATCAGCAACCGTTTCCCGAATGGGACAGCATCGAACAGAATAAGAAATTAAATGAATCTCTAGATAGGTGATTATACACCCTAATGGGAGCAACTCACATAGCCATGCTGCCTGCCCAATTTTTGTCATTTCCCGGTTGTTGAGGCCTGAGGCTACGATTACCTTCCATTCATTTATAGCACAATCACTTTGAATGCCACATTGTTAGATCCGTTAATCATTAAATGATTTGCACAAATATTCTGGATATTATGCTAAGGGATAAATCCATTGCAACCATATATTTATACAGACCAATCCATTAGATCATTGGAAATACTTTGTCAGACATTCGTCCATATACGTTCGTTCTGGGATTGAACAAAACCGAAGGCACAATTTCTATTAATTGAAAAAGCCCTTGCACTTTACTACGTCTTCAATATATTCAGCATACTTGGTTCGCAACGCTTATGCCAATACGCAGTTGTTCTTCGGATAATAATGCAACTGGTCTCTCCATATTGACAACGATAGTCAAAACTTCGATAGTATGTGATTTAACTATCAAATAAAACAAGTGTTCAATCAACATATCAAACAAATCACTGGGCTCTTTAATTAATATTTCATTAATTAAATCTCTTCTCCATTTCCCTATTAATATTTGTTAACCAAATATTTTCAATGATCATCTTGGCCTCTTATGCCTATTGGAAATGTTTACAAATTTCAACTTCTTTTATTTTCTATATATTAGAAAATATCTCTATTTGCAATTGAAAACAATTTCAATCACTTATCTCTATCCCGACTATTTTAATTATACTCAGGAAATATTTACTTTTATATTTCCAAAATTTCATCACTTGAGTTAAAACGAATGTTGTATACAACATCGTTACAAACAACCCAAAATATTTTATTCAACCAAACTATTATTCAAACACTTCTCTTCGAGACTGGATCTTGCTATTTATCAATTAAAAATGAAATCAATCAAGTTGGGGTAAAATTACCTCTCAGACCTTAACTGAAAACATCCTCAACTTCAAAACGGCAAAACCACTTACCTCGAATAAACACACTATAAAACCCAATTATTCATTTTTAAAACAAGTATATGGTTCGCTTTCTATTGCTAATTTATAGATTTCCCTTTTTGTTTATAATATTCTAATTTTGATTTAGTTTCCTAATCGAATTATATATATATCGATAAATTGATTTATAACTATCAAATTATCTTAAAAATATTCTAACTCCTTAAATTTCTGGAAAAATTCGCCATAACCTCCTTTGTACAGGGAGCATCGGGATATTTCAAATAGCCTCCCATGGCCCTCACCAATCCAAAAGAAAAAGAAAAAGCCAAGCGGCTTGCCGATACGGCGCATAATATCTCATATGTGAATTTAAACATGTACCTTTTTGTTGGGCACATAAATTAAAATCTTCATATACTTCATCCCATACCTGTTTAACACATGCCCACCTGTTTTCAATCCAATTGTTTGCATTTATACTTTAATTAGCTATTTGCCTTTTCCACTTCTTTGTTTGAACATACATGTTCAAACAAAATATTTAACTTGCTCATAACCTAATTTAATTTCAATTTCGATTCTAGTTTCCTTTTCGATTTCGAATATAAATTTTCAAATCGAATTCACTTATTCAAAGCCCAATATCAATTCAAATCTCATTAACTAATTACTATTCGAATTAGTTAATTCTATTCAATAGTCAAAAATCTGTTTTCTGTTTCAAAAATCAATTTACTACTCCACTTGAGTTACAACTCAAAATCTGAAATATTCTAAATAGAAATTCGGATTTCATTCGCTTAAAATACTTCTATAAAATTAAATAAAACGTTATGGTTTTTAAATGGTTACGGCGCTGCTTTTCTGAAAATTTGATTTTGATATAACTCAAAATTTATTCGATGAAATCCAGATTTTTCTCCTCCATTAGAAAACTATTATCAAATCGGTCCTGGCGTTTCTTGTTTCAAAGAATTCTGATTTCAATTGAGTTCTATATACTCAAATGAATTTCGAATCGCCAATTTACGAACTGCAGCACTGCGGCGAGTTCGTTTTAATTATATTTATATATATAAACGTTTAAACTTCGTTTATAATAAATTCCACTTCATTCTGATATATTTTTAATATATATCAAATCAATTTGTCCCAATTCAACATAGCATTTCCGATCTATTTCACTTCTATTTGAAATTCTATATTCAAATTGCAATTCACTTCTATTTTTCAAATTCTATTTGAATTTCCATATTCGAATTTCCTTTATTCAAATCCCATTTGAATTTCTACGTTCAAATTCTATATTTGATTTTCCTTTGAATTTCATTTATTCAAACTCCATTTGAATTTCTATATTCAAATCCCCTTTGAATTTTCTATTTGAATTCTATATTCAAATTCCATAGTTTAAATTCCATTTCACTTCTAATTTCAAATTCTATAGTTAAACCCTGTTTGAATTTTATTTCCAAATCTCTATGGTTAACTCCATTTGAATTCTACTTTCAAATCTCTATAGTTAACTCCATTTGTATTCTAGTTTGAAATCTCTATAGTTAACTCCATTTGAATTTTCTTTATTCAAATCCATTTGAATTCCTTCGAATTCAAATTCTATTTGAATTCTCTTGAATTCAAATTTCTGTATATTCAAATTCTATTCAAATTTAATATATTCGAATTCTATTTAAATTTTCCATGTATAAATTCTATTTGAATTTCATTTTCAAATTCCAATTTAACTCTATTAAATTCTATACTCAAAGTCTGTTTCTATTTGAATTCTATATTCAAATTCTTGTTTCAATTTGTTTGAATTCTATATTTGAATTCCTTTATATTTTCTATATTCAATTTCCATTTGAATTCTTATATTCAATTTCTTTAAACAAGTCTCAATTTTAATTCCTTTTGAAATCGATATTTCTTTTTTTTTTGAAAATAGATTTCCCTTTTCAATTTCACACTTGTATTTTTATTTCTGAATTATCAAATGATAATTCTTTTCACTTCATTTATAACTTCGTTATAAAAGAACTATTTATAAACTTCGTTTATAAAGGAACTACTTGTTTTATTTTTCAAAACAAGTTTATATTTCTAATATATTTAAAATTTCAAATTCTATTTTTCTAAAATAAAATTTCACTTTTAAATCATAAACACTCCTTTCAGGGTATTTTTATAAATTAACACTTAGCCCAGTGATATTAAAACAATCAAATCACCTAAATTTCAATCATTTTATTTTTAACACGTTATATATGAATATATGAAATCACACAAAAAAACAAACAGATAATATATTTTTGAGGAATCCAGTTGGATTCCTCCAACCTGTTTCCTGCATCCACAGACGTTAGTCAACATAGTAATACCCATCATGCTTCATGGCACGATATCGCGGTATAAAAGGGGATCCACTTATATACGTGGGCGTAGGGTCATCCGCTAATGATACTGCGGGCATCCACTAATGATACTGCGGGAACAACCCAATCACCAAACCAATATATATGTAATAGTCAACCATAAATAACTAATATTTTTAAATCAACCAGAAAGCATTTCAAACAAGCATCAAACAATTATTTTTACGAATAAAAATAATTCTAAATAAAAGGTGAGTGAGGTTTACTCACCAGGGTTTTTATTCACTGAATATCGAAGACCACTTGATTCTAACCAAATCTTGGTTAATTCTGATCGACTCTAAATGCGTTACTTCCCGCTTTTCCACCTTTTGTACAATTTAGATATATCGTATTATACATTTTTAGATTATATAAAATTACGCGAATAAATTAAACTAATTAGTAAATTTATACCTTAATTCCAGCGTTAAACCCCTATGCCCAAATCCCATTGCTACAACCTGCCGTAATATGTTACCATCACCACATCATTCCGATCACCAAACCCACTCCACAATATTATCGTCTCAAACTTAATCAACCTCAACAAACCAATACAATGCTCTGTATAATGAATCAAAGGCCTAAAACTTCATTAAATTGCAACTCAAGCACACGACAATATCATTGAAACCACATTTCCGTTTGGGAATGACTTTTTCATCACTCAAGCTACATTCTAAATCCACCATCATCCCCTTCATGCCCTCTTTCCAAATGACGACTTCGACCAAGGAAAACACAGCAGGTTGCGAACGTTCTCCCTTCCTAAATTCCCTAAAACTATCCACTTCACACCATTCAATGTTGTTCAAAATCGCCCTCCCCAAATTTTGTAAACTGGTTGGTCTACTTCCCATCGACGCTGCTACAGGAAACAAGACCGATCTCCCCTCCTGGCCTCAAGTTCACCCAACAACACAAGGCTTCCTCGTTTATCCCATTGCCTGCTCAGTATCGCGCACCACACTTAGCGCACACTTTCAGAGACCAACATCGCATCTCCTCAAATCGTGAACGCTTAGCCTCCACAGTTATTCGAAGTCGAGATCTGCCTCGCGATGTCCCAAATTCAATATCACGATCTCGTTATCCCATCCTACCTCCTTCCAGTACCACGACATCCACCTTGAACCTCAATCGATCATCTGGATTAGGGAACCCTAATTGACATCACTGCCAAACACGAGAACTAGCATCGAACCCAAAAATTGCCAGTTCGAGTTCGAACTCTAAAATCCCTCATCGCACCATTTTTCTTCAATTTGAAGTTCCTACAATTTGAAGCGATTTGGCTTTGGTTTCAAGCTCTGAAAATGATATAATGGCATACGGAATTTGGTTTTATTATTCAGGACAGGGCATTTTTTCCTCTTTCATTTTGAGTTTCTTTTAGGATGGAAATCAGAAGAGAGAAAGGAGTTGTATTCGAATTTATAGAGGTGAAAGAAGATTTACTTTGTCACGAAGAAAAGAGTAGGTTACGCGGTTCTTAAGTAATAGATATAAGTACATAAGTACATAAATATTAAATTCTAATTTGAACTTTATTAAATGCGATTTGATTTAAAGCGATTTTTATTCTTTTTAGACAGATACCGATTTGATTTTCGATTCGATTTTGATCTTATCCATTATAAATATCTTCGGGGTTCATAATTAAAAATCGTGAACCGCTATTTTAGCGTACCTACCGTTGTTCCAATGTAATTACACTATTCTGGACTCAACAGAATAGACTATAAAATTCAATTCGAACGTATATATAAAATAACCATATTAAATTGATATAATTTAAATTCAAAACAAATAAATTCTTTGAACATAAATTATTATTTTCGTCGTCTATATTCAAATAGAATATATATTGATCGTATGAATTGTTTTGATTTAATTCTAACTTCGAATCGAATCATTTTTAATTTTCGTGTTACGATGATTATCAAAATAAATCGTATTTCGATTATTTAATCGATAACCCAATAAAATACCATTTATATTATAAATTCAATATTTAAAACCATACTAAATATTTAAAATAAATCGACCAAAAATCCGGGTCGTTACATTCTTCCCCCTTAAAATAATTTCTTCCTCAAAATTGCTAAGGTAGGAAAAATACCATAAACCTACTAACTTTTCAAAACTCCTATATGTTGAAACTCACCTCTTTATATTTCAACAAATTAGCTCCACCAAAACTTTTTGTGTTTTCACACATTTAATCTAAATGGTTTACACCCAATTCGAATTCCTTTCAATCTTATTCAATTTGAATTTCATTAATTTATTTACCTCGATCCATTTAACTTGCTTCAGTTAAATTTAAACTTCAGAATTCAAATTCCTGGGTTTTCCTTCCGAATCCTTCTAAAATTACATAAATGTATACATATATATTTATTTCCATTTCAAATTCAAAACATTTGAATTTTCAAACCAATTTGTTTCCTTTCAAAACAAATTTTCATCAAAAACTTTTCTACGGTAGCAATTCATCACTTAGAAACTCGAAAAATGAACACTGATGATGCTGCAGTCATCATCAGAATTATTTTTCAGCCACTGAAGTGAGCTCAATGCTTTAACACTTTCAGAATCCATTCAAAAATGATTTTTATTCAAAAATCCTTCTAACAAAAAGCTATATTATTTAAATATACTTTGAAAGATATTTTCCAACTTCCTGGGATTTAAAATTCCAAATTCTGGTTTGATTTCAATTTTAATTCATCTCAATTGTATATATCATTCATATATAAATTTTATTTGGTTCTATATAACCATTTCAATTTTATAATCTCATCTATTTATAATAATAACAACAAATACATCCATATATTATAATAATTTTAAAAAATATTCTTTCTATATCAAAATAGAATTTTGGGTAATATAATTTAATTCACCCACTTTAAAACAATATCGTGTTCAATCTTCTATTCAAGTATTTACAAACTCTTATCGACGTCGTGGCGTCCCACAATTCGATTAGAATTCATAAACAGCTCAACAGACTAGCCAACACAATATAAAACAGTTTTTATATCAATATACAAATACGCGCTCTCGTATATACGCTCAACTCATTCTAGGGTACTACTGACCCTATCTCTAATGAGCACATCCCACAAAGCCTAGGTGTTCGCTCAACCAAAGCTCTGATACCAACTGTAAAGGCCGGCAAATCCGTACTATCTGAGTTGACTAATAACACCACACGTCCAACCCAAATTGCACAGAAATACGAATCATTATTAGAAAGAAGTTAGAGGATGAGAAATAGAAAGAAAGAAATATTAGAATAAAAGAAAAACAGCGAAGACAAATCTCACAGCGGAACGAATAAAATATATTATATAAAATAACTTTTGAAATACAATCAGTAACTTTATATACATACCATCATCAGAGCACAACAGTTATTCCTGGAACAGTTATAAACACCTATTTCCAGATACAAACATGGTTCACAGCGGAATATATGATAATCTATAGCTAACTGGTGAAGACTCCTGCTTCCATCTCCTCCAAATGAATCTGTAAAAGCCTGAAACACTAGACTGCCCATACAAATTTAGGCACCCAAGAGTTTAGGGGAAAAAAAACTCTGGGTCAGTCATGGGACTGGTGTGAGTAAACTCCAACCATTTGTTTAACTTTCAAATATCCTTTCAAATGAAAAGATAATAGTAAGACCAGCCCACACATAAACATGGACAATTTTTACCTTACTATAACCCAAAACACTTTGATACAAAAATCCAGTGATATTATAATAGTGTCTAAATCGAATAGATAACAACCCAGCAGAACGCTTGCATCTCACGCTCCATATATAATATAAAATCAAAAACTGCAGGGCGCTTATTGAAGATTGGATTTCCAACATGACAAGGTATGGAACCACCTTCCGATCAGTGTATCTCTAGAGAGGCGATACACTGGGTTTCAACAAGAACATCTTGCAACCCGGCCCACACATGACCGACCACTCATTTCGCTTGAGTGTATCGAGTGTATATCACCAACGGTTGGGATCAGCAACCGTTTCCCAAATGGGACAGCATCGAACAGAATAAGAAATTAAATGAATCTCTAGATAGGTGATTATACACCCTAATGGGAGCGACCCACATAGCCATGCTGCCTGCCCGATTTTTGTCATTTCCCGGTTGTTGAGGCCTGAGGCTACGATTACCTTCCATTCATTTATAGCACAATCACTTTGAATGCCACATTGTTAGATCCATTAATCATTAATTGATTTGCACAAATATTCTGAATATTATGCTAAGGGAATAAATCCGTTGCAACCATATATTTATACAGACCAATCCATTAGATAATTGGAAATACTTTGTCAGACATTCGTCCATATACGTTCGTTCTGGGATTGAACGAAACCGAAGGCACAATTTCTATTATTAGAAAAAGTCCTTGCACTTTACTCCTTCTTCAGTATATTCAGCGTACTTGGTTCGCAATGCTTATGCCAATACACAGTGGTTCTTCGGATAATAATCCAACCGGTCTCCATATTGACAACGATGGTCAAAACTTCGATAGTTTGTGATTTAACTATCGAATAAAACAAGTGTTCAATCAACATACCAAACAAATCACTGGGCTCTTTAATTAATATTTCATTAATTAAATCTCTTTTCCATTTCCCTATCAATATTTGTTAACCAAATATTTTCAATGATCATTTTGGCCCCTTATGCCATTTGGAAAACGTTTCCAAATATCAAATTCTTTTATTTTCTATATATTAGAAAATATCTCTATTTGCAATTGAAAACAATTTCAATCACTTATCTCTATCCCGACTATTTTAATTATACTCAGGAAATATTTACTTTTATATTTCCAAAATTTCATCACTTGAGTTAAAATGAATGCTGTATACAACATCGTTACAAACAACCCAAAATGTTTTATTTAACCAAACTATTATTCAAACACTTCTATTCGAGACTGGATCTTGTTATTTATCAATTAAAAATGAAATCAATCAAGTTGGGGTAAAATTACCTCTCAGACCTTAACTGAAAACATCCTCAACTTCAAAACGGCAAAACCACTTACCTCGAATAAACACACTATAAAACCCAATTATTCATTTTTAAAACATGTACATGGTTCGCTTTCTATTTCTAATTTATAGATTTCCCTTTTTGTTTATAATATTCTAATTTTGATTTAGTTTCCTAATCGAATTCTATATATATCGATACATTGATTTCTAACTATCAAATTATCTTAAAAATATTATAACTCCTTAAATTTCCGGAACAATTCGCCATAACCTCCTTTGTGCCAGGAGCATCGGGATATTTCAAATAGCCGCCCATGGCCCTCACCAATCCAAAAGAAAAAGAAAAAGCCAAGCACCTTGGCGATACGGCGCATAAAATCTCATATGTGAATTAAAACATGTACCTTTTTGTTGGGCACATAAATTAAAATCTTCATATACTTCATCCCATACCGATTTAACCTATGCACACCTGTTTTCAATCCAATCGTTTGAATTCAGTTTCGCCCATATATTCTTTAATTAGCTATTTGCCTATTCCACTTCTTTGTTTGAACATACATGTTCAAACAAAATATTTAACTTGCTCATAACCTAATTGAATTTCAATTTCGATTCTAGTTTCCTTTTCGATTTCGAATATAAATTTTCAAATCGAATTCACTTATTCAAAGCCCAATATCAATTCAAATCTCATTAACTAATTACTATTCGAATTAGTTAATTCTATTCAATAGTCAAAAATATGATTTCTGTTTCAAAAATCAATTTATTACCCCACTTGAGTTACAACTCAAAATATGAAATTTTCTAAATAGAAATTCGGATTTCATTCGCTTAAAATACTTCTATAAAATTAAATAAAACGTTATGGTTTTTAAATGGTTATGGCGCTGCTTTTCTGAAAATTTGATTTTGATATAACACAAAATTTATTCGATGAAATCCAGATTTTTCTCCTCCATTAGAAAACTATTATCAGATCGGTCCTGACGTTTCTTGTTTCAAAGAATTCCGATTTCAATTGAGTTCTGTATACTCAATTGAAGTTCGAATCGCCAATTTACGAAATGCAGCGCTGCGGCGAGTTCGTTTTAATTATATTTATATATATAAACGTTTAAACTTTGTTTATAATAAATTCCACTTCATTCTGATATATTTTTAATATATATCAAATCAATTTGTCCCAATTCAACATAGCATTTCCGATCAATTTCACTTCTATTTGAAATTCTATATTCAAATTGCAATTCACTTCTATTTTTCAAATTCTATTTGAATTTCCATATTCGAATTTCCTTTATTCGAATCCCATTTGAATTTCTACGTTCAAATTCTATATTTGATTTTCCTTTGAATTTCATATATTCAAATTCCATTTGAATTTCTATATTCAAATCCCCTTTGAATTTTCTATTTGAATTCTATATTCAAATTCCATAGTTTAAATTCCATTTCACTTCTAATTTCAAATTCTATAGTTAATCCCCATTTGAATTTTATTTTCAAATCTCTATAGTTAACTCCATTTGAATTCTACTTTCAAATCTCTATAGTTAACTCCATTCGAATTCTATTTTGAAATCTCTAAAGTTAACTCCATTTGAACTTTCTTTATTCAAATCTATTTGAATTCCTTTGAATTCAAATTCTATTTGAATTCTCTTGAATTCAAATTTCTGTATATTCAAATTTTATTCAAATTCAATATATTCAAATTCTATTTAAATTTTCTATGTATAAATTCTATTTGAATTTTATTTTCAAATTCCATTTTAACTCTATTAAATTCTATACTCAAAGTCTGTTTCTATTTGAATTCTATATTCAAATTCTTGTTTCAATCTGTTTGAATTCTATATTTGAATTCCTTTATATTTTCTATATTCAATTTCCATTTGAATTCTTATATTCTATTTCTTTAAACAAGTCTCGATATCAATTCCTTTTGAAATCGATATTTCTATTTTTTTTGAAAATAGATTTCTTCAATTTCACACTTGTATTTTTATTTCTGAATTATCAAATGATAATTCTTTTCACTTCATTTATAACTTCGTTATAAAAGAACTATTTATAAACTACGTTTATAAAGGAACTACTTGTTTTATTTTTCAAAACAAGTTTATATTTCAAATCTATTTAAAAATTCAAATTTTATTTTTCTAAAATAAAATTTCACTTTTAAATCTTAAATACTCCTTTCAGGGTATCTTTATAAATTAACACTTAGCCTGGTGATATTAAAACAATCAAATCACCCAAATTTCAATCATTTTATTTTTAACACGTCATATATGAATATATGAAATCAAGCAAACAAACAAACAAACAGATAATATATTTTTGAGGAATCCAGTTGGATTCCTCCAACCTGTTTCCTGCATCCACAGACGTTAGTCAACATAGTAATACCCATCCTGCTTCGTGGCAGGATATCGCGGTATAAAAGGGGATCCAATTATATACGTGGGCGTAGGGTCATCCGCTAATGATATTGCGGGCATCCGCTAATGATACTGCGGGAACAATCCTATCACCAAACCAATATATATGTAATAGTCAACCATAAATAACTAATATTTTTAAATCAACCAGAAAGCATTTCAAACAAGCATCAAACAATTTTTTTTACGAATAAAAATAATTCTAAATAAAAGGTGAGTGAGGTTTACTCACCAGGGTTTTTATTCACTGAATATCGAAGACCACTTGATTCAAACCAAATCTTGGTTAATTCTGATCGACTCTAAATGCGTTACTTCCCGCTTTTCCACCTTTTGTACAATATATATATATATATCATATTATACATTTTTAGATTATATAAAATTACGCGAATAAATTAAACTAATTAGTAAATTTATACCTTAATTCCAGTGTTAAACCCCTATGCCCAAATCCCATTGCTACAACCTGCCGTGATATGTTACCATCACCACATCATTCCGATCACCAAACCCACTCCACAATATTATCGTCTCGAACTTAATCAACCTCAACAACCCAATACAATGCTCTGTATAATGAATCAAAGGCCTAAAACTTCATTAAATTGTAACTCGAGCTCACGACAATATCATTGAAACCACATTTCCGTTTGGGAATGACTTTTTCATCACTCAAGCTACATTCTAAATCCACCATCATCCCCTTCCTCTTTCCAAATGATGACTTCGACCAAGGAAAACACAGCAGGTTGCGAATGTTCTCCCTTCCGAAATTCCCTAAAACTATCCACTTCGCACCATTCAATGTTGTTCAAAATCGCCCTCCCCAAATTTTGTAAACTGGTTGGTCTACTTCCCATCAACATTG
The DNA here is from genome assembly GCA_030737875.1 of Allium sativum. NCBI lineage: Eukaryota > Viridiplantae > Streptophyta > Magnoliopsida > Asparagales > Amaryllidaceae > Allium > Allium sativum. The sequence goes on along the minus strand of CM060915.1, from coordinate 975,355,717 downwards.
CTACAGGAAATAAGATCGATCTCCCCTCCTGGCCTCGAGTTCACCCAACAACACAAGGCTTCCTCTTTTATCCCATCGCCTGCTTAGTATCGAGCACCACACATAGCGCACCCTTTTAGTGACCAACATCACATCTCCTCAAACCGTGAACGCTTAGCCTCCACAGTTATTCGAAGTCGAGATCTACCTCGCGATGTCCCAAATTCAGTATCATGATCTCGTTATCCCATCCTACCTCCTTCCAGTACCACGACATCCACCTTGAACCTCAATCGATCATCTGGATTGAGGAACCCTAATTGACATCATTGCCGAACTCGAGAACTGGCATCGAACCCAAAAATTGCTAGTTCGAGTTCGAACTCTAAAATCCCTCATCGCACCATTTTTCTTCAATTTGAAGTTCCTACAATTTGAAGCGATTTGGCTTTGGTTTCAAGCTCTGAAAATGATATAATGGCATACATTTGGTTTTTATTATTTAGGACAGGGCATTTTTTCCTCTTTCATTTTGAGTTTCTTTTAGGACGGAAATCAGAAGAGGTAAAGGAGTTGTATTCGAATTTATAGAGGTGAAAGAAGATTTACTTTGTCACGAAGAAAAGAGTAGGTTACGCGGTTCTTAAGTAATAGATATAAGTACATAAGTACATAAATATTAAATTCTGATTTGATCTTTATTAAATGCGATTTGATTTAAAGCGATTTTTATTCTTTTTAGACAGATATCGATTTGATTTTCGATTCAATTTTGATCTTATCCATTATAAATATCTTCGGGGTTCATAATTAAAAAACGTGAACCGCTATTTTAGCATACCGACCGTTGTTCCATTGTAATTACACTATTCTGGACTCAACATAGTAGACTATAAAATTCAATTCGAACGTATATATAAAATAACCATATTAAATTGATATAATTTTAATTCAAAACAAATAAATTCTTCGAACACAAATTATTATTACCGTCGTCTATATTCAAATAGAATATATATTGATCATCTGAATTGTTTTGATTTAATTCTAACTTTGAATTGAATTATTTTAAATTCTTGTATTATGATGATTATCAAAATAAATCATATTTCGATTATTTAATCGATAACCCAATAAAATACCATTTATATTATAAATTCAAAATTTAAAACCATATTAAATATTTAAAATAAATCGACCAAAAATCCGGGTCGTTACATTTATTAACTTAGTTCTATGAATTAAGGCCCATTAATAAGTTTCTCTACCCTTTTATTATAACCTATGTTATAATTTCCTTTTGTCCCTAGGAAAAGCCTAACCATTCTTATCAATGGGTTTCAGACTTCCAAGCTTACAGGTTACTTAATTTATAATTAAGTACAACTTCTTATATTTCATATATTTTCCCCCTTTTTCTCAAATGGCTTCTAGTTTTCCCCATTTATTGATTACTTAATTTACAATTAAGTGTCCCTTCTCTCATTTAGCCAGTTATCATGTTTCCTTAATAATTTATTATAACCTAAGTTATAATCTTTACTTTGTCCCTTGGACAAGTCCATCTATTATAAAACACTTTCATTAATGTTATTTATTTATAATAGGTGATTGTCATTCCCCTTTTAAACCTTCTACCATTGTAAACCATTACTCTTCATTCACTGTAATATATATATTCCTTATTATATTAATGAAAACACTTCATGCACCTTATCAGTTTGATAGAAGGAATCAATTATTTATTTTCATAACGAATTCCCATCTAAATCCGTGTTAGCAAGTAATTTCTTATTATATTAACGAAAACATTTCATGCACCTTATTTGTTTGATAGAAGGAATCAATGATTTATTTTCACAACGAATTCCCATCTAAATCCCTGTTAGCAAGTAATTTCTTTACTTTTTTTGTTTACTGTGGATAATTGCAACAACGTTCTCAGAAATAGGTCATTTAGGGAAATACATCACTTTTCCTTCTCATCACACTAACTCAGTTCATTACATCCTTTCCTTTCTTATTTCCTGATTTAGACATTTAATTACCATCATTGCCATTTATTCATATCTTTTACATACATACATATACATATACATATATATATATATATATATATATATATATATAAAAGCTCAAGACCTCTCACATTAAGCCTACACTTGTAGACGTTGGATTTGCCGTGCGGGTCCAGGCAGACTTCTACCACAAGTTGACTTAACATTGTGTCTTAGCACCATTACATGTTTTTGATTTTGCACTTAGGCCTCTCACATTAGGTTTAACACTAGTGGCTGCCGGATAGGCTGATCGGGTCCGGGCAAACTTCCTCCACTAAAGCAACTTAACCTCGTGCCATAAGTGCAGTTACAATTTCTAATTGTAATCCTAGGCATATCCATCTTCATTCAATCATTTATGTTCATATCAAATTGAGCTCCTAAATTAAAGTCTCAGAACATAATATATGTTATGTTCCAAAATCCCATTACAAACTATGCTCTAAATCCCAATATGTGTCGCATGTCTTTCTACATGTAACTAACTTTATTTAAAATAAAGTGTAATTCTCCAATAGTGTATCATTTACCCAAAATGTCAATTATCCTAATTGACAAGTTCATAAAATAGATCTTTACAATAGTATTCATGTACATCTCAACATATTAAGTACTTGAACATATTATCCATTTTAGCTCAATAATTCATTTCATTAAATTAGATCTTCCAATATGTTCATTGTGTATGTAAATGGGGAATGGAAAACGATAAATATACTATTATTCAAAAAGTATATTTTAAACCTACTCACCTAAAAGCCTTCCAAATCTTGAATCTGATCCAAATCTATTCTTCCATGGTTTTTTCCCTTTGAATTTGATTTGAAACCTTACGACCATGGATTTATTAATTCCATGAAAAGAGAAGGGAAAGAGAAATAATTTAAATAGATTGGTCTTAGAAGTTTACCTTGATTTCATGATTCAATGATCTTTTTATTATTGTCAAATCTATCTTCCAAGTCTGGATTCATATTTTTCCTAGGCTAATATTTTAATTTTTAGAATATATTTGAGAAGAGAGAGAGAGAGAGTGTAATGGCAGAGTTCGGCGTAGCTATCGAATTATGAGATTTAGGGTTAGGTCTAGGGTCTTATTTATAGGAGTTTTGGAGCAACCAGGTCCCTCAAATTGGACCAAAAGCCATCAGAATCGTCCACGTCAGAGAAGTAGTTTCCAGATCCGCATGGGGGGGGGGGGGGGGGTCGACCCCCCTTTGGGTGGGTTGACCACTAAGTCGACCCCCAATGGTCTAATTTCCCTCCAGATTGTCCCGCTCGTGAATTTTGATTTTTGAACTGTTTTCTGGATTTATTTAATATATATACACATATAAGATACTTATATGTATACAAACTTCTAATGCTTATAATTTCTTCATATGGTGTCCGTTTTACGCAAACCAGGTGTCTATTTTGAACAGAATTTTGAGACGGACAGAATGGCATGTTACGTTTTACTTAATTCTGAATATTTAATTAAGTTATTCTTATTTTATTATCTTGAGTTAAAAATACGGGGTGTTACAAGATCAGTGGATTATAATAGACTTATGTATATTTCTTAAGCGGCAGCTCAAATCTTTAGAGCAACTCCAATAACTCACAATTGAAGTTTTGAATACTTAATTATAAGAAATTTTTGAACTTAACAATCATTTTTTACTCGAGTATTCATGGGGAAATTCAGGGGTCAATTCAATATTCTGAATTATCTTAGGCGGCTGATTCAAGAGTGCCATAAGGAGGGCACTGATTTAATCATTGCCCTTTATCTCTTCCATCCCATATGGCTACTGAATATCCTATTTTTTAATGGTTGGATATTTAATTTACTTAAATATTATAATAGTGATTTGGAAATTTAAACAACTCAATTTTTACAATTTTGAGTATTTTATTAATACAAAATAGTGAAATAATAAATTTAATTCTGAAATAGTCGAAATAAGTTGGATCAGCAGTACCGTATGAATTGGACAATATAAAAGGATTTAATTAATTTTAGAATTGAATTTCAATAAGAAATTCGTTTACTAAACTAAATTTGAACGTATTAATTATAATTTAATTAAAACGAGCCCATACATTGAGGTAACTCCTAGTTTTACATTTGAACTTCAATTAAGTATATATGATCCAATATAAGTCGAAATTCTTTGATACAAGAATCTTCTAGATCTATTGAATTATAGTTTTCTAAAGGAAGAGGAAAAAAAATGAAGACTTCATCTTGTAGATTTTGAGTTATGTAAAAATCAAATTTTTAAAAAGTCATTATATAATCGTTTATGAAACACAACGATTTATTTAATAAAATAAATGGATTTGAATAATTTGTATATCAATTTAACTTAACAATGGAAAACATTGAGTTTAAAACTGGAATCAGTTTATTTTGAAGAAATGTAAATTCTATTTGAATATATACGATAATAATAATTTATTATTATTAAATTAAATTATTCTAAAATCGATTTATATTTTATCGTTTTGATCTAATGTATAAAAAATAGTCATTTTTCAAAAGACCTAGGATTTCAACAAAACAAATTCTATTAAATCTATAATGGCTAGTTATTGCTAGATTTCAAATTTTATGCCAATTGAAGTTGTTTTATGAGCGTTCAAAATTAAAACGTATATCGATTAACGATTTAAATTTTAAAATAGCGTTGTTTTTGCAAACGGACTCGGATTTCGATGAAACAAGTTCCATTGGGTCCGGAATGTCAAATAATAGCAGAAGATCCATTTTCATTGTGATAAGAATTCGTATGTGATCATACGAATAAAGAATGTCCAACGATAAATAAAGATAGCATGTTATATAGATTATAATCGAACAAAATAATATATATCCTACCCTATATAATCTCCTTACGTTTCCTAACCCTTTTAACATAAAATCATCATCTAGTCAACACAAATTTTAACTGCCATTGATAATTTCTCCAAAAGTTCCTATAAAATTCAAATCTTAACGTAATCCAATTCCGTTTGATCCGTTGAACTTCAGAAAACGTGAGCTTCGATCCGGTATAAGATTCTATGGTTTCGATAACATCTTTTATCGTTGGTTTTTATTACAGCATAACCTAGGTTTATGAAATTTGGGGTATAGGAGCATCAATTGTATAAATGAGTATTGGATTCATGTTCAAGAGGCAGTTTAGCATAATTTGTAAATTTTTGGTGAAATTCTATGAGTTTTCATGTCGATACTTGTACTTTGGCCATTGGGTAGGGCTGATCGACACGAGTTGGAAGGAGGTTGCTGGTTGATTATTGTGGAGATGGTAAGGTGGAGATTTCGAAGAGAAAAAGGATGGTAATCTCAGTTTTGAAAATCATGGAGTAATGAAGGAGAATGGATGGAAGATCGGAAATGGTGAATGCGATGAGTTTGAATACCTAGAACGATGGGGAGGAAAGGGATTAGAGGAAGTGATTAATGGTATAAGATTAATTAATTTATTAATTTAATCATTAATTATCATTAAGTATAAAAAACTTATAATATTTATATCTCTCTCATATTTTATCAGAATCTGATAAAACAAGAGGCGCTAGGATCATATGGAGGAATACTGCAATTTCGTGATAATTTGGAATGAATTGGAGCAAGTCATAATTTTGTTCAATTTCAACTGTCTGTTTAAAATTAAATGAAACTATGTTGAATCGTCGATTGAATGACCGATGAGTTGTTAACTCACACTTTTGTTGAGTACTATTTAAATTATATCATGTTATAAATATCTATTGTTTAATCGATATTTATTTATATGATATGATTGGCTTATTGTTTAGATGATTGGTTGTTACCGTTTGAATGATTGTTTGGATTGATTATTGTTTATTACTTGGATTTTTTGGTTATAGTTATAAATTTCCATCTATGAACGGATAAGCCCAAACTCTATTTACTTTTAAGCAAAAGATTCGTTTTTAAATGTATTAGTTTAAATTGTTTGTTTATATGCATATATATATATATATATATAAACTATTATATTAACTATGATGCAGGGAGAAAAAGATTGGAGGGATTCAACTGAACTCCTCAAATATTTTAATGTTATTTCCTTTTATATTATTATTATATAAACTGTTTAACCAATCGGTTTGGATGATGATTTGGTTGACTGATGGTTAAATTGAATTCAACACTAATTTTTATTAATTAAAAAGCAGTATTGATTAAGTGATTGGCAACAAATGGCCTAAAATCCGTCTTTTTAAGTCGTTGATTTACCGTTGGGCGAATTGATGAAGTTTAAATTATAAAATTTACTTTTATAGCTGAAGCAAGATTTTAAACTTATATTTTATATAAGTTATATAAAATAGAAATTTTATAAAATGATCAATTTTTATAATCAGGTTTTGAAGAGTAATTATAAAACATATTATATAGATGATTTTTGTGTTTTACAATAATTTTTATAAGCGAGTAAGTCCGAAATTAACTTAAGGGTTAATAATTTGAAGTAATTGTATTCAAGAAACAATTTAGTGGGTTTATATTAAATTAATTAAGTAATTAATTAATTTAAGATAAAGGATTAGTGAAAATCAGTCAACAAGTTAACTGATGTTATCAAGTTGGCTAAGTCAACTATGTAGATTAAGATTGATTATTAGATTTTTTTTTCAATTAATCTAATTGAAATGGTTTTCACAAATAGTTATTCAAATTTCATGAACGTTCTTAAAAGTTAATTTATCTTTATTTAAAAGTGTTTAAAGGTAATTATCTAGTCGATTTTAACAAAGTTAATTATTTTTTAAATAACCTTCAGAAAGAAATTAACTATTCTACCTCTAGTTAATAAAGAAGTTAACTACTTCTATTTTGATTAATAATGAAGCAGACTACTTTTACTTCAGATAATGTTGAAGTTAATTATTATTTAATTAATTAAAGGGATTATCTTTTAATTGAAATCATTTAAGAAGGTAATTAAGTTTGTAACAAGACTTTAGTTAAATCTGGTAGAGGGTTTGTTAAGGGATTTGGAAATAAATCTAAGTTTTATAAACAAGTTATAAAAATGGATTTAAGCTAATATAGTAATTATAAATAAGTTCTTACTAATAAAAAATTAAGTAAAGAATTGAAAGGAGATTTTCAAGAACGCAAAGGTAATTATTTAACGAATTTGGTAAAGAATTTGGTAAACAGAATTTAGTAATAAAATCCAAATTAAGTTTTATAATAAAATGGTTAATGGTTTTGGGTAAATATTTGATAAATGGATTGTGTAATAAATCCAAGTTGTAAACAAATTATACTAAAGATATTTTTAAGGCTAAAGGTTCAAGTTTAGTAAGAGTACAACTAATAATATAATGTAGTAAAGGAGATTTTTAAGTTGTAAGTAATGGTTTGTAATACCATATTTAAATGAAATAGTAAATGAAATCGATATGATATCATTATTAATATCAGTTTTTGAGTTACAAACTTTTACCTATCTTAAGCTAAGAATATTGTCGATCAAGGTCTAAGAGGTAAGTAGAATACACCAACTTGAACGACTTTGAGATTATCTAAGGATGATATTAGTTTGTAATGGAAAAGACATTGGAAATAATTTACTATTTCCATAAGAGAAATAATATTGGAACTTATTTACAAGGGTGACATTGTTTGGCCTAGATGTAATGTCCCAGCTTTTTAACCGCTTCAAAATTGATAATTAAAGCAATTTAAAACATTCAAATCGACGGATCGTTGTTTAGCTTACAGATTTAAAAAAACAGAATTAACACAGAAAACACAGAATAAATAAAGAACACAGTATTAAACAACGGAATAAACTTGTATATATAACTCAAAATTTTGATACAAGAAATTTTTTCTATACAACGGAATTAAAATACAGTTTGAATACAATAAAAAAATTTACTGTTTAAATCTTCAGAGTGCGCCATCTTTGAAATCCCCAGCTTCACCAATCGTTGAATTCTAAATTGAAATCTTTAAATCTACACTGCTAGGTTCTGACCCGAGCGTTCCATGGAAAAACACAAAACACTCGAGTCGGGATTAATCATAATTCAAGTAAAGTAATTTCAATAGAAATTGAATATAATAATTATTCCTATCAATTTATTTATGTTCCCAATGTCCAAATCCATAAAAATCACTGGATCTTACTTATACAGTCCTAAAGAAGATACAGAAATGTTATATTCGGTTTGCAGTATGTATAGGTTCCTAATCATCAATTTTAACAGTGTGCGCACAATTCACATAAATTATTTTAGCCAAATGGAGCAAACAGAGAGAAGAATATAGTTTAACACAACAACAGTAGCAAACATGAAAACATAAGGTCATTAATTGTTAACAGGTTAGGTTCTAAAATAAAAAATATTAAACTGGAAACAAAAAAAGCAACCGAGCTAACTTGTCCACATAGGTCGAAATCATAATGGTGGAATTTATGCAACGAATAGTAGTCATGTATCCTAAATGTTTCCATCTCCAAAACATGACAGCCGACAAAACAAAAACAAAACATTTGAAGCAACTCACTTGCTACTGTCCTAGGGACATGCGCACATGCATGAGTACACAAATTTGGTAAACAATGTAAGCAGTACATGGAATCTTGCTTGCCAAAATTACACAAAGATACCAAAGTGCATGGTATAAGCACTTCGACACTAAACATGCAGGACTCGACAGGTTAAGGGGGTCAAAGGAATAAGAGTAAAAGTGACTCAGGTTACCTGTGATGACCTGGAAACTCAAAACAATCATGCAAAACCAACACAACGCGGCGGTCTAACCAAATATATATAAAAGTATACTACAGCATGGTTCCAGATAATGAAAATCAGTGTAGGAATAGTGTGTAGATACCAAGCATAGATGACATGCCAACATATAAACAAAACAAAATAGATTAAAGAATTGCAAATGGATATGGCTCCAGCATAGCAATATGAGTTCAAAGCATGGAAACAAGTTTTCTACTCATGGAAACAGTATATATAAACTGTTGTAACTTTCCACAGCCACTAACAGCATGACATATTTGAAATCGGCTTCACAAGTATACCCAAACAAAATGCCAACAAAACAGCCCTAAAAAAACCATTTCAGTCAAGTCCAAGATGCAAGTTTATGCTCTCATTATTTTGCTACTTTGGATGGATGTCACCGAGATAAAACAATTTGTTTATAACTAATATTATTCGATTCTCCAAATATAACAGAGAATAAAGTTGATATTATAGAATAAAATATTCATTTATATCTTCTTCTTTTTAATTTTATTTGCATCAACTGTTCATGTGTTAACAACAAAGAGTCTAAAATGGTATACTGTCATCCCTAAGGTTTAGTAAAATTGTCCAGTCACGTTAAACGATATATGAGCATTTTAGGAGGGAACCCACTTAAGTAAGACCTAGATTAGATAGTGATTAAAAGTGTTTTAATTTTTCAAAGAGCTTAAAAGTTTAAAATCACATTTTTCTTTTCTGACATGAGAGTGGAAACATGATTTCGACCAAAATGCATAACTAAACTGATGACACAAGGCCACACCGATCTTTTGATAACTAAACATGGTTTCTTTCTCTTTTTTTCCTACCATTATAAATACATTGTCTTTTTTTCCTGTCATTGATAACTAAACATGGTTTCATTCTGATTTACAGTTAGAACTTGAAAGAGGAAATAGGAGAGGAACGAGGAGGCTATGAACGGTGAATTTGGGGAAAAGCGGAATAAATTTGAGACAAGGCGAAGTGAATTTTGGAGCAACCATAAAAATGAAAAGAGAGATTAAATTTTTAGGGGAAAGGAAGTATGCTGAAGAAAATGAGGGAATTGCGCTATTTTTTAAAGAGAAGGAAACAAAAGATAAGAACAACGTCGATCAATAGGGTGTTAGGTCTGCGCGAGTTCAGAAGATAGGTCAGTGCATTTACAATGGAGGAAGGTTATATTTGGTTAAATAGAATATTGATTTGTACCGCGAACTAACGTTGAACACTCGATAATTGTACCGTCAATACAATTTCCAATTGCAATGAATATTATACTTACCTCTTCGTCTTTGCGTTCTAAATCCATTAAAATTAGCCTGACTCCAATTCGATTCCGTTTTCATATGACGCTTTATTTTTAAATTATTTATTCATTCACTGATTTTATTCTGTTTGTTCACCAATAATTTCGTTCGTTTCCAAATTTTGAACCGCTAAATTACAATTTTCTTTATATATACAAACATACCTTATCCAAACCAATTTTGGTATTTAACAAACAAGATTTCCATTCGATTGATGTCCACTACGTTTATTTATTTATTTATTTATTTTAAATTCAACACTTATATTCTTCTATCGAATTTCGAACTCGATTTAAATGTCCAACAAATCCTAATACAAATATCCAACAATAAATATTTGATTCTAACCCTCCATTCTGAAAAAAATATCGAATTCAACTTATACACAAAACCATCTATTTGATTATTAGTATTAATAATACTTTAAATCCCAATATCAATATAAAAATTGATAATCAAAAATTAAATTTATTTTTTAGTTAATCCCATATCCCAGTTGTCGAAATTTCTAGAACATTACATTAGATATGAAATGTGACTATAATTACGCCATTAGTTAACAAAAGGCACAATTTTCTAATAATGAAAATAGTAGGCTTTGGTGAGGACACTTATTCTAAGTAATAAGTAGACAACTAGGATTTTTGAAGAAATGAAATAAGAGGTTTCAACAATTTGGATATAGAAATGGAGGTTGGAAATTTAATTATTATTTCCATAATTATTATTGTAAACTTTAACTTATAGAGTTATGAAATTTAATCAAGGCAGTTGGGACTATATAATAAAGGATATGTCGCTTGATACTTTTCAGCCATAGAAGGATTGATAATTAAACCTATCCCATTGGATTGAGAATATATAGCAATATTCCCATAGTAAAGGAAATGAAAATGAGTTTTGTAGATATATAATGATATTTCCAATGTAAAGGAAATTAAAAGAGGTTTCTGTGAAGATATAGTGGTATTTTTGAAGTAAAGAAATATTAAAAGGTATGGTTAATGCTTTCAAAGTAATGAAAACAAGTGAGATTCGGGAATATGCTTATCCCGTTAAGATAAGAATATGAAACCAATTTTTAAGAATCAATAGAATGGTTGTAATTTAAAAGGACTAGTGCTGCCAATGTACTTAACTATATTGTTTGATTTGATAGTTAAAGAATCGATTACCAAATGAATATTGTTTTTGACATTTGACATGTTAGTTCGAAGAGATCGGGATGGGGACTGGACCCAAAACCACTTCAAACCAACTTAGCGTTTGAAACTAACTTGCAGGGATGATTATAGATGATTTGAAGATATAGATCTTTGGAGCGAGTGGGATGCTCGCTGATGTCTCTAGTTAACGACCGGGATCATATTCGTAGCAATAATCCCGATGTTACGGGGTATATTCTATTTCATTCGGTCCCAAAACGAATTTGTGTGGACGAATGTCTGATAGAGTATTCCCTAAAAATCGCGTACGTTGATTTTTACAAATATACAAAATTTGGTGGTAGAGAAGGAAACTTCTTTTAGCTTAACATCTTACTATATTTGTGCAAATCAATTAATGATTGGATGGATCTGACAATGTGGCATTCAAAGTTATATGTGCTATTCTGGAAAGGTAAAGCTGACCTCAAGCCTAATCAACAAGGAAATCACTGAAATCGGGTAGGCAACATTGCTATATAGGTGTAACAACCCACTCGAAGTAGGCCTAAATTTCAACCTAGAAAAGGCCCATCGAAACTTAGAGCCACCCTAAACAGGTCGTTGATTCTTGAAAGGAATTACATTTGCAAAGAATAACAGAGTAATATGACAAGATGAAATCTCACACAGCAAAGCGAGGAATTATAATAATCAAAGTCAGATGTACCATTTATTCACAAACTACATGTTCAAATACAAAATACCAAATCCATATGTTTATAACGTTACATCATTATTATTCACCATCAAGTACCTCCAACAACAAAAGGGCAATAACGACCAATAACATAATAATAATCTCGTTGCCATCTTCAGAGTCCATCGTCGTTGTAACGACCCGAGGAATTTGTGACCTTGGATACTGGCATACAACACCATGTCGATAATCCAAGAACTGAAAACCCCGGATAGTCCATGAAAGAAATTAGAGGGTGAGAATAAATAAGATAGAAACTTAGAATAGAAGAAGAAGAAGGACATACAACATCAGAGTAAACACGAATCTCACAGCGGAACGAATAAAATATAGCATAACTTTGAAATAAAACTAGTATATGTATACAACAACATTATTAGAGTATAACACTTACAACACAGCGGAATAACAATAGCTATATAAAATCATGAAGCCTCCTACTCCAACTCTTCAAGTATATCTGTAAAATCCTAAATACTTGACTGCCCGTACAAAATTGGGCACCCAAGAGTTTAGGGAAACAAAACAAAATAAACTCTGGGTCAGTCATGGGACTGGTGTGAGTAAAAACATTTTAAAACAGTTTGAGCAATAAACGATATCTCATAAGACCACGCCGTATAACGGAACGGGTTTTCCCTTATGAGAATCCAAAATAATCTTTATATCCAAACTCTTTTGATATTATAATAGTGTCTATCAACCACAATATAATAATCATCTAGTAGAAACGCTTTCATCTCACGTTCTACATACATAGTATACAATCAAAATCGCGAGCATTTATTGGATAATGGATTTCCAACTATGACAAGGTATGGATCCACCTTCCGATCAGTGTACTCTAGAAGCGATACTCTAGAGTTCAACAAGAACAACTTGTAAATCGGCCTCACATGACCGGCCCCTCATTTCGCTTGAGAGTACCGAATATATCGCCACCCCTCGGTTAGTATTCCAACATAACTGTTCCCGGGAGATACCGATTTGAAAGAAGTACAAATATGAATATTCTCTAGATGGTGATAATACACCCGAATTGGGTGTGGCCCATTTAGCCATGCTGCCTGCCCGATTTCTGTCATTTCCCAGTTGATGAGGCTCGAGGTCAAAACGTATCTTTTAATAGATCACTCCTCCATTTACTTCGAATGTCACATCGCCATACCTGCCAAATCACAAATTGATTTTGTAACGACCCAAGGATTTTCGGTCCAGAAAATCGACATAAATACCTTTACCGTAACTCATACCGACCTTCCAAACACTGAAAAACACTGGACGTTATTAGGAAGAATTTAGAGGGTGAGATAAGAAAGAAAGAAAGTTAGAATAGAAGAAGAAGAACCAACACAGAATCAGAGTCTGACATCGCAGCGGGACAAAATATAATACAAAAATAAATCTTCACTGAGAGCTTTTAAAAATACTTACAATATCAGAGTGCATCACACAACGGGACAGTTATAATAACCTGTTCCCATATACAACACACAGCGGAATAGTAGCTACATGATATCATACGTCTGAACACCTCCAGCTCGTCTCTGGACTTCACAGCATTCGATAACCTAAACCTGTACACGCCGGGCTAACCCGGGCATTTACAAAACACCGGGTCAGTCTGGTGAACCAGAGTGAGATAAACTCGCAAAGTATTAAGGGTATCACACAACCTGATTTTAAAGTTAAAATCTTTTCAAAAGAAAAGGATAATCGTAAGACCAAATCCACACATAAACACGGACGGTTTTTACCTTATGATAACCCAAACCATTTTTGAAATCAATATCTTTTCTGATATTATAATAATGTCTAAATACAAGTAAATAACAATCTAGTGGAACGCTTGCATCTCACGCTCCACATATATAGTATACAATCAAAAAAAACCATGGGCGCTTATTGGGGATTGGATTCCGACCTTGACAAGGTATGGGACCACCTGCCGATAGTGTATCTCTAGAGGCGAATGCACTGGGTTCAACAAGAACATCTTGCAACCCGACCCTCACATGACCGACCACTCATTTCGCTTGAGTGTATCGAATGAATATCACCAACGGTTGGGCTCAAACCACCGTTTCCCGAAAAGGGACAGCATCAAAATAGATTAAAGAAGCAAAAGGAATTTCTCCAGATAGGCGATTATACACCCTAATGGGAGCGACCCACATAGCCATGCTGCCTGCAGGATTTTTGTCATTTCCCGGTTGTGAGGCTTAAGGTTTTGAATTTCCTCTACAACACCTGGCCACCATTCACTTTGAATGCCACATTGTCAGATCCGCCAGATATCACTAATTGACGTCCACAAAAATACTCTAGTGGTTAAGCTAAGAGAACCGTCGTCCTCCGCCACCAACTATGGTACGTTTGAAGATATCAACGTACGCGATCCCTTTGGAAATACTCTATCAGACATCCGTCCATACAATTCATCCAGGAATCGGATGAACCGAATGTACTCTCCTACTGCATTCAATATAGGAATCACCCCATGGATCAGTAGCGAGAAGTCCTTGCAACCCGTAGATTCCAACCACGAAAGAACCACAGTTTATCTCTGGCCGCTAAACCGGAGATTAGTAGCGGTTCTTCCGTTTGTGAAGATCTACGGTCTTCAATGCTCCATCTCGACTGCCTTCTGATATCTTCACGTATTTGTTGGTCGGAAGGGTTTTCGAATATAAACTCGATCCCGGTCTTTCCGTGCCAACAATCGTATTGGACATATTTGATAGTTAGTAATTTAACTATCAAAATAAACAGTGTTTCAATCATGACAATCCAATGAGTTCACTGGTTCAGTATATGGTCTCACTTGGCCTTTTGATTAAACAAATGTAAATTCAAAACTCTCAAATCCCTCGATATTAAAAATATAGTTTTCTCACTTCTTATTTAACATAAGATTTTTCCTTAAACAAATTCACCTTTATATCCAGTTTCCTATTTTCGCTTTCAAAACATTAGTTACATTATTACTCAATATTGGAAATCGATTTAACTTATTACACGTGAAACAACATTACAAAATATCGTTTGTTTCATTACTTGGAATAATAACCTATGTTCATTCTGATAGAATAAAACTCATCTTTACGTTCCCTTTCTAATTTGAAAATGTCGTTATAATTTCACGCAACGCCTTTTATTCCCCTTTTCACTTTGGAATTCTTATTATATACATACTTGCCAAGTTTTCAACAGTGGTTTGTGTTACTATTCCTATAATGAATTACTACTAACCTCTTTTACCATTACAACTAATACCATCCTCAGATAATCCTGATGTCGTTCAATTTGGGGTATTTTAATTACCTCTCAGACCTTGATCAACAACATTCATATTTGAAGATAAATATAAGTTGAAATCCCAAAACCCAATATTTCATTCAAACATATATACCAATTCCATTTAACAGTTTACTCCAATTACGGCTTCATAGAACTTCTTACTACTTGAAAATCTTCCTCCCAGATATACACAATATTTTTTAATTCAATAGTTGCGTACTTTATAAAACACCATTTTTTTTAACCTTTACCCTTTCTAAACAATTTCATTTCATAATCCGGATTTGTTTACGAAATCCGATAACCCATTTCTTTTACTAAATCCACTTTTACCCATTTCCTTTTCAATTTATTCAACCCTTTCCGCTTTGGAAACCTTATTTCAATTTTCTCCTTTTTACTTAATCTCATTATTAAGTAACGCTAATTTAAAATTAACGTTTATAACGCCTCATTGCTTTTATAAACCTTGTTTAAATCAATTCTGGTTTAGTCTAAACCATTTCCATCCAAATTCCCCTTTTGATAAACCTTTATTCAAAATATATATTTCAAATCTATCTTTAGTTATAAATAAATTTTATAATTTCAGTTCTATCAATTCACCTGACGGTAAATCGATATAAATAAACAATTTACTTTTAGGCCATTTACTGCCGATTACTTAACCAACATAACCCATTGGTTAAAACACAACACAGGTTGATTTTTCAATCAATGATCAATACTCATATCCATTACCCAAACATGATAGTTCATATGATAATATGAAAATAAATAATATATTTTGAGGAATCCCGTTGGATCCCTCCAACCTGTTCTTCCCTGAAATAAAAACGGTTATCTCAAATCAGATCATCCAATCTCACTTAACTGATGACAACCAGCGACCATTTAACCTCAATCACAAGCAATTCAAACAATTCAACCAATTAAACATGTTTATTTTATAAATGTGACCAACAAGGTAAGTTACCTTTATTGGAACCAATCGTTAGAATAAAGATTTGGTATTTCACTGAAATTAAACGATGGTTTAATTTCTTCAGTTAAAACAACCAATAAATATATAACTAGCAAACAGTCAACCATTGGCAAACAGAACACACAAAATAAAAACCCAATTTATATAAAATATAAATGGGAAAACTGAGTAAGTTTAACTCACTTTGATTTAAATCGTTGATGAAACGGTTCGTTAAACATGCGTTTAATTTTATTAAAACTTCCAGTGGCTTCCTGCTTCGTCCATTCCCGTTCAGATTTGTAGCGTTCATCGATATGATCCCAACGTCCATGCTTTTGTCCAATTCTGTTAATATATGGATGCGTAATACAAATTATAACCTCATGGTTAAATCTTAAATTAAATAAAAAAATACCTTAATAAAATATAATTTAACCGTTAACCCTATCTTATTAGCGTTAATTTAAAATTAGGTATATTTCCAGTCATTCGAATTCACCTGCTTGCTCCTTCGAACCATTAGCTTTTCCCCAAATACCCCCAAGCAAACGCTGCTTCAAACAAATCGCGCCACCCTTACTTTGTTCTCAACAAACAGGTCATCTCTTCTTCATATCCCAAAGCCCGCCCTTTACCTTTTTTTCAAGTGGGCTCAATGAGAATGCCGGTCCAACATCAACTTAACCGCACCAGGAAAAAGAAAATGTGGCCTTCCCTTTTGGCCTCATTCTGCCATGCAAATTCTTCCAACGTCCGCAGTTGTCCCCCATGCAGAATTTTTCCCAATCCCCATTTTACGTTATTCTCTTCATTCTTTTTTTTTAAGACCAAAAGCCCAACTCATGTCAAAACCCAATCCGCATCGTGAAGCTACAGTAATATTTCTTCTTCTTCCCAGATGTTTAGAACCATTCGCTGTTATTCCTTTACATCATTCGCCAAGCTTTGTTTGATCGCTGCACCTCTTCACCGCCCCTTGGAAACGACTGTAGCACGCACAGGTTGTCAGAACACCATCAAACTCCCCACTGCTTCATAACCCACGCATGTAAACATCTCCCTTATTCGAACCCAGATTTCACCTCCCCGTCCTATTTTCGAAACCGCTACATGCTGTAAGTAAACCTTCCCATTTTTCTTCTGTTTGCTTTCAACTTCCCCATAGTAGTACAAGTCTTGCCAATACAGTGCCTGCAACTGGTACTTAACGCCTACAAGCCTTCCTTTATACTGTTCAACGTGATTCACCTCCAGTCCTCTTTTGTGTTTCATTGTTTTATACTCCCTTCTCTTCTACCCCATCTCAGTGTCAACCTCCACGTCACCGTCATTTATGTTGCCGGAGTACCAGCGCCGCCATTAGCAGTTCAGCCTGCTCACCTCCTTGGATGATCACTGAGAGCTTTGGTTTTGTGAAGAAGAAGGAGATCTGCTTTGTTTATGTTTGTAAAAGAAGGAAGAAAGAAGCCTGAATTTATATATAAGAGAATTTACGTGGAGAGCACGCTGTTTAGGTGTAGGTTTACAGAAGTTTTAGAGTAGCTGTATGGTGAGAATTCCAAAACAACTTGGTCGGCACATAACAGGTGGATTGGCGACCAAGGAAATGTAAATTGAATTATTTATTTGTTACGCTTCCCCCATGATTTCATATTAGCTGCAAAAATGGTAAAAGAACGTGTGTGCTTAGGAATTGAAGGAAAAGACTAGGGTGTGAATTAGAATTTAATAATATTATCGAAACTTCACCACGAAGTAACACGCAGAAACCACTACAAATGATTTTTGTTTACTGATAAAAAAGCTAATCTTAGTGTAAAAAGATATTCTGGATCCAATGGGACAAGTTTCGTCAAAATCCGAGGTCGTATGAAAAAATTTCCTTTATAAAGCCAGAAATAAACACGCGTTCAATTTTTTCACGATCACCAGATAAATCGAATTAACTTGAAATTTTGAAATTCTATAATAATTTTTCAATACGAACCCAACGGCACCAGTTTCGTCGCATTCCGAGGCTGTTTCCCCGGTAGGCCATTTTTACGCACACCGCAATGCCCTTTTGGACACCAAATTTCCCGGTCTCCAAAAATAACAAACTATATACCTATCCTGACTATAATCGATGATACGAATTCAACGGAATTGGCTTCGTGGCTTAATTTGATCGTCTGCTCAAGTTATACTCAAATATCTTTTTACTAAATTAATTACGCGTTATAAAAATTGAATGGGCCTTTGTGGCCGCCGGGGTCGCATACGATATCGGTTTGCCACGTCATTTAACACCGTACAATAATTCAACGATACGGTTCTAATGAAACTAGTTTCATCAAAATCGGCGACCGTTTGCAAAATGGCTATTTCAAAGGCATATTTTTTAATAACGATTTCCACAGCGATTATTTCAAAATTTGATTTGGCCATAACTAACAATTTATAAAACGAAATCTGGATGTTTCTCTTTCATATGAAAATTATCATCAACACGGTTCCAACGTTTCTCGTTTCACAGAAATCCGACTTATATTGGATCTTGTATATTCAGTTAAAGTTCAGAACACAATATTACGAACTGCCGCGCCATTTCGAGCTCGTTTTATAATTATATAAATTATAACGTTTAAACGTCGTTTTTAAATAAACGAATTATATATTAAAATCCATTAATAATCCAAATATAATATTTAAAATAAATAAACAAATAAAATATTTGACTGCCAACAACACGGGTCGTAACATTCTTCTCCCCGTAAAATAATTTCGTCCTCGAAATTGCTAAGGTAAGAAAGAACGTTACAAACCCAATTTATTATAAATCAAAAAAACCGATTCAATATCATAAATAAATATTTTTCAAAAAATCTTCGAAAATTTTCTAACACCTTAAATTCTCGGGAAAATTCGGCAGAGTCTCCCCTGCACGGAGTGACATCTGCGATATCGCAGGAATAAATAATATATATACATCGACCAACGGTCGGAAAACAAAAAATCAAAACCCCAAAAAAATTATATTTCACGTAGGGGTACCTTTTTGCGAGCGCTATTCAATTTATCACGATTTACTCAATCTAAATCTGATCCTCAAAAGCCATCTGGCACCTGTACTCAACTTAATTCACATATCAGTAACAGATATATTAAATTATGAGATAATATTTCACTAATCAACTGGTATAACTACACCAATTATAAAATCAAACATTAGCACCAATTCATTATCAAATACATGGTTAATCATAGATTTCAATTCATACAGTTTCATTCCAGTTTAATTATACTGGAATTATTCTTTAGTTTAGAATTCATTTAGCTTTATTAAATTTTTGGATTATTCGATTCAAACAAACCACCATCCAATAACAAACCAATCACAATCAATAACCAATAGACTACCAAATCAACCAAATCAATTGAATTTACATCAATATTAATATTTTACTTTGGTTTCTCATATTTTATTATTATTTATTCATTTAATTTCCAATTTCCAACTCTGTTTTATTTAATTTCGATATCATTCTTAATTCGATTCCACTTAGACAAGTTAAGTTCCAATTCAAATTCTCAACCTGATTTGAATTACATTCAAATCGATCAAACACACTAGTATCTCAATAAATTGAGAAATTTATTTCTTTTCAATACAAAAATATATTTCTAGTAAAATTATTTCATTTACCCTCTTTACGAAACAATACTGTATCGATTGCCAGTTCAACGCTTGAAACACCCCACCTCCGTTAGGGTCACTCTCAAAGGGAATGCCCTAATTTTGGTGGAGGTTTATAAGTATAAGTCACAGATATACAAGACAGATATAAGAACACATATTTGTAAACAGCGGAAGAACAACAAACTTTATTTCATAAAGTCAAATACGTGTTACAACAACATCCTTTCCAAAAAACATAACATAACACTTTCATAATCTGTCTTGAGTACATTATTTAAAGAAGCATAAATAGAACATAGATAAACTGCAAAAGCCCCATAGTGGATTGTCCAAAGCCATAGTTCAAAACAGGAAAGTCCAAGCAATACATTTCTCTTCTTCAAGCTGGATGCTAAGGTTGGTCAAGCTGCTGTGTTCCCTCCCTGAGGACCTGGGGGGAGGGGGGGAAACGGAAGAAAGAAGACGAAAGAAAAGTAGAGTCAGACATAAAGCCTGAGTAAGTCTAGTACTATTTTGTCTATGAATAAAGAACTGGGTATGATAAGTATAAACAAGAAGTGGGAAAGCACTATAAACTTGGTTAAGTTGTCTAGGGTCGAATATACTATCGTACCCCATGTTAATCTCTGAACCCATATAAACTAGTTCCAATTTACACCCCATAATCGGGGTGATGTGATCCATTCTATGATGATCGGCTCCTACTCGCATAGTTACATGTGTCTTACGGCCACCGATGTTTGTAGTTACCTATGCTGGTCCCACCGTGGGGTGTATCAAGTCCCATGGTGGCGGCCCGACACAACCTTAAAGTGCACAGGTATGCTACTGGCATCCAGTGCTTTATTTTTCTGCGCCGGAGTGTGTGCACGCCCGCACCCCGTTAGAACCTACACTGCTACACCACCGCCGTCGCTTTGACCTCTTACAATCAGCCCAGTAATCGTGCCCCACCCTGCCTAGTTTCAGGGTATCCTGATACACCTTCTAGGGTTACTGCTGAAAAGGGTCCCCCGTTACTAGGTTTTCTATCTCTAGCCAACATGCTAAGTTGGTTAAGTGTTTCCTAACCTAACCCCACCAGTCCGTTTAGTTTAGCATGTTCCATTTTGATTAAGTCTTTAGTTCACTTAATCCTAACAATCCTGACTCAGCCTTAATTGTCTTATTAAGGCCCTGACCTCTCACATTAGACAGGTATTGTTGTGGCTGCCTGTTGCCGGTTGGTTCCGGGCAGTCTTACGCCACAACTCAGTCTAACCTCGGGTCCTTGCTGGGCTCCATGTTTAACCTCCCACATTGGATAGGTATTGTTGTGACTACTGGACAGCCGGGCGGTTCCGGGAAGGTTTACATCACAACTCAATCCAACCTCGGGTTAAACACATCGTATGTTCTACATTTACATATTTTGTCATTCTTCTTTATTTCTTATATGTAAATATTTGCGGCCCATTATTAAGTTAATGGTGTAAAGGTTACACCAATCACGGGCCCAACCCATACTTGAATTTGGGCCCTTCTATTTTATATTTTCATTCATTAATTAATTTTAACCCAACGTTATTTTCCCCCGTTTTACACGTCCGTTTATATATATTGGGCTTAGCCTTTTTAAAGCCCAATTTAGCCATGCGAAAAGGGGAGGCTTAAAGCGTGATTACATACACAAAGAGGGGAAGGTGCGCGTATGAACTTACAATATGACGTTGGGAATACAAAATAGAAACTGGTGTACTTGCATAGTAGTGACATATACTTTGGTCATAAAATATAGGTGACATGAATCAAAGCATGTGAACTTGTAATTGAGATATCATTATTGACACATGAACCTATATTTTTATTTAGGCATAATGTCAAACATAAGCATGGCATAAATACTTCTAGCATAAGCATAGCATAATGTCAAACATAAGCATGGCATAAATACTTCTAGCATAAGCATAGCATAATGTCAAACATAAGCATGGCATAAATACTCCTAGCATAAACATGGCATAATGTCAAACATAAGCATGGCATAAGTATAGTTAAATTTGTTCATGGCATAAATATTTCTAACATGAAATCATGATTCTTACTTTAGTCATGTAAACTTACAAAAGGGACTTTTTGAACCTAACCTAGCCATGTACCACATATGTCATCATATAATTCTTGTAAACAAGATAGACTTAATCATGGATTTCAATTATGCCAAATATCATTCATAGCCTAGCCATATTCATAAGTTTGCAAAAGCATGACTTAATACATGGATTATGGTGTCAAAATTCCAACATAGTTTCTTATGAACTATAACAACCAAACTTGTTTCAATTACTTGCAAAATGATTTATGCACAAAAATATACATCATGATGGCATAATAACAAAGCCCCAAACTTGCATGAATTTCAATCAACTACATACATGTAGCTTCAACATAGATTACATAATTTGCGAAATATTCCAAATGCATACTTGCATAGAACTACCGCATGTAGTTCTTTATAATGAATAACATAAATTTTGCACAATTATGAATTACTTTATTATCCCAATTCAAGCATACAAATCAACACAGTTGTTTATTCATACCAAAGTAATACTCTACTTACAATGGTTGCGGCGAATTCTCTAATTAAGAGATATGATTCCTATGTTGAATTGATTGGCTTTAGGTTGCTTGAATTGCTTTAGGCTTTAGAACTTTCTTCCTAATTCTCTCTCTAGTTGGCGGCTACCCTTAGTCGTTCCTCAGCAACATGGCGGCTATGTTCTTAATTTTGAATGAATAGATTAGGGTTTAGTCTAGGGTTGTTTATATAGAGGTTAGGCATTGATTAGGACCATTGATGTTGCTAGGTTAGATCGTAGCCGTTCATTAGATAGAGAGACCAATCAGAACCCGCCACCTAGCCCTAATGACAAAGCAGACCACAGAAATTCGACCAAACACAGACCTGGCCAGCCAGGTTGACTGGGCTCGACCAGGTCGACACCCCTGTCGACGGCCCTGTCGACATGGGTAGCCCAGGTCGACAGCCCAGTCGACCTGGGTGGCCTTGGCGGGTGTTTATCCGCCCTGGCCCATTGGGCCCCACTTCGGAATATTTAATTATTTAATTCTGTTTGAATTTAAACTTGATTTAAAAACTTCCGAAGGCTATATCCTCTTCATACGGACTCCGTTTTTCGAAAACTCGGACTCTATTTCGCGTATTTTTCCGAGACGAACGCAATGGCGTATCCTGTTTCCCTTGGTTCTTTGATTTCAATTTAATTATACTTGAATTTGTGAATTTCATAGTTATAGAATTTTCGGGGTGTTACATTCTCCCCCACTTAAAAGGATTTCGTCCCCGAAATCTTCAAGTTAGGAGGAATGTATATCCTAACATCCAAACATCCATCTACTCATCCATCAAACACGAGCATCCACTGTCCTTAAAAGACTTCTAATGCTTCATGATCATATGCGAAGTGTGTGTGTACATGTACTTATCTAATGCAAAATCAGGCGGTCTACTGATTCAGTTGACCTCCTTAATGCGAATTATGTAAGTGCCATGAATCCATTATGTATGCAAATTTTCCTATTCTTGATTCTACATGAGTGCACAATCATTCAATACAAATGCAGCATCCACATGACAACACATTAAAGTTCAACCACATACGAATGCAAACATATATGCATATGCAATATGAAGTGACTGAGCCGATCTAAAACCTAGATTGTGTGTGTATATGCAACCACGAGCAACCACTAGCAATCACTTGCAACCATTTGCAACCATCATCCATAACATGTTTCAACTACATGTTTCCATCCAAAGGGTTTCTACCTAAAAGATACGGTCGAGGAAATATACCTAAAAAGATAGATAAAAGCGCAACTTAAGGAAAAAGAAAGATCAAGGATGTACCCTCGAACAGAAAAGGGTAGGCAGTGCGGATTCTAGCTTCAGTTTCCCAAGTCGCGTCTCCCTCGGCGTCGCTCCACTGGACTTTGACGAGCTTGACTTCGCGGTTGCGTAGCTTCTTCACTTCCGTCCCTAAGATGCGGGTTGGAACTCTCCTTATGGTTGCTTCGCATTCCACTTCGGCCTCTTCGAGGATATTTGGCTCTACCACTTCAGCAGTCTCATGTAGACATTTTCGAAGGTGTGAAACGTGAAAAACGTTGTGGACTCCAGCCAACTTCTCGGGTAGCTCTAATCTATAGGCCATTTTCCCAATTTTCTCGATGATAGGGAATGGCCCTACGAATCTTGGCGCTAGCTTTCCGGTGGTTCCAAAACGAACAACGTTCCTTAGCGGTGATACCTTGAGAAAAACTCTGTCTCC
This sequence comes from Allium sativum, assembly GCA_030737875.1. Classification (NCBI taxonomy): domain Eukaryota; kingdom Viridiplantae; phylum Streptophyta; class Magnoliopsida; order Asparagales; family Amaryllidaceae; genus Allium; species Allium sativum. The sequence goes on along the minus strand of CM060915.1, from coordinate 975,331,397 downwards.
AACCTCAAATTCAAGGTCGGTCCTCCTCTTGTTGGCATAGGACTTTTGTCTGTCTTGGGCCGTCTTCATCCTTCTTCGTATTAAGTCTACTTTCTCTGAAGTCTCTCGGATCATGTCTGGTCCAAGTATGAGCTTATCAGTAGACTCCCACCAACAAGTGGGCGATCGACACGGTCTTCCGTATAAAGCTTCGAAGGGTGCCATTCCGATGATTGCTTGATAGCTGTTGTTGTAGGCAAATTCCACCAAAGGAAGGTGGTCTTCCCATGTCCCTCCGAAGTCGAGGACGCATAGTCTTAGAAGGTCTTCCAAAACTCTGTTCACTCTCTCTGTTTGGCCGTCGGTTTGGGGATGATAGGCTGTGCTCAAGCATAACTGCGTTCCTACTGCTTCTTGCAGACTCCGCCAAAACTCGCTGGTGAAGATGGGGTCTCGGTCACTAACAATGCTAGATGGTATTCCATGGAGTCGAACGATTTCCTTGAGGTAAAGTGATGCTAGGGATGGGGCAGTTCTTTTACTTTTGACAGGTAAAAAGTGGGCGCTTTTAGTAAGCCTATCCACTATTACCCAAATGCTAGTGTTGCCTCTCCTAGACCTAGGCAGCCCATCGACGAAGTCCATTGAGATGTTATCCCACTTCCATTGTGGGACCTCCAGAGGATGTAGCAGTCCGCCAGGCTTTTTCTGTTCCGCTTTAACCTGTTGGCACACCATACACTTAGAAACGAATTCTGCCACGTCCTTTTTCATGCCGTTCCAAAAGAAAGTCCTTTTTATGTCTTTGTACATTTTATCTCCGCCTGGATGTATCGTCATCTTGGAGTGATGTGCTTCCTCGAGAACCTTCTTTACTAAATCTTTTGTCTGTGGGACGCATAGTCTTCCGTCTCGCCTTAGCAAACCCTTATCGTCGATGGAGTATCTGTTGAGGTGACTTGAAGTCTCACCCCTAATTAGCTTATCAATTATTTCTACAAGCTGAGGGTCTTCGCGTTGTGCTGTCCCTACTGAATCCACTAAAGTTGGGCGCACTTCGAGAGATGCTAGCAAGCCCGGTACGAAATCGGAGGAGGGCCTAAAGTCGAAACTGGCTATAAACTCTAGGCTTTGTCTTTCAACAAACAACGGGCTTAGGGTCAATTTCTTTCGGCTCAACGCGTCTGCTACTACGTTGCCTTTGCCCGGAGTGTAGGAGATTTCGAAATCGTACGAGGCAAGAAACTCCATCCATCTTTGTTGCCTCAAGTTAAGATCCTTCTGCGAGAAAAGATATTTCAACGATTTATGGTCAGTGTAAAGTTCGAACTTCTCACCTAGGAGATAGTGTCGCCAAGACTTGAGTGCAAAGACGATGGCGGCTAACTCAAGATCGTGGGTTGGGTAGTTCTTTTCATGCACCTTCAACTGCCTCCCGCCATAAGCTACTACCCTTCCTTCTTGCATTAAGACGGCGCCTAGACCTGTCCCACATGCATCCGTATAAACAGTGAACATCTTGCTCCCATCTGGCAGCATCAAAACTGGGGCTGTTGTAAGAGCCCTTTTCAGTCGTTGGAAAGCAAATTCGCAATCCAAGTCCCAATTGAACACTAGATTCTTCTTAGTCAATTTCGTGAGCGGAGCTGAGATTTTCGCAAAATCCCTTATGAATTTTCGATAGAAACCTGCTAGTCCTAGGAAGCTTCGGACCTCAGTTGCATTCCTTGGTGTCTTCCAATCCTGTACCGCCACTACCTTCGCAGGGTCCACCGCTAACCCTTGTTTGGATACTATGTGCCCAAGGAACCTCACTTCTTCTCTCCAAAAGTGGCATTTGGAGAATTTGGCTTTTAGTTGATGGACTCGCAAAGTTTCCATGATTGCCCTTAAGTGTTGAGCATGTTCCTCTTCACTCTTTGAAAAGATAAGGATATCATCTACGAAGACCACTACGAATTTGTTGAGGAAATTTCTAAATACCCTACTCATCAGGTCCACGAAGTAAGCAGGTGCATTTGTCAAGCCGAAAGGCATGACAAGCCATTCAAAGAAGCCGTCTAGGGTTCTAAACGCCGTTTTATCGATGCTATCTTCAGCCACCCTTAGCTGATGAAAACCGGTTGCTAAATCGAGTTGGGAGAAAACAGACGCTCCTACAAGCTGGTCAAATAAATCGTCAATTCTAGGGAGAGGATGCCTATTCTTTTTCGTTAGCTTGTTGAGCTCCCTATAGTCAACACATAGACGGAGTGAACCATCCTCCTTTGTAGCGAACACCACTGGAGCGCCCCATTCTGAAATGCTCCTCCTAATGAACCCCTTTTCTAGAAGCTCTTTAATCTGTTTACTGAGCTCTTTTCTTTCTCGTGGAGCCATATGTCTAACGGGCAACGCAACGGGCTTTGCATTATCTACAAGATATATGCGGAAGTCTATTTCCCGCTTCGGAGGCAAGCCCTTCACCTCTTCGAAGACATCCGGATATTCCCGGACCACTCTAACTGATTGTAAATTTTCAACAGAGGCATCTAGTGATTCAAGATAACTAAGCATAACCGCATACGAGGGATTACAAGAAATTTCCAAAGTATTACCGAGCTGGGTTAGGAGCCTAACAACCCTTTTCTCACAATCAAGGATGGCCCCATTACTGGATAGCCAATCCATACCCAAAATCAAACCATACCCCGAAAAGCCCAAAACAAAGGCACTACATTGAAATTCTACACTTAGAATGGAAATTTTCAATCCCACACAGATCATAGACAAATGAGCTGGGCCCCCAATTGGGTTTGAAACAATTAAGGGGTCCTCTACCATACTAGTTTTTAGGTGCAGAGATTCTACTAAAGCAGACAAGATAAAGGAGTGTGATGCGCCAGAATCAAATAAAGTGCGAACGGGGTGATCATAAAGATAAACTACACTTTCTACAGAAGTGTTGGTACCTCGCTGTTGCAAAGGTGGCGCTTCTAGCACATGAACCTGTGCCCCTGAGGTGGATCCAGCCCTCTGCCCCTGTCCTTGTTTCTTTGGGCAGTCCTTAGCCCTGTGGCCTGTCTGACCGCACGAAAAGCACCCACCATTCTCCTTGGCCTTCTTTTTCCGGCAGTCCTTTACTAAGTGCCCCACTTTGCCACAGAAATTGCACTTCCTCTTCTCTTTGTTGCCTTTCCCGCCTTTCTTAAAGTCTGTCTTCTTAGGCTGCAAACCCTCTTTCTTCCCTTGAGAGCTTTCTGCCTTTGTCTCCTTCTTGCCCTTATCCTCTTCATTCAGCAATACCATTTGCACCAATCTTTCATACGTGGCTCCCATGGGTATATGGGTCATGGCCAAACTGTGTAATGGCTCATTTAACCCCTTGACGAAACGGAGAGCCTTCTTGTGCGGGGTGTTGACTAGGTCAAGCCCAAATCTAGCCAGCTCATCGAACTGATTCACATACTCTCTGACTGTCTTGTCCCCTTGCTTAAGAAATAAGAATTTTTCCAACTGCAAACTTCTTTCTGCATCTGAGAGAAATTTGGTCTCAAACCTTGCCCTAAAGTCCTCCCATGTCTCCACTGGTCTTTCAGCATTAGTGACTTCCCACCAGTAGGAAGCCTCGCCCTTCAATAGCCACACCGCCAATTGTACTTTTTGTCTATCCTCTACCTCAAAGATGATGAATAGGTCCTCAGTTTCTTTCAGCCAATTCCTAGCTGCTACGAAGGACTTAGTTCCATGGAAATCCCTTCCTCCCATGGCTTTAAAATCTTTACATATCTTAGCAAACGTGTTTCCCCGAGGAGGAGGTGGAGGAAAAGGTGCTGCTGCAGCTGGATGATTTCCTGCAGCTGGGGAGGAGGAACGGTAGGACCTGGCTGAGTGGCTCTTGCTTCTAAGAACCGTCTAAACCAACCAGGTATTGGCACCCCTTCCGGCAAGTTAAGTTCTTGGGACATGCTGAAACAAAAAGGATAGATTCAAAACGAAGGATAAGAGATAGTACCTATGGCTTTGGGGAGTGGACATTGCCTTTTTTAAAATAAAATAATATTTTTATCCTTTAAAAATGCTTCTTTAAATTTCCTTTTTGAAAATTAATTTTCAAAACTTTTTATCTTATCTGGTAAACCTGGCTCTGATACCAAGTGAAACACCCCACCTCCGTTAGGGTCACTCTCAAAGGGAATGCCCTAATTTTGGTGGAGGTTTATAAGTATAAGTCACAGATATACAAGACAGATATAAGAACACATATTTGTAAACAGCGGAAGAACAACAAACTTTATTTCATAAAGTCAAATACGTGTTACAACAACATCCTTTCCAAAAAACATAACATAACACTTTCATAATCTGTCTTGAGTACATTATTTAAAGAAGCATAAATAAAACATAGATAAACTGTAAAAGCCCCATAGTGGATTGTCCAAAGCCATAGTTCAAAACAGGAAAGTCCAAGCAATACATTTCTCTTCTTCAAGCTGGATGCTAAGGTTGGTCAAGCTGCTGTGTTCCCTCCCTGAGGACCTAGGGGGGGAACGGAAGAAAGAAGACGAAAGAAAAGTAGAGTCAGACATAAAGCCTGAGTAAGTCTAGTACTATTTTGTCTATGAATAAAGAACTGGGTATGATAAGTATAAACAAGAAGTGGGAAAGCACTATAAACTTGGTTAAGTTGTCTAGGGTCGAATATACTATCGTACCCCATGTTAATCTCTGAACCCATATAAACTAGTTCCAATTTACACCCCATAATCGGGGTGATGTGATCCATTCTATGATGATCGGCTCCTACTCGCATAGTTACATGTGTCTTACGGCCCCCGATGTTTGTAGTTACCTATGCTGGTCCCACCGTGGGGTGTATCAAGTCCCATGGTGGCGGCCCGACACAACCTTAGAGTGCACAGGTATGCTACTGGCGTCCAGTGCTTTATTTTTCTGCGCCGGAGTGTGTGCACGCCCGCACCCCGTTAGAACCTACACTGCTACACCACCGCCGTCGCTTTGACCTCTTACAATCAGCCCAGTAATCGTGCCCCACCCTGCCTAGTTTCAGGGTATCCTGATACACCTTCTAGGGTTACTGCTGAAAAGGGTCCCCAGTTACTAGGTTTTCTATCTCTAGCCAACATGCTAAGTTGGTTAAGTGTTTCCTAACCTAACCCCACCAGTCCGTTTAGTTTAGCATGTTCCATTTTGATTAAGTCTTTAGTTCACTTAATCCTAACAATGCTGACTCAGCCTTAATTGTCTTATTAAGGCCCTGACCTCTCACATTAGACAGGTATTGTTGTGGCTGCCTGTTGCCGGTTGGTTCCGGGCAGTCTTACGCCACAACTCAGTCTAACCTCGGGTCCTTGCTGGGCTCCATGTTTAACCTCCCACATTGGATAGGTATTGTTGTGACTACTGGACAGCCGGGCGGTTCCGGGCAGGTTTACATCACAACTCAATCCAACCTCGGGTTAAACACATCTTATGTTCTACATTTACATATTTTGTCATTCTTCTTTATTTCTTATATGTAAATATTTGCGGCCCATTATTAAGTTAATGGTGTAAAGGTTACACCAATCACGGGCCCAACCCATACTTGAATTTGGGCCCTTCTATTTTATATTTTCATTCATTAATTAATTTTAACCCAACGTTATTTTCCCCCGTTTTACACGTCCGTTTATATATATTGGGCTTAGCCTTTTTAAAGCCCAATTTAGCCATGCGAAAAGGGGAGGCTTAAAGCGTGATTACATACACAAAGAGGGGAAGGTGCGCGTATGAACTTGCAATATGACGTTGGGAATACAAAATAGAAACTGGTGTACTTGCATAGTAGTGACATATACTTTGGTCATAAAATATAGGTGACATGAATCAAAGCATGTGAACTTGTAATTGAGATATCATTATTGACACATGAACCTATATTTTTATTTAGGCATAATGTCAAACATAAGCATGGCATAAATACTTCTAGCATAAGCATAGCATAATGTCAAACATAAGCATGGCATAAATACTTCTAGCATAAGCATAGCATAATGTCAAACATAAGCATGGCATAAATACTCCTAGCATAAACATGGCATAATGTCAAACATAAGCATGGCATAAGTATAGTTAAATTTGTTCATGGCATAAATATTTCTAACATGAAATCATGATTCTTACTTTAGTCATGTTAACTTACAAAAGGGACTTTTTGAACCTAACCTAGCCATGTACCACATATGTCATCATATAATTCTTGTAAACAAGATAGACTTAATCATGGATTTCAATTATGCCAAATATCATTCATAGCCTAGCCATATTCATAAGTTTGCAAAAGCATGACTTAATACATGGATTATGGTGTCAAAATTCCAACATAGTTTCTTATGAACTATAACAACCAAACTTGTTTCAATTACTTGCAAAATGATTTATGCACAAAAATATACATCATGATGGCATAATAACAAAGCCCCAAACTTGCATGAATTTCAATCAACTACATACATGTAGCTTCAACATAGATTACATAATTTGCGAAATATTCCAAATGCATACTTGCATAGAACTACCGCATGTAGTTCTTTATAATGAATAACATAAATTTTGCACAATTATGAATTACTTTATTATCCCAATTCAAGCATACAAATCAACACAGTTGTTTATTCATACCAAAGTAATACTCTACTTACAATGGTTGCGGCGAATTCTCTAATTAAGAGATATGATTCCTATGTTGAATTGATTGGCTTTAGGTTGCTTGAATTGCTTTAGGCTTTAGAACTTTCTTCCTAATTCTCTCTCTAGTTGGCGGCTACCCTTAGTCGTTCCTCAGCAACATGGCGGCTATGTTCTTAATTTTGAATGAATAGATTAGGGTTTAGTATAGGGTTGTTTATATAGAGGTTAGGCATTGATTAGGACCATTGATGTTGCTAGGTTAGATCGTAGCCGTTCATTAGATAGAGAGACCAATCAGAACCCGCCACCTAGCCCTAATGACAAAGCAGACCACAGAAATTCGACCAAACACAGACCTGGCCAGCCAGGTTGACTGGGCTCGACCAGGTCGACACCCCTGTCGACAGGGCTGTCGACAGCCCTGTCGACATGGGTAGCCCAGGTCGACAGCCCAGTCGACCTGGGTGGCCTTGGCGGGTGTTTATCCGCCCTGGCCCATTGGGCCCCACTTCGGAATATTTAATTATTTAATTCTGTTTGAATTTAAACTTGATTTAAAAACTTCCGAAGGCTATATCCTCTTCATACGGACTCCGTTTTTCGAAAACTCGGACTCTATTTCGCGTATTTTTCCGAGACGAACGCAATGGCGTATCCCGTTTCCCTTGGTTCTTTGATTTCAATTTAATTATACTTGAATTTGTGAATTTCATAGTTATAGAATTTTCGGGGTGTTACAACGCTTCTCAACACTTGAACCGACCAACCAACACAATACAAAACATTTGTATATGAAATTTAAAAATACGCTCTCATATATATACACTCAATCTCGATCTAGGGTATTACTAACCCCATCTCTATCGAGTTACATCACAGAGCCAAGGTTATAACTAAACCTGGCTCTGATACCACTGTAACGACCCAAGGATTTTCAGCCTAGAAAATCGACATAAATACATTTACCGTAACTCATGCCGACCTTCCAAACACCGAAAACACTGGACGTTATTAGAAAGAATTTAGAGGGTGAGATAAGAAAGAAAGTTAGAATAGAAGAAGAACCAACACAGAATCAGACTCATATCGCAGCGGGACAAAATATAATACAAAAAGAAATCTATACTGAGAGCTTTTAAAAATACTTACAATATCAGAGTGCATCACACAACGGGACAGTTATAATAACCTGTTCCCATATACAACTCACAGCGGAGTAGTAGCTACATGATATCATACGTCTGAACACCTCCAGCTCGTCTCTGGACTTGACAGCATTCGATAACCTGAACCTGTACACGCCGGGCTAACCCGAGCATTTACAAAACACCGGGTCAGTCTGGTGAATCAGAGTGAGATAAACTCACATAGTATTAAGGGTAACACACAACCTGATTTTAAAGTTAAAATCTTTTCAAAAGAAAAGGGTAATTGTAAGACCAAATCCACACATAAACACTGATGGTTTTTACCTTACGATAACCCAAACCATTTTTGAAATCAATATCTTTTCTGATATTATAATAATGTCTAAATACAAGTAAATAACAATCTAGTGGAACGCTTGCATCTCACGCTCCACATATATAGTATACAATCAAAAAAACCACGGGCACTTATTGTGGATTGGATTCCGACCTTGACAAGGTATGGGACCATATGCTGATAGTGTATCTCTAGAGGCGAATACACTGAGTTCAACAAAAACATCTTGCAACCCGTCCCTCACATGACCGACCACTCATTTCTCTTGAGTGTGTCAAATTTATATCACCAACGGTTGGGCTCAAACCATCATTTCCCAAAAAGGGACAGCATCGAAATAGATTAAAGAAGCAAAAGTAATTTCTCTAGATAGGTGATTATACACCCTAATGGGAGCGACCCACATAGCCATGCTGCCTACCCGATTTTTGTCATTTCCCGGTTGTGAGGCTTGAGGTTTTGAATTTCCTCTACAACACCTGGCCACCATTCACTTTGAATGCCACATCGTCAGATCCACCAAATATCACTAATTGACGTCCACAAAAATACTCTAGTGGTTAAGCTAAGAGAATCGTCGTCCTCTGCCACCAACTGTGGTACGTTTGGAGATATCAACGTACGCGATCCCTTTGGAAATACTCTGTCAGACATCCGTCCATACAAGTCATTCAGGAATCAGATGAACCGAATGTACTCTCCTACTGCATTCAATATAGGAATCACCCCATGGATCAGTAGCGAGAAGTCCTTGCAACTCGTAGATTCCAACCACGACAGAACCACAGTTTACCTATGGCCGCTAAACCAGAGATTAGTAGCGGTTCTTCCGTTTGTGAAGATCTACGGTCTTCAATGCTCCTTCTCGACCGCCTTCTGATATCTTCACGTATTTGTTGATCGGAAGGGTTGGACAGATTTGATAGTCGGTAATTTAACTATCAAAATAAACAGTGTTTCAATCATGACAATCCAACGAGCTCACTAGTTCAGTATACGGTCTCACTTGGCCTTTTGATTAAACAAATGTAAATTCAAAACTCTTAAACCCCTCAATATTAAAAATATAGTTTTCTCGCTTCTTATTTAACATAAGATTTTTCCTTAAACAAATTCACCTTTATATCCAGTTTCCTATTTTCACTTTCAAAACATTAGTTACATTATTACTCAATATTGGAAATCGATTTAACTTATTACACGTAAAACAACATTACAAAATATCATTTATTTCATTACGTGGAATAATAACCTATGTTCATTCTGATAGAATAAAACACATCTTTACGTTTCCTTTCTAATTTGAAAATGTCGTTATAATTTCACGCAACGCCTTTTATTCCCCTTTTCACTTTGGAATTCTTATTATATACATACTTGCCAAGTTTTCACCAGTGGTTGGCGTTACTATTCCTCAAATGAATTACTACTAACCTCTTTTACCATTACAACTAGTACCATCCTCAGATAATCCTTATGTCGTTCAAGTTGGGGTATTTTAATTAACTCTCAGACCTTGATCAACAACGTTCATATCTGAGGATAAATATAAGTTGAAATCCCAAAACCCAATATTTCATTCTAATATATATACCAAATCTGTTTAATAGTTTACTCCAATTACGGCGTCATAGAACTTCTTACTACTTGAAAATCTTCCTCCCAGATATACCCATTATTTCTTAATTCAATGGTCGCGTACTTTATAAAACACCATTTTTTTAACCTTTACCCTTTTTAAACAAGTTCATTTCATAATCTGGATTTGTTTACGAAATCCGATTACCCATTTCTTTTACTAAATCCATTTTTACCAAATTGCTTTTCAATCTATTCAACCCTTTCCACTTTGGAAATCTTATCTCAATTTTCTCCTTTTTACTTAATCTCATTATTAAGTAACATTAATTTAAAATTAACGTTTATAACGCCTCATTGCTTTTATAAACCTTGTTTAAATCAATTCTGGTTTAGTCTAAACCCTTTCCATCCAAATTCCCCTTTTGATAAACTTTTATTCAAAATATATATTTCAAATCTATCTTTAGTTATAAATAAATTTTATAATTTTAGTTCTATCAATTCACCTGACGGTAAATCGATATAAATAAACAATTTACTTTTAGGCCATTTACTGTCGATTACTTAACCAACATAGCCCATTGGTTAAAACACAACACAGGTTGATTTTTCAATCAATGATCAATACTCAAATCCATTACCCAAACATGATAGTTCATATGATAATATGAAAATAAATAATATATTTTGAGGAATCCCGTTGGATCCCTCCAACCTGTTTTTCCCTGAAATCAAAACGGTTATATCAAATCAGATCATTCTGTCTTACTTAACTGATAACAACTGTGACGGCCCGCCCCGCACCAACCGGCATTTCCTCCGTAAGTGCGCTGTACACATGTCCAGCTAGCACGGGACGGTCGCCAAAAAAAAAAAGAAGAGAGTGAACTAATAAAGGAACCTGTAAAATGTCTCACAGCGCATAGAACTAAACCAACATAGCAGCGGAAATTCAAATACAGCTTATTACAACTTTCCAAATTTACTGTCTCTAAACAAAAGAAAGCTAAAGTAGAAGATGCACGCCTAATGCCCAAGCAGTGATCTTCAACAACACAGGGAGAATACTATATATATCATACGTGGAATCCTCCTGCTCGTCTCCGGATCATCTACCCGTGCATCACCAGCTAACCTGTCTCTAGTCTGCTCGTGTGAGCACCCAGAGTAATAAGAGGAGACATAAAACTCTGGGTCAGACAAAAAGTCTGGTATGAGCGATAAGCAACAAAACATAACAATAACAGGTATAATCCAATCATACCTGAACCTGGACATGCAACCAAAGAGTTAGCACTACATACTGTACAACACTCTAAGGTGCCATTTCAAATGGTGTAAAGATAACGGGGTGGGGGTGTGCATGTCATAATGATGGCAAACAAATCAAGCATAGCAACCATCCTTACATCTCTCACTCAGTGCGTAAAGCATACGATATTCACCACTTTGGTCACCTAGTCCTTTGGGCCATGACGGAATCCAATCCCGTGTAACTATCACTACAAGCCCACCATCCATCTCTCGGTGGTGAACCAAAGTTATGAATACCGACAACCCCTTTGCACACGTCCCGCAGCAAAGCCCAATCATGAAGTGAACTCATTGGTTCCCGACTGGATCCTGAGCTCTAACTTCCCATATTGGACTACCTTTGTATCTCGGGTTATTGGTCAATACTGGATCGGGTCGGGTTCCCCTTCTAGCTATCGGTTCGGGTCGGGTCCTCTACTTTGAATTGGTTCGGTTCGTAGTCTTCCCGTGTAGCAGTTCGGTTCGGGTCCACAGTGTTGCATCGGTTCGGGTCCACAGTGTTGCATCTGTTCGGGTCCACAGCATTGCATCGGTTCGGGTCCGCAGCTTTGCATCGGTTCGGGTCGGGTTGCCATCTCCCATTCAGTTCGTGCTCCCGCTCCGATCAGCTCCCTCGTTCTTCATTTACTCCGATCCGATCCCTTCGCCTTACTCCAGTCCGAGCCCTTCGTCCTTAAGTCGATCCGATCCCCAGCTTAACCAACATGGCCTTCCTTTTTGCCAAGCCTCTCATGTGTTAAGTTTCGATCCGATCCGGATGTCCTTGCCTGTCTACTTATCCGATCCGAGCCCCATATCCGATCTGATCCGGTTCAGAACCTGCACTTTTCTTGAGACTTTTCCAGCGAGTGTTTTACGCCATTCGACGACGTTTTCGACCAATATAACTATTGAAATCAATCACAAAGCATACCATATAGTCATAGCAACATAGCAAACTAACCACAAACACCAAAACAATGAATTTACATGTCAAAATGGATCAAATATACCCAAAACCCCATATTTTCCCTTAAGCATGTTTAAGCAAAACTAATCCTAGGGTTAACAAAACTTAACCAAATTAAACCAAACTTTTACCAGAGGCATAAAATATTATTTTCGAATTTATAGATATTTTTCCAGAATTTATTAGTATATATATTCGCTAATCTTCACTAATTACCCCTAATCAACTGAAATTAGTGCAAAAACTATGCAAATCACTCACCTTGGCCACAAATAAAATACCAAATCTGAAATGAATCTCTGTTTGGCGTGAATACTGATGTCTAACAGCAGCTCTAGCCTTGCCATGGTGCTAATCCTCTTTGATTTGATGTAGATTAAGCCAAAACTTGATTAGAAAGTGATTTGGGGATGTTTCTAGATGTTGGCGGCCATTCTTAGGGTTCAAGAATGAAAGTGGTGGCTGGAAAATGAGGATAAGATCATTCTCTAACTGATTTCAGCCTCCTCATAACCCTAATCCCGAAATCCCCATTGGGCCTAGCTGTTAATCACCCGGTTAAGCCCAATTAAGCTGTTTTTCACTATCTGAAACTTGTTTCAGCCATATCTCTCAAACGGTGAATCTGTTTGGCAAATGTGACCACTCTACGGAAAGGTAAACCATCAAACGAATTTAATGGAAGTGGTTTCAGGTCAAAATTCCTTTCCAGTCAAAAGTTATGGCCAAAACAGTACCAACTAGGGGTAAAATGGTCATTTAAAAATCAACAAAAATCATGAACATGGGAAATGACCCTAATAGTCGTTTCCCAAAGTTACATGACCATACGACTTCATACGAAAGAGAAATAAATATTCTACGATCCTAGATACGTAGAATGCGGGTCGTTACACTCTCCCCCCCTTAAGAAATTTCGTCCCCGAAATTCCTTAACCTAAAATATACAAAGGATCCCGCATGCCTACGAACCATATACAATAATCAAACATGCAAAACAAACAGAACCATTCTTCCCTAACATGCGGTTTACTAACAAGGGAAGAATCATCGCCGCTAAAATCTTACCAAGCAAAGAGCGTTGGATACGACTTTCTTATGTCATTTTCTACTTCCCAAGCACAGTCGTTCTCTCGTCATCGATTCCCATCTCTACCCTAGAGATAGCTTCCAATAGGTTGGGATCGTCCCTCTAACTGGAACCGATCTACTTAATCAAGATCGATCTAATCGTCAAGCTCATTAGCGTTTCTGAATCCAATTCACACTTAGGTCTGAAGTCATATCCTGTGATATACTCTAGTTGCTTCCATTCCAGAAAATAGCCTCTAAACTAGCACGTCTCTTACTCAATGCATCATCTATCGCACCCAGTCTGATACTATGGCATTCGTCTATACTGTCATTTTCTTAGGTAATCCAAACCTATATGCCAAATTTTCAACTACATTCCAAATGTACTTTCAAGTCCAACTTGAGTCCTTCTTACATTCGTATTGCACGTCCAACGTACATTCACTTCCTAGAGGCAGACTAGACTCATCCAATGACCCTAGGCACTACACCAACATCTGCACTGTACGCCTAACGTACATTCACCTTATAAAGGTGAACTAGATCCATCCAATGAACCCAGGTACCCTACCCATATTCATACTGCACGTCCAACGTACATCCACCTTCCAAAGGTGAACTAGACTCATCCAATGAATCTAGGTACTCTACCTATATCCGTAATGTACGTCCAACATACTTTCACCTTCCAAAGGTGAACTAGACTCATCCAATGAATCTAGGTACACTACCCATGAGTCCAAGTCCAACTGAAACTCCTATATCCGTTAAATCTCCAAGACAACGGACGCTCCACAATGCCCAACATACTTCAAGTCTAACGTAAAGTATCTTACACTCGTCATATCACCATGATCAATGAACTTACCCTATTTCCATTCAACAGGATCCTACAGGTGATACTCAAGAGAAGAAAGGTAAGGACAAACACAACAACCATAGCATCCATCAAACAAATCCTATCTATCACCTGCTAAAACCATGAATACGTCGACACCTACATGACTGGTCTAACCAATCCCAATATGTCGATTCTTGTATGTCTGGTCCAACCAACATCAAGAACCAATGGAAGCCCAGCCTCCATACGGACTACCGTACGTCCAACGTACGTTTATCCTCCAAGGATAACTAGATCACGTCCAACGGATCCAAGGTAAGTGGGCGTCCCCAGATACCCCTGCTTTTAGTCCGCCTGAAACACTCGAGTCCCACCGAAGTCTATCCATTATCTTGCTACCCTCTCGAGTCCAACTCGAGTCAATCCAATTCCTTGCAGCCTTCTCTAGTCCAACTCGAGTCAATCTATTACCCATAAACTCGGACCCAGTCTTGAGTATCCATTATCTACCAACCCTAGTCCAACATGGGTCGTCCCCCTATTCGTTGCAGCTCCTAGATCAACAAATACCTATTTTCTTTTACGAGTTCAAGTCCAACTTGAATCGTCCTAACCTTCGTTGCATCTTCCATGATCAACGAACTCATCCTATTCCTTCAAAGTTCTACTATCCAAAGAGAACATCAGCATAGGGTCCTAAAAATCCATTACTTTGCATCTTTCTCGAGTCCCAGTTGAGTCATCTCATAACCTTATCGAGTCCAACTCGGGGCAGTCCATACCATCGAATAGTCTTATCCTGTCACAACTGCCCATCACTCCTCGAGTAAACCAAGATATCATCCAATGAAAAACACAACAACTACTTATCCCTCACGCAAACCATCCTAGTCAAACTCGACATTCCCCAAGCACAAGCCCCAAAGGCCTAAACCAATATCAGACAAGCACCTAAGGAACATCTCCTCCAAATTCGGAAAATCCACGTGAAGTGATATAGCGAAACAATCTAGCACTGGAGCACTCATTTTCCTCGCAGAGACAACGATAACCTCTCAGCTTCCCTAACTCCAGTTGTTACCACCATCACTAGGTAGGTACCTAATACCACCCTATTCCCTTGGAGTAGATCGACTCCCCAAAATAATGCTAAACCCAGTAAATCCTAAACAAAGCAAACACAAACAAACATACATCCATGACTCGATAAGACCCCGTTACGGTAAATCATATTGAGGCTAGTCGAACCACCAATCAGGTTCGTCACTACTAAAGGTCCACCTAATAACTCAGGTTTTGTCAAACAAAACCCGATCAAAACATTTTAAATAGAAAGCATACCTCGAATAACGACACCTTTTTCCTTCTGCGCCGCAGTTGGGGCATTCAACGAAGAAGGAACAGCGTTGATAGCATATGCTCTCACGATCTGCTTCTCCCTAGGAGGTTGTGGACATTCATTCTTGTGATGTCCAGCTTGGCCACAATTAAAGCACTTCCTTTCCCCAGGCTTTTCCCGACAATCTCTGGCATAGTGGCCCTTCTTACCACAGCTAAAGCACTCGCCATCTTTCTTACTTTTCTTATTTTGGCCGTCCATGGTTTGGTCTTGCCTCCTCTTATTTTGGGAACTATCCTTGCCTCCACCACTTACTTGCGGCTTTGGCTCTCCTGCAGATGCAATAGCAACCTCAGTCATTGGCTTAGGGTAAAGACTTTCCGATCTCAAAGATTTCCCCACAATCGACTCAAACGTCTCATCGATGTGGTTAATAAGCTTTTCCCCCAAGTACTAATCCAAGCCTGTTATAAACTTCTCGTTCTTCTTCTCGGGAGTATCGATAAGGGATAATCCATACTTCGACAATGTGTCGAACTCAACAATATACTCCGAGACTGCCCTACCATTCTGCTTGAGTTCCAAGAATCTCTTAAACAATACTGACTTCTGGGCAGCTGGAATGAATTTCTCGCTAAAGCGAGCCTTGAACTGATCCCAAGTAACCTGACCTTCTGGAGTAGCTGTTTTAATGGCATTCCACCAATTCATTGCTCGCCCTTGCAGCTGACGAGATGCTAACCTTCTCTTCATCGCATCCTTGATACCCAAGTCGTCGAAGATACGATCACAGCTATCCAACCAATCCTGAACTTCTATGGCCGACTCCGTTCCGTGGAACGGCTTCCCACCAAGGTTAGTGTAATCCTTGCACAACTTGGAGAAATCGGCCCTAGGCGCCTGCACTACTGGACCACCACCGTTACCGGCATTGGGAGCTGCCCTCTGAACATCCCTAAGCATCTCCCTCATGAGGTTAGTAAACATCGTCCTCATGTCAGCGGCATTACCATTATTAGCCCCCCTACCGGCACCTCTTGCGTATCGGCTCATCGTTCAATCTGTAAAGAGAAAACGATTAACCATCTCCATAGTGGTGCTAGTGCAGTACGACTTCACCCTTATACTACTAATAGTATATATATAGCTTTTGAAAACCAAAGTAATCACAAATACGCTCTCTCATATACGTACTATCTCTCCCTAGTGTCTTTCCCTAGGTTAACTATGCAACCTAGAGCTCTGATACCAAGTGTGATGGCCCGTCCCGCACCAACCGGCATTTCCTCCGTAAGTGCGCTGTACACATGTCCAGCTAGCACGGGACGGTCGCCAAAGAAAAGAAAGAAGAGAGTGAACTAATCAAGAAACTTGTAAAATGTCTCACAGCGCATAGGATAAAATATAATAATAACATACTCTTTGACATAAAACAGGCGAGACAGTGTATAAGCTGAAAACTAAACCAACATAGCAGCGGAAATCCAAATACAGCTTATTACAACTTTCCAAATTTAATGTCTCTAAACAAAAGAAAGCTAAAGTAGAAGATGCACGCCTAATGCCCAAGCAGTGATCTTCAACAACACAGGGAGAATACTATATATATCATACGTGGAAGCCTCCTGCTCGTCTCCGGATCATCTACCCGTGCATCACCAGCTAACCTGTCTCTAGTCTGCTCGTGTGAGCACCCAGAGTAATAAGAGGAGACATAAAACTCTGGGTCAGACAAAAAGTCTGGCATGAGCGATAAGCAACAAAACATAACAATAACAGGTATAATCCAATCATACCTGAACCTGGACCTGCAACCAAAGAGTTAGCACTACATACTGTACAACTGTTAGACCAAAAAGTAGTTCTAACACCCAAATTGACTGAAATCGAAATAAAATGATATCAAAAGTAAAATGGAGACACAGAATTTATAGTGGTTAGGCATTGAAAAGCCTATGTCCACTTTATAATCACTATTCTCGATGATATAGATGCAATTATAATGAGATACTCACTCAGATTCACTCACAATTCATGTACATTCATTCAATTATCTCAAAACAAATGTTGAATGACGATTTGGATTATCTGGGAATGCTGGAATTCGGTTTTTTGAAAGTGTTTTAGCTCTCAAAGTGCCAAAAAGAGGATCCCTTTTACTGTCTCTTGACGGGGTATTTATAGGTGGAAATTCACTCAAATTTAGTTCGGTTCGGAGCCACGTGTCGTTCATCCCATCGTACTCGAGCTTGGATGGATTCCAGTGCTGACAACGCATCAGAGAAGTAGTCATCGTGGGTAGGAAATGGTCATAACCACTCCGAATATTCAGGCGATCGTGGGGGGAAGTGACATGGAATGTGGGTTCGGTTCGGAGGAGCGAGCAGAAGGGGTTCGGATCGGGGCATCCGATCCGACCCGACCTGAACTGAAACTGAGTCCTTATCCATTTTGCTCTGCTCCATTCCGAATTGGTAGTAGCCCTCCGATCCGACTGGTGGTAGCTCTCCGATCCGACTGGTGGTAGCTCTCCGATCCGACTGGTGGTAGCTCTCCGATCCGACCCGATGTTTTCTAAGAAGAAACGTAGCATGCTTTGATTGTCGTTGCACCGCGCCTTCCTGGTAATCTTCCTTTTGATTTTCCTTGTGCTTTCATCTTTCTCTTCGAATTTTAGTTTAATTCAAATGTCATGCTAACATACGAAATTCTGTTCGGTTCGGGTTTCGACCCGAACGGATCCCCTTCTTTTTCTATTTCGCATTGGACTAGTGGGCCAAGCTGTGCTGCTGGGCTTTCGAGCCGGTCCGAGCGGGGATACGAATAGCCACCACGTACTTATATAAATCCAGCCTTCATCTTCCTCTCACTTTCTTTTTCTTTCATTGTTTTATAAGCTTCGCTCCAAAACCCTAGGTCTCAAAAAAGGAAAACTCTTACAATTCTCGTGCTAATCTCCAAATTAAGCACCTTGGTAGGTTTAAATCCTTGATTAATTTCATGATAATTGGTTTTAATTGAAATTCATGGTCGATTCGACCGATTTGGGTGTGGCTTCAATGCTACAGCATCCTCTTCCTTCGCTATCGTCGTTGGTGGCTCCGTTGCCACTTCGAGGCGTTGGAAGAGAGAATCGTAGCTTATTCGATCATAACTGGGGTTTTAGAGACGAGATTGGGTTTAAAATTAAAGAAGAGGAAGAAGAAGGAGGTTACAGGGGGTTGGTTCAGGCGATGGAGTATGGAAAATGGAGGAAAGGAAAAGGAAGAGAGATCAAGAAGGCCGGATCGGGTCGGGGCAAACAGTTGAAGAGGGAAATAGAGTTCACCTAGCCGGATCGGATCGGACTGTAAAATAAAGGAGGAGAGAGGCATGACTGCCTAATCCGATCCGAACTGTTCTGGGAATCCACTTCCAAACCGATCCGACTTTGATTCCTGGGCTTCAATGTTTGTCCGAGTCCAAGGCAGGGCTACGCCCCAGATCCGATCCCAATGAATGCACCCGAACCGAACCGAAGAGCAGTCCAACTTAATGCATAAAAACTTGTTTAACTGGCCCAATCAACTCTTGGCATAATCTTCAACTTAATGGACAGTTAGGATAGTTCCCTACGAACATAAATGGACATCAAGAACTGCCTTGATCCTTATTACTTTGCCAAGATTTTGCGTCGCACTTTCAAACGTTAAATTTACACTTTCTGCATACACTGCTCACACTTTAGTTTGTACACATACACGGGGGGATACAGGCTAATTTACTCTAACTTGTGCTATTGCTTCTTCAATAGTTTTGTGACCATGACATCCAGACGCTCCTCTAGACTAGCAGAGATGAAGGAGGTCCCAGAGACATCCAACAAAATTACTCTTGAGGACATATCTTCTTCCTTGGATCCAGAATGGGATGACGAGGGCTCAGACTACGAGGTTGAAACTCGCGAAAGCGACAATGTGTCTTCGGAGGGTGGAGTTTCCCTAGGTTGTGAAGAGGAAGGAGGGATTGGCGATGACCGAGCTCCTGATGAATTCGAGTCTGCCATCATATTGGAATCACCTCAAGATTCCGTTGAATCGACGATCGACAATGACAGACTTATCCGAATACGACTAAAGTACGAGATACCCAAAGGGGATACCTTGTTGCCCTCCAAATCTAACCGTCCCCACAACCCTCCAGAGGGGTATATGGCAATCACTCGGTTGATGTGCATGGTCGGGGCTATTTCTCCATTTTCTCCTTTCGTCGTCGATTTTCTAAGACAAATGCGGATTGCCCTATGCAGCTGCATCCCAATTCCTATGCTTACTTGTACACCTTATATGTAGTGTACCGTGAGATCTTAGGCATAGAGCTCACTTTTGATGACGTTCACTTCTTCTATAGCTTCAAGCACCAGACTCGAGAAACTCCTTCTTTCTGTTACTTCCAGTCTGTCCCTAAGAGGAAGATAATTCCAGCACCATTCAGTAGTAAAGCTGGGGATTCCAGGCTGGAATGGTTTTATGTAAAGCGACAACCAGGGTGTGCTAGGAGGCGGATGAAATCAAGTAAAGCACTGGTTTTCTAAATCTCGACTCTGTACATTCAAGCCACCGCATTAATTCGTTTTTCTTTTTGTTTGCAGTTGACAACCCAAAACAAATATCGGACTAAGTATTCTTTGATCGGATGCACCAGCTCCTTAGTGGTGATCAGAATTTTTTAACTATTGATGAAGTCCTTAAGGACGAATATCTTCATCTTCATGGGTTGCTGTCCACTACCCGTAGCATCAGTCACGGGACGGGTCCATATGTATATATTCCTCCAGTAGACGTAATCCCAGAAACGGGCGAAGGTTCGAGAGCTCCTACAGTGCCTCTTCAGGCTTCACCCTCTCCATCTTCTACTCAAGATGATGAATTGGCTAACATGGCCGAAAAGCATCGCGAAGGGTATACTGTTCCCAAGGATGCCATTTCTCCGGAAAGGTCAACATCTTCCAAAGAGTCGCCGATTGATGCTTCTGAGGGAGATGTCCCTAGTACCGATGACCCACTATTTCAGGGTTTGGGGGATCTCCCCTTACCCGAAACTATCTACACTTCAGAGGATTTTGGGAAGAATCCTTTAGTTTTCACTTCTTCCGAAGAGACCACTCCTGCTAAGGCCAAAGAGCCCGCTCGTACTAGTCTAGCTTCGGACTCTGGTTTGTCGGGGGGAAAACACCACTTAGGACGCAATTAACACAATAGCACCACAACTCACAGCATCTTTCTCTTTGTGAAAATATTGATCCTGAATTTCATTTGTCTTGTTGTGTAGGCACGATGTCCCTATCCTATTATGACATCAGGAAACTCCGCCGCAGCATGTCTAATCCGCCCTATGATACTGAACATGATCGCCGTGAAGATCGTAATAGGGAGGACAGAAGGCCCTATGATCCTTACCATTCGCAAACCTCGTGCTCTCGCTCTCCTGTCCGGACAGACCCAGAACAATATAAAGGTTACCAAGGTCGTCGGGAAGAGGACAGGCCGCAATCAAAAGACTCAACCTCTTCTCAAGAAAAGCGCAATAGGGAGAGGAGTCCACCAAAAGATACCGAATCATGAAGCAAGCGTAAGGTTCCCGCTAAATGGCCTAGAACGGACAAAGAGGCCATTGAGCCCTCCACGCACAGGGATACCGAGCTGACAATCCCCGCCCCTCCACCGCTAGATGCTGCAACTGCAGTTAAGAGGGCGTATCTGGAGGAGCAATTTCCTGAACATTACTTCGAAAACTTGACTTTTTTACCTGCTCTTGAGCCTATTTCTTCAAGGTGGGCAGATGAGGCCAAAGAAAAGATAGATGCGGTCGAGAAACAGTATTCAGAAATGTTTAAGTATTCGCGCACCCTTTCCGGAATCATCCGCATTTTAATCACGAATGCTGACTCGATGCAAAAAACCGCAGAAGACGAAGCAAAGGCCTTAAAAAATCTAGGAAAAGACTTGGAGGATACACAGGCCCAGCTTGTTGTTGCTCAACGGGATGCTACTAGCTTTAAACAATAATTTGAAGATCTACAAAAATGCTATCATGATTTGCTTGAGTCCCATACCCAAGAGCGTTCGGAATTGAAAAAACAAGCCGAAGATGCCAAGTCAGATGCTGCCAAAATGCGACTTGCTTACGCTGATCTTGAGCGGAAGAATGTCGAGTTAGCGAGGAGGAATGCTGAACTGGAAAAGAAAAATGCTGACTTGGCTTCTAAGCTAGCGGAGGCGGAGAACAGGGCTGCCCTAGCAGAGGGTAATGTCGAATGTGCTATCAAGTCCGCTGAAGAGGCCCGCAAACAACTGTCGGAGGCTGAGGGAGAGGTGCCGGGTTTCGGCGAATTAATGATTGAATTCTTTGCGCATATCATCCGCACCGGAACATTTCTTGGATTGAAGATTATCCATCTACCCTAGTCCAAGTATGGAGTCAGATCGTTGAGTGGGAGAAAGAGGAGCTCAAGGTAGATTCCGTTGATGAGGACAAGCTGATAGAGAAATATTTACGAGATGATGAACCAGAACGCCTAGCCAAAGGACGCCGCCTCATTGCTGCTGTTATGGACGAAGAAAGGCGGAGGGCTAAGCAGAAGAACATTCCCGAGGCTGGTTCTTCCTCTACTGCCTCTGCATCTTCTGAAGTAGAGGGATATGATCCTGAAAACCCGGGGATCCCTCGGACAACTCTTTTATCCCCCATACCCGAAACGGCATCGGAGACAGCAGTCACTCCAGCCGAGAAGTCTTCAGAAGGTATCTCTACATTTTCACCTCAATTCGTCAAGGCTATCTCTACCTTTCGTCACGTGATCGAGCAATCGATGAAGAACCCATTATTTTCTCCTGAGTTGATAACTGTTGCTTCTCACTCTGTAGGTATTGAACCGTCCTAGGCTGACACTCATCATGATGACGAAATGATAGATGCCTTAAAGGATGATGGCGGCAACGGGGGACATGAGGAAGACCTTGAGGTAGCTATAGTCGGGGAGTCGAAAAGCGCCGATGATGTTACCTTAGCTGCACTGAAAGATGACCAAGATAAACGCTTGCAGCTTAAAGCTGAAGACTTAGACCCTGAAAGCCTTAAGCCCCTCGCAGTAGTGGATGCGGGATCAAGGTTAGTTGTTAAGCTTTCGACTAGATCCATTATAGAGGAACTTGCTAAAAAGTCTTCTCTTGATTCCAGCGCACCGCCTTTCGGGAAGAAGTCAACTGATTCCAGCACTTCAGCTTCAGGGAAGAAAAAGTCAAAGCGCATCTTGACGGAGGCCGAAAGAGAGGCGAGGGATGCGGAGAAGGCTGCTAAGAAGTCCAAGCCCTCTTCGAAGTCTAAATGATGGAGTGTCTTGCGTTATTTTAGCATTTGATTGACCCATAATTGTTGCTGCAAGGGTGGCCCTTGCACCTTCTTTTCGCCTGTTTTCCTGTGCAAATTCGTTCATTTGTAAATAAAAAATAATTCGTTTTCTGCAATGTCTGTTAGTCGTTAGTTTTGCACTTATGTAAGAATGCATGTCGTGCCGGAGTGGTTATCGGGCATGACTAGAAATCATGTGGGCTCTGCCCGCGCAGGTTCGAATCCTGCCGACCACGTAAGGTGCTGGACTTTGGCTCCATTTCCTTGCTTTACAGGCGGGTGCTTTGGGTTTATATTTAATGAATGACTCATGACGGATGGAGATATCCCACACATGTCGGCGTGGGTCCAGGCAAATACATCCAGGTTTGCCTTCAGGAAGTCAGTTAATTCTTTGGCTCGATGTGGATCCAACTGGGATCCAATCTTCAAAACTCTTGTTGGATCAGCTTCGTCAATGGGTATGTCCACTGTCGCTTCGTTAGGAGTCGCATTTCTAGCCTCTGGTTCATCGTCTTTTCTGGGATCCAAGTCTTCGGGCGTTCCTTTGGGCAACTCCATTGGGGCTGATCCCTCTAATTGCTATGCCGAACCCTCCTTTGGAGGGGGCGAGGCACCTTTACTCTCGATGTTAAGTCCCTTCATCAACATCTTTAACTCGGCAACATAACAAGCCCGTCCGGAGACTTGATCTCCTCTCACTACTCATGTTCCGGCTTCAGTTGGGAATTTAAGCAATAAACACCAAGGGGCGATGCAAGCGCTGAACTCTGCAAGGGCCGACCTTCCCAAAAATGCGTTGTAAGGCGAATCTACGTCCAACACTACGAACTGAAGCATCCGTACTCTTCGGCGTTCCCCTTGCCCCAATGTTACGGGCAATTCTATATACCCCATTGGAGCTGTCGATGCTCCGTTGAAGCCTCGGATCCAACCTTCGCATGGCTTCAAATCTTCAGACTCAAGTTTCATCTGATCAAACGACTTTTTAAATAAAATATTAACAGAGCTTTCATTGTCTACTAGCACCTTATGAACCAATGTCGGTCCAATGGTGGTGGTAATGATCAACGGATCGTCGGTGGGTGACTGGATTCCGGTATTGTCTCTGCTACGGAATACCACGTCATCAAACATTGTCCTCTGCTGTTTCACAGGGGCGATATCTTCCAAATCATCACATTCATCCACGTCCACGTGCTTAGCTGCATTAACGTATTGATCCATTGCTCTAAAACTGTGGATCGCTGGGTGGGGTCTACCTACTATGGTGTTAATAACAATTCCCTTGCCTTTCTGCTGCGCTGTAGGCTTGGGAGCAGATTGATTCTGGTTTGGAGCCTGTTCTCCTTGCCCCCTGTCTCTTGGCGCAGCCTTATATTCATCCAATTTTCCTTCTCGCAGCAGCTTCTCAATCAAATCTCTCAAATGTCGACATTCATTTGTTGAATGCCCATGAGTTCCATGAAACAGACAAAACTTTCCTGTTGCGATTTCTTTCTCCGTTGAGTCTCGAGGTGGCGGTCTTTTATATTGCAAAACATTGTATGTATCCAAGTAAATGTTCTCTAGAGTGTCGTTCAGCGGTGTATAATTCTCATAAGTTTGGAACCGGGGTCTTTTGTTGGGATCACTTCCTCTATTCCTATTTCTTCTGTTACCACTCGCGTTGCGGTTGTTGTTGTTGCCCCCGTTTCCATTATTGTCCTTTCCACTCTTGTTTCCCACATTCACCTCAACTTTCCCGGAACTTTCTCCAGACTGCTTCACGGCGACATTACTCTGAACATTTTCTTTTGAAGCCGCACCAGGCTTTCTCTTTCGGTTTGCCCTTGCCTCCTCTCGTCTTAAGTGAATATCGGCCTTTCCATAGAATAACTCTCTCGTGGGAGGTGGCTTCCCAGAAAGATAATCTCCAAACTCGGAATCAGGATCGACTCCTTCCATCAAAGCTATCAAGATGGTGGGCTCATGCGGGTCACTGACTTCTGTCACAGCTAAGTTGAAACGGTCGAGATATGACTTCAAAGACTCACCCGACGCTTGCTTAATTCTTGATAATTCAATAACATTTTTAGACTTTCGGGTATGGAGTCGGAACTGATTCATAAAACGTTCGCTTAATTCCCTAAAATTAGATATCGACCGAGGAGGGGGTCGGGTAAACCATAACAGCGCCACGTCTTCTAAAGAGATCGGGAAGGCTTTACACTTCACTGCGTCAGGGGCAGCAGCAGCATTCATGAGCCATGCGTATCGCATCAAATGTTGTCCCGGATCGGTTCTCCCATTGTATTTGTCCATCTGTGGCAGGTTAAAACGTCGGGGAAACTGAAAGTTGAGGATGTCATCGATAAAAGGAGTATGGCTTCGCTCAATGCCGTAATCTTCATTGGTGTAGTTCCGACTTTCAGACATAATCTGGCGTACCATAGTCCATACGTCAGCATTGGTCAGCGGCCGTTCAGGCTCCCTGGCTTTGATATCCGGGTTCCTTCTGGGCTCTTGATCAGGGGACACCCTCCTTCTGATGTTCGGGTTTCCTCTGGGCTCCTGATCAGGGACGCCCTCCTTCTTCGAGCCGCTTCTGCTCTGCTTTGTTCCCTACGTTCCCGGTCGATCTCGGGAGGAAGGGGCTGGAGCATTTGTCCTTGAGTGGGATTGGTGAGGTTAGGTTCTCTGGGTAATACATGGGATCCCCGCATTGGTAACAACATAGGCTCTCTTAAGCTCGGATCATTGGGTCCTAGTACCCGTGCAGCGTCCTTGCGGAACCCCAAAGATCCAAATGTCAGCTGCTCCAAATTTTGAGGTCGTTCGAGCGGGCTTCTTTCACGGGGTCATTCTTCCTCAGAAGAAGAAGACTGATCCGTTGGGGTGTGATGAACCGGAGATGGAGTTCTCTGTCTGCGGAGTTCGCTAATCTCCCTGCTCATGATTCTCATGTTTTCCTGCATCATGAGATTGGTGTGCTCATGGACTTTCATAGCCTACCTAGTACTCTCAAGCATGTCAAGAAGGCGCGAAATATCTCCTTGGGTAATAGGCGCAGATGGATTGACCTGATCATTGATCCTGGTGGCTGGAGTCAGAGCATTTGGAGGGGCTCGAGTAGAGGTTCCAGCATCACCAAGCGACGGATCGGATCGGAGCTGGGCAATCAGGTCGGCTCGGAGCTGGGAGACTTGTTCGGGTCGGAGCTGGGAAGCTTGTTCGGATCGGTGCAGTGCGATTTGTTCGGGTCGGTTCAGGTTGGGGGAGTGCACTGCTTCAGATTCTCCTACTCGGATCGGATCGGAGCTCTCTCCTTGAGTTCGGTTCGGATTGCCTGTATCTGTCCGATCCACTCCCGAGCTCTGCCCACGAGACCTTGTCACAACTGCATTTTGCTGATCTTCACCAACTCCGTTCCCTCGACTGGTTTGAACTTCCTTGCCTTTTCCTTTGGCCATAGTTCTTCAACAATCAACCAACAAATATTCAAGAGCGTCGAAACTTGAGGATTAACTTCTTTGAACTCAACGGTCCAAAAATTAGAATGATAATCCGGAAAAACAGAGAATTCAAATGGTTCTCAGTGAAAGCACCAAAATGTTAGACCAAAAAGTGGTTCTAACACCCAAATTGACTGAAATCGAAATAAAATGAGATCAAAAGTAAAATAGAGACACACAATTTATAGTGGTTCGGCGTTGAAAAGCCTACGTCCACTTTATAATCACTATTCTCGATGATATAGATGCAATTACAATGAGATACTCACTCAGTTTCACTCACAATTCATGTACATTCATTCAATTATCTCAAAACAAATGTTGAATGACGATTTGGATTATCTGGGAATGCTGGAATTCGGTTTTTTGAAAGTGTTTTAGCTCTCAAAGTGCCAAAAATATGATCCCTTTTACTGTCTCTTGACGGGGTATTTATAGGTCGAAATTCACTCAAATTCAGTTGGGTTCGGAGCCACGTGTCGTTCATCCCATCGTACTCGGGCTCGGATGGATTCCAATGCTGACAACGCATCAGAGAAGTAGTCATCGTGGGTAGGAAATGGTCATAACCGCTCCGAATATTCAGGCGATCGTGGGGGGGAAGTGACATGGAATGTGGGTTCGGTTCGGAGGAGTGAGCAGAAGGGGTTCGGATCGGGGCATCCGATCCGACCCGACCTGAACTGAAACTGAGTCCTTATCCATTTTGCTCTGCACCGTTCCGAACTGGTAGTAGCCCTCCGATCTGACTGGTGGTAGCTCTCCGATCCGACTGGTGGTAGCTCTCCGATCCGACTGGTGGTAGCTCTCCGATCCGACCCGATGCTTTCTAAGAAGAAACGTTCTTCAACGCTTGACATCTCGACTTCGTGTTGCCCATTTCACAAAGTAGGCTAACAACAACACTATAAGGTGCCATTTCAAATGGTGTAAAGATAACGGGGTGGGGGTGTGCATGTCATAATGATGGCAAACAAATCAAGCATAGCAACCATCCTTACATCTCTCACTCAGTGCGTAAAGCATACGATATTCACCACTTTGGTCACCTAGTCCTTTGGGCCATGACGGAATCCAATCCCGTGTAACTATCACTACAAGCCCACCATCCATCTCTCGGTGGTGAACCAAAGTTATGAATACCGACAACCCCTTTGCACACGTCCCGCAGCAAAGCCCAATCATGAAGTGAACTCATTGGTTCCCGACTGTATCCTGAGCTCTAACTTCCCATATTGGACTACCTTTGCATCTCGGGTTATTGGTCAATACTGGGTCGGGTCGGGTTCCCCTTCTAGCCATCGGTTCGGGTCGGGTCCTCTACTTTGAATTGGTTCGGTTCGTAGTCTTCCCCTGTAGCGGTTCGGTTCGGGTCCACAGCGTTGCATCGGTTCGGGTCCACAGCGTTGCATCGGTTCGGGTCGGGTGTCCCACTTCGGGTCAGATCAGGTTGCCATCTCCCATTCAGTTCGTGCTCCCGCTCCGATCATCTCCCTCGTTCTTCATTTACTCCAATCCGATCCCTTCGCCTTACTCCAGTTCGAGCCCTTCGTCCTTAAGTCGATCCGATCCCCAGATTAACCAACATGGCCTTCCTTTTTGCCAAGCCTCTCATGTGTTAAGTTTCGATCCGATCCGGATGTCCTTGCCCGTCCACTTATCTGATCCGTGCCCCATATCCGATCCGATCCGGTTCAGAACCTACACTTTTCCTGAGACTTTTCCAGCGAGTGTTTTACACCATTCGACGACGTTTTCGACCAATTTAACTATTGAAATCAATCACAAAGCATACCATACAGTCATAGCAATATAGCAAACTAACCACAAACACCAAAACAATGAATTTACATGTCAAAATGGATCAAATATACCCAAAACCCCATATTTTCCCTTAAGCATGCTTAAGCAAAACTAATCCTAGGGTTAACAAAACTTAACCAAATTAAACCAAACTTTTACCAGAGGCATAAAATATTATTTTCGAATTTATAGATATTTTTCCAGAATTTATTAGTATATAAATTCGCTAATCTTAACTAATTACCCCTAATCAACTGTAATTAGTGCAAAAACTATGCAAATCACTCACCTTGGCCACAAATAAAATACCAATTCTGAAATGAATCTCTGTTTGGCGTGAATACTGATGTCTAACAGCAGGTCTAGCCTTGCCTTGGTGCTAATCCTCTTTGGTTTGATGTAGATTAAGCCAAAACTTGATTAGAAATTGATTTGGGGATGTTTCTAGATGTTGGCGGCCATTGTTAGGGTTCAAGAATGAAAGTGGTGGCTGGAAAATGAGGGTAAGATCGTCCTCTAACTGATTTCAGCCTCCTCATAACCCTAATCCCGAAATCCCCATTGGACCTAGCTGTTAATCACCCGGTTAAGCCCAATTAAACTGTTTTTCACTATCTGAAACTTGTTTCAGCCATATCTCCCAAACGGTGAGTCCGTTTCGCTAATATGACCACACTACGGAAAGGTAAACCATCAAACGAATCTAATGGAAGTGGTTTCAGGTCAAAATTCCTTCCTAGTCAAAAGTTATGGCCAAAACAGTACCAACTAGGGGTAAAATGGTCATTTAAAAATCGACAAAAATCATGAACATGGGAAATGACCCCAATAGTCGTTTCCCAGAGTTACATGACCAAACGACTTCGTACGAAAGAGAAATAAATATTCTACGATCCTAGATACGTAGAATGCGGGTCGTTACAACAACCAACGACCATTTAACCTCAATCACAAGCAATTCAAACAATTCAACCAATTAAACACGTTTATTTTATAAATGTGACCAACAAGGTAAGTTACCTTTATTGGAACTAATCGTTAGAATAACGATTTGGTATTTCATTGAAATTAAACGATGGTTTAATTTCTTCAGTTAAAACAACAAATAAATATATAACTAGCAAACAGTCAACCATTGGCAAACAGAACACACAAAATAAAAACCCAATTTATATAAAATATAAATGGGAAAACTGAGTGAGTTTAACTCACTTTGATTTAAATCGTTGATGAAACGGTTCGTTAAACATGCGTTTAATTTTATTAAAAATTCCAGCGGCTTCCTCCTTCGTCCATTCCCATTTCAGATTTGTAGCGTTCATCGATATGATCCCAACGTCCATGCTGTTGTCCAATTCTGTTAATATATGGATGTGCAATACAAATTATAACCTCATGGTTAAATCTTAAATTAAATAAACAAATACCTTAATAAAATATAATTTAATCGTTAACCCTATCTTATTAGCGTTAATTTATAATTAGGTATATTTCCGGGCATTCGAATTCACCTGCTTGCTCCTTCGAACCATTAGCTTTTCCCCAAATACCCCCAAGCAAACGCTGCTTCAAACAAATCGCGCCACCCTTACTTTGTTCTCAATAAACAGGCCATCTCCTCTTCATATCCCAAAGCCCGCCCTTTACCCTTTTTTTTCAAGTGGGCTAAATGAGAATGCCGGCCCAACATCAATTTAACCGCACTAGGAAAAAGAAAATGCGGCCTTTCCTTTTGGCTTCATTCTACCACGCAAATTCTTCCAACGTCCGCAGTTGTCCCCCATGTAGAAATTTTCCCAATCCCCATTTTACGTTATTCACTTCATTCTTTTTTATTTAAGCACAAAAGCCCAATTCATGTCAAAACCCAATCCGCATCATGAAGCTACAGTAATATTTCTTCTTCTTCCCAGATGTTTAGAACCATTAGTTGTTATTCCTTTACACCATTCGCCAAGCTTTGTTTGATCGCTGCACCTCTTCACCGCCCCTTGGAAACGACTGTAGCACGCACAGGTGGTCGGAACACCATCAAACTCCAAACTGCTTCATAACCCATGCATGTAAACATCTCCCTTATTCGAACCCAGATTTCACCTTCCCGTCCTATTTTCGAAACCGCTACATGCTGTACGTAAACCTTCCCATTTTTCTTCTGTTTGCTTTCAACTTCCCCATAGTAGTACAAGTCTCGCCAATACAGTGCTTGCAACTGGTACTCAATGCCTACAAGCCTTCCTCCATACTGTTCAACATGATTCACCTCCAGTCCTCTTTTGTGTTTCATTGTTTTATACTCCCTTCTCTTCTACCCCATCTCAGTGTCAACCTCCCTATCACCGTCATTTATGCTGCTGGAGTACCAGCGCCGCCATCAGCAGTTCAGCCTGCTCACCTCCTTGGATGATCACTGAGAGCTTTGGTTTTGTGAAGAAGAAGGAGATCTGCTTTATTTATGTTTCTAAAAGAAGGAAGAAAGAAGCCTGAATATATATAAGAGAATTTCCGTGGAGAGCACGCTGTTTAGGTGTAGATTTACAGAAGTTTTAGAGTAGCTGTATGGTGAGAATTCCAAAACAACTTGGTCGGCACATAACAGGTGAATTGGCGACCAAGGAAATGTAAATTGAATTATTTATTTGTTACACTTCCCCAATGTTTTCATATTAGCTGCAAAAATGGTAAAATAACGTGTGTGCGTAGGAATTGAAGGAAAAGAATAGGGTGTGAATTAGAATTTAATAATATTATCGAAACTTCACCGTGAAGTAACATGCAGAACCCACTACAAATGATTTTCATTTACTGATAAAAAAGCTAATCTTAGTGTAAAAAGATATTCCAGATCCAATGGGACAAGTTTCGTCGAAATCCGAGGTCGTATGAAAAAATTTCCTTTATAAAACCAGAAATAAACACGTGTTTAATTTTTTCACAATCACCAGATAAATCGAATTAACTTGAAACTTTGAAATTCTATAATAATTTTTCAATATTAACCCAACGGCACCAGTTTCATCGCATTTCGAGGCTGTATCCCTGGTAGGCCATTTTTACGCGCACCGCAATGCCCTTTTGGACACCAAATTTCCCGGTCTCCAAAAATAACAAACTATATACCTATCCTGACTATAATTGACGATATGAATTCAACGGAATTGGTTTCGTGGGTTAATTTGATCGTCTTCTCAAGTTATATTCAAATATCTCTTTATTAAATTAATTACGCGCTATAAAAATTGACTGGGCGTTTGTGGCTGCTGTGGTCGCATACGACATCGGTTCGCCACGCCATTTAACACCGTACAATAATTTAATGATACGGTTCTAATGAAACTAGTTTCATCGAAATTGGCAACCGTTTGCAAAATGGCTATCTTAAAGGCATATATTTTAATAACGATTTCCATAACGATTATTTCAAAATTTGATTTGGCCATAACTAACAATTTATAATACGAAATCTAGATTTTTCTCTTTCATATGAAAATTATCATCAACACGGTTCCAACGTTTCTCATTTCACAGAAATCCGACATATATTGGATCCTGTATATTCAGTTAAAGTTCAGAACTCAATATTACGAACTGTCGCGCCATTTCGAGCTCGTTTTATAATTATATAAATTATAACGTTTAAATGTCGTTTTAAATAAACGAATTAAATACTAAATTCCATTAATATTCCAAATTTAATATTTAAAATAAATAAACAAATAAAATATTTGACTGCCAACAACACGGGTCGTTACATTCTTCCCCCTTTAAAATAATTTCGTCCTCGAAATTGCTAAGGTAAGAAAGAACGTTACAAACCCATTAATTTCCAAACCCAATTTATTCTAAATAAAAAAAACCGATTCAATATCATAAATAAATATTTTTCAAAAAATTTTCTAACACCTTAAATTCCCGGGAAAATTCGGCAGAGTCTCCCCGGCACGGAGTGACATCTGCGATATCGCAGGAATAAATAATATATATACATCGACCAACAGTCGGAAAACAAAAAATCAAAACCCCAAAAAATTTATATTTCGCGTAAGGGAACCTTTTTGCGAGCGCTATTCAATTTATCGCGATTTACTCAATCTAAATCTGATCCTCAAAAGCCATCTGGCACCTGTACTCAACTCAATTCACATATTAGTAACATATATATTAAATTCTAAGATAATATTTCACTAATCAACTGGTATAACTACGCCAATTATAAAATCAAACATTAGCACCAATTCATTATCAAATACATGGTTAATCATAGATTTCAATTCATACAGTTTCATTCCAGTTTAATTATACTGGAATTATTCTTTAGTTTGGAATTCATTTAGCTTTATTAAAATTTTGGATTATTCGATTCAAGCAAACCACCATCCAATAACAAACCAATCACAATCAACAACCAATACACGACTAAATCAACCAAATCAATTGAATTTACATTAATATTAATATTTTACTTTGGCTTCTCATATTTTATTATTATTTATTCATTTAATTTCCAATTTCCAACTCTGTTTTATTTAATTTCGATATCATTCTTAATTCGATTCAACTTAGACAAGTTAAGTTCCAATTCAAATTCTCAACCCGATTTGAATTACATTCAAATCGATCAAACAAACTAGTATCTCAATATATTGAGAAAATTATTTCTTTTCAATACAAAATATATATTTCGGGTAAAATTATTTCATTTAACCTCTTTACGAATCAATACTCTATCGATTGCCAATTCAACGCTTCTCAACACTTGTACCGACCAACTAACACAATACAAAACATTTGTATATGAAATTTACAAATACGCTCTCATATATATACACTCAATCTCGATCTAGGGTATTACTAACCCCATCTCTATCGAGTTACACCACAGAGCCAAGGTTATAACTAAACCTGGCTCTGATACCACTGTAATGACCCAAGGATTTTCGGCCCAGAAAATCGACATAAATAACTTTACCGTAACTCATGCCGACGTTCCAAACACCGAAAACACTGGACGTTATTGGAAAGAATTAGAGGGTGAGATAAGAAAGAAAGTTAGAATAGAAGAAGAAAAACCAACACAGAATCAGAGTCTCACATCGTAGCGGGACAAAATATAATACAAAAAGAAATCTTTACTGAGAGCTTTTAAAAATGCTTACAATATCAGAGTGCATCACACAACGGGATAGTTATAATAACCTGTTCCCATATACAACACACAGTGGAATAGTAGCTACATGATATCATACGTCTGAACACCTCCAGCTCGTCTCTGGACTTCACAGCATTCGATAACCTGTACCTGCACACGCCGGGCTAACCCGAGCATTTACAAAACACCGGGTCAGTCTGGTGAACCAAAGTGAGATAAACTCGCACAGTATTAAGGGTAACACACAACCTGATTTTAAAGTTAAAATCTTTTCAAAAGAAAAGGATAAGACCAAATCCACACATAAACACGGATGATTTTTAACTTACGATAACCCAAACCATTTTTGAAATCAATATCTTTCTTGATATTATAATAGTGTCTAAATAGAAGTAAATAAAAATCTAGTGGAACGCTTGCATCTCACGCTCCACATATATAGTATACAATCAAAAAATCCGTGGGCGCTTATTGGGGATTGGATTCTGACCTTGACAAGGTATGGGAGCACCTGCCGATAGTGTATCTCTAGAGGCGAATACACAAGGTTCAACAAGAACGTCTTGCAACCCGGCCCTCACATGACCGACCACTCATTTTGCTTGAGTGTATCGAATGTATATCACCAATGGTTGGGCTCAAACCACTGTTTCCCAAAAAGGGACAGCATCGAAATAGATTAAAGAAGCAAAAGGAATTTCTCTAGATAGGTGATTATACACCCTAATGGGAGCGACCCACATAGCCATGCAGCTTGCCCGATTTTTGTCATTTCCCGGTTGTGAGGCTTGAGGTTTTGAATTTCCTCTACAACACCTGGCCACCATTCACTTTGAATGCCACATCGTCAGATCCGCCATATATCACTAATTGACGTCCACAAAAATACTCTAGTGGTTAATTTAAGAGAACCGTCGTCCTCTACCACCAACTATGGTATGTTTGAAGATATCAACGTACGTGATCTCTTTGGAAATACTCTGTCAGACATCCGTCCATACAAGTCATCCAGGAATCGGATGAACCGAAGGTACTCTCCTACTGCATTCAATATAGGAATCACCCCATGGATCAGTAGCGAGAAGTCCTTGCAACTCGTAGATTCCAACCACGACAGAACCACAGTTTATCTCTGGCCGCTAAACCGGAGATTAGTAGCGGTTCTTCCGTTTGTGAAGATCTATGGTCTTCAATGCTCCATCTCGACCGCCTTCTAATATCTTCACGTATTTGTTGGTCAGAAGGGTTTTCGAATATAAATTCGATCCCGGTCTTTCCGTGCCAACAATCGTATTGGACAGATTTGATAGTCGGTAATTTAACTATCAAAATAAACAGTGTTTCAATCATAACAATCCAATGAGTTCACTAGTTCAGTATACTGTCTCACTTGGCTTTTTGATTAAACAAATATAAATTCAAAACTCTTAAATCCCTCGATATTAAAAATATAGTTTTCTCGCTTCTTATTTAACATAAGATTTTTCCTTAAACAAATTCACCTTTATATCCAGTTTCCTATTTTCACTTTCAAAACATTAGTTACATTATTACTCAATATTGGAAATCGATTTAACTTATTACACGTAAAACAACATTACAAAATATCGTTTATTTCATTACTTGGAATAACAACCTATTTTCATTCTGATAGAATAAAACTCATCTTTACGTTTCCTTTCTAATTTGAAAATGTCGTTATAATTTCATGCAACGCCTTTTATTCCCCTTTTCACTTTGGAATTCTTATTATATACATACTTGCCAACTTTTCACCAGTGGTTTGCATTACTATTCCTCTAATGAATTACTACTAACCTCTTTTACCATTACAACTAATACCATCCTCAGATAATCCTTATGTCGTTCAAGTTGGGGTATTTTAATTACCTCTCAGACCTTGATCAACAACGTTCATATCTGAAGATAAATATAAGTTGCAATCCCAAAACCCAATATTTCATTCTAATATATATGACAATTCCATTTAACAGTTTACTCCAATTATGGCTTCATAGAACTTCTTACTACTTGACAATCTTCCTCTCAGATATACCCATTATTTCTTAATTCAATAGTTGCGTACTTTATAAAACACCATTTTTTTTAACCTTTACCCTTTTTAAACAATTTCGTTTCATAATCCGGATTTGTATACGAAATCCGATAACCCATTTCTTTTATTAAATCCACTTTTACCAATTTCCTTTTCAATCTATTTAACCCTTTCCGCTTTGGAAATCGTATTCCAATTTTCTCCTTTTTGTAATGGCCGGAAATTCACCATACTTGAATTTTCAACAGTAATACGAAATCCTGTATTACTCGTCGAACAAAACCAAGTATTGAACTCCTGACTGTTAATAGAAAGAATTTAGAAGGTGAGATAGAAGAGGTAGAACTAATAGAATAGAAGAGTAAGAAGATATCAGAGTCTCACAGTGGAAATAATCTCACAGCGGAATTTCACAAAATATATATAATATTACATATCAGAGTTTGTTACATCAGAGTACATCATCATAATACATCATCATCAGAGTTTAACAGCATAATTATACATCATGACTTAGAATAATACAGATGTGGATATAATACTGGTCTTGGCCTTGACTTCATCAGGTTCCACTTGCCTACCTGGACTACTTGTCTACTCATAATAAATATTATGAGTACCCAAGAGTTTAGGAAACACAGAAAATAAACTCTGGGTCAGTCGGGGGACTGGTGTGAGTAAACATAGATAAGAAATGTAAACAAGGAATAAGGATTTAGGTTTTTCATGTTGACAGGTTTATTTATTTTAGAAGTCATTAGATCAATCCATGTCTAATATCTGGATAATGATCTAAGTATTTTATATCAAAACGTGTGATATTATAATAGTTTTTATCAAATAAATAACCATCTAGTGAAACGCTTGCATCTCACGTTCACATATAGTATAAAATCGAAAACCGCAGAGCGCTTAGTGGAGATTGGATTCCAACACACAAGGTATGGGAGCACCTATCGATCAGTGTACTCTAGAGGGTATACACTGCAAGTTCAAAAAGAACGTCTTGCAACCCGGCCACACATGACCGTCCACTCATTTAGCTTGAGTGTAACGAATATATTATCACCTCCACGGTTGTGATCAGCAACCGCTACCGAATGCTGCAGCAGTGAAATATAGATGAGAAGACAAAAGGAATTTCTCTAGATGGTGATAATACACCCTGCTTGGGTATGACCCAACTAGCCATGCTGCCTAGCCCAACTTTTGTTACTTCCGGGTTGTGAGGTTCTGAGGTCACGTTTATCCTTCTGACAGATTTCTCTTCAATTACTTTGAATGCCACATCGTCATATCCGTCAGAAACACTCATTCGATTACCCAAATATATTGCGGGCAATGAGGCTAAGAGAAACGAATTTCTCCGCCACCAACGTAATATACTTACGTAAAACGATGTGTAGAATCTAATTGACATACGTTGTCAGACACTCGTCCATTCGGGTTTGTCCTGGGACTGAACAGACCGAAGGTACTATTTAAAATAGTCATTGCATATCTCCGTCTTCAATATTTCTGACACGCGTCGTATACTTCGAATCAAAGTGGAATATTTATTCCGGTCTCTTCGAAACGATGTACGAAATGTCTTTTACAGTGGATAAATAATTATCAGCCTATCATGATTATAATACGGTTTACACATTCTTTAACTAGGAGTTTCTGTCAAAAAACAGTATATGTTTTCTTTGTTCATATCTGGATATTTTGATTATCGGTTATAAATGAACAATTTAAGTGTATGCGTCACATACGGTATTTTATTCAGTTTTGATCATCATTTAGAAATGAGAAAATAAAGCGTGTGCATCGCACACGGTCTTTTTCTTCGTTTGTCGTCGCAGTTTATACGATGTTTAATTCTTCCATTATCCTTGTAAATTATTTTCTTACTCATATTTAATCATAAATAAATTAAATTTATAATTTATTTAATTATTTCTTATATTATTTCTATTTTAAAACTCGTTAATCTTCTACAGTCGAACTTCTGCATTTTAGCCTTCTGCTGTTGTCTTCCTCGCACTTTCCTACAATATTTAAATAAAAATTTCTCTTTTTATTTATTTATTTACTTCTTCCTTATTTCGCAAAGTACCGCTTCCTTGTTTCGCAAAGTACGGGTTTCACGATTCATACTTGCGATTTTACTTAATATGAACGACTCGATATACGTGCGCTAAATGCTACGACTATGCGCACATATGTTTTTGACCTACACACAACACTAATTAAGTAAGCTATTCAAGTCTTTGCACAAAACTTAAGATGTTGAAAAATCTTATATAACTGAAGTGCATTATTTCTTTTCTCAGTTATGGTAGTGGAGATACCCAACTAGTACTCACTTTAAAGAAATCATCATTGTTGCACCACTTATTTAGATTGCTGATGTAAATTTTCAAATAGACAAAACTGTTCAAAGTTAATCAAGGTAGAACCAATGAAAACTAGTCCGCCTTTATCCAACTGATATAACTGATATAAACTAAAATGGTTTGGATAAAGCTTATATATTTGGTATGTATTTAAATGTAATTTGTTGGCTATGTTTTGTATACACTGCTTATAGGTCTACCACAACAAACCTAGCCTAACATATGATAGAGAGGCATGTGACTTCTTAACAATAGTTCATCACTCCATTCTTTCCCCACTTCTTCTTTGCTGTAAATTGTTCTTCACGCATGTGCCATGCATGATGCACCACAACAATTGGTGCGTCTTTCCTTTGTTCCCCCATTTAATTCTCACGCATGTGCCATGCACCGTATATAAAACAAGAAAACATCCCAACCGCAAAAACCAT
Organism: Allium sativum; assembly: GCA_030737875.1. NCBI lineage: Eukaryota > Viridiplantae > Streptophyta > Magnoliopsida > Asparagales > Amaryllidaceae > Allium > Allium sativum. The sequence goes on along the minus strand of CM060915.1, from coordinate 975,293,460 downwards.
TTAGTCCACCTGCTCCTTAGTTTAATTAAAGGTAAATATTTAATACCATGTATTAATAATTAGGCATTAATTATTCTCTAATACCATGTATAAGTATTAGGCCACCAATCCTTATTTTAATTACGGCTTCTTCTTCCTCTTAGAACACCTGCTCCATTATTTCTTCCATTACCGCACCATCCTCTCCCATTGCTTCTTCCATTACTTCACTAAAATTCAAACGAACAATGTCATCCTCATCTCCTACGAAATCTCTACACAACCATACCATTTTTGTATAACTCGAATCCACTTTCTCAAATGCAATGAACAGCTTCCGTTCCCCCCTTACAGTGAAAATCATGAACGACCTATCACCATTAACCCTCAAATTTCTCCAATATGTGCTATTTAATCCTACAACTCAATTACAATACCAACAACATGAATTAATGCTTAATTTCTACAAAATTTCCAATCCTAGGACACTTAGAACGTGCGCTGGGTTTATACAGTGGGAACAAAGTTGTTTCGAACTCCACTGAGATGTAACCGCCTAAACACAACCATGTCTATCCTATTATATGCATGTGTATATCAATGCATAAAAGAAGATAAAAAGGATAGTTTACTCACTGAGATGTAACCGCCTAAACACAACCATGTCTATCCTATTATATGCATGTGTATATCAATGCATAAAAGAAGATAAAAAGGATAGTTTACTCACCACAATGCTATCCAAATGATCCAGAAAATGCTTCAGATCTGAGAATGGGAATTCAATTTTGTTTGTGATGAAAATGTGAAGGAATTGAGTGGTATTTATAGGTAAATTCATGCATTAGAATATGAATTACTGTGCGCAAGTTCCAACAGCAAAACCCTTCTAGCCTCACCCCTCTCTATATCACCTACGGCACAAAATGAGGAGAACATGGTTTCAAATTTTGTCTTACTTAGGCTTGTAGCCAATGACATGTCCCTATGTGATGGCTTCTAGAAGATGAACCTTAACTTCATTAAATGCAATGACCCCTTTTTGGAATTTTATGGCCTTAAACAAATGTTTCCATTTGATTTTACTTGCTGAGGTGTTCATGCTATCTACACTATAGGATTTAGAGAAATGGTTTGCTAATCTTTAGTGTTACTATTTAGGGTATGTTTCATTTAATGCTTTCACATGGTTTAGATTTGTTAGATATTATTTAGGATCCTTAGGTGATGACTCCTCATATATTAGCCATATTATCATATCTTTGTTCTTGTCTTATCTTGTATGTTATTTTTATTTAAGTTTTCAACTTAAATGTTTTACACTTGTTTTTCCCTTTTTCAAGATTAAATCAAGTCTATACATACATGTGCTTATCCATATATATATTTGTTTCAAAAATCTCTTTAGTTTGATTTTAAATAGCAAATCTCATTTTAATTACTTATTAAAATGATTTAAAAGTCGTCAGAAAAGTCGGGACATTACAGTCCACCCCCCTTATAAGAATTTCGTCTCCGAAATTAAAGTAAGAAGATAGAAAGATTTTCCCAAAGATGATATTCCATATCATAATTACTTCGTACACTCTAATTATACATTAGATTCAAAGTCGTACTAGGCATACATATCATATTACCATCTAGGCATACATATCATATTACCATCTAGGCATACATATCATATTACCCTACTAGTGCTATACTTGACTGATTCAAGTTGTAGACTATCATATCATATATATAGATATATATATATAGCCCAACTCATTTCTCCATCCTACTCCTCTGACACTGTGTAGGTACCTTCATGATCCCTTTTCCCTTCGTGTCCCCAGAAGTTGACGGTTCATTCATGATAGCGTAAACATTAGGCTGTGGTGCCTTCTTCATCAGTGGGCAGTTCCTGATCATGTGTCCAGGCTGATGACAGTTGAAACAGAGGTTCTTTGCCACCATCTCATTCCTTTGATTCTGATTCTGCTGCTGTTGTTGTTGAGGTTTCTGCTGCTGCTGGAGTTGTTCTGGTTCCTTATCCTTTGACTCCTTACAGTACCTAGCGATATGTCCCTTCTGTTTGCAGTTGTGACACAGAAGATTCTTGAAACAATTTTCATACTTCTCCTCCCCTGTACTTTCTTTTTCTTTGTTCTCCCAATTCGGATTGAATTTCCTCTTCCGGGAGTTCTCGCCATTGATTTCTCCAGTCTGATCCTTTGCTGTTGTGGGTTTCTTAGCATCCAAGGCTTCATACCTGAGTGCTAAATCCACTAATTCGACAAACGGGTCCTTTAAATGTCCCATCATCCTTCCTTGCAGATTATCCTTCAGTCCAGCTACAAACATCTCGTTCTTCTTCAGTGGGGTATTTACCAACTCTGGTCCAAAGCTTGACAGTGCATTGAACTTGTTTTCATATTCGGTAACAGTCATGCCTTCCTGCTTTAGATCGATAAAGTCCCGGTACATCCTTGTCTTCCCAGTGGCTGGAAGATACTGGGCTTCAAAAGCTTCTTTGAAATTCTCCCAAGTAAAATCTTCCTCCGGAGTGTTTGCAGTCTGAGCGTCCCACCAGATTACTGCGGCTCCCTCCAGATTCCATGAAGCCAAGAGACGTTTGTATTCGTCATCTAACTTCAGTCCCTTAAAAATCTTCTCACATGATCTAATCCATGCTTGGACATCAACCAGTGATTCAGTTCCTTTAAACGTCTTTCCTCCCAGAGTAGTGTAGTTTTTGCAGATCATTGCGAAGTTTGGCTGCGTTGGAGCTTGGACCACTTCAGTTGTTTCCACTTGGGTTTGATTCACAGTGTGCCCATTGGTTGTGGTTGCCCTGCTTGCTCTTCGGCCTCGTCTTCCTTGAGAACTCATTTTCTGAGTATATGATTTGAAAGTCAATACTCAACCAGAAGATATTCCTAGGGATAACCTTAAGTTAATAACTAGGGTTGATAGCTATGGACGACCTATATAAAAATAGTTTTTAGTAAAAATACGCTCTCTCGATACTTACCCAACTCAATCTAGGGTGTTACTAACCCTATCTCTACTGAGTTACGCCACAGAGCCAAGGTTACTACTCAACCAATAGCTCTGATACCAAATGTAATGGCCGGAAATTCACCATACTTGAATTTTCAACAGTAATACGAAATCCTGTATTACTCGTCGAACAAAACCAAGTATTGAACTCCTGACTGTTAATAGAAAGAATTTAGAAGGTGAGATAGAAGAGGTAGAACTAATAGAATAGAAGAGTAAGAAGATATCAGAGTCTCACAATGGAAATAATCTCATAGCGGAATTTCACAAAATATATATAATATTACATATCAGAGTTTGTTACATCAGAGTACATCATCATAATACATCATCATCAGAGTTTAACAGCATAATTATACATCATGACTTAGAATAATACAGATGTGGATATAATACTGGTCTTGGCCTTGACTTCATCAGGTTCCACTTGCCTACCTGGACTACTTGTCTACTCATAATAAATATTATGAGTACCCAAGAGTTTAGGAAACACAGAAAATAAACTCTGGGTCAGTCGGGGGACTGGTGTGAGTAAACATAGATAAGAAATGTAAACAAGGAATAAGGATTTAGGTTTTTCATGTTGACAGGTTTATTTATTTTAGAAGTCATTAGATCAATCCATGTCTAATATCTGGATAATGATCTAAGTATTTTATATCAAAACGTGTGATATTATAATAGTTTTTATCAAATAAATAACCATCTAGTGAAACGCTTGCATCTCACGTTCACATATAGTATAAAATCGAAAACCGCAGAGCGCTTAGTGGAGATTGGATTCCAACACACAAGGTATGGGAGCACCTACCGATCAGTGTACTCTAGAGGGTATACACTGCAGGTTCAACAAGAACGTCTTGCAACCCGGCCACACATGACCGTCCACTCATTTAGCTTGAGTGTAACGAATATATTATCACCTCCACGGTTGTGATCAGCAACCGCTACCGAATGCTGCAGCAGTGAAATATAGATGAGAAGACAAAAGGAATTTCTCTAGATGGTGATAATACACCCTGCTTGGGTATGACCCAACTAGCCATGCTGCCTAGCCCAACTTTTGTTACTTCCGGGTTGTGAGGTTCTGAGGTCACGTTTATCCTTCTGACAGATTTCTCTTCAATTACTTTGAATGCCACATCGTCATATCCGTCAGAAACACTCATTCGATTACCCAAATATATTGCGGGCAATGAGGCTAAGAGAAACGAATTTCTCCGCCACCAACGTAATATACTTACGTAAAACGATGTGTAGAATCTAATTGACATACGTTGTCAGACACTCGTCCATTCGGGTTTGTCCTGGGACTGAACAGACCGAAGGTACTATTTAAAATAGTCATTGCATATCTCCGTCTTCAATATTTCTGACACGCGTCGTATACTTCGAATCAAAGTGGAATATTTATTCCGGTCTCTTCGAAACGATGTACGAAATGTCTTTTACAGTGGATAAATAATTATCAGCCTATCATGATTATAATACGGTTTACACATTCTTTAACTAGGAGTTTCAGTCAAACAAACAGTATATGTTTGCTTTGTTCATATCTGGATATTTTGATTATCGGTTATAAATGAACAATTTAAGTGTATGCGTCACATACGGTATTTTATTCAGTTTTGATCATCATTTAGAAATGAGAAAATAAAGCGTGTGCATCGCACACGGTCTTTTTCTTCGTTTGTCGTCGCAGTTTATACGATGTTTAATTCTTCCATTATCCTTGTAAATTATTTTCTTACTCATATTTAATCATAAATAAATTAAATTTATAATTTATTTAATTATTTCTTATATTATTTCTATTTTAAAAATCGTTAATCTTCTACAGTCGAACTTCTGCATTTTAGCCTTCTGCTGTTGTCTTCCTCGCACTTTCCTACAATATTTAAATAAAAATTTCTCTTTTTATTTATTTATTTACTTCTTCCTTATTTCGCAAAGTACCGCTTCCTTGTTTCGCAAAGTACGGGTTTCACGATTCATACTTGCGATTTTACTTAATATGAACGACTCGATATACGTGCGCTAAATGCTACGACTATGTGCACATATGTTTTTGACCTACACACAACACTAATTAAGTAAGCTATTCAAGTCTTTGCACAAAACTTAAGATGTTGAAAAATCTTATATAACTGAAGTGCATTATTTCTTTTCTCAGTTATGGTAGTGGAGATACCCAACTAGTACTCACTTTAAAGAAATCATCATTGTTGCACCACTTATTTAGATTGCTGATGTAAATTTTCAAATAGACAAAACTGTTCAAAGTTAATCAAGGTAGAACCAATGAAAACTAGTCCGCCTTTATCCAACTGATATAACTGATATAAACTAAAATGGTTTGGATAAAGCTTATATATTTGGTATGTATTTAAATGTAATTTGTTGGCTATGTTTTGTATACACTGCTTATAGGTCTACCACAGCAAACCTAGCCTAACATATGATAGAGAGGCATGTGACTTCTTAACAATAGTTCATCACTCCATTCTTTCCCCACTTCTTCTTTGCTGTAAATTGTTCTTCACGCATGTGCCATGCATGATGCACCACAACAATTGGTGCGTCTTTCCTTTGTTCCCCCATTTAATTCTCACGCATGTGCCATGCACCGTATATAAAACAAGAAAACATCCCTACCGCAAAAACCATTTAGTCCACCTGCTCCTTAGTTTAATTAAAGGTAAATATTTAATACCATGTATTAATAATTAGGCATTAATTATTCTCTAATACCATGTATAAGTATTAGGCCACCAATCCTTATTTTAATTACGGCTTCTTCTTCCTCTTAGAACACCTGCTCCATTATTTCTTCCATTACCGCACCATCCTCTCCCATTGCTTCTTCCATTACTTCACTAAAATTCAAATGAACAATGTCATCCTCATCTCCTACGAAATCTCTACACAACCATACCATTTTTGTATAACTCGAATCCACTTTCCCAAATGCAATGAACAGCTTCCGTTCCCCCCTTACAGTGAAAATCATGAACGACCTATCACCATTAACGCTCAAATTTCTCCAATATGTGCTATTTAATCCTACAACTCAATTACAATACCAACAACATGAATTAATGCTTAATTTCTACAAAATTTCCAATCCTAGGACACTTAGAACGTGCGCTGGGTTTATACAGTGGGAACAAAGTTGTTTCGAACTCCACTGAGATGTAACAGCCTAAACACAACCATGTCTATCCTATTATATGCATGTGTATATCAATGCATAAAAGAAGATAAAAAGGATAGTTTACTCACTGAGATGTAACCGCCTAAACACAACCATGTCTATCCTATTATATGCATGTGTATATCAATGCATAAAAGAAGATAAAAAGGATAGTTTACTCACCACAATGCTATCCAAATGATCCAGAAAATGCTTCAGATCTGAGAATGGGAATTCAGTTTTGTTTGTGATGAAAATGTGAAGGAATTGAGTGGTATTTATAGGTAAATTCATGCATTAGAATATGAATTCCTGTGCGCAAGTTCCAACAGCAAAACCCTTCTAGCCTCACCCCTCTCTATATCACCTACGGCACAAAATGAGGAGAACATGGTTTCAAATTTTGTCTTACTTAGGCTTGTAGCCAATGACATGTCCCTATGTGATGGCTTCTAGAAGATGAACCTTAACTTCATTAAATGCAATGACCCCTTTTTGGAATTTTATGGCCTTAAACAAATGTTTCCATTTGATTTTACTTGCTGAGGTGTTCATGCTATCTACACTATAGGATTTAGAGAAATGGTTTGCTAATCTTTAGTGTTACTATTTAGGGTATGTTTCATTTAATGCTTTCACATGGTTTAGATTTGTTAGATATTATTTAGGATCCTTAGGTGATGACTCCTCATATATTAGCCATATTATCATATCTTTGTTCTTGTCTTATCTTGTATGCTATTTTTATTTAAGTTTTCAACTTAAATGTTTTACACTTGTTTTTCCCTTTTTCAAGATTAAATCAAGTCTATACATACATGTGCTTATCCATATATATATTTGTTTCAAAAATCTCTTTAGTTTGATTTTAAATAGCAAATCTCATTTTAATTACTTATTAAAATGATTTAAAAGTCGTCAGAAAAGTCGGGACATTACACTTTTTACTTAATCTCATTATTAACTAACGTTAATTTAAAATTGACGTTTATAACGCCTCATTGCTTTTTTAAACCTTGTTTAAATCAACTCTGGTTTAGTCTAAACCCTTTCCATCCAAATTTCCCTTTTGATAAACTTTTATTCAAAATATATATTTCAAATCTATCTTTAGTTATAAATAAATTTTATAATTTCAGTTCTATCAATTCACCTGACAATAAATCGATATAAATAAACAATTTACTTATAGGCCATTTACTACCGATTACTTAACCAACATAGCCCATTAGTTAAAACATAACACAGGTTGATTTTTCAATCAATGATCAATACTCAAATCCTTTACCCAAACATGATAGTTCATATGATAATATGAAAATAAATAATATATTTTGAGGAATCCCGTTAGATCCCTCCAACCTGTTCTTCCCTGAAATCAAAACGGTTATCTCAAATCAGATAATTCAGTCTCACATAACTGATAACAACCAACGACCATTTAACCTCAATCACATGCAATTCAAACAAATCAACCAATTAAACACGTTTATTTTATAAATGTGACCAACAAGGTAAGTTACCTTTATTGGAACCAATGATTAGAATAACAATTTGGTATTTCACTGAAATTAAACGATGATTTAATTTCTTCAGTTAAAACAACAAAAATTATATAACTAGCAAACAGTCAACCATTGGCAAACAGAACACACAAAATAAAAACCCAATTTATATAAAATATAAATGGGAAAACTGAGTGAGTTTAACTCACTTTGATTTAAATTGTTGATGAAACGGTTCGTTAAACATGCGTTTAATTTTATTAAAACTTCCAGTGGCTTCCTGCTTCGTCCATTTCCGTTTCAGATTTGTAGCGTTCATCGATATGATCCCAACGTCCATGCTTTTGTCCAATTCTGTTAATATATGGATGCGTAATACAAATTATAACCTCATGGTTAAATCTTAAATTATTAAACAAATACCTTAATAAAATATAATTTAACCGTTAACCTTATCTTATTAGCGTTAATTTATAATTAGGTATATTTCCGGGCATTCGAATTCGCCTGCTTGCTCCTTCGAACCATTAGCTTTTCCCCAAATAACCCCAAGCAAACGTTGCTTCAAACAAATCGCGCCACCCTTACTTTGTTCTCAATAAACAGGCCATCTCCTCTTCATATCCCTAAGCCCGCCCTTTACCCTTTTTTTTCAAGTGGGCTCAATGAGAATGCCGGCCCAACATCAATTTAACCGCACCAGGAAAAAGAAAATGCGGCCTTCCCTTTTGGCTTCATGCTTCCATGCAAATTCTTCCAACATCCGCAGTTGACCCCCATGCAGAATTTTTCCCAATCCCCATTTTACGTTATTCTCTTCATTCTTTTTTTTAAGCTCAAAAGCCCAACTCATGTCAAAACCCAATCTGCATCATGAAGCTATAGTAATATTTCTTCTTCTTCCCAGATATTTAGAACCATTCGCTGTTATTCCTTTACACCATTCGCTAAGCTTTGTTTGATCGCTGCACCTCTTCATTGCCCCTTGGAAACGACTATAGCACGCACAGGTGGTCGGGACACCAACAAATTCCCAACTGCTTCATAACTGACGCGTGTAAACATCTCCCTTATTCGAACCCAGAATTCACCTCCCCGTCCTATTTTCGAAACCGCTACATCCTGTAAGTAAACCTTCCCATTTTTCTTCTATTTGCTTTCAACTTCCCCATAGTAGTACAAGTCTCGCCAATACAGTGCCTGCAATTGGTACTCAACGCCTACAAGCCTTCCTCCATACTGTCCAACGTGATTCACCTCCAGTCCTCTTTTGTGTTTCATTGTTTTATACTCCCTTCTCTTCTACCCCATCTCGGTGTCAACCTCCCCGTCACCGTCATTTATGCTGTCAGAGTACCAGCGCCGCCATCAGCAGTTCATCCTGCTCACCTCCTTGGATGATCACTGAGAGCTTTGGTTTTGTGAAGAAGAAGGAGACCTGCTTTGTTTATGTTTGTAAAAGAAAGAAGAAAGAAGCCTGAATATATATAAGAGAATTTCCGTGGAGAGCACGTTGTTTAGGTGTAGGTTTACAGAAGTTTTAGAGTAGTTGTATGGTGAGAATTCCAAAACAAATTAGTCGGCACATAACAGGTGGATTGGCGACCAAGGAAATATAAATTGGATTATTTATTTGTTACGTTTCCCCCATGTTTTCATATTAGCTGCAAAAATGGTAAAAGAACGTGTGTGCGTAGGAATTGAAGGAAAAGAATAGGGTGTGAATTAGAATTTAATAATATTATAAAAACTTCGCCGCGAAGTAACACACAGAAACCACTACAAATGATTTTCGTTTACTGATAAAAAAGCTAATCTTAGTGTAAAAAGATATTCCGGATCCAATGGGACAAGTTTCGTCGAAATCCGAGGTCGTATGAAAAAATTTCCTTTATAAAACCAGAAATAAACTCGCGTTTAATTTTTTCATGATCACCAGATAAATCGAATTAACTTGAAACTTTGAAATTCTATAATAATTTTCAATACGAACCCAACGACACCAGTTTCATCGCATTCCGAGGTTGTTTCCCTGGTAGGCCATTTTTACGCGCACCGCAATGCCCTTTTGGACACCAAATTTCCCGGTCTCCAAAAATAACAAATTATATACCTATCCTGACTATAATCGACGATACGAATTCAACGAAATTGGTTTCGTGGCTTAATTTGTTCGGCTGCTTAAGTTATACTCAAATATCTCTTTATTAAATTAATTACGCGCTATAGAAATTGAATGGGCGTTTGTGGCTGTCGTGGTCGCATACGACATCGGTTTTCCACGCCATTTAACACCATACAATAATTTAATGATACATTTCTAATGAAACTAGTTTCGTCGAAATCGGCGACCGTTTGCAAAATGGCTATTTTAAAGGCGTATATTTTAATAACGATTTCCACAACGATTATTTCAAAATTTGATTTGGCCATAACTAACAATTTATAATACGAAATCTGGATTTTTCTCTTTCATATGAAAATTATCATCAACACGGTTCCAATGTTTCTCGTTTCACAGAAATCCGACTTATATTGGATCCTGTATATTCAGTTAAAGTTCAGAACTCAATATTACGAACTGCCGCGCCATTTCGAGCTCGTTTTATAATTATATAAATTATAACGTTTAAACGTCGTTTTAAATAAACGAATTAAATATTAAAATCCATTAATATTCCAAATATAATATTTGAAATAAATAAACAAATAAAATATTTGACTGCCAACAACACGAGTCGTTACAGATTTCCTCAAAAATATCACGGGTATAAAGCTAAGAGAAACAAATTCCTCCACCACCAAATGTAAGTACGTTTGAAGAGATCAACTTCCGCGATCTATTAAATATACTCTGTCAGACATTCTTCCATATAGGTTGCCTTGGGACTGGACAACCGAAGGCACTATTATGTAAATCCATCTTAGGCAATTTCTACCTAGGATTAACAAACAACCCTTGCTTAAACTCCGTCTTCAGTTATCTTCAACATATTTGATTTGCAACGCTAATGCCAATACGGAGTGGTTCTCGGATAATAATCCAACCGGTCTCTGCATAATGACAACGGAAAAATGGTCAAAAACTTCGATATTCTGTGATTTAGCAATCAAAGAAAACATGTGTACAACCAACGATATTACTTCCAGATGGAAATTCTATCGATCATCATCAATCATCCATTATCTCTTAAATTAATTAACTTATCTTTAATTTATTCATTTACTCATTTCCTATTTCCATATATTCGTAAATTCTTATTTTCTAAGTTTAGAAAATATACTTTATTAATCACTGGAAAACATTTCCATATTTACTCTCATTTCATATTTTTCTATATTAGAAAACATTTCTGATTCTTATTGGAAAACATTACCAAACTCTTTCATTGGCTTTGAACAGATGTTTAAATAAAACATCGCGACGCCAACTCAAACCATTACACTCATTAACTAAATTCACTTAACCAGCCTTTACTATTGAACCTTAACCATTCCTTAGTTAAAAACGAAGTCAATCAAGTTGGGGTATAACTACCTCTCAGACCTTAACTTAACAACATTTCTAACCACGAAATAGATCAAGTTCATCCTTTTAATCTTTAACAAACTTTCTTGCGAAACTCACGGATTCTATTTACGAATCCACTTCTTTTGTAATTGGTTATAACGATAACGTTATAATCCCTACTTTCGAAATATCTAACTTCAAATATAACTTTTACTCTTTAATTTGAATAAATAAATAAACACTTAATTTATAAATAAATAAATCTTGATTTAAAAACCGAAAAGTAAAAGTACTTTCCTGAATTCGACGATTTACTCTCTTCGAATAACTAATATTTGGTTAACTCACTTCGAATAACTAATATTCGATTATCTCTCTTCGAATAACTTATATTCGATTAACTCACTTCGAATAACTAATATTCGATTATCTATCTTCGAATAACTAATATTCGATTAACTCACTTCGAATAACTAATATTCGATTATCTCTCTTCGAATAACTTATATTCGATCAACTCACTTCGAATAACTAATATTCGATTATCCCTCTTTGAATAACTTATATTCGATTAACTCACTTCGAATAACTAATATTTGATTATCTCTCTTCGAATAACTAATATTCGATTAACTCACTTCGAATAACTTATATTCGATTAACTCACTTCGAATAACTTATATTCGATTTAACTCTATTTCAAAACCCTAAATTTCCTTTATACATATTCTTATCTGAAAAATATGTATTTAAATCCCTTATTCACCTTAAATGCGAATAATATCCCTTTTATACAAACCAAACAGTTAGATTTCACATTTTAAAATAATATCCCATTTCCATATTCAATACATACTTCTATTTATAGAATTATTCATACGAAATCTCTCTTTTTATTCTATCACTTAAATCTCATTTAAATTCCCTTTATAAATGCTGAGTTCACATTCTATTTCAAATATCAGTGTTGAATCTGATTCTACTTCTCTATATATTTTTTGGCTTATATATTCTATTTATCAAATGATAAATATTTTATTCAATTTATAAAACATTATTTATAAATTAATATTCTTTGTTTATCTGTTTAAATAGATTTTTATTAAATATTTACTTTAAATCCTTATCACGATATAACCGTGTGCGAAGCACGGGTCTAAACTTTCCTAATGAAAATTCTCTTTTTATTTCTCTATTTGTTCTATAAATATTTCATTTTCTATTTGTTTTACAAATATTTCCTTTTATATTTGTCTTACAAATATTTCCTTTTATATTTGTTTTACGAATATTTCCCTTTTATATTTATTTTACAAATATTTCCCTTTTTTAATTCTATTTACTTTCTAAATAAATAATCCTTTTATACTTCTATTTATTTAACAAATAAATATTTCCTTTTTATAATTCTATTTATTTCATAAATATTTCTTTTATAACTCTATTTATTCTCTGAATAAATATTTCTCTTTTTAATTCTATTTGTTTTACAAATATTTCCTTTTATATAAGTTCCGTTGATTTTATATAAATAATTTATTTTTAAAATACACTTTGAAAATTCCCTTTTTTCACATTCCAGTATTTCTTATGGTATTTCAAATACCAAATAACTAGACCAGTGTTATCATAATCAATCACAGATTATATATCACCATATATGAAAACAATATAATTCACATCACCTTCATTTCAACACTAAATATTCTGATCAACAGAATCCATATTTGATTAACGATGTATATATAACTATAACGATATTTTCAATTAATCAATTAGCAGTTCAACCAAACAGTCAAAACATAGCAATCAACCAACCTTTATCAGTTCTAAGAATTCGTTATAAAAATATAACTGTTCAGAGTTAGTGAGTTTTACTCACATTGGACGATCATTGTTAAATAACGATAATTGACGCTTGATTCAGACGGACAATTTATTTCGCTATAAATTGTAACGGGCTTCGATTCACTCCCCGTCAGCTCCATTGTGTAGTGTCCGTCCATACGTTCCTAATGGATCTTGTTTTGCTGAATTTGGTTAACATATGAATAAGTTACGGTATTTACAAGTTAGCACATGATTTAAAATTAAATAAAACATCAATTATTTATCTTTGGGCTTAACTTTACTTTCCTAGCCCACACCCTCCTATTGAACCCGACCCGCTTCGTGCTCTTCCCCAAAACAGAAAATACCGATGCCTGCTCCTTCCTTAACAATTCACGCACCATTTCCAGTATCATCTCTCCACTCAAACTCCTCCACTACACCACCGAATCACAAACACAAACCATCTTTGAAACCCTGGTCGATTTCTCCATCGTTCCATACCGCAAGTACCCAACTCGAGCTCACCTACTAGTTTCTATCGAACAGCATTCCCGGTTAAATACAGACATTGCGCAACCTCAAAGTACCCATAAAATTCTCCAAAACTTCACAACTCGTGCTATCTTCATCCCTGAGTACAAATCCAATACCTATACTTTGAATCATTGTTCTACTTTACAGAAAAACAAAACCCTAGGTTCTTTGTTTCTCATCGAGCATTCCAAAATCGGCGTCGCACAAACTGAAAACCCCATGGAAATGGAGAGCTACTTGCAACGAGTTCAAATATATTTGTATTATAATTTATAGAATTTTATTTTGATTTCTAATGATTTTAGAAAGATTGATTTCCTGTTTCGAGAAACTAGCGGTGGAAAATATTGACCGTGGGAAAATGTTTAGGGCTAAGGGGTGTTAAAGGGTATTATATAGGATTTTTATATTAATTTTTAAATCGATTTTTATATTTATTTTTAAGCAATCGCTATATGTATTTATCTTTAAAAATTCGTACGATCACATATAATACCCAAAAATCATGAAAATGGGCATGCAGCTATAGTTCGACTTTACGGACACAATGAAACTGGTTTCGTCGAATTCGGACTTCGTTTGCTCAAACAACGTATTTTTAAAGTCGAATTATAGACTGTTTTTCACATTAAAATCCCATACGGCCACATACTGACATCAAAAATCACGACAATTGAAATCTAGCAATTATTTAATATTGCGGATCCAACAAAATTAGTTTCATCGAAAACGAAGGTCGTTTGCAAAACTGACTATTTTTAATGCTCTAAATAAATCCTTTTAAATATTAATATAATTAAACAATTAAATTAAAAAAAATTAATATTATCGTATATATATTCACATTGAATATATACAGCTCCAGAATATACATACCTGGATATACAACTCGATATTTCAAAATTCCCAGTTACATCGATATTCAATTTATATTTAAATCCCTTTATAATATAAATAAATCGATATAAATTATAAAGGAATTCCATAGCGACTTTTATAAAATTTGAGTTGGACATAAATCAAAATCTACACAAAGAAATCCCGATTTTTCTCTTCCATTAGAAAAATATACTTCACCAGCTCCGAACGTTTCTTGTTTCACAAAAATCCGATTTAAAACGGATTTTGTATATTCAATTAAAGCTCGAATCGCCAAATTACGAACTGCCGCACCATTTCAAGCTCAATTAAATTATAATTTATACGTGCAACCATCGTTAATTAATATATTAATTATTGTAATTCAATTTTAAATTGAATTATATATTTTGAATTTCCCAATTCACACCATATTGCTATTTCAGCTAATTCTGATTATTTCAGAATTTAATATATTATTTAATTATTATACTAATTAAATATTCAAACTAATTTAATTTAAACTATTAATATCTCTAAATCATTTTTTAAATAATTAAATAAAGTACTTATTATACCGTAAAAATATGGGATGTTACATTCTTCCCCCCTTAAAATAATTCCGTCCTCGAAATTGCTAAGGTAGAAAACAAACCTTATTAACTGAATTAAAAATTATTTATTTACTTTTAATTTCAGTTTTAACTGAGTCAAGCAATTTCAATTAAAATATTAATTTATTTCGATTAACAAAAAATTTCAAAAATCCTGAAAATTTTCTAACACCTTAAGTTTTCGAAAAATTTCGCCAGCACCTCCTTTGTACTGGTCAATATCTCAAACTCCAACTCGCCTCTCTAGGCCATCTCCAACCCAAAAGAAAATCAAATAGCCAAGCGGCTTGCAAATTCGGCTCATGAAAATCTCATACGCAATATATAATACAAACTTGTACCTTTTTGTCGAGCATATCATTTTAACCTTTACATCTGCTGCTAATTCAGCATATACCAATGTTACCCCAATCAAACTCCAATCACTTTTATCTCCAACACAAACATTCGCTTATATCCAAGCCAAACATCATTTCAAACTCGAGTTTCATTCTCAATTCCAAACTCTTAACTTGATTATCAAATTACACTTCGAATTCGAATCTCACAAATCCAATTTGTCTCGATATCACTTCAATACAATTCAATTTCCATTTGGTGTCCCAGATTTTTATTATGTTGTTTCAAATCAAACAATCTTTCCTTGGGAATTTTAAATACTTAGCTTTTCTAAAATCAAATATTCCTTTTCAGGATTCAAAATAACTTGATTTCCACAAAACAATTCAAAAACAAAATCTTTGGCAGTAATCCGTCACTTACAACTCGAAAATGAATACCGATAATGGTCGACTTCATCATTGGAATTATTTTTCAGCGATCAAAGTGATTTCAATACTATATCATTTCAAAACTCATTTTTAAACACTTTTATTTTGAAATTAGTTCTAAATATTCTTCTCAATGCTTAAAATAATTTTAAGATTTCCCAGGATCTTAAAATTGCCATATATTTAATCCAGATCCATTTACAACCACTTCTACAACTTTTAATTCCAATTCTGATTTTAATTTCAGATTCAATTCATTTCATAATACTTATACGAATTTTATTTGGTTATATATATATAACCATTTAATTTATAATCTTACTCGATTATATTAACTAACACATCCAATATACTATAATATTTCAAATATCTATACTTTGTTTATATCAAAATATATTTTGTGTAAAATTATTTCATTACCCTCTTTTCAAAACATACAGTGTTGGTTCATCGTATTCGACTGCTTATAAATCCCTACCGACACAGTGGATTAAACTGATCGACCAGAACTCATAAACCACTCAACCAATAAATCTACTTGTAACACCCCGTATGTTGGATAACTTGTTATAATATAAAATAGGGCAGAATTAAATTTTAAAATCTGAATAAGGGGAAACGGGCTATGCCATTGCGTTTGTCTCGGAAAAATACCCGAAATAGAGTCTGAGTTTTCGAAAATCGGAGTTCGTATGACCCAGTTAAGGCTCGAAGAAGTTTTCAGAAAATTCAAAACAAATTTAAAATATTCAAATTTCACAGTTCAGAAGAGGCGGGAAAATTCCCGCCAGACAGAGGGTGTCGACACAGGGGTCGACATGGGTGTCGACCCCCCCAAGGGGTCGACCCATGTGTCAACCCAGGGGTCGACCCCCCCCTGTCGGTCAGTGTGACCTAGGTGCACTGATTTGGGATTTGGGCTATGTTTTGGTGGCTAGTGACGAAATCTGATGGCTCTAACCTAATCTAGGGTTAATCTAAGGGCCTAAACTACATCCTAAATCTATATATACACCCTAAGACTACCCTAATTCATACTAAAAATAGATACAACGTCGTTATGCCGTCAAAATGCAACTTGAAGGAGCCTCCATCAAATTAAAGAGGAAGATAGCTTCTCAAATCAACTTCTAATCAACTCTAGCAACTTAATCTTCTTCATAGGAGTGCTAATCAACAAGTTGTGAGTTTCTATGCCTTTATCAAGCAATTTCTAAACTAATTATGATAGGATATAATGAGGTTATGGTTATGTATGTGGATCAATGCAAGTTATGTTATCATATGCTATGTGTTCATGTTGTTATGCAAGTTATGCAAGTCATATGCTATGTGTTCATGATGTTATGCAAGTCATATGCTATGTGTTCATGATGTTATGCAAGTTATGCAAGTCATATGCTATGAGTTCATGATGCTAGTTATGAAAATCACTATGATAAACATTGATCCATTATGACACCATGTTATGCAAGTTTGGTTTTTGATTATATGCAAGTTCATATATGACATGTTATGCAAGTTTGGTGTTTGATTATATGCAAGTAACATGTGCAAGTTTACACCTTTGTATGAGATGCATACATATGCAAGTTAACCCCTTTGTATGTCATACATACATATGC
Source organism: Allium sativum (assembly GCA_030737875.1). Classification (NCBI taxonomy): domain Eukaryota; kingdom Viridiplantae; phylum Streptophyta; class Magnoliopsida; order Asparagales; family Amaryllidaceae; genus Allium; species Allium sativum. The sequence goes on along the minus strand of CM060915.1, from coordinate 975,275,996 downwards.
AAGTTTACCCCTTTGTATGACATAAGTAACTTATGCTAGTTACCCTCTTTATGACATATGTGATTCATGCAAGTTTGGGTTGATTATTTATGCTAGTTGGGTTTGATGATATGGCCATATATGCATGTTGACACCTTTACAACCCATGTTGATGCTCATGTTATGCAAGTTGAACCCATTGTGTTTGTGATGAATCTTCCCTTTTAAGTATGTCATGTCAATGTATTACATAGGGAACGATGGGGTTAATATTCATGTGAACAAAATGGTGTGAAGTTGGTATGATTATGCATACCATAAAGTGGATGGACATAATTGAGTCAATTATGTACATCGTTAAATTTGTAATTAATTAGGGATAATTAATACAAATTATGGGGGTGATTAATCAGGTGTAATTAATCGACTAAGACACGAGGTTGGACCCTTTTGTAGCATAAGACTGCCCGGAACCGACCGGCAAATCCAGCGGCTACAAATGATTGGCCCAATGTGAGAGGTCTTAGGCATAAACTAAATACATGACAAGTGTAAAGACATGAGGTTAGACTCGGTTATGGCGTAAGGCTGCCCGGACCCGACCAGCAAATCTAACTGCCATAAAAGATAGTCTAATGTGGGAGGTCTTTGCAAAGGTTACGGTCTTAATCAATTAAGAAACACTTAACCAGATAAGCATGTAGTGGGGCATGAGGGGTTAAGTGGGTGCCTTGGGTGGCATGTGGAAATTAATTAAGTGCCTTGGGTGGCATGTGGAAATCTAGTGGGTTGCCTTGGGTGGCAATAGAAAATACGTTTAGAATACTTAACCAAGTGGAAACATGTAATTAAACATGATTAAAGGGTTAAGTGGGATGCACTAGAAAAAGGGACAAGCTTTGGTGGGTAGCTTGTGGGGGCCCCTTTCAACCAGTAACCCATATGTATCTTATTGGGCTCGACCCATGTCGAGGACGGGACACGCGTACTGGGCTTGACTATAAGAGGCCAAAACGGGTTAGCGGTGGCAACGCAAGTCCAACGGGTTTCATATGCGTGTGTGGACCCGGGCTGGTAGGTAAGACGTTGTTGCATCGTGTAGATATAAGTCGTGCAACATTGATAGTATCGGGTTGCCACTTTGGGGAGTGATACACCCCACTGTGGGGCCAGCACGGGTATCTACGGTAGGGAGCCGATCGCTTGGGGAGTAGTGGGTACACCTAGTGGAGATAGGGGCAGACGGCACCCATATAGTTAGCTAGGGGTACACGAAACTACTAGTTAAATTTTCTAAGTCCTTGGGTGGGATCAACCTTTAAGTAGGAATGACTGGTGTGGTGCAGTTAGTAATTACCCTTGGGTGGGTAGATGCGTCTTTACCGTTATCTTAGTTCATCCTGCGTCTAGTTGGCTGCTTAGTGTAGTCATTTATCCCCAGTCATCACCGTACCAAGTTTATATCGTACCCTAATTACTTTAATGATTGTATTGTTAAAGTTATAGGGCTCACTCAGACTTATGTCTGACCCCGTTGTTTTTATCTTTTTCCCAACCCTCAGGTTCTCAGAGTGGGCCTAGCACTAGTGGGCTTTGATTAGATTGCTTTATCTATCTTTTGGAGCTTGGACCGTGATGTAAAGCTCAGCTTATCTTTTCTATTATGGCTATTAGTTATGTAGTGGGATTATGTACTTATGTTTTATCAGGATGGATATTTAGTACTTGACTCTTGTTTTAGTTGGTTTTGATATGTAACCAAACATGTTTATCTTCTGCTGCAATGAAATGATGTTTTAGATTTCAAGTATTATTTATATCTGTCTTGTTGTAATTTTTCTGTTCTATATTCACTTAAAATACTCCACCGAAGTTAAGGCATTCCCTTAGTGAGTGACTTTAGAGGGTGTGGGGTGTTACACGTGGTATCAGAGCTGAAGGTTACCGGAACAGATAAAATTTTTAGAAAACTATTTTTCTAAAAACATTTTTGGAAGAAGTATTTTCAAAAACATGTCTTTTAAGAGAAAAGTTTTTGAAAGAAAAGCATAATCCCCAATAGCCATATCTTTATCTTTCGAATTCTCCATTTTGAATCTTTCCTTTTTCGTTTCAGCATGGATGAGGATCTTAACTTTCCGGAGGGTGTGACGATACCAGTATGGTATAGGAGATTGATGGAGGCTAGGGCCGCCACTGCGGCTCCAGCAAATGTTCCTCCACCAACAGTAGCACCCGATCTTCCTCCTCCTCCTCCTCGCACGGATACTTTTGCTAAGACTTGCAAGGAATTTAAGGCTATGGGAGGGAAACCTTTCCAAGGATCAGAAACTTTTGTGGAAGCTAGGGATTGGCTTAAGGAGGTGGAAGAGTTGATAGATATCTTTGAGATGGAAGAAGGAAAGAAAGTCAAGTTAGCTGCTTGGTTAATGAAGGGAGAGGCCTCGTTCTGGTGGGAGGTCACTAATGGAGAGCGCCCTATTGACTCTTGGGCGGATTTCAGGCAAAGATTTATGGCAAAGTTTCTCTCAAGGGCGGAGGAAAACTTGTATATGGAAAGGTTCTTGACTCTAAAGCAAGGAAACCTATCAGTGAAGGAATATGTCAACAAGTTTAATCAATTGGCAAGGTTTGGCATAGACATGGTGAATACACCGGAGAAGAAGGCTTTGAGGTTCGTTAAAGGCTTGAATGAACCGATGCATGGATCGGCTATGACTCACATCCCTATGGGGGCCACCTTTGAGAAGCTAGTAGACATGGCACTCATGCATGAGGAAGAGAAGGGTCCCAATGCTAATAAGGCACCCGAGAAGAAAGGAGATCATAAGAGACCTCAACAGCAACAACAAAACAAGGGTGGGAAAGGCAACAGTGGCAAGGGAAAGAAGAAGTGCTTCAATTGCGGGACACTAGGCCACTTAAGCAAAGATTGTCGGAAGAAGAAGAAGACGGGTTGCTTCCACTGTGGCGAAGCAGGGCATCTAATGAAGGACTGCCCTAAGACGGGGCAGAGGACGGGATCTACCTCAGGGGGACAGGTGCAAGCTCTTATGGCACCAGGTCAGGCAAGGGGGCAAGTTCAGGCTCTCGCGGTTCCACCGATTCAGGAAAGAGGTAGAACTATTTCCGTTGAAAGTCTGGTTTTTCTATTTGATCATCCTGTCCGTACTTTATTCGACTCTGGCGCATCGCATTCGTTTATTTCATCATCATTAGTTGAGTCACTGCACTTATACACCAGTCTAGTAGATGATCCCTTGGTTGTTTCAAACCCAATTGGGGGCTCCACTTATTTGTCCATGATATGTTTGGGTTTGAAGATTTCTATACTTAGCGTTGAGTTTAGATGTGATGCTTTTGTTTTGGGCTTCACGGGCTATGGGTTGATTTTGGGCATGGACTGGTTATCCAGTAATGGTGCCGTTCTTGATTGTGAAAGGAGAGTTGTTAGGCTTATGACCCGCTTGGGGAACACTCTCGAGATCTCTTGTAATCCCATGGATTCTGTTATGCTAAGTTATCTTGAATCGCTTGACACTTCGGTCGAGAGTTTGCGATCTGTTAGAGTGGTCCGGGAGTACTCGGATGTGTTTGAGGAGGTGAAGGGCTTACCTCCGAAGCGGGAGATAGACTTCCGAATATATCTGGTGGACAATGCTAAACCAGTATCTTTTCCAGTGCGCCACATGGCTCCTCGTGAGAGGAGGGAACTCCATAAGCAAGTAGGGGAGTTGCTTGAGAAGGGATTCATAAGACGAAGTATATCGGAGTGGGGTGCTCCAGTAGTTTTTGCCACGAAGGCGGATGGGTCCCTCAGACTTTGTGTAGACTATAGAGAACTCAACAAGCTCACAAAGAAGAATAGACACCCATTGCCGAGGATTGATGATCTCTTTGATCAGTTGGTTGGCGCCTCAGTGTTTTCGCAGTTGGACTTGGCCACGGGGTTTCATCAGTTGAGAGTGGCTGAGGATAGCATAGACAAGACTGCCTTTAGGACTCCGGATGGTTTCTATGAGTGGCTTGTGATGCCATTTGGTTTGACGAACGCCCCTGCATACTTTGTTGATTTGATGAGTAGGGTGTTCAGGGAGTACCTTAATAAGTTCGTGGTGGTCATTGTGGATGATATCTTAGTCTTTTCTAAGAGTGAAGAAGAGCATGCCCTACATCTTAGGGAAGTGTTGGAGACTCTTCGAGCGCATAGCCTTAAGGCTAAATTCTCTAAATGTCACTTTTGGAGGAAGGAAGTGCGGTTCTTGGGGCACGTGGTCTCCAAGGAAGGGATAGCTGTGGATCCCGCGAAGGTAGTGTCCATCCAAGATTGGAAGGTTCCGAAGAATGCTACCGAGGTGAGGAGTTTCTTGGGGTTGGCTGGCTACTATAGGAAGTTTATCAAGGACTTCGCGAAGATATCAGCCCCATTAACTCGCTTGACAAAGAAGAATCTAGTCTTCGCATGGGACGTAGATTGTGATGATGCGTTCCAACGGTTAAAGAGAGCTTTAACCACAGCTCCAGTCTTAGTGTTGCCAGATGGGAGTAAGCCATTTGTTGTTTATACCGATGCTTGTGGGACAGGACTAGGTGCAGTCTTAATGCAAGAGGGAAGGGTAATAGCCTATGGGGGAAGGCAGTTGAGAAAGCATGAGAAAAATTACCCTACCCATGATCTAGAGTTGGCCGCCATTGTTTTTGCACTTAAGACTTGGCACCATTATCTTCTTGGCGAGAGATTCGAATTGTTCACTGACCACAAATCATTGAAGTACTTGTTTTCTCAGAAGGATTTGAACTTGAGACAGCAAAGGTGGATGGAGTTCTTAGCATCCTATGATTTCGAGATAGCGTATACCCCTGGCAAGGGTAACGTGGTAGCAGAAGCCTTAAGCAGAAAAAGGTTGTCCTTGAGTCCATTGTTCGTGGAACGACGAAGCTTGGAATTTATCTTGATGTTTGATTTCAGACCTTCCGTTGACTTCATACCCGATTTGCTTGCATCTTTAGAGATCAGACCTACTCTTTTGGGACGGATTGGCGAGGCACAGCGGGACGACCCACAGTTGGTTGAGTTGGTAGAGAGGCTCATAAGGGGGGGAGTCGTCCAGCCATTTGAGTAGGTACACCCTAGACGATAGGGGGTGCTTGCGTAGAGACGGTAGACTTTGTGTACCGCAAGACGAGGGTTTGAGGAAGGCTATTCTTGATGATGCGCATCATTCAAAGATGACCATTCATCCCGGTGGGTACAAGATGTACCAAGACATGAAGCGAGTTTTCTTTTGGGCCGGTGTGAAGAAAGATGTGGCCGAGTATGTCGCTAGATGCTTGGTGTGCCAACAAGTGAAAGCGGAGCAAAAGAAACCCGGTGGGTTGCTTCACCCATTGGAAGTTCCGCAATGGAAGTGGGATAGCGTCTCGATGGATTTTAAAGATGGGTTACCGAGATCAAGGAAGGGTAATACGGGAATTTGGGTTGTGGTAGACAGACTTACTAAGAGCGCCCATTTCATACCCTTGAAGAGCAAGAGGACTGCTCCATGGCTAGCTTCAGTTTACCTTCGAGAGATAGTTCGATTGCATGGGGTACCTTCTAGCATAGTGAGTGATTGAGATCCTATCTTCACTAGCGAGTTTTGGAAAAGTTTGCAAGAGGCGGTAGGGACTTAGTTGTGTCTGAGCACCGCATATCATCCTCAGACGGACGGTCAGACCGAGAGGGTGAATCGTGTTCTGGAAGACCTTTTGAGGCTATGTATCTTAGATTTTGGAGGTACATGGGAAGAGCATCTTCCATTGGTGGAGTTCGCATATAATAACAGCTTTCAGTTTAGTATTGGTATGGCTCCTTTCGAAGCTCTTTATGGAAGGCCTTGTCGATCACCTACATGTTGGTGGGAATCTAGGGATAAGATCTTGCTTGGGCCTGATATGGTTAGAGAGACTTCGGAAAAGATTGATTTGATTCGAAGAAGGATGAAAGCAGCGCAAGATAGGCAGAAATCTTACACGGATAAGAGGAGGACGGATCTGGAGTTTGATGTTGGGGACATGGTCTTTGTTAAAGTATCTCCATTATGGAATGTTGTTCGCTTTGGGTCCGTTGGGAAGTTAGCACCAAGATTTATAGGACTGTTTCCTATTAAGGAAAGGATTGGACGGATGGCATATAGAGTGGATTTACCCGAGAGACTTAGTGGGGTACATGACGTATTCCATGTGTCACATTTGAGGAAGTGCCTACATGAGACCGCAGAGGTGGTAGAGCCGAGCTTGCTTAGAGAAGTGGAGGTAGAGCGTGATGCGACTATTCGACGAGCTCCTACCCGCATCCTTGGGACAGAGATTAGGAAGTTGAGAAACAGAGAGGTTCGACTAGCCAAAGTGCAATGGGGAGAGGATGAGAGCAATGCTACTTGGGAGACAGAAGCGAAGATGCGTTCACTGTAACCATTCCTTTTTGAGGGTATGTCTTTTAACTTCTCCTTTATCGTTTGTCTAGTACTTATCTTATCTTTAGTATGTCCTCTCATTAGTACCTTTGACCTTTAGATAGGGTAAACCTATGGTTGAAACATGTGTATGAGACATGTTATGATTGATGGATGCGTGTGGATGCAAGTGTTTGCTAGTGGTTGCTCGTGGATGCATATACACCCACTTTAGACACTAGATCGACTCAGTCACTTCATATTGCATATTGCATATAATTGTGTGTAGGTAGCTATATTAATGGATGTATAATGGTTGTGTTATCATATGGATGATGCATTTTGGTGTATGGTTGTGCACACATGTAGAAATAGTATGTGTAGATAGGGTTCTTTCGCATACATATTGGATGCACGGCACTATCATGGTTTGCATTAAGGAGGTCAACTGAATCAGTAGACCGCCTGATTTTGCATTAGACAGGGAACATATACACACACTTTTTGCATATGTCCATACAGCATTAGAAACTTTAAGGACAATGGATGCCAGTGTTTGATGGTTTGAGTAGATGGTTGTTTGGTTGGTAGGATACGTTCTTCTTGACTTAGAGATTTCGGGGACGAAATCCTTTAAGTAGGGGAGAATGTAACACCCCGTATGTTGGATAACTTGTTATAATATAAAACAAGGAAGAATTAAATTTTAAAATCTGAATCAGGGGAAACGGGCTATGCCATTGCGTTCGTCTCGGAAAAATACGAGAAAAAGAGTCCGAGTTTTCGAAAATCGGAGTCTGTATGACCCAGTTAAGGCCCGAAGAAGTTTTCAGAAAATTCAAAACAGATTTAAAATATTCAAATTTCACAGTTAAGAAGAGGCGGGAAAATTCCCGCCAGACAGAGGGTGTCGACACAGGGGTCGACATGGGTGTCGACCCCCCCAAGGGGTCGACCCATGTGTCGTCCCAGGGGTCGACCCCCCCTGTCGATCAGTGTGACCTAGGTGCACTGATTTGGGATTTGGGCTATGTTTTGGTGGCTAGTGACGAAATCTGACGGCTCTAACCTAATCTAGGGATAATCTAAGGGCCTAAACTACATCCTAAATCTATAAATACACCCTAAGACTACCCTAATTCATACTAAAAATAGATACAACGTCGTTATGCCGTCTAAATGCAACTTGAAGGAGCCTCCATCAAATTAAAGAGGAAGATAGCTTCTCAAATCAACTTCTAATCAACTCTAGCAACTTAATCTTCTTCATAGGAGTGCTAATCAACAAGTTGGGAGTTTCTATGCCTTTAACAAGCAATTGCTAAACTAATTATGATAGGATATAATGAGGTTATGGTTATGTATGTGGATCAATGCAAGTTATGTTATCATATGCCATGTGTTCATGTTGTTATGCAAGTTATGCAAGTCATATGCTATGTGTTCATGATGTTATGCAAGTTATGCAAGTCATATGCTATGTGTTCATGATGTTATGCAAGTCATATGCTATGTGTTCATGATGTTATGCAAGTTATGCAAGTCATATGCTATGAGTTCATGATGCTAGTTATGTAAATCACTATGATAAACATTGATCCATTATGACACCATGTTATGCAAGTTTGATGTTTGATTATATGCAAGTTCATATATGACATGTTATGCAAGTTTGGTGTTTGATTATATGCAAGTAACATGTGCAAGTTTACACCTTTGTATGAGATGCATACATATGCAAGTTAACCCCTTTGTATGTTATACATACATATGCAAGTTTACCCCTTTGTATGACATAAGTAACTTATGCTAGTTACCCTCTTTATGACATATGTGATTCATGCAAGTTTGGGTTGATTATTTATGCTAGTTGGGTTTGATGCTATGGCCATATATGCATGTTAACACCTATAAAACCCATGTTGATGCTCATGTTATGCAAGTTGAACCCATTGTGTTTGTGATGAATCTTCCCTTTTAAATATGTCATGTCAACGTATTACGTGGGGAACGATGGGGTTAATATTCATGTGAATAAAATGGTGTGAAGTTGGTATGATTATGCATACCATAAAGTGGATGGACATAATTGAGTCAATTATGTACATCGTTAAATTTGTAATTAATTAGGGATAATTAATACAAATTATGGGGGTGATTAATTAGGTGTGATTAATCGACTAAGACACGAGGTTGGACCCTTTTGTAGCATAAGACTGCCCGGAACCGACCGGCAAATCCAGCGGCTACAAATGATTGGCCCAATGTGAGAGGTCTTAGGCATAAACTAAATACGTGACAAGTGTAAAGACACGAGGTTAGACTCGGTTATGGCGTAAGGCTGCCCGGACCCGACCGGCAAATCCAGCTGCCATAAAAGATAGTCTAATGTGAGAGGTCTTTGCAAAGGTTACGGTCTTAATCAATTAAGAAACACTTAACCAGATAAGCATGTAGTGGGGCATGAGGGGTTTAGTGGGTGCCTTGGGTGGCATGTGGAAATTAAGTAAGTGCCTTGGGTGGCATGTGGAAATCTAGTGGGTTGCCTTGGGTGGCAATAGAAAATACGATTAGAATACTTAACCAAGTGGAAACATGTAATTAAACATGATTAAAGGGTTAAGTGGGATGCACTAGAAAAAGGGACAAGCTTAGGTGGGTAGCTTGTGGGGGCCCATTTCAACCAGTAACCCATATGTATCTTATTGGGCTCGACCCATGTCGAGGACGGGACACGTGTACCGGGCTTGACTATAAGAGGCCAAAACGGGTTAGCGGTGGCAACGCAAGTCCAACGGGTTTCATATGCGTGTGTGGACCCGGGCTGGTAGGTAAGACGTTGCATCGTGTAGATATAAGCCGTGCACCATTGATAGTATCGGGTTTCCACTTTGGGGAGTGATACACCCCACTGTGGGGCCAGCACGGGTATCTACGGTAGGGAGTCGATCGCTTGGGGAGTAGTGGGTACACCTAGTGGAGATAGGGGCAGACGGCACCTATGTAGTCAGCTAGGGGTACACGAAACTACTAGTTAAATTTTCTAAGTCCTTGGGTGGGATCAACCTTTAAGTAGGAATGACTGGTGTGGTGCAGTTAGTAATTACCCTTGGGTGGGTAGATGTGTCTTTACCGTTATCTTAGTTCATCCTACGTCTAGTTGGCTGCTTAGTGTAGTCATTTATCCCCAGTCATCACCGTACCAAGTTTATATCATACCCTAATTACTTTAATGATTGTATTGTTAAAGTTATAGGGCTCACTCAGACTTATGTCTGACCCCGTTGTTTTTATCTTTTTCCCAACCCTTAGGTTCTCAGAGTGGGCCTAGCACTAGTGGGCTTTGATCAGATTGCTTTATCTATCTTTTGGAGCTTGGACCGTGATGTAAAGCCCAGCTTATCTTTTCTATTATGGCTATTAGTTATGTAGTGGGATTATGTACATATGTTTTATCAGGATGGATATTTAGTACTTGACTCTTGTTTTAGTCGGTTTTGATATGTAACCAAACATGTTTATCTTCTGCTGCAATGAAATGATGTTTTAGATTTCAAGTATTATTTATATCTGTCTTGTTGTAATTTTTCTGTTCTATATTCACTTAAAATACTCCACCGAAGTTAAGGCATTCCCTTAGTGAGTGACCTTAGCGGGTGTGGGGTGTTACACTCCATGGTATAAAATCATTTTATATCAAATAACAAATACGTTTACTCGTATATATACACTCAAACTCAATCTAGGGTATTACTAAACCCATCTCTACTGAGTCACGCCACAGAGCCAAGGTAATAACTTAACCTTAAGCTCTGATACCACTGTAACGACCCAGGGAATTTGCGACCTTGGATATCGGCATACAACATCATGTCGATCATCCAAGAACCGAAAACACCGGATAGTCCATGAAAGAAATTAGAGGGTGAGAATAGATAAGATAGAAACTTAGAGTAGAAGAAGAAGGACATACAACATCGGAGTAAACACAGATCCCACAGCGGAACGAATAAAATATAACATAACTTTGAAATAAAACTAGTATATGTATACAACAACATTATTAGAGTATAACACTTACAACACAGTGGAATAACAATAGCTATATAAAATCCTGAAGCCTCCTGCTCCAGCTCTTCAAGTATATCTGTAAAATCCTGAATACTTGACTGCTCGTAAAAAATTGGGCACCCAAGAGTTTAGGGAAACAAAATAAAATAAACTCTGAGTCGGTCATGGGACTGGTGTGAGTAAAACAATTTAAAACAGTTTGAGAAATAAACGATATCTCATAAGACCACGTCGTATAACGGAACTGGTTTTCCCTTATGAGAATCCAAAATAATCTTTATATCAAACCTCTTTTGATATTATAATAGTGTCTATCAACCACAGTATAATAATCATCTAGCATAAACGCTTTCGTCTCACGTTCTACATACACAGAATACAATCAAAATCACGAGAACTTATTGGATAATGGATTTCCAACTATGACAAGGTATGGATCCACCTTCCGATCAGTGTCCTCTAGAAGCGATACACTGGAGTTCAACAAGAACATCTTGCAACTCGGCCACACATGACTGGCCCCTCATTTTGCTCGAGAGTACCGAATATAATGCCACTCCTCGGTTAGTATTCCAACATAACCGTTCCCGGGAGATACAAAATTGAAAGAAGTACAAATATGAATATTCTCTAAATGGTGAAAATATACCCTAATTGGGTGCAGCCCACTTAGCCATGCTGCCTGCCCGATTTCTGTCATTTCCCAGTTAATGAGGCTCGAGGTCAAAACGTATCTTTTAACAGATCACTCCTCCATTTACTTCGAATGTCACATCGCCATACCCGCCAAATCACAAATTGATTTCCTCAAAAATATCACGGGTATAAAGCTAATAGAAACAAATTCCTCCGCGACCAAACGTAAATACATTTGAAGAGATCAACTTCCGCGATCTATTAAATATACTCTGTCAGACATTCTTCCATACAGGTTGCCCTGGGACTGGACAAACCGAAGGCACTATTCTGTAAATCCATCTTAGGCAATTTCTACCTAGGATTTACAAACAGCCCTTGCATAAACTCCGTCTTCAATTATCTTCAACATATTTGATTCGCAACGCTTATGCCAATACGGAGTGGTTCTCGGATAATAATCCAACCGATCTCTCCATAATGACAATGGAAAAATGGTCAAAAACTTCAATAGTCGGTGATTTAACTATCAAAGAAAACATGTGTACAACCAAAGATATTACTTCCAGATGGAAATTCTATCGATCATCATCAATCATCCATTATCTCTTAAATTAATTAACTTATCATTAGTTTATTCATTTACTCATTTCCTATTTCCATATATTCGTAAATTCTTATTTTCTAAGTTTAGAAAATATACTTAATTAATCACTGGAAAACATTTCCATATTTACTCTCATTTCATATTTTTCTATGTCAGAAAACATTTCTGATTCTTATTGGAAAACATTTCCAAACTCCTTCATATAACTCATTTCATATTTTTCCATATTTACTCTCATTTCATACTCTTCGAATAACTAATATTTGATTAACTCACTTCGAATAACTAATATTCGATTATCTCTCTTCGAATAACTAATATTCGATTAACTCACTTCGAAAACTAATATTCGATAATCTATCTTCGAATAACTTATATTCGATTATCTCTCTTCGAATAACTAATATTCGATTATCTCTCTTTGAATAACTAATATTCGATTAACTCACTTCGAATAACTAATATTCGATTATCTCTCTTCGAATAGCTAATATTCGATTAACTCACTTCGAATAACTAATATTCGATTATCTCTCTTCGAATAACTTATATTTGATTAACTCACTTCGAATAACTAATATTTGATTATCTCTCTTTGAATAACTTATATTCGATTAACTCACTTTGAATAACTAATATTCGATTATCTCTCTTCGAATAACTAATATTCGATTAACTCGCTTCGAATAACTTATATTAGATTAACTCACTTCGAATAACTTATATTCGATTTAACTCTATTTCAAAACCCTAAATTTCCTTTATACATATTCTTATCTGAAAAATATTTACTTAAATCCCTTATTCACCTTAAATATGAATAATATCCCTTTTATACAAACCAAACAGTTTGATTTCGCATTTTAAAATAGTATCCCATTTCCATATTCTATACATACTTCTATTTATAGAATTATTAATATGAAATCTCCCTTTTTATTCTAGCACTTAAATCTCATTTAATTCCCTTTATAAATGCTAAGTTCACATTCTATTTCAAATATCGGTGTTGAGACCGATTCTACTTCTCTATATAAGTTCTGGCTTATATATTCTATTTATCAAATGATAAGTATTTTATTTAATTTATAAAATATTATTTATAAATTAATATTCTTCGTTTATCTGTTTAAACAGATTTCTATTAAATATTTACTCTAAATCCTTATCATATTATAACCGTGTGTGAAGCACGGGTCTAAACTTTCCTAACGAAAAATTCTCTTTTTATTCCTCTATTTGTTCTATTAATATTTCCTTTTCTATTTGTTTCACAAACATTTCCTTTAATATTTGTTTTACAAATATTTCCTTTTATATTTGTTTCACACATATTTCCTTTTATATTTGTTTTACAAATACTTCCCTTTTATATTTGTTTTACAAATATTTCCCTTTTTTAATTCTATTTACTTTCTAAATAAATAATCCTTTTATATTTCTATTTATTTAATAAATAAATATTTCCTTTTTATAATTCTATTTATTTCATAAATATTTCTTTTATAACTCTATTTATTCTCTGAATAAATATTTCTCTTTTCAATTCTATTTGTTTTACAAATATTTCCTTTTATATAAGATTCATTAATTTTACATAAATAATTTATTTTCAAAATGCACTTTGAAAATTCCCTTTTTTTACATTCCAGTGTTTCTTATGGTATTTCAAATACCAAATAACTAGACCAGTGTTATCGTAATCAATCACAGATTATATATCACATCATATATCACCATATATGAAAACAAACAGTATTGTAAATATTGAGGAATCCTGTCGGATCCCTCCAACCTGTTTCCCTGCATCCACAGATGTTAAACAATATAATTCACATCACTTTCATTTCAACATTAAATATTCTGATCAACAGAATCCATGTTTGATTAACGATATATATATATATAACTATATCGATATTTTCAACTAATCAACTAGCAGCTCAACCAAACAGTCAGCACACAGCAATCAACCAACCTTTACCAGTTCTAAGAATTCATTATAAAAATATAACTGTTCAGAGTTAGTGAGTTTTACTCACATTGGACGATCATCGTTAAATAACGATAATTGTCGCTTGATTCAAACGGACAATTTATTTTGCTATAAATTGTAACGAGCTTCGATTCACTCCCCGTCAGCTCCATTGTGTAGTGTCCGTCCATACGATCCTAATGGATCTTGTTTCGCTGAATTTGCTTAACATATGAATAAGTTACGGTATTTACAAGTTAGTACATGATTTAAAATTAAACAAAACATGAATTATTTATATTTGGGCTTAACTTTACTTTCCCGGCCCACACCCTCCTATTGAACCCGACCCGCTTCGTGTTCTTCCCCAAAACAGAAAATACCGATGCCTGCTCCTTCCTTAACAATTCACGCACCATTTCCAGTATCATCTCTCCACTCAAACTCCTCCACTACACCACCGAATCACAAACATAAACCATCTTTGAAACCCTGGTTGATTTCTCCATCGTTCCATACCCCAAGTACCCAACTCGAGCTCACCTACTGGTTTTTCCGTCAAACAACATTCCCGGGTAAATACAGACATCGTGCGACCTCAAAGTACCCAGAAAATATCCAAAACTTCACAACTCGTGCTATCTTCGTCCCTGAGTACGAATCCAATACCTATACTTTGAATCGTTGCTCTACTTTACAGAAAAACGGAACCCTAGGTTCTCTATTGCTCATCGAGCATCCCAAAACCGACGTCACACAAACTGAAAACCCCATGGAGATAGAGAGCTACTTGCAACGAGTTCAAATATATTTGTATTATAATTTATAGATTTTTATTTCGATTTCTAATGATTTTAGAAAGATCGATTTCCTGTTTGGAGAAACCAGCGGCGGAAAATATTGACCGTGGAAAAATGTTTAGGGTTAAGGGGTGTTAAAGGATATTATAGGATTTTTATATTAATTTTTAAATTGATTTTTATATTTATTTTTAAGCAACCGCTATATGTATTTGTCTTTAAAATTTCATACAATCACGTATAATACACAAAAATCATGAAAATGGGCATGTAGCTATAGTTCGACTTTACGGACCAGCCGGAACTTGTTTCGTCGAATTCCAACTTCGTTTGCTCACATAGCGTATTTTTAAAGTCAAATTATCGACTGTTTTTCACATTAAAATCCCATACGGCTACATACTGACGTCAAAAATCACAAAAATTGAAATCTAGCAATAATTTAATATTGCAGATCCAACAAAATTAGTTTCGTCGAAAATGAAGGTCATTTGCAAAATTGGTTATTTTTAATGCTCTAAATAAATCCTTTTAAATATTAATATATTTAAAAACAATTAAATTAAAAAATTAATATTATCATATATATATATTCACATTGAATATATACAGCTCCAGAATATACATATCTAGATATACAACTCGATATTTCAAAATTCCCAGTTATATTGATATTTGATTTATATTTAAATCCCTTTATAATATAAATGAATCGATATAAATTATAAAGGAATTCCATAGCGACTTTTCTAAAATTTGATTTGGACATAAATCAAAACCTACACGACGAAATCCCGATTTTTCTCTTCTATTAGAAAAATATACTTCACCAGCTTCAAGCATTTCTTGTTTCACAGAAATCCGATTTAAAACGGATTTTGTATATTCAATTAAAGCTTGAATCGCTAAATTACGAACTGCCGCGCCATTTCAAGCTCGATTATAATTAAAATATAATTTATATGTTCAACCATCGTTAATTAATATATTCGTTATCATAATTCAATTTTAAACTGAATTATATATTTTGAATTTCCCAATTCACACCACATTGCCATTTCAGCTAATTCTGATTATTTCAGAATTTAATATATTATTTAACCATTATACTAATTAAATATTCAAAGTTATTTAATTTAAACCATTAAAATCTCTGAATCATTATTTAAATAATTAAATTAATTAATTATTATACCATAAAAATACGGGACATTACAATCGTCTCGTCCACCATGCCTATATCTCAACTACTGACCTGTTGGATATGTTAAGGATAGGGGTCAGAATATAAAGTTCCGATGAATGAAAATAACATGTGTTTGAAAAATGTACTCTAAATTTGGCAGGTTATATACTTCAAAGTATGTCAATGAAACATAGGCATGCACACACAAAGGTTTATTTTAATGAATGATGTGGGCATCCAAATCAGTAACTTAAGACCTTCATTAATATATTTAGGGTAGATCAACGATCATTAATACCCAATGAGGTGGACATTCTTGGTCACCTAAAGCCCATTCTAGAATATTAATTAAGGGTGTATTCTTATGATCTCTTATGACCCTAAGGAGGAGGCTAGCCACTCAAGACTTCGTCCTATCACCTCAACGTCATAAGTGTATATATTCTCACAAGTAATATGAGAAGTAGTATCTCGCCACTTAGTACCGGTTTAGGGTAGGCTCGCATATAGCCATTTAAGACCCCTCCGGCGAACGCCTCTTGTTACTATTTAACTGATATTTCGATAATAGACCTATGCCACTTAAGACTACCCTAAGACGATGGTTAATAAACTGCATGCTGCGTCCCACGTATACCTAACCCGTCCCTAGGTTGGCCCTTACATATCTTCTAGAGGAAGTGGAAACTCTGGTAAACTACCCTACTCCGCTATTGCCCCGTACATATCTTCTAAAGGAAGTGGAAACTCTGGTAAACTACCCTACTCCGCTATTGCCATGACTAGACCACTTTAGAAAAGTAGTGTAACGAACTGGGATTTTCGAC
Source organism: Allium sativum (assembly GCA_030737875.1). Taxonomy (NCBI): domain Eukaryota; kingdom Viridiplantae; phylum Streptophyta; class Magnoliopsida; order Asparagales; family Amaryllidaceae; genus Allium; species Allium sativum. Next base: position 975,259,481 of record CM060915.1, on the reverse strand, counting down.
TCCGAAAATCAACATCAAACTACCGTGTTGACCATTCAGACATCGAACATTCCAGATCATTAATAGAAAGAAGTTAGAGGGTGAGATAAGAAAGAAAGAAATATTAGCATAGAAGAAGAAGAAGAAGAACCACACACAGAGTCTCACATCGCAGCGGAACAAAATATAATATAGAAGTAAATCTTTATTGAGAACTTTGAAAATACTTACAATATCAGAGTACATCAACATCTGGACAGTGATAATCTGTCCTCATACAACACACAGCGGAATACTAGTAATATCATACGTCTGGACTCTTCCAGCTCGTCTCTTCACAATAGTCGATAACTTGAACCTGTACAACCCGGCCTAACCCGAGCATTTACAAAACACCGGGTCAGTCTGGTGAACCAGAGTGAGATAAACTCGCACAGTATAAGGGTAAATTATCCAATCATGATTTTAAAGTTCAAAATCTTTTCGAAAGAAAAGGATAATCGTAAGACCAAATCCACACATAAACACGGACGGTTTTTACCTTACAATAACCCAAAACATTTTTGAAACCAATATCTTGTCTGATATTGTAATAATGTCTAAATACAAGTAAATAGAATCTAGTGGAACGCTTGCATCTCACGCTCCACATATATAGTATACAATCAAAACCCGCAGGCGCTTATTGGATATTGGATTCCGACCTTGACAAGGTATGGGACCACCTGCCGATCGTGTATCTCTAGAGACGAATACACTGGGTTCAACAAGAACATCTTGCAACCCGGCCCACACATGACCGACCCCTCATTTCGCTTGCGAGTATCGAATGTATATCACCGACGGTTGGGATCAGCAACCGTCTCCCGATAAGGGACAGCATCGAAACATAGATTTAAGAAGCAAATAGGATTTTCTCTAGATAGGTGATCATACATCCTAATGGGAGCGACCCACATAGCCATGCTGCCTGCCCGATTTTTGTCATTTCCCGGTTGATGAGGCTTGAGGCCAGAATTAACTCTTGACATCTGGTCGCCATTTACTTTGAATGCCACATCGTCAGATCTGTCAGATATCACTAATTGACGTCCACAAAAATACTCTAGCTGAAAGCTAGAGAATGGCAATTCCCTGCCAACAACTATCGTACATTTGAAGAAATCAACGTACGTGACCCTTTGGAAATACTCTGTCAGACATTCGTCCATATACGTCATCCAGGAACAGGATGAACCGAAGGCACTCTCCTACTGCATCCAATATAGGAATCACCCCATGGATCAGTAGCGAGAAGTCCTTGCAATCCGTTGATTCCAACCACGACAGAATCACAGCTTATCTCTGCTTGCCAGGCAGAGAATATTAGGGGTTCTTCCGTGTATGAAAATCCACGGTCTTCAATGCTCCATCTCGATCATCTTCTGAGATCTTCACGTATTTGTTGGTCGGAATGGTTTTCGAATATAAATTCGATCCCGGTCTTTCCATACCAACAATCGTATTGGACAGATTTGATAGTCGGTGTTTTAACTATCAAAATATACAGTGTTTCAAACATGACACTCCAATGAGTTCACTGATTCAGTATTCAGCACCACTTGGCCTTTTAATTAAAACAAACTAATTCACTTCTGTTTAATTAAAACTTCTAACTCTGTTAAAACAGATTTATTTAAACTCGGCTTTGGTTATACAACCCACTTCTTTACCCCAAATCCACCTTTACTAATCTCCTTTCAAACTATTCGACCATTTTCCCATTTTGAAATCTCATTTCAAATTCTCCTTTTTACTTGATCTGGTTTTCAAGTAACGTTAGTAAAAATTTAACGCCTTAACACGTTAAACCTCATTTACACGACCCTGGTTTATATAAATCCTTTACCTTAATTCAAATAATTAAGCAATACTTAAATTTAAGTTATCATCTTCGCTTGAAATCCTCTTTATAACATCGTTATAAAAAATTGAGTTTTAAATATACAACCCGCCCATATATTCCTTTCACCATCCAATTGGATTACATTTCTCTTTGATTACTTTTCAAAAGTAATCTTCTAAATTCTTATTAAAACAACAATTTTCTTCACTCATTAACTACTTCAGTAGTTACTATCTTTATTTACTAAAATAAATAGAAAATCTTTTATAAAGATCTTGTTTAAAGTTAAAACAATATTCTTCAACTATTTCATTTCGCAATTTCGAAACAAACTAATTTAATATTCGATTCTAGTTTAAATGGTCAATTTTGTCAAGTCAAAATTCGATTATCTCGTAAACTAATCCCAATTAACCTTCACTTTAAATTAATTAAAAATATAATTAATTTAAATTATTTCCGTTAATTGTTTTCTCTTCAAAACAATTATCAAAGTTTAACCATTCGATTCATTTCTTATTCTCATACTTGCAAATCTGATTAACATCAGCAGTTACTTTATAAAATAAAGTAATAACAAATCAAAGTCTTAAAATATTTATTTAATTCCCTTTTAATAACTTTTCTTCAAAATAATATTTTCTTCTCTTTAACTCCACTTATAAAAATAAACTTTTTACTCCATTTCTATCGATTCACCTGACGGTGAATCAATATTTTAAAACGGTTGATTTTATAGGCCATACGCTGCCAAATACCTAGCCAATATCACCCATTGGTTCAAACCAAACAGATGTTGAATATTCAATTAATAATCAACCATCAAATCAATCACACAAACAGATCAGTTCATATATGATAATATGAAAATAAATAATACATTTGAGGAATCCGGTTGGATTCCTCCAACCTGTTCTTCCCTGTATTCAAATGGTTAGCACGAATCAGACTGTTCAGTTTTGTTTAACTGATAAATTAAATAACGACCATTTAACATCAACCATAAGCAATTCAAACAATTCAACCATTTAAACACGTTTATAAATAAACGTGACCAACTAAGGTGAGTTACCTTTATTGGAACCAATCGTTAAAAATAACGATTTGGTATTTCACTGAAATTAAACACAGTTTAATTTCATCGGTTAAATCAACAAACAATTGTATAACTAGAAAAATAGTCAACCATTGGCAAGCAGAGTACACAAAATAAAAACACCCAATTTATATAATATATAAAAAGGGTAACTGAGTGAGTTTAACTCACCTTGATTTCCGTTCGATGTTGAAATGGTTGTTTTAGTTAAATTAAACCAGTGTTTAACTTAACTAAAAATCCAGTTGGCCCCAGTTACGTCCAGTTCTACTCCGTAATGTAGTTTTCATTTCCATGGTCCCAGCGAAACTATTCTGGTCCAATTTTTACTTAATATAATCGGCCGATCATCGTCCTCTCCTTCTGTTCGTTCCCTGCTCCCATTCCAGTACACATCTTCCGTCACACACGTCTTCGACCTCTTCGTTTTCTAATGCATCCTTGTTCCAGTATGTTTGACTTTTTTTTTTCCTAGTTTCCTTTCTCTGAAGTCATTGGTTCCCTAATGCTCCCACCTCTTTTAAAACTAGACGTTAACAACTATAGGGCCGATTCCCTTCTTTGGTTCCTCATTCGGTTTAAGGATAATTGGCAAGCAGTTCCCTTTTACTTCCAGTATTACACCTCCTCGTTTCTTCCTTTCCAAAACTGACCGCCGCAACAAAATTGGGCAACTTGTACCCTTCATGTCCGCATGCACCATTCCAGGTGTCCGCATGCACCATTCCAGTGAAGACCGTGACCCACATGAACCCGCCCCCTTCAAAACAGTACCGCCACCTCATACATACACCATGCCTTGTTTTCACGCCCACCTCCTCTCTTCGTTGTTTGTTTTGTTTTGTTTTGTTTTTTTTTTTTTCTTTTTTTTTTCCTTTCTTGCGCGAGGATGAAGATGGAATCAGGGAAGGGGTTTCGGATTTATTCAGAAATGAGGTGCCAGGGAAATGAGACTCTCGTCCCTTATTTATATACATGCAGATGGTGCCTTGGCATCCAAGGAAATGGAGACAAGTAGGTATGCAGTGTGTAGCTTAGGTCTGCATTGGCTTGGACCACACGACATTAGTTTGGGATGCACGAAACATTAGGTGGTAGAGTAGCTGGTGTGTTTTCTTGTCTTGCCGGAGGAAGAAATGAAAGCTATGAAATGAATATATAGGCTGTACACTGATGGATACATAGGACGGCTTGTACGAAGATTTAAAATATGATCAGCATGAAGCATGCTTTATATTAGTTTATTTTGATTTATTAAAACGAAACTTAGCTATGAGGTAGTTGGTAAAAACCATCACGAATGATTTTTGTTTACTGATAAAAATGCTGTTCTTGATGTAAAACGATATTCCGGACCAATTGGGACAAGTTTCGTCGAAATCCGAGGTCGTATGAAAAAAAATCCTTTATAAAACCAGAAATGAACACGCGTTTAATTTTTCTATGGTCACCAGATAAATCAAATCAACTTGAAACTGCGAAGTCTGACAATAACTTTTTGATACGAACCCAACGGCACTAATTTCGTCGCATTCTGAGACTGTTGCCCCGGTAGGCTATTTTTACCCCGAACCGCCCTACCCTTTTTAACGCCAAATTTCTCGATCTCTAAAAATAACAAACTATATACATATCCTGACTCTAATCGACGATACGAACTCAACGGAACTGGTTTCGTGGCCTAATTCGATTGTCTGCTCAAGTTATGCCAAATATCCTTTTATTTATTTAATTGCGCGTTATAGAAATTGAACGGGCGTTTACGGCTACCGTGGTCACATACGACATCGGTTTGCCACACAGTTTGACTTTCTGACAATAATTTAGCGATACGGTCCCAATGAAACTAATTTCATCGAAAACAGCGTCCGTTTGCAAAACGGCTATTTTAACGTGTATATTTTAAATAACGATTTTCCATAGCGACTATTTCAAAATTTGATTTAGCCATAACTCCCAATCTATAACATGAAATCTGGATTTTCCTCTTTCATATGAAAACTATCGTCAATACGCTCCCAACGTGTCTTGTTTCACAGAAATCCGACTTATATCGAATCCTGTATTCTCAATTGAAGTTCAAAACTCCAATTTTCGAACTGCACGCCATTTTCAAGCTCGAATTTATATTATATATAAATATATAATGTTTAACTTCGTTTTTAATAACGAACTCAATATTAAATTCCATTAATATTCCAATATAATATTTAAAACTAATTTAAATATTCATATTCAAATGGTCGAAAAACACGGGTCGTTACATTCTTCCCCCCTTAAAATAATTTCGTCCTCGAAATTGCTAAGGTAAGAAAGAACGTTATAAACTCATTAAATTTTAAATCCAATTTTATATTAAATTAGAAACCAATTCAATACTGTAAATAAATATTTTCAAAAAATATCGAAAAAAATTTAACACTTTAAATTTTCGAAAAATTTCGCCAGCACCTCCTTTGTACGGCTCAATCGGTACAACTCCAACTCGCCTTTCTAAGCCTTCTTCAATCCAAAAGAAAATAAAACAGCCAGGCGGCTTGCCAAATAGGCCCATAAATCACCAAACCCATATAGAAATAAACGTGTACCTTTTTGTCGGGCATATCATTATATCCTCTCCATCTGCTACCCTGTTAGCATATACAAATGCATTCTCCAACCAAAATTCCAATTTTATCCTCAGAACCAAATCCTTCACGCATCCAAGCCAAATTCCATTCTTAACTCAATCATCATCCATTATCAATTCCAACCAACACTATTTCAGATTCTTGTCTCACAAATTTCAAAATCTGATTCTACTCGATATATTATCTCCTGATTCAATTTCCAGTTAATCGGTTTCAATTCAATCCATATTTGCTTTCACAAACTTTTATTTAATTTTGTTTTTGTTCAAACAATTTCCCTGGGAGTTTTCATACAGTTCAGCTCTTTCAAAAATCAAATATTCCCTTCAGGATTCAAAACAACATGTTTCCTCAAAGCAATTCAAAACAAATTTTTGGTAGTAATCCGTCACTTAGAACTCGGAAATGAACACTGATGATGTGGCCAGCATCCTCAGAGTTATTCCCCAGCTATCAAAGTGAGTTCAATACTATATCACTTATCAAAACCGTATTCAAACCTTTTTATTTTGAAATCTATTCCAAAATACCAAACACAAAAATCTCCCAGGATTTTAAAATTCTCATATATTCAATCCCAGTTAATTTCCAAACACTTTTCCCACATTCAGGAATTTTAATTCCAATTCTGATTTAGATTTCAGATTTAACTCCTCTGATTTTCATATATTACACTTATGAGTTCTGTTTGGTTATATATATAACCATCCCACATTTTATAATTTTATTGGATTATAATCACAACCAACACATCCAATATATTATAATTCCAATATATATATTTTCTTTGCATCAAAATATACTTTGGGTAAAATTATTTCATTTACCCTCTTTTGAAAACATATTGTAACGACCTATCGTATTTGAGTGTTTATAAACCCTTATCGATACAGTGGATCAAACTGATCGACCAGAATTCACAAACAACTCAACCAAATAAATCTCCACAATATAAAACAATTTTTATGAAATCTACAAATACGTCCACTCGTATATATACACTCAACTCAATCTAGGGTATTGCTAACCCCATCTCTACTGAGTCACGCCACAGAGCCAAGGTAATTACTTAACCAATAGCTCTGATACCACTGTAACGAACTGGGATTTTCGACTCCGAAAATCAACATCAAACTACCGTGTTGACCATTCAGACATCGAACATTCCAGATCATTAATAGAAAGAAGTTAGAGGGTGAGATAAGAAAGAAAGAAATATTAGCATGGAAGAAGAAGAAGAAGAACCACACACAGAGTCTCACATCGCAGCGGAACAAAATATAATACAGAAGTAAATCTTTATTGAGAACTTTGAAAATACTTACAATATCAGAGTACATCAACATCTGGACAGTGATAATCTGTCCTCATACAACACACAGCGGAATACTAGTAATATCATACGTCTGGACTCTTCCAGCTCGTCTCTTCACAGTAGTCGATAACTTGAACCTGTACAACCCGGCCTAACCCGAGCATTTACAAAACACCGGGTCAGTCTGGTGAACCAGAGTGAGATAAACTCGCACAGTATAAGGGTAAATTATCCAATCATGATTTTAAAGTTCAAAATCTTTTCGAAAGAAAAAGATAATCGTAAGACCAAATCCACACATAAACACGGACGGTTTTTACCTTACAATAACCCAAAACATTTTTGAAACCAATATCTTGTCTGATATTGTAATAATGTCTAAATACAAGTAAATAGAATCTAGTGGAACGCTTGCATCTCACGCTCCACATATATAGTATACAATCAAAACCCGCAGGCGCTTATTGGATATTGGATTCCGACCTTGACAAGGTATGGGACCACCTGCCGATCGTGTATCTCTAGAGACGAATACACTGGGTTCAACAAGAACATCTTGCAACCCGGCCCACACATGACCGACCCCTCATTTCGCTTGCGAGTATCGAATGTATATCACCGACGGTTGGGATCAGCAACCGTCTCCCGATAAGGGACAGCATCGAAACATAGATTTAAGAAGCAAATAGGATTTTCTCTAGATAGGTGATCATACATCCTAATGGGAGCGACCCACATAGCCATGCTGCCTGCCCGATTTTTGTCATTTCCCGGTTGATGAGGCTTGAGGCCAGAATTAACTCTTAACATCTGGTCGCCATTTACTTTGAATGCCACATCGTCAGATCCGTCAGATATCACTAATTGACGTCCACAAAAATACTCTAGCTGAAAGCTAGAGAATGGCAATTCCCTGCCAACAACTATCGTACGTTTGAAGAAATCAACGTACGTGACCCTTTGGAAATACTCTGTCAGACATTCGTCCATATACGTCATCCAGGAACAGGATGAACCGAAGGCACTCTCCTACTGCATCCAATATAGGAATCACCCCATGGATCAGTAGTGAGAAGTCCTTGCAATCCGTTGATTCCAACCACGACAGAATCACAGCTTATCTCTGCTTGCCAGGCAGAGAATATTAGGGGTTCTTCCGTGTATGAAAATCCACGGTCTTCAATGCTCCATCTCGATCATCTTCTGAGATCTTCACGTATTTGTTGGTCGGAATGGTTTTCGAATATAAATTCGATCCCGGTCTTTCCATACCAACAATCGTATTGGACAGATTAGATAGTCGGTGTTTTAACTATCAAAATATACAGTGTTTCAAACATGACACTCCAATGAGTTCACTGATTCAGTATTCAGCACCACTTGGCCTTTTAACTAAAACAAACTAATTCACTTCTGTTTAATTAAAACTTCTAACTCTGTTAAAACAGATTTATTTAAACTCGGCTTTGGTTATACAACCCACTTCTTTACCCCAAATCCACCTTTACTAATCTCCTTTCAAACTATTCGACCATTTTCCCATTTTGAAATCTCATTTCAAATTCTCCTTTTTACTTGATCTGGTTTTCAAGTAACGTTAGTAAAAATTTAACGCCTTAACACGTTAAACCTCATTTACACGACCCTGGTTTATATAAATCCTTTACCTTAATTCAAATAATTAAGCAATACTTAAATTTAAGTTATCATCTTCGCTTGAAATCCTCTTTATAACATCGTTATAAAAAATTGAGTTTTAAATATACAACCCGCCCATATATTCCTTTCACCATCCAATTGGATTACATTTCTCTTTGATTACTTTTCAAAAGTAATCTTCTAAATTCTTATTAAAACAACAATTTTCTTCACTCATTAACTACTTCAGTAGTTACTATCTTTATTTACTAAAATAAATAGAAAATCTTTTATAAAGATCTTGTTTAAAGTTAAAACAATATTCTTCAACTATTTCATTTCGCAATTTCGAAACAAACTAATTTAATATTCGATTCTAGTTTAAATGGTCAATTTTGTCAAGTCAAAATTCGATTATCTCGTAAACTAATCCCAATTAACCTTCACTTTAAATTAATTAAAAATATAATTAATTTAAATTATTTCCGTTAATTGTTTTCTCTTCAAAACAATTATCAAAGTTTAACCATTCGATTCATTTCTTATTCTCATACTTGCAAATCTGATTAACATCAGCAGTTACTTTATAAAATAAAGTAATAACAAATCAAAGTCTTAAAATATTTATTTAATTCCCTTTTAATAACTTTTCTTCAAAATAATATTTTCTTCTCTTTAACTCCACTTATAAAAATAAACTTTTTTACTCCATTTCTATCGATTCACCTGACGGTGAATCAATATTTTAAAACGGTTGATTTTATAGGCCATACGCTGCCAAATACCTAGCCAATATCACCCATTGGTTCAAACCAAACAGATGTTGAATATTCAATTAATAATCAACCATCAAATCAATCACACAAACAGATCAGTTCATATATGATAATATGAAAATAAATAATACATTTGAGGAATCCGGTTGGATTCCTCCAACCTGTTCTTCCCTGTATTCAAATGGTTAGCACGAATCAGACTGTTAAGTTTTGTTTAACTGATAAATTAAATAACGACCATTTAACATCAACCATAAGCAATTCAAATAATTCAACCATTTAAACACGTTTATAAATAAACGTGACCAACCAAGGTGAGTTACCTTTATTGGAACCAATCGTTAAAAATAACGATTTGGTATTTCACTGAAATTAAACACAGTTTAATTTCATCGGTTAAATCAACAAACAATTGTATAACTAGCAAAATAGTCAACCATTGGCAAGCAGAGTACACAAAATAAAAACACCCAATTTATATAATATATAAAAAGGGTAACTGAGTGAGTTTAACTCACCTTGATTTCCGTTCGATGTTGAAATGGTTGTTTTAGTTAAATTAAACCAGTGTTTAACTTAACTAAAAATCCAGTTGGCCCCAGTTACGTCCAGTTCTACTCCGTAATGTAGTTTTCATTTCCATGGTCCCAACGAAACTATTCTGGTCCAATTTTTACTTAATATAATCGGCCGATCATCGTCCTCTCCTTCTGTTCGTTCCCTGCTCCCATTCCAGTACACATCTTCCGTCACACACGTCTTCGACCTCTTCGTTTTCTAATGCCTCCTTGTTCCAGTATGTTTGACTCTTTTTTTTTTCCTAGTTTCCTTTCTCTGAAGTCATTGGTTCCCTAATGCTCCCATCTCTTTTAAAACTAGACGTTAACAACTATAGGGCTGATTCCCTTCTTTGGTTCCTCATTCGGTTTAAGGATAATTGGCAAGCAGTTCCCTTTTACTTCCAGTATTACACCTCCTTGTTTCTTCCTTTCCAAAACTGACCGCCGCAACAAAATTGGGCAACTTGTACCCTTCATGTCCGCATGCACCATTCCAGGTGTCCGCATGCACCATTCCAGTGAAGACCGTGACCCACATGAACCCGCCCCCTTCAAAACAGTACAGCCACCTCATACATACACCATGCCTTGTTTTCACGCCCACCTCCTCTCTTCGTTGTTTGTTTTGTTTTGTTTTTTTTTTTTTTTCCTTTTTTTTTTCCTTTCTTGCGCGAGGATGAAGATGGAATCAGGGAAGGGGTTTCGGATTTATTCAGAAATGAGGTGCCAGGGAAATGGGACTCTCGTCCCTTATTTATATACATGCAGATGGTGCCTTGGCATCCAAGGAAATGGAGACAAGTAGGTATGCAGTGTGTAGCTTAGGTCTGCATTGGCTTGGACCACACGACATTAGTTTGGGATGCACGAAACATTAGGTGGTAGAGTAGCTGGTGTGTTTTCTTGTCTTGCCGGAGGAAGAAATGAAAGCTATGAAATGAATATATAGGCTGTACACTGATGGATACATAGGACGGCTTGTACGAAGATTTAAAATATGATCAGCATGAAGCATGCTTTAGATTAGTTTATTTTGATTTATTAAAACGAAACTTAGCTATGAGGTAGTTGGTAAAAACCATCACGAATGATTTTTGTTTACTGATAAAAATGCTGTTCTTGATGTAAAACGATATTCCGGACCCAATGGGACAAGTTTCGTCGAAATCCGAGGTCGTATGAAAAAAAATCCTTTATAAAACCAGAAATGAACACGCGTTTAATTTTTCTACGGTCACCAGATAAATCAAATCAACTTGAAACTGCGAAGTCTGACAATAACTTTTTGATACGAACCCAACGGCACTAATTTCGTCGCATTCTGAGACTGTTGCCCCGGTAGGCTATTTTTACCCCGAACCGCCCTACCCTTTTTAACGCCAAATTTCTCGATCTCTAAAAATAACAAACTATATACATATCCTGACTCTAATCGACGATACGAACTCAACGGAACTGGTTTCGTGGCCTAATTCGATTGTCTGCTCAAGTTATGCCAAATATCCTTTTATTTATTTAATTGCGCGTTATAGAAATTGAACGGGCGTTTACGGCTACCGTGGTCACATACGACATCGGTTTGCCACACAGTTTGACTTTCTGACAATAATTTAGCGATACGGTCCCAATGAAACTAATTTCATCGAAAACAGCGTCCGTTTGCAAAACGGCTATTTTAACGTGTATATTTTAAATAACGATTTTCCATAGCGACTATTTCAAAATTTGATTTAGCCATAACTCGCAATCTATAACACGAAATCTGGATTTTCCTCTTTCATATGAAAACTATCGTCAATACGCTCCCAACGTGTCTTGTTTCACAGAAATCCGACTTATATCGAATCCTGTATTCTCAATTGAAGTTCAAAACTCCAATTTTCGAACTGCACGCCATTTTCAAGCTCGAATTTATATTATATATAAATATATAATGTTTAACTTCGTTTTTAATAACGAACTCAATATTAAATTCCATTAATATTCCAATATAATATTTAAAACTAATTTAAATATTCATATTCAAATGGTCGAAAAACACGGGTCGTTACAAGTAGGACCCATAGACCACTTCGAATTTTAATTCAATTTCAGTTCGTTTTCAATTCAATTTGAATTTCAAATTAATTCAATTTCAATTCGAATTCAATTCGAATTCAATTCTTTTCAATTTCAATTTGAATTCAATTCTTTTCAATATAATTCGAATTTCGATTATTTTCAATATAATTCAAATTTCGATTATTTTCAGTATAATTCAAATTTCGATTATTTTCAATATAATTCGAATTTAGAAATCACTTTCAATATAATTCAAATTTCGAAATCACTTTCAATATACATTGAAAATTGAATAAAATCGATATAAATATCGATTCACATCAAAATGGCGTCAATCTAATCAACACGGCTTCATATATTTCTATTTTCAAATATTCTATTTCAAATATTTCTTTTTCAAATAATCTATTTCATATATTTCCATTTTCAAATATTTCTATTTCAAATATTTCTATTTCAAATATTTCTTTTTAAAACTGGAATGAGGCCCAATCAATTTCCATAGATTTTATTTCTATGAATTTCCATACAACGCATGTATATATCAACAATGACAAATAATCAACCATCATCCAAAGTGCATTCTACACTGTATAAGCATCACATATAAATATTTAACGCTTATAACAGCCTGTCAATCAATCGATCGACATACAACTAATTATTGGGATTAGTGTACGTCATGTATCATCCCAATACCCGTGTGGGGTTTCAAACAATTAAACACAGATTTTATTTGTGCAGTTGGGCGATGTGTAAAATTTATCGTCCCAATCAATATCAGTCAAATGTGTGTATATAAACAAATCGTCCGACTTGTTTATATTTATTTCATTTTAAATACAAGTTAAAAAATTTATTTTCGACTATAAAATATTTTTAACTATCTAAATATTTTATTTCATTTCACATCACATCACACAATCAACTACACATCAAAATCAAACAAACAAGCATACAAGCCGTCCATGGTCTGTGGACGACGGTTATCGGGTGCTACTAAACACCATCTGCATCCTAGTATATATTTTAATTAGAAAATTAAATTAAAGGTGAGAAGTTCTCACAGAGGGTTCCACTCCGCCGTGCTTTGCTGTCTGAATTGCTGAACCATCTGGATCTGTCTGAAATTCCAATATAGTTCTTTTCACGCTGTTCATAATAAAAATTATATTTTTATTACTTCTTTTCAATAAATAAAAATCGTATTTTTATTTCTACTTTCTATTTTTTTACAACGCTTCTTTCTATATAAAAATTATATTTTTGTCTTCTTATATAAAGATCGGATTTTTATTTCAATGCTATAAAAATCACATTTTTATTCCACTATATATATAATAAAAATTATATTTTTATTTCGCTACATATATAAAGATCAAATCTTTACTATCTATATATTATAAAAATCGTATTTTTATATTCTCTACCTTATAAAAATCATATTTTTATTATCTATACTATATAAAAATCATATTTTTATTATCTATACTATATAAAAAATCATATTTTTAATTCGCTAAAGATTATATTTTTATGGTGTTAAAAATCATATCTTTCTATAGGCAAAAATTATAACTTTTTGTAAATAAAAATCTTAACTATCCATATGTAAAAAAACCAAATTTTTATATGTTAAAAATACTAACTTTCATATGTTAAAAATACTAACTTTCATATGTTAACAATACTAACTTTCGCATGTTAACAATTCTAACTTTCATATGTTAACAATTTCAGGTCTTAACAATGATGTTCTACTCAAGAACTGGTTTTCCTATGTATTATATTTAAACAAAACTGATTTTAATTACATAAGGGAAAAAATATAAAACCTGTCTCTGTAAAAACGTTCGAACTCCCTCTTCACGAACTAGGGCTTCAGCCCATCCCCATTTGGCTCGACCGGAGCTTCACAAATCGGCGGCGGTTCTGTGACTGGACGGAGTTGGGCTTTGAGGGGGGGTTCATCGCGGTTCTCGATTTGGGCAGGGGCGTCGGGTTCGCGCGGAGCGCTGAGGGGAGAGGAGAGAGAACGGGGATGAGGAGGGGCGTCGGAGGCGGCAGCTTCACTGGTGCGCGACGGCGGTGCTCCGCCAGGAGGTAGGGCTCGACGGTCTTCCCCCTTTCCTTTTTTTATTTCTTTCTCGAGTTCGATCTGATTATAACAGGGGGGGCTCGTGTTGACTAGGAGGGAGGAGAGAGTGAGCGTATTTTATAATTTAATTAATTAATTAATTCTCCAAAAGGTGGCTTTCTAATTCGAACTCCAAACGAGACCCAACGACTATCGTCCCTAGCGTATTACCCCCATTCCGAACACTATAGGATATGTTTCGTAGGCTAGTTCGGCCGTTTCGATCAGTTTTCATCAAAATCAAAATATAACTCTATATATTGAATTTGAACGCATATTTTAAATTATCGGGGCCACATACGACCTCTAAAAATTCCAGAAAAATTATTTCTAGATTCATATTGATGATACGGTTTTAACAAAACTAGTTTCGTCAAATTCTGAGATCGTTTGAAAAATGGCCATTTTCCAGTTGATTAAAATCAACTAAAACTGGTCAAACGCGTTTCCTTTGCCACGCTCACATATTGAATCGAAAAATTATGAAAATTGGAATCTAGCAATAACTTGGCATCACAGATCCAACAAAAGTGGTTTCGTCGAAATCCGAGGTCGTTTGCAAAATTGCTATTTTTAAGGGCTAGAATTTCATAGCGACTATTCTGAAAATTCATTTGGACATAACTTTTGATTCCAGCTATGAAATTTTGATTTTCCGGATTTGTTGGAAAGATATTCTCAATTAGATTCTAATATTTTTGGTTTCGCCAAAATCCGGTTTATTTTGCACCCGGTATGTTCATTTGAAGTTTGAAATCGAATTTTCGAACTACCGCGCCATTTTCAATTCCTTTTATAATTAAAATAATTATTTATATTCTAACGACGCTCTTTATAAATATATACGTTATAATTCTATTCGAAATAAATTTCTCGTCGTTATTATTTAAAATATTTCATTTTAAATAATCAAAATTCAATAAAATTGCCAAAATAAAAATTTTAAATTGGCTCGGATTTCCGGGTTATTACAATCTCCCCCACTTAAAACTTTCGTCCCCGAAAAGGAATGAAGCCAAAAGTTGTTTAACTAATCAACTCAACTTTCACTATTTTCCCTACGGCTTAAGTTCTTCAACTTTTCAGTTTCTAAGAACTTTTCAAATTTTTCAAAAATTTGGCTAACACCCTAAATTTCCGAAAAATTTCGAAATAACCTCCCCTCCACCGGGGACTTCGGGATATTTCATATAGCCTATAATGGCCTTCTTCAATCCAAAAGAAAAGGCCAAGCGGCTAGCCAGTCGGCTCATAAAATCATCCTCACCCAAACAAAACAGTAAATTATGTTAAACATGTACCTATTTGTCGAGCAAACAATTTTATTCCTCTTCTTTAGCCTCCTTGCATTGACATGTTCAGTGTAAGTACATGTATATGCATGCAAATGTGATAAATTTTCAATACAATTTACTATTCGGTTCAAATTGGCTATATGGTTAAATTTTTAATTAATCAAACAATAATCAAACAACACAATCAGCAATCAATTAGTGAATTATCATTTCAAATTCATAACTTTGATATATAGTCAAAAATCGCATTTTTGATGCCAAATCACAACAATAAGCCCTATCTAATTTTGGTTCTCACACCAGTCAAAAGGATATATATATATATATATATATATCACACCTTCGAAACTCGAACATAAACACTGATGATGCACGTGCTATCATCAGTACCATCTCCGGGCGACTAGAGTGTGATTCTATATCTATCCAGTACATTAAAACTTCGATTACACGTGGATCAGACGTATACGCAAAATCTTTATATACTGCATTGTCCAAATTCAATATAAAATAAATAATCAAATACGAATAGTTGATTTAAATTTTCAAAACAAAATTTATTTTCATTTTCAAAAATATACTCTTCACACTCGTTCTAGGATACTACTGATCCCATCTCTAACGAGTCATTCCATTGGATATTACTAATCCAATATCTAATGAATTCTTTCGTATGGTTCTAATGTGTCTTGTTCTCTGAGCTTTGTAAACCAAAGCTCTAATACCAGCTGAAACGACCCGAACTTCCCCGGTAAGGAAAGCCCGGATAGAGTTGAGGACAAAACACATCGGAACGCAAACAGAAGAACATTTCATTGCTTATTACAACAATTCCACCAGAATACAAGAATAAACAGAGTATAAATGAATAAATATTACACAGAAAATATCAGAGATTACAATAATTTACATAGCAGCGGAAAATAATACATAACACAACTGAAGGAGATATACGGATACAAAGCTTTCCGGATATCGTTCCAGCTGTAAACCAGGATCCTGTGAATATAAATCTGCAAACCAAAACTACTAGCTGCCCGTGTCAAAATAAGGGCACCCAGAGTTTAGGTTAAAACAATAAACTCCAGGTCAGTCATGTGACTGGTGTGAGAACTAAAACAGTTATTAATCTTTATTTTAAAGTTCGGTAAATCAAGGGACCACGCCGTATAACACGGAACGGGTTTCTTCCCAAGCACACCGGTTTTTTTTTTTGAAATAAAAATGAGTGGTCTTCCGGGGGGAAGAGAGCACACATATATATAATAAAAATAGAGTAATACAAGAATCTAAATACATACCCAAAAAAAAAAAAACACAGACCCACAAACAAGAGCCACAATAAGGAATGTAAGGGACAGTAGATAGATGAGTTCCGGCATGGCCACCACCCATCATACTTCCTTATCGAATTCCGGCAAGGCCACCACCCGATAAGAAGTATATCTACTCCCATACATATAATAAACTAAAGAACAAATGGTGTAATAGATCACCAAAAAAATACAGACACTCCTACACCTCGTACACCAATATATCCAAAGCAAGCCAAAAATGATCAAACCAAAGCAGCATAACCCAAAAGCTCCACAGCTTCATCTGCAATCTGAAATATAAATGAGTCCCAAACAAGTAACAATGATCAATCCAGACAGAGATCCAGAGAGCTCCTCTGCTACATCAACAACCTGGAATCTAAACAACTGAACCAAACTATCAGTAGCTTATATGTATATATGAGTATATGCATACATGTATATATATATATATATATAAATATATATGTGTGTATGTATATATATATAGGCATATAACCATATATACATATGCAAAAACAAAAAACCAAAGAACTTATCTGAAGTAAAAACAAAGGAAATACCCATATATATGATTATATATAAGAGAGTGTATATATATATATAAATATATATATATATATATATGTATATATACACACATTGACATATAACCATATATATAGTCATATACCCAAAATTATACGAGCAAAAAAAAAAAAAGTCAACCACAAATACGAGGTCTATTAACTCTAAAATAACTATTAATTCTTATAAATAAACTCAGGTTAGATCTAACCTTATTCAAAAAACACCCAAATCTTAAATCACCATAAAGCTTGTAGTGTGAATTAGACATCCAACCCAAACAGAAGTTAACTATATTAATGATTAAATTATCAGCAGAAACAGAATTAGAATGAATACACCTCTGATTCCGTTCTATCCAGACGAACCAACTTATGATAGTAACTAGCGAATCCAACACATATCTCTGACTGGGATTATACCTAAATCTATAACAATCCCAATATTCAATGCAACTACTGAAAGAACTAAAACAGTCAAAAGTAAATAACCTTAAGATCATATTAAAAATAAAAAAGGTTAAATAACAAGAAAAAAATAAATGATCTACGTCCTCCTCCTCAATACTACAAAAACAACATTTGACATTAAAAATTATATTCTTCCTTCTCAAAAGTTCATAAGTATTAAGCTTCTTATGAACGATCAGCCACATAAGAAACTTGGCTTTGGGAGGAGAATTAGCCTTCCATAAAAATTTAAAGGGATGCAAATATACACCAGAAAAATTAATAAGATTATACATGCTATTGACAGTGTATACTAAACTCTTATCTAAATTCCAACAAATTGTGTAACACCCCGCCTCCGCTAGGGTCACTCGCAAAGGAATGCACTAGCTTTAGAGGGGCATTATTGGTAAACATGCACAGAAATATCACAAGACAGAACATATAAAATAGCGGAAGTAAAACCGAACTTTCATAAACATTAATAATTAAGGTCTAAAGCCTTTTACATCAGAGTACATCAAAACCTGTCTTGCAATAATAAAGAAGCATAAAAACCTTTTCATAAATTATTCCCCAAAATAAAGCGGTGAAGTAGCCATAGCCAAGAGAAGACCAAGCTATACATCAAGCTATACATGATGACCTTCAAGCATAAGAGGCCCGAACTAAACAACATCATTTCCTCCCTGGAACCTGGGGGGGAAACGGAAGACAAAGAGGCGAAAGAAAACGGGGTCAGTCGTAAAGACTGGTAAGTCCTATCTACTCCCAGTATAAAAACAGGTAAAGGTAACATGACATGCATAAACTGAAAGTAAACATAAGGATGACTACAAGATAGATAAACTAAACCAGGGTAACTGGCTGAACTACTGTAGCAAGGTAAACTAAGATATCGTGATAAACTACGGTGTCGTGATAAATCAAGGTATCACATCGTCAGGTTTCTATCAAGTATAATATCCCAAGGTATCCACCCTGTCTAACATCGCACGGTATCTATTATGTATATTACTCCTGGTTCTAACATGTATATTTGCTCTGCACCTCTCGTACTAGTGTCCCAACCCGCGTCATGTGTTAACTATGAATGTCCCTTGCCCACTGTCATGTAATGGTCCGTGTCAACCTAATATATAGCATATGTAGGTTTTCCCCACTCGTATGTTTCTTTCCATGTATACGTTCAGTCCTTTGCCATGTAAACGTTTTATCCTTGAAGTTGTTTTGGACTGCCACCCGTGATCTAGTTATGTTTCCTTACCATGAACTATCGCGCGTTCCCTTAGGATTTATGCCACCTAGGCCCACTAGGGATTACGCTACCTAATGAACGTTTCCGTGTCTCGGTTTGGGTTTTGGCCACCTAGGACCACTAGGGATTATGCCACCCGTCAACCGCGCCCTTCATCCCACGTGTGTATCGTGAATCGTTTCCCATGTCTAGACGCACATGTTCCCCAATGTGCCATCCGAGTTCCGTGCCAGGGCAAACCAAGAAATACGGAACTCGGTCGGGAGCTTTAAGTCGTCTGCTGATGCAGATATCAAGGTCTGTTTTTGTACCCGTGGCTATGGTCCCACGTGACCCCTCCCTCAACTACAGAAAGGCAACCCAAGAAAAATCATGTATGAGAACCACATCCCGGCCCCACTATAGCCCCACTTTCCTACGGGCCTACCTCACCCATGACTCGATAGCAAGAACATGGTCTGTTGGGGGTTCCCTGCCTTTCCGTTCGTACACGATTGACTAAAGATGGTAGGTAGTCGACGACGTGCTATCCAGGGCAAAACCAAGTATCGCCGACTACACGCTAATCCACCCCAGTCTTTAGGTCGCTCGCATAGCAACCAAGGCATACTCTTGGTTCTTCTACCGTAGACCTTAACCTCTCATGGGCATAGTATAATTACTTGGCAGCCCACAGAGGGATCCCAAGAATATCCTCACGTCCCCCGAAGCTTCCACTTCGGCACCCAGTGCGCTGGAGCTTTTATCCAAGTCAGATAACTTGCTCCCCCTCGTATACTAAGCGATGACCTACCGTATCAGGTTACTCATCGTTTTGAGAATTAGTCCTATGTCCTTAGCTAAGAATTATTACTTAGTTACCCTTAACTAAGGTTTACCACTTAGCTTCCTTTCCTGTTATCCTTGATTAACCACGGTTTTCTACCTAGTTCTTCTAGCTAGGGTTTGTCTATTAGGTTAAGTGTTATCATTCAAGTCCATGACTTAACCCGCCCACGAATCACGTCAAAGATTGGCTAAGTATTTAAGTTCAAGACTTAGTCCCACAAGTTGGTTAAGTGTACCCAGAGGCTCATGACTTAACCCTATCAAGTCAAATTGGTCAAGTACTAGCTTACCTTAATCCTATCGGATTATCTTGCTAGATCGATTAAGCATAGATTATC
Source organism: Allium sativum (assembly GCA_030737875.1). Taxonomy (NCBI): domain Eukaryota; kingdom Viridiplantae; phylum Streptophyta; class Magnoliopsida; order Asparagales; family Amaryllidaceae; genus Allium; species Allium sativum. The sequence continues at coordinate 975,239,353 of CM060915.1, read as the reverse complement.
TTAATCCCATCAAATTATCGAGTCGGATTGGTTAAGTATAGGTTGGCTTAACCCCATCCTCTAATCGTACTACAATGGTTAAGTATATTCTAAAAAGGTCTTGTGACTTAACCTTATCAGGTCCGCGTATTAGATTGGTTAAGTGTAAGTTACTTAACCCCATTGAATCATCATGTATAATTGGTTAAGTATAAGTTGCTTAACCCCATTAAGTTATCACGTTAAGTTGGTTAAGTGTTTAACTTAACCCCATCGAATTACCGTGTTTAGATTAGTTAAGTGTGGATTACTTAACCCCATCTAATTACCGTGTTTAGATTAGTTAAGTGTGGATTACTTAATCCCATCTAATTACCGTGGTTAGATTAATTAAGCGTCAATTACTTAACCCCATCTAATTACCGTGTTTAGATTAGTTAAGTCTTAATTACTTAACCCCATCCAATTACCAAGTCGGATTAGTTAAGTGTAAATTACTTAACCTCATCCCCTAATCATCTTGCATGGTTAAGTGTCATTAAGGAATCAAGTCCGGTCCCACTTAACCTACCCATTTTTGTCATATCGGTTAAGTGTCATTAGTCAAATTTACTTAACCTTATCATGTGACATTAATTTAATTAATGCACCCTCAACCTCTCACATTAGACCTTGTTGTGGTTACTAGTTAAGCCGGGCGGGTCCGGGTAGATTTACACCACAACCTAGTCTAACCTCGGGTCTTAAGTGCGACATGACCAACTTCTCACATTGGATCCTATTGTTTGTAGCTACTAGTTAAGCCGGGCGGGTCCGGGTAGATTTATGCTACAAACTCAACCCAACCTCGAGTTGGCCACTTCCATGTTTGGTCTAGTGTTATATTACACTTACAACCCATACGTGTCTAATTTCAAGTCCCAAGTTTACCCCACGTGTCATGCCCCCATTTTGGTTCAACTTACATGTCGTGTTCACATGTAACCTCAAGTCAAGTTTTCATGTCATATTCAAGTCAAGATTTCGCGTCATGTTCATGTTTATCTAACTACCCCAAAGTCGTGTTTTCCAACGCAAGCAAAAGCGAGTCAACATAGTAAGGATACTACGTCACATATTGGCCTCAAAACATGCATGATGCCAAAAAGGGATTGGCTTCCACATGCACAACCTTGGCCAAAAACATGCATAGTGTCATAAGGTGATTTGGCCACAAACATGCATAGTATCTCAAGGGGATTTGGCCACAAACATGCATAGCAAAAAAAAAAAGGGGATTACTTGCATAAGTGTTCATGTCATAAACCTATCATGAAGGGATGAACATGCCCATGTTACTCATGTGCTAAAAAGGTAAACTTGCATATTATCATAAGGGATTTCGGGTTCATATACTTGCATAGCCTCAAAGTCACATTCATGCACATGTTTCATGAGTCAAAGTGGTTTCAAGTGTGCATGCTAACATACCACAAGCAAAGGTCCAATCTTGCATGGCAAACTAGGTCCAATGTAACATGAATAGCATGGTTTAGTCGCTACAACATAACCCAAAGTCATATGTTCATGCTAAAGGGGCAAACTAGGTTCCCATAGGCTAACATACTCATGTTACTTTGCATTTTATCCCATGTCACATCAAGATCATCGTTTAAATCTACAAGTAGCTAGAACTTACATAGCGTGACAAGAGGACTAGGAGCATGAATCGTTTTGACGAAGAAAGGTGGCTCCTTTGATGAAAATCCGTCATGAAACTCGCATAGCAACGTTGATTTGGCCTCTATTTGGTGTAGCAAGCTTGCACCTTTTGATTTGAACCCGATTTGAGTGCATAGGCTCTAGGGATTGGAGATGGAGGCCATGATCAAAATTGATTTTGGCAGCACTTAGTTGCTAGGTTTGATTTTTAGGGATTTAGGTTAGGTTTAGGGTCTTTTTATAGAGATTAGGATAGTTTTAGGCCCTTAGATTAACCCTAGGATAGATCTGAACCATCAAACCACGTCAGAAGCTTCCAGAACAAGACCAGGGACCAGTGCAGGTGCACCAAGCCAGGAATGCTCGTCTGAGCCAAGTCGACAGCCAAGTCGACAGGGCTGTCGACTTGGTCAGACCAAGTCGACTCCCAAGTCGACAGGGCTGTCGACTTGGTTACTGTGGCGGGAATTTTTCCCGCCTGGCCCAACTGGCCCAACTTTCCAAATTCAAGTTTGAATTTGAAATCTGTTTTTACTTAGAAATTTTCTGAAAACTTCGTTGGGCCTTAACCGGGTCATACAGACTCCGATTTTCGAAAACTCGGACTCTATTTCGCGTATTTTTCCGAGACGAACGCAATAGCATAGCCCATTTCGATTGATTCAGAATTTAAAATTAAATTCTGCCTTGATTCTCGTCTTAATCATGTTATCGAAATACGGGTTGTTACATTCTCCCCGCCTTTTAGGATTTCGTCCCCGAAATCCCCAAGTTTGGAAGAACATATCCTACCATCCATCATCCATCTACTCAAAACATCATCCACAAGCGACCATTGTCCTTAGATGATTTCTAATGCTATATGAATATATGCAAAACGTGTGTGTACATGTTCCTTAGCTAATGCTAATGATCAGGCCTGAATAATCTGTCTAATGAAAAAATATGTATAGTGTCATGAATCCAACATGTATGCAAATAGTCCTAGTCATATAGATACTATATGCGTGCACAATCATTCATTCATATGCAACAATCCGCATGATAATACATTCGATTTCATCCATAAACAAGTATAAATACTCGTGCATATGCAATATGAAATGTGACCGAGTCGAGCTAGTATCTAATGTGTATTCGCGCATCCACGAGCAACCACTTGCAACCATTTGTAACCATATCAATCATAACATGTCTCAAACACATGTTTACATCCATAGCGTTCTACCTAAGGTTCCCAAGATAAGATCGAGAAGATAGACAAGACAAACTCCTTACGGGGTTTGTAACAGAAACAGGACCGAGAGGATATCCACCAAGCGATAGCATGCAAGTAAGCTTTACAGGTGAACCAAGGATCAAAGATATACTCTAAAAAAAGGGACGTGATGCACGCGTCCAAGTCGCATTTCCATGAGCTTAATTCCATCGTGCCTTGACCGCCTTTGACTTCATGATTTCGTAGCTCCTTGATTCCTATTTCCAAGGTGTGAGTAGAACTCATCTCACTGTCGCCTCCCGTTTCACTTTCACTTATTCTTTCCCTAGTATGCTCGGCTCAAATATGTCTGCGTACTCATGCAAGCTCTCCAAAATTCACTAGTGAATTCTGGATCTCGTTTTCCGATGCCGATCCATGTTGCCAAGGGTTCTTACTAGGGTGATTGCCATAACCCATGCATAATCGAAACGAACCATCCGCCTTAGCGGCGAATCCTATTTGAATGAATTACCAACAACTGCATCCCGGGATTCTAGGTAACTAACCATGACAGAACCCAAAAAGGTTACACGAGACTTTGAGGGTATCACCAAGATGAGTCGAGAGTCTAACTACCCTCTTTCCAAAACCGAGAATGGCACCCCTTATTGGGTGACCACTTTATCCTTAGAATCTATCCGTAGTTGAGACATGTCATTCTCAAATCCAAAAAGTCATGAAGGAATGGACCAACTCTCCAACCAGATTTTTGGGACAAAACTGGGATCCTCTACCATGCTAGTACTAAGGTGCAGAGACTCAACTATCTAAGCAGACTTAAGTGATACGATGATCAAAACAAAGTCTGGACGGGATGATAGAAAAGGAAGGCTGAACCTCTAATAGAAACGGTACCATTTCTTTTAGGCACCCCAGAAGTGGGAGCATACTATTTCCCTCTCCGCTGATCTTGTCCTTGTCCTCCTTGATGGACCAAGCCCTAACAACAGTTGCTTATCCTTAAGCTGGTATCCTTTATCCTTACTCTTATTATCCTTTCTTGTAACACGGCAATGGGTCTCTCGAGAACCCCCTCCATCGTACGGAAAACACCTACGTGGCTAGACCAAGATTAGTCACAGTGAGAACCACTGTGACCATGGATGGAGAAAAGAAAGGAAACGAGATTTAATCAAGGAATCAAAGGATGGTGCTAATGGCTTTTGGGGAATAGCCTTTAAAACAAACTTTTCTTGAAAAATGCTTCTTTATAAACGGTTTTTCAAATAGTTTTCAGAAGGTCTTTAAAAACTTTTGCCCAGTCTGGTAACCTTCTGCTCTGATACCAAATGTAACACCCCGCCTCCGCTAGGGTCACTCGCAAAGGAATGCACTAGCTTTAGAGGGGCATTATTGGTAAACATGCACAGAAATATCACAAGACAGAACATATAAAATAGCGGAAGTAAAACCGAACTTTCATAAACATTAATAATTAAGGTCTAAAGCCTTTTACATCAGAGTACATCAATTCCTGTCTTGCAATAATAAAGAAGCATAAAAACCTTTTCATAAATTATTCCCCAAAATAAAGCGGTGAAGCAGCCATAGCCAAGAGAAGACCAAGCTATACATCAAGCTATACATGATGACCTTCAAGCATAAGAGGCCCGAACTAAACAACATCATTTCCTCCCTGGAACCTGGGGGGGAAACAGAAGACAAAGCGGCAAAAGAAAACGGGGTCAGTCATAAAGACTGGTAAGTCCTATCTACTCCCAGTATAAAAATAGGTAAAGGTAACATGACATGCATAAACTGAAAGTAAACATAAGGATGACTACAAGATAGATAAACTAAACCAGGGTAACTGGCTGAACTACTGTAGCAAGGTAAACTAAGATATCGTGATAAACTACGGTGTCGTGATAAATCAAGGTATCACATCGTCAGGTTTCTATCAAGTATAATATCCCAAGGTATCCACCCTGTCTAACATCCCACAGTATCTATTATGTATATTACTCCTGGTTCTAACATGTATATTTGCTCTGCACCTCTCGTACTAGTGTCCCAACCCGCGTCATGTGTTAACTATGAATGTCCCTTGCCCACTGTCATGTAATGGTCCGTGTCAACCTAATATATAGCATATGTAGGTTTTCCCCACTCGTATGTTTCTTTCCATGTATACGTTCAGTCCTTTGCCATGTAAACGTTTTATCCTTGAAGTTGTTTTGGACTGCCACCCGTGATCTAGTTATGTTTCCTTACCATGAACTATCGCGCGTTCCCTTAGGATTTATGCCACCTAGGCCCACCAGGGATTATGCTACCTAATGAACGTTTCCGTGTCTCGGTTTGGGTTTTGGCCACCTAGGACCACTAGGGATTATGCCACCCGTCAACCGCGCCCTTCATCCCACGTGTGTATCGTGAATCGTTTCCCATGTCTAGACGCACATGTTCCCCAATGTGCCATCCGAGTTCCGTGCCAGGGCAAACTAAGAAATACGGAACTCGGTCGGGAGCTTTAAGTCGTCTGCTGATGCAGATATCAAGGTCTGTTTTTGTACCCGTGGCTATGGTCCCACGTGACCCCTCCCTCAACTACTGAAAGGCAACCCAAGAAAAATCATGTATGAGAACCACATCCCGGCCCCACTATAGCCCCACTTTCCTATGGGCCTACCTCACCCATGACTCGATAGCAAGAACATGGTCTGTTGGGGGTTCCCTGCCTTTCCGTTCGTACACGATTGACTAAAGATGGTAGGTAGTCGACGACGTGCTATCCAGGGCAAAACCAAGTATCGCCGACTCCACGCTAATCCACCCCAGTCTTTAGGTCGCTCGCATAGCAACCAAGGCATACTCTTGGTTCTTCTACCGCAGACCTTAACCTCTCATGGGCCTAGTATAATAACTTGGCAGCCCACAGAGGGATCCCTAGAATATCCTCACGTCCCCCAAAGCTTCCACTTCGGCACCCAGTGCGCTGGAGCTTTTATCCAAGTCAGATAACTTGCTCCCCCTCGTATACTAAGCGATGACCTACCGTATCAGGTTACTCATCGTTTTGAGAATTAGTCCTATGTCCTTAGCTAAGAATTATTACTTAGTTACCCTTAACTAAGGTTTACCACTTAGCTTCCTTTCCCGTTATCCTTGATTAACCACGGTTTTCTACCTAGTTCTTCTATCTAGGGTTTGTCTATTGGGTTAAGTGTTATCATTCAAGTCCATGACTTAACCCGCCCACGAATCACGTCAAAGATTGGCTAAGTATTTAAGTTCAAGACTTAGTCCCACAAGTTGGTTAAGTGTACCCAGAGGCTCATGACTTAACCCTATCAAGTCAAATTGGTCAAGTACTAGCTTACCTTAATCCTATCGGATTATCTTGCTAGATCGATTAAGCATAGATTATCTTAATCCCATCAAATTATCGAGTCGGATTGGTTAAGTATAGGTTGGCTTAACCCCATCCTCTAATCGTACTACAATGGTTAAGTATATTCTAAAAAGGTCTTGTGACTTAACCTTATCAGGTCCGCGTATTAGATTGGTTAAGTGTAAGTTACTTAACCCCATTGAATCATCATGTATAATTGGTTAAGTATAAGTTGCTTAACCCCATTAAGTTATCACGTTAAGTTGGTTAAGTATTGGTTACTTAACCTCATTGAATTACCAAGTTTAAGTTGGTTAAGTGTTTAACTTAACCCCATCGAATTACCGTGTTTAGATTAGTTAAGTGTGGATTACTTAACCCCATCTAATTACCGTGTTTAGATTAGTTAAGTGTGGATTACTTAATCCCATCTAATTACCGTGGTTAGATTAATTAAGCGTCAATTACTTAACCCCATCTAATTACCGTGTTTAGATTAGTTAAGTCTTAATTACTTAACCCCATCCAATTACCAAGTCGGATTAGTTAAGTGTAAATTACTTAACCTCATCCCCTAATCATCTTGCATGGTTAAGTGTCATTAAGGAATCAAGTCCGGTCCCACTTAACCTACCCATTCGTGTCATATCGGTTAAGTGTCATTAGTCAAATTTACTTAACCTTATCATGTGGCATTAATTTAATTAATGCACCCTCAACCTCTCACATTAGACCTTGTTGTGGTTACTAGTTAAGCCGGGCGGGTCCGGGTAGATTTACACCACAACCTAGTCTAACCTCGGGTCTTAAGCGCGACATGACCAACTTCTCACATTGGATCCTATTGTTTGTAGCTACTAGTTAAGCCGGGCGGGTCCGGGTAGATTTATGCTACAAACTCAACCCAACCTCGAGTTGGCCACTTCCATGTTTGGTTTAGTGTTATATTACACTTACAACCCATACGTGTCTAATTTCAAGTCCCAAGTTTACCCCACGTGTCATGCCCCCATTTTGGTTCAACTTACATGTCGTGTTCACATGTAACCTCAAGTCAAGTTTTCATGTCATATTCAAGTCAAGATTTCGCGTCATGTTCATGTTTATCTAACTACCCCAAAGTCGTGTTTTCCAACGCAAGCAAAAGCGAGTCAACATAGTAAGGATACTACGTCACATATTGGCCTCAAAACATGCATGATGCCAAAAAGGGATTGGCTTCCACATGCACAACCTTGGCCAAAAACATGCATAGTGTCATAAGGTGATTTGGCCACAAACATGCATAGTATCTCAAGGGGATTTGGCCACAAACATGCATAGCAAAAAAAAAAAGGGGATTACTTGAATAAGTGTTCATGTCATAAACCTATCATGAAGGGATGAACATGCCCATGTTACTCATGTGCTAAAAAGGTAAACTTGCATATTATCATAAGGGATTTCGGGTTCATATACTTGCATAGCCTCAAAGTCACATTCATGCACATGTTTCATGAGTCAAAGTGGTTTCAAGTGTGCATGCTAACATACCACAAGCAAAGGTCCAATCTTGCATGGCAAACTAGGTCCAATGTAACATGAATAGCATGGTTTAGTCGCTACAACATAACCCAAAGTCATATGTTCATGCTAAAGGGGCAAACTAGGTTCCCATAGGCTAACATACTCATGTTACTTTGCATTTTATCCCATGTCACATCAAGATCATCGTTTAAATCTACAAGTAGCTAGAACTTACATAGCGTGGCAAGAGGACTAGGAGCATGAATCGTTTTGACGAAGAAAGGTGGCTCCTTTGATGAAGATCCGTCATGAAACTCGCATAGCAACGTTGATTTGGCCTCTATTTGGTGTAGCAAGCTTGCACCTTTTGATTTGAACCCGATTTGAGTGCATAGGCTCTAGGGATTGGAGATGGAGGCCATGATCAAAATTGATTTTGGCAGCACTTAGTTGCTAGGTTTGATTTTTAGGGATTTAGGTTAGGTTTAGGGTCTTTTTATAGAGATTAGGATAGTTTTAGGCCCTTAGATTAACCCTAGGATAAATCTGAACCATCAAACCACGTCAGAAGCTTCCAGAACAAGACCAGGGACCAGTGCAGGTGCACCAAGCCAGGAATGCTCGTCTGAGCCAAGTCGACAGCCAAGTCGACAGGGCTGTCGACTTGGTCAGACCAAGTCGACTCCCAAGTCGACAGGGCTGTCGACTTGGTTACTGTAGCGGGAATTTTTCCCGCCTGGCCCAACTGGCCCAACTTTCCAAATTCAAGTTTGAATTTGAAATCTGTTTTTACTTAGAAATTTTCTGAAAACTTAGTTGGGCCTTAACCGGGTCATACGGACTCCGATTTTCGAAAACTCGGACTATATTTCGCGTATTTTTCCGAGACGAACGCAATGGCATAGCCCATTTCGCTTGATTCAGAATTTAAAATTAAATTCTGCCTTGATTCTCGTCTTAATCATGTTATCGAAATACGGGTTGTTACAAATTGTATCACCATTTTCATCTAAATGATACAATGCTAACTTAGCTTTCAGTAAGGCCAATTGCCTTAATAAATCCCCCTCTAATATATTGTTAAAGGACGACTCCCATGGAGGATCTAAATCAGCTCTGTAAACATCTTTAATTAAAGCGTTTTTAAATCTACTAATATTAAAGAGCTTATGAAATTCAATTTTTAGAGGTACACAAGAAATCCAAGCATCATGCCAAAAATAAGCAAGATTACCTGAATGGACTGTCACCTTACAACCTAATTTAAAAAATCATAACAATTTAAGACGGACTTCCAAAAGTGAGATAACCTATTAAGCCAACCTATACTATTTCCAACAATGAATTCATCTCTAGAATAATATGCTTTGGAAACAATTAATTTCCATGATGCCTTCACATCAGGGCATCTAAACTTCCATAGCCATTTGGCTATAAGGGAAGAATTAAAATTATATAAGTTAATGATCCCTAGTCCTCCCTCTTCCTTTGGTTTACAACACGTTTCCCAGTTAACTAAGCATTTATAGCCTCTACAAGACGGTGTACCATTCCAAAGGTAATTACGTCTGATCCTATCGATCTTCTCTATAACCCAATGAGGAAGACGATGAACGGCCATCCAATATGAAGGAATGGCCGATAATACCGAGTTAACGAGAACTAATCTGCCTGCCCTGGACAGAAATCTATTGTTCCAACTTAATAACCTATTATTTATCTTATCAATAATGACTAACCAATCCTCCCTCTTGAGCTTCGAAGGCCTAATCTTAAAACCTAAGTAATCAAAAGGGAACTTCATAACAGAACAGTTTAAGGTGCTAGCCACCAAAGCCTCAACGTTGTTAAAGTCATTTAGAATCATAACGGCGCTTTTGTCAAAATTAATTCTAAGTCCAGAAAGCATTTCAAAACAGTAAAGAATGAACTTAAGAGCAATAATGTGATTAGGCAAATGGTAAGAAAATAATAATGTATCATCCGCAAATTGAAGGATAGACAATTCATTATTAAATTCTTCATTCCCAACACTACCTAGGACACCTAATCTACCAGCTCTCTTTATAATTCTAGAAAAAACATCAACCGCTAAGTTAAATAAAAAAGGCGATAAGGGATCACCTTGCCTAAGACCCCTCTTGGATTGTATCTTCTTGCCGACTACCCCATTAACCACAATGCTGGAACATCCAGATCTGAGCATTGACAAGATCCAGTTAGTCCACCTGATGCTAAAACCTTTCGCAAGACATAATTCACATATAAAATCCCAATCAACTGAGTCAAAAGCTTTCTCAAAGTCTAACTTCAAAATGGCACAGGAAATATTATTTTTACAACAAACATTAATGTATTCCTGTACCGCAGCTACTCCATCCACTATATTTCTGCCTTTAGTAAAGGCAGTTTGGGAACAATCAATAAGATCGTTCATCTTAATACTATGTCTATTCGCTAGAACTTTAGAAATTATCTTAATAGAGACATTAATTAAGGAAATAGGCCTAAAATCCTTAAGAGAATTAGCTCTCTCCCTCTTATGAATAAGAATGACATTAGCGAAGTTGAAACTACATAGACGCAAATCACCACTATAAAATTCATTAAAAAGTTCAATAATATCAAACTTTAAAACATCCCAAAACTGCTTGTAAAAAAGAACCGAGAAACCATAAGGCCCAGGAGCTTTGTCACTAGGCATATCACAGATAGCCTTCCAAATCTCCTGCTCAGAGAAAGGTTTATCTAAATCTACAAGGTCAACCTTAGTATTAGATGGATATAGTTCATTCCATCTGACATTTATTCTTCTCTTAATCTTAGTACCAAAAATCTGCACATAATACCTAGTGAAAGCTTCATTTAAATCCTTTTGCAAAGTCAATTCCACATCATCGAAAATAATAGAATGAATATGATTATCTCTTCTCCTCTTATTCGCCACACTATGAAAAAACTTTGTATTATTGTCCCCCTCCTTAATCCATTGGATACGGGATCTTTGTCTCCACATTATCTCTTCTTTATCTAAAATCTGTTTTAGATCTTGTCTAAGGTTATAATATTTGTCCTTCTCAGTGGAATTAAGAATCCTAGACTCATTAATTTTATCTAAGTCTAACAACTCACACATTATCTTATCTTTTCTAATTCTAACACTACCAAACATAAATTTGTTCCAACGCTTTAGAAAAAATCTCAACTTTCCTAGTTTAGCTACAAATATCTTTGCGGAATTACCCCTATACACATTATTAAAGTAAAACAAAGACTTCCATTTGACAGAAACCAGATTAATAAAACTAGGATCAAGTAACCACATTTTCTCGAATTTGAAACTCCTACTAATCACAATATTCAACTCACACGTTAGGATAATTGGACAATGATCAGAATGCAAAAAAGGTAAGCCCTTAACTCCACAAACCGAAAATCTATCATCTACCTCAGTACTAATAAAAAACCTATCTAATAGGGCAAACGAAGGACAATCACGAGGGACATTTGACCATGTGAACGATCTATTTGTTAGAGGAATTTCGATCAAATTATTTACTAAGACGAAATCATTAAATTCCTCCATATTAGAGAAATCACCTTTCCGAGGTGATCTCTCTCCTAAAAATCAAGTGACATTGAAATCCCCTCCCACTATCCAAAGATTGGGGAAGAGATTTCTAAAATCAGAACACTCTTCCCACAGTATTCTCCTCTCAATCTTAGTATGGGGTCCATACACATTAGTAATGCCCAGGGAAGAATTATCGACAAGAGATGCTAGAATAATATGTAAAGAATGTGATTTAGGACATTCTTGTACTAATCTGTATTGATTCTCTTTCCATCCTATCATGAGCCCCCCGGCAGTACCATTTGCCGGAAGACAAACCCAATTACGAATATAAGCCCTACCTAATCTAGCATAGAAACTATAATCAGGGTTCTCTATTTTTGTCTCTTGAAGTAAAACAATATCAATGTGATGATCTTTAAAAAAAGTCTTTATTTTAGAACATTTTTTAGGATCATTTAGACCCCTAATATTGCAGCTAACGATCCTCATCTACTCAATGAAGAAACTCTCTCTAGTTCCCTACTCCTAATGAAATCAGAATCTAACTCAATATCTGAAAAAATAAAAGCAGTATCACTGGCAATCTGTAGTAACTGACTAGATGAGAGACTACCTAATGCATAAGGAGAATATTCACTACCATAACCAGAATTCATACCTGAGCCCGAATCCGAATTGCTACTACTAGCATTCGGATTCGGGGACCCACCTCGAAAAGGAGAAGAAAAAAAAATCTGATCCTAGCACTACGACGAATCAAACCCGTACTAGGGATTACTCTCCTGCGTCTTCCCCTCCTTGATGAAGAAGAATGATCAGCAACTCTACTCTGACAGAGGACCATACTAGGCTCAATCACACCAACAGGAGTACTGGGTTCAACATCAAGATCAGAACCGGTTCTAGGCAAATCATACCCCCCACAAGTCACACCATAACACGGCCTCAAAAATACAGTGCGAAGACTAATACCCAACATACTGATCAACCCTGAACCAACACCCCTATCCCATGAAACAGTGAGACCACGCACTATAGAATTCGATATTAACAAATCAATACCCAACTGACCACCATCTTCATTTACTGTACCATTAACATCAAATGGTACTACATCCATACCACTCCTTTTACCAGAATACTGATGCAAATCTGAATATCCATGTCCCCCTCTACATTCACCCCCGACACCCAAATGATCAGTTCTGCCCATATTTTTACCACCATCAGTATTCACTACAGTACTCGATATTATCAAATGACCACCATCTTCATTTACTGTATCATCAACACCAAATTGTACTACATCCATACCACCCCGATTACCAAAATACTGATGCAAATCTGAATATCCATGCCCCCATCCACATTCTCTCCCAACACCCAATTGATCAGTTTTGTTCATACATTTACCATCAACAGTATTCACAGCAGTACTCGATTGACCACCATCTACAGTTACTGCTCCATTAACTACAACCATACAATCCCGTTTTCCATCATACTGATGCAAATCTGAAAATCCATGCCCCCATCCACATTCACTCCCAACACCCAATTGATCAGAACTGTCCATACATTTACCACCATCAGTATACGCAACAGTACTCGGTTGACCACCATCTTCAAATGCTGTTCCATTAACATCTGATGGTACTACAACCATACAATCCCGTTTTCCAGAATACTGACGTAAATCTGAAAATCCATGCCCCCAATCACATTCACTCACGACATCCAATTGATCGGTTCTGTCCATTCTATTACTAACCAAATCAGTAGAGTAATTGAACATCAAGTCCTTCCTCCCAGAAGTACTATCCCCAAAATTAGTGCAACAAATAACTTGTCGGTTAACCTGCCTTCTCCATTTGACTCGACCAACTCTAAACCCTTTTCTATGAAATGCAGAAGAACACTGAGATGTACCATCGCTAATTACTGTGTCCGACAAAGTTGTAGAGTCACCAGAAACTGCCTTAAAACTCTCCTCTATATAGTTTTCTAATACTTCAATACTACAACCATACAATCCTTCCTCCCAAGCACACCAGTGCATAAAACAAACAGCGCAATGCTAAATAAAGAAAAACGAAGCTGTTATAAGACCCAAGTCCCATCACATAATGCAACGCAAGCCGGAGGATAGGGTTTTACCTTATAACAGCCAAAGAATGCTTGATACGTGAAATTTTATCTTTTTATTCTTAATCAGACTCCAACCGCAAATTAGTAAGAGAACGATTCCTTAAGTATTAACCCCGAAGGCCGAAACCAACATCAGACCAATACCCAGGAAACCACTCATCTTAGCTCGTTTCCAGTTAGTTTCTGATTTTATATACAATCATAAATATCAATCATAGGCGACATGGGTACCATATATCATGTCACCGTACTAGGCTCTACAATCAAAACCGCAAATGTCACGTATTTGGAAGTTGGATTTCCATCTGTGAACCGAGGCAAAAGATAGTCCTCACCGATTCAAGACTCTCTAGCCCGAGCCTCAGGAACAGCCGCAACTGCCCCTTGGATCGTCAGGGCCGGTCCACCGATGTGGATTATAATGCCTGAACACTACGTTTCCCCGCCCTTTGGGGGGTAAATGAGCCAACAAATGACTCCATCGCCTTCACATAGTCACCAATATATCTGAGGCGCCTCCCAACAGCAACAACCACATAAGTCAAACTCGTCAGGGCGTGTAAAACCACTGACGCCACTTCTAGCTAGAAAGAAACGCATGTCCCCACGAGGTCCTTCTCCCGTTTCTGGTTCACAACGGGGGTGTGAGGCTCGCGAATCAACGCTACACAAAGCTACGCCGCAAAGGCCGTGCTTTGATCATCAACACAAGACTTTGCTTATCAATAAGAGCCTTGATCATTTGCATCTTAGCATGCCACACAGGCAAACCACTCCATGCAACCGATATCCATCAATCACACAGAATGATATCCAATGTCAGACACACAGTCCATTTACAAGTCCGTTCTGGGTCTGAACGAAACCGGAGGAACCTAGTACCCAGCATATCCATCGATCTCCAAGTACGTCTGGACGATCACCAACTGTTTCCATCTTCTTGGGTGTACAGCCCAATCAAGATCATCAGTAATTATCCAAACGACGTGAAGACCTCTGGTCTTCTACCACCATCTTCATCTTCGACTTATCGTCGTATCAGTTATTCAGAATGGGATAAACCCGGTCTTTCTGAATAATTCGCGTATATAATAAATACGTGTTACACAAACACAACATACGCCTCATTCCAATTCATCAGTCACTAACCGTAAATTAATCAAGAGAATAATTCCCCTAATATTAACCCGAAGGCCGAAACCAACATCAGATAAATATCCAGAAAACCATTCTGCTTAGCTAACCGACAGTTAGTTTCTAAATTTCACATTCTTAGGGAAAGGTTCCCATTAATTTTATCAAAGATAAATCCTTTAAATTTATTCTTTAATCTACTTTTGAATATCAATTCAAACTAGTCGGGATTAGCGAACCACACCGAAGTGATCATTTATTTTATTTCCCAATCCCAACCTATTCATCCCATGAAGTAAAACTGGTAATACTTCATATCTAACACCACGGTGTTATCGATAAATTCAATTACCATTTCACGTTCAAATCTAATGAAAGATTTAACTATCGCCTGGAGCAAAACTGGTGATACTCCATTCTCGATCTTTTCAATCTAATTAAAGATTCATTAAAACTCCACTTAGTTTTAATCTTGGACTGGGTTAAATAATCAGTGTCATTTAAAACACGGTTCACGATAAACCCCAAAATCACATCACATTTCAATCAGTCCCTAACCGTAAATTAGCAAGTGAGCAATTCCCTGAGTATTAACCCCGAAGGCCGAAACCAACATCATATCAATACCTCAGAAACCATTCAACTTAAATAACCTCCAGTTAGTTTCTGATTTTCTTAACTCCTTTGGGTCTAAGAACAGTATTATTGAAGATACCGTTCACGACAACCCAAAATCACATTCCATCAATTTTCGGGTTAAAGAACAAGTGTTATTTAAAACACTGTTCACGATAAAAATCAAAAATCAATACCAATTCAATTCTAATTAAATATTATTTAATTGGTACACTTCATTAAATCTAAATAAAACGATTTAATCTTTTCCTCAGCTGGGCTTAATAACAGTGTTAATGAAGACACCATTCACGACAAACCCAAATCACATTTGATATTAAATACAAGGCTCTGAATAGAAAATATATCGACTTATATTCAATATCAAACTCTACGACCAACAAATATCGTATTGGAAATAACGATATAAATATACATCTTTCAAATTTCCATAACAACATCTGTATAATCACGAAATCCAACATCGAACTATTCTGAAGATGATTTCGATTCAAATCCATTCCAATTCAATTATTGGAGATCCTGGTTATTTTCAAAACCATTTAAAAATCAATTTATTTATTTTAAAAATAAATAAATTATTATTCTAGTTCAAAATTAGTTCATTTCGATAAAAAATCTATTTTTATCTCTTCAAATATGGAGTTTTCATGCCAATTCTTCACAAATCATTTCTTATGATTTTACACAAATTATTGATATTTTTAATAATTTTTATCAAGGCCAGTACAGTCGATTTCCATCAACGGCCATCGAACTGCACTTACAACGACATTTTCTAAATTTGATTTGGACATAATTCCAAATCCAACCGTTAGATTTCAAATTTCTAATATTCGTTAGAAATCTCTTTTCGATACGAACCCAACGGTTCCGGTTTTAGGAGAATCCGACGGTCGGATCTCCCGCAATGTCCATTCGAAGTCAATGGTCGAAATTCACGAACAACCGCAGCGCGGCGCGTTCTATTCAGGCCATTATATATATATATATATATATATATATATATATATATATATATATATTATATATTTTGTCGATTTCCTCTTAAACGTATATTATAAATCGTTTTAAATTCGTTTTCGAAATGATTTCAACTTCATTTCAAACTCAAATCAAAGTTGAATTTTTCCTTATAAATTCATTTTAAATTCCTTTCAAATTGATTTCAATTCAAATCGATTTTTAATTCAATTTCAGTTCGTTTTCAATTCAATTCGAATTTCAAATTAATTCAATTTCAATTCGAATTCAATTATATTCAATTTCAATTCGAATTCAATTCTTTTCAATTTGAATTCAATTCTTTTCAATATAATTCGAATTTCGATTATTTTCAATATAATTCAAATTTCGATTATTTGCAATATAATTCAAATTTCTGTTATTTTCAATATAATTCGAATTTCGAAATCACTTTCAATATAATTCAAATTTCGAAATCACTTTCAATATACATTGAAAATTGAATAAAATCGATATAAATATCGATTCACGTCAAAATGGCGCCAATCTAATCAACACGGCTTCATATATTTCTATTTTCAAATATTCTATTTCAAATATTTATTTTTCAAATAATCTATTTCAAATATTTCTATTTTCAAATATTTCTCTTTCAAATATTTCTATTTCAAATATTTCTTTTTAAAACTGGAATGAGGCCCAATCAATTTCCATAGATTTTATTTCTATGAATTTCCATACAACGTATGTATATATCAACAATGACAAATAATCAACCATCATCCAAAGTGCATTCTACACTGTATAAGCATCACATATAAATATTTAACGCTTATAACAGCCTGTCAATCAATCGATCGACATACAACTAATTATTGGGATTAGTGTACGTCATGTATCATCCCAATACCCGTGTGGGGTTTCAAACAATCAAACACAGATTTTATTTGTGCAGTTGGGCGTTGTGTAAAATTTATCGTCCCAATCAATATCAGTCAATGTGTATATAATCAAATCGTCCGACATGTGTATATTTATTTCATTTTAAATACACGTTAAAATTTTTATTTTCGACTATAAAATATTTTTAACTATCTAAATATTTTATTTCATTTCACATCACATCACACAATCAACTACACATCAAAATCAAACAAACAAGCATACAAGCCGTCCATGGTCTGTGGACGACGGGTGTCGGGTGCTACTAAACACCGTCTGCATCCTAGTATATATTTTAACTAGAAAAATAAATTAAAGGTGAGAAGTTCTCATAGAGGGTCCCACTCTGCCGTGCTTTGCTGTCTGAACTGCTGAACCATCTGGATCTGTCAGAAATTCCAATGTAGTTCTTTTCACGCTGTTCATAATAAAAATTATATTTTTATTACTTCTTTTCAATAAATAAAAATCGTATTTTTATTTCTATTTTATATATTTTTACAACGCTACTTTCTATATAAAAATTATATTTTTGTCTTCTTATATAAAGATCGAATTTTTATTTCAACGCTATAAAAATCACATTTTTATTCCACTATATATATAATAAAAATTATATTTTTATTTTGCTACATATATAATGATCAAATCTTTGCTATCTATATATTATAAAAAACGTATTTTTATATTCTCTACCTTATAAAAATCATATTTTTATTATCTATAATATATAAAAATCATATTTTTATTATCCATACTATATAAAAATCATATTTTTATTATCTATACTATATAAAAATCATATTTTTATTATCTATACTATATAAAAATCATATTTTTAATTCGCTAAAGATTATATTTTTATGGTGTTAAAAATCATATCTTTCTATAGGCAAAAATTATAACTTTTTGTAAATAAAAATCTTAACTATCCATATATAAAAAACCAAATTTTTATATGTTAAAAATACTAACTTTCATATGTTAAAAATACTAACTTTCATATGTTAACAATACTAACTTTCGCATGTTAACAATTCTTACTTTCATATGTTAACAATTTCAGGTCTTAACAATGATGTTCTACTCAAGAACTGATTTTTCTATGTATTATATTTAAACAAAACTGATTTTAATTACATAAGGCAAAAAAATATAAAACCTGTCTCTGTAAAAACGTTCGAACTCCCTCTTCACGAACTAGGGCTTCAGCCCATCCCCATTTGGCTCGACCGGAGCTTCACCAATCGGCGGCGGTTCTGTGACTGGACGAAGTTGGGCTTTGAGGGGGGGTTCATCGCGGTTCTCGATTTGGGCAGGGGCGTCGGGTTCACGCGGAGCGCTGAGGGGAGAGGAGAGAGAACGGGGAGGAGGAGGGGCGTCGGAGGCGGCAGCTTCATTGGGGCGGGACGACGGTTCTCCGCCAGGAGGTGGGGCTCGACGGTCTTCCCCTTTTCCTTTTTTTATTTCTTTCTCAAGTTCGAACTGATTATAACAGGGGGGCTCGTGTTGACTAGGAGGGAAGAGAGAGTGAGAGTATTTTATAATTTAATTAATTAATTCTCCAGAAGGTGACTTTCTAATTCGAACTCCAAACGAGACCCAACGACTGTCGTCCTTAGCATATTACCCCCATTCCGAACATAATGGGATATGTTTTGTAGGCCAGTTCGGTCGTTTCGATCAGTTTTCGTCAAAATCAAAATATAACTCTATATATTGAATTTGAACGCACATTTTAAATTACCGGGGCCACATACAACCTCTAAAAATTCCAGAAAAATTATTTCTTGATTCGTATTGACGATACGGTAACAAAACTAGTTTCGTCAAATTTTGAGACCGTTTGAAAAATGGCCATTTTCCAGTCGATTAAAATCAACTAAAACTGGTCAAACGCGTTTTCCTTTGCCACGCTCACATATTGAATCGAAAAATTATGAAAATTGGAATCTAGCAATAACTTGGCATCATGGATCCAACAAAAGTGGTTTCGTCGAAATCCGAGGTCGTTTGCAAAATTGCTATTTTTAAGGGCCAGAATTTCATAGCGACTATTCTAAAAATTCATTTGGACATTAATTTTGATACCCGCTATGAAATTTTGATTTTCCGGATTCGTTGGAAAGATATTCTCAATTAGATTCTAATATTTTTGGTTTCGCCAAAATCCGGTTTATTTTGCACCTGGTATGTTCATTTAATGTTTGAAATCGAATTTTCGAACTACCGCGCCATTTTCAATTCCTTTTATAATTAAAATAATTATTTATATTCTAACGATGCTCTATATAAATATATACATTCTAATTCAATTCGAAATAAATTTATCATCGTTATTATTTAAAATAAATCATTTTAAATAATCAAAATTCAATAAAATTGCAAATAAAAATTTTAAATTGGCTCGGATTTCCGGGTTATTACATAGTTGGCCACTTAAGACCTTCCCAAGGTCGGTTACCTATACACACGTAATAGATATACATACATTAGACCTCTCACATTAAACCAACTACTTGTAGATGCTGGATATGCCGGGTGTTTCCGCGAGACTTCTACTACAAGTGCCTTTAACCTGTGTCATAGTGTACTAAGTTTAGTGGTCCAAGACACCTTGACCTCTCACATTAGACAAACTCACTTTTGGTTGCCAGATTTATCAGTTTGTTTCGGGCAGACTTCTACCACAAATGACGACTAACCTCATATACGTGTGTCATTATTTAATATGTACATACATATATATATATATATATATATATATATAAGACATTTGTATACACCACAAGCAATAATTCCTTAAGGGACATTTACAAATTTCCAATCTTATCCTAACGTATTTATTGTGCCATTATTATGTTTTATTACACTGATTACACTATATAAGCATATATTTTAATGATCGCTTTAAACGCTATTTACTATTTGAATTATGAAACGTTCTAACAGTGAATTTTTGTCAATCATGTCCACATATGAGCTATTCAAGACCAATTCCATAATAAACTACTCAATTCATAGCAATTTTAATAAAAAGCAGCAAATGGGAAAATATCAACAGTAATCACTCAAACTTGTATCCTAGGCTAATCAGAATTATTAAGGTAATGAAAGAGGAACAAGGCATTATATACATATATACATATTTAACATATATATACATAAACTTCTGTTTGAACCAAAATTTCCCTTTTCTACGTTGCACATAAAAACGTTAATATTTAATTATTATAGATCTGAATACGTTAAAATTCTCCATTAAGAATGGAGATCTAAACCTATTCAAATCCAGCAATCAAATCAAATCTTAACCCTTTTAACATATTATAATCGATTTTTCATTGAAATGGAGAAACCCAACCAAAAAAAGAATAATCACCAAAGTATTCTTCAAACATAAGCAAATAATTTACAAACCTAAAATATTGGTTGACAAATTTTGCGACAAAAAAGATATGAGATTTGGGGTTTTTTATTAGGATATTATCATAAAAACCCAAATCTCCTAGCCATACGATTCATATAAAATTTATAAAATAAAGGAAATAATCTAAACCAATCTTATTACCACTCACAACTGCAGCAATGATGAAAATATCAACAGATTGAACATTGTATGTGCGAATCAACATTGTTCCCCAATTCTGATTGCAGATTTATATGAAAGGATCCTATAAAATTGAGTCACCAATATAGATTTAGAATTCCATAATGTTAATCTAATAAGAATTAGGTTATAAAAGAAAATAGAAATAAAATTTAGATAGGAGAAGAAGAAACCCATTTAAAACCTATTTTCTAGAATTTCAGCGGTGAAATGAAGGCATAGGGAAATGAGATGGCTAGAGAATGCTGGGGTGAATGGGGTGGTGATTATAGGAGTGTAAGTGAATAACAACCATCAGATTAATATAGATTAATCTCAACTGTCAATTTCCTATAAAACCAACCTTAATACTAACCTAACCCACCTTCACCATGCCTGGGCCGCACCAAGTGGTCGACGCGGCCCCACAAAGCACGGTCGACCGATGGTCGACCCCTAGGTTTCGACCGCTCAAGGGCAAAAATGCCCACTGAGCCTGGTTGTGCACATTTTTAATTAATTAATTTAAAACTTTCCATATACTATTAATTCCTTTCCTTCTGCGATTTATTTTGTATCCCCTTAATTTTATCTATTCACTTGAATTTCAAATTCACCTATGGGAATGTTATATTATTCTTATTAACCCATTGTTATCCCTTAGATGTTCATATATATTATTAATTCAAACGTCTATATGTATATATTTATCTTCTGATTTCATTAACTACTATTTCTTTATACTGTCTCCGTTTTCAACATATTATATATGAAAATTTATTGGAATTTCGCCATGAACCCAAATATAGTAGTTCCATGACCAAATTCCTATTTTTCTAGAATTTCTATCTTCCTACTATTTTATATTTATTGTTTATTTAGATCATTAAATTACTTAATCTATTTAGTACATTTTTACGATGTTACTTTCTCCTCCCCTTGAAATAGATTTCCTCTCGAAATCTGTCTAAAAGGGAGAAAAACATAACTCACTCTAAACATATATGTTACACTCCCATGTTATATTAAAAACATCCATAAAATATCCATGACTCGCAGTGATTATGAACTACAAACTTAATAAAGTGAGCTCAATCCTAGTGTATCTATGTAATAAGTGATGCAGTATGTACGCAAAATCTCTTATTGTGCATATATTTCTATATGAGTGTGTTGTGCAATTGTGTTGCATACATTTCCCTAACATCCAATCTAGCAAACACAATGCATCCATAAACAAAATCATAAAGGGAAAGTTACTCAAGAAAAGCTCTGGGTGGGTCTGTCTCATCTTATCCTCAATCTCCCAAGTGCATTTCGTAGGGTCATCTCCTCATTGTACTTGGATAAGGCAGATGGTATTTTTTTGGAGTCTACTTATTTCATGCTCTACGATCTTTGTAGTGGCAGGGGGTTCCCTAGACGCCAACTCGAGGTTCTTTATGTTCCCAATCTCATCTAGCTTGTGTCTAATAATAGAATCATGAAGGCACTTCCCCAGATGAGATATATGAAAAACATTATGGATTCCTGATAAGCGCTGGGGAAGATCCACACGATAAGGCAAAGATCATATCCGCTCGATGATTCGAAAGTACCCAATTAATATGGAAGCCAACTTCCCAGTCTTTCCAAACCGGGCGTCTTCTTAAGATGAGAAACCTTCATAAATACCAAATCTCCGACACTAAACTCAAGTCCCTTCTCCTTTTATTTGCATGTGATTTCTATTGATCTTGGGCTACCTTCATCCTCTGCCCAATCAATGAATTCTTTTTCATGGAATCATGGACGAAGTCTAGTCCGAGTAGAACCTTATCGGTAGTTTCTCATCAACAAGTTGGGGATCCATGGCCGCCCTTAAAGTGCTTCAAAAGGGGGCCTTACCAATCATTGCTTGAAAACTATTGTTGTATGCAAACTCCACAAGCGGCATGTGCTGTTTGCAAGCTCCTCCAAGGTCGATAATGCAGGCTATAGCAAGTCTTTGAGAATCTGATTGACTATTTTTGTCTAACCATCAGTTTGAAGGTGATAGGTTGTAGTTAAGTTGATCGTTGTCCCTAATCCTGCTTGTAAACTTCTCCAAAACTCACTTGTGAATAGAGGGTCTCAATCGCTAACTTTACTCAATAGAATATCGTGTATCCAACTATTTCTTTGACTTACAACTAGGCTGATGAAGTTGCAGTACTATTCTTCTTGATTGGTATAAAGTGAGCACTCTTGGTCAGATGGTCCACTATAACCCAAATAGCTTTATTTCTCTTCTAATTCCTTCGAAGCCCATCAACAAACTCCACAGAAATATACTTCCATTTCCACATGGGAACTCTAAAGGTAGCTGTAATCCTCCGTGCCTTCCTTGCTCCACTTTAACTTTTTAGCAAGTTAGACACTTGGCCACAAATTCAGCTTTCTCTCTTTTCGTCTCATCCCAGTGGAAATTTTATTTCATATCCTTATAATTTTATCTCCACCAGGGTGTATGGTCATCTACGGAACTCCTCTAAAATTTCCTTCCTCAATTCCTCATCCTAAGGGACACAAAGTCGCATATCCCTAAGCAAAATCCCATCATCACTAAGCGAATATCTGACTGAATGAGGAAAGATCTCTTTCTTCCCAACCTTCGCCTTCAAGTTTCTTAGCTCCTTCTCAAGATCTTGCATACTTCGTATCCTTTACCTTAAAACTGGTCTAACCAACATAACTCTAAGAAAAATACTAGAAGCTACAGGTGGCAGATGAAAGTTAAAGTTGGAGAGAAACTCCAACTTTTTCCATTCCAAGATCGCATTCAAAGATGCAAGCCTTCTAATCAATGCGCACACTATGACGTTCCCCTTCCCTGCGGTATAATGGATCATGAAATCAAAAGAGGCAATGTATTCCATCCTTCATTGTTGTCTTAAATTCAAATCACGTTGAGAGAATAAATACTTTAAGGATTTATGATCAGTGAAAATCTTGAATTTTCTCTTAAAAGATAATGCCTCCACATCTTCAAGACGAATACTACTACAACCAACTCAAGGTCACGAAGTAAATACCTTTTCTCATGGTCCTAGAGTAGTCTACTAGCGTAAGCAGCTACTTTTCCTTCTTGCATGAGGACCGCTCCTTAACCAGTTCTGAATACATCAGTGTAAACTGTAACATTTTTGAACCATTGGGAATGATGAGAACTGGTGCACTAGTTAATGCTTCTTTCAATTTCCTAAAATCGACTTCACACTTATTACTCCAAGAAAATACAAAGTTCTTCTTTGTCAGTTAGGATAAAGGGGTAGCAATCTTTGCGAAGTCCTTAACAAACTTTCAGTAATATCCTTCAAACCCAAGGAAGTTTCTCACTTCTATAACGTTCCGGGGTACTTTCCATTCTTTAATTGCTTCGATCTTAGCGGGGTTAACTACGAAACCATTCACCAACACAATATTCCCCAAAAATCTAACTTCTTCTTTCCATAAATGACACTTTGAGAACTTGGCTTTCAACTAGTTCTCTTTTAGAATTTCTAGGACCTATCTTAAATGACCCTCCTGTTCTTTGTGGTCCTCAGAAAATATAAGGATATTGTCTACAAAAACAACCATGATCTTATTCAGAAAGCCCCTAAACACTCCACTCATAAGGTCTACAAATATAGAAGGTACTTTTATTAGTCCATAGGGAATGACTTCCCATTAGAATAATCCATTCGGCGTGCTAAATGTAGTTTCATCCTTACTATCTTCTGCAATCCTCAATTGGTGAAATCCAGTTGCGAGGTCTAATTAGGAAAATAATCATTCTCCTCCCAAGTGGTCAAACAGAATACCAATTCTCGGTGAGGGGTACCTATTCTTCTTAGCAAGTTTATTTAGCCCCCTATAATCTATACAAAGTCTCATTGATCCATCGTCTTTGGTGGCAAACATAACAAGTGCACCCAGTCAGATGTACTCCATTAAATGAAGCCTTTTTATTGCAACTCTGAATTTTTTCTCACCAATTCTCTCCTTTCTTTAGGCGTTATATGTCTCAAGCGTAAAGTCTACTAGTGTGGCATCCTTCTCTAGCTAATTACGAAAATAGATCTCCCTAAGGAGTGGAAGTCCTGCGACTTCCTCAAAGGCATCCAAGAACTCGCATACCATAGGGGTCGAGGAAGGTACTTCTGAACTAAAGGACAAGGCACACAATAAGGATTTATCCTTGTTTCGAATACTACAAGGGACTATCAAACTATGTCCTCCTCAACTCTTAAGATGGACAATTCTCTTGTCACAATCTAGAATGGCTCCATAAATGATAGCCAATAACATAATTAATGTCACGTTGCCTTCTTAAGACTCCATCACCGTCTCGTCCACCATGCCTACGCCTCACCTACTGACCTGTTAGATATGTTACGGAGAGGGGTGAACATAATGTTCTGGTGAATGAAAACAACATGTGTTTAAAGACTATACTCTAAATTTGGCAGGTTATATACTTCCGAGTATGTCTACAAAACGCACAGCCATGCACACATAAAAGTATATTTTAATTACTGAGGCAGACATCTGAATCAGTCACTTAAGACCTTCATTAATTTATTTAGGGTAGATCAATGATCAGTTAATACCTAACGAAATGGACATTCTTGGTCACCTAAGGCCCATTCTAGTATTTATTAAGGGTGGATTCTTATGATCTCTTATGACCCTAAGGAGGACCCTAGCCACTTAAGACTATGTGCTATCACCTCAACTTCATAAGTATATATATTCTCACATGTAATATGAGAAGTAGTACCTTGCCACTTAGTACTGGTTTAAGGTAGGCTCGCATATAGCCATTTAAGAACCCTTCGGCGAATGCCTCATGTTACTGCTTAACTAATATTACGGTAGTAGCCCTATGCCACTTAAGACTACCCTTAGATGATGGTTAATAAACTGTATGTTGCGTCCCACGTATAATAACCCATCCATAGGTTGGCCCTTACATAGAACCTAGAGGAAGTGGACACTCTTCTAAACTACCCTACTTCACTATTGCCATGACTAGACCACTTTAGAGAAGGAGGACCCATAAACCACTTCGAATCTAATAATGGAGGGTCCCATGAGTTTGGTCCAAACCAAGGAATAAATTTTAAGGACGGGCCTAGTCCTAACTACTTAAGACCCAAATAGATAAGAAGAAATTCAGCCACTTAAGACTTTCCCAAGGCCGGTAGTATGCATACCTATGCATACGTAATAGGTATATATATACATATATACAAACTAGACCTCTCACATTAAACCAACTATTGGTAGATATTGGATATGCCGGGTGGTTTTACGGAGACTTATTACTACAAGCGGGCTTAACCTTGTGTCATAGTTTACTAAATTTGATGGTCCATGACACCCAGACCTCTCACATTAGCCAAACTCACTTGCGGATGGTGGATTTGCCGATTTGTTCCAGGCAGACTTCTACCAAAAATGACAACTAACCTCATTATGTATGTGTTATTATTTAATATATATGTCAGCCATTTATACACATACAAGCAACAATTCCAGTAAGGACATTTACAATTTCAAACCTTATCCTAACATATTTATTACGCCATTATTATATTTTTATTACGTTGTTTATGCTATATAAGTACACAATTTAATAATCGTTATAAACGCTATTTACTGGTCGTATTATGAAACATTCTAATGGTGAATTTTTGTCAATCCTTTTCACATATGAGGTATACAAGCCCAATTCCCATAACAAACTACTCAATTCATGGCACAATTAATAACAAGTAGCAAATGGGAAAATATCAACACTAATCATTCAAACTTGTATCCTAGATTTGTTAGAATTATTAGGTAATGGAAGAAGAACAAGGTGTTACATACATATATACATATTCAAAAAATATATAAACATAAACTTTTGTTTGAATAAATTTTGCCCTTCTCTAGGTTGAACACAAAAACATTAAAATTTAATTATTTCAGATCTGAGTATGTTCAAATTCGCCATTATGAATGGAGATCTAAACATTTCAAATCCTGCAATCAAATCAAATCTTAACCCTTTTATACTACAAACATTTTATAATTTATTTTTCATTGAAATAGGAAAATCCAACAAAACAAAAGAATGATCACCAACATATTCCTCAAACGTAACCAAATAATTTATAAACCCAGAATGTTAATTAACAAACTTTGCGACAAATAAAGATAGCAGATTTGGTTTTTTATTATGATATCATTGTGAAAACCAAAATCCCCTAGGAATACAAATTCAAGTAAAATCTGCAAAATAGAGGGAATAATCTAACCCAATCTTATTTCTATTCACAACTGTAGCAGTGATGAAAATACCAACAGATTGAGCACTATATGCATGAATCAACGTTTTTCTCCATTTAGGGTTGTAGATTTATATGAAAGGGCCCTATAAAATTGAGTCACCGATATAGGTTTAGAATTCCAAATTGTTAATCTAATAAGAATTAGATTAGAAAAGATAATAGAAACAGAAAAGAAAAAGAAATTCATTTCAAACCTATTTTCTGGAATTTCAACAGCAGAATGGAGGCATAAGATAATGAGATGGCTAGGGAATAGTGAGCTAAATGGGGTGGTATTTATAAGAGTTTAAGTGAATGACAGCTGTTAGGTTAGTATAAATTAATCTGAGCTGTCAATTTTCTATGAAACCAACCGTAATACTAACCAACCAACCTTCACCATGCTTGGGCCGCACCAAGCAGTCGACATCCCCCATAAAGGGCGGGCAACCCCTTGGTGTCGACCGCTCAAGGGAAAAAATGCACAGTGAGCTTGGGGGTACGCATTTTTAAATAATTAATTTAAAACTTTCCTTATATTATTAAATCCTTTCCTTTTGTATTTTATCCTGTGTCCCCTTGATCTTATATATTTGTTTGAATTTCAAATTCACCTAAGGGAATGTTTTATTATTCTTATTAAGCCATTGTTATCCTTTAGAAGTTTATATTTATTTTTAATTCAAACAACTATATGTATATATATACCATATGATTTCATTAATTATTATTTCTTCATACGGTCTCCATTTTCAACATATAATACAAGATAATGTATCAGAATTTTGCCATGAACCCAAATATAATCGTGGCTAAATTCCTATTTGCCTAGAATTTCCATTTTCCCTCTGCTTTTATATTTATTGTTTATCTAACTCATTAACTTACTTAGTCTATTTTTTACATTTTTATAGGGTGTTACAATGGGTCATACCCATTAGGTATATCATCACTTGATCTAGAGAAATTGATTGTCCCTTTTTTTATGCTTTAGAATAGGTACGGTTGGAGTCCATTAACCGTGGTGGTGATATATTCAGTATACTCAAGTTGAATGAGTGGCTAGTCACGTGAAGCTCGGTTGCAAGATGTTCTTGTTGAACCCCATTGTTCCATCTTTAGAGGACACTGATCGGAAGGTGGCTCCATACCTAGTCATGTTGGAAATCCAAACTCCAATATGAGCCATACATTTTTAGTTGTAAACTAACTATGTTGGAAAGTGAGATGCAAGATTTCCGGATATATTCTTATTTTATTTGTAATTTGAAAGACATTGTTATAATATCACTGTATTTTGATATAAAACTGATTTAGGTATCGTAAGTTAAAAACACGTATCATGTTTATCTGTGGTCATATCTTACGAGAGTTCCTTTCTTCAAAAGGTTTTCAAAAAGTTAAACAAGTTGTTTATAATGTGAGATTTCTCACTGAAAGTATTCCAGTCTGATCCATGTATGTAATACTCGGGTAAGAATGAGTATCTTTTTTAGGTAGCACTTGATTTTCTTGGAGGTTCAGGAGAGGAGCTAGAGTCCAGATGTATTCTCGTATTTTCACATATTAATTTATTTCCGCTATGGATGTTGTATCTATCAGCATTGAATAGGCTGGTCTGATTGTTTACTCTGAAGTTTTATTCATGTGTATACACTAGTTTTCTCTTTGTGTAAAGAGTGTTAATATATTATATTTTATTCGTTTCCTATGAGATGTTGGTTTACCCTGATTCAGATATGTATATGTTCTTCTTTTTCTTCTATTTTAACTTTTATTTCTTTCTATTTTCTCACCCTCTAACTTATTTCTCCTAACTATCTACTCTTCTGTGCATTTTGAGTTGAAATGTGTAGTTAAACATTGGCTTAAGCCATATGGAAAAAGTTGGTTGTTATAGTTGCCTAACACCCAACGGCTACAAAACGGTGATATCCCTACCCCCAATGATATCCAAATCTCAATGGTTACAACCCCACCTCCAACGACAATAAAGCGGTCATATTCTCATCCAACGGCTATAAAAAGTTATATTCCTACCCAATGTCTCCATTTTCGACTATAAATTAACATCTCCCACACTACAAAATTGCTGTAAAACTACTCTTCCTTCCTATCTGATATTCTCAAATCAACAAAAAGTGAATAATGTCTTCATCTTTTGGGGAATTTACACATCCGATGATGTTTGGAAGCCATATTCACGAAGGCAACAATGGGGAACACCAAGGTACTCCTACAAGCAAGCGATTAATTATCCGACGGACAAGCGGAGAGTAATACGATCTATGAAATATCTATTGTAACTTTTCATGGATTAATTGTAGGCAACGACAAACCAGGTGATAAGTTTTGAAAAAAAAAAGAATACCTTCAACCATAAGCATCCTTAAAGCACACAGTGTTGTTGGCGATTTAGGGTTGATTTGGAAAAATAAAGTACCGAACTTTATTTTACGAATCGTAAATTTTAAGCTAATCCTAGTGGAATGGAAGGCGATGAGCATTTAGTATATTTTTTGTTTAGTATGTTTGTTAATGAGTTAATTATAGTTATTTATGAATCGATTCAATTTTTTATTTCTAGAAACAATTGGAAAACGAAGAGTTTAAAAAAATTTCAAGAAAGAAAATAAGGCTAAAAGACCACATTATTATTAGTGTTTGAAATGTTATGAGTTTTTTATTGGTCAACCAGAATGGAACTTTGATACTGCTCAAAGCCTACACGATGTTCAAACTTCTGCAAAGGGAAAGAACAAAGTTCCAAAGTTAACTTTCTTTCCTAGTCTCGGAGAATTGTCAACGAAATATTCACAGTTTGAGGTGAAAAACCAACATAATGAGCATAGTCAAAGAAACAACGAAAATTATAGACTGGAGGGCATTGATGCTGCGAAGAGGAAGAAATGGGATAATGTTATTGTGGAAGCAATACTTTAAGCCACACATGAAATGCATGAACGTAGACAACAAGACAGGACTATGCAAGCTCAAAATAAAGTAGAGGTAATGAGTAGCTTTGCTAATATTGAGAAGAAGAGGTTACTAATTGAAATGCATAAGTTTGCAGCTAATCAATAAAGATAGGCCATCGAACAACAAAGATAGGCTATGGAACAACAAAGACATGAGCAAGAAATAATAGACAAAGACTTGATTGAAATGGATGGATATCAGAAGGAGTAATGGATGGTGATCAAAAAGCAAATTCTTATGCCAAGTTTCCTCAATTCTAATTTGTTTTATTATTACTGTTACAATAACCGTTTTATTATCAATGTAATGTTTGTTTGACTTATTTAGTTTGTTCTGGTGTTAGCTATTAATTTCAGTTTCATTAATACTAGTTGCAAATTAGTTAAAATAACATACTTAAGCAAATGGTGGTATTCTCTCTTAATAAAGTCTACATCATATACTTAAAACAAGTTTATACAACCATAAATAAACCTATAGCCATTGTAACGAAAAACTGCCAAAGTGGTTCTATATATGCCTCATAAAATGTTTATGTAGCCTATTATGTAGTTGTGCGTCTCTGAATGGAAGGTGGTAGTTGAGATGAATATTGAAGCCCTCTTCTGTTATACGGGTGTTGTCTCGGAATACATCCGGCGATTGTGAAGCACCTTCATATTCATAGTGTCGTTGTCCTTTATCCATATCTCTCTCATCTTCAGTGACAATGTCCTGTAGAACAAATCGGGCAAGCATAATTGTTGATTTTTTTTCCTAGGCCACAAACAATAAGGATTACTGATTATTGTAAATATAAACGATGGTTAGCCAAAATCTCTTCTACATATTTTCTCTGTCCCTCCCTCATTGTAACTTTTTTTTTACTTATTTTGATGTCATGGGATTTGGACAAGATTTGACACTGGTGCTCTATTTCGGATAAATGCCATCACTTAGGTAAGATTGTAACTGCTTTGCCCAAGAGTTAATGTTACTGGAGGTAGCAAACCTTAAGATAGATCAATAAATATATATGATCTGTCAATAACTATTAAGTTGTTATTAGAATGAGGCACCCCAAAGAAAGCATGCCAAATCCAAAAATCGCATGTAATTATGACTTCCAAAACGGTGGTCGTCGTCTTTCCTTTAAGTTTTAAGAACCTTGCTATGCCTTGGGGAAGTTCTTCCATTCTCAATGCATACAATCAAGATGTCTCAACATGCCTGGCTAACCTCTGGTCTTGTGCTTTTCTTATATCCGTACAAAATTTGCTTTGTTCAATGGCTTAAGTACTCAGTCCCGTAGGCGTCTATGATAGATTGATATAATTTTCCAAGTGTTTCAAGTATTGCGCTCTCAACAATTTGGTATGCATCGTGTAACAACCCGGAATTTGGGGCCAATTTAAAAATTTTATTTTAGAAATTTTAGTGGATTTTAATGTTTAAAATAATCTATTTTAAATAAGAACGACTAAAAATTTATTTTAGAACGAATAAATTCAATTTAATTATAAAAGGAGTTCAAAACAGCGTTGCAGTTTGAAAATTTGAAATTGAACTTTGACTGAATGTATAGGATTCATTTTAAATCAAAATTGAACGAAATAAGAAATATTTAAATCTGTTTAATCATATATTTCTAATGAATCTGAAAAATTGAAATTTCGCTTTATAAATCAAAAGTTATGTCCAGTTTAAAATATAGAAAAGTCGCTGTAGAATTTATATATATTTTAATATAATATATTGGCCGTAAAATAGTCATTTTTCAAACGACCTCTGTTTTCGATGAAACCACTTTTGTTGGAACCGGAATGTCAAATTATTGTTAAGTTTAATTTTCCAGAATTTTTCGAATTAATATGTGAGCGTGGCAGAGGAAAACGTGTTTTGTCAGTTTCAGTTAAATTTAATCGACTTGAAAATGGTCATTTTTCAAACGGTCTCAGAATTCGATGAAATTAGTCTTGTTGGAACCGTATCGTCAAGACATAACTAGAAATAATTTTTCTGTAATTTTTAGAGTTCGTATGTGGCCCCGGTAATTTAAAATATACGTTTGAATTTAATAATTAAATGATTTATATTTTAAATTAAAGAAAAACATATCATAACAGCCGAACTGGGTTACGAAACATATTTCATTGTGTCCGGGACGGGGGTTATTAGCTAGGGGCGACACTCGTTGGGTTTGATTTGGTGTTCGTATTGATAAATAAGAATTTTTGAATTTAATAAACTAAATTAAATAAATATACACCTATGAATACGGTATATATACGTTCCCTGTATGTAACCCTAATCCCATATCAAACAGCCGCCGTTCTTAACAGTTCAATCGCTGAGAAGGTCCGATTTTCATCTCCTAAAATCTCTCTCAATACTAAAAATTAAATCAAGCTCCAATACAAACATTCAAGAGATTTTCAAGGGCTTCAATATGGTATGGAAGTGATCGTGTTTCGCATAGTATGTCGTTCGTATTTCGAGCACAAAGTCATGTTGTTGGCACGCAAATCGAGAGGGGAGGAGGACAACGGAGCTGACGTGGCTCTGGGCGAAGGTGTAGGGGATGGCGGCGTATCGTATGGCGTTGACTGATCGGTCTCTGGTGGTCCCTAGGGTGGCGCGCAGGGGTAGGAATCGAAGAGGATGAAATGGGTTTCCAGGTGTTCGTGTTCTGGAGTATAGAAAAGGAAGGAGAAGGCTTTGCTGATGTGGCAGAACGTGAATGGGCAGGGGTTAATGTTTATTTATTTCTATGTTTTGAAATTCAAACGATAAAACTTGAATAACTTCTTCGTACAGCAACGAAATCGAACGAAACGAAAGCATTGAAATCCTTGTGATGGGATCTACGCGATGGAGCTGTCTAGAGTTGAAACCGAGCAAATCCAATTGTGACCAAATTTCAGATCTGAATTATAAGGTGAAAATTCTATTTAGTTATTTAAATTAGAAATAACCAATTGTGTGATCGTGATTCTTTCTTTCCGATCCATTGTTAAATTCTAATTGATTGTCATTGTTTTGTATATCTAGTGATGTGATGATTGTTGTGTTGAATGATGGTTGTGTTGTTGAAACCAAAATCTCATGTTAATTCAAAATTTACATTTGTCATGTTAGAACAAGATTTACATTTTAGTTAAAATTTGTCATATTTGTTCACATTATCAGAATGAAAATTATAAATGAACATTTTTGTGTCATTAAAAAGATTTAATTATAAATGAACATTTTTGTGTCATTAAAAAGATTTAATTATAAATGAACATTTTTGTGTCATTAAAAAGATTTAATTATAAATGAACATTTTTTTGTCATTAAAAGGATTAAATTAGAAATAAACATTTTTTTGTGCATAAGAAAAGAGATTAAAACAAAAATATGCATTTTTGTTTACATTAAAAGGATTGGTCAAAACATGATTATAAAGAACAAAATTAACACTTTTTGTTAATTAGATTAAGTTAGACAAATTGACATTTTTAGATTTTGTTAGACAAAAGTAACATATTGGGTAATTAGAACATGTTAGTGGAAGGAATAACATTTATAAATTAAAAAGAAATACTTTTGTCACTTTTAAAAGAATGAAACCAAAGAAATATTTTGGTTATTTAATAAGAATTGTACAAGAATACACATTTTTGTTATTAAATAAGGATTTTACAAAAATCACATTTTTGTCATTTAACAAGGAGTATATAAAGAATAGTATTTTTGTCAAACATGATTCTTAAATAAAATAACATTTTCTTATAAATGTTACAGTAGAATAAAATAACATTTCCTTACAAATGTTACCTTGTGAATAAAAACAACCTTTTTATTTGAAATATGATTTGCAAATAAAAATAACATTTTTGAATTGGAATTTGTTTTGTAAATAAAAAGAAACGCTTTGTTTACATTAAAGGATTAGACAAAATATTCATATTTTGTTTACATTAAAGAAGATTAGACAAATTCATATTTTGTTTACTTTGAAGAGGATATAAAAATGTATATTTTTATACATAAAAAAAAGAATGAAGTAAAATATTCATTTAAAAATGAATATTTTTGTGTATTAAAAAGGATTAACACAAAATGAATGTTTTTGTGTATTAAAAAGGATTAACACAAAATGAATGTTTTTGTGTATTAAAAAGGATTAACACAAAATGAATGTTTTTGTGTGTATTAAAACGGATTAAAAACAAGGATGAATACATTTGTGTACATTAAAACTGTGGTAGATAAAAACGTATAGTTTTGTTTACATTAAAAGGGTTTAAACCAAAATAGTCATCTTGGTCATTAAAAAGAGTTTACACCAAAATATACATTTTTGGTAATTAAAGAAGTTTACACCAAAATCTACCTTTTTGGTTATTTAAGGGGATTACACCAAAATTTACATTTTTGTTTATTTAAATGAATTAGACAAAATTATCACATTTTGTACCTTAGAAATGAATTAGACAAAATAATCACATTTTGTACATTAGAAATGAATTAGACAAAATTATCACATTTTGTACATTAGAAATGAATTAGACAAAATTATCACATTTCATACATTAGAAATGGATTAGACAAAATTATCACATTTTGTACCTTAGAAATGAATTAGACAAAATTAACACATTTTGTACATTAGAAATGAATTAGACAAAATTATCACATTTTGTACCTTATAAATGAATTAGACAAAATTATCACATTTTGTACAT
Organism: Allium sativum; assembly: GCA_030737875.1. NCBI lineage: Eukaryota > Viridiplantae > Streptophyta > Magnoliopsida > Asparagales > Amaryllidaceae > Allium > Allium sativum. Next base: position 975,204,572 of record CM060915.1, on the reverse strand, counting down.
TAGAAATGAATTAGACAAATTATCATATTTTGTTGCATTGAAAAGATTAAGCAAAATTATCTTGTTGCATTGAAAAGAATTAAACAAAAGTACCACATTTTATACATTAAAGGGAATTAGGGAAAGTTACATTTTTTTTTGTCATATTTAAAAGAATGATTAAAAGAGACATTTTTGTCACACTTAAAAGAATGTGACCAAAATATTCATTGTTGGTCATTTAAAAGGATTTCACCAAAATGTACATTTATACCTTTGGTCATTGAAAAAGGATTACACAAAGATAGGAAAGTTAATATTTTGTTTGACGATTAGTCACAATAAAATGATCATTTGTTAAAACATGATGTTAATGATGGCTTGGAATATATGTATGTGTTGATGAAGTGTTGATTTATTTCATATAATGTTAGTATATTCAAACTGAATACTACACTTCCATTCACAAGTCATCCGACTTGTTTATGTGATTGGGTCGACAATTTTTACACATCGCCCAAGTGCACGAATAATTTATTATTTGTTTGTTGGATGAAACCCCACACGGGTGTTGGGATGATATTTGATCTACACTAGTCCCAATATTTAGTGTAGAATCCACTTTGGTTGATTAATTGGATGATTGATAATTATTTATCATGCTTGTTGATTTCATGCAGTATATGGTTGTTGATTGAGTCACATTCCAATAAAGAATATTCTAGAAAAAGAATATTTTAGAAAATATTTTAGAAAAAGAACATAATTTAGAAAAAAAAAATTTATTGAAATAAACTAGTTATTCACTAGAATAAATCATTAAATCTAGGTTTAATGAAGTTTTTCCAACTTGTTAATATTTAATTGAAATTAAATTAGATAAATTGGATTTTGGGTTGTCGTGAATAGTTTCTTAAAATAACACAAACCCCGTATGAAAAGAATAATCTTTAATTCAAGATTTTTAAAAGTTTTCAATTATATTTAGTAATTGAAATAAGATGAAATGTGAGTTGGGTTTATTGTGAACCATGTTTTTAAGTGACATGTGTTCTTTAATCCAACTGACAGTGAAAATATGATTTGGAATTTATAAATCTTTTATTAAGATTTAAAAGGAAATTTTCCAAAAGCCAAGTTTTCCAATTTAATATATATTAAATTGGAGTTGAATGGAATTCGAATTAATAATAATCGAGATAAGCTTCTGTAAAAGAAAACCGATACTACATATGGAATTTAAGAGGCTTTGCCGTTATTCCATTTATATTATTGGTCGGATACAGAAATTTATAACGATTATATATTGTTTTGATTTCTGTGGAGATTCCATATTTTATAGAAAACGATTTTAGGTTTACCGTGAACAATGTTTTAAATGACATTAGTTCTTTAACCCAGTTAAGGATAAGATTAATTTCTTAAATTTGAATAATCATTGAATAATGATTTTTGATATTTAAAACCAAATTGGGGTTTTAATAAATATTTAAAAGAAAGACTTAAGAATAAATTTAAAGAATTTATCTTTGATGAAATAATGCGAATATTTCATTAGAAGAATAATTCTGAAATGGAATGTGGCGTTGGATGTGTTTTTATAGTACTTGATTTTTAATTATAAAATACGTGAGTTATTCGGGAAGGCCGGGTTTAACCCATTCCGAATAATTACTACGACGATGAAGAGTCGAAGATGAAGACAGTAGTTGAAGACGGACGATCTTAACATCGAATGGATGTGTTGCTACTGAGACCCTTGATGGGAGTAGCTACCTTGAAGGGGCCTCAGTGGTGACCGTCCGGACTATTGTTGATTGTTCGGATTTGGTTTTCACTCAGACCTAGAGCATAAGCTAGTAAATGGATGCGTGTCTGACATTGGATTTCGTTCCATGTGAATTAAATCGATTTCTGTTAATGTATGTCTGTTTGGTGGTGGAGGATTTATTCTCTACTTAACACCCTGGTATATGTTAATAGTGATTGATCGCATGGCGTGGATTGTCAATGTGGCACGTCAAGATGCAATTGATCAAGGCTTTTGTTGAAAAGCAGGGCCTTGTGGGATGATCAAAGTATAGCCTATTACGGCATAACTTTGTGTATATCGTGACTTCGCGAGCCTCACACCCCGGTATGAGTCAAAAACGGGATTAGGACTGCAGGGAGTGCACACGTTTCTTTCTAGATAGGAGTAGTGTCAGTGCTTAAACTGGCTGACATTTTACTAATGTGGATGATGGATTTTGAGGCGCCTCGGATTTTTTTATAGGCCGCTAGTGGTCATACTATAGGTTCAAAGGAACCGGGAAACGTGTGTTCAGGCATAACCAATCCACTGCCGATATGCGGGGACCGGCCCTGAAGATCCAAGGGTTCACTGCGGGGGATCCTGAGGCATTTGCTAGAGTGTCTCGAATCGGAGAGGAGCTTGCCCCTAGCCTCGAATCATGATGGAAATCCAATTTCCAATACGAACTTGCGGTTTTGATTGTAGAACTAGTATGGCGACATGATATATGGTACCCATGCCGTCTATGATTGATACATTATGATTGAAATGTTTTTGTTAAACATATACTCACTAATATCAAATCCGTTTTATCGTATCAAGCATCTCTTGACCATTATAAGGTAAAATCCTATCCTCCGGTTTGCGTTGCATTGTGTGATGGGACTTGGGTCTTATAATGGTTTCATTTTTCTAAAAAGCATTGCGTTGTTTAACGATTTACTTTAATTTAGGCACTGGCAATCCAATGGAGTAAACCCGTTCCGCGTTAGCGGCGTGGTCCGGTGATTAGCCATATTTACTAGATAAGCTAAGTTAAGATTTCTCATACCAGTCCCATGACTGACCTGTAGTTTGTTTCACTGGCAAACTCGGGTGCCCATATTTTCCACACGGGCAGTCGAGTAGCTTTTTGCAGATATATGTACAGGATCCTGGTCTACAGCTGAAGTGGTATTCGGAAAGCTCTGTATCCGTGTATTCCTTTCGGTTGTATATTTGTATTATTTTCCGTTGTTATTTAAATGTAATTTAAAACTCTGATATTATTGTATTTCTGTTTCTGTAACAAGTATTCATACTCTGTGATTTTCTTTTACTCTGATGTAACTGTTGTAATCAGCAATAAAATGTTCTTCAGTTTGTGTACTGATGTGTGTTGTTCTCAAAGCAATCCAGTCTTTCCTTTACTGGGAAGTTTGGGTCGTTTCACATGGTCCAATGTGTTTGTAAGAATGCCATAAGCTAACATTATCATTACGGTCGTCATATTCTATTCACCGCTAAGCCTTTGTGTTTTAGAAACATTTGGTACATACTTAAGTAATTAATTATTTTTTGAATACCTGCCAAATTCTCAAAAATAATTCTCTTCTTATTCGGTATCTTCTTCGAACATATCTGGTTCGTACGTGCAATTGACATTAAAGTAATCTTGCATAAAAGATTGATAGAATGCATCTTGATTACAATTTGTAAACTTACGATCATGTATTGGTCCATTATGCTATCTGGATGAGTAAATATAAGTTGAATAAATATACCGATAACTTATTGTAGTTCTATGGCTTCCTCCTAAGGGAAAGCTTCTTCCTCAAAATCACTGTCAAGAGCTTTCATGCACTCGACAAACCATGACGAACTCATTTTTGTGTTTACTGTAATTTTGTAATGAGGTATTGTTTGAATGCTTACTAGCTTATATAATAAATAGTTTGAAAACATTAGCACATTGCATATGGCAAGCTATGACATGGCTTCTGAATGATTGAGACAACTCAACGATTATCACATATCACATGGTATTGGTTGGATATATTAGCATATGAGACATGACAAGATATCACATGGCTTCTGAACGATTGAGACAACTCAGCATGTTATCACATGGCACATGGTATAGGATGGAAACATTATCATAATAGATCACATGACTTCTGAATGATTGAGACAACTCGGTACATTATCACACAACACCTTGTTATCACATGGCACATGGTAAAGAGTGTAGATGGGGTCAAGCCGACTATAGTGTCCTATCAATGTCACTCACTGTAGCCATATGGCATTGTCTCCTAATGATGTCACCGAGGTATACAAACAAGAACCTTTGTTAGATAGTTTATAACATCTTCTAAATGAGTCAGAAAATTTTAGTTATCCTCTATTTATAAAGTTCGAACGATTCAATTAAATTTAATTAAATCAAGCTGGTCGCATAGTGGTAGTGCATAATTTTTCGATATGAAGTTCAAATTGATACGTAAGACCAAAAATAAGTCAAAGTACTTCAAAACACGATTCTTTGAGACTTATTAGAATGTAAATTTCAAATGAAAGTGAAAAATCTTGATTTAGTTTTATAAATGTTGAGATATGTCTAAATCAAATTTTCATAAAAATCGCAGTTGGGTAGTTTGCTAACAATTAGTAAATACTTAATTAAAATGAATATTTTAAATTATAGAGTTTGAACTGTCATCAATATTCAATGCTAAACATTAAACAACTATAGTGTTCAGTCAATGTCACTCATTGTAGTTACGTGAGATTGTCTCCTAATGATGCAAGACTCGTTGATGCTGATAACACGATGTACTCAAACAATAATCTATGTTAGATAATTCAAAATAGCTTCTAAATTAGTTGGACAAGTTGGGTCATCCTCTTTTTCATCAAGTTTGAGTGACTTAACTAAATTTAATTAAATCGATCTTGTCACGTAGTGGTAACTTATAATTTTTTGATATGAAGTTCAAATTGATATATAAGATCCAAAATAAGTTGGAATCCTTCGAAATAAGATTCTTCGGGACTAATTAGAATATAGCTTTCAATGAAAGTGACAAATCTTGATTTGTTTTTATAAATTTTGAGATATGTCTAAATCAAGTTTTCATAAAAATTGCGATTGGGTAGTTTGTTAACCGTAACTAAATACTTAATTAAATTGAAAATTCAATAATTTCATAATAAACCGTTGACATGGAAAATCGTCGCACTCCAACACTCAATGTGTATGTGGTGTGAACACAGTAAATCCAAAATAAGAAAAGTAAATTAAATGGGAGGAGAATCAGCTTTTAGAGTGGTTCGGCACAAACACCTACGTACACTTTATAGTGATCATTCATCATATGATATCCGATTACAATGTTGTACAAGTTTAAACAATATTCGAGTACAAAGTATTAAAATAGAATAACAATGTCCTTGTTAATTCTAGAATTTGACTAAAATGTCCTTCTTGCTCCTTGAGATGAGTTGACTTGGTCAACTATCGCCAAATTTATCCTTAATGCCCAAGATGTCCAAAAGGGCCCAAATGTAGCATAATTATCCTTGTGAATGTTCAAGTGTTGATAAAAAAACGTGTATGTGACGTTTTAATTGTCCATGCCATGTCCAATGGCCATGGAAAAAGAGTTGACAACCACTAATGAGTGTTTTGGAGCTCTAGAAGTACAAAATTCCAAGGGAGAAGGATATAAATGAAGGCCAAGGCTTGGAGTATTTTTAGGAGGGAGGTTAAGTGGTAGTAGGTAGGAAATGGGGACTACAAGCTAGAATTTTGGATCCCAGAAGTGCAAAAAGCATAAATTTCGTACCCCCTAGGGAGGGGTATGAAATTCGTACCCTTCAGGGAATACGATATGAAATTCATACCCTTCAGGGGATATGAAAAATCGTATCCCTTGAGGGATACGAATTTTGTACCTCTTCAGGGGATACGAATTTTCCTATGCCCAGTTTTCTTGTTCAAGGGGATACGAAAATTCGTATCCCTCATGGGGATACGAAATTTCATATCCCTCTAAGGGATACGAAAAGGAAGGAGATGGGTCTGAAATCTTGTTGTTTAGGGTGTTGAGGTTAATAAACAAGAAATGAGGGGATTCGGGTTTTCATTGGTCCGAACTGAAGAGATCCGAGCTTCCGACTCGGAGAAAATCAGATAAATCGGACGGTGCCCATTTGTTCGACCTAACTGGTTAGGTCGATCGCCATCGGGACTGTGGGATCCCGGACCCCCACCGGCGCTATGCTCGGACCCGCTTGAAGGCTCACCTTCGGCTCGGAGCTCGGCTCGCCTTCGGGTTGGCTGACGGCACGCCTTCTACAAGGGTTGCAGTGCCAAGTATTGTGACAGATGTTCTTGGGCCTTTTTATGTTTGTGACGAGAGTTTGACCAAATCTCTTTGTGTTTTCTGACGATGTTCTTCATGTTTGAGCGTGTTTCTAACCAAATACTTGACGTGTGACAGCTTGACTAAAATGCGTGTCAACATAAACATTGTACAATCCGAAAACATACTACATAAAATGTTGAGCATTTCCATTTGCTAAACTAAAACAAAAGTACAAAATGATAGAGATTAGGGGTGTGCCTTAGGGGAAATTATGTAATTTGTCAGATATATCTAACTCGTTGACCGATCTTATCAGAATAAAGGTGTTTTCTTTCTATTATATACTTGATATAATATGGTTATATGAATAAATTAATTTAATTAATTAAAAATATATTTAATTGAAATCCATAAATTGTATGTTTTGTGGTAGTAGTTACAAAGTGTTGTAACCGTGAGTATCGCAATGAAAATAAACATACCATTTTAAATATTCCTAGTCAAGATGTATCGAGACTGGATATCGATATGTCTGTTGAGACTAGAGTACACAACGCTCTCAAAATGTTGGGCTGTGTATTACTCATGACTTCTTAGGGCTCCAAGGGGTTACATACTGATAGTTATCGGATAACTATGGAATGAATCACTTGATGGTTTTCTGTTGGTAATATAACCAAGGTCAAGAAGAGAATATCGATGCTAAATATGTACATTGTTCTCTCGACTTGAGAATACTATTGGATCTTCAACATGGAAGCTCTGCTTTGATTATAGTTAAATCATGGCATTACATGTATCGAATGACTACAGTTGGGTCGAGTGGAAGCATTGGAAGTGAAATACTATTCAAGAGAGGATTCATCTCCTTAGTTATATTAGGTTAGTATCATTGCCAACTGATGTCAACTCAAAGTCCAAGTCTCTGGCCAGAGCATTGCATTTAATAATAGTTGTTATTCTTTAACCAAAGATTTTTTTGTTTGGACTATAATGTTGAATTTGATGATATTGGAATTTTGACCATTATCAAATTCCATAAATCCTAATGTGATATAGTTTTGATGAAGAGAATAGGCATGAATAATTGTCTCAACTAGGTAACACTTATTAAATTAAAATGAGATTTTTTTAGAAAATGTGTAAATAATAAATTTGGCCATAATGTCAAACCACCTGCTAAGTGATGGGTGAATGTCAACATTCAAATAAGTTTGACGTTAATCGCTGAACAAATTTACAACCAAGAGTCACACAACCGAAAGGATGAATTCTCTTTAGACCTGATAATTTAATTAGTTTGTAATTGTTATAAATTTATTAAACTAATTAGTATTTATGAAATATAATTTTGAATTTTATTTGAGAAATAAATTTGTTACATATATTACAAAAGTTAGGAATATAGATATGAGATATTGATGATAAAATATGTTAAATATGATTTTACATATTTAATTTGGGTCATATGGGATTTATAACCCATGCATTTCAGAGTGGAATTTGTTCGTTAAGTTGAAGGAAAGGTGAAGTGACGGTGCATGATATTAAGGTTTTGAAATGTGTGGTTATGATCATTATTTGCTCCTTTTTTCCTACCCATATAAAAGAAAATTTTAAAACCCTAGTCATTGGGAATTTCATTTTTTTGAACCGCCGCTTTTCTCCCTCTTCCTCATTTTAATGGCAGGAACTTTCCCCAAATATCATCCCCAAAATTCTCAAATCAAATCTAAAACAAAATTACTATTTTGTAGTATAAGGTCTACAATCGCGGTATAGCAATCTGATGAATTGTGAATTATTATTTAAAGAGAAATCATTGTTCAACGTGGACTCAAAGGAATCATTAAGAGAAAACGAGTCCTCTCCAAAACAAAATATCAGATGTGTATTTCGTTGATTTGGTAGAAAGGTATGTTCTCTTCTTTTAGATTATAATGTTTATTGCTATGACTTTACCTGTTTTATTATTAAAATTGTTTACCTTGGTTTAAGTTGTTTTGTTAATTGATTTGATTTCAATTTTAATTTCATAAATTTAAATTAAGGAGTTTGTTTATATCAAAAGGTTTAATTGTTCAACGATGTCTTAAACATTCACAAATCAAATTTTAATCCTTTTGTAACAACCCGGAAAATCAGAACCAATTTAAAATTTTCATTTTAGCAATTTTAACGGATTTTGAATATTTAAAATGATTTATTTTAAATAATAATGACTAGAAATTTATTTTGAATAGAATTAGAATGTATAATTTTATTTTAATTATAAAAGGAATTGGAAATGGCGCGGTAGTTTGAAAGCTCGATTTCAAATTTCAAATGAATGTACATGATTCAAAATAAACCGGATTTTAGCAAAACCAAAAATATTAGAATCTATTTGAAAATATCTTTCCAAAGAATCCGAAAAATTGGAATTTCATAGCGGGAATAAAAAGTTACGCCCAGTTGAAAATTCAGAATAGTCGCTATGGAAATATAGCCCTTAAAAATGGAGATTTGCAAACGACCTCCGTTTTCGATGAAACCACTTTTGTTGGATCCGGGATGTCAAATTATTGCTAGACTCCAATTTTCATAATTTTTTAAATCAATATATGAGCGTGGAAAATGAAAACGTGTTTTATCAATTTAAATTGAATTGGATCGACCAGAAAATGACCATTTTTCAAGGTCTTCAAATTTAACGAAATTAGTTTTGTTAGGACCGTATCGTCAATACGAAGCTAGAAATAATTTTTTTGGAATTTTCAGAGTTAGTATATGGCCCGGTAAAATAAAATGTGCGTTTGAATTTAAAATATATTGAATTATATTTTAAATTTGACGGAAGATGGTCGTAACAGCCGAATTGGGTTACGAATCAATTCCCATTATATTCGGAATGGGGGTAATTAGTTAGAGGCAACAGTTGTTGGGTCCGATTTGGGGTTCGAAAGAAAAAATAACTTTTGAAATTAAAAGAAATAAAATAATTTATATATATAATTAATTCCTCTAAACCCACACTTCCCAAGCCATGGTCAATGACTCCAAAAAAAACCGCACCCTCCCCATCTCGTCGCCCCCTCCCCCCGTTCTGACCCACCGCTGGCCTTCCCCCGCCTCACCCACCTCAGGCGTACCCCCTCCTCTCTCCCCTCTCCTTCCACCAATTTGCAAGCTACAACCCCAAATCATCAAATCCGACCGATGCCCAACCCTAACACTGCCACCGCCTTTGACCTGACCCCTGAGCCTCCTTTGCCAACTACAGCCTCCGGCGCCGCCCCTATACCCTCTCTCTCTCCAATTAAAGCCCAAAATCCCTTTCTTCGTCGCTCTCCATCATTCGAGACAGCAGCACCACGCCACTGGAGTCCGCACCCACCAATGCGCCTCCTCCTCCTTCGATCAAAGCCTTAGGACAAGTGAGTTTTTATTTTTAATTTTATTTATGTAAATTAAGAACATGATTTTTATATGAAATACATTAGGATAAAAACGCGATTTTTATTTAAAGAGTAGTGTTATAAAAATTGGATTTTTATCTATATGAAGCGAAATAAAAATTCAATCTTTATATAAGAAGTAGAGATAAAAAAATATAATTTTTATATAGAAAGAAGCATTGCAAAAATTAGATTTTTATTATCTAGTAGCGATGTAAAAATTAGATTTTTATATAGAAAGTAGCAATGAAAAAATTATATTTTTATAATATATGTGGCATTATAAAGACACGAATTATATATATATATGTATATATAACGATATGATAAAAATGTGATTTTTTTAACATGAACCGCGTGATATGGACGGTAATGGAACCGACTGGAATCAAATCCGAGTCTGAACCGTTCAGAAATAAGGAATGGAGGAGTGGATCCCAAAGGTGAGAACTTCTCACTTTAATTTTATTTTCTAGTTAAAATATAGACTAGGATGCAGACGGTGCTTAGCAGCACCCGACTCCCGTCGTCCACAAACCTTGGACGGCTTGTTTGATTTGATTGTACATTGTTGGGTAAATTGATTGCAATCGTGATGTGAAATAAAATAAAATATTCATGTGTTGAAACAAATATTTATCATTAAAAATATAATTTTAAACGTGTATATAATAAAATAAATATTCATAAACAAATCGGACGATTTGTTCGTGTACACACATTTGACGGATATTGATTGGGACGATATATTTTACACATCGCCCAACTGCACAAATTATAATCAGTGTTTGTTGTTTGAAAACCCCACATGGGTAGTGGGATGATATTGGACATACACTAATCCCAATATTTAGTTGTATGTTAATCGATTGGTTGGCAGGCTATTATAAGCGTTGATTATTCGTGTGCTTATGTAGTTGTGTAATGCACTTTGGAAGATGGTTGACTGTGTTTGATTATTGTTGTGTACATGTGTGTATGAAATCCATATAAATCACATTATATGGTAATTGACTATGTCTGATTCCAGTTCAGTAAGAAGGAATATTTTAAAATAACGATTATTTTAAAATAACGAATATTTTAAAATAATATTTAGTAAAAGATCAAAATCTGATTTTGATGTTCGATTTGGGATGGACACGAATATATTTAAATATGTGAAGCCGTGTTGATTAGATTAACGCCATTTTTACGTGAAGATATTTATATCGATTTTATTCATTTCTATAATGAATATCGAAAAGGAAATGATTTCGAAATATAATGTTTTGAAAATACTATCATTTATATATCGATGATATGAAATATTCAATTTTGATTTGAAATTGAATATGAAGTTGAAATCGTTTTGAAAACGAATTTAAAATGATTTATAAAATACGTTTTAAATGGAAATCGACAAAATATATAATATATATATATATATTATATATATATATGTTTAATGGCCTGAATAGAACGCGCCGCGCCGCGGCAGTTCGCGAATTTCGACCATTGACTTCGAATGGACATTACGGGAGATCCGACCGTCGAATTCTCCTAAAACCAGAACCTTTGGGTTCATATCGAAAAATCTCTCCGACGAATATAAGAGATTTGAAATCTAATGGTTGGATTTGGAATTATGTCCAAATCAAATTTGGAAAAGGTCGCTGTAAGTTCAGTTCGATGTCCGTTTATGGAAATCGACTATATGGGCCTTGATAAAATTATTAAAACTATTAATAATTTGTGTAAAATCATAATAAATGTTTTGGAAAGAATTAGGATGAAAAATTTCATATTTGAAAAGATAAAAATATATTTTTATCGAAATGAACTAGTTATGAACTAGAATTATAATTCAATATTTTTAAATAAATAGATTGGATTTGAATGGTTTTGATATAACCAGAAATTTCCAATATAAGAATTGGAATGGATTTGAATCTAAAGTATCTTGGGAATATTCGATATTGGATTCCGTGACTATACGGACATTGTGGAGGAATTTGAAAGATATATATATATTGTTATTCCAATACAATATTTGTTGATTTCAGAATTTGATATTGAATATAAGCCGATATATTTTCTATTCAGAGCCTTGTATTTAATATCAAATGGGATTTTGGGTTTGTCGTGAACGGTTTTTTCACTAACACCGTTCTTATACCCAGTTGAGAAAAGAATAAATCTTTTGATTAAGATTTAGTGAAATTTTGCAGTTAATTAATATTTAATTGGAATTAAATTTAAATTGAATTTTTGGTTTATCGTGAACGGTGTTTTAAATAATGCTTGTTCTTTAACCCGATTAACAATGGAATGAGATTTTGGGTTTGTCGTGAATGGTATATTTAATAATACTGTTCTTAAGCCCAATGGAGTTAAGAAAGTTAGAAACTATTTGGAGATTAGCTAAGTTGAATGGTTTCCTGGGTATTGATCTGATGTTGGTTTCGGCCTTCGGGATTAATACTTAGGGAATTGTTCTCTTACTAATTTACGGTTAAAGACTGATGGAATGTGATTTTGGGTTTATTTTGAACTGTGTTTTTAATGACATTCGTTCTTTAACCCGATTTACAGTGAAATGAGATTTGGAATTTTTAAATCTTTTTATTAAGATTTGAAGGGAATTTTCCATAGTAAAGTTTTTCCAATTTAATATATTAAATTGGAATTGAATGGAATTCGATTTGATAATAATCGAAGTGGACTTCTGTGAAGGAAGACTGTTAATACATATGGAATTTAAAAGGATTTGCCATTATTCCATTTATATTATTAGTCGGATACGGGAATTGATATCGATTATATATTGATTTGTTTTTCCGTGGAGATTCCATAATTAATGGAATGTGATTTGGGTTTGTCGTGAACTGTGTTTTAAATGACATTAGTTCTTTAGCCCAGTTAAAGGCAGGAGTACATGTCTGTCATTGTATTTCGAACTGTATGGTTGATCTCTGCTAAATATATATCTATTTGGTGGCAGAGAATTTATTCTCTTGCTTAACACCCTTCTCTGAGATGTACGAGCTTAGAGGTTATATATTAGCAGAAATCAATAGTACGGTGTAGATTGTCGATGCGACATGTTTGTGTTTCCAAAGTTAAATAATCATTAATATTGATTTTTGGAAAGATTAAACCTAAGCGGAGTTTTAATGAATCTTTAATTAGATTGAAATGGGAATTGATAATTTGAATCAAATTTGGGAAATGGTCGAGAATGGAGTATCGCCAGTTTTGCTCCTACCGATAGTTAAATCTTTAATTAGAATTGAACGGGAAATGGTAATTAAATTTAACGATAACACCGTGGTGTTAGATATGGAGTATGATAAGTTTTGCTCCATGGGATGAATAGGTTGGGATTGGGAAATTAAACAATTGATTACTTCGGTAAGGTGCGCTAATCCCAATAGTTTGGAAATCCTTAATTTGGTTTGAATTGACATCCAAAGGAAGATTAAAGAATAAATTTAAGAATTTATCTTTGATAAAATTAATGGGAACCGTTCCCAAAGTACATGAATATTTGAATAAAAGAATATTCAGGATTGGAATGAGGCGTATGTTGTGTTTTTATAGCACTTGTCTATTATATGCACGAGTTATTCAGAAAGGCCGGGTTTATCCCCATTCTGAATAACTGATTCGACGATAAGTTGACGATAAAGACGGTGGTTGAAGACCGGAGGTCTTTATGTCGTTTGGATGATTACTGATGTCTTGATTGGGCTGTATACCCAAGACAAGGTAATAAGTGGTGATCGTCTAGACGTACTTGGAGATCGATCGGATATGCGAGGACCTCTCTCCTGTATTGGACATACGGGACGAGGAATAAGGTTCCTCCAGTTTCGTTCAGACCCAGAACGAACTTGTAAATGGATGTGTATCTAACATTGGATTTTATTCTGTGTTGATTGATTTCTATTAAATATATATCTGTTTGGCGGCGAAGAATTTATTCTCTTGCTTGACGCCTTTCTCTGAGATGTACGAGCTCAGAGGTTATATATCGATAGATATCAGTCGCATGGCATGAATTGCCTGTGTGGCATGCGGCGATGCAAATGCTCAAGGCTTCTATTGAAAAGCAGAGTATTGTGGATGATGATCAAAGCACGGCTTTAATATGGCATAGCTTTGTGTATAGCGTTAATTTTCGGGCCTCACACCTTGGTATGAGTCAAAAATGGGATAAGGGAACGCAGTGAGTGCATGACATTTCATTCTAGCTATGGGTGGTGTCAGGGTTTTTCACGCCCTGACATTGTTATATTTTTACCTATGTGGTTTTTGGATTGCAAGGCGCTTGAGATATATCAGTCTCTTTGGAGCCGATGGATATAGGTCCATAGGACTGGGAAACGTGTGTTCAGGATTAACCAATCCACTAACGTAAGTGTGGACCGGCACTGCAGGATCCAGGGGTTACCCAAAGTGTGTAGTCCCGAGGCATTTGCTAGAGTGTCACGAAGCGGTTAGGAGTATATCCCTTGCCTAGAATCATGATGGAAATCCAATTTCTAATACATGACATTCAGTTTTATTTGTAGAGCCTAGTATGGCGATATAGTTGGATGGGGACTATGCCATCTATGATTGATACATTTATATTTGAAGTTGTTTTCATACACTTTAGACTTTAATAGTATCAAAGTGATTTGCTTTAAACGTACCAATCATGTTTGGCTATTATAAGGTAAAACTCTATTCTCCGGATTGCGTTGCGTTGTGTAATGGGACCTGAGTCTTATAATAGCTTCATTTTTCCAAAAAGAATTGCGCTATTTATTCTATGCACTAGTATTCTTGGGAGGAAACCCGTTTCGTATTATACGGTGTGGTCCCTTGATTTACTCTCTTTTAATGTAAAGTTTTAAATAACTGTTTTAGTTCTCACACCAGTCACATGACTGACCTGGAGTTTATTATTTTAACCTAAACTCTGAGTGCCCTTATTTTCCACATGTGCAGCTAGTAGTTGGGTTTTGCAAATATTATATTTATAGGATCCTGGTTTATAGCTGGAATGATATTCGGAAAGCTCTGTATCCATATATTCCTTTCAGTTGTGATTTTGTATTATTTTCCGCTGCATTGTAATTTGTAAATCTCTGATAGTTATTGAATGTATATTATTTGTTCATACCCTGTATATTATTGTACTCTGATGTAAATTGTTATAATAAGCAATGAAATGTTCTTCTATTTGTGTTCTGATTCGTCGTCTTCTCAACTCAATCCGGGCTTTCCTTTGCGGGGAAGTTCGGGTTGTGTCACCTTTAGATCTCTAATTTTGTATGTTCAAATTATCAACTTATCCTTTTTCTTGTCAGATTAAAAAAAAACTATAAATCATTTATTTTTAAATAAAATGTTTTGTACATCTGTGTCATGAACATCTCTTTTAAAGTTTTATTTTTGGATCTATATTTTATATGTAATTCATTTTATTTGAATATAGTCTTATCAATAAATTAAAGTTGAAACTTATGTATGTGTAATACAATGTTTTAATTGTAGATCTATGTTATGAACATCTATTTCAAAATCTTATTCTTAATTTTGTATGTTCATATTGTTTGATTATATTTTGATTAATGAATTTAAACTGAAATTTGTTATGTGCAGTACAATGTTCTAATAGTAGATTCATGTTCAAAATTCATACCAAAACAAAGTACAATTTTGCCCTCAAAAGTTTATATGTATATGATTTATTTTACTTGTATTGTGTCAAGAAGGAGAATGAGTTGGCAATAAATCTAAATATTAAATTGACTGCTATAAATATATATTCTCTATTAACGACAATTATTTGTTTCGATCCTTCTACATGCATAATCAATTTACATGTATTATGTTTCATATACTTTCATTGTATGTATTACGATTAAAATATTTAATTAGAAAAATATATATATATATAATCCTTTGTTGATTGTTCATGTTCTATGTTATAATGATTATTGACTGTCAATCTTGTTTATGATCTTATATCGATCTATTTCTATATATATATGTGCATAGCTTTTTATCAACTGAATGACTTTGTTATATTTTAATTCCCTTTTCATATAATTTAAAATGAATATACTTGATATGTCCATATCATGTCACATTTCACACTTACCTATATTGTAAATCAATTTATAAAATTTGAATACATATGAGTGCATTAATTTTTCAAGCCATGTGTGTTTTAATCAATGACAATTAACGTATCAATCATTTCACATTAAAGAGAGAAAATGAAAGGATTCCATCTTCATTTAATATAATTAATACTCTCAATTAATTCTTGTTTTAGGAAAAGAAATAAAACGTTTCATTCCCTACACATCTGCTTGATACACAATACATTTAAAATTAAAACTTCTCATTATCTAACTTAAATAAAATAAATAATTCTATTTAAAACAAATTTAGAAATGTTATAAATAAGCTAGGCTTCATAGGCACAACTAATGACCCAAAGTGGTAAAAAAAAATGAATTCACCAATTTCTATTTCTACGGGCTATTCTAGTTTCTTCAATGGTATCATAGCCCAATAGTTTGTCTTCTAAACTAGTCATGTTGGGGAAAACTAATCAAGCTTTCTCACTTAATGTGGTGTTTAAAAAGGTGATGTGATTCCATAGGTTGCCCCTAATAAAAAAGGCCTAATTTAAATTGGGCCTTGGGTTAATTTTCAAAATAGTTTTGAAAATCTTGAAAAGATTTTAAGTTTAAGAGTTAAATTTAAAATAAAAACATATTTATTATAAAAGGTTATAATAAAACATAAATTTTGACAAAGCCGAACGTTTTTTAAGTTAACATGTAACACCCCATAATTTTAACAACACTAAAAAGGATAAATTAAAAAATAATTAATTTAATGTTCATAATTAAGGGAAATGGATTGCGCCACGGCGTCTGTCTAGAAATTCTGGTCAAGATAGACATTTGGTTTACGTAAAACGAACACCGTATGAAGAAGTTATGAGGGTTTAAAGTTTGTATACGCATAGGATATATATATATATATATATATATATATATATATATATATATAGGGTCCAGAAGTTCAAAATCTAAGTTCAATAGTCAAATTTCAGAATTTGGGGTAAGCGGGAAAATTCCCGCTGTGATTGCCCGCCCCGTACCAGCCTGTATTTCCTCCGAAAGTGTGCGCTGTACACATGCCTGACTAGCACGGAACGGTCGTCAAAGAAAGGAAAGAAGAGAATGAACTAACAAGGAACCTGTAGAAAGTCTCACAGCGCATGGAACAAAATATAATAATAACATAATCTTGACATAAAACAGGCGAGACAGTGCATAAGCTGAAAACCAAACCAACATAGCAGCGAAAATCCAAATACAGCTTATGATCCAACATCATTATTACAATTTTAAACTGTCTCTAAAGCAAAAGAAAGCTAAAGTAGAAGATGCACTACTAATGCCCAAGCAGTGATCTTCAACAACACAGGGAGAATATCTATATGTATCATACGTGGGAGCCTCCTGCTCGTCTCCGGATCAGCTACTCGTGCATACCCAGCTAACCTGTCTCTAATCTGCCCGTGAGAGCACCTAGAGTAATAAGAAGAGACATAAAACTCTGGGTCAGACAAAAAGTCTGGTACGAGCGATAAGCAGCTAAACAGAACAATAACAGTTATACTAAACCATACCTGAACCTGGACCTGCAACCAAAGAGTTAGCACTACATACCGTACAATACTCTAAGGTGCCACAAAACAAATGGTGTAAAGATACGGGGGTGGGGGTGTGCATGTCATAATGATGGCAAACAAATCAAACATAACAATCATCCTCACATCTCTCACTCAGTGCGTAAAGCATATGATATCTATCGCTTCGATCACTAGACCCATCGAAGTAGTGACGGAGTTCAACTTGTACAACTACTGCTACTACCAAGCTTACCACATGGAGTCATGACCAAACCTTTACAAATGACCCCACTTCATTGGTCCATAGCTCTTTAGTCATACCTAGGCCACCGTGGCCCTGAATCCGTTCATGTACCCCCTACACATAGTGATCCAAAGTTATAGAAATCAACAACTCCTTAGCACACGTCCCGCAGCAAAGCCCAACTCATGAAGTTCCCTCCTTGGTTCCCATCTGGATCCTGAGGTGCAACTCCTCATTTGGACTTCCTTTGCATCTCGGGTTTAGGTCTACTTGGTGTTCGATCCTCCGGTTCAGTTCGGTTCGCCCCCTCCTGCTTGGTTCGGCTCGAATGCTCCTTTCAAGTTCAGTTCGGGTGCTCGGATGCTCTTATTTGGTTCGGGTCGGATTCCCCTATCTGGTTCGGATCGGATGCTCCTATCCGGTTCGGATCGGATGCCCCTATCCGGTTCGGATCGGATGCCCTTATCCGGTTGCTCCTATTCGAATGCTCCTATCCGAATGCTACTATCAGAATGCTCCTATCCGAATGCTCCTATCCGGTTTGCTGCAAGTTTATCCAGCAAGCTATTTTCACCAAACGACGACATTTTCAACCATTCTAACTTTCTTATGCGATCACAAAACATACCATACAGTCATAGCAACATGTATAATCATCCACAAACACTAAAACAACAATATGACATGTTTATAAGGATCAAACATACCCAAAAACTCATGTTTTCCCCTTAATCATGTTTAACAACAACTAATGATAGGATTAGAAAAACTTAACCAAATTAACCCAAATTTCTATCAGAGCCCTAGAATATCATTTTAGAATTTTACAAATTTTTCCAGATTTTTCTAAGCTATAATTTCGCTAATTATCACTAATCACCCCTAATTAGCCGTAATTAGTGTCAAAACAATGCTAATCACTCACCTTAGCCACAAATAAAATTTTCAGAACTGAAACCTCGCTGATTTGGGTGAATACTGATGTCTAACAGCAGCTCTAATACTGATTTGGTGAAGATCTTCTTTGATTTGGTGTTGCTAAGCCTAATCCTTGACTAAACGGTGGTTAGAGATGATTCTAGATGTTGGAGGCCATTGTTAGGGTTCCAAGGATGAAAGTGGCGGGTGAAAAATGAAAATAAGATCGGTCTCTAACTGATTTCAGCCCCCTCATAACCCTTATCCCGAAATGGGTTATGGGCCCTCTCGCTAATCACCCTAATTAGGCCCGGTGAAGCTGTTTTCCACCTTCTAAACCTTGTTTCAGCCATATCTCCCAAATGGTGAGTCCGTTTGGCAATTATGACCACTCTACGGAAAGGTAAACCATCAAACGAATCTAATGGAAGTGGTTTCAGGTCAAAATACCTTTCCAATCAAAAGTTATGGTCAAAACAAGATCAGCTAGGGGTAAAACGGTCATTTAAAAATCGGCAAAAATCATGAACATGGGAAAATGACCCAAATAGTCATCTCCCAAAGTTAAATGACCATATAACTTCGTATGTGAAAGAAATAAATATCCTACGATTCTGCGATGCGTAGATTGCGGGTCGTTACACTCTCCCCATCTTAAGAAATTTCGTCCCCGAAATTCCTTAACCCAAAACATACAAAGGATCCTGCATACCTACCAATCACAAACAACAATCAAACATGCAAAACAAACAAAACAAGCCTATCTTAGCATGCGGAAAGACTAAATCGAAGTTAAAATCTTACCAGGCGAAGAGTTCTGGATACGTCTTCCTAATGCTCTCCTCTGTCTCCCAAGTACAGTCGTTCTCATTCTCGCTCCACTGAAATTTGACTAGATTCACCGCTTTCCTTCGAAGTTGCTTCGTATCGTTCCCAACAATACGCATAGGTTTGCGGTTCCCAACCGCCTCTGGTTCAACTTCGATATCATCCAACTGATCAGGTGAAATAGTCACGTCTGGGTCATGCACGAACTTCCTTAACTGGAAAACATGAAATACGTTGTGAACTCCTGCCATCTTATCTGGTAATTCAACTCTATATGCCAAATTCCCAATTTGCTCAAGAACTGGGAATGGACCAATGAATCTTGGTGCTAACTTGCCTCTCCTGCCAAATCGTATCACGCTCTTCAACGGAGAAATCTTGACAAACACCAAGTAGCCAATGGAGAACTTTAATTCTCTTCTCCTCTTATCAGCATAACTCTTCTGCCTATCTTGGGCAGCCTTCATTCGGTGTTGAATGATCTTGATCTTGTCTAAAGTTTCTCTTATCACATCTGGTCTAAGCACAAACTTCTCACCAGTTTCTAACCAACATGACGGTGAGTTGCACGGTCTTCCGTACAAAGCTTCAAATGGAGCCATACCGATACTGGATTGATAACTATTATTATATGCAAACTCTTCTAGATGCAAATGGTCATCCCATGATCCACCAAAATCCAATACACAAGCTCTCAAGAGGTCTTCTAATATACAATTCACCCTCTCTGTCTGTCCGTCGGTTTGAGGATGATACGCGGTACTGAGATGTAATTCTGATCCTAACGCCTCTTATAAGCTTTTCCAAAATCCACTAGTGAACAACGGATCTCGGTCACTCACAATGCCATTGGGTATTCCATGGAATCTCACTACCCACTTTACATACAGTTCAGCTAACTTAGCTGCCGTCCTATTCGACTTGACGGGTATAAACCTTGCACTCTTAGTCAACCGGTCAACAATCACCCAAATGCTATCATGGCCCGACCTAGTCCTTGGTAACCCATCAATAAAATCCATTGAGACTTGTTCCCATTTCCATTCTGGAATTTCTAATGGTTGCAACAAACCACTAGGCTTCTTTTGCTCAGCTTTAACTAGCTGGCAATGCATGCATTTGGACATAAATTTTCCAACGTCTCTTTTCATCCCTTCCCAGTAGTATGTCTGCTTCATGTCTCGATACATCTTGTTACCACCGGAATGTATAGTCAGTTTTGAGTGATGACATTCTCTAAGCACTTCATCTCTCAATCCATTGACATTGGGTACAAGAAGCCTTCCATTCTTTCTAAGCCATCCATCTCGATCAAGCCCATACTTGTTCATCTCCTCATCGATACCCATCTCTAACTTGGAGGTGATTTCCAATAGGTTAGGATCGTCCCTCTGACTAGAGCCGATCCGCTCAATCAAAGTGGGTCTGATCGTCAGATTTGCTAACATTTCTGGATACAATTCGCACTTTGGTCTGAAATCATACCCACCGATGTACTCCAGTTGCTTCCATTCTAGAAACATAGCCCCAAAACTGGCATGTCTTCTACTCAATGCATCAGCCACCGCATTGCCCTTTCCTGGTGTATATGCGATGTCGAAATCATAGGAAGCTAAAACTTCTAACCATCTTTGCTGCCGGAGATTCAGATCCTTCTGAGAGAAGAGATACTTTAACGATTTTTGATCGGTAAACAACTCGAATCTTTCTCCCAAGAGATAATGTCTCCACGTCTTCAATGCGAATACGATCACTGCTAGTTCCAAATCATGGGTAGGGTATCTTTTCTCGTGCGGTTTCAATTGCCGACTTGCTTAAGCTACAACCCTACCACCTTGCATCAATACAGCACCTAGTCCGGTACCACATGCATCTGTATATACTGTCATCTCTTCATTCCCCTTAGGAATGACTAACACTGGTGCACATGTCAACTTTTCCTTTAGACTCTTAAATGAACTCTCGCACTTTTCGTCCCAGACAAAATCATGATTCTTCTTGGTCAACTGAGTCAACGGTGCTGCTATCTTGGAGAAGTCTTGGATAAACTTACGATAATATCCGGCTAATCCCAAGAAACTTCTTATATCCGTTGCATTCTTGGGCGTAGACTAATCTTGTACCATAGCCACCTTCATAGGATCCACGGCAATACCATTCTCTAAAACAACATGGCCCAAGAATCTCACTTCCCTCCTCCAGAAGTGACACTTAGAAAACTTTGCTTTCAATTGGTGTTTTCTCAACACCTCCATCACTATCCTCAAATGTTCCTTGTGTTCTTCCTCTGTCCTCGAGTAGACCAAAATATTATCCAGAAACACAAGGACAAACTTATTCAACTGATCTCTGAATACCCTGTTCATAAGATCCACAAAATATGTTGGGGCATTGGTCAGCCTGAATGGCATGACCAACCACTCATAAAATCCAGACGGCGTCCGAAAAGCCGTTTTAGCTATACTCTCAGCTTCCACTCTAAGCTGATGGAAACCTGTCGCGAGATCCAACTAAGAAAATACTCTCGCGCCACTCAACTGATCAAACAAATCATCTATCCGCGGTAGAGGATACTTGTTCTTCCTCGTCACCTTATTCAACTCGCGGTAGTCTACACACAAACAAAGGGAACCATCCGCCTTGGTAGCAAACACAACTGGTGCTCCCCATTTAGAAACACTCCTTCTGATAAATCCCTTCTTCAAAAGATCGCTGACTTGCACCTCGAGCTCTCGCTGCTCCCTTGGTGCCATACGACGAAGTGGCATCACTATAGGTCTGGCATCCTTCACTAAATCAATACGGAACTCAATCTCTCGGTGTGGTGGAAGCCCGGTCACTTCCTCGAAGACGTCCGGATACTGGCCAACCATGGACAAACCTGACAACTCACTATGCGGGATGTCGAGGGAATTTAGAAAACTAGCCATTACCCCATCACTAGGTAGACCACCAAACACTACCCTCCGCCCATCATCCGCTCTAGCTGTCACCAAAAAGCCCTCATAGTCTACCACCACCCCGTATCATTGGAGCCAGTTGACTCCCAAAATAATGCCAAACCCAATAAATCCCAAAACAAAGCAATCTCAAACAAACATGCATCCATGACTCGATAAGACCACATTACGACAAATCATGTTAAGGTTAGTCGAACCACCGATCGGGTTAGTCACTACTAAAGGTCTATCGACGATCTCGGGCTCCAATCCAAACCTATCTACCAGGTCACTAGATATGAAAGAACTGGAAGCTCCAGTATCAAACAAAACTCTAATAGAAACATCATAAACAGAAAGCATACCTTGGATAACGACATTCTTTCCCTTCTCCACCGCAGTTGGGGCATTCGACGAAGAAGGAATAGCATTAAGGGCATATGCTTTCACCACTTGCTTCTCTTTCAAAGGTTGTGGACACTTGTCCTTGTGATGTCCCACTTGGCCACAGTTGAAACACTTCCTGTCTGCTAGCTTTTCTCGACATTCTTTAGCATAATGGCCCTTCTTGCCACAGCTAAATCACTCAACATCTTTCTTCTTCTTCTGGCCATCCTTATTCTGGTTCTGCTTCCTCTTATTCTGAGAACCATTCTTGCCTCCACCGCTTACTTGCGGTTTCGGTTCTTCTGCAGATGCAGCCTCAGTCTTCGGCTTAGGGTATAGACTTTCTGATCTTAAATCTTTCCTCACAATCGATTCAAAAGTCTCATCGATGTGGTTAATGAGCCTTTCCCCCAAGTATCGATCCAAGCCAGTTATGAACTTCTCATTCTTCTTCTCGGCAGCATCTATTAGGATAACCCATATTTTGACAAAGTGTCGAATTCGGCAATATACTCTGAGACAGCTCTGCCATTCTGCTTGAGTTCCAAGAATCTTTTAAACAACACTGACTTCTGAGTAGCTGGAATGAACTTATCTCTAAAGCGAACCTTAAACTGATCCCAAGTAATCTGATCCTATGGGGTAGCTGCCTTTATAGCATTCCACCAATTCATAGCCCATCCTTGCAGTTGACGGGATGCTAGCCTTCTCTTCATCGCATCCTCGATACCCAAGTATTCAAAGATACGCTCGTAGCTATTCAACCAATCCTGAAAATCCGTAGCCGACTCCGTTCCATGGAACGGTTTCCCACCAAGACTAGTATAATCCTTGTTCAGCTTGGCGAAATCAGCCCTAGGCGCCTGCACTATTGGACCACCACCATTACCAGCATTGGGAGCTGCCCTTTGCACATCCCTAAGCATCTCCCTCATGAGGTCAGAAAACATCGTCCTCATGTCAGCAGCATTCCCATTATTGGCTCCTATACCGGCACCTCTTGCGTATCGGCTCATCGTTCAATCTGTAAAGAGAAAACAATTAACCATCTCCACGGTCGTGCTAGTGCAGTGCGACTTCATCCTTAGCTAAACTAATATATATATAGCTTTCAAAACCAAAATAATCATAAATACGCTCTCTCATATACGTATACTATCTCTCCCTGATAACTTCCCTAGGTTAACTACGCAAACTAGAGCTCTGATACCAAGTTTGGCGGCCCGCCCCGCACCAGCCGGTATTTCCTCCGAAAGTGCGCTGTACACATGCCCGACTAGCACGGAACGATCGTCAAAGAAAGGAAAGAAGAGAATGAACTAAAAAGGAACCTGTAGAATGTCTCAAGCGCATGGAACAAAATATAATAATAACATAATCTTGACATAAAACAGGCGAGACAGTGCATAAGCTGAAAGCCAAACCAACATAGCAGTGGAAGCTTATGATCCAACATCATTATTACAATTTTAAACTGTCTCTAAAGCAAAAGAAAGCTAAAGTAGAAGATGCAATACTAATGCCCAAGCAGTGATCTTCAACAACACAGGGAGAATATCTATATGTATCATACGTGGGAGCCTCCTTCTCGTCTCCGGATCAGCTACTCGTGCATACCCAGCTAACCTGTCTCTAGTCTGCTCGTGAGAGCACCCAGAGTAATAAGAAGAGACATAAAACTCTGGGTCAGACAAAAAGTCTGGTATGAGCGATAAGCAGCTAAACAGAACAACAACAGGTATACTAAACCATACCTGAACCTGGACCTGCAACCAAAGAGTTAGCACTACACACCGTACAATACTCTAAGGTGCCACAAAACAAATGGTGTAAAGATACGGGGGTGGGGGTTTGCATGTCATAATGATGGCAAACAAATCAAACATAGCAATCATCCTCACATCTCTCACTCAGTGCGTAAAGCATACGATATCTATCGCTTCGATCACTAGACCCATCGAAGTAGTGACGGAGTTCAACTTGTACAACTACTGCTACTACCAAGCTTACCACATGGAGTCATGACCAAACCTTTACAAATGACCCCACTTCATTGGTCCATAGCTCTTTAGTCATACCTAGGCCACCGTGGCCCTGAATCCGTTCACGTACCCCCTACACATAGTGATCCAAAGTTATAGACATCGACAACTCCTTAGCACACGTCCCGCAGCAAAGCCAAACTCATGAAGTTCCCTCCTTGGTTCCCATCTGGATCCTGAGGTACAACTCCTCATTTGGACTTCCTTTGCATCTCGGGTTTAGGTCTATTTGGTGTTCGATCCTCCGGTTCGGTTCGGTTCGCCCCCTACTGCTTGGTTCGGCTCGAATGCTCCTTTCTAGTTCAGTTCGGGTGCTCGGATGCTCTTATTCGGTTCGGGTCGGATGCCCCTATCCGGTTCGGATCGGATGCCCCTATCCGGTTCGGATCGGATGCCCCTATCCGGTTGCTCCTATCCGAATGCTCCTATCCGAATGCTCCTATCCGAATGCTACTATCTGGATGCTACTATCCGGTTTGCTGCAAGTTTATCCAGCAAGCTATTTTCGCCAAACGACGGCATTTTCAACCATTCTAACTTTCTTATGCAATCACAAAACATACCATACAGTCATAGAAACATGTATAATCATCCACGAACACTAAAACAACAATATGACATGTTTATAAGGATCAAACATACCCAAAAACCCATGTTTTCCCCTTAATCATGTTTAACAACAACTAATGATAGGATTAGCAAAACTTAACCAAATTAACCCAAATTTCTATCAGAGCCCTAGAATATCATTTTAGAATTTTACTAATTTTTCCAGATTTTTCTGAGCTATAATTTCGCTAATTATAACTAATCACCCCTAATTAGCCGTAATTAGTGTCAAAACAATGTTAACCACTCACCTTGGCCACAAATAAATTTTTTAGAACTGAAACCTCGCTGATTGGATGAATACTAATGTCTAACAACAGCTCTAATACTGATTTGGTGAAGATCTTCTTTGATTTGGTGCTGCAAAACCTAATCCTTGATTAAACGGTGGTTAGAGATGATTCTTGATGTTGGAGGCCATTGTTTGGGTTCCAAGGATGAAAGTGGCAGCTGAAAAATGAAAATAAGATCGTTCTCTAACTGATTTCATTCCCCTCATAACCCTAATCCCGAAATGGGTTATGGGCCCTCTCGCTAATCACCCTAATTAGGTCCGGTTAAGCTGTTTTTCACCTTCTAAACCTTGTTTCAGCCATATCTCCCAAACGGTGAGTCCGTTTGGCTGTTATGACTACTCTATGGAAAGGTAAACCATCAAACGATTCTAATGAAAGTGGTTTCAGGTCAAAATTCATTTCCAGTCAAAGGTTATGGTCAAAACAAGATCAGCTAGGGGAAAAACGGTCATTTAAAAATCGGCAAAAATCATGAACATGGGAAAATGACCCCAATAGTCATCTCCCAAAGTTACATGACCATATGACTTCGTATGTGAAAGAAATAAATATCCTACAATCCTGCGATGCGTAGAATGCGGGTCGTTATGCCCGCCTAGGGGAGTCACCCCTTAACGGGGGTGTTGACCCTTGGGTCGACCCCTCAAGGGGGTGTCGACCCCAGGGTCGACCCCCTAAGGGGTGGGTCAACCCCTCTAGGGCTGAGGTGGCAGGACGAATTCTGGAGCTGGCAGCTATAAATATAGGCTCATTTCTCTTGTTTTCTTACACTGAAATCAATGGAGGCCTAAATGCTGTCGGTGCCTGGACTGCATCAATTCCTTTTCTTCTTCTACAAATCAAAGTTAGAGATTCAAGTGTAAATCTGTTCTTCTTCTATCCTTCTAGATCCAAATGCTACGAGTTTAAGTTACCTTTAGGTTTAAATAACTAAAAGTAAAACACGATATAACTGTAATTGGATCTATCCCTGTGACTGAAATCAGATCTATTGTAATTTGTGAACCCATGATATTCTGAATTAACTATGACTTGGATCTCAACTTTTATCATGTCAGATCTACATTGGATTATAGATTTAATTTACTATTTAGATCATCTTGTGCCTATCACGTTGTGGTTAATTTGGATCTGTCATTAGTTGGACATCTAAATCCTTGTTTAGATATAATCATGCCTATTATGACATCCCTACTATGTTAGAACTAGTTTATTATCACAAGTTCACCAGATCTATTATTATATGTCCATCTTAACATTATGCCATTAAATGTTTATGTCAATTTTGCTAGAATAATCACTTCTGTCATCTTCCCTTCACCCTTTCCTTTTTGTTTTATATAGACAGGCTACTTTCGAGCCTAGGCATGTCGCTAAAACGAGTGAATGCGTTAAACGGGGAACGAGGAGTAAAATATTGAAATTGGCACAAACTGGTAATTGGAAGTTTAGGCATGACCTGAATAAAATATGTGAATGTTAATTTGGCATAACTTGAGTAATGTTTATGAACATGAAATTGGGCATATAATTCATAATGGGGAAAAAGGGCATGAACACCTATAAAGACATAGGTAAAATTGGCTAATAATGGAAATGCCTAGAATTACAATAACTTGAAATTGTAAACCGCGCTTAGGCACGAGGTTAGATTGCACTTGTGGTAGAAGTCTGCCTGGAACCGACCGGCATATCCAGCGACCACAAGTGGTGAATCTAATCTGGGAGGCCCAAGTGCACAAATACGAGACGTTCTTGACATGATATTAGGCCCGATTTGTGGAATAAGCCTGCCCGGACATGCCCGGCATGTCCAGCATCCATAAATTGTTGGCTTAACGTGGGAGGTCTAGCATACTATAACCATAAATGAATATATGGTAATAAAATTGAATACTTAACCTAGTGGAATCCATAGGGATTGTACGAATATGAATTTGAGTAGGGGTTAAGTAAATTTGTTTGGATAGTGGTAGGTTAAGTAAATCTAGGGTGGTGGGTAATATTTATATATTGACCCACAAAACTTAACCGTTTGGGGTTATGTAATTGAAGACACCTTTTTAGGTAAGCAAAACCTATGGAAATATTAGGGTTATATAATTAAAGACACCGTAAGGTAAGTATAACCTGTAGAAATGAGGGGGTTATCTAATTAAAGACACCAATAGGCATCATAACCTGAGGAAATGCTAGTGGGAATACAAGTCAAGGGGGAGAGCTTGTACCATCTTGTGTGGGGGACCCGTTTCAATCAGTAACCCATATAACGGTATCAAACGAGCACTCTGTCCTAGGTCGGAGTAGGGACACGCTTACTGGACTTATTGCAAGAGATCCAAACGTGGAGGATGGTGTGAGTAGCGCAAACCGACCGGGGACATGTGCGTGCATGGGCCGGGTAGAGGGGGATCAGACGGTCGTGGCACCATCAGATATGGTTGTTGGGATCATCTCATTCTGGTGATACTAGTATTAGTGCAGAGAATTATAGAATCTTTAGTGAAGCATATACGGTCTATCATGTTTACCTTGTCATACCTGGCTTATATGTTGTTATCTCTCTCTTATCCACTTTATATGATTGTCATGATACTTTTACTTATTTACTTGCTAAAAGTAACTGGACTAGCCAGACTTTATGTCCGACCCTTTTTGTTTCCTCTTCTTTCTTCCGTCCCCCCTCCCCCCCCCCCCCGAGTTCTCAGGGTGGGAATACCCAGGCTTGACCGTGATTCTGCTTTCATTTTGCTGGAGCTGCTTAGATGTATGGCTCAAGCTCCTATCCTTGCAACTATGGCTATATTTTATTTGGGGAATTTTGCTTCTTTTATGTACTCTAATTTTTTAAAGTAAAAGACAGTAGTTTTTATGATGTAATGGTTTTTGTGTATTTCAGGCAAGTGATGTCTTTGAACCACGATGCTTTATGATTAATAAAGTTTTTGATTCCGCTGTCATTTTATATCTATCTTGTAATATTTCTGTTTCTGTTTACCTATAACGCTTCATGAAACTTAATGCATTCCCTTTGTGTGTGACATTAACGGACGTGGGGTGTCACACCTGGTACCGGAGCTGAAGGTTATCAGATTAGATAAAAGTTCTTGAAAACTATTTTCAAAAAAGTTTTAAAAGAAAGCATTTTTCAAAAAGAAAAGTCTATTTTGAAAAAATATTCCCAAAGCCATAAATAATATCCTCGAATCCTTTGTCTAAATCTCTTTCCTTTTTGTTTCAGCATGTCTCGAGAACCAAATATTCCTGAGGGCGTTACGATACCAGGCTGGTTCCGCAGGTATCTAGAGGCCACGGCGCCTGCCGGAGGTCAAGCTGACATTCCTCCCCCAGTTGCACCCATCGTTCCTCCTCCTCCTCCTCCAAGGGTAGATAATTTCGCCAAGATCTGCAATGATTTTTATGCCATGGGAGGGAAGCCATTCCGTGGAACTGAAACATTCGTAGAGGCAAGAAATTGGCTCAAGGAGACTAAGGACTTGTTTGTAATCTTTGAAGTGGAAGATCGAAGGAAGATTCAGTTAGGCTGTTAAAAGATGAAGCTTCATTTTGGTGGGAAGTAACCCAAGCTGGACATTCAGTGGAGACATGGGATGACTTTATGCAGAGGTTTGAAATGAAGTTTCTTTCCCAAGCTGAGAAAAGCAAGCAAATGGAGAGGTTCTTGGCGCTTAAACAAGGAAGCATGACTGTTAAGGAATATGTGAACAAATTCAACCAACTAGCAAGGTTTGGACTGAAATTAGTAGATACTCCGCATAAGAAAGCATTGCGGTTTGCTAAAGGGTTTAATAAACCCGTTCATGGGTTAGCTATGTCCAATATTCCAATGGGAGCTACTTTCGAAAGGCTTATTGATATGGTCTTAATGCATGAGGAAGACAAGGGAGAAAAGAAGGAAGTTAAGACTGAGGAAACAACGCAAAACAAGAAGGTATGGCCTAAGAAAGGACAACAACAACAGAACAAAGAGGGAAAGAATGAAAAGGATAAGGATAAGAGGAAATGTCACAGTTGTGGACGAGAGGGTCACTTGGTCAAGGATTGCAAAAGAAGGAAGAATACTTGCTTCAATTGTGGAGAGGTCGGACACTTTGCTAGGGAGCGCCTGAAGAAACAGGGACAACAAGGACAAGGTCAAAGGGCAGGAGCTTCTGGACGGCAGGTGCATGCTCTCGCAATCAATGCTCTGGATAGAGGTAGGAAAATTTCTGTGGAAGGTTTGATTTCTCTTTCCAGTCATCCTATTAGAACTCTTTTTGATTCTGACGCTTCACATTAATTTATATCTAATTATGTGGTTGAATCTCTTCACTTAAATATTAGTATGGGAGTGGATCCCGTTGTTATCTCAAACCGTATTGGTGGTTTGGCTCATTTTTCTATGATTTGTCGGGGTTTGAGAATATCTATCTTAGGCATCGAGTTTGAGTGCGACGCGTATGTGCTCGGTATGGGCTACGGTTTGATTCTAGGGATGTATTAGCTAACCATGTATGGTGTCATTCTAGATTTTGAGAGGTGGGTCGTTAAACTTTTGACTTGCCATGGGAGGACCCTCGAGGATTCTTGTGACCCACAAGGGTCTGTCATGCTTAGTTTCCTAGAGTCTCTTGATGCATCTATTGATGATCTGCAATCTATTCCAGTAGTCCGAGATTATTATGATGTTTTTAATGAGGTACGGGGCATACCCCTGATGTGCAAGATCAATTTTCGTATATATTTGGTAGACAATGCAAAACCAGTTGCATTACCAGTGCGCCATATGGCTCCAAGGGAAAGGAGGGAGCTTAGCAAGAAAGTAGGGGAGCTACTTGAGAAAGGGTTTATCAGGCGAAGCATATCTGAATGGGGTGCTCCAGTAGTATTCACAACTAAGGTGGATGGTTTGCTTCATTTGTGTGTGGACTATAGAGTTGAACAAACTCACAAAGAAGAATAGGCACCCACTTCCGAGGATAAATGACTTGTTTGACCAACTTGTTGGTGCCTTGGTATTTTCTCAGTTAGACTTGGCCATGGGGGTTCATCAATTGAGGGTGGTTGAGGATAGTATAGATAAGACCGCTTTTAGGACTCCAAATGGTTTCTTTGAACGGCTTGTTATGCCTTTTGGGTTGACAAATGCACCCTCCTATTTTGTCGATCTAATGAGTAATTTGTTTTGGGAGTTTCTAAATAAATTCGTCGTGGTCTTTGTTGATGATATCTTGATCTTCTCAAAGAGTGAGGAAGAGCATGTCCAACATTTAATAGAAGTTTTGAAAACTCTCTGTGCGCATCAACCTAAGGCAAAGTTCTCCAAATGCCATTTCAGGAGAAAAGAGGTAAGATTCCTAGGGCATGTGGTTTCTAAAGAAGGGATAGCAGTAGATCCCGCAAAGGTGGTTGCAGTTCAAGACTGGCAGTAACTAAAGAATGCAACGGAGGTGAGAAGCTTTTTGGGGTTAGTAGGCTATTATAGGAAGTTCATTAAGGACTTTGCAAAGATATCAGCCCCACTCACCAGGCTGACGAAGAAGAATTTGGAATTTTCATGGATATAGATTGTGATGTTGCTTTCCAATGATTGAAGAAGGCTCTGACAACAGCCCCAGTCTTGACTTTGCCTGATGGGAATAAAGTGTTTACAGTTTACACTGATGCATGTGGTATAGGGCTTGGTGCGGTTCTGATGCAAGAAGTGAAGGTAGTGTGTTATGGGGGGTAGACAGCTAAGAGTCCATGAGAAGAACAACCCTACCCATGATTTAGAGCTAGCTTCCATAGTATTAGCGCTTAAGATGTGATGTCCTTATTTGCTTGGAGAGAGGTTCGAGTTGTACACCGACCAAGTATTTGTTCTCGCGGAAAGATCATAATTTAAGGCAACAAAGGTGGATGAAGTTCCTAGCTTCTTATGATTTTGAGATTTCTTATACCCCTGGCAAGGGTAATGTGGTGGCATATGCACCGAGTAGGTAGAGGATGGCCTTAAGTCCTCTGTTCGTGGAAAGGAAAAGCTTGGAGTTTATATCGACTTTTGATTTTAGACCCTCCACCGAGTTATTGCCTGGTTTGTTTGCATCGCTAGATATGCGACCTACTCTTATGGATCAGATAAGAACTTCGCAGTGAGATGATCCATAGATTTCTGACATCTTGGATAGGCTTAGTAAAGGGGAGACTTCTAGTCACCTCAATAGATATTCCATTGATGATAAAGGGTGGCTGCGACGAGATGGAAAGCTTTGTGTTCCTCAAACTGGAAGTCTGTTTAAAGCAGTCTTAGAGGAAGCCCATAATTCTAAGATGACCATTCATCCAGGTGGTGATAAGATGCATAGGGACATAAAGAGGGTTTTCTTTTGGGCTGAGACGAAGAAAGATATGGCAGAGTTCGTTTCTCAATGTTTAGTTTGTCAGCAAGTCAAAGCTGAAAAAAAGAAGCCCGGTGGTTTACTTCATCCTTTGGAGGTTCCATAGTGGAAGTGGGAGAGCGTCTCTATGGACTTCATAGATGGTTTGCCTAGATCAAAGAAAGGCAACACCAGTATTTGGGTGGTAGTAGATAAACTTACTAAGAGCGCACATTTTATTCCAGTTAAGAGTAAGAGGACGACAGCTTGGTTGGCAGCAATTTATGTTCGTTAGATAGTCTGTCCTCATGGAGTGCCTTCCAGCATCGTAAGCGATCGTGACCCCATCTTCACAAGTGAATTTGGAGGAGTTTGCAAGAAGCATTAGGTGCATAGTTATGTTTTGGCACCATTTATCATCCTCAGACCGATGGATAGACGGAGAGGGTGAACATAATTCTTGAAGATCTTTTGAGGTTGTGTATCCTAGACTTCGGAGGGACTTGAGAAGAGCATCTTCCTTTAGTAGAGTTTGCCTATAACAACAGTTATCAAGCTAGTATTGGCATGGCACCCTTCGAAGCGTTGTACGGATGACCCTATAGATCACCAACTTATTAGTGGGAATCTACAAAAAGGCTATTGCTTGGACCAGATATGGTTAGAGAAACATCCGAGAAAATTGATCTTATTAGACGACGAATGAAGACCGGTCAAGATAGGCAGAATTCCTACGTAGACAAGAGAAGGACTGACATTGAATTTGAAGTAGGAGATATGGTTTTCATTAAAGCATCACCTTTGAGGAATGTGGTTCGCTTTGGATATGTAGGGAAGTTGGCTCCAAGGTTCATAGGGCCATTTCCCCTAACAGAAAGGATTGGCCAAATGGCCTATAGAGTAAAGCTGCCAAAGAGATTATCCAGCGTTCATGATGTTTTCCACGTTTCCTATTTACAGAAGTGCTTGCATGAAACAGCGGAAGTAGTTGAGCCGAGTGTATCTGAAGAAGTGGAGGTGTAACGGGAGGCGACAGTTAGACGAGTTCCTTCCCGTCTTCATGGATCAGAAGTCAAGAAGCTACGCAGTAAAGAAGTCAAGTTGGTGAAAGTTCAGTGGGGAGATAACCCAGAGGATGTAACTTGGGAAACCGAAGACACGATTCGTGCTTCGTAACCTTTTCTTTTCGAGGGTATGTTATTAACTCCTTTTTTAAAGCTTTTATCTATGCTCATTTCCATCATTTAAGTATGTCCTATTGATGGAATCTTTGACCTTTAGGTAGGAATCCCATGGATGTAAATATGTGTTTGAGACATGTTATGTTTGGTGGATGTAATGGATGCAAGTGTTTGCTAGTGTTTGCTCGTGGATGCATATACACATTAGGCACTAGATCGGCTTAATCACACTCATATTTCATATGGATGTGTGTGCATTTTTTTCTTTTTATGGATGAAATTGAATGTATCATCATATGGATGTTGCATTTGGATGGATACTTGTGAACCCATGATATTCGTAATTAACTATGACTTGGATCTCAACCTTTATCATGTCAGATCTAATTTGGATTATAGATCTAATTTACTATTTAGATCATCTTGTGCCTATCATGTTGTGGTTAATTTGGATCTGTCATTAGTTGGGCATATAAATCCATGTTTAGATCTAATCAAGCCTATTATAACATCCCTACTATGTCAGAACTAGTTTATTATCACAAGTTCACCAGATCTATTCTTATATATCCATCTTAACATTAAGCCATTGAATGTTTAAGTCAAATTTTCTAGAATAATCATCTCTGTCATCTTCCCTTCACCCTTTCCCTTTTATTTTATATAGCCAGGCTACTTTCGAGCCTAGGCATGTCTCTAAAATGAGCGAGTGCGTTAAGCGGGGAACGAGGGGTAAGATATTGAAATTGGCATAAATTGGTAATTGGAACTTTAGGCATGACCTGAATACAATATGTGAATGTTAATTTGGCATAACTTGAGTAATGTTTATGAACATGAAATTGGGCATATAATTCATAATGGAGAAAAGCGGCATGAACACCTATAAAGACATAGGTAAAATTGGCTAGTAATGGAAATGCCTAGAATTACAATAACTTGAAATTGTAAATCGCGCTTAGGCATGAGGTTAGATTGCACTTGTGGTGGAAGTCTGCCAGGAACCGACCGGCATATCCAGCGACCACATGTGGTGAATCTAATGTAGGAGGCGTAAGTGCACAAATACGAGACGTGCTAAGACACGAGGTTAGGCCCGATTTGTGGAATAAGCCTGCCCGGACCCACCCTGCATGTCCAGCATCCACAAATTGTAGGCTTAATGTGGGAGGTCTAGCATATTGTAACCATAAATGAATATATGGTAACAAACTTGAATACTCAACCTAGTGGAATCCATAGGGATTGTATGAACATGAATTTGAGTAGGGGTTAAGTAAATTTTGTTTGGATAGTGGTGGGTTAAGTAAATCTGGGGTGGTGGGCAATATTTATATATAGGCCCACAAAACTTAACCAGTTGGGGTTATGTAATTAAATACACAGGTAAGCATAACCTATGGAAATATTAGGGTTATATAATTAAAGACACCATAAGGTAAGTATAACCTATAGAAATGAGGGGGTTATGTAATTAAAGACACCAATAAATATACATAACCTGAGGTAATGCTAGTGGGGATACAAGACAAGGGGGAGAGCTTGTATCATCTTGTGTGGGGAACCCATTTCAGTCAGTAACCCATATAATGGTATCAAACGAGCACTCTGTCCTAGGTCGGAGTAGGGAGACGCTAACTGGACTTATTGTAAGAGATCCAAACATGGAGGATGGTGTGGGCAGCGCAAACCGACCGGGGACATGTGTGTGCATGGGCCGAGTAGACGGGGATAAGACGGTCGTGACACCAGTAGATATGGTTGTGCACATCAACGAAGGGTTTCAACTTTAGGAAAGTGATACCTCCTACTGTGGGGCTGGCATAGGGTATCTACGGAGTAGGGAGCCGATCAATTATGGTAGTGGTTAGGATACATCAGGACGTATGCCTAAGTCTACCGTCTTATAGTTGTTGGGATCATCTCATTCTGGTGATACTAGTATTAGTGCAGAGAATTGTTGAATCTTTAGTGAAGCATATACGCTCTATCATGTTTTCCTTGTCATACCTGCCTTATATGTTGTTATCTCTCTTATCCACTTTATATGGTTGTCATGATACTTTTACTTATTTACTTGCTAAAAGTAACTGGACTCGACAGACTTTATGTGTGACTTTTTTTGTTTCCTCTTCTTTCTTCCACCCCCTAGGTTCTCAGGGTGGGAATACTCAGGTTTGACCGTGATTCTGCTTTCATTTTGCTGGACCTGCTTAGATGTATGGCTCAAGCTCCTATCCTTGCTACTATGGCTATATTTTATTTGGGGAATTTTGCTTTATTTAC
Source organism: Allium sativum (assembly GCA_030737875.1). Lineage (NCBI taxonomy): Eukaryota > Viridiplantae > Streptophyta > Magnoliopsida > Asparagales > Amaryllidaceae > Allium > Allium sativum. The sequence goes on along the minus strand of CM060915.1, from coordinate 975,169,233 downwards.
GTACTTTGATGTTTTAAAGTACAAGACAATAATTTTTATGATGTAATGGTTTTTGTGTATTTCAGACATGTGATGTTTTTGAACCACGATGCTTTATGATTAATAAAGTTTTTAATTCCGTTGTCATTTTATATATGTCTTGTAATATTTCTGTTTCTGTTTACCTATAACGCTTCACGAAACTTAATGCATTCACTTTATGAGTGACATTAACGGACGTGGGTTGTCACATGATAACAAACACCTTTTATTATAACTAGTAATAAAAATCAGTATAGTACAGATGATTGTTAGTAGACAATAAGCTAATCCGTTTTTAAGGCGATCCGTCAACTATTAACGGAGTTTAAAGTGGTCCTTCCACTCTACCTGACAGGCTTACAGTACTGGAGCAAGCTAATTCACTAACTACAAATCGTCTCCACACACGGAGTTTATCACATCACATTTTCATTTCATACTACACCAGGTAGTGGTATTACTTACATAAGCAAAAATAAATTTACAACAGTATCAAGAATACAAAGTACAGAAGAATACAGTGCACAACTTCACGGCCGAAATCAAGAGGCTTATGAGGTTGACTTGAAAGACAAAAAAATACTGCTACATGATATGACCTTACTATAGCAAGACTACAGGCATGTGCAGAGCACCACAACCAAATAGATGCTCAAACAGCAAAAGCATGACCATCGATTACATAATGGCACCATATGATCCACTCGACATTGATCGGAGTTGACTCAATTAGGCATAAACCACCATGGAAAACACAACTAAGATCAGTGCCACGGCATCTCGTGTTTAGCCATTTCTCGACAGTGATAACCCAAAAAGAAACACCGACTGAAAATAGTATCAAGAACCATGGAGATGCCGACGAAAACTAACGTTGCAACTAAGCACCACATAACCAGGAAGACAACCAAGCTCCTCAGCATAATCACCACACGCAACTAACAGAATACCATTTCCAAGTACTTCCAAAAAGACGATAATAGGCACACATTGAATACCCATTAGGAAAAGATTCCCATCACAGGCATATAGTCGAAATGTGAAAACTAATGTGGAAATTTGCGTGAAGTGCTTACCAGTCCGGTCCAATTTGTTTTAAGGACATGGCTTCGTCGGAATTAGTTTTAAGAACAAAAATTGATGCGCTGCTTATTTCACAAACCCAGTTCCCCCTTTCTTAAATTGAAAAATCAATCCTCATTAAACAATTAATCAGAAGATTTCTCAAATAGAAAAATTGCTCAAAACATTCGTTTTCCCCAATTTTATCAGGCCGCGATTTCTAAATTCGATCTCTCAAATTTGTCAAAATGTTTAGGTGATTTTCGATTTCGTGCCACGATTATTAATTTTATCAGGTGACGTTTATCTTTTTCTTTTTCATTTCTATTTTGAAATTCAAAATCAATCTAATACCTTCACGAGATTAAAGAGGAGAGTTTTTTTTGTTTTTTTCAATTTTATCAAGAAATTTTCATCATTTTGAATTGAATCTTCAATTATAATTCTATCAGGTGATTTTTAGTTTTTAGTTGAAACCTAATTTGTCGTATAATACATCATTATGTCATTTTTTATTTCTGATTTTTTTGTATTATGTAGTTCTATCAAGGCGAGATGAAATTCAAAGTTCAAGTACTCATTTATAGTATCGGGTTGCTGAAAGGTACATTGTTTTTCTTATTAAATATTGTGCTTTTGTTAATTTATAGAATGCATTGGTAATTCGTATATGGATGACATTGGATTTTTGAATTCAACATGGATGACTGAAAAGAATTATGATGGAAATGTATTATGAAAAAGATAAATGGGTCTAGTGTTTTTATTCAAATAACATAACAGATGTTATATGATTAAAAAAGATAATTTGTTTTATCTATTTTAAATTGTGTGATAAATGGAAATGTATTATGGAAAAGTGATATAATGTTTATTCAAATAACATAACGGATTTTATAGGAATAAAAAAAGATAATTTCTTTTATCGTTTTAAATTGTAATAAAATATTATAAAACATTGGTCTAATATTATGTAGTAATGCTTCAAATATAGTGCATATATGATCTAGAAGTTCTTACATAAGGTATACAAATGATTTGAACAACATGTAGAAAAGATAAAAGCATATATGTTTTAGAAGCTCGAACATAAGTCTTTGTATTGTATGCATGAATTATGTTTTTACTGCTTTTTATGTTAATATTTTTGTCTTTTAGAAGTTCTTACATAAGATAAAAGCACATATGTTTTATGTTAATTTTATGTTAATATTTTTATGCATGAATTGTGAATATAAGTCTTTTTATGTTTTAGAAGTTCGAACATATGGTTCTACTGCTTTTTGAGGAAAGATAAATCATTTTATTTTTTATTGATAATATTTTTAATTTACATGAATTTACTAATGATTTTTTAATGACTGATGTTGAAACTTTGATGATGAATTTGATACTGAATTTCTAATGGCTGATGATGTTATTCAGATGACTGAGCATGAGTTGTAATCTGTAATACGGTTCTACTGCTTTTTAAAGAAAGGTAAATCATTTTATCTTTTATTCATAATATTTTTAAGATTGTGATATAATTTGTTATTAACAGTATATTGTCTCTAATATATAATTTGTTACACATTTGTTTTATAGTTCAAATTTTATTGGTTTTTTTTTTTTTTTTGCATCTAATAGATAATTTCTAGTTTGAATGTAATTTGTTCATATAAAAAGTTTTGGTACTAAAAGATAAATATGTTTATCTTCTTTATTAAATGCAATGCTTTTATAAAGAAAATACAAAATATTATATTTCTAATTAAAAATATATTTATCTATTAGTTTTTAACTTAAAAATATTGTTAAGATATAATGCCATACATGTTTTTAAAATAATTATTTCATGCTGAATTTAAGTAGTTTAAAAAGATAAACAATTTTATCTTTTTTAAATATTTTTATACAAAAATGCTTGTTACACGATAACACACACTAATAATTTAGGTACCACATTAATTGATATGCTTTAGTTACTTCTGACCGGTGTTGTAATTTTGATGTTACAGCAATTGGATCAGCTTGCCGTATACATGTTGAACCGTCTGAATAAGAAAATATAATACAAAATTGTGTCGTATGCAAAATAGCATTAGCATGAATTTGCAACACAAAAATTAAGCTGTAACTGTATCCCCAAAATGACTGGAATGCTTTGAATTATTCTGGAATTTGCTATTTGGCAGCCATGATGCTACTGTATTTAGTTCTCGTCTGCTGTATTTGGTTCTTGTCTATTATGTTATTTGTTTTATTAGCTGGGATTGTGGTGGTTTAGTTGTTTTATAGGAAAGAAGCAACATAATATGAATGTTATAATAAGCTATTGCTACACAAGTTTGAAGCTGTGTGTATTGAAATAATGTTGATTTGAAGCATTGTGTGTATTTTAAGTTTCTTGTTTTTTGTTTGTACTTAGCAAGCGCTTTAGTTATCTATGTGTGGTTGTGATTCACATCAACAATTTACACCTCTTACTTGCAGTATCATTTTGTCCAGACTGAAAAAATGATATATGCATTTATCTTTTTCAAAACAGATAGCAATATATACTGTTATATTATATTCACAAAAGAAACACCAACATATATTGGAATCTAATATATACTACACTTACACAAATAGTATGAGATTTATACGGACAATAATTTGGTGACATATCATTTATGCTGGCAAGCAAAACATAATTAAGCATTCACAAAAAATAAATTTGAGAAAGATAAATACGTTTATCTTTTCAATAGTATCCTATTTTATTAGCAAGCCTAAAGCTTCCAAACAGCTTCGAAAGAAAATACACTATAAAAAGTGCCTATGTATACAACTTAGTATGAGTCTATACTTATAGTGAAAAAATACAATTTGTTATGGAAACCCTTTTGTATATTTGGACTCCGCCGTGAAATCGGTTGTTGAAGGGGCAGTGTTATGTAGAGATAGTGGAGAAGTTTGCTACACCAAGTATGCCTCATATCATGTCAAAGGAAAGTACTATCATGAGATGGCCCTTGGAATTGTCCTTGCATGCATCAGGAGTCATGAAAATCGGTATAAACAGTACATTGTTCAAGTCCCCCGATACATATGGACTTTTTTGTATTGGTATAAGCAGTACATTTGAAGTGAACCTGCTACATTCATATTCCTTTTTTGCATTGGTTTTCTGTAATGATCATGCAGAAAACTGGGTGGTTCATAATAATGAATCAGTAACAAAAATAGCAAAGAGACATTGAATGCATGAACTGAACCGTAACTGAAATCATCTCACTACAATGGTGCTTGTAGTTGAACTAATGTTTAAAACTGTTATCTAATATAAAGAAAAAGATAAATGTTTTTATCTTTTTAGTTATTTAAGCACAAATCATCATATAAATTTCCAATTAGTCCATACGCCAACAAAAACTGGTAATTAATCTCACACATCAACAAAATGGAAGTAGAAAACAAATGTTATAGGGTAGAAATAAACATTTAGTTTGTTGTACGTACTGACTTTAAGTTTGTTGATTGGCCTTATCTTATATCTTTTATCTTTTAGTAAAAGATAGATGCAATTACATTTTTTTATCTTTTAGTAAAACCAAAATTATAAATAAACATTCAGATAAAAGATAAAACCAAAATTTCACCCAAATCTGCTGCTAAATTATATGTAATGTTTAAGTAATAAACATTCAGTTGGCCTTATCTTTTATCTTTTAGTAAAAGATAGATGCAATTACATTTTTGATTGGCCTTATCTTTTATCTTCTAGTAAAAGATAGATGCAATTATATTTTTGATTGGCCTTATCTTTTATCTTTTAGTGTAACAACCAGGATTTTCAAAACCAATTTAAAAATTTTATTTTGGTAATTTTAATGAATTCTGAACATTTAAAATGATTTATTTTAAATAATAATGACTAGAAATTTATTTTGAATAGAATTAGATGTATAAATTTATTTAAATCGAAGTTAGAATATAAATATTTATTTTAATTATAAAGGAATTGAAAAATGGCGCGGTTGTTTGAAAATTCGATTACAAACTTCAACTGAATGTACATGATTCAAAATAAACTGGATTTTAGTGAAACCTGAAATATTTGAATCGATTTGAAAATATCTTTCCAACAAATCCGAAAAATCCAGATTTCATAGCGGGAATAAAAAGTTATGTCCCTTAAAATTAGCGATTTTGCAGACGATCTCCGTTTCTGACGAGACCACTTTTGTTAGATTCGGAATGTCAAATTATTGCTTGATTCCAATTTTCATAATATTTGGAATCAATATGTGCGCGTGGTGAATTTAAACGTGTTTGGTAATTTCATTTAGAAATTAATCAACTGGAAAATGACCATTTTTCAAATGGTCTCCAAATTCGACGAAATTAGTTTTGTTAGGATCCCCCTTTCTTCCCTAATTCTTAGCCAACCCTTTCAATTATTTCAAGGGCTACAAAGGGGAAAATCTCAAGCTCAGTTAGCTCTTCAAATTAGCACCGATATGATCAGATTTCGTTGAGTATTCTGCTCGCAATTGCCGCTTATATAGCCGGAGTTCGCCCTCGATTTTCGTGCTTCAGGAGGCGTCGAGTTCAACAAGGAGGACGGCATTGGAAAGCTTGGGTGACGGCGAGTTGTGTGGCGCACTCAGATCAACTTCCGGCGATCGATGGTGGCCTGCGCAAGCAAGAGAACGATGGAGCATTACGTTGAAACCCGAAACAGTGAACCCTATGGTAGAAGAAGAACATAGTGAATAGTTTTTTTCTATATAAATCGAATTGTTTTAAAAATCAGAATTTTATATATATTACAATGTTTAAGATAAAATCTGAAATTTAAATAAAATAGTATTGATTTATGAAAATAAAATAGCATTGATTTACGAAAATAAAATAGCATTGTTTTTAAATTATAATACTTTGTTATAAAAATGAAATTTTTATATGAAATACTTCATTTTAGAAAATAAGGATTTTTATTGAAATAGCTTTTAAATTAAAATAGGAATTTATATATATATATATATAGCTTAAGTAAAAATATGATTTTTTTTTAACAAAATATAATGAACAGTTTAAAAATGTCATTTTTAAATATACATAGAGTTGTTAAAAATATGATTTTTAATATACACCGCGTGAAACAGATTACGATGGAACTGGTTGGAAACAAATCCAAATCATCCAATAAGGACTGGCGGAGTGGATCCCAAGGTGAGAACTTCTCACTATAATTTCTTGTACAGTTATTTATGTTATAACTACATATATGAACTGCTCCCCGTCATCCACAGACTACGGACGACTTGTTTGATTGTATTATGTGTGAAAATTGATTGTGATTGTATTGTAAAATGGTGAATAAAATATTCATGTGATGAATAAAATATTTGAATAATAAAAATATCATTTTTATTGTAAATATGAACTGAATAAAATATTCATGTGTTGAATAAAGTGTTAGAACTATAAAAATATCATTTTTATTGTATAAATGAATGAAATAAAATATTTACTGAAATAAAATAAATATTCATTTACAAATCGGACGATTTGTTTATGTACACCCATTTGACTGATATTGATTGGGACGATATATTTTACACATCTCCCAAATGCACAAATAAAATTTGTGTTTGTTGATTGAAACCCCACACGGGTATTGGGATGATATTTGACGTACACTAATCCCAATTGTTTAGTTGTATGTCAACCGATTGGTTGACAGACTGTTGTAAGTGTTAAATATTTATATTTAATGCTTATGCAGTGTAGAATGCACTCTGGATGATGGTTGATTGTTTATCATTGTTGTTCAGTACATGTGTTGTATGAAATCTATATGAATAACATTATTTGGTAATTGACTGTGTCTGATACCAATTCAGAAATAACGAATATTATAAAATAATGAATATTTTAAAATAACGAATATTTTAAAATAATATTCAGCAAAGGATTAAAATCTGATTTGATGTTCGATTTGGGATGGACACGGAAATATTGAAATATATAAGCCGTGTTATTAGATATGCGCCATTTTGACGTGAACGATATTTATATCAATTTTATTCATTTTATAATGAATATCGAAAAGGAAATCATTTCAGAATTAGATTTTTGAAAAATATTATCATTTAAATATTATAATGATAAGAAATATTCAAATTTGATTTGAAATTTAAAATGAAATTGAAATCGTTTTAAAATGAATTTAAAACGAATTTATTAAGAAATATTCAAATTTGATTTTAAATTTGAAATAAAATTTGAAATGGAATTGAAATCGTTTTAAAATGAATTTATTTAGAAATATTCAAATTTGATTTGAAATTTGAAATGAAATTGAAATCATTTTAAAATGAATTTAAAACAAATTTATTAAGAAATATTCAAACTTCATTTGAAATTTGAAATGAAATTGAAATCATTTTAAAATGAATTCAAAACGAATTTATTAAGAAATATTCAAATTTGATTTCAAAATTGAAATGAAGTTGAAATTGTTTTTAAAGCGAATTTAAAACGATTTATAAAATACGTTTTAAATGGAAATCAATGAAATATATAATATATATTATATATGTATATAATGGCCTGAATAGAACGCGCCGCACCGCGACAGTTCGTGAATTTCGACCATTGACTTCGAATAGACATTACGGGAGATCCAACCGTCGGATTCTCCTAAAACCAGAACCATTGGGTTCGTATAGAAAAGAGCTTTCAAACAAATATAAAAGATTTGAAATTCTAACGATTGGATTTGGAATTATGTCCAAATCAAATTTGGAAAAGGTCGCTGTAAGTGCAGTTCGACGACCGTTTATGGAAATCGACTGTACGGGCCTTGATAAAATTATTAAAAATATCAATAATTTGTGTAAAATCATAATAAATGATTTAGAAAGAATTGGGATGAAAAATTCCATATTTGAAATGACAAAAATATATTTTTATCAAAATGAACTAGTTATTAACTAGATTTGAAATCCAATAATTTTTAAATAAAATAAATTGGATTTGAAATGATTTTAAAAATTACCCGGATTTCCAATATATAAATTGGAATGGATTTAAATCGAATTTGTCTTCAGAATATTTTGATGTTGGATTTCGTGATTATACAGACATTGTTATGGAAATTTGAAAGATATTGTGGCGACCCCAAATCCCGTTCTAACGGAGACAAGGGTTATCTTTGGAATATAACACAGAAACAGATAATAGCAGAACAAAATTAAATAAACACACCAGATAATGAACAATAGAATATACTGGATAAAAGTAATCATCAGAGTTACACAGTATACAGGATCTTACTTAGTACTAATACAGTTCAGCTATACATAAATGTCTACAGCGGAAAACAAACAAAATATGTACAATAGGAGCTGAACAGCATAAAAAGAGATAAATGATAGAATCCATCTTCAGCTCCAGCTATCCGGAAATAACCAGCTAAACCTGAATACAAGGCTGCCCGTGTAGAAAAAAGGGGTCACCCGAGTTTGAAAGTGAAACAAACTACGAGTCAGTCATGAGACTGGTATGAGAAATCTATTCAACACATATATAATATGGCTAATCACAGGACCACGCCACTTTCGTGGAACGGGTTTACTCCATTGGATTGCCAGTGCTTTAAAACAAATCATTCTTTTAACCATCGCAATGCTTTTTATAAAAATGAAGCCATTATAAGACTCAGTTCCCATCACACAATGCAACGCAAACCGGAGGATAGAGTTTTTACCTTATAACGGCCAAAATATGCTTGATACGAATAAAACTAAGGCATTTGATATTATTGCTAGTGTTTATATGTTTTGAAAACAATTTCAAATCATAACTATCAATCATAGATGGCATTAATGCCCCATACCACTATGTCGCCATATATAGGTATACAATCAAAACCGCACGATGTCGTATTTGGAAATTGGATTTCCGTCCTGAACCAAGGCAAAAGATAGTCCTTACCGAATTCGAGACGCTCTAGCCCGCCCCTCAGGACCCAGACTCAGGTGGGCCCTTGGATCGTCAGGGCCGGTCCACCGATGTGGATTAAAATTCCTGAACACTGCGTTTCCCCACCCTTTGCGGTGTAAATGAGCCAACGAATGGCTCCATCGGACCCGTATCGTCCGATCTAACCGAGGCGCCTCGCAACAGCAACAACCACACAGGTGAAAAGTACATAAATGTCAGGGTTGGTAGGTCACTGACACCACCCTAGCTAGAAAGAAACGCAGGCCCTCCCTGATGTCCTCTCCCGTTTCTGGTTCATACCGGGGTGTGAGGCTCGCGATTTTACGTTATACACAAAGCTACGCCACACCGGCGGTGCTTTGATCATCATCACAAGACTTTTCTTTTCAACAGAAGCCCTGATCACTGTATCTTAGCATGCCACACAGGCAATTCATGCCATGCGACTGATGTCCATCGGTATACAACCTCTGAGCTCGTGCGTTTCAGAGAAGGGCGTTAAGCAAAAGAATAAATTCTCCGCCGCCAAACAGATGTATATTCAATAGAGATCAATCAACACAGAATAAAATCCAATGTCAGACACACAGTCCATTTACAAGTCCGTTCTGGGTCTGAACGAAACCGGAGGCACTAAATACCTCGCAAACCCATCGATCACCACGTACGTCTGGACGACCACCACTCATTATCCATATTTCGGGATGCCTCCCAATCAGGACCTCGGTTACCATCCAAACGAGGTGAAGATCTCCGGTCTTCGACCACCGTCTTCATCTTCGACTTTCAATCATCGGTCAATTATTTGAAATGAGAATTAACTCGGCTTTTCAAATAATTCACGTATTTTAGAATTTCAAATCAATTTATTTCAATGGTTAAATCATTCGACAACACCAATTTTGTTCTTTAATGTAATTTTCACACCAAACACATTCAACCATCAAATACCACATAAATCGAGCAAATTCAGTTTATTTCCATTCCATATCGTTTATGATATTTTATAACGATTTATCGCTATTTTTATTTATTTTAAAATAGCCAATTTATTCAAAACGACGCTTCGGGCCATAACGCGGTCGTGGCGTTGTTTTTCTTTAGATTTGATTTACACATATCTGAAAATCTAACCGTTGGATCTTCACAAAATTTACATCATTAGAAAGGTCTTTTCAGAACGAATCCAATGGTTTCAGTTTCGGGAAAATCCGACGGTCGGATCTCCCGGTACAATCGTTTGAAGTTTCGATTTCAAAATACGAACTGCAGCGTCGTTATTCGATTAAATATAATTATATTTATATATATATAATTATAATCGATTTTGGCGCTGTTTTTCTTCAGATTTGAATTAAACATTCCAGACAATCCAACCGTTGTATTTTTACAAAGTTGGCGCCGTTGGAAAGATATTTCCAAGGCGAACCCAACGGTTGTGGTTTCTGGAAAATCCAATGGTCGGATTTCCTGCACTAGTTGTTTGAAATCACGGTTTCAAAACACGAACTGCACGGCCACGTTTCTTTTTAATTTTATTTATATTTATATAAATATAGTTCATTCAACAATTTCAATATCGTTTTCACTTCAAATATTTCACTAACGCCTTTAAATTTTGAAAAATTTCGCCATAACCTCCTTTGTACGGGAGGGGCTGGGAAAATTCCCAAATAGCCACACGGGCGTCTCATGACAAAAAGGAAAAAGAAAAAGCCAAGCGGCTAGCCAACAGGCTCATAAAATCATCACCCAAACAAAACAGTAAATGTGTACCTATTTGTCGGGCACAAAAATTTTATTCCTCTTCTCTAGCCCCTTTACTATAACCTGTTCAATAAATATGCATGTACATATATACAGTTCTTACCACTTATCATTTTCCATTCAACTTCATATTTGATTCCATTCGGTTTAAAAAACACCATTCATTCTAATGTTACATGCATAGAAAAAAATCATATCATTAGCTAATTAATGAATATTTCGACTCATGCATATTTATTTGAACGAGTTGCTATTTTTAACACTTCACATAACAACAAATCATGTATATAATAAAAATGTGATTTTTATTGTAAAACAATTTATTTTAAAACAAGGTCATTTTACATATTTCATATAGATGATAAAAAGGTGATTTTTTTTATTATAAAACAATTTATTTCAAAATATGAATACCATTCAACACATGAATTTCTAATCAACGAATGAATATCGATTCAACACATGAAGGTTTTCTATAGTTTCTATATATAGATAAAAATGTGATTTTTATGTTTAAAACACGAATACCATTCAACACATGAATTTCTAATCAACGAATGAATATCGATTCAACACATGAAGGTTTTCTATTCAATGAATAAATATGGTTTCAGCAAATGAAAATAATTCAAACATATGAATATTATTCAAAATTTCGGCAGCATAACGGCAGGGTAGTTAAAACCGGGACTGTCCCTAGTACGGCACCTCGCTCTACCTTAAAACCTCGCGGTTTTTGACAATGGGGAATCATGCATCTAGTTCGCACGTAGGCGGCATGTATATATTTATTTCATTTCCACAAACTAATCCTATGTGGTTTCAACCAAATATTTCTCAACCACAAATGGGTATTTTTCAACCATAATCAATCAATATCAACCACAAACAATCCCAAACAACCATTCGCTATCAATCAATTTTCACACCAATCATAACCAATAAATATCGTCCATGGTTTGTGGACGAGGGGCGTGTATATATATATATATATTTATATTTATATATAGCAATTCACTTCATTTCAACACATATATAATTTTTACAACGCATATATAACTTATACATCGAACGTACAACTTATATAACGCTTATACAAGAGGTGTACAACGCTTATATAACTCATACATCGACTATATAATTTATACATCATCGTTTTCCATATCGTTTATAAATTAGAAATCTCACATTGGGTTCCACTCTACCAAAAATAGCAGAAGGCTCAGAAAAATATGCGGTCTCTTCTTGAAGGTAGAAGACGTCCACACGAATCCAATTTCTCTTGTTTCACTGAATTTCGTCAACACAGCAAAAAGATATGATTTTTCCAAGTTTGCAACGGTTTAAAGGTGTTAAAACAGCTGAAAATAAAACAAGCCGTATACCTTTCTGAAATGTTCAGAACTAGGTCACGCGATTTCGTGAAATCCGTGAATCGATAGCTCGATCGGCCTACGCAGTGTCGAAGGGGAAGGAGAGAGCTTTCAGCGCAGGGGGGTGCGGTGGCGTTCGATCGCCTGAGGCGGCGGCGGCGGCGACTTGAACGCGATGACTTCTCGACGTCCGTTCTCCCAAACCACGTAGTGAAAAAATCCAAACCTTATATGGATTTGAAGATCTCTCCGAGCTCTACAAAATCTTCAACTGGAGGAGGGGCTAATTTTGCTTGTAGAGGGAGAAAATGAAGAGAGAAGGAATCGAACGTTTTCCGCCTTCGGTCGAACTTCGGGGAGAGAGAAAATAGAATTTCTGACCAATGATTTTTTTTTGTTTATTTATATATTTTTAAAAATCCGAAAATACCCTCTTTAACACACGAACACCAATTCAAACCCAACGACTGTCGTCCCTAGCGTTTTACCCCCATTCTGAACACAATGGGATATGTTACGAAGGCCCATTCGACTGTTTCAGTCAGTTTCCATTCAAATTGAAATATAAAACATTCAATATTTAATTTGAACGTGCATTTCCATTTGCCAGGGCCACAAACTGATTCGAAAAAATTCCAGAAAAATAAATCTAGCTATGTTTTGACGATACGGTCCCAACGAAACTAGTTTCGTCAAATTCTGAGACCGTTTGCAAAAAGGCCCATTTCTGGTCGATCCAATTTAACTGTAATTGACCAAAACACGTTTTATTTTGCCACGCTCACATACTAGCTTCAAAAATTATGAAATTTGAAACCTAGTAATAACTTCACATCCCGGATCCAACAAAATTGGTTTCGTCGAATTCCGAGGTCGTATGAAAAATGGCCAATTTCACGGGCTATATAAATTCCATAGCGACCTTTCTGAAAATTCATTTGGCCATAACTTTTGCTTTCCATTATGAAAATTCGATTTTTCGGATTCGTTAGAAAGGTATTCACTAACCGATTTAAATATTTTTGGTTTCACCAAAATCCGTTTTGTTTTGCACCCGGTACAGCCCGACAAAGTTTGAATTCAAGTTTTGAAACTACAGCGCCATTTCAGGCCTTGTTTATAATTATAATTAATTATATTCGTTTTCAATTGTCGATTCAACTCACTTTTCATTGCCATTATTTAAAATATTTATTTTAAATATTTAAAATCCATTATTTTAGCCAATTTAAAAATTTTAAATTGGTTCCGATTTTCTGGGTCGTTACAGATATATTTATATCATTATTTCCAATACGATATTTGTTGGTTGTAGAATCTATTATTTAAATAGGAAATCAACAACTAGACATTGCTTATGTATCATATTCCCCTGCCCGTCCTTTTCCCATATCTCTTTCCTCAACACTTTATGCCTAATTTTTAATTTCGCCCTTTTTCCCCCTTCTCCCTCCAACCGTCTTCCCAACCGGTACCTACTTTACCAACTGCACCCATTCTCTTCCTCATTGCCACAGAATTCCTCTCCTCATAACCCTAACTACCATCTACTCGACATCGTCTGTAACCTACTTTACTTTACCTAACGCCGACCGTCGACTTGGTCCACAATTCCCACCCATATTAACATCTTACGTACTGAACAATCACAACCTTCTCACCATCGATTTGGAAGGCAAATCCGCATGTCAACTAACCGTCCTCCTCCCCATGCCTCTTTGGCCTGTGCGCACGACAATTTCATCAACCAGTGATTAGGTAACTCTCGTTCGTCACTTACCACATTCTTCGACGTTATTGTTTATTTTCTCCCTCCCTTCGCTGAAACACACCTGTAGTTGTTCTGCATTATATCAAATATTCAGCCACCGTGTTATACTATTTTTTAAGTTTCATGCAATGCTTTAATTGCTTCAATTGATAATTTGAAGTCTCTACTCAACTGTACATGCTGCTATGCCTTATTCAGGCAACATATATTATGTTGTCTATTTTATAGAAAGTTTAAAATTTTCAGTGACCTTTTCCTATCAATAAATAGCTGACATTTTATTAGTGGGAAGAAAGGATTTGGCGGATGAGTAAAGACTGAGTGAAAGTTGAACCATAACATATTTGCATGGAGAGAAACTAAACTTGGTCAGAACACACATCATACTTTGAGTGTAGTTATACCGTAGGAAATGTACAGCAAACCAGATTGTAGAAAGCAGATTAGTCATAAGGTATACAAATTTTATTTTTTTCATTCATTTCTTACAGGAAGAGGCTCCCATGCATATAGTCCTGCAGTCGAACACATTAGTGCATTTTGCACATGCATTTCGGACAACTCTTATCAATCTTGCATATAGTCCGTATGATGAATTTGGCTGTATCAGAGTTGGACGCATGCGTTTTAACGCTACACAGCCTAGAAAATATATATAATACTGATTAACATTGTACATCTTTTTTAAACACAACTTGCGTGTTGATAATTGTTGAAATGTGGAAATATACAGCTCCTGCTAACGTATGAAAGTACTAAAGTTTTATCAAGCTCTTCATATGATTACACCTACAACTGATTTGTGTCCCCATGTAGATGCCTATATATACTTTTCTACAACGACTTTTACCAGGCATCTCAATACAACGCATGATATAGACTGCACAATGCCGTATAACAAGTTTTGTGATCCTTGGCGGGAATATCGAACCAGTCACGTGTTATTGATTAATTTATTTTGCATGCTTCGTCAGTGAGCCGTTTACGTGAATGGTTATCTCATTATATGCTACTACAACCAACCTACATACTGTTTGCGCTTTCATGTACATGTACCTTCCTCTCTCACCATGTGTTTCGTTGTGATAAGAAGAATTTAATTTAGACCTAAAACAAATCAGACAACTGTTTTCAATAGTATTTAGGCTTTACTTGTACCCGTCACAAATAATATTTCAGCTACCGGTTCCGTTATTCATTTTATGATATCGACAATGAGTCATCATGTAGTTACAGCCTCACAAATACTGCTTCTCTTTGAACTTAAATTTCAATTTGTCAAATTTTAGTTTTGATTTACCCAAAAAAAACACGAATAGAAAAGAATATGATTATATTACCTTACTTTTGTTTGTCTGCTTCTGCGTGCTTCAGCTTCCAGATTTGTTCGCACAACATACTGATTATGTCACGAATATCAGCTATTGCTGCCCACTAAGCACATAGTAAATGGGTGGACTGTGGGATTTCTCAACCCATGATCGTAGATGCATGTTGCTGGTACGGCCATAACCCTTATCCTGTCCTTTATTTCATTTTTTACGTCATACAAATCGTTAATTCTGCCAAGCTTCCTGCACACAATCATTTACCGCATCTACTTTTCTTGTCTTGAGGGACGTGAATGTTCCCTACCACGACCAATGTTACCATTTGCACAAATAGTTATGCAGGCAAGTTCGGACGAAAAGAAGGTTGATTCTTTTGGGTAAAAGAACTGTTAGATGACTGGAAATCTTGACAGCTGGTTGTACTCAATGTCAGTTAGTCATTGCTGATTTGACATACAACAATTGGACCCACCATGTGTGCAGCAAGCACATTAATGAATGTGGAAAATTAATCAATTTAATACACTGCCAATGACGTGGAGGTACAAATATATTATCCACATTTGACATGTCCGATCAAGTAAACCTTATTTAACTGTTCATTATTAATATGTTGAAATAAAATATTGCAGTTTGCCGACTGAATCGGCAATACCGGCATGAACACTTACAACATAAAAAGGCTTTGAGAATCAATGCGGGTACAATGCATGCCGCAGTTGTTGATTTTTATTACCACAGTAAAGCCATACACTGCCAGTTGTAATTATGGTTTGACATCTAATGTTGTAAAATAAAACATATTTACTAGCAGGAACTGGTAATACTGGTCGGTGCCCACAACCGTCATTCCCACGGTTCAATTACTACAAAATTCGCTCCACCAATTCGGTGTTCAAACCAAGATCTCCGTGTTCAAACTCTGCTGCAGCCCTTCCTTCAAATCGTAAGATAAAACCATCTTTGTATTACATTTACTGCCAATCTATGCTTTGACGCTACGTGATATATTTTTCCACTAGGCAAAATGTTTGCAACACTAGATGTTGGTCTGCGGACCCGCTGTTGCTCTACTTGTGGAGCAACAATGTGGTATGTGGAACGAGTAAAGAAGGACAGTACGGTGGGAAACCTTATTTTCTCTTTATGCTGCCAAAAAGGAAGGGTTCAACTACCCCTGTATAAACAATGCCCAGATTATTTATTTCATCTACTTGACTATCACGGAGGCCCCGAATGCAGAAAGTTTAGGGATAATATTCGAGCATACAACTCCTTTTTCGCATTTACGTCAATGGGCGGTCAAATAGACAATAGCGTAAATGACAGTCATGTTCCCTACATATTCCGTCTAAACGGGCAAAATCATCATAGGATTGGGTCATTACTACCAATGGGCGGGAGACCTATATTTGCGCAGCTGTATTTCTACGATATAATGAGGTGCGAAACAAAGTCAGTGCACCACGGGATGGTGGCATTACAAATGTAGATGAATTGGTGATCACACGTATGATACACATGCTTGATGAATGTAACGAGCTAGCTAAGCTGTTTAGGATGGCTAGAGACCGATTTCATGCAACTGAGTACAAACCAATAACTATTCAGATGTATGAAATGCTATACAGAGATGGTAGGCAGTATAACATTCCTACATCGTCTAAAGTTGCGGCTATAATAGATTCTGCCAATGTTGACTCATGTGGTTATCGCAACATAGTTGTTAAAGAGAGGAATTGAATTCTTAAAAGAATCAATGAAAAGCATCCGTCCTTCATGGCTATGCAATATCCGTTGTTATTTCCTTACGGAGAGGATGGATACCAACCAAACATTAAATACAAAGAAATTGGGGTAAGTTGGTCGACAAAAAGAGAGAATGTGACCATGTGAGAGTACTATGCACATGTAATACAAACCAGGCCGATGGATGGGTCTATCTTCCTACGTGGCGGCAGGCTCTTCCAACAATTTGTTGTTGATGCATACACTTGCATATAAGAGGATGGACTATCATGGATCAACAACCATCAAAGCAAGATACGATGTGAGGTGTATAATGGGTTACGTGATGCAGTAACAGCTGGTGACACGGAAGCCCACTTAATTGGGAAAAGGTTATATTGCCATCGACATTTATAGGCGGCCTTCGATACATGGTCCAAAACTACCAAGATGCAATAGACATTTGCAGATGGGCTGGTTGTCCGGATTACTTTGTCACATTCACTTGTAATCCAAAATGGCCAGAGATTCAAAGAGCTTTGGAAATCATTCCTGGACAACGCTCTGAAGATAGACCTGATATAGTGTCCCGTGTGTTTCACATAAAGCTAATGGAGCTTATACAAGACATAAAAGATGAATCGCATTTTGGAAATATTAAAGCTTGTGAGCATTTCTTCAGTTTATTTAATGTTTACCATTTTTTCATATGCTAATGTACTAAAAAAATCCTTACTTTTTTTTCTGACTACCATGTTTAGGTGTAGTCAACTAGAATGTTTACAAGTTTCCTGCCTGCCACACCTGGTGACATGTTCATACACTTTAGTATGGCATCATGAAGTATTTTGTTACCAACAACATTAGTTACAATATGTTAATTAAAAAAAAGGAGGAAAAGGGTTGTTTGTCTGTTTTTTCATTCAATGAGAATTATAGAAAACCAAAAAAATGTACAAATAAGTTTGGCTAAACTAAAATGGCCAGTCAATTAGTAGTTGCCACATGCATTTGTCCATGTTAATGCATAGACATAAATAAACATTACTTTATGTAAACTGACTTTTTGTTTACATCTTTTCACTTATCCATGTTACTTCTATGACCAGTGATATACACCATTGAGTTTCAGAAAAGAGGGCTGCCACATGCACACATACTCATATTCGTTTGTGCTAACTCAAGACCTCAACTTGCAGCAGATGTTGACAAAATGGTTAGCGTGGAGATTCCAGATGCACAATCTGATCAATTTGCATACCAGTCTGTTTGTTAGTTTATTATTCATGGACCTTGTGGGTACGCAAACCCAAACTGCCCCTGCATGATATCCAATTTGTGCTCAAAGCATTACCCAAAAGATTATTGCAGTGAAACCACTTTTGACAAAAAGGGTTTTTTGATATATAAGCGAAGAGATAATGGATGTACAACCATAACTAATAATGGTTTTATTCAAGATAACAGGTGGGTTATACCGCACAATGTCGATTTGGTGGTAAAATATCAAGCGCACATAAACGTTGAGATATGCAACAAGTCAAGATCGGTTAAATACCTATTCAAGTACATTACCAAAGGGCACGACAAAGCAAGTGTGGTAATTCAGGATAACGTTGGTGACGATCATACAGTGGTACATGAGATTGACGAGGTTAAAACGTACTTGGATTGCAGATATGTGTCTGCTTCTGAAGCTAGCTGGAGAATATTTGGGTTTGATATTCAGTACCGCACTCCAGCTGTCGAAAGGCTTACATTCACATGCCTGGTGTGCATACTGTGTATTATGATGAAGATGACAATTTGGTAGATGTGCAAGAAAGGTCCAACATAAACAGAACAATGTTTATGGAATGGTTTGAAACAAACTAGTCGTGCGACGAAGCACAAAACCTAACTTATGTTGATTTTCCTACAAAATGGGTGTGGGACAAAACATTGAAACGGTGGAAAATAAGACAAAAAGGTGATACCATTGGCCAAATTTTTTATGCTCATCCAACTGCCGGAGAAAGATTTTATCTACGCATGCTTTTAAATATAGTGAAAGGACTGATATGCTACGAAGATATCAGGACGGTAGATGAAGTTTTATATGGCAGTTTCAAAGATGCATGCATTGCACGTGGTTTGCTTGAGGATGACCAAGAATGGGATGAAGCATTAAAAGAAGATGAGTTCTGGGCTTCACCATCTTCTCTTAGAGAATTATTTGTAACTATCCTACTTTTCTGTGAAGTATCCAACCCCGAACACCTATGGTTGAACCAGTGGGCTCTATTGGCCGAAGAAATAAGTTGGAGAGAAGTAAATAAACAACGTATGCAACGACCCAGGGATTTTCGGCCCGAAAATAGACATAATTACCTTTATCATAACTCATGCCGACCTTCCAACAACGAAAACACTGGAATGTTTATAGAAAGAAATTAGAGGGTGAGATATGAAAGAAAGAAAGTTAGAATAGAAGAAGAAGAAGAACCAACACAACATAATCAGAGTCTCACATCGCAGCGGAAAAAAATGTAATATAGAAATAAATTTTTATTGAGAGATTTTAAAAATACTTACAATATCAGAGTACATCACATATCTGAACAGTTTTAATACCCTGTCCCATATACATCACACAACGGAATAGTAATCATATAATATCATACATCTGAACACTTCAGCTTGCCTCTGGACTTCGCAGTTTTCGATAACCTGGACCTGTACGCCTCTGGCTAACCCGAGCATTTACAAAACACCAGGTCAGTCTGGTGAACCAGAGTGAGAAAAAAAACTCGCACAGTATTAAGGGAATCACACAACTTGATTTTTAAGTTAAAATCCTTTCGAAAGAAAAGGATAATCGTAAGACCAAATCCACACATAAATACAGATGGTTTTAGCCTTACGATAACCCAAAACAGTTTTTAAATCAATATCTTTTCTGATATTATAATAGTGTCTAAATACAAGTAAATATCAATCTAGTGGAACGCTTGCATCTCACGCTCCACATATATAGTATACAATCAAAAACCGCAGGCGCTTATTGGAGATTGGATTCCGACTATGACAAGGTATGGGACCACCTGCCGATAGTGTATCTCTAGAGGCGAATACACAGGGTTCAACAAGAACGTCTTGCAACTAGGCCCTCACATGACCGACCACTCATTTTGCTTGAGTGTATCGAATGTATATCACCAACGGTTGGGCTCAAACCACCGTTTTCCCAAAAAGGGACAGCATCGAAATAGATTAAAGAATGAAATGGATTTTTTTTCTAGATAGGTGATTATACACCCTAATGGGAGCGACCCACGTAACCATGCTGCCTGCTCGATTTTCGTCATTTTCCGATTGATGAGGCTTGAGGTCAGAACACATCTGGTCATCATACACTTTGAATGCCACATTGTCAGATCCTCCAAATCACTAATTGACATCCACAAAAATATTCTGGTCGTTAAGCTGGAGAGGTACCCCTCTCCGCCACTAACAGAGATACGTTTGTAAAAATCAACGTACGTGACCCTTAAGAAATACTCTGTCAGACATCCGTCCATACAAGTCATCCAGGAACAGGATGAACCGAAGGTACTCTCCTACTGCATCCAATATAGGAATCACCCCATGGATCAGTAGCGATAGTCCTTGCAATCCACAGATTCCAACCACGAAAGAACCCCAGTATATCTCCGGGTCAAATCAGAGATTTTAAGTGGTTCTTCCGTTTTATGAAGATCTATGGCCTTTACATGCTCCATCTTGATCGTCATCTGATATTTTCGTATTTGTTGGTCAGAATGGTTTTCGAATATACATTCAATCCTGGTCTTCCCGTACCAACAATCGTAAAAGTCAGACTTGATAGTCAGTTATTTAACTATTAAGTAAACATCCATGAAATCAAAAAAAATAGATTTACTAGTTTAGTACTCAGCATCACTTGGATTCTTTAATAAAACTTGAATATTCAAATATTGGGAAGACATTTCACTTATTACTTTAATTTACTGATATTCGCAAAATCATTTAATTCTAAATATTTAAAAAGAATATATATACGATATCCAATACTTCATTCGACAATCATTTGCAAAACATTTACTATGACATATCGTTAATTATAACTTAGAAATCATTTCAACCTGCTATTCGACGTTATGCCAACTCTTTTGTTTCATTACCTGGAAAAGTATACAATCCTTATTCTTATAGAATAAACCATTCTATATCTCATTTCTTTACTTTCGAAGTTATCGCCCAATCTCCTTTTAATTCCGTTACTAGGGAAAATATCATCTCATATTATTTCCGTTCCTTTGGCAATCTTGTTATACGCTCTCGACATTACAAATTAGTATCATCCTTGGATAGTCCCGAAGTCGTTCAAGTTGGGGTATTTTAATTACCTCTCAGACCTTGATCAACAACGTTCTTATCTTCAGATAAATACGAGTTGTAATTCAAGAACCAATATTTAATCTTACATCAACACATCCCGCTAGTTAAAATATAGCTTTACAGTGCTTCTTATCTTTTGGAAGTTTCTCTTTTTAAATGTAATTAATATCGCTTAATTCGTTAATTAAATAATTGTTTACTAAACATCACTTTTATTAACTCTCGACTTATTCCAATAACTTTGCTTCCTAAACTGGATTATTATTACAAATCCTTTTCCAACCTCTTTTTACCAAACCCCAACTTTAAATCCCTTTTTCCCAATTCCCTTTTTCTTTTCAGGAAATCTCTTTTCAATTCTATTGATTTAACTTAATACCATTATTAAGTATTTCCAATTTAAAACAACGCTTAAGCTCATATTCCATTTATAAACCTTGTTTATTAATTTCAGATTTAATATAAACTCCCTTTATATCTCCATCTCCCTTTACTTAATTCGAACGTTAAGTAATCCTTTAATTTATGCTATATATTCGCTTAAACCCTTTATTGTTTCATTATAAGACTCGAGCTCAAATATAAAGCTTAATCATAGCTTCTTCTCAAAATTCAATTTTATTACATCTCCAAAACAGTTACTTACTTAAATATATTTTATTTAAGAAGTAATTAATTAAACTAAAACAAATAATTTACTTTTACGTTTATTATTTAAAATCAGTTAAATACTTTATTTACAAGGATAAATTATAAAATCTCTTTAAAAATCTTCTTAAAATTCAAACAACTATTTGTTAAATGAATTTATTTAGTTTATCAACAAACTAATTGTAAAACCCAACTTAGTTAAATGATTTACTTGGTCAATTCAAAACGCGATTACTCCTCCAACCCATTCTAGTTAATCCCCTCTTTAAATTAATTTAAATAACTTCATTTAACTGCTCCTTAGATGTGATTAATGAAATACTTAACCCCTAGGTTATTTCTTCTTATTTGCTTTATAATTCTTATAAGAATTTTTTAATAAAACCATTTCATTATTTCTTATAAACTTTAAATAATTAATATTTCTTTCCTTTTTAAATAACCTTTCAATACCTATTTTCGTTATAAAATATATTTATAACTTAAATATATCGATTCACTGATACAACCCATATTTTATAAATCGATTGATTTATAGGCCAGGTGATGCCAATTACCCAACCATACTACCAATTGGTTAATATCAGAACAAATGTTGAAACATGGTTCAACAATCAACAATAATCAACCATTAAACCATACCGAGTAAACCATCTTTATAATGGTAATATGAAAATAAGTGATAAATTTGAAGAATCAAATCACTTATTCAACTGATAATTTCTATAACGATCATAAATCAATTAACAGATCATTCAAACAATTCAAACAATTTCAAACACGTTTATAAACTTAACCAATCAAGGGAAATTACTTTATTTGGGTCAAATCAAAACGATGGGTTTTTTCTTCTGAAATTAAATGATCGTTTAATTTCACTTGTTGAATCAACAGTAAATATATATAACTAGCAAACAGTCAACCACTAACAATCATAACACGCAAAATAAAAACCCAATTTATATAAAATATAAATGGGAAGAGCTGAGTGAGTTTAACTCACCTTGATTTAAATTCATCAATGAATATCTGGTTTTCAGTCAAATTAAACTGTCGTTTAATTTGAATAAAATTTCCAGTTGCTTCTGATCCATACTAGACCTGCTCCATCTCAAAGTTCTCGTTTTTACGGTCCCAACGCAACTGACCGTGCGTAAATCTGATAACGTGTATGCGAGAAATCTCATAAACAGATTTATAAAATAATTAAGTAAATAAACATGAATTTATATTTTTGGAATGGGCTTCTCACCTTCATAGCCGGCCCAAATAAAACTCAACCCACAAACCTCCTTAAAACCCTTCATCACCGTAACACCAAACCATTTCCACCGCCTCCACTCATTTTACTCCAGAATCAAAATCACTAATCCTCTTTTTAGTTCAGCAAAATCAAAGATTTAGGGCGTCGCAACCTCCCCCCATACGCCACCACTTCTTCGTTCACTCGTCGTTCTCCATCTTCGGTTGTTCTGCTAACCGTATCAACCCCTTCAGCAACCACCTCTTCGCTGATCGAAACCAAAACTCTCCAGAAATAGGGCGGCTTCCTCCTCTATACACTTCAGGCTTTAGACAACCGAATCGAAACTTTCAGCGTGAGGATGTACTCCCAGTTCCAAACAGATTCAGCAAAATTTTGTCGAAAGCCTCAAGGTTTTGAAGTGTCTACCCATTCGAATTCAGATAAGTTACTTTACCTGATTTCTCCTTACTGTATTTATTTCGTTTGGATTATTTCCTGGTGGTTTTGAACTATTTCTGGTTTACTGTATTGGTTCAGGTTGTGTTTGGGATGATGAAACACTTCTTGCTTGGATACGTATTTATAGTTCCGGTTGGGTTTAGATCAGATCAACATCCCTCAGGGACTGATCGTAGCAAGGTTCAGCTACTACTAGCTGATGCCAGTTTTTCTTTTCCCTTTGCAGATTTCGTACTGGTGATGGGAAATGTTGATCTTGTGTTTGATCTATCCAAAATGGATATTGATCGAACAAGTGTGTGTGCATAGCTTTGGTGATTGTAAGGCTGTAAGTTTGTTTATTCACATCAAATATTTTAAACTATATGCTAGATTTTCATTATATTTTTTAATACATGGCACAGTTAATTGAAATGTGAAATTTCCTGTATAAAAGAATATGTACAGCTGTTTGATTCTGTTTGTAAGGATTTGCATATAAATATATATATATATATATCGGTTTCTCTTAGCTGTTCTTTCTTGTAAAGATTGTGATGTAAGAACATAGCTGTTTAGCTATGTGTTGTTAATTCAAATCAGAGATTTTTGGGACTGTAATATAGATTTTTTTGTTTGGTTTTTTTTATCAATAGTGAGATTTTCTGTATATATGAATACATATATAAGCTGTCTGATTTCCTATATGGAATTTTTTGAGAAATTTTCTCTTCACTATTCATTTAGCTGTGTACATTTATTTCTTAGCTGTTTAGATTTTTACTGTTCTATGAAAGAACAAGGCATGCTGCATTTAATTGAATTGTATTGTTTGGTTCGTGTTTTTCTACAATCCTATACGTTTTGCATTGTACATTTGATTTGAATCTGAGATTACTGTATATGAATGTGTGTGTGTGTGTCTATATATATATATATATATATATATATATATATATATATATATGCAGTTCTGAAGATGTGATGCGCATAAATTGTTGAAACATATATATATATATATATATATATATATATAGTTGTTCGTTTCTGGTGTATTACAGTTCCTATAATGAACAAGGCATGTTGTACCTGAAAATTAGAATGAACTGTTTTGTCCATTCGGTTCAACATTTGTACAAACAAATATATATGTGTTTCTATGTATTGATTATTTCTATTTTTAGTTTTTTCTTTCTTTTCTTTTCTTTTTCATGTAGCAGCTTGGTTTGTCCGCATTCATGGTGCATTTGCACTCTTTGTTCTATGTTCTCTTTAAATGTGTTGCAAGCACATTTCTTAACAATAGCGATCACGGTTGTTGACTTTAGTTCTAAATGGGATTTTATTTGAAAGATACTGGTATAATTGTTCAATAAATCAATAGAGTTCAGATGATTAGACGAATACATCAATTTCTTTTGGATTATTTCATATAACCTTGATGAAATATAAATTAAATTTAAACGGCTAGATTAATGAAAATAAATAAATAAATACCATCATATTTATTAAACAACATTTTCAACTTCAAACGGTATAAAATTCAAACTTGACATTCAAACTTCTAGTTTTAAATAATATTCCATATATATAAAAAAATCCTATAATATAAATAAATCGTTATAAATTTAAAAACGATTTCACAGCGACTATTTGAAAATTTGAATTTGCCATAACTTGAAATCTATAAGATGAAATCTCGAATTTTCTCTTTCATTAGAAAAATATAATCGTACCGGTTCAAACGTTTCTCGTTTCACAGAAATCCGACTTATATCGGATCCTGTATATTCAGTTAAAGTTCAAATCGAAAATTACGAACTACCGCGGCATTTCGAGCTCGTTTTAATTAATATATAAATATATATTCGAATTCCATTTTAAATAAATAAATTCGATTAAAAATCCATTATATTTCAATAAAATATATAAACAGATTTAAATATGCTAATTTAAATGGCAGAAAAATCTGGGACGTTACATTCTTCCCCCCTTAAAATAATTTCGTCCTCGAAATTGCGAAGTAAGAAGAATATTCCGAATCATATTATTTTAAAATCATTACTTTTGCATTAAATTCAAAATAAATTCGAACTCTAAAAATTTTCTAAATTTTTTCCAGCACTTCCTCTGCATGGCTCGATCGGTACGACTACAACTGCTACTCTGGGCCTCAACTTCTTTGAAAAGAAAAATCAAAATCCAAATGGCTACCCACTCAGGGTATAAATAAATTGCTTAACCCATAATATAAGGTTTACCTATTTGTTGGGCCTTCCAACTCAAATTCCAATTTTTGAAGTGTATCAAGTAGCTGCTCATCGTCTGCATTTCCAATATGTATAACCAAATCATCTCCACGGCCTTCAAGATTCTGCACTTATTCCACTTATAATGAAAATAATAATCTAAGTTAGAAAATTCTGTTTCCACTTCACAACCAATCTTATTTCCAATTCACTACACCGGTATTTATCTCCTTGCTTTCCAATCATACAGTTTCTCATTAACTCCAACTGGTTTGATTAAATTCAATTAATATTTAATATCTGGTTTGCATCTGCTTTGGTTTAACATCCATTAATATTAATCGATTAATATCAAATTAATTCCTGTTATTTATCTATTTAATTTTCAAATCCCAATTTATTTAAGTTCATTTTATTCGAAGTCATCCTTAAATTGATTTTATGTAATAACCCGGAAAATCTGGGCCAGTTTAAAATTTTTAATTTGGCAATTTCGGCGAATTTTGAATTTTTAAAATAGATTATTTTAAATAATACCGGTTAGAAATTTATTTTGAATATAATTAGAACGTATATATTATATATGTCGTCGTTAGAATATAAATATTTATATATAATTATAAATATAATTGAAAATGGCGCGGTGGTTCGATAATTCGATTTCAAACTTCAATTGAGTGTACCGGGTGCAAAACAATCCGGATTTTAGTGAAACCAAAAACATTAGGATCTAATTGATAATATCTTTCCAACGAATCCGACAAATCAAATTTTCATAGCGGGAATCAATAGATATGTCCAGTTGAAAATTCTGAATAGTCGCTATGGAATTCAGGCCCTTAAAAATGGATATTTTGCAAACGACCTCGGATTTCGACGAAACCTTTTTGTTGGGTCCGTGATGTCAAATTATTGCTAGATTCCAAATTTCATAATTTTTCGATTCAATATGTGAGTGTGGCAAAGGAAAACGCGTTTGACCAGTTTCAGTTGATTTTAATCGACTGGAAAATGGCCATTTTTCTAACGGTCTCAGAATTCGATGAAACTAGTTTTGTTAGGACCGTATCGTCAATACGAAGCTAGAAAATATTTTTATGGAATTTTTCTAGTTAGTATGTGACCCCGGTAAATTGAAATGCGCGTTTAAATTCAATATATAGAGTTATATGTTGATTTTAACGGAAACTGATCGTAACGTCCGAATCAACCTACGATACATATCCCATTATGTTCGGAATGGGGGTAAAACACTATAGACGACAGGCGGTGGGTCTCGTTTTGAGGTCGAAAATAAAAGTTGCTTTTAGAAGTAATTAAATAATTAAATATATATATATTTTTCATATACACCCCCCTCTTATTATCATTTCGAACAGATAAAAAAAGAAAAAGGAAAAAAAAACACACGACCTCGAATCCCGTCGCCCCCCCCCCCTCGCAGCCCATCGCGCCACCAACGGAGGGGCGCCGCCTCCATCGATGGTCGCTGGTCCCTCCCCCTTCCCTGTCCTCTCTCTTCTCCTTGAACGAAGACCGCACCAAGCCCTAACCCGCCGCAATCGCCACCTGAACCGACCGACGAACGCCAAACTCCGGCGCCACCTCAGCGAGCGCACCCCCCACCAATCCGATGTCAGCAAGGAAGACCCCCCCTCCTCCAGATTTCAACTGTGAGCCCCTTTCTTTTCTTTTATTTCGATTTTCTTGTCTTCACCTATTTAGGTAATTAGTTATTTTAAAAAAAAAACTGAAATTAGATTTTTATTTTATATAGTATATAGTTTAGATTTTTAACAGAAAAGAATTTTGATTTTTATTTGTATATGGCATTGAAGTAAAAATAGAAATTCATATGTTAAAAAGATTAGATTTTGAAAATGAAAAAAAATTAGATTTTGAAACTGAAATAGATTAGATTTTTATATTAGAAAAGGCGAAACCTTTTAAATAAAAAAAGACGGAATTTTTATTATGTAGAAGGTGTAAGAAAATGATTTTTATATTTTTAAAGAGATAAAAATATGATCTTTGTATTTTTAAAGTAATAAAAGTATGATTTTTATATTTTTAAAGTATTAAAAATATAATTTTTACATGATAGAAGAATTAAAAATATAATCTTTTATATTGTAGAAAGATAAAAATATGATCTTTGTATTTTTAAAGTAGTAAAAATACGATTTTTATATATTGAACGTCATAGGTAAAAATTCGATTTTTATATATTGAATAGCGAGGTAAAAATTCCATTTTTATATATTGAATAGCGGAGTGAAAATTCGATTTAGAAATGTATGAAGCGATTATAAAAATATGATTTTTAAATTGTAAGTGAACAAATAAAAATGTGATTTTTATTTTAAAGACATCAAAATATAAAAATGTGTGATTTTTATATATGTAGTGGCTACGGGCAACGAAGATGAAAAAGGATGCGATGACGACGAAGACTTCTCTAAAAGAAGTGCCGTGAAGTTGGATAGCTATCTGTGAGAATTTCTCACCTTTCAATTTCTTTTCTAGTTATATCTATATACTAGGATACAGACGGTGCTTAGTAGCACCCGACACAATCGTCCACAGACCATGGACTTGTTTGTTTGATTGCAAAAAATTAGTTAGATATTTGATTGAAATTGAATTGTTTGGTGAAATGAATGGATTTGATTGATGTGTGAATGGCGTGAGCCTTCACTAGACCGGGGATAAGGCTAGGCCTTGTCCCGTTTCTAGTATC
The DNA here is from genome assembly GCA_030737875.1 of Allium sativum. Lineage (NCBI taxonomy): Eukaryota > Viridiplantae > Streptophyta > Magnoliopsida > Asparagales > Amaryllidaceae > Allium > Allium sativum. The sequence continues at coordinate 975,140,475 of CM060915.1, read as the reverse complement.
GTGCCGTTATGCCGCCGAAATTTTCTAAAATATGTTAGAAAAATAAAAATATCATTTTATTTAAAGAATGAATTGAATAGAAATTCATATGTTAAAATAAAATATTTTATCGTTAAAAATATAATTTTTAACGTGAAAGTGAATAAAATAAATTATTCATTTACAAACCAGACGGTTTGTTTGTGTACACCTATTTGAATGACATTGATTGGGACGATAAATTTTACACATCGCCCAACTGCACAAATAAAATCTGTGTTTGTTGATTTGAAACCCCACACGGGTGTTGGGATGAAATATGAAGTTCACTCATCCTGATTAATTAAATATGTCGATCGATTGATTGACAGGCTGTTATAAGCGTTAGATATCTATATTTGATGCTTATACAGTGTAGTGCACTTTGGTTGATGGTTGATTATTGTTCAATGCTATTATATACATGTGTTGTATGAAAATCCATATAATTACTTTGTATGGTAATTGATTGGGCCTCATTCCAATTTAGAAAATAAAGAATATTATAAAATAAAGGTTCATGTGTTGACTGTACTCATCCGTTGAGATTAGTCATGTGTTGAACGAATATTTTAATAATAAAATTTACATCTTTATCCATATAAAATAAAGGTTCATGTGTTGACTGTACTCATCCGTTGAGATTAGTCATGTGTTGAACGAAATAATTTAACAAAAGTAGTCACACGTGGACGGTACTCATTCATAGAGATTAGTCGTGTGTTGACAAAAAGAAATATTTGAAACGAAATATTTGCAATAGAATATTCGGAAATAGAAATATATGAAGCCGTGTTGGTTAGATTGACGCCATTTTGAAGTGAACGATATTTATATCGATTTTATTCATTTTAAAATGAATATTGAAAAGTGATTTCGAAATCGTATATTTTGAAATGAAATTTGAATCGAATTGAATATAAACCGAATTTGATTTCAATTGAATATATAACGATTTCGAAATGAATTGAATATATAACGATTTCGAAATGAATTGAATATATAACGATTTCGAAATGAATTGAATATATAACGATATCGAAATGAATTGAATATATAACGATTTCGATTTGAATTGAATATATAAAGTGATTTCGAAATGAATTGAATATATAGCGATTTCGAAATGAATTGAATATATAACGATTTCGAAATGAATTGAATTTAAAACAGAAATGAATTGAATATATAAAACGATTTTGATATGAATTGAATATATAAAACGATTTTGATATGAATTGAATATATAACGATTTTGATATGAATTGAATATATAAAACGATTTTGATATGAATTGAATATATAAAACGATTTCGAAATGAATTGAATATATAACGATTTCGATATGAATTGAATATATCACGATTTCGAAAATGAATTGAATATATAACGATTTCGATTTGAATTGAATATAAAACGATTTCGAATTGAATGGAACAGAAAACCAATTTGATTTCAATTGAATATATAATGAATTTGATTCAAATAGAAAACGAAACGAATTTGATTTGAATAGAAAATGAATTTGAAGCGAATAGAAAACGACTTTGGAATTGAATTGAATTGAAAACGAATTCAAATTGAATTGAAATTTGAATTGAATAGAAATGAATTTTAAAACGAATTTATAAAGAAAAATTCAAGTTTGATTTGAATTGAAATGGAAGTTGAAATTGCTTTTGAAACGAATTTAAAACTATTTATATAATTCGTTTTAAATAGTAATCGACGAAATATATATTATATATATTATATATATATAATTTATAATGGCCTGAATAGAACGCGCCGCGCCGCGGCAGTTCGTGAATTTCGACCATTTATTTCAAACGGACATTACGGGAGATCCGACCGTCGGATTCTCCTAAAACCGGAACCGTTGGGTTCGTATCGAAAAGAACTTTCTAACGAATATTTGAAATTTGAAATCTAATGATTGGATTTGGAGATACGTCCAAATCAAATTCGAAAAAGGTCGCTGTAAGTGCAGTTCGATGGCCATTGTTGGAAATCGACTGTACGGGCCTTGATAAAATTACTAAAAATATCAATAATTTGTGTAAAATCATAAGAAATGATTTGGGAAAATTTGGGATGAAAAACTCCATATTTGAAAAGATAAAAATAGATTTTTATCGAAATGAACTAGTTTAGACTCAATTTAAAACCCGGGTTTTTATTTTTAAATAAATAAATTAGATTTAAAAAGGGGTTTTAAATAATCAGAATTTCTAATATATTTGATTGAATTTGAAATGGGTTTATCATGAACAGTATTTTAAATAACACTAGTTCTTTAACCCGATAACAAATAGAATGTGATTTGGATTTGTCGTGAACTGTGTTTTAAATAACACCTAGTTCTTTAACCCAGTAAAAGGAGCTCTAACGAATCTGTAATTAGATTGAAATGTAAATCTATAATCTAAATTATCAAATTTAGAAATGAGCGGGAATGGAGTATTACCAGTTTTGCTCCAAAGCGATAGTTAAATCTTTAATTAGATTTGAACGTGAAATGGTAATTAATTTTACCGATAACACCACAGTGTTAGATATGGAGTATTACCAGTTTTGCTTCATGGGATGAATAGGTTGGGATTGGAAAATAAAATAAATAATTACTTCGGTGTGGTTCGCTAATCTCGACTAGTTTAGAAAAACCATAATTTGGTTTGAAACGACATCCAAAGGAAGATTACAGGATAAATTTTAAAGAATTTATCTTGGATAAAATTAATGGGAACCTTTCCCTAAGAATGTGGAATTTAGAAACTAGCTGTAGGTTGGCTAAGAAGAATGGTTTCCTGGGTATTGATCTGATGTTGGTTTCGGCCTTCGGGATTAATGTTCGGGAAATTGTTCTCTTGCTAATTTGCGGTTAGTGACTAATGAATTGGAATGAGGCGTATGTTGTGTTTGTGTAACATTTGTTTTTAATATACGCGGGTTGTTCGGAAAGTCCGGGTTTACACCCATTCTGAATAACCGATTCGACGATATGTCGAAGATGAAGACGGTGGTCGAAGACCGGAATTCTTCACATCGTTTGGATTATTACTGACGATCCTGATTGGGCTGTACACCCAAGAGGATGGAAATAGTTGGTGGTCGTCCAGACGTACTTGGAGATGGATGGATATGCGAGGAAAGTGCCTCCGGTTTCGTTCAGACCCAGAACGGACTTGTAAATGGATTGTGTGTCTGACACTGGATTTTATTCTGTGTTGATTGATTTCTGTTAAATATACATCTGTTTGGCGGCGGAGAATTTATTCTTTTGCTTAACGCCCTTCTCTGAGACGTATGAGCTCAGAGGTTGTATATCGATGGACATCAGTCACATGGCATGAATTGCCTGTGTGGCACGCTAAGATGCAATGATCAAGGCTTCTGTTGAAAAGCAAAGTCTTGTGGTTGATGATCAAAGCACGCCTACGTGGCAGCTTTGTGTATAGCGTGAATTCGCGAGCCTCACACCTCGGTATGAGTTAAAAACGGGATACGGGCCGTTGGGAGAACACGACGTTTCTTTCTAGCTTTGGTGGTGTCAGTGACTTACCAGCCCTGACATTTATATACTTTTCACCTTTGTGGTTGTTGGAATGAGGCGCCTCGATTATAGGTCTGTAAGGACCGGGAAACGTGTGTTCAGGAATTGCCAATCCTCTAACGTAAGTGAGGACCGGCCCAACCGATCCAAGTGGCTACCCAGAGTGTGTAGTCCTGAGCATTTGCTAGAGTGTCTCGAACGCGGAGAGGAGCTTGCCCCTTGCCTCGACTAATGATGGAATCCAATTTCCAATACGAGATATTTCGGCTTTATTTGTAGAGCCTAGTATGGCGACATAGTAGCTTGGGATGCTATGCCGTCTATGATTTATATTTATGATTGAAATTGTTTTGACACTATACACTTACTATAGTATAAAATGATTTGTTTTAAACGTACCAAGCATGTTTGGCTGTTATAAGGTAAAACCCTATCCTCCGGCTTGCGTTGCATTGTGTGATGGGACCTGGGTCTTATAATAGCTTCATTTTTCGAAAAAGCATTGCGTTGTTTATTCTATGCACTGGTATTCTTGGGAGGAAACCCGTTCCGTGTTATACGACGTGGTCCCTTGAATTACTCTCTTTTGAAGTAAAGTTTTAAATAACTGTTTTAGTTCTCACACCAGTCACATGACTGACCTGGAGTTTATTGTTTTAACCTAAACTCTGGGTGCCCCTATTTCCGCACGGGCAGCTAGTAGTTTTGGTTTTGCAGATTTATATTCACAGGATCCTGGTTTACAGCTGGAATGATATCCGGAAAGCTCTGTATCCGTATATCACCTTCAGTTGTGCTTTGTATTATTTTCTTTTTCCGCTGCTATGTAATTTATTGTAATCTCTGATATTTATCGAATGTAATTTATTCATTTATACTCTGTATATTCTTGTATCTGATGGAATTGTTGTAATAGCAATGAAATGTTCTTCCGTCTGCGTTCTATTTTGTCCTATTCTCAAACGATCAGGGGTTTCGAACGGTCTAGGTCGGTTTAACGACTGATTCGGACCGAGCGAAATTCCTTGCCGTCACAGTTGGTATCAGAGCTTTGGTTTACAGAGCTCGAGAACAAGACACATTAGAACCATACGAAAGAATTCATCAGATATTGGATTAGTAAAATCCAATTAGAATGACTCGTTAGAGATAGGATCAGTAGTATCCTAGAACGAGGGTGAGGAGTATATTTTTCAAAGAAACAATTTTGTTTTGAAAATTTAATCGTTCTAAACGTATTTGATTATTTATTTATTTTGAATATGGACTATCCAATATATAAAGGTTTTGCATATACGCGTCATGAACGTATATTCGAAGTTTTAATATACTGGATAGATATAGGGTTACACTCTAGTCGCCCGGAGATGATATTGATGATAGCGATCGCATCATCAATATTTATGTTCGTGTTACGAAGGTGTGATTTTCTATATATTTCCATTAGACTGGTGTGAGAACCAAAACTAATAAAGCTAGAACACATTGTTGTGAATTGGCATCAAAAACAAGATTTTTGTATATATATCAAAATTTATGAATTTGAAAACTTTAATCCACTGATTGATTGATGTTTGTGTTATTTGTTTATTTGTTTGCTAATTTTTAACCATTTTGCCTAATAGCATCAAATATTGAACTGTATTGAAATTGGTCGCATTTGCTTGCATATACATATACTTACATTGAACAGGTCATAGCAAGGAGGCTAGAGCCAGAGAATAAAATTTGTTTGCCCGACAAATAGGTACATGTTTACTACATAATTTACTGTTTTGTTTGGGTGATGATGATTTTATGAGCCTATTGGCTAGCCGCTTGGCTTTTTCTTTTTCTTTTTGAGATTAGAAGGACCGGGGAAGCTATTTGAAATTCCCCGATGCTCCCGGTGCAGGGGAGGTTATGGCGAAATTTTTCAAAAATTAAGGGTGTTAGCCAAATTTTTGAAAATTTGAAAATTCTCAGAAACTGAAAAGTTGGAGAATGGAAGCCAGATCGAACGTAGAGTTGAATAATCAAACCACTTTCGACTCTGTTCCTTTTCGGGGACGAAAAGTTTTAAGTGGGAGAGATTGTAATAACCCGGAAAATCTGGGCCAGTTTAAAATTTTTATTTTGGCAATTTTGGCGAATTTTGAATTTTTAAAATAGATTATTTTAAATAATATCGATTAGAAATTTATTTTGAATATAATTAGAACGTATATATTATATACGTCATCGTTAGAATATAAATATTTATATATAATTATAAATAGAATTGAAAATGGCGCGGTGGTTCGATAATTCGATTTCAAACTTCAATTGAGTGTACCGGGTGCAAAACAATCCGGATTTTAGTGAAACCAAAAACATTAGGATCTAATTGATAACATCTTTCCAACGAATCCGACAAATCAAATTTTCATAGCGGGAATCAATAGATATGTCCAGTTGAAAATTCTGAATAGTCGCTATGGAATCCAGGCCCTTAAAAATGGATATTTTGCAAACGACCTCGGATTTCGACGAAACCAGTTTTGTTGGGTCCGTGATGTCAAATTATTGCTAGATTCCAAATTTCATAATTTTTCGATTCAATATGTGAGCGTGGCAAAGGAAAACGCGTTTGACCAGTTTCAGTTGATTTTAATCGACTGGAAAATGGCCATTTTTCTAACGGTCTCAGAATTCGATGAAACTAGTTTTGTTAGGACCGTATCGTCAATACGAAGCTAGAAAATATTTTTATGGAATTTTTCTAGTTAGTATGTGACCCCGGTAAATTGAAATGCGCGTTTAAATTCAATATATAGAGTTATATGTTGATTTTAACGGAAACTGATCGTAACGTCCGAATCAACCTACGATACATATCCCATTGTGTTCGGAATGGGGGTAAAACGCTATGGACGACAGGCGGTGGGTCTCCTTTTGAGGTCGAAAATAAAAGTTGCTTTTTGAAAGTAATTAAATAATTAAATATATATATATATATATTTCATATACACCCCCCCTCTTGTTATCATTTCGAACAGATAAAAAAAGAAAAAGGAAAAAAAAACATACGACCTCGAATCCCGTCGCCCCCCCCCCCCCCTCGCAGTCCATCGCGCCACCAACGGAGGGGCACCGCCTCCATCGATGGTCGCTGGTCCCTCCCCCTTCCCTGTCCTCTCTCTTCTCCTTGAACGAAGACCGCACTAAGCCCTAACCCGCCGCAATCGCCACCTGAACCGACCGACGAACGCCAAACTCCGGCGCCACCTCAGCGAGCGCACCCCCCACCAATCCGATGTCAGCAAGGAAGACCCCCCCTCCTCCAGATTTCAACTGTGAGCCCCTTTCTTTTCTTTTATTTCGATTTTCTTGTCTTCACCTATTTAGGTAATTAGTTATTTTAAAAAAAACTGAAATTAGATTTTATTTTATATAGTATATAGTTTAGATTTTTAACAGAAAAGAATTTTGATTTTTATTTGTATATGGCATTGAAGTAAAAATAGAAATTCATATGTTAAAAAGATTAGATTTTGAAAATGAAAAAAAATTAGATTTTGAAAATGAAATAGATTAGATTTTTATATTAGAAAAGGCGAAACCTTTTAAATAAAAAAAGACGGAATTTTTATTATGTAGAAGGTGTAAGAAAATGATTTTTATATTTTTAAAGAGATAAAAATATGATCTTTGTATTTTTAAAGTAATAAAAGTATGATTTTTATATTTTTAAAGTATTAAAAATATAATTTTTACATGATAGAAGAATTAAAAATATAATCTTTTATATTGTAGAAAGATAAAAATATGATCTTTGTATTTTTAAAGTAGTAAAAGTATGATTTTTATATATTGAACATCATAGGTAAAAATTCGATTTTTATATATTGAATAGCGAGGTAAAAATTCCATTTTTATATATTGAATAGCGGAGTGAAAATTCGATTTAGAAATGTATGAAGCGATTATAAAAATATGATTTTTAAATTGTAGGTGAACAAATAAAAATGTGATTTTTATTTTAAAGACATCAAAATATAAAAATGTGTGATTTTTATATATGTAGTGGCTACGGGCAACGAAGATGAAAAAGGATGCGATGACGACGAAGACTTCTCTAAAAGAAGTGCCGTGAAGTTGGATAGCTATCTGTGAGAATTTCTCACCTTTCAATTTCTTTTCTAGTTATATCTATATACTAGGATGCAGACGGTGCTTAGTAGCACCCGACACAATCGTCCACAGACCATGGACTTGTTTGTTTGATTGCAAAAAATTAGTTAGATATTTGATTGAAATTGAATTGTTTGGTGAAATGAATAGATTTGATTGATGTGTGAATGGCGTGGGCCTTCACTAGACCGGGGATAAGGCTAGGCCTTGTCCCGTTTCTAGTATCATGCCGTTATGCCGCCGAAATTTTCTAAAATATGTTAGAAAAATAAAAATATCATTTTATCTAAAGAATGAATTGAATAGAAATTCATATGTTAAAATAAAATATTTTATCGTTAAAAATATAATTTTTAACGTGAAAGTACATAAAATAAATTATTCATTTACAAACCAGACGGTTTGTTTGTGTACACCTATTTGAATGACATTGATTGGGACGATAAATTTTACACATCGCCCAACTGCACAAATAAAATCTGTGTTTGTTGATTTGAAACCCCACACGGGTGTTGGGATGAAATATGAAGTTCACTCATCCTGATTAATTAAATATGTCGATCGATTGATTGACAGGCTGTTATAAGCGTTAGATATCTATATTTGATGCTTATACAGTGTAGTGCACTTTGGTTGATGGTTGATTATTGTTCAATGCTATTATATACATGTGTTGTATGAAAATCCATATAATTAACTTTGTATGGTAATTGATTGGGCCTCATTCCAATTTAGAAAATAAAGAATATTATAAAATAAAGGTTCATGTGTTGACTGTACTCATCCGTTGAGATTAGTCATGTGTTGAACGAATATTTTAATAATAAAATTTACATCTTTATCCATATAAAATAAAGGTTCATGTGTTGACTGTACTCATCCGTTGAGATTAGTCATGTGTTGAACGAAATAATTTAACAAAAGTAGTCACACGTGGACGGTACTCATTCATAGAGATTAGTCGTGTGTTGACAAAAAGAAATATTTGAAACGAAATATTTGCAATAGAATATTCGGAAATAGAAATATATGAAGCCGTGTTGGTTAGATTGACGCCATTTTGAAGTGAACGATATTTATATCGATTTTATTCATTTTAAAATGAATATTGAAAAGTGATTTCGAAATCGTATATTTTGAAATGAAATTTGAATCGAATTGAATATAAACCGAATTTGATTTCAATTGAATATATAACGATTTCGAAATGAATTGAATATATAACGATTTCGAAATGAATTGAATATATAACGATTTCGAAATGAATTGAATATATAACGATTTCGAAATGAATTGAATATATAACGATTTCGATTTGAATTGAATATATAAAGTGATTTCGAAATGAATTGAATATATAGCGATTTCGAAATGAATTGAATATATAACGATTTCGAAATGAATTGAATTTAAAACAGAAATGAATTGAATATATAAAACGATTTTGATATGAATTGAATATATAAAACGATTTTGATATGAATTGAATATATAATGATTTTGATATGAATTGAATATATAAAACGATTTTGATATGAATTGAATATATAAAAACATTTCGTAATGAATTGAATATATAACGATTTCGATATGAATTGAATATATAACGATTTCGAAAATGAATTGAATATATAACGATTTCGATTTGAATTGAATATAAAACGATTTCGAATTGAATGGAATAGAAAACCAATTTGATTTCAATTGAATATATAATGAATTTGATTCAAATAGAAAACGAAACGAATTTGATTTGAATAGAAAATGAATTTGAAGCGAATAGAAAACGACTTTGGAATTGAATTGAATTGAAAACGAATTCAAATTGAATTGAAATTTGAATTGAATAGAAATGAATTTTAAAACGAATTTATAAAGAAAAATTCAAGTTTGATTTGAATTGAAATGGAAGTTGAAATTGCTTTTGAAACGAATTTAAAACTATTTATATAATTCGTTTTAAATAGTAATCGACGAAATATATATTATATATATATAATATAATGGCCTGAATAGAACGCGCCGCGCCGCGGCAGTTCGTGAATTTCGACCATTTATTTCAAACGGACATTACGGGAGATCCGACCGTCGGATTCTCCTAAAACCGGAACCGTTGGGTTCGTATCGAAAAGAAATTTCTAACGAATATTTGAAATTTGAAATCTAACGGTTGGATTTGGAGATACGTCCAAATCAAATTCGAAAAAGGTCGCTGTAAGTGCAGTTCGATCGCCATTGTTGGAAATCGACTGTACGGGCCTTGATAAAATTATTAAAAATATCAATAATTTGTGTAAAATCATAAGAAATGATTTGGGAAAATTTGGGATGAAAAACTCCATATTTGAAAAGAAAAAAATAGTTTTTTATCGAAATGAACTAGTTTAGACTCAATTTAAAACCCGGGTTTTTATTTTTAAATAAATAAATTAGATTTAAAAAGTGGTTTTAAATAATCAGAATTTTTAATATATTTGATTGAATTTGAAATGGGTTTATCGTGAACAGTGTTTTAAATAACACTAGTTCTTTAACCTGATAACAAATAGAATGTGATTTGGGTTTGTCGTGAACTGTGTTTTAAATAACACCTAGTTCTTTAACCCAGTAAAAGGAGCTCTAACGAATCTGTAATTAGATTGAAATGTAAATCTATAATCTAAATTATAAAATTTAGAAATGAGCGGGAATGGAGTATTACCAGTTTTGCTCCAAAGCGATAGTTAAATCTTTAATTAGATTTGAACGTGAAATGGTAATTAATTTTACCGATAACACCACGGTGTTAGATATGGAGTATTACCAGTTTTGCTTCATGGGATGAATAGGTTGGGATTGGAAAATAAAATAAATAATTACTTCGGTGTGGTTCGCTAATCTCGACTAGTTTAGAAAAACCATAATTTGGTTTGAAACGACATCCAAAGGAAGATTACAGGATAAATTTTAAAAAAATTATCTTGGATAAAATTAATGGGAACCTTTCCCTAAGAATGTGGAATTTAGAAACTAGCTGTAGGTTGGCTAAGAAGAATGGTTTCCTGGGTATTGATCTGATGTTGGTTTCGGCCTTCGGGATTAATGTTCGGGAAATTGTTCTCTTGCTAATTTGCGGTTAGTGACTAATGAATTGGAATGAGGCGTATGTTGTGTTTGTGTAACATTTGTTTTTAATATACGCGGGTTGTTCGGAAAGTCCGGGTTTACACCCATTCTGAATAACCGATTCGACGATATGTCGAAGATGAAGACGGTGGTCGAAGACCGGAAGTCTTCACATCGTTTGGATTATTACTGACGATCCTGATTGGGCTGTACACCCAAGAGGATGGAAATAGTTGGTGGTCGTCCAGACGTACTTGGAGATGGATGGATATGCGAGGAAAGTGCCTCCGGTTTCGTTCAGACCAGAACGGACTTGTAAATGGATTGTGTGTCTGACACTGGATTTTATTCTGTGTTGATTGATTTCTGTTAAATATACATCTGTTTGGCGGCGGAGAATTTATTCTTTTGCTTAACGCCCTTCTCTGAGACGTATGAGCTCAAAGGTTGTATATCGATGGACATCAGTCACATGGCATGAATTGCCTGTGTGGCACGCTAAGATGCAATGATCAAGGCTTCTGTTGAAAAGCAAAGTCTTGTGGTTGATGATCAAAGCACGCCTACGTGGCAGCTTTGTGTATAGCGTGAATTCGCGAGCCTCACACCTCGGTATGAGTTAAAAACGGGATACGGGCCGTTGGGAGAACACGACGTTTCTTTCTAGCTTTGGTGGTGTCAGTGACTTACCAGCCCTGACATTTATATACTTTTCACCTTTGTGGTTGTTGGAATGAGGCGCCTCGATTATAGGTCTGTAAGGACCGGGAAACGTGTGTTCAGGAATTGCCAATCCTCTAACGTAAGTGAGGACCGGCCCAACCGATCCAAGTGGCTACCCAGAGTGTGTAGTCCTGAGCATTTGCTAGAGTGTCTCGAACGCGGAGAGGAGCTTGCCCCTTGCCTCGACTCATGACGGAATCCAATTTCCAATACGAGATATTTCGGCTTTATTTGTAGAGCCTAGTATGGCGACATAGTAGCTTGGGATGCTATGCCGTCTATGATTTATAATTATGATTGAAATTGTTTTGACACTATACACTTACTATAGTATAAAATGATTTGTTTTAAACGTACCAAGCATGTTTGGCTGTTATAAGGTAAAACCCTATCCTCCGGCTTGCGTTGCATTGTGTGATGGGACCTGGGTCTTATAATAGCTTCATTTTTCGAAAAAGCATTGCGTTGTTTATTCTATGCACTGGTATTCTTGGGAGGAAACCCGTTCCGTGTTATACGGCGTGGTCCCTTGAATTACTCTCTTTTGAAGTAAAGTTTTAAATAACTGTTTTAGTTCTCACACCAGTCACATGACTGACCTGGAGTTTATTGTTTTAACCTAAACTCTGGGTGCCCCTATTTCCGCACGGGCAGCTAGTAGTTTTGGTTTTGCAGATTTATATTCACAGGATCCTGGTTTTTTTTGAAATATATAAAGCCGTGTGGATTAGAGATGCGCTATTTTGACGTGAACGATATTTATATCGATTTTATTCGTTTTACAACGAATATTGAAAAGTGATTTCAAAACTAAATATTTTGAAATGAAATTCAATTGAATTAGATTAAAATTCGAATTGAATAGGAAGTGAATTTGAATTTGAATAAAATAGGAATGAATTGAATTGAAAACGATTTCGAAATGAATTGAATTGAAAACGATTTCGAAATGAATGGAATTGAAAACGAATTCAAATTGAATTGAAAGTGAATTGAAATGAATTCAAATTGAATTGAAATTTGAATTGAATAGAAATGAATTTTAAAACGAATTTATAGAGAAGAATTCAATTTTGATTTGAATTGAAATGGAAGTTGAAATTGCTTTTGAAACGAATTCAAAACTATTTTTATATTCAACACATGAATTTTCTTTTATAATATTCCTTATTTTCCCAATTGGAATGAGGCCCAATCAATCACCATATAACGTTAATTATATGGATTCCATACAACACATGTATATAATAGCGTCGAAAAATAATCAACCATCAACCAAAGTGCACTACACTGTATAAGCATCGAATATCGATATCTAACGCTTATAACAGCCTGTCAATCAATCGATCGACATATTTGATCAATCAGGATGAGTGAACTTCAAATTTCATCCCAACACCCGTGTGGGGTTTCAAACAATCAAACACAGATTTTATTTGTGCAGTTGGGCGATGTGTAAAATTTATCAACCCAATAAATATCAGTCAAATCAGTGTATATAAACAAATCGGCCGATTTGTTTATAAATATTTTATTTATTCACTTTCACGTTAAAAATTATTTTTAACGATAAAATATTCTATTTCAACACTTGAATTTCTATTCATTTCATTTACACAATAAAAATGATATTTTTATTTTTCTAACATATTTTATAAAATTTCGGCGGCATAACGGCACGATACTAGAAACGGGACAAGGCCTAGCCTTATCCCCGGTCTAGTGAAGGCCCACGCCATTCACACATCAATCAAATCACTTTCGTTATGCAAACCACAAAATTTGGAGTAAGAGTCTAACCTAGTCTTACTCCTTCGCCTTATAACGGCGCACGTCTAATCCTAACCAATTTATCGATTCGATTTTTCACACCACAAACCACATTCAAACCAATATCTCAATCAATCACCAAACATCCAAACAAACAAGTCCATGGTATGTGGACGGGTGTCGGGTGCTTCTAATAAGCACCGTCTGCATCCTAGTATATATATATATATATATAACTAGAAAAATAGAATTTGAGTGAGAAGTTCTCACCAATAGCTATCCAATACCACGACTCTTCAATTATAGAAATCTTCTTCGTTATCCCATCTTCGTCATCTTCGTTGCCCGTAGTCACTATATACATAAAAAATCACATTTTTATATTTTGATGTCTTTAAAATAAAAATCACATTTTTATTTGTTCGTTTTCAATTTAAAAATCATATTTTTACTTCAAAGTTCAATATATAAAAATCACATTTTTACTTTGACGCTATATGGATAAAAATGCTATTTCTACACCGCTACTATATAGATAAAAATTCTATTTTTACATCGTTATTCTATATATAAAGATCTCGCCTTTTCAACGATAAAGATTTCATCTTTATAAAAATCAGCATTTTATTTCGACGTATAGAAAATAAAAATCAGATTTTTATTTTGCTACATACACAAAGATGATATTTTTATATTCTCTATCCCATAAAGATCATATTTTTAATACTTTAAAAATATAAAAATCCTATTTTTAATATTCCTATCTTGCAAAAATTATATTTTTAACTCTCTACATACACAGAAATCATATTTTGACATCACCTATATAGTAAAGACTATATTTTTAATTTCCAAGTTCAATATATAAAAATTCTATTTTTATTTCGCTTCTTCATTATAAAAACATTATACTTTTATATCGACCTTTTCAAAACAAAGATCATATTATTACTTCGCCACTTCCTATATAAAAAAAACCCACATTTTTATAATCATAAAAATCTAATCTTTTTCTTTTTTAAAAAAACAAATCTTATAACTATTTAAAATCAGTTTTAAATCTTTAGAAAAAATCAGTTTTAAATTCTTTTTCAAATCAAAACAGTATTTAATTTTTTCTTCAGTTTATATAAAACAAAATGAAATAATGAATAAAAAGAAAAAAAAACTTACGGGGGGTTTGGGCGTTCGGCACTGGTGGCGCGCTAGGGGGTTGTCGGCGGGGTGGTGGTCGCAGCAGGGTGGAGGCGGCGGTGCGGCTCTGCCTGAGTGGCGGTGGATTGGTGGTGCGGTGGCCTGGGGGATGTCGCGGTGGAGGATTTGGGTCGTGGGAGGAGGAGCGATAGGGGAAGGGGGGGTCTCGCGGCGGAGGCGCCTGGCTACGGCGCCGCTGGGGGGGGGGGGCGCGCGAGGTGGCGGCGGCGGCGTGGGGGGGCTTCGACGCGATTTCAATTTCCCCCTTTTTTTCTTCTTTTTTTCTTTTTCGATTCTGAATTATCGGGGGGGGGGGGCCTGGAGGTATAGGGAGGGAAGAGGGATTATATATATTTTTTATTAATTTAATTATTTAATTATTTTATTTTAATTCAAAAAGTCAACTTTTTCAAACGACCTCTAAACGAGGTCCACCGCCTGTCGTCCATAGCGTTTTACCCCCATTCCGAACACAATGGGATATGTACCGCAAGCTGATTCGACTGTTTGAATCAGTTTCCGTTTAATTTGCATTTAAATCACTATATTGAATTTTAAACGTACATTTCAAATTACCGGGGGCACATACTAACTAGAAAAATTCCAGAAAAATATTTTCTAGCTTCGTATTGACGATACGGTCCTAACAAAACTAGTTTCGTCGAATTCTGAGACCGCTGGAAAAATGGCCATTTTCCAGTCGATTAAAATCAACTGAAATGGTCAAACGCGTTTTCCTTTGCCACGCTCACATATTGATTCGAAAAATTATGAAATTTGGAATCTAGCAATAATTCGACATCACGGACCTAACAAAACTGGTTTCGTCGAAATCCGAGGTCATTTGCAAAATATCCATTTTTAAGGGCCTGAATTCCATAGCGACTATTCAGAATTTTCAACTGGACATATCTTTCAATTTTTAAAGTGAAATCTCAGTTTCTTACACCCGTTAGAAGGATGTTATCAATTAGATCCTAATGTTTTTGGTTTCACTAAAATCCGGTTTGTTTTGCACCCGGTACATTCAATTGAAGTTTGAAATCGAATTATCGAACTACCGCGCCATTTTCAATTCTATTTATAATTATATATAAATATTTATATTCTAACGACGACGTATATAAATATATACGTCGAATTATATTCAAAATAAATTTTCTCGTCGATTTTATTTAAAATAATCTATTTTAAATGTTCAAAATTCGCTAAAATTGCTAAAATAAAAATTTTAAACTGGCCCAGATTTTGCGGGTTATTACACTGGTTTACAGCTGGAATGATATCCGGAAAGCTCTGTATCCGTATATCACCTTCAGTTGTGCTTTGTATTATTTTCTTTTTCCGCTGCTATGTAATTTATTGTAATCTCTGATATTTATCGAATGTAATTTATTCATTTATACTCTGTATATTCTTGTATCTGATGGAATTGTTGTAATAGCAATGAAATGTTCTTCCGTCTGCGTTCTATTTTGTCCTGTTCTCAAACGATCAGGGGTTTCGAACGGTCTAGGTCGGTTTAACGACTGATTCGGACCGAGCGAAATTCCTTGCCGTCACATTTTACTTAACCAGGTTTAGTTTCACATTCATATCCGATTCAATTGGCTAATTGATTCTCTAATCAGTTCAACTTTATTTCATAGTTCCATTTGATTCAAATCAAATCAATCAAAACAACAAATCAACCAACATTAGTATAATATAAGAAATTATTTCTCTTTTCTATATAAAAATATATCTTGGGTAAAATTATTTCATTTACCCACTTTTATAAAACTATATTGTATCAATTCCCAGTTCGATATGGTTTCCCAATACTTGAACCAATTAATTAACATAATAAAAAACATCTTTATATTAAATCTACAAATACGATCTCATAATATATATACTCAAACTCAATCTAGGGTGTTACTAACCCCATCTCTATTGAGCTACGCCACAGAGCCAAGGTTATTACTAAACCAATACCTCCGATACCACTGTAACGACCCAGGATTTTCAGCCCGAAAATCGACATAATTACCTTTATCATAACTCATGCCGACCTTCCAACACCGGAAACACTGGAATGTTTATAGAAAGAAATTAGAGGGTGAGATATGAAAGAAAGAAAGTTAGAATAAAAGAAGAAGAAGAAGAACCAATACAACATAATCAGAGTCTCACATCGCAGCGGAACAAAATATAATATAGAAATAAATTTTTATTGAGAGCTTTTAAAAATACTTACAATATCAGAGTACATCACATATCTGAACAGTTTTAATATCCTGTCCCATATACATCACACAGCGGAATAGTAATCATATAATATCATACATCTGAACACTTCAGCTTGCCTCTGGACTTCGCAGTATTCGATAACCTGGACCTGTATGCCCCAGGCTAACCCTAACATTTACAAAACACTGGGTCAGTCTAGTGAAACAGAGTGAGAAAAAAAACTCACACAGTATTAAGTGTATCACACAACTTGATTTTTAAGTTAAAATCCTTTCGAAAGAAAAGGATAATCGTAAGACCAAATCCACACATAAATACAGACGGTTTTAACCTTACGATAACCCAAAACAGTTTTGAAATCGATATCTTTTCTGATATTATAATAGTGTCTAAATACAAGTAAATATCAATCTAGTGGAACGCTTACATCTCACGCTCCACATATATAGTATACAATCAAAAACAGTGGGCGCTTATTGGGGATTGGATTCCGATTATGACAAGGTATGGGACCACCTGCCGATATTGTATCTCTAGAGGCAAATACACTGGGTGCAACAAGAACGTTTTGCAACCCGGCCCTAACATGACCGACCACTCATTTCGCTTGAGTGTATTGAATTTATATCACCAATGGTTGGGCTCAAACCACCGTTTTCCCGAAAAGGGACAGCATTCGAAATAGATTAAAGAATGAAATGGAATTTTTCTAGATAGGTGATTATACACCCTAATAGGAGCGACCCACATAGCTATGCTGCCTGCCCGTTTTTCGTCATTTTGCAGTTGATGAGGCTTGAGGTCAGAACACATCTGATCATCATACACTTTGAATGCCACATTGTCAGATCCGCCAAATCACTAATTGACATCCACAAAAATATTCTGGTCGTTAAGCTGGAGAGGTGCTCCTCTCCGTTACTAACAGAGATACGTTTGTAAAAATCAACGTACGTGACCCTTAAGAAATACTCTGTCAGACATCCGTCCATACAAGTCATCCAGGAACAGGATGAACCGAAGGTACTCTCCTACTGCATCCAATATAGGAATCACACAATGGATCAGTAGCAATAGTCCTTGCAATCCACAGATTCCAACCACGAAAGAACCCCAGTATATCTCCGGGTCAAATCAGAGATTTTAAGTGGTTCTTCCGTTTTATGAAGATCTATGGCCTTCACATGCTCCATCTCGATCGTCATCTGATATTTTCGTATTTGTTGGTCAGAATGGTTTTCGAATATACATTCGATCCTGGTCTTCCCGTACCAACAATTGTAAAGGTCAGACTTGATAGTCGGTTATTTAACTATCAAGTAAACATCCATGAAATCAAAAAAAATTAGATTTACTAGTTTAGTACTCAGCATCACTTGGCTTCTTTAATAAAACTTGAATATTCAAATATTAGGAAGACATTTCACTTATTACTTTAATTTACTGATATTCACAAAATCATTTGATTCTAAATATTTAGAAAGAATATATATACGATATCCAATACTTCATTCGACTATCATTTGCAAAAGATTTACTATGACATATCGTTAATTATAACTGAGAAATCATTTTAACCTGCTATTTGGTGTTACGCCAACTCTTTTGTTTCATTACCTGGAAAAGTATCCAATCCTTATTCTTATAGAATAAACCATTTTATATCTCATTTCTTTACTTTTTGAAGTTATCGCCCAATCTCCTTTTAATTCCGTTACTTGGGAAAATATCATCTCATATTATTTCCGTTCCTTTGGAAATCTGGTTATACACTCTCGACATTACCAACTAGTATCATCCTTGGATAGTCCCGAAGTCGTTCAAGTTGGGGTATTTTAATTACCTCTCAGACCTTGATCAACAACGTTCTTATCTTCAGATAAATATGAGTTGTAATTCAAGAACCAATATTTAATCTTACATCAACACATCCCGCTAGTTAAAATATAGCTTTACAGTGCTTCTTATCTTTTGGAAGTTTCTCTTTTTAAATGTAATTAATATCGCTTAATTCGTTAATTAAATAATTGTTTACTAAACATCACTTTTATTAACTCTCGACTTATTCCAATAACTTTGCTTCCTAAACTGGATTATTATTACAAATCCTTTTCCAACCTCTTTTACCAAACCCCAACTTTAAATCCCTTTTTCCCAATTCCCTTTTTCTTTTCAGGAAATCTCTTTTCAATTCTATTGATTTAACTTAATACCATTATTAAGTATTTCCAATTTAAAACAACGCTTAAGCTCATATTCCATTTATAAACCTTGTTTATAAATTTCAGATTTAATATAAACTCCCTTTATATCTCCATCTCCCTTTACTTAATTCAAACGTTAAGTAATCCTTTCATTTAAGCTATGTACTCGCATAAACCCTTTATTGTTTCATTATAAGACTCGAGCTCAAATATAAAGCTTGTTCATAGCTTCTTCTCAAAACTAAATTTTATTCCATCTCCAAAACAGTTAATTACTTAAATATATTTTATTTAAGAAATAATTAATTAAACTAAAACAAATAATTTACTTTTACATTTATTATTGTAAAATCAGTTAAATACTTTATTTACAAGGATAAATAATAAAATCTCTTTAAAAATCTTCTTAAAATTCAAACAACTATTTGTTAAATGAATTTGTTTAGTTTATCAACAAACTAATTGTAAAACCCAACTTAGTTAAATGATTTGCTCGGTCAATTCAAAACACGTTTACTCCTCCAACCCATTCTAGTTAATTCCCTCTTTAAATTAATTTAAATAACTTCATTTAACTGCTCCTTAGATGTGATTAATGAAATACTTAACCCCTAGGTTATTTCTTCTTATTTGCTTTATAATTCTTATAAGAATTTGTTTAATAAAACCATTTCATAATTTCTTATAAACTTTAAATAATTAATATTTATTTCCTTTTTAAATAACCTTTCAATACCTATTTTCGTTATAAAATATATTTCTAACTTAAATATATCGATTCACAGATACAACCCATATTTTATAAATCGATTGATTTATAGGCTAGGTGATGCCAATTACCCCACCATGCTACCAATTGGTTAATATCAGAACAAATGTTGAAATATGGTTCAACAATCAACAATAATCAACCATTAAACCATACCAAGTAAACTGTCTCTATAATGGTAATATGAAAATGGGCGATAAATTTGAAGAATCAAATCACTTATTTAACTGATAATTTCTATAACGATCATAAATCAATTAACAGATCATTCAAACAATTTCAAACACGTTTATAAACGTAACCAATCAAGGGAAATTACTTTATTTAGGTCAAATCAAAATTATGGGTATTTTTTTCTGAAATTAAACAATCATTTAATTTCACTTGTTGAATCAATAGTAAATATATATAACCGGCAAACCGTTAACCACTAATAATCAGAACATGCAAAATAAAAACCCAATTTATATAAAATATAAATAGGAAGAGCTGAGTGAGTTTAACTCACCTTGATTTAAATTCATCAATGAATATCTGGTTTTCAGTCAAATTAAATTGTCGTTTAATTCGAATAAAATTTTCAGTTGCTTCGGATCCGGACTAGACTTGCTCCATCTCGAAGTTCTCGTTTTTACGGTCCCAACGCAACTGACCGTGCGTAAATCTGATAACGTGTGTGCGAGAAATCTCATAAAATTATTTATAAAATAATTAAGTAAATAAACATGAATTTATATTTTTGGAATGGGCTTCTCAGCTTCACAAGCGGTCCAAATAAAACTCAACCCACAAACCTCCTTAAAACCCTTCTCACCGCAACCCCAAACCATTTCCACCGCCTCCACTCATTTTACTTCAAAATCAAAATTCCTAATCCTCTTTTTAGCTCAGAAAAATCGGCGTCGTAACCTCCCCCCATACGCCACCACTTCTTCGTTCACTCGTCGTTCTCCATCTCCTGTTGTTCTGCTAACCGTATCAACCCCTTCAGCAACCACCACTTCGCTGATCGAAACCAAAACTCATTAGAAATGAGGCGGCTTCCTCCTCTATACACTTCAGGCTTTAGACAACCGAACCGAAGCTTTCAGCGTGAGGATGTATTCCCAGTTCCGAACCGATTCAGCAACAATTTTGTCGAAAGCCTCAAGGTTTTAAAGTGCCTACACCTTCGAATTCAGATAAGTTACTTTACCTGATTTTTCCTTACTGTATTTATTTTGTTTGGATTATTTCCTGGTGGTTTCGAACTATTTCTGGTTTACTGTATTGGTTCGGGTTGTGTTTGGGATGATGAAACACTTCTTGCTTGGATACGTATTTATAGTTGCAGTTGGGTTTAGATCAGATCAACGTCCATCAGGGACTGATCGTAGCTAGGTTCAGCTACTACTAGCTGATGCCATTTTTTCTTTTCCCTTTGCATATTTCGTACTGGTGATGGGAAATGTTGATCTTGCGTTTGATCTATCCAAAATGGATATTGATCGAACAAGTGCATGTGCATAGCTTTGGTGATTGTAAGGCTGTAAGTTTGTTTATTCACATCAAATATTTTGAACTGTATGCTAGATTTTCTTTCTATTTTTAAATACATGGCACAGTGAATTGAAATGTGAAATTTCCTGTATAAAAGAATATGTACAGCTGTTCGATTCTGTCTGTAGGGATTTGCATATAAATATATACATATATCGGTTTCTCTTAGCTGTTCTTTGCTGTAAAGATTGTGATGTAAGAACATAGCTGTTTAGCTATGTGTTGTTAATTCAAATCAGAGATTTTTGGGACTGTAATATAGATTTTCTATTTGGTTTTTTTTTCAATAGTGAGATTTTCTGTATATATGAATACATATGTAAGCTGTCCAATTTCCTATATGGAATTTTTTGAGAAATTTTCTCTTCACTGTTCATTTAGCTGTGTAAATTTATTTCTTAGCTGTTTAGATTTTTACTGTTCTATGAAAGAACAAGACATGCTGCATATAATTGAATTGTATTGTTTGATTTGTGTTTTTCAGACAATCATATACGTTTTGCATTGTACATTTGATTTGAATCTGAGATTACTGTATATGAATGTGTGTATATATATATATATGTGTGTGTGTGTAGTTCTGAAGATGTGATGTGCATAAACTGTTGAAAGATATATATATATATATATATATATATATATATATATATATAGTTGTTCGTTTCTGGTGTATTACGGTTCCTAGAATGAACAAGGCATGTTGTACCTGAAAATTAGACTGAACTGTTTTGTCCATTCGGTTCAACATTTGTACAAACAAATATATATATGTGTTTCTATGTATTAATTATTTCTATAGTTTTTTCTTTCTTTTCTTTTCTTTTTCATGTAGCAGCTTGGTTTGTCCGCATTCATGGTGCATTTGCACTCTTTGTTCTGTGTTCTCTTTAAATGTGTTGCAAGCACATTTATTAACAATAGCGATCATAGTTGTTGACTTTAGTTCTAAATGGGCTTTTATTTGAAAGATACTGGTATAATTGTTCAATAAATCAACAGAGTTCGGATGAGTAGACGAATACATCACTTGCTTTTGGATTATTTCATAAAACCTTGATGAAATATAAATTAAATTTAAATGGCTAGATTAACGAAAATAAATAAATAAATACCATCATATTTATTAAACAACATTTTCAACTTCAAACGGTATAAAATTCAAACTTGACCTTCAAACTTCTAGTTTTAAATAATATTCCATATATATATATATATATATATATATATATATATATCCTTTAATATAAATAAATCGTTATAAATTTAAAAACGATTTCACAGCGACTATTTTAAAATTTGAATTTGCCATAACTTGAAATCTATAAGCTGAAATCTCGATTTTTCTCTTTCATTAGAAAAATATAATCGAACCGGTCAAACGTTTCTCGTTTCACAGAAATTCGGCTTATATCGGATCCTGTATATTCAGTTAAAGTTCAAATCAAAAATTACGAACTACCGCAGCATTTCGAGCTCGTTTTAATTGATATATAAATATATATATTCGAATTCCATTTTAAATAAATAAATTCGATTAAAAATCCTTTATATTTCAAATAAAATATATAAACAGATTTAAATATGCTAATTTAAATGGCAGCAAAATCTGGGACGTTACAACGTATTTCTGTTTGCTATCCAAATGAGGACGAGGTTATGGCTGCTACATTAGTGTCCCTAAAGGAAGCAGACAATCAATTGTTAACTCTGCAATAAACCAATCACCACTTTGGAGTAAATGCACCATTTTTAACATAACCACCAACATGAGACTGAGTACTGAAAGTGGTGACTTTGAGCAAAAACGTAAATTGCAGTTGATTTCTAATTGGATTTTACATTGGGTGAGGGTAGACTACCAAGTTTTTCACTTCATCCACGAGAAGATCCTACTTGGATTGAAATACCGACTGAGCATATTATACCAACATCAACAAATGACGTGTCTGAAATTGTCAAAAATACTTATCCACAGTTGGAGGAACATTTGTCAAACCCACGATATCTTCAAGAACGATGTATACTTGCTCCTACCAATGACTGTGTTGAGGAGGTTAATTCTTACGTAGTAAACCTTATGGGAGGCGCATTGAAAAGTTATTTAAGCGCGGATTCGATCAGCCGATTGTTTGACACATCTGAAGATCAGCATACATTGTACCCTCCCGAGTTTCTTCACACACTAAAAGTTTCCGGTCTGCCAAACCATGATTTGCAATTGAAAGTTGGAATACCTATCATGCTTCTTCGAAATTTGAACCAAAGTCTTGGTCTGTGTAATGGTACACGATTAATTGTCATACAACTATCTGGTAGAGTAATTGAGCCTGAAATACTAACCGGTGCTAATGTTGGGCGTAAGGTTTTAATTCCCAGAATAGTACTAACAACCAATGACACAAAGTGGCCGTTTATTCTGCGTAGACGACAGTTTCCAGTAAAGGTTTGCTTTGCAATGACTATAAACAAAAGTCAAGGCCAAACGTTGGATCATGTTGGTATTTACTTACCCCGACATGTCTTCACTCATGGATAACTCTATGTCGCTGTGTCCAGAACCACGTCTCCAGGTGGGTTGAAGATATTTACTGCAGCCCAACCAATCCACACTATGGACCAACCTATTAGCCATGGAAGTTTCACTCAAAACATAGTGTATACAGAAGTTTTCAAAAACCTATCAGGTATATTCAGCTGCACTTCTAATTCAACTACCATTTCCGCTGATTAATTTGCATATACCATCATGTGTTTGCCCACTATCCAATTTGCAGATGTGGATGAATGAGAATAACAACTTCAACATACATTCGTGGACCAAGATTGACTGTCTACATTCAGTAACTAGAACTCAGCTATTACGTGTGTAGTATAATGTGCTACTGTATTTGAAATGTGCAAATTATGCTATAAAACATGCTATCAGCTAACTCGACCGACTTAGCATAACATGTACTTCATACTCCATGCTTATACTGTGACTAAATTATTATTTTTAACAGCTGGTCAACATTATAACATGATTGTCACCACTTTTTTCCTATCACACCTACTGTGAATAAATAATTACTTTTAAATGTTGGAATAATTTACCTACAATTGCCCACACCCCCACCCTTCCCTTATTTTATTCCCATACACATATAAAGTAATCTCACTACCTTTTTCGTATTGTTACACCAAATGTACATGGAAACACAAATATCAGTTTACACTATCTACGCGGTATAATATTTGTGACTCATGTAATAAAACTTTCATGTATGTGTTTACCATGCGAGCTCATGTCAACCTGCTTATCATATCCCAAATGACCAATATTCTTTGTTTACCTCAACTTTACATGCGTCCTCATGTAAACCTGGTCCGTCCTACGTTCTAACATAATGGGACTGACATTCGAAAGAATAACATTTTTTTGCATAGGATAATGTGGTAAATAGCATGGTTATACATGTGGCAAAGTTCTTGATTAAATCAGTGTACTTTTACTGACAATCCCTTCCTGCTTAAGGAATGACATAAATTTTAGTTTTTACAATTTTGTCCACAGGACTACGCTACAGACAAAATTTCTTAACATTACATATTAATAAGACAAAAATATCCTTAACGTAAATAAAATTACGACATGGTGAAGTTTAGTCGTGAGTAACTATTTTCTGCAGCACGACGTAGATTTCAACATACAAAAACGAACATCAAACACAGAACAACCATCATAACTATAGATAAAATATGAACGTTTTTAGTGTGTAAAAACCGTTTACGTTGTTTTATTAATTTTGCTACACAGATAGAATAGATGTTATAATGACATTGTTTCACAAATGGTACACTCTTACCAATTTTAGTGATTCAAGCGACAAATTTAAAAACAAAAGATCTACTCGAAAACGAAACATCGTAACATGAGCAATTTTTTCCAACAAAAGTGCTACTTGTGTTGCCTCTTAACATAAACAAAGTAACATGGTGTGTACTTAAAATTTGTCACCCCTCAATAAAAAAGAGAGTGCCGATAACAATACCCTTAAATAATACATGGTTTGAAGGTATTGTTGGATCAATTAATACAATTATTTTTTGGCTGACATGTTGTACCCGCATGTCCTCTGTACTTTCACCCGGCTGTAATTTAATGCATTTTATATGCTGCAGGTACAAATTGAAGATCCAACGTAGCGGTACAGGCAGATGTAGTGCCGTTACAAATTTTTTGATTGGTACACGTGTTGAGTTAGTTTTAAAAGCAAATCAACAGCTGGCGGTTTTAATAACTGCCCCTTTTTTCCTTCATGAACGTAGGAAACCGTTTCTTAACTGCCACAATAACTGCAATATATACATGTCTTCAAATTTATTTAACAACTTCTTCTATTAAACAACTCCACAGTTACTACGCATATCCAAACTATCTTCACCAATGTAACAACCCGGAAATCTGGGCCAGTTTAAAATTTTTATTTTGGCAATTTTAGCGAATTTTGATTATTTAAAATGAATTGTTTTAAATAATATCGACGAGAAATTTATTTTGAATATAATTCGAATGTATATATTCGTTTGAATCGACGTTAGAATGTAAATATTTATATATAATTATAAAAGGAATTGAAAATGGAGCGGTAGTTCGATAATTCGATTTCAAACTTCAAATGAATGTACCGAATGCAAAATAAACCGAATTTTAGTGAAACCAAAAATAATGGAATCTAATCGATAATATTTTTCCAACAAATCCGAAAAATCGAGATTTCATAGCGGGAATCAAAAGATATGTCCAGTCGAAAATTCTGAATAGTCGCTATAGAATTCAGGCCCTTAAAAATGGAAATTTTGCAACCGACCTCGGATTTCGACGAAACCACTTTTGTTGGGTCCGTGATGTCAGGTTATTGCTAGGTTTTAAATTTCGTAATTTTTCGACTCGATATGTGAGCGTGGCAAAGGAAAACGCGTTTGACCAGTTTCAGTTGATTTTAATCGACTGGAAAATGGTCATTTTTCAAACGGTCCCAGAATTCGACGAAACTAGTTTTGTTAGGACCGTATCGTCAATACGAAGCTAGAAAATATTTTTCTGGAATTTTTCGAGTTAGTATGTGACCCCAGTAAATTGAAATGCGCGTTCAAATTCAATATATAGAGTTATATGTTGATTTTGACGAAAACTAATCGAAACGGTCAAATCAGCTTACGATACATATCCCATTGTGTTCGGAATGGGGGTAATTAGCTATGAATGACGGGAGGTGGGTTTCATTTCGAGTTCGAAATAAAAAGTTGCTTTTTAAAATTTAAACCTCATAAAATAATATATATATATATATTTTC
Source organism: Allium sativum (assembly GCA_030737875.1). Taxonomy (NCBI): domain Eukaryota; kingdom Viridiplantae; phylum Streptophyta; class Magnoliopsida; order Asparagales; family Amaryllidaceae; genus Allium; species Allium sativum. The sequence goes on along the minus strand of CM060915.1, from coordinate 975,113,879 downwards.
CATTTCTCCTCAAGACCCCCCCTTTCCTTCATTTTCGTTCAGAACAGAAATTAAATAAAAAAAAAGAAGAGGACGCAGCCGTAGCTGCGATCCCCCACCGCCGAGCTCCCCCCAAGCGGCGCGCCACCGCAAACCCCCCCTCCTCCTCAGCCTCGATCGAAACACCCCCCCTTCGCTGCCTCGCGATCGAACCCCCCCCTATCCTGATGCCGACCGCGCTAACCCCCCCCCCCCCTCTATCGATGCCGATCGAAGACTCCCCCCTTTCCTATTACTTACCGACGCCAGACCCCCCCCCCCCCCCCCCCCCTGAAGCCCTCTGAGCCTCCCCCGGTCCGTTAACTCCACCTCCTCCGTTCGATTAACTATAAGCTTTTATTATTTGTTTTATCATTCTTCTTTTCAATGATTCTTAACAAAGTAAAAGTCGGATTCTTAACGAAATAAAGATTCGGTTTTTAAAATAATAAAGATTCGATTTTTAAAATAGAAAAGATCGGATTTTTAAAATAGAAAAGATTCGATTTTTATATATTGAATAGTAAGGTAAAAATTCGATTTTTATATATTGAATAGCAAGGTAAAAAATTTGATTTTTATATATTGAATAGCAAGGTAAAAATTCGATTTTTATATATTGAATAACAAGGTAAAAATTCGATTTTTATATATTGAATAGCAAGGTGAAAATTCGATTTTTGTATACTGAATAGCGAAGTAAAAATTCGATTTTTATATATTGAATAGCGAAGTAAAAATTCGATTTTTATATATTGAATAGCAAGGTAAAAATTCGATTTTTATATATTGAATAGCGAAGTAAAAATTCGATTTTTATATATTGAATAGGAAGGTAAAAATTCGATTTTAATATATTGAATAGCGAAGTAAAAATATGATTTTTATATATTGGATAGCGAAGTAAAAATGTGATTTTTAAATATGTAGAGAATACGGGCAAAGAAAGTGACAAGAGGTGAGAACGAAGAAGATTTCTACATAAGAAGAGTTGTGGCGTTGGATTAGCTTTGGTGAGAACTTCTCACCTTTTAATTTAATTTTTCTAGTTAATATATATATATTAGGATGCAGACGGTGTTTAGTAGCACCCGACACCCGTCGTCCACAGACCATGGACGGCTTGTATGCTTGTGTGTTTGATTTTGATGTGTAGTTGATTGTGTGATGTGATGTGAAATGAAATAAAATATTTATATAGTTAAAAATATTTTATAGTTAAAAATAGAAATTTTAACGTATATATGAAAGGAAATAAGTTAATATAAACAAATCGAACGATTTGTTTATATACACACATTTGACTGATATTGATTGGGACGATAAATTTTACACATCACCCAACTGCATGAATAAAATATGTGTTTGATTGTTTGAAAACCCCACACTGGTATTGGGGTGATACAAGACATACACTAATCCCAATAGTTAGTTGTATGTCGATCGATTGATTGACAGACTGTTATAAGCATTGAATATTTATATTTGATGCTTATACAGTGTAGAACGCACTTTGGATGATGGTTGATGATTTATCGTTGCTGCTATATACGTGTGGTAGAAAATCCATATAATTAACATTATATGGTAATTGATTGGGCCTCATTCCAGTTTAGAAATAGAAATATTTGAAAAATCAATATTCGAAATAGCAATTTTTGAAATAGCAATATTTGAAATAGAAATATTTGAAATAGCAATATTTGAAAGAGAATATTTGAAAATAGGAAGATATGAAGCCGTATTGATTAGATTGACGCCATTTTGACGTGAACGATATTTATATCGATTTTATTCATTTTATAATGAATATCGAAAGTGATTTCAAAATCTGATATTTCGAAAGGAAGTGAAATTCGAATTTCGAATTGAAATTAAATATAAATGAATTCGAATTGAAATTGAATATAAATGAATTCAAATTGAATATAAATGAATTCGAATTGAAATTGAATATAAATGAATTCGAATTGAAATTGAATATAAATGAATTCAAATTGAAATCGATTTGAAATGAATTTAAAACGAATTTATATTGGAATATTCAATTTTGATTTGAAATTGAATATGAAGTTGAAACCGTTTTGAAAATGAATTTAAAACGATTTATAAAATTCATTTCGAAAGGAAATCGATGAAGTATATATTATATATATAATATATAATGGCCTGAATAGAACGCTCCGCGCTGCGGCAGTTCGTGAATTTCGACCATTGACTTCGAATTGACGTTGCGGGAGATCCGACCGTCGGATTCTCCTAAAACCGGAACCGTTGGGTTCGTATCGAAAAGAGCTTTCTAATGAATATTTGAAATTAGAAATCTAATGGTTGGATTTGGAATTATGTCCAAATCAAATTTGAAAAAGGTCGCTGTAAGTGCAGTTCGATGGCCTTTGATGGAAATCGACTGTACGGGCCTTGATAAAATTATTAAAAATATCAATAATTTGTGTAAAATCATAAGAAATGATTTGTGAAGAATTGGGATGAAAAACTCCATATTTGAAAAGATAAAAATAGATTTTTATCGAAATGAACTAGTTTTGAACTAGAATAGTAATTTATTTATTTTTAAAATAAATAAATTGGATTTGAAATGGTTTTGAAAATAACCAGAACTTCCAATAATTGCATTGGAATGGATTTGAATCAAAATTGTCTTCGGAATATTTCGATGTTGGATTTCGTGATTATACAGATGTTGTGATGGAAATTTGAAAGATATAGATATATACATCGTTATTTCCAATACGATATTTGTTGGTCGTAGAATTTGATATCGAATATAAGCCGATATATTTTCTATTCAAAGCCTTGTATTTAATATCAAATGTGATTCGGGTTTGTCGTGAATCGTGTCTTTATTAACACTGTTCTTGAACCCAGTGGAGAAAAGATTAAATCTTTTTATTTAGATTTAATGAAGTGTACCAATTAAATAATATTTAATTGGAATTGAATTGATATTGATTTTTGGGTTTATCGTGGACAGTGTTTTTTTAAATAACACTAGTTCTTTAATCCGATAATTAATGGAATGTGGTTTTGGGTTTATCGTGAACCGTGTTTTAAATGACACTGATTCTTTAACCCAGTTAACGATTAAAACTAAGCGGAGTTTTAATAAATCTTTAATTAGATTGAAAAGATCGAGAATGGAGTATCACCAGTTTTACTCCAAGTGATAGTTAAATCTTTAATTAGATTTGAACGTGAAATGGTAATTGAATTTACCGATAACACCTTGGTGTTAGATATGAAGTATAACTAGTTTTACTTCATGGGATGAATAGGTTGGGATTGGGAAATTAAAACAAATGATTACTTCAGTAAGGTTCGCTAATCCCGAGTAGTTTGAATTGATATTCAAAAATTGATCAAAGAATAAATTTAAAGGATTTATCTTTGATAAAATTAATGGGAACCTTTCCCTATGAATGTGAAATTTATAAACTAACTAACGGTTAGCTAAGCAGAATGGTTTTCTGGATATTGATCTGATGTTGGTTTCGGCCTTCGGGGTTAATATTTGGGAAATTATTCTCTTGATTAATTTACGGTTAGTGACTGATGAATTGGAATGAGGCGTACGTTGTGTTTGTGTAACACTTATTTAAAATATACGCGAGTTATTCAGAAAGACCGGGTTTATCCCATTCTGAATAACTGATACGACGATAAGTCGAAGATGAAGACGGTGGTTGAAGACCAGAAGTCTTCACATCGTTTGGGTGATTACTGATGATCTTGATTGGGCTGTACACCCAAGATGAGGGAATCAATCGGTGGTCGTCCAGATGTGCTTGGAGATCGATGGATATGCGAGGAAAGTGCCTCCGGTTTCGTTCAGACCCAGAACGGACTTGTAAATGGACTGTGTGTCTGACATTGGATTTCATTCTGTGTGACTGATATCGGTTGCATAGAGTGGTTTGCCTGTGTGGCATGCTAAGATGCAATTGATCGAGGATTCTGTTGAAAAGCAAAGTCTTGTGGTGATGATCAAAGCACCGCCTGTGTGGCATAGCTTTGTGTAACGTGAACTCGCGAGCCTCACACCCCGGTTACGAACCAAAAACGGGAGACGGACCTCAGGGAGGGCATGCGTTTCTTTCTAGCTAGGGTGGTGTCAGTGACCTACCAGCCCTGACATTTATATACTTTTCACCTGTGTGGTTATTGCTGTTGCGAGGCGCCTCGGTTTGATCGGACGATCCGGGTCCGATGGAGTCATTCGTTGGCTCATTTACGCCCCAAAGGGCGGGGAAACGCATGTTCAGGCATTTTAATCCACATCGGTGGACCGGCCCTGACGATCCAAAGGCTTGACTGAGTACTTGCCTGAGGGGCGGGCTAGAGCGTCTCGAATCGATAGAGGACGATCCCTGGCCTCGGTTCATAGATGGAAATCCAATTTCCAAATACGTGACTTTGCGATTTTGATTGTATAACCTATATATGGCGACATAGTGGTATGGGGCATTCATGCCGCCTATGATTGATACTTATGATTTGAAGTTGTTTTATACACTATACACTTATAATAGTATCAAATGATTTCTTTTAAACGTATCAAGCATTCTTGGCTATTATAAGGTAAAAACTCTATCCCCCGGCTTGCATTGCATTGTGTGATAGGACCTAGGTTTTATAATAGCTTCATTTTTCTTTATTTAGCATTGCGCTGTTGTTTTATGCACTGGTATTCTTGGGAGGAAACCCGTTCCGTGTTATACGGCGTGGTCCCTTGATTTACCTAATGATTTAAAATAAAGATTAATAACTGTTTTAGTTCTCACACCAGTCACATGACTGACCTGGAGTTTATTGTTTTAACCTAAACTCTTGGTGCCCTTATTTTGAAATGGGCAGCTAGTAGTTTTGGTTTTGCAGATTTATATTCACAGGATCCTGGTTTACAGCTGGAACGATATCCGGAAAGCTTTGTATCCGTATATCTCCTACAGTTGTGTATTGTATTATTTTCCGCTGCAATGTATTTAAATGTAATTTAAATCTCTGATATTTCTGTGTAATATTTATTCATTTATCCTCTGTATATTCTTGTAATCTGATGTATTGTTGTAATATACAATGAAATGTTCTTCCGTCTGCGTTCTATTTTGTGGCTTGTTCTCGACTCAATCCGCTCTTTCTCTTCTCTTCGGAGACCGGGGAAGTTCGGGTCGTTTCATCGTGGTATCAGAGCTTTGGTTTACAAAGCTCAGAGAACAAGACACATTAGAACCATACGAAAGAATTCATCAGAAACTGGATTAGTAATATCCAACGGGAATGACTCGTTAGAGATGGGATCAGTAGTATCCAAGAACGGGTGTGAAGAGTATACTTTTAAGATGAAAACGAATTTTGTTTTGAAAATTAAAATCAATTATTCGTATTTGAATATTTATTTTAAATGAATTTGGGCAATCCAATATATAGAGATTTTGCATATATGTCTTGCAAACGTGTATTCGAAGTTTTAATGTATTGGATAGTTATAGAATCATACTCTAGTTGCCCGGGGATAATTCTGGTGACGGGGCACCATCGCCAGTATTTATTTTCGAGTTTCGAAAGTGAGATTTCTATATTTCCATTAGACTGGTGTGAGAACCGAAATTAGATAGGGCTTATCGTTGTGATTTGGCATCAAAAATCTGATTTTTGACTATATATCAAAGTTATGAATTTTAAAAGCTAATCAACTAATTGATTGATGTTCGTGTTGTTTGTTTATTTGTTTGATAATTTTGAACCATTACGCCTAATTGTATCAAATATTGAATTATATTGAAAATTAGTCACATTTGCTTGCATATACATGTACTTACATTTAACAGGTCATAGCAAAGAGGCTAGAGCAGAAGAATAAAATTTGTTTGCCCGACAAATAGGTACATGTTTATCATAATTTACTGTTTTGTTTGGGTGATGATGATTTTATGAGCCGATTGGCTAGCCGCTTGGCTTTTTCTTTTGCTTTTTCAGATCAGAGGGCCTATATGGAAATTTCGGGATTTTCCCGTGGCTCCCGGTGCAGGGGAGGTTATGGCAAAAAAATTCGAAAATTTAGGGTGTTAGCCAAATTTTTGAAAAATTTGAAAATTCTCAGAAACTGAAAAGTTGGAGAATGGAAGCCAGATCGAACGTAGAGATGATTAAGCAAACCACTTTCGACTTTGTTCCTTTTCGGGGGCGAAAAGTTTTAAGTGGGGGAGATTGTAACAACCCGGAAATCTGGGCCAGTTTAAAATTTTTATTTTGGCAATTTTAGCGAATTTTGATTATTTAAAATGAATTATTTTAAATAATATCGACGAGAAATTTATTTTGAATATAATTCGAACGTATATATTCGTTTGAATCGACGTTAGAATGTAAATATTTATATATAATTATAAAAGGAATTGAAAATGGCGCGGTAGTACGATAATTCGATTTCAAACTTCAAATGAATGTACCGGATGCAAAATAAACCGGATTTTAGTGAAACCAAAAATAATGGAATCTAATCGGGAATATCTTTCCAACGAATCCGAAAAATCGAGATTTCATAGTGGGAATCAAATGATATGTCCAGTTGAAAATTCTGAATAGTTGCTATAGAATTCAGGCCCTTAAAAATGGAAATTTTGCAAACGACCTCGGATTTCGACGAAACCACTTTTGTTGGGTCCGTGATGTCAGGTTATTGCTAGGTTTCAAATTTCGTAATTTTTTGACTCGATATGTGAGCGTGGCAAAGGAAAACGCGTTTGACCAGTTTTAGTTGATTTTAATCGACTGGAAAATGGCCATTTTTCAAACGGTCTCAGAATTCGACGAAACTAGTTTTGTTAGGACCGTATCGTCAATACGAAGCTAGAAAATATTTTTCTGGAATTTTTCGAGTTAGTATGTGACCCCAGTAAATTGAAATGCGCGTTCAAATTCAATATATAGAGTTATATGTTGATTTTGATGAAAACTGATCGAAACGGTCGAATCAGCTTACGATACATATCCCATTGTGTTCGAAATGGGGGTAATTAGCTATGTACGGTGGGCGGTGGGTTTCATTTCAAGTTCGAAATAAAAAGTTGCTTTTTAAAATTTAAACCTAATAAAATAATATATATATATATATATTCCATTTCTCCTCAAGACCCCCCCTTCCTTCACTTTCGTTCAGAATAGAAATTAAAAAAAAGAAGAAGACGCAGCCGTAGCTGCGATCCCCTACCGCCGAGCTCCCCCCAGGCGGCGCACCACCGCAAACCCCCCTCCTCCTCCGCCTCGATCGAAACCCCTCCCCCCCCTCTGCTGCCTCGCGATCGAATCCCCCCATCCTGATGCCGACCGCGCTACCCCCCCTCTATCGCTGCCGATCGAAGACTCCCCCCCCTTTCCTGTTGCTGACCGACGCCAGACCCCCCCCCCCCTTGAAGCCCTCCGAGCCTCCCCCGGTCCGTCAACTCCATCTCCTCCGTTCGATTAACTGTAAGCTTTTATTATTTGTTTTATCATTCTTCTTTTCAATGATTCTTAACAAAGTAAAAGTCAGATTCTTAACGAAATAAAGATTCGATTTTTAAAATAATAAAGATTCAATTTTTAAAATAGAAAAGATCGGATTTTTAAAATAGAAAAATTCGATTTTTATATATTGAATAGCAAGGTAAAAATTCGATTTTTATATATTGAGTAGAAAGGTAAAAATTCGATTTTTATATATTGAATAGCAAGGTAAAAATTCGATTTTTATGTATTGAATAGCAAGGTAAAAATTCGATTTTTATATATTGAATAGCAAGGTAAAAATTCAATTTTATATATTGAATAGCAAGGTAAAAATTCGATTTTTATATATTGAATAGCGAAGTAAAAAATTCGATTTTTATATATTGAATAGCGAAGTAAAAATTCGATTTTTATATATTGAATAGCAAGGTAAAAATTCGATTTTTATATATTGAATAGCGAAGTAAAAATTCGATTTTTATATATTGAATAGCAAGGTAAAAATTCGATTTTTATATATTGAATAGCGAAATAAAAAAATGATTTTTATATATTGAATAGTGAAGTAAAAATGTGATTTTTACATATGTAGAGAATACGGGCAAAGAAAGTGACAAGAGGCGAGAACGGAGAAGATTTCTACATAAGAAGAGTCGTGGCGTTGGATTAGCTTTGGTGAGAACTTCTCACCTTTTAATTTAATTTTTCTAGTTAATATATATACTAGGATGCAGACGGTTTTTAGTAGCACCCGACACCCGTCGTCCACAGACCATGGACGGCTTGTATGCTTGTGTGTTTGATTTTGATGTGTAGTTGATTGTGTGATGTGATGTGAAATGAAATAAAATATTTATATAGTTAAAAATATTTTATAGTTAAAAATAGAAATTTTAATGTATATATGAAAGGAAATAAATTAATATAAACAAATCGAACGATTTGTTTATATACACACATTTGACTGATATTGATTGGGACGATAAATTTTACACATCGCCCAACTACACGAATAAAATCTGTGTTTGATTGTTTGAAAACCCCACACGGGTATTGGGGTGATATAAGACATACACTAATCCCAATAGTTAGTTGTATGTCGATCGATTGATTGACAGACTGTTATAAGCGTCGAATATTTATATTTGACGCTTATACAGTGTAGAACGCACTTTGGATGATGGTTGATGATTTATCGTTGCTGCTATATACGTGTGGTAGAAAATCCATATAATTAACATTATATGGTAATTGATTGGGCCTCATTCCAGTTTTGAAATAGAAATATTTGAAAAAGCAATATTCGAAATAGCAATTTTTGAAATAGCAATATTTGAAATAGAAATATTTGAAATAGCAATATTTGAAAGAGAATATTTGAAAATAGGAAGATATGAAGCCGTATTGATTAGATTGACGTATTTTGACGTGAACGATATTTATATCGATTTTATTCATTTTATAATGAATATCGAAAGTGATTTCAAAATCTGATATTTCGAAAGGAAGTGAAATTCAAATTGAATATAAATAAATTCGAATTGAAATTGAATATAAATAAATTCGAATTGAAATTGAATCTAAATGAATTCGAATTGAAATTGAATATAAATGAATTCGAATTGAAATTGAATATAAATGAATTCGAATTGAAATTGAATATAAATGAATTCGAATTGAAATTGAATATAAATGAATTCAAATTGAAATCGATTTGAAATGAATTTAAAACGAATTTATATTGGAATATTCAATTTTGATTTGAAATTGAATATGAAGTTGAAACCGTTTTGAAAATGAATTTAAAACGATTTATAAAACTCGTTTCGAAAGGAAATCGATGAAGTATATATTATATATATATTATATATATAATATATAATGGCCTGAATAGAACGCGCCGCGCTGCGGCAGTTCGTGAATTTCGACCATTGACTTCGAATTGACGTTGCGGGAGATCCGACCGTCGGATTCTCCTAAAACCGGAACCGTTGGGTTCGTATCGAAAAGAGCTTTCTAACGAATATTTGAAATTAGAAATCTAACGGTTGGATTTGGAATTATGTCCAAATCAAATTTGAAAAAGGTCGCTGTAAGTGCAGTTCGATGGCCTTTGATGGAAATCGACTGTACGGGCCTTGATAAAATTATTAAAAATATCAATAATTTGTGTAAAATCATAAGAAATGATTTGTGAAGAATTGGGATGAAAAACTCCATATTTGAAAAGATAAAAATAGATTTTTATCGAAATGAACTAGTTTTGAACTAGAATAGTAATTTATTTATTTTTAAAATAAATAAATTGGATTTGAAATGGTTTTGAAAATAACCAGAACTTCCAATAATTGCATTGGAATGGATTTGAATCGAAATTGTCTTCGGAATATTTCGATGTTGGATTTCGTGATTATACAGATGTTGTGATGGAAATTTGAAAGATATAGATATATGCATCGTTATTTCCAATACGATATTTGTTGGTCGTAGAATTTGATATTGAATATAAGCCGATATATTTTCTATTCAGAGCCTTGTATTTAATATCAAATGTGATTTGGGTTTGTCGTGAATCATGTCTTTATTAACACTGTTCTTGAACCCAGTGGAGAAAAGATTAAATCTTTTTATTTAGATTTAATGAAGTGTACCAATTAAATAATATTTAATTGGAATTGAATTGATATTGATTTTTGGGTTTATCGTGGACAGTGTTTTTTTTAAATAACACTAGTTCTTTAATCCGATAATTAATGGAACGTGGTTTTGGGTTTATCGTGAACCGTGTATTAAATGACACTGATTCTTTAACCCAGTTAACAATTAAAACTAAGTGGAGTTTTAATGAATCTTTAATTAGATTGAAAAGATCGAGAATGGAGTATCAACAGTTTTACTCTAGGCGATAGTTAAATCTTTAATTAGATTTGAACGTGAAATGGTAATTGAATTTACCGATAACACCATGGTGTTAGATATGAAGTATAACCAGTTTTACTTCATGGGATGAATAGGTTGGGATTGGGAAATTAAAACAAATGATTACTTCGGTAAGGTTCGCTAATCCCGACTAGTTTGAATTGATATTCAAAAATAGATTAAAGAATAAATTTAAAGGATTTATCTTTGATAAAATTAATGGGAACCTTTCCCTATGAATGTGAAATTTAGAAACTAACTGTCGGTTAGCTAAGCAGAATGGTTTTCTGGATATTGATCTGATGTTGGTTTCGGCCTTCGGGGTTAATATTTGGGATTATTCTCTTGATTAATTTACGGTTAGTGACTGATGAATTGGAGTGAGGCGTATGTTGTGTTTGTGTAACACTTATTTAAAATATACGCGAGTTATTCGGAAAGACCGGGTTTATCCCATTCTGAATAACTGATACACGATAAGTCGATGATGAAGACGGTGCTTGAAGACCAGAAGTCTTCACATCGTTTGGGTGATTACTGATGATTTTGATTGGGTTGTACACCCAAGATGAGGGAATCAATCGGTGGTCGTCCAGATGTGCTTGGAGATCGATGGATATGCGAGGAAAGTGCCTCCGGTTTCGTTCAGACCCAGAACGGACTTGTAAATGGACTGTGTGTCTGACATTGGATTTCATTCTGTGTGACTGATATCGGTTGCATAGAGCAGTTTGCCTGTGTGGCATGCTAAGATGCAATTGATCGAGGCTTCTGTTGAAAAGCAAAGTCTTGTGGTGATGATCAAAGCATCGCCTGTGTGGCATAGCTTTGTGTAACGTGAACTCGTGTGCCTCACACCCCGGTTGTTAACCAAAAACGGGAGACGGACCTCAGGGAGGGTATGCGTTTCTTTCTAGCTAGGGTGGTGTCAGTGACCTACCAGCCCTGACATTTATATACTTTTCACCTGTGTGGTTGTTGCTGTTGCGAGGCGCCTCGGTTTGATCGGACGATCCGGGTCCGATGGAGTCATTCGTTGGCTCATTTACGCCCCAAAGGGCGGGGAAACGCATGTTCAGGCTTTTTAATCCACATCGGTGGACTGGCCCTGACGATCCAAAGGCTTGACTGAGTACTTGCCTGAGGGGCGGGCTAGAGCGTCTCGAATCGGTAGAGGACGATCCCTGGCCTCGGTTCATAGATGGAAATCCAATTTCCAAATACGTGACTTTGCGATTTTGATTGTATAACCTATATATGGCGACATAGTGGTATGGGGCATTCATGCCGCCTATGATTGATACTTATGATTTGAAGTTGTTTTATACACTATACACTTATAATAGTATCAAATGATTTCTTTTAAACATATCAAGCATTCTTGGCTATTATAAGGTAAAAACCCTATTCCCCGGCTTGCGTTGCATTGTGTGATAGGACCTGGGTCTTATAATAGCTTCATTTTTCTTTATTTAGCATTGCACTGTTGTTTTATGCACTGGTATTCTTGGGAGGAAACTCGTTCCGTGTTATACGGCGTGGTCCCTTGATTTACCTAATGATTTAAAATAAAGATTAATAACTGTTTTAGTTCTCACACCAGTCACATGACTGACCTGGAGTTTATTGTTTTAACCTAAACTCTGGGTGCCCTTATTTTGACACGGGCAGATAGTAGTTTTGGTTTTGCAAATTTATATTCACAGGATCCTGGTTTACAACTGGAACGATATCCGGAAAGCTTTGTATCCGTATATCTCCTTCAGTTGTGTATTGTATTATTTTCCGCTGCGATGTATTTAAATGTAATTTAAATCTCTGATATTTCTGTGTAATATTTATTCATTTATCCTCTGTATATTCTTGTAATCTGATGTATTGTTGTAATATACAATGAAATGTTCTTCCGTCTGCGTTCTATTTTGTGGCTTGTTCTCGACTCAATCCGCTCTTTCTCTTCTCTTCGGAGACCGGGGAAGTTCGGGTCGTTTCAACCAATTTCCGCTCAATCTCACTGAATAATTGGTATTGATTCCTTCTCATTTTCTGCATTTCTTACTCATTAAACAACATATTATACTAATCCACTTTGCATTACAATACATACAATGAATCAACAATTTCAACCGCTGGCATACCTGATGTTCGGTGTTAACTTGACTACGATCAGGGTTAGAGTTGCTAGAATCTGGATGTTACTCAATCAGAGCACAAACGAAGCATATGCCCTTAACATGCAACTTCTAGATAGCAACGTATGTATTCCTCGGTCCAATTTTTTTACCATCTTCGTACTTGCAGACACAGAATTTGGAACCTAACCAAGTTTGTCCTTCAGGGTGATCAAAAAATGGCAACAGTAGGTAGACATCTACTCTCTCAATTTGAAGACACGTTTAAAGAAGAGAGAGTGTATGATGTTACTAGGTTCACCGTAAAAAACTCAGATGGAAATTACAAAGCAATAGACGAGGACTAGACTATATTTATTAGAGCGGACACTCAAGTAACCGAGGTTGTGAACACCGATGTTGTCATTCCTCGATATCGGTTTGCATTTGTAGAGGCCAACGTTCTTCCTTTGAGGCTTAATAAAAAAGTGCAACTAACAGGTTCTCCATACCATACTCTTACTTTTCGTATTTCAGTTTGTATACCTACAGTACAGTTCGTTATTGTTACGTCATTCTACTACAGACTTTTCTATTGCTTCAATTTTGATGTTATTATGTGTGTTGTCAACTACATTTTGTACTTACTTTTTTTCAATATACTATCGTTACATGTGTTCGTCCTATTTCTACAACCATGAATATGTATTGCTAAAATAATGTTATCTCCACATATTTTCAATGAAAAAGATCTTAAACAGTAATATGTTAATACCTTGTCATCTGCTTCCTACCTTGAAAATCTGCACGTTTATGTCAAACATTCTGCAACAAATTAAGCCAAAATTTATATTCTGTATATGTTAGAGTGTTGTCAAATTTTGAAATAACTTCATTCAAACCATTATATTTGTACATTTATTGCTCGACGTACTAAAAAACTAATATGATATGATCTTTACCAAACCTTTCAAATTAACAACACATATTATGCCCAAAACTGTACTACGCCCCATACTATTACAGTTTACTTCTTCATTTCCATGTTCACCTGCATTAAAGTGTTACACGGTTAATCTGACTATAAATGTAACATGAACTTGCTTAATACCTTTACCTCTGTAGACGTAGGAGGCTTGCTACAGTCCATAACTAACAGATTGCAGATCACGAAAAGAAATGGAACCCAAACTGTTAAGCGGGAACTTCGGGTTCAAACGTTTAGGTATGTCGGTCTTGACAACATAACTTTCGAGAATTAGGTATATGCAAACTAACCATTTTTTTTAAAATAGTGCAATGACAGTTACTGTGTCACTGTGGTCAGATAAGGAACATATGATCGATGAAACTGTTCTCAACCAATATGACTTGTCCGTCCCAATTGTCATCACCTCCACAATTGTGTCATTTTTAGGAGGTAACTTTGTACTACACTTACCTTCTTCCAAGTATTTTGATACACCTCTCCCTTAACATTTTTTGCAGGATCCTTTACTTTCGATTCTACCAAAGCAACTAATGTTTACATCAACATTCAAATTCTTGAAATTGAATCGCTTATTCAAAGGTTTTCCTTTATCATCAGTCAACAAATTTCAATTACGTTTACCTGCCAAAACATGTACAAAAAATCACTGCACTGCTCCCTTTCCAGCAACTCAGCTGCAGCGACGACTATGCTTACGATATTTGACACCGACCAAAACTCCCAGGGATACGCTGAAATACAAAATGTGAAATCAAATATTGCACACCTACGAGAAGAGTTGCGAGCTGCAAACTGCCGAGTTTGAAACTTGTCTTTTTATTTTCTTCTTTCCATGTTCATATATCATTATTCCGCACCTTAGTTTCAAACTTACTGCTTTTTTCAACCAGAATAAAATAATATACGCTACAATCTGCTTATAATAAATCCTTAATGCAGGGAAAAAATTATGAGCTTGTAGCAACCATAAGCAAGGTTAGAACAACTTCGCCATGGAGTTATCTCTCATGCGTTCTTTGTAAGGGTTTGGCACGATTTGATTGCACAACTTATGTTTGCAACAAATGTCACAAGCCAATTGACAACCCGGTGAACCGGTACAACACCAGCAGCTTTGTGTTTTAATCATAAACTCATAATGTTGTACTTACTCGATTCACTACTTCAGCTATCGTCTTCACCTTGAGATTGTTGATCACACCATGACCATAACCATAACTGCATTCGACGACGAAGCTGAAAGACTTACAGGACATCACGTCGATGACATGCTAGCTATTTCAAAATCAGTACATGTTTGCTTTCCTTCTTTTAAGATCCCACCTTGTATTGCTTATTTCTCCAACATGCACACTACACTTTAATACAACAACTACAATGTTACTCAAACTGCTCACTAGGATAATGGAACGGCCAAGGTTCAGACCATATTCCAAACTTTAGTTGGCACTACCGCTACTTTTCAGTTTCGTCCGTCCAACTACGAAATTAACAATCCTGACTCCTCCATTAATGCAAGAAAAATAACCAAATCAGTGGCCGACTCTCCTTCTGCCAGCACGTTAACCCCGGTAACTACATACTTCACAGCCTTCGTCAACTAATTAAACCTTTTTTTAAAATTTTTTTCTAACTTGAAAATCATGCTCACTGATAATAGTACTAAAATCAATGATATTACACGTAGACTTCAGAACCGTTGGACCAATGTGGAACTGTTGACAGCTTACCTACAAGCAACACTCAAACAGCACCAACTTCATCGGACATCAAGGGAAAAGCGGTTGTTACTACGGTACGCTCTCCTGTTATAACTGATGTAGAGCATCATCGTAATGTCTTCAACTTTACTTACTCCATAACCTATTCCATTTATTTCAGCCTGGTTTTGCAAATAAGACCACTGACAAAGGTAAAACCCTAACCGCCCTTGCTGCTGCTCGCAGACATGGTCATAAGGGTATTGTCATAAAGGTTCGTTTTCATACACCACCCCTACATTTTTTTTAACACTAACGGTATATTCCACTGCCCGTGTCCACACTTGCTTCCTGCACATAATATTCTCATTTCTTCTACTTACTCTAAAGTGCTTGTGTCGTATTGTGAATATAGGATAACACAAACGACCAGACATGCTTCGAACTGGATGCAAACAAACAACCAGATAAACGGAGGAAGACATAGGCAGCTACTGAAATGCAACTTCCATTCCATTGTTCCCAGCTTGCGTTCCCATTTCACATTCCACCTTGTTTTCCCAATTCATGATCCCAATTCCTGTTCTTTTTCCAGCATATTGTTCCCATGAATTTCCACAACTTCAGACTTTGCCCATTCAACTTCTACATCAGCCCGTTGTTTCACACATCACATTCATGCGTTACTTGTGTTTGTACATTAGCATACTGTAAACCTAACTAATGTCCTATGTATTATTTCCTAAGCTAGCTTGTACAAAAACCACCTACTGCTTGTTGCATAAACTACGCTATCACTTTGTATATGCCATCTCTATGCGTTTCTTTACTTTGTCATTAGCCCGCTTACCAACTTTTGTCTTTTAGTTGTCCCAGTCCACATGCTTCTACACACTTTTGCATTTTTTAAGCTACCGTTTCCGTCTTACCCTGCACAAACGGAGCACCTAATAACATTAAAATTGTTTTGGTTTGTTACAACGTGTTATCCATTTAAATTTCACTGCTCCAGCGTACATCAGTTACTGTTCCACGTATAGTTCTACTAACTACCTGGAAATGATAACATGCTTACATGCTCTCCTAAGTATTCATGCAAACATACAACTCTACAAACCAAACATTGCCGTGTGCGAAGCACGGGGCACATCCTAGTTTGATATTGAATATAAGTTGATATATTTTCTATTCAGAGCCTTGTATTTAATATCAAATGGGATTTTGGTTTTGTTGTGAACGGTGTCTTGAATAACACCGTTCTTAAACGCAGTTGAGGAAAGAATAAATCTTTTTTATTATGAATTAGTGAAATTTCCAATTAATTAATATTTAATTGTAATGGAATAAAAGAATTGGATTTTGGGTTTATCGTGAATGGTGTCTTCAGTAACACTGTTCTTAAACCCCGTGTGAAGAGAATAAATCTTTTAATTAAGATTGTTAGAGTTTCCAATTACATTTAATAATTGGAATAAAATGGAATGTGAATTGGGTTTATCGTGAATTGTATTTTTAACGACATTCGTTCTTTAACCCGATTTACAGTGAAATGTGATTTGGAATTTATAATAAAATTTTATTAAGATTTAAAGGAGATTTTCCAAAGTAATGTTTTCCAATTTAAGACAATAAATTGGAATGGAATGGAATTCGATTCAGTAATAATCGAAGTGAACTTCTGTGGAGGAAGACTGTTACTATATATGGGATTTAAAAGGCTTTGTCGTTATTCCATTTATATTATCGGTTGGATATGGAAGTTCATATCGATTATATAATTGATCTGTTTTCCGTGAAGATTCCTTTGTTAATGGAATGTGATTTTGGGTTTATCGTGAGCTGTGCTTTAAATGACATTAGTTCTTTAACCCAGTTAAAGATAAAATTAATTTCTTAACTTTAAATAATCATTAAGTAATGATTTTTGGAAATTAAAACTGAATTAGAGTTTTAATGAATCTTTAATTAGACTGAAAAAGAGAGTGTGATAATTTAAATTATCAAATTCGGGAAATGATCGAGAATGGAGTAGCACCAGTTTTACTCCAGGCGATAGTTAAATCTTAATTAGATTTGAACGTGAAATGGTAATTGAATTTACTGACAACACCATGATGTTAGATATGAAGTATTACCGGTTTTACTTCATGGGATGAATAGGTTGGGATTGGGAAATTTAACAAATTATTACTTCGGTAAGGTTCACTAATCCCGACTAGATTGGATAAACCTTAATTTCGTTTGAATTGATATCCAAAGGAAGATTAAAGAATAAATTTAAAGAATTTATCTTTGATAAAATTAATGGGAACCTTTCCTAAAGGATGTGAATATTTAAATAAAGGAATATTCAGAATTGGAATAAGGCGTATGTTGTGTTTTTGTAGCACTTGTTTATAATATACGCGAGTTATTCGGAAAGACCGGGTTTATCCCATTCTAAATAACTGAATCGGCGATGAGTCGACGATGAAGACGGTGATTGAAGACCGGAGGTCTTTACATCGTTTGGATGATTACTGATGTCTTGATTGGGTTGTACACCCAAGACGAGGTAATAAGTGGTGATCGTCCAGATGTACTTGGAGATCGATCAGATATGCGAGGACATCTCTCCTATATTGGACATATGGGACGAGGAATAAGGTACCTACGGTTTTGTTCAGACCCAGAACGAACTTGTAAATCGATGTGTGTCTGACATTGGATTCCATTCTGTGTGATTGATGGACATCGGTTTCATAGCGTGAATTGCCTATGTGGCATGCTGAGATGCAAATGATCAAGGCTTCTGTTAAAAAGCAGAGTCTTGTGGTTGATGATCAAAGCACGGCTTTAATATAGCACAGCTTTGTGTATAGCGTTAATTCGCGAACCTCACACCCCGATGTGAACCAAAACGGGAGAAGGATCCAGGGAGAAGTTACATTTCCTTCTAGCTAGGAGTGGTGTCAGGGTTTTGCAAGCCCCGATGTTTTACTTACGTGGATGATGGATAGCGAGGCGCCTCGGTTATATCGGTCACTGCGGTGCCGATAGATGGTTTGTTCGACATGCTGACCAGTTTACGCCCCATAGGGCGGGGAAACATATTGTTCAGGCATTTTAATCCACTTCGTGTGGACCGGCCCTGTGGCTCCTTGGTGCAGTTGAGGCTGTTCCTAAGGCTCGGGCTAGACAGTCTCGAAGCGGTAAGGACGGTCCCTTGCCTTGGGTCACAGATGGAAATCCAAGTACCAATACGACATGGTGTGGTTTTAAATTGTAGAAGTAGTATGGAGACATAGTGGGATGAGGCATTATGTCGTCTATTATTGATACATTTATGTTTGAAGTTGATTTCTTCATTTATAGTAATAATAAAAGATAAATTTCTTCTACCAAGCGTATTTGGCTATTATAAGGTAAAACTCTATTCTCCGGCTTGCGTTGCATTGTGTGATGGGACCTGAGTCTTATAATAGCTTCATTGTTCTTTATTTAGCATTGTGTTGTTTGTCTTATGCACTGGTATCCTTGGGGTTAAACCCGTTCCGTGTTATACGGCGTGGTCCCTTGATTTATCAAACTTTAAAATCAAGCTAATAACCGTTTTTAGTTCTCACACCAGTCATATGACCGACCTGGAGTTTATTGTTTTAACCTAAACTCCGGGTGCCCCTATTTTCCACACGGGCAGCTAGTAGTTTTGGTTTTGCACTTTCATATTCATAGGATCCTGATTTACATCTGGAATGATATTCAGAATGCTCTGTATCTGTATATTACTTTCAGTTGTGTTTTGCATTATTTTCTGCTGCATTGTAATTCGTAATTCTCTGATATTTATCAAATGTATAATATTTATTCATACTTTGTATATTCTTGTACCCTGATGGAAATTGTTGTAATAATCAATGAAATGTTCTTCTGTTTGTGTTCTGATTTGTCGTGTTCTCAACTCAATCCGAACTTTCCTTTACGGGGAAGTTTGGGTCGATTCATTTGGTATCAGAGCTGTGGTTTACAGAGCTCGAGAACAAGGCATATTAGAACCGAATGAAAGAATTCGTTAGATATTGGATTAGTAATATCTAATAAGAATGACTCATTAGAGATGGGATCATTAGTATCCCAGAATGAGTTGGAAGAGTGTTATTTTTAAAAAAAAATGAAAACAAATTTTGTTTTGAAAATTTAAACCTCATTATACGTATTTGAATATTTTATTTTAAATTGATTTGGACTATCGGGTATATAGAGATTTTAATATACGTCTGATCCACGTGTATTGAAGCCTCAAATATACGGGATGGATATTGGATCACACTCTTGTCGCTCAGGTCTGATTCTGATGATGGTGCGCCATCATCAGTGTTTATATTCGAGTGCCGAAAGTGGGATATCTATATATTTCTAATTGACTTGTGTGAGAACCAAAACGTAGATAGGGTTATTGTGGTGAATTGGCCTCAAAAACATGATTTTGAATATATAAAAAATTATGAATTTGAAACGCTAATCAACTAATTGATTGCTGGTTGTGTTGTTTGATTATTAGTCTGATTAATAAAAATATATTGAAATCATAAAACCAATAAGAGAAATGAAGGGAAATTTTCTTTTTCTTTTAAAGTTTTTTGAGTCTAAGGCTGGCCGCTTGGCAATTTTCTTTTTCTTTTAAAGGTTTATGAACCTAAGGCTGGCCGCTTGGCAATTTTCTTTTTCTTTTAAAGGTATATGAGCCTAAGGCTTGCCTCTTGGCATTTTATTTTCCTTTTGGATGGATGAGGGCCCTGTGTGGATAGTAGAGGTTTTAAATGTCTTCTCGTACAAAGGAGGTTATGGCGAAATTTTTCAAAAATTTAGGGTGTTAGCCAAAATTTTGAAGCATTGAAAAATTCTTAGAAACTGAAAAGTTGAAGAATGAAAGCCAGAACGAAAGTTAAGTTGGTTTGTAAAACAACTTTCAACTTCGTTCCTTTTCGAGGAAGAAAAGATATTAAGTGGGGGAGATTGTAACAACCCGGATTTTCAGAACCAATGTAAAATTTTTATTTCGACAATTTTAATGAATTTTGAATATTTAAAATGATTTATTTTAAATTATAAAGACTAGAAATTTATTTTGAATAGAATTAGAACGTATAAATTTATTTAAATCAAAGTTGGAATATAAATATTTATTTTAATTATAAAAGGAATTGAAAACGGCGCGGTAGTTTGAAAATTTGATTTCAAACTTCAATTGAATGTATAGGATTCAAAATAAACCGGATTTTAGTGAAACCAAAAATATTTGAATCTATTTGAAAATATCTTTCCAAGAATCCGAAAAATCCAAATTTCATAGTGGGAATAAAAAGTTATGTCCAGTTGAAAATTCAGAACAGTCGCTATGCAAATATAGCCCTTAAAAATAGCGATTTCGCAAACGACCTCCGTTTTCGATGAGATCACTTTTGTTGGATCTGAAATGTCAAATTATTACTTGATTCCAATTTTCATAATTTTTGGAATCAATATGTGAGCGTGGTGAATTTAAACGTGTTTGGTAATTTCAGTTAGAATTTAATCAACTGGAAAATGGCTGTTTTTCGAACGGTCTCCAAATTCGATGAAATTAGTTTTGTTATGACCATATCGTCAAACCATAGCTGGATTTATTTTTCTGGAATTTTTGGAGTCAGTATGTAGCCTCAGTAAATTAAAATGTAAGTTCAAATCTAAAATTAAATGTTTTATATTTTAATTTGAAGAAAAACTGACTGAAATAGTCGAATTGGCTTATGGGACATATCCCAATGTGTCCGGAATGGGGGTATTTGGCTAGGGACGATAGTCGTTGGGCTTGACTTGGAGCTCAGAGCGTTAAACAGGTAAGGTTTGAATTAAATAATATTTTAAAATAATATATAATCCTATTTTCTACCAACCCTAGGTCAAACTAAAAAAACGCGGTCAAAAAAAAATCGCGCCTCCCTCCGACGAACGGATGACACGCTCTGAAATGAAATTACTTCGATCCCCTTCTACAATGGTTCTTGCGTGATGGAGTCAAAAGGAAAATGGTTAGCCTACATGAGTTCTACCAGTAGCTGGAGGCACCGGTGATGTAGTTGGCCAAGGTGACGGAATTTGGGGTTCAAAGTCACGGCTTTTGGGCCATCTCGCCGGTGACTGGTGCGATCTAACTACAAGGGGGTGGTAGGCGTGGAAAGCTTGGGCGACGGCGCTTCAGGGGGACGCCTCCGATCAGATTCCGGCGCCGCCGTTGTGGAGGAAATTGCAACCCTAGTTCTGGAGCATGTTCGATGCTAGCAGATGTGATTAACAGTAAGCATATTTTCAATTCTTTTTCAGTTTTAAAAATAAATAAACATTGAAAAAAATATTGTTTTTAAATAAATAACATTGGTTTATTTTTCAGATTTTAAAGAGAAATAATTTTAATAAAAATATGATTTTTAAATGTAAATAACATCGAATAAAAATGGGATTTTTATTTATGTATATAATTTTACAATAAGAAAAGATTTTTAGTAAAAAAATAGATTTTTAGTTATAAAAAGTAAAGATTTTTAGTTATAAAAAGAAAAGATTTTTAGTTATAAAAAGGAAAGATTTTTAGTTATAAAAAGAAAAGATTTTTAGTTATAAAAAGAAATGATTTTTAGTTGTGTAAAAATATTTTAGTAAGAAAAAAAATAATACGATTTTTATTATGTAGAAAGAATTATAAAAATATGATTTTTATATATGTAACATAGAAATAAAAATGTGATTTTTAATAGAGAAATCATGTGAAACAGATTGCAATGGAACCGACGGGAAGCGAACCGAATCCAAACCGTTAAATTAAAGAATGGAGGAGTGGATCTGAAACACCCCACCTCCGTTAGGGTCACTCTCAAAGGGAATGCCCTAATTTTGGTGGAGGTTTATAAGTATAAGTCACAGATATACAAGACAGATATAATAACACATATTTTTGAACAGCGGAAAACAACAACTTTTATTTCTTCAAAATACGTGTTACACAAACCATGCCATAATACTTCCCAAAATCATAACTGTCTTGATTACATTATTTAAAGAAGCATGAAGAAAACATAAATAAACTGCAAAAGTCCCCTAATTGTTGTCCAAAGCCATAGTCCAAAACGGAAAAGATCCAAGCAATACATTCTTTCTCTTCAAGCTGGATGTGAAAACTGGTCAAGCTGCGGTATTCCCTCCCTGAGAACCTGGGGGGGAAAACAGAAGAAAAAGAGGCGAAAGGAAAAAGGGTCAGTCATAAAGACTGAGTAAGTTCTAGTGACTTTCAGTGTAGAAACGGTTAAAACAACCTGTCATGTATGAACTGGAACTAAACTTAAGAATGGTGTCAAGGTGAACAAGATAGACTAAGGTGATCAGGACAGGTCAAGACAAGTCAAGTAAAGCATCACATGTTCGAGATTCGTTGCATCGACTGTACTAGTGTACTAAGCCCATATCACAAGTTAATCACGAAATAAATCCCACGGCCTAATGTCATGAAATGACCCTGAAACGGGGTCTGACCCAAGTACGGGGTCCTACGGAGCGATTATCTAGTCGATCGGCTCCCTACAAGTTCTAGCTCGTCAAGTGTCTGTATCATACGGCTAATCACGAATGTAGTCACCTGTGCTGGGTCCACCTTCGGGTGTATCAGCCCTAGGGTGTCAACCCCTGACACGATTCAAGATGCACATATAAATCTACGGATACCCAGTGTCTGCCCCGGATACGTGCACGATCGTAGTCCACCGAACCTACACTGGCGTACCCCATTGCCGTCGTTCACCTCTTATAATCAGCCCAGTAATCGTGCCCCACCCGGCCTAGCCCCAGGGTACCTTGATACATCTAGAGGGTTACTGCTGAAAAGGGTCGTGTCTAGGGTTTCGCCTAATAGATTAGGTCATGTAATTCGTGACCTAACCCGCCTAACAGATTAAGTCATGTAATTCGTGACTTAATCCTTTTCCAGTCTAGTCATGTCAAGATGGTTAAGTATATCATTTCAGTTCGCGACTTAACCCGCCTACGTGTCATGTCAAGTTGGCTAAGTGTTGTCGTTTTCAAGTTCATGACTTAGCCCTACAAATCGTGTTCAAGTTGGTTAAGTTGTCTTTTCATGTTCATGACTAAACCCTAATTGGCATTAAGTGATTCGTTAATGCACCGAACCACTCACATTGGATCATGTTGTTCGTAGCCACTAGATTTGCCGGGCGGTTCCGGGCAGGTTTACGCTACGAACTCAACCCAACCTCGGGTTTCAAGCGCGATGTGACCAACTACCCACATTGGATCCTATTGTTTGTAGCAACTGGATTTGCCGGGCGGTTCCGGGCAGATTTACACTACAAACTCAACCCAAACTCGAGTTGGCCACTTTCTTGTTTTCTAAAGTCATGCCCATGTTCTTATCAGATTTTGTGCTATTTCCATAGCATGTTCATATGTCAATTTCGTGTCCAACTTAGGCATGTTTTAAGTCAAGTTATGGTATGTTCAAGTCAAGTTTTCGTGCCATATTTCATGTTCTACTTATGCCAAATTTCACGGTTTATGATTATAATCAATTCAAGTTTTGCCTATTCTACCCAATCGTATCCCCAACGTATATAAATGTACTTCGTTCACAAGCATAAACAATTCAAGAGATAGAGGGGAGTAACAACAAACATGTGGCAGGCATATGTGACAATTCCAACATCACTTGCATAATAAACAGGCTATACATAACACATGGTTTCAATACTAACATGATGATAACTTGGCATAGTAATGGTTCCAACTTAGTTTAACATGATGATTTCAACTTTACATCATAGGCATAATAATCATTGCGGGCATAATAATAATTTTATTACAAACATGAAACATTAAAGGCATAGTAATCCCAATAGGCATAGTGGATTCCAATTTAGCATTTTTAACATAATGATTCTCATAGGCATAATTGTAACAACCCGTATTTTCAATAACCTGTAATAATGTAAATCGAGGCAGAATTTAATTCTAAAATCTGAATCAAGGGAAAAGGGCTATGTCGTTGCGTTCGTCTTGGAAAAATACGCGAAACAGAGTCCGAGTTTTCGAAAATTGGAGTCCGTATGACCCGATTAAGGCCCAACGAAGTTTTCTGAAAATTTCAAAGTAAAAACAGATTTCAAATTCAAGTTTGAAATTGAAAATTGGGGTGATATTGGGCCAGGCGGGAAAATTCCCGCCAGAGCACCCAAGTCGACAGCCCTGTCGACTTGGGAGTCGACTTGGTTGGACCAAGTCGATAGCCCTGTCGACTTGGCTTAGCCGGGCTGTTTAGCCTGGTGCACCATTTAGAGATTGTGTTGAGTTTGGGGGCCAGATTCGGTTTTGAGGGCTGAGATTGGAACTAGGGTTTAATCCTATGGCCTAAAACACTTGCCTAATCTATAAATAAGACCTTAACCTAACCCTAAATCATCATTATTCATTCATACAACTAAACTATGGCAAAATCAATCCTCTCATGGCCTCCACTCCCTTCATAAATTCCTTAACAAATTTTTATGAGATTTTCCATGCATACAAGTGGTTTCAAGCTTGTATGAGCATCATTAGCTTGCATTCAAGTCAAGTTTCCATATTTGCATCATAAAGAAAGAGTTTTGATCATTTTGGCTCAAGGGTTTTTATGTTAGAGCTTGCATTTTGGGTCTATTTGATTGCATAAGGGCTTTGTCATATTTCCTAAGCATTGTAAGCCCTATTCTACTTTCATACTTAAACTCTAAAGTTAAATGTATGATATGCAAGTTTGCCATGATATGCAAGTTTACTATGATGTGATATGCAAGTTCATCAAGTTATGTTATGCAAGTTTACTATGATGTGATATGCAAGTTCATCAAGTTATGTTATGCAAGTTTGATATGCAAGTTGTCATTTGATATGCAAGTTATGTTATGCAAGTTTGATATGCAAGTTTGCCATATGATATGCAAGTTATGTTATGCAAGTTTGGGTTGATCATTTGGCTCATGTTATCATGTTATGCTAGCTTATCTTGGGCTTATGAACATAAAGCTTCAAGCTTTATGCTAAAGGTTGCATTTTGGCAACATGTAAGTTATCATATCCCTTATGATAACTTGCATGTGAGGCCAAATGCGAACTTATGGCCATTTTTACATGTCATTTATCACCATGTATCACCAATATGCTAAGTTTGGTTTTATGCATGCTTTTGAGGCCTAAAATGTAATATGCAAGTATATGAACATATGTACATTTCATATGCCACCATGTCGAACTTGTGGCTTCAACACTTTTATGTCATGATTATGCCAAGTTCCCTCTTTCTATCCTTTATGCGCTATTGCGATATGTAAGCGATGGGATTGCGTTTGGGGTTGGGTAAACTTAAAATACATAAAAACATAAGCTTGGGAATTTACCTATTAAGTTAGGTCTACCCATTGGGAATTTACCTATTAAGTTAGGTCTACCCAATTGCTTGAAAATTTGTAACATGTTTTGGAAACATGATGGACATGACACTTAGAAAAGATAAGTGTGGCCAACTCGAGGTTGGGTTGAGTTCGTAGCGTAAACCTACCCGGAACCGACCGTCTTAACTAGTTGCTACAAACAATAGGACCCAATGTGATAAGTTGGTCATGTTGTACCTTGAACCCGAGGTTAGACCAAGTTGTGGTGTAAAGCTACCCGGACCCGCCCGGCTTAACTAGTAACCGCAACAAAGTCTAATGTGAGAGGTTAAGGCGCATTAAATTAATTAATGCCTCATGATTAGGGTTAAGTCATGGTCCACTTGATACTTAACCAATTTGGGCTTGGTAGATTAATCGGGGTTAAGTCGTGAACTCATTGTTACACTTAACCAAGTTAATCCATGATTAGCAAGAGGGTTAAACCGTACTTAACCCACTAGAAAAATCCTAGCAATGGGGGTCCACTCCAGCAATAATCCCTAGTTTGTATCATCATGACCCTAGGGACTAGGCTAGGGTGGGGGCACGATTACTGGGCTGGAGGTAAGCGACCAATAAACGACGGCAGGGTGGTACGCCGGTGTAGTTCCGGGCGGGCTCTGGTCGTGCACATAGTCCGTAGCCAGAGAAAACATGCACGGGTACCAGTAGATCGAGACTGTGCACTCATGTTCATGGTGTCCAGGGGTTGACACCCTAGGGCTTGATACACCCGAAGGGTGGACCCGGCACAGTTCGACTACAATTATGTTTGGGCCGTATTGACACCAACACATGACGAGTTAGGCTTAGGGAGCCGATCGACTAGACCGTTTGGTTGGACCTCGTATGAGGGTCATTTCATGTTATTGGGCCAAAGCTTGGGCCAAGGGATCAATACTTGTTTATTCAAGTCATGTTAGTTTGCTAGTACACCTGTGGTGCAAAACCTTGAACCTGATTATGCGATGACACCTTTATCTACCTTGTTAGTTAATCATCATGCTAGTATGTTGTTATCCTTATGTTCATCCCTGCTGCTCATGCCAGTTAGCTTTATCAGTTTACATTGATTGTAGTAGGGCTTACTCAGTCTTTTTGACTGACCTGTTTTCTTTCGCCTCTTTTCTTCCGTTCCCCCCCCCCCCCAGGTTCTCAGGGAGGGAATACTGGAGCTTAGCTTGGATTTCTGATAGCTTGCTTGTGGGATTCCAGCTCATGTACGGTTTCGACATGAAGCTAGCTATGGTTATCACTTATTTGGGGATAGTACTTATGTATTTCAGTTTTTCTGTTGATGTTGTTTTTATCTAGACTTGTTTATTTGGAAAGCTATGTTGTACCAGACTTGTTTTGAAATGGTTTGAAAATCTTCCGCTGTTTTATCTATGTTATTTACTCTGTTTACATATATACATATGTTCTTGTTCTACCTTGATATATCATTATGCATGTTTACCTGATTCAAACGCCCCTCCAAAGTCAGAGTGCTTGCAAGAGTCACCCTGGCGGAGGTGGGGTGTTACATTTGGTATCAGAGCATATGGTTTACGAGAAGGAACAAAAAGGTTCTTAGAAAACTTTTGGAAAACTATTTTCAAAACCAAGTATAAAGTATTTTCCAAAGAAAAGTCTAGTTTATTTTAAAGGCTATTCCCCAAAAAGCCATTAGCAAAATCCCTTCATTTTTTTCTCTATTCTGAATCTGTCTTTTTCTTCGTTTTCAGTATGGCCGATAACTTTGCTATTCCGGAGGGAGTACACGTACCTGTTTGGTATAGGAGACTTTTGGAGGCTAGGGCGACCGAAGCCAGCCCCGCAGATGTTCCTCCTCCTCCTCCTCCAGTAGTTAATATTCCTCCTCCTCCTGTCGCTAATGTTCCTCCGCCTCCTGTCGCTGAGGTTCCTCTTCCTCCTCCCCCTCAGCATCCTCAAGCTGACTTCGCAAAGACTTGCAAAGATTTCAAAGCAATGGGTGGCAAGAACTTTCAAGGCACTGAGACTTTTGTAGAGGCCAGAAATTGGTTGAAAGAGACCGAGGATTTATTTGCTATCTTTGGGTTTGACGATCAGAGGAAGATCTTGTTGGCGGTTTGGCTTATGAAGGATGAAGCCGCTTATTGGTGGGAAGTCACCAATGGTACTAGGCCTGTTGAGACTTGGGCCGATTTCAGGGCAAGGTTCATGCTTAAGTTTCTATCTTCTGCTGAGGAGAATCTGCAAATGGAAAGGTTCATAACTTTGAAGCAAGGAGATATGTCTGTCAAAGAATATGTGAACAAGTTCAATCAGTTAGCTCGTTTTGGCTTGGATATGGTGAATACTCCTCAGAAGAAGGCCCTTCGTTTTGCTAGAGGATTGAATGAGCCGTTGCAGGGATTGGCTATGTCACATATTCCACATGGGGCCACGTTTGAGAGTTTGGTTGATATGGCGTTACTTCAGGGAGATGTCAAGAAAGAGACCAAGGTGAATGATACTCAAGCCAAGAAGACTGATTCCCAGGGAAAAGGAAATCAGGGTAATCCAAGTGGTCAAAGCAGTCAAGGAAATCAGAACAAGAACAAGAGTCAAGGCAACAAGGGGAACAACAACAAGGGCAAGAACGTCAAGGGGAAGTGCCATTATTGCGGTTCAGTTGGGCATCTTGTTAAGGATTGTAAGAAGAGGAAAAGGAAGAATGGTGAATGCTTTTTCTGCGGTGAGACTGGACATTTCAGTAAGGATTGCCCGAAGAAGCGAGGGCAAGGCCAGGGTCAGACTCAGCGTGCTGGACCTTCAGGAGGGCAAGTTCATGCTCTCAATGTCGCTCCAGTTCCCGATCGAGGTAGTATTTCTGTTGAGAGCCTTGTATATATTTCTGATTTTCCAGTTCGTACCTTGTTTGATTCTGGTGCATCGCATAGCTTTATCTCATCTGATCTTGTTGATAGTTTGCACCTTAGTACTAGCTTGGTAGATGATCCCGTCTGTGTCTCAAATCCTATTGGGGGTTCCGCCCATCTGTCTATGATATGTGGGGATTTGAGGATCTCTATACTGAGTGTAGAGTTCTTGTGCAGTGCTTATGTTCTTGGTTTCAGGGGATACGGATTGATATTGGGCATGGATTGGCTGTCCAGATATGGAGCCATTCTTGATTGTGAGCATAGGGTTGTGAGGCTCGTGACTCGCCTCGGAAACACCCTAGAAATTTCTTGTGATCCGAGAGGTCCCGTCATGTTGTGCTATCTTGAATCACTCGACTCGTCAATGGAGACTCTTCAGTCTGTGAGAGTGGTTCGAGAGTATCCGGATGTTTTCGATGAAGTTAGGGGGTTGCCCCCTAAGCGAGAGATTGATTTCCGCATTTATCTGGTGGATAATGCAAAGCCGGTTTCTTTGCCCGTTCGGCACATGGCTCCGCGTGAAAGGCGGGAGCTAAGTAAGCAAGTAAAAGAGTTGCTTGAGAAGAACTTCATTAGACGGAGTATATCTGAATGGGGAGCACCTGTAGTATTTGCTACCAAGGCAGATGGTTCTCTCCGACTTTGTGTTGACTATCGAGAGTTGAATAAGCTGACTAAGAAGAACAGACACCCGTTACCGAGGATTGATGATCTCTTTGACCAGCTAGTCGGTGCTTCTGTTTTCTCTCAGCTTGATCTTGCTACTGGATTCCATCAGCTCAGGGTAGCTGAGGATAGTATAGACAAGACTGCGTTCAGAACTCCAGATGGATTCTTTGAATGGCTTGTCATGCCGTTCGGCTTGACTAATGCACCCGCATATTTCGTGGACTTGATGAGTAGGGTGTTCAGGGAGTTCTTGAACAAGTTTGTCGTGGTCTTCGTTGATGATATTCTGATCTTCTCTAAGGATGAGGAACAGCACGCAAGGCATCTCGTGGAGGTGATGGATACGCTTAGAGCGCATCAGTTGAAGGCCAAGTTCTCCAAGTGTCATTTTTGGAGAAGGGAAGTTAGATTCCTTGGGCATATAGTGTCTAAGCAAGGCTTAGCGGTGGATCCCGCTAAGGTGGTTGCAGTTCAGGATTGGAAGACTCCAAGGAATGCAACCGAAGTGAGAAGTTTTCTAGGTCTTGCGGGTTTTTACCGGAAGTTCATCAAGGACTTCGCAAAGATTTCCGCTCCTCTCACTAAATTGACGAAGAAGAATTTTGTTTTTGCTTGGAGCATAGAATGCGAGCTTGCTTTTCAGAAGCTCAAGAGAGCTCTCACATCAGCACCTGCTCTAGCTTTGCCCGATGGAGGGAAGTTATTTACAGTATACACTGATGCATGTGGCACGGGGTTAGGAGCTGTTCTGATGCAAGAAGGAAGAGTGATATGCTTTGGCGGTAGACAGCTCAAAGTGCATGAGAAGAATTATCCCACTCATGACTTAGAGTTGGCAGCAATAGTATATGCACTCAAGGCTTGGCGCCATTATCTTCTGGGCGAAAGATTTGAGCTTTATACCGATCACAAGTCATTGAAGTATCTCTTTTCTCAGAAGGATCTGGATCTGAGGCAACAAAGATGGATGGAATTCTTGGCGTCCTATGATTTTGAGATAGCTTATACCCCTGGCAAAGGGAATGTGGTAGCAGATGCATTGAGTAGAAGAAGGTTGACCCTAAGTCCTCTATTCGTTGAGATGAAGAATTTAGAGTATGTGGCAACCTTTGATTTCTCTTTGGCGATTGAGTCGATGACCAGTTCTTTAGCATCTCTGGAACTCAGACCTACCCTTCTTTATCAAGTTGGGGCTTCGCAGAGAGAAGACCCTCAGATAGTTGAGATTATGGATAAGCTGATTCGAGGAGAGGCGTCTAGTCATCTCGCTTGATATTCTATTGATGACAAGGGTTGACTGAGGAGAGACGGAAGGTTATGTGTTCCAATGGTAGAAGATTTAGTAAGAAAAGTCCTTGAGGAAGCGCATCACTCTAAGTTGACTATACATCCGGGCGGAGATAAGATGTATAAAGATATGAAGCGCATCTTCTTTTGGCCTGGGATGAAGAAGGATGTGGCAGAGTTTGTCTCTAGATGTATCATTTGCCAGCAAGTTAAGGCCGAGTCGAAGAAGCCCGGTGGGCTATTGCATCCTCTAGACGTTCCACTATGGAAGTGGGAGAGTATTTCCATGGATTTTATCGATGGGCTACCAAGGTCAAGGAAAGGGAATACGAGCATTTGGGTTATTGTGGATAGACTTACGAAGAGTGCTCATTTCATTCCGATGAAGAGCAAAAGAACCGCATCTTGGCTAGCGTCTGTATATCTTCGTGAGATTGTGAGACTTCATGGAGTCCCTTCTAGTATTGTCAGTGACCGTGACCCAATCTTTACAAGTCAGTTCTGGAATAGCTTGCAAGAAGCCATGGGCACGAGGTTGAATTTAAGTACTGCTTATCACCCACAGACGGACGGTCAAACCGAAAGGCTGAATAGGGTACTCGAGGATCTGTTGAGGCTTTGTATTCTGAATTTTGGTGGTACTTGGGAAGACCATCTTCCTCTTGTTGAGTTTGCATATAATAACAGTTATCAGGCAAGCATAGGGATGGCACAATTCGAAGCTTTATATGGGAGGTCGTGCAAGTCGCCTACATGTTGGTGGGAGACTACAGATAAGCTTATACTTGGGCCTGATACGATCAGAGATACATCCGAGAAGATCGGGTTGATTCGGAGACGGATGAAAGCGGCCCAAGACCGACAGAAATCCTATGCTGATAAGCGAAGAACTGATTTGGAGTTTGATATTGGGGATATGGTTTTCGTGAAGGTTTCTCCTTTGCGGAATGTGGTCCGATTTGGAGCCGTTGGGAAGTTAGCACCGAGGTTTGTTGGACCATTCCCTATTATAGAGATGATCGGGCAGATGGCTTATAGAGTGAAGTTGCCCGAGAAGCTTGCCGGAGTACACGATGTTTTTCATGTCTCGCATCTCCGGAAGTGTTTACATGAATCAGCAGAGGTTGTTGAGCCAAGTGTTCTGAAAGATGTGGAAGTGGAGAAAGAAGCTACCTTGAGGAGAGCTCCGATTCGTATCTTGGGGACGGAGACCAAGAAGCTAAGGAATCGAGAGGTCAAGCTGGTGAAGGTTCAATGGGGTGAAGCCGAAGAAGACGCAACTTGGGAAACCGAGGAGAAGATGCGTGGGCTTTATCCATTCCTTTTTGAGGGTACACTCTCAATCTCTTTTCTTTGTTAGCATATCTTTCTCTTTGCTATCCATGTTTATCTAGTTTATCGTGTTAATCTTGTCATGAGAACCTTAGGTAGAAACCCTTTGGATGAAACATGTGTTTGAAACATGTTATGCTTGATGGTTGCAAGTGGTTGCAAGTGTTTGCAAGTGGTTACTCGTGGATGCATTATACACGTTAGGCACTAGATCGGCTCACACACTCCTCATATTGCAGATGCATGAGTGTTTATGCTTATTCATGGATGAAAATTTTTGTGTTATCACATGGATGCTGCATATGGATGTATGTTATGTGCACACATATAGATGTTATACATTATGTTAGGAATTGCATACATATGGATTCATTTCACTAACATAATTTGCATTGATGATATTTGCATTAGATAAGGACATATACACACACCTTTGCATATGTTCATACAACATTTAGCATCTTGTAAGGACAATGATTGCTCGTGGATGATGTTTTGAGTAGATGGATGATTGGATGGTAGGATACGTTCTTCCTAACTTGAAGATTTCGGGGACGAAATCCTTTAAGGAGGGGAGAATGTAACAACCCGTATTTTCAATAACCTGTAATAATGTAAATCGAGGCAGAATTTAATTCTAAAATCTCAATCAAGGGAAACAGGCTATGCCGTTGCGTTCGTCACGGAAAAATACGCGAAATAGAGTCCGAGTTTTCGAAAATCGGAGTCCGTATGACCCGATTAAGGCCCAACGAAGTTTTCTGAAAATTTCAAAGTAAAAACAGATTTCAAATTCAAGTTTGAAATTGAAAATTGGGGTGATATTGGGCCAGGCGGGAAAATTCCCGCCAGAGCACCCAAGTCGACAGCCCTGTCGACTTGGGAGTCGACTTGGTTGGACCAAGTCGACAGCCCTGTCGACTTGGCTGTCGACTTGGCTTAGCCGGGCTGTTTAGCCTGGTGCACCATTTAGAGATTGTGTTGAGTTTGGGGGCCAGATTCGGTTTTGAGGGCTGAGATTGGAATTAGGGTTTAATCCTATGGCCTAAAACACTTGCCTAATCTATAAATAAGACCCTAACCTAACCCTAAATCATCATTATTCATTCATACAACTAAACTATGGCAAAATCAATCCGCTCATGGCCTCCACTCTCTTCATAAATTCCTAAACAAATTTTTATGAGATTTTCCATGCATACAAGTGGTTTCAAGCTTGTATGAGCATCATAAGCTTGCATTCAAGTCAAGTTTCCATATTTGCATCATAAAGAAAGAGTTTTGATCATTTTGGCTCAAGGGTTTTTATGTTAGAGCTTGCATTTTGGGTCTATTTGATTGCATAAGGGCTTTGTCATATTTCCTAAGCATTGTAAGCCCTATTCTACTTTCATACTTAAACTCTAAAGTTAAATGTATGATATGCAAGTTTGCCATGATATGCAAGTTTACTATGATGTGATATGCAAGTTCATCAAGTTATGTTATGCAAGTTTACTATGATGTGATATGCAAGTTCATCAAGTTATGTTATGCAAGTTTGATATGCAAGTTGTCATATGATATGCAAGTTATGTTATGCAAGTTTGATATGCAAGTTTGCCATATGATATGCAAGTTATGTTATGCAAGTTTGGGTTGATCATTTGGCTCATGTTATCATGTTATGCAAGCTTATCTTGGGCTTATGAACATAAATCTTCAAGCTTTATGCTAAAGGTTGCATTTTGGCAACATGTAAGTAATCATATCCCTTATGATAACTTGCATGTGAGGCCAAATGCGAACTTATGGCCATTTTTACATGTCATTTATCACCATGTATCACCAATATGCTAAGTTTGGTTTTATGCATGCTTTTGAGGCCTAAAATGTAATATGCAAGTATATGAACATATGTACATTTCATATGCCACCATGTTGAACTTGTGGATTCAACACTTTTATGTCATGATTATGCCAAGTTCCCTCTTTCTATCCTTTATGCGCTATTGCGATATGTAAGCGATGGGATTGCGTTTGGGGTTGGATAAACTTAAAAGACATAAAAACATAAGCTTGGGAATTTACCTATTAAGTTAGGTCTACCCATTGGGAATTTACCTATTAAGTTAGGTCTACCCAATTGCTTGAAAATTTGTAACATGTTTTGGAAACATGATGGACATGACACTTAGAAAAGATAAGTGTGGCCAACTCGAGGTTGGGTTGAGTTCGTAGCGTAAACCTACCCGGAACCGACCGGCTTAACTAGTTGCTACAAACAATAGGACCCAATGTGAGAAGTTGGTCATGTTGTACCTTGAACCCGAGGTTAGACCAAGTTGTGGTGTAAAGCTACCCGGACCCGCCCGGCTTAACTAGTAACCGCAACAAAGTCTAATGTGAGAGGTTAAGGCGCATTAAATTAATTAATGCCTCATGATTAGGGTTAAGTCATGGTCCACTTGATACTTAACCAATTTGGGCTTGGTAGATTAATTGGGGTTAAGTCGTGAACTCATTGTTACACTTAACCAAGTTAATCCATGATTAGCAAGAGGGTTAAACCGTACTTAACCCACTAGAAAAATCCTAGCAATGGGGGTCCACTCCAGCAGTAATCCCTAGTTTGTATCATCATGACCCTAGGGACTAGGCTAGGGTGGGGGCACGATTACTGGGCTGGAGGTAAGCGACCAATAAACGACGGCAGGGTGGTATGCCGGTGTAGTTCCGGGCGGGCTCTGGTCGTGCACATAGTCCGTAGCCGGAGAAAACATGCACGGGTACCAGTAGATCGAGACTGTGCACTCATGTTCATGGTGTCCAGGGGTTGACACCCTAGGGCTTGATACACCCGAAGGGTGGACCCGGCACAGTTCGACTACAATTATGTTTGGGCCGTATTGACACCAACACATGACGAGTTAGGCTTAGGGAGCCGATCGACTAGACCGTTTGGTTGGACCTCGTATGAGGGTCATTTCATGTTATTGGGCCAAAGCTTGGGCCAAGGGATCAATACTTGTTTATTCAAGTCATGTTAGTTTGCTAGTACACCTGTGGTGCAAAACCTTGAACCTGATTATGCGATGACACCTTTATCTACCTTGTTAGTTAATCATCATGCTAGTATGTTGTTATCCTTATGTTCAACCCTGCTGCTCATGCCAGTTAGCTTTATCAGTTTACATTGATTGTAGTAGGGCTTACTCAGTCTTTTTGACTGACCTGTTTTCTTTCGCCTCTTTTCTTTCGTTTCCCCCCCAGGTTCTCAGGGAGGGAATACTGGAGCTTAGCTTGGATTTCTGATAGCTTGCTTGTGGGATTCCAGCTCATGTACGGTTTCGACATGAAGCTAGCTATGGTTATCACTTATTTGGGGATAGTACTTATGTATTTCAGTTTTTCTGTTGATGTTGTTTTTATCTAGACTTGTTTATTTGGAAAGCTATGTTGTACCAGACTTGTTTTGAAATGGTTTGAAAATCTTCCGCTGTTTTATCTATGTTATTTACTCTGTTTACATATATACATATGTTCTTGTTCTGCCTTGATATATCATTATGCATGTTTACCTGATTCAAACGCCCCTCCAAAGTCAGAGTGCTTGCAAGAGTCACCCTGGCGGAGGTGGGGTGTTATAATAATGATTCCAATTTATCATTTTTAACATAATGATTCTCATCTAACATTATAAACATAATGGTTCCTACTTAGCATTTTTAACATAATGATTCTCATCTAACATTATAGACATAATGATTCCAATTTAGCGTCTTTAACATAATGATTCTCAACTAACATTATAGACATAATGGTTCCAATTTAGCGTTTTTAACATAATGATTCTCAACTAACATGATAGACATAATGATTCCAATTTAGCGTTTTTAACATAATGATTCTCAACTAACATGATAGACATAATGATTCCAATTTAGCATTTTTAACATATCTAACATTATAAACATAATGATTCCAACCTTTCATCATAACCTAGCAATACCCAATTTTTCATTAATCATGATGGGTATATTGACATCACAGGCATAATTCCATCAATAGTCATAGACATGGTTTAATTAGCATCATAGGCATGGTTTAATCAACATAAAGATTTCAATAAACATAGTGATTCCATGGACATGTATTAGTCCAACTTGCCAAACAATTAAGCCCAAGTGATTCATAACAACATCAAAATCATGACAAGTTTAACTTGCAACGTTGCCATAGCAATATCCCCAAATTATAATCCAAAGATAAACAATATAAACATGGATTAACAATAGTTCCTAAATCCGGTTTCAATTCATGGCATGTCCATATTGTTTTAGCGTTTTTGCCTAAAAAGTAACATAGAACTTACAATATGAAGCAAATAATCCAAATAAAAATCCCAAATCAAATAGTCCCAAATTCGTTGTCTAAAGCGTCGTAGTTATTGTAGCTTCTAGTTGTAGCCTTCAAGAATCGTCCTCCATCTTCTATAATTTTATTCTTTGTATTTTTAATTCAGAGCTCTAGGTTTTATGGCGGCGGCCTGAGGCTAAAATGAAATAGTATGATTTAGGCTAGGTCTTAGGTCCTTTTTATAATGTTTGTGAGTTGTTTTAGACCGTCGATGGAGCTTGATTCAATAATAGCCGTTCGTTTGAAGGAGAGGCCAATCCGGAGCTGACACCTAGCCCTAGTGACAAGGCAAGGCTCAGAAAATCGACCAAACATAGACCAGGCCAGCCAAGACCTGACCAGCCAGCACATTCTGACCAGGGCGCACTTGGCAGGTGCGCCAGGCTAAAAATGCACTGGCGCACTTCCCAAGTGCGCCAGTTCATTTTTGTTCTGGCGCACTTCCCAAGTGCGCCAGTGCATTCTGACCCGTTTTCTGGTTTTCGCCCAACTTCGTCCGTCCATATCTTCTCCATACGATATCCGTTTTACGCAAACGCGGACTCTATCTCAAGCAGAATTCCGAGACGAACGCAATGGCGTATCCCGTTTCCCTTAATTCTTTGATTTGAAATTAGTTATACTTTAATTTGTGAATCTTACTATTATAAAATACACGGGGTGTTACTGGATCCCACGGTGAGAACTTCTCACTTTAATTTTATTTTCTAGTTAAAATATATACTAGGATGCAGACGGTGCTTAGCAGCACCCGACACCCATCGTCCACAGAGCGTAGATGACTTGTTTGATTTGATTGTGTCGTGGAAATTGATTGTGATTGTGATGTTGAATGGAATGGAATATAAAATATTCATGTGTTGAATAAAGTGTTTAAACAATAAAATTGTCATTTTTATTGTATAAATAAATGAAATAAAACAAATATTCATTTACAAATCGGACAATGTATTTACGTACACCCATTTGGTTGACAGACTGTTGTAAGCTTTAAATATTTATATTTAATGCTCATGCAGTGTAGAATGCACTCTAGATGATGGTTGATTGTTTATCATTATTGTTCTACACATGTGTTGTATAAAATCCATATGAATAACATTATATGGTAATTGACTATGTCTGATTTCACTTCAGAAATAACGAATACTTTAAAATAATGAATATTTTAAAATAACGAATATTTTAAAATAATATTCAGTAAAAGATTAAAATCTGATTTGGTGTCCGATTTCGAATGGACACAGAAATATTGAAATATATAAGCCATGTTGATTAGATATGCGCCATTTTGACGCGAACGATATTTATATCAACTTTATTCATTTTTATAATGAATATCGAAAAGGAAATCATCTCAAAATTAGATATTTTAAAAATATTATCATTTAAATTTTATAATGACAAGAAATATTCAAATTTGAAATGAAATTGAAATCGTTTTAAAATGAATTTAAAACGAATTTAAAATGAATTTATTAAGAAATATTCAAATTTGATTTGAAATTTGAAATGGAATTGAAATTCTTTTAAAATGAATTTAAAACGAATTTATTAAGAAATATTCAAATTTGATTTGAAATATGAAATTTGAAATGAAATTGAAATCGTTTAAACAGAATTTATAAAGAAATATTCAAATTTGATTTGAAATTTGAAATGAAAATCAAATCATTTTAAAATGAATTTAAAACGAATTTATTACGAAATATTCAAATTTGATTTGAAATTTGAAACGAAATTGATTTTAAAATGAATTTAAAACAAATTTATTAAGGAATATTCAAATTTGATTTGAAATTTGAAATGAAGTTGAAATCGTTTTTAAAATGAATTTAAAACGATTTATAAAATACGTTTTAAATGGAAATCAACGAAATACATATAATATATTATATATATATAATGGCCTGAATAGAACGCGCCGCGCTGCGGCAATTCGCGAATTTTGACCATTGACTTCGAATGGACATTACGGGAGATCCGACCGTCGGATTCTCCTAAAACAGGAACCGTTGGGTTCGTATCGAAAAGATCTTTCCAACAAATATAAAAGATTTGAAATCTAATGATTGGATTTGGATTATGTCCAAATCAAATTTGGAAAAGGTCGCTGTAAGTGCAGTTCGACGACCGTTTATGGAAATCTACTATATTGGCCTTGATAAAATTATTAAAAATATCAGTAATTTGTGTAAAATCATAATAAATGATTTGGAAAGAATTGGGATGAAAAATTCCATATTTGAAATGATAAAAATATATTTTTATCAAAATGAACTAGTTATTAACTAGATTTGAAATCCAATAATTTTTAAATAAAATAAATTGGATTTGAAATGGTTCTAAAAATAACCAGGATTTCCAATATACAATTTGGAATGGATTTAAATTGAAATTGTCTTGGGAATATTTCGATGTTGTATTTCGTGATTATACAAACATTGTTATGTAAATTTGAAAGATATATTTATATCGTTATTTTCAATATAATATTTGTTGGTTGTAGAATTTGATATTGAATATAAGCCGATATATTTTCTATTCAGAGCCTTGTATTTATTATCAAATGGGATTTTGGGTTTGTCGTGAATGATGTCTTAAATAACACCGTTCTTAAACCAGTTGAGGAAAGAATAAATCTTTTTTATTAAGATTTATTGAAATTTCCATTTAATTAATATTTAATTGTTATGGAATAAAAGAATTGGATTTTGGGTATGTCGTGAACGGTGTCTTCAGTAACACTGTTCTTGAACCCCGTGTGAACAGAATAAATCTTTTAATTAAGATTGTTAGAGTTTCCAATTACATTTAATAATCAAAATAAAATGGAATGTAAATTGGGTTTATCGTGAACTATGTTTTTAACGACATTCGTTCTTTAACCCGATTTACAGTGAAATGTGATTTGAAATTTATAAATCTTTTTGTTAAGATTTAAAGGAGATTTTCCAAATAAAGTTTTCCAATTTAATACAATAAATTGGAATGGAATGGAATTCGATTTAGTAATAATCGAAGTGAACTTCTGTGGAGGAAGTCTGTTACTATATATGGGATTTAGAAGGCTTTGCCGTTATTCCATTTATATTATCGGTTGGATATGGAAGTTCATATCGATTATATATATTGATCCGTTTTCCGTAAGGATTCCATTGTTAATGGAATGTGATTTTGGGTTTATCGTGAGCTGTGTTTTAAATGACATTAGTTCTTTAACCTAGTTAAAGATAAGATTAATTTCTTAACTTTGAATAATCATTAAGTAATGGTTTTTGGAAATTAAAACTAAATTAGAGTTTTAATGAATCTTTAATTAGATTGAAAAAGAGAATGTGATAATTTAAATGATCAAATTCGGGAAATGATCAAGAATGGAGTAGCACCAGTTTTACTCCAGGCGGTAGTTAAATCTTAATTAGATTTGAACGTGAAATGGTAAATGAATTTACCGATAACACCATGATGTTAGATATGAAGTATTACCAGTTTTGCTTCATGGGATGAATAGGTTGGGATTGGGAAATTTAACAAATTATTACTTCGGTAAGGTTCGCTAATCCCGACTAGATTGGATAAACTATAATTTGGTTTGAATTGATATCCAAAGGGAGATTAAAGAATAAATTTAAAGAATTTATCTTTGATAAAATTGATGGGAACCTTTCCCAAAGGATATGAATATTTAAATAACGGAATGTTCAGAATTGGAATTAGGCGTATGTTGTGTTTTTGTAGCACTTGTTTATAATATACGCGAGTTATTCGGAAAGACCGGGTTTATCCCATTCTGAATAACTGAATCGGCGATGAGTCGACGATGAAGACGGTGGTTGAAGATCGGAGGTCTTCATATCGTTTGTATGATTACTAATGTCTTGATTGGGCTGTACACCTAAGACGAGGTAATAAGTGGTGATCGTCCAGACGTACTTGGAGATCAACCGGATATGCGAGGACCTCTCTCCTGTATTGGACATATGGGACGAGGAATAAGGTACCTTCGGATTCGTCCAATCCCAGAACGAACTTGTAAATGGATGTGTGTCTGACATCGGATTCCATTCTGTGTGATTGATAGACATCGGTTGCATAACGTGAATTGCCTATGTGGCATGCTGAGATGCAAATAATCACAGCTTCTATTGAAAAGCAGAGTCTTGTGGTTGATGATCAAAGCACGACTTTAATATAGCATATCTTTGTGTATAGCGTTAATTCGCGAACCTCACACCCCGGTGTGAACCAAAAACGGGAGAAGGATCCAGGGAGAACATACATTTCCTTTTAGCTAGGAGTGGTGTCAGGGTTTTGCAAAGCCCCGACGTTTTACTTGTGTGGATGATGGATAGCGAGGCACCTCGGGTATATCAGTCACTGCGATGCCGATGGATGGTTAGGTTGACATACTGACTAGTTTACGCCCATAAGGCGGGGAAACGTATTGTTCAGGAATTTTAATCCACTTCGTATGGACTGGCCCTGTGGCTTCTAGGTGCAGTTGCGGCTGTTCCTGAGGCTCGGGCTAGACAGTCTCGAAGTGGTAAGGACGATCCCTTGCCTTGGTTCACAGATGGAAATCCAACTTCCAATACGACATGGTGCGGTTTTAAATTGTAGAACTAGTATGGTGTAACAACCCGGAAATTCCGTGCCAATTTTTTTTTTTTTTTTTTTGGCAATTTTAACGAATTTTGGGTATTTAAAATAAAATATTTTTAATAATAACGATGAGAAAATTATTTTGAATAGAATTAGAAGTATATATTTATATAGATCATCGTTAGAATATAAATATTTATTTTTAATTTTAAAAGGAATTGAAAATGGCGCGGTAGTTTGAAATTTCAGTTTCGAATTTAAAATGAATGTGCAGGATTCAAAATAAACCAGATTTTGGCAAAACCAAAAATATTTGAATCTAGTTGAAAATATCTTTCCAACGAATCCGAAAATCAAAATTTCATAGCGGGAATAAAAACTTATGTCCAGTTGAAAATTCAGAATAGTCGTTGTGGAATTCTGGCCCTTAAAAATGGAAATTTTGCAATCGACCTCGTTTTCCGACGAAACCACTTTTGTTGGATTCAGGATGTCAAGTTATTGCTAGATTCCAAAATTTGGAATTTTTGAAATCAATATGTGAGCGTGGCGAGGTTAAACGTGTTTTAACAGTTTCAGTCAATTTCGATCGACCAGAAAATGGCCATTTTTCAAACGGTCTCGGAATTTGACGAAATTTGTTTTGTTAGAACCGTATCGTCAATACGAAGCTAGAAAATATTTTTTGGGAATTTTTAGAGTTCGTATGTGGCCCAGGTAAATTGAAATGCGCGTTCAAATTCAATATATAGATTTATATTTTGATTTTGACGGAAACTGGTCGAAACAGCCGAACTGGCTTACGATGCATATCCCATTGTGTTCGGAATGGGGATAATTAGTTGTGGACGACAGTCGTTAGGCCTCGTTTGGTGTTCGAATTAAAAGTCAACTTTTTTTCGGAGAATAAAATAAAATAAAACGACATAGTGGGATAGGGCACTATGCCGTCTATAATTGATACATTTATATTTGAAGTTGATTTCTTCACTTATTGTAATAATAAAAGATAAATTCTCGTACCAAGAATATTTGGCTATTATAAGGTAAAACTCTATCCTCCGGCTTGCGTTGCATTGTGTGATAGGACCTGAGTCTTATAATAGCTTCATTGTTCTTTATTTAGCATCGCGCTGTTTGTCTTATGCACTGGTATCCTTGGGGTTAAACCCGTTCCGTGTTATACAGCATGGTCCCTTGATTTATCTAACTTTAAAATCAAGCTTATAACTGTTTTTAGTTCTCACGCCAGTCATATGACTGACCTGGAGTTTATTGTTTTAACCTAAACTCTAGCTGCTCCTATTTTCCATACGGGCAGCTAGTAGTTTTGGTTTTGCAAATTTATATTCACACGATCCTGGTTTATAGCTAGAATGATATTCAGAAAGCTTTGTATCAGTATTTTCCTTTCAATTGTGTTTTGTATTATTTTCCGCTGCATTGTAATTTGTAAATCTCTGATATTTATCAAATGTATAATATGTATTCATACTTTGTATATTTTTGTACCCTGATGGAAATTGTTGTAATAAGCAACGAAATGTTCTTCTGTTTGTGTTCTGATTTGTAGTGTTCTCAACTCAATCTGGGCTTTCCTTTACGGGGAACTTCGGCTCGTTTCATTTAGTAAAAGATAGATAGCAGCAGATTTTCGAAAGTAATGTTTAAGAATAAACATTCAGTTGGCCTTATCTTTTATCTTTTATCTTTCAGTAAAAATAGATGCAATTATATTTTTGATTGGCCTTATCTTTTATCTTTTTGTAAGCTAATTTTTGAAAGTAATATTTAAGTAATAAACATTCAGTTGGCCTTATCTTTTAGTAAAAGATAAATGCAAATTTTATTTTTTTGAAAAGATAGATGCAATCATCTTTTTTAAGTCTGAAATAAAATAAGGTATTCTACTAAACAATTAAAATTTGTTAATTACAAAAATGTATTATCTTTTTTAAATCATCACACATGTACAAAGTGAAAGAAAAAACGATTAGTTCAGTTTTATCTTTTTTAAATCTTAAATAAAATAAGATATTCTATGTAAGAAATAAACATGTTATTATTTATCATTTAGTAGAAGATAAAATAAGACATCCTACATAACTTATCTTTTATTTTTTAGCAAAAGATAGATGCAATAATCTTTTTCCTAGCAAAAGAAATAGAAGCGTCTCTTCTCAAAACGAGCTCTAAAACAATTGTTATTGAAATCAGACACAACTATAACAAATGAATCACACCTGCAAAAAAATATAAACAAATAAATATCTATATAAAACTTATTTAAGTTAGAATCTAATAGCACAAAATACTACATAAGAAATCATTTTTTGTCCCACCTTTTGAAAAAAGATAAAATCAATTATCTTTTACAGATAAAATACACATAACTCATGACCATCCATTGCATTCACCACATATACATAATAGAAAATTTACTTAGTTGTACGTTTAAAAGTTAAACATGGAGGCAAATTACCATATATGCATATTAGAAAAACACTTCCATACCAAAACATAAAGATAAAATTATTTATCTTTTTGTTTAAAAGCTGAATTTATCATTTCAAACAATTTACATGTTTTCACACAATAGAGTATACATATAATATGTTTTAATATTATTATGAGTAAGTGAATTTATCATATGCTGCACTGAAGAAACTCAGATAATCATATTATTTGGATATGTTTATTATTTTAAAAAGATAAATACATTTATCTTTCACAAAAGTTATTTGTTTTCATGTAATATAATATACAAGTTTTATCATTATTTAAAAGATAACTACAAATATGGTGTTGTGTAATAACCCGGAAATCTGAGCCAATTTAAATTTTTTATTTTGGCAATTTTAATGAATTTTGAATATTTAAAATGAATTATTCTAAATAGTAACGACGGGAAATTTATTTTTGAATAGAGTTAGAATGTATATATTTATATAGATCATCGTTAGAATATAAATATTTATTTTAAATTATATAACGAGCCTGAAATGGCGCGGTAGTTTGAAAATTCGATTTCAAACTTCAAATGAATGTACCGGGTGCAAAATAAACCGGATTTTAGCGAAACCAAAAACATTAGAATCTATTTGAGAATATCTTTCCAACGAATCTGGAAAATAAAAATTTCATAGCGGGAATCAAAAGATATGCCCAGTTGAAAATTCAGAATAGTCGCTATGGAATTCTGGCCCTTAAAAATGGGAATTTTGCAAATGACCTCGGTTTTCGACGAAACCACTTTTGTTTGATCCGTGATGTCAATTTATTGCTAGGTTTCCAAATTCGTAATTTTTCGAATCAATATGTGAGCGTGGTGAAGTAAAACATGTTTTGACAGTTTCAGTCAATTTCGATCGACCAGAAAATGGCCATTTTTCAAACGGTCTCAGAATTCAACGAAATTGGTTTTGTTAGGACCGTATAGTCAATATGAAGCTAGAAAATATTTTTTGAAGATTTTTCCAGTTAGTATGTGATCCCAGTAAATTGGAATGTGCATTCAAAATCAATATATAAATTTATATTTTGATTTTGACGGAAACTGATCGAAACAGTCGAATCATCTTATGGAACATATCCCATTGTGTTCGGAATGGGGATAATTAGCTATGGACGACAGTCGGTGGGTTTGATTTCGAGTTCGAAATAAAAGTCAAC
Source organism: Allium sativum (assembly GCA_030737875.1). Lineage (NCBI taxonomy): Eukaryota > Viridiplantae > Streptophyta > Magnoliopsida > Asparagales > Amaryllidaceae > Allium > Allium sativum. Next base: position 975,069,290 of record CM060915.1, on the reverse strand, counting down.
TTTAAGGAGTGGATTAATTAAATAAATAAATAATATTACATATAATATACCCCCTCCCCCATCTCACTTTCTCTCTCCCCGAATAAATTAAAGAAAGAAAAAAAACCCGTTGTTTGAATCCTCCGCCGTCCCCGATGTTCGACCTCCGTAGAGACCCGCGCCGGCCTCCGCCTAGTCCCCCCGAACTCCGCCTCCCCTTCTCCTTCCTCCGATCTCCCCCTTTCCTTCTTTGATCGAACCCCCCTCCCACCCCGAAAACCCGCCACCATCAAAACCCTAGCCGCCTGCAAGGACTCCTCCACCAACCTCCTCCGACTGCGAGCTACTCCGACCACCAAACCACCGTGAGTTTGATATATATACTGATTTTTTTTATTTTTAATATATAAGCATTGATTTAAAATTCAGACTTTAGGTAGAAAACATAGGATTAAAAATTAGGTTTTTATATAGGTCTATGATAATAAAAATTGAATCTTTTAAATGAAATGACATTGAACCTTGTTATTTTTATTTTTGCTTTCAATTTTAGATATGATTAGCATATAAAAGAAATTATTTTGATTCATATGGTTAACATAAAAAGATGGTAGTTTGTCATTGAAAGGATTGTGTTTTTATACATTAAAGGATTATATTTTTTTAAATGTGAAAAGATTCGATTTTTATCATAGTAAAGATTATATTTTTATCATAGTAAAGGCGATATTTTTATATAGGAAAGTTCGATATTTTTATATTATAGAAAGAATAAAAATATGATTTTTATATTATAGAAAGAATAAAAATATGATTTTTATATTATAGAAAGAATAAAAATATGATTTTTATATTATAGAAAGAATAAATAAATTTATATTATAGAAAGAACAAAAATATGATCTTTATGCTTTGTTTAGTTAAAAGTATAATCTTTTCTATATAAACATCGTTTTGAAAATATATATTAGCATGATAAAGAGGCGATTTATATGTATATGAAAGTGATATAAAAATGTGATTTTTATATTGAAAGTGAACAAATAAAAATGTGGTTTTTATTTTTAAAAGATAACGGTTTAAAAAATATAATTTTTATCTGTATAGTAGCGGAATAAAAATATAATTTTTATTATGAAGGCGAAGTAAAAATATGTGATTTTTATATATGTAGTGAGTACGGGCAACGAAAGTGACAAAAGGTGAGCCCGGCGAAGATCTTCTACATATGAAGAGTCGTGGCGTTCGGTTTAGCTAGTCGGTGGGAACTCCTCACTTTTATTTTTAATTGTTTTCCAGTTGAAATATATACTAGGATGCAGACGGTGCTTAGTAGCACCCGACACCCGTCATCCACAGACCATGGATGACTTGTTTGTTTGATTGCTGTGTTGTAAAATTTGATGTGTGTTGTTTAATAAAATAAAATATTTTATAGTGGAAAGTATTTTATAGTTAAAAATATGAGTTTTAACGTGTATATAAAATAAATATTTATAAACAAATCGGAGATTTGTTTATATAAACTGATTTGATTGATATTGATTGGGACGATAAATTTTACACATCGCCCAACTGCACAAATAAAATCTGTGTTTGTTGATTTGAAACCCCACATGGGTATTGGGATGATATTTGACGTACACTAATCCCGATTGTTTAGTTGTATGTCAATCGATGGGTTGACAGACTGTGTAAGCGTTAATTATTGATATTTAATGCTTATGCAGTTGTGTGGTGCACTCTGGATGATGGTTGATTATTTATCGTTGCTATTATATACATGTGTTGTAGAAAATCCATATAATTAACATTATATGGTAATTGATTGGGCCTCATTCCAATATAGAAAATAAATTCATGTGTTGAATTGAAAATAAATTCACGTGTTGAATTGAAAAATATTCATGTGTTGAATAGAATAAACATTTATGTGTTGAATAAAAGCCGTGTTGATTAGATTGACGCCATTTTGACGTGAACAAAATTTATATCGATTTTATTCATTTTTTAATGAATATTGAAAGTGATTTTGAAATTCGAATTAAATTGAAATGATTTGAAATTCGAATTAAATTGAAATGAATTGAAATTCGAATTAAATAGAATAGATTTGAATTTCGAATTAAATTGAAATGAATTGAAATTGGAATTAAATTGAACAGATTTGAAATTCGAATTAAACTGAAATGAGTTGAAATTCAAATTAAATTGAATAGATTTGAAATTCGAATTAAATTGAAATGAATTTAAATTCGAATTAAACTGAAATGAATCGAAACTCGAATTAAATTGAAATTGAATTGAAATCTATTTGAAATGAAATTAAAATGAATTTTTATTGAAAAATTCGATTTTGATTTGAATTTGAAAAGGAAGTTGAAATTTTGAAAGAAAATCGACGAAATATATATAATATATATTATATATATAATGGCCTGAATAGAACGCGCCGCGCCGCGGCAGTTCGCGAATTTCGACCATTGACTTCGAATGGATATTACGGGAGATACGACCGTCGGATTCTCCTAAAACCGGAACCGTTGGGTTCGTATCGAAAAGAGCTTTCTAACATATATTAGAGATTTGAAATCTGATGGTTGGATTTGGAATTATGTCCAAATCAAATTTGAAAATGGTCGTTGTAAGTGCAGTTTGATGGCCGTTGATGGAAATTGACTGTACGAGCCTTGATAAAATTATTAAAAATAGTAATAATTTGTGTAAAATCATAAGAAATGATTTGTGAAGAATTGGGATGAAAAAACTCCATATTTGAAAGGGTAAAAGTAGATTTTTATCGAAATGAACTAGTTAGAATAATAATTTATTTATTTTTAAATAAATAAATTGGATTTGAATTGGTTTTAAAAGTAACAAGAATTTCCAATAATTGAATTGGAATGGATGTGAATCGAAATTATCTTTGGAATATTTCGATGGTGGACTTCGTGATTATACAGATATTGTTATGGAAATTTGAAAGATATATTTATATCATTATTTCCTATACGATATTTGTTGGTCGTAGAAGTTGATATTGAATATAAGCCGATATATTTTCTATTCAGAGCCTTGTATTTAATATCAATTGTGATTTGGGTTTGTCCTGAATGGTGTCTTCATTAACACTGTTCTTGAACCCAGTTGAGAAAAAGATTAAATCTTTTTATTTAGATTTAATGAAGTGTACCAATTAAATGGTATTTAATTGGAATTGAATTTGAATTGATTTTTGGGTTTATCGTGAACGGTGTTTTAAATAACACTTGTTCTTTAACCTGATAATTAATGGAATGTGATTTTGGGTTGTCGTGAACGGTATCTTCAATAATACTGTTCTTAGACCCAACTGAGCTAAGAAAATCAGAAACTAATTGGAGATTAGTTAAGTTGAATGGTTTCTTGGGTATTGATCTGATGTTGGTTTCGGCCTTCGGGGTTAATATTTAGGGAACTGTTCTCTTACTAATTTACGGTTAGAGACTAATAGAATGGAATGTGTTGTGGGTTTATCGTGAACCGTGGTTTAAATGACATTGGTTCTTTAACCCAGTTAAAGATTAAAACCAAGTGGAGTTTTAATGAATCTTTAATTAGATTGAAATGATCAAGAATGGAGTATCACCAGTTTTGCTCCAGGCGATAGTTAGATCTTTAATTAGATTTAAAAGTGAAATGGTAATTGAATTTACCGATAACACCGTGGTGTTAGATATGAAGTATGACCAGTTTTACTTCATGGGATGAATAGGTTGGGATTGGGAAATTAAAACAAATGATTACTTCGGTAAGGTTCGTTAATACCGACTAGTTGAATCGATATTCAAAAGAAGATTAAAGAATAAATTTGAGAAATTTATCTTTGATAAAATTAATGGGAACCTATCCCAAAGAATGTGAAATTTAGCAACTAACTGAAAATTAGTTAAGATGAATGGTTTCCTGGGTATTGATCTGATGTTGGTTTCGGCCTACGGGGTTAATATTTGGGGAAGTGTTCCCTTTCTAATTTACGGTTAGTGACTGATGAATTGAAATGAGGCGTATGTTGTGTTTTTGTAACATTTATTTATTACATACGCGAGTTATTCAGAAAGGCCGAGTTTATCCCATTCTGAATAACTGATATGACGATTAGTCGAAGATGAAGACGATGGTTGAAGACCGGAGGTCTTCACGTCGTTTGGATAATTACTGATGATCTTGATTGGGTCGTACACCCAAGAGGAGGGAATCAGTTAGTGGTCGTCCAGACGTACTTGGAGATCGATGGATATGCGAGGTACTAGGTGCCTCCGGTTTCGATCAGACCCAGAACGAACTTGTAAATGGAATGTGTGTCTGACATTGATTTTAGTCCGTGTGATTGATTTCTATTAAATATATATTTGTTTGGCGGAGGAGAATTTATTCTTTTGCTTAACGCCCTTCTCTGAGACGTACGAGCTCAGGGGTTATATATTGATGGATATCAAACGCATGGAGTGAATTGCCTGTGTGGCATGCCTAAGTGGCAAATGATCAAGGCTTCTGTTGAAAATCAAAGTCCTGTGGTTGATGATCAAAGCATGGCATGTGTGGCATAGCTTTGTGTAGCGTTGATTCGCGAGCCTCACACCTCGGTAGTGGACCAGAAATGGGAGAGGACCTCAGGGAGGGCATGCGTTTCCTTCTAGTTAGAAGTGGCATCAGTGGTTTTACACGCCCTGACGAGTTTGACTTATGTGGTCGTTGCTGTTGCGAGGCGCCTCGGATATATGGGTGACTATGTGAAGCCGATGGAGTCATTCGTTGGCTCATTTACGCCCTAAAGGGCATGGAAACGTAGTGTTCTGGCATTTTAATCCACATCGGTGGACCGGCCCTGTCGCTCTAAGGGCTTGACTGAGTACTTGTCCTGAGGCTCGGGCTAGAGAGTCTCGAATCGGTAGAGGACTATCTTTTGCCTCGGTTCACAGATGGAAATCCAACTTCCAATACGTGACTTTGTGGTTTTAATTGTAGAGCCCAGTATAGCGACATAGTTGGATGGGGCACTTATGCCAGTTATGATTTATACTTATGATTTGAAGTTGTTTTATACACTATGCACTTATAATAGTATCAAATGATTTGGTTTAAACGTATCAAGCATTCTTGGCAATTATAAGGTAAAAACCCTATCCTTCGGCTTGCGTTGCATTGTGTGATGGGACCTGGGTCTTATAATAGCTTCATTTTTCTTTATTTAGCATTGCGCTGTTTGTTTTATGCACTGGTATTCTAGGGAGGAAACCTGTTCCGTGTTATACGGCGTGGTCCCTTGATTTATCGAACTTCAAAATAAAGATTAATAACTGTTTTATTTCTCACACTAGTCTCATGATTGACCTGGAGTTTATTGTTTTAACCTAAACTCTAGATGCCCCTATTTTCCGCACGGGCAGCTAGTAGTTTTGGTTTTGTAGATTTATATTCACAGGATCCTGATTTACAGCTGGAATGATGTCCGGAAAGCTCTGTATCCATATATCTCCTTCAGTTGTGTTTTGTATTATTTTCCGCTGCTATGTAATGCATTATAATCTCTGATATTTGTCGAATGTATTTTATTTGTTTATACTCTGTATATTCTTGTATTCTGATGGAATTGTTGTAATAAACAATGAAATATTCTTCTGTCTGCGTTCTTTTGTGTGTTGTTCTCAAAGTATCCGCTCTTTCCTTACCGGGGAAGTTACGGGTCCTTATAGTTGGTATCAGAGCTTTGGTTTACAAAGCTCGAGAACATGACACGTTAGAACCAAATGAAAGAATTCATCAGAAACTGGATTAGCAATATCCAATGAGAATGACTCGTTAGTGATGGGATCAGTAGTATCCTAGAACGAGTGTGAAGAGTGATGTTTTTAAAATAAAAGTGAAAACAAATTTTGTTTTGAAAACTTAAATCAATTATTCGTATTTGATTATTTATTTATAGTGATTTGGACAATCCAGTATATACAGATTTTGCGTATACGTCTGATCCGCGTGTATTCGAAGTTTTAATATATTGGGTAGATATTGAATCACACTGTAGTCGCCCGGAGATGATTCTGATGATTGATCGATCAACATCAGAATTCATGTTCGAGTGACGAAAGTGGGATTTCTATATATTTCCAATTGACTGGTGTGAGAACGAAAACTAGATAGGGCCTATTGTTGTGATTTGGCATCAAAAACATGATTTTTGTATATGTATCAAATTTATGTGTTTGAAAAGATAATCAACTAATTGATTGATGATTGTGTTGTGGGATTATTTATTTAAACCATTATGTGAAAGTACGGTAAATGTTGAACCTTTAGCCAAATTGTATCAAATAGTGAGTGTATTGAAAATTTGTCGCATTTGTATGCATATACATGTACTTACATTGAACAGGTCATAGCAAGGAGGCTAGAGCAGAAGAATAAAATTGTTTGCCCGACAAATAGGTATATGTTTACTAATTTCTTGGGTTTGGATGATTTTATGAGCCGATTGGCTATTTCTTTTTCTTTTTCTTTTTGGATTGATAAGGGCCATGGGAGGCTATTTAAAATATCCCGAAGTCCCCGGTGCAGGGGAGGTAATGGCAAAAAATTTCAAAAATTTAGGGTGTTAGCCAAATTTTTGAAAAATTTGAAAAGTTCATAGAAACTGAAAAGTTGAAGAACTAAAGTCGTAATGAAAATAATGAAAGTTGAGTTGGTTTGTTAAACAACTTTTGGTTTCATTCCTTTTCGGGGACGAAAAGTTTTAAGTGGGGGAGATTGTAATAACCCCGAATTCTGAGCCAATTTAAAAAATTTATTTTGAAAATTTTAGTGAATTTTGAATGTTTAAAATGAATTATTCTAAATAATAATGACGGGAAATTTCTTTTTGAATAGAGTTAGAATGTATATATTTATATAGATCGTCGTTAGAATATAAATATTTATTTTAAATTATATAACGAGCCTGAAACGGCGCGGTAGTTTGAAAATTCGATTTCAAAATTCAAATGAATGTACCGGGTGCAAAATAAACCGGATTTTAGCGAAACCAAAAACATTAAAATCTATTTGAGAATATCTTTCCAACGAATCCGGAAAATCAAAATTTCATAGCGCGAATCAAAAGATATGCCCAGTTGAAAATTCAGAATAGTCGCTATGGAATTCTAGCCCTTAAAAATGGGAATTTTGCAAACGACCTCGGTTTTCGACGAAACCACTTTTGTTGGATCTGTAATGTCAAGTTATTGCTAGGTTTCAAAATTTGTAATTTTTCGAATCAATATGTGAGCGTGGCGAAGTAAAACATGTTTTGACAGTTTTAGTCAATTTCGATCGACCAGAAAATGGCCATTTTTCAAATGGTCTCAGAATTCAACGAAATTGGTTTTGTTAGGACCGTATCGTCAATACGAATCTAGAAAATATTTTTCGAGTTAGTATGTGACCCCAGTAAATTGAAATGTGCGTTCAAAATCAATATATAGATTTATATTTTGATTTTGACGGAAACTGATTGAAACAGTCGAATCAGCTTATGGGACAATCCCATTGTGTTCGGAATGGGGGTAATTAGCTATGGACGACAGTCGGTGGGTTTGATTTCGAGTTCGAAATAAAAGTCAAATTTAAGGATTGGATTAATTAAATAAATAAATAATATTATATATAATATACCCCCTCCCCCATCTCACTTTCTCTCTCCCTAAATAAATTAAAGAAAGAAAAAAAAACCGTCGTTCGAATCCTCCGCCGTCCCCGATGTTCGACCGCCGTCGAGACCCGCGCCGGCCTCCGCCAAGTCCCCCCGAACTCCGCCTCCCCGTCTCCTTCCTCCGATCTCCCCCTTTTTTTCTTCGATCGAACCCACCTGAAAACCCGCCACCATCAAAACCCTAGCCGCGTGCAAGGACTCCTCCACCAACCTCCTCAGACTGCGAGCTACTCCGACCACCAAACCACAGTGAGTTAGATATGTATGCTGATTTTTTTTTAGTTTTAATATATAAGCATTGATTTAAAATTCAGACTTTAGGTAGAAAACATAGGATTAAAAATTAGGTTTTTATATAGGTCTATGATAATAAAAATTTAATCTTTTAAATGAAATGACGTTGAACCTTGTTCTTTTTATTTTTGTTTTCAATTTTAGATATGATTAGCATATAAAAGAAATGATTTTGATTCATATGGTTAGCATAAAAAGATGATAGTTTGTCATTGAAAGGATTGTGTTTTTATACATTAAAGGATTAGATTTTTTTAAAATGTGAAAAGATTCGATTTTTATCATAGTAAAGATTATATATTTATCATAGTAAAGACGATATTTTTATATAGGAAAGTTCGATATTTTTATATTATAGAAAGAATAAAAATATGATTTTTATATTATAGAAAGAATAAAAATATGATTTTTATATTATAGAAGAAATATGATTTTTATATTATAGAAAGAATAAAAATATGATCTTTATGCTTTGTTTGGTTAAAAGTATAATCTTTTCTATATAAACATCATTTTGAAAATATATATTAGCATGATAAAGAGGTGATTTATATGTATATGAAAGTGATATAAAAATGTGATTTTTATATTGAAAGTGAACAAATAAAAATGTGGTTTTTATTTTTAAAAGTAGTGGTTTAAAAAATATAATTTTTATTCGTATAGTAGCGGAATAAAAATATAATTTTTATTATGAAGGCGAAGTAAAAATATGTGACTTTTATATATGTAGTGAGTACGGGCAACGAAAGTGACAAAAGGCGAGCCCGGCGAAGATCTTCTACATATGAAGAGTCGTGGCGTTTGGTTTAGCTAGTCGGTGAGAACTCCTCACTCTTATTTTTATTTGTTTTCTAGTTGAAATATATACTAGAATGCAGACGGTGCTTAGTAGCACCCGACACCCGTCGTCCACAGACCATGGATGACTAGTTTGTTTGATTGCTGTGTTGTAAAATTTGATGTGAGTTGTGGAATGAAATAAAATATTTTATAGTGGAAAGTATTTTATAGTTAAAAATATGAGTTTTAACGTGTATATAAAATAAATATTTATAAACAAATCGGAGATTTGTTTATATACACTGATTTGATTTATATTGATTGGGACGATAAATTTTACACATCGCCCAACTGCACAAATAAAATCTATGTTTGTTGATTTGAAACTTCACACGGGTATTGGGATGATATTTGACGTACACTAATCCCGATTGTTTAGTTGTATGTCAATCGATGGGTTGACAGACTGTGTAAGCGTTAATTATTGATATTTAATGCTTATGCAGTTGTGTGGTGCACTCTGGATGATGGTTGATTGTTTATCGTTGTTATTATGTACATGTGTTGTAGAAAATCCATATAATTAACATTATATGGTAATTGATTGGGCCTCATTCCAATATAGAAAATAAATTCATGTGTTGAATTAAAAATAAATTCACGTGTTGAATTGAAAAATATTCATGTGTTGAATAGAATAAACATTCATGTGTTGAATAAAAGCCGTGTTGATTAGATTGACGCCATTTTGACGTGAACGATATTTATATCGATTTTATTCATTTTTCAATGAATATTGAAAGTGATTTTGAAATTCGAATTAAATTGAAATGATTTGAAATTCGAATTAAATTGAAATGAATTGAAATTCGAATTAAATAGAATAGATTTGAAATCCGAATTAAATTGAAATGAATTGAAATTCGAATTAAATTGAATAGATTTGAAATTCGAATTAAATTGAAATGAATTGAAATTCGAATTAAATTGAAATGAATTGAAATTCGAATTAAATTGAAATTGAATTTAAATCGATTTGAAATGAAATTAAAATAAATTTATATTGAAAAAATCGTTTTTGATTTGAATTTGAAAAGGAAGTTGATATCGTTTTGAAAACGAATTTAAACGTTTTATAAAATATGTTTTGAAAGGAAATCGACGAAATATATATAATATATATATTATATATATAGAATGGCCTGAATAGAACGCGCCGCGCCGAGGCAGTTCGCGAATTTCGACCATTGACTTCGAATGGATATTACGGGAGATCCGACCGTCGGATTCTCTAAAACTGGAACCGTTGGGTTCGTATTGAAAAGAGCTTTCTAAGGAATATTGGAGATTTGAAATCTGACGGTTGGATTTGGAATTATGTCCAAATCAAATTTGAAAAAGGTCGCTGTAAGTGCGGCTCGATGGCCGTTGATGGAAATCGACTGTACGGGCCTTGATAAAATTATTAAAAATAGTAATAATTTGTGTAGAATCATAAGAAATGATTTGTGAAGAATTGGGATGAAAAACTCCATATTTGAAAGGGTAAAAGTAGATTTTTATCGAAATGAACTAGTTTTGAACTAGAATAATAATTTATTTATTTTTAAATAAATAAATTGGATTTGAAATGGTTTTAAAAGTAACCAGAATTTCCAATAATTGAATTGGAATGGATGTGAATCGAAATTATCTTTGGAATATTTCGATGTTGGATTTCGTGATTATACAGATATTGTTATGGAAATTTGAAAGATATATTTATATCGTTATTTCCTATACGATATTTGTTGGTCGTAGAAGTTGATACTGAATATAAGCCGATATATTTTCTATTCAGAGCCTTGTATTTAATATCAAATGTGATTTGGGTTTGTCGTGAATGGTGTCTTCATTAACACTGTTCTTGAACCCAGTTGAGAAAAAGATTAAATCTTTTTATTTAGATTTAATGAAGTGTACCAATTAAATGGTATTTAATTGGAATTGAATTTGAATTGATTTTTGGGTTAATCGTGAACGGTGTTTTAAATAACACTTGTTCTTTAACCCGATAATTAATGGAATGTGATTTTGGGTTATCATGAATGGTATCTTCAATAATACTGTTCTTAGACCTAACTGAGTTAAGAAAATCAGAAACTAACTGGAGATTAGTTAAGTTGAATGGTTTCTTGGGTATTGATCTGATGTTGGTTTCGACCTTCGGGGTTAATATTTAGGGAACTGTTCTCTTACTAATTTATGGTTAGAGACTAATAGAATGGAATGTGATGTGGGTTTATCGTGAACCGTGGTTTAAATGACATTGGTTCTTTAACCCAGTTAAAGATTAAAACCAAGTGGAGTTTTAATGAATCTTTAATTAGATTGAAATGATCGAGAATGGAGTATCACCAGTTTTGCTCCAGGCGATAGTTAAATCTTTAATTAGATTTAAACGTGAAATGGTAATTGAATTTACCGATAACACTGTGGTGTTAGATATGAAGTATGACCTGTTTTACTTCATGGGATGAATAGTTTGGGATTGGGAAATTAAAACAAATGATTACTTCGGTAAGGTTCGTTAATCCCGACTAGTTGAATCGATATTCAAAAGAAGATTAAAGAATAAATTTGAGGAATTTATCTTTGATAAAATTAATGGGAACCTATCCCAAAGAATGTGAAATTTAGCAACTAACCGAAGATTAGTTAAGATGAATGTTTTCCTGGGTATTGATCTGATGTTGGTTTCGGCCTTCGGGGTTAATATTTGGGGAATTGTTCCCTTACTAATTTACGGTTAGTGACTGATGAATTGGAATGAGACGTATGTTGTGTTTGTGTAACACTTGTTTATTATATACGCGAGTTATTCAGAAAGGCCGGGTTTATCCCATTCTAAATAACTAATACGACGATTAGTCGAAGATGAAGACGGTGGTTGAAGACCGGTGGTCTTCACGTCGTTTGGATAATTACTGATGATCTTGATTGAGCCGTACACCTAAGAGGAGGGAATCAGTTAGTGGTCGTCCAGACGTACTTGGAGATCGATGGATAAGCGAGGTACTAGGTGCCTCCGGTTTCGTTCAGACCCAGAACGAACTTGTAAATGGACTGTGTGTCTGACATTGGATTTTAGTCCGTGTGATTGATTTCTATTAAATATATATCTGTTTGGAGGCGGAGAATTTATTCTCTTGCTTAACGCCCTTCTCTGAGACGTAGGAGCTCAGGGGTTATATATTGATGGATATCAAACGCATGGAGTGAATTGCCTGTGTGGCATGCCTAAGTGGCAAATGATCAAGGCTTCTGTTGAAAAGCAAAGTCTTGTGGTTGATGATCAAAGCACGGCCTGTGTGGCATAGCTTTGTGTAGCGTTGATTCGCGAGCCTCACACCCCGGTAATGGACCAAAAACGGGAGAGGACCTTAGGGAGGGCATGCGTTTCCTTCTAGCAAGAAGTAGCATTAGTGGTTTTACACGCCCTGACGTGTTTGACTTATGTGGTTGTTGCTGTTGCGAGGCGCCTCGGATATATCGGTGACTATGTGAAGCCGATGGAGTCATTCGTTGGCTCATTTACGCCCCACAGGGCGGGGAAACGCAGTGTTCAGGCATTTTAATCCACATCGGTGGATCGACCCTGTCGCTCCAAGGGCTTGACTGAGTACTTGTCCTGAGGCTCGGGCTAGAGGGTCTCGAATCGGTAGAGGACTATCTTTTGCGTCGGTTCACAGATGGAAATCCAACTTCCAATATATGACTTTGCGGTTCTGATTGTAGAGCCTAGTATGGCGACATAGTGGGATGGGGGCACTTATGCCGTCTATGATTGATACTTATGATTTGAAGTTGTTTTATACACTATGCACTTATAATAGTATCAAATGATTTGTTTTAAACGTATCAAGCATTCTTGGCTATTATAAGGTAAAAACCTTATCCTCCGGCTTGCGTTGCATTATGTGATGGGACCTGGGTCTTATAATAGCTTCATTTTTCTTTATTTACCATTGCGCTATTTGTTTTATGCACTGGTATTCTTGGGAGGAAACCCGTTCCGTGTTATACGGCGTGGTCCCTTGATTTACCGAACTTCAAAATAAAGATTAATAACTGTTTTAGTTCTCACACCAGTCCCATGACTGACCTGGAGTTTATTGTTTTAACCTAAACTCTGGGTGCCCCTATTTTCCGCATGGGCAGCTAGTAGTTTTGGTTTTGCAGATTTATATTCATACGATCCTGATTTACAGCTGGAATGATATCCGGAAAGCTCTGTATCCGTATATCTCCTTCAGTTGTGTTTTGTATTATTTTCCGCTACTATGTAATGCATTATAATCTCTGATATTTGTCGAATGTATTTTATTTGTTTATACTCTGTATATTCTTGTATTCTGATGGAATTGTTGTAATAAACAATGAAATGTTCTTCTGTCTATGTTCTTTTGTGTTTTGTTCTCAAAGTATCCGCTCTTTCCTTACCGGAGAAGTTACAGGTCCTTACATGTTGACAATGTCATTCAAAAATTTTAGCAACAACTTTACCTGCATGAATGGAGTTCACATCTAATCAAACAAAATAAAAAGATAGCTTAATATCAGTACTCAGTGAATACAAACAATTGATGAACAACTTCAATCAGCAATCATTAAATAAAAATCGCAAACTAAAGCAACTAATAAACAACAAGATGTAATCGGCAAAGGAGTACTTACTTGTGTAGCAATCGGCAGATCCAAATAATTGCAAATTGTCAGCGTGGATTGTCTGTGTATCGATAGGTGAGAGGATCTGATTTCTTCAACAAACAATCAAATTCGGCTACATGATTTTGATTTTGTACACAAATCGGCTTTGAAAAACCTAATTTTTATTTTCGTTTGAAGCTTTGAATTTGAATACCGACGGTGATTTATCAACAGATAGTGATTTGGAAAACTTTGGCCTGAAAAATAATTAATTGGAACCTGTGTCCTTAAAATTAATTGGTTGAGGGAAGTAAGCCCTTAATGTAAAATGGTTACTTAAATAGAAGTTGATGCTAGCCCATAAGCTCCACGTTAGAGACGAAACCCCATTCGTTATTGCAGCCACCAGTTAAAGAACAAGCCAAAGGCATGTAATTACATGAAAATGTCCACCACCCAAAGACTTGGGACGAAAACAATAAGGGTTACCGAGTTAAGAAAGAAACAGAGAAGAGATTGAAAAAATTAGGGTAAAATGGGGATTCAGCACCGATTTCATCGCATAAGCTTAGATCTGGATTTGAAGTGGAGTTTAGTAGAGGAGGGTCCACGCGTGGCATAAGCTTGGAAAGAAGAAGATCATAGAAATGAGGAGATGGGAGAAAGGGTAGAAATGATTTTGAGAAGAGTACGGTTGCGTGAAGAAGAGAATGGAGGAAGAGGGTATTTCAATACGCCATTTACGAACTTCGGCCTACTAAAGAAGCTTTTTTCGTAATCGGGCTTGTTTTCAAAATGTTTGAAAATGTAATGAAAGTTCAAATGCTTGCAACATTTGAAATATTAATTTCAAATTTTAAAATTTATTTATATGACTAATAAATTAAATGAGTTAATTAATTAAAACTTATATGCATGTAGTATATATATTGGTATATGTTATGTTATTGTAAATTTTTTAGATAACATAAGCATATACCTATGTATGTGCTAGCCAAATTTATGGTTAACACCTCGAAAATGAAATCTACCTACAGAACTCTTGTTTTAAAACGGAACAGAGCTTAGAATTGGAAACTGCCTATATGATGGAATCCTTGTAGAAATACCACTGGACAAATCCAAAGGAACATTTCTTGTTGAAAATGAATTGAGTTGCGAACCTTTATTTCAATTTCCTGAATGTGAGTCCTATTCTCTTGTATATCTACTCCCTATGAGTTGACTGATATTTTTAAACAATTCTATCTGATCGCAAAACTGAGTCGAAGAAGGCTAATCCTTCATTATAGTCAATACATGAAGGGCTTTCCTGAATCTTCCTTGATTCCTTAGAGGTTTGAAAAGATAGCGGAAATATGCCCCTAATTCCAATAAATCCTTTAAATTTTATAAGTCTCTTAGCTTGGAGATCCAAATAAAAATCTTCAGTTACAACTATAGCCATTAAGCTATGGATAGTCTCTATTTCATAATATAAGAGTCTAAAAAATGATTGCGGGTCAGGGATTAAACCTAATTGTGCATAGATTGCATTTTGTACCTACAATGTTAGTGAAAAAGTAACTTTAATATACAATTAAAACTAGATACCTTGCGATTACCTTGATTATTGTATATTCTCTTTTCATTGATCATATTCAATGTTTCTCTCTTCAAACTGACTTAGTTATTAAGGCTTGACTCCGCCATAAAAGATTACCGTAGTGTTGAAAGTACAATGAATGTTCCAAATTAAAATGAACCCTCAGTTTGAGTTTCTGAGGTCCTATTTATATATGTGGATTGATCCTTCCTTAGAGTTAAATGCTTCGCTTCGGTCACCCTATAGGGTTTAATCACGAAAACTCGGCGTGCATACTGGTAACTTTCCTTTGAAAGCAAAACTAAATAGCCACTTACGAGGGTCTTACCCGAGGGATCTTTTAGTTGGATGCAAGAGAGGTAGTCTCGCAAGAGCTTTTGGTTTTTCTTTAACTTTAGGCTCATGCTCTATTTCTATGGTTTGGAGGTCTAGAATAATATTCCTTGCCCTTTGTGCTATGCCAGCTGCATCTTGTCTTTCCTAGGCCTTGGAGGTACGCATTGAAAGGCTTGCTTTATTTCTTCCAAAAGGTTCTTTGGGTACCCTGTTGGAGAATGGAGTTTTGATGACAACAATCTTATTTCTATTGATTATAAAATATATTTTAACACCTCTATCTAGAATATATATATATATATATATATATGTATGTATGTATGTATACGCACACACATATGCAGGATTTATATAAAGGAAATATTACTGAAGACTGTACAGTTTAAAGATGTTGGAGATTCAGAATTCAGAGATGCTTCAAGACTCATGAGTATTCAAGATTTCAAGAGTTCAAGATAAAATAGTTATAGAGTCTTGATTATGTAAGACTCTGAATAACACTCCAGGTTCAAATTCAAAATAATTTCAAATTTTGTTTTCCAAGATTCTGTTTTCAAATTCTATCTTAAATCTCTTTCTTCTCTATTTTACTTTCTATTCTTATTTGATTTTAAACTTAAGTTTTGTGGATTTATAATTTATATATTTATATATAGTTTTAAACTGTATAATTTTATAAATATGTTTATATAGTTTATATTAATGTTTTCATATGATTTTCTACTTTATAATATTTATTTATAACACTATATTTAATTAAAGAATTTCCAAAATTATATATATATATCAATATACTTGAAAATATTCAAATTTCAAATTTATACCTATATATGTCGACATACATATTTATACATGTCGACATATAACTATCATTTTTTTAAATTTGGAAGGAAGTGTCTTTTCACTATTTGTGATGGTTCTGAGACGTTGCAACCTTTCACAAATTATAAAAAGAGCTGATTCCAAATTTTAATCACTTCTTCTTCTCCACTTTCATTCCCTTTCATTACACCATTATTCTTTATCATTTTTATGATTTCTACACCTATACTCTACCAAATTCAATTCTGTTTTCACTAATCTTCTTCTCTCTACACTTTCTACTCGTTACTCTCTCAATCAAGTGCTAGTGAAGAGTTATAGGGTTGTTTGTAATTGTTTGGGTTAAGTATAAGAATCGGTGGTATCCCTTGTAGCCGTTAAATCAAGGACGGGTAATCGGTGGTTTCCCCTGTAAGCAAGGAAGGTATACTTGATCAAGTGCGTGTGTGGAACCGATGGTATCCCTTGTAGACATGAAATCAAGGAGGGTTGTAATTGGATACTGATATAGTAATAAAACTCTACACAATCCAGCGTTGTGTGGGACTGGATGTAGGGGCAACTCCAAACCGGTATAAAATCCAGTGAGTTCTTTCCTTTTCTGTACTTTACTTTTGTTTATCTTTGCATTTGTGTTTGATTCTGTGTTAATGATTGTTTCTCCGGTTTTGATTCATATATTAGTTTATATAAGTTTTGATTTTGTTTAAATTCTCAAAAACACTTTACATCCCCTCTAATGTTTGTTTTGCCTTAACGATCCATTCCACAATCCCTAACAATTGGTACCAGAGCAAGGTCTTTCAAAAAGTTCATAATCTGATTTTTGAAATTAATGATAATTGCAACCAACACATGTAGCAATAGTAGTTCCTTTATAGAGGGCCAGTCCACTGTCAGACCACCACTGTTTAATGGTAGTAATTATTCATATTGGGCATGTAGAATGAAAATATATTTATAGTCAGTAGGATTAGACACATAGAATAGTACACAAAATGAATTTGTTGAACCCACAACTGCTTTTGCACAATTGACAAATGAACAAAAGACTACTGCACAAAGCAATTCTAAAGCCATGAATATGTTATTTTGTTCATTAGATAGGAATGAGTTCAATAGAGTGTCAGTATGTAAAACTGCTTATGAAATTTGGAGAACTTTACAAGTTACTCATGAGGGAACTAGTAAAGTTAGACAAACTAAAATAGCAATGTTAGTTAATCAGTTTAAATTATTCAAAACGAATGAGAATGAGTCTATTTCAGATATGTATTGCAGATTTCAAGAGATAGTGGATTCATTAACAGCATTCGCAAAACCTATTTTGAAGCAGACCTAGTCGAAAAAATATTAAGTTTACTAACTCCAGAATGGGATCAGAAAACTTTGGCAATTGAAGAAGCCAATGATGTCAATGAAATGAAGATTGAGGAGTTAATCGAAAATCTAATGTCTTATGAAGTCCAAATGCAAAAGGGAAAAGAAAACAGGTCAACTGTGAAGACATCTATTGCATTGAAAGCAACATCAAATGATTCTGACTCAAGTAGTGAAGATGATGAAGAAACAGTTCTTATAGCAAATCATTTTAGAAAATTTCTAAGATATAGAAGGAGACATTATAATCAAGGAAGTTCAAAAGAAAATGATGGTCGATGTTATAACTGCAACAAACTAGGCCATATAAAGAAAATGTGTCCATATCCAGATAAATCAACTCAACAAATAGGCAACAACAATTCGTCGAGAAAGAGAAAGAAAGCATACGCAGCAACGTTAGATGATTCAGATTCATCATCAAGTGATGAAGAGCCAGAAACCAGAAATTCGAATATATGCTTTACGCCAATTCTGAGTTCAGAAAATTTCGAAGAAAAGGATCTAAAAACCAGGTACGCCTTAATTAATTTTTTATTTTATTCGTTAAATGGTTGCTTTGTTTGTTTGCTTTGATTTGAATTTAAAAAAACTTTAAACTTGAAATTCAAATTTGAATTTTGAAATTTGAAATTCAAAATAATAATATAATAATAAATAACAAATGAAATAAATTGTTTGTGTATTTGATAGGATTAGAATTATTTTACGAATTCGTTAAACCAGAAATATAAATTGATAATATAAATCACATTTCATAAAAATCCAGTTTCCTTTAAAAATATGCACATATGTCAACATATATTGACCAGTAATTTGAAATTCAAATTTTGAATTTTAAAGGTTTAAACTTTCAAACTTTTCACCAACTCCCAAGGTCTGAAAAGGTGTCATTTAAGTCTGAAAAGTTGTGCCTATTCAATTCATATCCATTCAATTTCTATATATACACATATTCTCTTTATCTTTCATTCATAATTCAAAACAGTATTCTTCATATCTATTCTCTTCAAAATTATCAATTCAATGGCTTCCTCAAGTTCATCTCAAAGTCTGAAAATAACCAAAACCATCAAAGGTTATCTTCATAATGACAAAGAAGCTATCATAATCTATGCTAACTATTTAGCAAATGCTAAAGTTAACATGGGCGCTTTCTCCAACTTTGGAGATTTTCCCTCCTACAATAATACTTCTCTTTTCGAACACAACAAATTCCTAAGTCTAATTTATTCTCATGATAACGACGAAGTGTGTTATCCCAAACTCGTCAAAGTGTTCTATGCAAATCTCAATCGTGGATTTTACGAAGGCAATGAAGATCGAATTTGGAGTAGCGTCAAAGGCACGCAAATTGTTCTTGATGCCAAACTCCTCGGCACTATTCTAAATTGTAGAAGCACAGGCTTGGATTTTTTGGATTTCAAAATTGATGAAACCAATTTAGAGACCTATCACGACATATTTGAAGATGATGCTCCAATGGAGTTTAAAAATCACTTCTTTCATCCAAAAACAAGATTGGTAAACCTTCTTCTTTAACATACCATCACTCCCCGTTCCGGAAATTTCAACAATCCAGCTCTCAAAGTTCGAAAGGCTCTCTTTGCTATTATGGGTGGCTATACTATCAATTGGGTCGACATGATTTTAAATGAAATTAAGCCCATGGAATTGTCCTCAAGAGAAAGCACTCTCTACTATGGTGTTTATCTCACTCGTATTTTCAAATACTTTGGAGTTGACCTTCATGGAGAAGAGTTTATACCAAGAAAAGTGTTTGATTCATCAAACATACATCTCATGCAAATTCCTCTCACTTTCAAGCCATATGAGACATTTGAAGCCAAAAAATCTCGAATGCAACAAGAACAAGCACCAATGGGAGTCAATGAAGAAGAAACTTCTTTAGAAGGTGTTGAGTGTCCAACCAACACTAGACGCATTTCCAAAGAGACGATTGTTCAAAACCAAGTTAAAATTGTCAACAATCAAAAGAAGCTTAAGAAGAACTTCTCCAAAATGACCAAGTTCATGGTCAAGATGGGAAAAAAGATTGGAATCTCACCTCCCTAATCATCATCAGAAAACTAGACAAACTGGTTTAATTTATCTCTATGTATTTACGTTCGAATCTCGTATTTAGTATGTCTTAATTAGTTGGATGTATTTGCTTTCTATTAAGAAATGAATGGAGTTTTATTCATGTTAAAATCATCTATAAGTCTCTGAAAAAACTTTAGAATTAATTATAGTTTAATATAAGTTCAAAAGATTTAAAATTCAAAAATAATCAAAAAAAAAATATAGCATATGTCGACATACATTTATGTATATGTCGACATATAACTACCAGATTTTCAAATTGTTTCAAATTTTAAAATTAAATAACTAGTCTTGTCCATTCAAAATCCAACGAATTCCAGACCCTATTTAAGCCTATTTCTTCCACAAAAATTCATTATTCTATTTCTCCTTCTTTCTTATTCATTTCTCATCAAATCCATGGCAAATCCTATCCATAATCTTAGTAAAAATCTAGAAGAAACCTTGAATTCTTCCAAATATATCCTCTCTATCATTATACGAAACCAGCGTCATCTCGAACTAAGCCAACTAAAGATGTTTGAGTAGCAAGAGAAACATTTTGATGCAATTCGGTGGCTAATCTCTCCCCTTTTCAGAGATGAAGATAATAATCTTGCAAAGGCTCCACCAACCAAAGAAGATGAGGATTGGGAAGTCATCAAGAAGGATCTAATCTTTCGAGAAGACGAACGGGTTGAAGTTCCAAGAAACGTTTAATGGATTGTTATGGTTGATTTGATTGATTTGTTTGAATTTGATTTGAATTTTATAACTTGAAACTTGTGTATATTAAACAAATGGTGTGGTGTTCTTTTGATTTGATTTGGTTCGTATAATTAATATCAAATAAATGTAAATATAATACTCGGACTGGTTTGTATTTAATCATCATAATGTTAGGAATTACTATTATAGGTTTATATAGATTAAGGGGGAGTATTCTACTTAGTTACTTATAGTTTTTTATTTGGAGAGTTATACGATTTAGGGGGAGTAGTTTTAGACTTTCTTTCCAATAATGCCAAAGGGGGAGAAATTATAAAATATAGACATAGTTTATAGGATTTATATAGACGGGGGGAGTATTTGAAGGATCATTATCCACAAGTATGTACAGGTATGATATTTTATAAACTAAGGTTATCATCATCAAAAAGGGGGAGATTGTTGGAGAATGGAGTTTTGATGACAACAACATTATTTTAATTGATTATAAAATATATACAAATACCTCTATCTAGAATATATATGTACGCATATGCAGGATTTCTACACAGGAAATACTATTGAAGACTGTATAGTTTAAATATGTTAGAGATTCAGAATTCAGAGATATTTCAAGACTCATGAGTATTCAAGATTTCAAGAGTTCAAGATAAAATAGTTATAGAGTCTAGATTATGTAAGACTCTGAACAGCACTCCAAGTTCAAATTCAAAATAATTTCAAATTCTTTTTTCCAAAATTCTGTTTTCAAATTTTATCTTAAATCTCTTTCTTCTCTATTTTTATTTGATTTTAAACTTAAGTTTTATAGATTTATACTTTATATATTTATATTTTATATATACTTTATATTTATATAGTTTTAAACTCTATAATTTTAATATGTTTATATAGTTTATATTTATGTTTTCATATGATTTTCTACTTTATAATATTTATTTACAACACTATATTTTGATTCAAGAATTTCTAGAACTATATATATATATATATATATATATATCAAAACACTTGAAAATATTCAAATTTGAAATTTATACCTATATATGTCGACTTACATACATACATACATATATATATATATATATATATATATATATATATATATGTCGACACATAACTATCATTTTTTTTAAATTTGAAAGTGTCTTTTCACTATTTGTGATGGTTCTAAGACGTTGCGACCTTTCAAACATTATAAAAAGGGGCTGATTTCGAATTTTTAATCACTTCTTCTTCTCCACTTACATTCCCTTTCATTACACCATTATTCTTTATCATTTTTATGATTTCTACACCTATACTCTACGGAATTCAATTTTGTTTTCACTAATCTTCTTCTCTCTACACTCTCTACTCATTACTCTCTGAATCAAGTGCTATTGAAGAGTTATAGGGATGTTTGTAATAGTTTGGATTAAGTAAAGGAATCGATGGTATCCCTCGTAGCCGTGATATCAAGGACGGGTAATCGGTAGTATCCCTTGTAGCCGTGAAATCAAGAACGGGTAATCGGCGGTATCCGTCGTAGCCGTGAAATCAAGGATGGTATACTTGATCAAGTGTGTGTGCGTGGAATCAGTGGTATCCCTTGTAGCCGTGAAATCAAGGAGGGTTGTAAGTGGATACTGATTGAGTAATAATACTCTGCACAATCCAGCGTTGTGTGGGACTAGATGTACGAGCAATTCCGAATCAGTATAAAATCCGGTGTGTTCTTTCCTTTTCTATACTTTACTTTTGTTTATCTTTGCATTTGTGTTTGATTCTATGTCTGTGATTGTTTTTGTGATGTTTGATTCATATATTAGTTCAAATAAGTTTAGATTTTGTTTAAATTCTCAAAAATACCATTCACCCCCCTCTTATGTTTGTTCTGCCTTAACGATCCATTCCGCAATCCCTAACATACCCGTATTAGGTTACTCTTACCTCTTTCATCTTCATAGCTTCCGGAGTTCCTCTCTTCTTATTTTGTCTTTTATTACTCAAATAATCCTTGTGATTTGTCTATTGTTGTTTCGAAGGCTTGTTCGGCTTCATCTATTCTTCTTTGTTGGTATTCCCAGGGTAGATCCCTTTGACTCTGTTCTTTTATGGCTAGGCTTGGTCTGAGTGCTCCTCCTGAATAACCTATTCCTTTGACGCACTTTTCCGTTGCATTTCTCTCTTACAGGGTCAATATGTCTAAAGTCGACACCATTTTAGTTTATACTAGAGAAAGATTACAAAACTGAAAGGAAATCCTCCCTTCTCCTCCTTTTGATAATGCTCAAGAATATCACCGGGAGTTTAACACTTTGTTCTTCCAAATACTGCTGGTTTTCACACTTCTTTACCCCAATGCACAATTTTGATTATCCCTGATTATTTTTATGCTAAAAGTATGTAAAATAAAATTTGAAATTGATATTATTTAAATAAAATTGTTTAATTAAATAAATTAGTTAAAGGTTAATTAATTAAATAAAAATGTACGTATATAAGAAATATGCGTTATGCTATAAAGATTATAGTAGAAATGTCCAAAAAAAAGTTGTATTGGAGTACAAATATAAAATTAATTAAAGAGTTCATTAATTCAAATTATTAAATAAGATTTAATTAATGAAATATTATACATAAGACTATCATATAGAAGTAACATGAAATATAAAAGTTATATAATAATCAAACGTATATGATATGACCGTATAAACTAAGTATGGAACATCAAAGAAACATAAATAGACTTAAGAAATAAATACATATGTAATTGTACATATAGTATGATTTCTGATGTGTTTGACACTTGAATCATGAGAGTATTTCAAAATAAATACATTATTCCATAAGTCAATATCACTCGGCATAATATATTTAAGAGTATGAATGTTTAATATAAAGTTGCCCTCTATCATTTATATATTAATGAATTACTCGCATACTCCTTAATTGTTAAGCTTTCCTCAAGCTGGGAATGTTATGTGTAGTACTATTAATATATCAAATAGATGAGGTAACTACATGCATTTGTTGAGCTTTCCTCAAGGTACATGCATTATACTTAAGTCGTTGCAAAATGATAGGTTCAAGCGAATATTCTTACTTTACTTGTTGAGATTTCCTCAAGGTAAAAGCTGGATTAGGAAAGGTACCAAAAGGTTAAGAGATGTATGTGTTACAACCGATAAAGAGATATCCATCGTATGCAGGCCTATGATTTATTGAGCTATCCTCATGGTCAGAATCCCAAGGCACACGAGTCCTAACACCCAATAGTAAAGTTGAAAGACTTCTATGTTTCACTTAGGGTTTGATGAAACATAAAAGAATAGTGGGAGCCTTATTAGAAAAATAAAATGGAAACATTTACCTTTAATATTGTAAGAACATATGTTAAATAATGTTAATTATCTACAATGATAAATTTGAGCATTTAATATGACTAATAAAACATATATCAAATGAAATAAATTGAATGTTGATATATGGAAATATTATACCTACTATTAAAATTCCTATTGCATATTATTGTTTTCTATACCCATGCAAGTGCCTAATTTTACAACTACTTAATACATTCATAAAATGACCACTTACACGTTTATTTGGTTGATACTGTATATTGCATTCTATGTGTTTCGAACTCTAAAAGAATTATGAGATTATGAATATTTTATTCGTACACTATCACATATAAATGTTATATAGTGAATGGTCATAATTCGTAATGTACGATACTTCAATGAATATAGTTCATTCGAAATAAGTTGATGAATTGTACTTTGAGATCGAGAATTCAATTTGTTTGATTACATAAATGATCATGTAGTGTTAATTGTGATATAAGGCCTGAACTACTGTATAGTCTAAGAACTTGGTAGCTAGAATGTCAGTCTAATTAGTTTACGTGAAAGCAACATATTTGATATCCTTAAATGTTATGGATAATCAAATGCATTTTCATAAAGAGTTTGTCATGATATTGTAGTAAGGATTTTTTTTGAATGGTGTGACTATTGAAAAAACTAAATGTAAATTAAGGTATAGTTGGCATGAAGAGAGTGAGTAGTCATCTCTTCTTCATAAAGAAATAATGGAAACAAGAATTGTAATAATAGTCGTTGATACTTAACATTGGAACGAGAAATACGATTTATATTCCAGTATTTATTTTCATATAGAAAATTGTTTTCCATGAGATTATTTTCTTTGAGTTCAAGATATTTGATCAAAGACTCTCCATAATGAAATAGTTGCAGTATGTGAAATAAATTTATATGTTAAGTAAACGACAGACCACCAAATTTAGTTCACTATTTAGTAATGGTGGAAATATTGAGGGCATGTCAAATAGCGCTTAATGATTGCATCATATTATGAAAATTGTTTCATAGAATTACTAAACATTATTTGTGAAATAATGACTATTTTTAGTATCGACTAAGAAATAAACATAGCTATATTTCAATATGAATATTCATTATGAAATAAAACTATAATATGAATTTTTTTCATAACAAAATGATGCATTGGAAAATATAGAAATATCTAATATTATGTAAAATTATTTGGAATCATGGACTAAGCCACAGTTTAAGGAAAATAATCTTATTATACGATTTTGAATCATAAGATACTTGTTGATTATATCTCTAACAATAAAAGGATATGCATCCATTTAGTGGGAGCATTATAAGGGTTAACGAACTCTTAAAATTGATACATATAGATGTATGCAATCATAGTCTATTAATGCTAAAAAGTTCCACATACTTTGTTATATTCGTCATTGATATTTTACCATAATGAACATATACATTACTTACATATGTAGTGAGTTTAAGGTTAGATCAGTGAATACGAAACAAATGTAAATGAAATATCATGCAACAAAATAAAACGATTTGATCGAATAAGTAGTACATTGGAAAGAGTTCCAAATGTACCTAGAAATGAATATAGATTCAATCTCAAAAAGTCACTCCTCCATGAGATACATAATGATGCATCGAGTAATCAGACATTATTGGACATTATATGTTTAACTGAGAGCGAAGTTCAGTTAATTTCTTTCTATAAGGTAATGTACTTAAGAGTAGTACACAAGATTAATATTATTTTATCTAAATAAAAGTTTACAAAATCATACAAGATAAGGTTTATAAGAAAGTCTAATATATCATAGACAAAGAAATTGGGAGGTTGTGCGAGTCTAAAGATTGCACACAATAATTATTCATGAAGGATCTCGTATGAATCTCCCTAATAGGTGTTGGAAAGGACTACCATTAGATGATATATTTATGTTTGAACATAAGTTTTGTGAACTAAAATCGAATAAGTTTTAAAGAAATTCATAAAGTATTTATGAATATTTATTCTATTTGCACTATGAAACAATTGATGTTTTAAGACGTACTAACTTCATTGTGAGGGATTTTATGTGAGAAATTATTGGTAGTAAAAATGGAATTGGATACGATCCATAGATAGAACAATCATATGAGATGAAATGAAATTAACTAACCTGAATGAACACAAAACATTAGAATGCCTAGTATGTATTCTCGTACATCGAAGAAAACTATGAGTTTCCTATTTAATGCCGAAATCATATAATCCTTCGTTCTTTAATTAAACCATTAAGGATGTTGACTCTCTATGGCATGATTCACAAATCTAAAAGAATTTCAATTATGCTATCATAATATGATTTTGGTGGTCATAACCAAAGGGGTATGATCGATACATTGAGACTGTGTCTTTATGAGGAAAAACTAATGCAGTTGGATTTAAACGAACAACGTTGATAAGAATAATATCGCAAATTTCAAATTGATGAAATTAGCATAATAAATTCGATATTCAACATGCTCAAGTTAATTCGAATTTACCCACAAAAATATCGCTTAATTAGACTTTGGTACATATATATTGAAATAGAAAATTCTAAATAAAGATTTAGAATTAGCTATTTACACATATTAACCGAAAATGTTGCAAAGTCAGTGAGAGAGATATTGGGTTTGTGAGTCTTTGGATATGGTCCAAGAAATAATACAAAAGTATTATTTTATAAGCATTAGGACTGAAAAGGTATTTTAATAGAAATCAAATAGTTTTATTTTCAATCAAAGTGCAGAGGAAACGTGTATTCATAAAAATAGTACTAAAAGGTACATTAATACTTCAAAACTTTAAATGAACAATATGTTGTTGATTTTAATGAGGTATTTGTGTTAAAATCAACCTTAGTTGTTTTAACACTCAACTTTAGCTTGTAAGTGAGGTCTTTTATAGTGAGTATAAATGATACTGGAAATGTCCCAAACAGATATGCAAAGACAACTTATTAAATTGTTTAATATAGAACATGTGAGATGAGCCCCGTACACATTGGCAATAAGATTTATTGTACATGTTATATTGTCTGTAATATCATGATTTTTTATGTATTTAATGCATGAAGCAAATAACAAATCCAAATTGGTATCACTAAATGTTTGTTTGAAGCATTCTTGTGTATTTGTGAAATACTAGAGAATAGTTTTCAAAAACAACAAACCCCTTATGAAAGAGTGTTCGGACTTGAACTTTTTAAGTGATACTAAGTATAATATGTCAATAATAAATTCAAATGACGAATCTTTAAGTTGGAGATGTCCCAAGTAAAAGACTAGGGCTGATTCAATGAAAGGGCTAAGTACATCGCCTTGAATAGCATTACAATAAAGCCGACGTATATAAATTTATAATTGCACAATTTTATCATTGGGTTGATTCTAAAAGATGAGAATCCTATGACATTGTTATATGATAGCAATTGTTTGGGTGCAGTTCGTAATAGTACTTTGAGCTAACTAGAAGTAAAAAGGCATACTCTAAATTATTCCATAAGATTAAACAGTTTTCACCATCATAGATAGTTAATTGATAGAGTAGTTAATTGAAACATAATAGCACACCCGTTCAGAAAGGGACTAACCTAATTGATTTTGGAGAAAATCGATTGGCGAATTTGGAATAAGATTCCATAGTTGACCCCAAGTGCAAGTGGGAGATTGACAGAGTTATGGGTATGCCCTAGGGACAATTCTGTAATTTGTTACATCTGTCTAACTAGTTGACCGGTCTTGTTCGAAATAAAGGTGTTTTTTTCTATTATATACTCACATAATGTGGTTATATTAATTAATTAATATACTTAAAAGTATATTTAGTAGAAATCCATATACGGATATTTTGTGATAGTAGTTACAAAGTGTTGTAACCGTGAGTAATTTATCACAATGAAAATAAATATATCATTTTAAATAATCCTAGTCAAGATGTATTGAGACTGAATATCAATACATCTGTTCAGACTGGATTACAAAATGCTCTCAAAATGTGGGAAGTGGATTACTCATGACTACTGGGGGCACCAAGGGGTTACGTATTAATAGTCATTTGATAATTATGGAATGACCTACTCGATAGTTTTATGTTAGTTAATATAACTAAGGTCAAGCAGAGAATATCGATGTAAAATTTTTACATAGTTCTCTCGACTTGAGAATGCCGCTGATCTTCAATATGGAAGCTCCACTTTGATTATAGTTAAATCATGGTATTACGTCCATCGAAAGACTATAGTTTAGTTGAGTGAAAGCATTGGAAGTGAAACAATATTCAAGAGAAGATTTATTTCCATAGTTATATGAGGTGGGTATCACAGTCAACTAATGCTAACTCAAAGTTAAAGTGTCTGTGTAACGTCCTGCATTTTTGGTAGTCAGATATTTAATGTATTTTATTACTTTAAATATCAATTTGGAATTTTAGTTGGATTTATAATATATAATTCATTTATATAACAAAGTTTGAACGTTAAAATTATATATAACTATAATTCGAACTCGAAACGGCGCGGTAGTTCGTAATTTGCGATTTCAAATGAATATACTGGATCTAATCTAAGCCGAAATTTTGTAAAACAAGAATCGTCCGAATTGATTTGATTACAATTTTCTAATGGAAGAAAAAAATGAAGATTTCATATTATAGATTGTGAGTTATGTCTAATTCAAATTTCCGAATAGTCGCTATGGATTTCGTCAATAAACGATAACGATTTATTAAATAAATATAAAGAAATCTTTATATAATTTGAATATCGTTTACCCCAAGATGGTAAATAATGAGTTTAAAATATATATTTGTTTATTCAGAAGTTGTGTGATATTTTATTTGAAGATATACAATATTAATAATTTATTATTATTTAAAATGAATTGTTTTAGATTTAAATAATATTTTATTTATAATATACAGGCATTAAAAATGTTTTCTTTTCAAACGATCTACGTTTTCGATGAAACAAATTTTATTGGAATGCGTATGGCTAGTTATTGCTAGAATTACAGTTTGGGGTCAATCAATGTTATTTATTGGTACGTACAATTTAAAGGTGAACCGATAGATTTAAAATAATGATTTGTGCAAACAAAGTCCG
Source organism: Allium sativum (assembly GCA_030737875.1). Taxonomy (NCBI): domain Eukaryota; kingdom Viridiplantae; phylum Streptophyta; class Magnoliopsida; order Asparagales; family Amaryllidaceae; genus Allium; species Allium sativum. Next base: position 975,040,406 of record CM060915.1, on the reverse strand, counting down.
TTTTCTACGAAATTAATTTCATTGGGACCGGTACGTTGAGACGTAACAGCATGTTCACTTCAGTTGCGATTGCGATTCGTATGTGACGGTACGAATAAAGAGCGGTTAATGGTTGCCAGTTGCGATTGAGATTCGTATGTGACGGTACGAATAAAGAACGGTTAATGGTTGCCGATCAATGTAAACAGCGGTAGATTTTTAATAACCATGTATAATAACCTTACCGAAGGAAAAAATAAAAGGGGTATTTGGTTTTAAGGACACACTCCTCAAAAAAATTAGATCAAAGGACAACTAAGTTTGATAATTAAATGAAGGACAAAGACCAAGTTGTATTATATCAACATGAAGTTCACTTTAATTTTATCATTATTACTAAATTAATTAAAAAATAAATGATTTACCTTAAAATTGAAAGAAAAAAAAAGTGATTTCAAAATTATTTTAGTTTATTGATGTTATTATAAACATATATAAATATTCAGCTCGGAAAGCTAAGTGAATATAGCTTTATTACTTAAAAATATAGCTTTATATTGTATCACTCAAATACAAAATTAAGTCATTTTAAAGCTAATCTCATTTGCACCAGAAAAAAGCTATATCGTAAATAACGAAGCTATATGCATATAGATTTCCGTCCTGCATTTTTTTATACTCATTTTCTCCTATATTTTATGATACTAAAAACATTTCATAATTAATTTTTATTAGTTTTTAATCTTATAATCACAGAAAAGGGTTTTTGTATTAGTTTTATTATTTGTGAAATGTAATGTGTGTCCTTAGTTTAAAATATTTGGACATTTTTCAATTAAATCATGAAAGTTGTCCTTGATTTACATTACGAAAGTAGCTTGTCCTTAGATCTAATTTTATTTTAAAATGTGTCCTTGAAACAAATGTCTTTCAAGCTAAGTAAAATAGGATACACCCTTAACCTAACGCAAAAGCTAAAATACACTACCCTATATTGTAGGGAAAGAGAAAAGACTCCATATCGTGTTTTTTTTGCTTTATCGAGGCCTGCGGAGTTACACTGTGTGAAACAAAGTGACAGAAGGGTTGCGTGGGAACATTGTTCGGGCTCGAAGTAGAGAAAAACAAAGGTGCGAGGAGGAGTGCCGACGTCCAGACAGGGTGCAGCAAGGGTAGAAGAAAGCATGGTGCGTTGTTTCATAAATGTAGCAGGAGATCTAAAGGCGAGCGTGGGTTGTTCCCGAACCTGGAATCTAAAATGTGGCGCGGGTTTCCATGTGAGTGGCAACTAAGGAAAGCAGGCGAGGTCAGTTCAACGGAAGTGAAGGCAACGGTGGAGCTGAGTTGTCTTGGAGTGGAGTTTCAAAAATAAATGGACGTTAGCAGAAGATGAACAGTGAATTTTGGGGTATATTTTCTTTTGCCTGATAATGTTTTAAATTGCCTAATACCCTACCATGCCTAAGTGGTATTACCGTATAACGGTGAGAAAACCGACCGTTTAGGGGTATAATTTAAAAAAGTTATTTGAAGATTATCCCCAAAATTTCTATAAGACATATAATCATTGTATATTTAACAGTTAATGCATTGGACTATCAAAAAGAAAGAAAAGAAAATGTATAGTAATTGTAAATTATATACAAAATCATTCCCTCATTTCAGATTCAGTTCTAATAACCAATTTAATTGGTGCTGGATCATGTAATTTATAATGCAAAATAAATTGAGTTTAAAAGAATATGGAAAATAAATTGCTCAAATGTACTCATATGCGATTCTTTGTAAACTTAAAATATAAAATAATTTAAAGAAACAATTTGGCTAAACCCCTATTTATTAGTAGCTAAATATTTCCAGTATAACCTAGCTTCAGTTCAATTCCATGCCACAAAAATTGCAATATCCGCTACCTGAACAATAAATGAACTGTATCAGAATTAATATAAAGCTTTAAATCGTATTGCATTATAAAATAACATCTTTAGCTTAGCTAAATGTTCAAAATGTTATCGTTCAAGGGTTTCTTCAATATATTTTTCTAATAATTAGTAAGACAGATAAAATAATAAGCATTAACTTGAAGGTCATGCTGCAGGAAACCTTGAAATTTGCATCAATCTGCCAATTCCCTATATGTCTAAATAGGTGAAAAACAACCACTATTATAAAAATTATGATACTCATATTAATCATGTTGATATATTATGCCCTTACTACAGCTATATCAAATGCAAGATACTAATGCAAATCACTGTAAAGATTCAGTACTTGTTCTCAGTGAGTAGAAAACAATACTATTGTAAGATAATATGATTATGATACTCATAGTAACTAAATTTGGTTATTGTAATCATACTATAACGGTAGCTATGAAGCACGGGTGGTTAATATCTAAATGTATAAAAAGAAACTCAGTATTAAAAATTGTGAAATCATTACAACCTACCTAAGAACACAACAGTCTTATGAATCTATTTTAGTGAAACAGGTATAATACACTCTTATTAAAACACTGGTGGAATAACATAGGATATATGTATTCAAAAAAATCCCACAGCCATGATCCTTATATGAAATACTGTAGCCATGCTATCATCCTATGCACGCATCATGTGTCAATTATGTTAACAATACCTAGGATCAATCCGATGCAACTATTACAAGATGAATACAACAAAGTTTTCCTTCCATTAGATGTTAATCCGAAGGGTACAACTCAGTATAACAGGTTACAGGATCAGGATATCCAAAACAAGGACAATCTACAAACTCAGCATAAGTTTAATAAACAACAGAGTAAAATTGCTTGTTTGCAGATCGAGGACACTAATTCTAATTTTTAATTTATTTGCTACAATGGCTAAGAAAACACAAAAATAAAATTCATGCATTATTTAACTCAACTAATAGTAGTTTATCAACTAAGCAACTGAGTTTTTTAATTAATTCAATGGTCCAATTGGAAATCTATTTCCTCTGTTTCAACCCAAAAAAATTATCAATTAAAAAGGTAGTAGATATTTATCTGCTGCTATCTCCATTTCTGAATTAAAGGAGGCAGTGTTTTCTATTGAAGATTCCAAAATCCTAGGCCTGAATGGCTTCCCTTCTAAATTTCACAAGTCACATCAGGATAAGTTATAAACCAGGTTGTTCGATGCTGTTACAACTGTCTTCCAAACATGGGAGTTTCCTTTGTGCATGAATAAATTGCAAGTTACAACTGCCAAGTTCAAAACAAGTTTGATGCTGTTACAACTACAAACACCACAGTTTCAAACATATCCTATAAGTGTAGTAGAATGGATAATCCATTTCACCTTTATGAAGCATTGATATAAGAAAGTGGCTTGCATATTGGATTTGCATCTTTTCAATAATTTGAATATACTGGATGGAAATATCTCAACAGTTTGTTGTTTAACTAATTATCCACCACATGAACAATCCAACATTTTATCCATTTACTAATTAGTAACTAACAAAATAAATTTTACCTCCTTGCTAGGGAAAAATACTGGAGTTTCATCAATTACAGGCCTACAAGTATCTTCTGGACATCATCTAGAAGTTTGTTGTTTCTAATTAATATTAAACGATGTAAAATCCATAATTATATACAGTTTATAGTTTTATTACCATAGTAAGATGAGATCGTATTGAGCTTTCACAGCCATCAGTGTTGCCTTGTTTTGAGCGTTTCCTGCATTAAGTCTGTAGAGGGGATTCATTATCGCATGAAGTGTTAACACTAAGGTGTTAGCTTTTACAAATTGTAATACCATGATGTCCGATGTAAATTTACACTATGATGGTCCAATCTAATTTTCATATGTTTATAAAGTAACATTACTACTCAAAAGATATGGCATATACCTTGAGAGGTTCACCAAAATCAGAACTTTCGTCATCGTTTGCACCATTTCTAGTACTGCTCTTTCCTTTTGTGTTGGAAATGTTTACAAACATTATGTGAATTATTAAAAATGATTGAATAAGTGTATGAATGGCTCCTATGTTTGAGTAGTCCCACATCATGGGATTATAGGGAAGAGGCAAGGATTTATACTTGTTTCTAAGAAGTCATGTTGGGGCCTTGGGCTCCCAATACATGCATTGTTGTGAGGAGGGAGACCATGCATCATGACCACCACACACGCGCGCGCGACCGACCGACTCGACTCGACCCGACCCGGTTCGGTTCGGGCTTGGGCTTGGGCTTTGTGGTGTAGGCACTTATATTTTTGGACCATAAAACTTAGTTGTTTTCGAACCGTTTTTTTTTTATGGAAAAATTATTTTGCGCACCGATATTTATTCTGCAACGGAAAAGTTTTGCAACGGTAAAATAATTAATCCCCCCGAAATTTTAGCAGATCCGATATTTTCTCCCAAAACCTAATTCTCGTTCTATATATACTATTTTATCTGAGACGAGAAAAACACCGAATTTTATATTCTCTTCTTCTCAGCCGCCATTAAAACTTCTAAGAAATTTCGAGCAGTATTTTTCCCGAAAGTGCAAATCTGCACTGATTTGTTTGTGCAGGCAAATCAGTTACTATTTTAGAGGCTGTTTTATCCTAGAGGCGGCGGCGAAGGAACGAATTGGTTTGCACCTCTGACCAAATCTCCGAATCGTCTTCAAGAAAGCGACCTAGTCCACGACTCAGCCATTGTTTTCTAACAATTTGAAGACGAACTGAAACAATGGCCTCCAACTCAACCATGGACGATTCTGCTCCTCCCTCTGCTTTTCACGGCCCTCTGGTGACTGCTGCTCCTTTCAAGTTCGAAGGTTTGCATTTCAAGCGCTGGCGTCAGAAGATGGAGTTCTTCCTCACGATCAGGAAGGTGGTGGCTGCTCTGACTGCTGAAAAACCGCAGCTACCAGACAAGCCTGACGAGACTGATGCAGCAAAGATGGCATCATGGACTGAACAGTCAAAGCAACTGCAGATCTGGACTGAACAGGATTACTTATGCAAGAATTTCATACTGACACTACACCAAACAGGCTATTTTGTAACATTTTCCGGGGTCCTATTAGTAACGGTTATATTTGTTACTAATTTATCACGTTTATTACTGTTGTAACCAGTTACAATGGTTATTACCGTTACGATATTTGCACTCGGTGGGTAAGATAGTAATTTCCCATGCCCCTTCTTTATAACCCTTCCTTTTCTTTTTCGTTATCACCAGAGTCACACTTACGATCCCCAATCTTTCAAGGATAGGTCTAATTCGATTTTTCGGTTTTCCCTGATTTCCTCCGATGAAAATGGATACGGTTTCCACTGGTGAAAATGGATACAGTTTCCACTGATTTCCTTTGTAAGATTCAGATTCACAGTTACCGCAATTTGATTTTCCGGTTGTTCCATCATAACCCATCTTTCAAAGCCACCGCGGTTGCTGCCTCAATCGATTCTGACTACTTTGTTACACCGCCGACGTCGTAGTCTGGATCGCCTCTGAATTTGTGTTGGTAGTTTTATTTTTGATTTATTTATTACCTTTCTAATTATTATTTGAATTTGAGTCGTTTCCTTTTATTTTATTGGAATTGTTTGAGGAGAAGATAGTATGCTTCCCAGCCTAGTTAAATTTAGGGTTTAGTACTTTAGCGAGTAGTTGTGTCGGCTTGGACATATCAAATGCCCTAGACTAATAACACAGCAAAATATTTGAGAAATTTAAACAAGACAAATAGCATAGCAAATTTGCCTGTTGGTAAATTGATCAAAAAGAAAAAAGAAAAAAAAGAATCATTAATGTAAACAACGCGTATGATTTTTTGTGAACTCTGCGTACTATTCACAAATTCTAGCAGTTGCCATTGTACATCTATTTCAATGACAATTGAGTCAATCTACCTCTTCTTGCTGACATTTCTCTCTTTTTCCATATTTGTTTATCTTCTAATGTGCAATGGTTAATATCAAAATATTACTGTAAATACGTTTTGTTTCATGGAACTTTTTCTTTGTGAACTTTTGTATGTTCATACTATTGGTTATGCTTCTGCGTCTAAGTACATATCCATGTTTTTACTCTTTTTCTTTTGTCTTTTATTGTACACTAATTATGCACATGAAATGTTTGTACATATGGGTTGCAGATATCTGTTATTTTCCATGTTGTATCATTACTGTAGAATAATACTAGTGCATGTTCACTTCTTTTAGGCAGAGAATGTTGCTTAAAAAAAGATTGCAGAGAAAATGTATCACAAACCCCTTTTTGTTTATTTCTCACATTATTCTAGTCAAAAGAAAAAATTCGCCCATTTTCCACTTATGTTGGGTATAGGTGGTGAGGAAACAAGATTTCCGCTAAAGATAATAAGTGGAATTGAATGACGCAGTAGCATCATTAAATAAAAACTGACTGGATAAAATAGTTTAACAACAATAAGTTTCACTGAAAGCTCCTTGACTTAGCATCTTATTTTGTATATTTTTACATCCATAATAAAGCTTTTTTTTAACTTAGCGGGATTTTGCCTATTTCAGCTAGCATACTGATTTGTTAGCATCATCTTTGTTAACACGAATTGTGCCTCTATGTTTAAATACTAAAGCTTTCTCCTGCAATTTTCTTTCTTGCTCTTTATTGATGTCTGTACCTTTTCAACACTAACACCTTTTCTTGCTGGCAATTTTTAATGCAAAGAAACTATATGAGCATGTTAACTCCTATATTTTGGTAGCATTGCTGGCTCTTTTTGCTTAATTTGTGTTACATGTTAAATTAAACATACAAACATTGTACTGCAAAACTGAATATCATTTTAATACTTTGATTTATTCTCAAAGCTTGCTATATATCATACTTTGGATATGTAGTTTGTGAAAATGGCACAATTAGTTATTTCCACTTTTTGATAATATAATCTTGGTGGTTGCTTTTTAAAAGAATTCATAAATACACCAAATTTTATTTGGACTACCTTTAATTTGAACTAAACATACATCTTTAGTTATATTGCTTTATTAATAAAACACTTCATTTTCAAAGACATGATTTCATCAACACTAGATTTTAGCCCTCCAAGCACAATATCTAGCCTACTCAAACAATGTCTGTCGCGGAGCTTAAAGAGCGCCACATGGCAGCAACGGAGACGGTGAGATTTGTACGAGAGTAGTTGAAGTAAAGGAGGCAGCTTCTTTTAGACACTGATGTAGCTACTTATGCAAAGAGTCATGGAAAGAATGCAGTTAAATTTAGCTCTACAAATCTGGTTTGTTGTAGGGCTCTTCAGAGGCACAATGGAAAAGTATACTCTTTAGATTGGACATCTAAGAAAAACAGAATAGTGAGGGCTGCTCAGGATGGTAGGCTTCTAATACGAAATGCTCTAACAAGTCAGAAGACTCATGCAATAAAGTTTCCGTGTGCATGGGTCAAGACATGCACCTTCTCTCCGGATGGTCAACTGTTGCTTATGGTGGTCTGTGTGCTCTATTTTTTTATCTTAATTCTCAAGCTGACAAAGATGGAAATACACCAGCTTCTAAAACACTGACGGGGCATAAAGGTTACGTGTCTTCGTGTCAGTATATACCAGATGAAGCAAATAAACTTATTACAAGCTCAGGTGATCAGACATGCGGTCTATGGGATGTGACAACTAGTCAAAGAATCTCTGTATTTGGAGGAGAAATTTCATTTGGACTTACAGCTGATGTGTTGAGTGTCTCAATCAACAACTCAAATTCAAACGTGTTGGTTTCTGGTTCCTGTGATGCAACTGCTCGGTTATGGGATGCACGTGTAGCTAGTCGAGCTGTGCGTACCTATCATGGACATGAAGGCGATGTTAACACTGTGAAGTTCTTTCCAGATGGACAGAGTTTTGGAGCTGGCTCTGATGATGGCACGTGTAGGCTGTTTGATATGAGGACAGGTCATCAGCTTCAAATTTACAATCAACAGCACAGTGATAATGACAGTGATGCTCATATTGTTATATCTATCACATTTTCCATTTTTGGAAGGCAGTTTTGAACTTGGAAACACTTCAAAACTTGCATGAAGGCAGAATAAGTTGTCTTGGTCTTTTTGCAGATGGCAGTGCACTGTGCACTGGAAGTTGGGACAAAAATCTCAAGGTTTGCCTATTGATCTTGAAAATTTTAATCTAAGTTTCGTATGTCAGTTTTTGGACATAATCATGAGGGATGATTTCATTATATTGCTATATATTTTGGTTTTTGGATGCAGATAATACTGAGAGCTTAACATGTTATAAATGTTAATGGACACATCATGTTAAGAAAAATTACTTCATGTATACACAATATTATTTCTGAATTAATATCATCTTTCGGTTTTGATTGAAAATTGATACGCCGTTGTTACTAAGTTATATGTTGCCAACTTGCCAACTTATGTACAAAGTCAAATGTTGCTAACTTAATATTGTATAAATAAACAATGCATCTTTACCATTTAATCATTGAACATGTTTGTTGTTTAGTAAAAAAAATTGAACAATGCTTACTTATTGTTCAATAATAACAGTAATGAATTACTGATTGATTAGTTGACATGTTTAATTCCATGATATTCATTTATTCAATTTTTGCTTTGAAAACATTCACCTTGAGGCTTAAGCCTCGCCTTATGAGTACGATGTAGGGTAACATGACTGTAATTTTCACAGATTCGATAGTCACTTGCAAATTGAAATAACACCATCCAGCCGTCAAGGAGCAAGAGCGCCTGCATAATTCAAATGTGTTGAGTTATATCAATCGAGGATGAGGGTGAAGATGAGTATGCATATCAAGCAATGGTTAAAATCAGCGGTCATGTATTCAAAGGTTTTTTTGTATGATCAAGGGCTCGACGATGGAAGAAGCAGCAATTTAATTTTTTCCACCACCATAATCAAGGATGCAAATGCAATGATGAATTTATCGGATCTCCATTTGGGATGTGGAGTGTTCACTAGTGGCGATATAGCTAGTTTTCTTGGAGGAACAAATTACGGTAACCCAATGAACTATATCTTAAATAGTTAGTGTTTATAAGTGCTTTAATTCTTTTTCTTGTATTAATTATATAATTGTACGATGTAGTCATAAGTTAGTTGTTAAATATACATGCATCTTTTTCTCCCTGAACAATATCTTATTAAACTACAAAATGTTTAGTATTTTTATAACACATGAAGTATTATCCAATCACTATTTACTTGCACCCTGCAAGTAGACGGTATTATTCAAATTGCTAGGAAGACTTATCCAAATTATTTATTTTTATTTATCCCTTTTTATTATTTGCACGCAATTGTAGTTTCATTTAGAATCCCTTTTTGTACATATGGACTGCTGCTCACTAAAATTAAATTTGATGCCTAAATTTATTCAAAGGAGATGACACAGACAAGACTAGGAGTTCTGTACGTATAAACTGATGGCTGCTTTAATGATTTTTCATTGCTAGCAGTGCCTTTTTATATAGTTAAATTTCCCATAAAAAACTCCAGCTTTTATATTACTAGATGTTCATACAGTTTTGTTTACTTTCTACTTTCTGTGTGATCACATGGCATTATATTATTGATTGTATGTTTATCTTATTTTATACTCTATACATGTGGTCATTTTGAAGGAAAAAAACGTCATCCACATGAAGTGATTCTTTACCTAAAGTCTTTAGGCCTCAAATAATGCAAATAACGACAAGCAAGCTTTGCCTGATCATAAAATTAGCAAGGCATTTTCATAAACCGCTGATGATCAGGTGGATTTAAGTGAAAAGAACATGGGAAATAAAGAACATAATATTCAATGTCATAAGCGTATTTCTATTTTTGACTCTAGATGATTGTAAAGAGACAACAAATGGGAATTTGATGAGTTTATCATGCAGATCACCACCTGCTTATCAAAGTCCTTATCAGTGAGTTTTTATTTATGCATCTATCTGATAGCTCTTGTTTTTTGTGTTTTTGGCCATGATACTGATTGGCTCAATCTTTGGTTGTAGCTTTAATGTGTTATCCTTTCTCATTTAATTCACAACAAACATGATGTTGCTGATATTTTAGACAATAGTTTTATCCCCTTACCATAGAATTGTCTTAACATTCTGTCCCAGTTTGTTTAGATTTAAGACCAAATTATTGATCATATCATTATATTTTAGACAAAAGTTTTATCCCCTTGCCATAGATTTGGTTGTAGCATGGCTACCTGCATGCTTTATCTCCTTTTGTACTTAATTTGCAATTTTTTCTTTAGTTTATCTCAGTCTCTGAACTACCTACACTGCTTTATACTTTGTTATTTAGGCTATTACGTGACACATATCTACAGCACCAGCTTCACCAATTAATAACACAGAGAATATCATACAACAGCCATATAGAGAAGCAAGTGATTTTAATTTGCATAGTCGACCAAAATCATCCAAAAGAGACATAAGTATGTGCATTTTCTTTTTATTGATATTTAGGTATGTGTTTGGATTAGCTTGCATCCTCATCTTCAAGATTAACCCGAAATTCTTGTGCACTGTGAATAAACCAAGGCGGGTTCCAAACTTGGAATCCCAATAAGTTTTATGTCTGCTTCAATTATAAAATAAATAAACCAGGAACAACCTTACACAAACTCAAATGTAACTGAGTTTTAACTCAGTGAGTCTTAACCTGAAATGGGAATCAAAACCTGTTTCAGGTTTCAGGATGAAACCTGAAACAGGTTTCGATTCCCGAAACCGAACATCCAAAACCTGTTTCAGGTAGTCGCTCGGTTTCGGGAAACCGAAACCTTTTTCAGGTTTTGTTTTCCTGAAATCAAACAGGAACCGAAACCTGTTTCAGATTTCAGGGTGAAACCTGAAACAGGTTTCGGTTTCCCGAAACCGAGCGATTCTCGGTTTGGGGAAAATGAAACAGACTCTTACTTGCTCCTTTGTGTACTATTGTGCTCTTTTTGTAATGAATGTTGTATGTATGTTACCTTAGCTGCATGAAGCTTGTGTACATTGTATTATTAAGATTGAATAATCATGCAACTTTTGAGGAACATCAATTATTTGATGGGTGAATTGCTTGTAGACTAGTGTTGTTCATTTACTATTGATTTCCTCGTCTCGTATAATTTGTCATCATGTTATTTTATGCTTGTTTCTAGCTATGAAATATCTAACTTATAAAAATATTTGTTAAAAGGGGTAATATGCATTGTTTTCGTGTCTTGACTCATATTGTTATATTTGTTGAACGTTGTAGGCTTTGATTGAAGTAGTGGAAACAAGGCAAGATCAGAAGCTGACGACGAAACTAAGTCTAGGGGTAATATGTATGTTAAATTGTGATATTTTGATACTTGTTACGGATGATGAATGGTTGTATGTTAAATTGTGATAGTTAGATGTTTTTCGAAATAGAATTTGCTTTTGGATACAAATTGTGATATGTTTTTTCATTTTGGGATATTGTTATATTATTATATGTTGTATATTCTTATTATTATATGCTTTATGAAATTAGTTAGAGCATATCATGATTGCTATTTGTTATGAGGAATTACCTACTACAGGTGTGGTACAGTATTCAAGTTTGTGACAGTAATAACTGTTATTAAATTTATTGTATGAAATAGTTAGTTTTACGTACTAACAGTAATAACTGTTACATATTTAAGATTTGTCACAGTAATTAGTGTTATAATTTTTTTTATTATAACGGTTATAAGTGTGATAAATATTCGAGTACTAACGATTATAAGTGTGATAAAACAGAAATTTCGTAACAGTAATAACCGTTGTAATATATGCACTTTATAACGGTTATAACCATCACAATATTCGTGACAACTGTTTGTCACGTATGTTGTAGTAACGGTTATAACTGTTACAAAGTATAATAGTAACGGTAATAACTGTTAGAAAAACCCTTTTCTGGTGTTGTGGAATGGATTGAGCGATGATCTGTATGATTATTATAACTCAGATGAAAAGACGGCAAAGGAGATCTGGGAAGCACTAAAGAAGAAATATGACACAGAGGAGGCAGGGGCAAAGAAATACGCTGTAAGTCGCTACCTAAAGTATCAGATGACTGATGATAGATCGGTAGAGATGCAGTCTCATGAGCTTCAGAAAATAGCTCATGAGATCATCTCCGAAGGTATGGTCTTGGACGAACAATTTCAAATTGCTGTTATCATTGACAAATTACCCCCTAGCTGGAAAGATTTTAAGAACACTTTGCGACATAAGACTAAGGAATTTTCCTTAGAGAGCTTGATTACACGCCTCCGTATTGAGGAGGAAGCACGCAAGCAAGACCAGAAAGAAGAGGTGCTGATTGTGAATAACAACAGTACTAAGAAGACCACTCCCGCTGTTCTGAAACCAAATCAGAAATCTTTTAAGAATCAGAACAGGCGCAACAAACAGAATGGGAATCCGCAAGGAAACCCAAAAGGACAGCAGAAACCAGCCCAAAAGAATGACTCTGGACAGTTGTTTCTTTGTTACAACTGTGGAAAACCAGGGCATATGGCACGAAAGTGCCGGAACAGGCCAAGCTCTGCACCGCAGGCTAACCTGACTGAGGAGCCTCTTACGGCTATGATTATTGAGATTCACCTTGTTGGTGGATCAGAGGGTTGGTGGGTAGACACTGGTGCTTCTCGCCATGTCTGCTATGATCGTGGCATGTTCTCTACATACACGGCTGCTGAAAATCAGAAAGTGCTGTTGGGAGACTCTCACACCACTACAGTTGCGGGGATTGGAAACGTGGAACTCAAGTTCACCTCTGGAAAAACTGTAATTCTGAAAGATGTTATGCACACTCCAGAGATAAGAAAGAATCTGGTCTCTGGCTTCCTCCTTAATAAGGCTGGTTTTACTCAAGTTATTGGGGCTGATTTGTACACTCTTACTTATAAGGGAACTTTTGTGGGAAAGGGTTATGCTTGTGAGGGTATGTTTAAACTGAATGTTGAATCTAATAAAGTGACTTCTTCTGCTTATATGCTTTGTGATTTTAATATTTGGCATTCTAGATTGTGTCATGTTAATAAACGAATAATTCAAAACATGAGCACCCTAGATATGATACCTAAAATGACAGAATCTGAATCTGATAAATGTGAATTCTGTACACAAGCTAAAATCACAAAGAAACCTCACAAATCTGTTGATAGAGTTTCTGAACCCTTAGACTTGATTCATTCTGACATATGTGAACTTGATGGCACTTTAACTAGACAGGGACATCGTTATTTTATCACTTTTATTGATGACTGCTCTGATTTCACATATGTATATCTTATGAAAAATAAAAGTGATGCTTTTGACATGTTTAAAACATTCAAAACTGAGATTGAGAATCAAGCAAATAGAAAAATTAAGAGATTTCGTAGTGATAGAGGAACAGAATATGAATCTAATTCTATTCTGGATTTCTATAAACAACATGGTATAGTACATGAGAGAACTGCACCCTACTCACCTGAAATGAACGGTAAAGCAGAAAGAAAAAATAGGACCTTTACCGAGCTAGTAGTTGCCATATTATTAAATTCTGGTGCAGCAAAACATTGGTGGGGGGATATTTTATTGACTGTATGCTACGTTCTGAATAGAATCCCTAAATCTAAGAATAAAATTTCACCTTATGAAATTTTAAAGAATCATAAACCCAATGTCTCATACTTTAGAACTTGGGGTTGTTTAGCATATGTTCGCATTCCAGACCCTAAGAGAATAAAATTGGCAAGTAGAGCATATGAATGTGCATTTATAGGCTATGTTATTAATAGCAAAGCATATAGATTTTATGACCTTAATGCACATAATATAATTGAATCAAATGATGCCGACTTTTATGAAACTAAATTTCCTTTCAAATTAAGGAATAGTGGGGGCACTTCAAATATGCCTATTAGAACAGAACTTAATGAAAATTCTGAAGCTGAACCTAGAAGAAGTAAAAGAGCAAGAACCATAAAAGACTTTGGTTCAGATTTTTGTGCTTTTACTATTGAGGAGGATCCTATAAACCTCCAAGAAGCCTTATCTTCTTTAGATGCCGATTTATGGCAAGAGGCTATAAACGATGAGATGGATTCTTTAGAATCCAATAAGACTTGGCACTTGGTAGATTTACCCCCTGGTTGTAAGTCTATAGGCTGTAAATGGGTACTTAAAAAGAAATTAAAACCTGATGGCACTATAGATAAATATAAAGCACGACTAGTAGCTAAAGGTTTTAAACAAAAGGAAAATATAGACTTCTTTGACACTTTTTCACCTGTAACTAGAATAACATCCATTCGGGTATTAATCTCACTTGCTTCCATTCATAATTTACTTATACACCAAATGGATGTTAAAACTGCTTTTTTGAACGGTGAATTAGACGAAGAAATTTATATGGACCAGCCTGAAGGATTTGTAGTACATGGTCAAGAACATAAAGTATGTAAATTGGATAAATCATTATATGGTTTAAAACAAGCACCTAAACAATGGCATGAAAAATTTGATAACTTAATCATTTCAAATGGTTTTAAAGTTAATGAAAGTGACAAATGCATTTATTACAAATCTGAGAATGACATTTGCACTATTATATGCCTTTATGTAGATGACCTACTCATTTTTAGGTCAAATATTCATGCCATAAACTCAGTCAAATCCTTATTAAGTGTCAATTTTGATATGAAAGATCTAGGTGAAGCGAGTGTAATCCTTGGTATTAAGATTACTAGGTCAGAAAAGGGAATTTCTTTGGACCAATCTCATTACATTGAGAAGATACTAAAGAAATATAATTACTTTGACTGTAAACCTGCAAGTACGCCATATGATCACAGTGTAAAGTTATTTAAGAACACTGGTGAAGGTGTAAGACAGTCTGATTATGCGAGCATCATTGGCAGCCTTCGGTATGCCACTGATTGTACTAGACCCGACATTGCCTATGTCGTGGGATTATTGTGCAGGTTTACCAGTAGACCTAGTATAGAGCACTGGCAAGCTATTGAAAGGGTAATGAGATACCTTAAACGAACCATGAACCTTGGATTACATTACGAAAGGTTTCCAGCTGTACTTGAAGGATATTCTGATGCAGACTGGAATACCTTATCTGATGATTCTAAAGCGACCAGTGGCTACATATTTAGCATCGCTGGAGGAGCTGTTTCTTGGAAATCCAAGAAACAGACTATTTTGGCTCAGTCTACTATGGAGTCTGAGATGATAGCACTAGCTACAGCTAGTGAAGAGGCAGAATATTTGAGAAATCTGCTAGCTGAGATTCCCTTATGGGAAAAACCGATACCAGCAGTGTTGATACATTGCGATAGTACCGCGGCTATTGCAAAAGTTCAGAACCGTTACTATAATGGTAAGAGACGACAAATACGTCGTAAGCACAGCACTGTTAGAGAACTACTTTCCACAGGTACCGTTAGAGTGGATTACGTACGTAGTGAGGAAAATTTGGCAGATCCTTTGACGAAAGGACTGTCCAGAGAGAAAGTCCATAACTCTTCTAAAAGAATGGGACTATTGCCCTTAGATTGTTGAGTCACGCACAATGGTAACCCGACCTAAATGACTGGAGATCCCAAGAACTAGGTTCAATGGGTAATAACAAGTTGTGTAGTGATATGAGTTGAACATGCTATTTAATAAACCAAGAAGCATGTATTCCTGAAGTGATTAGAGGATGAGTTAATAGAAACTCTTAATGAGATCTATACTCTATTTGGAGTGGAGTACCTACCTTCAGGAGTGCTCTTGATAGACTCACCTTTGTGAAGGTGGAAATGTGGCCGTTTCCTATGGAGTTTGGGCAAAACTTCTAAAGCATTCACTAAACTGGGATAGACGTGCAGGGCCATAAATGCACGGGCTTATCTGATTGCACTATAGAAAAGGTTGTGTGTGGTTTGATGTCAGGAATAGAGTTCAAGACTACGTGTCACTCTAGTAAAAACTGAATCTTACTCACTATGCAAAGGTTCAAGTCCTTGGACACCTTTGTTTATGCACAATCTTATGTTTTTAAGAAACTGCTCGAAAATATTTTTAAAAATTCAAGTGGGGGATTGTTGGAAATGTTTACAAACATTATGTGAATTATTAAAAATGATTGAATAAGTGTATGAATGGCTCCTATGTTTGAGTAGTCCCACATCATGGGATTATAGGGAAGAGGCAAGGATTTATACTTGTTTCTAAGAAGTCATGTTGGGGCCTTGGGCTCCCAATACATGCATTGTTGTGAGGAGGGAGACCATGCATCATGACCACCACACACGCGCGCGCGACCGACCGACTCGACTCGACCCGACCCGGTTCGGTTCGGGCTTGGGCTTGGGCTTTGTGGTGTAGGCACTTATATTTTTGGACCATAAAACTTAGTTGTTTTCGAACCGTTTTTTTTTTATGGAAAAATTATTTTGCGCACCGATATTTATTCTGCAACGGAAAAGTTTTGCAACGGTAAAATAATTAATCCCCCCGAAATTTTAGCAGATCCGATATTTTCTCCCAAAACCTAATTCTCGTTCTATATATACTATTTTATCTGAGACGAGAAAAACACCGAATTTTATATTCTCTTCTTCTCAGCCGCCATTAAAACTTCTAAGAAATTTCGAGCAGTATTTTTCCCGAAAGTGCAAATCTGCACTGATTTGTTTGTGCAGGCAAATCAGTTACTATTTTAGAGGCTGTTTTATCCTAGAGGCGGCGGCGAAGGAACGAATTGGTTTGCACCTCTGACCAAATCGCCGAATCGTCTTCAAGAAAGCGACCTAGTCCGCGACTCAGCCATTGTTTTCTAACATTTTGTAGCTTTACTCTCCGTCATATTGTGATTATTATCCATTTCTTTATGTGGTGTGCCTTGAGCAAATTGACTAAATTTATTGATTATATTAGGATTCTTCTACAAGCTAATCTGTTTGAGACCCAATCTTAATTTGGAACAGTGCACCGCATTTAATTACTATCCAGATGATAAACTAATCAAGTATTAGCATAATTTTGAACAAAAAGACAAAAAAGGGTCACTCTTAAATAAGATTTGAGCTGGTTCCAGCAACGAATGGTTCCTGCATATGCTTTTAGATATGCATTCAACATTTTAACATTTATAGCTTTTGTTTAAGGATTAGAGGCATAACTAGAAAGTATTACCCTTTGGGTTCAATAATTTGATGACTGCGGGTTACATTACAAGTGTCAGGTTTAAAATGTGAAGTATAATGCAGTTGCATTCATGATATCTACTATTCATAATTTCCGTAATTTATTATTATTATAAATTTTCATATGAAAACATGTTGTACATGAATTGTATAGATGTTTCAATGCTCAAATCTAAGTTCACAGAGTAGACATCGTTGGGGTATCGTTCAAATGACAATAAAAAAGCCAATAAGCAAGGACACAATTTTTTTTTTTTTTTTGAATTTGTTGAGGATGTTGAACAATCATATATTTTTAAAAACTGTAGATTTTAAATAATCATAAGAATAATTTCCTTTCTTAAAATAAAATGGAATATACGCATAGGAATAACAACAAACTATTACCTGGATTGAAGGATGTTGAAGAAAATCATAGATCTGATGAATCCGAGCAATCTAGGTTTTCGAAGGTGGATTGTTTCGCGAGGCTGAGCCGATACAAATCCGACGGGTAGTATTACGGAGAAGAAATAGAAATAGGGTACGAGAGGAAATAGGGTGACGGAGAAGAAACAGGAAGAAAAGTTCGTTTCGATAAGAAATAGGATACGACGAGAAAAAACAGCGGAGAAGTTGCAATGTTTTTTGGCTTCAGAGAAATTGATTTTGACCACTCACAGTAAGCAAACCTCCATAACAGTCGGTTTGATTATACATACTTATATTTATATAGTGCAGCCAAAATTTTCGTGTAACTACCCATTTAAGTGCCTAATTAAATGATGACGTAGCCTCCTAATGTAATTAATATTGTGCCTAATCTATCTTTAATAATACTTAACATTCCTAATTGCTTGCTACTACCTTTATTAGCCTAACCACCATTTCCAAAAAAGGCCCGCAAAACATATATTGTGGTAGTTAGTACTCAATAACGTATACGGGAATGTGAAATAAAATGGTGTTTTCCAGTCCTGAAGTATAAATTGAAAGTATAAAAGCTCATGGACACAAGTATTTTTGGATATTAGTAGGAAGTGTATATGCACAGGAACTTACTAGTATTACCGCACAACACTGGGAAAACCTACCGTTAAAATGGTCAGTATGAAATATAAAATTATTTACTAAAACTTGTTTCAAATTTGATTTTATGAAATATACTATTAATGTATTAATTTGAATCAGTCGCAAACACATACATATATTTTTACTATATATTTAGTAGGATCAATGTAATCTTAATATATGGTTATTTTGCAACTCTAAACCATCAACTGATTAAAAAAAATAAAAAGAGAAACAAACAAACACATATTCACCATATTTTTAGAAATAATAATTCAGCATGTATTGCTGGAAACGAAATCTAATGGGCTTCACCTAAACACATCTGGACCAAACAGTTATTAATTTAGATCCTTTTTTTGCACATGGACGTGCCTTCGTGCTAGCACACCATTTGTCGAGATTCAAGTGACAACACAAAAGCACATATAAAATAACCAGTCTTCACGCAGCTCAAATCCACAAATATAAAATATAAAATAAATAGAAATAAAAGTATATTGTTAGGCAAATGTCACATAAATAGTATAGCTGAAAATGTACACTGTTATTTGCATGGAGGAGACCCGTGCTGTTGATGCAATATGAAATTTAGCAATCCTTGTTAAGGTCCAAGGTCCCATACCAATCTCTTCATGTTCACTATAACAAAGGATTAAAATTCTAATTCCTTTTCACAGTTGATAGAAATCAACTACTAAAGAGCCAAATTCCCATAAAAGTAAATGTGACCAGTATGTAACTCATACTACCCTGGTTACTAAAATAATTCCAAACCCAATCGACAAGTGCTTGATAACCCTTGGTATCTTCTCCACTTCACACTTACTTGAGCTACCAGTTGTTTGACATAAGGATGCACTTAATGATGATTTCTCTTAGCTAGTGGATAAGTCTTTTTGCTAAATCACTCACATCAATGTCAGAATCATATACCTAGAGAGCTTCCAAGCTTACACAAATAAGTAGTGTCACTGTTATTTTCTTCCACATTTTCCTTTGAGTTAATTTGATTTGTGCTTGATGTAAGTTGAATCACTGCAAAATCATATTACAGAATTTACACAAAACACTCATTTTAAAAATAAAATAAAAAATAAGACAAGAATTACCTGGGTTTAGTAGACATGGAAGACTATATGGCTGGTTGGTTAGTGCTTTGGTTTCTAGAAAGGCTGCGGTTATTAATTGACTGGCCATACATGAATCTTGCAAAGCTGAGTTTCATCGTTGCTCAATCGCGCACCGACACCTTAAGGCATTGCTGCTCCACAAGGCGCCTTAACCAGACGCCCAAAGCATCATATGCTTTCAGACATATTAGGAGAAAAATCTACAGGCCTAAAAAAATGTGGGCGGGGACCCCCAAAAAAAACCATCTTATTAACAGCTGTGTTTAGCCTTTTAATAAAGTTGACGCTCTTAGTGTGACTCTTGGCTGAGGACTTGGTCACTTCGTTTGGTCACTAAAATCATGCCTGATATTCAAGAAACAAACAATTATCCATTAATAACAATGAAATAGTTCATAAAATACACACACTCACACACAAATATATATATATATATATATATATATATATATATATATATATATATATATATATATATATATATATATATATATAGACACACACACACACTCATAAAATAGCAAAAGTTTATATGAATTTTAGCAAGATACACAAGCTTAACTTCTTTGTTGCACATTGGCTTCCACTTTGTATAACATCCACTCCCCTGAGCATCTACCCTTTTTCTGGGATTAAAGTAAGAAAATTGATTAGAACTTAAATCACATCAGAGCAGGGAAAAAAATGCTTTACCCTAAAAAGATAATTCCACACTGAAAAAATCCATCTCTCTCAACCTAAAGGAATTGATAGCCCAAAATGTTTAGTTTGTTATTACTATATGAAAGCAGTAGCAGCAACGCAATTTTCATTTGATAGAAATATTTGATACCATGTGTAGCACTAATTTACATAAACAAACACGATGAAAAAGTTTGCACACATGCTCCCTTCAAAACTAAACAGTGATAATGTGATCACTCTGTCAATTATAGCAACAAGCCCATCACCATCCGGTTTCGTCAACAATAGCAACAAGCCAAACATGGACAAAATTATTTTATCGTATTTTATCTGTCAGTTATATCAACAAGTCAAACACAGTGATAAGGTAAATCGGTAAAAAAAACAAATCACTTCAATATATTCATGTTTATTCCTACTTTTCCTTCCAATTAATTGCTATTTTTTTGTGTAGAACCTAAAAAACTAGCAAAAGCACATGGAAGTATGAGAATGATTCTGGCTTTCTGAATGTACAAAAAAAAAGAGAAATAAAAACCAAGAAAAGAATGAAAACATGTAAAGTACATGAAAGGAAATTAACTGAAACTGACCTTGAGGATTTAACATAAGATACAATCCTTTTCCAACTGATCACTCAACGATTGAAGCTGCTAACGTGAATGGAACGGCTGGATCGCTCTCATGCTCGTCTATGAGCATCGTTCCAACTCTTTTAACTCACTTCACTTCCAAACTCTTTTATATTCTTGATAGTGTCGGCATACGATGATTCTGCATTCGGATTCTGTTCTATTCAGCGAGCAACCTATGCGGAAGCTAAAACATAAAGAAAATGTGCATTTTGTTGAGTAAAACTTTATATTTTCTCTGTGTAGATAAGCTTAGAAGTGAAGTGCAGTATAACAATTAACAGATAAAAATAACAAACAACACAAGAGATTTGTTTATGCGGAAAACCCAATGAGGGAAAAACTGCGGGACTAGAAGTCCAATTCTTCCACTATAAGATGATAATAGGATTACAAGAACTTGTATATATCTCACACTCAGTGGCTCACTCAAGCTTGAGGATAAAGACTTCTCAAGCTATCTCTCTTATTGTGTATTTCTTTTTTTTTTTTATGTTTTTACACACTCTCTCACACTCATATATATAGGTGTGGAATACAAAAAGTTCTCTCACAATATGGCTTTCAAACTTCTTCCTTGGAAATAATGTTTTCATTGGGTTAACATAAATATGCATAGAAATTTAATGTGTCTACACATTTTTCAACAATAATATTTGTTGAGCATTCCAATAAATTAGGAGGGAAACCCAACAAATCTCCCCCTTCCCGACTTAATCAGGAAGCACTTCCATACCAGCACCATCACAACTGTCATCAAATTTCTTAGTTGGTATGGCCTTCGTCAACATGTCTGACCAATTATCATCAGTATGAACTTTGTTGAGTTGCAACAACTTTGCTTCCAACGCATCTCTAATCCAGTGATATCGAACATCGATGTGTTTTGATCGGGAATGATAGGCTGAATTTTTAATTAGCAAGTTGAATTGTACTTTGATTATCACAATAGAGATCATAACTTTCTTGTTTTTGGCCCAATTCTAACAAGAAGTTTTTTAGCCATATCATCTCTTTGCATGATTCTGTAGCTGCAATGAATTCGGCTTCGGTTGTAGACAAGAAAACACATTTTTGGAGCTTTGATTGCCAAGATACTACCCCTCCCCCCTCCCCCCCCCCCTGAAAAAGTAATCAAATATCCTGATGTTGATTTTCTAGAGTCAACATCTCCTGCCATATCAGCGTCTGTGTATCCTTTTAACACAGGTTTTCCTTTTCTGAAGCACAAACATCTTCTGGTTGTTCCTCGGGGATAGAGAAATATCCATTTAACAGCAGCCTACTGTTGCTTTCCAGGATTTGATAAATATCAACTCACGGCTCCAACAGCGTATGCAATGTCCGGTAGTGCACATATCATGGCATACATTAAACTGCCAACAGCGGAAGAATACGGGACATTCTCCATTTCAGCCCTTTCATTTTCAGTTTTTGGGCTATGTTCCTTACCTAATTTAAAGTGGTTAACAAGTGGTACACTTACAGGCTTGGCCTTATGCATGTTAAATCTTTCAAGAATTTTCTCTATATATCTTTCTTGCGATAACCACAATAGTCCTTTGGATCTATCATGAGTGACTTTCATTCCAAGAATCTGCTGTGTTGCTTCTAGATCTTTTATTGCAAAAGATTCGCTTAAAGCCTTCTTGAGAGCTGCAATTTTCTTTTTGTCTTGTCCAACAATCAACATATCGTCAACATATAATAAAAGTATGATGAAATCACCACTAGCATAATTCTTTATATAGACACAGTGATCGCATAGAGTCTTCTTGAACTCATGTTGAGTCATGAATGAGTCGAACTTCTTCTACCATTGGCGCGGTGCTTGTTTTAAACCGTATAAACTCTTCTCGAGACGACACACAAGATGTTCTTTTCCCGCAACTTTGAACCCCTCGGGTTGCTCCATATAGATCTCTTCCTTTAGGTCTCTGTGTAAAAATGTTGTTTTAACATCGAGTTGTTTAACTTCTAAGTCTAAACAAGCTGCTAGACCCATTACAACTCTAATAGATGACATTTTTACCACGGAAGAAAATATTTCATCAAAATCAATACCTTTCTTTTGATTGCAACCCTTAACAACAATTCGAGCTTTGTATCTG
This sequence comes from Allium sativum, assembly GCA_030737875.1. NCBI lineage: Eukaryota > Viridiplantae > Streptophyta > Magnoliopsida > Asparagales > Amaryllidaceae > Allium > Allium sativum. The sequence continues at coordinate 975,017,610 of CM060915.1, read as the reverse complement.
GGTAGACTATTCTTCTCTTTTGTTTTTAACTTGTACACCCATTTGCATTTTTAGGCTCGTTTTCCCTTGGGTAGCTCCACCAGATCATATGTATGATTGTCATGCAAGGATTGCATTTCTTTCTACATAGCTTTCTCCCATTCTTCTTTGTGTTCACTGGTTATAGCTTGTTCGTAACATTGAGGCTACCCCTCATCAGCGATTATCACATACTCATCTCTAGGATATCCAGTAGAGGCACGTCTTTCTCTTGTAGAACGTCGTAATGGAGGTTGTGTTGAGGCATTTGTTTAATCTGTTATCTCTTCATTTGACTGAGATTGTTCATGCAATGATGGTTCTTCAATTGATTGTTCAGTAACTTCATGTTGTCTTTACAACCTATTATGATTAGGCTCCTCCTCTTGCCTTCCACTTGCATCTTGCATCACATATGATGGTGCATGATCTGAACATATTATTTGCTTAGGTCTGAACTTCTCTGCTTGCTTAAGATCTTCTATTGTCTGGTCTTCAAAGAAAATAACATCCCAGCTTCTAATAATCTTTCTTTTAACAGGATCTCATAATCGATATCCAAACTCATTTTTAGGTGAACTAAGGTAACTACGCTGCTTGGTTTTTGAGTCAAGTTTAGCCCGCTCATCTTTAGGAATATGAACGAATGCAAGACATCCAAACACCTTCATGTGGACATAAGAGATCTTCTTGCCTGACCAAACTTCATCTGGAATGCCTTTGTTTAGTGGACCTAATGGTGAGAGATTAATTGTATCAACAGTAGTCTTCACAGCTTCTCCCCAGAATGATTTAGAGAGTTTAGCATGAGATATCATACATCGAACTCTTTCTTCGATGGTTCGATTCATTCTCTCAGCATCACCATTTAGTTGAGGTGTCTTTAGAGGTGTTTTCTCAAGACGGATGCCAAATGTCTTGCAGTACTGTTCAAATGGACTACAATATTCACTACCATTATCAGCTCGGACACACTTCAACTTCTTGTTTGTTTGTCGTTCCACCATGGCATGAAACTCCTTAAAAGCCGCAAGTACATTGTCTTTCGTTTTCAATAAATACACCCAAACCTTTCTTGAGTGATCATCAATGAATGTTACAAAATATAATGCACCTCCAAGAGATTTTTCAGCCATAGAGCATACAACTATATGTACTAAATCAAGGATATGCTTTCTTCTTGATGGTCTATTTGATCTATAAAAGGAAACTCTATGTTGTTTCCCAGCCAAACAATCAATACAAGGTTCAAGTGTTTTACCTTTCACTTCAGGGATCAGCTCCTTTTGGGCAAGTATTTGCAATCCCTTTTCGCTTATGTGTCCTAATCTCTTATGCCACAGTTCCAATACTGAATCATCATGGACAACATTAGCTTCACCGCGTAAGCAACCACGTGTTAAATACAAAGAGCCCTCCTTTTTGCCTCGAGCAATGAACATGTTTCCATTTGTGAGTTTCCATTTTCCAGAACCAAATTGATTAACTAAACCAGCGTCATCAAGCTTACCTGCAGATATTAGATTGAGGCACATATCTGGAACATGTCTTACGTCCTTCAATATGAGCTTGCAACCAGTGTTAGTTTTCAAATGAACATCTCCTATGCCAATAATTTTGCTAGTAACTTGATTACCCATTTTAATAGTACCAAAATTACCTTTTTGATAAGAAGTAAATAACCATTCATGTGGAGTAATGTGAAAGGAAGCACCTGAGTCGACAATCCATATATTGTCATCATAAGTCAAATTCAGATAATTGTCATCTCCAATAAAGAATACATCCGATTCTTCTTTGACTGCAACTGTTGTAGTGTTTTGTTCTTCCTTCTTTCTCGGGTCAACTTGATCTGGCTTCACAGTTCCATTTTTTGATCTCTTTTAAGATTAAGACATTCAGATTTTTTATGACCTGGTTTGCCACAATAATAACAAGTGATTCTGGAGCGTCCTCGTGACTTATCACGTCCCTTGTTTTTATTTCTTCCATGAAATTCACTTTTGCCTCGATTCTCTGCTATATGAGCCTCGCTTTGTGTTGTTCCACGCTCTTTTCTTCTTGCCTCTTCATTTAGAAGGCTATCAGCAACCGCATCCATGGTGAGTTTTCCTTCTGGAGCTGAGTTACTTAGAGTAACATCCAAAGTATCCAAACTCTCAGGTAAAGATCTTAAAAGAAGACAGGCTTGCAGTTCATCATCTATCTTCATTTCAATCTTGGTTAACTTGTTTACTAAGCCCTTAAAACTGTTCAGGTGCTCAATCATGCCTTGACCATCTTTGTACTCTGATTTAACCAATCGTCTTACTAGATGAGCTTTGTTCTGAGGTGTCTTCTTTTGAATCATAGACTCAAGATTCTCCCATAACTGATAGGCATTAGTATAAGTAGATACATGCTCGAATAAACTTTGAACTATATATTTTCGGATCATGGCAACTACTTTCCGGTTCAAAAGTTCCCAATCTTTTTCGGGCTTTCCTTCCGGCTTATCTGCTTTTGTGATTGGCTCGTACAAATCTTTGCAGTACAAATGATCTTCCATCATTGGCTTCCAGTAAGAAAAATTCTCTGCAGTGAGCTTAAACATTTCACCATCATGTGTAATAGTGGTCTCCATTTTAGCTTACACAAGAAGGAAATATATTGCTGAACCAAGCTCTGATACCACTGTTGAGTAAAACTTTATATTTTCTATGTGTAGATAAGCTTAGAAGTGAAGCGCGGTAAAACAATTAACAGATAGATAAAAATAACAAACAGCAACACAAGAGATTTGTTTACGCGGAAAACCCAATGAGGGAAAAACCGCGGGACTAGAAGTCCAATTCTTCCACTATAAGATGATAGTAGGATTACAAGAAATTGTATATATCTCACACTCAGTGGCTCACTCAAGCTTGAGGATAAAGACTTCTCAAGCTATCTCTCTTATTGTGTATTTCTCTCTTTCTTGTGTTTTTACACACTCTCTCACACTCATATATATAGGTGTGGAATACAAAAGGTTCTCTCACAATGTGGCTTTCAAACTTCTTCATTGGAAATAATGTTTCCATTGGGTTAACATAAATATGCATAGAAATTTGATGTGTCTACACATCTTTCAACAATAATATTTGTTGAGCATTCCAATAAATTAGGAGGGAAACCCAACACATTTTAGTAAGCACTAGCTTCATAAAGGATTCAACTTCAAGGTATGTATTTGACATACTTGTTACATGAATATGTTTTGACTCACTTGTTACATGAAGACATTTTGAAGCTTTCTCCAGTCTGATAAATGCTATTCCACCTTGAAGGTATGGCGGTATTTCGTTGTCATCAAAACGTGGTGATTTTGTCCATATTCCGACAAAAGAATTGTGAAATTTATTATATACTATATAACTAAGTATATTCCTGCAATGGAAGCATGGGACTGCAAATCGGACCTTTGTCAATATTTTATATTGTAGTGAATGCAATGGTATTACCACACTTTTGACTGAAAAGCTTTATATAATCATCTAAAATTTAATGTTAATTATTGTACAAAAATCTGACATGATTCATTCTTTTGTTGTGAGACAGTTGATTGTTACCTTGCATTCTTAATTACTACAACTCGAATTTACCGGAATGACTCCCTTCTATAGACATATGACTATGCCCAAATGAACATAAAGGAGGGAGATCGTTTCTTAAATTCGAATGCACCACGGTTCTCGTGATACGAATCAAAACTCAACAGCCTTTGTTGTTTAATATTAGTTTTGAAGTAGTTTTTTAAAGACTCATATCATAAAAACAGAAGATAAAGACTGTATCATTATCGCAACACAACTTACAAAATTGAGCTTACGTACCAATCATGCATCAGATATAAAATCATAGTTGTAGCCAAAAAAAATTCAAAATAGTAATGGACAAACCTACTCCAACTGAAACTGCCGAATTATGATCGATTCTATAAAATATGGATTAGTTAGTTTCTCTACGTTGTTTGCTTAACTTTGTATAGACATAATATACAGTACAGTATTCTCCTTATCCAGTATGACATTTTCATTTTCCTCTTTATTTCTTTGGTTTAGTTCTATATATATTGGAAATATGCAATGTTATATCATGTAATTATTGGCCATCTAAAATTCTTAAGTTTATTTTTGGCGGACTAGGAAGTACAAGCTAGCATTACATATTTGCATAATTTAACCAATGAAAACCTGAAATTCACATAAATGATATGTGGGTTGGTACTTACTTGCTTAGGACAATATGATATGTAAAGCAGGTTCATAACAAATATGTTGATGTAATCATAAACCAGAAAATCAATCAGCACAGTGGCAGTCATAGCCTATATTGGATACATAACACTCACGTAAACTTCAAATGTTGATGTTTGGCGCTTCATTCATGAAAAGGAACCGATAACAACAGCAAATCATAAAATAAAAAAATAAAATAAAAACATTTTTCCTTGCAGAGAAACAAGTCAAACTTGTTTGGAATAGTTTCATTCACCTCCATGTCAAGGACACAAAATACATGCATAATCCAACAACAAAATGTTGCTGTGATCATGCATAGACAAAAGTAATCAATACAATGGCCAGCGTAGCCTATGAAGAGTTCGTGGAAGCTTTGACTGTTAGTACTTCTCTTGAGCCAATTACAACAATAATTCAACAAAAGGTCGGCTTTGTTTGGTTTTAAACGAAAAACACAACTCAAAATTCAAGCCAAATGGGACCATCAACTTCATGATCCGAAATTCATCATAAGAGAATAAAAGAAGAGTAGGCCCCAACAATGGTTTTAAAACAAAATTCCATATCAGTAAGCTTACCCAGATGATCAGAAATCACAAAATAGAAGAAGGGAAAATCCAACTGAAAGTGAAATCGACTTTTATTTGGAGGTCTGGGGTCTTGCGAATCCGTAAATTGCCGGATAAAATAGAACGGCGAGAGAAGAGGAGGAATTTGTGTGCTGAATTGGGTAGCGGAGGAATCGGTGCAGATCCGTATAGTGGAGGAACTACTGCAGATTTGTGCAACGACGAAGAAACGAAGTAGATAGGAGAAAACGCAGAATTTTGTTTTAGGGAAGAAAGAATTCGTAGGGATGAGATAAACGGAAGGAAAATGCGGAAAGGATTTTCTTAAGGAGAAAGAATCGGAGTTTGGAGAGATATGAGCGGAAATTACGCCGAAATTCATTGGCACAGACAATTTGTTTTTGGCTCTTACAGTAGGGAAACCTCCCTAACGGTCGGTTTGATAACTAAATTTATAGGTCCTTAAAATAAACAAGAACCTTGTGGGCCATAATATCTATACATTTTCCAGAGTGTCCTATATATTTGTCGAGTTAAATGAGGTTGGTTGTTAACGCTATATGAGATTTAACCAAAGATTAACTAATTAAAAATTAAACCATAATTGATAATATACATAATCAGATTAAAGTTACCATGCCTAATCGTTATTTAATACATTAAGTGACATGAAGTATTATGTTGTAACTTAATTTTAAGCCGAAGCTTGGAAAGAAATTTAAACATGACTAATCGGTTTATTGAGCCTAAACTGTTTTTATAATTTGCCCAATTGTTTATAACGTGTTAGTATGTAAGAGCAGATAATTTTGATATGCCGACTAATATAATAATAGTATGGCCAATGGTTTATATATTAATAACATAAATAACATTTACTAAAATTTCTCTGGGTTTAGCTAGTTTCAAATTGAAAACTATGACCGTACAAATGGTGTAACATGTTCATGTGTTACCAGGGTTCGACAAAATCAGTTGCATTGGAACCATATCAGCAAACACGACGTTATGGAGTGTAACGAACTGGGATTTTCGACTCCGAAAATCAACATCAAACTACCATGTTGACCATTCAGACATCGAACATTCCAGATCATTAATAGAAAGAATTTAGAGGGTGAGATAAGAAAGAAAGAAATATTAGAATAGAAGAAGAAGAAGAACACAACACAACACAGAGTCTCACATCGCAGCGGAACAAAATATAATAAAGAAATAAATCTTTATTGAGAGCTTTAAAAATACTTACAGTATCAGAGTACATCATACCATGGGACAGTTATAATAGCCTGTTCCCATATACAACACACAGCGGAATAGTAGTAATATCATACGTCTGGACTCTTCCAGCTCGTCTCTTCATAGCAGTCGCTAACCTGAACCTGTACACTCCGGGCTAACCCGAGCATTTACAAAACACTGGGTCAGTCTGGTGAACCAGAGTGAGATAAACTCGCACAGCAATAAGGATAATTCATCCAAATCATGATTTTTAAGTTCAAAATCTTTTCAAAGAAAAGGATAATCGTAAGACCAAATCCACACATAAACACGGACGGTTTTTACCTTACGATAACCCAAAACATTTTTGAAACCAATATCTTGTCTGATATTATAATAATGTCTAAATACAAGTAAATAAAATCTAGTGGAACGCTTGCATCTCACGCTCCACATATATAGTATACAATCAAAACCGCAGGCGCTTATTGGAAATTGGATTCCGACCTTGACAAGGTATGGGACCACCTGCCGATAGTGTATCTCTAGAGACGAATACACTGGGTTCAACAAGAACATCTTGCAATCCGGCCCTCACATGACCGACCACTCATTTCGCTTGAGTGTATCGAATGTATATCACCGACGGTTGGGATCAGCAACCGTCTCCCGACAAGGGACAACATCGAAACATAGATTAAAGAAGCAAATAGGATTTCCTCTAGATAGGTGATTATACACCCTAATGGGAGCGACCCACATAGCCATACTGCCTGCCCGATTTTTGTCATTTCCCGGTTGATGAGGCTTGAGGTTTAGATTTACCTTCGAACACCTGGTCATCATTCACTTTGAATGCCACATCGTCAGATCCGTCAGATATCACTAATTGACGACCCCAAAAATACTCTAGCAGTAAGCTAAGAGAACGGCGATTCCCCGCCAACAACTATAGCACGTTTGAAGAAATCAACGTACGTGATCCTTCGGAAATACTCTGTCAGACACTCGTCCATATACGTCATCCAGGAACAGGATGAACCGAAGGTACTCTCCTACTGCATCCAATATAGGAATCACCCCATGGATCAGTAGCAAGTAGTCCTTGCAACCCGTAGATTCCAACCACGACAGAATCACAGTTTATCTCTGCTTGCCAGGCAGAGAATATTAGTGGTTCTTCCGTTTGTGAAAATCCACGGTCTTCACAGCACCATCTCGATCATCTTCTGATATCTCCACGTATTTGTTGGTCGGAATGGTTTTCGAATATAAATTCGATCCCGGTCTTTCCATACCAACCATCGCATTGGACAGATTTGATAGTCGGTGATTTAACTATCAAAATAAACAGTGTTTCAAACATGACACTCCAATGAGTTCAGTGGTTCAGTATTCAGCATCACTTGGCCCCTAACAAAACTGATTTACTTTTGTTAAAGTAAAACTTCTAACTCTTTAATATTCAAAAACATGATATTTGAATAACTCTAATTTTGATTTAACTCTAATCGATTAACAAATATTCGACTTAACTCCATTCGCTTGACTCTAGATCGCAGCGATCACAATGGTTATGCCTGATTCCCTCAGGAAACATCCGACCGCCGTAGGCTATCTGCAGCCCTGCGAATTACGCTAGCAGTCGTACGAAATGGCACTCATCTTGAAAAACTATGTTTGACTAACTCTAGCTCGAATAACTATATTCAATTTCCCACTTAAATCTTCCTTCCAATCATCTTTTAAATTCGGAAATCCATTAGTTTTAACAAAGAATTTATAGCACATATGTTATAACAATAGCGTTATAATTACTATTTAGATTTACAAAACAACAGCGCTATAATCGCTGTTTAGGTTTACACCCCATTTACTATAGCAAAAGCGCTACAATCGCTATAAAACATATATTATAACAACAGCGCTAAAATTGCTGTTTAGATTTTCAAAACATAACCACTAACGTCTCTTACGATTACCAACTAATACTATCTTCAGATAATCCCGATGTTGTTCAAGTTGGGGTATTTTAATTACCTCTCAGTCCTTGATCAAACAACGTTCTTATCCTCGAATAAATATCAGTTGTAATCCAACACCAAAATTTTACCAAATCTCACAACAAATCCCATTATTAATTTGATTTGGTTAAACAACTCTCCGATCCCCTTCTTTACCCAAGTTCACCTTCGATTTCTTTTACCAATCTCTTTTCAGAAACTATTCAACCATTTCCCACTATGACATTTTATTACACTTCGATTACCTTTTGAAAAGTAATTTTTCATTCAAAAGAAATTTCTAAATTATTAATTAAATAATAATTTATCCCAACCATTTACTACATTCGTAGTTAAATTCCTTTATTATCTAGAATAAATCGTAAATCCCTTTTAAAACCTTATTTAAATTTAAACAATATTTGTTTAACTATTCTGTTAAAAACACATTAATTTGATAATCAAATCCAGTTCACAACGGTCGATTTAATTAACTCAAACCTCGATTATCTTATTAACCGAATTCAATTACTCTTCACTTCAAATTAATTAAAAGTATAATTAATTTGAATAAATTCCTTTAATTGTTCTTTGTAAACAATTTCCAAAGTGTAAACATTCGACTCATCTCTATTTCCCCTACTTGAAATCCGATTGACATCAGCATTTACTTTATCAAATAAATTAATAACCAATCAAAATCTTAAAATAATAAAATATTTATTTATTTTTCTTAAATAACTTTTATTCGAAATAATGTAATTAAAAATCTAATCCTGGTTATAAAAATTAAATTTTCATAACCTCAATTCTATCGATTTACTTGACGGTGAACCACCATTTGTAAACAATTGATTTAATAGGCCATACTTTGCCAAATACCCAACCAATCCCACTTATTAGTATAAACCAACCAGATGTTGAACATGCAGCCAAATCAAATTAATCACATTCAATTGATAATAAATAACAACCATTTAGCACCAATCAAATAACCGAACAATTCCAACAACTAAACACGCTTATAAATAAACGTAACCAACAGGGTGAGTTACCTCCGTTGGGTCCAATCGTTAAAATAACGATTTGGTATTCCACTGAAATTAAACACAGTTTAATTTCCTCGGTTAAATCGACAGTTAAACATATAACTAGCAAAGCAGTCAACCATTTGCAAGCAGAGCACACAAAATAAAAATACCCAATTTATATAAAATATAAAAAGGGTAACTGAGTGAGTTTAACTCACCTTGATTTTGATCGTCGATTAGAACTGTATGCTTTCGTTACGTCTAGCTCTGTCCAAACCCACTCCAAAATGTTATGCTGGTCAGTACGGATCCCGACATCACTTGTTTCATCCCAGTCTGATAACACAATCGGATGCTTTAAATCTAATGTGGTATCGACTTAAATAAATTAGTATTGTTAATACCTAACAATAATTTATTTATCCACCCTGCTTACGTTGTCTTGTTAAAAACTTACGTAATAATATAATATGTATTATGAGTTAGACAAACTTTAAAACAACATTAGGTACTTTATAGTTGGTTAGACGCATTACATAACAGCACGTTATATATCCAACAGATCCAGCCATGTAATATACTGTAATAATATTAAGCACATTATTATATTTATACTCGGACAAATTAAAACTCCGACTAGGTACATATTTTTATTTAAAACTTAACAGATATCTGTTTGCTAACCCATGCTTTACATTAATTAGTATTAGGCATATTAAAAACGGGGTCAGTTGCTTTAAAATGTTGGACTGGGTTCGGGCATTTTCAACTAACAGGACACGTAATAAAAGGGATAGGAAAATACTCCTAACTTTAATTAAGAATTGTTTAAACGAGATTAGGCATATAAAAAGCATATTGTTCATTATCTTTCTATTTTTGTTTATACCTGCTGTAGAGCCAACCGCAAGCTCCTTCGAGCTTCTCACCGCTTGCGAGTCACCGACCCCAGGTTCCTCCAGCTTGCGTCATTTCCTCTCGCATGCAAGAGAACGAGCCCACACCACACATCCTCCACTTGAGCTCGCACCACCACAACCATCACCGCATCTCGAGATCAAACATCTTACACATTAGAAACAACTGCATTCCAAATTGCTCCATCCCCTTGCAGAAACACCCGCCTGCTGTCCTCTTGACTCGAGAACCCATGCAATCTCATGAACCCATACACACGAACGTACACATGTACACCCAGCTCCCGGCAGACATCAGCCCAACCTGCTGCGCCCCTCCTCTTTGCTTACTAAAACTCGAGCCACCCGACAAAGTAAAGAAATGCAGTTTTACATTGTGAGAGGAAGTGCGGTTTTGTTTACCCGGAAAAGAAATAGAATGGGGTACTTATATATATAGGAAAGAAGTCGTGTAGACCACGGTTATTGTTTGGAGAGCACGGCAAAGGTTTGCTTGGCAATCACGCCAATAGGTTTGGGCCACACGGTAATGGATTGCTAGGTCTGCGAATATAGGGAAGTAGCTGCTGTCCTTTATTTCATTTCAAAATGGGTTGTGAGTTGAAGATACAGGCAGAAGAACGTGGGCATTGTACTGTAAGGTGGCGGTGTGCTTTCACTTCATTAGACTGCCGTAAGTTACATCTTAGCTGCTAGCTAGCACGTTGTTTTTAGGTTTGCAAAAAATATCACAGCAGTCACGTTGAAAAAGAACGAATAGAGGTAGGCCGTCTCCATCAATAGCTAGCTACAGTGTTCTCTTGTTTGGATGTGAAATGTATAGGTTAGCCGTATATTGAGTTTACTTGGTTGGCTTTATATAGTGTGGAAAATAATAAAAAATATTATTTACGAAACTTCGTCGCAAAGTAATACGTCGAAACCACCACAAACGACTTCTGTCTTCTGATTAAAAAGCTAATCTTGGTGTAAAAATGTATTTCGGACCCAATGGGACAAGTTTCGTCGAAATCCGAGGTCGTATGAAAAAAATCCCTTTATAAAACCAGAAATAAACACGCGTTTAATTTTTCCGTGATCACCAGATAAATCGAATCAACTTGAAACCTTGATATCTTGCAATAACTTTTCGATACGAACCCAACGGCACTAGTTTCGTCGCATTCTGAGACTGTTTGCCTGATAGGCTGTTTTTACCCCGAACCGCCCTACCCTTTTTAACGCCAAATTTCTCGATCTCTAAAAATAACAAACTATATACCTATCCTGACTCTAATCGACGATACGAACTCAACGGAACTGGTTCCGCGGCCTAATTCGATCGTCTGCTCAAGTTACGCCCAAATATCTCTTTATTTATTTCAATACGCGCTATAGAATTTGAACGAGCATTTACGGTTGTTGTGGTCACATACGACATTGGTTTACCAAGCAATTTGATTTTTCTAACAATAATTTAGCAATACGGTCCCAATGAAACTAATTTCATCGAAAACAGAGTCTGTTCGCAAAACGGCTATTTTAACGGCCGATAACGATTTCCACGGCGTTTTTTTCCAAATTTGATTTAGCCATAACTCGCAACCAATAACACAGAATCTAGATTTTTCTCTTTCATATGAAAGCTATCGTCAACACGCTCCCAACGTTTCTTATTTCACAGAAATCCGACTTATATCGGACTCCGTATGTCCAGTTGAAGTTCAAACTCAAAATTTCAAACTGCAGCGCTATATTTCAAGCTCTATTTATATAAATATATATCATTCAAACTTCGTTTAAATAACGATTACAATATTAAATTTCATTGATATTCCCAATCTAATATTTAAAACTAATTTAAATATTCAGATTCAAATGGTCGAAAAACACGGGTCGTTACATTCTTCCCCCCTTAAAATAATTTCGTCCTCGAAATTGCTAAGGTAAGAAAGGACGTTATAAACTCAAAAATTTCCAAATCCAATTTAGTTTAAAACAGAAATCAATTCAATACTGTAAATAAATATTTTCAAAAATATTGAAAATTTTCTAACACCTTAAATTTCCAAAAAAAATTCGCCAACACCTCCTTTGTACGGCTCAATCGGTACAACTACAACTCGCCTTTCTAGGCCTTCTCCAATCCAAAGAAAATAAAATAGCCAAGCGGCTTACCAAATAAGCTCATAAATCTCATCAAACTTATATGAATATAAACGTGTACCTTTTTGTCGGCATATCATTATATCCCTTCCATCTGCTACCTTGTTAGCATATACAAATGCACTTCCAGACCAAATTCCAATTTTATCCTCAAAACTAAATCTTTCACACATCCAAGCCAAACCTCATCTTAACTCAATTTCCATCCATTATCCATTTCGACTCTTAACTTACCAGTCCAACACCATTTCAGATTTCTGTCTCACCATTCAGAATCTGATTCTACTTGATATATTATCTCTCGATTCAATTTCCAGTTAATTGGTTTCAATTCAATTCATATTTGCTTTCACAAATTTCTATTAAATTTTGTTTTTGTTCAAATAAATTCCCTGGGAGTTTTTAAACAGTTCAGCTCTTTCAAAAATCAAATATTCCTTTTCAGGATCCAAAACAACTTGTTTTTCTTAAAGCAATTCAAAACAAAATCTTTGGTAGTAATCCGTCACTTACCACTCGAAAATGAATACCGATGATGTCCGGATCATCATCGGAATCTATTTTCCAGCTATCGAAGTGAGTTCAATACTATGTCACTTTCAAAACCAGTTCTAAACACTTTCATTTTGAAATCCATTTCAAAATATCCCTTTCAATGCTTGTAACAAAATTAAAATCTCCCAGGATTTAAAAATTCTCATATATTCAATTCAAGTTCATTTGCAACCATTTATCCCACTTTAAGGAATTTTAATTCCAATTCTGATTTAGATTTCAGATTTAATTCATCTGATTCCATATTATACGAATTTTAATTGGTTATTTATATAACCATTCCAATTATAATCAACCAACACATCCAATATACTATAATACTTGAAATATATATCATTCTTTTATATTATAATATAATTTGGGTAAAATTATTTCATTTACCCCTTTTCAAAATATACCGCGTTGGTTTATCGTACTTGAGTGTTTAGAAACCCCTATCGATACAGTGGATCAAACTGATCGACCAGAACTCATAAACAACTCAGCCAATAAATCTCCACAATACAAAACAATTTTTTGTAAAATCTACAAATACGTCCACTCGTATATATACACTCAACTCAATCTAGGGTATTGCTAACCCCATCTCTACTGAGTCAAACCACGGAGCCAAGGTAATTACTTAACCTTCAGCTCTGATACCACTGTAACGAACTGGGATTTTCGACTCCGAAAATCAACATCAAACTACCATGTTGACCATTCAGACATCGAACATTCCAGATCATTTATAGAAAGAATTTAGAGGGTGAGATAAGAAAGAAAGAAATATTAGAATAGAAGAAGAAGAAGAACACAACACAACACAGAGTCTCACATCGCAGCGGAACAAAATATAATACAGAAATAAATCTTTATTGAGAGCTTTGAAAATACTTACAGTATCAGAGTACATCATACCATGGGACAGTTATAATAGCCTGTTCCCATATACAACACACAGCGGAATAGTAGTAATATCATACGTCTGGACTCTTCCAGCTCGTCTCTTCATAGCAGTCGCTAACCTGAACCTGTACACTCCGGGCTAACCCGAGCATTTACAAAACACCGGGTCAGTCTGGTGAACCAGAGTGAGATAAACTCGCACAGCAATAAGGATAATTCATCCAAATCATGATTTTTAAGTTCAAAATCTTTTCAAAGAAAAGGATAATCGTAAGACCAAATCCACACATAAACACGGACGGTTTTTACCTTACGATAACCCAAAACATTTTTGAAACCAATATCTTGTCTGATATTATAATAATGTCTAAATACAAGTAAATAGAATCTAGTGGAACACTTGCATCTCACGCTCCACATATATAGTATACAATCAAAACCGCAGGCGCTTATTGGAAATTGGATTCCGACCTTGACAAGGTATGGGACCACCTGCCGATAGTGTATCTCTAGAGACGAATACACTGGGTTCAACAAGAACATCTTGCAACCCGGCCCTCACATGACCGACCACTCATTTCGCTTGAGTGTATCGAATGTATATCACCGACGGTTGGGATCAGCAACCGTCTCCCGACAAGGGACAACATCGAAACATAGATTAAAGAAGCATATAGGATTTCCTCTAGATAGGTGATTATACACCCTAATGGGAGCGACCCACATAGCCATGCTGCCTGCCCGATTTTTGTCATTTCCCGGTTGATGAGGCTTGAGGTTTAGATTTACCTTCGAACACCTGGTCATCATTCACTTTGAATGCCACATCGTCAGATCCGTCAGATATCACTAATTGACGACCCCAAAAATACTCTAGCAGTAAGCTAAGAGAACGGCGATTCCCCGCCAACAACTATAGCACGTTTGAAGAAATCAACGTACGTGATCCTTCGGAAATACTCTGTCAGACACTCGTCCATATACGTCATCCAGGAACAGGATGAACCGAAGGTACTCTCCTACTGCATCCAATATAGGAATCACCCCATGGATCAGTAGCAAGTAGTCCTTGTAACCCGTAGATTCCAACCACGACAGAATCACAGTTTATCTCTGCTTGCCAGGCAGAGAATATTAGTGGTTCTTCCGTTTGTGAAAATCCACGGTCTTCACAGCACCATCTCGATCATCTTCTGATATCTCCACGTATTTGTTGGTCGGAATGGTTTTCGAATATAAATTCGATCCCGGTCTTTCCATACCAACCATCGCATTGGACAGATTTGATAGTCGGTGATTTAACTATCAAAATAAACAGTGTTTCAAACATGACACTCCAATGAGTTCAGTGGTTCAGTATTCAGCATCACTTGGCCCCTAACAAAACTGATTTACTTTTGTTAAAGTAAAACTTCTAACTCTTTAATATTCAAAAATATGATATTTGAATAACTCTAATTTTGATTTAACTCTAATCGATTAACAAATATTCGACTTAACTCCATTCGCTTGACTCTAGATCGCAGCGATCACAATGGTTACGCCTGATTCCCTCAGGAAACATTCGACCGCCGTAGGCTATCTGCAGCCCTGCGAATTACGCTAGCAGTCGTACGAAATGGCACTCATCTTGAAAAACTATGTTTGACTAACTCTAGCTCGAATAACTATATTCAATTTCCCACTTAAATCTTCCTTCCAATCATCTTTTAAATTCGGAAATCCATTAGTTTTAACAAAGAATTTATAGCACATATGTTATAACAATAGCGTTATAATTACTATTTAGATTTACAAAACAACAGCGCTATAATCGCTGTTTAGGTTTACACCCTATTTACTATAGCAAAAGCGCTACAATCGCTATAAAACATATATTATAACAACAGTGCTAAAATTGCTGTTTAGATTTTCAAAACATAACCACTAACGTCTCTTACGATTACCAACTAATACTATCTTCAGATAATCTCGATGTTGTTCAAGTTGGGGTATTTTAATTACCTCTCAGTCCTTGATCAAACAACGTTCTTATCCTCGAATAAATATCAGTTGTAATCCAACACCAAAATTTCACCAAATCTCACAACAAATCCCATTATTAATTTGATTTGGTTAAACAACTCTCCGATCCCCTTCTTTACCCAAGTTCACCTTCGATTTCTTTTACCAATCTCTTTTCAGAAACTATTCAACCATTTCCCACTATGGCATTTTATTACACTTCGATTACCTTTTGAAACGTAATTTTTCATTCAAAAGAAATTTCTAAATTATTAATTAAAGTAATAATTTATCCCAACCATTTACTACATTCGTAGTTAAATTCCTTTATTATCTAGAATAAATCGTAAATCCCTTTTAAAACCTTATTTAAATTTAAACAATCTTTGTTTAACTATTCTGTTAAAAACACATTAATTTGATAATCAAATCCAGTTCACAACGGTCGATTTAATTAACTCAAACCTCGATTATCTTATTAACCGAATTCAATTACTCTTCACTTCAAATTAATTAAAAGTATAATTAATTTGAATAAATTCCTTTAATTGTTCTTTGTAAACAATTTCCAAAGTGTAAACATTCGACTCATCTCTATTTCCCCTACTTGAAATCTGATTGACATCAGCATTTACTTTATCAAATAAATTAATAACCAATCAAAATCTTAAATAAATAAAATATTTATTTATTTTTCTTAAATAACTTTTATTCGAAATAATGTAATTAAAAATCTAATCCTGGTTATAAAAATTAAATTTTCATAACCTCAATTCTATCGATTTACTTGACGGTGAACCACCATTTGTAAACAATTGATTTAATAGGCCATACTTTGCCAAATACCCAACTAATCCCACTTATTAGTATAAACCAACCAGATGTTGAACATGCAGCCAAATCAAATTAATCACATTCAATTGATAATAAATAACAACCATTTAGCACCAATCAAATAACCGAACAATTCCAACAACTAAACACGCTTATAAATATACGTAACCAACAGGGTGAGTTACCTCCGTTGGGTCCAATCGTTAAAATAACGATTTGGTATTCCACTGAAATTAAACACAGTTTAATTTCCTCGGTTAAATCAACAGTTAAACAGATAACTAGCAAAGCAGTCAACCATTTGCAAGCAGAGCACACAAAATAAAAATACCCAATTTATATAAAATATAAAAAGGGTAACTGAGTGAGTTTAACTCACCTTGATTTTGATCGTCGATTAGAACTGTATGTTCCGTTACGTCTAGCTCTGTCCAAACCCACTCCAAAATGTTATGCTGGTCAGTACGGATCCCGACATCACTTGTTTCATCCCAGTCTGATAACACAATCGGATGCTTTAAATCTAATGTGGTATCGACTTAAATAGATTAGTATTGTTAATACCTAACAATAATTTATTTATCCACCCTGCTTACGTTGTCTTGTTAAAAACTTACGTAATAATATAATATGTATTATGAGTTAGACAAACTTTAAAACAACATTAGGTACTTTATAGTTGGTTAGACGCATTACATAACAGCACGTTATATATCCAACAGATCCAGCCATGTAATATACTGTAATAATATTAAGCACATTATTATATTTATACTCGGACAAATTAAAACTCCGACTAGGTACATATTTTTATTTAAAACTTAACAGATATCTGTTTGCTAACCCATGCTTTACATTAATTAGTATTAGGCATATTAAAAACGGGGTCAGTTGCTTTAAAATGTTGGACTGGGTTCGGGCATTTTCAACTAACAGGACACGTAATAAAAGGGATAGGCAAATACTCCTAACTTTAATTAAGAATTGTTTAAACGAGATTAGGCATATAAAAAGCATATTGTTCATTATCTTTCTATTTTTGTTTATACCTGCTGTAGAGCCAACCGCAAGCTCCTTCGAGCTTCTCACCGCTTGCGAGTCACCGACCCCAGGTTCCTCCAGCTTGCGTCATTTCCTCTCGCATGCAAGAGAACGAGCCCACACCACACATCCTCCACTTGAGCTCGCACCACCACAACCATCACCGCATCTCGAGATCAAACATCTTACACATTAGAAACAACTGCATTCCAAATTGCTCCATCCCCTTGCAGAAACACCCGCCTGCTGTCCTCTTGACTCGAGAACCCATGCAATCTCATGAACCCATACACACGAACGTACACATGTACACCCAGCTCCCGGCAGACATCAGCCCAACCTGCTGCGCCCCTCCTCTTTGCTTACTAAAACTCGAGCCACCCGACAAAGTAAAGAAATGCAGTTTTACATTGTGAGAGGAAGTGCGGTTTTGTTTACCCGGAAAAGAAATAGAATGGGGTACTTATATATATAGGAAAGAAGTCGTGTAGACCACGGTTATTGTTTGGAGAGCACGGCAAAGGTTTGCTTGGCAATCACGCCAATAGGTTTGGGCCACACGGTAATGGATTGCTAGGTCTGCGAATATAGGGAAGTAGCTGCTGTCCTTTATTTCATTTCAAAATGGGTTGTGAGTTGAAGATACAGGCAGAAGAACGTGGGTATTGTACTGTAAGGTGGCGGTGTGCTTTCACTTCATTAGACTGCCGTAAGTTACATCTTAGCTGCTAGCTAGCACGTTGTTTTTAGGTTTGCAAAAAATATCACAGCAGTCACATTGAAAAAGAACGAATAGAGGTAGGCCGTCTCCATCAATAGCTAGCTACAGTGTTCTCTTGTTTGGATGTGAAATGTATAGGTTAGCCGTATATTGAGTTTACTTGGTTGGCTTTATATAGTGTGGAAAATAATAAAAAATATTATTTACGAAACTTCGTCGCAAAGTAATACGTCGAAACCACCACAAACGACTTCTGTCTTCTGATTAAAAAGCTAATCTTGGTGTAAAAATGTATTTCGGACCCAATGGGACAAGTTTCGTCGAAATCCGAGGTCGTATGAAAAAAATCCCTTTATAAAACCAGAAATAAACACGCGTTTAATTTTTCCGTGATCACCAGATAAATCGAATCAACTTGAAACCTTGATATCTTGCAATAACTTTTCGATACGAACCCAACGGCACTAGTTTCGTCGCATTCTGAGACTGTTTGCCTGATAGGCTGTTTTTACCCCGAACCGCCCTACCCTTTTTAACGCCAAATTTCTCGATCTCTAAAAATAACAAACTATATACCTATCCTGACTCTAATGGACGATACGAACTCAACGGAACTGGTTCCGTGGCCTAATTCGATCGTCTGCTCAAGTTACGCCCAAATATCTCTTTATTTATTTCAATACGCGCTATAGAATTTGAACGAGCATTTACGGTTGTTGTGGTCACATACGACATTGGTTTACCAAGCAATTTGATTTTTCTAACAATAATTTAGCGATACGGTCCCAATGAAACTAATTTCATCGAAAACAGAGTCTGTTCGCAAAACGGCTATTTTAACGGCCGATAACGATTTCCACGGCGTTTTTTTTCAAATTTGATTTAGCCATAACTCGCAACCAATAACACAGAATCTGGATTTTTCTCTTTCATATGAAAGCTATCGTCAACACGCTCCCAACGTTTCTTATTTCACAGAAATCCGACTTATATCGGACTCCGTATGTCCAGTTGAAGTTCAAACTCGAATTTTCAAACTGCAGCGCTATATTTCAAGCTCTATTTATATAAATATATATCATTCAAACTTCGTTTAAATAACGATTACAATATTAAATTTCATTGATATTCCCAATCTAATATTTAAAACTAATTTAAATATTCAGATTCAAATGGTCGAAAAACACGGGTCGTTACATGGAGCTAGTTTGGACAGAATTGGACGCAGCTGGAGGATTAACTAAATTAAACTCCTATTTAATTTAATAAACCGTTTGACGATGAATGAGAAACCAAGGTGAGTTCAACTCACTCAGTTTTTATCCCACTTATATTTTATATAAGTTGGGTTTAAATATTTGTGTGTTATGATTGTTAATTGGTTGATGGATGTTTGGATTGCAGTTATTGGTTGATGGTTGAATATTATATCTGTTATTGAAATAAAATGATATTGTTGAGATAGCGTATTTGGATGCAGGGAAAACAGGTTGGAGGAATCCAATTGGATTCCTTAAATTTATTGTTTATTTTCATATGATCATTATATGATCTGTTTAACTGATATGATTGGATGATTGATTTGATCATTAATTGTTGAATCTAAATTCAATGTTTGTTCTGTTTTAACCAATAGACAGTATTGGTTGAGTAATTGGTAACAGTTGGCCCAAAAATATATCATTTTATAAATGTTGAATTATCGTCAGGTGAACCAACGGTAATGAAGTTATATAATTTATTTTATAACTGAATATAGATTTTGAAATCTATTTTAAATAAAAGTAATAAAGAAATTAATATGTATTATTTATTATTTAAGTAAGTACTAAATGATTTTGTAAATTAAATTCTTATATAGTAAGATTTATAAGTAGACAAGCAGAAATTAATGAAATAGTTAAGAGTTGGATTAATTATTTTAAAGACACAATTAAATGGAATTTTTTAAATTAATTATATTATTAATTAATTTAAAGGGAGTGCTAATTGGAATTGATTTAATCATGGTTTAAGTTAACGAAGTCAACTAATTAAATTTAAATTAGTTATTGGATTAATGTGTTTTGAATAAATCTAATGAAATAGATTAATAAATATTTGTTTTAATTTAATAAGATTTTAAAAAGAAATATTTATTTATTTTAGTTAATAAAGAATTTAACTACCCCTAGGGTAGTAAATGATGAAGTAAATTATTATTTTAATTAATAATAATTTATGTGATTACTTCTTACGTTTAGTTTACTTATGTAAGTAATCAAAGTGGGAAATGAGATCTAACTGATTTTTGAAAGGAGTTGACGAAAGGAGTTGATGAACAGGTTTTATATTTTTTTTAAACCAAAATTATAAACGAAGTTAAAATAGAGAATTTATGCAAATGCGGTCGCTTAAATGAATATTTTGTAATATTGGAATTAAGTAAAAGAAAGCGAGAAAAGAGTTGTATATTTAACCTGAGTTTTTAAACGATGTTTATAAAAGGGGCGTGAGATGAAAACGTTAAATTTTAATTTAACGTTACTTACAATGGAATTTGAAACGAGAATTTCAAAAGGGGAAAATGGTTAAATGAATTAGAAATAGAATATAATGGGTTAACGACGAGTTGAGATAAGAATGTTGTTGATCAAGGTCTGAGAGGTAATTTAAAATACCCAACTTGAATGACCCTGGATTATCGAGGGACAATATCAGCTGTAATGGTGAAGATGTTAAAAAGAATTTATTTTAAGAAATAGTAATGTAACGTTATTTTAAGAATTGGAAATATATATATATAATGTAATCCAAAATAAAAGGAAATTATAATGGGCTTGAGAATATAAAATGAGATCCCATAAACAAAGGAAATAAAAGAGATTTATGAAAATATAACGATATTTTCAAAGTAAGAAAATGAAATTTGGAATGGGTTTAACCTAAAAAGTTAAGTGATGATTATAGTGTTCAAATAACGAAACCAAAGAGGTGTCATAACGATTATTTTAAGAATAACAAGTTGAATCAATGATTAATAATAAATGGGTTGTAATTAATGTTTTGAAATAATAAAATAGAGATTGGATATGGTTATCAATATTTTTCCAAATATTATATTGAAAGGGTTTAAAAAGATTAATATTATATTGAAAGGGTTTCAAGGAGGCAAATATATTGAAAAGAGAATTGAATACCATATTTTAAAGTATGGAAATGTTTTAGAAGTTTAAATTAACCATTCGCTAATTACTTTTAAATAATAAGGGGCCAGGTGATGCTAAATACTGAACTAGTGAATTCATTTTCATTTTCATGATTGTTTATTTTTATAGTTAAATAACTGACTATCAAATCTAGCCAATACGATTGTTGGTACGGAAAGATCAGGATCGAATCTATATTCAAAAACCATTCAGACCAGCAAATAAAAAATTATAGAAGATATCAAAGATCGAAAGAGATGGAGAAATCAAAGGCCGTAGATCTTCATGAAACGAAAGAACCACTTAAAATCTCTGATTTGACCCGAAGATATACTGAGGTTCTGTCGTGGTTGAAATATGCGGATTGCCAGGACTTCTCGCTACTGGTCTATAAGGTAATTCCTAGGATGTGGTAGGAGAGTGCCACTACACCAAAACAGGTGATTCCCAACGAGTATAACCGTCGCAAAACAATTTCAGCAACGCTTATTAGTGTTGCTATGTGGAGTGGCAATTTAGTACCAACGCTTATAAGCATTGGTAGATTTTCTGTCCCAACGCTTAAGCGTTGGTATATTTTCAGTCGCAACGCTTATAAGCGTTGATAGATTTTCTGTAGCAACTCTTATAAGCGTTGGTAGATTTTCTTTACCAACGCTTATAAGCGTTGTAAGGTTTTTGTTTACAACGCTTATACATGTTGCTATATATTTGTTTGCAATGCCTATTCATGTTGCAATGTATTAATTCACAACAAATATAAATTTTAATAATAACAGAAATATGTATTAGCAACTCGCATATTCTAACATTAATAGTCAATTAATAATCAACATGATGATAATATAGACAATATTTAATATGAATAAAAAACTAATATTAAACTCAATGCATACTAATATATAACATTCATAATCACATAACGACATAAAATATCAGTTAACAATAAACAAGCACAATACATAATTAAGATGTCAAATTCAGTACATAATTAGTTTGCTAAATTCAATACATAAATAAGATTCTACAAATACCGAATATGAAACTCTGGCCATATGACAAAGCCTCCATCTGAAAATTCACATAATTTATACATTCCATTTTTAGGACCATCATAAATTGGTGCATCCGGTTCAAGAACTTCAACAACCCTAATTACTTTCTCTGTATTCGATACCACTTTCCTAAAATGACAAATTGTTTGTGTTCGAAGATAACCTTTTGCTACCTCCTTCTCTAGATTATTTGATAATAGCATTACGTATTTCTTTTCCATCGTAGATGAATGAAGATCATTAAGTGACACATTTGGAGTAACGGTTACATTATTACTTATAGGAGGATCCCTTAAATTAGAAGCACCTTCTGTATGAGGAGTGGAAGGACTTGCAACAAGTTTTTCTTGCAAATTAGGTATAAATTTCATATAAGTTGAAGTAATTGAATTGATGGCGTTATTGAGTTGCTACTTGCCTTTCTATCTCCAATTTCCAAACGGAAAAATCCTCGCCTTGTTTTTTATCAGCTACAGCTTTTACAGCCCGAGCCACCTTTACTTGTTTTATAAAAGAGGTAGAACTAATTGCTCGATAATAATTTTTCTTCATGTCAGAGCCAAAAACTTCTGCAATTGGATCATTATCAAGATCATCTACTGCACCACTAGAACTACCATCCAATTTTCTCTTTTCTTCCGCTATCTCTAGAAGTGCCTGCATTCATTGAATATCACATTAAATTGAAAATTTCAGTTTCTTGTTAAAAACAGAAAAACATGAGTTTACATCTCGCACAAAATAATATAAACTTGCAGGCTCGGAGTGACAAATAATACCGAACGACTCAATTTTGCTGAGCTAGAATCTCAGAAAAACTGAGCCACAGGCTCAGTTTTGTTAAGCCACAAGCTCAGCAAAACTGAGCCTTATGGCTCAGAAAAACTGAGCCACAGACTGAGCAAAACTGAGCCGTACGGCTCAGCAAATCTGAGCCACAGGCTCAGAAAAACTGAGCCTATGCGTCTCAGCAAAACTGAGCCGTACGACTCAGAAAAACTGAGCCACAGGCTTAGTTTTGCTGAGCCACAGGCTCAGCAAATCTGAGTTGTACGGCTCAGCAAAACTGTTCCACAAGCTCAGTTTTGCTGAGCCACAGGCTCAGAAAAACTGAGCCTGTATGGCTCAGCAAATCTGAGCCACAGGCTCAGTTTTGCTGAGCCTTATGGCCCCGCAAACAATGATAAACTGTGCCAATTCGGTAAACTGTGCATGTTCAGTTCAAGCAAATAATGATCAATCAAAATAATTTAATGAGGTTAACAACATATATGAAAACCTACATATGTTTCCGCGGCACATGGTAGTACTTCTCTTGATTTTCTTTTATGTCCAACCTTCCAAATCGTCGTTCGTGAAATATTTGCTTCTGGATTGGTTAAGACCTACAGGAAATATCAAAGTTGACAACACATAGTTAATATAACATTCTACAAACAACCATTTACAAAAGATAATTTTATTACCATTTCATGGTGCACTCTATGGTAAGGTTTCCTTCCTAGAGTATGAGTGATTTAGTTTTTCGCTTTGTTTTTTGCATTTTTTTTTACATTGCTCCATCTTTACATTCATTCGTATACTCGATATCAAGGAACTTTTCCCACCACACTCTATCTATATCATTTGGACATCTATCAAATGGCAACACGTTTAGGAATCATAGTGTCATCAACTTTAAGAAGACTTTTTCTTAATGTTGACTTCATTGATCTATAGTACGGTGGGAAATGTTTCTCTAATAACGGTCGAGCTATGGTAGGATCTATCCATGTCAATTCTTCCTATCACAAGAAAAGAAAAGAAAAAATAAAAGGAATCATGAACCAATCAAATATATTATAATTTAAACTTGATGGTGAAATTGATATGAGTGAAAATACCAAAAGCCCTTCCCATAGTTTATCTTTGTAGAAGCTATCTACGGCCCTCCATTCTTTGTAGCCAACGGGTATATGACAACAGATTAACTCACCATAACGTGTACTCCATTTAGCTGAATCTTCCCCTACTGCACCCTCAACACCAACCGTTATAAAGTACTTTTTACCTTTGGGTGGTTGAGGTTCAATAGTCTCTGTTGTACTTAAATTTGCATTTATGCTAAAATCGTTTGTCATTTTAATGAAAAATCTACATTAAAAAACAAACAACATGTAAAGTTAACACAACACGTGAAAGATACTTGCAAGATATGAATTAACATAACAAACAGGCAATAGTTTCATTAGACATCAATAAAAGAAAATCATACATTTCAAAACACAACACAATTGTTCAATACATCAATAAAGGTTAATGCATGATCAAAACAAGCAAAATACATGCAAAATATTTTCAATCAATACGTTGATTTTGATTGAATACATTTCAATAATGGTTCTAAATTTGGTTGTTCTTTCAAAATAGATTGATGTGTTGTTGGTACTTCATAATCATCTATGTTATCCATTATGCGTTTAGGAGAGCGTCGAACAATAGACCAGTCGGAATTTTGTGTATTTATGATGTAAAATACTTGACTTGCTTCGGACGCAAGAATAGCAGGCTCATCATATTCTCCATCGGTATTCTTGAACTTCTTTAAGTTTACCATTAACAAATTTGTATTCGAGCAAACTTTACAACCATTTGTTTTATCTGCAACATTCACCCAATCACAATAGAATACCACATGCTGAAAATCATAGTAATCAACTTCCATGATCTCTCTAATAATGCCACACCAAGTAGTATCATCATCCATAGGATTTAAATCTTTTGAACTTGCTAGTGATCGCATCCATACAGACACCACTATCTTGCGTTGAAATGCTATCGTCATAATGTTGAGGAGAGAATGTATAGCCGTTCACTCTATACTTAAGAAAAGTTTTGACTTCCCACTTTGGACCATTGACATACAACCATAACATTGTGTTCATGCATATTTTGTCCACTAACTATTAAGAATTAACAAAATTAATAAAATAACATTAGTTAAGAAGAAATACATTGCTCTCAAGTAAATATAGCACACCTTATTTTATAGCCAATCAACAAATTCAGATTGGACTACTACATCTGCTTTTGTGATAGTTTTCCTTTTACAATGAAGACCGTCTTCTAAAGATAAGCGGTATGCACTACAAATTCAATATTGTGATAAATATATATTCTTGACTAAATGTGATATACGTATTGAAAAAAGTGAAAATGTATGACCTGTAGTATTCAACTCGTTCTGGTATATCAATTCTAAATAGTAACCATCGTCGAATCTGTGATCGTTGCACTATAGATAATTTTAACGGTTTACCTTCAATGATGGAACGCTCATATATATCATCACTATTCCCATCTAAAAAGGATGCTTGTTTAGAGCTATGATTTCCATCACGTGGATTTGGCATATATTCCATTGCGTATCAAACTGATTCTGAAACAAGGTACTTCAGAAATTGATCCTTCTATATACCTTTTGTTACTAGGTATGTTTTTGCATTCTTTCATAGCCCTAGCACACAAAAATTAATATGCATACTTACAGTTAGTTACTTCATAACCCTTAGGTAAAATAATTTGAATGAAAAAACAATATTTACCTCTCAAATGGATACATCCATATATAATTCGATGGTCCACAAAGCAGAGCTTGATCTGCTAAATGTACCATCAAATGGATGCTTGTATCGAAAAAATCCGTTGAAAGATAGTGTGCCAATACACATAATGCTTCAGTAATCATATCCTTAGCCGCTTGCACATGTTCTCGAACAAGAAATTTCGAACATATTATGTTGAAGTACAAGCTTACTTGTAAAAGCGCTCGTCTTAACTCACGACACTTTGGATATGCATGTTGAATCATGATAGGAAGCAAGTATTGGATGAGAATATGATAATCATATATCTTTTTAATTTGCAAACCGGGTGGTTGAAGACAAATAAGACCATGTAACTTAGTTGCAAGACATGATGGAAGTTTCGCATCTTAAAGAACTTGACAACATTGCAACTTGTGATTCTTATCAAATGCAAGTTTAGAAGATTGCTTTCCTTTGTTAAACATAAAATTGATGAGGTGTTCAACAACATTTTTTTCCAGTATGCATCACATCAATTATATGACGAACTTTATGATTGCTCCAATAATCCAAGTAAAACAAAATTGACTTCTTATACCATGTCGGCCTTCCTTCCTCATCGACAAGACAATCTACATTATCATAATCTTTAGAAATCAATCTCTTTTTGCTTTGTGGTATTTTTCCACGAATATATTTGATACGCTCAAGCTTTTCTAAAAGAGACGAGCCTCTTAGACGAATTGGAGGTTCTTTATATTCAACATCCCTATACCATCCGTGTTTTAATGCTCTATATGGATGATCATTCTTCAGAAACCTTCTACATTTTGAATAGATGATCTTGTTGCTGATGTACTCTGATTCTGTCTCGGTAGCACAGACAGGACACACTTTATAACCATGAGTCACACAGCCAGATAAGTTACCAAAAGCTGGTAAATCATGAATTTCCCAAAATAATATTGCTTTCATATTGAAAAATTCTTGCTTGTTTGTGTCAAAAACAGACGCTCCTTCGTCCCAAAGATGTTTTAATTCATCTATAAGAGGTTCCAAGTATACATCAATTTCCTGACTTGGTGCTCTTGGTCCAGAAATCAAAAGACTCAACATTTGAAATTGTGATTTCATACACAACGAAGGGGGTAGGTTATAAGGTATCATATAAACAGGCCAACAACTATAACTATTGGAGAGAACTCCATTTGGATTAAACCCATTCGTAGAAATACCAAGCCAAACATTGTGTCCTTCAATAGCAAATTCTGGCCACCGACTTTTGACTGATCTCCATTCAGCTGAATCTATAGGATGTCGCATGGAATTCCAAGATGGTGTAGCTTTCTTGTGCCATTGCATTTTACGAGCTATCCATGGTATAGTGTACAATCTACTTAATCTTGGACTTATAGGAAAGTATCTTAAAACTTTTCTTGGTTTTTTCGTCAATTTGACCTCCCCTAACACTGTTTTTTTAGTTTTGTACCTTGTTTTATGGCACACAGGACATTCTTTCGCAACAACATTTTCTTTCCAAAATAATATACAATCATTGACTCAAGCATGTATATGCTTCACCTCCATTCCCAAATCCTTTATTATTATTTTCATCGTGGGATACTTGTTAGGTAAATTATTTTCTTTTGGAAGCCAACATTTTAATCGCTTCAACAACTCAGTTACACTATTTCCCGACCAGTTAAATTCTTTTTTAAGGTACTGAAGCTCAACAATTACACCTAACGTTGTAATCCTCTCTTCGCAAGAAGAATAAAGTTTTTCATTTGCTTTGTTTACGTTGGCTTATAGATCTTATAGATCTTAGGTAGTAGATCAAAACCAAGGTAATCCCAAAAATTTGGTCCATTTCCACTTAGAATGTTTCTAATATGAACAGACACCTATCATCAATTGATATGGAACATTTCATCTTCAGTTTAAAAGACCAGATCAATATGAGAATCATTTTTGGTATTCAACAATGGTAGGTTATCTAAATCCTTTTTGTTCACCCTCAATCTATTACTCCATATAATATTAAATAATTAATATACAAACTACTTTTATATTCACAAGATTCAATACCAACACAAACAAGTAAAAAATTTAGCCTTTGTTACAGATGTACACAATAAATGTTGTGATGATATTAACACAAACAAGTGAAAATATAAGAAAACATGCATTTTAATTCATGGTTGGCTAAAGGTGAAAAGTAATCGGAGAGCAAACCACATGCAACACAAAGTCAAAGGCAAATGGATTGCTCCAAACCCTTTATTTTGGCAATGATACATGTATGTGTTTGTGTGCCTGTGCATGCAGAGCTTACGTATATATGTGCGTGATGGGTAAGGAACCCACACTACACCCCAACGGTTTTCGTAACTACACCCCAACAGTTTCAGCAAAACTGAGTCGTACGGCTCAGAAAAACTGAGCCGCACGGCTCAGAAAAACTGAGCCTGTACAGCTCAGCAAATCTGAGCCATAGGCTCAGTTTCGCTGAGCCATAGGCTTAGAAAAACTGAGTCGTAAGGCCCAGTTTTGCTGAGCTTGTGGCTCAGCAAATCTGAGCCTGTGGACTGCAAATGGGTTAATTGTGGACCTGTGGGCCTGTAAACTAAGCATGTGGGCAGCTAAATGAGTTAAGGTGTGAAGTCAGAAATCACCTTAAAGGTTTGAATAGCACAAATAAAATGCAGTTTTGTTTGATCGGAAAACCCAAAATGAAATTTATCTCTTGAATTTAGCAAAGACTGATGATATAAATATACGTTGTTAGTTATTCATCTTTTCTGCATGACATCAAGTAGAAAAATTATATTTGACAAGATTTGATTTGTCACCATAATATGTTAACTCATTTAAGGTGTGAAGTCAGAAATCACATTAAAGGTTTGAATAGCACGAATAAAATGTAGTTTTGTTTGATCGGAAAACCCAAAATGAAATTTATCTCTTGAATTTAGCAAAGACTGATGATATCAGTATTTCTTATTTAGTTCACATGTGCATTTATGGGCATCCAAATCGGATTGTCTGCTTTGTATGTGTTCAAAAAACATATGGTACTATAGTTCATATAAATTCATGAAAAATGTTCCTGCATACATTAGTTGAGATATTATGAAAAATGAAATATGTTGTTAATTGATATTAACTTGGGAAACATCTGGCTGCGATGAGGTGGACACAATCAAGTTTACAACTATATGCACAAACATCGTATGTGCTCAAACTTTACATTTTAGTTGAAAGCTATCATCAAAGGCAGACATTTCCAAATTTATGAGGATAAAAACAGTAGAAAGATGCCACTTGGTTTTGAAAGCATTCTTTCTTTAGTTTCATATACTCCCATATGAATCACACACTCATTGAGGACGAAATGGAAAAAATGCCCAATTTAACCCAGAGTAAGACTTAAGAGTAAAATTGGATATGATATTCTTATAGGGTTAATGGAATTACATTATTTTAGGAAATAATGTAATCAGCCTGCAAATCTGTTTCATCATTTGTTTCCTCCACTAGTGGGATTCAATTCGAAATAATAATAATAATATTACATATAAATTATATTTCTTTTTTAGTTGGTGCTCCTACGAAGGAGACATGGTACAGTTTGACATTATGTTCAAAATTGAACAAAAAGATACAAATGTGACTACTTATCTACTAAAATGAGGCCTACAAATAAATTTAAAATATGGTTAAGACATTAAAAACATGTTCAAAAATGAATGTGACTACTTATCCCATTCAAGTGTCACAAAGAACAAAAGAATAATTGCTGTAAATTTATTTTAATATTTGTCAGAATACATTCTACAGTTTTCATTTATATTTGAAGTTATCTTTTTACCTTACAGTAGTATGCACTATTCACCAATAAACAAATATATTCTTAGATTTTCATACTCTGTAAAATAGACGATGACTAATTTTCGAATTTTATAAATTTTAATGGGAAAATAATGGAAAGAACTTATATTGCAATTTTTATGAAATATTTAGTTCCTAATATTTATCCATGAGTTTCCTTATCTTTATATTCCATTATATGTATGCTTTTTCTACAATTACTGCTTGATTTTATTGAAATATTACCATCGTTTTAATACATGAGTTGAAACAAAATTCATAATTTGATAAAATCAGTAACAAATCTAATTGACTGTTAAGTGGACCTATCCTATTTGAGCTCAACTTGAACTAAAACATAACATTATGTTAATGAGAATTGAGCAAGCAAAGAACTTTGTCCATGTACATCAAAGCATGAGTTTTGAACACATAAGGCATCAAACTCGGATCATAGATTTAACGGTTGAACTAATTTTCATATCCTTTGCAAATAGCACAAATTACGAACCACAATTGATCCTTAGGTACTAAATCAAAGGCCACACAACAATCCAATTTCAGTTAGATTAATAATAGAAACACCGCACAACGATCCAATTGTAAATACTAAATCAAAGACCAGAATGAAATTTATACCTGTGAGTTGAAAGCGAGTGAATGCGAGCAAAAATCGAACAAAATCCCAAAATCGAATGCGAACGCGAGTTGTACTCTTAAGCCACCCCTAAATCCGATTAGAGA
The DNA here is from genome assembly GCA_030737875.1 of Allium sativum. Lineage (NCBI taxonomy): Eukaryota > Viridiplantae > Streptophyta > Magnoliopsida > Asparagales > Amaryllidaceae > Allium > Allium sativum. The sequence continues at coordinate 974,986,978 of CM060915.1, read as the reverse complement.
GGAACCTTCATCTTCGCCATGCTAAGATTTTTCTTTTTTTTTTCTTTTTTCCTCTAAGAATCGTGGGATATGGATAACGATTTAGGCGGCCGAAAAGGAGGAAAGCATTGGACAAAGTTACGTGGTAAGGGAATTAGGGTTACGCTGGTTGGTTTACGTTTTTACCCCCAGAATAGAGCCTTAACAACCCAAATAAGTGTTGCCAATAATAAAGTTATTATTATGTATTTTTGGCAACACTTTTTAATTATAGTAACGCATACTCTTGTTACCACCTTCCAACGCAAATAAGTGTTGCCAATTGGAAAAAAGGGTTGCCAATTAGCTATTATAGTGTAGTGTGCCTTCGGTTCATCCTATACCTGAATGACTTGTATGGACGAATGTCGGACAGAGTATTTCCAACAAGGTCACGTACATTGATTTTTTCAAACGTGTCATAGTTGGGTAGCACCCAACTAGGGTATTTTTGTGGTCGTCAATTAGTGATATATGACGAATCTGACAATGTAGCATTCAAAGTAAATGATGGCCAGATTTTCTAAAGGTGAATTCAAACCTCAAGCCTCACAACTGGGAAATGACAAAAATTGGGAAAGTAGCATGGCTTTGTGGGTGACTTCCATTAGGGTGCATAATCACCTATCTAGATAAATTCCTTTTGCTTATTTAATCTATTTCGATGTTGTCTCTTTTTCGGGAAACGGTTGCTGATCCCAACCATTGGTGATATACATTCGATACACTCAAGAGAAATGAGTGGTCGGTCAAGTTTGGCCGGGTTGCAAGACGTTCTTGTTGAACTCGGTGTATTCCCCTCTAGGGATATCAGGTGGTTCCATACCTTGTCATTGTCGGAATCCAATTTCCAATAAGAGCCTGCAGTTTTGATTGTATACTATATATGTTGAGCGTGAGATGCAAGCGTTCTGCTAGGTTGATACTTATTTGTATTTAGACACTATTATAATATCAGAAAATATATTAATTTCCAAAAATGTTTTGGGTTATCGTAATTAAGGTATAAACCGTCCATATTTATTTGTGGATTTGGTCTTACGATTATCCTTTTCTTTCAAAAAGGTTTTGAACTTTAAAATCAAGATGGATGATTCCCCTTAAAACTTAGCGAGTTTTATCACTCTGGTTCACCAGACTGACCCGGTGTTTGTAATGCTTGGGCTAGACCGGGTCATACAGGTTCAGGTTTTTGGATACTACGAAGTTTAGAAGACGTGCTAGAGGAGCTCAGATGTATTAGTTACTATTCCGCTGTGTGTTGTATATGATGACAGGATATTATAACTGTCCAGATGAAATGATGTACTCTGATGATTGTAAGTTATTTCAAGCTCCCAATAAAGTTATTTCTATATTATATTTTGTTCCGTTGCGATGTGAGACTCTGGTTCAGTTGTGTTGTGTTGGTTCTTCTTCTTCTTCTTATATTCTAATATTTCTTTCTTACCTCACCCTTTGAATTATTTCTATTGGCATCTAGGTTTCTAATACCATTTGTGTTGGATTAGTGTTGTTTGGTCAGCTCAAAAGGTACTGGAAATTTGGGTCGTCATACTCTGGCTAGAGCATTGCGGTTAATAATAGTTGACATTATTTAACCAAAGATTTTATGTTTGGACTATAATGTTAAATGTGGATGATATTGAAATTTTGACCATAACCAAATTCCATAAGTTCTAATATGATATAGCTTTGACGAGGAAAATTGGTGTAAATAATTCTCATAACTGGGTAACTCTTATTAAATTAAAATGATATTTTTTTTAGAAAATGTGTAAGTAATAAATTTGGCTATAATTTCACACCACTGCTAAGTGAAGGTTGAACATTAATGTCCAAATAAGGTTAACGTTAACCCCTGACCAAATTTACACCCAAGAGTCACACAACTGAAATGATGAATTCTCTTAAGACATGGTGATTTAACTAGTTTATAATTGTTATAACTTTACTTAATTAATTAATACTTATGAAATATTAATTATGAATTTGATTAGAGAAATAAAATTATGGCATAAATTTATAAACGTTATAAATATATTGATCGATAGGAATATCGATGACAAAATATGTTAAATATGATTTCGCATATTTAATTTGAGTCATATAAGTTTTGCAGCCCATGTATTTAAGAGTGAAAGTTCGTTAGTTAAGCAAATCTCAAAACCATAGTCACTGGGAATTTCATTTTTTGAACCAACACTTACTTCTTCCTCTTCCTCATTTTAATGGCAACAAATTTCCCTTAATATCATCCTAAATTTCTCAAATCAAATCAAAAAATATATATTAATTGTAGTAGAAGGTCTCCAATCCTAGTATAGAAACCTGATGGATTTTGAATTATTATAAGAGGAGAAATCATTGTTCAACATGGACTCAAATGGATCATTAAGTGAATATCATTCCTCTTCAAAATAAAATTTCAAATGTGTATTTCATGGATTTGTTAGTATGGTATGTTTTCTTCTTTTAAATTATAATGATTGATGCAATTTCATTTTCATGATTTGTCTGTTTGATTATCTTAATTTATATGTTTATGACTGCTAACCAGCTTTTTAGGCCGGTTCCCAAGAATAATCAAAGACCACCCAACTCGGCCCATCGCATGGATCAACTGCCCAGAAGCATGACCGAGACGTCCGGAGCACAAGTCTAGATAGAAGCAATGATACTCGATTTGACTCGACTAAATCACACGACGTGGGGCCCACGTCCTGACAATGGACCTATGGCCTCATCATCAGCTCACCATCCAGTATCGCAACTCCTCAAGGGCTACAACAACGCCGGGTCTCCCCAAAGAATGCGAACTCGTATCCCTCGTGGGATACGAACTCGTACTCCTTTGAGGGATGCAACATTGCAATCCCTCACATCCACCAGGTGCGATCTCGCATTCCTACATCAGATATGATTTTGTATCCCTCTGATGGATACAAATTTGTATCCCATCAGGATGCAATTTCGCACCCCTTCAGATGCGATATCGCATCCCTTCGGGAGCGATATCGCATCCCTTCGGGAGCGATATCGCATCCCTTCGGGCGCGATATCGCATCCCTTTAGATGTGATTTCTCATCCCTTCGGAAGCGAGTTTTCGCATCCCTTCGGATCTGATTTTCGCATCTCTAAGGGGATACAAAATTCACTGAAGGGGGCGCACAGGATACGAAATTCAGCTGATCCCACCTACTTTTCACCTACTCCACAACTACCCTACTCCTATAAATACACCCTCATTTCCAACGTGAAAGAGGTTGGTTCAAGATCTCCTCCAAGCTCTAATATTTGTCTAAGAAGAAGATAGCCTTCCCAAAGCATTCTAAACATCTTCCTTCATCCAACAAAGAAGAAGACACATGTGCTTGGACACGTTGACATGTACTTGAACACTTGAACAAGCCTTTGGACATCAAACCACCTTTTCTCTGTTTTGGCATTCGGGAAGGAGATAAACCAATCATCCTTGGATCACCTTGCCACCATGGTCATGCACGCCACATGACGACCTTTACATCTTCGTTGCATCACAAGAAGCATTGAAACTCACATGTGCTCGGAAACATTCGGACCCAATGTTGTAACTTGTACCAAGATTATAGTAAAAGAACAAAACCATTCAATGTGGACGTAGGGCTCGACGGGCCGAACCACTATAAATTCTATGTGATCGTTTATTTGCGTTTTCCCCTACATACTACATTGCTATTTACTCAATTTTCATCGCTGGACATTTATTTTCACTTACGTGGAAATCACGGGCGTTGACGACAATTTTCGGAGTCAACACTTTAGCGTGCTAGGAAGGGGAAGATAAGTTTTTAAGCACGCATCAACGACTGACTTTCTGTCATTTCCACTGAGGAATCGGAACCTCGACTTTCCTTCTACTCAAACACCAGGACTTGGGATGCTACTTGAGTTTTTTTTAGACTTACAGACCAAGCCTATCAACAATGATAAACCAAGGGAAGAACCCTATGTTTGGGCTTTCTACTGTCAATACTGATTTGGAATACTCCTCCCAACCACGACTCCCGGAAGCCCCAACCAACCTGAACGTTACTAATGCTCCCAACCTCAAACCATTCGTCGATCGAGCCTAATTCAAAGAAACGACAAGGAAGTTGGGCAAGACTCAATGGTGCCTTGTCGACAAAATCCACCAGATTATTGGATTAACACAACGGCTTCAACAATACGCTCAACGCGATACTCTCAATCTTCAAGCAGACTTGGGAATCCAACCTCCATCGAATTGTCTTTTGTCAAGCTATGCCCTCCTTCATGGTTGACTAGCCTCAACTCAGAACTTGCTAGCCACGCTGTGTGTGGCCAATCGGGCCCAAGTTCTCAGTCCCCAGCCTCAGGAGAGTCAAATAACCAGGGATGAAGACAACGAGGTTGAAAACTCTTTAGACCAAGATGACGTTTATCCTTGGGGACATCCAAGGCTGCTCACTCTTGATTCAAAACACAAAGACCATAACTCAATGGAGATTTTAACTCCTGTACTTGCTAACCTACTTCAAAACATCCTGAAAGAATCTTGGGGTCATGTCATCGACGATTGGGAAACCATTGCGAGACGTAACCCGTTCAGTAAAGATGTACTTAGCGCCAAGTGCCCCGCACACTTCAATATGCCGTAAGTAGAAGCTTACTCGGGGATTCCGACCCTCGTAAATTCATATGCCATTATGAGTCTAGCATGGATTCCGTTAACGCCGCAGACGCCGTAAAATGCATGTGTTTCCTCATTTTCTATAGTGCGTTCTCTCCTATTGTCCAGCCGACTTTTGCTAAGGACTATCTCATCTTTTCCTCATCTAGCCATGGGTTTAATCGACCAATTCTATGTGCATATCCGTCAAAACCCCGATGAATATCTAGCAAGCTTCCTGGAAAGGTTCTACAATGCCTTGGAAGTTGTCGAAGACGAGCCCTCGTGCTATCCTGGACCAACTCATCGAGGGCATACTACCGGCTCTGAATTCAGAGCATGGGTCAACCATGTGCAACCTATGACTCTAGAAATCTTCTACGACAAATCCAACTATTTCCCATGCGAAGAATTAGCGTAAAGGAACCAAGCTTCTCACTTAGCAACTTCCCTTGAGACGAAGGCCAGAGCTCAAACTACTCCATCCTCATTGCTCCACACAATCCCGCTCCAGTTGGCAACACCGGAGGTAGTCGCAACAACAACAAGAAGCGTCTTCGACTTCCATCCTTCAGCAACTACACTATTCTCAATGTCACCCCTTGAGAAAATCTATCTCACGACTTGCAATGTCCTTCCCTACAAAAGGCCAACGCCTAAAGGTCCGATGAGCACACCAAGGGATTTACAGAATATTATTAGTTCCACGGCATCCATGGACACGACACAAATAGATGTCTCTACTTGCAATACAACATTGAGAAACTCATCCACATGGGTCCCCTCGAGCAATATCGACAGGGTCTACCACATGGGATCTCTGAGTCACTTAACGCTCATCAAAGATTTCAACTAACCAAGACCTCGACCAACGACTAAATCCCATGAGGTCGTCTCTCCGACTCATCAAGACTGCAACAACAATGAGCGGTTGCACCTCACGACTTATCTTGTTTGGGTCGCCTTTTGTACCAATTTAGTTATTGTGTAATATCAAGTGTTGTAACTCTACCCAATGGCTTATGATCGATTTGTAATCAACTCAGCTATAACTCTTACGATGTTTACAAACACTTGCTTTAGCTTCCATGATTCCTCCATGAATTGCCAAAGCACCGCCACCATAAATACATCAAGTCCAATAGACTTAGCATGGCATACATATGCTTAGGCGTACTCTAGTGGAGGTCTATTGGCACGACGACCCTGAAAATCAATAGACTTAGACAACCAACATATGCTTATGCGTACTCTGGAATCGGTATATTAGCACTATTCCGCCCAAATTTCGTACACCTCGAGCTAGCCGAGAGCGAAGTTCTGCCACACGAACTCTACCCAACTCGAGTATCTCGAAAGTGGAGTTTCGACCAACTCAACCCTAAGTGCAACGCCGAGTCACAATACTCGAGCACTTGGGACCACAACTTCCATGACATAGTGGACTCTAAGACCGTCATCAGAGATACTGGTCTGCGACTCATTCCCACCTTTATCCCCTATGTTTGAGGCGAAATTTGAATGGAAAGCAGCCCTTTTCTCCAAAGAACGCCTCCTCTTCATTGTACAATGGCCCTTCTCCTCCCTTTAAGCTCCGACCACCCTACATTTAGCTGAGGGTACATCTAGAAGCACTACCGGAGGCCTAATCAAGGGCAGACACAGGGCACCAGTCTTTGTCAGTCCTGTAGTTATCCTCTACGATGTAGTGATCTCTGAGGTCATCATCTGAGATACGGCTTGCTACTTGTTCCCATCTTTGCTTCCTTCGTCGGAAGTAAAATGGAAATGAAAAGCAAGCGCTCTTCTCTAGGAGGCACCTCCCCTCCACTGTATTGTATCCACTTTCCTCCCTCTGAGCTCCAACAAACCTCCGATTAACAGGGGGAAAATCGGGAGGCACTACCGGAGGCCCAATCGAGGGCAGGCCCGGGGACACCAATCCTTCTCCAGTTCTTGCATCCTTACCACCACCATCTTCCCTGCCACTGTGAAGTGACCTTTTGAGAGAAAACCCATCGCACGAGGAAGATGGCCCAAAATCAAGGTCCTAGCACCATAGGAGCTGCTCATGGCGTCGTCTGATGCTAACATTTGTCACATACCAGCGCATTGAAACATGGTGGCGGCCTTTAGTTTAACAAGTAAAACCATAGTCATCGACAACCACTGTAGTGACACCTAGATCGAATTGCGATTACGACATGACTGAGTTAAGAACTAAACCCTTAGGATTGGCAACTCACCGCATATCCACGTTTTATGCTATCATTCCAAGCGGCTCTATTTCTTCGACATTAGGCCATTCAGTTGCATTATTTTCGAATTCAAACCCAATCCAATCATGCGACCTTGCATGACGATCCGAACTTGCTGAATCAAAATCTAAATTGTGGAAGACTTGGCAAGTGCGTGGGTTCGAAGGCAACCATTTACCTATTTCTGCACCGGCATAGCTTTCGTTGGACCTGAGGCAGATCCCCACCAGTTCCCGCACTAGCATCATCCTTGTGACAACTAGTGTAGCAACCATCTAAGGCTACCTGCACCTCGCGGTGAGGATGATCCAAGTTCAAAAGCTTAGGTTCCAGAAGCTACTGACCTTCCACCAGTGGCTAAGCAGGTCGAGCGTAGAGACCCAAGCTCAAGGACAGAAGGAGCAATAAAATCACTGATCTCTGGAAGAATAGGACAATTTAGCTAAGTCATTGGGGTATGAAGTACCAAATTTGTATCCCCATGCGCCTACTTTAAGTTCTCATGTTCCCCCAGTCCGTCCATTGAGTTTCCAAAGTCTCGATGCTCCTTTAATAAACTCAAATCTAAGTGCAACGCTAAGCTAATTTACACAAGTACAATACTAAAAATGTAAAGAACACATGATCACTTAGAGTAACTCATGAAAAAGGGAAATAAACTTTTATTCAGACACCGAAAGGTTACAAGTTTTCACAAACAACATGGTGTACATCACCTCCACATCATGCCTCCAAAATTACGTGGGTCGCACTCACACAATTCATCGGCCTAGCAAAAAACAATCCTATCTACACAACTACTTAGAAGAACCTCTCTTCTTCCCCTTCTTCCCCTTCTTCCCTTCCGGATCGGCCTCTGACGCCTCGTATTTCTTATCGTCCTTCTTCCTTTTCTTCCTCTTCGTCTCCTTGCTTCTAGATTTCTTCTCCTAAAGGAGTCATCGAAGAGTGAGGCCTAAACTCGTACCCTCCTTCCAAAGTCACGGGGAGATTCCTCTCTTCGCCTTCGCCTTCCTCTTCGCTTGGCATTTCAGAAATGTCTGTGATATCTTCTTTGGGGAGGACTAACTTTAGTGTAGTAGGGAAGGCTTCGATAAGGGCCCCTGTGCCTACAGGCTGCATTGTTTATTTCCTAGCCTTCCTAGCTTCTATCTCAGTCCTCCTCGTCGCCATGTGCCTTGCCATAAGCTTAGCAGCCTCCACCTTCTTGTTCTTCTTCAGCTCAACCTCATCCCGCTATTGCGAGACCTCAAACTCAGATTTCTTTTGGATCTCATCTTGTACCTTATTCTAGACCTCCATCTCAACTTTTTTCCTTGCCTCATCTAGGGATTTAGTCCTGACCTCCTCGTCCTCTTTCTCCTTCTCCTCAAGTTCCTCCAACTTCATGAGCAGTTGGGCTTTCTATTCCTCAACCAAGCCATGCATAGTATTTTCAGTTGTTCCCGTCTCCCCTACAACTTGAACATATCCACCTATTGGATCTTTTCCTTTTGCGAGCACTTTATCTAGATCAACTATCCCAAACCCCCCAGTCTCTACATCGAAGTCCTCAAGGAACCCATGCTCCTCCTCCATCTTCCTCGTGTAGGCATCCACTTCTGTCTTAGTTATGGCAGTCGTCGTTGTCTCTATCCCAATAGTCTCCCCTTCTCCCATAGTACTTGCACGTTAAGGAAAAAATTAGTCACTCTATTTCCCTGCCTTCATTTTTCAATCCTCACCAAACAGGCATACCTTCAACTGCTTACTGCGGGGAACCACCTGATGTCAATCCTTCTGTAGCTAACGGAAATGAACTTGGAGCTACTGAGTAAGAATCACCTGCAGAAATAGTTGGAACAGTTTGTTGTTGTTCGGGAAGAGCCTTATGAGCCACAAAGATGCTCTCAGTCGGCGCTCATCCTCAGTTAGGTACAAGTCCATCAGGTTGGCCTCGTCCACACTCTCAACCTCCTAGGCAGCGGCCTTATCCTCAACTAATTTCTCTCAAGTCATAGCCAGGTTCCAAGGATAATTGTTGATCCATGAGAGTCTGCGATGCTTGAGGCTCTTGCTATAGAAGGCCCAGAACGCCACTCCATGTCTATCTCACTTCCGCTCGAGCCTCTCTGATTTGTCGCTTAAACGCCTCCGCTTCAACCCGGTGCTCGGCTCTGATAATGTCTACTTGACTGAGCACCTCTTTGCTAGTTGCCTCCGCCGACTCCTTATCCTTCATGACCATCTCATACTCAATGTTTCTCTTATACAATATCCTCCTAAACTCTTCGTTCTCCTTCGTATGGTGTTGGGCTTCTTCATTCTCCCTTCAGAGCCTTTCGTTCCCCGCCCTTAGCTGCTGCACCATCAAGTTTTGTTCCTGCAACTTACTTATCCCCTCCTCCATGGCCTTATTTTCCTTTTCCATGTTCGTGGCCCTAGTCGACGAAGAGACTAGCACATCTTTATAGTGTTTGTCGGCCACCTCCATCGCCGCCTTTGTCTCTTCCAGTTCCATCTTCATCGCATATGTTTCAGCAACAGAGGTTTAGCATATAAAAATGCTACTCGAATACGTGGAAACAAGTGTAAATCGGAGTAAATCCTTACTCATCTTTTTCTCCCTTCCCACGAGGTTGTCCCGCCCTATCTTGAGATCACCTTTCAAGTTATGAATCTCGATGTTTTTATTTACTATCAGCTCATATAAGTCCCTCGCATATCGGTGCATTTCATGGTATTGGTAGTAAGTAGCATATACTTGTTTCTACACGTCTTCACCGTCACGGTGAGGGATCGCTCTAAGGTCTAATAACTAAAACAATTCTTCGAAATAGAAATGAGGAAACGATTGCTTTAGTATCGCCTTCCTCTCTCCAGGACCCAGCTAAGGAATCTCTGACATATCGGGAAGTGTTGAGCTTCGACCTCTTACGTCCCTTCTTCCGCTTCCTTACCCCCACATCACCAGCTCCTCTCCTGCCAACTATTGTAGTCATTGGCATAGTGCTTGCAACATATGTCCACAACCCTTTTCCTCTCCTTGCATGTGATGGTCTCGCACCTATTGACAGAGGATCTGCACATGGACGGTTCTCGATGATGTATACTGCTTTTTGAGTCATGATGCCTCTATCTTTTGCGCAGCCCAGTGCAAACATAGATGTCAGTCATGGCATCTGTCCTTTGTCACCGAGAATCTCCCCGACCATGGTCTTTGTCACTCTTGCGGGTCATTGTACCTATAAGGAACCAAAGTTCTGTTGGAACCGAGCACCAAATGCACACAAGTCAAGTGTTGTGATGTGTAATGCTTGTGTTTGTGTGTTTCCTACATGTTCCCTCCAAGGACCCGTTTTCTTCTTACTCACAGAGGCGATTTCCCCAAACTCTACAACAAACTCTCAATGTCCGCTCCGCTCAAACCTAAAGGATGACTTCTAAATTGGGAATCCTATCCAGACCCTTGGATTGGTCCGCAGCTCCCAATGACGCAACGGTCGCCGACGTCATAACCGGAGAACTTGGTTCGGTGGCCTCTTCTGGTCCTATCCCCCTAGACAGGGAGGGGATGGGAGTGGGTTACGAACCATTTCGTTCAGTGCGCTCATCTCCGCCGCCAGACATCGTCACCTGCATCCCTTTGGGCCTTTGTAACTTCCTCCTCGACTAAGGGCACATCAGAGGGCACGACAAGGTCACTTTCTCTTGTGGGCCCAAAAGAGCATCCTATTCTTCACGTTCCACCACTACTACTCCTCTGTCATAATCAGGGCGGTCGATTGAACAACCCTTTGGAAGCATATCTGGCAAATCCAAGAGACAATCTGACACAAGGATCGGGAAAAGATGGTACTCATTTGGAACATCCCTCAAAGTCAAAGCACACTGCAAGTACTCTCCACTCTTTGAGAATAGTAGGATCCCCACCACACAAAACTCAAAGTTACTTTTGAGATTATGACTAATTAACCCAGGTAATGAGGTAAACCTCCAACTACTTACTATCGGCAAGCCACCTCCTCGCAAATCTTGGCGGGCAATAAACAAAAAAGCAATCACTTTAAAAATAGCTGAGTTTGCTCCACGTCCCCAGAGTCAAGCGACTATTAGTCTTTGCTTCCTTGAACACTGAGAAGAGCGACATAGTGATTCTCTTCTTCAGAGAATAGAGGAATCTGATGTTGTCCCTCGACGGCTCGATCTGCAACCATTCAACATACAAGATATAGATACCAAGCAGAGAAGCATATGCATTTGGATGAAGCTACGTCGGCGCCAATCGAAAGAAGTACAGGATATCCCAGTTGTACGCGCACGACGGGGGAATGAATCCAGCGGCACACATATGTCTATTCTAGGCAATTTATCCTTCTGGGGGAGTGTGTGCCCTGTCAACCTTTTTAGGAACTCTAGCATCGTCCCAGGGTATCCCGTACTTCGTGCAGATTTGTCGCAATGAAGTTTCACTTACCTGCGAAGCAACCTAATTTGGAGGATTCTCGAGAATTTCCATGTCTCCCACCATACCCGAGGCTGTGAGAGCGCCCACCCATTGTCCACCACTATCCATTCCTTCAACCAGGCCCTGTCCATCGACCTTAGCTTCACCTTCAACCACTAGCTTGTCTGTGCCTACACTTGAACGCCGAGACCCTTCAGATTGTATCATTTGTTCCTGAGTACTAGATGGACCCACTTATTGAGGTGAAGCCGAGGATTCAGATTTTCCGTTAGCGCTTGCTGATGAGCCAAAATTGTTAGAAGGATCACTGGAACTCGGAGATGTTCCTATGAGCTCGATTTTCAATCCCTGAAGTCATCTGGAGCTTCTTCTTGTCATGAAGATCTGTACCCACAACATAGCCACGTTAGAACCAAACAGAAAACCTTATACCCCTTATGTTAGTGTAAACTAACATAAAACATGAGTGTCGTGAAGTGTTGATGCGGCTATGTTAAAAGAACTTGGAACATGACAGCAATCATTGGTTCTAGAACTACAGTCATCATTGTCATCGACCGATATCAACGTGCTTGCATATACTCATCATTGTGTCATGGTCTGAGCTGTCGATATTAGTCACATGTCCATAATCCGAGGTTATTCTTTAATCTTATGTGCATTCCAAAATTATTGGTTCATGATTCAGGCATAAAGGCACCAATATCCAAAGCGCTCAATCGCGGGTCCAATCCAACCATGGGACATGATGATAATGATGCAAGTCCTTCAACGATTCACCCGAGACATGAACTCTCACTAGGAATGGTGGGATATGACGCTTCCATAGAAACTCGAAGTCAACATAACCTACGAGATGCGTCTCAGCATCAACAAAGACTAGAAAAATTCGTATCCGATGCCAACACAGTATCACATCCCCTCTACTTCTGAAAATTTGCCTCCCGGGCTTCGTAATGCACGATTTCATATCCCTCATCTTCGGGAATTTCATATCCCTCACTACCGGGGGGGGGATACAAAAATTCTCGTATCCCGTTTGGGATACAAAGTTTTTCGTAACCTCATAGGCATTCGAGATGCAATGGTTCTCTCCTTTTGCCTTTCGCTTTCCGTCTCAATCTTCCTTATCCTTCCCGTCTCCCCTCTCCTCTCCATCCCGTCTCCGCCTCTCCCATCCTCCATCTCCTCCGAAAATCTTGGACGCTCGAGCTCATGATTCGAGGACCTAAGTTTTCAAATCAGGCACCTTCAGCCCTAGAGTTGCAACTTAAAGAGGACAGTTCAAGGGGTTTAGAACCCACCTTGTTTTAGAGCCTTCTTCGGAGAAGGATGAGCCTAGAAATTTTTTGAGTTTATTTCACTTATAGGGAATTGGGATGTGAGAACGAAGGGAGTGAGCTCTGCCTATATGGGAGGGGAAGAGGAGGAGACGACGGGCCAAGGCCCATGAAACCAATGAAGCATAGTGATTTTGTATCCCGTTAGGGTGTGAAGATTCACATCCCACCAAGATGCAAAAATTCACATCCCTCTGGGGTACGAAAATGCCTTGTGTCCCACAAAAAGAGAGGAAGAAACGTGGGGTTTCTAGCTTTACAAGATTCGTGACATGCAACTTCGACTTTGACTGCGCATACGAGTTTTCAAAATAAATATGGTCATAACCGACTCAATTTGCTAGCCAACAATATGTCTATAAACTTCAAACCACTCAAAACGCATGCCGAGCACTCTAATTCACAAGTACAGAGTCGTTTCCGAAAACCAACTCATACAGTCAAAATTCAATGACATATTCTTTATCTATTATGTTATTTATTTCCATCTTCGGTCGCATCGTACAAAATCTTATGTAAACGTGTAAGTGTGAGCGACTGCCTATGTCGATAGTGACTCGTTTACGTTTTGGCGTAGACGAAGGTCAATAACTGATGTTTAAATTCTTGAGTCTATAGGATGTGAACTCTCGTTCGAACAACATCATAGGATTCTAATTCGAGAAACCAGGATTCTCAACAATGCTGGAACTCCGAGTCAACTGACATGACTCGAAGATTTCCCTAGTTAACAAGAGTAACCGGCTCATCTCAAAGCACGTCATGCTATCTCAACACATCCTTTGGAGGGAAAGTGTTAACTGGCTTTTTAAACCGGTTCCCTAGAAGAATCAAAGGCTATCTGACTCGGCCCATCGCGTGGATCAACAGCCAAGAAGCGTGATCGAGACGTCTAGAGCTCAAGTCTAGATAGAAGCAATGATACTCGATCCGACTCGACCAAATCACGTGATGCGAGACCCATGTCCCGATAACGGACCTCTGGCCCCACCATTAGCTCACCATCCAGTATTGCAACTCCTCAAGGGACAGACAATGTCGAATCACCACTATAGAATGCCAACTCACATCCCTCATGGGATACAAATTCGTATCCCGTGATCCCTGGCGGGATACGAATTCATAACCTTCATATGATATGAAATCACATCCCTTAAGGGATACAAACTCGTATCCCTCATAGGAGATAAATTTTTATCCCTTCGAGGGATGCGACATCGCAACCCCTCGCATCCACCGGGTGTGATCATCCATCCCCACATGGGATACGAATTCATATTCCTCTGATGGATACGAATTCGCATCCCATCGGGATGCAATTTCGCATCCCTTCGTATGCCGATATCGCATCCCTGGGGATATGATTTCGTATCCCTTCGGACGAAATTTCGCATCCTTCTGGGATGCAATTTTTGCGTCCCCAAGGGCGATACAAAATTCATTGAAGGGGACATATGGGATACAAAATTCAGCTGCATCCACCTACTTTTCACCTACCCACTACCATCCCACTTCTATAAATACCCCCTCATTTCCAATGTGAAAAAGGTTGGTTCAAGCTCTCCTCCAAGCTTTAATGGCCGCCTAAGAAGAAGATAGCCTTCCCAAAGCATCCTAAACATTTTCCTACATCTAATAAAGAAGAAGACACATGTGCTTGGACACGTTGACATGTACTTGAATTCTTGAACACTTTACCACCCTTTTGGAAATAAACCACCTTTATGATGTGATGTCTTCCGAGAAGAAGATAAACCAATCATCCTTAGATCACCTTGCCACCATGGCCCTGCATGCCACATGAAGACCTTTACATCTCCATTGCATCACCAGAAGCATTTAAACTCACATGTACTCGGAAACACTCCGAAGCAATGTTGTAACTTGTACAAAAATTGCTATAAAAGAACAAAACCATTCAATGTGGACGTAGGCCTCGACGGACCAGACCATTATAAACTATGTGATCATTTATTTGTGCTTTCATTTGCATGCTACATCGCTATTTACTCAGTTTCCATCGCTAGACATTTATTTTCACTTACGTGGAAATCACAGGGTTGACGACCATTTTCTGCATCAACAATGATTCAGGATGAATTGGTTAACTCAGAATGAAGCTATTTTAGATTATGTAAAAACAAAGGTATCAGTAAATACGAAATTAGGGAATTTCATAGAAATACCTAGTTTCGAATGCAAGACCAATTGTCCAAGCAAATCGAAGGATGGCACCAAAAGAAAGGGAGGAGATAAATAAACAAATCCAAGAGCTACTGAAGAAAGGATTGATATGACTTAGTCATTCAAATTGAGGATCAGCAGTGGTATTTATTGCAAAATCAGATATGCCTTTAAGACTATTATAGATTGTGGAGACCTAAATAAACAACCCATTAAAAACAAGTATCCTCTACCTAGAACATATTACTTTTTTGATCAATTGCATGGTTCTCGAGTTTTCTCAAAAATGGATTTAGTTACAGGATTCCATCAACTAAGAATCACCAACGATTGTATTCACGTAACTGCTTTCAAAGGTCCCAACACCTTCTATGAATGGCTAGTTATGCCTTTCGGACTAACCAATGTGCCTGCTTGTTTCGTAGACCTGATGCATAGGGTATTCTGGGAAGTATTGAATAAATTTTTGCTAGTTTTCATTGATGATATTCTTATCTGTTCCAAAATTGAAGAAGAACACATTATACACCTAGAAGCTATTCCGGAAATATTAAGAAACAATGTGCTAAAGGCAAAGTTCTCCAAATGTCATTTTTGGGAGGAAGAGGTAAGATTCGTTGGGCACGTCATATCTGAATATGGAATCTTAGTTGATCTAGGTAAGATTTTCGTCGTTCAGAATTAGAAGCAACCCACCACTCCTAAAGAGATCCAAAGCTTTCTAGGTTTGGATGGATATTACCAAAAAATTGTTAAAAAAATTTCTAAGTTGGTTTGTCCCTTAACAAAGCTAACGATGAAAAATGCAAAGTTTGTATGGACTTCTAAATATGAAGAAGCATTTCAAGATTTGAAGAAAAGATTGACCACTGCTTCACTTTTAGCCATTATCAATGGAAATAGGCGGTTGACTATTTATATATATGCATGCAGAGAATGAGTCGGTGCAGTGTTAATGCAAGAAGAAAAGGTGATTGCCTACGCAAGTAAGCAATTAAAGCCGCATGAGAAGAATTGTGTAACCCATGGCTTAGAACTACTGGGTGTGGTATTTTCTTTCAAAAATTAGAGGCATTATTTGCTGGGTAAGACTTTTTTTCCATAGATATTTAAAAATTAAAATTTGAACTAATCTTAATAAATAATAATCCTCTTATTATTAGGTGAAAATTTTGAGTTATTCACATACCACAAATCTTTGAGATATATTTTCACCCAGAAGGACGTAAATATGAGACAACAATGCTGACTGGAATTTCTAGCATCTTATGATTTAGATATTCTGTACATTCCCAGAAAAACCAACATAGTAGCTGATGCATTAAGTAGGAAACAAGTTTTCATTGCCTCTTTGGTTATTACTTTAACTCTTATTGAAAATATTGCTAGCAACCAAAAGGAAGATGAATTTATCAAAAGAATTTATAAGAACATACAACAAGGCGAGGATTCAAGTTTTGATGTTGATAATCAAGGAATTCTGCGATTAAATGGGAGAATATATATTTCGGATATTGAAGACCTTAAACGAAAGTGTTGGACGAATGACACAAATATAAACTTATTATCCATATAGGAGTTAACAAAATGTATCATGATATAAAGCGTACAATTTGATGGAAGATAATAAAAAGGGACATATCAGTATATGTTAGCTGATATGCAGCCTATTAGTAAACCAAGAGTGATCAATTAAAGATTGCAGGATTACTCCAACCTTTGGAGATTCCGAAATGGAAATGGGATCAAATATCGATGGATTCGATCGACGGATTACCACCAAACTAGGAAAGGAAATAAAAGTATTTGGGTTATTGTAGATTGATTAATAAAGAGTGCCCATTTTCTTTCACTAAAGCTAACAAAAACTACTACAAGCCTTGTAGAGTTATATATGAAGGAGACTGTCCATTTACACGGAATGCCACATAACATAATAAGCGATCGAGATCTGATATTTACTAGCCATTTTTTGGAAGCACTACAAGCAAAATTGGGAACAAGACTAAGTCTTAGCGCTTCCTATCATTACAAATGGATGGACAAACAGAAAGAGTCAACCGAATCTTAGAAGATCTTTTGCGAGTTTGTGTTCTTGATTTTGGAGGTTCATAGGGGAATCATTTACCCTTAGTTGGATTCTCTTATAACAATTGTTATCCTGCAAACTACCAGCTTATTGGAGATATACTTGTACTTGGTCCAGACATGATACGAGAAGCTAAAGAGAAAGTTGACTTGATTAGAAAAAAAAATCCAAAGTTTCAAGAGCCGACAGAAGAGTTATGTAGACCATATAAGAAGAGACGTGGAATTATCCATTGGAGATTCAATATTTCTGAATGTTTCTCCGATGAGAGGAGTTATAAGATTTGGGGAAACATGAAACTTGGCACCTCGATACATTGTACCTTTTCCTATCCTTGAAAGAATTAGCCTATTAGTTTATCGAGTACAATAACCTGAATGGTTATCAGGCGTGCACAATGTTTTTCATATATCACATCTATGGAAATATGTTCCTAATCCTACACACATTGTTGATGAAGCTACTCAACACGACTTAGAAATTGTTCCAAAATTGGCAGTTAAAAGACATCCTATAAAGATTATTAATTGAGACGAGAAAAGCTTGAGAAGGAAGATAGTGAAGTTAGTCAAAGTGCAATAGAGTGGAGATCCAAATGATTGCACTTGGAAAACTAAATAATGTATGCAAAAGTCTTATCCTATCTATAGGATTAATATTTGAGCTTAGCTATACTCATCCTATTTGGTAAAATCACTTATCTTATATATTTATATTCCATCAAATATATTATTTTTTCCGGTTATTTCTTGTCTAACCAAATTCCGAGGACAAAATTTTCTTTAAGGGGGGGGGGAGAATGTGACCCAAAAATTCGACTAGTTTAAAATAATACCGGAAAATATCCTGATAAGAAAATCGGCTTTTATCAAAACAAGTCGTTTGGACGTTGTGTTAACTAACTCATTTTCTAAACCATACAATAACATTTTTCAATAAGCATTACAAAAACTTATCATAGCATTTACATTTTGTGTTATTATATAAAGGCTTATATATATATATATATATATATATATATTCCTAAACATAATCATTATAGAATCCAAATGCATTTAAAGCTAACATGCCTTATCACCCTACATGCTTTAGGAAATGAACATGTGTCCATATATGTGTCATTTCATGTCCACCCCTTATGCAACCTCTTAAGGATTTTTAGGAAATTTTCCTAGCCTGGCTTCAAGTATAAATCAACATGTATGCCTTACTTATTCATTCAATCCAAACTCAAAGCTCCTTACACCTCTCTAATGGCTTCCATCTTCTTCCTTCTCTTAGTCTAACCTTTCACCACCTCTATTACATAGCTATACCCTCCTCAAACCCCTTTACCTGCCTCTACCTTGCTCCATCCACCACCCCTTTACCCGCCTCTACCTTGCTCCATCCACCACCCGCCTACACCACCCTCCCCTCACGCCTCCACCACAAACGCACTCACATGGACCTTACCGAACCCACACCCCCATAAACCCTCCGTACCCCCACATTGTTACCCCCCCCCCAACCCACACACAGCCCCCCAATCCTACCCTACCCCTAGTCATGCCACATGTCCACCTATTAAAAAAATGAATTCAGAAAAAGAAGAAAAAGGAAAATTAAGAGATTCGAAGTGATATCAAGCGATAAAGTCCAAACCGATAAAAGTTAGGAGGAGTGGAACCTGAAAGTGAGAAACTATTTAATTATGTGTGTTTTAAATAGTTGTATGTTGTTTGGTTTGAATTCACATGGATTTAGTTGAATTGGAATTATTAGTTTAAACACTGTAATACTTGTATTGCATAAGCTATGACATTGTTAAATGATGTCTATGGATAAAATTATGGTTACTATTAATGCTAATATGCCATTATTCATATGTTATACCGAATTTTATGGAATTATGTGGGTATTGGTTAAATCTCATTCCAAACTAAAATATAAATGCATATTATATTCATTAAAGGAAAAATATAGTGAAAAATCCAAAGTTGGAATTTTATATCCAAAATTGAATAGAAATGAATTAGTAATTGTGAAAAAACTATTTTAAAGGTGGAAGTCAAGTTGAAAGCGAATTTGATAAAAAAATAGTGCATGTTCTATTTCAAAGTAAATAGTAAAATCAGCTTGAAATATTGATTTTGAAATTAAATCTGAGTTACATATGTAAATGATGTCTTAAACTCAAATTGACAGTTCCAATAAGTTTATATTATGTTTAATTTGAGATTTGGAAAGTTCAAAATTCAAAAAGTTATTTTTTGAAAACTATTAATATAATAATAATAATAATATAATATTCGATTATAATAAACAATTGAATGTAAAATTTGAAATATTGATTTGAAATGAAGTTATATAGGTTTTAAATGAATTATAAAACATATTTGAAGCACACTAGATTGATTTCAAAATGAATTTGAAATATGGATAGAATAGAGCTTGTTGTGCTGCGGTAGTTCATGAATTTCGAACATTAACTTTAATTGAATGCGCCAAGTGCAAATTTAATTGGATTTTTCAAAAATTAAAAATATTTTTTTAAATGATATTAGATTTCAAAGGGAAAATTAAATTAAAGATTTCAATGTATAGATTTTGAAATATGTTTAAATCAAACTTGAATAATAATAATCGTGGTATTGCTATTAGTTGACCAAATGGGATTTTTTTTAGAAATGGCTATTTTTAAATTATTAAAAATATGGAAAAATTACGATAAATCGGGATGAATAACAAAATAGTGCTTCTTCGTTATATGCAGAGAAAGGGAGCTCCAAGATCAAAGGTATTTCTATATCCCTCGATCTCAATTGGAAAACTGAATTTCTAGATCTAGGTCTAAAAGTTCAGAATTTTACAAATATGGTTAATTTCAAACCAACGAAAGCTTGGATAGATGTTGTTACAGAGAAGAAATACCATCAAAATTTTATCCAGCTTAGATTTTTTGAACCTAAGATTAAGAATAATATCAAGATTGCGGTTGTAAAGGAAGATTTGATCAACAAAGCAAGAGATAGATGGTTTAATTCGATAGTCTTTTATGTCCTTGGGAGTAAACTTTATTATAATTTCCTTAAGGATAATATAGACTGGAGTTGGAACCAGTAACATCCCGTATTTTACGTATCGGAGGATCATATAATATTTTTATTTTATTCACTAATGGTTGGATCATTATCATATTTTGATATGTTGTTTATGGAGGTGTGAGACATGTCCTCAATTTTTACCAATTTTATTTGTGACCATCTTGTCCCTATCAGTCTTGTACAAGGCATAACTTTTGACTGGGATCGAATCAGGTGTTGAAATCGGTCTTATTGGAAACGAAATGGTGTTGCAAATTCCGTAGAGTGATCGCATTAAAGATTTGGTTCATTTTTTGGGAGAAATCGCTGTTTTTGTGTTTTACAATTTATGTTCAGGTTTGGCTAGCCATAATGGGCTGATTTGGAGTGGCCCATTAGTGGACTGACAGGAGGCTATAAATAGGGGGTTAGAGGCATGGAGAATAGTTTACTTTCTTCTTTCTCTCATTTGTTTGAGCTCATGATCCTCCTTGCTCAATCAAATACACCTTTCACCACTAAAATTCTGGATCAACATAAGAGAATCAAAGATGTACATCGGTTGAAGCTAGATGTACATCAAGTAAAGAGAGATCTCATCAAATTGGAAGGTTTGAAGATTGATCTTCGCTTTTCAAATTTGTGATTCGTTGATTTTGTCTTGTTTTGAAGAATTAGTGAGTGATATGCATCTCTCACATGGATTCAATCAAGTATACGAGTTGTTTTATCATAATTTCATGAAATGGAAATGTGGCATGCTACGGGAAATGAGCTGCGAGTGATCAAAGTGTGGCTTAGTGCAGCTTTGTGTAACATGACTTCAAGGCTTACACCCAGTAAATGGTTGAAATAGGATGAATGCAGCGAGGCTATGTGGTTCGCTACCATTAGGGTATGATCATTCGCTTCTAGATTGAAACATATACAATGGTATGGAGCTTAGGTATTTTTACTTATGTGGATGATGGAAAAAGCGCGCTCTATAATAGTCAGTTACGTCCGGGGAATGACATATTCAGTTAGTTGTCATCCAGTTAAGGGATAACCAGGTCTTATGTTGGCAGAGAATGACTAATGATTCTCGGGACATCCCTCTAGAGGTGTACCCATCATATTAAGGAAGATCCTTTGCCTTGTTCATTATTGGAAATCTATTCTCCAATACGAACCTAGTCGTCGAGTTTGCTGTAAAGAGTACTTGGAGCAATAGCATGGAACAATTTTTTGGTAAGAGCTTGGAACTGAAGTTGGAGAATTTTAGATTCACTCTTTGAAACCTTTAGTTATTTCTGTTATGTATTTTGTATTCCCGTAGCACTTTGTAGTTATTTGAAATTAGATTTGGGTGCATGAACTCTGATCAATCACCTAGTGTGATTTTATGTAATTTGATGTAAATTATATTTGAAAAGAAATGAGAGTTGTTCTGTTTCTATTTTAATGTGTTGTTACCTCCGACAATTTTCCTTCCCGGCACTTGAGATTTTGGCACGTAAATACCAAGGACGTAATGGTGTCAATTTTTCGGGGATCGAGAAGACGAATCATCACGGTATGCTTCTGTGGTTTTGAAGCATCACTTATAGTCGTCTAACATGGAAACGATGTTGATCGTCGATACTGACGTTATCTGCTACATACAAATGGATGTGAATTCGAACAGTGGGTAGACGTTCCTTTCCATTTCCCTTTTAGGGTTATTAGTTATGTTGTGAAATTGCAAGAAGAAATCAAGAGGCTTCACACTTAAGTCAATGATCTTATGTAGGCAAATTACCGCCTTCATAATGGTTTAAACTTGATATTAGCCTACTTTATGTTATGTCCGCGAAAAATGGTTATTACCAGTTATATCTTTTTGATTATTATAAGTTGTATCTTTACGGTTGTTAATAATTATTATGTATGCATGTTGAAAATGTAATTCAATTTATCGTTCTACGTGATTAATTGATGATTTGAGCAAAGAAATGATCAACAATACAGTATTGTAGTATGAAGTAGCGACATGAAACATACAATGATCTACAATACAGAACAATATATAATACATGCAATCGAAATTGGCGTGTAGCATATGATGACACAAAATTACATATACATATATACATCATGAAATTAAGTGTAACAACCTAAATTCCGACAGACCGATTTTTTTCAAAATTATAATCTATCGAAACTCGTGTTGGTTTGCTCTGGTATCCTGCAGAAAAGGTAGAGACATAAAATATGTCAGAGCTCAGGAAATATCTCATAGTGGAATGGATAAAATATAATACAATCAAAGTATAGCCTTACCGTATTAATAATACTGCCTAACCAGTACCCAAAGCTATCATGTCACTGCCACAAATCTAACCTACGAGTATGTTATGAGGAGAGGGTCAGAACACAATTTCTGGTGACTGGATTTAAACTATACACTTTGGATAATTCTACATGTACCGTTCAATCATCTTTTCTTATTTATTAGGTTACTTGGGTTAACAACACTCAAGGCTTACACACACGTCGTACCCATTTACTTCCTAGTGGATTAACCTAATACAGTATATATGTAGCTACCCCACAATACTGAGGTACACCCCATGGTACCCCACTCACACGATCTCTACCGTAATGCAACAATAATGAACACAGTCCCTTATCCTACTCTGGAGTGACGTACAAATCTCTACATAACAATGTTACGTTCCACATATATATGTCATTACTACGCTACGTAAGCGTACGGACTGCCACCGTTGATCAAATCAGATTTCATACCAGAGTAATGCCCTCAAGTCTACGATACACCACCTAGAGCATACATGCATGTATATAGACCGTCCCACGTACGTATCGTCAATCGTATTCGATGCCTTAATCGCACATAATGTGCACCGAGTTCCGTGGCAGAGCTATACAAGAAACACGGAACTCGGTCGAGAGCTTTTCCGTATCTATATGGGCCCGCCTTTAAGAGCCTCAAAATACAGATATCCCTTTGGTCTATTTTTCATGGTGGCTATGGCGCCACCTCGGCCCCTCCCTCAATTAGTAAAGACAACAAGAGCTATGCGACTTGCCCCTAACAAATAATCTAAACATCCAGCTGGCGTCTCCCCTTAACCACCGTACGTCGATAGTGAAAGGTGAATGGTCTATTGGGTTTAGCTCTAGTCTTTTCGCATCCCACTAGCTGCCGATGACAGGTACCCAACGATCTACTATCCTTGTTGGTCCTGACCTCACCTCATGTTGAGGTGACCGCCGAATCACCCTAGTGCCACCTCGTCACAGCATTCTGACTGTTGAGCTACTTTTGCACTCAAGGCCCACCCACTTGGTAGTAACACGCAGACCCAACCTTTGCGAGCACAGCCTAATCATCTGCCACCGCATAGAGGACAACCAAGAGAACCTTACATATCTCAGGAACGCGTGCTTCCCCTTCCAGTCCTTCGGAGATGACATAATGATCAGATGAATGTGCGCTCCCCTCGTGCCTCATGACACCATGATGATCTACCCCGTTGGGTTATTCACCCTCAAATGTGCAGACTGGTCCAAGCACCTCATTTTAACATGTTATTAGACCCTATGTCTAAACATTCTTTTATGAGCTTGCTTTACCTCATCAGGTTCCCATTTAACTTGGTTATCCCCGTTCACATTGACTTCTTATTCAAGTTACCAAGTTCCTCTTGCTTATTAATTTCGGTCATATAACTTAACCCATTTAAGTTTATTAATAAGCCCACAACATGTTATTCTCTAGATTTAGGTCCAAGGTCTGTAATCCACAATCCCTTTATATTCTTGTTTGATTTCATAGTCACAAAAACATGTTCTACTTAATATGTAATTAAATATATCTCAATTCACATGCTTTCTGTTTAAGATGTTAGTCATATTTTATGATTATATATAACTTATTTCATATAAGTTTGTCTCACTCTTTCCTATTTAATCATAATTTCATCTTACATTGTCACTATAACTTATCGTTGTTTAATTAATAACTTAGTTCTCTTAAATAAGGTCCACTAATAAGTTACTCTTCCCATAAATATAACTTATTTTATCCTCATCCGTAGATTTCAGATTCTTGTTCGTATAAATAACTTAATTTACAATTAAGTACAACTTATCTCCTTACATAAGTTAATTCATCCCCTTTATCGTTTATTATAATCTAAGTTATAATCTTCGCTTGTCCCTCTACCTATTATACAATATTCTCATTAATGTAATTTATTCCTATCATTCCCCGTTTATTCCAAACCATTTACAGTTGTAACCCATTATTCTTCATTCATTGTAATATGTGTTCCTTATTTTATTAAGGAAAACACTTCATGCACCTTATGTAACAACCCGTATTTTGATAACGTGTTATAACCATAAATCTAGGTAGAATTAAATTTTAAAATAAAAACCAAGGGAAACAGGTTGCGCCATTGCGTTCGTCTCGAAATTCTGCATGAAATCGAGTCCGAGTTTTCGAAAATCGAAGTCCGTATGACCAAGTTATGGCTCCCCAAAGTTTCAAAAATTTTCAGAGTTCAAAACAGTTCGAATTCGAGTTCAAATTCGAATTTTAAAACCCAGACAGACTAGGCGGGAAATTTCCCGCCCAGCACCCCAGGTCGACTGGAGAGTCGATTGGGCAGTCGACCCCCCCCCCCCCCCAGGTCGATTGGGGAGTCGACTGGGCAGTCGACACCCCCAGGACCAGGTCGACTGCGCAGTCGACTTGGGTGTCGACCTGGTCCCCGAGCCCATTTTTGGGCCAGTATTCGTTCTGATGTATCTAGTCTGATTTCTGTCCAGATTCATCTGCCTAAACCTATTTAAACAGCCCCAAACCTAGCCTTATCTACACACAGTTCTATTCAGCTTCTACTCTGCCTCTGTTCTAAATAAAAATAAAAATGGCGTCGCTACTCTGCTGGAATCAAAACTAGAAGCTAATCAACATCAACCTAAGCAACTCAATTCAAACTAGAGATTAAGGCTTCAAGCAACGACGCCTAGACCATATTGAATCAAATCAGAAGATTAATCAAGTTAGACGTTACAACGTGACAACGAATCGATTTGTCCTCTATTAGCCAATCAATGTAAGTTCTAGTTGCTTTCCGATTTAAATATTTAACTATAATATGGCCATGGAATAAAGTGGAATTTGATTTAAGTATGTTTATCGATTCAGATCTATTTCTGTTGCTTCTTGAACCTTGAGTTTTGAGACTTGTTCATCTTCATTCTCATGTCTAGTTCATGGTCTATTCAGCCTGTTGTAATCTTAATATGCCTGTGATGATGTTTTTCTCTCCGATCTTATTTTGATGCAAGATTCTACCTTTCCCCTATTTATTTTCTTTTGATGAACCTTGGTCAATTTCGGACCTTGGCCTAAAATCACGACTTGCGTAAGATATGTATACGGGGGAATTATGGGATTATTGCCTATACGAATATGATGGAATTATTGGCAACATGAAATTGGATATTATCATTGTATTTGCAAGTTTGGGCTTGATATGTAAATTTTGGTATAATCTTGTTATGAGGAAATTTGCATAAATATTATATGCATGGAATTTGGCATAAATTTGGATCTATGTAATGTAACATGTAAATCAAATCAAAAGATTGGACAACTGGCTTGTATTGTAATAAAAAGGTTATGGTTTGGGGTAACTACATCATGAATCACAATTTAGGTTTATTGGATATGAAACTTAATACATGTAATGTCGGCTAGATCTTGACATATGTAAAAGGGCATGAAATTTGGTATAAATGTAAATTGTCTAGGATTAGGCATATATAAATTGGAATATGTAATTTGGCATGGATCTTGATAGGTGTGTAAATTGGCATAAAATTAGCATACATGTAAAACGGCATGAATTGAACATATGTAAATTTGGTACGAATTGGGCATATGTAAAACTGACATGTAACCTAGAACTTGGGCATATGTTAATTATGAAAAATTTGGAATAGAAACATATATGATAATTTATGACTTGGAGAAAGTTTAATATGAACGCGCCTAAGTTGAGTTTTGGGTAGTTGGTTTGTATTGGACATCTAGAAGGCACGTAAACATGCTTATGAACTTGAAACATGAATTGGTTATGAATATGAATCATTAACTTGATAATAGGCATAAGTGAAAACATGAAACTTGCCATGAAACTAGACACGAACTTGACATGAAACTTGAACATGGACATGACATTTAGAATGAACTAGAAAATGGCCAATTCGAGGTTGGGTTGAGTTTGCAGTGTAATTCTGCCCGGAACCACTCGGCAAATCCTGTTACTGCAAACAATAGGATCCAATGTGGGTAGTTGGTCATCTCGCACTTGAAAACCCAAGTTCAGACTGAGTTGTGGTGTAATTCTGCCCGGAACCGCCCGACATATCCAGTGACCACAACAACAGGTCTGATGTGAGAGGTTGGGGTGCATAAATGAATTAATGACTTGATAGGGTTAAGTCATGAACCGCTTGAATATACTTAGCCAATTTGACACGATGACTTGATATGGTTAAGTCATGAACCGCTTGAATATACTTAACCAATTTGACACGATGACTTGATAGGGTTAGGTCATGAACCGCTTGAATATACTTAACCAATTTGACACGATGACTTGATAGGGTTAAGTCATGAACCGCTTAAATATACTTAACCAATTAGACACGATGACTTGATAGGGTTAAGTCACAAACCGCTTGAATATACTTAACCAATTTGACACGATGGTTTGGTAGGGTTAAGTCACGAACCGCTTGAACATACTTAACCAACTTGACACATGATTCGTAGGGCTCAGTCATGAACTTGAACGACAACACTTAGCCAATTTGACATGACACGTAGACGGGTTAAGTCACGAACTTGAATGACCACACTTAACCAACTTGACATGCTAGACTTATGGGGTTAAGTCTCGAATTTAAATGACAACACTTAACCTGCTGGACGGAAACCCTAGTTACGCGGTCCTTTTCAGCAGTAACCCACTAGATGTATCATGGTACCATGGAACTAGGCAGGGTGGGGCACGATTACTGGGCTGATTGTAAGCGACCAGAACGACGGCTGAGTTGGTGCGCCATTGTAGGTTCAGGCGGACTACGGTCGTGCACGTAGTCCGGAGTTGAAAAAGCAGGCATTGGGCACCAGTAGGTTTACACTGTGCGTGCTTGATTCGTGTCGGTGGTTGGCACCCTAGGGCTTGATACACCCTATGGTGGACCTAGCACAGGTGACTACATTCGTGATAGGGCCGTATGACACAGACACATGAACGAGATAGGACTTGTAGGGAGCCGATCGATTAATAGATCGTTTCGTGAGACCAAGTAATGGATCATTTCATGACATTGGGCAAGGGATCATTTTATAGTCAACACATGACACGGGTTGGGATACTAGTACGGTTGGTGCAGAGCAAATAAATATCATAGAAATATTTTAATGGTAAAGAAGAGAAATCTTGCGATGCGTGATAGAAATCTTGCGAAATTATACTTAGTTTATCTTGAATGGAAACCTGGCTCTGATACCAAATGTTACACCCCACCTCCACTAGGGTCACTCACAAAGGGAATGCACTAGCTTTGGTGGAGTATTATCTAGGTAAACATACACAGAAATATTACAAGACAGAACATAAATAAAACAGCGGAAGGAAAACCCAAATTTCATTGCTTTAAAATATAGTAAGGTCTAAAGCCTTTTACATTAAAATGCTATTAAGTCAATTACATCAAAATCTGTCTTGCAATAGTAAAGAAGCATAAAACCATAGTTATAAATCATTCCCCAATAAAGCAAAGCAAGCCATAGCCAAGAGAAATCCAAGCCGTACATGAAAGAGCTTTGGAGCTTGGTAAGATCCGAACTAAGCTGTATTCCCACCCTACGAACCTGGGGGGGAGGGGGGAACGGAAGTAAAAAAGGCGAAACAAAACGGGTCAGTTATAAAGAATGAGTAAGTCCTAGTGACTTTCAGCATAAAAACAGGTAAAGATAACATGGCATGAATAACCTTCTGAAACTATTTTCAAAACGTTTACAAAGAAGCATTTTTCTAAAGAAAAGTTTTGTTTTACGAAAGGCATGTTCCCCAAAGCCATATGCTCTATCTTTTGATTCTCTCCTTGAATCTCTTCTCTCTTTTTTCACCATAGTTTCGTAGGCATACAACACATGTCGGAGGGCAAAGTAGTGCCAAACCTCCATCTGTAGCCGCAGTAGTTCCATCTGCGACTAATCTTATTTCAAGCTTTGTAGGATTGCCGTGCGATGGAGGTAGCTTTCGAGAAACTTGTCAACAAGCTATACAAGGATAGTAAGAACGAGGATAAAGAACACAAGCCTAAGGATGAGAAACTTGTTGATAAGGCGTAATCCACGAAGGAGGAAAATGTGAAAGGGAAGAGGTCAAAGTAAAAGAATAATAAAACCCATGACAAGAAAGAACATCGTTGGTATGGTAAAAAGGGACATGTAGTTAAGTATTATAAGACAAGGGAAAAGAACAAGATCGTCGAGAGGGCAATTGTATGCTCTCACTTCTAGCATACCTAAGAGAGGTGGTAACGTTTCTGTTAAAAGTTTAGCTTCTCTTTTCTATCATACCATGGGAACTTTGTTTTTATACATCGCATCCTTTTAATTCTGCCTCGATAGTTGAGTCTCTGCACCTTAGTACTAGCGTAGTAGAGGATCCCATTTTTTGTCTCAAATCCTGTTGGGGAATCGGCTCATGTATTCATGATTTGTTTGGATTTAAGAATTTCTATGCTAAGTGTTGAGTTTAGAAGTAATGCTTATGTTTATGTTTTGGGCTATGGGTTGATTCTAGCGATGGAGTAGTTATCCAGTAAGGGTGGCATTCTCGGTTTTTTAAAAGAGGGTAGTTAGACTCTTGACTTGCCTCGGTAATACCCTCGAAGTCACATGTAACCTTTAGGGTTCTATCAGGATTTGTTACCTAGAATCTCTTGACACATTTATTGGTAATTTATTGATCCGCTCGAGTAGTGTTCGCCACTAAGGCGGATGGTTCATTTCGCTTATGCATGAGTTATAGAAAATTGCCTTAGTAAGTACATTTGGCAACATGGTTGATACTTGTTATTTTCAAGAGATAGTTCTTCTGCGTAGAATACCTCCTAGTAAGTGAACGAGATCCAAGATTCACTAGTGAATTTTGGAGAGCTTGCATGAAACCATGAGTACACAGTTATGATTGGGCTGAATATACTAGAAGAAGAATACGTAAAAGTGGAACGAGAGGCAACAGTGGAATGAGTTCCAACTCATATTTTGGAAACAAGAATTAAGAAGCTACGGAATTGTGAAGTTAAAGACGGTCAAAGCACAATGGAGTTAAGCTCAAGGAAATGCGGCTTAAAAGGTTGAAGACTAGATACTCGCATCATATCTCTTTTTAAGAGTATAGCCTTGATCCCTCTTTTCCTGTAGAGCTTATTTGCACACTATCTTTCAAGTATATCCTCTCGTTCCTATTCTCAATCCCATTTCTGTTAGAAACCTAATAGGGAGCATGACTCATCGGTTAGTAATATATGTTGGGGCTTGAGGATGTCCGTTGGGTGGACTAAATTTTTTTGGGTTTTATAGGATACGGGTTGGTTTTAGGAAGGGATTTCCTTGTGACCTAAAAGGAGTCCATCATGCTTAGTTTCCTCGAAACGTATATTGGTTTGATTGAGTAATTCTTTGGGTGTCAGCCTGATGTTGATTTCGGTCTCCGGGGCTGGTGCTTAGGGAGTTCTTCTCCTGATCAGTATATATATGACATATATTTCCAGTTTTGACATGGCCTAATGGGCACAAGGTTTTTACTTGCTTCTATCATTCGGCTATACCTTTAGGTAGGAACAATTGGGTGTAAACATGTGTTTGAGACATGTTATGATTGATGGTTGCAAGTGGCTGCAAGTGGTTGCTAGTGGTTGCTCGTGGATGCATTTACACATTAGGCACTAGATCGGCTCAGTCACCTTTCATATTGCATATGCATGAGTGTTTATACTTGTTTATGGATGAGTTTGAATGTGTTATCATGTGAATGTTGCATATGGATGAATGGTTGTGCACACATATAGTGTTTACGTGACTAGGATTATTTGCATACATGTGGATTCATGGCACTTAACATATTTTGCATTAGAAAGATCAACCAGGCCTGATCATTTGCATTAGATAAGGAATATATACACACACTTTTTGCATATGTTCATACAGCATTAGAAATCTCTTAAGGACAATGTTTGCTTGTGGATGATGTTTTGAGTAGATGGATGATGAATGGTAGGATACGTTCTTCCTAACTTAGAGATTTCGGGGACGAAATCCTTTAAGGAGGGGAGAATGTAACAACCTGTATTCTGATAACGTGTTAAAACCAAAAATCTAGGAAGAATTAAATTTTAAAATAAGAACCAAGGGAAATGGGTTGCGCCATTGCGTTCGTCTCGGATTTCTACATGAAATCGAGTCCGAGTTTTCGAAAATCGGAGTCCGTATGACCAAGTTATTGCTCCCCAAAGTTTCAGAAATTTTCAGAGTTCAAAACAGTTCAAATTCGAGTTCAAATTCGAATTTCAAAACCCAGACAGGCTAGGCGGGAATTTTCCCACCTAGCA
Organism: Allium sativum; assembly: GCA_030737875.1. Lineage (NCBI taxonomy): Eukaryota > Viridiplantae > Streptophyta > Magnoliopsida > Asparagales > Amaryllidaceae > Allium > Allium sativum. The sequence continues at coordinate 974,956,212 of CM060915.1, read as the reverse complement.
CCCCAGGTCGACTGGGGAGTCGACCGGGCAGTCGACACCCCCCCAGGTCGACTAAGGAGTCGACTGGGCAGTCGATACCCCCAGGACCAGGTCGACTGCGCAGTCGACTTGAGTGTCGACCTGGTCCCCGAGCCCATTTTTGGGCCAGTATTCGTTCTGATGTATCTAGTCCGATTTCTGTTCAGATTCATCTGCCTAAACCTATTTAAACAGCCTCAAACCTAGCCTTCTCTACACACAGTTCTATTATGCTTCTACTCTGCCTCTGTTCTAAATAAAAATAAAAATGGCGTCGCTACTCTGCTAGAATCAAAACTGGAAGCTAATCAACATCAACCTAAGCAACTCAATTCAAACTAGAGATTAAGGCTTCAAGCAACGACTCCTAGACCATTGAATCAAATCAGAAGATTAATCAAGTTAGACGTTACAACGCGACAACGAATCGATTTGTCCTCTCTTAGCCAATCAATGTAAGTTCTAGTTGCTTTCCGATTTAAATATTTAACTATAATATGGCTATGGAATAAAGTGGAATTGGATTTAAGTATGTTTATCGATTCAGATCTATTTCTGTTGCTTCTTGAACCTTGAGTTTTGAGACTTGTTCATCTTCATTCTCATGTCTAGTTCATGGTCTATTCAGCCTGTTGTAATCTTAATATGTCTGTGATGATGTTTTTCTCTCCGATCTTATTTTGATGCAAGATTCTACCTTTCCCCTATTTATTTTCTTTTGATGAACCTTGGTCAATTTCGGACCTTGGCCTAAAATCACGACTTGCGTACGATATGTATACGGGGGAATTATGGGATTATTGCCTATATGAATATGATGGAATTATTGGCAACATGAAATTGGATATTATCATGGTATTTGCAAGTTTGGGCTTGATATGTAAATTTTGGTATAATCTTGTTATGAGGAAATTTGCATAAATATTATATGCATGGAATTTGGCGTAAATTTGGATCTATGTAATGTAACATGTAAATCAAATCAAAAGATTGGACAACTGGCTTGTATTGTAATAAAAAGGTTATGGTTTGGGGTAACTACATCATGAATCACGATTTGGGTTTATTGGATATGAAACTTAATACATGTAATGTCGGCTAGATCTTGACATATGTAAAAGGGCATGAAATTTGGTATAAATGTAAATTGTCTAGGGTTAGGCATATATAAATTGGCATATGTAATTTGGCATGGATCTTGATAGATGTGTAAATTGGCATAAAATTAGCATACATGTAAAACGTCATGAATTGAACATATGTAAATTTGGTATGAATTGGGCATATGTAAAACTGACATGTAACCTAGAACTTGGGGATATGTTAATTATGAAAAATTTGGAATAGAAACATATATGATAATTTATGACTTGGAGAAAGTTTAATATGAACACGCCTAAGTTGAGTTTTGGGTAGTTGGTTTGTATTGGACATCTAGAAGGCACGTAAACATGCTTATGAACTTGAAACATGAATTGGTTATGAATATGAATCATTAACTTGATAATAGGCATAAGTGAAAACATGAAACTCGCCATGAAACTAGACACGAACTTGACATGAAAATTGAACATGGACATGACATTTAGAATGAACTAGAAAATGGCCAACTCGAGGTTGGGTTGAGTTTGCAGTGTAATTCTGCCCGGAACCGCCCGGCAAATCCAGTTACTGCAAACAATAGGATCCAATGTGGGTAGTTGGTCATCTCGCACTTGAAAACCCGATGTCAGACTGAGTTATGGTGTAATTCTGCCCGGAACCGCCTGACATATCCAGTGACCACAACAACAGGTCTGATGTGAGAGGTTGGGGTGCATAAATGAATTAATGACTTGATAGGGTTAAGTCATGAACCGCTTGAATATACTTAACCAATTTGACACGATGACTTGATAGGGTTAAGTCATGAACCGACCAATTTGACACGATGACTTGATAGGGTTAAGTCATGAACCGCTTGAATATACTTAACCAATTTGACACGATGACTTGATAGGGTTAGGTCATGAACCGCTTGAATATACTTAACCAATTTGACACGATGACTTGATAGGGTTAAGTCATGAACCGCTTGAATATACTTAACCAATTTGACACGATGACTTGATAGGGTAAAGTCACGAACCGCTTGAATATACTTAACCAATTTGACACGATGGTTTGGTAGGGTTAAGTCACGAACCGCTTGAACATACTTAACCAACTTGACACATGATTCGTAGGGCTAAGTCATGAACTTGAACGATAACACTTAGCCAATTTGACATGACACGTAGACAGGTTAAGTCATGAACTTGAATGATCACACTTATCCAACTTGACATGCTAGACTGATGGGGTTAAGTCTCGAATTTAAATGACAACACTTAACCTACTGGACGGAAACCCTAGTTACGCGGTCCTTTTCAGCAGTAACCCACTAGATGTATCATGGTACCCTGGAAATAGGCAGGGTGGGGCACGATTACTGGGCTGATTGTAAGCGACCAGAACGGCAGCTGAGTTGGTGCGCCATTGTAGGTTCAGGCGGACAACGGTCGTGCACGTAGTCCCGAGTTGAAAAAGCAGGCATTGGGCACCAGTAGGTTTACACTGTGCGTGCTTGATTCGTGTCGGTGGTTGGCACCCTAGGGCTTGATACACCCTATGGTGGACCTAGCACAGGTGACTACATTCGTGATAAGGCCGTATGACACAGACACATGAACGAGATAGGACTTGTAGGGAGCCGATCGATTAATAGATCGTTTCGTGAGACCAAATAATGGATCATTTCATGACATTGGGCAAGGGATCATTTTATAGTCAACACATGACACGGGTTGGGATACTAGTACGGTTGGTGCAGAGCAAATAGATATCATAGAAATATTTTAATGGTAAAGCAGAGAAATCTTACGATGCTTGATAGAAATCTTACGAAATTATACTTAGTTTATCTTGAATGGAAACCTGGCGATGTTATATTTGACAAAAACCATATGAGGTTATTCTTAGTTATCTTTCCTGTAGCTTATCTTGTCATTCCTGTAGCTTATCTTGTCATCATGCTTATGTTACTTTCAGTTTATTCATGTCATGTTATCTTTACTTGTTTTTATGCAGAAAGTCACTAGGACTTACTCAGTCTTTATGACTGACCCATTTTGTTTCGCCTCTTTTTCTTCCGTCCCCCCCCCCTCCAGGTTCGCAGGGTGGGAATACAGCTTAGTTCGGATCTTATCAAGCTCCAAAGCTCTTTCATGTACGGCTTGGATTTCTCTTGGCTATGGCTTGCTTTGCTTTATTGGGGAATGATTTATAACTATGGTTTTATGCTTCTTTACTATTGCAAGATAGATTTCGATGTAATTAACTTAATAGCGGATGCCAACCACCGACACGAATCAAACACATACATTTTGAGTTAAAATCATCAACACAAATATTAAAATTATCAGCATAAATATTAATAGAAGTTAGAACCTTCAGTTAGAAGCTAAAAACAACCAACAATTCATTACATTGATTGATACATTCTTACAACACTTCATCAGTCTAACAAAGCATAAACATTAGTCTACAGTGTTCTAACATAACAAAAAAATGACTACTGTTCTGATGCTACATAAATATTAGTCTTTAGAGCATAAATATTACAGTCATTACAGATATAAATTTAAACATTGAAATCAGTAGAAAAGGAAAGATGTGGAGTGGAATATCCTTCCCAGTAAGCAACCTAATCCAAAGCCTGCACAATGAAAATCCTTTTTGTTGGTGAGATAGCATTGATACTATGGTAACTATGATTCAGTTTCATCCAGTAAAATGCAGTAAATAATCAATAGTAAAATGCAGTAAATTCAGTTTCATCCAATATCATCTGCACATGCATAACCATATTGTTATTACATTAGCATAACCATATTGCATTAGCATAACCATATTTCTTCTATTATAACACAAGTAGCAGTAGCATATAGGGTGAGTAGATTGCTGGCAACAAAGGATATGATCATGATTTTCCAAACAAAGAAGGGATTCTCAATATGGGAACAAGCACTAAACAAGATCAGAAGATAACATGCCAATAGTTCAATTTGAAGAACGAAGAAAAACAGTTGACTGTAAAAGCTAGCATGATTTGTTGAACTAGTAGTGTTCTGGAAAAGCGATATAAAGATCTTATAAATGCCTCTAATGTTCTGGAATCAAAGAGCTATGGAGAAATAATTTATTTATGTGTTAGCGGTTTCCGTAATAATACAATTTAAAATTCTCCATGGGATCCAACTAGGAAACAATTTCACGGTACCTTATAGCAGTTGAAATTCAATTTCATTTTACATTAACAAATGGCATTCTCCCTTACTTAAACTGGCTCTCCTCCTTTTTACATACAAGCATTAAACGAACCTCATGTAGCAGTTTGGATTAATTTCTGCACTGTTTGAGGCCTATCCCACTTACGAGTGGAAATATTTAATAGTCCATGATCAAATTAAAAGCATAAGGTCAACTTTAAATCATGATTTAATGCACTGTTTGGATTAATTCCTGCTCTTCTACTACATATTACCCTTTATAGTCCATGTTTATTACATCTGTTCATGGCTTACTTTGTGTGCTACTTTATCAGGTTGTTTCCAATGGCAAATCCGCAAAGCATTATAAAAGGCACGTACAAAAATGTTATTTTTGTCATCATGCAAGTTTGAACTAATATACATGCACATACCTAAATCAAATTCAGAGAAGTCAATGCTCTGCAACATCGTCAATTCTCAATCAAGTGAATTTGAAGAAGATGGTCGATCGGAAGGTGCAGCTTTGTCATTCACGCCTGGAAAGACAAACATGTGAAGAACAAAATTGTGTATGCTGTACTTGACACAAATTCTTACAAAAACTGAAAAAGAAATATACTGAAAAAGAAATATGAATAACAAAAACTGAACCCAATAATTAATAATTGCTTACTTGACTCAAATTCTTCAAGTTCTTTATAGAAAGAGACATCATCTTCGCTTGGATCCTTGTAGAAATTGAATTCATCCCCCCTAAGCCAATCATTTGTACAAACCAATGCCTCAACCATTTTTGGAGTCAATGAAGCTCTAAACGGATCGACGATTCTCCTTCCCAAACTAAAAGCATTCTCACTTGCCACCGTTGAAGTTGGAATTGAAAATAAATCTTTAGCAACTAATGAAAGAGTTGGATACCATGTTTGATTCACCTTCCACCAATTCAAAAGATCAAACGATTCACCATCAAGTTTCTCACAAGGATACGAAAAGTATTTGTCCACTTCATTGTTAATTTCTCTAACTTCCAATTGTTCTCTCTTTCGCTTGAGTCTCATCTCAACATGAGAAAGTCCACTTGATTGAGAACTAACATTTACATTGTCCCTTGAGGTAGTTTCTTTTGTAGTAGATAATCGTCTTTGCTCGTTAACCCCTTTATATTCAGTATATAACTTTAAAACACATTCTTTTATTTCATGGACAATGTTTTTAATCGAGTAGCTATCTTTTCCCATATCTTCAAATGAAATTTGTAGCAACTCAAGTTTATATTTTGGATTGAGAACATGAGCTACATATACCATTTTGTTCACACTCTCAAAATTTCCCCAATATTTATCCCATTTGGCTTTCATGGATTTTCCAACATTTTGCAAAATCGAATTACCATGGTCATTAATTTTCATTTCAATATCAATAAGCAAGTCCGACACAACCACAAACATTAAAGGAGACGTGCAAGATTTAGTTGCACTTAGTGATAAAGTGGCATGATAAATTTTTTCTAAAAAGTGAACAAACGCCTTAGACTTCTCCCAATCATCATCATTTGGTGGTCCAACTCTTTTTAACCCATCTTTATCCTTTTCATTAAAATAACTTACAAAAGAAGCACATTCGTCGGCCATTCTATCAAACACCTTTTTATATTTTCCGGAACATTCAAGCATTTTATAAGTTGAATTCCATCTAGTTGGAACGTCCATAGGTATGTTTGACATTTGATCCATTTTGAACATAATAGCATACACCCTAAACTTATCCAATCTTGCGGGGGATGAATGAATAAACTTAACGCAATTCCTAATACTTTCAATTGAGCTATATAGATCTTTCAAACCATCCTTAACAATCAAGTTAATTATGTGACATGCACACCTCATATGTAAGTATTCACCGTTGAATAATAAAGTATTCATATCACTTAATCTCCTTTTCATGTATTCAATAGCTCCATCATTAGCGGATGCATTATCAACCGTAATACTAAAGATTTTTTCAATTCCCCAACTTCTCAAGCACATCTCCAAACACCTTCCTATATCATCACCTTTATGACTCGTTATTTTTGTAAAATTAATTATCCTTTTATGCAACTTCCATTCACTATCCATGAAATGAGCGGTGACAACCATATAATTTATGTTTTGAACGGATGTCCAAGTGTCCGTAGTGATGCTCACTCTTCTTTCCCCTATCACGCTCATTATAATGCCCTTTTCTAAAGTAAATATTTCCCATACTAAACCCGCAATTTTTTGTCTAGTAGGTATGAAAAAACGAGGATACAACTCCTTTAATAATTCTCTAAACCCTTACCCTCGACCACTCTAAAAGGCATTTCATCCATGATTATATACCTAATTAATTTCTCCTCACATTTTTTTTGATTAAAAGTATGTGGCACTATAGTCCCCCCCCCCCCCCCGCACCGCTATCTAATACAAGAGTAGGCTGACCTTTTAAACCAGGATTTCGTCCATAAGCGGGACATTTTTGGCATTGTTTTGACAAATGATTACCAAGTTCGGTTGTTCCATACGCTTTGCTGTCCGCTTTCACTTCTTTTTTGCAAGTTCTACAAACGCCAACATAGTATGCTTTACCATTTGCATCTTTTCTTATTTCTTTGTCAGCATACTCCCATACCCAAGAAGTTTTTTTCTTACCTAAGTTAAATAAAAAATAATTAATGACATATGTGCTTAAAGCCTTAAATGATAAATTTATTATTGTTCATGAAACAATAATATAAAAATTATTATTTGAAAAAAAATAACCTGCTGCGAAAACGATAGTGCGGGATTCATTAGTTTGATTTGTAGGTATAGATCCCGATGCATGTTCATCTACACCCTCAACATTATCACCTACTAAGCTTGATTGTGTTGATGTCATCTCTTTTTCAAATCTGATTATAACAGAAGTAATCACCAACCTAAGATTGATGTCAACAATCAAAATTCATACAGAAGTAAAATTACCAGCTTGGTGATTAAAATTCCTACAGAAGTAAAATTCCTACTTCAGCAGTTCAGCTGCTGTAGGAAATATTTTAATCACCAGCCTGAGATTGATGTCAACAATCAAAATTCCTACGGTTTCTACTTGCTAATTAATCTCTTTTTCAAACAGAAGTAATCACCAAGCTGAAGTAACAATTAACAAGCAGAAACTGTAACAAACAAACTAACAATCCGTCCTTTCCATGAAAAATGACAAGTTCTCAAATCAGAACAAATTAAAAAGTGGCTAACGATTTGAAATAAAATTAGAACAAATTAAAATGAAGCAATGATATAAAAATTATTATTTGAAATAAGATTACCGCAGCTGAAGTGTTCGAATTTCGTTCGAGCTTGAGATCTGGATCTAATCGGTCTAAATCAGCACTTGAGTCGGAAGAAGAAAGGGTAACGAGAAGGAGAAGATGCGTCGCCGTCAGCTCTGGACCGATATCTGCTGACTGCTGATGAAGAAGACCGATATCTGCTGATGAATTAGAGTAGATAATAGATACGGTTAAATTTTCATTTGGTAGAAATGAAAGTAATGTAAATGACGGCTTGGCTCTTGTCCTCCTGTATGTTTTTACTAACCCTAATAAACCACCGATAGATCAAAATCCAACGACCCGAAATTATAAATAGTGTAATATATCGGTAATTTACCGATACCGACGGTATGAAAAAAATTTTACCGAACCTTTACCGTTTAAATCGGTAAAATTACCGTTACCGTACCGATTGAATCGGTATACCGTTCTGTTTTGTAATTGGTAACCGATTTGTCGGTAACGGTATGGTAACGGTAAATTTACCGATACCATAACAGCCCTAGTTTCTGTCTATGCTAAAGCGTTCTAATTATTTTTCTTATTTTTTTAAATTTAAATATTTTACTTCCAGCAAAAGCATATTAGATGCACAACGTGTGAGAAAAGACTAGCAGTCGTTCCCAACCCTAATTTTCGGCCATCATTTTCTTTTCTCTATTTCACGCAAATTTTCCCCAATCGGGTGCTTCCGGTCATTCAAAATTCAAACTAATCTCCATCAAATCTTGTAATCTCCTATGAATTTCTTATGCAATGTCGAGCTTCCATTTAATCGAGCTTCTTTCCTCTGACAACCGATTGCACCTTGTTCAGTCCATTCCAAAAATCCTAAGGTAATAGAAATACGCCCTCCATTAAAGTTTTATTGCTTAATCTAGCTTAGATTTGGCTGATCATTAGTTATCTTATATTGTTATAGTGTTATTAGGTTATAATAATTGAGTTTTGAAATTTGTAATATTACTGCTACAATATTTACTGAATCATTAAAGTTGACATGCTGTAGTTTTTGTAATATATTTTTATATGAATTTGTTCCCTTCCCGTAAACAGGGCCATTGTCTGGTTTGTCCTCGCTTAGAGTTGACTCTGGTGATCAATCATATATTTGATGTATCGCTAATACTTGTTAACTATCGCTATTTTTATAATAATTGTGCTGCCATTCTGTATTTAACATTGACAAACATGTTCTGCACACATGTATTACTTGTGCAAGCGTTTTTAAATTTTTATAATAACTATACAGGAATATCATTCTTCATTATCATCTAAATTATTTACTTCCATGAAACAACAACATTATTTTTTCATTTATGTATGCATATCCACTTTCATATAAGTAGATGTTGTTTAGTGATTTCTTTGTTAAGCTGGACCTGCAAGATGGAATTATTGCCCAAAACGGAATAAAATTACATTTCCACCTTCCTTCCTTACATATACATAATAAACTATGTATAAAACTAAATAACAAAAGCTTACATTGAAGACAAGCTACTTGTAGGCCCAACAGAATAAGTAATGATACAATATATAATAATAAAATTTTACTTCCTCTCCTTGCTACCCTTAAGTCACTTTTGAGTAAAAATCAAAAAAAAATTGCTAGAGTCGTATTCCAAATGCCTCAATAGCAAAGGAGTAAACATTAAAATTATGGCATTCTTGTGAACGTTAAATCTTTTATATTATGTCTTCTGTAACATCACATATCCTATTTTAAAGCAAAATCAATTTAATTAATAGCTCCTGTTCAAAAACACTTTTAACTTTGGGTCTTCTGTTTTTTCCTGAGCAGAAATATTAATAAGGAAGACGAAGGGGTTAGAGTTCCTGTCTGAGCTCACCATCATCGCCAACCTTCGTCACAGAAACCCGTTAAAACTCCAAGGATGGTGCCATGAGAAAGATTAGTTTTTGTTGGTCTATGGCTACATGCTTCATGGAAGTCGAGCCAACTGCAACGGTTCTATCATGGAGGCATAGGAAAAAGGTACTGATTGGTGTGGCGTCGACCTTAACGTATCTGCATTGAGAATGTGAACTGCAGGTAATTCATAGAGATACTAAGTCAAGTAATGTGATGTTGGATCAAGGTTATAACCCAAAATTAGGGGATATTGGACTGGCTAGACATGTCGACCATCGTATGTCTCCTGAAGCAACTGTGACACCAGGTACAATGAGGTGTCTGGCGCCAGAGTATTTGTTAACGGGCCACGCTACTGAGCAGAAAGATATCTTTAGTTTCGGTGCAATAGGATTGGAAGTTATATGTAGAAAGAGGCCAACAGAAGGACCTTGCAACAATTTAGTTCAGTGGGTATGGAGCTTGCTTTCAGAGAATAGAATAATAGTAGTAGTGGACGAGAGGCTGATTGGGGATTTCAGTGAAGAGGAGATGATGAGGGTGATGATGGTTGGATTGGCGTGTTCGAGCTTGGAACCAAAGATGAGACTGAGCATGAGGAGCCTGGTTCAAGTTTTATATGGGAGAAGAAGGAGACACCTTTGGTACCATGGGTGAAGCCTTCTATGAGTTCCAATACAAACCTGCAACTATTGATGAGCTTGCAAGATAGCTGGTCTGATTATAATAATGTGTTGCGCGAGTGTTCATTCGAGTATGATTCTTTGACTGGTATTGTTTGAGGCGGCGTTGTTAGTAATAACAGGCGTTAAAATTTTGATTTTGATTTTGTTTTGTTTTTGTTTGTCTTTTTATGTGTATTGAAATATTGGTATACTTATAGGTAAATGTACATGACTATAACTATTTATTTATTTATTATTAATTTTTTTTTAAACCTGGACTCACGTTGGGGGAGTACATCAAGGTTAGATAGTGCATTTGCATACAGTTGGGGAGAGCATGGTATAAGATTTCTCATTGATTATGCCAGCAGTTGGATATCCATCATGTGTACTAGCATGAGTTATTAGTTGTAGTTTTTATATATTCTTGATCGATGAGTAGGATTATTTAAAAACCTTTGGAATATAACTGAATGGAATGACAAGTTTAAGGTTTTCTTCTAAATTTGTTTAAATATATCTTCATTATTCTTATTTTAAACCTTTTTAGATAGTTAAGTTTAATTAGAACAAATTTATGGGCATGTCCACTGTAAGTAAATTTAATATCATCTTTAAGATGTATTTAATATCACTGCAATTAGATTATATACCAAAATAATGGATAAAGAGAAGGACTAGAGCACAAAGGGTCAAGAATGAGTGGTCAGCTAACATAAAAAATTCATGATTATTTCGATAAATATTGTGGTTGTTGGCGTGTTAATATTTCTAAAGCTTTATAACTTTTTAAAATGCGTATGCAGGTATGTTTTCCTAACTGATATTCCTTTTAGTTAAATTTTACAGATTTGATTTATATATGACAGTTAGAATCAATGGAGGACACAATCATATCAGCATAACAAGACTTTGGAAGTTGACTTTTGATATTGAAGACAACATAGAAAATGCAAATTTAGCAACATTAAGTGAGGTTGAATTTAGAATAGACACAACACATAACTTGACTTGCAAGGGTCTTGGATTGTTGGCATAAAGCAATTTTGATGAAGTTCTGAAAAGGAAAGATCCTTGGATTGTTAAATGTTCTGCACCATGTAAGCGTTCCTCCCATATTTATATTTGCTGTCAACTAATATGTATTTTGCACAATTTTTAGTGACATGGTAGAACCTTTGAAAATCTAGGCTCCTGACAGTTTGTATATGACTCAAGCTACTCATTTATAAACCATTTGTTAATAATATCCATATCTGTTTGGCTAATTCGATTGCCACCCCGATTATTGCCTTTCCCACCCCCATTGAAATCTCTAAAAAATAAAATGACAAATTTACCCTTATTTTTTTATTCAAGTTAACTTATTCACTTTTCTATTATGTTATACATTTTATTAGTTAAAAATTACAACGATATCAATATATTTTGAAAAGACAAATGATTCCGGACAAAAATAATATTTTTATAAAGAAAATGGTGTTAATTTCAAATTTGCACTTTTCATTTTTCATGTTTTTTCGGCCTAACGTTATTTGATTTTAAGATTTTTAGTATATACATCGTTTATTTATTTTTAAATTTAGCTAAAATATAACAATTTTTGTAGATTGCAAAAAGTACAAAAAAATGTAGACTATAACTTTATCGTTTTTGGATCTCATCTGTTATTTGTTTCATTGTTAATGTAAAGGTATTTGTTTTTGAAAAAAATAAAATAAAGGATAGTTCTGGTATTTTTTGGGGTGAGAAAAGCAAAAAGTGGGGTGTGTTGTTTTTTATTTGGACGATGGGGTGAGAAAGGTAAAAAGCGGGATGCGAATAGATTTAGCCTATCTGTTTTCAATTATTTCTTTAACATCGGGCGTTCATTAATGTGGAATTTGCACGATAAATGAAGTTACATTTACCTCGGTTTTAGTGGTTGTTGGAGTTATTATTTTACTTCTCTATCCTTAACTTCGTGTATCCTATTACAGTAAATAGTGCAATCAAAGCATTAGAACTTCTTTAATTTACTGAACTATCTACAATAATAAATATTAATTATATTGACTGTTACGAGTTATCTACATGAACCATTTCAAAAATGTAGATTTTTGTTTCATCCTATTCTTTCCCTTTATAATTGGTTAACATTCGTACAACAATGTTACACTGACTTCAACTAGAATGTACATAGCAAGTGTAACTTTAATCATAATATACTGCGACGAATGCAATTGCCGTATCTTCGTTGACTGTGTTAATCAGTTAAGGATAAAACATAACTTCATTGCTATTTACTATTTTATGAGCATACATGCCTCATTCATTACTACAACCAATGAATATATTACAAATATTTCCGTTACCATTATCAAAATATATCCATAATTGCCCATATGCAAAACAAGGATCTCTTTCTACTTATCTTGAGCCTTTATTTTTATTTTTTAGTACTTTATTACTGATGCAGTATACAAATAAATACTGATATAGTATTGAACACTATAAAATTCATATTGATGTGATTTTCTACATGCATTCGTATATTTGCATGGCATTTGTGACTGACTTTATGTACTTGAGTGAATAAATAGCACATCATATTTTTGCCACTTGAAATGAAGAGGCAGGAGCTGTAAAACAATAGGCTAAGCATCCAAAGCAACAAACAATGCTTACCGGAGGGCTCAAAAGGATTCATTAGAAAATCAGATGGAAAAAAATAATGGAAACAAGAGAGACGAGGTTGATAAAAAATTCAAAAAAGAAAACAATGAAATATCATATGAAGCAGTACAGATTGATACAGCCAGTGCAGAAATAACAAACACATATTGCAAGAGTTAAAGAAAAATGGTTCGAGGGAGGCATTGAGAAGACATATTATAACTCCTATTCACCAATGTCTAGTACCTACCTATGTTAAATATATGATTCAATGGAAATAATCATTTCTTACGTCCACATGCATGACCTTTTTTTCCCACTGCTGTTTGAATTATAGCTTCACTATTTGATTCATTTGGCTAGAATTAAAAATAGTCATCATCAGTAATACCCATGCTTAATACGTCTCTAATGGTGTTATAATTATTGTTGTTTGATGTCGTGAGTTCATGTATTTCATATATTTCATGTATATATGTTTTCTGGTACTGTTTACAAACAGTTAAAATTGGCTTTTTGACTGACTGGCTCTCAGCGAAATATGACGGGTATTTTGGGCCTATCATATTTATGAATTTATGGAAATGCAAGTACCAAATTTCTAAGCTAAAAAAGGGTGCAATTACTCTGATGTCGATTTCTCATATTTTCATTTAAATATAGTATTTTTTTTCTCCTTGTACTTCTTTTAGAAGGATCTGGAGTTTTCATTATATTCTGTTGTTTCTCAGATTATCTTGTATGAATGCAGAAACATTAGGGTTTACCTTTGGCTCAATGATATCAGGTATTATTCTTTTCTATAATATTCTATAACAACTTGGTTCTTCAGAAAGGAATTCTGTTGCCTCATCAAAACCTTCAATATGTTCTTATCTGACATTGATGGGATGTTACTTTCTGGTAATTCTCAACTTCTTTGCTTGTTACTCTAACTGGTATATTCTGCTTTCTTTTATTTCTTGCATACTAAGTAAATTGTGTCTTCCCTATGTCTGATGGTGAAGGATCATGATGCAGCGGTAGATACAATATATGTGGTCTTTTATATATTTAAGACTAATTCGTTGATCATGAAAACAAAACCCATTTTTAATGAAAAGACAAATGCGGCTGCTGCACCAATTTATGAAAGAGAACCCTTGTTATGAAATTCAATCATTATCTAAAGCCAACATGCGACAGAACCCATCTTTTTATGTTTTCGTAATATTTTAATCACATTTTCAACAATTGTCTTTATTTATTAAATATGTGGTATTCACTGCTTGAAGTTGAGCATTTGATGAAATATCTTGAAAATATTGATGTATAAACAAGTTCCACGCTTCTGTGTACAGGGAAGGCCACATGACGATAGCTAAAGTAATGTAATATCCAAATACTTATATTTTCCTGGTGGTGGTTCTAGGTTGATCTGATTAATGGTGAACAGGTTTAGTAGAACGAGGATTCTGATGGCATTTTTGCTAAAACTGTTGTCCAAAAACCAACCGAAGCTGCCGATTGTAACACCCCACCTCCGCCAGTGCAACTCTTGCAAGCACACTAGCTTCGGAGGGGCGTTAAACGAGATAAACATGCATGCAGATATCACAAGACAGAACATATAAGTAAAACAAAGTGAATAAAGCAGCGGATTAAACTAGCATTTCAAAACCATAGTCATATTACAACAAAGTACTTGATCATTATTTTCCAACAAACAAAGTCTAGACAACAACATAAACTGAAAAACTGAAATACATAAAGTATTATCCCCAAAGTGAAGTGATAAACCATAGCTAGCTCAATGTCCAAAACCGTACATGAGCAAATCCAGTAAGCAAGCTATAAAGATCCAAGCTAAGCTCCAATGTTCCCACCCTGAGGACCTGAGGGGAGAAACGGAAGAAAAGAGGCGAAAGAAAACAGGCCAGTCAAAAAGACTGGTAAGCCCTACTACTATCAGTCCATGAACTAGTAAAGTTAACTGGCATGAGAAGCTGAGATGAACATAAGGATAACAACATACTGACATGATGATTAACTAAAAAGATGTCATCGCATAATCAAGGTTAAGTTTTGCACCACGGTTGTACTAGCATTCTAACATGTCAAGTAAAAACGAGATTCGATCCCTTGGCCCACGCTTGGCCCAATATCATGAGGTGACCTAAATCAAGGTCCAACTACACGGTCTAGTTGATCGGCTCCCTATAAGCCTAACTCGTCAAGTGTCGGTATCATACGGCCCAAACATGCAATGTAGCTAACTGTGCTAGGTCCACCCCAGGGTGTATCAAGTCCTAGGGTTAAGACCTCGGACACCAATCAAGTATGCACAGTCTAGATCTACTGGTACCCGTGCCTGATTTTCCAACTCCGGACTAAGTGCACGACCATAGTCCGCCTGGACCTACACCGGCGTACCTACTCAGCCGTCGTTTTGGTCGCTTACATGTCAGCCCAGTAATTGTGCCCCAACCTAGCCTAGTCCCTAGGGTCTTATGATACTATCAAGAGGGTTACTGCTGCAAAGGACCACGCAACTAGGGTTTCTTAACGGGTTAAATGTGGTTAACCCGATCCAAACGTGGATTAAATTGGTTAAGTGTACCCAAGGTTCATGACTTAACCCCGATTAACCCATCAAGCCCAAATTGGTTAAGTATTAAGTGGACCATGACTTAACCCTAATCAAGAAGCATTCATTAACTTAATGTGCTTTAACCTCTCACATTAGACCTTGTTGTGGTTACTAGTTAAGCCGGGCGGGTCCGGGTAGCTTTACACCACAACTTGATCTAACCTCGGGTTCGAGCACAACATGACCAACTTCTCACATTGGGTCCTATTGTTTGTAGCCACTAGTTAAGCCGGGCGGGTCCGGATAGATTTATGCTACAAACTCAACCCAACCTCGAGTTGGCCACACTCATATTTTCTAAGTGTCATGCCTGCCCATTATGTTTCCAAAACATAATTACATATCACGTCATTTTATAAAAACCATGTTCTTGTCATAATGTTACCCAACCCCAACGTAATCCCATCGTTTACATAATCGCAACAACGCATAAATGATAAAATAGGGAACTTGGCATAATCATGACAAAAAGGTATTGAAGCCACAAGTTTATCATGGTGGCATATGAAATGTACATATGTTCATATACTTGCATATTGCATTATTAGGCTTCAAAAGCATGCATAAAACCAAACTTAGCATATGAGTGATACATGGTGATAAATGACATGTAGAAGTTGCTAGAAGTTCGCATTTAGCCTCACATGCAAGTTATCATAAGGGATATGATAACTTCCATGTTGTCAAAATGCAACCTTTAACATAAAGCTTGGAGCTTTAAGCTCACAAACTCAAGTTTAACTTGCATAACATGATAACATGATCAACCCAAACTTGCATAACATGATAACATGATCAACCCAAACTTGCATCATTCATTTAACTTTAGAGTTCAAAAAATGAAAGTAGAAAAGGGCTTACAATGCTATGAAGACACAAATAAATAGTTATTAAAAGATTGAGACGAAACCCTTATGCAATCACCCAAATATGCAAGCTTCAAATGAAAAACCCTTGAGCCAAATCAATAAAAATCCTTGCTTTGAAATAGAAATGTTGCAACTTGACTTGAATGCAAACTAAGAACACTCATACAAGCTTGAAAACACTTGTATGCACTCAAAATCTCCCATATAAATAGACTTAGAAATTTTAGCATGAGGGTGGAGGCCATGAGAGGAACAAATTTGACATAGTTTAGTTGTAGGATTGAATAATGATGATTTAGGCTAGGTTTAGGGGTCTTTTTATAGAAGATTAGGATAGTATTAGCCATAGGATTAACCCTAGATTCAATCCAAGCCATCAAATCCCGTCACAAGCCTCCAAAACAGGTCAAAACAGCCAAAATGGGTGCACCAGGTTGCCTGGGCCGACCAGGCAGGTCGACCCCCAGGTCGACCCTGGGGTCGACTCCCCAGTCGACCTGGGGGGGAGGTCGACTCCCCAGTCGACCCCCCTGGGTCTGGCGGGAATTTTCCCGCCACTTCTGATTTTCTGAAATTTGAATCTGTTTTGAATTTGAATTTTTCGTGAAACTTCTCGAGGCCATATCTTGGTCATACGGACTCCGATTTTCGAAAACTCGGACTCTATTTCGCGTATTTTTCCGAGACGAACGCAATGGCACAGCCCGTTTCCCTTGATTCCGATTTTACAGTTTAATTCTGCCTTGATTTATGTTATAACATGTTATTCAAAAATACGGGTTGTTACACCGATCATCATAACCAGGGACTCCAACACTTCATCCACGCTCAAACCGCATATCCTCGAGATCCCCAACAGCCACGACGTCATCCACTCTCTCCAGAATTACTCTCACTAAATTAACCTCTGTCTTTGCGTCCTTGCCGCCTCCGGCACTATTGCCAACCTCACGTTATGTCAGCCTCCGCATCACACTGCATTCGTCCCATCCTCCGCCTTCGTCGGTACCGTCTGCTTCAACAGAAGGTTGTTCTCGTATTTTCTGCTAAAGCTTCCTTACCTATTTTTTTTCTTAAGTACCTTCAAATCCTTGAAATTTACGCTCCTTCAGCTTATTAATTGAAAGATCATAACTTCATTGTATTTTACTATTTATATAGCTTCTCGCTTTTGCTATATTTCCACAAGAATGAAAGCTTGCTAACGTATAAGGGTTGTCCAGAGCACTGGAATCTTTTTTACTTTTCAGTAAGGTGGCATCCGTTCATCTCCCACTTTCCCATCTAAGCGGTGCAAATATTTTGTCTAATTTCCCAAATTAAGCCCTGATTTTCTCTTGTATTCTACTAAAGCAGGTTTGAGATTCTATCAATGTCAACCACAATAATGCCACCAGGAGCAACAATAGTGTATTCACCATCAGCAACTGTTACAGTAGCAGCAGCCGAGCAAGTGATCGGAGGAACAGTAATGGGGCAGATGATGGCGGCTGGGACTGTTACAGAGTTGGCTCTATCTGGATCGTTGTCAGGGGGTGGTGAGGATAAAAGGGGGTGGTGGGGATTTATGGGTCGCATTATCCGACAGACGTTATTTGGGGGCAGAATGCGCTCCCGCCACATCCACCGCCTTATTAGACTGTAAGCTTGTGTTATGTCATCCTTTTTTTAATTTTTTTTTTCATTAAGACTAAGAAATGCAGGAAGCATAAATATTACATAATTGATAAGCCAAAATAAATATAAAGAAAACATATTATAGCAGTATTATATACTTTCATCTTTGTTTTGGTTTCAGCATAATAATTGTTGCTTTAAATTTCTGATTTACACGAAGAGTCTAGTTCCTGATGCTTGCATAGTTTACATAAATGGTGCATTTGATCCATTTCATGTTGGTCATGTGGAGGTAATTATGTGTGTGTGTGTGCGCGTGCGTGTGTGTTTGCTGTTATTCATGATCAATAAAATATTACTGAACTTTGGACATAAATAATACTTGTCTTTGCTACCTACCACATGATTCTCTTCCGCCTGCTCTGAATATTGGGAGAAATTGGGAATGAGTTGAAATGAGATATAGAGAAAATATTGGATCTGGAATGATGCTATATTTTATTTTCTTCAATTTTCTAAATAGGGAAGCTGCGGATCCATCTTCGCATAATGCATGAAGGCATTGCAGGTCTAAATAATGCAAGTTAACAAGGCCGATGTGAACTCCGAAGCATTTTTGCATGATGATGATATGTACGTGACCAACTGGGTGCCTAAAGAGGCACTGAAAATAAACGACTGCGTGCCTAAAGTGGCAACCAGTGTTGATTTGACTTCATCTGAACGTATGCACACACTGAGCAGTGTAGATCTGAGTACAGCATCAGGTGAATAGTTAGTTCACAAGGAGTTGGGACTCGCGTTTGTAGTGGGTTTTCTGATCTCATAATACTTTGAGTACAGCTTGCAGGTCGGAGCATCTTCGAACGTTCATGTTGTTATTTTGGAAGTTATCGTACAAGTCAGTGCTGGTGTTAAGAGTCGGTGGAGAGTGCTATATGTTAAAATTCTGCTTAGCTAGCCTGAATTTGAAGAATGAAAGTGTAGAGCAGAAATGTTGGTGTTCCACTGTCAAGAAAAAGCACAACTGAGTAGACTATCTTCTGGAACTTTGATCAGTCAAAAGCATCGGTGTAAGTTTAAGTCAGGTTAGACCTTTCTGAATCCTTTTAGATTCTTATTGGTTAACCGAACCATGTTTGATCCACCTGTGTACGTTTAAGTCTTCCCAAAGTTGGTTGTTTGGATATATATATATATATATATATATATATATATATATATATATATTCACACACACACACACACACACATAATTTGTTTATTATCATATAATTATTAGGATACATTGCATTTCACCATGTTTGGAAACATAAAATTTCAATAAAACTAGTTTTGCAAGTGCAAAATCCATGATTTTCAACTAGTTTGATGCATGGATGTCTTACAGTAAATATTTATTTTTTTCCCTTCGTTTTAATACATCTTCTAACAACGAATAAGATTCGTGTCTAATGTCGAAATTTTATCAGAAGCACATTTATTAAGAATGCATAGCTCTGAGTAAGCCCTAATTTATCTTGGTCTAGATGTGTAGTCATCCATGTTACAAGGTTACAGTGCTTTTGTTTCTGTTTTCAACTAGAATAGGTTGTTCAAATCCAAGTATTCTTTAGACATCTATTTAAAATCACATAAATGAACAAGAACTTACTCACACAAAATGAACAAGAGCTGAGGTGGGTAATTAAATTTTTGAGCACTAGAAGCAAATAAGGGTACACAAAATGAATGTTCCTGTTAACTAGTTATTGCAACAGTCTGTAGTAAAGAAAATAAGAGTATATAAAGGGACGTTTCCTGGACTTTATGGGTGATTTCTTCGTATTTGCTACACATTTGTAGTCTCCAAGGAACTCCTGATGAGTATCAGGCACTATGTATAAATATTTGTTCATTTATCTATATTTACTAATTTTGGTTCTGTTACACTAGTGACACTGCTCATATAGGGATGGCAATGGGGCGGGTCTAGGGTCCAAACCCGCTTGACCCGCCCCTGTTTTGATCCATTTAGACCCGCCCCATAGGGTCTTCGGGGCGGGTAGACCCGCGACCCGCTTTTGGAGGTCCGGGTCTAGGGTCGGGTCTGGGGCATGGCTAACCCGCCCCAACCCGACCCGCATGATTGAAACATCATTTAAACACTTTATAACTATAATGATTACTTGTCAATCTTCTTAGGTATACATGGTTATAACTTGAATATTATATTCTTTCAATCGACAAACTATAAAATTTTCATAATATTAAGTTGCATCAATGATAATCATACAATAAACAAATGCATACATTTTGAACTATTATCTTTCAACTCATTTTATTATATTCTCTTATCATTGTCAACACATTATAACATTTATATAATTTATAATTTATTGATAAAAAATATAAGTATATAAATTTGTGTACATTAGAACACGATATCACCGGGTCGCGGGGCGGGTCGGGTCTACCCTGACCCGTACGGGTTTCGGGTACGGGGCGAAATTCCAGTCCCGCACCGGGTCTACGGGGCGGGTCTGGGGCGGGGTTTAAAAAGTCCGGGTCGGGTCTGGAGCACGAGAAACCCGCCCCAACCCGCCCCATTGCCATTCCTATGCTCATATAATAAATATGTTGTTGGAATAATGTCACCATTCTTTGAAATTAATGCATTGTTGCAGAATATATTATCCTGATGGCGTCTTTTCCATTTTTTACATATGCTGAGGAATTATCATGTAATTCTTTAAGTTTCTTATGATATTAATCAATAGATATTTCATTGTTGTTTCTGGACGTAATTTAGCATAGTTTAACTCTATTCCTATGTGCCATATTGTTTCTTTATATTTAGCAAGAGCGGTATAGTCTTGCCGAAAACTATCCTGTCCTCTTCAGTGTTTACTATGTGTTGACAGTTAATCGTTGATCAGTGGCACCTTTGCCTAGAGTTTATCGAACTAGTAAAGGTTTGATGATCCAATGTTATACGTTTAGATTTAAGTGTCAGATAGATATATTTAAATTAAGGCTTGTACATTGGAAAGAAGTTATTTCCTATGGATCATTCGAATTATTTATTAACTATTTTATGCAATTATGTTCCGTGCTAACTATGTTATTCTTACGTTGTCTAATACTCTAATAGTGCATCATATTTTTTTCTTTCTACAGATACAAATTTCAAAAAAAGAATGTGATGAATCAGAATGCATCGAAAATTTTTGCGGGAAAGTTTGGTTATTTTTATCTATTATTTTATTATATTGTCAATATTATAGTTGTGTTATTAGGATTTGTTGTGGTATATTTGTACATTTTGTTCCTTTGAAGATATGATTCATCTTTGTTCAATACTAATTCGTTTATGGTAAATTTTCTCATGGAATTTTTTTTTGATATTTTCTAGCTTTTAATCTGAAGAATGATTGAATGTATTTATGTTGTTGAAGGTATCAATTGCGTATTTTAAAATAATTTTTCATACCTTGAATCTGCAACGCCTCAGTGGTGTGTTAAATTATAAGTTTGAAACTTACAGTAAGTGTTGATTGTTAGTTTGAAATGCCTAGTAAGTGTTGCCAGTTGTCATTTTGAAACACTTGGTAAGTGTTGCGGGTCATTATCTCGGAACACTCGTTAGGTGTTGTTTATCAACTTGAAACACTCGTTAAGTGTTGCAGTTTGTCAATCTGAAACACTTGTTAAGTGTTGCTGTTTGTCAATCTGAAACTACTGCTAAGTGTTTCAGTTTATCAATCTGAAACATAATATAAGTGTATCAAAAATCTGCAACATACTAATTTGCAACACCTAAAAAGTGTTTCTAAAAATTTTAGCAACATTTTATTACTGTTTCTAATTGTCCATTTTGGTGTTGTGTCACTTTTCCTTCTCATCGCACTAACTCAGTCCATTATGTCTCTTCCTTTTTGTTTTTCGAGTTGGACATTTAATTACCATCATTGCCATTAATTCATATCATGTTATATACATATATTTATATATATGTTTATGTATTAGACCTCTCACATTAAACCTACACTTGTGGACGTGAGATTTATCGGGCGGGTTCGGCATAAGTTGACTTAACCTCGTGTCTTAGCACCACTATATGATTTATTTATGAAATTAGACCCCTACATTAGATTTACCACTTATGGATGTTGGATATTTCGGATGGTTCCGGGCAGACTTTTACCACAAGTGTATTCTAACCTCGTGTCTAAGCGCGTTACAGTTTCAAATTACTGTGAATTTAGGCATGTTCAGTCTTTAACAATTATTCCTATTTCATTATAGGTTTTCATCCCCCTTTCCCAAGTCATATTTATCATGTACCATATGCCCAAATTATGATCTTTAATCATAATTTGATTTACACCCTATATCCATATTCATGTATTCAATTCTATGCTAATATAGAACATTTAATCATATAACTATCCCAATTCATACAAGTAAGGGTTCATGCATATAATTGTGACATGTTAACATGTAATACGAACAACAGTAGTTGCTACCCATATTCTAACAAGTTTACATTTCAACATATGAACTTTCCAACGTATTGATATCTTAACATATTAATATTCCAACATGTCACTTTAATCTTTTTAACATATGTTTAAACATTTCAACATATCATATTTCAACTTGTTATATATAACATTTCAATGCTTTTACTTATTCTAGCAAATTCACATCGTATAATAATGGGGAATGCTAAACGATAATATATCATTATCAAAAATGATATAACTTAAATCCACTCACCTCATTTTCTGGATCTGGTCCAGATCTAGCATTCCATGGTTTTTCCCTAATTGGATTCAGAATCTAACAACCATGGATTCATAATTTTTACTAAAAGAAAACAAGAAGAAAGAGAAGAGAATTGAAATACACCAGATCTAGGTAATTACCTTACTTCGATAAGAGATATGAACACCCATTTACAAACATACGTTCCTTTCCTTCAGATCTAGATTCAGAATTTTTCCTAAACTAATAATCTTAATTTTCTGAAGAGATTTGAGGAAGAATAAGAATCGCAGAACTTATGTGTTGTCCCAGAAATATGAGAATTAGGGTAGGCTCTACAGGCTTATCTATAGGTGTTCAGCAACGAATTTGGATCGGAAAACAGTCCATGTTCGCGTAGAAGAATCTGTCAAGATCTGCGGTGGGGTCGACCTCTGTTTGGGTGGGTTGACCCCCCTATTGGTGGGTCGACCCCTAGCAGGCCATTTTCCCGCTTTGGTTTCCCGCTTCGTGTTTTGATTTTCTGGATAAATTTATTGTTAATATATTTATATATATAAGCCTTATATATACACAAACTTCTAATGCTCATAACTTCTTCATATGTTATCCATTTTACGCAAACTTTGGGTCTGTCTGAACCAGAATTCCAAGACGAACGCAACAGTAATGCTGGTTCCGCTTAATTCTGAATATTTAATTAGGTTATTCATATTTTATTATCTTAAAAATGCAGGGTGTTACATTAAGTACAAAATCTAAGGTCATTATAACTCTACTACAACACCAACGTCGTTGTCGTACTCGTCCATGTTGTTATCTTTGTCATTGTTGTATCATCATCATCACCTCCACCCAATGAACCACTTGCAACCCCAGCACCCCGATTACGCCTAATTCCTAATGCATCTGGCCAAGGACGCAGCTTATCGAACTAAGCCTGCATCTGACCCTACATAGCATGCATCTTCCCATACATCGCTTACTTCTCTGCCTGATGCTGCTGACCCAACATTCAGGAATGAAGTAACATCATAAGCTGAGTAGCAGCTTTACGTCATCTTTACTTGTCGAACCTAAGTGAAATACTATAAAACAAAATGTTTCTTAAATAATTACAAGCAACTATTTTAACAATTTGTTTAATTACCTCGTAAGGTGGGTAAAGTCAATGTGTGAGCATACCAACAATAGCCTCATCAAGTGGGTATACTATAGTTTGTGCAATCAAAGTGCCACCCAGATCATATGCCTTGAAAGAGGTATCAAGACCATAATCCGTGGATTGCTGGGAGTACTGCGATGGAATGAGATCGAAAGAAAATGGAGGAAGATGACTCTACCAGTAACCAAACATGAACCCACATGATCGGAGTTCACACCACAACTGTAATCTGGTAACAAGTAGAATCGTGGTGCAACTCTATCCCAGTATATGTCAAAATCATCCCACCCATCTTGCTTGTCTAAGGCCCTGAATGTACTTTCTACCAATAGTCTGACATCTGCCAAACTTATCATCATAGGAAAGTAGATCTCCAGGTACACACAGATCACCCATGAACTGAAAGTAACACCAGTCTCCCAAGTACCAAATCAAAAGATAGGTTGAGAGGAGCAAAACAACAAGAGACACAGTATACAACAGAGAGGAGATGAGCACCATGGAGCAATCCAAAAAGGAGCCCACAATGCTCATAAAAAGTTGGCCCTGCACCACAGATCAATCTAAGATCGGACCTCCATCAAATTATTCCTAATAACAGAAGGTTTACACGCAACAAGTTGGATAGTCTCCATTATCACATATGCATAAAATATGAATCTGCTGCATGACTGGCTGCCTCAATATTGCGTGGATGCATGTTGGCCATGTACTCCTAGTAACAGAACGACAACTTGTACCAAATACAATACTTCTAAGCCACCTCCGTAAGAGAAAAGGAGTCTAGACCAGTGTACAGACAATCTAGTATGGATGAACCCCAATCTATTGTATGCATATGCTCTAATTCAGCTGACGGTGCTAGATGACAAATCGAATCGTACTCTTTTGGTTTAATAGAATACCGAACCAAAAAATATAAAAAAAAGGCCTGAAATATAATGTCGCCCATAGCCCGATACCCATTTGCGCTAAAATATAATCATGTAAATATATTAGGATAACGACTCCAAATGGGATATGATCACGGTCGAACTCAGACAAATTCAAGGTCTACGTCTCAGGTGTTTTATAGCTAGAGTGAAAAGCATACGACACTCTATTTGCACCACCTATCACGACCCCCATGAGCATATAAAATCGGCTGGGGTAATACCAAGCTTAAAATATGGAAAATGAAATATATGTGTGGTGGACCACCATCTCTTAGCTAAGGCAACTAATAGTGGTTGGTCAAATGACTGGCTAGGTCTAATATGTAAACACTGTCTGAATGGACAAGTCAACAGCCTATCCTGTAAAGTTTGAGGTACTAAGTTGTAAAAACGTGTAATACAGTTCAACTAAGTGCCACGAAAGCTGAGGTAGCTAAACTAGTAGAAAGACATTTGTTTGTGGTTAATATACCATAAAATATCACCATAACAAGGCCATACTATGTAATGTACTAGATAATTATTTTGTATACTACTAATTACTTTAAAGTCTAAAGTCATATCTTAACGATCTCAAGTGTTGTGAACATACGGTGCGAGTAACCATCAAGTAACTCATGTAGAAACTATAAGTCCAATATCGTAGTCTCAGACGTAGGAGCAACGTGCGCAAGACCAACCATCTCATCTATCTACGGTCAAACTGTACGTCTTGCGATTTTTGTCACATGTGGCAGCATCTCGACGTGGTATCATATAAAAAAAATGAATAACTTAGAAATAATGAGGGATGGTGGACAAGACAGGTCAGGGTGCAATTTATATGCACACTACTGCAGACGCTGATTTAATCAATGCCCAAGCTTAAGATGTTGATTAAATCAGCTTTATAGCTAAACCATGATTGACGTTGATTCAGTGTCCGCATGTTGGAGAAATTATGCAATATTCATGTTATAAAAAAATTTCACAATATTATGATTCCTAATTTGTTGGAATGCTCTTATATAAACCCTAGCTACTCTATGTCTTGATTATCTCCACTAATTCAATTTCAGTACTTAGGGTTATTTTTTTCCATGCAAACACTCCTAGCAGCCTTCTTTGCAGAAATTTTTGCTTCCATCATTATTCTATCTGGAGGAATATCAAATTTTTGAGTATCTTGAGAAAGTTCAAATGTTATTCATGCTCATTTTTTCATTTTTATTGCTTTAGCCGGTTGGTTAAGCATTTCGTTTTACCGTAGCAAAACAAATATTAGCCTGCGCTTTCTTCAAATTTTACCCTGTAATTGTCCTATTCCATGCTTTTGTTTCGGCATGTTGTAATGGTGCCCACTAGGTGACTTCTTAAATGTCTCTGAATTTCCTTGGTTGCCAATACATGCCTATGTTCCTATTTTCATATCGTCTCGGTTCTCATTGCCATAGGGCATATGCAGATATAACATAATATAATATGTAAGAGCATCTCCAAGAATGGTTCGTTATTACAAATATGTAATATATGTACTCGCTTTCTTCTTCAAAAAAGTATATGTTTTGTAACCAATCGAAAATCCAACATTTTTTTACAAAAACGTAATCAGAGGAGAAGCTGGTTGAACATGCAACCAGGGTGGAGCGCCTGTTTAACCAGCGTCTATTTATTAACAAAAAAAGGCTTCAGGCGCCTATTGAACGTGCTTCTGAGCTCTAGGCGCCTGTCAACAGGAGCCTGAAGTTTTATTTTTTGACCAGACCCTAAGAGCTCAGGCTCTTGTTGAACAGGCGCCTGATCCGTATTTTGTTGCTGAGATGGTGCAATTACATTTTTTAATTGCCGAATTTGTAGTTTTAAATCACAATTTTGTTGACATCAAATCTTTTTCAATTTTCTCACCAGTAGTAGTGTAGGATTTGTAGTTGGTTATAAACTCTAGTTTAGAACCCGTAGTCGATTTAACATGCATTCAAATTTCGACAAGCATCTGGATTTGGGCTAAAGAAATCATGACCACAAATCAATTTTCTGTTGAAAATTTTAAGGGGTTATGTTTGTAACCTTTCAAAATGTAATATGTAACCCAAACACTATTAGATGCTCTAATACATTAATTATAACATAGGTCATAGAATAAAAATCGAAGCACAGAAGAAAAATACAAACTTCTTTTAGCACGAATACTAGATTTGTATAATTTCTAGTATAATCAGTAGTTGAGTACATGTTATTAAGATATTAAATACTCAGTATGCTGCAATATAACTTTTCGAGGGAGAAATACTAAATTTCATGTTTCAGATATCAAACTCAAACCCAAGCAAAATGTAGCTGAGAAACATGTAAGGGAGTGTAATCAGCATCCCAAAGATGATCCCAGTACTCAGTATGTGAGGATGCACAATGAACATCATATGTTTTAGTAAATACGAAAGGGACTATTCCTACTGGTAATGCTACTTCAATAATAGCAATAGCAGCTGAGTTCCTCTTAGGCCCAAAGCAATATAAGCAGCTGGCATTGCCGCTGGCATTACAATAAATGTTACAGCCGTTGCAAATTCAGCTACTGCCTTACCACACGATATGATTTTTGGCTACCATGCCATGAACAGTCCTATACTGAACATAGCCATCCCTATTACCACCATCTGCAATTATGGATATAAAACTAGCTATAATCTCTAGCATTTCGATTCGCCACCTAAAGGAGATAAATTAGGGGTGTCAATGGGTCATTTAGGGTCGTATAAGGGTCAAGCACAATTTGACCCAACCCTTTTACAACCCATTTATTTTGACCTTTTTAACAAAACGTTTTACCTGACCCAACCCACATATTATGTGAGTTACCCATTTAACCCACACATTAAAAAGTATTACGTTATAATAACGATTTTTAAATCTAAAAATGTCAAAATTACGAAAATACCCTTTATTTTGGATAAAGAGGAAAAAATTCAAAAAATCCACAAAATTATGAAATGGAAAGTAATAAATGAATTATTCGAAAATAATGATTTTAAAGCTAAAAGGACCAAAATTACGAAAATACCCTTCATATTGAAAAAAGTGAAAAAAATTCAGAAAATCCACGAAATTACAAAATGAAAAGTTAAAAAAGAATAATTTTAAAATAACGATTTTTAAAGCTAAAAATGCTAAAATTACGAAAATGCCCTTCATATTGGAAAAAATGAAAAAATTTCAAAAAATCCAGAAAATTACGAAATGAAAAGTAAAACAAGAATTATTTTAAAATAACGATTTTTAAAGCTAAAATGCTAAAATTACGAAAATGCCCTTCATATAGGAAAAACTGAAAAAAATTCAGAAAATCCAGAAATGAAAAGTAAAAAAAGAATTATTTTAAAATGACGATTTTTAAAGCTAAAAATGCTAAAATTACGAAAATGTCATTCATATTGAAAAAAGTGAAAAAAAATGAAAAAAATTCAGAAAATTACGAAATGAAAAGTAAAAAAATGAATTATTTTAAAATAACGATTTTTAAAGCTAAAATTACGTGAATACCCTTTATTTTGAAAAATGTTGAAAAAGGTGATTTTTTTTAGAAAATTCAGTAAATTATGAAACGAAAAGTATAAAAAATTATTGTTTTTTCATAATTTTCTGGATTTCTTAAATTTATTATTGTTTACACTTTTTTAACATGAAAGCATTTTCGTAATTTTGACATATTTAGCTTTTAAAATCGTAATTTTCAAAGAATTCTTTTTTTTACTTTTCATCTCGTAATTTTTTGGATTTTTAAAATTTATTTGTTTTTTTTCACTTTTTTCAACATTAAGGTCATTTTCGAAATTTTGGCCTTTTTAACTTTAAAATTTATTATTTTTGAATAATTCATTTATTGCTTTTCATTTTATAATTTTCTGATTTTTTTTCATTTTTCCAATATGAAGGGTATTTTCGTAATTTTTACATTTTTAGTTTTAGAAATCGTACTTTTCGAATAATTATTTTTTTACTTTCATTTTGTAATTTTCTGGATTTTTTGAATTTTTTTCATTCTTTTCACTTTTTCTAATATAAAGGGCATTTTCGTAATTTTAGCATTTTTAGCTTTAAAAATCGTTATTTTAAAATTATTCTTTTTTAACTTTTCATTTCGTAATTTTTTGGATTTTCTGAAAATTTTTCATTTTTTTCACTTTTTCCAGTATGGAGGGCATTTTCGTAATTTTAGCTTTAAAAATCAATATTTCAAAATAATTCTTTTTTTTACTTTTCATTTCGTGATTTTCTGGATTTTCTGAAATTTTTTTCAATTTTTTTACTTTTTCCAATATGAAGGGCATTTTCGTAATTTTAGCATTTTTAATTTTAATAATCCTTATTTTGAAATAATTCTCTTTTAACTTTTCATTTTGTAATTTTCTGGATTTTTTGAATTTTTTTCACTTTTTTCAAAATGAAGGGTATTTTCGTAATTTTGGCCTTTTTAACTTTACAAAATATTATTTTTAAATAATTCTTTATTATTTTTAATTTCATAATTTTGGCATTTTATTAGAAATAGTTCTTTTAGTTTCCCCAATTTTTAATATTGGAAAATGTGGAATTTTCTCCAATTTTTAATATTACAAAAAAAATTGCGACTTCGTTTGTAGGTAGAGTTACATGGGTAAGTGGGTTACCCATTTGTAACCCTTTTAAAAATGGGTCAACCTTTTTATGACTCATTTAATAAAAAAATATAAATGGGTTGACCCAACAGGGGTGTAATTAAAGTAAAATGGGTAGGGTAAATGGGTAGGATCATATTTTGACAGGTCTGAGATAAATGACCAAATGAGACCTATGAGGCTTGAATACGCATTGGGATTTTGAATGAGTATCCTCCAAACTATGATGAGCATATAGCAAGTTGTTGCACTATAGTTATTACCAGGAAACTGCTCCATTGTTAAGGTATTCGATCCTCTACACTCGAATAAGAACACTAGGACCATGTTCGAAATAATGCACTGAAGGGAAACAATCTGAACCGCTAGTGAGGCTTAAGGACTACTATACACTCCTCGAAGTAAATGGATGCCGATAACCAAAGAGTTTGGTTGGGTCAAAAGAGAGAACAGAGTGATGACTCATTTGATGTTGTCTTTGTTATAAGTGGGTAGTTTTGACTAGAATGATATAAGGACCAAAAGATGAGTTTTTGGAGATTGTTAGCGAGGTCGAATAAGTACGGATTGTTGATGATATAAAGAGGAAAGAGACTAAAGGAACTGCAAAGAGGGAACGAAGCGATTGATGCCTGAGCATTGATCAAGAGTGAATATTCTCCACCATATGACAGAGCCATAGGCTAAGACCGTTAACACGTACAATGGAACTGTTGTTGTCAAAACTTGGGAGAAGTTGGATAGTAACATCATTTTGATGATGAATGTAGAGTAACAGTACTATGTTACAACTATTATTAAGCTAAGGCCTTGTTCGGCGGTCCAAAATGGACCGTCAGAGCAACGGTAGCGTCGCACGCGTCGGATGCTTCTGTTGACCAACGGCAGGAAATCCAGCCGTTGGCTCCCGAGGCGTCAGCCATTGGCCTCCCCACTAGTTCCCCTATAAATTCTCCCTTCCCTCTTTTTCTCCTCACACTTCTGCTTCTCTATTTCTAGCTTCTCTTGTTCTTCTGCTTCCAATTTCCGTTACATGTAATTTTCTTCGTTAATATATTTTAAACTTTCATATATTCAATTTACGTATGTTTTCCAAAAATTTGTTTATTATTTTTTACAATTAAATGGCACATTCTTCTGCTTTTGGTTTAGGTTCTTCTAACGTTCCCATCGCTTCAGCTGGTAATTGGGATGCTGCTCAGGACCGCTTGGACGGCTCAGACGATTGGTGGAACGGGCATGCACGCTTGTACCAGAGGTTCAGAAGAAATCCTCCTTTGAAGTTTCGAGAGCAAGACGAGCCTTTAGGAAGCTGTATAGGGAAAGACACCAGTAGTTACCAGATTCTCTCTCCATTACAAGTCTTTATTACGATCGATGTAGCTATGTATCGTGATTTTCTGAGTGGAGGGAGTCCACCACCAGTTCAGTCCACACGCAATCAGACGCCGCGCGCCACACCTAGTAGATAATCTACCATACAACCCTCCTTCTATCAATCAGATCGTTTCACAGCCGCGCTTCGCTGTTCTCTTGGTTATTATTAATGTCAAGAAGTGTTAGATTATTGAGATTTTTCGCATGGATCGTTCAATTTTGGAGGTGGTGGAGATATTATCCGACCGAGACTTGCATGGTTATATACGTTATCAACTGAGAACTTTCCATAGACATTAGTAATTTTTTGTATTTTTTCGTTTTTTTAGTTTATATGTTCTTTTATGTAATATTATTATGTAGTGAACTATTATGTTTGGTTAACTGTATTATTCTGCATTAATGATACTGTTATGTTTAAATCATTATTTAATTAAATTACAAAACAAAAATAAAATGGGTTGCTTAAAGCGCCAAACGCATTCTCCGCTAACTACAATTCTCCACTTAAATTCTCCACTCAAATTCTCCGCTTTCGCTTGCGCCAAACACACTCTAAGAAAATTTAAGGTTTGCATAGAGGCTGGAACTTTATAATGTCTGCACAAAGTTTAGGTGCTATTGCTATTCTTTTCGATAGCATTAAATCCTATTGTTTCTTCTTTTAGTAGAATTTTAAAGTGCTACTCACTTTTTATTTAAATGTAAACGAGTAGCTTTGGTTCGGATGTAAAATGGGTATTCTAAAACAGGGATGTCATATAACCATCCTCTCTATCTAAATATATGTATATGTATGTATGTAATGCAGTAGGATTCAGTGACCAAAAAAAAACTAATGTGGGTATGAGCTACAATATGAATGAAGGAGGCAATCTATGGCAATGGCTAAAAATTAATGATGTTTTTATGAAGTTCACACTGCATTTTATGTAGGAGGAATCTAAATGTCAAATCAAAGTGAAATGTGTAGACCAAATAATTAACTTGTCATTAAAATTAAATTTTATGCAAGAGGAATCAATGGCTGAAAAAAGAAAACAAAGGTAGATA
This sequence comes from Allium sativum, assembly GCA_030737875.1. NCBI lineage: Eukaryota > Viridiplantae > Streptophyta > Magnoliopsida > Asparagales > Amaryllidaceae > Allium > Allium sativum. The sequence goes on along the minus strand of CM060915.1, from coordinate 974,924,341 downwards.
TGTGTTGCAATATAACTGAAGTAGGCAACCGCAATGGCAGACACTACTGCACAAACTACGGGATGTTGTGACACGAAAAGATCTGAAATTTATGGGATGAACAAAATCAGAAGATTTGGAATGGTTGGACGGTGATGCAGACAACGATTCACGAATAGAGTTCAAAAATGGCTCCGAGGTATGATTTAATTCTTGTATTTCAAGAATGTTTTCACTCTTCATATCACAAGTTTCCGCAAAAATATATCTCACAGTGCAATAGACTTTACATATCCAAATTGCCAACACTTGCACAGTTCAGTGTACGCTTGTTCATCCAATACAAATTTCGATTGGAAAGTTACTTGTTTATATAATCATTGCTGCTCTATAACAATACTTTGTGTCAAATTTGATTGTTGTTGGAACTTGGAAGTGATTGTTTCCTTTTGCTAACATGTATAATGGATATGATTTTTGGTGTTCAAATTCTTGACACCACTGGCATATACTGTTTGAAATGGGGTGCTCCACACTCTTTTAATGGTCGTTATCCCCAAGGCTTCACATACTGATTGTGGTATTGTGTCCAAAAAAAAGTGCAAGTAACGCTTTACGGAAACTTATATCAGGATCTTCATCTCTCAAATCACAAAGAGATAACTTGAATTGAAAACATAACGGAACTTGAAAACAAAACGCAATAAAATAAGATATTCCACCCAACCAAACTCTTAAATAATTCACTAAAATATTGTTTACAATTAAGAGAAAAAAGATAAATAAATCAAATACAATTGAATCAATAACCGAAGTGAAAAATAAAAAGAATGTCGAGATGACTAAAATTGTTGAAGAGGAAGAACCATGAAGAACGATGGCAAACTCCTGACCTAGATTTTATCTTATGATTAAAATCCTCTAATTTTGGTTGCATAATGTTTCAAACTTGGATGCAACTTATATACAAGAGTAGAAAACATAGGCAAATATCCAAACTGCCCCTTTAAAATATCACAAACCAAATCTGACAAAGGCTCGGTCAAAACTAGATATTTTCAGCTTAGACGTCTGAGTCAAGGCTCTCGAAAATCCAAAACAAATGCTCAGACGTTTGGTTTCATACTCTAGATGCCTAAGTTGAAGCAACTCAGCACTTCTCCATATTTTCCTCCTCTGAGCTCCAATTTGCAAGCGATATCCTTCATCACGAAGCTACTTCCATAACTAAGACACATAGCCAACTTCAATGCACATGTGATTTAACATCACAAATCTCAACACTCCACCTTGATATAAAATCACATCAAATGTTCCAACAAAAACAAATATGTCATTACTGACTCTCTCACAAATCCCTATATCTCAATCATACTACATTACAAACCTTAACCACCGCTTGCAAGTGATGCATCTCAGCCATGAGGTGCACCACACAAAATCGGTCTAAAAAAGGTTTGTAATACCACAAAGATATCCATCTTATTTTTAAGAATTTTGCAACTCAACATCTTTCTATCACTCGATTTGAGCTTATTCCACGATCACTATCGATCCCTCGAGCATCATCAACATGAAGACCCCAATCTGAAATATGATCCTTAATACTAGAATCATAAGCAGTGACCATATTAACCTCTCCACTTTGTTGTGGACTAGGTTCTTCAACTGTCACTCGCTTTCCATAGTCGACTACGAGACCAACCAATCTATAAAGGTTTTCATCTTCCAACACTCCTCTCAACCTTACACAACCACCTTTCTTCATTCTCAAAACTTCACCTTGAGTCTCATAAGTGCAACCACGACGATCCAATTGACCGAGAGAAATAAGATTATACGAATAAATAGGTACATGTCTGACTCTATAGACTTCTCTAACCACACCGTCATGCGTACGAAACCAGATGGATCCAATACCATATATCAGTAGTTCTACTCCATTGATTGTTTTAATCATGCTGATATTATTCTCATAAGTAGAAAAATAATTCACGTCCATTAAATGTGAAACTGGCCCCCGAATCCATCTTCTAAGGTTTATTTTCACTATAATAGATATCACAAGAAGCATCGCTATTGGTAACTTCAACAAAATCTGTCTGTGCATCATCGCTACTATAACTGTGCGCAACCTTTTTCTTACCCCTTTTATAAGCATAACACTTGTTGCGTATGTGATCTTTCTTATTACAATAACGACAAGTGATAACACCTTTACTATTAACTTTCTTCTTCTTCCAAATTTTATTTTTCTTCAAGTCCCTTGCTACCACAGCCTCACCTTGAACTGATTTCGAACCTGATCCTTTTCTCCTAATCTTCTCATTCAAAAGGCTGCTACGAACAGCTTGTAGAGAGATAGTTTCATTAGCATTGGAATTACTTAATGAAACAACCAAAATTTCTCAACTTCCTAATAGCGAACTCATCAATAAAAGAATTTATAACTTATCATCAAAATTGACCTTTACGTTTTCCAATTGATTTATTACATCTTAAAGTTCATTCAAATGCTCTACAAAGACTTCTATTCACTCAATCTCAGTTATAACAACTTTCGAACCAGAAAAACCTTGCTGGTAGCACTCTTTGACCATACAAAGATACTAACTTGTCCCATAAGCCCTTCGCGGATTCGCAACTAGCCATATGATGGAAAATTGAATCACCAAGGTATTGGTGAACAAAAATGATCATTTTCTTATTCATCTTCTTCCAGTTTTCCCTCAGCTACATTAGAGGGTTTCTTTCCATCTTCATCAATCAGATCATAGAGATCATTGAGGTATAGAACATTATCCATCTTTGGTTTCTTAATATCCCAATTTCTCCAATAAAAAATAGCCATCTTCGAAAATAAAATCATATCTGACATCAATAACACTTTTCCCAAAAAAAATTCTCTAAGTTTTACGATGATCTGGTTTGAATTAACTGTAGTGCTCGAAATAGGCTAAGTAGCGCTTTGCGGAAGCGTAAACCAGGATCTTCACCACCAAATCACAAAGAGATAAATTCGAATAAAAACAAGATGGAATTGAAATTAATACTCAATAATATAAAATATTCCACCCAATCACCCTCTTTATTGATTCATAAAATTTTTGTTTATAATTAATAGAACAAAGCTAAAATAAACAAAATACAATTGGATTAATAACCAAATTGGGGAAGGAAAAGAATACCTAGATTACCAAATTGTTGGAGAGGAAGAACCATGAAGAACGACAGCAGACCCTTAACCTAGAGATTAACTTAAGATTAAGATCCTATAAATTCAGTTGCATAATATTTCAAACCTAAAATTAGCTTATATAGGAGATCAGAAACATAAGAAAATTTCTAAATTTCCCCTTTAAGATACCGCAAATCAAATTTGAAAAAGGCTCAGTCAAAACCTGATATTTTCGGTTCAAACATCTGAAATGAGCGACCAAACGTCCAGGTTAAGGTTTCAGAAATTCTGGACCAAATGCTCAGACGTCTGGTTTCATATCCCAGATGTATGAGCTAAAGCAACTCATACTTCTCCATATCTTCCTCCTTCGAGCTTCTATTTGCAAACCATCTTCTTTGTCACGAAATTAATACCATAGCTAAAATAAATTACCGACTTCAATGCACATGTGATTTAATATCACAAATCTCAGTATGTGGTCAGGCCAAATGTCCATAAAAGCATTGAGATCCCTTGAACCACATCCATGCATAAGAAAACTCATGCAAAAGCTTCCAACTGTATTCACCATTATTTAAGAAAACTTATTTAAGAAAACGTCTGAAACAAAAATATAATCGTCTAGTTTTCTTTAGTAAAGTTGATGTGTTAATCTACCATATAGCCCTTTGTATGGCTATTCACATGCTTCTCTATTTGCTCTACCCCCAGCCGCCCCCTTCTCTCTCGATCATTCACCCTTTGGGGGTTGTTCTGCTTGTCAGAAGTTTTGTTCGTATAGGCACTTGGACTTTGCACATGGGTGGCAAATTTTTTTGGGAGCATTTCATGATGGAATCTCAAGTTTAAGTGTGACGTCCCAGAATTTTAACAATTTAATAATTAATTAATTTAATTTTTATATATTGATGTAATAATTTAAACGGTTTGAATTCAAATATTTTGAATATTTAAATAATATAAATAATGGAATAATTATTATGAAATAGTTAAATTGGCAATATTGAGTGAATTGGACAATTAAAAGGATATATTTCAGTTTAGAATTGATTTACAATAACGAATATATTATTTAAACGACAATCGAACGTATAAATTATAATATAATTTAAAAGGAGCTCGTAACATCACGGTAGTTCGTAATTTAACATTTTGAACTCTAAACGCTATACATGATAATTTATAAGTCGGATTTCTTTGAAACAAGAGACGTTCGAATCTACTAAGCTATATTTTTCTAGTGGAAGTGAAAAAAAATATTTCGACTTGTAGATTGTAAGTAATGTCCAAATCAAATTTTCAAATAGTTGCTATGTAATCATGTATGAACCATAATTATTTATTTAATATAATAAAATATTGGTTTCGAATTTAGATAAGATTTTTAAGACATATTGTATGTTTAATTTATAGAATTTTTCTGTGATTTTTATTTTGGAAAATATAGCTTCTTTTCATTTATCGTATTTTGTACCCTAAATCAGTGTTTTTGGGACTTCAAAAAATAAGCTAACTTGTCTATTTTATTATTGTTTTTAGAACGTGGCGCATTGCTCGATACGACCGTATTTTTAGTTTTGTCATTAGCGGTCGTACGTTAATGGGATTTTTCGTAATGGATACCGATATTCTTCTATTTTATTTCAACTTATTCAAATACCTAAATTATGTTTATTTACTTGCACATTGCATATTATTTGAGATGAATATTTACAACAAACATAAGTGATGCATTGTTGACCATTGAATCATTTATCAAGGGTAATATTTCATATTAGGTCATTTGTAGTACAATTTGAATGGTTTGTATTTGGTACACCTCGCCCACTAACTATTGCATAGTCTAGCTAAGAAATAATAATATATATTTCCATTAATTAGCAACTAAACGTACGCACGAAAACACAGCCTACAAATTGAAAATATAACATATCCTAGGAACTACAAAATACCTGTGTTAAGGCAAATCAATTTTTTACAACCTGCAAACCCGATTTTTGCACTCACGCACAAACCTATGATAAGAAAACAAAAACCCCCTGTACATGAAGTACTACCTAAGAACATGGCTACATATTCCATGGTACCTTAATTCCCAAGTCTCCTCAACTATAAATGAAGCATATTGCCTCGTGTATCTATCTTCAGCAAACCGAGAATTCCAAGTTTTATTTAATGGCTTCAAAATTATAATAAACCAAACTCTCTACTAAAAATCATCCAATCTATAAAATTGAATTCCCAGGAGCATTCACTTCATCGATGTCTTGTTTTTCTCGAACTCGAACCATTTTGGTTTTGCTACAGTACGCAATACGTGATCTATGGTTCATTATATCGAGAAGTAGATGCCATGTTGCTTGAAGTCGATGTTGTTTTAGAAATGGGAAGTGGAAGTGCAATTGGTGTACATGTTTTTGGGGTATATGCTGAGTTTGATTTTCGCATGGTTTACTGCTTGTGTGGGGAGAGGCTGTTGTAGCTGAGTGTTAATGGATCTGCTAAATGATCATGAGGGTGGAGGATCGATACTTGTTGTGGACACAACATGATGGGGCAATGAAATTGTTCGGCTATGGCCATTAAACAGAGGAACAATAGTTTTTGTAAGGGGAGAAGGAGGAGTATACTGAGTATAAGTGGGTATGGTTAACATTTGGGAGGAGGATAGATCAGGACGTGGTGGTTGGACATGTGATGGGTTGCGGGGTCTGGGCATACGTGAAGGAACGCAAAAAGAAAAAAGAAAAAAATGGTTAGGTGATCACCTCTACAATGCGTGGGGAGGCTGATTGACGCATTTTGAATGGGTGGGGCGAGCTCAATTAAGTGTTGACGAGGTGGTAGAGGAATGGAAGAGGAGTATTGCAGTGGTGATTGTCTTGATATCGGTGAATAAGTGGAAGAGGACGAGAGGCTTAAAGTTTCGAAATGGTGGAGTTCTGTTTACTAGAAGCAAGTTTTTATTGCAAAAGACAGTGTACAGTTTTGTGGGCTAAGAGAGACGTGGGCTGGGTATATATAGGTAAGGCCTAATTATGTAAAATAATTTTAAGTTTAAATTAAATTTAATAACATATTAACTTCAAAATGTCATAACTTATACGTATGTTATCGAAATTGAACAAAACATGATCTGTTAGCATCGTAGGGATGCATGCTACACAATGGAACCAGTGTGGTGCGATTTAGAGACCATTACAATTTTAGGTAGAATTAAACATCTGATATAATCAACCGACATTAATCGTTATTTAACGATTAATGACCAAGGTGAGTAAACTCACTAACTCTGACTAGTTTTATAATTTTACAAATGTATTTTTAGGTTGATAAATAATGATTAAATGATGTGTGATGGTTGTTTGGATGAATTGCTAATAATTGGTTGAAATAATTATATAGTTATATATATAAGTCGTTAGTTGAATATTGATTCTGTTTATTATTATATTTTATATTGATATAAAATTAGTGTTATTTATATTGATTAACATCTGTGGACACAAGAAAACAGGTTGAAGGAATCCAACTGGATTTCTCAATAATTAAATTATTGTTTTCCATACATTGCATTATATGATGTGATAAATAATCCATGGTTGATTATTGTGTGTTGGGGTGTTTGAATAACATTGATCCTGAAATAATTGGTATTTAAATTATCGCAAAAATATATTGGAAAAGAATTCAAGTTTTTTTTTAAAAAAAATGGAAAATCTATTTTTAAATATAAATTGAATTTCGATTGGGCTAGAATATAATAACTTGTTTAAGTTATAAAAACAAGTAGCTTGATTTATAAACGATGTTTATAAATGAGATAAATTAATTATTTTTGAATAAGTTTAGGAAAACGATGAAATTAATTTTGATGTTCGGAATGTGAATAGAATTGAATAAATACGTAAGGTGAAACGACCCGAACTCCCCCGGTCTCCGAAGAGAAGAGGAAGAACGAATTGTTTTGAGAACACGACAAAATAGAACGCAGACAGGAGAACATTTCATTGTTTATTACAACAATTCCATCAGAATACAAGAATATACAGAGTATAAATCAATATTACACATTATAAAATATCAGAGATTACAATAAATTACATATCAGCGGAAAATAATACAATACACAACTAGAAGAGATATACGGATACAAAGCTTTCCGGATATCATTCCAGCTGTAAACCAGGATCCTGTGAATATAAATCTGCAAAACCAAAACTACTAGCTGCCCGTGTCAAAATAAGGGCACCCAGAGTTTAGGTTAAAACAATAAACTCCAGGTCAGTCATGGGACTGGTGTGAGAACTAAAACAGTTATTAATCTTTATTTTAAACCAGGTGTATCAAGGGACGACGCCGTATAACACGGAACGGGTTTCCTCCCAAGAATACCAGTGCATATAACAAAACAGCGCAATGCTTTTTGGAAAAATGAAGCTATTATAAGACCCAGGTCCTATCACACAATGCAACGCAAGCCGGGGGATAGGGTTTTCCCTTATAATAGCCAAACATGCTTAGTACGTTTAAAACAAATCATTTGATACTATTATAAGTGTATAGTGTATAAAACAACTTCAAATCATAAGTATCAATCATAGACGGCATGGGTACCATATATCATGTCGCCATACTAGTTCTACAATTAAAACCGCAGAATCACGTATTTAGAAATTGGATTTCCATCTATGAACCGAGGCAAAAGATAGTCCTCAACCGATTCGAGACGCTCTAGTCCGCCCCTCAGGCAAGTACTCAGTCAAGCCTTTGGATCGTCAGGGCCGGTCCACCGATGTGGATTAAAATGCCTGAACATGCGTTTCCCCGCCCTATGGGGCGTAGGTGAGCCAACTAAATGACTCCATCGGACCCGGATCGTCCGATCAAACCGAGGCGTCTCGCAACAGCAACAACCACATAAGTCAAACTCGTCAGGGCGTGTAAAACCACTGACGTCACTTCTAACTAGAAAGAAACGCATGCCCTCCCTGAGTTCCTTCTCCCGTTTTTGGTTCATACCGGGTGTGAAACTCGCGAAGTAAACGTTACACAAAGCTACACCACAAAGGCCGTGCTTCGATCATCAACCACAAGACTTTGCTTTTCAACAGAAGCCTTGATCATTCGCCACTTAGGCATGCCACACAGGCAATTCACTCTATGCGTTTGATATCCATCAGTATATAACCCCTGAGCTCGTACGTCTCAGAGAAGGGCGTTAGGCAAGAGAATAAATTCTCCGCCGCCAAACAGATATATATTTAATAGAAATCAATCACACAGACTAAAATCCAATGTCAGACACACAGTCCATTTACAAGTCCGTTCTGGGTCTGAACGAAACCGGAGGCACCTAGTACCCCGCATATCCATCGAACTCCAAGTACGTCTGGACGATCACCAACTGTTTCCATCTTCTTTGGTGTACATCCCAATCAAGATCATCAGTAATCACCCAAACGACGTGAAGACTTCCGGTCTTCAATCACCGTCTTCATCTTCGACTTATCGTCGTATCAGTTATTTAGAATGGGATAAACCCGTTCTTTCTGAATAACTAGCGTATATAATAAATACGTGCTACACAAACACAACATACGCCTCATTCCAATTCAGAATATTCTTTTATTCAAATATTCTTCTACTTTGGGAAAGGTTCCCATTAATTTTATCAAAGATAAATTCTTTAATTTATTCTTTAATCTTCTTTGAATATCAATTCAAACTAGTCGGGATTAGCGAATCACACCGGAATAATTATTTATTTTATTTCCCAATCCCCACCTATTCACTGTAACAACCCGTATTTTCAACAACCTGTTATAACATAAATTGAGGCAGAATCAAATTATAAAATGGGAATCAAGGGAAACGGGCTATGCCATTGCGTTCGTCTCGGAAAAATACGCGAAATAGAGTCCGAGTTTTCGAAAATCGGAGTCCGTATGACCCAGTTAAGGCCCATTGAAGTTTGCAGAAAATTTCTAAGTAAAAACAGATTTAAATTTAAAATTAGAAACAAGGGTTTGGGCCAGCTGGGCCAAGGCGGGAAAAATCCCGCCCAGGACCCCATGTCGACAGGCCTGTCGACAGGGGTCTAGGCATGTCGACTGCCCTGTCGACAGGGTGTGCCCAGGCAGTCTAGCCTGGTGCACCATTTTGATTTGGGCTGGGTCTTGGGGCTTGGTTCTAGAGGATTCCGAGATCTGACGGGCCAAAACTAACCTAGGGTTAATCCTAGGGCTAAAAACTCTCTAATCCTCTATAAATACAACCCTAATCCTACCCTAAAACCCAATTATTCATCCTAGCAACAAAACTATGCCAAAATCCAAACTCTCATGGCCTCCACCCTCTTCATACAATTCCTAATTTAATTCCTAAGTGATTTTCCATGCATACAAGCATATTTAGGCTTGTATGATCCTCCTTAGCTTGCATTAAAGGCTTATTTTTCTATTGGCATCATAAAGGAGGAGTCTTGATCAAGTTTGCTTGCATTTGGGGGCTTTAATTAGTTGCATAAGAGGTTCTTTACATTTGCTATAGTTATTTGAGTCCGCATAAGCATTGTAAGCCCTCTTACCTTCATTTTAGAAACTATAAAGTTAATGTGTGATGAAAGTTGGGGTTTATGTATGCTTATTGAGTTGTGCATGTTATGCAAGGGTACTAAGCCATGATTTGCAAATCTATTAAGTTATGCATGTATACTAAGCCATGATTTGCAAGATTTATAAGTTATGCATGTTTATGCAAGTTTGCTAAGCCATGATTTGAATGTTTTGACAAGTTGTGCATGTTTTGACAAGTTATGCATATTTATGCAAGTTTAAAATGACAAGTTGTGCATGTTTTGACAAGTTGTGCATGTTTTGACAAGTTATGCATATTTATGCAAGTTTAAAATGACAAGTTGTGCATGTTTTGACAAGTTGTGCATGTTTTGACAAGTTGTGCATGTTTATGCAAGTTTAAAAATGACAAGTTGTGCATGTTTGACAAGTTATGCATGATTAAGGTAATATGCAAGTTCACTATGCTAAGTTATGCAAGTTTAACATGTTATGCATGTTTATGGTAATATGCAAGATCACTATGCTAAGTTATGCAAGTCTAACATGTTATGCATGATTGTTGTGCAAGTTTATCATGTATGTTGTGCCAAGTTCCCTCTTCCTATCCTTTATGCGTTACCACGAATATGTAAGCGATAGAATGACGTTGGGGGTTTTGGGGTAAACTTAAAATACATGAAAATATAAGATTGGGAATTTACCTATTAAGTTAGGTCTACCCCTTGGGAATTTACCTATTAAGTTAGGTCTACCCAAGCATTTGTTGACTTGTAATTATGTTTTGAAATAAAGTGGACATGACACTTAGAAAACAAAAGTGTGGCCAACTCGAGGTTGGGTTGAGTTTGTAGCGTAATTCTACCCGGAACCGACCGGCTTAACTAGTGGCTACAAACAATAGGACCCAATGTGAGAAGTTGGTCATGTGGTGCCAAAACCCGAGGTTAGACTAAGTTGTGGTGTAAACCTACCCGGACCCGCCCGGCCTAACTAGTAACCACAATAAGGTCTAATGTGAGAGGTTAAGGTGCATTAAATTAATTAATGCCTCATGATTAGGGTTAAGTCAGGGTCCACTAATACTTAACCAATTTGGGGATTCGAGGGATTAGAATGTGGTTAAGTTGTGAACCGTTAGCTACACTTAACTAGTTTAATCCATTTGGGAGTTCAAGGGATTAGAATGGGGTTAAGCCACACTTAACCAGTTTAATCCAGGATTAGTGAAGGGTTAAATCACACTTAACCCTCTTAGGAAACCCTAGCGGCGGGTCTGTTCCGGCAGTAATCCCAGTTTGGTATCATCACAACCCTAGAAACTAGGCTAGGGCGGGGCACGATTACTGGACGGATGTAAACGACCAAAGGGCGATGGCCGAGTGGTACAGCGGTGCGGGTCCGGCGGGCTACGGACGTGCACGTAGTCCGATGTTGGACAAACTCGAGGCACGGGTACCAGTAGGTTAGGGCTGTGCATTATTGCTTAAGTGTCCGGGGTCGACAACCGAGGGCTTGATACACCCAAAGGTGGGCCCAGCACAGACTACCTACATCCATATGTGGGCCATATGGACACCAACACTTGACGTGTTAGGTTTATAGGGAGCCGATCGACTAGACCGTGGCTGGACCTTTTATTAAGGTCACTTCATGTTATTGGGCCGAAGTTTGGGCTAAGGGATCAATACCTGTTACGTTGGTTTGCTAGTACATCGTGGTGCAAAACTTAACCTTGTTTTATGCGATGACACCTCTATCTGTCTTGTAGTTGATTTATCATGCCAGTATGTTGTTATCTATGATCATCTCAGTTTCCATCATGATGTTAACTTTATTAGTTTATAGACTGATCGTAGCAGGGCTTACTCAGTCTTTTTGACTGACCCGTTTTGTTTCGCCTCTTTTCTTCCGTTTCCCCCCCCAGGTTCTCAGGGAGGGAATACTGGAGCCTAGCTTGGATTCTAGCTGCTTCCTTGGATAGCTCAAGCATGCTTTGGACTTGAGCCGCTATGGTTTATCACTCTTATTTGGGGATAGCACTTATGTATTTCAGTTTATCAGATGATGTATTTATCTAGACTTGTAATTTTGGGAAATTGACATTTTGATGTACCAGACTTGTGTTTTGAAATGGTTTTTAAATCTTCCGCTGTTTTATTTACTTACTCTGTTTATTTATATATATATATATATATGTCATGTCCTGCCTTGCTATATCATTATGCATGTTTACCAATAATGCCCCTCCAAAGCTAGTGCATTCCTTTGCGAGTGACCCTGGCGGAGGCGGGGTGTTACATTTGGTATCAGAGCCTATGGTTTACGAGAAGGGATAAAAAGGTGTTTAAAACTTTTGAAAAGAAAAACTATTTTCAAAACCAAGTATTAAGTATTTTCCAAAGAAAAGTCTAGTTGTTTTAAAAAAAAAAAAAGGGCTATTCCCCAAAAGCCATCAGCACTATCCTCTGACTCCTCGTTAAACTCTTTTCTTTTCGTTTCCAGCATGTCTGATAATCTCATCTTGCCCGAAGGAGTAACAATACCCGATTGGTTTCGTCGGTACTTGGAAGTCACGGCACCGGTCCCGGGGGTCTCTAGTGTTGTCTTTCTAGTCAAGGCCGTTGTTCCTCCTCCTCCTCCTCCCGTAGCTGATGTTCCTCTTCCCCCTCAGCCTCCACAAGCGGATTTCGCGGAAACTTGCAAGAACTTTAAGAGGATGGGTGGCAAGAATTTTAATGGAACAGAGTCTTTTGTAGAAGCAGGGAATTGGTTGGAAGAGACCGAAGATCTTTTAGCCACCTTTGATATAAGTGACCGCAGGAAGGTTTTATTAGCAGTATGGTTGCTAAAGGAAGAAGCTGCACGTTGGTGGGTAGTCACCACCGCGACCAGGCCAATCGAGACTTGGGATGACTTTAGAGGAAGGTTTGGACTGAGGTTCTTATCACTAAAGCAAGGGGACATGACTATTAGGGAATACATAGATAAGTTTAATCAACTGGCTCGGGTCGATTTGGACTTGGTTAATACAGCTCAGAAGAAGGCCCTACACTTTGCTCTAGGATTAAATGAACCATTACGTGATTTGGCCCTGTCTCATATACCCTTGGGGGCGACTTTCGAGAGTTTAGTGAACTTGGCCCTACTTCAAGAAGAAGGTAGCAATGACAAGAAAGAGGTCAAGGCGAATGAGTCTCAAGGCAAAAGAGTAAATTCCAGGAAACGGGGCAAGAGTATGAAATGTAACTTCTGTGGTAAAGTTGGACATATAGCCAGGGAATGTAGGAAGAAGGAAAAGAGAAAGCGGGGCGAATGCTTCATTTGTGGTGAGTTTGGACATCTCAGCAGGGATTGCCCGAGGAAACAAAGGCAAGGTCAGACTCGGTGTACAGGACTATCTGGAGGGCGAATTCATCCCCTCAACATCGTTCTTCCAGCTCATGATAGAGGTAGTGTTTCTGTTGAAAATCTTGTTTACATTTTCTGCTCGTACTTTGTTTAATTCTGGCACATCGCATAGTTTTATTTCATCTGATCTAGTTGAAAGTTTGCACCTAAGTACTAGCCTAATTGAGGATCCCTTCTGTGTTTCAAATCCAATTGGGGGTTCTACCCGCCTGTCTGTGGTCTGAGTGGATTTGAAAATTTTTGTCTTGAGTATAGAATTCTCGTGGGATGTTTATATTCTCGGTTCCGGGGGATATGGGTTGGCTTTGGGCATGGAATGGTTGTCCTATTTTGGAGCCATTCTGGGTTTTTGTATATAGGGTTGTGAGGCTCATGACTCGCCTCAGCCGTACCCTTAGAAATTTCTAGCAACCCTAGGGGTCCCGTCATGTTATGTTATCTTGAATCCCTCAACTCGTCTATCGATAGTTTGCAATCTGGGAGGGTGGTCCGAGAATATCCTGATATCTTGGGAAAAAGGGGTTATCCCTAGACGTGGGATAGATTTCCGCATTATCTGGTTGGTGATACCAAGCCAGTTTCGTGGCCGGTCAGGCATATGACCTCACGAGGTGAGAATTAAGAAAGCAAGTCAAGGAGTTGCTTGAAAAGAACTTCCTGAGACGAAGCATTTTCGAGTAGGGTGCTCCAGTAGTATTCGTTACTGATGTGGACAGTTTGCTTCGCTTATGTGTTGATCTTCGTAAGAAGAATAGGTAACCGTTACCAAGGATCAATGATTTGTCTGATCAGCTTGTAGGAGCATCCGTTTTCTTTTGATCTAGCTACCGGATTCCATCAGCTTAGGATGGCTGAGGATGGAATTGACAAGACTGCGTTTAGGACTCTGGATGGGTTTTAGAATGGCTAGTCATGCTATTTGGTTTGACTAATACACCCGCATATTACGTGAACTTGATGGGTAGGGTGTTTAGGAAGTCCTTGAACAAGTTTGTCAGGGTCGTCGAAGACGATATTTTTATCTCCTAAAAAACAACGAGGAAGAGCATGCTAGACATCTCGAGAAGGAGATGGATACGCTTAGAGCCACCAGTGGAAGGTCAAGTTCTCCAAATGTCACTTTGGAGGAAAGAAGTTGGATTTCTTGGGCACATAGTTCCTAAGAAAGGCTTAGCGGTGGATTCTGAGGAGGGCAATTGAAGTAAGAAGCCTCCTCAGTTTGGCTAGTTAGTTAGCATTCCCGGAGCGTAGACTTACTCTTCTGGATCAAGAAGGGGGTTTCGCAGGAAGAAGATCCGCAATTAGTCAAGAGCATGGACCAGTTGATTCGAGGCGAGATGTTAAGTCACCTCGTTAGATATATTATAGATGACAAGGGATGACTAAGGCACGATGAGAGATTATGTGTTCCTCGAGTGGAAGACTTGGTAAAGAAGGTTCTTACAGATGCACATCACTCGAGGAGGTGGCCGAGTTGGTCTCGGGATGCATGTTGTGCCACCAAGTTAAGGCCAAGTCATAGAAGCCCAGTGGGCCATTACCTCTATTGGAGGTTTCGCAAGGGAAGTGTGAAAACATCTCGATAGATTATGTGGATAGACTACCTAGATCAAAGAAAGGGAATACGGGTATATGGGTCATAATAGGTAGACTCACGAAGAGTGCTCATTCCAGTCCGGTAAAGAACGAAAGGACTGCATCATGGTTAGCAACGGTTTACCCTCAAGAAGTTGGCCAGTTTGGAAATAGCCTATAGGAAGCCATGGGTAGGCAACTGAATCTAGGTATGGCCTATCACTCATAGGCGGATGGTTCATTTCGATTAAGCCTGAGTTATAGAAAATCGCGTTTATAAGGGGCAATTGGCAACGTGGATTGGTATTTTCAAGAAAAGTTCTGCTGCATGGAATACTTTATAGTAAGTAGACGAGATCCAGGATTCACTGGTGAATTTTGGAGAGCTGGCATGAGATCATGAAGTTATAGTAGGTTTAAGCCAGGTATACAGAAAGAAGAATAAGTGGAAAAGAAAGACGAGAAGCGATAATGAAATGCGTTCCAACTCGAATTCGGGAAATAGGAGTTAGGAAGCCAAGGAATCATGAAGTGAAAGATAGTCAAAGCACAGTAGAGTTAAGCTCAAGGAAACGTAACTAAGAAGAATGAAGACTAGGTACGCGCATCATATCTCTTTTTAAAGAGTGCATCTTTGATCCTTGTTTTCCTGTGGAGCTTGCTTGCAAGTTATCTTTTGTATATATCCTCTCGGTCCCATTCTCGATCTTATTTCTGTTGTAAACTCCATAAGGGGGTTAAGACTCATCGGTTAGTACTATATGTCAAAGTTTGAATGGATTTCTTGTAATCCAAAAAGGAGTTTATCTAGTTTATCTAGTTTATCGTGTTTTATCTTGTCATGAGGTTCTTAGGTAGAAACCCTTTGGATGAAACATGTGTTTGAAACATGTTATGTTTGATGGTTGCAAGTGGTTGCAAGTGTTTGCAAGTGGTTGCTCGTGGATGCATTATACACGATTAGGCACTAGATCGGCTCACACACTCCTCATATTGCATGTGCATGAGTGTTTATGCTTATTCTTGGATGAAATTCGTATGCTATCACATGGATGTTGCATATGGATGTATGATTGAGCACGCATGTAGATATTATACATTATGTTAGGAATTTGCATACATATGGATTCATTTCACTGACATACATATGCATTAAGGAGGTTTACTGTATCAGTAACCGCCTGATTTACATACATATGCATTAAGGAGGTTTACTGTATCAGTAACCGCCTGATTTTTGCATTAGGTAAGTACATATACACACACTTTTGCATATGTTCATCCAGCATTTAGAATCTTTTAAGGACAATGATTGCTCGTGGATGATGCTTTGAGTAGATGGATGATTGGATGGTAGGATACGTTCTTCCTAACTTGAAGATTTCGGGGACGAAATCCTTTAAGGAGGGGAGAATGTAACAACCCGTATTTTCAACAACCTGTTATAACATAAATTGAGGCAGAATCAAATTATAAAATGGGAATCAAGGGAAACGGGCTATGCCATTGCGTTCGTCTCGGAAAAATACGCGAAATAGAGTCCGAGTTTTCGAAAATCGGAGTCTGTATGACCCAGTTAAGGCCCATTGAAGTTTGCAGAAAATTTCTAAGTAAAAACAGATTTAAATTTAAAATTAGAAACAAGGGTTTGGGCCAGCTGGGCCAAGGCGGGAAAAATCCCGCCCAGGACCCCATGTCGACAGGCCTGTCGACAGGGGTCTAGGCATGTCGACTGCCCTGTCGACAGGGTGTGCCCAGGCAGTCTAGCCTGGTGCACCATTTTGATTTGGGCTGGGTCTTGGGGCTTGGTTCTAGAGGATTCCGAGATCTGACGGGCCAAAACTAACCTAGGGTTAATCCTAGGGCTAAAAACTCTCTAATCCTCTATAAATACAACCCTAATCCTACCCTAAAACCCAATTATTCATCCTAGCAACAAAACTATGCCAAAATCCAAACTCTCATGGCCTCCACCCTCTTCATACAATTCCTAATTTAATTCCTAAGTGATTTTCCATGCATACAAGCATATTTAGGCTTGTATGATCCTCCTTAGCTTGCATTAAAGGCTTATTTTTCTATTGGCATCATAAAGGAGGAGTCTTGATCAAGTTTGCTTGCATTTGGGGGCTTTAATTAGTTGCATAAGGGGTTCTTTACATTTGCTATAGTTATTTGAGTCCGCATAAGCATTGTAAGCCCTCTTACCTTCATTTTAGAAACTATAAAGTTAATGTGTGATGAAAGTTGGGGTTTATGTATGCTTATTGAGTTGTGCATGTTATGCAAGGGTACTAAGCCATGATTTGCAAATCTATTAAGTTATGCATGTATACTAAGCCATGATTTGCAAGATTTATAAGTTATGCATGTTTATGCAAGTTTGCTAAGCCATGATTTGAATGTTTTGACAAGTTGTGCATGTTTTGACAAGTTATGCATATTTATGCAAGTTTAAAATGACAAGTTGTGCATGTTTTGACAAGTTGTGCATGTTTTGACAAGTTATGCATATTTATGCAAGTTTAAAATGACAAGTTGTGCATGTTTTGACAAGTTGTGCATGTTTATGCAAGTTTAAAAATGACAAGTTGTGCATGTTTGACAAGTTATGCATGATTAAGGTAATATGCAAGTTCACTATGCTAAGTTATGCAAGTTTAACATGTTATGCATGTTTATGGTAATATGCAAGATCACTATGCTAAGTTATGCAAGTCTAACATGTTATGCATGATTGTTGTGCAAGTTTATCATGTATGTTGTGCCAAGTTCCCTCTTCCTATCCTTTATGCGTTACCACGAATATGTAAGCGATAGAATGACGTTGGGGGTTTTGGGGTAAACTTAAAATACATGAAAATATAAGATTGGGAATTTACCTATTAAGTTAGGTCTACCCCTTGGGAATTTACCTATTAAGTTAGGTCTACCCAAGCATTTGTTGACTTGTAATTATGTTTTGAAATAAAGTGGACATGACACTTAGAAAACAAAAGTGTGGCCAACTCGAGGTTGGGTTGAGTTTGTAGCGTAATTCTACCCGGAACCGACCGGCTTAACTAGTGGCTACAAACAATAGGACCCAATGTGAGAAGTTGGTCATGTGGTGCCAAAACCCGAGGTTAGACTAAGTTGTGGTGTAAACCTACCCGGACCCGCCCGGCCTAACTAGTAACCACAATAAGGTCTAATGTGAGAGGTTAAGGTGCATTAAATTAATTAATGCCTCATGATTAGGGTTAAGTCAGGGTCCACTAATACTTAACCAATTTGGGGATTCGAGGGATTAGAATGTGGTTAAGTTGTGAACCGTTAGCTACACTTAACTAGTTTAATCCATTTGGGAGTTCAAGGGATTAGAATGGGGTTAAGCCACACTTAACCAGTTTAATCCAGGATTAGTGAAGGGTTAAATCACACTTAACCCTCTTAGGAAACCCTAGCGGCGGGTCTGTTCCGGCAGTAATCCCAGTTTGGTATCATCACAACCCTAGAAACTAGGCTAGGGCGGGGCACGATTACTGGACGGATGTAAACGACCAAAGGGCGATGGCCGAGTGGTACAGCGGTGCGGGTCCGGCGGGCTACGGACGTGCACGTAGTCCGATGTTGGACAAACTCGAGGCACGGGTACCAGTAGGTTAGGGCTGTGCATTATTGCTTAAGTGTCCGGGGTCGACAACCGAGGGCTTGATACACCCAAAGGTGGGCCCAGCACAGACTACCTACATCCATATGTGGGCCATATGGACACCAACACTTGACGTGTTAGGTTTATAGGGAGCCGATCGACTAGACCGTGGCTGGACCTTTTATTAAGGTCACTTCATGTTATTGGGCCGAAGTTTGGGCTAAGGGATCAATACCTGTTACGTTGGTTTGCTAGTACACCGTGGTGCAAAACTTAACCTTGTTTTATGCGATGACACCTCTATCTGTCTTGTAGTTGATTTATCATGCCAGTATGTTGT
Source organism: Allium sativum (assembly GCA_030737875.1). Lineage (NCBI taxonomy): Eukaryota > Viridiplantae > Streptophyta > Magnoliopsida > Asparagales > Amaryllidaceae > Allium > Allium sativum. The sequence goes on along the minus strand of CM060915.1, from coordinate 974,905,643 downwards.
TATCTATGATCATCTCAGTTTCCATCATGATGTTAACTTTATTAGTTTATAGACTGATCGTAGCAGGGCTTACTCAGTCTTTTTGACTGACCCGTTTTGTTTCGCCTCTTTTCTTCCGTTTCCCCCCCCAGGTTCTCAGGGAGGGAATACTGGAGCCTAGCTTGGATTCTAGCTGCTTCCTTGGATAGCTCAAGCATGCTTTGGACTTGAGCCGCTATGGTTTATCACTCTTATTTGGGGATAGCACTTATGTATTTCAGTTTATCAGATGATGTATTTATCTAGACTTGTAATTTTGGGAAATTGACATTTTGATGTACCAGACTTGTGTTTTGAAATGGTTTTTAAATCTTCCGCTGTTTTATTTACTTACTCTGTTTATTTATATATATATATGTCATGTCCTGCCTTGCTATATCATTATGCATGTTTACCAATAATGCCCCTCCAAAGCTAGTGCATTCCTTTGCGAGTGACCCTGGCGGAGGCGGGGTGTTACATTCACCCCATGAAGTAAAACTGGTAATACTTCACATCTAACACCACGGTGTTATCGGTAAATTCAATTACCATTTCACGTTTAAATCTAATTAAAGATTTAACTATCGCCTGGAGCAAAACTGGTGATACTCCATTCTCGATCTTTTCAATCTAATTAAAGATTCATTAAAACTCCACTTAATTTTAATCGTTGACTGGGTTAAAGAATCAGTGTCATTTAAAACACGGTTCACGATAAACCCAAAATCACATTCCATTAATTATCGGGTTAAAGAACGAGTGTTATTTAAAACACTGTCCACGATAAACCCAAAAATCAATATCAATTCAATTCCAATTAAATATTATTTAATTGGTACACTTCATTAAATCTAAATAAAAAGATTAAATCTTTTCTCAACTGGGTTCAAGAACAGTGTTAGTCAAGACAACATTCACGACAAACCCAAATCACATTTGATATTAAATACAAGGCTCTGAATAGAAAATATATCGGCTTATATTCAATATCAAATTCTACGACCAACAGATATCGTATTGGAAATAACGATATATATCTATATCTTTCAAATTTCCATAACAACATCTGTATAATCACGAAATCAAACATCGAAATATTCCAAAGACAATTTCGATTCAAATCCATTCCAATGCAATCAATGGAAATTCTGGTTATTTTTAAAACCCTTTTAATATTCAATTTATTTTTTATTTTTTTTGAAAATTGGTTCACTTTATTACTAAAAACCAATTACAAACCTCCTTTATAAGCCTCGTTAAAACCTTGCAATCCCCCTAGTGGGTACCTTACAAGGAAAAAGAGTACTTATAAATTTGGTGATTACATCAAACTATTAAAAGAAATACAACAAAAGATAGAGAAAAACAGAAAACAAAACAAAAACTTAAAACTCTAAAACCTTCTTCACCGGCCCAATAGCCCAGAGCCCATCACCGACTAAGAATAGTCAAAGCCACTTCAAACTTATCCTGAGTCAAATAGTTCAATCCCCCAACGTGATAACGGCTGTTCATTTCTGAAAGTACGAGAAGATTTAGATCCATTACCTCTAACCAGATCTACAATCTCCTTCTCAATTTTCAACAAAGTAATGGCTGCCAGAGTTCTTCGATCATGAAATATCCTCAAATTTCTCTCCCTCCAGATGAAATACACCACCGTCGTAAAAGCCCCAAACGCTATGTCTCTAATTTGATCTTTGTCTGAAAAATGGGAAATTAGGGTTCTTGCTTCGTCCTGGATATTATCATGAAGATGAAGGGGCAAGTCAAGTCTCCGTTTTACTGATAGCCAAATAAAGGATGAAAAAGCACAGTTGAAGAACAGATGGTTTATAGTCTCAGGATGATTTTCACACAAAGGACACAAAACATTTTCCACTTCTCTGAATCGGAGCAGACGATCTTTGGTGTTCAGTCTTCCAAGCACTGCGAGGTACGAGATAAAAGACATTATTTTACTGTTTTTCTTATGCCATATTACTGAGAAAATTGAATCTGAAATCCCACTTATTCGAGTATATTCCCACACTTTATGAAATGAAAATAATCCTCCTTCACACCATTCATAAAAGTCCTGCTCTTGGCTAGGATTAACTGATATAGGACTTATTTCTTCTATTAATTCCCTTGTAGTAGGATGAACTTCTGGATGAAATTCTTCATTTCTGATTATAAAGCCGACTTTTTGTTCAGAGTTACCCATTATCTAAAGTCTATCAAAACCCAAAAGATCCACCATACATTTACAATTGATCCAGGGATCATACCACAGATAAGAATTTTCTCCCTTACATATTACCTTATTAAAAAGTTGCTTTGAATTAGATCTGAGTTTTAGCATAGCTTTCCATGTGCTAGAAGAGTTAGGATCAGCTGCCATTGACCAAAAATGATCATTTCTGCAATATTTATTGTGAATCCATCTACTCCATAAAGAGGTGTTAGATAGAAAATTCCACAATAATTTAATACATGCAACCTTTTTTAAGTCTGAAAATTTTTAAGACCAATTCCCCCTTCAATCTTAGGCTTACAAAGGACAGACCAAGCAACCTTATGAGCAGTACCTCCCCAGAAAAAATCCGCACAAAGAGACTGTAGTTTATCCAGTGTATATTTTTGTACTCTTTGAATTAAGGAGTTGCACTCAGAATAATGCAAGTAATTGGTAGAGAGTGGAACACCTAAGTATTTCACAGGCAGAAGACCTTGTTCAAAACCTAATATATTTAGTATTTCAATTCTATTCAAAGTAGAAATACTAAAAAATATTTTAGTTTTAGAAGCATTGACATTCAAACCTGCAAACTTACTTAACTTTTGAAAAATTCCTTTTAGAATAGTTGCATTAAGAACTGAGGATTTGCCAAACACCATTAGATCATCTGCATATAGAAGGTGAGAAACCACTGGCTGAATTTTACTGCTAGGTAGAAAAGACTTTGATACAGTAGCTTCATCCATCAGGAAAGTAAAATATTGCATACAAATAGCAAACAAATATGGTGATAAGGGGTCCCCCTGCCTGATTCCTCTTGATGTTGTGATAAAACCCTTAGGGACTCCTTGTATCATAATTGAGAATGTTGCATCAGGTCCAGGACTGGATTCATCATGAATTGAGAAAACTGCTTCCTTGACTTCGTCTAAATCAACTTTCTTCAGTAAACTTTTCTGGCCTTGATCATTTATAAAAGAAATAGGCAAAAAATGAGGGAAATCACTTGATTTTGGACCATTAAACAGATCTGAGTAATAATTGATGGCTGCTGATTCAATTTCACTAGCTTTAAACAACAGGGAACCATTAGAATCAATTAAGGCTCTAATATGATTGAAATATCTTCTATTTGACATATGAGAATAGAAAATTTTTGAGTTTGTATCCCCTTGTTGCAACCAAGAAATCTTTGCTTGTTGTTTAAAGCTTCTGAAATATATATATTGTAATTGCTGATAACTCTTCTTTGCCTGTAGATATTCATCGTAGATTTGCATATCCTCTGGATGAAGGTCAAATTCAGATTCAAGCATAGTCACCTTCTGTTCAGCCTGTTTCAGGTTAGAATTATTCTTATCTCTTACCCTATTCCAATTTTTTTTACAATTTTTTAGCTTCTGTTGAAATTGGTAGCTTTGAAAACCCCATACATTGCCATTCAAGCCCTTTTGCACAGCTTCATTGTACCCTTCAAAACTGTTCCAATCATTCCTATATCTAAAAGGGAAACCTTTCACTTCTTGAGTAGGAATATGATCTATAACAATAGGATTGTGATCACTGGATCTTTGATGTAGAGATAAAGCTTTCATATTTAAAAATTGATGTAGGCAAACATTATTCACCAGTATTTTATCTATATGAGTTGCTAGTCCTCTTCTACGCCAAGTGTAATTAAATCCCAAAGGTTTCACTTCAGATAAATCAGTTTGAAGAAGAAATTTCTGAAATTCTCTCAAATGATAATAAGGAATAGGCAGTCCCCCTTTTTTATCATTTGGTGACAGAGCATTATTAAAATCTCCCATAAGAATCCAAGATTGTGAATAGGATATTGAGTCTCTAACCAAAGTATTCCATAAACCAACTCTTTCAGGAAATGAATTACTACCATACACTATTGTAAAAACCATTTCAAATCCTCCTTTGTTTATTGCTTTGACTGTCAAATGTTGGGTAGAAATAGACATAGTGAAAAGTTCCCAAACATTTGAATCCCAAATACATAATATTCTTCCAGTAGCCATAGAAGAATTATTAGTCAAATATTTCCAATCTTTACGCATTAAAGATACAAAAAGTCTCAAATTAGCTGCAGACAATTTAGTTTCTACTAAACCAACCAGAGTTGATTTAGTATTGGTTAGGAGTGAGAATACATCCTTCATTCTAAAAGGTGTATTCATACCCCTAACATTCCAGGTTAAAATTGTCATTTAATTGAAGCTGTACTCCTTGTGCTTCTTTTAGGAGGAGTGATTGGTTTTGTTTTTGAAACTTGCAGGTAATTGTCATTCTTTTCAATTAACAAAGAAATATCAGCCTGTTTGCCCTTATCCTGATTAGTTACCTTATCAGATTCCTCAACTTGATCAGCAACATTGTTTAACATATCTGGAATTATGTTATCAGGGAGCTTATCATTCAAAAAATCAAGATCATCATTATTCTCAGAAGAGGGGTGAACTGCATTATTGATTTCAGAAGTTTGAGGATCCATTCCTTGCTTTCCTGGCACTTCAGGAATTTCTTCATGCATCTCATCAGCATCAAGAGGTTTCCAATAAGAATCAGAAGCTTCAGTATGATAATCATCATTATGTCCAAACAAATTACACTTAAAACACTTCTGAGGTACAAATTCATACTCTATTGGTATTGAAATTGTTTTCCCATTGTGAAACTGTGTTGGAACTTCAATTTTTAAATCTGTTTCAGTGTTAATTAATAGAAGAACTCTAGCATACTTTGAATACTTTTTCTCTGCAGTATTAGAGTTAATCAAAAGCGGTTTCGAAATGTAGCTAGACAACATTTGTATAGCATTTTTAGTCCAAAGTTCAAATGGTAAGTCAACTAACCGGATCCAGATCTGAACCATATTACACTATTTTCCAGTAAAATCAAATCCCGGATACCAGATCTCAACATATAAAAGCTTACCAAAATAAGAATACGTTGAACACTCTTTGATTCTATCAAAATCCTCTTTAGATTCAAACTGAACTATAAAATTGTAGCTGGAAGATACATGAGTATTGAAATTACCAATAGGCTTCCATACCTTTAAAATATACTCCTTCAGTTTGATTGTTGATAGTCTAAAATAGATCGGAATTAAAGCCAAAGTATTAATCCAAGAAATTTCTGACTCATTGTATATGCTTTCAGGAATGATGATACAATCAGATCTCGGAGGAACATATTCGAGCTTTCTGTTGTTCAGATCCGAAACCAGATCTAGATTAGGAGAAGAGACTTTCACAACATTTGATTGTATTTTTGTATTTTGAATTGATGGATTCAATTTACTTATTTAAAAACAAATAGAATTTTAACTCTAGTTCAAAACTTGTTCATTTCGATAAAAATCTATTTTTATCTTTTCAAATATGGAGTTTTTCATCCCAATTCTTCCCAAATCATTTCTTATGATTTTACACAAATTATTGATATTTTTAATAATTTTATCAAGGCCCGTACAGTCGATTTCCATCAACGGCCATCGAACTGCACTTACAGCGACCTTTTTCAAATTTGATTTGGACATAATTCCAAATCCAACCGTTAGACTTCAAATTTCTAATATTAATTAGAAAGCACTTTTCGATACGAACCCAACGGTTCCGGTTTTAGGAGAATCCGATGGTCGGATCTCCCGCAATATCCATTCGAAGTCAATGGTCGAAATTCGCGAACTGCCGCGGCGCGGCGCGTTCTATTCGGGCCATTATATATATAATATACATATATATTATATATATTCCGTCGATTTCCTTTCAAAACGTATTTTATAAATCGTTTTAAATTCGTTTTCAAAACGATTTCAACTTCTATTTCAAATTCAAATCAAAATCGAATTTTTCAACATAAATTCCTTTTAATTTAATTTCAAATCGATTTAATTCAAATTGATTTCTAATTCAATTTCAGTTCGTTTTCAATTCAATTCAATTTCAATTCGAATTCATTTCTATTCAATTTCAATTTGAATTCATTTCTATTCAATTTCAATTCGAATTCATTTATATTCAATTTCAATTCGAATTTCAATTCTTTTCGAAACCTCAGATTTTGAAATCACTTTCGATATTCATTATAAAATGAATAAAATCGATATAAATATCGTTCACGTCAAAATGGCGTCAATCTAATCAATACGGCTTCATATATTCCTATTTTCAAATATTCTATTTCAAATATTCTATTTCAAATATTTCTATTTCAAATATTTCTTTTTCAAATATTTCTTTTTCAAATATGGAATGAGGCCCAATCAATTACCATATAATGCTAATTATGTGGATTTTCTACAACACATGTATACAATAACAACGATGAATAATCAACCATCATCCAAAGTGCATTCTACACTGTATAAGCATCAAATATAAATATTTAACGCTTATAACAGTCTGTCAATCAATCGATCGACATACAACTAATTATTGGGATTAGTGTACGTCAAATATCATCCCAATACCCGTGTGGGGTTTCAAACAATCAAACACAAATTTTATTTGTGCAGTTGGGCGATGTGTAAAATTTATCGTCCCAATCAATATCAGTCAAATGTGTGTATATAAACAAATCGTCCGATCTGTTTATTTTTATTTCATTTCATATACACGTTAAAAATTCTATTTTTAACTATAAAATATTTTCCACTATAAAATATTTTATTTCAACTATATAAATGTTTTATTTCATTTCACATCACACAATCAACTACACATCAAAATCAAACAAACAAGCATACAAGCCGTCCATGGTCTGTGGACGACGGGTGTCGGGTGCTACTAAACACCGTCTGCATCCTAGTATATATTTTAACTAGAAATAAAATTAAAAAGTGAGAAACTCTCACTGATTAGCTAATCCAATTCCACGACTCTTCTTATGTAGAAATCTTCGCCGTTCTTGCATCTTGTCACTTTCTTTGCCCGTATTCTCTACATGTATAAAAATCGAATTTTTACTTCGTTATTCAATATATAAAAATCGAATTTTTACCTTGGTATTCAATATATAAAAATCGGATTTTTACCTTGCTATTCAATATATAAAAATCGAATTTTTACCTTGCTATTCAATATATGAAAATCGGATTTTTAACCTTTCTGTAATATAAAAATTATATTTTTAATCTTTAAAAATCCTATTTTTATACCATACTATATAAATAAAGATCATTTACTTCCTTATCAATTTCATACTACATGTAAAACTGATTTATAATAAGACTAAAATTAAATTAGAAACTGATTATTCGAAAGAAATTAAAATAAATAAAAATACTTACAGCGTATACAGAGGAAAGGGGTCTGTGGCTCTTCAGGTGGTCGGCAGGTCAGAGGGGCGCGCGCGGTGGGCCATCAGCGGCGGTTTTGGGCGAAATAGGGCTTGGGCGCGGTTCTTGGTTGAGGAGGGGAAGGAGAAAAGCGCTGGAGGGGAAGAAGGGGGAAGGCACCGCCTGTGGAGGCGCTGCGGTGGCCAGCGTGCCCTTGGAGGGAGGGGGTAGCGTGATTTCTAAAACGGATGGGGGGGTCGCGCTCCACGCGAGGAGGAAGGGGAGAGGATCGGGAGGAGGCGGAGCAGGGGGGCAGCGTGCGGAAGGGGTGGCGCCTCCTGGCTGAGCGACACGATTTTGTTTTTGTTTTTTTTTTCGATTGAAAGGATATGGGGGGGGGGGGGGGGTGGGTCTGATAGTATAGAGAGAGAGAGAGGGGAGAGGAGAGAGAGTTTTATTTTTTTATATTATTTTATTTCAAAAAAAGTTGACTTTTTATTTCGACATCGAAACGAGGCCCACCGCTTGTCGTCCATAGCGTTTCACCCCCATTCCGAACACAATGGGATATGTACCATAAGCTGATTCGACGTTTCGATCAGTTTCCGTTAAAATCAACATATAACTCTAAATATTGAATTTGAACGCGCATTTCAATTTACTGGGGCCACATACTAATTCAAAAAATTTCAGAAAAATATTTTCTAGCTTCATATTAACGATACGGTCCTAGCAAAACTTGTTTCGTCAAATTCTGAGACCGTTTGAAAAATGGTCATTTTCCAGTCGATTAAAATCAACTAAAACTGGTCAAACGCGTTTTCCTTTGCCACACTCACATATTGATACAGAAAATTATGAAATTTGAAACTTAGCAATAACTTGACATCACGGATCCAACAAAAGTGCTTTCATCGAAATCCGAGGTCGTTTGCAAAATTTCCATTTTTAAAGGCCTGAATTCCATAGCGACTATTCAGAATTTTCAACTAGATATATCTTTTGATTCCCGCTATGAAATTTCAATATTTTGGATTCGTTGGAAAGATATTCTCAATTAGATTCTATTATTTTTGGTTTCACTAAAATCCGGTTTATTCTGCACCCGGTACATTCAATTGAAGTTTGAAATCGAATTATCGAACTACCGCGCCATTTTCAATTCCTTTTATATATATAAATAATTTTTTATATTCTTACGACGATCTATATAATATATACGTTCGAATTCTATTCAAAATAAACTTCTCGTCGTTATTATTTAAAATAATTCATTTTAAATAATCAAAATTCGCTAAAATTGCCAAAATAAAAATTTTAAACTGGCCCAGATTTCCGGGTTATTACAATCTCCCCCACTGAAAACTTTTCGTCCCCGAAAAGGAACAAAGCCGAAAGTTGTTTCACAAATCAACTCAACTTCCAGTGTTTTCACTATGGCTTAAGTTCTTCAACTTTTCAGTTTCTAAGAATTTTTCAGATTTTTCAAAAATTTGGCTAACACCCTAAATTTTCGAAAAATTTCGCCATAACCTCCCCTGCACCGGGAGCACGGGAAAATCCCGAAATTGCCATACAGGCCTTCTAATCTCAAAAAGAAAAAGAAAAAGCCAAGCGGCTAGCCAATCGGCTCATAAAATCATCATCACCCAAACAAAACAGTAAATTATTGTAAACATGTACCTATTTGTTGGGCAAACAATTTTATTCTTCTGCTCTAGCCTCTTTGCTATGACCTGTTCAATGTAAGTACATGTATATGCATGCAAATGCGACAAATTTTCAATACAATTTACTATTTGATTCAATTAGGCGTATATGGTACAAATTTTAATAAATCAACCAATAATCAACAACACAACCATCAATCAATTAGTTGTTTAGCTTTTCAAATTCATAACTTTGATATAGATACAGAAAATCATGTTTTTGGTGCCAATTCACAACAATGTATTCTAGCTATATTTTGGTTCTCACACCAGTCAATTGGAAATATAGAAATCTCACTTTCGTTACTCGAAAATAAATACTGGTGACGGTGCCCCATCACCAGAATTATCCCCGGGCAACTAGAGTATGATTCTATAACCATCCAGTATATTAAAACTTCGAATACACGTTTGCAAGACGCATATGCAAAATCTTTATATATCGGATTGTCCAAATCAATATAGAATAAATATTCAAGTACGTGTGAAATGGTTTAAATTTCAAAACAAAATTGGTTTTCATTTTAAAAATATATACCCTTCACACTCGTTCTAGGATACTACTGATCACATCTCTAACGAGTCATTCTCATTGTATATTACTAATCCAATATCTGATGAATTCTTTCGTATGGTTCTAATGTGCCTTGTTCTCTGAGCTTTGTAAACCAAAGCTCTGATACCACGCTGAAACGACCCGAAATCCCCCGGTCTCCGAAGAGAAGAGGAAGAACGAATTGTTTTGAGAACACGACAAAATAGAACGCAGATGGGAGAACATTTCAGTTTATTACAACAATTCCATCAGAATACAAGAATATACAGAGTATAATCAATATTACACATTATAAAATATCAGATATTACAATAAATTACATAGCAGCGGAAAATAATACAATACACAACTAGAAGAGATATACGGATACAAAGCTTTCCGGATATCATTCCAGCTGTAAACCAGGATCCTGTGAATATAAATCTGCAAAACCAAAACTACTAGCTGCCCGTGTCAAAATAAGGGCACCCAGAGTTTAGGTTAAAACAATAAACTCCAGGTCAGTCATGGGACTGGTGTGAGAACTAAAACAGTTATTAATCTTTATTTTAAACCAGATGTATCAAGGGACCACGCTGTATAACACGGAACGGGTTTCCTCCCAAGAATACCAGTGCATATAACAAAACAGCGCAATGCTTTTTGGAAAAATGAAGCTATTATAAGACCCAGGTCCTATCACACAATGCAACGCAAGCCGGGGGATAGGGTTTTCCCTTATAATAGCCAAACATGCTTAGTACGTTTAAAACAAATCATTTGATACTATTATAAGTGTATAGTGTATAAAACAACTTCAAATCATAAGTATCAATCATAGACGACATGGGTACCATATATCATGTCGCCATACTAGTTCTACAATTAAAACCGCAGAATCACGTATTTGGAAATTGGATTTCCATCTATGAATCGAGGCAAAAGATAGTCCTCAACCGATTCGAGACGCTCTAGTCCGCCCCTCAGGCAAGTACTCAGTCAAGCCTTTGGATCGTCAGGGCCGGTCCACCGATGTGGATTAAAATGCCTGAACATGCGTTTCCCCGTCCTATGGGGCGTAGGTGAGCCAACTAAATGACTCCATCAGACCCAGATCGTCCGATCAAACCGAGGCGCCTCGCAACAGCAACAACCACATAAGTCAAACTCGTCAGGGCGTGTAAAACCACTGACGCCACTTCTAACTAGAAAGAAACGCATGCCCTCCCTGAGGTCCTTCTCCCGTTTTTGGTTCATACCGGGTGTGAAACTCGCGAAGTAAACGTTACACAAAGCTACGCCACAAAGGCCGTGCTACGATCATCAACCACAAGACTTTGCTTTTCAACAGAAGCCTTGATCATTCGCCACTTAGGCATGCCACACATGCAATTCACTCTATGCGTTTGATATCCATCAGTATATAACCCCTGAGCTCGTACGTCTCAGAGAAGGGCGTTAAGCAAGAGAATAAATTCTCCGCCGCCAAACAGATATATATTTAATAGAAATCAATCACACAGACTAAAATCCAATGTCAGACACACAGTCCATTTACAAGTCCGTTCTAGGTCTGAACGAAACCGGAGGCACCTAGTACCCCGCATATCCATCGATCTCCAAGTACGTCTGGACGATCACCAACTGTTTCCATCTTCTTGGGTGTACATCCCAATCAAGATCATCAGTAATCACCCAAACGACATAAAGACTTCCGGTCTTCAACCACCGTCTTCATCTTCGACTTATCGTCGTATCAGTTATTCAGAATGGGATAAACCCGGTCTTTCTGAATAACTAGCGTATATAATAAATACGTGCTACACAAACACAACATACGCCTCATTCCAATTCAGAATATTCTTTTATTCAAATATTCTTCTACTTTGGGAAAGGTTCCCATTAATTTTATCAAAGATAAATTCTTTAAATTTATTCTTTAATCTTCTTTGAATATCAATTCAAACTAGTCGGGATTAGCGAATCACACCGGAATAATCATTTATTTTATTTCCCAATCCCCACCTATTCATCCCATGAAGTAAAACTGGTAATACTTCACATCTAACACCACATTGTTATCGGTAAATTCAATTACCATTTCACGTTTAAATCTAATTAAAGATTTAACTATCGCCTGGAGCAAAACTGGTGATACTCCGTTCTCGATCTTTTCAATCTAATTAAAGATTCATTAAAACTCCACTTAGTTTTAATCGTTGACTGGATTAAAGAATCAGTGTCATTTAAAACACGGTTCACGATAAACCCAAAATCACATTCCATTAATTATCGGGTTAAAGAACGAGTGTTATTTAAAACACTGTCCACGATAAACCCAAAAATCAATATCAATTCAATTCCAATTAAATATTATTTAATTGGTACACTTCATTAAATCTAAATAAAAAGATTAAATCTTTTCTCAACTGGGTTCAAGAACAGTGTTAGTCAAGACAACATTCACGACAAACCCAAATCACATTTGATATTAAATACAAGGCTCTGAATAGAAAATATATCGGCTTATATTCAATATCAAATTCTACGACCAACAGATATCGTATTGGAAATAACGATATATATCTATATCTTTCAAATTTCCATAACAACATCTGTATAATCACGAAATCCAACATCGAAATATTCCAAAGACAATTTCGATTCAAATCCATTCCAATGCAATCATTGGAAATTCTGGTTATTTTTAAAACCCTTTTCATATTCAATTTATTTATTTAAAAACAAATAGAATTTTAATTCTAGTTCAAAACTAGTTCATTTCGATACAAATCTATTTTTATCTTTTCAAATATGGATTTTTTCATCCTAATTCTTCCCAAATCATTTCTTATGATTTTACACAAATTATTGATATTTTTAATAATTTTATCAAGGCCCGTACATTCGATTTCCATCAACGGCCATCGAACTGCACTTACAGCGACCTTTTTCAAATTTGATTTGGACATAATTCCAAATCCAACCGTTAGACTTCAAATTTCTAATATTAATTAGAAAGCACTTTTCGATACGAACCCAACGGTTCCGGTTTTAGGAGAATCCGATGGTCGGATCTCCCGCAATATCCATTCGAAGTCAATGGTCGAAATTCGCGAACTGCCGCGGCGCGGCGCGTTCTATTCGGGCCATTATATATATAATATATATATATATATATTATATATATTCCGTCGATTTCCTTTCAAAACGTATTTTATAAATCGTTTTAAATTCGTTTTCAAAACGATTTCAACTTCTATTTCAAATTCAAATCAAAATCGAATTTTTCAACATAAATTCCTTTTAATTTCATTTCAAATCGATTTAATTCAAATTGATTTCTAATTCAATTTCAGTTCGTTTTCAATTCAATTCAATTTCAATTCGAATTCATTTCTATTCAATTTCAATTTGAATTCATTTCTATTCAATTTCAATTCGAATTCATTTATATTCAATTTCAATTCGAATTTCAATTCTTTTCGAAAACTCAGATTTTGAAATCACTTTCGATATTCATTATAAAATGAATAAAATCGATACAAATATCGTTCACGTCAAAATGGCGTCAATCTAATCAATACGGCTTCATATATTCCTATTTTCAAATATTCTATTTCAAATATTTCTATTTCAAATATTTCTTTTTCAAATATTTCTTTTTCAAATATGGAATGAGGCCCAATCAATTACCATATAATGTTAATTATATGGATTTTCTACAACACATGTATACAATAACAACGATGAATAATCAACCATCATCCAAAGTGCATTCTACACTGTATAAGCATCAAATATAAATATTTAACGCTTATAACAGTCTGTCAATCAATCGATCGACATACAACTAATTATTGGGATTAGTGTACGTCAAATATCATCCCAATACCCGTGTGGGGTTTCAAACAATCAAACACAAATTTTATTTGTGCAGTTGGGCGATGTGTAAAATTTATCGTCCCAATCAATATCAGTCAAATGTGTGTATTTAAACAAATCGTCCGATCTGTTTATTTTTATTTCATTTCATATACACGTTAAAAATTCTATTTTTAACTATAAATATTTTCCACTATAAAATATTTTATTTCAACTATATAAATGTTTTATTTCATTTCACATCACACAATCAACTACACATCAAAATCAAACAAACAAGCATACAAGCTGTCCATGGTCTGTGGACGACGGGTGTCGGGTGCTACTAAACACCGTCTGCATCCTAGTATATATTTTAACTAGAAATAAAATTAAAAAGTGAGAAACTCTCACTGATTAGCTAATCCAATTCCACGACTCTTCTTATGTAGAAATCTTCGCCGTTCTTGCCTCTTGTCACTTTCTTTGCTCGTATTCTCTACATGTATAAAAATCGAATTTTTACTTCGTTATTCAATATATAAAAATCGAATTTTTACCTTGGTATTCAATATATAAAAATCGGATTTTTACCTTGCTATTCAATATATAAAAATCGAATTTTTACCTTGCTATTCAATATATGAAAATCGGATTTTTAACCTTTCTATAATATAAAATTTATATTTTTAATCTTTAAAAATCCTATTTTTATACCATACTATATAAATAAAGATCATTTACTTCCTTATCAATTTCATACTACATGTAAAACTGATTTATAATAAGACTAAAATTAAATTAGAAACTGATTATTCGAAAGAAATTAAAATAAATAAAAATACTTACAGCGTATAAAGAGTAAAGGGGTCTGTGACTCTTCAGGTGGTCGGCAGGTCAGAGGGGCGCGCGCGGTGGGCCATCAACGGCGGTTTTGGGCGAAATAGGGCTTGGGCGCGGTTCTTGGTTGAGGAGGGGAAGGAGAAAAGCGCTGGAGGAGAAGAAGGGGGAGGGCGCCGCCTGTGAAGGCGCTGCGGTGGCCAGCGTGCCCTTGGAGGGGGGGGGTAGCGTGATTTCTGAAATGGGGGGGGGGTCGCGCTCCACGCGAGGAGGAAGGGGAGAGGATCGGGAGGAGGCGAAGCATGGGGGGGCAGCGTGCGGAGGGGGCGACGCCTCCTGGCTGAGCGATGCGATTTTGTTTTTGTTTTTTTTCGATTGAAAGGATACGGGGGGGGGGGGTCTGATAGTATAGAGAGAGAGAGGGGAGAGGAGAGAGAGTTTTATTTTTTATATTATTTTATTTCAAAAAAAGTTGACTTTTTATTTCGACATCGAAACGAGGCCCACCAACTGTCGTCCATAGCGTTTCACCCCCATTCCGAACACAATGGGATATGTACCATAAGCTGATTCGACCGTTTCGATCAGTTTCCGTTAAAATCAACATATAACTCTAAATATTGAATTTGAACGCGCATTTCAATTTACTGGGGCCACATCTAATTCGAAAAATTTCAGAAAAATATTTTCTAGCTTCGTATTAACGATACGGTCCTAGCAAAACTTGTTTCGTCAAATTCTGAGACCGTTTGAAAAATGGTCATTTTCCAGTCGATTAAAATCAACTGAAACTGGTCAAACGCGTTTTCCTTTGCCACGCTCACATATTGATACGGAAAATTATGAAATTTGAAACTTAGCAATAACTTGACATCACGGATCCAACAAAAGTGCTTTCGTCGAAATCCGAGGTCGTTTGCAAAATTTCCATTTTTAAAGGCCTGAATACCATAGCGACTATTCAGAATTTTCAACTAGATATATCTTTTGATTCCCGCTATGAAATTTAAATTTTTTTGATTCGTTGGAAAGATATTCTCTATTAGATTCTATTATTTTTGGTTTCACTAAAATCCGGTTTATTCTGCACCCGGTACATTCAATTGAAGTTTGAAATCGAATTATTGAACTACCGCGCCATTTTCAATTCCTTTTATATATATAAATAATTATTTATATTCTTACGACGATCTATATAATATATACGTTCGAATTCTATTCAAAATAAACTTCTCGTCGTTATTATATAAAATAATTCATTTTAAATAATCAAAATTCGCTAAAATTGCCAAAATAAAAATTTTAAACTGGCCCAGATTTCCGGGTTATTACAATCTCCCCCACTGAAAACTTTCGTCCCCAAAAAGGAACAAAGCCGAAAGTTGTTTCACAAATCAACTCAACTTCCAGTGTTTTCACTACGGCTTAAGTTCTTCAACTTTTCAGTTTCTAAGAATTTTTCAGATTTTTCAAAAATTTGGCTAACACCCTAAATTTTCGAAAAATTTCGCCATAACCTCCCCTGCACCGGGAGCACGGGAAAATCCCGAAATTGCCGTACAGGCCTTCTGATCTCAAAAAGAAAAAGAAAAAGCCAAGCGGCTAGCCAATCGGCTCATAAAATCATCATCACCCAAACAAAACAGTAAATTATAGTAAACATGTACCTATTTATCGGGCAAACAATTTTATTCTTCTGCTCTAGCCTCTTTGCTATGACATGTTCAATGTAAGTACATGTATATGCATGCAAATGCGACAAATTTTCAATACAATTTACTATTTGATTCAATTAGGCGTATATGGTTCAAATTTTAATAAATCAACCAATAATCAACAACACAACCATCAATCAATTAGTTGATTAGCTTTTCAAATTCATAACTTTGATATAGATACAGAAAATCATGTTTTTGGTGCCAATTCACAACAATGTATTCTAGCTATATTTTGGTTCTCACACCAGTCAATTGGAAATATAGAAATCTCACTTTTGTTACTCGAAAATAAATACTGGTGACGGTGCCCCATCACCAGAATTATCCCCGGGCAACTAGAGTATAATTCTATAACCATCCAGTATATTAAAACTTCGAATACACGTTTGCAAGACGCATATGCAAAATCTTTATATATCGGATTGTCCAAATCAATATAGAATAAATATTCAAATACGTGTGAAATGGTTTAAATTTCAAAACAAAATTGGTTTTCATTTTAAAAATATATACTCTTCACACTCGTTCTAGGATACTACTGATCACATCTCTGACGAGTCATTCTCATTGTATATTACTAATCCAATATCTGATGAATTCTTTCGTATGGTTCTAATGTGCCTTGTTCTCTGAGCTTTGTAAACCAAAGCTCTGATACCACGCTGAAACGACCCGAAATCCCCCGGTCTCCGAAGAGAAGAGGAAGAACGAATTGTTTTGAGAACACGACAAAATAGAACGCAGATGGGAGAACATTTCAGTTTATTACAACAATTCCATCAGAATACAAGAATATATAGAGTATAATCAATATTACACATTATAAAATATCAGATATTACAATAAATTACATAGCAGCGGAAAATAATACAATACACAACTAGAAGAGAAATACGGATACAAAGCTTTCCGGATATCATTCCAGCTGTAAACCAGGATCCTGTGAATATAAATCTGCAAAACCAAAACTACTAGCTGCCCGTGTCAAAATAAGGGCACCCAGAGTTTAGGTTAAAACAATAAACTCCAGGTCAGTCATGGGACTGGTGTGAGAACTAAAACAGTTATTAATCTTTATTTTAAACCAGGTGTATCAAGGGACCACGTTGTATAACACGGAACGGGTTTCCTCCCAAGAATACCAGTGCATATAACAAAACAGCGCAATGCTTTTTGGAAAAATGAAGCTATTATAAGACCCAGGTCCTATCACACAATGCAACGCAAGCCGGGGGATAGGGTTTTCCCTTATAATAGCCAAACATGCTTAGTACGTTTAAAACAAATCATTTGATACTATTATAAGTGTATAGTGTATAAAACAACTTCAAATCATAAGTATCAATCATAGACGGTATAGGTACCATATATCATGTCGCCATACTAGTTCTACAATTAAAACCGCAGAATCACTTATTTGGAAATTGGATTTCCATCTATGAACCGAGGCAAAAGATAGTCCTCAACCGATTCGAGACGCTCTAGTCCGCCCCTCAGGCAAGTACTCAGTCAAGCCTTTGGATCGTCAGGGCCGGTCCACCGATGTGGATTAAAATGCCTGAACATGTGTTTCCCCGTCCTATGGGGCGTAGGTGAGCCAACTAAATGACACCATCGGACCCGGATCGTCCGATCAAACCGAGGCGCCTCGCAACAGCAACAACCACATAAGTCAAACTCGTCAGGGCGTGTAAAACCACTGACGCCACTTCTAACTAGAAAGAAACGCATGCCCTCCCTGAGGTCCTTCTCCCATTTTTGGTTCATACCGGGTGTGAAACTCGCGAAGTAAACGTTACACAAAGCTACGCCACAAAGGCCGTGCTACGATCATCAACCACAAGACTTTGCTTTTCAACAGAAGCCTTGATCATTCGCCACTTAGGCATGCCACACAGGCAATTCACTCTATGCGTTTGATATCCATCAGTATGTAACCCCTGAGCTCGTACGTCTCAGAGAAGGGCGTTAAGCAAGAGAATAAATTCTCCGCCGCCAAACATATATATATTTAATAGAAATCAATCACACAGACTAAAATCCAATGTCAGACACACAGTCCATTTACAAGTCCGTTCGGGGTCTGAACGAAACCGGAGGCACCTAGTACCCCCCATATCCATCGATCTCCAAGTACGTCTGGACGATCACCAACTGTTTCCATCTTCTTGGGTGTACATCCCAATCAAGATCATCAGTAATCACCCAAACGACGTGAAGACTTCCGGTCTTCAACCACCGTCTTCATCTTCGACTTATCGTCGTATCAGTTATTCAGAATGGGATAAACCCGATCTTTCTGAATAACTAGCGTATATAATAAATACGTGCTACACAAACACAACATACGCCTCATTCCAATTCAGAATATTCTTTTATTCAAATATTCTTCTACTTTGGGAAAGGTTCCCATTAATTTTATCAAAGATAAATTCTTTAAATTTATTCTTTAATCTTCTTTGAATATCAATTCAAACTAGTCGGGATTAGCGAATCACACCGGAATAATCATTTATTTTATTTCCCAATCCCCACCTATTCATCCCATGAAGTAAAACTGGTAATACTTCACATCTAACACCATGGTGTTATCGGTAAATTCAATTACCATTTCACGTTTAAATCTAATTATAGATTTAACTATCGCCTAGAGCAAAACTGGTGATACTCCATTCTCGATCTTTTCAATCTAATTAAAGATTCATTAAAACTCCACTTAGTTTTAATCGTTGACTGGGTTAAAGAATCAGTGTCATTTAAAATACGGTTCACGATAAACCCAAAATCACATTCCATTAATTATCGGGTTAAAGAACGAGTGTTATTTAAAACACTGTCCACGATAAACCCAAAAATCAATATCAATTCAATTCCAATTAAATATTATTTAATTGGTACACTTCATTAAATCTAAATAAAAAGATTAAATCTTTTCTCAACTGGGTTCAAGAACAGTGTTAGTCAAGACAACATTCACGACAAACCCAAATCACATTTGATATTAAATACAAGGCTCTGAATAGAAAATATATCGGCTTATATTCAATATCAAATTCTACGACCAACAGATATCGTATTGTAAATAATGATATATATATCTTTCAAATTTCCATAACAACATATGTATAATCACGAAATCCAACATCGAAATATTCCAAAGACAATTTCGATTCAAATCCATTCCAATGCAATCATTGGAAATTCTGGTTATTTTTAAAACCCTTTTCATATTCAATTTATTTATTTAAAAACAAATAGAATTTTAATTCTAGTTCAAAACTAGTTCATTTCGATAAAAATCTATTTTTATCTTTTCAAAAATGGAGTTTTTCATTCCAATTCTTCCCAAATCATTTCTTATGATTTTACACAAATTATTGATATTTTTAATAATTTTATCAAGGCCCGTACAGTCGATTTCCATCAACGGCCATCGAACTGCACTTACAGCGACCTTTTTCAAATTTGATTTGGACATAATTCCTAATCCAACCGTTAGATTTCAAATTTCTAATATTCATTAGAAAGCTCTTTTCGATACGAACCCAACGGTTCCGGTTTTAGAGAATTCGACGGTCGGATCTCCCGCAATATCCATTCGAAGTCAATGGTCGAAATTCGCGAACTGTCGCGGCACGGCGCGTTCTATTCGGGCCATTATATATATATATATTATATATATATATTCTGTCGATTTCCTTTCAAAACATTTTTTATAAATCGTTTTAAATTCGTTTTCAAAACGATTTCAACTTCTATTTCAAATTCAAATCAAAATCGAAAATTTTAACATAAATTCCTTTTAATTTCATTTCAAATCGATTTAATTCAAATTGATTTCTAATTCAATTTCAGTTCGTTTTCAATTCAATTCAATTTCAGTTCGAATTCATTTCTGTTCAATTTCAATTTGAATTCATTTTTATTCAATTTCAATTCGAATTCATTTATATTCAATTTCAATTCGAATTTCAATTCTTTTCGAAAACTCAGATTTTGAAATCACTTTCGATATTCATTATAAAATGAATAAAGTCGATATAAATATCGCTCACGTCAAAATGGCGTCAATCTAATCAATACGGCTTTATATATTCCTATTTTTAAATATTCTATTTCAAATATTTCTATTTCAAATATTTCTTTTTCAAATATTTCTTTTTCAAATATGGAATGAGGCCCAATCAATTACCATATAATGTTAATTATATGGATTTTCTACAACACATGTATACAATAACAACGATGAATAATTAACCATCATCCAAAGTGCATTCTACCCTGTATAAGCATCAAATATAAATATTTAACGCTTATAACAGTCTGTCAATCAATCGATCGACATACAACTAATTATTGGGATTAGAGTACGTCAAATATCATCCCAATACCCGTGTGGGGTTTCAAACAATCAAAAACAGATTTTATTTGTGCAGTTGGGCGATGTGTAAAATTTATCGTCCCTATCAATATCAGTCAAATGTGTGTATATAAACAAATCGTCCGATCTGTTTGTTTTTATTTCATTTCATATACACGTTAAAAATTCTATTTTTAACTATAAAATATTTTCCACTATAAAATATTTTATTTCAACTATATAAATGTTTTATTTCATTTCACATCACACAATCAACTACACATCAAAATCAAACAAACAAGCATACAAGCCGTCCATGGTCTGTGGACGACGGGTGTCGGGTGCTACTAAACACCGTCTGCATCCTAGTATATATTTTAACTAGAAATAAAATTAAAAAGTGAGAAATTCTCACTGATTAGCTAATCCAATTCCATGACTCTTCTTATGTAGAAATCTTCGCCGTTCTTGCCTCTTGTCACTTTCTTTGCCCATATTCTCTACTTGTATAAAAATCGAATTTTTACTTCGTTATTCAATATATAAAAATCGAATTTTTACCTTGCTATTCAATATATAAAAATCGTATTTTTACCTTGCTATTCAATATATAAAAATCGAATTTTTACCTTACTATTCAATATATAAAAATCTGATTTTTAACCTTTCTGTAATATAAAAATTATATTTTTAATTTTTAAAAATCCTATTTTTATACCATACTATATAAATAAAGATCATTTACTTCCTTATCAATTTCATACTACATGTAAAACTGATTTATAATAAGACTAAAATTAAATTA
The DNA here is from genome assembly GCA_030737875.1 of Allium sativum. NCBI lineage: Eukaryota > Viridiplantae > Streptophyta > Magnoliopsida > Asparagales > Amaryllidaceae > Allium > Allium sativum. The sequence continues at coordinate 974,884,277 of CM060915.1, read as the reverse complement.
GAAACTGATTATTCGAAAGAAATTAAAATAAATAAAAATACTTACAGCGTATAAAGGGGAAAGGGGTCTGTGGCTCTTCAGGTGGTCGGGAGGTCAGAGGGGCGCGCGCGGGGGGCCATCAGCGACGGTTTTGGGCGAAATAGGGCTTGGGCGCGGTTCTTGGTAGAGGAGGGGAGGGAGAAGAGGCGCTGGAGGGGAAGAAGGGGGAGGGCGCTGCAGTGGCCAGCGTGCCTTTGGAGGGGGGGTCACGCTCCATGGGAGGAGGAAGGGGAGAGGATCGGGAGGATGCAGAGCATGGGGGGGGGGGGGGGGGGGAGGGGGCGGCGCCTCCTGGCTGAGCGACTCGATTTTGTTTTTCTTTTTTTTTCTTTTTTTTCGATTGAAACGATACGGGGGGGGGGGGGGGGTCTGATAGTATAGAGAGAGAGGGGAGAGGAGAGAGAGTTTTATTTTTTTATATTATTTTAAGAGAAGTTGACTTTTTATTTGGACCTCGAAAAGAGGCCCACCGCCTGTCGTCCATAGCGTTTCACCCCCATTCCGAACACAATGGGATATGTACCATAAGCTGATTCGACCGTTTCGATCAGTTTCCGTTAAAATCAACGTATAACTCTAAATATTGAATTTGAACGCGCATTTCAATTTACTGGGGCCACATACTAACTCGAAAAATTTCAGAAAAATATTTTCTAGCTTTGTATTAACGATACGGTCCTAACGAAACTAGTTTCGTCAAATTCTAAGAACGTTTGAAAAATGGTCATTTTTCAGTCGATTAAAATCAAATGAAACTGGTCAAACGCGTTTTCCTTTGCCACGCTCACATATTGATACGGAAAATTATGAAACTTGAAACTTAGCAATAACTTGACATCACGGATCCAACAAAAGTGCTTTCGTCGAAATCCAAGGTCGTTTGCAAAATTTCCATTTTTAAGGGCCTGAATTCCATAGCGACTATTCAGAATTTTCAACTAGATATATCTTTTGATTCCCGCTATGAAATTTCAATTTTTTGGATTCGTTGGAAAGAAATTCTCTATTAGATTCTATTATATTTGGTTTCACTAAAATCCGGTTTATTCTGCACCCGGTACATTCAATTGAAGTTTGAAATCGAATTATCGAACTACCGCGCCATTTTCAATTCCTTTTATATATAAATAATTATTTATATTCTTACGACGATCTATATAATATATTCGTTCGAATTCTATTCAAAATAAATTTCTCATTGTTATTATTTAAAATAATTCATGTTAAATAATCAAAATTCGCTAAAATTGCCAAAATAAAAATTTTAAACTGGCCCAGATTTCCGGGTTATTACATAAGGATTTATATTTATAATTCGTCTATGTCAGATTTTTTTAAAATAATTTATTTTTTAGAAATTGTATATTTTATAATTTAGAATTTGACAAGATAGTTAATATTTGGTTTGAAACAAATAAATTGTAATTGAGTATGTAATCAAGATTAAGTTATAACTTATAAATGGAGTTTATGAAATGAAATATGAAGTATTGATTTATCTAATAATTGGACAGATGGAATTTTAAACGGTAATGGTGTTTTCTATTTAAATTAAGCTTTGATTTAATAAAACGAGTCCAAATTCCTATAGAGTAATAATATTCACGTTTAAAGTGAATAATGGTTTAAAAGCAAATGTTTTGCCAATTGGAATGATGATAAATGAAACTGGTGATGGTTTGGAAGTGATAAATTCAAAAATGAACTTAGAAATTGATTTGACCTGAAACGGTGAATTTATTCTGACGTTCGGAATGTTAATCGAATAGAAATTGTTCGAAGGAAAGTTAAACGTTGAATTTATGGAAGTATTCTTTACTTTTCGTTTTAAATCAATATTTTTTATTAATTAATTAATTTGTTATTCAAATAAATGAATAAAAGTTATATTTTGATGTTAATATTTTGGAAATAGAGATTATAATGCTATCGTTATAATTAATAATTTTCATAAAAGAAGTGGATTCATATGCTGAATCCGAGAGTTGCGTAAGCAATGATTTGATAAGAAATCAATAAATGGGATAAAGGGAATTAGAAACTAACTAAAGATTAGTCAAGTTGAATAGCATTTCGAGTGTTGATCTGATGTTGGTTTCGGACTTTGGGGTTGATACTTAGGGAGTTGTTCTCTTACTAGTTTACATTTAAGGACCGATGTATGTAAAAGTATAGTGATGCATGAATAAGAAATGGAAATGTTTTTCCAATTATAACGTGTACTTTCTAATTGTAGAAAATAAGAGTTCGGGAATATATCGAAATGTTTCCCGATGTTAAAAAGAGATATTTTCAGAAAACTAGAAAATAAACAGTTAAAATAGATGGAAACTTTTTCCAAGAATCGGGAGATGCTAAACGAGTTAGAGATATATTTGGGTAAAGGTATTGAAGGGAAATTGGAAAATAAATAATTTATTGATAAATAAATTTAAAGGGGCTCAGTGTTGATTGATGGTTGATCGATATAACTTCCATTTGGAAATAAAATCGTTGTTTGTATTTATGTTTCTTTTAATAGTTAAATCACTGGCTGTCAAAGCTGTTGACCAATTTTCCGTTGTCAATATAGAGAGACCTGGATCAGATTTATTATCTGAAAACCACTCCATATGGGCATTAGCATTGCGAATCAAATATGATAAAGAAAAATGAAGATGGAGTAAGGGTTGTTCTGGTGATCCTAGGTAGAAATTGTCTAAGATGGATTTAAAGAATAGTGCTTTCAGTTTGTCCAGACCCAAGACAAGTTGAATGGATGAATGTCTAATAGAGTATATCTAATAGATCGCGTAAGTTGATCTCTTCAAACATATTTACGTTTAGTGACAGAGGAATTTTTTTTCTTAGCTTTATGCACATGGTATTTTTAGAGAAATCAATTTGTGATTTGGCGGGTATGACGATGTGACATTCAAAGTAAATGAAGGTATGATCTATCAAAAGATACGTTATGACCTCTAGCTTCATCAATCAGGAAATGACAAAAATCGAGCAGGCAGCATGGCTAAGTGGATCGCTCCCTATTAGGGAATATTGTCACTATCTAGAGAATATTCATTTTTGTTATTCTTTCACTTATGTATCTCCTGGGAACGGTTATATTGGTATACCAACCGTAAGGTGACAATATATTTGAAACATTAAAGCGAAATGAATGGTCGGTCATGTGTGGATGAGTTGCAAGATGTTCTTGTTGAGCTCCAATGTATCCCCTATAGAGTACACTGATCAGAAGGTGGTTCCATACCCAGTCATAGTGGGAAATCCATTCTCCAATAAGAGACCGTGATTTTGATTGTATATTATGTATGTAGAGTGTGAGATGCAAGCGTTCTACTAGATTGCTATTTACTTGTATTAGGCACTATTATAATATCAGAAAATATTGTTTAAAATGAATGTTTTGGGTTATTGTAAGGCATTCGTATTTATGTGTGGATCGGTCTTGCGATTATCCTTTCTTTTGAAAAGGAATTTTTTAAAAGTCAAACCTAATGGTTGGAGTTTACTCGCGCCAGTCCCGTGATAGACCCAGATTTTATTTTGTTTTGTTTTACCCTAAACTCTTTGGTGCCCAAATTTATATGGGCAGTCAAGTAGTCGGGATTTTACAGATACTTGGAGGAGCTTGAAGGAGCTTGGAGCAGGAGGCTTCAACATTATATACATTTATAGAGTTTATTTCCGCTGTGATGTGTTGTGTTGTACTCTGATAGTGATATGTATATACAGTTATAAGTTTATATTTCAAAGCATTGTTATATAATATATTTTATCTGTTCCGCTATGATATTCGTGTTTATTATGTTATGTTGTGTCCTTCTTCTATTGTAACTTTTTTTTTATTTCTCACCTTCTAACTTCTTTCTACTAATGATCTGGTATTTCCGATGTTTGAATAGTCGATATGGTGTTTTATATTGATTTTCAGGGTCGAAAAATTCCCGCGTCGTTACATGAAGCTCCCATACTAGAATTTATAGCTTATGCTTATAAGACCCAAAGTGGCAAGAGAGTGTTTTCTCTCCAGTTAGTTGTTGCGTCTGCTCAAGAATTGAGATGAACTATGCTATTTGCATGTCCCATGGTCAATCTCATTTTTCTTTAAAGTTGGTTGTTTTATACAAGTAGAGCGTTGTTTGACTTGTGAGTGGATCCATAATCTTAACACCTTAGGATTGTACGACTGAGTACACAACGATTCTCTTAAATGTGCTACCTTGTGCTACTCGATTCATCATGCAAATGAAATTGTACGATCAAATCCTTTTCCACTAGCTCCAAAATGCCTTACTCCCAACTGAGTTGGCTATAGCTAGACGTCTCTCATGATTATAGTAAGGAAGAAATGATTGGTCATATCAAAGCTCTTGCCATTGCCCTATGAAATTAATAACAAAAAATGCTATTTGCTTATGTGGAATGCCTAATAAAATGACTAGCACAAAGAAGAACAAATTTTTAATTTAGGGTTAAAGCAAATAGCTCTCAACCAAGGTTTAGACAAATTATTTTCACATAATTAAATTCTTAATTATGTACATACCTTGTTCAACTTCAAATTCCAATGATGTCCGCGATAAAACTTCCCGTATTCAATACTGATCTCGATTACAATGAAATGGAAAAAGTTCGGCCAGAGTACAAAATATGCTTACTACAGTTACACAAAGAAGAAAATGGACAATTATCTCATATCTCACTAATGTACCGGCTTTATCTTAGGTATACAATACATTGATCATTAGCATTGCTCATTTAGCTGACAGGATAGACAAGTAGTGGCCAAATATTCTGTACAGAATTCAACATGTTACACAGACGTGCTTAGAAGGTGGCATAGAATGAGACATCCAGTGTTCAATCGAATTTTTACTGATATGAAAGTTTATGACAGATGAAGCTAGTATAGAAGTTATTTATACAGAATAATCAATTTTAAAAACATCAAATGATAACAGTTAAGCTAATATAAAAGATAGCTAAACAGAGTACTTAACTACATATATATATCAGACAGTCCCAAATGTCCTTAAAATAGAATAATCATATACGTATATCAAACACTATGACTTATATACCAATTCCCAAAATGTGCATGTAACCTACGACTTTCATCTTGGTTATCATCAGAATCACCGTTTGTCTGGTAAAAATGCCGGGGACTATATAATCCTCGTAATACTAGATCTGTACTTGCATATCGTGTATCTTTTGCTAATAACGAGAATATTGTATAAATAAATCTTGTAACATTATTGTAGATAATAGAAAGTTACATAATGATAAGTTGAACCACTTTCCTTATCTTTACAATTGGGCTTGAGGCCCATCGTCTTGTTTGTATTCTTTTATTCTCTATTGTGTTGAGCATGTCAACACAATTGTGAATATATACCGCCTCGTTCAATGTCTGTAACTATGAATCATTCTGCAACTGCAAATACTAAAGAGAAATAATTTGCAACTTCAGTTTCTCAATTTGATATTGGAGCCCTCGTCTGCCTCACGACAAGTATGACGCCAGAAGTTCATCAGAAAAGCAGTCATCATCTGAATCTTGCTGGCGCACTTATTTCTCTTCTTCTCATCAAATATCTCTCATCATTTGAGAAGGGTAAGTTCAAGAAACCAAGTTTCTGTTAGTATCAGTTTTTCATTCATGATTAAGTTTTACTCATCAAAATAAGAGACTCATCACCTGAGTTTTGGAAAAAAAATCAAGGCTTATCCTTCCTATCTATCTCAATGTATCAATTCTTTATTTCATATGTTCCAATTTATGTCAAGCCATCGAATTTCATAGAAAATCATGTCTGCACAAGTGAATAGTCCAAGAATCATGCAATCATTGGACAATCCTTGAAGTCAAGATTCAGATCAGTGGTCAGTGATACAATTTCTGGGACATCATCACCAAAGCAGCGAGTTCCTATGGAAAACCTGATTAAAACCATAATCCTCAAACGCAATTGATAACTAGAAAACTAGATGTCAGTAACTATCTATTGTGGAGATTTCAAGCGGAAAATGCAATCAAAGACTATGGTGTAGAAGGCTTATGAACTGGCATATTAAGTATTCCACCAAAGTTCATCACAGATGATGAAGATAAAATGGTAAGTAACAAAAAATCCATCACCTATCAAAGACATGATCATCTACTTGTCTCATGGCTACTTTCCTTCATCACAAACGATCTCCTACCCCCAACTTATAGGATACAAAACCTCCGAAGAGATATGAACTGTAGTGGAATAGATTTTTATTTCTTAGGGCCCGTTTGGCGATGCCAGCTACCAAATGTCAGACCTATTAAAAAGAAAGTTCATGTAAAAGGTTAAGTGAAAATCGGTTATAAGTTAAACATAAAATGATTACCATACATACCTATACAAAATCCTCATTTAACTGTTTACAGGTATAAAAAGGATACAGAATGTTAGGATTTCTGCAAGATCACTACACAATTAAATTTTGAAAGAGGGAAGAAGATAACAATAACAAGCAAATTCCACCAAACAAATCTTTATTATTCCACCAATTAATTACAAAGAAAGACATAAAATTTAGAAGATATCTCAATCCCTAAAAAACAAAAACAAGTTTTTCTCCCTCAAAAGTACGAATAAATTTATCCCTAATGACATGCTTATATAGACAAATGGAAAGACTAGATCTATACCCAATTGGGCCTATCTCAGAAATAAATACTCCTTAAAACTTGTTCAAAATTAAACTTTCCCTAAAATATCTCAACAAATCCATAAAACTCAGTCAGCAGATCCTAAAATCCCGCAACTTCCAATATCTCCACTTTAATATCCATGTGATAAATATCACAAACCATAACACAAAAACCCTCGTTCACTGCTGAAGACTGGTGGGTTTGTGGCATTTCTAGCTGTTTATAGGAAGCTTCTACTCTACCAAAGAAATTGCCACCATTTCAATGTTAGACTGTCATTATGAATTCTATACAGATATATAAAAATATTCAACGACAGCTATAATACTCTCCGAAATTCTTCAATAAATTTTCAATGCTATACTCTTTAAACGTGCTTAATAGATTATAATAAATTACATATATCCCAAAAAACATGTTTCTCTGCTAGAATATTTTGTTATAAACGACCAAATAAATAGATTTACAGTGCTCATGTCTATTCTCAGTACAACTGTTTTCGTGTTATATCTAAACACGTTATTCTTCTAGCATATTTTATTGTAAATGACCAAATAAATACATTTACAGTGCTCATGTCTATTCTCAACACAACTATTTTTGGGTTGTATCTAAACACATTATTCTTCTAGCATATGACTATGAAACCTTTGAGAAGGATTCTGTAACAACCTAGGTTTTTGTGATCCTGGTTATCGACATAAACTCAATGTTGACTATCCAAGCATCGGAATTACTGGATAGTTAATAGAATGAAGTTAGAGGAAGAGAATAGATAAGATTGAAAATTAAAATAGAATAAGAAGAACAACAACTACAACATCAGAGTAAACACGAATCTCACAGCGGAACGAATAAAATATAGTATACAACATAACTTTGTAACACAAATCTGTATTTGTAAATTAGAGTACAACACTTACACCACAGTGGAAATAAGCACTAGCTATATAATCCTAAAGCCTTCTGCTCCATCTCTTCATGTATATCTGTAAAACCCTGACGACTTTACTGCCCATACAAATTTGGGCACCCAAGAGTTTAAGGAAAACAAAACAAAATAAATTCTGGGTCAGTCATGAGACTGTAATGAGTGAACAATTTAAAACGGTTTGAGAAAATAAACGATATCTCATAAGACCATGCCGTATAACACGGAACGGGTTTTTCCATTATGAGAATCCAAAACACTTGATTCAACATTTCAAAATCTTTTTGAAATAAATGATAACTTTATATCAAACTCATTTGATATTATAATAGTGTCTATCAATCACAACAAAATAATCAACTAGCAGAACGCTTTCATCTCACGTTCTACATATATAATATATAATCAAAGACCGTGGGCGCTTATTGGGTAATGAATTCCAACTGGTAAGGTATGGGACCACCTTCCGACAGTGTATCTCTAGAGAGGAATACACGGGGTTCAACAAGAACGTCTTGTAACCCAGGCTAAACATGACCGGTCAATCATTTCGTTTGAGTGTACCGAATGTATTATCACTAACGGTTGGGATGAGCAACCATTTCCCGAAAGGGGCAACATCGAAATAGATTAAAGAAGAAAATGGAATTACTCTAGATCAGGAGACAATACACCCTAATTGGCAGCTAACCACTTAGCCATGCGACCTACCCGATTTTATACCATTGCGTTTGTGAGGCTAGAGGCCATAACGTATCCTTTACAAACCACATCTTCATTCACTTTTAATGTCACATCGTCATACCCACTAAATCACAAATTGATTCCTCCAAACATATCATGGGTAAACAGCTAAGAGAAACGAATTCCTCCATCACCAAATGTAAATACATTTGAAGAGATCAACTTACGCGATCTATTTAATATACTCTGTTAGACATTCTTCCATACAGGTCGTCCAGGGACTGGACAAACCGAAGGTATTATTCTGTAAATCCATTTTAGGCAGTTTCTACCTAGGATCGCCAGAACAGCCCTTGCATTACTCCATCTTCAATTATCTTCATTATATTTGATTCGCAACGCTAATGCCCATACAAAGTGGTTTTCAGATAATGAATCTGATCCCGATCTCTCCGTATTGACGACGGAAAAATGGCCAAAAACTTTGATAGTCAGTGATTTAACTATCAAAGAAAACATGTGTACAAACAACGATATTATTTCCAGATGGAAATTCTATCGATCAATCATCAACCATCATTTATCTCTTAAATTAATTTTTCATTAATTTATTCCATCTACCCATTTACTGTTTCCATATATATATATATATATACAGAAATTCTTATTTTCTAGAACTAGAAAATATACCTTATTATCATTGGAAAACGTTTCCATTTCTTATTCACGCATCACTATCATTTCACGTCCATCAGTCTCTAACCGTAAATTAGTAAGAGAACAATTCCCTAAGTATTAATCCCGAAGGCCGAAACCAACATCAAATCGATACCCGGGAAACCATTCAATTTAATTAATCTCTAGTCAATTTCTAATTTCCTTAACTCTATTTCTTATCATCTTAACAAATCATTTCTTACGCAACTCTCGGATTCAGTTTATAAATCCTGTTCTTTTATAAAAACCATTGGTTATAACGCTAACGTTATAATCTCTACTTTCGAATTATCAAGCTCCAGATTACACTATTATTTCTTAAATTGAATAATTAATAATTTATGAAATAAATAATTAAATCTTGATTTAAAAGCGGAAAGTAAATAGTACTTTCCTACATTCGATATAATCGAATCCCAATGTAAAATTCTCTTTCGAATAAACTGTATTCGATAATCTCTCTTTCGAATAACTTTATTCGATTAACTTTCTTTTGAATAACTATATTTTATTAACTCCTTTTTGAATGATCTACATTCGATTTAACTCTCTTTTATATTCACTGCTGAATTTACAATCCAAATTATCCACTGATAATTATTTTTAATTTATTTATAAACATTATTTATAAGTCACACTACTTGTTTTTATTATTAAATAAGTTATTTATTCCTAGCCATTTGAAATTCCATTTCTGTTTACATTCCTAATTCAAAAATCCAGTTTCCTTTATAAATGTTTTTATTTATAAAAATATTTATTTAAATCCATTATTCACGTCGAATGTGAATAATATTTATTTTTAAATCTTTTCTTTGCAAAATACTTGCTTTAATCCATTATTCATATTCAGTATGAATAATATATATTTTATATAATTAAAACAGTTTGGTTTCGTATTTAAAATAATATCTTATTTTAAATACTCTATTTGTACTTCTATTTATAAACAATTCATATAAAATGTTTTTTTATATTCAACACTTTAATAGTTCCATCTAAAATACTCGTTACAACTCTACGCTCATATCCCGTTTCAATTATCGATTTTAAACCGATTCTTGCTCCTCTATATAAGTTCTGACTTATATATGTCATTTATCCATTGATAAATAATTAACTTAATTTATAAAATATTATTTATTAATTAATCTGCTCCCTTTATCTGTTTTACTTCTTTATATAAGTTCAGACTTATATATCTTTATTTATCCAATGATAAATATTTTCCTTAATTTATAAAATATTATTTATAATTTATTCTTCTCAATTCATCTGTTAAAACATTTTTTTATTATCTATTTTAAATAAATCATCTCAAATTTTCTTTTATAACCCGAAATCTCCTTTTTAATAATTCTATTCATTTTTCAAACATCCCTTTTTAATAATTCTATTCATTTTCCAAACATACCTTTTTAATAATTCTATTCATTTTCCAAACATCCTTTTCATAAAATCTGGTTATTTTATGAAAATTCCTTTATTTCAATATTCACCTTGAAATCTCTCTTTTTATAAAATCCCTTGATTTTATATAATATTTTTATTTCAATATACGCATTGAAATTTTCATTTTTACGTCCCAGGGTTTCTTATGGTATTTAAAATACCAAATAAAAATGTTCAATATCATTCTAACACACATAATCAATAACAGATTATATATCACATCATATATCACAATATATGAAAAATAGCAAAATAATTGTTGAGGAATCCAGTTGGATCCCTCCAACCTGTTTCCCTACATCACAGATGTTAAACAATATAATTAACATTGATTTAATTTCAATAATATTATGATAAACAAAATCGATATTTGATTAACGATTTATATATATATGTATATGTATATCGTTATCTAAAATTTTAACCAATACATCAGCAATTCAACCAAACAATCATCACATAGCAATAAATCATCATTTATCATTACTAGATTATATTTATAAAAATATAAATTGATCAGAATTAGTGAAATTTACTCACATTGGACGGTTATCGTTAAATAACGATTAACTATCTTTGATTCAGACGAACATTTTATTTTGCAAAAAATTGTAATGAGCTCCAATTCACTTCAAATCAGTTCCATTGTGTAGCCACCGTCCATACGATCCTAATGGATCTTGTTTCGCTGAATTCCGATCTCGTATGACAAAGGTATACCATTTATAAGTTAGTGCTTTATTTTAAATTAAATTAAAATAATTTTTATTAGACTTGGGCCTTTCCAAATCACTGGCCCATCACCCATAGATACCCGACCCGCCAAACCATCTTCTTCCCTCCTGCCTATTTCCGTCGAGACAATTAAAGTGCCATTTCCGACATTTCAAACCTCCCTTGCTCCTTCAATCTTCCACAATAATTCCTCTCTTCAAATTCTTTTTCCATTCATACTCTTTTCATCCAACTCGCATCATCTATCACCAACGCGTCGAACAGCCTTTCATTACCATTACAGTAAATTTTCCTACCCCCTTTCTCCTTCCACAACGCACAGAATCTTCCACCGACCTCACCATTTTGCTTTGCTTTCCAAACTCCAATGACTCCTCTCAATGCTCCACCCAGTCTTAGTCAGCTCGCATACCATCCCATCACTTCCTCTACCCCTCTTTGCTACCCTACAGGAACTTACGACACTCATATGCATCGAACCCTTTGAAAATTTCATAGCACCTTCTACTCGACCTTACAAATCCAAAATCAATCACCCAAGCTAACATTAATGAATGAATCTCCCAATGTTTTTAACCCTAGTTCACGCCGCTGCAAATCCAGCGTTCGAACTTGTTGCCGAACCCATGAATACTGACATTGAGTTGAAGAGAATTAGCCAGGGATTCGCACATATAACTATAGTGATTTATAGAATTTTGTTGGAATTTTTCTTTGATTTCTAAACTCATGATGGTTTGTATTTGTGGCGACTCGATTCTTTTGCTGTGTTGACTAAGGTAGAAATGAAATTAGGTTTAGGGTAAGTGATGGGTATTCATAGAAGTTTAAGTATTTTTTTATTCGAATAATATATTAATTTATATTACAACGCTGTTTGTATTTGTCGTTAAAAATTCACATGATCACACACGATATCCAAAAATCATGAAAATGGGCATGCGGCTACAGTTCGACATTACGGACCCAATGAAACTGGTTTCGTCGAATTCTGAATCTGTTTGCTCACATAGCGTATTTTTAAAGTCAAATTATTGACTGTTTTCACATTAAAATCCCGTACGGCCACATACTGACTCCAAAAATCACGAAAAATGAAATATAATAATAATTTAATATTCTGGATCCAACAAAATTAGTTTCGTTGAAAACGGAGCTCGTTTGCAAAACTGGTTATTTTTAAAGCTCTATATAAATCCATTAAAATATTAAATATATTTAAAAAAAAATTAAATTAAAATTTTATAAATTAATATTATCGTATATATATCCACACAGAATATCATACAGCTCCAAAATATTCATATCTAGATTAATAAGTCGATACTTCAAATCTGGGTTAAATCGATATTCCATTTATATTGTAAATCCATTTATAATATAAATAAATCGTTATAAAATTATAAAGGAATTCCATAGCGACTTTTCGAAAATTTGATTTGGACATAAATCAAAATCTACCCGATGAAATCTCGATTTTTCTCTTCCATAAGAAAAATATAATTCACCAGCTCCGAACGTTTCTTGTTTCACAGAAATCTGGCTTAAAACGAAATCTGTATATTCGTTTAAAGTTTGAATCGCCAAATTACAAACTGCCGCGCCATTTCGAGCTCGATTTTAATTATAATATAAATTATACGTTCAACTGACATTTATAAAATATATTCGTTATTATAATTCAATTCTAAACTAAATTATATCTTATAAAAAATCCAATTCACACAATATTGTGAATTCCACTATTTCTGACTATTTCAGAAATTAAATATATTATTCTATTATTTATTTTAATTAAATATCCAATATTATAATTCTGGTCACTTTAAATTACCAAACCATCCTTTAAAGAATTAAATAAATTATTTATTATCCGTTAAAAATACGGGTCGTTACATTCTTCCCCCCTTAAAATAATTTCATCCTCGAAATTGCTAAGGTAGAAAACAAACCCTATTAACTGGGTTAAAAATTATTTGTTTACTTCTTAACTCCAGTTTCAATGAACCAATTTATTTTAATTAAATTATTAAGTCATTTCTATAGACGAAAATTTTCAAAAATTCTGATAATTTTCTAACACCCGAAATTTTCGAAAAATTTCGCCAGCACCTCCTTTGTACGGGTCAATCGGTACAGTTACAACTCACCACTCTAGGCCATTTCCAATCCAAAAGAAAATCAAACAGCCAAGCGGCTTGCCAATTCGGCTCATCAAAATCTCATACCTAACAAAATAAACTAGTACCTTTTTGTCAGGCATACAACTCTGTCACTTTCATCTTCTATTAATTCAGCATATACCCATTCATTCCTGATCGCTCTGCAATCAATTTATCCTCAAAACCAAATCACTCACTTATCCAAAATCGAATTTCATTTCAAACTCGATTTCCATTCTCGATTCCAAACCCTTATCGATCCAACTTACTTGATATCATTCTAATCCAATTCAATTTCCACTTAATTTACTTTAATTTCATTCCAATTTGCTTTCACAAAATTTCTTTTAATTTTTTTTAATTCAAAAAATTTTCTTCCTGGAAGTTTTAATCACCTTGGATTTTTCTAAAATCAAACAACTCTTTTCGAATTTCAAACAACTTGTTTTCCCAAAACATTTCGAAAACAAAATCTTTGGTAGTAATCCGCCACTTAGAAACTCGAAAATGAACACCAATGATGCTGCCCAGTCATCATCGGAATTATTTTCCAGCGACCGAAGTGAGTTCAATACTATATCACTTTTAAAAAATAATATTTAAACACTTCCATTTTGAAATACATTTCAAAATACCATTCACAATGCTTGTAAAACAATTCAAAATCTCCCAGGATTTTAAAATTATCATATACTTAATCCAAATCCATTTACAAACACCTTTCCAAACCCTCGAGTTTTAAATTTCAATTCTAGTTTAAATTCAGTAATTCATTTCGTAACACTTGTACAAATTCCGATTGGTTATTTACATAACCATTTCACTTTTTATAATCTTACTCGATTATAATAACAACCAATATATCCAATATATTATAATAATTCTAATATAAATCCTTTATATCAAAATATAATTTGGGTAAAATTAGTTCATTTACCCTCTTTTCAACCATGTCGGTTCATCGTATTCAAGTGTTTATTAACTCCAACCGATACAGTGGATCAAACTGATCGCTTAGAACCCATAAACAACTCAACCAATAAATCTCCACAATATAAAACCGTTTTATAAAATCTACACATACGCTCTCTCGTATATATACACTCAACTCAATCTAGGGCATTACTAATCCTATCTCTACTGAGTCACGTCACAGAGCCAAGGTAATTACTTAACCTTCAGCTCTGATACCACTGTAACGACCCGGTTTTTCGAGTAGGCTTTTCAACCGTCCTCTCACCCTAGGTAGCAGGTTAACATCCCATCGTGGCTTATAGAGGTACCCCAGCACCATGTTTTACGGCCAGCCTCTCAACTAGACCAACCCTCATTTTCGGGACATGTAGGGGTAAAAGTCTCTCGTTCGCCACCTAACGCAAAGCGAGAACCCCTATCATGCGTACCAATTAAGCAACCAGCTCTAATACCACTATAATGACCCGGGTTTCGCGATCCTGGTTATCGACATAAACTCAACGTCGATTATCCATGCATCGGAAATACCAGATAGTTAATAGAAAGAAGTTAGAGGGTGAGAATAGATAAGATAGAAAATTAGAATAGAAGACGAACAAATCTGTATTTGTATATTAGAGTGCAACACTTACACCATAGTGGAAAAAACACTGGGTATATAATCCCGAAGCCTCCCGCTTCATCTCTTCACATATATCTGTAAAATTCTTGACTACTTGACTACCCTACTAATTTGGGCACCCAAGAGTTTAGGGAAAACAAAAGAAAATTGATTTCTCCAAACATACCACAGGTAAACAGCTAAGAGAAACAAATTTCTCCACCACCAAATGTAAACATTTTTGAAGAGATCAACTTACGCGATCTATTAAATATACTCCGTCATACATTCTTCCATACAGGTTGTCCTAGGACTGGACAAACCAAAGGCATTATTCTGTAATTCCATTTTAGGCAGTTTCTACCTAGGATCGCTAGAATAGCCCTTGCATTACTCCGTCTTCAATTATCTTCATTATATCTGATTTGCAACGCTATCGCCCATACAAAGTGGTTTCCAGATAATGAATCTGATCCCGGTCTCTCCGTATTAATGACAGAAAAATGGTCAAAAACTTCGATAGTCGGTGATTTAACTATCAAATAAAACATGTGTACTGTAACGACCCGCATTCTACGCATCATAGGATCGTAGGATATTTATTTCTTTCACATACGAAGTCGTATGGTCATGTAACTTTGGGAGACGACTATTGTGGTCATTTCCCATGTTCATGATTTTTCCCGATTTTTAAATGACCATTTTACCCCTAGTTGGCACTGTTTTGGCCATAACTTTTGACTGGAAATGAATTTTGACCTGAAACCATTTCCATTGGCTTCGGATGATGGTTTCTCTTTCCGTAGAGTGGTCACATTAGCCAAACGGACTTACCGTTTGGGAGATATGGCTGAAACAAGTTTCAGATGGTGAAAAACAGCTTAATTGGGCTTAACCGGGTGATTAGCAGCTTGGCCCAAAGGGGAATTTCGGGTTTAGGGGTACATAGGGGCTGATTAGGGTTAGAAAACATTTCTTTAGACATTTTCCAGCCGCCACTTTCATTCCTCTTAACCTAGCCATGGCCTCCACTCTCTAAATCTCTCTCAAAACACTCAAAATCACTTCCTAATCAAGGATTAAGGCTTAGAGGCATCAAATTAAGAAGAAAAAGCACCAAAGCAAGGTTAGAGCTGCTGTTGGACATCAGTATTCGCCCAAATCAAAGGAGTTTCAGTTCTGAGAATTTTGTTTGTGGCCAAGGTGAGTGATTTGCATAGTTTTTGCACTAATTACAGTGATTAAGGGTAATTAGTGAAGATTAGCGAATTTACACGTAAATAAATTCTGGAAAAATTCTTAAAATTCTAAAATAATGTTTTAAGGCTCTGTTAGAAATTTGGGTTAATTTCGAAGTGTTTTACTAATCGTATGCTTAAACATGATTAAGAAGGATTATAGGAAAATGTGAGGTTTTAGCCACTTTTGATCCATTTTGGTTCATTTGAATTGTTGTTATGGTGTTTGCAATTGATGTTACATGTTGCTATGACTCTATGGTATGTTTCATGATTGATTAGAATAGTTAAATCGGTCGAAAACGTCGTCGAATGGCGTAGAAAGCTCGCTGGAAAGTTGCAGAAGTGTGCAGGTTCCGAACCGGTTCGGATCGGAGGAAGGGGTCGGATCGGATTTGTGAACTGACCAAGGGGATTCGAACTGGATTGGAACTTGTTACTGGAGGAGGCTTGGCGAGAAGGAAGGCCGTTTACTTAGAGGTGGAGTGGACAGGGGGATCGGACCGGAACTATGGAGCAGGATCGGATCGGAGTAGGAGAGAGCGGATCGGATCGGAAGCATAATAGAGGCCAGATCGGATCGACTCACGAATGGGAGGCTACGACTGGAGCAAGACGAAGGGATCGGATCGGATCGGAGTAGATGGAAAACGAGGAAGCTGATCGAAGGAGGAGCATGAACTCGAAGGAAGACAGCAACCCGACCCGACCCGGAGGAGGACACCGACCCGACCCGAAGTGAAGAACCCGACCCGAACCGAATGGGAAGATGACAAGGAGCACGGACCCGAACCGACGAGGCAATGACTACCGAACCGAACCGAATTCTAGGACTGTTACTGTGCGACAACTCTTCTGAAGACCCACTCCAATTCGACCAAACCCGAGATGCAAAGGAAGTCCAAATGAGAAGTTAGAGCTCAAGATTCAGATGAGAATCAACGAGTTCGCTTCATGGTTGGGCTTTGCTGCGGGACGCGTGCCAAGGAGTTATCGACGTCTATAGCTTTGGACCATTATGGTAGGAGGTACGAAGGCGGATTCAGGGCCATTATGGCATCGGTAGAACCAAGGGCTACGACCAATGAAGTGGGTCATTGAAATGTTTGGTCATGACTCCAAGTGTTATCTTGGTCACAGCAGGGTTTCTACAAGTCGGGATTCGTCGTTACCTCAGTTTGTCTAGTGTTCCAAGGTGGTAGATGCCATACGCTTTACGCACTGAGTGAGAGATGTGAGGATGGTTGCTATGGATGATTTGCTTGCTCTCATTTTGACATGTACACCCCACCCCCGTATTCTTACACTATTTGTTATGGCACCTTGGAGTATTGTACGGTATGTGGTACTAACTCTTTGGTTGCAGGTCCAGGTTCAGGTATGGTTTAGTATACCTGTTATTATTCTGTTTAGATGCTTATCGCTCATACCAGGCTTTATGTCTGACCCAGAGTTTTATGTCTCCTCTTATTACTCTGGGTGCTCACACGAGCAGACTAGAGACAGGTTAGCTGGTGATGCACGGGTAGTTGATCCGGAGACGAGCAGGAGGCTTCCACGTGATATATATATTTAGTATTCTCCCTGTGTTGTTGAAGATCACTGCTTGGGCATTGTTGGTGTATCTTCTACTTCAGCTTTCTTTTGTTTAAAGACAGTAAATTTGGAAAATTGTAATAAGCTGTATTTGGATTTCCGCTGCTTTGATGATTGATGTTGATTTTAGTTATCAGCTTATGCACTGTCTCGCCTGTTTTATGTCAAGTACATTATTATTATATTTTATTCCATGCGCTGTGAGACATTCTACAGGTTCTTTGATTAGTTCATTCCCTTCTTTCCTTTCTTATGACGACCGTCTTGTGCTAGTCGGGCATGTGTACAGCGCACTTTCGGAGGAAATGCAGGCCGGTGCGAGGCGGGCCGTCACACTTGGTATCAGAGCTCTAGGTTGCGTAGTTAACCTAGGGAAGTTATTAGGGAGAGATAGTATACGTATACGAGAGAGCGTATTTGTGATTATTTTGGTTTTCAAAAGCTATATATATACTATTAGTAGTATAAGGATGGAGTCGTACTGCACTAACACCACTATGGAGTCGTTAATCATTTCTTTTTTTTCAGATTGACGATGAGCCGATATGTTAGAGGTACCGGTAGAGGGGCCAATAATGGGAATGCTGCTGACATGAGGACGATGTTTACTGACCTCATGAGAGAGATGCTTAGAGATGTACGGAGGGCAGCTCCCAATGGTGGAAATGGTGGTGGTCCAATGGTGCAGGCGCCAAGAGTCGACTTCGCCAAGCTGAATAAGGATTATACTAGCCTTGGTGGGAAGCCGTTCCACGGAACGGAGTCGGCTACGGATGTTCAAGATTGGGTGGATAGTTGCGAACGTATCTTCGAGGATTTGGGTATCGAGGATGCGATGAAGAGAAAGCTAGCGTCCCGTCAGCTGCAAGGGCGGGCAATGAATTGGTGGAATGCTATAAAGGCAGCTACTCCCGAAGACCAGATTACTTGGGAGCAGTTTAAGGCTCGCTTTAGTGAGAAGTTCATTCCAGCTGCTCAGAAGTCAATGTTGTTTAAGAAATTCTTGGAGCTCAAGCAGAATGGCAGGGCTGTCTCGGAGTATATTGCTGAATTTGACACTTTGTCAAAATATGGGTTATCTCTTATAGATACTGCCGAGAAAAAGAATGAGAAATTCATAACTGGATTGGATCAGTACTTAGGGGAAAAACTTATTAACCACATCGATGAGACGTTTGAATCGATTGTGGGGAAAGCGTTAAGGTCAGAAAGTCTCTACCCTAAGCCAAAGACTGAGGTTGCATCCGCAGATGAGGCAAAGCCACAAGCTAGTGGTGGAGGCAAAGGTGGTTCCCAGAATAAGAGAAAGCAGAATCAGGCTAAGGATGGCCAGAAGAAAAAGAATAAGCAAGATGTGGAGTGCTTCAGCTGTGGTAAGAAGGGCCATTATGCTAGTAATTGTCGGGCCAAGCCAGCGGATAGGAAGTGCTTCAATTGTGGCCAAATGGGACATCACAAGGACAAGTGTCCACAGCCCCCTAAGGAAAAGCAAATGGTGAAAGCATATGCTCTTAATGCTATTCCTTCTTCGTCGAATGCCCCAACTGCGGCGGAGAAGGGAAAGAATGTCGTCATTCAAGGTATGCTTTCTGTTTATGATGTTCCTGTTAGAGTTTTGTTTGATACCGGAGCTTCCAGTTCTTTCATATCTAGTGACCTGGTAGATAGGTTGGGATTGGAACCCGAGATTGTCGATAGACCTTTAGTAGTGACGAACCCGATTGGGGGTTCAACTAGCCTTAGCATGATTTGTCGTAATGTGGTTCTATCGAGTCATGGATGCATGTTTGTTTGTGATTGCTTTGTTTTGGGCTTTACTGGGTTTGGCATTATTTTGGGAGTAGATTGGCTCCAAAGATACGGGGTGGTGGTAGACTGTGAGGGCTTTTTGGTGACAGCTAGAGCGGATGATGGGCGGGGGATAGTGTTTGGTGGTCTACCCAGTAAGGGGGTATTGGCTAGTTTTCTAAACTCCCTCGACATTCCGCATAGTGAGTTGTCAGGTTTGCCCGTGGTTGGCCAGTATCCGGATGTTTTTGAAGAAGTGACCGGACTTCCACCACACCGAGAGATTGAGTTTCGTATTGATTTGGTAAAAGATGCCAGGCCTATAGTGATGCCACTTCGTCGTATGGCACCAAGGGAGCAGCGAGAGCTCGAGGTGCAAGTCAGCGATCTTTTGAAGAAGGGATTTATCAGAAGGAGTGTGTCTGAATGGGGAGCACCAGTTGTGTTTGCTACCAAGGCGGATGGTTCCCTTCGTTTGTGTGTAGACTACCGCGAGTTGAATAAAGTGACGAGGAAGAATAAGTATCCTCTACCGCGGATAGATGATTTGTTCGATCAGTTGAGTGGCGCGAGAATATTTTCTCAGTTGGATCTCGCGACAGGTTTTCATCAGCTTAGAGTGGAAGCTGAGAGTATAGCTAAAACGGCATTTCAAACGTCGTCTGGGTTTTATGAATGGTTGGTTATGCCATTTGGGCTGACTAATGCCCCGGCATATTTTGTGGATCTTATGAATAGGGTATTCAGAGATCAGTTGAATAGGTCTGTCCTTGTGTTCGTTGATGATATTTTGGTCTATTCGAGGACAGAGGAAGAACACAACGAACATTTAAGAGTAGCAATGGAGGTGTTGAGGAAACACCAATTGAAAGCAAAGTTTTCTAAGTGTCACTTCTGGAAGAGGGAAGTGAGGTTCTTGGGCCATGTTGTATCAGAGAATGGTATTGCCGTGGACCCGGCGAAGGTGGCTACGGTACAGGATTGGCCTACGCCCAAGAATGTAACAGATGTAAGGAGTTTCTTGGGGTTAGCGGGATATTATCGTAAGTTTATCCAAGGTTTCTCCAAGTTAGCAGCACCATTGACCCAGTTGACCAAGAAGAATCAAGCTTTTATCTGGGATGAAAGGTGAGAGAATGCATTCAAGAGTCTAAAGGACAAGTTGACAAGCGCACCAGTGTTAGTCATTCCTAAGGGGGATGAAGAGATGACGGTATACACGGATGCCTGTGGTACCGGACTGGGTGCTGTATTGATGCAAGGCGGTAGGGTTGTAGCTTATGCAAGTCGGCAATTGAAACCGCACGAGAGAAGATACCCTACCCATGATTTAGAATTGGCAGCGATCGTGTTCGCGTTAAAGATGTGGAGACACTACCTCTTGGGAGAAAGATTTGAGCTGTTTACTAATCATAAGTCGTTGAAGTATCTGTTCTCCCAGAAGGATTTAAATCTCCGTCAGCAGAGATGGTTAGAGTTCTTAGCTTCCTATGATTTTGACATCGCATACACACCGGGTAAGGGCAATGCGGTGGCTGATGCATTGAGTAGAAGGCATGCCAGCTTAGGGGCTATGTTCCTTGAATGGAAGCAACTGGAGTTTATCGCGGGGTTTGATTTCAGACCAAAGTGCGAATTGGATCCAGAAATGTTAGCAAGTTTGACGATCAGACCCACTTTGATTGAGCGGATCGGCTCTAGTCAGAGGGACGATCCTAACCTATTGGAAATCATCTCCAAGTTAGAGATGGGAATCGATGAGGAGATGAACAAGTATGGGCTTGATCGAGATAGATGGCTTAGAAAGAATGGAAAGCTTGTTGTACCCAATGTCAATGGATTGAGGGATGAAGTGCTTAGAGAATGTCATCACTCAAGGCTGACCATACACCCCGGTGGTAATAAAATGTATCGAGATATGAAGCAGACCCACTACTGGGAAGGGATGAAAAGAGACGTTGGGAAGTTTATATCCAAGTGCATGAATTGCCAGCTAGTTAAAGCCGAGCAAAAGAAGCCTAGTGGGTTGTTACAGCCCTTAGAAATTCCCGAATGGAAATGGGAGCAAGTCTCGATGGATTTCATCGATGGTTTACTAAGGACTAAATCGGGATATGACAGCATTTGGGTAATTGTAGATCGACTGACTAAAAGTGCAAGGTTTATACCAGTCAAATCGACCAGAACGGCAGCTAAGTTAGCAGAATTGTATATGAAGTGGGTAGTGAGATTTCATGGAGTACCTAAAAGCATTGTGAGCGACCGAGACCCGTTGTTCACTAGTGGGTTTTGGAGGAGCTTGCAAGAGGCGCTAGGGTCAGAATTACATCTCAGTACCGCATATCATCCTCAGACCGACGGTCAGACGGAGAGGGTGAATCGTATTTTAGAAGATCTCTTGAGAGCATGTATATTGGATTTTGGTGGATCATGGGATGACCATTTGCATCTAGTAGAGTTTGCATATAATAATAGTTACCAATCCAGTATCGGTATGGCTCCGTTTGAAGCTTTGTATGGAAGACCGTGCAACTCACCATCATGTTGGATAGAGACTGGCGAGAAGTTTATGCTTGGACCAGACGTGGTGAGGGAAACTTCAGATAAAATCAAGGTCATTCAACAACGAATGAAGGCAGCCCAAGATAGGCAGAAGAGTTATGCTGATAAGAGAAGAAGAGACCTAAAATTCTCCGTGGGTGACTGGGTGTTTGTCAAGATTTCTCCGTTGAAGAGCGTAATACGATTTGGCAAGAGAGGTAAATTAGCACCAAGATTTGTTGGTCCATTCCCTGTTCTTGAACTAGTCGGGAATTTGGCATATAGAATTGACTTACCAGAGAAGATGGCGGGAGTTCACAATGTATTTCATGTTTCCCAACTAAGGAAGTTCGTTCACGACTCAGATATGACTATTTCACCTGATCAGTTGGAGGACTTCGAAGTAGAACCCGAGGCGGTTGGGAACCGCAAGCCGGCCCGTATTGTCGAGCACGACATGAAGCAACTTCGAAGAAAGGCGGTGAAACTAGTCAAGGTACAGTGGAGCGAAGACGGGAATGATTGTACTTGGGAAACAGAGGAGGACATAAGGAAGAAGTACCCAGAACTCTTTGCCTGGTAAGATTTTGGCTTCGATTTAGTTTTCCGCATGCTAGGATAGGTTTGTTTTGCTTGTTTTGCATGTTTGATTGTTGTATATGGTTGTTAGGCATGCGGGATCTTATGTATGTTTTGGGTTAAGGAATTTCGGGGACGAAATTTCTTAAGGGGGGGGAGAGTGTAACGACCCGCATTCTACGCATCATAGGATCGTAGGATATTTATTTCTTTCACATACGAAGTCGTATGGTCATGTAACTTTGGGAGACGACTATTGTGGTCATTTCCCATGTTCATGATTTTTCCCGATTTTTAAATGACCATTTTACCCCTAGTTGGCACTGTTTTGGCCATAACTTTTGACTGGAAATGAATTTTGACCTGAAACCACTTCCATTGGCTTCGGATGATGGTTTCTCTTTCCGTAGAGTGGTCACATTAGCCAAACGGACTTACCGTTTGGGAGATATGGCTGAAACAAGTTTCAGATGGTGAAAAACAGCTTAATTGGGCTTAACCGGGTGATTAGCAGCTTGGCCCAAAGGGGGATTTCGGGTTTAGGGGTACATAGGGGCTGATTAGGGTTAGAAAACATTTCTTTAGACATTTTCCAGCCGCCACTTTCATTCCTCTTAACCTAGCCATGGCCTCCACTCTCTAAATCTCTCTCAAAACACTCAAAATCACTTCCTAATCAAGGATTAAGGCTGAGAGGCATCAAATTAAGAAGAAAAAGCACCAAAGCAAGGTTAGAGCTGCTGTTGGACATCAGTATTCGCCCAAATCAAAGGAGTTTCAGTTCTGAGAATTTTGTTTGTGGCCAAGGTGAGTGATTTGCATAGTTTTTGCACTAATTACAGTGATTAAGGGTAATTAGTGAAGATTAGCGAATTTACACGTAAATAAATTCTGGAAAAATTCTTAAAATTCTAAAATAATGTTTTAAGGCTCTGTTAGAAATTTGGGTTAATTTCGAAGTGTTTTACTAATCGTATGCTTAAACATGATTAAGAAGGATTATAGGAAAATGTGAGGTTTTAGCCACTTTTGATCCATTTTGGTTCATTTGAATTGTTGTTATGGTGTTTGCAATTGATGTTACATGTTGCTATGACTCTATGGTATGTTTCATGATTGATTAGAATAGTTAAATCGGTCGAAAACGTCGTCGAATGGCGTAGAAAGCTCGCTGGAAAGTTGCAGAAGTGTGCAGGTTCCGAACCGGTTCAGATCGGAGGAAGGGGTCGGATCGGATTTGTGAACTGACCAAGGGGATTCGAACTGGATTGGAACTTGTTACTGGAGGAGGCTTGGCGAGAAGGAAGGCCGTTTACTTAGAGGTGGAGTGGACAGGGGGATCGGACCGGAACTATGGACCAGGATCGGATCGGAGTAGGAGAGAGCGGATCGGATCGGAAGCATAATAGAGGCCAGATCGGATCGACTCACGAATGGGAGGCTACGACTGGAGCAAGACGAAGGGATCGGATCGGATCGGAGTAGATGGAAAACGAGGAAGCTGATCGAAGGAGGAGCATGAACTCGAAGGAAGACAGCAACCCGACCCGACCCGGAGGAGGACACCGACCCGACCCGAAGTGAAGAACCCGACCCGACCCGAATGGGAAGATGACAAGGAGCACCGACCCGAACCGACGAGGCAATGACTACCGAACCGAACCGAATTCTAGGACTGTTACTGTGCGACAACTCTTCTGAAGACCCACTCCAATTCGACCAAACCCGAGATGCAAAGGAAGTCCAAATGAGAAGTTAGAGCTCAAGATTCAGATGGGAATCAACGAGTTCGCTTCATGGTTGGGCTTTGCTGCGGGACGCGTGCCAAGGAGTTATCGACGTCTATAGCTTTGGACCATTATGGTAGGAGGTACGAAGGCGGATTCAGGGCCATTATGGCATCGGTAGAACCAAGGGCTACGACCAATGAAGTGGGTCATTGAAATGTTTGGTCATGACTCCAAGTGTTGTCTTGGTCACAGCAGGGTTTCTACAAGTCGGGATTCGTCGTTACCTCAGTTTGTCTAGTGTTCCAAGGTGGTAGATGCCGTACGCTTTACACACTGAGTGAGAGATGTGAGGATGGTTGCTATGGATGATTTGCTTGCTCTCATTTTGACATGTACACCCCACCCCCGTATTCTTACACTATTTATTATGGCACCTTGGAGTATTGTACGGTATGTGGTACTAACTCTTTGGTTGCAGGTCCAGGTTCAGGTATGGTTTAGTATACCTGTTATTATTCTGTTTAGATGCTTATCGCTCATACCAGGCTTTATGTCTGACCCAGAGTTTTATGTCTCCTCTTATTACTCTGGGTGCTCACACGAGCAGACTAGAGACAGGTTAGCTGGTGATGCACGGGTAGTTGATCCGGAGACGAGCAGGAGGCTTCCACGTGATATATATATTTAGTATTCTCCCTGTGTTGTTGAAGATCACTGCTTGGGCATTGTTGGTGTATCTTCTACTTCAGCTTTCTTTTGTTTAAAGACAGTAAATTTGGAAAATTGTAATAAGCTGTATTTGGATTTCCGCTGCTTTGATGATTGATGTTGATTTTAGTTATCAGCTTATGCACTGTCTCGCCTGTTTTATGTCAAGTACATTATTATTATATTTTATTCCATGCGCTGTGAGACATTCTACAGGTTCTTTGATTAGTTCATTCCCTTCTTTCCTTTCTTATGACGACCGTCTTGTGCTAGTCGGGCATGTGTACAGCGCACTTTCGGAGGAAATGCAGGCCGGTGCGAGGCGGGCCGTCACATGTACAAACAAAGATATTATTTCCAGATGGAAATTCTATCGATCAATCATCAATCATCATTTATCTCTTAAATTTATTTTTCATTAATTTATTCCTTCTACCCATTTACTGTTTCCATATACATACAGAAATTCTTATTTTCTAGATCTAGATAATATACTTTACTAACATTGGGAAACGTTTCCATTTATTATTCACGCATCAATATCATTCCACGTCCATCAGTCTCTAACCATAGTTTAGTAAGAGAACAATTCCTTAAGTATTAATCCCGAAGGCCGAAACCAAAATCAGATCGATACCCTGGAAACCATTCAACTTAACTAATCTCTGGTCAGTTTCCAATTTCCTTAACTCTATTTCTTATCATCTTATCAAATCATTTCTTACGCAACTCTCGGATTCAGTTTATAAATCCTGTTCTTTTATAAAAACCATTGGTTATAACGCTGACGTTATAATCTCTACTTTCGAAATATCTAGCTCCAAATTACACTGTTATTTCTTAAATTGAATAATTAATAATTAATAATTTATTAAATAAATAATTAAATCTTGATTTAAAAACGGAAAGTAAATAGCACTTTCCTACATTCAATCTAATCGAATCCCAATGTAAAATTCTCTTTTGAATAAACTATATTCGATTAATTCTCTTTCGTATAACTATATTCGATAATCTCTCTTTCGAATAACTATATCCGATTAACTTTCTTTCGAATAACTATATTCGATTAACTACTTTTCGAATGATCTACATTTGATTTAACTCTCTTTTATATTCACTGCTGAATTTACAATCCAAATTATCCACTGATAATTATTTTTAATTTATTTACAACATTGTTTATAAATCACGCTACTTGTTTTTATTATTAAACAAGTTATTAATTCCTAGCCATTTGAAATTCCATTTCTATTTACATTCCTAATTCAAAAATCCAATTTCCTTTATAAATGTTTTTATCTATAAAAATATTTATTTAAATCCATTATTCATGTCGAATGTGAATAATATTTATTTTAAAATCTTTTCCTTGCAAAATACTTGCCTTAATCCATTATTCATATTCGATATGAATAATATATCCTTTATATAATTAAAACAGTTCAGTTTCGTATTTAAAATAATATCTTATTTTAAATATTCTATTTATACTTCTATTTATAAACAATTCATATAAAATCTTATTTTATATTCAACACTTTAATAATTCCATCTAAATTTCTCGTTACAACTCTACGTTCATATCCCGTTTCAATTATCGATGTTAAAATTGATTCTTACTCCTCTATATAAGTTCTGACTTATATATGTCATTTATCCACTGATAAATAATTAACTTATTTTATAAAATATTATTTATAAATTAATCTGCTCCCTTTATCTGTTGTACTTCTTCATATAAGTTCAGACTTATATATCTTTATTTATCCATTGATAAATATTTTCCTTAATTTATAAAATATTATTTATAATTTATTCCTCTCAATTCATCTGTTAAAACATATTTTTATTTAATATCTATTTTAAATAAATCATCTCAAATTTTCTTTTATAAGTCAAAATCTCCTTTTTAATAATTCTATTCATTTTCCAAACATCCCTTTTTAATAATTTTATTCATTTTCCAAACATCCCTTTTTATAAAATCTGGTTATTTCATAAAAATTCCTTTGTTTCAACATTCACCTTGAAATCTCTCCTTTTATAAAATCCCTTACGCATTGAAATTTTCCATTTTACATCCCAGGGTTTTTTATGGTATTTAAAATACTAAATAACAATGATCAATATCATTCTAACACACATAATCAATAACAGATTGTATATCACATCATATATCACAATATAAGAAAAACAGTAAAATAATTGTTGAGGAATCCAGTTGGATCCCTCCAACCTGTTTCCCTGCATCCACAGATGTTAAAGAATATAATTAACATTGATTCCATTTCAATATAAAATATTATGATAAACAAAATCGATATTTGATTAATGATTTTTATATATTTATATCGTTATCTAAAATTTTAACCAATACATCAGCAATTCAACCAAACAATCATCACATAGCTTTAAATCATCATTTATCATTACTAGATTATATTTATAAAAATATAAATTGATCAGAGTTAGTAAGATTTACACACATTGGACTGTTATCGTTAAATAATGATTAACTATCTTTGATTCAGATAGACATTTTATTTTGTAATAAATTGTAATGAGCTCCAACTCACTTCGAATTAGTTCCATTCTGTAGCCACCGTCCATACAATCCCAATGGATCTTTTTTCGCTGAATTCCGATCCTGTATGACAAAGATATACCATTTATAAGTTAGTACATTATTTTAAATTAAATTAAACTAATTTTTATTAGACGAACCTTACCAAATCACCGGCCCATCACCCATAGATACCCGACCCGCCAAACCATCTTTTTCCCTCCTGCATATTTCCGTCAAGCCAATTACAGTACCATTTCCGACATTTCAAACCTCCCTTGTTCCTTCAATCTTCCACGATAATTCAAACAAAAATAACAATAATTCCTCTCTTCAAATTCTCTTTCCCTTCATACTCTTTTCATCTAACTCGCATCTATCTATCACCAACGTGTCGAACAGCCTTTCATCACCATTACAGTAAACTTTCATATCCCCTTTCTCCTTCCACAACGCACAGAATCTTCCACCGACTTCACCATTTTGCTTTCTTTTCCAGACTAAATTGACTCCTCTCAACGCTTCGCCCAGTCTTAGTCAGCTCGCACGCCACTTATCCCATCATGTCCACCACCCCTCTTTGCTACCCTATAGGAACTCGTGACACTCATATGCATCAAACCCTTTGAAAATTTCATAGCACCTTCTACTCGATCTTACAAATCCAAAATCAATCATCAAAGCTAACATTAATAAATAAATCTCCTGATGTTTTTAACAATAGTCACGTCACTGCAAAACCAGTGTTCGAATTTGTTGCCAAACCCATGAATACTGACATTGAGTTGAAGAGAATTAGCCCAGGAATTCGCATATATAAATATAGTGATTTATAGAATTTTGTTGGAATTTTTCTGTGATTTCTAAACTCACGATGGTTTTTATTTGTGGCGGCTTGATTCTTTTGCTATGTTGACTAAGGTAGAAATGAAATTAGGTTTAGGGTAACTGATGGGTATTTATAGAAGTTTAAATATATTTTTATTCGAATATTATATTAATTTATATTACAACGCTGTTTGTATTTGTCGTTAAAAATCCACATGATCACACACGATATCCAAAAATCATGAAAATTGGCATGCAGCTACATTTCGACATTACGGACCAAGCGAAGCTGGTTTCGTCGAATTCCGAATTAGTTTTCCCACACAGCGTATTTTTAAAGTCAAATTATTAACTGTTTTTCATATTAAAATCCCGTAAGGCCACTTACTGACTCCAAAAATCACGAAAATTGAAATATAATAATAATTTAATATTCTGGATCCAACAAAATTAGTTCCATCGAAAACGTAGCTCGTTTGCAAAACTGGTTATTTTTATAGCTCTAAATAAATCCATTTAAACATTAAATATATTTAAAAAAATTTAAATATAATATTAATAAATTAATATTATAGTATATATCCACACAGAATATCATATAGCTAGTCAAAGTCTAGTGGTCCAGTGGTTTACGAACACCATGAGTTGCTGCATGTAGTTTGCACTGGCACAGGTCCGATCCCCAGCGGCCACAATACCGAGACATAGTGCACGACCACTATAAAACCGGCTGAACCAAAGGGCATGGTAGACATAGTCTTCGTGTCCCCAAGGTTAGCTGCCCGCTTTTTTTTAATTTTTTTTTACAAAGTTTTTCATCAAAAATGGTTGCTGCTCCAATTCCCGCCCAATCCCATCCACCAACCCCAAACCCTATCCCTGTCGTACCTTCAGCTGTTCCTCCATCTGACAAACCGCCATCCGCCCTTCCACCTCTACCTCAGCCAATAAAACCGCCTGAACCTGTGTCATCAACCTCCCGTCCAATCATACCTACACTTCTTTCTTCTTCTGAACTCCCTACCTTAATCCAAACCTCTTTTCCTTCCTCATTGTCAACCAAATCCCTTTCGACCCCATCTTCTTTTGAACAGACTTGGACTTCCCTTTTTCAGCATCTTCCCAGGAATGCAGGCAAGTACACACCTGTTCAAATGGACATAATCTTCAATGGAGATATAATGGTTCCCACCTCTGATATTGTTAAAGCTGGTGAGGAAATTTGGGGAAATTATGTCGTTGGTTTCTTCCTCGACAAACCTTTATCTTATACCATGGTCATCGAGACTCTTAAAGCCAGATGGAAACTGAGAGGTAGAGTAAAGGTTAAATCCGATGGTACGCTATTTCTATTCTTATTCTTAGATGCTAAAGATAAAGAGAGAGTAATCAATGGAGATCCCATAGTAATGAAGAACAAGCTGTTTATTATAAAAAGGTGGGATCCAAACGTCAGCAACGTGTGTGGTCTGATAAAGGCAGTACCGGTTTGGATAAGATTAACAAATATCCCCATTTATTTGTGGTCGAATACAGGCCTTAATTGGCTATCAAATAGAATTGGCAAGCTGATTTGTTTTGACAGTACTACGGAGTCTATGGCCTATATTCAAGAAGCTAAGTGTTTAATTGAAATAACCCCTTTTGAAGAGTTACTTGAAAAGTTTCCGGTGCAAAACCCTGATGGATCTACGCAAATGATTCATGTAACGTATGTTTGGAAGCCTGACTTGTGTGTTCAATGTAGTGTATTCGGTCATAAAACACTGGATTGCAAGAAGAAGGAAAATTTTGGAAGAGAAGCAAATGCTAATGAAAGCAAGAAAAAACAAAACGAGGAAATGCCAAGAAGCTCTGCTTATAATATCAGTAAAAATGCAAATACATCGCACACCAGTTCATGGACCAGAGTTGCAACAAATAATAGCAATGGCAAATTTTTAAATAGAGGTGATACAAGAAAAAGCAAGGAAATCGTGTGTGATGCTCTTGCAAAAG
The DNA here is from genome assembly GCA_030737875.1 of Allium sativum. NCBI lineage: Eukaryota > Viridiplantae > Streptophyta > Magnoliopsida > Asparagales > Amaryllidaceae > Allium > Allium sativum. The sequence goes on along the minus strand of CM060915.1, from coordinate 974,853,718 downwards.
CAAAAGAGAGAAAAACAATGGAAAAAACTGGACATACTACCACTGGAAAAAACAAATATGTACAAAAGGGAAAGCAAAATGACATTAACAGATTTGAGGTATTGAAAGAAATAGAAGAAGGCGAAATTGAGGACTGTGATGAGGATGACAATATAGAAGTGGAGAATGATAATGTAGCTGTCAATGAAGTGCACAAACAAAATGATGATGTTCTAATTGATCGGGTAGTAGAGACAAACAAAAATGAATGGAAACAAGGAAAGAAAAAGAAGAACAACAGAGAAACAGAAGACAAAAAGAAAGGTGGCAATTTGAAAAAGTATGGTAGAGTCTCTCAACATGCATGCACTAATTATGTTGTGAATGGCAACAAAAATGGTGCTCACCAACCTTCTCAAATCATTGTGATTAATAAACTTCCTCACGACAAATCTCTCCACAAATCAAATCTTCCCCCCATCTTACCAAAACCATCAGCCTTTGTGGCTCCTACTCCAATTGTTTCACCACATTCTCGTGATGATTCAATCTTTCCCCCTTCCCTTAATGACATTATCATAGATCCACCACCTGATCTTACCTAAGACCAGTCCTCAAACCCATCATCCCCCCATTGCCTCTGATTTGCAAAAGACACTCCAAGAAAGAAGGAAAGAAAGTGATCATTAAAATTTCGGATATAAAAGCAAAAAAGAAGAGGAAAAAAGCAAAAAAGCAGAGGCGTTTGTCTCCAAATCCCTCCTCCATTGCTTCTCCTATCTCTTCTACATTGATGACACCTTTGGATTCAGATGATGATTCAGAGGATTTCCTCTCAATGCCAAAAAAAAAACCCCATCTTCTCCTAGAAGAACTAGAAGCTCTGTGAAATCTTCGACCAGTTTTAAATGATTCACAATGTTGCTGTGTGGAATATTCGTGGTGCACATAAAAAATCAAAACTTGATCAAGTTAAAAACCTTATCCGTGATCGTCACCTATCTCTCATCTCTATCTCTGAAACAAAACTGAATACTCATCAATCTCAGATTGCCTCCAAGTATATAAATCCATCTTGGCACTTCCTAACCAATATTCAACATGCTCCTTATGGCAGATTGCTGATTTTATATGATCCTTCCATTTTCTCTTTAAGCCCAATCCTTTTCGACTATCAGTTCATTCATTCCCATATCACCCACTTACCATCATCCACCTCCTTCTATATAACCTTCATCTATGCGAGCAATTGCCAAATTGAAAGACAAAAACTTCATAACTACTTGCCTCATTTCTCTCAAAGCTCTCACCCCTGGTTGCTTATGGGAGATTTTAACTGCTCCTTTAAATCCGAACACAAAAGTGGTGGCAATCCCTTGTCGTATCGGATATGTCCCCCTTGAATAATGCTATGCACCTCTCTGGCTTAATTGAAATCCCATCTTCTGGCTGTGCTTTCACATGGAGCAATAAGAGTCTCTCCAAACCTAGAACTCTAACTAAGATAGACCATGGTATGATGAATCCCATATCCCTCTCCTGTTGGCCCTCCATTCATATCCAAATTCCTAAGCCTTTACTCTCTGACCATTGCCCTCTCATTCTCATCTTTGGAGCAGCAAACATTTTTAAACAAGTAATTTTTAAATTTTTTGATGAATGGATCAATAATGCTGATATGTTTCAGGTTGTCCAAAAGGCTTGGAGCATTCACACGTATGGCAATCCTATGTACAACCTGCAAAAGAAATTAAAGAACACCAAAGAAGCTCTGAAGATTTGGTCTCGGAATGTCTATGGGAAAGGAAACAAATTATCTTCCATATTAGCAAAAGAGCTTGAACAGGTACAAAGCAAAAACATCACTACTGGAGCTGATCTCAACTCATATATTCTGGAGAAAGAAATTACCGATAATCTGGATCGTGCATTGCAGTCCGAAGCTAGAATGATGCAGTAAAAATTAAAGCAGAATTGGTCTACTCTTGGTGATAGAAACTCAAATTTTTTCCATGCTTCCCTCAAAATCAAACAATCAAAATCCCTTATCCATTCCATATATGATATGCATAGCCGTCTGCATGACACCCCTAACCAGATCGATGATGCCTTCCTTGCTTACTATACTTCCCTTATAGGCAAACAACCTGATCATCCTGACCTATCCTTCACCTCTGGTTATCCTTAACCCCTAGTATGCGACAAGCTATCATAATCCCTATTAGTGATGAAGAAATTAAAAACTCCATATTTTCTATGCAGAAATCGGCTTCTCCAGGACCAGATGGATTCACGGCTACCTTCTTTATTCATTGTTGGCAAATAGTATCTAAGGATGTGTTAAAAGCGGTTCATAATTTTTTTGATAAAAATAAGATGTTGTCATCCGTCAACTCTACAAACCTAGCCTTAATTCCAAAAGTTACAAATCCTCTCGATGTATCTCATTTTAGACCGATAGCGTGTTGTAATGTCATATACAAAGCTATATCTAGAATCCTTGCAACAAGACTCAAACTTGCTTTAGAGCCGTTAATATCTCTTAATCAAGCGGCTATTTTACCCAATAGGAGCATTGTGGATAACATCTTATTGACCCATGAATTATTGAATGGGTACTCCAGGAAATACATATCTCCTCGGGCTCTGTTGAAAATTGACATAAGAAAGGCTTTTGATACCGTAAATTGGAGCACAATCATTCACATCATGGAAAGGATGAATTTTCCGAGCAAATTTGTAAATTGGATATACTTATGCATCTCAACAGTTAGATACTCGCTGGTATTTAATGCTCGTACGGTGGGTTATTTCAAGGGATGCAACGGATTGCGGCAAGGAGATCCGGTTTCTCCCTACCTCTTCATTCTAGTTATGGAGACACTTAATCTTGAGATAGAGAGGTAGGTGACCTTAAAGAACTTCACATTGCATCCCATGTGCAGGAATCCTCGTGTTACTTCTCTGGTATTTGCCGATGACCTAATGATCTTCACCATACCCACTGTAAAATCTCTACAAACCATAATGAAAACCCTTGTATCTTTCCATTCATTCTTCGGCCTCAAAATAAATACAGACAAATCTCAAATCCTCCTCACAGGATTAGATTTAGAGCAAATTCAGGTTTGTATGAACATCACCATGATGACGAGAATGAATAGCTCTATGTCTTACCTCGGTATCCCTCTTGCCACCAAAAGAATTTCGATAGCACAATGTATTCCGCTTTACGAAAAGATCACAACTTTTATGTCTCGATGGGAAAATAGGTATATCTCTCATCCTAGTAGGCTAGTCATCATCAACTCTCTTATATTCTCTATGACAGTCTATTGGTGTAGAACTTTCATTCTTCCAACGAAATTGCTAACTATGATAAGATCGGCAATGCGTAATTTCCTATGGACCGGGTCCATGCATTCTAGAAAATTGTCTCCAATAGCTTTTAAAAAACTGGAAAAACCAAAACAGAAAGGTGGCCTTGGCATCAAAAATATAAGCATATGAAACTATGCTGTATTATCCATTCTTTTTGAGAGAATCGTCGTACGATCGAAGTCTATATGGGTCGACTGGTGCATCAGCCACAATCTGAAATCTGACAATATATGGACTGTTGCTCCAAAACCGACATGTAGTTGGGTGTGGAAGACTGTGCTGAAAGTGCGAGACAAGTTATTACCATGTTCATGTATTCTATTATCCCAAGACAATAGAGATAAATTCTGGAATACGCCGTGGTTGAGAACTGGTATGCTGCTTAGCAAAACATTTCCGTACGATTCCATAATGCAAAGTAGTATACCTTTGAATGCGCGTGCGATGTCCTACATTGTTGATGGATTCATCAGTATTCCGGTCTGTGGTAATAATGTTATTGATGTAGTGTTGCAATGCTTCAATGGAAGGAGATACCAAATGAACCAGCATGCTACATATGGTTGGACTGATTTACACATAAAGCACGGTACTGATGTGGTTTACTCTGAGCTATCTACTGTAGCGAGCATGCCAAAACTTAAATGGTACAAGAGGATATGGGATAAACATGCGTCGGAATGGTTAACTTTCACTGCTTGAGGGTTTACCACAATGCAATACACACTCGCGCTAATCTTCATGCTAAGGGGATTAATGTTCCCGATGTTTGCGTCTTCTGCAGGTCTGCCGAGGAGAATCACCACCACCTCTACTTCAATTGCTCCTTTACTTATGTGTTATGGTCAAAGATCCGTAAAAGAGGTGGTTTCATGGGTCCTAAAAGAAACAATGAGGAGGAATGGTAGAGTATTTATAAAGCAACAAGATGGAAGCAGAGCATCACATATGAATTGTTGATAATGTTCAAAGTTACATTGTCTGCAATCTGGAAGGAAAGAAATGAACGAGTATTTAATGCTCTCACAAAAACAAGACTGCAATTGTTTCATGAGATCAGCTCTAGTATAAGCAAAGAGATCACCATGTCCTCTTACTCTTTCGATCCGGAAGTGCTTCTTAGATGGTCTTAGCTTTCTCCTATCTTCTGTTCTTTTCTATCTCTTGTATTTCTGTTTCTTGTATCCCCGTATTTATATTGTAAGCTCTATCTTATTATATAAATAATATGGTAGGGGCTATTCAACCCCGCTGGCTTTGCCAAAAAAATATATCATATAGCTCCAAAATATTCATATCTGGATTAATAACTTGATATTTCAAATTCGGGTTAAATCGATACTCCATTTATATTGAAAATCCATTTATAATATAAATAAATCGTTATAAAATTATAAAGGAATTCCATAGCGATTTTTTGAAAATTTGATTTGAATATAAATCAAAATCTACCCAATGAAATCCCGAATTTTCTCTTCCATTAGAAAATATACTTCACAAGCTCCGAACATTTCTTGTTTCACAGAAATCCGGCTTAAAACGGATTCTGTATATTCGTTTAAAGTTCGAATCGCCAAATTATGAACTACCGCGCCATTTCGAGCTCGATTTTAGTTATAATATAAATTTCATTCAACTAACATTTATAAAATATATTTGTTATTATAATTCAATTCTAAACTGAATTATATCTTATATAAATTCCAATTCACACAATATTGTAAATTCCACTATTTCAAAAATTAAATATACTATTCTATTATTTATATTAATTAAATATTCAGTATTATAATTCTTGTCACTTTAAACTACCAAACCATCCTTTAAATAATTAAATAAATTATTTATTATCCGTTAAAAGTACGGGTCGTTAAAGATTCTCAGGCGCGAAGAAAAACTATAACAACCCGGAAAATCAGAACTAATTAAATTTTTTTATTTTGGCAATTTTAAAGAATTTTAAATATATAAAATGATTTATTTTAAATAATAACGACTAAAAATTTATTTAAATCAAAGTTAGAACGAATAAATTTATTTTAATTATGTAACTAGCCTGAAATGGCATGGTAGTTTAAAAATTCGATTTCAAATTTCAAATGAATGTACAGGATTCAAAATAAATCGAATTTCAGTGAAATAAGAAATATTTGAATCTGTTCAAAAATACCTTTCTAATGAATGTGAAAAATCCAGATTTCATTACGGGAATAAAAAGTTATGTCCAGTTGAAAATTCAGAATAGTCTTTATGGAGTGTATATATATATATAACCCTTAAAAATAGCGATTTTGCAAACGACCTCTGTTTTCGGTGAGACCACTTTTGTTGGATCCGGAATGTCAAATCATTATTAGATTCCAATTTTCAGAATTTTTGGAATTAATATGTGAGCGTGGTGAATTTAAACGTGTTTGGTCATTTCAGTTTGAATTATATTGACTTGAAAATGACCGTTTTTCAAACGATCTCCAAATTCGATGAAATTAGCTTTATTAGGACCGTATAGTCAAAAAATAGCTAGATTTAATTTTATGGAATTATTGGAGTTAGTATGTGGCCCCGATAAATAAAAATGTACGTTTAAATTCAATATATGTTGACTTATATTTCAATTTTGATAAAAACTAATCGAAACAGTCGACTTGGCTTACCGAACATATTCCATTGTGTTCGAAATGGGGGTATTTAGCTAGGGGTGACAGTCGTTGGGTTTGGTTTGGAGTTCGTGGCATTAAATAAGTACTTTTCGAATTTAATAATTAAATATATTATTATATATAGGGTCAAATGTCAAAAGAAACCCTAATTTCACTAGTTTCTTCAGCACCGCCATCATCTAAAGAATGAAGGGCTGAAGTGGTCCAAATTTCTCGTTTTAATTTCTTCACATCTGCTTAATATAATTCAAATCATTCAAAGGAAATATTAAAGAGGATTCAACGAGCTTTAAATCCATATGAATATGATCATATTTCTTGGCTTGAATTTCTCGATATTTGGGCCGAAACCGCCCTTGTTTGCGCCGGATTTAATGGCCCTCTAGGCCGTCGAGTTGATCGTGGCGCCAGGAGGAGGAAAGAGACGTGGAGGCGAGCCATGTGGGGGTTTCAGATCGTCGACCGATCGCCTCATTTATCGGGCGCTGGAAGGTTTTTGAAGTAAGGGTTTTGTGAGAGATGGGTTCTGTCGGTTCCAGGCAAAAACAGATGAAGAAGATGGTTTATGGGGTTAACGGTGGGTTAATGAAAATTAAGGTTGATTAATAAATTAATTATTTAATTTATCGCTTGATATTCATATGACCGTATCTCATTCATCCGAACACAGAATCCAATGAAACCAGAACCGTTGGAACCATGAAGTCGAGTTCTACATTTCAGAGCTGGCCAGAACAAATTCAGATCAATCAGGAATTTTGATTGAATTAAACACAAAGTTAAATTCAGTTAAAAACAATCGTTATCAACGATTTTAGAACCGGTCAAGGTGAGAACTTCTCTCACTATAAACATTTGTAAAGTTATTTAGTTTCTGTTAGATCACCTCCCTGTCGTCCACAGCCTGTGGACGATTTATTTGATTGTATTATGTTGTGATTGTGATGTGAAACAAATATATATATATATATATATATATATGAAATGTTATGTATGAAATGTGAATAAAATATATATATGAAATATATATATGTATGAAATGTGAATAATATATATATATATATGATGTGAATAAAAATATACATATATATGCAATGAAAATTATATATATACATGCGATGAAAATAATATATATGTGTTGTGAAAATTATATATATATGCGGTGTGAATAAAATATATATATACGATGTGAAAATTATATATATATATATGCGTGGTGAAAATAATATATATATATATATGAAATGGAAATAATATATATATATATGAAATGGAAATAATATATATATGAAATGTGAAAAATATATATGAAGTGTGAATAAAATATTTATGAAATGAAAATAATATATATATGAAATGTGAAATATATATATATATATATATATACACGAAGTGTGAATAAAATTTATATATGAAATGAAAATAGTATATATATGAAATGGAAATAATATATATATGAAATGTGAAAAATATATATATGAAGTGTGAATAAAATATATATATATATATGAAATGAAAATAATATATATATATGAAATAAAAATAATATACATATAAAATGTGAATAATATATATATGAAGTGTGAATAAAATATATATATGAAATGTGAAAAATATATATAGGAAGTGTAAATAATATATATATATATGAAATGGAAATAATATATATATATATATATGAAATGGAAATAATATATATATATATGAAATGGAAATAATATATATATGAAATGTGAAAAAATATATAGGAAGTGTAAATAATATATAAATATATGAAATGGAAATAATATATATATATATGAAATGGAAATAATATATATATGAAATGTGAAAAATATATATACGCGTAGTGAATAATATATATATGAAATGCGAATAATATATATATGAAGTGTGAATGAAATAAATATTGATTGGTTTAAAATATTATTTTTAACATATATATGAGATGTATAAAATTGTCATATAATGGAATATTCAATTTTGATTTAAAATTGAAATGGAAATCATTTTTAAAATGAATTTAAAACAATTTATAAAATACGTTTTAAATGGAAATCGATGATATATATATATATATATATATATATATATAATGGCCTGAATAGAACGCGCCGCGCCGCGACCATTCGCAAATTTCGACCATTGACTTCGAATTGACATTATGGGAGATCCGATTGTCGGATTCTCCTAAAACCAGAACCATTGGGTTCGTATCGAAAAGAGCTTTCCAACTAATACAAGAGATTTGAAACCTAACAGAGGAATTTGGAATTATGTCCAAATCAAATTAGGAAAAGGTCGTTGTAAGTGCAGTTCGATGACCGTTTATGGAAGTCGACTGAAAGGGCCATAATAAAATTATTAAAAATATTAATAATTTGTGTAAAATCATAATAAATGATTTGGAAAGAATTTGGATGAGAAATTACACATTTGTGATTATACGGATATTGTTGTGGGAATTTGGAAGATATTGATATCGTTATTCCAATACAATATCCATTGGTTTCAGAATTTGGTATTGAATATAAGCCGATATAATTTCTATTCTGAGCCTTATATTTAATATCGAATGGGATTTTGGGTTTGTCGTGAACTATGTTTAAATGACACTGGTTTTTAACCTAGTTAAAGTAGGATTAATTTCCAGAAAGTTGAACAATCAATAAGAAAAGAATTTTGGGACTGAAACCAATTGGATTTTGAATAAGCCTTTAATTAGATTGTGAATGAATAAATGGTAATTGAATTTACCAAAACATGAGATGTGATAAAACCAAATTTACATGGTTGTTGATATTGATTGTGATTGATTGATTGTTTGGACTGTGCTCAGCCAGTTTATGAGCCAAACATGCTTTTACATTTAGCATTGGGTTGTGTAAAAATATCTGTGTGCTAACATCTTGCGAAACACTTCACGGTTTGACTATGAGATGTGTAGCCATGATGTTGAGTTCATTTCAAATTTAATGAATGATTTTGAAATGATATTTTCTTAAGTGAAAAGAAATTTATTCCCTATTTTGGACAGGGAACGTTTTATAAAAATGTTTTATAAAATAAAAAGGATTTCGAGGGCTAAACCCAATGGTTTCGAAATGATCCGAAAGTGTATTATGGTTTTACATTGTAGTTCATCACATATTCGATCAGTTGATATTAATGATGTATCTGTTTATTGGCGGAGAATTTATGCTCTTGCGTAACACCCTTCTTTGAGATATACGAGCTCAAAGGTTATGTGATTAATAGTGACTGATCATATGTGTGAATTGTTGATGTGAAGTACTATAGTTTGAATGTACTTGTGATTATTATGTTGTGAAATGATTTTCCCTACTTCGGGATATGAAATGATTTAGTATGTGGCTAAAGATCGGGTGACCTGGACGACTAAAAGTATGGGTTGGATCCAGGACCTTAGGGTGAGTGGTCAGCGTGTAGCCTGCTCCATCGTGGGAGGTGCACATATATATATCGAGTTAGAGAGGCACATACAGCCTTGTCTGAGGGAAGATTCCTGATATTTGATTGCATACTTGTTTGTATGCACTGTGATGATTTGGAATTCATATTTCCAAAGATTTTGATTTGAGATCCCGAAGTGAAATCTACTTTGATATAAAAGTTAGATATGCATTTTCAAATGATTTGAACTAGAAATCGGGAAATAAAGTCCAAAGGAATAATTTCTGTAAATTGAATTGGATTTGGAAAATCTAAGTGTGGTGATTAATCTAAATGGGTAGATTGGGATATTGCATGTTGATTGATGCATAGTAGATCCATATGTATATTATTGGTTGATGTTTATGTACTGGTATTCATGGGGGTAAACCCGTTCTGTGACATACGGCGTGGTCCTATGTATTCCTTATTTTAAAGTAAAATTTTAAATAACTGTTTTAAGTTCTCACACCAGTCCCATAACTGACCTGTAGTTTGTTTTTCCCTTGCAAACTCGGGTGCTCCTATTTTCCACACGGGCAGTCGAGTGGTTTGTTTTGCAGATATTTATTTACTGAGCAGGATTTTGGATTGAAGCTTAAAGCTGTGTCCAGACATTGATAGTCTTATGCTGTGTTAGTTTATTTTTTCCGCTGCATTGTATTACATTTGTTGTAAATTAATCTTCCGATGTATTATTATTTTTCGGTACTCTGATATTTTGTACTATGATGTAACATTATTATGAAGTTTATAAAAGTCTTTTGTTATTTTTTCTGATGTGTTGTATGCCCAGAGTTAGCGTATGTGGGATTCGAACGGTCTTGGTCGATTTAGCGATCAATTAGGTCCGGGCGAAATCCGTATCGTTACAAAAACGTATTTGTTTGTCTCCAGGTTAGGAGAATAACGTGTACTCTACATTATAGAAGAACAATGTATCTGTTATTGTGCAATATTTAAAAGAAACAACATTTTGCCATTTTGACTTCAATTTGCATTTCATTTGATCTGTTAGTACAATTACATTTCACTATTTCATTACCTCCTTTTGTTATATTCTATTTATAATTTTCAAGTACTCAAACATCCACGTTCTCCCACGGCCTTCTTAGTTCCTTCTTGTGATGATTGCCCTCAATTCCTGCACTTAACAAGACAAATAATGCACCGAAAGAGGTGTCAGATAGCTATGGACGATCATCAGTGTAGGATAACACAAACGGGACTTGTCGTATAACTCACAACACAAGGATAAACTATAATAGAACATATACAACAGACAATAGTAGTGAAGCATAATTAAGCAGATTCTTAAACTTTTTCATATCACCATGAAATTTCCATATAGACTTGGATTGCACCATATGAGTCTATACAATGAGCCTCTCTACAAGTCACTCAGATAATACATCAAACAACGGAAAACATCAAATACTATATAGCAGAAAATAATACGTCAGCCTTCTGCTTGTCATTGCTCAGCAGCATCGTCCTCATTAAAATCTATCACCTGTCACCTGCTACTTAGTCTGGCCATCCACAACAGAATGAACAACCCAAGTTAATAAGAGGGAGACATAAAACCTTGAGCTAGACAACAGTCTTAATGAGAGATAAAACAGTTATCAAACATCATCAATAAAGCATATGAGAATAGGCATATTAATTAACTAAGCTACCATAACCAACAGAGAAGAATTCAAACCCATCTTGCCCACATCCGACAGTGATAGCCTTTACAAAAAACAATTAGGAACAATAGTACATTCATGGCAATCAATTATCAAGCGTATACCATCCTAATCGATGTCAACATCTCCCAAGTACAAGTACCAAAGGCCTAAACCAACATCAGACAAGCACTCAAGAGATGTCTCCTTTGACGTTGAATAATCTACACAAGACGTATAAGCAAAACAATCATCATCCATGACTCTGGCTATCACCACCAATCCTGCTTTGAAACCATCGTTAATCGTATGACCGGCTCAACACCTTGTCGTCCGTCAACGGCTAATGGTAAAACCTGATTCTAACAAAACTCCATATGCCATCGTGCTCATTTCTAGGCCCGTCATGCTTCCCAGTGTACTCGACTAGCCACTTCTAGTGTTTTGTGCATCCCCATTATACCCCTGCTTTTAGTACGCTAGAACCTACGAAAACTATAATTCCTCGACCTTAGATATCTCTAATTATCTAGCCTGATGATTGTTCATAAACTCAAGCCACTTCTCGAGCAACCATTATCCACAGACTCACCACCTTGAGTCGTCTTCATATTCGTAGCATTTGACGATCAACGAACACATCACAACACTTCGATATTCCTGGTTGAATGCAACTCGAAGCCACATTCATTTCTGAAAAAAAATAGCACCACTTGATTCACACTTCTATGAATCGCCTCTCCCCAGGTCATAGCCGACCCATATGGGCCATCCATCAATATTCAGACCAACTCGAACACTCGTGCGACCCATGAGATGCCTCATACCGACCCGACCCATCACTAACACCTTAGGTCATCCAACGATCCGACCTCTTAGGTCGTCCAATGACCTGATGCTTCAAAAGCTTCACCGACTTGGCTGCTTGAGAAGCTTCAAAGACCTGACTCAGATTGGATTCTCCATGACCTAACCCCATGTGTCTTTGCTCCGCATGACCGACCTGACCTCGAACGATCTAGCACTGGGCGACCCGAAGCCAACGATCCAACTCAGAATGACCCGACTTTTCCAAAGTAGAACAACCTGATCCATACTCCCCCACTTCATCAAGTTCCAACGACCTGAAGCCCCTCAAAGCTCCAATGATTTGGTGCCCAGGACCTGAAGTCAATGAGCCGACCTAACTTCAAATGACCTAACTTCATTTCTTGAGCAACAAGCCATGCGACCCATCCAAAAACAACACGACTCAATATTTGACCAATCTGTCTCTAATCTATCTCAACCACTCCATCACCAAACGACAACATCGATGCAAAAAACTCATCCAATTCAACCATCAACACTTATGAAATCGTCAACAACACTTGAACAACAATTATCCATCATACAACCATATGAAACTCACGAAATCATGATAAATCAGTGAATAAACAAAATAGTGTATCTAAACTTGCATAAACATGTGAATTAACATAATAATTACTAATTTAAGTTGCTATATTAGATCCTATGGTGATTCAAATGAAAATATACTTACCATGATGTAGATCTTGGTTAAACAACTTAAAATGATGAAAATAAGATCAAACAACCCATATACTTGATTGAATCTGTGTGAGAGATGCTTATCACTCATCAAATCTTCAAACAATTTGAAAACATTAAATCCCAGTTCGGACAATGAAGAATGATCTTCAAACCACTCAATTTGATGCAATCTCCACTCACTTGACGTAGATCTAGCTTTGCTTGATGTAGATCTTAAATCGACTTGCGTAGATCTAGAATTTTAATGGAGGAAAGGTGTATTTGATTTAGCAAGGAGGATCAGGAGCTCAACCAAATGAAAGAATGAAGAAAAGTAACCCTCTCTCCATGCCTATAACCTCATATTTATACCCTCAAACCATCCCACTAATGGACCACACCAAATTAGCCCATTAATGACTAGCCAAACCTGTATAAAAATTGTGTAGCACTAAAACAGTGATTTCTCTTAAACCGCTAAACCAAATCTTTAATGTGACCACTCTATGGAATTGGCAACACCATTTCCTTTCCAATGAAATCCATCTCAGCACCTGATTCAATCCCAGTCAAAAGTTATTCCCTGTACAAAACTGATATGGGAAAAATGGTCATAAACAAAACAGGTTAAAAACTATGGACATGTCTCACATCCTCATAAATAACATATAAAAATATGAGAATGATCCAAACCTCAGGGAATTAAATAAAAATATTTTATGATTATCCGATACGTTAAATGCTGGATGTTACATTCTCCCCTCTTTAAGAATTTGCCTCCTAAAATTCCAAGCAAAACGCAAGCAACCAGGAACAATTCGGCATGCCTATCATCCACGAAGAGCCAATTTTACCATTCAAACTAGCATCCATCAGGCCATGCATCTGTAGCCTTAACCTTGCACGTAGAATTTTAAAAACTATAGTACAAGTTACAATGATATAAGGTGATACGACATTAATGGGCCATATCGACGAAGGTCATGCACTGAAATCACCATCCGGCCTAGACCGGAAGATAACGCGGATTGTGTGAGAACATGACGCATCGGAACGCAGAATATTTCATTGCTATTGCAACAATATACATCAAAGTACAAGAATATCAGAGAATGGATAAATATTACATAGCGGAAATACAATATTAGAGAATAAAATACATAGCAGTAGAAATAAAAATGTATAAATACAATGCACAACGGAAATACATCAACTAACACAACTAAAAGAGATACATGAATACAAAGCTTTCCGAATATATCTCCAATTGTAAACCAGTATCCTGTTAAATAGAAATCTGCAAAACCAAAACTACTAGTTACCCATATGGAAAATATGGGCACCCAGAGTTTAGGTAAAAACAACAAACTCCAAGTCAGTTATGGGGCTGGTATGAGAACTTAAAATAGTTATTAAATCTTACTTTGAAAGTTGGGAAAAATCATGGGACCACGGCGTACGACACGGAATGAGTTTACTCCATATGAATATCAGTTTAGAAATAAAAACAACACAATGCTTTTTGAAAAAATGAAGCTATTATAAGACTCAGGTTCTATCACACAATGCAAAACAAGCCGGAGGATAGACTTTTACCTTATAATAGCCAAACATGCTTGTTATGCTTTTAAAATGAATAATTTTGATGTTTCTATATGTGCATAGTGTAAGAAACAACTTCAAATATAAATGTAGCAATCATAGACGGCATTGTACCCCATCTTATTATGTCGCTATATAGGTTTGTGTAACGACTCGGATTTCGCCCGGACCTAATCGATCACAAGATCGACCAAGACCGTTCAAACCCCGGATACGTTAACCTTGGGCATACAACACATTAGAACAAATAACAGGAGACTTTTATAAACATTATAATAATGTTACATCAGAGTACAGAACATCAGAGTACATCGATAAAATACAGCGGAAGATAATTTACAATGGTTTAATAAATTGCAGCGGAAATGAATAAACTAGTACAGCAGAAGTCTATCAATGCTCTGGACACAGCTTTGAGCTTCGATCTAGAATCCTGCTCAATATATCTGAAAAATAAGCTACTCGACTGCCCGTGTGGAAAATACGGGCACCCGAGTTTGCAAAGTGAAACAAACTGCAGGTCATTCATGGGACTGGTATGAGAAATCTTTCCTAACTTATCTAACAATAAGGCTAATCTCAGGACCACGCGGCTAACGCGGAACGGGTTTACTCCATTGGATTGCCAGTGCATGAAATAAAGTAAATTGTTGAACAACGCAATGCTTTTTAGAAAAATGAAACCAATATAAGACTCAAGTCCCATCACATAATGCAATGCAAATCGGAGGATAGAGTTTTACCTTATAATGGGCAAAAATGCTTGATACGTATAAAATGGATTTGATATTATTATTAGTGTCTATATGTTTCAAAAACATTTCAATTATAATGTATCAATTATAGACGGCATAACTACCATATACTATGTCGCCATACTAGTTATACAATCAAAACCGTATGCTGTCGTATTGGAAGTTGGATTTCCATCATGAGTCAAGGCTAGGAACGATCTCCTTACCGATTCGAGAAACTCTAGCAATGTCTCAGGATTCGGACGCTGGCGAACCCGTGGACCCTACAGGGCCGGTCCACAAATACTTTAGTGGATTAGTTATGGCTGAACGCACGCTCCCCGATCCTATTGGACCTATAATTTAGCCATCGGCGACCAATAAATTTGAGGCGCCTCATAATCCATCAACCACATAAGTAAAATGTCAGGGCTGGTAAGTCGCTGACACCACTTCTAGCTAGAAAGAAACGTGTGCAATCCCCGCGTTCCCTTGCTCCGTTTTAGACTCTTACCGGGGTGTGAGGCTCGCGAGGTAACGTTATACACAAAGCTATGCCGAAATAGGCTATGCTTTGATCATCCCACACGACTCTGCTTTTCAACAAAAACCTTGATCATTTGCATCATGGCATGTCACATTGATAATTCATGCCATGCGATCGATAACTACCAATATAAAACCTCTAAGCTCGTGCGTCTCAGAGAAGGATGTTAATCAAGAGAATAAATTCTCCGCCACCACAGATGTAATGACCCGCATTGGCAGAGGTATTATCATTAATTTATTTAATTATATAAAGGGTGGTTTAGAGTATTTAATGGTCGTGGAATTAAATAATGGTGAATATTTAATTAAAATAATAAATTAAGTAATATATTTAATTCTGAAATAAACAGAATTGGCCGAAATGACGATTTGGTGTGAACCGGATCATCTGTGATATTTAATTCAGCTTGGAATTGAATTTGAATAACGAATATATTCAATCGTCGACAGTTGAACGTATAGTTTATAATATAATTATAAACGAGCTCGAGATGGCGCTGCAATTCGTAAACTGGCGATTCGAACTTCAACCGAATGTACAGGATTCGTTTTAAGCCGGATTTCTGTGAAACAAGAAACGAGTGGAGCTGATGGAATATATCTTTCTGATGGAAGAGAAAAATCGGGATTTCATCGTGTAGATTTTGATTCACGTTCAAATCAAATTTTAGAAAAGTCGTTGTGGAATTCCTTTATATTTTATAAAGGAATTATTTATATTTTAAAAAGGAAATTCAATATAAACCGAATATCGGGTTGACCCAGGAGCAAATATCGAGTTAGAAATCCATACAGGATTTATTCTGAGCTGTATGGTATTCCACTGTGAATATAGACGATAATATTTATTTTTGAATATTAAATTTAATTATATTTAAATGGGTCATTCAGAGCTTTAAAAATAGCCAATTTTTCATATGATCTCAGAATTCAATGAAACTAATTTTGTTGGATTCACAATGTCAAATAGTTGTTAGATTTCCAGTTTCGTGATTTTTAGAGTCAATGTGTGGTCATACGGATTTTTAGAGTGAGAAACAGTCAGTTTTTCGACGGTTAAAAATATACTGTGTGAGCAAACGGAGTTGGAATTCGACGAAACCAGTTTCGTTGGGATTGAAATGTCGAACTCTAGCTACATGACCATTTTCGTGATTTTTGGGTATCGTGTGCGATCACACGAATTTTTCGAAAGCAAAAATAAATAAAATAAAATATCTAAACAAGGTGTGTGATCATTAAAGGAGCCACATCCTTTTCCTTCTCATCCACAAACATTACCAACTACCACCACGGGTATAACAGGAGAAACCGAATCATTCATTCACATAGCAAAACCACTTCAAAGAAATTCAAAGGAAAATAACTAAAAAAGTCCCTTAAATCCTAGAACAACTTTCTTCGAACTCCTGGTGCAAAGTCCTTCATGTCAATATGAGTATGGTGGCCTTCGAAGTGCGTTTCCGTGGAAGCAGTTTGTTCACAGTGGGATTAGGGTTCACTTTGTGGTAAGGTACAATGGGTTTTAAACCATTTCAAGTTCGAATTCGAACTCAGGAGATTGAGTAGGTGGTGTTTGCAAAGAATTGGTGGATTCCGCACCAATTTTGGTCGATGGCTTCACTGTAGCAAGCTCGAAGAACTGTGCGACGGAAGGGTTAGGGGAGCATCAAACGCGGGTATGACGGTGTGGGTGTGAAGAGGAATAGCAGAGAAGTTCATCTGTGATTCTTGTTTGAGTTTCCGTTGAGGATTGGGAGGGTAGCGATCGAAGGAAGGATCGGAATTGGGTACGATGATTTCTGGAAAGAGGAGCACGACATTTTGAAGTATTGAGGAAGACGGGTCTGGTATGTTTGGGTATTGGGCCAGGGATGTTATGAGGTAGAGACCCGATTTTTTATTATAAAGGAAATTAGTTTATTTTTAATTAAAATAGTGTTCTAACTTATAAATAGTATAACTTGATCATACAATATCATATTGACAAACCGTAAGTTGCGTTGGGACCGTATGGACGAGAGCTTTACAATGAAATGACTGGAAGTGGATTGGAGCTCGTCTGAATTTATGGCAAAATAAATTGTTTGATTCAAATCAAACAACAGTTTATCGTTCTTTAACGATGAACTGCCAATGTGAGTAAATCTCACTAACTCTAAACAGTTTATAAATTTCATGTTGTATTTTTTGAACTGTTAAATGTTGGCTGATTGACTGTGTGTTGATTGTTTGATTGAACTGCTAGTCAGTTAGTTGAATTTCCATATTGATTCTGTTTAACAGAATATATCATATGGAACTGAAAGTGATGTTATATTATATTGTTTAACATCTGCGATGCAGGGAAACAGGTTAGAGGAGTCCGATTGGATTCCTCAACAGTTATTTTATTGTTTTTCATATATTGTGATATATGATATGATATATAATCTGTTGTCGATTTTATGTGTTTGAACGATACTGATCATCATGATTTGATATGTTGAATACCATAACATACTGAAATGTTGATAAGGGAATATTTTCAAAGTGATATTTGAAAATAAAATATTTATAAATGAAATATTTATAAATAAGAAATATTTATAAATTGGAATATTTATAAATAGTAGATATTTAGAAAAAGGGAAAACGTTCTAAAAAGGAAACTGTTATAAGAAGGAAATCGTTTTAAAGTGGAAAACCGTTACTAAAAGTAAATCTTTAAAATGAATAAATGTTGTTAAAAAGGAAATCTTTATAAATGAATAAACATTGTTAAAGGAAATCTTTCTAAAATGGATAAACGTTATAAAAAGGGAAATCTTTATAAATCAATAAAGTGATCGAATATGGTATTCGAAAGTTAGTTAAATCGAATATGGTATTCGGAGGGAGTGATCGAATAAGGTAGTCGAAAGTTAGTAAATCGAATATGTTATTCGAAAAGGAGCTAATCGATGTTAGTTTAATCGATTAGAGTTAAAGTAAAAGGAGCTAATCGATGTTAGTTTAATCGATTAGAGTTAAAGTAAAAGGAGCTAATCGATGTTAGTTTAATCGATTAGAGTTAAAGTAAAAGGAGTTAATCGATGTTAGTTTAATCGATTAGAGTTAAAGTAAAAGGAGCTAATCGATGTTAGTTTAATCGATTTAAGTTAAAGTAAAAGGAGTTAATCGATGTTAGTTTAATCGATTAAAGTAAAAGGAGCTAATCGATGTTAGTTTAATCGATTAGAGTTAAAGTAAAAGGAGCTAATCGATGTTAGTTTAATCGATTTAAGTTAAAGTAAAATGAGTTAATTGAATATAGTTTATTCGAATAGAAAGTAAAATGAGTTAATCGAATACAGTTTATTCGAAGAAAGTAAAAAGGAGTTATCGAATATAGTTTATTCGATAGGAGTTAAGTGAATAGAGTTAAAGTTAAATAAGGGTTAGTCGAATAGAGTTAAGTGAAAGGAGTAAATCGAATATAGCTATTCGAAGGAGAGTTACGTAAGAAAGTTTGTTAAAGAATTAGAAGGATGAACTTTGTCTATTTCAAGGTTAGAAAGGATGTTCAGTTAAGGTCTGAGAGGTAGTATTACCCCAACTTGATTGACTTCATTTTTAACTAAGGAATGGTTAAGGTTTGATAGTAAAGGATGGTTAAGTGAATTTAGTAATTAAAGGAAATGGTTTGAGTTGGCATCGCGATGCTTTGTTTAAATATCTGTCTAAGTCCAAAGAAGAAGCTTTGGAAATGTTTTCCAAATAAGAAACCAGAAATGTTTTCTAATAAAGAAAACAAGAAATGCAAATGTTTTCCATTGTTAATAACGTATATTTTCCAAATTTAGAAAATAAGGAATATTGAATATAGGGAAACAGGAGATAAGTAAATTAATGAAATAAAGAGATAAATGTTGAATGATGTTTGATCGATATAAATTTCCATCTGGAAATAATATCGTTGTTTGCACACTTGTTTTTATTCGATAGTTAAATCACAGACTATCGAAGTTTTTGACCATTTTAACGTTGTTAATATGGAGAGACCGGTTGGATTATTATCCAAAGAACCACTCTGTATTGGCATAAGCGTCGTGAATCATATATGCCAAAGGAAATTGAAGACGGAGTTATGCAAGGGCTATCCTGTTTACAGAATAGTGCCTTCGGTTCATCCTGTTCCTGGATGACTTGCATGGACGGATGTCTGACAGAGTATTTCCAGATGATCACGTATATTGATTTCTCCAACCGTACCAAGAGTGGAAGCGGAGAAGAAAACTTCTTTTAGCTAACACATAATGTATGGTTGAGGACGTCAATCGGTGATTTGATGGATTTGACGATGTGGCATTCAAAGTGAATCTGGTGTGATGACAAAGCGTAGCTTCTAGCCTCACATCTGGTAAATGACAGAAATCGGGCAGGCAGCATGGCTATGTAGGTCGCACCTATTAGGGTGTATAATCACCTGATCTAGAGTTTCATTTATTTCTAAAAATCTATTGTCGATACTGTCCCATTCGGGAAACGGTTGCTGATCCCAACCGTTGGTGATATACATTCGATACACTCAAGCGAAATGAGTGGTCGGTCATGTGTGGCCGGGTTGCAAGATGTTCTTGTTGAACCCAGTGTATTCCTCTCTAGAGATACACTAGCGAAAGGTGGTTCCATACCTTGTCATAGTTGGAAATCCATTACCCAATACGTGCTTGCGGTTTTGATTGTATACTATATATGTAGAACGTGAGATGAAAGCGTTTCTGCTAGATGATTATTATATTGTGTGGATAGACATTATTATAATATCAAAAGGTTTTGATATAAAGATATTTGGATTCTCATAAGGGAAAAACCCGTTCCGTTATACGGCGTGGTCTTATGAGATATCGTTTACTTGTTCAAACTGTTTTAAACTGTTTTACTCATACCAGTCCCATGACTGACCCGGAGTTTATTTTGTTGTTTTCCCTAAACTCTTGGGTGCCTAAATTTGTACGGGCAGTCAAGTAGTCAGGATTTACAGATACACTGGAAGAGCTGGAGAAGGAGGCTTCAGGATCATATAACTATAGTTTATTTCCGCTGTGTTGTAAGTGCTGTACTTTGATAATGATATGTATATTCAAGTACAGATTTGTATTTCAAAGTTATGTTATGAAATATATTTATTTCGTTCCGCTGTGAGATTCGTGTTACTCTGATATTGTGTTCTTCTTCTTCTTCTGTTCTAAGTTTCTATCTTATCTTTCCTCACCCTCTAATTTCTTTCACAAATGACTGGTATTTTTCGATGTTTGGTTAGTCATCATCGAGTTTATGGCGATAACCAAAGTCGTCAAGATCCCGGGTCATTACAGTTGGTATCAGAGCTTAAGTTAAGAATTACCTTGGCTCTGTGGCGTGACTCGGTAGATATAGGGTTAGTAATACCCTAGATTGAGTTTGAGTGTATATACGAGTGAACGTATTTGTTATTGATATAAAAATTTGTTTTATATTGTGGAGATTCATTGGTTGAGTTGTTTATGAGTTCTGGTCGATCAGTTTGATCCACTGTATCGGTTGGAGTAAATAAACACTCGAATACGATGGGTCGACACGATATGTTTTGAAAAGAGGGTAAATGAAAATAAGTTTACCCAAAGTATATTTGATATATATTGGATATATTGGTTGTTATTATAATCGAGTAAGATTATAAATTAAATGGTTATGTAAATAGCCAATCAGAATTCATATAAGTAAAATACGTAAAATCAGATGAGTTAAATCTGAAATTTAAACTAGAAATTGAGTTAAAACTCTGGAGAATTAGATAAGTGTTTGTAAATAGATTTGGATTAAAAACAAGGAAAATTTAAGATCCTGGGAGATTTTAAATTTGTTTTACAAGCTGTATGAATTATATTTTGAAATGAATTTCAAAGTGGAAATGTTTAGAAATGGTTTTATAGTATTGAACTCACTTCGATCGCTGGAAAATAGATTCTGATGATGACAGCTGCATCATTAGTATTCATTTTCGAGTTGTAAGTGACGAATTACTACCAGAGATACTGTTTTGATTTATTTTTTTGAGAAAGACAAGTTGTGTTGAATTTCAAAATGGGAATTATAATAGTAGAATTTGAAATAGGAGGAATTGAATATAGAAATTCAAAGGGAGTTTGAATATATGAAATTCAATGGAAGTGATATAAAATTTGAATATAGAAATTCAAATAGAATTATAATATAGAATTTGAATATATGGAATTTGAATATAGAAATTCAAATGGGAATTATAATATAAAATTTGAATAGAATTAACTAAGTCGAAGAGGAATTAGTTAATCGAGTTTTGAATTTGAAGTTGAACTTTGAAAGGTGGATTGGATTTGTAAATGGATATTCGAAATCGAATATAGAACTTAAATTCGAAATTTGGATTCAAATTAGTTAATAAGCAAGTTAAGATATATTTGAACATGTCATGTTCGAATATAAGAGTGAAATAGACTAAAGAGTTAAATAACAAATTAATTAACGAATTGAGTTAAAACGATCAGGTATAGTTAAAATAGATTGGTCAGGTATAAATATACATGAGATAGGTATGAAGATATGTTTAAATAGAATGCTCGACGAAAAGGTTTGTATTTAATTCATATATGAGATTTTATGCGCCGTATCGGCTAGCCGCTTGGCTTTTTCTTTTGGATTGGTGAGGGCCATGGGAGGCTATTTGAAATATCCCGATGTTCCCGGTACAAAGGAGGTTATGGCGAATTTTTCTGGGAATGTAAGGAGTTAGAATATTTTTAAGATAATTTGTTAGTTAGAAATCAACGTATCGATATATATACAGAAGTCGATAAGGAAACGAACTAAGAAATAGAATAGTAAAATCAAAAAGGAAGCTAAGAATAAAATCTAGTGAAAATAGAAAGAGGAAGCGTATATGTGTTTAAAAGTGAATAAGTAGTTGTATGGTATTGATTATTCGAGTAAGTAGTCATATCTATTTTGACGTTATAAATGTTATTCAGTCAAGGTCTGAGAGGTAGTTATATCCCAACTTGATTGATTTCATTATTAACAAATAAATAGTAAGATTTCAGGATCGAAGATCAATATTGAATAAGAGTTAGTTGAATATAGTATTTGGGTTGTCGTAACGATGTTTTATACAACATCCGTTTTAACCCAAATAAGTGTAAGCTTGGAAATATAATAAAGAATATTTCCTAAGTATAGAAATAAACGAGATCGGAAAAGAGATAAGTAATTGGAATATTTTCCAATTATAAATAGCATATATTTTTCTAAATTTTAGAAAATAAAGGAAGGCGATATTCGGAAATGTTTCCCAAATAACATAAAAGGCCAATATGGTTATTGAAAATATTTGGTTAACAAATATTGATAAAGAAATAGAGAAGTGATTTAACTAATGGAATATTAGTTAAGAGCTCGGTGACATGTTCAAAAGGAAAATTTGATTTTTGAAAAGAGTAAACTATTTAAAAACCCCAAGGGAAAAGACTGTTTTAATTAAAAACAAATTTAACAGAAATTTGTGAAAGAAAAATTGAATTAAAGAAAAGCCAGTAAAGTGGTAACGGAGATTGAATTAGAATGATATCCAGACAAATTGGATTGTGAGATTCAAATTTGAAGTGTAATGGGATAATCAAGTTAAGAGTTGGGAATCGAGAAGAAACTCGAGTTGAAATGATATTTGGCTCGGATATAAGCGAATGGTTGTGTTGTGGATAAAAGCAGATTGAAATTTGATTGGGATGACCCTTGTATCTGCTGAATTGATAACAGGTGGAAAGGATATAATAATATGCCGACAAAAGGTACAAGTTTATATTTCTATTGGATATAAGATTTATGAGCCAAATCGGCAAGCCTCTTGGCTGTTTGATTTTCTTTTGGGTTGGAGATGGCCCAAAGAGGCGAGTTGGAGTTTGACCGATTGACCAGTACAAAGGCGGTGCTGGCGAAAATTTTTCGAAGAGTTAAGGCGTTAGAAAATTTTCAGAATTTTTTGGAAATTTTCGTTGATAAGAATTAATTAATAATTTAATTGAAATTAAATTGGTTCAGTTGAAACTAAAGTTAAGAAGTGAACAAATATGTTTAACCAGTCGATAGGGTCGTCCTCTACCTTTAGCAATTTCGAGGACGAAATTTTTTTAAGTGGGAAAGATTGTAATGACCCGCATTGGCAGAGGTATTATCATTAATTTATTTAATTATTTAAATGGTGGTTTAGAGTATTTAATGGTCGTGGAATTAAATAATGGTGAATATTTAATTAAAATAATAAATCAAGTAATATATTTAATTCTGAAATAAACAGAATTGGCCGAAATGACGATATGGTGTGAACCGGATCATCTGTGATATTTAATTCAGCTTGGAATTGAATTTGAATAACGTATATATTCAATCGTCGATAGTTGAACATATAGTTTATAATATAATTATAAACGAGCTCGAAATGGCGCTGCAGTTCGTAAATTGGCGATTCGAACTTCAACCGAATGTACAGGATTCGTTTTAAGCCGGATTTCTGTGAAACAAGAAACGTGTGGAGCTGATGGAATATATCTTTGTAGTGGAAGAGAAAAATCGGGATTTCGTCGTGTAGATTTTGATTCACGTCCAAATCAAAATTTAGAAAAGTCGTTGTGGAATTCCTTTATATTTTATAAAGGAATTATTTATATTTTAAAAAGGAAATTCAATACAAATCGAATATCGGGTTAACCCAGAAGCAAATATCGAGTTAGAAATCCATACAGGATTTATTCTGAGCTGTATGGTATTCCACTGTGAATATAGACGATAATATTTATTTTTAAATATTAAATTAATTATATTTAAATATATTTATATATTTAAATGGGTCATTCAGAGCTTTAAAAATAGCCAATTTTTCATACGATCTCAGAATTTGACGAAACTAATTTTGTTAGATCCGCAATGCCAAATAGTTGTTAGATTTCCAGTTTCGTGATTTTTAGAATCACTGTGTGGTCGTACGGATTTTTAGAGTGAGAAACAGTCAGTTTTTCGACGGTTAAAAATACACTGTGTGAGCAAACGGAGTCGGAATTCGACGAAACCAGTTTCGTTGGGATCGAAATGTCGAACTCTAGCTACATGACCATTTTCGTGATTTGGTATCGTGTGCGATCACACGAATTTTTCGAAAGCAAAAATAAATAAAATAAAATATCTAAACAAGGTGTGTGATCATTAAAGGAGCCACATCCTTTTCCTTCTCATCCACAAACATTACCAACTACCACCACGGGTATAACAGGAGAAACCGAATCATTCATTCACAAAGCAAAACCAAAACGCAGCAAAACCACTTCAAAGAAATTCAAAGGAAAATTACTAAAAAAAATCCCTTAAATCCTAGAACAACTTTCTTCGAACTCCTGATGCAAAGTCCTTCATGTCGATATGAGTATGGTGGCCTTCGAAGTGCGTTTTCGTGGAAGCAGTTTGTTCACAGTGGGATTAGGGTTCACTTTGTGGTAAGGTACAATGGGTTTTTAACCATTTCGAGTTCGAATTCGAACTCAGGTGATTGAGTAGGGGGTGTTTGCAAAGAATTGGTGGATTCCACACCAATTTTGGTCGATGGCTTCACTGTGGCAAGCTCGAAGAACTGTGCAACGGAAGGGTTAGGGGAGCATCGAACGCGGGTATAACGGTGTGGGTGTAAAGAGGAATAGATGAGAAGTTCATCTGTGATTCTTGTTTGAGTTTCCGTTGAGGATTGGGAGGGTAGCGATCGAAGGAAGGATCGGAATTGGGTATGATCATTTCTAGAAAGGGGAGCATGGCATTTTTAAGTATTGACGAAGACGGGTCTGGTATGTTTGGGTATTGGGCCAGGGATGTTATGAGGTAGAGGTCCGATTTTTAATTATAAAGGAAATTAGTTTATTTTTAATTAAAATAGTGTTCTAACTTATAAATAGTATAACGTGATCATACAACATCAGATTGACTAACCATAAGTTGCGTTGGGACCGTATGGACGAGAGCTTCACAATGAAACTGACTGGAAGTGGATTGGAGCTCGTCTGAATTTATGGCAAAATAAATTGTTTGATTCAAATCAAACAACAGTTTATCGTTCTTTAACGATGAACTGCCAATGTGAGTAAATCTCACTAACTCTAAACAGTTTATAAATTTCATGTTGTATTTTTAGAACTGTTAAATGTTGGCTGATTGACTGTGTGTTGATTGTTTGAGTGAACTGCTAGTCAGTTAGTTGAATTTCCATATTGATTCTATTTAACAGAATATATCATATGGAACTGAAAGTGATGTTATATTATATTGTTTAACATCTGTGATGCAGGGAAACAGGTTGGAGGAATCCGACTGGATTCCTCAACAGTTATTTTATTGTTTTTCATATATTGTGATATGTGATTTGATATATAATCTGTTGTCGATTTTATGTGTTTGAACGATACTGATCGTCATGATTTGGTATGTTGAATACCATAACATACTGAAATGTTGATAAGGGAATATTTACAAAGTGATATTTGAAAATAAAATATTTATAAATGGAATATTTATAAATAAGAAATATTTATAAATTGGAATATTTATAAATAGGAGATATTTAGAAAAAGGGAAAACGTTATAAAAAGGAAACTGTTATAAGAAGGAAATCATTTTAAAGTGGAAAACCGTTACTAAAAGTAAATCTTTAAAACGAATAAATGTTGTTAAAAAGAAATCTTTATAAATGAATAAACGTTGTTAAAGGAAATCTTTCTAAAATGGATAAATGTTATAAAAAGGGAAATCTTTATAAATCAATAAAGTGATCAAATATGGTATTTGAAAGATAGTTAAATCGAATATGGTATTCGAAGGGAGTGATCGAATAAGGTAGTCGAAAGTTAGTAAATCGAATATGTTATTCGAAAAGGAGCTAATCAATGTTAGTTTAATCGATTAGAGTTAAAGTAAAAGGAGCTAATCGATGTTAGTTTAATCGATTAGAGTTAAAGTAAAAGGAGCTAATCGATGTTAGTTTAATCGATTAGAGTTAAAGTAAAAGGAGTTAATCGATGTTAGTTTAATCGATTAGAGTTAAAGTAAAAGGAGCTAATCGATGTTAGTATAATCGATTTAAGTAAAAGTAAAAGGAGTTAATCGATGTTAGTTTAATCGATTAAAGTAAAAGTAAAAGGAGCTACTCGATGTTAGTTTAATCGATTAGAGTTAAAGTAAAAGGAGCTAATCGATGTTAGTTTAATCGATTTAAGTTAAAGTAAAATGAGTTAATCGAATATAGTTTATTCGAATAGAAAGTAAAATGAGTTAATCGAATACAGTTTATTCGAAGAAAGTAAAAAGGAGTTATCGAATATAGTTTATTCTATAGGAGTAAGTGAATAGAGTTAAAGTTAAATCAAAAGGTTAATCGAATAGAGTTAAGTGAAAGGAGTAAATCGAATATAGCTATTCGAAGGAGAGTTACGTAAGAAAGTTTGTTAAAGAATTAGAAGGATGAACTTTGTCTATTTCAAGGTTAGAAACGTTGTTCAGTTAAGGTCGGAGAGGTAGTATTACCCCAACTTGATTGACTTCATTTTTAACTAAGGAATGGTTAAGGTTTGATAGTAAAGGATGGTTAAGTGAATTTAGTAATTAAAGGAAATGGTTTGAGTTGGCATCGCGATGGTTTGTTTAAACATCTGCCAAAGTCCAATGAAGAAGCTCTGGAAATGTTTTCCAAATAAGAAACCAGAAATGTTTTCTAATAAAGAAAACAAGAAATGGAAATGTTTTCCATTGTTAATAACGTATATTTTCCAAATTTAGAAAATAAGGAATATTGAATATAGGGAAACAGGAGATAAGTAAATTAATGAAATAAAGAGATAAATGTTGAATGATGTTTGATCGATATAAATTTCCATCTGGAAATAATATCGTTGTTTGCACACTTGTTTTTATTCGATAGTTAAATCACAGACTATCGAAGTTTTTGACCATTTTAACGTTGTTAATATGGAGAGACCGGTTGGATTATTATCCAAAGAACCACTCTGTATTGGCATAAGCGTCGTGAATCATATATGCCAAAGGAAATTGAAGACGGAGTTATGCAAGGGCTATCCTGTTTACAGAATAGTGCCTTCGGTTCATCCTGTTCCTGGATGACTTGCATGGACGGATGTCTGACAGAGTATTTCCAGATGATCACGTATATTGATTTCTCCAACCGTACCAAGAGTGGAAGCGGAGAAGAAAACTTCTTTTAGCTAACACATAATGTATGGTTGAGGACGTCAATCGGTGATTTGATGGATTTGACGATGTGGCATTCAAAGTGAATCTGGTGTGATGATAAAGCGTAGCTTCTAGCCTCACATCCGGTAAATGACAGAAATCGGGCAGGCAGCATGGCTATGTAGGTCGCACCTATTAGGGTGTATAATCACCTAATCTAGAGTTTCATTTATTTCTAAAAATCTATTGTAGATACTGTCCCATTCGGGAAACGTTTGCTGATCCCAACCGTTGGTGATATACATTCGATACACTCAAGCGAAATGAGTGGTCGGTCATGTGTGGCCGGGTTGCAAGATGTTCTTGTTGAACCCAGTGTATTCCTCTCTAGAGATGCACTAGCGAAAGGTGGTTCCATACCTTGTCATAGTTGGAAATCCATTACCCAATACGTGCTTGCGGTTTTGATTGTATACTATATATGTAGAACGTGAGATGAAAGCGTTTCTGCTAGATGATTATTATATTGTGTTGATAGACATTATTATAATATCAAAAGGTTTTGATACAAAGATATTTGGATTCTCATAAGGGAAAAACCCGTTCCGTTATACGACGTGGTCTTATGAGATATCGTTTACTTGTTCAAACTGTTTTAAACTGTTTTACTCATACCAGTCCCATGACTGACCCGAAGTTTATTTTGTTGTTTTCCCTAAACTCTTGGGTGCCTTAATTTATATGGGCAGTCAAGTAGTCAGGATTTACAGATACACTGGAAAAGCTGGAGCAGGAGGCTTCAGGATCATATAGCTATAGTTTATTTCCGCTGTGTTGTAAGTGCTGTACTTTGATAATGATATGAATATTCAAGTACAGATTTGTATTTCAAAGTTATGTTATGAAATATATTTATTTTGTTCCGCTGTGAGATTCGTGTTACTCTGATATTGTGTTCTTCTTCTTCTTATGTTCTAGGTTTCTATCTTATCTTTCTTCACCCTCTAATTTCTTTCACAAATGACTGGTATTTTTCGATGTTTGGTTAGTCATCATCGAGTTTATGGCGATAACCAAAGTCGTCAAAATCCTGGGTCATTACAACAGATATATATTAATTCAATTTAATTTACATGGAATGAAATCCAATGTCAGACACACATCCATTTACATGTCCGTTCTGGGTCTGAACGTAACCGGAGTCACTTTATTCCTCGTCTTGTATGTCCAATACAGAAGTGAGGTGCTCGCTTATCCGGACAATCAATAAGTATGTCCGGACAACTACCACTTTAACCCTTTCGTGGGAGCAAATCAGTCCAGGGCATCAGTAGTCATCCATTCGATGTGAAGATCGTCGGTCTTTAACCACCGTCTTCATCTTCGACTTTTAACCGTCGTAGTAATTATTCAAAATGGGTTAAACCCGGTCTTTCCGAATAACTTGCGTAATTTATAATCAAAAATCAAGTGTTATAAAGACACATCAAACGCATTATTCCAATTCAGAATATTCTTTTAATAAAATATTCACATTGTTCTATCAAAGATAAATTGTTTAAATTTATTCTTTAATCTTCTTTTTAAAGATTCATTAAAACTCAAATTTGGTATTAAATATCAGAAATCATTAATTAATGATTATTTAAATTTAAGAAATTAACTTTATCTTTAACTGGGTTAAAGAACTAATGTCATTTAAAACACAGTTCACAGTAAACCCAAAATCATCTTCCATTAAATATGGAAATTTCACAGAAATCAAATCAATATGTAATCGATATAAATTTCTGTATCAAACCAATAATATAAATGGAATAACGGCAAAGCCTCTTAAATTCCATATATAGTATCGGTCTTCTTTTACAGAAGCATATCTTGATTATTATTAAACCGAATTACATTCAATTCCAATTTAATATATTAAATTGGAAAACTTTACATTGGAAAATTACTGTTTCATCTTAATAAAAGATTTACAAATTCCATTTAAATATTAATAAAAGATTTATAAATTCAAAATTATAATTTCACTGTTAACTGGGATTAAAGAACAAATGTCGTTAAAACATAGTTCATGATAAACCCAATTCAAATTTCATTTTATTCGAATTATTAAATATAACTGAAAACTCTGATAACCTTAATTAAAAGATTTATTCTTTCCTTATGGGGTTTAAGAATAGTGTTATTAAAGACACCATTCACGACGACCCAAAATCCGATTTAGTTTATTTAATTCCAAATAAATATTAATTAATTGGAAAACTCCATTAAATCTTGATTAAAGATTTATTCCATTTCTTTATTAAAATAATGTTTTCAAAATATTAGATTTTGGAAATTACTACTTTTTATTCTATTCATTATAAAATGAATAAAAACGATCGATAAACCCGTTCGGGTTAAAATGGCGTTTCAACTTATAATGGGCTAAATAGTCCAATACATTACCGTGTCCATTTATGGTTTATAATGGGCTAGACCTCCCACATTAGGCCTACAACTTGCGGATGCTGGACATGCCAGTCGGGTCCAGGCAGACTTATCCCATAAGTTGGGCTTAACCTCGTGTCATAGCCCTCTTCATATTTGCGCACTTAGACCTCTCACATTAGGTTCAACGTTAGTGGCTGCTGGATATGTCGGTTGGGTCCAGGCAGACTTCCACCACAAATGCAACCTAACCTCGTGTCAAAAGTGCAATTATAATTTATAATTGTAATTATTTCACTGAAAAATATTCATTATTTTAAACTATTCTTTATTTAAAATATATTTATTCTAAAATATTTTTAATTTAAAATATCCTTTATTCTAAAACGTCCTTTATACTAAATTGTTATTTATTTTATAATATTCTTATCACCAAATATTCTTTGTTTCTGAATCGGAATGCAAATCAACAATTACCATATAAGTTCATTTATATGGTTTTCATACATTGCATATGAATGATAAATAAACATCCAAATAACAACCAGAGTGCATTCTACAACTAATCATATGGGAGATGTGTGATTAGAATATCATCCCAAGACCCATGTGTGGTTCCATCCAACAAATAAATAATAAATTATTTGTGCAATTGGGCGATGTGTAAAAAAAATATCGTTCCAATCACATAAACAAGTCGGATAACTTGTAAATGGAAGTATAAATATAATAACATTATTTTAAAATGTTTAATTTTCTAAATCTCAATCATGTCACAATTTAACATACATAACAACACAACAATACATCCATGAAATAGATATAACAAATATTTCAATCATTTTTATGCAATAAAAATGATACTTTTTATTTCAATCCTTTTAATGAAACAACGTGACAACAAAAATGTAATCTTTTTATTGAAAACACGACATTATCTAAATAAATGATATATTCATTTGACAAATCGTTATCCTAAATAAATGACATATTCATTATTCTAACATATATGACATATTTAACTAAATTGACAATTTAATCCTAACATGAAATTTTTATTCTAAAATGACAATTTTAACGAAATTGACATATTTATTCCTAACATGACATTTTTATTCTAAATTGACAATTTTAACTAAATTGACATATTTATTCTTAATGTAACATTTCTAGCAAAATGACAATTTTAATTCTAATAAAATATTTTTAACTAAAATGTCAATTTTATTCTAATGTAACATTTTTCTAATTTGTTAAACATGACAATTATAATTTAACAATTATAATTTGTCAAAAGGACAATTACTATTTAACATTTCTAATTTGTCAAAAAGGACAATTTAATTCAACATTTCTAATTTGTCAAAAATGAAAATTTCTATTCAACATTTCTAATTTTTTGAAATCGACAATTTCTATTCAACATTTCAAATTTGATGACAATTTCAATATAATGACATTATCTAAACATATGACATTTTAAAGTAACATGGACATATTCTAAATATATGACATATTTATTTGACAAATCATTATTCTAAATAAATGCCATATTTATTTAACATAACATGATTCTAACAAAATGATATTTTTAATCTAACTTAAAATTTTATAACAAAATGATATTTTTAATCTATAATGACATTTTAACTAAAATGATATTTTAACTAAAATGATATTTTAACTAAAATGATATTTTAACTAACATGACATGTTTAACAATAATGATATTATTGTTCTAATAAAACCTTTCTAATAAAAATGACACGTTTAATCCTATGTAATATTTCTAGCAAAATTGACATTTTTATACTAGTGCGACATTTTATAGCAAAGTAATGTTTTTATTTTAATGTAACATTTCTAACTAAATTGACATTTTTAATCTAAATATACATTTCTTAACCAAAAATGTTATTTTTAGTCTAAATAAACATTTCCTAACAAAAATGTTATTTTTAATCTAAATAAACATTTCTTATAAAAATGATCTTTTTAATGGAAACAAAATTACATTTAAAATATGATCTTTTTAATGGAAACAAAATTACATTTAAAATGTGATCTTTTTAATGGAAACAAAATTCAAACATGACATCTAAACAAGTGATGATTGTGTTTTAACAAAACATTTCTAAACAAGTGATGCTTTTGTTTTTAACAATAATGATATTATTATTCTAATATGACCTTTTTCAAATAAATGACATTAATGTTCAAATATGACATTTCTCAAATGAATGACATTAATGTTCTAATAAGACATTTTTCAAATAAATGACATTAATGTTCTAATATTACATTTATAGCATGGCACATCGTTATTCTAATAAATGACAATTTAATATTGTCCATCCTAATTCAATAAGAAATGGCAATTTATATTATAAATTCTAATTGAATAAAAGATGACAATTTTTATATCGTCAATCCTATTGGTAACAATTATCTAACTAAACGAAATTGATGTTTTGTTTAGCACAAAACTATTTACCAAAAAATATTATTTTTGTTTTTTTTATACTTATTTTATCTCAACAAACATTATCCATCCAATCAACAGATCAATCATAACAGTAACAAACAAACCAAATCCAATCGTTATCAACAAAAACTGAATTTACAGTATAAATGTAAGAATTTATAAGTACGATAATAATTGACTAGTTTTAATTATATATATAAATAAATAAAAAAAGAAATCTCACATTGGGGGTTTTAAATTCTTCACAATTTTAGATTGCTCAGTTTCATCTCTGATCTGTTTCATTGTGTAGATCCGGTCGAAGCGAATCCTACGCATCTGAAATCATCTGATTTCGTTTCTGTTTGTAGAATATACAAGGTTTTAATCATTTAACCATTGTTTTAATTAACTAAAATAATTAACAAAGTTAATTACTTTGTTTAATCTTAACCCAAAATTTAGGCCGTCTTCTTCTTCGTTCTGATTTCCAAGAAGACACGCACAAAAATTCCACCGACCTTCATCATTGCTGCACCGAAAGCCTATACCACTATCCACCATCGCCGATTCGCCTCTGACTTCAATGCCTTAGAGTGCGAGATTCCCTCAATCCGCTCATTATAATTTGATCATGACCGTTGATGTTGGAGGTCATGTCATATTTTATTTATTTATTTATGAGGTCTGAAGATTGTAAATATAAAGAGAAGAGAGAACAAAAAAGGGGGTAATAAAGGGAATAGTTTCGTATCTAAAAATGAATTTGAATGATAAATAGAAGAGGAGAGAGAGTAGAGAATAAATGCACAAGTTATTTCCCCAAATGCCTATTTGTATTTATAAACAAATTAAATGCTTGCTTTTTTTATCTAATTGTTTAAGTTATGCAACTTTTTAAATTTCAAAACATGCAATATTAAATATCATAATTTAAGGAACCTATTTAGTTGCAAGAAAGAATAAGTGGAAGAGAAATATATATATATATATATATATATATATACATATAGTTGATTTAAAGGAAAGAGGAAAAAAATGTTGGAAAATAAAAAAAAGAAAAAGAGAAAATGGGAATGTAATTAATGCACGGTTTATTGTCTCTAAAAATAATCGAATGGGAAAACGTTTCTTTATAATAAAGAAGAAGATGCATGAGATAGAAATGGAAAAGGAGAAGAAGGAAATATGGTAAATATGCAGGAAAGGACAAATAAAATGAATGCATCATTTATTGTTTAATGATGACTATAAGAAAGTTATGTGACTTTTAAATTTCAAAACACATAATATTAAATAACATAATGACATGTTTATCTAACACTACATATTATAACATAATGACATGTTGTCATAATTTATTTAGAATCTACATATTATTTTAAATCAACCTATTCAATGTTTATGCAAGAATAAATAAATAAATATACATACATGGAGTTGATTTGTTTTTGAGGAGAGATAATAAAAGGAAAAGAAGAACAAAGAAAAATAGAAGGATGTAGGTTTAAGAAATTAGAATACATGTGTGAAAATAGAATGAAGAGAAATAAATTAATAGAATAATGAGTAATAAATTAATAGATAGAGAAAAGAAATAAATGCGTAATTAATATAGAGTGGCGAGAAAAGAATTAGTGAATTTGATGAAATTAGAAAAAGAAAAGAAAGCTAAATATACTTGCATGAAATGTGAATGAGCAAAGAAATTATGTATTGATTTTATTATTAATTAGCATCAAACTCTTATATTAAATTTTTTAACAAAACAATGACTCAACTACTATTTTCTTTTATTATCAATTTATTGAAGCTAATTATTACAAATATACATACAATTTGATACTAATTTCTATTGTAAATAATCACTATTTATCTAATTACAAATAATTGTTTATCAGAAATAAATTTTCAAATCATACATAAATAACATGATAATTTTATTTTAAAGTTTTTTTTAAATGGAATTTTCAAATTCTGACACATTTCTGTCAAAATTTCTTAAAATAAATTTTTAAATAGGTGCTGATTTCCGGGTTGTTACAATCTCCCCCACACAAAATCTTTTCTTCCTCGAAAAGGAACGAAGCTAAAAGTTGTTTAATTAACCAACTAAATTTTCTTTTTATCTTTATTGGTTTCGATAATTTTTATTCGTTGATTAACTTTTCAAATATATATAACTTTTATATATTCAAAAATTATATTTTCTGAGATCGAATTATATATATAATTATAAATACGTTATTTATAAACTTGGCACTCTCAACTCATTCTAGGGCATTACTAACCCCATCTCTAATGAGTTTCTCATTCTAGGATACTACTGTTCATATCTCTAATGAGCATTCTTATATAGGATATTACTAATCCTACCTATGATGAGTCTTTTGTTTAGTTCTAACGAGTTGTACCCCAAAGATTTGAGCTAACCAAAGCTCTGATACCAACTGTAACGACCCGGATTTCTCCCGGACCTAATCGATCGCAAGATCGACCAAGACCGATCAAACCCTGGATACGTTAACTTTGGGCATACAACACATTAGAACAAATAATAGGAGACTTTTATAAACAGTATAATAATGCTACATCAGAGTACATCGATAAAATACAGCGGAAGATAATTTACAATGGTTTAATACATTGCAGCGGAAATGAATAAACTGATACAGCGGAAGTCTATCAATGCTCTTGACACAACTTTGAGCTTCGATCAAGAATCCTGCTCAATATATCTGCAGAATAAGCTATTTGACTGCCCGTGTGGAAAATATGGGCACCCGAGTTTGCAAAGTGAAACAAACTGCGGGTCAGTCATGGGACTGGTATGAGAAATCTTTCCTAACTTATCTAATAATAGGGCTAATCTCAGGACCACGCCGCTAACGCGGAACGGGTTTACTCCATTGGATTGCCAGTGCGTGAAATAAAGTAAATCATTAAACACCGCAATGAATTTTAGAAAAATGAACCATTATAAGACTCAAGTCCCATCACACAATGCAACGCAAACCGGAGGATAAAGTTTTACCTTATAATGGTCAAAAATGCTTGATACATAAAAAACGGATTTGATATTATTATTAGTGTCTATATAATTCAAAAATATTTCAATCATAATGTATCAATCAGAGACGGCATAGCTACCGTATACTATGTCTCCATACTAGTTATACAATCAAAACCGCATGATGTCGTATTGGAAGTTGGATTTCCATCATGAGTCAAGGCTAGGAACGATCTCCTTACTGATTCGAGACACTCTAATAATGTCTCAAGATTCGGACGTTGGCGAAACCTTGGATCCTACAGGGCCAGTCCAAAAGTACTTTAGTGGATTAGTTATGCCTAAACACACGCTCCCCGATCCTATTGGACCTATAATTTGGCCATTGGCGACCAATAAATCCGAGGTTCCTCATAATCCATCAACCACATAAGTAAAATGTCAGGGCTGGTAAGTCGCTGACACCACTTATTTCTAGAAAGAAACATGTGCACTCCCTATGTTCCCTTGCTCCGTTTTAGACGCTTACCGGGGTGTGAGGCTCGCGAGGTAACGCTATACACAAAACTATGCCAAAATAGGCTATGCTTTGATCATCCCTCAAGGCTCTGCTTTTCAACAAAAGCCTTAATCATTTGCGTCTTGGCGTGCCACATTGACAATTCACGCCATGCGATCGATAACTACCAATATATAACCTCTGAGCTCGTGCATCTCAGAGAAGGGTGTTAAGCAAGAAAATAAATTCTCCGCCACCATAGATATATATTAAATAGAAATTAATTTAATTTACATGGAATGAAATCAGATGTCAGACACACATCCATTCACATGTCCGTTTTCGGTCTGAATGAAACCGGAGTCACCTTATTCCTCGTCCCGTATGTCCAATACAGAAGTGAGGTGCTCGCTTATCCGGACAATCAACAAGTACGTCCGGACAACTACCACTTTAACCCTTTCCTGGGGGCAAATCAGTCCAGGGCATCAGTAGTCATCCATTTGATGTGAAGATCGCCGGTCTTCAACCACCATCTTCATCTTCGACTTTTAATTGTCGTAGTAATTATTCAGAATGGGTTAAACCCGGTCTTTCCGAATAACTTGCATAATTTGTAATCAAAAATCAAGTGTTATAAAGACACATCAAATGCCTCATTCCAATTCAGAATATTCCTTTAATAAGATATTCATATTGTTCTATCAAAGATAAATTCTTTAAATTTAATCTTTAATCTTATTTTTAAAGATTCATTAAAACTCAAATTTGGTTTTAAATATCAAAAATCATTATTTAATGATTAGTTAAATTTAATAAATTAACCTTATCTTTAGCTGGGTTAAAGAACTAATGTCATTTAAAACACAGTTCACAGTAAACCGAAAATCGTCTTCCATTAAATATGGAAATTTCACGGAAATCAAATCAATCTGTAATAGATATAAATTTCTGTATCAAACCAATAATATAAATGGAATAACGGCAAAGCCTCTTATATTCCATATATAGTATCGGTCTTCTTTTATAAAAGCTTATCTTGATTATTATTAAATCGAGTTCCATTCAATTCCAATTTTATATATTAAATTGGAAAGCTTTACATTGGAAAATTACCGTTTCATCTTAATAAAAGATTTATAAATTCCATTTAAATCTTAATAAAAGATTTATAAATTCAAAATTAAAATTTCACTGTTAATTGGAATTAAAGAACAAATGTCGTTAAAACACAGTTCATGATAAACCCAATTCACATTTCATTTTAGTCCAATTATTAAATATTACTGGAAACTCTAATAACCTTAATTAAAATATTTATTCTTTCCTTATGGGGTTTAAGAACAGTATTATTAAAGACACCATTCATGACAACCCAAAATCCAATTTAGTTTCTTTAATTCCAAATAAATAGTAATTAATTGGAAAACTCCATTAAATCTTGATTAAAGATTTATTCTATTTCTTTACTAAAATAATGTTTTCAAAATATTAGATTTTGGAAATAACTACTTTTTATTCTATTCATTATAAAATGAATAAAAACGATCGATAAACTCGTTCGGGTTAAAATGGCATTTCAACTTATAATGGGCTAAATAGTCCAATACATTACCTTGTCCATTTATGGTTTATAATGGGCTATACCTCCCATATTAGGCCTACAACTTGCGAATGCTGGACATGCCGGTCGGGTCCGGGCAGACTTATCCCACAAGGTGGGCTTAACCTCGTGTCATAGTCCTCTTCGTATTTGTGCACTTAGACCTCTCACATTAGGTTCAACATTAGTGGCTGCTGGATATGTCGGTCGGGTCCAAGCAGACTTCCACCACAAATGTAACCTAACCTCGTGTCAACAGTGCAATTATAATTTATAATTGTAATTAATTCACTGAAAAATATTCATTATTTTAAACTATTCTTTATTTAAATTATATTTATTCTAAAATATTTTCAATTTAAAATATCCTTTATTCTAAAACGTCCTTTATACTAAATTGTTATTTGTTTTATAATATTCTTGTCACCAAATATTCTTATTTCTGAATAGGAATGCGAATCAACAATTACCATATAAGTTCATTTATATGGTTTTCATACATTGCATATGAATGATAAATAAACATCCAAATAACAACCAGAGTGCATTCTACAACTAATCACATGGGAGATGTGTGATTAGAATATCATCCCAAGACCCGTGTGTGGTTTCATCCAACAAATAAATAATAAATTATTTGTGCACTTGGGCGATGTGTAAAAAAAATATCGTTCCAATCACATAAACAAGTCGGATAACTTGTAAATGGAAGTATAAATATAATAACATTATTTTAAAATGTTTAATTTTCTAAATCTCAATCATGTCACAATATAACATACATAACAACACAACAATACATCCATGAAATAGATATAACAAATATTTCAATCATTTTAATGCAATAAAATTGATACTTTTTATTTCAATCTTTTTAATGAAACAACGTGACAATAAAAATGTAATCTTTTTATTGAAAACACGACATTATCTAAATAAATGATATATTCATTTGACAAATCATTATCCTAAATAAATGACATTATCATTACACTAACATAAATGACATATTTAACTAAATTGACAATTTAATCTGAACATGAAATTTTTATTCTAAAATGACAATTTTAACTAAATTGACATATTTATTTCTAACATGACATTTTTATTCTAAATTGACAATTTTAACTAAATTGACATATTTATTCTTAACGTAACATTTCTAGCAAAATGACAATTTTAATTCTAATAAAACATTTTTAACTAAAATGTCAATTTTATTCTAATGTAAAAAATTTCTAATTTGTTAAATATGACAATTATAATTTAACAATTCTAATTTGTCAAAAAGGACAATTTATTATTTAACATTTCTAATTTGTCAAAAAGGACAATTTAATTCAACATTTCTAATTTGTCAAAAATGACAATTTCTATTCAACATTTCTAATTTGTTGAAATTGACAATTTCTATTCCACATTTCAAATTTGATGACAATTTCAATATAATGACATTATCTAAACATATGACATTTTAAAGTATCATGGACATATTCTAAATATATGACATATTTATTTGACAAATCATTATTCTAAATAAATGCCATATTTATTTAACATAACATGATTCTAACAAAATGATATTTTTAATCTAACTTAACATTTTATAACAAAATGATATTTTTAATCTATCATGACATTTTAACTAAAATGATATTTTAACTAACATGACATGTTTAACAATAATGATATTATTGTTCTAATAAAACCTTTCTAATAAAAATGACATGTTTAATCTAATGTAATATTTCTAGCAAAATTGACATTTTTATACTAATGTGACATTTATAGCAAAGTGATTTTCTTATTTTAATGTAACATTTCTAACTAAATTGATATTTTTAATCTAAATATACATTTCTTAACTAAAAATGTAATTTTTAATCTAAATAAACATTTCCTAACAAAAATGTTATTCTTAATCTAAATAAACATTTCTTATAAAAATGATCTTTTTAATGGAAACAAAATTACATTTAAAATGTGATCTTTTTAATGGAAAAAAATTACATGTAACAACACGGATTTTGCCCGGACCTAATCGATCGCTAAATAGACCAAGACCGTTCGATTTCCGCATACGCTAACTCTGGGCATACAACACATCAGAACAAATAACAGAAGACTTCTATATACATCATAATAATGCTACATCAGATTATAGAATATCAGAGTATATCGAAATATAATCAATACAGCGGAAGGTGACTTTACAATAAATGTAATACAACGCACAGCGGAAATAAATAAATAACACAGCGGAAGACGATAAACGCACTTGACACAGCTTTAAGCTTCGATCCAGAATCCTTCTTATATATCTCCAAAATAAACTACTCGACTACCCGGGTGGAAAATAGGGGCACCCGAGTTTGCAAGGGAAAAACAAACTACAGGTCAGTCATGGGACTAGTGTGAGAAACTCTAAATAGTTATAAACTTATATAAATGACAGGGCAAATCATAGGACCACGCCGCTAAGGCGGAACGGGTTTACCCCCATGAATGCCAGTGTATAAACAACAATCAATATAGGTATATGGATCTACTATGCATCAATCAACATGCAATATCCCAATCTACCCATTTAGATTAACCACCACACTTTGATTCTCCAAATCCAATTCAATTTACAGAAATTATTTCTTTGGATTTTATTCCCGATTTCTTATTTCAAATCATTTGAAATACATATCTAACTTTCTATATCAAAGTAGATTTCACTTCGGGATCTCAAATCAAATCGTCTGGAAATATGAATTCCAAAACATAACAATGCATACAAACAAGTATGCAACCAAATATCGTGCTCGCCATCGACAAGGCAAAGGGTACGCACCTCGTAACTCGATATATAAATGTGCACCTACCCCCACATAGGAGCAGGCTACACCGAAGATGCACCTCCCACACATGGAGAGCATACACCGCCCTCTCACCCATACTTTTAGTCTCAGGGTTACCCGACTCTTTGGCCACATACTAAATCATTTCATATCCCGAAGTAGGGAAAATCATTTCACAGCATAATAGTCACAAGTATAATCAAATCTATAGTACTTCACATCAGTAATTCACACATATGATCAGTCACTATTAATCACATAACCTTTGAGCTCGTACGTCTCAAAGAAGGGTGTTAAGCAAGAGAATAAATTCTCCGCCACCAAACAGATATATCATTAATAGCAACTAATCGAATATGTGATGAACTACAATGTAAAACCATAATACATTTCCAAATCATTTCGAAATCATCGGGTTTTAGGCCTCGAAATCCTTTCTGTTTTATAAAACATTTTTATAAAAAGTTCCCTATCCAAAATCGGGAATACATTTCTTTTCACTTAAGAAAAATATATCATTTCACACGTCAAATCATGAAGTGTTTCACAAGGTGTTAGCACACAGATGTCTTTACCCAACCCAATGCTAAATGTAAAAGCATATTCTGCTCATAAACTGGTCGAGCACCATCCAAACAATCAATATCAACAACTAAGTAAATTTTGTTTAATCACATCACGTGTTTTGGTAAATTTAATCACCATTCATTCATTCAAATCTAATTAAAGATTTATTCAAACCCCAATTGGTTTTATCTCTAAAATCATTTCTTATTGATTGTTATACTTTTTGGAAATTAATCTTGCTTTTACTCGGGTTAAAGAACTAATGCCATTTAAACACAGTTCACGACAAACCCTAAATCCAATTTGATATTAAATACAAGGCTCCGAATAGAAAATATATCGGCTTATATTCAATATCAAATTCTGAAATCAACAAATATCGTATTGGAATAACGATATATATCTTCCAAATTCCTCCACAATATCCGTGTAATCACGAAATTCAATATCGAAATATTCCAAAGATAATTTTGATTCAAATCTATTCCAATTCTTATATTGAATTGTTCAGGTTATATTAACCCATTTCAAACCCAATTTATTTATTTAAAAATAATTGGATTTTAATTCTAGTTCAAAACTAGTTCATTTCGATAAAAATTTATTTTTATCTTTTCAAATATGGGATTTTTCATCCCAATTCTTTTAAAATCATTTCTTATGATTTTACACAAATCATTACTATTTTTAATAATTTTATCAAGGCCCGTACAGTCGATTTCCACCAACGGCCATCGAACTGCACTTACAGCTACCTTTTTCAAATTTTATTTGGACATATCCCCAAATCCAACCGTTAGATTTCAAATTTCTAATATTCGTTAGAAAGCTCTTTTCGATACGAACCCAACGGTTCTGGTTTTAGGAGAATCCAACGGTCGGATCTCCCGTAATATGCATTTGAAGTCAATGGTCGAAATTCGCGAACTGCCGCGGCGCGGCGCATTCTATTCAGGCCATTATATATATAATATATATATTATATATATATTTCGTCGATTTCCTTTTAAAACGTATTTTATAAATCGTTTTAATTTCGTTTTCAAAATGATTTCAACTTCATATTCAATTTCGATTCTATTCAATTTCAATTCGAATTCATTTCTATTCAATTCAATTCGAAATCATTTTCTATTCAATTCAATTCGAATTCATTTTCTATTCAATTAAATTCGAATTCATTTTCTATTCAATTCGAATTCATTTCTATTCAATTTCAATTCGAATTCATTTCTATTCAATTTCAATTCGAATTCATTTTCTATTCAATATCAAAATCGAATATTTCATATACACGACAATTTTATACAGCGTATATATATGTTAAAAATTATATTTTTAACAATCAAATAATTTTCATATTTCATATATATATATCGTTTTCATTATATATATATCATTTTCACATTTCATATGTATATCGTTTTCATTTCATATATATATTACTTCCACCTTTCATATATATAATATTTTCACTTTTCAATATATACGATATTTTCACTTTCAATATATACGATATTTTCACTTTCAATATATACGATTTTTCACTTTTCAATATATACGATATTTTCACTTTTCAAGATATACGATATTTTCACTTTTCAATATATACGATATTTTCACTTTCAATATATACGATATTTTCACTTTTCAATATATACGATATTTTCACTTTCAATATATACGATATTTTTACTTTTCAATATATACGATATTTTCACTTTCAATATATACGATATTTTCACTTTGCACAACATAATCAAACAAACAAGTAGTCCATGGTCTGTGAACGACGGGGAGCAGTTCATATATGCATTTACAAAATAAATAACCGTACAGAAAATTTTAAAGTGAGAGAATTCTCACCTTGGGTTTCCACTCCTTCAGTTTTATTTCTGAATTTTTGTTTTGATTTTTGTTCGCGTTCAAATTTGCATGAAGTTCCAACATGCTCTGTTTCGGTTCTAGTCAGTTCCATGACGGAGTACTTTCCACCACGATTCCAACGCACCCAGATTTGCGAATTTCTAATTCAATTTGAACGAGTTATGGCCATTACAAGTTATAATATATATATAGAACCAATTAAAATATAATTAGCCTTCACTAATTACCATTAATATTTAAGTAACCCCCTTAAACCGTTGCTCATCGTCTTCTTCCAGCCGCTAAAACAAGAACCCGTACACCACAGCAAAAACCGAACGGTACTCCACCACCAAGTGATCGAACCCTAATCGGAACTTACCCTCGTCGAGCCCCCTGCTTCGCCTACCAGCGCTAGGCAGTACACCAAATTCGAACTCCTCCCTACCCCTAGGAATGCGTGCGATGTCGGGCAGTTTCAGCATAAAAATCGAACTCCTCTGGCATCATGAAATCATCATCACGGTATAGAAATGAAGAGCATAGGAATTATTTCAATTTTTTATTATTATGTGAGGCTAATTCGATAAGATTAGAAAGAGATTGATGATCAAACTTGGAAGAAATTAGGCCATCGGTTTTCGCAGATGACGACTTCAAATTAGGTTGACCGCGTGATTCTACTTTCTAGGGTTTTGGACCAATGGATTGACTATATATGATATATTTTATATTATTTAAATTTCAAAAATAGAGATTTTGCATTTGTACTCCAAATCAAACCCAACAATTGTCGCCCCTAGCTAAATACCCCCATTCCTGAGACGACCCCAAACCCCGTACTGACGGTGGCAAGGGTAATCCTTGGAATATAACACATAAACAGATAATAGCAGGACAGAATTAAATAAATACACCAGATAATGCACAAATAATACACTGGATAAAAGTAATCATCAGAGTTACACAGTATACAGGATCATACTTAGTACAAATACAGTTCAGCTATACATAAATGTCTACAGCGGAAAAACAAACATAATGTACAATAGGAGCTGAACAGCATAAAAAGAGATAAATGATAGAAACCATCTTCAGCTCCAGCTATCCGGATAAAGCCAGCTAAACATGAATACAAGGCTGCCCATGTAGAAAAAGGAGCACCCGAGTTTGAAAGTGAAACAAACTACGAGTCAGTCATGGGACTGGTAAGAGAAATCTACTCAACACATTCAAAATATGGCTAATCACAGGACCACGTCACTTTCGTGGAACGGGTTTACTCCATTGGATTGCCAGTGCTTTAAAACAAATCATTCTTTTAAACATCGCAATGTTTTTTTATAAAAACGAAGCCATTATAAGACTCAGTTCCCATCACACAATGCCACGCAAACCGGAGGATAGAGTTTTACCTTATAATGGCCAAAATATGATTGATACGAATAAAACAAAAGCATTTGATATTATTACTTGTGTTTATATGTTTCAAAAGCAATTTCAAATCATAACTATCAATCATAGACGACATTAATGCCCCATACCACTATGTCGCCATATATAGGTATACAATCAAAACCGCACAGTCACGTATTTGGAAATTGGATTTCCGTCATGAACCAAGGCAAAAGATAGTCCTTACCGAATTCGAGACGCTCTGGTCCGTGTCTCAGGATCAGAACGCATCAATCCTTTAGATCGTCAGGGCCGGTCCACCGAGGTGAATTATTATGCCTGAACA
Source organism: Allium sativum (assembly GCA_030737875.1). Taxonomy (NCBI): domain Eukaryota; kingdom Viridiplantae; phylum Streptophyta; class Magnoliopsida; order Asparagales; family Amaryllidaceae; genus Allium; species Allium sativum. The sequence continues at coordinate 974,808,867 of CM060915.1, read as the reverse complement.
ATACGTTTCCCCGCCCTTTGGGGCGTCAATGAGCCAACGAATGACTCTATCGGACCCGGATCGTCCGATCTAACTGAGGCGCCTCCCAACAGTAACAACCACATAAGTCAAACTCGTCAGGGCGTGTAAAACCACTGACGCCAATTCTAACTAGAAAGAAACGCATGCCCTCCTTGAGGTCCTTCTCCCGTTTCTGGTTCATACCGGGGTGTGAGGCTCGTGAATTCACGTTATACACAAAGCTACGCCACACAGGCGGTGCTTTGATCATCACCACAAGACTTTGCTTTTCAACAAAAGTCCTGATCATTGCATCTTAGCATGCCATACAGGCAATTCACCTCGTGCAACTGATAGCTATCAATCACACAGAATAAATTCCAATGTCAGACACATTGTCCATTTGCAAGTCAGTTCTGGGTCTGAACGAAACCGGAGGCACTATATACCTCGCAAACCCATCGATCACCATGTACGTCTGGACGATCACCACTCATTATCCATATTTCGGGATGCCTCCCAATCAGGATCTCGGTTACCATCCAAATGAGGTGAAGATCTCCGGTCTTCGACCACCGTCTTCATCTTCAATTTCTTATCGTCGATTCAGTTATTCAGAATGGGATAAACCCGGTCTTCCTGAGCAACTCGCGTATATAATAAACAAGTGCAATACTAACATACATACGCATCATTTCAATTCATTAGTCACTAACCGTGAATCAGTAAGAGAACGATTTCCCGAATATTAACCCCGAAGGCCGAAACCAACATCAGATCAACACCTAGGAAACCATTCGACTTAGCCAACCTTCAGTTAGTTCCTAAATTTCACATCCATATCATTTATAATATTTTATAACAATTTATCGCTATTTTTATTTATTTTAAAATAGCCAATTTATTCAAAACGACGCTTCGGGCCATAACGTGGCCGTGGCGCTGTTTTTCTTCAGATTTGATTTACACATATCTGAAAATCAAACCGTTGGATCTTCACAAAATTTACATCATTAGAAAGATCTTTTCAAAACGAATCCAACGGTTCCAGTTTCGGGAAAATCCGAGGGTCGGATCTCCCGCACTAATCGTTTGAAATTTTGATTTCAAAATACGAACTGCAGCGTCGTTATTCGATTAAATATAATTATATATATATATAATCGATTCTAGCGCTGATTTTCTTCAGATTTGAATTAAACATTCTAGAAAATCCAACCGTTGGATTTTTACAAAGTTGGTGCCGTTGGAAAGATATTTCCAAATCGAACCCAACGGTTGCGATTTCGGGAAAATCCGATGGTCGGATCTCCCACACTAATCGTTTGAAATCACAGTTTCAAAATACGAACTGCAGCTTCGTTATTCGATATATTTCGATTCTATTTATATATATATATCGATTCTTCGATTTCAAAACTATATTCCTTTCATACATTTGATAAAAATGATATTTTTATCTAGCTGCCTTCTATTTCAACACTTCACTATTTTTAACAATTCATGTATATAGTAAAAATGTGATTTTTATTATAAAACAATTCATTTCAAAACACGATTATTTTCTATAGTTCATATAGGTGATAAAATAGGATTTTTTTTATTATAAAACCATTTATTTCAAAACATGACTATTTTATATAGTTCATATAGATGTTAAAAATATGATTTTTATTATAGAACAATTTATTTCAAAACACGACTATTTTATATAGTTCATATAGATGTTAAAAATATGATTTTTATTATAAAACAATTTATTTCAAAACATGACTATTTTATATAGTTCATATAGATGATAAAAATATGATTTTTATTATAAAACAATTTATTTCAAAATATGAATACCACTCAACACATGAATTTCAATTCAACGAATGAATTTCGATTCAACACATGAAGGTTTTCTATCGTTTGTATATATAGATAAAAAGTGATTTTTATATTTAAAACATGAATACCATTCAACACATGAATTTCTATCCAACGAATGAATATCGATTCAACACATGAAGGTTTTCTATAGTTTATATATATCGATAAAAAGGTGATTTTTATAATTAAAACACAAATACCATTCAACACATGAATTTCTATCCAACGAATGAATATCGATTCAACACATGAAGATTTTCTATAGTTTATATATATCGATAAAAAGGTGATTTTTATATTTAAAACACGAATACCATTCAACACATGAATTTCTATCCAACGAATGAATATCGATTCAACACATGAAGGTTTTCTATAGTTTATATATATCGATAAAAAGGTGATTTTTATATTTAAAACACGAATACCATTCAACACATGAATTTCTATCCAACGAATGAATATCGATTCAACACATGAAGGTTTTCTATAGTTTATATATATCGATAAAAAGGTGATTTTTATATTTAAAACACGAATACCATTCAACACATGAATTTCTATCCAACGAATGAATATCGATTCAACACATGAAGGTTTTCTATAGTTTATATATATCGATAAAAAGGTGATTTTTATATTTAAAACACGAATACCATTCAACAAATGAATTTCTATCCAACGAATGAATATCGATTCAACACATGAAGGTTTTCTATAGTTCATATATAACGATAAAAAGGTGATTTTTATATTTAAAACACGAATACCATTCAACACATGAATTTCTATCCAACGAATGAATATCGATTCAACACATGAAGGTTTTCTATTCAACGAATAAATATAGTTTCAACAAATGGAAATAATTCTAACACATGAATATTATTCAAAATTTCGGCAGCATAATGGCAGGGTAGTTAAAACCGGGACCGTTCCTAGTACAGCTCTCGCTCTACCTTAAAACCTCGTGGTTTTTGACAATGGGGATTCATGCATCTAGTTCGCACGCAGGCGGCATGTATATTTATTTCATTTCCACTAACTAATCCTATGTGGTTTCAACCAAATATTTCTCAACGACAAACGGGTATTTTTCAACCACAATCAATCAATTTCAACCACAAACAATTCCAATTAACCATTCACTATCAATCAATTTTCACACCAATCACAACCAATAAATATCGTCCATGGTTTGTGGACGAGGGGCGTATATATATATATATATATATAGCATTTCACTTCTATTTCAACACATATATAATTTTTACAACGCATATATAACTTATACATCAAACGTACAACTTATATAACGCTTATACAAGAGGTGTACAACGCTTATATAACTCATACATCGACTATATAATTTATACATCGTCGTTTTCCATATCGTTTATAAATTAGAAATCTCACATTGGGTTCCACTCCACCAAAAATAGCAGAAGGCTAAGAAAAATATGCGGTCTCTTCTAGAATGTAGAAGTCGCCCACACGATCACGATGTTTCCTGTTTCATCGAATTTCGTTAACACACTAAAAAGATATGATTTTTCAAAGTTTTGCAACACTTGAAAGTGTTATTTTCATTTCAGAAATTTCAAAGCTGATACCTTTCCAAACCTTCGAAACTAGGTTTATAATTTTCGATCAATCTGTGCAGTATCGTCACGATCAGATGTTGCAACGTCGAAGAGCTTCGAACAGGCTTTCCAGCGCCTGTGGTGGCACTCAGCTCGGTGGCCTCTCTGATGCTCGGCGGCGCTCCAAAGTTGGTGACTTCCTTGCAGAAATTCGACGTAAATACCAAATGATTTCACGCGAGGCTTGGATTGATTGAAAGAGGAGGGGAAGGCGAACGGAAAAGTCAACTGGAGGGGGGTGGCGAAAACGCCTGTGGCGGCGGCGATCGGGCCTGGAAGCTCTGAAGGGGTTTCCGTCGTTCGTTCGCTAGGGGGTTTGACTAATTTCGGAAGAGAGAGAAAATAAGGGATATTTTCTATTATATTTAAATTTTAAATTCCTAAAATATCCTTTTTAACCAACGTACACCAATTTCAACCCAACGACTGTCGCCCCTAGCTAAATACCCCCATTCCGGACATAATGGGATATATATCGTTGGCCAATTCGACTGTTACCGTATGTTATTTTTCAAATTAAAGTATAAAACATTTAATATTCGATTTGAACGTACATTTCCATTTGCTAGGGCCACAAACTGATTCGAAAAATTCCAGAAAAATAAATCTAGCTATGTTTTGACAATACGGTCCCAACAAAACTAGTTTCGTCGAATTCTGAGACCGTTCGCAAAATGGCCCATTTCTGGTCGATCCAATTTAACTGTAATTGACCAAAACACGTTTTCCTTTGCCACGCTCACATACTAGCTTCAAAAATTATGAAATTTGAAACCTAGCAATAAATTCACATCTCGGATCCAACAAAAGTGGTTTCGTCGAATTCCGAGGTCGTTTGCAAAATGGCCGATTCCACGGGCTATATAAATTCCATAGCGACCTTTCTGAAAATTCATTTGGCCATAACTTTTGCTTTGTGTTATGAAACTTCGATTTTTTAGATTCGTTAGAAAGGTTTCACTAACAGATTTAAATATTTTTGGTTTCACTCAAATCCGTTTTGTTTTGCACCCGGTACAGTCCGACAAAGTTTGAATTCAATTTTTGAAACTACAGCGCCATTTCAGGCCTTGTTTATAATTAGAATTAATTATATTTGTTTTCAAACATCGATTCAAACTCACTTTTCATTGCTATTATTTAAAATATTTATTTTAAATATTTAAAATCCATTATTTTAGCCAATAAAAAAAAATTAAATTGGTTTAGATTTTCCAGGTCGTTACAATTTCGAACACAATGGGATATGTATCGTAGGCTGATTCAATCGTTTCGGTCAGTTTTCGTCAAAATCAACATATAACTCTATATATTGAATTTGAATGCACGTTTCTATTTACCAGGGCCACATACTAACTCTAAAAATTCCAGAATTTTTTTTTCTAGCTTCATATTGACGATACGGTCCTAACAAAACTAATTTCGTCGAATTCTGAGACCGTTTGAAAAATGGCTATTTTCCAGTCGATTAAAATCAACTGAAACTGGTCAAACGCGTTTTCTTTTGCCGCGCTCACATATTGATTCGAAAAAATATGAAATTTGAAACCTAGCAATAATTTGACATCGCGGATCCAACAAAAGTGGTTTCATTGAAATCCGAGGTCGTTTGCAAAATGGTCATTTTCACGGGCTATATAAATTCTATAGCGACCTTTCTGAAAATTCATTTGGCCCTAACTTTTGCTTCCCGCTACGAAACTTCGATTTTTCAGATTCATCAGAAAGATATTCACTAACAGATTTAAATATTTTTGGTTTCACTAAAATCCGTCTTAATTTGCACCCGGTACAGTCAGTCAAAGTTTGAATTCAAATTTTGAAACTACCGCGCCATTTCAGGCCTTATTTATAATTAGAATTAATTATATTCATTTTCAAATGTCGATTCAAGCTTACTTTTCATCGTTATTACTTAAAATATTTATTTTAAATATTTAAAATCCACTAAAATAGCCAATTTAAAATTTTTAAATTGGCCCAGATTTTCCGGGTTATTACAATCTCCCCCACTTAAAACTTTTCGTCCCCGAAAAGGAACGAAGCCGAAAGTTGTTTAACTAATCAACTCAACTTTCAATATTTTTACTACGGCTTAAGTTTTTCAACTTTTCAGCTTCTAAGAACTTTTCAAATTTTTCAAAAATTTGGCTAACACCCTAAATTTTTGAAAAATTTCTCCATAATCTCCCCTACACCGGGGACTTTGGGATATTTCATATAGCCTCCCATGGCCTTCTTCAATCCAAAAGAAAAAGAAAAAGCCAAGCGGCTAGCCAATCGGCTCATAAAATCATCATTACCCAAACAAAACAGTAAATTATGGTAAACATGTACCTATTTGTCGGGAAAACAATTTTATTCTCTGCTCTAGCCTCCTTGCTATGACCTGTTCAATGGATACACATGTATATGCATGCAATTCCAAACAATTTTCAATTCAGTTCAACATTTGTTCAATTTGGCTAAATGGTTAAAAATTCTAATTAATCAACCAAAAATCAAACAACACAACCAACAATCAATTTATTGATTAACTTTATAAAATATATAACTTAATATATACTCAAAAATCCTATTTTTAAAACCAGATTATATATATAATCACAAATTCGTTATTTATAAACATATGACTCTCAACTCATTCTGGGGCGTTTCTAACCCCATCTCTAACGAGTCACTCATCCTAGAATGCTACTGATTCTATCTCAAATGAGGATTCTTTCATAGGATATTACTAATCCTACCTCTGATGAGTCTTTTATTCGGTTCTAAAGAGTTGTACCCCAAAGATTTGAGTTAACCAAAGCTCTGATACCAGCTGTAACGACAACGGATTTTGTAACAACCCGAAAATCTGGGCCAGTTTAAAATTTTTATTTTGGCAATTTTAGTGAATTTTGAACATTTAAAATGAATCATTTTAAATGATATCGATGAGAAATTTATTTTGAATATAATTCAACGTATATATTTATATACGTCGTCGTTAGAATATAATAATTGTATATAATTATAAATAGAATTGAAAATGGCGCGGTAGTTCGATAATTCGATTTCAAACTTCAATTGAATGTACCGGGTGCAAAACAAACCGGATTTTAGTGAAACCAAAAACATTAGGATCTATTTGGGGATATCTTTCCAACAAATCCAAAAAATTGAAATTTCATAGCGGGAATCAGAAGATACGTCCAGTTGAAAATTCTGAATAGTCGCTATGGAATTCAGGCCCTTAAAAATGGGAATTTTGTAAACGACCTCGGATTTCGACGAAACCACTTTTGTTGGATCCGAGATGCCAAATTATTGCTAGGTTTCAAATTTCATAATTTTTCGAATCAATTTGTGAGCGTGGCAAAAGAAAACGTGTTTGACCAATTTCAGTTGATTTTAATCGACTGGAAAATGGCCATTTTTCCAACGGTCTCAGAATTCGACGAAACTAGTTTTGTTAGAACCGTATCGTTAATACGAAGCTACAAAATATTTTTCGGGAATTTTTAGAGTTAGTATGTGGCCCCGGTAAATTGGAATGCGCGTTCAAATTCAATATATAGAGTTATATGTTGATTTTGATGAAAACTGATCGAAACAGCATACGATACATATCCCATTGTGTTCAGAATGGGGGTAATTAGCTAAGGACGACAGGTGGTGGGCCCCATTTCGAGGTCGAAATAGAAAGTACCTTTTTGAAATTAAAAATAATAAAATAATATATATAATTATATAAATCTCTCCCTTCACAGTCAAATAAAAAAAAGGGAGAAAAGCGACGGGGTGGGGGGCGATTCGCCACCGCCACGGCCAGCGAGGCCGCCGCGCCTCAGGCGCCGCCTCCCAGGAGGACCACCGCCCTCCTCCGCTTTGAACCCGACACCCTGCTACTCCTCGTTCCCCTTTCCCTCCAAATCGAACGCCGCCTGACCCCCACCACGCCACCCACCGTCGGCCGCACACCCCAGCTCCCCTCCCCGACGCTCCAACACCTCCATCGCCACCCTGATGTACACCACGCCCCCCAACCACCTTTCCCGCCCCCGTCCGCACCTCCGGTGGGTCCCCCCTTCGACTGGAAATCCCTCCAAGCCCAAACCCTTCGCTGTAAGTCCTTCGATTGGTTTAATTTGTTTCTTTTTGTTTATTTTTCTATGTAATCAATTGCAAAGGTTTAAAACTATAATTTTTACATTATAGAAAATATAAAAATATGATTTTTATATTTTGGAAAGAAGAAAAATTCGATTTTTAATTCATGGAAGAGATAAAGAAATGATTTTTATAATGAAACGGCGAAAAGATTACATCTTTGAAGTAGGAAATATGTGATTTTTATAATGATGAAATCTTTATATTTGAAAAGACAAAATCTTTTTATATAGAATAGTGTGATAAAAATAGAATTTTTATCTATATAGTAGCAATGTAAAAATAGAATTTTTATCTATATAGTAGCAATGTAAAAATAGAATTTTTATCTATATAGTAGCAATGTAAAAATAGAATTTTTATCTATATAGTAGCAATGTAAAAATATAATTTTTATCTATATAGTAGCGATGTAAAAATAGGATTTTTATATACTGAATAGTAAAGAAAAAATTCGATTTTTACATATGTAGAGAATACGGGCAACGAAGGTGACGAAAAGGCGAGAACGATGAAGATTTCTTTAAATGAAGTGTTGTGAAGTTGGGATAGCTTTCGGTGAGAACTTCTCACTCAAATTTCCTTTTTCTAGTTATATATATATATATATATATATATATATATATACTAGGATGCAGACGGTGCTTAGCAGCACACGACACCCGTCATCCACAGACCATGGATGGCTTGTTTGTTTGATTGATGTGTTGTGAAAATTGTTTGTGATGTTGATGTGAAATCGATACTAAATTGTAGATGGTTGAAGTAAAATATTTTATTGTTAAAAATATAATTTTTAACGTGAATGTGAATAAATGAATATTTATAAACAAATCGGCCGATTTGTTTTATTACACTAATTTGACTGATATTGATTGGGTCGATAAATTTTACACATCGCCCAACTGCACAAATAAAAATCTGTGTTTGTTTATTTGAAACCCCACACGGGTGTTGGGATGATATTTGGGTACACTAATCCCAATTATTTAATTGTATGTCGATCGATGGGTCGACAGACTGTGTAAGCGTTGATTATTTATATTTGATGCTTATACAGTTGTGTGGTGCACCTTGGATGATGAGTGATTGTTTATCATTGCTATTATATACATGTGTTGTATGGAATCCATATAATTAACATTATATGGTGATTGATTGGGCCTCATTCCAATCGGGAAAATAATGAATATTATAAAAGAAAATTCATGTGTTGAAACTATTTATGTGTTGAGTAAAATATTTTAATAATAAAATTTACATCTTCATCATATTTAAAATTAGAACGACTTCACGGTGGAGTCTGATTTAAAAATCAAACGATAGATACCATAATTTTACAAATTATTTTACATAACAAAAATAGTGATGTGTTGACAGTACTCATGTGTTGAGATTAGTCATGTGTTGAAAGAAATATAGATTCATCTGTTGAATGGAATATGTATATTCATTTGTTGAATAGAATAACGAATTTATTGAAATATATAAAGCCGTGTTGATTAGAGTTGCGCTATTTTGACGTGAACGATATTTATATCAATTTTATTTGTTTTACAATGAATATTGAAAAGTGATTTCAAAATTTAATATTTTGAAATGGAATTCAAATTAAATTAGATTAAAATTCAAATTGAAATTTTATTGAATCAATTTGAAATGAATTCGAATCGAATAGAAAATGACTTCGATTCGAATTGAATAGAAAGTGAATTTGAATTCAAATTGAATAGAAAGTGAATTTGAATTCAAATTGAATAGAAAGTGAATTTGAATTCGAATTAAATAGAAATGAATTCAAATTGAATTAAATTGAAATTGAATTAAAAACGAATTGAAATCGTTTTGAATGAAATTTAAAAAGAACTGAAATTGAATTGAAATCAATTTGAAATGAATTCGAATTGAAGTAAATAGAAGGTAAATTCAAATTGAATTGAATTAAAACGAATTAGAATTTGAATTGAAACGAATTTGAATTCGAATTAAATAAAAATTGAAATGAATTCGAATTGAATTGAAATCAAATTGATTTAAGATTGAAGATGAAGTTGAAATTGTTTTTGAAACGAATTTAGAACTATTTATAAAATTCGTTTTAAAAGGAAATCGACGAAATATATATATATTATATATATATATATATATATTATATATATAATGGCCTGAATAGAACACGCCGCGCCGCGACAGTTCGTGAATTTCGACCATTGACTTCGAATTGACGTTGCGGGAGATCCGACCATCGGATTCTCCTAAAACCGAAACCGTTGGGTTCGTATCGAAAAGAGCTTTCCAATGAATATTAGTCATTTGAAATCTAACGGTTGGATTTGCAATTATGTCCAAATCAAATTTGAAAAAGGTCGTTGTAAGTGCAGTTCGATGGCCGTTGATGGAAATCGACTGTACGGGCCTTGATAAAATTATTAAAAATATCTATAATTTGTGTAAAATCATAATATATGAACTGGGAAAAATTGGGCTGAAAAATTCCATATTTGAAAAGATAAAAATAGATTTTTATCAAAATGAACTAGTTTTGAACTAGAATTAAAATCAATTTATTTTTGAAATAAATAAATTGAATTTGAAAGTGATTTTAAAAATAATCAGTATTCCCAATACGTGAATTGGACTGCAGTTGAATCGAAATTATCTTCGGAATATTTCGATGTTGGATTTCGTGATTATACAGATATTGCTATGGGAATTTGAAAGATATATTTTATATCGTTATTTCCAATACGATATTTGTTGGTTTCAGAATTTGATATTGAATATAAGCCGGTATATTTTCTATTCGGAGCCTTGTATTTAATATCAAATGTGATTTGGGTTTATCGTGAATCGTGTTTTAGATGACATTGGTTCTTTAACCCAGTTAAAGGCAGGATGTCGATTTTTGAAAAGATTAAAACTAAGTGGAGTTTTAATGAATCTTTAATTAGATTAAAAATATGAATAGATAATTTAAATTATCAAATCTGAAAGGTGATCGAGAGTGGAGTACCACCAGTTTTGCTCCAAAGCGATAGTTAAATCTTTAATTAGATTTGAACGTGAAATGGTAATTAATTTTACCGATAATACCGTGGTGTTAGATATGAAGTACTACCAGTTTTGCTCCATGGGATGAATAGGTTGGGATTTGGAAATAAAATAAATAATTACTTCGGTGTGGTTCGTTAATCCCGACTAGTTTGAAATGATATCCAAAGGAAGATTAAAGAATAAATTTAGAAGAATTTATGTTGGATAAAATTAATGGTAACCTTTCCCTAAGAATGTGATTTTGTGAATAAAAGAATATTCTGAATTGGAATGAGGCGTTTGTGTGTTTGTGCAACATTTGTTTATTATATACGTGGGATATTCAGAAAGGCCGGGTTTATACCCATTCTGAATAACCGATTCGACGAGATGTCGAAGATGAAGACGGTGGTTGAAGACCGGAAGTCTTCACATCGTTTGGGTGATTACTGATGATCTTGATTGGGCTGTACACCCAAGATGAGGGAAACAGTTGGTGATCGTCTAGACGTACTTGGAGATGGATGGATATGCGAGGAAAGTGCCTCCGGTTTCGTTCAGACCCAGAACGAACTTGTAAATGGATTGTGTGTCTGACATTGGATTTTTTTCTGTGTTGATTGATCTCTATTAAATATACATCTGTTTGGCGGCGGAGAATTTATTCACTTGCTTAACGCCCTTCTCTGAGACGTACGAGCTCAGAGGTTGTATATCGATGGACATCAGTCGCATGGAGTGAATTGCCAGTGTGGCACGCATAAGTGGCAATTGATCAAGGCTTCTGTTGAAAAGCAAAGTCTTGTGGTTGATGATAAAGCACGGCCTGTGTGGCGTAGCTTTGTGTATAACGTGAATTCGCGAGCCTCACACCTCGGTATGAGTCAAAAACGGGATAGTGACTACAGGGAGAGCACGACGTTTCTTTCTAGCTAGGGTGGTGTCAGTGACCTATCAGCCCTGACATTTATATACTTTTCACCTGTGTGGTTGTTGGATACGAGGCGCCTCGGATATAGGTCTGTAAGGACCGGGAAACGTGTGCTCAGGAATAACTAATCCTCAAAAGTAAGAGAGGACCGGCCCTGAAGATCCAAGGATCATAGTGGGGTCCTGGGACATTTGCTAAAGTGTCTCGAATCAGAGAGGAGCTTGCCCCTTGCCTCGACTCGTGATGGAATCCAATTTCCAATACGTGATAATTCGGTTTTATTTGTCGAACCTAGTATGGCGACATAGTGGTATGGGTCATTAATGCCGCCTATGATTGATATTTATGATTGAAATTGTTTTGACACTATACACCTATAATAGTATCAAATAATGTGTTTTAAACGTATCAAGCATGCTTTGGCTGTTATAAGGTAAAAACCCTATCCTCCGGCTTGCGTTGCATTGTGTGATGGGACCTGGGTCTTATAACAGCTTCATTTTTCTTTATTTAGCATTGCGCTGTTTGTTTTATGCACTGGTATTCTTGGGAGGAAACCCATTCCGTGTTATAGGGCGTGGTCCCTTGATTTACCTAACTTTAAAAATAAAGATTAATAACTGTTTTAGTTCTCACACCAGTCCCATGATTGACCTGGAGTTTATTGTTTTAACCTAAACTCTGGGTGCCCCTATTTTCGACACGGGCAGCTAGTAGTTTTGGTTTTGCAGATTTATATTCACAGGGTCCTGATTTACAGCTGGAACGATGCTCGGAAAGCTCTGTATCCGTGTATCACTTTCAGTGGTGTTTTTGATTATTTTCCGCCACGATGTATTTGAATGTAATTTAAATCTCTAATATTCATCGAATGTATTTTATTCATTTATACTCTGTATATTCTTGTATCTGATGGAATTGTTGTAATAAACAATGAAATGTTCTTCCGTCTGCGTTCCGATGTGTGTTGTTCTCATCTCAATCCGGGCTTTCCTTACCGGGGGAGTTCGGGTCATTATAGATTTCGCCCGGACCTAATCGATCGCTAAATCGACCAAGACCGTTTGATTTCCGCATACGCTAACTCTGGGCATACAACACATCAGAACAAATAACAGAAGACTTCTATAAACGTCATAATAATGCTACATCAGAGTATAAAATATCAGAGTATATCGAAATATAATCAATACAGCGGAAGGTGACTTTACAATAAATGTAATACAATGCACAACGGAAATAAATAAATAACACAGCGGAAGACGATAAACGCACTGGACACAGCTTTAAGCTTCGATCCAGAATCCTGCTTATATATCTACAAAATAAACTACTCGACTGCCCGTGTGGAAAATAGGGGCACCCGAGTTTGCAAGGGTAAAACAAACTACAGGTCAGTCATGGGACTGGTGTGAGAAACTCTAAACAGTTATAAACTTATATAAATGACAGGGCAAATCATAGGACCACGCTGCTAACGCGGAACGGGTTTACCCCCATGAATGCCAGTGTATAAACAACAATCAATATAGGTATATGGATCTACTATGCATCAATCAACATGCAATATCCCAATCTACCCATTTAGATTAACCACCACACTTGGATTCTCCAAATCCAATTCAATTTACAGAAATTATTTCTTTGGATTTTATTCCCGATTTCTTATTTCAAATCATTTGAAATACATATCTAACTTTCTGTATCAAAGTAGATTTCACTTCGGGATCTCAAATCAAATCGTCTGGAAATATGAATTCCAAAACATAACAATGCATACAAACAAGTATGCAACCAAATATCGTGCTCGCCATCGACAAGGCAAAGGGTACGCACCTCGTAACTCGATATATAAATGTGCACCTACCCCCACATAGGAGAAGGCTACACCGAAGACGCACCTCCCACACATGGAGAGCATACACCGCCCTCTCACCCATACTTTTAGTCTCTGGGTTACCCGACTCTTTGGCCACATACTAAATCATTTCATATCCCGAAGTAGGGAAAATCATTTCACAACATAATAATCACAAGTATAATCAAATCTATAGTACTTCACATCAGTAATTCACACATATGATCAGTCACTATTAATCACATAACCTTTGAGCTCGTACTTCTCAAAGAAGGGTGTTAAGCAAGAGAATAAATTCTCCGCCACCAAACAGATATATCATTAATAGCAACTAATCGAATATGTGATGAACTACAATGTAAAACCAAAATACATTTCCAAATCATTTCGAAATCATCGGGTTTTAGGCCTCGAAATCCTTTCTGTTTTATAAAACATTTTTATAAAAAGTTCCCTGTCCAAAATCGGGAATACATTTCTTTTCACTTAAGAAAAATATATTATTTCACAATCATTCATTAAATTTGAAATCAACAAAACATCGCTAAACACCTTATCGTCAAATCGTGAAGTGTTTCACAAGGTGTTAGCACACAGATATCTTTACCCAACCCAATGCTAAATGTGAAAGCATATTCTGCCCATAAACTGGTCAAGTACCATCCAAACAATCAATCAACCACAATCAATATCAACAACTAAGTAAATTTTGTTTAATCACATCACGTGTTTTGGTAAATTTAATCACCATTCATTCATTCAAATCTAATTAAAGATTTATTCAAACCCCAATTGTTTTTATCTCTAAAATCATTTCATATTGATTGTTCTACTTTTTGGAAATTAATCTTGCTTTTACTCGGGTTAAAGAACTAATGCCATTTAAACACATTTCACGACAAACCCTAAATCCAATTTGATATTAAATACAAGGATCTGAATAGAAAATATATCGGCTTATATTCAATATCAAATTCTGAAATCAACAAATATCGTATTGGAATAACGATATATATATCTTCCAAATTCCTCCACAATATCCGTGTAATCACGAAATTCAATATCGAAATATTCCAAAGATAATTTCGATTCAAATCTATTCCAATTCTTATATTGAATTGTTCAGGTTATATTAACCCATTTCAAACCCATTTTATTTATTTAAAAATAATTGGATTTAATTCTAGTTCAAAACTAGTTCATTTCGATAAAAATCTATTTTTATCTTTTCAAATATGGGATTTTTCATCCTAATTCTTTTCAAATCATTTCTTATGATTTTACACAAATCATTACTATTTTTAATAATTTTATCAAGGCCCGTACACTCGATTTCCACCAACGGCCATCGAACTGCACTTACAACTACCTTTTTCAAATTTTATTTGGACATATCTCCAAATCCAACCGTTAGATTTCAAATTTCTAATATTCATTAGAAAGCTCTTTTCGATACGAACCCAACGGTTTTGGTTTTAGGAGAATCCGATGGTCGGATCTCCCGTAATATGCATTCGAAGTCAATGGTCGAAATTCGCGAACTACCGCGGCGCGGCGCGTTCTATTCAGGCCATTATATATATATTATATATATATATATATATATATCGTCGATTTCCTTTTAAAACGTATTTTATAAATCGTTTTAATTTCGTTTTCAAAATGATTTCAACTTCATATTCAATTTCGATTCTCTTCAATTTCAATTCGAATTCATTTCTATTCAATTCAATTCGAATTCATTTTCTATTCAATTCAATTCGAATTCATTTTCTATTCAATTCAATTCGAATTCATTTCTATTCAATTTCAATTCGAATTCATTTCTATTCAATTTCAATTCGAATTCATTTTCTATTCAATATCAAAATCGAATATTTCATATACACGACAATTTTATACAGTGTATATATATATATGTTAAAAATTATATTTTTAACAATCAAATCATTTTCATATATATATATATCGTTTTCATTTTATATATATCGTTTTCATTTCATATATATATATATATTACTTCCACCTTTCATATATATAATATTTTTACTTTTCAATATATACGATATTTTCACTTTCAATATATACGATATTTTAACTTTCAATATATACGATTTTTCAATTTTCAGTATATACGATATTTTCACTTTTCAATATATACGATATTTTCACTTTCAATATATACGATATTTTCACTTTTCAATATATACGATATTTTCATTTTCAATATATACGATATTTTCACTTTCAATATATACGATTTTTCACTTTTCAGTATATACGATATTTTCACTTTTCAATATATACGATATTTTCACTTTCAATATATACGATATTTTCACTTTTCAATATATACGATATTTTCATTTTCAATATATACGATATTTTCACTTTTCAATATATACGATATTTTCACTTTCAATATATACGATATTTTCACTTTGCACAACACAATCAAACAAACAAGTCGTCCATGGTCTGTGGACGACGGGAAACAGTTCATATATGCAGTTACAAAATAAATAACTGTACAGAAAATTTTAAAGTGAGAGAATTCTCACCTTGGGTTTCCACTCCTTCAGTTTTATTTCTGAATTTTTGTTTTGATTATTGTTCACGTTCAAATTTGCATGAAGTTCCAACATGCTCTGTTTCGGTTCTGGTCAGTTCCATGACGGAGTACTTTCCACCACGATTCCAACGCACCCAGATTTGCGAATTTCTGATTCAATTTGAACGAGTTATGGCCATTACAAGTTATAATATATATATATAGAACCAATTAAAATATAATTAGACTTCACTAATTACCATTAATATTTAAGTAACCCCCTTAAGCCGTTGCTCATCGTCATCTTCCAGCCGCTAAAACAAGAACCCGTACACCACAACAAAAACCAAACGGTACTCCACCACCAAGTGATCGAACCCTGATCGGAACATACCCTCGTCGAGCCCCCTGCTTTGCCTACCAGCGCTAGGCAGTACACCAAATTCGAACTCCTCCCCGCCCCTAGGAACGCGTGCGATGTCGGGCAGTTTCAGCATAAAAATCGAACTCCTCTGGCATCGTGAAATCATCATCACGGTATAGAAATGAAGAGCATAGGAAGTATTTCAATTTTGTATTATTATTGCTGCACCAAAAGCCGTCCACCTGAGACCCATCCGCCGCCATGACGACGAAACCCATACCACTAGCCACCACCGCCAATTCACCTTTGACTTCAGCGCCTTAGAGCGCGAGATTCCCTCAATCCGCTCATCATAATTCGATTATGACCGTTGATGTTGGAGGTCACGCCATGCTCTTTGATTCTCTTTTTATTTTATTTATTTATTTTTGAGTTGATGAATTCTTTGAGTTGATTAAGAGAGAAAGGAAAAAGAAGACGGGAAGAGTGCAGCCATGGATTTTAGAAACGGTGGTTGCTTTGTTTATGAAATTATGGTTAAGGAAGTGAAAGGATATTATATAGTGGAGAAAATTATTATTTTTATTCCTTTTAATTAATATTTTTATTTATTTATTTATTTAATTATGAGGTCTAAAGATTGTAAATATAAAGAGAAGAGAGAATAAAAAAAGGGGGAATAAAGGGAATAGTTTCGTATCTAAAAATGAATTTGAATGATAAATAGAAGAGTAGAGAGAGTAGAGAATAAATGCACAAGTTATTTCCCCCAAATGCCTCTTTGTATTTATAAACAAATTAAATGCTTGCTTTTTTAAATCTAATTGTTTAAGTTATGCAACTTTTTAAATTTCAAAACATGCAATATTAAACATCATAATTTAAGGAACCTATTTAGTTGCAAGAAAGAATAAGTGGAAGAGTTATATATATATATATATAGAGAGAGAGAGAGAGAGAGACACGCATATAGTTGATTTAAAGGAAAGAGGAAAAAAATGTTGGAAAAAAAAAAAAGAGAAAATGGGAATGTAATTAATGCACAGTTTATTGTCTCTAAAAATAATTGAATGGGAAAACGTTACTTTATAATAAAGAAGAAGATGCATGAGATAGAAATGGAAAAGAAAAGAAAAGGAGAAGAAGGAAATATGGTAAATACACAAGAAAGTACAAATAAAATGAATGCATCATTTGTTGTTTAATGATGATTATAAGAAAGTTATGTGACTTTTAAATTTCAAAACACATAATATTAAATAACATAATGACATGTTGTCATAATTTATTTAGAATCTACATATTATTTTAAATCAACCTATTCAATGCTTATGCAAGAATAAATATGTAACACCCCACCTCCGCTAGGGTCACTCACAAAGGGAATGCCCTAGTTTTGGAGGGGTATTATCTAGTAAACAGGCACAGAGATAACACAAGACAGAACATAGATAAAATAAAGCAGCGGATATAAACTTTAAAACCAAATCTCATTACTGAAAAATAGAGTCAAAACCTCTTACATCAAAATGCCAAGTCATTATTTCATTACATCAAGTTCTAAAGAAGCAAAGGACTTAAAACAACATAAGTAAAATATTATTCCCCAAAAAAGTGCATGAGTGCAGCCATAGCATAGCTCAAGACCAAACCGTACATGAGCTGTCAGAAAGCAAGCAAAGTCCAAGCTGAGAGCTAGAGTTTCTGTAGGATCTAAATTAACCCTAGAGGGGGGTGAATAGGGTTTATCACAGATTTTCACAGAGTAATTAAATAATCACAGCACAGATAATAATCAGAAGAAATGCAGAAAATAAATAACACACAAATATACCCAGCTTCGGCAAAAACCTGCCTACTGCTGCATTCCCCAAGGTTTCTACTAGGAGTTAAAACAATCTCTACGCTTACAATCCCCTGTAAACTCGCGACACTCGCTCCCAACTGTTCTTAACCCTACACTCAAAACCCTGCACTGGTTTTTATCCCCAAAACCAGATTTCCCCGAATTACAAACCCTGTAATTCGTCTCCCTAGTTTTAGAGACAAACTAGAAAACTGTAGACTGATTACAAATTGAAATGAAAGACGAAACAAAACAAAAAAATAATTTAAAAAGCTTTTAGGACTTAAAATAAATGGGTCATCCCTTTAAAACTCTCTTAGCCCTTTTGTATAACTTGGCCGGCCATTCTTGTTATTGCTTCACCACTTTATTTTTCTCGATCTCTTTCCTTAAAAATGGCGGCAGCTCTTGAGAAATTCCTAGGGTTTCCTTCTTGCGATCTAGGGTTTTGATTCTATTCAACTTGAGGTCGCTCGTGTGATGATTTCGAGTTATTTAGTGGGTATTCTCTTCTTCGATCGAACGTTGATGAGTGTAGAACTGAATCCAAGTAATCTCCTTTTTACTGGTATGAATTTAATTCGGATTTTTGCTTTTTGCTTGTTCGAACTTGGATGATTTAAAAGCCAGTGATGTTTGGTGTATTTATAGGATTAAAATCCTGAATATTCGCTCTGATTTCGTATTGGAATTGGTCATTGATATATACGAAAATATTTGGGGCTTTTTAAAATAGCTTTCTTGCGGCTGATCTGGAACTTTTGATTGAGTCCTCAAAATAAATTTAAATCCTGATTTCTGGAATTTAAAAAATTCTTTGAATCATTCTTTTCAAAGCAAAACCATTTTTCCTGTCTTTAAATCTGATATGAACAGTTGCTTCTTTTGAAAAAAAAACTGGACAGATGCTTCGCTTGACTTCCTTGACTTTGAATTTGTGTTTTTCTTTGATAAGAACAGATGCTAAATTTTTTTCACACATCCATTGCTTGTTATGTCTTATTTATGGCACCCTCTTGCTTGTCACATGAATTGTTCCATGACTGATTAACTGATGCTCGCCACCGTAACTTGTTCCATACATAAATATGTACTGAACTTTTTGGTTTTGCCTTTCTAGATTTAAAGCTTTGCCATTCATGTTTTGCGTACACACTATGCTTCCCTGAATTTGAGTGCTTATGCACCTGTGGCCATTTGACTTGAATTAGGCTAATCCGTGATTCTTGAAATCTTGGACTTGATTAATTTTGAACTGATAAGAACAGATATTAAATTGCTTCATGTAGTACTTGCTCCTTGCTTGACTTTACACCTCACTTGGATTTCTGGAACTTTATGTTAATACCTTCGACACCATAAAGAAAAAAAAACTGTCTTGTTCTTGATTCTAATCTGCTGCTCTGTCATACTTAAGCTGTAATCTTCTTTGCACCTTGTTTGCATCAATATTGTTCATGCTATTTTGCCGTTTCTGGAAACTTGTTGTAACCGATCATACTTTTCCTGCTTGTGAACTGTTTCTATATGATTAAAAAAAACAGATACTACCATTTATGTTTCACTATCCACTTGTATATTACTTTTCACTTCTTTGCATATTGGCTTGATGTTGGCACTTTTGCCACTTCCTTAGATTAATTGCTTTAAAAAAAATATACGAACAGATGCTACATTTGAACTTGGTACTTCCTTGATCAAACTGTTTTCCTTGCACATCATACTTGAGTTTTGTGGTCGAGTTGCCTTTGTTGCTGTGTACTAATTAACTTAGTTCTACTTGCATGTTTCCAACACTGCATTAGTTGTTGCGCTTGACATATATACCACTTTGCTATCTTGCATTTGAGCCTGGCAGACTGGATTTGTTGCTGTGCCATCTTTTTGAACCATTTGTGCTTACACACATTTGCAGCCCCTTGCATTTGCATGATTTTACATTGATGTTGTATCATCTTTTGTTTGCTTCTAAACATGCTGCACTTGAACTCCTTGCTACACCATGATGCTGAACCATGTTGTTTGCAACCTTGTTTCACCTATGCTCCAGACTTTTTAATCATTTACTCGAACCATATTCTTGTAATTGAAAATGCATTGCACTTTTCTTATTGCACCATCTTTGTGCACCTTCTCCCTTATTTTAAGTGGTGTTATGTAAGCTTACCATCTTCATTGTCGGCTTTTTCATGTTCATGTTGTTGCCCTTTAGCTGACCATTTCAATGTTTCATTGATGCTTGCCTTGAGTCATTGACTTTTATGTTGACTTGTACCTTGTTTAGTGTATGTTTCCACCAGATTTAAAATATGTTGTTTCATAGATTGTTTTATATTTTCTCTATCATGGTGACTGTGTTGAGCTGAAACTTCCACTTGCTCGACCCTTGTTTTTGCTGTTTTGATTTAGCACTCTCGACCATATGTACTGAGTTGAGATGGTCCTTGTGGCTACTCCTCAGATGCATACTGATTGGCGTGGCAGTGCACACGTGTATACGTGTGTAATGCAGCCATCAGACGAGATTTTTCTGTCCCTGCATATCAGACAAAGTCTAGAAAAATGATGAGAAACACACCGCAAATCTGAGGCAAATAAAATTTAAAAATAAATTTTTATTTGCTTTTATTTAATTTTATTTTTGTTGCAGTCTACTGTGTGTGTTCTTCTGTATGAACAGGTATGAAGATGACTGACTGAAAGCTGTGAAGACAGAAGACTGAAGATGAAGACAAGAACAGCGTTAGTGTGTTTGTATTTGTGAGTGAACTGTATAGAAATGTATATGAAAGTGTAAGTGTTGTTGGGAGGAGCTGAGTATGAAAATTGAAAATTTTTGAAATGTATATCAGTGATGTATATATAAATAGTGAAGTTGTAAATCTGTACTGTTTAAATATTGAAATAAAATATTCTTGTTCAAATAAAATACTGTGTGAATATTTAAACTTTTGTATAGTTGTATTTTATTCAAATAGAAATATTATATTGCTATTTGTTGTGTAGTATACCAGTACAGTTACAAACATATTCAATAATAAAATATATTTGGTTGTTATCATCAAACAGAAATCATATAATTGTGTATACAATACTGTTATATACAACAATCTCCCCCTTTTGATGATGACAAACAAATAAAAGATTTTGGATCTGTTTGAACGTGAAATATATTACTCCCCCTATTTGTATGCTCCCCCTACAACTGAACTCCCCCTATATATGTGGAAAAAATATGATGAAATCCAATTGACCATTCTCCCTCTAGATATTTAATTTCCAATCTTAAAATATTTTTGAATTGTATACCCATCAAACAAAATCTTGACCATTCTCCCCCTTTTGTTATCATCAAAAGGAAAATAGAAATCGAAACAGTGATGAATATAGACTAAAAATATAAATTCATATTCAGAGAGAGAATATATATCGTAAAACCCATTTAATCAAACAAAAATCATAATAATCTTTAAATCAGAAGCAAATTTCACTTTCAGAATGAATGGATTTACGATGGATTTTATCGAATGAGGAGAGTTCAATAAAAATTGAATATTTGAATATGAATTTTAAAGATTTTAAGTATGCTAAAAAAAATGTGTTAATCACTTTCTAACCACGCATAGCCCAAAGGTCTTTTAAATGGGGTTAGTAGTAACTTAACTTTATCCTCTCTAATGAGTTCCATCCATGCACAGCCCGAAGGTCTTTTAAGTGAGAATGGAAGCACATAGAAATTAAGGTAATTCACCCACGCATAACCGCGAGGATTTTTAAATGGGAGTGAATACCAAGGATAAATTATTTATTTATTTTATTTTATTTTATTTTTAATTTTAAGAATAATTAGAACTCCCCAAATTAAATAAAACCATGATGAATGACAGAAATATGGTAGATATAGAAGATGGTCGTGAAATAAGCTCTAATTCAAAGATATTATAAAATTTGTCTAATCATCCTGTGATTTAAAATAATATCTCCTCTAGTTAAGAATTATACCATAGTCACAACTTATCACAATTTCATAAATCTATTAACGATTTTGATGAGTCACAAAATGGTTCAAATTAATCAATAATTTCAATTTTTGAATAAATAATCAAAAATAATTTTAAAATTGAAAATATTAATTTCAAGAGGAGTTTTTGAAAAATGCAAGTTGAAAATCAGCTTAAAAAATCAATTAGTTTAAAAAAAAGAAATTTTCTAATATTTTTAACACTGATTACTCCTAGACAATTTTTAAAACAATTTTAATTCAAATTGCCTATGAATTTTAACTAAATCCAGTCACTGATTTTCCAACTTATCATTTAATCACCAATGAATCAAATCAATTTCCTTATCAGAGCAGCACAAGATTATTTTCAGAGAATTTTTGGGCAAACTCAAGAACCAGTCAACTTATCAAATCTGAAGATAATTATTTGAAATCACCAAAAAAAATCAATTTTTTATAATCCAAGAATTTCAACAATCCATAACAAATGATTTAAAAAAAAACAGCCAAGTAAAAATAAACTAAAAGGAATAAAAGTACGAGTTTAGAGATCATACCTATCTTACCATAATCAACGTGATGCAATGAATCTCCAACTCTGAATCTATGGCTAAGGAACTCCAAATAATTTGATATGTGAATCAACCTGAATTTTATCTTACTTAAGCGCAGTTGTTCCTTAGCCTCCTACGATACCTAAATGTTTATATGATCGAATGGTCTAACAAAAGTTGTTTTACCACTCTTATCTTCGTTTACACGTTTTGGTACCCAAACCCGTTTATATAACAATCCATTACTATTCACTAGCGTACCCTTTGGAACCCAAATTTGTTTAGATTTACTTAAATTTATTTTATTAATTTTTGGAATCCAAATAGATTTAAATGAATTGTTTTTAAACGAGTTATCAATTTGTTTATGATTTAAAAACCCTTTGAAATTATTAAATTTCAAAAATTCAATTTGATTGTTTTCAAAGCCAATTAAAGGATTTTTAAATCATTAAAATTTTGTTTTTTAACTTGATCAGATTCAAATCCAAGTCCCTTTTTATTCTGAACAAAAAATTGATTTTTTAACAACATATTCAACGATTTCTCTCCTTTAGAAAATTTAGTCAAAGCTGACTCAAGTTGTTGAATTTTAAATTTAAGATCGCTATTTTCTTTCATTAAATTTGAACAACGATTAATAGCGATTTTCCTCTTTTCAGCATCAGTTTGTTTTAAGATCAAATTTTCGTTTTGAAGTGCTTTGATTCTAGCATCGGACTTGGAAATTTCAATTTCAAATTGTTTTCGTTTTTCAAAATCAAGTTTTTCAGATTCTCTAAACTTTTCAATCACCTTTTCAAAATCAAGATTTTCATTTTTCAAATTCATGTTTTCACTTTTAAGTAACTCAAGATTAGTTTTTAATTTCAACAAATCGTTACTCAAAAATTGACATTTTTCGCATTCTGAAAACGATGAATTCTTAACTTTTTCAAGTTTTGTTTCTAAACTGTTATTTTCTTGAACTAGTTTTGACCTATCAGATTTCAATTTCTTAACTTTTAGTTCAAGAGAATCAACAGTTTTCGTGAGATCGTGACACATTAAAATTAAATCTTTATAAGTAAAATTCGATACCTCACTAGAACTACCTTCTGAATCAGATTGTGCCATAAGACACAAATTAGCTTCTTCTTCATCACTTTCAGAAGCTTCTTCTCCTTCCTCGTCATCCCATGTAGCAGCAAAAGCCTTCTTTTTCTTTCTGAACTTCTTCCTCTTTTCATTTTTAAGCTGTGGGCAATTTGGTTTGATATGACCGGGTTTCTTGCAATTGTAGCAAAACACTTCATCGTCTGAACTATCTGAACTTTCAGACTTGTCGGTTTTTGAATTCTTCTTTTGTGGTTTGTATTTTCCTTTGGCCCACTTTTTCAAAACCATGGCTAGCTCTTCAGCGGGATCATCATTATTACTTTCAACAGAATTATTTAGAGCGATCGTCTTTTTCTTTGATTCAGAATCCTTTCGTTCTTCTCTTGCTTTTAATTCCATCTCGTAAGTAATCAGATTTCCGATCAACTCTTCCATGCTTACTTTATTTAGATCTTTTGATTCTTGTATTGCCGTCACCTTAGCTTCAAAATTCATCGGTAGCACTCTCAATATTTTTCTGATCAATTCCACTTCGGTATAGGTTTTTCCAAGAGCTTTTGCATTGTAGACTAGTGATGAGAAGCGTCCATACATTTCTTTTATATCTTCATCTTGTTGCATAGAGAAATTTTCATATTCGTTGCTGAGAAGAGCGAGACGAGATTCCTTCACTTGAGATGTACCTTCGTGTGTGACCTCCAACGTATGCCATATTTCCTGCGCAGTCTCATAATGAGAAATTCGATTAAATTCAGTTTTATCAAGAGCACAGATTAAAGCATTTATCGCTTTGGCATTAGTTGAAAATAATTTTTTATCATTAGCATCCCACCTGTCTTTTGATTTAGGTATTTCAACACCACTAACTATAACAGTGGGAGATCTATAACCCGTTTCAAAAATATCCCATACATCATAGTCGACTGAGCTTAAATAAATTTTCATCCTAGCTTTCCAGTATGCATAATCAGTTCCATTAAACATTGGTGGCCTAGCTATGGACTGACCCTCAGAAAAAGCATTATTAGACAGATTCATGAGTCTAGAGTTAAAATAAAATAAAAAATACCTGCTCTGATACCACTTGTAGGATCTAAATTAACCCTAGAGGGGGGGTGAATAGGGTTTATCGCAGATTTTCACAGAGTAATTAAATAATCACAGCACAAATAATAATCAGAAGAAATGCAGAAAATAAATAACACACAAATATACCCAGCTTCGGCAAAAACCTACCTACTGCTGCATTCCCCAAGGTTTCTACTAGGAGTTAAAACAATCTCTACGCTTACAATCCCCTGTAAACTCGCGACACTCGCTCCCAACTGTTCTTAACCCTACGCTCAAAACCCTGCACTGGTTTTTATCCCCAAAACCAGATTTCCCCGAATTACAAACCCTGTAATTCGTCTCCCTAGTTTTAGAGACAAACTAGAAAACTGTAGAATGATTACAAATTGAAATGAATGACGAAACAAAACAAAAAAATAATTTAAAAAGCTTTTAGGACTTAAAATAAATGGTTCATCCCTTTAAAACTCTCTTAGCCCTTTTGTATAACTTGGCCGGCCACTCTTGTTATTGCTTCACCACTTTATTTTTCTCGATCTCTTTCCTTAAAAATGGCGGCGGCTCTTGAGAAATTCCTAGGGTTTCCTTCTTGCGATCTAGGGTTTTGATTCTATTCAACTTGAGGTCGCTCGTGTGATGATTTCGAGTTATTCAGTGGGTATTGTCTTCTTCGATCGAACGTTGATGAGTGTAGAACTGAATCCAAGTAATATCCTTTTTACTGGTATGAATTTAATTCAGATTTTTGCTTTTTGCTTGTTCGAACTTGGATGATTTAAAAGCCAGTGATGTTTGGTGTATTTATAGGATTAAAATCCTGAATATTCGCTCTGATTTCGTATTGGAATTGGTCATTGATATATACGAAAATATTTGGGGCTTTTTAAAATAGCTTTCTTGCGGCTGATCTGGAACTTTTGATTGAGTCCTCAAAATAAATTTAAATCCTGATTTCTGGAATTTAAAAAATTCTTTGAATCATTCTTTTCAAAGCAAAACCATTTTTCCTGTCTTTAAATCTGATATGAACAGTTGCTTCTTTTGAAAAAAAAACTGGACAGATGCTTCGCTTGACTTCCTTGACTTTGAATTTGTGTTTTTCTTTGATAAGAACAGATGCTAAATTTTTGTCACACATCCATTGCTTGTTATGTCTTATTTATGGCACCCTCTTGCTTGTCACATGAATTGTGCCATGACTGATTAACTGATGCTCGCCACCGTAACTTGTTCCATACATAAATATGTACTGAACTTTTTGGTTTTTCCTTTCTAGATTTAAAGCTTTGCCATTCATGTTTTGCGTACACACTATGCTTCCCTGAATTTGAGTGCTTATGCACCTGTGGCCATTTGACTTGAATTAGGCTAATCCGTGATTCTTGAAATCTTGGACTTGATTAATTTTGAACTGATAAGAACAGATATTAAATTGCTTCATGTAGTACTTGCTCCTTGCTTGACTTTACACCTCACTTGGATTTATGGAACTTTATGTTAATACCTTCGACACCATAAAGAAAAAAAAACTGTCTTGTTCTTGATTCTAATCTGCTGCTCTGTCATACTTAAGCTGTAATCTTCTTTGCACCTTGTTTGCATCAATATTATTCATGCTATTTTGCCGTTTCTGGAAACTTGTTGTAACCGATCATACTTTTCCTGCTTGTGAATTGTTTCTATATGATTAAAAAAAAACAGATACTACCATTTATGTTTCACTATCCACTTGTATATTACTTTTCACTTCTTTGCATATTGGCTTGATGTTGGCACTTTTGCCACTTCCTTGGATTAATTGCTTTAAAAAAAATATACGAACAGATGCTACATTTGAACTTGGTACTGCCTTGATCAAACTGTTTTCCTTGCACATCATACTTGAGTTTTGTGGTCGAGTTGCCTTTGTTGTTGTGTACTAATTAACTTAGTTCTACTTGCATGTTTCCAACACTGCATTAGTTGTTGCGCTTGACATATATACCACTTTGCTATCTTGCATTTGAGCCTGGCAGACTGGATTTGTTGCTGTGCCATCTTTTTGAACCATTTGTGCTTACACACATTTGCAGCCCCTTGCATTTGCATGATTTTACATTGATGTTGTATCATCTTTTGTTTGCTTCTAAACATGCTGCACTTGAACTCTTGGCTACACCATGATGCTGAACCATGTTGTTTGCAACCTTGTTTCACCTATGCTCCAGACTTTTTAATCATTTACTCGAACCATATTCTTGTAATTGAAAATGCATTGCACTTTTCTTATTGCACCATCTTTGTGCACCTTCTCCCTTATTTTAAGTGGTGTTATGTAAGCTTACCATCTTCATTGTCGGCTTGTTCATGTTCTTGTTGTTGCCCTTTAGCTGAACCATTTCAATGTTTCATTGATGCTTGCCTTGAGTCATTGACTTTTATGTTGACTTGTACCTTGTTTAGTGTATGTTTCCACCAGATTTAAAATATGTTGTTTCATAGATTGTTTTATATTTTCTCTATCATGGTGACTGTGTTGAGCTGAAACTTCCACTTGCTCGACCCTTGTTTTTGCTGTTTTGATTTAGCACTCTCGACCATATGTACTGAGTTGAGATGGTCCTTGTGGCTACTCCTCAGATGCATACTGATTGGCGTGGCAGTGCACACGTGTATACGTGTGTACATGCAGCCATCAGACGAGATTTTTCTGTCCCTGCATATCAGACAAAGTCTAGAAAAATGATGAGAAACACACCGCAAATCTGAGGCAAATAAAATTTAAAAATAAATTTTTATTTGCTTTTATTTAATTTTATTTTTGTTGCAGTCTACTATGTGTGTTCTTCTGTATGAACAGGTATGAAGATGACTGACTGAAAGCTGTGAAGACAGAAGACTGAAGATGAAGACAAGAACAGCGTTAGTGTGTTTGTATTTGTGAGTGAACTGTATAGAAATGTATATGAAAGTGTAAGTGTTGTTGGGAGGAGCTGAGTATGAAAATCGAAAAATTTTGAAATGTATATCAGTGATGTATATACAAATAGTGAAGTTGTAAATCTGTACTGTTTAAATATTGAAATAAAATATTCTTGTTCAAATAAAATACTGTGTGAATATTTAAATTTTTGTATAGTTGTATTTTATTCAAATAGAAATATTATATTGCTATCTATTGTGTAGTATACCAGTACAGTTACAAACATATTCAATAGTAAAATATATTTGGTTGTTATCATCAAACAAAAATCATATAATTGTGTATACAATACTGTTATATACAACAGTTTCCTCCCTGAGAACCTGGGGAGGGAAACAAAAGACAAAGAGGCGAAAGAAAACGGGTTAGTCAAAAAGACTGGTAAGCCCTAGTGACTATCAGCATAGAAACTAGTAAAGTTAACAAGACATGAATAAATTGGAATTTAAACGTAGGAATGATGATAAGTCTGACATGATAACTAAGCTAACAAGATAACTCAAGTCTAACATTGCGTATTCAATGTTCGCAATACCAACTATACTGGTATACTAATCCCGTGTCAACTATAAATCAAGGAATAATCCCTTGGCCCAATATCGTGAAGTGACCCAATTCGGGGTCCAACGGTACGATCTAATCGATCGGCTCCCTACAAGTCTAGCTCCTCATGTGTCTGTGTCATACGACCCTATCACGAATGTAGTCACCTGTGCTAGGTCCACCATAAGGTGTATCAAGCCCTATGGTGCCAACTACCGACACGAATCAAGAATGCACAGATAATCCTACTGATGCCCAATGCCTGCTTTTTCAACTCCGGACTAAGTGCACGACCCTAGTCCGCCTGAACCTACAATGGCGGACCAACTCAGCCGTCGTTCTGGTCGCTTACAATCAGCCTAGAAATCGTGCCCCACCCTGCCTAGTCCCAGGGTACCGTGATACATCTAGTGGGTTACTGCTGAAAAGGACCGCGTAACTAGGGTTTCGTCCAGCAGGTTAAGTTGTCATTTAAAATCGAGACTTAACCCCATCTATGTGTCATGTCAAATTGACAAAGTGTGTCGTTCTAGTTCAAGACTTAGCCCTACGAATCATGTGTCAAGTTGGTTAAGTGTGTTCAAGCGGTTCATGACTTAACCCTATCAAATCAACGTGTCAAATTGGTTAAGTATATTCAAGTGGTCCATGACTTAACCCTATCCTGTGGCATTAATTTACTTAATGCACCCCTAACCTCTCACATTAGAATTGGTTATGGTTACTAGATGTGCCAGGCGGGTCCGGGCAGTTTTACACCATAACCTAGTCTAACCTCGGGTTTCGAGTGCGATATGACTAACTACTCACATTAGTTCCTATTGTTTGCAGTTACTGGATTCGCCCGGCGGTTCCGGGCAGATTTATACTGCAAACTCAACCAAACCTCGAGTTGGCCACATTCAAGTTATCTAAGTGTCATGTCCCAAATTCATATTTTCAAGTATAATTTCATGTTAAGTTCATGTTCATATCCAAGCTCAAGTTATAACAATATTCAAGTTTTCAAGTTCATACTAAATTCAGGTTTTCCTAAACTACCCAAATCGCATCCCCAACGCTCGTGAATTCGAATCAAGGCAATAGATGTAACTAGGGAATAACATAACAAGGATGGGTATAAAGTGACAAAGGTGATTTCAAGGCAAGCATGGTGTAACTTGAGATATGATCATAACAACACTGGTATATGAAATAGGGTGATAAACATAGCAATAGATGACACAAGATGATAATCCTAAACTTGTGACTAGCAATAGTTTCAACATCACAACATCATAGGCATGTTAAAATAATGGACATGATAGGGTTTAGGTTATGATATGAATAGGCCCCTAAATCAAGTTCTTATCAGTATTCCACAAATCAAGTTCAATATGAATGGTACTAGGTTCAAGGTGAATAGATCTAGGGTGAACAAGAGTAGATCTAACATAATAGATCAAAAGGAATAGTCATAGATCAAAGATTTACAAGAATAGGTCCCAAGTTATTATCATGTTTATATTCAGTTTCAATTTACACATGTCCATATTAAGTTTAGAGTTTAGATCTAAGAGTAACTGGGGCTTACAGATCGTGGTTTATGAGAACTAAGAACAGAAATTGTCGTAGGATTGTTGTAGAGAAGTTGATCTATTCCCTTGAATTGATGTAGGAACGTTGGTCTTTGATTTAGATCTAGCTTGAATGTTTAAGCTTCAAGTTTGGAGACGACGGCCATGGTTCAAGAGGAGACTCAACAGCATAATGGTGTTAGAATGACTTTTTGTGGATTAGCTAGGGTCTTAGGGTGTTTATATAGGTGTAGGAAACTAGTTTAGGCCATAGAATTAACCCTAGAATCAATCCGGACCATCAAAACTCATCCCGGGACTCAAAAATGGGTTCTGGGCCACACCAGGCTGACCAGGTCGACCTGTACAGGGGGAAGGTCGACACTACAGTTGACCTGGGGGTGGGGGTGGGGGGAGGTCGACTACGCAGTCAACACTACAGTCGACCTGGGGTTAGTTTGCCTGAAAGTCTGCTGAATCTTGTTTAGGCCATATCTTGGTCATACGGACTCCGATTTCGAAAACTTGGACTCTATTTCATGTAGAATTCCAAGAAGAACGCAATGGCTCAACCCGTTTTCCCTGATTCTTATTTTACAATTAAATTCTGCCTTTATTTCTTGTTTTAACGTGTTATTAAAATTCGGGTTGTTACATTCTCCCCTCCTTAAAGGATTTCGTCCCCGAAATCTTCAAGTTAGGAAGAACGTATCCTACCATCCATTATCCATCTACTCAAAACATCACCCACAAGCAAACATTGTCCTTAAGAGATTTCTAATGCTGTATGAACATATGCAGAAAGTGTGTGTATATGTTCCTTGTCTAATGCAAATGATCGGGCCTGATTGATCTTTCTAATGCAAAATATGTTTAGTGTCATGAATCCAACATGTATGCAAATAATCCTAGTCACGTAAGCACTATATGTGTGCACAAACATTCATCCATATGCAACATTCATATGATAACACATTCAATTTCATCCATAATAAGTATAAACACTCATGCATATGCAATATGAAAATGTGTCTGAGCCGAACTAGTGCCTAATGTGTTATGCAACCACGAGCAATCACTTGCAACCACTTGCAACCATTCGCAAACATCAAGCATAACATGTTTCAAATACATGTTTGCATTCATAGGATTCTACCTAAGGTTCTCAAGACAGGATCGAAAGGATATACAAGATAAAACAGAGTGTCCAGGGAAAAGAAGTTAAAGATGTACCCCTAGAAGGTCCTTCTTGCGGGGCTTACCCTTGCTTCTTAGGGCAGTTCTTGCTGATGTGTCCAGTTTCACCGCATTGAAAACATGCTCCTATCTTCATCTTCTTTTTCCTACAGTCCTGGACTATATGCCCGTCAATACCACAGAAGTTGCATTTTCTTTTCTCACGTGACTTGTCATTCTTTTTGTTGTTGTTCTTTCCTCCTTTCTCGGAGTCTACCTTCTTGTCTTGAGACTCATTCGCCTTGACCTTCTTCTTGCCATTCTCGTCTTCTTCATAAAGTAGGGCCATATTCACCAAGCTTTCAAAGGTCGCCCTCATGGGTACATGAGTCATGGCCATAGTGTGGAGTGGCTCGCTCAATCCTCGAGCAAAGCGTAGAGCCTTCTTCTCAGCCGTGTTGACTAAGTCCAAACCAAACCGTGCAAGCTGATTAAACTTATTCACGTATTCCCTAACTGACATGTCCCCTTGCTTGTGTGCCAGGAACCTCTCCATCTGAAGGCTCACTTCTACGAATGATAAAAACTTAAGCCCAAACCTCTCTCTAAAGTCTGCCCAAGTCTCAATTGGCCTGGTAGCGTTGGTGACTTCCCACCAAAATGCAGCTTCCTCTTTCAACAACCATGCTGCCAACTGAATTTTCCTATGTTCCTCCATATCGAAAATAACAAACAAGTCTTCAGTCTCTTTTAGCCAGTTTCGCACCTCAACGAAGGTTTCAGTTCCAACGAAGTTCTTGCCGCCCATTCCTATAAAGTCCTTGCATATTTTGGCGAAGGCGGTACCCGAAGGAGGAGGAGGAGGAGGAACCGTGGCCACCGGGGGAGGAGGAGGAGGGATATCTGCTGGGCCCACGCCGTTGGCCCTAGCTTCCAAGTATCTTCGGAACCAGCCAGGTATGGATACTCCCTCAGGAAGGTTAAGATCAGACATGCTGAAAAGCGAAAAGGAAAAAGATTCAAACGAGGAAACAAAGGAAAGTGCTAATGGCTTTTGGGGAATAGCCTTTTCTTAAAAATAAAACTTTTCTTGAAAAATGCTTCTTTATAAACGGTTTTGAAAATAGTTTCAGAAGGTTTTTTTTTTAACTTTTGCCCAGTCTAGTAACCTTCTGCTCTAATACCAAATGTAACACCCCACCTCCGCTAGGGTCACTCACAAAGGGAATGTCCTAGTTTTGGAGGGGTATTATCTAGTAAACAGGCACAGAGATAACACAAGACAGAACATAGATAAAATAAAGCAGCGGATATAAACTTTAAAACCAAATCTCATTACTGAAAAATAGAGTCAAAACCTCTTACATCAAAATGCCAAGTCATTATTTCATTACATCAAGTTCTAAAGAAGCAAAGTACTTAAAACAACATAAGTAAAATATTATTCCCCAAAAAAGTGCATGAGTGCAGCCATAGCATAGCTCAAGACCAAACCGTACATGAGCTGTCAGAAAGCAAGCAAAGTCCAAGCTAAGAGCTAGAGTTTCCTCCATGAGAACCTGGGGGGAAACGAAAGACAAAGAGGCGAAAGAAAACGGGTCAGTCAAAAAGACTGGTAAGCCCTAGTGACTATCAGCATAGAAACTAGTAAAGTTAACAAGACATGAATAAACTGGAATTAAACATAGGAATGAAGATAAGTCTGACATGATAACTAAGCTAACAAGATAACTCAAGTCTAACATTGCGTATTCAAGGTTCGCCATACCAACTATACTGGTATACTAATCCCGTGTCAACTATAAATCAAGGAAAAATCCTTGGCCCATTATCGTGAAGTGACCCAATTCGGGGTCCAACAGTACGATCTAATCGATCGGCTCCCTACAAGTCTTGCTCGTCGTGTGTCTGTGTCGTACGGCCCTATCACGAATGTAGTCACCTGTGCTAGGTCCACCATAGGGTGTATCATGCCCTATGGTGCCAACCACCGACACGAATCAAGAATGCACAGATAATCCTACTGATGCCCAATGCCTGCTTTTTCAACTCCGGACTAAGTACGACCCTAGTCCGCCTGAACCTACAATGGCGCACCAACTCAGCCGTCGTTCTGGTCGCTTACAATCAGCCCAGCAATCGTGCCCCACCCAGCCTAGTCCCAGGGTACCGTGATACATCTAGTGGGTTACTGCTGAAAAGGACCGCCTAACTAGGGTTTCGTCCAGCAGGTTAAGTTGTCATTTAAAATCGAGACTTAACCCCATCTATGTGTCATGTCAAATTGACTAAGTGTGTCGTTCTAGTTCAAGACTTAGCCCTACGAATCATGTGTCAAGTTGGTTAAGTGTGTTCAAGCGGTTCATGACTTAACCCTATCAAATCAACGTGTCAAATTGGTTAAGTATATTCAAGTGGTCCATGACTTAACCCTATCCTGTGGCATTAATTTACTTAATGCACCCCTAACCTCTCACATTAGACTTGGTTATGGTTACTGGATGTGCCGGGCGGGTCCGGGCAGTTTTACACCATAACCTAGTCTAACCTTGGGTTTCGAGTGCGATATGACCAAATACTCACATTGGGTCCTATTGTTTGCAGTTACTGGATTCGCCGGGCGGTTCCGGGCAGATTTATACTGCAAACTCAACCCAACCTCGAGTTGGCCACGTTCAAGTTATCTAAGTGTCATGTCCCAAATTCATATTTTCAAGTATAATTTCATGTCAAGTTCATGTTCATATCCAAGCTCAAGTTATAACAATATTCATGTTTTCAAGTTCATACTAAATTCAGGTTTTCCTAAACTACCCAAATCGCATCCCCAACGCTCGTGAATTCGAATCAAGGCAATAGATGTAACTAGGGAATAACATAACAAGGATGGGTATAAAGTGGCAAAGGTGATTTCAAGGCAAGCATGGTGTAACTTGAGGTATGATCATAACATCACTGGCATATGAAATAGGGTGATAAACATAGCAATAGATGCCATATGATGATAATCCTAAACTCGTGACTAGCAATAGTTTCAACATCACAACATCACAGGCATGTTAAAATAATGGACATGATAGGGTTTAGGTTATGATATGAATAGGCCCCTAAATCAAGTTCTTATCAGTATTCCACAAATCAAGGTTCAATATGAATGGTACTAGGTTCAAGGTGAATAGATCTAGGGTGAACAAGAGTAGATCTAACATAATAGATCAAAAAGAATAGTCATAGATCAAAGATTTACAAGAATAGGTCTCAAGTAGTTATCATGTTTGTATTCAATTTCAATTTACACATGTCCATATTAAGTTTAGAGTTTAGATCTAAGAGTAACTGGGGCTTACAGATCGTGGTTTTTGAGAACTAAGAACAGAAATTGTCGTAGGATTGTTGCAGAGACGTTGATCTATTCCCTTGAATTGATGTAGGAACGTTGGTCTTTGATTTGGATCTAGCTTGAATGTTTAAGCTTCAAGTTTGGAGATGGCGGCCATGGTTCAAGAGGAGACTCAACAGCATAATGGTGTTAGAATGATTTATTGTGGATTTGCTAGGGTCTTAGGGTGTTTATATAGGTGTAGGAAACTAGTTTAGGCCATAGAATTAACCCTAGAATCAATCTGGACCATCAAAACTCATCCCGGGCCTCAAAAATGGGTTCTGGGCCATACCAGGCCGACCAGGTCGACCTGTACAGGGAGAAGGTTGACACTACAGTTGACCGGGTGGGGGGGGGGGGGAGGTCGACTACGCAGTCGACATTACAGTCGACCTGGGGTCAGTCTGCCTGAAAGTCTGCTGAATCTTGTTTAGGCCATATCTTGGTCATTCGTACTCCGATTTTCGAAAACTTGGACTCTATTTCATGTAGAATTCCGAGACGAACGCAATGGCGCAATCCGTTTTCCCTGATTCTTATTTTAAAATTTAATTCTGCCTTAATTTCTTGTTTTAACGTGTTATTAAAATTCGGGTTGTTACAAAATAAATAAATATACATACATGGAGTTGATTTGTTTTTGAGGAGAGATAATAAAAGGAAAAGAAGAATAAAGAAAAATAGAAGCATGTAGGTTTATGAAATAAGAATACATGTGTGAAAATAGAATAAAGAGAAATAAATTAATAGACTAAAGAGTAATAAATTAATAGATAGTGAAAAGAAATAAATGTTTAATTAATGGAGATTGGCGAGAAAAGAAGTAGTGAATTTGATGAATTTAGAAAAAGAAAAGAAAGCTAAATAAACTTGCATGAAATGTGAATGAGCAAATAAATTATGTATTGATTTTATTATCAATTATCATAAAACTCTTATGTAATAACCCGGAAATCCGAGCCAATTTAATTTTTTATTTTGGCAATTTTGTTGAATTTCAAATATTTAAAATGAATTATTTTAAATACTAACGACGAGAAATTTATTTTGAATAGAATTAGAATGAATATATTTATTTGAATCGTCGTTAGAATATAAATATTTATTTTTAATTTTAAAAGGAATTGAAAATGGCGGGGTAGTTGGAGAATTCGATTTCAAATTTCAAATGAATGTACAAGATTCAAAATAATCCGGATTTTAGTGAAACCAAACATATTAGAATCTAATTGGAAATATCTTTCCACCGAATCCGAATAATCAAAATTTCATAGCGGGAATCAAAAGTTATGTCCAGTTGAAAATTCAGAATAGTCGCTATGGAATTTTGGCCCTTAAAAATGGAAATTTTGCAAATGATCTCTGTTTTCGACGAAACAACTTTTGTTAGATCCGGGATGTCGAATTATTGCTAGATTCCAAAATTCATAACTTTCTGAATCAATATGTGAGCGGGGCGAAAGAAAACGTGTTTTGATAGTTTCTGTCAATTTGGATCGACCAGAAAATGGCCATTTTTCAAATGATCTCAGAATTTGGCGAAACTAGTTTTGTTTGGACCGTATCGTCAATACGAAACTAAAAATATTTTTTTTGGAAATTTTTAGAGTTCGTATGTAGTCCCAGTAAATTGAAATGTGCATTCAAATTCAATATATTGATTTATATTTTAATTTTGACGAAAACTGATCACAACTGTCGAATTGGCTTGCGAAACATATCCCATTGTGTTTGGAATGGGGGTAATTAGGTAGGGACGACTGTTGGTGGGTTCTGTTTGGGATTCAAATGAAAAGTGTACTTTTATGGGAAAAATAAAATAAATATAAATTTATACCCTCCCTCACTCTCTTAGAAGTCAACACAGTCAAAATAAAAACAAAAAGAAAAAGCCCCGATCCCCAAACCCGCGCCCCACGATCCCGTCGCGCTCCCTTCCGCCACCGCCTATACAACGCCACCTCTCCTTCGATGCTCCCCCCTTCCGCTTCTCCCTCCTGCCTTCTCCCTCTCTCCTCCGCTGTAAACCGCAACCACCACAAACCCTACATCAAATCGATGCCGCCAACCACCATAATGCGCCGCACCACCACCTCAGCCCTGCGCGCCTCCTCCCCGCCACCCAACGCAGATGTGGACCCTCCCCCAATCAATTTCAGTGAGTTTTAATTCAATTTCTATTTTAGTATGTAAATAAAACTCAATTTTTATTGTAAAGATTTGAAATGTGAACATGATTTTTTATATACATAGCTTCGTATAAGAGTAGATTTTGTTTAAAGAAATATTTGATTTTTGAGGAACAAAAAGATTGTATCTTTAAAAACAAGAAGAAGTGATTTTTAGTTATAAAAAAAATAGAATTTGTAGATAAAAATGCGATTTTTATATTTTTATTATGGAAAAGATTATATATTTATGAAGTTAAAGATCATATTTTTATGAACTCAAAGATGAGGTTTTTATAATGCAAAAGTGTAACGTCCCGGATTTTTCGGCCATTTAAATTTGTTTATATATTATATTTAAAATATAATGAATTTTTAATCAAATCTATTATTTAAAATAGAGTTCGGATATATATATATATATTAATCAAAACGAGCTCGAAAACAACGCGGTAGTTCAATAATTTTCGATTTGAACTTTAACTGAATATACAGGATCCAATATAAGTCGGATTTCTGTGAAACGAGACAGGTTTGAACCGATTCGATTATAATTTTCTAATGAAAAGAAAAATCGAGATATCAGCTTATAAATTTCAAGTTATGTCCAATTCAAATTTTCAAATAGTCGCTGTGAAATCATAACGATTTATTTATTAATATTAAAGGATTTTTATATGAATGGAATATTATTTAAACTTGAATTTATGACGAGTTTGAATACTATATTGAATGAAACTTGAAGTTGTTGATACGATGACATTTATTTATTTATTTTCGTTAAATTTAGTTTTCTTGAATTTAATATATGGGTATATATTAATATTTCCGCTCGGTTTGGCAAAACGAATAAAACCCCGAATATACCACATATTTGTATAACAAACCAAAGCTGCATCATCGAATACAACATGGAACTGGGATAGACAATATAAAAATAGTCTCAAGTTAAACTTCATTGCTCAAAGGTTGTTTATAGGATTAAATATTTAGAAAGAAAAAGAAAAAGGGCATTCGACAAGCCAAAACAATACAATGAACAAAAGAATTCATTTTTCCAAACTAGAGCACGACTTGAAACAGAAGTATGAACAGAAATAAGAACAGTAAAATGAAACCAACAAAGGAAACAACATATATGTATATATTTTGCCTATACATACACAAATACAAAGGAAACAAAATGTATATTCACATTTTTATTATTTTTGTATACATGCGAAACACAAAGTAAGAAATCAACATTGTAAATCAACTTCTTCATGTGTCCTTTCCAGACCAGTGAATCATCGGTTTTGACCTGCGAAGAAAAAGAAGAAAACCCATTAGAGGGATGGTTTCATGACAAAAGTGAATAGCAAAAGAAAATGAAAGGAGAAAAGATAAGATGTCAAATTAATATACAAAGATGGAGTAGAACTTTGAAACAAGCATTAGTATCAGACTTTTGATACAGATCTATCCACTTGAGGATGTTTTGCCACATGACAAATAATGTGCATTTAATAAGCAGTTTATAAACATGATTTATCATGTAGCACACACGATAATCGCTTAGGGCGGGCTCTTGGTTTCGATACAGGTACATCTAGGCTTTCTTTATGGAGTTGTGGATAAACGGTTATATTGTTACTCAAATAGTTCAAACATAATAGAGCACAATTGCAAAAAAAAAAAAAACCACTAGCCCAAGATAAAATATGTTATTCACTCAACCATATGAAAATAATTCATGTCAGCAGACAAAAGAACAACATGGAAACATAAAACAGTAAACACAATAGGAAAAACAGTAAACCAAAATCTGGTGGTGATCAACTATGGGAAAACATCATACTGAAGCCAGAAATAATGGCTCTATTGTTTTGTAAACTAGTGCCTCAATATAAAGAAAATCAGGAGTTCTAATTCTAAGTTGTTTTATGATCCGAGACTAAAATGGAAGTTGTTGCTTAAGACTATACTTTATTTTAAAATTAGTTTCAACTCATGAAGTAGCTTAAATATCCAACATCAATTTAATTTCAGTAAAAGGAGCATGTTGTCTCAAGAATTCGACCTTAAATGGTGTTCGGTTTATATTATGTTTGGTACTGTAAGTTTCACCATACAAGACATCTAAAAAAAAGGAAAAGAAAATAAAATGTAATCTTGAACTAGGATCATATGATCAACAGAAAATGAGATCATCAAAATCTTTACGGGAAAGAACATCACATGTACAGCTAAGAAGAGATGACATGTATATTTTTCAAATCTTCATCGAACAGTAAACTCACATGTGTTAACAGTAAACTTCTGATATAAATTTCACTGTTTACTTATATTTAAAAAGGGAAATCAATTATAATATACAGTTTCCAAATCTCTGAATAAAATCGACATTTCATAGCCACAAGCCTAGCCTAATCTAATGCAGCAATATATATATATATATATATATATATATATATTCACAATCGAATTCATATCAGAACCGTACCATAAAATCTACCAAACAGTACAAATCTTTGAATTTAAATGCATAGTTCACTGTCATTTTATCAATTAAATCAATATCCATTCGAACAGATTTCATACACCATCAAACTGCCATCAAAACAGTATTGAAAAACCAATGGCCTATGAATTGGTAGCTGAATTACCTACCTTAAGTTACGAATGGACATGATCCCTATCTAAAATCAAACTGCAAGTATAAATACGCTAGCACACAGTAGTATTCATCAACCAATTCGCGAACACAGTAAACCAGAAAGAAAATCCCATTCGAAAAACAGAAAAAAAAAAATCAAATCAAAATAATTCAGTTGAGTAAAAGAAAACTTAGCTTTCGTATCTGTTCTTGGACCTAGGAGTGACAATTTGGTTGTTGAAAGCCTGTAGAGTATGGTGGAGGTGGCTCGCTCGTTTCTGGGAGGCTGTGGTTGATCGCAGATCGTTGAGGAGGTCGAAGGGGGTTGCGATGCTACTAGCCTTGGGTAGACGAAGGAGGGGGCCACGCAGAACATGTCGAAGTGGCAGAAGGAAATGGGGCTTAGGTTTTTTTTTGATTTGGGAAAATTATGGAATCGGCCGATGATATGAACGAGGGTTATGGATGTAAGGGTTTTAAGATGTGAAGCGGGTTGGGATTGTTGGCCCGGCTGATAAAGGTAAAGTTTTTTTTAAAAAATTTAAAAGGAAACCTTGTTTTAAAATTTTAATTAGTTTATAAAATTTCGTAATACGATTTCTTGCACATACGATATCAGATTTACGCACAGTCAGTTGCGTTGGGACCGTAGGGACGAGAACTTCGAGATGGAGCAGGTCTGGGCCGGATCAGAAATAACTGGAATTTTTATTCAAATTAAACATCAGTTTAATTTGACTAAAAATGAACTGTTTATCAACAGATTTAAATCAAGGTGAGTTAAACTCACTCAGCTCTCCCTATTTATATTTTGTATAAATTGGGTTTTTATCCTGCGTGTTCTGATTTTTAGTGGTTGACCGTTTGTTGGTTATATATATTTATTGTTGATTCAATTAATGAAATTAAACGGTCGTTTAATTTTAGTAAAACACCAATCATTATGATTTGACCCAAATAAAGTAATTTCCCTTGATTGGTCACGTTTATAAACATGTTTGAAATTGTTTGAAATGTTTGAATTGGTTGTTAATTGATTAATGATCGTTATAAAAATTCCAGTCGGATAAAAAGAAATGATTGATTATTGTTGATTGTTGAACCTTATTTCAACATTTGTTCTGATAGTAACCAATGGGTAGTATGGTTGGGTAATTGGCATCACCTGGCTTATAAATCAATCGATTTATAAAATATGGGTTTTATCGACAGTGAATCGATAATATTTAAGTTATATATATATATATTTTATAATGAAAATAGATTTTGAAAATTATTACATTGAAAGGTTATTTAAAAAGGAAAAAATATTAATTATTTAAAGTTTATAAGAAATTACAAAATTTGTTTTATAAAACGAATTCTTATTTCGATAAGAATTATAAGCAAAGAGCAGGAAATAATCTAGCGGTTAAGTATTTGATTAGTCGTGAACAATTAAATGAAGTTATTTAAATTAATTATATTTTACTTACTTTAAAGAAGAAATTAAGTAGAGTTGATTAAAAGAGTAATCATGTTTTGTGTCGACCATTTAAACCCAGTTAGACTTTAAATTAGTGAAATAACTAAATGAATAATTGGTTAAGCTTAGTAAGAGTTTAAAAATGAGATTTATTATTCTAGTAAATAAAGAAGTTAATTAATTTGCAATGATAAATGTTGAGTTAAATAATCTCTTCTTAAATGTAATACATTTAAGTAACCAAATTGAAATGAAATATAGTTGAGTATTGAAAAGAAGCTATGAATGAGTTTTATATTTTGAACTCAAGTTTTAATCAAGTAATAAAGAATTCAAAATGGATACGATAGCTTAAATGAAAAGTTTTACTTAATGTTTGAATTAAGTAAAGGGAGGTGAAGAGGTAAAGAAGGGTTTATATTAAACCTGAAATTTATAATAAACAAGGTTTATAAGTGGAATATGAATTTAAACGTCGTTTTTGAATTGGAAATACTTAATGATGGAATTGAGTTAAACCCTTAGAATTTAAAAGAGAAAAGGGATTGGGAAAAGAGATTAAAGTCGAGTATTGGTAAAAAGGTTGGAAATGGATTATAGTAACAATCCGGTTATGAAGATAAAGTTATTTAAATAATCCAAGAATTAATAAAGGTGATGTTAGAAATAATTATTAAATTAACAAATTAAGCGATATTAATTATTTTTAAAAAGAGAGACTTCCAAAAAGGGTAAGAAGAACTATAAGGCTAGATTTTAAATAAACAAGATAAGTGGGATGTGTTTTGATATTAAATTGAATATTGGTTCTTGAATTACAGCTCGTAACTTGAACGACTTCGGGACTATCCAAAGACGATACTAGTTAGTAATGGCGAGAGTGTATGATAAGATTTCCAAAGTAACGGAAATGATATGAGATGAAATTTTCCCTAGTAACGGGATTAAAAGGAGATTGGGCGATAAGATATAGAATGGTTTATTCTATATGAATAAGGATTTGATATTTTTTCTTTTTCAAGTGATGGAAACAGAAGAGTTGGCGTAACGTCGAACAGTAGATTGAAATGATTTCTCAGTTATAATAAAGGAAATGTTATAATAAATGATAGAAATTGAATATTGAGTATCGTTATATCAAAATGAAATGTTTTTGCAAATATCACTATATTAAAAAGATAAGTGAAGTGTTTTCCCCAATATTGGAATATTCAAGTTTTATTAATTTTAAAAGCCAAGTGATGCTGAGTACCAAACCAGTAAATATTTTTTTATGATTTCATGGATGTTTACTTGATAGCTAAATAACTGACTATCAAGTCCGACCTTTATGATTGTTGGTGCGGAAAGACCGGGATCGAATAAATATTTGAAAATCATTCCAACCAACAAATACGAATATATAGAAAAGATCAGATGACAATCGAGATGGAGCATGTGAAGACCATAGACCTTCATAAAGCGAAAGAACCACTTAAAATCTCTGATTCGACCCGGAGATATACTGGGGTTCTGTCGTGGTTGGAATCTGTGGAATGCAAGGACTACTCGCTACTGATCCATGGGGTGATTCCTATATTGGATGCAGTAGGAGAGTACCTTCGGTTCATCCTATTCCTGGATGACTTGTATGGACGGATGTCTGACAGATTAGTTCTTAAGGGTCACGTACGCTGATTTTTACAAATGTATCTCTATAAGTGGCAGAGATGGGCACCTCTCTAGCTTAACGACCAGCATATTTTTGTGGCCGTCAATTAGTGATTTGGCGGATCTGACAAAGTGGCATTCAAAGTGTATGATGACCATATGTATTATGGCCTCAAGCCTCATCAACCGGGAAGATGACAAAAATCGGGCAGGCAGCATGGCTATGTGGGTCGCTCCCATTAGGGTGTATAATCACCTATCTAGAGAAAATCCATTTCATTCTTTAATCTATTTCGATGCTGTCCCTTATCAGGAAACGGTGGTTTGAGCCCAACCGTTGGTGATATACATTCGATGCACTCAAGCGGAATGAGTGGTCGATCATGTGAGGGCCGGGTTGCAAGACGTTCTTGTTGAACAAACTGTATTTGCCTCTAGAGATACACGATCGGCAGGTGGTCCCATACCTTGTCACAATTGGAATGCAATCTCCAATAAGTGCCCACGGTTTTGTTTGTGTATATAATATATATATATATATATATGTGTGTGTGTGTGTGTGTGTGTGTGTGTGTCGAGCGTGAGATGCAAGCGTTCCACTAGATTGAAATTTACTTTTATTTAGACACTAGTATAATATCAGAAAAGATATTGATTTCAAAATTGTTTTGTGTTATCGTAAGGTAAAAACCGTCCGTGTTTATGTGTGGATTTGGTCTTACGATTATCCTTTTCTTTTCGAAAGGATTTTAACTTTAAAATCAA
The DNA here is from genome assembly GCA_030737875.1 of Allium sativum. Taxonomy (NCBI): domain Eukaryota; kingdom Viridiplantae; phylum Streptophyta; class Magnoliopsida; order Asparagales; family Amaryllidaceae; genus Allium; species Allium sativum. The sequence continues at coordinate 974,765,586 of CM060915.1, read as the reverse complement.
GTTGTGTGATACCTTAATACTGTGCGAGTTTTTTCTTACTCTGGTTCACCAGACTGACCCAGTGTTTTGTAAATGTTCGGGTTAGCCCGGGGTGTAGAGGTTCAGGTTATCAGGTACCAGGAAGCCCAGAGATGAGATGGAGATGTTCAGGCAAATGATATCTAATATGTATTCCTCTGTGTGATTATATACGAGGACAGATTATTTTAACTGTCCATAGATGTGACGTACTCTATAATTGTAAGTATTGTTCAAAGCTCTCAATAAAGATTTATTTTTGTATTATATTTTGTTCCGCTGCGATGTAAGACTTTGTGTTGCATTGGTTCTTCTTCTTCTTCTTCTATTCTAATATTCTTATCTCACCCTCTAATTTCTTTCTATAAACGTTCCAATATTTTCGGTGTTGGAAGGTCGGCATGAGTATGGTAAAGGTATTTATGTCGATTTCAGGGCCGAAAATCGCTAGGTCGTTACAGTGGTATTAGAGCTATTGGTTGGGTAGTAACCTTGGCTCTGTGGCGTAACTCAATAGAGATGGGGTTAGTAACACCCTAGATTGAGTTGAGTGTATATATATATATATATGAGCGTATTTGTAAGATCTTATATACAAATGTTTTGTATTGTGTTATTTGAGTGGTTCAAGTGTTGAGAAGCATTGAACTAGTGAATGGATACAATATTGTTTTTATAAGGGGGTTAAATGTGTAATGACCCACATTTTCCAGGGGTATAATTAATTTATTTAATTATTTAAAATAGTGATTTAGGGAATTAAATCGAGGTTTAATTAAATAATAAGGAATAATTAATTTAATTAAATAATATATTTAATTCAGAAATAATCAACAAATATTGGAAATCACAATATTCTGTGAACGGGGTCGTCCCTTAGATTTAATTCAGCTTAGAGTTGAATTATGTTGACGAATATATTCAATCGACGACAGTTTGAACGTATAATTATATTATAATTAAAATCGAGCTCGAAATGGCGCTGCAGTTCGTAAATCGGCGATTCGAACTTCAAATGAATGTACATGATTCGTTTTAAGCCGGATTTCTGTGAAACAAGAAACGTGTGGAGCTGGTGGAGTATATCTTTCTAGTGGAAGAGAAAAATCGGGATTTCGTCGTGTAGATTTTGATTCACATCCAAATCAAATTTTAGAAAAGTTGCTGTAGAATTCCTTTATAAATTATAGAGGAATTATTTATATTTTAAAAAGAAATTTCAATATAAATCGAATATCGGGTTGACCCAAAAGCAAATATCGAGTTAGAAATCCATACAGGATTATTCTGGATCTGTATGGTATTCCACTGTGAATATATATACGATAATATAAATTTATTTATATTCAATTTAATTTTATTTAAATATATTTATATATATAAGTGGGTCATCCAGAGCTTTAAAAATACGCTGTGTTTGCAAACGAAGTCGGAATTCGACGAAACTAATTTTGTTGGATTCGCAATGTCAAATAGTTGTTAGATTTCCAGTTTCGTGATTTTTAGAGTCACTGTGTGGTCGTACGGATTTTTAGTGTGAGAAACAGTCATTATTTTGACGGTTAAAAATACACTGTATGAGCAAACGGAGTCGGAATTCGACGAAACCAGTTTTGTTGGGACCGTAATGTCGAACTGTAGCTGCATGTCCATTTTTGTGATTTTTGGGTATCGTATATGGTCACAGGAATTTTAGAGGACGATTGCAGATAAAATTTGATTAAAAACGAATATAATAATAATATATAAAAATATTTAATCCTCTATAAATACCATCTTTAAGTTTTCCTAAACCTAATTCTCAAGTCAACCAAACCAAAAACTGCGCCGCTCATTTTTCTCTTCACAGCCAAAACAAAACCGAACTTCAAACTTCAATATATATTCATGGAAAATTCTATAAATATTTATATACGTATAGTCGAAATCAGTAGATGTTTCTCATCAATTTCCTACCTGTTTGGGTACCTGCGATTTCGGTTTGTAGTGACCGATTAATTTACAACGTGAGTTCTCAGAACCTAGGGTTCTAGAAATCGAAGGGTTGAAGAAATTAATCGCGAAATGGGTATCGTATTGGGATTCAGTGGTTAAAATCGAAGCGTTTGGGGTATTTTTGGTGGTTTCGGTGATGGTCAAAGTCGGACCTGGCAGTGCGTGGTTGGAGGCAGAAACGGCTTGGTGGAGTCGAGCTGTATATGTATGGGGTGAGGGTGTAGAGGGTGTGATGAGAATCATTTTGGTGGTTTTATTTTTGGAATTTATGAAGTGAAGATCGGGATTTGTGAGGGAGGAAGCAATTCGAAGTGGCTGCTGTTGAGTTCCTGGAGTGCACGAGTACACGGTAGTGAAGAACAGGAAGAAGAGGTAGCGGGTCAAATTCGGGTATGGGCTTTGAGTGGTAGGTGAAGCCCAAACATGAGCATATTCAAGTGTTTATTTTATATAAAATGTATATCAACTTCTAATTATCATAACTTGGTCATACATGAACAGAATTCAGCGAAACAAGATCCGTCGGGATCGTATGGACGGACACTACACAATGAGACCGACCGCGAGTCAATCAGAGTCCGTTACAATTTATAGCAAAATAAATTGTCCATCAGAATCAAGCGATGGTTGTCGTTATTAACGACGATCGTCCAATGTGAGTAAAACTCACCAACTCTGAACAGTTCTATATTTACAACGTATTCTTAGAACTGTTAAATATTGTCTGTTTGACTGTGTGTTGATTGTTGATTGAACTGCTATTCAGTTAGTTGAATTTCTATATTGATTCTGTTTAACATAATATATCATATGTAACTGAAAGTGATGTTATCTATATTGTTTAACATCTGTGATGCAGGGAAACAGGTCGGAGGAATCCAACTGGATTCCTCAACAGTTATTTTACTGTGATTTATATATTGTGATATATAATGTGATATATAATCTGACGTTGATTATGTGTGTTTGGACGATAGTTATCGTTGTTATATGGTGTGTTAAATACCATAAGAAATACCAGAATGTGATAAAGGGATTTTCAAAGTACAATTTGAAAATAATTTATTTATATAAAATCAATGGATTTTATATTATAAAAGAAAAAGGATTTTGAATAAAAGAATTATATTTGTAAATCAAATATGAAAGAATTATATTTGTAAATCAAATATAAAGGAATTTTATTTGTTAATCAAATAAAAAGGGATTTCAAATATACAGGAGATATATTTGTGAAATCAAATATAAAGGAAAGTATTTGTAAAACAATATATATAAAGGAAAATATTGTCAAAAACAAATAGAAAGAGGGATATTTGTAAACCATTTACAAATAAATATAAAAGGATTTACTTATTTAGGAAATAAATAAAGGTAAAAGAATTTATTATTTAGGGTATAAGTAAAGTTAAATGATTTATTTATTTAGGGAATAAATAGAATAAAGGAATATTTATTGTTAAACAAATAGGATTTGATCAAAGTGGATTAGTTGAGTTAAACTAAGTGAATTGGTTAAGTAAACAAAGTAAATTTATTAGTTAAACTAAGTGAATTGGTTAAGTTAATGAAAGTGAATTGGTTAAGTTAATCAAAGTGAATTGGTTAAGTTAATCAAAGTGAATTCGTTAAGGTGATCAATGTGAATTAGTCGAGTTAATCAAAGTGATTAGTTCAGTTAATCGAGATAAGAAAAATCAAGCTAGGTTAATCGAGTTGAATTAGTCAGTCGAGTTAATCAATTGAGTTAGTCAAACCAAGTAAAACCAGTTAGAGTTAATCAGTAGAGTTAATCGGTTAGGGTTTACCAGGCAGAGTTAATTAGTTGGAGTTAATCGATTTGAGTTAAGATTTTCGAGTTGATAATCGAGTTAAGTTATCAAATACCACTTATTCGAAGTAGAAGTTATCAAATATAGTTATTTGAGATAGAGTTAGTCAAACAGAGTTATTCAGGATAAGTTGCCATCTCGTACGACTGCTAGCGTAATTCACAGGGCTGTAAATAGCCTACGGCGGTCGGATGTTTCCTGAGGGAGTCAGGCGTAACCATTGTGATCGCTGCGATCTACAGTCAAGCGAATGGAGTTAAATCGAATATTAGTTATTCGATAGGAGTTAATCAATTTGAGTTAGATTATCGAGATAAGTTAATCGAGTTAAGTTCTTGAGTTAGATTATCGAGATAAGTTAATCGAGTTAAGTTCTTGAGTTAGATTATCGAGATAAGTTAATCGAGTTAAGTTCTTGAGTTAGATTATCGAGATAAGTGAGTTGAGTTAAGTTCGTCGAGTTAAATTAATCGATGTTAGTTTCATCGAAAGGAGTTAATCGATGTTAGTTTCATCGAAAGGAGTTAATCGATGTTAATTTCATTGAAAGGAGTATCGATGTTAGTTTCATCGAAGGGAGTTATCGATTATAGTTTAATCGAAAGGAGTTATCGATTAGTTAAATCGAAAGGAGTTGTCAAATTTAGTTATTTGAAAAGGAGTTATCGATTTGTTAAATCAAAAGGGAAGATTATCGAATATCGTTTATTTGAGAGGAGATTATCGAATATAGTTATTCGAAGGAGTTATCGATTATTAGTTAATCGAAGCGAGTTATAGAATATTAGTTAAATCGAAGGAGATATCAAATATAGTTTATTCGATGGGGTTAATCGATTAGAGTTAAATCAAAGGAGTTAATCGAATATAGTTTATTCGAATATAGTAAAGGAGTTAATCGAATATAGTTTATTCGAATATAGTAAAGGAGTTAATCGAATATAGTTTATTCGAATAGAGTTAGAGGAGTTATCGAATATAGTTTATTCGACAGGAGTTAAGTGAATGGGGTTAATCAAATAGAGTTAATCAAATAAAGTAAATCAAATAGAGTTAACCCAATAGGGTCAGTCCAATAGAGTTAATTGAAAAGAGTTAATCGAATATAGTTATTCGAAAGAAAGGTTAAGTAAGGAAGTTAGTTAAAGAAATATAAAGTGAACTTTGCCTATTCCAAGGTTAGAAGTGTTGTTCAGTTAAGGTCTGAGAGGTAGTTCTACCCCAACTTGATTGGCTTCGTTTTTAACTGAGGAATGGTTAAGGTTCGGCAGTAAAGGATGGTAAAGTGAAATTAGTAATTAAAGAAAATGGTTGAGTTGGCATATCAATGTTTTATCTAAACATCTGTTTAATACAAACGTAGGAGTTTGGAAATGTTTTCCAAACAAGAATCAGAAATGTTTTCTAAATACAGAAAACAAGAAATGGAAATGTTTCCAGTGTTAATAACGTATATTTTCTAAATATAGAAAATAGCAAATGTTGAATATAGGGAAACAGGAGATGTAAAATGAACTAAAGAGACAAATGTTAAATGATGTTTGTTTGATATAATTTCCATCTAGAAATAATATCGTTGTTTGCACACTTGTTTTCTTTGATAGTTAACTCATAGACTATCGAAGTTTTGACCATTTTTAACGTTGTTAATATGGAGAGATCGGTTGGATTATTATCCAAAGAACCACTATGTATTGGCACAAGAGTTGTGAATCATTTGTGCCAAAGATAATTGAAGACGGAGTAAAGTGCAAGGGCTGTTGTATAAGTCTTAGTCAACAGTGGCTAAGATGGATATACTGAATAGTGCCTTCGGTTTGTCCAGTCCCAGGACAACTTGTAGGATGAAGGTCTGACAGAGTATATCCAATCGATCGCGTAAGTTGATCCCTTCAAACGTATATACGTTGGTGGCGGAGGAATTCGTTTATCTTAGCTGTATACCCGTTGTATCTTTGAGGGAATCAATTTGTGATTTTGTGGGTATGACGATGTGACATTTCTAAGTGAATGAAGATGGATGTCTGACAGAGTATTTCCAGACGATCACGTACATTGATTTCTCCAACCGTACCAAGGGTGGAAGCGGAGAAGGAAACTTCTTTTAGCTAACACATAATGTATTGTTGAGGACGTCAATCGGTGAGGATGGATTTGATGATGTGGCATTTAAAGTGAATCTGATGTGAAGATAAGCGTAGCTTCTAGCCTCACATCCGGTAAATGACAGAAATCGGGCAGGTAGCATGGCTATGTAGGTCGCACCTATTAGGGTGTATAATCACCTGATCTAGAGTTTCAGTTATTTCTAAAAATCTATTGTTGATGATGTCCCATTCGGGAAACGGTTGCTGATCCCAACCGTTGGTGATATACATTTGATACACTCAAGCGAAATGAGTGGTCGGTCATGTGTGGCCGGGTTGCAAGATGTTCTTGTTGAACCCAGTGTATTCCTCTCCAGAGGTACACTAGCAGAAGGTGGTTCCATACCTTGTCATAGTTGGAAATCCATTATCCAATACGTGCTTGCGATTTTGATTGTATACTATATATGTAGAACGTGAGATAAAAGTGTTTCTGCTAGATTGATATATATTTGTACTTAGACATTATTATAATATCAGAATGATATTGCTTGTCAAAGATGTTGGATTTTCATAAGGGAAAAACCCGTTCCGTATTCACGGCGTGGTCTTATGAGATATCATATATATGTTAAACTGTGTTAAACTATTTTACTCACACCAGTCCCATGACTGACCCGGAGTTTACTTTGCTGTTTTCCCTAAACTCTTGGGTGCCTAAATTTGTATGGGCAGTCAAGTAGTCGGGATTTACAGATATACTTGAAGAGCTGGAGCAGGAGGCTTCTGGATCATATAGCTATAGTTTATTTCCACTGTGTTGTAAGTGATGTACTCTGATAAGTGCTATTGTATACATAACTCTTATATTTCAAAGTTATGTTATATATTATATGTTATTCGTTCCGCTGTGAGGTTCGTGTTACTCTGATGTTGTGTTCTTCTTCTTCTTCTATTCTAAGTTTCTATCGTATCTATCCTCACCCTCTAATTTCTTTAATTAATTACCAGGATTTTTCGATGTTTTGGTTATCGACATCAAGCTTATGTCGATAACCAAAGTCTCTCAAAATTCAGGTCGTTACAAAATGAAACAATTTTACCAAATGTATATTTTATATAGAAAAGGAAATTATTTTCTATATTATAGTAATGTGGGTTGTTTGTTTGTTTGTTCTGATTGATTTGGAATCAAATTTGAATTTTTAAATAAAGTTGAACTCATTAGAAAATCAATTAGTCAGTTAAATCGAATACGAATGAGAAATTGAACCTGGTTAAGTAGAATCAATTTGTGGATGAATTCAAATAAATTGGGATTTAAAAATTTAATGGGTAAATAAATTGGGATTCAAATAGAGTGGGTTGCCATTTGAATTTTGGATTTTGTTTTTTTCTTTCTTTCCGAAAAAGTTGAGGCCCAGAGTGGCAGGGGTAGTCGTACCGATCGAGCCATGCAGAGGAGGTGCTGGCAAAATTTTAGAAAAATTTTAAAGTCCGAATTGATTTTGAATTTAATATTAAAGTAATGGATTTTAAAATAATTTGGTTCGGAATATTCTTCTTACTTTGCAATTTCGAGGACGAAATTATTTTAAGGGGGGAAGAATGTAACGTCCTGGATTTTTTGGCCATTTAAATTTGTTTATATATTATATTTATAATATAATGAATTTTTAATTGGATCTATTATTTAAAATAGAGTTCGGATATATATATATATATATATATTAATTAAAACGAGCTCGAAAACGACGCGGTAGTTCGTAATTTTCGATTTGAACTTTAACTGAATGTACATAATCCAATATAAGTCGGATTTCTGTGAAACGAGACACGTTTGAACCGATTCGATTATATTTTTCTAATGAAAAAGAAAAATCGATATTTTAGCTTATAGATTTCAAGTTACGTCCAATTCAAAATTTCAAATATTCGCTGTGAAATCATAACGATTTATTTATTAATATTAAAGGATTTTTATATGAATGGAATATTATTTAAATGTGAATTTTATGACGAGTTTGAATACTATATTGAATGAAATTTGAAGTTGTTGATACGATGACATTTATTTATTTTCGTTAAATTTAGTTTTCTTGAATTTAATATATGGGTATATATTAACGTTTCCGCTCGGTTTGGCAAAACGAATAAAACCCCGAATATACCACATATTTGTACAACAAACCAAGGTTGCCCCATCGAATACAACATGGAATCGGGATAGACAATATAAAAATAGTCTCAAGTTAAACTTCATTGCTCAAAGGTTGTTTACAGGATTAAATATTTAGGAAGAAAAAGTAAAAGGGCATTCGACAAGCCAAAACAATACAATGAACAAAAGAATTCATTTTTCCAAACTAGAGCACGACTTGAAACAGAAGTATAAACAGAAATAAGAACAGTAAAATGAAACCAACAAAGGAAACAACATATATGTATATATTTTGCCTGTACATACACAAATACAAAGGAAACAAAATGTATATTCACATTTTTATTATTTTTGTATACATGTGAAACACAAAGTAAGAAATCAACATTGTAAATCAACTTCTTCATGTGTCCTTTCCAGACCAGTGAATCGTCGGTTTTGACCTGCGAAGAAAAAGAAGAAAAACCCATTAGAGGGATGGTTTCATGACAAAAGTGAATAGCAAAAGAAAATGAAAGGAGAAAAGATAAGATGTCAAATTAATATACAAAGATGGAGTAGAACTTTGAAATAAGCATCAGTATCAGACTTTTGATACAGATCTTTCCACTTGAGGATGTTTTGCCACATGACAAATAATGTGCATTTAATAAGCAGGTTATATACATGATTTATCATGTAGCACACAAGATAATCGCTTAGGGCAGGCTCTTGGTTTCGATACAGATACATCTAGGTTTTCTTCATGGAGTTGTGGATAAATGGTTATATTGTTACTCAGATGGTTCAAACATAATAGAGCACTATTAAAAAAAACCACTAGCCCAAGATAAAATATGTTATTCACTCAACCATATGAAAATAATTTATGTCAGCAGACAAAAGAACAACATGGAAACATAAAACAGTAAACACAATAGGAAAAACAGTAAACCAAAATCTGGTGGGGATCAACTATGGGAAAACAACATACTGAAGCCTGAAATAAAGGCTCTGTTGTTTTGTAAACCAGTGCCTCAATATGAGGAAAATCAAGAGTTCTAATTCTAAGTTGTTTTATGATCCGAGACTAAAATGGAAGTTGTTTCTTAAGACTATACTTTATTTTAAAATTAGTTTCAACTCATGAAGTAGCTTAAATATCCAGCATCAATTTAATTTCAGTAAAAGGAACATGTTGTCTCAAGAATTCGACCTTAAATGGTGTTTGGTTTATATTATGTTTGGTACTGTAAGTTTCACCATACAAGACATCTAAAAAAAAGGAAAAGAAAATAAAATGTAATCTTGAACAAGGATCATATGATCAACAGAAAATGAGATCATCAAAATCTTTACGGGAAAGAACAGCACATGTACAACTAAGAAGAGCTGACATGTATATTTATCAAATCTTCATCGAACAGTAAACTCACATGTGTAAACAGTAAATTTCTGATATAAATTTCACTGTTTACTTATATTTAAAAAGGGAAATCAAATCTAGTATACAGGTTCCAAATCTCTGAATAAAATCGACATTTCATAGCCACAAGCCTAGCCTAATCTAACACAGCAATATATATATATATTTTCACAATCGAATTCATATCATAACCGTACCATAAAATCTACCAAACAGTACAAATCTTTGAATTTAAATGCATAGTTCACTATCATTTGATCAACTAAATCAATATCCATTCGAACAGATTTCATACACCATAAAACTACCATCAAAACAGTACTAAAAAACCAATGGCCTATGAATTGGTAGCTGAATTACCTACCTTTAGCTACGAATGGACATGATCCCTATCTAAAATCAAACCACAAGTATAAATACGCTAGTACGCAGTAGTATTCATCAACCAATTCGCGAACACAGTAAACCAGAAAGAAGATCCAATTTGAAAAACAGAAGAAAAAAAATCAAATCAAAATAATTCAGTTGAGTAAAAGAAAACTTAGCTTTTAGATCTGTTCTTGGACCTGGGAGTGACGATTTGGTTGTTGAAAGCCTGTAGAGTATGGTGGAGGTGGCTCGCTTGTTTCTGGGAGGCTGTTGTTGACCGCGGACCGTTGAGGAGGTCGAAGGGGGTTGCGACGCTACAGGCCTTGGGTAGACGGAGGAGGGGGCCACGCAGAACATGTCGGAGTGGCAGAAAGAAAGGAGGCTTATGTTTTTTTTTTTGATTTGGGAAAATTGTGGAATCGGCGGATGAAATGAACGAGGGTTACGGATGTAAGGGTTTTAAGATGTGAAGCGGGTTGGGATTGTTGGGATGGCTGATAAAGGTAAAGTTTTTAAAATAAAAATAAAAGGAACCTTTGTTTTAAAATTTTAATTAGTTTATAAAATTTCGTAATACGATTTCTTGCACATACGATATCAGATTTATACACGGTCAGTTGCATTGGGACCGTAGGGACGAGAACTTCGAGATGGAGCAGGTCTGGGCCGGATCAGAAATAACTGGAATTTTTATTCAAATTAAACGTTAGTTTAATTTGACTAAAAATGAACTGTTTATCGACAGATTTAAATCAAGGTGAGTTAAACTCACTCAGCTCTCCCCATTTATATTTTATATAAATTGGGATTTTATCCTGCGTGTTCTGATTGTTAGTAGTTGACCGTTTGTTGGTTATATATATTTATTGTTGATTCAATTAATGAAATTAAATGGTCGTTTAATTTCAGTATAACACCAATTGTTATGATTTGACCCAAATAAAGTAATTTCCCTTGATTGGTCACGTTTATAAACGTGTTTGAAATTGTTTGAATTGTTTGAATTGGCTGTTGATTGATTAATGATCATTATAAAAATTTCAGTCGGATAAAAATAAATGATTGATTATTGTTGATTGTTGAACCTTATTTTAACATTTGTTCTGATAGTAACCAATGGGTAGTATGGTTGGGTAATTGGCATCACCTGGCTTATAAATCAATCGATTTATAAAATATGGGTTTTATCGACAGTGAATCAATAATATTTAAGTTAGATATATATTTTATAACGAAAATAGATTTTGAAAATTATTACATTGAAAGGTTATTTAAAAAGGGAAAAATATTAATTATTTAAAGTTTATAAGAAATTACGAAATTTGTTTTATAAAACGAATTCTTATTCGATAAGAATTATAAGCAAAGAGCAGGAAATAATCTAGCGGTTAAGTACTTGATTAGTCGTGAACGATTAAATGAAGTTATTTAAATTAATTATATTTTACTTACTTTAAAGAAGAAATTAAGTAGAGTTTATTAAAAGAGTAATCATGTTTTGTGTCGACCATTTAAACCCAGTTAGACTTTAAATTAGTGAAATAACTAAATGAATAATTGGTTAAGCTTAGTAAGAGTTTAAAAATGAGATTTATTATTCTAGTAAATAAAGAAGTTAATTAATTTGCAATGATAAATGTTGAGTTAAATAATCTCTTCTTAAATGTAATACATTTAAGTAACCAAATTGAAATGAAATATAGTTGAGTACTGAAAAGAAGCTATGGATGAGTTTTATATTTTGAACTCAAGTTTTAATCAAGTAATAAATAATTCTAAGTGGATACGATAGCTTAAATGAAAAGTTTTACTTAATTGAAGGGAGGTGAAGAGGTAAAGAAGGGTTTATATTAAACCTGAAATTTATAATAAACAAGGTTTGTAAGTGGAATATGAATTTAAACGTCGTTTTTGAATTGGAAATACTTAATGATGGAATTGAGTTAAACCCTTGGAATTTAAAAGAGAAAAGGGATTGGGAAAAGAGATTAAAGTCAAGCATTGGTAAAAAGGTTGGAAATGGGATTATAGTAACAATCCAGTTATGAAGATAAAGTTATTTAAATAAGTCAAGAATTAATAAAGGTGATGTTAAAAATATTTATTAAATCAACAAATTAAGCGATATTAATTATTTTTAAAAAGAGAGACTTCCAAAAAGGGTAAGAAGAACTATAAGGCTAGATTTTAAATAAACAAGATAAGTGGGATGTGTTTTGATATTAAATTAAATATTGGTTCTTGAATTACAACTCGTATCTATCTGAAGATAAGGATGTTGTTGATCAAGGTCTGAGAGGTAATTAAAATACCCCAACTTGAACGACTTCGGGACTATCCAAAGACGATATTAGTTGGTAATGGCGAGAGTGTATGATAAGATTTCCAAAGTAACGGAAATGATATGAGATGATATTTTCCCTAGTAACGGGATTAAAAGGAGATTGGACGATAAGATATAGAATGGTTTATTCTATATGAATAAGGATTTGATTTTTTTTCTTTTCCAAGTGATGGAAACAGAAGAGTTGGCGTAACGTCGAATAGTAGATTGAAATGATTTCTCAGTTATAATAAAGGAAATGTTATAATAAATGATAGAAATTGAATATTGAGTATCGTTATATCAAAATCAAATGTTTTCGAAAATATCACTATATTAAAAAGATAAGTGAAGTGTTTTCCCCAATATTGGAATATTCAAGTTTTATTAATTTTAAAAGCCAAGTGATGCTGAGTACCAAACCAATAAATCTGTTTTTATGATTTCATGGATGTTTACTTGATAGCTAAATAACCAACTATCAAGTCTGACCTTTACGATTGTTGGTACGGAAAGACCGGGATCAAATGAATATTTGAAAACCATTCCGACCAACAAATACGAATATATAGAAAAGATCAGATGACAATCGAGATGGAGCATGTGAAGACCATAGATCTTCTGACACGACCCGAACTTCCCCGTGAAGGAAAGCACGGATTGCGTTGAGGACAAGACCAATCAAAACGCAGACAGAAGAACATTTCATTGCTTATTACAACAATTCCATTAGATACAAGAATATACAAAGTATAGATGAATATCATACATTTGATAAATATCAGAGATTACAATAAATTACATAGCAGCGGAAAAACAATACAAAACACAACTGAAAGTAATACACGGATACAGAGCTTTCCGAGCATCGTTCCAGTTGTAAATCAGGATCCTGTGAATACAAATCTACAAAACCGAAACTACTAGCTGCCCATGTCGAAAATAAGGGCACCCAGAGTTTAGGTTAAAACAATAAACTCCAGGTCAATCATGTGACTGGTGTGAGAACTAAAACAGTTATTAATCTTTATTTTAAAGTTCGGTAAATCAAGGGACCACGCCGTATAACACGGAACGGGTTTCCTCCCAAGAATACCAGTGCATAAAACAAACAACGCAATGCTAAATAAAGAAAAATGAAGCTATTATAAGACCCAGGTCCCATCACATAATGCAACGCAAGCCGGAGGATAGAGTTTTTACCTTATAATAGCCAAAGCATGCTTGATACGTTAAAAACACATTATTTGATACTATAATAAGTGTATAGTGTCAAAACAATTTCAATCATAAATATCAATCATAGGCGGCATGAATGACCAATACCACTATGTCGCTATACTAGGTTCTACAAATAAAACCTCAATATCACGTATTGGAAATTGGATTTCTATCATGAGTCGAGGCAAGGGGCAAGCTCCTCTCTGATTCGAGACACTCTAGCAAATGTCTCAGGACCCCACTATGATCCTTTGGAACCTCCAAGGCCGGTCCTCACCTAACTTTGGAGGATTAGTTATTCATGAACACACGTTTCCCGGTCCTAACAGACCTATATCCGAGGCGCCTCGCATCCAACAACCACACAGGTGAAAAGTACATAAATGTCAGCCAGTTTAAGCACTGACACCACCACTAGCTAGAAAGAAACGTCGTGCACTCCTTGGGTCCTTATCCCGTTTTTGACTCATACCGAGGTGTGAGGCTCGCGAATTCACGCTATACACAAAGCTATGCCACACAGGCCGTGCTTTGATCATCAACCACAAGACTTTGCTTTTCAACAGAAGCCTTGATCAATTGCCACTTACGCATGCCACACTGGCAATTCACTCCATGCGACTGATGTCCATCGATATACAACCTCTATGCTCGTACGTCTCAGTGAAGGGCGTTAAGCAAGAGAATAAATTCTCCACCGCCAAACAGATGTATATTTAATAGAGATCAATCAACACAGAATAAAATCCAATGTTAGACACACAGTCCATTTACAAGTTCGTTCTGGGTCTGAACGAAACTGGAGGCACTTTCCTCGCATATCCATCGATCTCCAAGTACGTCTGGACGATCACCAACTGATTACCTCATCTTGGGTGTACAGCCCAATCAAGATAATCAGTAATCACCCAAACGATGTGAAGACTTCCGGTCTTCAACCACCGTCTTCATCTTCGACATATCGTTGAATCAGTTATTCAGAATGGGTATAAACCCGGCCTTTCCGAATAACCCGCGTATATAATAAACACGTGTTACACAAACACAACATACGCCTCATTCCAATTCAGAATATTCTTTTATTCAAATTTTCACACTCTTAGGGAAAGGTTCCCATTAATTTTATCAAAGATAAATTCTTCTAAATTTATTCTTTAATCTTCCTTTGGATATCATTTCAAACCATTTTATGGTTTTCAAAACTAGTCGGGATTAGCGGACCACACCGAAGTAATTATTTGTTTTATTTCACGTTCAAATCTAATTAAATATTTAACTATCGCTTTGGAGCAAAACTGGTGGTACTCCAATCTCGATCACCCTTCAGATTTGATAATTTAAATAATCAATTCACTTTCAATCTAATTAAAGATTCATTAAAACTCCACTTAGTTTTAATCTTCCCAAAAATCAATATCCTGACTTTAACTGGGTTAAAGAACCAATGTCATCTAAAGCACGGTTCACGATAAACCCAAAATCACATTCTATTGTTAATCGGGTTAAAGAACAGGTGTTATTCAAAACACCGCTCGCAATAAAACCAAAAACCAATTTAAATTCAATTCCAATTAATACTATTTAATTGGTACACTTCATTAAATCTAAATAGAAAGATTTAATCTTTTTCTCCACTGGGTTTTAAGAACAGTGTTAATGAAGATACCATTCACAACAAACCCAAATCACATTTGATATTAAATACAAGGCTCTGAATAGAAAATATATCGGCGTATATTCAATATCAAATTCTGCGACCAACAAATATCGTATTGGAAATAACGATATGAATATATCTTTCAAATTTCCACAACCATATCTGTATAATCACAAAATCCAACATCGAAATATTCCGAAGACAATTTCGATTCAAATCCATTTCAATTCACGTGTTGGATATTCTGATTATTTTTAAAACCACTTCTAAATTCAATTTATTTATTTCAAAAATAAATTGATTTTAATTCTAGTTCAAAACTAGTTTATTTTGATAAAAAACTATTTTTATCTTTTCAAATATGGAGTTTTGCATCCCAATTTTTTCCAATCTTTTCTTATGATTTTACACAAATTATAGATATTTTTAATAATTTTATCAAAGCCCATACAGTCGATTTCCATCAACGGCCATCGAACTGCACTTACAGCGACCTTTTCCAAATTTGATTTGGACATAATTCCAAATCCAACCGTTAGATTTCAAATTTCAAATATTTGTTAGAAATCTCTTTTCGATACGAACCCAACGGTTCTGGTTTCAGGAGAATCCGATGGTCGGATCTCCCGCAACGTCAATTCGAAGTCAATGGTCGAAATTCACGAACTTCCGCGGTGCGGCGCGTTCTATTCAGGCCATTATATATATATATATATATATATATATATATATATATATATATATATATTGTCGATTTCCTTTTAAAACATACTTTATAAATCGTTTTAAATTCGTTTTCGAAACGATTTCAACTTCACATTCAATTTCGAATCGAAATTGAATATTCCACATCATCATATACAAATGATAATATTTTCAAAACGTTATATTTTGAAATCACTTTCTTTTCTATATTCATTATAAAAACGAATATAATCAATATAAATATCGCTCACGTCAAAATGGCGCAACTCTAATCAACACGGCTTTATATATTTCAATAAATTCGTTATTCTATTCAACAAATGAATATTTATTTTATTCAACACATGAATACACTTTCAACACATGAATATCGTCAACACATGACTATTTCTATTATTTAATATATTTTATAAAATTATGGTATCTATCGTTTGATTTTTAATCAGACTCCAACTGTAAAGAGTAAGAGAATGATTCCTTAAGTATTAACCCCGAAGGCCGGAACCAATATCAGATCAATACTCAGGAAATCACTCATCTTATCTATTTTCCAGTTAGTTTCTAACTTTAAATATGATAAAGATGTAAATTTTATTGTTAAAATATTTCTTTCAACAAATAATAATTTTTAACACATGATTATCGTCAACACATGACTATTTAAATTCTATTCAACACATGAATCTTTATTTTATTCTATTCTTTATTTTCCCAATTGGAATGAGGCCCAATAAATTACCATATAATGTTAGTTATATAGATTCCATACAACACATGTACATAATAGCAACGATAAATAATCAACCATCATCCAAAGTGCACCACACAACTGCATAAGCATCAAATATAAATAATTAACTCTCACATAGTCTGTCGACCAATCGATCGACATACAACTAAATAATTGGGATTAGTGTATGCCAAATATCATCCCAACACCCGTGTGGGGTTTCAAATCAATAAACACATATTTTTATTCACATACACACGTTAAAAATAATATTTTTAACTATCAAATATTTTTAACTATATAAATATTTTATTTCATTTCACATCACACAATCAATTTTGAAAACACATCTAACAATCAAACATACAAGCCATCCATGGTCTGTGGATGACGGGTGTCGGGTGCTGCTAAGCACCGTCTGCATCCTAGTATATATTTTTAACTAGAAATGAAGATTTAAAGTGAGAAGTTATCACCCAAGCTAATCCAAACGCCTCGACTCTTCTAATGTAGAAGTCATCGCTGTTCTCGCCTTTTGTCACTTTCGCTGCCTGTAGCCACTACATATATAAAAATCACATTTTTATATTGTTGCTATGTATATAAAAATCCTATTTTTATAATCACTCCATATGGATAAAAACTCTATTTTTACATCGCTACTATATAGATGAAAATTTTATTTTTACACCGCTACTATATAGATAAAAAAATTAATTTTACACCGCTACTATATAGATAAAAATTTTATTTTTATAACGGTGTTCATATAATAAAGATTATATTTATCACGCTATTCTCTATATAAAGATTTCGCCTTTTCATTTCAAATATAAAGATTTCTCCCTTTTTATTTCATCACTATAAAAATCACATTTTTATTTCAACGTATATATAATAAAAATCAGATTTTTATTTCACTACATATATAAAGATGATATTTTTACTATCTATATAATATAAAAATCGTATTTTTATACTTTCTGTACTATAAAAATCATATCTTTACATTGCTACTATTATAAAGATCACATCTTTATTACTCTACATTATATAAAATCATATTTTTATTCTTCTAAAAATATAAAAATCTCATTTTTAAATCTTCACATCTAATAAAAATATCGCCTTTCTATTTTTAAAATATAATCTCTTTGTCAATAAAATCTAATCTTTTATATTTTTCTCAACTAATATAAAAATCCTATTTTTAACTGCATGAACGAATCAAAATCGAAAATAAAAATTACCGGAGGTGCTCGATGGTTGGTGAAGGCAACTGGAGGCTGAGGGGCGAGCGGCTAGGGCTTGGCGTCGGAATTTGGGCTGTGGGGTCTTCGCGTCTCATGTTGAGGGAGGAGGAGAAGCGCACGAGTGGGAGGGGCGATTTCGAGGGAGGCACGGCTGGCGGGGATGGTCGGCGGTGGACCTGGACGGAGGGAGGAAATGGGTCTCGAGCTATGGAGTTCGCGTCGGTTTCAAACGAAGAGGGTGGAGAGCGAGAGGCACGAGAGGGAGAGGCAAGGGGTGCGGCTTCTGATCGGAGGTGGGGGCGAGGTACAGGCGGTGGCGGCGGCGTCTGGTAGCGCGGTGGTGGGCGGCCTCAACATCGACAAGGTTTTTTTTCCTGAATGAATGGAGAACGAGGAGGGGCCTGAAGCGATAAGGAGATGGAAGGGGGATATTTTTTTTAATTTCAAAAAGCAACTTTTGTTTTTGAACTCGAAATCGAACCCACCGACTGTCGTCCACAGCTAATTACCCCCATTCCGAACACAATAGGATATGTATCGTAAGATGATTCGATCGTTTCGATCAGTTTTCATCAAATTCTACATATAACTCTATATATTGAATTTGAACGCGTATTTCAATTTACCGGGGTCACATACTAACTCGAAAAATTCCCGAAAAATATTTTCTAGCTTCGTACTAACGATACGGTCCTAACAAAACTAGTTTCATCGAATTCTGAGACCGTCGGAAAAATGGCCATTTTCCAGTTGATCGAAATCAACTAAAACTAGTCAAACGCGTTTTCATTTTCCACGTTCACATATTGATTCGAAAAATTATGAAATTTGAAACCTAGCAATAATTTGACATCGTGGATCCAACAAAAGCGTTTTCGTCGAAATCCGAGGTCGTTTGCAAAATGGCTATTTTTAAGGGACGAAATTCCATAGCGACTATTCTGAAATTTCAACTGGACATATCTTTTTATCCCCTCTATGAAATCTTGATTTTTTGGATTTATTCGAAAGATATTTTCAATTAGATTCTAATATTTTTGGTTTCACTAAAATCCGGTTTATTTTGCACCCGGTACATTCATTTGAAGTTTGAAATCGAATTATCGAACTACCGCGCCATTTTCAATTCCTTTTATAATTATATATAATTATTTATATTCTAACGACGAAGTATATAAATATATACGTTCGAATTCCATTCAAAATAAATTTTCTGTCGATATTATTTAAAATATATCATTTGAAATATTCGAACTTCGCTAAAATTGCCAAAATTAAAATTTTAAATTGGCTCGCATTTTCCGGGTTGTTACATCTTCATAAAGCAGAAGAACCACTTAAAATCTCTGATTCGACCCGTAGATATACTGGGGTTCTGTCGTGGTTGGAATCTGTGGAATGCAAGAACTACTCGCTACTGATCCATAGGGTGATTCCTATATTGGATGCAGTAGGAGAGTACCTTCGGTTCATCCTGTTCCTGGATGACTTGTATGGACGGATATCTGACAGAGTAGTTCTTAAGGGTTACGTACGTTGATTTTTACAAATGTATCTCTGTAAGTGGCAGAGAGGGGCACCTCTCTAGCTTAACGACCAGAATATTTTTGTGGACGTCAATTAGTGATTTGGCAGATCTGACAATGTGGCATTCAAAGTGTATGATGACTAGATGTGTTCTGGCCTCAAGCCTCATCAACCGGGAAGATGACAAAAATCGGGCAGGCAGCAATGCTATGTGGGTCGCTCCCATTAGGGTGTATAATCACCTATCTAGAGAAAATCCATTTCATTCTTTAATCTATTTCGATGCTATCCCTTATCGGGAAACAGTGGTTTGAGCCCAACCGTTGGTGATATACATTCGATGGACTCAAGCGGAATGAGTGGTCATTATGTGAGGGTCGGGTTGCAAGACGTTCTTGTTGAACCCAGTGTATTCACGTCTAGAGATACACGATCGGCAGGTGGTCCCATACCTTGTCACAATTGGAATCCAATCTCCAATAAGTGCCCATGGTTTTGTTTGTATATATATAAATAAATATATATATATGTATATGTGGAGCGTGAGATGCAAGCGTTCCACTAGATTGATATTTACTTGTATTTAGATACTAGTATAATATCATAAAAGATACTGATTTCAAAACTGTTTTGGGTTATCGTAATGTAACACCCCGTAATTCTGTAACACTAAGATTCACAAATCAAGGCAGAATTAAATTTTAAAATCAAAATGAAGGGAAACGGGCTGAGCCATTGCGTTCGTCTCAGAATTCTGCATGAGATAGAGTCCGGGTTTGCGTTAATCGGACTCCGTATGAAGGAGTTATGGTCTTCAGAAGTTTCAGAATTCGATTTAAAATTCGAACAGGTCAGAAACAAGTTCAAAATTCAAAATCGGACCTAGATTGGGCTGGGCGAGAATTTTCCCGCCCAAGACCCAGGTCGACTGGGTAGTCGACCTGGGGCACCCAGGTCGACTGGGTAGTCGACCTAGGGGTCAACCTGCCCCCGAAATCCAGCTTTTTGAACCTGGTTCATTCTGATGTATTTGGTCACGTTTTCTGCCTAGGTTCGTCCGCCTAATCCTATATAAACAGCCCTAGTCTCCTTCACAATTCACAATTCTTTTCTATCCTTATGCTGCCTCTGAGAAAATGTATAAATAAATAAAATAATACGTAAAATAATTCAAGACGAGGAAATGCTGCTCAAGACTTTCAAGAGGGGATTCAAAAAACAAGCTAGGATTCAAGTGAAGATTCAAACGACTTCAACGACTGTTTTTCTACAAATCTAATCTAATCTCTGTAAGTCGGTTACTTTTTAGATTTGAACATTTTCTCTATTCGTGACATGAAATTAAAGGAATAAAAGAGTATGCCAAATCTTTCTATTCGAATCAGTGCTTATATCTTTGGACCTAATTAAGAACTGTTATGATTCGAGGACCAATATGACTGTGCTTATGAAACTATGGACCTTAAAACCATATGCCTCTTTGACTATGAACATTGCCTCTTTGACTATGAACACTGCCTATGACTGTGACTCATGACTATGAGAATTATTTCCTTGACTATGAACACAAGCCTATGCCTTTGATTAGGAAACATAAACTATTGCCTATGACATAACAAGGACAACTGTGATTCAACACCTATGATTCATGACTAGGAAAGTGTTGCTTAAGTTTTGTGACTATGAAATTGGGTCTAAACCTGATTATCTATTCTGTCTATTCTTGGTTTTCTTTGGTTTTAGATCTTGAGAATTTACCTATTAAGTTAGGTCTACCCATGTTCTTGGACCTACGTCGTTATTCAACCCTTTTTATGTTATAAGATTTTCAGACCTATAGGCTTTAGATGTTTTAGATCAATTTCAGTGTAATTCGTTAGGTCTGTAATTAGTAAATTATCATTTTATGCCAGTTATTATGCCTATCTTTTTCATAGCATCTTTGGTTCATTCCCTATTTTCTATGAATCTAGATTTATCTATAATCTAGATTGAATCA
This sequence comes from Allium sativum, assembly GCA_030737875.1. Lineage (NCBI taxonomy): Eukaryota > Viridiplantae > Streptophyta > Magnoliopsida > Asparagales > Amaryllidaceae > Allium > Allium sativum. The sequence goes on along the minus strand of CM060915.1, from coordinate 974,744,304 downwards.
CGATTATACGAACGATGAGAATACGATTTGGGCAAAATATGAAATTTACTAAAACGTAGTTATAAACTTGGAAATTGGCATAAATAAGGAACATGTATTATGGCATGTTCATAAAAATGCAAATTGGATAAATTTGATATGAATTATAGGATGTGTAATTTGAATCTAGTGTTGACTTGTAAATCTAGCATTTACATGAACTGTGAACTAGAATAATAAGTCTAGTTTGACATGAACTGTAATTAGAATGTTAAATCAGAATTGGATTAGCTAATTTGGCATAATAAGAATATTGGCATAAATTTGAAATTGGCCATAATTGTGAGTAATTTTCATGTTTGCCAAAAATCATGGTTAGTGACACTTAATTTGGTATAGTTTACATACCAAAAAGCATAAATACGATATAGAGGGGAAAATGGGCCATAAGAATAAATGTTGACAATTTACATTAAAAGAGTAATTAGGAAATAAGTAAATTAGGAATGATTTACTTGTAGAATTTGTCCTAAATGAGAAAATGTAAACTTAGACAAATTAAAGGTTTATTAACGACATCTCTTTTAATAATACACCAGAAAGTTTTAGGGTGACAGAGAGGATAGTGTCTAGGCCTGGGTTTGGAAAATACAAGTTTCCTGCTCTCCCTGGCTATCCCTAACTGATCCGACGGACGGGATGGTTACTTTCAAAACCTGATTTGAAAATTAATCAAAACCCTTTGAACTTAGAAAACTCGAATATGCCTAATGTAAAGACCCGCAAATCCCCGCCCTTTGAATCGACCATAAACCACACAGGTCTGACCCAAAAAGTGAAAATCTACGAATACTTTAACTTTGGGCATACAACACATTACAACAGATAACAGAAGACTTTTATAACACTATAATAAATGTTACATCAGAGTACAGAATATACATATCACAGTACATTGGAATAATATTACAGCGGAAGATAAATACAAAAAAAATGAATACATTGCAGCGAAACTAATCTCAGTGGAAGGCTATCAACATTATGGCCACAGCTTCGGTCTTCAATCCAGGATCTTGTTTTATATATCTGTCAAATAAGCTACTCGACTGCCCGTGTGGAAAGAGGTCACCCGAGTTTGCAAAGTGAAACAAACTACAAGTCAGTCGTGGGACTGGTGTGAGAATTATTCTTAACCTATATAATATAATAAGGCTAATCACAGGACCACGCCACTTTCGCGGAACGGGTTTTCTCCTATGGATTGCCAGTGCAAGACTAAAGTAAATCGTCAAAATAACGCAATGCTTTTTAGAAAAATGAAACCATTATAAGACCCAAGTCCCATCACACAATGCAACGCAAACCGGAGGATAGGGTTTTACCTTATAATGATCAAAAGATGCTTGATACGATAAACACGGTATTATATAATAATAGTGTGCAACCAATTTGAAATACATCAAAGTAAATGTATCAATCCTAGACGGCATGAGTGCCCCATCCCACTATGTCGCCATATATAGGTATACAATCAAAACCGTGTGATGTCGTATTGGAAATTTGGGTTTCCATCTGAGTCAAGGCTAGGGAGGAGATCCTTACCGATTCGAGACACTCTAGCAATGCCCCAGGATTGGTACTCTGTCCAACCCTTGGATCCTGCAGGGCTGGTCCACACTTACTTTTGTGGATTAGTTATGCCTGAACACACGCTTCCCGGTCCTTTTGGACCTATACTACGGTCAGTGGCGACCACATAAACCGAGGCCTCGAACAATCCAACAACCACAATGAATAAATGCCAGCGCTGGTAGGTCCCTGGCACCACTCTAGCTAGAAAGAAACGTGTGCACTCCCTGCGTTCCCTTCTCCCGTTTTAGACTCCGCCGGTGTGTGAGGCTCGTGCAGTCACGTCATACACAAAGCTATGCCTAAACAGGCTATGCTTTGATCATCCCACAAGGCCTTCTTTTCAACAAAGCCTTGATCGATTGCATTTTAGCATGCCACATTGTCAGACTCTACCATATCATTGATCATCTACCAATATATATATATAACCTCTAAGCTCATACGTCTTAGAGAAGGGGGTTAAGTGAAGAATAAATTCTCCACCACCAAACAGAAATATATAATCAGTAGCGTTCAACAAATACAGTAGAAAAGAATACAATGTCAGACATGCAATCCATTTACAAGTCCGCTCTGGGTCTGAGCGAAACAATGTGTCCGTCGATCTCCAAATGCGTTTGGACGATCATTGCTAAATACCTTGCCTTGGGGTGTCCAGTCCCAATTCAAGATACCAGTCATCATCATCCCAACGATGTGGAAACTTCGGTCTTCAATTGCCATCTTCATCTTCGACTCTTGATCGTCGTGATGATTATTCAGAATGGGTTAAACCCGGTCTTTCTGAATAACTCGCGCATTTTGTGATTAAAAATCAAATATTGGAAAATCACACATTACGCCACATTTCCCACTCAGAATATTCTTTTAATAAGATATTTATATTAAAAGATTCTCATTAATTTTATCAAAGATAAATTAATAAATTTAATCATAAATCTTCCTTAAAAGATTTATTAAAAATTCTAAATTTGATTTAATATCAAAAATCATTTTCACAAGATTATTTATTTTAAAGAATAAATCTTCTTTTAAACGGGTTAAAGAACTCGTGTCATTTAAAACACAGTTCACGATAAACCCATAAATCAATTTCCAAAATATGGAATTCCACAGAAATCAATCAATACATAATCGATGTGAATTTCTGTATCGGACTAACAATATACATGGAATAACGGCAAAGCCTCTTAAATTCCATATATAATATCGGTCTTCTATTACAGAAGCCCGTCTCGATTATTACCAATCGAATTTCCACTTAATTCCAATTTATTTTATTAAATTGGAAAACTAGATTTTTAGAAAAATGCCTTTTTAAATCTATAAAATAGATTCATAAATTCCAAATAATAATTTCGATGTAAATTGGATTAAAGGACAAATGTCATTTAAAAACACCATCCACGATAAATCCACTTCACATCTCCATGTATCTCATATCATGAAATATAATTGCAAATTCTAATAATCTTAATTAAAGGATTTCCCTTTAAATATTTATTATTATAAGAAAAACGTATTTTAGAGATAATCATTAAAAATATTCTTTATATAAAAGATTTTTACCTTTTACAAATATTCTTTGTTTAACATATACTTAATTAAAATATATATATATATATTTAAATAAAAAGAATTTCTAATGTAAAAATATTCTTATTTAAAAGAACATCTGAATCGAAATGCGACTCAACCATTTACCATATAATTTGGATTATATGGATTTCACACACATCATATATAACAATAAAAATGTAATTATCAAGTCATCCATTTCATCCAAAGTGTAAATTCCAACTGTGTAAGCGTTAAAATTAAATAATAACGCTCATCACAGCCTGTCGATCTACCGACCAACATACAACTAAATATTGGGATTAGTGTATGTTAATTTTCATCCCAACACCCGTGTGGGGTTTCAACCAACAAACAAATAATAAATTATTTGTGCACTTGGGCGATGTGTGAAAATTATCGACCCAATCACATAAACAAGTCAGGTAACTTGCCTATGGCAGTGTAATAAACAATATATAACACGATGATAAAAATATCTCTTTTATTCCTGTTCTTTTTATCGCATGTAAAATGTCAATAAAAATGTAATCTTTATTTCTATTTATGTTTCGCATCAAAAATGATGATAAAAATATAATCTTTATTTCAATTTCTTTCATTGTAAATAAATGAAAAGAAAAATGTAATCTTTTAATTCCATTCGTAATAGGGGGTATAAATAATAACACAAAATATAACTATTCATTTCATGCTTTATTTGCAATAGAGAATGCAAATAAAGATTCAACCTTTTTATTTGATGTTTATTTACATAGAGGAATGTAAATAAAAATTTTCATTTTATGATTGAATTGCATTAAGCATTGCAAATGAAAATGTATTTTTATATTCTCATGTTTTATTTGAATTGAGTAATGCAAATAAAAATGTAATATTTAGTTTCTAGTTTTATTTACATCAAGAAATGTAAATAAAAGAACAAATTCTTATTTTATATCTATTTACATCAAGTGAAGTAAATAAATAAATAAAAATGTAACCTTTATTTTAATGCTTTGTTCACCTTTAAAACATGCAACAAAAATGTAACATTTGTTTTTAATAAATTTGTTTGCATCTAAATTTGCAACAAAATGTAATTTTTATTTCTTGTTTGTTTGCAACTGAAGTTACAAACAAAAATGTAATTTTATCTCCTTTATTTTATTTGCATGACAGAATGCAAATAAAAATGCATATTCTCTTTTCTACATTTCGTTTGCATTGTAACATGCAAACAAAAATGTATTTTTTTTTCTTGTATTGTTTACATTATGAAATGTTAACAAAAATGTGAATTTTTGATTTCATGGAATATTTGCATTGAAAATGCAAATAAAAATAAAAATGTACTACTTTAAAATCATGTTATATTTGTGTTAGAGTACACAAAAAATGTTCTTTTATTTTTAATGTTTTATTTGTGTTTAAGAACACGAATAAAAAGACCAGTTTAATTTTCTATGTTATATTTGTGTTTGAGAACACAAACACAAAGGATCATTCATTTTCTATAATGTATTTGTGTTTGGGAACACAAACAAAAAGGTTCGTTCATTTTCAAAATGTATTTGCATAAGTGAATGCAAATAAAAGAATAAATTTTACTTTAATATATGTATTTGTATTCGTAAATACAAATAAGAGAACAAGTTTCATTTTTAAATATATATTTGCATTTTTAGATGCAAACAAAAGAACAAGTTTATTTTTAATGTATATTTACATTAGTACATGCAAATAAAAGAATAATTTTATTTTCAATATACCCTTGCATTGGTGAATGCAAATAAAAGAACAACTTTTTATTTACAAAATATATTTACAAATATAATGTAACTTCTGAAAATAATTTCTTATTTACATATAAAAATGTAAACAAACATTGCGATTTCCAAAACATGTCTTTTTTTTATTTACACAAAAATGTAAACAAAAGTTTTACTTCTAAAATGAATTTTAATTTACATATGATATGTAAACCAAAATGTGATTCTTAATCTATGATTACATTAAAAATGTAATCCTTTTCTGTTCATTTTCATTACATATAAATGTAATCTTTTTTCTCATTACACATATGGATGCGATCTTTTTTATTCATTACAATGAACAAAATTTCAATAAAAATGCAATTTTAATTTATAAACTTTCCATTGCCAAAAATGAAAATAAAAATAAAAATAAAATCCATTTTATCTACATCTTTACAATGAAATCTAAATCACATTAAAAATGTGATTTTTTCTATGCAAAGTCCTTCTATTCAAAACAATGGACATATAAAAATATGATCTTTTTACGTTGCTTCTTTTTATTGAAAATACTATTACATTAAAAATAACATTTTAATGTTACTTCATTTATTGAAATAATATTACATTAAAAATGAGATTTTTAATGTTGCTACTTTTATTGACATCAAATTGACAAATAAATTATGACTTTTGATTGAAAACTATTTTTACATAAAAAAATGAAACCTTTTGTTTTCATTCTTTGTAATGATAAAACCTCATATTAAAATATATCCTTTTTAATCACTCTTTTAATGTAAACAAATTTACATAAAAATTTTCATTCTTTTTAATGTAAACAAATTAAAATAAGAATTGACTTATCGCTCAATTTCTTTTGTAAATTCAACAAATAAAAATAAGCTTTCATTGTCTTTCAAGTTCTTATTATAATATCAACAAATAAAAATGAGTTTTTATTTGTCGATCAAGTTCTATTATTCATTACAAAATAATAGAAATAATATTTAATAACCTGAAATAAATTATAATAACTAAATCTGAATAAATATGATGTAATTCAGAATATAATATATTTTAGATCAAATTTTAGATCTAATTTCTAATCGTAAATAAAATTCAATATTAACTGAAATTTTAATACGGATCTAACACATCATACACAACAAAACATATTACAATCACAACCAATGATTCATACAACACCAGACATTTCAGAATTGAATAAACATCATCATGCAATTATTTTTAAAGCGAGAAAATAATTTAATAATTAATTAAATAATAGAATTTTGAATTCTCACATTGAATTTTGGTCGAAATTTGACTGTCTTCGTTTCAGCTGCGGTCTGCGCCATCGCGAAGCTCTTAATTTTGTGATTCCAACGCAATTTACGGTTCGTCAAACGGACCTCGTATGAGAGAGTTATGAATTTTTAAAAATTGGGTAATTAAATAATAAAATAATAAGAAAAGAAAAAAAGAAAGCGGACCTTTCTTCCTCGTGGAACCACGCTCGGCCGAACCCCAAACCGCACCTTCCTTCTTCTGGACGCACCACCAACGAAGCCCCCTGGCGCCGATCAGATGCTACCACGACGAAGACCACCCCAAGCTCCACCCTTGCCCACAAAGCCGCCGAACTCAGCCTCCTCCCCTAGCCAGAAATCGCCTCCGACCGCCGCCCCTTCTCGGCCAGAATTCGCGAAATCCGTGCGCCAAAACCCGATCTTAACCATATAGATTGAAAGGTCTCTGAATTCACTTTGATTTGGTAGGTCATACGTCAATTTTCGTCGAACGGATCAAAAGTTATTGAGGTTTGAAAATCGGACAATTCTGGCCATCAATTTCTGGGCGGCGGCTGGCCATTAGAGAATTAGGGTTAGGGTTTTCGGATTTTTTATATTATTTTAATATTTAATTCCGAATTTCGTGAAATAAAGTGGATTTTTGGACTTTCTCGGATTTGGGCCTGCTTACTGTCGATCTTAACGTTTTGAGGCCTTCTGAACGCGACGGGCTATGTCCCAAGGTCCAATTCTGATGTCTACACGTTTTATTTTCGGTTTTAATTGAAAATACAATATTAAATTAATTATTTAATTCCTACCGTACATTTAAATATGCCGGGGTCACATACGACCTCAGAAAATTCTAAAAAATATATTTTTAGCTTTCTTTTGACGATACGAATCCAACAAAATTATTTTCGTCGAATTCTGAGACTGCTTGAAAAATGGCTATTTTTAAGGCGTTTAAATTTAACTGTAAATAGTCAAAACACATTTTATTTTGCCACGCTCACATATTAATTCGAAAAATTCTGAAAATTGAAACCTAGCAATAATTTGACATTCCGGTTCCAACAAAAGTGATTTCGTCGAAAACCGAGGTCGTTTGAAAAATGACTATTTTTAAGGCCAATATATTTAATATTAAAAATATATTTTTAAGCAAATAAATCCCGAAACTCAAAATATATAAGTGTTTACTATTTTTCAATGTAGAAACATCATTCTGAACTCAATGGAAGTGGTTTCGAGTTCAAATTCCTTCGTATGCAAAAAGTAGCATTTTGACCTTTATAAATTTCATAGCGACCTTTCTAAATATTGAATTGGCCATAACTTTTGATTTCCGCTATGAAATTTCAATTTTTCAGATTCGTTGGAAAGATATTTTTAAATAGACTCTAATATTTTTGGTTTCACTAAAATCCGTTAAATTTTGCATCATGTACGGTCAGTCAAATTTCAAGTTTGACTTTTCAAACTACCGCGTTATTTCTAACTCTTTTGTTAATTAAAATTAAAATATTCATTCTAACTTCAATTTAAATCAAATTTGTGATCATTATTATTTAAATAAATTATTTATATTGTCAAAATTCATTAAAATTTTCTAAAATAAAATTTTAAATTGGTCCTGATTTTTGCGGGTTGTTACAATCGCCCCCACTTAAAAACTTTTCGTCCTCGAAAAGGAACGTAGCTAAAAATTGTAAAATTAACTATCTTAATTTTAAATTTTAATGGTTAATTATCTTTTCAAAATATATATAAAAATCATATATCAAAAAATAGATTATAAATATCAAAAATACGTTAATTATAAATTCGTAACTCTTAACTCATTCTAGGGCATTACTAACCCCATCTCTAACGAGTTTACTCATTCTAGGATACTGCTGATCCTATCTCTAATGAGTATTCTTATTGGATATTACTAATCCAATCTCTGATGAGTCTTTTGTTCAGTTCTAACAAGTTGTACCCCAAAGATTTGAGCTAACCTGGCTCTGATACCAACTGTAAAGACCCGCAAATCCCCGCCCTTTGAATCGACCATAAACCACACAGGTCTGACCCAAAAAGTGAAAATCTACGAATACTTTAACTTTGGGCATACAACACATTACAACAGATAACAGAAGACTTTTATAACACTATAATAAATGTTACATCAGAGTACAGAATATACATATCAGAGTACATTGGAATAATATTACAGCGGAAGATAAATACAAAAAAAATGAATACATTGCAGCGGAACTAATCTCAGTGGAAGGCTATCAACATTATGGCCACAGCTTCAGTCTTCAATCCAGGATCTTGTTTTATATATCTGTCAAATAAGCTACTCGACTGCCCGTGTGGAAAGAGGGCACCCGAGTTTGCAAAGTGAAACAAACTACAGGTCAGTCGTGGGACTGGTGTGAGAATTATTCTTAACCTATATAATATAATAAGGCTAATCACAGGACCACGCCACTTTCGCGGAACGGGTTTTCTCCTATGGATTGCCAGTGCAAGACTAAAGTAAATCGTCAAAATAACGCAATGCTTTTTAGAAAAATGAAACCATTATAAGACCCAAGTCCCATCACACAATGCAACGCAAACCGGAGGATAGGGTTTTACCTTATAATGATCAAAAGATGCTTGATACGATAAACACGGTATTATATAATAATAGTGTGCAACCAATTTGAAATACATCAAAGTAAATGTATCAATCCTAGACGGCATGAGTGCCCCATCCCACTATGTCGCCATATATAGGTATACAATCAAAACCGTGTGATGTCGTATTGGAAATTTGGGTTTCCATCTGAGTCAAGGCTAGGGAGGAGATCCTTACCGATTCGAGACACTCTAGCAATGCCCCAGGATTGGTACTCTGTCCAACCCTTGGATCCTGTAGGGCCGGTCCACACTTACTTTTGTGGATTAGTTATGCCTGAACACACGCTTCCCGGTCCTTTTGGACCTATACTACGGCCAGTGGCGACCGCATAAACCGAGGCCTCGAACAATCCAACAACCACAATGAATAAATGCCAGCACTGGTAGGTCCCTGGCACCACTCTAGCTAGAAAGAAACGTGTGCACTCCCTGCGTTCCCTTCTCCCGTTTTAGACTCCGCCGGTGTGTGAGGCTCGTGCAGTCACGTCATACACAAAGCTATGCCTAAACAGGCTATGCTTTGATCATCCCATAAGGCCTGCTTTTCAACAAAGCCTTGATCGATTGCATCTTAGCATGCCACATTGTCAGACTCTACCATATCATTGATCATCTACCAATATATACAACCTCTAAGCTCATACGTCTTAGAGAAGGGGGTTAAGTGAAGAATAAATTCTCCACCACCAAACAGAAATATATAATCAGTAGCGTTCAACAAATACAGTAGAAAAGAATACAATGTCAGACATGCAATCCATTTACAAGTCCGCTCTGGGTCTGAGCGAAACAACGTGTTCGTCGATCTCCAAATGCGTTTGGACGATCATTGCTAAATACCTTGCCTTGGGGTGTCCAGTCCCAATTCAAGATACCAGTCATCATCATCCCAACGATGTGGAAACTTCAGTCTTCAATTGCCATCTTCATCTTCGACTCTTGATCGTCGTGATGATTATTCAGAATGGGTTAAACCCGGTCTTTCTGAATAACTCGCGCATTTTGTGATTAAAAATCAAATATTGGAAAATCACACAATACGCCACATTTCCCACTCAGAATATTCTTTTAATAAGATATTTATATTAAAAGATTCTCATTAATTTTATCAAAGATAAATTAATAAATTTAATCATAAATCTTCCTTAAAAGATTTATTAAAAATTCTAAATTTGATTTAATATCAAAAACATTTTCACAAGATTATTTATTTTAAAGAATAAATCTTCTTTTAAACGGGTTAAAGAAATCGTGTCATTTAAAACACAGTTCACGATAAACCCATAAATCAATTTCCAAAATATGGAATTCCACAGAAATCAATCAATACATAATCGATGTGAATTTCTGTATCGGACTAACAATATACATGGAATAACGGCAAAGCCTCTTAAATTCCATATATAATATCGGTCTTCTATTACAGAAGCCCATCTCGATTATTACCAATCGAATTTCCACTTAATTCCAATTTATTTTATTAAATTGGAAAACTAGATTTTTAGAAAATGCCTTTTTAAATCTATAAAATAGATTCATAAATTCCAAATAATAATTTCGATGTAAATTGGATTAAAGGACAAGTGTCATTTAAAAACACCATCCACGATAAATCCACTTCACATCTCCATGTATCTCATATCATGAAATATAATTGCAAATTCTAATAATCTTAATTAAAGGATTTCCCTTTAAATATTTATTATTATAAGAAAAACGTATTTTAAAGATAATCATTAAAAATATTCTTTATATCAAAGATTTTTACCTTTTACAAATATTCTTTGTTTAACATATACTTAATTAAAATATATATATATATATTTAAATAAAAAGAATTTCTAATGTAAAAATATTCTTATTTAAAAGAACATCTGAATCGAAATGCGACTCAACCATTTACCATATAATTTGGATTATATGGATTTCACACACATCATATATAACAATAAAAATGTAATTATCAAGTCATCCATTTCATCCAAAGTGTAAATTCCAACTGTGTAAGCGTTAAAATTAAATAATAACGCTCATCACAGCCTGTCGATCTACCGACCAACATACAACTAAATATTGGGATTAGTGTATGTTAATTTTCATCCCAACACCCGTGTGGGGTTTCAACCAACAAACAAATAATAAATTATTTGTGCACTTGGGCGATGTGTGAAAATTATCGACCCAATCACATAAACAAGTCAGGTAACTTGCCTATGGCAGTGTAATAAACAATATATAACACGATGATAAAAATATCTCTTTTATTCCTGTTCTTTTTATCGCATGTAAAATGTCAATAAAAATGTAATCTTTATTTCTATTCTTTTTTCGCATCAAAAATGATGATAAAAATATAATCTTTATTTCAATTTCTTTCATTGTAAATAAATGAAAAGAAAAATGTAATCTTTTAATTCCATTCGTAATAGGGGGTATAAATAATAACACAAAATATAACTATTCATTTCATGCTTTATTTGCAATAGAGAATGCAAATAAAGATTCAACCTTTTTATTTGATGTTTAATTACATAGAGGAATGTAAATAAAATTTTTCATTTTATGATTGAATTGCATTAAGCATTGCAAATGAAAATGTATTTTTATATTCTCATGTTTTATTTGAATTGAGTAATGCAAATAAAAATGTAATATTTAGTTTCTAGTTTTATTTACATCAAGAAATTTAAATAAAAGAACAAATTCTTATTTTATATCTATTTACATCAAGTGAAGTAAATAAATAAATAAAAATGTAACCTTTATTTTAATGCTTTGTTCACCTTTAAAACATGCAACAAAAATGTAACATTTGTTTTTAATAAATTTGTTTGCATCTAAATTTGCAACAAAATGTAATTTTTATTTCTTGTTTGTTTGCAACTGAAGTTACAAACAAAAATGTAATTTTATCTCCTTTATTTTATTTGCATGACAGAATGCAAATAAAAATGCATATTCTCTTTTCTACATTTCGTTTGCATTGTAGCATGCAAACAAAAATGTATTTTTTTTTTCTTGTATTGTTTACATTATGAAATGTTAACAAAAATGTGAATTTTTGATTTCATGGAATATTTGCATTGAAAATGCAAATAAAAATAAAAATGTACTACTTTAAAATCATGTTATATTTGTGTTGGAGTACACAAAAAATGTTCTTTTATTTTTAATGTTTTATTTGTGTTTAAGAACACGAATAAAAAGACCAGTTTAATTTTCTATGTTATATTTGTGTTTGAGAACACAAACACAAAGGATCATTCATTTTCTATAATGTATTTGTGTTTGGGAACACAAATAAAAAGATTCGTTCATTTTCAAAATGTATTTGCATAAGTGAACGCAAATAAAAGAATAAATTTTACTTTAATATATGTATTTGTATTCGTAAATACAAATAAGAGAACAAGTTTCATTTTTAAATATATATTTGCATTTTTAGATGCAAACAAAAGAACAAGTTTATTTTTAATGTATATTTACATTGGTACATGCAAATAAAAGAATAATTTTATTTTCAATATACCCTTGCATTGGTGAATGCAAATAAAAGAACAACTTTTTATTTACAAAATATATTTACAAATATAATGTAACTTCTGAAAATAATTTCTTATTTACATATAAAAATGTAAACAAACATTGCGATTTCCAAAACATGTCTTTTTTTTATTTACACAAAAATGTAAACAAAAGTTTTACTTCTAAAATGAATTTTAATTTACATATGATATGTAAACCAAAATGTGATTCTTAATCTATGATTACATTAAAAATGTAATCCTTTTCTGTTCATTTTCATTACATATAAATGTAATCTTTTTTCTCATTACACATATGGATGCGATCTTTTCTATTCATTACAATGAACAAAATTTCAATAAAAATGCAATTTTAATTTATAAACTTTCCATTGCCAAAAATGAAAATAAAAATAAAAATAAAATCCATTTTATCTACATCTTTACAATGAAATCTAAATCACATTAAAAATGTGATTTTTTCTATGCAAAGTCCTTCTATTCAAAACAATGGACATATAAAAATATGATCTTTTTACGTTGCTTCTTTTTATTGAAAATACTATTACATTAAAAATAACATTTTAATGTTACTTCATTTATTGAAATAATATTACATTAAAAATGAGATTTTTAATGTTGCTACTTTTATTGACATCAAATTGACAAATAAATTATGACTTTTGATTGAAAACTATTTTTACATAAAAAAATGAAATCTTTTGTTTTCATTCTTTTTAATGATAAAACCTCATATTAAAATATATCATTTTTAATCACTCTTTTAATGTAAACAAATTTACATAAAAAATTTCATTCTTTTTAATGTAAACAAATTAAAATAAGAATTGACTTATCGCTCAATTTCTTTTGTAAATTCAACAAATAAAAATAAGCTTTCATTGTCTTTCAAGTTCTTATTATAATATCAACAAATAAAAATGAGTTTTTATTTGTCGATCAAGTTCTATTATTCATTACAAAATAATAGAAATAATATTTAATAACCTGAAATAAATTATAATAACTAAATCCGAATAAATATGATGTAATTCTGAATATAATATATTTTAGATCTAATTTCTAATCGTAAATAAAATTCAATATTAACTGCAATTTTAATACGGATCTAACACATCGTACACAACAAAACATATTACAATCACAACCAATGATTCATACAACACCAGACATTTCAGAATTGAATAAACATCATCATGCAATTATTTTTAAAGCGAGAAAATAATTTAAAAATTAATTAAATAATAGAATTTTGAATTCTCACATTGAATTTTGGTCGAAATTTGACTGTCTTCGTTTCAGCTGCGGTCTGCGCCATCGCGAAGCTCTTAATTTTGTGATTCCAACGCAATTAACGGTTCGTCAAACGGACCTCGTATGAGAGAGTTATGAATTTTTAAAAATTGGGTAATTAAATAATTAAATAATAAAATAATAAGAAAAGAAAAAAAGAAAGCGGACCTTTCTTCCTCGTGGAACCACGCTCCGCCGAACCCCAAACCGCACCTTCCTTCTTTTGGACGCACCACCAACGAAGCCCCCTGGCGCCGATCAGATGCTACCACGACGAAGACCACCCCAAGCTCCACCCTTGCCCACAAAGCCGCCGAACTCGGCCTCCTCCCCTAGCCAGAAATCGCCTCCGACCGCCGCCCCTTCTCGGCCAGAATTCGCGAAATCCGTGCGCTAAAACCCGATCTTAACCGTATAGATTGAAAGGTCTCTGAATTCTCTTCGATTTGGTAGGTCATACGTCAATTTTCGTCGAACGGATCAAAAGTTATTGAGGTTTGAAAATTGGACAATTCTGGCCATCAATTTCTGGGCGGCGGCTGGCCATTAGAGAATTAGGGTTAGGGTTTTCGGATTTTTTATATTATTTTAATATTTAATTCCGAATTTCGTGAAATAAAGTGGATTTTTGGACTTTCTCGGATTTGGGCCTGCTTACTGTCGATCTTAACGTTTTGAGGCCTTCTGAACGCGATGGGCTATGTCCCAAGATCCAATTCTGATGTCTACACGTTTTATTTTCGGTTTTAATTGAAAATACAATATTAAATTAATTATTTAATTCCTACCGTACATTTAAATATGCCGGGGTCACATACGACCTCAGAAAATTCTAAAAAAATATTTTTAGCTTTCTTTTGACGATACGAATCCAACAAAATTATTTTCGTCGAATTCTGAGACTGTTTGAAAAATGGCTATTTTTAAGGCGTTTAAATTTAACTGTAAATAGTCAAAACACATTTTATTTCGCCACGCTCACATATTAATTCGAAAAATTCTAAAAATTGAAACCTAGCAATAATTTGACATTCCGGTTCCAACAAAAGTGATTTCGTCGAAAACCGAGGTCGTTTGAAAAATGACTATTTTTAAGGCCAATATATTTAATATTAAAAATATATTTTTAAGCAAATAAATCCCGAAACTCAAAATATATAAGTGTTTACTATTTTTCAATGTAGAAACATCATTCTGAACTCAATGGAAGTGGTTTCGAGTTCAAATTCCTTCGTATGCAAAAAGTAGCATTTTGACCTTTATAAATTTCATAGCGAACTTTCTAAATATTGAATTGGCCATAACTTTTGATTTCCGCTATGAAATTTCAATTTTTCAGATTCGTTGAAAAGATATTTTTAAATAGACTCTAATATTTTCGGTTTCACTAAAATCCGTTAAATTTTGCATCATGTACGGTCAGTCAAATTTCAAGTTTGACTTTTCAAACTACCGCGTTATTTCTAACTCTTTTGTTAATTAAAATTAAATTATTCATTCTAACTTCGATTTAAATCAAATTTGTGATCATTATTATTTAAATAAATTATTTATATTGTCAAAATTCATTAAAATTTTCTAAAATAAAATTTTAAATTGGTCCTGATTTTTGCGGGTTGTTACACCTAACCCGAGGTTAGACTGAGTTGCGATGTAAACCTACCCGGAACCAACAGGCACATCCAGTAATCGCAACAATATCTGTCTAATGTGAGTGGTCGCGGCTTTAATTTATTTAGTTAAAGCTAGAAAAAGAATGGTAGGGTTAGGTTAATTAAGACACTTAACCAATTCAACATGATAACAAAACCGAAGGGTGGGGTTAGGTTCATACAGACACTTAACACAGTTAAGCTAGAATGGGAGGGTTAAGTCCATAGGAACACTTAACCAACTTAACACAGTTAAGCTAGAATGGGAGGGCTAAGTCCATAGGGACACTTAACCAACTTAACATGGTAACAAGATAAGATTTGTAGGGGTTAAGTAACTAAGAAAACACTTAGCCAAGTTAACATGTTAACTAGACTAGAAGGTGGGGTTAAGTAAAGTTAATACACTTAGCCAAATTAACATGTTAACTAGACTAGAGGTTGGGGTTAAGTAAAATTTAATACACTTAGCCAATTTGAGATGTTAGCTGGGCTAGTCCGTAGGGTTAAGTAAACTTGAACACTTAACCATCAGATTGTGATAAAGGAATAGGGTTAAGTCTAAAAGATGAAGGGATAATACTTAACCATTAGTAACATGTTAGTTAAAACAGATGGGCGAGGTTAAGTTAAAAAGGAACACTTAACCAATACATGATGAATGCGTAGGGTTAAGTAATAAGAAATACTTAACCAATATAACTTGGTTTGTGGTAAGGTTAAGTCAACATGAATTACTGATAACACTTAACCGGTTTAATAGGATAAATAAAGAGGGTTAAGTTAGCTTGAATTGACTAATGACACTTAACCAATCCAAATTGACGGGAAAGAGAACTAAGTAGTAAACCTTAGTTAAAAGGAGCTAAGTAGTAAACCTTAGTTGAAACACCCCACCTCCGTTAGGGTCACTCTCAAAGGGAATGCCCTAATTTTGGTGGAGGTTTATAAGTATAAGTCACAGATATACAAGACAGATATAAGAACACATATTTTTGAACAGCGGAAAAAACAACAACCTTTATTTCATTAAAAATACGTGCTACAGCAACCATACCATAATTGTCTTACAATACTTCCAAAAACATAACATCTTCATAAATGTCTTGATTACATTATTTAAAGAAGCATAAAGAAAACATAAATAAACTGCAAAAGTCCCATAGTTGCTGTCCAAAGCCATAGTCCAAAACGAAAAGATCCAAGCAATACATTCTTTCTCTTCAAGCTGGATAAGAAGGCTGGTCAAGCTGCGGTATTCCCTCCCTATGGACCTAGGGGGGGAAACGGAAGAAAAGAAGACGAAAGAAAAGTAGAGTCAGACATAAAGCCTGAGTAAGTCTAGGACTATTCAGTCTATGAATAAAGAACTGGGTATGATAAGTATAAACTAGAAATGGGAAAGCACCATATACTTGGTTAAGTTGTCTAGGGTCGAATATACTATCGTACCGCATATTAATCTCTGTACCCCATATAAACTAGTTCCCAACAGGCACCCCATAATCAGGGTGAAGTGATCCATTTTATGATGATCGGCTCCTACTCGCATAGTTACATGTGTCTTACGGCCCCCGATGTTGTAGTTACCTATGCTGGTCCCACCATGGGGTGTATCAAGTCCCATGGCGGCGGCCCGACACAACCCTAGAATGCACAGGTATGCTACTGGTTCCCAGTGCCTTATTTTTCTACGCCGGAGTGTGTGCACGCCCGCACCCCGTTAGAACCTACACTGCTGCACCACCGCCGTCGATTTGACCTCTTACAATCAGCCCAGTAATCGTGCCCCACCCTGCCTAGTTTCAGGGTATCATGATACCTAATAGGGTTACTGCTGAAAAGGGTCCCCCGCTACTAGGTTTTCTATTTCTAGCCAACATGCTAAGTTGGTTAAGTGTTTTATAAACCTAACCCCCCAATCAGTCTGTTTAGTTTAGCATGTTCCATTCTGATTAAGTATT
The DNA here is from genome assembly GCA_030737875.1 of Allium sativum. Taxonomy (NCBI): domain Eukaryota; kingdom Viridiplantae; phylum Streptophyta; class Magnoliopsida; order Asparagales; family Amaryllidaceae; genus Allium; species Allium sativum. The sequence continues at coordinate 974,726,954 of CM060915.1, read as the reverse complement.
AATATAATTTACTTAATCCTATCAATCCTGACTCAGCCTTAATTGTCTTATTAAAGCCTTGACCTCTCACATTAGACAGGTATTGTTGTGGCTGCCAGTTGCCGGTTGGGTCCGGGCAGTCTTACGCCACAACTCAGTCTAACCTCGGGTCCTTATTTGGCTCCATGTTTAACCACCCACATTGGATAGGTGTTGTTGTGACTACTGGACAGCCGGGCGGTTCCGGGCAGGTTTACATCACAACTCAATCCAACCTTGGGTTAAACACATCGTATTTTCTACATTTACATATTTTGTCTTTCTTCTTTATTTTCTTATATGTAAATATTTGCGGTCCATTATTCAAAATCAATTTAAGCTAATGGTGTAAAGGCTTACACCAATCATGGGCCCAACCCATTCTTGAATTTGGGCCCCTCTACTTTTATATTTTCATTTATTAATTAATTTGGCCCAACGCTATTTCCCCCGTTTAATACGTTCGTTTATTATAATATATGTTGGGCTTAGCCTTTTAAGCCCAACTTAGCCACGTGAAAAAGGGGAGGCTTAAAACGTGATTATATACACAAAGAGGGGAATGTGAACGCATGAACTTGCAACATGACGTTGGAACTACAAAATAGAAACTGGTGTACTTGCATTGTGGTAACATATATTTTGGTCATAAAGCATAAGTGACATGAATCAAACCATGTAAACTTGTAGTTAAGTTAAGAATCTAACTAAATTAGATATCATTATTAACACATAGTCTTAACTACAACATAAACCTATATTTTTACTTAGGCATAATGTCAAACATAAGCAAATCATGTTTATAGAATTACTATATGTTTACAAAGGTGCTTACTCTTGTTACTAATACAAAAGTATAGTTCAACTAGAATTATTCCAACTTAATCATGATTTTTAATCTATTCACATAATCATGGCACAAATATACCCAAACATGAAATCATGGTTTTTGATCTATTCATGTAATCATGGCATAAATATTCCTAGACATGAAATCATGGTTTTTACTTTATTCATGCAAACTTGCAATTGGAATGTAAATCTAACTTAGCTATGTGTCACATATATTATCATATAATTCTTGTTAACAATATAGGCCTAACATGTTTTTCAATTAGGCATAATACCAAACATAGCCTAGTCATATTCATAAAATCAACATAAGTTCACAAAGAGGCTTACTTTTGTTTCTAATACAAAAGTATGGTTTTATACATAGATCGTGATGCCAATTCCAACATAATTTCATATGAATCATAATGCCCCAAATTTGATCCAATTACACAAAAAGTGAATTTGTACAAAAATATACATTATGTTGGCATAGTAGCAAAACCACATACTTGCATGAATCTCAATTAAACAACCACAAACATGTAGCTTCAACATGAATTACATACTTGCGAATATCCAATCGTATACTTGCATGAATCTCAAATAAACTACCGCAAACATGTAGTTTTTATCATGAATTACATACTTGCGAATATCCAATCGTTATATCACAACATTCCAAATCGATTAGAATCATAGCAACGCACAAATATGAATTACTATCACCACAAATCAAGTGTAATTCTCATTTTACACAAATCAAACACAGTTATTTAATTCATACCGGAATAGTACTCTACTTACAATCGTGTGACGAATTCTTCAATTCAGGAATCTGAATTCTGGATTTGGAGATGCTATTCCTTTGATGTAGGTGTTGATTTGATTTGTTTACGTTTAACTTGTAGTTGCTTTGTGCTTTAGAGTTTGTCTCCTAATCGTCTCTCAAATTGGTGGCTACTCCTAGTCGTTCCTCAGCAGCATGATGGCCTCATTCTTATTTTTGAATGAATAGATTAGGTAGAGTCTAGGGTCATTTTTATAGAGTTTATGAACTGATTAGGACCATCGATGTAGCTTGGGTTAATCGTAGCCATTCATTCGAAAGAGAGACCAATCAGAAGCTGACACCTAGCCCTAGTGACAAAGCAAGGCTCAGAAAATCTACCAAACACAGACCAGGCCAGCCAGGGTGGGCTGGGTTCGACCTGGCTCTGGGGCCAGGTCGACAGCACAGTCGACAGCCCTGTCGACCTGGCTAGCCCAGGTCGACTGCCAAGTCGACCTGGGTGCCTTAGGCAGGAATTTTCCCGCCCTGGCCAATTGGGCCCGATTTTGAATTTTAAACTTGTTTTTTGAGCTATTTTCGTCTGTTTGAATTTTAACCTGAATTCTGAAACTTCCGGAGGCCATATCTTCTTCATACGGACTCCGTTTTTCGAAAACTCGGACTCTATTTCGCGTATTTTTTTGAGATGAATACAACGGCGTATCCCGTTTCCCTTAATTCTTTGATTTGAAATTAATTATACTTTAATTTGTGAATTTCACGGTTATAGAATTCACGGGGTGTTACATTCTCCCCCACTTAAAAGGATTTCGTCCCCGAAATCTTCAAGTTAGGAGGAATGTATATCCTAACATCCAATCATCCATCTACTCATCCATCAAACACGAGCATCCATTGTCCTTAAAAGACTTCTAATGCTTCATGATCATATGCGAAGTGTGTGTGTGTACGTGTACTTATCTAATGCAAAATCAGGCGGTCTACTGATTCAGTTGACCTCCTTAATGCGAATTATGTAAGTGCCATGAATCCATTATGTATGCAAATTTTCCTATTCATGATTCTACATGAGTGCACAATCATTCATACAAATGCAACATCCATATGACAACACATTAAAGTTCAACCATATACGAATGCAAACATATATGCATATGCAATATGAAGTGACTGAGCCGATCTAAAACCTAGATTGTGTGTGTATATGCAACCACGAGCAACCACTAGCAATCACTTGCAACCACTTGCAACCATCATCCATAACATGTTTCAATTACATGTTTTCATCCAAAGGGTTTCGACCTAAAAGATAAGGTCGAGGAAATATACCTAAAAAGATAGATAAAAGCGCAACTTAAGGAAAAAGAAAGATCAAGGATGTACCCTCGAAAAGAAAAGGGTAGGCAGTGCGTATTTTAGCTTCAGTTTCCCAAGTCGCGTCTCCCTCGGCGTCGCTCCACTGAACTTTGACGAGTTTGACTTCGCGGTTGCGTAGCTTCTTCACTTCCGTTCCTAATATGCGGGTTGGAACTTTCCTCACGGTTGCTTCGCGCTCCACTTCAGCCTCTTCTAGGATATTTGGCTCTACCACTTCAGCAGACTCATGTAGACATTTTTGGAGATGTGAAACATGAAAAACGTTGTGAACTCCGGCCAGCTTTTCGGGTAGCTCTAATCTATAGGCCATTTTCCCAATTTTCTCGATGATAGGGAATGGCCCTACGAACCTTGGTGCTAGCTTTCCTGTGGTTCCAAAACGAACAACGTTCCTCAGCGGAGATACCTTAAGAAAAACTCTGTCCCCAACCTCAAATTCAAGGTCGGTTCTCCTCTTGTCGGCGTAGGACTTTTGTCTGTCTTGGGTCGTCTTCATCCTTCTTCGTATTAAGTCTACTTTCTCTGAAGTCTCTTGGATCATATCTGGTCCAAGTATGAGCTTATCAGTAGACTCCCACCAACAAGTGGGCGATCGGCACGGTCTTCCATATAAAGCTTCGAAGGGCGCCATTCCGATGGTTGCTTGATAGCTGTTGTTGTAGGCAAATTCCACCAAAGGAAGATGGTCTTCCCACGTTCCTCCGAAGTCAAGGACGCACAGTCTTAAAAGGTCCTCCAAAACTCTGTTCACTCTTTCCGTTTGGCCGTCGGTTTGGGGATGATAGGCTGTGCTCAAGCATAACTGCGTGCCTACCGCTTCTTGCAGACTCCGCCAAAACTCACTTGTGAAGATAGGGTCTCGGTCACTAACAATGCTGGATGGTATTCTGTGGAGTCGGACAATTTCCTTGAGGTAAAGAGATGCTAGAGATGAGGCAGTTCTTTTACTTTTGACAGGTAAGAAGTGGGCGCTTTTAGTAAGCCTATCCACTATTACCCAAATGCTAGTGTTGCCTCTCCTAGACCTAGGCAGCCCATCGATGAAGTCCATTGAGATGCTATCCCACTTCCATTGCGGGACCTCTAGGGGATGTAGCAGTCCGCCAGGCTTTTTCTGTTCCGCCTTAACCTGTTGGCACACCATACACTTAGAAACGAATTTTGCCACGTCCTTTTTCATGCCGTTCCAGAAGAAAGTTCTTTTTATATCTTTGTACATTTTATCTCCGCCTGGGTGTATCGTCATCTTGGAGTGATGTGCTTCCTCCAGAACCTTCTTTACTAAATCCCTTGTCTGTGGGACGCATAGTATTCCGTCTCGCCTTAGCCAACCCTTGTCGTTGATGGAGTATCTGTTGAGGTGGCTTGAAGTCTCACCCCTAATTAGCCTATCAATCGTTTCCACAAGCTGAGGGTCTTCGCGTTATGCTGTCCCTATTGAGTCCACTAAAGTCGGGCGCACTTCGAGAGATGCTAGCAAGCCTGGTACAAAATCGGAGGAAGGCCTAAAGTCGAAGCTGGCTATAAACTCTAGGCTTTGTCTTTCAACAAACAGCGGGCTTAGGGTCAATTTCTTTCGGCTCAACGCGTCTGCCACTACGTTGCCTTTGCCCAGAGTGTAGGAGATCTCGAAATCATACGAGGCAAGAAACTCCATCCATCTCTGTTGCCTCAAGTTAAGATCTTTCTACGAGAAAAGATATTTCAACGATTTATGGTCAGTGTAAAGTTCGAACTTCTCACCTAGGAGATAGTGTCGCCAAGACTTGAGTGCAAAGACGATGGCAGCTAACTCAAGATCGTGGGTCGGGTAGTTCTTTTCGTGCACTTTCAACTGCCTCCCGCCATAAGCTACTACCCTTCCTTCTTGCATTAAGACGGCGCCTAGCCCTGTCCCACATGCATCTGTATAAACAGTGAACATCTTGCTTCCATCTGGCAACGTCAAAACTGGGGCTGTTGTAAGAGCCCTTTTTAGTCGCTGGAAAGCAAACTCGCAATCCAAGTCCCAATTAAACGCTAGATTCTTCTTGGTCAATTTCGTGAGCGGAGCTGAGATTTTCGAAAAATCCTTTATGAACTTTCGATAGAAACCTGCTAGTCCTAGAAAACTTCGGACCTCAGTTGCATTCCTTGGTGTCTTCCAATCCTGTACCGCCACTACCTTAGCAGGGTCCACTGCTAACCCTTGTTTGGATACTATGTGCCCAAGGAACCTCACTTCTTCTCTCCAAAAGTGGCATTTGGAGAATTTGGCTTTAGTTGATGGATTCGCAGAGTTTCCATGATTGCCCTTAAGTGCTGAGCATGTTCCTCTTCACTCTTTGAGAAGATAAGGATATCGTCTACGAAGACCACTACGAACTTATTGAGGAAATCTCTGAATACCCTACTCATCAGGTCCACGAAGTAAGCAGGTGCATTTGTCAAGCCGAAAGGCATGACAAGCCATTCAAAGAAGCCGTCTGGGGTTCTGAATGCCGTTTTATCGATACTATCTTCAGCCACCCTTAGCTGATGAAAACCGGTCGCTAAATCGAGTTGGGAGAAAACAGACGCTCCTACAAGCTGATCAAACAGATCGTCAATTCTGGGGAGAGGGTGCCTATTCTTTTTCGTTAGCTTGTTGAGCACCCTATAGTCAACACATAGACGGAGTGAACCATCCGCCTTTGTAGCGAACACCACTGGAGCGCCCCATTCTGAAATGCTCCTCCTAATGAACCACTTTTCTAGAAGCTCTTTAATCTGTTTACTGAGCTCTTTCCTTTCCCGTGGAGCCATGTGTCTAACGGGCAACGCAACGGGCTTTGCATTGTCTACAAGGTATATGCGGAAGTCTATCTCCCGCTTTGGAGGCAAGCCCTTCACCTCTTCGAAGACATCCGGATATTCCCGGACCACTCTAACTGATTGCAAATTTTCAACAGAGGCGTCTAGCGATTCAAGGTAACTAAGCATAACCGCATACGAGGGATTACAAGAAATTTCCAAAGTGTTACCGAGCTGGGTTAGGAGCCTAACAACCCTTTTCTCACAATCAAGGATGGCCCCATTACTGGATAGCCAATCCATGCCCAAAATCAAACCATATCCCGAAAAGCCCAAAACAAAGGCACTACATTGAAATTCTACGCTTAGAATAGAAATTTTGAATCCCAAACAGATCATAGACAAATGAGCTGGGCCCCCAATTGGGTTTGAAACAATTAAGGGGTCCTCTACCTTACTAGTTTTTAGGTGCAGAGATTCTACTAAAGCAGACGAGATAAAGGAGTGTCATGCGCCAGAATCAAATAGAGTGCGAACAGGGTGATCATATAGATAAACTACACTTTCTACAGAAGTATTTATACCTTGTTGTTGCAGAGGTGGCGCTTCTAGCACATGAACTTGTGCCCCTGAGGTGGATCCAGCCCTCTGCCCCTGTCCTCGTTTCTTTGGGCAGTCCTTAGCCCTGTGGCCTGTCTCACCGCAAGAAAAGCACCCACCATTCTCCTTGGCCTTCTTTTTCCGGCAGTCTTTCACTAAATGCCCCACTTTGCCACAGAAATTACACTTCCTCTTCTCTTTGTTGCCTTTCCCGCCCTTCTTAAAGTCTGTCTTCTTAGGCTGCAAACCCTCTTTCTTCCCTTGAGAGCTTTCTGCCTTTGTTTCCGTCTTGCCCTTATCCTCTTCGTTCAGCAATGCCATTTGTACCAATCTTTCATACGTGGCTCCCATGGGTATATAGGTCATGGCCAAAATGTGTAATGGCTCATTCAACCATTTGACGAAACGGAGAGTCTTCTTGTGCGGGGTGTTGACTAGGTCCAGCCCAAACCTAGCCAGCTCATCGAACTGATTAACATACTCTTTGACTGTCTTGTTCCCTTGCTTAAGAAATAAGAATTTTTCGAACTGCAAACTCCTTTCCGCATCTAAGAGAAATTTAGCCTCAAACCTTGCCCTAAAGTCCTCCCATGTCTCCACTGGTCTTTCTGCATTAGTGACTTCCCACCAGTAGGAAGCCTCGCCCTTTAGTAGCCATACTGCCAGTTGTACTTTCTGTCTATCTTCTACCTCAAAGATGATGAATAAGTCCTCGGTTTCTTTCAGCCAATTTCTAGCTGCCACGAAGGACTCAGTTCCATGAAAATCCTTTCCTCCCATAGCTTTAAAATCTTTACATATCTTAGCAAAAGTGTTTCCCCGCGGAGGAGGTGGAGGAAGAGGTGCTGCTGCAGCTGGATGATTTCCTGTAGCTGGGGGAGGAGGAACGGTAGGACCTGACTGAGTGGCCCTTGCTTCTAAGAACCGTCTAAACCAACCAGGTATTGGTACACCCTCTGGCAAGTTAAGTTCTTCGGACATGCTGAAACAAAAAGGATAGATTCAAAACGAAGGATAAGAGATAGTACCTATGGCTTTGGGGGGGGACTTTGCCTTTTTAAAATAAAATAATATTTTTCTTTTAAAAATGCTTCTTTAAATTTCCTTTTTGAAAATAAATTTTCAAAACTTTTTATCTTATCTGGTAAACCTATGCTCTGATACCAAGTGAAACACCCCACCTCCGTTAGGGTCACTCTCAAAGGGAATGCCCTAATTTTGGTGGAGGTTTATAAGTATAAGTCACAGATATACAAGACAGATATAAGAACACATATTTTTGAACAGCGGAAAAAACAACAACCTTTATTTCATTAAAAATACGTGCTACAACAACCATACCATAATTGTCTTACAATACTTCCAAAAACATAACATCTTCATAACTGTCTTGATTACATTATTTAAAGAAGCATAAAGAAAACATAAATAAACTGCAAAAGTCCCATAGTTGCTGTCCAAAGCCATAGTCCAAAACGAAAAGATCCAAGCAATACATTCTTTCTCTTCAAACTGGATAAGAAGGCTGGTCAAGCTGCGGTATTCCCTCCTTGTGGACCTGGGGGGGGGAACGGAAGAAAAGAAGACGAAAGAAAAGTAGAGTCAGACATAAAGCCTGAGTAAGTCTAGGACTATTTAGTCTATGAATAAAGAACTGGGTATGATAAGTATAAACTAGAAATGGGAAAGCACCATATACTTTGTTAAGTTGTCTAGGGTCGAATATACTATCGTACCCCATATTAATCTCTGTACCCCATATAAACTAGTTCCCAACAGGCACCCCATAATCAGGGTGAAGTGATCCATTTTATGATTGTAATACCCCGTGAATTCTATAACTGTGAAATTCACAAATTAAAGTATAATTAATTTCAAATCAAAGAACTAAGGGAAACGGGATACGCCATTGCGTTCGTCTCGGAAAAATACGCGAAATAGAGTCCGAGTTTTCGGAAAACGGAGTCCGTATGAAGAAGATATAGCCTCCGGAAGTTTCTGAATTAAGTTTAAAATTCGAACAGCTCAGAAAAACAAGTTTAAAATTTAAAAATCGGGCCCAATTGGCCAGGTCGGGAAAACTCCCGCCTAATGCACCCAGGTCGACTGGGCTGTCGACCTGGTCTAGCCAGGTCGACAGGGCTGTCGACAGGGCTGTCGACAGGGCTGTCGACCTGGTCCAGACCCAGGTCGAACCCAGTCCACCCTGGCTGGCCAAGTCTATGTTGGTCGATTTTCAGAAGCATGCTTTGTCATTAGGGCTAGGTGGCAGGCTCTAATTGGTCTCTCTTTCGAATGAATGGCTACGATCAATCCAAGCAACATCGATGGTCCTAATCAGTTCATAAACTCTATAAAAATGACCCTAGACTCAACCTAATCTATTCATTCAAAAATAAGAACAAAGCCATCATGCTGCTGAGGAACGACTAGGAGTAGCCACCAATTTGGGAGAAGACTAGGAGGAAAATTCTAAAGCATAAAGCAACTTAAACAAATCAAATCAACAAGGAATCGCATCTCCAAATCCCTAAATTGGAGAATTCGCCACACAATTGTAAGTAGAGTATTATTTTGGTATGAACAAATAATTGTGTTGGTTTGTATACTTGATTTGTGGTGATAAAGTAATTCATATTTGTGCGTTACTATGATTCTTATCGATTTGGAATATTGTATACGTTTGGATATTCTCGAATTATGTTATTCATTATAAAAACTACATGTTTGCGGTAGTTTTATGCAAGTATACGTTTGGATATTCGCAAAGCATGTTATTCATTATAAAAACTACATGTTTGCGGTAGTTTTATGCAAGTATACGTTTGGAATATTCGCAAATTATGTAATTCATGTTGAAGCTACATGTATGTAGTTGTTTAATTGAAATTCATACAAGTTTGGGGTTTTGCTACTATGTCATCATAATGTGTATTTTTGTACAAAAATCATTTTTGTGAGTAATTGGAACAAATTTGGGTTATTATAATTCATATGAAATTATGTTGAAATTTTGGCATCATGGTCTATGTATTAAGCCATACTTTTGTACTAGAAAACCTCTTTGCGAACTTATGAATATGACTAGGCTATGATTGATATTTTGCATAATTGAAAACCATGTTAGCTCTATATTGTTAACAAGAATTATATGATGACATATGTGGTACATAGCTAGGTTAGATTCAAAATCCCATTTGCAAGTTTGCATGACTAAAGTAAAAATCATGATTTCATGTTTAGAAATATTTATGCCATAAGTATATGTGCGCCATGGTTAGGTGAATAGATTTAAAATCATGATTAAGTTGGAATAATTCAAGTTGAACTATGCTTTTGTATTAGTAACAAAAAGTAAACCCCTTTGTAAACATGTAGGAATCTTATGAACATAATTTGCTTATGTTTGACATTATGCCTAAATAAAAACATAGGTTTATGTTGTAGTTAAGACTATGTGTCAATAATGATATCCAATTTAGATTCTTATCTTAACTACAAGTTTACATGCTTTGTTTCATGTCACTTATGCTTTATGACCAAAGTATACATTACTACTATGCAAGTACACCAGTTTCTATTTTGTAGTTCCAACGTTATGTTGCAAGTTCATGCGTTCACATTCCCCTTCTTGTGTATGAAATCATGCTTTAAGCCTCCCCTTTTTCACGTGGCTAAGTTGGGCTTAAAAAGGCTAAGCCCAACATATACATAATAAACGAGCGAATTAAACGGGGGTAAATAGCATTGGGCCAAATTAATTAATAAATGAAAATATAAAGTATAGGGGCCCAAATTCAAGTATGGGTTGGGCCCATGATTGGTGTAACCTTCACACCATTGACTTTTAAGAATGGGCCGCAAATATTTACATATAAGAAAATAAAGAAGAAAGACAAAATATGTAAATGTAGAACATACGATGTGTTTAACCCGAGGTTGGATTGAGTTGTGATGTAAACCTGCCCGGAACCGCCGGCTGTCCAGTAGTCACAACAATACCTATCCAATGTGGGTGGTTAAACATGGAGCCCAATAAGGACCCGAGGTTAGACTGAGTTGTGGCGTAAGACTGCTCGGAACCAACCGGCAACAGGCAGCCACAACAATACCTGTCTAATGTGAGAGGTCAAGGCTTTAATAAGACAATTAAGGCTGAGTCAGGATTGTTAGGATTAAGTAAACTAAAGACTTAATCAAAATGGAATATGCTAAACTAAACAGACTGATTGGGGGGTTAGGTTATAAAACACTTAACCAACTTAGCATGTTGGCTAGAGATAGAAAACCTAGTAACGGGGACCCTTTTCAGCAGTAACCCTATAAGGTGTATCATGATACCCTGAAACTAGGCAGGGTGGGGCACGATTACTGGGCTGATTGTAAGAGGTCAAATCGACGGCGGTGGTGTAGCAGTGTAGGTTCTAACGGGGTGCGGGCGTGCACACACTCCGGCACAGAAAAATAAGGCACTGGGCACCAGTAGCATACCTGTGCATTCTAGGGTTGTGTCGGGCCGCCGCCATGGGACTTGATACACCCCATGGTGGGACCAGCATAGGTAACTACAACATCGGGGGCCGTAAGACACATGTAACTATGCGAGTAGGAGCCGATCATCATAGAATGGATCACTTCACCCTGATTATGGGGTGCCAGTTGGGAACTAGTTTATATGGGTTCAGAGATTAACATGGGGTACGATAGTATATTCGACCCTAGACAACTTAACCAAGTTTATAGTGCTTTCCCACTTCTTGTTTATACTTATCATACCCAGTTCTTTGTTCATAGACAGAATAGTCCTAGACTTACTCAGGCTTTATGTCTGACTCTGCTTTTCTTTCGTCTTCTTTTCTTCCGTTTCCCCCCCAGGTCCACAGGGAGGGAACACTGCAGCTTGACCGGCCTTAACATCCAGCTTGAAGAGGAGAAATGTATTGCTTGGACCTTTTCGTTTTGAACTATGGCTTTGGACAACCACTATGGGGCTTTTGCAGTTTATCTATGTTTTCTTTATGCTTCTTTAAATAATGTAATCAAGACAAATTATGAAAGTGTTATGTTATGTTTTTGGAAAAGATGTAAGACAATTATGGTGATGTTGTTGTAGCACGTATTTGCTTTTATGAAATAAAAGTTACCACTTTTCTGTTGTTTACAAATATGTGTTCTTATATCTGTCTTGTATATCTGTGAATTATACTTATAAACCTCCATCAAAATTAGGGCATTCCCTTTGAGAGTGACCCTAACGGAGGTGGGGTGTTTCACTTGGTATCAGAGCATAGGTTTACCAGATAAGATAAAAAGTTTTGAAAAATTATTTTCAAAAAGGAAATTTAAAGAAGCATTTTTAAAATAAAATAAAATATTATTTTATTTTAAAAAGGCAAAGTCCACTCCCCAAAGCCATAGGTACTATCTCTTATCCTTCGTTTTGAATCTATCCTTTTTGTTTCAGCATGTCCGAAGAACTTAACTTGCCAGAAGGGGTGCCAATACCTGGTTGGTTTAGACGGTTCTTAGAAGCAAGGGCCACTCAGCCAGGTCCTACCGTTCCTCCTCCCCCAGCTGCAGGAAATCATCCAGCTGCAGCGGCACCTTTTCCTCCACCTCCTCCGCGGGGAAACACGTTTGCTAAGATATGTACAGATTTTAAAGCTATGGGAGGAAAGGATTTCCATAGGACTGAGTCCTTCGTGGCAGCTAGGAATTGGCTGAAGGAAACCGAGGACTTATTCATCATCTTTGAGGTAGAAGATAGACAAAAAGTACAACTGGCAGTATGGCTGTTAAAGGGCGAGGCTTCCTACTGGTGGGAAGTCACTAATGCAGAAAGACCAGTGGAGACATGGGAGGACTTTAGGGCAAGGTTTGAGACTAAATTTCTCTCAGATGCGGAAAGAAGCTTGCAGTTGGAAAAATTCTTATTTCTTAAGCAAGGGAACAAGACAGTCAGAGAGTATGTGAATCAGTTCGATGAGCTGGCTAGGTTTGGGCTAGACCTAGTCAACACCCCGCACAAGAAGGCTCTCCGTTTCGTCAAAGGGTTAAATGAACCATTACACAGTTTGGCCATGACCCATATACCCATGGGAGCCACGTATGAAAGATTGGTGCAAATGGCATTGCTGAATGAGGAGGATAAGGGTAAGAAGGAGGCAAAGGCAGAGAGCTCTCACGGAAAGAAAGAGGGTTTGCAGCATAAAAAGACAGACTTTAAGAAAGGCGGGAAAGGCAACAAAGAGAAGAGGAAGTGTAATTTCTGTGGCAAAGTGGGGCACTTAGTAAAGGACTGCCGGAAAAAGAAGGCCAAGGAGAATGGTGGGTGCTTTTCTTGCGGTGAGACAGGCCACAGGGCTAAGGACTGCCCAAAGAAACGAGGACAGGGGCAGAGGGCTGGATCCACCTCAGGGGCACAGGTTCATGTGCTAGAAGCGCCACCTTCGCAACAGCGAGGTATAAATACTTCTGTAGAAAGTGTAGTTTATCTTTATGATCACCCCGTTCGCACTTTATTTGATTCTGGCGCATCACACTCCTTTATCTCGTCTGCTTTAGTAGAATCTCTGCACCTAAAAACTAGTATGGTAGAGGACCCCTTAATTGTTTCAAACCCAATTGGGGGCCCAGCTCATTTGTCTATGATCTGTTTGGGATTGAAAATTTCTATTCTAAGTGTAGAATTTCAATGTAGTGCCTTTGTTTTGGGCTTTTCGGGGTATGGTTTGATTTTGGGTATGGATTGGCTATCCAGTAATGGGGCCATCCTTGATTGTGAGAAAAGGGTTGTTAGGCTCCTAACCCAGCTCGGTAATACTTTGGAAATTTCTTGTAATCCCTCGTATGCGGTTATGCTTAGTTATCTTGAATCGCTAGATGCCTCTGTTGAAAATTTGCAATCAGTTAGAGTGGTCCGGGAATATCCGGATGTCTTCGAAGAGGTGAAGGGCTTGCCTCCGAAGCGGGAAATAGACTTCCGCATATATCTTGTAGATAATGCAAAGCCCGTTGCGTTGCCCGTTAGACACATGGCTCCACGAGAAAGGAAAGAGCTCAGTAAACAGATTAAAGAGCTTCTAGAAAAGGGGTTCATTAGGAGGAGCATTTCAGAATGGGGCGCTCCAGTGGTGTTCGCTACAAAGGCGGATGGTTCACTCCGTCTATGTGTTGACTATAGGGAGCTCAACAAGCTATCGAAAAAGAATAGGCACCCTCTCCCTTTAGTTGACGATTTGTTTGACCAGCTTGTAGGAGCGTCTGTTTTCTCCCAGCTCGATTTAGCAACCGGTTTTCATCAGCTAAGGGTGGCTGAAGATAGCATCGATAAAACGGCGTTCAGAACCCCAGACGGCTTCTTTGAATGGCTTGTCATGCCTTTCGGCTTGACAAATGCACCTGCTTACTTCGTGGACCTGATGAGTAGGGTATTTAGAGATTTCCTCAACAAATTCGTAGTGGTCTTCGTAGATGATATCCTAATCTTCTCAAAGAGTGAAGAGGAACATGCTCAACACTTAAGGGCAATCATGGAAACTTTGCGAGTCCATCAACTAAAAGCCAAATTCTCCAAATGCCACTTTTGGAGAGAAGAGGTGAGGTTCCTTGGGCACATAGTATCCAAACAAGGGTTAGCAGTGGACCCTGCTAAGGTAGTGGCGGTACAGGATTGGAAGACACCAAGGAATGCAACTGAGGTCCGAAGCTTTCTAGGACTAGCAGGTTTCTATCGAAAGTTCATAAGGGATTTTGCGAAAATCTCAGCTCCGCTCACGAAATTGACCAAGAAGAATCTAGTGTTCAATTGGGACTTGGATTGCGAGTTTGCTTTCCAACGACTGAAAAGGGCTCTCACAACAGCCCCAGTTTTGACGTTGCCAGATGGGAACAAGATGTTCACTGTTTATACAGATGCATGTGGGACAGGGCTAGGCGCCGTCTTAATGCAAGAAGGAAGGGTAGTAGCTTATGGCGGGAGGCAGTTGAAAGTGCACAAAAAGAACTACCCAACCCACGATCTTGAGTTAGCCGCCATCGTCTTTGCACTCAAGTCTTGGCGACACTATCTCCTAGGTGAGAAGTTCGAACTTTACACTGACCATAAATCGTTGAAATATCTTTTCTCGCAGAAGGATCTTAACTTGAGGCAACACAGATGGATGGAGTTTCTTGCCTCGTACGATTTCGAAATCTCCTATACTCCGGGCAAAGGCAACGTAGTGGCAGACGCGTTGAGCCAAAAGAAATTGACCCTAAGCCCGTTGTTTGTTGAAAGACAAAGCCTAGAGTTTATAGCCAGCTTCGACTTTAGGCCTTCCTCCGATTTTGTACCAGGCTTGCTAGCATCTCTCGAAGTGCGCCCAAATTTAGTGGATTCAGTAGGGGCGGCACAACGCGAAGACCCTCAGCTTGTGGAAATGATTGATAGGCTAATTAGGGGTGAGACTTCAAGTCACCTCAACAGATACTCCATCGACGATAAGGGTTTGCTAAGGCGAGACGGAAGACTATGCGTCCCACAAACAAAAGATTTAGTAAAGAAGGTTCTCGAGGAAGCACATCACTCTAAGATGACGATACACCCAGGCGGAGATAAAATGTACAAAGATATAAAAAGGACTTTCTTCTGGAACGGCATGAAAAAGGACGTGGCAGAATTCGTTTCTAAGTGTATGGTGTGCCAACAGGTTAAAGCGGAACAGAAAAAGCCTGGCGGACTGCTACATCCTGTGAAAACCCGTAACTTCCCCGTAAAGGAAAGCGTCGGATAGTTCGAGAACACGCCACAACAGAACGCATACAGAAGAACATTTCATTGTATATTACAACAATGCGTCAGATTACAAGAATATACAGAGTATGAATAAATATTACACAGAAATATCAGAGATTTAAATTACATTTAAATACATAGCAGCGGAAAATAATACAATACACAACTAGAAGTAGATATACGGATACAAAGCTTTCCGGATATCGTTCCAGCTGTAAACCAGGATCCTGTGAATATAAATCTGCAAAACCAAAACTACTAGCTGCCTATGTCAAAATAAGGGCACCCAGAGTTTAGGTTAAAACAATAAACTCCAGGTCAGTCATGGGACTGGTGTGAGAACTAAAACAGTTATTAATCTTTATTTTCAAAGTTAGGTAAATCAAGGGACCACGCCGTATAACACGGAACGGGTTTCCTTCCAAGAATACTAGTGCATAAAACAAACAGCGCAATGCTAAATAAAGAAAAATGAAGCTGTTATAAGACCCAGGTCCCATCACACAATGCAACGCAGTCGAGGATAGGGTTTTCCCTTATAACAGCCAAAGAATGCTTGATACGTTTAAAACAAATCATTTGATACTATTATAAGTGCATAGTGTATAAAACAACTTCAAATCATAAGTATCAATCATAGGCGGCATGAATGCCCCATAACACTATGTCGCCATATATAAGTTTACAATCAAAACCGCAAGACGTCGTATTGGAAGTTGGGTTATCATTTATGGTATGAACCGAGGCTAGGGGCAAGATCCTCAACCGATTCGAGACGCTCTAGCCCGTGTCTCAGGAACAGCCGCAACTGCCCCATGGATCGTCAGGGCCGGTCCACCGATGTGGATTATTATGCCTGAACACTACGTTTCCCCGCCCTTTGGGGCGTAAGCCTGGCCCGTCAGCCGACCAGAAGCATCGGCCGAAACCGATATCACGAGGCGCCTCGCTTTTCAGCAAGTAATAATAAGTAACATCCACATGAGTCAAACTCGTCAGCCAGTTCAAGCACTGACGCCACTCATAACTAGAAAGAAACGTAGGTCCTCCCTGATGTCCGTCTCCCGTTTTTGATTCATACCGGGTGTGATACTCGCGAATCAACGTTATACAAAGCTACGCCATAAAGGCCGTGCTTCGATCATCAACCACAAGACTTTGCTTTTCAACAGAAGCCTTGATCATTTGCCTCTTAGCATGCCACACAGGCAATTCACTCCATGCGATTGATATCCATCAATATATAACCCCTGAGCTCGTACGTCTCAGAGAAGGGCGTTAAGCAAGAGAATAAATTCTCCGCCGCCAAACAGATATATATTTAATAGAGATCAA
Source organism: Allium sativum (assembly GCA_030737875.1). Classification (NCBI taxonomy): domain Eukaryota; kingdom Viridiplantae; phylum Streptophyta; class Magnoliopsida; order Asparagales; family Amaryllidaceae; genus Allium; species Allium sativum. Next base: position 974,710,452 of record CM060915.1, on the reverse strand, counting down.
TCACACGGACTAAAATCCAATGTCAGACACACAGTCCATTTACAAGTCCGTTCTGGGTCTGAACGAAACCGGAGGCACCTAGTACCTCGCATATCCATCGATCTCCAAGTACGTCTGGACGATCACCAACTGTTTCCATCTTCTTGGGTGTACAGCCCAATCAAGATCATCAGTTATCACCCAAACGACGTGAAGACTTCCGGTCTTCGACAACCGTCTTCATCTTCGACTTATCGTCGTATCAGTTATTCAGAATGGGATAAACCCGGTCTTTCCGAATAACTCGCGTATATTTAAAATAAGTGTTACACAAACACATCATACGCCTCATTCCAATCCATTAGTCACTAACCGTAAATTAATCAAGAGAATAATTCCCCAAATATTAACCCCGAAGGCCGAAACCAACATCAGATCAATATCCAGAAAACCATTCTGCTTGGCTAACCGACAGTTAGTTTCTAAATTTCACATTCATGGGGAAAGGTTCCCATTAATTTTATCCAAGATAAATTCCTTGAATTTATTCTTTATCTATTTTTGAATATCAATTCAAACTAGTCGGGATTAGCGAACCTTACCGAAGTAATCATTTGTTTTAATTTCCCAATCCCAATCTATTCATCCCATGAAGTAAAACTGGTAATACTTCATATCTAACACCACAGTGTTATTGGTAAATTCAATTACCATTTCACGTTCAAATCTAATTAAAGATTTAACTATCGCCTGGAGCAAAACTGGTGGTACTCCACTTTCGATCATTTCAATCTAATTAAAGATTCATTAAAACTCCACTTAGTTTTAATCGTTAACTGGGTTAAAGAATCAGTGTCATTTAAAACACGGTTCACGATAAACCCAAAATCACATTCCATTAATTATCGGGTTAAAGAACGAGTGTTATTTTAAAACACTGTTCGCGATAAACCCAAAAATCAATATCCATTCAATTCCAATTAAATATTATTTAATTGGTACACTTCATTAAATCTAAATAAAGAGATTTAATCTTTTCTCAACTGGATTCAAGAACAGTGTTAGTGAAGACACCATTCACGACAAACCCAAATCACATTTGATATTAAATACAAGGATCTGAATAGAAAATATCCCGGCTTATATTCAATATCAAATTCTACGATTAACAAATATCGTATTGGAAATAACGATATAAATATATATCTTTCAAATTTCCATAACAACACCTGTATAATCACGAATTCCAACATCGAAATATTCCAAAGACAATTTCGATTCAAATCCACTCCAATGCAATCATTGGATATTCTGGTTATTTTCAAAACCCTTTTCAAATTCAATTTATTTATTTAAAAATAAATAGAATTATAATTCTAGTTCAAAACTAGTTCATTTCGATAAAAATCTATTTTTATCTTTTCAAATATGGAGTTTTTCATCCCAATTCTTTCTAAATCATTTCTTATGATTTTACACAAATTATTACTATTTTTAATAATTTTATCAAGGCCCGTACAGTCGATTTCCATCAATGGCCATCGAACTGCACTTACAGCGACCTTTTTCGAATTTGATTTGGACATAATTCCAAATCCAACCGTTAGATTTCAAATTTCTAATATTCGTTAGAAAGCTCTTTTCGATACGAACCCAACGGTTCCGGTTTTAGGAGAATCCGACGGTCGGATCTCCCGTAATGTCCGTTTGAAATAAATGGTCGAAATTCGCGAACTGCCGCGGCGCGGCGCGTTCTATTCAGGCCATTATATTATATATATAATATATATATCGTCGATTTCTATTTAAAACGAACTATATAATTAGTTTTAAAATTCGTTTCAAAAGCGATTTCAACTTCCATTTCAATTCAAATCAAAATTGAATTCTTCTTTAAAAATTCGTTTTAAAATTCATTTCTATTCAATTCAAATTTCAATTCAGTTTGAATTCATTTCAATTTGCTTTCAATTCAATTTGAATTCGTTTTCAATTCATTTCGAAGTTGTTTTCAATTCATTTCATTTCGAAATCGTTTTCAATTCAATTCATTTTGAAATCGTTTTCAATTCAATTCATTTTGAAATCGTTTTCAATTCATTTCGAAATCGTTATATATTCAATTCATTTCGAAATCGTTATATATTCAATTCATTTCGAAATCGTTATATATTCAATTCATTTCGAAATCGTTAAAAATTCAATTCATTTCGAAATCGTTATATATTCAATTCATTTCGAAATCTAATAAATTCGATATAAATATCGATCACGTCGAAATGGCGTCAATCTAATCAACACGGCTTCATATATTCCTTTATTTTCAAATATTCTATTTCAAATATTTTTATTTTCAAAATAGTTGTTATTATCAAAATATTTCGTTCAACACATGACCAATCTCAATGGATGAGTACTGTCAACACATGAACCTTTATTTTATATTGATAAAGATGTAAACTTTATTATTAAAATATTTCGTTCAACACATGACCAATCTCAATGGATGAAACTGTCAACACATGAACCTTTATTTTATATTGATAAAGATGTAAACTTTATTATTAAAATATTTCGTTCAACACATGACCAATCTCAATGGATGAAACTGTCAACACATGAACCTTTATTTTATAATATTCTTTATTTTTCAAATTGGAATGAGGCCCAATCAATTACCATATAAAGTTAATTATATGGATTCCATACAACACATGTATATAATAGCATTGAAAAATAATCAACCATCAACCAAAGTGCACTTCACTGTATAAGCATCAAATATAGATATCTAACGCTTATAACAGCCTGTCAATCAATCGATCGACATATTTAATCAATCAGGATGAGTGAACTTCAAATTTCATCCCAACACCCGTGTGGGGTTCCAAACAATCAAACACAGATTTTAGTTGTGCAGTTGGGCGATGTGTAAAATTTATCGACCCAATCAATATCAGTCAAATCAGTGTACAAAAACAAACCGTCCGGTTTGTAAATGAATATTTTATTTATTCACTTTCACGTTAAAAATTATATTTTTAACGATAAAACATTTTATTCAACCTATGAATATTCTATTCGGTTCATTTATTAAATAAAATGATATTTTTATTTTTCCAACTTATTTTAGAAAATTTCGGCGGCATAACGGCACGATACTAGAAACGGGACGAGGCCTAGCCTTATCCCCGGTCTAGTGAAGGCCCACGCCATTCACACATCAATCAATTCACCAAACAACCAAATTCAAATCAAATCATATAACTAAGCTATGCAACCAAACAAACAAGTCCATGGTCTGTGGACGATTGTGTCGGGTGCTACTAAGCACCGTCTGCATCCTAGTATATATATATAAATAGAAATGAAATTGAAAGGTGAGAAATTCTCACAGATAGCTATCCTAGCTCCACGGCACTTCATTGATAGAAATCTTCATCGCTATCGCATCTTCGTCCTTTGTCGCTTTCATTGTCCGCTTTCACTACATATGTAAAAATCAAATTTTTACGATGCTATTCAATATATAAAAATCGAATTTTGACTTCGCTATTCCATATATAAAAATCTGATTTTTACTTCGACTTTCAATATATAAAAATCTGATTTTTACTTCGACTTTCAATATATAAAAATCTGATTTTTACTTCGGCTTTCAATATATAAAAATCTGATTTTTACTTCGGCTTTCAATATATAAAAATCTGATTTTTACTTCGACTTTCAATATATAAAAATCTGATTTTTACTTCGGCTTTCAATATATAAAAATCTGATTTTTACTTCGACTTTCAATATATAAAAATCTGATTTTTACTTCGACTTTCAATATATAAAAATCTGATTTTTACTTCGACTTTCAATATATAAAAATCTGATTTTTACTTCGGCTTTCAATATATAAAAATCTGATTTTTCTTTCGGCTTTCAATATATAAAAATCTGATTTTTCCTTCGGCTTTCAATATATAAAAATTTGATTTTTCTTTTTAAAGTTCAAATCTTTTTCTATTTAAAGTTTAAACCTTTTTTTCTAAAAAAGCAGTTTTTATATGCTTTTGAAAATCAGTTTAAAAATCCTTTAAAAATCAGTTTAAAATTCTTAAAAAAAAAAATCAGTTTAAAATTCAAAAAAAAAAAAAAATCAGTTTTAATCATTTAAAAAAAACAGTTTTTAAACTCTATAAAATCAGTTTTTAAACTCGAATAGAACACTTAACTAAAATTGAAAAATAAATAAAAATAAAACTTACAGGTATCGGAGAGGAGGGGAGGGGGCGTCGGCGGTTCATCGCTGGTGGGGGAGGGCTTCGCGAGGGCCACGTTTCAGAAGAGGAGAGCGAGAACGGGGGCGCGGCTTGCGGAGGATGGCGCAACGAGGAGGAGGGCGAGTTCATCGGTGGAGGGAGGTGGGGGTGGCGCGCCTTGGACGCCGGCGACGGTGGTTGAGGTCGCGCCTCCTTCATCGTTCGATTTCTTTCTTTTTTTTTTTTTTTTTTTTATAAATTTGTAAAATGAATTCGAACGGGGGGGGGGGGGGGGGCCTGGGTAATAGGGGAAGAAAGGTTTTAAATTTTTAATTATTTAATTATTTTATTTTGCAAAAAGTTGACATTTACATACGACCTCGAAACGAGGCCCACCGCCTGTCGCCCATAGCGTTTTACACCCACTCCGAACTCAATGGGATAAGTATCGTGAGCTGATTCGACTGTTACAATCAGTTTCCGTTAAATTCACATTTTAAATCACTATATTGAATTTTAAACGTACATTTCAAATTACCGGGGTCACATACTAACTAGAAAAATTACTGAAAAATATTTTCTAGCTTCGTATTGACGATACGGTCCTAACAAAGCTAGTTTCATCGAATTCTGAGACCGTTTGAAAAATGGCTATTTTCCAGTCGATTAAAATCAACTGAAACTGGTCAAACGCGTTTTCCTTTGCCACGCTCACATATTGATTCGAAAAATTATGAAATTTGGAATCTAGCAATATCTTAACATCACGGACCCAAAAAAACTGGTTTCGTCGAAATCCGAGGTCGTTTGCAAAATGTCCATTTTTAAGGGCCTGAATTCCATAGCGACTATTCAGAATTTTCAACTGGACATATCTTTTGATTCCCGCTATGAAAATTTGATTATTCGGATTCGTTGGAAAGATATTATTAATTAGATCCCATTATTTTTGGTTTCACTAAAATCCGGATTGTTTTGCACCCGGTACATTCAATTGAAGTTTGAAATCGAATTATCGAACTACCGCGCCATTTTCAATTCTATTTATAATTATAAATAAAATTATATATATTCTAACGACGACGTATATAATATATACATCGAATTATATTCAAATTAAATTTCTCGCCGATATTATTCAAAATAATTCATTTTAAATAATCAAAATTCGCTAAAATGGCCAAAATAAAAATGTTAAACTGGCCCAGATTTTCGGGTTATTACAATCTCCCCCACTTAAAACTTTTCGTCCCCGAAAAGGAACAAAGTCGAAAGTGGTTTGATCATTCAACTCTACATTCGATCTGGCTTCCCTTCTCTAACTCTTCAGTTTCTGAGAATTTTCAAAATTTCAAAAATTTGGCTAACACCCTAAATTTTTGAAAAATTTCGCCATAACCTCCCCTGCACCGGGAGCATCGGGGAATTTCAAATAGCTTCCCCGGTCCTTCAGATCTCAAAAAGAAAAAGAAAAAGCCAAGCGGCTAGCCAATAGGCTCATAAAATCATCATCACCCAAACAAAACATGAAATTATGTAGTAAACATGTACCTATTTGTCGGGCAAACAAATTTTATTCTCTGCTCTAGCCTCCTTGCTATGACCTGTTCAATGATATACATGCATATGCAAGCAGATGCGACCAATTTTCAATACAATTCAATATTTGATTCAATTAGGCTAAATGGTTCAAAATTATCAACCAAATAAACAAACAACACAAACATCAATCAATTAGTTGATTAGCTTTTCAAATGCATAACTTTGATATATAGTCAAAAATCAGATTTTTGATGCCAAATCACAACAATAGGCCCTATCTAATTTTGGTTCTCACACCAGTCAATAGGAAATATATAGAAATCTCACTTTCGTCACTCGAATATAAATACTGATAATGTGATCACAATTATCAGCATCATCCCCGGGCGACTAGAGTGTGATTCTATATCTATCCAGTATATTAAAATTTCGAATACACGCGGATCAGACGTATACGCAAAATCTATATATACTGGATTTTCCACATCTATATAAATAAATAATCAAATACGAATAATTGATTTAAATTTTCAAAACAAAATTTGTTTTCACTTTAAAAATATACTCTTCACACTCGTTCTAGGATACTACTGATCCGATCTCTAACGAGTCATTCTCATTGGATATTGCTAATCCAATATCTGATGAATTCTTTCGTATGGTTCTAATGTGTCTTGTTCTCTGAGCTTTGTAAACCAAAGCTCTGATACCAACTGTGAAAACCCGTAACTTCCCCGTAAAGGAAAGCGTCGGATAGTTCGAGAACACGCCACAACAGAACGCATACAGAAGAACATTTCATTGTATATTACAACAATGCGTCAGATTACAAGAATATACAGAGTATGAATAAATATTACACAGAAATATCAGAGATTTAAATTACATTTAAATACATAGCAGCGGAAAATAATACAATACACAACTAGAAGTAGATATACGGATACAAAGCTTTCCGGATATCGTTCCAGCTGTAAACCAGGATCCTGTGAATATAAATCTCCAAAACCAAAACTACTAGCTGCCCGTGTCAAAATAAGGGCACCCAGAGTTTAGGTTAAAACAATAAACTCCAGGTCAGTCATGGGACTGGTGTGAGAACTAAAACAGTTATTAATCTTTATTTTCAAAGTTAGGTAAATCAAGGGACCACGCCGTATAACACGGAACGGGTTTCCTTCCAAGAATACCAGTGCATAAAACAAACAGCGCAATGCTAAATAAAGAAAAATGAAGCTGTTATAAGACCCAGGTCCCATCACACAATGCAACGCAGTCGAGGATAGGGTTTTCCCTTATAACAGCCAAAGAATGCTTGATACGTTTAAAACAAATCATTTGATACTACTATAAGTGCATAGTGTATAAAACAACTTCAAATCATAAGTATCAATCATAGGCGGCATGAATGCCCCATAACACTATGTCGCCATATATAAGTTTACAATCAAAACCGCAAGACGTCGTATTGGAAGTTGGGTTATCATTTATGGTATGAACCGAGGCTAGGGGCAAGATCCTCAACCGATTCGAGACGCTCTAGCCCGTGTCTCAGGAACAGCCGCAACTGCCCCATGGATCGTCAGGGTCGGTCCACCGATGTGGATTATTATGCCTGAACACTACGTTTCCCCGCCCTTTGGGGCGTAAGCCTGGCCCGTCAGCCGACCAGAAGCATCGGCCGAAACCGATATCACGAGGCGCCTCGCTTTTCAGCAAGTAATAATAAGTAACATCCACATGAGTCAAACTCGTCAGCCAGTTCAAGCACTGACGCCACTCATAACTAGAAAGAAACGTAGGTCCTCCCTGATGTCCGTCTCCCGTTTTTGATTCATACCGGGTGTGATACTCGCGAATCAACGTTACACAAAGCTACGCCACAAAGGCCGTGCTTCGATCATCAACCACAAGACTTTGCTTTTCAACAGAAGCCTTGATCATTTGCCTCTTAGCATGCCACACAGGCAATTCACTCCATGCGATTGATATCCATCAATATATAACCCCTGAGCTCGTACGTCTCAGAGAAGGGCGTTAAGCAAGAGAATAAATTCTCCGCCGCCAAACAGATATATATTTAATAGAGATCAATCACACGGACTAAAATCCAATGTCAGACACACAGTCCATTTACAAGTCCGTTCTGGGTCTGAACGAAACCGGAGGCACCTAGTACCTCGCATATCCATCGATCTCCAAGTACGTCTGGACGATCACCAACTGTTTCCATCTTCTTGGGTGTACAGCCCAATCAAGATCATCAGTTATCACCCAAACGACGTGAAGACTTCCGGTCTTCGACCACCGTCTTCATCTTCGACTTATCGTCGTATCAGTTATTCAGAATGGGATAAACCCGGTCTTTCCGAATAACTCGCGTATATTTAAAATAAGTGTTACACAAACACATCATACGCCTCATTCCAATCCATTAGTCACTAACCGTAAATTAATCAAGAGAATAATTCCCCAAATATTAACCCCGAAGGCCGAAACCAACATAAGATCAATATCCAGAAAACCATTCTGCTTGGCTAACCGACAGTTAGTTTCTAAATTTCACATTCATAGGGAAAGGTTCCCATTAATTTTATCCAAGATAAATTCCTTGAATTTATTCTTTATCTATTTTTGAATATCAATTCAAACTAGTCGGGATTAGCGAACCTTACCGAAGTAATCATTTGTTTTAATTTCCCAATCCCAATCTATTCATCCCATGAAGTAAAACTGGTAATACTTCATATCTAACACCACAGTGTTATTGGTAAATTCAATTACCATTTCACGTTCAAATCTAATTAAAGATTTAACTATCGCCTTGAGCAAAACTGGTGGTACTCCACTTTCGATCATTTCAATCTAATTAAAGATTCATTAAAACTCCACTTAGTTTTAATCGTTAACTGGGTTAAAGAATCAGTGTCATTTAAAACACGGTTCACGATAAACCCAAAATCACATTCCATTAATTATCGGGTTAAAGAATGAGTGTTATTTTAAAACACTGTTCGCGATAAACCCAAAAATCAATATCCATTCAATTCCAATTAAATATTATTTAATTGGTACACTTCATTAAATCTAAATAAAGAGATTTAATCTTTTCTCAACTGGATTCAAGAACAGTATTAGTGAAGACACCATTCACGACAAACCCAAATCACATTTGATATTAAATACAAGGATCTGAATAGAAAATATCCCGGCTTATATTCAATATCAAATTCTACGATTAACAAATATCGTATTGGAAATAACGATATAAATATATATCTTTCAAATTTCCATAACAACACCTGTATAATCACGAATTCCAACATCGAAATATTCCGAAGACAATTTCGATTCAAATCCACTCCAATGCAATCATTGGATATTCTGGTTATTTTCAAAACCCTTTTCAAATTCAATTTATTTATTTAAAAATAAATAGAATTATAAATCTAGTTCAAAACTAGTTCATTTCGATAAAAATCTATTTTTATCTTTTCAAATATGGAGTTTTTCATCCCAATTCTTTCTAAATCATTTCTTATGATTTTACACAAATTATTACTATTTTTAATAATTTTATCAAGGCCCGTACAGTCGATTTCCATCAATGGCCATCGAACTGCACTTACAGCGACCTTTTTCGAATTTGATTTGGACATAATTCCAAATCCAACCGTTAGATTTCAAATTTCTAATATTCGTTAGAAAGCTCTTTTCGATACGAACCCAACGGTTCCGGTTTTAGGAGAATCTGACGGTCGGATCTCCCGTAATGTCCGTTTGAAATAAATGGTCGAAATTCGCGAACTGCCGCGGCGCGGCGCGTTCTATTCAGGCCATTATATTATATATATAATATATATATCGTCGATTTCTATTTAAAACGAACTATATAATTAGTTTTAAAATTCGTTTCAAAAGCGATTTCAACTTCCATTTCAATTCAAATCAAAATTGAATTCTTCTTTAAAAATTCGTTTTAAAATTCATTTCTATTCAATTCAAATTTCAATTCAGTTTGAATTCATTTCAATTTGCTTTCAATTCAATTTGAATTCGTTTTCAATTCATTTCGAAGTTGTTTTCAATTCATTTCATTTCGAAATCGTTTTCAATTCAATTCATTTCGAAATCGTTTTCAATTCAATTCATTTTGAAATCGTTTTCAATTCATTTCGAAATCGTTATATATTCAATTCATTTCGAAATCGTTATATATTCAATTCATTTCGAAATCGTTATATATTCAATTCATTTCGAAATCGTTATATATTCAATTCATTTCGAAATCTAATAAAATCGATATAAATATCGATCACGTCGAAATGGCGTCAATCTAATCAACACGGCTTCATATATTCCTTTATTTTCAAATATTCTATTTCAAATATTTTTATTTTCAAAATAGTTGTTATTATCAAAATATTTCGTTCAACACATGACCAATCTCAATGGATGAGTACTGTCAACACATGAACCTTTATTTTATATTGATAAAGATGTAAACTTTATTATTAAAATATTTCGTTCAACACATGACCAATCTCAATGGATGAAACTGTCAACACATGAACCTTTATTTTATATTGATAAAGATGTAAACTTTATTATTAAAATATTTCGTTCAACACATGACCAATCTCAATGGATGAAACTGTCAACACATGAACCTTTATTTTATAATATTCTTTATTTTTCAAATTGGAATGAGGCCCAATCAATTACCATATAAAGTTAATTATATGGATTCCATACAACACATGTATATAATAGCATTGAAAAATAATCAACCATCAACCAAAGTGCACTTCACTGTATAAGCATCAAATATAGATATCTAACGCTTATAACAGCCTGTCAATCAATCGATCGACATATTTAATCAATCAGGATGAGTGAACTTCAAATTTCATCCCAACACCCGTGTGGGGTTTCAAACAATCAAACACAGATTTTAGTTGTGTAGTTGGGCGATGTGTAAAATTTATCGACCCAATCAATATCAGTCAAATCAGTGTACAAAAACAAACCGTCCGGTTTGTAAATGAATATTTTATTTATTCACTTTCACGTTAAAAATTATATTTTTAACGATAAAACATTTTATTCAACCTATGAATATTCTATTCGGTTCATTTATTAAATAAAATGATATTTTTATTTTTCCAACTTATTTTAGAAAATTTCGGCGGCATAACGGCACGATACTAGAAACGGGACGAGGCCTAGCCTTATCCCCGGTCTAGTGAAGGCCCACGCCATTCACACATCAATCAATTCACCAAACAACCAAATTCAAATCAAATCATATAACTAAGCTATGCAACCAAACAAACAAGTCCATGGTCTGTGGACGATTGTGTCGGGTGCTACTAAGCACCGTCTGCATCCTAGTATATATATATAAATAGAAATGAAATTGAAAGGTGAGAAATTCTCACAGATAGCTATCCTAGCTCCACGGCACTTCATTGATAGAAATCTTCATCGCTATCGCATCTTCGTCCTTTGTCGCTTTCATTGTCCGCTTTCACTACATATGTAAAAATCAAATTTTTACGATGCTATTCAATATATAAAAATCGAATTTTGACTTCGCTATTCCATATATAAAAATCTGATTTTTACTTCGACTTTCAATATATAAAAATCTGATTTTTACTTCGACTTTCAATATATAAAAATCTGATTTTTACTTCGACTTTCAATATATAAAAATCTGATTTTTACTTCGACTTTCAATATATAAAAATCTGATTTTTACTTCGACTTTCAATATATAAAAATCTGATTTTTACTTCGGCTTTCAATATATAAAAATATGATTTTTACTTCGACTTTCAATATATAAAAATCTGATTTTTACTTCGGCTTTCAATATATAAAAATCTGATTTTTACTTCGACTTTCAATATATAAAAATCTGATTTTTACTTCGACTTTCAATATATAAAAATCTGATTTTTACTTCGACTTTCAATATATAAAAATCTGATTTTTACTTCGACTTTCAATATATAAAAATCTGATTTTTACTTCGGCTTTCAATATATAAAAATCTGATTTTTCTTTCGGCTTTCAATATATAAAAATCTGATTTTTCCTTCGGCTTTCAATATATAAAAATCTGATTTTTCTTTTTAAAGTTCAAATCTTTTTCTATTTAAAGTTTAAACCTTTTTTTCTAAAAAAGCAGTTTTTATATGCTTTTGAAAATCAGTTTAAAAATCCTTTAAAAATCAGTTTAAAATTCTTAAAAAAAAAATCAGTTTAAAATTCTAAAAAAAAAAATCAGTTTTAATCATTTAAAAAAAAACAGTTTTTAAACTCTATATAATCAGTTTTTAAACTCGAATAGAACACTTAACTAAAATTGAAAAATAAATAAAAATAAAAATAAAAATAAAACTTACAGGTATCGGAGAGGAGGGGAGGGGGCGTCGGCGGTTCATCGCTGGTGGGGGAGGGCTTCGCGAGGGCCACGTTTCAGAAGAGGAGAGCGAGAACGGGGGCGCGGCTTGCGGAGGATGGCGCAACGAGGAGGAGGGCGAGTTCATTGGTGGAGGGAGGTGGGGGTGGCGCGCCTTGGACGCCGGCGGCGGTGGTTGAGGTCGCGCCTCCTTCATCGTTCGATTTCTTTCTCTCTTTTTTTTTTTATAAATTTGTAAAATGAATTCGAACGGGGGGGGGCCTGGGTAATAGGGGAAGAAAGGTTTTAAATTTTTAATTATTTAATTATTTTATTTTGCAAAAAGTTGACATTTACATACGACCTCGAAACGAGGCCCACCGCCTGTCGCCCATAGCGTTTTACCCCCACTCTGAACTCAATGGGATAAGTATCGTGAGCTGATTCGACTGTTACAATCAGTTTCCGTTAAATTCACATTTTAAATCACTATATTGAATTTTAAACGTACATTTCAAATTACCGGGGTCACATACTAACTAGAAAAATTCCTGAAAAATATTTTCTAGCTTCGTATTGACGATACGGTCCTAACAAAGCTAGTTTCGTCGAATTCTGAGACCGTTTGAAAAATGGCTATTTTCCAGTCGATTAAAATCAACTGAAACTGGTCAAACGCGTTTTCCTTTGCCACGCTCACATATTGATTCGAAAAATTATGAAATTTGGAATCTAGCAATATCTTAACATCACGGACCCAACAAAACTAGTTTCGTCGAAATCCGAGGTCGTTTGCAAAATGTCCATTTTTAAGGGCCTGAATTCCATAGCGACTATTCAGAATTTTCAACTGGACATATCTTTTGATTCCCGCTATGAAAATTTGATTATTCGGATTCGTTGGAAAGATATTATTAATTAGATCCCATTATTTTTGGTTTCACTAAAATCCGGATTGTTTTGCACCCGGTACATTCAATTGAAGTTTGAAATCGAATTATCGAACTACCGCGCCATTTTCAATTCTATTTATAATTATAAATAAAATTATATATATTCTAACGACGACGTATATAATATATACATCGAATTATATTCAAATTAAATTTCTCGCCGATATTATTCAAAATAATTCATTTTAAATAATCAAAATTCGCTAAAATGGCCAAAATAAAATTTTTAAACTGGCCCAGATTTTCGGGTTATTACACATCCTCTGGAAGTCCCGCAGTGGAAGTGGGATAGCATATCAATGGACTTCATCGATGGGCTGCCTAGGTCTAGGAGAGGCAACACTAGCATTTGGGTAATAGTGGATAGACTTACTAAAAGCGCCCACTTTTTACCAGTCAAAAGTAAAAGAACTGCCTCATCCCTAGCATCACTTTACCTCAAGGAAATCGTTCGACTCCATGGAATACCATCTAGCATTGTTAGTGACCGAGACCCCATCTTCACCAGCGAGTTTTGGCGGAGTCTGCAAGAAGCAGTAGGAACGTAGTTATGCTTGAGCACAGCCTATCATCCCCAAACCAACGGCCAAACAGAGAGAGTGAACAGAGTTTTGGAAGACCTTTTAAGACTATGCGTCCTTGACTTCGGAGGGACATGGGAAGACCACCTTCCTTTGGTGGAATTTGCCTACAACAACAGCTATCAAGCAACCATCGGAATGGCGCCCTTCGAAGCTTTATATGGAAGACCGTGCCGATCGCCCACTTGTTGGTGGGAGTCTACTGATAAGCTCATACTTGGACCAGATATGATCCGAGAGACTTCAGAGAAAGTAGACTTAATACGAAGAAGGATGAAGACGGCCCAAGACAAACAAATGTCCTATGCCAACAAGAGAAGGACCGACCTTGAATTTGATGTTGGAGACAGAGTTTTTCTCAAGGTATCTCCGCTAAGAAACGTTGTTCGTTTTGGAACCACAGGAAAACTGGCACCAAGGTTCGTAGGGCCATTCCCTATCATCGAGAAAATTGGGAAAATGGCCTATAGATTAGAGCTACCCGAGAAGTTGGCCGGAGTCCACAACGTTTTTCACGTTTCACATCTCCGAAAATGTCTACATGAGTCTGCTGAAGTGGTAGAGCCAAATATCCTCGAAGAGGCCGAAGTGGAACGCGAAGCAACCATAAGAAAAGTTCCAACCCGCATATTAGGAACGGAAGTGAAGAAGCTACGCAACCGCGAAGTCAAGCTCGTCAAAGTTCAGTGGAGCGACGCCGAGGGAGACGCGACTTGGGAAACTGAAGCTAGAATACGCACTGCCTACCCTTTTCTTTTCGAGGGTACATCCTTGATCTTTCTTTTTCCTTAAGTTGCGCTTTTATCTATCTTTTTAGGTATATTTCCTCGACCTTATCTTTTAGCTAGAAACCTCTTTGGATGGAAACATGTAATTGAAACATGTTATGGATGATGGTTGCAAGTGGTTGCAAGTGATTGCTAGTGGTTGCTCGTGGTTGCATATACACACACAATCTAGGTTTTAGATCGGCTCAGTCACTTCATATTGCATATGCATATATGTTTGCATTCGTATATGGTTGAACTTTAATGTGTTGTCATATGGATGTTGCATTTGTATTGAATGATTGTGCACTCATGTAGAATGATGAATAGGAAAAATTTGCATACATGATGGATTCATGGCACTAACATAATTCGCATTAAGGAGGTCAACTGAATCAGTAGACCGCCTGATTTTGCATTAGATAAGTTCAGGTACACACACACTTCGCATATGATCATGAAGCATTAGAAGTCTTTTAAGGACAATGGATGCTCGTGTTTGATGGATGAGTAGATGGATGATTGGACATTAGGATATGCATTCCTCCTAACTTGAAGATTTCGGGGACGAAATCCTTTTAAGTGGGGGAGAATGTAACACCCCGTGAATTCTATAACTGTGAAATTCACAAATTAAAGTATAATTAATTTCAAATCAAAGAACTAAGGGAAACGGGATACGCCATTGCGTTCGTCTCGGAAAAATACGCGAAATAGAGTCCGAGTTTTCGGAAAACGGAGTCCGTATGAAGAAGATATAGCCTCCGGAAGTTTCTGAATTAAGTTTAAAATTCGAACAGCTCAGAAAAACAAGTTTAAAATTTAAAAATCGGGCCCAATTGGCCAGGGCGGGAAAACTCCCGCCTAATGCACCCAGGTCGACTGGGCTGTCGACCTGGTCTAGCCAGGTCGACAGGGTTGTCGACAGGGCTGTCGACCTGGTCCAGACCCAGGTCGAACCCAGTCCACCCTGGCTGGCCAAGTCTATGTTGGTCGATTTTCAGAAGCATGCTTTGTCATCAGGGCTAGGTGGCAGGCTCTAATTGGTCTCTCTTTCGAATGAATGGCTACGATCAATCCAAGCAACATCGATGGTCCTAATCAGTTCATAAACTCTATAAAAATGACCCTAGACTCAGCCTAATCTATTCATTCAAAAATAAGAACAAAGCCATCATGCTGCTGAGGAACGACTAGGAGTAGCCACCAATTTGGGAGAAGACTAAGAGGAAAATTCTAAAGCATAAAGCAACTTAAACAAATCAAATCAACAAGGAATCGCATCTCCAAATCCCTAAATTGGAGAATTCGCCACACAATTGTAAGTAGAGTATTATTTTGGTATGAACAAATAATTGTGTTGGTTTGTATACTTGATTTGTGGTGATAAAGTAATTCATATTTGTGCGTTACAATGATTCTTATCGATTTGGAATATTGTATACGTTTGGATATTCTCGAATTATGTTATTCATTATAAAAACTACATGGTTGCGGTAGTTTTATGCAAGTATACGTTTGGATATTCGCAAAGCATGTTATTCATTATAAAAACTACATGTTTGCGGTAGTTTTATGCAAGTATACGTTTGGAATATTCGCAAATTATGTAATTCATGTTGAAGCTACATGTATGTAGTTGTTTAATTGAAATTCATACAAGTTTGGGGTTTTGCTACTATGTCATCATAATGTGTATTTTTGTACAAAAATCATTTTTGTGAGTAATTGGAACAAATTTGGGTTATTATAATTCATATGAAATTATGTTGAAATTTTGGCATCATGGTCTATGTATTAAGCCATACTTTTGTACTAGAAAACCTCTTTGCGAACTTATGAATATGACTAGGCTATGATTGATATTTTGCATAATTGAAAACCATGTTAGCTCTATATTGTTAACAAGAATTATATGATGACATATGTGGTACATAGCTAGGTTAGATTCAAAATCCCATTTGCAAGTTTGCATGACTAAAGTAAAAAATCATGATTTCATGTTTAGAAATATTTATGCCATAAGTATATGTGCGCCATGGTTAGGTGAATAGATTTAAAATCATGATTAAGTTGGAATAATTCAAGTTGAACTATGCTTTTGTATTAGTAACAAAAAGTAAACCCCTTTGTAAACATGTAGGAATCTTATGAACATGATTTGCTTATGTTTGACATTATGCCTAAATAAAAACATAGGTTTATGTTGTAGTTAAGACTATGTGTCAATAATGATATCCAATTTAGATTCTTATCTTAACTACAAGTTTACATGCTTTGTTTCATGTCACTTATGCTTTATGACCAAAGTATACATTACTACTATGCAAGTACACCAGTTTCTATTTTGTAGTTCCAACGTTATGTTGCAAGTTCATGCGTTCACATTCCCCTTCTTGTGTATGAAATCATGCTTTAAGCCTCCCCTTTTTCACGTGGCTAAGTTGGGCTTAAAAAGGCTAAGCCCAACATATACATAATAAACGAGCGAATTAAACGGGGGTAAATTGCGTTGGGCCAAATTAATTAATAAATGAAAATATAAAGTATAGGGGCCCAAATTCAAGTATGGGTTGGGCCCATGATTGGTGTAACCTTCACACCATTGACTTTTAATAATGGGCCGCAAATATTTACATATAAGAAAATAAAGAAGAAAGACAAAATATGTAAATGTAGAACATACGATGTGTTTAACCCGAGGTTGGATTGAGTTGTGATGTAAACCTGCCCGGAACCGCCCGGCTGTCCAGTAGTCACAACAATACCTATCCAATGTGGGTGGTTAAACATGGAGCCCAATAAGGACCCGAGGTTAGACTGAGTTGTGGCGTAAGACTGCCCGGAACCAACCGGCAACAGGCAGCCACAACAATACCTGTCTAATGTGAGAGGTCAAGGCTTTAATAAGACAATTAAGGCTGAGTCAGGATTGTTAGGATTAAGTAAACTAAAGACTTAATCAAAATGGAACATGCTAAACTAAACAGACTGATTGGGGGGTTAGGTTATAAAACACTTAACCAACTTAGCATGTTGGCTAGAGATAGAAAACCTAGTAACGGGGACCCTTTTCAGCAGTAACCCTATAAGGTGTATCATGATACCCTGAAACTAGGCAGGGTGGGGCACGATTACTGGGCTGATTGTAAGAGGTCAAATCGACGGCGGTGGTGTAGCAGTGTAGGTTCTAACGGGGTGCGGGCGTGCACACACTCCGGCACAGAAAAATAAGGCACTGGGCACCAGTAGCATACCTGTGCATTCTAGGGTTGTGTCGGGCCGCCGCCATGGGACATGATACACCCCATGGTGGGACCAGCATAGGTAACTACAACATCGGGGGCCGTAAGACACATCTAACTATGCGAGTAGGAGCCGATCATCATAGAATGGATCACTTCACCCTGATTATGGGGTGCCAGTTGGGAACTAGTTTATATGGGTTCAGAGATTAACATGGGGTACGATAGTATATTCGACCCTAGACAACTTAACCAAGTTTATAGTGCTTTCCCACTTCTTGTTTATACTTATCATACCCAGTTCTTTGTTCATAGACAGAATAGTCCTAGACTTACTCAGGCTTTATGTCTGACTCTACTTTTCTTTCGTCTTCTTTTCTTCCGTTTCCCCCCCAGGTCCACAGGGAGGGAACACTGCAGCTTGACCGGCCTTAACATCCAGCTTGAAGAGGAGAAATGTATTGCTTGGACCTTTTCGTTTTGAACTATGGCTTTGGACAACCACTATGGGGCTTTTGCAGTTTATCTATGTTTTCTTTATGCTTCTTTAAATAATGTAATCAAGACAGATTATGAAAGTGTTATGTTATGTTTTTGGAAAAGATGTAAGACAATTATGGTGATGTTGTTGTAGCACGTATTTGCTTTTATGAAATAAAAGTTACCACTTTTCTGCTGTTTACAAATATGTGTTCTTATATCTGTCTTGTATATCTATGACTTATACTTATAAACCTCCACCAAAATTAGGGCATTCCCTTTGAGAGTGACCCTAACGGAGGTGGGGTGTTTCAATGATGATCGGCTCCTACTCGCATAGTTACATGTGTCTTACGGCCCCCGATGTTGTAGTTACCTATGCTGGTCCCACCATAGGGTGTATCAAGTCCCATGGCGGCGGCCCGACACAACCCTAGAATGCACAGGTATGCTACTGGTGCCCAGTGCCTTATTTTTCTACGCCGGAGTGTGTGCACGCCCGCACCCCGTTAGAACCTACACTGCTGCACCACCGCCGTCGATTTGACCTCTTACAATCAGCCCAGTAATCGTGCCCCACCCTGCCTAGTTTCAGGGTATCATGATACCTAATAGGGTTACTGCTGAAAAGGTTCCCCCGCTACTAGGTTTTCTATTTCTAGCCAACATGCTAAGTTGGTTAAGTGTTTTATAAACCTAACCCCCCAATCAGTCTGTTTAGTTTAGCATGTTCCATTCTGATTAAGTATTAATATAATTTACTTAATCCTATCAATCCTGACTCAGCCTTAATTGTCTTATTAAAGCCTTGACCTCTCACATTAGACAGGTATTGTTGTGGCTGCCTGTTGTCGGTTGGGTCCGGGCAGTCTTACGCCCTAACTCAGTCTAACCTCGGGTCCTTATTGGGCTCCATGTTTAACCACCCACATTGGATAGGTGTTGTTGTGACTACTGGACAGCCGGGCGGTTCCGGGCAGGTTTACATCACAACTCAATCCAACCTCGGGTTAAACACATCGTATTTTCTACATTTACATATTTTGTCTTTCTTCTTTATTTTCTTATATGTAAATATTTGCGGCCCATTATTCAAAATCAATTTAAGCTAATGGTGTAAAGGCTTACACCAATCATGGGCCCAACCCATTCTTGAATTTGGGCCCCTCTACTTTTATATTTTCATTTATTAATTAATTTGGCCCAACGCTATTTCCCCCGTTTAATACGTTCGTTTATTATAATATATGTTGGGCTTAGCCTTTTAAGCCCAACTTAGCCACGTGAAAAAGGGGAGGCTTAAAACGTGATTGTATACACAAAGAGGGGAATGTGAACGCTTGAACTTGCAACATAGCGTTGGAACTACAAAATAGAAACTGGTGTACTTGCATTGTGGTAACATATATTTTGGTCATAAAGCATAAGTGACATGAATCAAACCATGTAAACTTGTAGTTAAGTTAAGAATCTAACTAAATTAGATATCATTATTAACACATAGTCTTAACTACAACATAAACCTATATTTTTACTTAGGCATAATGTCAAACATAAGCAAATCATGTTTATAGAATTACTATATGTTTACAAAGGTGCTTACTCTTGTTACTAATACAAAAGTATAGTTCAACTAGAATTATTCCAACTTAATCATGATTTTTAATCTATTCACATAATCATGGCACAAATATACCCAAACATGAAATCATGGTTTTTGATCTATTCATGTAATCATGGCATAAATATTCCTAAACATGAAATCATGGTTTTTACTTTATTCATGCAAACTTGCAATTGGAATGTAAATCTAATTTAGCTATGTGTCACATATATTATCATATAATTCTTGTTAACAATATAGGCCTAACATGTTTTTCAATTAGGCATAATACCAAACATAGCCTAGTCATATTCATAAAATCAACATAAGTTCACAAAGAGGCTTACTTTTGTTTCTAATACAAAAGTATGGTTTTATACATAGGTCATGATGCCAATTTGTAACGTCTGGAATTTTCGACCCAGAAAATCAACATGAAAACGCACTGTTGACTATTCAAGCATCGAAAATACCAGGACATTAATAGAAGAATTTAGAGGGTGAGAAAGAAAAGATAGAACTAATAGAATAGAAGAAGAAGAAGATCACAACTGAACAGAATCAGAGTAACACGAAACTCGCAGCGGAACAAAATAAGATGTATTATATAACATAACTTTGAATACAAAACTGTATTGTATATACATACCATTATCAGAGTACAATACATCATATCACAGCGGAAATAACTCTACATAACTAATGGTGAAGCTTCCTGCTTTTGAGCTCCTCCAAGTGAATCTGCAAAGCCTGAAACACTTGACTGCCCGTACAAATTTGGGCACCCAAGAGTTTAGGGAAAACAAACAAAATAAACTCTGGGTCAGTCATGGGACTGGTGTGAGTAAATTCCAACCATACTGTTTAACTTTGAAAATCCTTTTCCAAACAAGAAGGTAATAGTAAGACCAACCCACACATAAACATGGACGGTTTTTACCTTACTATAACCCAACATATTTTTATATCAAACTTCAGTGATATTATAATAATGTCTACTCAATTAAATCATCAAGTAGCAGAACGCTTGCATCTCACGCTCCACATATATATATATATATAGTATAAAATCATAAACCGCAGGGCACTTATTGGAGATTGAATTTCAACAAACAAGGTATGGGAGCACCTTCTGAATAGTGTACTCTAGAGGGGATACACTCAGGGTTCAACAAGAACGTCTTGCAACCCGGCCACACATGACCGCTCACTCATTTAGCTTGAGTGTCGCGAATATATTGCCACCACGGTTGCAGGCCATCCAACCGTCATCCGAAGATACAGAATCGAAAAGAAGTATAAATATGAATTTTCTCTAGATCGATGACAATACACCCTACTTGGGGATGACCCAACAAGCCATGCTGCCTAGCCCAACTTTTGTTACTTCAGGTTGTGAGGCTAGAGGCTACGTCTATCTTCAGAACATCTGATCACCATTCACTTTGAATGTCACATCGTCAAATCCGTAATCACATATTGATTACACAAATGCACACTGGGTGTAGAATAAAGAGAAGTTACCTTCTCCCCACCAACTTGGTATATTCGTAAAATCAACGGCATGACCGTTGGAAATACTCTGTCAGACACTCGTCCATACAAGTTGTCCTGGGACTGGACAAACAGATAGCATCTTTTCTGGAACTGGACGACCCTTGCATTTAACTCCGTCTTCCATTTGACTTAAATATAATTCGCAGCGCTTATGACTATACGGAGTGGTTTTCGGATAATAAATCCAACCGGTCTCTCCGTATTGACACGATGGTCAAAACACTTCGATAGTCGGTTATTTAACTATCGAAGTAAAAACAAACATCCATTCACAAAAACTGGCCCTTTTATTTAATACTAAGTTTCTAGTTTCCCATATTTCTATAAACTCTTCCTTACTTCCCTTCATTTCTACTCTATTAGTTCCTCGTTATAAATCGGTAAGTGAATAAATTTCTAAGTATCAACCCCGAAGGCCGAAACCAACATCAGATTGACGCCTCGAAAGTTACTCAACTCAACCAACGTACAACGGGTTCTAACTATATCACCTTCCTTATCATGCTCAGTATATCTTTTTAAAACATTATAACTTATCGACTTACTTTAAAACCGTTATATTTTAACTAATGCTGCTATCTTTTCTTTATAACTAATGCAATACGCTACTATATTCTCTTTTATAACTACTGCAATACGCTGTTGCATTCTCTTTTATAGCTACTGCAATACGCTGCTATATTCTCTTTTATAACTACTGCAATACGCTGCCATATTCACATTTCATTTGATAAACTCTGTTTCTAAGTCAGGTTCTTATTAAATCAATATCAAGTTTATAACTAATTACTGATTACATATCCTATTATAATTTGTTGGTTTAAAACTAAATATTAACTAGCCTATCAGACTATAATTCCGAATAATGTTATTTAGGTTCATGTCGTATATATAAATACTATACAACAAACAGTACATACAAATATTGAGGAATCCGGTCGGATTCTTCCAACCGGTTTCCGCATCCACAGATGTCAGTCAACACAATTTACACTAACTCTATACTAGGGGATATTCAAATCGGTGGAATCAGTGTCCAATCGATGATGTGTACATATGTAACGGTATATAATATTCAACCAAATTAATTGTAATCAACCTAATCAACCATCACACAGCATTCAAACAACATTAAAATATAATTGCAATATTTTAAAATAGATCAGAGTTAGTGATTTTACTCACCTTGGCGCGTTAACCGTTAAATAACGATTTGCGTCAGTTTTCACTAATTTCCGTGAGTTCTTGAAGCCTCTTCTTCCTCATGTCTTCGATGTTTCCATTTTCTAACCGCCCGTTCTCCGGTCATCTTTTCCATGAACCCACTTCTGCGTTTTCTTATACCGGCCACGTCCAAAACTACACTTTTATCCAAAAAGAACAGGGTCTTCTTTATCCTTAATAAAAGTCTCCTGCTTCTCATTTTTCAGCATTCCCGTCATTTAACTCCCTTTGTTAAATCTTTCTTTCCCCTGCCAACATGTATCCTCAACATACACACGCACTGTCCCAAACAATGTGCAATTTACACATCCTCTAACCCGGATCTCTTATATTCACTGCCGCGTTCCAACAAGAAATGCTCCCTTCACGTTTTGTTCCTTCGCCCATACCCCAGTACACTCGCGGGTACCACTTACTCCCCACGCCGCATGCATTCAGTCCTCCTGTACTCAACACGTTGAGCCAACATATCCTATCCATGCAAGCCCAACTCCAACTACATGTACACCTCTCTCCACTGTACGTGAACTCCACTCATCACATCAACATCGCTCCACTGTTTAATGTAAGCCGCAGCACCCTCTACCCAGACTTCCGCAAGCGTTTTGCCTTCTCGTCGAACAATAGTCCATCCGCCAGATCATGTCCCTCTGCCAGATCTGTTTCATCAACTCAAGCCGAACTCCATTTGCCAATATATACACCCTTTTAATCACATACCGCTTCATCTAGTTGCTAAGTTACCTCGTGGTGTGCTGTTAATGGGTTGCTACTATATTACTGAGGTGGGGACTTTATTCTATAATGGACATGGAGGCTACGGTTTTGAAGGATTCAAGTATTATTTGCAAGGAAGTTTTTGGTTCTACTGGGAAGAAAATAGTCTCGCTATTTATAGAAGGAGAGCCTTAGCAAACACGTATTAGCCTTATAGCATAGGATGGTAGGTGGGTGCTGAGCTCTCTTTTCATATGATTAGGGAAGGTGACAGCATTAAGGTCTGCAGGATCTTCGGTATGGCCTTGTGATGATAGGTCCGTAGGAGTACGTTTTGTTTGAAGTGTTTGGAGACAGCATATGTTTATATAGGTGAAGTATTCAAGTCTGAACATGGGATTTGTCTGTGATTTTTCCTCTATTCCTGCTTTTAGGCTTAACGTGGCTACATAATAGGGTTTGACAAATTCTTCACAGTATGGGTGTCCATTTAATTTTGAAATAAAACCTTCGGCTTAGGCTTTCCAGTAGGGGAATGGTTTTCGTCGATGACATGCTTATCAGTGCAAAGTTAGGGTATAGCGGTATGGTTGTATTTGATAGGAACGTGCATAGATAACTAGGCTAGAAATTTATAGGGGTATCATTCATGAAAAAGAAAGAATCAGCGGGAACGAAAATCTTAGTTAGGTTCATTTTCTAGGCATTCACATGTTCATTCCCACGACAACTGTTAAAACGTCCATGCTTGTTCCTTAGGTGTATACCTTATTAAATTTTAGTGTACCGCGTTACGTAATATTTCGTTCATGTCCAAGCTGCTGCAGACAGAAATAAGAATACGGTCGTGCTCAATGAGGTGTCACGATCCCAAAAATATAATAATACCGGTAGATTGACTCATATTTTGAAATCCCGAAATACCGATACAGGGTGCACAGTACTCCAAATAAAAAGTTGCATATTTAATTAATTAAAAATTACAGAAAAATTCTAAAAATTAAATTATCGTTGCGCCTCAAAAGAACCTTGTCCAGATTTGCAACCGATATCTAGTTATATCGAATAAACTGTTACGGTCGATATATGATTTCACAGCGACTTTTCGAATATTTGATTTGGACATATCTTGCAGTCGGTACGACGAAATCTCCATTTTCCACTTCTGTTGGAAGGATACAGTTCAACAGATTCCAACATTTCTCGTTTCGAAGAAATCCGATTCAAAACGAGTCCGGTACACTCAGTTGAAGTTCAGAACGTTAAATTACGAACTGCAGCGTCGTTATGGGCTCGATTATAAATTAATATATATCTTTATACGTTCAACTTCGTTTTAATTAATATATAAATCCACTTATATTACAAATTCAATATTTAAACTGATTTAAATATTCAAATACAAACCGACAAAAATGCGAGACGTTACAGTCCTTCCCCCTTAAAATAATTTCGTCCTCGAAATTGCTAAGATAGGGAAAACTCTAAAATCTCTGTTATAAACGGGTTAAAAATCTTTTTGGTTTACTTCATAATTTTAGTATCAACTAAACTGATTCATTCTAATTAAAATATTAATTCCTTCTTATTAACGGATATTTTTAGAATTCGAAATTTTTTCTAACAGCTCAAATTTTCAGAGAATTTCGCCAGTATCTCTTCTACACGGCTCAATCTATACTGCTACCACTCGCTACTCTGGGCCTTCTCCACATTCAAAAGAAATTCAAACAGCCAACGGCTTGCCCAAACCGACTCATAAAAATCTCATACTCGTATATAAACGTGTACCTTCTCTGTTGAGCATTCAACTCTATCTCTACCATCTGCTATCAAACCAGCATATATCCAAACATTTACAACTGATCCCCAATCAATTTATTTTTCAATCCAATCATTCGCTTTTACTCAGCCAAATTTCTATTTCAACTCCAATTCCATTTACTGATTTATTTCCCAAATCAGTTATCTTCATCTCCGAATTCAAAATTCGATTCTTATTCTCCAAGAACCAATTTATTTTAATAACTCGAATCTCTAGTATTTCCCTTTTTCAATTTCCATTCTGGATCGTTCCACTTTTCCATTTTATCTCCATAAGTTAAAATTTTATTTCAGAATTCAAATTCCTGGGATTTATTTCAAATCAGTTTGAAATCATATATAATTCAAAACATTTGAATTTCTAACATCTTGTTTTCTCAAAATAATTCAAAACAAAATCTTTGGTAGTAATCTGTCACTTAATAACTCGAAAATGAACACCGACAATGTCGCGATCATCATCGGAATTTATTTTCCAACCATCGAAGTGAGTTCAATACTATATTGCTTTAAAAACTCATTTATAATCACTCTATTTTTGAAATTACTTCAAAATATCTTTCATAGCGCTTGGAAAACAAATTTTCAAATCTCCCAGGATTTTAAAATTCCCTTATATTTAATTCAAATTCAATTTCAATTCTTTTCCAAGTTTCTAGAGTTTTATTTCAATTCTGGTTTTTAATTCAGATTCAGCTCATCTGATTTTGCATATCATACTTATATAATATTTCGATTGGTAGTTTATATAACCAACTCAATTATAATCTTGTTCGATCATAATAATGATCACATATCCAATATTAATATCAAGATACATACTTCTTTTTATATCAAAATATACTTTGGGTAAAATTATTTTATTTACCCCGCTTTCAAAACAATATCATGTCGAATTACTCTGTTCAAGAGTTTAGAAACACCTATCGATCCAGTTTGCATTACTGTTTCGACCAGAATTCATAAACCACTCGACTGACCAGTCAACACAATATAAAACGGTTTTTATATAAATCTGCAAATACGTTCACTCATATATATACACTCAACTCAATCTAGAGTATTGCTAACTCCATCTCTATTGAGTTACGCCACAGAGCCAAGGTAATCACTTAATCTATAGCTCTGATACCATCTGTAACGTCTGGAATTTTCGACCCAGAAAATCAACATGAAAACGCACTGTTGACTATTCAAGCATCGAAAATACCAGGACATTAATAGAAGAATTTAGAGGGTGAGAAAGAAAAGATAGAACTAATAGAATAGAAGAAGAAGAAGATCACAACTGAACAGAATCAGAGTAACACGAAACTCGCAGCGGAACAAAATAAGATGTATTATATAACATAACTTTGAATACAAAACTGTATTGTATATACATACCATTATCAGAGTACAATACATCATATCACAGCGGAAATAACTCTACATAACTAATGGTGAAGCTTCCTGCTTTTGAGCTCCTCCAAGTGAATCTGCAAAGCCTGAAACACTTGACTGCCCGTACAAATTTGGGCACCCAAGAGTTTAGGGAAAACAAACAAAATAAACTCTGGGTCAGTCATGGGACTGGTGTGAGTAAATTCCAACCATACTGTTTAACTTTGAAAATCCTTTTCCAAACAAGAAGGTAATAGTAAGACCAACCCACACATAAACATGGACGGTTTTTACCTTACTATAACCCAACATATTTTTATATCAAACTTCAGTGATATTATAATAATGTCTACTCAATTAAATCATCAAGTAGCAGAACGCTTGCATCTCACGCTCCACATATATATATAGTATAAAATCATAAACCGCAGGGCACTTATTGGAGATTGAATTTCAACAAACAAGGTATGGGAGCACCTTCTGAATAGTGTACTCTAGAGGGGATACACTCAGGGTTCAACAAGAACGTCTTGCAACCCGGCCACACATGACCGCTCACTCATTTAGCTTGAGTGTCGCGAATATATTGCCACCACGGTTGCAGGCCATCCAACCGTCATCCGAAGATACAGAATCGAAAAGAAGTATAAATATGAATTTTCTCTAGATCGGTGACAATACACCCTGCTTGGGGATGACCCAACTAGCCATGCTGCCTAGCCCAACTTTTGTTACTTCAGGTTGTGAGGCTAGAGGCTACGTCTATCTTCAGAACATCTGATCACCATTCACTTTGAATGTCACATCGTCAAATCCGTAATCACATATTGATTACACAAATGCACACTGGGTGTAGAATAAAGAGAAGTTACCTTCTCCCCACCAACTTGGTATATTCGTAAAATCAACGGCATGACCGTTGGAAATACTCTGTCAGACACTCGTCCATACAAGTTGTCCTGGGACTGGACAAACAGATAGCATCTTTTCTGGAACTGGACGACCCTTGCATTTAACTCCGTCTTCCATTTGACTTAAATATAATTCGCAGCGCTTATGACTATACGGAGTGGTTTTCGGATAATAAATCCAACCGGTCTCTCCGTATTGACACGATGGTCAAAACACTTCGATAGTCGGTTATTTAACTATCGAAGTAAAAACAAACATCCATTCACAAACACTGGCCCTTTTATTTAATACTAAGTTTCTAGTTTCCCATATTTCTATAAACTCTTCCTTACTTCCCTTCATTTCTACTCTATTAGTTCCTCGTTATAAATCGGTAAGTGAATAAATTTCTAAGTATCAACCCCGAAGGCCGAAACCAACATCAGATTGACGCCTCGAAAGTTACTCAACTCAACCAACGTACAACGGGTTCTAACTATATCACCTTCCTTATCATGCTCAGTATATCTTTTTAAAACATTATAACTTATCGACTTACTTTAAAACCGTTATATTTTAACTAATGCTGCTATCTTTTCTTTATAACTAATGCAATACGCTACTATATTCTCTTTTATAACTACTGCAATACGCTGTTGCATTCTCTTTTATAGCTACTGCAATACGCTGCTATATTCTCTTTTATAACTACTGCAATACGCTGCCATATTCACATTTCATTTGATAAACTCTGTTTCTAAGTCAGGTTCTTATTAAATCAATATCAAGTTTATAACTAATTACTGATTACATATCCTATTATAATTTGTTGGTTTAAAACTAAATATTAACTAGCCTATCAGACTATAATTCCGAATAATGTTATTTAGGTTCATGTCGTATATATAAATACTATACAACAAACAGTACATACAAATATTGAGGAATCCGGTCGGATTCTTCCAACCGGTTTCCGCATCCACAGATGTCAGTCAACACAATTTACACTAACTCTATACTAGGGGATATTCAAATCGGTGGAATCAGTGTCCAATCGATGATGTGTACATATGTAACGGTATATAATATTCAACCAAATTAATTGTAATCAACCTAATCAACCATCACACAGCATTCAAACAACATTAAAATATAATTGCAATATTTTAAAATAGATCAGAGTTAGTGATTTTACTCACCTTGGCGCGTTAACCGTTAAATAACGATTTGCGTCAGTTTTCACTAATTTCCGTGAGTTCTTGAAGCCTCTTCTTCCTCATGTCTTCGCTGTTTCCATTTTCTAACCGCCCGTTCTCCGGTCATCTTTTCCATGAACCCACTTCTGCGTTTTCTTATACCGGCCACGTCCAAAACTACACTTTTATCCAAAAAGAACAGGGTCTTCTTTATCCTTAATAAAAGTCTCCTGCTTCTCATTTTTTAGCATTCCCGTCATTTAACTCCCTTTGTTAAATCTTTCTTTCCCCTGCCAACATGTATCCTCAACATACACACGCATTGTCCCAAACAATGTGCAATTTACACATCCTCTAACCCGGATCTCTTATATTCACTGCCGCGTTCCAACAAGAAATGCTCCCTTCACGTTTTGTTCCTTCGCCCATACCCCAGTACACTCGCGGGTACCACTTACTCCCCACGCCGCATGCATTCAGTCCTCCTGTACTCAACACGTTGAGCCAACATATCCTATCCATGCAAGCCCAACTCCAACTACATGTACACCTCTCTCCACTGTACGTGAACTCCACTCATCACATCAACATCGCTCCACTGTTTAATGTAAGCCGCAGCACCCTCTACCCAGACTTCCGCAAGCGTTTTGCCTTCTCGTCGAACAATAGTCCATCCGCCAGATCATGTCCCTCTGCCAGATCTGTTTCATCAACTCAAGCCGAACTCCATTTGCCAATATATACACCCTTTTAATCACATACCGCTTCATCTAGTTGCTAAGTTACCTCGTGGTGTGCTGTTAATGGGTTGCTACTATATTACTGAGGTGGGGACTTTATTCTATAATGGACATGGAGGCTACGGTTTTGAAGGATTCAAGTATTATTTGCAAGGAAGTTTTGGTTCTACTGGGAAGAAAATAGTCTCGCTATTTATAGAAGGAGAGCCTTAGCAAACACGTATTAGCCTTATAGCATAGGATGGTAGGTGGGTGCTGAGCTCTCTTTTCATATGATTAGGGAAGGTGACAACATTAAGGTCTGCAGGATCTTCGGTATGGCCTTGTGATGATAGGTCCGTAGGAGTACGTTTTGTTTGAAGTGTTTGGAGACAGCATATGTTTATATAGGTGAAGTATTCAAGTCTGAACATGGGATTTGTCTGTGATTTTTCCTCTATTCCTGCTTTTAGGCTTAACGTGGCTACATAATAGGGTTTGACAAATTCTTCACAGTATGGGTGTCCATTTAATTTTGAAATAAAACCTTCGGCTTAGGCTTTCCAGTAGGGGAATGGTTTTCGTCGATGACATGCTTATCAGTGCAAAGTTAGGGTATAGCGGTATGGTTGTATTTGATAGGAACGTGCATAGATAACTAGGCTAGAAATTTATAGGGGTATCATTCATGAAAAAGAAAGAATCAGCGGGAACGAAAATCTTAGTTAGGTTCATTTTCTAGGCATTCACATGTTCATTCCCACGACAACTGTTAAAATGTCCATGCTTGTTCCTTAGGTGTATACCTTATTAAATTTTAGTGTACCGCATTACGTAATATTTCGTTCATGTCCAAGCTGCTGCAGACAGAAATAAGAATACGGTCGTGCTCAATGAGGTGTCACGATCCCAAAAATATAATAATACCGGTAGATTGACTCATATTTTGAAATCCCGAAATACCGATACAGGGTGCACAGTACTCCAAATAAAAAGTTGCATATTTAATTAATTAAAAATTACAGAAAAATTCTAAAAATTAAATTATCGTTGCGCCTCAAAAGAACCTTGTCCAGATTTGCAACCGATATCTAGTTATATCGAATAAACTGTTACGGTCGATATATGATTTCACAGCGACTTTTCGAATATTTGATTTGGACATATCTTGCAGTCGGTACGACGAAATCTCCATTTTCCACTTCTGTTGGAAGGATACAGTTCAACAGATTCCAACATTTCTCGTTTCGAAGAAATCCGATTCAAAACGAGTCCGGTACACTCAGTTGAAGTTCAGAACGTTAAATTACGAACTGCAGCGTCGTTATGGGCTCGATTATAAATTAATATATATCTTTATACGTTCAACTTCGTTTTAATTAATATATAAATCCACTTATATTACAAATTCAATATTTAAACTGATTTAAATATTCAAATACAAACCGACAAAAATGCGAGACGTTACACAATTCCAACATAATTTCATATGAATCATAATGCCCCAAATTTGATCCAATTACACAAAAAGTGAATTTGTACAAAACTATACATTATGTTGGCATAGTATTAAAACCACATACTTGCATGAATCTCAATTAAACAACCACAAACATGTAGCTTCAACATGAATTACATACTTGCGAATATCCAATCGTATACTTGCATGAATCTCAAATAAACTACCGCAAACATGTAGTTTTTATCATGAATTACATACTTGCGAATATCCAATCGTTATATCACAACATTCCAAATCGATTAGAATCATAGCAACGCACAAATATGAATTACTATCACCACAAATCAAGTGTAATTCTCATTTTACACAAATCAAACACAGTTATTTAATTCATACCAGAATAGTACTCTACTTACAATCGTGTGACGAATTCTTCAATTCAGGAATCTGAATTCTGGATTTGGAGATGCTATTCCTTTGATGTAGGCGTTGATTTGATTTGTTTACGTTTAACTTGTAGTTGCTTTGTGCTTTAGAGTTTGTCTCCTAATTGTCTCTCAAATTGGTGACTACTCCTAGTCGTTCCTCAGCAGCATGATGGCCTCATTCTTATTTTTGAATGAATAGATTAGGTAGAGTCTAGGGTCATTTTTATAGAGTTTATGAACTGATTAGGACCATCGATGTAGTTTGGGTTAATCGTAGCCATTCATTCGAAAGAGAGACCAATCAGAAGCTGACACCTAGCCCTAGTGACAAAGCAAGGCTCAGAAAATCGACCAAACACAGACCAGGCCAGCCAGGGTGGGCTGGGTTCGACCTGGCTCTGGGGCCAGGTCGACAGCACAGTCGACAGCCCTGTCGACAGCCCTGTCGACCTGGCTAGCCCAGGTCGACTGCCAAGTCGACCTGGGTGCCTTAGGCGGGAATTTTCCTGCCCTGGCCAATTGGGCCCGATTTTGAATTTTAAACTTGTTTTCTGAGCTGTTTTCGTCTGTTTGAATTTTAACCTGAATTCTGAAACTTCCGGAGGCCATATCTTCTTCATACGGACTCCGTTTTTCGAAACTCGGACTCTATTTCGCGTATTTTTCCGAGACGAACACAACGGCGTATCCCGTTTCCCTTAATTCTTTGATTTGAAATTAATTATACTTTAATTTGTGAATTTCACGGTTATAGAATTCACGGGGTGTTACATTAGTTAAGAAAAACAACGATTCTGGAAACTAAGTGGTAAACCTTAGTTAGTAAAACTAAGTAGTAATTCTTAGTATAACACGGGAAGGACCGAATGTCCGTCTGAGTAAAAAGAAGGCTCCAACGAATTGTGTTACGAAGCCCGAGGCTTCAAGGGGACGTGAGGGTACTCTTGGTATCCCTCTGTGAGGCTGCAGATGATCCTCCTGGGCTCATAGAGGTTAAGGTCTGCGTTTGAAGAACCAGGGGTATTCCTTGGTTGCAAAATATGGCAACCTAAAGACTAGGATGGACCAGCGTGATTCGGAGAGAAAGTGGTAGCCCTGTGATAGCAACTCGTCGTCTACCATCCATCTTGAGTCAGTCGAGATACGTGAAGAGGAAAGGCGGAGAACTCCAGAAGACCATATACTTGCTATCTAGTTATGGGTGAGGATGGCCATAGGTTAGTGGGGCATAGGGGGCCTGCGTATAGTTCTCATTTTTCAAGGTGTGCCTTTCATTAGCTGAGGGAGGGGTCGAGTGGGACCATAGCCACTGGAATAAAAACAGACCTTATCATCTGCATCGGCAGATATCTGAAAGCTCCCGACCGAGTTCTGTGTTTCTTGATTTGCCCTGCCACAGGATTCGGGTCGCACATTACAGGACATGTGCATCTAGACTAGCGATAACGATTTGCGATACATGCGTGGGGAAGTATAGGAACATATACCACTCTAGGTAGTGTGTCCTAGACTTGGGGGCATCATTCGACAGGTAGCATAATCCCTAGTTGGACTAGGTGGCATAAACCCTGAATCCGAGAAGCGTTCAGTAGATAGCGTAAACTCTAGTTGAATCTAGAAATCACTTGATAGAAAACCCTAGATTAGATCTAGGTAATAAATTATAAATGTATGCCTGAAGGCAATGAAACTACAGGGATTGGGATCACGTTATCGTTACTAGTTGGGACACTAGTTAGGTGGTGCAGAGATATAGAAATCAGTATAACAAGGAAATAGCGAAGCGGCAAAAGTATTATAGCATATCCAGTTAATCTTATCTTAGCATATCTTGTGTTAATCTTGTCTAATCTTTCTGATCCTATCATCATGGTGTAATCTTGTATTCATTTAATTCATGTCGTTTTGTTTTTCCATGTTCACATGCTAGAAGTTACTGAACTTACTCAGGCTTTATGTCTGACTCTGTTTTTCTTTCGTCTTCTTTTCTTCCGTTCCCCCCCTAAGGTAGTAAAGAAGGGAATAGTATAGCTCAGGTTAAGTTGGATTGTCACTCTTTCCCAGCTTGAAGATTTGTCGAAGTTTTGCTTGGATTCTCTTTTTAGATGCTATGGCTGGCTCTTGCTACATTGGGGAATATTAATGTTGTTTTATGCTTCTTTATTTTGTAAGACAGATAATACTCTGATATTATAAAGAAAACGTTGTACAAACTATTTTATCAATAAAGCAAAGTTTTATTTTCCGCTGTTGTAATTTTTGTCTGTCTTGTAATTTATCTGCATCTTTTACCCTAAATGCTTCACAGAACTTAGTGCATTCCCTTTGTGAGTGACACTAACGGATATGGGGTGTTACACGTGGTATCAGAGCTGAAGGTTACCAGATCAGATAAAGGATTTGAAAAATTATTTTCAGAACGGTTTTAAAAGAAGCATTTTCAAGAGAAAAGATTTGTTTTAAAGGCATATTCCCCAAAACCATACGCACTGTCTTCTCTTCCTTTGTTTGAATCCCTGTCTCCTTCTTTCTTGAGTCTCTGGGGCTCTTGGCTTTCTGGGAGGTAACCTCATCGATGGGCGAAGTAGTGCCTGGCTTCCATCCATAGTCGTAGTTGTTTCACCTACGGCCAGTTTTCTTTCAAGCTTATAGGGTTTTCTGTACGATGGAAGGATCTTTCGAGAGATTTATCAACATGACTACACACGGAAGAGGATGAGGAATTCATGGATGTAGATTTATCTCACAAAGGAGGAAGGAATTATAAAACCTAAGACAAGAGGAAGTATCTTTGCTATGGTGTAATAGGGCATGTAATTAAGGGCAAAGGACAAGATTTTCAGAAGGGCAAGTACCTACTTTCGCCACCAAGCGTACCTAGGAGAAAGGTAGTAAAGTTATGATGGAAGAGTCTAGTTTTGCTGTTCGTACTCTTTCCTGTGGTTTTAGCGCTTCACATTTGTTCATATCCACTTCCATAATTGAGTCTCTGCACCATAGTACTTGTATAGTAGAATGATCCCACTAGAGTCTCAAATCCAATTGGTGGTCCGACCAGTTTATTTTTGGTTAGTAGGGATTTGAGAATAGCTATCGAGTTTGCTTATATCATCTCACGTAGATCGTCTAAATTCGGAGGAGATATTCCTTGGGTGCTTGTCTGATATTGGTTTAGGCCTTTGGGGCTTGTACTTGAGGAATGTCGAGTTAGACTAGGATGGTTTGCGTGAGAGATGAATAGCTGCGGCAGGCACTCTAAAAAGCACGTAGTGACCTTTCGACTCTTATAGTTATGGCATGGTGGATAAGAGGAAGACCTCTAATCATCTTAGTACATACACTTGGTACCGTAGTTGACATCTGTTTATTTTGGAAATGGAGGTCAGAAACTTCACAATCGTGAAGTTAAATTAGTTAAGATACAGTGGAGTAAAGCTCAAGAAGGCTAGATACTAGCATCATACCCTTTTCCTTAAGGGTGCATCCTTGATTTCTTTTTTTTGGAGCTTTACGCATAATTGTTTCTCTCTTTCCAAAGTATATCCTCTAGGTCGTATCTTCAATCCTTAGGTAGGAACTCTTTTGGATGTAAACATGTATTTGAAACATGTTATGGTTGATGGTTGCAAGTGGTTGCTATTGGTTGCTCGTGAATGCATATACATACGTATTAGGCACTAGATCAGTCCGGACGCTTTCATATTTCATTTACAGATATGTATTTGTTTGTAAGTTGAAATTGATATGTTATCATATGGATGTTGCATTTGGATTAATGGCTATGCACACATGTAGTATTTACATAACTAGGGATGCTTGCATACATGATTGGATGCATAGCACTGACATGATTCGCATTAAGGAGGTCAACTGAATCAGTAGACCGCCTGATTTTGCATTAGATAAAGACATATACACACACTATGCATATGAACATGAAAGCATTAGAAATCTTTTAAGGACAATGAATGCCTGTGATTGAATGGTTGAGTAGATGGGTGATTGGATGGTAGGACACATTCTTCCTAACTTGAAGATTTCGGGGACGAAATCCTTTTAAGTGGGGAAGAATGTAACACCCCGTAATTCTGTAACACTAAGATTCACAAGTCAAGGCAGAATTAAATTTTAAAATCAAAATCAAGGGAAACGGGCTGCGCCATTGCGTTTGTCTCGGATTTCTGCATGAGATAGAGTCTGGGTTTGCGTTAATCGGACTCCATATGAAGGAGTTATGGTCTTCAGAAGTTTCAGAATTCGATTTAAAATTCGAACAGGTCAGAAACAAGTTCAAAATTCAAAATCGGACCCAGATTGGGCTGGGCGGGAATTTTCCCACCCAAGACCCAGGTCGACTGGGTAGTCGACCTGCCCCCGAAATCCAGCTTTCTGAACCTAGTTCGTTCTGATGTATTTGGTCACGTTTTCTGCCTAGGTTTGTCCGCCTAATCCTATATAAACATCCCTAGTCTCCTTCACTATTCACAATTCTTTTCTATCCTTATGCTGCCTCTGAGAAAATGTATAAATAAATAAAATAATATGTAAAATAAATCAAGACGAGGAAATGCTGCTCAAGACATTGAAGAGGGGATTTAAAAAACAAGCTAGTATTCAAGTGAAGATTCAAACGACTTCGAGGACTGTTTTTCTACGAATCTAATCTAATCTCTGTAAGTCGGTTACTTTTTAGATTTGAACGTTTTCTCTATTCGTGACATGAAATTAAAGGAATAAAAGAGTATGCCAAATCTTTCTATTCGAATCAGTGCTTATATCTTTGGACCTAATTAAGAACTGTTATGATTCGAGGACCAATAAGACTGTGACTATAAAACTATGGACCTTAAAATCGTATGCCTCTTTGACTATGAACATTGCCTCTTTGACTATGAACACTGCCTATGACTGTGACTCATGACTATGAGAATTATTTCCTTGACTATGAACACAAGCCTATGCCTTTGATTAGGAAACATAAACTATTGCCTATGACATAACAAGCACAACTGTGATTAAACACCTATGATTCATGACTAGGAAAGTGTTGCTTAAGTTTTGTGACTATGAAGTTGGGTCTAAACCTGATTATCTATTCTGTCTATTCTTGGTTTTCTTTGGTTTTAGATCTTGGGAATTTACCTATTAAGTTAGGTCTACCCATGTTCTTGAACCTACGTCGTTATTCAACCCTTTTTATGTCATAAGATTTTCAGACCTATAGGCTTTCGATGTTTTAGAACAATTTCAGTGTAATTCGTTAGGTCTGTAACTAGTAAATTATCATTTTATGCCAATTATTATGTCTATCTTTTTCATAGCATCTTTGGTTCATTCCCTATTTTCTACGAATCTAGATTTATCTATAATCTAGATTGAATCACGATTATACGAATGATGGGAATACGATTTGGGCAAAATATGAAATTTAGTAAAACATAGTTATAAACTTGGAAATTGGCATAAATGGGGAACATGTATTATGGCATGTTCATAAAAATGCAAATTGGATAAATTTGATATGAATTATAGGATGTGTAATTTGAATCTAGTATTGACTTGTAAATCTAGCATTTACATGAACTGTGAACTAGAATAATAAGTCTAGTTTGACATGAACTGTAATTAGAATGTTAAATCAGAATTGGATTAGCTAATTTGGCATAATAAGAATATTGGCATAAATTTGAAATTGGCCATAATTGCGAGTAATTGTCATGTTTGGCAAAAATCATGGTTAGTGACACTTAATTTGGTATAGTTTACATACCAAAAAGCATAAATATGATATAGAGGGGAAAATGAGCCATAAGAATAAATGTTGACAATTTACATTAAAAGAGTAATTAGGAAATAAGTAAATTAGGAATGATTTACTTATAGAATTTGTCCTAAATTAGAAAATGTAAATTTAGACAAATTAAAGGTTTATTAATGACATCTCTTTTAATA
Organism: Allium sativum; assembly: GCA_030737875.1. Classification (NCBI taxonomy): domain Eukaryota; kingdom Viridiplantae; phylum Streptophyta; class Magnoliopsida; order Asparagales; family Amaryllidaceae; genus Allium; species Allium sativum. The sequence goes on along the minus strand of CM060915.1, from coordinate 974,673,290 downwards.
ATACACCAGAAAGTTCTAGGGTGACGGAGATGATAGTGTCTAGGCCTGGGTTTAGAAAATACAAGTTTCCTGCTCTCCCTGGCTATCCCTAACTGATCCGACGGACGGGATGGTTACTTTCAAAACCTGATTTGAAAATTAATCAAAACCCTTTGAACTTAGAAAACTCAAATATGCCTAACCCGAGGTTAGACTGAGTTGCGATGTAAACCTGCCCGGAACCAACCGGCACATCCAGTAATCGCAACAATATCTGTCTAATGTGAGTGGTCGCGGCTTTAATTTATTTAGTTAAAGCTAGAACAAGAATGGTAGGGTTAAGTTAATTAAGACACTTAACCAATTCAACATGATAACAAAACCGATGGGTGGGGTTAGGTTCATACAGACACTTAACACAGTTAAGCTAGAATTGGAGGGTTAAGTCCATAGGAACACTTAACCAACTTAACACAGTTAAGCTAGAATGGGAGGTCTAAGTCCATAGGGACACTTAACCAACTTAACATGGTGACAAGATAAGATTTGTAGGTGTTAAGTAACTAAGAAAACACTTAGCCAAGTTAACATGTTAACTAGACTAGAAGGTGGGGTTAAGTAAAGTTAATACACTTAGCCAAATTAACATGTTAACTAGACTAGAGGTTGGGGTTAAGTAAAATTTAATACACTTAGCCAATTTGAGATGTTAGCTGGGCTAGACCATAAGGTTAAGTAAACTTGAACACTTAACCATCAGATTGTGATAAAGGAATAGGGTTAAGTCTAAAAGATGAAGGGATAATACTTAACCATTAGTAACATGTTAGTTAAAACAGACGGGCGAGGTTAAGTTAAAAAGGAACACTTAACCAATACAGGATGAATGGGTAGGGTTAAGTAATAAGAAATACTTAACCAATATAACTTGGTTTGTGGTAGTGTTAAGTCAACATGAATTACTGATAACACTTAACCAGTTTAACAGGACAAATGAAGAGGGTTAAGTTAGCTTGAATTGACTAATGACACTTAACCAATCCAAATTGACGGGAAAGAGAACTATGTAGTAAACCTTAGTTAAAAGGAGCTAAGTAGTAAACCTTAGTTAAGAAAAACAACGATTCTGGAAACTAAGTGGTAGACCTTAGTTAGTAAAACTAAGTAGTAATTCTTAGTATAACACGGGAAGGAGCGAATGTCCGTCTGAGTAAAAAGAAGGCTCCAACGAATTGGGTTACGAAGCCCGAGGCTTCGAGGGGACGTGAGGGTACTCTTGGTATCCCTCTGTGAGGCTGCAGATGATCCTCCTGGGCTTACAGAGGTTAAGGTCTGCGTTAGAAGAACCAGGGGTATGCCTTGGTTGCAAAATATGGCAACCTAAAGACTAGGATGGACCAACGTGATTCGGCGAGAAAATGGTAGCACAGTGATAGCAACTCGTCGTCTACCATCCATCTTGAGTCAGTCGAGATACGTGAAGCGGAAAGGCGGAGAACTCCAAAAGACCATATACTTGCTATCTAGTTATGGGTGAGGATGGCCATAGGTTAGTGGGGGCATAGGGGGTCTGCATATAGTTCTCATTTTTCAAGGTGTGCCTTTCATTAGCTGAGGGAGGGGTCGAGTGAGACCATAGCCACTGGAATAAAAACAGACCTTAGCATCTGCATCGGCAGATATCTGAAAGCTCCCGACCGAGTTCTGTGTTTCTTGATTTGCCCTGCCACAGGACTCAGGCCGCACATTACAGGACATGTGCATCTAGACAAGCGATAACGATTCGCGATACATGCGTGGGGAAGTATAGGAACATATACCACTCTAGGTAGTGTGTCCTAGACTTGGGGGCATCCTTCGACAGGTAGCATAATCCCTAGTTGGACTAGGTGGCATAAACCCTGAATCCGAGAAGCGTTCAGTAGATAGCGTAAATTCTAGTTGAATCTAGAAAGCACTTGATAGAAAACCCTAGATTAGATCTAGGTAATAAATAATAAATGTATGCCTGAAGGCAATGGAAACTACAGGGATTGGGATCACGTTATCGTTACTAGTTGGGACACTAGTTAGGTGGTGCAGAGATATAGAAATCGGTATAACAAGGAAATAGCGAAGCGGCGAAAGTATTAGAGCATATCCAATTAATCTTATCTTAGCATATCTTGTGTTAATCTTGTCTAATGTTGCTGATCCTATCATCATGGTGTTATCTTGTATTCAGTTAATTCATGTCGTTTTGTTTTTCCATGTTCACATGCTAGAAGTTACTGAACTTACTCAGGCTTTATGTCTGACTCTGTTTTTCTTTCGTCTTCTTTTCTTCCGTTCCCCCCCAGGTAGTAAAGAAGGGAATAGTATAGCTCAGGTTAAGTTGGATTGTCACTCTTTCCCAGCTTGAAGATTTGTCGAGGTTTTGCTTGGATTCTCTTTTCAGATGCTATGGCTGGCTCTTGCTACATTGGGGAATATTAATGTTGTTTTATGCTTCTTTATTTTGAAAGACAGATAATACTCTGATATTATAAAGAAATCGTTGTACAAACTATTTTATCAATAAAGCAAAGTTTTATTTTCCGTTGTTGTAATTTTTGTCTGTCTTGTAATTTATCTGCGTCTTTTACCCTAAATGCTCCACAAAACTTAGTGCATTCCCTTTGTGAGTGACACTAACGGATGTGGGGTGTTACACATAAGGTAAAAACCGTCCGTGTTTGTTTGTGGAGTTGGTCTTACGATTATTCTTTTCTTTTCGAAAGGATTTTAACTTTAAAATCAAGTTGTGTGATACCTTAATACTGTGCGAGTTTTTCTCACTCTGGTTCACTAGACTGACCCAGTGTTTTGTAAATGTTCGGGTTAGCCCGGGGTGTACAGGTTCAGGTTATCAGGTACCGCGAAGCCCAGAGACGAGACAGAGATGTTCAAGTAAATGACGTCTAATAGGTATTCTGCTGTGTGATTATATATGAGGACAGATTATTTTAACTGTCCAGAGATGTGATGTACTCTGATATTGTATGTATTGTTCAAAGATCTCAATAAAGATTTATTTCTGTATTATATTTTGTTCCGCTGCGATGTGAGACTCTGTGTTGTATTGGTTCTTCTTCTTCTTCTATTCTAATATTTCTTTCTTTCTTATCTCACCCTCTAATTTCATTCTATAAACGTTCCAGTGTTTTCGGTGTTGGAAGGTCGGCATGAGTATGGTAAAGGTATTTATGTCGATTTCGGGGCCGAAAATTGCTGGGTCGTTACAAAAAGATATTATATATAATTAGAAAAATATAATTTGTATGACTACAAAAGATTTGATTTTTATAATATGATAGCGAAATAAAAATATAATTTTTAGCTATATAAAAATTCGATTTTTATATACATGAAGTAGAGAAAAAAATTCGATTTTTATATATATGAAGTGAAGATAAAAATTCGACCTTTATATAAGAAGTAGAGATATAAAAATATAATTTTTATATAGAAAGAAGCGTTGTAAAAATATAAGAAGTAGGAGTAAAATTATGATTTTTATATTATAGAGATAATAAAAATATTATTTTTATATTATAGAGGTAATAAAAATATGATTTTTATTATCTAGGAAGCGAAGTAAAAATAGGATTTTCATATGTACGAATGGAAAATAAAAATACGATTTTTATCATGAAGTTAGCAAAGTAAAAAGGCGATTTTTATCGTTTGAATGATAATGTAAAAATGGGATTTTTAGATATTCATTAGCAATAGAAAGATCGATTTTTACCTATATAGTAGCGGTATAAAAATGTGATTTTCTACATATAGTAGCGCTGCTAAAAGTATGATTTTTAATATAAATTTCATGAAACAGATCTCGTTGAAACCGCGACGAAGATTTTCTTCATATGAAGAGTCGTAGCGTTTGGTTTAGCTTCTAGGTGAGAACTTCTCACTTTTAATTTGTTTTCTAGTTGAAATATTTACTAGGATGCAGACGGTGCTTAGCAACACTCGACACCCGTCGTCCATAGACCATGGATGACTTGTTGGTTTGATTGATGTGTTGTGAAAAATGATTGTGTGTAGCGGAATGAAATAAATTATTTTATGGTTAAAAATATAATTTTTAACATGTATATAAAATAAATAGTTATAAACAAATCGGACGATTTGTTTATGTACACACATTTGACTAATATGGATTGGGACGGTAAATTTTACACATCACCCAACTACACAAATAAAACCTGTGTTTGATTGTTTGAAAACCCCACACGGGTGGTGGGATGAAATTGGCCATACACTAGTCCCAATAATTAGCTGTATATCGATCGATTGATTGGCAGACTGTTATAAGCATTAAATATTTATATTTGATGCTTATGCAGTGTAGAATGCACTTTGGGTGATGGTTGACTGTGTTTGAGCGTTGTAGTGTATGTGTGTATATGAAATCCATATCAATCACATTGTATGGTAATTGATTGAGCCTCATTCCAAGTTGGAAAATAAAGAAAATTCATGTGTTGAATAAAAGAAAATTCATGTGTTGAATAAAAAGAATATTCATGTGTTGAATAAAAGAAAATTCTTGTGTTGAATAAAATATATATTCATGTGTTGAATAAAAGAAAATTCATGTGTTGAAGAAAATATTCATTTGTTGAATAGAATAACGAATTTATTGAAATATATAAAGCCGTGTTGATTAGATTGACGCCATTTTGAAGTGAACAATATTTATATCGATTTTATTCATTTTTATAATGAATATCGGAAAGGAATTGATTTCAAAATCTAATGCTTTGAAAATATTATCATTTATATATCGATGATACGGAATATTCAATTTTGATTAGGAATTGAATATGAAGTTGAAATCGTTTTGAAAATGAATTTAAAATGATTTATAAAATGCGTTTTAAAAGGAAATCAACAAAATATATATAATATTATATATATATATATATAATGGCCTGAATAGAACGCGCCCCGCTGCGGTAGTTCGCGAATTTCAACCATTGACTTCGAATGGACATTACGGGAGATCCGACCGTCGGATTCTCCTAAAACTGGAACCTTGGGTTTGTATCGAAAAGAGCTTTCTAACAAATACAAGAAATTAGAAATCTAACGGTTGGATTTGGAATTATATCCAAAGCAAATTTGGGAAAGGTCGCTGTAAGTGCAGTTGGATGGCCGTTGATGGAAATCGACTGTACGGGCCTTGATAAAATTATTAAAAATATCAATAATTAGTGTAAAATCATAAGAAATGATTTGGAAAGAATTGGGATGAAAAAAATCCATATTTGAAAATATACAAATAGGTTTTTATCGAAATGAACTAGTTTTGAACTAGAATTATAATCCACTTATTTTTGAAATAAATAAATTGGATTCGAAAGGGTTTTAAAAATAACCAGAATTTCCAATATATAAAGTGGAAATGGATTTGAATCAAAATTGTCTTTGGAATATTTCGATATTGGATTTCATGATTATGCAGATATTGTTATGGAAATTTGAAAGATATATTTGTATCGTTATTTCCAATACTATATTTGTTGGTCATAGAATTTGATATTGAATATAAGATGATATGTTTTCTATTCAGAGCCTTGTATTTAATATCAAATGGGATTTGGGTTTGTCGTGAATGGTGTCTTCATCTACACTGTTCTTAAACCCAGTTGAGAAAAAGATTAAATCTTTTTATTTAGATTTAATGAAGTATACCAATTAAATGGTATTTAATTGGAATTGAATTTGAATTTGAATTGATTTTTGGGTTTATCATGAACGGTGTTTTAAATAACACTTGTTCTTTAACCTGATAATTAATCGAATATGAAATGGGTTTATCGTGAACTGTGTTTTAACGACATTCGTTCTTTAACCCGATTTACAGTGGAATGTAATTTGGAATTTATAAATCTTTTGTTAAGATTTAAAGGAGATTTTCCAAAGTAAAGTTTTCCAATTTAATAAAATAAATTGGAATGGAATGACAACTAATATATCTGGAATTTAAAAGGCTTTGGTAATAAAATAAATTGGAATGGAATGACAACTAATATAACTAAAATAAAGTTTTCCAATTCGATTTGGTAATTATCGAAGTGAATTTCTATGGTGGAAGACAACTAATATATCTGGAATTTAAAAGGCTTTGCCGTCATTCTATTTATATTATTAGTCGGATATGGAAGTTTATATCGATTATATATATCGATTTGTTTTCCATGAAGATTCCATTGTAAATGGAATGTGATTTTGGGTTTATCGTGAACCGTGTTTTAAATGACATTGGTTCTTTAACCCAGTTAAAGACAGGATATGATTTCCCAAGTTAAACAATCATTAATATTGATTTTTGGGAAGATTAAAACCAAGTGGAGTTTTAACGAATCTTTAATTAGATTGAAATGATCGAGAATGGAGTATCACCAGTTTTGCTCCAGGCGATAGTTAAATCTTTAATTAGATTTGAACGTGAAATGGTAATTGAATTTACCGATAACACCGTGGTGTTAGATATGAAGTTTGACCAGTTTTACTTCATGGGATGAATAGGTTGGGATTGGGAAATTAAAACAAATGATTAATTTGGTAAGGTTCATTAATCTCGGCTAGTTTGGATAAACCATAATATGGTTTGAATTGATATTCTAAGGAAGATTAAAGAATAAATTTAAAGAATTTATCTTTGATAAAATTAATGGGAACCTTTCCCAAAGTAAAAGAATATTTGAATAAAAGAATATTCTGAATTGGAATGAGGCGTATGTTGTGTTTGTGTAACACTTGTTGATTATATACGCGAGTTATCCAGAAAGACCGGGTTTATCCCATTCTGAATAACTGATTCGACGATGTGTCGAGGATGAAGACGGTGGTCGAAGACCGGAGGTCTTCACATCGTTTGGATAATTACTGATGATCTTGATTGGGCTGTACACCCAAGAGGAGGGAATCAATTGGTGATCGTCCAGACGTACTTGGAGATTGATGGATATGCGAGGTACAAGGTGCCTCCGGTTTCGTTCAGACCCAGAACGGACTTGTAAAGGGACTGTGTGTCTGACATTGGATATCATTCTGTGTGATTGATTGATATCGGTTGCATGGAGTGGTTTGCCTGTGTGGCATGCTAAGATGAAAATGATCAAGGCTTCTGTTTAAAAGCAGAGTCTTGTGGTTGATCATCAAAGCACGGCCTTTGTGGCATAGCTTTGTGTAGCGTTAATTCGCAAGCCTCACACCTCGGTTGTGAACCAGAAATGGGAGAGGACATCAGGGAGGGCATGCGTTTCCTTCTAGCAAGGGTGGTGTTAGTGACCTACCATCCCTGACATTTATATTATTTTCACCTAGGTGGTTGTTGGATTGCGAGGCGCCTCAGATATATCGGTGACTATGTGGAGCCGATGGAGTCATTTGGCTCATTTACGCCCCCAAAGGGCGGGAAAATGCAGTGTTCAGGCATTTTAATCCACATTGGTGGACGGGCCCTGACGATCCAAGGGATGATGCGTTTTGTTCCTGAGACTCAGGATAGACAGTCTCGAATTCGGTGAGGGCGATCCTTTGCCTCGGTTCACAGATGGAAATCCAACTTCCAATATGTGACTTTACGGTTTTGATTGTAGAGCCTCGTATGGCGACATAGTGGTATGGGACACTTATGCCGTCTATGATTGATACTTATGATTGAAATTGTTTTGACACTATACACTTGTTGTAATAATAAAACATGAAATTTAGCGTATCAAGCATTCTTTGGCTATTATAAGGTAAAACCCTATCCTCCGGCTTGTGTTGCATTGTGTGATGGGACTTGTGTCTTATAATAGCTTCATTGTTCTTTATTTAGCATTGCGTTGTTGTTTTATGCACTGGTATTCTTGGGAGGAAACCCGTTCCGTGTTATACGGCGTGGTCCCTTGATTTACCTAACTTTAAATAAAGATTAATAACTGTTTTAGTTCTCACACCAGTCACATGACTGACCTGGAGTTTATTGTTTTAACCTAAACTCTGGGTGCCCATGTTTTCCACACTGGCAGCAAGTAGTTTTGGTCTTGCAGATTTATATTCACAGGAACCTGGTTTACAGCTGGAATGATATCCGGAAAGCTCTGTATCCATATATCTCTTTCAGTTGTGTATTGTATTATTTTTCCGCGGCAGTAATGTATTTAAATCTCTGATATTCTCTGATGTATTATATGTGTTTGTACTATGTATATTCTTGTATTCTGGTGGAATTGTTGTAATAAGCAATGAAATGTTCTTCTGTTTGTGTTTTGATTCGTCTTGTCCTCAAGGAAATCCATTCTTTCCTCCACGGGGAATTTACGTGTCCTTACAGTGGTATCAGAGCTTTGGTTTACAATGCTCGAGAACAAGACACATTAGAACCAAGCGAAAGAATTCATCAGAGATTGGATTAGTAATATCCAATGAGAATGACTCGTTAGAGATGGGATCAGTAATATCCTAGAACGAGTGTGAAGAGTATATTTTTAAAATGAAAATGAATTTTGTTTTGAAAATTTAAACTTTATTCAACGTATTTGAATATTTATTTGTATTGAATTTGGATAATCCAATATATAAAGATTTCGCATATACGTCTGATCCACATGTATTCAAAGTTTTAATATACTGGATAGATATAGAATCACGCTCTAGTCGCTCGGGGATAATTCTGGTGATGTCGCGACATCATCAGTATTTTGTTCGAGTTTCGAAGGTGTGATATTTATATATTTCCAATTGACTGGTGTGAGAACCAACACTAGATAGAGCTTATTGTTGTGATTTGGCATCAGAAATTTGATTTTTGAACTATGTATCAAAGTTATGAATTTGAAAAAAAACTAATCGACTAATTGATTGATGGTTGTGTTGTTTGATTATTGGTTAATTAATTAAAATTTGAACCATTTAGCCAAATTGTATCAAATATTGGACTGAATTGAAAATTGTTTGAAATTGCATGCATATACATGTGTATCCATTGAACAGGTCATAGCAAGGAGGCTAGAGAAGAGGAATAAAATTATTTGCCCGACAAATACGTACATGTTTATTGTATTTCTTGGGTTTTGGATGATTTTATGAGCCGATTGGCTAGCCTCTTGGTTGTTTCTTTTTCTTTTTGGATTGGAAAGGCCTATATGGCAATTTTGGGATTTTCCCGGTGCTCCCGTGCACGGGAGGTTATGGCGAAATTTTTCGAAAATTAAGGGTGTCAGACAAATTTTTGAAGAATTTGAAAAGTTCTTAGAAACTGAAAAGTTCAAGAACTTAAGCCATAATGAAAATACTGGAAGTTGAGTTGATTTTTAAAACAACTTTCAGCTTCGTTCCTTTTTTGGGACGAAAATTTTTAAATAGGGGAGATTGTAATAACCCGGAAATCCGAGCCAATTTAAAATTTTTATTTTGGCAATTTTGATGAATTTCGAATATTTAAAATGAATTATTTTAAATAATAATGACAAGAAATTTATTTTGAATAGAATTAGAATGAATATATTTATTTGAATCGCCCTTAGAATATAAATATTTATTTTTAATTTTAAAAGGAATTGAAAATGGCGGGGTAGTTGGAGAATTCGATTTCAAATTTCAAATGAATGTACAGGATTCAAAATAAACCAAATTTTAGTGAAACCAAAAATATTAGAATCTAATTGGAAATATCTTTCCAACGAATCCGAAAAATCAAAATTTCATAGCTGGAATCAAAAGTTACGTCCAGTTGAAAATTCAGAATAGTCGCTATGGAATTTTGGCACTTAAAAATGGAAATTTTGCAAACGATCTCTGTTTTCGACGAAACCACTTTTGTTGGATCCAGGATGTTGAATTATTGCTAGATTCCAAAATTCGTAACTTTCTGAATCAATATGTGAGCGTGGCAAAAGAAAACATGTTTTGACAGTTTCTGTCAATTTGGATTGACCCGAAAATGGCCATTTTTCAAATGATCTCAAAATTTGGTGAAACTAGTTTTGTTTGGACCGTATCGTCAATACGAATCTAAAAATATATTTTTTGGAAATTTTTAGAGTCCGTATGTGGCCCCAGTAAATTGAAATGTGCATTCAAATTCAATATATTGATTTATATTTTGATTTTGACGAAAACTGATCGCAACAGTCGAATTAGCTTGTGAAACATATCCCATTGTGTTCGGAATGGGGGTAATTAGCTAGAGACAATAGTCGGTGGGTTCGGTTTGGGATTCAAATGAAAAGTGTACTTTTATGAGAAAAATAAAATAAAATAAATATATATTTATACCCTCCTTCACTCTCTCAGAATTCAACACAGTCAAAATAAAAACAAAAAGAAAAGCCCCGATCCCATTGTTAAATAACGTTAATTTAAACTTAACGTTTTAGCCTCATGCCCCATTTTATAAACATTGTTTTATAAGATTCAGGTTTTATGTAAAACCCCTTTCTATCTCGCTTTTCTTTACCAAATCCAAATATTTCATAAACACTCATTTAAGCGATCATATTTGCTTAAATACCCTTTTTATAACTTCATTATAAAACTTGGTTTCGTTCATATCACTTTAACTAATTTCATTGCAACTTTGCTTGCTTACTTACTTGAATCCCATTTAAACATTTACCTCTTAAAGTAAAATACTAATTTACTTCTTCGTTAATTACCATAGAAATGGTGAAGTTCTTTATTAGCTAAATAAATGGTAAATTCCCTTTTTAAAATCTTATTAAATTAAACAAATATTCAATTATCCATTTCATAGATTAATTTCAAACAAATGAATCAAATAACAATTCCAATTAAATGAGATGACTTGGTCAACTTAAATCATGATCAACTCATTAATCATCTTCATTAGCCCTTCTTTTAAATTAATAATATAATTAATTTAAATCATTCCAGTTAATCTTCTCCTGGAAACAAGTTATCTGATTGTAAGAACCTGTAACTTCCTAGTGAAGGAAAGAGCGGATACTATGAGAACAACACAGAAAAGAACGCAGACAGAAGGACATTTCATTGTTAATTACAACAATTCATCAGATTACAAGAATATACATAGCATAAATGAATAAATATTACACATTCGATAAATATCAGAGATTACAATACATTACACAGCAGCGGAAAATAATACAATACACAACTAGAAGTAATACGCGGATACAAAGCTTTCCGAGTATCGTTCCTGCTGTAAATCAGGATCCTGTGAATATAAATCTGCAAAACCAAAACTACTAGCTGCCCGTGTCAAAATAAGGGCACCCTGAGTTTAACAATAAACTCCGGATCTGTAACGACCCAAGGATTTCCGGCCCCAGAAAATCAACATAAATACCTTTACCGTAACTCATGCCGACCTTCCAAACACCGAAAACACTGGAATGTTATTAGAAAGAAATTAGAGGGTGAGATAAGAAAGAAAGAAATATTAGAATAGAAGAAGAAGAACAACACAACACAGAATCTCACATCGCAGAGGAACAAAATATAATAAATCTTTATTGAAAGCTTTTAAAAACACTTACAGTATCAGAGTACATCATACAATGGGACAGTTATAATAGCATGTTCCCATATACAACACACACCGGAATAGTAGCTAAATAATATCATATGTCTGAACATCTCCAGCTCGTCTCTGGACTTCACAGCATTCGATAACCTGAACCTGTACACCCCGGGCTAACCCGAGCATTTACAAAACACCGGGTCAGTCTGGTGGACCAGAGTGAGATAAACTCGCACAGTATTAAGGGTATCACACAGTATGATTTTAAAGTTAAAATCCTTTCGAAAGAAAAGGATAATCGTAAGACCAAATCCACACATAAATACGGACGGTTTTTACCTTACGATAACCCAAAACATTTTTGAAACCAATATCTTTTCTAATATTATAATAATGTCTAAATACAAGTAAATAGGAATCTAGTAGAACGCTTGCATCTCACGCTCTACATATATAGTATACAAACAAAACCACGGGCGCTTATTGGAGATTGGATTCCAACTATGACAAGGTATGGGACCACCTGCCGATCGTGTATCTCTAGAGTCGAATACACTGGGTTCAACAAGAACGTCTTGTAACCCGGCCCACACATGACCGACCACTCATTTCGCTTGAGTGTATCAAATGTATATCACCGACGGTTGGGATCAGCAATCATCTCCCAAAAAGTGACAACATCGAATAAAGATTCAAGAAGTAAATAGGAATTTCTCTAGATAGGTGATTATACACCCTAATGGGAGCGACCCACATAGCCATGCTGCCTGCCCGATTTTTGTCATTTCCCGGTTGATAAGGCTTGAGGTTTAGATTAACTTCTGAACATCGGGTCATCATTCACTTTGAATTCCACATCGTCAGATTTGTCAGATATCACTAATTGACGTCCCCAAAAATACTCTAGCTGGAAGCTGAGAGAACGACAGTTCTCCGCCAACAACTATAGCACGTTTGAAGAAATCAACGTACGTGACCCTTTGGAAATACTCTGTCAGACATCCGTCCATATAAGTCATCCAGGAACAGGATGAACCGAAGGCACTCTCCTACCGCATCCAAATTAGGAATCACCCCATGAATCAGTAGCGAGAAGTCCTTGCAACCCGTAGATTCCAACCACGAAAAATCACAGCTTATCTCTGCTTGCCAGGCAGAAATATTAGTGGTTCTTCCGTGTATGAAAATCCACGGTCTTCAATGCCCCGTCTCGATCATCTTCTGATATCTTCACATATTTGTTGGTCGGAATGGTTTTCGAATAAATTCGATCCCGGTCTTTCCATACCAACAATCGTATTGGACATATTTGATAGTCGGTGTTTTAACTATCAAAATAATTAGTGTTTCAATCATGACACTCAAATGAGTTCACTGGTTTAGTATTCAGCATCACTTGGCCTTTTTAATTAAACAAACTGATTCTCTTCAGCTTAATTAAAACTTCTAACTCTTTTAACAATACGATAATTGAATTCTTAATTAATATACCAATGTTCTCAACACCATTTCTACAGATTACTAAATAACTAATAACCATATTCAATTCTCACTAAATTCTCCTTCCCAAAACATTTCAACATCATTCTTTATTATTTAAAACATGGAAAATCCATTCAACTCATTTTCTTTAAATAGCGTTACGTAATATCTTGTATTCCATTCTCAAAACCATAACTAACATTGATTAGTATAGAATAAAACTAACTTTACATTTTCTTTACTTCAATCTCTCTCGTTATATATATTTCCCAATTCTCTCCAACGTTACATTATTTCACTAATGGAAATAATGAGCCATCACTAACCTCTTTTACGATTACCAATTAATATCATCTTCAGATAACCCTGATGTTGTTCAAGTTGGGGTATTTTAATTACCTCTCAGACCTTGATCAACAACGTTTATATCCTCAGATAAATATAAGTTGTAATCAAACTCATATTCCATTCACGTCTCAAAACAGAACCCATTATAATTTGGATTTGGTTATACAACCCTATAACCCAGTTCTTTAACCAGATTCACTTATTTCCAATCTCCTTTGATTTCATTTCACTTCGATGACTTTTGAAAAGTAATTGTCTAAATTATTATTAATTAAAACAGTAATTTATTTCAATCATTAACTAGATTAGTAGTTAATTTCTTTATTAAAATAAATAGTAAATACTTTTTAAAAACCTTATTTACATTTAAATAGTATTCATTAAAGCATTTTAATCGAAACACATCAATTTGATAATCAAATTTCAAATTCAAACTAGTCGATTTACTTAACTCAAAACTCGATTATCTCATTAACTGATTCTAATTAATCTTCACTTTAAATTAATTAAAAATATAATTAATTTAAATAATTCCATTAATTGTTTCTTTATAAACAATTATCTAAATTTAACCATTCGGTTCATTTCTTATTCTCGTACTTGTAAATCTGATTAACGTCATAATTTACTTTACAAAATAAACTATTAACAAATCAAAATCTAAAATAAATAAAATATTTATTTATTTCTCTTTAATAACTTTTATTCAAAATAATATAGTTCAAAATCTAACTCCAGTTATAAAATAAATTTTATAATTTCATCTCTATCGATTCTCCTGACGGTGAATCAATATTTATAAAACGATTGATTTTATAGGCCATATGCTGTCAAATACTAAACCAATACCGCCCATTGGTTTAAACAAACAGATGTTGAAATTTCAGTCAACAATCAACAATCAAATCAATCATCCCAAACAGGACAGCTCATATGTTGATAATATGAAATAAATAATATATTGAGGAATCCCGTTGGATCCCTCCAACCTGTTCTTCCCTGAAATCACAACGGTTATCTCAAATCATATCATTCAGTTTTGTTTGACTGATAAAATAAATAACGACCATCTAACATCAACCACACGCAATTCAAACAATTTAAAACACGTTTATTTTGTAAACGTGACCAACCAAGGTGAGTTACCTTTATTGGAACCAATCGTTAAAATAACGATTTGGTGTTTCGCTGAAATTAAACACAGTTTAGTTTCATCAAATAAATCAACAAACAATTGTATAACTAGCAAATAGGAAACCATCAGCAAGCAGAGCACACAAAATAAAACCCAATTTATATAAGATATAAATGGGAAAACTGAGTGAGTTTAACTCACCTCGATTTGATTCCGCTGTTGACGGCTCGCTTTAATTAAATTAAACAGTTGTTTAATTTAATTAAAAATTCTGGTTGATTCCAGTTCTGTCCGGTTCTGTTCCCGACGTTGTGCTCGTCAAGAAGATTCCAACAACACATGGTTTCTCCATTTCTAATAATGCATGCTCAAGTTATTAACATCTAAGTAATATGATTATAATTAAATTAACCATATCTTAATTAGTTTAATTAACCTTATTTACTTTTTTTATTAGTAAATTTCCAAAGCCGATTACTTTTAAATTCCAGTGTTCCCTTTTTCCTCCCTAGTCTTCGTTCACGCTGTTTTTGCCATTTGATCTGCATAAAGTTAAAACCTTATAAGCAATATAATTTAAATAAATTAATAAATGTTTTAATCCAGGATTTACTGACTTAATTACGTTTTACATATAAGGTCTAGGCGGCTTAATCTTAGGACCTTATAGGCCGATAACTGTCATCTACTCTCCCGTTCAAAGCTGTTCTCTTCGTACCCCTCAAGACCGAATGCCTGCACATACATTTATTCCTTAGTATAGGATAATGATTAAGATAATTAGCTATAACTTTTTTGATTAGTCTATTTGATTGTAATTACCCTTAACAAAACTGCCGATACCACAGTTTCCAAACAGGCTTATTCTCGTTCCTGTCCAAATCCTTCCTCGTCTTACCTTATTCATCACAAACCCCCTGTTCACAAATTCACGTTTTTCGTTATTAACCAAAAAGAATTCACCATTAATTTACCCTTTAATTAAAAACCATTAAGCTTGGTTACGGTATTAAAACAGTTATTGGCCAATTCCCAAGACCATCGTTCTTTTGGCTCCAGTATAAGTCCTTCCTCCTGATTTGTGATCCCTGCACCACATTCATACTATTTAAGTTAACGTGATTTAATTAAAATTAGTTAACTCCTAATCACTTCATTAAACTAATTAATTACGCTATTATAATAGTTGACCGATCCTTTTGATTCCCTTCGTTCTGTTCTCCTCATTTCCTTTTTCGTTCTAGCTGAAACCCACGCTGTCCATGAAAAATGATCGCCACACTCCAGTTCTTGACCAACCGGAAGATCATCGGCGGCGATCCAGACCTGCGTCGCGTCCTGCTCGACCCTCTGCCCAAACCCCTTCCAATCCGACGCTGAAACGAAGCCCCAAAATCATTGTGACCAAAGCCACTTCCAGGACCGATATCAACCTCCACGACAAACTATAGTCCATCATCACCGTTGGTTATCATGGCCTTGACTAGCCGAGTATCTTTGCGTTTAGAAGTTGGAGGAGAAGGTGATCGGATTAGGATAAAATGGAAGGAGAAGTTCAGAGCATACGGTTCATTCATTGAGAAGTGGCGGCGGAAATGCTTTGCGTTGACCAGAGAAATTTTTGTCAAGGGTTTTAACGATATGAGGGGTATATATAGTGACTGGTTTAATAAAATATTATTTTACGAAACTTCGCCATAAAGTAGTTGATTAAAACCCCAATAAATGATCTCTGTCTACTGATAAAAATGCTAATCTTAGTATGAAAAGGTATTCCGGATCCAACGGGACAAGTTTCGTCGAAATCCGAGGTCGTATGAAAAAAATTCCTTTATAAAACCAGAAATAAACATGCGTTTAATTTTTCCACGATCACCAGATAAATCAAATCAACTTGAAACATTGAAATCTTACAATAATTTGTTTATACGAACCCAACGACACCAGTTTCGTCGCATTCTGAGACTGTTTGCCCGGTAGGCTATTTTTACGCGCACCGCAATGCCATTCTGAACACCAAATTTTCCGATCTCTAAAAATAACAAACTATATACCTATCCTGACTCTAATCGATGATACGAACTCAACGGGACTGGTTTCGTGGCTTAATTCGATCGTCTGTTCAAGTTACACTCCAATATCCCTTTGTTTAGATAAATACGCGCTATAGAAATTTAACGGGCGTTTATGGCTACCGTGGTCACATACGACATCGGTTTGCCACGCCATTTAACACCATGCAATAATTTAATGTTACGGTCCCAATGAAACTGATTTCGTCGAAATCCGAGATCGTTTGCAAAATGGCCATTTTAAATGTAAAGACCCGCAAATTCCCACCCTTTGAATCGACCTGTGTGGTTTATGGTCGATTCAAAGGGTGGGAAGTACATTGGAATATAATTACAGCGGAAGATAAATACAAAAAATGTAATATACTGCAACGGAAGAACACAGCGGAAGACTTTCTATCTCTGGACACAGCTTTAAGCTTCAACCCAGAATCCTGTTTAATATATCTGCAAAAAAATAGCTACTCGACTGCCCGTGTGGAAAATATGGGCACCCGAGTTTGCCAGTGGACAAAACTACAGGTCAGACCTGTGTGGTTTATGGTCGATTCAAAGGGTGGGAATTTGCGGGTCTTTACATTAAAGGTCGATATTTAAATAACGATTTCCACAGCGATTATTTCAAATTTTGATTTGGCCATAACTTACAATTTATAATATGAAATTTGTATTTTTCCCTTTTATATGAAAATTATCGTCAATACGTTTCCAACGTGTCTTGTTTCACAGAAATTCGACTTATATCGAACCCTCTATACCCAGTTGAAGTTCAAAACCAAATATTACAAACTACCGCGCCATTTCGAGCTCGTTTTATATTATATATAAATTATAACGTTCAAACTTCATTTTAATAACGAATTAAATATTAAAAACCATTATATTCCAAATATAATATTTAAAATAAATAAATTAAACTAAATATTTGACGGCCAAAACACGGGTCGTTACAAGATCAGTCATGGGACTGGTGTGATAACTAAAACAGTTATTAATCTTTATTTTAAAGTTCGGTAAATCAAGAGACCACGCCGTATAACACGGAACGGGTTTCCTCCCAAGAATACAAGTGCATAAAACAACAGCGAAATGCTAAATAAAGAAATAATGAAGCTATTATAAGACCCAGGTCCCATCACACAATGCAACGCAAGACGGAGGATAGGGTTTTTACCATATAATAGCCAAAGAATGCTTGATACGTTTAAAACAGATTATTTTGATAGTACTATAGGTGTATAGTGTCAAAAACAATTTTAAATCATAAGTATCAGTCATAGACGGCATAAGTGCACCATCCCACTATGTCGCCATATATAGGATTACAACTAAAATCGAAACGTCACGTATTTGGAAATTGGATTTCCATCTATGAACCGAGGCCAGGGATCGTCCTCAACCGATTTGAGACTGTCTAGCCCGAGTCTCAGGCAAGTACTCAGTCAAGCCTCTGGATCATCAAGGTCGGTCCATCGATGTGGATTAAAATGCCTGAACACTGCATTTCCCCGCCCTTTGGGGCGTAAATGAGTCTAATGAATCCATCGGTCCCGGATTGACCGATATATCTGAGTTGCCTCGCAACAACAATAACCACATAAGTCAAACTCGTCAGGGCGTGTAAAACCACTGACGCCACTTCTAGCTAGAAAGAAACGCATGTCCTCCCTAAGGTCCTCTCCCATTTCTGGTTCACAACTGGGGTGTGAGGCTCGCGAATCAACGTTACACAAAGCTATGCCACACAGGCGGTGCTTTGATCATCAACCACAAGACTTTGCTTTTCAACAGAAGCCTTGATCAATTGCCACTTAGGCATGCCACACAGGCAATTCACTCCATGCGATTGATATCCATCAATATATAACCCCTGAGCTCGTACATCTCAAAGAAGGGCGTTAAATAAGAGAATAAATTCTCCGCCGCCAAACAGATATATATTTAATAGAAATCAATCACACAGAATAAAATCCAATGTCATACACACAGTCCATTTATACGTTCATTCTGGGTCTGAACAAAAACGGAGGCACCTAGTACCCCGCATATCCATCGATCTCCAAGTACGTCTAGATGATCACTAACTGATTCCCTCCTCTTGGGTGTACGGCCCAATCAAGATCATCAGTAATCACCCAAACGACGTGAAGACCTCCGGTCTTCGACCACCGTCTTCATCCTCGACACCACGTCGAATCAGTTATTCAGAATGGGATAAACCTGGTCTTTCTGAACAACTCGCGTATATAATAAACACGTGTTACACAAACACAACATACGCCTCAAACCAATTTAGAATATTCTTTTATTCAAATATTCTTATACTTTGGGAAAGGTTCCCATTAATTTTATCAAAGATAAATTCTTTAAGTTTATTCTTTAATCAATCCAAACTAGTCGGGATTAGCGAACCACACCGAAGTAATCATTTATTTTATTTCCCATTCACAACCTATTCATCCCATGAAGTAAAACTGGTAATTCTTCATATCTAACACCACAGTGTTATCGGTAAACTCAATTACCATTTCACGTTCAAATCTAATTAAAGATTTAACTATCGCCTGGAGCAAAACTGGTGATACTCCATTCTCGACCATTTCAATCTAATTAAAGATTAATTAAAACCCCACTTAGTTTTAATCTTTATAGAAATCAATATCCTGTCTTTAACTGGGTTAAAGAACCAATGCTATTTAAAACACGGTTCACGATAAACCCAAAATCACATTCCATTAATTGTCGGGTTAAAGAACCAGTGTTATTTAAAACACCATTCACGATAAACCCAAAAATCAATCCCTATTCAATTCCAATTAAATATTATTTAATTGGCACACTTCATTAAATCTAAATAAAAAGATTTAATATTTTTCTCAACAGGGTTTAAGAACAGTGTTAATGAAGACACCATTCACGACAAACCCAAATCACATTTGATATTAAATACAAGGCTCTGAATAGAAAATATATCGGCTTATATTCAATATCAAATTCTACGACCATCAAATATCGTATTGGAAATAACGATATTTATATATCTTTCAAATTTCCATAACAATATCTATATAATCATGAAATCCAACATCGAAATATTCCGAAGACAATTTCGATTCAAATCCATTCCAATGCAATTATTGGAAATTCTGGTTATTTTCAAAACCATTTCGAATCCAATTTATTTATTTTAAAAATAAATAAATTATTATTCTAGTTCAAAACTAGTTCATTTGAATAAAAATCTATTTTTATCTTTTCAAATATGGAGTTTTTCATCCCAATTCTTCACAAATCATTTCTTATGATTTTACACAAATTATTGATATTTTTAATAATTTTATCAAGGCCCGTACAGTCGATTTCCATCAACGGCCATCGAACTGCACTTACAACGACCTTTTCTAAATTTAATTTGGACATAATTCCAAATCCAACCGTTATATTTCTAATTTCTAATATTTGTTAGAAAGTTTTTTTCGATACGAACCCAACGTTTCCGGTTTTAGGAGGATCCGACGGTCGGATCTCCCGTAATGTCCGTTCGAAGTCAATATTCGAAATTCACGAACTACCGCAATGCGGCGCGTTCTATTTAGGCCATTATATATAGGATTAATTGACACAAATAATCCGAAGTTTAACCCATCCGCCCATATTAATCTGAAGTATGCATTATTTACAAATAATCCCAAGTTTGGGGGGTGTCTTCCCAAATTGATCCCACTACCCCATTAACTTGCTACAGCCGGTTTCTACCTTTATAAATAATCCCAAGTTTGGGGGGTGTCTTCCCTTGAATAACACTCATCAACAAACTGTTATGCCTCCATATCCATAAAGAACATGCATGCTACAGCATGACAGCATGGAATGCCACTCAAATTCCACTTCCTGCATGTACATGTTTTCTGATTCAGGCTGACCACGAGGCTATCCATTTTGTGGGTAACTTGAAACAATTCATCAGTGGAAGGCTATCCAAGAACCCCTTCTTTAACCCTTCAAAACATACAAAAATTCTTTGAAAAATAGGTACTGGAATTCCTTTGATCATTTCATGCTCCAATCTAAATACACTGCCAGGACTTGAAAGTCGTAGCGCCTCTATGTATCTGCCTAGTTTATGGTAGTGTTCAGTCATTGAACCATGTAGTTTTTATGAGCCCAATACTTCACCTTATATGCTTTGTCTCTCTTTATAACAACTCTGTAAGCTCTCCTCACTGTCTCTATTATTTCTGATGCTGGCCAATGGGGTCTTGCTTTAAATACTTCCAACAATTGCTCTGCCAACCAAGTGGATTTAAGCTGCCTATTTTCTTTCATTGTCCTATGGCAATTATGATCACTTTCCACTGCCTTCACTACAAAAGAGGCTTGCCTATTGTCCATTGATGCATACAATCTGAAAGGACAGCCTGGTTTACATCTCACCCCTAGTCTTTGCAACCTCGACTTGTCACTAACTTTGAATGTTAGGTTTCTTCCTTGTGCCACAGCAAACATTGCAACTGCTGCTCTAAATTCTCTTCTTGATGGAAATCTTTGACCAACTCTCCACTCAAATGTCGACCAATCAGTCCTCTCATTCACCACTATGTTCTTGATTCTTCTTTTCCTAGCAATTATCCCTTCATCAGCATCACTTTCATGCGGTGTATGAACTTCATCTTCACTGTCTTCATACTCACTCACATGTGTATTGTCATCAACTCTTGATGTCCCAGCTTCTTGTTGATAAGTTTTTTTTCCTTGACATCCTAACTTCCCTTAAGCTGCTTCCATTTGAAGCTTGGCAGCAATTGTTCTTAGCCTCTCATTCATACCTCTTGCTATGTCCCTCGCAGTTATTAGTTCATCATCACTGGTATCACCCTCACCTTCATAAGCATCTTGTTCAACATCATCATCATTCTCATTTTCATGCTCATCAGTTTCAGTATATGTTCTCCTACTCCCATCCTCGCTCTCCTCGTGCCCTCTCGAAGGATCATACACTGGATCATCTTCACTGGATGTCCCAGGATATTGACCAATGATCTCACCAATCATGTCTTCTACGCTGAAAGAACTAGGTGTTAAATTATGAGTTTCATCTTGGTTTAAATGTTGTTGAGTTGCCGCATTTTCATTTACGCTTATAGGGGAAGCTGCTTGGACTGAATGTTGTTCAACCGACGCATTTTCATCTACACTTAAAGGGGAAGCTGGTTGGGATGCATGTTGTTGAGCTGATGCATTTTCATCTACAAGTAAAGATGAGGCTGGTAGAATTGTTTGAACTTCGGTTCGGGTTGAGGGAGAAGTTATCTTACGATTTCTAGGCGATGTTCTTCTTTGCAACCATGTATTCTCTTTAGCTGATGGGGAAGGTTGCTTATGGTTTCAACCAGATGACCTAGTTTGTGGATTTTTTTTGACCTAGTTTATGGATTTTTTTGTAGAAACCTTCTTTTTAGGAGTAATCTTCTTCCTTCATCTTGCGTTAGTCTGCGGTGGAGAGGCAGCATTAGTCTGCGGTGGAGAGGCGGCGTTAGTCTGCGGTGGAGAGGCGATTAGAGTCTGAGCAGAATCATGCAGC
This sequence comes from Allium sativum, assembly GCA_030737875.1. Lineage (NCBI taxonomy): Eukaryota > Viridiplantae > Streptophyta > Magnoliopsida > Asparagales > Amaryllidaceae > Allium > Allium sativum. Next base: position 974,651,163 of record CM060915.1, on the reverse strand, counting down.
GTATTGTGTACATTATCAACCATGGTTGGGGATTCTACTTCGATGTCAGGAGAAATATCAATCCCATGCACCACAAACAACTCAACACAATGATACTTTACCGCAATTTCAGCCATTTGCAGCACCTCCTTGTCTTCATACACCCTCCTGAGCCCCTCATCCAAAGATTTCTCTGGCAATAAGTAGTGTATCTTGTCAATTGTACTATATTGCCCACATTCTTGAGCTAACTCCTTCAGCCAAAACCAACATAACAAATCAGGGTCGATATTAATGGTTTTAGCCTCGCTTCCTACATACTCTAAACCATTTGGACCTGACTGAAACGAACCTCCATGCCAAAATTTCGGACCTACTTTGTCCATTTTAACCCAAATCTGTTTTCAACATAGAATATCAATACACAAATCGACGTGCCCTAGCTCTATTGAAATCGAATTCAAATACATAGTTCAAAGGACTGAAATTACATACCACACAATTGAAAGAGCCAAAGCAACGTGAAGATTCGCACGTGGATATGTGAAATGTCACGAGAAATGCAGAAGAGGAGAAGTCGCAGAAAAAGAAATGAATTTGGTAAAGTAAAAAGGTAGAAATCGGCTGTAGCAGGTTAATGGGGTAGTGGGATCAATTTGGGAAGACACCCCCCAAACTTGGAATTATTTATAAATAACGCATACTTCAGATTAATATGGGCGGATGGGTTAAACTTCAGATTATTTATGTCAATTAATCCTTATATATAATATATATATTATATATATATTTCGTCGATTTCCTTTTAAAATGTATTTTATAAATCGTTTTAAATTCGTTTTCAAAACGATTTCAACTTCATTTCGGATTCAAATCAAAATTGAATTTTTCCTTATAAATTCGTTTTAAATTCATTTCAAATTGATTTCAATTCAAATCGATTTTTTATTCAATTTCAGTTCGTTTTAAATTCAATTTCAATTCGAATTCAATTCTATTCAATTTCAATTCCATTCGAATTCATTTCAATTTGATTTCAATTCGAATTCAATTCTATTCAATTTTAATTCGAATTCAATTCTATTTAATTTTAATTCGAATTCAATTCTATTCAATTCGAATTCAATTCTATTCAATTTCAATTCTATTCGAATTTCAAATCATTTCAGTTTATTTCGAATTTCAAATCAATTCAATTTAATTCGAATTTCAATTCACTTCACTTTATTTCGAATTTCAAATCAATTCAATTTAATTCGAATTTCAATTCACTTTAATATTCATTTCAATTTGAATAAAATCGATATAAATATCGTTCACGTCAAAATGGCGCAATTCTAATCAACACGGGTTCATATATTTCTATTTTCAAATATTTCTTTTTCAAATATTTCTCTTTCAAATATTTCTTTTTCAATTTTTTTTTTTAAAACTGGAATAAGGCCCAATCAATTCCCATATAATGTTAATTATATGGATTTTCTACAACAAATGTATAAAATAACAACGATAAATAATCAACCATTATCCAGAGTGCATTCTACATTGTATAAGCATCAAATATAAATATTTAACGCTTATGACAGTCTGTCAATCAATCGATCGACATATAACTAATTATTGGGATTAGTGTATGTCATATATCATCCCAATACCCGTGTGGGGATTCAATCAATCAAACACAGATTTTATTTGTGCAGTTGGGCGATGTGTAAAATTTATTGTCCCAATCAATATCAGTCAAATGTGTGTATATAAACAAATCGTCCGATTTTTTATAATTATTTCATTTTAAATACACGTTAAAAATTCTACTTTTAACTATAAAATATTTTTAACTATATAAATATTTTATTTCATTTCACATCACATCACACAATCAACTACTCATCAAAATCAAACAACCAAGCATACAAGCTGTCCATGGTCTGTGGACAACGGGTGTCGAGTGCTACTAAACACCGTCTGCATCCTAATATATATTCTAACTAGAAATAAATTTAAAAGTGAGGAGTTCTCACCGAGGGTTCCACTCCACCATTCTTTATTTCTGAATGGTCTGGATTCTGTTTCGCTTGTAGTCAGTTCCATCGCGATCTATTTCACTCTGTTCATAATAAAAATCACATTTTTATTATTTATTTTTATATAAAAAAATCTTATTTTTATATTGCTACTTCTATAAAGATCACATCTTTATCTTCACTTCATATATATAAAAATCGAATTTTTACTTTACTACACATATAAAAATTATATTTTTATATCTCTACATATATAAAAATTATATTTTTAACCTTTCTGTAATGTAAAAATTATATTTTTAATATTTCTATAATATAAAAATTATATTTTGATCATCTACTTTATATAAAAATTTAGCCTTTCCCTATTGTTATAAAGGTCGAATCTTTCCTTATATAAAATTTATATTTTCGCCTTAGAAAAATCAAATCTCTATCTAAATAAAAATCATGTTTTTATTAACATGAAACTCTAATTTAATTTTTTTTATTAACATGAAAATCATTTCTTTATAATCATACAAATCTTTACTTTATATTCAATGTTATTTATTTAAAACAAAACTGATTTTATATGATTTTATATGATTTTATTTCAGAACTTATATGAACTACAAAAAAAGAATAAAAATAAATAAATACAAACAAGGAAACTTACAGTAAAATGGAAGGAAGAAGGGGGGTTTGTCTGTTGTTTGCGTTGACTGGAGGGGGTCAGTGCCTGAGGGGGGAGGTTTCTGTTGGGTAGGGGAGAAGTGGTGGGGTCAGGGTGGTCTGGGCGGCACGATTTACAGAAGGGGATTGGGCTGAGCGTCGAGCGGAAGGAGGAGAGAGCCGCGAAGAGGGCTCGGGGGGGTCGGCCGAACTGGGCGCGGCGTCGACGATCGAGGGGGGGGGGGGCGATTCCGATGGGCTAGGGCGTGGTCAACGAGGAGGGTTTTTCTCTTTTTTTCCGTTCGAAATGAACTGATGAGGGAGGGAGAGAGAGAATGTGAGGGTAAGGGGGGTTATTTTTATTTTATATATATATATATATATATATTTCAAAAAGTTAACTTTTTAATTCGACCTCAAAACGAGGCCCACCGCCTGTCGTCCATAGCTAATTACCCCCATTCCCAACACAATGGGATATGTATCGTAAGCTGATTCGATCGTTTCGATCAGTTTTCGTTAAAATCAACATATAACTCTATATATTGAATTTGAACGTGCATTTCAATTTACTGGAGTCACATACTAACTCGAAAAATTCTAGAAAAATATTTTCTAGCTTCGTATTGACGATACGGTCCTAACAAAACTAGTTTCATCGAATACTGAGACCGTTTGAAAAATAGCCATTTTCCAGTCGATTAAAATTAACTAAAACTGGTCAAACGCGTTTTCCTTTGCCACGCTCACATAATGATTCGAAAAATTATGAAATTTGAAACCTAGAAATAATTTGACATCCCGGTTCCAACAAAAGTGGTTTCGTTGGAAACCGAGGTCGTTTGCAAAATGGATATTTTCAATGGCCAGAATTCCATAGCGACTATTCCGAAATTTCAACTAGGAATAACTTTGGATTCCCGCTATGAAATTTCATTTCATCGGATTCGTTGGAAAGATATTCACAAATAGATTCTAATATTTTTGGTTTCACTAAAATCCAGTTTATTTTGCACCCGGTACATTCATTTGAATTTTTAAATCGAATTATCGAACTACCGCGCTATTTTCAATTCATTTTATATATATAAATAGATATTTATATTCTAACGACGACGTATATAAATATATACATTCTAATTCTATTCAAAATAAATTTCTCGTCGTTTTTATTTAAAATAATTCATTTTAAATATTCAAAATTAACTAAAATTGCCAAAATAAAAATTTTAAATTGGCTCAGATTTTCGGGTTATTACAATCTCCCCCACTTAAAACTTTTCCTCCCCGAAAAGGAACGAAGCTGAAAGTTGTTTAACTAATCAACTCAACTTTCATTATTTTCTTTACGGCTTAAGTTCTTCAACTTTTCAGTTTCTAAGAACTTTTCAAATTTTTCAAAAATTTGGCTAACACCCTAAATTTTTGAAAAATTTCGCCATAACCTCCCCTGCACCAGGGACTTCGGGATATTTCATTTAGCCTCCCATGGCCTTCTTCAATCCAAAAGAAAAAGAAAAAGCCAATCGGCTCACAAAATCATCACCACCCAAACAAAACAGTAAATTATGATAAACATGTACCTATTTGTCGGCAAAACAAATTTTATTCTTCTGCTCTAGCCTCCTTGCTATGACCTGTTCAATATATACATGCATATGCATGCAAATGCGACTAATTTTCAATATAATTCACTATTTGGTTCAATTTGGCTAAAAGTTCAGCATTTAATTAATCAAACAATAATCAAACAACATAATCAGCAATCAATTAGTTGATTATCTTTTCAATCACATAACTTTGATATATAGTCAAAAATTACGTTTTTGGTGCCAAATCACAACAATAGGCCCTATCTAATTTTGGTTCTCACACCAGTCAATAGGAAATATATAGAAATCTCGCTTTCGTCACTCGAACATAAATTCTGATGATGTTTCGAACCACCGTCAGAACATCCACGGGCGACTAGAGTGTGACTCTATATCTATCCAGCATATTAAAACTTCAAATACACGCGGATCAGACGTATACACAAAATCTTTATATACTGGATTGTCCAAATTCAATTTAAATAAATAATCAAATACGAATAATTGATTTAAATTTTCAAAACAAAAATTGTTTTCACTTTTATTTTAAAACATTTCTCTTTACACTCGTTCTAGGATACTACTGATCCCATCTCTAATGAGTCATTCTCATTAGATATTACTAATTCAATTTCTCATGTATTCTTTCATATGGTTCTAATGTGTCTTGTTTTCTGAGCTTCGTAAACCAAAGTTCTGATACCAAATGTAAGAACCGGTAACTTCCCGGTGAAGGAAAGAGCGGATACTATGAGAACAACACACAAAAGAACGCAGACAGAAGGACATTTCATTGTTAATTACAACAATTCATCAGATTACAAGAATATACAGAGCATAAATGAATAAATATTACACATTCGATAAATATCAGAGATTACAATACATTACACAGCAGCGGAAAATAATACAATACACAACTAGAAGTAATACGCGGATACAAAGCTTTCCGAGTATCGTTCCAGCTGTAAATCAGGATCCTGTGAATATAAATCTGCAAAACCAAAACTACTAGTTGCCCGTGTCAAAATAAGGGCACCCAGAGTTTAGTTTAAAACAATAAACTCCAGATCAGTCATGGGACTGGTGTGAGAACTAAAACAGTTATTAATCTTTATTTTAAAGTTCGGTAAATCAAGGGACCACGCCGTATAACACGAACGAGTTTCCTCCTAAAAATACCAGTGCATAAATCAACAGCGCAATGCTAAATAAAGAAATAATGAAGCTATTATAAGACCCGGGTCCCATCACACAATGCAACGCAAGCCGGAGGATAGGGTTTTTACCTTATAATAGCCAAAGAATGCATGATACGTTTAAAACAGATTATTTTGATAGTACTATAGGTGTATAGTGTCAAAAACAATTTCAAATCATAAGTATCAATCATAGACGACATAAGTGCCCATCCCACTATGTCGCCATATATAGGATTACAACTAAAATCGAAACGTCACGTATTTGGAAATTGGATTTCCATCTATGAACCGAGGCCAGGGATCGTCCTCAACCGATTCGAGACTGTCTAGCCCGAGTCTCAGGCAAGTACTCAGTCAAGCCTTTGGATCGTCAGGGCCGGTCCACCGATGTGGAATAAAATGCCTGAACACTGCGTTTCCCCGCCCTTTGGGGCGTAAATGAGTCTGATAACTCCATCGGTCCCGGATCAACCGATATATCCGAGGCGCCTTGCAACAGCAACAACCAGATAAGTCAAACTCGTCAGGGCGTGTAAAACCACTGACGCCACTTCTAGCTAGAAAGAAACGCATGTCCTCCCTAAGGTCCTATCCCGTTTCTGGTTCACAACCGGTGTATGAGGCTCGCAAATCAACGTTACACAAAGCTATGCCACACAGGCGGTGCTTTGATCATCAACCACAAGACTTTTCTTTTCAACAGAAGCCTTGATCAATTGCCACTTAGGCATGCCACACAGGCAATTCACTCCATGCGATTGATATCCATCAATATATAACCCCTGAGCTCGTATGTCTCAGAGAAGCGCGTTAAGCAAGAGAATAAATTCTCCACCACCAAACAGATATATATTTAATAGAAATCAATCACATAGGAAAAAATCCAATGTCAGACACACAGTCCATTTATACGTTCGTTCTGGGTCTGAACGAAACCGAAGGCACCTAGTACCCTGCATATCCATCGATCTCCAAGTACGTCTGGACGATCACTAACTGATTCCCTCCTCTTGGGTGTACGACCCAATGAAGATCATCAGTAATCACCCAAACGACGTGAAGACCTCCGGTCTTCGACCACCGTCTTCATCCTCGACACCACGTCGAATCAGTTATTCAGAATGGGATAAACCCGGTCTTTCTAAACAACTCGCATATATAATAAACACGTGTTACACAAACACAACATACGCCTCAAACCAATTCAGAATATTCTTTTATTCAAATATTCTTATACTTTGGGAAAGGTTCCCATTAATTTTATCAAAGATAAATTCTTTAAATTTATTCTTTAATCAATCCAAACTAGTCGGGATTAGCGAACCACACCGAAGTAATCATTTATTTTATTTCCCAATCACAACCTATTCATCCCATAAAGTAAAACTAGTAATACTTCATATCTAACACCACAGTGTTATCGGTAAATTCAATTACCATTTCATGTTCAAACTAATTAAAGATTTAACTATCGCCTGGAGCAAAACTGGTGATACTCCATTCTCGACCATTTCAATCTAATTAAAGATTCATTAAACCCCACTTAGTTTTAATCTTTATAGAAATCAATATCCTGTCTTTAACTGGGTTAAAGAACCAATGTCATTTAAAACACGGTTCACGATAAACCCAAAATCACATTCCATTAATTATCGGGTTAAAGAACCAGTGTTATTTAAAACACCGTTCACGATAAACCCAAAAATCAATCCCAATTCAATTCCAATTAAATATTATTTAATTGGCACACTTCATTAATTCTAAATAAAAAAGATTTAATCTTTTTATCAACAGGGTTTAAGAACAGTGTTAATGAAGACACCATTCACGACAAACCCAAATCACATTTGATATTAAATACAAGGCTCTAAATAGAAAATATATCGGCTTATATTCAATATCAAATTCTACGACCAATAAATATCGTATTGGAAATAACGATATTTATATATCTTTCAAATTTCCATAACTATATCTGTATAATCACGAAATCCAACATCGAAATATTCCAAAGACAATTTCAATTCAAATCCATTCCAATGCAATTATTGGAAATTCTGGTTATTTTCAAAACCATTTCAAATCCAATTTATTTATTTTAAAAATAAGTAAATTATTATTCTAGTTCAAAACTAGTTCATTTCGATAAAAATCTATTTTTATCTTTTCAAATATGGAGTTTTTCATCCCAATTCTTCACAAACCATTTCTTATGATTTTACACAAATTATTGATATTTTTAATAATTTTATCAAGGCCCGTACAGTCGATTTCCATCAACGGCCGTCGAACTACACTTACAGCGACAATTTCTAAATTTGATTTGGACATAAATCCCAATCCACCGTTAGATTTCTAATTTCTAATATTCGTTAGAAAGCTCTTTTTGATACGAACCCAACGGTTCCGGTTTTAGGAGGATCCGACGGTCGGATCTCCCGTAATGTCTATTCGAAGTCAATGGTCGAAATTCACGAACTACCGCAGCGCGGCGCGTTCTATTCAGGCCATTATATATATATATATATATATATATAATACATTATATATATTTCGTCGATTTCCTTTGAAAACGTATTTTATAAATCGTTTTAAATTCTTTTTCAAAACGATTTCAACTTCATTTCAGATTCAAATAAAAATTGAATTTTTCCTTATAAATTCGTTTTAAATTCATTTCAAATTGATTTCAATTCTAATCGATTTTTTTATTCAATTTCAGTTCGTTTTCAATTCAATTCGAATTCAATTGTATTCAATTTCAATTCTGTTCGAATTCATTTCAATTTGATTTCAATTCGAATTCAATTCTATTCAATTTTAATTCGAATTCAGTTCTATTCAATTTTAATTTGAATTCAATTCTATTCAATTTCAATTCAAATTCAACTCTATTCAATTTCAATTCTATTCGAATTTCAAATCATTTCAGTTTATTTCGAATTTCAAATCAATTCAATTTAATTCGAATTTCAATTCACTTCAGTTAATTTCGATTTTCAAATCAATTCAATTTAATTCGAATTTCAATTCACTTTAATATTCATTTCAATTTGAATAAAATCGATATAAATATCGTTCACGTCAAAATGGCGCAAATCTAATCAACACGGCTTCATACATTTCTATTTTCAAATATTTCTTTTTCAAATATTTCTCTTTCAAATATTTCTTTTTCAAATATTTCTTTTTTTAAAACTGGAATGAGGCCCAATCAGTTCCCATATAATGTTAATTATATGGATTTTCTACAACACATGTATGAAATAACAACGATAAATAATCAAACATCATCCAGAGTGCATTCTACACTGTATAAGCATCAAATCTAAATATTTAACGCTTATGACAGTCTGTCAATCAATCGATCGACATACAACTAATTATTGGGATTAGTGTATGTCATATATCATCCCAATACCCGTGTGGGGATTCAATTTGTTTATAATTATTTCATTTTAAATACACGTTAAAAATTCTATTTTTAACTATAAAATATTTTAAACTATATAAATATTTTATTTCATTTCACATCACATCACACAATCAACTACACATCAAAATCAAACAACCAAGCATACAAGCCGTCCATGTTCTGTGGACGACGGGTGTCGGGTGCTACTAAACACCGTCTGCATCCTAGTATATATTCTAACTAGAAATAAATTTAAAAGTGAGGAGTTCTCACCGCGGGTTCCACTCCACCATTCTTTATTTCTGAGCGGTCTGGATTGTTTTTCGCTTCCAGTTAGTTCCATCGCGATCTATTTCACTCTGTTCATAATAAAAATCACATTTTATTATTTATTTTTATATATAAAAATCTTATTTTTATATTGCTACTTCTATAAAGATCACATCTTTATCTTCACTTCATATATATAAAAATCGAATTTTTACTTTACTACACATATAAAAATTATATTTTTATATCTCTACATATATAAAAATTATATTTTTAAACTTTCTGTAGTATAAAAATTATATTTTTAATATTTCTATAATATAAAAACTATATTTTGATCATCTACTTTATATAAAAATTTCGCCTTTTCCTATTGTTATAAAGGTCGAATCTTTCCTTATATAAAATTTATATTTTCGCCTTACAAAAATCAAATCTCTATTTAAATAAAAATCGTGTTTTTATTAACATGAAACTCTAATTTAATTTTTTTTATTAACATGAAAATCATTTCTTTATAATTATACAATTTTTTACTTTATATTCAATGCTATTTATTTAAAACAAAACTGATTTTATATGATTTTATTTCAGAATTTTTATGAACTACAAAAAAAAAGAATAAAACAAAAATAAATACAAACAAGGAAACTTACAGTAAAATGGAAGGAAGAAGGGGGGTTTGTCTGCTGTTTGCGTCGACCGGAGGGGGTCAACGCCTGAGGGGGGAGGTCGCGGTTGGGTAGGGGAGAAGTGGTGGGGTCAGGGTGGTCTGGGCGGCACGATTTACAGAAGGGGATTGGGCTGAGCGTCGAGCGGAAGGAGGAGAGAGCCGCGAGGAGAGAGGAGGCCAAGGGGGTCGGCCGGACTGGGCGCGGCGTCGACGATCGAGGGGGGGCGATTCCGATGGGCTAGGGCGTGGTCAACGAGGATGGTTTTTCTCCTTTTTTTCCCGTTTGAAATGAACTGATGAGGGAGGGAGAGAGAGAATGTGAGGGTAAGGGGGGTTATTTATTATTTTATTTATATATATTTATTTTTTTCAAAAAGTTAACTTTTTAATACGACCTCAAAACGAGGCCCACCGCCTGTCGTCCATAGCTAATTACCCCCATTCCGAACACAATGGGATATGTATCGTAAGCTGATTCGATCGTTTAGATCAGTTTTCGTCAAAATCAACATATAACTCTATATATTGAATTTGAACGCGCATTTCAATTTACTGGAGTCACATATACTAACTCGAAAAATTCCAGAAAAATATTTTTTAGCTTCGTATTGACGATGCGGTCCTATCAAGACTAGTTTCATCGAATACTGGGACTGTTTGAAAAATAGCAATTTTCCAGTCGATTAAAATCAACTGAAACTGGTCAAACACGTTTTCCTTTGCCACGCTCACATAATGATTCGAAAAATTACGAAATTTGAAACCTAGCAATAATTTGACATCCCGGTTCCAACAAAAGTGGTTTCGTCGAAAACCGAGGTCGTTTGCAAAATGGCTATTTCAATGGCCAGAATTCCATAGCGCCTATTCTAAAATTTCAACTGGGCATAACTTTGGATTCCCGCTATGAAATTTCAATTCTTTGGATTCGTTGGAAAGATATTCACAAATAGATTCTAATATTTTTGGTTTCACTAAAATCCGGTTTATTTTGCACCCGGTACATTCATTTCAATTTTGAAATCGAATTATCGAACTACCGCGCTATTTTCAATTCATTTTATATATATATATAAATAGATATTTATATTCTAACGACGACGTATATAAATATATACGTTCTAATTCTATTCAAAATAAATTTCTCGTCGTTTTTATTTAAAATAATTCATTTTAAATATTCAAAATTCACTAAAATTGCCAAAATAAAAATTTTAAATTGACTCAGATTTTCGGGTTATTACACCGATTCTTTACCGTTACGTTATTTCCCATTCATCAGTTTATAAATATTATTATGCAAGAATTTATTTTACAAAATCATTTAATAATTACTTAAAATCTTAAATAACAAATCATACATATTAATTTCCTTTTATTAAACTTCTATTCAAATACATTGATTTCAAAATCCATTTTCAGCTATAGAATAAATTTGATAACTGCATTACCGTCGATTCACCTGACGGTAATCAATATTGATAAAACAATTCATTTTTAGGTCAACTATTGCTAATTACTCAACCAATACTTTCTATTGGTTGAAACAAAACAAATGTTGAATTTAGATTCAACAATCAATTATCAATTCAATTATCCAATCATATCAGTTAAACAGTTCATATAATGACCATATGAAAATAAACAATAAATTTGAGGAATCCAGTTGGACCCCTCCAACCTGTTTTCACCTGCATCCAAATACATTATCTCAACAATATCATCTAATTAAATCAACAGATAAAATATTCAACATCACAATAACAACAATTCAACCATCCATCAACCAGTTAACAATCATGACACACAAATATTTAAACCCAACTTATATAAAATATAACTAGGACGAAACTGAGTGAGCTGAACTCACCTTGATTCGTTTGCTGCGGAAGAGTTCATTTCAATTAAATTAAACTGTAGTTTAATTTAATTAAAAATTCCCGTAGTTGTCAATTCTGACCAAACCAGTCGCATCACGTTGTCTACGTCCATATAGTTTCATCGTCTCTTGTTCCATTCAATCGCGGTACTGCATGATGATGACATAAATTTCAATATGGTATTTGTTTATTTAAAGTATATTATTAAAATTTAATTACTATTTATTTCCTAATACCATTATTCGTTAATTAACATTCATTTAGGAAATATATCTCTAGGCCATGTTCTACACATGCCGTTCACCGTAATTGGTTAGGCAGTTTCGATTTTCTTTTCATCAAGTCACCAAAAAGCTTCCCCAGGTCATTTGATATATAATAATAAATAATTAGGTAGCTTAAAAACATTATTATGCACAGCATACTTGTCTCCCAGGCCATGTTGTAATTCAAATGGGTTAACTATCACCTTATGTCTTACAGCTTAAATATATATATTGTTTTGGCATAAGTGTAAGTATGGTTAGGCAAAATGGACTGGTCTGGGCGCAAATTATACCCCATGCGGTCACTTAGCTAGGCACATCAAAACATAAAACTATACATATTTGGAAACAAGATCAGGCACTTTTAAGTAAGATTACGGTCATATAATAAACATAGTTTATGCATATTAAAGGGTTAACTATATAATTGGGGAAAAATGGTTCGCCTTTAGTATGATTGGGATACTTATATCAATATATATATTATTTGTTAAACTCACTTACGTTCATTAGAGGAAGAATAGGCACCTTATTTATAACATTAAAAGCTTGTCTCTTCCTATGCTTTAAATTTGTTCCCACTTCACTGTTCCATTTTCTCCTTGCTGCTCCTTTCTTTTCTAAAGTGATAGTCCACTCTACTGTACCAAGCAACCAACCCACATACACCCGCTTCCCTATCTGTTACAGACCAAGTGCACGCCTCTCAGTAAATATGCACCTTCTCCCCATGTTAATTCGAACGGTAACACTTTATGCAAACCAATGCACCGTCCCCTTTGTTACCACACACGAATTTTTCACCTCTTCTTTTACTCACTTCACATATATATACTTCTCCACTGCTTCGAAACCCAGCCCCCACGCAAATCTTCCATCTGCGGTTTCTATTTTTTTTTTGGGTTCGGTTTCTTCATTTTGCTGGAAATTTTCATGTTTACTATTGAAGTTGGCTTCGTGCTTTTCTTTTTTTTGTTTGCAAAAGGAAGAGAAGCCTGGGTTATTTATAGCATGGATAAGCATGGCGGTCATGAATACTTGGCAGTCACGAAGACTTGGAAGCCACAGATACTTGTGGATCAAGGATAAATAATAATATATGTATAGGTGCAGAGATAGGTAGCAGTGTAAAAGAAAATGAGGTAGACTCAGTAGAATAGCTATCTAACATGCCACGTTAGTTTTTGAGAAAAACTTAACAGTGAAGGCTTGTGTATGTATTTTATATGTTTTATTTTTTTAAGTTTAGTTTTTGCATGCATTTTATTTTATTTAGTATTAAAGCATATGTATTCATTTGCCAACATAAGGTAAATGACATTCTGGTTCATGCATTCCATGCGTTGAATATAAATATTAGCGCTGGCACTGAAACCAAGCTTGATGTACAGACGTACAAAATCTTAATTCTTCTTCTGTAGTCCTAATGCAAGTGGAGTCCATATTTAGGTGCTTCCACTACATTCGCTCGTTATCGAGGTTGGCACAAATTCCCAGTTTATATCCAAACTCTTTTGCCTTTAGGATCCGAGCTTAAGTTATTATATTATCTTGTTTATACGGTTATTACTTCTACCGCTTTTTACGTTGATCGTTATAACTACGTACCGCCACACACGAACTCTGACCGCAACAAAAATGGATACAATGCTATGTCTTGAAACTCCCATCCTAATGAAATTCATTTCATTGAAAACGGGCTCTGTTTGCACAATGACTCTGTTTTAATTTACCGGTTCACCCCTAAATTGCATGCACCGATAAAAAAACTCCGATTGGCTTCAACTGGGAATCTAACAATAATTAGTGATACGTATTTCAAAAAAACTCTTTTAGTCGAAAACGGAGGCTGTTTGAAAAAAAATCATTTCTAACACATATTTAATATATCGAACTATTTCTCGCGTGCGAAGCACGTGCCTCATAATAAGGTAAGCAATGCATTGGTTTAAACGTTCTATTTCGCATGATTATTTGATTTCTTTGTCAATTGTCATTGAGCGTTTTATATCCGTACCGGTATACATGAATTTCAAATCGTAAATTACGAAATGCTGCGACGTTTTGAGTTCGTTTTATAATTATATGTAAATGTAACGTTCAAACTTCGTTATATAAATGAACTATATATTATAAATCCATTTTAAATGATATTTGATATTTAAAAAAAATAAATTATTTCAAATATCAGACTAACAAAAATGCGGTGTGTTACATTCCTTACCCCTTAAAAGAATTTCGTCCCCAAAATTGCTCAAGTAAGAGAAAAGTTTCAATCCCAATTATTTGCAAAATAACTATTATAGAATATTATCAAAATTTCCTAAGTTATATAAATTTACGAAAAATCTACCAACATCTCCACTGCACCGCTCAACTACAAGCGCCACTTCGGGTCTCACCTCAATCAAAAGAAAACCAAAGCCAAACGGTAACCCTGCCGAGGGGTATAAAATCAATCCCCAACCAATATATTATGGTTTACCTTTTTGTCGGGCAACTCAATCTCCAATTTCGAAGTAAATCAACTGACTACGCTTTCTCCTTCCAATCTCTGTAACCAAATCATCTCCACAAATTTTAGATTCTGCACTTAACTTTATTTATAATTCAATAACAATTCAGGGCTAAATAACCAATTTCATTTCCAACTGAAATTGTGTTTTCAGTTTATTTAACTTCTTTGTAGATCCATTTGGTGAATTTTTTATTCAACACACTCAGCATGCAAATAACGACAACCAAATTATTCAACAATGATACTTACGGGTCTACCTTCATTTTGGTCTAACATATGTGAATAACAATCGATAAATACCCGATTTATTTCCATTATCGTCCATTCGATTTTCACATCCCAAATTATTTCATTTGATTACATTTCTCAATTTAATTCTACATAAGCAGGTCAAGTTCAATTATTCATATCCAATTCAACTGAAAGATTGATCTTTCTAATCAACCTACTTCTATGTCAGAATCCAATTTCTGACTTTACTTTAATTTCAAATTAAAATTCTCATTTGAAAATTTCATATTGAAATCTCCTCAGTTATATTAAACCATTTCAAATTCGATTTAATTCAAATTTATTATATTAGAATATAGTTTTCAATTCTGTTATTAAACCATTTATTAATTCTATTCAAGCTATCTAACAAACAATCAATAATCGATTCACAACCATATTTAATACACAACCAACTTAACTAAACCAATCAATTTGTATTGTACCCAATTTCCAAATCCCAATTTGATTTCATTTAACCCCTGTATTCATTCTGATTTTATTTAACTTAGATTAACCAAGTTAAGTTCCAAATCCATATTCACTTAAATTTTCTAATTTATTCACCTCTATTTCAAATTCTAATTCTAATTTTATTCCACAAATTATCAATTTTCTCTTTCTAATTTCATTTGTGAAATTTCTTGGTTACATTAAACCATTCCAACTCATAATCCAACTTGAATTCTATCCAGTCAAACAATCAACTTAATATCTAAATAATTTTATAATGTTATTTCCTTTCTACACAAAAATATAATTTGGCTAAAATTATTTTATTTGACCCAATTTACAAAACAATATCGTATCAGTTGCCAGTTCAAATGCTTTCCAGCACTTGAATCGATCAAGTAACGCAAAATAAAACATTTGTATATTAAATTTACAATTACGCTCTCATATATATACACTTAAACTCAATCTAGGTTATTACTTAACCTATCTCTATTGAGTTATGCCATAGAGCCAAGGTTATTACTAAACCATTTGCTCTGATACCAAGTGTGACGACCCGAATTTCCGGTACTCGTTGAGCTGACCAAACAATCCCAGTCCAACCCCAATTGTACTGAAAACCAAGATGCCAATAGAAAGAAATTAGAGGGTGAGGTAAGAAAGAAATATTAGAATAGAAGAATAAGAAGAAGAAGAAGACAACACATAATCTCACATCGCATCGGAATAAAATATAATATAAAAATAATCTGTATTGAGAGCTTAAAGAAATACTTACAATTTCCAGAGTACAACTTACAGTCAACACATCTGGACAGTTATAATAATCTGTCCTCATATACAACACACAGTGAATAAATATTAATACGTCTGAACCCATCCAGCTCATATTTGGACTTTGCAGCATCTGATAACACAACCCGGTCTAACCCGAGCATTTCAAAAACCGGGTCAGTCTGGTGAACCAGAGTGGGAAAAACTCGCACAGTTTAAGGGGAATCATCCAACTTGATTTTTAAGTCCAAAATCTTTTTGGAAGAAAGGGATAATAGTAAGACCAAATCCACACATAAATAGGACGGTTTTTTTCGTCACTATAACCCAAAACATTTTGAAATCATATATATCATCTGCTATTATAATAGTGTCTAAATACAAATAAACATCAATCTAGCGGAACGCTTGCATCTCACGCTCCACATATATAGTATACAATCAAAACCGTGGGCGCTTATTGGAGATTGGATTCCGACTATGACAAGGTATGGTACCACCTGTTGATAGTGTATCTCTAGAGGCGAATACACTGGATTCAACAAGAACGTCTTGCAACCCGGCCCTCACATGACCGACAACTCATTTCGCTGGAGTGTATCGAATGTATATCACCAACGGTTGGGATCAGCAACCGTTTCCTGAAAAGGGACGACATCGAAAGATTAAAGAAGTAAAAGGAATTTCTCTAGATAGGTGATTATACACCATAATGGGTGCGACTCACATAGCCATGCTGCCTGACCGATTTTTTGTCATTTTCCGGTTAATGAGGCTTGAGTTTATAATTCTTCTTTTCCAGGTACCTCGCCACCATTTACTTTGAATGCCGCATCGTCAGATCCATAGGAAATCACTAATTGATTTCCATAAAAATACTCAGATTGTTAGGCTAAAGAAGTTTCCCTTCTTTGCCACCAACTTCGTACATTTGAAGAAATCAACGTACGTAGTCCCTTTGGAAATACTCTGTCAGACGCTCGACCATACAAGTTGTCCTGGGATTGGACAAACCGAAGGCACCCTCCTACTGCATCCTAGGAATCACCCTATAGATCAGTAGCGAGTAGTCCTTGCAAATCCGTCGATTTCAACCACGACAGAGTCACAGTATATCTCTAGCTGCTAAACCAGAGATTATAAGTAATTCTACCGTTTTATGAAGATCTACGGTCTTTAATTTCTTTGTCTTGATCAGTATATGATATCTTCAACATTTCGTATTTGTTGGACGGAATGGTTTTCGAATATAAATTCGATCCCGGTCTTTCCGTACCAATAATCGTATTGGCCAGATTTGATAGTCGGTTATTTAACTATCAAATAAAACAACAATATAACCATGGAATAAAAATGGTTTTACTGGTTAAGAATTCACCATTACCTAGCCCATTTAATTATAAGTAATTAATAAATGGTCATTTTAAACTTCTAAAACATTCTATATTTTAAAACATGGTACTCGATTCTCATTTCAATATATTATTCTTCTCAAAACAATTTCAATCTATGTTTAGAAAAATATTAGTAATTGTATCCAATTTCTATTGTATTATTATTTTAAAACATCAAATACAACACCATTTATTTTTTTATTATCGATTCAACTCGTCATTTGTAAAACAATCATTACAACCTCTCCTCGTCACTTATCTTTTAGAATAAACCTATTCTAGATCTTATCTTCTTGCTTTTAAAACATCATTATATCTTCAGAAATCTCCTTTGTTTCCTTTTCTATGGAAATATCATTTCATATTCTCAAGCCCGTTTTAATTTCCATTTATTTTGGAATATATTATATAATTCCAAATTATTTAAATACGTTATATTATTATTTCTCAAAGTAAATTCCTTTTAACCTCTTCACCACTACAACTAATATCATCTCTTGATAATCCTGAAGTCGTTCAAGTTGGGGTGTTTCAAATTACCTCTCAGACCTTGATCAACAACATTCTTATCTTAAGATAGGTATCCGTTTTAATACGCAAAACCAATATTCCACCCCGATATCAAATCAAATCCCATTTTAGTTGAAGCTGATAAAACCTCATCTTTTATTTAATACAGCTAATTTAGATCGCATATTATAATTCAACTCGCCTTAATACTTTAATTCAAAATTGGGTTCCCATCTAGATTTCTAGTTCATTTCTAATTCGTTCAACAATTTTTCTCCTTGAGAATCGAGTTTCCATTCCATTGTTAAATAATGTTAATTTAAACTTAACTTTTTAGCCTCACGCCCCATTTTATAAACATTGTTTTATAAGATTCAGGTTTTATGTAAAACCTTTTTCTATCTCGCTTTTCTTTACCAAATCCAAATATTTCATCATAAACACTCATTTAAGCGATCATATTTGCTTAAATACCCTTTTTATACCTTCGTTATAAAACTTGGTTTCGTTCATATCATCTTAACTAATTTCATTGCAACTTTGATTGCTTACTTACTTGAATCCCATTTAAACATTTTCCTCTTAAAGTAAAATACTAATTTACTTCTTCGTTACTTACCATAGAAATAGTCAAGTTCTTTATTTACTAAATAAATGGTAAACTCCCTTTATAAAATCTTATTAAATTAAACAAATATTCATTTATCCATTTCATAGATTAATTTCAAACAAATGAATCAAATAACAATTCCAATTAAATGAGTTGACTTGGTAACTTAAATCATGATCAACTCGTTAATCATCTTCATTAGCCCTTATTTTAAATTAATAATATAATTAATTTAAATCATTCTAGTTAATCATCTCCTGGAAACAAGTCATCTGATTCTTAACCGTTACGTTATTTCCCATTCATCAGTTTATAAAGACTATTATATAAGAATTTATTTTACAAAATCATTTAATATTTACTTAAAATCTTAAATAATAAATAATACATATTAATTTCCTTTTATTAAACTTCTATTCAAATACATTGATTTAAAAATCCATTTTCAGCTATAGAATAAATTTGATAACTGCATTACCGTCGATTCACCTGACGGTAGTCAGTATTGATAAAACAATTCATTTTTAGGTCAACTGTTGCTAATTACTCAACCAATACTGTCTATTGGTTGAAACAAAACAAATGTTGAATTTAGATTCAACAATCAATGATCAATTCAATTATCCAATCATATCAGTTGAATAGTTCATATAATGACCATATGAAAAAAAAAAACAATAAATTTGAGGAATCCAGTTGGATCCCTCCTACCTGTTTTCACCTGCATCCAAATACATTATCTCAACAATATTATCTAATTAAATCAACAGATAAAATAATAAACATCACAATAATAGCAATTCAACCATCCATCAACCAGTTAACAATCATGACACACAAATATTTGAACCCAACTTATATAAAATATAATTGGGACGAAACCGAGTGAGTTGAACTCACCTTGATTCGTTTGCCATGGAACAGTTCGTTTCAATTAAATTGATTTGCAGTTTAATTTAATTAAAAATCCCCGTAGTTGTCGATTCTGACCAAACCAGCCGCATCGCGTTGTGTACGTCCATATTGTTCCATCGTCTGTTGTTCCATTCAATCTCGGTACTGCATGATGATGACATAAATTTCAATATGGTATTTGTTTATTTAAAGTAATATTATTAAAACTTAATTACTATTTATTTCCTAATACTATTATTCGTTAATTAACATTCATTTAGGTAATATATCTCTGGGCCACGTTCTACACATGCCGTTCACCGTAATTGGTTAGGCAGTTTCGATTTTCTTTTTATCAGGTCACCAAAAAGCTTCCCCAGGTCATTTGATATATAATAATAAATAATTAGGTAGCTTAAAAACATTATTAAGCACAACATACTTGTCTCCCAGGCTATGCTATGATTCAAATGGGTTAACTATCACCTTATGTCTTACAGCTTAAATATATATATTGTTTTGGCACAAGTATAAGTACGGTTAGGCAGAATGAACTGGTCTGGGCGCAAATTATACCCCATGCGGTCACTTAGCTCGGCACATCAAAACATAAAACTATACATATTTGGAAACAAGATCAAGCACTTTTAAGTAAGATTAGGGTCATATAATAAACACGGTTTAGGCATATTAAAAGGTTAACTATATAACTGGGAAAAAAATGGTTCGCCTTTTGTATGATTGGGATACTTATATCAATATATATATATATATATATATATATATTATTTGTTAAACTCGCTTACGTTCATTAGAGGAAGAATAGGCACCTTATTTATAACATTCAAAGCTTATTACTTCCTATGCTTTAAATTTGTTCCCACTTCACTGTTCCATTTTCTCCTTGCTGCTCCTTTCTTTTCGAAAGTGATAATCCACTCTACTGTACCAAACAACCAACCCACATACACCCGCTTCCCTATCCGCTACAGACCAAGTGCGCGACTCTCAGTAAACACGCACCTTCTCCCCATATTAATTCGAACATTAACACTATATGCAAACCAATACACTGTCCCCCTTGTTACCACACACGAATTTTTCACCTCTTCTTTTACTCACTTCACATATATATACTTCTCCACTGCTTCGAGACCCCGCCCCCACGCAAATCTTCCATCTGCGGTTTCTATAATTTTTTTATGGGTTCGGTTTCTTCATTTTGCTGGAAATTTTCATGTTTACTATTGAAGTTGGTTTCATGCTTTTCTTTTTTTTGTTTGCAAAAGGAAGAGAAGCCTGGGTTATTTATAGCATGGATAAGCGTGGCGGTCACGAATACTTGGCAGTCACGAAGACTTGGGATCCACGGATACTTGGGGATCAAAGATAAATATTTATATATGTATAGGTGCAGAGATAGGTAGCAGTGTAAAAGAAAATGAGGTTGACTCAGTAGAATAGCTATGTAACATGCCACGTTAGTTTTTGAGAAAAACTTAACAGTGAGGGTTTGTGTATGTATTTTATATGTTTTATTTTTTTAAGCTTAGTTTTCGCATGCTTTTTATTTTATTCAGTATTAAAGCATATGTATTCATTTGCCAACATAAAGTAAATGACATTCTGGTTCATGCATTCCATGCGTTGAATATAAATATTAGCGCTGGCAATGAAACCAAGCTTGATGCACAGACGTACAAAATCTTAATTCTTCTTCTGTAGTCCTAATGCAAGTGGAGTCCATATTTAGGAGCTTGCACTACGTTCGTTCATTGTCGAGGTTGCCACAAATTCCCAGTTTATATCCAAACTCTTTTGCCTTTGGGATCCGAGCTTAAGTTATTATATTATCTTATTTATGCAATTATTACTTCTACCACTCTTTACGTTGATCGTTATAACTACGCACTGCCACACACAAACTCTGACCACAACAAAAATGGATACACCGCTATGTCTTGACATTCCCGTCCCAATGAAATTCATTTCATTGAAAACGGACTCCGTTTGCACAATGACGCTATTTTAATTTACCGATTCACTCCTAAATTACACGCACCGATAAAACAACTCTGATTGGCTTCAACTGAAAATCTAACAATAATTAGTGATATGTATTTCAAAAAAACTTATTTCATAGAAAACGGAGGCTATTTGAAAAAAAAAATCATTTCTAATGCATAGTTAATATATTGAACAATTTCTCGTGTGCGAAGCACATGCCTCATCATAAGGTAAGCAGTGCATTAGTTTAAACGTTCTATTTCGCATGATTATTTGATTTCTTTGTCAACTGTCGTTGAGCGTTTTCTATCCATACTGGTATACATGAATTTCAAATCGTAAATTACGAAATGCTGCAACGTTTCGAGTTCGTTTTATAATTATATATAAATGTAACGTTCAGACTTCGTTATATAAATGAGTTATATATTATAAATCCATTTTAAATGATATTTTTATATTTAAAAAAATAAATTATATCAAATATCAGACTAACAAAAATGCGGTATGTTACAAACATCATAGCAGTTTTTAGGTATCAGTTCTATATTTGTTTAGGTATCAGTTTTATATTTTCTAGTTGAATTTAGATCATAGAAGTTTTTAGGTATCAGTTTTATATTTTCTAGTTGAATTTACATCATAGCAGTTTTTAGGTATCAGTTTTATATCTTTTTAGGTATCAGCTTTATATTTTCTAGTTGAATTTACATCACAGCAGTTTCTGGGTACCAGTTTTATATTTTTTTAGTATCAGTTTTATATTTTCTAGTTGAATTTACATCATAGCAATTTTTAGGTATCAGTTTTATATTTTTTTTGGGTATCATTTTTACATTTTCTAGTTGAATTTATAGTATTATGTTGGTATAAGTTTTGATTGTGTATGAAATACTTGCAGATACTGTAGGCTACCGGAATTTACTTGAAATCAAGACTGGATTGAGTAAAAGTAAAAGTAAATGCATGAATGCATGCTTGGAATGGGGAACAATGTTCTATGTACTTAGATTGTGCAGGAAAACAATGTATCATATTAAATCAGTCATGTATCATTGTAGGTATCATATGATATAAGTGGGTATTATTGTGTATTACTGAGAATAAACTCATTTTTGTGATAATTGAATTGAATTGATTTCTATTATTTTTTTAATCAATAGGTATTATTGAGAACAAATATTATTTTTGTGAGATTTGAATTGAGTAGGTGGGTGTTTTTTTAACAGGGAGTATCAGTTAGAATCAATGTTGTGTATCAAAAAAAAGTGAATTACCAAAGCAAACAACACAAATCTACCTACTTGCTACAGTTCTCATAAACTAAGCCATAAAATGATACCTTAAAAAATATAAAACTGATACCTAAAAACTGCTACAATATTTAATGACAAAAGTAATACAGAAAATGTTTAAATCATAGTTTGATTGTTTAAAATGAAATAAATTCATTTGAGTAGCAAAACTGATGCAGCAGTACAAGAATAAAAGTAAAATAGCATCGAAACTATAAACAAAACAGCATATGTGACGACCCCAAAACCCCGTACTACGGTGTCAAGGGTAATCTTTGGAATATAACACCTAAACAGATAATAGCAAGACAGAATTAAATAAATACACCAGATAGTGAACAAATAATACACTGGATAAACATAATCATCAGAGTTACACAGTATACAGGATCATACTTGGTACAGATACAGTTCAGCTATACATAAATGTCTACAACGGAAAACAAACATAATATGTAAAATAGGAGCTGAACAACATAAAAAGAGATAAATGATAGAATCCATCTTCAGCTCCAGCTATCCAGAAAGAGCCTGCTAAAACCTGAAGACAAGGCTGCCCGTGTAGAAAAAGGGGCACTCGAGTTTGCAAGTGAAACAAACTACGAGTCAGTCATGGGACTGGTATGAGAAATCTACTTAACACATTTTAATAATATGGCCAATCACAGGACCACGCCACTTTCGCGGAATGGGTTTACTCCATTGGATTGCCAGTGTTTTAAAACAATTAAATATTTTAAACATCGCAATGCTTTTTATAAAAATGAAGCCGATATAAGACTCAAGTCCCATCACACAATGCAACGCAAACCGAAGGATAGAGTTTTACCTTATATCGACCAAAACATGCTTGATACGAGCAAAACAAATCATTTAAAATGTAACTTTGTCATTTAATTCTTAATCATACTCCAACTGTAAAATAGTAAGAGAACGATCCACTAAGTATTAACCCCGAAGGCCGAAACCAACATCAGACCAATACCCAGGAAACCACCCATCTTAGCTTGTTTGCAGTTAGTTTCTAATTTTATACACAATCATAAATATCAATCATAGACGACAAGAGCGTCCCATGCCATTATGTCGCCAAATATAGGTTTACAATCAAAACCGCACGATGTCGTATTTGGAAATTGGATTTCCGTCATGAACCAAGGCAAAAGATAGTCCTTACTGACTTCGAGACAATCTAGCTCATGTCTCAGGATCAGAGCTCGAGTGACCCTTGGAGCGACAGGGCCGGTCCACTGATGTGGATTAAAATTCCTGAACACTACGTTTCCCCGCCCTTTGGGGCGTAAATGAGCCAACGAATGACTCCATTGGTCCCGGATCGACCGATATAACCGAGGCACCTCGCAACAGCAACAACCACACAGGTGAAAAATAGTATAAATGTCAGCCAGTTTAAGTACCGACACCACCTCTATCTAGAAGGAAACGCATGCCCTCCCTAAGGTCCTCTCCCGTTTCTAGTTCATACCGGGGTGTGAGGCTCACGAATTCACGTTATACACAAAGCTACGCCACACAGGCGGTGCTTTGATCATCAACCACAAGACTTTGCTTTTCAACAGAAGCCTTGATCACTGCATCTTAGCACGCCACACAAGTAATTCACACCATGCAACTGATGGCTATCAATCATACAGAATGAATTCCCATGTCAGACGCACAGTCCATTTGCAAGTCCGTTCTGGGTTTGAACGAAACCGGAGGCAATATATACCTCGCTTACCCATCAATCTCCACGTACGTCTGGACGATCACCACTCATTATCCATATTTCGGGATGCCTCCCAATCAGGACATCACTTACCATCCAAACGAGGTGAATATCTCCGGTCTTCGACCACCGTCTTCATCTTCGATTTCTTATCGTCGATTCAGTTATTCAGAATGGGATAAACCCGGTCTTTCTGAGCAACTCGCGTATGTAATTAACAGATGCTACACAAACACAACATACGCCTTATTCCAATTCATTAGTCACTAACCGTAAATCAGTAAGAGAACGATTTCCCAAATATTAACCCCGAAGGCCGAAACCAACATCAGATCAAAATCCAGAAAACCATTCGACTTAGCTAACCTTCTGTTAGTTTCTAAATTTCACATTCCATATCGTTTATAATATTTTATAACGATAATCGCTATTTTTATTTATTTTAAAATAGCCAATTTATTCAAACGACGCATCGGGCCATAACACAGCCGTGGCGCTGTTTTTCTCCAGATTTGATTTACACATATTTGAAAATCTAACCATTGGATCTTCACAAAATTTATATCATTAAAAAGATCTTTTCAAAATGAATGCAACGGTTCCAGTTTTGGGAAAATCCGACGGTCGGATCTCCCGGTACAATCGTTTGAAGTTTCAATTACAAAATACGAACTGCAGCGTCGTTATTCGATTTAATTTAATTATATTAAAATATATATATAGATATAATTGATTCTGGCGCTGTTTTTCTTCAGATTTGAATTAAACATTCCAGACAATCCAACCGTTTCGGTTTCGGGAAAATCCGATGGTCGGATCTCCCGCACTAATCGTTTGAAATCACGGTTTCAAAACACGAACTGCAGCTTCGTTATTCAATTAATTTTAGTTATATATATAATCTATTCTTCGATTTCAAAACCGTATTCTTTTCATACCTTTGATAAAAATGATATTTTTATACAACCGACATTTATTTCAACACTTCACTATTTTTAACAATTCATGTATATGATAAAAATGTGATTTTTATTGTAAAACAATTCATTTCAAAATACGACTATTTTATATAGTTCATATAGATGATAAAAGTATGATTTTTATTATAAAACAATTTATTTCAAAACAAGACTATTTTATATAGTTCATATAGATGTTAAAAATATGATTTTTATTATAAAACAATTTATTTCAAACACGAATACCATCCAACACATGAATTTCTATTCAACAAATGAATTTCTATTCAGCACATGAAGGTTTTCTATAGTTTATATATATACAATAAAAATGTGATTTTTATTGCAAAACAATTTATTTCAAAACACGACTATTTTATATAGTTCATATAGATGATAAAAATATGATTTTTATTATAAAACAATTGATTTCCAAACACGACTCTTTTATATAGTTCATATAGAGGTTAAAAATATGATTTTTATTATAAAAAAATTTATTTCTAGCACAAATACCATTCAACACATGAATTTCGATTCAACGAATGAATTTCTACTCAACACATGAAGGTTTCTATAGTTTATATATATACAATAAAAAAATGATTTTTATTGCAAAACAATTTATTTCAAAACACGAATGTCGTTCAACACATGAAAATAATTCTAACACATGAATATTATTCAAAATTTCGGCAGCAAAACGGCAGGGTAGTTAAAACTGGGGTCGTCCCTAGTATGGCTCCTCGCTCTACCTTAAAGCCTCGCAGCTTTTGACAATGGGGATTTCATGCATCTAGTTCGCACGCAGGCGGCATGTATATTTTTCATTTCCACAAACTAATCCTATGTGGTTTCAACCAAATAATTATCAACCATAAACGGGTATTTTCCAACCACAATCAATCAATTTCAACCACAAACAATTCTAATCAACCATTCGCTATCAACCAATTTTCACACCAATCACAACCAATAAATATCGTCAATGGTTTGTGGACGAGGGGCATATATATATATATATTTATATGAGCATTTCACTTCTATTTCAACACATATATAATTTTTACAACGCGTTATTAACTTATATATCGAACGTACAACTTGTACAACGCTCATACTAGAGGTGTACAAGGCTTTTATAACTCATACATCAACTATATAATTTATACTTCGTCGTTTTCCATATCGTTTATAATTTAGAAATCTCACATTGGGTTCCACTCCACCAAAAATAGCAGAAGGCTCAGAAAAATATGTGGTCTCTTCGAGAATGTAGAAGACGTCCACACGAATCCACTGTCTCTTGTTTCACTTAATTTCGTCAAGAAACGAAAAGGATATGATTTTTACAGTGAAATCAAAAATCGTAGCGCTTTAAAGTGCTATAATATAGTTTATTTTAAAATAGCCATACCTCAGCTGATTTGTTCAAAACTAGGTTCCGATTTTTCTTCGAATCCGTGTAGCTATTCGTCGATCGGCCTTTGCAGCGTCGGAGGGGGAGGAGCGGCACACCTGCACCTGGAGGAGTTGGCCAGTTCGACGGTTGGAGGAGGGTGCGGTGGCGGTTTGAAACCCGAAACTTCCAGGCGACAAATCTCTCCAATTTCTTAATGAAAAATCCAAACTTGCTATGGATTTGAAGATCTTGACGAGCTCTACAAAATCCCCAACAAGATGGAGGTCTAATTTTGAGCGGATTGAGAGGAATCGAGGAGAGAAAGGAAGAACGTATTTCCGCCGTGCGCTGGAGCAATAATCGGGGAGAGAGAATAGGGGTTGACCAATAGGATTTTTTTATTTATATATTTTTAAATTTCTAAAATACACTCTTTCACACACGAACCCCAATCCAAAGCCAACGACTGTCGCCCTTAGCTAAATACCCCCGTTCCGAACACAATGGGATATGTTTCGTAGGCCATTCGACTGTTTCAGTCAGTTTTCCTTCACATTACAATATAAAACATTCAATATTTAATTTGACGTACATTTCAATTTGCCGTGGCCACATACTAATTCTAAAAATTCCCGGAAAATAAATCTAGCTATGTTTTGACGATACGGTCCCAACAAAACTAGTTTCGTCGAATTCTGAGGTCGTTTGCACAATGGCCCTTTTCTGGTCGATCCAATTTAATAGAAATCGACCAAACACATTTTCCTTTGCCACGCTCACATACTAGCTTCAAAAATTATGAAATTTGAAACCTAGTAATAATTTGATATCCCGGATCCAACAAAAGTGGTTTCGTCGAATTCTGAGGTCGTTTGCAAAATGGCCCTTTTCTGGTCGATCCAATTTAATAGAAATCGATCAAACACGTTTTCCTTTGCCACGCTCACATACTAGCTTCAAAAATTATGAAATTTTAAACCTAGAAATAATTTGACATCCCGGATCCAACAAAAGTGGTTTCGTCGAATTCTGAGGTCGTTTGCAAAATGGCCATTTTCACGGGCTATATAAACTCTATAGCGACCTTTCTGAAAATTCATTTAGCCATAACTTTTGCTTCCCGCTATGAAACTTCGATTTTTCAGATTCGTTAGAAAGATATTCACTAAGATTTAAATATTTTTGGTTTCACTCAAATTCGTTTTGTTTTGCACCCGGTACAGTCATTCAAAGTTTGAATACAAAATTTGAAACTACCGCGCCATTTCAGGCCTTGTTTTTAATTAGAATTAATTATATTTATTTTCAAACTTCGATTCAAACTCCCTTTTCACCGTTGTTATTTAAAATATTTATTTTAAATATTTAAAATCCACTAAAATAGCCAATTAAAAATTTTTAAATTGGTTCAGATTTTCCGGGTCGTTACAATCTCCCCCACTTAAAACTTTTCGTCCCCGAAAAGGAACAAAGTCGAAAGTTGATTAATTAATCAACTCTACTTTCAATCTGGCTTCCATTCTCCAACTTTTTAGTTTTTGAGAATTTTCAAATTCTTCAAAAATTTGGCTAACACCCTAAATTTTCGAAAATTTCGCCATAACCTCCTTTGTACGGGGAGGGGTTTGGAAATTTATTGGGTCGTATTAGGTACCCAATAAATCCTATAAAGCATACACATATTTATAGTGATATATTCTGGTGTTTACAGGGGAGCGTGTATAGATAATAACTCCAGAGAATAAATTCTCGTCACCCTGTCCAAGCCTGAGGGAGTGTGTATTTTTAATTACTCCAGAGAATAAATTCTCGTTACCTCGTCCCGTGTGGGAAATAAATAATCCATGTGCCGTATCTAATAACTAGAGAGACGTGATTATTGTCAACTCCAGACCCGTGTGGGGTTTCTATTAATCTGGCAATTTATCGTTACAATTTTATATGGTCCATATCAGTCATCAGTTCAACCTGTAATATATAGTCATCGCCATACAAGCCTCTCGCTCGTATGGTAAATCTTCTACCTCGTCACACAAGCTCCAACTTCTTATGATGAAGTATGCCTATCTTCAAGAATTATGCCATGTAGCGTAGTTCAAAATTAATTGTTACTATCCTATGGCGACGTTTATTATTACACACAGAACAACCAGCACTCCGCATCCAATGGCATTCACAGGAGTTGATATAATAATAAAATTGCGCATCCAACTCATTAAGGTTTACCTATTTGTCGGGCACGCAAATAAAGTCTTTACTCAACAGCTAATCCAATTACCTGTTCAAACATATATAATGCACAAGTATACATTTCTATCTATTTTTATATCAGTTCAATGTGTGATTTAATCGAATAAATTCTACCACTCATTCTCTTATTACTTAAATAAACTATTGTTCTAATAATTTAATTAATCCAACCCACTATCACACAACAACAAACAACAAGCAATTTGTTTTTAACTTTTCAAAATCATACAAATTAATTCATACACTCTTTTTAAATTAATCAGACTATAGAATTAAAAGTGCACATCCATGGAAAGAAAATAACAACAGAGTGGAGAACTAAACGGTAATGCAAAGTATGGTAAATGTACCTTGCACCGGAGTCAATCAGAGATATCTACTCGACACTTATGATAGGCTTTCTGAATGCTCTCCTCGGTTTCCCAAGTACAATCTCGTGGATCTCCACTCCATTGCACTTTGACTAAGTGAACCTTCTTGTTCCTCGGTTCTTTGGTTTCTTTGCCAATGATCTTTAGCGGCTCTCTTCTCACAGCCAATTCAGGAGTAATTTCAATATTCTGTTGTGCAGCTTCTTCCACGATCAAGTCTGGATCATTAACATGCTTTCGATGTTGAGATACGTGAAATACATCATGCACTCCAGGCAACTGTAACACCCCGTATTTTATATGAATTTAAGAACTACAAATCTGAGTGTAATTAAAATATAACATAAGAATCAGGGAAAACGGGTTGCGCCATTGCGTTTGTCTCAAAATTTTGCTTGAAAACGAGTCCGAATTTGTGAGAATCAGAGTCCGTATGACCAAGTTATGGCCCTCCAAAGTTTTAGAAATATTCAGAGTTCAAAACAGCTCGAATTGGAATTCAAAATTCGAATTTCAAACCCGGAACAGACTGGGCGGGAAATTTCCCACCCAGACCCAGGTCGACTAGGAAGTCGACCCCCCCCCCCCCAGACCAGGTCGACGGGGCAGTCAACCTGGGTGTCGACCTGGTCCCTGAGCTCATTTTTGGGCCAGGGTTCGTTCTGATGTTTCCAGTCCGATTTCTGTCCAGATTCATCTGCCTAAACCTATTTAAACAGCCCCAAACCTAGCCTTCTCTACACACAATTCTGTTCTGCTTCTGGTCTGCCTCTGTTCTATATAAAAATAAAAATGGCGTCGCTACTCTGCTGGAATCAAAACTAGAATCTAATCAACATCAACCTAAGCAACTCAATTCAAACTAGAGATTAAAGCTTCTGCAACGATTCTACAACAATTAAAGTTCTTTCTTTAATCCAACCAAGACAAGTGCAGTTATTTTTTTATATAAACTTTAATCATAATTGTGACATGATTGTAAATCTGAATTTGAGATTGTGTATGTTCTGTTCTGATCTATTTTATTCTGTATCTCTTCTTCTTTCTGTTCTATAGCCAGGCTACTACGAGCCTACGCCAATCTCCTAAGAGATTAACGCACGAACACTTAAATGTTTGGGACAAATAATGAATGTGGCATAATTGGACATGGCTAATCTGTGATTGATTTAAGAAAAAGGACATAGGTTGTAAACTAGATTTAGATCTATGCATATTCTGTGAATTGGAAGAAGAGGAACCATGGTATGTTAACATGTGACTTGAGACATTGGACATAACGCATATTTTGAATTAAGATCTATTATAACTAGATTGTTGGGCATATTGTTTATATAACAATTCATGATTTAAAAGAGAATATGACTTAGGTGTGAAGATCTATATTAAGATTTGATAACTATCAAATGTGAATAACACCTAAGTAGGAGATTTTTGAATATATGACATGCATTGAAGTCGATGGGTATATTTGGTATAATTTATAAGCGAATCTTTTGTACTAGGCAAGTTGAACTAAATTGGGACATGTAAATTATGACCATAATTTGTGACATGTTAGTTCAATACAAACGTGGGGTATATG
Source organism: Allium sativum (assembly GCA_030737875.1). Lineage (NCBI taxonomy): Eukaryota > Viridiplantae > Streptophyta > Magnoliopsida > Asparagales > Amaryllidaceae > Allium > Allium sativum. The sequence continues at coordinate 974,620,184 of CM060915.1, read as the reverse complement.
ATCATAGTGTGAATCATGACAACTATTTAGGCATGCAAACTTAGGCCAAATTTATAATTAGGCAAGATATGTTTGTGAAACTTTAAGGAATGATTAAATCTGTTATATTTGCCTAATTTGCTAATTCTGCTATATTTGCCTAATCTGCTAGTTCTGTTATATTGCCTAATCTGCTAGTTCTGTTATATTGTTTAATCTGCTAGTTCTGCTCTACTGCCTAGTCTGCTAGATCTGTTCATCTGCCAAATCTGTCATCTGCTAAGTCTGCTGAAAATGCCAAATCTGTTATATGCTAAATCTGCTAAATTACTTAATCTGCTAAATCCGTTAAGTCGCCTAATCTGCGAAAAACTGTTATCTGCTATATCTGTTAAGTTGATATATTCAGTCTGTTATTGACATAATCTGAATTAGCTATGAATAATTGACATGTATATTAGGCGTGAGCATAAATGGTAAATTATTAATTAATTGGCCGCAAAGATAAACATGGCTAACTCGAGGTTAGAATGAGTTTGCGGCGTAATCCTGCCCGGAACCGCCCGGCACATCCAGTGGCCACAAACAATAGGTTCCAATGTGAGAAGTTAGTCATAACGTGCTTGAAACTAGAGGTTAGACTCAGTTTGTGGCAGAAATCTGCCCGGAACCAACCGGCCTAACCAGTAGCCGCAAACTGTCAGTCTAATGTGAGAGGTCTGGGCATTAATATTTAATTAATGAAAATATGAGATAAATATGATGTTTAAAACGTGTTGGGCGGATAGGGTTAAACCCACTAGACTGATGAATTTAATAAATCTGTTCCATGAATCTGTAGGCCCAATTACAAAGTTAGACAAATCTGTAAGTCTGTTAATCTGTAACTGGTTAATCGGTAAGTCTGTTAAATCTGTATATATGATCCGTTAGTCTGAAAACTTGTATGTGAACTAGTTGATCTGAATTCTGTATGTCTGAACTTGTAAATCTGAAATTTGTTACCTGGGGACATAAGGATAGGAAAGGAATTACTTGTGTCATCTGTTGTTTGGGACCCATATTAGTCAGTAACCCTTTCTGGTATCAAAACTTTGACCCAACAGTAGGTAGGGTCCGGGCACGCTTACTGAACTAATTATAAGCGGTTCATTCTGATAATGGTGAGGGGTGTTGATGGTGCGTTCCAACCGGGTCATGTGCGTGCATGGATCCCGGTCTGCCTCTGTGGATGTAAGACGCCGTGACATCCGTAAATAGGTCTATGTCATTCAAAGGTTGCCACTTTAGGGAACGATACACCCTTCTGTGCGGCTGACACAGGGTATTTATGTATTAGGGAGCCGATCGCTTGGGGTAGGGTTTTAGGGTACACTTAGTTCTGTCTGTTTCTGTTGGTACCGTCTGTTTATGTTGGGTGGTAACACCTGTCTATTTCTGAGTGGTACCGTCTGTTCGGGTGGTAAAGGCCCAGTACTAGTGTACACCTAATTCTACATTCTGTTTCCGTAGGGATTAATATGTTTCTGCTTCTGTCTGTTTCTGTTCGGGTGGTAAAGGCCCATTACTAGCACTCTCTTCTGTGGAAATTATTCTGTACCCGTTTCTGTTTCAGTTTAGACATTAGGGTGACACCTAATTCTGCTATACTAGTATTAGTGCAGAGAAGTGTAAAGCAATAGCTTATATCATTCTGTTCTTCTGTTATATCTGCTACACCTGTTACAGTTATCTCTCATCCAGTTTTATTTTCATGTCATGTTATTATTATCTGTTCATAACTGAAAATCACTGGACTTGCCAGACTTTTTTCTGACCCTTGTTGTTTCGCCTCCTTTCTTCCGTTCCCCCCCAGGTTTTGTAGAAGGGAATACTCTAGCTTGATCCAAATTTCTTCTGCTTGAAGTGCTTAAAGTATGGCTTGTCTTCTTCTGTGGGGATTATGATTTTAAGTTATGTATTTTGAAGGCTTTTGTACAAGACTGATATTTTGTACTTGAATTCTGATATTGTGATTTGAAAGGATGTAACCAAGCTTATTTCGGTTTCTGTTGTAATAAAGTTATAAATTTTTCAAGTATTGTTTTGTCTGTCTTGTAAGTTTCTGTTTTGTTTACTAAAATGCTCCACCAAAATTAAGGCATTCCCTTTGTGAGTGACCTTAACGCTGGTGGGGTGTTACACTTGGTATCAGAGCCGAAGGTTACCAGATTGGGTAAAGTTATTGAAAACTATTTTCAAAAAGGTTTTGAAAGGAAGTATTTTCAAAAATAAAGCTTATTTTGAAAAACATAATCCCCAAGAGCCATATACCTTTCCTTCAGTCCTTTTTGTAATTGAATCTTTCCTTTTTCGTTTCAGCATGTCTGAAGCATCTGAGATACCAGAGGGTGTTCATGTACCCGGTTGGTTTCGTCAATATCTTGAGGCTAGGACCGCCGCCGCAGGTCCAGCAAATGATCCCCCTCCTCCACCCCCTCCTCGTGCAATTTCTTTCTCAAAGATCTGTATAGATTTTAGGGCCATGGGTGGGAAGGATTTCAAGGGAACTGAATCATTCGTAGAAGCGAGGAACTGGCTCAAAGAAACTGAGGATCTATTCGTTATCTTCGAGGTGGACGATAGGCAGAAGGTACAGTTGGCGGTATGGATGCTCAAAGACGAAGCTTCCTATTGGTGGGAAGTCACTAACGCCGAGAGGCCAGTTGAAACATGGATGGATTTCAGAACAAGGTTTGAGACAAAATTCCTCTCGCAAGCTAAACGAAGTCTACAACTGGAAAAGTTCTTATCTCTTAAGCAAGGAAGTATGACGGTCAAGGAATACGTCAACCAGTTCAACCAACTGGCTAGGTTCGGATTGGATTTAGTCAACACTCAGCATAAAAAGGCTCTCCGCTTTGTTAAAGGATTGAACGAGCCACTGCACAGCCTAGCCATGACCCATGTACCCATGGGAGCGACTTACGAGAAATTGGTGGGCATGGCACTACTGCACGAGGAAGACAAGGGCCCGAAAGAGACAAAGAAGGAAGAACCACAGAATAAGAAAGCATGGCCCAAAAAGGAAACACAAAAAAAGGATGAGAAGTCTGAAGATAAGAAGGGGAAAAAGTGCTTTACTTGTGGAAGCTCGACTCATCTGAACAAGGATTGCAGAAAAAGGAAGGGCACTTGCTTCAACTGTGGTGAGATGGGACACTTCACTAGGGACTGCCCGAAGAAACGAGGGCAAGGGTAGAGGGCAGAACCCACTTCTAGAGGACAGGCGAATGCTCAAGGGACTAGTAGATAGGGTAGAAATAAGAAAATTTAAGTAGAAGGTTTAATTTTCTTATCTGATTGTTGAGTTAAAACTCTTTCTGATTCTGGCATTTTGATCCTGTAATCGATACTCTGCACTTTAATACTAGTATTGTTTCTGATTCCGCTGTAGACCCAAATCCATAAGGGTTATGACTCATCTGTTTGTGATTGGGGTTTGAGAGATATCCGTGTTAGGCGTCAAGTAGGACGCATACATTCTGGGATTTATCATGCTTAGTTTTCTAAGAATCATTCGGTAATCTGATCTATACCAGTAATCTGTAAATATCTGAATATTTCTGATAAGGTTAAGATTTCCAATTTTGACATTATCTAAAGAGGGCAATCCTCTGGGTGTCAATCTGATGTTGGTTTCGGTCTTCGGGGCCGATACTTAGGACCCATGTCTAATGGGAACCAAGTTTTTGTTTTATCTGTACTCGCTTCCATCATTTGACTATATCCTATCGATCGAATCTTCGAACTTTAGGTAGAAACTAATGGGTGTAAACATGTGTTTGAGACATGTTATGTTTGATGGTTGCAAGTGGTTGCTAGTGGTTGCTCGTGGATGCATATACACACACTAGGCACTAGATCGGCTCGAAAACACTCTCATGCTGCATATGGATGTGTGAGCATTTTCAATTTTTGTGGATGCAAAATGATTTACTCAGCACATGGATGTTGCATATGACTGAATGGTTGTGCACTCATATAGAAATGATATGTATCAAGTAGGAAAATTGCATACATGTTGGACTCATGGCACTGGCATAATTCGCATTAAGGAGGTCAACTGAATCAGTGGACCGCCTGATCTTTGCATTAGATAAGGAACATATACACACACTTTTGCATATGTTCATACAACATTAGAAGTTTCTAAGGACAATGGACGCCAGTGATGGATGATTATTGAGTAGATGAGTGATTGGATTGTAGGACACATTCTTCTTAACTTGAAGATTTTGGGGACGAAATCCTTTAAGGAGGGGAGAATGTAACACCCCGTAATTTCTGTGAATTTAAGAACTACAAATCTGAGTGTAATTAAAATATAAAATAAGAATCAGGGAAAACGGGTTGCGCCATTGCGTTCGTCTCGAAATTCTACTTGAAAATGAGTCCGAGTTTGTGAGAATCGGAGTCCGTATGACCAAGTTATGGCCCTCCAAAGTTTCAGAAATATTCAGAGTTCAAAACGGCTCGAATTCGAATTCAAAATTCGAATTTCAAACCCGGAACAGACTGGGCGGGAAATTTCCCGCCCAGACCCAGGTCGACTGGGCAGTCGACCCCCCCCCCCCCCCCCAGACCAGGTCGACTGGGTAGTCGACCCGGTCCCCGAGCCCATTTTTGGGCCAGTGTTCGTTCTGATGTTTCCAGTCCGATTTCTGTCCAGATTCATCTGCCTAAACCTATTTAAACAGCCCCAAACCTAGCCTTCTCTACACACAATTCTGTTCTTCTTCTGCTCTGCCTCTGTTCTATATAAAAATAAAAATGGCATCGCTACTCTGCTGGAATCAAAACTAGAAGCTAATCAACATCAACCTAAGCAACTCAATTCAAACTAGAGATTAAAGCTTCTACAACGATTCTACAACAATTAAAGTTCTTTCTTTAATCCAACCAAGGCAAGTGCAGTTATTTTCCGATATAAACTTTAATCATAATTGTGACATGATTGTAAATCTGAATTTGAGATTGTGTATGTTCTGTTCTGATCTATTTTATTCTGTATCTCTTCTTCTTTTTGTTCTATAGCCAGGCTACTAAGAGCCTGCGCCAATCTCCTAAGAGATTAACGCACGAACGCTAAAATGTTTGGGACAAATAATGAATGTGGCATAATTGGACATGGCTAATCTGTGATTGATTTAAGAAAAAGGACATAGGTTGTAAACTAGATTTAGATCTATGCATATTCTGTGAATTGGAAGAAGAGGAACCATGGTATGTTAACATGTGACTTAAGACATTGGACATAACGCATATTTTGAATTAAGATCTGTTATAACTAGATTGTTGGGCATATTGTTTATATAACAATTCATGATTTGAAAGAGAATATGACTTAGGTGTGAAGATCAATATTAAGATTTGATAACTATCAAATGTGAATAACACCTAAGTAGGAGATTTTTGAATATATGACATGCATTGAAATCGATGGTTATATTTGGTATAATTTATATGTGAATCTTTTGTACTAGGCAAGTTGAACTAAATTGGGACATGTAAATTATGACCATAATTTGTGACATGTAAATTCAATACAAACATGAGGTATATGATCATAGTGTGAATTATGATAACTATTTAGGCATGCAAACTTAGGCCAAATTTATAATTAGGCAAGATATGTTTGTGAAACTTTAAGGAATGATTAAATCTGTTATATTTGCCTAATTTGCTAGTTCTGCTATATTTTCCTAATCTGCTAGTTCTGTTATATTGCTTAATCTGCTAGTTCTGTTATATTGCTTAATCTGCTAGTTCTGCTCTACTACCTAGTCTGCTAGATCTGTTCATCTGCCAAATCTGTCATCTGCTAAGTCTGCTGAAAATGCCAAATCTGTTATATGATAAATCTGCTAAATTACTTAATCTGCTGAATCCGTTAAGTCGCCTAATCCGCGAAAAACTGTTATCTGCTATATCTGTTAAGTTGATATATTCAGTCTGTTATTGACATAATCTGAATTAGCTATGAATAATTGACATGTATATTAGGCGTGGCCATAAATGGTAAATTATTAATTAATTGGCGCAAAGATAAACATGGCTAACTCGAGGTTAGAATGAGTTTGCGGCTTAATCCTGCCCGGAACCGCCCGACACATCCAGTGGCCGCAAACAATATGTTATAATGTGAGAAGTTAGTCATAACGTGCTTGAAACCCGAGGTTAGACTCAGTTTGTGGCAGAAATCTGCCCGGAACCAACCGGCCTAACCAGTAGCCGCAAACTGTCAGTCTAATGTGAGAGGTCTGGGCATTAATATTTAATTAATGAAAATCTGAGATAAATATGATGTTTAAAACGTGTTGGACGGATAGGGTTAAACCCACTAGACTGATGAATTTAATAAATCTGTTCCGTGAATCTGTAGGCCCAATTACAAAGTTAGACAAATCTGTAAGTATGTTAATCTGTAACTGGTTAATCGGTAAGTCTGTTAAATCTGTATATCTGATCCGTTAGTCTGAAAACTTGTTTGTGAACTAGTTGATCTGAATTCTGTATGTCTGAACTTGTAAATCTGAAATCTGTTAGTCTGAGGACACAAGGATAGGAAGGGAATTACTTGTGTCATCTGTTGTTTGGGACCCATATTAGTCAGTAACCCTTTCTGGTATCAAAACTTTGACCCAACAGTAGGTATGGTCTGGGCACGCTTACTGAACTAATTATAAGCGGTTCATTCTGATAATGGCGAGAGGTGTTGATGGTGCGTTCCAACCGGGTCATGTGCGTGCATGGATCCCGGTTTGCCTCTGTGGATGTAAGACGCCTTGACATCCGTAAATAGGTCTGTGTCATTCAAAGGTTGCCACTTTAGGGAACGATACACCCTTCTGTGGGGCTGGCACAGGGTATTTATGTATTAGGGAGCCGATCGCTTGGGGTAGGGTTTTAGGGTACACTTAGTTTTGTCTGTTTCTGTTGGTACCGTCTGTTTATGTTGGGTGGTAACACCTGTCTATTTCTGAGTGGTACCGTCTGTTCGGGTGGTAAAGGCCCAGTACTAGTGTACACCTAATTCTACATTCTGTTTCCGTAGGGATTAATCTGTTTCTGCTTCTGTCTGTTTCTGTTCGGGTGGTAAAGGCCCATTACTAGCACTCTCTTCTGTGGAAATTATTCTGTACCCGTTTCTGTTTCAGTTTAGACATTAGGGTGACACCTAATTCTGCTATACTAGTATTAGTGCAGAGAAGTGTAAAGCAATAGCTTATATCATTCTGTTCTTCTGTTATATCTGCTACACCTGTTACAGTTATCTCTCATCCAGTTTTATTTTCATGTCATGTTATTATTATCTGTTCATAACTGAAAATCACTGGACTTGCCAGACTTTTTTCTGACCCTTGTTGTTTCGCCTCCTTTCTTCCGTTCCCCCCCAGGTTTTGTAGAAGGGAATACTCTAGCTTGATCCAGATTTCTTCTGCTTGAAGTGCTTAAAGTATGGCTTGTCTTCTTCTGTGGGGATTATGATTTTAAACTATGTATTCTGAAGGCTTTTGTACAAGACTGATATTTTGTACTTGAATTCTGATATTGTGATTTGAAAGGTTGTAACCAAGCTTATTTCGATTTCTATTGTAATAAAGTTATAAATTTTTCAAGTATTGTTTTATCTATCTTGTAAGTTTCTGTTATGTTTACTAAAATGCTCCACCAAAGTTAAGGCATTCCCTTTGTGAGTGACCTTAACGGAGGTGGGGTGTTACAGCAACCAATCAGGCAATTGAACCCTATAAGAGAGAGTTCCAATCCGTTCAAGAATAGGAAACCGGCCAATGAATTTGGGCGCCAACTTCCCAGTTTTACCGAACCGGATAACTCCTCTCATCGGCGATACTTTCAAATATACATAGTCGCCAATAGCAAATGATATATCTCTTCTTCTCTTATCGGCATAGCTCTTCTGTCGGCTTTGAGCGGCGAGTAATTGTTTCTTAACGAAATCGAGTTTGTCCGCAACATCACGGATCATATCAGGTCCCAATACAAGCCTATTTCCGAGTTCGACCCAACAAGCAGGAGATCGGCACGGTCGACCATACAATGCTTCGAATGGTGACATCGTCAGGCTTGCTTGATGTAATAACCAGGAAATCCGAGTCAATTTAAATTTTTTATTTTGGCGATTTTGGCGAATTTTGATTATTTAAAATGAATTATTTTAAATAATAATGACGAGAAATTAATTTTGAATGGAATTCGAACGTATATTTTATATAGATCGTCGTTAGAATATAAATATTTATTTATATATATAAAAGGAATTAAAAATGGCGGGTAGTTCGATAATTCAATTTCAAAATTTAAATGAATGTACAGGGTGCAAAATAAACCGGATTTTAGTGAAACCAAAAATATTAGAATCTATTTGTGAATATCTTTCCAACGAATCTGAAAGATTGAAATTTCATAGCGGGAATCAAAAGATATGTCCAGTTGAAATTTCAGAATAGTCGCTATGGAATTTCGGCCCTTAAAAATGGCCATTTTGCAAACGACCTCGATTTTCGATGAAACCACTTTTGTTGGATCCGCGATGTCAATTTATTTCTAGGTTTCAAACTTCATAATTTTTTGAATCAATATGTTAGCGTGGCAAAGGAATATGCGTTTGACCAGTTTCAGTTGATTTTAATCGACTGGAAAATGGCCATTTTTCAAACGGTCTCAGAATTTGACGAAATTAGTTTTGTTATGACCGTATCGTCAATACGAAGCTAGAAAATATTTTTCTGGAATGTTTCGAGTTCGTATGTAACCCCAGTAATTTGAAATGTGCGTTCAAATTCAATATATAGAGTTATATGTTGATTTTGATAAAAACTGAACAAAATGGTCAGATTGGCCTACGTATTGTGTTCGGGATGGGGGTAATTAGCTAGGGACGACAGTCGATGGGTTCAATTTCGAGTTGAAAATAAAAAGTTGCTTTTAGAATTTAAAATAATTAAATAATATATATTATAATCTCCTTTCTCCCACTCAGTCAACCCTCCCTTCTTCATTCTCTCTCCCCAAATAAATTAAAGAAAAAAAAATCGCAGCCCATCATCGATTACCGTCGCCCCCCTCCAGGCGCCACCACCGTCGAGCGCACCCCCCCTCTCTCCTCCTCCAGTCTCCACTTCTCTCTCCCCTTCTCTCTCTACAAACCCAAGCCCTACATCGTACAAATTAGCGCTGCCACCACGCTACCCCGCCACCACCAGGCCACCGCACCCCCCCTCAGCCACCTGCGCCGCCATTCCGCTCCTACCCCGCCACCACCTTAGCCAAAGGACCCCGTTTCAACAAAAAAACCAAATTTTAAATAAACAGTCCGTCGCTCCACAGCTATGGCCCACTTAGACCACCACAGGTTCTCCCTCCGCGCCCACAACCTCATCACCATCGATCCGACAATGTCCAAACCTCCCGGCTCCACTGATTTTGACTTTCTCTGATAAAAATTTGATTTTTACGACAAGGTGAGTTTTTATTTTATCTTTATTTAATGAAATTAGTTTTAGGAAAATAAAAAATTCAGTTTTAAAAATAAAAGGTTAGATTTTACTATATGTGAATGGAGGATAAAGGTTCGATTTTTCTATATATGGATTCAATATAAAAATTCGATTTTTACATATATTAAGTAGCGATAAAAATTCGATTTTTACATATATGAGGTAGCGATAAAATATTCAATTTTTACATACATGGAGTAGCGAATTAAAAATATGACTTTAATATACTAGAGAATATAAAAATGTGATTTTTATAGCGATGAAATAAAAATTCGATCTTTATATATGAAGTAGAAATATAAAAACATAATTTTTATATAGAATGAAGTGTCGAAAATATATATGAAGTAGAAATAAAAATATGATTTTTATTTATTGAAATGAAGCAATAAAAATATAATTTTTATTTGAACAGCGTGAAAAGAACTGCATTGGAATTTCAAGTAGATCCAGACGGTTCAGCAATTCAAAAGCAAAGCACGGCGGAGTGGAACCCTCGGTGAGAACTTCTCACTTTTAATTTGATTTTCTAGTTGAACTATATACTAGGATGTAGACGGTGTTTAGTAGCACCCGACACCCGTCGTCCACAGACCATGGACGGCTTGTATGCTTGTTTGTTTGATTTTGATGTGTAGTTGATTGTGTGATGTGATGTGAAATGAAATAAAATATTTATATAGTTAAAAATAGAATTTTTAACGTGTATATGAAATGAAATAAATTAATATAAAAAAATCGAATGATTTGTTTATATACACACATTTGACTAATATTGATTGGGACGATAAATTTTACACATCGCCCAACTGCACAAATAAAATCTGTGTTTGATGGTTTGAAAAACCCACACGGGTATTGAGATGATATATGACATACACTAATCCCAATAATTAGTTGTATGTCGATCGATTGATTGACAGACTGTTATGAGCGTTAAATATTTATATTTGATGCTTATACAGTGTAGAACACACTCTGGATGATGGTTGATTATTTATCGTTGTTATTTTATACATGTGTTGTAGAAAATCCGTATAATTAACATTATATGGTAATTGATTGGGCCTCATTCCAGTTTTGAATAGAAATATTTGAAAAGAAATATTTGAATAGAAATAGGTGAAAAAGAAATATTTGAAATAGAATATTTGAAAATAGAAATATATGAAGCCGTGTTGATTAGATTGACTCCATTTTGACATGAACAATATTTATATCGATTTTATTCATTTTTCAATGAATATTGAAGTAGATTTGAAATTCGAATTAAATTGAATAGACTTGAAATTCAAATTAAATTGAATTGATTTGAAATTCGAAATAAACTGAAATGAATTGAAATTGAATAGAATTGAATTCGAATTGAAATTGAATAGAATTGAATTCGAATTGAAATGGAATAGAAATGAATTCGAATTGAAATTGAATTAATTAGAAATTCAAATTGAATTGAAAACGAATTGAAATTCGAATTAAATTGAAATTGAATTGAAATCGATTTGAAATGAAATTAAAAACAAATTATATTGAAAGATTCAATTTTGATTTGAATTTGAAATGAAGTTGAAATCGTTTTGAAAACGAATTTAAAACGATTTATAAAATACGTTTTAAAGGGAAATCGATGAGGTATATATTATATATATAATATAATGGCCTGAATAGAACGCACCGCGCCGCGGCAGTTCGCGAATTCCAACCAGTGACTTCGAACGGATATTACGGGAGATCCGACCGTCGGATTATCCTAAAACCAGAACCGTTGGGTTCGTATCGAAAAGAGCTTTCTAAGAATATTAGAAATTTGAAATCTAACGGTTGGATTTGGAATTATGTCCAAATCAAATTTGGAAAAGGTCGCTGTAAGTGCAGTTCGATGGCCGTTGGTGGAAATCGACTGTACGGGCCTTGATAAAATTATCAAAAATATCAGTAATTTGTGTAAAATCATAAGAAATGATTTGTGAAGAATTAGGATGAAAAACTCCATTTTTGAAAAGATAAAAATAGATTTTTATCGAAATGAACTAGTTTTAAATTAGAATAATAATTTATTTATAAATAAATTGGTTTTGAAATGGTTTTAAAAGAAACCAGAATTTCCAATAATTGAATTGGAATGTATTTGAATCGAAATCATCTTCGGAATAGTTCGATGTTGGGTTTCGTGATTATACAGATGTTGTTATGGAATTTTGAAATATATATATATATATATATATATATCGTTATTTGCAACACGATATTTGTTGGTCGTAGAATTTGTTATTGAATATAAGCCGATATATTTTCTATTTGGAGTCTTGTATTTAATATCGAATGTGATTTGGGTTTGTCGTGAATGGTGTCTTCATTAACACTGTTCTTAAGCCCAATTGAGAAAAAGATTAAATCTTTTTATTTAGATTTAATGAAGTGTACCAATTAAATAATATTTAATTGGAATTGAATTGGTATTGATTTTTGGGTTTATTGTGAATAGTGTTTTAAATAACACTTGTTCTTTAACCCGATAATTAATGGGATGTGATTTTGGGTTTACCGTGAGCCGTGTTTTTAAATGACACTGATTCTTTAACCCAGTTAAAGATTAAAACTAAGTGGAGTTTTAATGAATCTTTAATTAGATTGAAAAGATTGAGAATGGAGTATCACCAGTTTTACTCCAGGCGATAGTTAAATCTTTAATTAGATTCGAACGTGAAATGGTAATTGAATTTACCGATAACACCGTGGTGTTAGATATGAAGTATTACCAGATTTACTTCATGGGATGAATAGGTTGGGATTGGGAAATAAATGATTACTCCGGTGTGGTTCGCTAATCCCGACTAGTTTGAATTGATATTCAAAGAAGATTAAAGAATAAATTTAAAGAATTTATCTTTGATAAAATTAACGGGAACCTTTCCCAAAGTATAAGAATATTTGAATAAAAGAATATTCTGAATTGGAATGAGGCGTATGTTGTGTTTGTGTAACGCTTGTTTATTATATACGCGAGTTATTCAGAAAAAACGGGTTTATCCCATTCTGAATAACTAATTCGACGTGGTGTCGAAGATGAAGACGGTGGTTGAAGACCGGAGGTCTTCACGTCGTTTGGATAATTACTGATGATCTTGATTGGGCCGTAGACCCAAGAGGAGAAAATCAGTTGGCGATCGTCCAGACGTACTTGGAGATCGATGGATATGCGGGGTACTTGGTGCCTCCGGTTTCTTTCAGACCCAGAACGAACTTGTAAATGGACTGTGTGTCTGACATTGGATTTTAGTCTGTGTGATTGATTTCTATTAAATATATATCTATTTGGTGGCGGAGAATTTATTCTCTTGCTTAACACCCTTCTCTGAGACGTACGAGCTCAGGGGTTATATATTGATGGATATCAAACGCATGGAGTGAATTGCCTGTGTGGCATGCCTAAGTGGCAAATGATCAAGGCTTCTATTGCAAAGCAAAGTCTTGTGGTTGATGATCAAAGCACAACCTGTGTGGCACAGCTTTGTGTAGCGTTAATTCGCGAGCCTCACACCCCGGTTGTGAACCAGAAACGGGAGAGGACCTTAGGGAGGACATGCATTTCTTTCTAGTTAGAAGTGGCGTCAGTGGTTTTACACGCCCTGACGAGTTTGACTTATGTGGTTGTTGCTGTTGCGGGGCGCCTTGGTTAGATCGGACGATCCGGGTCCGATGGAGTCATTTGTTGGCTCATTTACGCCCCAAAGGGCGGGGAAACATAGTGTTCAGGCATTTTAATCCACATCGGTGGACCGGCCCTGACGATCCAAGGGGTAGTTGCGGCTGTTCCTGAGGCTCGGGCTAGACAGTCTCGAATTGGTAGAGGACGATTCCTGGCCTCGGTTCAAAGATGGAAATCCAACTTCCAAATACGTGACATTTGCGGTTTTGATTGTAGAGCCTAGTATGATGACATGATATATGGTACCCATGCCGTCTATGATTGATATTTATGATTGAAATTGTTTTATCACTATACACTTATAGTAATAATAAAACATGAAATTTAGCGTACCAAGCATGCTTTGGCTATTATAAGGGAAAACCCTATCCCCCGGCTTGCGTTGCATTATGTGATAGGACCTGGGTCTTATAATAGCTTCATTTTTCTTTATTTAGCATTGCGCTGTTTGTTTTGTGCACTGGTATTCTTGGGAGGAAACCCGTTTCGTGTTATGCGGCGTGGTCCCTTGATTTACCTTACTTTAAAATAAAGATTAATAACTCTTTTAGTTCTCACACCAGTCCCATGACTGACTTGGAGTTAATTGTTTTAACCTAAACTCTGGGTTCCCTTATTTTGACACGGGTAGCTAGTAGTTTTGGTTTTGCAGATTTATATTCCCAGGATCCCGGTTTATAGCGGGAATGATGTTCGGAAAGCTTTGTATCCGTATATCTCCTTCAGTTGTGTTTTGTATTATTTTCCGCTGCTATGTAATTTATTGTAATCTCTGATATTTTGCAATGTATAATATTCATTTATACTCTGTATATTCTTGTATTCTGATGGAATTGTTGTAATTAACAATGAAATGTTCTTCCGGCGGCATTCTTTTGTGGCTTGTTCTCGAAGTATCCGCTCTTTCCTTCACGGGGAAGTTATGGGTTCTCACACTTGGTAGCTGTTGTTATATGAGAACTCCGCCAAATGTAATTGGTCTTCCCATGATCCACCGAAATCTAGAACACAAGCCCGCAATAAATCTTCTAGTATACGATTCACCCTCTCAGTCTGACCACCTGTTTGAGGATGATAAGCGGTGCTCAAGTTCAGCTTCGTTCCCAGTTCTACTTGAAATGCCTCCTAGAATTTGCTAGTAAATATTGGATCTCTATCATTAACTATACTGATCGGCACTCCATGTAGCCTAACAATTTCCTTAAAATAAATCTGTGCCAGACTCTGAGGAGTTCTGTTCGATCTGACAGGTATGAAATGGGCGGTCTTCGTGAAGCGATCTACGATCACCCAAATATTGTCATTTCCTTTTCTGGTTCTGGGCAAACCATCTATGAAGTCCATGGAAATATGTTCCCACTTCCAACCTGGAATGTCCAGCGGTTGCAGCAATCCAGCCAGTTTATGTTGGTCACTTTTGACTAGATGGCAAGTAGGGCACCTTCTAACATATATAGAGATGTCTCTTTTCAGTGATTTCCACCAGAATGTTCGCTTGATATCGTTATACATTTTATTCATACCCGGATGGATACTGAGCTTAGATTTGTGGCATTCATCAAGCACATCTCTTCTGAGTTCAGGAATTTCTGGAACACAAATTCATCCTTGTAACCTCAGAATCCCTTCACTATCGAGGTGGAAATCTAAAGCATTGACTTCACTAATCCGCTGGCTCATTCCTTTAATAAATTTATCATCTTTTTGGAGAGCAGATATCTTGTAAATTAAAGAAGTCGCAATGATAAAACTAGCGATCATAACATTCTTTCTACTTAACGCATCGGCCACGACATTGGCTTTCCCTGGAGTGTATAGAATCTCAAAATCGTATGCTGCTAGGAACTCTAGCCAACGTTGCTGCCTCAGATTCAAGTCTTTCCGAGTGAACAGATACTTTAGCGACTGGTGATCTGTAAACAGTTCGAATTTCTCACCCAGAATATAGTGTCTCCAGATTTTCAAAGAAAATACTATAGCCAACAACTCAAGATCATGAGTGACGTAGTTCTTTTCATGTGGCTTCAGCTGGCGACTAGCATAAGAAACAACTTGACCTCTTTGCGTTAAAACTGCACCAAGGCCTTCTCTAGAGGCATCTGTCCAGACTTTCAAGTCCTGATTGCCATCAATTATAGTTAACACTGGAGCCGTTGTTAATCTTAACTTTAGCTCCTTAAAAGCCTCTTCACATTCTGGAGTCCACTTGAATTTTGAGTTCTTCTTTGTAAGCTTTGTCAAGCGACTAGATATCTTCGAAAAATCTTTAACGAACTTCCCGTAATAACTAGCCAATCCAAGAAAACTTCTGACTTCTGTGGGAGTACTAGGTTGTTTCCAGTTTTGAATAGCTGTGATTTTACTTGGATCCACAGCAATTCCTTCTTTCGATACAGCATGGCCAAGAAACTTCACTTTATCTTGCCAGAATATACATTTGGAAAGTTTGGTTTTAATACATTCCTTCTCAGAATTTCCAGAACCTGCTCCAAATGTTTTTCATGTTCGGCCTTTGACTTAGAGAAGATTAGAATATCATCAATAAAGACCAGAACAAACTTATTCAAGACTCCTCTGAACAATCGATTCATCAAATCGACGAAGTAAGCTGGAGCGTTACATAAGCCGAACAGCATTACTAACCACTCATAGAATAAGTCTGGACTTCTGAATGCTGTCATAGGAACACACTCTTCGGCAATACGAAGATGATGGAAACCTGTAGCTAGGTCCATCCTTGAAAATACATGTACTCCATTCAGACGATCCAATAAATCATCAATTCGCGGCAATGGATATTTATTCTTTATGGTCTGCTTATTCAAGTCACGATAATCCACACATAGTCGTAGAGTACCGTCAGACTTTGGGACAAACACCACTGCTGTTCCCCAATCAAAGAAACTAGGCTTGATTAGACCCTTCCATACAAGCTGTCGAGTTTGGTTATCTAACTCTTCTTTCTCCTTTAGGGTAATCCTTCGAATAGCGTGCACTACTGGCCTAGCATTCGGAATTAAAGCAATCTTGAAATCGATTTCTCTCTGCGGAGGTAAGCTAACAACTTCTTCGAACACATCCGCATAATTCTTTACGACAGGAATATCTTTGACGAGGTTGGGAATATCCTCTATGACTACAGGGATATTTTCTACTGGAGCAGGAGAAACATCCAAAGATGACCAAAAGTCTTTTCTATTTGAATTCGGGCCTTCACATGGTATGGTTATATAGTTCCCTGACTGGGCCTTTGCCTTAACAACTCTCTCGGCGCATTTAACCTCAACCTCCTATTAAACTAACCAATCCAATCCCAAAATAAGATCGAATTCAGTAAAATTCATGACGATAGCGATGGTAGGGAATTTATAACAGGAAAAAGAGACAGGTACCGCGCAAATCCAACTAAGATCAAGGGAACTCCCAACCGGATTATGTACAGTGATGGGTTCTTTGAGCTTCTTCAAATTCAAATCTAGCTTCTTAACTGCATTCTTTGCAATAAAGCTTCGCGACGCGCCTATATCAAACAGTACCTTAACTGGAATGTTTTTGACATTGAGCGTGCCTTCTAAAACATCAGACCTTTCCTGAGCAGACGAAGATGCAGGCACTTCTGCCACTTCATTTACATGCCCTGCTTCAGGTTTTCTGAATAGCGGGCAGGCCTTTAAAAGATGAACAGTCTGATGACATCCACCACATTTTCTATTCTCTTGAAACTTCGTCTTGGATTTAGATCCACTCTTCATTCGTTTCTTCGAGGGTTTACAATTCCCTTACAAATGCCCCTACTTATGGCAGTTATTGCATATGGCAGTCGTTACTGGTTCTTTCTCAGATCTGGCCCTTTTTCCATTGACTTTAGGCTTCTTACTGACCTCAGACATCGTACTGGCCTCAGGACGATCAGTTTCAGACTCACCTTTATTACCAGAACTGACTTCCTCTTCGTACTGCAACATACCTTTCTTGTCGAGATCCTCATACTGGTAAGCCATGTATATCATTTCAGAAAAAGGAAGCTTCACATTCCTCATCACACTATCCTGATATTTTCTTTGCAGGCCATGAATAAACCTCAGATTCTTCCTCTTTGGATCTTGAATCAGATGCGGGGCAAAATGAGAAAGTTCATTGAATCTCTTATGATATTCTGGAATGGTCATATCTCCTTGTATCAGATAAGAGAATTCATCACATAATCGCTCAGTTGCTTCAGGAGGAGTAAATCTTTCTAGGAAAATCACTTTGAATCTGTCCTAGGTGATATCACCTTCTGGATTACCCTCAACAACCGAATCCCACCAGAACAAGGCTTCGTCTTTGAGTGCCCAGGATGCCAGTAATCTTTTCTGGTCATCTCTCAGCTTTAAACCGTCAAAGATTTTCTAAGCAGAACGAATCCAAGCTTGTGTTTTCATAATAGATTCTTCGCCCGAGAACGGTATTCCACCCATATTTCGATACTTAATTAATAGGGCCTCAATATCCGGTTCTGCATTCCTTCTATTTCTGACACTCATTTTTCTAGTACTTCTGCAAATAGCAGATCAAGTGTCAGGTCAACAAAAAAGGTATTTCAAACATAGAGACATATACTTTAAATGTAAATGCATCTATCAAGGTGTTATTTCATCCTGCTATACTCATACTAGGATATTACTGATCCTATCTGTAATGAGTTATTCGTCCTAGAACACTACTGGTTCTATTTCTGACGAGTTCGTTAATATGTTATATTCCAGCACTAAGCTTAACCAAAGCTCTGATACCACGATGTGACGACCCCAAAACCCCGTACTACGGTGTCAAGGGTAATCTTTGGAAAATAACACCTAAACAGATAATGGCAGGACAGAATTAAATAAATACACCAGATAGTGAACAAATAATACACTGGATAAACATAATAATCAGAGTTACACAGTATACAGGATCATACTTAGTACAGATACAGTTCAGCTATACATAAATGTCTACAGCGGAAAACAAACATAATACGTACAATAGGAGCTAAACAACATAAAAAGAGATAAATGATAGAATCCATCTTCAGCTCCAGTTATCCAGAAAGAGCCTGCTAAAACCTGAAGACAAGGCTGCCCGTGTAGAAAAAGGGGCACTCGAGTTTGCATGTGAAACAAACTATGAGTCAGTCATGGGACTGGTATGAGAAATCTACTTAACACATTTTAATAATATGGCCAATCACAGGACCATGCCACTTTCGTAGAACGGGTTTACTCCATTGGATTGCCAGTGCTTTAAAACAATTAAATCTTTTAAACATCGCAATGCTTTTTTAAAAAAAGAAGCCGATATAAGACTCAAGTCCCATCACACAATGCAACGCAAACCGGAGGATAGAGTTTTACCTTATATCGACCAAAACATGCTTGATACTAGCAAAACAAATCATTTAAAATGTAACTTTGTCGTTTAATTCTTAATCATACTCCAACTGTAAAATAGTAAGAGAACGATCCCCTAAGTATTAACCCCGAAGGCCGAAACCAACATCAGACCAATACACAAGAAACCACCCATCTTAGCTCGTTTGCAGTTAGTGTCTAATTTTATACACAATCATAAATATCAATCATAGACGACATGAGCGTCCCATGCCACTATGTCGCCAAATATAGGTTTACAATCAAAACTGCACGATGTCGTATTTAGAAATTGGATTTCCGTCATGAACCAAGGCAAAAGATAGTCCTTACCGACTTCGAGACAATATAGTCCATGTCTCAGGATCAGAGCTCGAGTGACCCTTGGAGCGACAGGGCCGGTCCACCGATGTGGATTAAAATTCCTGAACACTACTTTTCTCGGCCCTTTGGGTCATAAATGAGCCAACGAATGACTCCATCGGTCCCGGATCGACTGATATAACCGAGGCACCTCGCAACAGCAACAACCACATAAGTGAAAAATAGTATAAATGTCAGCCAGTTTAAGCACTGACACCACCTCTAGCTAGAAGGAAACGCATGCCCTCCCTGAGGTCCTCTCCCATTTCTGGTTCATACCGGGGTGTGAGGCTCGCGAATTCACGTTATACACAAAGCTACGCCATACAAGCGGTGCTTTGATCATCAACCACAAGACTTTGCTTTTCAACAGAAGCCTTGATCACTGCATCTTAGCACACCACACAGGAAATTCACATCATGCAACTGATGGCTATCAATCACACAGAATGAGTCCCCATGTCAGACGCACAGTCCGTTTGCAAGTCCGTTCTGGGTTTGAACGAAACCGGAGGCACTATATACCTCGCTTACCCATCGATCTCTACGTACGATTGGACGATCACCACTCATTATCCATATTTCGGGATGCCTCCCAATCAGGACATCAGTTACCATCCAAATGAGGTGAAGATCTCTGGTCTTCGACCACCGTCTTCATCTTCGATTTCTTATCGTCGATTCAGTTATTCAGAATGGGATAAACCCGGTCTTTCTGAGCAACTCGCGTGTGTAATTAACAGGTGCTACACAAACACAACATACGCCTTATTCCAATTCATTAGTCACTAACTGTAAGTCAGCAAGAGAACGATTTCCCAAATATTAACCCCGAAGGCCGAAACCAACATCAGATCAAAATCCAAGAAACCATTCGACTTAGCTAACCTTCAGTTAGTTTCTAAATTTCACATTCCATATCATTTATTATATTTTATAACGATTTATCGCTATTTTTATTTATTTTAAAATAGCCAATTTATTTAAACGACGCTTCGGGCCATAACGCGGCCGTGGCGCTGTTTTTCTTCAGATTTGATTTGCACATATCTGAAAATTTAACCGTTGGATCTTCACAAAATTTATATCATTAGAAAGATCTTTTCAAAACGAATCTAACGGTTTTTGTTTTGGGAAAAATCCGACGTTCGGATCTCCTGGTACAATCGTTTGAAGTTTCGATTTCAAAATATGAACTGCAGCGTCGTTATTCGATTTAATTTAATTATATTTATATATATATAATCGATTCTGGCGCTGTTTTTCTTCAGATTTGATTTAAACATTCCAGATAATCCAACCGTTGGATCTTTACAAAGTTGGTGTCGTTGGAAAGATATTTCCAAAGCGAACCCAACAGTTTCGGTTTCGGGAAAATCCGATGGTCGGATCTCCCGCACTAATCGTTTGAAATCACGGTTTCAAAACACGAACAACAGCTTCGTTATTCGATTAATTTTAATTATATATATATATAAATAATCTATTCTTTGATTTCAAAACCATATTCTTTTCATACCTTTGATAAAAAATGATATTTTTATCCAACCGACATTTATTTCAACACTTCACTATTTTTAACAATTCATGTATATGATAAAAATGTTATTTTTACTGTAAAACAATTCATTTCAAAACATGACTATTTTATACAGTTCATATAGATGATAAAAATATGATTTTTATTATAAAACAATTTATTTCAAAACACGACCATTTTACATAGTTCATATAGATGTTAAAAATATGATTGTTATTATAAAACAATTTATTTCAAACACGAATACCATTCAACACATGAATTTCTATTCAACACATGAAGGTTTTCTACAGTTTATATATAGACAATAAAAATGTGATTTTTATTGCTAAACAATTTATTTCAAAACACGACTATTTTATATAGTTCATATAGATGTTAAAAATAAGATTTTTATTATAAAACAATTGATTTCAAAACACGAATCTTTTATATAGTTCATATAGATGTTAAAAATATGATTTTATTATAAAACAATTCATTTCAAACACGAATACCATTCAACACATGAATTTCTATTCAACGAATGAATTTCTATTCAACACATGAAGGTTTTCTATAGTTTATATATATACAATAAAAATGTGATTTTTGTTGCAAAACAATTTATTTCAAAACACGAATGTCGTTCAACACATGAACCCCAATCCAAACCCAACGACTGTCGCCCGTAGCTAAATACCCTCATTCCGAACACAATGAGATATGTTTCGTAGGCCCATTCGACTGTTTCAGTCAGTTTTCCTTTACACTACAATATAAAACATTCAATATTTAATTTGAACGTACATTTCAATTTGCCGGGGCCACATACTGATTCTAAAAATTCCCGGAAATTAAATCTAGCTATGTTTTGACGATACGGTCCCAACAAAACAAGTTTCGTCGAATTCTGAGGTCGTTTGCAAAATGACTCTTTTCTGGTCGATCCAATTTAATAGAAATCGACCAAACACATTTTCCTTTGCCACGCTCACATACTAGCTTCAAAAATTATGAAATTTTAAACCTAGCAATAATTTGACATCCTGGATCCAACAAAAGTGGTATCATCGAATTCTGAGGTTGTTTGCAAAATGACCCTTTTTTGGTCGTTCCAATTTAATAGAAATCGACCAAACACGTTTTCCTTTGCCAGCTCTCATACTAGCTTCAAAAATTATGAAATTTGAAACCTAGCAATAATTTGACATCCCGGATCCAACAAAAGTGGTTTCGTCGAATTATGAGGTCATTTGCAAAATGGCCATTTTCACGGGCTATATAAACTCTATAGCGACCTTTCTGAAAATTCATTTAGCCATAACTTTTGCTTCCCGCTATGAAACTTCGATTTTTCAGATTCATTAGAAAGATATTCACTAATAGATTTAAATATTTTTGGTTTCACTCAAATCCGTTTTGTTTTGCACCCGGTACAATCAGTCAAAGTTTGAATACAAAATTTGAAACTACCGCGCCATTTCAGGCCTTGTTTATAATTAGAATTAATTATGTTTATTTTCAAACTTCGATTCAAACTCCCTTTTCATCGTTATTATTTAAAATATTTATTTTAAATATTTAAAATCCACTAAAATAGCCAATTTTAAAATTTTAAATTGGTTCAGATTTTCCGGGTCGTTATAGCATAACTCTATTAATACAAGAAAACTGATACCTAAAAAAACTGCAAACTGATACCTAAAAACTGCTGAACTGTATTAAAACTAAAATTAATGCAAAAAATGTTACATCACAGTTTGGTTGATTATAATGAAATAAGTTCGACTGTAATACATAGATTATGCAACAATACAACTACAAAATAAATACAACACTAAAAACCCAACAAACAAATATAAAGCAGTATTAAATAAACAAAAATGATACCTAAAAAAAAATATAAAACTGATACCCAACTGCTGAATAGCTGATCATTAAAATTGGAGAATATAAAAAAACCATGAATCACCTTGCGAAATAAAAAAAACCTAATCAGCAGAAATGAACATTAAATTATAATGATTATAGCAACAAAAAAATTCAGTCGAGGTTTATTTTTGAGATCGATTTCATGCCGAATTTTGCTATTTCGATTGATTTTCGATGTTCGATTAGAGGAGATGCCACAGATTTGTTTTCATTCAATTTCCAGTTGAGATGATTTCGTTAATTTTGATTTTCTAATTTCGTTGTACGAAATCGAAAGAGAGGAATGAGCAACGAAATTTTTTAGGGTTATGTTCTTTTAGATGAATTTTTAAGCGCGTGTCCTTGTGTGGATAAATTATTAAGGTCGATTGTCATTATCATTAGTTTCCTGTTTTACAAAACCTGCAATTCTGGTAAATTGTTACATATGTGGTTTTTTCTCATAAATCTTTCAAAACTGAGATTGGTGCATTTTAATTGTCATTTGATCCACGATAGACTGAAAACTCAAGCTACGTATGCCAAATACAGTTTATATCAATGACTAAAATTCAATGAGTAAATCCTGGTTTTTCAAATTAAAGATAATTTATTACCTGATCACATTCTTGGATGTGAATTGAGATATATATGTCTTCATAATATATTGAGTAATGCATGTATAGAAATTGTATTACACATTTTCTACAATACAAACTTTAATTGTTATTTGTTTTCAATTTGATTGCAAAATCTATGGCCAAGGACCATTACATATGTTATGGTTTACAAAATTAAGACATTGAATATGGTTAATTCTCTTAATCTTACTATCTATGGTATGTTTTCCCTAACAAGATGCCTACTAATCTCTGTCAATAAGTTTCCATTTTTCAGCTTATTTCTAACACATTTGGACGTAACATTTTTTATTCATGCACTGAGCATTTGAATCATGTCGAGAATATATTTTTTAATTCGTGCTTGGTTTTTGTGGTTATAGACTTTTATTAGGGTGCTTCCCATAAATGAACAAATGATTTGCCTTGATATTAATAATAATAATAAAACGTAAGGTGTTTAATTGATTTAATTTTACAATGCCATGTACTATTATTTGTATTATGGCTTTTTGTTGTTGCATATAATGCTACGAAAAGACACTGCATCAGGTTCAAAGTACTTTCCTTTTTTCTTTAATATTGTATAAATCGTTCCTGTCATCATATAAATTCTACCTTTTTTTATCCACTGCTAGACCAACTTCTATTAGTTCAGTGTTGCGGACTGCATCTTATTGTACAAAGTTCTTTATTTTATTGCAAATTAGATTAGGAGATTGTGGCTGAGGATTGCAAAATTGATTGATCACCGCAAATGGAATACAATATTGCATGGACCCAGGCAAATGAAGCTACAAGTGGTAATGAATTCTTTATTTGAAGCATTCTACCTTCTCTATGTAAATCTTACAATTGTATCTGGTGAAGGGAATGAGCGGAAAAGGATGACACTTTTTCATGCATTCAGAATTTCTTCTATGTTAACTTCCTATTTTTTTAAGGAAAACACACTAAGAGGGAAATATAGATCTATTTTAAATGTTTTTTGTTCCAAAAAATAAAAAATAAAATAGAGATTGAAGTTCTAGAGTACCTGTTGACCACTTGCTGGCAATTAGTGACCAAAATCCACTGTGCATTAAAGAGCAGTGGTCGGTAATCTTAACCCCCGTCAAAACAATCAGATAAGCCCAAAATTATTTGATCCCCTCGAGTGCCACTGGTGTTACTATAACAATAAGAATGCTATAGATAGTTATGTATCTAATTCTGCTATACTAATTCATTTATTTTTCTGTTTAGTTAAATGGACAAAACCACTCATTTCGGTAACTATATGCGTTTTTGCTTGAAACATACATGTACGAGAGTATTGTTGTCTTTGTGTATGAGTTGGTAATGACAATAAGATGCATTTCTCATAGCCAGAGATATCCCGATGGTAATTATATTTGCTTCAACAAACCCAAAGGTCTTTGATGGAGCTTCGGTTGTAATTGACTTTCCAAAATTTGCTGTGAAAATACCAATGCAAATAGATAGTGTTACTTTTCGGTATATGAAATCAAAGGTTATTTCCAATGAGTATGAAATCCAATTAAACCTGCAGAAATTGAAAGCGCTAAAATTTTATAAGGGGAAATTAATGACCAAGACTAAAATAACCTAAAGGAGATATGCACATGGGCCACGATGCATATAAATATAGTGCAAAAAAAATATAATGTGAAAGGCATACAATTTACCTTCACGATTTTAGTTTATATGAAAAATTAGAAGTAAAAAAGAATACTTTAGTCAATTAGCTTATCCATAGTACTTTTAATCTCCTAGCTTTATACTTTTAACTATTTCCTTTGTGCAGGTGAAAAATCGTTGACGTTAGATGAAAATACCACAACAGCTGGATGGAATTACATATCCCACCTGATCTGGATAAAATGGTTAATCAAGCAAGCAACGGGAACTATTGTACATCTCTACAGTGCAAAACATCTTTTTTGGCCTTAGTTAAAAGGTATAAATTATTATTGAAAAAATTATTACATTGTGGCCTAATCTGAATTAAATACATGAAAATCTATCTATCTCATCATTGACATTTGCAATACTATAGGATCTGAATCATATGACTTTGTTGATAAGGAGGCCACACACAATCATGGAGGGTATTGTTGATACATACAATTCGAAGTACAGTTTTGGTGAGTAGGATTTTTTTAACTATTATATTTGTTCTGCTATTATTAGTGCAAATTACTTATGATATTTAAATAACCATTTGCAACATACAATCTCATGAAAAGCACGGATTCTTCACATAAGAGTTAATAATTATATTATATTCAGTTCTAATGGTTGCATTACTTATACTATTTGCCTTTTGTGTATCTAACTTGAACAACTTTATTTATGGGGAGCATGAAGTAAACAAAGTAGCAAACTGTCTAGATTACCGTGGAAGATTAGTTTGAATTTCGGCCTGCACACTGTGACATGATATCCATAGTGAAAAACATATAACTAGAAAGATTTCTGGTATCCATCTTTTGTATATTCCAGTGGATAATCAATCACATGGTTAGGTGGCATCTAAAACCTTTGATTCAATTGTTGTTAACAATATTTATTCCTTTCTTTTTTTCTAAGTGTATATTTATATGGCCATCAAGCTTCCTTGGTTACAAATTATTTTACTAACTAAAATAACAACTTAGCTGGAGGGAAAGAAAAGGTGGAACAGGTTTTGTCATAACAACATAGCTATAATGAAATGCACTTATATTGTTGGTTGTAGGTTTAATTCACTTCGAAGTCAACCAGATTGGAGGGAGAACTCAAACTAGCATTAATGGAGGAATATTGGATAAGTAGTGATTCAGCCTAAATATGCTATGTCACAGTCATTCAAACTCTACCTTCAATTCATTCATAACGACGCCAACGAGATAGATAGAATAAGGAAGAAAAGATGACAAAAAGACTGAAAGAATAATTCTTAAAGAATTCTATCTGCGTTACTCTACCATCTTGTGCTTTTGGAAAATGAAATGTTGCAGTTTGCACCTTCATTTTCTACTAAACTGCATTTATGTATATTTTCAATGTTAGTATGTATATTTCTTTGTTGGTGTACAAACTTATCATTGTATGTATCCATATTTTTCATAATGGTATAATTAATTCTACCAACTTAAATCTATCAATTTTTTTTTACTCGATAGGTTACTATGCAAATTGTTGTGTACTTTATTCAATTTGGAAATATTCGATAGAGGTCATTTGTTTTGTGACTTGCATTAATATCCAATTAAACATTTGATTTTTCAAGCTATATCTCCTTTTTAATTTTTCCTTCAACTTGACCTTTGTTATTTTGATCTTGAGTTGAAATGGAATAAGCCTAAATCAGATAGATGTGTATCCATGTATCTCACATTGTTTTCCCAAATTTATAAAGAAATATCATTACTTGTGAATGATTATGCTTTGCTAATTTTCATTCGGTTGTAATTTGAAAGCTGATTTATTTAGAAATAATGTTCTAAACACGATGTCATATATAATTTGATGTACCAAATTCTGCTTTACTACAATCTCAAGGGTAATTTATTATCTTTCTATAAAATAAGTAGGTTAATTAAGTAATTTATTATCATTATTCAAAATGAGAAAGTGAATTGGTAAGAATTCTTTTTCCTATTCAATATATATTGTCTATAGTACGGCCGATAAAGGACAACAAATAAACGAAACACATTTAACATGGTACTAGATGTCTTTGTTACTATAGAAAGACTAGCTCCACAAATTAGAGTGAATCATTGAACATTTGGTCCAGGTTTGCAATTGGTACCGTTTTCTACTTTGAATTGGAGCAAGGAAAACGTTGATATATTTATCATCCAGTGATGTCTTTCCTTCACTCTCAACCTTTCCTTCCTTCTTGACTAAGTCTGCAAACTATATTGCAATAGAAATGAAATTAAAAAAATTAATTCACTATGATAGCCAACGATCTTAAACTACAAGCTTGTAAAATGTTTTCTATATTTGTTTTTTACATGCATCATCTCTTTTTACTAAAAATGAATCATATAACTACATACATAATTTTGATTAGTAGTGGAAGTAAAATACATGGTTCACAAACTACTTAAATGTCTACAACTATCAAAGAACAACATTAATAACTACACTTAATTCTATGAATCTTTCAAATTTAATGTATTTTTCTCTTTTTATTCGAGGGATTTTATTGTGAAGGACAAATTTCAGAATTTTTTTAAGATCAAGGACAACCCATCAAAAGTTTATTCTCAAAGACAATACACACTGTAAAACTGATACCAAACACATCGTAAAACTGATAGTTAAATTCTGATACCATACACATCGTAAAACTGAAACTTAAAAAGTGATAGTCAAATTCTGATACATGCACACCGTAAAACTGATACCTAAAATCTAGTGCTTTGTCTTTTCGAATAAAATTTCAGCATGTCATCCTTACGACTGAAAAAAATTGTAATTTTGTCCTTGACATTATTTTTCTATTTTATATGCCACTAGCACTAAAACTTTAAATACATAATATAATCTGAATGTGAGAAAAACCAACATTGACTACATCAAAACAGAACCATGAACATTCATAAGACAACATATTCGTCAATCTAGTCATGAGAAGAGACCACACAAATCAGTTATATCTTTCAGAATTCACTTGGTGTTAAAAAGCAAATTGAACATGAGAGAATGAAAAAACTTTAAACTTTACATTATGCTAAAATAACTCACGAACATATATGGTGATTAACATAAAACTAAGGTAACCAATATATATATATATATATATATATATATATATATATATATGCAAAAAGGCATATAATATGATTTCGGGAAAATAAATTAAACAAATGTCGTATCATGCGAAAACTTCAAGTGATACTGTAAGCAAAACTCAAAAACATATTACTGTACTCCAATGATTATCCCAAGTTCCCCATGCTTAACACGAGCCACCATGTATGTGATTCTTACGAACATTTTAACTATGCCTTCTCGCAACATGTATCTAACTCTAAAGAGAAGTCTTTTCCGCCCAACGTCTTGTTATTCACTCAAAAACATTCAACACTCTCCGTATGTGAAGCACGGGTTCCAAACTAGTATACATATAATATATTTTATCGATTTTTATTTAAAACATATTTTATAAAATGTTTACAAATTCATTTAAAAATGATTCCACTTCCATTTCAAATTTTTAATTAAAATTTAACATTGCATTTCATTATGATCTCAACATGATAATATTTTCAAAATGTTTGATTTTGACAATCAATCTTCTCATTATTCATTTTTTAAAATGAATAAAAACAATATAAAAATCCATTCGAGTTAAAATAGTGTTTATATACTTAACTCGGCGTCATATTTTTATATTTTCGTGTCCATCCAAAATTGGACATCAAAATCAAATTTCTAATCTTTATTGAATATTATATTATAAACATTTTCGTATTTATTCCGGATTGGAATAAAATTTCAATTAATATCCATATAAATAAATTTATATGGATTACGTTCATCATATATATCCAACAATAGTTGTAAACAACTATCAGCATCCAAAATGACATCCAATGTGCATTTTATTTCCATATAAGCTTCAATCAAATAATTGATAGTTAGATATATCCGTCAATCAACTGATTAACTGTAATTTCACGCAAGGGAGATGTGTGAGTCAAATATCATTCCAAGACCCGTGTGGGGTTTTCAATCAACAACAATCAATTTAAATTCATTATTGATTCATGAATTTAATCATTTCTAATCCAATTCGAATTATTTTTCTAGCTAACCAATTTTCACTGTTCAAATTATAAATGGGTATTTATATCAAATTTCACTATCACAATAATATTAACATTATTATTAACATGTTAAATATTTCAAATTCATCATCACAATCAAAATACAACAAATCAACAATCCATCCATGAGTTTGCAAACAACTGTGATGTGAGCTACCAAACACCGTATAACAATTTATGATATAATAACATAACAAAATAATTTAGTGAGCGAGTTCTCACCCAATAGCTAAACCAAACACCGTGACACTTCTTATATAAAATTTTCGCTGCGCACTTGCCGTTATCGCTCTCCACAACACAAGTTCACCATTCTAGCTCTACAGTTTGCATACGACCTCCATTCTTCACCAAAGTTGATCACCAATACGGAAACGCCATCCAGGATAACTTTTCCTTATGGCACTTTCTCTCGAAAACGCTTGGATTCGTGGTAAATCACCAAAAACAACTCCAGGCCAGCGAACTTCAGTCACGTTTTTAACACTACAACAAATTGACCATATTACAACGGTGGAAAAAAGTTGTAAAAGACATTTTACAACGGTGGAGCCACCGTCGTCTATTAAGAAGTTGTAATAGACTGAAATCTTTTACAACTGTTTTGCACCATTGCGACACCGTTGTAAAATGTATATTTTACAACTGTTTTCCACAGTTGTAATAAACTTTATTACAACTGTTTATAATTATTGTAATATATTTTATTAATGTTATTATTTAATGTTGTAATATGCGAACAAATTATATGCATATTATTAATAAAAGAATTCATTTCAAAACATATTATCTACAACTGAAGATTTCAAACAAACTTAAAACATGAACTACAACAATATATTAGAATTTTCAAACTCTCATTATTTTTTATAAATCATACAGTATCTCAAGTACATAAAACAACTACAAAGTCCATTATCCAAGACACCATAATCCAAATGACTTGAAGTCATCTTTCATAAATATACATCGCTAGGAGTAACACAAACATAATGAAATTGAGATTTGCTCGCAATGCTGCTGGTCTTGCAAGGGTCTTCATTCTTGAGTTGACTTCTAATGAATTTGAGAATTTCTTGCAATGTTGCAGGTGTTCTTGAATTAAACTACATGAAGTAACATATTAAGCAATAAGAATGAAGTATGTTAAAGTATGAAGTAACCTAAGTTAAAAACGTAATAGAAACTATGCAGCGTTCAATGTTAATATTTCATAAATAAATATGAACTGATATGATAATGTAAAGTATAAACAGTCCTAGAAGACATACCTTAGTGGACAAAGAAAAGGGTCACAGTTCACATTGTCCTTCCTCAAGCAAAGTTGTTCGCATACCAAATCTGAAATTAAAATTGATTCTACATTGTGGACTGTGGTAGTAGCATGAGACCAAAAAAGGAATAATGTTATGTTATATGCGCATACCTGTTCGTAGCGAAGGAAAAATAACCGGTTTTCTTTAGTAAGTAAAGTATCCGAGCTTTCGCATCCATTGCATATCACGTACTCGTCTTCACACAATTGAAAAGATTACATTTATTAGTAGAATACGATGAATTAGGCATATATAAGTGGTTAAACGGGCTATACAGATAATAAGAACATTATGAAGCAAGTTTTGTTGAAATAAAGCATATTTTGTTTTCGTCATCACTATTCAGCATGAAAAAGTACGCCTGTTAACTTGTTTACGTGCCATAAAAAGAAACCTTGGCAACGAAGAATCAATACCATGAATAACCGAATTTAAAACAACTTAGGAAGGAAGCTAGACAATCGAAAGAGCATCTTACTGGTATATTATTGAAGAATACTCTCAAAATTTTTGGGAGAAAATCTTCCCTTTATGATCAACCTCTGTTGTCCAACAAGATTTCCACTTGTACCAAACTCAGCAAGCAAGAAATTTTGGACATGCTCTGGCTATCTATGCATCCAATCAGAATTAAAACATAAAAGACCAGTGAACACCTGAATTTTATCCAGTCAAGTAAAACATTAAGTTAAATAAAATATCTTTAGTACACTTTGTAATGTACTCCAGATGCTTCCTAAAATACAACAGGGTATTATAATTTCATAATTTTGAACAATACCAACAATGATACTCGAACAACTACTTGGGACTTGGCAACACTGAATATTGAAAGAATTTTAACAGTTTTGCACTAACGATATTCACCTCATACACGGTGGCATAGTATTGTAATAAGCAACACAGTCAAACGAACATATTGCTTTTACCGGATTGTTGTCACCAAGATGCCATGAACATTGCATAAAAACCATAAATGATTTTTCAGACGAAAGTTGATAAATAGTATCGGAAGATTAACATAAAACCCAGAATTTGATTAATAAGATCAACGAAATCCTCAAAATCTGAATTAGTTTTGGAGTTAAAAAAAAAGGCCACAACATTGAAATACTGAATTCAATACCAGTAATAATCCAAGCACATGTTTAATTTAGCATATTATGCCAAGAATTTCCTTTTTTTTCCTGAAGAAAAACACACCCACTAAAATATTAATTTTATTAATGTTTATATGAATACCACAACAAGAGAAAATTTCATTGGTATAAAAATATAATTAAATGAAATTTGAGCTTTAATATATATGAGCATATACGAAACATAAGAGCCCAGTCCTTCCTGTTTGTGAATCTTCCGAGAAGCAGTACATCTCCCAAATTTTAACAAACTTCTTCTTCGGCCAATTGTTAATTTACAGTCGATCATACACATAAAAATATATCGCTTTTCTATGATACTAGGAAGCAGAACAGGATTTAATTTATAGTTAAGAGGATTAGTTTACCATTTGGTTGTGTTCAAGTAAGCTAGAATTTGAGCTTTCTTTTTCTTCAAATAAGCTAAAATCATGTTTTTGACCTTTACTTAAAAAATAGCAACATAGTCTATTTTGTTGAGAATGTAGCCAGTCTATTGCATCAGCTCGCTGTTGTATTGGGACCTGGACACGAATGATACCAGATTCAAAGCAAGGCGAATTGTCACTCAAAGCAGCAACTGCCAATTTGAGCTCCCAGAGTGCGGTTTCGGGTGCAGCAACAGCAGGCAAAGTCCCTGTCTGACAAATCCGAACTGCTGCCATATCGGGTCCTCCTCCTCCATTAATCCGACCTCCACACCCATTAACGTTTAGACTGCAGCATGCTCCATGTTTTCCCCGTTTTGCTGATAAAGAGTTTGAGGAGTGGGCGATGGTGAAACGCGTGGTTGAGCTAGGTGCAGAAGTCTAATACCTTGAGGATGTTGGGGATTTTGTGGTTTGAGACGGTAATGGAGGAGAATAAATGCCGTACTTCTGACTTCAAGGATTTGCGGAGCAAATTCTTTCAGACAATAGTTCAACCCACCAGATACAAACGGGTTAACGAACTATTGACTTCAGGATTCAATGAAGCCTTGAAACAGCGTTATCGGATTCAAAATTTGTACGATTTTGATCCGACACAAGAACACTCTGATATTTGATTGCTGATGATGCAATATAGATTATAGAATAGAAGAGGAAGTAGAATACGGTAATTCTGCAACCGTTTCAGAATTGAAACACTATACAAGTGTTTCAGACGGAACTGTTTTGCAACAGTTTAACGGCGTTGCAGAACTGATGAAGAAGAAATAAAAAATTCGGTGATTTAGAAACAGATTTCTGGCGTTGTATATATAGGTGATGAGAGGAGATATCCATTAGCAAAGCGTTGCAATTGTTGAATCGCAACAGCCATTTCTGTTCGATTCCGAAAATACGCATCCTTTCAGTT
Organism: Allium sativum; assembly: GCA_030737875.1. Taxonomy (NCBI): domain Eukaryota; kingdom Viridiplantae; phylum Streptophyta; class Magnoliopsida; order Asparagales; family Amaryllidaceae; genus Allium; species Allium sativum. The sequence goes on along the minus strand of CM060915.1, from coordinate 974,587,500 downwards.
TTGCAACGCTTCTGAAGCGTCGCATCCCCTTTAGGACGAAACCGGTCGACCGCCCAAAAACCACCGGTCGACCGTTTTCAAACAGAGAATAAAACGGTCGACCGGTGAGTTTTGGCCAGTCGACCGATCTGTTTCATCGGTCTAATGGATCACGAGACCCCAAGAGCCCCAAGGCCCAAGGCCCATCTTTTGACATTTTAAAGATTATTATCTATGCCAAGTTCATGCTCAAGGCCCATTGCCTTATTCCTCCTTTTCTTCTTTCTTTTGATATCATGTATCAAGCTTTTACCTATATAGTGACAAACTCTTTTATATTCTACAATGTGGGACTAATCCCTACACCTTATCTTCTTCCATTCTTGCTTCCCTCTTCAAAAAACAAACCCATACCCAAACTAATTTGAAAATTTACAACATTCTCCCCCAATTTTCAAGATAAAATGGACGGCTGAATCACTAGTGTGACTTCCTACATACCCAAGTGGGATCAAGCCTATGTAGTTCTAAGATCAAGTTTTGCATCATCGTGGAAACAACACATAAATAAAAGTATCTTTTGGATTTGAACTTTTACTTAGTGTAAACCATTCAAAGTTCTATCGAGATTCAATGGTGAACGAATCTTGAACCATGTATCCCTTAATGATAAAACCGGATCAATCACACATGTTGTATTCCTTAGTTAGAGTGTTCTGTATTGCTCAGCACGTTAATGGCCATGTGCTTAAATCCTGGTTCATGAGTCTACTTCGAAAGCGGTCTTACTTTCCTAGGAAACGGCCTGATTTCCATACTCATATAGGTAATTCACTTAAAGTGTTTCTACGAGACACCTTTTAGAGTTTCTAGACTTATTAAGAATATTTATCCATCCTTTGTTCATGCAGAATCCAACACTAACCATTATGGGATTATTGATTTAGTGTTCAATAATCATTTCCTTAACTTGTTGGTACCCATTGAACTTTGTCTATCCTTTTCAAGACACAAGTTGGGTTTCTGTTAAGGATGATCAATCTTCATTCACAGACCTTAGTCCCATTTCCTTTGACTTTATAGAAACCATAGCCTTTGGAAGACTCTTCGTAAGTGGGTCAGCCAAGTTTTTCTTTGTTTCTATGTAATCAACAGTTATAACTCCACTTTTGAGTAACTGTCTCACCATATGATGTCTAAGACTTACATGTCTAGATTTTCCATTATATGTTTTATTAGAATCATTATATATCGTTGCTTGATTATCACAGTTAATCAAGACTGCTGGAGATGGCTTCTTCCATAATGGGATTTCTACTAACAAATTTCTAAGCCATTCCGCTTCTTTACATGCGTCTGCTAATGCAATCAATTCTGACAACATAGTTGAATCAGATATACAGGTCTGCTTCTTGGAAGCCCAAGACACAGCAGCGCCTCCTAATGTAAATATCCATCCAGTCGTAGACTTGGATTTCGATTCTACATTGTTCCAGGTTGCATCACTATATCCTTCTATTACAGCAGGATATCCTTTATAAGATAAACCATAGTTGATGGTTCCCTTCAAATAAGCTAAGACTCTGGAAATGGCTTTCCAGTGTTCGAAACCTGGATTACTCGTAAATCGACACAATACACTTATAGCATGTGCGATATCTGGTCTAGTGCAATGCATAGCATACATAAGACTCCCAATAATACTGGAATATTCCAATTGAGAAATGGTACGTCCAGTGTTCTTTTCTAATTTTATACTTGGATCTAAAGGAGTTGGTGCTGGTTTGTCATCATAATGATTATACTCCTTTAGGAACTTCTCAATGTAATGAGATTGAGTTAATAATAACTCCCCCGTTTTCCTAATGATATTAATTCCTAGAATTACATCAGCCTCTCCCAGATCTTTCATATCAAATTTAGAAGATAGAAACTTCTTAGTTTCATTTACACAGGATATGTTGGAACCAAATATCAGCATGTCATCAACGTATAAACATATTATAACATAACCGTTGTTATCTGATTTGCTATAGATACATTTATCTGCATCATTAACAATGAATCCAAATGACAGTGCAACTTTATCAAACTTCTTATGCCATTGCATGGGAGCTTGCTTCAGGCCATAAAGAGATTTAACTAATTTACAAACTTTCTTTTCTTGGCCTGGGGTTATGAAACCTTCAGGTTGTTCCATGTATATCTCTTCTTCTAAATCTCCATTTAGAAAAGCTGTCTTTACATCCATTTGATGTATGACCAAGTTATGAATTGATGCAAGTGCTATTAAACAGCGTATCGAGGATATGCGAACCACCGGAGCATATGTATCAAAATAATCTACTCCTTGTCTTTGTTTATATCCCTTAGCAACTAATCTGGCTTTGAACTTATCAATGGATCTGTTTGTGTTCAACTTTTTCTTGAATATCCATTTACATCCTATAGGTTTTGCACCAGGAGGTAAATCGCTTAATACCCAAGTTTGGTTTAACGTTATGGAATTCATTTCATCATTGATAGCTTCTTTCCAGAAATTAGAATCTCTAGAACTCATAGCCTCAGAATAAGTTTTGGGATCATCATCGACGTTCATTACATATCTTGTCACATTAAGGACTTCGTCCTTATTTCCTTCTACGAGATATGTTATGAAGTCAGGACCATAGTCCTTCTCTATTCTCGCTCTTTTACTTCTTCTGTGTTCAGTACTATCATCTGGTACTGACACTTCCTTGCTATTTTGAGCAGGAGCATATTCATCATCATTTGTATCATTAGTCTCAGTTGGTTCTGGACTAGATGATCTCAATGGATTCTCAATAGTTTGATTTTCAAAAAATTCTAAATCTACAGATTCTATGACTTCTAAGGTATTAAGAATCATAAATCTATAAGTTATACTATTAAGAGAATATCCAATGAAAACACATTTAAAAGCCCTATTACCTAACTTTGGTCGTTTAGGATATGGTTTTCTAACATATGCTAAGCAACCCCAAACTTTAAGTCTAGTAAGATTAGGTTTTCTATTGAACCATAATTCATAAGGAGAAATATTATTTTTCTTAAGTGGTACTCTATTTAAAATGTAACATGCAGATAACATAGCATCACCCCATAGGTTATAAGGCAAATTAGAACTTATGAGCATGGCATTAACCATTTCTACTAAAGTTCTATTTTTTTCTCTCAGCAACACCATTTTGTTGTGGTGTATAAGGGGCGGTACATTGGTGAATGATACCATTTTGTTTGCAAAACAAAGTAAACTCATTTGAAAAATATTCACCACCACGATCTGAATGTAACACTTTAATTTTAATTCCTAATTGTGTTTCGACTTCTTCTTTGTAAATTTTGAATTTATCAAAGGCTTCATCTTTTGATTTCATTAGATATACATAAGCATATCTAGAATAATCATCAATAAACGTTATATAGTATTGGTTACCACCATAGGTGATATGACTTTTTAAGTCACCCACATCACTATATACCAAATCAAGCAAACCAGTTTTCCTTTCAACGGATTTAAAGGATTTTCGATGTATTTTTGCTTGAACACATATCTCACATTTAGACATGGATTCGAAATCACAATCAGAAATTAATCCTAATTTATGCATATTTCTAAGTGACTTATAATTAACATGTCCTAATCTACTATGCCATAAATTAACAGAGTTAACAATATAAGCAGAAGATTTCTTTATTAGATTCAACTTAATCATGTCGTTACAAGAATATCCCTGTCCAATAAATTTGCTGTTCTTGGACAACACTAACTTATCAGACTCATACACCATCTTGAATCCTCCTTTGTTAAGAAGGTATCCAGAAATCAAATTCTTACACATATCAGGTACATAAAATACATTGACTAAAGTAAGAACTTTCCCAGAGGTGAATGTCAATTCAATAGTGCCTTTTCCCAGAACTTTGCTTGCAACTTTGTTTGCGCTAGTTACTTCGCAGGATTCTCCGTTATTCTCATCGTAAGTCTTGAACAGATTACGGTCTTTGCAAATATGAATAGTTGCTCCAGTATCGAGCCACCAATCATTATCAATTCCACTAACGGAGTTCGCCTCTTGTACGACAGCCACAAGCTTTTCTTCGACCACATTCGCTTTTTGTTGTTTCTTCCGAAGACGACAGTCTCGGGCATAGTGGTCGGGTTTGTGACAATAGTAACAGTCACCCTTCTTCTTATTCTTGGAATTAGTACCTTTCTTTTTGAACTGTGTCTCATTCTTAGGCTTCAACTTATCGTTAATTTCAACATTATTAGCCTTAGATTGAGACTCAGTTTGCGGATTATCATCTAGTTCGCGTTTACGAGAATCCTCTTCAATACGAAGATGACGCTGTAAACCGTCTAAATCATAATCGGTTTCCGCATGTTTTAATTTCTTCTTATAATCATTCCAAGAATTCGGGAGTCTCGAAATAATAACTCCAACAACAAATGATTCAGGGAGATCAATACCGGCATCCTTAAGTTGATTTACTAACAGTAGTATTTCACTAACTTGTCCAATTATGGACTTGTTAGTGACCATTTTGAAATCCATAAAATTGCATATAAGAAATTTCTTATTACTTGCCTCAGAGATGCGATATTTGCTTTCTAGCGCAGTCCAGAGAGCCTTCGCGGTGTCCAAGGTCCTGTGAGCATTGTATATCGGAGTAGATAGTGCATTCAGAATGTGACCTCCGCATAGAAAATCTTCCTCTTTGCGCTTTGCCCTTTTTGCTTTTAGTTCCGCACTATCCTTATCTGTTTCCTCCGGTATTTTCTCCAGTCCATCTTCAAGAATATGAAATAACTTGACTGTGATCAGGAAGAATTTCATGGTCTCTGGCCAACGAGTGAAATTCTCTCCATCAAATCGCTCTAACTTCGTCAAATGCTGATTCATTACTTGTAACGCGCTCAAACCTTCCATGGTTGAAAGTATTGTCTGAAAATTTGTTGGGGATTTTGTGGTTTGAGACGGTAATGGAGGAGAATAAATGACGTACTTCTGACTTCAGGGATTTGCGGAGCAAATTCTTTCAGACAATAGTTCAACCCACCAGGTACAAACGAGTTAACGAACTATTGACTTCAGGATTCAATGAAGCCTTGAAACAGCGTTATCGGATTCAAAATTTGTACGATTTTGATCCGACACAAGAACACTCTGATATTTGATTGATGATGATGCAATGTAGATTATAGAATAGAAGAGGAAGTAGAATACGGTAATTCTGCAACCGTTTCAGAATTGAAACACTATACAAGTGTTTCAGACGGAACTGTTTTACAACAGTTTAACGGCGTTGCAGAACTGATGAAGAAGAAATAAAAAATTCGGTGATTTAGAAACAGATTTCTGGCGTTGTATATATAGGTGATGAGAGGAGATATCCATTAGCAAAGCGTTGCAATTGTTGAATCGCAACAGCCATTTCTGTTCGATTCCGAAAATACGCATCCTTTCAGTTTTGCAACGCTTCTGAAGCGTCGCATCCCCTTTAGGACGAAACCGGTCGACCGCTCAAAAACCACCGGTCGACCGTTTTCAAATAGAGAATAAAACGGTCGACCGGTGAGTTTTGGCCAGTCGACCGATCTGTTTCATCGGTCTAATGGATCACGAGACCCCAAGAGCCCCAAGGCCCAAGGCCCATCTTTTGACATTTTAAAGATTATTATCTATGCCAAGTTCATGCTCAAGGCCCATTGCCTTATTCCTCCTTCTCTTCTTTCTTTTGATATCATGTATCAAGCTTTTACCTATATAGTGACAAACTCTTTTATATTCTACAATGTGGGACTAATCCCTACACCTTATCTTCTTCCATTCTTGCTTCCCTCTTCAAAAAACAAACCCATACCCAAACTAATTTGAAAATTTACAACAGAGGAAGACACCAGCGTGAGGAAGGAGAATTTGGGGATCAATTTTGATTTATGGGACAAGAAGAGACGCTGGCGTGAGGAAGGAGAATTTGGGGATCTATTTTTATTTAGGGCATAAGAAGAGACGCCAGCGTGAGAGAGTAAAATGCGATACGTGATTTGTTTTGGAGCCAAAATATCGCTCTTCCCACCAAAAATTCGCTAACATCTTTAGGACCGCCCTCTTTTTTCTGTGCATAATTAGAATTTTGCCTAAACCTACAGAATTTAACATTATAACCTAGAACCAAGTATAAATTTGTATTAAATATAATATGGATATCTTGGGTTTGCTAAATTATTATATATTATATTACTTAATAATAATAGTTATTATTAATTATTTCTTCTTAATTATAATTAAATATAATTTATTAAAATTTTATTTTGTATATTTTACTAATTACTCATTATTAAATACTTAACAATCATTATTAAAAAATAATTACTATTTATTAAATATTAAGTATTTATTATTTATTTGTAAGGTTATTATCAGTTATTAATTATTATTAAAATATTAATATTATTAATTATTAAATATTAGATATTGCTAATATTTAATAGGCCTCTATTACAATTGGTAGAAAGAAGAAATTATGAAAATAATTTTGTAAAATTTTCTAATAAAATCGTTTTAATTACTAATTATCAAAATTAGTTAATAATATTAAATATTATTCTTATTTATTACTTCTTAATTATTAATATTGATGATTATTTCTTAATTATTTATTACTAAAAATTAATTATTAATTATTTAACAATACTGATAATTTATTATTTAATATACTAATTATTAAAAATTATTCACTAATTATTGATTATTTAATAGAAATTATTAATATTATTAATTAATTGTTAATATTATACTAATTACTAATTATAAAATGTTAATTGTTAAAACTGTCACTTATTACAACAAGTAAGAGTGAAAAGTTGTAATAGGCATTTATTACAACTGTCACGATAAAATAGTTGTTAGAAATATGTTTTTTGCAACTTTCAGGAAATCACAGTTGTAAAAAACCTCTTTTACAACAGGTATTTTGTGACAGTTGTAAAGTTACAGTTGTAATATGGTGGTTTTGTTGTAGTGTAAAGCAGCTCCGAACTCCAAAATTCGATTTTGATATGTGCATTTCATAGAGAAAAACGAGATCTATGACTTTCATTTATAGGGCTTTGGCCAGAAATGCACGGACTGAACGTTATTGAGCAAAGAAGGAGAGGGTTGTATTTGCAAAATGGGTTTTTGGAAAAAGAGGTTTTTTTGGCTAAAGAGGGTTGTATTTGTAATATGGTGGTTTTCCAGAGGAGGAGGAGCTACTGACGGAGGCAGGTGGCGCAGGTCAGAGGGTAGGGTGGCTGCAGTGGTGGTGGGGCTCGGAAAGGTACCTTAGGTGGTGGAGATGAGTTTTAGGGTTTGCAGAAGAGGAGAGGAGGAGGAGGGGTGGCGCCGCAGGGGAGGAGGCGGCGGGGGAGGTGCGGGAGTGGAGGGTGCGGTAGTAAGGGTTTGGGGGAGAAGGCCATTTTTGAAAGAAAGGAGGAAAGGACGAAGAGGAAATAATGAAGAAGGAAGAAAGAAAAGAGGCTTAAGTAGAAAATTCCCGCCCTTCTCACGGATCGCCCAATCTCATAATGATTCTGTTTGTTATGAACTTTTGGCATAAGATAATATACAGAAATATGAATCCAATGAATCAAGTTTCGTCAAATTTCGAGTTCGTTTGACCTTCCGTTTAGTTTCTCAATTAAACTCAAATTAGCTTCAAAAAATGTGATTTTAGCGTACATTTTCTTCTTGTACGCCCACACACTAACTCCAAAAATTATGATATTTTGGATTCTACCATTATTTGATGATGCGAATCCGAAAAAAGAAGTGTCATCGAATTCTGAAATAATCTCAATAACGTTCCTTTGTAAACTGACTATTAGTTTTGCTCCAAACGGGTTTGCCTCTCCCAGCCACATATTGAGTCTGTTTGGCGCGAAATTTGAAATCTAGCCATGACTTATTATTCTGAATCCAAAAAATTTAGTCTCATCGAGTTCTGAGCTTACATGAAAATTTTCACTTTTTAAGGGCTATGCGATGATTTTCAAAATCGAATTTTCAAAATTTTCCAATACAAGGCTTATAAATCAATTTAATAATTTTACTGAGTTTGTTTTAACTCAAATAAAATATAAAAACTAATTTTAAAATTATTCTCAAATTTTATTTAGCAAAAATAACCAATTTATATTTCCATGTTCCTTAAAATATCTTAAATCAAAATTTTAAATTGGTTCTAAATTTCTAGGTTGTTACAAGTTCTGGATGAATCCTCTTCATACTCTCTTCCGTCTCCCACGTACAATCGTCATCGTCCTCACTCCACTACACCTTTACTAGCTTAAATGTCTTCCTCCTAAGCTGTTTCATGTCATTTCCCACAATGCAAAGCGGCTTATGAGGTTTCGTAACTACGGTCTCGACTTTTAGGTCTTAGTACTATTGTGGAGATATCACCACACTCGAATTGTGCATACAATTCTGTAGAAATGAAACATGGAAAACATTGTGCACACTCAACATCTTCTTAGGTAAATCCAATCTATACGCGATCTGCCCAATCCGCTCGACTATCGGAAATGGTCCAACAAACCTTGGAGCTAACTTTCCTTTGCTTCTGAACCGAACAACATTCTTCAATGGTGAAATCTTCACGAAAACCATATCGCCATTGCCTAATTCCAAAACTTTTCGATGCTTACTAATATAACTCTTTTGACGGTCTTGGGCTGCCTTCATTCGTTGTCGAACGATCTCAATACAATTCGATGTTTCTCTTATTATCTATGGTCCAAGTGTCAATTTGTCTCCAGTTTCTAACCAACATACCGAAGAATTACACGGTCTTCCAAACAATGCCTCGTATGGTGCCATCCTAATGCTCGACTGGTAGCTGTTGTACGCAAACTCAACTAAATGTAGATATTCTTCCCATGATCCTCTAAAGTCCAATACACAAGCCCTCAGGAGGTCTTCCAAAACTCGGCTAACCCTCTCGGTTTGACCATCAGTCTGGGGATGATAAGTCGTACTCAAACATAATTCGGTTCCCAAAGTCTCTTGAAAACTTCCAAAATCCACTCGTGAACAATGGATCTCGATCACTCACTATGCTTCTCGGGATACCATGGGATCGAACTATCCTGTAACACCACATAATTTTATAAACATTAAGATGATAAATTAAGGATACTTAATTAAATATTTGGAACTAAGTAAAACGGACTGTGCCATTGTGTTCATCTCGGAATTCTGCTTGAGAAAGGCTCCGGGTTTGCATAAAACGGACATCGTATGAAGAAGTTATTAAGGTTTGAATTTTGTGCATATATAAGATAATTATATATATAAAATAAACATTTCAAAAATTAAAAATCAGTTTCAAAATCGAAGGCGGGACAACGCGGGAATCAGGTCCGTTAGGTGTCGACCCCTACCCTAGGGGTATCGACCCATGGGTCGACACCATAAAGGAATGTCGACACCCCCAGATCCGAGCATGATATATTCCTGCGTATATGGACTTGTTTTTTGACCAGATTCATGGACCCTAGGCTATAAATAAGACCTCATTCTCATTGTTTTACTCATTCTAAAATAGTGGAGAACTAGATGCTGCCTCTGCCTAGATTAAAATAACCTATTCTTCTTCAACAAACAAGTTATTCAAGTTCAAAGATTTGTTCTTCAATAGGTACATCAAGTCTCCTGTTCTTTAGACCAATCATAGCGAGTCTATGTTATTTTTAGGTAGAAATAATTAAAATGTAATCATGATATGCCTATAAGTTTGGATCTAAGCCTATGCATGTTGAGTAATTTGAATCATAAACAGATCTGCCACTATTTGTACATCAAATTCACTGTTTAGATCTCGTCATGCTTGTTTATGATGTCCCGAGTATGATAGTTGCTTAATCATGTCACTATGCCTAATCGGTTCTATTATCAAATGTTCATCAAATCTGTTCTTATATTCCTATCTTGTCATTATGCCCAATTCTGTCACCATATGCTTATTCTGTTGTTATGCCTATTTCTTCCATCATATGTCTATCTTGTTATTATGCTTATTTCTAATCTTTTTCCTCCTTCTTTTCCCTTTTTATTTTATAGCTATGATACTTTTGACCCTAGGCATACCGCTGAAATATGCGAACGCGTCAAATTGGAAATGAGGGGAAAACGTTAAAATTGGGGCATAACTTGTATTGGGAAATTTAGGGTATAACTTGAATTGAAAACATGAATATGGATTTGGCGAATAAACCAGAATTGTGATTAAAGATCTTAAATTAGGGCATATGGTACATGATGGATATGACTTGGAAAAGGGGCATGAAAACCTATAATGAAATAGGGATAATTGTTAAATAATGTAAATGCCTAGATTTATAGTAATTAGAAACTATAACTGCGCTTAGACACAAGGTTAGATTACACTTGTGGTAGAAGTCTGCCCAGACCGGACCGACGTATCCAGCGACCACTACAACAAATTGACCATATTACAACGGTGGAAAAAAGTTGTAAAAGACATTTTACAACGGTGGAGCCACCGTCGTCTATGAAGAAGTTGTAATAGACTAAAATCTTTTACAACTTTTTTACACCGTTGCAACACCGTTGTGAAATGTATATTTTACAACTTTTTTCCACCGTTGTGAACTGTATTTTACAACTTTTTTCCACCGTTGTAATAACTTTTATTACAACTGTTATGCACCGTTGTTACAATGTTTACAACTTTTTATAACCATTGTAATATATTATATTATAATTATTATTTTACATTTGTAATATATCCACAAATTATATACATATTACTGATAAAGGAATTCATTTCAGAACATATTATCTTCAAAACTTAAGATATCAAACAAACTTAAAACATGAACCAAAACAATTTATTAATATTTTCAAACTCTCATCATTTTTTTACATAATACGCTTACAAAACACAATACATACAGTCCAACACTTCAACATGGTACATAAGATCAATGGAATCAATCAAAGATGATTTTTGACTGCCAACACCTCTCTATTCCAATCATCAAATTCTAGTTTTCTTGCGCACGTTCCAAGTAGGCATTTCGCAGAGTGACCATGCCAATTCAGCAACCGGTCATGTCTGCCAAAAGTTCTAATTTTGATACTGCTTCAGCTCATTCCTAAAATCAAGTACGTTTCAAGTATGGAGAACACAAACTAGTGTTGATGTTCAAATCAAACTTACTAAGAAAGGACAAAGGCAAAAAGAAAATTAAAGTTTAATAGCTTTTAAAACTACACATTAATAATACAAATCTACAGAACAAACACATACCTGTTTATTAATGATTTAGATCCATCCTTTCTCTTCCCACTTGATAAAAACGACAAAGCGAGAGCGTGAAATGTAGGCGTGACTGTGAATTCATTCATTAAGAACCTATGTGTAAACACAAGCACAAGGCGCAAATCACTCATTCTTTAAGCATATGATGCACAATTTTTTTCCAAGTATAATTGTTCGACTAAAAAAAATTATGGACAAAGTAATAACCGGTACCTGACTTTCAATATGTATATTTGCTATAGGAGCCAAAGCCTCTATTATAGGAGCCAAACTAACCTTGTCAAACTTTTCCATTTCCCTGCAGATAGACATACAATAAACAATTACCATTGCACAAATTTAACTATCCGTGCATGTCGGTGCTTCCCCACCACAACGCTGACTTCTTTCTCCTATAAGATCAACATCAGTTAATAAATAGATTTCACAAGACCATTACCACATTACAAATACAGTCCCAAAAAATCCTTTTGGCAATTACATCTACCAAGCCAGAAATTCATGCCTTGATACACGAGAAAACTGTCTTAGTGCTCAAATTCTCAAAGTAACTTGGATCATCTGCACTTGTAAATTCAGATCCACTGTTCTTATCTTAAAAACTGTTTTGACACATCAAGGGATAAAGAAAATAAAAGTAAGTATATTTCCTTCACTCCATCCTCCTTCTGGAATTTGATACTCGTGCAGTAATGATATTTCTGAATTGAAATTACATAATAACTCCAATTTGAACACAACCTATCCCCCATCTGCTAACATATTACTAGGCAATGTTTACCAAAATTCATGAAAGCAATTATAAAAACAGCAAAGATAGTGGAATTGAGTTCATAAACTATCACGGAAATTGCATCATAAAAGATAATCCATTAACAACTGTTGTAGATGTAAATCGAGTTATGTAGGAATGCTTCTGAAACTCGGCATCTCAATTATCTACATAATTGTAAGCATAACAGATCCAAATTTGACATAGTTTAAACTTCAGTTCGGCAAAATTTTGACAGTAGGAACCATTCTGCCATTTAGGTGATCCAGGTTAAATAAAAACGATCCCTTACATGATCCAGGTTAAATAAAAAGAAGACATATCCAATCTTAAATATATACAGATCTAATAAGTCCAGAGATCAGATCGTTCAACTCTGGAAAACTCTTGGCAAAATAAAACTTGGACGCAAGAAAAGTTACCTTTCAATTCTGCATCTAAATAGCAGCAGCAAATTGATCGATATATAAAATGAAAAGGATAAAATTGAGAGAAAATATAGAACAATAATTATTATAAGGTAAGAAAAAGTACCTGAGAATGGAGGAGATCTCGGAGATAAAGAGAAGAAGCGAACGAGAAACGGAATTGAGTCAGAGTAGAAATCGCATATTTATACTAATCTTAATTAATAATTCCCGATCTTTGATTTAAAGATATGCAGATTTTTATGAAGATCTAAACAAAAATTAATGCATGCTAGTTCATTCTCCTTTTTTTTTCAAGTCCATCTCCATCTCTTTTACTTCATGCTAGCAGTTTTTCCCTTTCGATTTGGCGGAGGTGGTAGCGAGAAGACGAAGGTTAACGGAAATGAAGAATTTTGTTCGGCGGCCATTGTTTTCGAACTTGGAGGAACTGAATTTGGGAAAAAATTATTTCGCTGGCAGGAAGGGGATATGAGGAGGCATACGTGAGGGAGTGGTATCACGTGAGTAAGTTTAGAGCCAATTTTTCCCTTTCCCGCCGTACTTTCCTACGAGTGCCCGCCTTGCTTTCCCTGTCCCGCCTATGTTTGTAGCCAATTTGTAGAATTTTCTAATAAAACTGTTTTAATTATTAATTATCAAAGTTAATTACTAACATTAAATATTACTTCTTAATTATTAATATTAATGATTATTTCATAATTATTTATTACTAAAATTTAATTACTAATTATTTAACACTAATTTTTAATATTAATTATTAAAAATTATTTGCTAATTATTGATTATTTAATAGAAATTATTATTATTATTATCCCAATTACTAATTATAAAACGTTAATTGTTATTATTATATAATTGACAAATATTATTGATTCCCAAGTTTATTATTAAATATTATTATTAAATATCAAAATAAATAGTTATTAAATATAAATATTATAAATATGAAGTTTGTACTAGGCATCTCTATTACAACGAATAAAATGAAAAGTTGTGATATATGTGTTTATTACAACAGTGATTTTTTCACAGTTGTAAAAAACATTTATTACAACAGTGTGTTTTGCACAGTTGTAAAAAAGCATTTATTACAACAGTGCGTTTTGCACAGTTGTAAAAAAACATTTATTACAACTATGCTTTACGCACTGTTGTAAAATTAAAGTTGTAATATGGTCAATTTGTTGTAGTGGACCACAAGTAGTGAATCTAATATGAGGGGTCTAAGTGCATAAACACGAAACAGGCTAAGATAGGTTAAGTCCGACTTGTGGAAGAAGTCTGTCGGACCCGCCCGGCATATCTACAATCCACAAGTTGTAGGCTTAATATGGGAGGTCTAGCGCATTATAACCATAAATGAATAAATGGTAATGAACTTGTAATACTTAACCTGTTGAATCCATAGGGATTACGTGAACATGTTAACTTGAGTAGGGGTTAAGTAAACTTGCTTGAAACAGCAGGAGGGTTAAGTATCTCTTGAGGTTGTGGGTAATATTTATATATAGGCCCATAAACTTAACCTGTTGGGGTTATGCAATCTTGTTACACTGGTAGGCATAACCTTTGGAAATCCTAGCAGTGGGGATGCAAGCGTGGGGGAAGCTTGTATCATCTTGTGTGTGGGACCCGTTTCAGTTAGTAACTCATATATAGTTATCAAACGATTACTCCGAACTAGGTCGGAGTCAGGACACGCTTACTAAGCTAATTGTAAGAGATCCAAAAGAAGAGATGATGTAGGCAGCGCATTCCGACGGGGTCATGTGCATGCATGGGTCTGGACAAGGGAGGCTAAGACGCCATTGACATCGGCAGATATTGTTGTGCACATCCTGTAAATGAAGGGTTTCCACTTTAGGAGTGATACATCCTACTGTGGGGCTAGCATAGGGTATCTACGGAGTAGGGAGCCGATCGATTGGGGTAGTAATTAGCGTACATCTAGTCTCCTTGTTTAGGAGCCCGTTATTATCCTTAGGGCTAACATCGGTATGTTCAGTTGGGCTGCCCGTTATTGTATGGGGTAAAACCTCTCATTGGAAGTAGGCCTAAGCCTACCATCTTGTTGAGGGTCATCTTATTCGTATGATACTAGTATTGGTGCAGAGAAAAGTATTAGAGATGCGCTATACATATATGTTCTATTCGGTTTATCCTGTTTAACTTGTCATACCTACCTTATATGCTTTTATCCCTCCTATCTAGTTTGTATGTCTGTCATGATGCTTTTACTTATTTATATGCCAAAAGTAACTGGACTCGCCAGAATTATGTCTGACCTATTTTTTCCTCTTCTTTCTCTTTCATTTTCCCCTCCAAGTTCTCACGGTGTGAATACTGAAGCTTAATTAGGATTCTTCTTTCCTTCTGCTTGGAGCTGCTTAGACGTACTGCTTGATTTCATATCTTCTCTACTATGACTATATTTTAGGGATTATTCTTCTTTATTTATTATACTCTGACGATTTTAGTACAAGACAAAATTTAAATTGATGTACTGGGTTTTATGTATTTCAGACTCATGATGTAACTATGTTTTGAACCATGATGTTTTCTTCTTAATAAAGTTTTAAATTCCGATGTTATTTTATATATGTCATGTAATATTTCTATTTTTGTTTACCTATAACGCTTCATGAAACTTAATGCATTCTCTTAAAGAGTGACATTAACGGACATGTGGTGTCACACTTAGTAACAGAGCTGAAGGTTACCTGATCAGATAATATATTTTGAAAATTGTTTTCTAAAAGATTTTAAAAGAAAGAATTTTCAAAAGAAATGTCTGTTTTGAAAAACATATTCCCCAAAAACATATGTAATATCTTTCGATTCTCTGTTTGAATCCCTTTTTCCTTTTCTTTTCAGTATGTCTAGGGAACCTAATATTCCTGAGGAAGTTACGATACCGGGTTGGTTCTGTAGGTATCTAGAGGCCACAACGCCTATTGGTGGTCAAGCAGACGTTCCTCCCCCAGCTGCACCCGTTGTTCCTCCTCCTCCTCCTCCGCGTGCTGATAATTTCTCTAAAATATGCAAAAATTTCTATGCTATGGGAGGAAAGCCATTCCGAGGAACTGAGACTTTTATAGAAGCAATGAATTGACTTCAAAAGACGGAGGATTTGTTTAGAATTTTTGAAGTTGACGATCATAGGAAGATTCAGTTGGTCGTTTGGCAGCTGAAGATGAGGCATAGTTCTGGTGGGACGAGACGCAAGCAAGACGTCCAGTTGAGACACGGGATGATTTCCAACAGAGGTTTGAAATGAAGTTTCTTTCTCAAGCCGAGCAAAGTATGCAAATGGAAAGGTTTTTGGTGCTTAAGATACGAAGCATGTCTGTGAAAGAATATGTTAATAAATTTAATCAATTGGTGAGGTTTGGTTTGGAGCTAGTGGATACCCCACCCAAGAAACCTTTGAGGTTAGCTAGAGGATTGAATGAACCCCTCCATGGGTTGGCTATGCCTCATATTCCGATGGGAGCAACTTTTGAGAAGGTCGTTGATTTGGTATTAACGCACGAGGAAGATAAAGATGAAAAGAAAGAGGCTAAGGTTAAGGAAACACAAAATAAGAAAGTGTGGCCCAAGAAAGGGCAACAACAACAAAAGAAGGTTGGAAAGGACGACAAGGCTAGAGATAAAAGGAAGTGCCATAATTCCGGATGCGAGGGTCACTTGATCAAGGACTGCAAAAGAAAGAAGAATGCTTGTTTCAATTGTGGAGAGGTCAGACACTTTTCTAAGGAGTGCCCGAAGAAGCAGGGACAAGGCCAAAGGGCAGGATCTTCGGGAGAGCAGGTGCATGCTTTCGTGGCCAGTGCACCAGACAGAGGTAGGAAAGTTTCTGTTGAAGTTGTGATTTCTCTTTCCAATCATCCTGTTAGAACTCTTTTTGATTCGGGCGCTTCGCATTCTTTTATATCTGATTCTTCGGTTGAGTCTCTGCACCTTAGTACTAGTATGGTTTTGGATCTCGTTGTTGTCTCAAACCCCATAGGGGGTACGGCTCATCTGTTTATGATTTGTCGAGGTTTGAGAATATCCGTGTTAGGGATCAAATTTGAGTGCGACGCATATGTTCTTGGTTTCATGGGCTATGGTTTGATTCTAGGGATGGATTGGCTAGCCATGTATGGTGCTATTCTAGATTATAAGAGGAGGGCCGTTAGACTTTTGATGGAGGACCCTCGAGATTTCTTGTGACACTAAAGGGTATGTTATGCTTAGTTTCCTAGAGTCACTTGATGCATCTATCGATGATCTACGATCTATACCAGTAGTCAGATAGTATCCTGATGTTTTTGAGGAGGTTCAGGGTTTACCTCCGAGGCACGAGATCGATTTCTGTATATACTTGGTGGACAATGCAAAGCCAGTTGCATTGCTTGTGAACCACATGGCTCTAAGAGAAAGGAGGGAGCTTAGTAAGCAAGTAGGGAAACTACTTGATAATGAGTTTATTAGGCGAAGCATATCTGAATGGGGTGCTCTTGTGGTATCGCAACTAAGGAGGATGGTTCGCTTCGCTTTTGTGTGAATTATAGAGAGTTGAATAAAGTCACTAAAAAGAACAGGTACCCACTTCCGAGGATAGATGATCCGTTTGACCAGCTTGTTAGTGCATCTGTTTTCTCTCAGTTAGATTTGGCCACGGGGTTTCATCAATTCAGGGCGACCGAGGACAATATACACAAGATCGCTTTTAGAACTCTAGATGGTTTCTTCAAGTGGCTCATCATGCCTTTTGGATTGATGAATGCACCCTCCTATTTTGTTGATCTGATGAGTGGGGTGTTTCGGGAGTTTTTAAATAAGTTCGTTGTGGTCTTTCTTGATGACATCTTGATTTTCTCGAAGAAAAAGGAAGAGCATACTTTACATTTAAGGGAGGTTTTGAAAACTCTTTATGCGCACCAACTTAAGGCGAAATTCTCCAAATGTCACTTTTGGAAAAAAGAAGTGAGATTTCTAGGGCATGTAGTCTCTAAAGATGGGATAGTAGTGGATCCTGCGAAGGTAGTTGCAGTTCAAGATTGGCTGGTCCCAAAGAATGCATTGGAGGTGAGAAGTTTTCTTGAATTAGCGGGCTATTATAGGAAGTTCATTAAGGACTTCGCAAAGATATCAGCCCCAGTCACCAGGCTGACGAAGAGGAATCTGACATTTTCTTAAGATGTAGATTGTGACGATGCTTTCCAATAATTGAAGAGGGCTATGATAACAACCCCAGTCTTGACCTTGCCTGACGGGAACAAGGTGTTCACAGTATACACTGATGCATGCGGTAAAGGGCTTGGTGCGGTTTTGATGCAAGAGGGAAGGGTAGAATGTTATGGAGGTAGATAGCTAAGAGTTCATGAGAAGAACTACCCTACCCATGACTTGGAGTTAGCTTCCATAGTATTCGCGCTTAAGACTTGGCGCCTTGTCTTCTTGGAGAGAAGTTTGAGTTGTACACTAATCATAAATCTCTTAAGTACTTGTTCTCGCAGAAGGATCTCAATTTGAGGCAACAAAGATAGATGGATTTCCTAGCATCCAATGACTTTGAGATTTCTTATACCCCTGGCAAGGGTAATGTGGTGGCAGACGTAGGCAGAGGATGGCCTTAAGTCCTCTTTTTATGGAGAGGAAAAGCTTGGAGTTTATATCGACTTTTGATTTTAGACCCCCCACCGAGTTTATACCTGGTTTATTGGCATCACTAGAGGTGAGACCTATTCTTTTGGATCAGATAAGAACTTAATAGTGAGAGGATCCACATATTTAAGACATCTTGGATAGGCTCAGTAGAGGGGAGACTTCTAGTCACCTCAGTAGATACTCCACGGACGATAGAGGGTGGCTGCGACGAGATGGAAGGCTTTATGTTCCCCGAGTTGGGAGTTTGTTGAAGACAGTCCTTGAGGAAGCTCATCATTCTAAGATGACTATTCATCCAGGCGGTGATAAGATGTATAGATATATGAAGAGGGTTTTCTTTAGGCTGGAATAAAGAAAGATGTGGCAGAGCTTGTTTCTCGATGTTTGGCTTGCCAGCAAGTCAAAGCTGAGCAAAAGAAGCCCGGTGGTTTACTTCATCCTTTAGAGGTCCCACGGTGGAAGTGGGAGAGCATCTCGATGGATTTCATTGATGGTTTTCCTAGATCGAGGAAAGGCAACACTGGTATTTGGGTTATAGTGGACAAACTTACAAAGAGTGCTCATTTCATTCTGGTTAAGAGTAAGAGGATGGTAGCATGGTTGGCAGCAGTTTACATTCGTGAGATAGTCCGTCTTCATGGAGTACCTTCCAGTATCATAAGTGATTATGACCCCATTTTCACCAGTTAATTTTGGAGGAGCTTGCAAGAAGCATTAGGTATACAGTTGTGTTTGAGCACCGCTTATCACCCTCAGACAGATGGATGGACGGAAAGGGTGAATAGAGTTCTTGAGCATCTCTTAAGGCTATGTATCCTAAACTTCGAAGGGACTTGGGAAGAGCATCTTCCTTTAGTATAGTTCTCCTACAACAACAGTTATCAAGCTAGTATTGGCATGGCACCCTTCGAAGCATTATACGAACAACCCTGCAGATCACCGACTTGGTGGGAGTCTACAGAAAGTCTTCTATTTTGACAAGATATGGTTAGAGAAACTTCAGAAAGGATTGACCTTATCCGCAGGCGAATGAAGACAACTCAAGATAGGCATAAGTCTTACGCAGATAAGAGAAGGACTGACATTGAATTTGAGGTGGAAGACATGGTTTTCATTAAGGTATCACCATTAAGGAATGTGGTTCGTTTTGGATCTGTAGGGAAATTGGCACCAAAATTTGTA
Organism: Allium sativum; assembly: GCA_030737875.1. Taxonomy (NCBI): domain Eukaryota; kingdom Viridiplantae; phylum Streptophyta; class Magnoliopsida; order Asparagales; family Amaryllidaceae; genus Allium; species Allium sativum. The sequence continues at coordinate 974,568,126 of CM060915.1, read as the reverse complement.
GGGCCCTTTCCCATAACAGAAAGGATTGGCCAAATGGACTATAGAGTATAGCTACCAGAGAGACTGTCCGGTATACATGATGTTTTTCACATTTCCCATTTACGGAAGTGCTTGCATGATACTGCAAAAGTAGTTGAGCCAACTATGTTTGAGGAAGTAAAGGTGGAACGGAAGGCGACGGTTAGACCAGTTCCTACCCGTATTCTTGGATAAGAGGTTAAGAAGCTACGCAACCGAGAGGTCGAGTTGATGAAATTTCAGCGGGGAGATAACCAAGAGGATGCAACTTGGGAGGCCGAAGACAAGATTCGCGCTTCGTACCCTTTTCTTTTCAAGGGTATGTTCTTAACTTCCTTTCCAAAGCTTTTATTCATGCCTATTTCCGTCATTCAAGTATATCCTATTGATCGAATCATCGACCTTTAGGTAGGAAACCCATGGATGTAAATATGTGTTTGAGACATGTTATGTTTGATGGATGCAAGTGTTTGCTAGTGGTTGCTCGTGGATGCATATACATATATGTTAGGAACTAGATCGGCTCAATCACTCTCATACTACATATGGATGCATGTGCATTTTTCTTCTTCTTTATATAATTAAAATGGGTGTATCATCATGTGGATATTGCATTTGGATGAATGAGCGTGCACGTATATAGCATGTACATGATATACTAGGACTATTTGCATACATGTGGGTTCATGGCACAGAAATAGATTTCATTAAGGAGGTCGACTGAATCAATAGACCGCCTGATCTTTCGCATTAGTATAGGGACATATACACACACTTTTGCATATGTTCGTAAGCATAAGAAATCTTTTAAGGACAATGGATGCCTGTGATTGGTGGATGTGTAGATGGATGATGGATGTTAGGATATACATTCTTCTTAACTTGGATATTTCGGGGATGAAATCCTTTAAGTAGGGGAGAATGTAACACCCCGTAATTTTATAAAACATTAAGATGATAAATTAAGAGTACTTAATTAAAAATTGAGAATTAAGTAAAACGTACTGTAACGACCCGCATTTTTCAGCAATATAATTAATTAAATTAATTATTTAAAATGTGGTTTAGAGAATTTATTGGCAGCGGAATTTAAATTATATGGATTTATTTAATTAAAATAAATAATAGAATAATATATTTAATTCTGGGATTATCAAAAATAGTGGAAATTCGCAGTATTGTGAATTTGGATTATTTTAAATATATGGTTCAGTTTAGAGTTGGACCATGTTGGTGAATATATTCTCTGATCGACAGTTGAACGTATAAATTATAATTTAATTATAATCGAGCTCGAAATGGCACGGCAGTTCACTATTTGGCGATTTGAACTTCAACTGAATGTACAGGGCTCGTTTTAACTCGGATTTCCCTGAAACAAGAAACGTACGGAGCTGGTGGAATATATCTTTCTAGTGGAAGAGAAAAATCGGGATTTCATCGTGTAGATTTTGATTTACGTCCAAATCAAATTTTAGAAAAGTCGCTATGGAATTCCTTTATAATTTATATCGATTTAATTATATTTTAAAATGGATTTTAAAATAGAAATCGAACATCGATGTAACTCTGGTGATGGAATATCGAGCGGTAAATCGACATATATTTATTCGGGCATAGTGTGATATATATTGTGTATATATATGATGATATATATTTATTTATATTTAATTTAATTATTTTTAAATATATTTATATATTTAAAGGGTTAATTTGGGCTTTAAAAATAGCCAGTTTTGCATACGACCTCGGAATTCGACGAAACTAATTTTGTTGGATCCGCAGCATCAAATTATTGTTAGATTCCGAGTTTGGTGATTTGTAGAGTCAATGTGTCGCCGTACGGATTTTTAGAGTGGAAAACAGTCAGTATTTCGACGGTTAAAAATACGCTGTGGGAGCATACGGAGTCGGAATTCGACGAAACCAGTTTCGTTGGGACCGTAATGTCAAACGGAAGGTGCATGTTCAGTTTGATAATTTTTGGGAGTCGTGTGTGATCGCAGGAATTTTAGAGAACAAATTAAATTAGCGTTTGCTTATAATAAAATAAAATATCGAATAAAAAAATATTTTCTCGATCCTATAAATATCCTCACATCCCAACCTAACCCTAACCATTTTCTTTGACCGTCAAAACATGAGCCGCCACTCAAACAAAAATTGCATAGTGGAAATCCTCACAACAAAAATCCAAAACAAATCCCACACTACTCTATAAATTCTGAAATACATCTCGTTGAGCTCAGCAAGGGAAGAGCTTTCCATCTATAGAGGTATTAGGTGGTGCGATTTAGTCTTGGGGGTGTCGGGTTTTTCCAGCGTGGGTAGGGTTTCGAATTTTGGGGATTTTGGGGTTTTGATTCACGAAATAGGGCTTGAATTCGAGTTTAGCATCAAGAACCGAACTTGTATGAATTTTTTTGGGTAATTTCGGTTTAAGAGGTGTCGCACCTTTTTGCTGGTGCTGCGTTTCCTCCTGGAGACGGATTTCGAGAGGGGCGACCGAACTTGTTTGATTGGGGATGAGGACGTTGAGATTTTCAAGGGGAGGATTTTGGTGGAGGTAGCTGGATTTTAAGAGAAGTGGTTAGGGAGGTTTTGGGATTTCAATGAGCGCTAATGGTGAGCTTCAGGGTGCGGTGATAGTGAAGGAGGAAGAAGAAGCGGGTATGGATCTTAAAGCATGGTGCATGGGCCGGTTATTGGGGTAAGGCCCAATGCAATTTAAATAGTTTTGTTTTAGTTTAGCTTAATTAATGTATGAACTACAAATTATCATAACTTGTCCATACGTTGTCAGAATTACGAACCGTCAGATCCATTGGGACCGTATGGACGAGAGCTCCACGATGAAACTGACCGGGCGTGAATTTGAGCTAGTTTGGATTTACGGTGGAATTTAACGCGGGGATCAAATCAACGACCGATATATCGTTAATTAACGACCACCGTCCAATGTGAGTAACTCTCACTAACTCTGTTCAACCTATATCTTTATAGCGTATTTTTAGAATAAAAAATATTGGTTGATTTGCTGTTTGTGTGTTGGTTGTTTGGTTGAACTGCTAGATAGCGGTTAAAATCATCGATAACGATATATATATAAGTCGTATCGATTTATTGATTCTGTTTATCAGAATATTTATATGGTGTTATTTATGTTGACTGACATCTGTGGATGCAGGAGAACAGGTTGGAGGGACCCAACTGGGTTCCTCAACATTTATTTGACTGTTTTCATATACTGTGATATATGATATGATATAAAACCTGTTGTTTGATTTTGTGTGTTGCCATTGTTAATTGGTATTTTAATACCGTAAGGAATACTAGGATGTGAGAAAGAAATTTCAAACAATAATTTGAAATAAAAATATTTGGATAAATCAAGGATTTTATATAAAAAGGGAAATTCGAAGTGGTTATAGAATTTGGGAAGTTTTTAAAACAAAAGGGTTAAAAGGAAATAAAAAGGGAAATTATTTGTAAACATTTACAAATAAAATAAGAAAAGCAACATTTGTCGAACATTGCCAATGGGATTGGAAAGATGAATATTTGAAAACGTTTTACAAATAGGATTAAAAAGGGGAGTAGTGGAAAATATTTACGAATAGATTAAATAGAAATATTTATTTAGAAAATAAATAAAAGAAAATATTTATATGAAATAAATATAGACAAAAAGAGAGAAAAAGAAGTATTTGAAATCTAGTAGAGCTAATCATTAGAGTGATCGCATATTAGTTATTTTCGAATAGAGAATTGACCAGATAGAGTAAATTGAACATAGTTAATCGAGTTGGGATTTAATCGAATATTTGATATTCAATTAGAGTTGATCAAATATAGTTATTTGACACAGAGTTATTCAAACATCGTTAATTAAGATGAGTACCATTTTGTACGACTACTAGCGTAATTCGCAGGGCTGCAGATAGCCTACGGCGGTCGAATGGTTCCTGAGGGAATCAGGCGTAACCGTTGTGATCGCTGTGATCTAGAGTCAAGCGAATGGAGTTAAATCAAATATTAGTTAATCGATAGAAGTAAATAAGTCGAGTAAGTCAAGCTGAGTTAAATAAGCTAAGTTAATCAAAATTTAAGTTAGTCGAGTATCGGTAAATTGAATAGAGTTAGTCAAAAGGGAATTAATCGAATATTACTCATTCGAAGTAGAGTTATCAAATATAGTTTACTCGAGAAGAGTAATCGAATATAGTTCATTCGAAGTACGTTAAATCGAATATAGTTATTCGAAGGAGAGAATTATCAAATATGGGTTATTCGAAGAGAGATTTTTGAATATGGTTATTCGACGAAAAGAATTATCGAATATTAGTTATTCGAACAAGAGGAATCGAATATAGTTTATTCGAAAAAGAAAATTTATCGGATAGCGATTATCCGAGAGTGAATTATACATTGGAATTCGACTATATCGAATTAACGGAAGTAATGTTTACTTTCTGTTTCAAAAATTAAGTTTTACTTGTTAATAAATTAGCTGTTTATCATTTATCCAAATTAAGATATAAAGGCTATATTTAAGTTAATATATTTCGAAAGCATGGAGTTATAACATTTTAGTTATAATCAAATGATTTTGTAAAGGGAGTGGATTCATAAACAGAATCCGAGAGTTTCGCAAGAAAGTTTCTTGAAGATTTAAAGTTGAACCTTGTCTATTTCACGGTTAGAAATGTCGTTCAGTTAAGGTCTGAGAGGTAATTATACCCCAACTTGATTGACTTCAGTTTTAACTAAGAAGTGTATAAGGTTCGATAGTAGGAGTTGGTTACGTAAATTGAATTAATGACCGAAATGGTTAAGAGTGGGCATAACGATGTTCTATTTAAACATCTGCTCAAACCCAGTAAAGGAAATGTGGAAATACTTTCCAAATAAGGATCAGAAATGTTCTCTGATAGAGGGAATGAGGATTGGAAGTAAATTGGGAACATTTTCCCAATGATGAGTAAAGTATATTTTCTAAAATTTAGAAAATATGAGATTTATGAATATATATATATATAGAAATGGGAAAAATGGCTAATTAAAGATAGTTTAATTTAAACGAGAAAATGTTGAATGATGGTTGATCGATCGAATTTCTATCTGGAAAGAAGATCGTTGGTTGCACACCTGTTTTACTTTGATAGTTAAATCACCGACTATCAAAGTTTTTGACCATTTTTCCGTCGTCAATACGGAGAGACCGGGATCAGATTCATCATCTGAAAACCACTCTGTATGGACGTTTGCGTTGCGATCAAATATTGAAGATGGAGTTATGCAAGGGCAATCCTGTTTACAGAATAGTGCCTTCGGTTTGTCCAGTCCCAGGACAAACGTGAATGGACAAATGTCTGACAGAGTATATCTAACGGATCGCGTAAGTTGATCTCTTCAAACGTACTTACGTTTGGTGGTGGAGGAATTCATTTCTCTTAGCTTTATACCCGTGGTGTTTTTAAGGAAATCAATTTGTGATTTGACGGGTATGACGATGTGGCATTCAAAGTGAATGGTGGTCAAGTGTTTTAAAAGATACGTAAGGACCTCAAGCCTCATCAACCGGGAGATGACAGAAATCGGGCAGGCAGCATGGCTATGTGGGTCGCACCCATTAGGGTGTATATCACCTATCTAGAGAAAATCCATTTCATTCTATTGTCTATTTCAATGCTGTCCCTTTTCGGGAAGACGGTGGGTAGCTCCCAACCGTTGGTGATATACATTCGATACACTCAAGCGAAATGAGTGGTCGGTCATGTGAGGGCCGGGTTGCAAGATGTTCTTGTTGAACCCAGTGTATTTGCCTCTAGAGATACACGATCGGCAGGTGGTCCCATACCTTGTCAAGGTTGGAATCCAATTTCCAATAAGTGCCAGTGGATTTTGTTTGTATACTATATACGTGGAACGTGAGATGCAAGTGTTTTGCTAGATTCTAATTACTTGTGATTAGACATTATTATAATATCAGAAAGTATTGATTTCCAAAACTGTTTTGGGTTATCGTAAGGTAAAAACCATCCGTGTTTATGTGTGGATCGGTCTTACGATTATCTTTTCTTTTGAAAAGGATTTTGAAAAGTTAAACCGATGATTTGAGTTTACTCACACCAGTCCCATGACTGACCCAGAGTTTATTTTGTTTTGTTTTCCCTAAACTCTTGGGTGCCCAAATTTGTACGGGCAGTCAAGTAGTTCAGGTCTTTACAGATATACTTGGAGGAACTTGAAGCAGGAGGCTTCAGGATCATATAGCTAGGGTTATTTCCGCTGTGTGTAAGTGTTGTGCTCTGATAATGTTGTTGCATATACATACCGTTTTGTTTCAAAGTATGTTATCTATTATATTTTATTCGTTCCGCTGTGAGATTTGTGTTATTCTGATGTGTTGTGTGATCTTCTTCTTCTTCTTCTATTCTAATTTTCTATCTTATCTATTCTCACCCTCTAACTTCTTTCTATTAATGACCAGGTATTTTCGATGTTCGAATAGTCAACATGGCAGTTTTGTGTTGATTTTCGGAGTCGAAAACCCCGGGTCGTTACAGTGGTATCAGAGCTGAAGGTTAAGTATTACATTGGCTCTGTGGCGTGACTCAGTAGAGATGGGGTTAATAATACCCTAGATTGAGTTTGAGTGTATATATACGAGTGAACGTATTTGTAGATTTTATAAAAATCGTTTTGTATTGTGGAGATTTATTGGTTGAGTTGCTTGCGAATTCTGGTCGATCAGTTTGATCCACTGTATCGATAGGGATTACCAAACACTTGAATACGATAAACCGACACAGTATGCTTTGAAAGAGAGTAAATGAGATAATTTTACCCAAAGTATATTTCGATATAAAGAAAATATTTATTTTCGAATTATTATAGTATGTTGGATGTGTTGGCTGATTTTAAGCGAAATGGTTATGTAAATAACCAAACAAAACTCGTGTAAAGGTAATATATTAAAGCAGATGAATTAAATCAGAATTGGAATTAAAATTCCTAAATTTTGAATAGGTGTTTGTAATTTGAATTGGATTAAGTAGATGAGGATTTTAAGATCCTGGGAGATTTTAAATTTTGTTTACAAGTATTGTGAAGGTATTTTGAAGTATATTTCAATGTGGAAGTGTTTAAAAATGGATTTTAAAGTGATATAGTATTGAACTCACTTTGATTACCGGGAAATAACTCTGAGGATGCTGGCCACATCATCAGTGTTCATTTTCGAGTTGTAAGTGACGGATTACTACCAGAGATTTTGTGTTGAATTGTTTTAAGAAAAACAAGTTGTTTGAATCCGAAAGGGGTATTTGGTTTAGAAAAGAAAAGTAGTTTAAAATTTCCCAGGAAATTGTTTGAATTAAAGACAAATTTAAATAAAAATTTGTGTAAACCAATTGAGATTAAAATAAAGCCAGTTAAGTGGTAATGGAATTAGATTAGAATAATATCAAGTAAGTTGGATAGTTAAGAATTTGGAAATCAAGGATGGTACTTGAGATTGAGATTGGAATTTGGCTTTGGACAAGCGAATAACTGTGTTGAGATTTGGTTGATGGGAATTGATTGGAAATCAATTGGTATAAATGGATATTATCAGCAGGCGTTGAGTAGAAGCAAGTGTAAGGATATAACGGTATGCCCGAAAAAAGGTACATGTTTAAATATCCATATGAGGTTTTATGCGCCGAATCGGGAAGCCACTTGGCTATTTGATTTTCTTTTGGATTGGAGAAGGCCTAGAGAGGAGAGTTGGAGTTTGACCTATTGACCGGTACAAAGGAGGTGCTGGCGAAATTTTTCGAAAATTTCGAGTGTTAGAAAATTTTCAGTATTTTTGAAAATTTTCGTTAGGAGGAAATAAATTAATAATTTAATTGGAATCAATTAAATCGGGTAAAAACTGAAGTTAGAAATGAACGAATAATTTTTAATCCGGTTAATAGGGTCTGTCTTCCACCTTAGCAATTTCGAGGACGAAATTATTTTAAGGGGGAAAGAATGTAACGACCCGCATTTTTCAGCAATATAATTAATTAAATTAATTATTTAAAATGTGGTTTAGAGAATTTATTGGCAGCGGAATTTAAATTATATGGATTTATTTAATTAAAATAAATAATAGAATAATATATTTAATTCTGGGATTATCAAAAATAGTGGAAATTCGCAGTATTGTGAATTTGGATTATTTTAAATATATGGTTCAGTTTAGAGTTGGACCATGTTGGTGAATATATTCTCTGATCGACAGTTGAACGTATAAATTATAATTTAATTATAATCGAGCTCGAAATGGCACAGCAGTTCACTATTTGGCGATTTGAACTTCAACTGAATGTACAGGGCTCGTTTTAACTCGGATTTCCCTGAAACAAGAAACGTACGGAGCTGGTGGAATATATCTTTCTAGTGGAAGAGAAAAATCGGGATTTCGTCGTGTAGATTTTGATTTACGTCCAAATCAAATTTTAGAAAAGTCGCTATGGAATTCCTTTATAATTTATATCGATTTAATTATATTTTAAAATGGATTTTTAAATAGAAATCGAACATCGATGTAACTCTGGTGATGGAATATCGAGCGGTAAATCGACATATATTTATTCGGGCATAGTGTGATATATATTGTGTATATATATGATGATATATATTTATTTATATTTAATTTAATTATTTTTAAATATATTTATATATTTAAAGGGTTAATTTGGGCTTTAAAAATAGCCAGTTTTGCATACGACCTCGGAATTCGACGAAACTAATTTTGTTGGATCCGCAGCATCAAATTATTGTTAGATTCCGAGTTTGGTGATTTTTAGAGTCAACGTGTCGCCGTACGGATTTTTAGAGTGGAAAACAGTCAGTATTTCGACGGTTAAAAATACGCTGTGGGAGCATACGGAGTCGGAATTCGACGAAACCAGTTTCGTTGGGACCGTAATGTCAAACAGAAGGTGCATGTTCAGTTTGATAATTTTTGGGAGTCGTGTGTGATCGCAGGAATTTTAGAGAACAAATTAAATTAGCGTTTGCTTATAATAAAATAAAATATCGAATAAAAAAATATTTTCTCGATCCTATAAATATCCTCACATCCCAACCTAACCCTAACCATTTTCTTTGACCGTCAAAACATGAGCCGCCACTCAAACAAAAATTACATAGTGGAAATCCTCACAACCAAAATCCAAAACAAATCCCACACTACTCTATAAATTCTGAAATACATCTCGTTGAGCTCAGCAAGGGAAGAGCATTCCATCTATAGAGGTATTAGGTGGTGCGATTTAGTCTTGGGGGTGTCGGGTTTTTCCAGCGTGGGTAGGGTTTCGAATTTTGGGGATTTTGGGGTTTTGATTCACGAAATAGGGCTTGAATTCGAGTTTAGCATCAAGAACCGAACTTGTATGAATTTTTTTGGGTAATTTCGGTTTAAGAGGTGTCGCACCTTTTTGCTGGTGCTGCGTTTCCTCCTGGAGACGGATTTCGAGAGGGGCGACCGAACTTGTTTGATTGGGGATGAGGACGTTGAGATTTTCAAGGGGAGGATTTTGGTGGAGGTAGCTGGATTTTAAGAGAAGTGGTTAGGGAGGTTTTGGGATTTCAATGAGCGCTAATGGTGAGCTTCAGGGTGCGGTGATAGTGAAGGAGGAAGAAGAAGCGGGTATGGATCTTAAAGCATGGTGCATGGGCCGGTTATTGGGGTAAGGCCCAATGCAATTTAAATAGTTTTGTTTTAGTTTAGCTTAATTAATGTATGAACTACAAATTATCATAACTTGTCCATACGTTGTCAGAATTACGAACCGTCAGATCCGTTGGGACCGTATGGACGAGAGCTCCACGATGAAACTGACCGGGCGTGAATTTGAGCTAGTTTGGATTTACGGTGGAATTTAACGCGGGGATCAAATCAACGACCGATATATCGTTAATTAACGACCACCGTCCAATGTGAGTAACTCTCACTAACTCTGTTCAACCTATATCTTTATAGCGTATTTTTAGAATAAAAAATATTGGTTGATTTGCTGTGTGTGTGTGTTGGTTGTTTGGTTGAACTGCTAAATAGCGGTTAAAATCATCGATAACGATATATATATAAGTCGTATCGATTTATTGATTCTGTTTATCAGAATATTTATATGGTGTTATTTATGTTGACTGACATCTGTGGATGCAGGAGAACAGGTTGGAGGGACCCAACTGGGTTCCTCAACATTTATTTGACTGTTTTCATATACTGTGATATATGATATGATATAAAACCTGTTGTTTGATTTTGTGTGTTGCCATTGTTAATTGGTATTTTAATACCGTAAGGAATACTAGGATGTGAGAAAGAAATTTCAAACAATAATTTGAAATAAAAATATTTGGATAAATCAAGGATTTTATATAAAAAGGGAAATTCGAAGTGGTTATAGAATTTGGGAAGTTTTTAAAACAAAAGGGTTAAAAGGAAATAAAAAGGGAAATTATTTGTAAACATTTACAAATAAAATAAGAAAAGCAACATTTGTCGAACATTGCCAATGGGATTGGAAAGATGAATATTTGAAAACGTTTTACAAATAGGATTAAAAAGGGGAGTAGTGGAAAATATTTACGAATAGATTAAATAGAAATATTTATTTAGAAAATAAATAAAAGAAAATATTTATATGAAATAAATATAGACAAAAAGAGAGAAAAAGAAGTATTTGAAATCTAGTAGAGCTAATCATTAGAGTGATCGCATATTAGTTATTTTCGAATAGAGAATTGACCAGATAGAGTAAATTGAACATAGTTAATCGAGTTGGGATTTAATCGAATATTTGATATTCAATTAGAGTTGATCAAATATAGTTATTTGACACAGAGTTATTCAAACATCGTTAATTAAGATGAGTACCATTTCGTACGACTACTAGCGTAATTCGCAGGGCTGCAGATAGCATACGGCGGTCGAATGGTTCCTGAGGGAATCAGGCGTAACCGTTGTGATCGCTGTGATCTAGAGTCAAGCGAATGGAGTTAAATCAAATATTAGTTAATCGATAGAAGTAAATAAGTCGAGTAAGTCAATTTGAGTTAAATAAGCTAAGTTAATCAAAATTTAAGTTAGTCGAGTATGGGTAAATTGAATAGAGTTAGTCAAAAGGGAATTAATCGAATATTACTCATTCGAAGTAGAGTTATCAAATATAGTTTACTCGAGAAGAGTAATCGAATATAGTTCATTCGAAGTACGTTAAATCGAATATAGTTATTCGAAGGAGAGAATTATCAAATATGGGTTATTCGAAGAGAGATTTTTGAATATGGTTATTCGAAGAAAAGAATTATCGAATATTAGTTATTCGAACAAGAGGAATCGAATATAGTTTATTCGAAAAAGAAAATTTATCGGATAGCGATTATCCGAGAGTGAATTATACATTGGAATTCGACTATATCGAATTAAGGGAAGTAATGTTTACTTTCCGTTTCAAAAATTAAGTTTTACTTGTTAATAAATTAGTTGTTTATCATTTATCCAAATTAAGATATAAAGGCTATATTTAAGTTAATATATTTCGAAAGCATGGAGTTATAACATTTTAGTTATAATCAAATGATTTTGTAAAGGGAGTGGATTCATAAACAGAATCCGAGAGTTTCGCAAGAAAGTTTCTTGAAGATTTAAAGTTGAACCTTGTCTATTTCACGGTTAGAAATGTCGTTCAGTTAAGGTCTGAGAGGTAATTATACCCCAACTTGATTGACTTCAGTTTTAACTAAGAAGTGTATAAGGTTCGATAGTAGGAGTTGGTTACGTAAATTGAATTAATGACCGAAATGGTTAAGAGTGGGCATAACGATGTTCTATTTAAACATCTTCTCAAACCCAGTAAAGGAAATGTGGAAATATTTTCCAAATAAGGATCAGAAATGTTCTCTGATAGAGGGAATGAGGAATGGAAGTAAATTGGGAACATTTTCCCAATGATGAGTAAAGTATATTTTCTAAAATTTAGAAAATATGAGATTTATGAATATATATATAGAAATGGAAAAAATGGCTAATTAAAGATAGTTTAATTTAAACGAGAAAATGTTGAATGATGGTTGATCGATCGAATTTCTATCTGGAAAGAAGATCGTTGGTTGCACACCTGTTTTTCTTTGATAGTTAAATCACCGACTATCGAAGTTTTTGACCATTTTTCCGTCGTCAATACGGAGAGACCGGGATCAGATTCATCATCTGAAAACCACTCTGTATGGACGTTTGCGTTGTGATCAAATATTGAAGATGGAGTTATGCAAGGGCTATCCTGTTTACAGAATAGTGCCTTCGGTTTGTCCAGTCCCAGGACAAACGTGAATGGACGAATGTCTGACAGAGTATATCTAACGGATCGCGTAAGTTGATCTCTTCAAACGTACTTACGTTTGGTGGCGGAGGAATTCGTTTCTCTTAGCTTTATACCCGTGGTGTTTTTGAGGAAATCAATTTGTGATTTGACGGGTATGACGATGTGGCATTCAAAGTAAATGGTGGTCAAGTGTTTTAAAAGATACGTAAGGACCTCAAGCCTCATCAACCGGGAGATGACAGAAATCGAGCAGGCAGCATGGCTATGTGGGTCGCACCCATTAGGGTGTATATCACCTATCTAGAGAAAATCCATTTCATTCTATTGTCTATTTTGATGCTGTCCCTTTTCGGGAAGACGGTGGGTAGCTCCCAACCGTTGGTGATATACATTCGATACACTCAAGCGAAATGAGTGGTCGGTCATGTGAGGGCCGGGTTGCAAGATGTTCTTGTTGAACCCAGTGTATTTGCCTCTAGAGATACACGATCGACAGGTGGTCCCATACCTTGTCAAGGTAGGAATCCAATTTCCAATAAGTGCCAGCGGATTTTGTTTGTATACTATATACGTGGAACGTGAGATGCAAGCGTTTTGCTAGATTCTAATTACTTGTGATTAGACATTATTATAATATCAGAAAGTATTGATTTCCAAAACTGTTTTGGGTTATCGTAAGGTAAAAACCATCCGTGTTTATGTGTGGATCAGTCTTACGATTATCTTTTCTTTTGAAAAGGATTTTGAAAAGTTAAATCGATGATTTGAGTTTACTCACACCAGTCCCATGACTGACCCAGAGTTTATTTTGTTTTCTTTTCCCTAAACTCTTGGGTGCCCAAATTTGTACGGGCAGTCAAGTAGTTCAGGTTTTTACAGATGTACTTGGAGGAGCTTGAAGCAGGAGGCTTCAAGATCATATAGCTAGGGTTATTTCCGCTGTGTGTAAGTGTTGTGCTCTGATAATGTTGTTGCATATACATACCGTTTTGTTTCAAAGTATGTTACCTATTATATTTTATTTGTTCCGCTGTGAGATTTGTGTTATTCTGATGTGTTGTGTGATCTTCTTCTTCTTCTTCTTCTATTCTAATTTTCTATCTTATCTATTCTCACCCTCTAACTTCTTTCTATTAATGACCAGGTATTTTTGATGTTCGAATAGTAAACATGGCAGTTTTGTGTTGATTTTCGGAGTCAAAAACCCCGGGTCGTTACACGTACTGTGCCATTGCTTTTGTCTAGGAATTCTTCTTGGGATATACTCCGAGTTTACGTAAAACAGACATCGTATGAAGAAGTTATTAAGATTTGAAGTTTGCGCATATATAAGCTAATTATATATATAATAAACATTTCAGAAATTCAAAAAAAAGTTTGAAAATCGAAGATGGGACAATGCGGGAATCAGGCCCGTTGGGGGTCGACCCCTGCCCTAGGGGTATCGACCCATGGGTCGACACCATAAGGGGGTGTCGACACCCATGTTGATTCCCCCAGATCCGAGCCTGATACATTCCTGCGTATGTGGACTTGTTTTCTGACCAGATTCGTCAACCTAGGCTATAAATAAGACCTCATCTCATTGTCTTACTCATTCTAGAACAATGTAGAACTAGATATTGCCTCTGCCTAGATTAAAATAGCATATTCTTCTTCAACAAACAAGTTATTCAAGTTTAGAGATCTGTTCTTCAATAGCTACAATCAAGTCTCCTGTTTTTTAGATCCAATCATAGTGAGTCTATGTTATTTTTAGGTAGAAATAATTAAAATGTAATCATTCCTATAAGTTTGGATCAAAGCCTATGCCTATTGAGTAATCTAAATCATAAACATATCTGCCACTATTTGTACATCTAGTTCATTGTTTAGATCTCATCATGCTTGTTTATGATGTCCTTATTATGCTAGTTGCTTAATCATGTCACTATGCCTAATCAGTTCTATTATCAAATGTTCATCAGATTTGTTCCTATATGCCTATCTTGTCATTATGCCCAATTCTGTCACTATATGCTTATTATGTTGATATGCCTATTTCTTCTGTCATATGTCTACCTTGTTATTATGCTTATTTCTGTTCTTTTCCCTCCTTCTTTTCCCTTTTTATTTTATAGCCAGGCTACCTTCGAGCCTAAGCATACCGCTGAAATATGTGAACGCGTGAAATTGGTAATGAGGGGAAAACGTTAAAATTGGGGCACAACTTGTATTGGGAAATTTGGGGCATAACTTGAATTGAAAACATGAATATGGATTTGGGGCATAAACCAAAATTATGATTAAAGATCTTAAATTGGGGCATATGGTACGTTATGGATATGACTTGGAAAAGGGGCATGAAAACCTATAATGAAATAGGGATAATTGTTAAATAGTGAAAGTGCCTAAATTTACAGTAATTAGAAATTGTAACCGCGCTTAGACACGAGGTTAGATTACACTTATGGTAGAAGTCTGTCAGGACCCGACCGGTATATCCAGCGACCAAAAGTGGTGAACCTAATGTGATGGGTCTAAGTGCATAAACACGTAACAGGCTAAGACACGAGGTTAAGTCTGACTTGTGGAAGAAGTCTGTCCGGACCCGCCCGGCATATCTAGCATCCACAAGTTGTAGGCTTAATGTGGGAGGTCTAGCGCATTATAACCATAAATGAATAAATGGTAATGAATTTGTAATACTTAACCTGTTGAATCCATAGGGATTACATGAACATGTTAACTTGAGTAGGGGTTAAGTAAACTTGCTTGAAACAGCGGGAGGGTTAAGTATATATTGGGGTTGTGGGTAATATTTATATATAGGCCCATAAACTTAACCTGTTGGGGTTATGCAATCTTGTTATACTGGTAGGCATAACCTTTGGAAATCCTAGTAGTGGGAATGCAAGCCTAAGGGAAGCTTGTATCATCTTGTGTGTGGGACCATTTCAGTTAGTAACTCATATATGGGTATCAAACGAGTACTCCGAACTAGGTTGGAGTAAGGGAACGCTTACTGAGCTGATTATAAGAGATCCAAAAGAAGAGACGATGTGGGCAGCGCATTCCGACGGGGTCACGTGCGTGCATGGGTCCGAACAAGGGAGACTAAGACGTCATGACATCGGCAGATATAGTTGTGCACATCCTGTAAACGAAGGGTTGCCACTTTAGGGAGTGATACATCCTATTATGGGGCCAGCACGGGGTATCTACGGAGTAGGGAGCCAATCGATTGGGGTAGTAATTAGGGTACATCTAGTCTCGCTTGTTTAGGAGCCCGTTATTATCCTTAGGGTTAACATCGGTATGTTCAGTTGGGCTGCATGTTATTGTATGGGGTAAAACCTCTCACTGGAAGCAGGCCTAAGTCTACCATCTTATTGGGGATCATCTTATTTATATGATACTAGTATTAGTGCAGAGAAAAGTATTGGAGAAGCGCTATACATATATGTTCTATTCGGTTTATCTTGTTTAACTTGTCATACCTACCTTATATGCTTTTATCCCTTTTATCCAATTTGTATGCCTATCATGATGCTTTTACTTATTTGTATGCTAAAAGTAAATGGACTCGCCAGAATTATGTTTGACCTATTTTTTTTCTTCTTTCTCTTCCGTTTCCCCTCCAGGTTCTCACGGTGGGAATACTCAAGCTTAATTAGGATTCCTCTTTCCTTCTGCTTGGAGCTGCTTAGATATACTGCTTGATTTCATATCTTCTCTACTATGGCTATATTTTAGGGATTATGCTTCTTTGTTTATTATACCCTGATGATTTTAGTACAAGAATTTTTTTTAAGTTTATGTGCTGGGTTTTGTGTATTTCAGACTCATGATGTAACTATGTTTTGAACCACGATGTTTTCTGCTTAATAAAGTTTTAAATTCCGCTGTTATTTTATATCTATCTTGTAATATTTTTGTTTTTGTTTACCTATAATGCTTCACGAAACTTAATGCATTCTCTTAAAGAGTGACATTAATGGACATGGGGTGTCACATATCCATTTTATATAAATCTCTTCCAAATTATATGTCGTCCTAGTCGATTTGACAGGAATATATCTTGCACTTTTGGTCAATCGATCCACGACGACCCAAATTCCTTCATTTCCTGCCCTGGTTCTGGGTAGTCCATTGATATCTACTTCCACTTCCATATAGGAATTTCTAATGGATGAAGCAATCCACTCGACTTCTTCTGTTCATCTTTCACTAAATAACAGTTCATGCACTTGGAAATAAATTTTCCAACATCCCTTTACATACCTTCCCAGTAGTAAGATTGTATCATGTCCTGATACATCTTATTACCACCAGGATGAATCGTCAACTTCGAGTGATGACATTCCCTCAGTACCTCATCTCTGAATCCATCGATATCAAGAATAACCAATCGTCCTTTCTTTCAAAGCCAACCCTCTCGATCGACCTCGAACTCTTTATTCTCTGGTTCCAACTCACACTGTAGTCTGAAATCAAATCCTGCCAAGCCCTCGAGGTGCTTCTATTCCAAAAATATCACTCCCAAACCTACGTGTCTTCAACCCAACGTATCTGCCACTGCGTTACCTTTACCATGAGTATAGGCTATACCAAAATCATATGATTCTAGAAACTCTAACCACCGTTGCTGCGGAAGATTTAAATCCTTTCGGGAGAAAAGATACTTCATTGACTTGTGATCCGTAAACAACTCGAATTGAACTTCCAATAAGTAATGTTTCCGCATCTTCAGAGAAAACACAATTATTGCCAACTCCATATCATGAGTGGGATAATTCCTCTCATGCGGCTTCAGCTGTCAACTCGCATAGGCCACAACATTATCCTTCTACATCAGCACTGCTGCAAGTCCAGTACTGCATGCATCAGTGTATCCAACCATCTCTTCATTCCTACTCGGAATCATCAAAACAGAAGCACTCGTCAGTCTCTCTTTCAGGATTCTGAAAGCTTGCTCACACTTCGCATCCCATAAGAACACTTGATTTTTCTTCATCAATCCTGTTAATTTGCAGCTATCTTGGAAAAATCCTTTATAAAACGACGGTAATATCCCGCCAACCCAAGGAAACTCCAACATCCATCGCATTCTTAGATTTATCCCAGTCCTGGATTTCTGCAACCATAGCGAGGTCAACTGCTATTCCATTTCCAGAAACAACATGGCCTAAGAACCTCACTTCTCTCTTCCAGAAATGACACTTCGAAAACATAGCTCTCAGCTGATGCTTTTGCAAGAATTCTAAAACAACTCGAAAGTGTGTATTATGCTCTTCCACATTCCAAGTGTGAACCAGAATATCATCCACGAACACAAGCACGAACTTGTTCAACTGATCTCTGAACACCCTATTCATAAGATCCACGAAATACACTGGCGCGTTAGTCAACCCAAATGGCATTACCAACCATTCGATGAAACTGGATGGTGTCCTAAAAGCTGTCTTCGGCACACTATTCTTTTCCACCCTCAACTGGTGAAATCCCGTTGCCAAATCCATCTGAGAAAACACCTTGGCCTCATGAATCTAATCGAACAAGTTGTCGATCCTTGGAAATGGATACTTGTTTTTCTTGGTCACCTTGTTCAGCTCACGATAGTTCACATACAATCTCAAAGATTCATCTACCTTGGTTGCAAACACAATTGGTGCACCCTATTCAGATACACTTCTACGAATGAACACTTTTCTCAACAGGTCACTTACTTTCACCTCTAACTCTCGCTATTCCTTAGGCGTCATCCATCTAAGAGGCATAACGATAGGTCTAGCACCCTCGACCAAATCGATTCTTTAACTCAATCTCATGATGCGGCAGCAACCCTTTGACCTCGTCAAAGACATCCTTAAACTCCCTTGCGATAGGCTTCGATGACAAGTCTTCTCGTGGAATCACAAGCGAATACAAATAGCTCACGAAGACACCATCTTGGGTCTTACATTGAATCACAACCAGTTTCCCTTCCACATTCCCGACCATCGCCTCCAGGTTCTCACAGTCCATTTTTGCTGCATACCTCTTAAGCCAGTCCATACAAAAGATAATCCCAAACCCAGCGTAGTTCAAAACAAAGCAATCACACACAAAGGAACAACCATCACTCGACAACACCAAACCATAACAAATCATACACAAACTTGACGAACCCCCAACTGGATTAGTCAAGACAAAAGGTCTATCACAAATCTTGTGTTCCAAACCCAAGCGGCACACAAGCTCATTACAAATGAAAGGACGCGATGCTCCAGTATCGAACAACACGCGAACTAAAACATCTCTGACAGAAAGAATACCTTGAACGACGACACTCTTCCCTTTATCCTCCGCCGTAGGAGCCCTTGAATACAATGGAACAGCTTCCAAAGCATACGCCTTCACAACCTACTTACCCTTAGATAGTTCTGGACAATCCTTCTTGTCATGCCCAGGCTTTCCATACTTAAAGCACTTCCTTTCAGCTTTTGGATTCTTACAATCCTTTGAATAATGGCCCTTCTACCAGTAGTTAAAGCAAGTCACTTCGCCCTTCTTCTTTTTCTGTCCTTCTTTTCCTTTCTTTTGTTGTTTCTTCCTCTTTTTGTTATTACCACTTTGTTGTGGTTTCGGTTCTTCCTTAGTTGCAACAATAGTCTCTTCCTTGGGAAACAAACTCTCATGCCTTAGAGCTTTCTTGATGATCTTCTCATAAGTGTCATCTAGATGATCAACTACCTGATTCCCAAGATAATTGTCCAAGCCCATGACATACTTCTCGTTCTTCTAATAAAGAATCTCGACATATGAATGGGTATACTTTGAGAAGGCTTCAAAATCAGAAACTTACTCAAGCACTAGTCGACCGTCTTGCTTAAGCTCGGCAACCTCTTAAACAGAACAAATTTCTGAACAGTAGATATAAACTTTATCTCAAACTTGACTTGGAATTTCTCCTATGAAATATCATCTTTCGGAGTCTTTAGAGTGACAGAGTTCCACCAGTCCATAGCTTTGCCCTGTATCTATCTCGATGCAAGCTTCCTCTTAGTAGCATCGTCAATCCCCAAGTATCTAAAGATCTGAATGCAAGTATCAAGCTACCCTTGAATCTCTACAATCGACCCCGTCCCTTTAAAATACTTCCCTCCCAGAGTGGTGAAGTCTTTTCATAGCTTTGCTAAGTCCACGTTCCTAGGCACCTGCACTTGAACTCCGACATCTACCGCGACTGTCTCTTGAGCAGGTACCCTCCTCATGATCGCTGCCATCATGGCCTCGAACATAGCTGGGTAGTCTGGTATACCGCCATTACCCCTACAGGAACAGTCTCCTCCCTAGCAGTGTGTCTCGATGGTCGACGACTCATTCTAAATCTGTAACATAGAATGATTACTTCATATACGATAAAAACTACAAATAGAGTTCAAATGCTATTATACTATACACTCATATAAAGTATATACCCATCAGAAATCTACAAATACGTCTCTCATACGTAATTACACACTTGAACTTTGATTAAAATCAATAACCAGAGCTCTAATACCAAATGTGACGACCACCCACAACTCCTGCACTTAACAGAGAAATAATGCGCTGGAAAACGTGCTAGGTAGCTATGGACGATCATCAGGGTAGGATAACACAAGCGGGACTTGTTGTATAACTCACTGTGCTAGGGTAAATTATAATAGAACATATGCAAGTATCTATATAATGAGCCTCACTACAAGTCACTCAGAGAATACATCAAACAACGGAAAACAACAAATACTAGATAGATAAAAATAATATGCCAGCCTCCTACTCGTCATCGCTTAGCAGCATCGTCCTCATCAAGATCTATCACCTGTCTTCTGCTACTTACCTGCTACTTAGTCTGCCCATCCACAATCGGATGAATAACCCAAGGTAATAAGAGGGAGACATAAAACCATGAGTCATACAACAGTCTTAATAAGCAATAAAACATCTATATAACATCATCAATAAAGTATATGAGAGTATGCAGATTAATCAACTAATTTACCATCACCAACAGAGAAGAACCCATACCCGTCTTCCCTACATCCGACAGTGATAGCCTTTACAACAAAAAATTAGGAACCATAGTACATTTATGGAAATCAGTTATCAAGCATAGACCATCCTAATCGATATCGACATCTCCCATGCACAAGCCCCGAAGGACTAAACCAACATCAGACAAGCACTCAAGAGATGTCTCCTTTGACATTGAATAATCTACACAAGACGATACAAGAAAAACAATCATCATCCATGACTTTGGCTATCACCGCCAATTCTGCTTTGAAACCAACGTTAATCGTATGACCAGCTCAACACCTTGTCATTCGTCAAGGGCTAATGGTAAACCCCAGTTCTAGCAAAACTCCATATGCCATCGTGCTCGTATCTAGGCCCATCGTGCTGCCCAGGGTACTCGATTAGCTACTTCTAGTCTTTTGGGCATCCCCAATATACCCTTGTTTTGAGTCCGCTAGAACCTACGACAATGATAATTCCTCGGCCTTCGATATCTCTAGCCATCCAACCTGATGATTGTTCATAAGCTCAAGCCACTTCTCGAGCAACCATTATCCACAGACTCACCACCTTGAGTCATCTTCACATTTGTTGCATTTTGATGATCAGCGAGGACATCACAACATTCCTGGTGGAATGTAACTCGAAGCCACATCGATTCCCGAACCAAAAATAGCACCACTTGATTCATCATTTTATGGATCGCCCCTCCCTAGGTCGTAGCCGACCCATATGGGTTGTCCATCCATATCCAGACCGACCTAAACAATCGTGCGACCCATGAAAAGCCTCCCACCAACCCGAACTATCACTGACACCTTAGGTCGTCCAACGACCCGACCTCTTAGGTCGTCCAACGACTTGATGCTTCAAAAGCTTCACCAACCCGACAACTTGAGAAGCTTCAATGACCTGACTCAGCTCAAACTCTCCATGACCCGTCCACTTTGAACGACCTAGAGACAGACAACCCAACCCCATGTGTCTTTGACTCGCTTAACCGATCTGACCTCAAACAATCTACCATTGGGCAACCCAAAGCTAACGATCCAACTCAGAACGACCTGCATTTCCCAAAGCATAACGATCTGATCCAACTCCATCACTCCATCAAGTTCCAACGACCCGTGGCCCCTCCGAGCTCCAACGTCCTGGTGCCCACAACCTGAAGTCAATGACTCAACCTAACTTCGGATTACCTGACTTTATTTCTTGGGCAACAAGCCATGCGACCCATCCTAAAACAACACGACTCCAGATTTGACCAATCTATCTCCAATCTCGACCAACCCATCACCAAACGACAACATCGATGCAAATAACTCATCCAATTCAACCATCAACACTTTACGAAATTATTAACAACACTTAAACAATAATTATTCATCATACAACGATATGAAACTCACCAAATCATGATAAATCAATGAATAGACAAAATAGTGGATCTAAACTTGCATAAACATATAAGTTAACATGAGAATTACCCATTTAAGTTGCTAGATTAGATCCTATGGTGATTTAAATGGAAATATACTTACCATGCTGTAGATCTTTGTGAAACAACTTAAAATGATGAAAATAAGATCAAACAACCCATATACTTGACCGAATCCATGTGAGAGATGTTTATCACTCACCAAATCTTTAAAAAATCTTGAAAACACTAAATTCCCAATCCAGACAATGAAGAATGATCTTCAAACCTCTCAATTTGACGCGATCTCCCTTCACTTGACGAAGATCTAGCTTTTCTTGATGTAGATCTTAAATCTTCTTGCATAGATCAAGAATTTTAATGGAGGAAAGGTGTATTTAATTGAGCAAGGAGGATCACGAGATCAACCAAATGAAAGAATAAAGAAAAGTAACCCTCTCTCCATGCCTCTAACCCCCTATTTATAGCCTCAAACCTGCCCAATAACGGACCACTCCAAATCAGCCCATTAATGACTATCCAAACTTGTACAGAAATTGTGCAGCAATAAAACAATGATTTCTACCAAACCGCTTAACCAAATCTTTAATGTGACCACTCTATGGAATTGGCAACACCATTTCATTTCCAATAAAATCGATCTCAGCACTTGATTCGATTCCAGTCAAAAGTTATGCCTTGTACAAAACTAACAGGGAAAAAATGGTCTCAAATAAAATTGGTAAAAATTATGGACATGTCTCACATCCCCATAAACAAAATATCAAAATATGAGAATGATCCAACCCTCAAGGAATTAAATAAAAATATTTTACGATTCTCCGGCATGTAAAATGCGGGCTGTTACACTTTTACTCCTTCAACTTCACAACTTCTACAACACATCTAGCATCTTCCGAACTTAACCCGAAAACGACTTGAGACCCTCATTATCTACACTTCACCGCACACCCTCTACGACATTCCCCTTCCACACTCTACTACGTCTGCAGTAAGACTAAACACTCTTCATGCAACTACCCCAACTACCAAACAACAACCATCCAATAGAAACAACTTTATATCACCATTATCCATTTTAGATTGATACGTCTCCTCTCCTAAACCATAATTGCAACAACAAATAAGCTGCAACATCAACACATCAGACAGCTCCTTATTGTTCCAAAAGTGCATAAGTCAAAATTGCATAGCCTTTTAAATTCTACCATGTAGAGTGCACGTTATTCTTCTAGCATAAGAATCTCTCTCAAAGGTTTCACTGGTCAACCTCGGTTCAATTAATTATAAGAGTACACGTTATTCTTCTAGCATGAGAATCCCTCTCAAAGGTTTTACTAGTCACATTATATGCCCAATTAATACGACTATTATTGGGAAATCCTCTTTCTATCATGTTAGGCTGAATCCTGTGGAAGAATGCTGGGTTCCATCCATTGATCATACTTCTTATGGTACCTATATTGTGTCATGATTAATAAAGACATAGTACCCTAAATAATTAGGTGAAGAGAGTTTGCTCTTTCAGTAGTTCGTTGGGAATGGAACAAATGGATGCATGCAATGTTGGGTTAGCTATCCTAAGTTATGGATGGAAGTATTTTCTTCACTGGATACGTGAGATGGAAAGGTGTATTTCACATGGGTGAACCAGATTGCAGAGTAAAGAAGTTTCCCCAAAAAGATTATTTTTTCCCTCAAGCAAGAGGTAGATAACTAAATATCAAGGTAAAGATAGAATGACAGTTCATAGCTAAGTAACGTGCAAATGAATTGGATACGCGCATTGGAGTCTTTCAAGAATGCCTTGTAATTCAAATAACAACTAAATACCAACACAAAAATTATAACTAAGAACAAGACACCACATTACATTTACAGCCAAATACCATCCTGACCATTTAACCTAATCCACAGTGTAGCTTACCTTCCCACTTACGTTTCAACTTAAATCAATACATCAATAACTTGGAAGAAAAAATAGTAATAATTTTAATGGAGTCGTAAACTGACTAGAAGTAAATTAACATATTTAGAAATAAGGGATGTTTATTACCCGAATCAACTTATAGACCGGTGTGCCGCACAAGTTACATCTGTTTCAATTCTCCTCTACCGCAGGAAGAGCATAGAGTTTTGTGCTTGCAGTTGCTTCTATATTGATCTGATGGCGATCCACAGCCTTCGCAAGCAGATTTTAAATTCAAATCAATCATGGGCATTTTTCTAGTCCATTGATTCAAATGGGTTTTGAATGGTTGTTTCATGAAAAGGGTCAAAGGTTGCAAAATCCTTTCAGTCCTCCGAGTTCAATGCCTGCAGCTCAACCGATTACGGTGGATTTTCGAATGGGGAAGATGAACAAGAGAGATCAAATTTTCAAGATTTAGGGCAAGCATTTTTTTTCTGCATGAATTAACAAAATAGGAAGAAATTGAGTTCTATAGTGGAAACGGGGCGTATTGATTGCCATATTTAATTTTAGAACGGGCGTAAGCCCTTACAAAATTTAGAACTAGCATTGACCGTACTATACGAGCATCTAACGGACTTAAGTCGTTGCTATTTCGCAATGGATCTAAGCCGTTGCGAATTTTTCACATTTGAGAGTTGCAAAACTGCTTGTATGGTGTAGTGATGTTATCACAAGTTATTGGATGTAATATATTGTTTGCAATATGGAACGCTATCAAACAAGTATTTAGTTCACAGTTTGCTGCAAGAGTTATTGTAACAACCCGAAATTTTGGCGATATAAATTAATTTTTAGACATTCAAAAAATAGTAATTTATGCAAATGATGGAATTTGGCCACGGAACTTTAACCAACGCGTTCGTCTCGGAATTCTGGTCAACTTCCATGTTTGGAGTTTCACGAACGGAGTCCGATGAAAAGTTACGGATGAAATACGAAATGGACAGAAAATAAATAAATCATAATTTAAATAAAGAGTATACCTTATATAACTATCCAACCTGGGCATCTGATGGCCCAGGCGGTCGACCATAGCATTCGGCAACCACAGTCGACCTACAGGGCGTCAGTTTACCCGACGACGACTAGGTTTTTATAAGGTTAGGTTATAATATTTATATAATGAATGGACAGATATAACTTAAAACTAATCCAACGATCCTAGGCCTTTTACACCCCCAAAAATAGAGGGTAAGCCCTCAATCTTTTTTCACATAATTTTGTAGAGGCAGTTGAGCTCTGTCATTTTCCTACTTTTCCAAACCCAATTTCTTAATCTAAAATATATTCACACAAACAAATCAGATCCAGTTCATATGAAACTGAGAGGAAAAGAAGATCTAATGGAAAAGAATGCAAATTGATGCTCCAAATCAGATTCTCCCCTCTCTTCATGTTTTCTTACATTTCTACAGATTTGGAATTTTCTCTTTTCCTAGATAAATTATAGATTTATAAGAATTTGGGGATTGTAGGCCTAAAGGGTTCAAACTTTGAATTTAGAGGCTATAAGATGAGTGGAAATTTACGAATATAGTTATAGTAACTTATCTATTTCGTTTGAATTAGATATATATTTTTATGCATATTCCTTATCAGATCTTTGTTGTGAGATTGTTGATAACCATCAGATCTGATTATAAGTATGGTTAAACTTGGGAATTTTAAGTTGTGGTTATACTTAATATCAATTATAGGATTTTAAACATGTTTACGCATATTCCTATGGTTATTTACGAAATATATTGCAATTATATTAAAAAATGTATTGTGGACATTGCATAGCACCGTAGATATGGAAATCAGTCCCATCAAGCACAATTTAGATGTAGTCACATTCCAGATCTTTAGTTCAGTGTTGAATAATGAATTTTGGGTAAAAATGTTAAATTGGTAAATTGTGTGATTGTAATGTTAAAACAAATATGCCTGTTTGTATTCAATATTGTTGGGTTTGACTTAATTTATGTACATATGTCATTTCCCTCCTTTTGAATGAAAAGGCACTATTTTGAAATCACAAGAAACAAGACTAAAAGGATTAAAAAGGGAAAAGTGGTGCAAATGTATGTATGTATATATATATATATATATATATTTGTGCATAATTTGCATCAACAATTCCAAATTATATATTTACATATATCTATTGTGATTTGGAAATATGTCAATTCCACTGATTAGGCATGATTTACAATGATTACGGCTAAAAGTCTTTTCTAAGATTTGAACCTTTTGGTAAGATTGAATGCAAAAAGGAATGTTTGGTTATTGATTAAACCAAATCATTAAAATTATAATAATAATAATAAAATATGTTGAACGCACGAAAATATAAATATAATTATATACATATTATCCTTCCAAATCAGCGTAAAATGGTAAAATGTACATTGTATGGAATGTTGAATGTTTGGATAAGGTTCAATTATGGAATTATATGTAAACATAATCCATATTGAATTAATATATTTGCGGTGACCATTTGTAGCAATAAAAATAGTTAATTGCTATAAATCAGACCACAAACCAATAAATAACAATTGTAGCCAATATTGAATAGGGAAAATGAAAATGATAGTGGAACGGTTACAATTCTAATTTAATTAGGATAAATATTGTAAACCCCAAATTAGGGAATTTGAATTATAACCGCATTTAGACACGAGGTTAACCTCAATTTGTGGTATAAGCCTGCCCGGAACCGACCGACAAATCCGGCAACCACAGATGGTCAGCCTAATCCGAGGGGTCTAATGCATAAATGTACTAAGGCACGAGGTTAAGTTTAACTTGTGGTAGAAGTCTCCCAGGAACCAACCGGCAAATCCAACATCCACAAGTTGTCAACTTAATGTGAGAGGCCTGGTACGTAAATATAAATAAATATATACACAATAGTCAACCAATAAATAAATAAATAAGAATAGTAATTGTCTGTTGGGGTACAACAAATAGATAACGTGGGACTGGTAAATAGTTGTCTTAGGAAAATATGGCCGCTATAGTCATAAAGAGAAATAAAAAGGATATCAAAGAAAATGGGTGTCAGGAAGATGATCTATGGGTATTGATCGCGGTTTAAATACTAAGTCCAAATCAGAGAAGAAACCAAATAAATATCCTATGGTAAAAGAGATAGATAACCTTCCTTATTTATAATAATGAAAGTAGAGCTTATAATATAAAATATAGTTGGACTTAGTAGGTTAATAATGAAAAATATTATTAACCATATGACCCTGTGGCGAAATTGAATTATATACATGTAGTATTTCCGTGTAGAGGGACTAAATGGGAATAACTTAATAACCTCGCCTACTTTATCCCAATAGGGAAAGGAGATAAAGGCAAATGGGATTCGAATCCAATAACCTTCACGTATAGTCTGCTTCTTTGGGTCTTAAGTGACTTTGGGTTGAGGAGTCCACCTGGGGGTAGGTCTTTCAGTCTAGGAGTATTAAATGGAATGTGTGAGTATTGTTTGCCCAAATCTAGAAACTTAAAATGTCAGATATGGCTACCTATCAAATGGGAAGTAATAAGCGACTAAGGAGGTTATCTAATACGGTCAGCTAGATGGTGCAGCGAATGATATAATACCATTTCTCACCTTATACGGGGTAAGGGTATATGTGTGAATGGCGGAAGGCTTAACTAGTATGGCCCATAGCTAGTGCTCTCTAGTTTATAATAATAGTGTATAAATCATCGAGAGGTATTGAATGATCAATAGGTCCGCCTAAGGTCTTAAGCGATCAGGAAGAATCCACCCTATCTATCATTGATAATAAGGCCTTAAATAATAAAGGATAAGCGAATGAAGAAGAGTGTGTGTGTGTGTGTGTATAAACTCCGTAATTGGGAGTTCACTTCTTGGTTTAAAAATCAGTTAAGCGTTGGTGTAAAGGCTTTACAAAAATATGCGTAAACGTCCTATCTCGGTATTATACTTTAGGAATGCTACTTTGGGAAGGGTGGTAGGGTCGTGCATAAACATCTACAAGGTTAGACTAGAATCACTAACCTTAATAGGAATACATCTTGGATTGAACCAAACGGGATACATCTGTGTATTATAACATGTGTTGTACATTTCCTATTCACCCGAATATTGTTGTTATGACCCCCCCCCTTTCTCATTACAACCATCCAGGTTTTCTAAAGAAGGTCAGATTCTCACATGTGTTTTAGTTTGGCTTTCGGTTCTCGTTCTCTCTCATGCTCGGTATTGGCAAATTGACTTACTTTGAAAAATGTAGTTACTTGAGTTAATACTAGTTAATCCTATTTTGTTTCCGCTATGAGTTTTCTTTTACCGTACTCTGATTATGCTCATGCTCATTTGTTGCAGGTACCAGATATACATGCTCCATTCTTGGATGTGTCCAAGTTTTGATCTTTGTCGAAATTTGGCCGCAATAAAGTGTAGGGTGTTACATTTGGTATCAGAGTTTAGGTTAAACGATCAGAGGAATTAGTTGAATTAGGACGCATGAGAGAATGTAATTCGATTTTCTGTTTTTCTTCATCTTTCTTACTCGACTTTAACTTATTTAGACAATGAAATTAGTCGTGGGCCTAATAATAAAAATAGGTTTTAAGCGACTTAGGATTGAAATATTGTTGCATTTGGGTTTCTAGCCAATTATGTCTTACCCCACAGTACGTTGGCGATCTCGTCGTGAAGAGCATGAGGACGACATATGGTGGATTCCATTGATTCGAGTTTGGAGACTAGACGAAAATCTAGCTACAACTGAGATAGTCGCAATTTCTGCATTTTGGTTTCGTTGGTAGTTTCGGTTAAGACCATTTCTTATCCAAAACGGGAAAATTTCACGTTATTATATTGTATCTATTTCGGAAATATAATTGCAACGTATATCCATATGTTACTTCATTGAATTTCTTAATCTACCTTTATTGAAACATTCAATTAAGTTCTTGGCCTTGTATTCGAGGAAATTTTACTTTTTAAAACTATTTGGAGAAAATAAAAATGGAATTTGAAAGTTTTGAAATACGGTTTCAAAATGATTTTTATAAAGACCTCGTTTTATAAAGAAATGGTTTTTAAATTTTAATCTATTCGTGTTTCAATATTATGAGGGCTATTGTGTACTTTAGTAAATATAACCTGATTAGTAGGTAGGAAGGTATTAGAAATGACAAGGAATGCACCACTAAACTTAACAATAATAAATATCCATTCCTTGATTTTTATTATCCCTCCCCCTATATATATTGGAAAATTTAGTGAAATTATCACAACTAATCCTTAAGATTTTAGAGCTCCAACATTTTTGAACACGGAAAGGTTTTACAGTTTATAATACAAACCGAAATAATAATAATAAATCAGATTTATAGATACAAAACCGATATTTTATAACTGATCCCATTGTTGGAAAAGTTTTAAATTTTTCTTCGGAAAAGCTAAGGAAAATCCTTCATCTTGATTTTCGGGGTATTTGATTTCGTGAATCGTCTGTTTGTTGTCAGCTGGGTAAGGTGAAAAATCCGTTTTAATTTATATTACGGATTTCTAGCTGAATTATTTTTGGAATTCATTCGTTCGCTATGTAGTCGCATCATCATTGTTGAGACTATAAATCCTTAGAGTTGGTTAGAAATTTGACCATGGTCTTCGATACCGTCGTGATGAGGATAATTGCTTATTGGATCACCTTAAATCTTAAAAGATGCGGGACGATTAGTATTTTTAATTTGGCCTAACAAGGTCAAGGTCCAACCTCTGTCCAAAGCTTATTTAGTAGTTGACCGTTTAGTGCTATACTAGGACGGACAACTAGTTAATGAGTTTTGGTACAACTTGGACAGAGGACTCAACTGTAAAATCCAAATCACCTCCTTAACTTCTTTCTTTCGTCTGTCCTCATCTAGCTGAACCATATTCTTATTTTTCTTCTCTTTCTTTGTCGTCACCTCATCTCCTTTTTTCCCGTGCTAGTTTGTGCATTAGATCTTGCCTCACTAGTACTCCAAGATTTAATTTATTCTCTCCGATCATTTCTTAGTCCATAATACCTAGTTACGCTATCCGATCTTACTTATACTATTTAAGTCTTATCTTTAAGGGGAGATTATTTGGCTGGATCAAAATGAGCAAAAGGTCTCACCACTTTAGGACTTAGAAAATTTGTTGAGGCAGTTGGACTTGCACCGGCTAGTTGCTTCGAGATCTTAGAATAGGTTGTTGTTTATGATGCATCCAGCTTTGCTATACCTTGTTAGAATAGGTTCTTTCAAAGGCAATTATCATTTCAGAGAATAAGATTAAGCTATCTTTGTATGGTTTTTCTGAGGAGAATCTCGATGAGAGTTTTAGAGGCATCCATGTTTTACACGGACTTGTATGATCTTTTGTTAACTGGCTTTGGAGATTTTTGCAGCAAATCTCTTTTTCTTAATGTCAGTTTTTGTGTTTGGGAATATATGTTCGAACTGCCCATGTAGACATGTGACCCATTTAGCACATCGTTCTATAAATGGGAAGTTATGACTAGATTTGTCTCAAGATGCGGGAATTTAACCCTTTGTAAGATCTATGGCATAACCATCATTTAGTGTCACATCATCTTCGATTTAGCCTGTTGTTCTTGTGTTATCTCATGGGGTACTTTCTATAATTTCAACTATTCATTTTTGTCTTTAGACAATATTAGGTGGATTTTCATGAGAAGCAGTTTTGTGGTATGTTTCTTTTCTCATCACAAATTCTTTCTTAAAAGAGGTGGTGATGTGTAAACCTCCAACAATACCTGCAGTGTTTGTAACATGAGATTAAGCATTATGCTACTATGATATGGTTAATTAAAGATTATAAAAATTGGTTTGAGCTCCAGCCGCGTAGTAAGACATCTCCTTGTTTATAGCCATTGTTTTGAAAGTTTGGTGTTGTTTTGTCATTGTCTTTATCGTTATCCCTTTCCAGTGTTGGGTTCTTGGTTTTGTAGTGATTCATACTTGTAACGTTAGTGTTGTTTAAATCGCACGACTTAGGTTGATGAGATTTCTGAGTTTGGAAATGTTTTCGTCAATCGCTCATGCCTATTTGAATGAAATCTTATTTTTCTTATCTAAACTAACAGTTGTCCTAAAGCTAGAAGAATAAAATTATGTATTGAATAAGTTTTAGTAAATGACTAGTTCTACGTCATGGGTATATAAATAAATAAATAAATAACCACTCCTTGTTAAAACTAAAATTTATTTTGGTTTTTTGTGCGTGATTTCAGTTTTCGCATTTTCGGCATGACTGACTTCCTTTTTCGCCAACATGTGACTTGAATCGTTTAAGTTTCCGCAAATTACATTTTTGAAAGTTTTTGGAAAACGTTGTTTGAAAAAAAAAGACCTTTTATCATTTTCTTATTTTTATAGGGAAGTGAAACGGTTTTGAAATGAAATTTTCAAAATAAACATGACAAGTTTTTAAGCGGAAAATTATTTTTGTGAAAAATTTCGATTTTTGGTCACATGAGTTGCGTAAGGAAGATTTTTGGATGCTTTGTGTGTGGGTGCAATAGGACCAATGATACGATAAAAACGTTAACGATAACAAGAAAAAGGTTGGTTTAGACCTAGAAATGTAGTTTCCATACTTTATCAACGATGTGCCCGAGCTGTTAATTAACTTTTTTAATGTTTTAGGGCTTTCTTTAAACATCCTTTACAGTCTATAAATGGAAATTTTCGGAGTATTTTGGGTAACTGAGGTGAAAATTCCATTGTAGGACGGAAAATGGAAGATTGTAAGCTAGAAAAATGTTGAGATACTTCGCTTCGGTTTCCTTTTTCCAGTTTAGGAGAAACTAAATAAGAAACAGTTAGAATGTGTGACATTTTGGATGGGAGGGTTTGGATGCAAAATTGGTTGCTTCACACTTTTATTCATAATTGTGTGAGGATAATTGGTGAAAATGAGTTTTCACAATTTGTGTTCATATAGCACTACCAGTATATTTAGGGTGTTCCGCATCATGTTTTAAAAAGTATTTCAAAATTTTAATGCAAACATATAGGAGGATTTGATTAGAATCATCTTGCATGCATATTTTATTGGTGAATTGCATACCATGCACATATACACATGGTTGCAAAATAGATGTACACAAATTGGATGTGCAGCATAGGACTATAAGCGTTAGAATTTCGGGACAAAAATCCTTTTAAGAAGGGAAGAATGTAACAACCCGGAATTTTGGCGTTATAAATTAATTATTAGAATTTCAAAAAATAGGAAGTTCTACAAACTGTGGAATTTGGTCATGAAACTTTAACCGATACGTTAGTCTCGGAATTTTGGTTAACTTTCATGTTTGGACTTTCACGAACAAAGTCTGTATGAAGAAGTTACAATCGAAATACGAAAATGGACAAAAATTAATAAATCAAAATTTAAATAAATATTATGCCTTATATAACTAGCCGACCTGGGCATATGATGGCCCAGGTGGTCGACCATAGCGATCGACCTACTGGGCGTCAATTTTCTCAGCGACGGCTAGGTTTTTGTAAGGTTAGGTTATAATTTTATATAACGAAATGGAATAATATAAATTAAAACTAATCCAACGGTCCTAGGCCATTTGCACCTCTATAAATAGAGGGGTAAGACCTCATTCTTTTTTCACATAAATCTGCAGAGGCAGTGGAGCTCTATCATTTTCCTCCTTCTCCAAACCAAATTTCCTAATCTAAAATATATTCACACAAACAAATCAAATCCAATTCATATGAAATTGAGAGGATAAGCAGAGCTAATGGAAAAGAATGCAAATTGACGCTCCAAACTAGATTCTCCCCTCTCTTCATGTTTTCTTACATTTCTGCAGATCTGGAATTATCCTCTTTCCAGATAAATTGTAGATTTATAAGAATTTGGGGATTGTAGGCCTAAAGGGTTCAAACTTTGAATTTGGAGGCTATAAGGTGAGTGGGAAATTTAAGAATATAGTTATAATGTCTTATCTATTTCGTTTGAATTAGATCTATGTTTTTATGCCTATTCCCTATCATATCTGTTCATTTATGTATTGTGAGATTATTGATAATCGTCAGATCTGATTATAAGCATGGTTAAACTTGGGAATTTTAAGTTGTGGTTATGCTTAATATCAATTATAGGGTTTTAAACTTATTTACACATATTCCTATAGTTATGTTATGAAATATATTGCGATTATATTAAAAAATGTATTGTGGACATTGCATAGCACTATAGATTTGGAAATCAGTCCCATTAAACACAATTTAGATGTAGTTACATTCCAGATCTTTAGTTTAGTGTTGAATAATGAATTTTGGGTAAAAATGTGAAATTGGTAAATTGTGTAATTGTAATGTTAAAACAAATACGCATGTTTGTATTAAATATTGTTAGGTTTGACTTAATTTTTGTAAAATTCCACCTTTTGAACAAAAAGACACTATTTTTTAATCACATGAAATATGACTAAAAGGATTAAAAAGAGAAAAGTAGTGCAAATGTACGTATATATATATACATATATTTGTGGGTAATTTGCATCAACTATTCCAAGTTATATATTTACATATATTTTTTGTGATCTGGAAATATGTCAATTCCACTGTTTAGGCATAATTTACAATGATTAGGGCTAAAAGTTTTTTTGTAAGAATTGAACCTTTTGGCAAGGTTGAATGCAAAAAGGAACGTTTGGTTATTGATTAAACCAAATCATTAAAGTATAATAATAAAAATAATAACTACGTTGAATGTATGAAAACATAAATATAATTATATACATATTATCCATCCAAATCAGCGTAAAACGGTAAAATATACATTGTATGGAATGTTGAATGTTTGGATAAGGTTCAATTATGTAATTATATGTAAATGTAATCTGTATTGATTTATATATTTGTGGTTACCATTTGTAGCAATAAAAATAGTTAATTGCTATAAATAGGACCACAAACAAATAAATAAAAACGTAGCCAACATTGATTAGGGAAGATGAAAATGATAGGGGAATTGTTACAATTAGGAATGTTGTAAACCCCAAATTAAGGAATTTGTATTGTAACCGCATTTAGACACGAGGTTAAGCTCAACTTGTGGTATAAATTTTCCCGGAACCGACCGACAAATCCAGCAATCACATGTGATTAGCCTGATATGAGGGGTCTGATGCATAAATGCACTAAGGCACGAGGTTAAGTTTAACTTGTGGTAGAAATCTACCCAGAACTGACCGGCAAATCCAACATCCACAAGTTGTCAACTTAATGTGAGAGGCCTGGTATGCAAATATATATATATATACACACACACACAACAGTCAACCAATAAATAAATAAATGAATAAGAATAGTAATTGCCTATTGGGGTACAACAAATAGATACCTTGGGACTGATAAATAGTTGCCTTAGGAAAATATGGCCATTATAGTCATAAAGGGCAATAAAAAGGAAATAAAAGAAAATGGGTGTCAGAAAGGGGTTTATGGGTATTGATCGTCGTTTAAATACTAAGTTCAAATCAGGGAAGAAACCAAATAAATATCCTAGAGTAAAAGAGATATATAACCTTCCTTATTTATATTAATGAAAGTAGAACTTATAATATAAAATATAGTTGGACTTAGCAGGTTAATAATGAAAAATATTATTAACCATATGAACCCATGGTGATAATGAATTATATACGTATAGTATTTCTGTGTAGAGGGACTAAGCGGGAATAACTTAATAATGTAGCCTATTTTCCCCAATAGAGAAAGGTGCTAAAGGCAAACGGGATTCGAATCCAATAATCTTGACGTATAGTCCGCTTCCTTGGGTCTTAAGTGACTTTGGGATGAGGAGTCCATCTGGGAGTAGGTCTTTCTATTTAGGGGTATCAAATGGCATGTTTGAGTATTGTCTGCCCAAACATGGTTACTTAAAATGTCAGATATGGCTACCTTTCCTACGGGAAGTAATAAGCGATTAAGGAGGTTACCCGATAAGTCAGCTAGATGGTACATCGAACGATATAATACCATCTCTCACCATATACAGAGCAAGGGTATATGCATGAATGGCGGAAGCCTTAAATAGTAGGGCCCATAGCTAGTGCCGTCTAGTTTGCAATTATGTTGATTAAATCATCAAGAGGTATTGAATGACCAATAGGTCCGCCTAGGGTCTTAAGCGATTGGGAAGAATCCACCCTATCTATCATTGATAGTGAGGCGTTAAATAATAAAGGATAAGCGAAAGAAGAAGTACATATATAAACTCCGTAGTTGGGAGTTCAGTTCTCGGTTTAAAAATCAGTTAAGCTCCGGTGTAAAGGCTTCACAAAAGTATGCATAACCATCCTATCTTGGTATTATACTTTAGGAATACTACTTTGGGAAGAGTAGTAGGGTCATGCGTAAACATCTTCAAGGTTAGGTTAGGATCACTAACCTTGATAGGCATACATCTTGGGTTGAACCAAACAGAATACATTTGTGTATTATAACCTGTGTTGTACATTTCCCATTCACCAGAATATTGTTGTTTTGACCCCCCTCCCCCCCTCCTCATTGTAACCATCCAGGTTTTCTAGAGAAGGTCGGGTTCTCACAGATGTTTTAGTTTGGCTTTCGGTTCTCATTCTCTCTCATGCTCAGTATTGGAAAAGTGACTTACTTTGAAATTTGTAGTTACTTGAGTTAATACTAGTTAAACTTATTTTTTTTCCGCTGTGAGTTTTCTTTTATCGTACTTTGATTATGCTCATTTGTTGTAAGTACCAGATATACATGCTCCATGCTTGGATGTGACCAAGTTTTGATTTTTGTCGAAATTTGGGCGTAGAAAAGTGTGGGTTGTTACAGTTATGCTATACAGTGCATAAGGAAGGATGAAATGTCCATGAATGATTATTTGACCAAAGTAAAGACATTCTGCGATAAGTTGAATGCCACTGGACATATAATTAGTGAAAGTGAATATGTTCTTTACATCACTGGAGGATTGGATGACGATTATGAATCGATATGAGCATTCATAGCATTACAGAAGGTTGTACCTAATTTGCAATATGTTCATTCAACTCTTCTTGCACAAGAAGAAAGAGTTGAACAGAAAAAGGTATCTCAATCTAAATTTCTGTCAACTATGCCCCCATAATAAGAAACAAAGCTCAACAGAAAAATAATGCTGGTCAAAACAAATAAGAAAGTCAGTTTTTTAGAGGTAATTCAGGCCACAAAGATAAAGGGGAGAAATTTAATAATAATAGCAGAGTAAAGTGACAAATTTGTGAAAAAAATGGACTCATTGCAAGTAGGTGCTACTTCAGGTTCAACACTGACTATAATATGAATCAACAAAATCAAGGAAACAAGAGGGAACCAAATGTTAATGTGGCACAAATGGGACAGTGGAGAATAGGTGGTGAAAGTTCAAGAATGCAGACATAAGGCTCAAACACTGATGATTCAAACAAATCAAAAGATATAAATCTAGATGACTAGTATCCGGATTATGGAGCAACAAATCATGTCATCAATAATTTGTAGTATCTGAATTTGGGGAACAAAAACTATTCAGGTATGTGTTATGTTTCTATGGGAAATGGTGAAACTGTTAGTATATCACACATTGGATGTGGTTACATTAAGGGAAAAAGGGAACTCTATCTTAATAATCCTCTTAGAGTACCCAAGATTAAGAAAAACTTTATCAGTGTATCACAATTTGTAAATGATAACCATGTATACTTTGAGTTTAGTAGAGATTTACTGAATAAAAATATACAGTAAAGGTAGTTTGGATAATGAGCAATACAAGTTCTAGAAATTTAAGTCAAGACATGCTACTAATAGTGGAAGTTGCTGCTATAATGTTGAAAGTATGGCTGCTACCAATAATGAAATCAAAATATTTGATGAATGTCATTGTAGATGGGGATATCCTACTTTAAAAAATGTAAAACATGTTCTGAATGAAAATAAAATTGATTGCAATTATATACCTTATCATTATATATGCAAACACTGCCAAACAGGCAAAAGCCATAAACTGCCCTTCATTGGGTCTGACACGATATATAGTAGACCCCTTGAACTTGTTGGTACAAACTTATTGGGTTCTTCTCCAGTGAGGACAGATCAAGGCTAAAGGTATTACCTCTCCTTTATTGATGCTTTTACTAGACATACATGGATATACCTTCTTAAAAAAAATCAGATGCATATAATATAACAATACAGTTTGTACTCTAGCTGAAAAGAAAAAAAACTATACTGTTAAAGTTATGCACACCAATGGTGGTGGAGAGTTTAAATCTCTAAAGAAATTCTTTGACAACAAAGGTATTATTCATAGGATAACCTGCCCACACACGTATGAACAAAATGGGTTAGTAGAAAGAAAGCTTAGACACATTGTAGAAACTGGGCTCACGCTAATGTCACAAGCATCACTGCCATAGAGGCATTTGTGACATCAGTGCATTTGATTAATAGAATGCCCACTAAAGTTTGAAATATAAAAGCCCATATGAGATGATGATCGGGTTACACCAGATTATTCTGGATTGAAAATAGGTTGACTATGCTTTCCTTGTCTCAGACCCCATAATAAATATAAGTTAAGTCTGAGATCCACCCCATGTACCTTTTTTGGCTATGCAGAAAACCAAAAGGATACAAGTGTTTAAATGATAATGGGAGGTTAAACATTTCAAAATATGTTGTTTTTAATGAACATGTTTTTCCTTTCGCAGAAAAGAATATCAAAACCACCAAGAAGATCATCTATTATGAAAGAAACTAGGTTGTGTAACAACCCGAATTTTTACAACACGTTAAATCAAGAATCAAGACAGAATTAAATTATAAATTCTGAATCAAGTGAAACGGTCTGTGCCATTGCGTTCGTCTCGGAAAAATACGCGAAATAGAGTCCGAGTTTTCGAGAATCGGAGTCCGTATGACCCGTTAAAGGCCCAAAGAAGATTTCTGGAAATTTGAACTTCGGAAATAGCTTTGAAAATCAGATCTGGGGCTACGCGGGGGAATTTCCCGCCTAGGCCATGTCGACAGGGCTGTCGACAGGCCTGTCGACTTGGGCCCAGACCAATTCGACAGCCGTGTCGACTTGCCTGTCGACAGGGGGTGGCCGGGGCAAGTTGCCTGGCGCACCTGTTTGTCTCACCTGGTCTTGTTCTTGGGCTGGTTCTGGAAGCTTCCGAGATCTGATGGTCCTAATCTATCCTAGATCTAATCCTATGGTCTAAAACACACCCTAATCTCTATAAAAACACCCCTAAGGCTACCCTAAACCCTCATAACTCACCCTCTCCACGAAGTGCTGCCCAAATGCCAAGTGATCATGGCCTCCATCCCCTTTTCCTAAAGCCTAAGCACTCAAATCGGGTTCAAATCAAGTGGTGCAAGCTAGCTACACCAAATGGAAGGAAGATCAACGTTGCTATGCGAGTTCCATGACGATTCTTCAACAAAGGAGGCACCTTTCTTAGCCAAGATGATTCATGCTTCTTTCCCTAGGCCTAACTAAGTAAGTTCTAACTACTTTTAGATGGAAACGGTAGTTTTGATAATGACATGGGATAAAATGAGGCTAAACATGATTATGCAAACCTATATGAACCTTACCATGCCTCTTGTGTTCATATTTATGATCTTAGGCCATGTGAGTGACTTAATCATGCCTCTCATGCTATGCATAACCTAGTTTAACTTGCAAGTTTGGATCTTTATGCATGGAATGCTAGCATGAACCTTTGGGAACCATTTCACTTGTGAAACATTGGCTAAGACTAGATTTTGGGGCTTATGCATGTTTATGAACCCAAACCCCTTATGCTTTCATGCAAGTTTGTAGCCAAATCCTTTATGAGATTATGCATGCTTGTGGCCAATCCCCTCTTTTAAGTTGTGCATGTTTAGGGCCAAACCCTTTTTGATAATATGCATGTTTGTGGCCAAATTCCCTTGTGACATTTTGTGTGTTTGTGGCCAAAACCTTTTTTTTATGACACTATGCATGTTCAAGGCCAATTTGTAGCCATAGTATACCTACTATGTTGACTCGCTTTGCTTGCGTTGGGAAAACACGATTTTGGGTAGTTAGATAAACATGAACATGTCGCGAAATCTTAACTTGAATATGACATGTGTTTATACTTGAAAATATGACTTGAAAGATAACATGGAAGTTGACATGTAAGTATGCATAAAAACATGAGCTTGGGAATTTACCTATTAAGTTAGGTCTACCCTTTGGGAATTTACCTATTAAGTTAGGTCTACCCAAATGCTTGAAAAACTTGTAACATGTTTTGGAAACATGATGAACTTAGATAATATAAGTGTGGCCAACTCGAGGTTGGGTTGAGTTTGCAACGTAAAACTACCCGGAACCGACCGGCCTAACTAGTAGTTGCAAACAATAGGACCCAATGTGAGAAGTTGGTCATGTCGCGCTTAAGACCCGAGGTTAGACTAGGTTGTGGTGTAAATCTACCCGGACCCGCCCGGCTTAACTAGTAACCACAACAAGGTCTAATGTGAGAGGTTAAGAGTGCATTAATTAAATTAATGCCACATGATAAGGTTAAGTAAATTTCACTAATGACACTTAACCGATATGACACGAACAGGTAGGTTAAGTGGGACCGGGCTTGATTTCCTTAATGACACTTAACCATGCAAGATGATTAGGGGATGGGGTTAAGTAATTTACACTTAACTAATCCGACTGGGTAATTAGATGAGGTTAAGTAATTAAGACTTAACTAACCTAACCACGGTAACTAGATGGGGTTAAGATTAGGCTTAACTAATCTAAACATGGTAATCGGATGGGGTTAAGTTAGCCTAGACTTAATTAATCCAACTTGGTAATCTAATGAGGTTAAGTTAAACACTTAACTGATTTAACACGATGATTTGATGAGGTTAAGTGACCTATACTTAACCAATCTAACTCGTTAATTTGATGAGGTTAAGTTAACCTATACTTAACCAATCTAGCGTGAAAACATGATAAGGCTAAGTCACGAATCGTTTGAATGCGCTTGACCGATATGACTCAGTAATTAGATAAGGTCAAGTTAATACATATACTGAACCAATCTAAAATGATAATTAGATGAGGTTAAGCCATGAATTGCTTGATATACTTAACCAACTTGAC
This sequence comes from Allium sativum, assembly GCA_030737875.1. Lineage (NCBI taxonomy): Eukaryota > Viridiplantae > Streptophyta > Magnoliopsida > Asparagales > Amaryllidaceae > Allium > Allium sativum. Next base: position 974,528,113 of record CM060915.1, on the reverse strand, counting down.
ACATGGTTTGTAGGGTTAAGTTTTGGACTTGGATACTTAGCCAATTTTGACGTGGTTTGTAGATGGGTTAAGTTGTGAACTTAAGTGACACTTAACCCATTAGATAAACCCTAATTCGGAGGGTTAGGTAAATAACCATAGTTAACAAGGATTATAGAAATAAGGCTAAGTGGTAAACCTTAGTTAAAAGAAACTAAGTAATAATTCTTAGCCAAGGAAATTTGGACCACCTCTTAGATAGATGAGTAACCCGATACGGTAGGTCATCGTTTAAGTATACGTGTAGGAGCAGGCTATCTGATTCAGATAAAGGCTCCAGCGAACTGGGTAACGAAGCAGCGGCTTCGGGGAACGTGAGGATATTCTTGGGATCCCTCTGTGAGCTGCCAGGTCATTATACTAGGCTCACGAGAGGTTGAGGTCTGCGGTAGAAGAACCAAGAATATGCCTTGGTTGCTATGCGAGCGACCTAAAGACTGGGGTGGATAGCAGTGAGTCGACGAATACATAAGGTGCCCGAGATAGCAAGTTCGTCGATCATCTACCATCTTAAGTCAAGTGTGTACGTACGGAAAGGCAGGGAACACCCAACAGACCATAATTGCTATCTAATTATGGGTGAGGTAGGCCGTAGGATGTGGGCTGGCCGGAGTGTAGTTCTCATACAAGATTTCTCTTGTGTTGCCTTTCACTAGTTGAGGGAGGGGTCTCGTGGGACCATAGCCACGTGTAGAAAAGCAGACCTTAGCATCTGCATCGGCAGATAAATCGAAAGCTCCCGACCGAGTCCTGTATTTCTTGTTTTGCCCTGTGACAGGACTCGGATGGCACGATGTGATACATGTGCATACAGTCATAGAAAAACGATTCACGATGAATGCGTGGGAAAAAGGGCGCGGTTGACGGTCAACGTAATCCCTAGTGGCCTAGGTGGTTGAACCCAAACCGAAATACGAAAGCGTGCAATAGGTAAGCGTAATCCCTAGTGGTGCTAGGTGGCGTAAGTCCTAGTAGTTCAAACGATGATTCATATGGAAGCGCCTAGCTAGAACAAGGGTGACAGTCCAAACGATTTCAAGGATAATACGACATGAGGAAGCCCGTACGAGGTACGGCAAAGGACTGAACTTATATACATGGAAAGAAACATATGATTTGAGTAACCTATATATGCGATATATTAGGTTGACATGGACCATTACACGACTTTGAGTAAGGGACATTCATGGTTAACACATAACAAGGCTGGGATACTAGTACGGAGGGTGCAGAGCAAATATACATGTAAAAACCATTAAAGATATATATATATATATATGAAAAATTCCATAGAACGTTAGACTAAATAGATACCATGGGACGTGATGCTTGATAGGAACCTGACGGCCTGATACCTTGTTTTATCTGACATCGTAATTTATTATGACACCTTAGCTTATCTGGGTACAGTAGTTCATCCTGTTATTTTGGTTCAGTTTATCTATCTTGACATCATCCTTGTGTTTACTTTCAGTTTATGCATGTCATGTCACCTTTATCTGTTTTTATGCTGGAAGTAGATAGGACTTACCAGTCTTTATGACTGACCCCGTTTCTTTCGCTTCTTGTCTTCCGTTTCCCCCCAGGTTACAGGGAGGAAATACTGTTGTTTAGTTCAGACTTCTTCGGCTTGAAGGTCATCTTGGATGGCTTGGACTTTCCTTGGCTATGGCTACTTTACTGTTTTAATTAGGGAATAATTTATGAAAAAAGGTTTCATGCTTCTTTATTTCAGCAAGACAGGTTTTGATGTACTCTGATGTAAAAAGGCTTTTGACCTCATTTATTAATGTTATGAAAGTTTGTTTTACTTCCGCTATTTTTATATGTTCTGTCTTGTGATATTTCTGTGGATGTTTACCAATAATGCCCCTCTAAAGCTAGTGCATTCCCTTGCGAGTGACCCTAGCGGAGGCGGGGTGTTACATTTGGTATCAGAGCAGAAGGTTACTAGACTGGGCAAAAGTTTTTAAAGACCTTCTGAAAACTATTTGAAAACCGTTTACAAAGAAGCATTTTTCACGAAAATTTTCTCTTAAAAGAAAAAGGCTATTCCCCAAAGTCCATTAGCATCATCCTTGTTTCCTTGATTTAATCTCTTTTCCTTTCTTTACTCCATCTGTAGTCACAGTGGTTTTGACTGCGACTAATCTTTCTAGCTACGTAAGTGTTTCCCCTACGATGGAGGTGGATCTCGAGAGACCATTGCAGAGTTATACAAGAAAGGATAGTGAGAAAGAGGATAAAGGATAGGGGCTTATGGGTGAGCAACTTGTTGGTATGGTTTAGTCCTCAAAGGAGGGAGAAAGATGAACAATGAAACCCATGACGAGAGGGTACCTTTGGCATGGTGAAACGGGACGGATAGTTAAGTATCATGGGACAAGGACAAGATCATTGGGAGGGTAATAGTATGCTCTCATTTCTAGGGTACCTCGGAAGGAGGGTAACGATCTTGTTAAAGGTTTAGTTTTTCTTCTCTATCATCCCGTCGGGACTTTGTTTTGATCACCGCATCTTTTTAAGTCCGCTTCGATAGTTGAGTCTCTGCACCTTAGTACTAGTATAATAGAGGATCCCGTTTTTGTCTCAAGTCCTATTGGAAGATCGGTCCATTTATTCATGACTTGTTTGGATTTGAGAATGTCTGTATCAAGTGTTGAGCTTGGAAATAATGCTTATGTTTATAAGTTGTGGATGGATTCTAGGGATGAAGTGGTTATCCAGTAAGGGGTGCCACTCTCGGTTTTAGAAGGAGGGTAGTTAGACTCATGGCTTGCTTTGGTAATACCCTTGAAGTATCGCGTAACCTTTTGGGTTCTGTCATGATTAGTTACTTAGAATCCCTAGATGCCTTTGTTGGAAATTAGAAACCCGATCGAGTGGTGTTTGCTAGTAGGACGGATGGTCTACTTCACTTATGTATGGGTTATGGGAATTACCCTAGTAAGTGCGCATGGTAACCTGTTTACTTTCAAGGGAAAGTTTTTCTACGTGGAATACCTTGTGGTGCGAGGTTCAGGATTCACATGTAAATTTTGGAAAGCTCGCATGGAATCATGAGTACGCAGTCCTGTTTGCGCCAAGTATTCTAGAAGGAGAATAAGTGCAAGTGGAACGAGAGGCGACGAGGAAATGAGTTCCAACTCATGTTATGGAAACAGGAAATAAGAAGCTGCGAAATCGTGAAGTAAAAGGGGCGGTCAAGGCACGATGGAACTAAGCTCAAGGTAATGCGACTCAGGAGACTGAAGACTAAATACGTGCATGATATCTCTTTTGGGAATATATCCTCGATCCCTGTTTTTCTGTTGAGCTTGCTTGTAGGCTATCTTTTATGGATATCCTCTTGGTCCTGTCTCTGTTACAAACCCCGTACGGAGTTTGTTTTGTTTATCTTCTCGACCCTGTTTCAGGGAATCTTAGGTAGAACCCTGTGGATGTAAACATGTGTTTGAAACATGTTATGGTTGATATGGTTGCAAATGGTTGCAAGTGGTTGCTCGTGGATGCGCGAATTTACATTAGATATTAGCTCGACTCGGTCACATTTCATATTGCATATGCACGAGTATTTATACTTGTTTATGGATGAAATTGAATGTGTTATCATGCGGATGTTGCATATGGTTGAATGTTTGTGCACGCATATAGTGTATATGACTAGGACTATTTGCATACATGATGGATTCATAGCACTAAACATATTTTTGCATTCAAAAGATTTTTCAGGCCTGATCATTAGCATTAGCTAAGGAACATGTACACACACGTTTTGCATACATTCATAAAGCATTAGGAGTCGTCTAAGGACAATGGTTGCTTGTGGATGATGGTTTGAGTAGATGGATGATGGATGGTAGGATATGTTCTTCCTAACTTTGAGATTTCGGGGAAGAAATCCTTTAAGAAGGGGAGAATGTAACAACCCGATTTTTTACAACACGTTAAATCAAGAATCAAGACAGAATTAAATTATAAATTCTGAATCAAGTGAAACGGTCTGTGCCATTGCGTTCGTCTCGGAAAAATACGCGAAATAGAGTCCGAGTTTTCGAGAATCGGAGTCCGTATGACCCGTTAAAGGCCCAAAGAAGATTTCTGGAAATTTGAACTTCGGAAATAGCTTTGAAAATCAGATCTGGGGCTAGGCGGGGAGTTTCCCGCCTAGGCCATGTCGACAGGGCTGTCGACAGGCCTGTCGACTTGGGCCCAGACCAAGTCGACAGCCCTGTCGACTTGCCTGTCGACAGGGGGTGGCCGGGGCAAGTTGCCTGGCGCACCTGTTTGTCTCACCTGGTCTTGTTCTTGGGCTGGTTCTGGAAGCTTCCGAGATCTGATGGTCCTATTCTATCCTAGATCTAATCCTATGGTCTAAAACACATCCTAATCTCTATAAAAACACCCCTAAGGCTACCCTAAACCCTCATAACTCACCCTCTCCACGAAGTGCTGCCCAAATGCCAAGTGATCATGGCCTCCATCCCCTTTTCCTAAAGCCTAAGCACTCAAATCGGGTTCAAATCAAGTGGTGCAAGCTAGCTACACCAAATGGAAGGAAGATCAACGTTGCTATGCGAGTTCCATGACGATTCTTCAACAAAGGAGGCACCTTTCTTAGCCAAGATGATTCATGCTTCTTTCCCTAGGCCTAACTAAGTAAGTTCTAACTACTTTTAGATGGAAACGGTAGTTTTGATAATGACATGGGATAAAATGAGGCTAAACATGATTATGCAAACCTATATGAACCTTACCATGCCTCTTGTGTTCATATTTATGATCTTAGGCCATGTGAGTGACTTAATCATGCCTCTCATGCTATGCATAACCTAGTTTAACTTGCAAGTTTGGATCTTTATGCATGGAATGCTAGCATGAACCTTTGGGAACCATTTCACTTGTGAAACATTGGCTAAGACTAGATTTTGGGGCTTATGCATGTTTATGAACCCAAACCCCTTATGCTTTCATGCAAGTTTGTAGCCAAATCCTTTATGAGATTATGCATGCTTGTGGCCAATCCCCTCTTTTAAGTTGTGCATGTTTAGGGCCAAACCTTTTTTGATAATATGCATGTTTGTGGCCAAATTCCCTTGTGACATTTTGTGTGTTTGTGGCCAAAACCTTTTTTTAATGACACTATGCATGTTCAAGGCCAATTTGTAGCCATAGTATACCTACTATGTTGACTCGCTTTGCTTGCGTTGGGAAAACACGATTTTGGGTAGTTAGATAAACATGAACATGTCGCGAAATCTTAACTTGAATATGACATGTGTTTATACTTGAAAATATGACTTGAAAGATAACATGGAAGTTGACATGTAAGTATGCATAAAAACATGAGCTTGGGAATTTACCTATTAAGTTAGGTCTACCCTTTGGGAATTTACCTATTAAGTTAGGTCTACCCAAATGCTTGAAAAACTTGTAACATGTTTTGGAAACATGATGAACTTAGATAATATAAGTGTGGCCAACTCGAGGTTGGGTTGAGTTTGCAACGTAAAACTACCCGGAACCGACCGGCCTAACTAGTAGTTGCAAACAATAGGACCCAATGTGAGAAGTTGGTCATGTCGCGCTTAAGACCCGAGGTTAGACTAGGTTGTGGTGTAAATCTACCCGGACCCGCCCGGCTTAACTAGTAACCACAACAAGGTCTAATGTGAGAGGTTAAGAGTGCATTAATTAAATTAATGCCACATGATAAGGTTAAGTAAATTTGACTAATGACACTTAACCGATATGACACAAACAGGTAGGTTAAGTGGGACCGGGCTTGATTTCCTTAATGACACTTAACCATGCAAGATGATTAGGGGATGGGGTTAAGTAATTTACACTTAACTAATCCGACTGGGTAATTAGATGAGGTTAAGTAATTAAGACTTAACTAACCTAACCACGGTAACTAGATGGGGTTTAGATTAGGCTTAACTAATCTAAACATGGTAATCGGATGGGGTTAAGTTAGCCTAGACTTAATTAATCCAACTTGGTAATCTAATGAGGTTAAGTTAAACACTTAACTGATTTAACACGATGATTTGATGAGGTTAAGTGACCTATACTTAACCAATCTAACTCGTTAATTTGATGAGGTTAAGTTAACCTATACTTAACCAATCTAGCGTGAAAACATGATAAGGCTAAGTCACGAATCGTTTGAATGCGCTTGACCGATATGACTCAGTAATTAGATAAGGTCAAGTTAATACATATACTGAACCAATCTAAAATGATAATTAGATGAGGTTAAGCCATGAATTGCTTGATATACTTAACCAACTTGACACATGGTTTGTAGGGTTAAGTTTTGGACTTGGATACTTAGCCAATTTTGACGTGGTTTGTAGATGGGTTAAGTTGTGAACTTAAGTGACACTTAACCCATTAGATAAACCCTAATTCGGAGGGTTAGGTAAATAACCATAGTTAACAAGGATTATAGAAATAAGGCTAAGTGGTAAACCTTAGTTAAAAGAAACTAAGTAATAATTCTTAGCCAAGGAAATTTGGACCACCTCTTAGATAGATGAGTAACCCGATACGGTAGGTCATCGTTTAAGTATACGTGTAGGAGCAGGCTATCTGATTCAGATAAAGGCTCCAGCGAACTGGGTAACGAAGCAGCGGCTTCGGGGAACGTGAGGATATTCTTGGGATCCCTCTGTGAGCTGCCAGGTCATTATACTAGGCTCACGAGAGGTTGAGGTCTGCGGTAGAAGAACCAAGAATATGCCTTGGTTGCTATGCGAGCGACCTAAAGACTGGGGTGGATAGCAGTGAGTCGACGAATACATAAGGTGCCCGAGATAGCAAGTTCGTCGATCATCTACCATCTTAAGTCAAGCGTGTACGTACGGAAAGGCAGGGAACACCCAACAGACCATAATTGCTATCTAATTATGGGTGAGGTAGGCCGTAGGATGTGGGCTGGCCGGAGTGTAGTTCTCATACAAGATTTCTCTTGTGTTGCCTTTCACTAGTTGAGGGAGGGGTCTCGTGGGACCATAGCCACGTGTAGAAAAGCAGACCTTAGCATCTGCATCGGCAGATAAATCGAAAGCTCCCGACCGAGTCCTGTATTTCTTGTTTTGCCCTGTGACAGGACTCGGATGGCACGATGTGATACATGTGCATACAGTCATAGAAAAACGATTCACGATGAATGCGTGGGAAAAAGGGCGCGGTTGACGGTCAACGTAATCCCTAGTGGCCTAGGTGGTTGAACCCAAACCGAAATACGAAAGCGTGCAATAGGTAAGCGTAATCCCTAGTGGTGCTAGGTGGCGTAAGTCCTAGTAGTTCAAACGATGATTCATATGGAAGCGCCTAGCTAGAACAAGGGTGACAGTCCAAACGATTTCAAGGATAATACGACATGAGGAAGCCCGTACGAGGTACGGCAAAGGACTGAACTTATATACATGGAAAGAAACATATGATTTGAGTAACCTATATATGCGATATATTAGGTTGACATGGACCATTACACGACTTTGAGTAAGGGACATTCATGGTTAACACATAACAAGGCTGGGATACTAGTACGGAGGGTGCAGAGCAAATATACATGTAAAAACCATTAAAGATATATATATATATATATATGAAAAATTCCATAGAACGTTAGACTAAATAGATACCATGGGACGTGATGCTTGATAGGAACCTGACGGCCTGATACCTTGTTTTATCTGACATCGTAATTTATTATGACACCTTAGCTTATCTGGGTACAGTAGTTCATCCTGTTATTTTGGTTCAGTTTATCTATCTTGACATCATCCTTGTGTTTACTTTCAGTTTATGCATGTCATGTCACCTTTATCTGTTTTTATGCTGGAAGTAGATAGGACTTACCAGTCTTTATGACTGACCCCGTTTCTTTCGCTTCTTGTCTTCCGTTTCCCCCCAGGTTACAGGGAGGAAATACTGTTGTTTAGTTCAGACTTCTTCGGCTTGAAGGTCATCTTGGATGGCTTGGACTTTCCTTGGCTATGGCTACTTTACTGTTTTAATTAGGGAATAATTTATGAAAAAAGGTTTCATGCTTCTTTATTTCAGCAAGACAGGTTTTGATGTACTCTGATGTAAAAAGGCTTTTGACCTCATTTATTAATGTTATGAAAGTTTGTTTTACTTCCGCTATTTTTATATGTTCTGTCTTGTGATATTTCTGTGGATGTTTACCAATAATGCCCCTCTAAAGCTAGTGCATTCCCTTGCGAGTGACCCTAGCGGAGGCGGGGTGTTACATTTGGTATCAGAGCAGAAGGTTACTAGACTGGGCAAAAGTTTTTAAAGACCTTCTGAAAACTATTTGAAAACCGTTTACAAAGAAGCATTTTTCACGAAAATTTTCTCTTAAAAGAAAAAGGCTATTCCCCAAAGGCCATTAGCATCATCCTTGTTTCCTTGATTTAATCTCTTTTCCTTTCTTTACTCCATCTGTAGTCACAGTGGTTTTGACTGCGACTAATCTTTCTAGCTACGTAAGTGTTTCCCCTACGATGGAGGTGGTTCTCGAGAGACCATTGCAGAGTTATACAAGAAAGGATAGTGAGAAAGAGGATAAAGGATAGGGGCTTATGGGTGAGCAACTTGTTGGTATGGTTTAGTCCTCAAAGGAGGGAGAAAGATGAACAATGAAACCCATGACGAGAGGGTACCTTTGGCATGGTGAAACGGGACGGATAGTTAAGTATCATGGGACAAGGACAAGATCATTGGGAGGGTAATAGTATGCTCTCATTTCTAGGGTACCTCGGAAGGAGGGTAACGATCTTGTTAAAGGTTTAGTTTTTCTTCTCTATCATCCCGTCGGGACTTTGTTTTGATCACCGCATCTTTTTAAGTCCGCTTCGATAGTTGAGTCTCTGCACCTTAGTACTAGTATAATAGAGGATCCCGTTTTTGTCTCAAGTCCTATTGGAAGATCGGTCCATTTATTCATGACTTGTTTGGATTTGAGAATGTCTGTATCAAGTGTTGAGCTTGGAAATAATGCTTATGTTTATAAGTTGTGGATGGATTCTAGGGATGAAGTGGTTATCCAGTAAGGGGTGCCACTCTCGGTTTTAGAAGGAGGGTAGTTAGACTCATGGCTTGCTTTGGTAATACCCTTGAAGTATCGCGTAACCTTTTGGGTTCTGTCATGATTAGTTACTTAGAATCCCTAGATGCCTTTGTTGGAAATTAGAAACCCGATCGAGTGGTGTTTGCTAGTAGGACGGATGGTCTACTTCACTTATGTATGGGTTATGGGAATTACCCTAGTAAGTGCGCATGGTAACCTGTTTACTTTCAAGGGAAAGTTTTTCTACGTGGAATACCTTGTGGTGCGAGGTTCAGGATTCACAAGTAAATTTTGGAAAGCTCGCATGGAATCATGAGTACGCAGTCCTGTTTGCGCCAAGTATTCTAGAAGGAGAATAAGTGCAAGTGGAACGAGAGGCGACGAGGAAATGAGTTCCAACTCATGTTATGGAAACAGGAAATAAGAAGCTGCGAAATCGTGAAGTAAAAGGGGCGGTCAAGGCACGATGGAACTAAGCTCAAGGTAATGCGACTCAGGAGACTGAAGACTAAATACGTGCATGATATCTCTTTTGGGAATATATCCTCGATCCCTGTTTTTCTGTTGAGCTTGCTTGTAGGCTATCTTTTATGGATATCCTCTTGGTCCTGTCTCTGTTACAAACCCCGTACGGAGTTTGTTTTGTTTATCTTCTCGACCCTGTTTCAGGGAATCTTAGGTAGAACCCTGTGGATGTAAACATGTGTTTGAAACATGTTATGGTTGATATGGTTGCAAATGGTTGCAAGTGGTTGCTCGTGGATGCGCGAATTTACATTAGATATTAGCTCGACTCGGTCACATTTCATATTGCATATGCACGAGTATTTATACTTGTTTATGGATGAAATTGAATGTGTTATCATGCGGATGTTGCATATGGTTGAATGTTTGTGCACGCATATAGTGTATATGACTAGGACTATTTGCATACATGATGGATTCATAGCACTAAACATATTTTTGCATTCAAAAGATTTTTCAGGCCTGATCATTAGCATTAGCTAAGGAACATGTACACACACGTTTTGCATACATTCATAAAGCATTAGGAGTCGTCTAAGGACAATGGTTGCTTGTGGATGATGGTTTGAGTAGATGGATGATGGATGGTAGGATATGTTCTTCCTAACTTTGAGATTTCGGGGAAGAAATCCTTTAAGAAGGGGAGAATGTAACAACCCGATTTTTTACAACACGTTAAATCAAGAATCAAGACAGAATTAAATTATAAATTCTGAATCAAGTGAAACGGTCTGTGCCATTGCGTTCGTCTCGGAAAAATACGCGAAATAGAGTCCGAGTTTTCGAGAATCGGAGTCCGTATGACCCGTTAAAGGCCCAAAGAAGATTTCTGGAAATTTGAACTTCGGAAATAGCTTTGAAAATCAGATCTGGGGCTAGGCGGGGAGTTTCCCGCCTAGGCCATGTCGACAGGGCTGTCGACAGGCCTGTCGACTTGGGCCCAGACCAAGTCGACAGCCCTGTCGACTTGCCTGTCGACAGGGGGTGGCCGGGGCAAGTTGCCTGGCGCACCTGTTTGTCTCACCTGGTCTTGTTCTTGGGCTGGTTCTGGAAGCTTCCGAGATCTGATGGTCCTATTCTATCCTAGATCTAATCCTATGGTCTAAAACACATCCTAATCTCTATAAAAACACCCCTAAGGCTACCCTAAACCCTCATAACTCACCCTCTCCACGAAGTGCTGCCCAAATGCCAAGTGATCATGGCCTCCATCCCCTTTTCCTAAAGCCTAAGCACTCAAATCGGGTTCAAATCAAGTGGTGCAAGCTAGCTACACCAAATGGAAGGAAGATCAACGTTGCTATGCGAGTTCCATGACGATTCTTCAACAAAGGAGGCACCTTTCTTAGCCAAGATGATTCATGCTTCTTTCCCTAGGCCTAACTAAGTAAGTTCTAACTACTTTTAGATGGAAACGGTAGTTTTGATAATGACATGGGATAAAATGAGGCTAAACATGATTATGCGAACCTATATGAACCTTACCATGCCTCTTGTGTTCATATTTATGATCTTAGGCCATGTGAGTGACTTAATCATGCCTCTCATGCTATGCATAACCTAGTTTAACTTGCAAGTTTGGATCTTTATGCATGGAATGCTAGCATGAACCTTTGGGAACCATTTCACTTGTGAAACATTGGCTAAGACTAGATTTTGGGGCTTATGCATGTTTATGAACCCAAACCCCTTATGCTTTCATGCAAGTTTGTAGCCAAATCCTTTATGAGATTATGCATGCTTGTGGCCAATCCCCTCTTTTAAGTTGTGCATGTTTAGGGCCAAACCCTTTTTGATAATATGCATGTTTGTGGCCAAATTCCCTTGTGACATTTTGTGTGTTTGTGGCCAAAACCTTTTTTTTATGACACTATGCATGTTCAAGGCCAATTTGTAGCCATAGTATACCTACTATGTTGACTCGCTTTGCTTGCGTTGGGAAAACACGATTTTGGGTAGTTAGATAAACATGAACATGTCGCGAAATCTTAACTTGAATATGACATGTGTTTATACTTGAAAATATGACTTGAAAGATAACATGGAAGTTGACATGTAAGTATGCATAAAAACATGAGCTTGGGAATTTACCTATTAAGTTAGGTCTACCCTTTGGGAATTTACCTATTAAGTTAGGTCTACCCAAATGCTTGAAAAACTTGTAACATGTTTTGGAAACATGATGAACTTAGATAATATAAGTGTGGCCAACTCGAGGTTGGGTTGAGTTTGCAACGTAAAACTACCCGGAACCGACCGGCCTAACTAGTAGTTGCAAACAATAGGACCCAATGTGAGAAGTTGGTCATGTCGCGCTTAAGACCCGAGGTTAGACTAGGTTGTGGTGTAAATCTACCCGGACCCGCCCGGCTTAACTAGTAACCACAACAAGGTCTAATGTGAGAGGTTAAGAGTGCATTAATTAAATTAATGCCACATGATAAGGTTAAGTAAATTTCACTAATGACACTTAACCGATATGACACGAACAGGTAGGTTAAGTGGGACCGGGCTTGATTTCCTTAATGACACTTAACCATGCAAGATGATTAGGGGATGGGGTTAAGTAATTTACACTTAACTAATCCGACTGGGTAATTAGATGAGGTTAAGTAATTAAGACTTAACTAACCTAACCACGGTAACTAGATGGGGTTAAGATTAGGCTTAACTAATCTAAACATGGTAATCGGATGGGGTTAAGTTAGCCTAGACTTAATTAATCCAACTTGGTAATCTAATGAGGTTAAGTTAAACACTTAACTGATTTAACACGATGATTTGATGAGGTTAAGTGACCTATACTTAACCAATCTAACTCGTTAATTTGATGAGGTTAAGTTAACCTATACTTAACCAATCTAGCGTGAAAACATGATAAGGCTAAGTCACGAATCGTTTGAATGCGCTTGACCGATATGACTCAGTAATTAGATAAGGTCAAGTTAATACATATACTGAACCAATCTAAAATGATAATTAGATGAGGTTAAGCCATGAATTGCTTGATATACTTAACCAACTTGACACATGGTTTGTAGGGTTAAGTTTTGGACTTGGATACTTAGCCAATTTTGACGTGGTTTGTAGATGGGTTAAGTTGTGAACTTAAGTGACACTTAACCCATTAGATAAACCCTAATTCGGAGGGTTAGGTAAATAACCATAGTTAACAAGGATTATAGAAATAAGGCTAAGTGGTAAACCTTAGTTAAAAGAAACTAAGTAATAATTCTTAGCCAAGGAAATTTGGACCACCTCTTAGATAGATGAGTAACCCGATACGGTAGGTCATCGTTTAAGTATACGTGTAGGAGCAGGCTATCTGATTCAGATAAAGGCTCCAGCGAACTGGGTAACGAAGCAGCGGCTTCGGGGAACGTGAGGATATTCTTGGGATCCCTCTGTGAGCTGCCAGGTCATTATACTAGGCTCACGAGAGGTTGAGGTCTGCGGTAGAAGAACCAAGAATATGCCTTGGTTGCTATGCGAGCGACCTAAAGACTGGGGTGGATAGCAGTGAGTCGACGAATACATAAGGTGCCCGAGATAGCAAGTTCGTCGATCATCTACCATCTTAAGTCAAGCGTGTACGTACGGAAAGGCAGGGAACACCCAACAGACCATAATTGCTATCTAATTATGGGTGAGGTAGGCCGTAGGATGTGGGCTGGCCGGAGTGTAGTTCTCATACAAGATTTCTCTTGTGTTGCCTTTCACTAGTTGAGGGAGGGGTCTCGTGGGACCATAGCCACGTGTAGAAAAGCAGACCTTAGCATCTGCATCGGCAGATAAATCGAAAGCTCCCGACCGAGTCCTGTATTTCTTGTTTTGCCCTGTGACAGGACTCGGATGGCACGATGTGATACATGTGCATACAGTCATAGAAAAACGATTCACGATGAATGCGTGGGAAAAAGGGCGCGGTTGACGGTCAACGTAATCCCTAGTGGCCTAGGTGGTTGAACCCAAACCGAAATACGAAAGCGTGCAATAGGTAAGCGTAATCCCTAGTGGTGCTAGGTGGCGTAAGTCCTAGTAGTTCAAACGATGATTCATATGGAAGCGCCTAGCTAGAACAAGGGTGACAGTCCAAACGATTTCAAGGATAATACGACATGAGGAAGCCCGTACGAGGTACGGCAAAGGACTGAACTTATATACATGGAAAGAAACATATGATTTGAGTAACCTATATATGCGATATATTAGGTTGACATGGACCATTACACGACTTTGAGTAAGGGACATTCATGGTTAACACATAACAAGGCTGGGATACTAGTACGGAGGGTGCAGAGCAAATATACATGTAAAAACCATTAAAGATATATATATATATATATGAAAAATTCCATAGAACGTTAGACTAAATAGATACCATGGGACGTGATGCTTGATAGGAACCTGACGGCCTGATACCTTGTTTTATCTGACATCGTAATTTATTATGACACCTTAGCTTATCTGGGTACAGTAGTTCATCCTGTTATTTTGGTTCAGTTTATCTATCTTGACATCATCCTTGTGTTTACTTTCAGTTTATGCATGTCATGTCACCTTTATCTGTTTTTATGCTGGAAGTAGATAGGACTTACCAGTCTTTATGACTGACCCCGTTTCTTTCGCTTCTTGTCTTCCGTTTCCCCCCAGGTTACAGGGAGGAAATACTGTTGTTTAGTTCAGACTTCTTCGGCTTGAAGGTCATCTTGGATGGCTTGGACTTTCCTTGGCTATGGCTACTTTACTGTTTTAATTAGGGAATAATTTATGAAAAAAGGTTTCATGCTTCTTTATTTCAGCAAGACAGGTTTTGATGTACTCTGATGTAAAAAGGCTTTTGACCTCATTTATTAATGTTATGAAAGTTTGTTTTACTTCCGCTATTTTTATATGTTCTGTCTTGTGATATTTCTGTGGATGTTTACCAATAATGCCCCTCTAAAGCTAGTGCATTCCCTTGCGAGTGACCCTAGCGGAGGCGGGGTGTTACATTTGGTATCAGAGCAGAAGGTTACTAGACTGGGCAAAAGTTTTTAAAGACCTTCTGAAAACTATTTGAAAACCGTTTACAAAGAAGCATTTTTCACGAAAATTTTCTCTTAAAAGAAAAAGGCTATTCCCCAAAGGCCATTAGCATCATCCTTGTTTCCTTGATTTAATCTCTTTTCCTTTCTTTACTCCATCTGTAGTCACAGTGGTTTTGACTGCGACTAATCTTTCTAGCTACGTAAGTGTTTCCCCTACGATGGAGGTGGTTCTCGAGAGACCATTGCAGAGTTATACAAGAAAGGATAGTGAGAAAGAGGATAAAGGATAGGGGCTTATGGGTGAGCAACTTGTTGGTATGGTTTAGTCCTCAAAGGAGGGAGAAAGATGAACAATGAAACCCATGACGAGAGGGTACCTTTGGCATGGTGAAACGGGACGGATAGTTAAGTATCATGGGACAAGGACAAGATCATTGGGAGGGTAATAGTATGCTCTCATTTCTAGGGTACCTCGGAAGGAGGGTAACGATCTTGTTAAAGGTTTAGTTTTTCTTCTCTATCATCCCGTCGGGACTTTGTTTTGATCACCGCATCTTTTTAAGTCCGCTTCGATAGTTGAGTCTCTGCACCTTAGTACTAGTATAATAGAGGATCCCGTTTTTGTCTCAAGTCCTATTGGAAGATCGGTCCATTTATTCATGACTTGTTTGGATTTGAGAATGTCTGTATCAAGTGTTGAGCTTGGAAATAATGCTTATGTTTATAAGTTGTGGATGGATTCTAGGGATGAAGTGGTTATCCAGTAAGGGGTGCCACTCTCGGTTTTAGAAGGAGGGTAGTTAGACTCATGGCTTGCTTTGGTAATACCCTTGAAGTATCGCGTAACCTTTTGGGTTCTGTCATGATTAGTTACTTAGAATCCCTAGATGCCTTTGTTGGAAATTAGAAACCCGATCGAGTGGTGTTTGCTAGTAGGACGGATGGTCTACTTCACTTATGTATGGGTTATGGGAATTACCCTAGTAAGTGCGCATGGTAACCTGTTTACTTTCAAGGGAAAGTTTTTCTACGTGGAATACCTTGTGGTGCGAGGTTCAGGATTCACAAGTAAATTTTGGAAAGCTCGCATGGAATCATGAGTACGCAGTCCTGTTTGCGCCAAGTATTCTAGAAGGAGAATAAGTGCAAGTGGAACGAGAGGCGACGAGGAAATGAGTTCCAACTCATGTTATGGAAACAGGAAATAAGAAGCTGCGAAATCGTGAAGTAAAAGGGGCGGTCAAGGCACGATGGAACTAAGCTCAAGGTAATGCGACTCAGGAGACTGAAGACTAAATACGTGCATGATATCTCTTTTGGGAATATATCCTCGATCCCTGTTTTTCTGTTGAGCTTGCTTGTAGGCTATCTTTTATGGATATCCTCTTGGTCCTGTCTCTGTTACAAACCCCGTACGGAGTTTGTTTTGTTTATCTTCTCGACCCTGTTTCAGGGAATCTTAGGTAGAACCCTGTGGATGTAAACATGTGTTTGAAACATGTTATGGTTGATATGGTTGCAAATGGTTGCAAGTGGTTGCTCGTGGATGCGCGAATTTACATTAGATATTAGCTCGACTCGGTCACATTTCATATTGCATATGCACGAGTATTTATACTTGTTTATGGATGAAATTGAATGTGTTATCATGCGGATGTTGCATATGGTTGAATGTTTGTGCACGCATATAGTGTATATGACTAGGACTATTTGCATACATGATGGATTCATAGCACTAAACATATTTTTGCATTCAAAAGATTTTTCAGGCCTGATCATTAGCATTAGCTAAGGAACATGTACACACACGTTTTGCATACATTCATAAAGCATTAGGAGTCGTCTAAGGACAATGGTTGCTTGTGGATGATGGTTTGAGTAGATGGATGATGGATGGTAGGATATGTTCTTCCTAACTTTGAGATTTCGGGGAAGAAATCCTTTAAGAAGGGGAGAATGTAACAACCCGATTTTTTACAACACGTTAAATCAAGAATCAAGACAGAATTAAATTATAAATTCTGAATCAAGTGAAACGGTCTGTGCCATTGCGTTCGTCTCGGAAAAATACGCGAAATAGAGTCCGAGTTTTCGAGAATCGGAGTCCGTATGACCCGTTAAAGGCCCAAAGAAGATTTCTGGAAATTTGAACTTCGGAAATAGCTTTGAAAATCAGATCTGGGGCTAGGCGGGGAGTTTCCCGCCTAGGCCATGTCGACAGGGCTGTCGACAGGCCTGTCGACTTGGGCCCAGACCAAGTCGACAGCCCTGTCGACTTGCCTGTCGACAGGGGGTGGCCGGGGCAAGTTGCCTGGCGCACCTGTTTGTCTCACCTGGTCTTGTTCTTGGGCTGGTTCTGGAAGCTTCCGCGATCTGATGGTCCTATTCTATCCTAGATCTAATCCTATGGTCTAAAACACATCCTAATCTCTATAAAAACACCCCTAAGGCTACCCTAAACCCTCATAACTCACCCTCTCCACGAAGTGCTGCCCAAATGCCAAGTGATCATGGCCTCCATCCCCTTTTCCTAAAGCCTAAGCACTCAAATCGGGTTCAAATCAAGTGGTGCAAGCTAGCTACACCAAATGGAAGGAAGATCAACGTTGCTATGCGAGTTCCATGACGATTCTTCAACAAAGGAGGCACCTTTCTTAGCCAAGATGATTCATGCTTCTTTCCCTAGGCCTAACTAAGTAAGTTCTAACTACTTTTAGATGGAAACGGTAGTTTTGATAATGACATGGGATAAAATGAGGCTAAACATGATTATGCAAACCTATATGAACCTTACCATGCCTCTTGTGTTCATATTTATGATCTTAGGCCATGTGAGTGACTTAATCATGCCTCTCATGCTATACATAACCTAGTTTAACTTGCAAGTTTGGATCTTTATGCATGGAATGCTAGCATGAACCTTTGGGAACCATTTCACTTGTGAAACATTGGCTAAGACTAGATTTTGGGGCTTATGCATGTTTATGAACCCAAACCCCTTATGCTTTCATGCAAGTTTGTAGCCAAATCCTTTATGAGATTATGCATGCTTGTAGCCAATCCCCTCTTTTAAGTTGTGCATGTTTAGGGCCAAACCCTTTTTGATAATATGCATGTTTGTGGCCAAATTCCCTTGTGACATTTTGTGTGTTTGTGGCCAAAACCTTTTTTTTATGACACTATGCATGTTCAAGGCCAATTTGTAGCCATAGTATACCTACTATGTTGACTCGCTTTGCTTGCGTTGGGAAAACACGATTTTGGGTAGTTAGATAAACATGAACATGTCGCGAAATCTTAACTTGAATATGACATGTGTTTATACTTGAAAATATGACTTGAAAGATAACATGGAAGTTGACATGTAAGTATGCATAAAAACATGAGCTTGGGAATTTACCTATTAAGTTAGGTCTACCCTTTGGGAATTTACCTATTAAGTTAGGTCTACCCAAATGCTTGAAAAACTTGTAACATGTTTTGGAAACATGATGAACTTAGATAATATAAGTGTGGCCAACTCGAGGTTGGGTTGAGTTTGCAACGTAAAACTACCCGGAACCGACCGGCCTAACTAGTAGTTGCAAACAATAGGACCCAATGTGAGAAGTTGGTCATGTCGCGCTTAAGACCCGAGGTTAGACTAGGTTGTGGTGTAAATCTACCCGGACCCGCCCGGCTTAACTAGTAACCACAACAAGGTCTAATGTGAGAGGTTAAGAGTGCATTAATTAAATTAATGCCACATGATAAGGTTAAGTAAATTTCACTAATGACACTTAACCGATATGACACGAACAGGTAGGTTAAGTGGGACCGGGCTTGATTTCCTTAATGACACTTAACCATGCAAGATGATTAGGGGATGGGGTTAAGTAATTTACACTTAACTAATCCGACTGGGGAATTAGATGAGGTTAAGTAATTAAGACTTAACTAACCTAACCACGGTAACTAGATGGGGTTAAGATTAGGCTTAACTAATCTAAACATGGTAATCGGATGGGGTTAAGTTAGCCTAGACTTAATTAATCCAACTTGGTAATCTAATGAGGTTAAGTTAAACACTTAACTGATTTAACACGATGATTTGATGAGGTTAAGTGACCTATACTTAACCAATCTAACTCGTTAATTTGATGAGGTTAAGTTAACCTATACTTAACCAATCTAGCGTGAAAACATGATAAGGCTAAGTCACGAATCGTTTGAATGCGCTTGACCGATATGACTCAGTAATTAGATAAGGTCAAGTTAATACATATACTGAACCAATCTAAAATGATAATTAGATGAGGTTAAGCCATGAATTGCTTGATATACTTAACCAACTTGACACATGGTTTGTAGGGTTAAGTTTTGGACTTGGATACTTAGCCAATTTTGACGTGGTTTGTAGATGGGTTAAGTTGTGAACTTAAGTGACACTTAACCCATTAGATAAACCCTAATTCGGAGGGTTAGGTAAATAACCATAGTTAACAAGGATTATAGAAATAAGGCTAAGTGGTAAACCTTAGTTAAAAGAAACTAAGTAATAATTCTTAGCCAAGGAAATTTGGACCACCTCTTAGATAGATGAGTAACCCGATACGGTAGGTCATCGTTTAAGTATACGTGTAGGAGCAGGCTATCTGATTCAGATAAAGGCTCCAGCGAACTGGGTAACGAAGCAGCGGCTTCGGGGAACGTGAGGATATTCTTGGGATCCCTCTGTGAGCTGCCAGGTCATTATACTAGGCTCACGAGAGGTTGAGGTCTGCGGTAGAAGAACCAAGAATATGCCTTGGTTGCTATGCGAGCGACCTAAAGACTGGGGTGGATAGCAGTGAGTCGACGAATACATAAGGTGCCCGAGATAGCAAGTTCGTCGATCATCTACCATCTTAAGTCAAGCGTGTACGTACGGAAAGGCAGGGAACACCCAACAGACCATAATTGCTATCTAATTATGGGTGAGGTAGGCCGTAGGATGTGGGCTGGCCGGAGTGTAGTTCTCATACAAGATTTCTCTTGTGTTGCCTTTCACTAGTTGAGGGAGGGGTCTCGTGGGACCATAGCCACGTGTAGAAAAGCAGACCTTAGCATCTGCATCGGCAGATAAATCGAAAGCTCCCGACCGAGTCCTGTATTTCTTGTTTTGCCCTGTGACAGGACTCGGATGGCACGATGTGATACATGTGCATACAGTCATAGAAAAACGATTCACGATGAATGCGTGGGAAAAAGGGCGCGGTTGACGGTCAACGTAATCCCTAGTGGCCTAGGTGGTTGAACCCAAACCGAAATACGAAAGCGTGCAATAGGTAAGCGTAATCCCCAGTGGTGCTAGGTGGCGTAAGTCCTAGTAGTTCAAACGATGATTCATATGGAAGAGCCTAGCTAGAACAAGGGTGACAGTCCAAACGATTTCAAGGATAATACGACATGAGGAAGCCCGTACGAGGTACGGCAAAGGACTGAACTTATATACATGGAAAGAAACATATGATTTGAGTAACCTATATATGCGATATATTAGGTTGACATGGACCATTACACGACTTTGAGTAAGGGACATTCATGGTTAACACATAACAAGGCTGGGATACTAGTACGGAGGGTGCAGAGCAAATATACATGTAAAAACCATTAAAGATATATATATATATATATATATATATATATATGAAAAATTCCATAGAACGTTAGACTAAATAGATACCATGGGACGTGATGCTTGATAGGAACCTGACGGCCTGATACCTTGTTTTATCTGACATCGTAATTTATCATGACACCTTAGCTTATCTGGGTACAGTAGTTCATCCTGTTATTTTGGTTCAGTTTATCTATCTTGACATCATCCTTGTGTTTACTTTCAGTTTATGCATGTCATGTCACCTTTATCTGTTTTTATGCTGGAAGTAGATAGGACTTACCAGTCTTTACGACTGACCCCGTTTCTTTCGCTTCTTGTCTTCCGTTCCCCCCCAGGTTACAGGGAGGAAATACTGTTGTTTAGTTCAGACTTCTTCGGCTTGAAGGTCATCTTGGATGGCTTGGACTTTCCTTGGCTATGGCTACTTTACTGTTTTAATTAGGGAATAATTTATGAAAAAAGGTTTCATGCTTCTTTATTTCAGCAAGACAGGTTTTGATGTACTCTGATGTAAAAAGGCTTTTGACCTCATTTATTAATGTTATGAAAGTTTGTTTTACTTCCGCTATTTTTATATGTTCTGTCTTGTGATATTTCTGTGGATGTTTACCAATAATGCCCCTCTAAAGCTAGTGCATTCCCTTGCGAGTGACCCTAGCGGAGGCGGGGTGTTACAGGTTGCACCATCAGAATTATCAGAAAGCATAACAAATAATTACAAGCATCAAGACCAAAGTGGAGACAAGGATACTGAAAGTATACAAAGTATCAAATCTAATTATAGTCCAACTGATTCATTAATTGATGAAAATGATGCAAACAACATTACTGACATTGAAATCATGGGAGAACAAGTTACTGACAACAACAATGATACATCATCAAAATCAAATAGTCAAGATGAAGAAGAACAACAAATTCAAAACAAACATCACATGATGACTAGAGCAAAGCATTGCATTTTTAAACCTAAAGTATATGCTACTGCAATTAATGACAAAGAGAAAGTCAACTTCAATGAAGTAGTAAAATGTGAAAAGTGGAGGAATGCTATGAATGAAGAGTATGATGCATTAATCAAAACAAGACATGGAGTTTAGTCACTGCACCCAATCGTAAGAATGTTATAGGGTGCAAGTGAACCTACAAATTGAAGAGAGCAACAGATGGTAGCATATAGAAGTATAAAGCCAGACTTGTGGCAAAAGGGTACACACAAGAGTATGGGTTTGATTTTAATGAAACCTTTTCTTCTGTAGTCAAGCCTACTACTACAAGGATAATTATCAGCATTGCATTACATAAGCAATGGTGCATAAGATAGCTAGATGTTTATAATGCATTCCTAAATGGAGACTTACAAGAAGAGGTGTACATGAAGCAACCAGAGGGGTATAAAAGCATCAATAGCAATCATCTAGTCTGTAAATTGCACAAGGCAATTTATGGGTTGAAGCACACTTCGAGAGTTTGCTATGATAAATTCAAAGACACCTTTATAAGACTAGGGTTCACAACAGCCAAATCAAATAGTTCATTGCATATCAAAAGAAGTGGGGAAAACATCACATACATGCTTGTGTATGTTGATGATATACTAATTACTGGCAGTAATAAAATGGAGATCAACAAGATTATTCAGTATTTGAATCAAACTTTTTCCATCAAAGACTTAGAGATTTTAAACTATTTTTTAGGAATTCAGGTGATTCAGAAGTCAAAAACAGAGATCAATCGTGCTATCTCAAAAGAAGTATATTACAGAGTTGTTAGTTAGAGCCAAGATGGATAAAACCAAACCAATGTCAACTCCTATGACTAGCAACCTAATGTTATCTAAATACAAAGGTGAAGCTATTCATAACATCAAAGAATACAAGAGCATAGTGGGTGCTTTGCAGTATGTGATTGTGGCAAGACCTGACATTTGTTATAGTGCCAATAAAGCGTGCCAATTTATGCAATCACCACTCAATGAACATTGGACTACTGTCAAATGTATACTACGATATCTAAAAGGGACAATTAATTATGGTTTAAAAGCAAGAAGAGATTTACAGATAAAGATTACAGTGATGCAGGTTGGGCATCTGATCCAGATGATCGAAGATCAATCACTGGATATTGCGTGTTCACGGGTCCATACCCTATTTCATGGTGCTCGAAGAAGCAACCGACCATATCACATTCCAGTACTGAAGCAGAATACCGATCTGTGGCAAGCACAACAGCGGAAATCTTGTGGATTAATTCTCTGGTTCGAGAACTAGTGTTTCCTACAAATAAGTAACCAGTGATATGGTGCGACAACTCAAGCACTGGTTCTCGCTCGGCTAACTTCATCCAACATGCTCGTACAGAGCATATTGAAATCGACTTGTACTTCGTATGAGAATAGCCAGTAGCAGGAAAATTGGATGTCAATCATGTGTCAGCCCTCTATCAGAAGGCAGATCCCCATCGAAGAATTTCACTCGATTCAGAGTCGATCCGAAGATTAGTTATGGTGGCGACACAAAAGAAAATGGGGTAACTCTCTATATATATATATATATATATATATATATATAGGCAGGTTCAATGGCACCTCAAGTAGTGAGCACCCATTTAGCCTAACACTTTTCCACCACTCATTTCCCACTAACTTCCCTTCTCTCTCCTTCCACTAACTCTTTCACTTCCCACTCACTTTCTTTATTATAAATGAGAGGTGGAAATCAAGGGCTTTTGGGGTGCTCCATTTTTGGGGTGCAACGGAACGCTCCTCTATACAAAGTGGAACCCTCCTCTCTCTCTCTCTATATATATATATATATATATATATATATATATATATATATATATATATATATATATATATATATATGGGCTTGGGCCTTTACCTAACGTCTTGTTTTATTTCTCTTTTACATTTTATCGCTGGGACTGTTAGCTATATGTAGACCCATATGGTGTACATACAATTCACTGAGTACAATTCAATAAGATTACAATTTCAAGCATTATCAGAATTCTATTAACTAGCACCACTTTCTGCAACAACCATTGTGAAGAAGAAACAGTAACAAGACAACTCCTCGCACTATCAACTCATACAAAGTATAATAAATTATACTATTCTTCACGCTATATAAGTTTTAAGTAAATGATGCAAGTGTTGGTCGCAAAATTAGGCTGAAACTACTTTCTATTGCTTTTCCAATACTTCTGCTCCCACATTTCCACTTGCTTTATCACACTGGCCTTTCTGGTATTCAATGTTTTCAGCTCTTTAGCAGTGTAAGGAGGAGGCAGCGAGCAAGGTGCACTATTATGTGTCAAATTCACCATGGACTGCATCATGAACTTCTTCTCAAGTCCTTCAGCAGGGCATGCCATAGACTCAGCACACAACTCCACAGCTTTTCGAGGTACAGTAGGTTTAAACTTCTGTAGTTTAGCATACTCCGTTAATAGGTGTAACATGTAGTCGTAAACATAATCCATATTCAGCTTTTCTTGAATAAATTTGCTTGCTTCCTTCCCTATTGCTTGAGCCTGTTTAAATATCAAATTGGTTCTTATATTAGCGTTGTAACAGAGTTTTATCTTGAGCCCATACTGTAGATGATTCGGGTTTATTTTACCTTCTTTTTGTGTGAATTACCCCAGTCAACTGCGAACTTGATGGACCTGCATTTGTCCTTGTCCTGTATTGGCCAGTAATGTTGAACTGGCATCAGCTCCCTCGTAAAGAAATCGTAGTAGTTAGGAGTAACTAGTAGTGACAATGAATCACATGCCAATATGTATTTCTCACTCACTGACCAAGCTGAACCCTCTATGTAAATCTTGTACCTATATATTATGGAAAAATCTTGAACATGGCTTGCTTGTTTAACAGTATCTATTGAAGTAAATCGAAAATGGTTCAAACCTATGAATGCATTGGCTGGCCAAGTCAGATTGCTTGAACCCTTTCTTTATCTCAGTCAGCCAGTCCTGTAGAGGAGTCCAGATCATAAACATGATTGACAACTATTGTTTTATTGTATGGTCATATGTACAAGATAATGAAACAGCTGTAAACCTGAGGATAAATTCGAGCGTTCCAGTCTTGTTTTTCTGACACATTACATTTGAGAAGATCCATTCGAGTTTCAGCCACGGATGGATTTCCTTTCCAGTAAGCGTGAGGCTCCCTGTCCATCCATTTCACCTTCTTATTACCTTCCTTTAGCTCTCCCAGAAGCAAGTTCCATGGTTTTATGTTGATCTCTGCCCTGTAGATTCAGCTAATTTTAGGATAAATTTAGCTGCCCATGTAGCTATAAACAATTAGTTTTGTTAGGGCTGCGCAAAATTCATAACAAGCCCAACTGACCCATGTAATTTTGATCCAACCCACATAAATTCAACCAGATATAAAACCCAGCTTAAGTTGTATATGTGTTACAACGTGTAACTAACTCACCAATAATATATCAGATGTAGCATTTTATTCAATGCGATCTATTTTATCCTAACTAAATGTACTCAACCCATTCATGTTCTTTTCATCATTACAAAATTCTATAAACCACTTAACAATATGTAGTGAGATGATATGTTTCTTAAATTTTAAAATTTTGAATTTATTTTGATTTTTTTTACCTGACAAATACCTGTAACATATGAGGTTGAATATGAGTTAAAACTTCTTCCAACTCAACCTTCATGTATCGTATAAACTATTTGATCGAACCTTAATTAACATGACTTTTGTACAGCCCTAAAATATTTACTGAAAAACTGCAAAATAAGAAAGAAACGAACATAAAGACTAATTACCAACCAACCCCAGAACGACCAATCTGGAAACACGATATCAAGCGTGGAATCATTGGCACAGTATCGAAACAAAGGCGGCGCGAGCGATCTATTCCTCCCAACATAATCCTCCTTCCTAACAACTGGCCAGTCAACACAATCAAACATAAGCTCAAGATCCGGAACTTTCCCAGGATATCGCCTCAACAGCTGCACAATCCCCCATAAAGTAAAAACATCACGAGTTTGGAACGATTTTTCAAACGTTTCAACATATGCCCTTCCATTGAAGATCACCAGTCTGAAGTTGGCAGTCTCCTGAGCTCGGTTTAGCACGTTTCTTGTGATGCCAGAGGACTTCCATGGTCGAAGATCCTCGTGGATGTAACGGAAATAGTCAGGGCAGGAATGGGTTTGGGGTGGAGGATTTTGTTCAGGGAGTAGAGGGGGTTTGCATGTGTAGTTCGTGGTGGTGAGGTTTTTGGTTAGGGCGCAGGTGAAGGGTATGTGTATGGGTACGGTTGTGGGTGGGGTAGGGCTGGATATCTTCTTTCGAGTTGTGGAGGTGATCGTGGTGCTGAGCATCAGCTGCATGAAAAATGAACTAGGAATGTTGAATACAAGTTGTCCTAAAGCAATGTTCACACTGTTGTAGGTCCCTAAATTGTTTTCAACAAGATTGTCAATAATGGACATTGTCTTCCCTCCACCACACACACAGATATTACACACTGTGCGCGTGTGCACCTACATACATGCATGCACACCCAACCTTGGTGCATATAACTACTCTAACCACTAATGTATCAATGAAAGTTCCACAGAAATACCTTCCTCATGATAATACCGAATCTTGCCCAAATGGCTCAGTTCTTGTCCCAATATTATCGAAAAAGTTAGAAGTAAAATATTCTCTAAGCTCCACCAAAAAATTATTTCTTGAGCATATGCTAAAATACATGATCAATTCTGCAATCTATATTTGAATAACTATCAAAAGTAATTTGTAACTTCCATTTTTGGATACTTACAAGTTACTTATCATTGTATATGCCAGTGATACAAAATTACAAAAGCACATAGATATAATTCCTTTCTTAAAGTAATAACTGGTCTCTCAAAATGCCACCTGTGTTACACTGATGATACAATTTGCATGCAAGCTTACACATGTAACCAACCTTAGATGTAACCAAATATCAAACCTTTGCGTGCACCTTCTTCTCAATTATTTAAATATTATTCTTTTAATTGTTATCCAACTAAAGGAAATTAATTCTTCTTTCTAATATCTCAGCAGTTAGCAGAAACCCAAGTTATGCATAAATGCAAAAAAAGAACGAAGACATCAAAAGGAAGAAGTAGAAACAACTTACAGCATCGTTGATCCATTGAAGAGAGATCAATACTCCAAGAAGCAGAGCAAAAAACAAGAATTTAAACAGCTTTCGAGCCGACGAATTCCTTCTATATTTATTGACGACAGAATTCTTCAAGTTTCTGTACCATGGCCTGCTTTGATCTCTATGCATGTTCTTCTTCTTCTACGATCAGAAAAGAAAATTACAAATGCGATTTTTTTTTTTTTTTTTTAATGTAAAAAATTGTACAAACATGACGTGTAAGCTTACTTGTATGAAGAATTAATGTAGACCTCAAGAAAATTGTGAGATTCTGGTGATGAAGCGTAATTCTAGTGTAAATATATATAAAGAGAGAAGAAGCGCAGAATCCAATTTCGGTTTATATATCCTCACACAGGCTCTTTATCTGATGCAATGGAAATGCTGAAAAATCGGTGATCGCATTTTTGTCTGTATCCGTAGCGCAGTCGTAGATAAGAATTATATGCTATAAATAATATGTGAAGTAGGAAGGAAGGCAAGGGTGCTCGTATTACGAGGGGAAAGTCGTATTAATATTTATGGAGTTTAATTCGTTTGACCTTTCGAATAAGGAAAGTTTTCCTTCTTGATTGAAGCAGCAAAAACCCCACCACGTGAAAAAGCAATGGCCATGCGATTCCAAGTTTGTGAAAATATCACAGATGTTCTGTTTTTTTTGTTAGAAAGCAAAGCTGTCATTGTTTTAAGAAGACAAAGGGTAAGTGGCTAACGAATGAACATCTTTCTTTGCATTACCAATTACCAATTCCTAATGTCTTTGTGAGCTATCTATTGATCTGTTGCAATCTTAATTTTGTTTTTCCAAGTCCATAAATTCGGATTTTCAAATTCAAATTTCATGATTTTCAAATTCATACCTTCAGTTTCAAATTCTCTAATTCAAATTTTGAACTTCAAACTTGAAATTTAAAAGTGATATTATAGCTACTCTACTAACGAAATCAAGATCTCGTTATTGAGACAATATAAAAGTGTAATGAGCTGCATTTTGCCTCACAACGTTCAATTCGAATCTGATACGTTAGGTATTTTTGATATAGAAATGGTTCAAATAATCTATTTGGAGAAACCGTTGTAATTGGCACGACAATATTTTAGACATCAATGCCTCTTTTCACTTAATGACCATTTTAACTCCTATATCTACTGTAATGGCTCAAAAATTTCGACTTTCGAATTTCGACATTAATGCATCATCCGTTTTCACATGCCTAAACTCAAGTACCGAAAACGCAGAAGTTAGAAGAAAGAAGCTAGTGAGTGTTCAGAAAGAAGAAAGAACGAATGACTAGAAAAAGAATTAAGAGAACACAAATACATTAGAATCAGAGAATATTAGAATCTCACAGCAGAATGAATAAAATATAATACACCAATACTCTTTATATAAGAGAAATACTATATATATATATATATATATATATATATATATATATATATGCACATGAATAAATAGTCAAAGTAGACAAATAGATCGGCCTATAAAGTCACAACAATAAGTTTATACAATGGCAGATAAATACAACACACACAACGGAAATAAGAAAACACAAGAAATACGGAAATACATCTCAACTCCAACTCTTGTCCTGTAGCTCTAAGCAAATCCAAATCAAATCTGAGCATATTTGGGAAAAACAAAAACATTAGGATCTGTCTGGAATACCAAAGTGAAAAAAAATCACATAAAAAACAACTTGTTTAATTTTATACATAGAAAACAGATAAGATAAAGTATGAAGCAATACCATAATAAAGCAATAAAACTAGATTAAGAAAAATAAGAGAACTAATGCGTAAAAATATATTTATACGTAGGGTCTAATAAGAAATGCGAGAAGCGTTCGGAGTAGTCCAAAGCGAATATGAACGTATGCCTAGCGATGCTGACCATAGCAGATTCAGCAGAGTACGTTGCACATTTATAGATGCATTCCCTATCAATCGAGGACGATCTCAGGAAGATTGGGACTGGCAGTGCTGAAGACAGGAAGCATAGGCTTCAAATCGAGAATACCCTGAGGATGACTCTCCGATGTAGGCATAGTTTGGCAATCAATTGGGGTAAGTCTGTAGTTTCCATCAAGAGGTATGCTTTGACTACTTTCATAAACTAAACAGTCAGAAGACTGATTGGTGATTAAGTATTCGATAGTTGCCTCGTCTTAATGAGCATGCTTCATTGTTAAGACCAAATATTGATAGTAATCATTTGGATACCTATCATATTCGGCCAAAAGCAAGCACGGGAAAATGTGGTTAAGCTAATAGATAGTGGTCTTTTACTATCAGAGCACTGTATGAGGTAGCACCACCAATTGTTTGCTTAGTTCATTTATTTTAGGGCAAGAAATTGATCCATTTATAGAGTCTTCCACTAGTTAAGAGGTGACTACGTGGGGCCATAGCCATAATAAAAAGAGGCAGACCAAGTTTGACATTTGTGAGCCCCAGCTTTTGCCCTTTTCAGATTGTAGTAAATTACTTACTAAGTTCCGTAGTGAGCCCCATTCGTTCCACTTATTAGCGAAACTCATAACATAGACATAACAATTACATGCAGAACCTCGATGTATGCACTGAGTGGTACATTGTAGATATCCGAGAATTTGAGAGTTCAATGCAAACACAGTTTCATGTTTTCTTAATAGTCGATGATACATATGTGTTGCAGTCCTTAAAGAAGTCCATTACATATGTAGTAGCCACACTCTTTCGTAAATGGAGACCTATCGAGAAGGTACCGTGGGTAGTACCTAGATATACTGGGCATATAGCTACATATATATTACTAGGTTTGGTCTACTTGGGAGTAGATGTATACGATTTACACGTAGAGGCGAGAGTATTGTAAACTCTTATAATCTAATAAAAAGAAAATCAAAGATCGAACAATGTGTCTAGTGTTATTCTTAAGTATAATTTATCTATTCACCAGACCTTCAGTTCCGACTCCCTCCTCATAGCAAAATCGCAAGTTAGATAGATAGCAGAGGTTTTCCATCTTAAAGGTACTTAGTTAGTGTCATTATTATAGTAAGCATTTACTTATTATCATATTTTATTCAATTCCATTGTGAGATATTTATTTGAGCTCTGGCATATTTATCTTTGCCTTTTTGCAAGGTATCCGACAAACAACTCGGGTTTAAGGGGACTTGGATTTTAATGTTTTGGGAAATATCCAGACCTGTTGGAATCTGGGTTGTTACATTGGGAGTTCTGAAATTGCGAAATCAAAACAAAATCTTCGAAACTTCTATTATGCCAATTATCAATTCTTTTTTGTAAATCTCAATTTTACATTAATTTAGTTAGAATAATATGGCTTTAGAATCCCTTTTGTATCTCTTCTACTAGAATTCTACTATTAAGGAATAAGCTGTAAAGTATGGATTTATTTTTAATTTACATTTTTTTACTCTGCATAAAATTATAATATTCCACTAAATCGAAGAGGTGTTGAATAGAAATTGAACAAGGATTGAAAGTTCTATATTTGTTGAATTCATTCTAATTACTACCGTGATTTGTTGAGTTTTTTCATTATTTACAAGTTTGTCATTTAATCCTTATTTGAGAATATTAAAATCCATAATTTTGGATATTGGAAAGTTTGACAATACTTAATTTATGGAGAGAAACAAACGGCTTGCAATATGTTTTGATAATTAAGAAGATTGGCATTTATTATGAGTGAGGCTGTAATCTCAACACGCTTAAAATAATAAATGTGTGTATTTATTTATGTACTTGTTAGCGTAATACACTTATAATTATGATGTATTACGCACTTAGTTAATTAGGTAATTAATGAAATTAAATACTCTATTATGAAGCTAATTGATTATTAATGCTAATTAAGGAGAAATCATTGTATAGCCTAATTATTGTTTACGGTGTAATAGGGGATGTAACAATCCGAATTTCGACAGACGATTTTTTTGTTTGAAAATCCCAATCTATCGAAGCTCGAGTTGGCTTGTCTGATATTCTGCAGAAAAGGCAGAGATAATAAATATATCAAAGCTTGATAAAACATCTCACAGCTGAACGGATAAAATATAATAATCAAATATAGTCTTACCGCAATAATATCATTGTCTAACAAGTGTCCAAAGGCTACCAAATCTCTGCCACAAACCTAAACTGCAAGTATGTTATGAGAAGGGGGCTAGAACATAAAGTTCTGGTGACTGGACAAATTATACATTCTGAAATAACCCTACATATACCGTTCAGTTATGTTTTCTTAATTATTAGGTTATTTGGGTCAATAACACTCAAGGCTCTATACTCATGTCGTACCCATCTACTCCCGGTAGATTAAACCTAATATAGTATATATGTAGCTTAACCCAACATCTCAAGGTATTCCACATAGTACTCTCCTCGTAGTCTCCGATGTCACGCCACGGAAGCATATTCAACTTCAACTTACGTCGAACGACCTATAGAACTCCAAATCATTACACCACGTAATCGCACATAACAATCATCGCTATGCCACATAAACGTACGGATCGTCATATCCAAACTCCTTGGTCGAATTAAGTCTCAACACAGTAATGTCCTGATATCTATGATACACTACCTAGTGCATATATCTAGACCCTCATAAGAACGTACTGTCTACTATAACTCGAGTCCCATAATAGGGATGCATCTAATGCACGTAATTCGATCGCAAGCTTTTCATATCTGTAAAGGTTCACCTCATGAGGCCTACAATACAAATACCGTGATAACCCACTGTCTCGGTATTTGGGTTATCGACATTCCAAGTGCCCAGAAAACAGATTCCCTTATAGTATAACACATTTCATAACAGCGAAAACAAATATTGCATAACAACATCATAATGTACAATGTATTACACCAGGAACACATTAGAGTACTATACAACTGATAAGATTCAATAATACAGAATAGCAGGAATATGCAATAAGTGCACAACGGAAATAATAATATGATAGAGTCTTTAGAGAGAATCCAAAAAGAACATCTTACTTCTGCTCCTGGTCCAATTCCAAAAACCAGCTTCCACAGATAGCTTTTATAGGAACATAACTACTAATTTGTATACAGGCTGCCCAAGTGGAAAATAAAGGCACTCGAGTTTTAAAGGAAAACAAACAATGGTTCAGTCATGGGACTGGTATGAGAAACAAAAAACAGTTGTTTAAAAAAAAGGTAGTAAGGTAACCCATAAGACTACGCCGCATAACATGGAATGAGTTTCCCCTTTTGAATACCGGTGCATAAAACTTGCAATCCTTTCTGAAAATGAAGCTACGATAAGAGTGAAAGTAAAATTGGATCGTCAAGCAGCGGAATAACCAAATTAATAACCATAATTTGTAACGAAATCAAATTGGGTTAACAACTTACCTTTTGTTCTTGTTTTCAATGGACAAGCATACTTAGAAATCGCGAATCGATTGAACCGATTCAAGCCCTCCAAATGTCGAACCTCCATAGAAGTCCACACGAACGTGTTCTTCGATCAAATCGAACAAGAGAGTGGATGCGGCACTAGCCGCCGCCGTTAATTTGGTTTCCTTTTAAAAGAGGTATTATGGTAGGTAGGGTTTCCCCATTTTCTATTATTTTGATCTGATGTAAATAGTGGTTCACATCACACGTTTTAAAAGGGAACGGTTCTCTTTTATAAAATCAGACGTGTACCATAAAATAAGGAAATCACCGGTATACTTTTTCGGTGCTAAATGAAATATCAACTGCTTGATATTTTATTTATCCAAACAATGGTCTTCCCCTTATAATGTTCTATGTGTGACCCTATAGGTTACTACAACATTTACAATAATTTTAAATCGTATTTAAAATTATAAATAGTGAATGACATCTATTAATACATCACTACTACCCAAGTTATAATAAGATCAATGATTCGGTACAACCTTTTCTGTGACCAATGTATCATGTAATATAATCCTTTTAACCAATATATGCAGGATTAAAATCAAGGCGCGGAACGTATCATCCTCTTAATAATTCAATCCTTTTATCTTGATCAATGAGTATACTATATAAACCAAATCAATATTTGATCATGACCAAGCATTTCATAGTCTCACTCAATCATGAGGCCCATGAATATCATTACTTATATTGTAGGGTTAAATTCCATCTAGATCATTCGTAACTTTCATTCGATTCGAGACGTATCCAATAATCATATAACAACCCGGATATTTTAACTATTTGAATCTAAATATTTTAATCAATTTTAATATTATATTAGAAATATTTATGGATTTTAATATCGAATTCGCTATTATACGACGATTGAACGTTTATTTTTATATTTAGTTATAAATGAAGTCGAAACGTCGTTGTAGTTTATAATATTGAGTTTTGAATTTCAATTGAATACACAAAATCCGTTTTAAGTCAGAATTCTGTGAAACAAGAAACGTTGGAATCTATATGATTATAATTTTCTAATAGAAGAGAAAAATGGGAATTTCAGCTTAAAAATTATAAGATATGTCCAAATCAAAATTTAAAATAGTCGCTATGAAAATTATTTATAAATTATAATGTTTTAATTTATATAAAAGGGATTTTTATATATTTTGAGCATCGTTTAACTCGAAAATATTGATGTTGAGTTATAATTCCATATTGATTTATAATTGGAGCTGTATATTATTTTATCTGGATATATTTGACCATAATAATTTACTATTATTCAATTTAATATTTTTAGAAATAAATTATATTTTATCGATATTATATAAGCCTTATAAATAGTCATTTTCCAAACAACGTCCGTTTTCGAGAAACGAATTTTGTTGAAATACGTACGACTAGTTATTGCTAGTTTTCCAATTTGGAGCCAATCAAAGTTGTTTTATCTATGCGTGCAATTTAAAGATGAACCGATGAATATCTTTGCATTAAAATATCGTCATTTTGCAAACGAAGTCCGTTTTCAACGAAATTAATTTTATTGGGATTGGAACGTCAAGACATAACAGTGTGTCCATTTTCGTTGTGTTTGAAAACTTTGTACGTGTCGGTGTGAATTTAGCAGCCAGCGTTAAGTCGTGGTACCGTATTTAAAATAAAATGTGCACCAGTCTACCCTAATTTTAAATAAAAACGTACGCCTCATTATATTGACGTGTGATGACAATGCATCAATAAATAAACTTAATAAAACTTAAGTCTTATGGAAACTCGTCTACCCCAACTTTTCATTTAATACATACACTATATTTTCTCCTACCCTATATGAGATAAATGACCACACATGCCATATACACCCTATTTCCTAAGCTATCTGCTATCTAGCTATTACTGAAGTCGAAATCTCACTGCAATGAAGGGAAATATCATCACAGCTATGCCATGTCTAAAAAAAATACAGCTACCCTATCTCTTTTCGTTTCCTACCATTTCTTTTCAACCTGCCATGGAAATGAAAGCACCCCGCCTGTACGTATGAGAAACTTCCCTCTTAATTTTTCAGTAAAACACATATAACCTATATAAGGTACATGCCTACTTCCTACCTCAGCCTAATTCAACGACTATCATGTACCATAAAGAAGGGACATCAATCCTATCTTCTCCATTGCTTTATCTATATATACACGTATACGAATGCTGCTTTCCACTCATTCCTGAAACATTAAAAGTGAACTAAAAAAAGGAAAGCAAGCGGTTTTCGAAAGTAATCGGGATGGAGGAAACAAGAAATGAAGATGGAATGGACAGTAGCGAGGGGAAGAAACTTTGGACGTGGGAAGCTTTACGTTAAAATGGTGATGAGGTCAAAGTAAATTCATGTAAATGTAGTGGGGAGCAAACTGAAGGTTTACTGGCTTTGAGGTCAGTATTTAGGTGAAGAGGAAACACTGGGAGGGGTCATCTTTGACACGTGGAGTCTCCGGTGAGGAGCAGTAACGTCTAGAAGTTGTGTGGTCGATTGTGGAACGAGTGTGACATTGGGACATGATGGAGCAGGTGCATTTCTTTGGGGAGTGTTGTCTTTAGTTTGAAGGTCCATTGGTAGTTGCTTGTGGGATTGAAGTATTAAACAACTAGCAGGAGGAGTGAAAGAATATATGATGATGTGGGGAAAATAACAACGAAAGTGGATATATTTTCGAATAAGGTAGTTCTATAATACAGGGCCTGAGTTTGTTAATGCATATGAAGAAGAAACGCAACGAGAAAATAGTGTTTCAGGTGGGAGGCTTCAAAAGTTAAATCGGGGAAGAAGACCTCTTGTTTGCCGGCCAAGGTTTCTTATTTGGGGACGTGGGCTCGAGTGGGTTTGGGATGGGTTTTAACCAAAAAAAAGAAGAAAAAAAATGGAGGGAGAACGGCAGAAATGGTGAAGTGACGAAATAGAATGGAGGGGAAGACATGAAGCAAAAGTAGAATGGGCATGTTTCAAACGAAGCAAGATGAAGCAGTTTGGGCCGTATTCTTGTGTACAGAAGGTAATTAGTTCAGACTAATTGAAATGGTCTAGTAAATTAGTTTATTAATTATATTATTAATTAATTTAAAATGGAAAGCGTTGAGTGGAATTGATCAACGAATAAATCATGTTTAGAGGCTACATTAACTGAGATTGTTTTATTAAATTAGTTTATTAATTTAATGGGAGTAGTTAATGGTGAAGTAACACGGTTTTATTTTAATAAATGTTGAAACTTGATTATTAATTATTTAATAGTAATCGAAGTGATAATCTGGGAATGTAAAATTTAATAATCGAAGTTTGTGAAGTTTTAAAGCCATGGTCATAGTTTAATGCATATTTAAGTGGTTAAAGGTTTATAATAGTATAAGTATGTTTAAATCAAAGTTTTTATTTAATTCTTATTGAATTATATTTAATTAGATTCTATGAAATCCAAGTTAGATGAAGTTATAAAACCCATGTTTTTCTATACTAATGGAACGATTTATTAAAATGGAGTATTATTGTGATAAAATTTGAGGATATGAAATTAAGGAATTGGAACCTAACTGGAGATCTGTTGAGTTAAACGATTTCCTGGGTATTGATCTGATGTTGGTTTCGGCCTTCAAGGTTGATACCTAGTGAATTGTTTTCTTATTGATTAACGATTAGGAATTGATGATGGTATGAAATGAATATCGAAAGAGAACCCATGTTTTGAATTAAGGTAGTTAAGGTAGTTGAGATATAAAGATGCGATCGAAATTCACAATAATAAATAAGAGATAAGGTTTCATCATGATATAATTAAAATGGGATTTGTTTTGATATTGGGAATGAATATCGGTTTTTGTATTACAACTGATATTTATCTTAAGATAAGAACATTGTTTATCAAGGTCTGAGAGGTAATTAAAATACCCCAATTTGAACGACTTCAGGATTATCGAAGGATGATATTATTTGTAATGGTGGATGTGTAAGAAGATATTTATTTTGTGAAATAATAATGTAACATTATTTGAAGAACTTGGGAATACAAATAATGGGATTCCAAAATAAAATGGAATAAAAAGGGCTTGACAATATGAAATGGTATTTTCATAGTAAAGGGATAAATGAAAGGAGATTTGTGAAAATATAACGATATTTTCAAAGTAAAGAAATGAGATTTAGAATGAGTTTATTCTAAAAGAATAAGTGACGATTATTTTGTTTTAAATAATGAAACAAACGGAGATTACATAAAGATTTCTTTACGATGATAAGTTGAATCGATTCTTCAATGATAGATAATAAGTAGCAAATGTTTGAATGATATTTAAAGGAAGGATTGGATATGATTTTAACATATTTTTCCAAGTATTAAAATAAAGTGATTTGAGAATATTAATATATTAAAACTAATATATTATTTTAATAGCCAAGTGACACTGTGTAATAAACCAATGAATTTATTTTATTTTTATGATTGTTTATTTTGATAGTTAAATAACCGACTATCAAAACCATACCTAACGAGTTGTTGGTATGGAAAGATCGAGATCGATTTATATTTGAAAACCATTCCAGACCAACAAACACGTAAACGAATAAGATATCTGAAGTTGATCGAGATGGAGCAATTGAAGACCGTATATCTTCATGAATGAAAGAACTATTGTTGGATTTCTTTAGTTGAGCCCTAGAGATATTTTGATAGTGATTCTGTCATGATCGAAATCTACGAATTGCAAGGACTACTCGCTATTGATCCATAGGGTAATTCATAGGATGTGGTAGGTGAGTGTCATAGGTTTGTCCAGTCCCATGACAACTTGTATGGACGAGTGTCGGACAGAGTATTTCCAAAGGAGTCACGTACGTTAATTTCTTCTAACTTACCAAGTTTGATGGCAGAGAAGGAATCTTCATTAGCTAACGCCTAGAGTATTATTATCGAAATCAATTAGCGATTTTATGGCAGATTTGACGATGTGACATTTAAAGTGAATGGTGGCAAATGTTCCAAAAGGAATTTATAACCTCAAGCCTCATCAAGCGGGAAATGATGGAAATCGGGCAGGCAGCATGGCTATGTGCGTCGCTCCCATTAGGGTGTATTATCACCTATTTAGAAAAAAAATCATTTCCTTCTTTAATCTTTCGATGTTGTTCCTTTTTGGGAAAATGGTGGGTAGCTCTCAACTGCTGGTGATATACATTCGATACACTCAACCGAAATGAGTGGTCGGCCATGTGTGGCCAGGTTGCAGGATGTTCTTGTTGAACCTAGTGTATTCCCCTCTAGAGATACACTATCGGTAGGTGGTTCCATACCTTGTCATAGTCAGAATCCATTCTCCAATAAGCGCTTGCAGTTTTGATTGTGTACTATATATGTAGAATGTGAGATGCAAGTGTTCTGCTAGATTGTTATTTATTTGTATTTAGACACTATTATAATATCAGAATAAGATATTAATTTCAAAATGGTTTAGGTTATCGTAAGATAAAAACCGTACGTGTTTATGTATAGGTTAGTCATATGATTATCCTTTTCTTTCCAAAAGAAATGTTTCAACTGTAAATCAAGTTGGATGATATTATAAACTTAGCAAGTTTTTCTCACTTTGGTTCACTGGACTGATCCGACGTTTGTAATGCTCGGGTTAGTCCGGGTTTTACAGGTTTAGGTTATCAGATGCTGTGAAGTCCAGAGATGAGATGGGGAAGATCAGACATATGATATCTAGTATTTATTCTGCTATGTGTTGTATTTGAGGACAGATATTTATAACTGTCTAGATGTATTGTTGTACTCTGATGTTTGTAAGTACATTTCAAAGCTCCCAATAAATATTTATTTCTATATTATATTTTGTTCCGTTGCGATGTGAGACTCTGTGTTATATTGGTTCTTCTTATTCTTATATTTTAACTTTCCTTCTTCCTTATCTCACCCTCTAATTTCTTTCTATTAGCTTTTTGGGTTTTCGATACTTGAGTTTGGAAACGGGATGCGTTAGTGTCGAGATTCGAGTGTCGGAAATTCCGGGACGCTACAGTTGGTATCAAAGCAAGGTATAGTAATAACCTTAGCTCTGTGGTATAACTTGATAGAGATAGGGTTAGTAATACCCTAGATTGAGTTTGAGTGTATATATGAGAGTGCGTATTTGTAGATTTTATATACAAATGTTATGTATTGTGTTATTTGATCCGGTCAAGTTGAGCTGGCAACTGATACAATATTATTTTGTAAAGTGTAAATGAAATAATTTTGCCCAAATTATATTTTTATATAGAAAAGAAATAATTTTATCAAATTATTAAAATATTAGTGTGTTTGATTGATTTGAATGAATTCAAATTGGGTTATAAATTTTAACGATTTAATAGAACCAAAAGGAAATTCAAATTATGGAACTTGTAAATGGAGTTTTAATATGGGATTAAGTGAACTAGGATTTAACTTAAGATAAGTTAAATAAAATGGGATGGTTAGGTTAAGTTGACTGTCCATTGTTTGCTGGTTGAATGATAAATCAGTTGGATAATAAAATTTATCAATAATTGAATATGAATTTAAAGCTAAGGAAATTTCAATATAATAAATTCGAATAAAATCAAATATGAAATGAAACTGAAATGATTTAACCCTGTATTTGTTGTTGGCATTGGACATTGAGTTAAGTGCAGGTTGGACAGAGGAAAAATTGTTGATGCTTTACTTCTTGACTAGAGTATTAATTAATTGCCCAAAAAATATGTAAGCCTTAATTATATTAATTGGGTTGATTGATTTTATATCCCTGAGTTGAGTAGTCGCTTGGCTTTTATTTTCTTTTGATCGACGTAAGGCCCGGAGTGGTGTATTGAGTTATTTGAATCGAACAATGCAGAGGAGGTGCTAGAATTTTTTCATAAATTTTTAAAGCTTAAAATATTTTTGATAATATTCTATAATAATTATTTTGAAAATAATTGGGTTTGGAGCATTCTTCTTACTTGGTAATTTCAGGGATGAAATTCTTTTATTGGGGGGGGGGGGGGAGGGAGGGAGAATGTAACGACTCGGTTTTTCAGCTATTTGAATTTGAATATTTAAATCTATTTTTGATATTATATTAAAAATATTTATGGATTTTAATATTGAATTTGCTATTATACGACGATTGAACGTTCACTTTTATATTTAGTTATAAACGAACTCGAAACGTCGCTGTAGTTCGTAATATTGAGTTTTGAATTTCAATTGAATATTCAGAATCCATTTTAAGTCAGAATTCTAAGAAACAAGAAACATTGGAATCTATATTATTATGATTTTCTAATGGAAGAGAAAAAACTGAATTTCAGCTTATAAATTTTAAGATATTTCCAAATCAAAATTTAAAATAGTTGCTATGAAAATCGTTTATAAATTATAACGTTTATTTAATTTATATAAAAGAGATTTTTATATATTCTGAATATCGTTTAACTCGAAAATATTGATGTTGAGTTATAATTCCGTATTGATTTATAATTGGAGCTTTATATTATTTTATCTGGATATATATGACTATAATAATTTATTATTATTCGATTTAATGTTTTTGGAATTAAATTATATTTCATTGATAAGCCTTATAAATAGTCGTTTTCCAAACAATGTCTGTTTTCGACAAAACGAATTTTGTTGAAATACATACGGCTAGTTATTGCCAGTTTTCTAGTTTGGAGCCAATCAGAGTTGTTTTATCTGTGCGAGCAATTTAAAGATGAAACGATAAATATATTGGCATTAAAACATCGCCATTTTGCAAATGGAGTCCGTTTTCAACGAAATTAATTTTATTGGGAACAGAATGTCAAGACATAGCATTGCGTCCATTTTCGTTGTTCAGCGTTAAATCGTGTACCATATTTAAAATAAAATGTCCACCAGTCTACCCTAATTTTAAATAAAACGTGCACCAGTCTACCCTAATTTTAAATAAAAACGTATGCCATATTATATTAACGCATGATGATAATACATCAATAAATAAATTTAATAAAACTTAAGCCTTAAGGAAACTCGTCTACCCCCAACTTTTCATTTAATACAGACACTATATTTTCTCCTACCCTATACGAGATAAATGACCACACATGCTATGTACACCCAATTTCCTAAGCTTTCTGCTACTCTAACTATTACTGAAGCCGAAATCTCATTGCAATGAAGGGAAATATCATCACAGCAATGCCATGTCTAAAATAAGTACAACTACCCTATCTCTTTTCGTCTCCTACCATTTCTTTCCAACTTGCCATGGAAATGAAAGCACACCTCTTGTACGTATGAGAAACTTCCCTCTTAAATTTTAAGTAAAACACATACAGCCTATATAAGGTACATCCCTACTTCCTACCTCAACATAATTAAAAACCTATCATGTACCATAAAGAAGGGACATCCATCTCCTATCTTCTCCAATGCTTTATCTATATATACATGTATACGAACGCTGCTTTCCACTCATTCCTGAAACATTAAAAGTGAACTAAAAAAAGGAAAGTAAGCAGTTTTTGAAAGTAACTGGGAAAGAGGAAACAAGAAATGAAGATCGAATGGACAGTAGCGAGTGGAAGAAACTTTGGACGTGGGAAGCTTTATGTGAAAAAGGTGGTGGGGTCAAAGTGAATTCATGCGAATGTAGTGAGAAGCAAACTGAAGGCTTACTGACTTTGAGGTCAGCATTTGGATGAAGAGGAAACGCTGGGAGGGGTCATCTTTGACGCTGGGAGTCTCCGGTGAGGAGAAGTAACGTCCAGAAGTTGTACAGTCAGTTGCGGAGCAGGTGTGATATTAGGACGTGATGGAGCAGGTGTAGTTCTTCAGGGAGTGTTGCCTTTAGTTTGAAGGTCCATAGGTAGTTTCTTAGGGATCGTAGGATTAAATTAGTAGCAGGAGGAGTGAAAGAATATATGATGGCGCGGGGTTGATAGCAATGAAAGTGGGTATATTTTTGAATGAGACAATTAAATAATACAGGGCCTGGGTTTGTCAATACATATGAAGAAGAAACACAAGGAGAAAATAGTGTTTTAGGAGGGAGGCTTCAAAAGTTAAATCGAAGAAGAAGACCTGTTGTTTGCGGGTCTAGGTTTCTTATTTGGGGACATGGGCTCGAGTGGGTTTGGGCCGGGTTTTTATAAAAGAAAGAAAAAAAATATGAAAGGAGAATGGCAGAAATGGTGCGAAAAAGAATGGAGGGGAACACATGAAGCAACAGTAGAATGGGAATGTTTCAAACGAAGTAGGATGAAGTAGTTTGGGTTGTATTCTTGTATACAGAAGGTAATTAGTTCAGACTAATTCAAACGGTCTAGTAAATTAGTTTATAACTAAGAATTTAGTCCCCACTAGTTAACTTAAACAAAATAATTAAGTTTAGTAAATTATACAATTAGAAAATAAATTATTTTTTGAATTAAATCGTATGCGTATATATGTACAATATTCTTGTACATGCACATTAGCAGGCAAAGAAAGAGACGTTGGGAACATATCGACAGGCACGACCTTATGGAATTAGTTTGATCAGAGCTGGATGCAGTGGGAAGTTTTAATTTAATTAAACGTCGGTTTAATTTAATTAGAACATACCATGTTACCAACGAGTGGAAAATCAAGGTGAGTTAAACTCACTCAGTTCTCCCACTTGTAATTTTTATAAGTTGTGTTTATTATTTGTATGCTATGTTTGTTAATTATTGGAGGATTTGATGATTTTTTTAATGTTTGTAAAATACTTCATATCTATAATTTAATTAAATGTTTGTTAAATTTAAATGAAATAATATCGTTATTTTTAACAATGATTTCCAAATAAGGTAACTAACCTTGTTGGTTACGTTTATAATAATATAAATGTATTAAAATAAATTGTATGCTTGAATCGTTATGGTTAGTTGACTGTTATCAGTTGAATTAATTATTCATGTTCATCTTAATTTATCATACTGAATCGATTGTTTAATTGAGGTAACCTATTTGGATGTAGGGAAAAATAGGTTGGAGGGATCCAACTAGATTCCTCAAATTTATTTTTTATTTTCATGTATGATCATTATATGAACTGTTTAACCAGTATGTGACAGCAGGGAATTTCGCTCGATCCGAATCAGTCGCTAAACCGACCCAGACCGTTCGAAACGCCTGACTGTTTTGAGAACACGACAAAATAGAACGCAGACGGGAGAACATTTCATTGTTATTTACAACAATGCATCATAATACAGGAATATACAGAGTATAAACAAATATTACACAGAATATATCAGAGATTACAATAAATTACATAGCAGCGGAAAATAATACAATACACAACTAGAAGAGATATACGGATACAAAGCTTTCCGGATATCATTCCAGCTGTAAACCAGGATCCTGTGAATATAAATCTGCAAAACCAAAACAACTAGCTGCCCGTGTCGAATAAGGGCACCCAGAGTTTAGGTTAAAACAAAAAACTCCAGGTCAGTCATGGGACTGATGTGAGAACTAAAACAGTTATTATTCTTTATTTTAAAGCTCGGTAAATCAAGGGACCACGCCGTATAACACGGAACGGGTTTCCTCCCAAGAATACCAGTGCATAAAACAACAGCGCAATGCTAAGTAAAGAAAAATGAAGCTATTATAAGACCCAGTTCCCATCACACAATGCAACGCAAGCCGGAGGATAGGGTTTTTACCTTATAATAGCCAAGAATGCTTAGTACATTTAAAACAAATCATTTGATACTATTATAAGTGCATAGTGTATAAAACAACTTCAAATCATAAGTATCAATCATAGACGGCATAAGCGCCCCATCCCACTATGTCGCCATGCTAGGCTCTACAATCAAAACCACAAATGTCACGTATTTGGAAATTGGATTTCCGTCTATGAACCGAGGCTAGGGATCGTCCTCTACCGATTCGAGACTCTCTAGCCCGAGCCTCAGGCAAGCGCGCAGGCAAGCCTTGGAGCGACAGGGCCGGTCCACCGATGTGGATTATTATGCCTGAACACTACGTTTCCCCGCCCTTTGGGGCGTAAATGAGCCAACGAATGACTCCATCGGACCCGGATCGTCCGATCAAACCGAGGCACCTCGCAACAGCAACAACCACATAGGTGAAAAGTATATAAATGTCAGGGCTGGTAGGTCACTGACACCACCCTAGCTAGAAGGAAGCGCATGCCCTCCCTGAGGTCCTCTCCCGTTTCTGGTTCACAACCGGGGTGTGAGGCTCGCGAATTCACGTTACACAAAGCTATGCCACACAGGCGGTGCTTTGATCATCAACCACAAGACTTTACTTTTCAATAGAAGCCTTGATCATTTGCATCTTAGCATGCCACACAGGCAAACCACTCTATGCAACTGATATCAGTCACACAGAATAAAATCCAATGTCAGACACACAGTCCATTTACAAGTCCGTTCTGGGTCTGAACGAAACCAGAGGCACTTTCCTCACATATCCATCGATCTCCAAGCACATCTGGGCGACCACCGACTGATTCCCTCATCTTGGGTGTACAGCCCAATCAAGATCATCAGTAATCACCCAAACGATGTGAAGACTTCCGGTCTTCAACCACCGTCTTCATCTTCGACACCACGTCGAAACAGTTATTCAGAATGGGATAAACCCGGTCTTTCTGAATAACTCGCGTATATATTAAACAAGTGTTATACAAACACAACATACGCCTCATTCCAATTCAGAATATTCTTTGGGAAAGGTTCTCATAAATTTTATCAAAGATAAACTCTTTTAAATTTATTCTTTAATCTTCCTTTGAATATCAATTCAAACTAGTCGGGATTAGCGAACCACACCGGAGTAATCATTTATTTTATTCCCCAATCCCAACCTATTCATCCCATGAAGTAAAACTGGTAATACTTCATATCTAACACCACGGTGTTATCGGCAAATTCAATTACCATTCCATGTTCAAATCTAATTAAAGATTTAACTATCGCCTGGAGCAAAACTAGTGATACTCCATTCTCGATCGTTTCAATCTAATTAAAGATTCATTAAAACTCCACTTAGTTTTAATCGTTAACAGGGTTAAAGAATCAGTGTCATTTAAAACACGGTTCACGATAAACCCAAAATCACATTCCATTAATTATCAGGTTAAAGAACGAGTGTTATTTAAAACACTGTCCATGATAAACCCAAAAATCAATATCAATCCAATTCCAATTAAATATTATTTAATTGGTACACTTCATTAAATCTAAATAAAAAGATTTAATCTTTTCTCAGCTGGGTTTAAGAACAGTGTTAATGAAAACACCATTCACGACAAACCCAAATCACATTTGATATTAAATACAAGGCTCTGAATAGAAAATATATCGGCTTATATTCAACATCAAATTCTACGACCAACAAATATCGTATTGGAAATAACGATATATATATATCTTTCAAATTTCCATAACAACATCTGTATAATTACGAAATCCAACATCGAAATATTCCAAAGACAATTTCGATTCAAATCCATTCCCACTTTATATATTGGAAATTCTGGTTATTTTCAAAACCATTTCAAATCCACTTTATTTATTTTAGAAATAAATAGAATTATAATTCTAGTTCAAAACTAGTTCATTTCGATAAAAATCTATTTTTATCTTTTCAAATATGGAGTTTTTCATCCCAATTCTTCACAAATCATTTCTTATGACTTTACACAAATTATTATTATTATTAATAATTTTATCAAGGCCCGTACAGTCGATTTCCATCAATGGCCATCGAACTGCACTTACAGCGACCTTTTCCAAATTTGATTTGGACATAACTCCAAATCCAACCGTTAGATTTCAAATTTCTAATATTCGTTAGAAAGCTCTTTTCGATACGAACCCAACGGATCCAGGTTTAGGAGAATCCGACGGTCGGATCTCCTGTAACATGCGTTCGAAGTCAA
This sequence comes from Allium sativum, assembly GCA_030737875.1. Lineage (NCBI taxonomy): Eukaryota > Viridiplantae > Streptophyta > Magnoliopsida > Asparagales > Amaryllidaceae > Allium > Allium sativum. The sequence goes on along the minus strand of CM060915.1, from coordinate 974,483,185 downwards.
TGGTCGAAATTCGCGAACTGCCGCGGCGCGTTCTATTCAGGCCATTATATTATATATATAATATATATTTCGTCGATTTCAATTCAAAACGTATTTTATACTTCGTTTTAAATTCGTTTTCTAAACGATTTCAACTTCCTTTTCAATTTCAAATCAAAACTGAATTTTTCCAATATAAATTCGTTTCAAATTGATTTCAATTCAAATTGATTTCTAATTCAATTTCAGTTCGTTTTCAATTCAATTCGAATTCATTTCTATTTAATTCGAATTCATTTCTATTCAGTTTCAGTTCGAATTTCAATTCTTTTCAAAATATCAGATTTTGAAATCACTTTCGATATTCATTATAAAATGAATAAAATCGATATAAATATCGTTCACGTCAAAATGGCGTCAATCTAACCAACACGGCTTTATATATTCTATTTCAAATATTTCTTTTTCAAATATTTCTATTCAAAACTGGAATGAAGCCCAATCAATTACTATATAATGTTAATTATATGGATTTTCTACAACACATGTATACAATAACAACGATGAATAATCAACCATCATCCAAAGTGCATTCTACACAGTATAAGCATCAAATATAAATATTTAACGCTCATAACAGTCTGTCAATCAATCGATCGACATACAACTAATTATTGGGATTAGTGTATGTCATATATCATCCCAATACCCGTGTGGGGTTTTCAAACAATCAAACACAGATTTTATTTGTGCAGTTGGGCGATGTGTAAAATTTATCGTCCCAATCAATATCAGTTAAATGTGTGTATATAAACAAATCGTCCGATTTGTTTATATTTATTTATTTCATTTCATATACACGTAAAAAAATCTATTTTTAACTATAAAATATTTTCAACTATATAAATATTTTATTTCATTTCACATCACACCACACAATCAACTACACATCAAAATCAAACAAACAAGCATACAAGCCGTCCATGATCTGTGGACGACGGGTGTCGGGTGCTACTAAACACCGTCTGCATCCTAGTATATATATTTCAACTAGAAAAATAAATAAAAGGTGAGGAGTTCTCACAGATTAGCTAATCCAATCCCACGGTTCTTCTTATGTAGAAATCTTCGCCGTTCTTGCCTCTTGTCAATTTTCACTGCCCGTATTCTCTACATATATAAAAATCACATTTTTACTTTGCTATTCAATATATAAAAATCGAATTTTTACTTCGCTATTCAATATATAAAAATCGAATTTTTACTTCGCTATTCAATATAGAAAAATCGAATTTTTACTTCGTTAAAAATCATATTTTTATACTTTAATATTCTTCTCTATACGATAAAAATTATATTCTATCGCTTCATACATAAGAAAGTTCATATTTTTTCTTCTAATCAAAATCGAATCTTTCTATTTTAAAAAAATAATCCTTTTGCTATAAAAATCAATTCTTTAACTAATTAAAAATCAGAAATTTAACTAATGAAAAATCAGAAATTGAACTAATGAAAAATCAGTAATTTAACTAATTAAAAATCAGATATTGAACTAATCAAATAAACCGCAAAAACTCACCTTTTGTTGAACGAAGGGGGAGGAGGAAGGAGGGAAGAAGAAGAAGTAGCGGCTGCAGCAGCAGGAGGAGGGGGGTCACGCGCGTCGCGCGGCAGGAGAGAGGGGGGGTGTGCGGTCGGCTCCAGAGGGGGGGTGTGTGCAGTCGGCAGTAGGAGGAGGGGGGTGAGCGGTCGAGCAGAAAGGGTGGAAGGAGAAGAAGAGGGAGGAGGTGCGGCGGCGGCGGATCTGGACAGTGGGGTGCGCGTGTTTTTTTTTCTTTCTGAATGATGAAACGGGGGGGGGGGGGTCTGATGGTATAGAGAGAGAAGGGAATTTTTTTTATTTGTTTAATTAATTTCAAAAAAACAACTTTTTATTCCGACCTCGAAACGAGACCCACCGCCTGTCGTCCATAGCTAATTACCCCTATTCCGAACACAACGGGATACGTATCGCAAGCTGATTCGATCGTTTCGATCAGTTATCGTCAAAATCAACATATAACTCTATATATTGAATTTTGAACGCGCATTTCAATTTACTGGGGTCACATAATAACTCGAAAAATTCCAAAAAAATATTTTCTAGCTTCGTATTGACGATACGGTCCTAACAAAACTAATTTCGTCGAATTCCGAGACCGTTGGAAAAATGGCCATTTTCCAGTCGATTAAAATCAACTGAAACTGGTCAAACGCGTTTTCCTTTGCCACGCTCACATATTGATTCGAAAAATTATGGAATTTGGAACCTAGCAATAACTTGACATCACGGACCCAACAAAAGTGGTTTCGTCGAAATCCGAGGTCGTTTGCAAAATTCCCATTTTTAAGGGCCTGAATTCCAAAGCGACTATTCAGAATTTTCAACTGGACGTATCTTTTGATTCCCGCTATGAAATTTCGATTTTTCGGGTTCGTTGGAAAGATATTCTCTATTAGATTCTATTATTTTTGGTTTCACTAAAATCCGGTTTATTTTGCACCCGGTATGTTCATTTGAATTTTGAAATCGAATTATCGAACTACCGCGCCATTTTCAATTCCTTTTATAAATATAAATAAATATTTATATTCTATCGTCGATTCAAACGAATATATACGTTCGAATTATATTCGAAATAAATTTCTCGTCGATATTATTTAAAATAATCTATTTTTAATATTCAAAATTCGCTAAAATTGCCAAAATAAAAATTTTAAACTAGCCCAGATTTCCGGGTTATTACAATCTCCCCCACTTAAAACTTTTCGTCCCCGAAAAGGAACAAAGCCGAAAATTGTTTCACATACCAACTCAACTTCCAGAGTTTTCACTACGGCTTAAGTTCTTCAACTTTTCAGTTTCTAAGAACTTTTCAAAAATTTGGCTAACACCCTAAATTTTCGCCATAACCTCCCCTGCACCGGGAGCAACGGGAAAATCCCGAAATTGCCATACAGGCCTTTTGATCTCAAAAAGAAAAAGAAAAAGCCAAGCGGCTAGCCAATCGACTCATAAAATCATCATCACCCAAACAAAACAGTAAATTATGGTAAACATGTACCTATTTGTCGGGCAAACAATTTTATTCTTCTGCTCTAGCCTCTTTGCTATGACCTGTTCAATGTAAGTACATGTATATGCAAGCAAATGCGATAAATTTCAATATAATTCAATATTTGATTCAATTAGGCTAAATGGTTCAAAATTTCAAACAAATAACCAAACAACACTAAATCAATTAGTCGATTAGCTTTTCAAATTCATAATTTTGATACATAGTCAAAAAATCAGATTTTTGATGCCAAATCACAACAATAGGCCCTATCTAGTTTGGGTTCTCACACCAGTCAATTGGAAATATATAAATATCACACCTTCGACACTCGAATACTAATTCTGATGATGAAGCTTCAATCATCAGAACCATCTTCGGGCGACTAGAGTGTGATTCTATATCTATCCAGTATATTAAAACTTCGAACATACGTTTGCAAGGCGTATATGCAAAATCTTTATATACTGGACTGTCCAAATCAATACAAATAAATAATCAAATACGAATAATTGATTTAAATTTTCAAAACAAATTTTTTTTTCACTTTAAAAATATACTCTTCACACTCGTTCTAGGATACTACTGATCCTATCTCTAACGAGTCATTCCCATTGGATATTACTAATCCAATATCTGATGAATTCTTTTGTATGGTTCTTATGTGCCTTGTTCTCTGAGCTTTGTAATCCAAAGCTCTGATACCAACTGTGACAGCAGGGAATTTCGCTCGATCCGAATCAGTCGCTAAACCGACCCAGACCGTTAGAAACGCCCGACTGTTTTGAGAACACGACAAAATAGAACGCAGACGGGAGAACATTTCATTGTTATTTACAACAATGCATCAGAATACAGGAATATACAGAGTATAAACAAATATTACACAGAATATATCAGAGATTACAATAAATTACATAGCAGCGGAAAATAATACAATACACAACTAGAAGAGATATACGGATACAAAGCTTTCCGGATATCATTCCAGCTGTAAACCAGGATCCTGTGAATATAAATCTGCAAAACCAAAACTACTAGCTGCCCGTGTCGAATAAGGGCACCCAGAGTTTAGGTTAAAACAATAAACTCCAGGTCAGTCATGGGACTGGTGTGAGAACTAAAACAGTTATTATTCTTTATTTTAAAGCTCGGTAAATCAAGGGACCACGCCGTATAACACGGAACGGGTTTCCTCCCAAGAATACCAGTGCATAAAACAACAGCGCAATTCTAAGTAAAGGAAAATGAAGCTATTATAAGACCCAGTTCCCATCACACAATGCAATGCAAGCCGGAGGATAGGGTTTTTACCTTATAATAGCCAAGAATGCTTAGTACGTTTAAAACAAATCATTTGATACTATTATAAGTGCATAGTGTATAAAACAACTTCAGATCATAAGTATCAATCATAGACGGCATAAGCGCCCCATCCCACTATGTCGTCATACTAGGCTCTACAATCAAAACCGCAAATGTCACGTATTTGGAAATTGGATTTCCGTCTATGAACCGAGGCTAGGGATCGTCCTCTACCGATTCGATACTCTCTAGCCCGAGCCTCAGGCAAGCGCGCAGGCAAGCCTTGGAGTGACAGGGCCGGTCCACCGATGTGGATTATTATGCCTGAACACTACGTTTCCCCGCCCTTTGGGGCGTAAATGAGCCAACGAATGACTCCATCGGACCCGGATCGTCCGATCAAACCGAGGCGCCTCGCAACAGCAACAACCACACAGGTGAAAAGTATATAAATGTCAGGGCTGGTAGGTCACTGACACCACCCTAGCTAGAAGGAAACGCATGCCCTCCCTGAGGTCCTCTCCTGTTTCTGGTTCACAACCGGGGTGTGAGGCTCGCGAATTCACGTTACACAAAGCTATGCAACACAGGCGGTGCTTTGATCATCAACCACAAGACTTTGCTTTTCAACCGAAGCCTTGATCATTTGCATCTTAGCATGCCACACAGGCAAACCACTCTATGCAACCGATATCAGTCACACAGAATGAAATCCAATGTCAGACACACAGTCCATTTACAAGTCCGTTCTGGGTCTGAACGAAACCGGAGGTACTTTCCTCGCATATCCATCGATCTCCAAGCACATCTGGGCGACCACCGACTGATTCCCTCATCTTGGGTGTACAGCCCAATCAAGATCATCAGTAATCACCCAAACGATGTGAAGACTTCCGGTCTTCAACCACCGTCTTCATCTTCGACACCACGTCGAAACAGTTATTCAGAATGGGATAAACCCGGTCTTTCTGAATAACTCGCGTATATATTAAACAAGTGTTACACAAACACAACATACGCCTCATTCCAATTCAGAATATTTGTTCACATTGATCACATTAGAAGAAATCTCCTGAAATCTTATCTTCCTTCAATTAATCACATTCCAGACAAGGAAGATATGAGAGAAATAATGGCTAATAAAGGAGAGGAATAATGGCTAATAAAGGAGAGGAATAATGGCTAATTAATTGGAGGAATAAATGCTGATTAATATAAGAGAAATAATTGCTATTAAAAGGGCCATATATGCATATATTGGATTAAGGTTTGAGGTTGGCATTTTATCTTATAAATATCATTGTACTCTCATTGTAAAAATCATCCTGGAATTAACAAAGTCTTCTTCTTCTCTTTTCTGCATTTTTTTTCTTATCAATTAGTGTTCTACACAATTAGTTTTGGTAGAACACCAATTGTATTTTATATTTTTTTATTAGTGATTAGTCGTTGATTAGTTTCAACTACAATCCTAATTTTACTTTTTATTGTTCTTCTTTTTTGCAATTTTAATTTCATGTCATTGCTCTTAGTTGCTGTTTTCTTTTCCAGTTAATTGTCTTTCAGTTTCAGTTGTTGAATTTGGTGTTGATCTGATTAGATTCAGATCAACAGTAAAATCATTAGCGTTAAAAACATCTCCAGAATATGTCTAACTCGCCCAAGAGATTAGATTCATAATAATTTTTAATTACACCTCCCTGTGTTCGACCTGTATGCTACGCACCTGTATGCTTGCAGAATTTAATTTAAATATCGCGCTTTTCTAGTTCTTAGAAAGCGTCGATCAAGTTTTTGGCGCCGTTGCCGGGGAGGTAACGATTAAATTTTATTGTTTATTTAATTTCTGATTCGTGTTAGTTTTTTTTATTTTCTCTTTTGTTTTCTTGTATATATATAAAAAAATCTTGATTAGTAAAGTGGTGTATCAATTACATTGGTACTCTCATGAACTGAGCAAGAAAAAAAAAATACTTGTCAAGTTTCCTTGATTTTATTTCTTTAATTTTCATTTATTTCTTTCCTCTTTTCGGTCTCCTTTCCCATCTTTACATTTCTTCTTTCCCATATATTTAAAAAAAAATCTCTATTAAAATCTTTCCCCTTTCTGCCATGTAATTAATTTTCTCTGTTTGATTGGATGTCATTTAATTTCTTTTCTTGTATATATAGAAGAAGAAAAACTCTTGATTGGTTAGATTTGGTATGATACCGTAATCTACCAAATAAAAAAAACTTACCAAATTTCCTTAATTTTATCTTCTTCTTTCTCATTTATTTCTTCCCCCTTTCAATTTTTTCCTTTTATATTTCTTTTTCCTTTCCTACTTTCAAAGCAATAAAAAAAACAAAAACAAAAAAAACTCATCATTTAATTTCTCAAACTCTTTCCCCTTTTTCAATTTCATTCCCAGTTTCTACAACCTCTCTTTCAATAGCTTTCATATAAAAAAAAATTGAAAACTTTCCATTCTTTCTTCCTTGTAGTTAATTCTCTGCTTTGTCATTTGATTACTACCCTCTTTTGCTATTTCTTTATTTCTTTCCATTCTTTTTCTTTTTGCAATTACAACAGCAATCTCTTCTCATCTTCTTGCCATTCCGTACATCTTCTTCTCTTCCACCAAGACCAAAACCAAAACCATCTTCACGCATACCCATAAAAATCCATATATCTTGCACCAACGAAAACTAATACAGCAAGTCATAACCTCCCCAAAACCATCCTTTCTCACAACCACCAACATCAGCACGTCCACCTCGTCCATCACAAATACCCCACGCACAACTTCTGTGCACCATCACCGCCATCAAATCCGATCACAACGCACTACTCAGCAGTTCCACTGCGTTTACCAGCCTCTATCCACTAAAACCGTTCCACAATACCACCAATACCCACTCCAAATCCGATTCTCCGATCACGACATCATTCTCCAACCTCACGTTCGAATTCCAACACCACCTCCACCACGCAACAGATCCAAGAAACCCATAAATCGCCAATTCGAAACCAAGCCAAAAATCCCAAGTCAACAACGAAAAAGCAAATTGGAGGGGCCTTGAGTTTCATATTGAAAATTTTCCTTTTTTTTGGATCTCGAATAGCTTAGTTGTGGAGATTGATTGTGGGTGGAGTCTATTAGGGGAGTTGCGTCCTGTTTTCCAAGAAAAGGAGGAGGCGCGTCTCAGTGAGATCTCCCGTGAATTATTTTTTGGGGCACTGCAATTTTTTTTTTGGTGAACATTGAAGTTTGTGCATGGTGTTTAGCAATTGAGTAGGCAATTGATTTGTTTTCATTTTCTTTTTGATGTGGTCTCTTCGTGAAAGGTAAATTATACTACACACATTAAAAAAAAAAAAAAAATGGGACTGCCATTTTTGGTTTCTGAGAGATTTTGGGAGCGCATATCCTGTATTTTGTTTTTGGCCTGTTCGACTGTGCCAAAACAAATAGCAAAAAAAAAAAAAAATTGTGGTTTGAGGAGCATAATTAAGGCGAGAATTGGATTGTGTTGCCTATTTTTGGGTACGTGCGTTTTGATTGAGAATTGACTTTCCAGGAGCAATTCTTTATTTAGTGCGTTAATGCTTGTTCCCTACTTTTTTATTTTTTTATTTCTTTTGTTAGGCTTAGCTTTTATTTTAAGTTTAGTTTATTTATTTTGTTTGGTTTTATTTTTATTTTTATTCTAGGTTTTTATCAGTTTGTAGTTTTCTTTTGATTTTACTTCTTTTCTTTTTCTTAAAAAAAAAAAAAAAGAGTACGTTTTTTTTAGGCTTAATCGAGTAGGTTCGCTTGTTTGTTTGTTTGTATTTTTTTTTCTTTTTTTCCTTTGTTAGTTTTTTTTCTTTTTCTTTTTAGGTTTTCTCCCTTTCAATTGTTTATATTTTTATTTTGTTTTATTTGCGTCTCTTTATTAAAAAAAAAAAGAGGAAACCTCATTGAAATCAAAGGCAAAAAGCAAAGAATTCGAGCAAAAAAACAAGAAAACTCGGAAGCCAGGCAAATTTGCAAATCGCCAACGCTACTCAATTGCACTGGACGGACTGCCATACCCCGCTGTAAAATTCTCTTAACTCTACAGGTGCTCTGCTGCAAAATAAAAATATAGAAATTATTGTAAAAATCTTCTGCAGGGGCAGCGGCTTGAATGTAAAAAAATTTAATTCTGCAATTTATATTTCTGTGACTGTTCTGTGACTGAAATTTCTGAATTAGTTGGGTACGGACTGATATTTTCATAACTGTCATCATTCTCATCGTTTCTCAACAATAAAATCCGATTAGATATTTCAAAATAATATAATTGAAAAGTGGTGCTTTGTGAAGTTGACTGTCTCGTATAATTGGATCGCGGATATATATTAGTTCAATTTATTGGACTATTAGCAAAAGAGGTTGCATACTACCCGTAAAACATTGGTCGTATCCCTTAGTATTTATACTATACGTGAACGGCCATAAGACCCTCTTCCCCCTTCTAATTGAGTCAGTTAATTAATAGAGCACTACTCAGTATTTTATACTATTTTGAAGTGAGAATATTTTCTGTCTTGCATTGACTTTATTCAAATGTCTGATTCAAAAAAATCCTTGAGAGAAACGTGGGATAATAATCGGAGTAGACGTCCTCTTGAAGAGTATGAATTACAACTCATGAGGAAAAATTTTCCAAAATTTCATGAGCTCAATGCCAACAGTTTTCAAAAATTTCCAACTGACCAACAATTTCAAAATCATGATAATAATCGAAATGACGATTTCAATTCAAATTTCAATAATTTCGATTATGGGCCACATCCACATGAAAATAGTTTTGAATCCCAATATAACTTTGATCCACATCAATATGGGGTTGTAAACCAAAATTTTCAAAATTATAGCCCATATCAACATCTTGAAAATGACCAAAATTGCAATTTTCACTCGAATTTTAACAGTTTTGGTTATGAACAAAATTTCTATGATCAAAATAATTTCCAATATCATTGTCAGTTTCCTGAAAATTCAAACAACTACCACATTGGAAATAATATTGATTGTGAAATTAATGTGGACTATAATTTTGAGAATCAAGAAATCCAAAACGAGAGCTCTCAAATCAACGATCGTCTTAACATTCTTAGAGAGAGGGAAGAAAGACTAAATAAAAAGGCTGATGAACTTCTTTGTTTATTGACATCTTTGAAAGAACAACAAGAGCAACAAAATCAAATTCAAACAAGCGATGAATCAGAAAATAATCAATTCTTTACTGATGGTGAAAATTTTCAAATAACGACTTTTGAAATTGAGAATAATCATCTTGATGAAGTTTTTCAAAATTCAACAAATGATTTGGACTTCAGCTCTTTTCAGAAAAAAGATTTAAGCTTGGATTTTGATCTTCCTCTTTCAGACTGTGAGAAACTTGAAATTCTAGAAATTGAACAGAATAAAAATGTTGAATTTTTCAACTCAAAATTGGAAAAGGATTTTAACGAACATGAATTCCTTGGTTTGTATGAGGATGAGTTGGCAAATGAGGATGAAATAGAATCAAGCCACCAATCTGAATTTGAAAATTTTGATTTTGAGGTTTTTAACGAACTTGAAATGGTCAGTGTCGAAAATACCTTGTCAATTAATGATGAGAAAGGTGATCACATACTCTTGAACAACACTCAGAATTCAAATTTCACTGAATTTATATACGATCACAAATTTTTGAAAAATTACACTGACAAATTTGTTGAACACATGAACTATCTTTGGAATGCTGGCTTGGTTGAAAAACTTCATGTTAGGACGACCCTGGATATTTATCTCCTGGACTATAATTCTAGGTTTAAAGATGATATGGTTTTCAAGAACTCTTGCTTGTTAGAAAATATGCCTAGGCATAGTGGGAATGGGACTCATAGGGCAAGAACCAAGTGTGGGGGAAAAAGTTGGTGGCAATCCTTGCGTCGCATGCATCGCAAACACATTTATCATTGTACATATGATCCTTTCTTACATATAGTTAAATTGCATTTCGTTTTACAAATCATTTTACATTTAATCCATCTTTGGGTTCTATCTTTCACATTTAGGAAACGTGTTTACAGTGTGGACACTGTTTAGATCTAGTGTGGGGAGGAGTCTGCTTTTCACTCATTTTCGTTTTTTTTTTCGTTTTTTTTCTTTCTTTTCATTTCCATCCATTTAAATAGGACCATCATGCATTTTAGACTGTAGTAACATGCCATTTTTTTTTTGAAATACGACTCATTTTCAATTGATACAACAAAATAAGTTTACAATTTTTAGCCAGTTGATAGTATTTTTCTCTCCCAGCTAAATTCGAATTTGAAATATATTGAAAAGTTTAATTTTGAGGGATAATAGTGTAACCGGTACATAGGGAGATTCTTAGGTGATGGCCATGAAATCTATTCTATATTGTAGACTTTTTTTAAATAAGTGGAGGACTTAAAATACTTATATTGGCTTTTCAAATCTTTAAAACTAAGTTGTGTTAAGTTGAATTCGCGTAACTCTCTTTTGTGCTTATATTTTCGATAATAATAATAATAGTATTCCAAGGGTATCCAACATTGCTTGTATATCGAGCGTTGGTGTGCAAACCCGCCAAGCTCTATCGGACACGTTGTTGACAAAGTCAGCGTTGGAATATCTTGGTCTCATTTTATGAGATTGGACACCTAAGGATTACCGACACGTTGTTGACAAAGTCAAAGTCGGCCTGCACAATCCGCCAAGCTCTTTACCTACTCTCCGTTAGTCCGCGAGGCAGTGCATGGGTGGTAAACCTTGGTCTTCTAAGTTAGGTGTATGTACTTGAACATAAATTTTAAAATTTTATAGAATAAAGAATAAGCGATGATGCCCAAACACTTCTTGACCTTATTGATTTGACTAGCCATACATGAGAAAATTAGAATACCACTTTGCAAACTGTGCCAAGCAAACTAAGAATTTATTTCATGGCTGCACTATGTTATCAACCGAACTAACTGGCCAAACTGGAATTCAACATTTGAAAACTTGAATTGTGTTGAAAATTTGTGACAAGTTGAGGTATCTGAAATAAAATCAACTGATTAGAAATTGTTAATTTAATTTATTGTACCACTTTCCTGAAACAAGTCGTGTTTTCATTTTTGTTTTTATTTTGCATATGTCCATTGCACTCATGTAGTTTCATTAGAATCATAGCATATTGCATTTGGATTTTGTGGGTAATATCCGCTGAAAACCCTCACGAGACACCACTCGTCCTACTAGGGACACCTAGAGGTTTAACGGCTTGTTGCATACGCTCAATGCAATCGTGTTTCCTACGAAAGTGTAACCTATCTAGTTAATTTTTCATTTTTTTTGTTTTACTCGAGGACGAGTAAAAGATAAGTGTGGGGGTATTTGATCAGCATAGAAATATGTTAATTTATGCACCTATATTTTATCTTTTTGTATATAAATAAATGTTACGCTGGGTATTTTCTTGTTGTTTTTATAGGTATGTTGACCAGACCTCATTCAGCCTTAAAAGTGAATAATAGATGCCATTTAGTTGAAGAATTTCATAAGAGCTTTCATTGGAGACTAGATGTGTTCACATTGATCACATTAGAAGAAGATTGGTAGAAGAAATCTCCTGAAATCTTATCTTCCTTCAATTAATCACATTCCAGACAAGGAAGATATGAGAGAAATAATGGCTAATAAAGGAGAGGAATAATGGCTAATAAAGGAGAGGAATAATGGCTAATTAATTGGAGGAATAAATGCTGATTAATATAAGAGAAATAATTGCTATTAAAAGGGCCATATATGCATATATTGGATTAAGGTTTGAGGTTGGCATTTTATCTTATAAATATCATTGTACTCTCATTGTAAAAATCATCCTGGAATTAATAAAGTCTTCTTCTTCTCTTTTCTGCATTTTTTGAGAAAAGCGCGATATTTAAATTAAATTCTGCAAGCATACAGGTGCGTAGCATACAGGTCGAACACAGGGAGGTGTAATTAAAAATTATTATGAATCTAATCTCTTGGGCGAGTTAGACATATTCTGGAGATGTTTTTAACGCTAATGATTTTACTGTTGATCTGAATCTAATCAGATCAACACCAAATTCAACAACTGAAACTGAAAGACAATTAACTGGAAAAGAAAACAGCAACTAAGAGCAATGACATGAAATTAAAATTGCAGAAAAGAAGAACAATAAAAAGTAAAATTAGGATTGTCGTTGAAACTAATCAACGACTAATCACTAATAAAAAAAATATAAAATACAATTGGTGTTCTACCAAAACTAATTGTGTAGAACACTAATTGATAAGAAAAAAAATGCAGAAAAGAGAAGAAGAAGACTTTGTTAATTCCAGGATGATTTTTACAATGAGAGTACAATGATATTTATAAGATAAAATGCCAACCTCAAACCTTAATCCAATATATGCATATATGGCCCTTTTAATAGCAATTATTTCTCTTATATTAATCAACATTTATTCCTCCAATTAATTAGCCATTATTCCTCTCCTTTATTAGCCATTATTCCTCTTCTTTATTAGCCATTATTTCTCTCATATCTTCCTTGTCTGGAATGTGATTAATTGAAGGAAGATAAGATTTCAGGAGATTTCTTCTACCAATCTTCTTCTAATGTGATCAATGTGAACACATCTAGTCTCCAATGAAAGCTCTTATGAAATTCTTCAACTAAATGGCATCTATTCTTCACTTTTAAGGCTGAATGAGGTCTGGTCAACATACCTATAAAAACAACAAGAAAATACCCAGCGTAACATTTATTTATATACAAAAAGATAAAATATAGGTGCATAAATTAACATATTTCTATGCTGATCAATATTCTTTGGGAAAGGTTCTCATAAATTTTATCAAAGATAAACTCTTTTAAATTTATTCTTTAATCTTCCTTTGAATATCAATTCAAACTAGTCGGGATTGGCGAACCACACCGGAGTAATCATTTATTTTATTCCCCAATCCCAACCTATTCATCCCATGAAGTAAAACTGGTAATACTTCATATCTAACACCACGGTGTTATCGGTAAATTCAATTACCATTTCACGTTCAAATCTAATTAAAGATTGAACTATCGCCTGGAGCAAAACTGGTGATACTCCATTCTCGATCGTTTCAATCTAATTGAAGATTCATTAAAACTCCACTTAGTTTTAATCGTTAACTGGGTTAAAGAATCAGTGTCATTTAAAACACGGTTCACGATAAACCCAAAATCAAATTCCATTAATTATCAGGTGAAAGAACGAGTGTTATTTAAAACACTGTCCACGATAAACCCAAAAATCAATATCAATCCAATTCCAATTAAATATTATTTAATTGGTACACTTCATTAAATCTAAATAAAAAGATTTAATCTTTTCTCAGTTGGGTTTAAGAACAGTGTTAATGAAAACACCATTCACGACAAACCCAAATCACATTTGATATTAAATAGAAGGATCTGAATAGAAAATATATCGGCTTATATTCAACATCAAATTCTACGACCAACAAATATCGTATTGGAAATAACAATATATATATATATATATCTTTCAAATTTCCATAACAACATCTGTATAATCACGAAATCCAACATCGAAATATTCCAAAGACAATTTCGATTCAAATCCATTCCCACTTTATATATTGGAAATTCTGGTTATTTTCAAAACCATTTCAAATCCACTTTATTTATTTTAGAAATAAATAGAATTATAATTCTAGTTCAAAACTAGTTCATTTCGATAAAAATCTATTTTTATCTTTTCAAATATGGAGTTTTTCATCCCAATTCTTCACTAATCATTTCTTATGATTTTACACAAATTATTACTATTTTTAATAATTTTATCAAGGCCCGTACAGTCGATTTCCATCAATGGCCATCGAACTGCAGTTACAGCGACCTTTTCCAAATTTGATTTGGACATAACTCCAAATCCAACCGTTAGATTTCAAATTTCAAATATTCGTTAGAATGCTCTGTTCGATACGAACCCAACGGTTCCGGTTTTAGAAGAATCCGACGGTCGGATCTCCCGTAACATGCGTTCGAAGTCAATAGTCGAAATTCGCGAACTGCCGCGGCGCGGCGCGTTCTATTTAGGCCATTATATTATATATATAATATATATAATATATATTTCGTCGATTTCATTTCAAAACGTATTTTATACTTCGTTTTAAACTCGTTTTCAAAACGATTTCAGCTTCCTTTTCAATTTCAAATCAAAACTGAATTTTTCCAATATACATTCGTTTCAAATTGATTTCAATTCAAATTTATTTCTAATTCAATTTCAGTTCGTTTTCAATTCAATTCAATTTCAATTCGAATTAATTTTTATTTAATTCGAATTCATTTCTATTCAGTTTCAGTTCGAATTTCAATTCTTTTCAAAATATCAGATTTTGAAATCACTTTTGATATTCATTATAAAATGAATAAAATCGATATAAATATCGTTCATGTCAAAATGGCGTCAATCTAACCAACACGGCTTTATATATTCTATTTCAAATATTTCTTTTTCAAATATTTTTATTCAAAACTGGAATGAAGCCCAATCAATTACCATATAATGTTAATTATATGGATTTTCTACAACACATGTATACAATAACAACGATGAATAATCAACCATCATCCAAAGTGCATTCTACACTGTATAAGCATCAAATATAAATATTTAACGCTCATAACAGTCTGTCAATCAATCGACCGACATATAACTAATTATTAGGATTAGTGTATGTCATATTTCATCCCAATACCCGTGTGGGGTTTTCAAACAATCAAACACAGATTTTATTTGTGCAGTTGGGCGATGTGTAAAATTTATCATCCCAATCAATATCAGTCAAATGTGTGTATATAAACAAATCGTCCGATTTGTTTATATTTATTTATTTCATTTCATATACACGTTAACAATTCTATTTTTAACTATAAAATATTTTCAACTATATAAATATTTTATTTCATTTCACATTACACCACACAATCAACTACACATCAAAATCAAACAAACAAGCATACAAGCCGTCCATGGTCTGTGGACGAGGGGTGTCGGGTGCTACTAAACACCGTCTGCATCCTAGTATATATATTTCAACTAGAAAAATAAATAAAAGGTGAGGAGTTCTCACAGATTAGCTAATCCAATCCCACGGCTCTTCTTATGTAGAAATCTTCGCCGTTCTTGCCTCTTGTCAATTTTCACTGCCCGTATTCTCTACATATATAAAAATCACATTTTTACTTTGCTATTCAATATATAAAAATCGAATTTTTACTTCGCTATTCAATATATAAAAATCGAATTTTTACTTCGCTATTCAATATAGAAAAATCGAATTTTTACTTCGCTATTCAATATAGAAAAATCGAATTTTTACTTCGTTAAAAATCATATTTTTATACTTTAATATTCTTCTCTATACGATAAAAATTATATTCTATCGCTTCATACATAAGAAAGTTCATATTTTTTCTTCTAATCAAAATCGAATCTTTCTATTTTAAAAATATAATCTTTTTGCTATAAAAATCAATTCTTTAACTAATTAAAAATCAGAAATTTAACTAATGAAAAATCAGAAATTGAACTAATGAAAAATCAGTAATTTAACTAATTAAAAATCAGAAATTGAACTAATCAAATAAGCCGCAAAAACTCACCTTTTGTTGAACGAAGTGGGAGGAGGAAGGAGGGAAGAAGAAGAAGTAGCGGCCGCAGCAGCAGGAGGAGGGGGGGTCAAGCACGTCGCGCGGCAGGAGAGAGGGGGGGTGTGCGGTCGGCTCCAGAGGGGGGGGGGTGTGCGGTCGGCAGTAGGAGGAGGGGGGGTGTGCGGTCGAGCAGAAGGGGTGGAAGGAGAAGAAGAGGGAGAAGGTGCGACCGCTCCCACTGGAGGCGGCGGCGGATCTGGACAGGGGGGAGGGCGCGTGTTTTTTTTTCTTTTCTTTCTGAATGATGAAACGGGGGGGAGGGGGTCTGATGGTATAGAGAGAGAAGGGAATTTTTTTCTATTTGTTTAATTAATTTCAAAAAAACAACTTTTTATTCCGACCTCGAAACGAGACCCACCGCCTGTCGTCCATAGCTAATTACCCCTATTCCGAACACAACGGGATACGTATCGCAAGCTGATTCGATCGTTTCGATCAGTTTTCGTCAAAATCAACATATAACTCTATATATTGAATTTTGAACGCGCATTTCAATTTACTGGGGTCACATACTAACTCGAAAAATTCCAGAAAAATATTTTCTAGCTTCGTATTGACGATACGGTCCTAACAAAACTAATTTCGTCGAATTCCGAGACCGTTGGAAAAATGGCCATTTTCCAGTCGATTAAAATCAACTAAAACTGGTCAAACGCGTTTTCCTTTGCCACGCTCACATATTGATTCGAAAAATTATGAAATTTGGAACCTAGAAATAACTTGACATCACGGACCCAACAAAAGTGGTTTCGTCGAAATCCGAGGTCGTTTGCAAAATTCCCATTTTAAGGGCCTGAATTCCATAACGACTATTCCGAATTTTCAACTGGACGTATCTTTTGATTCCTGCTATGAAATTTCGATTTTTCGGGTTCGTTGGAAAGATATTCTCTATTAGATTCTATTATTTTTGGTTTCACTAAAATCCGATTTATTTTGCACCCGGTATGTTCATTTGAATTTTGAAATCGAATTATCGAACTACCGCGCCATTTTCAATTCCTTTTATAAATATAAATAAATATTTATATTCTATCGTCGATTCAAACAAATATATATGTTTGAATTATATTCAAAATAAATTTCTCGTCGATATTATTTAAAATAATCTATTTTAAATATTCAAAATTCGCTAAAATTGCCAAAATAAAAATTTTAAACTGGCCCAGATTTCCGGGTTATTACACAGTATGATTAAATTATTGATTTGGTAACCGATAGTTGAATCCTAATTCAACGTTGTTTTGATATTAACCAGTGGGTAGCATTGGTTGAAGAATTAATAGCAGATGGCCCAAATATACACTTTTTATAAAAATGGATTTACCGTTGGGTAAATCAATAGAAATGAAGTTATAAAAATTATTTTATAACTGAAGATCGATTTTAAAAATTTATTTTCTTTAAATGGAAGTTTATAAAAGGAATTAAATACTCATTATTTATTTTTGAAAGGCAGTAAAATATTATTAACACTAAAAGAATTACAATGGAGTACTTTATACAACATTGACAACAATCATCATAGAGAAGAAAAAAATGGCATACACAAGTAACTCAAAAAAAACTCTATGATATTGTCATCAAAACTAACAACATAAAACTACAAAACTTCAATCTCGTAATGCCAGACTTCATCAACCATTAAGAACTGCTGCTCACCAGAACTGGACTTCAGAGATCACTGCAAATACTCAAGGATCACTGCATAATCCAACAAATGATCACATCACAAACCTTTACAAAAGCTTCAAAATCTTCCTATGAATCACCGCAAACAATTCAATAGAATTGAAAGACACACCACCAAATATTCTCCTATTTCTTTTGGCCCAAATTTCATATATGAACAACTTTAAAATCTTCAAGAGAGTCAAACTCTTACTCGTTTTCTATCTTATCGCTTTAAAAACATTATACCACTCAATCCTACTGTCCCTTGATGGTCTATAATAAAATCCAACTGCCAAAATCCTACTCCAAATCAGGAAAACATAGTGACATTCAAAGAATAAATGGGTGTTATTTTCAACATCAGACCTACAATGAACACAAGTATTATCTTGTATGACTCTCAAAGAGTGCAACTTTTCTTTTGTGTTAACTGCATTCGACATTATCTTCCACAACAAAAAATTATGTTTAGCTGAAGACTTCATACTCCAAATTCTACCATGCCATGGAAATATGGGTTTATCACCTTGCAACACACTATACACTTGCTTAATAGAATGCTTTTTACCAGACCAAATAACATCAAAATCATCATCAATCTTAAAATTGTCTCTTATATGATTCCATAAACTCCTTAATACAGATGAACTACTATACGGCAATAACAGATCACCATCATAAAGAAAATCATCAACTATAGCATTCTCAGAAATACCACAATTCCTCTTAATATTAAACTCAACCACATTACCAAGAATAAGCCCTCTATCAGACCAAGGCATGTTCGAGAATGATAAGACCTTAATTCTACTAGCATTACATTGAATAAAAGGTAAAAAGGTACCTCTCAACTTCAAAATGTGCCGCCAGCTCCAACTGCAATTATGAGGGATTTCCACTGTCCAGAAATGTTTTTTGCCAATCAGGTTTTCCTTCACAAATCTTGTCTATAGACTACTGTCGTCAGAGTTCAATTTATTGACATAGCTCGAGATGGCAGCCTTATTCCACTGCAATAGATCTGGGATACTGTAACACCCTAAATTTTCTATGACTCTTAAAATAATGAATTTAAGAATACTTAATTGTTAACGTGAAAATGAAGGGAAACGGGTTATTCCATTGCGTTCGTCTCGAAATTCTACTTGGAATAGAGTCCAAGTTTTCGTAAATCGGACATCATATGAGGAAGTTATGACCCTCGAAAGTTTCAGGAATTTTATATAAATTAATAACAGTTCAGAATTAAAGTTTAAAATTCAAAATTCAAACGAGGGAGCGTGCTGGGCGGGATTTCTGCCGCCCAAGGCCAGGTCGACCAGGGGGTCGACCTCCCCTATACAGGTCGACCAGGGGGTCGACCTACCCCCTGGGGCAGATCTGAAATTTGACGATCCTGACTTGTTGCTGAGTCTTACCTGACCTGTTGCTGAGTCATTAGGGTAGAGGTGGCAATTCTAGATAATTCTATCTAGTCTGGAAGATTGTGATTGCTCCTATGATAATCCAATGGCTTAGGTTGATTTAAACTTCTATATAAGCACGCATAGACTCAAGCCCTAAACCTAAACTAAATTAGTCTCATGGCCTCCATGTTGCTGCTAGATAGTTCTTCTTCCTAAAGCTTAGGGTTTTGCAAGTTAGAATTCTAATTCAAAAGACGAACGAATCATTCTCTTCTCTAACCCGTCTTTGTAAATACAATTTCTTTCAAAAAATAATTAATAAATTAATTATGATGAGTTATAATTTGGATTATGAGAACATGTCTGTTGAATCATGTGATGTTATTTAACTTTGTTATCATCTGTTGGTGAATCTTATGCAAGTTTGGGATGTAAATCATATGCTAGTTTGTATGTGAATGTTATGCAAGTCTGTTTTTACAAATGCCAGTTCGTATGTGAATCTTATGCAAGTTTGGGATGTTAAATCATATGCTAGTTTGTACGTGAATCTTATGCAAGTCTGTTTTTACATATGCTAGTTCGTATGTGAATCTTATGCAAGTTTGGGATGTTGAATCATATGCTAGTTTGTATGTGAGTCTTATGTAAGTCTGTATGCGGATTGTACACAAGTTTATATGCGAATCAAGTATATACATATGCTAGTTTATATGAAAAACATGTGATAAATTCATATGCAAGTTGTAGGAATCCATATGAAAGTTTAGGTGAAAACTATATTCACATTTTTAGGTGAAAACTATATTCACATATGCAAGTTTAGGTGAAACCCATATTCATATATGCAAGTTCACAATTTCATGTTTAGATCTATATTTAGATCCATGGTAGTTCATGCAAATTTATGTTTTATATGTCCATTTCCTATGCAAGTTATTGGCTATGCAAACTTATGTTATAATTCTTATTTGCAAGTTACATCTATTTTATGTGTTATGCAAGTTGTGATGTTTCTTTTCTTTTTATGAGTTGGACTATTTGCGAGTCTAACATATTTAATATTAAAACGTACGAATAGTGTGGGGAAAATGGGAAAATATTAATAATACATATTGTGAACTGGCATAAAATGGCTTTAAAGGCATATAATTAAACTGAGACATTAATTGGTATAATTTATATACCAAAAAAGTATGGACATAATTTAGGTGACTATTATGGACATAGTTAATTTGGAAAATTATTGACAATTTGAATAGGGATAATTAATTCATATTGGGGTGAAATAATTATGTGTAATAATAAACGCCTAAGACACGAGGTTAGACTCGTTTGCGGTGTAAGACTACCCGGACCCACCCGGAAAATCCAACAACCACAAACGGTAGTCTAATGTGAGAGGTCGAAGGCATAAATTAAATGCGTAACAATTGTAAAGACACGAGGTTTGACTCGTTTGCAGTATAAGACTGCCCAGACCCGCCCGACAAATCCATCAAATGCAACGGTAGTCTAATGTGGGAGGTCTTACAAGGTTACGGTTATAATGAATTAAGTAACACTTAACCAAGATAAACATGTAGTGGGACATGGGGGTTAAGTGGGTGACATGGATGACATGTGAAATACGATTAGAAACACTTAACCAAATTGAAACATGTAAGAAGACATGAATAAGAAGGGGTTAAGTGGGAAATTCTAGTGGGGACCAAGCATAGGTGGAAGCTTGTGTCAAGCATGGGGGACCCTTTTCAAACCAGTAACCCATTAAGTATCTTTGTGAGCTCGAGTTAGATCAAGGACGGGACACGATTACTAGGTTTGATTGTAAGAGGTCAAAACGGGTTAAAGGAGGCAACGCAAGTCCAACGGGGTCATGTGCATGCATGGGCCCGGGCTCTTAGGTAAGACGTTGTTGCATCGTGTAGATATAAGCCGTGCATCTTTAGTGGTATTGGGTTGCCACTTTGGGTAGTGATACACCCCACTGTGGGACCAACACGGGTATCTACGAGTTAGGGAGCCGATCGCATGGGGTTAGTGGGTACAACTAGTTGAGATAGGGGCAGGCGGCACCTATGAAGACAGCTAGGGATACACGAAACTACCATTATGATTATTATGTTTAGTAGGCAGGATCAACTTTTTAGGTGACTAGTAATGGTGCAATATAGTAATTATCCTATAGTGATTAAGATCGAGATTAACGCCAGAATATTCCTCTTGTTTGTTTTGTCTTGCCCACTTGTTTCACAATCATTCCTTGTTTTACCAGTTTATACCTTACCCTAATTACTTTAATAATTATATTGTTAAATTCATTGGACTCGCCAGACTTTATGTCTGATCCCCCTTTGTTTTTGCCTCTTTTCTTCCTATCCCCTAGGTTCTCATGGTGGGACTAGTGCTAATGGAGCTTGATTTGGATCTTTCTCTCTCTTTTGGAAGTGCTTGGATTGCTGAAAGTAAAGTTCAACTCATCTCTTTTATGGCTACTTATGTTGGGGTTATGCGTTTTTACTTTATGTACTCAGAAAATAATTTGTCAAGATGGATATTAAGAGTACTTGGTTTTGTTGTTGGTTTTTGATGTTGTTGTAACCAAAGTATTTCTCCGCTGCAATAAAAGTTGTTTTTAATTTTTCAAGTACCAATATATGTATATGTCTTGTTATATTTTGTTCTATACACCAATAATACTCCATGAAAGTTAATGTATTCCCCTTGAGAGTGACATTAATGGACGTGGGGTGTTACAAATACCTAATCCACCATTCCTCTTATCATCATACTGCTTAGAGAATCAAATTGGTATCATTTTTTTGGCAAAGGGGTCTCCATGCCACAAGAACTTATTCATGGCACTAATTACCATATTTAATAGCTTTACTGGCAATGTGAAATGTCTTGAATAATATGTGGTCATAGTAGTAATGATAGATTGTATAATCGTTAATCTACCAGCTTGTGAAAGACTACATGAAGGCCAGAGTTTCATCTTGTCAATAATTCTCTCATACATTGGAATACATTTAGCTTTAGAAACCCTAGCAGAGAAGAGTGGTAATCCCAAATATATAGCATCAGAAGGTAACTCCTTTAAACCTGAACTCAAAATTAACTCATTCCTCTGATTTAAATGCAGACCCACAATTTTGATATGTGATTTGCTCATATTAATCTGAAGACCAGTGATATTATAAAAGGTTTGCAATGTAGAAAGGATACATTGAATATTACTTGAAGTAGGCTTGTTAAAGATGATTAAATCATCTGCAAAAAGCAAATGAGTTATAAGTGGATCCTTACACCTTGGATGCAGTTATAACTTTTTAAGCTCAACTTGATTAAGGATAAGAGAGTTTAGCAGCTCCATTACAATGATGAATAATTAAGACGAGATTGGATCTCCCTATTTTACTCCTCCTTTACCATTGAAATACCCATGCAAACCACCATGCCTTGATATAGAAAACTTGGGGGTTGAGATACATGTGTAAAGCCACGCTAAAAAAGGAGCAGGAAAATTCATTCTAGATAATATAGCTATTATGGCTAAACTGTGTCAAAAGCCTTCTTGATATCCAGTTTAATCATACATCTAGGATATATGATATTCCTATCATAACCATGTAAAAACTCTTGAGTAATCAGTATATTATCACTAATGGACCTACCACAAATAAATGCAGACTGATTCATCGAGATAATAGATAGTAATACCACTTGCATCCTATTAGCCAATACTTTTGAAATGATTTTATAAAAAACACTACAGCAGGATATTGGCCTGAACTCAGAAACACATGATGGGTTCTCAACCTTTGGAATTAGAGCTATAGCTGTCGCTGAAAAAGTAGCAGTCATAGAATTCTTCAAAAAGAAATACTAAACAACATCCACAATATCATCCCTAATAACTGGCCAACACTTTTGCAAGAAAAAGGTATTAAAACCATCTGGCCCTCCACAACTATTAGGATCCATATTAAACACTGCACTTTTAATCTTATCTCTAGAAATTTCCTTAATTAAATCCAACGATTGTTGATTTGAAATGGTAGGAAGCAGTAAATGAAATAACGGCTGAACATTTGCAGAATTCAAAGAATATGGAGCTAAAATTGGTTTAAAGTACTTTACAAATTCACCATCAATATCAGATTGAGATGAAAATGTGTTACCGTGAATATCTTTAATCTTGAACAACGCATCTTTGGCTTTCCTAACTTTAATTGAATTATGAAAGTACTTTGTATTTCTATCTCCTTCCAATTCCTTTCTTAAATATGAGCTTTCCCTAGAAGCTTGCAATTCCATATCCGAAGCAACTTTTAATTGAGACTGTAAACCTAGTTCTGACTTTTGAAGCTGGATATCATAAGGATTGATGTTCAAATCCTGCTGCACCTTTATTAATTCATTCCTGATGAATGCAGAAAGCTTTGAACATTGACCGAAAATAAAGAAGACCAAGCTCTTAAATGAAATTTGAGAAGCTTCAACTTAAAAATCAGCCTGACCATAGGATTAGTGCCAGAACTATGAGACCAAACCTGCAAGAGAATGTTAGAAAAATCTTTGTGTGAAAACCAAAAATTTAAAAATTTAAAAGAGGACTTCCCTTTACTGATGGAATCACCAACTCTCAGATGGAAGGAGGCAAAATCTCAAAGAAAGAATGAGGCCAGAGATCAATAAAAGAGGAATTAATGAAAATGTGATCAAGTTTACACAAGGTAGGCTGACCAGAATGACTTTTCTTTGACCAGGTATACTCAAATCCAAAGCATTTCGGAGGGATAAGTTTAGAACTGATTAAAGCTTGATTGAGTGGTGCAATGTCATTAACACTTAAAGGAAAACCACCCAATTTTTGATTAGAAGAGTACATGCAATTAAAGTCACCACCAAGTAATCAGGGATCAGTATGATGATGAATAAATGATAAAAAGTTGAGAAAAGACTGCCTCAAAGATACATCATTTTGTGCATATACAAAGGTAAGAAAGAACAAAGAATTGGTTGGAAGATGAAGACATTTATAGTGGATAAATTGACCAGTGGAAGATAATTTAGTTAAGCTGAAAAAGAGAGGATTCCACATAGTTAACAGTCTACCAAATCTTGCTTCAGCTAGATTATGGTCAAATTGCCAACTAGGAGAAATAATAGATGCAGCTTTTGAAGGGGTAACGATATCAAGTTTGGTTTCAGTGAGACAAATTAGCTGAATATTATTTGCTTCGATGAGATTTCTGATTTCACATTGCTTAGAGGACAGGTTCATTCCTCTAACATTCCAAAATGATATATTATACATCATCATTAGAGCTTTAATTGATCTGACAATGATGAAGGGTGTTGCCTAGTATGCCTTTTAGATCTATTTTTTTGACTTCCAGCAGGCATAACATCATCTGGATTGAACTCTGCACCTTCATTAATGTCTTCTATGTCAGTTGAGACCTTTTTGTGCTTTTTCTTCCTTCCTTTTTTAGATTTAGTTGCAGATTTAGAAACAGCCAATTCATTATCAACTTTTTCCTTTGCACCAGATACAACATCAATATTGTTATCAGGAATTTCAAGATTAGAAGATGGTGGAGGTAGCAAAAGGATATTAGAGGGAGGTGAAATATGAGAATAAGGAGAGGATGAAGAACCAATTGGAGTAGAGACCATTTAGGTAAGGGAGGATTTATGAGGAATCTGAAAACTAAATGTAACGACCCGGAATTTTGGGCCAATTTAAAATTTTTATTTTAGAAATTTTAATGGACTTTAATATTTAAAATAATTTATTTTAAATAGGAACGACTAAAAATTTATTTTAGAATGAATAAATTCAATTTAATTATAAAAGGAGTTTAAAACAGCGCTACAGTTTGAAATTTTGAATTTGAACTTTGACTGAATGTACATGATTCATAATAAATCAGAATTGAGTGAGACAAGAAATATTCAAATCTATTTAATAATATCTTTCTAACGAATCTGAAAAATTGAAATTTCATAGCGGAAATCAAAAGTTATGGCCAATTCAATTTTTGGAAAAGTCGATGTAGAATTTATATATATATTATATAGGGCCGGAAAGGCTACCTTTCACATATGAAGGAATTTCGACTCGAAACCACTTCCATTGAGTTCGGAATGACGTTCCTGCATTGAAAAACAGTAAACACTTATATATTTTGAGTTTTGGAATATATTTGTTTAAAAATGTATTTTTAATATTAAATATATTAGCCTTAAAAATAGTCATTTTTCAAACGACCTCGGTTTTCGACGAAACCACTTTTGTTGGAACCGGAATGTCAAATTATTGCTAAGTTTCAATTTTCATAATTTTTCAAATCAATATGTGAGCGTGGCAAAGGAAAACGTGTTTTGTCAGTTTCGGTCAAATTTAGTCGACTTGAAAATAGCCATTTTTCAAACGGTCTCAGGATTCGACGAAATTAGTCTCGTTAGAACCGTATCGTCAAAACATAACTAGAAATAATTTTTCTGTAATTTTTAGAGTTCGTATGTGGCCCCGGTAATTTAAAATGTACGTTTGAATTTAATAATTTAATGATTTATAATTAAATTTAAAGAAAAACATATCGTAACAGCCGAATTGGGTTACGAAATATGTTCCATTGTGTCCGGGACGGGGGTTATTAGCTAGGGGCGACATTCGTTGGATTTAATTTGGAGTTCCGGACGATATACAAATTTATAGAATTAAATTAATTAAAATAAATAAGAAAATATGCGTATAAATACGTTGTACTATACGAAACCCTATTCCCAATATACAGTCGCCGTTCTACTTCTTCCAATGGCCGATGTTCACCGAAAATTCAAACCTTAAGATCTAGCAAACCGTTCAATGAAAATCAGCAAATTATATATCAAATCGAAGGGAATTTCAGGAGCTTCAAATCTATACGGACAAGATGTGGTTTAGTGGAGCAGATTTCGCGAATTTGGGGTACAAAGTGCCGCCGTTCGCGGCGTTCTGGGGCCCACCAGGGACCACCGAGCTCGCCTGGGTTCCTGGCATGGGGGCGGCGTTCGTTGGCGCTCTGGGTGGTGGCGTCGGATCTGAGTCACGACGATCAGGGGAGGCGCTAGGAGGAGAGAGAAAGTTTGAGCGTGATGGGTTCTCACGGTCTGTACATAACAAAGAAGAAGAAGTAAAGGATTAAGGAAATATTAATTTATTAATAAAGTTAATTATTTATTTAAATATTCAAATCTTTAAACGATTGTATCTTGTTCAAACAGAGATGAAATTCAACGAAACGAGTTGCGTTGTGATCGTATTGAAGAATACTGCAGCACAGAACTGACTAGGACAAAAACAGAGCAAATCAAAATTCGAGGAAAATTTCAGATCTAAATGGTTCGGTGAGATTTCTATTTTAGAACTAAATTCAATTATTTATTTCAGATATGAAATTATATTTATTTCATGTTCATGATGTATATATACATAATTATTGAAATGTTGATTTGGGTTGTTATTGCTTGAACCACTGAACTAAATTGTGTGTATTCGTGTTTGACATGATTTTGTGTGTACGACGAAAACACCATATTATTGTATACATAGAAACAATATTCATGTTCGTCAAGGATGTTTAATTTGTATTAGATTTAACAAAATTATTATTTTGTTTATTATTATTATTGGAAATTAACACTTCTGTTAATTAGAATTAGCTAAAACAAAAATATAAGATTTTGTGTATATAAAAGAATCAGATGTGTAAAACACAAAATTTAGTCAACTTGTTAAACCAGCATTTGTAACATAAAAATGAATCAAACCTTTTATTCGTTTTGTTGAGTCAAATTTTGTAACAAAATATGAACGAACATTTTTATGTTATTGTGTTGAACTAGATTTTCAACAAAATATGTACACACATTTTTATGCAATATTGTCTACATTAAAAAGGTTAAAAGTTCAAGATATCATTTTTATGTAATATTGTCTACATTATAAAGATTAGAATAAAATTTACATTTTTGATTACATAAGAAAGATTATAACAAAAATTAACATTTTTGTTTACATTATAAAGATTATAACAGAAATCATCATTTTTGATTACATTAGAAAGATAAGAACAAAATTTACATTTTTTTTTTGTAAAATGTAAATAAAAGAACAAGAGTTACATTTTTTGTTATAAAGAGTAAGATTAACACTTTTGTTAATGAGATTTAAAAGCTCAAGATTTACATTTTTGTTAATTAGATTATGGATAGATAAAAATCATATTTTTGTCACATTAAAAAGAATTATATAAAAATGAAGATTTTTGTACTTTAAAAAAAGAATTATACAAAAATGAAGGTTTTGTCACATTAAAAGGAATTATACAGAAATGATCATTTTTGCCGTATTAAAAAGAATGAACATTTTTATTTACAATAAAAGGATTAAACAAAATCATCATTTTTGCTTGCACTAGAAGTAATAAACAAAAGCATCATATTTTTATAATAAAAAGAATCAAATAGAAATGAATTTTTTATACACAAAAGAGAATGAACTAGAAATGTATATTTTTATACATTAAATAGAATGGATTTGAAATGTATATTTTTATACATTAAAAAGAATGAATTGGAAAATGTATATTTTTATACATAAAAAGAATGAACTAGTAATGTATATCTTTATACATTAATAAAAAGAGAATGAACTAGTAATGGACATTTTCGTCACATTAAAAAGTATGAAGTAGAAATACATATTTTGTCATTAAAATGAAGGAGACTAAAAATATACATTTTGATAAATAAATAAGAGTTATGATCCTTATTGTCATTGGTTATTAAAAGTTGATCTTTTATTTACATTCCTTGATGTAAATAAAACTAGAATAAAAAGTTATATTTTTGTTTGCAATTTTAGATGCAAACAAACATTAAAAAAAAATTATTTGTATTCCTTGTTGAAATAAACATGAAATTTAAAGGGTTGGATTTTTATTTGCATTCTTTGATGCAAATAAAAAAACTTGAATTACAAAGGTTACACTTTTTGTTTGCAATTAAAAATGCAAATAAGAGCCTAGATTAAAGAAGATACATTTTTCATTTGTATTTTTGTTACAAATGCAAGAATAGAATAAAACATAGGAAAAACCCATTTTTAATGCTAATAATAGAAAGAGTAGAAAATATACGTATTTCATTATGAAATATGTTTCACATTAAAAACACATTTTTAATGTTAACCTTAGAAACTTAGAAAAAGAATATCATTTTTAATGTAAAATAAAGATTACATTTTATACAATGTAAAAAGAATGTCATTTGTATGTAATATAAAGAGATTACATCTCATTGTAAGTGAGTCAACATTAGAACTCACATTTTTTTTATGTAAATGAATCAGTAGAAAAGATTCATTGTTTTTGATAAATTATGTCAACATGAGAACTTACATTTCTATTATATATGAAATGATTCATCATTATATATGTTTATGATGCTGAAATGTTACACTCCCATTTACAAGTTACCCGACTTGTTTATGTGATTGGGACGATAATTTTCACACATCGCCCAAGCGCACAAATGATTTATGATTTGCTTGATGGATGAAACCCCACACGGGTATTGGGATGATTTTGGATACACACTAATCCCAATATTTAGTTATCTGTCAATCGATGGATTGACAGCCTGTGATGAGCGTCAGTTATTTACTTTAATGCTCACACAGTTATAGATTCCACTTTGGTCATCATTTGGATGTTTGATAATTATTTATCATGATTGTCGATTCCATACAAAATATATGGTTGTTGGTTGAGTCACATTCCAATAAAGAATATTCTAGGAAAAGAATATTGTAGAAAATATAAATATGAAAAGAATATTTTGGAAAAAGAATATATTTTGAGAAAATATATTTTTATTGAAATAAACTAGTTATTAAATTTAGATTTAATGAGTTTTCCAATTTGTTAAGATTTAATTGAAGTTAAATTAAATAAATTAGATTTTGGGTTGTCGTGAATAGCGTCTTAAATAACACTGTTCTTAAACCCCATATGAAAAGAATAATCTTTTAATTTAGATTATTAAAGTTTTCATTTAGTAATTGAAATAAGATGAAGTGTGAGTCAGGTTTATTGTGAACTGTGTTTCTAAGCGACATTTGTTCTTTAACCCAACCGACAGCGAAAGTATGATTTGGAATTTATAAATCTTTATTTAAGATTTAAATGGAAATTTTCCAAAGGTAAAGTTTTCCAATTTAATACATTAAATGGGAATTGGATAGAATTCGAATTAATTATAACCGAGATAAGCTTCTGTAAAAGAAGACCGATACTACATATGGAATTTAAGAGGCCTTGCCGTTATTCCATTTATATTATTGGTTGGATACAGAAATTTATAACGATTATATATTGATTTGATTTCTATGAAGATTCCATATTTCATGGAAGATTTTTTGGGTTTACCATGAACTATGTTTTTAAATGACATTAGTTCTTTAACACAGTTAAAGATAAGATAAATTTCTTGGATTTAAATAATCATTGAATAATTATTTTTAATATCTAAATTCAAATTGAGATTTTAATAAACCTTTTAAAGGAAAGATTTAAGTGCAAAGTTAAGGAATTTATCTTTGATAGAATAATTTGAATATTTTATTTAAAAGAATATTCTGAATTGGAATGAGGCGTTGGATGTGTTTTTATAATAATTGATTTTTAATTATAAAAAAAAAATATACGTGAGTTATTCAGAAAGACCGGGTTTAACCCATTCCGAATAATTTCTACGACGATGAAGAGTCGAAGATGAAGATGGTGGTTGAAGACCGACGATCTTCACATCGAATGGATGTGTTACTACAGAGACCCTGATGGGAGTAGCTACCTTGAAGGGATTTCAGTAGTGGCCGTCCGGACTATTGTTGATTGTTCGGATTTGGTTTTCGCTCAGACCCAGAGCATAAGCTAGTAAATGGATGCGTGTCTGACATTGGATTTCGTTCCATGTGAATTAAATCGATTTCTATTAATGTATGTCTGTTTGGTGGTAAAGGATTTATCCTCTACTTAACACCTTGGTATATATTAATAGTGATTGATCGCATGGCGTGAATTGTCAATGTGGCACGCCAAGATGCAAATGATCAAGGCTTTGTTTGAAAAGCAGGGCCTTGTGGGATGATCAAAGCATAGCCTATTACGGCATAGCTTTGTGTATATCGTGACTTCGCGAGCCTCACACCCCGGTATGAGTCAAAAACGGGATATGGACCGTAGGGAGTGCACACATTTCTTTCTAGCTAGTGGTAGTGTCAGTGCTTTAACACGGCCTGGCATTTTACTTATGTGGATGATGGATTTTGAGGCGCCTCGGATTTTTATAGGCCGATAGTGGTCATATTATAGGTTCAAAGGAACCGCGAAACGTGTGTTCAGGCATAACCAATCCACTGCCGATAGGCGGGGACCGGCCCTACCGCATCCAAGGGTTCACTGCGGGGGATCCTGAGGCATTTGCTAGAGTGTCTCGAATCGGAGAGGAGCTTGCCCCTAGCCTCGACTCATGATGGAAATCCAATTTCCAATACGACCTTGCGGTTTTGATTGTAGAACTAGTATGGCGACATAGTAGGATGGGGTACTATGCCATCTATGATTGATACATTATGATTGAAATGTTTTTATTAGAATATATACACACTAATACTAAATCCGTTTTATCGTATCAAGCATCTTTTGACCATTATAAGGTAAAACCCTATCCTCCGGTTTGCATTGCATTGTGTGATGGGACTTGGGTCTTATAATGGTTTCATTTTTCTAAAAAGCATTGCGTTGTTTTACGATTTACCTTATTTTATGCACTGGCAATCCAATGGAGTAAACCCGTTCCGCGTTAGCGGCGTGGTCCTGTGATTAGCCTTATTATTAGATAGTTAAGCTAAGATTTCTCATACCAGTCCCATGACTGACCTGTAGTTTGTTTCACTGGCAAACTCGGGTGCCCTTATTTTCCACACGGGCAGTCGAGTAGCTTTTTGCAGATATATTTACAGGATCCTGGCTTACAGTTGAAGCGGTATTCGGAAAGCTCTGTATCCGTGTATTCCTTCCAGTTGTATATTTGTATTATTTTTCCGCTGCTATTTAAATGTAATTTAAAACTCTGATATTATTGTATTTCCAATGTATATTATAAGTTCATACTCAGTTATATTCTTGTACTCTGGTGTAATTGTTGTAATCAGCAATAAAAGGTTCTTTAGTTTTTGTTCTGATGTGTGTTGTTCTCAAAGCAATCCAGTCTTTCCTTTACTGGGAAGTTTGGGTCGTTTCACTAAAAGTCGAATTATAAGATTGAGAGGATAAAAAGGATGAATTAGAGGAGGAGGATGGTAAATTTAGTTGATCACCAAGAAAAAAGAAAGGATTTTGGACATGAAATTCCTTTTCAATTGCTTCATTAAGCACTGTATCAAAATGTTACTTGCCTTCTTCAAAACATTATTATTAACTATAATGGTATCTTTACTTTGCACCACACTATTTCCATGCTCATCAACAACTACAATATTCTGATTATCTCTCCCCAACACTGAATTATTTAATGACATTTGCACATCATCATTACTTACCTCTACAGCATCAGCATTACCACTACCCATAATTTGCACTACATTATTCATTGCATCATTCACATCTTTTACAACATCAGTTACCCTCCTTCCTCCTCCAATACTGTTTTTTCTTATTAACAACCCTTTTCCAATCATTCTGCTTATTCTCTTCAGAAGGATATTTCCTGACCAGATTTTGCTTATCATTTAATACAGTTTGCTTTTCTACCACTGCCTCATCTGATGGGAATTTCTATTGATCATCAACCTTGTTCAAAAATTCACACCACTTTGTTTCATGTCCGAAAACTTAACAATGAGTGCATAATCAAGGACATCAATAATAAGATATCATTACAGGTGGACATTTGTCTCCCAGAGCATCCATGGGAATTGAATCTGGTAATTCAGTTTCTTGGGAGTTTCTACTAGAACTTTTGCACATCTTAGCCTCTTCATTCTCTCTATGCTAGAATCAAAGCAAATCAATTTGCCAACATGGCATGCCAACCAATTAATCCAGACCAAGGTCCATAACAGTAGAGGAATATGTTGGAGATGGATCCAAATAGGAACTTTCTTTATTTGTGATTGAGCACTACTAATACTAGGATCCCACTTAGTTATTATGAACATTCTCCCTCTTATGAACACATGATCATCTTGCAGAACTTTCTCCTTATCAAAGTCATTGGAAAATTTGAAGTAGAAATTATTTCCAACTGATTTAATGTCCACTTCACCCTGAAGCTTCCACAAATTACGTAGATAGTTAGCAACAGTGAGGTAAGATAATGAACCATCAAAAAAGAAGCCAACCAAATAACTCTGCCAGTATTTTAGTCCGTCTTGCTTAACAATATCAGGTGGAGGTTTAGGCAATCCATCCTTAACTATCTCAAAATCAATAGGCTTGTAAATGCTAGCATTACGAGGAAGTGAATTGAAGAGGGAAAGGTAATCTATTTTGGCTTTGGATCTACAATGAGTGTCAGTCAAATTTAAACCAAGAGGATTAGGTTTGGAAACAAGATTTGAAATTTGAACAGAATTACTACAAGAAGAATTACGATTTACATTGGAAATGTCCAAAGATTCAATAGAATTAACATTGGAATTTACAGTAGAAAGATTACAATTATCAACAGAATTTAATAAAGAATGATTAGCAGCAGAAATTTGATTATCAAGAACAAGATTATTGACATATGACTTTGAGGCACGAGAAATGTTTGAAGGAATACCAGACTTAGAAACATCCAAATCTGAATTAATATGAGATTGAATAAGACGAATTACCGGAAATGCCAAATCAACTATATCAACAACATCACGACCAGACAAAGAATTACCATAATCTCCAAGATTTGACAAATCAGAGTTGGCATCTGAAATAATATGATATATTGGATCTGAAAACTTAGCTTGCAAAGAAGAATCTAATAAAGAATTGAGCAGATCAGATTTAACTTTCTCAACAACAACTTCACCGGATGAAGAAGATAAACCATTACATGCTAAAGATGATGACAAAGGGGGAGGCTATGGATCAGGGAAAAGAGGATGAGATGGAAGGGGAGGGAAAGAAGACGAAACAAGAGTAGAGGAAGACGAATCAAGAAAGGACGGGGAGATGAAGGATGCCATTAGCAAGAGTTTTCCGTCTATAACTCAAATACTCATTATTTATTTATTTATTTAAGTTTATAAGTGATTATTAAATGATTTTATAAAGCTGATTCTTATATTAATAAGATTGATAAGCAAGTGGACAGGAATTTATATGACGATTAATAACCGAGATTTATTCTTTTCTTTGAAACAATTAAATGGGATAGTATTGGGATTGATTATTATTATTATTATTTGAAGAGAAGAGTACTTATATTACATTAAACAAGATACAATAGAAGTTCAAGCTGGTAACAAAATACAAACACACACAAAAAAACAAATGCTATACATAACACTAAGACCAGCTAGAACTAAAAGACATAGAACGACAATAACTAAAACACCAAAAAAGACACAACATGCTAATTTCCTATAAAACATAGAAGAAACCCAGAAAATGATAAAATATAAACGAATCCTACAAAGAAGCAATACAGTTGCTCCATCAAAAACCCAAAAAGCCCATTAACATGGCACACAACTCCAAGCCAACAACAGAAAATGCAAAACAAGAGCATCAATAGACCAAACTACCACAAAGCCCACGTATGAGCCCAGAATCCTAAAAGAAGAGGCTTCAAGCAGAAACAAACTACAATAGATAATACCCTACCGAACCAAAATCATCAAGCTGAAGACAAAACCACTTGAAAAACCTCTACAACAAACTAACACAACCACTCTCCAACAGACTCAGCAAGTAGATCCAAAAAAAAATCATTTTTTTGAAATTCCTCCACTAATAATACCGCCTAGAGAATAATCTTCCTCCTTAAATTTCTTCGGTTTCGACCTTTTTTGGTATTGGGAGACTAGTTTAACCCATTCAGGGTTAGTCTCTACCAATGGCTCTTTATACAAAACTTTACTCTTCCCTTTTATTTTACCTGTTTTGGATTTGATACTTCGTTTCCTCTTGAAGCTGCAAGAGGAGCAATCTGACTCATCTATCATTGAATCTTTACTGCCTGCATCATGACTAACTTGCACTCCATTGAAATCTTCTTTCTCAAGTGATGCTTCAGTTCCCATATTAATATCCGGAATTCCAAATTTTTTTATTCCATCTTTACAAATAACTTTCAACGCCTGTTTATTTCTTCCAAAAACATCTTTACCCATCTCATTTGCATTCTCTCTAATAATTTGCATACAATCATTGACATCTTCTAGCACACTTAAAGGATTAGCATCACTTCTTCTTTACTTTTTAACATAGTGCTACCGGCTTTTAATTGTGTACTAGATTCAGTAATCCCCATTGTTTTAAAACCAACATTATTATCAAATGACTGTTTATCTCGAGTCTCAATAACCATCTTCCTATCTAATTCCATTCCACTGTTTGAATCAGGAATATTCTTCGAGACCCAAAATTTAGTTTACTTACACATATCAGAAGAATGCCAAACACTTTACAAGTTGTACACGCATAAGGAATCCCTTCATAAAACACCTTTTGCCAAAACAGTTTGCCCATTTTCATATTGAATTGGAATTGTTTCAGGAAAGGTAAAATCTATGCTTATCTCAACTAATATTCTAGCATAAGCAATTCGACATGCACTCTCAGTAATATTATCCATACGAAGAGGCTTACCTAATGTAGATGCTATCCTACTAATAGCTTCGACAGACCAGAAATCCAGATCTAAATCAGGTAGCTTTATCCAAATTGGAATGGAATTAAGAAATTCCTTTGTTAGCTTCATTCCAAGCATCCATCTTTTCATAAAAATTGATATTTTGTTGTAAAAATGAGGTCCAGATGATAAAATCCTTTCACTTTCCTCGGTTAGTTCACACTTGATAATGAAGAATCCATTGTCTCTCGAAAAAAGTTGATAATTTCCCTTCAGTTGCCAATTTCTATCTATATAGTTTTTCAGAAAATTATAATAGGGTTTGTTTCCATACATATAAAATACTATCGAGTTGGTCCATTTTTCCCTTGCCTTGTTCACTAATTACTACTGGTTTAATATTATCTTGAACGATAGGTTCATAAAAATCGAGTTGTATGACATTCTGATGCATGTTATTCTCAGTTATTACCTCGCTCCACTTTTTAGTTTGAATTGAATTAAATAAAGTGAAACTTGCCTGATCATTTAATACTAGATTTGGAAAAACAGTTTTAGATCCCAGATCTGGACTTTGAGATTTGCTATGAATCGTCGACTAAACTCTAGTTGCATGTTGTTGAACTGATGAAATATCTGGAGTTTTTGTCGATCTATGATCGTAATCTAAATGAGTAATTAATTTTGAGTGAAAATTCTAAGATGAAAAAGTAGAAGACGCTACGACCCTTCTTCAGAGTAGAGGACTGTCTCTGGATTGATTATTATTAATATAATAATAATAATCAAAGTAAATGGAATTATATTAATTAATTTTATTAATTAATTTAAAATGGAAAGTGCTAAGTGGAATTGATCAATGAATATATCATGTTTAAAGGTTGCTTTAACTGAGATTGTTTTATTAATTAGTTTATTAATTTAATAGGAGTAGTTAATGGTGAAGTAACTCGGTTTTATTTTAATAAATGTTGAAACTTGATTATTAATTATTTAATAATATTCTAAGCGATAATCTGGGAATATAAAATTTAGTAATGGAAGTTTGTGAAGTTTTAAAGCCATGGTTATAGTTTAATGAATATTTAAGCGATTAAAGGTTTATAATAGTATAAGTATGTTTAAATCGAAGTTTTTATTTAATTCCTACTGAATTATATTTAATTAGATTATATAAAATCCAAGTTAGACAAAGTTATAAAACCCAAGTTTTATCTATACTAATTGAACGAGTTATTAAAATTGCTTATGAGTGGGATAAAAGTTGAGGATATGAAATTAAGGAATTGGAATCTAACTGGAGATCAGTTGAGTTAAATGATTTCCTGGGTATTGATCTGATGTTGGTTTCGGCCTTCAGGGTTGATACTTAGTGAATTGTTTTCTTACTGATTTACGATTAGGAATTGATGAAAGTATGAAATGAAAATCGAACGAGAACCCATGTTTTGAATTAAGGTAGTTAAGCGAATTGAGATATAAAGACGTGATTGAAATTCACAATAATAAATAAGAGATGAGGTTTCATCAAGATATAATTAAAATGGGATTTGTTTTGATGTTGGGAATGAATATCGGTTTTTGTACTACAATTGTTATTTATCTTAAGATAAGAATGTTGTTGATCAAGGTCTAAGAGGTAATTAAAATATCCCAACTTGAACGACTTCAGGATTATCAAAGTACGAAATTACTTGTAATTGTGGAGATGTAAGAAGATATTTATCTTGTGAAATAATAATGTAACGTTATTTGATGAACTTAGGAATATATATAATGGGATTCCGAAATAAAACGGAATAAAAAGGGCTTAAGAATATGAAATGGTATTTTCATAGTAAAGGGATAAATGAAAGGAGATTTGTGAAAATATAAGATATTTCAAAGTAAAGAAATGAGATATAGAACGAGTTTATTCTAAAAGAATAAGTGACGATTATTTTGTTTTAAACAACGAAACAATAGGAGATTACATAAAGAATGTTTTACAATGATAAGTTGAATCGATTCTTCAATGCTAGATAATAAGTAGCAAATGTTTGAATGATATTTAAAGGAGGGATTGGATATGATTTTACGATATTTTTCCAAGTATTAAAATTAAATGATTTGAGAATATTAATATATTAAAACTAATATATTATTTTAATGGCCAAATGATACTGTGTAATAAACCAATGGATTTATTTTTATTTTCATGATTGTTTATTTTGATAGTTAAATAACTGATTATCAAAATCATACCTAATGCGTTGTTGGTACGGAAAGACCGATATCAAATTTATATTCGAAAACCATTCCGAACCAACTAATACGTAAACGAAGAAGATATCTGAAGGTGATCAAGATGGAGCAATTGAGTCCGTCAATCTTAATGAATGAAAGAACTATTGTTAGATTTCTCTAGCTGATCCCTAGAGATATTTTGACAGTGATTCTGTCGTGGTTGAAATCTATGGATTGCAAGGAATACCTGCTGTTGATCCATAGAGTAATTCATAGGATGTGGTAGGAGAGTGCCTTCGGTTTGTCCAATCTCAAGACAACTTGTATGGACGAGTGTATGACAGAGTATTTCTGAAGGAGTCACATAGGTTGATTTCTTCTAACATACCTAGTTTGATGGCGGAGAAGGAAATTGCTTTAACTAATGCCTAAAGTATTTTTGTGGAAATCAATTAGTGATTTTTTGGTGGATCTGACGATGTGACATTCAAAGTGAATGGTGGCCAAATGTTCTAAAAGGAATTTATAACCTCAACCCTCATCAACCGGGAAATGACAGAAATCTGGCAGGCAACATGGCTATGGGGGTCGCTCTTATTAGGGTGTATTATCACCTATCTAGATAAAATTCATTTCCTTCTTTAGTCAATCGATGTTGTCCCTTTTCGGGAAAAACAGTGGCTAGCTCCCAACCGTTGGTGATATACATTAGATAAACTCAAGCGAAATGAGTGGACGGCCATGTGTGGCCGGGTCGCAAGATGTTCTTCTTCGTCGAATGCTCCAACTGCGGCGTAGAAGGGAAAAGGCGTCGTTATAAAGGTATGCTTTCTATTTAAGATGTTTCTGTTCGAGTATTGTTTGACAAACCCGAGATAGTCGATAGACCTTTAGTACTGATGAACCCGGTTAGTGGTTCGACTAGCCTTAGTATGATTTGCCACAACGTGGTCTTATCGAGTCATGGATGTATGTTTGTTTGTGATTGCTTTGTTTTGGGCTTTACTGGGTTTAGCATTATTTTGAGGAGTCGATCTACTCTAAAGGAATAGGGTGGTATTAGGTACCTACCTAGTGATGGCGATAGTAACTGGAGTTAAGGAAGCTGAGAGGTTATCGTTTTAATAAGTGTTAGTTGTCTCTAGGAGGAAAATGAGTGCTCCAGTGCTTAGTTGTTTTGCTAGAATTACCTCACGTGGATTGTCCGAATTCGGAGAAGATGTTCCTTAGGTGCTTGTCTAATATTGGTTTAGGATTTTGGGGCTTGTGCTTGGGAATGTCGAGTTCGACTACGATGGTTTGCATGAGATATAAATAGTTGTTGCAATTCTTCATTGGATTATATCTTGGGTTACTCGAGGAGTGATGGGCAGCCGTGACATGATAAGACTGTTCAATGGTATAGACTGCCCCGAGTTAGACTCGATAGGGTTATGAGATGGCTCTACTGGGGCTCGAGAAAGATGAAAAGTAATGGATTGTTTAGAACCCTATGCTGATGTTCTCTTTGGATAGTAGAACTTTAAAAAATAGGATGTGTTCGTTGATCATGGAAGATGCAACGAAGATTAGGACGATTTAAGTTGGACTTGAACTCTTGAAAGAAAATGGGTGTTCGTTGATCTTGGAGATGCAACAAATAGGGAGACGACTCACGTTGGACTAGAGTTTGTCGGTAATGGATACTCAAGACTGGGTCTGAGTTATAGATTGACTCGAGCTGGACTCGAGAAGGCTGCAAGGCATTGGATTTGGCTCGAGTTGGACTCAAGAGGGCAGCAAGATAATGGATAGACTTGGGTTGGACTCAAGTATTTTAGGCGGACTTAAAGCGGGGGTATCTGGGGATGCCCGTTACCTTGGATCCGTTGGACGTGATCTAGTTATCCTTGGAGGATAAAACGTATGTTGGACGTACGGTAGTCCTTTTGGAGGCTGGGCTTCCATTAGTTCTTGATGTTGGTTGGACCAGACATACAAGAATCGACATATTGGGATTGGTTAGACCAATCATGTAGGTGTCGACGTGTTCATGGATTTAGCAGGTGATAGGTAGGACTTGTTTGATGGATGTTATGGTTGCTATGTTTGTCCCTATCTTTCTTCTCTTGAGTAGACTATCACCTGTAGGGTTCTAGCGATGGGGAACAAAGAGATGGTAGTATAGACGGACATTAGGCTACATATCAGTGTAGTGGGGT
The DNA here is from genome assembly GCA_030737875.1 of Allium sativum. Taxonomy (NCBI): domain Eukaryota; kingdom Viridiplantae; phylum Streptophyta; class Magnoliopsida; order Asparagales; family Amaryllidaceae; genus Allium; species Allium sativum. The sequence continues at coordinate 974,443,626 of CM060915.1, read as the reverse complement.
AGTCATTACTCCATGGGGCAGAGTGATCGTAGCAAGGCTATGAGCCAGTACAGTGAAGTTGTCATGACTTCATGGGGGCATAGTGGACATAGCAAAGGATTTAGGTGTAGTAACAGTTGCATTGAGTAGGAGGCATGCCAGTCTAGAGGTTATATTTCTGGGTTGGAAGCAACTAGAGTATATCACAGGTTATAATTTCAGACCCAAGAGTGAATTGGATTCAGAAACGCTAGTAAGCTTGACGATTAGATCGATTTTGATTGAGTGGATTGGTTCCAGTTAGAAGGACGATCCTAACCTATTGGAAATCATCTCTAGGGTAGAGATGGGTATCGATGGAAAGAGAATGATCAAGCAAAGATATGATCGAGAAGGATGGCTTCGAAAGAATGGGGGACTAGTTGTACGCAACGTAGATGGACTGAGAGATGAAGTTCTTAGAGCATATCATCACTCGAAACTGACTATACATCCCGGTGGTAACAAAATGTATTGAGACATCGATCAGACCTACCACTGGGAAAGGATAAATAATGACATTGGGAAGTTTATGTCCAAATGCATGAATTGCCAGTTAGTTAAAGCTGAGCAACAGAAGCCTAGTGGGTTGTTACAACCATTAGAAATTCCTAAATGGAAATGGGAACAAGTCTCAATGGATTATATTGATGGTTTACCGAGGACTAGGTGAGGTCATGATGGTATTTGAGTGAATCGTATACTAGAGGATCTTTTGAGAACTTATATATTGGATTTTGGAGGGTCATGGGATGACCATTTGTATCTGGTTGAGTTATAGTTATTAGCCCAGTATTGGTATGGTTCCAATTAAAACTTTGTACGGAAGACCGTGCAAGGCACCATCATGTTGGTTGGAGAATGGTGAGAAATTTGAGCTTAGACCAGAAATAATAAGAGGGACTTCAGGCAAGATCAAGGTTATCCAACAGAGAATGAAGACTGCCTAAGATAGGCAGAAGACTTATGTCGATAAGAGACGAAGAGATTTGGAGTTCTTCGTTAACGACTTGGTGTTCGTCGAGGTCTCTCCGTTGACGAATGTGATTCGTTTTGGTGGGAAAGGTAAGTTAGCACCAAGGTTTGTTGGTCCATTTTTATTTCTCGAGCAAGATGGGAATTTGGCATATAAAGTTGAATTACTAGAGAAGATGGCAGGAGTTCATAATGTATTTCATGTTTCCCAGTTAAGGAAATTCGTGCACGACCCTGATTTGACTATTTCACCTGATCAGTTGGTTGATATCGAAGTACAACCCGAGGCGGTTGGGAACCGCAAGCCGATTCGTATTGTCGAGCACGATACGAAGAAACTTTGAAGGAAGCGGTGAATCTAGTCAAGGTTCAATGGGGCGAGGATGAGAATGACTGTACTTGGGAGACAGAGGAGAGCATTAGGAAGACGTATCCAGAACTCTTTGCCTGGTAAGATTTTAATTGCGACTTAGTTTTCCGCATGCTAGGATAGAATTGTTTGTTGTTTTGTATGTTTGATTATTGTGAATGGTTGGTAGGCATGCAGAATTCTTTGCTTGTTTCTTAGTTAAGGAATTTCGAGGGCGAAATTTCTTAAAGGGGGAGGGGGGAATGTAACGACCCACATTCTACGCATCGAATGATCGTAGGATATTTATTTATCTCACATACGAAGTCATATGGTCATGTAACTTTGGGAGACGACTATTGGGGTCATTTCCCATGTTCATGATTTTTGCCGATTTTTAAATGACCGTTTTGCCCATAGCTGATCTTGTTTTGGCCATAACTTTTGATTGGTAAGGAGTTTTGACATGAAACCACTAAAATTAGATCCGGATGATGGTTTACTTTTCTGTAGAGTGTTCACATTAGCCAAACGGACTCACCGTTTGGGAGATGTGACTGAAAAAAGGTTTAGAAGGTGAAAAACAGCTTAACCGGGCCTAATTAGAGTGATTAACAGCTAACCCCATAACCCACTTCGGGATTAGGGTTATGGGAGGACTGAAATGAGTTAGAGAATAGTTCCAATTCATTTTTCCAGCCGCCACAAACCTCCCTTGAGCTCTAGCAATGGCCTCCATCTTCTAAATCGTTCCCAAAACACCATTTTTATCATTCCTAATCACTAATTAAGCAAATCAACACCAAATCAAGGCGGATTAGCATCAAATCAGAGATAGGGCTGCTGGAATACATTGGGATCCGTGTCATAATAGTACAGTTTCAGATCTAAGATTTTAATTGTGGCTAAGTTGAATGATTTGCATTATTTTTCACTAATAATGGCTAATTAGGGTAATTAGCGAAGATTAGCGAAATTTTAACTTAGAAAAATCAAGAAAAAAATTGTAAAATTCCAGAATATTATTTTATGCCTCTGATATGAATTTGGGTTAATTTGGACTAATTTTGCTTATCCCGGGATTTAGGGGATTAAGGGGTGATTAGTGATAATTAGCGAAATTTTGCATCATAAAAATCTGGAAAAATTTGTAAAATTCTAAAATATTATTTTATGACTCTGATAGAAATTTGGGTTGATTTGGTTAAGTTTTACTAATCTTATTATTAGTTGTTGTTAAACATGCTTAAGGGGAAAACAAGGGTTTTTGGGTATGTTTGATCCGTTTTGACATATCATATTGTTGTTTTGCTATTTGTGGATGTTTATACATGTTGCTATGGCTATATGGTATGCTTTGTGATTGTTTAGAATAGTTAGAATGGTTGAAAACGCCGTCATGTGGCGTAAAACAGTCGCTGGAAAGTTGCAGGAAAATATGCAGGAAACCGGATCAGATCGCCCCCTATAAACGAACCGCTCGTGATGTACTTTGGCTGATCCGAGACGTGATGAACCAGAAGCTCCGACCCGATCCGATCGTGGAGTTCTACCCGATCTGAACCGCTCGTGGATGATGGCACTGATCCTGCCCGAGTAGAGTACGCCGAGCCGATCCGCTTGAGAGGAGGAGCCACGAACTGGTCCATGTGCCACGACCCGATCCGACAAAGGAAGCACGAACCGATCCGATGTGATGACCACGAGTCTACTTGGAGCTCACGAACGGAAGGAAGGTGACCACGACCGATCTGAAGCCCCATTATGAACCGAACCGACATGGATGATCACAGACAGGACTACTTCGAGGAGCACGATTCGAAGCATAGTGAAGAGGAGCATATCTGAACCGATCCGGAGAAGACCAAAACCCGAGTTGCAAAGGTAGTCCAAATGGGAAGTTTGTACTCAGGGTCCAGTTGGGAACCAACGAGTTAACTTCACGATTGGTCTTTGATGTGGGACGTGTGCAAAGGGGTTGTCGGTATTCATAACTTTGGTTCACCACTGAGAGACGGATAATGGGCTTGTAGTGATAGTTGTACGGGGTTGGACTCCATTAGGGCCCAAAGGATTAGGTGACCAAATAGTTAATATCGTATGCTTTACGCACTGAGTGAGAGATGTGAGGATGGTTGCTATATTTGATTGTTTGCATTCACTATGACATGCACGCCCCTAACCCCGTATTCTTTACACCATATGTTAGTGGCACCTTAGAGTATTGAGCGGTATGTTGTGCTAACTCTTTGGTTGCAGGTTCAGGTATGATTGGATTATACCTTTTCTTGTTTTGTTGCTTATCGCTCATTCTAGACTTTTGTCTGACCCAGAGTTTTATGTCTCTTCTTATTACTCTGGGTGCTCCTAAACGAGCAGATTAGAGACAGGGTAGGTGGTATGAACGAGTAGCTATACCGGAGACGAGAATGAGGCTCCTACGTATGATATATAGATATTATCCCTGTGTTGTTGAAGGTCACTGCTTGGGCATTAGTAGTGCACCTCCTTCTTTTACTTTCTTTTGCTTTAGATACAGTTTTAAAGTTGTAATAATGATGTTGGATCATAAGCTGTATTTTGGATTTCCGCTGCTATGATGATGATGGCTTTAGTTTTCAGCTTATGCACTGTCTCGCCTATTTTATGTCAAGTATGTTACTATTATATTTTATTCCATGCGCTGTGAGACATTCTACAACTTTCTTTGTTAGTTCTTTCATCTTCTTTCCTTTCTTTGACGACCGTCCCGTGCTAGCGGACATGTGTACAGCGCACTTTCGGAGGAAATGTTGGTTACTACGGGACGGGCCATCTCAAAAGCGACTCTTGATGATATTAAAACACAATATCCTCGAATAAATTTATAATGATTTCAGGTCTGAGGAGCATTACGTCACAGTCACTATGAGAATAACTTATGATATTGTTAATTATATTTCATGTAGTTTTCTCTTATTAGGTTAGTCCAATAAGCTATTCTCTAATACGTATTTATGCATTGAAATTAGTATCACGTATATTAATGACCAATGAGATGTAATCATTAGTCAATCAACATACTAGCCTCAATTTTTATTATTGTCCCATGTAAACAATAAAACTTGAATAGGGACATTTAAAAATTATAATACTTAATATATTATATATTCTCATGTTCAAGTCATTTACTTGAACTATATAATTCTTAGCACTTTTATTTTGTTAATATTATATTACGCAGTAAATTATATAACATAATAGAATATATTTTATTCCAAATAAAACAATAACATCAATAGTGTTATTAATCACATAAAATGGATTGCCTCTAGGGCATAAACTCTAGCAATCTCCCACTTGCACTAGAGTCAATCATTCACGTATCCTATACCCATGAAACTAGTGTGACTATTCAACTTCTAATGCGGCGGAGTTTAAGTAGGTAGGTTTGCAACATTACAACCTATTACAACTTTGCATATATGTTTATTTCCTCTTTGAACAACTTCACATAAGAAATGATATATCCTAAATATATGTTTGGATCAATAACGAGTTAAAGGTTTTAGGCCCGAGCAATAGCCTCATTGTTATCACAATGTAAATTATTGGATCAACAATGAATTTAGTTCAATTATGAACTTATTAACCCAAACATTTCCTTTCTTAGAATCAGTATCTATTTCTTGTTTTAAAACTAATATTATTCACAATAATTAATGTTTTATTAATATATAACATCAGAATTATTGTGTCACTCCTACTCAATTTCTTGTCTATACATGGTTCAATGGTATTTTGTGGTAACCGAGACATTTCGAATTCTATTTCATTTCCATCGGTATCTTAGAGACTGACTCTCTTTTAAAAGGATACCAATTCGAGCAATAAACATTTTATTCTCAAAGGATTTATAGAAATAATATAATTTTGCTTCTTTTGGATATTCCACAAAATAATTATCAGATTTGGATCTGATCTTATAGGAGGCAAGGTGTTTAACAAACGCTTCATATCCCAAACCTTACAATAGATACGCTAGGACGTTTCCTAGTTCATATCCAAATGGCGTCTTCAGAATCGTTTTAGTAGGTGTAACAACCCGCAAATTCTGAACCAATTTAAAAATTTTATTTTAGAAAAGTTTAATGAATTTTGGGAATATAAAATGATTTATTTTAAATAATAATGGCTAAGTTTAACCATAAAAGGAGTTAAAACTAGCGCGGTAGTTTGAAATTTTAATTTTAAACTTTAACTGAATGTACATGATTCAAAATAAATCAGAATTGAGTAAAACCAAAAATATTTGAATCTGTTTAGCTATATCTTTCTAATGAATCTAAAAAAACTGAGATTTCACTTTATAATTTAAAAGTTATGTCCAGTTTAAAATTTAGAAAAGTCGCTGTAGAATTTATATATATTTTTTTGGCCTTAAAAATAGTCAATTTTTCAAACGACCTCTGTTTTCGACGAAACCACTTTTGTTGGAACCGGAATGTCGAATTATTCCTAAGTTTCAATTTTCATAATTTTTTGAATTAATATGTGAGCGTAGCAAAAGAAAATGTGTTTTGACCATTTCAGTCAAATTTAATCGACTTAAAAATGGCCATTTTTCAAACAGTCTCAGAATTCAACGAAATTAGTCTTGTTAGAACCGTATCGTCATAAGAAAGCTAAAAATATTTTTTTTGGAATTTTCTGAGGTCGTATGTGGCCTCGGTGAATTTATTTGTACGATAGAATTAATTTAATAAAGGAATTAAATATTAAATTAAAGAAAAACATACCGTAACAGTCGAATTAGGTTACGAAACCTGTTCCATTGTGTCCGGGACGGGGGTATTTGGCTAAGGGCGATACTCGTTGGGTTTGATTTGGTGTTCGTATTGATAAATTGGAATTTTTGAATTAAATAAATATAAAAATACACCTATAAATACGGTTCAAAATACGAACCCTAATTCCCTAAATATTGTAGCTGCCGTATCCTTTTATCTATGGCCGATTTCCTCTGGATTTCGATCCATACTTTCTCCTAATCCTCCTAACAAAAATCAAAACTCCAACAACCAGATCGAAGAACTTTTCTCCCTCTTTAATTTGATACGGTTGGATCATCTTCACGTTGCACGACCACCGAGAACAGACGCCGAGAAGGCCGGCCGTTGTCACCGCCGCCGTGAGCACCTCAGGCCACCGAGCTTGACGCCATCGAAGGCGTGGGGAGCTCTCACGTAGCCCGACAAGGTGGAGCAGTCCGATCTTCATTCAACTTTGTAATTCAGTCACAATTTGGACCCCCAATTTTGAACAAAACGAGAAAGCATTGGCCTTGTTCTGGGAGGAAGAAGACGATGAGTGTATGATTAGGAGGTGGTTATTTTCGCTATTTTTTTAAAAAACTTATAATTTATTTATTAGCCCAATGTAATAAAACGAGCATAACTTCTTCATACAGCGATGAAATCAAACGATTTTCGTTGCGTTGAACTCGTATCGGAGAATACTTCGCGATTACACTGACCAGAACCAAAAAAGAGACAATTGAAAATTCAGGAAATTTCAGATCTGAATTGATCGGTGAGATATCTATTTAAATTTAATTTTAATCATTTATTTATTGTGTAATCTATATATATGCATTCCGTATGAAATTTATGTTGTATGTATATATTTGTTTCAATGCTGATTGTGCTGTGATTGAATTTGATTGTGTATTTATATCTGTTAGGAATTGTGTGTATACGACAAAATCATATATTATTGTATATATAGAATATTTTATATTCATGTATGTCAAAAATTGAAGTGTAAAATAAAAACAATATTTTTATTTTCATGTTTTGATTTAAATAAAAAGATTAGAATAAATTGTCATTCTATTTTAACATATCATATTAAAACAGAAACATACATTAAAATAGAAATTACCTTTTTAAATGAAATGTTCCATTAAAATAGAATTTGTAAACAATAAAATTATCCTTCTTATTTGTTTAGATTAGAAGTGTAGAACTTACTTTACAAATAAAATCACTTTTTAATTGTCATTAAAGTTTATCCTTTTATTTGCATTTACAAATGCAAAAAAATATACATTGAAATTGAATTTTTTTTCTTTTATTTGCATTTACAAATGCAAATATAGATTGAAATGAAAATTATACTTTTAATTTGCATCTACTAATGCAAATATATTTTAAATATAATTTATTCTTTTATTTGCATTCACTAATGCAAATAAACTTTAAAAACAAAATCTATCCTTTTATTTGCATTCACCAATGCAAATATATATTGAAAAATAGAAATTGTTCTTTATTTGCATTTACCAATGCAAATATATATTGAAACAAATTATTCTTTCATTTGCACTCACCAATGCAAGTACATATATTTGAAAATAATGTTTATTCCTTTATTTGTCTTTATCAATGCAAATATGCATTGAAATTAAAGTTTATTCTTTTATTTGCATTTACAAATGCAAATATAAAATGAAACTAAAGTTTATTCTTTTATCTATATGCACCAATGCAAATATATCACATTCTTATACCTTGAATAGAATTTGTCAAAAGTATACATTTTTATACATTGGATAAAATAGTAACATTTTTGTCAAATTATGATTAGTGAATTAAAAGTAACATTTTTGTTAAAACATAAGTAGTAGAACAAAAAAAATAACACTTTTGTTAGAACTTGATTTATTGAAAACAAAAATTTATTCCTTTATCTGCATTTACTAATGCAAATATACATTGAAATTAGGACCTGTTCTTTTATCTGCATTCACTAATGCAAATATACCTTGAAATGAAAATATTTCTTTTATTGGCATCCACAAATGCAAATATACATTGGAAATTAAAATTTGTCCTTTTATTTGCATTCACAAATGTAAATATTCATTGAAAATAAAATTAGTTATTTTATTTGCATCCATTAATGCAAATATTCTTAAAAATAGAATTTGTTCTTTTATTTGCATTCCTTATTTCAAATAAACTATAAATAAAAGTTACATTTATTTATTTATTTGCATTCCTTATTGCAAATAAAACATTAAAAATTAAGGTTTTACTTTTGTTTGCAATTCTAAATGCAAACAAAACATCAAAATGTAAGTTACGTTTTGATTACATTTTGATATAAATAAAATGTCATTTAGAGAGTTGCATTTTTATTTGCATCCTTTAATGCAAATAAAACATGAATTAAATCTCTCATTTTACTTTCATACTAAGAATTACCTTTTTATTCACATTTTCAGATATAAATAAAAGATAGGATTTAAAAGTTATATTTTAGTTACATTCTAGTTGTAGTAAAAATGGTAAGAATTAATGTTTCATTTTAATTTCATTTAGAGGGTAATAGAAAGAATAGATTTTAGGATTTCAATTTTTTTTATTGAAATTTCTTATGAAATAAAAAGAGCCTTTTGTCAATATTTTATAGGAAATAAAAAGAGTTCTTTTTATCATTTTAAAAGAATGAATTGAAAATGTTTTTTTTTCAGCCATTGAAAAGAATGAATAATTAAACATTCATATTTTATCATTAAAGTAGCAGTAGACAAAAATACTCATTTTTGTCTAAATTAAAAGAATAAAACAAAATATTTACTTTTGACAATTTGTCTTAGTTGAAAACCTATTATTCTCTTTTGTCAATTTATACTTATTAAAAACAAAATGGTCCCTTTTGCCAAATTGTAATAGTTAAAACAAACATGATCATTTTTGGCGCATAAGTTTTGACAAGACAAATATATCACCTTTATTTGTTGTGATAAATTAAAATTTGCCGATTCAACAAACATCACTTTTATTTGTTTGTCGAAATAGATTTGTCGACAAACAAAGTTATTACTTTTATTGGTTGACCAAATAGATTAGTTGGATCAATATATCCATTTTGTTAAAATATAATAGTTGGAACAAAAAATTACATTTTTGTTAATTAGATTTAGAATAAAACAAAAATTACATTTTTGATTAAATAAAAGAGTTAAACCCAAATAGCACTTGTAAGGAATGGGTTTGTGTTACCACAAAATGGAAGTATCATTCCTTGTACATTTTGTTGAAATAAAGCTTATATGTAAATATAGTAATCATATTTACTTGCATAACACATGATAAGACTGACATGTAAATATAATAATTATTTTTATTTGCATAACATGTGATAGGATTTATAAGTAAATATAAAGGTCATTCTTTATTTGCAAACTTACATTAGAAATTATATTCACATATAAGAATCATAGTATTGGTTAAAAACATACATTGGAATATATAGGTGAATTAAGGTGACATTTTATAGATGTTAATGCATACGTTTTTAAGCAACTTAAAATACACTTTTTTATGTGTTAGATTATACATTAGAAATGTAAACCAATAAACTTATCTTGTTATAATGTCATATACATAAATTACAGTTTATGTGACATTAGAAATGTATAGGGAAATTTTACGAATAAAAATACATTTTTATTCGGCATTAGAAATAAATAACATGTTATTTCATTTTCATCAACATGTTAGTAGTATTAAATTGGTTAAATTCTTTAACCAATCATTTATTTATATGAATTGTTGGTTGGTTGAAAACCCCACACGGGTGTTGGGATAAAAATTGACATACACTAATCCCAATATTTATTTGTATGTCGATCGATAGATCGACAGGCTGTGTTGAGCGTTGTTATTTCATTTTAATGCTCACACAGTTATAAACTTCACTCTGGATGTGAATAAATGTATGATGATTATTTATATACATGCAATGTATGAAATCCATGTAACTAAAGTTATATGGTAAATGATTGAGTCGCATTCCATTTCAAGATTTCTTTTAAAATAAGAAATATCTTTTAAAATAAGGAATATTTAGAATAAAAGAACATTGTAATATAAATATCTTTTAAAATTAAAGAATATTGTACTATAAAGCATATCTTATATAAAGAATCTTTTTATAAAGAATCTTTTTAATAATGAATATTTTAAGATAATATTTAACAAATAAGATGATGATTTCTTTGTCCGTTCTTGGATGGACAAAAGATAAATATGTTTTATAGAAATAAACTAGTATTAACTAGAATAAATATTTTAAATTAAGATTTAATGAAGTCTTTTAATTGATTAATATTTAATTTGAATTAAATAAAGGAATTGAATTTTGGGTTGTCGTGAATGGTGTCTCAAATAACACTGTTCTTAAACCCCGTACTAAAGAATAAATCTTTTAATTAAGATTTTAGAGTTTCAACTATGTTTAACAATTGGAATAAAAGATATGTGAATTGGGTTTACCGTGAACTATGTTTTAAACGACATTTGTTCTTTAACCCGATTAACATTGAAAATATGTTTTAGAATTTATAAATCTTTTATTTAGATTTAAAAGAGATTCTTTAAGTCAAGTTTTCCAGTTTAATATATTAAACTGGAATTGAATGGAAATTCGATTTGATAATATTCGAAATAGGCTTCTGTAAAAGAAGACTAATACTATATAGGGAATTTAAAAGGCTTTGCCGTTATTCCATTTATATTATTAGTTTGACACAGAAATTTATATCGATTATACATTGACTTGATTTCTGTGAAAATTCCATAATTAATGAAAGATTATTTTGGGTTTATCGTGAACAATGCTTTTAAATGACATTGATTCTTTAACCCAATTAAAGACAAGGTTAATTCCTTTAAAATTGGAATAATCATTTAATAATGATTTTTGATATAAAAACCAAATTGGAGTTTATATGAATTTCTAGAAAGAAGATTAAAGAATAATTTAAAAGAATTTATCTTTGATTTAATTTATGGAAACTTTTCCCTAATTATATATTCTGTTTGAAAGAATATTCTGAATTAGAATGTGGCGTTGGAAGTGTTTATAGCACTTTTTTTTTATAAAAATACGCAAGTTATTCAGAAAGACCGGGTTTAACCCATTCGGAATAATTACTACGACGATGAAGAGTCGAAGATGAAGACGGTGGTTAAAGACCGGCGATCCTCACATCGAATGGACAAGGACTACTGATGCCCTTGATTGGAGTAGCTACCTTGAGGGGGCCGCAGTGGTAGTTGTACGGACGTACTTGTTGATTGTCCGGATATGCGAGCACCTCACTTCTGTATTGGACATATGGGAGGCGGAATAAGGTGACTCCGGTTCCGTTCAGACCCAGAACGGACTTGTAAATGGATTGTGTGTCTGACATTGTAGTCCTTTCTACTATATTTGTTGAACGCTACTAATTATATATTTCTGTTTGGTGGTGAAGAATTTATTCTTTACTTTACACCCTTCTCTAAGACGTATGAGCTTAGAGGTTATATATATATATATATTGGTAGATGGTCAATAATATGGTAAGGTCTGACAATGTGGAATGCTAAGATGCAAACGATCAAGGCTTTGTTGAAAAGCAGGCCTTGTGGTTGATGATCAAAGCATAGTCTATTTAGGCATAGCTTTGTGTATGTCGTGACCTTGCGAACCTCACACACCGGTTGAGTCTAAAACGAGAGAAGGGAACGCAGGGAGTGCACACGTTTCTTTCTAGCTAGAAGTGGTGTCAGTGCTTAAACTGGCTGACATTTGCTTATGTGGTTGTTGGAATTTTGCGAGGCCTCGGTTTATTCTTATCGGTCGCCCACGACTGATTTGTAGGTCCAATAGGATCGGGGAGCGTGTGTTCAGGCATAACTAATCCACAAAAGTATTTGTGGACCGGCCCTGCTGTATCCAAGGGTTCGCCAGCGTCCGAATCCTGAGACATTGCTAGAGTGTCTCGAATCGGTCAGGAGCTCCTCCCTAGCCTTGACTCATGATGGAACCCAATTTCCAATACGCCCCTTGCGGTTTTGATTGTATAACTAGTAGCGCGACATAGTAGATGGTATCTATGCCGTCTAGGATTGATATTATGATTGAAATATTTTTAATGAAATTATACACACACTAATAATAATATCGCTTTTACGTATCAAGCATCTTTTGACCATTATAAGGTAAAACCCTATCCTCCGGTTTGCGTTGCATTGTGTGATGGAACCTGGGTCTTATAATGGTTTCATTTTTCTAAAAAGCATTGCGTTATTTGACGATTTACTTATTTTATGCACTGGCAATCCAATGGAGTAAACCCGTGTAATAACCCGGAAAATCTGGGCCAGTTTAAAATTTTTATTTTGGCAATTACCGCGAATTTTCTATATTTAAAATGAATTATTTTAAATAAAATCGACGTAAAATTTATTTTGAATATAGAATCGACGTATATATTCTATACGTCGTCGTTAGAATATAAATAATTATATATAATTATAAATAGAATTGAAAATGGCGCGGTAGTTCGATAATTCGATTTCAAACTTCAATTGAATGTACCGGGTGCAAAACAATCCGGATTTTAGTGAAACCAAAAATAATGGGATCTAATTGATAGTATCTTTCCAACGAATCCGAAAAATCAAGATTTCATTTCGGGAATCAAAAGATATGTCCAGTTGAAAATTCTGAATAGTCGCTATGGAATTCAGGCCCTTAAAAATGGACATTTTGCAAACGACCTCGGATTTCGACGAAACCAGTTTTGTTAGGACCGTATCGTCAATACGAAGCTAGAAAATATTTTTCTGGAATTTTTCTAGTTAGTATGTGACCCCGGTAATTTGAAATGTACGTTTAAAATTCAATATAGTGATTTAAATGTAAATTCAAAGGAAACTGATTGTAACGATCAAATCAGCTTGCGATACAAATCCCATTGTGTTCGGAATGGGGGTAAAACGCTATGGACGACAGGCGGTGGGCCTCGTTTTGAGGTCGAAAATAAAGGTTGCTTTATAAAGTAAAATTTAAAATAATTAAATAATAATAATAATAAAAAAAAAATATATCTCTCTTCCCCTTTTAACCTGGCCCCCCCCTTTGTTAAAATTCAATCGTTCAGAGAAATAAAAAAAAAAAAGAAAAAAAAAAAAAGAAAAAGAAAACCTAAATCGGATCGCCGCCCCCCTCCAGACTTCGCCGTCGCCTCAACCCGAAGCCGCCGCCTCACCCCGCAGCCTCCGCCTCCAACTCGAAACCCTCGAACACCCCCAGTCGAATCACATCGCGACACCTCGAAGCTCGCGAAGACGTCGCGCCACCCCCCCCTCGAAGCACCTCCACGCTGCCACCACCGTTCGAACCCTGCCGCCGACGAACTGCGAAGTTCTTCCCCCCCCCCCCCCCCCGTAAGTATTTCCTTTTATTTTTATTATTTTATTTTTATTTTATTTAAACGTAATTTAAAAACTGAATTTATAAAATTAGGTTTAAAAACTGAAAATTAAAAACCGATTTTATAAAAGCAAGTTAAAACAGATTTTTTTTTAAAAGTATAGAAAAACTGAAATTTTAATCAAGTAAAAACTGATTTTAGATTTTTTTTAAGAAGTTATAAAACTGATTTTAATTAGAATTCAGAACTGATTTTGTTTTAGAAATCAAAACTGAATTTTAAAAGGAAATCAAAACTGAATTTTAAAAGGAAATCAAAACTGAAAATTAAATGAAATCAAAACTGAATTTTAAAAGGAAATCAAAACTGAATTTTAAAAGGAAATCAAAACTGAAAATTAAAGGAAATCAAAGCTGAATTTTAAAAGGAAATTAAAACTGGATTTTTATAAAAGAATTTTTAAAACTGATTTTATGAGATTTTTAAAACTGTTTTTTTTAGCATTTTTTAAACTGATTTTAAAGATTTAAAAACTGAATCTTATAAAAAGATAAAAACTGATTTTGTAAAAGAATAAAACTGATTTCTTTTAGAAAAGTAAAAATCATATTTTTATATGTTGAAAGCGAACGTGAAAACATGATTTTTGTCATATTAAAGAAGTGATTTTTATTATATAAACATCATGACAAAAATGAGATTTTTATTCATTTGAATAGCGATAGAAAAATAGAATTTTTATATATTGAACTTCGATAGAAAAATATGATTTTTATATATTGAATAGCACAATAAAAATTCGATTTTTATATAAAGTATAACGAAGTGAAAATTCTATTTTTACAAATATGAAATAGCGATGAAAATTCTATTTTCACAATATGAAGTTAGCGATAAAAATATGATTTTTATGTAATAGAGAATATAAAAATGTGATTTTTATATATATAGTGACTACGGGCAACGAAGGTGACAAGAAGGCGAAACGACGAAGACTTCTGCAAAGGAAGAGCCGTGGAGCTAGGATAGCTATTGGTGAGAATTTCTCACCTTTCAATTTAATCTTTCTAGTTATATATATATACTAGGATGCAGACGGTGCTTAGTAGCACCCGACACCCGTCCACAGACCATGGACTTGTTTGTTTGGTTGAGTAGTTAGTTAGAATATTTGATTGAATGGAAATTGGTTGGTGAAATGAAATTGATTGGATTGATGTGTGAATGGCGTGGGCCTTCACTAGACCGGGGATAAGGCTAGGCCTCGTCCCGTTTCTAGTATCGTGCCGTTATGCCGCCGAAATTTTCTAAAATATGTTAGAAAAATAAAAATATCATTTTTATTTTGTAAATGAACTGAATAGAAATTCATATGTTGGAATAAAATGTTTTGTCGTTAAAATATAATTTTTAACGTGAATGCGAATAAATAAATATTCATTTACAAACCGAACGGTTTGTTTATGTACACCTATTTGACTGACATTGATTGGGTCGATAAATTTTACACATCGCCCAACTGCACGAATAAAATCTGTGTTTGATTGTTTGAAACCCCACACGGGTGTTGGGATGAAATTTGAAGTTCACTCATCCTGATTTATTAAATATGTCAATCGATTGATTGACAGGCTGTTATAAGCGTTAGATATCTATATTTGGTGCTTATACAGTGTAGTGCACTTTGGTTGATGGTTGATTATTTTTCAAAGCTATTATATACATGTGTTGTATGAAAATCCATATAATTAACTTTATATGGTAATTGATTGGGCCTCATTCCAATTTGAAAAATAAGAATATTATAAAATAACGGTTCATGTGTTGACTATATTCATCCGTTGATATTAGTCATGTGTTGAACGAAATATTTTTATAATAAAATTTATATCTTTATCAATATAAAATAACGGTTCATGTGTTGACTATATTCATCCGTTGATATTAGTCATGTGTTGAACGAAATATTTTTATAATAAAATTTATATCTTTATCAATATAAAATAAAGGTTCATGTGTTGACTATATTCATCCGTTGATATTACTCATGTGTTGAACGAAATATTTTTATAATAGAATTTACATCTTTATCATATATAGAATTAGAAATCAACTGGAAAATAGATGAGATGAGTGGCCTCCTGGATATTAATCTGATGTTGGTTTCGGCCTTCGGGGTTAATGTTCAGGAAATCGTTCTCTCACTAAATTACGGTTGAAGTCTGATTCAATATCAAACGATAGATACCTTAACTTTTATAAAATATATTAAATAGCAAAAATAGTCACACGTGGACGGTACTCATTCGTTGAGATTAGTCGTGTGTTGACAAAAAGAAATAAATTGAATATATAACGATTTCGAAATGAATTGAATATATAACGATTTCGAAATGAATTGAATATAAAACGATTTCGAATTGAATGAAATAGAAAACCAATTTGATCTCAATTGAATATATAATGAATTGAATTCAAATAGAAAACGAAACGAATTTAATTTGAATAGAAAATGAATTTGAATCGAATAGAAAACCAATTTGAATTGAACTGAATTGAATTGAAAACGAATTCGAATTGACTTCAAAATGAAGTGAAATGAATCCAAATTGAATTGAAATTTGAATTGAATAGAGATGAATTTTAAAACGAATTTATAAAAGAGAATTCAATTTTGATTTGAAATGAAATGGAAGTTGAAAATGTTTTTGAAACGAATTCAAAACTATTTATATAATTCGTTTTAAATAGAAATCGATGAAATATATATTATATATATTATATATATAATATAATGGCCTGAATAGAACGCGCCGCGCCGCGGCAGTTCGTGAATTTCGACCATTTATTTCAAACGGACATTACGGGAGATCCGACCGTCGGATTCTCCTAAAACCGGAACCGTTGGGTTCGTATCGAAAAGAGCTTTCTAACGAATATTAGAAATTTGAAATCTAACGGTTGGATTTGGAGATACGTCCAAATCAAATTCGAAAAAGGTCGCTGTAAGTGCAGTTCGATGGCCATTGTTGGAAATCGACTGTACGGGCCTTAATAAAATTATTAAAAATATCAATAATTTGTATAAAATCATAAGAAATGATTTGGGAAAATTTGGGGTGAAAAACTCCATATTTGAAAAGATAAAAATAGGTTTTTATCGAAATGAACTAGTTTTGAACTAAATTTAAAACCCAATTATTTTTAAATAAATGAATTAGATTTACAAAAGGGGTTTTAAATAATCGAATTTCTAATATATCTGATTAAATTTGAGATGGGTTTATCGTGAACTATGTTTTAAATAACATTAGTTCTTTAACCCGATAACAAATAGAATGTGATTTGGGTTTGTCGTGAACTGTGTTTTAAATAACACCTAGTTCTTTAACCCAGTAAAAGGAGTTTTAATGAATCTGCAATTAGATTAAAATTCGAATTGATAATCTAAATTTCCAAATTTAGAAAATGAGCGAGGATGGAGTATTACCAGTTTTGCTCCAAAGCGATAGTTAAATCTTTAATTAGATTTGAACGTGAAATGGTAATTAATTTTACCGATAGCACCACGGTGTTAGATATGGAGTATTACCAGTTTTGCTTCATGGGATGAATAGGTTGGGATTGGGAAATAAAATAAATAACTACTTCGTTACGGTTCGCTAATCTCGACTAGTTTAGAAAAACCATAATTTGGTTTTAAATGACATCCAAAGGAAGATTACAGGATAAATTTTAAAGAATTTATCTTGGATAAAATTAATGGGAACCTTTCCCCAAGAATGTGGAATTTAGAAACTAGCTGTAGGTTGGCTAAGAAGAATGGTTTCCTGGGTATTGATCTGATGTTGGTTTCGGCCTTCGGGGTTAATGTTTGGGAAATTGTTCTCTTGCTAATTTGCGGTTAGCGACTAATGAATTGGAATGAGGCGTATGTTGTGCTTATGTAACATTTGTTTTAATATACGCGGGTTGTTCGGAAAGTCCGGGTTTACACCCATTCTGAATAACCGATTCGACGATATGTCGAAGATGAAGACGGTGGTTGAAGACCGGAAGTCTTCACATCGTTTGGATAATTACTGACGATCCTGATTGGGCAGTACACCCAAGAGGATGGAAATAGTTGGTGGTTGTCCAGACGTACTTGGAGATGGATGGATATGCGAGGAAAGTGCCTCCGGTTTCGTTCAGACCCAGAACGGACTTGTAAATGGGATGTGTGTCTGACATTGGATTTTATTCTGTGTTGATTGATTTCTATTAAATATATATCTATTTGGCGGCGGAGAATTTATTCTCTTGCTTAACGCCCTTCTCTGAGACGTACGAGCTTAGAGGTTATATATCGATAGATATCAATCGCATGGCATGAATTGCCTGTGTGGCATGCTGAGTTGCATGGATCAAGGCTTCTGTTGAAAAGCAAAGTCTTGTAGTTGATGATCAAAGCACGGCCCTTGTGGCGTAGCTTTGTGTATAACGTGTATTCGCGAGCCTCACACCTCGGTATGAGTTAAAAACGGGATACGGACTGCAGGGAGAGCACACGTTTCTTTCTAGCTTTGGTGGTGTCAGTGACTTACCAGCCCTGACATATATATATACTTTTCACCTTTGTGGTTGTTGGATGAGGCGCCTCGATTATAGGTCTGTAAGGACCGGGAAACGTGTGTTCAGGAATAACTAATCCTCTAACGTAAGTGAGGACCGGCCCTGAAGATCCAGGGGTTACCCAGTGTGCGTAATCCTGAGCATTTGCTAGAGTGTCTCGAATGCGGAGAGGAGCTTGCCCCTTGCCTCGACTCATGACGGAAATCCAATTTCCAATACGTGTATGGCGGTTTTAATTGTAGAACTAGTATGGCGACATGATATATGGTACCCATGCCGTCTATGATTTATACTTATGATTGAAACTGTTTTGACACTATACACTTATTATAGTATCAAATGATTTGTTTTAAACGTACCAAGCATGTTTGGCTATTATAAGGGAAAACCCTATCCCCCGGCTTGCGTTGCATTGTATGATAGGACCTGGGTCTTATAATAGCTTCATTTTTCGAAAAAGCATTGCGTTGTTTATTCTATGCACTGGTATTCTTGGGAGGAAACCCGTTCCGTGTTATACGGCGTGGTCCCTCGAATTACCCTCTTTTAAAATAAAGTTTTAATAACTGTTTTAGTTCTCACACCAGTCACATGACTGACCTGGAGTTTATTGTTTTAACCTAAACTCTGGGTGCCCCTATTTTCCGCACGGGCAGCTAGTAGTTTTGGTTTTGCAGATTTATATTCACAGGATCCTGGTTTATAGCTGGAATGATATCCGGAAAGCTCTGTATCCGTATATCACCTTCAGTTGTTCTTTGTATTATTTTTCCGCTGCTTTGTAATTTACTGTAATCTCTGATATTTATCGAATGTAATTTATTCATTTATACTCTGTATATTCTTGTATTCTGATGGAATTGTTGTAATATACAATGAAATGTTCTTCTGTTTGTGTTCTGATTTGTCCTGTTCTCAACGTTCAGGGGTTTCGAACGGTCTAGATCGGTTTAACGACTGATTCAGATCGAGCGGAATTCCAGGCCGTCACATTTGGTATCAGAGCTTTGGTTTACAGAGCTCGAGAACAAGACACATTAGAACCATACGAAAGAATTCATCAGGTATTGGATTAGCAATATCCAATTAGAATGACTCGTTAGAGATAGGATCAGTAGTATCCTAGAACGAGGGTGAAGAGTATATTTTTTCAAATGAAAACAATTTTGTTTTGTAAATTTAAATCATTTTATACGTATTTGATTATTTATTTATTTAGAATATGGACAATCGAGTATATAAAGATTTCGCATATACGCGTCATGAACGTATATTCGAAGTTTTAATATACTGGATAGATATAGAATCATACTCTAGTAGCCCGAAGATGATGCTGATGATTGACTAGTTGTCATTAGTATTCATGTTCGAGTAACGAAGGTGTGATTATCTATATATTTCCATTAGACTGGTGTGAGAACCAAAACTAATATAGTTAGAACACATTGTTGTGAATTGGCATTAAAAACATGATTTTTGTATATGTATCAAATTATGAATTTGAAACTCTAATTCACTAATTGATTGATGTTTGTGTTGTTTGTTTAGTTTGTTTGATAATTTTGAACCATTATGCCTAACTGAATCAAATATTGACTTGTATTGAAATTTGGTCGCATTTGCTTGCATATACATATATATATTGAACAGGTCATAGCAAGGAGGCTAGAGCCAGAGAATAAAATTTGTTTGCCCGACAAATAGGTACATGTTTACTACATAATTTCCTGTTTTGTTTGGGTGATGATGATTTTGTGAGCCTATTGGCTAGCCGCTTGGCTTTTTCTTTTTCTTTTTGAGATCTGAAGGACCGGGGAAGCTATTTGAAATTCCCCGATGCTCCCGGTGCAGGGGAGGTTATGGCGAAATTTTTCGAAAATTTAGGGTGTTAGCCAAATTTTTGAAAATTTGAAAATTCTCAGAAACTGAAAAGTTGGAGAATGGAAGCCAAATCGAACGTAGAGCCGAATAATCAAACCACTTTCGACTTTGTTCCTTTTCGGGGACGAAAAGTTTTAAGTGGGGGAGATTGTAATAACCCGGAAAATCTGGGCCAGTTTAAAATTTTTATTTTGGCAATTACCGCGAATTTTCTATATTTAAAATGAATTATTTTAAATAAAATCGACGTAAAATTTATTTTGAATATAGAATCGACGTATATATTCTATACGTCGTCGTTAGAATATAAATAATTATATATAATTATAAATAGAATTGAAAATGGCGCGGTAGTTCGATAATTCGATTTCAAACTTCAATTGAATGTACCGGGTGCAAAACAATCCGGATTTTAGTGAAACTAAAAATAATGGGATCTAATTGATAGTATCTTTCCAACGAATCCGAAAAATCAAGATTTCATTTCGGGAATCAAAAGATATGTCCAGTTGAAAATTCTGAATAGTCGCTATGGAATTCAGGCCCTTAAAAATGGACATTTTGCAAACGACCTCGGATTTCGACGAAACCAGTTTTGTTAGGACCGTATCGTCAATACGAAGCTAGAAAATATTTTTCTGGAATTTTTCTAGTTAGTATGTGACCCCGGTAATTTGAAATGTACGTTTAAAATTCAATATAGTGATTTAAATGTAAATTCAAAGGAAACTGATTGTAACGATCAAATCAGCTTGCGATACAAATCCCATTGTGTTCGGAATGGGGGTAAAACGCTATGGACGACAGGCGGTGGGCCTCGTTTTGAGGTCGAAAATAAAGGTTGCTTTATAAAGTAAAATTTAAAATAATTAAATAATAATAATAAAAAAAAAAAAAAAATATATCTCTCTTCCCCTTTTAACCTGGCCCCCCCCTTTGTTAAAATTCAATCGTTCAGAGAAATAAAAAAAAAAAAAGAAAAAAAAAAAAGAAAAAGAAAACCTAAATCGGATCGCCGCCCCCCTCCAGACTTCGCCGTCGCCTCAACCCGAAGCCGCCGCCTCACCCCGCAGCCTCCGCCTCCAACTCGAAACCCTCGAACACCCCCAGTCGAATCACATCGCGACACCTCGAAGCTCGCGAAGACGTCGCGCCACCCCCCCCCCCCTCGAAGCACCTCCACGCTGCCACCACCGTTCGAACCCTGCCGCCGACGAACTGCGAAGTTCTTCCCCCCCCCCCCCCCCGTAAGTATTTCCTTTTATTTTTATTATTTTATTTTTATTTTATTTAAACGTAATTTAAAAACTGAATTTATAAAATTAGGTTTAAAAACTGAAAATTAAAAACCGATTTTATAAAAGCAAGTTAAAACAGATTTTTTTTTAAAAGTATAGAAAAACTGAAATTTTAATCAAGTAAAAACTGATTTTAGATTTTTTTTAAGAAGTTATAAAACTGATTTTAATTAGAATTCAGAACTGATTTTGTTTTAGAAATCAAAACTGAATTTTAAAAGGAAATCAAAACTGAATTTTAAAAGGAAATCAAAACTGAAAATTAAAGGAAATCAAAACTGAATTTTAAAAGGAAATCAAAACTGAATTTTAAAAGGAAATCAAAACTGAAAATTAAAGGAAATCAAAACTGAATTTTAAAAGGAAATTAAAACTGGATTTTTATAAAAGAATTTTTAAAACTGATTTTATGAGATTTTTAAAACTGTTTTTTTTTAGCATTTTTTAAACTGATTTTAAAGATTTAAAAACTGAATCTTATAAAAAGATAAAAACTGATTTTGTAAAAGAATAAAACTGATTTCTTTTAGAAAAGTAAAAATCATATTTTTATATGTTGAAAGCGAACGTGAAAACATGATTTTTGTCATATTAAAGAAGTGATTTTTATTATATAAACATCATGACAAAAATGAGATTTTTATTCATTTGAATAGCGATAGAAAAATAGAATTTTTATATATTGAACTTCGATAGAAAAATATGATTTTTATATATTGAATAGCACAATAAAAATTCGATTTTTATATAAAGTATAACGAAGTGAAAATTCTATTTTTACAAATATGAAATAGCGATGAAAATTCTATTTTCACAATATGAAGTTAGCGATAAAAATATGATTTTTATGTAATAGAGAATATAAAAATGTGATTTTTATATATATAGTGACTACGGGCAACGAAGGTGACAAGAAGGCGAAACGACGAAGACTTCTGCAAAGGAAGAGCCGTGGAGCTAGGATAGCTATTGGTGAGAATTTCTCACCTTTCAATTTAATCTTTCTAGTTATATATATATACTAGGATGCAGACGGTGCTTAGTAGCACCCGACACCCGTCCACAGACCATGGACTTGTTTGTTTGGTTGAGTAGTTAGTTAGAATATTTGATTGAATGGAAATTGGTTGGTGAAATGAAATTGATTGGATTGATGTGTGAATGGCGTGGGCCTTCACTAGACCGGGGATAAGGCTAGGCCTCGTCCCGTTTCTAGTATCGTGCCGTTATGCCGCCGAAATTTTCTAAAATATGTTAGAAAAATAAAAATATCATTTTTATTTTGTAAATGAACTGAATAGAAATTCATATGTTGGAATAAAATGTTTTGTCGTTAAAATATAATTTTTAACGTGAATGCGAATAAATAAATATTCATTTACAAACCGAACGGTTTGTTTATGTACACCTATTTGACTGACATTGATTGGGTCGATAAATTTTACACATCGCCCAACTGCACGAATAAAATCTGTGTTTGATTGTTTGAAACCCCACACGGGTGTTGGGATGAAATTTGAAGTTCACTCATCCTGATTTATTAAATATGTCAATCGATTGATTGACAGGCTGTTATAAGCGTTAGATATCTATATTTGGTGCTTATACAGTGTAGTGCACTTTGGTTGATGGTTGATTATTTTTCAAAGCTATTATATACATGTGTTGTATGAAAATCCATATAATTAACTTTATATGGTAATTGATTGGGCCTCATTCCAATTTGAAAAATAAGAATATTATAAAATAACGGTTCATGTGTTGACTATATTCATCCGTTGATATTAGTCATGTGTTGAACGAAATATTTTTATAATAAAATTTATATCTTTATCAATATAAAATAACGGTTCATGTGTTGACTATATTCATCCGTTGATATTAGTCATGTGTTGAACGAAATATTTTTATAATAAAATTTATATCTTTATCAATATAAAATAAAGGTTCATGTGTTGACTATATTCATCCGTTGATATTACTCATGTGTTGAACGAAATATTTTTATAATAGAATTTACATCTTTATCATATATAGAATTAGAAATCAACTGGAAAATAGATGAGATGAGTGGCCTCCTGGATATTAATCTGATGTTGGTTTCGGCCTTCGGGGTTAATGTTCAGGAAATCGTTCTCTCACTAAATTACGGTTGAAGTCTGATTCAATATCAAACGATAGATACCTTAACTTTTATAAAATATATTAAATAGCAAAAATAGTCACACGTGGACGGTACTCATTCGTTGAGATTAGTCGTGTGTTGACAAAAAGAAATAAATTGAATATATAACGATTTCGAAATGAATTGAATATATAACGATTTCGAAATGAATTGAATATAAAACGATTTCGAATTGAATGAAATAGAAAACCAATTTGATCTCAATTGAATATATAATGAATTGAATTCAAATAGAAAACGAAACGAATTTAATTTGAATAGAAAATGAATTTGAATCGAATAGAAAACCAATTTGAATTGAACTGAATTGAATTGAAAACGAATTCGAATTGACTTCAAAATGAAGTGAAATGAATCCAAATTGAATTGAAATTTGAATTGAATAGAGATGAATTTTAAAACGAATTTATAAAAGAGAATTCAATTTTGATTTGAAATGAAATGGAAGTTGAAAATGTTTTTGAAACGAATTCAAAACTATTTATATAATTCGTTTTAAATAGAAATCGATGAAATATATATTATATATATTATATATATAATATAATGGCCTGAATAGAACGCGCCGCGCCGCGGCAGTTCGTGAATTTCGACCATTTATTTCAAACGGACATTACGGGAGATCCGACCGTCGGATTCTCCTAAAACCGGAACCGTTGGGTTCGTATCGAAAAGAGCTTTCTAACGAATATTAGAAATTTGAAATCTAACGGTTGGATTTGGAGATACGTCCAAATCAAATTCGAAAAAGGTCGCTGTAAGTGCAGTTCGATGGCCATTGTTGGAAATCGACTGTACGGGCCTTAATAAAATTATTAAAAATATCAATAATTTGTATAAAATCATAAGAAATGATTTGGGAAAATTTGGGGTGAAAAACTCCATATTTGAAAAGATAAAAATAGGTTTTTATCGAAATGAACTAGTTTTGAACTAAATTTAAAACCCAATTATTTTTAAATAAATGAATTAGATTTACAAAAGGGGTTTTAAATAATCGAATTTCTAATATATCTGATTAAATTTGAGATGGGTTTATCGTGAACTATGTTTTAAATAACATTAGTTCTTTAACCCGATAACAAATAGAATGTGATTTGGGTTTGTCGTGAACTGTGTTTTAAATAACACCTAGTTCTTTAACCCAGTAAAAGGAGTTTTAATGAATCTGCAATTAGATTAAAATTCGAATTGATAATCTAAATTTCCAAATTTAGAAAATGAGCGAGGATGGAGTATTACCAGTTTTGCTCCAAAGCGATAGTTAAATCTTTAATTAGATTTGAACGTGAAATGGTAATTAATTTTACCGATAGCACCACGGTGTTAGATATGGAGTATTACCAGTTTTGCTTCATGGGATGAATAGGTTGGGATTGGGAAATAAAATAAATAACTACTTCGTTACGGTTCGCTAATCTCGACTAGTTTAGAAAAACCATAATTTGGTTTTAAATGACATCCAAAGGAAGATTACAGGATAAATTCTAAAGAATTTATCTTGGATAAAATTAATGGGAACCTTTCCCCAAGAATGTGGAATTTAGAAACTAGCTGTAGGTTGGCTAAGAAGAATGGTTTCCTGGGTATTGATCTGATGTTGGTTTCGGCCTTCGGGGTTAATGTTTGGGAAATTGTTCTCTTGCTAATTTGCGGTTAGCGACTAATGAATTGGAATGAGGCGTATGTTGTGCTTGTGTAACATTTGTTTTAATATACGCGGGTTGTTCGGAAAGTCCGGGTTTACACCCATTCTGAATAACCGATTCGACGATATGTCGAAGATGAAGACGGTGGTTGAAGACCGGAAGTCTTCACATCGTTTGGATAATTACTGACGATCCTGATTGGGCAGTACACCCAAGAGGATGGAAATAGTTGGTGGTTGTCCAACCGTACTTGGAGATGGATGGATATGCGAGGAAAGTGCCTCCGGTTTCGTTCAGACCCAGAACGGACTTGTAAATGGGATGTGTGTCTGACATTGGATTTTATTCTGTGTTGATTGATTTCTATTAAATATATATCTGTTTGGCGGCGGAGAATTTATTCTCTTGCTTAACGCCCTTCTCTGAGACGTACGAGCTTAGAGGTTATATATCGATAGATATCAATCGCATGGCATGAATTGCCTGTGTGGCATGCTGAGTTGCATGGATCAAGGCTTCTGTTGAAAAGCAAAGTCTTGTAGTTGATGATCAAAGCACGGCCCTTGTGGCGTAGCTTTGTGTATAACGTGTATTCGCGAGCCTCACACCTCGGTATGAGTTAAAAACGGGATACGGACTGCAGGGAGAGCACACGTTTCTTTCTAGCTTTGGTGGTGTCAGTGACTTACCAGCCCTGACATATATATATACTTTTCACCTTTGTGGTTGTTGGATGAGGCGCCTCGATTATAGGTCTGTAAGGACCGGGAAACGTGTGTTCAGGAATAACTAATCCTCTAACGTAAGTGAGGACCGGCCCTGAAGATCCAGGGGTTACCCAGTGTGCGTAATCCTGAGCATTTGCTAGAGTGTCTCGAATGCGGAGAGGAGCTTGCCCCTTGCCTCGACTCATGACGGAAATCCAATTTCCAATACGTGTATGGCGGTTTTAATTGTAGAACTAGTATGGCGACATGATATATGGTACCCATGCCGTCTATGATTTATACTTATGATTGAAACTGTTTTGACACTATACACTTATTATAGTATCAAATGATTTGTTTTAAACGTACCAAGCATGTTTGGCTATTATAAGGGAAAACCCTATCCCCCGGCTTGCGTTGCATTGTATGATAGGACCTGGGTCTTATAATAGCTTCATTTTTCGAAAAAGCATTGCGTTGTTTATTCTATGCACTGGTATTCTTGGGAGGAAACCCGTTCCGTGTTATACGGCGTGGTCCCTCGAATTACCCTCTTTTAAAATAAAGTTTTAATAACTGTTTTAGTTCTCACACCAGTCACATGACTGACCTGGAGTTTATTGTTTTAACCTAAACTCTGGGTGCCCCTATTTTCCGCACGGGCAGCTAGTAGTTTTGGTTTTGCAGATTTATATTCACAGGATCCTGGTTTATAGCTGGAATGATATCCGGAAAGCTCTGTATCCGTATATCACCTTCAGTTGTTCTTTGTATTATTTTTCCGCTGCTTTGTAATTTACTGTAATCTCTGATATTTATCGAATGTAATTTATTCATTTATACTCTGTATATTCTTGTATTCTGATGGAATTGTTGTAATATACAATGAAATGTTCTTCTGTTTGTGTTCTGATTTGTCCTGTTCTCAACGTTCAGGGGTTTCGAACGGTCTAGATCGGTTTAACGACTGATTCAGATCGAGCGGAATTCCAGGCCGTCACAACCCGTTCTGCGTTAGCGGCGTGATCCTGTGATTTGCCTTCTTATTAGATAAGTTAAGTTAAGAGTTCTCACACCTGACCTGTAGTTTGTTTCACTTTGCAAACTCGGGTGCCCTCTTTCACATGGGCAGTCGAGTAGCTTTTTGCAGATATGTATTAAGAAGGATCCTGGATTGAAGCCTGAAGCTGGGTCTAGAATATTGATAGCCTTCCGCTGAGATTAGTTCCGCTGCATTATATTTCTTTGTAGTAATTTATCTTCCGCTGTAGTTTATACCGATGTACTCTGATATTCTGTACTCTGATGTAACCTTTATTATTGATGTTATAGAAGTCTATGTTGTTGTTATGATGTGTTATATGCCCAAAGTTAAAGTATTCGGAGATTTTTAACTCTTTGGATCAGACCTGTGTGGTTTATGGTCGATCCAAAGGGCGGGGATTTCCGGGTCTTTACAGCTGGTATCAGAGCCAGGTTAGCTCAAATCTTTGGGGTGCAACTCGTTAGAACTGAACAAGAGACTCATCAGAGGTTGGATTAGGAATATCCAATAAGAATACTCATTAGAGATAGGATCAGCAGTATCCTAGAATCAGAAAACTCATTAAAGATGGGGTTAGTAATGCCCTAGAATGAGTCAGAGTGAAAAGTTTATAATTAACGTACTTGTAATTATATATATAATTCGATTTTAGAAAATAGGATTTTTGAATATATAAAAGTTATATATTTCTAAATTTAATCAACTAATTTATTAATGGTTGTGTCGTGTGATTATTAGTTTAACTAATAAAATTATTGAAAACAATAAAAGAAAGAAATTAAATTAGTTAAATAAACAAGTTTTAGCTCATTTCTTTTTCGAGGACGAAAAGATTTTAAGTGGGGGAGATTGTAACAACCCACAAATTCTGAACCAATTTAAAATTTTTATTTTAGAAAATTTTAATGAATTTTGGGAATATAAAATGATTTATTTTAAATAATAATGGCTAAAATTTATTTTAATCAAAGTTGAGACGAATAAATTTAGTTTAACCATAAAAGGAGTTAAAACTAGCGCGGTAGTTTGAAATTTTAATTTTAAACTTTAACTGAATGTACAGGATTCAAAATAAATCAGAATTGAGTAAAACCAAAAATATTTGAATCTGTTTAGCCATATCTTTCTAACGAATCTGAAAAAACTGAGATTTCACTTTATAATTTAAAAGTTATGTCCAGTTTATAATTTAGAAAAGTCGCTGTAGAATTTATATATATATTTTTGGCCTTAAAAATAGTCAATTTTTCAAACGACCTCTGTTTTCGACGAAACCACTTTTGTTGGAACCGGAATGTTGAATTATTGCTAAGTTTCAATTTTCATAATTTTTTGAATTAATATGTGAGCGTAGCAAAAGAAAATGTGTTTTGACCATTTCAGTCAAATTTAATCGACTTAAAAATGGTCATTTTTCAAACAATCTCAGAATTCGACGAATTTAGTCTTGTTAGAACCGTATCGTCATAAGAAAGCTAAAAATATTTTTTTTGGAATTTTCTGAGGTCGTATGTGGCCTCGGTGAATTTATTTGTACGATAGAATTAATGTAATAAAGGAATTAAATATTAAATTAAAGAAAAACATATCGTAACAGTCGAATTGGGTTACGAAACCTGTTCCATTGTGTCTGGGACGGGGGTATATGGCTAGGGGCGACACTCGTTGGGTTTGATTTGGTGTTCGTATTGATAAATTGGATTTTTTGCATTCACTAATGCAAATATTAAATTGATAATTTATTCTTTTATTTGCATTCACTAATGCAAATATTAAATTGATAATTTATTCTTTTATTTGCATTCACTAATGCAAATAAACTTTAAAAACAAAATCTATCCTTTTATTTGCATTCACCAATGCAAATATATATTGAAAAATAGAAATTGTTCTTTATTTGCATTTACCAATGCAAATATATATTGAAACAAATTGTTCTTTCATTTGCACTCACCAATGCAAGTACATATAATTGAAAATAAAGTTTATTCCTTTATTTGTCTTTATCAATGCAAATATGCAATTAAATTAAAGTTTATTCTTTTATTTGCATTTACAAATGCAAATATAAAATGAAACTAAAGTTTATTCTTTTACCTATATGCACCAATGCAAATATATCACATTCTAATACCTTGAATAGAATTTGTCAAAAGTATACATTTTTATACATTGGATAAAATAGTAACATTTTTGTCAAATTATGATTAGTGAATTAAAGGTAACATTTTTGTTAAAACATAAGTAGTAGAACAAAAAAAAATAACACTTTTGTTAGAACTTGATTTATTGAAAACAAAAATTTATTCCTTTATCTGCATTTACTAATGCAGATATACATTGAAATTAGGACCTGTTCTTTTATCTGCATTCACTAATGCAAATATACCTTGAAATGAAAACATTTCTTTTATTTGCATCCACAAATGCAAATATACATTGGAAATTAAAATTTGTCCTTTTATTTGCATTCAAATGTAAATATTCATTGAAAATAAAATTAGTTCTTTTACTTGCATGCATTAATGCAAATATTCTTAAAAATAGAATTTGTTCTTTTATTTGCATTCCTTGTTTCAAATAAACTATAAATAAAAGTTACATTTATTTATTTATTTATTTGCATTCCTTATTGCAAATAAAACATTAAAAATTAAGGTTTTACTTTTGTTTGCAATTCTAAATGCAAACAAAACATCAAAATGTAAGTTACATTTTGATTACATTTTGATATAAATAAAATGTCATTTAGAGAGTTGCATTTTTATTTGCATCCTTTAATGCAAATAAAACATGAATTAAATCTCTCATTTTACTTTCATACTAAGAATTACCTTTTTATTCACATTTTCAGATGTAAATAAAAGATAGGATTTAAAAGTTATATTTTAGTTGCATTCTAGTTGTAGTAAAAATGGTAATAATTAATGTTTCATTTTAATTTCATTTAAAGGGTAATAGAAAGAATAGATTTTAGGATTTCAATTTTTTTTATTGAAATTTCTTATGAAATAAAAAGAGCCTTTTGTCAATATTTTATAGGAAATAAAAAGAGTTCTTTTTATCATTCTAAAAGAATGAATTGAAAATGTTTTTTTTCAGCCATTGAAAAGAATGAATAATTAAACATTCATATTTTATCATTAAAGTAGCAGTAGACAAAAATACTCATTTTTGTCTAAATTAAAAGAATAAAACAAAGTATTTACTTTTGACAATTTGTCTTAGTTGAAAACCAATTATTCTCTTTTGTCAATTTATACTTGTTAAAAACAAATTGGTCCCTTTTGCCAAATTGTAATAGTTAAAACAAACATGATCATTTTTGGCGCATAAGTTTTGATAAGACAAATATATCACCTTTATTTGTTGTGATAAATTAAAATTTGCCGATTCAACAAACATCACTTTTATTTGTTTGTCGAAATAGATTTGTCGACAAACAAAGTCATTACTTTTATTGGTTGACCAAATAGATTAATTGGATCAATATATCCATTTTGTCAAAATATAATAGTTGGAACAAAAAATTACATTTTTGTTAATTAGATTTAGAATAAAACAAAAATTACATTTTTGATTAAATAAAAGAGTTAAACCCAAATAGCACTTGTAAGGAATGGGTTTGTGTTACCACGAAATGGAAGTATCATTCCTTGTACATTTTGTTGAAATAGAGCTTATATGTAAATATAGTAATCATATTTACTTGCATAACACATGATAAGACTGACATGTAAATATAATAATTATTTTTATTTGCATAACATGTGATAGGATTTATAAGTAAATATAAAGGTCATTCTTTATTTGCAAACTTACGTTAGAAATTATATTCACATATAAGAATCATAGTATTGGTTAAAAACATACATTGGAATATATAGGTGAATTAAGGTGACATTTTATAGATGTTAATGCATACATTTTTATGCAACTTAAAATACACATTTTTATGTGTTAGATTATACATTAGAAATGTAAACCAATAAACTTATCTTGTTATAATGTCATATACATAAATTACAGTTTATGTGACATTAGAAATGTATAGGGAAATTTTACGAATAAAAATACATTTTTATTCGGCATTAGAAATAAATAACATGTTATTTCATTTTCATCAACATGTTAGTAGTATTAAATTGGTTAAATTCTTTAACCAATCATTTATTTATATGAATTGTTGGTTGGTTGAAAACCCCACACGGGTGTTGGGATAAAAATTGACATACACTAATCCCAATATTTATTTGTATGTCGATCGATAGATCGACAGGCTGTGTTGAGCATTGTTATTTCATTTTAATGCTCACACAGTTATAAACTTCACTCTGGATGTGAATAGATGTATGATGATTATTTATATACATGCAATGTATGAAATCCATGTAACTAAAGTTATATGGTAAATGATTGAGTCGCATTCCATTTCAAGATTTCTTTTAAAATAAGAAATATCTTTTAAAATAAGGAATATTTGGAATAAAAGAACATTGTAATATAAATATCTTTTAAAATTAAAGAATATTGTACTATAAAGCATATCTTATATAAAGAATCTTTTTATAAAGAATCTTTTTAATAATGAATATTTTAAGATAATATTTAACAGATAAGATGATGATTTCTTTGTCCGTTCTTGGATGGACAAAAGATAAATATTTTTATAGAAATAAACTAGTATTAACTAGAATAAATATTTTAAATTAAGATTTAATGAAGTCTTTTAATTGATTAATATTTAATTTGAATTAAATAAAGGAATTGGATTTTGGGTTGTCGTGAATGGTGTCTCAAATAACACTATTCTTAAACCCCGTACTAAAGAATAAATCTTTTAATTAAGATTTTAGAGTTTCAACTATGTTTAACAACTGGAATAAAAGATATGTGAATTGGGTTTACCGTGAACTATGTTTTAAACGACATTTGTTCTTTAACCCGATTAACATTGAAAATATGTTTTAGAATTTATAAATCTTTTATTTAGATTTAAAAGAGATTCTTTAAGTCAAGTTTTCCAGTTTAATATATTAAATTGGAATTGAATGGAAATTCGATTTGATAATATTCGAGATAGGCTTCTGTAAAAGAAGACCAATACTATATTGGGAATTTAAAAGGCTTTGCCGTTATTCCATTTATATTATTAGTTTGACACAGAAATTTATATCGATTATACATTGACTTGATTTCTGTGAAAATTCCATAATTAATGAAAGATGATTTTGGGTTTATCGTGAACAATGCTTTTAAATGACATTGATTCTTTAACCCAATTAAAGACAAGGTTAATTCCTTTAAAATTGGAATAATCATTAAATAATGATTTTTGATATAAAAATCAAATTGGAGTTTAAATGAATTTTTAGAAAGAAGATTAAAGAATAATTTAAAAGAATTTATCTTTGATTTAATTTATGGGAACTTTTCCCTAATTATATATTCTGTTTGAAAGAATATTCTGAATTAGAATGTGGCGATGGATGTGTTTATAGCACTTTATTTTTTACAAAAATACGCAAGTTATTCAGAAAGACCGGGTTTAACCCATTCGGAATAATTACTACGACGATGAAGAGTCGAAGATGAAGACGGTGGTTAAAGACCGGCGATCCTCACATCGAATGGACAAGGACTACTGATGCCCTTGATTGGAGTAGCTACCTTGAGGGGGCCGCAGTGGTAGTTGTCCGGACGTACTTGTTGATTGTCCGGATATGCGAGCACCTCACTTCTGTATTGGACATATGGGAGGCGGAATAAGGTGACTCCGGTTCCGTTCAGACCCAGAACGGACTTGTAAATGGATTGTGTGTCTGACATTGTAGTCCTTTCTACTGTATTTGTTGAACGCTACTAATTATATATTTCTGTTTGGTGGTGAAGAATTTATTCTTTACTTTACACCCTTCTCTAAGACGTATGAGCTTAGAGGTTATATATATATTGGTAGATGATCAATAATATGGTAAAGTCTGACAATGTGGCATGCTAAGATGCAAACGATCAAGGCTTTGTTGAAAAGCAGGCCTTGTGGTTGATGATCAAAGCATAGTCTATTTAGGCATAGCTTTGTGTATGTCGTGACCTCGCGAACCTCACACACCGGTTGAGTCAAAAACGGGAGAAGGGAACGCAGGGAGTGCACATGTTTCTTTCTAGCTAGAAGTGGTGTCAGTGCTTAAACTGGCTGACATTTGCTTATGTGGTTGTTGGAATTTTGCGAGGCCTCGGTTTATTCTTATCGGTCGCCCACGGCTGATTTGTAGGTCCAATAGGATCGGGGAGCGTGTGTTCAGGCATAACTAATCCACTAAAGTATTTGTGAACCGGACCTGCTGTATCCAAGGGTTCGCCAACGTCCGAATCATGAGACATTGCTAGAGTCTCTCGAATCGGTCAGGAGCTCCTCCCTAGCCTTGACTCATGATGGATCCCAATTTCCAATACGCCCCTTGCGGTTTTGATTGTATAACTAGTAGGGCGACATAGTAGATGGTATCTATGTCGTCTAGGATTGATATTATGATTGAAATATTTTTAATGAAATTATACACACACTAATAATAATATCGCTTTTATGTATCAAGCATCTTTTGACCATTATAAGGTAAAACCCTATCCTCTGGTTTGCGGTGCATTGTGTGATGGGACCTGGGTCTTATAATGGTTTCATTTTTCTAAAAAGCATTGCGTTATTTGATGATTTACTTATTTTATGCACTGGTAATCCAATGGAGTAAACCCGTTCCGCGTTAGCGGCGTGGTCCTGTGATTTGCCTTCTTATTAGATAAGTTAAGTTAAGAGTTCTCACACCAGTCCCACGACTGACCTGTAGTTTGTTTCACTTTGCAAACTCGGGTGCCCTCTTTCACACGGGCAGTCGAGTAGCTTTTTGCAGATATGTATTAAGCAGGATCCTGGATTGAAGCCTGAAGCTGGGTCCAGAATATTGATAGCTTTCCGCTGAGATTAGTTCCGCTGCATTATATTTCTTTGTTGTAATTTATCTTCCGCTGTAGTTTATACCGATGTACTCTGATATTCTGTACTCTGATGTTACATTTATTATTGATGTTATAAAAGTCTATGTTGTTGTTATGATGTGTTGTATGCCTAAAGTTAAAGTATTCGGAGATTTTTAACTCTTTGGATCAGACCTATGTGGTTTATGGTCGATCCAAAGGGCGGGGATTTCCGGGTCTTTATAGTAGGATTACAATTAAATACAAATTGTTTTAAGGGGATAATCCCAAAAATTTACTGGAAGATCTGTATGACTCACCATTGATCGTATCATATCTTATAAGGTGTGAATTCTCCTTTTAGACACACCATTCCAGTATGGTGTTCTAGGTGGAGTGAGTTGTGAAACAATTTCACACTCATTTGGATAATCATTAAATTATTAGCTTAATTATTCTCTTTGATCTATTAGAAGAGATTTATTTTATTTTAAAATTATTCTTAAACTTCATTTTTGATTTCTTTGAACTTTTCAAAGGATCCTGATTTGTGTTTCATAAGATACACATATCTATATCTACTGACATCATCAGTAAATGTAATGAAGTAATAAAACCTACCTCAAGCTTATGTATTCATTGCTCTATATACATCATTATTTATGAGACCCAATACTTACTATCCCATTCATTATGTCAAGTGAAAGGTGATTCAGTTATTTTGCTTAATTAATAATAATTGCATTCTTCATATAATTCAAAATCAAATGATTCCAAAATTCCATCATTATGGAGTTTTGATATGCTTTTCTTGTTTATATAGGCTAGCTGACAATGCCAAATGTATACTGGATTTAAATCATCAAATTTAATCCGCTAAGTTTTTATATCAAGCACTTCATAGTTAAGGATTTATAAAATCGTTAACTATTTCCGCATTTCCATAAGATATTTAATTTAAATAAAATGAACAATAATTGTCCTTTTATTATAAATGAAATACAAACTTGTCTAAACAAGATACATAATAACATTTATTTTAAATGGAATTTTATAACATTAATATTTTAATTCTTCAATTAAGATGATGTTTAAGAACAAGAAGCAGCTTGCTATGGATAACGCAATAACATTTGCTTCATTTTCAAAGTTCACTTGTCCTTATGTAAAATTTCTACTCGTTATGCAATTCTTGCAAATTCACATACATATACGTGATTCATATCTTGTATCTAATACTAGAGATGTATAAGTAGATTGTTATAACATTTATATCTTACTCGGTTGAAGACATACTTCAATTTTTCATTTTGGATCATCTATATTTGTAAGACATTTCTATTTTAATTTGTTTGAGGACAATTCTCAAATTTCAATGTTAGTCAAGAAATTTGATTTAATTCAATTTATCCTTCTCAAGGATTAATTTTAGTAGTAAATTATCGGAGTTGTTTTCATTTAATATCTATAATAGATGATGAATAATAAAACAAAGTGGAAGTTTTGCAATATATTTGTACAAACTTTGAAAATCAAAATTACATAGAATATTGCAAAATAATGTAAGTGTATAATTTAAACTAAAAATACGCTCTCACTCAAATTAAAATCCCTATTTATATATATATATATATATATAAGTATATATGTATATATAATGGTGGTCCAAGATCCATATCTAGTCATGCCTTGGCTAACGCCCCTAAAACACAACTTTTTATGTAGACATCTTATGTTAATTATATCGTATATATAATTCTTGGATCGCATTATGAACATTTTGTTCATGGAATTATTCATTTACTCAAAATATAGAATAACACATGCTCTTTGTCTCTATGGTCATAATTCTATTATGCAGTCTAGTTAAGTCATACCCAATAATACAGTCGAGTATCACAATTACTCTACTGCATATAACCAAAATAATAGGATGCACAACGCTTTCGTATTACCTACATCCAATGATTCTGGCATTGATTGGTGTATATATTGGAAGACGTCACCATGACTTAATATAACAAAATTCGCTTTATAGGGAATTTTATAATTCGTAGTGGCGAACAATATCAGTGTGATTTATACATATCAAAATATATGTAAAGCAATAAAAAGGAAATAGACGAATAATTTCCTTTTACTTGAATGTAACATAAGAAAGATATGTCATTACATTCCATCTTCTGGACATTTCAAGTCGTTTAATATTATGTTCAGACTTGCGCACAATGTACTTTACAAACCTTTTCTAAAGCAACGGAATACTTGCTATATTCCGAAATATATATATATATATATATATATATATATATATATACATGCAACTTACAATTCTACAAGCAAATACATATGAGACAATCTCACGCATATTACCATAGAATTTTTTTGCATGCGTAAAACAAATACTTGATTAACACTTAACATGGGTTGTTACAGAGAATAAAATCATTACATGGTGCAATATTTATTCATGCCTTTTCTAGCATATACATCAATTATAATGGAATAATATTTATACGTCTATTGACCATTGCAGTAAGATAACAAACATAAATTTTGACAATACAACAAGTCAAACTTGTTTATTTCTCAGAACACATTTGCATTATTAGCTAGTGTCGAATTCTTTTATTGGACTGCACTTCCTGCTGAAACAATTTCAGCTTGCAATTCTACTGCCCTGTCAAAATTGATATCAATTCATAGAGTTAGACTTGAAAACATTACATCAAATGCATATAATGTGTCTGTAGTAACTTATATACATCAAATGTATATGTATACAACATACATGTGAAGTAACTCATGTATACATCAACTATATATATAATATTTGTTTGTGCAGTGACTTATATACATCAAATGTATATATAAAACGTGTGTTTGTTTCAGCCGCATCTTAATATGTTTTGTATCATACACACATTATATCAGATTCACCCAATTAATGTTAGGTTGTTGCAAATCATATTTGCAACACTTACATATATACATACATATATATATAACATATAAACAATGCATCATTTTGTGTAATATCTTGAATTTGTGCACCTAAATAAATGATCAAATCAATTTCTAAGCCTTCCCGAAAAGGTGCTAAGTACAATCATCATCAAGGAAATTATCAATATCATTTGTATCTTTGTTTGTAGCTTAATAAGAGAAAGCAGGTTAATCTTTATGTCTATATGTGATATATATAATCACATATCAGTTTGCAAATATAGCAACAGGAGGCATAAAATAAAATAAGTCTTGGTTCTAGTTTTAAACTTCAATGGTCATAAAAGAAAATCATCTTATACACATCTATTTACATTCAAAATGTTGTAACTTGTGACGACCCCAAACTTCCGTAGTACGAAATCAA
Organism: Allium sativum; assembly: GCA_030737875.1. Taxonomy (NCBI): domain Eukaryota; kingdom Viridiplantae; phylum Streptophyta; class Magnoliopsida; order Asparagales; family Amaryllidaceae; genus Allium; species Allium sativum. The sequence continues at coordinate 974,406,307 of CM060915.1, read as the reverse complement.
GGATAATCATAGGAGCATAACATAATTACAACAATAGCAGATCTCAGATAACATCATAACACATAAATCATTGCAGCGGAAATAGAAAATGTCATCACATCATAACAGACATCAGAGTACGCAGTTACAGGATACACTTAGCAAATAGAAGTCTTAAAAAAGAAAGAAAGAAGTCTCAATCTCCATCAAATACATCATAGATTAATAATGTCTAAATGTCTCAAAGGCAAATAAAATATAAAAGAGATAATGTTCTTCAACTTCTTTCCTTAAGCAAGCTCCACTCCAAAATGCATCCATACCTAAACCTATAATTTGGCTGCCGTGTGGAAAGAGGGTGCCCGAGTTTGCAAAGTGAAACAAACTACGAGTCAGTCATGGGACTGGTATGAGAAATCTTTCTTAACTAACAATATGGTTAATCAAAGGACCACGCCGCTAACGGGAACGGGTTCACTCCATTGGATTGCCAATGCATAAGTTTAATAAATTTTTATTCGAAAACAACGCAATGCTTTTTAGAAAAATGAAATCATTATAAGACTCAAGTCCCATCACACTGTGCAACGCAAAACGGAGGATAGAGTTTTACCTTATAATGATCAAACGTGCTTGATACGTAGAAAATAATATCTTAATATTATTATTAATGTCTAATCAGTTTTAAAACACTTCAAAGTAAATGTATCAATCCTAGACGGCATAACTACCATATACTATGTCGCCATACATGGGTTTACAATCAAAACCGTAATGTCGTGTTGGAAATTGGGTTTCCATCTGAGTCAAGGGTAGGGACGATCTCCTTACCGATTCGAGACACTTTAGCAATGTCTCAGGATCCTCCGCAGTGAACGCTTAGCTCCTGCAGGGCCGGTCCATAAATATACCTTAGTGGATTAGTTATGCCTGAACACATGCTTCCCGGTCCTATTGGACCTGTAAAATGGTCACTATCGACCAATAAATCCGAGGCGCCTCACTCCATCAACCACATAAGTAAAATGTCAGGGCTTGCAAAACCCTGATACCACTTCTAGCTAGAAAGAAACGTGTGCACTCTCTACGTTCCCTTGTCTCATTTCTGACTCTTACCGAGGTGTGAGGCTCGCGAGGTAACGTTATACAAAAAGCTATGCCAAAATAGGCTATGCTTTGATCATCATCTATAAGGCTCTGCTTTTCAACAAAAGCCTCGATCAATTGCATCTTGGCATGTCACATTGACAATTCACGCCATGTGATCGATAACTACCAATATATAACCTCTGAGCTCATGCGTCTTAGAGAAGGATGTTAAGCAAGAGAATAAATTCTCCGCCACCAAAAGATATATATTAAATAGAAATCAATTTACATGGAATGAAATCCAATGTCGGACACACATCCATTTACAAGTCCGTTCTGGGTCTGAACGAAACCGAAGACACCTTATTCCTCATCCCGTATGTCCAGTACGGAAGAGAGGTGCTCGCTAATCCGGACAATCAACAAGTACGTCCGGAAAACTACCACTTTAACCCCTTACTAGGAGCTAACCAATGTCAGGCATTATTAGTTATCCATTCGATGTGAAGATCGCCGGTCTTCCATCGTCGTCTTCAATATCTTCGATATAAATCGTCGCATGATCATTTGAAATGGGACTGAACTCGGTCTTTTCAAATGATTCTCGCATTTATATAGTTTAAAACCATTTCATATCATTAATATTATTTAATAATGATTTATCGCTATTTTTATTTATAAAAATAGCTAAATAATTTGATGACGCTTCGGGTCAATAGGCGGCCCTGGCCCTGTTTTTATCAAGATTTGATTTGCACTTATCTCGAAATCTAACCATTGGATTTTAACAAAATTTATATCATTTGAAAGATCTTCCCAAAGCGGTCCTAACAGTTCCAGTTTTGGGAAAATCTGACGGTTGGATCTTTCGGTATAATCGTTTAAAGTTACGATTCTGAAACGCGAACTACTGTGCGCGATTCATTTAATTTTAATTTATATTTATATGTATAATTATTAATAAATATAAACTATTCGATGATTCCACTAACGCGCTTAACATGCCAAAGAAAAGAATGTTTTTATTGACATATCGTATCCACATATTCACAATGTCAAACAAATATATTTCATTTACATGACAATTGAACCAATGACAAATAAAAACTAATTTTTATTTGTACTTCTATTTTTTTAACTTTAACAAACAAAAAGGGGATGTTTTATTTGTATAAAGTTTTCAATGAATGTTTTTACAATAAAAATAATTCGTACAGATTCTAGTGTACGTATTGTCATTAAAATGATATTTTTACTTTGCATGTAAATTCTAATATATGCGTTATTAATAAAAAATGTAATCTTAACTATGCATATAAATTCTAGTATATGCATTGCAAATAAAAATGAAATTTTACTACGCATATAAATTCTAATATATGCAATGTAAATATAAATGTAATTTTACTATGCATATAAATTCTAATATATATGCAATGTAAATGTAAATGTAATTTTAACAAAGTATATAAATTCTAATACATGCAATGTAAATATAAATGCAATTTTAGCAATGCATATAAATTCTAATATATGCAATGAAAATATAAATGTAATTTTAACAATGCATATAAATTCTAGTATATGCAATGTAAATATAAATGTAATTTTAACAATGCATATAAATTCTAATATATGCAATGTAAATATAAGTGTAATTTTAACAGTGCATATTTTGATAATTTCAATTTGTTAACAATTTTATTTTTAAACAAAATGTATGAAAACGATGTTTCAATTTTCCTCCTTTCTAGCATGTTAAAAATAATGTTTTAATCCTACCAATATTCTCTAACATATGTTTTCTACTGAATCACTTTTGTATTAAAAATGGAATTTTTAACGTTGCAACATTTTTATTCAAACGGTCAGTATTTCCAATAAATCAAACTTTACATTAAAAATTATGATTTTAATGTTTCAACACTTTTATTCAAATATGAATAATTTTCATATGAATCATTCTTTTATAAAAATGATATTTTTAATGTCAACATGCCTTTGTTTTAGAAATGAACATTTTCTAGTGATTCATTCATTTCATTAAAAACAAAATTTTTAATGTAAACAAGATTTTATTTTAAAACATGCATATTTGTCTAATTCCTATCATTACATTAAAAGAAATGAATTTTTAATGTAAAACATGTTTACATTTTAAAACATTAATATTTGTCTACATTTTATTATTACATCAAAAAGTGATTTTTTAATGTAAAACATGTTTTCATTTTAAAATATGAATCTTTTTCTATATTTCTATTATACGTTAAAAAGTGAATTTTTATTGTAAAACATGTTTTCATTTTAAAACATGAATCTTTTTCTATATTTCTATTATTACATTCAAAAGTGAATTTTTATTGTAAAACATGTTTTCATTTTAAAACATGAATCTTTTTCTATATTTCTATTATTACATTCAAAAGTGAATTTTTAATGTAAAACATGTTTTTCATTTTAAAACATGAACCTTTTTCTATATTTCTATTATTACATTAAAAAGTGAATTTTTAATGTAAAACATGTTTTTCATTTTAAAACATGAATCTTTTTCTATATTTCTATTATTACATTAAAAAGTGAATTTTTAATGTAAAACATGTTTTCATTTTAAAACATGAATCTTTTTCTATATTTCTATTATTACATTAAAAAGCGAATTTTTAATGTAAAACATGTTTTCATTTTAAAACATGAATCTTTTTCTATATTTCTATTATTACATTAAAAAGTGAATTTTTAATGTAAAACATGTTTTCATTTTAAAACATGAATCTTTTTCTATATTTCTATTATTACATTAAAAAGTGAATTTTTTTATGTAAAACATGTTTTCATTTTAAAACATGAATCTTTTTCTATATTTCTATTATAACATTAAAAAGTGAATTTTTAATGTAAAACATGTTTTCTGTTAGGACCCGTAACTTCCCCGTGAAGGAAAGCCCGGATTGCTTTGAGGATATGACGAATCAGAACACAATCGACAGAACATTTCATTGCTTATTACAACAATTTCATCAAAATACAAGAATATACAGAGTATGAACAAATAATATACATTTGATAAATATCAGAGATTTACAAGTTACAATGCAGCAAAAAATAATACAAAAACACAACTGAAAGAGATAAACAGATACAGAGCTTTCCGAATATCATTCCAGCTGTAAACCAGGATCCTGTGAATGTAAATCTGCAAAACCAAAATAACTAGCTACCCATGGAAAAATAGGGGCACCCAGAGTTTAGGTTAAAACAATAAACTCCAGGTCAGTCATGTGACTGGAGTGAGAACTAAAACAATTATTTAAAACTTTACTTCAAAATCAGATATATCAAGGGACCACGCCGTATAACACGGAACGGGTTTCCTCCCAAGAATACCAGTGCATATAACAAAACAGCGCAATGCGTTTTGGAAAAATGAAGCTATTATAAGGCCCAGGTCCTATCACACAATGCAACGCAAGCCGGGGGATAGGGTTTTCCCTTATAATAGCCAAACATGCTTGGTACGTTAAAACGAATGATTTGATACTATTATAAGTGCATAGTGTATAAAACAACTTCAAATGTAAATGTATCAATCCTAGGCGACATGGGTACCATATATCATGTCGCCAAAACTAGGCTCTACAATCAAAACCGCAAATGTCACATATTGGAAGTTGGATTTCCATATGTGAACCAAGGCAAGGGATCGTCCCTACCTCTTCGAGACAATCTAGCATACCATGTCTCAGGAAAGTACTTTGTCAAGCCTTAGATCGTCAGGGTCGGTCCACTGATGTGGATTAAAATGCCTCAACACTATGTTTCCCCGCCCTATGGGGCGTAAACTGGTCATATCCCGACCAAACTATCGGTCCCGGAACGACCGATATAACTGAGACGCCTCGCAATCCATCATCCACGTAAGTAAAAGGTCAGGGCTAGTAAAACGCTGACACCACTCCTGGCAAGAAAGAAACGCATGTCCTCCCTGAAGTCCTCTCCCGTTTCTAGTGCACACCGGGGTATGAGGCTCGCGAATCAATGCTACACAAAGATATGCTATATCAAAGTCGTGCTTTGATCATCAAGCACAAGACTCTGCTTTTCAATAGAAGCCTTGATCATTTGCATCTCAGCATGCCACACAGGCAATTCATGCAATGCAACCGATGTATATCAATCACACAGAACGAAATCCGATGTCAGACACACATCCATTTACAAGTTCGTTCAAGGTGTGAACGAAACCGGAAGCACCTTATTCCTCCCCCATATGTCCAATACAGTGGAGAGGTCCTCGCATATCCATTCGATCTCCAAGTACGTCTGGACGATCACCACTTATTACATTATCTTAGGTGTACAGCCCAATCAAGACATCAGTAATCATCCAAACGATGTGAAGACCTGCGGTCTTCAACCACCGTCTTCATCCTCGACACATCGTCGAATCAGTTATTCAGAATGGGATAAACCCGGTCTTTCTGAATAACTTGCGTACATAATAAACAAGTGCTATAAAAACACAACATATGCCTCATTCCAATCCAGAGTATTCCTTTATTCAAATATTCTTATACTTTGGGAAGGGTTCCCAATAATTTTATCAAAGATAAATTCTTTAAATTTATTCTTTAATCTTCCTTTGGATATCATTTCAATATAATTAAAGATGCATTAAAACTCCACTTGGTCTTAATCTTTCCAAAATTCAATATTAATGACTGTTTAACTTGGGAAATCATATCCTGTCTTTAACTGGGTTAAAGAACCAATGTCATTTAAAACACGGTTCACGATAAACCCAAAATCACATTCCGTTCCATCAGCCTTTAACCGTAAATTAGCAAGTGAACAATTCCCTAAGTGTTAACCCCGAAGGCCGAAACCAACATCAGATCAATACCCAGGAAACCATTCAACTTAACTAATCTCTAGTTAGTTTCTGATTTTCTTAACTCCATTGGGCCTAAGAACAGTATTATTAAAGATACCATTCACGAAAACCCAAAATCTTATTCCTGTCTTTAACTGGGTTAAAGAATCAATGTCCTTTAAAACACGACTCGCGATAAACCCAAAATCACATTCCATTCTATCAGCTTTTAACCGTAAATTAGCAAGTGAACAATTCCCTAAGTATTAACCCCGAAAGCCGAAACCAAGATCAGATCAATACCCAGGAAACTATTCAACTTAACTAATTTCCAGTTAGTTTCTGATTTTCTTAAATCCATTGGTCTAAGAACAGTATTATTAAAGATACCATTCACGAAAACCCAAAATCTTAATTCTTTGTTAATCGGGTTAAAGAACAAGTATTATTTAAAACATCATTCACGATAAACCCAAAGACCAATTTCAATTCCATTCCAGTTAAATATCAATTAATTGGTATACTTCATTAAATCTAAATAAAAAGATTAATCTTTTCTCAACTGGGTTCAAGAACAGTGTTAATGAAGGCACCATTCACGACAAACCCAAAATCACATTTGATATTAAATACAAGGCTCTGAATAGAAAATATATCGTCTTATATTCAATATCAAATTCTGGAATCAACAAATACTGTATTGGAATAACGATATATATCTTCCAAATTCCTCCGCAATATCCGTATAATCACGGAATCCAATATCGAAATATTCCGAAGATAATTTCGATTCAAATCCATTCCAATTCTTACACTGGAAATTCTGGTTATTTTTAAAACCACTTCAAAAATCGAATTTATTTATTTAAAAATATTGGATTATAATTCTAGTTCATAACTAGTTTATTTCGATAAAAATATATTTTTATCTTTTCAAATATGGAGTTTTTTATCCCAATTCTTTCCAAATCATTTCTTATGATTTTACACTAATTATTGATATTTTTAATAATTTTATCAAGGCCCGTACAGTCGATTTCCATAAAAAGCCATCGAACTGCACTTACAACGACCTTTTCCAAATTTGATTTGGACATAATTTTAAATCCAACCGTTAGATTTCTAATTTCTTGTATTCTTTAGAAAGCTCTTTTCGATACAAACCCAACGGTTCTAGTTTTAGGAGAATCCGACGGTCGTATCTCCCGTAACGTCCATTCGAAGTCAATGGTCGAAATTCGCGAACTGCCGCAGCGCGACGCTTTCTATTCTGGCCATTATATCATATATATAATATATATTTTGTTGATTTCCAATTAAAACATATTTTATAAATCGTTTTAAATTCGTTTTCAAAATGATTTTAACTTCATATTCAATTTCAAATCAAAATTGAATATTCCATATCATCGATATATAAATGATAGTATTTTCAAAACATTAGATTTGGAAATCAATTCCTTTTCTGTATTCATTATAAAAATGAATAAAATCGATATAAATATCATTCATGTCAAAATGGCGTTAATCTAATCAATACCGATTTATATATTTAAATATTTTCGTGTCCATCCCAAATCGGACATCAAAATCATATTTTGGTCTTTTACTGAATTATTATTTTAAAATAATCGTTATTTTAAAATAATCGTTATTTCAAAATATTCATTCTTTCTGAACTGGAATCAGACACAGTCAATTACCATATAATGTCATTATATGGATTTCACACAATAAATGTGTATAACAACCATAAAACACAGTCAACTATCATACATAGTGCATTCTACACTGCATAAGCATCAAATATAAATATTTAACGCTTACAACATCCTGTCAATCAATCGATCAACATACAGCTAATTATTGGGACTAGTGTATGTCATATATCATCTCAATACCCGTGTGGGGTTTCGATCAACAAATATTGAATTTTATTTGTGCAGTTGAGCGATGTGTAAAATTTATCGTCCTAATCAATATCAGTCAAATCAGTGCACATAAACAATTCGTCCGATTTGTTTATGAATATTTATTTTATCCATATACGCGTTAAAAATTATATTTTTAACTATAAAATATTTTATTCCATTCCACATCACACAATCAATTTTCACAACATAACCAAACAAACAAACAAGTCGTCCATGGTCTGTGGACAACGGGTGTCGGGTGCTGCTAAGCACCGTCTGCATCCTAGTATATATTTTAACTAGAAAATAAAATTAAAGTGAGAAGTTTTTACCTTTGGTATTCACTTCTCCATGCTTTGATTGTCGACCTATGTAGTATACCTACGTTAAAAATTATTTTTTTAACCAATCAATAATTATTTCTTTGTATGATTATTTTATAAATAACATACATAGGCTAAAAATTATATTTTTACCTTTCTAAAAATAATTTCATATTTTTATAACAACGCTACATAGATAAAAATCACATTTTTATGCCGCTACTATATAGATAAAAATCAAGTATTTCTATCGATAATGAATATATAAAAATCACATCTTTATTTCGCTACCTATATAAAAATCACATTTTTATTTTCTCTATTATATAAAAATCATATTTTTATTATCTCTCTAATATAAAAGTCATATTTTTATTATCTATATAATATGAAAATCATATTTTTATTATATATAATATAAAAATCATATTTTTATTTTCAAAAATCATATCTTTATTGTTAAAAATCCAACCTTTTTATTTTGAAAACAATATATATTTTTATTCATGAAAATCAGATTTTTAGATTGATTAAACTAAACTAAATATTTAAAATAAATTAAAACAAAGCAAAATAAAAATTTACATCATATGGGGTTTTATGCGATTAACGGCTAGAAGGAAGGGGAGAAGAGGGCTGGGGAGGCTCGGCGGCGCTGGAGGAGGTCGGAGGGGGTATGGCGGTGTGGTGGCAAGTTGCGGCGGTAGCTAGGTTTTTTTGGGGGAAAAGAGGGGTGCGGATCTGCATCGGAGAGGGGGCGAGAAGGGGTTGGGGTCGCCGGATATGCGGAAGACGGAAGGAGGCCGGTGGCGCATCATCGTGGTTGGCGACGGGCCTGGGATGGGTGGAGGCGCGAACATCGTCGTTTTTTTTAATTTGGTTTTCTGTGTTGACCGTATGATAGAGGAAAAGGAGAGAGCATATGGGGGGAGTTATGCAATTATATTTTATTAGCTTTTTTTTAATAATTAATTATTCTCCAAAAAGTAACTTTAGATTTTGATCTCCAAACGAGACCCAACGACTGCCGCCCTTAGCTAATTACCCCCATTACGAACACAATGGGATATGTCTCATAATCCAATTCGACTGTTTCGATCAGTTTCCGTCAAAATCAAAATATAAATCTTTGTATTGAATTTTAAACATACATTTCAATTTATCGGGTCACATACGGACCCCAAAAATTATTTCTAGCTTCGTATTAATGATACGGTCCTAACAAAACCAATTTCATCAAATTTGAAGACCGTTTGAAAAATGGCCATTTTCTGGTCGATCCAAATTGACTGAAACTGTCAAAACACGTTTTCTTTTGCCATACTCACATATTAATCCCAAAAATTATGAATTTTGGAATCTAGCAATAACTTGACATCCCGGATCCAACAAAAGTGGTTTCGTCGAAAACGGAGGTCGTTTGCAAAATTTCCATTTTTAAGGGCCAAAATTCCATAACGACTATTGTGAATTTTCAACTGGGCATAACTTTTTATTCCCGCTATGAAATTTCAATTTTTCGGATTCATTGGAATGATATTTTCAAATAGATTCTAATACTTTTGGTTTCGCTAAAATCCGATTTATTTTGAATCCTGTACATTCAATTGAATTTTGAAATCGGAACTTCCGCGCCATTTTCAATTCCTTTTATAATTAAAAATAAATATTTATATTCTAACGTCGGTTCAAATAAACATATACATTCTAATTCTATTCAAAAATAAATTTCTCATCGTTATTATTTAAAATAAACATTTTAATTATTCAAAATTCATTTAAAATTGCCAAAATAAAATTTTTAAATTGGTTCAGATTTCCCGGGTTGTTACAATCTCCCCCACTTAAAATCTTTTCATCCTCGAAAAGGAACGAGGTGAAAGTTGTTTTACTAATTTACTCAACTTTCAGTTTGGCTTTCATTCTTTAACTTTTCAGTTTTTAAGAATTTCTAATTTGTCCAAAATTTGGCTAACGCCCTAATTTTCGAAAAATTTCGCCATAACCTCCTTTGTACGGGGGCACCGGGAAAATCCCCAAACTGCCACATAGGCCCTCTCATCTCAAAAAGAAAAAGAGACAGCCAAGAAGCTAGCCAATCGGCTCATAAAATCATCAAAATCCCCAAGAAATACAATAAACCTGTACCTATTTGTCGGGCAAACAATTTTATTCCTCTACTTAGCTTTCCTTGCTATGACCTGTTCATATATATATATATATATATGTGTGTGTGTGTGTGTACATGCATGTATTTGCAATCAATTTTCAATATTCGACACAATTTGGTTATTTGTACCGTTCTTTCATATAATGGTCTTATTAGTTAACAAATAATCATACAACACAACCATCAATCAATTAGTGAATTAACGTTTCAAATTCATAATTTTGACATATATACAAAAATCACTTTTTTGATGCCAAGTCACAACAATATATTCTAACTATATTTTGGTTCTTACACCAGTCAGTTGGAATCATATAAACATCACACTTTCGAAACTCGAACATAAATTCTAATGATGTCTGGACGATCATCAGAATCATCCCTGGGCGACTAGAGTGTGATTCTATATCTATCCAGTATATTAAAACTTCGAATACACGTGGATGAGACGTATATGCAAAGACTTTATATACTTGATTGTCCAAATCAATTTAAAATAAATATTCAAATATGAATAATAAAGTTTAAATTTTCAAAACAAAACTTGTTTTCAATTTTATTTTAAAAATAACACTCTTCACACTCGTTCTAGGATACTACTGATCCTATCTCTAATGAGTCATTCTCATTGGATATTACTAATCCAATCTCTGATGAATTCTTTCGTTTGGTTCTAACGTGTCTTGTTCTCCGAGATCTGTAAACCAAAGCTCTGATACCACTGTAAGGACCTGTAACTTCCCCGTAAAGGAAAGCCCGGATTGCTTTGAGGACAAGACGAATCAGAACACAAACGACATAACATTTCATTGCTTATTACAACAATTTCATCAGATTACAAGAATATACAGAGTATGAACAAATAATATACATTTGATAAATATCAGAGATTTACAAGTTACAATACAGTGGAAAATAATACAAAAACACAACAGAAAGAGATATACGGATATAGAGCTTTCCGAATATCATTCCAGTTGTAAACCAGGATCCTGTGAATATAATAAATCCGCAAAACCAAAACTACTAGCTGCCCATGGAAAAATAGGGGCACCCAGAGTTTAGGTTAAAACAATAAACACAGGTCATTCATGTAACTGGTGTGAGAACTAAAACAGTTATTTAAAACTTTACTTCAGAATCAAATATATTAAAGGACCACGCCGTATAACACGGAACGAGTTTCCTCCCAAGAGTACCAGTGCATATAACAAAATAGTGCAATGCTTTTTGAAAAAATGTAGCTATTATAAGACCCAGGTCCTATCACACAATGCAACGCAAGCCGGGGGATAGGGTTTTCCCTTATAATAGCCAAACATGCTTGGTACGTTAAAACAAATCATTTGATACTATTATAAGTGCATAGTGTATAAAACAACTTCAAATATAAATGTATCAATCCTAGGCGGTATGGGTACCATATATCATGTCGCCAATACTAGGCTCTACAATCAAAACCGCAAATGTCATGTATTGGAAGTTGAATTTCCATCTGTGAACCAAGGCAAGGGATTGTCCTTACAGCTTCGAGACAATCTAGCTTACCATGTCTCAGGCAATTACTCTGTCAAGCCTTTAGATCGTCAGATCCGATCCACAAGATGTGGATTAAAATGCCTGAACACTACGTTTCCCGCCCTATGGGGTGTAAACTGGTCGTATCCCGACCAAACTATCGGTCCTAGAACGAGCGATATAACCGAGACGCCTCGCAATCCATCATCCACATAATTAAAATGTCAGGACTAGTAAAACGCTGACACCACTCCTAGTTGGAAAGAAACGCATGTCCTCCCTGAAGTCCTCTCCCGTTTCTGGTTCACACCGGGGTGTGAGGCTCGCGAATTAATGCTACACAAAGCTACGCTATATCAAAGTCATGCTTTAATCATCAACCACAAGAGTATGCTTTTCAAAAAAAGTCTTGATCATTTGCATCTCAACATGCCACATAGGCAATTCACGCTATGCAACTGATGTATATCAATCACACAGAATGAAATCTGATGTCAGACACACATCCATTTACAAGTTCGTTCTGGGTCTGAACGAAAACGGAGGCACCTTATTCCTCCCCCATATGTCCGATACAGGGGAGAGGTCCTCGCATATCCGGTCGATCTCTAAGTACGTCTGTAAGATCACCACTTATTACCTTGTCTTGGGTGTACAGCCCAATCAAGACATCAATAATCATCCAAATGATGTGAAGATCTCCGGTCTTCAACCACCGTCTTCATCCTCGACACATCGCCGATTCAGTTATTCAGAATTGGATAAACCCAGTCTTTCTGAATAACTCGCGTATACAATAAACAAGTGCTATAAAAAACACAACATAAGCCTTATTCTAATCCAGAATATTTCTTTATTCAAATATTCTTATACTTTGGGAAAGGTTCCCATTAATTTTATCAAAGATAAATTCTTTAAATTTATGCTTTAATCTTCCTTTGGATATCATTTCAATCTAATTAAAGATGCATTAAAACTTCACTTGATTTTAATCTTCCCAAAAATCAATATTAACGATTTTTTGACTAGGGAAATCATATCCTGTCTGTAACTGGGTTAAAGAAACAATGTCGTTTAAAACCCGGTTCATGATAAGCCCAAAATCACATTCCATTCCATCAGCCTTTAACCGTAACTTACCAAGTGAACAATTCCCCAAGTATTAACTGCAAAGGCCGAAACCAACATCAGATCAATACCCAGGAAACCATCAACTTAACTAATCTCCAGTTAGTTTCTGATTTTCTTAACTCCATTGGGTCTAAGAACAGTATTATTAAAGATACCATTCACGACAACCGAAAAACTTATTCCTGTCTTTAACTGGGTTAAAGAACTAATGTCCTTTAAAACACAGTTCACGATAACCCCAAAATCACATTCCATTCTATCAGCCTTTAATCGTAAATTAGCAAGTGAACAATTCCCTAAGTATTAACCCCGAAGGCCGAAACCAACATCAGATCAATACCCAGGAAACCATTCAACTTAACTAATTTCCAGTTAGTTTCTGATTTTCTTTACTCCATTAGGTCTAAGAACAGTATTATTAAAGATACCATTCACGACAACCCAAAATCTTATGTAACAACCCGGAAAATCTGGGCCAGTTTAAAATTTTTATTTTGGCAATTTTAGCGAATTTTGATTATTTAAAATGGATTATTTTAAATAAAATCGACGAGAAATTTATTTAGAAAATAATTCGACGTATATATTATATACGTCGTCGTTAGAATATAAATATTTATATATATTTATAAATAGAATTGAAAATGGCGCGGTAGTTCGATAATTCGATTTCAAACTTAAATTGAATGTACCGGGTGCAAAACAATCCGGATTTTAGTGAAACCAAAAATAATGGAATCTAATTGATAATATCTTTCCAACGAATCTTGAAAATCAAGATTTCATAGCGGGAATCAAAAGATATGTCCAGTTGAAAATTCTGAATAGTCGCTATGGAATTCAGGCCCTTAAAAATGGACATTTTGCAAATGACCTCGGATTTCGACGAAACCAGTTTTGTTGGATCCGCAGTGTCAAATTATTGCTAGATTCCAAATTTCATAATTTTTCGAAGCAATATGTGAGCGTGGCAAAGGAAAACGTGTTTTGACCATTTCAGTTGATTTTACTCGACTGGAAATTGGCCATTTTTCTAACGGTCTCAGAATTCGACGAAACTAGTTTTGTTAGGACCGTATCGTCAACACGAAGCTAGAAAATATTTTTCTGGAATTTTTCGAGTTCGTATGCGACCCCGGTAATTTGAAATGTACGTTTAAAATTCAATATAGAGATTTAAATGTAAATTCAACGGAAACTGATTGTAACGATCAAATCAGCTTGCGATACATATCCCATTGGGTTCGGAATGGGGGTTAAACGCTATGGACGACAGGCGGTGGGCCTCGTTTCGAGGTCATGGGTAAAAGTCAACTTTATGCAGTTAATTTAATAAATAAAAAAAAATATTTCCCTCCTTTATTTTCCCTCTGCCCCCCCCCCCCCCCCGATTTCATTCTGCAGTAAACAAAAAAAAAATAAAAAAAAAAATAAAGAAGAAGAACGGAGGGAGAGCAGCTCGTCGCCTCCGCCTAGCTCTGCCCGCCTCCGCCTGTTTCCCCCCCCTCCCTAGATCGAAGACCCAAGCCTCCAGGAGCATCGTGACCCCCAGTTCTCGAGCCGTTCGAAACCCTAGCACCACCGCCCCTCCCCCATTCGAACGAGCAAGAGCCTCCACCGCCGACGAACTAGAGGCCGCCCCACCTCCAGCTCCGTCGATCTGCGAAAACCCTCTGTAAGTGTTTTGTTATTTTATCTTTAATGATTTTTTCAATTAAAAGTAAAACTGATTTTATTTTAGCAATTAAAAACTGATTTTTTTTAAAGCATTATAAAACTGATTTTTTTAAAGCATTATAAAACTGATTTTTATAAGTAGAAATTATAGATTTTTATCATTTTAAAGTTAAGTTTTTATTAATAAAAAGGTTTGATTTTTTTTTGGTTAAAAAGATTAGATTTTTCTTTTTCTCTTAAAGCTTTGATTTTTAATCATGAAAACATGATTTTTATTCGAAGGAATTTTGAATTCGTAGGAGGTAGAAAAAGTTTAGAATTTTGTTGTAGGAAAAATAAGATTTTTGATGAGATAAAAATTAGATTTTTGACGAGATAAAAATTAGATCTTAGCGGCTTAAAAATATAATCTTTATATTCAAAGTAGAGGTTTAAAAATATAATCTTTATATATGGAATAACGATAGAAAAATATAATTTTTATATATTGAACTTCGATAGAAAAATATAATTTTTATATATTGAACTTCGATAGAAAAATATAATTTTTATATATTGAACTTCGATAGAAAAATATAATTTTTATATATTGAACTTCGATAGAAAAATATAATTTTTATATATGAAACTTCGAAAGAAAAATATAATTTTTCTATATTCAATAATGAAGTAAAAATTCGATTTATATATATTGAATAGCGAAGTAAAAATTCGATTTTTATATATTGAATAGCGAACTAAAAATTCGATTTTTATATATTGAATAGCGAACTAAAAATTCGATTTTTATATATTGAATAGCGAACTAAAAATTCGATTTTTATATATTGAATAGCGAACTAAAAATTCGATTTTTATATATTGAATAGCGAACTAAAAATTCGATTTTTATATATTGAATAGCGAACTAAAAATTCGATTTTTATATATTGAATAGCGAACTAAAAATTCGATTTTTATATATTGAATAGCGAACTAAAAATTCGATTTTTATATATTGAATAGCGAACTAAAAATTCGATTTGTATATATTGAATAGCGAAATAAAAATTCGATTTTTACATATGTAGAGAATACGGGCGAAAGCGACAAAAAGGCGAGGTCGACGAAGAATTCTGCAAAAGAAGAGTCAAGAAGTTGGATAGCTATATGTGAGAACTTCTCACCTTTCAATTTAATTTTTCTAGTTATATATATACTAGGATGCAGACGGTGTTTAGTAGCACCCGACACCCGTCATCCACAGACCATGGATGGCTTGTTTGTTAAATTGTTTGGTTGTGTAGTTGATTAGATGATTTGATTTGAAATTGAATTGTTTGGTGATTGTGATTGTTGAGTGAATGGCGTGGGCCTTCACTAGACCGGGGATAAGGCTAGGCCTCGTCCCGTTTCTAGTATAGTGCCGTTATGCCGCCGAAATTTTCTAAAATATGTTAGAAAAATAAAAATATCATTTTATTTAATAAATGAATTGAATAGAAATTCATAGGTTGAAATAAAATGTTTTATCGTTAAAAATATAATTTTTAACGTGAATGTGAATAAATAAAATATTCATTTACAAACCGGACGGTTTGTTTATGTACACTTATTTGAATGACATTGATTGGGACGATAAATTTCACACATCGCCCAACTGCACAAATAAAAAATGTGTTTGATTGTTTGAAACCCCACACGGGTGTTAGGATGAAATTTGAAGTTCACTCATCCTGATAGATTAAATATGTCGATCGATTGATTGACAGGCTGTTATAAGCGTGGAATATCTATATTTGATGCTTATACAGTGTAGTGCACTTTGGTTGATGGTTGATTATTTTTCAATGCTATTATATACATGTGTTGTATGAAAATCCATATAATTAAAATTATATGGTGATTGATTGGGCCTCATTCCAATTTAGAAAATAAAGAATATTATAAAATAAAAGTTCATGTGTTGACAGTACTCATTCATTGAGATTGGTCATGTGTTGAACGAAATATTTTAATATTAAAATTTACATCTTTATCGATATAAAATAAAAGTTCATGTGTTGACAGTACTCATTCATTGAGATTGGTCATGTGTTGAACGAAATATTTTAATATTAAAATTTACATCTTTATCGATATAAAATAAAAGTTCATGTGTTGACAGTACTCATTCATTGAGATTGGTCATGTGTTGAACGAAATATTTTAATATTAAAATTTACACTTTTATCGATATAAAATAAAAGTTCATGTGTTGACAGTACTCATTCATTGAGATTGGTCATGTGTTGAACGAAATATTTTGAAAATAGCAACTATTTTGAATAAAGAAACATTTGAAATAGAATATTTGAAAATAGAAATTTATGAAGCCGTGTTGATTAGATTGACGCCATTTTGACGTGAACGGTATTTATATTGAATTTATAACGATTTCGAAATGAATTGAATTGAAAACGATTTCGAATTGAATTTATAACGATTTCGAAATGAATTGAATTGAAAACGATTTCGAATTGAATTTATAACGATTTCGAAATGAATTGAATTGAAAACGAATTCAAATTGAATTGAAAGCGAATTGAAATGAATTCAAATTGAATTGAAATTTGAATTGAATAGAAATGAATTTTGAAACGAATTTATAAAGAAGAATTCAATTTTGATTTGAATTGAAATGGAAGTTGAAATTGCTTTTGAAACGATTTTAAAACTATTCATATAATTCGTTTTAAATAGAAATCGACGAAATATATATTATATATATTATATATATAATATAATGGCCTGAATAGAACGCGCCGCGGCAGTTCGTGAATTTCGACCATTTATTTCAAACGGACATTACGGGAGATCCGACCGTCGGATTCTCCTAAAACCGGAACCGTTGGGTTCGTATCGAAAAGAGATTTCTAACGAATGTTAGAAATTTGAAATCTAACGGTTGGATTTGGAGATACGTCCAAATCAAATTCGAAAAAGGTCGCTGTAAGTGCAGTTCGATGGCCATTGATGGAAATCAACTGTACGGGCCTTGATAAAATTATTAAAAATAGTAATAATTTGTGTAAAATCATAAGAAATGATTTGTGAAGATTTGGGATGAAAAACTCCATGATTGAAAAGATAAAATAGATTTTTATCGAAATGAACTAGTTTTGAACTAGAATTATAATTCTATTTATTTTTAAATAAATAAATTGAATTCAAAAAGGGTTTTAAAAATAACCAAAATTTCCAATGATTGCATTGGAGTGGAATTGAATCGAAATTGTCTTCGGAATATTTCGATGTTGGAATTCGTGATTATACAGATGTTGTTATGGAAATTTGAAAGATATATATTTATATCGTTATTTCCAATACGACATTTGTTAATCGTAGAATTTGATATTGAATATAAGCCGGGATATTTTCTATTCAGAGCCTAGTATTTAATATCAAATGTGATTTGGGTTTGTCGTGAATGGTGTCTTCACTAACACTGTTCTTGAACCCAGTTGAGAAAAGATTAAATCTTTTTATTTAGATTTAATGAAGTGTACCAATTAAATAATGTTTAATTGGAATTAAATCGATATTGATTTTTGGGTTTATCGTGGACAGTGTTTTAAATAACACTCGTTCTTTAACCCGATCATTAATGAAATGTGATTTTGGGTTGTCGTGAACGGTATCTTCAATAATACAGTTCTTAGACCTAAAGGAGTTAAGAAAATTAGAAACTAGCTGGAGATTAGTTAAGTTGAATAGTTTCCGAGGCATTGATCTGATGTTGGTTTCGGCCTTCGGGATTAATACTTAGGGAATTGCTCACTTGCTAATTTACAATTAGGGACTGATTGAAATGTGATGTGATTTTGGGTTTATCGTGAACCGTGTTTTAAATGACACTGATTCTTTAACCCAGTCACAGATTAAAACTAAGTAGTGTTTTAATGAATCTTTAATTAGATTGAAATAATCGAAATGGAGTATCACCAGTTTTGCTCCAGGCGATAGTTAAATCTTTAATTAGATTTGAACGTGAAATGGTAATTGAATTTACCGATAACACTGTGGTGTTAGATATGAAGTATTACCAGTTTTACTTCATGGGATAAATAGGTTGGGATTGGGAAATTAAAACCAATGATTACTTCGGTAAGGTTCGTTAATCTCGACTAGTTGAATCGAAATTCAAAAGAAGAATAAATTCAAGAAGTTTATCTTGGATAAAATTAATGGGAGCCTTTCCCTATGAATGTGAAATCAGAAACTAACTGTCGGTTAGCTAGGCAGAATGGTTTTCTGGATGTTGATCTGATGTTGGTTTCGGCCTTCGGGGTTAATATTTGGGGAATTATTCTCTTGATTAATTTACGGTTAGTGACTGATGAATTGGAATGAGGCGTATGTTGTGTTTGTGTAACACTTATTTAAAATATACGCGAGTTATTCGGAAAGACCGGGTTTATCCCATTCTGAATAACTGATACGACGATAAGTCGAAGATGAAGACGATGGTCGAAGACCGGAGGTCTTCACGTCGTTTGGGTGATTACTGATGATCTTGATTGGGCTGTACACCCAAGAAGATGGAAACAGTTAGTGATCGTCCAGACGTACTTGGAGATCGATGGATATGCGGGGTACTAGGTGCCTCCGGTTTCGTTCAGACCCAGAACGGACTTGTAAATGGACTGTGTGTCAGACATTGGATTTTAGTCCGTGTGATTGATTTCTATTAAATATATATCTGTTTGGCGGCGGAGAATTTATTCTCTTGCTTAACGCCCTTCTCTGAGACGTACGAGCTCAGGGGTTATATATTGATGGATATCAAACGCATGGAGTGAATTGCCTGTGTGGCATGCCTAAGTGGCAATTGATCGAGGCTTCTGTTGAAAAGCAAAGTCTTGTGGTGATGATCAAAGCACGGCCTTTGTGGCGTAGCTTTGTGTAACGTTTGCATCGCGAGTTTCACACTCGGTATGAACCAAAAACGGGAGAGGACATCAGGGAGGACTTGCGTTTCTTTCTAGCTAGAAGTGGCGTCAGTGGTTTTACACGCCCTGACGAGTTTGACTTATGTGGTTGTTGCGGTTGCGAGGCGCCTCGGTTATATCGGTTTCGGCCGAATGCATTCTGGTCGGCTGACGGACCAGACTTACACCCCATAGGGTGGGGAGACGTATTGTTCAGGCATAATAATCCACTCCGTGTGGACCGGCCCTGACGATCCAAGGGGCAGTTGCGGCTGTTCCTGAGACACGGGCTAGAGCGTCTCGAATCGGTTGAGGACTATCTTTTGCCTCGGTTCATAGATGGAAATCCAATTTCCAAATACGTGACATTTGCGGTTTTAGTTGTAATCCTATATATGGCGACATAGTGGGATGGGGCGCTTATGCCGCCTATGATTGATACTTATGATTTGAAGTTGTTTTATACACTATGCACTTATTATAGTATCAAATGATTTGTTTTAAACGTATCAAGCATTCTTTGGCTGTTATAAGGGAAAACCCTATCCCCCGGCTTGCGTTGCATTGTGTGATAGGACCTGGGTCTTATAACAGCTTCATTTTTCTTTATTTAGCATTGCGCTGTTTGTTTTATGCACTGGTATTCTTGGGAGGAAACCCGTTCCGTGTTATACGGCGTGGTCCCTTGATTTACCTAAATTTTAAAATAAAGATTAACTGTTTTAGTTCTCACACCAGTCACATGACTGACCTGGAGTTTATTGTTTTAACCTAAACTCTGGGTGCCCCTATTTTGACACGGGCAGCTAGTAGTTTTGGTTTTGCAGATTTATATTCACAGGATCCTGGTTTACAGCTGGAATGATATCCGGAAAGCTTTGTATCCGTATATCTCTTCTCGTTGTGCATTGTATTATTTTCCGCTGCTATGTATTTAAATGTAATTTAAATTTCTGATATTTATGTGTAATATATATCCATTTATACTCTGTATATTCTTGTAATCTGATGTATTGTTGTAATATACAATGAAATGTTCTTCTGTATGCGTTCTGTTGTGGCTTGTTCTCGAACTATCCGACGCTTTCCTTTACGGGGAAGTTACGGGTCTTTACATCTTATTCCTTTGTTAATCGGGTTAAAGAACAATTGTTATTTAAAACACCGTTCATGATAAACCCAAAGACCAATTTCAATTCTGTTCCAATTAAATATCAATTAATTGGTATACTTCATTAAATCTAAATAAAAAGATTTAATCTTTTCTCAACTGGGTTCAAGAACAATGTTAATGAAGACACCATTCACGACAAACCCAAAATCACATTTGATATTAAATACGAGGCTCTGAATAGAAAATATATCAGCTTATATTCAATATCAAATTCTGGAATCAACAAATACCGATTGGAATAACAATATATATATATATATCTTCCAAATTCCTCCACAATATCCGTATAATCACGGAATCCAATACCGAAATATTCCGAAGATAATTTCGATTCAAATCCATTCCAATTCATATATTGGAAATTCAGGTTATTTTTAAAACCACTTCAAAAATCCAATTTATTTATTTAAAAATATTGGATTATAATTCTAATTCATAACTAGTTAATTTCGATAAAAATACATTTTTATCTTTTCAAATATGGAGTTTTTCATCCCAATTCTTTCCAAATCATTTCTTATGATTTTACACTAATTATTGATATTTTTAATAATTTTATCAAGGCCCGTACAGTCGATTTCCATAAACGGCCATCGAACTACACTTACAGCGACCTTTTCCAAATTTGATTTGGACATAATTCCAAATCCAACCGTTAGATTTCTGATTTCTTGTATTCGTTTGAAAGATCTTTTCAATACGAACCCAATGGTTCCGGCTTTAGGAGAATCCGATGGTCGGATCTCCCATAACGTCCATTCGAAGTCAATGGTCGAAATTCGCAAACTGCCACAGTGCGATGCGTTCTATTCAGGCCATTATATCATATATATATGGTATATAATATATACTTCGTTGATTTCCATTTGAAACTTATTTTTTAAATCGTTTTAAATTCGTTTTCAAAATGATTTCAACTTCATATTCAATTTCAAATCAAAATTGAATATTCCATATCATCGATATATAAATGAGAGTATTTTCAAAACATTAGATTTGGAAATCAATTCCTTTTCTATATTCATTATAAAAATGAATAAAATCGATATAAATATCCTTCACGTCAAAATGGCGTTAAAGGCTTTATATATTAAATATTTTCGTGTCCATCCCAAATCGGACATCAAAATCATATTTTGATGTTTTACTGAATATTATTTTAAAATATTCGTTATTTTAAAATAATCGTTATTTCAAAATATTCATTCTTTCTGAACTGGAATCAGACACAGTCAATTACCATATAATGTCATTATATGGATTTCACACAACAAACATGTACAACAACCATAAAACACAGTCAACTATCATCCAGAGCGCATTCTACACTGCATAAGCATCAAATATAAATATGTAATGCTTACAGCAACCTGTCAATCAATCGATCAACATACAGCTAATTATTGGGAGTAGTGTATGTCATATATCATCCCAATACCCGTGTGGGGTTTCAATTAACAAATAATGAACTTTATTTGTGCAGTTGGGCGATGTGTAAAATTTATCGTCCCAATTAATATCAGTTAAATCAGTGCACATAAACAAATCATCCAATTTGTTTATGAATATTTATTTTATCCATATACGCGTAAAAAATTATATTTTCAACTATAAAATATTTTATTCCATTCCACATCACACAATCAATTTTCACAACATAACCAAACAAACAAACAAGTCATCCATGGTCTGTGGACAGCGAGTGTCGGGTGCTGCTAAGCACTGTCTGCATCCTAGTATATACTTTAACTAGAAAATAAAATTAAAGTGAGAAGTTCTCACCTTTGGGATTCACTCCGCTGTGCTTTGATTGTCGATCTATGTAGTATACCTACGTTAAAAATTATATTTTTAACCAATCAATAATTATTTCTTTGTATGATTATTTTATAAACAACATACATAGGCTAAAAATTATATTTTTATCTTTCTAAAAATAATTTAATATTTTTATAACAATGCGTCGGAGAGGGAGGCGAGAGGGGGTTGGGGTCGCCGGATATGGGGAAGACGGAGGGAGGCCGGCGGCGCATCATCGTGGTTGGCGACAGGCCTGGGATGGGTGGAGGCACGAACATCGTCGTTTTTTTATTTGGTTTTCTGCATTGATCGTATGATAGAGGGAAAGGAGGGAGTATATGGGGGGAGTTATGCAATTATATTTTATTAGCTTTTTTTAATAATTAATTATTCTCCAAAAAGTGACTTCAAATTTCAAACTTCAAACGAGACCCAACGACTGCAGCCCCTAGCTGATTACCCTCATTCCGAACACAATGGGATACGTCCTGCAAGCCAATTCGACTGTTTAGATCAGTTTCCATCAAAATCAAAATATAAATCTTTGTATTGAATTTTAAACGTACATTTCAATTTATCGGGGTCACATACGGACCCCAAAAATTCCCGAAAAATTATTTCTAGCTTCGTATTGACGATACGGTCCTAAAAAAACTAATTTCGTCATATTTGAAGACCGTTTGAAAAATGGCTATTTTCTGGTCAATCCAAATTGGCTAAAGGGTGCGTTTTATACAGGTCCCTATTAACTTTTTAAATTAGGCTCACATCCGGTCATAAACTTATTGTAAATTTAGTCCCTATTTTTTGAAAATTCAATAAAAAATAAAATATAAAAAAAATCACCTAAATTCGTATTAAAATAAAAAAATTAATCAAAAAAATTCAGGTGAAAAAAACATCAAAAACCACGTCAAAATCAAGAATTACACCAAAAACAACGAAATGCAGTAAAATGCATCGACAAATGCATATATTTCATATAGTTGCATACATATATGCATTTATTTCAATTTCCATGACAAAACTGCAGTATAAATGCATACATGTATGCACATACTATGAACACATGCATCTTCTGATGCATTTCTTAAAAACTTCATACAGACATCCAATTTATTCACTTTTGCATTGATTTTTACATATTTGCATACATGTATAAAGTTATATAGGAAAACAGCATACGTATATGCAGTTTTTCAAGAGACGTGCAAAAATATGTGCATGTGTATACGGATAGTTGCATACATATGTGCAACTATTAGTAAAAGTTGCATAGATGTATGCAACTTTTTTTTCCTTACGTGGACTCCTGTTGAGGTTTCCAGAATTTAGATTTTTTTTTTAATCAGAGCCGCTTTTTTTGCCAGAAAATGAAAAGGCGGAGTGCTTGAAACCAGGAGGCGGAAGTACTGAAAAGTGGCAGGCGCAACATAAAAAGAGGGGCGGGTTTACAACTAAAATATGGGAGGGATGTGAGGTGTATTAAGTTTGAAAATAGGGATGTGTCC
This sequence comes from Allium sativum, assembly GCA_030737875.1. Lineage (NCBI taxonomy): Eukaryota > Viridiplantae > Streptophyta > Magnoliopsida > Asparagales > Amaryllidaceae > Allium > Allium sativum. The sequence continues at coordinate 974,382,197 of CM060915.1, read as the reverse complement.
CTAATTTTCACTTGGCTAAAACTATCAAAACACATTTTCTTTTGCCACGCTCACATATTAATCCCAAAAATTATGAATTTTGGAATCTAGCAATAACTTGACATCCCGGATCCAACAAAAGTGGTTTCGTCGAAAACGGAGGTCGTTTGCAAAATTTCCATTTTTAAGGGCCAAAATTCCATAACGATTATTCTGAATTTTCAACTGGGCATAACTTTTTATTCCCGCTATGAAATTTCAATTTTACGGATTCGTTGGAAAGATATTTTCAAATAGATTCTAATATTTTTTGTTTCGCTAAAATTCGGTTTAATTTGAATCCTGTACATTCAATTGAAATTTGAAATCGAGTTTTCAGACTACCACGCCATATTCAATTCCTTTTATAATTAAAAATAAATATTTATATTCTAACGTCGGTTCAAATAAACATATACGTTCTAATTCTATTCAAAAATAAATTTCTCGTCGTTATTATTTAAAAAAAATCATTTTAAATATTCAAAATCCATTTAAAACTGCCAAAATAAAATTTTTATATTTGTTCAGATTTCCCGGGTTGTTACATTTTCATTTTAAAACATGAATCTTTTTCTATATTTCTATTATTACATTAAAAAGTGAAATTTTAATGTAAAACATGTTTTCATTTTAAAACATGAATCTTTTTCTATATTTCTATTTTTACATTAAAAAGTGAATTTTTAATGTAAAACATGTTTTCATTTTAAAACATGAATCTTTTTCTATTTTTCTATTATTACATTGAAAAGTGAATTTTTAATGTAAAACATGTTTTCATTTTAAAACATGAATCTTTTTCTATATTTCTATTTTTACATTAAAAAGTGAATTTTTAATGTAAAACATGTTTTCATTTTTAAACATGAATCTTTTTCTATATTTCTGTTATTACATTAAAAAGTGATTTTTTAATGTAAAACCTGTTTTCATTTTTAAACATGAATCTTTTCTATATTTCTATTTCTACATTAAAATGTGAATTTGTATTGTAAAACATGTTTTCATTTTTAAACATGAATCTTTTCTATATTTCTATTTCTACATTAAAAAGTGATTTTTTTATTGTAAGACATGTTTTCATTTTTAAGCATGAATCTTTTCTATGTTTCTATTTTTATAACATTATATTAAAAGTAAGAATTCTTATGTAAACATGTTTTTATTCTAAAACATGAACATTACTCTATTTTCTTTCATGACATTAAAAATGTGAATTTTTAATGTAATCGTATTTATTTCATTTTTGTGACAATTCTTGTTCAACCAAATGATAAATTTGATATCTCATTTTTGTTGAAAACTCTAGTTCAACAAAATGACAAAACTGTATATTTTACTTTTGTTGAACACTCTAGTTCAACATATGACAAAACTGTGTATTTTATTTTTGTTGAAAACTCTAATTCAACAAATGACAAAACTGTATATTTATTTTGGTTGAAAACTCTAGTTCAACAAATGAAAAAATTGGTGTTTCCTATTTGTTGAAAATTCTAATTCAACAAATAGACAAAAATTGGTGCTTCATATTTGTTGAAAATTCTAATTCAACAAATAGACAAAAATTGGTGTTTCATATTTTTTTTCTTCCTAACAATCTGATTTAAAACAAAAATGTTCATTTTTGTTTTGGCCAATTTAATTTAAACAAAAATGACAATTCCAATGCCACTATTCTAAATTTGACAAATATGATGATTTTTGTCCAATAGTTCCAATTTGACAAAAATGACAAGTTTTGTCCAATTATTCAATATAACAAAGTGATAATTATTTTAATCAACTATTTCATCACAACACAATATATGTTTTAACAATTTTATCACCACAAAGTATAAACAAACAACCAGATCTATATACTTCATCCAGCACAGATCAAAGCATGAATCATAACAAATAGGAATTAACTATAGATTGGTGATAATAAAATCATAATTATTTCTAATTATAAAAAAAAGAAATAAATAGATTTCACACAATCGTTTAAATCTGAATGATTCCAATCTCAAATTTGACCAAAATTCGATCTGCTCGGAATTGGGGTCTAGTCAGTCCTGGCTCGGACTCACAATCGTAACGCTTCAGAAATCGTTCAATTCTGAGTTCATATGAATAAGATATGATTTATTTTATATTAATAACATTCTAAAATAAATTAATTAAATAATATATTTTAAAAAAACATCTTCTTCCTCTTATCAGACAAAGGCCGCGACCTTTTCAATGAACGTTCGAACCTAGGGTTCGATTTTCGATCCAAACAAAAGAGCTTCGTCACAATCAGGGATCAGCACGCCCGAGAGGAGCAAGAGGCACGCCTGGGGGGTCCCACTTCGGCCAACTCGAACGCGGCAACAGGGGGCAGAGCTCGAAACGATGGCACTTCAGGTGCGAAATCCGGTCCCAACATGCCACGAAACTTGATCAATCCCGTATGGAATTGTAGAGGAGAGAAATCTCTTCAAAATTGTCTGAAGGAGTGAAGGATTTTATAGTTTGGATCAATGGAAATTAGTGGATGAAGACAGGAAGAATTTCGGCCATTGGAAAAAGAGGGCGGCGGCTGTATACTGTATATTAGGGTTTGGAAGAATACTATTTATAATATTATAATATTAATTTTTTTAGTTAATGAATTTTAGCCTATAAACCTTAAAGGTTCCAATTTCAGCCCCGCAAAAGCCAGTCCTACCCAATTGCCCCTGTTTCAGAACCAATAGGCTAGGTCCCTTCAGCCCAAACGATTGTTTTCACACTGTTTTTTTTAATTTAAAATTTAAATCCTTTAATTAATTAATTCGATCGTACATTTAAATTCACCGGGGCCACATACGAAGTCCGAAAATTCCCGAAAAATAAATCTAGCTACGTTTTGACGATACGGTCCTAACAAAATTAATTTAATCAAATTTGGAGACTGTTTGAAAAATGGCCTTTTTTTAATAGTCGATTAAATTTAACAGAAATTACCGAACACAGTTTAATTTACTTCGGACAAAAATGGTTTCATAGAAAACGGAGGCCGTTTGTATAGTGGCCCTTCATATGGGCTATAAATTATACTATATTCCATAGCGACTATTCTGAATATTCAATTGGACATAAATTTTTATTCCCGCTATGAAATTTCGATTTTTCAGATTCATTGGAAAGATATTTTCAAACAGATTTAGATATTTTTGGTTTCACTAAAATCCGTTTTATTTTGAATCCTGTACATTCAGTCAAAGTTCAAATTCAACTTTTCAAACTACCGTGCTATTTCTAATTCCTTCTAAAATTAAAATAAATATATTCGTTCTAACTTCGATTTAAATAATTTTTAGTCGTTATTATTTAAAATAAATTATTTTAACTACTCAAAATTCATTGAAATAGACAAAATAAAAATTTTAAATTGGTTCTGATTTTCCGAGTTTTTACAATCTCCCCCACTTAAAATCTTCTCGTCCCCGAAAAGGAAAAAATAGTAAAGTAGGAAACAAAACAGAAAATGCAAGGTATTGTAAATGTACCTCAACACAAGAGTTACTCGGAGATGTCTACTCTACACTTGGGATAAGCCTCTTTGATGCTATCCTCTGTCTCCCATGTATAGTCTCTAGGTATTGTAAATGTACCTCAACACAAGAGTTACTCGGAGATGTCTACTCTGCACTTGGGATAAGCCTGTTTGATGCTATCCTCCGTCTCCTATGTACAGTCTCTAGGATCCCCGCTCCACTGCACTTTGACTAGGTGGATCCTATTGTTCCTCAGAACTCCGGTCTCTTTGCCAACAATTTTCACTGGCTCCCTTCTCACTGCTAAGCTCGGGGTAATATGCAAATCTTGTTGTGCTGCTTCCTCCACAACTATGTCTGGATCATGAACATGCTTCCATAGTTGAGACACATGGAATACATCATGAACCCCTGGCAACCAGTCAGGCAACTGCACCATATAAGCGAGAGTTCCAATCCTTTCGAGAATAGGGAATGGACCAATGAATCTCGGCGCCAATTTCCCAGTCTTCCCAAATCGAATTACACCTCTCAATGAAGAAACCCTCAAGTGCACCTGATCAACAACAGAGAAATCTAAATCCCTTCTTCATGAGTCTGCATAGCTCTTATGTCGGCTTTGAGCAGCCAGTAATCGCTTCTTAATAAAATCAACTTTATCTGATGCTTCACAAATCAGTCGGGATCCAATACTAATCGATTGCCAGGTTCTACCTAACATGCGGGAGATCTGCATGGCTTGCCATATAATGCTTCTAATGGCGACATCTGCAAGCTTGCTTGGTAACTGTTATTATAAGAGAATTCAACCAAGTGCAAGTGATCTTCCCATGACCCGCCAAAATCAAGAATGCATGCTCGCGACAAGTCTTCCAATATGCGGTTCACCCTCTTAGTCTGGCCATCTGTCTGAGGATGATAAGCGGTGCTTATATTCAATTTGGTCCCAAGCTCTTCTTGGAATGCTTCCTAGAATTTGCTAGTAAATATCGGATCATGATCACTAACGATGCTACTGGAAACTCCATGTAGTCTGACACTCTCTTTGAAATAAAGTTGAGCCAGACTTAGAGCTGTTCTATTAGATTTAACAGGGATAAAATGGGCAGTCTTCGTGAAATGATCTACAATCACTCATATACTGTCATTGCCTTCTCTAGTTTGGGGCAAGCCATAAATTAAGTCCATAGAAATTTGGTCCCACTTCCAACCTGGAACCTCTAGCGGTTGCAACAATCCTGCTAGCTTCTGCTGATCGGTTTTGACTTGCTGGCAGGTGGGACATCTAGCAACATATATAGAAATGTCTCTCTTCATAGCTCTCCACCAAAATGTGCGCTTGAGTTCATGATACATCTTGCTCACCCCTGGATGAATGCTAAGCTTAGATTTGTGGCATTCATCCATTACTTCCCTTCTGAGTTCAGGAAGGTTCGAAACACAAATTCGGCCTAATAGCCTCAAAACCCCTTTGTCATCAATTTAGAAACTCGTGGGCTCTCCTTCCCTAACTCTTTTGCTAATTCTCTGAATAAATTCATCATTCTTCTGAAGATCAGAGATCTTATCAGTCAAGGAAGGTGTAATAATGAGATTGGCGAGGATAAGATTGGTGTTGGCCGTATTCTTCCTGCTGAGTGCATTGGCTATAACATTGGCTTTCCCTGGAGTATATAAGATGTCCAGGTCATAGGCCGCAAGAAATTCAATCCAACGTTGCTGCCTCAAGTTCAAATCTCTTTGGGTGAAAAGATACTTCAAGAATTTGTGATCAGTATACAGTTCGAACTTCTCACCCAAGAGATAGTCCCGCCATATCTTTAAAGCAAATACGATGGCCATCAACTCATGATCATGAGTGGGGTATTTCTTCTCATGCTGTTTCAACTGACGGCTAGCATATGCAACTACCTTGTCCCTTTGCATTAACACTGCACCAATACCTTAAACAGATAAAAAGGATAACATGTTAAAATGAGATTTGTCATTAAAAATGTCATCTCTGACATGTTTGTTTTGATAAAAGGAATAACCTTCAATAGAAGCATCTGTCCAGACTTTCAAATCCTGATTGCCATCAATAATGGTCAACACAGGAGTAGTGGTCAACCTCCGTTTTAGCTCTTGGAAAGATGCCTCACATTCGGGTGTCCTAACAAACTTTGTATGCTTCTTAGCTAGCTTCGTCAATGGATAAGATAATTTCAAAAAATCTTAAATGAATTTCCGATAATAGCCAGCCAGTCATAAGAAACTTCTTACTTCTGTAGGAGTGCTAGACTGCTTCCAATCATGGATGGCTGAGATCTTTCCTAGGTCTATTGAAATGCCTTTCTTTGATACAACATGGCCGAGGAATTTTACCTCTTCCTGCCAGAATATACATTTTGAGAATTTGGCTTTCAACACGTTCTTTCGCAAAATCTTTAAGACTTATTTCAGATGCTTTTCATGCTCGGCAGTGGTTTTAGAAAAGATTAAGATGTCATCGATGAAAACCAGCACGAATTTTTTAAGACATCTTGGAATACTCTGTTCATCAGATCGACAAAGTATGCTGGAGCGTTGTGTAACAACCCGAAAATCTGGGCCAGTTTAAAATTTTTATTTTGGCAATTTTAGCGAATTTTGATTATTTAAAATAGATTTTAAATAATATCGACGAGAAATTTATTTTGAATATAAATCGAATGTATATATATTATATAGTTCGTCGTTAGAATATAAATAATTATTTATAATTATAAAAGGAATTGAAAATGGCGCGGTAGTTCGATAATTCGATTTCAAACTTCAATTGAACATACCAGGTGCAAAATAAACCGGATTTTAGTGAAACCAAAAATAGTTGAATCTAATTGATAATATCTTTCCAATGAATCTGAAAAATTAAAATTTCATAGCGGAAATTAAAAGATATGTCCAGTTGAACATTCTGAATAGTCGCTATGGAATTCAGGCCCTTAAAAATGGAAATTTTGCAAACGAGCTCGGATTTCGACGAAACCACTTTTGTTGGGTCCGTGATGTAAAGTTATTGCTAGGTTTCAAATTTCATAATTTTTCGAATCAATATGTGAGCATGGCAAAGGAAAACGCGTTTGTCCAGTTTCAGTTGATTTTAATCGACTGGAAAATGGCCATTTTTCCAACGGTCTCAGAATTCGATGAAACTAGTTTTGTTAGGACCGTATCGTCAATACGAAGCTTGAAAATATTTTTTGAGAATTTTTAGAGTTCGTATGTGGGCCCGGTAAATTGAAATGTACGTTTGAAATTCAATATAATGATTTATATTTTAAATTCAACGAAAACTGATCGAAACGATCGAATCAGCCTACGGGACATATCCCATTGTGTTCAGAATGGGGGTATTACGCTAACGACGACAGGCGGTGGGTCTCGTTTGGAGTTCGAATAAAGAGTCAACTTTTCATGGATAAGTAAATAATTAAATAATAAAAAAAAAACCCTATCTCCTTTTGACCAAAACCGTTGACCCCTCCCCCGTATACATTTCCCCGATCCCCCTTTTACAGAAATCGATTACAAGGAAAAAAAAATCGCTCCACCAGCGAACGACCATCGCGGGTCAGCCTGCCCACCGCCGAGCTCCGCCTCAGGCGCCTCCACCCTCTCGCTCCCTACCCTCTCGCCTCCGACGCCCCACCTCAACGCGAAGCCCCATCTCGACGGCCCCAAATCGAACCGCGCCACCTCGCCGGAGACCGCATCGCCGCACCCCCCATTCTCCGCCGGCGCCGCCACTCTCTCCCCTCCCTTGGACCTCCGGCGGCTGCCACATCACCCCCCCCCCTCGATCCAGAAATTTTTACTATAAGTATATATAATTTTCTATTCTTTTTATTTTATTTAGTAGTGGCATTATTTTCAATGGGATTTTATTTATTTAGTAAAGGTCGTTTTTTTTTTTACCTTAGAAAGATCAGATTTTTTTTTAAGTGTAAAGAAATGATTTTTCTTATATGAACATTAGCAAAAAGAATCGATTTTTATATATTGAATAGCAAAGTAAAAATTCGATTTTTATATATTGAATAGCGAAGTAAAAATTCGATTTTTATATATTGAATAGCGAAGTAAAAATTCGATTTTTATATATTGAATAGCGAAGTAAAAATTCGATTTTTATATATTGAATAGCGAAGTAAAAGTTTGATTTTTATATATTGAATAGCGAAGTAAAAGTTCGATTTTTATATATTGAATAGTGAAGTAAAAAATTCGATTTTTATATATTGAATAGCGAAGTAAAAATGTGATTTTTATATATGTAGAGAATACGGGCAGTGAAAAGTGACAAGAGGCAAGAACGGCGAAGATTTCTACCTAAGAAGAATCGTGACGTTGGATTAGCTATTCTGTGAGAATTTCTCACTCTTCAATCTCTTTTTCTAGTTATATATATACTAGGATGCAGATGGTGTTTAGTAGCACCCGACACCCGTCGTCCACAGACCATGGACGGCTTGTATGCTTTTTTGTTTGATTTTGATGTGTGGTTGATTGTGTGATGTGTTGTGAAATGAAATAAAATATTTATATAGTTAAAAATATTTTATAGTTGAAAATAGAATTTTTAATGTGTATATGAAATGAAATAAAAATAAACAAATCGGACGATCTGTTTATATACACACATTTGACTGATATGGATTGGGACGATAAATTTTACACATCGCCCAACTGCACAAATAAAATCTGTGTTTGATTGTTTGAAACCCCACACGGGTATTGGGATGATATTTGACGTACACTAATCCCGATTGTCTAGTTGTATGTCGATCGATTGATTGACAGACTGTTATAAGCGTGGAATATTTATATTTGATGCTTATACAGTGTAGAACGCACTTTGGATGATGGTTGATGATGTATCGTTGCTGTTATATATGTGTGTTGTAGAAAATTCATATAACTAACATTATATGGTAATTAATTGGGCCTCATTCCAATTTTAAAAAGAAATATTTGAAAGAGAAATATTTGAAAGAGAAATATTTGAAAAAGAAATATTTGAAATAGAATATTTGAAAATAGAAACATATGAAGCCGTGTTGATTAGATTGACGCCATTTTGACGTGAACGATATTTATATCGATTTTATTCATTTTATAATGAATACCGAAAGTGATTTCAAAAACTGATATTTTGAAAAGAATTGAAATTCGAATTAAATTGAATATAAATGAATTCAAATTAAATTGAATATAAATGAATTCGAATTTAAATTGAATTGAAAACGAACTGAAATTGAATTAGAAATCAATTTGGATAGAAATCGATTTGAAATGAATTTAAAACGAATTTATATTGGAATATTCAATTTTGATTTGAAATTGAATATGAAGTTGAAACCGTTTTGAAAATGAATTTAAAACGATTTATAAAGCACGTTTTGAATTGAAATCGACGAAGTATATATTATATATATTATATATATAACATAATGGCCTGAATAGAACGCGCCGCGCCGCGGCAGTTCGCGAATTTCGACCTTTGACTTCGAATGGATATTGCGGGAGATCCGTCCGTCGGATTCTTCTAAAACCGGAACCGTTGGGTTCGTATCGAAAAGAGCTTTCTAACGAATATTAGAAATAAGAAATCTAACGGTTGGATTTGGAATTATGTCCAAATCAAATTTGAAAAAGGTCGCTGTAAGTGCAGTTCGATGGCCATTGATGGAAATCGACTGTACAGGCCTTGATAAAATTATTAAAAATAGTAATAATTTGTGTAGAATCATAAGAAATGATTTGGGAAAATTTGGGATGAAAAACTCCATATTTGAAAAGATAAAAATAGATTTTTATCGAAATGAACTAGTTTTGAACTAGAATTATAATTCTATTTATTTTTAAAATAAATAAACTGGATTAGAAATGGTTTTGAAAATAACCAGAATTTCCAATAATTGCATTGGAACGGATTTGAATCGAAATTGTCTTCGGAATATTTCTATGTTGGACTTCGTGATGATACAGATATTGTTATGGGAATTTGAAAGATATATCTATATCGTTATTTCCAATACGTATATTTGTGGGTCATAGAATTTGATGTTGAACATAAGCCGATATATTTTCTATTCAGAGCCTTGTATTTAATATCAAATGTGATTTGGGTTTGTCGTGAATGGTGTCTTGACTAACACTGTTCTTGAACCCAGTTGAGAAAAGATTAAATCTTTTTATTTGGATTTAATGAAGTGTACCAATTAAATAATATTTAATTGGAATTAAATTGATATTGATTTTCGGGTTTATCGTGAACAGTGTTTTTAAATAACACTCGTTCTTTAACCCGATAATTAATGGAATGTGATTTTGGGTTTATCGTGAACTGTGTTTTAAATGACACTGATTCTTTAACCTAGTCAAAGATTAAAACTAAGTGGAGTTTTAATGAATCTTTAATTAGATTGAAATGATCGAGAATGGAGTATCACCAAGTTTGCTCCAGGCGTTAGTTAAATCTTTAATTAGATTTGAACGTGAAATGGTAATTGAATTTACCGATAACACCGTGGTGTTAGATATGAAGTATAACCAGTTTTACTTCATGGGATGAATAGGTTGGGATTGGGAAATTAAAACAAATGATTACTTCGGTAAGGTTCGTTAATCCCGACTAGTTGAATTGATATTCAAAAGGAGATTAGAGAATAAATTTAAAGGATTTATCTTTGATAAAATTAATGGGAACCTTTCCCTATGAATGTGAAATTTAGAAACTAACTATCGGTTAGCTAAGCAGAATGGTTTTCTGGATATTGATCTGATGTTGGTTTCGACCTTCGGGGTTAATATTTGGGGAATTATTCTCTTGATTAATTTACGGTTAGTGACTGATGAATTGGAATGAGGCGTATGTTGTGTTTGTGTAACACTTATTTAAAATATACGCGAGTTATTCGGAAAGACCGGGTTTATCCCATTCTGAATAACTGATACGACGATAAGTCGAAGATGAAGACGGTGGTCGAAGACCGAAGGTCTTCACGTCGTTTGGGTAATTACTGATGATCTTGATTGGGCTGTACACCCAAGAAGATGGAAACAGTTGGTGATCGTCCAGACGTACTTGGAGATCGATGGATATGCGGGGTACTAGGTGCCTCCGGTTTCGTTCAGACCCAGAACGGACTTGTAAATGGACTGTGTGTCTGACATTGGATTTTAGTCCGTGTGATTGATTTCTATCAAATATATATTTGTTTGGCGGCGGAGAATTTATTCTCTTGCTTAATGCCCTTCTCTGAGACGTACGAGCTCAGGGGTTATATATTGATGGATATCAATCGCATGGAGTGAATTGCCTGTGTGGCATGCCTAAGTGGCAATTGATCAAGGCTTCTGTTGAAAAGCAAAGTCTTGTGGTGATGATCAAAGCACAGCCTGTGTGGCACAACTTTTGCCTCGGTTCATAGATGGAAACCCAATTTCCAAATACGTGACTTTGCGATTTTGATTGTATAACCTATATATGGCGACATAGTGGTATGGGGCATTCATGCCGCCTATGATTGATACTTATGATTTGAAGTTGTTTTATACACTATACACTTATAATAGTATCAAATGATTTCTTTTAAACGTATCAAGCATTCTTGGCTATTATAAGGTAAAAACCTTATCCCCCGGCTTTCGTTGCATTGTGTGATAGGACCTGGGTCTTATAATAGCTTCATTTTTCTTTATTTAGCATTGTGCTGTTTGTTTTATGCACTGGTATTCTTGGGAGGAAACCCGTTCCGTGTTATACGGCGTGGTCCCTTGATTTACCTAACTTTAAAATAAAGATCAATAACTGTTTTAGTTCTCACACCAGTCACATAAGTGACCTGGAGTTTATTGTTTTAACCTGAACTCTGGGTGCCCTTATTTTGACACGGGCAGCTAGTAGTTTTGGTTTTGCAGATTTATATTGATAGGATCCTGGTTTACAGCTGGAACGATATCCGGAAAGCTTTGTATCCGAATATCTCCTTCTAGTTGTGTATTGTATTATTTTCCGCTGCTAAGGATTTAAATGTAATTTAAATCTCTGATATTTCTGTGTAATATTCATTTATACTCTGTATATTCTTGTAGTCTGATGCATTGTTGTAACATACAATGAAATGTTCCTCCGTGTGCGTTCTGTTTTGTCGTGTTCTCAAAACAATCCGCGCTTTCTCTTCTCTTCGGAGACCGGGGGAGTTCGGGTCGCTTCAGTTGGTATTAGAGCGAGGTTTACAAAGCTCAGAGAACAAGACACCTTAGAACCATACGAAAGAATTCATCAGATATTGGATTAGTAATATCCAACGAGAATGACTCGTTAGAGATAGGATCAGTAGTATCCTAGGACGAGTGTGAAGTGTATATTTTTAAAATGAAACGAATTTTGTTTTGAAAATTTAAAATCAATTATTCGTATTTGATTATTTATTTCATATTGATTAGGACAATCCAATATATAAAGATTTTGCGTATGCGCCTAGCTAGCGTGTATTCGAAGTTTTGATATATTGGATAGATATAGAGTTACACTCTATTCACCCGGGGGTGATTCTGATGATTGATATATCATCATCAGAATTTATATTCGAGTGACGAACGTGTAATATCTATATAATTCCTATTGACTAGTGTGAGAACCAAAATTAGATAGGGCTTATTGTTGTGATTTTGCATCAAAAATCTGATTTTTGACTATGTATCAAAGTTATAAATTTGAAATGATAATCAACTTATTGATTGCTGATTGTGTTGTTTGATTATAGTTTGATTAATTAAAATGTTGAACCTTTAGCCAGATTGTATCAAATAGTGAATTGTATTGAAATTTGGTCGAATTTGCTTGCATATACATGTACTTACATTGAACAGGTCATAGCAAGGAGGCTAGAGCAGAGAATAAAATTTGTTTGCCCGACAAATAGGTACATGTTTACCATAATTTACTGTTTTGTTTGGGTGATGATGATTATATGAGCCGATTGGCTAGCCGCTTGGCTTTTTCTTTTTCTTTTTGAGATCAGAATGCCTGTATGGCAATTTCGGTATTTTCCCGTGGCTCCCGGTGCAGGGGAGGTTATGGTGAAATTTTTCGAAAATTTAGGGTGTTAGCCAAATTTTTGATGAATTTGAAAATTCTCAGAAACTGAAAAGTTGGAGAATGGAAGCTAGATCGAACGTAGAGTTGATTGATCAAACCACTTTCGACTTTGTTCCTTTTCGGGGACGAAAAGTTTTAAGTGGGGGAGATTGTAACAACCCGAAAATCTTGGCCAGTTTAAAATTTTTATTTTGGCAATTTTAGCGAATTTTGATTATTTAAAATAGATTATTTTAAATAATATCGACGAGAAATTTATTTTGAATATAAATCGAACGTATATATTATATAGTTCGTCGTTAGAATATAAATAATTATTTATAATTATAAAAGGAATTGAAAATGGCGCGGTAGTTCGATAATTCTATTTCAAACTTCAATTGAACATACCGGGTGCAAAATAAACCGGATTTTAGTGAAACCAAAAATAGTTGAATCTAATTGATAATATATTTCCAACGAATCCGAAAAATTAAAATTTCATAGCGGAAATCAAAAGATATGTCCAGTTGAAAATTCTGAATAGTCGCTATGGAATTCAGGCCCTTAAAAATGGAAATTTTGCAAACGAGCTCGGATTTCGACGAAACCACTTTTTTTGGGTCCGTGATGTAAAGTTATTGCTAGGTTTCAAATTTCATAATTTTTCGAATCAATATGTGAGCGTGGCAAAGGAAAACGCGTTTGTCCAGTTTTAGTTGATTTTAATCGACTGGAAAATGGCCATTTTTCCAACGGTCTAAGAATTCGACGTAACTAGTTTTGTTAGGACCGTATCGTCAATACGAAGCTAGAAAATATTTTTTGAGAATTTTTAGAGTTCGTATGTGGGCCCGGTAAATTGAAATGTACGTTTAAAATTCAATATAATGATTTATATTTTAAATTCAACGAAAACTGATCGAATCAGCCTACGGGACATATCCCATTGTGTTCGGAATGGGGGTATTACGCTAAGGACGACAGGCGGTGGGTCTCGTTTGGAGTTCGAATAAAGAGTCAACTTTTCATGGATAAGTAAATAATTAAATAATAATAAAAAAAAACCTATCTCCTTTTGACCAAAACCGTTGACCCCTCCCCCGTATACATTTCCCCGATCCCCCTTTTACAGAAATCGATTACAAGGAAAAAAAAAAGAAAAAAGAAAAAGAAATCGCTCCACCAACGAACGACCATCACGGGTCGGTCTGCCCACCGCCGAGCTCCGCCTCAGGCGCCTCCACCCTCTCGCTCCCTACCCTCTCGCCTCCGACGCCCCACCTCAACGCGAAGCCCCATCTCGACGGCCCCAAATCGAACCGCGCCACCTCGCCGGAGACCGCATCGCCGCACCCCCCCATTCTCCGCCGGCGCCGCCACTCTCTCCCCTCCCTTGGACCTCCGGCGGCTGCCACATCACCCCTCCCCTCGATCCAGAAATTTTTACTGTAAGTATTTATAATTTTCTATTCTTTTTATTTTATTTAGTAGTGGCATTATTTTCAATGGGATTTTTTATTTATTTAGTAAAGGTCGGAATTTTTTTTTTTACCTTAGAAAGATCAGATTTTGTTTTAAGTGTAAAGAAATGATTTTTCTTATATGAACATTAGCAAAAAGAAATGATTTTTATATATTGAATAGCGAAGTAAAAATACGATTTTTATATATTGAATAGCGAAGTAAAAATTCGATTTTTATATATTGAATAGCGAAGTAAAAATACGATTTTTATATATTGAATAGCGAAGTAAAAATTCGATTTTTATATATTGAATAGCGAAGTAAAAATAGGATTTTTATATATTGAATAGCAAAGTAAAAATTCGATTTTTATATATTGAATAGCGAAGTAAAAATTCGATTTTTATATATTGAATAGCGAAGTAAAAATTCGATTTTTATATATTGAATAGCGAAGTAAAAATTCGATTTTTATATATTGAATAGCGAAGTAAAAATACGATTTTTATATATTGAATAGCGAAGTAAAAATTCGATTTTTATATATTGAATAGCGAAGTAAAAATTCGATTTTTATATATTGAATAGCGAAGTAAAAATTCGATTTTTATATATTGAATAGCGAAGTAAAAATTCGATTTTTATATATTGAATAGCGAAGTAAAAATTCGATTTTTATATATTGAATAGCGAAGTAAAAATTCGATTTTTATATATTGAATAGCGAAGTAAAAATTCGATTTTTATATATTGAATAGCGAAGTAAAAGTTCGATTTTTATATATTGAATAGCGAAGTAAAAATGTGATTTTTATATATGTAGAGAATACGGGCAGTGAAAAGTGACAAGAGGCAAGAACGGCGAAGATTTCTACCTAAGAAGAGTCGTGACGTTGGATTAGCTATTCTGTGAGAATTTCTCACTCTTCAATCTCTTTTTCTAGTTATATATATACTAGGATGCAGACGGTGTTTAGTAGCACCCGACACCCGTCGTCCACAGACCATGGACGGCTTGTATGCTTGTTTGTTTGATTTTGATGTGTGGTTGATTGTGTGATGTGTTGTGAAATGAAATAAAATATTTATATAGTTAAAAATATTTTATAGTTGAAAATAGAATTTTTAATGTGTATATGAAATGAAATAAAAATAAACAAATCGGACGATCTGTTTATATACACACATTTGACTGATATTGATTGGGACGATAAATTTTACACATTGCCCAACTGCACAAATAAAATCCGTGTTTGATTGTTTGAAACCCCACACGGGTATTGGGATGATATTTGACGTACACTAATCCCGATTGTCTAGTTGTATGTCGATCGATTGATTGACATACTGTTATAAGCGTGGAATATTTATATTTGATGCTTATACAGTGTAGAACGCACTTTGGATGATGGTTGATGATGTATCGTTGCTGTTATATATGTGTGTTGTAGAAAATCCATATAATTAACATTATATGGTAATTAATTGGGCCTCATTCCAATTTTAAAAAGAAATATTTGAAAGAGAAATATTTGAAAGAGAATTATTTGAAAAAGAAATATTTGAAATAGAATATTTGAAAATAGAAACATATGAAGCCGTGTTGATTAGAGTGACGCCATTTTGACGTGAACGATATTTATATCGATTTTATTCATTTTATAATGAATATCGAAAGTGATTTCAAAATCTGATATTTTGAAAAGAATTGAAATTCGAATTAAATTGAATATAAATGAATTCGAATTAAATTGAATATAAATGAATTCGAATTTAAATTGAATTGAAAACGAACTGAAATTGAATTAGAAATCAATTTGGATTGAAATCGATTTGAAATGAATTTAAAACGAATTTATATTGGAATATTCAATTTTGATTTGAAATTGAATATGAAGTTGAAACCGTTTTGAAAATGAATTTAAAACGATTTATGAAGCACGTTTTGAATTGAAATCGACGAAGTATATATTATATATATTATATATATAATATAATGGCCTGAATAGAACGCGCCGCGCCGCGGTAGTTCGCGAATTTCGACCATTGACTTCGAATGGATATTGCGGGAGATCCGACCGTCGGATTCTTCTAAAACCGGAACCGTTGGGTTCGTATCGAAAAGAGCTTTCTAACGAATATTAGAAATTAGAAATCTAACGGTTGGATTTGGAATTGTGTCCAAATCAAATTTGAAAAAGGTCGCTGTAAGTGCAGTTCGATGGCCATTGATGGAAATCGACTGTACAGGCCTTGATAAAATTATTAAAAATAGTAATAATTTGTGTAAAATCATAAGAAATGATTTGGAAAATTTGGGATGAAAAACTCCATATTTGAAAAGATAAAAATAAATTTTTATAGAAATGAACTAGTTTTGAACTAGAATTATAATTCTATTTATTTTTAAAATAAATAAACTGGATTAGAAATGGTTTTTATAATAACCAGAATTTCCAATAATTGCATTGGAACGGATTTGAATCGAAATTGTCTTCGGAATATTTCGATGTTGGACTTCGTGATGATACAGATATTGTTATGGGAATTTGAAAGATATATCTATATCGTTATTTCCAATACGATATTTGTGGGTCATAGAATTTGATGTTCAATATAAGCCAATATATTTTCTATTCAGAGCCTTGTATTTAATATCAAATGTGATTTGGGTTTGTCGTGAATGGTGTCTTGACTAACACTGTTCTTGAACCCAGTTGAGAAAAGATTAAATCTTTTTATTTGGATTTAATGAAGTGTACCAATTAAATAATATTTAATTGGAATTAAATTGATATTGATTTTTGGGTTTATCGTGAACAGTGTTTTTAAATAACACTCGTTCTTTAACCCGATAATTAATGGAATGTGATTTTGGGTTTATCGTGAACTGTGTTTTAAATGACACTGATTCTTTAACCCAGTCACAGATTAAAACTAAGTGGAGTTTTAATGAATCTTTAATTAGATTGAAATGATCGAGAATGGAGTATCACCAGTTTTGCTCCAGGCGTTAGTTAAATCTTTAATTAGATTTGAACGTGAAATGGTAATTGAATTTACCGATAACACCGTGGTGTTAGATATGAAGTATAACCAGTTTTACTTCATGGGATGAATAGGTTGGGATTGGGAAATTAAAACAAATGATTACTTCGGTAAGGTTCGTTAATCCTGACTAGTTGAATTGATATTCAAAAGGAGATTAGAGAATAAATTTAAAGGATTTATCTTTGATAAAATTAATGGGAACCTTTCCCTATGAATGTGAAATTTAGAAACTAACTATCGGTTAGCTAAGCAGAATGGTTTTCTGGATATTGATCTGATGTTGGTTTCGGCCTTCGGGGTTAATATTTGGGGAATTATTCTCCTGATTAATTTACGGTTAGTGACTGATGAATTGGAATGAGGCGTATGTTGTGTTTGTGTAACACTTATTTAAAATATACGCGAGTTATTCGGAAAGACCGGGTTTATCCCATTCTGAATAACTGATACGACGATAAGTCGAAGATGAAGACGGTGGTCGAAGACCGAAGGTCTTCACGTCGTTTGGGTAATTACTGATGATCTTGATTGGGCTGTACACCCAAGAAGATGGAAACAGTTGGTGATCGTCCAGACGTACTTGGAGATCGATGGATATACGGGGTACTAGGTGCCTCCGGTTTTGTTCAGACCCAGAACGTACTTGTAAATGGACTGTGTGTCTGACATTGGATGTTAGTCCGTGTGATTGATTTCTATAAAATATATATCTGTTTGGTGGCGGAGAATTTATTCTCTTGCTTAACGCCCTTCTCTGAGACGTACGAGCTCAGGGGTTATATATTGATGGATATCAATCGCATGGAGTGAATTGCCTGTGTGGCATGCCTAAGTGGCAATTGATCAAGGCTTCTGTTGAAAAGCAAAGTCTTGTGGTGATGATCAAAGCACAGCCTGTGTGGCACAACTTTGTGTAGCGTTGATTCGCGAGCCTCACACCCCGGTTGTGAACCAAAAACGGGAGAGGACCTCAGGGAGGGCATGCGTTTCTTTCTAGCTAGGGTGGTGTCAATGACCTACCAGCCCTGACATTTATATACTTTTCACCTATGTGGTTGTTACTGTTGCGAGGCGCCTCGGTTATATCGGTTTCGGCCGATGCATTCTGGTCGGAAGACGGACCAGACTTACGCCCCAAAGGGCGGGGAAACGCAGTGTTCAGGATTTAAGTTTAATCCACATCGGTGGACCGGCCCTGTCGCTCCAAGGTCACTCGAGCTCTGATCCTGAGACTCGGGCTAGACAGTCTCGAATCGGTAGAGGACTATCTTTTGCCTCGGTTCATAGATGGAAACCCAATTTCCAAATACGTGACTTTGCGATTTTGATTGTATAACCTATATATGGCGACATAGTGGTATGGGGCATTCATGCCGCCTATGATTGATACTTATGATTTGAAGTTTTTTTATACACTATACACTTATAATAGTATCAAATGATTTCTTTTAAACGTATCAAGCATTCTTGGCTATTATAAGGTAAAAACCCTATCCCCCGGCTTGCGTTGCATTGTGTGATAGGACCTGGGTCTTATAATAGCTTCATTTTTCTTTATTTAGCATTGCGCTATTTGTTTTATGCACTGGTATTCTTGGGAGGAAACCCGTTCCGTGTTATACGGCGTGGTCCCTTGATTTACCTAACTTTAAAATAAAGATCAATAACTGTTTTAGTTCTCACACCAGTCACATGACTGACCTGGAGTTTATTGTTTTAACCTAAACTCTGGGTGCCCTTATTTTGACACGGACAGCTAGTAGTTTTGGTTTTACAGATTTATATTCACAGGATCCTGGTTTACAGCTGGAACGATATCCGGAAAGCTTTGTATCCGAATATCTCCTTCTAGTTTTGTATTGTATTATTTTCCGCTGCTAAGGATTTAAATGTAATTTAAATCTCTGATATTTCTGTGTAATATTCATTTATACTCTGTATATTCTTGTAGTCTGATGCATTGTTGTAACATACAATGAAATGTTCCTCCGTGTGCGTTCTGTTTTGTCGTGTTCTCAAAACAATCCGCGCTTTCTCTTCTCTTCGGAGACCGGGGGAGTTCGGGTCGCTTCACGTTGCATAAGCCAAAGGGCATTACTAGCCATTCATAAAATAAGTCTGGCCCTCTGAAAGCACTCAAAGGAACACATTCTTTGGCAATGCGCAGTTGATGGAAACCTGTAGCTAGGTCCATCCTAGAGAATACTTGTGCTCCATTCAAGCAGTCCAACAGATCATCAATACATGGCAGTGGATATTTATTTTTTCAATGTTTTCTTATTGAGGTCATGGTAGTCTACACATAGCATGAGGGTACCGTCTAACTTTGGTACAAACACCCTGAGCATAGCGTGAGAGTTCTTCGAACATCCGCACATATTCTGAAATAGTCATATCTCCTTGCTGCAAATTGGCGAATTGATCGTGGAGCCGCTATAACAACCCGGAAAATCTGAACCAATTTAATTTTTTTAATTTGGGCTATTTCAGTAAATTATGAATAGTTAAAATAATTCATTTCAGATAATAACGATTAAAAATTTATTTTAATCGAAGATAGAAAAAATATATTCGTTTTGATTTCTAAAGAAGTCAAGAATAGTACGGTAGTTTGAAAAGTCAAACCTGTACTTTGACCGAGTTTGCCGAATTCAAAATCTAACGGATTTTAGTGAGACCAAAAATATCTAAATCTGTTTGAAATTTTCTTTTCAACGAATCCAAAAAATCGAAATTTCATAGCGGAAATCAAAAGATATGGCCAATTGAATATTCGAGATGGCTGCTATAGTATAATTTATAGCCCGTATAAAAGGCCATTTTTCAGACGACTTCAGTTTTCGACGATACTACTTTCTTTGGATTCGGAATGTCAAATTATTGCTAGGTTTCAATTTTCATAATTTTTTGAATTAATATGTAAGCGTGGCAAACAAAAATGTGTTTTGTCAATTTCAGTCAAATCTGATCGACTCGAAAATAGCCATTTGTCGAACAGTCCCAGAATTCGACGAAATTAATTTTGTTAGGACCGTACCGTCAAAACAAAGCCAGAAATAATTTTTCTGGATTTTTCTGAGTTCTTATGTGGCCCGGGTTGAATTATAAAGACGATCAAATTTATTATTTAAATAATAGATTAAATATTTCAGGCCATAGACAGGCGTTTGGGCTGACAAGACCTAGTCCGTTGGATCCGGAATAGGGGCTATTGGCTAGGGTCACCTTGGATTGGACTAAAATCGAATTAGTTTTCGATGTAGGGATTTAATTGCAAATATTACATTTAATAATATAAAAAGGAGGAAAAATTAGAACCCTAATACTACTGTTCACCATCTTCTCTCAGCCGCCACCCTCTCCGTTATGCTCCAACCTTCCTCCACAAATTCCCGCAAATCATTACAATAAAATCCATCCCTCCAGTTCAAGTTTTTGAAGAGCTTCTTCTCCTCTTCATTTCTATACCCGAATCAATCCCCCTTGTGCCTCCTATCTCGAGATTCGCGACCCCGAACACCCGCCGCTCAAAGCTCCGCCGGGCCCACCAGGCAGCGCCGCACCCCCTACTTCCAGGCACACGTGCGCCCCTCCAAGCCGCACCACCTCCAACAACCCGCGCCTCCAATCGATCAACCAATCGTCTGCAAATTCGAAGAAAGTGTTGAACAAAAACTGAAGCATATGGTATGAAATAAACAAAGGAATTGTGACACTATTATCCATCGCAAAATGTTAATTAATTTACAAGATTTATAATTTATTCATGTGAGATCCGAATTTGAAAATTTCAGATCCGGTTGGACCCTAACGTCGAATAGAACTTGCTAAAACTGATTGGAATAATTTCTGTACTCGTTAGGATTTTTAAATCTGCTTAAAGCAAGGTGAGATTTCTTTGTTTAAAATAATTAATTAATTATATTAATTTGTTTGCTATGTAATGATCACATGGTTTTCGGTTCAGATCTATTTTGTTCTGATATGGTTGATGATGGTTGATCCGTGTTTGTGATGGATAGTTATAGATCCATATGTACTAGTCAAGTAGTATGTCATCACTTTTTATTTGAATTGATCTAGTTTATCAATTCATTAGAAATATGATTTGTCACTTTTTATTTGAATTGATTTAGTTATCAATTCATTAGAAATATGATTTGTCACTTTTTATTTGAATTGATCTAGTTTATCAATTCATTAGAAACATGATTTGTCACTTTTTATTTGAATTGATCTAGTTTATCAATTCATTAGAAATATGATTTGTCACTTTTTATTTGATTTGATCTAGTTTATCAATACATTATGAAAATGTGATTTGTCCCTTTTTATGTCATTTTATTTGAATTGATTTAGGTTATCAATTCAACATCAAAAAAAAATTGTCATATTATTTGAATTGATTTAGGTTATCAATGCAACATCAAAATAAAATTTGCCATTTTATGTGAATTGATTTAGTTTATCAATTCAACATCAAAATAATTTGTTCTTTTATTTGCATTCCTATATGCAAATATATGCATTGAAAATAAAAAGGTTCTTTTATTTGCATTTCTTTCATGCAAATATATTTGGAAAAATAATTTGTTCTTTTATTTGCATTCCTATATGCAAATATATGCATTGAAAATAAAAAGGTTCTTTTATTTGCATTTCTTTCATGCAAATATATTTGGAAAAATAAATTGTTCTTGTATTTGCATTCCTATATGCAAAGATATACATTGAGGATGAAATATGTTTAGAGAAAATTAAATATACTTTTATTTACATTCATTTATGTAAATATATTTAGATAAAATAAAATGTTCTTTATTTACATCCTTTTATGCAAATAAACATTAAACTTAAAATCATATTTTTGTTTGCAATTTTAGATGCAAACAAAACATTAAAGTTAAAATCATATTTTTGTTTGCAATTTTAGATGCAAACAAAACATTAAAGTTAAAATCATATTTTTGTTTGCAATTTTAGATGCAAACAAAACATTAAAGTTAAAATCATATTTTTATTTGCAATTTTAACAAAACATTAAAGTTAAAATCATATTTTTGTTTGCAAATTTAGATGCAAACAAAACATTAAAGTTAAAATCATATTTTTGTTTGCAATTTTAGATGCAAACAAAGCATTAAAGTTAAAATCATATTTTTGTTTGCAATTTTAGATGCAAACAAAACATTAAAGTTAAAATCATATTTTTGTTTGCAACTTTAGATGCAAACAAAACGTTAAAGTTAAAATCATATTTTTGTTTGCAATTTTAGATGCAAACAAAACATTAAAGTTAAAATCATATTTTTGTTTGCAATTTTAGATGCAAAAAAAATATTAAAGTTAAAATCATATTTTTGTTTGCAATTTTAGATGCAAACAAAACATTAAAGTTAAAACCATATTTTTGTTTGCAATTTTAGATGCAAACAAAACATTAAAGTTAAAACCATATTTTTGTTTGCAATTTTAGATGCAAACAAAACATTAAAGTTAAAATCATATTTTTGTTTGCAATTTTAGATGCAAACAAAACCATTAGGTCTATAACCACATTTTATCTGTATGTTAAGATGCAAATAAATAACATAGTAAAGATTTCATTTTTATTTGCATGTTTAGATGCAAATAAATAACATAGAAAAGATTTCATTTCATTTGCATAGATATAGACACAAATAAACAACATTTAAAAAGATTTCATTTTTATTTGCATATTTAGATACAAATAAATATTTGGAAAAAGTGTATTTTTATTTGCATATTAGGCGCAAATAAAACATTTAGAAATGATGCAAATAAAACAACGTAGAAAGATTTCACTTTCATATGCATATTTTGATGCAAATCAACACCGTAGGTGGAAGTTGTATTTTTGTTTACAAACTTGGTTGAAATCAAAACATGATAGTAAAAGGATGGATTCAAATGTTGAAATGTTCATTGTTACTTTAATTGTAATAGAAATAGAAAATCGTTAAATGATTAAATATAAATTAAAATTTAACGAATCGTGCGCGGTAGTTCGCATTTCGACAATCGTAACTTTAAACGGTTATACCATAAAATCCAACCGTCGGATTTTCCCAAACTGGAACCGTTAGGACCATTTTGGAAAGAACTTTCCGATGATATAAATTTTATCAAAATCCAACGGTTAGAATTCATGATATGTGAAAATCAAATTCTGGAAAAAACAGCGCCATGGCCGCCCATTGGCCCGAAGCGTTGTTTAATTATATTGAGCTATTTTTATAATAATTAAAAATGGTGACAAATCATTATAAATTAATATTAACAATATCAAATGGTTTAAATGATAATATTTCGAAAATTATTTGAAAAGACCGAGTTCAACTCATTTCAAATAATCTTACGACGGTTTAAAAATCGGAGATATAGAAGACATCGATTGAAGACTGGCGATCTTCACGTCGAAAGGATAGCTACTGATGCCTGGCATTGGCTAGCTACCAATAAAGTGTTAAAGTGGTAGTTGTCCGGACGCACTTGTTGATCGTCCGGATACCCGAGCACTTAGGTGACTCCGGTTTCGTTCAGACCCAGAACGAACTTGTAAATGGATGCATGCCCGACATTGAATTTCGTGCCATGTAATTTAATCGATATCTGTTAATATATTTCTGAGGTGGCAGAGGATTTATCCTCTTTCTAAACACCCTTCTGTGAGACGCACGAGCTTGAAGGTTATATATTGGTTGTTATCGATCACATGGTATGGTGTGTCAATGTGACATGCCAATATGCAATTGATCGGGGTTTTTGTTGAAAAGCAGAGCCTTGTGGATGATGATCAAAGCATAGCCTATTTAGGCATAGCTTTGTGTATTACGTTACCTCGCGAGCCTCGCACCCCGGTGGAGTCTAAAACGAAACAAGGGAATGTAGGGAGTGCACATGTTTCTTTCTAGCTAGAAGTGGTGTTGGGTTTTCACAAGGCCCGGCATTTTTACTTATGTGGTTGATGGAATGAGGCGGCTCGGATTTTTATTGGCCGCAATGGCCAATTTATAGGTCCAATAGGATCGGGGAGCGTGTGTTCAGGAATTGCCAATCCACTAAAGTATTTGTGGACCGGCCCTGCAGGATCCAAGAGTTCGCCAGCGTCCGAATCCTGAGACATTGCTAGAGTGTCTTGAATCGGTCAGGAGATCATTCCTAGCCTTGACTCATGATGGAAACCAACATCCAATACGACACTACGGTCTTGATTGTAAACCTATATATGGCAACATAGTATATGGTAGCTATGCCGTCTAGGATTGATACATTTACTTTGAAGTATTTTAAAACATATTAGACACTAATAATAATAGTAAAAGTATTATTTTCCACGTATCAAGCATTTTTTTATCATTATAAGGTAAAACTCTATCCTCCGTTTGCGTTGCATTTCGTGATGGAACTTGAGTCTTATAATGATTTCATTTTACTAAAAAGCATTGCGTTGTTTTTAACTTATAAATTTATAAAACTCTTGCACTGGCAATCCAATGGAATTAAACCCGTTCCGCGATAGCGGTGTGGTCCACTGATTAGCCATATTATTAGTTAGTTAGATTTATCATACCAGTCCCATGACTAACTCGTAGTTTGTTTCACTTTGCAAACTTGGGTGCCCTCTTTCCACACGGGCAGCCAGGTGACAGGTTTTCAGGTATGGATATTTCTGGACTAGAACATGATGATGTGGATGTTGGAAGATCTTATCTTTTATCTTTTATCTTTTCTTCTTTGAGACATTGAGGCAGTATTTAGTATTGATGTAATTTGGGAGTTTGAGACTATATTTCTCTCTCTGTTTTAGACATCCATTTTGCTAAGTTGTATCCTGTACTGCATACTCTGATGCTCTGTGATGATGTTTGTGATGACATTTCATTTCCGCTGCAATGATTATTATGTTCTGCTATGTAAATGTGATCTGTTATTGTTTTAATTATGTTACTCTCCTATGATTTTCCTTACTTTCGTTCTGTGGAAGTTTGGGTCGTCACATTTGGTATCAGAGCTAAAGGTTTACCTTAGCATCTGGAGTATAACATTTTTAGAACAATTCATCTAAATAGAATCAGCAGTATTCTAAGACGTGTAGCTCATTAAAGATAGGATTAGTAATATCATAGAATGAGCACGACAGAACAGCGCATATTAATCAGTCATTACATCATTATCATTTCGTCATATGTCTCTATTTTAAAATCTTTCCTTTGAAATTTATCATTTCTCTTGGTTTGATTCTTCCCTTGATGATACAGACTAATTGAGAGATGAGTACTAGAGCCCGTACTAGAGTGCGAGGCAGAGGTGGGGCAAGAGGACCCGCCCGAGATGAGACTTCTGCAGTCCAAGAACAGAGACAGGACTCCCCGGAAATAGAGACACCACCACCACCCCCACGTGCTTTCGATCTTGACAAAGTGGATAAAATATAAAGAATCTAGGAGGTGTGAATTATACTGGCCAAGCGGTGACGGAGTCGCAAGAATGGCTTAAGATGATGGAAAATATTTTGGATGGTTTAGAGCTCGAGGACCACAGGAAACGATTCATGGCAACTTGGTTTCTGAAAGGCCAGGCCCAAATTTGGTGGGAAATAACTATGGTGGAGGGGCAACGAGGCTGATGTGACTTGGGGATAATTCAAGGAGCTATTCAATGAGAAATTCATTCCACCCCACGAAGTTGAGCGCCTTCACGATGAGTTCGCCCACCTACAGCAAGGAAACATGCCTATTCCAGAGTATGTTAAGAAATTTGATGAGCTTTCCAGATAGACCCAGAATTAATCGAAGACCCGCTGCAGAAAAATAAGAGGTTTATCAATGGTCTGCCCAGGAGGTACCATAACAGGGTGACTGCACACATTGAGCGCCCATTTGCTAAGGTAATCGAGATGGCATGCAGATTTGAAGAGATTGATCAGAAGGGTTCACAGCAAGAGAAAGAAAAGAACCAGGCCAAAAACAAAAAGAAGGAGTCAGACAAGAAGACCGGGGCGAGCAGCTCTTCCACTGCCAAACCCTAGGAGAAAAAGAAGAAGAGAGACCGATCCAAGGTTAAGTGCTTCAATTGCCAGAGGATAGGGCATTTTGACTATGAGTGTCGAGCTCCGAAGAGGCCCAAAAGGAACGAGTCAGGACCGAGTAAGAATAGTGGAAAGAATCCCCGTGGCCCAAGGGAGTGTTTCAACTTCCACCAGCCTGGACACCTCATCAAGGATTGCCCTTTGCTCAAGAAATCTCAGGTGGCTCATGTCTATGAAGGAGCGACTGCACCGGCTTCTTCAGAAGAAGGTACGCCTGATGTTTTAGGAGGTACCCTTAATATTAAAAACATCCCTATTACTGTTTTGTTTGACACGGGTGCATCTAGAAGTTTCATATCTGTTGACATGATTAGAAAGCTTAAATTGAAACCCAAAAAACTCAAAGAACCAATTAGAGCCTATAGTCCGATAGGAGGGTCACTTATACTAGAGAGGTACTGTAGAGTACCTGTTTCTTACTCTTACTACCAGTTCCCTTTTGATTTGATCGTTATGAGTTTTTATGGATACGATATTATACTTGGAATGGACTGGCTAGCGAAATATGAGACTGAGTTACTTTGTGCTGAAAGAGTAGTTAGAATCAAAACAAAATTTGGAGACATCATTTCCATACCATGCCTTGGCTCAGCCACAAATAGGAAAGAATTCTGGTCTTCTCTAGAAGTCACTCCTGCTTCTATTGAGGATATTCCTATCGTCAGAGACTATGCGGATGTATTCGAAGAAGTAGACAGCTTACCTCCGCGCAGAGAAATCGATTTCAGAATTGACTTAGTCCCTAATGCAAGGCCCGTCGTGCATCCCATTCGAAGAATGTCACCAAAAGAAAGAGAGGAGCTGAGCAACCAAACCAAGCAGCTTTTGTGGAAGGGTTTGATTAGACCAAGTTTCTCAAGCTGGCGTGCAACAGTGGTTTTCATCCCAAAGTCAGATGGTACCCTCAGGCTATGTGTGGACTACCGGGATCTAAATAAGCAGACTCTGAAAAATAAATACCCAGTGCCCCGCATTGATGATCTGCTAGACCGCTTGAATGGAGCTCGAGTATTCTCTAAGATGGACCTAGCTACAGGTTTCCACCAATTACGCATTGCCGAAGAATGTGTGCCTTTGACAGCTTTCAGAGGACCAGATATATTTTATGAATGGCTAGTAATGCCCTTCGGTCTATGCAATGCTCCAGCATACTTCATAGAACTGATGAATAGAGTCTTCAGAGATGTTCTAAATAAATTTGTGTTGGTGTTCATCGACGATATTCTCATCTTCTCTTAGTCCACCATTGAACATGAAAAACATTTGAAGGAAGTCTTGGAGATTTTGCGTAGAAATGTGCTGAAAGCCAAATTCTCCAAATGCATATTTTGGCAAGAAGAGGTGAAATTCCTCGGCCATGTGGAATCTAAGGAAGGCATCTCTGTAGATCCAAGAAAGATCTCGGCCATCAAAGATTGGAAGCAGCCTACTATGCCCACTGAAGTCAGAAGTTTCTTAGGTCTGGCTGGTTATTATCGGAAATTCATTAAGGATTTCTCGAGAATATCTTGTCCATTGACGAAGCTGACTAAGATGCTTAACAAGTTTAAGTGGACACCCGAATGTGAGGCAGCTTTCTAAGAGCTGAAACAGAAATTGATCACTGCTCATGTGTTGACCATCATTGATGGCAATCAGGATTTGAAAGTCTGGACTGATGCTTCCAGAGAAGGTTATCCTTTCCATCTAAATAAACATGTCAAAAATGACACTTTTCTAACGTCAAGTCTTATTTTAACATGTTATTCTTTCTCTATTCAAGGTATTGGTGCAGTGCTAATGCAAATAGGCAAGGTTGTCGCATATGCTAGCCCCCAATTAAAACCACATGAGAAGAATTATGCCACTCATGACCTTGAGCTAATGGCCATAGTATTTGCTTTAAAGAAATGGAGGTACTATCTCTTGGGCGAGAAATTCGAGCTATATACGGATCACAAATCCTTGAAGCATCTATTTACCCAAAGAGATTTGAACCTGAGGCAACAGCATTGGGTTGAATTCCTTGCACCCTATGACCTGGACATCTTATATACTCCGGGTAAAGCCAATGTTGTGGCTGATGCTCTCAGTCGGAAGAATACGGTCGACTCCAAGCTTATCCTTGCCAATCTTACTATCACCCCTACCTTGATCGATAAAATCTCGGTCCTTCAGAAGAATGATGAATTTATTCAGAGAATCATCAAAAGGATCAGGGAAGGCGAATCCACTAGTTTTCAGATTGATGACAAAGGAGTTTTGTGGCTGTCGGGCCGAATTTGTGTTCCAAATCTTCCTGAGCTCAGAAAGGAAGTGATGGACGAATGCCACAGGTCTAAGCTCAACATTCATCCGGGCGTGAGCAAGATGTACCATGACCTCAAGCATACTTTTTGGTGGAGATCTATGAAGAGAGATATCTCTATCTATGTCTCCAGATGTCCCACTTGTCAGCAAGTCAAAAGCGATCAGCAAAAGCTAGCAGGTCTATTGCAACCGCTAGGGGTTCCAGGTTGGATATGGGATGAAATTTCTATGGACTTCATTGATGGCTTACACCGGACTAGGAAAGGCAATGACAGCATATGGGTGATTGTAGATCGCCTCACAAAGACTGCGCATTTCATTCCTGTCAAATCCAATAGGACAGCTCGAAGTTTGGCACAACTTTATTTCAAAGAGATTGTCAGACTGCATGGAGTTCCCAGCAGCATTGTCAGTGACCGCGACCCAATATTTTCTAGTAAGTTCTGGGAAGCTTTCCATGAAGAGTTAGGGACTAAGCTGAATATGAGCACTGCTTACCACCCCCAGACAGATGGCCAGATGGAGAGGGTGAACCACATATTGGAAGACTTGTTGAGGGCATGCATCTTAGATTTTGGAGGGTCATGGGAAGATCATTTGCACTTGGTTGAGTTCTCTTATAGTAACAGCTACCAAGCCAGCCTGCAGATGTCGCCATTTGAAGCCTTATATGGCAGGCCATGCCGATCTCCCGCACGTTGGGTGGAATCCGGTAATCGATTGGTATTGGGTCCCGACATGATTCGCGAAGCCTCGGAAAGAGTTGAC
Source organism: Allium sativum (assembly GCA_030737875.1). Taxonomy (NCBI): domain Eukaryota; kingdom Viridiplantae; phylum Streptophyta; class Magnoliopsida; order Asparagales; family Amaryllidaceae; genus Allium; species Allium sativum. The sequence continues at coordinate 974,352,877 of CM060915.1, read as the reverse complement.
TTTATTAAGAAGCGATTACTTTCCGCCCAAAGTCGACAAAAGAGCTATGCAGACGCACGAAGAAGGAATTTAGAATTCTCTGTCGGTGATCTTGTATACTTGAAGGTTTCCCCATTGAGAGGCATAGTCCGATTTGGGAAGACAGGGAAATTGGCGCCGAGGTTTATTGGTCAATTTCCTATTCTCGAAAGGATTGGAACTCTCGCCTATAGAGTATAGCTACCTGACTGGTTGCCAGGGGTCCACGATGTATTTCAAGTGTCCCAACTCCGGAAGCATGTTCATGATCCAGATTTAGTTATGGAGGGAGCGGCACAACGAGATTTGGAGATTACCCCGGCCCTAGCAGTGAGAAGGGAGCCAGTGAAGATTGTGGGCAAAGAAACTCGAGTGTTGAGGAATAAGAGGATCCACCTAGTCAAAGTGCAGTGGAGCGGGGATCCTAGAGACTGTACATGGAAGACGGAGGACAGCATCAAACATGCCTATCCCAAGTGCAGAGTGGATATCTCCGAGTAACTTTTGTGTCAAGGTACATTTACAATACCTTGCATTTTCCGTTTGTTTTCCTACTTTATCATTATTTCCTTTCCGAGAACGAAAAGATTTTAAGTGGGGGAGACTGTACCAACCCGGAAAATCTGAACCAATTTAAAATTTTATTTTGGGCTATTTCAGTAAATTTTGAATAGTTAAAATAATTCATTTTAGATAATAACGATTAAAAATTTATTTTAATCGAAGATAGAACAAATATATTCTTTTTGATTTCTAAAGAAATCAAGAATAGTACGGTAGTTTGAAAAGTCAAACCTGTACTTTGACCAAATGTACCGGATTCAAAATCTAACGGATTTTAGCGAGACCAAAAATATCTAAATCTGTTTGAAAATATATTTTCAACGAATCCGAAAAATCGAAATTTCATACCGGAAATCAAAAGATATGGCCAATTGAATATTCGGGATGGCCGCTATAGTATAATTTATAGCCCGTATAAGAGGCCATTTTTCAAACGACCTCAGTTTTCGACGAAACTACTTTGGTTGGATTCAGAATGTCAAATTATTGCTAGGTTTCAATTTTCATAATTTTTCGAATTAATATGTGAGCGTGGCAAAAAAAACGTGTTTTGTCAATTTTAGTCAAATATGATCGACTCGAAAATAGCCATTTTTCGAAAAGTCCCAGAATTCGACGAAATTAATTTTGTTAGGACCGTACCGTCAAAACAAAGCCAGAAATAATTTTTCTGGATTTTTCTGAGTTCGTATGCGGCCCCTGTAGAATTATAAAGACGATCAAATTTATTATTTAAATGATTTAAATAATAGATTAAATATTTCAGGCCACAGGCAGTCGTTTGGGCTGACAAGACCTAGCCCGTTGGATCCGGAATAGGGACTATTATCTGGGGTCACCTTGGGTTGGACTAAAATCAGATTAGTTTTCGATGTAGGGATTTAATTGCAAATATTACATTTAATAATATAAAAAGGAGGAAAATTAGAACCATAATACTATTGTTCACCGTCTTCTCTCAGCCGCCACCCTCTCCATTATGCTCCAACCTTCCTCCACAAATTCCCGTAAATCCTTACAATAAAATCCATCCCTCCAGTTCAAGTTTTTGAAGGGCTTCTTCTCCTCCTCATTTCTATGCCCGAATCAATCCCCCTCGTGCCTCCTATCTTGAGATTCGCGACCCCGAACACCCACCGCTCGAAGCTCCGCTGGGCCCACCAGGCAGCGTCGCACCCCCTGCTTCCAGGCGCACGTGCTCCCCTTCAAGCCGCACCACCTCCAACAACCCGCGCTTCCGATCGATCACCCAATCGTCTGCAAATTCGAAGAAAGTTTTGAACAAAAACTGAAGCATATAGTATGAAATAAACAAAAGAATTATGACACTATTTTCCGTCGCAAAGTGTTAATTAATTTACAAGATTGATAATTTATTCATGCGAGATCCGAATTTGAAAATTTCAGATCCAGTTGGACCCTAACGTTGAATAGAACTTGCTGAAACAGATTGGAATAATTTCTGAACTCGTTTGGATTTTTAAATCTGCTTAAAGCAAGGTGAGATTTCTTTGTTTAAAATAATTAATTAATTAAATTAATTTGTTTGCTATGTAATGATCACATGGTTTACGATTTAGATATATTTTGTTCTGACATGGTTGATGATGGTTGATCAGTGTTTGTGATGGATAGTTATAGATCCATATGTACTAGTCAAGTAGTATGTCATCACTTTTATTTGAATTGATCTAGTTTATCAATTCATTAGAAATATGATTTGTCACTTTTTATTTGAATTGATCTAGTTTATCAATTCATTAGAAATATGATTTGTCACTTTTTATTTGAATTGATCTAGTTTATCAATTCATTAGAAATATGATTTGTCACTTTTTATTTGAATTGATCTAGTTTATCAATTCATTAGAAATATGATTTGACACTTTTTATTTGAATTGATCTAGTTTATCAATACCTTATGAAAATGTGATTTGTCCCTTTTTATGTCATTTTATTTGAATTGATTTAGGTTATCAATTCAACATCAAAAAAATAAAATTTGTCATATTATTTGAATTGATTTAGGTTATCAATTCAACATCAAAATAAAATTTGTCATTTTATGTAAATTGATTTACTTTATCAATTCAACATCAAAATAATTTGTTCTTTTATTTGCATTCCTATATGCAAATATATACATTGAAAATAAAAAGGTTCTTTTATTTGCATTTCTTTCATGCAAATATATTTGGAAAAATAATTGGTTCTTTTATTTTCATTCCTATATGCAAATATATGCATTGAAAATAAAAAGGTTCTTTTATTTGCATTTCTTTCATGCAAATATATTTGGAAAAATAAATTGTTCTTGTATTTGCATTCCTATATGCAAAGATATACATTGAGGATGAAATATATTTAGAGAAAATTAAATGTACTTTTATTACATTCATTTATGTAAATATATTTAGAGAAAATAAAATGTTCTTTATTTGCATCCTTTTATGTAAATAAACATTAAAGTTAAAATCATATTTTTGTTTGCAATTTTAGATGCAAACAAAACACTAAAGTTAAAATCATATTTTTGTTTGCAATTTTAGATGCATACAAAACATTAAAGTTAAAATCATATTTTTATTTGCAATTTTAGATGCAAACAAAACATTAAAGTTAAAATCATATTTTTATTTGCAATTTTAGATGCAAACAAAACATTAAAGTTAAAAACATATTTTTGTTTGCAATTTTAGATGCAAACAAAACGTTAAAGTTAAAATCTTATTTTTGTTTGCAATTTTAGATGCAAACAAAACATTAAAGTTAAAATCATATTTTTGTTTTCAATTTTAGATGCGAACAAAACATTAAAGTTAAAATCATATTTTTGTTTGCAATTTTAGATGAAAGCAAAACGTTAAAGTTAAAATCATATTTTTGTTTGCAATTTTAGATGCAAACAAAATATTAAAGTTAAAATCATACTTTTGTTTGCAATTTTACATGCAAACAAAACATTAAAGTTAAAATCATATTTTTGTTTGCAATTTTAGATGCAAACAAAACATTAAAGTTAAAATCATATTTTTGTATGCAATTTTATATGCAAACAAAACCATTAGAACTATAATCATATTTTATATGTTTGTTAAGATGCAAATAAATAACATAGTAAAGATTTCATTTTTATTTGCAAGTTTAGATGCAAATAAATAACATAGAAAATATTTCATTTTATTTGCATAGATATAGACACAAATGAACAACATTTAAAAAAATTTCTTTTTTATTTGCATATTTAGATGCAAATAAATATTTAGAAAAAGTGCATTTTTATTTGCATATTTAGGCGCAAATAAAACATTTAGAAATGATGCAAATAAAACAACATAGAGAGATTTCACTTTCATATGCATATTTTGATGCAAATCAACACCGTAGGAGGAACTTGTATTTTTGTTTACAAACTTGGTTGAAATCAAAATATGATAGTAAAAGGGTGGATTTAAATGTCGAAATGTTCATTGTTACTTTAATTGTAATAGAAATTGAAAATCGCTAAATGATTTACATTTATATTTATATATATAAATATAAATTAAAATTTAACGAATCGTGCGCGGTAGTTCGCGTTTCGACAATCGTAAATTTAAACGTTTATACCGTAAAATCCAACCGTCAGATTTTCCCAAATTGGAACCGTTAGGACCGTTTTGGAAAGATCTTTCCGATGATATAAATTTTATCAAAATCCAACGGTTAGAATTCATGATATATGAAAATCAAATTCTGGAAAAACAGCGCCATGGCCGCCCATTGGCCCGAAGCGTCGTTTAATTATATTGAGCTATTTTTATAATAATTAAAAATGGTGACAAATCGTCATAAATTAATATTAACGATATCAAATTGTTTAAATGATAATATTTCGAAAATTATTTGAAATGACCGAGTTCAACTCATTTCAAATAATCTTACGACGATATAAAAATCGGAGATATAGAAGACGGCGATTGAAGACCGACGATCTTCACGTCGAAAGGATAGATACTGTTTCCTGGCATTGGCTAGCTAACAATAAAGGGTTAAAGTGGTAGTTGTCCGGACGCACTTGCTGATCGTCCGGATACGCGAGCACTTAGGTGACTCCGGTTTCGTTCAGACCCAGAACGGACTTGTAAATAGATGTCTGCCCGACATTGAATTTCGTGCCATGTAATTTAATCGATATCTAGTAATATATTTCTAAGGTGGCGGAAGATTTATCCTCTTGCTAAATACCCTTCTTTGAGACGCACGAGCTCGAAGGTTATATATTGGTAGTTATCGATCACGTGGTATGGACTGTCAATGTGACATGCCAAGATGCAATTGATCTGGGTTTTTGTTGAAAAGCAGAGCCCTGTGGATGATGATCAAAGCATAGCCTATTTAGGCATAGCTTTGTGTATTACGTTACCTCGCGAGCCTCACACCCTGGTGGAGTCTAAAACGGAACAAGGGAACGCAGGGAGTGCACACGTTTCTTTCTAGCTAGAAGTGGCATTGGGTTTTCACAAGGCCCGGCATTTTTACTTATGTGGTTGATGGAATGAGGCGCCTCGGATTTTTATTGGCCGCAATGGCCAATTTATAAGTCCAATAGGAACGGGGAGCGTGTGTTCAGGAATTACCAATCCACTAAAGTATTTGTGGACCGGCCCTGCAGGATCTAAGGGTTCGCCAGCTTCCGAATCCTGAGACATAGCTAGAGTGTCTCGAATCGGTCAGGAGATTGTTCCTAGCCTTGACTCATGATGGAAACCAACATCCAATACGACACTACGGTCATGATTGTAAACCTATATATGGCGACATAGTATATGGTAGCTATGCCGTCTAGGATTGATACATTTACTTTGAAGTATTTTAAAACATATTAGACACTAATAATAATAGTAAAAATATTATTTTCCACGTATCAAGGATTTTTTATCATTATAAGGTAAAACTCTATCCTCCATTTGCGTTGCATTGTGTGATGGGACTTGAGTCTTATAATGATTTCATTTTACTAAAAAGCATTGCGTTGTTTTTAACATATAAATTTATAAAACTCTTGCACTGGCAATCCAATGGAATTAAACCCGTTCCGCGATAGCGGCGTGGTCCAGTGATTAGCCATATTATTAGTTAGTTAGATTTCTCATACCAGTCCCATGACTGACTCGTAGTTTGTTTCACTTTGCAAACTCAGGTGCCCTCTTTCCACACGGGCAGCCAAGTGATAGGTTTTCAGATATGGTTTTTCTGGACTAGAGCATGCTGATGCGGATGTTGGAAGATCTTATCTTTTATCTTTTCTTCTTTGAGACATTGAGGCAGTATTAAGTATTGATGTAATTTGAGAGTTTGAGACTATATTTCTCTCTCTGTTTTAGACATCCATTTTGCTAAGTTGTATCCTGTACTGCGTACTCTGATGCTCTGTCATGATGTTTGTGATGACATTTCATTTCCGCTGCAATGATCATTATGTTTTGCTATGTAACTGTGATATGTTATTGTTTTAATTATGTTACTCGCCTATGATTATCCTTACTTTCGTTCTGCGGAAGTTTGGGTCGTCACAGCCGCTCTACTTCCTGCGGAGGGATAAACTTATCATTGAAGATTTCTTTGAATCTGGCCCAAGACATGTCGGCCTCACTATTGCCGATTTTGACTGTATCCCACCAATTTTCAGCTTTGTCTTTTAATAGCCATGATGCCAAAAAGCGCTTGCGGTGGTCTTCCAATTCCATCCCTCCAAATATTTTCTCGTAGTTCTTTAGGCATGCCTGTGCCTCAATCACTGTCTCTCACCCGGTAAAGGATATGCCCCCTAAATTTCTGAACTTCTTGGCCACTTTATCCAAGTCAGACGGCTGTGGGGGTGTAGGTGGTGTTACAGCCTCGGGAGTGGGCTGCTTCTGAGCTGTGGGAGTCTCATCTCTTGCTGGTCCTCTAACCCCACCTCTGCCTCGGGCTCTAGCTCTCGCTCTAGTGCTCATTATCTAGTTACTTCTGTACCATCAAGGAAAGAGTCATACTAACAGAAATGATAGTTTTAAATGAAAGGTTAAAGAAGAGACATATGATAAGATGATAATGATGTAATGATTGATTAATATGTGCTATTCTACTATGCTCATTCTAGGACATTAGTAATCCTATCTCTAATGAGCTACTCACCTTAGAATACTGCTTATTCTATCTAGACGAATTGTCCTAAAAATGTTATACTCCAAAGCTAAGGTTAACCTTTAGCTCTGATACCAACTGTGACGACCCCAAACTTCCCTAGTACGAAAGCAAGGATAATCATAGGAGCATAACATAATTACAACAATAGCAGATCTCAGATAACATCATAACACATAAATCATTGCAGCAGAAATAGAAAATGTCATCACATCATAACATCAAAGACATCAGAGTACGCAGTTACAGAATACACTTAGCAAATAGAAGTCTCAACAAAGAAAGAAATAAGTCTCAATCTCCATCAAATACATCATAGATCAATAATGTCTAAATGTCTCAAAGGAAAATAAAATATAAAAGAGATAATGTTCTTCAACTTCTTTCCTTAAGCAAGCTCCACTCCAAAATGCATCCATACCTAAACCTATCACTTGGCTGCTCGTGTGGAAAGAGGGCACCCAAGTTTGCAAAGTGAAACAAAATACGAGTCAGTCATGGGGCTGGTATGAGAAATCTTTCTTAACTAACAACATGGCTAATCACAGGACCACGCCGCTAACGCAGAACGGGTTAACTCCATTGGATTGTCGATGCATAAGTTTAATAAATTTTTATTCAAAAACAACGCAATGCTTTTTGGAAAAATGAAATCATTATAAGACTCAAGTCCCATCACACAATGCAATGCAAACCGGAGGATAGAGTTTTACCTTATAATGATCAAACATGCTTGATACGTAGAAAATAATATCTTAATATTATTATTAGTGTCTAATAAGTTTTAAAATACTTCAAAGTAAATGTATCAATCCTAGACGGCATAGCTACCATATATTGTGTCGCCATAACATAGGTTTACAATCAAAACCGTAATGTCGTATTGGAAATTAGGTTTCCATCATGAGTCAAGGCTAGGGGCGATCTCCTAACCGATTCGAGACACTCTAGCAATGTCTCAGGATCCCCCGCAGTGAACCCTTGGATCCTGCAGGGCCGGTCCACAAATATACCTTAGTGGATTAGTTATGTCTGAACACACGCTATCCGGTCCTATTGGACCTATAAAATGGTCACTATCGAACAATAAATCCGAGGCGCCTCATTCGATCAACCACATAAGTAAAATGTCAGGGCTTGCAAAACCCTGATACCTCTTCTAGCTAGAAAGAAACGTGTGCACTCCCTACGTTCCCTTGTCCCGTTTCCGACTCTTACTGAGGTGTGAGGCTCGCGAGGTAACGTTATACACAAAGCTATGCCGAAATAGGCTATGCTTTGATCATCATCCACAAGGCTCTGCTTTTCAAAAAAAGCCTCGATCAATTGCATCTTGGCATGTCACATTGACAATTCACGCCATGCGATCGATAACTACCAATATATAAACTCCGAGCTCATGCGTCTCAGAGAAGGGTGTTAAGCAAGAGAATAAATTCTCCGCCACCAACAGATATATATTAAATAGAAATCAATTTACATGGAATGAAATCCAATGTTGGACACACATCTATTTACAAGTCCGTTCTGGGTCTGAACGAAACTGGAGACATCTTATTCCTCATCCCGTATGTCCAATACGGAAGAGAAGTGATCGCTTATCCGGACAATCAACAAGTACGTCCAGATAACTACCACTTTAACCATTTAATGGGAGCTAACCAATGTCGGGCATCAGTAGTTACCCATTCGATGTGAAGATCGCTGGTCTTCAATCGCTGTCTTCAATATCTTCGATTTAAATCGTCGTATGATCATTTGAAATGAGACTGACCTCGGTCTTTTCAAATGATTCTCGCATATATATAGTTTAAAACCATTTCATATCGTTAATATTTTTTAATAACGATTTATCGCTATTTTTATTTATAAAAATAGCTAAATTAATTCGACGACGCTTCGGGTCAATAGGCCGCCCTGGCGTTGTTTTTATAAAGATTTTATTTACACTTATCTCGAAATCTAACCATTGGATTTTAACAAAATTTATATTGTTGGAAAGATCTTCCCAAAGCGGTCCTAACGGTTCCAGTTTTGGGAAAATCCGACGGTTGGATCTTTCGGTATAATCGTTTAAAGTTACGATTTCAAAAAACGAACTACCATGCGTGATTCGTTTAATTTTAATTTATATTTATATATATAATTATATATAAATATAAACTATTCGACAATTCCACTAACGTGCTTAACATGCCAAAGAAAAGAATGTTTTTATTGACATATCGTTTCCACATATTCACACTGTCAAACAAATATATTTCATTTACATGACAATTGAACCAATGACAAATAAAAACTAATTTTTATTCGTATTTCTATTTTATTTAACTTTAACAAGTAAAAAGGGAATGTTTTATTTGTATAAAGTTTTCAGTGAATGTTTTTATAATAAAAATAATTCGTACAGATTCTAGTGTACGTATTGTCATTAAAATGATATTTTAACTTTGCATATAAATTCTAATATATGCATTATTAATAAAAATGTAATCTTAACTATGCATATAAATTCTAATATATGCATTGGAAATAAAAATGAAATTTTACTATGCATATAAATTCTAATATATGCAATGTAAATATAAATGTAATTTTACTATGCATATAAATTCTAATAAATGCAATGTAAATGTAAATGTAATTTAAACAATGCATATAGATTCTAATATACGCAATGTAAATTTAAATGTAATTATAACAATGCAAATAAATTCTAATATATGCAATGTAAATATAAATGTAATTTTAACAATGCATATAAACTCTAATATATGCAATGTAAATATAAATGTAATTTTAACAATGCATATAAATTCTAATATATGCAATGTAAATATAAATGTAATTTTAACAATGCATATTTTGATAGTTTCAATTTATTAACAATCCTATTTTTAAACAAATGTATGAAAATGATGTTTTCATTTTCCTCCTTTCTAGCATGTTAAAAATGATGTTTTAATCCTACCAATATTCTCTAACATATGTTTTCTACTGAATCACTTTCATATTAAAAATGGAATTTTTAATGTTGCAAAATTTTTATTCAAATAGTCAATATTTCCAATAAATCAAACTTTACATTAAAAATTACGATTTTAATGTTTCAACACTTTTATTCAAATATGAACAATTTTCAGATGAATCATTCTTTTATAAAAATGATATTTTTAATGTCAACATGCCTTTGTTTTAAAAATGAACATTTTCTAGTGATTCATTCATTTCATTAAAAACAAAGTTTTTAATGTAAACATGTTTTTATTTTAAAACATGCATATTTATCTAATTCCTATCATTAGATTAAAAGAAATGAATTTTTAATGTTAAACATGTTTTCATTTTAAAACATTAATATTTGTCTACATTTTATTATTACATCAAAAAGTGAATTTTTAATGTAAAACATGTTTTCATTTTAAAACATGAATCTTTTTTTATATTTCTATTATTACATTAAAAAGTGAATTTTTTATGTAAAACATGTTTTCATTTTAAAACATGAATCTTTTTCTATATTTCCATTATTACATTAAAAAGTGAATTTTTAATGTAAAATATGTTTTCATTTTAAAAAATGAATCCTTTTCTATATTTCTATTATTACATTAAAAAGTGAAATTTTAATGTAAAACATGTTTTCATTTTAAAACATGAATCTTTTTCTATATTTTTATTATTATATTAAAAAGTGAACTTTTAATGTAAAACATGCCTTCATTTTAAAATATGAATCTTTTTCTGTATTTCTATTATTACGTTAAAAAGTGAATTTTTTATGTAAAACGTGTCTTCATTTAAAACATGAATCTTTTTCTATATTTCTATTATTACATTAAAAAGTGAATTTTTAATGTAAAACATGTTTTCCTTTTAAAACATGAATCTTTTTCTATATTTCTATTATTACATTAAAAAGTGAAATTTTAATGTAAAACATGTTTTCATTTTAAAACATGAACCGTTTTCTATATTTCTATTATTACATTAAAAAGTGAATTTTTAATGTAAAACATGTTTTCATTTTAAAACATGAATCTTTTTCTATATTTCTATTATTACATTAAAAAGTGAATTTTTAATGTAAAACATGTTCTCATTTTAAGACATGAATCTCTTTCTATATTTCTATTATTACATTAAAAAGTGAATTTTTAATGCAACACATGTTTTCGTTTTAAAACATGAATCTTTTTCAATATTTCTATTATTACATTAAAAAGTTAATTTTTAATGTTAAATATGTTTTCATTTTTAAACATGAATCTTTTCTATATTTCTATTTCTACATTAAAAAGTGTATTTTTATTGCAAAACATGTTTTCATTTTTAAACATGAATCTTTTCTATATTTCTACATTAAAAAGTGAATTTTTATTGTAAAACATGTTTTCGTTCAACCAAATGATAAATTTGATATCTCATTTTTGTTGAAAACTCTAGTTCAACAAAATGACAAAACTGTATATTTTTTTTTGTTGAAAACTCTAGTTCAACAAATGACAAAACTGTATATTTTATTTTTTTTGAAAACTCTAGTTCAACAAATGACAAAAATTGTTGTTTCCTATTTGTTGAAAATTATAATTCAACAAATAGACAAAAATTGGTGTTTCATATTTGTTGAAAATTCTAATTCAACAAATAGACAAAAATTGGTGTGTTTCATATTTTTTTTCTTCCTAACAATCTGATTTAAAACAAAAATGTTCATTTTTGTTTTGGCCAATTTAATTTAAACAAAAATGACAATTCCAATGCAACTATTCTAAATTTGACAAAAATGATGATTTTTGTCCAATAGTTCCAATTTGACAAAAATGACAAGTTTTGTCCAATTATTCCAAATAACAAAGTGATAATTATTTTAATCAACTGTTTCATCACAACACAATATATGTTTTAACAATTTTATCACCACAAAGTATCACCAAATAACCAGATCTATGTACTACATCCAGCACAGATCAAAGCATGAATCATAACAAATAGGAATTAATTATAGATTGGTGATAATAAAATCAAAATTATTTCTAATTATTTAAAAAAAAGAAATAAATAGATTTCTAACAGTTGTTTAAATCTGAATGATTCCGATGTGAAATTTAACCAAAATTCGATCTGCTTAGAATTGGTTCTAGTCAGTCCTGGAGTGTAGATCTCGGACTCACGATCGTAACGCTTCAGAAATCGTTCAATTTTGAGTTCATATGAATAAGATATGATTTATTTTATATTAATAAAATTTTAAAATAAATTAATTAAATAATATATTTAAAAAAACACCTTCTTCCTCTTATTAGACAAAGGCCGCGACCTTTTCAATGAACGTTCGAACCTAGGGTTCGATTTTCGATCCAAACAGAAGAGCTTCGTCACAATCAGGGATCACCACGCCGGAGAGGAGCAAGAGGCGCGCCTGGAGGGTCCCACTTCGGCCAACTCGAACGTGGCTACAGGGGGGAGGCGCTCGAAATGATGGCACTTCAGGTGCGAAATCCTGTCCCAATATGCCATGAAACTTTATCAATCCCGTATGGAATTGTAGAGGAGAGAAATCTCTTCAAAGGTCAAAAGGAGTGGAAGATTTTATACTTTAGATCAACGGAAATTAGTGGATGAAGCCAGGAAGAATTTCGGCCATTGGAAAGAGTGGACGGCGGCTGTATATAGTATATTAGGGTTTGGAAGAATACTATTTATAATATTATAATATTAATTTTCTTAATTAATGAATTTTAGCCCATAAACCTTAATGTTTCCAATTTCAGCCCAACAAAAGTCATTCCAACCCAATTGCCCTTATTCCGGAACAATGGGCTAGGTCCCGTCAGCCGAAACGATTGTTTACACCCTGTTTTCTTTAATTTATAATTTAAATCCTTTAATTAATTAATTCGATCGTACATTTAAATTCACCGGGGCCACATATGAATTCCAAAAATTCCCGAAAAATAAATCTAGCTATGTTTTGACGATGCGGTCCTAAAAAAATTAATTTTGTTGAATTTGGAGACCATTTGAAAAATGGCCTTTTTTAATGGTCGATTAAATTCTACAGATCGAACACAGTTTAATTTACTACGCTCACAAATAAATTACAAAAATTATGGAAAATTAAACTTAGCAATAATTTAACATTCCGGATCCGACAAAAATGGTTTGGTCGAAAATGGAAGTCGTTTGTATAATGGCCCTTTATACGGGCTATAAATTATACTATATTCCATAGCGACTATTCTGAATATTCAACTGGCCATTACTTTTTATTCCCGCTATGAAATTTCAATTTTTCGGATTCATTGGAAATATATTTTTAAACATATTTAGATATTTTTGGTTTCACTAAAATCCGTTTTATTTTGAATCCTGTACATTTAGTCAAAGTTCATATTCAACTTTTCAAAATACCATGCTATTTCTAATTCCTTTTAAAATTAAAATAAATATATTCGTTCTAATTTCGATTTAAACACATTTTTAATTGTTATTATTTAAAATAAATTATTTTAACTATTCAAAATTCGTTGAAATAGCCAAAATAAAAATTTAAAATTGGTTCTCATTTTCCGGGTTGTTACATAACTATTACTCAATTTTACATGACTGTATATATTTACATTCATAATGACATATACTTATTTATGTGTGTGTAATATGCACATATACATTCAAGCAATAATATTTGATTCAGATTTTGCCAAAATTGATTTCCAATCATGATCTTAACAAATGTATATGTATATATATGTATGTATGTATGTATAATATATATATATTAAATTACATCCCTACATCTAAATATTTATATATACACATTAAATTACAGCCCTATAGAGGTTTCATAAACATGTCTTAATGCATGTATTTAATAAAATCAGACATCTACATATGAATGTCTACATAGCTTTTAGGGGAGAAAGGTGCTTGGTAATGCACACAACTCATATGCATGTATTGATATGTATAAGTGATAATATCATTTATACTGATATGAATTTTCAAGAAAACAGGTTATGACTTAAAATATTAAACAGTATAAAGTGCAAATCATTAAGTCAATAATATGCATATCCAATAAACAAACAGTTTTGTTGCATTGTTTTAAAAGTGTGGTCTGCAATTTTATATGTATATCATCTTATAATAAGATCATTATTTTAATACCATTTATTTATATGCATAATTTTAAAATCAATAGCAAATTAAATTGCAACAGATTTTTACGCAGTATACATATCAACTAATTTGATAATTATTTTGTATCTCAACACAAATGCTGTAACACCCCACCTCCGTTAAGGTCACTAGCAAAGGGAATCCCTTAACTTTGATGGAGAGTTTTAGTAGACAGAACAGAATATTACAAGACATATAAGTAGTACTTGAAAAATTATAACTTCATTACAGCAGAAGCAGAAATAAGTTTGGTTACATCTTTCTAAATCACAATACCAAAACTCAAGTACACAATTATCAGTCTTATACAAAATCCTTCAGAATGTAAAGTTTCAAAGCCATAATCCCCAACATAAACTGCCATGAAAAGATAGAGTCAAAGCCAAGCAATACTCCAAGCACTTCAAGTAGAGAGAATCAGAATCAAGCTCCTTTGTTTCCACCCTGAGAACCTGGAAGGGGGAACGGAAGAAAAGAGGCGAAACATACTAGTCAGACATAAGTCTGGTGAGTCCAGTGAATTTCAGCATAAAAACAGATAACAGTATCATGACATGTAAATAAAACTGGATGAGAGATAACCGTAGCAGGAATAACAGGTAAACAGAAGAAACATAATGATATAGGCTAAGCTAAGCTAAGCTTCTTACTTACTTTTCACTTCTCTACACTAATACTGGTATAACAGGATTAGGTGTTATCCTAATGTCTAGACTGAAACAGAAACGAAAACGGAATAATCTCTACAGAAACATAATGCTTGTAATTGGCCTTTACCACCCGAACAGAGGCAGACGGTATAGAAACAGAATGCTAATAATGGGCTTTTACCACCCCAATAGACAGAAGGTACAGAAACAGAATACTAATAATGGGCCTTTACCACCCAACTAATGGGCCTTTACCACCCCAACAGACAGAAGTTACAGAAACAGAATCGGAAACGAAATCAGAGACGGAAACAGAATAATCCCTATGGAAACATAATGTTAGAATTAGGTGTACACTAGTAATGGGCCTTTACCACCCCAACAGACGGTACCATGTAGAAACAGACAGGTGTTACCGCCCAACAGAAACAGACAGGTGTTACCGCCCAACAGAAACAGACGGTACCCACAGAAATAGACAGAACTAAGTGTACCCTAAGTCCTACCCCCAATCGATCGGCTCCCTAATACATAAATATCCTGTGTCGGCCCCACAGTAGGGTGTATCACTCCCTAAAGTGGCAACCTATTGGCACAGACCTATTTACAGATGTCACGGTGTCTTACATCCTCAAAGCAGACCGGATCCATGAACGCACATGACCTGGTTGGAACGCACCATCAACACCCCTCGCCATTACCAGAATGAACTGCTTATAATTAGTTCAGTAAGCGTGCTCGGACCCCTACATAGCGTGGGGTCAAAGTTTTGATACCGGAAACGGTTACTGACTAATATGGGTTCCACACAACAGATGCACAAGTAATTCCCCTCCTAACCTTGTGTCCCCAGACTAACAGATTTCAGATTAACTTGTTTATAGATTTCAGACAGAGTTCAGATTACTAATTCACAGGTCAGACAACCAAGTAAATAAGTTTTCAGATTAACAGACCAGATGTACGGATTTAACAGACTTACAGATTATCTAACTTTGTATTAGGCCTACAGATTCACGAAACGGGTTTATTAGATTCATCAGTCCAGTTGGTTTAACCCTATCCACCCAAAATGTTTTTAGACACCACATTTCTCTTAAATTTGCGTTAATTAAATATTAATCCATAGACCACTCACATTAGATCGGTAGCTTGTGGCCGCTGGATGTGTTGGGCGGTTCCGGGCAGACTTTTGCCATAAGCCAGACCTATCCTCGTGTCTAAGCATATTTTAATTATGCCTACGACCTCTCACATTAGACTGACAGTTTGCAGTTGCTGGTTAAGCCGGTTGGTTCCGGGCAGGCTTCTACCGCAAACGGAGTCTAACCTCGTGTCATAGCCAATTTATTCCAATACAGATTACACAGATATCAGACTAATTATGTCCATTTAAAAGATTAAACTTCTTTACAGGTTACAGCAGATTAATCAAATTTCCAGGTTTTACTCAATCTTAGATCGAGCCTGCGGATTTTCATACCCAAATTACAATTATTTAGCTTTCAACAGATTAGGCAATTCAACAGATAACAGATCTAGCAGATTAGGCGATTCAACAGATTAGCAGATTAGGCAATTCAACAGATAACAGATTTAGCAGATTAGGCGATTCAACAAATTAGCAGATTAGGCAATTAAACAGATAACAGATCTAGCAGATTAGGCGATTCAACAGATTAGCAGATTAGGTAATTCAACAGATTTAGCAGATTAGGCAATTCAACAGATAACAGATCTAGCAGATTAGGCGATTCAACAGATTAGCAGATTAGGCAATTCAACAGATAACAGATCTAGCAGATTAGGCGATTCAACAGATTAGCAGAGCAGATAACAGATTTAGCAGATTTAAATTTCTTAAAATTCTATTTACATATCTTGCCTAATCATAAACTAAGCGTAAACTTACATGCCCAAATCATGGTCATAATTCATAATACAATATATGCCCCCAAATTTTTGTTAAACTTTGCACAGTACAGAATACTCTCTAAAAGCCCCAAATCATGATATAAAATATGAATTATGCCAAATTATAGCCTTTAATGCCAATATCCAAAAATCCATTTTTAGGTGCATTCACATTAATAGTTATCCTATTTTAATATAGGTCTTTACGCCTAAGTCACATATTCCTTTTTCTAGTCATGAACCGTTATATAAAAATATGCCCAAAAATCTAGATCTTTAAATTATACCATCTCAAAATCAGATCTTAATTTTAAACATGTGTTATGTCGCATAAGTTTCAAGTCATATGTTATCATACAATGATTCCTCTTCTTCCAAATTATAGAGTATACACAGATCTAGATTTAATTTACAACATGTGTCCCATTTCTCAAATCAGTCAAAGATCAGTCATGTCCAATTATGCATTATCCATTATTTGTCCCAAAATTTTAGCGTTCGTGCATTAATCTCTTATGAGATTTGATGTAGGCTCGTGGTAGCCTAGCTATAAACAAAAAGTAAGAAAAGAGGGAATAGATACAGAACAGTCACAATAATATTAACAAGATAGATCCACAGAAAAGTATGCATAACCTCAGATCCAGATTCACAAAAATGTCAGGATAATTATTAAATTTCATATCTGAAAATAATTGTACTCACAAAAAGGGAACGATTCTTGATTTCTGGGATCTGTATTCTAACACTGAATAGCGCTCCTTTGGCGTAGACTATCGATTAGATTAGAAAATAGTTGTTCTCTCTATTCAGATTGGAAGAAGATGCACTAGTTTTAGTTTTGATTCTAGCAGAGTAGCGATGCCATTTTTATTTTTAATTAAATAGAGGCAGAGTATAGGCATAATGAAATTGTGTGGAGAGAAAGCTAGGTTTGGGGGTGTTTAGATAGGTTAGTGCTAACGAATCCGGTCAGAAAGGCGTCCAGGTGCAGAAAAATGGATCTGTCTCCAGATCTGGAAAAGGGGGGGAGGTCGACCCTAAAGTCGATCGTAGTGTCGACCTGTTTACCCAGGTTGACCCCCAGGTCGACCTTAGTGTCGACCTGGGTCATAGGCGGAAATTTTTCCGCCCAGCCCGGGTGTCTGTTTTGAATTTCGAAATCTGAATTTTGAATTTCGGGCTGGTTTTTATTGGAACTTCCGAAGGCCATATCTTCTTCATACGGAGTCCGATTTACGCAAACTTGGACTCTATTCCAAGCAAAATTTCGAGACGAACGCAATGGCATAACCCATTTCCCTTAGTTATTTTGTTACAATTTAAGTATTCTGTGATTTTTTACTCTTATGCTCACATAAAATACGGGGTGTTACAAATGCATATACAAATGGTGTTAAAAATATAAGGCAAGTCATACTTTCTGTGTATTTCAATAAATATACATATTTATTATATTACTGGGAATATAATTTGAAAGCATCCTATATAATGACACATACAAGCAGTACATGTAATATATTGAAGTGATTTACATGTTTATACTCAGTGAATGTAGTAGCAAATAAACACAGCAGTGAGTAATTTTAATGACCTAGATTAATAGATCAAATAATGTTAATGTTTTATAAAGAGTGAAGATTCATTTTTGTTTCTTGATCAATACCAGAAACAATAATGAAATACATTCTCTATTCACATTTATCTATTCAGATAGTAAACAATGTTATATACAACAAATTTTCCATCACTTATACTTTGATGATCATTCATCCAATGACTGTTCATTAAATTATAAACTTAACAGTTAAGAATAAATTAAATATAATTTTCGTAAGTATACATTATGTATGCAGATAAGTATAAATCCAGTCATTAGGTATTGTTTATATAACTTGATTAAATATAGTCATGGATCCATAAATTCCCAGTCAGGTTTTATACATATATTCAAGTTTAGTTTTATACTGATAAAATATTAATTAAAAATCATTGACTTTCAATTCTCCAAATTATAGTCTAATAGTTTCATATCAGTTCTATAACCATATATGTATATTAGTACATTAAAACATACAGAGGCAATAGTAAATCATTATATTTCCATATTTTAATAGGTAAAATAGGCAATATTTGTATCATTATTAATATCGAATATTAATTTATAATCCTTTCAGATTCTTCCAGATCCATACCTAACATTGTAATTACACATGTTACCAGATTAAAAAGGTTTTTACAAAATCTGATCCAAAATTGATTTAACATCTTTGATTAATAAAAAAATGGGGAATCAAAATTATAAGAGAGCTAAATTCATTGACAGATTCAATGAATTCACATATATGTTAAACAGATAATTCATTGTACATGGTTTAACTAGAACAGGAAATCTAAACATGTATGATATAATTAATACCAAGTATTAATTTAAGGTTCATTTCATATAACAAAACAATATTGTCTAGGTAATCAATAATAGGAATCAAATATTCGAAAATAAAATTCTTAATTCTAATCCTATTATATAATAAACCGGATTACTATAGTACATTCATGATACAGACTAGCAATATAAAAACAGGATTAATACTAAATATTAATCCATGGATTCATATCCTAATTTATATCAAGTATAAACGTACTTTCAGTAAAAGGGATTTTGCATCGGGAATGCATTTTATATTGCTCTAGTATTACTTAATGGTTCATATTCTTAAATATGACAAGTAAGACGTGGTTATATAATAGAATCAATATCATGTATTAATTACGATTCTATAAAAACAAAATTTTTGAATCCTTATTCGAATCAATATCATATATTAATTTCTCCAGTATACTAAAACCATTTATGATCAAAGTCAAATCCTTGTGATGACCAATTTCACATCTGTATCAGTATTTAAAATCCTTATTTATCATTCTAACAGTATACATAACCAACCCTAATTATTGAATTCGGAAAAACCCTAGGCTCTGATATCATTGAAAGTATAATTGGATTGTTAAGCAGTGGTACAACCAATTTAATAACCATAATTTGTATAAACAAATACAAATTGGCTTAACATATTACCTTTTGTTCTTTCTTTTAATCCACAAGCATACGTTAGATAATCGTGACTCGGTTGACTCGATTCAAGCCTTCTAAGTGGAGTCTTTATAGAAGTCCAAATGAATGTGTTCTTCTTCGATCAAATCGAATAAGAATGTGGATGCGATACTAGCCGCCGCCATTAATTTGGTTTCCTTTTAAAAGTGGTATTACGGTAAGTAGGGTTTCCCCATTTTCTATTATTTTTGATTTGATCTAAATAATGGTTCACATCACACATTTTAAAAGGGAGTGATTCTCTTTTATAAAATCAGACGTGTACCATAAAATAAGGAAATCACCGGTATACCTTTTCAACGCTAAATAAAATATCATATGCTTGATATTTTATCTATCCAAACAATGAACTTCCCCTTATAATGTTCTAAGTGTGTGACCCTATAGGTTACTACATCGTGGGCAATAAATTTAAATTGTATTTACAATTATAAACAGTGATTAGCATCTAGTAATACGTCATTGCTACCCAAGTTATAATAAGATCAATGATTCGATACAACCTTTTCTGTGACCAGTGTATCAATGTAATATAATCCTTTTAACCAATATATGCAGGATTAAACTCGAGGCACAGAATGTATCATCCTCTTAATAATTTAATCCTTTTATCTTAATCGATGAGTATACTATATAAAACAAATTAATATTTGAGCATGGCCATGCATTTCATAGTCTCACTCAATCAAGAAACCCACGGATATCTCTACTTATATTGTAGGGTTAAATTTCATCTGGATCATTCATAATTATAATTTGATTCGAGATGTATCCAATAATCACCTTTATCGTCTACTCGGTTAAATTAACTTTTGATGATATCAAAACACAAATATCTTCGAATAAAATTATAATGATTTCAGGTCTGAGGACCGTTACATCGCTGTCACTATGAGAATAACTTATGATACTGTTAATTATATTTCATGTAGTTTTCTCATGTTGGGTCAGTCCAATTCGCTATTCTCCAATACGTATTTAAGTATTGACATTAATATTAATGACCAGCGAGATGTGATCATCGGTCAATCAACATACTAGTCTTAATGTTTTACTGTTGTCTTATGTAAACAATAAAACTTGACTAGGGACATTTAAGAATTATAATACTTAATATATTATATTATCTCACGTTTAAGTCATTTACTTGAACTATATAATTCTATATTATAATTCTAAGGACTTCTATTTTGTTAATAATTATATTACACAGTAAATATAACATAACAGAATATTTTTTTATTACAAATAAAATTATAACATCAATGGTGTTATTAATCACATCAAATGGATTGCCTCTAGGGCATAAACTCTAGCAAAGACTCGCAACACACCACAAAATGCAAACATAAGCCATTAGAAGCAAGTATTTCCTTGTGATAGCTAGATATGCTTAATACGCGAAAATCATTTAATATTATCATTAATGTCTATCTTTGAAAACTTTTCAAAGTAAACGTATCAATCCTAGCAGACATAGGTATCATATTACGTCTACATATACAGGTCACAACTAAAACCATAAAGGTTCATATTGGAAGTTGGGTTCCATCAATGACCAAGGCAAAGGATCTCCCTTACCGCGATTCAGAATACCTCTAGCGGAATGTCCCAGGATCAATACATTGCTCCTTCTATATCGATAGAGTCGGCCCACCTATACTAGGTATAGTTCGGGTTTCTCCTAAACATAATGTCTCTTGTTCGTTGTTGATTTTTACCTGAGGCGCCTCATTCCATCATCCACTAAGTAAATTGTCTGGGCTCCATACTATGACATCACTTCTTAACTAGAAGGAAATGTTAGTCCTTATCTTTATTGTACTTCATCCTATTTCGGTTCATTACCAGTTGTGAGGTTGTGAAGTCACGTTCCACAAAGCTTTGCTTTGCAACAAAAGCTTTGATCTATCTACTATCAGCACTTAGCACGCCACATTGTCATTCTATAATGCATAATCAATAACCACTAACCGTATCACCTTTGAGCTCGTGCATCTCAAAAAAGGGTGTTAAGCTAAGAGAGTGTATTCTCCACCACCAACAGAAATACATTAAGGAAAAATCCATTACACGCTACAAGATACAATGTCAGACGCACATTCATACAAGTTTGTTCTGGGTTATGAACGAAACCAAAGGCACCTTATTCCTCTTCCAATAAAGGTGAGAGGCCCTTGCATATCCGGACAATCAATAAGTACGTTCGGACTACTGGCACTTATAACCTCATAGTAAGTTCATTCGATGCGAAGATTCCCGGTCTTCCGCCACCTTCAATATCATCAGCTTCTAACTCGTCGTATAATTATTCGAAATGGGTTGAACTCGGTCATGTCGAAATAATTAGCTTCAAAACAAAATCCTGTTGGAATATTAGATTCCCAATTAAGTCTCTTTTAATTGGAAAACGTTTCATAAGATTTGATCTTATTCTTAAACTTGGTTAAGCTATTGGGCTTCCAAAATCATCTTCAAAACTCTTTTATTAACCATATAAGAGGTTCACAAAGGTTTATGTTAACTCCTTAGAAATCGTGAATCATATGAAGTTAAAATGTATGGATCACCATGCTTTTCCCTTATGGATCGCTCGAGTACAAAACGGGAAAAATTGGAATGGATCGTACTCGATCTGTAATGTCCCGGTTTTTAGCTAGTCTTCGTTAATGATAAATTTTGATATAATGAGGTAATTAAATCATAAAATATTTTTACGTAACAAACTAAGACGAGTATAAACATATGTGTGATATAGGATGTGTATAACTGGTTATGTTTTGAACTTGAAAACATAATACAAGTTGCAACCCAAAAACTTAAAACTACACCCGTAAGTATAACAAAATATGTATATGGATATGTGTACTAGAATGCATACGTATATATATAGTTGTGCCTTATTATAAAAACAAAGCAAAGATATTGCAAACCCTCACATGAAAATGATAACACAATAAGAGGACTTGAAACAAATAAGGACATGCTCACAAACTGTTTGGTAAATTGCCGCATTAATATATAAAGGGTAAATGCATGTGAAACAAAACAAAAGTAAGAAGCCAAGTCAAATATCATTAATAAGATTAAACAAGTGAATAGTATAGCTAATATAGGCTTAGAACCATCACCTAAGAAGCCTCATGCAACTTGCAAGTAATAAAATCATTATTAGCAAAATATCTAAATACTTAGAGGGTAAGAAAACATTTTATAATGCAAATAAAATCTAAGCAATGAATAAACATTCGGCAAGAAATCAATAGAGTATGGCTTTGCAGATATATGTTTTTAGAAGAGGAGATAAGGACAAGAATCTAAGTAAATATCTCAATTAAACAAATCAATTCTTCATGCCTAAGCAAGTCATGCAGAGTAGTGAAAAAGGGTAAGTCTAACCTAAAGAGGATTTGAATTCTATAGCTTAAATTGTAAGAAAATTATTTAATAATAAAATGCCCCTATAAATAACACTATAAACCATACCATTTTTCCACACCAAAATATTGAATTCAAGCAAACTATTGTTAGCAAAGTGTTGAGTTCGAGCAGGGGAGAATTAGGAGCAATAGAGAGGAAAGCTTATAAGTGAGTAAACTCTTCCCCGTTTATCTTTTTAAACCATGCTATGAACATTGATACTTATGTATACCCTTGCATTTGTATGAATGTGTTGTAAAATTGTTTTTGAACCAATATTGTTTGTGCATTGGATTAAGACCCTGACATTTCTTCTTAGCTTAAACAGTGAGTAAACTAAGATTTGCACTATTTTTATTTTAGAAGTTATGTTTCCATTTATATGTTAGAGGCAAGTATTGTGGGTAAAACTTCCTTATTCATTTCTGTTTTATTTTAGTATGTTGTTGCTTATTTTCTTTGAATAGATTAGCAAGTTGATCATCATACAAAACCTAAAAATAATTAAACATAAAACAGATAAAATAGAGGGTCGAAGGCAAGAAAACCTCATTCTTTGAACTTCTACATTGGATCATGTTTAACTATTATACCATAGGACGCCATGCATCTACCTGTTATTGACCATGCTGTATCATTTATATTCACTTGAGTATATGAAGACAAAAGCCTTGTAAATCCGTTGAAACATAACAGTATGTTCAACCAGTAAACATACTCATCCTGGTCATTTTAGAAAATCCTTAAACTGTGGTTTCAGGGAATCATAGGATTCATGCATTACATGAATATTGTTATACATATATGTAGTATAACATAAAAATACTTGCCACTCAAATGCTATGGTATATTTGCAGCTTTAAGTAAATATACAGTATGAGGTTTTTAAACTCAAAAATCCAAAATTAGGAATATAGGCATACGAATGAAATCAGTGAGGGAAATCAAGAATTTAGAAGTAGTTGGTGGGTTTTTGTGAGGATAGAGTTTTTAGAGACAAACATAAAATGCTCTTTTAGCATTTCCGATCAACTTTGTCCATAAGGGGAGGTGTGTTGGACGTGAAGCAGCGCCATTGCCGAAGCAATAAGGGGAAAATGTTTGATAGATTTTCCATAGCCTAGTTTAAGTGAACTCTATTAAAATGGGAGTTTGCTTGTTTTATCTTGGACTCTGTTTAGAGACGGACTGCACTGTCGTGTAGACAAACTGGACTGACGCAATGGCGGAGGGTGTTTTGGGTGGAAAGGCTTTAGGGATATGCCATGGGCCGGTGGCAACACTGAAAGAGGATGGCATTTATAGGAGATGGCGTGACATTGTAAGTGAATTGGGAGATAGAAGAGAGGGCGCAACAACAGGATAAACAAGGGAAGAAGTGGACTCGCAAAACAGAAAGAAAGAGTGAAAGGAAATGGGAGCATCAGGTGAAGACTGGATGTTGCGAGCCAAGGAAAAAGTGAAGTAGTTGTGGTAGGAGTTGAAAAGATGTTGCTGCTAGTAAGGGATGAAAGGATTTATGTTTCACAAAATTTGTTTTCATCATGAGCCATAGGAAACCAAAGATAGTTTAGTAAACTGTGAAGATATGCAGTTGAACAAAGTGAAGTAGTTGCGGACTAACCAAAATTTAGTAATACGAGTGCAAAGCCATACAAATTTAACCAAGGGACTAAGATATTTATAGGATAAAATATATTGTTACACTTATATTGTAGTATAGTTTAAATGCATTGCAACTGAAAATAGGGTATATAATTGCCAAATATAGTAGCAGTAGTGGAAAACATGGGCGGTAAGAACTGAGATGGGAAGGAAATGTGCTAAAGTTGGGTCTGGTGTGAACTACTATCGTATAGTAATATATAGGGGACCTGGAGATGTTGTACACGCACGCTGGTGGAGAGAGGGGGAGGCGTGATTGTGTTCGGGTCTGGGAAGTTAAAACGACAACATTTGAGAAAGAGGAAGGGAAATTTTTTGAAGTGGAAAGGAAATGTTAGTTAAGGCTTGACAGTGTTTTTACTGTATAAGCTGTTAGAGGTAAAACTGTGTTTCGGGGATGAAAGAAATAGTGAATTATGGTATGTACAAGAAAGCAGTACTGTGTGATGTGCGGCGTGGAGCTTGTGCATGTGCAGAAGTGCACATCTGTGCACTCAAGAACTTGAAAGTGAAGAAATAGAGAGAAGAAGGAACATCCAACTATCAGTAGAAAATGGTTCGACTTCCCTGGGTTAGCACGGGCATTAACAAATGTTTGAAAACAAAAAGAAGCATGGGCACATATGATGGACGAGTGTTGAGCTTCCAAGGGTTTCAGTAAGTTCAAGTAGATAGGAAAGGGGTAATACAAGATAAGAAAAAAGGAGCAAGAAAAGCAAGTAAAAGTGGGCTTTAGATACTGGGCCGGAGAAGTTTAAATGAAAAAGAAAGAAAAAGTAAGGAATAGGAGAAAGAGAAAAATCGTGGGCTTGGTGCTGATGGGCTATGGGCTGGAAAGTTAAAAAATAATAAAAATACAAAGAAAGGAGAAAAGAAAAGAAAGAAGAAACTAATGAAAGATGGATGGAAACTTTTAAAGTATGAAATTAATATTGGAAATTTAGGGAACAAGTGTTCGTATGGTGGATAAATTTTAATGATAGGAGATGATTGAACGATAATCGAAATTGACAGAATTGTACTTTGTTAGACTTAACAAAGTTGTTATCTATCTAACAAATTAAACCAAATTCGAAACTAAAGAAGAGGGTAATTGGGCCAGGGCATTTTGTTACAAGGCCTTTCGGAAAATCTTAAGATCAAATTAGAAAAATTAATATATGATAAAGAAGGCAAATAAAAAGGGATAGTAAAATAAGAATAGAAATTTGACTATCAGTGTTTATTCAGAAATAAGGAGACGAACTATGAAGTGTGACAAAGGAATAAACTGCAAATAATTATCATTATAAACAAACTAACATTATTGAATTAATGACCGTGTGCGCAGCACGTGCTTTAGTAGTCCATTTGTAAAGGATAGTCAAAATTTAATGAAATGCCATGTGCAACGCACACACTTTAGTCGTTCAATTATAAAGGACATTACGCTAATCATTTCAAAGAATCCAGAATTTATATTCCACTTCGATTTGATGTATATGTCGCGTGTCAGAGATTATTGAAGATAATTGAAGAAAAAGATATGCAAGGGCTATTTTTATAGTGCCTTCGGTTTGTCCAGTCCCAGGACAACTTGTATGGACGAGTGTTTGACAGAGTATTCCTAATAAATCACATAAGACGATCTTTTCAAGATATTTCATCTGGTGGCGGAGAAATTCGTTTCTCTTTGCTTTTATACCCGTAATATTTTTGGGAAGATCAACTAGTGATTGACGGGTTTGACGATGTGGCATTCAAAGTGAATGGTGACCAGACGTTCTGGAATATAAACGTAGCCTCAAAGCCTCATCAACTAAAAAATACAGAAATCGGGCAGGCAGCATGGCTAGTTGGGTCATTCCCTAGCAGGGTGTATTGTCACCATCTAGAGAATATTTGTATTTTTTACTTCTTTTCATTTCTGCATCCTGCGCAGCCGTAATGAGTGACAATATATTCGATACACTCAAGCTAAATGAGTGGTCGGTCATGTGTGGCCGGGTTGCAAGACGTTCTTGTTGAACCCTAGTGTATCCCCTCTAGAGTACACTGATCGGAAGGTGCTCCCATACCTTGTCTGTTGTAATCCAATCTTCAATAAGAACCCACGGTTTTTGATTTTATACTATATATGTGGAGCGTGAGATGCAAGCGTTCTGCTAGATGGTTATTTATTTGATACGAACTATTATAATATCATACGATTTTGATATCAAATATGATTTGGGTTATAGTAAGATAAAACCGTCCATGTTTATGTGTGGGCTGGTCTCACTATTATCTTTTCTTTCAAATCGTTTTTGAAAAGCTAAACCAATTATTCTGTATCTCATGAGGGAAAAACCCGTTCCGACTTTACGGCGTGGTCTTATGAGATATACTGTTCTAATCAAGCTGTGTTTTAAAAATTGTTTACTCACACCAGTCCCTTGACTGACCCAAAGTTTATTTTCTGTGTTTTCCTAAACTCTTGGGTATCCATAACACTTGTTATGGGTAGACAAGTAATCCGGGTATCTTATGGAATCTTTTGAAGTATTGTGGAGTACAAGACCAAGGACCAGTCTTGTAGCGATATCTATCTCTGAGTATCTAGTTGGAGTATCTGTATCAAACCCTGTTATGAAGTTGTATTATAATGATGTATTATATGATGTAACAGACTCTGATATGTAATATATTATATTTTGTGAAATTCTGCTGTGAGATTCTGATGTTCTTCTTACTCTTCTATTCTACTAGTTCTATCTTTTCTATCTCATCCTCTAACTTCTTTCTCTTAACATTCTGTTTTTTCGTATAATCTGGGTTGACTGTGGTAGTAAAATGTCAGCTCAAATTGGTATGGAAAAGTGGGACGTTACACGATCTGTCCCATGAACTGCTCCATTGCTAGCTTGATGGACCGCAGCCATCATATACGACACATGGTTACGTGGTTTTCTCACTGTACATAATATGGAACATTATATATGATTTATGCAACATGAATAGACATATATAACATTCACCATGGGTCGTCTTCAATCCATGCAATGGTTCAGGCTTGCTTATGTTAAGATGGACAGTTCCTTATCTAGAATAATGGATTGTGCCAGTGATATAAGCAAGGGTTTACACGCAGCATTGAGAGCGTATACTTGTAACTACTGCTACCACATGTGATCATTATTATGGATCGTAGGATTTATGTGTTAATGATAAGTCGTTTGCATTCCAATACGTTCATGGATCATAACATGTCTATGCTAAAGCAAGGGGTGGTTTATATACTTTTAGTACACATGGCAGCACTGCTACACTGCAAGCTGAGGTAGTGATGGACCGTTGGACATATCTCAGGCAATGGATCGCTCAACTCGCTTTGCAATCGTGGATCGTTGGCAATCCAATTATTGGGACAACTATACTAGCTGTATGCATGACAATAGTTGGGTCGTGCGTGCTGCATATTATACATAAGTAGCAGGATGGATCATTTGTACCTTCAGACGGCGATGCATCTCCACAACCGCTTCCATGGACCATTGGTGATTACTTCTTTCCCACGTCACGCATGGCTGGATCGAATAATATATGCACTTGGATTGTAATGTTTGTGTATAAGTGAAAGACACGTCAGCTTATGGCAAGGTGCTAATATAGCATAGTATACATGGTTTACAGCTTGAATATAGAAGTGCACGTGGCAGTATAAGATGGACCGTGAAAAGTCAAGCATAGGTCAGTTTGGTAGGAATCATGTGCATAAAATGGATTGTCCATACGTGAGTAGAGGAATGGGTATCCTCCACGTCAGCAGCATTATATGTTAGTTGATCGTCAGATAACATTTGTAAAGGGAAAAAAGTGGATCACGTGTTATATTTAACTATGGGTCGGTTATTGTTTCACCTCCGTGGTAATTGAGTAAATATCATGGAACCCATGCACACACATATTTACAGCTTCGCCACTCCTTTCCATATCAAGCCTATGAATACCCCATATCCACACACATTGAGGGGGACCAAAATTTTCGACAATGAAGTGTTGCTCAATCCATTTCTCAATGAATCAAGATCAACTCCAACTCCATTAAAGTTCGTTCAAGCAAGATCAAAGCTTCTCCTACAACAATCAAATCCAGAAATTGTCAGAGTCATTCATCGATCGTGATTATCGAAGGAATTCTTTAACAATCATCGATACTTGTGAAGATTGAATGATTCCAATTTGGAAGAGATTGATATTGAAGAAGTAAGAGAAGTTTGAAGAGGAAGAAAGAGTTTCATTGTAAAAAGAGAAAGATGTTCAAAATTAAATTAATCATGTACCTTGTAATGACAACCATGATAATGAAATCTTCTTTCATAGTGGATGTAGGTCGAAAATGAGACCGAACCACTTTAAATCATCTTCACTTTAATTTTCCCCTGCATTTATTTGTTCTTAACTTTGTGTTTGATCAACTTTGAAGTGTTGATAAACACCTTGGGGTGTTAGTGCAATCTTTTGCATTAACATTTTAGGCGTCCACCGTGGGGCTTGAACCCATGACCACAAGGTTAAGAGCCTTGTTAGGGGTTTGCTAAAGCGTTTTGCGAAAGCCTATTTTCTACGATAGGCCCCCGAGTAGGTCCGTTGAAGAATTTTCTTCAAAGTTTAAGAAGTTGTCGAAAAATAATAGTTGCTTTGAAGAATAATAGTAAGTATGCTAGAGCCTCTATAAGTGCTAATAATGATGCGACTACACCACATACTTTGAATGGGGACGGCGGTCCATCCTCAAGGCCGACAATAACTCAAGAAGAATTGAATGTGGTCGTAGCTGGTTTGATTGAGAGAATGAATGCTTTAACCAAGATGCTGATGGAAAATTTTGATGCCTTAGTTAATGCTCAAGCTAACCCCCTAACTCCAAAGGTTGTAGTTAATGTCCAAGAGAAAGAGGGTTCTTCTGCCTCGAATCCTAGTCATTCTCATTTTGAAGTTGAAGTAAATGATGAAGACAATGACAAAGAGGAAGATGAGGCTGAAGACTCCAAAGTTAAAGCGAAACAACATGTTGAGAAGTACACTACTCGGAGCACTGCTAGTCCTACCAAAGGGGCACCTCCCAAGAGAGGTCCAGGGCACCGGGACTCAAACCGTGATCGATCCGGCAAGAGGACTTGCGCCTGCTCCGTGGAACGAACTAGTGATGAGCAGTATATCTCAGACATGGTCAAGCGTATAATGAAAGAAAGTATGGCTCGTGAAGAGGATGATAAGGAGTGGGAATTTTCGCCAAGTAAGAATCCGTTCACAGAGAGAATCCATAAAGCGAAATTCCCTAAGAAATTTACACCTCCAACGATAACAGCTTATGTGGGCCTGGAGACCCAAACATCTTTTTGTTTAAGTACGATAAACATATGAACGGAGCTAGAGCTACCGACGAAGTAAAGTGCTTGTACCTCCCAGTATGCTTGAAGGGTGTAGATTCATTATGGTTCACTAGACTGCCACCAAAGTCTGTGGACCAATTTGTTGATCTGGCGAAGAAATTCCAAGAACAATTTTAATGGCTCGAATTTCCATACTGTCTGAATTGACTAAATACACCACACGTCCAACCCAAATTATGCACAAATACGAATCATTATTGAAAAGGATAAAAGAAGAAACAAATATAACAACACAGAATCTCAAATCGCAGTGGAATAAAATATAATATACATATAACAACTTTTGGAATACAAAATTTTTACTGTATACACATACCATTATCAGAGTACAACACTTATTCATCACAACGGAAATAACAATAACTAAATAACGCTGAAGCCTCTTGCTCCAAGCTCCTCCAAGTATTTGTAAACACCTGAACTACTTGACTGCCCGTACAAATTTGGGCATCCAAGAGTTTAGGGTAAAACAAAATAAACTCTGGGTCAGTCATAGGACTGGTGTGGGTAAGCTCCAACCACTTGGTTTAACTTTTAAAAATCCTTTAAAAATTAAGAATAATCGTAAGATCGATCCACACATAAACACGGATGGTTTTTACCATACGATAACCCAAAACATTCTTTAAATCAATACCATTTTGATATTATAATAACGTCTAAATCAATTAAATAACAATTTAGCAGAATGCTTGCATCTCACGTTCCACATACATAATATACAATCAAAACCGCGAGCGCTTATTGGGTAATAGATTTCCATCTATGACAGGGTATGGAGCCACCTTCCGATAGTGTATCTCTAGAGAGGAATACACTGGGTTCAACAAGAACATCTTGTAACCCGACCACACATGACCGACCACTCATTTCGCTTGAGTGTATCAAATGTATATCACCAACGATTGGGATCAGCAACCATTTTCCCAAAAGGGACAATATCGAATATAATAAAGAATTAAATGAATTTCTATAGATAGGTGATAATACACCCTAATTGGGAGCTACCCACTTAGCCACGTTGCCTGCCTGGTTTTTGTCATTTCCCGGTTGTTGAGGTCTAAGATTACGATTACATACCTTTCATTGGTAGCACAAAAACTTTGAATGTCACATTGTCAGATCCGTTAATCATTAATTTATATGCACAAAGATATTCTGGATATTATGCTAAGAGAATAAATTCTCTGCCACCAGATGTATATTTGTACAGAACAACTTATGCGATCATTGGAAATACTCTGTCAGACATTCGTCCATACATGTTCGTTCTGGGACTGAACGAAACCTAAGGCACTATTTTCATTTAATCCATCATAGGCAATTTCTACCTAGGATTAACAGAAAAATCCCTTGCACTTTACTCCGTCTTTGATTATCTTCATATAATCTGGTTCGCAATGCTAATGCCAATACGAAGTGGTTCTCGGATAATAATCTAACCATTCTCTTCATATTGACAACGATATTGGCAAATACTTTGATAGTCAGTTATTTAACTATCGAAGAAAAACAAACATTTATCCAAAGCATCAAACAATCACTGAGCCCCTTAATTAATATTTCATTAATTAAATCACTTCTCCATTTCCTTTTCAATATTTGTCAACCCAATATTTCAATAATCATGTTGGCCTCTTACACTACTTGGAAAACATTTTCATATATCGCCTTCTTTTATTTTCTATATTTAGAAAATATTTTCTATTTATAATTGGAAAACATTCCAATTACTTATCTCTTTCACGACCGTTCATTTCTATACTTAGGAATATATTTCCAAAATTTCACTTACTTGGGTTAAAACGACTGTCGTGTAAAACAAACCAAAATATTGCATTCAAATAAATATTTTTACACATTGATCTTCAAGACTGAATCTTCCTATTTATCGGTTAATAATTAAATCAATTAAGTTAGGGTATAATTACCTCTTAGACCCGGACTGAAAACATCCTTAACTTTAAAACAGACAAGACCACTTACCTCAAATAATAAACACCATAAAAACCAATTATTCATTTTTAAAACGTCTATATGTTTCTCTTTCTGTTTTTACCCGATTCAATTTATAGATTTCCTTTTTGTTTATAATATTCTATTTTAAGTTCGTTTCCTTATCGAATTCCATATATATTGATATATTGATTTATAGTTATCAGATTTTCTTAAAAATATTCTATCTCCTTAAATTTACGGAAAATTTCGCTAGCACCTCCTTTTTATCGGTCAATAGATCAAACCTCAACTCCCCTCTGTAGGCCCTTTTCATTCAAAAAGAAAAGCAAAAAGCCAAGCGGCTTGCCGATTCGGCGCATAAAAACTCATATGAAATTTAAACACGTACCTTTTTGTCAGGAGCTCGAATTAAAATCTTCATTCTCTTCATTCCATACCTATTTAACATATATATGTACATTCCAAATTTACTCCAACTAATTCCAATCATTTTTAACTTAGTTCGCTAATTTATTCTTAAATTAGCTCTTTTGTTTATTTTACTTTTTATTTGAACATATCACGTTCAAATATATTTTTAATTTACTTAAAACCCAATCTAATACCATTTTCAACTCCAGTTTCATATTCGATTTCGAATATAAATTCATAAAACCCATTCACTTATCCAATGCCCAATTTCGATTCAAACTTGATTAACTAATTATTCTTCAAATTATTTAATTCTATTTAATAATTAAAAATATGATTTTTATTTCAAAAATCAATCCATTTACTTTGCTTGAGTTCATATTTATTTTATATCTCAAATATAGGTTTTCTAATGGAAATTCGAAATTTATTTACTTAAAATCCTTTTATTTATTTAAATAAACTGTTATGGTTTAATAATGATTACAACGTTGTTTTTCTAGAAATTTGATTTTGACATATCTCAAAATCTATAAGACGAAATCTAGATTTTTCTTTTCCATTAGAAAACTATTATTCAATCGGTCCCGACGATTCTTATTCAAATAATTCTGACTTAAATTAAGTTCTATATACTCTATTCGCACTATGGCACGCTTATTTTAATTATATTAAAATACAAATGTTAAACTTCGTTTAATTTAAATTTCAGTCTCGTTTTAATATATGTTTTAATGTATATAAAATCCAGTTTTCAAATCCAACTTAATATTTCCGATTATCTCTAATTGTTGATTTTTCATTACTCGGTTATAAATTTATTTATAACTCAATTTGCTATATTAAATTCCGGTTCCCTTTATAAATAAATTATTTATAAAATTCAATATAATCGAATTCTAATTATAAATTCTTAGATTTATCTCATTTCCGTTTATATTCCGAATTCCGGAATAACATCTGTCATCCCCTTTTTGAAACGATTTCCAATTCATTTTTGGATTCATACTTGAATTTAAACTTCTAAATTATCTAATGATAATTTACCTCACTTAATTTATAAACATCGTTTATAAATTTAACTTCCTTGTTCTAAAATATAAAACAAGTTTCCATTTCAAAATCTATTTAAAACCAAAATCTTATTTTGGAATATTTTAATGATTATAAGATATACATATATATATATTATAGTGAATCTATTTTCATATTTAAATTCAAAATTCTATTTAATACAATCCTAATATCTTTTCTAAAAATATTTTATTTATATAAATTCGATATAATTGAATTCAAATCACAAATCCATACGGAATTATTTTAGTTCCATTTACATTCTGAACATCAGAATAAACTTCATCGTTTAATTTTTTAAAAGGATTCCAAATTTCCATTTTTAAATTCACATTTGAATTTAAATATTCAAATTATCCAATGATAATTATTCCATTTCAATTATAAACACCATTTACAAATTCACTTCAATTCGCCGCATTATTTAATTTATAAACATCGTTTATAAATTCAATACTTGTTTTATTTTTCAAAACAAGTTAATATTTCTTAGCCCACTCGAAATTCAAATTCTATTTTAGAAAAATAGTTTTTACCATTTAAATCTCAAAATCCCTTTTCATAATATTTTTATAAATCAACATTTAGACCCAGTGATATTTAAACATTCAAAAACACCCAATTATCAACCACATGTTTTTTTGACACATCATATATGATAATATACATGAAACAAACAGATAATAATATTTTTGAGGAAATCAGTTGGATCCCTCCAATCTATTTTTCCTGCATCCACAGACGTTAGCCAACATAAATAATACCCATCCTGGTTCAAAGTAGGATATCACGGTATAAAAGGTCATCCACTATCATATTGTGGGGGTGCATAGGGTCTTTTGCTAATGATACTGCGGGAAATATCCAACCACCAATATATATAATAACCACTACCACCAAGCCTATATCACTGATATATATATAATCGCCACAATAATGTTTTAACGCATCCAAACAACCAACAAATAGCATATAAAAATTATTTAAAATAAAAATTCGTTTATAATAAAATTATAAACGAACCAGAGAGTTAGTTTACTCACCGTGATTTTCCTTTGTCGAATATCCAATACCATTCGATTAAATAAATTAGAATAATTTGGGATGAAGTAATTTAGTCTGCGCAATGTACTATTTTAGGAGGTAGGTTAGGTTAGGTAAAGTACATAGTTTAAAATGTGATTTGATTTTTGAGGTGATTTCATACTTACCCATTTAAATTTTATAATACTCTATTTTGGGGTTCTGAACTCCAATTGAAAACACAACAACTGACGTTTCTTAGGTTATACTACCATTCCGAACACACCAGAATGAATATCGAAGCCTGGTTTGATCGTTTGGAAAAGATGTCAATTTAAATCGATATAAATTAAATTCAAAATAATTAATTCCTTGATAATAAATTATTATTATCGTTTAATTATTCAAAAAAAATTTCTATTAAATATTTGAATCATTTTGACTCTGTTTTAATTCCGAATTGAATTATTTCATATTCTTATGTTATGATAATTATATATATTTGGAATAAATCGTATTTCGATTATTAAATTAGTAACTCAATTTAAAAATTCATTTATATTATCAACTTAATATTTAAAACAATATTAAATATTTAAAATTAATCGATTGAAAAAAATCCAAATTTCTACAACAGTTCCGACTGTACTCTACAAAAGTGAAGGATGTGATGTCACTCAATGACATGGAGCAGGATCTTGGAGAGTCAGTCAAAGCTTTCATCAAACGATTTCATGCTGCAGCAGCAAAGGTTGCGGATCCGGAACCTCATTTTGTATTAATGGCATTGAAGCATGCTATAAACAAAAAGACAGAGTTTGGGAGGTGGGTCACAGGAATGCATGAGTGTCGAGGATGACCCTCCTCTTGTGCGAAATGTTAAGGAAAACAGCACTACTGGGGCAGGGAAAAGTGGTGAGGTTCAAGCTGCACAGAAAAATATTTCTGGGTAGAAGAGAGGAAATGAGGGGAAACACAATAAATCTTACAAGAAATGCAATTCTTTAAGCCTTCAGAGTTGACCCCTCTAAATGAAACTCCAGAAAAGATCTATTTTTCTCAAAGGACTCAGGTATTTTTCTCAAAGTGAAGCCATAGAGGATCATAGAGAAAAATGCTAATTCTGGAAAGTTCTGTTGCTTCCATAATCAACCAGGACATAATACCAATGATTGTTGTGTTTTTGTCAATGTGCTCTTCAGAAATACGTTCAATAGAATGAAGCTCTCCATGTCAGATGTGCGGGCTTACCAAAACAAAATCCATGGGTTCATTGGTGAATCGAAGCAACCAATTGGTGTGATTGATTTTCTTGTGGAGCTTGGGGTTAGATAGAAAATGGTGGTAATGATGCAAACCTTCATCTTGGTAGGTGAGCTCTCAGCTTATAACGCGTTCTTGGGATAGCCAGCCTTGGTAGGTTTTAAAATTGCATTGGCTCCGTGGTGCCTAACCATGAAGTTCCCAATAGAGAATGGAGTAGGTGTAATCAAAGGTGACCAAAAGACAGTCAGGGAGTGCTACATGACTGAGTTGCGTGATGCAAGGAAGAAATACCTGGGCAAGAATGTGGAGGTTCCCCTCCGCATTCACGATGTCGGCTTATAGAAATTAGGGGGGGCCTCTGTACTAGTGAGCATAGTGAAGCACAAAAAGAGATGGATCCAAGAAAAGCCAGTACAGGGGAGGGAAGAAGGACTCCAGCTGAGATTACAATTCCCATTGCAATTCATCCTAAAGACCCGATCGACTGCTAAATATAGGATCTCAGCTGAGTCAAAAATTGCAGAGTGAATTGATTCTTTTCTTAAAAGAAAATGTGAATGCGTTCGCGTGGCGCCACTTGGGTATGTGTGGGATATCTCCTAAAGTTGCAGTCTATAAACTCAATATCGACCCACGAGTTCCATATGTAAAGCAAAAAAAGGAGAATCCAAGGTTTGGAGAGGTCAAGGGCTCTAAAAGAAGAAGTTGATAGACTAATGGAAAATGTCTTCGTCAAAGAATTTACTTATCCAAATTGGGTCTCCAACCCCGTGCTTGTGAAGAAGACAAATGGCAAGTGGCGAGTTTGTATAGACTACTCAGATCTCAACGAAGCCTGTTTTACAGTAGCTTTCCCCTTTCCATGATAGATCAACTTGTGGATTCGACAGCTGGGCATGAGTTGCTCTCATTTATGGACGCTTATTCAGGCTATAATCAAATTATGATGTATGCCCCTGACCAGGAAAATACAAGCTTCATCATGTATGTAGGCTTATATTGCTATAAGGTAATGTCGTTCGGCTTGAAGAACACTGGAGAAACTTACCAGCGACGTGTTAATGCTATGTTCAAATCTCAAATTGGCAAAACAGTGGAAGTGTATGTCGACGATATGCTGGTTAAGTCAAAAAAGGCCACTGATCACTTAGAGAGAATTTGGCCGAGATGTTTGATATTTTGCGCAAGTTTGGTATGAAGTTGAATCCATTGAAGTGTTCATTCGGAGTCGCATTAATGAAATGTTTGGGATTTGTAGTCAATGCCAGGGGTATAGAAGCCACCCTAGCTCAAATTTCAGCTCTGAGAGAGTGCTCCTAGAACCAAGAGAGAGCTTCAATGCTTGAATGGGAATATTGCATCTCTAAACTGCTTCATATCAAGAGCAACTGATAGGTGTATTCCTTTCTTCGATGCTCTGAGAAAGGGGAAGAAAGATTTTTAGTGGACTCCTGAATGTTAGAAAGCGTTTGAGGATCTAATCCAGCACACGGCAACGTCCCCGATGTTATCCAAGCCTAACGATGAAGAAGACTTGTTCTTGTATCTGGCAGTGTCTGCTCATGCGCTAAGTACTGCTTTGGTAAGGGAGGAATCAAAGGTTCAGAGGCCAGTGTACTGTATCAGTAAGAGGTTGACCAGGGTAGAGTTGAGCTACCTAATGTTGGAAAAGCTCGCTTATTATCTGCTCATTGCCTCGAAGAAGCCCAGGCTATACTTTCAAGCGCACTCTGTTAAGGTCCTTACCGGTCAGCCATTGAAGCAAGTTTTGTTCCGTCCAGAGACCTCAAGGAAATTGTTGAAGTGGAATATTGAGCTAAGTGAGTATGACATCACTTATCATCCTAGGAGAGCGATCAACGGACAAGCACTTGCAGATTTTATTGCAGAGTTCATGGACCGAGGATAGGAGAAGGAAGAACTTGTCAAAGCATTGATTCAATGGAAGATGTTTGTTGATGGGTCATCAAACAATTATTGTTCTGGAGTAGGAGTGATTCTGGAAACTCCTAAAGGAAGATCGATTTTCTATGCGCTAAGGTTGGAATTCCCATAAACAAACAATGAAGTTGAGTATAAAGCCCTCATCACCGAATTGAGGTTGGAAAAAGAGTTGTAGTTGAAGACTTTGCAAAATTCAGTGATTCGCAATTGGTGGTATATCAAATTTGAATAGAGTTTCAAGCCAAAGTTGGAAACCTGCCAGCTTGTCTATCCAAGGCTTGTGAACTACTCGACAGTCTTGACTTCTATACCATATCACACATTCCAGAGAGGAAAACATGAAGGCAGATTCACTGGCAAAGTATACTAGTACAAGAGATACACAATTGCTAGGGCTAGTTCCAGTTGAAGTATTCCCAACCCTAGCACAGAGTTGATCGAGGTAGATTGGATCATGGAAACGGTCGAAAAACCAGACTCATGGATGACTCTAATAAAAGAATATCTCCTCAGCGATGCGCTCCCGACGGATTCGAAGAAGCGAAGAAAGATATTACGGAAAGCCCTCATGTATCACATTCAGGGCGATCCGCTATACATGTGAGGATTCTCTATGCCTCTTCTCCGGTGTGGACATACGAAGGAAAAATAAAAAGCAATCCTGATGGAATAACATGAAGGTGTATGTGGAGGGCATACTAGTGGGCAGACGACGGCTAAGAAAATCCTGTGATATGGCTACTTCTAGCCAAATGTAAATCGAGACTCCGCAGTCTACACTAGAAAGTGTGATAGATGTCATGGATTTGCAAAGATTCCAAGAACACCATCCACAGTGATAACTCAGATGGTCAGTCCATGGCCATTTGTTATCTGGTGCATCGATTTGATAGGGGTAATACCTACTGCAAAATCCAGCTTCAAATATGCCATTGTAGCCATTGATTACTTCACCAAATGGGTTTAAGCAGAACCGTTAGCCACAATCACCTCAAAGAAAGTCACCAACTTCGTCTTGAAGAACATCATTTGCAGGATTGGTGTGCCGCAGACGATAATAATGGACAATGAGATCCAGTTTGAAAGCGAAGAGTTTCAGGGATTTTGTGCCAAGTATAGAATCCAGAAAAGCTTCGCAGCAGTGGCTCATTCGCAGGCAAACAGGAAAGTAGACGCAGTGAACAAAATCATAAAGTCAACCATCAAGAAGCGTCTAGAGAAGGCCAAAGGTGGTTGCGTAGATGAGCTTCCGTTTGCACTATGGGTGTACCGCGCAACTCATAAAACTGGCACTGGGCACACTCCCATCTCTATGGCCTTTAGTTCTGAAGCAATGATTTCTGTAGAGCTGGAAATCCGCACTCATAGGAGGATTCACTTCAATCAAGAGGAAAATCAAAAGTTGCAGCTTAAAGCCCTCGATCAACTCGAAGAGAAGAGAGACGAAGCAGATCTCAAGGTTGTTGCTCACCAAAGAAGGGTAACCAGATATTTCAACTCCAAAGTCAGACATAGGACCTTCGAGATCGGAGACCTTATGCTGAAGAGAGTAATGACTAGAACTGGAGTCTTTGAGCCAAATTGGGAAGGACCCTATGTTATAAGCCAGAAGCTCCGATATGGCACCTTCAAGCTATCAACAACAGATGGGATCCATATTCCTAGCGCTTGGAATAGCGAGCATCTCTGATGCTACTTTACATGATACTCTGTTCAAACCTACTATAAAAAGTTGTAAATAATTTCCAGGCATTGTATTTGAACTCTATATACATGAATGAGAAGTTTAATTGCTTGCCTGAATCATATATTTTCACTCTTGCTAATTATTTAAAAAATTCTAAAAATCAATTTAAAATTACAGGCTATATAAAGTATACTAGCTCATTTACAACGTAACGAGACCTGGAAGCTTTCTAAGCATATCCCGATAGGGACAGCTTTAGCATTGAGTGCCGAAAGCATCATGTAAAGCAAATAAGATGATGTAGTGCATTGCCTTACAAGTTGGAAAAGAAAGAGCTATTTAGAGTCAAGTGATGAAAAGCATAGCAAATGGGCATAAAGTCAAAAAGCTGCACGCTTCATCATAAGAGCACTTCCCAAAGTGAGAAGTGAAAGACGCCAAATCTCCAGCTGCGATCACTTCCCGAGATAAGCATCCAGTACAGAAATTGGCGTCATCTCC
Source organism: Allium sativum (assembly GCA_030737875.1). NCBI lineage: Eukaryota > Viridiplantae > Streptophyta > Magnoliopsida > Asparagales > Amaryllidaceae > Allium > Allium sativum. The sequence continues at coordinate 974,312,902 of CM060915.1, read as the reverse complement.
TTGGAACGATGCAGAAGAGAAATTAGCCCAACTAAGCTAATAACCAAAAGGTTGTAAGTTCCATCATAAGGGAACCATCGCAAGTGCAAGGTCCAGGATATCGGCTATCTAACCATTATAACTTGCCAAGGCAACGCATCAGGCAGAAGAGTTGGTGTTCGCTCCATGGAATGATACAACACCACAGAAAACCTCACTTGAAGGAGGCGTCCGGTTTAGCTTCGTTGATGCCAAATCCGTTTGGTGGGAAGTAAGCTGACAACAGACTCCTAGCCGGATAGGGATGTTCAAGGAAGTTCCTTCGGCCTGGCTCAGCCCGTCAAAGGAAAGCTCACTTTGGACTCAAGCAGGGAAGACCAACTGACACTGAAATTCTAGCCGATAGGTGGTGTCCAGGCTGGTTACTTTGAGGCCTGACTTAGCAGGTCGGAGTAAAGCTGGGTTTGGGCTCACGGAATGGGGGTGTCCGGTTTAGTTTCGACAATTCCGGATTTATCCAGCAGGAGTAGAAACGAACAACGAATTAAATACTGAAAGGACCAGTAAACCCAAGCTGGAAGGACCAGCACAAACAGAAATACCATCCCAAAAGGGGGTATCAAATGAAGTCTCTCTGAGTCCTAATTCGTTAGGCTGGATAAAAACATTGGATCGAGCTAAAACCCAAGACCTTTCCAAGGGAATGTGTTCAACTTGACCTCCAAAGGGTCTATACTGCCTGGTTAGTAGGTTAACTGACTGAATGCATTATAAACATAAGACCTCCCAAACGGGGGAACAAAATCCAAAGACCTCGTCAAGCAGGGGCGCAAGAATAAAAAGTTTCTGCAGTAAAAAGTACAACACCAATCAATGAAGCTGAATCTCTTGAAAGGTACTAAGGCAAGATCAAAGGCTTCGACACAATGGTAAGCACAAAAGACTGTTACCCACAGAATATAAGTCTTGAGTGCCTCAGCTAAAATCTAAGAAGTTCAGCAAAGTTAGTTGCGTAGACTCCAAGCAACTCATGATGATCTATGGTATGGGGGCAACATATCTACACTGGAAGGACTAGTATTTACAAAACATTCCACAAGATCATCACGACACTTGGCACTGCAACAATTAAAAACTTGTAATCTGAAAAGAAGAAAATGCACATAAAAAGTATGCCAAAGATGAAATAAAAAGCTAAAGTACATAATGTAGAAAATAGCCTCACGTCATCCAAACACAAGTCACAAATACAAGTTTCCAAAAAATAAAAAACACAAATCCCAAACACAAGCTTCCTTCAATTCATAGCCGAGGGCCGACACTCGCTTAAACATCCGATCCAAATAAAAGGCATAAAAAAGCAAACAACTAAAGTAGCATCAGTCAGTCCTTCTTCCCACCCTTAGAGGAGCTACTGGATTGGGTTGAAAGCTTCCCAAGCCTAGTAGAAGAAAGGTGGGTGTCTAATAAGCTGGCATTCTTGTCTTTGTCCTTATCCATCTTGGTCGCAGAAGAAGAAACTAATGACCTTTTATGAGCCAACTGCTTCCCCCCGCGCTTTGTGGATGGAGGCTTGATCACTTTATCAAAAGAATCTTTTCCCCATTTAGCTGGGCTACCATCCAAGGTCTCATCATCTTCCTTCGTGTCTCCAGACAAAGTGATTGCATCATCCAGGTATCGGATAGCCTAAACCATTTCCGATTGAGACCCAGGCAATGAGGCAGAGACCGGAGTGGATATGAGAATAAGTGGAGAATCGCCCGGTGGAGTAGTAGCAACCTAAGTAGCTAAAGTTGTCGCTACCAAAGTGGATGAGGTAATGATGGCTTCAACTTCGGTTGTAGTAGGAGGAGTCTCCGGTGTAGCAGGGCCTATTGTATATGAATAATAAAAAAGGAAGTCATTGTACCCTTGCAGGAAGAGTAAAGGAAAAAAATATCCAAGGATAGTGATTTAATCCTGGTTTTACCTGGGGTGACGGAAGAGTAAGTGATTCGGTCTCAGTTTTACCTGGGGAGCTCCTACTCCTTAGCATATATCAGTCCACGTCATCCTCCCCATCATCATCGTTTAGAAACTCCCCAGCAATATCTCTTTCTTCTCGGGAGGATTGGAAGGGTCAATGAAAGGTGCTCCAATAACCTTCGGTGCGGAAGGAATAACATCAGTAAGAGACGCGTTAATGGCAGTAGTAATCTCTGTTCCTGGAGCAGACCCCCTAGTTGGTCCAGCCTCAGAATATGAATCACGACCTTTCGGAGTTGTTCCCGATCCTTGGCAAGAGCTTCATGGGACTCATCATCTAAAAGGGCATCAATAAGATCCACTTCCTTCCAACCTGAACCATCATATTTTCTAAGCACATTTTCCCAAACTTCAGCAAGGTTGATCGAGAATGCATCCTGTAAAAAGCACAAACTACCTCTATTCGCAACACTCAATGTGTAAAAGTAAAATAAAGAGGTATTAAATGGGCTTCATCCTAAATGCGTGCAGCCTCAGCAGCGGTCTTGGCCAGTAGAGAATTATCCCTTTCCTTCTCAAGCCTAGCAACCTGAATTTCTAGTTGAGAAATCCTCAAAAGCTGAGCACTTTTCTCCCTTTGCAAACTGGCATTAGACTCTCTATAAGATGTTATAGTTTGCAGCTCTGCAGCCAATTTAAGCTCAACCTGTTTCTAAGTTGAGTGTGTATCCTTCACCTAGGAATGGAGCAAGGTCTCTCTGGTTCTAACAGCGGTAAGTTCATCCTTAAGGCGTTGGTTTTCTGCCGCAAGCTCGGCATTCTGCTGAGAAAGGGATGCAATGTTGGCATCACGAGATTTAAGTGTTCTTTACCATTCGGCCTTATCGTTTTCCATCGTAAGCACAACAACAAGATGGCATTGGTTATCTCGTTGAAGCTCATCACACAACTGGTACTAGTCGGCCATCTTCTCAGCTTCCTTTCTGGATGCATCCGTCCTCTTGTTCATGTTGTCCTTCGCTGCATCTATCTCCTTAAGTATATTGTCTTTGTCCGAGGAATGGACATTTACATTGAAACGAACCCCTTTGAAGCACCACTTATCACCAAATCTCCGAGGAAGCTCCTTTGGACCAGATCCGACATGGTAAGGGGGTCCATTGGTGATTGTCATAATGTCGGCAGGAGGTGGGGTAACATCTGGGGGATCAAGAGATAGGGTATGGCAGAAGTAGCAGAAACAATAACAGCATCTTTGCCAACTGTGGAGCGCTTATCTTAGGTAATAGCACCAATGTCGGTTTTAGAATGCTTGTCTTTAGTCATGGTTCCTTCATCACCTTTGGGGCGCTTACTTTCTCGCCCATGATCTCTATCCTTATTATCACCAGGCCTCTTCCCTTTGCAGTCATTTGTATCATGCTTATCACAGTCATGCCTATCATAGTCATGGTGCTTCTCATGGTCATGCTTATCATAGCCATGGTGCTTCTCACGATCACACTTATCGTAATCATATCACTTATCATAGTCATATTGCTTCTCGCGATCATCCTTTTCATAGTCACTCTTATCCCACCGATACGAATCCTCTCGAGGTTGCTTGTTCCGATCTTCTCGGCCCCGGTAATCATAATCTCTAGCTTCTTGTTCTTTCCTTTCCCTCTTCCGAGCTTAAGTCTCTTAGAGATAGCAACCAAGGTTGCACCGTGGGTCGAAAGATCCCGAATGACGGTTGAGATCGCCTATGTAATATCAGTGCATGGTTTGACCTAGAGAAATGGAAAACAAGAAGTTTAGTTTTCTAGACACAGCAAGTACTTGGGAAGAACAGTAAACACATGCGCAATATGGAGATCCAAACAGTGTGTGGTGTATAGTCTAGCATAACAAACCACCCAGTCTTATTGGAGATAGAGACGATCTAGTTTCAGTAACAATCTAAATAGGTGTGGTCTGTGGAGTTCAGACAGGCTGAGAAGACGCTTGTGTGATCACTGGGAAGAGGTTTTAGGAGGCAATACAAGTTGTGAAGTGTGTACGTCCCTTGTAAACTCTTCACCCAAAGTCATGTAGAGATCACCTAAGTTTGCAAATGTATCAGAAATCGTATCCTCTGTAGCAGCGGAATGTATAGGGTCAACTTTAGTTATTTCAACGTTAACACTACCTCTAGTTGCAGTCTCTCCTTTGTCAAGTTGTTCACTAGTTTCAGTTGGACCTTTATCCTCACGACGTTTAGGTTCATCTTCATCAAGTAGAGACAATTCTGGCCATCTTGATGTCCCAACATCAGTGGCAGTACTCGTTTCAAGCTGGCTAGAAGCATCAACTTCTGTACCGGCACCTGAGAACTTCTTTATAGTAGTTTTCTCTGTAAAAGTTTTGTCAGTTGTATCATCTTTAGCACTTGGGGCATCAGATGTTTCGATTGTTGAAGGCAAAGCAGAAGGTTGACCAAAAGTGAAAGATCTGGAAGTTGCAAGTAAGGCAAATTTGCAGAGGAACTCTAAAGTGATAAGAAGTTTTTTAGTTCTCTCCTTCTGGTCGACGGCCTTTAAAGAAGCAAGCATAGAACTGCGAGCCTTGGAATTTTTTAATAAGTAATGGGACTTATGTAAAGAGAAAAAGGAAGGTTTAGTAGACGAAAACTCAAAGCAAACTGGGTATATAACTCAAAGTAAATGTTTTCACCTCCTTCCATCCAAGAATTATGAAAGCCCTCAGGACATCGAACATAAAAGAATTGGTTTACAAACCCAAAAATACTCTTCGGCAAGCCAAATACCAATTTGCGGTTTCAAGCAGCTTCGACAAAGAAGATAGAAAGCTTTTCCTTTCTTATCTTCAAAACACACAAATAGCAAATATCTTCAAAAGTAGGCGCGCTAGCTATGTCTATCCCACATGAGCAGTATGTATAGCCCCAACAAAAGTGACATACCCATTGGGGTGTAACTGAAAAGGGGCACTGGCTAAGCGATCGAGAACCATCCATAGAAAATCGTTGAAAGGAGTGACGACCCCACTCAGTAGCACCTGCGGTTAACAGTTATGCACTCAGGAGGTGGCTGATCAATGTTATCGTCCGTTCCTAGCAAAATAGCATCAACCTTGGAAATGCCAAACTGCTTACACGTTTATTTATAGACCTGCAGATTCATAGTTGTAGAGCATCTTTCCGGAGGTGGCTTGCTTAAAGGTCGAGGATCGGGGAAAAGGTTGATTTTCCACTGGCTCAGGTATTATAGTTGTGGTGGCCTCATAAGCTTGTGAGGAAACTCAGGGTTGACTAGAAGTTGTTGTCTCCTCATCCTTACAACGATTTGATTTTTGGAGTGTCTCCATTCTACATAAACAATCGGGCTTACAAACACATCACAAATGCGCGTTTCCTATATGCGAAGTGCAGTGCATGATTGTGCATGTCATTGGAAAAGTGAGCATGAAATCTACAGCTAATTTGTTGACAATGCCGCCAATTGATAGCAAAATACTAAGCCTAAGTTTTGTGCAAGTGTTGGTGTGTCACAAATGTTTGGTAAAGAAAGAAATGCATCCAATATCCCAAGCCGAAGTTTTGAAATAGTCGAGGCCTGGTTGCTTGAAGACGAATCCATACTGGTTATCAAAGTTGCACATGCTTTAAAGTGGCTCAAGCTTAAGTCTTCACTGCATGGAGTGGTCTCAATTGCTCTATGGGTCTTCAGTGGTCCATGCATGGATCGACATAACGTGTAGATCATATACGATCCATGGATCGCCAGTGGTCCATACATGAACCATACACGATCCATAGATCGCTAGTGATCCATAGATGGATTGTTCATGGTCCATTACCTGATTATGAGCGCTCCATAAAAGTAAGCAAAAAAAAAGTCGTTCTACTTCAAAGTAATACGCACTCTAGACCAATGATGAAACTCGAACTATAACAACCAAGTTTTCATCTCTTTCAAAAATTTAACAAGATTTTGCACCAATAACCGAAGTTAATCGTCCTACTTCTTCCCTAAAGCACGATGCAAATCCGACAGTCTACCAATCTTTGGCAATAAGCAAGGCACTTGGACAAGTAATGATCGATCAACTTAAATAAACAACAACATACTCAAATCAAGGTTGCGGATCAATCACGCAACATTGAAATATAGTTCATCATCGTCAACCAGTGTAATCTATGCACAATTCTAGCAAAAGCAACCCAAAGAATTCTATGCAAATATGGTTTTTGGTTCAAATCAAGGTTGCGGAGCAATCACGCAACATTGAAATACAGACCAACGTCATCTACAATAGAAGTTGCATATGAAAGCAATACAAAGTTTCTATACAAATTCGACGAACATCAAGTTGTTATAGCAGAAAAATTCATAGATGTCATAAGCAATTCTAAACACAACATACAGATGCAAATTCAATCAAGAGTTGCGGATCAATCACGCAACACCATCAAAAAGGCCTATTCAAAAGTATTTCAGAACCAAGATCTCGGTTATGTTTTAAAAAAAATGCAGAAATTATGTGCAGATCATACAAATTCATATTCAAACTAAGCTTGCAAACCAATCACACAATCTCAAGTTTACGTTTCAACATGAAAACATACACAAGACAGTTCAAACTCAAAAATTATTAGCTATTTAAAAAAAAGTGTATAACAGTTTTGATGCAAAGATTGACTAAAAAAATTCCAGACCAGACCTTCAATCACCAAAAACAAGTTTCTTAAACCTATCCAATTCAAGCATCACAAGGGCTCAGTTTCATGCGTTAGTCACAATTCAACATCAACAGTTCATTCAATTGAAGTTATCTCAGCCTCAAAATCAACAAAATGAACTCATCATAAAGACAGTTCAAAATCAAAGGATGCTCGACTATTCTTTTTTAGGAAAATAAAAAGTTTGAGATAGTTTCAATACATGGCTTGCTGCAAAAATCTCCATTGAAACAAAGGAATCACTTCAGATGGGTTATTTAAATCAAACTACCCGACGCATTACAAATTTGAATCAGCGAGATTTAAACACCACGAGAAATCTAGTTTCAAACAATTGTTGTGACCCAACATCGTCAATTCATACATCAAAAACACCCGAAACAGGAATCATATTCAATCGTAAACCCTAGAAACTAAATTAATATACAAAATCAGGAAAATAAATTTCTTGCAATTAAAAGGAATGGGAAATTCCTAAAAGTTAAATGGTTGAGATACCTTGGCAATGTCGAAAATCGAGTGGATCTAAGAACTCAGTGTTCTGCTTGGCTCAAACCAGAAGATGCAACGATGGTTGAAGCTAATCTCCTTCTTGGTTGTAATCCTTCAGATCCAGGAAAGGTCCGAAGCACTTTGGCGATTGGAGGAGCGTTGGCGATTGGAGGCAATGACAGAGAACATGATTAAAGTGGCATTTGAAGACAAAAATAAGATCTGAAGCTATCGGGTGATTGGTGGGATTCCGATGACCAACATTGACTACGGTGAAATTGATGGGACGAGCTGTAGCGAGCTTTAGCTTCCTAATAAATTTCTTCAAAAAGACTTGGCCACCATTAATTTTCTTTTTGCTAAGAAAGTTGAGAGCACAAAAATGAAGTGGGGTTGGCAAAATAAGGAGATGCGGTGATGGGAAGCCGGTCGATCCATCATAATTATGTCGGGCCAAAGCCCATTTGAAATATGTGGTGTACTTCAAGATAAAAGAAAATTTGACTTAACCGTTCAGATTGCACACGATCCATTGAAAAGACAAGCAAAGCCGTTAGTTTTCGAAGCCCGTACCTTTCAACAAAAATACAAGCTACGAGGGGAAAATGTTAACTCCTTAGAAATCGTGGATCGTATGAAGTTAAAATGTTTGGATCACCCTGCTTTCCCCCTATGGATCGCTCGAGTACAACGCGGGAAAAATTGGAATGGATCATACTCGATCCATCCTATGAACCATTCCATTGCAAGCTTAATGGACCGAAGCCATCATATACAACACATGTTTGCATGGTTTGCTTATTATACATAATATGGAATGTTATATATGATTTATGCAACATGAATAGCCGTATATAACGTTCACCATAGGTCATCTTCAGCCCATGCAATGGTTCAGGCTTGCTTATGTTATGATGGACTATTCCTTATCTAGAATCATGGACCGTGCCAATGATGTAAGCAAGGGTTTACATGCAACATGGGAAGTGTATACTTGTAACTACTTCCACCACATGTGATCATTATTATGGATCACAGGATTTATGTATTAATGATTAGTCGTTTGCATTCCAGTATGTTCATGGATCATAACATGTGTATGCTAAAGCAAGGGACGTTTTATATACTTTTAGTACATGTGGCAGCACAAATAGTACAATGAAAGTTGAGGTAGTGATGGATCGTTAGACATATCTCAAGTGAGGGATCGCTTAACTCGCTTTGCAATCGTGGATCATTGGCAATCCAATTATTGGGACAGCTGTATTAGTTGTATGCATGACAATAGTTGGGTCGTGCGTACTACATATTATGCATAAGTAGTAGGATGGATCGTTCGTACCATTAGACAGTGAAGCAGCTCCACAACCGCTTCCATGGACCATTGGTGATTACTTGTTGCCCACGTCACGCATGGCTGGATCGAATAATATATTGCATTTGGATTGTAATGTTTATGTATAAGTGAAAGACACATCGGCTTATGGCGAGGTGCTAATATAGCATAGTATGCATGGTTTACAACTTGAAAATAGAAGTGCACGTTGCAATATAAAATGGACCATGAAAAATCAAGCACAGGTCCGTTTGGTAAAAATCATGTAACGACCCGGAGTTTTTTGAGACCTTAGATATCGGTATATAACACCATGTCGACTATTCAAGCATCGGAAACACCGGTTAGTCCATGAAAAAAATTAGAGAGTGAGAATAGATAAGATAGAAACTTAGAATAGAATAAGAAGACGAACATTCAACATCAGAGTAAACACGAATCTCACGGCGGAACGAATAAATATATTTCATAACATAACTGTGAAATAAAACAGTATCTGTATATAATACCATTATTAGAGTATAACACTTACAACACAATGGAAATAACAATAGTTATATAATCCTGAAGCCTCCTGCTCCAGCTCTTCAAGTATCTATAAAATCCCAACTAACTGACTGCCCGTACAAAATTAGGCACCCAAGAGTTTAGGGAAAACAAAACAAAATAAACTCTGGGTCAGTCATGTGACTGGTGTGAGTAAACTCAAATCATTTGATTTAACTTTCAAAATTCTTTTGAAACAAAGGATAATCATAAGACCGATCCACACATAAACATGGATGCCTTTTACCTTATGATAACCCAAAATGTTTCTAAAACGATACTTGTCTGATATTATAATAATGTCTAGATCAAGTAAATAGAAATCTAGCAGAAACGCTTGCATCTAACGTTCTACATATATAATATACAATCAAAACCACGGGCTCTTATTTGGGGAATGGATTCCAACTATGACAATGTATGGATCCACCTTCCGATCAGTGTACTTTAGAAGCGATACACTGGAGTTCAACAAGAAAATCTTGCAACTCGGCCACACATGACTGACCACTCATTTCGCTTGAGTGTATCGAATACATTGTCACCTTACAGTTGGTAAACCAACATAACCATTCCTGGGAGATACAGAATTGAAAGAAGTAACAAATATGAATATTCTCTAGATGGTGACAATATACCCTACTTGGGTGCGGCCCACTTAGCCATGCTGCCTGCCCAATTTCTGTCATTTCCCAATTGACAAGGCTAGAGGTCATAACGTATCTTTCAACAGATTACTCATTCATTCACTTTGAATGCCACATCGTCATGCCCATCAAATCAGAAATTGATTTCCCTAAAAATAACATGGGTATAAGCTAAGAGAAACGAATTCCTCTGCCACCAACGTAAATACGGTTGAAACGATCAACTTACGTGATCTACCAAATATACTCTGTCGAACATTCGTCCATTCAAGTTGTCCTGGGACTGAACAAACAGAAGGCACTATTCTGTAAATCCATCTTAGGCAATTTCTACTTAGGTTTGCCATAATAATCCTTGTACAAACTCCGTCTTCAATTTGTCTTCGATCTATTTGATTCGAAACGCTAACGCCCATACGGAGGGGTTATCGGATAATAATCCAACCAGTATCTCCGCATTGATGACGGAAAAATGGTCAAAGCTTTGATAGTATGTGATTTAACTATCAAAGAAGAACACACGCGCAAACAACGATATTATTTCCAGATGGAAATTATATCGATCAATCATCATTTAACATTTATCTCTTTAGTTCATTAATTTACTTATCTCCTGTTTCCATATATTAAAAATTCATATTTTCTATTACCAGAATACATTTCTGATTCTTATTTGGAAAACATTTCCAAAACTCCTTCACTGGATTTAAACTGATGTTTAAATCAAACATCGCCATGCCAACTCAAACCATTTCACTCATTAACTAAATTCACTTAACCATCCTTTACTATCAAACCTTAGCCATTCCTTAGTTAAGAAGGAAGTCAATCAAGTTGGGGTATGATTACCTCTCAGACCTTAACTGAACAACGTTTTAACTTCGGAATAGACAAAGTTTATCTTTTAAACCTTTAACAAACTTCCTTACGTAACTCTCGGATTCTATTTACGTATCCACTTCTTTATTGAAAACATTGATTATAACTATAGCGTTAAAATCCCTACTTTCGAAATATCTAACTTCGAATATAACTTTTATTCTTTAATTTGAATAAATAAATAAACACCTAATTTATAAATAAATAAATTTGATTTAAAAACCGGAAAGTATAAATACTTTCTCGAATTCGATATAATCGAATTCGACGATTAACTCTCTTCGAATAACTTATATCGGATTAATTCTCTTCGAATAACTAATATTCACATATCTCTCTTCGAATAACTAATATTTGATTATCTCACTTCGAATAACTTACATTTCGATTTAACTCTCTTTGAATAACTAATACTCGATAACTCTTTCTTTCGAACAAACTATACTTGATTACTCTTTCTTTCGAATAAACTATATTCGATTACTCCTTTTCAAATAAACGATATTCGATTAACTCATTTCAAATAACTTATATTCGATTTCTCCTTTCGAATAAACTAATATTCGATAACTCCTTTCAATTAACTCTAACTCTAATCAATTAATTCTAACTCAAATCGATTAACTATAATTCGATCAACTCTAACTCTAATCAATTAACTCTAACTCTAATCGATTAACCTTAATTCGTTAACTCTAACTCTTTTTGATTAACACATTTTGATTAACACATTTTGCATAACACCTTTGTCCATATTCAGTTTCAAATATCGATGTTGAAATTGATTCTTACTTCTTTATATAAGTCCTGACTTATATATTTTATTTATCCAATGATAAATATTTTATTTTATTTATAAAATATTATTTATAAATTAATCTTCTCAATCTATTGGTTAGAACAGATTCTTTTTAAATCCTTTGCTTTAAATCCATATCATGTTATACCCATGTGCGAAGCACGGGTCTAAACCTTTCAAATGTAGAATTCTCTTTTTATAAAATTCTATTCGTTTTTATAAGTATTTCCTTTTATATTTGTTTTACAAATATTTCTCTTTTACATTTGTTTTACAAATATTTCCTTTTTATATCCTATTTATTTATGGTTTACAAATATTCCCTTTTCAATTCTATTTGTAAATGGTTTACAAATATTTCCTTTTCTATTCTATTTGTAAATGGTTTACAAATATTTCCTTTTCTATTTGTTTTACAAATATTTCCTATTTCTATTTGTCTTACAAATATTTTCTCTTATATAATTTTATTTATTATATAAATAATTCCTTTTATAAAATCCTATTCATTTTAAACATATATTTCTTTTTATTAAATCCTTTGATTTTTTAAATATCTCTTTCTATAAAATCCTTTGATTTTATATATATATATTTCTTTTTCAATATAACATTGAAAATTTCCTTTTTAAAATTCCAGTATTCCTTGTGGTATTTAAAATACCAAATAATAATGATCGATATCATTCTAACACACATCATCAACAACAGATTATATATCACATCATATATCATCATATATGAAAAACAATAAAATAAATGTTGAGGAATCCAGTCGAATTCCTCCGACCTGTTTACCTGCATCCACAGATGTTACACAATAAAATTCACATCAATTTCATTTCAGTATGAAATATTCTGATCAATAGAATCCATATTTGATTAACGATATATATATATATATATCACTTGATCTATAATTTCAACTAATCAATTATCAGTTCAACCAAATAGTCAACACACAGTAATCCATCATCATTTATCAATTCTAAAAATATGTTATAAAAATATAACTGTTCAGAGTTAGTGAGTTTTACTCACATTGGACGATGATCGTTAATAACGATAACCATCGCTTGATTTAGACAGACAATTTATTTCGCTATAAATTGTAACGAGCTCCAATTAACTCCTAGTCAGTTCCATTGTGTAGCCACCGTCCATACGATCCTATCGGATCTAGTTTCGTCAAGTTCTGACATCGAATGCAATAGTTACGATATTTGAAAGTTAATATACATTAAATCAAATAAAAAATCGGATTTTTTAAATTCAAACGGGTCTTAACCCTTGTTTTCTTTTCCAGGCCCAATAAATATTTTCACCGACCCGTTATCAACATATACCTCTTCTAGGAAAATACCCCGATAGCCCATCCTTCAGTTCGAAGGAAACTCCAGACAACCAAAACCAAGAACATCGACCCCTTCCGTCTACTTCCGCCATCACTACCGCCCGCTACACCTCCATCAACACCCACCCCATCGAGCGCTTTCGCACATCGCCCCATACCCCTCAGATCTACCCTCACTTTGCCCTTCCCATCTTCAGAGACTGTACCGAAAACCGTGAAAACTTTGTGGAGGCCGCCACCGCCACTGAGAACACTGGAGGTCCCCCTCTGACCCCCCGTAGGTAGCCCATGCTCTGTCCTTTCCGTCGCCCTTGGTACCGTCCTCCATGGTGCTGTCATGTCGCTGGAAATCTAAAATGAAGCGGTGTCTTGAATGGCTCGAGACTGGTCACCACCGACGCTCTTCTGATCAACCACTACTGCTGATGGCCTCGGCCAACCCCGGCGCTCCATTCTTCTATAGGAAGCTTCATCTACTTGGCTTGGATTTTCCAGAGAACCTTCCGCAATTGCGATAACCCGTAACTTCCCCATGAAGGAAAGCCCGGATACTTTGAGGACAAGACGAATCCGAACACAAACAGAAGAACATTTCACTGTTTATTACAACAATTCCATCAGAATACAAGAATATACAGAGTATGAATAAAGTTTACACATTTGACAAATATCAGAGATTACAATAAATTACATAGCAGCGGAAAAACAATACAAAACACAACTGAAAGTAATACACGGATACAGAGCTTTCCGAGCATCGTTCCAGTTGTAAATCAGGATCCTATGAATATAAATCTGCAAAACCAAAACTAATAGTTGCCTGTGCGGAAAATAAGGGCACCCAGAGTTTAGGTTAAAACAATAAACTCCAGGTCAGTCATGTGACTGGTGTGAGAACTAAAACAGTTATTAATCTTTATTTTAAAGTTAGGTAAATCAAGGGACCACGCCGTATAACACAGAACGGGTTTCCTCCCAAGAATACCAGTGAATAAAAGAAATAGCGCAACGCTAAATAAAGAAAAATGAAGCTATTATAAGACCCAGGTCCCATCACACAATGCAACGCAAGCCGAAGGATAGGGTTTTACCTTATAATAGCCAAAGAATGCTTGATACGTTTAAAAACAAATTATTTTGATATTACTATAAGTGTATAGTTTCAAAACAATTTCAATCATAAGTATCAATCATAGGTGGCATAGCTACCATTTACTATGTCGCCATACTAGGTTCTACAAATAAAACCGAATTATCACGTATTGGAAATTGGATTCCATCATGAGTCGAGGCAAGGGGCAAGCTCCTCTCTGATTCGAGACACTCTAGCTAATGTCTCAGGACCACACACAGCGATACCTTGGAACCTCCAAGGTCGGTCCTCTCTTACTTTTGAGGATTGGCAATTCTTGAACACACGTTTCTCGGTCCTATAGGACCTATATAATGGTCTGTACGTCGGCTCACATAGTGCCAGTTATCGACCATATATTCGAGGCTCCTCGCATTCCAACAACCACACAGGTGAAAAGTATATAAATGTCAGCCAGTTTAAGCACTGACACCACCACTAGCTAGAAAGAAATGTCGTGCACTCCTTAGGTCCTTATCCCATTTTTGACTCATACCGAGGTGTGAGGCTCGCGAATTAACGCTATACACAAAGCTGCGCCACACAGGCCGTGCTTTGATCACCAACCACAATACTTTACTTTTAAATAGATGCCTTGATCATCTGCCACTTAGGCGTGCCACACAGGCAATTCACTCCATGCGACTGATGTCCATCAATATACAACCTCTGAGCTCGTACGTCTCAGAGAAGGGCGTTAAGCAAGAGAATAAATTCTCCACCGCCAAACAGATGTATATTTAATAGAGATCAATCAACACAGAATAAAATCCAATGTCAGACACATAGTCCACTTACAAGTTCGTTCTGGGTCTGAACGAAACCGGAGGCACTTTCCTCGCGTATCCATCGATCCCCAAGTACGTCTGGACGATCACCAACTGATTCCCTCATCTGGGTGTACAGCCCAATCAAGATCATCAGTAATCACCCAAACGATGTGAAGACTTCCGGTTTTCAACCACCGTCTTCATCTTCGACATATCGTCGAATCGGTTATTCAGAATGGGTATAAACCCAGCCTTTCAGAATAACCCGCGTATATAATAAACAAATGTTACACAAACACAACATACGCCTCATTCCAATTCAGAATATTCTTTTATTCAAATTTTCACATTCTTACGGAAAGGTTCCCATTAATTTTATCAAAGATAATTTCTTCTAAATTTATTCTTTAATCTTCCTTTGGATATCACTTCAAACCATGTTAAGGTTTTCCAAACTAGTCGGGATTAGCAAACCACACCGAATTATTTATTTATTTTATATCCCAATCCCAACCTATTCATCTCATGGAGCAAAACTGGTAATACTCCATATCTAACACCACGGTGTTATCGGTAAATATTAATTACCATTTCACGTTCAAATCTAATTAAAGATTTAATTATCGCCTTGGAGCAAAACTGGTGATACCCCATTCTCGATCATTTCAATCTAATTAAAGATTCATTAAAACTCCACTTAGTTTTAATCTTCTCAAAAAATCAATATCCTGTCTTTAAATGGGTTAAAGAACCGACGTCACCTAAAACACGATTCACGATAAACCCAAAATCACTTTCTATTGTTAATCGGGTTAAAGAACAGGTGTTATTCAAAACACCGCTCACGATAAACCCCAAAAATCAATTTAAATTCATTTCCAATTAATATTATTTAATTGGTACACTTCATTAAATCTAAGTAGAAAGATTTAATCTTTTCCTGAACTGGGTTTAAGAACAGTGTTAATGAAGACACTATTCACGACAAACCCAAATCACATTTGATATTAAATACAAGGCTCTGAATAGAAAATATATAGGCTTATATTCAATATCAAATTCTACGACCAACAAATATCGTATTGGAAATAACGATATAAATTATATCTTTCAAATTTCCACAACCATATCTGTATAATCACGAAATTCAACATCGAAATAATCCGAAGATAATTTCGATTCAAATCCATTCCAATTCACGTATATTCGAAATTCTGATTATTTTTAAAACCATTTCAAATCTAGTTCAAAACTAGTTCATTTCGATAAAAACTATTTTTATCTTTTCAAATATGGGATTTTTCATCCCAATTCTTTCCAATTCATATAATATGATTTTACACAAATTATTAATATTTTTAATAATTTTATCAAGGCCCGTACAGTCGGTTTTCAATAACGGCTACAGAACTTCACTTACAACGACCTTTTCCAAATTTGATTTGGACATAATTCCAAATCCAACCGTTAGATTTCAAATTTCTAATATTCATTGGAAATCTCTTTTCGATACGAACCCAACGGTTCTAGTTTCTGGAGAATCCGACGGTCGGATCTCCTGTAATGTCCATTCGAAGTCAATGGTCGAAATTCACGAACTGCCGCAACGCGGCGCGTTCTATTATGGCCATTATATAATATATATATATATATATATATATATATATATATATATATATCGTCGATTTCCTTTTAAAACGTATTTTATAAATCGTTTTAAATTCGTTTTCGAAACGATTTCAACTTCATATTCAATTTCGAATCAAATTTGAATATTCCACATCATCGATATACAAATGATAATATTTTCAAAACGTTATATTTTGAAATCACTTCCTTTTCTATAATTATTATAAAAATGAATATAATCAATATAAATATCGTTCTCATCAAAATGGCGCATCCCTAATCAACACAGCTTTATATATTTCAATAACTTCGTTATTCTATTCAACAAATGAATATTTATTTCTTTTCAACATATGAATATTCTCAACAAATGAGCATTGTCAACACATGACTATTTTTGTTATTTAATATATTTTAAAAAATTGTGATTTCTATCGTTTAATATTTTACTCAACACATGAATATTTTCAACACATGAATATTCTCAACACATGAGCATCGTCAACACATGACTATTTATTCTATTCAACACATGAATCTTTATATGAAAATATTCTTTATTTTCCCGATTGGAATGAGGCCCAATCAATTACCATATAATGTTAATTATATGGATTCCATACAACACATGTATATAATAGCAACGATAAATAATCAACCATCATCCAAAGTGCACCACATAACTGCATAAGCATTAAATATAACTAATTAACGCTCATACAATCTGTCAATCCAACGATCGACATACCACTAAACAATTGGGATTAGTGTACGTAAAATATCTTCCCAACACCGTGTGGGGTTTCAAATCAACAAACACTGAATATTATTTGTGCAGTTGGGTGATGTGTAAAATTTATCATCCCATTCAATGTCCTTCAAATAGGTGTACATAAACAAAATGTAACACCCCACGTCCATTAATGTCACTCACAAAGGGAATGCATTAACTTCCGTGGAGGTTTTAAGTGAATATAGAACAGAAAAATTACAACAAGACAGATAATAAGTAGTACTTGGAAATCTAAAACTTCATTTTATTGCAGCGGAAATTATACATGTTTGTTACATCATAAAACCATAAATCAGAGTCAAGTACAATATCCATCTTGATAAAACAAAATACATAACCCCATTACATAAATAGCCATTAAAGAAGATAACAAGCTGGACTTTACTTCAACGGTCCAAGCTTTCCAAAGAGAGATGAAGCAATCCAATCAAACTCCACTAGAGCTGGGCCCAACCTGAGGACCTGGAAGGGGAAAAAGGATAGAAATGGAGGGGGTCAGACATAAAGTCTGGCGAGTATGATAATTCTAACAATACTATTACCAAAGTAACTAGACTAAGGCATAAGCTGGAAAACAAGGAAATGTCTATGAACTATGTGGTATGGGAGAGCAGATAAAGATAACGTTAAAGGCACACCTAATTACTAACGAATAATTACTACACTACACCACACCAGTCACCCTCAAAGTTGACCCCACTTGCTTCACTTAGAAATTATATAAATAGCTTCGTGTACCTCTAGCTGACTACATAGGTGCCGCCTGCCCCTATCTGCGCTAGGTGTACCCCACTACCCACTTTCGATCGGCTCCCTACTCGTAAATACCCGTGCTGGCCCCACAGTGGGGTGTATCACTCCCCTAAAGTGGCAACCCGATACAACTTGAGAATGCACGGCTTATACCTACACGATGCAACAACGTCTTACCTACCAGCCCGGGTCCACACACGCATATGAAACCCGTTGGACTTGCGTTGCCACCGCTACCCCGTTTGGCCTCTTATAGTCAAGCCCAGTATGCGTGTCCCGTCCTCGACTTGGGTCGAGCCCACAAAGATACGTTTGGGATACTGGTTGAAATGGGCTCCCACAAGCTATCCACCTAAGCTTGTCCCTACTAGTATATCCCACTTAACCCTCTTCTTAGTCATGTTCATTTACATGTGTGTTTGGTTAAGTCTTACTAATCGTATTTCAAATGCCACTAAAGGCAACCACTAGATTCCTCATGCCACCCAAGGCACCTAGTTAACCCCCATGTCCCACCTTACATGTTTATCTGGTTAAGTATTTCTTAATTCATTCAGGCCATAACCTCATAAAGACCTCTCACATTAGACTGGCATTTATGGCAGCTGGATTTGCCGGGTGGGTCCGGGCAGTCTTACACCATAAAAGAGTCTAACCTCGTGTCTTTACAACTGTTATTCTTTAATTTGGGCCTAGGACCTCTCACATTGGGCTGACATTTGTGACCACTGGATTTGCCGGGCGGGTCCGGGAAGGTTTACGTCACAAACGAGTCCAACCTCGTGTCCTAAGCATTGATTATCACTTATAATCTTTTACCCCAGTTTTGAATATATCCCTATTCAAATCATTAATTACTTCCAATTTTAATGATGTCCATAATTGACTCAATTATGGGCATCCACTTATGGTATGCAAAATCATATCAATTGCTCCCCAATTTCTTAATATTAAATCCTTAATATTACCCCTACCCCACGTTATACGTTCGCTTATTCAACGCAAAATTTACGTTAGACTCGAATAGTCTAACTCATAGCACAAAGATAACTTATCACAACATATAGACAAATAAAATAGATCTAATCATAATAGGGGTGAAACTTGCATGTGTGATAGATGTCCAACACCTAAACTTGCATAGGCAAAAACTATAACTTGCATAAAGCTACACATGTCATGGATCTAAAGGTGTCAACTTGTTTGGTAAAATGTCACAACTTAAATGATATGATCATAACCCAAATTCATGTATAAACTTGCATATGGGGTTTTATGCAACATAATGATGGTGTGAACTAGCATCTAACACATAGAACTCACACATGTCCTAGCACAATTCTAGATCTAAATAGATGTCATGGCATATGTTCATAATCTTTACTAATCAATCTAAACTTGCATACATGATTTGTCATATAGATCAACATAGCCCAAACATTATGATTTGATTAACATGAACTAATTAGCATAGATAATAACATCATGACTTTATAACATGTATGATTTATCACAACTTAGCATAGAAAATTGCAACCTATACAATATCATCATAGCATGATTTACAACATATAGGACATCATCATCACATAACATAGGATTTACAACATACATGATAGCATAAGGTTTACAATAACATATATGACAATCCACATCATTCACTTATAATCCATTCATAACTTAATCTAATTAGTTTAATAATAATCTTATTAAGATCATCATACTCACAATTAGAGAAGAAAGAGAGTCTTGATTTGCTTTAGAGTTGAGTAGAATTAAGGTTTTGATTAGCTTTCTTCCTTCTTAGTTGGCGGCGGCTACACTGAGTTCCATGGCGGCGGTATGACGGTGGCTATTCTATTTTTCATGTGAATTAGAGTGAGAGACTACCTAGGTATTTATAGAGTTTAGGATTTATTTAGACCGTCAGATCAACTCAAAACTAACCTGAACCGTTAAACTTGCCAACTCAGCCCTAAAGACACATCAGCAACTCAAGATTGGGCTCAGTCAAACCCTAGCCGAATGGACCAGGTCGACTGCCCAGTCGACTCCCCAGTAAACCTGGGGGGGTGTCGACTGCCCAGTCGACTCCCCAGTCGACCTGGGGTGCTGGGCGGGAATTTTCCCGCCTAGCCTGTTTGACTTCGAATTTTGAATTTTAAATTTTCTGAAATCTGTTTTGAATTTTCTGAAACTTCCGATGGCCATAACTTCTTCATACGAAGTCCAATTCACGCAAACTCGGACTCTATTTCAACCAGAATTCCGAGATGAACACAATGGCGCAACCTGTTTCCCACAATTCTCAAGTCCGAGATTAGTTATTCTTTAATTTGTGAATATTAATATTAACAGAATTACGGGGTGTTACATTCTCCCCTCCTTAAAGGATTTCGACCCCGAAATCTTCAAGTCAAGAAGAATGTATACCCTAACATCCAATCGTCCATCTACTCAACCATCAAACACAGGCATCCATTGTCCTTATAGACTTCTAATGCTTTCATGTTTAAATGCACAGTGTGTGTATATGTCCATATCTAATGCAAAATCAGGCGGTCCACTGATTCAGTTGACCTCCTTAATGCAAATCATGATAGTGCCATGCGTCCATTATGTATGAAAAAGTTCCTTAATGCTACATATTGTCTCTATATGCGTGCACAATCATCATCTGAATGCAGCATCCATATGATAAAAAAATCCTCATACATCCATTTTACTAAATACATCCATTTATATGCAATATGCAATATGAAGTGACTGAGCCGATCTAGTGCCTAATAGTGTGTGTATATGCGTCCACGAGCAACCACTAGCAAACACTTGCATCCACTTTGCATCCATCATACATAACATGTCTCAAACACATGTTTCAACCATAGGATTATCCTAACTAAAGGTCAAGAATACTAGCGAGAGGATACTCTAAAGGTAAGATAAGTACAAGATAAGCGATAAAGGAGAAATTAAAGGACATACCCTCAAAAATAAAAGGGTACAACGAACGCATCTTCTCTTCTGTCTCCCAAGTAGCGTTGCTCTCATCATCTCCCCATTGCACTTTGACTAGTCTGACCTCTCGATTCCTCAATTTCGTGATCTCCGACCCAAGAATGCATGTAGGAGCTCGTCGCATCACGCTCTATCTCCACCTCTCTAAGCAAGCTCGGCTCTACCACTTCCGCGGTCTCGTGTAGGCACTTCCTCAAATGTGATACATGGAATACGTCGTGTACACCACTAAGTCTCTCAGGCAACTCCACTCTATACGCCATCTGTCCAATCTTCTCCTTAATAGGAAACGACCCTATGAACCTTGGTGCTAATTTCCTAATGGTCCCAAAGCGAACAACGTTCCGTAATGGAGACACTTTGATAAAGACCATGTCCCCAACATCAAACTCAAGATCTGTCCTCCTCTTATCCGCATAAGATTTTTGCCTATCTTGCGCTGCTTTCATCCTCCTTTGAATCAAGTCGATCTTCTCCGAAGTCTCCCTAATCATATCGGGCCCAAGTAAGATCTTATCCGTAGATTCCCACCAACATGTAGGTGAACGACAAGGTCGTCCATAAAGAGCTTCGAAAGGTGCCATGCCAATGCTGGACTGAAAGCTATTATTATATGCGAACTCTACTAATGGAAGATGATCTTCCCATGTACCCCCAAAGTCTAGGATACATAGCCTCAAAAGTTCCTCTAGAATGCGATTCACCCTCTCGGTCTGGCCGTCTGTCAGAGGATGATATGCGGTGCTCAAACATAACTGAGTCCCTACCGCTTCTTGTAAGCTCCTCCAAAATTCGCTAGTGAAGATAGGATCGCGGTCGCTCACTATGCTAGAAGGAACACCGTGCAAACGAACAATTTCTCGAATGTATACGGAGGCTAACCATGGAGCAGTCCTCTTACTCTTCACGGGAATGAAATGGGCGCTCTTAGTAAGTCTATCTACTATAACCCAAATCCCCGTATTACCCTTCCTTGATCGCGGTAATCCATCCACAAAGTCCATCGAGACACTTTCCCACTTCCATAGTGGAACCTCCAATGGGTGAAGCAACCCACCGGGTTTCTTTTGCTCCGCTTTTACTTGTTGGCACACCAAGCATCTAGCGACATACTCGGCCACATCCCTCTTCATACCGGCCCAAAAGAAAACTCGCTTCATGTCTTTGTACATCTTGTCCCATCCAGGATGAATGGTCATCTTTGAACGATGTGCTTCGTCAAGAATGGTCTTCCTTAGGTCATCGTCTTTTGGTATACAAAGTCTACCGTCCCTACGTAACCAACCCTTATCATCTAGGGTATACCTACGGAGATGGCTCGATGACTCCCCTCCTTTGAGCTTTTCTACTAACTCAACCAACTATGGGTCGTCTCGTTGTGCCTCGCCAATCCATCCCAAAAGCGTAGGCCTGACCTCCAAGGATGCTAGCAAACCGGGTACAAAGTCAACGGAAGGTCTAAAATCAAACATAGAGATGAATTCTAAGTTTCGCCGTTCAACAAACAACGGACTCAAGGACAATCTTTTCTTACTTAAGGCATCGGCCACTACGTTACCCTTGCCAGGGGTATATGTTATTTCGAAATCGTAGGACGCTAAGAACTCCATCCACCTTTGCTGCCTTAAGTTCAAGTCCTTCTGAGAGAACAATTATTTTAATGATTTGTGATCAGTGAATAATTCGAATTTCTCGCCAAGAAGATAATGACGCCAAGACTTAAGCGCGAAAACAATAGCGGCCAACTCTAGGTCATGTGTAGGGTAATTTTTCTCGTGCGCTCTCAACTGCCTTCCACCATAGGCTATTACCCTTCCCTCTTGCATTAAGACTGCGCCTAGACCTGTCCCACAAGCATCGGTATAAACAGTAAATGGCTTACTCCCGTCTGGCAGCACTAAGACTGGAGCTGAGGTCAAAGCTCTCTTTAAACGTTGGAACGCATCATCACAATATACGTCCCACGCGAAGACTAGGTTCTTCCTCGTCAGGCGTGTCAATGGAGCTGATATTTTTGCGAAGTCTTTGATAAATTTCCTATAGTAGCCAGCCAACCCCAAGAAACTCCTTACTTCGGTAGCATTTTTAGGGACCTTCCAATCTTGGATGGCCACCACCTTCGTGGGATCCACAGCTATCCCTTCTTTGGAAACCACATGTCCTAAGAATCGTACTTCCTTCCTCCAGAAGTGACACTTAGAAAATTTAGCTTTAAGATTATGCGCTCGTAGGGTCTCCAACACTTCCCTAAGATGTAGGGCATGCTCTTCTTCATTCTTAGAAAAGATCAAGATGTCGTCTACAAAGACTACCACGAATTTGTTAAGGTACTCCCTAAACACCCTACTCATCAAATCAACAAAGTATGCGAGGGCATTTGTCAAACCGAAGGGCATCACTAGCCATTCATAGAAACCGTCCGGAGTCCTAAAGGCAGTCTTGTCTATGTTATCCTCAGCCACTCTCTACTGATGGAATCCAGTGGCTAGGTCCAACTGCGAAAACACTGAGGCGCCAACTAACTGATCGAAGAGATCGTCAATCCTCGGCAGTGGGTGTCTGTTTTTCTTAGTAAGTTTATTAAGTTCTCTATAGTCCACACAAAGTCTAAGGGACCCATCCGCCTTCGTGGCAAATACTACTGGAGCACCCCACTCTGATATACTTCGTCTTATGAACCCCTTCTCAAGCAACTCCTTCACTTGCTTATTGAGTTCCCTCCTTTCACGAGGAGCCATGTGGCGTACTGGCAAAGATACTGGTTTTGCATTATCCACAAGATATATTCGAAAATCTATCTCCCGCTTCGGAGGCAAGCCCTTCACCTCCTCAAACACATCCGAGTATTCTCGGACCACTCTAACAGATCGTAGATTTTCCACCGACGCGTCAAGCGATTCTAAATAACTTAGCATAACGGAATTTATGGGATTACAAAAGATTTCGAGAGCGTTACCAAGGCGAGTCATGAGCCTAACTACTCTCCTTTCATAATCAAGAACGACCCCATTTCTGGATAACCAATCCATTCCTAAAATTAGCCCATAGCCCGTGAAGCCCAAAACATAAGCATCACATCTAAACTCAACGCTAAGTATAGAAATTTTCAAATCCAAACACATCATGGACAAATAAGCTGAGCCCCCAATTGGATTCGAAACAACTAAGGGATCCTCTACTAAACTGGTGTTTAAGTGCAGTGATTCAACTAATGATGTAGAGATAAACGAATGCGATGCGCCCGAATCGAATAAAGTACGGACAGGATGATCAAACAGAAAAACTAAGCTTTCAACAGAAATGGTTCTACCTCGTTCTTGCAGCGGTGGGACCGCGAGAGCCTGAACTTGTCCCCTTGCCTGCCCTGGTGCCATAAGAGCCTGCACCTATACTCCCGAGGTAGACCCTGCCCTTTGCCCCTTCTTTGGGTAGTCCTTCACTAGATGTCCCGCTTCACCAAAGTGAAAACAGCCAGTCTTCTTTTTCTTTCTGCAATCCTTGCTGAGATGGCCTGGTGTCCCACAGTTAAAGCATTTCTTCTTTCCCTTGCCATTATTGTCTTTACCACCCTTCTTGTTTTGTTGTTGTGGTTTCTTCTGATCCCCTTTCTTCTCGGGTGCCTTATTAGCATTAGCGCCTTTCTCCTCGTGCATGAGTGCCATGTCTACTAGCTTCTCAAAGGTGGCCCCCATAGGGATGTGGGTCAAAGCCAACCCTTGCAATGGCTCATTCAATCCATTAACGAACCTCAGAGCCTTCTTCTCCGGCGTGTTCACTAAGTCCAAGCCAAACCTTGCTAACTGATTAAATTTGTTGACATATTCTTTCACTGATGAGCTTCCTTGCTTTAATGTCAAGAACCTTTCCATATATAGATTCTCTTCTGCCCTTGAGAGAAACTTCGCCTCAAACCTACGTCTGAAATCCGCCCAAGAATCAACAGGACGCTCCCCATTAGTGACCTCCCACCAAAACGAGGCCTCTCCCTTCATTAACCAAGCTGCTAATTTGACTTTCCTCCCTTCTTCTACGTCAAAGATTTCTAGTAATTCTTCCACCTCCTTAAGCCAATCTCTAGCTTCCACAAAAGTTTCTGACCCTTGAAAGGTTTTCCACCCATAGCCTTAAATTCCTTGCACGTCTTTGCAAAAGTATCAACGCGAGGAGGAGGAGGAGGAGCGGGTGCAACTGGTGGTTGAGGAACATTGGCTGGACCTGCAGCGGCCCTAGCCTCTAATAACCTCCTATACCATCCTGGTATCGTTACACCGTCCGGAAGGTTAAGATCTTCAGCCATGCTGAAACGAAAAAAACGAAAGATTCAAAATGGAGAATTCGAAAGATAAAGATATATGGCTATTGGGGATTATGTTTTTCATAAAAACTTTCCTCTCTAAATTACTCATCAAGACATGTTTTTGAAAACACTTCTTCCAAAAAATACTTTAGAAAAATAGTTTTTCTAAAAAAATTATCTGTTCTGGTAAACTTAAGCTCTGATACCACGTGTAATACCCCACGTCCATTAATGTCACTCACAAAGGGAATGCATTAACTTCCGTGGAGGTTTTAAGTGAATATAGAACAGAAAAATTACAACAAGACAGATAATAAGTTGTACTTGGAAATCTAAAACTTCATTTTATTGCAGCGGAAATTAAACATGTTTGTTACATCATAAAACCATAAATCAGAGTCAAGTACAATATCCATCTTGATAAAACAAAATACATAACCCCATTACATAAATAGCCATTAAAGAAGATAACAAGATGGACTTTACTTCAACGGTCCAAGCTTTCCAAAGAGAAATGAAGCAATCCAATCAAACTCCACTAGAGCAGGGCCCAACCTAAGGACCTGGAGGGGGAAAAGGATAGAAATGGAGGGGGTCAGACATAAAGTCTGGCGAGTATGATAATTCTAACAATACTATTACCAAAGCAACTAGACTAAGGCATAAGCTGGAAAACAAGGAAATGTCTATGAACTATGGGGTATGGGAGAGCAGATAAAGATAACGTTAAAGGCACACCTAATTACTAACGAATAATTACTACATTGCACCACACCAGTCACCCTCAAAGTTGATCCCACTTGCTTCACTTAGAAATTATATAAATAGCTTCGTGTACCTCTAGCTGACTACATAGGTGCCGCCTGCCCCTATCTCTGCTAGGTGTACTCCACTACCCACTTTCGATCGGCTCCCTACTCGTAGATACCCGTGCTGGCCCCATAGTGGGGTGTATCACTCCCCTAAAGTGGCAACCCGATACAACTTGAGAATGCACGGCTTATACCTACATGATGCAACAACGTCTTACCTACCAGCCCGGGTCCATACACGCATATGAAACCCGTTGGACTTGCGTTGCTACCGCTACCTCGTTTGGCCTCTTATAGTCAAGCCCAGTATGCATGTCCAGTTCTCGAC
Source organism: Allium sativum (assembly GCA_030737875.1). Classification (NCBI taxonomy): domain Eukaryota; kingdom Viridiplantae; phylum Streptophyta; class Magnoliopsida; order Asparagales; family Amaryllidaceae; genus Allium; species Allium sativum. The sequence goes on along the minus strand of CM060915.1, from coordinate 974,286,647 downwards.
TTGGGTCGAGCCCACAAAGATACGTTTGGGATACTGGTTGAAATGGGCCCCCACAAGCTATCTACCTAAGCTTGTCCCCACTAGTATATCCCACTTAACCCTCTTCTTAGTCATGTTCATTTACATGTGTGTATGGTTAAGTCTTACTAATCGTATTTCAAATGCCACTAAAGGCAATCACTAAATTCCTCATGCCACCCAAGGCACCTACTTAACCCCCATGTCCCACCTTACATGTTTATCTGGTTAAGTATTTCTTAATTCATTCAGGCCATAACCTCATAAAGACCTCTCACATTAGACTGGCATTTATGGCAGCTGGATTTGCCGGGCGGGTCCGGGCAGTCTTACACCATAAAAGAGTCTAACCTCGTGTCTTTACAACTGTTATGCTTTAATTTGGGCCTAGGACCTCTCACATTGGGCTGACATTTGTGACCACTGGATTTGCCGGGCGGGTCCGGGAAGGTTTACGTCACAAACGAGTCAAACCTCGTGTCCTAAGCATTGATTATCACTTATAATCTTTTACCCCAGTTTTGAATATATCCCTATTCAAATCATTAATTACTTCCAATTTTAATGATGTCCATAATTGACTCAATTATGGGCATCCACTTATGGTATGCAAAATCATATCAATTGCACCCCAATTTCTTAATATTAAATCCTTAATATTACCCCTACCCCACGTTATACGTTCGCTTATTCAACGAAAAATTTACGTTAGACTCGAATAGTCTAACTCATAGCACAAAGATAACTTATCACAACATATAGACAAATAAAATAGATCTAATCATAATAGGGGTGAAACTTGCATGTGTGATAGATGTCCAACACCTAAACTTGCATAGGCAAAAACTATAACTTGCATAAAGCTACACATGTCATGGATCTAAAGGTGTCAACTTGTTTGGTAAAATGTCACAACTTAAATGATATGATCATAACCCAAATTCATGTATAAACTTGCATATGGGGTTTTATGCAACATAATGATGGTGTGAACTAGCATCTAACACATAGAACTCACACATGTCCTAGCACAATTCTAGATCTAAATAGATGTCATGGCATATGTTCATAATCTTTACTAATCAATCTAAACTTGCATACATGATTTGTCATATAGATCAACATAGCCCAAACATTATGATTTGATTAACATGAACTAATTAGTATGACAACCCGCCTTTTCTGAATAATCCAAGTTGACAATATAACCACACATGTCCAACTCGAACGATTCAAAACTGACAGATAATCAATTTGGGGTGTACAATAGAATCAGATCATAGAATCACATATACAGAATAACACAGAATCTCGCAACGGAAATGAAATAATATACATAAGCATTTCATGAAGCTACTTAAACAGTTACAATTTAATTATACAATATAGCGACTCATAAAGTTCGCAAATACAAGCCAAACGGAAATAGGAACTAATACTGGATAGGATGGAGTCTTCGACTAGGTCTTTGGCTCCAGATAAAGTGCTCCTCGGGAACACTGCAATACTCAGTCTGACCCGAGCGAAATGAGAAAAACACAAAACACTCGAGTCAGGTCTAAACATTCTAATGTGATTAGATCTAAACTCAAATGCAAATAACTCAAGAGATGTTACGGTATTTTCCATCTCTTAAGGATCCGTTAAACTATCTATATATAGTATGATACGCTATTATATGTAATGTCTAACAGTAATATAAAATATTTAAAATAGCATTAAGGCTTTACATTGATCCCCCTTAACACGTTTTTAAACAATGTGGTCTATGCAGGTCCTGTAACACAACCAGTAGAACGTCGGTAGCCAGTGAGTCCCCTATAGGCACATGTTAAATAGAAACTCGTAATGGTCGCGCATAAGGATAAAACGTATGACAAGGCACGTGAGGCAATGCCCAAGGTAGGATACTACCAGTTTGCCTGATCCGGACTGGTGGTAATCCCTAACGGCCCACCGCAACACAACACTTCCAAAATCAAGGGTGATCACCAAATAACAAGAAAATAGAATACACGAAGAAGTGTGTCTGCTAGAGGTAGCTAGCCTCAATGGTCCGGCACGGCTCCTGTTTTAGTCATTTCAAATTTGACACAAGTGTCGGTCATCCATTATCGTTCACTTTCTTCAATCCAGTAAACGTACAAAAAAAACAACCACTTCATTCTGGATCATCACTTCACGAACATAGTTATCAAAGTGGTTCCAGTATCGACAGAGAATGTGTCCATGACTGGCTCCGGTCTCTTTGACAACTAACGTCATTTATTCATTTTTTTCCCTTGATTAATTTGTCGAATTGATCAAAATATAATTGTACTTCAACTTCCTTATTCAACTTGAACTATCAAGTATTCCACTTTGAAATATTAACAATATTTTGTCGTTTACAATTTACACTTAACTTTGTGTCTAATTCCAAAGTTCCAAATCAATAAACTAAAGTTGTATTTTCTTTTATAAAATTTACAATTTCCAAATATTGAATATTTCACTTAAGTTTACTTTCAAAATTCAAAATCTTTGCTTCATTTAACTAAATTGTTTTCCTCAACTAAATTGAAATTATTTAGGCTAATGGTTTTTTTTTTCCAATAAGAAGTTCAACAATGGTTAATTCAATAAGTTAAAATAAAATTTAAATCACTTAATATCTCATTCATCAATTTAGATCAAATTTCCATATATATAATTTAAACCAAAGTTTTAATCTTAGAAATTTGAAACAATTCTAATTTTTTTCGAAATGAGAATTTGATATTTGAAATACGTATAGTGAAATGTAGCAGCTGTGAAAATTTCGTCGAAAAATTTGAATGTCGTCGGTCGCGCAATTTTCAGTGCAAGGCTGCGCATAACAGTTCAAATTTTAGCGATTTTAAAATATCTTCAAAACAAGTTCGGACAAACTTGAAAAACATTCTATTCGTTGACAGTAATCCAACGGCGAAATTCATTTTGCGAAAATCGGACGTTTTGGCCTCCGTTTCACATCCGCATTTTTACGTCAAAGGGGTTCCGTAACGCGTTTTTAAACGGAGCAAGCAGACACTGCAAATTATATATCGTTGTGTCCGTCTCGTCGCGTTGATTACTGAAATATATTCATTTGTCAGTTTCGGTGTTCGGTTTGCGTTGAAACTGTGAAAAAGCTTGCACAGTTCATTTTTGAAACAGAGCCATTTGAGTTCGACGTGTCCCTTTTACAATTTTACATATTTTTCTAAATATTTTGGGTCTGCAAAAGACGTATTTTTATTTTATTAACCTACTTAAATTTTCTTTTTTCAAAGCTTATGTATGGTTGAACCATGCATACTTTTGTGTCCATGTCCACAAATTTAACAAAAGCTCACTACACACTAATCTCACACACATTTAACCAACGCTCACTACACATATTTTTTTCCACATGTATACACATGCATGCACTCATTCACACATTGTAATACTCACGCCATGCACACATTCAAAACACACATGTACACATTTAAAACACACCACATACATACACATTAATATATACACACGCACTGCGTACACATTAATAAATACACACGCACTGCATATACGCACTCCATATGCACAAACACAAACCATGCACTTTATTTTCATTTTTGTTTCATGCGCATGGATTGAAATATAAGAGTGAAGAGAAAGAAAAAGGAAATGAAGGCCAATGACTTGCTGTGTGGTCAAAACAAAATGAAACAATTATGTTATGTGAATTCATGAATGTTGCCACTTGCCAGTGAAGTAACGCAAGAAATGCAAGGGACAAAAGGAAAATAAATGTGAGAAGAGAATGAGTGGGAATAATATGTTTTTTTCAAACAACAAAGTATGTCCCTCTTCTTTGCTGCTTCCTCCCTTTTTGTTCCATGCGTTTTTTTTATCTTTTTTTTAATCTTTTTTTTTCATTTTCTTTCCTGGTGCGTCCGTCATAAAAACAAAAGGAAGTTTACAAGCTCAGTTTCATGGAAAATGAATTTTCCTTTGGTTCAACAACTAACGAACACATGTTCCCAGCTATTTGGGAAGCCTTCATCTTAGTATCAGCACTCCTTTCTCTTACACAACAGCAAGATTATTTCTTTCTTTCCTTCTATAAATGTACTATATTTCATGCAAAGCAAGTGGAAAACAAGAGAAGGTCTCCAGAGAAGAGAAAGTGAATCCATCCCCTGTTGCTTGCGTTTTGTTTTTTTTTTTTGTTTTTTTTTTGTTTTTGCAGTGAATGGAACAAATTTAAGTCATGCATTCATTTTAAAGCCATGCACACCATACGTTACTTTTCTTTCTTTAATTTTTTTTCTTTTTTTACACACGTTAAAAGATGCTAAGGTATACACACAGTACTATACACGCATGAATATAGAAGACAAGCAAAGTTGAGTTGATTCATACGTGCATTGCATAGGGGATAAAATAACTTATTTTGGACAAAATAATTGTTTTGTTTTCCTAACGAACACATTTAAAAATGTTTAGACGTGAGTAATAACTTGCATTCGGATTCCTTTAGCTACACGTCGAGATGGACACGGCGAGAGAACGGACTGGAGCTGCTGTCTCGGTTGTTGTCGAGGCCGCCGGAGTTCGGTACGAAAGCTGTCGGAGAGGTGCGGTGAATGGGCTGAGCAAGAGGGTGGATGGGTTTGGGCTGAGAGAAAAGTGTGATGGTGGAGAGGAGATGAGTGCTGGGCTGAGAGGAGAGAGTGCTTGAGCAAGAGAGAAAAAATGGGATGGTGGCTACTACTTCAGGCGTGCTTTTGTTTTTTTTTCTTTCTTTCTTTGTTTTTTTATTTTTTTATTTTTTACGGAAGCAAACTTTGCTGAAGGAATAAAATTTTGTCTGAAGCAACAATTTTTGAATGGAAGAGGTAGAGCGAATGGAGCTTGGGACTTATGTATTAAGGTGGTAGGGTGGTAGGTGAATTATGTATGGTTTACATTGTCAGATGAAATAATGCACTACATCACTCATTTAATGCTCAAAAGAAAAATGTGGCCAATGCATCACTTCTCATTTAATGCAAAGCAAGAAAAATATGTTCTGCATCACTTCTCATCTAATGCTCCATGTTCTCTTAGACAATTATTGGATTTGTGGAGACATTTACATTATTTGTTTGTCGGTAAACATTTGTAAGTCACATATATTTCAGTCCGATTGTTTATGTTGCACTTCTTTACATGGTCACCTGTATGAAAATAACTGCCTACCCATTTGTCTTTACGGACACCAAAATATTAGTATAAATATACCATTGGAATCAGGATGTCGAGACGAACATAACGGCATACAGTTATTAGTGATTTGAATGTTTTATAAAAAAATATTTTTATTTTTAAATTGCACTGAGTTTAATGAACGGTCATTTAAGTTTATTCAGTTTAAATTATCAGAATTATACGGAACGAACATATAACTGTTTATTACAAATTTGATTTCAAATTCTTTTTCATACAAATATTTATCTTTATTTTAAATTCAATAAATTTTGAATATATTCGTTCTAATAACTAAATTTAATAGTTTTAATCTATTTACTTGTTCGTTTCTTGGAATTTATCGTTAAATAATTTTTTTTTTCTGATCTGAAAACTCAGGTCGTTACAATTAGCATAGATAATAACATCATGACTTTATAACATGTATGATTTATCACAACTTAGCATAGAAAATTGCAACCTATACAATATCATCATAGAATGATTTACAACATATAGGATATCATCATCACATAACATAGAATTTACAACATACATGATAGCATAAGGTTTACAACAACATATATGACAATCCATATCATTCACTTATAATCCATTCATAACTTAATCTGATTAGTTTAATAATAATCTTGTTAAGATCATCATACTCACAATTAGAGAAGAAAGAGAGTCTTGATTTGCTTTAGAGTTGAGTAGAATTAGGGTTTTGATTAGCTTTCTTCCTTCTTAATTGGCGGCGGCTACACAGAGTTCCATTGCGGCGGTATGACGGTGGCTATTTTATTTTTCATGTGAATTAGAGTGAGAGACTACCTAGGTATTTATAGAGTTTAGGATTTATTTAGACCGTCAGATCAACTCAGAACTAACCTGAACCGTTAAACTTGCCAACTCAGCCCTAAAGACACATCAGCAGCTCAAGATTGGGCTCAGTCAAACCCTAGCCGACTGGACCAGGTCGACACCCAGGTCGACTTCCCAATCGACTCCCCAGTCGACCTGGGGGGGTGTCGACTGCCCAGTCGACTCCCCATTCGACCTGGGGTGCTGGGCGGGAATTTTCCCGCCTAGCCTGTTTGACTTCGAATTTTGAATTTTAATTTTTCTGAAATCTATTTTGAATTTTCTGAAACTTCCGATGGCCATAACTTCTTCATACGAAGTCCAATTCACGCAAACTCGGACTCTATTTCAACCAGAATTCCGAGACGAACACAATGGCGCAACCCGTTTTCCACAATTCTCACGTCTGAGATTAGTTATTATTTAATTTGTGAATATTAATATTAACAGAATTACGGGGTGTTACACAAACCGTCCGGTTTGTAAATGAATATTTATTTATTCACATTCACGTTAAAAATTATATTTTTAACGATAATTAATTTATTTCAACACATGAATGTTTTATTATCGATTTCACACCAACATCACAAACAAACTTCACAACACATCAAACAAGCATACAAGTCGTCCATGGTCTGTGGACGATGGGTGTCGGGTGTTGCTAAGCACCGTCTGCATCCTAGTATATATTTTAACTAGAAAATGAGATTTAAAGTGAGAAGTTCTCACCGACTAGCTAATCCAATACCGCGAATCCTCATATGTAGAAATCTTCGTCACTCGCCTTTTGTCACTTTCGTCGTCCGTGTTCACTACATATATAAAAATCACATTTTTATATTCTCTATTATATAAAAATCAAATTTTATAACTACGCTATATGGATAAAATTCCTATTTTTAAACTGCTACTATATAGATAAAAATTCTATTTTTATACCGGTGCTCATATAATAAAGATCAAATCTTTACTATCTATATAATATAAAATTCGTATTTTTATTCTTTCTATAATATAAAAATCATATTTTTATTCTTTCCATAATATAAAAATCATATTTTTATTCTTCATAAAATATAAAAATCATATTTTTATTCTTTCTCTATTTTTATAACGGTGTTTATACAACAAAAATCCTATCTTGACACGGATAAAAACCATGGCTTCATACGAATAAAAATCTCACCTTTTCATTATTAAAAATATAAACTTTCCTATATATAAAAAAACTCGTCTTTGCTATGTTAAAGATCTCGCCTTTCTAAAAAAAAAAAACTTCATCTTTCTATAACAAAAAAATTTCATCTTTACTTCATTAAAAATCACGTCTTTTCTTCACTAAAAATCACGTCTTTTTCATTTCTAAAAATTGCATCTTTTCATTGTTAAAAATACGGTCTTTCCTATAATAAAAATACGGTCTTTCCTATAATAAATATACGATCTTTCCTATAATAAAAATACGGTCTTTCCTATAATAAAAATAGGGTCTTTCCTATAATAAAAATACGATCTTTCCTATAATAAAAAATACAGTTTTTACTATATAAAAAATCAGTCTTTAATCAAGGAAATAAATAATGCAATGAAAAAGAATAAAAACTCACATTTTAGTTGAAGGAGGGGGGTTTCCGGATGCGAACAGTGGAGGAGGAAGCTCGGGGGCGAGCTGTGCTTGCGGTGGGGAGAGGAAATCGCGGGAGGGGGGTGGGGGGGGGTAAAGGGCGGTCGACAGCGTCGGTATAGGGCACGACAGCCCTGAACTGGGTGGCAGCGGGTTTAAGTGGAAGGAGGGAAGAGAGGGCGCGGAGGAGATGGAGGAAGAGGAGGAGGGGAGGAGAGGAGGGGCTCTGGCGTGGGCGGCGCCGGAGGCGCGCTGGCCCAGGTGGCCACGGCGGCGGGGCGTAGCCCGCCATTTTTATTTTTATTTTTTTTTGTAAATCGAAATCGAAATGAACGGGGGGGGCTGAAGGGTTAAGGAAATGAAGGGAGATAATTTTTTTTAATTTAATTATTTAATTTCAAAAAGCAACTTTTTATTTCGACCTCGAAATCGAACCCACCGACTGTTGTCCACCGCTAATTACCCTCATTCCGAACACAATGGGATAGGTATCGCAAGCTGATTCGATCGTTTCAATCAGTTTTCATCAAAATCAAAATATAACTCTATATATTGAATTTGAACGCACATTTCAATCTACCGGGGCCGCATACTGACTCGAAAAATTCCAGAAAAATATTTTCTAGCTTCGCATTGACGATACGGTCCTAACAAAACTAATTTCATCAAATTCTGAGACCGTTTGAAAAATGGCCATTTTCTAGTCGATTAAAATAACTAAAACTGTCAAAACACGTTTTCCTTTTCCACACTCACATATTGATTCGAAAAATTATGAATTTTGGAACCTAGCAATAATTTGACATCCCGGATCCAACAAAAGTGGTTTCGTCGAAAACCGAGGTCATTTGCAAAATTTCCATTTTTAAGGGCCAGAATTCCATAGCGACTATTATGAATCTTCAACTGGGCATAACTTTTGATCCCCGCTATGAAATTTTGATTTTTCGGATTCGTTTGAAAGATATTCTCAATTAGATTCAAATATTTTTGGTTTTGCTAAAATCCAGTTTATTTTGAATCCTGTACATTCATTTGAACTTCGAAATCGAATTTTCAAACTACCGCGCCATTTTCAATTCCTTTTATAATTATAAATAAATTTTTATATTCTAACGACGATCTATATAAATATATATGTTCGATTCTATTAAAAATAAATTTCTCATCGTTATTATTTAAAATAATTCATTCTAGATATTCAAAATTCATTAAAATTGCCAAAATAAAATTTTTAAATTAGCTCAGAATTTTCCGGGTTATTACAATCCCCCCTTAAAACTTTTCGTCCCCGAAAAGGAATGAAGCTGAAAGTTGTTTTACAAACCAACTCAACTTCCATTATTTCCTTTACGGCTTGAGTTCTTCAACTTTTCAGTTTCTAAGAACCTTTCAAATTTTTCAAAAATTTGGCTAACACCCTAAATTTTCGAAAAATTTCGCCATAACCTCCACTGCACCGGGGACTTCGGGATATTTCAAATAGCCTCCCATGGCCCTCATCAATCCAAAAAGAAAAAGAAACAGCCAAGCGGCTAGCCAATCGGCTCATAAAATCATCCAAACCCAATAAATTTGTAAACATGTACCTATTTGTCGGGCAAACAATTTTATTCTTCTGCTCTAGCCTCCTTGCTATGACCTGTTCAATGTAAGCACATGTATATGCATGCATTTGTAATCATTTTTCAATACAGTTCAATATTTGGTTCCATTAGGCTAAATGGTTCAACATTTTTAATTAATCAAACCAACAGTCAAACAATACAACCATCAATCAATTACGGAATTAACGTTTCAAATTCATAACTTTGATACATATACAGAAAATCATCTTTTTGATGCCAAATCACAACAATAAACCTATTAGTTTTGGTTCTCACACCAGTCTAATGGAAATATATAGATATCACACCTTCGAAACACGAACATAAATACTGATGATGTGGCCACATCATCAGAATTATCCCCGGGTGTCTAGAATGTGATTCTATATCTATCCAGTATATTAAAACTTCGAATATACGTTCATGACGCGTATATGCAAAATCTTTATAGACTCTATTGTCCAAATTCAATACAAATAAAATATTCAAATACGTATAAAACGACTTAAATTTCAAAACAACATTTGTTTTCGTTTTTACTTTTCAAAAATTTCACTCTTTACACTCGTTCTAGGATACTACTGATCCCATCTCTAACGAGTTATTCTTATTGGATATTACTAGTCCAATCTCTGATGAATTCTTTCATATGGTTCTAATGTGTCTTGTTCTCGAGCTCTGTAAAGCAAAGTTCTGATACCACTGTGATAACCTGTAACTTCCCCATGAAGGAAAGCCCGGATACTTTGAGGACAAGACGAATCAGAACACAAACAGAAGAACATTTCACTGTTTATTACAACAATTCCATCAGAATACAAGAATATACAAAGTATGAATAAATTTTACACATTTGACAAATATCAGAGATTACAATAAATTACATAGCAGCGGAAAAACAATACAAAACACAATTGAAAGTAATACACGGATACAGAGCTTTCCGAGCATCGTTCCAGTTGTAAATCAGTATCCTATGAATATAAATCTGCAAAACCAAAACTACTAGCTGCCCGTGCGGAAAATAAGGGCACCCGGAGTTTAGGTTAAAACAATAAACTCTAGGTCAGTCATGTGACTGGTGTGAGAACTAAAACAGTTATTAATCTTTATTTTAAAGTTAGGTAAATCAAGGGACCACGCCGTATAACACGGAACGAGTTTCCTCTCAAGAATACCAGTGAATAAAACAAACAGTGCAATGCAAAATAAAGAAAAATGAAGCTATTATAAGACCCAGGTCCCATCACACAATGAAACGCAAGCCGGAGGATAGGGTTTTACCTTATAATAGCCAAAGAATACTTGATACGTTTAAAAATACATTATTTTGATATTACTATAAGTGTATAGTGTCAAAACAATTTCAATCATAAGTATCAATCATAGGCGGTACAGCTACCATCTACTATGTCGCCATACTAGGTTCTACAACTAAAACCGAATTATCACGTATTGGAAATTAGATTCCATCATGAGTTGAGGCAAGGGGCAAGCTCCTCTCCGATTCGAGACACTCTAGCTAATGTCTCAGGACCACACACAGCGATCCCTTGGAACCTCCAAGGCCGGTCCTCTCTAACTTTTGAGGATTGGCAATTCCTGAACACACGTTTCCCGGTCCTATAGGACCTATATAATGGTCTGTACGTCGGCTCACATAGTGCCAGTTATCGACCATATATTCGAGGCGCCTCGCATTCCAACTACCACACAGGTGAAAAGTATATAAATGTCAGTCAGTTTAAGCACTGACACCACCACTAGCTAGAAAGAAACGTCGTGCACTCCTTGGGTCCTTATCCCGTTTTTGACTCATACCTAGGTGTGAGGCTCGCGAATTAACGCTATACACAAAGCTGCGCCACACAGGCCGTGCTTTGATCACCAACCACAAGACTTTGCTTTTCAACAGATGCCTTGATCATTTGCCACTTAGGCGTGCCACACAGGCAATTCACTTCATGCGACTGATGTCCATCAATATACAACCTCTGAGCTCGTACATCTCAGAGAAGGGCATTAAGCAAGAGAATAAATTCTCCGTCGCCAAACATATGTATATTTAATAGAGATCAATTAACACAGAATAAAATCCAATGTCAGACACACAGTCCATTTACAATTTCGTTCTGGGTCTGAACGAAACCGGAGGCACTTTCCTCGCATATCCATCGATCTCCAAGTACGTCTGGACGATCACCAACTGATTCCCTCATCTTGGGTGTACAGCCCAATCAAGATCATCAATAATCACCCAAACGATGTGAAGACTTCCGGTCTTCAACCACCGTCTTCATCTTCGACATATCGTCGAATCAGTTATTCAGAATGGGTATAAACTCGGCCTTTCCGAATAACCCGCGTATATAATAAACAAATGTTACACAAACACAACATACGCCTCATTCCAATTCAGAATATTCTTTTATTCAAATTTTCACATTCTTAGGGAAAGGTTCCCATTAATTTTATCAAAGATAAATTCTTCTAAATTTATTCTTTAATCTTCCTTTAGATATCACTTCAAACCATGTTAAGGTTTTCCAAACTTGTCGGTATTAGCGAACCACATAGAAGTAATTATTTATTTTATTTCCCAATCCCAACCTATTCATCCCATGGAGCAAAACTAGTAATACTCCATATCTAACACCACGGTGTTATCGGTAAATATTAATTACCATTTCACGTTCAAATCTAATTAAAGATTTAATTATCGCCTTGGGGCAAAACTGGTGATACCCCATTCTCGATCATTTCAATCTGATTAAAGATTCATTAAAACTCCACTTAGTGTTAATCTTCTCAAAAATCAATATCATGTCTTTAACTGGATTAAAGAACCAACGTCACATAAAACATGATTCACGATAAACCCAAAATCACTTTCTATTGTTAATTGGGTTAAAGAACAGGTGTTATTAAAAACACTGCTCACGATAAACCCCAAAAATCAATTTAAATTCAATTCCAATTAATATTATTTAATTGGTACACTTCATTAAATCTAAGTAGAAAGATATAATCTTTTTCTCGACTTGGTTTAAGAACAGTGTTAATGAAGACACCATTCAGGACAAACCCAAATCACGTTTGATATTAAATACAAGGCTCTGAATAGAAAACATATCGGCTTATATTCAATATCAAATTCTACGACCAACAAATATCGTATTTGAAATAACGATATAAATTATATCTTTCAAATTTCCACAACCATATCTATATGATCATGAAATCCAACATTGAAATATTCCGAAGATAAGTTCGATTCAAATCCATTCCAATTCACATATATTGGAAATTCTGATTATTTTTAAAACCATTTCAAATCTAGTTCAAAACTAGTTCATTTCGATATAAATCTATTTTTATCTTTTCAAATATGGGATTTTTCATCCCAATTCTTTACAATTCATATAATATGATTTTACACAAATTATTAATATTTTTAATAATTTTATCAAGGCCCGTACAGTCGGTTTTCAATAACGGCCCCTGAACTGCACTTACAGCGAACTTTTCCAAATTTTATTTGGACATAATTCCAAATCCAACCATTAGATTTCTAATTTCTAATATTTATTGGAAATCTCTTTTCGATACGAACCCAACGGTTCTGGTTTCAGGAGAATCCGACGGTCGGATCTCCCGTAATGTCCATTCGAAGTCAATGGTCGAAATTCATGAACTGCCGCAGCGCGGCGCGTTCTATTCAGGCCATTATATATATTGTATATTATATAAATATTTCTTTGATTTCCTTTTAAAACTCATTTTATAAATCGTTTTAAATTCGTCTTCGAAATGATTTCAACTTCATATTCAATTTCGAATCAAAATTGAATATTCAACATCATCTATATACAAATGATTATATTTTCAAAACGTTATATTTTGAAATCACTTCCTTTTCTATAATTATTATAAAAACGAATATAATCGATATAAATATCGTTCGCGTCAAAATGGCGCATCTCTAATCAACACGACTTTATATATTTCAATAACTTCGTTATTCTATTCAACAAATGAATATTTATTTCTTTTCAACATATGAATATTCTCAACAAATGAGCATCGTCAACACATGACTATTTTTGTTATTTAATATATTTTATAAAATTATGATTTCTATCGTTTAATTTTTAATCAGACTCCGACCGTAAATTAGTAAGAGAATGATTCCCTAAGCATTAACCCCGAAGGCCGAAACCAACATCAAATCAATACGCAGGAGACCACTCATCTTATCTATTTTCCAGTTAGTTTCTAATTTTATATATGATAAAGATGTAAATTTTATTGTTAAAATATTTTACTCAACACATGAATATTTTCAACACATGAGCATCGTCAACACATGACTAGTTATTCTATTAAACACCATGAATCTTTATATTATAATTTTTTTTATTTTCCCGAATGGAATGAGGCCCAATCAATTACCATATAATGTTAATTATATGGATTCCATACAACACATGTATATAATAACAATGATAAATAATCAACCATCATCCAAAGTGCACCACACAACTGCATAAGCATTAAATATAACTAATTAACGCTCATACAGTCTGTCAATCCAACGATCGACATACCACTAAACAATTGGGATTAGTGTATGTCAAATATCATCCCAACACCCGTGTGGGGTTTCAAATCAACAAACACTGAATATTATTTGTGCAGTTGGGCGATGTGTAAAATTTATCATCCCATTCTGTAACACCCCACGTCCATTAACGTCACTCACAAAGGGAATGCATTAACTTCCATGGAGGTTTTAAGTGAATATAGAACAGAAAAATTACAACACGACAGATAATAAGTAGTACTTGGAAATCTAAAACTTTATTTCATTGCAGCGGAAATTAAACATGTTTGTTACATCATAAAACCATAAATCAGAGTCAAGTACAATATCCATCTTGATAAAACAAAATACATAACTCCATTACATAAATAGCCATTAAATAAGATAACAAGATGGACTTTACTTCAGCGGTCCAAGCTTTCCAAAAGAGAGATAAAGTAATCCAATCAAACTCCGCTAGAGCTGGGCCCACCGTGAGGACCTGGAGGGGGTCAGACATAAAGTCTGGCGAGTATGATAATTCTAACAATACTATTATCAAAATAATTAGACTGTGGCACAAGCTAGAAAATAAGGAAATGTCTATGAACTATTGGGTATGGAAGAGAAGATAAAGATAATGTTAAAGGCACACCTAATACTAACGAATAATTACTACACTTGTAATGGACGGGATTTTCGATCCAGAAAATCAACATAAATACACTGTCAATTTCTCGAGCATCGAAAACACCGGGACATTAATTGAAAGAATTTAGAGGGTGAGGTAGAAAAGATAGAACTAATAGAATAGAAGAAGAAGAACACCGAACAAAGTCAGAGTAAACACGAAAACTCACAGCGGAATGAATAAATTGTATTATAACATAACTTTGAAATACAATTTCTGAATCTGTACTTACATATCATATCAGAGTATAACTTATATACATCACAGCGGAAATAATCTCTACATAACTAATGGTGAAGCCTTCTGTTTTCAGCTCCTCCAAGTGAATCTGTAAAAGCCTGAAACACTTGACTGTCCATTCAAATTTGGGCACCCAAGAGTTTAGGGAAAACAAACAAAATAAACTCTGGGTCAGTCATGGGACTGGTGTGAGTAAATTCCAACCATACGGTTTTACTTTGAAGAAAATCCTTTGAAATAAAAGATAATAGTAAGACCAGCCCACACATAAACATGGACGGTTTTTACCTTACTATAACCCAAATTACCTTGATATCAAAACCAGTGATATTATGATAATGTCCAACCAATTAATGATCCAAGTAGAAGAACGCTTGCATCTCACGTTCCACATATATATAGTATAAAATTCATAAACCACAGGGCGCTTATCGGAGAATGGATTCCAACAGACAAGGTATGGGAGCACCTTCTAAATAGTGTACTCTAGAGGGGATACACTCAGGGTTCAACAAGAATGTCTTGCAACCCGGCCACACATGACCGCTCACTCATTTAGCTTGAGTGTCGCGAATATATTGCCACCACGGTTGTAGGCCATCCAACCGTCATCCGAAGATACAGAATCGAAAAGAAGTATAAATATGAATTTTCTCTAGATCGGTGACAATACACCCTGCTTGGGGATGACCCAACTAGCCATGCTGCCTAGCCCAACTTCTGTCATTCCTGGTTGTGAGGCCAGAGGCTACGTCTATTTTCAGAACATCTGATCACCGTTCACTTTGAATGCCACATCGTCAAACCCGTCAATTCACTAATCGATTCCCAAACATATTACGGGTATAAAGAGCTAAGAGGAACAAATTCCTCCGCCACCAGATGTAATACCTTTAAGAGATCAATCGTACGTGATTTACTAGGTATACTCTGTCAGACACTCGTCCATACATGTTGTCCTGTGACTGGACAAACATAAACCATTATTCTGGAACTGGACGACCCTTGCATTTAACTCCGTCTTCAATTATCTTCAGCATATCTATTTCGCAGCGCTTATGCCTATACGGAGTGGTTTCTGGATAATATATCCAACCGGTCTCTCCGTATTGACAACGATGGTCAAAACACTTCGATAGTCGGTTATTTAACTATCGGAGTAAAAACAACATCCATTTCTAATGTATAACTAACATCACATAAACACGGGTACTTTTTATTTATCATTCGTGTTTATTATTCGAATTCCCATTTCTTACCAGATATTTCTCAAATTCCGTTTTATCCTTTTTACACTTCTTGGAAAACATTTCTAGTTATGATAAACTCTTATTCTTTCATGTTCCAGAAAACATATGCTATTAACGTCCGAATCATTTCCATTATTATCACGTTCTTTATTTCCATACTTGGATAATCTAACCTATTTACATTGGAAAATATTTACAATTCATTTTAACCTTTTAATCGGCCCAACGTTCACCTTTAAAACGTTATTCACTTTGAAATGTGAATACCATCCCTTATTTAGAGACCTGAACATCTTTATCATATAACTCTTTATTTACGTAATAATTTCCCTTATCTTGTTTACCGACAATCTCTTTCCTACTTTTATATTCCTATTCCACTTTATAAACTCTGTTTCTAAGTCAACTTCTTATCAAATCGATATCAATTTTATAACTAAATACTGATTCCTATCCTATTAGCATTCATTTGTTTAAAACTAAATGTTAATTATCCCATCAGAATAATTCCTAAAAATGATTTACTTTAATACATTCGACATCGTCGAATTCTAGATCCAAATCCTAACGGTTAAATTCTAATCACATTTCGAACATCGAAATGTTGTCATTGTTTTCTAATACGATTCCCCAATTCTTTTTCTAAACTCTTTCTTATATTTCTTTGAACAAACGTCGTTACTTATTACTCTAGAATAAGTGGATTTCAAACCAAACTGTTACATTGCCTAGAAAGTGCTGCTATATATAAAAGTCACGCTTAAGTCTAATCAACAGCAGTTAATTTGTCGCTATAGTTCTAAACTTGTCATACGCTGTAATATTTCCCTTATAACTAATCTCAACATTACAGTCACACTTACCTTATCAACATTGTTATTTTATTGCTATAGTTCAACTTGTCATATGCTGTAATATTATTTGTTATAACTAATCTTGACATAACAGTCACACTTATCTTATCAACAGCGTTATTTTATCGCTATAAATTCTAAGACTGGCAATACGCTGCCGTATTCCTTTTATACACATCTTGACATCTCTTTCCGTTACAAACTGTTATCGTTCCTTGATAATAGTGAAGCCGTTCAAGTTGGGGTATTCTATTTACCTCTCAGACCTTGATCGACAACGTTCTTATCTTAGAACAGATATACGTTCGTAACTCTAAACTCCTTATTTCTTATAATATACATCAAATCGTATCTCCTTGTTTTATTTTGGAATATGGTTTTATAATACCACATCTTTATTTTGAACTCGGTTGTTTTACGATTATTTATATTCCACATTAACTTTTCGCTTTCTCTATTCCACGGTTCTATTGATAACTTCTTAAATTAAAAGGTAATTAAATCTCATTTATCTCTAAACTGTTTTCATTAGATTAATTAAAGGCCAATTAATCTAATAATCATTTTCCAAATAACAGTTGATTAAATCAACTTCATTTCATCAGTAAATTCGTTAACTGATCTTAATTACTTCTCATTAGATTAATATAATTAATCTAATAATATTTCTAAAATTTGTTTATCTTAAATATAATTATCCAAATACTTAATCATCGGATAATTTCTGCTTTATAAACTCATTTACATGTCAACAATCGTTTTTATTTATTTTATAAAAACGAACTCTAAAGTACTGGTTTATAATAGAACTTCTATTATAATTTAAAACTTTGCTATAATTAAAAAAATATAATTTTTATAATTATCTTCACTGATTTGCCTGACGGCCAATCACTTCTTAACAAAACGAGGGTTTTACGGTCGGCTGTTATCATTTTCTAAATCAATATCGTTTATTGATTTATCGAAACAAATGTTGAATCTTTGTTCGACATCAAAACTGATACAGGGTTTTAAATATAATTCGGGTTCAAACAGTGCATACAAACAAACAGTTCATACAAATATCGAGGAATCCGGTCAGATTCCTCCAACCGGTTTCCCGCATCCATAGATGTCAGTCAACACAATTTACACTAACTCTATACTAGAGAATATTCTAATCGATGGAATCGGTGTCTAACCGGTGATGTGTACATATGTAACGATGTATAATATTCAACCAAATTAACTGTAATCTACCTAATCGACCATCACACAGCATTCAAACAACATTAAAATATAATTAAAATAGATCAGAGTTAGTGAATTTACTCACCTTGGCGCGTTAACCGTTAAATAACGATTTGCGTCGGTACACCGGATCAGACGTTATAATTTCCAACGAGCTCCCAGTGGTTACGAACCAGTTTCAATATCCTCGGTTGCCTTCATCCCTTCATTTCAAATCTTTGTGTGATCCGTCCATCATCGCTACTTCACAAAACTCTCCGCTCAAAGCACCGTTTTCTTTCTCTTCGAATACATCTTCATTTCCGTTCACACACACTGACCATCGTTCATCTGTCTGAGATTACCACGGACTTCCTCGCCTCATAATTTTAACACGCGCTAACCCTTTCTTTTAATCATTTAAGAACGTGCTCCTGTCAGTGAGTGCATGTAAACACTGAACCGCTTCCAAATATTCTCCATGACCAACGCTCCACATCGCTCGAGCCTTCAATTCATCATCTTTTGTTTTAATGATCTACACCCCTTCTTAAACACCACGCCACCTTCAATTAGTCCAAACTATTCTTCCACTGTTGCAAATCATTCTCTCCTCCATACGCTACAGAACTTCTACTACATCTCCTTCCTCGGCCTCGGTCCCGACTAACATCCTCCCACCGATCTGTCCCCCCATCCTCACTCGTGTTTCACGTATGCACCACAACATCAGTACCCAACACATCTCAGCGTCTTCAGTACACCATCCTCCTATATTCACAAAACTGCTCCTACAACACCAACCAACGCCGCACAGTCACCGCTGCTAGCATCACCTGGCAAGGACGAATTCCACTTTACAGTCCGTTACAAACCCATCACGGCAGCTAATTCTCACGTTAATACCTTTTATTCCTTCCTTTTGCTTGCTTACATCACATCATGCAGATCACGTCCACTGCATTTTCAGTTCCATGGCCTTCCTTCTGCCATGCAAAGGCTGCTCCAAACATTCCACACTCCAAACTATCATCACCACGTTATGAACCTTACTCCTACTACCGGATGTGCCGTACTGAGCTGTCTGAAACCTCCTTCTAACACTAGCGCAGGCCATCCATGTGTAGCACAGTAAATCTATGCGGCAAACAAAGCTCCAGTTATTTGGGTTATACGGTTTTCGAGCTTATCTTAAAAGGAAGAAAAGAAATGGCGAGAGAATTAGATTTTGTTTTGCCATTAAAAGGGCTTCAGTATTCCATGAAAAACCAAGGAGAATGCAAATGTTTTGGCACCGTATTTATAATATATGGAGTCTTCATTGTTAAGAAAAGGGTAGGAAATAGCTTCAGCTTCTAGCATGTGCAATATTTTTCTTAAGTGCTAAGGTATCGTACTTAAATATTTAGATAGGTGATGGGCATAAGTATGGGTAGCTTACGATGGTAAGGACCTTACCATACTGTTGTCAATGTCAAAGGACATGAGCCTGTTTCTTCTCTGTGAAGTCTTCGTATGTGCGTAGGGTTAGAGGTATGGGCAAGCTTTGCCTTCATAAGTTTTTAATGCCTTTGAAAACGTAGGTTCCTGTATGCATTGTGCGTTTGTTTCCTTAGTAAGGAAGAAATATGATTATAGGATTTAGCTTATAGGATGGTTCCTTTGCGCACCTTGTTTTGGTGTAATTCTCGGGTACGATTTTAATGTTTTCTGTAGTTCAAAACTTAGCTGTTTGTTTCAAGGTCTACGGAAATTTCTTATATACAAATAAGTGTGGGTTGTATGCTTTATTTCAGCCCTTTATAAATTCTGTTCGTTATGGACTGCTATGGACAGAGATAAAATTATGGTTGTGTCCAGCGAGGTGCCACGATCCCAAAAATATAATAATACCGGTAGGTTGACTCATATTTTGAAATCCCAAAATATCGATACAGGATGCAAAATACTCCAAATAAAAAGTTGCGTATTTAATTAATTAAAAATTACAGTAAAATTCTAAAAATTAAATTATCACTATGTCTCTAAAGAACCTTGTCCCGATTTGCAACCGATATCTAGTTATTTCAAATAAACCGTTACGGTCGATATACGATTCTACAACGACTTTTTGAATATTTGATTTGGACATATCTTGCAATCTATACGACGAAATCTCCATTTTCCACTTCCGTTGGAAAGATACAGTTCAACAGATTTCAACGTTTCTCGTTTCGAAGAAATCCGATTCAAAACAAGTCCGGTACACTCAGTTGAAGTTCAGAACGTTAATTTACGAACTGCCGCGATATTACGGGCTCAATTATAATTAATATATATTTTTATACGTTCAACTTCGTTTTAATTAATATATAAATCCATTTATATTCAGAATTCAATATTTAAACTGATTTTAAATATTCAAATACAAACCGACAAAAATGCGGAACGTTACAGTCCTTCCCCCTTAAAATAATTTCGTCCTCGAAATTGCTAAGATAGGGAAAATGCTACAATATCTGTTATAAACAGGTTAAAAATCTTTTTGGTTTACTTCATAATTTCAGTTTCAACCGAACTGATTAATTCCAATTAAATATTAATTCCTTCTTATTTCGAATAATTTTAAAATTCTGAAAATTTCCTAACAGCTCAAATTTTCGGAGAATTTTGCTAGCATTTCTTCTGCACGGCTTATTCGATACTACAACAACTTGCCATTCTGGGCCTTCTCCAATTCAAAAGAAAATCAAATCAGCCAAATGGCTTGCCCAAACTGACTCATAAAAAATCTCATACTCGTATATAAACGTGTACCTTCTCTGTTGGGCATTCAACTCTATCTCTGCCATCTGCTATTAAACTAGCATATATCCAAACATTTCCAACTAATCTTCAATCAATTTATCTTCAAATCCAATTCACTTATATCCAAGCCGACACCATTTCAAACTCCCGTTTCATTCTTGGTTTCAAACTTTTATCTATCTGAGTCCAATCCTTCAACCAAGTTAAGTTCTATTCAAACTCTTATTTCACAAATTCAATTCCTTCATCAAATTAATTTCTACTCCAACACGATTTTTACTTAACTGTCTTCAATTCAATTCAAAATTTATTTAACTTAGTTTTAAGTTCCACTTTTACCATTTAAACTCCATAAGTTAAATCCTTTATTTCAGAGTTCAAATTCCTAGGATTTTTCAAATCAGTTCGAAATCATATATTTGCATATAATAATGGTAATTCAAAACATTTGAATTTCTAGCAACTTGTTTCCTCACAATAATTGAAACAAAATCTTTGATAGTAATCCGTCACTCTGCAACTCGAAAATGACACTGATGATGTGGCCAGCATCATCAGAATTATTTTCCAGTGATCGAAGTGAGTTCAATACTGTATTACTTTTCAAAATTCATTTTAAAACACTTCCATTTTGAAAATCACTTCAAAATATCTTTCACATCATTTGGAAAACAATTTTTAAATCTCCCAGGATTTTAAAATTCCCTTATATCTAATTCAAATTCAATTTCAATTCTTTTCCAAGTTTCTAGAGTTTTATTTCAATTCTAGTTTTTAATTCAAATTCAGCTCATCTGATTTTGCATATCATACTTATATAATATTTCGATTGGTAATTTATATAACCAACTCAATTATAATCATGTTCGATCATAATAATGATCACATATCCAATATATTATATTAATATCAAGATACATACTTCTTTTTATATCAAAATATACTTTGGGTAAAATTATTTTATTTACCCTCTTTTAAAACATACTGTGTCGAATTATTCTGTTCAAGAGTTTAGAAACACCTATCGACGCAGTTTACATTACTGTTTCGACCAGAATTCATAAACCACTCGACTGACCAGTCAACACAATATAAAACAGTTTTTATATTAATTTACACATACGCGCTCATATATATACACTCATACTCAACCTAGGGCATTACTAACCCCATCTCTGTTGAGTTACGCTACAGAGCCAAGGTAATTACTTAACCTTCAGCTCTGATACCAACTGTAATGGATGGGATTTTCGATCCAGAAACTCAACATAAATACACTGTCAATTTCTCGAGCATCGAAAATACCGGGACATTAATAGAAAGAATTTAGAGGGTGAGATAGAACTAATAGAATAGAAGAAGAAGAACACTGAACAAAATCAGAGTAAACACGAAAACTCACAGCGGAATGAATAAATTGTATTATAACATAACTTTGAAATACAATTTCTGAATCTGTACTTACATATCATATCAGAGTATAACTTATATACATCACAGCGGAAATAATCTCTGCATAACTAATGGTGAAGCCTTCTGTTTCCAGCTCCTCCAAGTGAATCTGTAAAAGCCTGAAACACTTGACTGCCCGTTCAAATTTGGGCACCCAAGAGTTTAGGGAAAACAAACAAAATAAACTCTGGGTCAGTCATGGGACTGGTGTGAGTAAATTCCAACCATACGGTTTTACTTTGAAGAAAATCCTTTGAAATAAAGGATAACAGTAAGACCAGCCCACACATAAACATGGACGGTTTTTACCTTACTATAACCCAAATTACCTTGATATCAAAACCAGTGATATTATGATAAAGTCTAACCAATTAATGATCCAAGTAGAAGAACGCTTGCATCTCACGTTCCACATATATATAGTATAAAATTCATAAACCATAGGGCGCTTATCGGAGAATGGATTCCAACAGACAAGGTATGGGAGCACCTTCTAAATAGTGTACTCTAGAGGGGATACACTCAGGGTTCAACAAGAACATCTTGCAACCCGGCCACACATGACCGCTCACTCATTTAGCTTGAATGTGGGGAATATATTGCCACCACGGTTGTAGGCCATCCAACCGTCATCCGAAGATACAGAATCGAAAAGAAGTATAAATATGAATTTTCTCTAGATCGGTGACAATACACCCTGCTTGGGGATGACCCAACTAGCCATGCTGCCTAGGCCAACTTCTGTCATTCCTGGTTGTGAGGCCAGAGGCTACGTCTATTTTCAGAACATCTGATCACCGTTCACTTTGAATGCCACATCGTCAAACCCGTCAATTCACTAATCGATTCCCAAACATATTACGGGTATAAAGAGCTAAGAGGAACGAATTCCTCCGCCACCAGATGTAATACCTTTAAGAGATCAATCGTACGTGATTTACTAGGTATACTCTGTCAGACACTCGTCCATACAAGTTGTCCGGGGACTGGACAAACCTAAACCATTATTCTGGAACTGGACGACCCTTGCATTTAACTCCGTCTTCAATTATCTTCAGCATATCTATTTCGCAACGCTTATGCCTATACGGAGTGGTTTCCGGATAATATATCCAACCGGTCTCTCCGTATTGACAACGATGGTCAAAACACTTCGATAGTCGGTTATTTAACTATCGGAGTAAAAACAACATCCATTTCTAATGTATAACTAACATCACATAAACACGGGTACTTTTTATTTATCATTCGTGTTTATTATTCGAATTCCCATATCTTACCAGATATTTCTCAAATCCCGTTTTATCCTTTTTACACTTCTTGGAAAACATTTCAAGTTATGATAAACTCTTATTCTTTCATGTTCCAGAAAACATATGCTATTAACGTCCGAATTATTTCCATTATTATCACGTTCTTTATTTCCATACTTGGATAATCTAACCTATTTACATTGGAAAATATTTCCAATTCATTTTAACCTTTTAATCGGCCCAACGTTCACCTTTAAAACGTTATTCACTTTGAAATGTGAATACCATCCCTTATTTAGAGACCTGAACATCTTTATCATATAACTCTTTATTTACGTAATAATTTCCCTTATCTTGTTTACCGACAATCTCTTTCCTACTTTTGTATTCCTATTCCACTTTATAAACTCTGTTTCTAAGTCAACTTCTTATCAAATCGATATCAATTTTATAACTAAATACTGATTCCTATCCTATTAGCATTCATTTGTTTAAAACTAAATGTTAATTATCCCATCAGAATAATTCCAAAAAATGATTTACTTTAATACATTCGACATCGTCGAATTCTAGATCCAAATCCTAACGGTTAAATTCTAATCACATTTCGAACATCGAAATGTTGTCATTGTTTTCTAATACGATTCCCCAATTCTTTTTCTAAACTCTTTCTTATATTTCTTTGAACAAACGTCGTTACTTATTACTCTAGAATAAGTGGATTTCAAACCAAACTGTTACATTGCCTAGAAAGTGCTGCTATATATAAAAGTCACGCTTAAGTCTAATCAACAGCAGTTAATTTGTCGCTATAGTTCTAAACTTGTCATACGCTGTAATATTTCCCTTATAACTAATCTCAACATTACAGTCACACTTACCTTATCAACAGCGTTATTTTATTGCTATAGTTCAACTTGTCATATGCTGTAATATTCATTGTTATAACTAATCTTGACATAACAGTCACACTTATCTTATCAACAGCGTTATTTTATCGCTATAAATTCTAAGACTGGCAATACGCTGGCGTATTCCTTTTATACACATCTTGACATCTCTTTCCGTTACAAACTGTTATCGTTCCTTGATAATAGTGAAGCCGTTCAAGTTGGGGTATTCTATTTACCTCTCAGACCTTGATCAACAACGTTCTTATCTTAGAACAGATATACGTTCGTAACTCTAAACTCCTTATTTCTTATAATATACATCAAATCGTATCTCCTTGTTTTATTTTGGAATATGGTTTTATAATACCAGATCTTTATTTTGAACTCGGTTGTTTTACGATTATTTATATTCCACATTAACTTTTTGATTTCTCTATTCCACAGTTCTATTGATAACTTCTTAAATTAAAGGTAATTAAATCTCATTTATCTCTAAACTGTTTTCATTAGATTAATTAAAGGCCAATTAATCTAATAATCATTTTCCAAATAACAGTTGATTAAATCAACTTCATTTCATCAGTAAATTCGTTAACTGATCTTAATTACTTCTCATTAGATTAATATAATTAATCTAATAATATTTCTAAAATTTGTTTATCTTAAATATAATTATCCAAATACTTAATCATCGGATAACTTCTGCTTTATAAACTCATTTACATGTCAACAATTGTTTTTATTTATTTTATAAAAACGAACTCTAAAGTACTGGTTTATAATAGAACTTCTATTA
This sequence comes from Allium sativum, assembly GCA_030737875.1. Taxonomy (NCBI): domain Eukaryota; kingdom Viridiplantae; phylum Streptophyta; class Magnoliopsida; order Asparagales; family Amaryllidaceae; genus Allium; species Allium sativum. The sequence continues at coordinate 974,261,307 of CM060915.1, read as the reverse complement.
TAATTTAAAACTTTGCTATAATTAAAAAAATATAATTTTTATAATTATCTTCACTGATTTGCCTGACGGCCAATCACTTCTTAACAAAACGAGGGTTTTACGGTCGGCTGTTATCATTTTCTAAATCAATATCGTTTATTGATTTATCGAAACAAATGTTGAATCTTTGTTCGACATCAAAACTGATACGGGGTTTTAAATATAATTCGGGTTCAAACAGTTCATACAAATATCGAGGAATCCGGTCAGATTCCTCCAACCGGTTTCCCGCATCCATAGATGTCAGTCAACACAATTTACACTAACTCTATACTAGAGAATATTCTAATCGACGGAATCGGTGTCTAACCGGTGATGTGTACATATGTAACGATATATAATATTCAACCAAATTAACTGTAATCTACCTAATCGACCATCACACAGCATTCAAACAACATTAAAATATAATTAAAATAGATCAGAGTTAGTGAATTTACTCACCTTGGCGCGTTAACCGTTAAATAACGATTTGCGTCGGTACACCGGATCAGACGTTATAATTTCCAACGAGCTCCCAGTGGTTACGAACCAGTTTCAATATCCTCGGTTGCCTTCATCCCTTCATTTCAAATCTTTGCGTGATCCGTCCATCATCGCTACTTCACAAAACTCTCCGCTCAAAGCACCGTTTTCTTTCTCTTCGAATACATCTTCATTTCCGTTCACACACACTGACCATCGTTCATCTGTCTGAGATTACCACGGACTTCCTCGCCTCATAATTTTAACACGTGCTAACCCTTTCTTTTAATCATTTAAGAACGTGCTCCTGTCAGTGAGTGCATGTAAACACTGAACCGCTTCCGAATATTCTCCATGACCAACGCTCCACATCGCTCGAGCCTTCAATTCATCATCTTTTGTTTTAATGATCTACACCCCTTCTTAAACACCACGCCACCTTCAATTAGTCCAAACTATTCTGCCACTGTTGCAAATCATTCTCTCCTCCATACGCTACAGAACTTCTACTGCATCTCCTTCCTCGGCCTCGGTCCCGACTAACATCTTCCCACCGATCTGTCCCCCCATCCTCACTCGTGTTTCACGTATGCACCACAGCATCAGTACCCAACACATCTCAGCGTCTTCAGTACCCCATCCTCCTATATTCACAAAACTGCTCCTACAACACCAACCAACGCCGCACAGTCACCGCTGCTAGCATCACCTGGCAAGGACGAACTCAACTTTACAGTCCACTACAAACCCATCACGGCAGCTGATTCTCACGTTAATACCTTTTACTCCTTCCTTTTGCTTGCTTACGTCACATCATGCAGATCACGTCCACTGCATTTTCAGTTCCATGGCCTTCCTTCTGCCATGCAAAGGCTGCTCCAAACATTCCACACTCCAAACTATCATCACCACGTTATGCACCTTACTCCTACTACCGGATGTGCCGTACTGAGCTATCTGACACCTCCTTCTAACACTAGCGCAGGCCATCCATGCGTACCACAGTAAATCTATGCGGCAAACAAAGCTCCAGCTATTTGGGTTATACGGTTTTCGAGCTTATCTTAGAAGGAAGAAAAGAAATGGCGAGAGAATTAGATTTTGTTTTGCCATTAAAAGGGCTTCAGTATTCCATGAAAAACCAAGGAGAATGCAAATGTTTTGGCACCGTATTTATAATATATGGAGTCTTCATTGTTAAGAAAAGGGTAGGCAATAGCTTCAGCTTCTATCATGTGCAGTATTTTTCTTAAGTGCTAAGGTATCGTACTTAAATATTTAGATAGGTGATGGGCATAAGTATGGGTAGCTTACGATGGTAAGGACCTTACCATACTGTTGTCAATGTCAAAGGATATGAGCCTGTTTCTTCTCTGTGAAGTCTTCGTATGTGCGTAGGGTTAGAGGTATGGGCAAGCTTTGCCTTCATAAGTTTTTAATGCCTTTGAAAACGTAGGTTCCTGTATACATTGTACGTTTGTTTCCTTAGTAAGGAAGAAATATGATTATAGGATTTAGCTTATAGGATGGTTCCTTTGCGCACCTTGTTTTGGTGTAATTATCGGGTACGATTTTAATGTTTTCTGTAGTTCAAAACTTCGTTGTTTGTTTCAAGGTCTACGGAAATTTCTTATATACAAATAAGTGTGGATTGTATGCTTTATTTCAGCCCTTTATAAATTCTGTTCGGTATGGACTGCTATGGACAGAGATAAAATTATGGTTGTGTCCAGCGAGGTGCCACGATTCCAAAAATATAATAATACCGGTAGGTTGACTCATATTTTGAAATCCCAAAATATCGATACAGGATGCAAAATACTCCAAATAAAAAGTTGCGTATTTAATTAATTAAAAATTACAGTAAAATTCTAAAAATTAAATTATCACTATGTCTCTAAAGAACCTTGTCCCAATTTGCAACCGATATCTAGTTATTTCAAATAAACCGTTACGGTCGATATACGATTCTACAACGACTTTTTGAATATTTGATTTGGACATATCTTGCAATCTATACGACGAAATCTCCATTTTCCACTTCCGTTGGAAAGATACAGTTCAACAGATTCCAACGTTTCTCATTTCGAAGAAATCTGATTCAAAACAAGTCCGGTACACTCAGTTGAAGTTCAGAACGTTAATTTACGAACTGCTGCGATATTACGGGCTCAATTATAATTAATATATATTTTTATACGTTCAACTTCGTTTTAATTAATATATAAATCCATTTATATTCAGAATTCAATATTTAAACTGATTTTAAATATTCAAATACAAACCGACAAAAATGCGGAACGTTACAACACTGCACCACACCAGTCACCCTAAAGGTTGATCCCACTTGCTTCACTTAGAAATTTTATAAATAACTTCGTGTACCCCTAGCTGACTACATAGGTGCCGCCTGCCCCTATCTCCGCTAGGTGTACCCCACTACCCACTTTCGATCGGCTCCCTACTCGTGGATACCCGTGCTGGTCCCACAGTGGGGTGTATCACTCCCCTAAAGTGGCAACCCGATACAACTTGAGGATGCACAGCTTATACCTACACGATGCAACAACGTCTTACCTACCAGCCCGGGTCCACACACGCATATGAAACCCGTTGGACTTGCGTTGCCACCGCTAACCCGTTTGGCCTCTTATAATCAAGCCCAGTATGCGTGTCCCATCCTCGACTTGGGTCGAGCCCACAAAGATACGTTTGGGTTACTAGTTGAAATGGGCCCCCAATTACTTACCACAAGCTATCCACCTAAGCTTGTCCCCACTAGTATATCCCACTTAACCCTCTTCTTAGTCTTGTTCATTTACATGTGTGTTTGGTTAAGTCTTACTAGTCGTATTTCAAATGCCACTAAAGGCACTCACTAGATTCCTCATGCCACCTAAGGCACCTACTTAACCCCCATGTCCCACCTTACATGTTTATCTGGTTAAGTATTTCTTAATTCATTCAGGCCATAACCTCATAAAGACCTCTCACATTAGACTGGCATTTATGGCAGCTGGATTTGCCGGGCGGGTCCGGGCAGTCTTACACCATAAAAGAGTCTAACCTCGTGTCTTTACAACTGTTATGCTTTAATTTGGGCCTAGGACCTCTCACATTGGGCTGACATTTGTGACTACTGGATTTGCCGGTCGGGTCTGGGAAGGTTTACGTCACAAACGAGTCCAACCTCGTGTCCTAAGCATTGATTATTACTTATAATCTTTTACCCCAGTTTTAAATATATCCCTATTCAAAATATTAATTAATTCCAATTTTAACGATGTCCATAATTGACTCAATTATGGCCATCCATTTATGGCATGCAAAATCATATCAATTGCACCCCAATTTCTTAATATTAAATCCTTAATATTACCCCTACCCCACGTTATACGTTCGCTTGTTCAACGCAAAATATACGTTAGACTCGAATAGTCTAACTCATAGCACAAAGATAAATTATCACAACATATAGACAAATAAAATAGATCTAATCATAATAGGGGTGAAACTTGCATAAAACTACACATGTCATGGATCTAAAGGTGTCAACTTGTTTGGTTAAATGTCACAACTTACATAATATGATCATAACCCAAGTTCATGTATAAACTTGCATATGTGGTTTATGCAACATAATGATGGTGTGAACTAGCATCTAACACATAGAACTCACACATGTCGTAGCATAATTCTAGATCTAAATAGATGTCATAATTCTAGATCTAAATAGATGTCATACAATATGTGAGAATATGCATACTAATAAATCTAAACTTGCATAGGTACATGTGATTTATCATGTGAATCATCATAGCCCAAATATATATAATCAACATCATGATTCATAAGCTAACTACAACATAATAACATCATGGCTTTGTAACATCGCAACTTAGCATAGAATCTTGCAACATATATAATATCATCATAGCATGATTTACAACATATAGGATATCATCATCACATAACATAGGATTTACAACATACATGATAGCATAAGGTTTACAACAACATATATGACAATTCACATCATTTTCTTATGATCCATATCACATCTTAATCTAATTAGTTTGCTAATAATCTTATTAAGATCATCATACTCACAATTAGAAAAGAAAGAGAATCTTGATTTGCTTTAGAGTTGAGTAGAATTAGAGTTTTGATTAGCTTTCTTCCTTCTTAGTTGGCGGCGGCTACACTGAGTTCCATGGCGAAGGCATGACGGCGGCTATTCTATTTTTCATGTGATTTTAGAGTGAGAGACTACCTAGGTATATATAGAGTTTAGGATTTATTTAGACCGTCAGATCAACTCAGAACTAACCTGAACCGTTAAATTAGCCAACTCAGCCCTAAAGACACATCAACAGCTCAAGATTGGGCTCTGCCAAAACCTGGCCGACTGGACCAGGTCGACACCCAAGTCGACTGCGCAGTCGACCTGGCCCTGGGGGTGTCGACTGCCCAGTCGACTCCCCAGTCGACCTGGGGTGCTGGGCGGGAAATTTCCCGCCTGACCTGTTTGACTACGAATTTTGAATTTTGAATTTTCTGAAACTTCCGATGGCCATATCTCCTTCATACGAAGTACAAATCACGCAAACTCGGACACTATTTCAACCAGAATTCCGAGACGAACACAATGGTTCAACCCATTTCCCACAATTCTCACGTCTGAGATTAGTTATTCTTTAATTTGTGAATATTAATATTAACAGAATTACGGGGTGTTACATTCTCCCCTCCTTAAAGGATTTCGACCCCGAAATCTTCAAGTCAAGAAGAATGTATATCCTAACATCCAATCGTCCATCTACTCAACCATCAAACACAGGCATCCATTGTCCTTATAGACTTCTAATGCTTTCATGTTTAAATGCACAGTGTGTGTATATGTCCATATCTAATGCAAAATCAGGCGGTCCACTGATTCAGTTGACCTCCTTAATGCAAATCATGATAGTGCCATGCGTCCTTTATGTATGCAAAAGTTCCTTAATGCTACATATTATCTCTATATGCGTGCACAATCATCATCTGAACGCAGCATCCATATGATAAAAAAATCCTCATACATTCATTCTACTAAATACATCCATATATATGCAATATGCAATATGAAGTGACTGAGCCGATCTAGTGCCTAATAGTGTGTGTATATGCGTCCACGAGCAACCACTAGCAAACACTTGCATCCACTTTGCATCCATCATACACAACATGTCTCAAACACATGTTTCAACCATAGGATTATCCTAACTAAAGGTCAAAAATACTAGCGAGAAGACATACTAAAGATAAGACAAGTACAAGCTAAGCGATAAAGGAGAAATTAAAATACATACCCTCAAAAAGAAAAGGGTACAACGAACGCATCTTCGCTTCTGTCTCCCAAGTAGCGTTGCTCTCATCATCTCCCCATTGCACTTTGACTAGTCTGACCTCTCGATTCCTCAACTTCTTGATCTCCGACCCAAGAATGCATGTAGGAGCTCGTCGAATCGTCGCATCACGCTCTATCTCCACCTCTCTAAGCAAGCTCGTCTCTACCACTTCCGCGGTCTCGTGCAAACACTTCCTCAAATGTGACACATGAAATACGTCGTGTACACCACTAAGTCTCTCAGGCAACTCCACTCTATACGCCTTCTGTCCAATCTTCTCCTTAATAGGAAACAGCCCTACAAACCTTGGTGCTAAATTCCCAAAGGACCCAAAGCGAACAACATTCCGTAATGGAGACACTTTGATAAAGACCATGTCCCCAACATCAAACTCAAGATATGTCCTCCTTTTGTCTGTATACGATTTCTGCCTATCTTGCGCCGTCTTCATCCTCCTTCGAATCAAGTCGATCTTTTCCGAAGTCTCTCTAATCATATCGGGCCCAAGTAAGATCTTATCCGTAGATTCCCACCAACATGTAGGTGAACAACAAGGTCGTCCATAAAGAGCTTCGAAAGGTGCCATGCCAATGCTGGACTGAAAGCTGTTATTATATAAAAACTCCACCAACGGAAGATGCTCTTCCCATGTACCCCCAAAGTCTAGGATACATAGCCTCAAAAGATCCTCTAGAATGCGATTCACCCTCTCGGTCTGGCCATCCGTCTGAGGATGATACGCGGTGCTCAAACATAACCGAGTCCCTACCGCCTCTTGCAAGCTCTTCCAAAATTCGCTAGTGAAGATAGGATCACGGTCGCTTACTATGTTAGAAGGAACACCATGCAAACGAACTATCTCTCGAACGTATACAGAAGCTAACCACGAAGCAGTCCTCTTACTCTTCACGGGAATGAAATGGGCGCTTTTAGTAAGTCTATCTACTATAACCCAAATCCCCGTATTACCCTTCCTTGATCTTGGTAATCAATCCAAAAAATCCATCGAGACACTATCCCACTTCCATTGCGGAACCTCCAATGGGTGAAGAAACCCACCGGGTTTCTTTTGCTCCGCTTTTACTTGTTGGCACACCAAGCATCTAGCGACATACTCGGCCATATCCCTCTTCATACCCGCCCAAAAGAAAACTCGCTTTGTGTCTTTGTACATCTTGTCCCCGCCGGGATGAATGGTCATCTTCGAATGATGTGCTTCGTCAAGAATAGCCTTCCTCAAACCTTCGTCTCGAGGTACACAAAGTCTACTATCCCTACGTAACCATCCCTTATCATCCAGGGTATACCTACGGAGATGGCTTGATGACTCCCCTCTTTTGAGCTTTTCTACTAACTCAACCAACTGTGGGTCGTCTCGCTGTGCCTCACCAATTCGTCCCAAAAGCGTAGGTCTGACCTCCAAGGATGCTAGCAAACCGGGTACAAAGTCAACGGAAGGTCTAAAGTCAAACATTGAGATGAATTCTAAGTTTCGCCGCTCAAGGACAACCTTTTCCTACTTAAGGCGTCTGCCACCACGTTACCCTTGCTAGGGGATATATGTTATTTCGAAATCGTAGGACGCTAAGAACTCCATCCACCTTTGTTGCCTTAAGTTCAAGTCCTTCTGAGAGAATAAGTATTTTAAAGATTTGTGGTCAGTGAATAATTCGAATTTCTCCCCAAGAAGATAATGGTGCCAAGACTTAAGCGCAAAAACAATTGCGGCCAACTCTAGGTCATGTGTAGGGTATTTTTTCTCATGCACCCTTAACTGCCTTCCACCATAGGCTTTTACCCTTCCCTCTTGCATTAAGACTGTGCCTAGTCCTGTCCCACAAGCATCGGTATAAACAGTAAACGGCTTACTCCCGTCTGGTAGCACTAAGACTGGAGCTGAGGTCAAAGCTCTCTTTAAACGTTGGAACGCATCATCACAATCTACGTCCCATGCGAAGACTAGGTTCTTCTTCGTCAGGCGTGTCAATGGAGCTGATATTTTTGCGAAGTCTTTGACAAACTTCCTATAGTAGCCAGCCAACCCCAAGAAACTCCTTACTTCGGTAGCATTTTTAGGGACCTTCCAATCTTGGATGGCCACCACCTTCGCGGGATCCACAGCTATCCCTTCTTTGGAAACCACGTGCCCTAAGAATCGCACTTCCTCTCTCCAGAAGTGACACTTAGTAAATTTAGCTTTAAGGTTATGCGCTCGTAGAGTCTCCAACACTTCCCTAAGATGTAGGGCATGCTCTTCTTCATTCTTAGAAAAGATCAAGATGTCGTCTACAAAGACCACCACGAATTTATTAAGATACTCCCTAAACACCCTACTCATCAAATCAACAAAGTATGCGGGGGCGTTTGTCAAACCGAAGGGCATCACTAGCCATTCATAGAAACCGTCCGGAGTCCTAAAGGCAGTCTTGTCAATGCTATCCTCAGCCACTCTCAACTGATGGAAACCAGTGGCTAAGTCCAACTGCGAAAACACTGAGGCGCCAACTAACTGATCGAAGAGATCGTCAATCCTCGGCAGTGGGTGTCTGTTTTTCTTAGTAAGTTTATTAAGTTCTCTATAGTCCACACACAGTCCAAGGGACCCATCCGCCTTCGTGGCATATACTACTGGAGCACCCCACTCCGATATGCTTCGTCTTATGAACCCCTTCTCAAGCAACTCCTTCACTTGCTTATTGAGTTCCCTCCTTTCACGAGGAGCCATGTGGCGTACTGGCAAAGATACTGGTTTTGCATTATCCACAAGATATATTTGAAAATCTATCTCCCTCTTCGGAGGCAAGCCCTTCACCTCCTCAAACACATCCGAGTATTCTTGGACTACTTTAATAGATCGTAGATTTTCCACCGGCGCGTCAAGCGATTCTAGATAACTTAGCATAACGGAATTTATGGGATTACAAAAGATTTTGAGAGTTTTGCCAAGGCGAGTCATGAGCCTAACTACTCTCCTTTCACAATCAAGAACGGCCCCATTTCTGGATAACCAATCCATTCCTAAAATTAGCCCATAGCCCGTGAAGACCAAAACATAAGCATCACATCTAAACTCAACACTAAGTGTAGAAATTTTCAAATCCAAACATATCATGGACAAATAAGCTGAGCCCCCAATTGGATTCGAAACAACTAAGGGATCCTCTACTAAACTGGTGTTTAAGTGCAGTGATTCAACTAATGATGTAGAGATAAACGAATGCGATGTGCCCAAATCGAATAAGGTACGGACATGATGATCAAACAGAAAAACTAAGCTTTCAACAGAAATGGTTCTACCTCGTTCTTGCAGCGGTGGGACCGCGAGAGCCTGAACTTGTCCCCTTGCCTACCCTGGTGCCATAAGAGCCTGCACCTGTCCTTCCGAGGTAGACCCTGCCCTCTGCCCCTTCTTTGGGCAGTCGTTCACTAGATGTCCCGCTTCACCACAGTGAAAACAGCCAGTCTTCTTTTTCTTTCTACAATCCTTGCTGAGATGGCCTGGTGTCCCACAGTTAAAGCATCTTTTCTTTCCTTTGCCATTATTGTCTTTACCACCCTTCTTGTTTTGCTGTTGTGGTTTCTTCTGGTCCCCTTTCTTCTCGGGTGCCTTATTAGCATTAGCACCTTTCTCCTCGTGCATGAGTGCCATGTCTACTAGCTTCTCAAAGGTGGCCCCCATAGGGATGTGGGTAATAGCCAACCCATGCAATGGCTCATTCAAGCCTTTAACGAACCTCAGAGCCTTCTTCTCCGGCGTGTTCACCAAATCTAAGACAAACCTTGCCAATTGGTTAAATTTGTTGACGTACTCTTTCACTGATAGATTTCCCTGCTTCAATGTCAAGAACCTTACCATGTATAGATTCTCTTCTGCCCTTGAGAGAAACTTTGCCTCAAACCTACGTCTGAAATCCGCCCAAGGGTCAACAGGACGCTCCCCATTAGTGACCTCCCACCAAAACGAGGCCTCTCCCTTCATTAACCAAGCTGCTAATTTAACTTTCCTCCCTTCTTCTACTTCAAAGACTTCTAGCAATTCTTCCACCTCCTTAAGGCAATCTCTAGATTCCACAAACGTTTCTGACCCTTGAAAAGGTTTTCCACCCATAGCCTTAAATTCCTTGCATGTCTTTGCAAAAGTATCAGCGCGAGGAGGGGGAGGAGGAGTAGGAGGAGCGGGTGCAACTGGTTGTGGAGGAACATTGGCTGGACCTGCAGCGGCCCTAGCCTCTAATAACCTCCTATACCATCCTGGTATCGTTACACCCTCCGGAAGGTTAAGATCTATAGCCATGCTGAAACGAAAAAGGAAAGATTCAAAATGGAGAATTCGAAAGATAAAGATATATGGCTATTGGGGATTATGTTTTTCATAAAAACTTTCCTCTTTAAATTACTTATCAAGACATGTTTTTGAAAACACTTCTTCCCAAAAATACTTTAGAAAAATAGTTTTTCTAAAAAAATTATCTGTTCTGGTAACCTTAAGCTCTGATACCACGTGTAACACCCCACGTCCATTAACGTCACTCACAAAGGGAATGCATTAACTTCCACGGAGGTTTTAAGTGAATATAGAACAGAAAAATTACAATAAGGCAGATAATAAGTAGTACTTGAAAATCTAAAACTTTATTTCATTGCAGCGGAAATTAAACATGTTTGTTACATCATAAAACCATAAATCAGCGTCAAGTACAATATCCATCTTGATAAAACAAAATTCATAACCCCATTACATAAATAGCCATTAAAGAAGATAACAAGCTGTACTTTACTTCAGCGGTCCAAGCTTTCCAAAAGAGAGATAAAGCAATCCAATCAAACTCCGCTAGAGCTGGGCCCACCCTAAGGACCTGGAGGGGGAAAAAGATAGAAATGGAGGGGGTCAGACATAAAGTCTGGCGAGTATGATAATTCTAACAATACTATTATCAAAATAATTAGACTGAGGCACAAGTTGGAAAATAAGGAAATGTCTATGAACTATTGGGTATGGAAGAGCAGATAAAGATAACGTTAAAGGCACACCTAATACTAACGAATAATTACTACACTGCACCACACCAGTCACCCTAAAGGTTGATCCCATTTGCTTCACTTAGAAATTTTATAAATAACTTCGTGTACCCCTAGATGACTACATAGGTGCCGCCTACCCCTATCTCCGCTAGGTGTACCCCACTACCCACTTTCGATCGGCTCCCTACTCGTAGATACCTGTGCTGGTCCCACAGTGGGGTGTATCACTCCCCTAAAGTGGCAACCCGATACAACTTGAGGATGCACGGCTTATACCTACACGATGCAACAACGTCTTACCTACCAGCCCTGGTCCACACACGCATATGAAACCCGTTGGACTTGCGTTGCCACCGCTAACCCGTTTGGCCTCTTATAGTCAAGCCCAGTATGCGTGTCTCGTCCTCTACTTGGGTCGAGCCCACAAAGATACGTTTGGGTTACTGGTTGAAATGGGCCCCCAATTACTTACCACAAGCTATCCACCTAAGCTTGTCCCCACTAGTATATCCCACTTAACCCTCTTCTTAGTCATGTTCATTTACATGTGTGTTTGGTTAAGTCTTACTAGTCGTATTTCAAATGCCACTAAAGGCACTCACTAGATTCCTCATGTCACCCAAGGCACCTACTTAACCCCCATGTCCCACCTTACATGTTTATCTGGTTAAGTATTTCTTAATTCATTCAGGCCATAACCTCATAAAGACCTCTCACATTAGACTGGCATTTATGGCAGCTGGATTTGTCGGGCGGGTCCGGACAGTCTTACACCATAAAAGAGTCTAACCTCGTGTCTTTACAACTGTTATGCTTTAATTTGGGCCTAGGACCTCTCACATTGGGCTAACATTTGTGACTACTGGATTTGCCAGTCGGGTCCGGGCAGGATTACGTCACAAACGAGTCCAACCTCGTGTCCTAAGCATTGATTATTACTTATAATCTTTTACCCCAGTTTTAAATATATCCCTATTCAAATTATTAATTAATTCCAATTTTAACGATGTCCATAATTGACTCAATTATGGCCGTCCATTTATGGCATGCAAAATCATACCAATTGCACCCCAATTTCTTAATATTAAATCCTTAATATTACCCCTACCCCACGTTATACGTTCGCTTATTTAACGCAAAATATACCTTAGACTCGAATAGTCTAACTCATAGCACAAAGATAAATTATCACAACATGTAGATAAATAAAATAGATCTAATCATAATAGGGGTGAAACTTGCATAAAACTACACATGTCATGGATCTAAAGGTGTCAACTTGTTTGGTTAAATGTCACAACTTACATAATATGATCATAACCCAAGTTCATGTATAAACTTGCATATGTGATTTATGCAACATAATGATGGGGTGAACTAGCATCTAACACATAGAACTCACACATGTCATAGCATAATTCGAGATCTAAATAGACGTCATAATTCTAGATCTAAATAGATTTTATACAATATGTGAGATTATACATACTAACTAATCTAAACTTGCATAGGTACATGTGATTTATCATGTGAATCATCATAGCCCAAATATATATAATCAACATCATGATTCATAAGCTAACTACAACATAATAACATCATGGCTTTGTAACATCGCAACTTAGCATAGAATCTTGCAACATATATAATATCATCATAGCATGATTTACAACATATAGGATATCATCATCACATAACATAGGATTTACAACATACATGATAGCATAAGGTTTACAACAACATATATGACAATTCACATCATTTTCTTATGATCCATATCACATCTTAATCTAATTAGTTTGCTAATAATCTTATTAAGATCATCATACTCACAATTAGAAAAGAAAGAGAGTCTTGATTTGCTTTAGAGTTGAGTAGAATTAGAGTTTTGATTAGCTTTCTTCCTTCTTAGTTGGCGGCGACAACACTGAGTTCCATGGCGATGGCATGACGGCGGCTATTCTATTTTTCATGTGATTTTAGAGTGAGAGACTACCTAGGTATATATAGAGTTTAGGATTTATTTAGACCGTCGGATCAACTCAGAACTAACCTGAACCGTTAAATTAGCCAACTCATCCCTAAAGACACATCAGCAGCTCAAGATTGGGCTCTGCCAAAACCTGGCCGACTGGACCAGGTCGACACCCAAGTCGACTGCGCAGTCGACCTGGCCCTAGGGGTGTCGACTGCCCAGTCGACTCCTCAGTCGACCTGGGGTGCTGGGCGGGAAATTTCCCGCCTGGCCTGTTTGACTTCGAATTTTGAATTTTGAATTTTCTGAAACTTCCGATGGCCATATCTCCTTCATACGAAGTCCAAATCACGCAAACTCAGACTCTATTTCAACCAGAATTCCGAGACGAAGACAATGGCGCTACCCGTTTCCCACAATTCTCACGTCTGAGATTAGTTATTCTTTAATTTGTGAATATTAATATTAGCAGAATTACGGGGTGTTACACATTCAATGTCCTTCAAATAGGTGTACATAAACAAACAGTCCAATTTGTAAATGAATATTTATTTATTCACATTCACGTTAAAAATTATATTTTTAGCGATAATTAATTTATCTCAACACATGAATGTTTTATTATCGATTTCACACCAACATCACAAACAAACTTCACAACACATCAAACAAGCATACAAGTCGTCCATGGTCTGTAGACGATGGGTGTCGGGTGCTGCTAAGCACCGTCTGCATCCTAGTGTATATTTTAACTAGAAAATAAGATTTAAAGTGAGAAGTTCTCACCGACTAGCTAATCCAATACCGCGACTCCTCATATGTAGAAATCTTCGTCACTCGCCTTTTGTCACTTTCGTCGTCCGTGTTCACTATATATATAAAAAGCACATTTTTATATTCTCTATTATATAAAAATCATATTTTTATAACTACGCTATATGGATAAAATTTCTATTTTTATACCGCTACTATATAGATAAAAATTCTATTTTTATACCGGTGCTTATATAATAAAGATCAAATCTTTACTATCTATATAATATAAAAATCGTATTTTTATTCTTTCTATAATATAAAAATCATATTTTTATTCTTTCTATAATATAAAAATCATATTTTTATTCTTTATAAAATTTAAAAATCATATTTTTATTCTTTCTCTATTTTTATAACGGTGTTTATACAACAAAAATCCTATCTTGACACGGATAAAAAGCATGGCTTCATACGAATAAAAATCTCATCTTTTCGTTATTAAAAATATAAACTTTCCTATATATAAAAAAAACTCGTCTTTGCTATGTTAAAGATCTCGCCTTTCTAAAAAAAACTTCATCTTTCTATAATAAAAAATCTCGTCTTTACTTCATTAAAAATCACGTCTTTTCTTCACTAAAAATCACGTCTTTTTCATTTCTAAAAATTGCATCTTTTCATTGTTAAAAATACGGTCTTTCCTATAATAAAAATACGATCTTTCCTATAATACAAATACGATCTTTCCTATAATAAAAATACGGTCTTTCATATAATAAAAATACGGTCTTTCCTATAATAAAAATACGATCTTTCCTATAAAAAAAATATAGTTTTTACTATATAAAAAATCAGTCTTTAATCAAGGAAATAAATAATGCAATGAAAAAGAATAAAAACTCACATTTTAGTTTAAGGAGGGGGGTTTCCGGGTGCGAACAGTGGAGGAGGAGGCTCGGGGGCGAACTGCGCTTGCGGTGGGGAGAGGAAATCGCGGGGGGTTGAAGGGCGGTCGGCAGCGTCGGTATAGGGCACGGCAGCCCTGAACTGGGTGGCGGCGGGTTTAAGTGGAAGGAGGGTAGAGAGGGCGCGGAGGAGATAGAGGAAGAGGAGGAGGAGAAGGGGAGGAGAGGGGTGCTCTGGCGTGGGCGGCGTCGGAGGCGCAGTGGCCCAAGTGGCTATGGAAGTGGCGCGTAGCCCGCCATTTTTTCATATAAATCGAAATCGAAATGAGGGGGGGCCTGAAGGGTTAAGGAGATGAAGGGAGATATTTTTATTTATTTAATTATTTAATTTCAAAAAGCAACTTATTATTTCGACCTCGAAATCGAACCCACCGACTGTTGTCCATAGCTAATTACCCCCATTCCGAACACAATGGGATAGGTATCACAAGTTGATTCGATTGTTTCGATCAGTTTTCGTCAAAATCAAAATATAACTCTATATATTGAATTTGAATGCACATTTCAATCTACCGGGGCCGCATACTAACTCGAAAAATTCCAGAAAAATATTTTCTAGCTTCGTATTGACGATACGGTCCTAACAAAACTAATTTTGTCAAATTACGAGACCAACTGAAAAATGGCCATTTTCCAATCGATTAAAATCAACTGAAACTGTCAAAACACGTTTTCCTTTGCCACGCTCACATATTGATTCAAAAAATTATGCATTTTGAAACCTAGCAATAATTTGACATCCCGGATCCAACAAAAGTGGTTTCGTCGAAAACCGAGGTCGTTTGCAAAATTTCCATTTTTAAGGGCCAGAATTCCATAGCGACTATTTTGAATCTTCGACTGGGAATAACTTTTGATCCCCGCTACGAAATTTTGATTTTTCGGATTCGTTGGAAAGATATTCTCAATTAAATTCAAATATTTTTGGTTTCTCTAAAATCCAATTTATTTTGAATCCTGTACATTCATTTGAACTTCGAGATCGAATTTTCAAACTACCGCGCCATTTTCAATTCCTTTTATAGTTATAAATAATTATTTATATTCTAACGACGATCTATATAAATATACACGTCAAATTCTACTAAAAATAAATTTGCCGTCGTCATTATTTAAAATAATTCATTCTAAATATTCAAAATTCATTAAAATTGCCAAAATAAAAATTTAAAATTGGCTTAGAATTTTCCGGGTTATTACAGCAATTGATTTAGACGTTAGGGGAAAAATGTTTTTACATATTTAGTTTGCTTTCGAACACCACGAAATTTCCTTACTGGAAATGCTGAACACAATTTGAAATGGGAATAGTTTGAGGAATTTAGGGGATTTTCTTCCTTTTTTTTTTTGCTCTTTTGTTGTTGAATGAACGATTTGCTTTGAGGAGTTTTAACAGCCCACGTTTTATGTTTTGAGTTGAGGAACTGGCAGCTGAGAATAAAGAATACTTGGCCTTTGTTTTGATCAAAAATAGAACGAGATAATTAGGCTTAGACAGTATTTAGGGGTACTTATACTATGTATTGTAGGTGTGGTGGAACAAGGAGAACCATAGGTTTAAATAAATTAACTAGGGTAGGCTTTTATTTCAAATCTTGTGAGTTCCTTATTTGCCAAGTAAAGGAGTATGCACTGTTATACGGTCATCTATAGACAGACGTAAACGTGCCGTTTTGACAAGAAATGCCCCAGGGTCCCAAAAATATAAATAGACAAGTTAACTAATTCTGTCAAACCCCAAAAATGTTGATTAAGGGTGCAAAATACTCCAAATGAAAAGCTGTTTATTTTCCAAAACGAAAATTACAGTGAAATTCTAAAAATTAAACTACAACTACATCTAAGGAGATTTGTCCAAATTCGAAACCAATATTAAATTAAAATTAAATATATCATTATGGCTTATAAACGTTCCATAGCGACTATTTCAAAATTTGATTTTGTCATAACTTACAATTTATAAAACGAAATCTCCATTTTTCTCTTTCATTAGAAAAATATAGCTTAGCAGCTTTGAACGTTTCTTGCTTCACAGAAATCCGATTTAAAACGGCTTCTGTATATTCATTTAAAGTTCAAATCGCCAAATTGCGAACTGCAGCGCCATTTCGAGCTTGATTATAATTATAATATAATTTATACGTTCAACCATCGTTAATTAAATATGTTTGTTATCGTAATTCAATTTTAAACTGATTATATATTTTGAATAATCTAATTCACACCATATTGTGAATTCTACTAATTCTAGCTATTTCAGAATTAAATACATTATTCTATTATTTATTTTAATTAAATATTCAAAGTTATTTAATTAAACGACTATTAAAATCTCTAAATCACTTTTTAAATAATTAAATTAATTAATTATTACACAGTAAAAATACGAGACATTACATTCTTCCCCCCTTAAAATAATTTCATCCTCGAAATTGCAAAGGTAGAAAACAACCCTATTAACTGGGTTAAAAACTATTCGTTAACTTATTAACTTCAGTTTCAACTGAACCAATTTAATTTTAATTAAATATTTAATTCATTCTTATTTACGAAAAATTTCAAAAATCCTGAAAATTTTCTAACACCTTAACTTTTCGAAAAATTTCGCCAACACCTCCTTTGTACTGGTCAATAGCTCAACTCCAACTTGCCTCTCTAGGCCGTCTCCAACCGAAGAGAAAATCAAATATCCAAGCGGCTTGCCAATTCGGCTCATCAAAATCTCAAACCCATATATAATATAGACTGGTACCTTTTTGTCGGGCATATCAATATATCCTTCACATCTGTTACCAATTCTGCATATAACGATGTCATCCCAATCAACTGCAATCAGTTTTTATCCTCAAACCCAATCATTTATTTATATCCAAGTCAAATTCTATTTCAAACTTGAGTTCTATTCTCGATTCCAAACTATTAACATATCAATCCAGTACCATTTCGGATTCCTATCCCACCATCCAATCTTTTATTTGATATTTTCTATTTCAATTCAATTTCGATTTGCTTTTACAAATTCTAGTTTAATTTGTTTTAATTCAAACAATCTTTGTAACACCCCACCTCCGCTAGGGTCACTCACAAAGGGAATGCACTAGGTTTGGTGAAGCATTATCAAGGTAAACATGCACATAAATATCACAAGACAGAACATATAAAATAGCGGAAGTAAAATCGAACTTTCATAAACATTAATAATTAAGGTCTAAAGCCTTTTACATGAGAGTACATCAAAACCTGTCTTGCAATAGTAAAGAAGCATAAAGACTTTTTCATAAATTATTCCCCAAATAAAACAGTAAAGTAGCCATAGCCAAGAAAAGTCCAAGCCATCCATGATGACCTTCAAGCAGAAGAAGTCCGAACTAAACAGCATTGTTTCCTCCCTGTAACCTGGAGGGGGGGGGAAACGGAAGAAAAGAGGCGAAACAAAACGGGTCAGTCAAAAAGACTGAGTAAGTCCTATCTACTTCCAGTATAAAAACAGGTAAAGGTAACATGACATGCATAAACTGAAAGTAAACATAAGGATAACTACAAGATAGATAAACTAAACCAGGGTAGCCGGTTGAACTACTGTGGCAAGGTAAACTAAGGTATCATGATAAACTACGGTGTTATGATAAGTCAAGGTATCACATCGTCAGATTTCTATCGAGTACATTATCCCAAGGTATCTGCCCCGTCCAACATCCCACGGTATCTATTATGTATATTCTTCCTAGTTCTAACATGTATATTTGCTCTGCACCTCTCGTACTAGTATCCCAACCCGCGTCACGTGTTAACCATGAATGTCCCTTGCCCAATGTCATGTAATGGTCCATGTCAATCTAATATATAGCATATGTAGGTTTTCCCACTCATATGTTTCTTTCCATGTATAAGATCAGTCCTTTGCCGTAGGCCGTACGGGCTTTCTCATGTAAACGTTTTATCCTTGAAGTCGTTTGGACTGTCACCCTTGTTATAGCTAGGCTCTTCCATATGAATCATCGTTTGATCTACTAGGACTTACGCCACCTAGCACCACTAGGGATTACGCTTACCTATTGCACGCTTTCGTATTTCGGTTTGGGTTAAACCACCTAGGCCACTAGGGATTACGCTAACCGTCAACCGCGCCCTTTTTCCCACGCATTCATCGTGGATCGTTTTTCTATAACTGTATGCACATGTATCACATCGTGCCATCCGAGTCCTGTCACAGGGCAAAATAAGAAATACAGGACTCGGTCGGGAGCTTTAGATTTATCTGCCGATGCAGATACTAAGGTCTTCTTTTCTACCCGTGGCTATGGTCCCACGAGACCCCTCCCTCAACTAGTGAAAGGCAACACAAGAGACAATCTTGCATGAGAACTACACTCCGGCCAGCCCACATCCTACGGCCTACCTCACCCATAATTAGATAGCAATTATGGTCTGTTGGGTGTTCCCTGCCTTTCCGTACGTACACGCTTGACTTAAGATGGTAGATGATCGACGAACTTGCTATCTCGGGCACCTTATGTATTCGTCGACTCACTGCTATCCACCCCAGTCTTTAGGTCGCTCGCATAGCAACCAAGGCATATTCTTGGTTCTTCTACCGCAGACCTCAACCTCTCGTGAGCCTAGTATAATGACCTGGCAGCTCACAGAGGGATCCCAAGAATATCCTCACGTTCCCCGAAGCCGCTGCTTCGTTACCCAGTTCGCTGGAGCCTTTATCTAAATCAGATAGCCTGCTCCTACACGTATACTTAAACGATGACCTACCGTATCGGGTTACTCATCTATCTAAGAGGTGGTCCAAATTTCCTTGGCTAAGAATTATTACTTAGTTTCTTTTAACTAAGGTTTACCACTTAGCCTTATTTCCATAATCCTTGTTAACTATGGTTATTTACCTAATCCTCTGAATTAGGGTTTATCTAATGGGTTAAGTGTCACTTAAGTTCACAACTTAACCCGTCTACAAACCACGTCAAAATTGGCTAAGTATCCAAGTCCAAAACTTAACCCTACAAACCATGTGTCAAGTTGGTTAAGTATATCAAGCAATTCATGGCTTAACCTTATCTAATTATCATTTTAGATTGGTTCAGTATATGTATTAACTTGACCTTATCTAATTACTGAGTCATATCGGTCAAGCGCATTCAAACGATTCGTGACTTAGCCTTATCATGTTTTCACGTTAGATTGGTTAAGTATAGGTTAACTTAACCTCATCAAATTAACGAGTTAGATTGGTTAAGTATAGGTCACTTAACCTCATCAAATCATCGTGTTAAATTAGTTAAGTGTTTAACTTAACCCCATTAAATTACCAAGTTGGATTAATTAAGTCTAGGCTAACTTAACCCCATCCGATTACCATGTTTAGATTAGTTAAGCCTAATCTTAACCCCATCTAGTTACCGCGGTTAGGTTAGTTAAGTCTTAATTACTTAACCTCATCTAATTACCCAGTCGGATTAGTTAAGTGTAAATTACTTAACCCCATCCCCTAATCATCTTGCATGGTTAAGTGTCATTAAGGAAATCAAGCCCGGTCCCACTTAACCTACCCATTCGTGTCATATCGGTTAAGTGTCATTAGTCAAATTTACTTAACCTTATCATGTAGCATTAATTTAATTAATGCACTCTTAACCTCTCACATTAGACCTTGTTGTGGTTACTAGTTAAGCCGGGCGGGTCCGGGTAGATTTACACCACAACCTAGTCTAACCTCGGGTCTTAAGCGCGACATGACCAACTTCTCACATTGGGTCCTATTGTTTGCAACTACTAGTTAGGCCGGTCGGTTCCGGGTAGTTTTACGTTGCAAACTCAACCCAACCTCGAGTTGGCCACACTTATATTATCCAAGTTCATCATGTTTCCAAAACATGTTACAAGTTTTTCAAGCATTTGGGTAGACCTAACTTAATAGGTAAATTCCCAAAGGGTAGACCTAACTTAATAGGTAAATTCCCAAGCTCATGTTTTTATGCATACTTACTTGTCAACTTCCATGTTATCTTTCAAGTCATATCTTCAAGTATAAACACATGTCATATTCAAGTTAAGATTTCGCGACATGTTCATGTTTATCCAACTACCCAAAATCGTGTTTTCCCAACGCAAGCAAAGCGAGTCAACATAGTAGGTATACTATGGCTACATGTAGACCCCAAAACATGCACGATGCCACAAAAGGGATTGGCTCCAAACATGCATGGCGTCATAAGGGGGTTTGGCCTTAAAACATGCATGATAGAGTCATATAGGGATTGACCATAAGCATGCATACTATCATATAGGATTTGGCCACAAACTTGCATAATATAATAAGGAGGTTTTGCCACAAACATGCATGAAACATAAGGGGTTTGTGTTCATATGCATGCATAAGCCCCAAGGTCAAGTATTTGCCTATGTTTCACAAGTCAAATGGTTCCCAAAGGTTCATGCAAATCTTCCATAGACAAAGATCCAAACTTGCAAGATAAACTAGGCTAAACATAACATGAGTGACATGATTAAGTTGCTACATCTTAGTCTAAGGTCATAGATCATAGAAAAGGGACAAAGTTAGGTTCACATACATGCATACTTATGCTTTATCTCATTTTATCCCATGTCAACATTAAAAATACCGTTTTGATCCAAAAGTAGCTAGAACTTACATAGGCAAGGCTTAGAAAAGGGGTCATGCATCATCTTGACGAAGGAAGGTGGCTCCTTTGAAGAAGAACCTTCATGAAACTCGCATAGCAATGTTGATTTGGCCTCTATTTGGTGTAGCAAGCTTGCACCTTTTGATTTGAACCCGATTTGAATGCATATGCTCTAGGGATTGGAGATGGAGGCCATGATCAAAATTGATTTTGGCAGCACTTAGTTGCTAGGTTTGATTTTTAGGGATTTAAGTTAGGTTTAGGGTCTTTTTATAGAGATTAGGGTGTGTTTTAGGCCATAGGATTAGATCTAGGATAGATTAGGACCATCAGATCTCGGAAGCTTCCAGAACCAGCCCAAGAACAAGACCAGGTGAGACAAACAAGTGCGCCAGGCAACTTGCCTCGGCCACCCCCTGTCGACAGGCAAGTCGACAGGGCTGTCGACTTGGTCTGGGCCCAAGTCGACAGGCCTGTCGACAGCCCTGTCGACATGGCCTAGGCGGGAATCTTCCAGCCTAGCCCCCAGATCTGATTCCCAAAACTGTTTCCGAAATTCAAATTCCCAAAAACCTTCTTTGGGCCTTTTACGGGTCATACGGACTCCGATTCCCGAAAACTCGGACTCTATTTCGCGTATTTTTCCGAGACGAACGCAATGGCATAGCCCGTTTCACTTGATTCAGAATTTAAAGTTTAATCCTGTCTTGATTCTTGATTTAACGTGTTGTAAAAATTCGGGTTGTTACATTCTCCCCTTCTTAAAGGATTTCGTCCCCGAAATCTCAAAGTTAGGAAGAACATATCCTACCATCCATCATCCACCTACTCAAACCATCATCCACAAGCAACCATTGTCCTTAGACGACTTCTAATGCTTTACGAATGTATGCAAAACGTGTGTGTACATGTTCCTTAGCTAATGCTAATGGTCAGGCCTGAAAAATCTTTCTAATGCAAAGTATGTTTAGTGCCATGAATCCAACATGCATGCAAATAGCCCTAGTCATGTAAATACTATATGAATGCACAATCATTCATTCATATGCAACATCCGCATGATAACACATTCAATTTCATCCAAGCGGCTTGCCAATTCGGCTCATCAAAATCTCAAACCCATATATAATATAAACTGGTACCTTTTTGTCGGGCATATCAATATATCCTTCACATCTGTTACCAATTCTGCATATAACGATGTCATCCCAATCAACTGCAATCAGTTTTTATCCTCAAACCCAATCATTTACTTATATCCAAGTCAAATTCTATTTCAAACTCGAGTTCTATTCTCGATTCCAAACTATTAACATATCAATCCAGTACCATTTCGGATTCCTATCCCACCATCCAATCTTTTATTTGATATTTTCTATTTCAATTCAATTTCGATTTGCTTTTACAAATTCTAGTTTAATTTGTTTTAATTCAAACAATCTTCCATAGGGAATTTCAAACAGTTTAGCTTTTCTAAAACCAGATATCCCTTTTTAGGATTCAATACAACTTGCTTTTCACAAAACAATTCAAAAACAAATCTTTGGTAGTAATCCA
Source organism: Allium sativum (assembly GCA_030737875.1). NCBI lineage: Eukaryota > Viridiplantae > Streptophyta > Magnoliopsida > Asparagales > Amaryllidaceae > Allium > Allium sativum. The sequence goes on along the minus strand of CM060915.1, from coordinate 974,238,485 downwards.
TCACTTAGCAACTCAAAAATTAACACTGATGATGCAGCTGTCATCATCGGAATCTATTTTCCAGCGATCGAAGTGAGTTCAATACTATATCACTTTCAAAACCATATCTAAACACCTCCATTTTGAAATTCATTTCAAAATACCATTTACAATGCTTTTAAAAGAATTTAAAATCTCCCAGGATTTTAAAAATTCTCATATATTTAATTCATATTCATTTACATACACTTTTTCACATTTCCAGAGTTTAAATTCCAATTCTGATTTAAATTTCAGATTTAATCCATTTCGTAACACTTATACGAGTTTTGATTGGTTATTAACATAACCGTTTCAATTATAATCAACCAACACATTCAAATACCATATTTCCAATATATATATATATATTCTTTATATAATATATTTGGGTAAAATTATTTTGTTTACCTTCTTTTCAAAACATACTATGTCGATTCATCGTATCCGAGTGTTTATAAACCCCTACCGATATAGTGGATCAAACTGACTGATCAAAACCCATAAACAACTCAAACAATAAATCACCACAATATAAAACCATTTTATATTGAATAACAAATACGTTCACTCGTATATATACACTCACTAAATCTAGGGTATTACTAACCCCATCTCTACTGTGTCACGCCACAGAGCCAAGGTAATTACTTAACCCTAAGCTCTGATAGCACTGTAATGACCCGGGGATTTCGGTAGGCTTTTCAACCATCCCTCCACCCTCCAAGTAGCAGTCTAACATCCCACTGTGGCTTACAGAGGTACCCCAACTCCATTCTTTACGGCCAGCTTCTTGACTCGACCAACCCGCTATATTGCAGGACCTGTAGGGGTAAGAGTCTCCCGTTCGCCACCAAACCGCGAAGCGAGAACCCCCTATCAGACGTACCAGTTAAGCAACATGGATTGTTGTGAGTAAACTCAAATCATTTGATTTAACTTTCAAAATTCTTTTGAAACAAAGGATAATCATAAGACCGATCCACACATAAACACGGATGGCTTTTACCTTATGGTAACCCAAAATATTTCTAAAACGATACTTGTCTGATATTATAATAATGTCTAGATCAAGTAAATAGAAATCTACAAGAAATGCTTGCATCTAACGTTCTACATATATAATATACAATCAAAACCGCGGGCTCTTATTGGGGAATGGATTCCAACTATGACAAGGTATGGATCCACCTTCTGATCAGTGTACTCTAGAAGCGATACACTGGAGTTCAACAAGAACATCTTGCAACTCGGCCACACATGACCGACCACTCATTTCGCTTGAGTGTATCGAATATATTGTCACCTTACAGTTGGTAAACCAACATAACCATTCCCAGGAGATACAGAATTGAAAGAAGTAACAAATACGAATATTCTCTAGATGGTGACAATATACCCTACTTGGGTGCGGCCCACTTAGCCATCACTAGTACAAAAAATGTATGTTGCTTCGCCTCATTTGCTTCCATTGTTCTTACAACAGAAGCAAATAGTATCATTTGCTTCTGTTATTCTTGCAGCCGAAGCAAATGCACAAAAGAAAATAGTGTTAAACCACATTATTTGCTTCTGTTGTGCTCACAACAGAAGCAAATAATATCAGTTGCTTCGGTTGTGTGAGAAACTGAAGCAAATGCACCACAACAAACAATGTCACTTGCTTCGGTTGTCCTTGCAACATGAGCATATAATGTCATATGCATCGGTTCTTTTGGAACTGAAGCAAATAGTTTTATTTTCATTGGTTCCTTAAAATGTGAAGCAAATGCATTGAAGAAAATGCAAATTATTTTAATTAGAGCAAATGCACATATCAATAATCAAGAATAACGACTTGCATATGTCATTATTCATAAATTATAATTACCAATAAACAACTTATAAGTATTAAACAACATAAATAATTAATATTATTTTTTCATATTTAATAATCCATCATAGTATATTATTAATAGTTCATAATTATAATTAATATTTATTGATTATTAAGCGTATTAATATTTAATACTAAATTATTAATGATCAGTATAAAATAATTAATGTTTATCATTTAGCATTTGATCAATAAGAATTATTTAATAATTAAGTAATAATATTAGTAAATTTGATCAATAACTATTATTTAATAAAGAAAATATTTAATAAATAATAATTAACTATAAATATTAATAATTAAGATATAACATTTAGTATTTTATAATTATAATTAATATTTAGTAGTTTTAAAAAAAACTTTGAAATTAAAAAATAACAATCTCTATTTAAAAATTAAAATTTAATAAATGCTTTTGATAATTTCATATATAATTATAAACTAACATTAAATAGCCACTTTAAATAATTAATTTAGAGAAATAACAAATAACAAACAGTGATTAACATTAATCTTCAGTAACTAACAAGTACTGTTGAATTATTATTTTTAATAATTAATTTTTTATAATTAATTTTTAATATATAATATTTAGTAATTTATTACGATTAAACAACTACCATTAGATAATTAATATTGATTATTTATTTTTAATAAATACTATATTATGTAATTAAGTAGTAAAAATCAATAACTAATTAACAGTTTATAGTAAAAAAAAAGAGTACCGTTTGATATTTACTATTTGAAGTAGAATTATAATTGGTGTGTATTATTTATTATGTAATACAAAATATGTTAAAAATATTCATAAAATTCATAAATATAATCTTGAATTATAACAAGAACTAAAGTAAAATAAAATAAAATATTGAAGCTCATAAAAATAATGAATAAATAATAATATATACTCAGTATATGGTAGTTTACAGTCAATTGTTTGTTAGTAATAACTCATACATAATGATTATTATTTTTAATTAATTTTTATCATTTAACGATTGATAATTCATAAACTAAACAAAATAGTATATACATGATAAGTAATATTTAACAACTAATATTAAATTATAATTAAAAAGTAATAAGCAACAATTAATAAATAAAAGTTAATTAAATAGAAGTAAATTTTACCGAATAAAATAGAAATTAGTAAACAGTAGTCAATAAACTAGAAATAAGTGTAACTTGTTATCGTTAATTATTAGTAGTTAATAAATTATAGCTAACATTTATTGTTAACAAATATAATTAAAATTGATAATTAATAAGTAATAAATTAGAAGTAAGAATTGATTAATAAATTTATTTAATTATTAATTTTATTTATCATTGTAAATATATAATAGGTAATTAATACAGTTAATACTTAATTGATAATTAAAAATTTCCCAACTGTTCAATTTTCGTTTACTGCTAGTTGTTTTCGTTCAGCGCTAACCATTTCGTTCCCGCTTCTCTTTTCGTTTCCCCCTCTTTATATTCCTCCACCCCTTCTTCACGTGCTTCCCCTATTCTTCACCCACTCCTCTTTTTCCATGCGCTTCCCCTTTTCTTCACCACCTTCCATAAAAAAAAGAAAAACGAAAGGAAAAATATAATCTCAAGCTTTAAAAAAACTCATTAATCGTTTGCTCAGGAAGCTTCTCGTCTCAAAAGCTTATGCTCCCTAGACACACCTTTGAGAAGCTCGTAATCCTTCGAATCCGACATTGGGAAGCCAGAACCCCCCTAGACAGTTTTAGGGTGGAACATGTTCCGCATTACTTCTTGCCTGGAGATCTACTCGTGCTGACAATGAAAAAGTGAAGGAGATAAGTGTTTATTTTAAACAATTATTTGTGTGCAATATAATCCTTGCATAACATGTGCCTGAATTATTTATCCAGTAGTGTAGGGACTAATAAAGTGAATAGATAATGACGGCAGCCTCTTTTATTTACTTCATGTTTGCATATGGTCTGGGCTGTTAGCCCACTTTCTTTTCTTTTCTTTTCTTTCTTTTCTCTTTGTAAATAAACGTTAGCCTATAAATAGGCATAACCCCTATACAAACTATTCTAATATCAAAACATTCAGTTTTCCTTTATGGTATCAGAGCTGATAAGCCAAACGGCACATATACAAAATTAGAAAATTAGAAAAATCGCATTTCTTTAATTTCGAGAAAGGGTATATTTTGTTGTTCTTCTCAGAAAGTCTTCATCATTGAAGAATATACCCATCTCTGATAGAGTTTCCGTTCACATCAGTCAACCTGATTGAAGATTGCCTCGCCAAGAGGAAGAATCAGATAAATTTCATCACCTTCCTCCTTCTTGGCTGCAATTTCTAGCCATCTGACACCGTTGTCATCATTTGGCCGAGACCTGGTTGAAAGAATTACCATCATTTGGTAATCTTACCATCCAAGAATCTCGTTATTTCATCTGTTGGACTCATTTTCTTTAAAACTTGGTTGCTGAAGACACTTTGCAGTGATCCAGCCATCCAAGAATTTTCTCCTGCACCAAGAAAATCTTTCTGTTAGTTTTCTTGATCATCATGGCAGGAACTGGAAATAATGATGCTCTCAGTTCTGCTAATTCAGGGACAAATCCCACATCCGTGCCTCCAACACCAGAACTTCCCCTGATAAAGCCCAAGAGTCAGATAATTACCATCCCACTTGATGAGGATAATTACATGCTATGGAAATTTCAGGTTGAAGCAGCGTTGAAGGGATATGGGCTTCTTGATTTCATCAAAGGTACAGTGATAATCCCACCTGTTATGATTCATGACAAAGATGGAAACCTAGTCAGTAATCAAGATTATTTGAGATTCCAAAAACAAGATAGTCTTCTGGTGTCATGGTTAATATCATCAATTAGTGCAAGTATGCTAACAAGAGTAATAGGGTGCAATACATCCTTTGCCATTTGGAATACTATAGAGCAAATATTCAGTGCTCAGTCTGCTGCGAGAGTGATGTTATATAGAAGACAATTGCAGTGTATGAGGAAGGATGAAATGAGCATGCATGACTACCTTACTAAAATAAAGACTCTATGTGACAAGTTAAATTCTACTGGACACACTATCAGTGAAAGTGAACAAGTTCTCTATATCACAGGAGGTTTAGATGAAGATTATGAATCTATTGTGACATTCATAGCCTCACAAAAGAGTGTACCTGATTTGCAGTATGTGCATTCATCTCTCCTTGCACATGAAGGGAGAGTCGAACAGAAAAGGCTATCACAATCAGAGTTTTCTGTCAACTTTGCCTCCACATCAAGAAACAAGGGTCAGCAAAAGGGTAACACTGGTCAAGGCAACAAACAAGAAAATCAGCCATTCAGGGGCAATGCTAATCAAAGAGGTAGAGGTAGAGGAGGAAGGTTCAACAACAATAATAGAGTGAAGTGTCAAATTTGTGAAAAGTTTGGACATGTTGCTAGCAGATGCTACTTCAGATTCAATACCGAATTTAATGTCAACCAACAAGGCCAGGGGAACCAAAGGGGACCAAATGTAAATGTGACACAAATGGCACAGCAAAGAAACAATACTGAAGGTTCAAGAATGCAAACACAAAACTCTGGCAATGATGAATTAAACAAGCCTGAAGATATAAATCTTGATGACTGGTACCCAGACTCTGGAGCTACAAATCATGTGACAAGCAATTTACAAAATCTAAATCTAGGCAATAAAAGCTATTCAGGTATGAATTCTGTCTTAATGGGTAATGGTGAAACTATTAGTATATCACACATAGGTCATGGTTATATCAATGGAAAAAGGGAACTCTATCTGAATAATCTACTTAGAGTACCTAAAATCAAGAAAAATTTGATTAGTGTTTCGCAATTTGCTAATGATAATCGTGTATACTTTGAGTTTCACCCAAATTACTGCCTAGTTAGAGACTTACTGAATAAAGATATATTACTACAGGGTAGTTTGGATAAGGGGCTGTACAAGTTCAAGAAATTGGGATCAAGACATGCCACTGACAATGGGAATTATTGTTACAATGTTGAATCAATGAATTCTAATGATAACATGTATAAAACTTTTAATGATTGGCATTGTAAATTGGGACACCCAAATTTCAAAACTGTTAAACATGTCTTGAATAAAAATAATATTGTCTGCAAGAATATACCTGATCACTACATATGCAAACATTGCCAAATAGGCAAAAGTCACAAATTATCCTTCACTTGGTCTGATACAAAGTACAGCAAGCCACTTGAACTTGTAGCTGCTGACCTGTGGGGTCCTTCTCCAGTCAGAACAGATCATGGATACAGGTATTACCTCTCCTTTGTAGATGCTTTCACAAGATTTACATGGATATATCTACTCAAGAGTAAATCAGAGGCATACAATATAACAATACAGTTTGTCACTCTGGTTGAGAAGCAAACAAACTGCATTGTTAAAACTATGCAAACAGATGGTGGTGGTGAATTTAAACCACTAAAGAAATTTTTCAATAATAAGGGTATATTGCACAGAGTAACCTGCCCACACACATCAGAACAAAATGGACTTGTAGAGAGAAAACATAGGCACATTGTTGAGACTGGACTCACACTGATATCACAATCTCATCTACCATTAAAATTTTGGTCAGAAGCTTTTGTGACATCAGTGTATTTAATTAATAGAATGCCTACAAAGGTTCTACAATATAAAAGTCCATATGAGATGATGTATGGTGTTAAACTAGACTACTCTATGCTAAAAACTTTTGGCTGCCTATGTTTTCCTTGTCTCAGACCATATAATAAACATAAATTGAGTCTGAGGTCAAGTCCTTGTACCTTTCTTGGCTATGGTGAAAACCAAAAAGGATACAAATGTTTAAGTGAATGTGGGAGGTTATTTGTGTCAAGACATGTTGTATTTAATGAACATACTTTTCCTTTTGCAGAAAAAGGAATCAAAACCACTAGTAAAATAGTAAACAGTGAAAGGAAGATCATTACATTGCCTGAACTGACTGAAGACATGGTGCATAACTACAAACAGCAGACTCAAGATGGAGATGCAGATGCAGAAAGTGTACCTAGTACTAGAACTGACTACAGCCCAGCAAGTTCATTGGTTGGAGATGAAGACACTATTCATGAAAATAATGATGCAGAAAATGACAATGCTGAACCTATTGACAACCATGGCAATACTACAAGCAACTCCAGTAGTGAAGAGGAGCAGCATGACCAAAATAAACATCACATGATAACAAGGGCTAAACATGGTATTTTTAAGCCTAAGATATACACTACATCCATCAGTGATAGAGAGCCAACAAACTTCAATGAAGCTGTGAAATGTGAAAAGTGGAGGAATGCCATGAATGAGGAGTATGAAGCCTTAATCAAAAATAAAACATGGAGTTTAGTTGAAACACCTAATCACAAGAATATTATAGGTTGCAAATGGACCTATAGACTAAAGAAGGGAGCTGATGGCAGCATCCAGAAGCATAAAGCTAGGCTGGTGGCAAAGGGTTATACACAAGAGTATGGCTTCGACTTCAAAGAAACTTTTTCCCCAATGGTCAAACACACTACAATAAGAATTATAATCACTATTGCACTACATAATCATTGGTGTATAAGACAGCTCGATGTTTGTAATGCCTTTTTAAATGGAGAGCTACAGGAGGATGTGTACATGGAACAGCCAGAGGGTTACAGAAATGCTCATAATAGTCATTTAGTCTGTAAACTACACAAGGCTATTTATGGGTTGAAACAGGCTTCAAGGGTCTGGTATGACAAACTTAAAGGTACTTTCATAAAATTAGGATTCTCTACGGCAAAATCAGACAATTCCCTACACATCAAGAGAAGCAAAGGAAATGTTACCTTTATACTAGTATATGTGGATGATATTTTAATCACTGGAAACAACCAAGCAGAGGTCAACAAGATTATACTGGTTTTAAATCAAATTTTTTCTATTAAAGACTTGGGAGAATTGAATTACTTCCTAGGAATACAAGTCATACGAAAATCCAAAGATGAAATTATTCTGTCTCAAAGCAAGTACATTTCAGACCTACTTATCAAATCAAAGATGGACAAGGCTAAACCCATGCCAACACCAATGGCCAGCAGTTCTAAACTATCTAAATATAAGGGTGAAGTTATTCAAAATGTCAAGGAATACAGAAGCATTGTGGGTGCACTTCAATACTTAACAGTGACTAGGCCTGACATTTGTTACAGTGTTAACAAAGTCTGCCAGTTTATGCAGTCGCCACTTAATGAACATTGGATAGCAGTTAAAAGGATATTACGATATCTAAGTGGAACTATCAATCATGGCATTAAATTAAAGACTTGCAAGGAATTACATATTCAAGCTTACAGTGATTCGGATTGGGCCTCAGATCCTGACGACCGCATATCAACATCTGGATACAGTGTATACATGGGATCAAATCCCGTGTCTTGGTGCTCGAAGAAGCAGCCAACAATCTCACGCTCAAGTACTGAAGCAGAATATCGATCGCTAGCATGCACAACGGCTGAAATCATGTGGATAAACTCGCTACTTGGAGAATTAGGGTTTCTTCCCAACAAGAGACCAGTGGTGTGGTGTGATAATCTAAGCACGGTTTCATTGTCTGCTAACCCGATCCAGCACGCTCGCACGAAACACATCGAGATTGACTTGTATTTTGTACGAGAACAGACCACAACTGGAAAGCTTGAAGTAAACCATGTGCCTGCTCAATTTCAAAGAGCCGACGCCCTAACGAAGCCTTTATCAGTAAAGAATTTTCTCAAATTTAGAGAAGACATGAAAGTTGAAGATGGTGGCGGCGCAGAAAAGGATGGGAAAAACCCTAGATGATTTTGAGAGCGGCTAATAAAGTGAATAGATAATGACGGCAGCCTCTTTTATTTACTTCATGTTTGCATATGGGCTGGGCTGTTAGCCCACTTTCTTTTCTTTTCTTTTCTTTCTTTTCTCTTTGTAAATAAACGTTAGCCTATAAATAGGCATAACCCCTGTACAAACTATTCTATTCGATTCTAATATCAAAACATTCAGTTTTCCTTTAGGGACATAGTTTTGAATGCATGCTTCTGTGTGGTTAACATGAACATAAACTAGTTGATGTTATTCGTTTTTTGTGTCTTTGCAGCATTATCGGTTTTTTCAATCTTTTAGTAATTTTACAATTGTATCATTAGCCAATATTGTATATCGTTGGAGCACCATGTTGATTCTAAACCATTTTTTCCACCATTGTGTGCATACTGCATTATTACATAACTTAAGTCGGGATGAATGACTCATACACAATGTTGTTCACTATGTCATTAAGCCATTGTTCAATACTTGAATGGTTATTACATGCTGCTTAGAACCGTTGGCATGGATTGACATTTTATTTCTCTTCTACCCTTCATTTTTATGTTAGATATTGCATCATTTTTTTCCTTGCTTGCTGCTCATAAAGTATGAGATTTTGTACAAGCTAGAAAACATTCCTATTTCTTTACCCTTTTTCTGTGTATATCACTGGATACCAGTTTCTACTGGGATTTGTCTAATACTTTAAGTATTCCTATTGCTTCTTGCTTCCACTACACTAACAACATATCTACCTGCATGTGCGTTAGTAGGGCAGGGATGTAAAAAAAGATCGGTTCTTCCCGCAGTTTTGTGGGAGGAAATAATTTATATATTACAAAAACAGAAATTTTAGAAAACTTTTTATAGCGGTAAATGGCTTTCAGGAAACTATTTAGTCTATAAACATTTTTCTTTAAGCTGTTTATAAAATATATATACAATAGCCTTGTAAAATGGGGTTAGGAAGCCTTTCAGCCTAAACAGTTTTCAGTACCTAGATTCAAGAAAAGGACCAACTCTCACATTTCCCTTGTTTGCAGTGCTTGGGTATGATAACATAAAGATAGCATGAGATCTCACACTGCTGTAGGCTGATAATATAAAATATAGTAACAGCAGTGCCATCCTTTCGGTAGAGAATGACCATACTCTCTATTTATTTGGTTAATATAATAAACCCATCAATATTTATGCTTAGCAATCTGTTATTGTTTACTCGCCAATAAGGACACGGAGGGAAGGTATGGTTTCAACTATCATGTGATGAACTTATTTCAAGCTGCTCAGGTTGAATTTTAGACTTTACCATTATTATGTTAATTTGTTATTGCCATTTTTTTAATCTCATTTTAATTTTTGTGCAGCCTGCACCTACTTGCATTGTTCCAGGCGTTATCTGGTCTGTAGGCATTAATTACTTGTTGAATGGAGAATAAATCAGTAAGTTAAATATCTAACTAATTTGAACAAGTGATCTTTTTATTTTTATTTTTTTGGATTCTTGGTACCTTTGTTATCCTAAAGTCATAGCATTCACAGAATTAATTTTTGTACTAAATATGTTAAATTTTCAAGTCATAGCAGCAAATGAAGTAACAATCTTGTTTATGCTATCAGCCTAACTCATTATATTAGCAGACATTGATTAGAAACTGTTATCCAGTCGTATAATTTAAAGACACATGAAATAGTTAGAGATCACAAGTTATATGTTCGTTAACCGTATATACAACTTATATTTAATGACTGAGAACAAAGATAAGGATGTTAGACTGAGTTTCGCAAATACATTTTATATTATATGATCTCCTCTTGGAGATGTAGTTTCTCAAATGCATTTCCAAAAATAGAAATTTATAGTTCCAAGCATTTGGATACAAGTAATTTTTTTACATAAATACAGAGTTGCATGGAGAGTTTACTTGGCTCTTAGTTGCCAACTGAGGTGCAGTGCAACTGCAAATCAGGTTGCAATTGGGTTGCACTGCAAACTCGGTTGCAAATCGAGTTTGCAAACTGAGTTTGCAATTGAATTTGAATTGGGTTCGCAACTAAAAACTGTGTGAGTTGCAAACTCAATTTGCAACATTGAGTTCACATTGGTGATGTTGTTTTTAAATGTCAATATAATGATCAAATTCTGGTAAACAGTCAGTTGTTTATCCCTTGTTAGCTGTCAATAAAATAATCTATGGTTAGCAACATCATTGCTGGATAATTACTTAAACGTCCATTTCGCTTTGCTTTTTAGGTACTGCACTACGTCAGATTATAACCAACAATCAGAGAACAACATGTTAGAAGAAATCCATGAGAAACAATATTCACTGAGGCTTGGTTTGTTTCTGAAAGTTTGCTTTTTAATAAGAGCTACATTTTTTATATACAGCATTTCATCTTACAATTGTGATTTTGTAATTAGTAAGTTAAAGTTTTTAGTTTATACTTGGTACTTGTGTGAAGACCATATTATTAGCAATATTATTGAATTATTTTGTTTTTTTTTATGTTGTTGCTCTTAAATGTATGGATTATAATACTATCAATGAAATTATTATATTTAATTGTCCAATTTATATTGTTACATGGTATGATTATATAATTGCAAAAGATAATTATTTGTGACATACATCCATTGCTTGTTTGAGAGTTATAGTGATTTGCAAGGGAGTTTTTTTTTTTTTTTTTTTTTGTTAAATATAGTTTTTTGGCTTCTGATGTAAGTACAATAGAAGCAACAAGTAGGGTCTTTTAAAAATTTCATTACCCCTTTTTTGCTTCGATAGTTGGGAATGGAAGCAAAAAAGAATGTTTTTGTTCTTCAGTTGTGTATCAGAAGCAACAAACTGAGATCTATTTTTGTATTCTTCATTTGCTTCGGATGTTGAACCGAAGCAACAGGGGCAAGAAACAGAAGCAAAAAAGTGTTTTTGCCTCAGTTTTCTAGCCGAAGCAACACATTTTAGTTTATTACGTCTTTTGCATTTGCTTCGGTTGTAGAACCGAAGCAACAGCCCAGTTTTGTAGTAGTGCATGCTGCCTGCCCGATTTCTGCTATTTCCCAGTTAATGAGACTGGAGGTCATAACGTATCTTTCAACAAATTATTCATTCATTCACTTTGAATGCCACATCGTCATGCCCGTCAAATCACAAATTGATTTCCCTAAGAATACCATGGGTATAAGCTAAAAGAAACGAATTCCCCCGCCACCAACGTAAATACGTTTGAAACGATCAACTTACGTGATCTACTAGATATACTCTGTCGAACATCCATCCATTCAAGTTGTCCTGGGACTGGACAAACTGAAGGCACTATTCTGTAAATCCATCTTAGGCAATTTCTACCTAGGATTGTCAGAATAACCATTGTATAAACTCCGTCTTCAATTTGTCTTCGATCTATTTGATTCGAAACGCTAACGCCAATACGGAGTGATTCTCGGATAATAATCCAACCGGTCTCTCCGTATTGACGACGAAAAAATGGTCAAAACTTTGATAGTCTGTGATTTAACTATCAAAGAAGAACATGCGTGCAAACAACGATATTATTTCCAGATGGAAATTATATCGATCAATCATCATTTAACATTTATCTCTTTAGTTCATTAATTTACTTGTCTCCTGTTTCCATATATTCTAAATTCTTATTTTCTATTATCAGAAAACATTTCTGATTCTTATTTGGAAAACATTTCTAAAACTCCTTCACTGGATTTAAACTGATGTTTAAATCAAACATTGCCATGCCAACTCAAACCATTTCACTCATTAACTAAATTCACTTAACCATTCTTTACTATCAAACCTTAGCCATTCCTTAGTTAAAAAGGAAGTCAATCAAGTTGGGGTATAATTACCTCTCAGACCTTAACTGAACAAAGTTTTAACTTTGGAATAGACAAAGTTTATCTTTTAAACCTTTAACAAACTTCCTTACGTAACTCTCGGATTCTATTTACGTATCCACTTCATTATTGAAAACATTGATTATAACTATAGCGTTAAAATCCCTACTTTCGAAATATCTAACTTCGAATATAACTTTTATTCTTTAATTTGAATAAATAAATAAACACCTAATTTATAAATAAATAAATCGTGATTTAAAAACCGAAAAGTATAAATACTTTCCCGAATTCGATATAATCGAATTTGACAATTAACTCTCTTCGAATAACTTATATCGGATTAACTCTCTTCGAATAACTAATATTTGAATATCTCTCTTCGAATAACTAATATTCGATTATCTCACTTCGAATAACTTATATTTCGATTTAACTCTCTTTGAATAACTAATACTCAATAACTCTTTCTTTCGAACAAACTATATCTGATTACTCTTTCTTTCGAATAAACCATATTCGATTACTCCTTTTCAAATAAACGATATTCGATTAACTCACTTCGAATAACTTATATTCGATTTCTCCTTTCGAATAAACTAATATTCGATAACTCCTTTCGAATAAACTAATATTCGATAACTCCTTTCAATTAGCTCTAACTCTAATCAATTAATTCTAACTCAAATCGATTAATTATAATTCGATTAACTCTAACTCTAATCAATTAACTCTAACTCTAATCGATTAACTCTAACTCTTTTTGAATAACACATTTTGATTAACACCTTCATCCATATTCTATTTCAAATATCGATGTTGAAATCGATTCTTACTTCTTTATATAAGTCTTGACTTATATATTTTATTTATCCAATGATAAATATTTTATTTAATTTATAAAATATTATTTATAAATTAATCTTCTCAATCTATCGGTTAGAACAGATTCTTTTTAAATCCTTTGCTTTAAATCCATATCATGTTATACCCGTGTGTTAAGCACGTATCTAAACCTTTCAAATGTAAAATTCTCTTTTTATAAAATTCTATTCGTTTTTATAAGTACTTCCTTTTATATTTGTTTTACAAATATTTCTCTTTTATATTTGTTTTACAAATATTTACTTTTTATATCCTATTTATTTATGGTTTACAAATATTCCCTTTTCAATTATATTTGTAAATGGTTTACAAATATTTCCTTTTCTATTCTATTTGTAAATGGTTTACAAATATTTCCTTTTCTATTTGTTTTACAAATATTTCCTCTTTCTATTTGTTTTACAAATATTTTCCCTTATATAATCTTATTTATTATATAAATAATTCCTTTTGTAAAATTCTATTCATTTTAAAAATATTTCTTTTTATAAAATCCTTTGATTTTATAAATATATCTTTCTATAAAATCCTTTGATTTTATATATATTTCTTTTTCAATATAAATTGAAAATTTCCTTTTTAACATTCCAGTATTCCTTGTGGTATTTAAAATACCAAATAACAATGATCAATATCATTCCAACACACATCATCAACAACAGATTATATATCACATCATATATCATCATATATGAAAAACAATAAAATAAATGTTGAGGAATCCAGTCGAATTCCTCCGACCTATTTCCCTGCATCCACAGATGTTACACAATAAAATTCACATCAATTTCATTTCAATATGAAATATTCTGATCAACTGAATCCATATTTGATTAATGATATATATATATATATATCACTTGATCTATAATTTCAACTAATCAAATATCAGTTCAACCAAACACAGTCAACACACAGCAATCCATCATCATTTATCAATTCTAAAAATATGTTATAAAAATATAATTGTTCGGAGCTAATGAGTTTTACTCACATTAGACGATCATCGTTAATAACGATAACCATCGCTTGATTCAGACGGATAATTTACTTCGCTATAAATTGTAACGAGCTCCGATTAACTCCCAATCAGTTCCATTGTGTAGCCACCGTCCACACAATCCTATCGGATCCAGTTTCGTCAAGTTCTGACATCGTATGCAATAGTTACGATATTTGAAAGTTAATATACATTAAATTAGATAAAAACTCAATTTTTTTACTTTCAAATGGGTCTTAACCCTTGTTTTCGTTTCCAGGCCCAATAAATATTTTCACCGACCCTGTGACGGCCCGCCCCACATCAGCCTGCATTTCCTCCAAAAGTGCGCTGTACACATGCCCGACTAGCACGAACGGTCGCCAAAGAAAGAAAAGAAGAGAATGAACTAACAAGGAACCTGTAGAATGTCTCACAGCGCATGGAACAAAATATAATAATAACATAATCTTGACATAAAACAGGCGAGACAGTGCACAAGCTGAAAACTAAACCAACATAGCGACGGAAATCCAAATACAACTTATTACAACTTTCCAAATTTACTGTCTCTAAAACAAAAGAAAGCTGAAGTAGAAGATGCACTACTAATGCCCAAGCAGTGATCTTCAACAACACAGGGAGAATACTGTATATATCATACGTGAAAGCCTCCTGCTCGTCTCCGGATCAGCTACCCGTGCACACCCAGCTAACATGTCTCTAGTCTTCTCGTGAGAGCACCCAAAGTGATAAGAAGAGACATAAAACTCTAGGTCAGATAAAAAGTCTGGTATGAGCGATAAGCAGCTAAACAGAACAATAACAGGTATACTAAACCATACCTGAACCTGGACCTACAACCAAAGAGTTTGCACTACATACCGTACAATACTCTACGGTGCCACTGAACAGATGGTGCAAAGATAATGGGGATGGGGATGTGTATGTCATAATGAAGACAACAAATCAACCATAACAACCATCCTCACATCTCTCACTCAGTGCGTAAAGCACACGATATCCACCACTGTCAATCACTAGACCCATCGAAGTAGTGACGGAGTTCGATTTGTACAACTACTGCTACTACCAAGCTTACCACATGGAGTCATGACCAAATCTTTTCAAATGACCCCACTTCATTGGTCTATAGCCCTTTAGTCGTACCTAGGCCACTGTGGCCCTGAATCCATTCATGTACTCCCTACACATAGTGATTCAAAGTTACAAACATCGACAACCCCTTAGCACACATCCCGCAGAAAAGCCCAATCATGAAGCCCACTCATTGGTTCCCAACTGAATCTTGAATCAAAGCTCCTCATTTGGACTTCCTTTGTATCTCGGGTTTTTGGTCGAATTGGAGTTGGTCTTCAAAAGAGTCGTCGCGTGGAAGAGATGGAAGTTCAATTCGGTTTGGTCCAATCTTCTTCAGTCGGTTCGGTTGGGATAAATCATCTCCAGGCTTCCCATTCGTTTCGGTTCGGGTGCCACGCTCCATTCAGTTCGGTTCGTCCCTCCTGCTCCAGCTTACCTGCTCCGATCCGATCCCACTCGCTTGCCTGCTCCGATCCCGCTCCCTAGCTCCGATCCAATCCCGCTCCCTAGCTCCGATCCGATCCTCTGTCGAACTCCAACTCTAAGCAATGACCTTCCTTCTTGCCAAACTTCCTTTGTGCCAGACTTTAGTTCGGTTCGGATTCCTTGCCCAGCTCTCCTATTCGATCTGTGCCCCTAACCCGATCCGATCCGATCCGAAACCCTGCACAACTTTCTGCAACTTTTTCCAGCGAATTGTTTACGCCATTCCACAAATCATTCCAAACAGTCATAGCAACATAGCAAACTAGCCACAAACACCAAAACAACTAATTAACATGTCAAAACGGATCAAATATACTCAAAAACCCAAATTTTCCCTTAAGCATGTTTAGGCAAAACTAATGATATGATTAGCAAAACTTAATCAAATTAAAAAATATTTCTAACAGAGGTCTAAAACATAATTTAAGAATTTATAAATATTTTTCCAGAATTTATTATTGTATAAATTCGCTAATCTTCACTAACTACCCTTAATTAACCGTAATTAGTGCAAAACTATGCAAATCACTCACCTTGGCCACAAATAAAACCTTTAGAACTGAAATTCTACTGTTTGGGCGCGAATACCAATGCAACACAGCAGCTCTACTACTGATTTGGTGAAGATCTTCCTTGATTTGATGTTGATTAAGCCAAAACTTGATTAGAAAGTGATTAGAAGTTGATTTGGGTGTTTTTAGATGATGGAGGCCATTGTTAGGGTTTCAAGAATGGAAGTGGCGGCTGAAAGAAATGTTTTCTAACCCTAATCAGCCCCTATACATCTCTAATCCCGAAATGGGTCATGGGCCCTCTTGCTAATCATCCTAATTAGGCCCGGTTAAGTTGTTTTTCACCCTCTAAACCTTGTTTCAGCCATATCTCCCAAACGGTGAGTCCGTTTGGCTAATGTGACCACTCTACGGAAAGGTAAACCATCATCCGGAGCCAATGGAAGTAGTTTTAGGTCAAAATTCCTTTCCAATCAAAAGTTATGGCCAAACAGTACCGGCATGGGGCAAAATGGTCATTTAAAAATCGAGAAAAATCATGAACATGGGAAATGACCCCAGTAGTCGTCTCCCAAAGTTACATGACCATACGACTTCGTATGTGAAGGAAATAAATGTTCTAGGATCCTGCGATGCGTAGAATGCAGGTTGTTACATTCTCTCCCCCTTAAGAAATTTCGTCCCAACCCAAAACATACATGGGATTCCGCATGCCTACCAATCATATATATAATAATCAAACATGCAAAACAACCTATCCTAGCATGCGGGAAGACTAAATCAAAACTGAAATCTTACCAGGTGAAGAGTTCGGGACACGTCTTTCTAATGCTTTCCTCTGTCTCCCAAGTACAGCCATTCTCATTCTCGCCCCACTGAACTTTGACTAATTTCACAGCCTTCCTTCGAAGCTGCTTCGTATCGTTCCCAACAATACGCATAGGCCTGCGGTTCCCAACCGCCTCGGGTTCAACTTCGATATCATCCAACTGATCAGGTGAAATAGTCACATCTGGGTCGTGTACGAATTTCCTTAACTGGGAAACATGAAATATGTTGTGAACTCCTGTCATCTTTTCTGGTAATTCAATTTTGTATGCCAAATTCCCAATTTGCTCAAGAACTGGGAATAGACTAACAAATCTTGGTGCTAACTTGCCTCTCCTGCCAAATCGTATCACGCTCTTCAACGGAGAAATCTTAACAAACACCAAGTCGCCAATAGAGAACTTTAATTCTCTTCTCCTCTTATCAGCATAACTCTTCTGCCTATCTTGGGCAGCCCTCATTCGCTATTGGATAACCTTAATCTTAGCTGAAGTTTCTCTTATCACATCGGGTCCAAGCACAAACTTCTCACCAGTTTCTACCCAACATGACGGTGAATTGCACGGTCTTCCGTACAAAGCTTCAAATGGGACCATACCAATACTGGATTGATAACTATTATTATATGCAAACTCTACTAGATGCAAATGGTCATCCCATGATCCACCAAAATCCAATATGCAAGCTCTCAAGAAATCTTCTAACACTCGATTCACCCTCTCTGTCTGTCCGTCGGTTTGAGGATGATACGCGGTACTGAGATGTAATTCTGATCCTAACGCCTCTTGTAAGCTCTTCCAAAATCCACTAGTGAACAACGGATCTCGGTCACTCACAATGCCTTTGGGTATTCCATGAAATCTCACTACCCACTTTATATATAGTTCAGCTAGCTTAGCTGCCGTCCTGTTCGACTTGACGGGTATAAATCTTGCACTCTTGGTCAATCGGTCCACAATCACCCAAATGCTATCATGGCCCGATCTAGTCCTTGGTAACCCATCAATGAAATCCATCGACACTTGTTCCCATTTCCATTCTGGAATTTCTAATGGTTGTAACAAACCACTAGGCTTCTTTTGCTCAGCTTTAACTAGCTGGCAATTCATGCATTTGGATATAAACTTCCCAATGTCTCTTTTCATCCCTTCCCAGTAGTAGATCTGCTTCATGTCTCGATACATCTTGTTGCCACCAGAGTGTATAGTCAGTTTTGAGTGATGACATTCTCCAGGCATTTCATCTCTCAATCCATTGACATTGGGTGCAACTAGCCTTCCATTCTTTCTAAGCCATCCATCTCGATCAAGCCCATACTTGTTCATCTCTTCGTTGATTCCCATCTCTAACTTTGAGATGATTTCCAATAGGTAAGGATCGCTCCTCTGACTGGAACCAATCCGCCCAATCAAGGTGGGTCTGATCGTCAAACTTGCTAACATTTCTGGATCCAATCCGCACTTTGGTCTGAAATCATACCCAGCGATGTACTCCACTTGCTTCCATTCAAGAAACATAGCCCCTAAACTGGCATGTCTTCTACTTAATGCATCAGCTACCGCATTCCCCTTTCCTGGTGTATATGCGATGTCGAAATCATAGGAAGCCAAGAATTCTAACCATCTTTGTTGTCGGAGATTTAGATCCTTCTGGGAGAAGAGATACTTTAATAATTTATGATCAGTAAACAACTCGAATCTTTATCCCAAGAAATAATGTCTCCACATCTTCAACGCGAATACGATTGCTACTAATTCCAAATCATGGGTAGGGTATCTTCTCTCGTGGGGTTTCAATTGCCGACTTGCATAAGCTACTACCCTACCTCCTTGCATCAATACAGCACCCAGTCCGGTACCACATGCATCTGTGTAAACCGTCATCTCTTCATTCCCCTTAGGAATGACTAACACTGGTGCACATGTCAATTTGTCCTTCAGACTCTTGAATGCATTCTCGCACTTTTCGTCCCAGACAAAAGTTTGATTCTTCTTGGTCAACCGAGTCAACGGTGTTGCTATCTTGGAGAAGTCTTGGATAAACTTACGATAATATCCAGCTAACCCCAAGAAACTTCTTATGTCCATTGCATTCTTGGGCGTAGGCCAATCTTGCACCGTAGCCACCTTCGCAGGATCCACGGCAATACCATTCTCTGAAACTACATGGACCAAGAATCTCACTTCCCTCCTCCAGAAGTGACATTTAGAAAATTTTGCTTTCAATTGGTGTTTTCTCAACACCTCCATCACTATCCTCAAATGTTCCTTGTGTTCTTTCTCTGTCCTCGAGTAGACCAAAATATCATCCACGAACACAAAGACAAACTTATTCAACTGATCTCTGAATACCCTATTCATAAGATCCACAAAATATGTTGGGGCATTGGTCAGCCCGAACGGTATGACCAACCACTCATAAAACCCAGACGGCGTCCGAAATGCCGTATTAGCTATACTCTCAGCTTCCACTCTAAGATGATGAAAACCTGTCGTGAGATCCAACTGAGAAAATAATCTCGTGCCACTCAACTGATCAAACAGATCATCTATCCGCGGTACAGGATACTTGTTCTTCCTCGTCACTTTATTCAACTCGCGGTAGTCTACACACAAACAAAGGGAACCATCCGCCTTGGTAGCAAACACAACTGTTGCTCCCCATTCAGAAACACTCCTTTTGATAAATCCCTTCTTCAAAAGATTGCTGACTTGCACCCCGAGCCCTCGTTGCTCCCTTGGTGCCATACGACGAAGTGGCATCACTATAGGTCTGGCATCTTTCACTAAATCAATACGGAACTCAATCTCCCGGTGTGGTGGAAGCCCGGTCACTTCCTCGAAAACGTCCGGATACTGGCCAACCATGGGCAAACCTGACAACTCATTATGCGGGGTGTCGAGGGAATTTAGAAAACTAGCCATTACCCCCATCACCGGGTAGACCACCAAACACTACCCTCCGCCCATCATCCGCTCTAGCTGTCACCAAAAAGCCCTCACAGTCTACCACCACCCCGTATCTTTGGAGCCGATCGACTCCCAAAATAATGCCAAACCCAGTAAAGCCCAAAACAAAGCAATCACAAACAAACATGCATCCATGACTCGATAAGACCACATTACGACAAATCATGCTAAGGTTAGTTGAACCTCCAATCGGGTTCGTCACTACTAAAGGTTTATCGACAATCTCGGGCTCCAAACCCAACCTATCTACCAGGTCACTAGATATGAAAGAACTGGAAGCCCCGGTATCAAACAAAACTCTAATAGGAACATCATAAACAGAAAGCATACCTTGAATGACGACATTCTTTCCCTTCTCCGCCTCGGTTGGGGCATTCGGCGAAGAAGGAATATCATTAAGGGCATATGCTTTCACCATCTGCTTTTCTTTAGGGGGTTGCGGACACTTGTCGTTGTGATGTCCCACTTGGCCACAGTTGAAGCACTTCCTATCCGCTGGCTTGGCCCGACAATTACTAGCATAATGGCCCTTCTTACCACAGCTGAAGCACTCAACATATTTCTTATTCTTTTTCTAGCCATCCTTATTCTGGTTCTGCTTCCTCTTATTCTGAGGACCACTCTTGCCTCCACCACTTGCTTGTGGTATTGGTTCCTCTACAGATGAAACTTCAGTCTTTGACTTAGGGTAAAGACTTTCTAACCTCAATACTTTCCCCACAATCGATTCAAACGTCTCATCGATGTGGTTAATGAGCCTTTCCCCCAAGTACCGATCCAAGCCAGTTATGAACTTCTCGTTCTTCTTCTCAGCAGTATCAATAAGAGATAACCCATACTTCGACAAAGTGTCGAATTCAGCAATATACTCCGAGATAGCTCTACCATTCTGCTTGAGCTCCAAAAATTTCTTAAACAACACTGATTTCTGAGCAGCTGGAATGAACTTCTCACTAAAGTGAGCCTTAAACTGCTCCTAAGTAATTTGATCCTCGGGAGTAGCTGCCTTTATAGCATTCCACCAATTCATTGCCCGTCCTTGCAACTGACGAGATGCTAGCCTTCTCTTCATCGCATCCTCGATACCCAAATCTTCGAAGATACACTCACAGCTATCCAACCAATCCTGAACATCCGTGGCCGACTCCGTTCCATGGAACGGCTTCCCACCAAGACTAGTATAATCTTTATTCAGCTTGGCGAAATCGGCCCTAGGCGCCTGCACTATTGGACCACCACCACTACCAGCATTGGGAGCTGCCCTCTGCACATCCCTAAGCATCTCTCTCATGAGGTCAGTAAACATCGTCCTCATGTCAGCAGCATTCCCATTATTGGCTCCCCTACCGGCACCTCTTGCGTATCGGCACATCGTTCAATCTGTAAAGAGAAAACGATCAACCATCTCCATGGTGGTGCTAGTGCAGTGCGACTTCATCCTTAGCTGTACTAATAATATATATATATAGCTTTGAAAACCAAAATAATTACAAATACGCGCTCTCACATACGTATACTATCTCTCCCTGATGACTTCCCTAGGTTAACTATGCAACCTAGAGCTCTGATACCAAATGTGACGGCCCGCCCCGCACCAGCCTGCGTTTCCTCCGAAAGTGCGCTGTATACATGCCCAACTAGCACGAAACGGTCGCCAAAGAAAGAAAAGAAGAGAATGAACTAACAAGGAACCTGTAGAATGTCTCACAGCGCATGGAACAAAATATAATAATAACATAATCTTGACATAAAACAGGCGAGACAGTGCACAAGCTAAAAACTAAACCAACATAGCAACGAAAATCCAAATACAACTTATTACAACTTTCCAAATTTACTGTCTCTAAAACAAAATAAAGCTGAAGTAGAAGATGCACTACTAATGCCCAAGCAGTGATCTTCAACAACACAGGGAGAATACTGTATATATCATACGTGAAAGCCTCCTGCTCGTCTCCGGATCAGCTACCCGTGCACACCCAGCTAACATGTCTCTAGTTTGCTCGTGAGAGCACCCAGAGTAATAAGAAGAGACATAAAACTCTGGGTCAGACAAAAAGTTTGGTATGAGCGATAAGCAGCTAAACAGAACAATAACAGGTATACTAAACCATACCTAAACCTGGACCTGCAACCAAAGAGTTAGCACTACATATCGTACAATACTCTAAGTTGCCACTGAACAGATGGTGTAAAGATAACGGGGGTGGGGGTGTGTATGTCATAATGAAGGCAACAAATCAACCATAACAACCATCCTCACGTCTCTCACTCAGTGCGTAAAGCATACGATGTCCACCACTGTCAATCACTAGACCCATCGAAGTAGTGACAGAGTTCGACTTGTACAACTACTGCTACTACCAAGCTTACCACATAGAGTCATGACCAAATCTTTACAAATGACCCCACTTCATTGATCTATAGCCCTTTAGTCGTACCTAGGCCACTGTGGCCCTGAATCCTTTCATGTACTCCCTACATATAGTGATTCAAAGTTACAGACATCAACAACCCCTTAGCACACGTCCCGCAGCAAAGCCCAATCATGAAGCCCACTCATTGGTTCCCAACTGAATCCTGAGTCAAAGCTCCTCATTTAGACTTCCTTTACATCTCGGGTTTTTGGTCGAATTGGAGTTGGTCTTCAAAAGAGTCATCGCGTGGAAGAGATGGAAGTTCAATTCGGTTTGGTCCAATCTTCTTCAGTCGGTTCGGTTCGGATAAATCATCTCCAGGCTTCCCATTCGGTTCGGTTCGGGTGCCACGCTCCATTCGGTTCGGTTCGTCCCTCCTGCTCCAGCTTACCTGCTCCGATTCGATCCCACTCGCTTGCCTGCTCCGATCCGATCCCGCTCCCTAGCTCCAATCCGATCCCACTCGCTTGCCTGCTCCGATCCGATCCCGCTCCCTAGCTCCGATCCGATCCCATGTCCAACTCCAACTCTAAGCAATGACCTTCCTTCTTGCCAAACTTCCTTTGTCCCAGACTTCAGTTCGGTTCGGATTCCTTGCCCAGCTCTCCTATCCGATCCGAGCCCCTAACCCAGTCCGATCCGAAACCCTGCACAACTTTCTGCAACTTTTTCCAGCGACTTGTTTACGCCATTCGACGATGTTTTCGACCAATCTAACTTTTCTAAGCAACCACAAATCATTCCAAACAGTCATAGCAACATAGCAAACAAACCACAGACACCAAAAAAACTTATTAACATGTCAAAACGGATCATATATACCCAAAAAACCAAATTTTCCCTTAAGCATGTTTAGGCAAAACTAATGATATGATTAGCAAAACTTAATCAAATTAAACCAAATTTCTAACAGAGGTCTAAAACATCATTTAAGAATTTATAAATATTTTTCCAGAATTTATTAATGTATAAATTCGCTAATCTTCACTAATTACCCTTAACGAACCGTAATTAGTGCAAAACTATGCAAGTCACTCACCTTGGCCACAAATAAAACCTTTAGAACTGAAATTCTACTGTTTAGGCGCGAATACCAATGCAACACAGCAACTCTACTACTGATTTGGTGAAGATCTTCCTTGATCTGTTGTTGATTATGCCAAAACTTGATTAGAAACTGATTAGAAGTTGATTTGGGTGTTTTTAGATGATGGAGGCCATTGTTAGGGTTTCAAGAATGGAAGTGGCGGCTAAAAGAAATGTTTTCTAACCCTAATCAGCCGCTATACATCTCTAATCCCGAAATGGGTCATAGGCCCTCTTGCTAATCATCCTAATTAGGCCCGGTTAAGCTGTTTTTCACCTTCTAAATCTTGTTTCAGCCATATCTCCCAAACGGTGAGTCCGTTTGGGTAATGTGACCACTCTACAGAAAGGTAAACCATCATCCGGAGCCAATGGAAGTGGTTTCAGCTCAAAATTCCTTTCCAATCAAAAGTTATGGCCAAAACAGTACTAGATAGGGGCAAAATGGTCATTTAAAAATCGGGAAAAATCATGAACATGGGAAATGACCCCAGTAGTCGTCTCCCAAAGTTACATGACCATACGACTTCGTATGTGAAAGAAATAAATGTTCTACGATCCTGCGATGTGTAAAATGCGGGTTGTTACAGACCCGTTATCAACATATACCTCTTCTTGGAAAATACCTCGATAGCCCATCTTTCTGTTCGAAGGAAATTCCAGGCAACCAAAACCAAGAACATCGATCACTTCCATCTACTTCCGCCGTCACTACCTCCTGCTACACCTCAATCAACACTCACCCCATCGAGCGCTTTCCCACATCGCCCCATACCCCTCAGATCTACCCTCACTTCGCCCTTTCCATCTTCAGAGACTGTACCGAAAACCATAAGAACATTGTGGAGGCCGCCACCGCCACTGAGAACACCAGAGGTCCCCCTCTGACCCCCGTAGGTAGCCCATGCTCCGTCCTTTCCGTCGACCCTGGTCCCGTCCCCTATGGTGTTGTCACGTCGCTGGAAATCTGAAATGAAGCGTGTCCTGAATGGCTCGATACTGGTCAACATCGATGCTCTCCCGATCAACCACTCTGTTGATGGCCTCGACCAACCCCGGCGCTCCATTCTTCTATAGGAGGCTTCATCTGCTTGGCTTGGATCTTAAAGAGAACCTTCCGCAATTTATTTAGACGTTAGGGGAAAAATCGATTTACATATTTAGTTTTCTTTTGAACACCACGAAATTTCCTTACTGGAAATGCTGAACATAGTTTGAAACGGGAATGGTTTGAGAATTTAGGGGTTTTTCTTCCCCTTTTTTTTGCGCTTTTTTTGTTGAATGAACGATTTGCTTTGAGGAGTTTTAACAGCCCACGTTTTATGTTTTGAGTTGAGGAACCGGTGGTTGAGAATAAAGAAGATGTGGCCTTTGTTTTGATCAGAAGTAGAATGAGATAATTAGGTTTATACAGTATTTAGGGGTACTTATAGTATGTATTGTAGGTGCGGTGGAACAAGGAGAACCATGGGTTTAAATATATTAATTAGGGTAGGCTTTTATTTCAAATCTTGTGAGTTCTTTATTTGCCATGTAAAGGAGTCTGCGCTGTTATACGGTTATCTATAGATAGACGTAAATGTACCGTTTTGACAAGCAATGCCCCACGGTCCCAAAAATATAATATTATAGACAAGTTAACTAATTCTGTCAAACCCCAAAAATGTTGATTAAGGGTGCAAAATACTCCAAATAAAAAGCTGTTTATTTTCCAAAATAAAAATTACAGCGAAATTCTAAAAATTAAACTACAACTACGTCTAAGGAGATTTGTCCAAATTCGAAACCAATATTAAATTAAAATTAAATATATCGTTATGGCCTATAAACATTCCTAGCGACTATTTCAAAATTTGATTTAGCCATAACTTACAATTTATAAAGCGAAATCTCCATTTTTCTCTTTTATTAGAAAAATATAGCTCACCAGCTCTGAATGTTTCTTGTTTCACAGAAATCCGATTTAAAACGGCTTCTATATATTCGTTTAAAGTTCAAATCGCCAAATTGCGAACTACAGCGCCATTTCGAGCTCGATTATAATTATAATATAATTTATACGTTCAACCATCGTTAGTTAAATATATTTGTTATCATAATTCAATTTTAAACCGAATTATATATTTTGAATAATGTAATTCACACTATATTGTGAATTCTACTAATTCTGGCTATTTCAGAATTGAATATGTTATTCTATTATTTATTTTAATTAAATATTCAAAGACATTTAATTAAACGACTATTAAAATCTCTAAATAACTTTTTAAATAATTAAATAAATTAATTATTACATAGTAAAAATACGGAACATTACAAATCATGTGCATAAAATGGATCATCCATACGTGATTAGAGGAATGGGTATGCTCCACGTCAGCAGCATTACATGATAGTGGATCGATAAATAACGTTTGTAAAGGAAAAAAAAGTGGATCGCATGTTATATTTAACTATGGGTCGGTTATTGTTTCACCTCAATTTCAATTGAGTAAATATCATGGAAACCATGCACTCGCATATTTATAGCTTCGCCACTCCTTTCCATATCTAGCCTATAAATACCCCATATCCACACACATTGAGGGGACCGAAATTTCCGACACCGAAGTGCTACCCAATTCATTTCTCAATGACTCAAGATCAACTCCAACTCCATTAAAGTTCATTCAAGCAAGATTAAAGCTTCACTTATAACAATTAAATCCAGAAATCGTCCGAGTCATTCACCGATCGTGATTATCGAAGAAATTCTTTAACAATCGCCGATACTTGTGAAGATTGCATGAATCCATCTTGGAAGAGATTGATATTGAAGATGTTAGAGAAGTTTGAAGAAGAAGAAGAATTTAATTGTAAAAAGAGAAAGATGTTTAAAATGAAAATAAACATGTACCTCGTAATGGCAACGATGATAATGAAATCTTCTTTTACAGTGGACATAGGTCGAAACTAAGACCGAACCACTCTAAAACGTCTTCACATTATTTTTTTCCTTGAATTTATTTTTTCTTAACTTTGTGTTTGATCAATTTTGAAGTGTTGATAAACACCTTGGGATGTTATTGCAATTTTTTGCATTAACAGCTTATATTCAATTTGGAAACTTAAAGCCCTTAATCTCGCAACATTTCTTAAAACCACTACAAAAGGCATAGCAAAATAGCTTATTTCTAATTAACAGTTTTTTATCGTTTAAAACTTCATACATTTAATCCAAAATTATTTCAATCATTTATTATGATCTATCATAATTTTTCCTATTTTTAATCATATAAAAATAGTCTATGTCAAAAAGATCCCATTCCGGGTTCTAAATTGCATTGCCGCTGTTTTTAATCAAATTTGATTTGAACTTATTTAAAAATATAACCGTTGGATTATAAATCTTTTATTTGCATTTGAAAACTCTTTTCATTTCGAATCAAATGTTTTTCGTTTTGAGAAAATCCGACGGTCGAATCTCATAGTACGTCAGTTTGAAGTCAATGGTTGAAATTCGCGAACTACCACTACACGACTAGTTCTATTCAAACCAACTTCGATTTATAATCAAAATTGGATCGAAATACATTCAAGATAGTTCATTAACTATATAATAACCTTCGAAAGCTATATTTTCAATTTTTAATTTCATGTTCAACTATTCCATTATTTAAATATTATTTAAATTTTATTTCTCAAACTTCGTCTTTTGAAATCCTAATTTTCCTGATGTCCACTATAAAAATAAGTATGATAGTTTGGAAAAGAAAATCTTGTTAAAACATTTCTTATATACCCAAATCAAACTTCACTTTTCAAATTTACTATTCATTTCTATATTAAAACTTGTACATGCCTTGATTACTTGAAAACTGTTTCAAATCAATTTCTTTTCTTTACAAATGTTTATCATTATAACTTAAACTTTGTTTCGATCAAAAGTATCAAATTCGAACTACATTTTTCACTTGTTTTTTATTAATAAAATATTCAATTAAATAATCTTAATTAAACGGAGACTTAACTGTTAACCCAATAATCCAACTATTTGGGTATAATTCATTACAGTGTCATATACCATGTTATAAACAACCATTATAACATTTAACATCAACCAAATTAGGTGCTATTAACTAACAAGGTAATATCCATTAACCCATTACTATTCAAAATAGTACCCAATCAACCCAATATGGTTTATAACCACGATCAACATTCAATATCCACACTATCATCATCATAGGTTGTCATTAACTTAAGTGATATATGTTTTGTCACTTAAAAATCAAAATTTTCTTCACTAATCATTACTAAATCCAAACATGATTTAATATTAATAACCCTGCACTACTTAACATTTTAAGTATGTAGTTTCTCACCGAATTATCCACTCCTTCTAAACTTTGAGTGTATGACTTCTCTGCTACTTTGGACAAATCCAACAGCCTTCCGGCATCACCGTGCAATATCAGTTTTTTCGCGGAAGAGAGGAGTTTGATGTGTATGGGTTTTATGGTTTACACTTGAATATATTTGGGTATCTGCTAGTTTCAGGGACAAAGGATCCGATCTTTGGCCTAGGGGGTGCAAACTAGAGGGCGGGGTCCATGTGGGTGCAGGTGTGTGCTGGTGGGGTATTTTTAGGTGTAGGGGTGTAAAGATGTGGCATTTTAGTGTTTTAAGAGGTTTAGAGGTGGATTAGGGGTGTTTGGGGGTGATGGGGTCCACAGCAAGGGGAAGGAGGGGTTGGAGGCTGACGTGATAGGCGAGGGGTGTGGGTTAGCCGGTGTAGGAAGGTGGGGCCCACAATCGTGAGCAAAGGGAGAGAATGGGGAGAAAGGAGGAAGAAAGGAGAAGAGAAGGAAGAGCGGAATGGAAAGGAGGTGAAAGAGAGGGTGATGGGTTCTATTTATAGGAAAGAGCCAGGGGTTGGGTGCAAAACTTACTTCTAGGTGTCATCACATGAGAGGATAGCTTCATGGTGAAGCAAGGACTTAACAACAAATTTTCCTTCCTTGGTTTATAAATTAATTCTTACATTAGTGCAAATATACAATTATTACTTAGGCATCATCATGCAGGATCATAAACAACATAATTATGAAGGAATAAAGTGAGGTGGCATGGAGGAAGTGATATAAGGAGGTTTGTCTCCTAACAAATATCAGCTTTATTTAATTAAACAACCTTTTACGCTTTCAACTCGTACGATCAAACCGTACATGAGATCGATACAAAATTTGAAATCCTGCTATATATCCTTGATATGCATCTAATGTAACTAATCTTGTTGAATTCAGAGATCATTTGAAAAATGGCCTACTTCTAAGATTTTTTTTAAAGGGTCCATTAGCCTTACGTCCCTAAAAAGTTTGCAAATTGAAATGACATCCTCTCCTAACTTTAAATATAAAGCCGGTCCCTCTTTGGGACTTATGTGTATTTTAGAAGAAAAAAATGCGTTTCTGACTAAAAAAAATAAATCAAAAAATTGCAAATATTCCTAGAAGCATGCAAAAATAAACTTAAAAAAGTTCGTCAAAGTATGCAACTATTACCAATTTATGCATATATGTATGCATATATTTATCCAGAGTTTATATTGAAAATCTGGATGAATATATGCATACACGTATGCATGTATTGGTAATAATTGCTTAGATGTATGCATATAAAGATGAACTAATTTGCATATGTTACGAATTATTGCAAAAATGTATGTATCTATTCCATATAACTGCAAAAATGTATGCAACAAAGTTAAAAAGGATGAAGACATATGAATATGTGCAGAAATGTATGTATTTATTCTGTATAACTGCATAAATGTAAGCAACAATGTTTAAAAACGTTGTATGCTTGAAAAAAAGGACAAGATTGAATTAATGCATCAAACGATGCATTTATTGTAGTATTACTGCATACATTTCTGCATTTATACTGCAGTTCGATGCATAACTGAAATATGTGCATAAATGTATGCATTTATTGCAAATAAGTGCATCGTTTGATGCATAATACTAGTGATTCGCTATTTTTTGTTATTTTGGTTTTCGAGTTGTTTTTTGGTAGTTTTAATGCCTGAATTTGATGACAATTCGTTGTTGTTTTTAATTATGAATTTACATGATTTTTTTGCTGATTTTTCAAAAAATAGGGACCTAATTTATAAAAATTTAAGGGAGGGATGTGAGCCTGATTTCGAAACCTATTAGGGACCTAAGACTAGTTTTCACTTTATTAAATTTCAAAAAAAATTCCCACATGCGTTTATATTGGAAACACTCACATACTAACTCTGATTTATACGAAATTTGGAATCTTACAATAATTTAATGTTTTAGACCCGATGAAAGTGGTTTCATCAAAATCCTAGATCATTTGCAAAATGTCCATTTTTCAGGCTATTGAAATAACACTAAATTATCGATTTTCAATATATTTACTTTTAATTCAATTTTTAAATTGACTATAATTCTAGGTCGTTACAATTTCCTTTACTTAAATAATTTCGCCCTCGAAATTTAAATAAAAGAGATACTGAATGGAAATGATATTCAATAAATGAGTTTATCTCACAAGTGAGATATTCCGAGATATCTACTCTACAATAGGGATAAGACTTATGTATAAAGTCTTATATTTCCCAAGTGCAATCCCTTGTATTACCACTCCATTGTATCTTAACTAATTTCATAGTTTTGTTTCTCAGTTTCTTTACATCCTTGCCAATAATCTTTAAAGGCTCTCTTGGAACTGTCAACTCCGGTGTGATCTCTAAGTCTTGTTGTGCAGCTTGTTCGATGATCAAATTAGGGTCATGAACATACCTTCGAAGATTGAAAATATGAAACACATCATGTGCACCCAATAACCATTCAGGAAACTGAATTGTATTAGCCAAGGTTCCAATCCTTTCTAATACTGGAAGATGTCCAATATATCTGGGTGATAAATTTCCAGTCTTTCCAAACCTTATGACTCCTCTTAACGGAGAAATGTTTAGAAATACCTAGTCATCCATGGAGAATTCCAAGTCTCCTCTCCGTTGATCAACGTAACTCTTCTACCTATTGTAACGACCCACATGTTACGTATCGGAGGATCGTAAAATATTTTTATTTAATTCTCTAAGGTCAGATCATTCTTATATTTTGATATGTTTTTCATGGGGATGTAAGACATGTCCATGATTTTTATCAATTTTGTTTGTGACCATTATGCCTCTGTAATTTTTGTTCAGGGAATAACTTTTGATTGAGATCAAATCAGGTGTTGGAATCAATTTCATTGGAGCGGAAATGGTGTTTCGAATTTCTAGTGGTCACATTAAAGATTTGGCTGAGCGGTTTGGGAGGAATCGCTGTTTTAGTGTTACACATTTTCTAGACAGACTAATTAGTCATTTGTAGGCATGTTTGCGAGACCCATTATGCTAGAGGTTGTTGGCTATAAATAAGAGGGTAGTGGTAAGAAGAATGGTTTAGTTTCTTCATTCTCTCATTTGGTTGGGAATTGTGATTCTCCAAACTCAACCAAATACACCTCCACTTCATTTCAATTCATAGATTTACACAAGAAGATTGAAGATCAACATCGAAGAAGAGTAGATCACACTAAATTAATTGATTTGAAGGCCATTCTTCGCAATCTGAATTAGAGTTCATCAATTTCAAGCAATTTTGTGGATTTGGTGAGTGATAGCATCTCTAACACGTATTCAATCGAGTACATGTGTTTGTTTGATATTATTTCATCAAAAGGTGTGATTTTCACCTATACATAATGGAGGTAAGTATATTTTCAATTCAAATCACCATTGGATTTAATCTAGCAAGATTATGACGGTAAATTCATATGATAATTCTACATTTATGCAAGTTTAGATCCATTTATTGATTCATTCATTGTTTTATCGTGATTTGATGAATTTCATATGATTGAATGATGATTATTTGATATGCTAATTGTTGTTCAAGATTGATTTGTTGTTTTATTGATTGTTTGGATGAAATCGGTCGATTTGGATGAGTTTTGTGCATAGATGTCCGTCGTTGATGGTGAAGCAGGTATGGATGGGTCGACAAAAAGGTGGATCTAGGAATGGGTCACACGGAAGGTGATGGATCGGTGGATTGTTGCATAAGAAATGGATGGATCGGGTCAAAATGCTTGGTCGTTCGAAAGCAATGGGTCGGCCAAGAGAGCACTTTGTGAAAAGTTGTGTCTGGCAAAGGTGCATTCGGTGGAAATATGGACTGAATCAATAGGGACCAGATGCTTGGCAGATGGATGGATCGTAGGCTGCAATGTGGTAAAAATTATGTTTCGGTCGTTCGAAGTGTACTTGGTTCGGACTGTTGTTGGAACGTGGCTAAAAATTGGATCGACCAGGCGTGTACACGAGTGGATCACGAGGGATCAGGCCATAAATGGTGGATCGCGAAAGGCATTGATGGATCAGGGAAAGCTTAGAGCGCACAACAGAAAGTAGGATTGGCTCGATTGCACATTCGATGGATCGCCACTCCAGGATGGATCGGGAAAGAACAGTTCGCATCGCAAAATACTGGATCGGGAAAGTACGGCACCTGGCAAAAATGCGGATTGGCTCAAGCGGCACACGGTGGACCGGTTTGCAATGGATCACTGCGTGAGAACAAAGGAATGGATCGGTAAAAGAATGAGTGGCAGAGTAAGTGATAATTCTGATGTGCATGCGATGGATCGGGTAAGAATGGATCGCATGAACTGGTGTGATCCATGATGATGGATTAGTTGGAGATCCATGTTACGTATAGTGAACGATCCATAAAATTTCTACTGGATGATGTTTATTTTGGTTCAACGATGGGTATAGCTACGATGTGAATTCTGACAGAATGTTCAAGGAAACTGAAGTGTTCGTTGATCGATGAAATGCAACGAAGTTGTGAAGACAAATCAAGGGTCGAGTTTATAGATAATGCTTGCTCAAGAAGGTGCTTGAGCTTATGGATAGCCACTGATGACTAGAGATATTGAAGACCGATGGATTATCGTTAGTTGGAGCTTCTAGTGGACTCAAATCTGGGGTATAATGGGGATGCCCAAAATACCAATGGGTTGAGTGCCCTAGGCAGTCATGATGGGCCTAGATACGAATCATGATGCCGTATGGAGTTTTTCTAGAACCAAGTTACCATTATCCCTTGATGGATAATAAGATGGGCCAGTCATACGATTAACAATGGTTCATGGCAAGGTTGGCGGTGATAGCCAGAGTTATGGACATTGATTGCTTATTTGTATCGTCTCGTTTGTATTCCTTGATGAATTACTTTGGGTTGTTCATCCGGTTGTGGATACGCAGACTAAGTAGCATGTAACAGGTAGTAGACCTTGATGAGGACAATGCTGCAGAACGACGACGAGCAGGAGGCTGACGTATTATTTCCTACTATATCTACTATTAGTTATTTCTGTTGTTACGGTTGATATGATTCTCTAAGTGACTTTGTAGTGAGTCATTTTGTACAAATTCTGATGTATTCCAATGATGTATGGATATTTTCATGATGATATGAAAATTTTAAGATTCTGCTCAATTATTGTTCACTATTATCTGCCTGTTGTATATTTTCTATTATATTTTCTCCTTGCATTGCAAGTTATACGACAGGTTCCGCGTGTGTTTTCTACTCATGATGATCGTCCCATATCGACCTAGCACGTCATACAATGTACTTTTCCTTGGTTTGCGCGGGAGGTACGAGGTGGTCATCACATTTGGTACCAGAGCTTTGGCAAAGCGATTTTATTCAAAGTTCGTGGACGTAATGACGTATGAAAAGGTGTTTGTATTTACTTATGGATGATTACTATATTATAGTGTATAGTATAATAGCGCTTGAACTCAATTGCAGTTATTCTCATGTGTGACTACTCACTCTATTTTCAGATTTAGATTGAGTCATCGATCTTCGAGACATACTGCTAGGGAGGAGCCTGTTCCTAGAAGGGGAGTTGGTGGTTTACCAAATTGCCCAACTATGTTCGAGTCCATGGTGGCAGCGATCATGAGGAGGGTACCTGCTTCAGAGATAGTTGCGGTAGATGTTGGGGTTCAAGTGCAAGTGCCTAGGGTGGTTGATTTCACTAAGTTGTGTAAGGATTTCACTATTGTAGGAGGAAACCCATTCAAAGGGACAGAGCTGACTGCAGAGATTCAAGGGTGGCTTGATACTTACATTCAAATATTCAGAGACTTGAACATTGACAATGCGACTAAGAGGAAGCTTGCATCGAGACAGCTACAGAGCAGAGCTATGGATTGGTGGAACTCTGTAACTATAGAGACTCCAGAAGATGAGATCTCGCGGGATCAGTTCCATATCTAATTCGATATGAAGTTTACCTTCTAGAAGTCTATTATGTTCAAGAGGTTTGTTGAGTTAAAGCAGAATGGTCGGCCAGTGTTGGAGTACGTTTCTAATTTTGAAGCTTTGTCCAAGTATGCTCATTCATATATTGAGACTCCTTACTAGAAGAATGAGAAGTTCATCATGGGCTTGGATAAATACCTTAGGAATCAGCTGGTTGATCATCTGGATGACCCTTATGAGATGATTGTCAAGAGAGCTTTGAGGCGTGGGAGTTTAATTTCCCAGGGAAGAAGTTGTCACTGCGATCAAGGAAGACCCAAAAACACGGCAAGGAGGAAATAAGTAAAAGTGGAACGGAAAAAGAAAGCAGCAACAACAACAAGGGAATGATGGTCAGAAGAAGCAGAAAAGCGAAGTGATTTTCAATAACTGCTAGCAGAAGGGCCATTTTTCCAAGGATTGTAAGAATCCAAAAGCTGAGAGGAAGTGCTACAACTGTGGTATACCAGGGCATAACAAGAAGGATTGTCCAGAACCATGAAAGGGTAAGCAGACAGTGAAGGCGTATGCATTGTAGGTTATGCCATCTTCTTCGAGAGCGCCTACGATAGAGGAGAAAGGGAAGAGTGTTGTTGTTCAAGGTACACTTTCTATTGGAGATGTTTCAGTTTGGGTGTTGTTTGATAATGCAGCATTTCATTTTTTTTCATTTGCAATGAGCTTGTGTGCCGCTTGGGATTGGAACACGATATTGTTGATAGAACATTAGTTGTGACTAATCCATTGGTGGGGTTCGTCTAGCTTGTGTATGCTTTGTCGTGGTCTAGTGTTGTCGAGTCATGGTTGCTCGTTTGTGTGTGATTTCTTTATGTTGAAATATGCTGGGTTTAGGATTATTTGGGTATGGACTAGCTCAAGAGGTATGTAGCTAAAATGGATTGCGAGAAGCTAGAAGTGACAGCCGGGAATGTGGAAAGGCGAATGGTTGTGATTCGATGTAAGCCAGAAGACGGTGTCATTGTAAGATTTTTATATTCACTTGTGATTCCACAGGAAGATTTGTCATCTGTGTCGATCGCTAGTGAGTTTGATGATGTCATTGTGGAGGTCAAAGGTTTGTTGTCGCATCGCGAGATTGAGTTCAGAATCGATTTGGTCGAAGGTGCTAGACCTATCGTAATGCCCCTTAGGAGGATGGTGCCTTGAGAACAGCGAGAGTTATAGGTGCAAGTTATAACCTTTTGAGTAAGGGATTCATTCAGTGGATCATGTCCAAATGGGTTGCACCAGTTGTGTTTACAACCAAGACTAATTGATCTTTGAGATTGCATATGGACAATCATGAGCTGAACAAGGTGACTAAGAAGAATAAGTATCCATTGCCGAGGATAGATGTAACACTCCACCTCCATTAATTTCACTCACAAAGGGAATGCATTAACCTCAATGAAGCATTATAGGTAAAAGATGCAGATAAATTACAAGACAGACAAATAAAGCAGTGGAAAAGAATTAAAACTTTTCTTCATTGATAAAACAATAGCTTTGTAAAACAGCTTGTACAAAGATTGTTTTCTAACACCAAAACACCAATACCCAGTACAACAAAATATCTGTCTTGTTTAATAAAATAAAGAAGCCTAAAATGACAATGATATTCCCCCAATAAAGCATGAGCCAGCCATTGCAGTGGAAAGGAGAGTCCAAAGCAATACGTCGACTATCTTCGAGCTTGGAAAGAGAAATGGTCCAAACTAAGTTGAGCTATTCCCTCCCTGACTACCGGGGGAACGGAAGAAAAGAGGCGAAACAAAACTAGGTCAGACATAAGTCTGGTAAGTCTAGTGATTTTCAGTATGTAAACAGGTAATAGTAACATGACATGAATAAACTGAATATAAGACAATACCGTGATAACATGGATAACAAGATAACCTAATATTAGCATAAGATATGATAAGCCAAGATAAACCGAATGCGCTTCTACTCTTTCTCTGCTTCGCTACTACCCCGTTATTCTGATTTTTATATCTCTGATCTCCTGTTTTCTCTACACCAACTAACCAGTATCCTAACTAGTGTCTTTTATAGAATGATCCGTATCCCTACTAGTGTCCCAGTAGTAACCTATGAAAAAGGATTTGTATCCCCTACTAGTGTCCCAACTAGTATCCTGTGTTATATAATAAGGTGATCCCCCCTGGCAATTGTGGTAACCTTCAGGTGTACATCTAGTATGAGGATCTTACCTCAATCAGCCTAATTGCCATGAAGATGATAGATGTATCCTTACTACCCTATCGATCGGATCCCTACTTGTATTAGTTTTCCTTGTGTCTGTGTCAATCGGCCCTCTCTTGCGTGTAGATACCCTGTGCTGGTCCCACCATAAGGTGTATCAATCCCTGTGATAGCAACCCGACATGATTCAAGATGCGTAGTGTATACTACTGACGCCCAGTGCCTGCTTTTCCACTCCGGAGCACGTGCACGCCCATACTCTGTCGGAACTACACTACTGCACCCCCTACAGCTATTTTGACCGCTTATAACCAGCCCAGTAATCGTGCCCCATCCTGCCTAGTTCAGGGTTCCATGATACACCTATGTGGGTTACTGCTGAAATGAGTCCCCGTTACTAGGGTTTCCTACTGGTTAAGTTTGTGGGCCTATATATACAAATATTACCCACCTACACGAGATGTACTTAACCCTCCCACTGATTCAAACATGTTTATTTAACGGTTAAGTTTGTGGGCCTTTATATACTAATATTACCCACCTATAAGATTTACTTAACCCTCCTACTTATCAAGTCAGTCTGTATTATTGGTTAAGCTTGCCCTAACCCTACCCACTTTGTTCATGTAAAATTGGTTAAGTGCTGTCCATTCATGTTAATTTAACCCACCCACACATCATGTTGTATTGGTTAAGTGTTTCCTATTAACTTAAACCTGTTCACTCATCATGTTATATTGGTTAAGTGATTCTTATTAACTTAACCCCGCTCGTTCATCATGCTATATTGGTTAAGTATTTCTTATTAACTTAACCCTTCTCATTCATCTTGTTGTACTGGTTAAGTGTTTCCTATTAACTAAATATTGTTCATTCATCATGTTATATTGGTTAACTTAACCCTGCTCACTCGTCTAATTAACATGTTATAACGGTTAAGTGTTCTAAATTTACTTAACCCCACCTACTTGTCTAATTAACATGTTATAACAGTTAAGTGTTCTAAATTTACTTAACCCCACCTTCTTGTCTAATTAACATATTATAACGGTTAAGTGTTCTAAATTTACTGAACTCCACCTTCTTGTCTAATTAACATGTTATAACGGTTAAGTGCTCTAAATTTACTTAACCCTACCTTCTTGTCTAATTAACATGTTGTATTGGTTAAGTGTCGCCTATTCATATGTTACTTAACCTTACCATTCTTAGCATGTCTGTTTATTGGAATTAATTAATTTATTAATGCCCCAACCTCTCACATTAGACCTGTTGTTTGCTGTTGCTGGATGTGCCGGGCGGTTCCGGGCATACTTCTACCTCAAACTCATTTTAATCTCGGGTTTTGGACTAAATGTGCTAACCTCTCACATTAGATCTGTGTTGTTGCGGTTACTGGATGTGCCGGGTGGTTCCGGGCAGTTTTACACCGCAACTCAATCTAACCACGGGTTAGGCATGTTCATCTTTTAGCCACTTTACATATTTACAATTTATATTCATATGTAAATTATCCACAAGTGTTGTCAATTCAAGTCATGCCCCATTTACCCTTTAAATTATGTCCATAATTCTAGGTATACAAATTCTACCATTTCATGCTACTAATCATTTACATGATTATGAGCTAATTTATGCCAATAGCATGTAGTTTAATATTTTTCCCCAACATCTCTTCTGTTATTCGTTCGCATAATTCACATAGAACGTTAGGCTCGCAAATTAGCCTAACTTATAAACAAAAGGGAAAAGAAAGGGACATGTAACATTCTAACATGCATAAACAATATAGATCAACATGCATAGTATAAATTTGGGATAGAACGACATAGACTTAATTAAGCATATAGGCATGATCTTGCATTTAAATTAATTCCAATTAACATGCGAACTGGCATAAGTTTGATTGTATAAACACGAACTTATATAGATCTCAAACATGGGTACTAGATTGGATCTAACATATAACATGTATGAACATAACTTAGCATGTAACTTACATACATAAAAGAACCACAAATTTAATACAACATGATAGGTTCAATGGTATCAGTCCCCAATAGTCTCATAGGCATAATAGGTTTTACTATGTCAGTCAAAACAGTCCAATAGGCATGATAGGTTTTACTATGTCAGTCACAACAGTCCAGTAGGCATGATAGGTTTTACTATGTCAGTCACAATAGTCCAATAGGCATAAGCAACTCAGAATTGACAAAAGGATAGGCATGAATAGAATTAGGCATAGTTCTAGATCCAGTTATTACAATCATGATTTCTTATTAGGTGTTCACATCCAAACAATAACTTTACTTACAGAAAAAGGACGGATCTTGATTTCTGGGATCTGATTTCTGAATTTGAAAAGCTAACCTTTGATGTAGACGTTTGGTTCTCTAATTCTTCTAATTGATTCCTAGTTTTGAATTTGATTCTCTAGTTTGGGGTAGATGAATATAGGCTAGGCCAGTTTGTAGACGAACAACATGACGACTTCATAGGGTGAGTTCTAGGGTTGAGGTTTGGGGTGATTACATAGAAGTTTAGGTTTAATTCTGGCCTTTAGATTAGTCTAAGAGAAATCAGAGCCATCAAACCAAAGAGATGTGTCATCCAGCCAACCATAGCATGACACATATGCCCTAATACCTCAGAAATCAATCATTGGCCAATCAGAGAAGGCCATGTTAAAAAAAACAATCTTTGACCAACAAAAATGCGCCACGTGCGCCACATGATGCGTACACGTCATATATATATGTATATATATTATAATTTTTTTTATCTATCTTCCCAATTAACCATTTTCCACTAAACCACTTTTTGAACTGCGTTCACAGTAAGCCACTTTTTAGCCATTCCCCTAAAACAAAAATATGGGGCTAGCGGGAATCGAACTCTATACCTCTTGTGTGCAAGTCACATGTTCTAACCAAACGAGCTACTAAGTCTTTTTCTTACAAACCTTAGGACAATTCTAAACATTATTCTTTTCTCATTCCTCTTTTTAATTTTTTGCTGCAATATTTAATTTCAAGATATCTTCTTCATTTTAAATCGTTTTTCTGCAAACCATAGATCTAAATTGACTAGAAAATCGCCACGAACGCAATGAT
The DNA here is from genome assembly GCA_030737875.1 of Allium sativum. NCBI lineage: Eukaryota > Viridiplantae > Streptophyta > Magnoliopsida > Asparagales > Amaryllidaceae > Allium > Allium sativum. Next base: position 974,198,899 of record CM060915.1, on the reverse strand, counting down.
GCTAATTTCGTGATCAAATTCCTGAAGCTCTTCAAAATTTTCTTTTTAATTGTTCGCATGTGTTTCTTTTCATTTCATGTATTGCACTTAATTAACTTATTACATGAAATATTTATTGTCATTATTTAATTTTTCTCTTAAATATATCCATGTATATAATATATATGCATATTTCCACTTTTAAAATTAAGTATTATTTGATTCGTTACTTTAACATTCACAGTAAATACGGGGTGTTACATTCTCCCCTTCTTTAATGGATTTCGTCCCCGAAATCTCTAAGAATGTATCCTAACATTCAACATCCATCTACTCAACCATCAATCGCAGGCATCCATTATCCTTAAAAAGATTTCTATTTCTTTCATGATCATATGCATAGTGTGTGTACATGCCCATATCTAATGCAAAATCAGGCGGTCTACTGATTCAGTTGACCTCTTTAATGAAAATTATGTCAGTGCTTTGAGTCCATCATGTATGCAATTATTCCTAATCGTACTTTATAACTTCTATATGAGTGCTCAATAATTCATACAAATGCAACATCCATATGATAACACATCAAGTTTCAATCATATATATACACATATATGCATATGTAATATGAAAGTGACTGAGCCGATCTAGTATCTAGTGTGTGTGTGTGTGTATGCATCCACGAGCAACCACTAGCAACCACTTGCAACCATCAATCATAACATGTTTCAAATACATGTTTACATTCATTGGTTTCTACCTAAGGATCGAGGATTGGACCGAGAGGATATACTTAAATGATATAGACTAGCAAATAAACTTTACAGAAAAAGAGAGATCAAGGATATACCCTCAAAAAGGGTATGATGTGTGTATCTAGTCTTCAGTCTTCTAAGTTGCATCTTCTTGAGCTTCACTCCATATTGCTCTGACTGTCTTAACTTCACGATTGCATAGCATCTTAATTTCTATTTCCAGAATATGCGTTGGAACTCATTTCACTGTTGCCTCTCGTTCCACCTTTTCTTCTTATAGTATACTTGGCACTACAACTTTTTTCGTGTCATGCTAACATTTCCTCAAAAGGTCTTCCAAAATCCTATTCACCCTTTCTGTCAAAGGATGACAAGCGGTGCTCAAACATAACTGCGTATTCATGGCTTCTTGCAAGCTTATTTATTAAGGTGACTAGAGGTCTATTCTCTACTTAATTTATCCATTGCGTCAGCTAACTGGGAGTCTTTTCTTTGTGAAGTCCCTATTTAATTCAAAAGCGTAGGTCTTACTCCTAGCGATGCCAACCACTAACTTAACCAAAGGTTTTTAAATCAAGGTTTGATATGTATTCTGAACTTTTCCTTTTCACATAAAGAGGACTTGAAGTCAACCTTTTTCTTCTTAAGGCATCCGCTATGACCTTACCCTTACATCAAAATGGCGCCTAGTTTGTGTTGCATGCATCCATGTGTGTAACAACCCGTATTTTGATAACGTGTTATAACCATAAATCTAGGCAGAATTAAATTTTAAGATCAGAATCAAGGGAAACGGGTTGCGCCATTGCGTCCGTCTTGAAATTCTGCTAGGAAACGAGTTCGAGTTTGCGAGAATCGGAGTCCGTATGAGGGAGATATGACCCTCCGAAGTTTCAGGAATTTTCAGAATCAAAAACAGCTCGAATTCGAATTCAAATTTCAAATTTCAAACGCAGAACAGACTGGGCAGGAAATTTCCCGCCCAGACCCAGGTCGACTAGGGAGTCGACTGGGCAGTCGACACCCCCCGGACCAGGTCGACTGCGCAGTCGACTTGGGTGTCGACCTGGTCCCCGAGCCCATTTTTGGGCCGGTGTTCGTTCTGATGTATCTAGTCCGAATTCTGTCCACATTCATCTGCCTAAACCTATTTAAACAGCCCCAAACCTGGCCTTCTCTACACACAATTCTATTCTGCTTCTGCTCTGCCTCTGTTCTAAATAAAAAAATAAAAATGGCGTCGCTACTCTGCTGGAATCAAAACTAGAAGCTAATCAACATCAACCTAAGCAACTCAATTCAAACTAGAGGTTAAGGCTTCAAGCAACGACGCCTAGACAATACTGAATCAAATCAGAAGATTAATCAAGTTAGACGTTTCAACGCGACAACGAATCGATTTGTCCTCTCTTAGCCAATCAATGTAAGTTCTAGTTATTTTCCGATTTAAATATTTGATTATAATATGGCATTGAATTAAAGTGAAATTGGATCTAAGTATGTTTATCGATCCAGATCTATTTCTGTTGTTTCTTGAATCTTGAGTTTTTGACTTGTCTATCTTTATTCTCGTGACAAGTTCATAATCTATTCAGCCTGTTGTAAATTAGTTTTCTCGATTCATGTTAATATTATTATCAAATTGTAATCTTCATGCCTGTGATGATGTTTTTCCCTCTGATCTTGCTTTTACTAAGAATTCTACCTTTCCCCTATTTATTTTCTTTTGATGAACCTTGGTCAATTTCGGACCTTGGCCTAAAATCGCGATTTGCATACGAGATGTATACGAGGGAATTGTAGGATTATTGCCTATATGAATATGTTGGAATTATTGGCAACATGAAATTGGAAATTATCACTGTATCTGCAAGTTTGGGGCTTGATCTGTAAATTTTGGTATAATCTTGTTATGGGGAAATTTGCATAAATAATATATACATGGAATTTGGCATTAATAGGATCTATGTAAAAAGGCATGAAACTTGGTATATATCTAAATTGGCTAGGATTGGACACATATAAATTGATATATGTAATTTTGACGTGGATCGTGACATATGTAAAAAGCTAGAACTTGTTATAGGTAAATTGGTGTAAACATGGAATACATGTAGTTTGATGTGGAACTTGAACATATGTAAATTGGCTAGAATTGGGCATATGTATATCGACATGAAAAGTTAGAACTTGGGCATATATATATTAATATGTAAAGTTGGGTTTTGGGTAGTTGGCTTGTATTGTAAATGAAAAGGCTATTACTTGGCATAACTTTATAGCAAATTTTAGTAATACTTTGGGAACACGTTTTGGGGCAAAAACGTGAGTTATGAACTTGATAATAGGCATAAGTTGAAAACTAGAAACTTGACATGAAACTTGCTTAGAAATTTGAACATTGTTATAACTTGAACATGGACATGATACTTAGATAACTTGAAAGTGGCCAACTCGAGGTTGGGTTGAGTTTGCAGTATAAACCTTCCCGGAACCGCCCGGCGAATCCAGTAACTGCAAACAAGAGGACCCAATGTGAGTAGTTGGTCATACCACGCTAAAACCCGAGGTTAGACTAGGTTGTGGTATAAACCTGCCCGGACCCGCCCGACGTAACCAGTAACCCCAACCAAGTCTAATGTGAGAGGTTGGGTGCATTAAGTAAATTAATGCCACATGATAAGGTTAAGTAATATGATTAGACAAATAACACTTTACCGATATGACATGAATGGGTGGGTTAAGTAATATGACTGGACTAGTAACACTTAACCATTTTAATATGACTAGTGGATGGGGTTAAGTTAACATGCACTTAACTAATCTAACGTGATGCGGGGTAAGGTTAAGTAACAAGTACAGAGGATAACACTTAACCGACACAACATGATAAGTAGGTGGGTTAAGTCACGAACTTGAACGACCATACTTAACCAAACTTGACATGCTAGACTGACAGGGTTAAGTCATGAATCGCTTGAATATACTTAACCAATTTGACATGATGATTTGGTAGGGTTAAGTCATGAACCGCTTGAATATACTTAACAAATTTGACACGATGATTTGGTAGGGTTAAGTCATGAACCGCTTGAATATACTTAACCAATTTGACACGATGATTTGGTAGGGTTAAGTCATGAACCGCTTGAACATACTTAACCAACTTGACACATGATTCGTAGGGCTAAGTCATGAACTTAAACGACAACACTTAGCCAATTTGACATGATTGTAGACGGGTTAAGTCACGAACTTGAATGACCACACTTAACCAACTTGACATGCTAGATTGATGGGGTTAAGTCTCGAATTTAAATGACAACACTTAACCTGCTGGATGGAAATCCTAGTTACGCGGTCCTTTTCAGCAGTAACCCACTAGATGTATCATGGTACCCTAGAACTAGGCAGGGTGGGGCACGATTACTGGGCTGATTGTAAGCGACCAGAACGACGGCTGAGTTGGTGCGCCATTGTAGGTTCAGGCGGACTACGGTCGTGCACGTAGTCCGGAGTTGAAAAAGCAGGCATTGGGCACCAGTAGGTTTACACTGTGCGTGCTTGATACGTGTCAGTGGTTGGCACCCTAGGGCTTGATACACCCTATGGTGGACCTAGCACAGGTGACTACATTCGTGATAGGGCCGTATGACACAGACACATGAACGAGATAGGACTTGTAGGGAGCCGATCGATTAATAGATCATTTCGTGAGACCAACTAATGGATCATTTCATGACATTGGGCAAGGGATCATTTTATAGTCAACACATGACACGGGTTGGGATACTAGTACGGTTGGTGCAGAGCAAATAGATATCATAGAAATATTTTAATGGTAAAGCAGAGAAATCTTGCGATACTTGATAGAAATCTTGCGAAATTATACTTAATTTATCTTGAATGGAAACCTGGCGATGTTATACTTGACAAAATCCATATGACGTTATTCTTAGTTATCTTTCCTGTAGCTTATCTTGTCATCATGCTTATGTTTACTTTCAGTTTATTCATGCCATGTTATCTTTACCTGTTTTTATGCTGAAAGTCACTAGGACTTACTCAGTCTTAATGACTGACCCGTTTTATTTCGCCTCTTTTTCTTCCGTTCCCCCCCCCCCCCAGGTTCGCAAGGTGGGAATACAGCTTAGTTCGGATCTTACCAAGCTCCAAAGCTCTTTCATGTACGACTTGGATTTCTCTTGGCTATGGCTTGCTTTGCTTTATTTGGGGAATGATTTATAACTATGGTTTTATGCTTCTTTACTATTGCAAGACAGATTTCAATGTAATTGACTGAATAGCATTTTGATGTAAAAGGCTTTAGACCTTACTAGATTTTAAAGCAATGAAATTTGGGTTTTCCTTCCGCTGTTTTATTTATGTTCTGTCTTGTAATATTTCTGTGTATGTTTACCTTGATAATACTCCACCAAAGCTAGTGCATTCCCTTTGTGAGTGACCCTAGCGGAGGTGGGGTGTTACATTTGGTATCAGAGCAGAAGGTTACCAGACTGGGAAAAAGTTTTCAAAAACCTTCTGAACTAGTTTTCAAAACATATACAAAGAAGCAAATTTTCAAGAAAATTTTGTTTTGTTTAAAGGCATATTCCCCAAAGCCATAAGAACTATCTTTTGATTCTCTCTTGAAATCTCTTCTCTCTCTTTTCACCATAGTTTCGTAGGCATACAACACATGTCGGAGGGCAAAGTAGTGCCCAACCTCCATCTGTAGCCGCAGTAGTTCCATCTGCGACTAATCTTATTTCAAGCTTTGTAGGATTGTCGTGCGATGGAGGTAGCTTTCGAGAAACTTGTCAACAAGCTATACAAGGATTGTAAGAACGAGGATAAAGAACACAAGCCTAAGGATGAGAAGCTTGTTGATAAGGCGTAATCCACGAAGGAGGAAAAGGTGAAAGGGAAGAGGTCAAAGTAAAAGAATAATAAAACCCATGACAATAAAGAACAAGATCGTCAAGAGGGCAATTGTATGCTCTCACTACTAGCATACCTAAGAGAGGTGGTAACGTTTCTGTTAAAAGTTTAGCTTCTCTTTTCTATCATACCATGGGAACTTTGTTTTTATACATCGCATCCTTTTAACTTTGCCTCGATAGTTGAGTCTCTGCACCTTAGTACTAGCGTAGCAGAGGATCCCATTTTTGTCTCAAATCCTGTTGGGGAATCGGCTCATGTATTCATGATTTGTTTGGATTTGAGAATGTCTATGCTAAGTGTTGAGTTTAGAAGTAATACTTATGTTTATGTTTTGGGCTATGGGTTGATTCTAGCGATGGAGTAGTTATCCAGTAATGGTGACATTCTCTGTTTTGAAAAGAGGGTAGTTAGACTCTTGACTGGCCTCGGTAATACCCTCGAAGTCGCGTGTAACCTTTAGGGTTCTCTCATGATTAGTTACCTAGAATTTCTTGATACATTTATTGATCCGCTCGAGTAGCGTTCACCACTAAGGCGGATGGTTCATTTCACTTATGCATGAGTTGTAGAAAGTCACCTTAGTAAGTACATTTGGCAACATGGTTGATATTTGTTATTTTCAAGAGATAGTTCTTCTGCGTGGAATACCTCCTAGTAAGTGAACAAGATCCAAGATTCACTAGTGAATTTTGGAGAGCTTGCATGAAACCATGAGTACGTAGTTAAGTTTGAGCCGAGTATACTAGAAGGAGAATAAGTAAAAGTGGAACGAGAGGCAACAGTGAAATGAGTTCCAACTCATATTTTGGAAACAAGAATTAAGAATCTATGAAGTTAAAGACGGTCAAAGCACAATGGAGTTAAGCTCAAGGAAACGCGACTTAGAAGATTGAAGACTAGATATGTGCATCATATCTCTTTTTAAGAGTATATCCTTGGTCCCTCTTTTCCTGTAGAGCTTACTTGCATGTTATCTTTTTCCTCTCGGTCCTATTCTCAATCAAATTTCTGTTGCAAACCCCATAGGAAGTATGACTCATCTGTTAGTAATACATTTTAGGGCTTGAGGGTGTCCGTTGGGTTGACTAAACTCTTTGGGTTTTATAGGAAACGGGTTGGTTTTAGGAAGGGATTCCCTTATGACCTAAAAGGAGTCCATCATGCTTAGTTTCCTCGAAACGTATATTGGTTTGATTGAGTAATTCTTTGGGTGTTAGCCTGATGTTGATTTCGGTCTCCGGGGCTGGTGCTTAGGGAGTTCTTCTCCTGATCAGTATATATGTGACATATATTTCCAGCTTTGACATGGCCTAATGGGCACAAGGTTTTTACTTGCTTCTATCATTCGGCTATACCTTTAGGTAGGAACAATTGGGTGTAAACATGTGTTTGAGACATGTTATGATTGATGGTTGCAAGTAGCTGCAAGTGGTTGCTCGTGGATGCATTTACACATTAGGCACTAGATCAGCTCAGTCACCTTTCATATTGCATATGCATGAGTGTTTATACTTATTTATGGATGAAATTGAATGTGTTATCATATGAATATTGCATATGGATGAATGTTTGTGCACACATATAGTGCTTACGTGACTAGGATTATTTTCATACATGTTGGATTCATGACACTAAACATATTTTGCATTAGAAAAATCAATCAGGCCTGATCATTTGCATTAGATAAGGAACATATACACACACTTTTTGCATATGTTCATACAACATTATAAATCTCTTAAGGACAATGTTTGCTTGTGGATGATGTTTTGGGTAGATGGATGATGGACGGTAGGATACGTTCTTCCTAACTTAGAGATTTCGGGGACGAAATCCTTTAAGGAGGGGAGAATGTAACAACCCGTATTTTGATAACGTGTTATAACCATAAATCTAGGCAGAATTAAATTGTAAGATCAGAATCAAGGGAAACGGGTTGCGCCATTGCGTCCGTCTCGAAATTCTTCTTGGAAACGAGTCCGAGTTTGCGAGAATCGGAGTCCGTATGAGTGAGATATGACCCTCCGAAGTTTAAAGAATTTTCAGAATCGAAAACAGCTCGAATTCGAATTCAAATTTCAAATTTCAAACGCAGAACAGACTGGGCGGGAAATTTCCCGCCCAGACCCAGGTCGACTGGGGAGTCGACTGGGCAGTCGACACCCCCAGGACCAGGTCGATTGCGCAGTCGACTTGGGTGTCGACCTGGTCACCGAGCCCATTTTTGGGCCAGTGTTCATTCTGATGTATCTAGTCTGATTTCTGTCCACATTCATCTGCCTAAACCTATTTAAACAGCCCCAAATCTGGCCTTCTCTACACACAATTCTATTCTGCTTCTGCTCTGCCTCTGTTCTAAATAAAAAAAATAAAAATGGCGTCGCTACTCTGCTGGAATCAAAACTAGAAGCTAATTAACATCAACCTAAGCAACTCAATTCAAACTAGAGGTTAAGGCTTCAAGCAACGACGCCTAGACAATATTGAATCAAATCAGAAGATTAATCAAGTTAGACGTTTCAATGCGACAACGAATCGATTTGTCCTCTCTTAGCCAATCAATGTAAGTTCTAGTTTTTTTCCGATTTAAATATTTGATTATAATATGGCATTGAATTAAAGTGAAATTGGATCTAAGTATGTTTATCGATCCGGATCTATTTCTGTTGTTTCTTGAATCTTGAGTTTTTGACTTGTCTATCTTTATTCTCATGACAAGTTCATAATCTATTCAGCCTGTTGTAAATTAGTTTTCTCGATTCATGTTAATATTATTATCAAATTGTAATCTTCATGCCTGTGATGATGTTTTTCCCTCTGATCTTGCTTTTACTACGAATTCTACCTTTCCCCTATTTATTTTCTTTTGATGAACCTTGGTCAATTTCGGACCTTGGCCTAAAATCGCGATTTGCATACGAGATGTATACGGGGGAATTGTGGGAATATTGCCTATATGAATATGTTGGAATTATTGGCAACATGAAATTGGAAATTATCACTGTATCTGCAAGTTTGGGGCTTGATCTGTAAATTTTGGTATAATCTTGTTATGGGGAAATTTGCATAAATAATATATACATGGAATTTGGCATTAATAGGATCTATGTAAAAAGGCATGAAACTTGGTATATATCTAAATTGGCTAGGATTGGACACATATAAATTGATATATGTAATTTTGACGTGGATCGTGACATATGTAAAAAGCTAGAACTTGTTATAGGTAAATTGGTGTAAACATGGAATACATGTAGTTTGATGTGGAACTTGAACATATGTAAATTGGCTAGAATTGGGCATATGTATATCGACATGAAAAGTTAGAACTTGGGCATATATATATATTAATATGTAAAGTTGGGTTTTGGGTAGTTGGCTTGTATTGTAAATGAAAAGGCTATTACTTGGCATAACTTTATAGCAAATTTTAGTAATACTTTGGGAACACGTTTTGGGGCAAAAACGTGAGTTATGAACTTGATAATAGGCATAAGTTGAAAACTAGAAACTTGACATGAAACTTGCTTAGAAATTTGAACATTGTTATAACTTGAACATGGACATGATACTTAGATAACTTGAAAGTGGCCAACTCGAGGTTGGGTTGAGTTTGCAGTATAAACCTGCCCGGAACCGCCCGGCGAATCCAGTAACTGCAAACAATAGGACCCAATGTGAGTAGTTGGTCATACCGCGTTTAAAACCCGAGGTTAGACTAGGTTGTGGTATAAACCTGCCCGGACCCGCCCGGCGTAACCAGTAACCACAAACAAGTCTAATGTGAGAGGTTGGGGTGCATTAAGTAAATTAATGCCACATGATAAGGTTAAGTAATATGATTAGACTAATAACACTTAACCGATATGACATGAATGGGTGGGTTAAGTAATATGACTGGACTAGTAACACTTAACCATTTTAATATGACTAGTGGATGGGGCTAAGTTAACATGCACTTAACTAATCTAACGTGATGCGGGGTAAGGTTAAGTAACAAGTACAGAGGATAACACTTAACCGACACAACATGATAAGTAGGTGGGTTAAGTCACGAACTTGAACGACCATACTTAACCAAACTTGACATGCTAGACTGACAGGGTTAAGTCATGAATCGCTTGAATATACTTAACCAATTTGACATGATGATTTGGTAGGGTTAAGTCATGAACCGCTTGAATATACTTAACAAATTTGACACGATGATTTGGTAGGGTTAAGTCATGAACCGCTTGAATATACTTAACCAATTTGACACGATGATTTGGTAGGGTTAAGTCATGAACCGCTTGAACATACTTAACCAACTTGACACATGATTCGTAGGGCTAATTCATGAACTTAAACGACAACACTTAGCCAATTTGACATGACACGTAGACGGGTTATGTCATGAACTTGAATGACCACACTTAACCAACTTGACATGCTAGATTGATAGGGTTAAGTCTCGAATTTAAATGACAACACTTAACCTGCTGGACGGAAATCCTAGTTACGCGGTCCTTTTCAGCAGTAACCCACTAGATGTAGCATGGTACCCTGGAACTAGGCAGAGTGGGGCACGATTACTGGGCTGATTGTAAGCGACCAGAACGACGGCTGAGTTGGTGCGCCATTGTAGGTTCAGCCGGACTACGGTCATGCACGTAGTCCGGAGTTGAAAAAGCAGGCATTGGGCACCAGTAGGTTTACACTGTGCGTGCTTGATTCGTGTCGGTGGTTGGCACCCTAGGGCTTGATACACCCTATGGTGGACCTAGCACATGTGACTACATTCGTGATAGGGCCGTATGACACAGACACATGAACGAGATAGGACTTGTAGGGAGCCGATCGATTAATAGATCGTTTCGTGAGACCATGTAATGGATCATTTCATGACATTGGGCAAGGGATCATTTTATAGTCAACACATGACACGGGTTGGGATACTAGTACGGTTGGTGCAGAGCAAATAGATATCATAGAAATATTTTAATGGTAAAGCAGAGAAATCTTGCGATACTTGATAGAAATCTTGCGAAATTATACTTAATTTATCTTGAATGGAAACCTGGCGATGTTATACTTGACAAAATCCATATGACGTTATTCTTAGTTATCTTTCCTGTAGCTTATCTTGTCATCATGCTTATGTTTACTTTCAGTTTATTCATGCCATGTTATCTTTACCTGTTTTTATGCTGAAAGTCACTAGGACTTACTCAGTCTTTATGACTGACCCGTTTTGTTTCGCCTCTTTTTCTTCCGTTTCCCCCCTAGGTTCGCAGGGTGGGAATACAGCTTAGTTCGGATCTTACCAAGCTCCAAAGTTCTTTCATGTACGGCTTGGATTTCTTTTGGCTATGGCTTGCTTTGCTTTATTTGGGGAATGATTTATAACTATGGTTTTATGCTTCTTTACTATTGCAAGACAGATTTCGATGTAATTGACTGAATAGCATTTTGATGTAAAAGGCTCTAGACCTTACTAGATTTTAAAGTAATTAAATTTGGGTTTTCCTTCCGCTGTTTTATTTATGTTCTGTCTTGTAATATTTCTGTGTATGTTTACCTAGATAATACTCCACCAAAGCTAGTGCATTCCCTTTGCGAGTGACCCTAGCGGAGGTGGGGTGTTACAATGTGTACCGTAAGCCTTTAACTACCGTAAGGTAAAAGTCAAAACTGGGGCCGTTGTAAGAGCCCTCTTCGATTGGTGGAAAGCCATATCACAACCAATATCCCAAGCAAAGGTTAGATTCTTCTTCGTCAATCTTATAAGTGGGGCTAATACCTTCGCAAAGTCCTTAATGAGCTTCCTATATTAGCCCGCTAGTCCAAGAAAGCTTCTTACTTCTGTTGCATTCCTTGGGACCTTCCAGTCTTGCACCGCAACTACTTTTGCAGGATCTACTGCTATCCCTTTTTTGGATGCCACATGTCCTAGAAACCTTACTTCTTCTCTCCAAAAACGGCATTTTTGGAGAACATCGCCTTAGGTTGTTGCGCTAGGGTATCCGAGACTTCCCTTAGATGCAAAGCATGTTCTTCCTCATTCCAAAATATCATCTATGCACAAGCGAAGTGAATCATCTGCCTTTGTAACAAAAACAACTGGAGCACCCCATTCAGAAATACTTCGCCTTATGAACCCTTTTTCAAGTAACTCTTTTACTGAGCCCTTCCTTTCCCTTGGATTCGTGTGTCGTACAGGTAATGCAACTGGTTTTGCATTGTCAACTAGATATATGCGGAAGTCTATCTTGCATTTTGGGGGACAACCCCTAACCTAATCAGAAACATCTGCATACTCATGGAACTACTCCAACGGATCACAAATCGTCGATAGATGCATCAAGTGATTCTAGGTAGCTAAGAAAAACTGATCCCTTAGGATCGCACGAAATCTCGAGGGTATTCCCGAGGCAAGTCGAAAGTCTAAATACCCTCCTTTAACAATTACTAGCTAACCAATCCATGCCTAGAATCAACCCATAGCCCATGAAACCAAAGACATAAGAATTACACTTTGACTCAATTCTTAATATAGCTATTCTCAAATCCTTACAAACCAAAGATAAATGACCCGAACCACCAATTGGATTTGAGACAATAATGGGATCTTCTACTATACAAGTACTAAGGTGCAGAGACTCAACTATGGAAGTAAATATAAATGAATGTGAAGCGCTAAAATCAAAAAGAGTACTAACAGAATGATCAAAAAGAAAAACTAAACTTTTTCAATAGAAACTCTACTACCTCTCTCTTAGGTATGCTGGCGGAGAGAGCATGCACTTACCCTCCTGAAAATCCTGTCCTTTGTTCTTGCCCTTGTCCTTAATTACATGACCCGTTATACCATAATAACGACACTTCCTCTTGTCTTAGATTTTTCTTTTCTTTCCTCCTTCATGAACCAAGTCCATATCCATGAGTTTCTCATTCTTGGGTTGTGTTCTTTAGTCAAACTCCCTTATTCTCATCTTTGCCATCTTTGTGTAACTTGTTCACAAGTCTCTTGAAAGCTACCTCCATTGCATGGAAAATCCGACAAACCTTGAAAGAAAATTAGCCATAGGTGAAACTACAGCGGCTATAGATGGAAGTTAGGTACTTCTTCGCCCTTTGACAGGTGTCATAGTCTCATCAAGCCAACGGAACCATGCAGGGATGAGGTTACCTCCCAGAAAGCTAGGAACCCCGGAGACTCAAGAAAGAAGGAAACAAGGATTCAAACAGAAGATCAAACGATAGTGCATATGGCTTTGGGGAATATGCCTTTAAAACAAAACATTCCTTTTGAAAATGCTTCTTTTAAAACCGTCTGGAAAATAATTTTTCAAATCTTTTGTCTGATCTGGTAACCTTCAGCTCTGATACCAAGCGTAACACCCCACCTCCATTAATGTCACTAACAAAGGGAATGCATTAACTTCAGTGAAGCGTTATAGGTAAAAGATGCAGATAAATTACAAGACAGGCAAATAAAGCAGCGGAAAAGAATAAAAACTTTACTTCATTGATAAAAACGCAACTTGGTAAAACAGCTTGTACAAAAATTATTTTCTAACACCAAAACACCAATACGCGGTACAACAAAGTATCTGTCTTGTTTAATAAAATAAACAAGCCTAAAATGACAATGATATTCCCCAATAAAGCATGAGCCAGCCATAGCAGTGGAAAGGAGAGTCCAAAGAAATACGTCGACTATCTTCGAGCTTGGAAAGAGAAACGGTCCAAACTAAGATGAGCTATTCCCTCCCTAACTACCGGAGGGAACAGAATAAAAGAGGCGAAACAAAACTAGGTCAGACATAAGTCTGGTAAGTCTAGGGATTTTCAGTATGTAAACAGGTAATAGTAACATGACATGAATAAATTGAATATAAGACAATACCGTGATAACTGGGATAACAAGATAACCTAAGATTAGCATAAGACAAGATAAGGCAAGATAAACTGAATGCGCTTCTACTCTTTCTCTGCTTCGCTACTACCCCGTTATTCTGATTTTTATATCTCTGATCTCCTATTTTCTCTGCACCAACTAACCAGTATCCGAACAAGTGTCTTTTATATAATGATATGTATCCCCTACTAGTGTCCAACTAGTATCTTGTGTTATATAATAAGGTGATCCCATCCCCACAATTGTGGTTGCCTTCAGGTGTACATCTAGTATGAGGATCTTACCTCAATCAGCCTAATTTCCATGAAGATGTTAGATGTACCCTTACTACCCTATCGATTGACTCCCTATTTGTATTAATTTTCCTTGTGTCTGTGTTAATCGGCATTCTCTTGCGTGTAGATACCCTATGTTGGTCCCACCATAAAGTGTATCAATCCCTATGATAGCAACCCGACATGATTCAAGATGAACAATGTATACTACTGATGCACAGTGCCTGCTTTTCCACTCCAGAGCACGTGCACGCCAATACTCCGTCGGAACTACACTGCTGCACCCCCTGCCGCTATTTTGACTGCTTATAATCAAACTAGTAATCGTGCCCCACCCTGCCTAGTTCAGGGTACCATGATATATCTATGTGGGTTATTGCTGAAACTGGTCCCCGTTACTAGGGTTTCCTACTGGTTAAGTTTGTGGGCCTATATATACAAATATTACCTACCTACACGAGATGTACTTAACCCTCCCACTGATTCAAACATGTTTATTTAACGGTTAAGTTTGTGGGCCTATATATACTAATATTACCTAGCTACCCAAGGTTTACTTAACCCTCCTACTTATCAAGTCAACCTGTAATATTGGTTAAGCTTGCCTTAACCCTATCCACTTTGTTCATGTAATATTGGTTAAGTGGTGTCCATTCATGTTAACTTAACCCACCCACACATCATGTTGTATGGGTTAAGTGTTTCCTATTAACTTAACCCTGTTCACTCATCATGTTATATTGGTTAAATGTTTCTTATTAACTTAACCCCACTCGTTCATCATGCTATATTGGTTAAGCAGTTCTTATTAACTTAACCCTTCTCATTCATCCTGTTGTACTGGTTAAGTGTTTCTTATTAACTTAACCATGTTCATTCATCATGTTATACTGGTTAACTTAACCCTGCTCACTTGTCTAATTAACATGTTATACCGGTTAAGTGTTCTAAATTTACTTAAACCCACCCATTTGCCTAATTAACATGTTATAACGGTTAAGTGTTCTGAATTTACTTAACCCCACCTTCTTGTCTAATTAACATGTTATAATGGTTAAGTGTTCTAAATTTACTTAACCCCACCTTCTTGTCTAATTAACATGTTATAACGGTTAAGTGTTCTAAATTTACTTAACCTCACCTTCTTGTCTAATTAACATGTTGTATTGGTTAAGTGTCGCCTATTCATATGTTACTTAACCTTACCATTCTTAGAATGTTTGTTTATTGGCATTAATTAATTTATTAATGCCCCAGCCTCTTACATTAGAACTGTTGTTTGTGGTTGCTGGATGTGTCGGGCGGTTCCGGGCAGACTTCTACCGCAAACTCATTCTAACCTCGGGTTTTGGGCTAAATGCGCTAACTTCTCACATTATATCTGTGTTGTTGCGGTTATTGGATGTGCCGGGCGGTTCCGGGCAGTTTTACACCACAACTCAATCTAACCTCGGGTTAGGCATGTTCATCTTTTTGCCACTTTACATATTTACAATTTATGTTCATATGTAAATTATCCACAATTGTAGTCAATTCAAGTCATGCCCCATAGACCCTTTAAATTATGTCCATAATTCTAGGTATACAAATTCTACCATTTCATGCTACTAATCATTTACCTGATTATGAGCCAATTTATGCCAATAACATGTAGTTTAATATTTTTTCCCCAATATCTCCCCCGTTACTCGTTCGCATAATTCACATAGAACGCTAGGCTCACAAACTAGCCTAGCTTATAAACAAAAGGGAAAAGAAAGGGACATGTAACATTCCAATAGGCATAAACAATATAAATCAACATGCGTAGTATAAATTTGGGATAGAACGACATAGACTTAATTAAGCATATAGGCATGATCTTGCATTTAAATTAGATCCAGTTAACATGCGAACTAGCATAAGTTTGATTGTATAAACATGAACTTATATAGATCTCAAACTTGGGTACTAGCTTGGATCTAACATATAACATGTATCAACATAACTTAGCATGTAACTTACATATATAAAAGAACCACATATTTAATACAACATGATAAGTTCAATGGTATCAGTCCCCAATAGTCTCATAGGCATAATAGATTTTACTATGTCAGTCACAACAGTCCAATATACATGATAGGTTTTACTATGTCAGTCACAACAGTCCAATAGGCATGATAGGCTTTACTATGTCAGTCACAACAGTCCAATATGCATAAGCAATTCAGAATTGACAAAAGGATAGGCACGAATAGAATTAGGCATAGTTCTAGGTTCAGTTATTACAGTCATGATTTCTTATTAGGTGTTCACATCTAAACAATAACTGTACTTATAGAAAAAGGATGGATCTTGATTTCTGGTATCTGATTTTTGAATTTGAAAAGCTATCCTTTGATGTAGACGTTTGATTCTCTAATTCTTCTAATTGATTCCTAGTTTTGAATTTGATTCTCTAGTTTGGGGTAGATGAATGGAGGCTTGGCCGGTTTGTAGACAAACAGCATGAAGACTTCATAGAATGAGTTTTAGGGTTGAGGTTTGGGGTGATTATATAGAAGTCTAGGTTTAATTCTAGCCTTTAGATTAGTCTAGGAGAAATCAGAGCCATTAAACCAAAGAGATGTGTCATCCAACCAACCATAACATGACACATATGCCATAATACCTCAGAAATCAATCATTGGCCAATCAGAGAAGGCCATGTTCAAAAAAGAACAATCCTTGACCAACAAAAATGCGCCACGTGCGCCACATGATGCGTACACGTCATATATATATATATGTACATGTATATGTATATATGTATATATACATATTTTCTATATGTATATTTATAAATTTTTTTCTTTTTATCTATCTTCCCAATTAACCATTTTCACACTAAACCATTTTTTGAACTACGTTCACACTAAGCCACTTTTTAGTCATTCCTCTAAAACAAAAATATGGCGCTGGCGGGAATCGAACTCTGTACCTTTTGTATGCAAGTCACATGTTCTAACCAAACGAGCTACTAATTATTTTGCTTATAAACCTTAGGACAATGCTAAACATTACTTTTTTCTCATTCCTCTTTTTTCATGTTTTGCTACAATATTTAATTTAAGGATATCTTCTTCAGTTTAAATCGGTTTTCTGCAAACCATAGGTCTAAATTAACTAGAAAATTGCCACGAATGCAATGACGCTAATTTCGTGACCAAATTCCTGAAGCTCTTCAAATTTTTCTTTTTAATTGTTCGCACGCGTTTCTTTCCATTTCATGTATTGCACTTAATTAACTTATTACATGAAATATTTATTGTCATTATTTATTTTTTTCTCTTAAATATATCTATGTATAAATATATATGCATATTTCCACTTTTAAAATTTAGTATTCTTTAATTCATTACTTTAACATTCACATTAAATACGGGGCGTTACAATAGATGATTTGTTCGACCAGCTTCACAGGGCCAAGGTGTTTTTCCAAACTGATTTGGCGATGGGATTTCACCAGTTGAAAGTGGTGAAGGGTAGTTTGCCAAAGACTGCTTTTAGACACCATCCGGTTTCTTTGAGTGGCTGGTGATGCTACTTGGATTGACCAATGCACCAACGTATTTCATGGATCTTATTAACAGGATGTTCAGAGATCAGTTGAACAAGTTCGTGCTTGTGTTTGTGGATGATATTCCGGTTTACTCCCGGAATGATAAGAGCATAAGACACACTTGCGAGTTGTTTAGGAAATATTACGAAAGCATTAGTTGAAAGCTAAGTTTTCAAAGTGTCACTTCTGGAAGAATGAAGTGAGGTTCTTAGGCCATGTTATTTCTAGAAATGAAATACGAGTGGATCTCACTTAGGTGGCAGTAATCCAGAACTGGGATAGACCTAAGAATGAAACGGACGTGCGAAGTTTCATTGGGTTGGCGAGATATTATCGTTGTGTTATCTAGGATTTCTCTAAGAACAAGATTAATGAAGAAAAATCAAGTGTTCACTTGGAATGCAAAGTGCGAGCAAGCTTTCGGAATCTTGAAAGAGAGACTGATGGGTGCTCCTGTTTTGACAATTCCAAGTGGCAATGAGGAAATGAGGAAATGGTGGTATACATCGATGCATGCAGTACTGGACCTGGAGAAGTACTGATGCAGAAAGATAGAGTTGTGCCCTATGCAAGCTGGCAGCTGAAGCCGCATGAAAGGAATTATCCAACTCATGATTGAGTTGGCAGCGATCATGTTTTTTCTGAAGATGTGGAGACATTACCTGTTGGGAGTTCGATTCGAGCTGTTTATGGACACAAATCGGTAAAGTATCTTTTCTCCCAAAGGATTTGAATCTTTGGCAACAACGGTGGTTAGAGTTTATGTCATCGTATGATTTTGGTATTACCTACACTTCTAGTAATGGTAACGCAGTGGCGAATGCGTGGAGTCGAAAAATGCGAGTTTAGGAGCGATGTTTTCAGAGTCGAGTACTTGGCAGGATTGGATTTCTGGACTGGGTGCGAGCTGGAGCCTGAAATGTTAGCAAGCTTATCGATAAGACCTACTCACATCGAAACGATTGGCGAAAACCAAAAGCATGATGAAAAGTTTGTCGAGATTATCCAGAAGCTGGAAGTGAGAGCAGAATCAGAGAAGGATAAGGAATTTGAGGTTGACCGAGAAGGTTGGCTTCAGAAGAAAGAACGACTGGTTGTTCTTGATATCAATGAATTGAGAGATGAGGTTCTGAAGGAATGTCACCACTCAAAGTTGACGATTCATCATGGTGGTAATAAGATGTATCGGGATATCAAGCAAGTTTACTACTAGGAAGTGATGAAGAGGGGTGTTGGAAATGTTATTTCCAAGTGCATGAACTGTCAGTTAGTGAAAGCTGAACAGAAGAAGGCGAGTGGATTGCTTCAGCTGTTGGAAGTTCCTAAGTGGAAATGGGAGCAAGTATCGATGGATTTTTTCGATGGACTACCTGGAACAGGGAAAGAAATGAAGGAATTTGGGTCATAGTGGATCGCTTGACCAAAAGTGCAAGGTTCATTCATGTCAAATCGACTAGACGACATCAAAGTTAGCTGAGCCATATATAAAATGGATAGTTCGATTCCATGGTTTCCCAAAGAGCATAGTGAGTGATCGAGATCCATTTTTCATAAGTGTATTTTGTAAGAGTTTGCAAGAGACTTTGGGAACTGAGCTATGTTTGAGTACTACTTATCATCCCCGGACTGATGGTCAAACCGAACGAGAGAATCGAGAAATCGGAAGATCTCCTTAGAGATTGTGTACTGGACTTTGGAGGATCGTGTGAAGACCATCTACATTTAGTTGAGTTCGCATATAACAACAGTTACCACTCGACTATCTACCGTCTAGAAGTCTATTTTGTTCAAGACGTTTGTTGAGCAAAAGCAGAATGGTAGACCAGTGTTGGACTACGTTTCTGATTTTGAAGAATTTTCCAAGTATGCTCATTCATATATTGAGACTCCATACCAGTAGAATGAGAAGTTTGTCGTGGACTTGGATAAATACCTTGGGAATCAACTGGTTGATCATCCGGATAACCCTTGTGAGAAGATCATCAAGGAATCTTTGAGGCACGAGAGTTTGTTTTCGAAGGAAGAAGTTGTCGCTACGATCAAGAAAGATCTGAAACCACAGGAAGGACACAATAAGAAAAAGTGAAATGGAAAGAGGAAGAGAAAGGGAATGATGGTCAAAAGAAGCAGAAAAGTGAAGTGACTTACTACAACTGCCAGCATAAGGGCTATTTTTTCAAGGATTATAAGAATCGAAAGCTGGGAGGAAGTGTTACAACTATGGTAAACAAGGGCATAACAAAAGGATTGTCCAGAATCACCGAAGGCAAAGTAGATAGTGAAGGCGTATGTTTTGGAGGTTGAACCATCTTTTTCGAGAACTCCTACGACCGAGGAGAAAGGGGAGAGTGTTGTTGTTCAAGGTATGCTTTATGTTGGAGGTGTTTCGGTTCGAGTGTTGTTTTGTACTGTAGCATCGCATTTTTTCATTTACAATGAGCTTGTGTGTCGCTTGGGTTTGGAACTCGATATTGTTGATAGACCATAGTAGTGACTAATCCACTACGAGGTTCATCTAGTTTGTGTATACTTTGTCGTGGTCTAGTGTTGTCGAGCCATGGTTGCTCGTTTGTGTGTAATTGCTTTGTGTTGAACTTTGCTGGGTTTGGGATTATTTTGGGTATGGATAGGCTCAAGAGATATGCGGCTAAAGTGGATTGCGAGAAGTTAGAAGTGACAACTGGGAATGTGGAAGGGAGAATGGTTGTGATTTGACATAAGCTAGAAGATGGTGTCATTGTAGGCTTTTTTTTATTCGCTTGTGATTCCACGGAAAGACTTACCATCTGTGTCTATCGCTAGTGAGTTTGATGATGTCTTTGAAAAGGTCAAAGGTTTTCCACCGCATCGCGAGATTGAGTTCAGAATCGATTTGGTCGAAGGTTCTAGAACTATCGTAATACTCCTTAGGAGGATGGCGCCTAGAGAACAGCGAGAGTTATAGGTGCAAGTTAGTCGCCTTTTGAGTAAGGGACTCATTCGGCGAAGCGTATCCTAATGGGGTGCAACAGTTGTGTTTACAACAAAGACTGATGGATCTTTGAGATTGTGTGTGGACTATTGTGAGCTGAACAAGGTGACCAAGAAGAACAAGTATCCATTGCCAAGGATAGACGATTTGTTTAACCAACTTCACAAGGCCAAGGTGTTTTCCTAGATGAATTTGGCGATGGGATTTCACCAGTTGAGAGTGGCGAAGGATAGTGTGCCGAAGACTACTTTTAGGACACCAACTGGTTTCTTTGAGTGGCTGGTGATGCCATTTTGATTGATCAACGAACCAGCATATTTCGTGGATCTTATGAATAGGGTATTCATAGACCAGTTGAATAATTTTGTGCTTGGTTTTGTGGATGATATTCCGGTTTACTCCCGGAATGAGGAAGAGCATAAGACGCACTTGGGAGTTGTATTGGAAATATTGCGAAAGCATCAGCTGAAAGCTAAGTTTCCAAGTGTCAGTTCTGGAAGAATGAAGTGAGATTCTTAGGCCATGTTGTTTCTAGAAACGGAATAGCGGTGGATACCACTAAGGTGGAAAAAATCCAAGACTGGGATAGACCTAAGAATGCAATGGACGTGTGGAGTTTCCTTGGGTTGGCAAGATATTATCATTGTTTTATCAAATATTTCTCCAAGATAGTTGCATAATTAACAGGATTAATGAAGAAGAATCAAGTGTTCACATAGGATGCAAAGTGTAAGCAAATGTTTGGAATCATAAAAGAGAGAATGATGGGTGCTCCTATTTTTTATAATTCTAAGTAGGAATGAGGAAATGGTGGTATACATCGATGCATGCTATACTGGACTTAGTGAAGTATTGATGCAGAAAGATAAGAGTTATGGCCTATGCAAGTCGTTAGCTGAAGTCGCACGAAAGGAATTATCTGACCCATTATTTAGAGTTGGTATCGATCGTGTTTTCCCTGAAGATATGGAGACATTACCAGTTGGGAGTTCGATTCGAGCTGTTTACTGATCACAAGTCATTGGAGTATCTTTTCTCCCAAAAGGATCTAAATCTTCAACAACAGTGGTGGTTTGAGTTTCTGGCATCGTATGATTTTGGTATTACCTATGCTCTGGGTAAAGGTAATGTATTGTCGGATGCGATGAGTGAAGAAACATGAGTTTGGGAGCGATGTTTTCAGAGTGGAAGCACCTCGAGTACTAGGCAGGATTTGATTTCAAGCCTAGGTGTGAGTTAGAGCCTGAAATGTTGGCAAGCTTATCAATAAGAACTACTCTCATCGAAAGGATTGGCGAAAGCCAAAAGCGTGATGAAAAGCTTGCCGAGATTATCCTAAAACAAGAAGCGAGAGAAGGATAAGGAATTTGAGGTCGATCGAGAAGGTTGGCTTTGGAAGAAAGGCCGACTGGTTGTTCCTGATATTGATGGATTAAGAGATGAGGGTCTGAAGAAATGTCATCACTCAAAGTTGACGATTCATCCTGGTGGTAATAAGATGTATCAGGACATGAAACGACTTTACTATTGGGAAGTGATGAAGAGGGATGTTGGAAATGTTATTTCCGAGTCCATGAACTATCAGTTGGTGAAATCTGAACAGAAGAAGCCGAGTGGATTGCTTCAGCCGTTGGAAGTTCCTAAGTGGAAATGGGAGAAAATATCAATGGATTTTATCGATAGAATACCTAGAACCAGGGCAGGAAATGAAGGAATTTGGGTCACAGTAGATTGCCTGACCAAAAGTGCAAGGTTTACTCATGTCAAATCGACATGGATGGCATCAGATTTAGCTGAGCCATATATAAAATGAATAGTTCGATTCCACGGTATCCCAAAGAGCATAGTGAGTGATCGAGATCCATTGTTCACAAGTGCATTTTGGAAGAGTTTGCAAGAGATTTTGGGAATCGATCTATATTTATGTATGACTTATCATCCTCGGACTAACGGTCAAACCGAACGAGAGAATCAATTAACAGAAGAGCTCCTTAGATCTTGTGTACTGGACTTCGGAGGATTGTGGTAGGACTATCTACATTTAGTTAAGTTTGCATATAACAATAGTTAGCGCTCGATTATCTACCATCTAAAAGTCTATTATGTTCAGGAGGTTTGTTGAGCAAAAGAAGAATGGTCGACTAGTGTTGGACTACGTTTCTGGTTTTGAAGCTTTGTCCAAGTATGCTCGTTCATATATTGAGACTCCTTACTAGATGAACAAGAAGTTTGTCATGGGCATGGATAAATACCTTCAGAATCAGTTGGTTGATCATCTGGATGACCCTTATGAGAAGATCGTCAAGAAAGCTTTCAGGCATGAGAGTTTGTTTCCTAAGGAAGAAATTGTCGCTGCAATCAAGAAAGATCCAAAACCAAAGCAAGGAGGAAAAAATAAAAAGTGGAATAGAAAGAGGATGCAGCAACAACAACAAGGGAATGATGGCCAGAAGAAGCAGAAAAGCGAAGTGACTTGCTACAACTGCCAGCAGAAGGGCCATTTTTTCAAGGATTGTACGAATCTAAAGTTGAGAGGAAGTGCTACAACTATGGTAAACCAAGGCATAAAAGGAAGGATTGTCTGTAATCGCCGAAGGCTAAGAAGATAGTGAAGGCATATGCTTTGGAGGCTATGCCATCTTCTTCGAGAGCTCCTACGACAGAGAAGAAAGGGAAGAGTGTTGTTGTTCAAATTACGCATTATGTTGGAGGTGTTTTAGTTTAAGTGTTGTTTGATACTGAAGCATCGCGTTCTTTCATTTGCAATGAGCTTCTGTGCCGCTTGGGTTTGGAACCCGAGAATGTTGATAGACCATTAATTGTGACTAATCCACTACAGTGATCATCCATTTTGTGTATGCTTTGTTGTGGTCTAGTGTTGTCAAGTCATGGTTGCTCATTTGTATGCGATTGCATTGTTTTGAACTTCACTGGTTTGGGATTATTTTGGGTACGGACTGGTTAAAGAGGCGTGCTGCTAAAGTGGATTGCAAGAAGCTGAAGGTGACAGTCGGGAACATGGAAGGGTGAATGATTATGATTCGATGTAAGCCAGAAGACGGTGTCTTTGCAAACTTTTACGTTCGCTTGTGATTCCACGGGTAGATTTGTCATCTGTGCTGATCACTGGTGAGTTTGATGATGTCTTCGAAGAGGTCAAAGATTTGCCACCGCATCACAAGATTGAGTTCAGAATCAATTTGGTTGAAAGTGCTAGACATATCATAATGCCCCTTAGGCAGATGGCGTCTAGAGAACAGTGAGAGTTACAGGTGCAAGTTAGTGACCTTTTGAGTAAGGGATTCATTTAGCGGAACATGTCCGAATGAGGTGCACTAGTTATGTTTGCAACTAAGGCTAGTGGATCTTTGAGATTGAGTGTGGACCGTCGTGAGCTAAACAAGGTGACCAAAAAGAACATGTATCCATTTCCAAGAATAGATGATTTGTTCGATCAGCTTCACAAGGCCAAGGTGTTTTCCTAGATGGATTTGGCAACGGGATTTCACCGGTTGAGAGTGGCGAAGGATAGTGTGCCGAAGACTACTTTTAGGACACCATCCAATTTTTTTGAGTGGCTGGTGATGCTATTTGGATTGACCAACGCACCAGCGTATTTTGTGGATCTTATGAATAGGTTGTTCAGAGATTAGTTCTACAAGTTCTAAAAGCATAAGACGCACTTGCGAATTGTTTTTGGAATTTTGCGGAAGCATTAGCTGAAAGCTAAGTTTTTGAAGTGTCACTTCTAGAAGAATGAAGTTAGGTTATTAGGCCACGCGATTTTTGGAAATGGGATAGCGGTGGATCTCGCTAAGGTGGCAGCAATCTAGGACTGGGATAGACCTAAGAATGCGATGAACATGTGGAGTATCCTTAGGTTGGCGGGAAATTATTGTTGTTTTATCAAGAATTTCTCCAAGATAGCTGCACCATTAACAGGATTGACAAAGAATAATCAAGTGTTCACATGGGATGCGAAGAGTGAGCAAGCTTTCGGAATCCTTGAAGAGAGACAGTTGAGTGCTCATGTTTTTACAATTCCAAGTGGGAATAAGGAAATGGTAGTATACGCCAATGCATGCGCAACTGGACTTGGAGAAGTACTAATGCAAAAAGATAAAGTTGAGGCCTATGCGATTCGACAGCTGAATCCGCCTGAAAGGAACTATATAACTCATTATTTAGAGTTGGCAGCGTTCGTGTTTTCTCTGAATATATGAAGACATTACCTATTGGGAGTTTGATTCGAGCTTTTTACTGGTCACAAGTCGCTGAAGTATCTTTCCTTCCAAAAGGATTTGAAACTTCGGCAACAATGGTGGTTCGAGTTTCTGGCATCGTATGATTTTGGTATTGCCTATACTCCTGGTAAAGGTAACGTATTGGCAGATGCGCTGAATGAAGAAACATGAGTTTAGGAGCGATGTTTTCGGAATGGAAGCACCTCGAGTACTTGGCAGGATTTGATTTCAGGCCTAGGTGCGAGCTAGAGCCAGAAATGTTAGCAAGCTTATCGATAAGACCTACTCTCATCAAAAGGATTGGAGAAATCCAAAAGAGTGATGAAAATCTTGTCAAGATTATCTGAAAGGTGGAAGTGAGAGCAAAACCAAAGAAGAATAAGGAATTTGAGGTCGATCGAGATGGTTGATTTCAGAAGAACGGACAATTGGTTCTTCCTGATATTGATGGATTAAAAGATGAGGTTCTGAAGGAATGTCATCACCCAAAGTTGATGATTCATCCTGGTGCTAATAAGATGTATTGGGACATGAAGCGAGCTTACTACTGGAAAGTGATGAAGAGGGATGTTGGAAATGTTATTTCCAAGTGCATGAACTGTCAGTTGGTGAAAGCTGAACAAAAGAAGCCGAGTGGATCGCATCAGCCATTGGAAATTGCTAAGTGGAAACAGGAGCAAGTATCGATGGATTACCTAGAACCAGGGCAGGAAATGAAGAAATTTGGGTCATAGTGGATTGCTTGACCAAAAGTGCAAGATTTATTCATGTCAAATCAACTTGGATGGCATCAAAGTTAGCTGAGCCATATATAAAATGGATAGTTCGATTCCATGGTGTCCCAAGGAGCATAGTGAGTGATCGAGATCCATTGTTCACAAGTGGATTTTGGAAGAGTTTGCAAGAGACTTTGGGAACCAAGCTATGTTTGAGTACGACTTATCATTCCGAGATAGATGGTCAAACGGAATGAGTGAATCGAGTATCAGAAGATCCCCTTAGAGCTTGCGTACTGGACTTCGGAGGATCGTGGGAAGACCATCTACATTTAGTTGAGTTCGCATATAACAACAATTACCAGTCGAGCACCGAGATGGCACCATACGAGACGCTGTATGGTAGACCATGTAATTCTCCGGTATGTTGGTTAGAGACTGGAGATAAGTTGGTACTTGGGCCAGAGATGATAAGAGAGACATCAGACTGTATAGAGATCGTTCGGCAATGAATGAAGGCAGCCCAAGATCGTTGGAAGAGTTACGATGATAAGTGTCCAAGGATTTGGAGTTTGACATTGGTGATATAGTTTTCGTGAAGATTTCACCGTTGAAGAATATTGTCCGATTCAGAAGTAAAAGATAGTTAGCCCCAAGGTTTGTTAGACCGTTTCCGATAGTTGAGCGGATTGGAAAGCTTACGTATAGATAGGATTTATCAAAGAATATGTTGAGTGTGCACAATGTTTTCCATGTGTCTTTTCTATGGATGTGTGTACGATTCGAATGTGGTCGTATCTCCGGATTATTAAGAAGACCTAGAAGTCGAGTCTGTAGTTTCAAGACCTCGTAAGCCGCTTAGCGTTGTGGGGAAATACACGAAACAACTTAGGAGGAAGACGGTTAAGCTAGTGAAGGTGCAATGAAGTGAGGATGATGTCGATTATACATGGAAAATAGAAGAGAGTATGAAGACGATCCATCCAGGACTCTTCGTTGGTATGACCCGTTGATGTCGTGTCACCCTTACACCATTGTAACTTATGTTGTTATTTGAATTCCATGTGCTTGGTTAAGGTTATGGATGCTAGATTGATTGGTAGATTGGATCCTCATGGATGGTACGCATGCAGAATAGTTTTGATTTCTCGTGTTTCCTTGGGATTTCGAGGGCGAAATTCCTAAAGGGGATGGGAGAATGCAATGATCCACATTATATGTATCGAAGGATCGTAAAATATTTTTATTTAATTCACAAAGGGTCACATCATTGTCATATTTTGATATGTTGTTCATAGGGATATAAGACATGTCCATGATTTTTATTAATTTTGTTTATGACCATTTTTCCCATGTTAGTTTTGTTTAGGGTATAACTTTTGAATGGGACCGATTTCAATAGATTGGAAATGGTGTTACCAATTCCACAGAGTGATCACATTAAAGATTTGGCAGAGCGGTTTGGGAGGAATCGTCGTTTTAGTGTTACACATTTTCTGGACATACTAATTAGTCATTCAGTGGGCTGATTAGTGAGGCTCATTAAGCTAGGGGTTGTTGGCTATAAATAGGAGGGTAGAGGTAAGGAGAATGGTTTAGTTTTTTTATTTTCTCATTTGGTTAGGACTTGTGATTCTCCAAACTCAACCAAATACACCTCCACTTCATTTCAATTCATAGATTTACATAAGAAGATTGAAGATCAACATTGAAGAAGAGTATATCACACCAAACTAATTGTTTTGAAGGCCGTCCTTCGCCGTTTGGATTAGAGATTCAGCGATTTCAAGGAATTTTGTGGAATTGGTGAGTGATAAGCATCTCTTACATGGATTCAATTGAATATATTTGTTTGTTTGATCTTCTTTTAATAAACACATGTCATTTTCACCTAAGTCTAATAGAGGTAAGTATACTTTCAATTCGAATCACTATAGGATCTAATCTAGAAAGATTATAACAGTAAATTCATATGCTAATTCTATGTTTATGCAAGTTTAGATTCATTTATTGATTCATTCATTGTTTTATCATGATTTGGTGAATTTCATATGATTGAATGATGATTATTTGATGTTCTAATGATCATTGATGATTGATTTGTTGTGCTATTGATTGTCACTACACTAAAACAGCAAATTTGACACCCCTCCCCCCATCTGCTAAATTTGATATAGGGTATAGCCGTATCAAATTTGATTTGGTTCTTAGCCATATCTAAATATTTAGATAAGGCTATGAACCTAATTTAAATTTGATACGGGTATAGACTGTTACAAAATCTTGCCTCTTTTAGGGTAAAAATTTTCCCCGAAAATGCACACCTTTCCCTCCTTAATTTTAATTCCCTCATGCTCTCTCCCTCCCTTTCTTTTATTTCCCACGGCGAATATTGTATCTGGTGCCCTATTTTCATTTCTGAAATTGCTCCCGAAATAGTATACAAATCCGAATGTTGTCTACTCAAATCAACTTCTTGGTCATCGTCTGCAAATCGTGTGTCTCAATTTCTCGTAAAATTTTTGATTTGATTCAATTTCTTTTAATCGTTACTTTTTCACGATTGTTTCAACATGCTCTAAGACTGGAGCTATTTACTGGTTTTTACCCAAAGGCAGTTGCAAAGCAAGGTTGAACGTTGAATAAAGAAAGATTTTCGCAGTTGGTCATATTTCACCATGGTTAATGGACATGTTATTTGATCTATTTCCTTGTATTAGTCATACAGGATAAGTAGAATATGAACCTGAATTTTGTTTGTTAAGCGGTCATACCCATTCCAGTAAACAAAACTAGTTTTAGGTTAACTAGTTAATTCATATGATGAACCATACATATGAATTAGCTAGTTTTATTTACTTTTCATGTAAGAACCTAAAAAAATGTACTAAAACTAATTTTATTTATTGATTTCAATAAATAAATAATTCGTGTACTGAAATAATACCAGTGACAATTTATAAACTATAAATACCTAAAGGAAATGAACTCGCTCAGGCCTGAAAATTCCTTTGATGTTTATGTTTAAAGTGGTTGGGCCTATTTGTGATTCAGTGGAAGATGAAGAAACAAAAACTAACTTGCCAATGAAAACATACGGTTAAAGTAAGACATGGGAATGTGTAAAGGGAGGTGGGACCATTTGTTTGATGCAATTATATAGGTATTAATTTTATTATATAGATAGCAGAAAATTTTGAATTGTATCAACATTTTATAAATTATAGCAATTTTTGAATAGGAGGGCAACATGACATTTGTGATCCAGTCATGTGTGAAGAGTGGTTGGGCCCATTTGAGATCCAGAGGTAAATGGAGAAACAAAAACAAACTTGCCAATGAAAACAAATAGTTAAAGAAAGATACGGGCATGTGTGAAGGGAGGGCGGGCCCATTTGTTTGATGCGATTATGTAGATATAATTTTTGTTATATAGATAGTAGTAAATTTTGAATTGTATTAGCATTTTATAAATTATAGAAATTTTTGAATAGGAGTGCAACATGCCATTCAGTATAGACAAAAGGTGGATTAATGAATCTAATAAAAGATCAACATATTATATAGGCAGAGTGAAGAAGTTTATTTGTTTTGTTGAAGAAAACGGTGGTAAGAAAGGAGTGTATTTATGCCCTTGCACTCGGTGTCAAAATATGAAGACATTCAAATTAGATGAAATTCATTTTCATTTTCTTAGATGGGGTTTCATCCAATCATATAGCGTGTGGTATTTTGGCAACAATGTGAGCATCAATCCTCCCGAATTAAGAAATATGAAGTCACATAATTACCACGTCATAATGAAACATTTGCTTCCGGTATTTTTTCAATGTACTTATACATAGCATAAGGATCTACGAAATGTTGTTCATCGTATAAGTCTATTCTTTATCATTTTGTGCTCAAAGATGATCAATAAGGAACATCTTATAAAATCAAAGGCTATGTTGGTGGAAGCAATGTGTGTTTTGGAAAACATTTTCCACCTGCATTTTTTGATATCAGTATTCATGTTATGGTTCATTTAGCCGATCAAGCATTGATTTGTGGCCCCGTCAGATATAGATGGATGTATCCTTTTGAATAGTAAATAACTAATTTCATTTATGTACATTACTATTTGGTATAAATAGCTATCGTGTACAGTATATAATTGATCACATTCATAGGTTGATGAAAATATATAAATGATATGTGCGGAACAAAAGATACATTGAAGGGTGTACTATAGAAGGATCGACGTATAACAAGTTAGCTTTTATTGCATGGAATATATCGCAAACAGAGGTTATGGAGATTATAAACATACCCTCGAAGCATTTTTAGACAAGAATGATGAGTTTCTGGTGAGATGCCTTCAGATAATGGTAAAATATAACGTTAAAACCCAAGTGCAATTTGAACAATTACGTAGATGGGCCCTTAATAAGTATGATCAATTGGATCCATGGAAAAGTAAGTTCATGAAGTAGGTTTCAAATTTTCATTTTTTAATTTGATTTATATGTTCATTTCGATATGTGTTTTGTAAAGAAGGTATAACTCCTATGCGAAAAGCACCAGATTTCAACCACGAGGCAGAGGTACAACTGTCAAAGTCCTTCAACATTTTACTATATGGTTACGTAATGAGGTATTACATCATCTTAAGTATTTCACGTGTTTATAAGTTTGTAATACACCTTCATGACTATGCTTTAGCTATTTATTGTGTTTTATGTAGTTATTGAAGCGCAGTGATGTTGACCCAACTCTCTGGCGGCTAGTACACGAGCCGAAGTTTTTTTTTTGAAAATTGGTTAATTGCATTATTAGGCATGAAGGCCTATAGAGAAAAAGATTACATCACGCAACACAATTCAATATAACATTATGTAACATACTTAAACTAACTGCCAACTAAACATTCCATTTATAAAATGACAGCAGACAACTTCGTTTCCCCCAATTCCGCTCGCACCAATCATGGCGGCTGTTGAGGGTTTCGGCTTGTTTTTGGAGTTTCGCCCCTCACATCCAACAGATTTAGACTTCCTAGTTCAGCAATTGTCTGTTCCAAGCTTTCAGTAAGCAATTCTCGTTTGAATCTCTTCGTGCCCCATTTAATTTCGTCAAATGCAATTTTACTGACTACACTCGCTTTTCTTTGCTTCTCCTTGAAAATCCTTGCGTTTCTATCCTTCCACACTGCGTTGGCAGCAGCTATCACGATGGTGGAATTCAATTTGGTCATCAGATTGTTGAGATTATTATTCCTGGCCAGGTATGACAACTGTTCCTCCAGATTATAACTTTGTATTGGTATCTTAAACGCATCCATGCAATTCTTTAGAACTGTAGAAGAATAGTCATACTCAAAAAAAATATGTTTATGATTTTCCTCTGATGATTTGCATAAAACACATAGAATTTCATTGGTTATGCCCCAATGTGAAATTTTGTCTCTTGTAAGAAGTCGATGCATCATAGCTTTATATACTAAGTAAGAATTTTTAGGACAAATTGGTCTATCCCAAATAATTTTACTCCGTTCGAGTTTATGATGTTGAAAGCGAATAACATTCCGTGCAGGTTTAATTGAAAAATTACTGCTTGAATTCTGGCTCCATATGTCATTATTTCTCCCTGAATATAAAGCCATACCCTGAATAACTTATTTGTAATCACTTCCACATGGTATAGAGTCACACTTCCACTTCTGGTTTTCGATTATAGTATCCACTGTTTTTTTTGGTAGGTCGTATGCTGAATAAGTATCATATCCAACAATATCAACAAGATCTTTGCCATCAATCCACTGATCCTTCCATAAGCTAGTATCCCTCCCGTTAGCAATTTCTCTTATACAGTTAGCAGCTAGTATATGTCTCATTTTTAAAATTGATTTCCAAGTGGATGATGCATTATTATCTATAGGCATATGCCATAAATTACCTTTGATATATCGTTCTCTCATCCATCGTGCCCAAATGCCATCTGATGTTAAGATTTTCCAGCCCTGTTCATGGGTGAAAAAAATCTCTCATCTCTCATAAATTTCTCAAGCCAACTCCGCCTTCTTCTTTTGGTCTACACAAATCCGAGTATTTTATCTTGTGCATCCCACCTCTCCATATAAAATCAGCACAAACTCTTTCTATCTTTTCTATCGATGCCAAGGGAATTTTAAAAGTTTGACGCCAGTATTTGACTTTGGCTTGGATCACAGTATGAACCAATTCTATTCTTCCTGCTAGTAATAGAAATTTAGAACTCCATCCTTGTAATTTGCTTTTGATTTTGTCTATCAAACCCATACATTATCTGTAAGTGATTTTATTAGTGGACAGAGGAACTCCAAGATATTTGACTGGTAGTTCCACTTCAGTGGCACCCAGAGTCTCCAAAATTCTATCTCTTCCACCGCAAAATCTGTTGAAATAGCATTTTTGACTTGTTCTCACTTAACTTTAATCCAACATATTTCTCCAATGAAATAAACAAGTTTTTAATAGTTCACTCCGCCTTTTCATTTGACTTGATGCAAATGATTAAATCATCTACATATAGAAGATGGCTAATCTTGGGTTGGATGTTGTACACCGTCTGAACTAGTCTGTTATGCTCTACCAGTTCCATTTGGAGTGAAAAATATTCCATCGCTATTGCAAAGAGGTAAGGAGAAAGTGGGTATCCTTGCCTAATACCACGATTAGATCCAGTGTGACCTTTAGGCACACCATTTATCATGATAGAGAAGGTAGAAGTATTTATGCATTCACTAATCAACTTAATAAATTTTCAGGAAAACCCATACTTCTTAACATATGAACAACAAATTGTCAATTAATTTTGTCATATGCCTTATGAAGGTCAACTTTCATACAGAATTTATTCGCACCTAGTTTGTTGAAGTTTCTAATAAGTTCATGTGCCAATAGCTAGTTTTCAGAAATGCTCCGCCCTTTTATGAATGCACTCTGACATTCAGCTATGATGTCTGGTAGTATATGCTTCATTCTGTTGCAAATGACTTTACTCAGAATTTTGTACACCACATTGCAACACTCAATCGGTATTCTTCAGGTCGGGAAGGATTTCCAACTTTTGGGATTAAGCATATGAAAGTGTGATTAATCTCTTTAATGATTTTCTAGTATTAAACGCCTCTTGTATCATCATGAAAATGTTTTCTTTCACATCTTGCTAGTGCAGTTTGTAGAACATAGAATTCAGTCCATCGGGGCCCGGACTCGAATCAGCACCGATGGAGGAGATTGCAGCCCAAATTTCGTCGACTACGGATGCGACTACACAGCATCCTCCTACCTCGAGCATTGATTTTCCTCCTACATACAACAGTAGGTAAATTAGTTTCATACATGCCATTATATAAAGTTGTAAAGTATTCTATAGCATCATTTTCCAAATTAACAACATTGTGGCTATTAGAACCACTCATATCATTAGCCTGGTGACAACTATTAATATGAGATCTAATAGACATCTTAGTGTAAAAAAATTTGGTGCATTCTTCTCCTTCAGTGATCCATCCTTCTTTAGCTTTTTGTTTTAGCTCAAGAGATTTGTTTTCGAGGGCTTCCTTTAGTTTGCCTTGAGTTTCAGTGTACAGCTTCAATACTTCATTTGAATTATCCCCTGCGTCGATCAATTGCAAACAGTTATCACATTTATTTACTAGTTGAGTGAACGTGTCATTATCTTTAGTTCTACATCTGTTCCATTCTTTGAGGCTATTTTTTGCAAACTTTAGGAGTTGAAGGAGTCTGTAACTAGCACAACCTGGTTTTATGTGGCATTGATTGAACTTTATGACTTCCTCATAACTATCTATTTTGTGCCAAGAATTAACATATCGAAATGGATTTCCTTTGTTAGTCTTTGGAATTTCAGAAATTTGGATATGAATCGGACTACGATCGCTAGTAAACGTAGATAGAATACTCACTTTTAGATCATGAAATTTGTTGATACATTCAGCATTGACTAGAAACCTGTCGATTTTACAAGAAATTTTCTTTTCTTCACCACTTCTCCATGTATATTTCAGGCCGGAGTTTATTGGTTCGAGCAATCCCACTCCAGCAACACAGTTGTTGAATTCAGTGAGTTGTGCTGCTATTAAATGTTGTCCTTCTTGCTTATCTTTTTTGTTTAATACAACATTAAAGTCCCCCATAACAAACCATGGTCCCGTAATGTTGTTCGCAATGCTTTTGATTTTATCCCAGAGATTATTTCGATCACTTGCATAATTACTTGCGTAAACTGCCGTTAGTGTCATCTGCATACCCCCAATATTAGTAGCTTACACCGTTATTTGTTGTTCATCCATCTCCTTTAAATTCATTTTCCATATGTTTTTTCTCCATAGGATTAAAATTCGTCCTTTACTACTAAAATCATTATTATGATAGTGTTCCCATTCTGTTCCCATAGTGTTGGTGAAATTTTCCATATTGTTTACTAAAAATTTGTTTTCCAAAATGCATAGAATGGAAGGCACATATGTCCTTCTGATTTGTAAAAGGTCTAATTGACGAATATCATTATCTAGACCTCTTACATTCCACATAATTATTGACATTTAGGAGGAATTTGCTTGTTCCTCAGAACCCTTGGTGAGGAACTAGCCATACTTCTACTTGTACTTTCTCTTTGTTTGTATTTGAATTGATTTTCATACTCCTTGTTTGGTTTTGTCATTGTTTTGGGATTTCTTGTTGGAAGTTCTTCTTTCTCTTCATCTAATAATTCAATTTCATTAATGTTTATTTGCTCATATTTTCAGGATTCACTTCCTCCCTTCGAGTACCCTGGGGTTGATTATCAGTTTGATTCATGTCTTGGTTCTGATGTTGCTACTCAAGCTTCACCTCCTGATGTTCTGAATTTTCCATTTGGTCTCCAGAATTATCTGATGCATTAGGTGAAGCAGTTTCAGTCTGATGATGTATATATGTTTTTTGGCTTGATTCATTCAAGCATGTCTGTACATTTGTCTCGCTGTGGTCGTTTCCTTGTATAGTTTCATTAGTTGTAGTGTTTTTGGGGGTGCTCACATTAGGATTTTACTGATTACCGTCTTGTGTGGCAGAACTTATGTTACTCTCCTGTAAATTAACGTCCCTCGCTATCCATACTTGTATAGCTAGCTTGACCACCACGGCACACTACTCATCACTATGCCCAAAACACTTGCAACTTTTGCATCTTGGGGGCATATATTCGTATTCAACATCTTGGATATATGTGTTGCCTTCTTTATCCTTAGCTCTC
Source organism: Allium sativum (assembly GCA_030737875.1). Taxonomy (NCBI): domain Eukaryota; kingdom Viridiplantae; phylum Streptophyta; class Magnoliopsida; order Asparagales; family Amaryllidaceae; genus Allium; species Allium sativum. Next base: position 974,164,250 of record CM060915.1, on the reverse strand, counting down.
ACTTTTTTAATCAACAGATCAGTAGCTTTTATGTCTACCAATACTCTAGCATACTTTAGTCGTTTTACATATCTAGTAATGTCATCCATAGCCAGTGGTGTGGCAATTAGACTTGCCAATTTACTTATTCCTCTGGCATTCCACGGTGATAAATCAAGATTCAACAACTTTACCCATATCGGGTGCGATTCTAGCATGTCTCGTTCAAGCCGTAGATTAGGTTCCCACTTTTTAATAAAAATAAGTTTACTATCCATGAACCATGGTCCTATATGTATTACTATTTTGCAATCTTCCTCTTTTTCAAACTTAATTAAATAGAAACCATTTTCTCTTGCAAATACATCCCATGATCCATAAGGTTTCCATTCTCTTTTGACGTAGGCATTTAAGTGAACATAGTATGGCTTATGTCCTATAGATATATATATATATATCGAATTGTGCCACATGTTATTTGCTTCAGCAAATACCGCATCATCTAAATCTGCATAAAAACCTTCTCCATCTATGCACGCCTCAAAATTTTCCGCTCCCCCATCTATAAAAGTGTTACCTGCAATAGCTTGAGCCCACATGCGTGAACCAGATTTAAATTGATTAATTGGATTTGTCTTCTTCTGTGCATTGGCTTTGAATGGATTGTTTGTAGCGGCTTCTTTGATGATTGTTTTACCTCCTGCCAGGCGAGATCTGGATTGTTGAGATTAGGGTTATCGCCCTTGAAGATGAGGATGCCATATTTTTATTTTACATGCGGGCCGAAGTTCATGGCGCTTAGTTATATGAAGTACCAAGTGAATGGTTTTTTATTTTCCATGGAAATGTATGAAGACCGTATGGTAACACTGGATAGCGGTGTATCCACGAGAGCAATTACAAAATTTAGAGTGAGTGGTAAAGATAAAAATTATAAGGAAGCAAAAACAACGTATTACGGAGTTATTCAGTAGATACTTGAGTTGGATTACACTGACATCAAACAAATAGTTTTTTATTGTGATTGGGTAAAGGTCGAGGGTAAGATCAATGGTTGCAAAATAGATACCGCTTCAAACTTGATCATGGTTAATTTAGGAAAATTAAAGAACAAAGATAGCATGAATGATGAGCCATTTATTCTTGCATCAGAAGTGGGTCAAGTGTTTTACTCAAAAGATTTAAAAAATAACGGATGGTATGTGTTTTTCATACACCCAAACGGTTGATTACAAATGTGGATGATATTGAGTTTCCTACCGTTCATCAATCATCTTTTGAATACAATGAATTGTTGAATGCTTTTTCTACAAGGGAATCACATGTATTTGGAATGTCATGACTAACACTTTCTGATCACACTCCATTCTGCTTTGAAATTTATTTTAACTATTTCAACTTGAGTAACACTTATGAATTATTGAGTAACAATATAATAGAAAAAATATCAGTAATATCTAATTGTGTTTGTCCTGATTCTTGGTGTTGCTTTAAAAGAAGCTAAGTAAAAAATGGATTAATATTCTGATATCACAAAATAGTCTGTAATATTATATTTTGCAAGAAACTACGTCACAAAATCCCACATTATCGCATGCATCATGTTCTAATGAGCAAAAAATTGACCAAAACCTACTTGGTATTCCAGTCTCATAAAACGCTCCAAAAATTGCTACTATGCTTGGTAAACTAGTAGGAGCTCATGTGCCGATATCTTACACAAGTTGGGATAAAGTACCCAAAGCATATAAGGACGACGTTTGGAACCAGATGGTGGTAAGTTTTTAACTGGTGTCACTAGTTTCCCTATTGTTGCTTTGCTACATCCAGATCTCTTTGTAGTGGGCATTTGTATTGTTCTTTACTTGCTGTTGTCTTTCTATCTATATCTTATTGTTGCTGTCACTTGAACAGTGCCATTTTTAATCAGCCATTTTCCTTCAAATTTTGAATTATGGGTAAAGAACTTGGTACATACGTTGTTATATAATTAATCGGACACTTGGTAGAAATTAAATTTTCACCATGATAAACAACAACACTCATTAGTAAACGCAATACTGTAGTTGGTGAATTTTTCATGCAAGTGAGTATTCATGGTGTAACACCCCACCTCCGCTAGGGTCACTCACAAAGGGAATGCACTAGTTTTGGAGGAGCGATATCGAGGTAAAAAACACAGAAATATTACAAGACAGAACATAAATAAAACAACGGAAGAATCAAAAGCTAAATTTCATTACTTTCAAAGAGAGTCAAAACCTTTTACATCCAAAGTACCAACTCTTATTTTCCATTACAACAAGTTCTGCCTTGAATAAATAAAGAAGCATAAAACCTAAAACAAACAAAAGTAGCTTAATTCCCCAAAGGTAGCAGAAATGCAACCATAGCATAGCTCAAGATCAAACCGTACATGAGCTGAACCGAAAGCAAGCGAAATCCAAGCTAAGTGCTAGAGATTCCTCCTTGAGAACCTAGGGGGGACAAAAGAAAAAGAGGCGAAAGAAAATGGGTCAGTCATAAAGACTAGTAAGTCCTAGTGACTTTCAGCATAAAAACAGGTAAAGGTAACATGACATGTATAAACTAAAAGTAAACATAAGGATGATGGCAAGATGGGAAAGATAGCTAAGATAGCATGATAATTCAAGTATAAAACAAGTATAGCATCGTATGTTCAAGATTCGCTGCACCAACTGTACTAGTATCCCAAACCCATGTCATATATTAACCATGAAATGATCCCTTGGCCCAATATCATGAAATGACCTATTTCAAGGTCCTACGGAACGATCCATTAATCGATCGGCTCCCTACAAGTTCTAGCTCGTCGTGTGTCTGTGTCATACGGCCCTATCACGAATGTAGTTACCTGTGCTAGGTCCACCATAGGGTGTATCAAGCCCTAGGGTGCCAACCACCAACACGAATCAAGCATGCACAGTGTAAACCTACTGATGCCCAATGCCTGCTTTTTCAACTCCGGACTATGTGCATGACCATAGTCCGCCTGAACCTACACTGGCGCACCAACTCAGCCGTCGTTCTGGTCGCTTATAATCAGCCCAGTAATCGTGCCCCACCCTGCCTAGTTCCAGGGTACCATGATACATCTAAGTGGGTTACTGCTGAAATGGACCGCGTAACTAGGGTTTCCGTCCAGCAGGTTAAGTGTTGTTATTTAAATTCGTGACTTAACCCTTATCAGTCTAGCATGTCAAGTTGGTTAAGTGTTGTCTTTCATGTTCATGACTTAACCCTATCATGTGGCATTAATTCATTAATGCACCCCAACCTCTCACATCAGACCTGTTGTTGTGGTCACTGGATATGCCGGGCGGTTCCGGGCAGATTTACACCACAACTCAGTCTGACCTCGGGTTTTCAAGCGTGAGATGACCAACTACCCACATTGGATCCTATTGTTTGCAGTCACTGGATTTGCTGTGCGGTTCAGGGCAGAATTACACTGCAAACTCAACCCAACCTCGAGTTGGCCATTTTCAAGTTCATTCTAGTGTCATGTTCATGTTCAAGTTTCATGTCAAGTTCGTGTCAATTTTCATGGCAAGTTTCATGTCAAGTTTCAACTTATGCCTATTATCAAGTTCATGATTCATGTTCATAACCAATTCATGTTTTGCCTAATCTACCCAAATCGTATTCCCATCGCATGTAAACGTGAATCGATCTAAATTACAAGTAAATCCATATCAAGAAATAAAGGGAATAACATCAAAACTATGATAGGCAAAAAGTACGAGCATAAAGTGATAAAAGGGATTATAAGACTAGCATGACATAACTTGAGATAATTGGTTACATCACTGGCATATAGAAAATAATAGGATTTCAAATCTAGCATAATAAGGTGATAGTCATGGCATAAGGTGATAGTCCCAAACTTGTAAATAATAGACTGATTCAACATCACAGGCATGATAATGTTATGGACATGAAAGGGTTTGGTTTACAACATGAATAGGTCCAAACTGATTTCATAGCAATATTCCCAAATGTCAAGATCCAAGATGGAAACTAGAATAAGTGTGAATCGATTATCATACTTAAGTCCAATTTCACTTTATCTCATGTCCAAATTACAATTAACAAGTTTAAATCTTAAAGTGACTAGAACTTACAGATCGTGGAATAAGAAATTGAGATGCAGAAGTCGAATCTAGAAACTAGTCGTCGAATTGTTGAATCATTGAATCTCGATTTGATTGTAGAAGAAAATCCAATATGCAATTCCTAGCCGTAGTCTTCAAGAAATAGTCTTCGTGTTTTAATTTACTTTTAATTTAATTTAGAAGAAGCCATGTCCATCAAGAATTTGTGCAGCATAAGGTTAGAGAAGAATGGTGTAAAGAGAATGGGGCTAGGGGGCTGTTTACATAGGACTAGACGAACGAACCTAGACTGAAAACGAGACCAGAAACATTAGAATGAACCCAGGCTCAAAACTGGGTTTCAGCACTAGGTCGACCATAGGGTCGACCTGGCCCCTGGGAGGTCGACCATAGTGTCGACCCCCAGGTTGACCTGGTCCTGGGCGGGAAAATTCCCGCCCAGTTTGTTCTGGGGTTTGAATTTAAATTTTGAATTCAAACTCGAGCTGTTTTTCTGTTCCGAAAATCCTTGAAATTTCGGAGGGTCATATCTCTCTCATACAGACTCCATTTCTCGAAAACTCGGACTCGTTTCCAAGCAGAATTTCGATACGAACGCAAAGGCGCAACCCGTTTCCATTGATTCTTGTTTTAAAAATTAATTCTGCCTTAATTTATGGTTTCAACATGTTATTAAAATATGGTTTGTTATATTCTCTCCTCCTTAAAGGATTTCGTCCCCGAAATCTTCAAGTTAAGAAGAATGCATCCTATCAACCAATCAACCATCTACTCAACCACCATCCATAAGCAACCATTGTCCATAAAAGATTTCTAATGCTGTATGAATTTATGCAAGAGTATGTGTATATGTACTTATCTAATGCAAAAGATCAGGCGGTTACTAATTCAGTAAACCTCCTTAATGCAAAATATGTTAGTGTAATGAGTCCAACATGTATGCAAATTCCTAACATATTTATAATCTCTACGTGAGTGCATAAACATTCATTCATATGCAAGATCCATATGACAACATAACAAATTTCCATCCATATACAGGTATGAGCACCCATGCATATGCAATATGAGATATGTGGCTGAGCTGATCTAGTGCCTAATGTGTGTTATGCAACCACGAGCAACCACTTGCAACCACTTGCATTCATCAACCATAACATGTTTCAATTACATGTTTACATCCAAAAGGGTTCTACCTAAGGTTCTCAAGATAGAATCGAGAAGATAACAAGACATATATGGATAGCAAAAGCATGTATAAGATACGAAGGTATGTAAACTTATAGGAAAAAGAGATCAAGAAAGTACCCTAAAAAAGAAATGGGTATAGCGAGCATATCTTCTCTTCGGTTTCCCAAGTTGCGTCTTCTAGGGCTTCACTCCACTGTACTTTAACTAGCTTGACTTCTCGATTCCTTAGATTCTTAATCTCCGTTCCTAAGATACGAATCGGAACTCGCCTCAATGTTGCTTCCTTCTCCACTTCTACGCCTTCAAGGATCCTTGGCTCAACCACTTCGGCAGATTCATATAAGCACTTTCGGAGATGCGAAACGTGGAAGACATTGTGTACTCCGGCCAATCTCTCGGGTAACTCTAACATATAGGCCATCTGTCCAATCCTCTCGATGATAGGGAACGGTCCTACGAACCTCGGTGCTAACTTTCCAACCGCTCCAAAGCGAACCACATTGCGTAAAGGAGAAACTTTTATAAAGACCATATCTTCGACTTCGAACTTTAGGTATGTCCTTCTCTTGTCCGCGTAGGATTTCTGTCTATCTTGGGTCCTTTTCATCCGTCTTCGTATCAACTCAACCTTCTCGGAAGTGTCCCTTATCATGTCGGGTCCAAGTATGAGCTTTTCTGTCGACTCCCACCAACAAGTTGGTGACTTGCACGGTCTTCCGTATAAAGCTTCGAATGGTGCCATTCCAATGCTAGCTTGGTAACTATTATTGTACGCGAACTCAACGAGAGGTAGGTGGTCTTCCCAAGTACCACCAAAGTCAAGAATGCATAGTCTCAAAAGATCCTCTAGTATCCTATTTACCCTTTTGGTTTGTCCATCCATCTGTGGGTGATAGGTGGTGCTTAAACTTAGTCGTGTACCCATTGCTTCTTGTAAACTATTCCAAAATTCGATAGTGAAAATCAGGTCATGATCGCTAACTATACTAGAAGGAACTCCGTGCAACCATACTATTTCTCGAAGGTATATAGACGCTAGCCATGATGCAGTCCTCTTGCTCTTCACAGGAATGAAATGAGCGCTCTTCTTGAGTCTATCTACTATAACCCATATGCTAGTATTGCCCTTCCTTGACCTAGGCAATCCATCCACGAAATCCATCGAGACACTCTCTATTTCCACAGCGGAACCTCCAAAGGATGCAATAGCACACCGGGCTTTTTCGACTCGGCCTTTACTTGTTGGCACACCATGCACTTAGAAACGAATTCCGCCACGTACTTTTTCATCCCATTCCAAAAGAAAATGCGCTTCATATCCTTGTACATTTTATCCCCTCCGGGATGTATAGTCATCTTCAAGTGATGTGCCTCTTCGAGAACTCTCTTTACTAAGTCTCCCACTTGTGGGACACATAGTCTACCATCACGCCTTAGCAATCCCTTGTCATCTATGGCATACCTACTGAGGTGACTTGACATCTCACCTCTAATCAACTTGTCCATGATCTCGACTATCTGTAGGTCTTCCTTCTGTGAAGTCCCTACTTAATCTAGAAGCATAGGACTTAACTCGAGAGATGCTAACGTGCTAGCCAACGACTCAACAACAGGTGTGAAATCAAAGGTTGCTATAAACTCTAGACTTTTCCTTTCAACAAACAAAGGACTCAAAGTCAACCTTTTCCTACTTAGCGCATCCGCCACCACGTTACCCTTGCCAGGGGTATAAGCTATATCGAAGTCATACGATGCAAAGAATTCCATCCACCTTTGTTGCCTTAGATTCAAATCTTTTTGCGAAAAGAGGTACTTAAGCGACTTGTGATTGGTGTACAACTCGAACTTCTCACCTAGAAGATAGTGGCGCCAAGACTTAAGCACAAAAATAACCGCGGTCAATTCCAAGTCATGTGTGGGATAGTTTTTCTCATGAAATTTAAGTTGTCTACACCCGTAGCATATCACTTTCCCTTCTTGCATTAGGACAGCGCCTAATCTCGTGCCGCACGCATCTGTGTACACCGTAAACATCTTAACTCCGTCGGGTAATGCCAAAACTGGAGCTATGGTAAGGGCTCTCTTAAGCCTTTGAAAAGCAATGTCACACTCTATATCCCATGCAAAAGCTAGGTTCTTCTTCGTTAACCTAGTAAGGGGGGCTGAAATTTTAGCGAAGTCCTTAATGAACTTCCTATAGTAGCCCGCCAAATCGAAAATGCTTCTCACTTCCATTGCGTTCTTAGGAACTTTCCAGTCTTGCACCGCAATGACCTTTGCGGGGTCCATGGCTATACCATGCTTAGAAACTACATGTCCAAGAAACCGAACTTCTTTTCTCCAAAAATGACATTTAGAGAACTAAGCCTTTAACTCGTGTGCTCTAAGCGTATTCATGACTACCTTGAGATGTCTAGCATGTTCTTCCTCATCCTTTGAGAAGACCAAAATATCGTCCACGAAGACCACCACAAACTTGTTAAGGAACTCTCGGAACACCCTGCTCATTAAATCAACGAAGTACGCGGGTGTATTCGTCAAACCAAACGGCATGACGAGCCATTCGAAGAAACCATCCGGAGTGCTAAACGTGGTCTTGTCAATCCTATCCTCAGCCACTCTAAGCTGATGGAATCTTGTAGCAAGATCGAGTTGAGAGAAAATAGACGCTCCTATAAGCTGGTCGAACAAGTCGTCGATACTCGGTAGTGGGTGCCTATTCTTCTTAGTCAGCTTGTTTAACTCACGATAATCTACGCATAGACGAAGCGAACCATCCGCCTTAGTAGCGAATACCACCGAAGCACCCCATTCAGAAATGCTTCGCCTAGTGAAATTTTTCTCAAGCAACTCCTTAACTTGCTTACTAAGCTCTTTTCTCTCTCGCGGGACCATGTGTCTAACGGGCAAAGCAACTGGCTTAGCATTATCAACAAGATATGTACAGAAATCTATCTCGCGTTTAGGGGGTAACCCCTTAACCTCATCAAAGACAACGGGATATTCTCGGACTACCCTTACTGATTGCAAATCATCGATAGACGAGTCAAGAGATTCTAGATAACATAACATGACAGGACCCTTAGGATTACAAGAAATTTCAAGGGTATTACCAAGCGAGTCACGAGTCTAACTACCCTTCATTCACAATCGAGAATGGCTCCAGTATTGGACAGCCAATCCATGCCTAGAATCAAACCGTATCCCATAAATCCGAGAACATAAGCATTACATGTGAATTCTACGCTTAAGATAGAAATCCTCAAATCCACACAAATCATAGATAAATGAGTGGAGATTTGAAACAATAACGGGATCCTCAACTAGACTAGTACTTAGGTGCAGAGTTTCAACAATACCATAAGAAATAGAAGTATGCGATGCGCCAGAATCAAACAAGGTTCGAACAGGATGATAAAAAAGATAGACAAAACTTTTGACAGAAATATTTCTACCTCGTTCTTGCGGAGGTACCGTGAGAGCGTGGACTTGTCCTCCAGAAGAAGGTCAACTCCCTGCCCTTGCTTCCTTGGGCAGGCCTTAGCCATGTGTCCTGTCTCACCACAGTGGAAACAGCCACCCGTCTTCCTTTTCTTCTTCCTGCAATCTTTGACCAGATGTCCAGGAATGCCACAGAAATTACACTTCCTCTTTTCATGGGGTTTGTTGTTCTTCCCGCCTTTCTTTGGATCAGCCTTCTTGTTCTGTGACCCTTCCCCCTTCTTATCTTGAGGCACTTCTGCTTTTTCCTCATTCTTGCCCTTGTCTTCCTCATTTAAGAGCGCCATGTCTACTAACCTTTCATAAGTAGCCCCCATAGGTATGTGGGTCATAGCCAAGCTGTGAAGTGGCTCATTCAATCCCTTGACCAAATGGAGAGCCTTCTTATGAGGAGTATTCACTAAGTCCAGTCCAATCCGTGCCAGCTGGTTGAATTGATTGACGTACTCCTTAACCGTCATACTTCCTTGCTTAAGAGGTAAGAACTTTTCCAGGTGTAGACTTCGTTCAGCTTGTGAGGGGAATTTCTTCTCAAAACTTACCCTGAAATCCATCCATGTGTCAATAGGTCTTTCAGCGTTAGTGACTTCCCACCAATAGGAAGCTTCGTCTTTGAGCAACCATACTGCCAACTGTACCTTCTTCCTATCGTCCACCTCGAAGATAACGAACAAATCCTCAGTTTCTTTGAGCCAGTTCCCCGCTTCTACGAATGATTCAGTTCCCTTGAAATCCTTTCCACCCATGGCCCTAAAATCTCTACAGAGCTTTGAGAAGCTTTTGCACGAGGAGGAGGAGGAGGAACTGCTGCATCTGGAGGAGGAATATCCGCTAGGCCTGCATCGTTGGCCCTAGCCTCTAAGTACCTCCTGAACTAGCCAGGTATTGGCACGCCCTCTGGAAGGTTAAGATTCCCAGACTTGCTGAAATGAAAAAAGAAGAGATCCAAACGAGGAAACAAAGGATAGTGCTAATGGCTTTTGGGGAATAGCCTTAAATAAAACAAGACTTTTCTTGAAAAATGCATCTTTGTAAACGGTTTTGGAAATAGTTTTAGAAGGTTTTAAAAACTTTTGCCCAGTCTGGTAACCTTCTGCTCTGATACCAAATGTAACACCCCACCTCCGCTAGGGTCACTCACAAAGGGAATGCACTAGTTTTGGAGGAGCGTTATCGAGGTAAACAAACACAGAAATATTACAACACAGAACATAAATAAAACAGCGGAAGAATCAAAAGCTAAATTTCATTACTTTCAAAGAGAGTCAAAACCTTTTACATCCAAAGTACCAACTCTTATTTTCCATTACAACAAGTTCTGCCTTGAATAAATAAAGAAGCATAAAACTTAAAACAACAAAAGTATCTTAATTCTCCAATGGTAGCAGAAATGCAGCCATAGCATAGCTCAATATCAAACCGTAGATGAGCTGAACCGAAAGCAAGCGAAATCCAAGATAGGTGCTAGAGTTTCCTCCGGGAGAACCTGGGGGCAAAACGAAAGAAAAAGAGGCGAAAGAAAACGGGTTAGTCATAAAGACTGGTAAGTCCTAGTGGCTTTCAGCATAAAAACAGGTAAAGGTAACATGACATGTATAAACTGAAAGTAAACATAAGGATGATGACAAGATGGGCAAGATAGGCTAAGATAGCATGATAATTCAAGTACAAATCAAGTATAGCATCGTATGTTCAAGATTCGCTGCACCAACTGTACTGTATCCCAAACCCATGTCATATATTAACCATGAAATGATCCATTGGCCCAATATCATGAAATGACCCATTTCGGGGTCCTACGGAACGATCCATTAATCGATCGGCTCCCTACAAGTTCTAGCTAGTCGTGTGTCTGTGTCATACGACCCTATTACGAATGTAGTTACCTGTGCTAGGTCCACCATAGGGTGTGTCAAGCCCTAGGGTGCCAACCACCAACACGAATCAAGCATGCACAGTGTAAACCTACTGATGCCCAATGCTTGCTTTTTCAACTCCGGACTACGTGCACGACCATAGTCCACCTGAACCTACACTGGCGCACCAACTCAGCCGTCGTTCTGGTCGCTTATAATCAGCCCAGTAATCGTGCCCCACCCTGCCTAGTTCCAGGGTACCATGATACATCTAAGTGGGTTACTGCTGAAATGGGCCGCGTAACTAGGGTTTCCGTCCAGCAGGTTAAGTGTTGTCATTTAAATTCGTGACTTAACCCTTATCAGTCTAGCATGTCAAGTTGGTTAAGTTTTGTCTTTCATGTTCATGACTTAACCCTATTATGTGGCATTAATTCATTAATGCATCCCAACCTCTCACATCAGACCTGTTGTTGTGGTCATTTCCGGGCAGATTTACACCACAACTCAATCAGACCTCAGGTTTTCAAGCGCGCTATGACCAACTACTCACATTGGATCCTATTGTTTGCAGTCACTGGATTTGCCGGGCGGTTCCGGGCAGAATTACACTGCAAACTCAACCCAACCTCGAGTTGGCCATTTTCAAGTTCATTCTAGTGTCATACCCATGTTCAAGTTTCATGTCAGGTTCGTGTCAGGTTTCATGTCAAGTTTCAACTTATGCCTATTATCAAGTTCATGATTCATGTTCATAACCAATTATGTTTTTCCTAATCTACCCAAATCGTATTCCCATCGCACGTAAATGTGAATCGATCTAAGTTACACGTAAATCCAGATCCATAAATAAAGGGAATAACATCAAAACTATTATAGGCAAAAAGGACGAGCATAAAGTGATAAAAGGGATTACAAGACTAGCATGACATAACTTGAGATAATTGGTTACAACATCACTGACATATAGAAAATAACAGGATTTCAAATCTAGCATAATAAGGTGACAGTCATGGCATAAGGTGATAGTCCCAAACTTGTAAATAATAGACTGATTCGACATCACATGCATGATAATGTTATGGACATGAAAGGGTTTGGTTTACAACAAGAATAGGTCCAAACTGATTTCATAGCAATATTCCCAAATGTCAAGATCTAAGATGGAAACTAGAATAGGTGTGAATCGATTATCATACTTAAGTCCAATTTCACTTTATCTCATGTCCAAATTACAGTTAACAAGTTTAAATCTCAAACTAACTGGAACTTATAGATCGTGGAATAAGAAATTAAGATGCAGAAGTCGAATCTAGAAACTAGTCGTCGAATTGTTGAATCATTGAATCTTGATTTGATTGTAGAAGAAAATCCAATATGCAATTCCTAGCCATAGTCTTCAAGAAATAGTCTTTGTATTTTAATTTACTTTTAATTTAATTTAGAAGAAGCCATGTCCATCAAGAATTTGTGCAGCATAAGGTTAGAGAAGAATGGTGTAAAGAGAATAGGGCTAGGGGGCTGTTTATATAGGATTAGACGAACAAACCTAGCCTGAAAACGAGACCTGAAACATTAGAATGAACCCAGGCTCAAAATTGGGCTTCAGCACCAGGTCGACCCCCTGGTCTACCATAGGGTCGACCTAGTCCCTTGGAGGTCGACCATAGTGTCGACCCCCAGGTCGACCTGGTCCTGGGCGGGAAAATTCCCGCCCAGTCTGCGCTGGGGTTTGAATTTGAATTTCGAATTCAAATTTGAGCTGTTTTTCTATTTCGAAAATCCTTGAAACTTCGGAGGGTCATATCTCCCTCATACGGACTCCGTTTCTCGAAAACTCGGGCTCATTTCCATGCAGAATTTCGAGACAAATGCAATGGCGCAACCCGTTTCCCTTAATTCTTGTTTTAAAAATTAATTCTGCCTTGGTTTATGGTTTTAACATGTTATTAAAATACGGGTTGTTACACATGACCATTGAATAATTCTTAAACTAATGCTTCATACTTCGAACTTTTATGTGTTCAATTCTAATTTTCCATGATGGTTGCTTGTGATTCTTGAATTGCCACAAATATTTGCATGCATACGTAGTGCAAAACCATAAAAAATCATTTCAACCAAAGAATCAGAAAAAATTCTACGAATAGAATTTAAATTTGTGAAAAATAGCATATAAATTCTATAGACTAGATCTTAATTTTTGCAAAACATGTATGTGCTTGAGCTGCTTTCAAAGGAAATCTTTTTAAAAAGAATGGCCGAGGCTTTTAGGAGACACAAGAAAAACCTAAGAGCAAGTTTTTATGACACTTTCGACAATGATGAAGAAGATTGAAAAATTGTCCACCTACAATTGCTCAAGAAGATGGGAACGAGTTCATAAAGAATGAAGCAACACCTGAAGCGAGCAGAAGAAAGGAGGTGGGAAAAAAAATAGATCTTGTCTTAGTTATGCTCATCATTCAGGACGTAAAAGTCATGCTAAAACGAAATGGTAATTTATATTCATTTTATTTTAAAAAATTGTAAAAAATCACAATTAAGGGAGAAAATATACATGAAATGGAATAGATTGCAGATCGTTGCAAGTCTATCTGCGAGTATCAGCTGTCGTCAAGTATGGGAGAAGGCACACACGAAAAAAGATGATAGCATATCAGATGTCGCGTCTGTGTATTTCATAAGTTTTACTTTTATTTTGATTGTAACTTGCTACTGAGTAACTGAAGCTTATTATTGTTATTTTGGATGCGAACTACTACAAATATTTATTTCTAAAAGTTGAAATGATTATTTATATGCTGCGTTGATTTCTTCTTATTTTGATTCAGTTCCAGGCATATACAATTTTCATGAAATAAGTTTGATTTACACCTACAAGAGGTGTACATTTTATGTCATTTGGCCACAGGAATGTGAATGTATGTTGTTGCGACTACATGAACATATATCATATGATTTTTACTTTCATATGAAAATCCTTCTCTTCATGGATGTGTATGGTTGATAATTACTTACACATGGATAATATATATGTTAGCATACAAGTTACAAGTCACTTAAGTAGTAAGAAAACTTGAGGTTGTAGCTCAGTTTCCACAGGCATTTTAAAAAGGAAAATGTGAGTATCAGTTTTGTGCTATTAAGTATGAAAACCTTACGTATTTTCCTTAACATAAGTTAAAATGTGCATTATGTATTGATTGAAATAACACATGAATTAGTAATGTTTCCAGCCTTTTACATGTAAGTATTGTCATATCTCAGGATCAAATTGCCAAAATGAAGGAAAAGATAACCGATAGTGATGAAGAAAAATTGATAGTGGATGAAGATATCTTATCACAAGTGTTGGGTATGGATACAAGAGGTGGGAGCCACGCTATTGGGACTATCTTACCAAAGATGCATGTTAAAGCTTGTGCTATTGAACAGAAACGATTCAAACATGTTCGTGAAGACAATGATGAGTTGAAATGAGAGTGGGAAGCCTGGAGGGCATGGTGAGAAATTTGGAGGGTACAATGGGAAATTTAGAGGGTAAAGTGGGAAATTTGTCCGGGCAAATGGAGTTTCTGATCAACATGGTGGAAATTTGTCTGAACAAGGAATTCACACACTATTAACTCCTTCTGATGTAGGACGCAACACATAACTCGGTGCTTCAAAAGGTGTTGTTGCTCAGATCCAAGATACGACCAATGTGGAAAACAATCAAAGATGTGAAATTCTCAACTCTGATCTGGACATAGTTGCAATAGGTATTTATTAGCAGTAAGAAATCAAACTTCCCTTCAAATTTCAATCTAATGCATAATATATAGTTAGCTTAAGCATTTATGGATGGATGTTGCAGTGCCGACTCTAGTTAAACTATAAATTAAAGATAGTTCATTTGCAGCTAGTTGCATAGAACTTGTTTGCATGTATTTTTGGATATGCAGCATGGTTCATGGTTGCATTTTCTTTGAGCTTATTGCTAATAATTCTAAAGTGAAGGAAACTAAATAATTCTAAAGGAGTCATTCCAATACCATATATCCAATGAGCATAAATAAAGTGATTATACGTTGTAGTCTGTGGTTTAGCACCTCACTAATTACACGTCACAACGATTTACAAACTCCGCTCCTACAAGTAGCACAAAAAACAATTTAATAGGAGTAAACCACTTTAACTATTGCCATTTAAATTTTGATGTGACCGATTGTTTAATTCATTTATACATATGTTATACTACGAGTAATAATCCTAGTTTTCACATGTAAAAATCTAGCAGCTATTCACTGGGACCAAGAGAAATTTTTTTGCAGTAAAAGAATATGTTTTCAAAAGGCTCATGTTAATAACATGTATTCAATGAGCATAAGCAAATGATGACTAACAAAACAAAACAGATATAACAAATATAGCTTGGATTGATAAACATATCTAATAATTATAATTCACAACATTGTTTCTAATGAGAAAGGAGCATGAACAAATTTCAGCATTATAAGTATCACGGTGACATTGTGTGAAACGACCTAGACTTCCCCGAACCCCGAAGATACGGAGGATCCCGGATTGTTTTGAGAGCACGATGCACCAGAGCACAAACAACAGAACATTTCATTATTATTACAACAATTTGCATCAGAGTACAAGATATTAGAGTTCAAATAAATAATATATAGCGGAAAATATCAGAGATTTTAATTACAAAACAACGGAAATATATATACATAAATGTAATATGCAGCGGAAAACATCAACTACCACAACTAAAAGAAATACATGGACACAAAGCATTCCAAATATTGCTCCAGCCGTAATCCAGGATCCTGTGAAAAGAAATATCTGCGAAAACCAAAACTACTAGCTGCCCGCGTGGAAAATATGGGCACCTAGAGTTTAGGTGGAAACAAAAAACTCTGATTCAGTCATGGGACTGGTGTGAGAACTAAAACTGTTATTAACTTTATTCTAAAGTTGGGTAAATCAAGGGACCACGCCATAATAGGTTTCCTCCAAAGAACACCATAAACAAACCATGCAATGCTAAAAAGGAAAAATGAAGCCATTATAAGACTCAGGTCCCATAACACAATGCAAAGCAAGCCAAGGATAAAGTTTTACCTTATAATGTCCAAATATGATTGGTACGTGAAATTTATCTTTTTTTTATTACTATAAGTGAAGAAATCGACTTTAAATATAAATGTATGAATCATAAATGACATAGTACCCCATCCTACTATGTCGCCATATAGGTTTACAACTAAAACCGAAAGGTCGCGTATTGAAAATTGGATTCCATCTATGAGTCGAGGCATGGGATATCACCTCACCAATTCGAGACACTCTAGCAAATACCTCAGGATCACACCTACATGCAACCCTTGGATGCGGCAGGGCCAGTCCACACTTACTTTAGTGGATTGGTTATTCCTGAACAATATGTTTCCCGGTCATATCGGACCTACAAACAGGTTAGTTCGTCAACCCTATGAGCATATAGCCCTATATCCGAGGCGCCTCGCAATCCATCATCCACATAAGTAAAAATGTCTGGGCTCCATACCATGACACCACTTCTAGCTAGAAAGAAACGCAAGTTCTCCTTACGGTCACTATCCCATTTTTGGCTCATACCGGGGTGTAAGGCTCGCAAATTAACGCTACACACAAAGCTATACTAATTAAAGCCATGCTTTGATCATCATCCACAAGACTCTGCTTTTCAAAAAAAGCCTTGATCATTTGCATCTTAGCATGCCACATTGACTATTCATGCCATACAACTAATGTCTATCAATATTTAACCTCTAAGCTCGTACGTCTCAGAGTAGGGTGTTAAGCAAGAGAATAAATTCTCTACCACCAAATATATATATATATATATATATAATAGAAATCAATCAACACATAATGAAATCCAATGTCATACACACATCCACTTATAAGTTCGTTCTGGGTCCGAACGAAACCGGAGGCACCTTATTTCTTGTCCCGTATGTCCAATACAAGAGAGAGGTCCTCGCATATCTGGTCGATCTCCAAGTACATCTGGACGATCACCACATATTACCTTGTCTTGGGTGTGCAGCCCAATCAAGACATCAGTAATCATTCAATCGATGTGAAGATCTCCAGTTAACCACCGTCTTAATCGTCGACTGTTAGTCACCGTATCTGTTATTCAGAATGGGATAAACCCGGTCTTTCCAAATAACTCACGTATTTCATATTCAATAATTAAATGCTATAAAAAACACATCATACACCTCATTCCAATTCAGAATATTCTTTTATTCAAATATTCACAACTTAGGGGAAAGGTTCACATTAATTTTATCAAAGATAAGTTCTTTTAAACTTATTCTTTAATCTTCCTTTGGATCTCAATTTCAAAAGATTTTATTATATCTTTTCACAATCTAAACCAAAACAAGGTTTATCAACTAGTTGGGATTATCGAGCCTTACCAAAGTAATCATTTATTATTTTATTATTTCAAATCACAATCTATTCATCCCATGGAGAAAAACTGGTAGTACTCCATGTCTAACACCCACCATGTGTAACATCCCGTATAATTTCGATCATTTAAGTTATTGAATTTAATTTAAATTTTGATTTAAAATGTTTTAAAATAAGCATTTAACGATAAGCGTAACTTAGAATGTATTTATTTAGGAAATTCAAAATTTGAAATTGATTTATATTGAAAAGTTTATCTATAAAATTTTATTATTTTTATATATAAGTGATTTAGATAATTTTATATTGAAAACGTCAAAGTTTAGTCACTCTGTTGAATCGATGTTTGATAATTATTTGCGGTAGCGACAACCGATATATCTCAAATAAAAATAAAATTGTAAAATTAAAATTAAAATCTGAAATTAATTATTTGAGATGCATCTAACAGGACATAGCGAAGGAATAAATTTCGTACGCAAGTTTGTTTCGTTCATGTTAAATTTCATTAAAGATTTAATAAAATCACTACGGATAAAACGTTATCGGAACTTGGGCGAATTTAAACCAAAAATACTAGATTGAATTCTAATAATAACATTATTTTGTTTCGCGAAAAGCAAACGTTTTGACCTCCGTTTAATTATTTCTCCATGCGAATTTTACGTTAAAAGGGGTTTGTAATGCGTTTTTTATCAGAGCGTCATGATACTGCAAACTTTGTACTGTTGCATCCGTCTCATCGCGTTGATCACCGTAGCATACTTATTTGTCGGTTTTGGTACTTGGTGCGCCATAGAATTGCGAAATAGCCTGCGCAGTTCATTTTGAAAATGGAGTCATTTGAGTCCGACGTGTCCCTATTCGGGTTTAGCATATTTTTCTAGCCATTTTGGATCTGCAAACCCAGTCTATGACATTTGCATGGCGCTCGAAAAGACAATAATGCGGATAGGCAATAATGTGAATAGGTAAATTAAGAGAGAAAAGTGGAAAGAATGCATGACATACATAACGCACACATCTTTTTCTTTGTATAGTTTTGCTCTTGCATTCTTGAAACGTTAACATTTAAAATAATAATAATAACAATAATATAAACACATTCATTCACCGTAAAGAGCTCTGCACGATGTCACTCATTTCGTTCATTTCACTTCTATGCATTTTTGTTATGTGTATCATTTTGTTTTTGTTGAAGTGTTAATAAAAAAAATAAAAAAATTTGCAACTTAAACAAGAAGAAACGCAAGGCATTGGATAGGACAGTGAAACCATGCATGATAACATAAGTTTGTCAATCCAACCATTCACGTTCCCACCTGCTGCCATTCCATTTCCCCACTTCTCTTCTACCTACTCTCCACGTCTTCTATCCATTTCATTTCCTACATCGAACTTCGAAACCGTGCGCCTTACCCCTTCATATATTTAAAAAAAAGTTTGAGTCAGTCGCTCCATCTTTCCGCTGTTTCACCGATTTCTTTGGATCTCAAGCCCTCTCTTCCACTTATTTGTACCACTCCTTTCATTTTTTCCTCTTCATTTTACATTCTCTATCAGCCAAATTAAAATCCCCAAAATAAAAAAAAAGATGGCGTCCAAAAATCGATCGTCTGTTTCTGGAGCTTCACCGCATTCCACCGCCTCAAAGATCGCACCTTCTCTCTAGTTTCCCTCTTGCGCCTCGTTCCGTTACAAGTCCGGCGAACTCCACCGTAACGATCGCCTGCTACCTTTTGTCGCCACGTTTTTCTCCGTCGACTTAAGGTAAGTTTACTTACGATTAAATTTGTTTCTGGTTTGTCTATTTCGTGTTCCGAAGTATAATTTGTAAAAGTTGGTTTCTACTGCACTTTCGTAGATCGACTATCTTAGTTGTGTTTTGATGCATATACATTTCGGCACCATGAAATGAACACAGTACCCTGCCATGCATTACATGTTGTTCCCACCTTTCTGTTGTGAATGCATGTAAATGATTCAACCTATCTTGGTATATATTGAGGGCATATTAGGATTGACTGTCATGACACCCATGTAATTCCATTTTCACCTTTGCATGTCGTAGTACCCCTTCCCTACTTTACCTTGGACCTGGATTATGGTAGCATCTTGAATTTACTGAATTTGGACATCTAGTTGGTTCATTTTGTCTAAATAAAATCAACTGTTGAAATATGATACCACCTGTTTGATTTTAAATATTGTAGTATTTTGGATTTGGACATTTAGTTCGTGTTACATGTTGCATGCTTTCGTTTTGTGTTTCTCAACCCTGCTGCAGTTCAAATCCATAAGTACTGGGAAGCCAAAGGGAAGTTATATTTGCATTCATGATTATGTTATGATCCATTTGATTTCAACACACTTGTTTTTGTAATGCTTGGCATTCGTACATGTTGCGATTTACATCGACTCTTATTGTTTTAACCCTCTTCACTTCATGTATCACCTAATATAATTGATTTGGGGTTGTTTGCTTTTGCTTTTACGTCATGAGTTGGCTGTTTTAAGTGTACATCTGCTAGTTGAAATAGTATAACTTGGTTTACATGCTGGAAGTATGAACTTTTATTTCTTAAAAATAAAAAATAAAATAAAAATGTCAGGAGATCAGTTTTAGAACCACAATACTAATTCTTTTATGTATTAAGTATTAACATGTGCGGGTTGCATCAGCATGAACTGTAATTCAATAAGATTTCTTCATTGGAAAGGGACTGCCTTTTTCTTTGAATTGCTGTTAGATTGACTTGGGTTTTGAGTGCTTGGGTTAATCCTTTGGGAAAATACATATATGAACATCCAAAATTTTGCTACTGTTTTCACTAACATGTTTCATTTGTTAAGTACATACTATACTAGATTCTCCATGTTAAATTTTCACTTGCATGGACTGTATATTGTCACACAGCATAGTAAAGGTTGATCTCCCCTGGTTATAAACATGGCAATGGCTTATATGATTCCATTTTTAGTACTTGGCCAAGAAAAAAACCCTTCCATGCTAAGAATTTTATACGTAGGGGCTATTCAAATTTATGTATGTTCCCTTTGGCACCACTTAAAACCTTTATAGTCACTTAAGCCTTAGACTTGAATACTGTATACACACACATTACTTGAGAGCTTCCATGCATGCTTGCCATTGTTGTAGGTTAAATTATCTTGCATATTTCAATAATATTTCCATTTAAGGTTACTGTAGTATCCCTTTCATGTTCTGTCTACCATTTGTGAAGGGTATGTGCATACATGGTTTGCTGTTTTGATTTGGTGCATGATTTTTACTTTGTCAGAATGCATTCAACAATTCACTGATTGCTTTACTCTATTCATTTAATAATTTATCGGGATTAAACAGTTATATTTTTTTGTGAAAATCGAAGTGACTAACTTGAAATAAGTTTAATCCTGACTCGGGTGTTTTGTGTATTTTGCATGGAACGCTCGGGTCAGTCCCTAAGTGTTCCAGATATATAGATTTTAGCTCACAAAAGCTGGAGAGGAACGTGAAGACGCAAGACGCTTATGCGCGCGCAAGGCCCGACTAAAAGAGTAAAACTTTTATTCTTTAAAAAAATTGATATACATTAAATTCTTCCGCTGTACAAATAAATTTGTAAAACTCTGATATTGTATATAAAATTTCTTCCGCTGCAAATATTGTGTCTGTGATTATTCTGTTTAAACTTGATAAGCTAAATAACGAACTGTCGTTTTGAGCGTTCTACGTTGGGTTAAATACCGATTTGGAGCGATCAAAAAGGTTGGTCGTTACAGTTGGTATCAGAGCTTTGGTTATACAGAGCTTTGCTTATCGGGTTTAAAAGTTCATTAGAGATAAAGTAACAATACTCTAGAATGAGTGGAATTGACACAAGAATCACTGTAGAGAGAGAGAGAGCGTATTTTGAAATTAAATAAATAATTTAAAAAAGTGATTATTTTGGAATACACCGTATAGTAAGAGTTTTGAGTATTTTATTAACGTCGAAGTTGGTCTGTCAAGTATGTGCGGATTTTGAATATACGCCTAGCTAACGTATATACAAAGTCCAAAATATACAAGACTGATATAGAATCACATTCTAGTCGCTTGGAAATAATTCTGGGGATGAGCGCGACATCACTAGTATTCATTTTCGAGTTTTGAAAATGGGACGACTGTATGGTTCTGATTTAAACATCAAGAAATACTTGAAACCGATTAGATAAGCATGTTTGGATAAAATTTAATAAAACGTTTTGATAAATTAATATGAACCGAAATAGATAAGCGAAATTTAAATAAGCGACACCTTAAATATTTTGTAAAGTATAAATTGAAATTGCAAATGAATTGCGATGAAATTGGGAATAATTTGAGTAAAGATTCAAATAGAAATGAATGTTTAAAAATATAATTTTGCCGTTTCACTTGTTCTGTTTGTTGGCCTTGACCTGCTGTTATCGTTCGCCTATCGTTGAACCATTTATGCTTAAATTTTTGAAACTGTCCAAATCTTATCCCGATCCTTTGAATTGCTTTAACAAATTCTATGGGCAAGTTGGAATTTGAAAATTGGTTTAAAACAAAGAACATGGAATGAATGAAAAATTCAAACTTCAAATGAAAATATAAAATGAGAAATTTGAGTTGTGATCTAAATTGAACGCTTGGTTCAAACTAAAAAGTTTTCAAATTGAATCTTAAGTTAAATTTAAGTTTAACTTCGATATCGGAATTGATGTTAGTTAAAATTTTGGAAGTTCGGAAAATTCATTTGAATTGGAATGTTTCTTAAAATTAGTATTATTTATTTAACAATTACTATACGTTTTGCTATTGTTTTATTTGAACTAAAGTATTAGATTTATCTATCTTATTTAATTATTCTCTACCAAATCTATTTTGATTTTCGAACTATTCTGCAAACTATTTTGTATTAAAATATATTTAATTTATTCAAACCTATTTTGTCAAACCTATTTAATTTACTTAAACTATTTTATATCATAACTTATCTAATTTATTCAAATTATATTTTTCTAAAAGCTTATTTATTCGAACCTATTTTATTTCAAGCTTACTATTTTAAAACTAATTTGAGATAAATTATTTATTCCCGATCCGAGCAATTTAGTCTGAAGTAATTGAATGCAAAGATTTAACTGAATAATGATATTTTGTGATGTGTAACCTAAATCAAATGTGAATTTTGAAATTTGATTAATTTGTCAATATGAACTAGATTGAAATGAAATTGAATATTCGAATCAATTGTGAAATCAAAACTAAATTGGTATTTAAATGGAATTTCGTGAAATCTCATATAATGGAATTAATATAAGAATGATATGTTGAAACGTGATTTGGACAGAAAATCTTATGAAAATTGATATTTATGTAAGTGCGATATATGCGAAACGTGAAATGAAGTATTATATATATAGTATGTATGTTTGAAATGAAGATATGGAAATATCATTTATAAATGAAACTTACTTCATGGAATTGAGAAATCTTACATATAACAATGTAAGTAAGTACGTTGAACTTGAAATTGCGACTTGATAAAACGGAATTCGTACGAGTTATGTTGAAATTTACCTGTTGAGTTATATGGAAAATGATTTATGTGATATATTTGAAAATATCAAGAACGAATGTTATTCGAACATGAAACAAAATCCAAACGATAAATTCTAAAATGTTAGAATTCAAAAATTGATATTCTTATATTTATATAAGTGTGGAAATGAAATAGTTTTGAAAGTTATGACTATTAATTTTTTTTTGAATTTGGCAAAGATTCGATATTGAAAAAATTGATTCTTATATAAAATTGGAAGTTATATAAGTATGTGGTGAATTTGATATTACTGATTTGAACGAATCCCGATTGGAAAGGAAGAAAAACTTTTGTAAATGGAATTTTATATAAGCACGATTTCTGCGATGTACGAAATGAAAAATACTATATGTAGTTTTATCTGTTTTGAAGTCGAAGATATGGAAAGTACTTTCTATCAAAAATCGTGATCCTACTTGATAGGGTTGCGTTGGAACTCCGCACGGGGTGTCCATCGGAAATACCGAACCTACTCGGTAGGGGTTGCGTTGGGAACTCCACCTGACGGGAGTGTCCATCGGAAATCGGGGTCCTACTCGGTAGGAACACGTACTGGAATCCCACTCAGTGGGGTCACTTTGATTTATTTATATTCACTTGATGTTTCATAGCATAATTCGAGGGGTGAGATGCCTACAGTTACAAGCAATTCTACTGGGATAGTGCATAACCATTGCGTAACTTCGATCTATAACCATAGCGAAATTCGAGGGGCGAGATGCCTACAGTTACAAGCGATTTCACTAGGATAGTGGCGTAACCGCCGCGTAACTGCGATCTATGGCAACAACCATGGCGAAATTCGATGGGTGTGATACCTACGGGCACAAGCGATTCTACTGGGATAGTAGCGTAACCGCCGTGTGACCGCGATCCATGGGGGAAGGCCTGTATCTATTTTTAAAGTTTTAATTATTTTCACTGGAAGTTGAAACAAGTATATTGAGCACTTGGAGATTTTTAGTCGTGCGTCTGATAACGTATGTCTAAAACTTTTAAGAACAAAAATAAACTTGTTAAGCATTTGAGTTATAAAGTATTTTGACGTTAACTAACAAATTAATGACATAAAAATTAAACATTGTATCACCTCAACATAGTAAAATAAGAAATAGATTTTAAATGTTTTCCCAATTTCACAGCTTTGAAATAAATCAAAATACTAATTTTCGTCTCCAGAAAGGAAAAGAACTGATGGAATGAATATGTAGATAAACATAAATCATTCTATTCGCATAACAATTTTGATTTAGTTTGAATATAAAATGTTGATTCTAAATAGAATTGTTTGCTCGATTCTCGACGACGGACACTGATAAGAGTTTTTGATGTGAATCTGGAATTTTCTATCACAGTTTATTGTTATGCAAGGAGAAGAAAAGTTTCTAATCAAGAAGTCGACTCAGAAGCTCGTATTAGAATGATCGAGTTAACAATAATAATTGGATGCAAAATTTTATGTTCGAACCAACAATCGAATTTGATATGCGTATGATTGGTATATCGTTTAACTACTAGTACCTTACTTCGTTCCTTTTCGAGGACGAAAAGTTCTGAGTGGGGGAGATTGTAACATCCTGTAAAATTTCGATCATTTAAGTTATTGAATTTAATTTAAATTTTGATTTAAAATGTTTTAAAATAAGCATTTAACGATACGCGTAAGTTAGAATGTATTTATTTAGGAAATTCAAAATTTGAAATTGATTTATATTGAAAAGTTTATCTTTAAAATTTTATTATTTTTATATATAAGTGATTTAAACAATTTTATATTAAAAACGTCAAAGTTTAGTCACTCTGTTGAATCGATGTTTGATGATTATTTGCGATAGCGACAACCGATATATCTCAAATAAAAATAAAATTGTAAAATAAAAATAAAAATATGAAATTGATTATTTGAGATGCATCTAACGGGACATAGCGAAGGAATAAATTTCGTACGAAAGTACGCAAGTTTGTTCCGTTCACGTTAAATTTCATTAAAGATTTAATAAAATCACTACGGATAAAACGTTATCGGAACTTGAGCGGATTTAAACCAAAAATACTAGATTGAATTCTAGTAATAACGTTATTTTTTTTTGCGAAAAGCAGACGTTTTGACGTCCGTTTAATTATTTCTCCATGCGAATTTTACGTTAAAAGGGGTTCGTAACGCGTTTTTTATCAGAGCGTCATGATACTGCAAACTTTGTACTATTGCATCCGTCTCATCGCGTTGATCACCGTAGCATACTTATTTGTCTGTTTTGGTACTTGGTGCGCCATAGAATTGCGAAATACCCTGCGCAGTTCATTTTGCAAATGGAGTCATTCGAGTCCGACGTATCCCTATTCGGGTTTAGCATATTTTTCCAGCCATTTTGGATCTGCAAACCCAGTCTATGACATTTGCATGGCGCTCGAAAAGACAATAATGCGGAAAGGCAATAATGTGAATGGGTAAATTAAGAGAGAAAAGTGGAAAGAATGCATGACATACGTAACGCACACATCTTTTTCTTTGTATAGTTTTGCTATTGCATTCTTGAAACGTTAACATTTAAAATAATAATAATAACAGTGATATGAACACACTCATTCACCGTAAAGAGCTCTGCACGATGTCACTCATTTCGTTCATTTCACTTCTATGCATTTTTGTTGTGTGTATCATTTTGTTTTTGTTGAAGTGTTAATAAAAAAATAAAAATATTTGCAACTTAAACAAGAAGAAACGCAAGGCATTGGATAGGACAGTGAAACCATGCATGATAACATAAGTTTGTCAATCCAACCATTCACGTTCCCACCTGCTACCATTCCATTTCCCCACTTCTCTTCTACCTACTCTCCATGTCTTCTATCCATTTCATTTCCTACATCGAGCTTCGAAACCATGCGCCTTACCCTTTCATATATT
The DNA here is from genome assembly GCA_030737875.1 of Allium sativum. NCBI lineage: Eukaryota > Viridiplantae > Streptophyta > Magnoliopsida > Asparagales > Amaryllidaceae > Allium > Allium sativum. The sequence goes on along the minus strand of CM060915.1, from coordinate 974,138,596 downwards.
AAAAAGGAAAAAAGTTTGAGTCAGTCGCTCCATCATTCCGCTGTTTCACCGATTTCTTTGGATCTCAAGCCCTCTCTTCCACTTATTTGTATCGCCCCTTTCATTTTATCCTCTTCATTTTACATTCTCTATCAGCCAAATTAAAATCCCCAAAATCAAAAAAGAAAAAAGATGGCCTCCAAAAATCGATCGTCTGTTTCTGGCGCTTCACCACATTCCACCGCCTAAAAGATCGCACCTTCTCTCTAGTTTCCCTCTTGCGACTCGTTCCGTTACAAGTCCGGCGAACTCCACCGCACCAATCGCCTGCTGCCTTTTGTCGCCGCGTTTTCTTCGTCGACTTAAGGTAAGTTTACTTACGATTAAATTTGTTTCTGGTTCGTCTATTTCGTGTTCCGAAGTATAATTTGTTGAAGTTGGTTTCTACTGCACCTTCGTAGATCGACTATCTTAGTTGTGTTTTGATGCATATACATTTCGGCACCATGAAATGAACACAGTACCCTGCCATGCGTTACATGTTGTTCCCACCTTTCTGTTGTGAATGCATGTAAATGATTCAACCTATCTTGGTATATATTGAGGGCATATTAGGATTGACTGTCATGACACCCATGTGATTCCATTTTCACCTTTGCATGCCGTAGTACCCCTTCCCTACTTTACCTTGGACCTGGATTATGGTAGCATCTTGAATTTACTGAATTTGGACATCTAGTTGGTTCATTTTGTCTAAATAAAATCAACTGTTGAAATATGATACCACCTGTTTGATTTTAAATATTGTAGTATTTTGAATTTGGGCATTTAGTTCGTGTTACATGTTGCATGCTTTCGTTTTGTGTTTCTCAACCCTGCTGCAGTTCAAATCCATAAGTACTCGGAAGCCAAAGGAAAATTATATTTGCATTCATGATTATGTTATGCTCCATTTGATTTCAACACAGTTGTTTTTGAAATGTTTGGCGTTCGTACATGCTGCGATTTACATCAACTCTTATTGTTTTAAGCCTCTTCACTTCGTGTATCACCTAATATAATTGATTTGGGGTTGTTTGCTTTTGCTTTTACGTCATGAGTTGGTTGTTTTAAGTGTACATCTGCTAGTTGAAATAGTATAACTTGGTTTATATGCTGGAAGTATGAACTTTTATTTCTTAAAAATAAAAAAAATAAAAATGTCAGGAGATCAGTTTTAGAACCACAATACTAATTCTTTTATGTATTAAGTATTAATGTGTGCGGGTTGCATCAGCATGAACTGTAATTCAATAAGATTTCTTCATTGGAAAGGGACTGCCTTTTTCTTTGAATTGCTGTTAGATTGGCCTGGGTTTTGAGTGCTTGGGTTAATCCTTTGGGAAAATACATATATGAACATCCGAAATTTTGCTATTGTTTGCACTAACATGTTTCATTTGTTAAGTACATACTGTACTAGATTCTCCATGTTAAATTTTCACTTGCGTGGACTGTATATTGTCACACAGCATAGTTAAGGTTGATCTCCCCTGGTCATAAACGTGGCAATGGCTTATATGATTCCATTTTTAGTACTTGACCAAGAAAAGAACCCTTCCAAGCTAAGAATTTTATACGCATGGGCTATTCAAATTTATGTATGTTCCCTTTGGCACCACTTAAAACCTTTATAGTCACTTGAACCTTAGACTTGAATACTGTATACACACACATTACTTGAGAGCTTCCATGCATGCATGCCATTGTTGTAGGTTAAATTATCTTGCATATTTCGATAATATTTCCATTTAAGGTTACTGTAGTATCCCTTTCATGTTTTGTCTACCATTTGTGAAGGGTATGTGCATACATGGTTTGCTGTTTTGATTTGGTGCAGGATTTTTACTTTGTCAGAATGCATTCAACAATTCACTGATTGTTATACTCTATTCATTTAATAATTTATCGGGATTAAACAGTTATATTTTTTGTGAATATCGAAGTGACTAACTTGAAATAAGTTTAATCCTGACTCGAGTGTTTTGTGTATTTTGCATGGAACGCTCGGGTCAGGCCCTAAGTGTTCCAGATATATAGATTTTAGCTTGCAAAAGCTGGAGAGGAACGTGAAGACGCAAGACGCTTATGCGCGCACAAGGCCCGACTAAAAGAGTAAAACTTTTATTCTTTAAAAAAATTGATGTACATTAAATTCTTCCGCTGTACAAATAAATTTGTAAAACTTTGATATTGTATATAAAATTTCTTCCGCTGTAAATATTGTGTCTGTGATTCTGTGTTTATTCTATTTAAACTTAATAAGCTAAATAATGAACTGTAGTTTTGAGCGTTCTGAGTTAGGTTAAATATCGATTTGGAGCGATCAAAAAGGCTGGTCGTTACACCGTGCTATCGATAAATATAATTATCATTTCACATCTAAATCTATTTAAAGATTTGTGACGGCAAGGAATTTCGCTCGGTCCGAACCAGTCGCTAAACCGATCCAGGCCGTTCGAAACGCCCTATCGTTGAGAACATGACAAAACAGAACGCATACAGAAGAACATTTCACTGTATATTACAACAATGCATCAGAATACAAGAATATACAGAGTATAAAAGAATATTACACTGGTATCAGAGATTTAAATTACATTTAAATACATAGCAGCGGAAAATAATACAATACACAACTAGACAGAGATATACGGATACAAAGCTTTCCGGATATCGTTCCAGCTGTAAACCAGGATCCTGTGAATATAAATCTGCAAAACCAAAACTACTAGCTGCCCGTGTCAAAATAGGGGCACCCAGAGTTTAGGTTAAAACAATAAACTCCAGGTCAGTCATGTGACTGGTGTGAGAACTAAAACAGTTATTATTCTTTATTTTAAAAGTTAGGTAAATCAAGGGACCACGCCGTATGACACGGAACGGGTTTCCTCCCAAGAATACCAGTGCATAAAACAAATAGCGCAATGCTAAATAAAGAAAAATGAAGCTGTTATAAGACCCAGGTCCTATCACACAATGCAACGCAAGCCGGGGGATAGGGTTTTCCCTTATAACAGCCAAAGAATGCTTGATACGTTTAAAACAAATCATTTGATACTATTGTAAGTGCATAGTGTATAAAAACAACTTCAAATCATAAGTATCAATCATAGGCGGCATGAATGCCCCATACCACTATGTCGCCATATATAGGTTTACAAATAAAACCGCAAAGTCACGTATTTGGAAATTGGATTTCCATCTATGAACCGAGGCAAAAGATAGTCCTCAACCGATTCGAGACTGCCTAGCCCGAGTCTCAGGATCAGAACGCATCGACCCTTGGATCGTCAGGGCCGGTCCACACGGAGTGGATTAAAAATGCCTGAGCACTACGTTTCGCCGCCCTTTGGGGCGTAAGCGAGCCAACGAATGACTCCATCGGACCCGGATCGTCCGATCTAACCGAGGCGCCTCGCAACAGCAACAACCACATAAGTCAAACTCGTCAGGGCGTGTAAAACCACTGACGCCACTTCTAGCTAGGAGGAAACGCAGGCCCTCCCTGAGGTCCGTCTCCCGTTTTTGGTTCATACCTGGTGTGAAACACGCGAGGTAAACGTTACACAAAGCTACGCCACAAAGGCCGTGCTTTGATCATCACCACAAGACTTTGCTTTTCAACAGAAGCCTTGATCATTTGCATCTTAGCATGCCACACAGGCAAACCATCCTATGCAACCGATATCAGTCACACAGAATGAAATCCGATGTTAGACACACAGTCCATTTACAAGTCCGTTCTGGGTCTGAACGAAACCGGAGGCACCTAGTACCCCGCATATCCATCGATCTCCAAGTACGTCTGGACGATCACTAACTGTTTCCATCTTCTTGGGTGTACAGCCCAATCAAGATCATCAGTTATCACCCAAACGACGTGAAGACCTCCGGTCTTCGACCATCGTCTTCATCTTCGACTTATCGTCGTATCAGTTATTCAGAATGGGATAAACCCGGTCTTTCCGAATAACTCGCGTATATTTTAAATAAGTGTTACACAAACACAACATACGCCTCATTCCAATTCATCAGTCACTAACCGTAAATTAATCAAGAGAATAATTCCCCAAATATTAACCCCGAAGGCCGAAACCAACATCAGATCAATATCCAGAAAACCATTCTGCTTGGCCAACCGACAGTTAGTTTCTAAATTTCACATTCATAGGGAAAGATTCCCATTAATTTTATCCAAGATAAATTCCTTGAATTTACTCTTTAATCTTCTTTTGAATATCAATTCAAACTAGTCGGGATTAGCGAACCTTACCGAAGTAATCATTTGTTTTAATTTCCCAATCCCAACCTATTCATCCCATGAAGTAAAACTGGTTATACTTCATATCTAACACCACGGTGTTATCGGTAAATTCAATTACCATTTCACGTTCAAATCTAATTAAAGATTTAACTATCGCCTGGAGCAAAACTGGTGATACTCCATTTCGATTATTTCAATCTAATTAAAGATTCATTAAAACTCCACTTAGTTTTAATCCGTGACTGGGTTAAAGAATCAGTGTCATTTGAAACACGGTTCACGATAAACCCAAAATCACATCACATTTCAATCAGTCCCTAATTGTAAATTAGCAAGTGAGCAATTCCCTAAGTATGAATCCCGAAGGCCGAAACCAACATCAGATCAATACCTCGGAAACTATTCAACTTAATTAATCTCCAGTTAGTTTCTGATTTTCTTAACTCTTTTAGGTCTAAGAACTGTATTATTGAAGATACCGTTCACGACAACCCAAAATCACATTTCATCAATGATCGGGTTAAAGAACGAGTGTTATTTAAAACACTGCCCACGATAAACCCAAAAATCAATATCGATTCAGTTCCAATTAAATATTATTTAATTGGTACACTTCATTAAATCTAAATAAGAAGATTTAATCTTTTCTCAACTGGGTTCAAGGACAATGTTAGTGAAGACACCATTCACGACAAACCCAAATCACATTTGATATTAAATACAAGGCTCTGAATAGAAAATATCCCGGCTTATATTCAATATCAAATTCTACGATTAACAAATGTCGTATTGGAAATAACGATATAAATATATATCTTTCAAATTTCCATAACAACATTTGTATAATCACGAATTCCAACATCGAAATATTCCGAAGACAATTTCGATTCAAATCCACTCCAATGCAATCATTGGAAATTCTGGTTATTTTTTTAAAACCCTTTTTCAAATTCAATTTATTTATTTAAAAATAAATAGAATTATAATTCTAGTTCAAAACTAGTTCATTTCGATAAAAATCTATTTTCATCTTTTCAAATATGGAGTTTTTCATCCCAAATCTTCACAAATCATTTCTTATGATTTTACACAAATTATTACTATTTTTAATAATTTTATCAAGGCCTGTACAGTCGATTTCCATCAATGGCCATCGAACTGCACTTACAGCGACCTTTTTCGAATTTGATTTGGACATAATTCCAAATCCAACCGTTAGATTTCAAATTTCTAATATTCGTTAGAAAGCTCTTTTCGATACGAACCCAACGGTTCCGGTTTTAGGAGAATCCGACGGTCGGATCTCCCGTAATGTCCGTTTGAAATAAATGGTCGAAATTCACGAACTGCCGCGGCGCGGCGCGTTCTATTCAGGCCATTATATTATATATATAATATATATTTCGTCGATTTCTATTTAAAACGAATTTTATAAATCGTTTTAATTTCATTTCAAAAGCAATTTCAACTTCCATTTCAATTCAAATCAAAATTGAATTCTTCTTTATAAATTCGTTTTAAAATTCATTTCTATTCAATTCAAATTTCAATTCAATTTGAATTCATTTCGAAATCGTTTTTCAATTCAATTCGAATTCTTTTTATATTCAGTTCATTTCGAAATCGTTATATATTCAATTCATTTCGAAATCGTTATATATTCAATTCATTTCGAAATCGTTATATATTCAATTCATTTCGAAATCGAATAAAATCGATATAAATATCGTTCACGTCGAAATGGCGTCAATCTAATCAACACGGCTTCATATATTCCTTTATTTTCAAATATTCTATTTCAAATATTTCTTTTTCAAAATAGTTGTTATTATCAAAATATTTCGTTCAACACATGACCAATCTCAATGAATGAGTACTGTCAACACATGAACTTTTATTTTATATCGATAAAGGTGCAATTTTTATTACTAAAATATTTCGTTCAACACATGACCAATCTCAATGAATGAGTACTGTCAACACATGAACTTTTATTTTATATCGATAAAGGTGCAATTTTTATTACTAAAATATTTCGTTCAACACATGACCAATCTCAATGAATGAGTACTGTCAACACATGAACCTTTATTTTATAATATTCTTTATTTTCTAAATTGGAATGAGGCCCAATCAATCACCATATAATTTTAATTATATGGATTTTCATACAACACATGTATATAATAGCATTGAAAAATAATCAACCATCAACCAAAGTGCACTACACTGTATAAGCATCAAATATAGATATTCCACGCTTATAACAGCCTGTCAATCAATCGATCGACATATTTAATCAATCAGGATGAGTGAACTTCAAATTTCATCCCAACACCCGTGTGGGGTTTCAGACAATCAAACACAGATTTTATTTGTGCAGTTGGGCGATGTGTAAAATTTATCGTCCCAATCAATGTCCTTCAAATAGGTGTACATAAACAAACCGTCTGGTTTATAAATGAATATTTTATTTATTCACATTCCCGTTAAAAATTATATTTTTAACGATAAAAACATTTTATTCTAACATATGAATTTCTATTCGGTTCATTTATTCAATAAAATGATATTTTTATTTTTCTAACATATTTTAGAAAATTTCGGCGGCATAACGGCACGATGCTAGAAACGGGACGAGGCCTAGCCTTATCCCCGGTCTAGTGAAGGCCCACGCCATTCACATATCAATCAAATTCACCAAACAATCAAATCCAAATCAAATCATCAAACTAATTTATGCAACCAAACAAACAAGTCCATGGTCTGTGGACGATTGTGTCGGGTGCTACTAAGCACCGTCTGCATCCTAGTATATATATATAACTAGAAAATAAATTGAAAGGTGAGAAATTCTCACAGATAGCTATCCAAACATCTTGACTCTTCTTTGATAGAAATCTTCATCGCTATCGCATCTTCGTCATCTTCGTTGCCCGGATCCTCTACGTATGTAAAAATCGAATTTTGACTTCGTTATTCAATATATAAAAATCGAATTTTTAGTTCGCTATTCAATATATAAAAAACGAATTTTTAGTTCGCTATTCAATATATAAAAATCGAATTTTTAGTTCGCTATTCAATATATAAAAATCGAATTTTTAGTTCGCTATTCAATATATAAAAATCGAATTTTTAGTTCGCTATTCAATATATAAAAATCGAATTTTTAGTTCGCTATTCAATATATAAAAATCGAATTTTTAGTTCGCTATTCAATATATAAAAATCAAATTTTTAGTTCGCTATTCAATATATAAAAATCGAATTTTTAGTTTGAAGTTCAATAGATAAAAATCATATTTTTTTATTTCTTCTACCCAATAAAAATTTCGCCTTTTCTATTTTAAAAATATGATCTTTCCTATTCTAAAAACCCGATCTTTTCAATTTTTAAGTTCAAACCTTTTTCTAAAAATCAGTTTTTACTTTTAATTTAAAATCAGTTTTAAAACCTTATAAAATCAGTTTTTAATTTGCTTTTCAAAATCAAATCTTTTTCTTTTTAAAAATCAAATCTTAACGCTAATTAAAAATTCAGTTTTTAAACTAAATTAAAATCAGTTAAAAGAGCTCACCGAGTTATTGGAGGAAAGGGGGGGGGTTGCAGGTTTGAATCTGCAGAGGGAGGAAGGGCGTCGGCATCATCTGGTGGCGGGTGGAGTTCGTCAGAAGGTCGGAGGCGAGCAGGAGGGGGGGTTTGGGCGCTCGCGTTCTTCGATGCAGGGGGGGAGAAAAGGGATCGCGCTCAGCGCGAGGAGGAGAGGGAGGTCGGCGCCTCCTACGGTGGTGGTGGTGGCAGCTAACGGCGATGAGGGTGGCATCGTGGGGAGGCGACTTCGATTTCGCTTCTCTCTTTTTTTTTTTCTTTCTTTTCTAGAATGAAACGAACGGGGCGGGGGCAGAGGGAAGTTAAGGGAGGAAAGAGAAAATTTTATTATTTAATTTAAATTTTTTTTTTCTCCTAAGTGTTGACTTTTCGTCTGAGCTCGGAATCACACCCAACGACTGTCGCCACTAGCGTATTACCCCCATTCCGGATACAATGGGAAATGTATCGCAAGCCAATTTGCCTGTTTGAATCAGTTTCCGTTGAATTTTCATTTAAATCACTATATTGAATTTTAAACGTACATTTCAAATTACCGGGGTCGCATACGAACTCTAAAAATTCCAGAAAAATATTTTCTAGCTTCGTATTGACGATACGGTCCTAACAAAACTAGTTTCGTCGAATTCTGAGACCGTTGGAAAAATGACCAATTTCCAGTCGATTAAAATCAACTGAAACTGGTCAAACGCGTTTTCTTTTGCCACGCTCACATATTGATTCGAAAAATTATGAAATTTGAAACCTAGCAATAATTTTACATCCCGGACCCAACAAAACTGGTTTCGTCGAAATCCGAGGTCGTTTGCAAAATGTCCATTTTTTTTAGGGCCTGAATTCCATAGCGACTATTCAGAATTTTCAACTGGACATATCTTTTGATTCTCGCTACGAAATTTTGATTTTTCGGATTCGTTGGAAAGATATCCACAATTAGATTCCATTATTTTTGGTTTCACTAAAATCCGGATTGTTTTGCACCCGGTACATTCAATTGAAGTTTGAAATCGAATTATCGAACTACCGCGCCATTTTCAATTCTATTTATAATTATATATAATTATTTATATTCTAACGACGACGCATATAATATATACGTTCGAATTTCATTCAAAATAAATTTCTCTTCGATTATATTTAAAATAATCTATTTTAAATAATCAAGATTCGCTAAAATGGCCAAAATAAAAATTTTAAACTGGCCCAGATTTTCGGGTTGTTACAAGATTTAACTATTGCCTGGAGTAAAACCGACGGTACTTCATTCTCGATCATTTAATGAATTCAATAAATTTAATTATTCCATTATCATTTTTAATCTACTTAAAGATTCATTAAAACTCTAGTTCATCTTTAATTTCAAAAATCATTACTTAATGATTATCTTAATTTTAGGAAATAAATTCCATTTTTACTTGGGTTAAAGAACAAATGTCATTTAAAACATTATTCATGATAAACCCAAAATCCTCTTCCATTAAAATGGATCTTTCACGAAATTCATAACAGTACATAATCGATATAAATTTCCGTAACATACTAATACTATAAGCGGAATAATGGCAAGGCCTTTTAATTTCCATAAATAGTAACGGTCTTCCTTCACAGAAGCTCATCTCGATTATTACCAAATCGAATTCCATTCAATTCCAATTTAATATATTAAATTGTAAACTTTATTTTGGAAAATTTCCATTAAACCTTAATAAAAAGATTTATAAATTCCAAATCTAAACTTCACTGTTAGTTGGGTTAAAGAACAAATGTTATTTAAAACATTGCTTATAATAAACCCGATATCAACTTTGATTTCATTCCAATTATATTTATTAATTTGAAAACCTCATTAATCTTAATTAAAAGATTTATTCTTATCTCAACTGGGTTTAAGAACAGTGTTAATAAAGACACCATTCACGACAAACCCGAAATCCAGTTTGATATTAAATACAAGGATCTAAATAGAAATTATATCGGCTTATATTCAAAATCAAATTCTGAAACTAACAGATATCGCAGTAGGAATAACGATATCTGTATCTTCCAAATTCCTCAACAATATTCGTACAATCACAGTCCAATATCAGATAATTCCGATGATTATTTCCATCTAAATCCTCTCCAATTCATATGTTGGAAAAAAATTGGTTATATTAAAACCATTATAATTTATTTCAGTTCTCTATTCTAGTTGTTAACTAGTTCGTTCAGATAAATACCTTTTATCTTTTCAAATATGGAATATTTCATTCAAAAACCTTTTTCAAATCATTTATTATGATTTTACATAATTTTTCCATATTTTTAATAATTTTATTAAGGCCCTTATGGTCGGTTTCCAATATAGGCCACCGAACTGCATCCATAGCAACCTTTTCTGAAATTGATTTGGACATAATTTAAAATCCAAAAGTTCAAATTTAAATCTCTAATATTCATTGGAAATATCTTTTCGATGCAAACCCAACGGTTCCGGTTTTAGGAGAATTCGACGGTCGGATCTTCAGTTACGTCAATTTAAAGTCAATGGTTGAAATTCGCGAACGATCGCTTCGCGATACGTTCTATTCAAATCATTTATATATATATAATATATTTCTTCATTTTCCTTTTTAAAACTTATTTTATAAATTCATTTTAAAACAATTCCAACTTCCATTTTAAATCAAAATTGAACTTATTATAATATTAAAATGATAATATTTTTAAAATATCATATTTTGAAATCAAATCTTTTCGATATTCATTATAAAATGAATAAAATCAACAGAATTTCCCTTCGAGTTAAAATGGCATATATCTACTTAACTAGGCTTCATATTCATTTTAGTTACGAATATTTCAATATATTTCTTTTTGTGCCCATCCAAAATCGAACATCAAAATCATATTTTGATGCTTCACTGGATATTATTTTAAAATATTCTATTATATTCTGAATTGAAATCAGACTCAATCAATTTTCATATAATTTTATTTATATGGATTCCATACATCACATGTATTCAAAAATAGTGACAAACAACTATTAAACATTCAATTCACCATCCAGAGTGTAATTTACAATTGTATAAGCATTAAATATTTAAATAACGCTTGTAACAGTCTATCAATCAATCAGTTGACATACAGTCGAATCCAAGGAGATGTGAATTAATTATCGTCCTCAAACCCGTGTGGCTTTTCAATCATCAATAAATAGTTGGGCGATGTGTAAAATTATCGTTCCAATACCCGTGTGGGGTTTACATCATAATCCATGTGAATTTATATATAGTTTAATAATAATGGCATTAAAACTGTAAACATCCATCAATCATCAAACAACATTTGCAATCACAGGCAGCCAATACATATTCAGTTACAAAAATAAATAATTGTACAAAATTTTGAGTGATAGAGTTCTCACATTGGTTTCCACTCCATCAGTCTTTATTTGAGGATTTTATTTATAAACTAAATAAAATAGGCAATTAATTTAGCATAAAAATTCAACTTGCTTCATTTCTGTTCTGGTCAGTTCCATGTTGTAATGCTCGATTCCAACGCAATTGATTTCGTCTGATTCTGATTTAATATGAATGAGATATAAACGTTTAAATATTTAATTACATAATCAAGTCGTTAATATTTATAATTATATAATTAAAAACGTTAATTACATCTTCCTTCTTCTCTGATGCCTACAGAAACCTGTTGAACCCATTTGTCGCCACCTAGGGCTGACAACCGTGCCACCACCGTACCTCTGACCGTCGATCCATCGCTACCACTTGAACCGCCATTGACTCCTCCCCTGGCGCCACCAACCATGCCAACCCGCCAAAACCTAGCTCCTCCGATTTCTACTCAAACGTCGGCGCTTTGAATGGAATTCCGACTAACCCACGTGCCAAAATCCGATCATGACCAATGAAGTTGTCAAGCTCGTCGAAGGCTTCAATTTTGTATTTGAATGACTCAATAAACATTGCGTAGATTTAGTGCTTTGAGGAAATTAAAATGGAGATCTTCTGGCCATTGAAAATGTTTGAGCAGCTCAAACCCGCATTGACCACACTGGAGACAATGTAGGGTTGTTGACTAGTTAATTAGGGTTATATACTATATAATTTAATATTGTTTAATTCATGAATTACCTGTTTAACTTCACGAACTCCAAACGAACTCAAATGACTGTCTCCCCTAGCTAAATACCCCATTCCAGACACAATGGGATATGTTTCGTAAGCCAATTCGACCATTTCGATCAATTTTCGTCAAAACTAAAATATAAATTAATATAACGGTCAATATTAAATCCAACGTACATTTTAATTTACCGAGGCCACATACTAACTCCAAAAATTATGAAAATTGAAATCTAGCTATGTTTTGATGATACGATCCTAACAAAATTAGTTTTGTCGAATTTGAAGACCGTTTGAAAAATGGCCTTTTTATTAGCTTATTAAATTCAAGCTAAAATTGAAAACACGTTTAAATTCACTACGCTCATATACTAATCCCAAATGACTTGAAATTTTGAATCTAACAATAATTTGACATTTCGGATCCAACGAAAGTGGTTTCATCGAAAACGGAGGTCATTTGCAAAATGGCTATTTTTTAGGGGTATATATAATTTAAAAATATATATATATTCCATAGCGACTATTCTAAATTTTAAACTGGACATAACTTACAATTTATAAAGTGAAATCTCAGTTTCTTACATTCATTAGAAAATTACAGTCTAAAATATTCCAACGTTTCCTGTTTCATCCAATTCTGATTTATATTGAATTTTGTACATTCATTTAAAGTTTAAAACAAAATTTTCAAACTACCGTGCCATTTCGAGTTCTTTTTAATTAAGTTTTAAATTTATACATTCTAACTTCGATTTAAATAAATTTTAGATCATTAATTCTCAAAATAAATCATTTTAAATTCTTAAAATCCATTAAATCAATTAAAAATAAAATTTTAAATTGGTTCCAAAATTCAGGGTTATTACAATCTCCCCCACTTAAAATCTTTTCGTCCCCGAAAAGGAAGATAGAATCGAAGGTTGTTTACTTAATCAACTCAACCTTTGCTTGACTCAAGTTCTTCAACTTTTCAGTTTTTAAGAACTTTCTAATTTCTCAAAAATTTGGCTAACGCCTTAAATTTTCGAAAAATTTCGCCATAACCTTCTTTGTACGGGTTGATCGGTAAAACCACAACTTGTCTCATAGGGCCCTCATCGATCAAAAAGGAAAAGAAAAGGCCAAGCGGCTTGCCAATCGGCTCATAAAATCATCAAACCCAAAGAATATAGTAAACATGTACCTATTTGTTGGGCATACAATTTTATTCCTCGTCTTAGCTTCTATGCTATGACCTGTTCACACGTATATATGTATGTTTATATATATATATATGCAATTCCCATCAATTTTCAGTTCGGTTCGATAATAAATTTGATTTGGCTAAACTTTACCCTTTCGTTTTCTTATTGGTTTTATCATACCAATATTTTTATTAGTTAGATTAATAATCACACATCACAACCAGCAATAAATTAGTTGAATATATTTTCAAACATATATCTTTTTGTACACTAAATGTAACACCCCGCATTTTAAGATAATAAAATAAGAATAACTTAATTAAATAATGAGAACTAAGTAAAATGGATTGTGCTATTAAGTCCGTCTCGAAATTCTTGTCAAAGTAAGCACCTGGTTTACGTAAAATGGATAACGTATGTGGAAGTTATGAGTGTCAAAAGTTTGTATACATATAAGGAACTCATATGAATATATATATATAATAAAAATTAGTCCAGAAATCAAAATTCACGAGCGGGAAAGTTTGGAGGGAAAATAGACCGTTGGGGGTTGATCTAAGCGTTGACCCACCAATAGAGGGTCGACCCCACTGCGGATCTGGAACCTGACGTGGTCGGTTCTGATATTTTTATGTTAAATCTGAAGGACCAAGTCTCTCCGAAACACCTATAAAAAAGACCATAGAGCTAACCCTAAACCTCATATTTCTGAGGCTACGCTGAAGCTCTGTCGTTCCTCTTCCTTAAGATCTCTTTAGAAATTTATATTTATCAATTAAAAGATTTTAAAATCAAGATCTGGAAGAAAGAATTGACGATAATAAAAGGGTGTCCAAAATCATGAAAAGTAAGGTGACTTTTCTAGATCCAATCTATTCAAATTTCTTCCTCTTTCTTTCCTTTCTCTTTTAATAAAAATAATCAATCCATGGTTATTAGGTTTTGAATCAAATTAAGGGAAAAACCATGGATGATAAAACTGGACTAGATCCAGAATTAGGAAAGCGTACGAGGTGAGTGGATTTAAGCTATAGCATTTTAGATAATAATATGTTATCGTTTACCATTCCCCATTTTGTATAATTGAAATGTGATAAGTTGAGATGTTAATATGAACAATTCATATGTTGAATCACTTAAAGTGTTAGAATGATTACATATTGAAAAACAAACTTGTTAGAATATGGGTAATGACTTCTGTTGTTACAATTACATGATTCACTTGTGGCATATTATTGAGTAAATATGTTAACCTTTAGATTTGAACAATTATCCGATTAAATGTTTACATGTCAAAATAGAATTAAACACATGTTAAAAAGAACATGCAACATAATATAGGCATGATTTGAGGACAAATAAATTAGAATACAGTAAACATGTGAAAAGGATAATATGCCTAAAATTTACAGTAAATAGAAAACTGTAACCGCGCTTAGACACGAGGTTAGATTACACTTGTGGAAGAAGTCTGTCAGACCCGACTGACATATCCAGCATCCACAAGTGGTAAATCTAATGTGAGGGGTCCAAGTGCATAAATAAAACATATAATGGTGTTAAGACACGAGGTTAAGTCGACTTGTGGCAGAAGTCTGCACGGACCCACCCGACAAACCCAGTATCCACAAGTGTAGACTTAATGTGAGAGGTACTGTGCGTATATATATATATATATATATGCATGTATGTATGTATATAACAAGATATGAATAAATGGCAATGATGTAATTAAATGGCTAACTCGGAAAATAAGAAAGGAAGGGATGTAATGGACTGAGTCAGTGTGATGTGAAGGAAAAGTGATGTATTTCCCTAAATGACCTATTTCTGAGAACGTTGTTGCAAGTAAGCCACAGTAAATAAAGTAAAGTAAATAAATTACTTGCTACCACGGATTTAGATAGGAAAACATTATGAAAAATAAATCATTGATTCCTTTATCAATCTGAGCAAGGTGCATGAAGTATTTTCCTTAATATAATAAGGAATATATTACAATGAATGAAGAATAATGGTTTACAACAATAAATGATTTAAACGGGGAATGATAATAACCTATTATAAATAAATAATTTTAACAAATGTTGTATAATAGGTAGACTTGTCTTAGGGACAAGTGAGGATTATAAGGTTATAATAAACTAGTAAGGAAATGAGATAACTGGTAAATGGGATAAGGGACACTTAATTGTAAATTAAGTAACCTGTAAATGGGGAAAACCTGAAACCAGTTGAGAAAAGGGGGAAAATTTATGAAATATAAGAAGTTGCACATAATTATAAATTAAGTAATATGTAAACTTGGAAGTTTGAAACCCACTGATAAGAATAACATGTTTAGACTTGTCCTAAGGACAAGAGAAAATTATAACATAAGTTATAATAAATGGGTAGAGAAACTTATTAATGGATCATAGTTAGGAGAACTAAGTTAATAAGTGAACAATGATAAGTTGTAGTAACGGTGTAAAATGGAATTATGATTAAATGAGAAAGAATGAGGAAAACTTATGAAATAAGTTATAATTAATCATAAATAATGACTGAACATGTTAAACAGAAAACATGAGAATTGAGTTATACTTAATTACATATTAAGTAGGACATGTTATTGTAACGATGAAATCAAACAATAATATAAAAGGAATTGTGGATTACAAACCTTGGGTCACAATCTAGAGAATAACATGTTGTGGGCTTATTAATAAACTAAAATGGGCCAAGTTGTAAGCAAGAGGGGCCCATTCCTCGGAGATATAAGGGCTAGGAAGTACTTGGTAACCTAAATAAAAAGTTAAGATAACTAGGTTAAATGGAAAGCTGATAAGGTAAAGCAAGTGCGTAAAAGAATGTTTAGACATAGGGTCTAACAACATATTAAAGTGAGGCGCTTGGACCAGTCCGCACATTTAATGATGAATAACCCAATGAGGTAGATTATCGTGGTGTTATAAGGCATGAGGGGAGAGCACGTTCATCTGATTATTCTGTCGGCTCCGAAGGACTGGAAGGGGAAGTACACGGCTTTCTGAGATACGAAAGGTGCTCCTAGTAGTCCTTTGTGTGGTGGAAGATGTTTAGGCTGTGCTCGTAGAGGTTGGGTCTGCACGTAACTACTAGGTGGGTGGGCCTTGACTACAAAGTAACTTTGCAGTCAGAATGCCGTGACGCGGTGACACTCGGGTGACTCAGTGGTCGCCTCAACTGGGAGGCGAAGGGTCACGACAAATAAGGATAGTGGATCGTCGGATACCCGTCATTGGCAGCCAGTAGGATGTGAAAGACTAGATCTAAAACCAATATACCATTCACCTTTCACTATCGAGGTACAGTGGTTGAGGGAAGACGCCAAATGGATGCTTAGATTAGTTGTTAAGGGCAAGTCATTTAGCTCTTGTAGTCTTTACTAGTTGAGGGAGAGAATGAGGTGGGGCCACAGCCACCATGAAAATGGACCCTAGGAATATCTGTATTTTTAAAGCTCTTAAAGGCAGGCCTGTGCAGATATGAAAAATCTCCCGACCGAATTCCATGTTTCTTGTATCGCCCTGCCATGGAACTCGGTGCACATTAGAGGACGTGCGGGTATGTCATCGAGCAACAATTGATGATACGTATAAGGGACAGTCTAGATACATGCATGTCGGCTCTATGGTGTATCGTAGACTTGAGGGAATTACTCTGTTATGAAATCTGATTCGATCGACATTGGTAGTGTGTACGTTTGCATAGCATAGTGATGAAAGATGTATGCGGAACATAATATTATTATATAGAGGTCCGCACGTCACTGTGCCGTAGGATGAGGGACTGCGTACATTTCGGTAGTATTATGGCGGAGACCGTGTGAGTGGGGTACCATGGGGTGTACCTTAATATGAGGGGTAGCTACATATATATTGCATTAGGTTAATCCATTGGAAAGTAAATGGGCGTGACGTGTGCGTAAGCCTTGAGTGTTGTTAACCCAAGTAACCTAATAAATAAGAAAATATGATTGAACGATATATGTAGTGTTATCCAAAGTGTATAATTTAAATTCAGTTACCAGAATTTGTGTTTGACCCCCTCCTCATAACATACTCGCAGGATAGATTTGTGGCAGAGACATGATAGCTTTGGATACTGGTTACGCAGTATTATTAATATAGTAAGGCTATACTTTGAGTATATTATATTTTATCCATTCCGCTATGAGATGTTTTCTGAGCTCTGACAAATTTTATGTCTCTATCTTTTCTGCAGGATACCAAAGCACGACAACTTGAGTTTCGATAGATTGGAATTTTATTAAAAAAAATCGGCCTTCCGGAATTCGGGTTGTCACATCTGATATAAGAGCTTAGGTTATATAGATAGTGAGTGAACGTATTTGTATTTCTAAAAAATATAAATATTATATATATATACCTAGATCCATAGAGGAACCCACTATATTGAAAGAGTATAACATGGTAAGAAATGGGATGTTTGTTATGTACACTAAAGGAATGAATATGGAAATTTGAGACACTTAGTTAATTTAGGTGGAAAGTGTACAATGTACTTTGTATGAAAGGAAAGTGAATCCCATATGATTAGTATTTTGGGTTAGTGGGCTTGAAAACCTTATACATCAGAAAAGGTTAAAAAGAGAAAAATGGATTAGGATTATATATAGTTGAGAGAACTGACCTTAGAAAGTGTTTAGGAAAGCCTAGAAAAATTGGAAACCAGCTTTGAGTCTAGCCCCATTGTTAACTTTAAAGAACTTGAAATTGTAAAAGTTTTGGGAAAATGGTTTATGGTGTTTTCAAGTTTTAAGACTTAAAAGTTATAGTTTTAAATATGTAAAGTATACATATTGAGTTTTAAAGTAAAATGGGGTATATTTTGTAAATAGTGATTTCTTATGAAAATTTTATCTAAAAGAAAATTTTCTCAGTAAAAGGTGCATATTATAGAGCATGTATAGCTCGTTGGTTTTCTTGTTAAATTTCATACAAGAATTTTTAATAAAGAAAGTTTTGAAATCTCTATTCTTTTAACAATCATTTTTGATAAATTGTTTTAAAAGAGAAAATTTTGTTAGGTGGACAAAATGAGTTGTAGGAATTAAGAATAGAGTAAATGTTTGCACCTTGTAGTAAGAGACTGAACTGACCTTATAGGCAAGAACAAGTTATAAACCCGACTGAGAAATAGTTGTCCTTATTTACTCCAGTTTTGTGATTTGAAAAAATAAATGATTTACATTTTTTAATGACATGTTTTATGGTTTGGCAAAAGTAAGTTTTCATGAGGAAAATAAAGTTGACACTTTTAATTTTTGGGAAGAAAATTTTAAAAGAAAAGGCCAAACCGTTTTTTAAAAAGTATGGAGTAGGTAAAGAATAGTGCCTAGGAAAGACGGGAAAAGTTTTGAGGCTATAAAGTTAATAGCTAGAATTATCTTGAAAAAATGGTAAGTTCCCGTAAAATGCGTAAGCATTGAAAAGCCTAGGGTATTGCTTGGAATAATTATTGGTACACAACTAGGACTACTAGTGACTACTAGATAGAAAAAGGGCAGGTAAATGTTTAGATCCTGTTACTAATTTCCATATTAAGGGGTAAAACCCGTTACTACATTTCTATTGGGATCGTTCTGTTATTTTGTTCTTGTTTGGTAGTTAGGGTAACACCTAAACCTGTTGTGGATCCCATGGTTTGGACTTTTCTGTCTGAGGGGGACATGGTCCCGAGATTCTTGGCCCTTAGTAGTAGCTGTGTAGGGTGTCTGTTTTACTGTTTTAGTTCAAAGACTAGAAGGCTTATTTGAAAACTAAACCTAGATCAGATAATTAAATAAGTTAAAAAAAGAGAAATGGAGAAACTAAAAAGGAAACAGCAAATTCAGTAAAGCAACAAACATGATAAACTATGAGAAAAGATGAATAAGGGTAAAATTTCCAAGATAAGATGAAAAAGAAATTCTGTAACGAAGAACATTTTCTTATTTGGGCTATTCTTGGATAGGAAAATATGGAATCTTTATAAATAGTTTCATAAAACCCAAGTATGGTTGGAAAAGGGTACATAAAAAGAAAAACGGAAGATGCGAAATTTTCCGTTTTCCACCTTTTTGTAACATAAGAAATCAAATTTAGAAAATTAGATTTTTCTGAAATTCGAAAAATAAAGTTGGATTGATAGGATTATGGATGCAATAATTGGATGAACTACGCTCTTACCCAGTAAGGGTGTGGGAAATTTTAGATGAAAAAGCATTTTTGATTTTCAAAAATATTGAATTCATGTAGAACGGCCAGTATATTTCGGATGTGAACATCATGTTTATAAAAAAAAGGATTTTTGTAAAATTTGCATACACATAGGTGGTACCGCTTAGGCATACATGTATTATTATTATGTTGTATTTAACCTTGCACAAGTGCACGATGTTGCAAAAATCGGATGCACACATGATGGATGGATATTATGCGAGTGGTTATTTGATTTTACCCTTATCAAATCGGGGACAAAATTTCCTAAGGGTGCAGGAATGTAATACCCCGCATTTTTAAGGTAACAAAATAAGAATAACTTAATTAAATAATGAGAATTAAGTAAAACGGACTGCGCCACTGCGTCCATCTCGAAATTCTAGTCAAAGTAGACAACTGGTTTGCATAAAACAGATAACGTATGAGGAAGTTATGAGCGTTAGAACTCATATGGATATATATATATATATATATATTAAAAATTAGTCCAGAAATCAAAATTCATGAGCGGTAAAGTCTAGAGGGAAAATAGACCGTTGGGGGTCGACCTAGGGGTAGATCCATGTAACAACCCGGAAATTCTGAACTAATTTAAAAATTTTACTTTAAACTTTTTAGTGAATTTGAAATATTTAAAACGATATATTTTAAATAAAAACGACTAAAAACATTTTTTTAAATCGAAGTTAAAACAAATAATTTAATTTAATTGTAAAAGGGGTTAGAAATGGCATGGCAGTTTGAAAATTTGATTTTGAACTTTAACTGAATGTACAGGATGCAAAATAAATCGGATTTCAGTAAAACCAAAAATATTTAAATATGTTTAATAATATATTTCCAACAAATCCGGAAAATTGAAATTTCATAGTGGGAATTAAAAGTTATGGCCAGTTAAAAATTCAGAATAGTCGCAATAATATATATATATATATATTTTAATACTAAAAATAGCCATTTTGCAAACGACCTCCGTTTTCGACAAAACCACTTTTGTTGGAACTGGAATGTCAAATTATTGCTAGGTTTAAATTTTCATAGTTTTTATAATTAATATGTGAGAGTGGCAAAAGAAAATGTGTTTTGTCAATTTCAGTCAAATTTAATCAACTTGAAAATGTCCATTTTTCAAACAGTCTTCAAGTTCGACGAAATTAATTTTGTTAGGAACGTATCATCAAATCATAAACAGAAATAATTTTTCTGTAATTTTTAGAGTTAGTATGTGTCCTCAGTAAATTAAAATGTACGATCAAATTAAATAATTAAATGATTTATATTTTAAAATAAAGAAAAGTAGGCTGAAACGATCAAACGAGCTAATGGGTGCCTAGTCCATTGAGTCCAGAATAGGGGTATTTGCCTAGGGACATCACTCGCTGGGCTGGATTTGGAGCTACTAAAAGTTAACGGGCCCTTTTTGTAAATAAATGAATAAAATATTATTATACTATAAATACACTAGAAAATACGGTCCAACCCTAACCCTAATACATACACTACAGCCGCCATCTCTCCTTCAATGGCCATTCTCATTCGGATTTCAATCCTTAATCCACCACAATCCAAATAAAATTCAACTCCACTACCAAAACAAAATCAAAGAGATTTCTAAGGCCTTTATTTCCATACAGATTTGATCAAGACTCGTTGTGATAATTAAGGGAAAACATGATACAAAGTAGCGGACTTTGGGTGGGTTTTCCGGCGTGGATGGGAGGCCGAGCCATACGCAGTTGCTGGTGCAGGTGGACGGCGGTCGGGGCTTCGACGAGGTAGCGAGGGATCGAACTCCGGTGGCCTAAAACGCGAGGGGCAAGTGGATTTTGAAGTCGACAGTTTTAAACGAGGGTTCCAGATTTTCTTTTATCGGGGAAGATCATTAACAAGGTTAATGATGTAATTAGGGTAGTTAATTAAATTTAATTATTTCAATTAAATCATTAATGTTTAAAATTGTAAATCTTTTACATACGAGGTTCGTTTTCCGAACCGTCAGTTGCGTTGGAACTATGATGAAGATCTCTACAACATGGAACAAATGAGAGCTGAAACGGAGCGATCTAAAGTTTTGAAGAATTCAAACCCCAATGTGAGATTTCTTATTTTAAAATTATAATCAAAATAAATTGTTATGCGTTGGAAATCATTATTTATTCGCCGTTAAGATTCGTATTGTTTTGTGTATTGTACGTGATTTGAGTTGAAATATTTTGATTATATTGATCTGTTCATGTAATGAAATATAATGTAAAAATAGAATTGTAAACAAATAAAAATATTTATTTTTATTTGTGATGTTGAAATAGAACTGTAAATAAAACATAAAATATTCATTTTTATGTGTTATATGGAATTAGAATTGTCAACACATAGAAAATATCATTTTCATTTGTTATAAAAAAAATAGATTTGTCAACACATAGAAAATATCATTTTCATTTGTTATATAAAGATAAGAAAATAATAGATTTGTATGCAAATAGAAAGTATCATGTTTAAATGTTACATTAGGTAAAAATAACGTTTGTGTTAGAAATGTTACATTAGATAAAAATAACATTTTTGTTAGAAATGTTACATTAGATAAAAATATCATTTTTGTTATAAATGTTACATTAGATTAAAAATAACATTTTTGTTAGAAATGTTACATTAGATAAAAATAATATTTTTGTTAGAAATATTACATTAGATTAAAAATAACATTTTTGTTATAAATTGTCATGTTAGATAAAAATAACATTTTTGGTATAAAATTATCATTTTAGATAAAATGTCATGTTAGATAAAATTTTCATTTTGGATAAAAATGTCATGTTAGAATAAAAGGTCATTTATGTTAAATATGTCATTTATTGCGACGATTAAGAATTTCGCTCGGTCCGAACCAGTCGCTAAACCGACCCAGACCGTTCGAAACGCCCTATCGTTTGAGAACAAGCCACAACAGAACACATACAGAAGAACATTTCATTGTATATTACAACAATGCACCAGATTACAAGAATATACAGAGTATAAATGAATATTACACAGAAATATCAGAGATTTAAATTACATTTAAGTACATAGCAGCGGAAAATAATACAATACACAACTAGAAGAGATATACGGATACAAAGCTTTCCGGATACCGTTCCAGCTGTAAACCAGGATCCTGTGAATATAAATCTGCAAAACCAAAACTACTAGCTGCCCGTGCGGAAAATATGGGCACCCAGAGTTTAGGTTAAAACAATAAACTCCAGGTCAGTCATGTGACTGGTGTGAGAACTAAAACAGTTATTAATCTTTGTTTTCAAAGTTAAGTAAATCAAGGGATCACGCCGTATAACACGGAACGGGTTTCCTCCCAAGAATACCAGTGCATAAAACAACAGCACAATGCTAATTTAAAGAAAAATGAAGCTGTTATAAGACCCAGGTCCTATCACACAATGCAACGCAAGCCGGGGGATAGGGTTTTCCCTTATAACAGCCAAAGCATGCTTGATACGTTTAAAACAAATCATTTGATACTATAATAAGTGTATAGTGTCAAAACATTTCAATCATAAATATCAATCATAGGCGGCATAGGTACCATCTATCATGTCGCCATACTAGTTCTACAATTAAAACCGCAATACACGTATTGGAAATTGGATTTCCGTCATGAGTCGAGGCAAGGGGCAAGCTCCTCTCCGCGTTCGAGACACTCTAGCAAATGTCTCAGGACTACACACTCTGGGTAACCCTGGGATCCTCCAAGGCCGGTCCTCACTTACGTTAGAGGATTGGCAATTCCTGAACACACGTTTCCCGGTCCTTACAGACCTAATATCGAGGCGCCTCACATCCAAACCACAAAGGTGAAAAGTATATAAATGTCAGGGCTGGTAGGTCACTGACACCACCAAAGCTAGAAAGAAACGTCGTGCACTCCTTGGGTCCTCATCCCGTTTTTAACTCATACCGAGGTGTGAGGCTCGCGAATTCACGTTATACACAAAGCTGCCACGTAGGCGTGCTTTGATCATCAACCACAAGACTTTGCTTTTCAACAGAAGCCTTGATCATTGCATCTTAGCGTGCCACACAGGCAATTCATGCCATGCGACTGATGTCCATCGATATACAACCTCTGAGCTCGTACGTCTCAGAGAAGGGCGTTAAGCAAAAGAATAAATTCTCCGCCGCCAAACAGATGTATATTTAATAGAAATCAATCAACACAGAATAAAATCCAGTGTCAGACACACAATCCATTTACAAGTCCGTTCTGGGTCTGAACGAAACCGGAGGCACTTTCCTCGCATATCCATCCATCTCCAAGTACGTCTGGACGACCACCAACTATTTCCATCCTCTTGGGTGTACAGCCCAATCAGGATCGTCAGTAATTATCCAAACGATATGAAGACTTCCGGTCTTCGACCACCGTCTTCATCTTTGACATATCGTCGAATCGGTTATTCAGAATGGGTGTAAACCCGGTCTTTCCGAACAACCCGCGTATATTGAAAACAAATGTTACACAAACACAACATACGCCTCATTCCAATTCATTAGTCACTAACCGCAAATTAGCAAGAGAACAATTTCCCAAACATTAACCCCGAAGGCCGAAACCAACATCAGATCAATACCCAGGAAACCATTCTTCTTAGCCAACCCACAGCTAGTTTCCAAATTCCACATTCTTAGGGAAAGGTTCCCATTAATTTTATCCAAGATAAATTCTTTAAAATTTATCCTGTAATCCTCCTTTGGATGTCGTTTCAAACCAAATTATGGTTTTTCTAAACTAGTCGAGATTAGCGAACCGTACCGAAGTAATTATTTATTTTATTTCCCAATCCCAACCTGTTCATCCCATGAAGCAAAACTGGTAATACTCCATATCTGACACCATAGTGTTATCGGTAAAATCAATTACCATTTCACGTTCAAATCTAATTAAAGATTTAACTATCGCTTTGGAGCAAAACTGGTGATACTCCATTCTCGCTCATTTTCTAAAGTTGATAATTTAGATCATCAA
This sequence comes from Allium sativum, assembly GCA_030737875.1. Classification (NCBI taxonomy): domain Eukaryota; kingdom Viridiplantae; phylum Streptophyta; class Magnoliopsida; order Asparagales; family Amaryllidaceae; genus Allium; species Allium sativum. The sequence goes on along the minus strand of CM060915.1, from coordinate 974,114,107 downwards.
TTCACCTTTCAATCTAATTGTAGATTCGTTAAAACTCCTTTTATTGGATTAAAGAACTAGGTGTTATTTAAAACACAGTTCACGATAAACCCACAAATCAATTCTAGTTCAATTCAAATCAAATATATTTGGAATTACGATTATTTAAAACCCTTTTTTAAATCTAATTTATTTATTTAAAAATAAATCGGGTTTTAAATTTAGTTCAAACTAGTTCATTTTGATAAAAATCTATTTTTACCTTTTCAAATATGGAGTTTTTCACCCCAAAATTTCCCAAATCATTTCTTATGATTTTACACAAATTATTGATATTTTTAATAATTTTATCAAGGCCCGTACAGTCGATTTCCATCAACGGCCATCGAACTGCACTTACAGCGACCTTTTTCAAATTTGATTTGGAGGTATCTCCAAATCCAACCGTTAGATTTCAAATTTCAAATATTCGTTAGAAAGCTCTTTTCGATACGAACCCAACGGTTCCGGTTTTAGGAGAATCCGACGGTCGGATCTCCCGTAATGTCCGTTTGAAATAAATGGTCGAAATTCACGAACTGCTGCGGTGCGGCGCGTTCTATTCAGGCCATTATATTATATATAATATATATATATAATATATATTTCGTCGATTTCTATTTAAAACGAATTATATAAATAGTTTGAAATTCGTTTCAAAAGCAATTTCAACTTCCATTTCAATTCAAATCAAAATTGAATTCTTCTTTATAAATTCGTTTTAAAATTCATTTCTATTCAATTCAAATTTCAATTCAATTTGAATTCATTTCAATTCAATTTGAATTCGTTTTCAATTAAATTCAATTCCAAAGTCGTTTTCTATTCGCTTTATTCAAATTGGTTTTCTATTCGATTCAATTCAAATTGGTTTTCTATTCGAATCAATTCAAATTGGTTTTCTATTCGATTCAAATTCATTATATATTCAATTGAAATCACATTCGTTTTCTATTCAATTTATTTCGAAATCGTTTTCCATTCAATTCATTTCGAAATCGTTTTTAATTCAATTCATTTCGAAATCGTTTTTAATTCAATTCATTTCGAAATCGTTTTTAATTCAATTCATTTCGAAATCGTTTTTAATTCAATTCATTTCGAAATCGTTTTTAATTCAATTCATTTCGAAATCGTTTTTAATTCAATTCATTTCGAAATGAATAAAATCGATATAAATATCGTTCACGTCAAAATGGCGTCAATCTAATCAACACGGCTTCATAAATTTCTATTTTCAAATATTCTATTTCAAATATTTCTTTTTCAAAATAGTTGTTATTATCAAAATATTTCGTTCAACACATGACCAATCTCAATGGATGAGTACTGTCAACACAAGAACCTTTATTTTATATTGATAAAGATGTAAATTTTATTACTAAAATATTTCGTTCAACACATGACCAATCTCAATGGATAAGTACTGTCAACACATGAACCTTTATTTTATATTGATAAAGATGTAAATTTTATTACTAAAATATTTCGTTCAACACATGACCAATCTCAATGGATGAGTACTGTCAACACATGAACCTTTATTTTATATTGATAAAGATGTAAATTTTATTACTAAAATATTTCGTTCAACACATGACCAATCTCAATGGATGAGTACTGTCAACACATGAACCTTTATTTTATATTGATAAAGATGTAAATTTTATTACTAAAATATTTCGTTCAACACATGACCAATCTCAATGGATGAGTACTGTCAACACATGAACCTTTATTTTATATTGATAAAGATGTAAATTTTATTACTAAAATATTTCGTTCAACACATGACCAATCTCAATGGATGAGTACTGTCAACACATGAACCTTTATTTTATATTGATAAAGATGTAAATTTTATTACTAAAATATTTCGTTCAACACATGACCAATCTCAAATGGATGAGTACTGTCAACACATGAACCTTTATTTTATATTGATAAAGATGTAAATTTTATTACTAAAATATTTCGTTCAACACATGACCAATCTCAATGGATGAGTACTGTCAACACATGAACCTTTATTTTATATTGATAAAGATGTAAATTTTATTACTAAAATATTTCGTTCAACACATGACCAATCTCAAATGGATGAGTACTGTCAACACATGAACCTTTATTTTATAATATTCTTTATTTTTCAAATTGGAATGAGGCCCAATCAATTACCATATAAATTTAATTATATGGATTTTCATACAACACATGTATATAATAGCATTGAAAATAATCAACCATCAACCAAAGTGCACTACACTGTATAAGCATCAAATATAGATATTCAATGCTTATAACAGCCTGTCAATCAATCGATCGACATATTTAATCAGTCAGGATGAGTGAACTTCAAATTTCATCCCAACACCCGTGTGGGGTTTCAAACAATCAAACACATATTTTATTCGTGCAGTTGGGCGATGTGTAAAATTTATCGTCCCAATCAATGTCCTTTAAATAGGTGTACATAAACAAACCGTCCGGTTTGTAAATGAATATTTATTTATTCACATTCACGTTAAAAATTATATTTTTTTTTTACGATAAAACATTTTATTCAACCTATGAAAATATTCTATTCAGTTCATTCTTTAAATAAAATGATTTCTTTATTTTTCTAACTTATTTTAGAAAATTTCGGCGGCATAACGGCATGATACTAGAAACGGGACGAGGCCTAGCCTTATCCCCGGTCTAGTGAAGGCCCACGCCATTCACACATCAATCAAATCAATTCATTTCACCACACAATTCAATTTCAATCAAATAATCTAACTAATTTTTGGCAATCAAACAAACAAGTCCATGGTCTGTGGACGATTGTGTCGGGTGCTACTAAGCACCGTCTGCATCCTAGTATATATATATAACTTAGAAAATGAAATTGAAAGGTGAGAAATTCTCACCGATAGCTATCCAATCATCTTGACTCTTCTTTGATATAAATCTTCTTCGTTCTCGCCTTTTTGTTACCTTCGTTGCCCGCTTTCACTACCTATGTAAAAATCGAATTTTTACTTCGCTATTCAATATATAAAAATCATATTTTTATTTCGAAGTTCAATATATAAAAATCATATTTTTATTTCGAAGTTCAATATATAAAAATCATATTTTTATAATCTCTACTGTAATGTAAAGATTATATTTTTATCTTTCTACCTAGTTAAAAATTATATTTTCTACACGATTAAAAATTATATTTTTAACTTACTGCTTATATAAAATTTATATTTTTAATCTTCTACTATAATAAAAATTATATTTTTAACCTTTCTATATTATAAAAATTATAATTTTTATACCCGCTACTATATAAAAAACATATTTTTATATCATTAAAAACCACTTCTTTTCATTTATAAAAATTCAAACTCGCTTGTTCTAAAAATTCAAACCTTGCCTCTAAATAAAAATATGGACTCTATACTGAGAAAAAGGAAAAAAATATAGACTTTATAGTGTAAAAAAAAGAACAGTCAAAAATCTTGCTGTGTTACTCGGAGAAAGGGAGGCTGCCGGACTCGCTGAGGCGTCGGGGTTGGCCAGCGCAGGCAGGGCAGCGACGTCGCTCGATTTGGGGGAGTTCTAGGGGTCTTCGTTGATTCGAAAAGGGGGAGGGCTGCTTGTAGGCTGCAACAGAAAGAAGGGGGGGTCGGAGTCCAACTAGGGCTCGGCGACAGGGGATGTCGATGGTGGCGGGAGGGGTCTCGACGGCTGGAGTTGGGCCCGACGACGGCGGCGTTGACCGTAGGGGAGGAGCAGGGTTCACGAAGAGAGAGAGGGAGCGGTATTCGAGGTTGCGTGTGGTGGAGCAACTCCGACGGGTGGTGGCCACTCGACAGGCGACGCGGCGGAGGAAGGCGCCACCTCCGATTGTCTCGATTTGGGATTTTTTTTATATATATATATAACCTTTCAGATCTGAACGAGAGAAAGAAGGGAAGGGGGTAGGGAGTGTTATATAAAATTATATTTATATTTAATTATTTTCAAAGAAAGTTGACTTTTTATCCTGACCTCAAAACGAGGCCCACCGCCTGTCCTCCATAGCGTTTTACCCTCATTCCGAACACAATGGGATATGTATCGCAAGCTGATTCGATCGTTACAATTAGTTTCCGCTGAATTTACATTTAAATCATTATATTGGATTTTAAACGTACATTTCAAATTAACGGGGTCACATACTAACTCGAAAAATTCCAGAAAAATATTTTCTAGCTTCGTATTGACGATACGGTCCTAACAAAACTAGTTTCGTCGAATTCTGAGACCGTTGGAAAAATGGCCATTTTCCAGTCGATTAAAATCAACTGAAACTGGTCAAACGTGTTTTCCTTTGCCACGCTCACATATTAATTCGAATAATTATGAAATTTGAAACCTAGCAATAACTTTACATCACGGACCCAACAAAAGTGGTTTCGTCGAAATCCGAGGTCGTTTGCAAAATGTCTATTTTTAAGGGCATGAATTCCATAGCGACTATTCAGAATTTTCAACTGGACATATCTTTTGATTCCCGCTATGAAATTTTGATTTTTCGGGTTCGTTGGAAAGATACTCTCAATTAGATCCCATTATTTTTGGTTTCACTAAAATCCGGATTGTTTTGCACCCGGTACGTTCAATTGAAGTTTGAAATCGAATTATCGAACTACCGCGCCATTTTCAATTCCTTTTATAATTATATATAATTATTTATATTCTATCGACGACGTATATAATATATACGTTCTAATTATATTCAAAATAATTTTTCACGTCGATATTATTTAAAATAATCTATTTTAAATATTCAAAATTCGCTAAAACTGCCAAAATAAAAATTTTAAACTGGCCCAGAATTTCCGGGTTATTACAATCTCCCCCACTTAAAACTTTTCGTCCCCGAAAAGGAACAGAGTCGAAAGTGGTTTGATTATTCAACTCTACGTTCGATCTGGCTTGCATTCTCCAACTTTTCAGTTTCTGAGAATTTTCAAAAATTCAAAAATTTGGCTAACACCCTAAATTTCCGAAAAATTTCGCCATAACCTCCCCTGCACCGGGAGCATCGGGGAATTTCAAATAGCTTCCCCGGTCCTTCAGATCTCAAAAAAAGAAAAAGAAAAAGCCAAGCGGCTAGCCAATAGGCTAGCCAATAGGCTCATAAAATCATCATCACCCAAACAAAACAGTAAATTATGTAGTAAACATGTACCTATTTGTCGGGCAAACAAATTTTATTCTCTGGCTCTAGCCTCCTTGCTATGACCTGTTCAATGCAAGTATATGTATATGCAAGCAAATGCGACCAATTTTCAATACAATTCAATATTTGGTTCAATTAGGCATAATGGTTCAAAATTATCAAACAAATAAGCGAACAACACAAACATCAATCAATTAGTGAATTAGAGTTTCAAATTCATAATTTGATACATATACAAAAATCATGTTTTTGATGCCAATTCACAACAACGTGTTCTAACTATATTAGTTTTGGTTCTCACACCAGTCTAATGGAAATATATAGATATCACACCTTCGTAACACGAACATAAATATTGGTGATGGATCTCCATCATCAAAATCATCTCTGAGCGACTAGAGCGTGATTCTATATCTATCTAATATATTAAAATTTCGAATATACGTTCATGACGCGTATATGCAAAATCCTTATATACTCGATTGTCCATATTCAAAATAAATAAATAATCAAATACGTTTAAAATGGTTTAAATTTTCAAAACAAAATTGTTTTCATTTGAAAAATATACTCTTCACACTCGTTCTAGGATACTACTGATCCTATCTCTAACGAGTCATTCTAATTGGATATTACTAATCCAATATCTGATGAATTCTTTCGTATGGTTCTAATGTGCCTTGTTCTCGAGCTCTGTAAACCAAAGCTCTGATACCAAATGTGACGATTAAGAATTTCGCTCGGTCCGAACCAGTCGCTAAACCGACCCAGACCGTTCGAAACGCCCTATCGTTTGAGAACAAGCCACAATAGAACACATACAGAAGAACATTTCATTGTATATTACAACAATGCACCAGATTACAAGAATATACAGAGTATAAATGAATATTACACAGAAATATCAGAGATTTAAATTACATTTAAGTACATAGCAGCGGAAAATAATACAATACACAACTAGAAGAGATATACGGATACAAAGCTTTCCGGATACCGTTCCAGCTGTAAACCAGGATCCTGTGAATATAAATCTGCAAAACCAAAACTACTAGCTGCCCGTGCGGAAAATATGGGCACCCAGAGTTTAGGTTAAAACAATAAACTCCAGGTCAGTCATGTGACTGGTGTGAGAACTAAAACAGTTATTAATCTATGTTTTCAAAGTTAAGTAAATCAAGGGACCACGCCGTATAACACGGAACGGGTTTCCTCCCAAGAATACCAGTGCATAAAACAACAGCGCAATGCTAATTTAAAGAAAAATGAAGCTGTTATAAGACCCAGGTCCTATCACACAATGCAACGCAAGCCGGGGGATAGGGTTTTCCCTTATAACAGCCAAAACATGCTTGATACGTTTAAAACAAATCATTTGATACTATAATAAGTGTATAGTGTCAAAACATTTCAATCATAAATATCAATCATAGGCGGCATGGGTACCATCTATCATGTCGCCATACTAGTTCTACAATTAAAACCGCAATACACGTATTGGAAATTGGATTTCCGTCATGAGTCGAGGCAAGGGGCAAGCTCCTCTCCGCGTTCGAGACACTCTAGCAAATGTCTCAGGACTACACACTCTGGGTAACCCTGGGATCCTCCAAGGCCGGTCCTCACTTACGTTAGAGGATTGGCAATTCCTGAACACACGTTTCCCGGTCCTTACAGACCTAATATCGAGGCGCCTCGCATCCAAACCACAAAGGTGAAAAGTATATAAATGTCAGGGCTAGTAGGTCACTGACACCACCAAAGCTAGAAAGAAACGTCGTGCACTCCTTGGGTCCTCATCCCGTTTTTAACTCATACCGAGGTGTGAGGCTCGCGAATTCACGTTATACACAAAGCTGCCACGTAGGCGTGCTTTGATCATCAACCACAAGACTTTGCTTTTCAACAGAAGCCTTGATCATTGCATCTTAGCGTGCCACACAGGCAATTCATGCCATGCGACTGATGTCCATCGATATACAACCTCTGAGCTCGTACGTCTCAGAGAAGGGCGTTAAGCAAAAGAATAAATTCTCCGCCGCCAAACAGATGTATATTTAATAGAAATCAATCAACACAGAATAAAATCCAGTGTCAGACACACAATCCATTTACAAGTCCGTTCTGGTTCTGAACGAAACCGGAGGCACTTTCCTCGCATATCCATCCATCTCCAAGTACGTCTGGACGACCACCAACTATTTCCATCCTCTTGGGTGTACAGCCCAATCAGGATCGTCAGTAATTATCCAAACGATATGAAGACTTCCAGTCTTCGACCACCGTCTTCATTTTCGACATATCGTCGAATCGGTTATTCAGAATGGGTGTAAACCCGGTCTTTCCGAACAACCCGCGTATATTGAAAACAAATGTTACACAAACACAACATACGCCTCATTCCAATTCATTAGTCACTAACCGCAAATTAGCAAGAGAACAATTTCCCAAACATTAACCCCGAAGGTCGAAACCAACATCAGATCAATACCCAGGAAACCATTCTTCTTAGCCAACCTACAGCTAGTTTCCAAATTCCACATTCTTAGGGAAAGGTTCCCATAAATTTTATCCAAGATAAATTCTTTAAAATTTATCTTGTAATCCTCCTTTGGATGTCGTTTCAAACCAAATTATGGTTTTTCTAAACTAGTCGAGATTAGCGAACCGTACCGAAGTAATTATTTATTTTATTTCCCAACCCCAACCTGTTCATCCCATGAAGCAAAACTGGTAATACTCCATATCTAACACCATAGTGTTATCGGTAAAATCAATTACCATTTCACGTTCAAATCTAATTAAAGATTTAACTATCGCTTTGGAGCAAAACTGGTGATACTCCATTCTCGCTCATTTTCTAAAGTTGATAATTTAGATCATCAATTCACCTTTCAATCTAATTGTAGATTCGTTAAAACTCCTTTTATTGGGTTAAAGAACTAGGTGTTATTTAAAACACAGTTCACGATAAACCCACAAATCAATTCTAGTTCAATTCAAATCAAATATATTTGGAATTACGATTATTTAAAACCCCTTTTTAAATCTAATTTATTTATTTAAAAATAAATCGGGTTTTAAATTTAGTTCAAACTAGTTCATTTTGATAAAAATCTATTTTTACCTTTTCAAATATGGAGTTTTTCACCCCAAAATTTCCCAAATCATTTCTTATGATTTTACACAAATTATTGATATTTTTAATAATTTTATCAAGGCCCGTACAGTCGATTTCCATCAACGGCCATCGAACTGCACTTACAGCGACCTTTTTCAAATTTGATTTGGACGTATCTCCAAATCCAACCGTTAGATTTCAAATTTCAAATATTCGTTAGAAAGCTCTTTTCGATACGAACCCAACGGTTCCGGTTTTAGGAGAATCCGACAGTCGGATCTCCCGTAATGTCCGTTTGAAATAAATGGTCGAAATTCACGAACTGCTGCGGTGCGGCGCGTTCTATTCAGGCCATTATATTATATATAATATATATATAATATATATTTCGTCGATTTCTATTTAAAACGAATTATATAAATAGTTTTAAATTCGTTTCAAAAGCAATTTCAACTTCCATTTCAATTCAAATCAAAATTGAATTCTTCTTTATAAATTCGTTTTAAAATTCATTTCTATTCAATTCAAATTTCAATTCAATTTGAATTCATTTCAATTCGCTTTCAATTCAATTTGAATTCGTTTTCAATTAAATTCAATTCCAAAGTCGTTTTCTATTCGCTTTATTCAAATTGGTTTTCTATTCGATTCAATTCAAATTGGTTTTCTATTCGAATCAATTCAAATTGGTTTTCTATTCGATTCAAATTCGTTATATATTCAATTGAAATCACATTCGTTTTCTATTCAATTTATTTCGAAATCGTTTTCCATTCAATTCATTTCGAAATCGTTTTTAATTCAATTCATTTCGAAATCGTTTTTAATTCAATTCATTTCGAAATCGTTTTTAATTCAATTCATTTCGAAATCGTTTTTAATTCAATTTATTTCGAAATCGTTTTTAATCCAATTCATTTCGAAATCGTTTTTAATTCAATTCGAAATGAATAAAATCGATATAAATATCGTTCATGTCAAAATGGCGTCAATCTAATCAACACGGCTTCATAAATTTCTATTTTCAAATATTCTATTTCAAATATTTCTTTTTCAAAATAGTTGTTATTATCAAAATATTTCGTTCAACACATGACCAATCTCAATGGATGAGTACTGTCAACACATGAACCTTTATTTTATATTGATAAAGATGTAAATTTTATTACTAAAATATTTCGTTCAACACATGACCAATCTCAATGGATGAGTACTGTCAACACATAAACCTTTATTTTATATTGATAAAGATGTAAATTTTATTACTAAAATATTTCGTTCAACACATGACCAATCTCAATGGATGAGTACTGTCAACACATGAACCTTTATTTTATATTGATAAAGATGTAAATTTTATTACTAAAATATTTCGTTCAACACATGACCAATCTCAATGGATGAGTACTGTCAACACATGAACCTTTATTTTATATTGATAAAGATGTAAATTTTATTACTAAAATATTTCGTTCAACACATGACCAATCTCAATGGATGAGTACTGTCAACACATGAACCTTTATTTTATATTGATAAAGATGTAAATTTTATTACTAAAATATTTCGTTCAACACATGACCAATCTCAAATGGATGAGTACTGTCAACACATGAACCTTTATTTTATATTGATAAAGATGTAAATTTTATTACTAAAATATTTCGTTCAACACATGACTAATCTCAATGGATGAGTACTGTCAACACATGAACCTTTATTTTATATTGATAAAGATGTAAATTTTATTACTAAAATATTTCGTTCAACACATGACCAATCTCAAATGGATGAGTACTGTCAACACATGAACCTTTATTTTATAATATTCTTTATTTTTCAAATTGGAATGAGGCCCAATCAATTACCATATAAAATTAATTATATGGATTTTCATACAACACATGTATATAATAGCATTGAAAATAATCAACCATCAACCAAAGTGCACTACACTGTATAAGCATCAAATATAGATATTCAACGCTTATAACAGTCTGTCAATCAATCGATCGACATATTTAATCAGTCAGGATGAGTGAACTTCAAATTTCATCCCAACACCCGTGTGGGGTTTCAAACAATCAAACACATATTTTATTCGTGCAGTTGGGCGATGTGTAAAATTTATCGTCCCAATCAATGTCCTTTAAATAGGTGTACATAAACAAACCGTCCGGTTTGTAAATGAATATTTATTTATTCACATTCACGTTAAAAATTATATATTTTTTTTTACGATAAAACATTTTATTCAACCTATGAAAATATTCTATTCAGTTCATTCTTTAAATAAAATGATTTCTTTATTTTTCTAACTTATTTTAGAAAATTTCGGCGGCATAACGGCACGATACTAGAAACGGGACGAGGCCTAGCCTTATCCCCGGTCTAGTGAAGGCCCACGCCATTCACACATCAATCAAATCAATTCATTTCACCACACAATTCAATTTCAATCAAATAATCTAACTAATTTTTGGCAATCAAACAAACAAGTCCATGGTCTGTGGACGATTGTGTCGGGTGCTACTAAGCACCGTCTGCATCCTAGTATATATATATAACTTAGAAAATGAAATTGAAAGGTGAGAAATTCTCACCGATAGCTATCCAATCATCTTGAATCTTCTTTGATATAAATCTTCTTCGTTCTCGCCTTTTTGTTACCTTCGTTGCCCGCTTTCACTACCTATGTAAAAATCGAATTTTTACTTCGCTATTCAATATATAAAAATCATATTTTTATTTCGAAGTTCAATATATAAAAATCATATTTTTATTTCGAAGTTCAATATATAAAAATCATATTTTTATAATCTCTACTGTAATGTAAAGATTATATTTTTATCTTTCTACCTAGTTAAAAATTATATTTTCTACACGATTAAAAATTATATTTTTAACTTACTGCTTATATAAAATTTATATTTTTAATCTTCTACTATAATAAAAATTATATTTTTAACCTTTCTATATTATAAAAATTATAATTTTTATACCCGCTACTATATAAAAATCATATTTTTATATCATTAAAAACCACTTCTTTTCATTTATAAAAATTCAAACTCGCTTGTTCTAAAAATTCAAACCTTGCCTCTAAATAAAAATATGGACTCTATACTGAGAAAAAGGAAAAAAAATATAGACTTTATAGTGTAAAAAAAAGAACAGTCAAAAATCTTACTGTGTTACTCGGAGGAAGGGAGGCTGCCGGACTCGCTGAGGCGTCGGGGTTGGCCAGCGCAGGCAGGGCAGCGACGTCGCTCGATTTGGGGGAGTTCTAGGGGTCTTCGTTGATTCGAAAAGGGGGAGGGCTGCTTGTAGGCTGCAACAGCAAGAAGGGGGGGTCGGAGTCCAACTAGGGCTCGGCGACAGGGGATGTCGATGGTGGCGGGAGGGGTCTCGACGGCTGGAGTTGGGCCCGACGACGGCGGCGTTGACCGTAGGGGAGGAGCAGGGTTCACGAAGAGAGAGAGGGAGCGGTATTCGAGGTTGCGTGTGGTGGAGCAACTCCGACGGGTGGTGGCCACTCGACAGGCGACGCGGCGGAGGAAGGCGCCACCTCCGATTGTCTCGATTTGGGATTTTTTTTTATATATATATAACCTTTCAGATCTGAACGAGAGAAAGAAGGGAAGGGGGTAGGGAGTGTTATATAAAATTATATTTATATTTAATTATTTTCAAAGAAAGTTGACTTTTTATCCTGACCTCAAAACGAGGCCCACCGCCTGTCCTCCATAGCGTTTTACCCCCATTCCGAACACAATGGGATATGTATCGCAAGCTGATTCGATCGTTACAATTAGTTTCCGCTGAATTTACATTTAAATCATTATATTGGATTTTAAACGTACATTTCAAATTACCGGGGTCACATACTAACTCGAAAAATTCCAGAAAAATATTTTCTAGCTTCGTATTGACGATACGGTCCTAACAAAACTAGTTTCGTCGAATTCTGAGACCGTTGGAAAAATGGCCATTTTCCAGTCGATTAAAATCAACTGAAACTAGTCAAACGCGTTTTCCTTTGCCACGCTCACATATTAATTCGAAAAATTATGAAATTTGAAACCTAGCAATAACTTTACATCACGGACCCAACAAAAGTGGTTTCGTCGAAATCCGAGGTCGTTTGCAAAATGACTATTTTTAAGGGCCTGAATTCCATAGCGACTATTCAGAATTTTCAACTGGACATATCTTTTGATTCCCGCTATGAAATTTTGATTTTTCGGGTTCGTTGGAAAGATACTCTCAATTAGATCCCATTATTTTTGGTTTCACTAAAATCCGGATTGTTTTGCACCCGGTACGTTCAATTGAAGTTTGAAATCGAATTATCGAACTACCGCGCCATTTTCAATTCCTTTTATAATTATATATAATTATTTATATTCTATCGACGACGTATATAATATATACGTTCTAATTATATTCAAAATAAATTTTCACATCGATATTATTTAAAATAATCTATTTTAAATATTCAAAATTCGCTAAAACTGCCAAAATAAAAATTTTAAACTGGCCCAGAATTTCCGGGTTATTACATTTATGTTAGAGATAAATATGTCATTTATGTTAGGGATAAAAATGTTGAAAGTTCAAAATTCACATTTTTACTGTAAAGAAAAATATATAAAACATTCATTGTATGGATAATAATGTTAACATTAAAATTTACATTTTCAATGTAAAGCATGATTTATGTAAAATGATCATTGGATGAAATATAAAAATGTTTAACAATAAAAAGTTTACATTTTTATTGTATAAGAGAAAATATGAAAAATGAACATTTGTTTTAAAAGATTCAAGTTAATAAAATTTTGTTTACATTAAAATTTACACTTTAATGTATGTATGAGTCATTTTAAAAGATTCATTGTTTGAAAATTTGTTTTCACATTAAAATTTACATTGTTAATGTAAAAATGAATCATTAGAAAATGGTTCATTGCTTGAAAAATGTTTTTACATTAAAATTTACATTTTTAATCTAAATGAATCATATGAAAATAAAAGATTCTGTAACACCCCACATCCACTAGTGTCACTCACCAAGGGAATGCACTAAGTTCTGTGAAGCATTATAGGTAAAAGATGCAGATAAACTACAAGACAGACAAAATTAAAACAGGGGAAAATAAAACTTTACTTTATTGATAAAATAGTTTGTACAACAATTGTTTTCCAATACCAGAGTATCTGTCTTACAAAATGAAGAAGCATAAAATAAAATTTATATTCCCCAATGTAGCGTGAGCCAGCCATAGCAATGGAAAAGAGAATCCAAGCAAAACTTCAACTAATCTTCAGCTTGGAAAGAAAACTGGGCTAAGTAGTAATATTCCCTCCCTGCGAACCTGGGGGGGAACAGAAGACAAGAAAGCGAAAGAAAACAGAGTCAGGCATAAAGTCTGGTAAGTTCAGTAACTTTCAGCATGTGAACAGGTAAAAAGCAACATGGCATGAATTAACTGAATACAAGACAATACCATGATGATAGGGCTAACAAGACAACGCAAGCTATGCTAAGGCAAGATAAAATTGAATGTACTGATAAATTGGATCTACCGACAAGCTGAATATACTGATAAACTGAATATGCTTCCATACTTTTTCTGCTTCGCGATTACCCTGTTATTCTGGTTTTTATATCTCTGCACCACCTAACTAGTAATATGTATAAACCAATAAAACAATAACGTGATCCCAATCCCCGAAATTGTGGTTGTTTTCAGGTGTACATCTATTATTTATCACCTGGATCTAATCTAGGGTTTTCTATCGAACGCTTCCTAGATCAAACCAGGGTTTACGCTACCCAGGGCAACTGGGGTTTATGCTACCTATTAAACATTTCTCGGATTTTAGGGTTTACGAGACCTAAGTCCAACTAGGGATTACACTACCTATCGAACGGCGCCCCTAATCTAGGACACACTACCCAGAGCGGTATATGTTCCTAGACTTTCCCCACGTATGTGTCGTGAATCGTTATCGCTGTCTAGATGCACATGTCCTCTATTTGTGCGACCCAAGTCTCGTGGCAGGGCAAATCAAGAAACACGAAACTCGGTCGGGAGCTTTCAGATATCTGTCGATGTAGATGCTAAGGTCTGTTTTTCCAGTGGCTATGGTCCCACTTGACCCCTTCCTCAACTAATGAAAGGCCACCCTTGAAAAAAAATGATAACTATACGCAGGCCCCCTATGCCCCACTTTACCTACGGCCATCCGCACCCATAACTAGATAGCAAGTATATGGTCTTGTGGAGTTCTCCGCATTTCCGCTGTACGTATCTCGAATGACTCAAGATGGTAGGTAGACGATGAGTTGCTATCACAGGGCTACTGGTCTCGCCGAATCACGCTGGTCCATCCTAGTCTTTAGGTTTCCTTATATTGCAACCAAGGCATACCCTTGGTTCTTCTAATGCAGACCTTAACCTCTGTGAGCCCAGGAGGACCATCTTCAGCCTCACAGAGGGATACCAAGAGTACCCTCACGTCCCCTTGAAGGCGCGTGCTTCGTAACCCAGATCGTTGGAGCCTTCTTTAAGATCAGATGGACATTCGCTCCTTCTCGTGTTCTACTAAGGTTTACTACTTAGTTCCCTTAACTAAGGTTTACTACTTAATTTCCTGAATCGTCGTTTTCTTAACTAAGGTTTACAACTCAGTCCTTTTAACTAAGGTTTACTACTTAGTTCTTTTTCTCGTCCTGTTGGATTGGTTAAGTATTATCTAGCAGTTCATGTTGACTTAACACACCCATATATCAAGTCAAATTGGTTAAGTGTTCCTTAACCTTACTTGTTTATCAGGTTATATTGGTTAAGTGTTTCTCATTAACTTAACTCTATTCATGCTATAATGGTTAAGTGTTCTAAGTGTACTTAAACCCATCTTCTGTTTTGGTTAACATGTTAGATCGGTTAAGTGTCCTAAATGTACTTAACCCCACCTCCTAGTCTAGTTAACAGGTTACGATGGTTAAGTGTTCTAGTTTTGCATAACCCTACCACCTGGTCCAGCTAACATGTTATAACGGTTAAATATTTACTTGTCTAGATTTAATGGTTATTTAACCCCTACAAGTCTTGTCTTGTTAAGTTGGTTAAGTGTTCGTATGGACTTAACACTCCTATTCTAGCTTAACTGTTTCTTAGCTTTAAATTATTCATTTAAAGCACCAACCACTCACATTAGACAGATATTGTTGCGGTCACTGGATGTGTCGGTCGGTTCCGGGCAGATTTACACCGCAACTTAGTCTAAATTCGGATCCTTTTGGGCTCAATGCTCTAACCACCCACGTTAGATAAGTATTGTTACGGTTGCTGGATTTGCCAGGCGGTTCCGGGCAGTCTTATACCGTAACTCAATCTAACCTCGGGTTAGGCATATTCGTCTTTCCTAGATTTACATATTTATCCTTTATGTCTATATGTAAATTGCTAACAACTCTTTTAAACAAATTTGGCCTATATCATATTCATTTGTCATGCCCACTAACATACCTATATTCTAGACCCAAATCTTGATTTACCTATCATTTAACCCAACCTGCAGTTTTATGCCACTTTAGATCTAGTATTCCCATTTACAGTTCATGTCAAAACTAGATTTGATACTCTAGTTTACAATGTATGCCTAAAGCTTAGGTTACTAGCCAATACTAGATTCAATATATCAAAGTACATCTTCTATAATTCACGTCAAATTACCCCAATTTGCATCTAATAGTCATGATATAATACATGCTCTAAATTATGCCAAATAATATAGATTTCATGTTATACCCAAATAACCCCGCATTCATAACGTACGTATACCATGATTTCACAAGTTTTCTAAATACTCATGAAATGAAACTAAAAAGGGAATAGAGGATAAACATGAGAATTGACATAAAAGAATAGGCATGCAAAAGCGAGCTAAATACAAGGATGATGGGTCCAATGGTTTTGGTGTACATAATAGCGAATAGGAATAAACTAAGCAAGTCACACCCTAGGTATGAGATCCAACAAAATGCCAGTTTGGTGTACGACATGGTTTGTAACTATAGTGTTATGGGCATAAACAATTAACCATAATAGTCTTAGGCAATTAACCACAATAGTCATAGTCATGGTCATAGGTAGAAATCTCATAGTTATGAATCATAGGCGATTAGCCACAATAGTCATGGGTAATTGACCGAAATAGTCCTAGGCAATTATCCTAAGTAGTCATAGGCAATTAACTGTAATAATTTCAAAGTCATGGTCATAGACAATAGTCTTATGTTCATAATCATAGGCAATAATCTCATAGTTATGAATCATGGTCGTAGGCAATGGTCTTATGTTTATAGTCATAGGCATAGGCATCGTCTCATGTTCACAGTCATAGTCTTAGGCCATTAAAAATAGTTTTCAACGTCATAGGCATAAGCACAGTCTCATCGGTAATTAATCACGATAGTTCTTAGTTAGATCCAAAGGCATATACAAGCACAAATTCAAATGAGAGGATCAGGCATATTCTTATATTCATTTAATTTCATGCCACAAATAGATCTAGACGTTCAAATCTAAAAAGTAACTGACTTACATTGATCGGTTTCAGAAAAGGATAACCAGATAGCGTTGGTGATTTGCGATGATTTGCATGACGTTGCTCGCAACCATTGAATTAGCCTTTGACTCTTTTCTTAAAGCTTTAATCTTGATTTGAATCTCCAATTTGAAGAAGAACTATAACTTATTATAGTGGAGAATTGGATTTATTTTAATGGTGGAGGTTAGAATAGAGAGAAGCAGCATGTAGATGCCTAAAAGAATTTGTGTGAATTTAGGTTGAGTACTAGGTTGTCTATATATATTTTTTCAATTTGATTAGAGCTGCTAGATGAACCCTAGGAATAACCACAACCATCAGATCAGTTCAGAACTATCCAGAAGACCCAGGTGACTCAGCATAGCAAAGAAAATTGGCCCAGAACCTAACCAGGTCGACCCCCAGGTCGACTCCCTGGTCGACCTGGGCACCCAGATCGACCCCCAGGTTGACCCCTTGGTTGACCTGGGTCCTGGGTCCGGGGCGGGATTTTTCCCGCCCAGCGCAATTTGGGTTTGTTTTCGAATTTTGAACTGAATTTTGAGTTGTTTGAATTTTAAGTTGAATTCTGAAACTTTCGGAGGTAATAACTTCTTCATACGGAGTCCGATTTACGCAAACTCAGACTCTATCTCAAGCAGAATTTCGAGATGAATGCAATGGCGTACCCCGTTTTCCTTAGTTCTTCTTCTAAAAATTATTTATGCTTTAATTTGTGAAACTTAATGTTATAGAATTACGGGGAGTTACATTCTCCCCCTCTTAAAAGGATTTCGTCCCCGAAATCTTCAAGTTAGGAAGAATGTGTCCTACCATCCAATCACCCATCTACTCAACCATTCAATCGCAGGCATTCATTGTCCTTAAAAAGATTTCTAATGCTTTCATGTTCATATGCATAGTGTGTGTGTATGTCTTTATCTAATGCTAAATCAGGCGTTCTACTGATTCAGTCGACCTCCTTAATGCGAATTATGTCAGTGCCATGCCTCCAATCATGTATGCAAGCCTCCCTAGTTATGTAAATACTACATGTGTGCATAGCAATTCATCCATATGCAACATCCATATGATAACATATCAAGTTAAATCTGTTAAGAAAATACATATATGCGAATGAAATATGAAAGTGACTGAGTCGTTCTAGCGCCTGTGATGTGTATATACATCTACGAGAAACCATTTGCAACCATTAATCATTACATGTTTCAAATACATGTTTACATCCATTGGCTTCTACCTAAGGATCGATGATACGTCCTAGAACATATACCTTAAAAGCTAGAAAGTATGCATAAAATTCCTAGAAAAAGAGATCAAGGATGTATCCTTAACAAAAAGGTTATGATGCATGTATCTGGTCTTCAATCTTCTAAGTCGCATCTTCTTGAGCTTCACTATTCTGTACCTTATCTAATTAATCTTCACGATTGCGAAGTTTCTTGACCTCCATTTCCAAAACCGTCGTTGATCGAATAGTTGGGTTTTCATTGTCAATTGGATACATGCGGAAGTCTATCCCGCGTTTTAGGGGTAAACTCCTAACCTAATCAAAAACATCTGCGTACTCATGGACTACCCTAACGGATTGCAAATCGTTGATAAATGCATTAAGCGATTCTAGCTAGCTAAGCTTAACTGATTCTTTACACGAAATCTCGAGGGTATCTCCAAGGCAAGTCAAAAGTCTAACTACCCTCCTTTCAGAATTACTAGCCAACCAACCCATGCCTAGAATCAACTCAAAGCCCATGGAACCAAAAGCATAAGCATTACGCTTAAACTCAACACTTAATATAGTTATTCTCAAATCCTTACAAACCAAAGGTAAATGGGCCGAACCACAAATTGGATTTGAGACACTAATGGGATCTTCTACTATACAAGTACTAAGGTGTAGAGACTCAACTATGGAAGTAGATATGAACAAATGCGAAGTGCTAAGATCAAAAGAGTACTAACTGGTTGATCAAAACGAAAAGCTAAACTTTTCCAATAGAGACTTTTACTATCTCTCTCTCAGGTATTCTGGTGGTGAAAGCATGTACTCGCCCTTCTGAAAATCCTGTCCCTCGTCCTTGCCCTTGTCCTTAATTATATGTCCTATTATACCATGGAAAAGATACTTCCTCTCGTCTTAGGTTTTATAATTCCTTCTTTCTTCGTGAGTCGAGTTTATATCCATGAATTTCTCATCCTTGCATTGAGCTCCCTAGCCAAACTCCCTAATCCTCATCTTTACCATCCCTGAGTAATCATATTGACAAGTTTCTCAAAAGCTGCCTCCATTGCACGGAAAACCCTTCAAAGTTTGAAATAAAACTAGCTGCAGGTGTAACTACTATGGCTATAGATGGAAGTCGGACACTACTTTTCCCTTCGATAGGTATCGTAGTCTTATCAAGCCTACGGAACCGTGCCGCGATGAGGTTACCTCCCAGAAAGCCAGGAGCCCTGAAGACTCAAGAAAGAAGGGGACAAGAATTCAAATAGAGGATCAGAAGATAGTGCGTATGGCTTTTGGGGAATATGCCTTTAAAACAAAACTTTTCTTTTGAAAATGCTTCTTTTTAAAACCGTTGAAAATAATTTTTCAAATCTTTTATCTAATCCAGTAACCTTCAGCTCTGATACCAAGTGTAACACGCCACATCCATTAGTGTCACTCACCAAGGGAATGCACTAAGTTCTGTGAAGCATTATAGGTAAAAGATGCAGATAAACTGCAAGACAGACAAAATTAAAATAGCGGAAAATAAAACTTTACTTTATTGATAAAATAGTTTGTACAACAATTGTTTTCCAATACCAGAGTATCTATCTTACAAAATAAAGAAGCATAAAATAACATTTATATTCCCTAATGTAGCGTGAGCCAGCCATAGCAATGGAAAAGAGAATCCAAGCAAAACTTCGACTAATCTTCAGCTTGGAAAGAAAAGTGGGCTAAGTAGTAATATTCCCGCCCTACGAACCAGGGCTGAGAACGGAAGACAAGAAAGCGAAAGAAAACAGAGTCAGACATAAAGTCTGGTAAGTTCAGTAACTTTCAGCATGTGAACAGGTAAAAAGAAACATGGCATGAATTAATTGAATACAAGACAATACCATGATGATAGGGTTAACAAGACAACGCAAGCTATGCTAAGGCAAGATAAAACTGAATGTACTGATAAACTGGATCTACCGACAAGTTGAATATACTGATAAACTGAATATGCTTCCGTACTTTCTCTGCTTCGCGATTACCCTGTTATTCTGGTTTTTATATCTCTGCACCACCTAACTAGTAATCTGTATAAACCGATAAAACAATAATGTGATCCAATCCCCGAAATTGTGGTTGTTTTCAGGTGTACATCTATTATTTATCACCTAGATCTAATCTAGGGTTTTCTATCGAACGCTTCCTAGATCCAACCAGGGTTTATGCTACCCAGGGCTACTGGGGTTTATGCTACCTATTGAACATTTCTCGGATTTTAGGGTTTACGAGACCTAAGTCCAACTAGGGATTACGCTACCTATCGAACGGCGCCCCTAATCTAGGACACACTACCCAGAGCGGTATATGTTCCTAGACTTTTCCCACGTATGTGTCGTGAATCGTTATCGCTGTCTAGATGCACATGTCCTCTATTTGTGCGACCCGAGTCTCGTGGCAGGGCAAATCAAGAAACACGGAACTCGGTCGGGAGCTTTCAGATATCTTCCGATGTAGATGCTAAGGTCTGTTTTTCCAGTGGCTATGGTCCCACTTGACCCCTCCCTCAACTAATGAAAGGCCACCCTTGAAAAAAAATGAGAACTATACGCATGCCCCCTATGCCCCCACTTAACCTATGGCCATCCGCACCCATAACTAGATAGCAAGTATATGGTCTTATGGAGTTCTCCGCCTTTCCGCTGTACGTATCTTGACTGGCTCAAGATGGTAGGTAGACGACGAGTTGCTATCACAGGGCTACTGGTCTCGCAGAATCACGCTAGTCCATCATAGTCTTTAGGTTTCCTTATATTGCAACCAAGACATACCCTTGGTTCTTCTAACGCAGACCTTAACCTCTGTGAGCCCAGGAGGGTCATCTGCAGCCTCACAGAGGGATACCAAGTGTACCCTCACGTCCACTTGAAGCCGCGTGCTTCATAACCCAGTTCGTTGGAGCCTTCTTTAAGATCAGATGGACGTTCGCTCCATCTCGTGTTCTACTAAGGTTTACTACTTAGTTCCCTTAACTAAGGTTTACTACTTAGTTTCCTGAATCGTCGTTTTCTTAACTAAGGTTTACAACTCAGTCCTTTTAACTAAGGTTTACTACTTAGTTCTTTTTCTCGTCCTGTTGGATTGGTTAAGTATTATCTAGCAGTTCACGTTGACTTAACCCACCCATATATCAAGTCAAATTGGTTAAGTGTTCCTTAACCTTACTCGTTTATTAGGTTATATTGGTTAAGTGTTTCTCATTAACTTAACCCTATTCATGCTATAACGGTTAAGTGTTCTAAGTGTACTTAACCCCATCTTCTGGTTTGGTTAACATGTTAGATCGGTTAAGTGTCCTAAATGTACTTAACCCCACCTCCTAGTCTAGTTAACAGGATACGATGGTTAAGTGTTCTAGTTTTGCATAACCTACCACCTTGTCCAGCTAACATGTTATAACGGTTAAATATTTACTTAACCTTACCCACTTATCTAGTTATAATGGTTATTTAACCCCTACAAGTCTTGTCTTGTTAAATGTTAAGTTGGTTAAGTGTTCGTATGGACTTAACACTCCCATTATAGCTTAACTATTTTTTAGCTTTAAATTATTCATTTAAAGCACCAACCACTCACATTAGACGGATATTGTTGTGGTCACTGGATGTGCCGGTCGGTTCCGGGCAGATTTACACCGTAACTCAGTCTAACCTCGGGTCCTTTTGGGCTCAATGCTCTAACCACCCACATTAGATAGGTATTGTTACGGTTGCTGGATTTGACGGGCGGTTCCGGGCAGTCTTATAACGTAACTCAATCTAAACTCGGGTTAGGCATATTCGTCTTTCCTAGATTTACATATTTATCCTTTTTGTCTATATGTAAATTGCTAACAACTCTTTTAAACAAATTTGGCCTATATCATATTCATTTGTCATGCCCACTAACATACCTATATTATAGGCCCAAATCTTGATTTAGCTATCATTTAACCCAACCTGCAGTTTTATGCCACTTTAGATCTAGTATTCCCATTTACAGTTCATGTCAAAACTAGATTTGATACTCTAGTTTACAATTTATGCCTAAAGCTTAGGTTACTAGCCAATACTAGATTCAATGTATCAAAGTACATCTTCTATAATTCACGTCAAATTACCCCAATTTGCATCTAATAGTCATGTTATAATACATGCTCTAAATTATGCCAAATAATATAGATTTCATGTTATACCCAAATAACCCCGCATTCATAACGTACGTATACCATGATTTCACAAGTTTTCTAAATACTCATGAAATGAAACTAAAAAGGGAATAGAGGATAAACATGAGAATTGACATAAAAGAATAGGCATGCAAAAGCGAGCTAAATACAAGGATGATGGGTCCAATGGTTTTGGTGTACATAATAGCGAATAGGAATAAACTAAGCAAGTCACACCCTAGGTATGAGATCCAACAAAATGCCAGTTTGGTGTACGACATGGTTTGTAACTATAGTGTTATGGGCATAAACAATTAACCATAATAGTCTTAGGCAATTAACCACAATAGTCATAGTCATGGTCATAGGTAGAAATCTCATAGTTATGAATCATAGGCGATTAGCCACAATAGTCATGGGTAATTGACCGAAATAGTCCTAGGCAATTATCCTAAGTAGTCATAGGCAATTAACTGTAATAATTTCAAAGTCATGGTCATAGACAATAGTCTTATGTTCATAATCATAGGCAATAATCTCATAGTTATGAATCATGGTCGTAGGCAATGGTCTTATGTTTATAGTCATAGGCATAGGCATCGTCTCATGTTCACAGTCATAGTCTTAGGCCATTAAAAATAGTTTTCAACGTCATAGGCATAAGCACAGTCTCATCGGTAATTAATCACGATAGTTCTTAGTTAGATCCAAAGGCATATACAAGCACAAATTCAAATGAGAGGATCAGGCATATTCTTATATTCATTTAATTTCATGCCACAAATAGATCTAGACGTTCAAATCTAAAAAGTAACTGACTTACATTGATCGGTTTCAGAAAAGGATAACCAGATAGCGTTGGTGATTTGCTATGATTTGCATGACGTTGCTCGCAACCAGGTACACGAAATGATTTCGGGTCGTTTTCGGTTTTAACTCTGAGTACACGAAAACACGAAAGTACACGAAACGAAAGTACACGAAACGACACGATTGCCAGGTCTAGTTAGAATAGAGAGAAGCAGCATGTAGATGCCTAAAAGAATTTGTGTGAATTTAGGTTGAGTACAAGGTTGTATATATAGGATTTCAATTTGATTAGAGCCGCTAGATGAACCCTAGAAATAACCACAACCATCAGATCAGTTCAGAACTATCCAGAAGACCCAGGTGACTCAGCACAGCAAAGAAAATTGGCCCAGAACCTGACCAGGTCGACCGAGTAGGTCGACCCCTAGGTCGAACCCAGATCGACTCCCTGGTCGACCTGGGCACCCAGGTCGACCCCTTGGTCGACCTGGGTCCTGGGCGGGAATTTTCCTGTCCAGCCCAGTTTGGATATGTTTTCGAATTTTGAACTGAATTTTGAGCTGTTTGAATTTTAAATTGAATTCTAAAACTTCCGGAGGTCATAACTTCTTCATACGAAGTCCGATATACGCAAACTCGGACTCTATCTCAAGAAGAATTTCGAGACAAACGCAATGGCGTAACCCGTTTCCCTTAATTCTTCTTCTAAAATTTAATTATACTTTAATTTGTGAAACTTAATGTTATAGAATTACGGGGTGTTACAGATTCATTATGTAATAAAAAAATATTTTAACATTGAAATTTTCATTTTTAATGTAAACAAATCATTGGAAAAAGTTTCATTGTTTAATATATCGTGTTAACATTAAAATTATATCTTTAATGTAATAATGGATTGATTAAAAAGACATAACTTTGGTAAAAATGTGTTAATATAGGAAAGTGCATTTTTAATGTTCAAATGATTATATAAAAAGATTATAATTTGATTATAATATGTTTACATTCAAAAGCTCATTTTTAATGCATAAAAGGATTCAATAAAAAGATCATTGTTTGATAAAAATGTTTTTACATTAAAAATTACATTTTTAATGTAAGTAGGAATAATTAAAATCTATATTGTTTAATATTAACATTTACATGTTATAAATAGAAATGTTCATTTGTTTGATATCAACATTAACATGTTAGAGAAGTAGAAAAGTGTACATTGGTAAAACATTATCATGATTATGTTAGCGATATTAGAAATAATTCAAACCGAATTATAATTGGTTAAATTTATTAATGAATGATTTATGTATGTAAATTGTTGTTGTTTGAAAACCCCATACAGGTATTGAGATGACATTTATCATACACTAGTCCCAATATTTAGTTGTATGTCAACCGATGGGTTGACAGTCTGTGATGAACATTATTTATATATTTTAATGCTTACACAGTTATAAATCTCACTCTGGATGTGAATGGATTGTTTATTGATTATTTCTTATTATTGTTATAAACATGCGATGTATGCAATCCATATAACTGAAATTATATGATAATTGATTGAGTCGCATTCCGATTCAGAATATTTTTAATGTAAAATATATTTAAAATAAAGAATCTTTTAAAATAAAGAATATTTTAAAATTATGAATATTTTAAAATAATATTCAGTGTAAAATAAAGTAATGATTTCTATGTCCCTTTTTAGAC
Organism: Allium sativum; assembly: GCA_030737875.1. Taxonomy (NCBI): domain Eukaryota; kingdom Viridiplantae; phylum Streptophyta; class Magnoliopsida; order Asparagales; family Amaryllidaceae; genus Allium; species Allium sativum. The sequence goes on along the minus strand of CM060915.1, from coordinate 974,089,212 downwards.
GAATATAAAAATATAAAAATGTGAAGCCCAAATAAGTAGCAAACCTTATTTTAGCCCGAATGGGTTTATCGATCGATTTGATGAATATAAGAGGTTTGAAATCTAACGGTTGGATTTGGAATTATGTCCAAATCAATTTCAGGAAAGGTCGCTATGGATGCAATTCGGTGGCCGTAATTGGAAACCGACTGTACGGACCTTGCTAAAATTATTAAAAATATGAAAAATTATGTAAAATCATAATAAATGATTTAAAAAAATTGGATGAAAAATTCCATATTTGAAAAGATAAAAATATATTTTTATAGATATGAACTAGTTATTAACTAGAATAAATCTTTAACTTAAGATTTAACGTAGTTTTCCAATAAATTGATATTTACTTGAAATCAAATAAATAAATTGGATTTTTGGGTTTATCGTGAATGATGTCTTCAATAACACCATTCTTAAACCCAGTTGAGAAAAGAATAAATATTTTAATTAAGATTATTAGAGTTTCCAATTATATTTAGTAATTAGAATAAAATGAAATGTGAATTGGGTTTATTATGAACTGTGTTTTAAACGACATTTGTTCTATAACCCAATTAACAGCGAAAATATAATTTGGAAGTTATAAATCTTTTATTAGGATTTAATGGAAATTCTCCAAAGAAAAGTTTTCCAATTTAATATAGTAAATTGGAATTGAATGGGATTCGATTTAATAATAATCGAGATGAGATTCTATAAAAGAAGACCATTACTATATATGAAATTTAAAAGGCTTTGCCGTTATTCCATTTATATCATTAGTCTAATACAGAAATCTATATCGATTATATATTGAGTTGATTTTTGTGAAAATTCCATATTTAAGAGAAGATGATTTTGGGTTTATCGTGAACTGTGTTTTAAATGACATTGGTTCTTTAACCCAATTAAAAATAAGATTAATTTCTTAAAGTTGAACAATCATAAAGTAATGATTTTTGATATTGAAACCAAATAGGAGTTTTATTGAATCTTTAAAAAAGTGGATTAAAGAATAAATTTAAAAGAATTTATCTTTGATAAAATTAATGGGAACCTTTCCCTAATAATGTGAATATTTTATTAAAAGAATATTCTGAATTGCAATGAGGCGTATGGTGTGTTTTCTATAGCACTTAATTATTGATTATAAAATACGCGAGTTATTCGGAAAGACCAGGTTCAGCCCATTCTGAATAATTACTATGACGATTAAAAGTCGAAGATAAAGATGGTGGTTGAAGACCGGAGGTCCTTGCATCGTTCGGATGATTACTGATGTCTTGATTGGGAGGCATCCCAAGACAAGGTAATAAGTGGTGATTGTCCAAACGTACTTGGATATCGATGGATATTCGAGAACCTCTCTCCTGTATTGGACATATGGGACGAGGAATAAGGTGTCTCCGGTTTCACTCAGACCCAGAACGGACTTGTAAATTGATGATATTTATGACGTTGTATTCCTTTATGCTATATTCGTTGATCTCTGCTAAATATATATCTGTTTGGTGGAAGAGAATTTATTCTCTTGCTTAACACCCTTCTCGGAGACGTACGAGCTTAGAGGCTATATATTGGCAGAAATCAATGGTATGGTATGGATTGACAATGTAATATGCTAATATGCAAATGATCAAGGCTTTGGTTGAAAAGCAGGGCCTTGTGGTTGATGATCAAAGCACAGCCCGTTTAGGCATAGCTTTGTGTATATCGTAACTTCGCGAACCTCTCACCTCGGTAAGAGTCAGAAACGGGATAAGGGACCCAAGGAGTGCATGCATTTCTTTCTAGCTAGAATTGGTGATAGGGTTTTGCAAGCCCTGACATTTTACTTATCTGGATGATGGATTACAAGGCTTCGGATATTTTGGTCGATAGTGACCAATTGATAAGTTCAATAGGACTGGGAAATATGTGTTCAGGCATAACTAATCCACTAAAGTATTTGTGGACCGGCCTTGGAGGATCCAAGGGCTCGCAAGCGTCCGAGTCCAGAGACATTTGCTAGAGTGTCTCTAATTGGTAAGGAGATCGTCCCTAGCCTTGACTCATGATGGAAACCCAACTTCCAATACGACACCGTACAGTTTCGAATGTAAAACTAGTATGGTGACATAGTATATGGTAGTTATGCCGTCTATGATTGATACATTATGATTGAAATGTTTTTGAAATATATATACACTAATAATAATATCAAATCCGTTTTATCATATCAAGTATTTTTGACCATTATGAGGTTAAACTCTATCCTCTAGTTTGTGTTGCATAGTGTGATGGGACTTGAGTCTTATAATGGTTTCATTTTTCTAAAAAGCATTTCGTTGTTTAACGATTTACTTTATTTATGCACTGGCAATCCAGTGGAGTAAACCCGTCTCGCGTTAGCGGCATGATCCTATGATTAGCCTTATTATTAAATAGGTTAAGTAAGATTTCTCATACCAGTCCTATGACTGACCCATAGTTTGTTTCACTTTGCAAACTCGGATACCCTCTTTTCCACACGGGCAGTCGAGTAGCTTATTTTATAGGTATATTAAGTAGTATTCTAGATCGAAGCTTAAAGTTGTGTCCGGAGCATTGATAGTCTTCTGTTGTGATTAGTTTATTTGTTCCGCTGCATTGTTTTAAATTCATTGTAAATTATCTTCCGCTTTTGTATTATTATTATATTTGATGTAATCTGATATATTCTGTACTCTGATATAACATGATTATGATGTAATAAAAATCTTCTATTATTTTTTCTAATGTGTTGTATTCTCAGAGTTAGAATATTTGGGTTTTGAATGGTCTTAGTCGATTTTGCGATCGACTAGGTCCAGGCGAAATCCGAATCGTTACAGTTGGTATCGGAGCTCTGGTTAGCTCAAATCCTTGCGGTACAACTCGTTAGAATGAAATAATAGACTCATTAGAGGTAGGATTAGAAATATCCTATAAAAGAATACTCATTAGAGCTGGGATCAGTAGTATCCTAGAATGAGAACTCGTTAGAGATGGGGTTAGAAATGCCCTAGAATGTGTTGAAAGTTACAAGTTTATAATTAACGTATTTGTGATTATATACATAATCTGATATTAGAAAAATATGATTTTTGAATATATAAAAGTTATATATATATATTTGAAAAGCTGATCAACTAATTGATTGATGATTATTAGTTCAACTAATAAAAGTTATTGAAACTAATAAAAGAACGAAAATTTAGTGGTTAGTTAAACAACTTTTAGCTTCGTTCCTTTTCGAGGACGAAAAGATTTTAAGTGGTGGTGATTGTAACAACACAGAAATTCTGAACCAATTTAAAATTTTTATTTTAAATTTTTTAGGGAATTTTAAATATTCAAAATGACACGACTAATTTTTTTTATTTAAATCGAAGTTAAAACGAATAATTTAATTTAATCATAAAAGGGGTTAGAAATGGCACGGCAGTTTGAAAATTTGATTTTGAACTTTAACTGAATGTACAGGATGCAAAATAAACCAAATGTCAGTAAAACTAAAAATATTTAAATTTGTTTAATAATATCTTTCCAACAAATCTGGAAAATTGAAATTTCATAGCGGGAATCAAAAGTTATGTCCAGTTAAAAATTCAGAATAGTCGCTATGAAATTTATATATATTTTAATACTAAAAATAGCCATTTTGCAAACGACCTCCGTTTTCGACGAAACAACTTTTGTTGGAACTGGATGTCAAATTATTGCTAGGTTTAAATTTTCATAATTTTTAGAATTAATATATGAGCGTGGCAAAAGAAAATGTGTTTTGTCAATTTCAGTCAAATTTAATCAACTTGAAAATGTCCATTTTCAAACAGTCTCCAAATTCGACGAAATTAATTTTGTTAGGACCGTATCGTCAAAACATGACTAGAAATAATTTTTCTGTAATTTTTAGAGTTAGTATGTGGTCCCGGTAGATTAAAATGTACGGTCAAATTAAATAATTAAATGATTTATATTTTAAAATAAAGAAATGTGGGCTGAAACGATCAAATGGGCTGACGGGGCCTAGTCCATTGAGTCCGGAATAGGGGTATTTGGCAAGGGACATCACTCGCTGGGCTGGATTTGGAGCTACTAAAAGTTAACGGGCCCTTTTTATAAATAAATGAATTAAATATTATTATATTATAAATACACTAGAAAATACGGTCCAACCCTAACCCTAATATGTACACTACAGCGGCCATCTCTCCTTCAATGGCTATTCTCGTTCGGATTTCAATCCTTAATCCACCACAATCCAAATCAAATTTAACTCCACTACCAAAACATAATCAAAGAGATTTTTGAGGCCTTTATTTCCATATGGATTTGATCAAGATTCGTTGGGAGAATTGGGGGAAAATGTGATACAAAGTGGCAGACTTTGGGTGGGTTTTCCGGCGTGGATGGGACGCCGAGCCATACGCGGTTGCTGGCGCAGGTGGACGGCGGTCGGGGCTTCGATGAGGTGGCGAGGGATCGAACTCCGACGGCTTGAGACGCGAGGGGCAAGTGGATTTTGAAGTCGACAGTTTTAAACGAGGGTTCCATAATTTCTTTTATCGAGGAAGATCATAAACAAGGTTAATGATGTAATTAGGATAGTTAATTATATTTAATTATTTCAATTAAATCATTAATGTTTAAAATTGTATATCTTTTACATACTTAGTCTGTTTTCTGAACCGTCAGTTGCATTGGAACTGTGATGAAGATCCAAACAACATGGAATAGACGAGAGTTGAAGTGGAGCAATCTAAAATTTTGAAGAATTCAAAACCCAATATGAGATTTCTTATTTTAAAATTATAATCAAAATAAATTGTTATGCGTTGGAAATCATTATTTATTCGCCGTTAAGATTCGTATTGTTTTGTGTATTGTACGTGATTTGAGTTGAAATATCTTAATTGTATTGATCTGTTGATGTAATGAAATAGAATTGTAAACAAATAAAAATGTAACGACCCGGATTTTTAGTGACTTTGGTTATCGACATAAACACGATGTCGATAACCAAAACACCGAAAAATCCTGGTAATTAGTGAAAGAAATTAGAGGGTGAGGAAAAATAAGATAGAAACTTAGAATAGAAGAAGAAGAAGAACACAACATCAGAGTAACACGAATCTCACAGCGGAACGAATAACATATAATAGATAACATATCCTTGAAATAAATCATTATATGTATACAATACATTATCAGAGTACAATATTTACAACACAGCAGAAATAAACTATAGCTATATGATCCTGAAGCCTCCTGCTCCAGCTCTTCCAGTATATCTGTAAAATCCCGAATACTTGACTGCCCGTACAAATTTAGGCACCCAAGAGTTTAGGGAAGACAACAAAATAAACTCCGGGTCAGTCATGGGACTGGTATGAGTAAACAGTTTAAAAACAGTTCGAACAAGTAAACGATATCTCATAAAACCACGCCGCATAACGGAACGGGTTTTTCCCTTATGAGAATCCGAGATAACTTTATATCAAAAACCTTTTGATATTATAATAATGTCTATCACCCACAGTATATATAATCATCAAGCAGAAACGCTTTCATCTCACGTTCTACATATATAGTATACAACTCAAAACCGCAAGCACGTATTGGGTAATGGATTTCCAACTATGACAAGGTATGGAACCACCTTTCGCTCGTGTACCTCTAGAGAGGAATACACTGGGTTCAACAAGAACATCTTGCAACCCGCCCACACATGACCGACCACTCATTTCGCTTGAGCGTATCGAATGTATATCACCAACGGTTGGGATCAGCAACCGTTTCCTGAATGGGACAGCATCAACAATAGATTTTTAGAAGTAAATGAAACTCTAGATCAGGTGATTATACACCCTACTTCGGTGCGACCGACTTAGCCATGCTGCCTGCCCGATTTCTGTCATTTACCGGATGATGAGGCTAGAAGCTACGCTTTATCATCACATCAGATTCACTTTGGATGCCACATCGTCAAATCCATCAAATCACCGATTGACGTCTACAACAATACATTATGTGTTAGCTAAAAGAAGTTTCCTTCTCCGCTTCCACTCTTGGTACGGTTGGAGAAATCAATATACGTGATCGTCTGGACATACTCTGTCAGACATCCGTCCATAAAAGTCATCCAGGAACAGGATGAACCGAAGGCACTATTCTGTAAACAGGATAGCCCTTGCATAACTCCATCTTCAATTTCCTTTGGCATATATGATTCGCAACGCTTATGCCAATACAGAGTAGTTCTTTGGATAATAATCCAACCGGTCTCTCCATATTAACAACGTTAAAATGGTCAAAACTTCGATAGTCTGTGATTTAACTATCGAAGAAAAACAGGTGTGCAACCAACGATATTATTTCCAAATGGAAATTTATATCAATCAAATATCATTCAACATTTATCTCTTTATTTCATAAATTTACTTATCTCCTGTTTCCCTATATTCAACATTTCTGATTTTCTAAATTTGGAAAATATACGTTATTAACAATGGAAAACATTTCCATTTCTTGTTTTCTTTATTAGAAAACATTTCTGGTTTCTTATTTGGAAAACATTTCCAAAGCTTTTTCATTGGACTTAGACAGATGTTTAAACAAACCATCGCGATGCCAACTCAAACCATTTCCTTTACTGCCGAACCTTAACTATTCCCTAGTTAAAACGAAGCCAATCAAGTTGGGGTAGAACTACCTCTCAGACCTTAACTGAACAACATTTCTAACTTTGAAATTAGCAAAGTTCGCTTTATATCCCTTTACTAACTTCCTTACTTAACCCTCCTTCGAATAAATCTCTATTTGATTTACTCTATTCACTTAACCCCCTTCGAATAAACTATATTCGATTTACTAACTTTATTCGAATAAACTATATTCTATTAACTCCTTTTACTTTAACTCTAATTGATTTACTAACATCGATTAACTCCTTTTACTTTAACACTAATCGATTAACTAACATCGATTAACTTCTTTTAACTTTAACTCTAATCGATTAACTAACATCGATTAACTCCTTTTAACTTTAACTCTAATCGATTTAACCTAACTGATTAACTTCTTTTAACTTTAACTCTAATCGATTAACTAACATCGATTAACTTCTTTTAACTTTAACTCTAATCGATTAACTAACATCGATTAACTCCTTTTACTTTAACACTAATCGATTAACTAACATCGATTAACTTCTTTTACTTTAACTCTAATAGATTAACTAGCATCGATTAACTCCCTTTTAACTTTAACTCTAATCGATTAACTAACATCGATTAACTTCTTTTAACTTTAACTCTAATCGATTAACTAGCATCAATTAACTCCCTTTTAACTTTAACTCTAATCGATTAACTAACATCGATTAACTTCTTTTAACTTTAACTCTAATCGATTAACTAACATCGATTAACTTCCTTTTAACTTTAACTCTAATCGATTAACTAACATCGATTAACTTCTTTTAATTTTAACTCTAATCGATTAACTAGCATCGATTAACTCCCTTTTAACTTTAACTCTAATCGATTAACTAACATCGATTAACTTCTTTTAACTTTAACTCTAATCGATTAACTTCTTTAAACTTTAACTCTAATCGATTAACTAACATCGATAAACTTCTTTTAACTTTAACTCTAATCGATTAACTAACATCGATTAACTTCCTTTTAACTTTAACTCTAATCGATTAACTAACATCGATTAACTTCTTTTAACTTTAACTCTAATCGATTAACTAACATCGATTAACTTCTTTTAACTTTAACTCTAATCGATTAACTAACATCGATTAACTTCTTTTAACTTTAACTCTAATCGATTAACTAACATCGATTAACTCCTTTTAACTTTAACTCTAATCGATTAACTAACATCGATTAACTTCTTTTAACTTTAACTCTAATCGATTTAACCTAACTGATTTACTCTAACCAATTAACTCTAACTGGTTAACCCTAACTGACTTACTCTGGTTGATTAACTCCAATCAATTAATTCTATTCGATGAATTCTGATCGAATAACTCCTTTTGGCTAAACTATATTTGAATACCCCATTTTAACTTTATTCGATAACTTCTTTTATTCTATTCGAATAACTAATTCGATTAACTCCTTTACGAATAAACTATTCATTTATAAAGATTTACTTTTAGTAACGGTTCTTCACTTTACAAATGATTTCCTTTTTATTCTAACTTATCCTTTGATTTTATAAATATTTCTTTTATAAAAATCTTTTTCCTTTTCTATATAAAATTCATCGATTTTAAATAAATAATTCATTTTCAAAATACACTTTGAAAATCTTCCTTTATCAACATTCGGTATGTTATGGTATTCAACATATCAAATCACGATGATCAAAATCGTCCAAACACATATAATCGACAATAGATTATATATCACATCATATATCACAATATATGAATCACAGTAAAATAAATGTTGAGGAATCCAGTTGGATTCCTCCAACCTGTTTCCCTGCATCACAGATGTTAAACAATATAGATAACATCACTTTCAGTTCCATATGATATATTCTGTTAACAGAATCAATATAGAAAATTCAACTAACTGACTAGCAGTTCAATCAAACAGTCAACACACAGTCAATCAGCCAATATCTAACAGTTCTAAAAATACAACATGAAATTATAAACTGTTCAGAATTAGTGAGATTTACTCACATTGAAAGATCATCGTCAATGACGATAACCATCGCTTGATTCAGACAATTTATTTTGCTATAAATTGTGACGGACTCCAATTGACTCATGGTCAGTTCCATTGTGGAGTGCTCGTCCATACGATCCCAACGCAACTTACGGTTCGTCATTCTGATATTGTACGAATAAGATATGAAATTCTAAAGTTATATATACATTGATTTGAATTTAAAAACAACTAATTAAATCCACCATTCTACTTACCCCTTCACATATACCCCGGCTCAAACCTTTAAAGCCCAACCCGTCCATGCCAAGCCTTCTTCCTGCTCCAAATTCCCATTGTGACCTGTTCTCGTTTTCACCATTTCAGCGCCTTCATCTCCACCTTGCTCCTCCATCCTTCCATGAAAATTCCAACAACCAACACCATACTCCTTCTCTCCACGTCCTCTTCCACCGGATACCACCACAATCGAACTCGAACTCAGCTTCTCCGGTGCGTCCATGAGGTCTTCGAGAGCTGCTCCTATCATCGAGCGACAAAGTGTTGAACGGAATGCCTCAAAAATACCCTATCGAGTGCTACTCTCCTTGCTAAACACAATTCCAACCATCACTTCTTCAAACAATGCTCCAAATCCGAGTTTACCCAAACCCTAGTCGGTGTTCTTATTTTTCCAGCGAAGCAAATCAGGTTCAAACTCTTCAAAACTGGGGTAGCGGCGGACAGAACCTTCGTGTGGATCCAAACATATGATTCTTGTGTTTTATAAGAAATTATTTGATTTCCAAATGATTTTCATTTCAGCGTTTTGGGTTTTTGGAAAAAAGAAAAGTCTGGCGGCTTGGAATGGGTTATAAGGGGGACGGGATTTCATTTTTTGTGGCTGAAGAAGATAGTAGGTGGCTTGTTGTTGATCATACAATTACTTAGGATATTTTATTTATCTCATTTTATATTTAATTTGCTTTTTAAAAATTCGTGTGATCACATACGATACCCAAAAATCACCAAACTGGACATGTAGCTAGAGCTCGACATTACGGTCCCAACGAAACTGGTTTCGTCGAATTCCGACTCCGTATGCTCACACAGCGTATTTTTAACCATCGAAATACTGATTATTTTTCACTCTAAAAATCCGTACGGTCACACAGTGACTCTAAAAATCACGAAACATGGAATCTAACAACGATTTGACATTGCGGATCCAACATAACTGGTTTCGTCGAATTCCGACTTCGTTTGCAAAAGTGGCTATTTTTAACGCTCTAAATAGCCTATTTAAATATATAAATATATTTAAATATTATTAAATTAATTATTTAAAATTAATTATTATCGTCTATATTCATAGTGGAATACTATACAGCTCTAGAATATTCCTGTACGTATTTACAACTCGATATTCACTTCTGGGTCAACCCGATATTCGATTTATATTGAAATTCCTTTTTAAAATATAAATAATTCCTTTATAAATTATAAAGGAATTCCACGGCGACTTTTATAAAATTTGATTTGGACGTATCTCAAAATCTACACGACGAAATCCCGATTTTTCTCTTCCACTAGAAAGATATACTCCACCAGCTCCACACGTTTCTTGTTTCACAGAAATCCGATTTAAAACGAATCTTGTACATTCAGTTGAAGTTCGAATCACCAAATAGCGAACTGCAGCGCCATTTCGAGCTCGTTTAAAATTATATTATAAACTATACATTCAACTGTCAACGATTGAATATATTCGTTATTCAAATTCAAATTCCAAGCTGAATTAAATATCACAGATAATCCGGTTCACACCATATCGCCATTTCGACCATTCAGAATTAAATATATTATTCTAATTAAATATTCACCATTATTTAATTCCATGACCATTAAATTCTCTAACCCATCATTTAAATAACTAAATAAATTGATTATAATACCTCTACCAATGCGGGTCATTACAATCTTCCACACTTAAAATAATTTCGTCCTCGAAATTGCTAAAAGGTAGAGAACGACCCTATCGACTGGTTAGAACATATTCGTTCACTTCTAAACTTCAGTTTCAACTGAACCAATTTAAATTCAATTAAATTATTAATTAATTCTTATCAACGAAAATTTTCAAAAATCTTGAAAATTTTCTAACGCCTTAACACTTCGAAAAATTTCGCCGGCACCTCCTTTGTACTGGTCAATCGGGCAAACTCTAACTCGCCTCTCTGGGCCATATCCAACCCAAAAGAAAATCAAACAGCCAAGCGGCTTGCCAATTCGGCTCATCAAAATCTCATACCCAATGGAAATATAAACTTGTACCTTTTGTTGGCATATCATTATATCCTTTCCACCTGTTATCACTTCAGCGGATACAAGGATCATTCCAATCAAATCCCCATCTGCTTTTATCCACGACACAACCATTCGCTTATATCCTAAGTCGAATTTTATTTCAAATTCGAGTTCCATTCTCGATTTCAAACACTTAACTTCCCAATCCAATTTTCATTTCAGATTCCTATCTCGACAATCCAATTTTATTCAAGAATAAATTTTTCCTGATATCGTTCTATTTCCATTCAGTTTTCACTTAACTGTTTCAATTCAATTTCAGCTTACTTCCGCAAACTTCTATTTAAATTTGTTCTTAATCCAAACAGTCTCTTCCTGGGAATTTTAAACAGTTTACTTTTTGAAAAATCAAATTTTCCTTTTTGAAATTCAACTGAGCCCATAATCAATATTCCATTAGTTAAATCACTTCTCTATTTCTTTATCAATATTTGTTAACCAAATATTTTCAATAACCATATTGGCCTTTTATGTTATTTGGAAAACATTTCCGAATATCGCATTCCTTTATTTTCTAAACTTTAGAAAATATATGCTATTTATAATTGGAAAATATTCCAATTACTTCTCTCTTTTCCGATCTGGTTTATTTCTATACTTAGGAAATATTCTTTATTATATTTCCAAGCTTACACTTATTTGGGTTAAAACGGATGTTGTGTAAAACATCGTTACGACTACCCAAATACTATATTCAACTAACTCTTATTCAACATTGTTCTTCGAGCCTGAAATCTTACTATTTATTTGTTAATAATGAAATCAATCAAGTTGGGGTATAACTACCTCTCAGACCTTGACTGAATAACATTTATAACGTCAAAACAGATATGACTACTTACTCGAATAATCAATACCATACAACTACTTATTCACTTTTAAACACGTATACACTTTCTCTTTCTATTCTTACTAGATTTTATTCTAGACTTCCTTTTTGATTTTACTATTCTATTTCTAAGTTCGTTTCCTTATCGACTTATATATATATATATATCGATACGTTGATTTGTAACTATCAAATTATCTTAAAAATATTCTATCTCCTTAGATTCCCGGAAAAATTCGCCATAACCTCCTTTGTACCGGGAGCATCGGGAAAATCCCCAAACTGCCACACAGGCCTTCTCCAATCAAAAAGAAAAAGAAAAGCCAAGCGGCTAGCCGATACGGTGCATAAAATCTCATATGTGAATTAAATACATACCTTTTCGTCGAGCATTCTATTTATATACCTTCATACCTTATCCATACATTTCTAATTCATTCCAACTTAATCTAATCGTTTTAACTTAGTTCGTTAAGTGATTTTCAAATTACTGGTTTTCCCATTTCACCTTTTTATTTGAATATACATGTTCAAATATAGGTTTAGCTTGTTTATCAACTAATTGAATTCCATTTCAATTTTATTTGAATTTCCTATATTCAAATTCCATTTCAATTCTCTTATTCAAAATCTATATTTGAATTTCATTTCAAATCTCTTATTCAAATTTTATTTGAATTTCATTTCAATTCTATTTGAATCTTCTATATTCAAATTTCATTTTCACTTTCGATATTCAAATCCTATATTTGAATTCCTTTATATTTTCTATATTCAAATTCTATATTTAATTTCATTTGAATTTCTATATTCAAACTCTATTTCAATTCCATTGAATTTCATATATTCAAACTCCCTTTGAATTTCTATATTCAAATCCCCTTTGAATTTTCTTATTTACATTCTATGTTTGAACTTCCCTTATCCTAATTCCTTTTCAAACTTTCTTTACTCATTCTTTATTATAAATCCCATTTGAAATTCAACACAACTTGTCTTTCCCAAAACAATTTCAAAACAGTATCTTTGGTAGTAATTCGTCACTTACAACGCGAAAATGAATACTGATGATGCAGCTGTCATCATCAGAATCTATTTTCCAGCGATCGAAGTGAGTTCAATACTATAAAACCATTTCTAAACATTTCCACTTTGAAATTCATTTCAAAATATAATTCACACTGCTTGTAAAACAAATTAAAATCTCCCAGGATCTTAAATTTTCCTTATTTTTAATCCAAATCTATTTACAAACACTTATCCAAATTTTCCCGAATTTTCATTCAATTTCTGGTTTTAATTTCAGATTTAACTCATCTGATTCACGCATTTCACTTATATGAATTCTGATTGGTTATTTACATAACCATTTAATTTATAATCTTACTCGATTATAATAACAACCAATATATCCAATATATTATAATTTTGGTATATATATCTTCTCTATATCAAGATATACCTGGGGTAACTTATTTTAATTTACCCTCTTTTCAAAACATATCGTGCCGACCCATCGTATTCGAGTGTTTAGTAACTCCTACCGATACAGTGGATCAAACTAATCGACCAGAACTCATAAACAACTCAACCAATGAATCCCCACAATATAAAACCATTTTTATACCAATAACAAATACGTCCACTCGTATAGATATACTCAATCTCAGTCTAGGGTATTACTAACCCTATCTCTACCGATTCACGCCACAAAGCCAAGTAATTCTTAACCCTAGCTCTGATACCAACTGTAACGACCCGGATTTTTAGCGACTTTGGTTATCGACATAAACACGATGTCGATAACCAAAACACCGAAAAATCACGGTAATTAGTGAAAGAAATTAGAGGGTGAGGAAAGATAAGATAGAAACTTAGAATAGAAGAACAAGAAGAACACAACATCAGAGTAACACGAATCTCACAGCGGAACGAATAACATATAATAGATAACATATCCTTGAAATAAATCATTATATGTATACAATACATTATCAGAGTATAATACTTACAACACAGCGGAAATAAACTATAGCTATATGATCCTGAAGCCTCCTGCTCCAGCTCTTCCAGTATATCTGTAAAATCCCGACTACTTGACTGCCCGTACAAATTTAGGCACCCAAGAGTTTAGGGAAGACAACAAAATAAACTCCGGGTCAGTCATGGGACTGGTATGAGTAAACAGTTTAAAAACAGTTCGAACAAGTAAACGATATCTCATAAGACCACGCCGCATAACGGAACGGGTTTTTTCCCTTATGAGAATCCGAGATAACTTTATATCAAAAACCTTTTGATATTATAATAATGTCTATCACCCACAGTATATATAATCATCTAGCAGAAACGCTTTCATCTCACGTTCTACATATATAGTATACAACTCAAAACCGCAAGCACGTATTGGGTAATGGATTTCCAACTACGACAAGGTATGGAACCACCTTTCGCTCGTGTACCTCTAGAGAGGAATACACTGGGTTCAACAAGAACATCTTGCAACCCGCCCACACATGACCGACCACTCATTTCGCTTGAGCGTATCGAATGTATATCACCAACGGTTGGGATCAGCAACCGTTTCCTGAATGGGACAGCATCAACAATAGATTTTTTTTAGAAGTAAATGAAACTCTAGATCAGTTGATTATACACCCTACTTCGGTGCGACCGACTTAGCCATTCTGCCTGCCCGATTTCTGTCATTTACCGGATGATGAGGCTAGAAGCTACGCTTTATCATCACATCAGATTCACTTTGGATGCCACATCGTCAAATCCATCAAATCACCGATTGACGTCTACAACAATACATTATGTGTTAGCTAAAAGAAGTTTCCTTCTCCGCTTCCACTCTTGGTACGGTTGGATAAATCAATATACGTGATCGTCTGGACATACTCTGTCAGACATCCGTCCATAAAAGTCATCCAGGAACAGGATGAACCGAAGGCACTATTCTGTAAACAGGATAGCCCTTGCATAACTCCGTCTTCAATTTCCTTTGGCATATATGATTCGCAATGCTTATGCCAATATAGAGTGGTTCTTTGGATAATAATCCAACCGGTCTCTCCATATTAACAACGTTAAAATGGTCAAAACTTCGATAGTCTGTGATTTAACTATCGAAGAAAAACAGGTGTGCAACCAACGATATTATTTCCAAATGGAAATTTATATCAATCAAACATCATTCAACATTTATCTCTTTATTTCATAAATTTACTTATCTCCTGTTTCCCTATATTCAATATTTCTTATTTTCTAAATTTGGAAAATATACGTTATTAACAATGGAAAACATTTCCATTTCTTGTTTTCTTTATTAGAAAACATTTCTGGTTTCTTATTTGGAAAACATTTCCAAAGCTTTTTCATTGGACTATGACAGATGTTTAAACAAACCATCGCGATGCCAACTCAAACCATTTCCTTTACTGCCGAACCTTAACTATTCCCTAGTTAAAACGAAGCCAATCAAGTTGGGGTAGAACTACCTCTCAGACCTTAACTGAACAACATTTCTAACTTTGAAATTAGCAAAGTTCGCTTTATATCCCTTTACTAACTTCCTTACTTAACCCTCTTTCGAATAAATCTCTATTTGATTTACTCTATTCACTTAACCCCCTTCGAATAAACTATATTCGATTTACTAACTTTATTCGAATAAACTATATTCTATTAACTCCTTTTACTTTAACTCTAATTGATTTACTAACATCGATTAACTCCTTTTACTTTAACACTAATCGATTAACTAACATCGATTAACTTCTTTTAACTTTAACTCTAATCGATTAACTAATATCGATTAACTCCTTTTAACTTTAACTCTAATCGATTTAACCTAACTGATTAACTTCTTTTAACTTTAACTCTAATCGATTAACTAACATCGATTAACTTCTTTTAACTTTAACTCTAATCGATTAACTAACATCGATTAACTCCTTTTACTTTAACACTAATCGATTAACTAACATCGATTAACTTCTTTTACTTTAACTCTAATCGATTAACTAGCATCGATTAACTCCCTTTTAACTTTAACTCTAATCGATTAACTAACATCGATTAACTTCTTTTAACTTTAACTCTAATCAATTAACTAGCATCGATTAACTCCCTTTTAACTTTAACTCTAATCGATTAACTAACATCGATTAACTTCTTTTAACTTTAACTCTAATCGATAAACTAACATCGATTAACTTCCTTTTAACTTTAACTCTAATCGATTAACTAACATCGATTAACTTCTTTTAACTTTAACTCTAATCGATTAACTAGCATCGATTAACTCCCTTTTAACTTTAACTCTAATCGATTAACTAACATCGATTAACTTCTTTTAACTTTAACTCTAATCGATTAACTAACATCGATTAACTTCTTTTAACTTTAACTCTAATCGATTAACTAACATCGATTAACTTCTTTTAACTTTAACTCTAATCGATTAACTAACATCGATTAACTTCCTTTTAACTTTAACTCTAATCGATTAACTAACGTCGATTAACTTCTTTTTACTTTAACTCTAATCGATTAACTAACATCGATTAACTTCTTTTAACTTTAACTCTAATCGATTAACTAACATCGATTAACTTCTTTTAACTTTAACTCTAATCGATTAACTAACATCGATTAACTCCTTTTAACTTTAACTCTAATTGATTAACTAACATCGATTAACTTCTTTTAACTTTAACTCTAATCGATTTAACCTAACTGAATTACTCTAACCAATTAACTCTAACTGGTTAACCCTAACTGATTTACTCTGGTTGATTAACTCCAATCAATTAATTCTATTCGATGAATTTTGATCGAATAACTCCTTTTGGCTAAACTATATTTGAATACCCCATTTTAACTTTATTCGATAATTTCTTTTATTCTATTCGAATAACTTATTCGATTAACTCCTTTACGAATAAACTATTCATTTATAAAAATTTACTTTTAGTAACGGTTCTTCACTTTACAAATGATTTCCTTTTTATTCTAACTTATCCTTTGATTTTATAAATATTTCTTTTATAAAAATCTTTTTCCTTTTCTATATAAAATTCATCGATTTTATATAAATAATTCATTTTCAAAATACACTTTGAAAATCTTCCTTTATCAACATTCGGTATGTTATGGTATTCAACATATCAAATCACGTTGATCAAAATCGTCCAAACACATATAATCGACAATAGATTATATATCACATCATATATCACAATATATGAATCACAGTAAAATAAATGTTGAGGAATCCAGTTGGATTCCTCCAACCTGTTTCCCTGCATCACAGATGTTAAACAATATAGATAACATCACTTTCAGTTCCATATGATATATTCTGTTAAACAGAATCAATATAGAAAATTCAACTAACTGACTAGCAGTTCAAGCAAACAGTCAACACACAGTCAATCAGCCAATATCTAACAGTTCTAAAAATACAACATGAAATTATAAACTGTTTAGAATTAGTGAGATTTACTCACATTGGACGATCATCGTCAATGACGATAACCATCGCTTGATTCAGACAATTTATTTTGCTATAAATTGTGACGGACTCCAATTGACTCGCAGTCAGTTCCATTGTGGAGTGCTCGTCCATACGATCCCAACGCAACTTACGGTTCGTCATTCTGATATCGTACGAATAAGATATGAAATTCTAAAGTTATATATACATTGATTTGAATTTAAAAACAACTAATTAAATCCACCATTCTACTTACCCCTTCACATATACCCCGGCCCAAACCTTTTTAGCCCAACCCGTCCATGCCAAGCCTTCTTCCTGCTCCAAATTCCCATCGTGACCTGTTCTCGTTTTCACCATTTCAGCGCCTTCATCTCCACCTTGCTCCTCCATCCTTCCATGAAAATTCCAACAACCAACACCATACTCCTTCTCTCCACGTCCTCTTCCACCTGATACCACCACAATCGAACACGAACTCAGCTTCTCCGGTGCGTCCACGAGGTCTTCGAGAGCTGCTCCTATCATCGAGCGATAAAGTGTTGAACGGAATGCCTCAAAAATACCCTATCGAGTGCTACTCTCCTTGCTAAACACAATTCCAACCATCACTTCTTCAAACAATGCTCCAAATCCGAGTTTACCCAAACCCTAGTCGGTGTTCTTATTTTTCTAGCGAAGCAAATCAGGTTCAAACTCTTCAAAACTGGGGTAGCGGC
Source organism: Allium sativum (assembly GCA_030737875.1). NCBI lineage: Eukaryota > Viridiplantae > Streptophyta > Magnoliopsida > Asparagales > Amaryllidaceae > Allium > Allium sativum. The sequence continues at coordinate 974,071,101 of CM060915.1, read as the reverse complement.
GGACAGAACCTTCTTGTGGATCCAAACATATGATTCTTGTGTTTTATAAGAATTTATTTGATTTCCAAATGATTTTCATTTCAGCGTTTTGGGTTTTTGGAAAAAAGAAAAGTCTGGCGGCTTGGAATTGGTTATAAGGGGACGGGATTTCATTTTTTGTGGTTGAAGAAGATAGTAGGTGGCTTGTTGTTGATCATACAATTACTTAGGATATTTTATTTATCTCATTTTATATTTAATTTGCTTTTTAAAAATTCGTGTGATCACATACGATACCCAAAAATCACCAAACTGGACATGTAGCTAGAGCTCAACATTACGGCCCCAACGAAACTGGTTTCGTCGAATTCCGACTCCGTATGCTCACACAGCGTATTTTTAACCGTCGAAATACTGACTATTTTTCACTCTAAAAATCCGTACGGTCACACAGTGACTCTAAAAATCACGAAACATGGAATCTAACAACTATTTGACATTGCGGATCCAACATAACTGGTTTCGTCGAATTCCGACTTCGTTTGCAAAAAGTGGCTATTTTTAACGCTCTAAATAGCCTATTTAAATATATAAATATATTTAAATATTATTAAATTAATTATTTAAAATTAATTATTATTGTCTATATTCATAGTGGAATACTATACAGCTCCAGAATATTCCTGTATATATTTACAACTCGATATTCACTTCTGGGTCAACCCGATATTCGATTTATAAAATATAAATAATTCCTTTATAAATTATAAAGGAATTCCACAGCGACTTTTCTAAAATTTGATTTGGACGTATCTCAAAATCTACACGACGAAATCCCGATTTTTCTCTTCCACTAGAAAGATATACTCCACCAGCTCCACACGTTTCTTGTTTCATAGAAATCCAATCTAAAACGAATCCTGTACATTCAGTTGAAGTTCGAATCGCCAAATAGTGAACTGCAACGCCATTTCGAGCTCGTTTAAAATTATATTATAAACTATACATTCAACTGTCAACGATTGAATATATTCGTTATTCAAATTCAAATTCCAAGCTGAATTAAATATCACAGATGATCCGGTTCACACCATATCGCCATTTCGACCATTCAGAATTAAATATATTATTTAATGTATTATTTTAATTAAATATTCACCATTATTTAATTCCATGACCATTAAATTCTCTAACCCATCATTTAAATAACTAAATAAATTAATTATAATACCTCTACCAATGCGGGTCATTACAAAAAATATTTATTTTTATTTGTGATGTTGAAATAGAATTATAAATAAAACATAAAATATTCATTTTTATGTGTTATGTGGAATTAGAATTGTCAACACATAGAAAATATCATTTTCATTTGTTATAAAAAAAATAGATTTGTCAACACATAGAAAATATCATTTTCATTTGTTATATATAAAAAAATAGATTTTTATTCAAATAGAAAGTATCATGTTTAAATGTTACATTAGATAAAAATAACATTTTTGTTAGAAATATTACATTAGATAAAAACAACATTTTTGTTAGAAATGTTACATTAGATAAAAATAACACTTTTGTTAGAAATGTTACATTAGATTAAAAATAACCTTTTTGTTAGAAATGTTACATTAGATAAAAATAACATTTTTGTTAGAGATGTTACATTAAGTTAAAAATAACATTTTTGTTATAAATTGTCATGTTAGATAAAAATAACATTATTGTTATAAAATTATCATTTTAGATAAAATGTCATGTTAGATAAAATTGTCATTTTAGATAAAAATGTCATGTTAGAATAAAAGGTCATTTTAGTTAAATATGTCATTTATGTTAAAGATAAATATTCATTTATGTTAGGGATAAAAATGTTGAAACTTCAAAATTCACATTTTTAATGTAAAGAAAAATATATAAAATATTCATTGTATGGATAATAATGTTGAAACATTAAAATTTACATTTTTAATGTAAAGCATGATTTATGTAAAATGATCATTGGATGAAATATTAAAATGTTTAACAATAAAAAGTTTACATTTCTATTGTATATGAGAAAATATGAAAAATGATCATTTGTTTTAAAAGATTCAAGTTAATTACATTAAAATTTACACTTTAATGTATGTATTAGTCATGTTAAAAGATTCATCGTTTGAAAAAAAAATCACATTAAAATTTACATTGTTAATGTAAAAATGAATCATTAGAAAAAGGTTCTTTGCATGAAAAATGTTTTTACATTAAAATTTACATTTTTAATGTAAATGAATCACATGAAAATAAAAGATTCATTGTGTAATAAAAAATATATTTTGACATTCAAATTTACTTTTTTAATGTAAATAAATCACTAGAAAAAGTTTCATTGTTTAATATATTATGTTAACATTAAATTACATCTTTAATGTAATAATGGATTGATTAAAAAGACAGAACTTTGGTAAAAATGTGTTAACATAAGAAAGTACATTTTTAATGTACAAATGATTATATAAAAAGATTATAATTTGATTATAATATGTTTACATTCAAAAGCTCATTTTTAATGCATAAAAGGATTCAATAAAAAGATCATTGTTTGATAAAAAAAAATTTACATTAAAAATTACATTTTTAATGTAAGTAGGAATAATTAAAACTTGCATTGTTTAATATTAACATTTACATGTTATAGAAGTAGAAATGTTCATTTGTTTGATATCAACATTAACATGTTAGAGAAGTAGAAAAATGTACATTGGTAAAACATTATCATGATTATGTTAGAGATATTAGAAATAATTCAAACTGAATTATAATTGGTAAAATTTATTAACCAATGATTTATGAATGTAAACTGTTGTTGTTTGAAAACCCTATACGGGTATTGGGATGACATTTGTCATACACTAGTCCCATTATTTAGTTGTATGTCAACCGATGGGTTGACAGTCTGTGATGAGCATTATTTATTTATTTTAATACTCACACAGTTATAAATTTCACTCTGGATGTGAATGGATTGCTTATTGATTGTTTCTCATTATTGTTATATACATGCGATGTATGAAATCCATATAATTGAAATTATATGGTAATTGATTGAGTCACATTCCGATTCAAAATATTTTTAATATAAAATATATTTAAAATAAAGAATCTTTTGAAATAAAGAATATTTTAAAATGATGAATAGTTTAAAATAATATTCAGTGTAAAATAAAATTACGATTTCTATGTCCCTTTTTAGACGAATATAAGAATATAAAAATGTGAAACCTAATTAAGTAGCAAATGTTATTTTAACCCGAACGGGTTTATCGATCGATTTGATTTACTTTATAATGAACATCGAAAGAAGTGATTTATAAATCTAATATTTTGAAAATATTAATATTTAATATGATAAAAATATAGAATGTTCAATTATTATTTAAAATTTAAAATGAAGTTAAAATAGTTTTAAAACGAATTTATAAACAATTTATAAAAATATGTTTTAAATAGTAAATGAAAAAATATATATAATATATATTTAATGGCCTGAATAGAACGCGCCGCGCAGCGACCGTTCGCGAATTTCGACCATTAACTTCAAATTGATGTAACGAGAGATCCGACCATCGGATTCTTCTAAACCCGGAACCGTTGGTTCATATCGAAAAGAGCTTTTCAATGAATATAAGAGGTTTGAAATCTAACGGTTGGATTTGGAATTATGTCCAAATCAATTTCAGAAAATGTCGCTATGGATGCGGTTCGGTGGTCGTTATTGGAAACCGACTGTATGAGCCTTGATAAAATTATTAAAAATATGAAAAATTATGTAAAATCATAATAAATGATTTAAAAAGATTTTGGATGAAAAATTCCATATTTGAAAAGATAAAAATATATTTTTATCGATATGAACTAGTTATTAACTAGAATAAATCTTTAAATTAAGATTTAACGTAGTTTTCCAATAAATTAATATTTACTTGAATAAATAAATTGGATTTTTGGGTGTGTCGTGAATGGTGTCTTCAATAACACATTCTTAAACCCAATTAAGAAAAGAATAAATCTTTTAATTAAGATTATTAGAGTTTCCAATTATATTTAGTAATTAGAATAAAATGAAATGTGAATTGGGTTTATCGTGAACTCTGTTATAAACGACATTTGTTCTTTAACCCAATTAACAGTGAAAATATAATTTGGAAGTTATAAGTCATTTATTAAGATTTAATGGAAATTCTCCAAAGAAAAGTTTTCCAATTTAATATAGTAAATTGGAATTGAATGGGATTCGATTTAATAATAATCAAGATGAGATTCTGTAAAAGAAGACCATTACTATATATGGAATTTAAAAGGCTTTGCCATTATTCCATTTATATTATTAGTCTAATATGGAAATCTATATCGATTATATATTGATTTTATTTCTGTGAAAATTCCATATTTAAGGGAAGATGATTTTAGTTTATCGTGAACTATGCTTTAAATGACATTGGTTCTTTAACCCAGTTAAAGATAAGATTAATTTCTTAAAGTTAAACAATCATAAAGTAATGATTTTTGATATTAAAACCAAATTGGAGTTTTAACGAATCTTTAAAAAAGAGGATTAAAGAATAAATTTAAAAGAATTTACCTTTGATAAAATTAATGGGAACCTTTCCCTAATAATGTGAATATTTTATTAAAAGAATATTTTGAATTGGAATAAGGCGTATGGTGTGTTTTCTATAGCACTTAATTATTGATTATTGAATACATGTGTTTTTCGGAAAGACCGAGTTCAACCCATTTTGAATAGTTACTACGACGATTAAAAGTCGAAAGATGAAGACGGTGGTTAAAGACCGGAGGTCTTCACATCGTTTGGATGATTACTGATGTCTTGATTGGGAGGCATCCCAAGACAAGGTAATAAGTGGTGATCATCCAGACGTACTTGGAGATCGACGGATATACGAGAACCTCTCTCCTATATTGGACATTTGGGGTGAGGAATAAGGTGTCTCCAGTTTCGTTCAGACCCAGAACGGACTTTTAAATGGATGGTATGTCTGACGTTGTATTCCTTTATGTTGTATTCGTTGACCTCTGCTAAATATATATTTGTTTGGTGGCGGAGAATTTATTCTCTTGCTTAGAACCCTTCTCTGAGATGTAGGAGCTTAGAGGTTATATATTGGTAAAAATCAATGGTATGGTATGGATTGACAATGTGGCATGCTAAGATGCAAATGATCAAGGCTTTTGTTGAAAAGCAGGGTCTTGTGGTTGATGATCAAAGCACAGCCCATTTAGGCATAGCTTTGTGTATAGCGTAACTTCGCGAACCTCACACGTCGGTAAGAGTCAGAAACGGGATAAGGGACCTAAGAAGTGCATGCGTTTCTTTCTATCTAGAAGTTGTGACCGGGTTTTGCAAGCCCTGACATTTTACTTATGTGGATGATGGATTACGAGGCTCGGATATTTTGGTCGATAGTAACAAATTAATAGTTTCAATAGGACCGGGAAACTTGTGTTCAGGCATAACTAATCCACTAAAGTATTTGTGGACCGGCCTTGGAGGATCCAAGGGCTCGCCAGCGTCAGAATCCTGAGACATTTGCTAGAGTGTCTCGAATCGTTAAGGAGATCGTCCCTAGCCTTGACTCATGATGGAAACCCAACTTCCAATACGACACCATAAGGTTTTGAATGTAAAACTAGTATGGCGACATAGTATATGGTAGCTATGTCGTCTATGATTGATACATTACGATTGAAATGTTTTTGAAACATATATACACTAATAATAATATCAAATCTATTTTATCGTATCAAGCATTTATGTCCATTATAAGGTAAAACTTTATCCTCCAGTTTGCATTGCATTGTGTGATGGGACTTGAGTCTTATAATGTTTTCTTTTTTCTAAAAAGCATTTCGTTGTTTAACGATTTACTTTATTTATGCACTGGCAATCCAATGGAGTAAATCCGTCCCGCGTTAGCGGCGTGGTCCTATGATTAGCCTTATTATTAAATAGGTTAAGTAAGATTTCTCATGCCAGCCCCATGACTGACCGGTAGTTTGTTCCACTTTGCAAACTCGGGTGCCCTCTTTTCCACACGGGCAGTCAAGTACCTTATTTTGTAGATATATTAAGCAGGATTCCAGATCGAATCTTAAAGCTGTGTCCAGAGCATATATAGTCTTCCGCTGTGATTAGTTTATTTGTTCTGCTGCATTGTATTAAATTAATTGTAGATTGTCTTCCGCTGTTGTATTATTATTATATTCGATATGCTCTGATATATTCTGTACTATGATATAACATGATTATGACGTAATAAAAGTAATTTTCTATTTGTTTTGATGTGTTGTATTCCCAGAGTTAGCATATTCGGGTTTTGAACGGTCTTAGTCGATTTTGTGATCGATTAGGTCCGGGAGAAATTCGAATCGTTACAACCCACCAACAGGGGGGTGATCCATGGGTGGACCCACCCCCAAGGAGGGTCAACCCCACCGCGGATCTGGAATCTTCTCATGATGTGGTCAGTTCTGATATTTTTATGTTAAATCTGAAGGACCAAGTCTCTTCGAAACACCTATAAATAAGACCATAGAGCTAACCTTAAACCTCATGTTTCTTAGGCTACGCTAAATCTCTGTCATTCCTCTTCCTTAAGATCTCTTCAGAAATTTATATTTATTAATTAGAAGATTTTAAAATCAATATCTAGAAGAAAGAATTGACGATAATAATAGGGTGTCCAGAATCATGAAAAATATGGTGATTTTTCTAGATCCAGTCTATTCAAATTTCTTCCTCTTTCTTTCCTTTCTCTTTTGATAAAAATAATCAATCCATGGTTATTAGGTTTTGAATCAAATTAAGGGAAAAACCACAGATGATAAAACTGGACTAGATCCAGAATTGGGAAAGCGTGTGAGGAGAGTCGATTTAAGCTATAACATTTTAGATAATAATATGTTATCGTTTACCATTCCCCGTTTTGTATAATTGAAATGTGATAGGTTGAAAAGTTAATATGAACAATTCATATGTTGAATCAGTTAAAGTGTTGGAATAATTACATGTTGAAAAACAAACTTGTTAGAATATGGGTAACGACTTCTGTTGTTACAATTACATGATTCACTTGTGACATATTATTGAGTAAATATGTTAACCTGTTGGATTTGAATAATTACCCGATTAAATGTTTACATGTCAATATAGAATTAAATACATGTTAAAAAGGGCATGCAACATAATATAGGCATGATGTGAGACAAATAAATTAGAATACAGTAAACATGTGAAAAGGATAATATGCCTAAAATTTACGGTAAATAGAAAACTGTAACCGCACTTAGACACGAGGTTAGACTACACTTGTGGAAGAAGTTTGCCAGACCCGACCGGCATATCCAGCATCCACAAGTGGTAAATTTAATGTGCGGGGCCTAAGTGCATAAATAAAACATATAATGGTGTTAAGCCACGAGGTTAAGTCAACTTGTCGTAGAAGTTTACCCGGACCCACCCGGTAAATCCAGCATCCACAAGTGTAGGCTTAACATGAGAGGTCATGTGCATAAATATACATACATACATACATATATATATATATATGCAACAAGATATGAATAAATGGCAATGATGGTAAATAAATGGCTAACTCGGAAAAAAAAGAAAGGAAGAGATGTAATGGACTGAGTTAGTATGATGCGAAAGAAAAATGTGGTATTTCCCTAAATGACCTATTTCTGAGAAAGTTGTTGCAAGTAGTTAGAGTAAATAAAGTAAAGTAAATAAATTACTTTCTACCACGGATTTAGGTAGGAAAACGTAATGAAAAATAAATCACTGATTCCTTTTATCAAACTGATAAGGGGCAAGAAGTATTTTCCTTAATATCATAAGGAATATATATTACATGGAATGGAGAATAATGGTTTACAACAGTAAATGGTTTAAACGGGGAATGATAATAACCTATTATAAATAAATAACATTAACGAGAATGTTGCATAACAGGTAGACTTGTCCTAGGGACAAGTGAAGACTATAACATAGGTTATAATAAACTAGTAAGGAAATGTGGTAACAGGTGAAATGGGATAATGGACACTTAATTAAGTAATTAGTAAATGGGGAAAACGAGAAACCAGTTGAGAAAAAGGGGAAAATTTATGAAATATAAGAAGTTGTACTTAATTATAAATTAAGTAATCTGTAAACTTGGAAGTTTGAAACCCGCTGATAAGAATAACATGTTTAGACTTGTCCTAGGGACAAGAGGAAATTATAACATATGTTATAATAAATGGGTAGAGAAACTTATTAATGGACCTTAGTTAGGAGAACTAAGTTAATAAGTAAACAATGATAAGTTGTAGTAATGGTGTAAAATAGAATTATGATTAAATGAAAAAGAATGAGGAAAACTTATAAAATAAGTCATATTTAATCATAAATAAAGATTGAACATGTTAAGCCGAAAACATGAGAATTAAGATATACTTAATTACATATTAAGTAGGACATGTTATTGTAATAATGAAATCAAACAAGAATATAAAAGGGATTGTGGATTACAAACCTTGGGTCACAATCTAGAGGGTAACATGTTGTGGGCTTAGTAATAAACTAAAATGGGCTAAGTTGTATAACTGGAATTAATAAGCAAGAGGTGCCTATTCTTCAGAGATATAAGGGGAAAGGAAGAACTTGGTAACCTGAATAAAAAGTTAAGATAACCTGGTTAAATGGAAATCTAATAAGGTAAAGCAAGCGCGTAAACGGATGTTTAGACATAGGGTCTAACAACATATTAAAGTGAGGCACTCAGACCAGTCCGCACATTTGAGGATGAATAACCCAACGTGGTAGATCATCATGGTGTTATAAGGCACGAGGGGAGCATACGTTCATCTGATTATTCTATCGGCTCCGAAGGACTGGAAGGGGAAGCACGCGGCTTCCTGAGATACATAAAGTGCTCCTGGTAGTCCTCTGTGGGGTGGCAGATGTTTAGGCTGTGCTCGCAGAGGTTGGGCCTGTGTGTTACTACTAGGTGGGTGGGCCTTGACTGCAAAAGTAGCTTTGAAGTCAGAATGTTGTGACGCGGTGTCACTAGGGTGATTCAGCGGTTGCCTCAACAGGGTGACGAAGGGTCACGACCAATAAGGATAGTAGATCGTCGGATACCCGTCATCGGCAGCCAGTGGGAAGCGTAAGACTAGAGCGAAAATCAATAGACCATTCACCCTTCACTATCAAGGGACGATGGTTGAGGGAAGACGCCAAATGGATGTTTCGATTGGTTGTTAGGGGCAAGTCATTTAGCTCTTGTAGTCTTTACTAGTTGAGGGAGGGACCAAACTAAGGCCATAGCCACCATGAAAACAGACCCTAGGAATATTTGTATTTTTTAGGCTCTTAAAGGTGGGCATGTACAGATATGAAAAAGCTCCCGACAGAGTTCTGTGTTTCTTGCATCGCCCTGCCATGGAACTCAGTGTACATTAGAGGACGTGCGGTTATGGCATCAAGCTACAATTGATGATACGTATGTGGGACAGTCTAGACACATGCATGTCGGCTCTAAGTGGTGTATCGTAGACTTGAGGGCATTAATCCGGTATGAAATCTGATTCAATCGGCGGTGGCAGTTGTATGTTTGTGTAGCATAGTAATGACAGATATATGCGGAATGTAATATTATTATATAGAGGTCCATACGTCACTCCGGCGTAGGATGAGGGACTGCGTACATTTCGGTAGTATTATGGCGGAGACCGTGCGAGTGGGGTACCATGGCGTGTACCTTAATACTGGGGGTAGCTACATATATACTGTATTAGGTTAATCCACTGGTAAGTAAATGGGTGCGACATGTGTGTAAGCCTTGAGTGCTGTTAACTCAAGTAACCTAATAAATAAGAAAATATGATTGAACGGTATATGTAGTGTTGTCCAATGTGTATAATTTAAATCTAGTCACCAGAACTTATGTTCCGACCCCCTCCTCATAACAAACTCGCAGGATAGATTTATGGCAGAGACATGATAGCTTTGAATACTGTTTATGCAGTATTATTAATATTGTAAGGATATACTTTGAGTATATTATATTTTATCCATTCCACTGTGAGATGTTTTTTGAGTTCTGACATATTTTATGTCTCTGTCTTTTCCGTAGGATACTAGAGCACAACAACTTGAGTTTCGATAGATTGGAATTTTGAAAAAAAATTGGTCTGTTGGAATTCAGGTTGTCACACTAAAAATCATATTTCAATGCTAAATCACAAACAATAAATTCTAACTAAGTTTTCAGTTCTCACACTATTCAATTGGAAATATATAGATATCCCACTTTCGAAACTCGAACATAAATGCTGATGATGTGGCCACATCATCAGAATCATCCCCGGGCGACTAGAGTGTGATTCTATATCTATCCAACATATTTAAGACTTCAAATACACGTTAATTATGCGTATATTCAAAATCTTCTTATACTCGATAGTCCAAATTCAATATAAAATAAAATAGCCAAATATGAATAATAGATATAAAATTTCAAAACTAAATTTGTTTTTATAAATAGCACTCTTTAAACTCATTCTAGGGTATTACTAACCCTATCTCTAACGAGTCATTCTTATAGGATATTATAATCCTATCTTTGATGAATTCTTTCGTTTGGTTATAATGTGTCTTGTTCTTGAGCTTTATAAACAAAAACTCTGATACCACAATGAAAGGATCTAGACTTCTCCGAACCCCGAAGAGACGGAGGTGCCCGGATTGTTTTGAGAACACGACGCATCAGAGCACAAACAACAAAATATTTCATTGCTATTACAACAATTTGCATCAGAGTACAATATATCAGAGTTCAAATAAATAATATATAACGGAAAATATCAGAGATTTAAATTACAAATCAGCGGAAATATATATACATAAATGTAAAGTGCAGCGGAAAACATCAACTACCACAACTGAAAGAAATACACGGATACAAAACATTCTGAATATAGCTCCAGCTATAATCCAAGATCCTATGAAAAGAAATATCTGTGAAAACCAAAACTATTAGCCGCCCATGTGGAAAATAAGGGCACCCAGAGTTTAGGTCGAAACAATAAATTCCGAGTCAGTCATGGGACTAATGTAAGAACTAAAAACGTTACTAACTTTATTTTAAAGTTGGGTAAATCAACGGACCATGCCGTATAACACGGAACGGGTTTCCTTCCAAGGACACCATAAACTAACCACGCAATGCTAAAAAGGAAAAATGAAGACATTATAAGACTTAGGTCCCATCACACAATGCAACATAAGACGGAGGATAGAACTTTACCTTATAATGGGAAAATATGCTTGGTACGTGAAATTTCTCTTTTATTACTACTACAAGTAAGGAAATCAACTTAAAATATAAATGTATCAATCATAGCGGCATAGTACCCCATCCTACTGTGTCGCCATATAGGTTTACAACTAAAACCGAAAGGTTGCGTATTGGAAATTGGATTCCATCTATGAGTCCAGGCAAGGGATGTCTCCTCACCGATTCGAGACAATCTAGCAAATGCCTCAGGATCACAACAACGGGCAACCCTTGGATGCGGTAGGGCCAGTCCGCACTTACTTTAGTGGATTGGTTATTCTTGAACAATACGTTTCTCGGTCCGATCGGACCTACAAACAGGTCAGTACGTCGACCCTATGGGAATTTAGCCCTATGTCCAAGGCGCCTCGAGATCCATCATCCACATATGTAAAAAATTTCTGAGCTCCATATCATGACACCACCTCTAGTTAGAAAGAAACGCAAGTTCTACCTACGGTCACTATCCCGTTTTTGACTCATACTGGGGTGTGAGGCTCGCGAATTAATGCTATAGACAAAGCTATGCTAATTAAAGTCGTGCTTTGATCTTCATCCACAAGACTCTGCTTTTCAACAAAATCCTTGATCATTTGCGTCTTAGCATGCCACATTGACAATTCATGCCATACAACTGATGTCTATCAATATTTAACCTCTAAGCTCGTACTTCTCGGAGAAGGGTGTTAAGCAAGAGAATAATTTCTCCGCCACAAAACAGATATATATATATATTTAATAGAAATCAATCAACACAGAATGAAATCCAATATCACACACACACCCATTTGCAAGTTCGTTCTAGGTCTGAACAAAACCGGAGGCACCGTATTCCCCGTCGCATATGTCCAATACAGGACAGATGTCCTCTCATATCCGGTCGATCTCCAAGTACGTATGGATGATCACCACTTATTACCTTGTCTTGGGTGTACAGCCTAATCAAGACATCAGTAATCATTTAAATGATGTGAAGATCTTTGGTCTTTAACCACCGTCTTCAACGTCGATTATTAGTCATCGTATCAGTTATTCAGAATGGGTTAAACTTCTTTCCGAGTAACTCGCGTATTTTACAATCAATAATCAAGTGCTATAAAAAACACATCATACGCCTAATTCCAATTTAGAATATTCTTTTATTCAAATATTCACATCTTAAGGGAAAGGTTCCATTAATTTTATCAAAGTTAAGTTCTTTTAAACTTATTCTTTAATCTTCCTTTGGATATCAATTTCAAAAGATTTTATTATATCTTTTCACAATCTAAACCAAAACAAGGTTTATCAACTAGTTGGGATTATCGAGCCTTACTGAAGTAATCATTTATTATTTTATTATTTCCAATCCCAATCTATTCATCCATGGAGCAAAACTGGTAGTACTACATATCTAACACCCACCGTGTTATCGGTAAATTTAATTACCATTTCACATTTAAATCTAATTAAAGATTTAAGTAGGGCCGGGAGTAAAACCAACGGAACTCCATTCTCGATCACTTCTTTAATTCGATATATTAAATTATTCCATTTTCATTTTTAATCTACTTAAAGATTCATTAAAACTCTAGTTCAGTTTAAATTTCAAAAATCATTACTTAATAAATATCCAAATTTTAGGAAATAAATCCTGTCTTTACTTGGGTTCAAGAACAAATGTCGTTTAAAACATTATTCACGATAAACCCAAAATCCTCTTCCATTAAAATGGAACTTTCACGGAATTCATAACAGTACATAATTAATATAAATTTCCGTATCGTACTATTACTATAAACGGAATAATGGCAAGGCCTTTTAAATTCCATAAATAGTTACGGTCTTCCTTCACAGAAACTCATCTCGATTATTACCAAATCGAGTTCCATTTAATTCCAATTTAATATATTAAATTGGAAACTTACTTTGGAAATTTTCCATTAAATCTTAATAAAAAGATTTATAAATTCCAAATTTTAACTTCACTGTTAATAGGGTTAAAGAACAAATGTTATTTAAAACATTGTTCACAATAAACCCAATATCAACTTTCATTTCATTCGAGTTATATTTATTAATTGGAAAACTTCATTAATCTTAATTAAAAGATTTATTCTTTTCTCAACTAGGTTTAAGAACAGTGTTAATAAAGACACCATTCACGATAAACCCAAAATCCAATTTGATATTAAATACAAGGCTCTAAATAGAAATTATATCGGCTTATATTCAATATCAAATTTTGAAACTAACGGATTTCGTATTGGGAATAACAATATCTGTATCTTCCAAATTCCTCAACAATATCCATAAAATCACGAAATCTAATATCGGATAATTCTGATGATTATTTCCATTTAAATCCTTTCAACTTCATACGTTTGAAAATTTTGGTTATATTAAAATCATTATAATTTCTTTCAGTTCTCCATTCTAGTTGTTAACTAGTTCATTAAGATAAATATCTTTTATCTTTTCAAATATGCAATACTTCATCCAAAAAACTTTTTCAAATCATTTATTATGATTTTACATAATGTTTCCACATTTTTAATAATTTTATTAAGGCCCTTACAGTAAGTTTCCAATATCAGCCACCGAACTGCATCCATAACGACCTTTTCTGAAATTGATTTGGACATACTTTAAAATCCAACCATTCAAATTTAAATCTCTTATATTCATTGGAAAGATCTTTTCGATACGAACCCAATAGTTCCGGTTTTAGAAGAATCCAACGGCCGGATCTCCGGTTACGTCAATTTAAATCAATGGTCAAAATTCACGAACGATCGCTTCGCGGTATGCTCTATTGAAACCATTTAAATATATATATATATATATATATATATATATATAATATTTCGTCGCTTTCCGTTTTAAAATGTATTTTATAAATTGTTTATAAATTCATTTTAAAATGATTCCAACTTCCATTTCCATTTTAAATCAAAATTGAACAATCTATATTATTATAATGTTAAAATGATAATATTTTCAAAATATCATATTTTGAAATCAAATCTTTTTTATATTCATTATAAAATGAATAAAATCGACAGAAAATTCTGTTCGAGTTAAAATGGCGTATATCTACTTAACTCGACTTCATATTCATTTCAGTTATGAATATTTCATTATTATTTTTTGTGCCCATCCAAAATCGGACATCAAAATCATATTCTGATGCTTCACTGAATAGTATTAAAATATTCGTTTATATTCTAAACAGGAATCAGACTCGATCAATTTCCATGGACATCAAAATCATATTCTGATGCTTCACTGAATGGTATTAAAATATTCGTTTATATTCTAAACTGGAATCAGACTCGATCAATTTCCATATAATTTTATTTATATGGATTCTATACATCACATACATTCAAAAATAGTGATAAACTACTATTAAACATTTAATTCTCCATTCAGAGTGTAATTTACAACTGTATAAGCATTAAATATTTAAATAATGCTTATAACAGTCTGTCAATCGATCAGTTGACATACAGTCAAATCCAAGGGAGATGTGAATTAATTATCGTCCCAGACCCGTTTGGGGTTTTCAGTCATTAACAAATAACTGGGCGATGTGTAAAATTATCATTCCAATACCCGTGTGGGGTTTACATCAAAATCCATGTGAATTTATATACAGTTTAATAATAATGGCATTAAAACTGTAAACATCCATCAATCATCAAACAACATTTGCAATCATAGGCTATCAATACATATTCAGTTACAGAAATAAATAATTGTACAAAATTTTGAGTGAGAGAGTTCTCACATTGGTTTCCACTCTGTCAGTCTTTATTTGAGGATTTTATTTTTAAATTAAATTAAACAGGCATTTAATTTAGCTCAAAAATTCAGCTTTCTCTATTTCTGTTCTGGTCAGTTCCATGTTGTAGTGCTCGATTCCACGATTCCAACAAAATTGATTTTGTCTGATTTTGATTTAATATGAACGAGATATAAGCATTTAAATATTTAATTACATAATCAAGTCAGTAACATTTATAATTATATAATTAAAAATGTTAATTACATCTTCCCTTTTCTCCGATACCTACAGAAACCCATTGAACCCATTTGTCGCCGCCTAGGGCTGGCAACCGCGCCACCACCGTACCTTTGACCGTTGATCCATCGCTGCCACTTGAACCGCCGTCGACTCCTCCCCTGGTGCCACCAACCTCGACCAACTCACCGCACCCTAGCTCCTACGATTTCTGCTCAAACGCCAGCGCTTCCAATGGGAATTCCGACCAACCCACGTACTAAAATCCGATCATGACCAGTGAAGTTGTCGAGCTCGTCGGGGGCTTCAATTTTGTATTTAAACGATTCAATAAACATTTGCGTAGATTTATTATTTTGAGGAAATTAAAATCTAGATCTTCAGGCCATTGAAAACGTTTGAGCGGCTCAAACTCGTGTTGACCATGCTGAAGACAATGTAGGGTTGTTGGCCAGTTAGTTAGGGTTATATACTATATAATTTAATATTATTTAATTCATGAATTACCTGTTTAACGTCACGAACTCCAAACGAACTCCAACGACTATCGCTCCTAGCTAAATACCCCCATTTCAGACATAATGGGATAGGTTTCGTAAGCCAATTCGGCTGTTTCGATCAGTTTTCGTCAAAATTAAAATATAAATTAATATAATGGTCAATATTGAATTCAACATATATTTTAATTTACCAGGGCCACATACTGACTCCAAAAATTATGAAAATTGAAATCTAGCTGTGTTTTGACGATACAGTCCTAACAGAATTAGCTTCATCGACTGGAGACCATTTGAAAAATGACCTTTTTATTAGCTTATTAAATTCAAACTTAAATTGAAAACACGTTTAAATTCACTACGCTCGCATACTAATTCCAAAGGACTTGAAATTTTGAACCTAACAATAATTTAACATTCCGGATCCAACAAAAGTTGTTTCGTCGAAAACGGAGGTCGTTTGCAAAATGGCTATTTTTAAGGGCTATATAATATATATATATATTCCATAGCGACTATTCTAAATTTTAAACTGGACATAACTTATAATTTATAAAGTGAAATCTCAGTTTCTTACATTCATTAGAAAATTACAGTTCAAAATATTTCAACGTTTCTTGATTCATCCAATTCTGATTTATATTGAATTATGTACATTCATTTAAAGTTTAAAAATAAATTTTCAAACTACCGCGCAATTTCGATTTTGTTTTAATTAAATTTTAAATTTATATGTTCTAACTTCGATTTAAATAAAATTTAAATCGTTAATTCTTAAAATAAATCATTTTAAATTCTTAAAATCCATTAAATCAATTAAAAATAAAATTTTAAATTGGTTCCAAAAATTAGGGTTGTTACATTGTGTAAGTGATCATTTTGTAGTTGTGTAAGTGATCACTGTGACACTGTTGCTTTCTTCATATTTTTTCACTCTAGTCTAGTTGTTTTAATAAAAATTCTCAACTCCGATCTAGACAATTTTATTACAACAGGTATGTTATGTCGAGATTCTACATCGTCCAGATGTCATAGGAAAGATGTACCATCTACATACGAAAAATTGGTTTTGGACAATATACTGCAACCAGATAAGAAAACCGACAAAATAAATCATCAATTTGCAGAGATTTTGCTAAAGTCGGAGTGGGTGGGTTTGTGTGTCATCCGAAGAGCCTAATTCAATATCTTTAGACGTTGGAGCAGGAATGTGTAATTTACATAAGAATTTTACGTCTAAATTGTGCTTGCTTTATATCCAAGCCGCTTGTATTAGTTACATGCACACACGATACCTGAACTGACCTTATTGACCTGAACTGTCATTTGTATTAGTTTCATGACGTAGCAATTTGACATCAGGGTGTTCAAAAGACATACCATGGCTTTGTGTTCCATTTTTGTTAATATGAAAATACTTCAAATATTATTTTTAAAGTTCTACAAATTGATTAATCTCTTGATAAAATTCCATACTTGAGATGAATAACAACTTTGAAAAAATAGATGATCCCAGTCTCCCCGTGCTACTCACAAAATATATAGTAAGGATTAATTGAATTATTTGATTTTATAGTAAGGGTCAATTCATGTGAACTGGCTTATGTTTACAATGTGTGATAAAATTTGTGAGAAAACTTCAGACTTAGTTTAGTGTTTGTGAGAAAGACTTGAACTGAACTGACATATCGTGCCAGAGAAAATTTATGATAAAATTTGCTTCCCCATTTTCAGTGTTTATTTAGTATGGGTTTGGCATAAGGGTTTTTTTCTTCTTCAGAGGAACCACTATTTCATTCAAAATAATCAACTGTTACAGGTACAACAACAATGGGAAAACAAAACAAAAGACACAAGGTACAAACTGAAACCCAAAATCCCACAGAACAAAAAAACTTAGAGAACGGTGTAACGGAGCATGAGACAACACAACTAAGCATGGAAAAAGCAGAGACAACCAGCGGAGCAAGATTAGACTGTCCCAGCACGCCCAATCGACAAAAACAAAACAACACTCTGCAAAAACCCAAAACTAGCACCAAGCTGTAGCAGGTAACAACAAGGAACTAACGCCGAGCTCCCATGAAAGTTTCTCCTTCAAGAGAACAACAAGAAACCAATCCACCCAAAACCAAACAGACAAACACAGACTTTTCTCGATGTCGTACTAAGACTATCATCCGTTACAAGTCAAATCAACCCCAACTTTGTTGAATCCCTCCACCGTCTCTTCCTTAGGAGCACAATCAGATCTCGAAGAAGGGTTCACCGCTCAAGATTGAGAAATCAACGGAAGAAGATTACCAAAATTAGGTGAAATTACCATGCAAAAGGACGAAAGAGAATGGACGAATCAGACCCAACTATGTTGAATCCCTCCACCGCTACGTCCGCAGGAGCATCACCAGAGCCCTTTGAAGGGTTTTCGACACAAGATCTGGAAAAATAACGGCAAAGGAGTTGCCAAAGTAAGGAAGACTCAACGTGCAAAGAAAACAAGATAAGCGATTGGGAGGAATAATTTCAGGAGTTGCAAGGAGTAAAAAAGAGAGGGGAGACAGTGAATTGGGTTCAGATCTGACGAGGAAAATTGTGAACGGTGGAAACCTATGAGTGACGAAATAAGATGCTTTGGAGAGAAAGGAGTTTAGAAAAGGTTAGAAGAGAGGAGATTTCAGGAGAAGGGAAAAGAGAAGGGAAGAACACATCAGATGCCATTAACGAGTTTCAGAACTCACGAGTATTTTTTTCAAAAGCGATGTGCGTATTGATTTTGTTCAGCATGAGGGTTTGTTTGTTGTGAACTGAAATGACATATCGTGCATATTGCACTATGTTGCATATGCTTGTTTAGGGTTTGTTTTGCTGCTAATTCATGTTATACAAGGAATTTTTGTGTGTTGTGGCCTGAAATCATGTTCGCCTTGATCATGTTGGCCTTGCTGCATGCCCTTGAACTTGCTATGTATTTGTACCCACTGTTTTGACAGCGCCTAACCTAATGACCTGCATATGCTTAATTGCCTATGTACACCATATATAAAACCGTATCAAACTTCTGGAAAGCACTATAGGGTGTAAATTAGATACGACTTATATTCGTATTTATAGATTATTTAGATACGATTTATATTTGTATCTAGTAATCATTTAGATATGGCTTAGAGCCGTGTGTTATTAAACGTGAGATACGGTTTATAATTATATCTATTTGCACTTTAGATATGGCTACGTGGCCGTATCAAAATTTCAATTAGATATGGCTTGTGGTCGTATCTAGTAATTAATTTTACACGCCATTTTTTGATATGGCTTATAGACTTGCCTAATTGCATTAGGTACGGCCTGGAACACAGCCTAATTTGCATATATGGTGTAGTGTGTTTGGATGAAATTGGTCGATTTGGATGAGTTATGTGCAGATGTTCGTCGTTGATAGTGAATCGGGTATGGATCGGTTGGCAAAAAGGTGGACCTAGGCATGAATTGCACGAAAGGTGATGGATCGGTGGATTGTTGCGCAAGAAATGGATGGATCAGGTCAAAATGTTTTGATCGTTTGAAAGCACTGGATCGGCCAAGACAGCACTCGGTGAAAAGTTGGATCTGGCAAAGGTGCACTCGGTGGAAATGTGGATCGGATCAACAGGGATCGGATGCTTGGCAAATGGATGGATCGTTGGCGGCAACGTGGGAAAAGTTGTGTTTGGGTCATTCGAAGTGTGCTTGGATCAGATTGCAGTTCGAATGTGGCTAAAAATTGGATCAGCAAGGCATGCACACGAGTGGATCATGATTGATCAGGTCGAAAATGGTGGATCGCACAAGGAAATGATGGATCGGGGAAAGCTTGGAGCGCACAGCAGAAAGCAGGATCGGGCCGATTGCACATTCGATGGATCGCCGCTCCAGGATGGATCGAGCAAGAGCAGACTGGACTATAAAATACTAGATCGGGCAAGCGTGGCACCTGGCAAAAATGGATTGGCTCGAGTGGCACATGGTGGATTGGTTTGCAATGGATTGCTGCGTGAGAGCCATGGACTTGATCAGTAAAAGAATAATGGAAAAGCCAAGTGATTAGCCCGATGCGCCCTCGATGGATCGACCAAGTCGAAGGATCAGGTAAGAATGGACCACATGAACTGGTGTGATCCATGATGATGGATTGATTGGAGATCCATGTGACGTAGTGAACGATCCATCAAATTTCTACTGAATGATGTTTATTTTTGTTCAACGATGGGTATAACTTTGATGTGAATTTTGACAGAATGTTCGAGGCAAAGTGAAGTTTTCGTTGATCGATGAAATGCAACGAAGTTATGAAGACAACTCAAAGATGTCGAGTTTGTAGATAATGGTTGCTCGAGAAGGCGCTTGAGCTTATGGATAGTCGTCGATGATGATGACTAGAAATATTAAAGGCTGAGGGATTATCTTAGTCGGAGGTTCTCGCGGACTCAAAGCAGGGGTATAATGGGGACACCCAAAAGACCAAATGGGTCGAGTACCCTGGGCAATCATGATATGCCTAGGTACGAATCACGATGGCCTCCGCAGTTTGCTAGAACCGGGGTTACCATTAGCCTTTGACGGATGGCAAGATGGGCCAGTCATGTGATTAACGATGGTTTCACGGCAAGGTTGGTGGTGATAAACAAAGTCATGGACATTTATTGCTTGTTTATGTCGTCTTGTATGGATTATTCGACGTCAAGGGAGATATCATTGGGTGCTTGTTTGATGTTGGTTTAGGCCTTCAAAGCTTGTGCTTGGGAGGTGTTGAGCTTGGCTAGCGTAGTCCATGCTTGATAATTGGCTGCTAAGAATGCTGCTGTTTGTTTCTTTCTGTTTGGTTAGGAAGGCTATCACTGTCAGTTGCGGAGGAGACGGGTTGAGGTTCTTTTATGTTGATATTGGTAGATTAGATGATTGATCTGCCTATTTCTCATATACTCTATTGATGATATTGTTGATAGCTATTTTATCGCTCATTAAGACTGTTGTCTGACTCAAGGTTTTTTGTTTCCCTCTTATTACCTTGGGATATTCATCCGGTTGTGGATGGGTAGACTGAGTAACAGGTAGTAGATCTTGATGAGGACGATGCTGCAGAGCGACGACGAGCAGGAGGCTGACGTATTATTTCTTATTATATCTACTAGTAGTTGTTTCCGCTGTTATGGTTGATATGATTCTCCGAGTGACTTTGTAGCGAGGAATTTTGTATAGATTTTGATGTATTCCAGTGATGTATGTATATTTTCATGATGATATGAAAAGTTTAAGATTCTGCTTAATTATGCTTTACTGTTATCTACCTATTGTATATGTTCTATTATATTTTCTCCTTGCGCTATGAGTTATACGATAGGTTCCGCCTATGTTTTCTACTCTTGATTATCGTCCTGTATCGGCCTGCCACGTCATACAATGCACTTCTCCTTGGTTTTCACGGGAGGTATGGGACGGTCGTCACACCTGCTTTGAGCTATTTTCAATTCATTTTTAACGAAGTCCACTTTCTCAGTTGCTTCATGGATCATATCTGGACCCAATACAAGTCTATCCCCCGACTCTTTCCAACATGCTGACGACTTGCAAGGTCGACCATACAACGCCTCGAAAGTTGACATACATATACTTGCATGATAATTGTTATTGTAGGAGAACTCTATTAGATATAAATGATCTTCCCATGACCCTCCAAAATCAAGAATACAAGTTCTCAACAAAACTTCCAAAATTCAATCTACTCTTTCTGTTTGCCCATCTGTTTGGGAATGGTAAAAAGTACTCAGATTTAACTTTGTTTGCAACACTGACTAAAGTGCTCCTAGAAATGTCTGGTAAAGATCGGATCTCAATCACTTACTATACTACTGGGTATCCCGCGCAATTGGACAACTTCCTTTATATACAGCCGCACAAGACTCTCTGTTGTTCTCGTTGGCTTCACTGGAAGAAAATGTGCACTTTTTGTTAGACGATCTACAATAACCCAAATCCATTCATTACCTCTTCTGGTTCAGGGTAACCCATCGATAAAGTCCATTGATATTTGGTCCCACTTCCACTTAGGAATCTCAAATGGCTGCTGAAGTACTCCAACAACCTTCTCCTCGTCCCTTTTAACTTGTTGACCAGTTGGGCACCTGCTAACATAAATTGGGATATCACTCTTCATCGACTTCCACTAAAATGTACGCTTTAAATCCTGATACATCTTGTGGATTTCAGGATGAATACTTAACTTGGATTTATGACACTCATCCAACACTTCTCTTTTGAGCTTTGGGATGTTTGGAACACAAACAGGCCTATTCAACCTTAAAACTTGGATGGACCTAAACTGTTGATCGTGGTATCCATCGGTTAACAACAGGAAAACAAGCATCTGACGTCAGAGGCTTTAGCTTAGACGTTTAAGTTGACAGACTGCTCTTTTTTAATTTTTCTTGGACCTTCAGTCAGACGTCCGAGCTGAAACATAGACAATTCTTTGCCTTACCTAACGAGCAAGGACCTCCCTTATTGATTCCAAATATGTAAGGAGGTCGCACACACTCTCTAATGCACAAAAACAATATGCATAAACACACATTCAAGGAAATGCAAATGGTTTTGCTTTTAAAATGCCAATATGTGCAAATTCATGAAACCAAAACAATACACACAAAATGCATATACAACACAAAGGTGATAAGAACACACATACAACCTTGATAGCTTGTATACGTAAATGCTAGTACCCAAGAACTCACAACTCAGGTCTGCACAAGGAATTACACTAGAATTCGTGCAAACGACTTGAAAACTCATAAATTGGAAGGTTCACACACATACAACATAAATCACACAATTCATACACAATATATGCATGCCAAGGGAATACTAGCCAAGCCAATAGGCTTAAGTCATAGATGTGAGTTTGCAAGAACTCACCATTGAAAATAATAAGCAAGGAGGAGGTGCAAAACCATGTTATATTACTCTCTCTTCCAATATAGCTTGCTATTCTCCAATCTAAACACGAATACACAAATTTCCTCAGAGTTAAGTTATAGTAGGTCTCACAAAATTGAAGAGAGAACAAGATGGAGAATATGGAGATGGACTTACCCAAGCTTATCCTTGAATTTGCAAAGCTAATCACTCAAATTTTAAGAATAAAGCTTAGGAATTTTAATTTCCCTCTCACTTTCCTCATTTCTACTTTTGTTAAGTGTTAAGTAGGAATGAGGTAGAGAGAGGGAGGTTAGGGGATTTGGTAGAAGAGGTTGGGTTTAACCATTAGGCTAGGTTTACTAACCCAAGCCCCAACCAAAGTCTCGAATTTCGCTAACTCCAAACATGTCGATATTTACAGTCTTCAATATCGTAAAAGGCATTTTGAACTCAATGGAAGTGGTCTTGAGTCCAAATTCGTCCATATGCAAAAAGTAATATTTTGGTCATACGCCCAATGAAAAAAGACCAAATTTCACCCAACTCCAAAGGTATCGATGCTTATACTCAAAATGTTGTAAAGAACATTTTGAACTTAATGGAAGTAGTCCTCAATCCAAATTTTTTCATTTACAAAATGACACAATTTCGGGTTTTAAACCAATGACGTAGTATGATATTTAATTAATTATCTTAATTAAATAATTGTAACAACTGAATGCCACTGCATATGATAAGGAAGTTCAACGACCTAAGCCGTCTGAACAAGTTTTGTGGCATATACTTGGACTCAAGACTTACCGATTTGATGGCTCCTTTTTTATCATTAAAAACGTTAGTCCATTACCGTTTTTACTTATAGAATAATTAAACCTAAATACAACACTACTGTTTTTTGTCGAATGGTAAGGCATCTTGTCATTATCTGAACAACTCTACCTCCAAAAGATCCTTCCCGAGACTTTTCAGGTTATTGTCGTCGTTCTTGGTTGAAAATAATGAAACTGTCTCACTGTTATAAGCTTGGTCAGTACATTACATGGGCAATTACGACAACACTCTGTCGTTTACGGTTTAATAAGTTGGTATTTCATCGCCATATTAATATATATTTAGCAAACTCATAACACATAAACATTCAAGCCATGTACAACAAAATAATTCAACAACAAAGTCAAACTATGCACTCCAGTCATATCGTAGCATACACAACATTCACAGGCTACACCTCTCAATTTTTCTGGCATACTGTGAAGAATAGCTTGAAGCGGTAGAAAATACCATTCTGGCACAATATATGGCGAGGTGGGCATCAGATTAGCAGGTATATAAATGTCGAGAGATGTCCCAAAACATTAGGAGCATAAAAACCCAAATGGAAAAAGGATAGCAGAAGCTACAAATGTATAAAAAGGATATGGTTGTTTTATCAAAATGTGATATCATTTTCTTACATGTTATTTAAGTTAGAACTGGGGCAAATCTTGATTAGGAGTTCAGATTCTCTTATTAAGACCCAAGATAAACCAATCCAAACTATTATTTTAGTATCCCTAGCGAAGGATTTTTAGGGTTTGCTTGAAAAGCAAGAAGTGATCTGTTATATTTCTCTGAGAACGTCGGTCTACTCAATAGTTTAATCATATGCATGGATGAGGCAAACAAAATTTCAACTAAGGAAACAATGTTTACTGAACATTAGCTGTGGGCAACAACAACCAAAACAAAATAATAGGTCAAGTCTGGTCCTAATACAACTCAGAAAGGTATCTTCGCTACAACCGATGATGAACAAGGACATAATTCGAATTCACCTTTGGTGACCCTTTATTTATCAAGTCGTTATTCCAGAGGAGATATTTTAACCAGAACATGAAATTTTTCAGAAAATGACTCAAGATAATATGTAATTGAAATTTCCAAACCATTCACCTTCCAAATCATTCAAACGATACAAACAGTTCACCAAATAACACCATACTAGAGTACAAACCATTCAATCATGTGTCTTACCAGGCACAATAATTACAATCTGTTAACTAAATATTCCAACCAAATTACATCTAGCATAGGCATCAGTGGCATAGTGTTAACAAAAAAAAATAGAAACCGTGGTTTTCTTCGCTGCACCTTTCTTCTTAGTTGCAGCTTTCTTGAAACGTCTTCCTTTAGGTGTTTTTTGGTCTTCCCAGCATCTATGTTTCCTTCTTCAGTCACCAAATTCTTCCCAGCATTGGCGTTACCTTCTTCTGTCACCAAGTTCTCCGCATACAACTCCAAAGTTTCGGGTTCCTCTATTCACTTGACTATTTATAAAGCGTGAGCAACCAACTCATTAGGTCCGCATGATCCGATAATATCAGCAACTTGTCCAAGACAACGTTTCTGAAGGTGAAAATTGTGTAACTAGAAAGACACAATCATTATAACTTGTGTTAAAGAATGTACAAAACAAACTTACAATACAAATAAGAAGCGACTTCTCCGTAGTTGCATTTACCGGTCATGTAATTCTCTTCACTAGGTTGGAACCCGTGCTTCGCACACGGGTAATTACGTGTTAATGTTGGTAGTTTATTTGAAGATGGAAATGGTTAATAATCATGTGGTATACAGACGTTTTTAAGTATTTGTGCTAATATTGAATAATGGAGTAGATTGACATGTAGCTTGAGAAGATAGAAGATAGACAGTTGTTAATTATAGATATGTAGTACAGTAGTAAACCGATTTAAGAGTTTATTATGTAATGTTTGAAAAAACAAAACAAAATTTGTGCGCACAAAAAGAATATTATAGATTATTGAGACAATACAAATTTAGGTATGGAGTTTTGATGTTCCCTGAATTTGTTAGCAATTTTAATCGGCTTTGGTTTGTTTTCACTTGAACCCATGTTGGTATAAACCTTAATCATACCAAGGCTTTACCTTTTCTGAAGTTATATGCAAGTAGCAGGAATGCTTATTATTCAATCATGTGATGTGGTGATTCCAACAATTGGTCTTCAAATGTATACATCTTTTACTTGATAAATATGCAAGCACAAGACCATGATGATATTCACATGCAGCATCATGGTTGTCTTTCTCTTTGAAAGCCTTGAAACATTTTTTTTTTTGCAAACCGTGCATACTCGTGATAACTTGGAATAAACTAAACATTAATTTGCTGCAAATTTGTATGACCACTAACGTGTTGTAATGACATGGAAAGAGTAGTGAAAGCAAAGAAAGTGAAGCATAGCAAAAGGAACACATGAGCAGTAGGTTGAAACTCAAACAGCTTTATTTTACACACGGAGAGGATAGTAAAAATGAAAAGTAGGTTCAAGTAGAAACAGGAAAAGGGTACAGTACGATGGGAAAAAGAAGAGATTCAAACACATGAAAAAAAAAGTACACTGCAGACGTAAAAGCAAAAAAAAAAGAAAAACAACAGCTGGACATAAATTATTAACGTAGGAAACAAAGACAGACATGCAGAAAAAGAGATGTTTAAAGTGGAAGGACGGATGGTGAGTTGAGAAGACCATCAAATTTTCTTCTTATCTTTCTTCTGTTTCTTTGTTTGGTTTGTATCATTGTAGTCCACTTGTTCCACCTCATCTTGGTATTCCAGAGATATTTTGTACAAATTGGTGGGTTAAGTTATGTGTAGAGTTACAAATGCGTACGTGAAGAAACAACAGGGGAAGTTAGAATAATTATTTTTTGTGATATAGTAAAGCATATGTTAGATATTAAAGTATGTAGAATTAAATACTTACACTATTCCATGACTTGAACTCCTCCTACTTGCATTTCGTAGTGTTGATGAAATTGTAGCGCTTCCATTTTCTTCGTTCTGTGTTAGCAAACATAACAAGTAAGTAGGTAGGCATAATTGATATGTAATTTTAATGTAGTGCGTAGTACATGGTTGATTATTATTTTTTCCTTAAGCGATGCATCAATGATGGTGCGTGAAGTTGTTATATCAGAAGTTTGATGTAGCGGCGTACTGTCCTCAGTTTGTGTTGCGGACTGTGAAAAAAGAATAAAATTAAAATTAAAATGGGTACTAATAGTTTTGTTGTAGAATAAGGATGGTAAAATATGGGGTAAAAAAGCAACACATACCTCGGTTGGTATTGTGTCAGAACATTTGTCTTTAATCTTTTTGACAATTTTTTAGCAGTTATATACGTATCTTTGTTGCTCATGTCGTGGTTGGTGGGCCTGAATTCAAATAGGGCATGTACACCAACATATTTTTTCAAAAATATTTAGAACTTTTCTGCCCCGTTTTCTTGGTTAATTTAGTAAACATAATGAGGATGATTCTATAAGGATATTATAATGTGAAAAGAAGAGCGTAAGTGTGAAGCATAACCGTGTTAGAAATCCTTAGCAACGCATCTACTGGTAGACCAATAAGTGTTGCTTCTAAGATATCCACAAGCAAATGATATCTACGAAAAATGTTTTATTAGAAGTTGATCATGTGTTATAGTAGTAATGTTAAATAACATGGAAAAATACCTATGGAATGGGGTGGTCATTGAGAATTCACATTTGTTACAAGTATATTGTTCGCCATCCTTTTTCAATCTATGAAAAACAATAATCATTTTTTATTAATTTTTATGAGTATTTGGTCTAGACAGGCTTTTCACATCACAAGCACAAAGATAACGAAGGATTTCGGAGAACCAAGAATTTAATCATTTCATCACTTAGTATACTGAATCTATATTTACATCGCATGCTTAGAGAGAAATATCACATGATAAGTAAAAAATTAATACATTGGGAGTGTTGTATTGTAATCAAGGTAGATGCGTGAATTAATAATGTGTTGGGCATACATTTTGGTGTAGGTGAGATAAATTACTGAAGATGCAACGCATGCTTATTGCATGAAGATATAGACAAATGTGATTAAATAACTATAACATTTGCAGTAGAATGTTACAATAAAAGGGAAATTCATTAAAAAAAATTGGGTAAAATAAATGTGAATCCCAAATAAAATCGTATTACACATACTAATTTGTCACTCTGCTTGGTTTATAACCATATATATATTTACAGTAAAGGTTAATCGGTCAAGGCTATCTGAACTTGCAATATAACAAAATGTCAAATATAACAAAATAGAGAAACGAAACTGAGCATTTCCCCTATAATGAAAAGCATATGTCAAATTTTCACATTATCTCACCAAAAGCAACGAAAGAAACATGCAATATAACAAAATGTCAAATTTACCACAGCTAGCAGTACGCATGAAATCTCTCTTTTAACATCTTAATCGCGTAAAAAAGGGTCCTTCACAACCATAACATGTTGCAAAGCAAAACATAAATCAGTGTTTAACATTATAAAGGTGAGAAGTGTAGGATAACTTCCAGTCAAGGAATCAATAGTAAATTACCCGGGAAAACAATAAAAATCAATAAAATTTCATCAGACCTCTCCATGCTTGATGGCTACTTCAAAACTCTTTTTTATAGTGCAATTCAAGTCCTTTATAATTTTCAATGTTTGAGGATAAATTTCACACGGTCACATGAAACCTCCATTAAAACTGCCATAATATTTTTTTAGCATCCATTAAAACTGAAATAACGAAGTTGTTCCAATAAACCAACATTCATAAGTGTTTTCTTTCAGTTTTATCCCTTAATCGCCTTCTATGGATGCATAGGGCCAACAATCACATTTGGACTCTCCTGTCATTTCTGGTGGTTCAATGGTCTGTGGAAAAGCATGACATATGGATCTGGCCTGTGATGCAAAGTGAACCTTTCTCTGCTTTGTTGCACTCACAGTCTTTCTCCATTCATTCTCAAGGAGGAACTGATTCTTCTTAAGCAACTTACTAACATAAGGTGAAAGAACAATTTGCCTGAATTCATACGGATAATCAGATTAATTAATTCTATGAGTATTGGATTCAACCCATTATACCTTCTCAGTTGATAACTCTATAAAATGAAGGAGAAACATATTGTTTTTTCAGTTTACCAATAGCAAATTTCATCCAGCTTCAAATAATATCAAAATATAACATATACATGATTGATAAACCAGAAGTGATGGTTTAAGTAATATATTGTACTTATTAGGAGTGTCCTTTCTCTCTATCAATATCATCTCTTGTCAGTAGATCCTCAATCCTTTTTTTTTTTTTTTGAATCCCGATTAAAAGACAAAAGATAGTCGAACCAACGCATATTTTTACATTATTAGGACTCGTTTATGAGAACTATTTATGTTTTCGAAGATATTTTACCTTTATCTAATGAGAAATACTAATCCCAGTCGCTTTAAAGCGAGTGAAATACATAATCGATCTTTCATTGGCTATCAGCTTTCTTGTTATCAGTAATTTGTGGGACCCACCTATTCAATAAAACCATTTTGCCCAATCCAGCAGCACGTACTCATTTCACTCGCTTTAAAGCGACTGGGATTAGTATTTCTCTTATCTAATAAGACAATTGTGGGATGTTATCATTACGAAACATTTATAGTTTGAGTGTTGTTTTTTACATAGCCTTGTAGTGAATTAGCTTGCTATGAATCCAACAACGGCAAGTGAAGAATGGTTTTTCAGATTATATATTTTACACAGATAGAAATGAAACACAAATTTAGATGACATCGGTACCTTTATCTATAGTTTCCATATTCCTATTTATTGCACAGTATTGGCTTATAATGAGTAAATTAAAAGTTCATATATCATTGAAAGAAGAAATTAAATTTTTATTTTGAGTGAACCTTATGTTTTGAAAGGATTATCATAGGTTTTTTCCTATTTATTAAATTTGCATTAGTGCAAAGATAACAAACTAAAGAAATTCATTTAAAATTATGAAGAAAACTTAACTTTTAGAAGCTTGACTTTTATTCTACACATATAAAAAAATAGTAATTAGCAAAGGTTGAACAACCCACATCCGTACTTAATAAGTTAATATTTTACAAGGAATAAAATTTCATAGAAGCTTTTCGGAGCTCAGCATTAAGATGCATTTTTATTATATACATGATGTGATAGTTGGCAATATTATTAAGGGGAAGTATTCAAATAAGCATAGTGGTAAAAACACACTTGTTCATGCACATGTATTCAAAAAGATCCTGTAGAAAGTACCATGTCATGTGCTCAGTGGCTGAGTCACATAATTTTTTCTATGGCAAAAGTAAGTAGTTTTCTAATCTGGTCAAGGTTTATGCGAAAGTAAGTGTCACTAAACGGAGTCTAAGGGTCCAAGTGAAGCTGGAAACATAACTTTAAACTTTGAGTTTGTAGAAATATTAAAAATGGATGAAAATAAAAGCAAACTGGTTTTTTTCTTGGTTATTAGTAACTCCCTCCATGAATCAAATTCGTGCATAATAGAGTGCCATAATTATAGGCTTTCACAATTATTAGAATGTTAATTACTATTAGAAAGTCAAACAAAGGCAATTAATGTGTTGCCTCATAAATAAAAAAATATCGCTTTTCTAAATTGCAGATGACAATCAAAATTATCAGTAGTTAGCCTTAATGAAGGAATCTCAGATTATGAGGCAAATTAAGGGAAGCATAATTAAACATGTAGATTTTCAAAATTATTTTAGGAAAATTATAATAACCAAATCTAGTAAATGATATAAGTTCGAATTAGATTTCGACCAAAACCAAAACCTGAAAGTACAAAGTAATATACAGAACCATATTGTTGCATTGCCAATTAAATATATTTTTATTCAAATAGTTTTCAGTCAAACTCAATATAGAATTCAATCAAGTTTTACATCTTTTTATGATTCAAAATAAGCAGAAACTTGCTGTTCCATTTAAGCACATATTATGTGCAAGCATCTCAGCGCGCAAAAACTCATATTTATATGGCGGCTTATTCTGTCACTCATTCAAACTAAAAGAACATAAAAGTTGATTCAAAAAAGTTGCTTTCTATATTTCAAAGCAATGATATAAATTTTGAAAAGTCAGTTCTTGCAAGCTCTTTTGCACTGTAATTTATGGATATTC
This sequence comes from Allium sativum, assembly GCA_030737875.1. NCBI lineage: Eukaryota > Viridiplantae > Streptophyta > Magnoliopsida > Asparagales > Amaryllidaceae > Allium > Allium sativum. The sequence continues at coordinate 974,040,250 of CM060915.1, read as the reverse complement.
TCTCCTCTCATCAACAATTCAACTATCTGCAGTGCTCAGTAAAAAATATACCGTTACAAAAGATTTACACATAAGCTTCGTTGAATATCAATTATCTTCTGCTCAATGCGTGACTGAAACAAACAAAGATGACACTCGCACCAACAACATCTCCTATCATGATTTTGTCAAATACAACATCCATTGAGTTCCAACAGTAGTCGAACACATTTGTAGTGGAAATAAAAGAACAGAATTTAATATTGAAGTGTAATAGTATACTGAAAATATGCAATGTTCTTTTGTTGTTGTTGTTGTTGTTGTTGTTAAGTAGAAAAGCAGCTAGAAAATTATATACTAAACGGTAGAATTGGAAATCAAAACAAATGAAGAAAAAAATAATGAGTAAGGAGGACAGGAAATATATGTATTTTGTACAAAATAAGTTTGAAGCGTCATATATCAGAGTATGAAAAGGGTTGTCAACATTCGTGAAACAGAACAATCAGAGAGACGATAATAAGAAGAACTTCCCAACCAATATACATACAGCTCATAGAATCATATGTTATATATGCCAGTTAAATAATTAAAAGTACATGAGAAAATTAATTGCCCTTCCTTTATACTTCTTTCTGAAACATTACTCAGTTATACATTACTCCTGAAATCGAATCTACAATTTTGTTTTGAAAATATATCTTTGTTAAAAATGTTAGGTCACATGCAATTTTCCGTTTATTTTTGCTCTTGTGAATTAAAGTTCAGGAAAAACTCAACTGTTGTATGCCATGGTTGTTATTACCCCCTTCCCATATGCAGGAGTAATCATTATCATGAGGTGAATTGTCCTATTTCGACCAAAGCTTAACCAGCTATAAAATACTCTGAAAGTATTCTGCAGTTCTTGTAAACTTGTATTTTGCTTCACAATTTATATTAAAACCGATGTTTCTACACCTGAATTGATGGGAACAGTTAATCATCATAGAAGTTTTGTTTAAAATGTTTAAATTTATGCAGTTAGTATGTGCTTAAGTATCATAGAATCAAAGCAAGTTTTTGTTAACTATGTTTTTGAAAAATCATCATAAAATTAGTTAACGCTTTGTAATGTAACTAAAATTTGTTAAACGAAAAAATTATAAAGAAAGAATTTCACCTCTACTTCCCAAATTGGGCTATAGCCTCATATTAAATAATATTTGGAAGTAACTGCTGTCATAATTATCTTAAAAGCTAGTAATGCAAGCACACAAAATGACTTACTCACTATCATTGAAAAATAATGGTTATTTGTACACATTATAAGTGTGTGCTCTATTAATTACCATTTCTTATCAAATGTGATATTAATTAAGTTATAAATTAACTTTTTTAACGAAGACATTAGCCACAGGAGCTAATTTTCAATAGAGATTAGTTATGGTAAATTAGTATATGAAGATAAATATGTTTTGATGTTAAATTATTACAACAACTTCCATAGATTTGTTGTAGTATGATTTTTAGTTTGCTCCTGCAATAAACTTATAGCATAATTTTTTGCCGCTAACAATCAATAAAAAAGAAGAACAGCTGTCCTAAAATATAAGAGGCATAAACTATAAGTCCGCCTTATATGAATGGTTCAAAAAAATAGGAGAACAGAATACATATAATTCAAATAAGATAGAAATTACAACACTGGTTGAAACTTTTTATACAGATGAATAAAATATGGTTTGTAGTTTTCAAATGTTGTTTGTTTCCTAATAAAACACACAATGCTACTGCACCAAAACTCAAACAATGGACTGAAAACATGGTTTTGCGCCATTGTTGAATTAGTTAATTTATAAAATTTCAAAATAAATTTGGGAATATTTAAATACTTCTCCTCGCGATGGTTGATAAAATTAAATAAGAAACCATAAGAATTTTATATTGTGAGAATAAGCTTATACAGTAGTTAAGGTTATCCAAAAAAAAATTGTTTCTACTATTTGTTTCTCAGGAGGGTATTTAGTACAAAAGCATTGATAAAATTTATGACAAAGAATTATCGCCTGTATACATTACAAAATGTACATCTTACAACATGTTCTCATTTCTCAATTTTGGCAATAACAATAAATTATGTTGTTAAGTGTAAATATGTTATTCCATTTATGACTCCAAAACTGTCTATATTTCATATCCAAAGTAATATCACAGAGTCAATGTAGTACACTTATACAGGATGTGTGGCTGCTAGGGAGATAATGTCCACTATTGGATCGAATACAAAGAGATATGAATAATGAATCCACGATTTAAATATACCTTACAATACATGTTTTCAATGATTAAATTTTTATGTAAGTTGTAGTGCCAGCCATAAAAAACATTTAATTTTCATATGAAAAATCAATTTTTGTCATATGAAAATAAACATGAAACGAATAAAATCTAATGTCCTGTTGCATGGAAGAACCAACACTTATGACGTTTGCAAAGGTCTAAGGCTAACATATGTAAATAGGGAAAGTTAAGAAGTTAACATCATTATATATATATATATATATTATCATTACACAAATTCACAGTTTACCCAGAAAAAACAGTATTGACATCATGGATTTACTATTACTTTCAGGTAAAATTAAACTGAGATCTAATGATAACTTAAGTTTGAAGTATAGGAATAATTATACAAAACTTGTTCAAAATTATGATAAAGGAATGGAAAGAGAGCTCATAAATTGCGAGTCATAAGTGAATCACTGAAGATAAATGAGTAGTACCAATGGGTCTCGCTGTTTCAATGATATATCAGTCCCTCGCCTTTCCTAGTTTTACATTCCTTAATGCTGGCATCACGTAAGTATGTAACTAACTGCATCGATATGGTAAATAAAGGATAGGGAAGTAGTCGATTATGGAGCATAAAAGTTTTAATGAGGACGAAGATCAAAACGGGTTTGTTTATGACAAAACAGAAAGTATTTTTGAATGAGATTTGGTAAAACGAAGTATTAAATGATACCACTATAAAAATTAAGAGCAAAGTTCTGAGTTCGAGAATTAGTATTTGGAAATACATAACAATCCATTTATAAACATGACAGAAAGAATACCAACCTTAACACCATTATAGGTGCATAAGGATCAATAATTTATAAATAGTACTCTCTTATCTCAATCTAAAACAAATAAAAATAACAGAATTGAAGCTAAAAATAGTCAATTTGTAGTTAACTGATGTCAAGGATCAATAAGTTATAAATCATTCTCTCTTATCTCAATCTAAAACAAATAAAAATAACGGAATTGAAGCTAAAAATAGTCAATTTGTAGTTAACTGATGTCAAATTGTTCCATAAAATTAATTTTGGACTATTCAAAACCTGCCCCTTTTATAAATCGAATATATGCCACCGGATGTGCTTATTCATATATTTTTAAAATCTGTTCTGCTTTCCAGTTCCACAATCTTAGGATTGGTACATAAATATTTTCAGGAAAGAGCAGTTTCACTCTCACTATTTGATTCAGTGGCAGAAATAGGTAATAACAAAGTCTATATAAAAAAAAGGCTAACACAAATTAAATGCATCATAACCATATGTAAAAGAGAAATCATTATAGTGAAACATCATTCCTTTAAGAAATATAACAATTTGTTTAATTAAAAAAAACTTGGCGAGGTTGAGACTAGGTGCAACAATGGTAACTTATTATTAATTGCAAGCAAGAATAGTAAAAACTATATCAGCAATAGAACTTTAAGGATAAGAAGAAAAATATTATTCTTAACAATAATATTTATAACAGTTTCTATTAAAAATCGAGCTGGATGAACAGATAGAAGTACGTTAGCAGCTCATACAAAATCTCTCTAACATTTTGTGTCCGAGAGTGCAAAAGTGTCCAATTTTTTTGGCTCATTATCTGTTAATTTATTATTATAATCTCATAAATACCTCAGTTGGTAAAGATTACTCACGGTTAGAGTCCTTACATATTGCAACCATTCTACAAAAAGGCCAAATGATTAATCATATTGTTAGTTAATTTTTCATTACCACTTGATTAACATTGTTTAATAATAGATCCCAAAGAAATACACTCATGGTTGAACTCTTTATATATAGCAACTCACACAAAATCTCTCTAACATTTTGTGGCCGAGAGTGCAAAAGTAAGAAATGGCTGAGATGTTGTACTACTAAATTGTGTCCACTGAAATGGAAAAGGGGAAATAATTGATAATTTGTTGACAAATTGTAAAGCATTATGTCACATACGAAGTATTAAATGATACCTCTATAAAAATTAAGAGCAAACTTCTGAGTTTGAGAATTATTATTTGGAAATACATAACAATCCATTTATAAACATGACAGAAAGAAAATCAACCTGAACACCATTAAAGGTGCATAAGGATCAGTAATTTATAAATCGTTCTCTCTTATCTCAATCTAAAACAAATATAAATAACGGAATTGAAGCTAAAAATAGTCAATTTGTAGTTAACTGATGTCAGATTGTTCCGTAAAATTAATTTTTGGGCTATTCAAAACCTGCGCCTTTTATAAATCGAATATATCAGCAACAGAACTTTAAGGATAAGAAGGAAAATATTATTCTTAACAATAATATTTATAACAGTTTCTATTAAAAATCAAGCTGGATGAACAGCTAAAAATTGAGCTGGATGAACAGCTACAAGTACGTTGAGTATATTAAATACACAATTCAAGATTATTTAAAAAAAAGTATACATGATAACTAAATACATGATTAGTAGTTTACTGGGGCTTGTGATTGTGAACCCCTAAATTAGCATTTGGCAAAAATTTTGCTTCATTTTGGCATATGAAATTGTGGGTCATAAATGTAGATATTGATTAACAATTCTTTTTTGTAAGTCTTTACATTGCAATATTTTTGTTGATACAAATGTTGGTCATAAAATTTTTGCACTAACCTCTTCCTTCCCTAAGATCCAGCTGCAAAATCTGCTTTCCTGTTGATGTCGGAATAAAGTCTAAGACATGGGAAAAAAAAATTCACAATCAGTTTTCTTTAAAAAAATATTACAACCTAACTACCAAACAAAATCAATTGAGTGATTACACTATTTTTTCTCTCTGAATCGAACCAAATCCGGCGTACTACATGCTATTCCAATCGTCAACTGGATCGGTTAGGGGGGTAAGAACAATTGCAGCCGCAGTATGTTGAGAACGACTCTCCGGTTTCAACTGTTAATAATTAGGGAAGGGAGCGATGTAAATGGTGACGCCTACAGGGTTTTCCAAACGGAAATAGAGGATCAATTACGAAATGCAGGTAATAATTAGGGAAGGCAGCGACAATCGGTGACAATCGATTGTTGACGATGGCGACGGTAGCTGGAATTAGGGATTGACGATGGCAAAGGCGGCAATTGGATTTATTGGGATGTAAGCAAAGCGATTACTCATTTAGGATTGGAAAAGTGGACAGTGGTTATGGGACAACGTGGGCGGCGAGTTTTCTGGGAAGTTGTTTATTTTTTAAACAACAACGACAACAATAAAGCCATATATCCCAAACAAGTTGGGGTTGGTTAGATATGGAACCCAAAATTAAAATAAAATTAATAATGATGATAATAATATATATATATATATAAAAGGGGTTTAAAATAACCAATCAAATAAAAAGTCGTCCGATAAAGGTTTTTTTTAATAATAATAAGAAGAAGTAAAAATGTTCAGTAAAAGTGAAATAAAATCTAAAATAGTAAATAAAAAGTAAAAAGGTTCAGTAAACGTGAAATAAAGTCTTTTAAAAAAAAAAAAAAAGAGAAACACTATGGTTCTGGTACATGGATTGCCAATTTCCATGCACTCCTATCAACTACCAGCTCTTCCGATAAACTCCAGTTACTTAAATCTCTCTTTATTATCTCCTCCCATGTCATTTTAGGTCGACCTCTACCTCTCTTTGGGCCTTCGGCGCGACCTAGAATTTCAGCGCGTACAGGTGCATCGTATGTTCTACGTTGGATATGTCCAAACCATCTCAAGAGGTATTGGACTAACTTCTCTTCAATAGGTGCAACTCCAAGTTTTTCCCGAATATCCTCATTTCTAATCCGATCTCGTCTGGTATGCTCACAGCTCCAACGCAGCATTCGCATCTCTGCTATACTTATCTTCTGGACGTGTTGCCTCTTAGTAGGCCAACATTCTGCACCATATAACATTGCAGGTCTGATTGCTGTCCTATAGAACTTTCCTTTAAGCTTCTGAGGAATCTTCCGATCACAGAGAATGCCAGATGCTAGTCGCCATTTCACCCATCCTGCTTGAATTCTAAAACTAACAGGATGGGTGAAATGACGACTAGCATCTGGCATTCTCTGTGATTGGAAGATTCCTCAGAAGCTTAAAGGAAAGTTCTATAGGACAACAATCTTTCGGAGAGCAGAAGTGAATGTGAGAACCAAAAAATGAAATTGCTGAATTATACGCGTCCACGTATACTCTTTTGGAATTGTGTTTTTATGTTTAAGTAATAGATTAGATTTTCCACAAGACAATGAGAAGCTTTATGGTACCACTACATGTAGTTGTCATCACAGTCACAAGGGTGAACTACTTGATGTGAAGTTAAACGTTCATTCAGGAGATGATTTATCCATTCACTCCAGCCAAAATCCCCGAAATTGGTATGTGGCTTTAAAACCTTTAGTTGATGACTTAAACTTTTTCTTGTTAAGGGTGAACATATCGGTAAGGATGAGCTGAGATATCCGAATTGTCGTAGAAATCTTTGGGGTAAATATAATTGTACAATGTCAAAATAAATAAGAGGTCCATTGTACAACGAACATTGCTGAAATGGGTAGAATTCTCGTTTCCCTTGAAAACAAACCCAAACAATTTCATCGCTTTTTAGATCACCTATCCACTCTGAGTGTAACCAACTTAGAAGTTAAATTTGCATCATATTCCTTTGCAAAATAGAAAGCAACTCTAATATCACCGTTAGCAACACCAATAGAATGATTATGTTACCAAAGACTTGGGAAATGCTCAAATATCTACCTGCAATGAAGTAACGTACGCAAAAGCAAACAATTGAAGCAGAGCATATTACAACATATGACTGAAGCAAAAGAAGTTCGCAACATTTGCCTGTAGTCATGCAACCAGTCATTTAGTGAACATCTCTTCTAATAGTTAGACCTAGATTGCACAATAATTAACTCAAACAAGTAGTGGTCCAATATATGCATCCACTTCTTTTAAATCCTTCAGATATTGCAAAAAATGAACAGAACTTTATTACCGGACTTGTCATTGTAACTAAAGATCCAATCGTATATAAAGTGTATGCTGTCGCACAATGCCTTTTATGTTCATCACTATCAATCTCCTTTAAACCCTCATAACGATTTCTTAACCATTCATTTTTTATCATTGGTTAGCGCAAGAACAGTCGTTGGTTTGTCAAGCCTAAGACAATCTTGCAATAGTTGATAGACATCGTTATAAGCTATAGCCCTTGAGCCACCAAGAGAACTTATGACTGCTCTTCCTTCAGCTGAAAGGCCAGTGATGTGCACTACTTCATCGATAATTAATCCCATTTCACCAGAAGGTAGATGAAATGTTTTCGTTTCTAAGTAAAATCTTTTAACGAATGCATCGATTAGAACTTTTTCTAATTTCTCATGAGTATGTACTACTAACTGATATTGTCCCAACTGAACTACAACATCCGAAATAAAAGAATATTCCTTTCTATAATCCCATATTCGTTGTGTGCCGACATGAGTATGGACTCTTACGAGTCTTGCTTCTCCTCGTGGTTCCTATGTGATACACACACACACACATATATATATACACACACATATATATACATATACATATGTGTGTGTGTGTGTGCGCGCACACACACACACACACACACACATATATATATATATATATACAGTTATCATTGCATACACATGAATAAATGTATAAAAAATCTAGAGAAAAAACAATAAAGGAAAACGTACATTAGAATTCCATATTTTACGAGCGATATGATGTTTGAATGCAAACAACATTGTCGGTTGATCTTCAATATCTAATAGTTTGGAGGATGATTCTTTCCGTCGTCGTTTTCCTTTCTCTGTACTTCTTTTCTTTTCCGCTTCCTGCACCTCTTCATCTGATACATATTCATCACTAATATGTTTTTGAGAATCAGAATCCTTACGAGTTACTTCTTTTATTTGTTTCTTGTGTTTTTTCACACTTGCCAATTTTTCTTGCTCAGCTATACTTGTTCCCTCTGCAATTTCATCGCACCATTGACATCAACTCCCTCACCGCCCTCAGCCTCATCGGACTCATCAGACTCATCGAACTTATCAGTCCCATCACCGTCATCACCATCATTGCTTCTGTCTTTGTCGTCTTCCTCTTGGTCTACATTCACATCTGCTTCTTGGTTTTCGTTATCACCACTACTATGTTCCTCCGCATTAGAACTACCACTCCCACCTGTTGCGCTTGAACTTTGCTCGGATCCATTGACTTCAGTTCCACCCTCAAATGCTACCTTTTTTTCCTCCTGCAATTTTCCTTGTCTTTCCATAGCAAGTCTCTCTTCTATTTGACACAGTAAGCAGTACACGAGAAGACAAAGATGTACTTTACTTCCTGCAAACAAACAGATAAGGTAATGAGTTTTAAAGGGTAAGGAAAAATCAAGCATCATTCATAAAATGGAAAAAAGGGCGAAAGTCACAACATAAAATGGTAATGGAATTGCCCCAGATCTATTAACATAGAAATCGACATGTCTATACCGTTTTTGCAATAAAAAATCGACCATATAGTATCGTTTGTTGTTCAAGAAAACTACAAAACTCATTTTGACGTATCCCTAAATCGTTTATTCAAACAGATTTTGGTTGCCACTTGCCATTTGAACAATGATCTAACTCCTAATTCAACAAGAGAGTTTTTCGACAAAAGTATACCATTTTATTAAAATAAATATGGACAACACTTAATGTTTTATCATCCCCATGTTTCTTAACATTAATTACTTAAAATGGCGAACATATACCGTACTACACAAGTGAAAACGACAATGCATTGCCACCTACAGCATTCTATATCAAATTTACTCTATATCAATTTTCGGTACCTCTTTACCCTTTACCAACATAAAATCTAAAACCCTTCCTACCGTTTTTTTCATCTTCTCCACACTAACCTTAACCCTAACCCTAACCTACTTGAAGCATTGCTGAAGCTAACCCAAACCTACATGAAGCATTTCCAAATAACCAACATTTCATCACAAAACCATCATTTCCAATCACTCACACAAGTCGAATACCAAATTCGAGCAAAAAAATACGTGCTTCTCTAAGCTTTGGCCTTTGACAACAGGAACGTCCGTCTTTCCTTTGGTATGCTTGAAACGAACAATAGCTAAAGCTCGAAAAATGAAAGATGGGGAGGAAACCTTTCGAAGCTTGTAAAATGATATTTGAAAATATGAAACGTCTTGAAGCGAAATACGATATCCGAGAAAAAATGTGATTCAGAGAAATAAAATAGAGATATTTTTGTATACTAAATTTTATGTTCAAAACACTTCATAACAATTCTAAGTATAACTAAAGTGTCTTTAAAATCGATCATCCTTTAATCAAATTTGATTTGAAGTCTGAATAATAATGGTTTAGAAAAAACTAAAAAATTCAAAAAATCAAAACTATTCAAATTTAGTCTTCCGTACCACTCGTCAATTCACGCTACCATAAATCTAACCGTACCACCCCGCTGCTGCCAGCATCTACACCGCCTCGTCCTCCAAAACTCCAGTGCTCCCATAGAAAGTGTGAAATTTCGTAGGGAAAAGACTCCGCGTTGCGATACGGAGTATATTTGATCAGTTTATTTATTCCCGTTTTCAAAACCCCTAAAACTTCCTAATTGCTCTACTCTCAAGACCTTAGATTTTCCAGTTCGATGTATGTATTCTTCAAGCCTTCAGAAGCCGCCATGATTTCTCAATTTCTCACTCCATTAACTTCTAGCCCAAGATGAAGCTCATTTTTTCTGACAGCAATGAAATTTATCGTCCCCAAATCCAAACTCTATCACCTCCGCTCCCGAATTTGCCGTTCGGTTAATTTTTTCACCAGCGAAGATGGTCCGGACTCAAGCTTTGGTTTTGATCGTAATTTAAGCGATAACCTTCTCAACCTTCCACCAATTGATTATAAAGATGACATCTTTGGCGATAATTGTACACCTAGGCGTAAATTTTTGGAAGACGTGAAGATTTTAGGTGATAAAGTTTTCAAAATATTGCAGCAAGATGGTCCAGGGTTCAATACCCGTATTGCACTGGATGAGCTTGACGTTGAAGTTTCAAATGCTTTAGTAAGAGACGTTCTTCTGAAAATCTTGATGTCAATTAATGATAGTAACAAGTTTAGATGTGCAAAGCTTGCATATAAGTTTTTTTCTTGGTCAGGCCAGTGGAAAGATTATAAACATACCCCTAATGCGTATAACCTGACAATTAAGATATTTGCGGAAACTGGGGAGTTAAAGGCAATGTGGAGATTAGTTGATGAAATGACTGAGAAGGGATTACCAATCACTGCATATTGTTTTAATATATTGATTTGTAGCTGTGGAGAGGCTGGTATGGCAAGAAAAGTAGTAGAGAGGTTTATGAAGTCAAAATCATTTAATTATAGGCCTTTTAAGCATTCATTTAATGCAATATTGTATTCATTATTGACCGTTAATCAATTTAGATTGGTTGAATGGGTATACCAAAAAATGGTTATAGAAGGGCACTCCGCGGATGTGTTAACTTATAATGTGATTATGCGAGCAAAATATAGGTTGGGTAAGCTGGATCAATTTCATAGGTTATTAGATGAAATGGGTAAAAAGGGATTTGCACCAGATTTGCACACTTACAATCTTCTGTTGCATGTTATTGGTAAAGCAGATAAACCTTATGCTGCACTGGAGTTGTTAGAATATATGGAGCTTGTTGGTTGTAGTCCAAGTGTTCTCCATTTTACTACTTTACTTGATGGGCTTGGTAGAGCTGGAAATCTTGATGCTTGTAAGTACTTCTTTGATATGATGGTTAAAAAAGAATGTAAGCCTGATGTTGTATGTTATACTGTAATGATAGCTGGATATGTGGCCGCAGCTGAGTACGACAAAGCACATAGTTTTTTTGATAATATGATAACAAATGGACTTTTACCAAACGTTTATACATACAATTCTATGATTAGAGGGCTTTGCATTTCTGGGAAATTCGACGAGGCTTGTTCCATGTTGAAAGATATGGATAGTAAAGGATGCACCCCAAATTTTTCAGTATACAGTAATTTGGTAGGCAGGTTGCGTAACGCGGGGAAAACATCCGAAGCAAATAAAATTATTGGTTACATGGTAGAGAAGGGACATTATCTTCATTTGTTATCAAAGTTCAGAGGATATAAAAGATGCTGATGAACACTTTTTATAACGAGAGGTGTATGACATGCAAGGACTTCATTGCTGTCAAGGGGAAACATTCTTCCTATAAGTAAGATACACATAATTATAGATCAATACTGCAGTCATTTGCTAATTCATTTGCATTTATTCACTACATCAATGTCGTAAAAGGTACTTACTTTTATAATATTATCCAAGACAACTATTGTTAGCAAACCATGATGAATATGATCTATATTTTCATTATCTTCGTTTTCAATTACTATTCGTATTATTGTTTTAGAGGCTTATTGAGCCACAGGATCCACCTTTTACTTTAGTATAAAGTTCTCTTTAATTTTTTTATCGTTTATTAGATTTCATTATCGTTTAAGCTTCTACCATGTCATGTTGATATTCACAAGCTCCCACTCTTCCTGTGATTCTTCTTTTTGATGACATTTCCACACAGAACGATAAAGTGAAATAATTACAGCTAAAATGTTAAATTTAGCTGTTACTTTGCAACTGCATCATAATCACTGAATTACCTAGGCCATCGTATTGAAATAACTATTGCAAAACAACTTTCTACCAATTAAGATCATTTTCCTCGTATGTAGGTTTTTGCTAGCCAAGCTATGGGCTTAGGCTCTGACAACAAATATGGTATTCTGGTAACACACTAACTTATTCAGTGTCAACTCAAATTTGAATCCTGTATAGCTTCTGACGCCAGCAGTTGATTCACCGAGAGCAATCTTGTTTGCCTCCTTTTTTTCCTTCCTGAAAAGTTGTCAGGATTGAATCCTAGAGGGATAGTAGTTGAGGTTTTTATACAATCCCAGCCCATCATTATAAAGGGCCATCTTTCTTTACCCTCTTGAAACTAAGGTGACCAAAATTGTTGTCTGATTTAACATCTCTATTGCAAATGCTAAACATATCCTTATTTAATGTCTCTGCTGCAAATGCTCTTAGTGAATGGTGGGATGATGTAAATAAACTAGTCTGTGCAGTGGCGGAGGCACATTGATATTGAAAGAAAGGAAGATATATAGGGAAAGTAAAAAAGGTGGTGGGGTTTCTCCATTATCTTCTTCTAAATCGATTTGCGATTTCAATCATTAATTTCAGAGTCGTTTTGTCCTCAATGTATATCTTAAGTTGCCAAGAACCTCAAGTCTACATCTTCTCCACCATCTACTCTCGCAATTGAATATAAGCTCTGCAACAATGTGAAACTCGAACCCTAATCGCTGTCAGTGCCACTTGAATTGACTACTGCAGCAGACGACCCCTTGCTTCCATCTGAATTGACTACTTACACGGCTCCGCTCATTTACATAGGTAAACCTAATCGCTTCAAAAATTGATTTACTCGCTAATTTTGCCTAATTTGTCTACTTAATGCTTATGGGTGTTTAAGTTTACTGATGCTTAGGAATTTGTTTATTCAATGTTTCTATGTCTAATTTGTTTACTTAATGCATCTTCACCGATTCTACTAATTTGTCTAATTTATTCACTAGTTTTAACGGATATGGAGTGTTTAATTTAAATAATGCTTATATTAATCAATAATAGTTTGATCTGAAATGACAAGCCTGGAACCGGATGTAGTGTTTTGAATTGTTTTTACACTACTGAAATCATTTCTCAGCTTTCTTGCTATACTGAAATCAATATTTAATAATTGTATATAAAATAAATTTTGGGGATGTCGCCTCCGAACCTCCGATTATTCAAATTGTGCCCTCCAGCTTCAAATCCTGGCTGTGCCACTGACTCTGTGTGTATACCTTGAATTTATAGTAACAGAAGCAGATAATAGACTCCAAGTCCATGTTGTTTTTACAAAATCCACTAGTATTTCCCAGGCTACCAAATTAGTGACTAGGCGCCCTTTATTACTAAATTGTTTGTACTTGTTGATCATTTCATTCTCAAAGTTCAGTTCCCATTTCTTTTAGCTCATAATGAAGTCAGTATTGGTAACATGATGCCGTGCCCCAGCCTATCATTTGACATCATTGTTGACCTGGACTTGAATTTCCAATGCATGTTTTGCCGTATAGTGGATGTTCAGTCTTGTGGCACCTTGAATCAGTTTTGTTTTCAACTACCATGATGAATGGATATTTTAATTTTGTTAGAATTTGAGGACTTAAGAATTTCAGAAGGGAAGTGATAAACCCACTTCTACTTTTCACACTTTTCCATCTTACAATTGATAATGTTACAGTGTAAAATGCTGTATGATAGAATTATGTTCATGTAATTTTTTGGGATAGTTTGTTGAATGTTTCTTATGCTTGTGTTAATGTTTTCATCGTCATTATTTAGAGTAACTGGAACTTGTTGGTTTCAGTTGACCAAACAGGCAAACTGGCAAATGACATAGAAGTCAAAGGCTCAAATTTCACAGGTATTAGTTCTACTTTACATCTCTCTAGTCACACCAATAAAGCTACTGCAACCGAAATCTATTATGTCAAATAATGTGGCACAGACACGAAATGCGTTGGCCCCACCTATTCCATAAGATAACTCCTGAATTAAGGACTTAATACTGATTCGCATTTTCTGACCGGATTTTTGTCGGTCCTTCTAGCAAAGCTTTTAGTCATACTCAGTTTTATTTGGAAGATAGAACAGTGATAGCATGTTGAAATCAATGTTGATCAATCTTATGGGTTTTACTTTACATCTAGTCACACAGTTTTAATTGAAAATTAGAAGGCTTTATCCATGAGCATCTATGCTTCACCTAAGCGCTCTCTCTCTCTCTCTCTCTCTCTCTCTCTCTCTATACACACACACACACACACACACACACACACATACACACACACACGCGCATGCATGCAGGCCCGACCCTTAGCAGAGTCGATGGAGACAAAGGACTAGGGCAACGCGCATAAGCGGGGCAACAAAAATCAGAAAAAGAAAGAAAAAAGCGATTTTTCATCGTCGACCGCTGCAATTTTGCAAAGGCACACTCGGTTTTATCTCTTTCAACCACATCCAGCATTCCATCGTCGCGTCTCTCTCAAGCAACTGGCTTCGTCTTCAATCGGCGAGTTAATTTGCTATGTTTGTAGGCCGCAGCTCTCAAGTTACAAATCCTAATCAGTTTCAAGGTTTAACTCAAATTAAAGTGTAGTTCAAAGTCTCAACAAAATCAACGTGAGTCGATTGGGTTTTTCCTTTGTTCTGTGTGATTGATTAGTCTACGATTTAAACAAGCTCTTGTGAGGGATACAATGAGCGAATTATGTTCTTTAGTTGTATCTCAAATTTAGTTTTTTTCCCTGACCAACCATAATTTAAACTTAAGTGCATCGATTTCAACCGAGCAAACTATGTTTCTGATTTCATTATGTTTGTGAATAAAAATAGTTCATGTGCAAATTATGATTGAAATAAACACTATTAATTTCTATTATTTAAATAATCTGATATGTTTCTCTTCAAACTTACGTTCTTTATATTTATGTTTTCTAGATTTTTGATGTATAAAATAGTACAGTCTTAATGAATACTGATATTAAGTTGTATATTAAATTGTGTTAGAATCCAAAAAAGAAAAGGGATATCAAAATAAAATCAAAAAGCAACATAGATGTGAAAAAGCAAAATCTTCGTTGGTTCGGCGAAAAGAAGTTTTCCAAAATTGAAATTGGTTAAGACGTATCTTTGAACAACTTTGTCACAAGAGATATTGAGAGACCTAGCAACGATTTCACTTGAAAATGAGTATTTAGATAAGAAGCTTAACCACAAAGATGCAATAGACGGATTTGCTTCGAAAGTAAGAATTTGTTTTCGTTAATATGTATTATTTTGTTGGGATATTATGTTTACATTTTGATTTTTGGCGTGTAATCAGAACTACTCAATTTACCCATGTTTTGTGATTGATGCTAAATTTTACGAAGAATTTACATTTACTTTTGTATATTTATCCTTAGTTGAGTTAAAGGGCAACGAAACAAGTCAAAATACATATTCGACTAGGGCAACAAATACACTTGGACCGGCCCTGCATGCATGCATCCACAAGTGCATGATGGCCAGCCACCTCACCCTAGTGTTGCATTTCATAACTTGCTCAGCCCACGGCAGCATGTATCATGCAATATTCATCCTTTTGATAGGAAGTTTTGAAAAATTATGTTGCATAGGTCGTGTTTTCATTGCTTTTTGGTCTTAATGGGCTGTTTGCATTGCTTTTTTAGCTGTCTTACTAGGCTGTTTGCATGTACGCTCATCTTATGATCTTGAACCAAGCATTCATTGTTTATTTCTGTAAATAGTGAGGTTCCTTTTTTTATACCGAAGTATAGCCAAACAACCCTTGCTTCCTCTCTAACTTTTTGTCTATCCCTCCACAGCTTGCCTTTTTATGTGATCAGACAATGACAGGAAGCTTAAAATATAACAATAGAGAAGGTATGCTTATTGTAATCTATGATCCTACAATACCTGGTAAATCCAATAGTCCTAAAATTATGTATCACCTGGCGGTGTTTAGCTTTGCTGAGCAACTGGCCTATCAGTCATATTGTATTTGGAAAGAAGGCATGTAAGCACTCGTGAAGTATCTTCAGTTAAGGTGGATGGGGATTTGGGAAAGTCGTACACTATTTTTTATAGGCAATCATTCAAGAAAGTTATGAAGTGGAAATAGAACCCATCACGATTGGATCTACAAATGGGTTGGATTTGGTTTTGGTTGTTATATACCCAAATCAGAATCTTTTCGCTGCAACTCAAACTCTGAGTGGGTTTAGTCTGGTAGTTATGAACCTAAATCCAAGTCCTTTTGCTGCAACCTGACCGAAATATCATGGTAACAAAATTTCAAAAATCGAACAACAATATGAAAATAATATTAGCAGCAAAATGGCATGAATAATGATACAAAACTGTGCTTTTAGTTCAATTACTATGACTTTGTTGAACTTTGTCAATTTCCTACACGACTCGAAACCTGCACGGATATTAGCATGTTAAACCGATCCGTTTAATTGGCTGGTCATTTTCAGATCAACCTGAATTTGATTTGTTTATAAACGGGTGGGTTTATGTTGACCCGCCAACCCGATTTTGACCCGCCAAACCCAATTATTTGTTGTATCTCTTGCATACTGTTAGTCTTTTATGTATATTGTTAGTGTTAGTCTTTTATGTATACAGTAATCAGTATGCTCATATATTCTTGTGTAAGCCGTTACATTTTACTAATTGATTCTTGTATGTTGTTAGTTATATTTTACTTATAACAATTGTATCTCTTCCATACTATTAGTCTTTTATTCATGCAGTATGCTCATCTATTCTTATATATGGACTATGAAAAATGATTTTTGGATATGGTGATTTCATGCTTTATATATGTGCTACCTGGTGATTTTGTAACTTGTTGTCTGTTGGTGATTTTGTAATTTGTTGCATTTTGGTGATTATATAAGTGTTGTCTGTTGGTGATTTGTTTTTGTTGTTTATATTAGTAGGCAATATTTGTCTTTGGATCAAACGGGTAAACTCAACACGACCCGACAAAACTCGTTTTGTTAAACGGGTTAAACAGGTCGGGTCAAACCGTTTATAAACGGGTCGGACTAGGGTTGGGAAAAAATGATCCGTTTAATAAACAGGTTGACCCGATCTGTTTATAAATCAACTCGAACCCGACTTGACCCGACTTGATACGATCTATTGACAGCCGTCCATAAAAGTATGCATGACAAACATGTATCTTTTAGCATGACTTAACATTTATTCAAAATTGATAGGTCTGACTGGCTTGGAGAGAATGGACAAGTTTGAAGTCGCAAGAGACGATGAAAGGACAGCATATCTTCAGGTATTTCCTAGATTTTATGTTAGCAGTAAGTCAGAGAAATAGCTATACCCCATTATAGAACTAGCAAATTTACCATATGGTTCCAGAACTTCTTAGGTGGGCATGCATGTAAGTTTGATGTTTAGCCATGCGTCCTGAAACCGTTTTTATTGTGAAACTATTAGGACTGCGAACTTTGATCTTAGGATGCTAGTACTAGAGAGTGATGTTCTTTGTGTAAATGTGAAAAAATGAAGAAAAATATGGGATTTTGCAGCATAAAGAGCTTGATAATTGAGGGAAAAAATGGCTTTTGACAAGTATATTTTAGTATTATTCCATTTTGCATTATGGAGCATGAATTTGTGTCCTACATGCCAAAGCCTTTGTTAGTTTTGCTAGTTCTTTGTACTTAATCATCCGGGTATTTTTCGTTGTTTGCAGGAGCGACGCCAGACTCTACTGTCAATGTCCTTTGAACAAACTAGGTTGAGACAATTGTCAAACTGAATCTGATCCAAACAACAGTTGGATCATGTTCTTGTTTTAGAAACTGAACATAGTTCCGCATCAGAAGATGATGTGATTTATTACCTGTATTGTTTTTTAAACTTGAAAGCGTGTTTGTCAATGTCGACTACTTATGGCAAAGATGTGCTCCATGTCATCTCTATTTTGCAGCTTCTATGTTGTTTCTCATTTACCCGCACTCAGTTATATATTTAAGTAATGTTTGAGCGGAAGAGGAGAAGAGAGCCTTAAAGGAGTGTCGTAGTACTGTTAGAATGCAACAGAACGGTCCTTTTTACAATATTCTGAAGTAGCCAAAGCTACTTTTGAGTCCGTTAGTTTAATTCTACCGATGTCAACTCCTTGCAAGAAAAGAGTGAATACAGAAATGGGTCAGAAATAGAAACATGAGAAATGGTTAGGAAATGGCTAAAATTTTGACAAATTATTTTATTTGTTTTAACTTATAATTTAAATTTTGTTCATAGGAGGGATCTTGTAAAAATACGGATTTCGCTCGGACCTAATCAATCACTAAACCAGCCAAGACCGTTCGAATCACAACATATCAGAACAACAACAGAAGACTTTTATAAACATTATAATAATGTTACATCAGAGTACAGAATATATCAGAGTACATCGGAAATAATAATACAACGAAAGATTAATTTATAATAAATGTAATACAATGCAGCGGGAACAAATAAAATAACATAACGGAAGACCATCAATACTCTGGACACAGTGGAAAATAGGGGCATTCGAGTTTGCAAGGGAAAAACAAACTACAAGTTAGTCATGAGCTGGTGTGAGAATTGAGAAACTCTACAGTTAAAATTAACTTATATAAATGATAAGGCAAATTACAGGACCACGCCGCTAACGCAGAACGGGTTTATCCCCCATGAATGCCAGTGTATAAACAACAATTAGTAATAGAGTTATGAATCTACTATGCATCAATCAACATGCAATATCCCAATCTACCCATTTAGATTAATCACTACAATTAGATTTTCCAAAATCCAATTCAATTTACAGAAATTATTCCTTCGGACTTTAATTTCGGATTTCTATTTCAAATTATTTGAAATACCTATCTAGCTTTTATATCAAAGTAGATTTCACTTCGGGATCTCAAACCAAATCGTTTGGAAATATGAATTTCAAAACATAACAATGCATACAAACAAGTATGCAACCAAATATCGAGAATCTTCCCTCAGACAACGCAGTAAGCGCCTCTCCAACTCGATATATATATATATATGTGTGTGTGTGTGTGTGTGTGTGTGTGTATGTATATATATATATGTGTGTGTGTGCCTCCCACGCATGGAGCAGGCTACACTGCTGACCACTCACCCTAAGGCACTGGATCCAGCCCATACTTTTAGTCTCTTCCGGGTCACCCGATCCTTAGCTCCATACTTGCTAAATCATTTTATATCCCGAAGTGGGGAAAATCATTTCACAACATAATAATCACAAATACTTTACAAAATATTGTACTTTACATTAGCAATTCACACATATGATCAGTCACTATTAATCGCATAACCTTTGAGCTCGTACGTCTCAAAGAAGGGTGTTAAGCAGGAGAATAAATTCTCCGCCACCAAACAGACACATCATCAATAGCAACTAATCCAATACGCGATGGACCACAATGTAAAACTATAATACACTTCCAAATCATTTCGAAATCATCGGGTTTTAGCCCTTGAAATCCTTTCTGTTTTGTAAAACATTTTTATAAAACATTCGCTGTCTAAAATCGGGAATACATTTCTTTTCACTTAAGAAAAATATCATTCAAAATCATTCATTAAATTTGAAATGAACACAACAACATCGCTACACATCTAATAGTCAAATCGTGAAGTGTTTCACAAGATGTTAGCATATCAGTATTTCTACCCAACCCAATGCTAAAAGTAAAAACATATCTTGCTCATAAACTGGTCAAGCACAATCCAAACAATCAATCAATCACAATCATGAATATCAACAACCAATGAATTTGGTTTAATCACATCACGTGTTTTGGTAAATTCAATTACCATTTATTCATTCACAATCTAATTAAAGATTTATTCGAACTCCCAAAAATCATTTCTTATTGATTGTTCAACTTTCTGGAAATTAATTCTGCTTTTACTCGAGTTAAAGAACTAATGTCATTTAAACACAGTTCACAACAAACCCAAAATTCAATTCAATATTAAATACAAGGCTCTGAATAGAAATTATATCGGCTTATATTCAATATCAAATTCTGAAATCAACCAATATCGTATTGGGAATAACGATATATATATCTTCCAAATTCTTCCATAATATCTGTATAATCGCGGAATCCAATATCGAAATATTCCGAAGATAATTTTAATTCAAATCCATTCCAATTTATATACTGGAATTTCTGGTTACTTTAAAACTCTTTTCAAATCCAATCTATCTATTTAAAAATTATTGGATTATTAATCTAGTTAATAACTAGTTCATTTTGATAAAAATATATTTTTATCTTCACAAATGTGGAGTTTTTCATCCAAATTCTTCCCAAATCATTTATTATGATTTTACACAAATTATCGATATTTTTAATAATTTTATCAAGGCCCGTATAGTTGGTTTCCAATAACGGCCACCGAACTGCACTTACAGCGACCTTTTCCAAATTTGATTTGGATATAATTCCAAATCCAACCGCTAGATTTCAAATCTCTTATATTCGTTGAAAAGTTCTTTTCGATATGAACCCGATGGTTCCGGTTTTAGGAGAATCCGACGGTCGGATCTCCGTAATGTTAATTCGAAGTTAATGGTTGAAATTCGCGAACTGCCGCTGCGCGTTCTATTCAAGCCATTAAATATAAATATATATATATATATATATATTATATTTCGTCGATTTCCATTTAAAACGAATTTTATAAATCGTTTAAAAATAATATTTTCAATCAAACAATATTTATTTCAACACACGATTATTTTTAGCATTTCATACGTACAACAAAAATGTTAATTTTATTGTTCAAATAATATATTCAACACATGAACAGAATAACTTTAACACTTCATACATACAATAAAAATGTTAATTTTATTGTTTTAATAATTTATTCAACACATGAATGTTTTTAACACTTCATATATACAATAAAAATGTGATTTTTATTGTTCAAAGAATTTATTCAACACACATATCATAGCACAATCATCATACAATCTTCCAGGGTTTGCTGGAAGGGTGTCAGGAGCTACTAAGCCCCGTCTGCAACCTATTATATATTTTTCCAATTTATTTGGATTTAGTAATCTCACATTGGTTTCCACTCCTCAATTTGCAACTAACTCCATTTCCGTTCATGTCTATTCCTTGTTGTAGAGCTCGTCTTCAGGATTCCAATGGATCTTTATTTGCTAAATTTTGATAACGTATAGACTAGTTATGATTTTTTACAATATTACGTACAATTCAAGGTCATTAATCATTAATTAATTATTAATTAATTATCTAATCAAACAACTAATCCACACCATCATCTTTAAACTACCGCTCATCATTTTCAACATCCATTCCAGTTCTTCACGCATGCTCCTCCACGACTGAAGCACGTTCACCCACCCATTCCTCCTCCAATCCTCAACTATAATTCGAATAAAAATTATCATCTTCCTCCCCACTAAAATCTCCACATCCTCCACCCAATAGCTTCGAGTCCGAGGTGCTCCTTCAAATCGCGACCAACAGCAAAAACCGCACCCTACAGTAAGGGTATCGAACTCCAATTACACAGAATACACCCAAAATTTGCACGCAACCACTATTCGATGTTCTAAATCCAATAATATACTTCAATTTGTGATTCAATTCTCCAATACGAAGAAATGTTGAACCCTAGGCGCGCTGCTCCATATTCGAGCATCAACAACAACCATCGCACCCTATGAAATGTGTATGAGGTTGAAGAGGATGGCCACCCGAATCCAAATATATAAATTATATGATTTATGGATTTTTATTTCATTTTGTTTTGATTTTTCAAGCTTCACGAATTGGGTTTTCAGCAAAAAGAACCGACGGCTTGGAGATGGTTTGACCGTAGGTTGCTCATTTGACTAAGGAGGTTAGGGTTTGACTAGGAAAGGGATATATATACTATTTTAATTTTATTTAATTCAATTAATACCCGTTAATCATTCTGTACTCCAAATCAAACCCAACGACTGTCGCGCCTAGCTAAGTACCCCCATTCCGAACACAATGGGACATGTTTCGTAACCCAATTCGGCTGTTATGATATGTTTTCGTTTAAATTAAAATATAAATATATATATTCAATTCAAGCGTACATTTTAATTTACTGGGGCCATATACGGACTTCAAAAATTCCAAAACAATAAAATTGGCTATCTTTTGACGATACGGTCCTAATAAAACTAATTTCGTCGAATTTGGAGACCGTTTGAAAAATGGTCATTTTCAGGTCGATCCAAATTGACTGAAACTGTCAAAACACGTTTTCTTTGGCCACGCTCACATATTAATTCCAAAAATTATGAATTTTGGAATCAAGCAATAATTTGACGTCCAGGATCCAACAAAAGTGGTTTCGTCGAAAACGGAGGCCGTTTGCAAAATCGCTATTTTTAAGGGCTAAAATTTCATAGCGACTATTCTGAATTTTCAACTGGGCATAACTTTTTTATTTCCGCTATGAAATTTAAAATTTTCAGATTCTTTGGAAAGATATTTTCGAACTGATTCAAATATTTCTAATTTTACTAAAATCCGGTTTATTGAATCCTGTACATTCATTTGAAATTTGAAATCGAATTTTCAAACTACCGCGTCATTTTCAATTCCTTTTATAATTAAAATAAATATTTATATTCTAACTTCGATTTAAATAAATTTATACGTTCTAATTCTATTCAAAATAAATTTCTAGTCGTTATTATTTTAATTAAATCATTTTAAATATTCAAAATTCATTAAAATTGCCAAAATAAATTTTTTAAATTGGTTATGATTTTTCGGGTTGTTACAGTTCTGCTGCACCTCTTATAATGCACGTGAACTCTCCGCCTTAATCTCCACAACCCATTTCCTCACTCATTCTCTCTCTTCCCACTAAAAAAGAATATTCAAATGGAAAGAGAGAGATAGAGTGGTGGAATGGGTGGATGAGATTCAGGGGAGAGTTCACGTGCAATATAAGAGGTATAGTGGAACCCTCCACACACACACACACACACACACACACACACATATATATATATATATATGGGCCAACTATTTGAACACAAAATTAAACACAAAGAGAGAGACACAAAGCCTCCACCGTTGGATTTATTTATCTTTATGTGGAGAGTGTAATTCATGGGAGGGTCCAATGGTTGAGATTTATTGTGTGCAATTTTATGTCTAAATAGAGTTTTCCATATATATATATATATATATATATTATTTGTGTGTGTATCAAAAAAGGAGGAGATATTCATTTTTCGGTGTCGTACAAAAACAGTCTAGTAGCACAAAAAATATCGCTAGAGCTCTAACACAAACAATCCACACATACAAAAGAGGAACTCGAAAATACCAACAACAAACAAACAAGCTAAACTGACACAAAATAAAAAGCAAGTGAGGCAGTCTAAAACAGGAAGAGAAAGATCTCTCACAACCGAAGCAGCAAGCTAACTGACCAGAGAAAGGGTCAGCTCCCACCAAACTAGAAGCATACTTCATCAAAAGGAAAATGTAGAGCAAGAACGGGCGCAAGCGAACTCCAGCTCCACAAAGAAGCAAAGGCACTAGCATACCTCCTGCACAAATGCGATCCTATATTGTCTCCACCTTGAAAAAAAATCAATCCTGAAAGCCAAGTCATGCTCCACAGTCGCCAAAAAGAAAGACAACAAACATCTCAGTCGAATCCCAAACCTTAAAAAAAGAGGTTAACGTGGGTGAGGGGTTTGGGGAAATAAGGGAAAGGCGCTACCATCCATGCACGCGAAATAATCAACCAACAACATAATGAGGAAAAGGACCCCAAGAAACATCGAAAATGCGAGACAAAGCTAAAGAGCAAGACCGAAAAACACCCAAGAAAGGCTGACCACGAAACACAATAAAAACGTCATTCTTAACAGAGCGGATGATAGAAGAAGACATCATAGGGACATCGTCGAACACATCCTTGTTATGGGAGCACCAAATACGCCAACAAATCAAGCAAGGTATATGACGAAACATGATAGAACGAAGAGATTTTCTGGTCCTACCTTCTCACTAGAGACAAAGCAAGTCAAGAAAGGAAAAACCGTTACCTTGAAGGCCTACCTAGCTCCTAAAGAAAGACCAGATAGTGCGAGCACACCACCCGCAAAGAACGAGTGAGCAGGCGATTCTACATTTCTTGCTCTACAACACCTGCAACGAGACACTAACGGGATTCCTATCCTCATAAAATTCCCATCTAGGGGAAATCCATCATGGAGAGCCTTCCATATAAGAATGGATACCTTGGGAGGGATGATGGCTTCCCAAATGAAAGAGAAAGCGTGAATTCTGGGCACCAGAGATCTATCGGAATTTCACGCTGCTCGCAAGGAGAAAGAGCCACTATTCCAACCTACACCATCACCGTGCGAGTTGGAGAATACCTTCCACGTCTCAATAGCGTAAGACGAGGTTCCGTAGAAATCCGTAGACAATAAACAATGGTACTTAGCATGAAGGAACGAAATCTAACGCAAAGCTTACAAGCATAAGCCTTGCAGATATCCACCGGATTACGAAGCCCCAGACCATCCTCGCGTTTGGAACGAAAAATGACATTCCAAAAGACCCAATAGTGTCTAACATTGTCCTTATTTCCTAGAAAAATGACGAAGCCAGAGAATGATACGATAAAAAAAAACGAAGAAGTGGGAGTCATGGCAATGAAAACATGAGAACCAATAGATTCAAGAACCGGCTTAATGAGAACCAACAGATTCAAGCACCGGCTTAATGAGAACCATCCTACCAGCTTGGGAAAGGAGAGAAGAGTACCAATAAATAATCTTACCCTAGCTTTATCAGTTAGGGGATCAAAGATTGCATTGAGCTTCTGACCTCTCTACAGAACAATGCCAAGGTAAGGCAACGACATTGTAATAACCCGCAAATTCTGAACCAGTTTAAAATTTTTATTTTGGCAATTTTAGCGAATTTTGAAGATTTAAAATAGATTATTTTAAATATTATCGACGAGAAAATTTATTTTGAATACAATTCGAACATATATATTATATACGCCGTCGTTAGAATATAAATAATTATATATAATTATAAATAGAATTGAAAATGACGCGGTAGTTCGATAATTCGATTTCAAACTTCAATTGAATGTACCGGGTGCAAAACAATCCGGATTTTAGTGAAACCAAAAACATTAGGATCTATTGGATAATATCTTTCCAACGAATCCGAAAAATTGAAATTTCATAGCGGGAATCAAAAGATATGTCCAGTTGAAAATTCTGAATAGTCGCTATGGAATTCAGGCCCTTATAAATGGAAATTTTGCAAACGACCTCGGATTTCGACGAAACCACTTTTGCTGGATCCGCAGTGTCAAGTTATTGCTAGATTTCAAATTTCATAATTTTTCGATTCAATATGTGAGCGTGGCAAAGGAAAACGCGTTTGACCAGTTTCAGTTGATTTTAATCGACTGGAAATTGGCCATTTTTCAAACGGTCTCAGAATTCGACGAAACTAGTTTTGTTAGGACCGTATCGTCAATACGAAGCTAGAAAATATTTTTCTGCAATTTTTCGAGTCCGTATGTGACCTCGGTAATTTGAAATGTACGTTGAAAATTCAGTATAATGATTTGAATGTAAATTCAACGGAAACTGATTGTAACGATCAAATCAGCTTGCGATACATATCCCATTGTGTTCGGAATGGGGGTAAAACGCTAAGGACGACAGGCGGTGGGCCTCGATTGGAGGTCGTATGTAAAAGTCAACTTTTTGAATTTTAAATTAATAAAAAAAAACTATTCTCTCTCTCCTTCTCCTTAAATCATTCTGCCCCCCCTTCCATTTCAAACCTGAATCAGAAAGGCAAATCGAAAAAAAAAAAAAAAAGAAACTCCGTCGAGGACGGAGACCGACCGCCCAACGCCGCGCCGGAGCGCGTTCCCCACCCCAGCCCCCACCGAACGTTGGCGACCCCCTCTCTCGTTCGCTCCTCTTCCCCCCCCCCCTCTCCTCAAGCGACGCGACAACATCCCCCCCAACCCGCATCCAACCGACGTCGCCGAGGACCCGAGCTCCGCCAGAACCCGCGCCACCTCCGCCTAGCACCACCGCGAGATCCTCCTAGCTCCACCAATTCCGACAGTAACCCCCCCCCTCCGGCGATTATAAATGTGAGTTTTTAATTATTATTTCTCCATTGTTTTGTTTTTTTTCTACGATGTAAATTAAGCAAAAAGATTACCCTTTTATAAACACAAAGATTTGATTTTTAATTTGTTCAAAGATTTGTTTTTTTAATTTGTCAAAGATATGATTTTCATCATATTAAAGGAATGATTTTTCCTTTATGAAACTATAATTTTTGAAATAGAAAAACGATATGTTTATAAATGAAAGTTTGATTTTACTCGTAGAAAAGATTAGATTTTTAACTAGAAAAAAAGAATGATTTTTATTTTAGAAAAGGTATGGTTTTTAAAAATAAAAAGATAGAATTTTTGGCGCAATAAAGATTTGATTTCTAGCTCGGAAAAGGCAAAATCTTTATTTATATAGCATAATAAAATTTCGATTTTTAAATGTATAAAGTGATTTTTAGTTTTAAAAATATGATTTTTATATTTTTAAAGTATTAAAAATATAGTCTTTATTATATAGATGATGTAAAAATATGATTTTTGTTTATGTAGTGAAGTAAAAATATGATTTTTACTTCGAGAAAAATATAATTTTCATATTATAGAAAGGCGAAATCTTTTTATATAATAGCAAGGTAAAAATTCGATTTTTATATATTGAATACCGAAGTAAAAATTCGATTTTTATATATGTAGTGGCTACAGCAACGAAGATGACAAAAGTGCGATAACAATGAAGATTTCTATCAAAGAAGAGTCAAGATGATTGGATAGCTATCGGTGAGAATTTCTCACCTTTCAATTTCTTTTTTTAGTAATATATATACTAGGATGCAGACGGTGCTTAGTAGCACCCGACACAATCGTCCACAGACCATGGACTTGTTTGTTTGATTGCAAAAATTAGTTAGATTATTTGATTGAATTGAATTGTTTGGTGAAATGGAATGATTTGATTGATGTGTGAATGGCGTGGGCCTTCACTAGACCGGGGATAAGGCTAGGCCTCGTCCCGTTTCTAGTATCGTGCCGTTATGCCGCCGAAATTTTCTAAAATATGTTAGAAAAATAAAAATATCATTTTTATTGTGTAAATGAACTGAATAGAAATTCATGTGTTGAATATAATATTTTATCGTTAAAAATATAATTTTAACGTGAATGTGAATAAATAAATAATCATTCACAAACCGGACGGTTTGTTTATGTACACCTATTTGAAGGACATTGATTGGGACGATAAATTTTACACATCGCCCAACTGCACAAATAAAATCTGTGTTTGATTGTTTGAAACCCCACACGGGTATTGGGATGAAATTTGAAGTTCACTCGTCCTGATTGATTAAATATGTCGATCGATTGATTGACAGGCTGTTATAAGCGTTAGATATCTATATTTGATGCTTATACAGTGTAGTGCACTTTGGATGATGGTTGATTATTTATCGTTGCTATTATATACATGTGTTGTATGGAATCTATATAATTAACTTTATATGGTAATTGATTGGGCCTCATTCCAATTTAGAAAATAAAGAATATTATAAAATAAAGGTTCATGTGTTGACTGTACTCATCCGTTGAGATTAGTCATGTGTTGAATGAAATATTTTAACCATAAAATTTACATCTTTATCATATATAGAATTAGAAATCAACTGGAAAATAGATGAGATGAGTGGTCTCCTGGATATTAATCTGATGTTGGTTTCGGCCTTCGGGGTTAATATTCAGGAAATCGTTCTCTTACTAATTTACGGTTGGAGTCTGATTTTAAATCAAACGATAGATACCATAATTTTTATAAAATATTTTAAATAACAAAAATAGCCACACGTGGACAGTACTCATTCGTTGAGATTAGTCGTGTGTGAAGAAAAAAGATAAATATTCATTTGTCGAGTAGAATATTTTAAAATAGAATTATATGAAGCCGTGTTGATGAGATTAACGCCATTTTGACGTGAACGATATTTATATCGATTTTATTCATTTCGAAATGAATTGAAAACGATTTCGAAATGAATTGAATTGAAAACGATTTCGAAATGAATTGAATTGAAAACGATTTCGAAATGAATTGAATTGAAAACGATTTCGAAATGAATTGAATATAAAACGATTTCGAAATGAATTGAATTGAAAACGATTTCGAAATGAATTGAATATAAAACGATTTCGAAATGAATTGAATTGAAAACGATTTCGAAATGAATTGAATATATAATGAGTTTGATTTGAATAGGAAATGAATTTGAATCAAATAGAAAGCCAATTTGAATTGAATCGAATAGAAAACCACTTTGAATTGAATCGAATTGAAAGCGAATTCTAATTGAATTAAAAACGAATTGAAATGAATTCAAATTGAATTGAAATTTGAATAGAATAGAAATGAATTTTAAAACGAATTTATAAGGAAAAAATCAATTTTGATTTGAATTGAAATGGAAGTTGAAAATGTTTTTGAAATGAATTCAAAACTATTTATAAAATTCGTTTTGAATGGTAATCGACGAAATATATATTATATATATTATATATATAATATAATGGCCCGAATAGAACGCGCCGCACCGCGGCAGTTCGTAAATTTCGACCATTTATTTCAAACGGACATTACGGGAGATCCGACCGTCGGATTCTCCTAAAACCGGAACCGTTGGGTTCGTATCGAAAAGAGCTTTCTAACGAATATTTGAAATTTGAAATCTAACGGTTGGATTTGGAGATACGTCCAAATCAAACTCGAAAAAGGTCGCTGTAAGTGCAATTCGATGGCCGTTGTTGGAAATCGACTGTACGGGCCTTGATAAAATTATTAAAAATATCAATAATTTGTGTAAAATCATAAGAAATGATTTGGGAAAAATTGGGATGAAAAACTCCATATTTGAAAAGATAAAAATGGATTTTTATCGAAATGAACTAGTTTTGAACTAAATTTAAAACCCAATTATTTTTAAATAAATGAATTAGATTTAAAAAGGGGTTTTAAATAATTGGAATTTCTAATATATTTGATTGGATTTGAAATGGGTTTATCGTGAACGGTGTTTTAAATAACACTAGTTCTTTAACCCGACAACAAATAGAATGTGATTTGGGTTTGTCGTGAACTGTGTTTTAAATAACACCTAGTTCTTAACCCAGTAAAAGGAGTTTTAACGAATCTGCAATTAGGTTGAAATGTGAATCTATAATCTAAACTATCAAATTTAGAAATGAGCGAGAATGGAGTATCGCCAGTTTTGCTCCAAAGCGATAGTTAAATCTTTAATTAGATTTGAACGTGAAATGGTAATTAATTTTACCGATAACACCATAGTATTAGATATGGAGTATTACCAGTTTTGCTTCATGGGATGAATAGGTCGGGATTGGAAAATAAAATAAATAATTACTTCGTTGTGGTTCGCTAATCTCGACTAGTTTAGAAAACCATAATCTGGTTTGAAATGACATCCAAAGGAAGATTAAAGGATAAATTTTAAAAAAAATTATCTTGGATAAAATTAATGGGAACCTTTCCCTAAAAACGTGATTTTGTGAATAAAAGAATATTCTGGATTGGAATGAGGCGTATGTTGTGTTTGTGTAACATTTGTTTTAATATACGCGGGTTGTTCGGAAAGTCCGGGTTTATACCCATTCTGAATAACTGATTCGACGATATGTCGAAGATGAAGACGGTGGTTGAAGACCGGAAGTCTTCACATCGTTTGGATAATTACTGACGATCCTGATTGGGCTGTACACCTAAGAGGATGGAAATAGTTGGTGGTCGTCCAGACGTACTTGGAGATGGATGGATATGCGAGGAAAGTGCCTCCGGTTTCGTTCAGACCCAGAACGAACTTGTAAATGGATTGTGTGTCTGACATTGGATTTTATTCTGTGTTGATTGATTTCTGTTAAATATATATCTGTTTGGCGGCGGAGAATTTATTCTTTTGCTTAACGCCCTTCTCTGAGACGTACGAGCTTAGAGGTTATATATTGATAGATATCAATCGCATGACATGAATTGCCTGTGTGACATACTGAGTTGCATAGATCAAGGCTTCTGTTGAAAAGCAAAGTCTTGTGGTTGATAATCAAAGCACGGCCTACGTGGCAGCTTTGTGTATAACGTGAATTCGCGAGCCTCACACCTCGGTATGAGTCAAAAACGGGATACGGACCGCTGGGAGAGCACGACGTTTCTTTCTAGCTATGGTGGTGTCAGTGACTTACCAGCCCTGACATTTATATACTTTTCACCTTTGTGGTTGTTGGAATGAGGCGCCTCGATTATAGGTCTGTAAGGACCGGGAAACGTGTGTTCAGGCATAATTAATCCTCTAACGTAAGTGAGGACCGACCCAGCCGCATCCGGGGTTGCCCAGAGTGCGTAACCCTGAGGCATTTGCTAGAGTGTCTCGAACGCGGAGAGGAGCTTGCCCCTTGCCTCGACTCATGACGGAAATCCAATTTCCAATACGTGTATTGCGGTTTTAATTGTAGAACTAGTATGGCGACATGATATATGGTACCCATGTCGTCTATGATTTATATTTATGATTGAAATTGTTTTGACACTATACACTTATTATAGTATCAAATGATTTGTTTTAAACGTACCAAGCATGTTTGGCTATTATAAGGGAAAACCCTATCCTCCGGCTTGCGTTGCATTGTGTGATGGGACCTGGGTCTTATAATAGCTTCATTTTTCGAAAAAGCATCGCGTTGTTTATTCTATGCACTGGTATTCTTGGGAGGAAACCCGTTCCGTGTTATACGGCGTGGTCCCTTGAATTACTCTCTTTTAAAATAAAGTTTTAATAACTGTTTTAGTTCTCACACCAGTCACATGACTGACCTGGAGTTTATTGTTTTAACCTAAACTCTGGGTGCCCCTATTTTCCGCACGGGCAGCTAGTAGTTTTGGTTTTGCAGATTTATAATCACAGGAACCTGGTTTACAGCTAGAATGATATCCGGAAAGCTCTGTATCTGTATATCACCTTCAGTTGTGCCTTGTATTATTTTCCGCTGCTATGTAATTTATTGTAATCTCTGATATTTATCGAATGTAATTTATTCATTTATACTCTGTATATTCTTGTATCTGATGGAATTGTTGTAATAACAATGAAATGTTCTTCCGTCTGAGTTCTGATTTGTCCTATTCTCAACGATCAGGGGTTTCGAACGGTCTAGATCGGTTTAACGACTGATTCAGATCGAGCGAAATTCCGTGTCGTCACATTTGGTATCAGAGCTTTGGTTTACAGAGCTCGGGAACAAGACACATTAGAACCATACGAAAGAATTCATCAGATATTGGATTAGTAACATCCAATTAGAATGACTCGTTAGAGATAGGATCAGTAGTATCCTAGAACGAGTGTGAAGAGTATATTTTTCAAATGAAAACAATTTTGTTTTGAAAATTTAAACCATTTTATACGTATTTGATTATTTATTTATTTTGAATTTGGACAATCCAATATATAAAGGTTTTGTATATACGCGTCATGAACGTATATTCGAAGTTTTAATATATTGGATAGATATGGAATCACATTCTAGTCGCCCGGAGATGGTACTGATGATTGTCATGACATCATCAGTATTTATGTTCGTGTTTCGAAGGTGTGATATCTATATATTTCCATCAGACTGGTGTGAGAACCAAAACTTATATAGCTAGAACACATTGTTGTGAATTGGCATCAAAAACATGATTTTTTGTATATATATCAAAATTATGAATTTGAAAACTCTAATTCACTAATTGATTGATGTTTGTGTTGTTTGTTTATTTGATTGATAATTTTGAACCATTATGCCTAATTGTACCAAATATTGAATTGTATTGAAAATTGGTCGCATTTGCTTGCATATACCTATACTTACATTGAACAGGTCACAGCAAGGAGGCTAGAGCAGAGAATAAAATTTGTTTGCCCGACAAATAGGTACATGTTTACTACATAATTTACTGTTTTGTTTGGGTGATGATGATTTTATGAGCCTATTGGCTAGCCGCTTGGCTTTTTCTTTTTCTTTTTGAGATCAGAAGGCCTGTATGGCAATTTCGGGATTTTCCCGTGGCTCCCGGTGCAGGTGAGGTTATGGCTAAATTTTCGAAAATTTAGGGTGTTAGCCAAATTTTTGAAAATTTGAAAATTCTCAGAAACTGAAAAGTTGGAGAATGGAAGCCAGATCGAACGTAGAGCTGATTGATCAAACCACTTTCGACTTTGTTCCTTTTCGGGGACGAAAAGTTTTAAGTGTGGGAGATTGTAATAACCCGCAAATTCTGAACCAGTTTAAAATTTTTATTTTGGCAATTTTAGCGAATTTTGAAGATTTAAAATAGATTATTTTAAATATTATCGACGAGAAAATTTATTTTGAATACAATTCGAACATATATATTATATACGCCGTCGTTAGAATATAAATAATTATATATAATTATAAATAGAATTGAAAATGACGCGGTAGTTCGATAATTCGATTTCAAACTTCAATTGAATGTACCGGGTGCAAAACAATCCGGATTTTAGTGAAACCAAAAACATTAGGATCTATTGGATAATATCTTTCCAACGAATCCGAAAAATTGAAATTTCATAGCGGGAATCAAAAGATATGTCCAGTTGAAAATTCTGAATAGTCGCTATGGAATTCAGGCCCTTATAAATGGAAATTTTGCAAACGACCTCGGATTTCGACGAAACCACTTTTGCTGGATCCGCAGTGTCAAGTTATTGCTAGATTTCAAATTTCATAATTTTTCGATTCAATATGTGAGCGTGGCAAAGGAAAACGCGTTTGACCAGTTTCAGTTGATTTTAATCGACTGGAAATTGGCCATTTTTCAAACGGTCTCAGAATTCGACGAAACTAGTTTTGTTAGGACCGTATCGTCAATACGAAGCTAGAAAATATTTTTCTGCAATTTTTCGAGTCCGTATGTGACCTCGGTAATTTGAAATGTACGTTGAAAATTCAGTATAATGATTTGAATGTAAATTCAACGGAAACTGATTGTAACGATCAAATCAGCTTGCGATACATATCCCATTGTGTTCGGAATGGGGGTAAAACGCTATGGACGACAGGCGGTGGGCCTCGATTGGAGGTCGTATGTAAAAGTCAACTTTTTGAATTTTAAATTAATAAAAAAAAAACTATTCTCTCTCTCCTTCTCCTTAAATCATTCTGCCCCCCCTTCCATTTCAAACCTGAATCAGAAAGGCAAATCGAAAAAAAAAAAAAAAAGAAACTCCGTCGAGGACGGAGACCGACCGCCCAACGCCGCGCCGGAGCGCGTTCCCCACCCCAGCCCCCACCGAACGTTGGCGACCCCCTCTCCCGTTCGCTCCTCTTCCCCCCCCCCTCTCCTCAAGCGACGCGACAACATCCCCCCCAACCCGCATCCAACCGACGTCGCCGAGGACCCGAGCTCCGCCAGAACCCGCGCCACCTCCGCCTAGCACCACCGCGAGATCCTCCTAGCTCCACCAATTCCGACAGCACCCCCCCCTCCGGCGATTATAAATGTGAGTTTTTAATTATTATTTCTCCATTGTTTTGTCTATTTTCTACGATGTAAATTAAGCAAAAAGATTACCCTTTTATAAACACAAAGATTTGATTTTTAATTTGTTCAAAGATTTGTTTTTTTAATTTGTCAAAGATATGATTTTCATCATATTAAAGGAATGATTTTTCCTTTATGAAACTATAATTTTTGAAATAGAAAGGCGATATGTTTATAAATGAAAGTTTGATTTTACTCGTAGAAAAGATTAGATTTTTAACTAGAAAAAAGAATGATTTTTATTTTAGAAAAGGTATGGTTTTTAAAAATAAAAAGATAGAATTTTTGGTGCAATAAAGATTTGATTTCTAGCTCGGAAAAGGCAAAATCTTTATTTATATAGCATAATAAAATTTCGATTTTTAAATGTATAAAGTGATTTTTAGTTTTAAAAATATGATTTTTATATTTTTAAAGTATTAAAAATATAGTCTTTACTATATAGATGATGTAAAAATATGATTTTTGTTTATGTAGTGAAGTAAAAATATGATTTTTACTTCGAGAAAAATATAATTTTCATACTATAGAAAGGCGAAATCTTTTTATATAATAGCAAGGTAAAAATTCGATTTTTATATATTGAATACCGAAGTAAAAATTCGATTTTTATATATGTAGTGGCTACAGCAACGAAGATGACAAAAGTGCGATAACAATGAAGATTTCTATCAAAGAAGAGTCAAGATGATTGGATAGCTATCGGTGAGAATTTCTCACCTTTCAATTTCTTTTTCTAGTTATTTATATAGGATGCAGACGGTGCTTAGTAGCACCCGACACAATCGTCCACAGACCATGGACTTGTTTGTTTGATTGCAAAAATTAGTTAGATTATTTGATTGAATTGAATTGTTTGGTGAAATGGAATGATTTGATTGATGTGTGAATGGCGTGGGCCTTCACTAGACCGGGGATATGGCTAGGCCTCGTCCCGTTTCTAGTATCGTGCCGTTATGCCGCCGAAATTTTCTAAAATATGTTAGAAAAATAAAAATATCATTTTTATTGTGTAAATGAACTGAATAGAAATTCATGTGTTGAATATAATATTTTATCGTTAAAAATATAATTTTAACGTGAATGTGAATAAATAAATAATCATTCACAAACCGGACGGTTTGTTTATGTACACCTATTTGAAGGACATTGATTGGGACGATAAATTTTACACATCGCCCAACTGCACAAATAAAATCTGTGTTTGATTGTTTGAAACCCCACACGGGTATTGGGATGAAATTTGAAGTTCACTCGTCCTGATTGATTAAATATGTCGATCGATTGATTGACAGGCTGTTATAAGCGTTAGATATCTATATTTGATGCTTATACAGTGTAGTGCACTTTGGATGATGGTTGATTATTTATCGTTGCTATTATATACATGTGTTGTATGGAATCTATATAATTAACTTTATATGGTAATTGATTGGGCCTCATTCCAATTTAGAAAATAAAGAATATTATAAAATAAAGGTTCATGTGTTGACTGTACTCATCCGTTGAGATTAGTCATGTGTTGAACGAAATATTTTAACCATAAAATTTACATCTTTATCATATATAGAATTAGAAATCAACTGGAAAATAGATGAGATGAGTGGTCTCCTGGATATTAATCTGATGTTGGTTTCGGCCTTCGGGGTTAATATTCAGGAAATCGTTCTCTTACTAATTTACGGTTGGAGTCTGATTTTAAATCAAACGATAGATACCATAATTTTTATAAAATATTTTAAATAACAAAAATAGCCACACGTGGACAGTACTCATTCGTTGAGATTAGTCGTGTGTGGAGAAAAAAGATAAATATTCATTTGTCGAGTAGAATATTTTAAAATAGAATTATATGAAGCCGTGTTGATGAGATTAACGCCATTTTGACGTGAACGATATTTATATCGATTTTATTCATTTCGAAATGAATTGAATTGAAAACAATTTCGAAATGAATTGAATTGAAAACGATTTCGAAATGAATTGAATTGAAAACGATTTCGAAATGAATTGAATTGAAAACGATTTCGAAATGAATTGAATATAAAACGATTTCGAAATGAATTGAATTGAAAACGATTTCGAAATGAATTGAATATAAAACGATTTCGAAATGAATTGAATTGAAAACGATTTCGAAATGAATTGAATATATAATGAGTTTGATTTGAATAGGAAATGAATTTGAATCAAATAGAAAGCCAATTTGAATTGAATCGAATAGAAAACCACTTTGAATTGAATCGAATTGAAAGCGAATTCTAATTGAATTAAAAACGAATTGAAATGAATTCAAATTGAATTGAAATTTGAATAGAATAGAAATGAATTTTAAAACGAATTTATAAGGAAAAAATCAATTTTGATTTGAATTGAAATGGAAGTTGAAAATGTTTTTGAAATGAATTCAAAACTATTTATAAAATTCGTTTTGAATGGTAATCGACGAAATATATATTATATATATAATATAATGGCCCGAATAGAACGCGCCGCACCGCGGCAGTTCGTAAATTTCGACCATTTATTTCAAACGGACATTACGGGAGATCCGACCGTCGGATTCTCCTAAAACCGGAACCGTTGGGTTCGTATCGAAAAGAGCTTTCTAACGAATATTTGAAATTTGAAATCTAACGGTTGGATTTGGAGATACGTCCAAATCAAACTCGAAAAAGGTCGCTGTAAGTGCAATTCGATGGCCGTTGTTGGAAATCGACTGTACGGGCCTTGATAAAATTATTAAAAATATCAATAATTTGTGTAAAATCATAAGAAATGATTTGGGAAAAATTGGGATGAAAAACTCCATATTTGAAAAGATAAAAATGGATTTTTATCGAAATGAACTAGTTTTGAACTAAATTTAAAACCCAATTATTTTTAAATAAATGAATTAGATTTAAAAAGGGGTTTTAAATAATTGGAATTTCTAATATATTTGATTGGATTTGAAATGAGTTTATCGTGAACGGTGTTTTAAATAACACTAGTTCTTTAACCCGACAACAAATAGAATGTGATTTGGGTTTGTCGTGAACTGTGTTTTAAATAACACCTAGTTCTTAACCCAGTAAAAGGAGTTTTAACGAATCTGCAATTAGGTTGAAATGTGAATCTATAATCTAAACTATCAAATTTAGAAATGAGCGAGAATGGAGTATCGCCAGTTTTGCTCCAAAGCGATAGTTAAATCTTTAATTAGATTTGAACGTGAAATGGTAATTAATTTTACCGATAACACCATAGTATTAGATATGGAGTATTACCAGTTTTGCTTCGTGGGATGAATAGGTTGGGATTGGAAAATAAAATAAATAATTACTTCGTTGTGGTTCGCTAATCTCGACTAGTTTAGAAAACCATAATCTGGTTTGAAATGACATCCAAAGGAAGATTAAAGGATAAATTTTAAAAAAAATTATCTTGGATAAAATTAATGGGAACCTTTCCCTAAAAACGTGATTTTGTGAATAAAAGAATATTCTGGATTGGAATGAGGCGTATGTTGTGTTTGTGTAACATTTGTTTTAATATACGCGGGTTGTTCGGAAAGTCCGGGTTTATACCCATTCTGAATAACTGATTCGACGATATGTCGAAGATGAAGACGGTGGTTGAAGACCGGAAGTCTTCACATCGTTTGGATAATTACTGACGATCCTGATTGGGCTGTACACCTAAGAGGATGGAAATAGTTGGTGGTCGTCCAGACGTACTTGGAGATGGATGGATATGCGAGGAAAGTGCCTCCGGTTTCGTTCAGACCCAGAACGAACTTGTAAATGGATTGTGTGTCTGACATTGGATTTTATTCTGTGTTGATTGATTTCTGTTAAATATATATCTGTTTGGCGGCGGAGAATTTATTCTTTTGCTTAACGCCCTTCTCTGAGACGTACGAGCTTAGAGGTTATATATTGATAGATATCAATCGCATGACATGAATTGCCTGTGTGACATACTGAGTTGCATAGATCAAGGCTTCTGTTGAAAAGCAAAGTCTTGTGGTTGATAATCAAAGCACGGCCTACGTGGCAGCTTTGTGTATAACGTGAATTCGCGAGCCTCACACCTCGGTATGAGTCAAAAACGGGATACGGACCGCTGGGAGAGCACGACGTTTCTTTCTAGCTATGGTGGTGTCAGTGACTTACCAGCCCTGACATTTATATACTTTTCACCTTTGTGGTTGTTGGAATGAGGCGCCTCGATTATAGGTCTGTAAGGACCGGGAAACGTGTGTTCAGGCATAATTAATCCTCTAACGTAAGTGAGGACCGACCCAGCCGCATCCGGGGTTGCCCAGAGTGTGTAACCCTGAGGCATTTGCTAGAGTGTCTCGAACGCGGAGAGGAGCTTGCCCCTTGCCTCGACTCATGACGGAAATCCAATTTCCAATACGTGTATTGCGGTTTTAATTGTAGAACTAGTATGGCGACATGATATATGGTACCCATGTCGTCTATGATTTATATTTATGATTGAAATTGTTTTGACACTATACACTTATTATAGTATCAAATGATTTGTTTTAAACGTACCAAGCATGTTTGGCTATTATAAGGGAAAACCCTATCCTCCGGCTTGCGTTGCATTGTGTGATGGGACCT
Source organism: Allium sativum (assembly GCA_030737875.1). Classification (NCBI taxonomy): domain Eukaryota; kingdom Viridiplantae; phylum Streptophyta; class Magnoliopsida; order Asparagales; family Amaryllidaceae; genus Allium; species Allium sativum. Next base: position 974,001,803 of record CM060915.1, on the reverse strand, counting down.
GGGTCTTATAATAGCTTCATTTTTCGAAAAAGCATCGCGTTGTTTATTCTATGCACTGGTATTCTTGGGAGGAAACCCGTTCCGTGTTATACGGCGTGGTCCCTTGAATTACTCTCTTTTAAAATAAAGTTTTAATAACTGTTTTAGTTCTCACACCAGTCACATGACTGACCTGGAGTTTATTGTTTTAACCTAAACTCTGGGTGCCCCTATTTTCCGCACGGGCAGCTAGTAGTTTTGGTTTTGCAGATTTATAATCACAGGAACCTGGTTTACAGCTAGAATGATATCCGGAAAGCTCTGTATCTGTATATCACCTTCAGTTGTGCTTTGTATTATTTTCCGCTGCTATGTAATTTATTGTAATCTCTGATATTTATCGAATGTAATTTATTCATTTATACTCTGTATATTCTTGTATCTGATGGAATTGTTGTAATAACAATGAAATGTTCTTCCGTCTGAGTTCTGATTTGTCCTATTCTCAACGATCAGGGGTTTCGAACGGTCTAGATCGGTTTAACGACTGATTCAGATCGAGCGAAATTCCGTGTCGTCACAGACAGTGAAGTAACTTGGAAACCTAAGGAGGTTTCAATCCAACTAATCCTCTCTGGAGCCATAGTCCTGGCAAGAACGAAACAACTTTTTGAAGAGTTAACGAGTTGGCCCGAACACCTCTCGTACAAATGAATAAAATCGAGGAGAGGACGAACGGAACGGCGGTTCGCGTTCAAGAAAAATAATGATGTCATTTGTAAAAGATAAGGATGAGATAAGCGCGGAACCGCTAGGGATATTGAAACAATGAATCTATCCCGCTATCATAAGCGAATGCAAACCATGAACGAAAGCCTCCGTGGTGAAGACAAAAAGCGTCGGCGATAGGGGATCACCTTGATGTAGTCTCCTCCTCGATTGGAAAAAATCGTTGGTTGATCTGTTGATGACAACGGAAAACTAGCAGTTCGAAATGAACCTCCAAACGATATCAATAAGAGGCTCGGGGAAGCCGAAAGCCCGAAGGACCCTAATGGTGAAAAACCATGACATGCAATCGTTATGTAACGACGGTCGGAACAAAGCCCCTCTTCCTTGTACGCATATGAGCTGGCACACAACTCCCATATAACAAAAGAAATCCCTATTGTTATGTGCATACCAACTCATATTTGTACACAATTCCTTCAATATATTCCATGGTGTGGGACTATTAATTCCAAACCATCATTCCTCCTTAACAACATACGAGACAATCCTAACAGTCTCCCCCTTGACTTGCATCCTACGAGTATCTTTTGAGAGAACTGCCTTGCCTGCATGGCCCAGTCCGAACATTCGGCTTTGATATCACTGTTATGTAACGACGGTCGGAACAAAGCCCCCTTCCTTGTATGCATATGAGCTGGCACACAATTCCCATATAACAAAAGAAATCCCTATTGTTACGTGCATACCAACTCATATTTGTACACAATTCCTTCAATATATTCCATGATGTGGGACTATTAAATCCAAACCATCATTCCTCCTTAACAACATGCGAGGCAATCCTAACAGCGATCATAGGCTTTCACCATATCGAGCTTGATAATTTGAGTAATGTTGGTGAAAAGCCTCTAACCTTACGAACCAGCTGAGAAATAAGCTCTTGAGCTAGAAGAACATTGCCTGCAATAAGGTGCCCTTTAACAAAACTAGCTTGGGAAGAAGAAATACGTTAAGCATAGTGTCTCTGTCTCCAAATCATGATCAAGGATTGGCGAGAGCCTTGATGACAACGCTTTAGAGATTACCTTGCTGGAAAAGTTACACAAGCTAATAGGATGAAAATAGCATGACCGAGGATTCTTGCATTTAGGAATGAGAACAATGTTGGTGGAAGTCTATCCCTTGGGAAGCGCTTCACCTAAGAAGAAAAATTGAATAGCCAGGCAAAAGGTCGATTGAATGACCAGCCAAAAGCTCCGATAAAATCACCATTGAACCCGTCCGGAAAACTCACACTTTCCTTGCTTAGCGAGAACACACAAGAATGAATTTCCTCACTGGAGGAGGGTAGAAGAGATCATCACACTCGTCAGGAAGAACCGACCTTGGACTAAAAGCCAACAAAGTTGGATCAGAAAAAGAGACTGATGGGCTACCGAGGAAGGATTGAAAGTGAGAAAGAATAGTCTCTTTGACTTCCATGGAGTGGAAGTCAGAGAAAGATTTGACCGAAGAATCTGGTTGATAGACAAAAGATTGTTCTTCTTCCTAATAGAGGAATGAAAGAACTTGAAGTTCGAATCGCCATAAGCGATCCACTTGATCCAAGCTTTTTGGTGTAGGAAGTCATTCTCGATGCGCAATTCGGACGAAAAAGCAAGTTAGGCCTGAGCCCAATTCTCCTTATTAGAAACAGAAGGCTCGTTATCGAATGATGATTCTGCCAAGATAAGAATCTCTTTCGCCACCCTAACACTGTCGAATATGTTCTTGAAAACTTGCTTGTCCCCAACCTTGAGACAAGCTTTGAGACGTTTAAGTTTACGCTAAAACACAACAACAGGACTACCAAAAGATGCATTGGACCATGAGTCCAACACAATTTGGTTGAAAGAGAGGCGGGATCTCTACATAGATTGATATTGGTAGGAAGACGGTCCAAACAAGGCTTTGGCCAAGCAAAGAAGAATTAAATTAATTAGCAGTTATTATTCAAAGGAAAATACTAGCATGTGTCCTAAGGGGACGTGTTAAGATTATTAAATTACATATATGCTCCCTCTAAGTTACAACGTTTTTAGTCGTACGAGGATAATCTACATGTTTAAAAAATCATGCTTTTTGGCAATTATTTATCATCCTTAACATGTGCACTTAAGGCACTCAATGATAAAATCCTTACTCAAAACCAGTCTAACAAGTTTTCATGATAAATGGTTAGGTAATAGGATTTTACTGCTAGATGACTTGAACCCCTTAAGAACTACAAAGACTTGCGTGTTGCTTGTGATGTATTTTAATTGCCTTTATTTTCAACTTAATATACGTAAAATCTTGCTTAAAGTCAGGTTCTGAATTATCTATCTAAAATTATTTCTAGTAACTTCACTTTTTCTTTCTTTCTTCTGAAAATCAAATTTAAATTTTATTGGACTAATGTAATCCAATTAAACATGGTTTTTTCTTATATATAATATAAAAGCTATTTTCATTGGCTAAGGGAGCATCTACCCACTTTTGGATCAATGAAGCTTTAATTGTGCTTAGAAAATTCAAACGAAATCAGATTATGATGAAACTTCACAAAAGCACTTGGAAAATGATAACTAAAAAGCAAGATTAAAAATTTGCAACTCATTTTGAGGCTAGGTCATGATTTGCTACTGTGTTATCCTTATGACTCGACTCCAAGTCACAATGGTTGTCCAGATGATTATAGTGACTACCACATGACATCTATACTCCTCATCATTGCGCTCATATAATTTCAAGTGATTCAAATTTCGACGATGATTGGATGACTCATAATTTAGATTTGAACGAACTTGAAGAGTCATGAAGATAAATGGATGAACTAACTTGAAAAGATTCAAGGTTGGACCAAACGATGGAAGGTGGGAGGACGGGAAAAAAGCACAAAAATATGCTAAGCGTATGACTCAAGAACGTGTCATCTCCATGACTTGGCACTTAGTCATGAAATTGAATCATAACGATTTGCACTTCAAAATGGTGATTTGGATGGACTTTAGGATTCTACTGCAACTTAGTTACTAGCCCAATATCCTTATATATATATTACATTCTTCTCCACTTTTCTTCCTTAATTCAATTCAGTATTCCTTGTAAATCCTTTTCTCTTTTTCCTTCTCTCTTCCAGTTCTCTCCCTCTACTTTACTTGATAGGGGCGGCTACTCTATCTATAACAAGAATAAAGTAGCAACTCAGTTTCAAATGGTTTGAGCTTGGAAGCAACCTACTATCTATCGATAGGCGAGAACAGACTCAAATTGCTAGCTGCTTTCTTTATCTCGCTTGCTGTTAGTCCTTCTAGCGCCTTTCGGTTGGGCGGGGGTGCTTGGATTATATTTTATAGCCTCGAAGTAAGAATCCTACAATGTGATAGTATGATTCCCTATAAATACTGGAGCTTTTGCAACTAGAAAATGATCTCCTTGGATCTTGCTAGAAATGCCGCTACTTTGTTGGATCACTTCAGTGTCTCCTTTACTTTCCTTGCGCATTTTCTATTTATTTGTGCTTGTTGTCTTTTGAATTGGTGCTTGCTTATTAGATATGGTTGTTAATCCAATTTCGTGTTAAAATTGTGGAGCTTTGATTGAGAAAGAGGAGGAAAAAGCTTGAAGATCGTAGATTTAAGACAGACGGAAAGATCTTGATGTAGATCTAGGGTCGGAAGAAGTTGGTCTTATCATGGAGACGGTCATGAGGTGTTTTCGCATTTTCGTAGATCTAGTATATATTACTAGAGAAGTCATGAAGAGAATGGTGAAAGAGATGCCAGATGAGATCTTGATTAGGCAATAGGAGTGATGAAGAAGTTCATCTAAAGGATAATGTTCTATAGGAGTTCTGATCAAATTCCAAGAAACGTTACAAGGGCTGCAGGAGTTGGAGGTGATCAAACATGAAATATACCAAAGATCTGAACAAGTTGAAACGAATAAGGCTAAATCTAGAATAGGAGAAGCTTTACTTGGAGGCAATGCCGGAATAACTAATATTGGAATGAATGTGGAAAAGTCAAAGACTATTGGTACTGAAATTAGGAATGCAAATCTTAGCGCCGAAAGGCCATGGATGGAAGAATATGTGCCATAATTTCCCAAGAGAACAATGTTTTAAGTGAAATTGGGATTGTATATCAAGACTTGAATCAACAAAGACAAGAAGAGTATGTGCCCGAGGATGTGTTGGGAATTCCCTTAAGACTAAAGGGAAGGATGTTGTTATGAATTAGATGGAATAAATGATTAGGAGAGCTGTTAAAGGAGGATCAATGAATAAATGCTTAGGAGATGTCAACAAGAATATTTGTACTACTAATATTCAAAATGTTAGAATTCCCCTTCACTTCAAGCTTTCAACGATATATACTTATGACGGAAATTCGGATCTAAACGTTCATCTGATGATATATATACTTGACATATTAAAGTGTTTGGAGCTTCATAGGAGTTGATGAGGCCTTTTTTCCCACTTTACTTGAACGATTTAGTCGTAATATAGTTTAAGAAATTGAAGATCAAACCTGTCCTTTATGGGCCGAGCATGTGAATCGATTCCTGTGGAAATCAGAGCACACATCTCAGATGAAAATACAAAACGCCACTTTCTAGTGTGATGCAAAGACCGAGAGAGAGCCTAAAGTATTATCTAACTAGGTTTAATGCAGAAATGGTTGTGGTGGATAGGCTGAATCCATCAATCATCTTAATATCGACGCTTTTGGGAGTTGGGAGTTGTGAGCATGACATATCTCAAGGTGTCTTTGGAAAGGGATTCACCTTTGGATTTGATCGAATTCTATCATGAAGCTAAGAGATATCTACGGTAGGAGGATGCATAAGCTAAAGAAAATAATATTTTTGATGAATTTAATGTTGTGGAAGGCGCAAAATTGCCTAGAATTGAATCTAAGTAGGGTAAAGGGAAGAAGCGAGTTGATGATGACCATGTGGAACATGGAGAAGGAAAGAGGAAAAAAGTGAATCCAATTTCTTATCTTACGTAGACAGATAAAACCCCAAATGTGATCTACTTGGAACTAGGGAGCACCTTCTGTATCAAAGGCCAATGAGAAGAGAGCTTGGGGAGGGTAAGCGGATATATGGAAAGTATTTCCTATTCCATGAGTTGGATGAGCACAACACAAATGATTGTAGGCATTTATAGAATTTGATTGAGGAGTATAGTAGGAGCAATCAATTACAATAAGCAAAAGGGAAGGCTGGCCTCAGGACAGTTGCAGGGAGACACTTTGCATTGGTTGAACGGTGTTCAACTACGACACCGTAGGATGGAATCACTTGGGAACACTTATAAAGGAGGATTAGGGAAAGGTTTATGTTAGAAGCTTTCGAGACCACGATGATGAGGAAGTTTTTTGATTTGAAGCAAGGGGATACGACAGTGGTTGAGTATACCGCTAGGTTTGATGAATTGTCTCGCTATGCCCCGGAGACAGTTGACACTTTCGTATTGAGGAATGAGAAATTCATTAAGGGGCTAAGGTTTGAGATTACGAAAGCTAGAATGCGTCATTTAAGAGATACATGTCATGTTATGGTGGAAATGACCATTTGTAACGAAGAGATGCTTACGGAAGGTGGGAGCCATGGGTATCAGGAAAGAAAAAGGAAATTCTTCAAGACTGGGAAGGCTTATAAAGAGGGAAAGCCCAAGAAAAATAAGGCAAAAGTTGCTTACTTTAAGTGTCATTGGAAGGGTCACTATTCAACTGAGTGTAAGGCAACGAAAGTCAAGAGCACTTCGGGGAAGTCGAATGCCATTGTTAGGTGCTTTAATTGCAATCAGCATGGATATTAAAATGATAAATGTTCGAAAGCAGCCAAGGGAGTGGAACCTTTGTCTTCTAAACCCACTGCTATAGAAAAAGGGAAGACAATGTTAGAAAATACACTTCTGTTGTGTAGCATACCCGTTAGAGTTTTGTTTGACACTGATGCAACACATTCATTTACCTCTAGATGTATTGTAGATAATTTTTCTTTAGAACCATCATGCCTTTTTTCCTTTAGGGTAGTTAATTCTATCGAAGGGTACACTACTCTGAAATTGAGATTCGATAACATAGATTTTAGTTGGTAGGTTATACATTTGTTTGTAACTTGTATGTGTTTTATTTTGAGGTTTTGTAATCTTTTTGGATATAGATTGGTTAAGTTGTTATCATGCGAGAGTATTGTGTCGAAGCAGAGAAGTATCGTTGAAGCATCCCAATAACACTGATAGGATTATGTTCTTGGTGGAAAGAGGAGTTCCACAAATGCTCTCTTTGATGAGTGTTTTGGAATTGGAGGAAGAGGTAAGTAGCTTTCTTTTTGTTAAGGAATTTGCTGACATCTTCAGGCCAGTCAAAGGATTACTGCTGAAAAGAGTTAATGAGTACCAGACCAATCTTGTGCCGGGATCTGAGTCAATGAGTGGGCCACCAAGCCAAATGAACCCTTTAGAGATGAAGGAATTGAAAGTGAAACCTGTTGAGCTGGAAGGTAAAAGCTTCATTCGTTCATGTAGGTTGACTTAGGGGGCATCGGCAGTATTTGTGAAGAAGTCCGATGGATCATTAAGAATGCATATTGATTACCGGAAGCACAACAAAAGGATAGTGAAGAATAAGTATCATTTGCCTTGTATTGATGATCTGCTTGATCAATTGAGCGAATAGAAAGTGTTTTCTCGGTTGGATTGGACAACTAAGTTTCACCAGTTGAGGGTAGCGAAAGATAGTATTCAGTTGTCAATGCTTTGTACTAGATATGGATTGTACAAATGGATGGTTATGCCATTTAAATTAACACACGCACTAGGTTTCTTCGTGGTATTGATAAACCGAAGATTTGTTTTGGTTTTCATTGATGATATACTAGTTTATTCAAAGGATGCATAACATCATGGAACTCACCTTCAGATAGTGCTAGAGACTCACCAATTGAAAGCCAAGTTTTCTAAGTGTTGGTTGGGAAAAAAAGTGAAGTTCCTTGGTTACGTGGTTCCGGAAGAAGAATTATCGGTAAATCCAGCTAAGATTGATACTATCGTCAGTTGGAGGGGTCTGAAAGTGTTACGGAGATCCGAAGCTTTCTGGGATTGACCGGGTGCTATTGAAGATTTATTAAGGACTTTTCATGGATAGAGACGCCGCTTACTGAGCTAAGTAAGAAGGAAGTTAAGTTTATTGTTCGTCTTATAAGTGTGAGGAAGCATTCCAAAATTTGAAACACTAATTGACTGATGCTCCTGCGTTAGTAGTGCCGAAAGGAAACCAGGGTTTGGTTGTTTATACCATTGCATGCGAAACATGGTTAGATATTGTTCTTATATAGAAGAGAAGGGTTATTGGTTATGCTTAACAACAACTGAGACCTTATATAGTCTGCAACTCATGACCTTGAGTTAGTAGTTGTTATTTTCACCTTGAAGATTTGGAGGCATTATTTATGGATGAAAGTTTGAGTTATTCACAGACCATAGGTCATTGAGATATTTGTTTTCTCATAAGGAACCAAATATGTGGTATTATAGATGGCTGGAGTTCTTGGTGACGTATGACTTCGGCATAGAGTATACTTGTGGGAAAGGGAATAAGATTGTTGATGCTCTTAGTAGGAAGCGCCAAGGGATGTTGTTGGTTGAGACGACCGCCCTACACTTATAACACCCAAATAATGCACGGTAGAAGTGTTTGGTCAATGTAAGGCGATCATCAATGTAGAAAATAAAAGAAATAACCCAGAAACTTGTCGTATATCTCATAATGCATGGAAGAAAATATAATGGTAACATAACATATATAAAACAGGTGAGATATCAGATAGCTGATAATGAATCAATAACATCATAGTATCAGATCCAAAATACAACATAATCATAATAGAGTCATACATAAGGATAATCAAAATAAACTGTCTCTATATAAAATACTATCATGCCTAAAGTAGTGAACAACATAAGTAATCAGGGTATATAATAGAACAATACGTAAAACAGCCTCCTTCTTGTCCTCAGCCCAACTACTCAAGCGTACCTAACCTGACTCTAGTTTGCTCATTTAAGAGCACCTAGAGTGATAAGAAGCAATGCATATATCCATAGGTCAGACAAAGTCTGTGCGAACGATAGTATCACAAGTACTAACAACGTAATACAATAGGTCTGAAAAGTCATATCTGACCTGTCAGCACCCAAATAGTTAGCATATGTAATAATGATAATGCACTCTACTCTAAGGTCATCATAATACCAAGTGTAAATACGAGTGTATGCGATAATGCAATAACAAGTAATCATCTGAAAGTATCATCCACCCTCACAGTCACTCACTCAGTGTGTTGAGTATGCATAGTTTATGTATGATCCGTAGTTGGGTCTAGGACCATACTGGTCTGGGTCCTCTCATGCCACTTAAACAGTTAAATTCTAAACTATCTAATGATAGTCCGAGGTATCTGGGTCCAAAGTTTATGAGCCATCATCTCCTTAAGGGTCATCATCACCTAGTGTGTTGCTTAGGGTCATCATCACCCAATAAGCGTCATCATTATACCCCCTCTTTTCAAGTACCCTTTGATACTACAGACATTGTGAGCTCCTTAGCACACACATCCTCAGCAAGGTTCGTCTCGAGGGTCACCCCTATGATTCCTAGCTTAGAACCTTTTTTGTGGTTCTTACCTATAACTTACTTCGCCTCTCGGAATCAAAGTAGCCTTATTGGAGTCGTTCTTTAAAATGGAAGAATCATAGCCGTAGATAGTTGTTGCATGAGCTACGACATCAAGGGTCACGAACCATACTCCATCGCCAAGGCGCTTCCCCCTAGAAGTCACCTAGACCAATCCCCATAGAGTTTGGATCGGTATAACCGATCTGGCTCGGATCAGTATACGCGATCCAACTCAAATCGGTATACAAGATCCAGCTTAGATCTGTGTAGTAATCCAATTTTGATTGGAAAACTAACCCAATCTCGGATAGATGTACCGATTTGATTTCAGATAAGTGTAACGATCTGATTTCGGATCGATAGGGTCGATCCAAGTTCATCCACCCCGACAAAGCATTTACCACGGACCTAATCCAATAGACAGATCTGAAGTAGTGCCTGTGACATAACTTGATCTCCTCAACTCCAAACGACATCAAACTTTGTATGTGCTTCTTAGGACCTTCCTTGTTGTCCCTTAGAAATTTCATGCCAATCTAGCCTATGTCGAAGCAAAGCTATGCCATTCTCCACCACATAGCTTCCTATATCTAATACGCCATTCGTTCTACGTTTGCATCCATTTTAGTATTCCTAAACAAGCATCTAGCATATAAAAACATGCTCAAACAACATTTGGTTCAGTCAAGACAATCAGGGAATTAAAACAAGAGAAGATGGCACATACTCATAAGGTAGTATTTGACCCTCCTCCCTCCCATATTTGGGGTTTTACAAACATTATCCAAATTGCCTCAAACTTGCATACCAGTGATAATATGATTAATCATGCTTTATAAGCATTTTCCCAAAATTATAGAAGATGATTGTAAGCTAATATAACTAGTTAGAGGGTAAAGATACTGACAACTCATCATAATAACCAAAGCTTTCTTAGATCCAATGTGAATAGTGCTTTTCACAAATCCTTAGGTGTTGGAGCAGCTTTTTTCTTGATTTGATATTTATTCGACTTAATCCTTCACTAATGATGAGATTATGCTAGTTAAAGTAAGGTTTAGAGAGGGAATTGAGAGACAGAAGCCATTAACGGGTTTAGGATCTATTTTAGGAGTTGTGAAATGAAAGGTAATGATTCTCCAACTCACTTCAGGCCCCCATGAGTCCAAATCTCTAAATGGGTCTTGGACCCATCCAATGATGGCCTATTTTGGCTCGATTAACCTGGCTAACTCTCTTCAAACCTTAGTTCATACATTCCTCCCAAATAGTAAGTCCTTTTTCTTAATGTGGCCACTCTATGAAATATGAAACCATCATCCAGATCCAACATAAGTGGTTTAGGTCTAGATCCTTTACCAATCAAAAGCTATGGATGAAATAAGATTCTCCAAGGATAAAAGGGTTATATAAAAATTCAACAAAAATAGTGAAGGTAAGAAACCACCCTAGTATTCATTTTCCAAAGTTATAGAAACATTCGACCTCATATGCAAATAATATAGGTAGTCTATATCCTTTTATTGTTGCATTGGTTATGTTGAACGAGTGGAAAGATTTAGAAGCTTTAGTAACATGTAATGTAAGGATTAGGTCGACAGCGAGCTCTAGTGGAAGCACATCGATGGTGGCATTTTGAGCCCATGTGCACTGGGGGCAGGGAAATCTCGTTTCAAGACAATATCGCCGAAGGTTTTGAATCCAACCCTCTTATTATATTAGCAAGCGACTCGTCTTCTATGCGCCTCAACACACAGATTATCTTCTTCTATCTTCTCTTCAGTCATATCCATAGATTATAAGAAAAGCGCTTTCTTAGTCAACGGGGCGTAATACGTCGTCCGATGAGAGGGGGTTCGAGTTCTACCGGGATAATAGCTTCAGAGTCGTAGGACAAGGCGAATGGAGTATCGACAGTCGCAGACTTATGGGTTGTTCGATATGCCCAAAGGGCTAAAGGTAGTTCATCGACCCATTTGCCTTTGGCCCGCTCCAACCTTTTATTTGGGATGGACTTAGTGATCTTGTTTATGGCTTCAACTTGTCTATTAGATTGTGGGTGTGCAACTGAAGTGTACTTCTTTTTGACATGATATCGTCGGCAGAAATATCTAAATTCTAAGTTGTTGACTGGATCCCATTATCAGTTATGATGGTCTAGGGAAGCCAAAATCGGCATATGATGTTTCTGACGATAAAGTTGATCACTAGCGCTATCGTGATCATAGTTAATGGTTCAACTTTGTCCCATTTTATAAAGTAATCCACAGCCACAATCACATACTTTGGTCCACCTTTAGAAATTGGAAAGCTTCCAATGATGTCCAACCTCCATACACCAAGTGGCCAAGGACTAACCATTTAAGTGAGTTGAGTTGGTGGAGCTCTCTGAATTTGGGCAAACCTATGACCCTTATCGTAGTGTTTGGAATAGCTAGCTGCATAATGACTATAGATAGGCCAAAAGTTGCCATAGAGAAGCACCTTCTTTGCCAGAGTCTGCCCCTCGATGTGAGTGATGCATTCACCTTCGTACACTTCCTACAACACTCATTTGACACGTCATTGGCGACACAACAGAGCATAGGAACCGAGAACCCTCTTCTATATAGCATATCTCCTGGATGATATATCTTTAGGCTTTGTGTACAATAGCTCGCTTTTCATTCTTTCATTGCGGGAGAGTTCCTTTCTAGATAAAGTTTTTTATAAGGGTCATCCACGGCTCTTTATTATGTTCGGTCTCCAAGGCTTCATCAGTCTCCATCTGGTCAATGCTCGGAGTGCCTAATGTTAAGATTGGCACCCTTTCTGCTTCATCTTTAGTGTCGGAACTATCTAATTTAGCTAATCTCTCGGTCTTTTGATTTTCCTTCCTCGGAATATGTGAGATGCTATGGTAGTCAAAGCTGTTCAATAACTCTTCTACCTGTTTGAGCATTGACCAAATGTCGAGGATCGTGCCTATACATGTGTCATCATGTCAGGATAGCTCGTCTCCATCTATAACCACGCATAGTGAGAATAACTTTCACGATTAATATTCATATGCTAGAAAATTAACATCATATGAAATGATAATGATATTAGATTTATTTTGTGCATACTTGGTTGATAACCGCTTGAATTGTTAATTTAAATTTGTTTAATTAGTTAACTGTTAATTTCATGAATCTTATTCGTTAAATTCAAGCAGTTATCAACCAAACAACCACACAATAAATATAATATCATTATCATTTCATATAATGTTAATTTTCTAGCATACTAATATTAATCATGAGAGTGATTCTCACCTTGCGTGGTTATAGATGGCAACGAGCTAACCCAACATGGATATAGGCACGATCACTTGGACACGCATACAGATACGAACATGTCCTTGACATAAGCCCGGTTCAATTGACACAACAACCAGACTTTAGATTATCACCCTAAGGCCAAATTACATGCGCAGCCAAAATCCATCTTGCGAAACCATAAGCCGTTGAATCCTAACTCCGTTCGCTTATTTTCTCAGCTAATTTTTGTGTCTCGCATCCTCTCTCTCTCTCTCTCTATATATATATACATGTAAGTTTACTTCGTGCACTTATACTTCTCTCTATTGTGTGGTTCTTACGTGAAGGAGTAGTTGTAGCTCGGAGGCTGGAGATGGTGCAGTGAAGGGTGGAGGGATCAACTCGGGTTGGTGGTCGGTCCGACATGGATGTGGTTGGGCGTTGATGAGTGGAAGGAAATGCGGTTTCAGGTTTTAGGGTGGCCAGGCGGGAATGACAGAATAGGTTGGATCTTAAGCGGTTGAGCAAACTAGGGCATAGCGGCTTTAGGGTTAGCGGATTTCAGGTCAAGAGGGAGGCACTGGTGGAGAGCAGGGTGATCTATTGAGGACCCCTATCATCTTCCAACTGTAACAAGCCACCTTTTTGGATAGTTATAGATCAACAATAAAATATTCAAACCATTCAAAAATATAGACTTTTAATGGGTTTGTTCTAAAGAAACAAAATTCAGAAGAACAAATGCAGATTCTCGCAGCGGAAGGGTTAGAATATAATAACAAAATATCATAAGTACATATAATAGTTCATGAAGTAGTTTACATTTGATTTCACTTATACACATAATACAGAATGATACAAATTACCAAATAGAATAAGTAGTACTACTATAGTAATAACTAGGGTCTTTGGCTCTATCATAGTCTTCTGAAACCAATATCTTCGCTAAACTGACATACTCGGTCTGACCAGAGCGTAATATAAAACGAAACACTCGAGTCTGGATTAATAATCTTATGCATATAAAATCAACTAAAATGAAATACTTAGGTGACATATACAAGTAATTTAACACAAGAATATTCTCAAGATCCTGACATTATATTTCATTTTATTATCTGGTTTATTTTTAGTTATTGGTTTATTTCAAATATTGACTTCACTATGGTTTTCCAAAAATCAACTCAATATTCAAATCCATACTTTGAATCCCAATTCCACTTCATATATTGGTATTAACGTAAATTTCAAATTTCCACATGAAGATTCATTTCCAGACTTTAATTCAATTTTGATTTCATATGTCGCGTATCTCATTTATATATTAATTTGAATGTTTAGACTCAATTGCTCGGATTGGAAATAAGCTTTAAGTCAACCATTACTATTTCTAAATAGTAAAATTTATATATATACACATAATAGTTTGAATTAAATAGTTAATAAATCTTTAAATATAAATAATAATAAATTAGATAGAAATTTTAATATTAGGTAAATTTTCATAATTTTTGGAGCTAGCGTGTGGCGTGCGAGAAGAAAACGTACGCTAAAATCGCATATTGAGATTAAGCTAAATCGTGTTTGAAAAATAAAATGGAAGGTTAAACGAACTCGAAATTCAACGAAACCTATTCCGTTGGATCCAGAATTACGTTTATTGTCAAAATCCAAAATTTCATGGCAAACGGAATTAATTTGAGATCGTGCGATCAAAAGAGGTGGATGCTAACTAGCACACTTTTACAAACATAGAATTATAAAACTTGAAATTAAACAGAGGTCATCCAATGGGCCAAGGTGAATTTGTTGCGAGTCACGGGATCGCACCACCTCAGTGATCCATGTAAGGGGTGGTAATTTTGTGTTTAAGCCAGCCCCTCTTTTCCTTTTCTTTCTTCCTTTCTTTTCTTTTACAAATCACCTCCTCCTTCCTTCTCTTCCTCTTCAATGGCCTCCCCTTGCCTCCTCCTCGCCCATTAGCCACCGCCAGCCTGACCGCCGCCTCCTCCTCTCTCTGGCACCGCATGCAACAACAACAACTCCTCATTCGGTCATGGGCCCCTCTTCTCCCCCTTTGCTCCGAACACTCCATTTTCCCTTCTTTTCGCACTCCATCACCTCAAACTCCTCCTTTAACACCTCCTACACCATGCACGAAGCTCGTAGACCCCACTCCTCCTTGCGACAGTCCCGGACAGCGGAACCCGCAGACCTCGTAGGCTTAAACACCCTTTTTTTTCTTCCTTCGTTTAGCTCTAAACTCCTGGATCTTCAAGTATTTGCTAGTTAGCGAGTGTTAGCAAGTCGTTCGAGCTCCATAGACTACTGAAAAGTCGCGCAAGAGTTTGAAAAGTGTCATTGAAGCTGTAGCGGTGATTAGCGTATCTGCATTCCTTCCATTTGAAGTTTGGTGGAGTGGAAACCATCGGTGAGGAATCTAAATACGTAAAGGGCTAGTTAAAAATAAACGTTTAATAGTTAATTGATTGAGTTAAATATTCATTAGTGATTAATCATATAAATTTAATATGATGTTAAATGTTGAGTAGAGCGATAAAACTATGATTTTTATCTAATATTGGTAAGAAATTGAAACTCATTTAAAAAAGGGGTAAAATAAAATAAACGGTTGACACTTAAATGTTAGTAGTTAATAATTGAAATTTATCACGATGTTATGCGATGAATATTGGTTCATAATAATATTTATTTATGATGATGAAAGTTAATGATTAGTAAGTTAAAAATATCATTTTTAAATTGGTATATGCGTAGTTATGTGTGGTTGCACGAAATTAAAATTCACATAGAAGGGGAATAAATTCAATTGACTGCCGATTGTTAATTAGAAATATTTCATAATGTTTATCACTGATTATACAAGTATATTAAAATTTTAAACATTGAGTAGTGCGATCAAAATATCCTTTTTATCTGTTATATGCGATATTCCTTAAGTTCAACGCATGAACTGTACACTAAGTTTATTGAAAATTTGTGGCGCCTTAAATGGCATTGATTAACTAATTTATATTATTATTGATTGCTAGTAAATTGGATGCGCTGTTATGGTTGTTTGAATGTAATGAAAATAAACTCGATAAGACCAAATTTGGGAATTTTATAACCATATAACGTGTCGGTCCAGATTTAAGTAGAAAGGAATTTTGGTCTGCACTTGATGTTTCTCCCACTTCTATAGAAATTATTCCTGTTGTTAAGAATTTTGTGGATGTGTTTGAAGAAGTAGATAGCCTTCCTATGCGAAGAGAGATTAATTTCAGAATTGTTCTAGTTCCAAATGCGAGGCCAGTTGTGCATGCAATTCATAGGATGACATTGGAAGAGAAAGAAGAGTTGAGTGGCCAAGCTCGACAATTTTTATGAAATGGTCTAATTGGGCCTAGTTTTCGAGTTGGGGAGCAACAGTGGTGTTCGTTCCAAAGTAAGACAGTTCCCTCAGATTATGTATGGATTACCAAGACCTCAACAAGCAAACGCTTAAGAATAAATATCCACTATTGCGGATAGATGATTTATTAGATCGCATGATTGCAGCGATAGTATTTTCGAAGATGGACCTAGCTACTGGTTTTCATCAATTAAGAATCACTAAAGAATGTGTTCCTTTGACAACTTTCAGAGATTCAGATTTATTTTATGAATGGTTAGTAATGCCGTTTGGGTTATGCAATTCCCCTGCTTATTTTGTCTATTTGATGAATATAGTATTCCGTGGAGTATTGAATAAGTTTGGTTGTTTTCATTGATGATATTCTAATCTTTTTAAAGACAACGAGTGTAACACCCCGCCTCCGCTAGGGTCACTCGCAAAGGAATGCACTAGCTTTAGAGGGGCATTATTGGTAAACATGCACAGAAATATCACAAGACAGAACATATAAAATAGCGGAAGTAAAATTGAACTTTCATAAACATTAATAATTAAGGTCTAAAGCCTTTTACATCAGAGTACATCAAAACCTGTCTTGCAATAGTAAAGAAGCACAAAGACTTTTTCATAAATTATTCCCCAAGTAAAAACAGTAAAGTAGCCATAGCCAAGAAAAGTCCAAGCCATCCATGATGACCTTCAAGCAGAAGAAATCCGAACTAAACAGCAGTATTTCCTCCCTGTAACCTGGGGGGGGGAACGGAAGAAAAGAGGCGAAACAAAATGGGTCAGTCAAAAAGACTGAGTAAGCCCTATCTACTATCAGTATAAAAACTAGTAAAGTTAACTGACATGAGAAACTGAGATGAACATAAGCATGATGACAAGATAGATAAGCTAAATCAGAATAACAGGATGAACTACTGAACTCAGATAAACTAAGGTGTCCTGATACATTACGGTGTCAAGATAAAACAAGGTATCCCGTCGTCAAGTTCCTGTCAAATATAATATTCCCAAGATATCTATTACGTATAACATCCCACGGTATCTATCCTGTCTTTTAGCTCTGCACCTACCGTACTAGTATCCCCACCGTATCATGGGTTAACCATGAATGACCCTTACTCAAAAGTCGTGTAATGGTCCATGTCAACCTAATATATCGCATATATAGGTTACTCAACTCGTATGTTTTATTCCATGTAAGTGTTCAGTCCCTTGCCATAGACCATACAGGCTTTCCCATGAGATTCTATACTACTTTAACATAATTCCATGATTCCTAAGATCGTTTTGGATTGTTACCCTATATCTAACTAGGGTCTTTCAGTATGAATCATTGTTTGTACAACTAGGACTTATGCTACCTAGGACTACTAGGGATTACGCTTACCTATTGCACGTTTTCGTATCTCGGTTTTGGTTCAACCACCCAAGGCCACTAGGATTTACGCTAACCGTCAACCGCGCCCTTTTTCCCACGCATTCATCGTGAATCGTTTTTCCATGACTGTATGCACATGTATCACATCGTGCCATCCGAGTCCTGTCACAGGGCAGACCAGGAAATACAGGACTCGGTCGGGAGCTTTCAATTTATCTGCCGATGCAGATGCTAAGGTCTGTTTTTCTATACGTGGCTATGGTCCCACGAGACCCCTCCCTCAACTAGTGAAAGACAAGACAGGATAAATCCTGTATGAGAACACACTACTGGCCAACCCACAATCCTAGCCTTACCGCAACCATAATTAGATAGCAATTATGGTCTATTGGGTGTTCTCTGCCTTTCCGTACGTACACGCTTGACCAAAGATGGTAGGTAGCCTGACGAAAAGTGCTATCTAGGGTACGACCGTGTATCGTCGACTATCCCCTATCCATCCCCGTCTTTAGGTCGCTCGTATAGCAACCAAGGCATACTCTTGGTTCTTCTAACGCAGACCTTAACCTCTCATGAGCCTAGTATGATCACCTGGCAGCTCACAGAGGGATACCAAGAATATCCTCACGTTCCCCGAAGCCGCTGCTTCGTTACCCAGTTCGCTGGAGCCTTTATCTAAATCAGATACTTGCTCCTACTCGTATACTTAAACGATGACCTACCGTATCAGGTTACTCATCTATCTATGAACTGGTCTAAATTTCCTTGACTAAGAATCATTACTTAGTTATTCTTCAACTAAGGTTTACCACTTAGCCTTATTCCCGTTATCCTTGTTAACCTCGGTTATCCACCTAATCCTCAGAACTAGGGTTTACATAATGGATTAAGTGTCACTTAAGTTCATGACTTAACCCGTCTACAAACCATCTCAAAATTGGCTAAGTATCCAAGTTCAAGACTTAACCCTACGAACCATGTGTCAAGTTGGTTAAGTATATTAAGCAATTCACGACTTAACCTCGTCCAATTATCATTCTAGATTGGTTAAGTATATATTAACTTGACCCTATCAGTTTACTTAGTCAAATCGGTCAAGTGTATTCAAGCGATTCGTGACTTAGCCTTATCATGTTTTCACGTTGTATTGGTTAAGTATAGGTTAACTGAACCTCAATAAATTAACGGGTTAGATTGGTTAAGTATAGGTCACTTAACCACATCAAATCATCATGCTAGATTAGTTAAGTGTTTAACTTAACCCCATTGAACTGCCAAGTGGGACTAATTAAGTCTAGGCTAACTTAACCCCATCCGATTTCCATGTTTAGACTAGTTGAGTCTAATCTTAACCCCATCCATTAACTATCTTTTTCGTTTAAGCGTCATTAAGAAAACTTACTTAACCTTACCAAGTTATCGTGTTGGATTGATTAAGTGTTGGTTAACTTAACCATTTCAAAATCACCGAATTGGATGGGTTAAGTCCAGATTAACTTAACCACATCCCCTAACTGTATTATACGGTTAAGTGTAATTGGGAAAGCTTAATTAACCGTATCGAATTCACATGTTGGTTGGGTTAAGTGTTGGTTAACTTAACCCCGTCCACTAGTCGTATAAATATGGTTAAGTGTCATTAGGCAAATCAAGTTACTTAACCTACCCAACCTTGTCATGTCTTGTTAAGTATCATTAGCCTAATCAATTTACTTAACCCACTTGTCCATGTCATATTTGGTTAAGAGTCATTAATCAAATTAACTTAACCCTATCATGTGGCATTAATTACTTAATGCACCTCAACCTCTCACATTAGACTTTGTTGTGGTTACTAGTTAAGCCGGTCGGTTCCGGGTAGCTTTACACCACAACTTGGTCTAACCTCGGGTCCAAGCACAACACGACCAACTTCTCACATTGGGTCCTATTGTTTGCAACTACTAGTTAGGCCGGTCGGTTCCGGGTAGTTTTACGTTGCAAACTCAACCCAACCTCGAGTTGGCCACTTTCATGTTTAGTCAAGTGTCATGTTCATATTCAAGTTTTCAAGCAATTGGGTAGACCTAACTTAATAGGTAAATTCCCAATGGGTAGACCTAACTTAATAGGTAAATTCCCAAGCTTATGTTTTCAAGCATACTTACATGTCAACTTCCATGTTATGTTTCAAGTCATGTTTTCAAGTTGTATTTTCATGTCATTAGAAATTACCCATAACATAACCCAACGCTTTTAAACTCGCATATACGTTCGCAACAACGTAATGGATTAAAAGAAGAGGCTTGGCAAAGGCATGACAAAAATGGATATTAAGCCACAAGTTAATCATGGTGGCAAATGAGGCACAAATGTGTTCATTAGCTTGCATGTTACATTCTTAAGCCTCAAAAACATGCATAAACCCAAACTTGGCACATAAACGAATCATGGTGACAAAAGACATGGAATGATGACTAGAAACTCGCATGTATCATCATATAAGGGTTATGACTTCATATGCAAGTTGACATAAAGATTATGAAGGTTCTCATGTTGCATAATGCAACATTTCAACATAAAGGTTGTAGCTTTTAGCTCATAAGATCAAGATAATGACTTCATAAACTTGCATGACATGATAGCATGTATCATTCTCAATGATCAAACCCAAACTTGCAACATGAACATTTAACTTCATAGTTAATATCTAAGAGTAGGGAAAGGGCTTACATTGCTATGAAGGCACAAATCGATTTGAATTAAAGATTGTTATGAAGCCTATGCATGCCATCACCCAAAACCCAAAGATGAACACTCCAAATAAGTAAAAACCCCATCTTTATGAACAAAGATCAAAGCTTTAGCCTTGAAATCAACTTGAGAAGCTCTCATACTAACATAGGGACTCTCTAACACTCACATGATCATGAAACCTCTCATAGAAATGAAGTGGAGGCTAGGATTTTTAGTGGAGGCCATGAGAGGAGCAATTTTGCCATAGTTTAGTTGCATGAATGAATAATGAGGGTTTAGGGATAGGTTAGGGGCTTATTTATAGAGATTAGGAGTGATTAGGACCTTAGGATTAACCCTAGGATCAACCTGAGCCGTCAGATTTCAAACCAGGCCCAAAAACCTAGTCAAGACAGGAAATAGGTGCACCAGGCAAAACTGCCCGGCCACCATAAGTCGACCCCCAAGTCGACAGCCCTGTCGACTTGGGTCAAGACAGGTCGACTCCCAAGTCGACAGGCCTGTCGACTTGGGGTGCCTGGTGGGAATTTTTCCCGCCTGGCCTTCCAGCCCTAATATTTGAAATTAGAACTCGTTTTTGAACTTGAATTTTCTGAAAACTTCATCGGACCATAACTTGGTCATACGGACTCCGATTCTCGAAAACTCAGACTCTATTTCGTGTATTTTTCCGAGATGAACGCAATGGCATAGCCCGTTTTACTTGATTCAGAATTTAAAATTAAATTCTGCTTTGATTCTCGTCTTAACATGTTATCGAAATACGGGTTGTTACAACGAGTGAGCATGTGAAACATTTGGAACATGTATTGGAAATTCTGAGAAAGAATATATTAAAAGCCAAATTTTCTAAATGCATATTCTGGAAAAAGAAGTGAAATTACTTGGTCATGTAGTATCAAAGGAAGGGATATCAGTGGATCCAGGCAAGATTACGGCCTCCGAGATTGTAAGTAGCCAATGACGCCTACAAAGGTTAGGAGTTTTCTTGGGCTGGCAAGTTATTACCAGAAATTCATTAAAGAATTTTCGAAGTTATCTAGTTCATTGACTAGCTTATAAAGAAGTATGCCGGATTTAATTGGACATCTAGATGTGAATCAGCTTTTCAAGAGCTGAAAGAAAGATGAACTACTGCACCAGTATTGATGATAATAGATGGCAATTAAGATTTAACCATCTATACAAATGCTTCAGGGGAAGGAGTGGGCGTAGTGTTGATGCAGAGAGGCAAAGTGGTTACTTATGCAAGTTGTTAGTTGAAGCCGCATGAGAAAAGGTATGCTACTCATGATTTAGAGTTGTTAGCCGTGGTATTTGCTTTAAAGATTTGGAGGCGTTACCTATTGGGTGAGAAGTTTGAGTTATTTACATATCATAAACCTTTGAAATATCCATTCACCCAAAAAGATCTGAATATGAGGCAGCAACGTTGGTTAAAGTTTCTTGCAGTGTATGATCTTGAAATTATATATGCTCCATGAAAAGTCAATGTTGTGGCAGATGCACTTAGCAGAAAGAATGCAATCAATATTAATCTGATTATTACACCTTCGTTGATCGAGAAGATTTCTGTTTTACAGAAGGACGATGAGTTTATTCAAAAATTAACAATAGATTCAGGATGGAAAAGTCTCAAATTTTCAGATTGATAGCAAAGGAATTCTGAGATTACAAGGATGAATCTGTGTTCCGAATATTTTTTAGCTCAGAAGAGAGGTAATGGGTGAATGCCATAAATCTAAGCTAAGTATCCATCTAGGGGTGAATAAGATGTATCGAGATCTGAAGTGCACATTTTGGTGGAAGTATATGAAAAGAGACATCTTGATAAATATTAGCAGGTGTTCAACTTGCCAACAAGTTAAGAGTGATCAGCAGAGGGTTGTTGGATTGTTGCAACCATTAGAGATTTTAGAATGGAAGTGGGATCAGATTTGTATGGATTTTATTGACGGTCTGCCTAGAACCAAGAAAGGTAATCATGGCATATGGGTTATAGTAGATCATTTAACGAAGAGTGCGTATTTTCTTCCAGTTAAAGCTAATAGAACAGCTCAGAGTCTGGCTTAGTTATACGTGAAAGAGATTGTTCGACTGCATGGAGTTCCCAGCAGCAATGTTAGTGACCACGGTCCGATTTTCGCCAGTAAGTTCTGGGAAGCATTTTAGTGTGAGTTGGGAACAAAACTAAATATTAGCACTGCATATCACCCTCAGACAGATGGTTAGACTGAGAGGGTGGATCGTATTTTGGAAGATCTGTTGTGAGCCAGTATTCTTGATTTTGGAGGATTTTGGGAAGATCATATACGTCTGGTTGAGTTCTCGTATAATAACAGCTTCCAAGCTAGTTTGAAGATGTCACCGTTTGAGGCATTATATAGTAGATCATGTAGATCTCCTGCATGTTGGATAAAGACTGGTAGTCGGATGGTGTTAGGATCCAGGAAGCTGTAGATAAAGTACTTTATATGGAAGCAATTGAAAATTGCACAAAGCTAGAGAAAAAGTTATGCTGATTCTAGAAGAAGAGATGTAGCCTTTGTTGTTGGCGATCTAGTGATTTGAACGTTTCTCCGTTAAGGGGAGTAATCTGGTTCGGAAAGACACAGAAGTTAACACCTAAGTATATTGGTCCGTTCCCAATACTGGAAAAGATAGGAACTCTAGCTTACAGGGTTCAGTTGCCACATTGGTTTCCTGGAGTACATGACATGTTTCACGTTTCTATGCTCCGGAAATATGTTCATGATCCAGACTTGATTGCAGAAGGGGCATCTTAAGAATTTTTGGATAATACTCCGAATTTAGCTATCTATAGAGAGCCGATGGAGATAATTGACCGAGACACCAGAGTACCAAGAAACAAGAAAGTAAATTTGGTCAAGGTACAGTGGAGCGAAGATCCTAGAGACTGTACATAGGAGACAAAGGATAACATTAGACAAACTTATCCCAGGTGCGGTGTGGATATCTCTGAGTAACTCTTCGTGAAAAGGTAATCTTATGTTATGTTATCATTTTTTTTTGCTTTACTATTTTCTTCCTTTTCGAGGATGAAAAGTTCTAACTAAGGGAGACTGTAACAATCCAAGATTTTAGAATAAATAAAAAAAATTATTTTTAATATAATTTTATAGGAAAATATGATTGAATTTAAAAAATTGATTATTTAAAGCTGATTTGATTAGATTACAAATGAACATTATTGAGATGACCTCAGATTTTGATGAAACTTTTTTGTTGCGTCTATAGTGCCGAATAATGGTAGAATCCCAAATTTCCTAATTTTGGGAGTTAGCATGTGGGCGTGCGAGAAGAAAATGTTCGCTAATATTGCATTTTGAGATTAAGCTAAAACATGTTCAAAAAATAAAATGGAAGGTCAAACGAACTCAAAATTTGACAAAACCTATTCCATTGGATCTGGAGTTACGTTTATTACCGGAATCCAAAATTTCGTGGCAAATCAAATCTTGCCCGATTCTTCCGCCACCGATATTTTGAGATAATTTCTTCATTGCAAATCAAATCTTCCTTCAATTTCTTCGCTGCAAATCAAAACTTCTCCGCATATTCCTCTTCCGACAATTTCTTCATTTCAACTCAAATCTTCTCCCCGTATTTACTGCAAATCAAATCTTCTTCTCATAGGTCAGTCTGATAATTTTTTCGCATAGGTCGTTTAATCTGTGGCGTTTGCATAGGTCGATTTGATAAATTTTTCTAGCGGTATAAGTTTTTATCAATGTGGGTCTGCTCCACTAACTATAGAAGGGTCAGTGAACGCCATTAATGAATTTGGAGGCAAAGATTTAGAGGCATCGAACAGAACAGAAATTTGAGTCAAAATTTGGGGGTAAACAGTAGCTGCAACGTTGGTCGTAATGATGACGAGTGGGTTAGTCGAGATGGATTGCTTGGATTGTCTCTACCAGACGAAGAAAGCTTAACTAGATTCATTCAGGTGATTGATTTAAAAATTGTAAATTTCTATATTTTTGCTTGTATAAGATGGTTAGTATGGTAATTGCCACACTGTTAGAAAGTTGACGGCTGCAAACATATAGTAGATTTTTATTTTCTTTTAATGTATACATAATTAGGATAAAAATGGCCACTTGATTGTTTGCTTTTTGTAGCAGCATTGTTATAAACCAGTAGGTTATGGAACTTATGTTTTCGTAGTAAATGCAAATCAAGATATACATGGTCATGGGTTGTTAAATAGCAGTTTAAGCTAAACAATAATGGTGCATCTTTTGTAAAATCTTTGCATGATCTGCTTAGTTCCTTTGTTGCCACCGATGCCTTTTGTGGAGAAGCGTCTAGGCTCTATACGAGCTTTATTTCTGTGTTTCTCTATCATTATGATGATGCATAACCTTTTTTTTGTGCTTTTCTATCATCATATGATGATGCATAACATTCTACTTAGTCTTGGTTAGTGGCACTTTCCACTTGGTGTTTTTAATCATTACGAATTTCTGCTATTAGCACTTTATTCTGCTATGACAGCATATGAGATTATAATTAAATGGTTCGTTGAATGCTAGAACCTTGACTTCAACCAAAAAAAATTGTATATTCACCTCCCTTCCCTTCCTATTCCTTCTTTTCATACCCTTTTCACAATCCTTGTTAACAGGTCACAACTCGTTTTGAGTTAGATCTTTGAATGCAATAATTCTCTGGTAGAAACATCAGTATTATAGACTGTTTTCATTGTTAAATCAATTTCTTTTTTTTTTCATTATAGGTATTGGACATATATGTAAAAAGTAAATTCATCAAAACCTAAATATAAACGATGGATCAATAGAGTTAAAGTTACACCGGATCGATGCAACCAAACCGTGTATTGGATCGGTACAAACCAAGTTGCACAAGATCACTGCAAACAAAGGCGCCTACAATCGAGGCAATTCCGGTCGCAGCATTCATCACAATTTTTGCTGCATTCAAAAAATGCAAAGGTACATTAGTTGCACTTTTAGACACATCACTTGTACGTGGTTAAAAACTGATTTAGAAATGTCGATTTACATTTTTATATATTAACAACATAGATCACTAGGAAGCTTACATAATTCATGTTTTGGTGGTATTTTATTATTATATTAAATCCGATCTTTGTATAAAAGGGTGTACCATTCTATGATCGAAAAGAAATGGATTTTGAAGACAAAGCAAGCGAAGGCAACAAAACAGAGGTATAATTTTCATCTAATCATCACAAGGGTCCATCATACATTTTCAAGATAGAAGACGGCCTGAAAAAAGAGTTATGGTGTTCTTGTTGATCCAGACAGTTGGATTAATGCGACTCACGTTCTAGGAACTATCACGGAATGTAATGGAGCCCATCTGCTTCTACTTGACTTCTATGTATTTCTGGCTGGATGCATCTTTTTCTTGAAAACATCCAAAGAGCCTTCCTTTGAAGGTTAATTTCATTCAAAGTAGGTTTGATGCTAAGTAAAAGAAGCTAATGAAAGCCTACAAGTCTGATTTAAGTAGATTCAGTGAGCTCAAACTCTTGCATCAATTGGACCATCTTAGCCTGCAATTGTGGGATGGAATTATGAACTAATTAGCTTTTTTTGGATCAAGCTACTTGGTTTACACCATTTAACTCTTTCCATGCATCAAATTTTAGTTCAAAAACATATATTCATTACAATGTCATCATCATGTCAGTATGATAGCCAGTTCCATTGTATATGAGATGATGTCATTAATAAAAATGTATATGTAACTTTAGTTCATCTTAATTCGAAAATGACTCATATTCGCTTGGTTCATGGCTCAAGATTTTTGATATATTGATTTGTTGATTTTTCTTAGATGTTGAAATGCCTACAAAAGATGTGATGGAATA
The DNA here is from genome assembly GCA_030737875.1 of Allium sativum. Classification (NCBI taxonomy): domain Eukaryota; kingdom Viridiplantae; phylum Streptophyta; class Magnoliopsida; order Asparagales; family Amaryllidaceae; genus Allium; species Allium sativum. Next base: position 973,975,696 of record CM060915.1, on the reverse strand, counting down.
CTAAAAAAAATTAGTTGTCTATATTTAAGCTCTAAATCAAGATTTGTATATCAACTACTTGATGGGTTCTTGCTTCTCAACGTTATCTACTTTAGTAATCACTTCCATTTTCTTTTAAAATACCCTATAACTTTTTAAGTAAAATCTAACTTGAAATATGTTTCAATATATAATTTTTATTTTATATTGAACACCTCAACGGTCAGTTTTCCCACCGTTTTGCGGTAATACTAGTAAGATAAAAATATCATTTTTAATTTGGTATACGCGATGTTACGTGCGGTTGTGCGGAATTAAAATTCACATAGAAGGAGAATAAATTTAATTGACTGTTGACTGTTAATTAGAAATATTTCGTAATGTTTATCACCTATCATACAAGTATATTGATATGTTAAACATTGAGTAGTGCGATAAAAATATCATTTTTATCTGTTATATGCAATATTCATTGAGTTCGACACATGAACTATACACCAAGTTTATTGAAAATTTGTGGCATCTTAAATAGCATTGATTGAGTAATTTATATAATCTTTAATGATTGTGAGTGAATTGAATGCGTTGTGATGGTTGTTTGTGTGTAATAAAAATATACACCATTGGATAGTGAATAATAATTGTGGACAACACTGCATAGCATACCATAAAAGCATGTAATTGTTTGATGCTTATATGATGTGAACCGTATAGCATGTAATTTTTTGATGTTTATACGACAAGGACAGAAGAAAAAGAACTACGTAGCAAGTAATGTCTAATGCTTATCTGATGTGGACTGAACAGTAGAACTGTATAACATGTAATTGATTGATGCTTATATGATGGGGACCTAATAACCACATAACGTTAAATCGCAAGATTTAATAACAAACCCCACGCAGTCTTGAGATGACAGAAATATACACGTCTCTCTTGTGTGTACGTAAGCAACATGGATCGTGATATAATCCCTACACGGGTCTTGGGGTGATATTTTTTACGCATCTTCCTTGTGTGTAAATAAGTCCCAATTGTTTGTGAACATGATGTAAACCCCACACGGGTGTTGGGATGATCATTTTTGACACATCTTCCGATTGATTTTGGTTGGATATATATATATATATATATATATATATATATATACTGATTTATGAGGGCCTAAAGAGGTGATTGTGATTATTCTGGGGACTTCGTACAAAGCAGGATATGGCGAAATTTTTCGAAAATATAAAGCGTTAGCCAAATAGTTGATAAATAAAATGGTTTGGAAGTGGTTCGACGTATAATATATATATATATACACACACACACACACAGACACATCAAATATAAATTAAAATAGAACGTATCCGTAACGGTAGTTCGCGTTTTTGATGCGTAACTTTAAACGAGTATACCGGGATATTCGACCGTCGGATTTTCCCGGAATTAAAACCGTTGGATTCGTTTCAAAAAGATCTTTCCAACGATAATAATTATGTTAAGATCCAATGGTTATATTTTGGGAAATGTTTAATTCAATTTTGAATGAAAACAACGTCATTTCAGCTAAATGACCTGAGACGTCATTCAACTGAAATGGACTATTTTTATGAATATAAAAATAGTGAAAAATCATTTTAAAATATTATAAATGATTTGGAATGCGTGTAAACCAATTTCACATGGTTTGTAATGATAAAAGTGGCTAGGTGCGATTTGGCGATTTTTGCATAAAAGCTTATATAACCGATTTATGGCGATGTATAGAAATGAGAATTTTAATTCGTAAATTGAATTAAATTCTTGAGTAAACCTTTTAATATAAGTAATGAATGATTTTCGAAAGCCAAATAAATTAACCAAGCGGAGAATAAGATTTTAAATCTTATGGAAAGAACCAATTAAAAGGAGGTTTAATTGGAGAATCAATAATTCAAATAAGAATTAGATTTGATTCATTTTAGCGAGAATTATTTCCAAAGGTTGGGTTAAATCCCATTTCGAATAATTCAATGACGATTAAAAGTCGAAGATAATGAAGAGGAGCAAGGCAGACAATCTTCACATTGAAAGGATTACCACTGATGCCCTGGATTTGGGTAGCTCCCTTGAAGGGGTTATAGTGGTAGTTGTCCGAATGTACTTGTTGATTTTCCGGATATGCGAGGACCTCTCTCCTGTATTGGACATATGGGATGAGGAATAAGATGCCTCCGGTTTCGTTTAGACCCAGAACGAACTTATAAATTGATTGTGTGTCTGACTCAGTATTCTGAACTGTATTAGTTGATTTCTACTGAATATATATAGGTTTGATGGAGGAGAATTTATTCTCTTAGCTTAACACCCTTCTCAGATACATATGAGCTTAAAGGTTATATATTTGTAGCTATAAGTTGTATAGTCTGGGATGGTTGTGTGGCATGCTGAGATGCAGTGATCAAAGCTTTTGTTGAAAAGCAGAGCTTTGTGGATGATGATCAAAGCATGGTTGATATACCATAGCTTTATGTATGGCGTTAACTCGCGAGATTCACACCCCGGTATGAGTCAAAATTCTGATGAGGTACCGTAGGGAGAACTTCCATTTCTTTCTAGTTAGAAGTGGTGCCATTGTATGGATCCCAGACATTTTTATTTGTGTGGATGTTGGAAAGCGAGGCACCTCGAATATGGCCGCAAAAGTCCCAGATGATCGATATACTGGCCAGGAGTTCTAATAGGTCTGGAAAACGTGGAGTTCAGGCATAAATAATTAGCGAAGTACGACGGAACGGCCTAGCTGATCCAAGAGGATCACATGCGTGTGGTCCTAGACATCTTGCTAGAGATGATACAAATTCGGAAGGAGAAATCCCTTTCCTTTGCTCATGATGGAAATCAAAATACCAATACGTGATTTTACGATTTTAGTTGTATACTATCAGCGACATAATATGATGTGGTATTACGCCGTCTAGGATTGATACATTTATTTTGAAATTGTTTTAAACCACATAAACACTAATAATAATACCAAATTATTTTAGTTCTCGTTTCAAACATGTTTGGCCATTAAAAGGTAAAAATCTATCCTTCGACTTGCGTTGGATTGTGTGATGGGACCTGAGTCTTATCATGGTTTCATTTTTCAAAAAAGCATTCCGTTGTTTTATTTGTTTATATGCAAGGCATTCGTGTGGGGGTAAACCTGCTCCTTGACATACGGCTTGGTCCCATGATATGATTACTTTAAATAAGTTAAGTTAGCTAGGATTTCTCATACCAATCTCATGACTAACTCATAGTTTGTTTTTCTCTTACAAACTCGGGTGCCCATTATTTTTAAACAGGCAGCCTAGTCAATAGGTTTAGCTTGCTTTCTTTTTGGGATGTGTACTGGAGCATCCATATCTATTTTGGCTTGCAGCTGAAGATGAAGATTATATATATTTATTTTGTGCTTATAAGACACTTTATTTTTTTAATTATGTTTGATTTCGCTGCAAACTTATTATCTTAAGTTGAAACTATATTTGTACTAACTATAATCCTATTATGCTTTGTAACTCTGATGATGATGTTTATTTCCGCTATTGTAAGATGATGTAAATTATTCTATGGTGTAATGTATATATTCTATGTTCTGTGATCTACCAATGTGAGTAATGTTTATATTCTAAAGACTTTCCATTCCACCGGGATCGGGGGTTTGGGATGTCACAAAATCCATCTTAATATTTATCCAAGTTCAAATCTCAAGTTAATTTGACTTATTTAATCTCTAAAGTTAAAATTAAAAATATCAAATCTTTAAATTTAATAATTTCATTTAGTATCACTTTATCAATTAAACAAATCAATCAAATCTATACTCAAATCGAATTTAGACACTCATCAATTCAAAATCGATTTTTTTTTTAATCCAAACAAGTTTAAATATTAATTTAAACTTAGACTTCCATAAAACCAATTAAATCAAAACAAATTTACTTCGAGATTGAATTGTTTTATTGAATAAGTTAAATCAAATCAGATTAAATTTTAAATACTTTCATTTAATTACAAAATTAAAAACTTCAACCTTTAAATTTAAATCTTCCCATTTAACTAAATATAATAATCCAATCAACGCAAAACCCGTAATATTGATTCTACCTTTAAATCAACGAATTAATTTTAAATTAGATCATTGTATCTAAAATTTAATTCAATCTTTTACTAAATAATTTCTTCTATTGAAACATAAAATTCAAGCTTCATTTCTAAGTTTAACCTCAAATTTGAATTTAAAGTTTCAATCAAATTTCCATGTCTATTCATTTTATCGAAAATATAGGTATGTCTCATTTAACCCATATCTAAATTTCTATAACTTTCGTACGATGTTGAAAACTTGCAAATATGATAGCAGGGGTGATAGATGATCAAAGTAACAAACATACAACAATCACCATAATTGCAATACAAATCAAATACCACTATTACATCTAATTATCAACAGTTATTTCAGGTAAATTATCAACAATTATTCTATTTAAAATTTTACTATCACTTCATATGATTTAATCAACAATTCAAGAACTTAACAATCAGTAATTCAAATCGTTTTTGACAATCAATTCAAAAAAAATTACAACTAGCAACTAGGATTCATGGAATAACAGTTAACTAATCAAATAATTTTAAACTAACAATTCAAGCAGTTATCAACTAAACAAGCACAAAATAAATCTTATATCATTATCATATTATATGATGTAAAGTTACTAGCATATGAGTATTAATCGTGGGAGAAATTCTCATTCTGTGTGGTTTAAGAACATTAATAAGCTATAGGACACGTTGGCGCGGATGCGCACAACATGCACACGATAGGAACACCTATTCGAGTAGTGACGTGGATATGCATACAATATGATACCATCAGGCATGATGAGACCGCAACACAACAGGAAGCGACAACACAAAAAATAGGGACTGGATTTTTTTCTTCTTTATAATAATAATACAGTAGTGCTACATCTTGAGGGGAGGATAATGACAGAGTTTCGGACGGCCAGAGAAGGAGGTGCGGGAAACTGCGAGATAGAACTTATGTAGGCAAGGGAAGTTACAAAGAGGCAAGTGGTTAAGGAAAAAAAGTTGGAGGTGGTTGACGACACAATCCAAGGAGGTCGGAGCCACAACGGACGCTGGGGTGGTGCGACTTCCTAGCAAGGCGAAGCGGGTCTGTTTGTTATTGCAAACATCCGACTTTTTTTTAGGGAAACGTCGGTATCAGATTGAAGAAAGAAGGAGCGTCACTTTCAGTTTTGCAAGAGGAGAAGGAAAGGGAGCAGGTAACAAAGATGTGTGTAGCACAAAAATGTCTAAAGTGGCAGTTACATTTTTTTAAATTAGAACGTGGCACGTTATTTTTGCATCCTAAAATTAGAAACGAAGACCAAGTATTAAAACTTATCCTTTCAAGTTTTTTGTTCTTGTAACTATTTTAATGATTAGGAGTCTAAATATAAAAACAACAACAAAAAAAGGGAAAAATGTGGTCACGACATGAAATGTGTATAGTATCTATAAAAGGTGATGATACAGGTTAAAAATTTGTATCTACTAAAGTTGGTCATACTGAAATAATCTGTCATACTGAAATAATCTGTATGTCGTTAACATGCATTCAAAGCTAGATGTATTGTGCACACTTGGGATTTATGTATTTCATGACTTCATTCATACAACTATTTAGTCTCGTAGTAGTGTACAATCATAGATTTGTTAATGAAATTTAAATGTGAACCTGAAGCATGGAAACGTGACCATATATTAACCAAAGTGGTAAGCATGCATGCATGGATGAGAAAGGTTAAAATATATTTTATTTTTATCGACAAAATCGTACACACGGTTATCCAAATGTCCGAATTTCATGAAATGAAAAATAATGTTCTCTTCAGAATATAATTTAGAATTTTTAGTTTAAATCGCTCAAATTCCGACATTACTTGTAACAACCCGAAAATCTGGGCCAGTTTAAAATTTTTATTTTGGCAATTTTAGCGAATTTTGAATATTTAAAATAGATTATTTTAAATAAAATCGACGAGAAAATTTATTTTGAATATAATTCGAACGTATATATTATACGCGTCGTCGTTAGAATATAAATATTTATATATAATTATAAATAGAATTGAAAATGGCGCGGTAGTTCGATAATTCGATTTCAAACTTTAATTGAATGTACCGGGTGCAAAACAATCCGGATTTTAGTGAAACCAAAAATCATAGGATCTAATTGATGATATCTTTCCAGCGAATCCGACAAATCAAGATTTCATAGCAAGAATCAAAAGATATGTCCAGTTGAAAATTCTGAATAGTCGCTATGGAATTCAGGCCCTTAAAAATGGACATTTTGCAAACGACCTCGGATTTCGACGAAACCAGTTTTGTTGGGTCCGGGATGTAAAGTTATTGCTAGGTTTCAAATTTCATAATTTTTCGAATCAATATGTGAGCGTGGCAAAGGAAAACGTGTTTTGACCATTTCAGTTGATTTTAATCGACTGGAAATTGGCCATTTTTCTAACGGTCTCAGAATTCGACGAAACTAGTTTTGTTAGGACCGTATCGTCAATACGAAGCTAGAAAATATTTTTATGGGATTTTTAGAGTTAGTACGTGACCCTGGTAATTTGAAATGTACGTTTAAAATTCAATATAATGATTTAAATGTAAATTTGACGAAAACTGATCGAAACGATCGAATCAGCCTACGTTACCTATCCCATTGTGTTCGGAATGGGGGTAATACGTTAGGGACGACAGTCGGCAGGTTCGATTTCGAGTTTGTATGGTAAGGGTACTTTATAGAATTTGAAATCCAAAGTAAATATTAAATAAATAATATAATTTTCCTCTACCCCCCCTTTTTCCTTTTGACTAGGTCAAAGCAGCCCCGTCCCCCCCCGTGTCGTTATTATCAGAATGAAATCGAAAAAAAAAAAAAGGGAAGAAGAGGGAATCGGAGGAGCTCGAAGCCCCCCCTCCGATCGTTCGCCGCAGCCTAGGGCAGGCGCCCTCCTCCCCGTGCCAACCCGCGTCAGCCTCCACTTCCCCCCTTCTGCTCGACGCGCGAGACCACCCCGCTACCCATGACCGCCTCCACCACCCGTTGCTCTGCCCCCCCTTTACCTCCTGCCGCCGACATCGACGCCCCCCTGGAAGCCAGCTCCGACGAAGCCGACGCCCCCCATCTTCGCTTACAGTAAGTTTTTTTATTTTTATTTTACTTTTATTTTTATTTAGAAAGGATTAAAAAAACTGATTTTTGGAAAGGATTAAAAACTGAATTTTTAAAAGAAAGGATTAAAAAACTGATTTTTGGAAAAAATTAAAAACTGATTTTTTGAAAAGATTAAAAACTGATTTTTTGAAAAGATTAAAAACTGATTTTTGAAAAAGATTAAAAACTGATTTTTGAAAAAGATTAAAAACTGATTTTTGAAAAGGATTAAAAACTGAATTTGAAAAGGGTTTGAAAACTGATTTCATTTTGAGATTTAAAAAGAAAAAGATTTGAGATTTTAAAAAGGGGAAAGACGAGATTTTCAAAAATTAAAAATATGATTTTTATAGATTGAACTTCGAATTAAAAATATGATTTTTATATATTGAACTTCGAATTAAAAATATGATTTTTATATATTGAACTTCGAATTAAAAATATGATTTTTATATATTGAACTTCGAATTAAAAATATGATTTTTATATATTGAACTTCGAATTAAAAATATGATTTTTATATATTGAACTTCGAATTAAAAATATGATTTTTATATATTGAACTTCGAATTAAAAATGTGATTTTTATATATTGAATAGCGAAGTAAAATTCGATTTTTACATATGTAGTGAAAGCGGACAACGAGAGCGACAAAAGGCGAGTTGGCGAAGATTTCCTGCAAAAGAAGTGCCGTGGAGCTGGATAGCTATATGTGAGAATTTCTCACCTTTCAATTTCATTTCTATTTATATATATATACTAGGATGCAGACGGTGCTTAGTAGCACCCGACACAATCGTCCACAGACCATGGACTTGTTTGTTTGGTTGCATAGGTTAAGTATATGATTTGATTTGAAATTGAATTGTTTGGTGAATTGAATGGTTTGATTGATGTGTGAATGGCGTGGGCCTTCACTAGACCGGGGATAAGGCTAGGCCTCGTCCCGTTTCTAGTATCGTGCCGTTATGCCGCCGAAATTTTCTAAAATATGTTAGAAAAATAAAAATATCATTTTATTTAAAGAATAAACTGAATAGAAATTCATATGTTGGAATAAAATGTTTTATCGTTAAAAATATAATTTTTTAACGTGAATGTGAATAAATAAATATTCATTTACAAACCGGACGGTTTGTTTATGTACACCTATTTGAAGGACATTGATTGGGACGATAAATTTTACACATCGCCCAACTGCACAAACAAAATATTTGTTTGATTGTTTGAAACCCTACACAGGTGTTAGGATGAAATATGCAGTTCACTCATCCTGATTGATTAAATATGTCGATCGATTGATTGACAGGCTGTTATAAGCGTTAGATATCTATATTTGATGCTTATACAGTGTAGTGCACTTTGGTCGATGGTTGATTATTTTTCAATGCTATTATATGTGTGTAATGCATGAAAATCCATATAATTAACTTTATATGGTAATTGATTGGGCCTCATTCCAATTTGAAAAATAAAGAATATTATAAAATAAAGGTTCATGTGTTGACAGTACTCATCCATTGAGATTGGTCATGTGTTGAACGAAATATTTTGATAATACCAACGATTTTGAATAAAGAAATATTTGAAATAGAATATTTGAAAATAGAAATTTATGAAGCCGTGTTGATTAGATTGACGCTATTTTGACGTGATCGATATTTATATCGATTTTTAAAAACGATTTCGAAATGAAATGAATTGAAAACGATTTCGAAATGAAATGAATTGAAAACGATTTCGAAATGAAATGAATTGAAAACGATTTCGAAATGAAATGAATTGAAAACGATTTCGAAATGAAATGAATTGAAAACGAATTCAAATTGAATTGAAAACAAATCGAAATGAATTCAAATTGAATTGAAATTTGAATTGAATAGAAATGAATTTTAAAACGAATTTATAAAGAAGAATTCAATTTTGATTTGAATTGAAATGGAAGTTGAAATTGCTTTTGAAACGAATTCAAAACTATTTATATAATTCGTTTTAAATAGAAATCGACGAAATATATTATATATATATTATATATAATATAATGGCCTGAATAGAACGCGCCGCGCCGCGGCAGTTCGTGAATTTCGACCATTTATTTCAAACGGACATTACGGGAGATCCGACCGTCGGATTCTCCTAAAACCGGAACCGTTGGGTTCGTATCGAAAAGAGCTTTCTAACGAATGTTAGAAATTTGAAATCTAACGATTGGATTTGGAGATACGTCCAAATCAAATTCGAAAAAGGTCGCTGTAAGTGCAGTTCGATGGCCATTGATGGAAATCAACTGTACGGGCCTTGATAAAATTATTAAAAATAGTAATAATTTGTGTAAAATCATAAGAAATGATTTGTGAAGATTTGGGATGAAAAACTCCATATTTGAAAAGATAAAAATAGATTTTTATCGAAATGAACTAGTTTTGAACTAGAAATATAATTCTATTTATTTTTAAATAAATAAATTGAATTTAAAAAGGGTTTTGAAAATAACCAAAATATCCAATGATTGCATTGGAGTGGATTTGAATCGAAATTGTCTTCGGAATATTTCGATGTTGGAATTCGTGATTATATAGGTGTTGTTATGGAAATTTGAAAGATATATATTGATATCGTTATTTCCAATACGACATTTGTTAATCGTAGAATTTGATATTGAATATAGGCCGATATATTTTCTATTCAGAGCCTTGTATTGAATATCGAATGTGATTTGGGTTTGTCGTGAATGGTGTCTTCACTAACACTGTTCTTGAACCCAGTTGAGAAAAGATTAAATCTTTTTATTTAGATTTAATGAAGTGTACCAATTAAATAATATTTAATTGGAATTGAATTGATATTGATTTTTGGGTTTATCGTGAACAGTGTTTTAAATAACACTCGTTCTTTAACCCGATAATTAATGGAATGTGGTTTTGGGTTTATCGTGAACCGTGTTTTAAATGACACTGATTCTTTAACCCAGTTAACGATTAAAACTAAGTGGAGTTTTAATGAATCTTTAATTAGATTGAAATGATCGAGAATGGGGTATTACCAGTTTTGCTCCAGGCGATAGTTAAATCTTTAATTAGATTTGAACGTGAAATGGTAATTGAATTACCGATGACACTGTGGTGTTAGATATGAAGTATTACCAGTTTTACTTCATGGGATTAATAGGTTGGGATTGGGAAATTAAAATAAATGATTACTTCGGTAAGGTTCGCTAATCCCGACTAGTTTGAATTGAGATTCAAAAATAGAATAAAGAATAAATTCAAGGAATTTATCTTGGATAAAATTAATGGGAACCTTTCCCTATGAATGTGAAATTTAGAAACTAACTGTCGGTTAGCTAAGTAGAATGGTTTTCTGGATATTGATCTGATGTTGGTTTCGGCCTTCGGGGTTAATATTTGGGGAATTATTCTCTTGAATAATTTACGGTTAGTGACTAATGAATTGGAATGAGGCGTATGTTGTGTTTGTGTAACACTTTTATAAAATATACGCGAGTTATTCGGAAAGGCCGGGTTTATCCCATTCTGAATAACTGATACGACGATAAGTCGAAGATGAAGACGGTGGTCGAAGACCGGAAGTCTTCACGTCATTTGGGTAATTACTGATGATCTTGATTGGGCTGTACACCCAAGAAGATGGAAACAGTTAGTGATCGTCCAGACGTACTTGGAGATCGATGGATATGCGGGGTACTAGGTGCCTCCGGTTTCGTTCAGACCCAGAACGGACTTGTAAATGGACTGTGTGTCTGACATTGGATTTTAGTCTGTGTGATTGATCTCTATTAAATATATATCTATTTGGCGGCGGAGGATTTATTCTCTTGCTTAACGCCCTTCTCTGAGACGTACGAGCTCAGGGGTTATATATTGATGGATATCAAACGCATGGAGTGAATTGCCTGTGTGGCATGCTTAAGTGGCAATTGATCGAGGCTTCTGTTGAAAAGCAAAGTCTTGTGGTGATGATCAAAGCACGGCCTTTGTGGCGTAGCTTTGTGTAACGTTTACTTCGCGAGTTTCACACCCGGTATGAACCAAAAATGGGAGACGGACCTCAGGGAGGACTTGCGTTTCTTTCTAGTTAGAAGTGGCGTCAGTGGTTTTACACGCCCTGACGAGTTTGACTTATGTGGTTGTTGCTGTTGCGAGGCGCCTTGGTTATATCGGTTTCGGCCGATGCATTCTGGTCGGCTGACGGACCAGACTTACACCCCATAGGGTGGGGAGACGTAGTGTTCAGGCATAATAATCCACATCGGTGGACCGGCCCTGTCGCTCCAAGGCTTGCCTGCGCGCTTGCCTGAGACACGGGCTAGAGCGTCTCGAATCGGTTGAGGACTATCTTTTGCCTCGGTTCATAGACGGAAATCCAATTTCCAAATACGTGACGTTTGCGGTTTTATTTGTAAACCTATATATGGCGACATGATATATGGTACCCATGCCGCCTATGATTGATACTTATGATTTGAAGTTGTTTTATACACTATGCACTTATAATAGTATCAAATGATTTGTTTTAAAACGTATCAAGCATTCTTTGGCTGTTATAAGGGAAAACCCTATCCCCCGGCTTGCGTTGCATTGTGTGATAGGACCTGGGTCTTATAACAGCTTCATTTTTCTTTATTTAGCATTGCGCTGTTTGTTTTATGCACTGGTATTCTTGGGAGGAAACCCGTTCCGTGTTATACGGCGTGGTCCCTTGTTTTACCTAATGATTTAAAACAAAGATTAACTGTTTTAGTTCTCACACCAGTCACATGACTGACCTGGAGTTTATTGTTTTAACCTAAACTCTGGGTGCCCTTATTTTGACACGGGCAACTAGTAGTTTTGGTTTTTTTTGCAGATTTATATTCACAGGATCCTGGTTTACAGCTGGAATGATATCCGGAAAGCTTTGTATCCGTATATCTCATTCTAGTTGTGTATTGTATTATTTTCCGCTGCGATGTATTTAAATGTAATTTAAATCTCTGATATTTCTGTGTAATATTTATTCGTTTATACTCTGTATATTCTTGTAATCTGATGCATTGTTGTTATATACAATGAAACATTCTTCTGTATGCGTTCTATTTTGTCGTGTTCTCAAACGATAGGGCGTTTCGAACGGTCTGGGTCGGTTTAGCGACTGGTTCGGACCGAGCGAAATTCCTTGCCGTCACAGTTGGTATCAGAGCTTTGGTTTACAAAGTAGAGAACAAGACACATTAGAACCATACGAAAGAATTCATCAGATATTGGATTAGTAAAATCCAATGGGAATGATTCGTTAGAGATGGGATCAGTAGTATCCTAGAACGAGTGTGAAGAGTATATTTTTCAAATGAAAACAAATTTTGTTTTGAAAATTTAAATCAATTATTCGTATTTGATTATCTATTTATATTGATGTGGACAATCCAGTATATATAGATTGTGCGTATACGTCTGATCCGCGTGTATTCGAAATTTTAATATACTGGATAGATATAGAGTCACACTCTAGTCGCCCGGACATGATTCTGATGATGGCGCGCCATCACCAGTATTTATTTTCGTGTTTCGAAGGTGTGATTTCTATATGTTTCCATTAGACTGGTGTGAGAACCAAAACTAATATAGTTAGAACACATTGTTGTGATTTGGCATCAAAAACATGATTTTTTGTATATGTATCAAAATTATCAATTTGAAACGTTAAATTCACTAATTGATTGATGTTTGTGTTGTTTGTTTAGTTGTTTGATAATTTTGAACCATTATGCCTAATTTGATCGAATATTGAACTGTATTGAAAATTGGTCGCATCTGCTTGCATATACATGTATATCATTGAACAGGTCATAGCAAGGAGGCTAGAGCCAGAGAATAAAATTTGTTTGCCCGACAAATAGGTACATGTTTACTACATAATTTCCTGTTTTGTTTGGGTGATGATGATTTTGTGAGCCTATTGACTAGCCGCTTGGCCTTTTCTTTTTCTTTTTGAGATCTGAAGGACCGGGGAAGCTATTTGAAATTCCCCGATGCTCCCGGTGCAGGGGAGGTTATGGCGAAATTTTTCAAAAATTTAGGGTGTTAGCCAAATTTTTGAAATTTTTGAAAATTCTCAGAAACTAAAGAGTTGGAGAATGGAAGCCAGATCGAACGTGGAGCTGATTAATCAAACCACTTTTGACTTTGTTCCTTTTCGGGGACGAAAAGTTTTAAGTGGGGGAGATTGTAACAACCCGAAAATCTGGGCCAGTTTAAAATTTTTATTTTGGCAATTTTAGCGAATTTTGAATATTTAAAATAGATTATTTTAAATAAAATCGACGAGAAAATTTTGAATATAATTCGAACGTATATATTATACGCGTCGTCGTTAGAATATAAATATTTATATATAATTATAAATAGAATTGAAAATGGCGCGGTAGTTCGATAATTCGATTTCAAACTTTAATTGAATGTACCGGGTGCAAAACAATCCGGATTTTAGTGAAACCAAAAATCATAGGATCTAATTGATGATATCTTTCCAGCGAATCCGACAAATCAAGATTTCATAGCAAGAATCAAAAGATATGTCCAGTTGAAAATTCTGAATAGTCGCTATGGAATTCAGGCCCTTAAAAATGGACATTTTGCAAACGACCTCGGATTTCGACGAAACCAGTTTTGTTGGGTCCGGGATGTAAAGTTATTGCTAGGTTTCAAATTTCATAATTTTTCGAATCAATATGTGAGCGTGGCAAAGGAAAACGTGTTTTGACCATTTTAGTTGATTTTAATCGACTGGAAATTGGCCATTTTTCTAACGGTCTCAGAATTCGACGAAACTAGTTTTGTTAGGACCGTATCGTCAATACGAAGCTAGAAAATATTTTTATGGGATTTTTAGAGTTAGTACGTGACCCTGGTAATTTGAAATGTACGTTTAAAATTCAATATAATGATTTAAATGTAAATTTGACGAAAACTGATCGAAACGATCGAATCAGCCTACGTTACCTATCCCATTGTGTTCGGAATGGGGGTAATACGTTAGGGACGACAGTCGGCAGGTTCGATTTCGAGTTTGTATGGTAAGGGTACTTTATAGAATTTGAAATCCAAAGTAAATATTAAATAAATAATATAATTTTCCTCTACCCCCCCTTTTTCCTTTTGACTAGGTCAAAGCAGCCCCCCCCCCCCCCCCGTGTCGTTATTATCAGAATGAAATCGAAAAAAAAAAAAGGGAAGAAGAGGGAATCGGAGGAGCTCGAAGCCCCCCCTCCGATCGTTCGCCGCCGCCTAGGGCAGGCGCCCTCCTCCCCGTGCCAACCCGCGTCAGCCTCCACTTCCCCCCCTTCTGCTCGACGCGCGAGACCACCCCGCTACCCATGACCGCCTCCACCACCCGTTGCTCTGCCCCCCCCCTTTACCTCCTGCCGCCGACATCGACGCCCCCCTGGAAGCCAGCTCCGACGAAGCCGACGCCCCCCCATCTTCGCTTACAGTAAGTTTTTTTATTTTTATTTTATTTTTATTTAGAAAGGATTAAAAAAACTGATTTTTGGAAAGGATTAAAAACTGAATTTTTAAAAGAAAGGATTAAAAAACTGATTTTTGGAAAAAATTAAAAACTGATTTTTTGAAAAGATTAAAAACTGATTTTTTGAAAAGATTAAAAACTGATTTTTGAAAAAGATTAAAAACTGATTTTTGAAAAAGATTAAAAACTGATTTTTGAAAAGGATTAAAAACTGAATTTGAAAAGGGTTTGAAAACTGATTTCATTTTGAGATTTAAAAAGAAAAAGATTTGAGATTTTAAAAAGGGGAAAGACGAGATTTTCAAAAATTAAAAATATGATTTTTATAGATTGAACTTCGAATTAAAAATATGATTTTTATATATTGAACTTCGAATTAAAAATATGATTTTTATATATTGAACTTCGAATTAAAAATATGATTTTTATATATTGAACTTCGAATTAAAAATATGATTTTTATATATTGAACTTCGAATTAAAAATATGATTTTTATATATTGAACTTCGAATTAAAAATATGATTTTTATATATTGAACTTCGAATTAAAAATGTGATTTTTATATATTGAATAGCGAAGTAAAATTCGATTTTTACATATGTAGTGAAAGCGGACAACGAGAGCGACAAAAGGCGAGTTGGCGAAGATTTCCTGCAAAAGAAGTGCCGTGGAGCTGGATAGCTATATGTGAGAATTTCTCACCTTTCAATTTCATTTCTATTTATATATATATACTAGGATGCAGACGGTGCTTAGTAGCACCCGACACAATCGTCCACAGACCATGGACTTGTTTGTTTGGTTGCATAGGTTAAGTATATGATTTGATTTGAAATTGAATTGTTTGGTGAATTGAATGGTTTGATTGATGTGTGAATGGCGTGGGCCTTCACTAGACCGGGGATAAGGCTAGGCCTCGTCCCGTTTCTAGTATCGTGCCGTTATGCCGCCGAAATTTTCTAAAATATGTTAGAAAAATAAAAATATCATTTTATTTAAAGAATAAACTGAATAGAAATTCATATGTTGGAATAAAATGTTTTATCGTTAAAAATATAATTTTTTAACGTGAATGTGAATAAATAAATATTCATTTACAAACCGGACGGTTTGTTTATGTACACCTATTTGAAGGACATTGATTGGGACGATAAATTTTACACATCGCCCAACTGCACAAACAAAATATTTGTTTGATTGTTTGAAACCCCACATGGGTGTTAGGATGAAATATGCAGTTCACTCATCCTGATTGATTAAATATGTCGATCGATTGATTGACAGGCTGTTATAAGCGTTAGATATCTATATTTGATGCTTATACAGTGTAGTGCACTTTGGTCGATGGTTGATTATTTTTCAATGCTATAATATGTGTGTAATGCATGAAAATCCGTATAATTAACTTTATATGGTAATTGATTGGGCCTCATTCCAATTTGAAAAATAAAGAATATTATAAAATAAAGGTTCATGTGTTGACAGTACTCATCCATTGAGATTGGTCATGTGTTGAACGAAATATTTTGATAATACCAACGATTTTGAATAAAGAAATATTTGAAATAGAATATTTGAAAATAGAAATTTATGAAGCCGTGTTGATTAGATTGACGCTATTTTGACGTGATCGATATTTATATCGATTTTTAAAAACGATTTCGAAATGAAATGAATTGAAAACGATTTCGAAATGAAATGAATTGAAAACGATTTCGAAATGAAATGAATTGAAAACGATTTCGAAATGAAATGAATTGAAAACGATTTCGAAATGAAATGAATTGAAAACGATTTCGAAATGAAATGAATTGAAAACGAATTCAAATTGAATTGAAAACAAATCTAAATGAATTCAAATTGAATTGAAATTTGAATTGAATAGAAATGAATTTTAAAACGAATTTATAAAGAAGAATTCAATTTTGATTTGAATTGAAATGGAAGTTGAAATTGCTTTTGAAACGAATTCAAAACTATTTATATAATTCGTTTTAAATAGAAATCGACGAAATATATTATATATATATTATATATAATATAATGGCCTGAATAGAACGCGCCGCGCCGCGGCAGTTCGTGAATTTCGACCATTTATTTCAAACGGACATTACGGGAGATCCGACCGTCGGATTCTCCTAAAACCGGAACCGTTGGGTTCGTATCGAAAAGAGCTTTCTAACGAATGTTAGAAATTTGAAATCTAACGATTGGATTTGGAGATACGTCCAAATCAAATTCGAAAAAGGTCGCTGTAAGTGCAGTTCGATGGCCATTGATGGAAATCGACTGTACGGGCCTTGATAAAATTATTAAAAATAGTAATAATTTGTGTAAAATCATAAGAAATGATTTGTGAAGATTTGGGATGAAAAACTCCATATTTGAAAAGATAAAAATAGATTTTTATCGAAATGAACTAGTTTTGAACTAGAAATATAATTCTATTTATTTTTAAATAAATAAATTGAATTTAAAAAGGGTTTTGAAAATAACCAAAATATCCAATGATTGCATTGGAGTGGATTTGAATCGAAATTGTCTTCGGAATATTTCGATGTTGGAATTCGTGATTATATAGGTGTTGTTATGGAAATTTGAAAGATATATATTGATATCGTTATTTCCAATACGACATTTGTTAATCGTAGAATTTGATATTGAATATAGGCCGATATATTTTCTATTCAGAGCCTTGTATTGAATATCGAATGTGATTTGGGTTTGTCGTGAATGGTGTCTTCACTAACACTGTTCTTGAACCCAGTTGAGAAAAGATTAAATCTTTTTATTTAGATTTAATGAAGTGTACCAATTAAATAATATTTAATTGGAATTTAATTGATATTGATTTTTGGGTTTATCGTGAACAGTGTTTTAAATAACACTCGTTCTTTAACCCGATAATTAATGGAGTGTGGTTTTGGGTTTATCGTGAACCGTGTTTTAAATGACACTGATTCTTTAACCCAGTTAACGATTAAAACTAAGTGGAGTTTTAATGAATCTTTAATTAGATTGAAATGATCGAGAATGGGGTATTACCAGTTTTGCTCCAGGCGATAGTTAAATCTTTAATTAGATTTGAACGTGAAATGGTAATTGAATTACCGATGACACTGTGGTGTTAGATATGAAGTATTACCAGTTTTACTTCATGGGATTAATAGGTTGGGATTGGGAAATTAAAATAAATGATTACTTCGGTAAGGTTCGCTAATCCCGACTAGTTTGAATTGAGATTCAAAAATAGAATAAAGAATAAATTCAAGGAATTTATCTTGGATAAAATTAATGGGAACCTTTCCCTATGAATGTGAAATTTAGAAACTAACTGTCGGTTAGCTAAGTAGAATGGTTTTCTGGATATTGATCTGATGTTGGTTTCGACCTTCGGGGTTAATATTTGGGGAATTATTCTCTTGATTAATTTACGGTTAGTGACTAGTGAATTGGAATGAGGCGTATGTTGTGTTTGTGTAACACTTTTATAAAATATACGCGAGTTATTCGGAAAGGCCGGGTTTATCCCATTCTGAATAACTGATACGACGATAAGTCGAAGATGAAGACGGTGGTCGAAGACCGGAAGTCTTCACGTCGTTTGGGTAATTACTGATGATCTTGATTGGGCTGTACACCCAAGAAGATGGAAACAGTTAGTGATCGTCCAGACGTACTTGGAGATCGATGGATATGCGGGGTACTAGGTGCCTCCGGTTTCGTTCAGACCCAGAACGGACTTGTAAATGGACTGTGTGTCTGACATTGGATTTTAGTCTGTGTGATTGATCTCTATTAAATATATATCTGTTTGGCGGCGGAGGATTTATTCTCTTGCTTAACGCCCTTCTCTGAGACGTACGAGCTCAGGGGTTATATATTGATGGATATCAAACGCATGGAGTGAATTGCCTGTGTGGCATGCCTAAGTGGCAATTGATCGAGGCTTCTGTTGAAAAGCAAAGTCTTGTGGTGATGATCAAAGCACGGCCTTTGTGGCGTAGCTTTGTGTAACGTTTACTTCGCGAGTTTCACACCCGGTATGAACCAAAAACGGGAGACGGACCTCAGGGAGGACTTGCGTTTCTTTCTAGTTAGAAGTGGCGTCAGTGGTTTTACACGCCCTGACGAGTTTGACTTATGTGGTTGTTGCTGTTGCGAGGCGCCTCGGTTATATCGGTTTCGGCCGATGCATTCTGGTCGGCTGACGGACCAGACTTACACCCCATAGGGTGGGGAGACGTAGTGTTCAGGCATAATAATCCACATCGGTGGACCGACCCTGTCGCTCCAAGGCTTGCCTGCGCGCTTGCCTGAGACACGGGCTAGAGCGTCTCGAATCGGTTGAGGACTATCTTTTGCCTCGGTTCATAGACGGAAATCCAATTTCCAAATACGTGACGTTTGCGGTTTTATTTGTAAACCTATATATGGCGACATGATATATGGTACCCATGCCGCCTATGATTGATACTTATGATTTGAAGTTGTTTTATACACTATGCACTTATAATAGTATCAAATGATTTGTTTTAAAACGTATCAAGCATTCTTTGGCTATTATAAGGGAAAACCCTATCCCCCGGCTTGCGTTGCATTGTGTGATAGGACCTGGGTCTTATAACAGCTTCATTTTTCTTTATTTAGCATTGCGCTGTTTGTTTTATGCACTGGTATTCTTGGGAGGAAACCCGTTCCGTGTTATACGGCGTGGTCCCTTGTTTTACCTAATGATTTAAAATAAAGATTAACTGTTTTAGTTCTCACACCAGTCACATGACTGACCTGGAGTTTATTGTTTTAACCTAAACTCTGGGTGCCTTTATTTTGACACGGGCAGCTAGTAGTTTTGGTTTTTTTGCAGATTTATATTCACAGGATCCTGGTTCACAGCTGGAACGATATCCGGAAAGCTTTGTATCCGTATATCTCATTCAAGTTGTGTATTGTATTATTTTCCGCTGCGATGTATTTAAATGTAATTTAAATCTCTGATATTTCTGTGTAATATTTATTCGTTTATACTCTGTATATTCTTGTAATCTGATGCATTGTTGTTATATACAATGAAACGTTCTTCTGTATGCGTTCTATTTTGTTGTGTTCTCAAACGATAGGGCGTTTCGAACGGTCTGGGTCGGTTTAGCGACTGGTTCGGACCGAGCGAAATTCCTTGCCGTCACATTACTTCATTCATAGCGATTTATTAAATGTTTAATTAAATTATCGCAAAAGGACAAAGTTACGTATTTTTCTACAAAATTCATTCCTCCGCCATGTTTAGTTAGTGGCATCTCAAATATTAAATTTTCGATTTTTATTCAAATTTCAAAAATGTAATATTGTTTATGACATGTCAGTTGATGCTACCGCAAATCAATCATCAAAAATCGATTCAGATGGGGTGAGCAAACGTGGATGTTTCGATATATAATCGTTTAGATCACTTCTATATGAAAATAACGAAACTTAAGGATCAATGTTTTATTATAAATCTATTTCATGTTTTAGTTTCCAAATAAATAAATTATAAATTAAATCTATCATTTAATTCTTATTTTTAAATCAAAAGTGCGTTATATATCGTTGATACTCAACTACGTGATAATTTCTTATTAAACATCATATTGAATCATTCATTATTATTAATTATCGCGTTTAATCCTGTATTTAGTTTTGACAAACCCAAGGATTCATCAATTAAATTTTAATTTAAAACCATTTTAAATCCAATAATTAAATTTAATTCGAAAATTTAAATGGACGAAATTTACAGGATGTTGCAATTTCCCCCACTTAGAACTTTTCGTCCACAAAAAGGAGCGAATACGAAATTATTATTTAAACAATATACCATTCATTCACATATCAATTTCGATAGTTTGTTTAAACAATTTTTTTTGCTTTCAACTAGTATTGGTAACCCGATCACTTTAGTGTGGACTTCTGATTCAACTTATTGATTAGAAACTTATATTCTCCTTGCATAGCAATAACTGTGATAGAAAATTTCAGACTCATATCAAAAATTCTTATTAGATATTCGTCATTGAGAATAGAGCAGACAATTTTATTTCAAATCAAAATTGTATATCCAAAACTGAATCAAATTGTTATGCGAATAGAACGAATTACGTTCAACTTGTCATTACTCCATTATTTCCTTTTATTTTTAGAGAAGAAAATTAGTATTTTTGATATATTTCAAAGCTATGAACTTGCAAAACATTTAAACCACTTTCTTGATATAATATTAAATTTTCATGGTATTGCTATGCAGTTAAAGCCCGCTACAGCCCCGCAAAATTCCTGCTATAGCTCGTAACATTCTTCAACCGCTACGCTATTTCAGTTTAGCATTGAGGAACGGTAGATCCACTCTTAGCCCGCTATTTTCCGTTGCATCCGTTAAATGAACGCTTTTTAGAAACCGCTTTAGGATTATTAGTATATAGAGCTTGATTTGACAAGTTCACTTTATTAAAGGATCAATAAATTTAGTATAAAGAGCTAATTTTAATGCAGTAAATGTCTAATATATTATAGACATCTATTATAGTCATCAAATCTAGTGTACATAACCAAGATATTCTTTCATTTTGTTATATAAGATTAGTCAATATTGGTTTCTTTCACACATATAACATGGGAATGAAAATTAATTAGTTTTAAATATTTGGTTTCAACATATTTTGAAACTTTTTGTGAATCCGCTCTATCCCTGCTCTCCCCTCGCTTTATCTACACTGCACCTTTTTGCCCCTCCACCGCTATAGAATCACTAAGCTCTTTAATTGTCCAGTGGTATTGATTTGTTATTTAAATTCAAAATATTTTTATAACTTGTAATCTTAACAACTTTATTTTCATTTTTATAGAGTTTAGGCATGAGTTAATTAAACGCATAACTAAAAATATCCAAGTACGTAATAGACTTGTTTTAACTTCCAACGAAAATACTTGAAAACTTTTTAAAATAGATACGGAAAGCATATTCCCCCATGGATCGAAGTAGTGGTTACGCCACTATCTCAGTGGAATCACTTGTAATTATAGGCATCACACTCCTCGAATTACCCCATTGTTGTTGCATAGATCGCGGTTACTCAACGGTTACGCTATTATCCCAGTGGAATTACTTGTAACCATACACATTTCGTCCCTAGAATCACGCTGTGTTATAGATTGCATTTATGCAGCGGTTACACCACTATCCCAATAGAATCGCTTGTAGCTATAGGCATCTCACCCCTCGTTACGCTATGAAAACATCGAGTGAGTATAATAAATCAAAGTGACCCAATCGAGTGGGATTCCAATACGTGTTCCTACCGAGTAGGATCCTGATTTCCAATGGAAACTCCAGTCAGGTGGAGCTGCAACGCAACCCCTATCAACTAGGTTCGCAATTTCCAATGGACACTCCTTGCGAAGCTCCAATGCAACCCTGTCGAATAGGATCACGATTTCTGATTGAAAGACTTTCGTATCTTCGATTCAAAAACATAAAATACTAAACATAGTATTTCATTTCACTTCGCATATATTGTACTTATATAAATTTTCAACTACAGAATATTTCTCAAATCATATTTCAACGTAACATTCTTACAAATTTCATTATATATAAGGTCATCATCAATAGTATCGAATTAACCCATTCATAATCAAATCATTTATATAAGTTCAAAAGCTTCTACATTGAGATACTTCTAAAATCAGAAATTTTTACTATTTTTCGATTCCGGCATTGGTTCGGATCGAAAATCATATATGGTTTCAATTTCCCTTTTTCCAAATCGTCTACCATTCAAGTTCAGATCTTTTGAAATTTTATAACCAATAGTTTAGGGAATCACTTTATATTTTCCAAAATTATTAAAAAAAAACAGAATACCTTTTCTTCTAATCAATTATTTTTTCGAATCTCTATCGACTTTGAAACATCTTAATGATTAACAAAAGGCACAGATATAGATTGTAATTAACAACTAATCTTAACAATTTAAGAAATAAGGCATGAATTAACAAAAATTTCACTTAAGCTTTAAATTTTGAAAATCCAAGCTTATATATGGAAACCATACACAAAATCACAACGGAATCAAATGTGCAACTCTCGTAGCCAAATTCAAAAAATTTCACATGCTTATTTTATTATTTTATTATTTCCTTAATTAATATTTATTAATGGTGTTACATAAACAAATATTATAAGATCCTTGGAACCCTTTAAAATTCATTTCATAGGTAACTTAAATATTACAAGCGTTACAATGTGTGTTTTACACGTGATCATGACAAATACTTTACGTGTGAGTTATATCCTTAGAAATTGTATATATTAACATATTCAAGAGAAAATAATTTGCTATGTTATTTAGTTAGATTTTTTATTTAAATCATGTATAATTAGTTTGATTTTATTATTAAGTTGCAATATCTATTTTTTCTAGTTATAATTTTTATTTTGGCTTTAGTTAATAATGAACTATGTGTAAAGAATATTTATTTGTTAGATCCTAATTTTTTAATTAATATTAAGAATTTTTAATATTTGCAGAATCGAATTGTGAATTTATAAAAAAAATATTAGATCCTATTTTTAAGTGATATATACATATAAAGAAATGTAAGGGAATTTTTTGATGTTCGCGGTCGAACTGAAATTTTCGCTTCCAAGCCAATTATTGATACAAATATGGAAACTAGTATATGCATACATGGAAATTATTTAAACTTAGTAGGAAGAACAATGGGAAATTGTTTAAACTTAGTAAGCTCCATTTTTCCTTTTTTTGGAGAGAACATAGTTCTTTATAACTTAACGAAAACAAAAGAAAAGAACTTGCATCATTTAATGAAAGTAGAAAGGAAGAACTTGCATCCGTACCTTGGTTGAGTTTGATTCACACTCTATGTTCTAAGAAATATTTACCATTCAGAAAGAAGAAAAATAAAGTATTTGTCTAAAGGAATAGGTTAGGAAATGGTAAACGTATGAGTCCTTTGGTTCTTGTGATTACTTTTAAACGTTGAGGTCCTCTCCATACAGGATAACACTTTTTTCATTTAACCAAATGTTATTATGAAATTGTATAGCTCACACTTATTAATTTAGCTCTACCAATCACTAATTGTTTATTTTATCCATACAATGACAACATTTAGTTGTAAAAGTTGTCAAGGTCATTTAATAACGACATATTATGCTAAGTAAAAGTATATATAATATATGATGGGGAATACATAAATAGGAAATTTTTATTTTTATGCATGCTGTCTCGTCAGAACATTTAATCATTCAATTGAGGATTTGACCCATCTAGGTCATCTTCGATCTCGTCAAACCTTTACTATAGGTGCAGATCACCTGGACCAAGGGGTACCTGCTTCCTGGTCCGCACCAATCAAATTGCTCCATTTTGGGGCAATTTGCTCCCTCTGTATAAATCAGAGTATAAGGAGCAAACTGGGCAATTTGATTGGTGCAGACTAGGGGAACAGGGAGCCCCTGGTCCGGGCGATTTGCATCCCTTTGCTATACCCAATTTGTTCGCTTTTTGATGTTTCTCATTCACATCTATTAAATAATAGTAAAACAAAACCTTTTAAAACTCTCTCCTTAATTCTATGAGTTTTTTCTCTTCTCCTTCACTCTCTCCAGATATTTTATTTTTTAGTTTATCAGTTTACACTTATTTACTATTTGTCTTACATTATTTTATCTACTCTGTCATTTTACATTTTAATGTGGATATTTTAAAGTTTAAACAATTATTTATTACTAGTTAGCACCTAACATTTTATATTTAAGTCCATATATTTAAATTAATTACAAAACTCAAAATTTAAGTATTTTAGATAAATTTAATTAATATTTCTTTTAGATAATAAAAATGACAAATTTATGATTTTTGGCTTCAAATTCCTATACTTTAGATTTTTCTATAATCATTTAAGTCTCTTTCAATTCTTTTCTAATATTTTATATTTAGCACCATATTTTACAATTAATTACATAATATTAAAACTATTTCAATAACTTTAGAAAACTAGCATTTATTGATATTCCTACACATCAAGATTAACCATATTCATATTAACAAAAATAAAAAAATCAAATATATAAAAATATCAATCACATAACATAAATTACACACATAAATGATAATCACAAGTTCAAAGTTAACTCGTTTACATCATGTTTACCATGATGCATTGTATTATTAATGAGAAAACGCTACATTTTAAATTTTATTTAGTTATTTACAAAACAGTACACAACATCACTTAACACTGTACACTTAAGTTAATATATTTAAATAAATTGTGTGATTTTGAATTTAATAAATAAATTCAATCAACAAATTGCTGTTAATTCGTCTAATCAACGCTAAGTGTGCTGTTTTAAAATGTATGTCATGCTCAAATCAACGAAAATGACAAAATTAGTTTTTCTTCCAAATATGAAGTTAAATAAGTCACATAGTTTAAATAATATATATATATATATATATATATATAAACAATAATACAAATTTTAATATATTATACACTTATCTCAATAAATTTATCATAAATTAAATAAAACAATTCAGCTTTAAATACCAATATTTTAATATTTCTACAATTATTTGTAGAACCTCCTCAATTCTTTCATGGTATTTGCATATGTTCAAACTATTCATAAAATCTTAAATTCTAACTATTTAAATAATTTTAGAGAGTATTTAGTCCATTTTTTCTAGTACCTTTTAAAAATATACTCCAATTTTATTATACATATCCATATTAAAAATATGAAGTTTTTCATGCAAGTATTGTAACAACCCGTATTTTCAATAACCTATAATAATGTAAATCGAGGCAGAATTTAATTCTAAAATCTGAATCAAGGGAAACGGGCTATGCCATTGCGTTCGTCTCGGAAAAATACGCGAAATAGAGTCCGAGTTTTCGAAAATCGGAGTCCGTATGACCCAATTAAGGCCCAACGAAGTTTTTAGAAAAATTCAAAGTAAAAACAGATTTCAAATTCAAGTTTGAATTTGAAAATTAAGACAGATAGGGCCAGGCGGGAAAAATCCCGCCAGAACACCCAAGTCGACAGCCCTGTCGACTTGGGAGTCGACTTGGTTGGACCAAGTCGACAGCCCTGTCGACTTGGCTGTCGACTTGGCTCAGCCGGGCTGTTTAGCCTGGTGCACCATTTAGAGATTGTGTTGAGCTTGGGGGCCAGATTCGGTTTTGAGGGCTGAGATTGGAACTAAGGTTTAATCCTATGGCCTAAAACACTTGCCTAATCTATAAATAAGACCCTAAGCTAGCCCTAAATCATTATTAATCAATCCTACAACTAAACTATGGCAAAATTTTACCTCTCATGGCCTCCACTCTCTTCATAAAATTCCTAAATCAATTTCTATGAGAGATTTTCCATGCATACAAGTGTTTTCAAACTTGTATGAGCATTATTAGCTTGCATTCAAGTCAAGTTTCCATATTTATATCATAAAGCAAGAGTTTTGATCATTTTGGCTTAAGGGTTTTCTATTAAAGCTTGCATTTTGGGTTTGATTAAGGGCTTTGTCATATTTCCTAAGCATTGTAAGCCCTATTCTACTTTCATACTTAAACTCTAAAGTTAAATGTATGATATGCAAGTTTGCCATGATATGCAAGTTTACTATGATGTGTTATGCAAGCTTACTATGATGTGATATGCAAGTTCATCAAGTTATGTTATGCAAGTTTGATATGCAAGTTGTCATATGATATGCAAGTTATGTTATGCAAGTTTGATATGCAAGTTGTCATATGATATGCAAGTTATGTTATGCAAGTTTGATATGTAAGTTTGCCATATGATATGCAAGTTATGTTATGCAAGTTTGGGTTGATCATTTGGCTTATGTTATCATGTTATGCAAGCTTATCTTGGGCTTATGAACATAAAGCTTCAAGCTTTAGGCTAAAGGTTGCATTTTGGCAACATGTAAGTTATCATATCCCTTATGGTGACTTGCATGTGAGGCTAGATGCGAACTTATGGCCATTTTTACATGTCATTTATCACCATGTATCACCAATATGTTAAGTTTGGTTTTATGCATGCTTTTGAGGCCTAATGCAAGTATATGAACATATGTACATTTCATATGCCACCATGTTGAACTTGTGGCTTCAACACCTTTATGTCATGATTATGTCAAGTTCCCTCTTTCTATCCTTTATGCGCTATTGCGATATGTAAGCGATGGGATTGCGTTTGGGGTTGGATAAACTTAAAAGACATAAAAACATAAGCTTGGGAATTTACCTATTAAGTTAGGTCTACCCATTGGGAATTTACCTATTAAGTTAGGTCTACCCAATTGCTTGAAAACTTGTAATGTGTTTTGGAAACATGATGGACACGACACTTAGAAAATATGAGTGTGACCAACTCGAGGTTGGGTTGAGTTTGTAGCGTAAACCTACCCGAAACCGACCGGCTTAACTAGTTGCTACAAACAATAGGACCCAATGTGAGAAGTTGGTCATGTTGTACCTTGAACCCGAGGTTAGACCAAGTTGTGGTGTAAAGCTACCCGGACCCGCCCGGCTTAACTAGTAACCACAACAAAGTCTAATGTGAGAGGTTAAGGCGCATTAATTAATTAATGCCTCGTGATTAGGGTTAAGTCATGGACCGCTTGAATACTTAACCAATGAAACACGATGGGTTGGTAGGGTTAAGTCATGAACCTTGGGTACACTTAACCAACTTGGTACTTGAATGAGTTGGGTTAACCACGTTTAACCCATTAAGGAAACCCTAGTTACGTGGTCCTTTGCACCAGTAACCCTCTTAGTTGTATCATGATACCCTAGGGACTAGGCTAGGGAGGGGCACGATTACTGGGATGCCATGTAAGCGACCAAAACGACGGCTGAGTAGGTGCGCCGGTATAGGTTCAGACGGGTCATGGTCGTGCACATGGTCCGGAGTTGAAAAATCAGGCACGGGCACCAGTAGGTTTAGACTGTGCGTGCATTGATTTGTGTCGGTGGTTGACACCCTAGGACTTGATACACCCTAGGGTGGACCTAGCACAGTTTAGCTACACTTCGTAGTTGGGCCGTATGACACAGACACTTGACGAGTTAGGCTTATAGGGAGCCGATCGACTAGACCGTGCTAGTTGGACCTTGGTTTGGGTCATTCATGATGTTGGGCCAAACTTGGGCCTGGGGATTACTTCTTGTTTACACTTTGGACCTCGTATTGGGGTCACTTCATGTTATTGGGCCAAAGCTTGGGCCAAGGGATCAATACTTGTTTATTCAAGTCATGTTAGTTTACTAGTACACCTGTGGTGCAAAACCTTAATCCTGATTATGCGATGACACCTTTATCTACCCTGTTAGTTAATCATCATGCTAGTATGTTGTTATCCTTATGTTCATCCCTGCTGCTCATGCCAGTTAACTTTACCAGTTTACATTGATTGTAGTAGGGCTTACTCAGTCTTTTTGACTGACCTGTTTTCCTTTCGCCTCTTTTCTTCCGTCCCCCCCCCCAAGGTTCTCAGGGAGGGAATATTGGAGCTTAGCTTGGATTTCTGATCACTTGCTTGTGGGATTTAGCTCATGTACGGTCTTGACATGAAGCTAGCTATGGTTATCACTTACTTTGGGGATAGTACTTATGTATTTCAGTTTTTCAGTGATGTTGTTTTTATCTAGACTTGTTTACTTGGAAAATTGACATTATGTTGTACCAGACTTGTTTTTGAAATGGTTCAAAATCTTCCGCTGTTTTATCTGTGTTATTTACTCTGTTTACATATATACATATGTTCTTGTTCTGCCTTGATATATCATTATGCATGTTTACCTGATTCAAACGCCCCTCCAAAGTCAGAGTGCTTGCAAGAGTCACCCTGGCGGAGGTGGGGTGTTACATTTGGTATCAGAGCATATGGTTTACGAGAAGGGACAAAAAGGTTTTTAAAACTTTTGGAAAACTATTTTCAAAACCAAGTATAAAGTATTTTCTAAAGAAAAGTCTAGTTTATTTTAAAGGCTATTCCCCAAAAAGCCATTAGCAAAAAAAAAAATTCCTTCGTTTTTTTTTTCTCCATTCTGAATCTGTCTTTTTCTTCGTTTTCAGTATGGCCGATAACTTTGCCATTCCGGAGGGAGTACACGTACCTGTTTGGTATAGGAGATTTTTGGAGGCTAGGGCGACCGAAGCCGGCCCCGCAGATGTTCCTCCTCCTCCTCCGGTAGTTAATGTTCCTCCTCCTCCTGTCGCTGAGGTTCCTCTTCCTCCTCCCCCTCAGCATCCTCAGGCTGACTTCGCAAAGACTTGCAAAGATTTCAAAGCAATGGGTGGCAAGAACTTTCAAGGCACTGAGACTTTTGTAGAGGCCAGAATTTGGTTGAAAGAGACCGAGGATTTATTTGCTATCTTTGGATTAGACGATCAGAGGAAGATCTTGTTGGCGGTTTGGCTTATGAAGGATGAAGCCGCTTATTAGTGGGAAGTCACCAATGGTACTAGGCCTGTTGAGACTTGGGCCGATTTCAGGGCAAGGTTCGTGCTTAAGTTTCTATCTTCTGCTGAGGAGAATCTGCAAATGGAGAGGTTCATAACTTTGAAACAAGGAGATATGGCTGTCAAGGAATATGTGAACAAATTCAATCAATTAGCTCGTTTTGGCTTGGATATGGTGAATACTCCTCAGAAGAAGGCTCTTCGTTTTGCTAGAGGATTGAATGAGCCGTTGCAGGGATTGGCTATGTCACATATTCCCCATAGGGCCACTTTTGAGAGCTTGGTTGATATGGCGTTACTTCAGGGAGATGTCAAGAAAGAGATCAAGGTGAATGATACTCAAGCCAAGAAGGCTGATTCCCAGGGGAAAGGAAATCAGAGTAATCAGAACAACAAGAACGACAAGGGTAACAAGAACAAGGCAAAGGAAACAAGAAAGTGCAACTTCTGTGGGATTGTTGGGCACATAGCCAAGGACTGTAGGAAGAAGAGAAGGAAATTGGGTGGGTGCTTTCACTGTGGAGAAACTGGACATTTCAATAAGGATTGCCCGAAGAAGCAAGGGCAAGGCCAGGGTCAGACTCAGCGTGCTGGACCTTCAGGAGGGCAAGTTCATGCTCTCAATGCCGCTCTAGTTCCCGATCGAGGTAGTATTTCTGTGAAAGTCTTGTTTACATTTCTGATTTTCCTGTTCGTACCTTGTTTGATTTTGGTGCATCGCATAGTTTATTTCATCTGATCTAGTTGGAAGTTTGCACCTAAGTACTAGTCTAGTTAATGATCCCGTGTGTGTTTCAAATCCAATTGGGGGTTCCGCCCATTTGTCTATTATCTACGTGGATTTGAAAAATCTCTATCTTTGGTATAGAGTTCTCGTGTGATGCTTATATTCTCGGTTTCATGGGGTATGGGTTGATTTTGGGCATGGATGGGTTGTCCAGTTGTGGAGCCATCCTTGATTTTTGAGCATAGGGTTGTGAGGCTTATGACTCGCCTCGGTAATACCCTCAAAATTTATAGTAACCCTATGGGTCCCGTCATGTTGTGTTATCTTGAATCCCTCAACTCGTCTATCGATAGTTTGCAATCGGTGAGGGTGGTCCGAGAATATCCTGATATCTTGGGTGAAGTGAAGGGGGTTACCCCCTAAACGCGAGTTTAATTTCTGCGTTTATCTGGTGGATAATGCAAAGCTAGTTTCTTTGCCCGTTCGGCACATGGCTCCGCGTGAAAGACGGGAGCTAAGTAAGCAAGTGAAGGAGTTGCTTGAGAAGAACTTCATTCGATGAAGCATTTCCGAGGAAGGTGTTTTAGTAGTATTTGCTACTAATGTGGACAGTTCGCTTCGTCCGTGTGTTGATTATCATGAGTTAAACAAAGAGAATAGACAACCATTGCCAAGGATCGATGATCTGTTTGATCAGCTTGTAGGAACATCTGTTCTCTCTTGATCTTGCTACTGGATTCCATCAGCTCAGGGTAGCTGAGGATAGTATAGACAAGACTGCGTTCAGAACTCCAGATGGATTCCTCGAATGGCTTGTCATGCCGTTCGGCTTGACTAATGCACCCGCATACTTTGTGGACTTGATGAGTAGGGTGTTCAGGGAGTTCTTGAACAAGTTTGTCGTGGTCTTCGTAGATGATATTCTGATCTTCTCTAAGGATGAGGAAGAGCACGCAAGGCATCTCGTGGAGGTGATAGATGCGCTCGGAGCGCATCAGTTGAAAGCCAAGTCCTCCAAATGTCATTTTGGAGAAAAAGGAGTTAGATTTCTTGGGCACATAGTTTCTAAGCAAGGCTTAGCGGTGGATCCCGCTAAAATGGTCGCGGTTCAAGACCGGAAAGCTCCGACGAGGACAATTGAAATAAGAAGTTCTCTCAGTTTAATTAGTTAGTTAGCGTCCCTTGAGCTTAGACCTACCCTTCTGGATCAAGTAGGGACTTCACAGAAGGAGGACCCGCAGTTAAGTCGAGATCATGGACAAGTTGATTCGAGGCGGGATAGTAGTCACCTCGCTATAGATGACAAGGGATGGCTAAGACGCGATGAGAGAAAGAGGTTCTTGATGATGCACATCACTCGAGGAGGTGGCCGAGTTGGTCCCAAGGTGCATGTTGTGCCAACAGGTTAAAGGCCAAGTCATAAAAGCCCGGTGGGCTATTTCATCCATTGGAGGTCCCCGCAATGGAAGTAGTAAAGCGTCACGAAGGATTTCGTGGATGGACTACCTAGGTCAAGGAAAGGGAATACGAGCATGTGGGTCATAGTAGGTAGACTCACGAAGAGTGCTCATTTCACTCCGGTAAAGAGCGAAAGGACTGCATCATAGCTAGCGACAGTTTACTTTCAAGAATTAAAGCGGTTGTATGGGGTTCCCTAAAGGATAATTAGTAACCATGACTCAATTTTCACTAGCTAGTTTTGGGATAGTCTACGGGAAGTCATGGGCGAGCAACTGAATCTAAGTATGGCCTATCATTCACAGGCAGATGGTTCATTTCGTTCAAGCATGAGTTATAGAAAATCACGTTAGTAAGAGAAATTGGCAACGTGGATTGGTATTTGCAAGAAAAAGTGCTGCTGCGTGAAATACTTTATAGTAAGTAAACGAGATCCAGGATTCACTAGTGAATTTTGGAGAGCTTGCATGAAACCATGAGGTCACAGTTATGTTTAAGCCAAGAATGATATAAGAGTTAAGGAAGCATGAAGTAAAAGACGGTCAAAGCACAGTGGAGTTAAGCTCAAGGAAACGTGACTTAGAAGATTGAAGGCTAGATACGCGCATCATATCTCTTTCTAAGAGTATATCCTTGATCCTTGTTTTCCGATGGAACTTACTCGCATGTTATCTTTTTACGTATATCCTCTCGGTCCCATTCTCGGTCCTATTTCTGTCAGGAGGTATGGCTTATTGGCTAGTAATGCATGTCAGGGTTTGAAGGGGTCCGTTAGGATGATTAAACCTTTTGGGCTTTTATAGAATATGGGTTGGGTTAGGAAGGGATTTCTTGTAATCCGAAAGGAGTATATCCTGCTTATCTTCCCGATCTCTTTGTAGCATATCTTTGCTATCCATGTTTATCTAGTTTATCGTGTTAATCTTGTCATGAGAACCTTAGGTAGAAACCCTTTGGATGAAACATGTGTTTGAAATATGTTATGCTTGATGGTTGCAAGTGGTTGCAAGTGTTTGCAAGTGGTTACTCGTGGATGCATTATACACGTTAGGCACTAGATCGGCTCACACACTCCTCATATTGCATATGCATGAGTGTTTATGCTTATTCATGGATGAAAATTTTTGTGTTATCACATGGATGTTGCATATGGATGTATGTTATGTGCACACATATAGATGCTATACATTATGTTAGGAATTGCATACATATGGATTCATTTCACTAACATAATTTGCATTGATGATATTTGCATTAGATAAGGACATATACACACACCTTTGCATATGTTCATACAACATTTAGAATCTTGTAAGGACAATGATTGCTCGTGGATGATGTTTTGAGTAGATGGATGATTGGATGGTAGGATACGTTCTTCCCAACTTGAAGATTTCGGGGACGAAATCCTTTAAGGAGGGGAGAATGTAACAACCCGTATTTTCAATAACCTGTAATAATGCAAATCGAGGCAGAATTTAATTCTAATATCTGAATCAAGGGAAACGGGCTATGCCATTGCGTTCGTCTCGGAAAAATACGCGAAATAGAGTCCGAGTTTTCGAAAATCGGAGTCCGTATGACCCGATTAAGGCCCAACGAAGTTTTTAGAAAAATTCAAAGTAAAAACAGATTTCAAATTCAAGTTTGAATTTGAAAATTAAGACAGTTAGGGCCAGGCGGGAAAAATCCCGCCAGAACACCCAAGTCGACAGCCCTGTCGACTTGGGAGTCGACTTGGTTGGACCAAGTCGACAGCCCTGTCGACTTGGCTGTCGACTTGGCTCAGCCGGGCTGTTTAGCCTGGTGCACCATTTAGAGATTGTGTTGAGCTTGGGGGCCAGATTCGGTTTTGAGGGCTGAGATTGGAACTAGGGTTTAATCCTATGGCCTAAAACACTTGCCTAATCTATAAATAAGACCCTAAGCTAGCCCTAAATCATTATTAATCAATCCTACAACTAAACTATGGCAAAATTTTACCTCTCATGGCCTCCACTCTCTTCATGAAATTCCTAAATCAATTTCTATGAGAGTTTTTCCATGAATACAAGTGTTTTCAAACTTGTATGAGCATTATTAGCTTGCATTCAAGTCAAGTTTCCATATTTATATCATAAAGCAAGAGTTTTGATCATTTTGGCTTAAGGGTTTTCTATTAAAGCTTGCATTTTGGGTTTGATTAAGGGCTTTGTCATATTTCCTAAGCATTGTAAGCCCTATTCTACTTTCATACTTAAACTCTAAAGTTAAATGTATGATATGCAAGTTTGCCATGATATGCAAGTTTATTATGATGTGTTATGCAAGCTTACTATAATGTGATATGCAAGTTCATCAAGTTATGTTATGCAAGTTTGATATGCAAGTTGTCATATGATATGCAAGTTATGTTATACAAGTTTGATATGCAAGTTGTCATATGATATGCAAGTTATGTTATGCAAGTTTGATATGTAAGTTTGCCATATGATATGCAAGTTATGTTATGCAAGTTTGGGTTGATCATTTGGCTCATGTTATCATGTTATGCAAGCTTATCTTGGGCTTATGAACATAAAGCTTCAAGCTTTAGGCTAAAGGTTGCATTTTGGCAACATGTAAGTTATCATATCCCTTATGGTGACTTGCATGTGAGGCTAGATGCGAACTTATGACCATTTTTACATGTCATTTATCACCATGTATCACCAATATGTTAAGTTTGGTTTTATGCATGCTTTTGAGGCCTAATGCAAGTATATGAACATATGTACATTTCATATGCCACCATGTTGAACTTGTGGCTTCAACACCTTTATGTCATGATTATGTCAAGTTCCCTCTTTCTATCCTTTATGTGCTATTGCGATATTTAAGCGATGGGATTGCGTTTGGGGTTGGGTAAACTTAAAAGACATAAAAACATAAGCTTGGGAATTTACCTATTAAGTTAGGTCTACCCATTGGGAATTTACCTATTAAGTTAGGTCTACCCAATTGCTTGAAAACTTGTAATGTGTTTTGGAAACATGATGGACATGACACTTAGAAAATATGAGTGTGACCAACTCGAGGTTGGGTTAAGTTTGTAGCGTAAACCTACCCGGAACCGACCGGCTTAACTAGTTGCTACAAACAATAGGACACAATGTGAGAAGTTGGTCATGTTGTACCTTGAACCCGAGGTTAGACCAAGTTGTGGTGTAAAGCTACCCGGACCCGCCCGGCTTAACTAGTAACCACAACAAAGTCTAATGTGAGAGGTTAAGGCGCATTAATTAATTAATGCCTCGTGATTAGGGTTAAGTCATGGACCGCTTGAATACTTAACCAATGAAACACGATGGGTTGGTAGGGTTAAGTCATGAACCTTGGTTACACTTAACCAACTTGGTACTTGGATGAGTTGGGTTAACCACGTTTAACCCATTAAGGAAACCCTAGTTACGTGGTCCTTTGCACCAGTAACCCTCTTAGTTGTATCATGATACCCTAGGGACTAGGCTAGGGAGGGGCACGATTACTGGGATGCCATGTAAGCGACCAAAACGACGGCTGAGTAGGTGCATCGGTGTAGGTTCAGACGGGTCATGGTCGTGCACATGGTCCGGAGTTGAAAAAGCAGGCACGGGCACCAGTAGGTTTAGACTGTGCGTGCATTGATTTGTGTCGGTTGTTGACACCCTAGGACTTGATACACCCTAGGGTGGACCTAGCACAGTTTAGCTACACTTCGTAGTTGGGCCGTATGACACAGACACTTGACGAGTTAGGCTTATAGGGAGCCGATCGACTAGACCGTGCTAGTTGGACCTTGGTTTGGGTCATTCATGATGTTGGGCCAAACTTGGGCCTGGGGATTACTTCTTGTTTACACTTTGGACCTCGTATTGGGGTCACTTCATGTTATTGGGCCAAAGCTTGGGCCAAGGGATCAATACTTGTTTATTCAAGTCATGTTAGTTTACTAGTACACCTGTGGTGCAAAACCTTAATCCTGATTATGCGATGACACCTTTATCTACCCTGTTAGTTAATCATCATGCTAGTATGTTGTTATCCTTATGTTCATCCCTGCTGCTCATGCCAGTTAACTTTACCAGTTTACATTGATTGTAGTAGGGCTTACTCAGTCTTTTTGACTGACCTGTTTTCCTTTCGCCTCTTTTCTTCCGTTCCCCCCCCCCAGGTTCTCAGGGAGGGAATATTGGAGCTTAGCTTGGATTTCTGATCACTTGCTTGTGGGATTTAGCTCATGTACGGTCTTGACATGAAGCTAGCTATGGTTATCACTTACTTTGGGGATAGTACTTATGTATTTCAGTTTTTCAGTGATGTTGTTTTTATCTAGACTTGTTTACTTGGAAAATTGACATTATGTTGTACCAGACTTGTTTTTGAAATGGTTCAAAATCTTCCGCTGTTTTATCTGTGTTATTTACTCTGTTTACATATATACATATGTTCTTGTTCTGCCTTGATATATCATTATGCATGTTTACCTGATTCAAACGCCCCTCCAAAGTCAGAGTGCTTGCAAGAGTCACCCTGACGGAGGTGGGGTGTTACAAGTATAAAGATGTATAAATCACATAACACGAACTATACATATCAGCAATAATAAAAAGGTTAATTTGTAAATTAGTCGTGATTCATTTATATCAAGAATTTACCATATTTCATATCAATTTTTTTTAACATCAATTACACTACAACTAATTTTTACTTTTTTGCAAATTTCTTTTTAATTTTTCCTGCTATGTTATACAGTTACACTAACTTTGTAATTTGACATTTAATTTATTTAAACAAATTCTATTAAATAACGTTTGATAACTCATCGAATAAATTACTAACATATATCAGTTTCAACATGCACATCTATGCTAACAAAAACGATTTAAAAAATCTCAAATGCACACGTGTACATATTGTTTGCATAAGCTATATAACATAAATTACACATAAATAATAATAAGAATTTTAATTAATAGTTTATGTATTCATATCGAAATTTATCATATACTATATAGTAAAATTATCATTTTAGTTAAAATGATAAACACTAGTTCTAACCCTAGTTCTAATGAAATGACTTACTTTTGGTACAAGTCCAATGCATTTGCTCTTCGGCATTGAGACTTGAATGTTGTGGGCATCGCTCTAACTCTCTGGACAATACTGTCATGGTAAATACCAGTCATCCTCCGCTGCCGCTTTGGTCCCCCAAATCCATCGTCGAGCTTTCGCTTATCTTTGTCTTTACTAGATTCAACCCTGGATGATCCTTCACTATCCACATTATAGACTTTCTCCCTCTCAGTTTTAAGTTTTAACTTCCTCCAAACGCCAAATATCTTTGGATCTTGTGATAAAGTCCTATGAGATTTGTTGGTTAGTCCCGTTCCAAAGCAACCTTACTGGCTGCTCCTGAAGCTACCGCCATCAAGCTTACCTGATCAGCTTATCGATCGCTGCAGCTATCGCAATAAATTTGGCTAAATAGCTTTATAGAGTCAGTCTGAAGCTTTGCTTAATGTTTGGTAGCATCATTACAAACTTTGGTCGTGAAACATGGAATCAGAACTATCTCATGAATCAGTTCTTTAATATGACTATGTTTTGTTTTTTAGATGTCTGAAACAAATCATAGCCAAGGCCATCATGTATAAAAGGAAATATCATCCCATCACTTCTTTAGGCGCACTTAACATCGTCATGTATTAAATGAATCCCTTCAGATATACTGTCAAATTAACTAGTCTTTCCATCATAGTTCTCAACGTTGGTAGCTTGAAACCAGGAAAATTCCAAGTGTATGGAATATATAGAGTAAATGGGCTTCTGTTCACATTCTTCTGATTCGGTTATCCACCTCGCATTGCTTGCCTAACTATCGCAAAAAGTCTGTCATTATCATATAGTGGAATTCTTTGATTTACATCTTTAGTTTAACGTCGTTTCCATGAGAAATTCTAACAGTACACTTCCAGTTGTACATCTATTTCCTGATTTACCTTTGGGTATTCAACATTATTACCTAGATGTGCTTCATCTTTACCCAATATAAAACTGACCACGCCCTTAGATCCTCAGGGATTGATATCGATCTGTGCTTGGGGATCCATGCCGATTCCTACAACTCCTTCTAGAGTAGTTCCAATTTTCTCCATTCCTCTTTCGGGTGCATTTGCCCTGTTTTCAAGCTTTTGGTTATAGTTTGCAACAACTCAAGTCATTCCTCATTGTTCAGGCCTACTGAAATATCACTCCATCACCTCTTTCAGGCAGGCTATCTACCATCCTTTCCTACATTTTCATCATCATTATCTCCATCTCATTTTTATTATGAGGTTTGGAGCTTAAGGACAGTTTTTGGGCGCTGCTCCCTTGTACGTCCTTGTTGATTTGATTTTCTCGCTATCCTATATAATTTCAACTTTTAGGATAGAGAATTCAAGAATTTTTTAGTAAAAACATCCAAAAAAAAAAAAAAAAAAAAAAAAAAAAGCGTCAAAAATAATACGAACAAGCAACTGAATATATTAGACAATCAAATGAAGAAAGTAATTGGAAAATAATGAGATAAATAATGTTTATAGTGGTTCGTCTAATCATTGCCTATGTCCACTTAGTTTTGATGATGATTTGGTTGTCGTCTAATCAATAATGGTCTATGGATTTTCATTAGCTTTATGTAAGTTCTTAAATTGCTCAAATCCCTCCCCCTCTATAGGTGATTATAATTCCTCTTTCACGTTTGCAACCACGTTTTCCACGTCCAGATGCTGATGTTCGGAGAAGATCATGGCCGCATCACTTGGTTATAGGGATGGGTACAGAACCGTGAACAAGGACCAGTATTAATCCATGTAATTGGTTGAAAACTTCTCTGTATTCTTGGATGTTACTTGAATGTCCTAAATCTTGGCTTTTAGTATCAAGTTACATTGCTAAAAGTCAGAATCTACATGAAGAATACTTCGGTTTGAAAGTTGTTGGAAATGTTTTGATTAACATTAGGTGAATTATTAAAAGTGTTAGAATAAGTGTATGCTATATGTGAATAGTCCCACGTCACTATATGAAAGAAGAAAGTATTTATACTTGTTTCTAAGAAATTACGTTGGGGCCTTGGGCTCTCAATACATGTTTTGTTGTAAGGAGGGAGACCGTGCATCATTACCACCACACGCGCGTGACCGACTCGACCTAGTCTGGTCCGGTTTGGGCTAGGGCTTTGTGGTGCAGACACTTATATTTGACCATAAAACATTGCAATTTTCGAATCGTTATTTTTTATGCAACAACGGTAAACTTTGTTCCTTGATTTCAGCAGATCTGACTTCTATATATACTCTTCAGCGATAGACGAGAAAAAACACACCGAATTACATATTCTCTTCTTGCCTCCGCCATTAAAATTCTCTTTCAGAAATTTTCAAACGGTACTTATTCTCGAAAATGCAAATCTACGCTGATTTGTTGTGCAAGCAAATCAGTTATTGTTTTCCAGAGGCTGTTTTATCCTAGAGGCGGCGGCGAAGGTACAAACTGGTTTGCGCCTCTAACCAGATTGCCGAATCGTCTTCAAAAAAGCAACGAATTATGTGACTCAGCCATTATTTTCCAACAATTTGAAGACGATTTCTGAAACAATGGCTTCAAACTCAACCCTAGACGATGCTGCTCCACCCTCTGTCTTTCAGATCCCTCTCGTGACTGTTGCTCCATTCAGATTCGAAGGCTTGCATTTCAAACGATGGCGTCAGAAGGTAGAGTTCTTCCTGACGATGAGGAAGGTCGTGGCTGCGCTGACTACTGACAAACCGCAACTACCAGACATACCTAACGAGGCTGATGCAGCAAAGATGGCATCATGGATTGAAAAGTCAAAGCAACTGCAGACCTAGTCTGAACATGATTACTTATGCAAGAACTTTATTCTAAACGGACTGAGCGATGATCAGTATGATTACTACAACTCAGAAGAAAAGACAACAAATGAGATCTGGGAAGCACCGAAGAAGAAGTATGATACAGAGGAGG
Organism: Allium sativum; assembly: GCA_030737875.1. Classification (NCBI taxonomy): domain Eukaryota; kingdom Viridiplantae; phylum Streptophyta; class Magnoliopsida; order Asparagales; family Amaryllidaceae; genus Allium; species Allium sativum. Next base: position 973,936,174 of record CM060915.1, on the reverse strand, counting down.
CAGGGGCAAAGAAATACGCTGTAAGTCGATACCTAAAGTACTAGATGACTAATGACAGATCGTAAGAGATGCAGCCTCATGAGCTTCAGAAAATAGCTCATGAGATCATCTCCGAAGGTATGGCATTGGACACACAATTTCAGATTGATGTTATTATTGACAAATTACCCCCAGGCTGGAAAGATTTTAAGAATGTCTTACGACATAAGACTAAGGAATTTTCCTTAGAAAGCATGATCACGCGCCTCTGTATTGAGGAGAAGACACGCAAACAAGACCAGAAAGAAGAGGTGTTGATTGTCAATAATAATAACACTAAAAAGATCAAACCTACTGTTCTGAAACCGAACCCGAAATCATTTAAGAATCAGAACAGGCGCAACAAACAGAATGAGAATTCGCAAGGAAACCCAAAAGGACAACATAAACCAGCCCAAATGAATGATTCTGGACAGTTGTTTCTATGTTACAACTGTGGAAAACCATGTCATAATGGCTCGAAAGTGTCGGAACAGGCCAAGCTCTGCACCGCAGGCTAACCTGACTGAGGAGCCTCTTACGGCTATGATTACTGAGATTCACCTTGTTGGTAGATCAGAGGGTTGGTGGGTAGACACTGGTGCTTCTCGCCATGTCTGCTATGATCGTGGCTTGTTGTCTACGTACACGGCCGCGGAAAATCAGAAAGTTTTGTTGGGAGATTCTCACACCACTAAAGTTGCAGGGATTGGCAATGTGGAAATTAAGTTTATCTCTGGAAAGACTGTAATTCTGAAAGATGTTATGCGTACTCCAGAGATAAGGAAGAATCTGGTTTCTGGCTTTCTCCTTAATAAGGCTGGCTTTACTCAAGTTATTGGGGCTGATTTGTATACCCTAACTTATAAGGGAACTTTTGTGGAAAGGGTTATGCTTGTGAAGGTATGTTTAAATTGAATGTTGAAACTAATAAAGTGACCACTTCTACTTGTATGTTGTGTGATTTTAATATTTGGCACTCTAGATTATGTCATGTTAATAATCGAATAATTCGTAACACGAGCACCCTAGATATGATACCTAAAATGACAGAATCTGAACCTGATAAATGTGAATTCTGTACACAAGCTAAAATCACAAAGAAACCTCATAAATCTGTTGATAGAGTTTCTGAACACTTAGACTTGATTCATTCTGACATATGTGAATTTGATGGTACTTTGACTAGACAAGGACATCGTTATTTTATCACTTTTATTGATGACTGCTATGATTTCACATATGTATACCTTATGAAAAATAAAAATGATGCTTTTGACATGTTTAAAACATTCAAAACTGAGGTTGAGAATCAAGCAAATAGGAAAATTAAGAGACTTCGTAGTGATAGAGTGACAGAATATGAATCTAATTCAATTCTGGATTTCTATAAACTACATGGTATAGTATACGAGAGAACTGCATCCTATTCTCCTTAAATGAACGGTAAAGAAGAAAGGAAAAATAAGACCTTTACCGAACTAGTAGTTGCCATATTATTAAATTCTGACGCAACAAAACATTGGTGGGGGGATATTTTATTGAATGTATGCTATGTTCTGAATAGAATCCCCAAATATAAGAATAAAATTTCACCTTATGAAATTTTAAAGAATCATAAACCGAATGTCTCATACTTTAGAACTTGGGGTTGTTTAGCATATGTTCGCATTCCAGACCCTAAGAGAATAAAATTGGCAAGTAGAGCATATGAATGTGCATTTATAGGTTATTCTATTAATAGCAAAGCATACAGATTTTATGACATAAGTGCACATAATATAATTGAATCAAATGATGCTGATTTTTATGAAACAAAATTTCCTTTTAAATTAAGGAATAGTGGGGGCACTTCAAGTATGCCAATTAGAACAGAACTTAATGAAAACTCTGAAGCTGAACCTAGAAGAAGTAAAAGAGCAAGAACCATAAAAGATTTCAGTTCAGATTTTTGTGCTTTTACTATTGAGGAAGATCCCATATACCTCCAAGAGGCCTTATCTTCCTTAGATGCCGATTTTTGGCAAGAGGCTATAAATGACGAGATGGATTCTTTAGAATCCAATAAGACTTGACACTTGGTAGATTTACCCCCCGATTGTAAGTCTATAGGTTATAAATGGGTACTTAAAAAGAAATTAAAACATGATGGTACTATTGATAAATATAAAGCACGACTAGTAGCCAAAGGTTTTAAACAAAAAGAAAATATAAATTTCTTCGACACTTTTTCACCTATAATTAGAATAACATCCATTTGGGTATTAATCTCACTTGCTTTCATTCATAATTTACTTATACACCAAATGGATGTTAAAACTTCCTTTTTAAATGGCGAATTAGACGAAGAAATTTATATAGACTAGCCTAAAGGATTTGTAATACATGGTCAAGAACATAAAGTATGCAAATTAGATAAATCATTATATGGTTTAAAACAAGCGCCTAAACAATGGCATGAAAAATTTATAACTTAATCATTTCACATGGTTGTAAAGTTAATGAAAGTGACAAGTGCATTTATTACAAAACTGAGAATGACATTTGCACTATTATATGCCTTTATGTAGATGACCTACTCATTTTTGGGCAAAATATTCATGCCATAAAATTTATCAAATCCTTATTAAGTGCCAATTTTGATATGAAAGATCTAGGTGAGGCGAGTGTAATCCTTGATATTAAGCTTACTAGGTCAAAAAAGGGAATTTCTTTGGATCAATCTCATTACATTGAGAAGATACTAAAGAAATACAATTACTTTGACTGTAAACCTGCATGTACACCATATGATCCAAGTAAAAAATTATTTAAGAACACTGACGAAGGTGTAAGATAGTTTGATTATGCGAGCATCATTGGCAGCCTTCGGTATGCCACTGATTGTACTAGACCCGATATTGCCTATGTCGTGGGATTATTGTGCAGGTTTACCAATAGACCTAGTATAGAGCACTGGAAAGCTATTGAAAGGGTTATGAGATACCTTAAATGAACAATGAACCTTGGATTACATTATGAAAGGTTTTCAGCTGTACTTGAAGGATATTCTGATGCAAACTGGAATACCTTATCTAATGATTCTAAAGCGACCAGTGGCTATATATTTAGCATCGCTAGAGGAGCTGTTTCTTGGAAATCCAAGAAATAGACTATTTTGGCTCAGTCTATTATGGAGTCTGACATGATAGCACTAGCTACAGCTAGTGAAGAGGCAGAATATTTGAGAAATCTGCTAGCTGAGATTTCCTAATGGGAAAAACCGATACCAGCTGTGTTGATACATTGCGATTGTACCGCGGCTATTGCAAAAGTTCAGAACCATTATTATAACGGTAAGAGACGATAAATACGTTGTAAGCACAGCACGGTTAGATAACTACTTTCCACAGGTACCGTTAGAGTGGATTATGTACGTAGTGATGAAAATTTGGCAGATCCTTTGACGAAAGGACTGTCGAGAAAGAAAGTCTTTATTCTTCTGAACGAATAGGACTATTTCCCTTAGATTGTTGAGTCATGCATAATGGTAACCCGACCTAGATGACTAGAGATCCCAAGAACTAGGTTCAATGGGTAAAAAACAAGTTGTGTAATGATAGGAGTTTAACATGTTATTTAATCAACCAAGAAGCATGTATTCCTGAAGTGATTAGAGGATGAGTTAATAGAAACTCTTAATGAGATCTATACTCTATTTGGAGTGGAGTGCTTACCTTCAAGAGTGCTCTTGATAGACTCACCTTTGTGAATGTGGAAATGTGGCCGTTTCCTACGGAGTTTAGGGAAAAACTTCTAGAGCGTTCACTAAACAAGGATAGACGTGCAGGGCCATAAATGCACAGGCTTATTTTTTATTGCACTATAGAAAAGGTTGTGTGTGGTTTGATGTCAGGAATAGAGTTCAAGACTACGTGTCCCTCTAATAAAAACTGAATTTTATTCACTATGCAAATGTTCAAGTCAGATGACACCTTTGTTTATGCACAATCTTTATGTTTTTAAAAACTGGTCGAAAATATTTTTAAAAATTCAAGTGGAGGATTGTTGGAAATGTTTTGATTAATATTAGGTTAATTATTAAAAATGTTAGAATAAGTGTATGAATGGCTCCTATAAGTGAATAGTCCCACATCATGGGACTATATGGAAGAAGCAAGTATTTATACTTGTTTCTTAGAAATCATGTTGGGGCCTTGGGCTCCCAATACATGCTTTGTTGTGCGGAGGGCGACCATGCATCATGACCACCAAACACGCGCGCGTGACCGACCGACTTGACTCGACTCGACCCGGCCCGGTCCGGCTCGGCCTTGGGCTTTGTGGTGTAGACACTTATATTTTTTGGACCATAAAACATTGCAATTTTCGAATCATTTTTCTATGGAAAATTATTTATGCACCGATAATTTTTTATGCAACGGTAATGTTTTTGCAACGGTAAACTTTGTTCCGTGATTTCAACAGATCTGACTTTTTCTCCCAAACCCTAATTATCGTTCTATATGTACTCTTTAGTTATAGACGAGAAAAAACACACCGAATTACATATTCTCTTCTTGCCTCCGCCATTAAAATTCTCTCTTAGAAATTTCAAGCAGTACTTATTTTCGAAAGTGCAAATCTGCACTGATTTGTTGTGCAAGCAAATCAGTTATTATTTTCTAGAGACTATTTTATCCTAGAGGCAGCGACGAAGGTACGAATTGGTTTGCACCTTTGACCAGATCGACGAATTGTCTTCAAGAAAGCGACGAAGTACGTGACTCAACCATTGTTTTCCAACAAAAGTTAAGTGGTCGGGCAATTCAGTAAGTGCATGAGCAAGAAATGGTTAAGTAGCCATCTCCAGTTGTACCTTTGTAGGGATCTCAGGCTTGGTCATTGACATGTAGGTGGTTTAGTACGTTGGCTATCCCACTATCCCAGGTTCCTTTGACGTGCTGATGGATTCATTTGTTGGTCTAGCATGATTTTCGAGTTTTGTAGTTACTGATTCCCATTTGGTTTTGTTTTATCTGACCATTCCTGTTCATTCGAGCATTACCTAGTCAAAGGGCTGGATAATAGGTTTTAGTTAAGTCAGCGTTCAAGTAACCTTCCTTTTGAGTTTTAACCAACGTTTTCATAATCGGACTGTGAGGACTCAGGTTCCAAGGTTGTAACAACCCGTATTTTAATAACGTGTTATAACTATAAATCAAGGTAGAATTAAATTTTAAAATAAGAACCAAGGGAAACGGGTTGCGCCATTGCGTTCGTCTCAAAATCCTGCTTGAAAACGAGTCTGAGTTTGCGAAGATCGGAGTCCGTGTGACCAAGATATGGCTCTCCAAAGTTTCAGAAAATTCCAGAGTTCAAAACAGTTCGAATTCAAGTTCAAAATTCGAATTTCAAAACCCAGACAGACTGGGCGGGAAAAATCCCGCCCAGACCCAGGTCGACTGGGGAGTCGACACCCCCAGGACCAGGTCGACTGCGCAGTCGACTTGGGTGTCGACCTGGTCACCTAGCCTGTTTTTGAGCCAGATGTATCTGGTCTCGTTGCTTGTCCAGATTCACTCTCTAAACACTATATAAACAGCCCCTGACCCTAGACTTTCTATTACATTCTCGTCCGACCGTATGTTGTTGAAGTTCTGACTGGAAGATAGAGAACAGGGAGGCTATTCAGGACTTTGTTAGTGTTACGTTGGTTTGGGGATTTGCTAGAGATTCTGCTTCTACTCTTTTTGCTTTCTCATTCTCTAGACTACGATCAGTAAGCCCTTTGTCACTCTAAGATTTAAACTGTAAATTTAACCTGAACACGATGTAAACTGAAATTATGCCTAAACATGATAACTAAGTTGGATCTACTCTTGTATATCTTGGATCTATGACTATCACTTTTAAATCTGTTATTTTGAATCTAGTTTTGTACACCCCAGACCTATTCATCTTAAATGTTGACTTGTGGAATATCAGTATGAACTTGTTTTGGATATATTCATGTTTAATCTAAAACCCCTTTACGATCTTTATCTTACCATGCCTGTGATTTTGAAACTATTATTGGGGTACTATCTTATGTCAATCCTTTACCATGTCTATCACCATGTCTTGTCAAGTTGATGTTGAGACCCTATTTCATATGCCTGTAATGTTATAATCATCATGCCTAACTTGTGAACACCTTTGCCATTCTATGACTATCCTGTTTGTGTTATTCCCTATTTTGACATTTTGTATTAATGCGAATTCATGTACGTTGGGGATACGTTTTGGGTAGATTAGGCAAACTTGAAAATTAGCTATGGAATTGACATGATATGACATGAAAATATGACATGAAAACTTGACATGAGAATAAGCTTGAAAACATGAATTTGGGACATGACAATTAGATAACTTGAAAATGGCCAACTCGAGGTTGGGTTGAATTTGCAACGTAAATCTGCCCGGAACCGCCCGAAAAATCCAGTAGTTGCAAATAATAGGACCCAATGTGAGTAGTTGGTCATATAGCACTTTAAACCCGAGGTTAGACTAGGTTATGGTGTAAATCTGCCCGGAACCGCCCGGCACATCCAGTAACCGTAACCAAGTATAATGTGTGAGGTTGGGGTGCGTTAAGTGAATTAATGCCACAAGGTAGGGTTAAGTCATGGACCCCTTGAATATACTTAACCAATTTGACACGTCGATTTGGTAGGGTTAAGTCTTGAACTGCTAGATACATGTTTGGATAGGGTTAAGTCATGACCTTTTTAATGACAATACTTAACCCATTAGAAATCCTAGCCACGTGGTCCCTTTCAACAGTAACCCACTTAGAAGTATCACGATACCCTGGGGACTAGGCAGGGTGGGGCACGATTACTGGGCTGATTGTAAGCGACCAAGAATAACGGCTGAGTAAGGTGCGCCAGTGTAGGTTCAGGTGGACTAGGGTCGTGCACTTAGTCCGGAGTTGAAAAAGTAGGCATGGGCACCTGTAGTACTACAGTGTGCGTGCTTGAATTGTGTCAGTGGTTGACACCCTAGGACCTGATACACCCTAGGGTGGACCTAGCACATGTGACTACATTCCGCGATTGGGCCGTATGACACTGATACATGACGAGAAAAGCCGATTGATTAGGATGGACTGTTGGACCCCGTGTTGGGTCATTTCATGTTATTGGGCCTAGGGATCATTTCTGGATTTATACTTGACATGGACTCAGACACTAGTACAGTTAGTGCAGTAAACCTTGTATATGCGATGCCACCCTTATCTTGTTACCTTTTATTGTCATGCCAGCCCAGTTATTATCTTTATGTTTAATCTCAGTTTCTCATGTCCAGTTAACTTTATTAGTTTTTATGCTGATAGTCACTAGGGCTTACCAGTCTTTTTGGCTGACCCGTTTTCTTCCACCTCTTTTTCTTTCGTTTCCCCCCAGGTTCTCAGGGAGGAAACTCTAGCTCTTAGCTTGGACTTTGCTTGCTTTCTGACAGCTCATGTACGGTTTGGTCTTGAGCTATGCTATGGCTGCACTCATGCTCTTTTTGGGGAATAATATTGGACTTATGTTGTTTTAAGTACTTTGCTTCTTTAGAACTTGATGTAATGAAATAATGACTTGGTATTTTGATGTAAGAGGTTTTGACTCTATTTTCCATGTAATAAGATTTGGTTAAATTTATATCCGCTGCTTCATATACTCTGTTTAATTAATGTTCTGTCTTGTGTTTTCTCTGTGCCTGTTTACTAGATAATACCCCTCCAAAACTAGTGCATTCCCTTTATGAGTGACCCTAGCGGAGGTGGGGTGTTACATTTGGTATCAGAGCAGAAGGTTACCAGACTGGGCAAAAGTTTTAAAAACTTCCTGAAAATTTATTTTCAAAACCATTTATAAAGAAGCATTTTTCAAGAAAAGTTTTATTTTTATGAAAAGGCTATTCCCCAAAAGCCATTAGCACTTTCCTTGTTTCCTCGTTTGAATCTTTTTCTTTTCGTTTTTCAGCATGGCCGATCTTAACCTTCCCGAGGGAGTGCCCATACCCGGATGGTTCCGAAGGTACTTGGAAGTTAGGGCCAACGATGCGGGCCCGGCAGACATCCCTCCTCCTCCTCCTCCAGTAGCCGCGGTTCCTCCTCCTCCTCCTCCCGGCACTGCCTTCGCCAAAATATGCAAAGACTTTATAGGAATGGGCGGCAAGAGCTTCCTTGGAACTAAGACCTTCACTGAGGCACGAAACTGGTTAAAGGAGACTGAAGACCTGTTCGTTATCTTCGATATGGAGGATCATAGGAAAGTTCAGTTGGCAGCATGGCTGTTGAAAGAGGAAGCTGCATTTTGGTGGGAAGTCACCAACACTACCAGGCCAATTGAGACTTGGGCAGATTTTAGAGAGAGGTTTGGGCTTAAGTTTTTATCATACGCAGAAGCGAGCCTTCAGATGGAGAGGTTCCTGGCACTCAAGCAAGGGGACATGTCAGTTAGGGAATACGTGAATAAGTTTAATCAGCTTGCTCGGTTTGGTTTGGACTTAGTCAACACGGCTGAGAAGAAGGCTCTACGATTTGCTCGAGGATTGAGCGAGCCACTCCACACTATGGCCATGACTCATGTGCCCGTGGGGGCGACCTTTGAAAGCTTAGTGAATATGGCCCTTCTTCATGAGGAAGACAAGGGTGACAAAAAGGAGGTTAAGTCTAATGAGACTCAGAACAAGAAGGTTGACTTCAAGAAGGGAGGAAACAAGAATAACAAGAATAACAAGGGCAACAACAACAATGCTAACAAGCCACGTGAGACGAGGAAGTGCATCTTTTGTGGTATCACGGGACATATAGATAAAGACTGTAGGAGGAAGAAAAGAAAGTTGGGTGAATGCTTTCACTGCGGGGATACTGGACACATCAGTAAGGATTGCCCTAAGAAGCAAGGACAGGGGCTTGGGCAGACATAGCGAGCAGGACCTTCTGGAGGGCAGTTGCAGGCTCTCAACACCACTCCAGCTCTCGACCGAGGTAGTAATATTTCTGTAGAAAGCCTTGTTTACATTTCTGAATTTCCTGTTCGAACCTTATTTGACTCTGGCGCATCGCATACTTTTATCTCTTCTGATATTGTTGAAAATCTGCACTTAAGTACTAGTCTAGTTGATGATCCCGTTAGTGTTTCAAATCCGATTGGGGGCTCCTCCCATTTATCTATGGTTTGTGTTGATTTGAGGATTTCCATCTTAAGCGTGGAATTCATGTGTAATGCTTATGTTCTCGGATTCATGGGATATGGTTTAATTCTGGGCATGGATTGGTTGTCCAATTATGGAGCCATCCTTGATTGTGAACGAAGGGTAGTGAGGCTCATGACACGCCTTGGTAATACCCTTGAACTTTCTTGTAACCCGAAGGGTCCGGTCATGTTATGTTATCTTGAATCTCTCGACTCGTCCATCGACAATCTTCAATCTGTGAGGGTGGTCCGAGAATATCCTGATGTCTTTGATGAGGTGAAGGGGTTACCCCCTAAACGCGAGATAGACTTCCGAATTTATCTGGTTGATAATGCCAAGCCTTTTTCATTGCCCGTTAGGCATATGGCCCCACGAGAAAGAAGAGAGCTCAGTAAACAAATCAAGGAGTTGCTCGAGAAAAATTTCATAAGGCGAAGCATTTCTGAATGGGGTGCTCCAGTGGTATTCGCTACTAAGGCGGATAGTTCGCTTCGTCTGTGCGTAGATTATCGTGAGTTAAACAAGCTGACGAAGAAGAATAGGCACCCACTACCAAGAATCGATGATCTTTTTGACCAGCTTGTGGGAGCATCTGTTTTCTCTCAACTCGATCTAGCCACAGGATTCCATCAACTTAGAGTGGCTGAGGATAGCATTGACAAAACTGCGTTTAGGACTCCAGATGGGTTCTTCGAATGGCTCGTCATGCCGTTTGGGTTAACGAATGCACCCGCGTACTTTGTAGACCTGATGAGTAGGGTGTTTCGGGGGTTCCTTAACAAGTTCGTGGTGGTTTTTGTGGACGATATTCTAATCTTCTCAAAGGATGAAGAAGAGCATGCTAGACACCTCAAGGAAGTCATGGATATGCTTAGAGCACACCAGTTAAAGGCTAAGTTCTCCAAATGCCATTTTTGGAGGAAGGAAGTTCGGTTTCTTGGGCACGTTGTTTCTAAGCAAGGTTTAGCCGTGGACCCCGCAAAGGTAGTTGCGTTGCAAGACTGGAAAATTCCTAAGAATGCAACAGAAGTGAGAAGCTTTCTCGGTTTGGCGGGCTTTTATAGGAAGTTCATTAAGGACTTCGCTAAGATTTCAGCCCCTCTTACTAAGTTAACGAAGAAAAACCTAACGTTTTCATGGGACATAGAATGTGAGATTGATTTCCAGAGACTCAAGAGAGCCCTCACCACAGCTCCAGTTTTAGCATTACCCGATGGAGGAAAAATGTTTACAGTGTACACAGATGCATGCGGCACGGGATTAGGCACTGTCCTAATGCAAGAAGGAAGAGTGATATGCTATGGGAGTAGACAACTTAAAGTTCATGAGAAGAGATATCCCACACATGACTTGGAGTTAGCCGCGATTGTTTTTGCACTTAAAGCTTAGCGCCATTATCTCCTAGGGGAGAGATTCGAGCTGTACACCGACCACAAATCGCTTAAGTATCTCTTTTCGCAAAAAGATTTGAATCTGAGACAGCAGCGGTGGATGGAATTCTTGGCCTCATATGACTTCGATATAACTTATATCCCTGGCAAGGGTAACATGGTGGCGGATGAGCTAAGTAGAAAAAGGTTGACTTTGAGCCCCTTATTTGTTGAAAGAAAAAGCCTAGAGTTTATAGCAACCTTTGATTTTACGCATGTTGTTGAGTCATTGACTGGTACGTTAGCATCTCTTGAGCTTAGACCTACACTTCTTGATCAAGTTGAGACTTCACAGAGGGAAGACCCGCAGATAGTCGAGATCATGGACAAGTTGATTCACGGTGAGACGTCAAGTCACCTCGCTAGATATACTATTGATGACAAGGGGTGGCTAAGGCGTGATGGAAGACTATGTGTCCCACAAGTGGGAGACTTAGTAAATAAAGTTCTTGAGGAGGCGCATCACTCGAGGATGACCATACATCCCGGAGGGGATAAGATGTACCGGGATATGAAGCGCATTTTCTTTTGGGATGGGATGAAAAAGGATGTAGCAGAGTTTGTTTCTAGATGCATTGTTTGCCAACAAGTAAAGGCCGAGTCGAAGAAGCCCGGGGGGCTACTGCATCCATTGGAGGTCCCGCAATGGAAGTGGGAAAGTATCTCGATGGATTTCGTGGATGGATTGCCCAGGTCGAGGAAGGGGAATACTAGTATATGGGTCATTGTTGATAGACTCACGAAGAGTGCTCACTTTATCCCGGTGAAAGGCAAAAGGACTGCGTCAGGGCTAGCGTCTATTTACCTTCGAGAGATAGTACGGTTGCACGGGGTTCCTTCTAACATAGTCAGTGACCGTGACCCAATTTTCACTAGCCAGTTTTGGAATAGTCTGCAAGAAGCAATGGGTACGCAACTTAAATTTAAGTACAGCCTATCACCCTCAGATGGATGGACATACCGAAAGGGTAAATAGAGTACTAGAGGATCTTTTGAGGCTGTGCATTCTTGATTTTGGTGGTACTTGGGAAGACCATCTCCCTCTCGTGGAGTTTTCTTATAATAATAGCTACCAAGCTAGCATAGGGATGGCACCGTTCGAAGCCCTGTATGGAAGACCGTGCAAGTCACCAACTTGTTGGTGGGAGACAACTGATGGACTTATACTTGGACCCGACATGATATGAGACACTTCTGAAAAGGTGGAGTTGATACGAAGATGAATGAAATCGGCCCAAGATAGACAGAAATCTTATGCGGACAAGAGAAGGACAGACCTAGAGTTCGAAGTCGGAGATATGGTTTTCATAAAAGTCTCTCCTTTGCGCAATGTGGTTCGTTTTGGAGCAATTGGAAAGCTAGCACCGAGATTCGTAGGACCGTTCCCTATCACTGAGAGGATTGGGCAGATGGCCTATAAGGTAGAGTTACTTGAGAGGCTGGCCGGAGTACACAATGTCTTTCACGTCTCGCATCTCCGATAGTGCCTACATGAATCAGCTGAGGTGGTTGAGCCAAGCATCCTCGAAGGCTTAGAAGTGGAGAAAGAAGCAACGCTGAGGCGAGTTCCTATTCGTATCTTAGGGACGGAGATCAAGAAGCTCAAGCTAGTCAAAGTACAGTGGAGTGAAGCCCAAGAAGACGCAACTTGGGAAACCGAGGAGAAGATACGCGCGCTTTACCCATTTCTTTTTTAGGGTACTTTCTCGATCTCTTTTTCCTTTGAGCTTGTAAACCTTTCGTATCATGCTACCTATGTTTGTTTTGTTAATCTTGTCTTGAGAACCTTAGAACCCTCTTTGGATGTAAACATGTATTTGAAACATGTTATGGTTGATGTTTGCAAATGATTGCAAGTGTTTGCAAGTGATTTCTAGTGGATGCATGACACACATTAGGCACTAGATCGGCTCAGACACCTTTTCATGTTGCATTTGCATGGGTGCTTATACTTGTACATGGATGAACTTGTTATGCTATCACGTGGATGTTGCATATGGATGATGTTTGTGCACTCATGTAGAAATTTTAAGTTATGTTAGGAATTTGCATACATGTTGGACTCATTACACTAACATATCTTGCATTAAGGAGGTTTACTGAATCAGTAACCGCCTGATCTTTTGCATTAGATAAGTACATATACACACACATACTGCATATGTTCATACAGCATTAGAGATCTTTTTAAGGACAATGGTTGCTCGTGAATGATGTTGTGAGTAGATGGATGTGGATGGTAGGATGCGTTCTCCCTAACTTAGAGATTTCGGGGACGAAATCCTTTAAGGAGGGGAGAATGTAACAACCCGTATTTTAATAACGTGTTATAACTATAAATCAAGGCAGAATTAAATTTTAAAATAAGAACTAAGGGAAACGGGTTGCGCCATTGCGTTCGTCTCGAAATTCTGCTTGAAAACGAGTCCGAGTTTGCGAAGATCGGAGTCCGTATGACCAAGATATGGCTCTCCAAAGTTTCAGAAAATTCCAGAGTTCAAAACAATTCGAATTCAAGTTCAAAATTCGAATTTCAAAACCCAGACAGACTGGGCGGGAAAAATCCCGCCCAGACCCAGGTCGACTGGGGAGTCGACACCCCCAGGACCAGGTCGACTGCGCAGTCGACTTGGGTGTCGACCTGGTCACCTAGCCTGTTTTTGAGCCAGATGTATCTGGTCTCGTTGCTTGTCCAGATTCACTCTCTAAACACTATATAAACAACCCCTGACCCTAGACTTTCTATTACATTCTCGTCCGACCATATGCTGCTGAAGTTCTGACTGGAAGATAGAGAACTAGGAGGCTATTCAGGACTTTGTTAGTGTTACGTTGGTTTGGGGATTTGCTAGAGATTCTGCTTCTACTCTTTTTGCTTTCTCATTCTCTAGACTACGATCAGTAAGCCCTTTGTCACTCTTAGATTTAAACTGTAAATTTAACCTGAACACGATGTAAACTGAAATTATGCCTAAACATGATAACTAAGTTGGATCTACTCTTGTATATCTTGGATCTATGACTATCACTTTTAAATCTGTTATTTTGAATCTAGTTTTGTACACCCCAGACCTATTCATCTTAAATGTTGACTTGTGGAATATTAGTATGAACTTGATTTGGATATATTCATGTTTAATCTAAAACCCCTTTACGATCTTTATCTTACCATGCATGTGATGTTGAAACTATTATTCGGGTACTATCTTATGTCAATCCTTTACCATGTCTATCACCATGTCTTGTCAAGTTGATGTTGAGACCCTATTTCATATGCCTGTAATGTGATAATCATCATGCCTAACTTGTGAACACCTTTGCCATTCTATGACTATCATGTTTGTGTTATTCCCTATTTTGACATGTTGTATTAGTGCGAATTCACGTACGTCGGGGATACGTTTTGGGTAGATTAGGCAAACTTGAAAATTAGCTATGGAATTGACATGATATGACATGAAAATATGACATGAAAATTTGACATGAGAATAAGCTTGAAAACATGAATTTGGGACATGACAATTAGATAACTTGAAAATGGCTAACTCGAGGTTGGGTTGAATTTGCAACGTAAATCTGCCCGGAACCGCCCGGCAAATCCAGTAGTTGCAAATAATAGGACCCAATGTGAGTAGTTGGTCGTATAGCACTTTAAACTCGAGGTTAGACTAGGTTATGGTGTAAATCTGCCCGGAACCGCCCGGCACATCCAGTAACTGTAACCAAGTCTAATGTGAGAGGTTGGGGTGCGTTAAGTGATTTAATGCCACATGGTAGGGTTAAGTCATGGACCCCTTGAATATACTTAACCAATTTGACACGTCGATTTGATAGGGTTAAGTCTTGAACTGCTAGATACATGTTTGGATAGGGTTAAGTCATGACCTTTTTAATGAAAATACTTAACCCATTAGAAATCCTAGCCACGTGGTCCCTTTCAGCAGTAACCCACTTAGAAGTATCACGATACCCTGGGGACTAGGCTGGGTGGGGCACGATTACTGGGCTGATTGTAAGCGACCAAGAATAACGGCTGAGTAAGGTGCGCCAGTGTAGGTTCAGGCGGACTAGGGTCGTGCACTTAGTCCGGAGTTGAAAAAGTAGGCATGGGCACCTGTAGTACTACATTGTGCGTGCTTGAATTGTGTCAGTGGTTGACACCCTAGGACCTGATACACCCTAGGGTGGACCTAGCACATGTGACTACATTCCGCGATTGGGCCGTATGACACCGATACACGATAAGAAAAGTCGATCGATTAGGATGGACTGTTGGACCCCGTATTGGGTCATTTCATGTTATTGGGCCTAGGGATCATTTCTGGATTTATACTTGACATGGATTCAGACACTAGTACAGTTAGTGCAGTAAACCTTGTATATGCGATGCCACCCTTATCTTGTTACCTTTTATTGTCATGCCAGCCCAGTTATTATCTTTATGTTTAATCTTAGTTTCTCATGTCCAGTTAACTTTATTAGTTTTTATGTTGATAGTCACTAGGGCTTACCAGTATTTTTGACTGACCCGTTTTCTTCCACCTCATTTTCTTTCGTTTCCCCCCCAGGTTCTCAGGGAGGAAACTCTAGCTCTTAGCTTGGACTTTGCTTGCTTTCTGACAGCTCATGTACGGTTTAGTCTTGAGCTATGCTATGGTTGCACTCATGCTCTTTTTGGGGAATAATATTGGACTTATGTTGTTTTAAGTACCTTGCTTCTTTAGAACTTTATGTAATGAAATAATGACTTGGTATCTTGATGTAAGAGGTTTTGACTCTATTTTCCACGTAATACGATTTGGTTAAATTTATATCCGCTGCTTCATATACTCTGTTTAATTTATGTTCTGTCTTGTGTTATCTCTGTGCCTGTTTGGAGATAATACCCCTCCAAAACTAGTGCATTCCCTTTATGAGTGACCCTAGCGGAGGTGGGGTGTTACAAAGGTTTTGAAGGTCTGACCGGTTGAACCGTTAAGAATCGCACATGCTTGTTAATAGTGAAAATATGAATAACCAAGTTTAATGTGTACTCAAACAAATGAATAATAAAATTTGAAAGTCATCTATTTATTCACTAACATTAATAGATTGCATGATATAATTAAATATCAAGGGCATAAATAAACACGCATGTTTTTTAGAACGAAAATGGTAAAGTTTATGGTTTAGATGTTGGAACAGTTATGCCTTTTTGAAATATTTTAGTTATTATTTTCAAAACAATACAAAAGATCAAATGATCAGATAGAATTACACAAGAAGTAGGGAAAACAAAAAACCGTGGTCTGATTGAAGGTCCGACCATGGTTCATGCATGAATGAGGTCTGATTGAGTTCCATGCCGTGATGGTCAATGGTTCCGTGATGGTCAAAGGTTCAGGGTTATTCGAGGTCGGACCGCGGTAGGATCGAATTATGAAAACACTATTTTAACTTCTGATCTCGATAAATTTTAATCTCCACAAAATCTTTAGGTGGGATAGAAAGACACTTCGTTTCTGCATGAATTCTTTACGGATAATTAAATAACTGTATCATACAACTAAATTCATCAAAAATATTTGGTAACTTTACCCAAGCAACCTTTTTATATTAAATTGCATTTTGCTCTGCAATTCTTCTGTGCCTTTGGACACAGAAATCTCCTAACAGATCTTTTGCCTCCAGCCTTAAAGTAGTACATAATATATTACAAATCTCACTGTACATATTATATACACACACACCTCCCTTCTATTTGATCTAGCAATTATCCAAGTAATTAATGCAATTCATAAAGAACGATTTCACTGTTATTAATATTCATTTTACTGAGATATGTTGATCAAGTTTATTTGTTTGCAACTTTATTTGCCTTATAAGAAAGTATTATACTATAAATAACATTGGATGAATGAGGTGATAACTCATAAACCAACTGCCTTAAACGTGACATTGTTTGCTAGGCTCTATAACTTCAGTTAATTTAATATGAGAACGTATTTTTATTGAATTGAACTGAAACAGCGGTGATTGATGTTGTTGTATGGAGTCACTGAGTAAGACGGTTGAGTTGTATCTTAATCTTGTACTTGATATTGTATGTGGCTCCTCTGATTTATCTCTATGTGCTTCATCTTGTTTGTACCAGTTCATTTTGACAGAGTCGGTGCTGGCAGAATTGACACCCTTGAATTGTTAATTCGCTAGATAGTTTTATTCTCCTTTCTTAAAAAAAGAAAATCATGTTCATTAAACATAACATGTCTTAATATGAATAATCTGTCACCACCATCAATACATTTATAGCCCTTTTGGAAGTTAGTATATCCCAACATGGAGCATAGTTAGGATCTCAAACTTAAGTAATATCTATTGTATGGCAGGCCCGTCCTAAGTAGGAGTAAGGCCCTGGGAAGAACAGGTGAAAACTAAATAGTGAACCCAACAAGGTTTAAGGGCCAAAATAAACAAAAAACAAATACATTAGGTGAGAATTGAAGAGGGCACCTCCCATTTCCTAAATACAAATGCTTGTTAACAATTTACATTACAAACCTTTATTATAAAGCAACATATTTTAACTTGGGTCCTCCCACCAACCTGGGCCCTGGACGATCGCCTAGACAACCTAGGGCCCCGGGACGGCTCTGTTGTATGGTATGAGATATGGCAAAATAAACAACTAAATGCCCGTAGATTTTGATAATTTGGTTTAATTCCAAATAAAATTTCATAAGGGCACTTGTATTTTAGAATTTTGGCTGATATGATGATGTAGCAAATGTCTCTATCCAACATTTCATTAGTAATGACCCTTGTGACATCATCGTTAAACCTATTTCAACAATATGTTTATATTATCTCTCGGGCAGAGCATTTTGTTTGAAAATGTGGGAACATGTCGTTCTATGTATGATTCCCTTATCCTAAATTCTTCAGTGGTTTGAATTTTACTGACCATCTATTTGTTGATTTTAACACTATAGTTAGCTTACTTTTCAAATAAGGTAATAAACTTTTTGTTATATTATAAGTTTCCAGCTTTGATTTAAATAAATATATCCAAGTATATCTATCATAAGCATATTGTTGACGTGGAAAATTGTCGTGCCTTGTCGTATGCCAACACTCAAGTGTATGTGTATTAACAACACAATAATCCAAATGTTAAGTAAAGTAGAGTAGGAGAACACAAATTTTTATAGTGGTGCGGCACTAACGCCTACGTCCACTTTGTAGTAATCATTCAACATATGTTTGCCGACTACAAAAATTGTACAAGTTCAGACAATATTTGAGTATAAAGCGTTATAATAGAATAACAAAATGTATGCTAATTCTAAACTTTGTCCGAAATGTCCGTCATCTTCTTCGTTGAGTGAAAAGAGTGTTGACTCGGTCAACTGTGTCCAATTTTAGTTGCAGTGTCAAAGAAATCCAAAAACACCCAAAATAATCCAAAAATATTGTAATTGTCCTTGTAAATGTCCAAAAGTTAATGGAAAACGTGCATGCAATGTTTTAGTGGTCAATGCTATATCTAATTATCATGGGGAAGAAGATGGAAGTCGTTAATGATGTTTATGAGCTTCAAGAGTAAGAAAAATCCAACCTTTTTGAATGTCAAGCTTGGGGATATTTATAGGTAGTGGGTTAGGTGGGAGTAGGTGAGATTAGGGGAACATACAACAGAAAATCGCATTCCAGAAGCACACAATCCGGAAAATTGCATCCCTCTTTGGTGCAAAGTGGAAAACCGCATCCCACTTCAGGGGATATGAATTTCGCATCCTAGAGGATGTGGAAGTCGCATCCCAGTGGGTTGCTATGCGCTGCTTCATGGGGGAGGCCGCACACCGCATCAGGTTGATGTGAGCCATCGCATCCCCTAGGGATGCGTTGCACCGTGTCTGCACCGATGCGATATATCGCATCCCGAGGGATGCGAATTATCGCAACCCAAAGGATGCGATGTAATGCATCTGAAGGGGTGCGAAGTACCGCATCCCTGTGGATGTGATGCTTTATTGGCCGGATGGTGTAGGGATGCGATGTAAATGGATTCGGAGCATGTGATGCGATGTGGTGCAGTGTGATGCGAGGCCAGGTTGGTGATGCAGAGCCTAAGGGATGCGATGTGGGGTGAGGGAGGATGCGATAGGAAATGTGTGGAGCTTCTCATGTTGAGTCCCATGAGCAAGTTTTGAGTGATCGACACGCATACCCGGAAACGGGTATAACTTTCAAATAGTAAGGTCATTTGGGCCAAACGAAATTTGTACCTAAAACTAACATAAAGGGGTACAGGAATTACCATGCGAGGCACCATAATCCAGGCTTTCGGTGTAACAACCCGGAAAATCTGGGCCAGTTTAAAATTTTTATTTTGGCAATTTTAGCGAGTTTTGACTATTTAAAATGAATTATTTTAAATAATATCGACGAGAAATTTATTTTGAATATAATTCAAACGTATATAGTTATATAGTTCGTCGTTAGAATATAAATAATTATATATAATTATAAAAGGAATTGAAAATGGCGCGGTAGTTCGATAATTCGATTTCAAACTTCAATTGAATGTACCGGGTGCAAAACAATCCGGATTTTAGTGAAACCAAAAATCATAGGATCTAATTGATAGTATCTTTCCAACGAATCCGAATAATTGAAATTTCATAGCGGGAATCAAAAGATATGTCCAGTTGAAAATTCTGAATAGTCGCTATGGAATTCAGGCCCTTAAAAATGGACATTTTGCAAATGACCTCGGATTTCGATGAAACCAGTTTTGTTGGGTCCGCAGTGTCAAATTATTGCTAGGTTTCAAATTTCATAATTTTTCGAATCAATATGTGAGTGTGGCAAAGGAAAACGCGTTTGACCAGTTTTAGTTGATTTTAATCGACTGGAAAATGGCCATTTTTCCAACAGCCTCAGAATTCGATGAAACTAGTTTTGTTAGGACCGTATCGTCAATACGAAGCTAGAAAATATTTTTCTGGAATTTTTCTAGTATTATGTGACCCCGGTAATTTGAAATGTACGTTTAAAATTCAATATAATAATTTAAATGCAAATTTAACGGAAACTGATTCAAACAGTCGAATCAGCCTGCGATACATATCCCATTGTGTTCGGAATGGGGGTGAAACGCTATGGGCGACAGTCGGTGGGCCTCGTTTCGAAGTCGAATAAAAAGTCAACTCCTTGGGATAAAATAAATTAAAATTAAATTAAATATATAAAACCTTTTTCTATTACCCCCCCGTTAGTTCATATCAGAAATCAAAAAAAAAAAAAAATCGCGATCGTCTCTCCCCTCCCCCCCCCCCGTTGCCTCGACCGCCGCCAGAGGCGGAGCTCGCCACTGCGCCCCTCCAAGCCAACGTCGACCCCCCCTTCTGCCGCCGCTCTACCTCAGGCGATCCCCCTTCTCACCAAATCGAACCCGATTTTCCCCCCTAGTTCGCCCAAAAGCAACGTCGCCCTCCTCCTACAACCCCCTCTCCACCGACAAGCTCCGACGTGACCCCCCCCCCCCGCCCCTCCGCCTCACCTACCTTTCCTCCTCGACCAGCACCCGCGAGCAACCACCAATGTCTGATTTCAGTGAGTATTTAAATTATTTTCTTTGTTTATTTAAATTGTTTTCTATGTATGGTTAAAAACTGAGTATGTTTATGTTTGAAAACTGATTTCCTTTATGTTTAAAAACTGATTTTTATTTTATTTTTAAAAACTAAGAAAGTATAGATTTTTTTTTTAAATGGAGAAAGCTTAAATTTTTAAAAATAGAAAAGACTCGATTTTTATTTAGTTAGGGGAAAAAAAAGAGAAAAATAGAAATAGAATTGTGTTTTTGAAATGAAAATACATATGGTTTGAAATAGAATATATGATTTTTATATTTTTAAAGAATTAAAAATATAATCTTTTATATAGTAGAAAGATAAAAATATGATTTTTATATTTTTAAAGTATTAAAAATATAGTCTTTACTATATAGATGATGTCAAAATATGATTTTTGTTTATGTAGAGGATTAAAAATATAATTTTTACATGATAGGAAAAAATATAAATATCATTTTATTGTGTAAATGAATAATAGAAATTCATGTGTTGGAATAAAATGTTTTATCGTTAAAAATATAAATTTTAACGTGAATATGAATGAATAAATATTTATAAACAGATCGGCCGATTTGTTTATATACACTAATTTGAATGACATTGATTGGGTCGATAAATTTTACACATCGCCCAACTGCACAAATAAAATCTTTGTTTGATTGTTTGAAAACCCCACACGGGTGTTGGGATGAAATTTGAAGTTCACTCATCCTGATTGATTGAATATGTCGATCGATTGATTGACAGGCTGTTATAAGCGTTGAATATCTATATTTGATGCTTATACAGTATAGTGCACTTTGGTTGATGGTTGATTATTTTTCAATGCTATGATATACATGTGTTGTATGAAAATCCATATAATTAACTTTATATGGTAATTGATTGGGCCTCATTCCAATTTGAAAAATAAAGAATATTATAAAATAAAAGTTCATGTGTTGACAGTACTCATCTATTGAGATTGGTCATGTGTTGAACGAAATATTTTAGTAATAAAATTTACATCTTTATCAATATAAAATAAAAGTTCATGTGTTGACAGTACTCATTCATTGAGATTGGTCATGTGTTGAACGAAATATTTTAATAATAAAGTCTACATCTTTATCATTATAAAATAAAAGTTCATGTGTTGACAGTTTCATCCATTGAGATTGGTCATGTGTTGAACGAAATATTTTAATAATAAAGTCTACATCTTTATATTATAAAATAAAAGTTCATGTGTTGACAGTACTCATTCATTGAGATTGGTCATGTGTTGAACGAAATATTTTGATAATAACAACTATTTTGAAAAAAAAGAAATATTTGAAATAGAATATTTGAAAATAGAGATTTATGAAGCCGTGTTGATTAGTTTGACGCCATTTTGACGTGAACGATATTTATATCGATTTTAAACGATTTCGAAATGAATTGGATTGAAAACGATTTCGAAATGAATTGGATTGAAAACGATTTCGAAATGAATTGAATTGAAAACGATTTCGAAATGAATTGAATTGAAAACGATTTCGAAATGAATTGAATTGAAAACGATTTCGAAATGAATTGAATTGAAAACGATTTCAAAATGAATTGAATTGAAAACGATTTCGAAATGAATTGAATTGAAAACGATTTCGAAATGAATTGAATTGAAAACGATTTTGAAATGAATTGAATTGAAAACGATTTCGAAATGAATTGAATTGAAAACGATTTCGAAATGAATTGAATTGAAAACGATTTCGAAATGAATTGAATTGAAAACGAATTCAAATTGAATTGAAAGCGAATTGAAATGAATTCAAATTGAATTGAAATTTGAATTGAATAGAAATGAATTTTGAAACGAATTTATAAAGAAGAATTCAATTTTGATTTGAATTGAAATGGAAGTTGAAATTGCTTTTGAAACGATTTTAAAACTATTCATATAATTCGTTTCAAATAGAAATCGACGAAGTATATATTATATATTATATATATATATAATATAATGGCCTGAATAGAACGCGCCGCGCCGCGGCAGTTCGTGAATTTCGACCATTTATTTCAAACGGACATTACGGGAGATCCGACCGTCGGATTCTTCTAAAACTGGAACCATTGGGTTTGTATCGAAAAGAGCTTTCTAACGAATATTAGAAATTGGAAATCTAACGGTTGGATTTGGAATTATGTCCAAATCAAATTTGAAAAAGGTCGCTGTAAGTGCAGTTCGATGGCCGTTGATGGAAATCGACTGTACGGGCCTTGATAAAATTATTAAAAATAGCAATAATTTGTGTAAAATCATAAGAAATGATTTAGAAAGATTTGGGATGAAAAACTCCATATTTGAAAAGATAAAAATAGATTTTTATCGAAATGAACTAGTTTTGAACTAGAAATATAATTCTATTTATTTTTAAATAAATAAATTGAATTTGAAAAGGGTTTTAAAAATAACCAGAATTTCCAATGATTGCATTGGAGTGGATTTGAATCGAAATTGTCTTCGGAACATTTCGATATTGGAATTCGTGATTATACAGATGTTGTTATGGAAATTTGAAAGATATATATTTATATCGTTATTTCCAATATGACATTTGTTAATCGTAGAATTTGATATTGAATATAAGCCGATATATTTTCTATTCAGAGCCTTATATTGGATATCAAATGTGATTTGGGTTTGTCGTGAATGGTGTCTTCACTAACACTGTTCTTGAACCCAGTTGAGAAAAGATTAAATCTTTTTATTTAGATTTAATGAAGTGTACCAATTAAATAATGTTTAATTGGAATTGAATTGATATTGATTTTTGGGTTTATCGTGGACAGTGTTTTAAATAACACTCGTTCTTTAACCCGATAATTAATGAATGTGATTTTGGGTTTATCGTGAACCGTGTTTTAAATGACACTGATTCTTTAACCCAGTCGAAGATTAAAACTAAGTGGAGTTTTAATGAATCTTTAATTAGATTGAAATGATCGAAAATGGAGTATCACCAGTTTTGCTCCAGGCGATAGTTAAATCTTTAATTAGATTTGAACGTGAAATGGTAATTGAATTTACCGATAACACTGTGGTGTTAGATATGAAGTATTACCAGCTTTACTTCATGGGATGAATAGGTTGGGATTGGGAAATTGAAACAAATAATTACTTCGGTAAATTTCGTTAATCCCGACTAGTTTGAATTGATATTCAAAAGTAGATTAAAGCATGAATTCAAGAATTTATCTTTGATAAAAATTAATGGGAACCTTTCCCTATGAACGTGAAATTTAGAAACTAACTGTCGGTTAGCCAAGCAGAATGGTTTTCTGAATATTGATCTGATGTTGGTTTCGGCCTTCGGGGTTAATATTTGGGGAATTATTCTCTTGATTAATTTACGGTTAGTGACTAATGAATTGGAATGAGGCGTATGTTGTGTTTGTGTAACACTTATTTAAAATATACGCGAGTTATTAGGAAAGACCGGGTTTATCCCATTCTGAATAACTGATACGACGATAAGTCGAAGATGAAGACGATGGTCGAAGACCGGAGGTCTTCACGTCGTTTGGGTAATTACTGATGATCTTGATTGGGCTGTACACCCAAGAAGATGGAAACAGTTAGTGATCGTCCAGACGTACTTGGAGATCGATGGATATGCGGGGTACTAGGTGCCTACGGTTTCGTTCAGACCTAGAACGGACTTGTAAATGGACTGTGTGTCTGACATTGGATTTTAGTCCGTGTGATTGATCTCTATTAAATATATATCTGTTTGGCGGCGGAGAATTTATTCTCTTGCTTAACGCCCTTCTCTGAGACGTACGAGCTCAGGGGTTATATATTGATGGATATCAAACGCATGGAGTGAATTGCCTGTGTGGCATGCCTAAGTGGCAATTGATCGAGGCTTCTGTTGAAAAGCAAAGTCTTGTGGTGATGATCAAAGCACGGCCTTTGTGGCGTAGCTTTGTGTAACGTTTACTTCGCGAGTTTCACACCCGGTATGAACCAAAAACGGGAGACGGACCTCAGGGAGGACTTGCGTTTCTTTCTAGCTAGAAGTGGCGTCAGTGGTTTTACACGCCCTGACGAGTTTGACTTATGTGGTTGTTGCTGTTGCGAGGCGTCTCGGTTATATCGGTTTCGGCCGATGCATTCTGGTCGGCTGACGGACCAGACTTACACCCCATAGGGTGGGGAAACGTAGTGTTCAGGCATAATAATCCACATCGGTGGACCGACCCTGACGATCTAAAGGCTTGCCTGCGCGCTTGCCTGTGGCTCGGGCTAGAGAGTCACGAATCGGTAGAGGACGATCCCTTGCCTCGGTTCATAGATGGAAATCCAATTTCCAAATACGTGACATTTGCGGTTTTATTTGTAAACCTATATGTGGCGACATAGTGGCATGGGACGCTCATGTCGCCTATGATTGATACTTATGATTTGAAGTTGTTTTATACACTATGCACTTATAATAGTATCAAATGATTTGTTTTAAACGTATCAAGCATTCTTTGGCTGTTATAAGGTAAAAACCCTATCCCCCGGCTTGCGTTGCATTGTGTGATAGGACCTGGGTCTTATAACAGCTTCATTTTTCTTTATTTAGCATTGCGCTGTTTTTTTTATGCACTGGTATTCTTGGGAGGAAACCCGTTCCGTGGTATACGGCGTGGTCCCTTGATTTACCTAATGATTTAAAATAAAGATTAATAACTGTTTTAGTTCTCACACCAGTCACATGACTGACCTGGAGTTTATTGTTTTAACCTAAACTCTGGGTGCCCCTATTTTGACACGGGCAGCTAGTAGTTTTGGTTTTGCAGATTTATATTCACAGGATCCTGGTTTACAGCTGGAACGATATCCGGAAAGCTTTGTATCCGTATATCCCCTTCTAGTTGTGTATTGTATTATTTTCCGCTGCGATGTATTTAAATGTAATTTAAATCTCTGATATTTCTGTGTAATATTTATTCATACTCTGTATATTCTTGTAATCTGGTGCATTGTTGTAATATACAATGAAATGTTCTTCTGTTTGCGTTCTGTTGTGGCTTGTTCTCGAACTATCCGACGCTTTCCTTTACGGGGGAGTTACGGGTTTTCACATTCGGGCCCAAAAGAGGTCATCTAAAAGGGAATTTCGGGTCATTTTTATGTTTACGTCGCAACTTCAACCAAATCGCTTTATGTTTCTTGACTATGTTATTGACATATGGCAGCTTCGAACAAAAAACGTGTCAACATTTACCCCACAAAACATGCCTTGCTTGATAGGAGGAAGATGTGTTTTGCAAGAAGACCAAAAATCTAGAAAACCAAAGCTAGGAGAAGTCTGAAGCAAACTTCTATAATTAGGAAACCGAAGAGCCACGATCGCGACAGACCGTATTAATCAGAAATCCATGATCGCTTGGGATTGTATTTAGAATAGAAAGTCAATGATTGCTGAGATCGTAGAAAGCCGACGATCATTGAGATCGTATTAATAGAAGTCTAATGGTTGTTGAGAACACATTAGAATGGGAATCCGACGATTGCTAAGATCGTATTTAGAACAGGAATACGACGATAGTTAAGATTGTATTTAGAATGGACTGTCATGTTTGGGATGCTTAATATCCAGAAAATAAGAAGTCATGGGCTTGTTGAGCCTTGTCGGAGCAAGTATGCACCTATAAAAGAGGGTTTTGCACTTGGCGGACCAAGTTATGTAATGTTATGTATATTGAGGGCCATCTTGTTAAGGTTCCTATGATAAGAGGGTTGTGATAAGGAACTCTTGTACTTGACGGTATGTTTGACAAACTTATTTAGGGAATCTTAGAACCTAATAGACCCAACCATCGGGGGAAGTTGTGGACCGGGGTCCAAAGTTAAGAACCGGAGTTCAAAGTTCATGCCCGACTGATCATGAAGGAGGAGACTGAAGTCTTATGTTTATACTTGACGGATCCAATGTGGAGCCGAAGCCCTATATTTATACTGGAAGGATCGAGTATGAAGCAGTAGCCTTATATTTGTACTGGACGGATCCAGTGTGGAGCTAAAGCCTTATGTTTATAATAGACAGATCCAATGTGGAGTCGGGGCCCAACATTTATACTGAACGGATCTAGTGTGGAGCAGGATCCCTATATTTATACTGGACGGATCCATAATGGAGCCGGAGCCCTATGTTTATACTGGAAGGATCCAGCGTGTAGCCGGGGTCCTATATTGATACTGGACAGATCTAGTGTGGAGCCGGAGCCCTATATTGATACTGGATGAATCAAATGTGGGGTCGAAGCCTAAAGACGGTCTTTATTAATGTCATGAAAGTACAACGGTCGTTAGTCCAACCCCAAACTGTAAAGACCCGCAACTTCCCCGTAAAGGAAAGCGTCGGATAGTTCGAGAACAAACCACAACTGAACACATATCAAAGAACACTTCATTGTATATTACAACAATGCATCAGATTACAAGAATATACAGAGTATAAACGAATATTACACAGAAATATCAGAGATTTAAATTACATCTAAATACATAGCAGCGGAAAATAATACAATACACAACTAGAATGAGATATACAGATACAAAGCTTTCCGGATATCGTTCCAGCTGTAAACCAGGATCCTGTGAATATAAATCTGCAAAAACCAAAACTACTAGCTTCCCGTGTCAAAATAAGGGCACCCAGAGTTTAGGTTAAAACAATAAACTCCAGGTCAGTCATGGGACTGGTGTGAGAACTAAAACAGTTATAATTCTTTATTTTAAAGTTTGGTAAATCAAGGGACCACGCCGTATAACACGGAACGGGTTTCCTCCCAAGAATACCAGTGCATAAAACAAACAGCGCAATGCTAAATAAAGAAAAGTGAAGCTGTTATAAGACCCAGGTCCCATCACACAATGCAACGCAGCCGAGGATAGGGTTTTTCCTTATAACAGCCAAAGAATGCTTGATACGGTTAAAACAAATCGTTTGATACTATTATAAGTGCATAGTGCATAAAACAACTTCAAATCCTAAGTATCAATCATAGGCGGCATGAGCGTCCCATGCCACTATGTCGCCATATATAGGTTTACAAATAAAACCGCAAAGTCACGTATTTGGAAATTGGATTTCCGTCTATGAACCGAGGCAAAAGATAGTCCTCAACCGATTCGAGACTGCCTAGCCCGAGTCTCAGGATCAGAGCTCGAGTGACCCTTGGATCGTCAGGGCCGGTCCACCGATGTGGATTAAAATGCCTGAACACTGCGTTTCCCCGCCCTTTGGGGCGTAAATGAGCCAACGAATGACTCCATCGGACCCGGATCGTCCGATCAAACCGAGGCGCCTCGCAACAGCAACAACCACATAAGTCAAACTCGTCAGGGCGTGTAAAACCACTGACGCCACTTCTAGCTAGGAGGAAACGCAGGCCCTCCCTGAGGACCGTCTCCCGTTTTTGGTTCATACCGGGTGTGAAACTCGCGAATTCACGTTACACAAAGCTGTGCCACACAGGCTGTGCTTTGATCATCACCACAAGACTTTGCTTTTCAACAGAAGCCTCGATCTATTGCCACTTAGGCATGCCACACAGGCAATTCACTCCATGCGTTTGATATCCATCAATATATAACCCCTGAGCTCGTACGTCTCAGAGAAGGGCGTTAAGCAAGAGAATAAATTCTCCGCCGCCAAGCAGATATATATTTAATAGAAATCAATCGCACGGACTAAAATCCAATGTCAGACACACAGTCCACTTACAAGTCCGTTCTGGGTCTGAACGAAACTGGGGGCACCTAGTACCCCGCATATCCATCGATCTCCAAGTACGTCTGGACGATCCCTAACTGTTTCCATCTTCTTGGGTGTACAGCCCAATCAAGATCATCAGTAATCACCCAAACGACATGAAGACTTCCGGTCTTCGACCATCGTCTTCATCTTCGACACCACGTCGAATCAGTTATTCACAATGGGATAAACCCGGTCTTTCTGAATAACTCGCGTATAAATTATAAAAGTGTTACACAAACACAACATACGCCTCATTCCAATTCAGAATATTCTTTTATTCAAATATTCCTATACTTTGGAAAAAGTTCCCATTAATTTTATCCAAGATAAATTCTTTAAATTTATTCTTTAATCTCCTTTGAATATCAATTCAAACTAGTCGGGATTAGCGAACCACACCGAAGTAATCATTTATTTTATTTTCCCAATCCCAACCTATTCATCCCATGAAGTACAACTCGTTATACTTCATATCTAACACCACGGTGTTATCGGTAAATTCAATTACCATTTCACGTTCAAATCTAATTAAAGATTTAACTATCGCTTGGAGTGCAACTGGTGATACTCCATTTTCGATCTTTTCAATCTAATTAAAGATTCATTAAAACTCCACTTAGTTTTAATATTTCTCTGGGTTAAAGAATCAGTGTCATTTAAAAACACAGTTCACGATAAACCCAAAATCACATTCATTAATTATCGGGTTAAAGAACGAGTGTTATTTAAAACACTGTTCACGATAAACCCAAAAATCAATATCAATTCAATTCCAATTAAATCTCATTTAATTGGTACACTTCATTAAATCCAAATAAAAAGATTTAATCTTTTCTCAACTGGGTTCAAGAACAGTGTTAGTGAAGGCACCATTCACGACAAACCCAAATCACATTCGATATTCAATACAAGGCTCTGAATAGAAAATATATCGGCTTATATTCAATATCAAATTCTACGACTAACAAATGTCGTATTGGAAATAACGATATAAATATATATCTTTCAAATTTCCGTAACAACACCTGTATAATCACGAATTCCAACATCGAAATATTCCGAAGACAATTTCGATTCAAATCCACTCCAATGCAATCATTGGATATTCTGGTTATTTTTAAAACCCTTTTCAAATTCAATTTATTTATTTAAAAATAAATAGAATTATATTCCTAGTTCAAAACTAGTTCATTTCGATAAAAATCTATTTTTATCTTTTCAAATATGAAGTTTTTCATCCCAAATCTTCACAAATCATTTCTTATGATTTTACACAAATTATTACTATTTTTAATAATTTTATCAAGGCCCGTACAGTCGATTTCCACCAATGGCCATCGAACTGCACTTACAGCGACCTTTTTCTAATTTGATTTGGACATAATTCCAAATCCAACCGTTAGATTTCTAATTTATCACATTCATTAGAAAGCTCTTTTCGATACGAACCCAACGGTTCCGGTTTTAGGAGAATCCGACGGTCGGATCTCCCGTAATGTCCGTTTGAAATAAATGGTCGAAATTCACGAACTGTCGCGGCGCGGCGCGTTCTATTCAGGCCATTATATTATATATAATATATATAATATATATATCGTCGATTTCTATTTAAAACGAATTATATAAATAGTTTTAAATTCGTTTCAAAGGCAATTTAAACTTCCATTTCAATTCAAATCGAAATTGAATTCTTCTTTATAAATTCGTTTCAAAATTCATTTCTATTCAATTCAAATTTCAATTCAATTTGAATTCGTTTTCAATTCAATTCATTTCGAAATCGTTTTCAATTTAATTCATTTCGAAATCGTTTTCAATTCAATTCATTTCGAAATCATTTTCAATTCAATTCATTTCGAAATCGTTTTCAATTCAATTCATTTCGAAATCGTTTTCAATTCAATTCATTTCGAAATCGTTTTCGATTCAATTCATTTCGAAATCGTTTTAAAATCGATATAAATATCGATCACGTCAAAATGGCGTCAATCTAATCAACACGGCTTCATATATTCCTTTATTTTCAAATATTTTATTTCAAATATTTCTTTTTCAAATATTTCTTTTTTCGTTCAATTCTGACTTATATTGAATTCTGTATATTCATTTGAAATTAGAAATCGAATTTTCGAACTACCGCGCCATTTTCAATTCCTTTTATAATTATATATAATTATTATATATTCTAACGACGACGTATATAATATATACGTTCGAATTATATTCAAAATAAATTTCTCGTCGATATTATTTAAAATAATTCATTTTAAATATTCAAAATTCGCTAAAATTGCCAAAATAAAAATTTCAAACTGGCTCGCATTTTCCGGGTTGTTACAATCTCCCCCACTTAAAACTTTTCGTCCCCGAAAAGGAACAAAGTCGAAAGTGGTTTGATTATTCAGCTCAACTTCCATTGTTTTGATTATGGCTTAAGTTCTTCAACTTTTCAGTTTCTAAGAACTTTTCAAAAATTTCAAAAATTTGGCTAACACCCTAAATTTTTGAAAAATTTCGCCATAACCTCCCCTGCACCGGGAGCATCGGGGAATTTCAAATAGCTTCCCCGGTCCTTCAGATCTCAAAAAGAAAAAGAAAAAGCCAAGCGGCTAGCCAATAGGCTCATAAAATCATCATCACCCAAACAAAACAGTAAATTATGTAGTAAACATGTACCTATTTGTCGGGCAAACAAATTTTATTCTCTGCTCTAGCCTCCTTGCTATGACCTGTTCAATGTAAGTATATGTATATGCAAACAAATGCGACCAAATTTCAATACAATTCAATATTCGATTCAATTAGGCTAAATGGCTAAAAATTAGCAAACAAATAAACAAACAACACAAACATCAATCAATTAGTGGATTAACGTTTCAAATTCATAATTTTGATACCTATACAAAAATCAGATTTTTGATGCCAAATCACAACAATAAGCCCTATCTAATTTTGGTTCTCACACCAGTCAATAGGAAGTATATAGATATTACACGTTCGTCACTCGAATATAAATTCTAATGATGGAGCTCCATCGTCAAAATCATCTCCGGGCGATTAGAGTGTAATTCTATATCTATCCAATATATCAAAACTTCGAATACACGCTAGCTAGGCGCATACGCAAAAATATTTATATTTTGGATTGTCCTAATCAATATAAAATAAATAATCAAATACGAATAATTGATTTAAATTTTCAAAACAAAAATTTGTTTTCATTTTAAAAATATACTCTTCACACTCGTTCTAGGATACTACTGATCCCATCTCTAACGAGTCATTCTAATTGGATATTACTAATCCAATATCTGATGAATTCTTTCGTATGGTTCTAATGTGTCTTGTTCTCTGAGCTTTGTAAACCAAAGCTCTGATACCACGTGTAAAGACCCGCAACTTCCCCGTAAAGGAAAGCGTCGGATAGTTCGAGAACAAACCACAACTGAACACATATCAAAGAACACTTCATTGTATATTACAACAATGCATCAGATTACAAGAATATACAGAGTATAAACGAATATTACACAGAAATATCAGAGATTTAAATTACATCTAAATACATAGCAGCGGAAAATAATACAATACACAACTAGAATGAGATATACGGATACAAAGCTTTCCGGATATCGTTCCAGCTGTAAACCAGGATCCTGTGAATATAAATCTGCAAAAACCAAAACTACTAGCTGCCCGTGTCAAAATAAGGGCACCCAGAGTTTAGGTTAAAACAATAAACTCCAGGTCAGTCATGGGACTGGTGTGAGAACTAAAACAGTTATAATTCTTTATTTTAAAGTTCGGTAAATCAAGGGACCACGCCGTATAACACGGAACGGGTTTCCTCCCAAGAATACCAGTGCATAAAACAAACAGCGCAATGCTAAATAAAGAAAAGTGAAGCTGTTATAAGACCCAGGTCCCATCACACAATGCAACGCAGCCGAGGATAGGGTTTTTCCTTATAACAGCCAAAGAATGCTTGATACGGTTAAAACAAATCGTTTGATACTATTATAAGTGCATAGTGCATAAAACAACTTCAAATCCTAAGTATCAATCATAGGCGGCATGAGCGTCCCATGCCACTATGTCGCCATATATAGGTTTACAAATAAAACCGCAAAGTCACGTATTTGGAAATTGGATTTCCGTCTATGAACCGAGGCAAAAGATAGTCCTCAACCGATTCGAGACTGCCTAGCCCGAGTCTCAGGATCAGAGCTCGAGTGACCCTTGGATCGTCAGGGCCGGTCCACCGATGTGGATTAAAATGCCTGAACACTGCGTTTCCCCGCCCTTTGGGGCGTAAATGAGCCAACGAATGACTCCATCGGACCCGGATCGTCCGATCAAACCGAGGCGCCTCGCAATAGCAACAACCACATAAGTCAAACTCGTCAGGGCGTGTAAAACCACTGACGCCACTTCTAGCTAGGAGGAAACGCAGGCCCTCCCTGAGGTCCGTCTCCCGTTTTTGGTTCATACCGGGTGTGAAACTCGCGAATTCACGTTACACAAAGCTGTGCCACACAGGCTGTGCTTTGATCATCACCACAAGACTTTGCTTTTCAACAGAAGCCTCGATCTATTGCCACTTAGGCATGCCACACAGGCAATTCACTCCATGCGTTTGATATCCATCAATATATAACCCCTGAGCTCGTACGTCTCAGAGAAGGGCGTTAAGCAAGAGAATAAATTCTCCGCCGCCAAGCAGATATATATTTAATAGAAATCAATCGCACGGACTAAAATCCAATGTCAGACACACAGTCCATTTACAAGTCCGTTCTGGGTCTGAATGAAACCGGGGGCACCTAGTACCCCGCATATCCATCGATCTCCAAGTACGTCTGGATGATCCCTAACTGTTTCCATCTTCTTGGGTGTACAGCCCAATCAAGATCATCAGTAATCACCCAAACGACATGAAGACTTCCGGTCTTCGACCATCGTCTTCATCTTCGACACCACGTCGAATCAGTTATTCAGAATGGGATAAACCCGGTCTTTCTGAATAACTCGCGTATAAATTATAAAAGTGTTACACAAACACAACATACGCCTCATTCCAATTCAGAATATTCTTTTATTCAAATATTCCTATACTTTGGAAAAAGTTCCCATTAATTTTATCCAAGATAAATTCTTTAAATTTATTCTTTAATCTCCTTTGAATATCAATTCAAACTAGTCGGGATTAGCGAACCACACCGAAGTAATCATTTATTTTATTTTCCCAATCCCAACCTATTCATCCCATGAAGTACAACTCGTTATACTTCATATCTAACACCACGGTGTTATCGGTAAATTCAATTACCATTTCACGTTCAAATCTAATTAAAGATTTAACTATCGCTTGGAGTGCAACTGGTGATACTCCATTTTCGATCTTTTCAATCTAATTAAAGATTCATTAAAACTCCACTTAGTTTTAATATTTCTCTGGGTTAAAGAATCAGTGTCATTTAAAAACACAGTTCACGATAAACCCAAAATCACATTCATTAATTATCGGGTTAAAGAACGAGTGTTATTTAAAACACTGTTCACGATAAACCCAAAAATCAATATCAATTCAATTCCAATTAAATCTCATTTAATTGGTACACTTCATTAAATCCAAATAAAAAGATTTAATCTTTTCTCAACTGGGTTCAAGAACAGTGTTAGTGAAGGCACCATTCACGACAAACCCAAATCACATTCAATATTCAATACAAGGTTCGGAATAGAAAATATATCGGCTTATATTCAATATCAAATTCTACGACTAACAAATGTCGTATTGGAAATAACGATATAAATATATATCTTTCAAATTTCCGTAACAACACCTGTATAATCACGAATTCCAACATCGAAATATTCCGAAGACAATTTCGATTCAAATCCACTCCAATGCAATCATTGGATATTCTGGTTATTTTTAAAACCCTTTTCAAATTCAATTTATTTATTTAAAAATAAATAGAATTATATTCCTAGTTCAAAACTAGTTCATTTCGATAAAAATCTATTTTTATCTTTTCAAATATGGAGTTTTTCATCCCAAATCTTCACAAATCATTTCTTATGATTTTACACAAATTATTACTATTTTTAATAATTTTATCAAGGCCCGTACAGTCGATTTCCACCAATGGCCATCGAACTGCACTTACAGCGACCTTTTTCCAATTTGATTTGGACATAATTCCAAATCCAACCGTTAGATTTCTAATTTATCACATTCGTTAGAAAGCTCTTTTCGATACGAACCCAACGGTTCCAGTTTTAGGAGAATCCGACGGTCGGATCTCCCATAATGTCCGTTTGAAATAAATGGTCGAAATTCACGAACTGCCGCGGCGCGGCGCGTTCTATTCAGGCCATTATATTATATATAATATATATAATATATATATCGTCGATTTCTATTTAAAACGAATTATATAAATAGTTTTAAATTCGTTTCAAAGGCAATTTCAACTTCCATTTCAATTCAAATCGAAATTGAATTCTTCTTTATAAATTCGTTTCAAAATTCATTTCTATTCAATTCAAATTTCAATTCAATTTGAATTCGTTTTCAATTCAATTCATTTCGAAATCGTTTTCAATTCAATTCATTTCGAAATCATTTTCAATTCAATTCATTTCGAAATCGTTTTCAATTCAATTCATTTCGAAATCGTTTTCAATTCAATTCATTTCGAAATCGTTTTCAATTCAATTCATTTCGAAATCGTTTTCGATTCAATTCATTTCGAAATCGTTTTAAAATCGATATAAATATCGATCACGTCAAAATGGCGTCAATCTAATCAACACGGCTTCATATATTCCTTTATTTTCAAATATTTTATTTCAAATATTTCTTTTTCAAATATTTCTTTTTTCGTTCAATTCTGACTTATATTGAATTCTGTATATTCATTTGAAATTAGAAATCGAATTTTCGAACTACCGCGCCATTTTCAATTCCTTTTATAATTATATATAATTATTATATATTCTAACGACGACGTATATAATATATACGTTCGAATTATATTCAAAATAAATTTCTCGTCGATATTATTTAAAATAATTCATTTTAAATATTCAAAATTCGCTAAAATTGCCAAAATAAAAATTTCAAACTGGCTCGCATTTTCCGGGTTGTTACACAAACCCAACTAGAGACCACAAGCTGGTTCCATGCGTTTGGGCCAACATTGTCGCTTTGATTACATGTGGGAAAAGCAAAAAAAGGGAGAGAAGTCACTTACAAGATCAAAAATAACTAACAAACTAGATTTCGGGAGCTAAAGAGATCCGTTGATGATGATGCCTAGGGACACCACTTCTACCCCTATCCTGGGATGTTGTAGAGGGCATAACAGGTGGTGCAGATGTTGTTACTGGATTAAAGATGTACTACTGTAGTTCTCCATGCCTGGTGCGGGCTTCGACAAGATCACTAAACTTCCTGTAGTGGTCGGTGTCGTGATCTTGCAGCTCATGGAATAAGAAGTAATTATCAGAGTGTGCTTGTTGTGAAGTCGGGTCTCTCCTAGGAGGCTTCTAGAAAGGTGTGGTTTCATGTTTGTCAAGATAAATCCTTTCCAGGCCATGAATGAGATCAGTATAGGTTGGAAACTTTGGCTCGACGTGAGTCTATGAGTTTTGGTTATCCCAAGATTTACCCTTGCCTTTGTTGAGCGAAGATGGCTCTGAGTCTGCCGCGGAGTTGGTTCGACACACGAGATTTTCGTCGTGGGAGTCCTCCTGCATTAGAAATCTTTTGGCTTAAAAGTAGAATTAAGCGAGATCCCTTAGCAGGTCCCGCCGTAATGACGTCTAGTAGTCTGTTTTGTCGAGAATGTCAGGGACGGTAGCCATTAAGACCATGGATAGATCTGGCCTGTTAACAGAGGCCATCACCGCATTGAATCGCTCAAAAAATTTGTACAGAGTCTCATGGTTCTCTGCTTGATAAATGTCAAAGTCATGACATTCCTTGGTTTAGTGATGTGAACCCTGAATCGCTCAACAAATCTTGTGACTAGGACGCCCCAGCTGTTAATAGATTCTGGTTCCAATTATCTGAACCATAGAGCAGCAACGTCAATGAGATAAAGTAGGAAGCACTTGGTCATAACGCTGTCAGAGGTGGAATGTACTTCCATATAGCGCATGAGATGAACAGTATGGCCTTTCCTACCGTCCAAAGCATCCAACACAGAAAATTTTAAGTTTGGTCGCTTTTGAGAGTTTCTAATGCCGGAAGTGAAGGGGCTGCGAATGATGCAAACCAAGCAGACATGAGGTGCCTCGCCACGAGAGTAGCGTCAGATGACATCGACGACTTGGCTTTCACTGCCCAAGCCAAGAGATGGGTTTAGATTATGAAAATAGACACCGATGCCCCTAGCTTCGAGTCTGACATTAGCAAAATGTCGAGTGCTAAACAAAATATCTGGCTCGATCCTAGCCTGCAGTGCCTTGGCAGGCACAAATCCGAAATTTTGAACTATAAGAGTTCACGTGTCCAAAGCTGCACGCAATGGCGCTTGAGTGGCATTTCCATTTCCCGATCCTGAGATATGGTTGATGTTAGCCTGAGCCGAACCTTGAATGGGATTGGGGACTTCCCCCGAGCCTAGCCGATCTGATCGCTATTTGTGGACTGGCGTTGACACAGGGTTGTTCTTCGGGGATTGGCCCTAAGTGCCAAGCTAAACCTTTTGAAACACTAGCACTTGTCCCGACAACATTTATGTAATGTTCCTCATTCTCGGTCGATCCAAATCGATCGTTAAACCGACTTAAGTCGAACAAAAAAGATGGATACGCTAACTTTGGGCGCATAACACATCAGAACAAACAACAGAATTATAAACATCATAATAATGTTACATCAGAGTACAGAATACCAAAGTATCGAAAATAATATACAATGGAAAATAAATTTACAATGAATGTAATACAATGCAGCGGAAACAAACAAAATAACACAGAGGAAGACAATCAATGCTCTGGACGCAGCTTCTTCGATCCAGAATCCTGGTAAACGAAATAATCTGCAAAACAAAAACTATTGACTGCCCGTATGGAAAATATGCGCACCCAGAGTTTAGGTAGAAACAATGAACTCCGATTCAATCATGGGACTGGTGTGAGAACTCAAAACAATTATTAAACTTTAATTTGAATTAAGGTAAATCACGGGACCATGCCGTATGTCACAGAGTGGATTCACCCTCATGAATACCAGTGCATAAACAACAACTAATAACAGTCATATGGATATACAATGCATCATACAACATGCAATTCCTCAATCTTCCCATTTAGGCTTAATCCCAAATTTAGATTTTTCCAAATCCAATTCACTTTACAGAAATTATTTCTTTGGACTTTATTTCCCGATTTCTTTTTTCAAATCATTTTGAAATACATATCTAACTTTTATCACAGTAGATTTTGTTAGGGAATGCGGAATGGGTCGTTAAGGCAAAGCAAACACTAGAGGGGGAGGGTGATAGTGTTTGTAAGAATTTAAACAAAATCTAAAATTAATATGAACTACGAGATGAATCAAACACCACAAACACAATTGCAGACACAGATTCAACACAAATGCAAAATAAACAGAAATAAAGATGTAGAAAAGAAAAGAATACACTGGATTTTATACTGGTTTGGATTGCTCCTACGTCCAGTCCTGCACAACGCTGGATTACGCAGAATTTTAGTACTATTTCCAATAGTCAAGTCCGACCTCCTTGATTTCTCGGCTACAAGGACACACCAATTCCTACTTCCCTGATTTCACGGCTACAAGAACACATCGATTCCTACTTCCCTGATTTCACGATTATAAGGAATACACTGATTCCTACTTTACTCAACCTAAGCAATTACAAACAGCCATATAACTCTTCAATAGCACTTGATTCAGAGAGTAGAGAGTGTAGAGAGAATAAGTTTGATCAAAACGGAATTGAATTCGGTAGAGTATAAGTGTAAAAACCATAAAAATGATTAAGAATAATGGTGTAGAGAAAGGGGATGAAGTTAGAGAAGAAGGGATGATAAAAAATTCGGTTTTAACCCCTTATTTATAAAGTATGAAAGGTTTCAACGATTCTGAATCATTTCAAATAGTGAAAAGTCACTTTCTTTCAAATTTGGAAAAAGTGACAGTTGTATGTCGACATGGTGCTTTTGGTATGTCGACATACACTTGTATATTTTTGATTTTCAAAGCATTTTTCAAGTGATTTGATATTAAAATAATTCTGGAAATTCTTAAGTAAAAATCTAGTGTTGTAAATTAACATTATATGATAGAAAAACATATGAAAACATAAATTTAAACTATATAAATATATTTATAAAATTATAAGGTTTTAAACTATATAAATATAAATTATAAAAATATAAAAATAAAGTATATAAATATACACCACAATAGAAATTGTCCTTCATAGCGGCATATAGCCGCTATTAATCAATATTATAGCGGTTCGATAAGCGCTGTATATCAACATGTTATAAAAAACTGCTGAATATTTATAACACATAAAAAACCGCTATAAAAAAGCATGGCTTTATAGCACGAATTTACCGCTATGTTACATAAAGATAATAGCTCATCCTAGTCGCTATTAAATATCTAAATCTCAATGAAAGTGAGAATCTTTATAACATAGTATTACTGCTATAACATATTTATTCGATAGCAGCTATATGACGCTATTAAAATTGCTATATACAATAACACCTCTTTGCTGCTATTCATTGACAGAAAACCTACATTACATTACATTTGTATAGCGTTTGTGTCATATAGTTATAACACTTTTCAAGAGCTATGCCTTATGTCATATAGTTATAAGACTTTTCAAGAGCTATGTCTATATATTACATTTTAATAATAGCAATCGAAATGAATTTTCGTAACAATATAATAAGCAACGTATGAACTAAAAACATTGTAATAATTAGCATATATAATGCATATTCATGAAAATAAAATAAAGGATCATCAAAATGGCAATATAACATGGTGTTGCATATAAATTTACATGCACTAAAAAACAAATGTTATTTCAAATCATCTGATTCAATTAATTGTATTCAAAGATATTACTGGTCTTGCAAAAATTTAAAACTATCCAAAATGATTCACCTACAGAATCGGAGGCACGCTGGACATAAGGTGAGTCATGTAAAGCATTTCGGGCTGTCGTTTAATCTCAATAGAAGATTCAAATAGCTTCCTCTTAAGAATAGCTCCCATTGATAGTTTTCTTCCTTTATATCATACCAGTATGTGGACTGAACGGTGATACGTTCTGTAGGCATTACAAAGATTCCTTTACGGTGTGTTGGAAGTTATTCCAGGTTATGCAATGTATCATAACCCTTTTTGGCCTTTGGTTTTCTGGTTTCCTCCATTTGCTCTTCATTCATAGGAGCTGTTCTACCTCCTACAGCTTTAGTAACTTGTGCAACAAAGCCTCCCTCTATCAACCCAAAAGAAGTGGTTAATATTATAACATCATCAGTGCTAGGAGAAAAATCAAAGTAAAAGTCAAATTCAAAGTCACCATAAAAATATAATCAACTCAAAAAAAAAAGACTATCGCATGCACAAATGACATGTTCAAAGACTTATACTCTTGTTGGTTTACTACAACTTTGAAGCAAGTATGACCTCATTAATATCAGATATACATTATGAAAATCAAAGACCAAATAAACTCACACAGATAGCCTAAAAATGACCTAATATCTCAACAAATAAGTAGATAAACTCAAGTATGATAGTTATTATCAGGAATGTCAATGCACATTGATAAAAAGTGTCAAGCATATATCCTATAAATCATTTTTCAAGGGGAGGGCTCAACAAAATTTGTTAACTTTGCACTCAATTGACCACCAAAAGGTGAACCTCATATTAAATTTTTTGTTTTTTAACTTTTCAGGTGGAACATAATACTGAGTCTGTCATTTGCCCATTCTTAAGGAAAAATGTAATGGATCCTTGTAGTTTGAAGAGACTGGCTAGGAGGAACAAAATCAAGAACAACTTGGCAATAGCAGATAAATTCTTGCAATATATCTATTGTAGAATTTGGATTCTATATATAGCTTCTTGAAATGATAGATCAGTCATAAAGCCAATTGTAATGTTACAAACATTACAATAACAACTTGCAATATCAAAGTAAAAAGCCAAGAAAATACTTTATAGGAATATGAAAATAAAATGTAGAGATGCCTGATTGTGTGTATATCTTGTAGGACTTTAAAGTGGAGCCCAACAAAGGAAGAATGGGCCATCTAGGTGATATTTTATTTCATTACCTACTAAAAATAGATGCAGAGATGAGGTGGTTATTTAAAGGGTTGTCAAACACATGTTTACAGATGCACATTGATATCTTTGTTAAACATGATAAACAAATTTCAAATTCAACAAAAATTTAGTCTAACCCAACCGTAACCAATGCCTGAAATAGTGAAAGAGAATGACTATAGTTGCAATTTAAACATCAACGAGTACAGACATATTTGTTGGCACTACATATAATAGCCAAAAAACTGAAGAAATATGGTACATAGAAAGTGGTCAGGTTATATAAATTTAGAAACTAGTGAATCAAATAGCGATCATCATAATGGTGGATTTGAATAGAAAGTTGGATAAATTATGCATTACCCTTGATTTATATAGTTTACTGGTAAACAAACATGCAATTGGAAACATGTTAATTAAATAATGTGGAAAACCACAATAAGTCATAATTCTATACAATAAAAAGTTATGCAGTTTAATTTTCTAAGAACAGTTGCCCTTCAGATGTAACTTCTCGTGGTTATATAGAAATTGTCCCTCAATTTACTTGACATAGATCGAAGAAAATTGGCAGTGTCTACTTCAATGGTGATGGACATGGATACTTCTTATCATATTTATTTAGATGGTGAGCTGAAGTAATATGAGCAAGACGCTGCATCAGTAGTTTCTTTATTATTTAATTGGAAGACAATATTAAGATGTACAATGAGTAATCTATATCCATTTGAAGTGTACAATCAACCTAGGAATTTATCCTACTAAAACTTCAGACCTGTTTAAGGCACTGAGCAATTACTCCGAATTTAAAGACCGTAAAAACAGTAAAAGCATAATCAAAATGTACCTGTTGACATAGTGAATCAAAAGGAAAAAAATCATATGGAGGATGAAACCCAAAAGATCGATGATTGTACGATAATTGGACAAGTTATATATAACTCACCCAAGTGTGCGATTGAATGGTCTTGCACTCCCTTGACCACCTTAAACCGCTCCATCCTATCAAAAATGGGTCTGTGATGATGAGAAACCATTTGATATATCATGTGTTAAAAAAATTTCTATAGCAAGAAAAGAACAAGCACGTAATTTAAATTTGATAAGGAAAGATACTAAACCATTGGTCCAAGATATATTATGTACAAATGGTGTATAAATGGTGTTTGTCACAAATATACATAAAAGAAGAAACAAAAATATTATTGTGTTTTGGCTGAAACTTTATATACATGCACTCTAAATTTCTTACCACATGATTATTAGAAAAGACTATAGCTCATTTGTATGCAGTTAGTGTTTTCAAAAAAAAAAAAAAGTCAAGAAATACAAAATAGGGAAAAATTGTTAAATATCAGCCAAAAGGATATCAAATTTACCCCTATTCTTCTTACTTCTTTGTTCGTTTCTGTGACACCGCACCTCTGTTAAGGTCACTCACAAAGGGAATGCCTTAATTTTGGTGGAGCGTTTATTGTGTATAGAACAGAAAAGTAAACAAGACAGATAAGTATATTGGTACTTGGAAAACAAAACCACTTTTATTGCAACAGAGAAATTGTTTGGTTACATCGCATCAGAAACCAACAACAAAACCAAATACATTTATTATCCATCTTGACAAATAAGTTCTGAGTACATAAAATAAAAGACATAACCCCAACATAAAATAGCGATAAATAAGCTAGGCTGAACTTTACTTCGGCAATCCAAGCAACTTCCAAAAAGAGAGAGAGATAATGTGACACCCCACACCCGCTAAGATCACTCACTAAGGGAATGCCTTAGTTTCGGTGGAGTATTTTTTAGTGAGTATAGAACAGAAAAATTACAACAAGACAGATATAAGTAATACTTGAAAATTAAAACATCATTTCATTGCAGCGGAAAGTAAAACATGCTTGGTTACATCACAAAACCATAACAAGAGTCAAGTGCATAATATCCATCCTGATAAAATAGAAGTACATAATCCCACTACATAGATAATAGCCATAATAGAAAAGATAAACCGAGCTTTACTTCTACGGTCCAAGCCCCAAAATAATAGATATAGCGGTCTGATCCAAGCCCACTAGTGCTAGGCCCACTCTGATAACCTGAGGGTTGGAAAAAAAGATAAAAAAACAACGGGGTCAGACATAAGTCTGAGCGAGTCCTATAACCTTAACAATACAATCATTAAAGTAATTAGGGTATGATATAAACAAGGTACGGTACCTCTGGGGATAATGACTACACTAAGTAGCCAACTAAACACAGGATGTACTAAGATAACCGAAAAGACGCATTTACCCACCCAAGGATAATTACTACACTGCACCACCCCAGATCTACCCACCCAAGGGTAATTCCTACACTGCACCACCCCAGATCTACCCACCCAAGGGTAATTCCTACACCGCACCACACCAGATCTTCCCACCCAAGGGTAATTCCTACACTGCACCACACCAGTTCTACCCACCCAAGGGTAATTCCTACTTAAAGGTTGATCCCACTAAGTGTACTTAGTAATTTTTAATAGTAGTTTCGTGTACCCCTAGCTGACTACATAGGTTCCGTCTGCCCCTATCTCCACTAAGTGTACCCACTACACCCCAAGCGATCGACTCCCTAACGTAGATACCCGTGCTGGCCCCACAGTGGGGTGTATCATTCCCCAAAGTGGCAACCTGATAATATCAACGGTGCACGGCTTATACCTACACGATGCAACAACGTCTTACTTACCAGCCCGGGTCCACACACGCATATGAAACCCGTTGGACTTGCGTTGCCACCGCTAACCCGTTTTGGCCTCTTACAGTCAAGCCCAATATGCGTGTCCCGTCCTCGACTTGGGTCGAGCCCACAAAGATACGTTTGGGATATTGGTTGAAATGGGCCCCCACAAGCTACCCACCTAAGCTTGTCATTTCTAGTGAATCCCACTTAACCCTTTAACCATGTCCACTTACATGTTATAA
Organism: Allium sativum; assembly: GCA_030737875.1. Classification (NCBI taxonomy): domain Eukaryota; kingdom Viridiplantae; phylum Streptophyta; class Magnoliopsida; order Asparagales; family Amaryllidaceae; genus Allium; species Allium sativum. The sequence continues at coordinate 973,892,797 of CM060915.1, read as the reverse complement.
ATTTTGGTTAAGTCTTTTAATCATATTTTAATTGCCACTCAAGGCACCCACTAGATTTCCACATGCCACCCAAGGCACTTACTTGATTCCCACATGCCACCCAAGGCACTTACTTAACCCTTTAATCATGTTTAATTACATGTTCCACTTTGGTTAAGTATTCTAATCGTATTTTCTATTGCCACCCAAGGCAACCCACTAGTTTCCTCATGCCACCCAAGGCACCCCCACTAGTTACTACATGCCACCCAAGGCACCCACTTAACCCCTCATGCCCCACTACATGCTAATTTGGTTAAGTGTTTCTTAATTAATTAAGATCGTAACCTTTGTAAAGACCTCTCACATTAGACTGTCTTTTATGGCAGCTGGATATGCCGGTTGGTTCCGGGAGCCTTACACCATAACAGAGTCTAACCTCGTGTCTTTACACTTGTCACGTATTTAGTTTATGACTAAGGCCTCTCACATTGGGCCAATCATTTGTAGCCGCTGGATTTGCCGGTCGGTTCCGGGCAGTCTTATGCTACAAAAGGGTCCAACCTCGTGTCTTAGTCGATTAATTACACCTAATTAATCACCCCCATAATTTGTATTAATTATCCCTAATTAATTACCAATTTCAAGAATATGGGTAGACCTAACTCAATAGGTAAATTCCCAATTCCATAATATGGGTAGACCTAACTTAATAGGTAAATTCCCAATTCCATAATTTGGGTAGACCTAACTTAATAGGTAAATTCCCAATTCCATAATATGGGTAGACCTAACTTAATAGGTAAATTCCCAATTATGTCCATTCACTTTATGTTATGCTTAAGCATACCCATTTCACACCATTTTATTAACATGCATATTAACCCCATCGTTCCCCACGTAATTCGTTCTCATAACATGACATAATAAAGGGAAGATTCATCACAAATGCCATGGGTTTAACCAACATAGCATATAACTTTATCATGGATTTAAAAGGTGTCAACTTGCATATATGAGCATACATTAAACCCAACTAGCATTTAACCCAAACTTGCATGAAGCACATATGTCACAAAGGGGTAACTTGCATATGATTCTTATGTCATACAAAGGTGTGAACTTGCATAGCATGTCACATGTTAACTTGCATATAACCAAACACATAACTTGCATAACATGTTACATATGAACTTGCATATAATCATGCACATAACTTGCATATAACCAAACACATAACTTGCATAACATGTTACATATGAACTTGCATATAATCATGCACATAACTTGCATTACATGTTACATATGAACTTGCATATAATCTCACATATAGCTTGCATAACATGTTACATATGAACTTGCATATAATCTCACATATAGCTTGCATAACATGTTACATATGAATCAATGTTCAACATAGTGTTTTGCATAATGAGCATCATAAAACATAGCATTAAACTTGCATAACATATAGCATAAAACTTGCAAAACACACAACATATACTATACTAAACTTGCATAAACACATTGATCCACAAACATAGCCATATCTTATCATATCCTATCATAATCAATTTAACAATTGATTATTAAGGCTATAGAAACTCACCACTAAACTCCAATAAGCAAACCCTTGCCAAAAATCACCCAAAAACTCTAGCCTTGAAAATAAAGCTTGCAACTTGATGATGAATGCAAGCTAATGATCACTCATACAACTTAAAAATGCTTGTATGAACATGAAAGCCTTCATAGAAATAGTTTAGAAAGAGGATGGAGGCTAGGGTTTTGAGTGGAGGCCATGATCATAGAAAATTTTGGCATAGTTTTGTTAGAGGATAGGATTATGATCATTTAGGGCTAGCTTAGGGTCTTATTTATAGGATTAGGTTGTGTTTTAGACCCTTAGATTAACCCTAGGTTAGTTTAGGTCCGTCAGATTTCGTCCCAAGCCCTCCAACCCAGCCCAAAACTCAACCAGGTGCACCCAGGCCAGAATCAGCCGACAGGGCAAGTCGACAGCCCTGTCGACTGCCAAGTCGAGAGGCATGTCGACAGGCAAGTCGACAGCCCTGTCGACAGCCAAGTCGACTTGGCTGGGCGGGAGTTTTCCCGCCTGGCCCCCATTTCTGCATGTTTCGAAATTCAAATTTCCCGAAAACTTCTTTGGGCCTTAACCGGGTCATACAGACTCCGATTTACAAAATTTCGGACTCTATTTCGTGTATTTTTCCGAGACGAACACAATGACGTAACCCGTTTCCCTTGATTCTCACATCTGAGATTATTAATTCTGTAATTAGTGAATATTAGTATTAACTGAAATTCGGGGTGTTACATTCTCCCCTCCTTAAAGGATTTCGTCCCCGAAATCTCTAAGCTAAGGAGAATGCATATCCTACCATCCAAACAACCATCTACTCAATCCATCAAACACGGGCATCCATTGTCCTTAAAACAATTTCTAATGATGTATGAGCATATGTAAAGAGTGTGTGTATATGTTCCCTATCTAATGTATGAACATATGCAAACCATGATAGCGCCATGCATCCAATATGTATGCGAGAGAACCCTATCGACACATACTGTATCTATATGAGTGCACAATCATTCACCAAAATGCATCATCCATATGATAACACAACCATTATACATCCATCAATTTAGCTACCTACACAAAATTATATGCAATATGCAATATGAAGTGACTGAGCCGATCTAGTGTCTAGAGTGTGTGTATATGCATCCACGAGCAACCACTAGCAAACACTTGCATCCACATGCATCCATCAATCATAACATGTCTCAAACACATGTTTCAACCATAGGTTTACCCTATCTAAAGGTCAAAGGTACTAACGAGAGGACATACTACAGATAAGATAAGTACTAGTCAAACGATAAAGGAGAAATTAAAAGGCATATCCTAAAAAGGAATGGGTATAATGAACGCATCTTCTCTTCCGTCTCTAAAGTAGCGTTGCTCTCATCTTCTCCCCATTGCACTTTGACTAGTTGAACCTCTCGATTCCTCAACTTCCTAGTCTCTGACCCAAGGATGCGAGTAGGAGCTTGTCGAATCGTCTCATCACGCTTTATCTCTACTTCTTTAAGCAAGCCCGGCTCTACCACCTCAGCGGTCTCATGTAGGCACTTCCTCAAATGTGACACATGGAATACATCATGTACACCACTAAGCCTGTCGGGCAACTCCACTCTATATGCCATCTGTCCAATCCTTTCCTTAATAGGAAACGGCCCAACAACCCTTGGTGCTAACTTTCCAACAGATCCAATGCGAACCACATTCCGTAACGGAGATACCTTGATAAAACCATGTCCCCAACATCAAACTTAAGCTCTGCTTTCCTCTTGTCCGCATAAGATTTCTGTCTGTCTTGCGCCGCTTTCATCCTTCTTCGAATCAAATCAATCTTTTCCGAAGTCTTTCTAACCATATCGGGCCCAAGCAAGATCTCATCCGTAGATTCCTACCAATCATGTAGGTGATCGACAAGGCCTTCCATAAAGAGCTTCGAAAGGAGCCATGCCAATACTAGACTGAAAGCTGTTATTATACGCGAACTCCACCAATGGAAGATAGTCTTCCCCTGTACCTCCAAAATTCAAGATACATAGCCTCAAAAGGTCTTCTAAAATACGATTCACCCTCTCGGTCTGGCCGTCCATCTGAGGATGATATGCGGTACTCAAACATAACTGAGTCCCTACCGCCTCTTGCAAACTCTTCCAAAACTCGCTAGTGAAGATAGGATCTCGATCGCTCACTATACTGGAAGGTACACCATGTAATCTAACAATCTCTCGAATGTAAACTGAAGCTAGCTCTGCAGCAGTCCTCTTACTCTTCACGGGTATAAAATGGGCACTCTTAATAAGTCTGTCTACCACACCCCAAATTCCCGTATTACCCTTCCTCGATCTCAGTAATCCATCGACAAAATCCATCGAGACACTATCCCACTTCCATAGCGGAACTTCCAATGGGTGAAGCAACCCACCGGGTTTCTTTTGCTCCGCTTTTACTTGTTGGCACACCAAGCATCTAGCGACATACTCGGTCGCGTCTTTCTTCATACCGGCCCAAAAGAAAACTCGCTTCATGTCTTGGTACATCTTGTCCCTACCGGGATGAACGGTCATCTTCGAACGATGTGCATCATCAAGTATAGCCTTCCTCAAACCCTCGTCTTGCGGTACACAAAGTCTACCGTCTCTACGCAACCACCCCTTACCATCTAGGGTGTACCTACTCAAATGGCTGGACGACTCCCCCTCCTCATGAGCTTCTCTACTAACTCAACCAACTGTGGGTCGTCTCGCTGTGCTCCGCCAATCCGCCCCAAAAGAGTAGGCCTAACCTCCAAGGAGGCTAGCAAACCGGGTACAAAGTCAACGGAAGGTCTAAAGTCAAACATAGAAATAAACTCTAAGCTCCGTCGTTCAACGAACAATGAACTCAAGGACAACCTTTTTCTACTTAAGGCGTCCGCTACCACGTTACCCTTGCCATGTGTATACGCTATCTCAAACTCATAGGATGCTAAGAATCCCATCCACTTTTGCTGTCCTAAGACTATGCGCTCGAAGAGTCTCCAACACTTCCCTAAGATGTAGGGCATGCTATTCTCCACTTTTAGAGAAAACCAGGATATTACCCCATCCAAAATCATCACAACTGTCCATCTCTCACGCAGACCATCCTAGTCGAACTTGACATCCCCCAAGTGCAAGCCCCAAAGGCCTAAACCAATATCAGACAAACACCCAAGGGATATCTCCTTCGAGTTCAGACGACCTACGTGAGATGATACTAGTAAAAATGGCTAAACAATTAAGCCTTTGACCAACTTTGGATGTCCTCGCCAGTCTCGCTCCAAAACCACCGTTTTTCCCATAACTGGCTTTGCTCAACCTATTAAGCACACACGAAAACTCATTTCGCTCCTAGAAAAGACCAAGATGTCATTTACAAAGACCATCACAAACTTATTTAGGTACTCCCTGAACACCCTTCTCATCAAATCAACAAAGTATGCGGGGGCGTTCGTCAAACCAAATGGCATCACCAGCCACTCATAAAAACCATCCGGAGTCCTAAATGTAGTCTTCTCTATACTATCCTCAGCCACTCTCAACTGATGAAACCCCGTGGCTAAGTCCAACTACGAAAACACTGAGGCGCCAACCAACTGATCAAAGAGATCATCAATACTCGGCAATGGGTGTCTATTCTTCTTTATGAGTTTATTTAGTTCTCTTTAGCCTACACAAAGTCTGAGGGACCCATCCGCCTTCGTGGCAAAAACTACTGGAGCACCCCACTCCGATATACTTCGTCTTATGAACCCCTTCTCAAGCAAATCGCCTACTTTCTTATGGAGTTCCCTCCTATCACGAGGGGCCATGTGGCACACTGGCCAAGATACTGGTTTGACATTGTCTACCAGATATATTCGGAAGTCAATCTCCCGCTCCGGAGGTAAGCCCTTCACCTCCTCAAACACATCCGAGTATTCCCGGACCACTCTAACAGATCGCAAACTCTCGACCGACGTGTCAAGCGATTCTAGATAACTTAGCATAACAGATTCCATGGGAGTACAAGAGATCTCGAGAGTGTTACCCAAGCGGGTCATAAGCCTAACAACTCTCCCTTCAAAATCAAGAACGACACCACTACTGGATAACCAGTCCATGCCCAAAACTAACCCATAGCCCGTGAAGCCCAAAAAGCATCACATCTAAACTCAACGCTAAGTATAGAACTTTCAAACCCAAACACATCATGGAGCCCCAATTGGGTTTGAAACAACTAAGGGATCATCCACTAAACTGGTGTCTAAGTGCAGTGACTCAACTAACAATGATGAGATAAACGAACTCGATGCGTCAGAATCAAATAAAGTTTGAACCGGATAATAAAGAAATCCAAATTCCAACCTAGACGGTCCTATCCCCATCTGGTACACTAGCCGTGAGGGAATACAACTACCCTCCAGGAGATTCCGTACCTTGCCCTTGCCTCTTTGGACAATCCTAATAAGGTGTCCTATTCCTCCCAAAAGGATAACTACTAGCCCTCTTCTTCCCATTCTCCACTCGTACCCTCCCATCAAAATGAGGTTTCGCTCTTCATTAACCAAACAACTATTTGAGCCTTGCTCCCATCGTCTATCCAATAGGTACCTACAAGTCCTCCTCCTTCTTGAACCAACTTCTAGTCCGACTAATGTCTAAGTCCCTTGAAGTGGTTTTCCATTCTTATCTATCTTAGAAAGATCATCTATACGCGGAGGGGAAACTCAAAACGAGAGAGGAAGAGATTCAAAACGGAGAATTTGAAAGATATAGATATGGCTATTGGGGATTATGCTTTTCTTTCAAAAACTTTTCTCTTAAAAGACATGTTTTTGAAAATACTACTTTCAAAAATATTCTTAGAAAATAGTTTTTCTAAAAAATTTATCTGTTCTGGTAACCTTAAGCTCTGATACCACGTGTGACACCCCACACCCGCTAAGATCACTCACTAAGGGAATGCCTTAGTTTCGGTGGAGTAATTTTTAGTGAGTATAGAACAGAAAAATTACAACAAGACAGATATAAGTAATACTTGAAAATTAAAACATCATTTCATTGCAGCGGAAAGTAAAACATGCTTGGTTACATCACAAAACCATAACAAGAGTCAAGTGCATAATATCCATCCTGATAAAATAGAAGTACATAATCCCACTACATAGATAATAGCCATAATAGAAAAGATAAACCGAGCTTTACTTCTACGGTCCAAGCCCAAAAAAAAATAGATATAGCGGTCTGATCCACGCCCACTAGTGCTAGGCCCACTCTGATAACCTGAGGGTTGGAAAAAAAGATAAAAAAACAACGGGGTCAGACATAAGTCTGAGCGAGTCCTATAACCTTAACAATACAATCATTAAAGTAATTAGGGTATGATATAAACAAGGTACGGTACCTCTGGGGATAATGACTACACTAAGTAGCCAACTAAACACAGGATGTACTAAGATAACCGAAAAGACGCATTTACCCACCCAAGGATAATTACTACACTGCACCACCCCAGATCTACCCACCCAAGGGTAATTCCTACACTGCACCACCCCAGATCTACCCACCCAAGGGTAATTCCTACACTGCACCACACCAGATCTACCCACCCAAGGGTAATTCCTACACTGCACCACACCAGTTCTACCCACCCAAGGGTAATTCCTACTTAAAGGTTGATCCCACTAAGTGTACTTAGTAATTTTTAATAGTAGTTTCGTGTACCCCTAGGTGACTACATAGGTGCCGTCTGCCCCTATCTCCACTAAGTGTACCCACTACACCCCAAGCGATCGACTCCCTAACGTAGATACCCGTGCTGGCCCCACAGTGGGGTGTATCATTCCCCAAAGTGGCAACCTGATAATATCAACGGTGCACGGCTTATACCTACACGATGCAACAACGTCTTACTTACCAGCCCGGGTCCACACACGCATATGAAACCCGTTGGACTTGCGTTGCCACCGCTAACCCGTTTTGGCCTCTTACAGTCAAGCCCAATATGCGTGTCCCGTCCTCGACTTGGGTCGAGCCCACAAAGATACGTTTGGGATATTGGTTGAAATGGGCCCCCACAAGCTACCCACCTAAGCTTGTCATTTCTAGTGAATCCCACTTAACCCTTTAACCATGTCCACTTACATGTTATAAATTTTGGTTAAGTCTTTTAATCATATTTTAATTGCCACTCAAGGCACCCACTAGATTTCCACATGCCACCCAAGGCACTTACTTGATTCCCACATGCCACCCAAGGCACTTACTTAACCCTTTAATCATGTTTAATTACATGTTCCACTTTGGTTAAGTATTCTAATTGTATTTTCTATTGCCACCCAAGGCAACCCACTAGTTTCCTCATGCCACCCAAGGCACCCCCACTAGTTACTACATGCCACCCAAGGCACCGACTTAACCCCTCATGCCCCACTACATGCTAATTTGGTTAAGTGTTTCTTAATTAATTAAGATCGTAACCTTTGTAAAGACCTCTCACATTAGACTGTCTTTTATGGCAGCTGGATATGCCGGTTGGTTCCGGGCAGCTTTACACCATAACAGAGTCTAACCTCGTGTCTTTACACTTGTCACGTATTTAGTTTATGACTAAGACCTCTCACATTGGGCCAATCATTTGTAGCCGCTGGATTTGCTGGTCGGTTCCGGGTAGTCTTATGCTACAAAAGGGTCCAACCTCGTGTCTTAGTCGATTAATTACACCTAATTAATCACCCCCATAATTTGTATTAATTATCCCTAATTAATTACCAAATTCAAGAATATGGGTAGACCTAACTCAATAGGTAAATTCCCAATTCCATAATATGGGTACACCTAACTTAATAGGTAAATTCCCAATTCCATAATATGGGTAGACCTAACTTAATAGGTAAATTCCCAATTCCATAATATGGGTAGACCTAACTTAATAGGTAAATTCCCAATTATGTCCATTCACTTTATGTTATGCATAAGCATATCCATTTCACACCATTTTATTAACACGCATATTAACCCCATCGTTCCCCACGTAATTCGTTCTCATAACATGACATAATAAAGGGAAGACTCATCACAAATGCCATGGGTTTAACCAACATAGCATATAACTTTATCATGGGTTTAAAAGGTGTCAACTTGCATATATGAGCATACATTAAACCCAACTAGCATTTAACCCAAACTTGCATGAAGCTCATATGTCACAAAGGGGTAACTTGCATATGATTCTTATGTCATACAAAGGTGTGAACTTGCATAGCATGTCACATGTTAACTTGCATATAACCAAACACATAACTTGCATAACATGTTACATATGAACTTGCATATAATCATGCACATAACTTACATATAACCAAACACATAACTTGCATAACATGTTACATATGAACTTGCATATAATCATGCACATAACTTGCATTACATGTTACATATGAACTTGCATATAATCTCACATATAGCTTGCATAACATGTTACATATGAACTTGCATATAATCTCACATATAGCTTGCATAACATGTTACATATGAATCAATGTTCAACATAGTGTTTTGCATAATGAGCATCATAAAACATAGCATTAAACTTGCATAACATATAGCATAAAACTTGCAAAACACACAACATATACTATACTAAACTTGCATAAACACATTGATCCACAAACATGGCCATACCTTATCATATCCTATCATAATCAATTTAACAATTGATTATTAAGGCTATAGAAACTCACCACTAAACTCCAATAAGCAAACCCTTGCCAAAAATCACCCAAAAACTCTAGCCTTGAAAATAAAGCTTGCAACTTGATGATGAATGCAAGCTAATGATCACTCATACAACTTAAAAATGCTTGTATGAACATGAAAGCCTTCATAGAAATAGTTTAGAAAGAGGATGGAGGCTAGGGTTTTGAGTGGAGGCCATGATCACAGAAAATTTTGGCATAGTTTAGTTAGAGGATAGGATTATGATCATTTAGGGCTAGCTTAGGGTCTTATTTATAGGATTAGGTTGTGTTTTAGACCCTTAGATTAACCCTAGGTTAGTTTAGGTCCGTCAGATTTCGTCCCAAGCCCTCCAACCCAGCCCAAAACTCAACCAGGTGCACCCAGGCCAGAATCAGCCGACAGGGCAAGTCGACAGCCCTGTCGACTGCCAAGTCGAGAGGCATGTCGACAGGCAAGTCGACAGCCCTGTCGACAGCCAAGTCGATTTGGCTGGGCGGGAGTTTTCCCGCCTGGCCCCCATTTCTGCATGTTTCAAAATTCAAATTTCCCGTAAACTTCTTTGGGCCTTAACCGGGTCATACGGACTCCGATTTACAAAATTTCGGACTCTATTTCGCGTATTTTTCTGAGACGAACACAATGACGTAACCCGTTTCCCCTGATTCTCACATATGAGATTATTAATTCTGTAATTAGTGAATATTAGTATTAACTGAGATTCAGGGTGTTACAGATAAAGCTGTCCAAATCAAGCTCCACTAGTGCTAGTCCCACCGTAAGCACCTGAGGGAGGGGGGAGGAAGAAAAGAGGTGGAAGCAAAGTGGGTCAGACATAAAGTCTGGCGAGCACAATAACTTTAACAATATAATCATTAAGTAACTAGGATAAGGCATAAGCTGGAAAATAAGGAAATGACTGTGAACCAATGGGCATGTCAGAGCAAACAAAGGAATAAGATGAACAAAGATAACGTTAAAGGCGCACCTAGTCATTATAGGTTAATTAATACATTGCACCACATCAAACACCTTAAAAGTTGATCCCGCCTACCAAACTTAATAATGATAATGGTAGTTTTGTGTACCCCTAGCTGCCTTCATAGGTGTCGTCTGCCTCTATCTCCACTAGGTGTACCCACTACCCCCATTCGATCGGCTCCCTAACTCATCAATACCCATGATGGCCCCATAGTGGGGTGTATCACTCCCCAAAGTAGCAACCCGATACCACTAAAAATGCACGGCTTATACCTACACGATGCAACAACGTCTTACCTACTAGCCTGGGGCCACACACGCACATGACCCCGTTGGACTTGCGTTGCCACCGCTAGCCTGTTTTGACCTTTTACAATCAAATCTAGTATGTGTGTCCCATCCTCGACTTGGGCCGAGCCAATAAAGATACTTAATGGGTTACTGGTTTGAAAACGGCCCCCATGCATGACACAAGCTTTCACCTATGCTTGGTCCTCTCTAAGGTTTTCCCCACTTAACCCCATTCTTATTCATGTCTTCTTACATGTTTCAATCTTGGTTTTATTTCACATGCCACCCAAGGCACCCTCTTAATTTCACATGCCACCCAAGGTACCCACTTAACCCCCTATGTTCCACCACATGTTTATCTGGTTAAGTGTTTCTTAATTTATTAACACCGTAACCTTGTAAAGACCTCCCACATTAGACTGGCATTTGTGGCTGCTGGATTTGTGGGGCGGGTCCGGGCAGTCTTAATCCACAAATGAGCCTAACCTCGTGTCTTTACAACTATTACGCATTTAATTCATTCCTTTGACCTCTCACAATAGACTGGCATTTGTGGCTGCTGGATTTGCCGGGCAGGTCCGGGAAGTCTTACACCACAAAAGAGACTAACCTCGTGTCTTAGGCGATTTATTATTACACATCTTTATTTAACCCCAAATTGGATTAGTATCCCTATTCAAATTTATAAATAAATTCCAAATATACTTATGTCCATAATTGTCACCTAAATTATGTCCATAAATACCAATTTTTCCAATTAATCTCTTAAATTAATTATATGGCTTTTTTTTAAGGCCATTTATGCCGATTTTCAATATGTGTATAGTCAATATTACCCCTATCATCCCCACGTTGTTCGTTCGCTTATCATGACATATATATATATATATATTAGACTAGCAATTAGTCTAATGACATAAAAGGGAAGAAACATCGCAAATTTGCATAACACACAAAATGGATCTAACTTACTAATAAGGATTACAACATATCTTGCATAAACTTGGTATTGTCATGAATCTAAACATAGGCTAAAAGATGTGAACTTGCATATATGAATATAGTTTTCACCCAAAACTTGCATATTTGAATATAGTTTTCACCCAAAACTTGCACAGGCCATAGTCACAAACTTGCATAAAACTATGTATGTCATAGATCTAAATCTATAAGTGTGTACTTGCATATATGTGAATCCAATTTCTACCTAAACTTGCATATAGTCATCTTATTTGGTTCACATGTAAACTATGTACAATTCACATAGAAACTAGCATATAATTTGCACCCAAACTTGCATATACAATGATGTCAAACATGAATCAGGTTGAACACAGATGATTGGGTATATACAAAGGGATTCACAATAAAAACTATCATTATGAACAACTAGCATACATTCACAAAATATCGCATTTTCCCCAATGTTTTACAAACATAACCATATAACCCAAATTATAACTCAACCTAATTAACTTGTTAATTATCTTATTAAAGAATCGAACTCACAACTCAAAGAAGGTCTTGAGTTCTGAGATCTGAATTCTGAAATTGATTTAGCTCGCCTTTGAAGTTGACAAATTTGTTTTTGTAGTTGTTATAGACTTGAGTTGAATTGAGTTGATTAGCTTTACTTTTCCTCTAGTTGATGACAGCTATTCTAGGTTGCAAGGTGATAGCATGACGACCATGGTTCTAATTTTGATTAGGCTTTTGGGTTTGAGTCTACATGTGTTTATATAGAATTTAGGATTAATTTAGGCCATCTGATCAACCTAGAATCAATCGAGATCATCCAGTCAAGATAGGGTGACACCTCAGCCCTAATGGCTCAGCACTAAGTCACAAAATCGTCATCTTTCAGATCTGCCCTGGGGGGCAGGTCGACCCCTAGGTCGACCTGTAGGGGGAGGTCGACACTAGGGTCCACCCCCTGGTCGACCTGGGTCCTAGGCGGGAATTTTCCTGCTCAGCCCGCTTCTGACTTCTGATTTGAATTTTGAATCTGTTTTCGAGCTGTTTGAATTTATTTGAATTTTCTGTAAACTTCCGACAACCATAACTTCTTTATACGAAGTCCAATTTACGCAAAATCGAACTCTATCTCAACCAGAATTCCGAGACGAACACAATAGCGTAACCCGTTTCCCTTAATTCTCACATTTTAAATTAAGTATTGTTTAATTCGTTAGTTTATGTTAATAGAAAGCACGGGGTGTTACATTCTCCCCTCCTTAAAGGATTTCGACCCCGAAATCTTCAAGTTACGAAGAATACATATCCTATCATCCAATCGTTCATCTACTCAACCATCAAACACATGCATCTATTGTCCTTAAAAGACTTCTAATGCTTTCATGTTTATATGCACAGTGTGTGTACATGTCCGTATCTAGTGCAAAATCAGGCGGTCTACTGATTCAGTTGACCTCCTTAATGCAGATTATAATAGTGCCATGCGTCCATTATGTACGCAAAAGATCCCTAATGATACATATTATTTCCACATACGTGCGCACCCATTCATCCAAATGCAGTATCCATATGATAACACAACCATTATACATCCATTAATCTAAATAAACACACATTTATATGCAGTATGAAAGTGATTGAGACTATCTAGTGCCTAATGTGTGTGTATATGCGTCCACGAGCAATCACTAGCAAACACTTGTATCCACTAGCATCCATCAATCATAACATGTTTCAAATACATGTTTACATCCATTGGCCTCTACTTAAGGATAAAGAATATGACCGAGGAGATACACTAAAAAGGTAGATACAAGCTTGAGTAAGGAAAAAGAGATAAAAGTTGTACCCTAAAAAAGAAAAGGGTAGGCTGCACGTATTTTGGCCTAAGTCTCCCAAGTCGCGTCCTCCTCGGCGTCGCTCCATTGAACTTTGACAATCTTAACTTCACGGTTGCGTAGCTTTTTGACTTCCATCCCCAAGATACGATTTGGAACTCTCCTCATAGTTGCTTCTTGTTCCACTTTGACTTCCTCTAGTATACTTGGCTCCACAACTTCTGCCGACTCATGTAAGCACTTTCGTAGCTGAGAGACATGAAAAACATTATGAACTCCAGCCAGTCTTTCAGGTAGCTCTACTCTGTAGGCCATTGTCCCAATTCTTTCGATGATAGGAAATGGTCCTACGAATCGTGGTGCCAACTTTCCTACGGACCCAAAGCGGATGACATTCCTCAAAGGAGATACTTTAAGGAACACCTTATCCCCAAATTCAAACTCAAGGTCGGTCCTTCTCTTGTCTACGTAGGATTTCTGTCTATCTTGGGCAGTCTTCATTGTCCTTCGTATCAAGTCCACTTTCTCTGAAGTCTCTCTAATCATGTCCGGCCCAAGTATAAGTTTATCTGTGGACTCCCACCAACAAGTTAGTGATCAACATGGCCTTCCATATAAAGCTTCAAAGGGTGCCATGCCTATAGTTGCTTGGTAGCTATTGCTATAAGCGAATTCCACCAAAGGGAGATGATCCTCCCAAGATCCTCCAAAGTCAAGAATGCACAGTCTCAAAAGATCTTCCAGTACTCTGTTCACCCTTTCCGTCTGACCATCGTTTGAGCATGATAGGTTGTGCTTAAACATAGCTATGTGCTTACAGCCTCTTGCAAACTCCTCCAGAACTCGCTTGTAAAGATAGGGTCTCGGTCACTCACTATGCTGGAGCATATCCCATGGATTCGAACTATCTCCTTAAGATAAATGGAGGCTAAAGATGAGGCGGTCCTCCTACTCTTGACAGGTATAAAATGAGCGCTTTTCGTGAGCATGTCCACTATTACTCAAATACTGGTGTTGCCCCTTCCTGACCTAGGCAACCCATCAACAAAGTCCATCGAGATGCTTTCCCATTTCCATTGCGGAACTTCTAGAGGACGAGGCAAACCGCCAGGCTTCTTCTGCTCCGCCTTGACTTGCTGGCATATCTTGCATTTCGAAACAAATTTAGCTACATCCCTCTTCATGCCATTCCAAAAGAAAACTATTTTGATATCTTTGTACATCTTGTCTCCACCGGGGTGTATGGTCATCTCAGAATGGTGTGCTTCTTCCAGAACCATCTTCACCAAATCTCTTGCTTGCGGGACACATTGTCTTCCATCCCGTCTCAACCAACCCTTATCATCAATAGAGTATCTGTTGAGGTGACTAGAAGTCTCTCCCCTAATCAGCTTATCTATCACATCAACTAGTTGAGGGTCTTCACGTTGCGCGGTTCCTATTGAGTCCAACAAAGTAGGGCGCACCTCTAGCATTGCCATCAAGCCAGTTACATAATCAACAGAGGGTCTAAAATCAAAATTTGCTATGTACTCCAAACTTTGCCTTTCTACAAAGAGAGGACTTAAGGTCAGCTTCTTTCTACTTAGGGCTTTTGCTACTACATTTCAGGAGTATAAGAGATCTCAAAGTCGTATGAGGCGAGAAACTCCATCCATCTTTGTTGCCTTAGATTGAGGTATTTCTACGAGAAAAGGTACTTCAACGATTTATGGTCAGTATACAACTCAAATTTCTCACCTAAGAGATAGAGGCGTCAAGACTTAAGAGCAAAAACAATGGCTGCTAACTCTGGATCATGGGTTGGGTAGTTTTTCTCATGCACTTTTAATTGCCTTCCACTATAAGCTACTACCTTCCCCTCTTGCATGAAAACAGCGCCTAGTCCCGTATCGCATGCATCTGTGTATACCGTAAACATCTTGCTCCCATCAGGTAATGTCAAAACTGGGGCTATTGTCAGAGCCCTCTTCAATCGTCGGAAAGTGACTTCGCAATCCAAATCCCAAGTGAAAGTCAGGTTCTTCTTCGTTAACCTTGTAAGTGGAGCTGATATTTTCGCAAAATCTTTAATGAACTTGCGATAGAAGCCTGCTAGTCTAAGAAAACTTCGGACTTCGGTTGCATTCTTTGGAACCTTCCAATCCTGGACCGCAACTACTTTTGCGGGGTCCGCAACTAACCCTTCTTTGGACACCACAAGCCCAAGAAATCTTACTTCTTCCCTCCAGAAGTGGCACTTGGAGAATTTTGCTTTTAACTGATGTGCACGGAGAGTATCCATGACTTCCCTTAAATCAAAACATGCTCTTCCTCATTCTTAGAGAAAACCAGAAAATCGTCTACAAAGACTACCACAAACTTGTTTAGAAACTCCCTAAACACCATACTCGTTAAGTCAACAAAGTATGCGAGTAAATTCGTCAAACTAAAAGGCATGGAGAGCCATTCGAAGAAACCGTCCGGGGTTCTGAATGCGGTCTTATCAATGCTATCTTCAGCCACTCTCAACTGATGAAATCCAGTAGCCAGATCTAACTGGGAGAAAACTGTTGCACCGACAAGATGATCGAACAAATCGTCTATTTTTGGCAATGGGTGCCTTTTCTTCTTGGTCATCTTGTTTAGCTCCCTATAATCAACGCATAGGCGAAGTGAGCTGTCGGCTTTGGTTGTGAACACCACTAGAGCACCCCATTCAGAAATACTCCGCCTTATAAACCTTTTTTCTAACAGCTCCTTAACTTGCTTGCTAAGCTCCTTTCTTTCCCTTGGAGCCATATGCCTAACGGGTAAAGCAACGGGTTTTGCGTTATCAACTAGATATATACGGAAGTCTATCTCCCACTTCGGAGGCAAGCCCTCTACTTCCTCAAAGACATCCGAGTATTCACGGACCACTCTAACAGACTGCAAATTCTCAACAGACGCGTCAAGCGATTCTAGATAACTTAGCATAACAGAATTCATGGGATTACAAGAGATTTCGAGAGTGTTTCCCAAGCGAGTCATAAGCCTAACCTCTCTCTTTTCACAATCTAGAACGGCTCCATTACTGGATAACCAATCCATGCCCAAAATTAACCTATAGCCCATGAAGCCCAAAACATAAGCATCACATCTAAACCCAAGGCTAAGTATAGAAATTTCCAAATCTAAACAAATCATCCACAAATAGGACGAGCCCCCAATTGGATTTGAAACAACTAAGGGATCCTCTACTATACTGGTGTTTAGGTATAGTGACTCAACTAAAACAGTAGATATAAAAGAGTGCGATGCGCCGGAATCAAAGAGTGTGCGAATAGGATGATCAAAAAGATAAACTAAACTTTCAACGGAAATCGTTCTACCTCGTTCTTGCAGCGGTGGGGCCATGAGAGCCTGGACCTGCCCCCTTGCCTGCCCCGGTGCCATGAGAGCCTGAATCTGCCCTCCAGAGGTAGTCCCTACCCTTTCCTTGGGAAGTCCCTAATTAGATCTTCTGCCTCGCCACAGTGGAAACAACTAGTCTTCTTCTTCTTCCTACAGTCTTTGGTCAGATGGCCTGGTGTCCCATAGTTAAAGCATCTTTTCTTTCCCTTGCCATTGTTGTCTTTACCACCCTTCTTTTTCTGCTGTTGCTGTTGTGGTTTCTTTTGATCCCCTTTCTTTTTAGGTGCCTTATTAGCAATGGCGCCTTTCTCCTCTTCATGCACAAGTGCCATGTCAACTAGTCTCTTAAAGGTGGCCCCCATAGGGATGTGGGTTATAGCAAACCCGTGTAGCAGCTCGTTCAAACCCTTAACAAATCTCAGGGCCTTCTTTTTGGGTGTATTCACCAAGTCCAAGCCAAATCTCGCCAACTGATTGAACTTGTTGATGTACTCTTTCACTGATAGATTTCCCTGCCTCAATGCCATAAACCTTTCCATGTATAAATTCTTTTCGGCCCGTGAGAGAAATTGTGCCTCAAACCTTCGCCTGAAATCCGGCCATGTATCTACTGGATGCTCTCCAATAGTGACCTCCCACCAAAACGAGGCATCATCCTTCATTAACCAGGCAGCTAACTGGACCTTTCTTCCATCTTATACCTCAAAGATTCCAAACAACTCTTCCACCTCCTTTGGCCAATTTCGAGCTTCAACAAACGTTTCTGACCAGTGAAAAGGTTTTCTGCCCATTGCCCGAAAGTCCTTGCATATCTTTGGGAAAGTATCAACACGGGGAGGAGGAGGAGGAGCATTTGCTGGGCCTGCGACATTAGCCCTAGCTTCCAGATACCTTCTAAACCATCCTAGTATCGGTACCCCTTCGGGTATCTCGGGAATTACAGACATGCTAAAAAGAAAATGAAGAGATTCAAACGGAGAATACGAAAGATATATGGCTCTTGGGGGTTATGTTTTTAAAATAAAATTTTCTTTTAAAAATACTTTCCTTAAACATATTTTTGAAAGTATTTCTTTATAAAATGCTTTTTGAAAAATAGTTTTTCAAAATATCTGATCTGTTCTGGTAACCTTGCTCTGATGCCACGTGTGACACCCTACCTCCGTTAAGGTCACTCACAATGGGAATGCCTTAATTTTGGTAGAGCGTTTATTATGTATAGAACAGAAAAGTAAACAAGACAGATAAATATATCGGTACTTAGAAAACAAAACCACTTTTATTACAGCGGAGAAATAGTTTGGTTACATCGCATCAAAAACCAACTACAAAACCAAATACACCTGTTATCCATCTTGACAAATAAGTTCTGAGTACATAAAATAAAATACATAACCCCAACATAAAATAGCCATAAATAAGCTAGGCTAAACTTCACTTCAGTGATCCAAGCCACTTCCAAAAAGAGAGAGAGATAAAGCCGTCCAAATCAAGCTCCACTAGTGCTAGTCCCACCCTGAGCACCTGGTGGAGGGGGGAGGAAGAAAAGAGGTGGAAGCAAAGGGGTCAGACATAAAATCTGGCGAGTGCAATAACTTTAACAATATAATCATTAAGTAACTAGGATAAGGCATAAGCTGGAAAATTAGGAAATGACTGTGAACCAAGGGGCATGTCAGAGCAAACAAAGGAATAAGATGAACAAAGATAACGTTTAAAGCGCACCTAGTCATTATAAGATAATTACTACATTGCACCACACCAAACACCCTAAAAGTTGATCCCGCCTACCAAACTTAATAATGATAATGGTAGTTTCGTGTACCCCTAGCTGCCTTCATAGGTGCCGTCTACCCCTATCTCCACAAGGTGTACCCACTACCCCCGTTCGATCGGCTCCCTAACTCGTAGATACCCGTGCTGGCCCCACAGTGCGGTGTATCACTCCCCAAAGTGGCAACCCGATACCACAAAAAATGCATGGCTTATACCTACACGATGCAACAACGTCTTACCTACCAGCCCGGGGCCACACATGCACATGACCCCGTTGGACTTGTGTTGCCACCGCTAGCCCGTTTTGACCTCTTACAATCAAACCCAGTACGCGTGTCCCGTCCTCGACTTGGGTCGAGCCCACAAAGATACTTACTGGGTTACTAGTTTGAAAAGGGCCCCTATGCATGACACAAGCTTTCACTTATGCTTGGTCCCCTCCAAGGTTTTCCCCACTTAACCCCATTCTTATTCATGTCTTCTTACATGTTTCAATCTTGGTTAAGTGCATCTAATCATATTTCACGTGCCACCTAAGGCACCCTCTTAATTTCACATGCCACCCAAGGCACCCACTTAACCCCCCCATGTACCACCACATGTTTATCTGGTTAAGTGTTTCTTAATTTATTAACACCGTAACCTTGTAAAGACATCCCACATTAGACTGGCATTTGTGGCTGCTGGATTTGCCGGCCGGGTCCGGGTAGTCTTACACCACAAACGAGCCTAACCTCGTGTCTTTACAATTGTTACACATTTAATTCATGCCTTTGACCTCTCACATTAGACTGGCATTTGTGGCTGCTGGATTTGCCGGGCGGGTCCGGGCGGTCTTGCACCACAAAAGAGTCTAACCTCGTGTCTTAGGCGGTTTATTATTACACATCTTTATTTAACCCCAAATTGGATTAGAATCCCTATTAAAATTTATAAATAAATTCCAAATAAACTTATGTCCATAATTGTCACCTAAATTATGTCCATAAATACCAATTTTTCCAATTAATCTCTTAATTAATTATATGTCTTTTTTTAAAGGCCATTTATGCCGATTTACAATATATGTATAGTCAATATTACCCCCATCGTCCCCATGTTGTTCGTTCGCTTATCATGACATATATATATATAGATTAGACTAGTAATTAGTCTAATGACATAAAAGGGAAGAAACATCGCAAATTTGTATAACACACAAAATGGATCTAACTTACTAATAAGGACTACAACATATCTTGCATAAACTTAGTATTGTCATGAATCTAAACATAGGCTAAAAGGTGTAAACTTGCATATATGAATATAGTTTTCACCCAAAACTTGCATAGGCCATAGTCACAAACTTGCATAAAACTATGTATGTCATAGATCTAAATCTAAAGGTGTGAACTTGCATATATGTGAATCCAATTTCTACCTAAACTTTCATATAGTGATCTTATTTGGTTCACATGTAAACTATGTACAATTCACATAGAAACTAGCTTATAATCTGCACCCAAACTTGCATATAGAATGATGTCAAACATGAGTCAGGTTGAACATAGATGATTGGGTATAAACAAAGGGGTTCACAACAAAAACTATCATTATGAACAACTAGCATATATTCACAAAATATCACATTTTTCCTAATGTTTTACAAACATAACCATATAACCCAAATTATAACTCAACCTAATTAACATGTTAATTATTTTATTAATGAAATCGAACTCACAACTCAAAGATGGTTTTGAGTTTTGGGATCTGAGTTCTGAAATTGTTTTAGCTCACCTTTGAAGTAGACAAATTTGTTGTTGTAGTTGTTATAGACTTGAGTTGATTAGCTTTACTTTTCCTCTAGTTGATGACGGCTATTCTAGGTTACAAGGTGATAGCATGACATCCATGGTTCTAATTTTGATTAGGTTTTAGGGTTTGAGTCTACATGTTTTTATATGGAATTTAGGATTAATCTAGGCTATCCGATCAACCTAGAATCAATTAAGACCATCCAGTCAAGATAGGGTGACACCTCATCCCTAATGACTCAGCACTGAGTCATAAAATCGTCATCTTTCAAATCTGCCCGGGGGGGGGGGGCAGGTCGACCCCTAGGTCAACCTGTAGGGGGAGGTCGACACTAGGGTCGACCCACTGGTCGACCTGGGCGGGAATTTTCCCGCCCAGCCCACTTCTGACTTCTGATTTGAATTTTGAATCTGTTTTCGAGTTGTTTGAATTTATTTGAATTTTCTGGAAACTTCCGACAGCCATAACTTCTTCTTACGAAGTCCAATTTACCCAAACCCGGACTCTATCTCAACCAAAATTCCGAGACGAACATAATGGCATAACCCGTTTCCCTTAATTCTCACATTTTAAATTAACTATTGTTTAATTCGTTAGTTTATGTTAACAAAAAACACGTGGTGTTATAGTTTCCAACCAATTCATTTGGCTCAACAAGGTATGGTTCAGCATAATGAATTTCTTTCCTTTTCAGTTTACGAATATTGAGTACTTGCTAATTTAAAAAATGAAAAGTAAAAAATAAGAACCACAACAATTCTTATTCATTAATAAAAACTAAAGTTGGAGCAAGAAATAGAACTAACTGGATTATATGCATAAGAATACTAGATACGGGAGCGTTGACAATGATGTATGAATGATTAAAAATAATAATGAAGCATGTTGTAAATGTGTTACGTTTTCACATTATCATGTCTAGCAATAAACAATTGTTCTAGTCCATTTTAAGCAGCATTGTGTTTTGCTATTAGAGCAACAAATGGTTTTGAACTGCACTAACTACAAGTAGTCTGAATCGAATGTATTTCAGCTTATGACAGTATGATGTTCAGTATAGACACCATTCAATTATTTTGTCGATTATACAAGCACATGTTTGTAATTCAGTCAAAACTGAGATGTTGATAAAACTATACATTTCAATTTATTAGAGTATACTGTTTTTTTAATGAAAATTGTTTGAAAATTCAATCTGTGAATAAATACAATATTCCCATGAACTTTAATCTTTGTGAATACAATCTAACTAGTGAAACTGTACATGTTGCATTGTTGGCCATGTAAACATTCTGAAAAAATGGGTACGTAGAAAATCTAAATACTTAAGATTAAGCATGGATAAAATTGTAATAATGTTTAGTTCGAAGAAAAAACTAGACTTAGATATCTATGAAGTCTATTACTTTCTATCATCCACAAATTCTTATCGTTGATTAAGGGAAAACTTAAGAAAATTTAACTTCAACCTGTAATATCTATAATACATGACAATGGGTAGAAACTCGGCTCAATTTGCATGTACAACATTTGTATCTACTGTTATATAAATGCATATATATTCATGCAAGTAATTGGAATCATACGCCCACTTATTGTTCATCAATCTGTAGTCACATTACTATTTGCACACATATCTATGTAAAGGTAAATATTAAAAAGTATCTTTATTTATATCATAAGAAATCGAATTTTAATTATCAGGTTTGTTGATGATGGTGGAGATAATTTGTACAAATGCAAAATGACTTGTATAAAAGTACTGTATATGAAACAAATTGATAATTATAGTGGCACTGTGAAGAACATAAGCATTATTAAAGAGTAAAACACATATACTACTAAAAATAGCTAAAAATTATTCATAGAAAGATGAATTAGTGTAAAACACGTGTACTACTAAAAATAGCTAAAATTTATTCATAGAAAGATGAAATGAAGGTATCTATGTAATCTTGTGAAAATACATATTTATTGTTATTGAAAACTATCGATTCCGATAACAAGATAGACTGACAATATTGTTTTCTTGATAGCTCATTTTGTGTGCAGCATGCCACTTGCTAAACTAAAGAGAAATGCAGTTAACGATAGAAGTATAAAACTATGTGTAAAATTTGTAATGTATTTCTATACTCAGAAGTACGTGAACTGGTCATGAAGGAGGCAATGCAAGAAGGTGAATGTGTAAAATAAATTAGTTTAGTAACACTAGAATGATTTTGAAAATGCAAACAAAAAGAATTCAAACTGAACTTGCTTTTAAGCTGGTTTAGATATTACTCAATTGTGTAATATGACATCCGCATCCATTTCATAAAAAATCCTACAAGCTAAGAAAAATGTTTAAATTAAACCTGCTTTCAATAATAATTTAAAAAATGTAGTACCATTCCATTTAATTTATGGCAATATATTTCATAGTATAGAACATGCTACAATTTTTTTTAAACTTATCAACAAAAAAAATCCAGTTAGAAGCTCGGAAATAAGGATAATGATCAACCCACCTTTTTCTTTCCAACTGAACCAAAATAAAAGGTACATATCATATATGCCATACTCAAACATTCAACCATCTTTATTTCATTGCTAGATCACTGACTTCTTCATACCTGCAGCTTAGCACGACGTTTTAAAATGGATAACCTTAAGTTAAAACACATGTATTCAGTGCGATGTTTTTTTTATATTAAAAACCTACATGGTATTTTAACCATGAAATAATTTGGAATGTTCTCAACATAAAATAGACACTATAAACACTCAATGTCAAAATAAAAACAAAAAATTTGAAAAACAATCACAATAATTATGTATGCTAGCATATACTACTCGTTAGTTACTCCGAGACTACATTTATCAAATAATGTGTATTATGTACTACATTTGAGAAGGAAAATTAGCCAAGTATCTCAGGCCATGTCAGTAAATTCAAACAGTTTTTTCAATTGTGAATGTTGAATCCCTATGTATAAGCCTTGACACAACAAAACCTTATTTATTACAAAAAATTATGAGCATTTCATATAAGCTAATAATGAATGAACATTGCGTAAACAAAACAGAGAGCATAGATGCAGAAAATCATACCCCTTCAATAATCTATTGATAGCCACTATTGGAGATGCTAACTTGATCAACCGCATTAGGGACATAAGTCCTAGCAGCATCCATGTCATTTATAATACACTTTGGTAAGGCAACATGTATTTCTCCAAACAGTTTTGAATCATGTATATGTCAGCATAATAATAAGATAATACATATAAAGTATAACCCACAAAGCAGACACTAAAATGCGTGTATTCGTTTTCTTGCCACAAAATATAAGATGTCTAAACAATAATGTGCACCATATTTATAACAACCTAAAACTCTCTTATACTTTGAATCCATATTTTGATTTCCATTGAACATGACATAGCCAAGGCATTTTCTGTCAGAAACAAATAAAACCAATATTATTGACATGAATGAAAATTGCAGTCCTCACATGATCATTTAATTTATTATTTGTGCATCCATCAACAAACATACATATACATAGATATATTGATAAACACAAAAGGATATGTACGTTATTTTGATTATATGCGCTTTTATCGTATAAACCAAGAATTGTGCGCTCAAAAGAAATATAACATACCTTTTCATTTTCTATAGTGTGGCAAAGAGTAAACATAGCTTGACCCGCATATAAATCATCACAAACTCCAACTCTACAAACAAAATAAGGGATAGCTCTTACAAAGGCAGCTAAATATGCATTTACTCTATAATCAACACACTCAGGTATATGCTCCCTTACAGTCCGAAGAAGTAATCTGGAGACACATTTTGCAAAAAAGAAGATATTTCAGACTCCATATTAAAAAAGAGAAAAAATGCATAGGTGAGTGAGATTTTTTTAGAAACTAAAAAGTGTGTCACAAGTTCCATCAGAGTCGGATAATATTATGGAACAGGGTCGAACATTGGGTTCATTAATGTTTGCATTGAAATTTGTATGCCTTTCAAATTTCCCTAAGTAGTCAATGTCAATTTCTACTGCTTCTAAAATCAATGCGAAGTGAGGAATTTCTTCATTCGTTTTCTTAAATCCTATGTTGCGGTTTGGGTCTCGTGTATGATGTCAGTGCTCCTATCACATCAGTTTGTGCAGCTGATGCTTTAAACATACATGCCTTTTCCTTTTATAATGCTTTATGTTGCCGAAATTAGATACACATGCTCCTTCCCAAACAATTACAATAGATTTATAACTCGTGCATAACTTGCAAGTGCAAACTCAAGCTCACATGCATTTCCCTCTTCATCTTTATGCACAACATGTGCCAACTCAAATTTATCGTAGGCATGAATAAGCAAATCAATATAGTTGAATCTCTTTCATCCTTATGTTTGATTTTTAACCCAAGGTTGTCTCATTAAAAAGCCGATCTATAAACAGGGGATAATCGGTAAATGAACTGATTGCTGTTGAATATTAGAATACTTATTTTCCTAAACAAACTAAAGATACTTTACCAGGTTCATGTTTTATGCAGTGCATACAGAGCACTCTATATCCTCAGCTGGATCTATCGCTACTTTACTGAGCCGCACTACATACACTGGATAAGTAAGAATTAGAATTCCTCAAATATCATAACATCATACAAAACTAGAACAATCATTTGCATTTCTATCTTTGTGTAATAGTAATTTCATTTCTTTTTCTAATATTATTACGACATGGATATCTAGAATGGCATAAACACTACTCTACGCTGATTTCTTTTATTATTACATAAATAATTATGTGTTGAAATCTAGAATAATAAACATGAAAATGCATTACATTCTATTTTTATACTGATACTAGTGTATATTATGTAAAAAATGCATAGTGTGAAGAATAATGTGAAGCTGCGGTTACCCGGCTGACTTGCACGGTTTATCTTAAGGGCAGCATCAATATTTCCCACCCGTGTAAACATGTGGCTAGGATGAAGTATTATAGCATGATTTTTAGACTGGACACTGCTATCCATATTATAAGTTGCACAGTTGCGTAACACTAATAATCTCTCAAAATCACCCAAACATCCCTTGAAAATTTTCGCTCAAAACTCAAATTCAAACCGGTGGGACCACCGGTTCGAAATCTATAAATGCTACAAGCATCTTTTTTTTAGCAATCATAGAATGTACATGAAGATATCTCAAAAACATAGCAATTAAGATACAGAATAAGAAGTGATAGTTAACATACTAAATGGTAGGAACATTGGTATCAGTTGATCTAAGCCTTGCTGCTGCTGAATCAGAAACTGCCTTCAGTAAGTGCACTTGTAACATCACAAGTTTTGCAACGATTTGAATTATTAAATTTAATGTGATTCCTTTTTACAATTATTTGAAATATTAAAAATTTATGAGTTACGTCGTAAACTGTTAAGATATGGACTTGATTTGACTTGTTTAATGATGAATTTCAATAATTATATATATGATAATAATTTGTGTTTGGTAATTTATTTACATTGATTTTGAAACTAATATTGAAATAACAATATATGAAATGGATAAACTAATTTTGAAACTCCATTTATATATTGAAAATTTAGATTTGTGAATACAAGGAATATAATTCATTTCATGTATATAATGAATCTCAACTTGTTATAAATGTAATAATCTCCTTTGATTGTAAATATTGCTATAATTTGGTTAGTATGTAATTATTGAGAATTGGAAATATATAATTTAACTTTAATGATTTAATTGTGTAATTCTATGATGAAAACTTGATTGATTTTTTCAGGTAACGAAGTTCAACTTGTCATAACAATATTGTAACAACCCGGAAAATCTGGGCCAGTTTAAAATTTTTATTTTGGCGATTTTAGCGAAATTTGATTATTTAAAATGAATTATTTTAAATAATATCGGCGAGAAATTTAATTTGAATATAATTCGACGTATATATTATATACGTCGTCGTTAGAATATATATAATTTTATTTACTATTATAAATAGAATTGAAAATGGCGCGGTAGTTCGATAATTCGATTTCAAACTTCAATTGAATGTACCGGGTGCAAAACAATCCGGATTTTAATGAAACCAAAAATAATGGGATCTAATTGATAATATCTTTCTAACGAATCCGAAAAATCAAGATTTCATAGCGGGAATCAAAAGATATGTCCAGTTGAAAATTCTGAATAGTCGCTATGGAATTCAGGCCCTTAAAAATGGACATTTTGCAATTGACCTCGGATTTCGACGAAACCAGTTTCGTTGGGTCCGTGATGTAAAGTTATTGCTAGGTTTCAAATTTCATAATTTTTCGAATCAATATGTGAGCGTGGCAAAGGAAAACGCGTTTGACCAGTTTCAGTTGATTTTAATCGACTGGAAATTGGCCATTTTTCCAACGGTCTCAGAATTCGACGAAACTAGTTTTGTTAGGACCGTATCGTCAATACGAAGCTAGAAAATATTTTTCTGGAATTTTTCTAGTTAGTATGTGACCCCGGTAATTTGAAATGTACGTTTAAAATTCAATATAGTGATTTAAATGTATATTCAAAGGAAACTGATTGTAACGATCGAATCAGCTGGCGATACATATCCCATTGTGTTCGGAATGGGGGTAAAACGCTATGGACGACAGGCGGTGGACCTCGTTTCGAGTTCGTATGTAAAAGTCAACATTTTTACAAATTAAATAATAATAAAAAAAAAATATTATTTTAATTTCCTTTTCCCCCCTTTTCTTCTTCGTTGGCCCCCTCCCCGATACATTCTTCAGGAAAAAAAAGAAAGAACCCTAATCGAGCCGCCGCCGTCGTGCGAGCTCCACCCCCCCCCCAGCCCCTCCTCCGCACCACCCTCCTCCATTCTCTCTCCTCCTTCCGCTCGACGCACAGCCCAACGAAGACCACCGCGACCCAAGCCCTGAAACCCCCCCCTCGTCGAACTCCAGCACCGCCGCCTCCCCCTGATGTTGTCGCGCCCCCCTCTTCAATCCCTCCTCCTCCCACGACCACATCCGCACCCCCCTTTCTTCCACCGATCCTTCTCCTGAACGGAAAACGAAACCCCCCCCCCCTGTGCTAAAACCTGTAAGTGATTTTCCCCTTCTCTTTTTTTTGTGTTTTTAATTTATTAAAGTTAGTGTTTTTAATTTATTAAAGTTAGTGTTTTTAATTTATTAAAGTTAGTGTTTTTAATTTATTAAAGTTAGTGTTTTTAATTTATTAAAGTTAGTGTTTTTAATTTATTAAAGTTAGGATTTTTAATTTATTAAAGTTGGGATTTTTAATTTATTAAAGTTAGGATTTTTAATTTATTAAAGTTGGAATTTATTTGAAAATATAAATAGGAACGTTTTTGAAAATGAACTGCATTGTTTTAAAATTTATAAATAACATTGAATCATTTTCAGATTTAAAATATAAATTTCCTTTGATTTGAAATATAAATTTCCTTTGATTGGAAGATATACAATACTTTGTTTGAAAATATAAATTATCATTGATTTGTAAATATGAAGAGACATTGAGAAAATATATATATATATGTATATCATTTGTTTTCAAATAGAAATAACAATATTTTTGAAAATATAAATAGCATTATTTTTGAAAATAAAAATAGCATAGTTATAAAAAGAAGTAAAAATTCGATTTTTATATATTGAACTTTGAACTAAAAATTCGATTTTTATATATTGAACTTTGAACTAAAAATTCGATTTTTATATATTGAACTTTGAAGTAAAAATTCGATTTTTATATATTGAACTTTGAACTAAAAATTCGATTTTTATATATTGAACTTTGAAGTAAAAATTCGATTTTTATATATTGAACTTTGAACTAAAAATTCGATTTTTATATATTGAACTTTGAAAAAAAAATTCGATTTTTAAGTATTGAACTTTAAACTAAAAAATTCGATTTTTAAGTATTGAACATTAAACTAAAAAATTCGATTTTTAAGTGTTGAACTTTGAACTAAAAATATGATTTTTAAATTGAAAGTGAATAAATAAAAATGTGATTTTTTATTTAAAGACGTCGAAATATAAAAATGTGTGATTTTTATATATAGTGACTACGGGCACAAGAAGATGATAAAAAGGCGAGAAGAAGAGTCAAGATGATTGGATAGCTATCAGTGAGAATTTCTCACCTTTCAATTTATTTTCTAGTTATATATATATATGCTAGGATGCAGACGGTGCTTAGTAGCACCCGACACAATCGTCCACAGACCATGGACTTGTTTGTTTGGCTGTTTGGTTATTGATTGCGATATTGGTTTGAATGTGGTTTGTGGTGTGAAAAATCGAATCGATAAATTGGTTAGGATTAGACGTGCGCCGTTATAAGGCGAAGGAGTAAGGCTAGGTTAGACCCTTACTCCAAATTTTGTGGTTTGCATAACGAATTGATTTGATTGATGTGTGAATGGCGTGGGCCTTCACTAGACCGGGGATAAGGCTAGGCCTCGTCCCGTTTCTAGTATCGTGCCGTTATGCCGCCGAAATTTTCTAAAATATGTTAGAAAAATAAAAATATCATTTTATTGAATAAATGAACTGAATAGAAATTCATAGGTTGAAATAAAATGTTTTATCGTTAAAAATATAAATTTTAACGTGAATATGAAAATAGTGAAGTGAATAAATAAATATTCATTTACAAACCAGATGGTTTGTTTATGTACACTTATTTGAATGACATTGATTGGGACGATAAATTTTACACATCGCCCAACTGCACAAATAAAATATGTGTTTGATTGTTTGAAACCCCACACGGGTGTTAGGATGAAATTTGAAGTTCACTCATCCTGATTGATTAAATATGTCGATCGATCGATTGACAGGCTGTTATAAGCGTTAGATATCTATATTTGATGCTTATACAGTGTAGTGCACTTTGGTTGATGGTTGATTATTTTTCAATGCTATTATATACATGTGTTGTATGGAAATCCATATAATTAACTTTATATGGTAATTGATTGGGCCTCATTCCAAGTTGAAAAATAAAGAACATTATAAAATAAAAGTTCATGTGTTGACAGTACTCATTCATTGAGATTGGTCATGTGTTGAACGAAATATTTTAGTAATAAAATTTATTTTGAAAAGGAAATATTTGAAATAGAATATTTGAAAATAGAAATTTATGAAGCCGTGTTGATTAGATTGACGCCATTTTGACGTAAACGATATTTATATCGATTTTATTCATTTTAAAATGAATATTGAAAAGTAATCTCGAAATCGAATTTTTCGAAATGAATTGAATTGAAAACGATTTCGAAATGAAATGAATTGAAAACGATTTCGAAATGAATTGAATTGAAAACGTTTTCGAAATGAAATGAATTGAAAACGATTTCGCAATGAAATGAATTGAAAACGATTTCGAAATGAATTGAATTGAAAACGATTTCGAAATGAATTGAATTGAATATGAATTCAAATTGAATTGAAATTTGAATTGAATAGAAATGAATTTTAAAACGAATTTATAAAGAAGAATTCAATTTTGCCTTGAATTGAAATGGAAGTTGAAATAGATTTTGAAACGAATTTTAAAACTATTTATATAATTCGTTTTAAATAGAAATCGACGATATATATATTATATATATTATATATATAATATAATGGCCGGAATGGAACGCGCCGCGCTGCGGCAGTTCGTGAATTTCGACCATTTATTTCAAACGGACATTACGGGAGATCCGACCGTCGGATTCTCCTAAAACCGGAACCATTGGGTTCGTATCGAAAAGAGCTTTCTAATGAGTATTAGAAATTTGAAATCTAACGGTTGGATTGGGAATTATGTCCAAATCAAATTCGAAAAAGGTCGCTGTAAGTGCAGTTCGATGACCATTGATGGAAATCGACTGTACGGGCCTTGATAAAATTATTAAAAATAGCAATAATTTGTGTAAAATCATAAGAAATGATTTAGAAAGAATTGGGATGAAAAACTCCATATTTGAAAAGATAAAAATGGATTTTTATCGAAATGAACTAGTTTTGAACTAGAATTATAATTCTATTTATTTTGAAATAAATAAATTGAATTCGAAAAGGGTTTTGAAAATAACCAAAATTTCCAATGATTGCATTGGAATGGATTTGAATCGAAATTGTCTTCGGAATATTTCGATGTTGGAATTCGTGATTATACAGATGTTGTTACGGAAATTTGAAAGATATATATTTATATCGTTATTTCCAATACGACATTTGTTAGTCAGAGAATTCGATATTGAATATAAGCCGATATATTTTCTATTCAGAGCCTTGTATTGAATATCGAATGTGATTTGGGTTTGTCGTGAATGGTGTCTTCACTAACACTGTTCTTGAACCCAGTTGAGAAAAGATTAAATCTTTTTATTTAGATTTAATGAAGTGTACCAATTAAATAATATTTAATTGGAATTGAATGGATGTTGATTTTTGGGTTTATCGTGAACAGTGTTTTAAATAACACTTGTTCTTTAACCCGATAATTAATGGGATGTGACTTTGGGTTTATCGTGAACCGTGTTTTAAATGACACTGATTCTTTAACCCAGTCCCAGATTAAAACTAAGTGGAGTTTTAATGAATCTTTAATTAGATTGAAAAGATCGAGAATGGAGTATCACCAGTTTTGCTCCAGGCGATAGTTAAATCTTTAATTAGATTTGAATGTGAAATTTAGAAACTAACTGGCGGTTAGCCAAGCAGAATGGTTTTCTGGATATTGATCTGATGTTGGTTTCGGCCTTCGGGGTTAATATTTGGGGAATTATTCTCTTGATTAATTTACGGTTAATGACTAATGAGTTGGAATGAGGCGTATGTTGTGTTTGTGTAACACTTTTATAATATATACGCGAGTTATTCGGAAAGACCGGGTTTATCCCATTCTGAATAACTGATACGACGATAAGTCGAAGATGAAGACGATGGTCGAAGACCGGAGGTCTTCACGTCGTTTGGGTGATAACTGATGATCTTGATTGGGCTGTACACCCAAGAAGATGGAAACAGTTAGTGATCGTCCAGACGTACTTGGAGATCGATGGATATGCGGGGTACTAGGTGCCTCCGGTTTCGTTCAGACCCAGAACGGACTTGTAAATGGACTGTGTGTCTGACATCGGATTTCATTCTGTGTGACTGATATCGGTTGCATAGGATGGTTTGCCTGTGTGGCATGCTAAGATGCAAATGATCAAGGCTTCTGTTGAAAAGCAAAGTCTTGTGGTGATGATCAAAGCACGGCCTTTGTGGCGTAGCTTTGTGTAACGTTTACCTCGCGTGTTTCACACCAGGTATGAACCAAAAACGGGAGACGGACCTCAGGGAGGACTTGCGTTTCTTTCTAGCTAGAAGTGGCGTCAGTGGTTTTACACGCCCTGACGAGTTTGACTTATGTGGTTGTTGCTGTTGCGAGGCGCCTCGGTTATATCGGTTTCGGCCGAATGCATTCTGGTCGGCTGACGGACCAGACTTACACCCCATAGGGTGGGGAGACGTATTGTTCAGGCATAATAATCCACTCCGTGTGGACCGACCCTGACGATCCAAGGGGCAGTTGCGGCTGTTCCTGAGGGGCGGGCTAGAGCGTCTCGAATCGGTTGAGGACTATCTTTTGCCTCGGTTCATAGATGGAAATCCAATTTCCAAATATGTGACATTTGCGGTTTTATTTGTAAACCTATATATGGCGATATGATATATGGTACCCATGCCGCCTATGATTGATACTTATGATTTGAAGTTGTTTTATACACTATGCACTTATAATAGTATCAAATGATTTGTTTTTAAACGTATCAAGCATTCTTTGGCTGTTATAAGGGAAAAACCCTATCCCCCGGCTTGCGTTGCATTGTGTGATAGGACCTGGGTCTTATAACAGCTTCATTTTTCTTTATTTAGCATTGCGCTGTTGTTTTATGCACTGGTATTCTTGGGAGGAAACCCGTTCCGTGTTATACGGCGTGGTCCCTTGATTTACCTAACTTTAAAATGAAGATTTATAACTGTTTTAGTTCTCACACCAGTCACATGACTGACCTGGAGTTTATTGTTTTAACCTAAACTCTGGGTGCCCTTATTTTGACACGGGCAGCTAGTAGTTTTGGTTTTGCAGATTTATATTCACAGGATCCTGGTTCACAGCTGGAACGATATCCGGAAAGCTTTGTATCCGTATATCTCTTCTAGTTGTTTATTGTATTATTTTCCGCTGCTATGTATTTAAATGTAATTTAAATCTCTGATATTTCTGTGTAATATTCATTTGTTTATACTCTGTATATTCTTGTATCTGGTGCATTGTTGTATATTAACAATGAAATGTTCTTCTGTATGCGTTCTGATTTGTCCTGTTCTCAAACGATAGGGCGTTTCGAACGGACTGGATCGGTTTAGCGACTGGTTCGGACCGAGCGAGAATCACTTGCCGTCACAGTTGGTATCAGAGCTTTGGTTTACAAAGCTCAGAGAACAAGGCACGTTAGAACCATACGAAAGAATTCATCAGATAATTGGATTAGTAATATCCAATTAGAATGACTCGTTAGAGATGGGATCAGTAGTATCCTAGAACGAGTGTGAAGAGTATATTTTTAAAATGAAAACAAATTTTTGTTTTGAAAATTTAAATCAATTATTCGTATTTGATTATTTATTTTATATTGATTAGGACAATCCAAAATATAAAGATTTTGCGTATGCGCCTAGCTAGCGTGTATTCGAAGTTTTGATATATTGGATAGATATAGAATTACACTCTAATCGCCCGGAGATGGTTTTGATGATGGAGCTCCATCATTAGAATTTATATTCGAGAGACGAACGTGTAATATCTATATACTTCCTATTGACTGGTGTGAGAACCAAAATTAGATAGGGCCTATTGTTGTGAATTGGCATCAAAAACATGATTTTCTTTATATGTAGTAAAATTATGAATTTGAAACTCTAATTCACTAATTGATTGATGTTTGTGTTGTTTGTTTATTTGTTTGCTAATTTTGAACCATTTAGCCTAATTGTATCAAATATTGAACGATATTGAAAATTAGTCGCATTTGCTTGCATATGCATATATATCTTTGGACAGGTCAAAGCAAGGAGGCTAGAGCAGAGAATAAAATTTGTTTGCCCGACAAATAGGTACATGTTTACTACATAATTTCCTGTTTTGTTTGGGTGATGATGATTTTGTGAGCCTATTGGCTAGCCGCTTGGCTTTTTCTTTTTCTTTTTGAGATCTGAAGGACCGGGGAAGCTATTTGAAATTCCCCGATGCTCCCGGTGCAGGGGAGGTTATGGCGAAATTTTTCGAAAATTTAGGGTGTTAGCCAAATTTTTGAAATTTTGAAAATTCTCAGAAACTGAAAAGTTGGAGAATGGAAGCCAAATTGAACGTAGAGCTGAATAATCAAACCACTTTCGACTTTGTTCCTTTTCGGGGACGAAAAGTTTTAAGTGGGGGAGATTGTAACAACCCGGAAAATCTGGGCCAGTTTAAAATTTTTATTTTGGCGATTTTAGCGAAATTTGATTATTTAAAATGAATTATTTTAAATAATATCGGCGAGAAATTTAATTTGAATATAATTCGACGTATATATTATATACGTCGTCGTTAGAATATATATAATTTTATTTACTATTATAAATAGAATTGAAAATGGCGCGGTAGTTCGATAATTCGATTTCAAACTTCAATTGAATGTACCGGGTGCAAAACAATCCGGATTTTAATGAAACCAAAAATAATGGGATCTAATTGATAATATCTTTCTAACGAATCCGAAAAATCAAGATTTCATAGCGGGAATCAAAAGATATGTCCAGTTGAAAATTCTGAATAGTCGCTATGGAATTCAGGCCCTTAAAAATGGACATTTTGCAATTGACCTCGGATTTCGACGAAACCAGTTTCGTTGGGTCCGTGATGTAAAGTTATTGCTAGGTTTCAAATTTCATAATTTTTCGAATCAATATGTGAGCGTGGCAAAGGAAAACGCGTTTGACCAGTTTCAGTTGATTTTAATCGACTGGAAATTGGCCATTTTTCCAACGGTCTCAGAATTCGACGAAACTAGTTTTGTTAGGACCGTATCGTCAATACGAAGCTAGAAAATATTTTTCTGGAATTTTTCTAGTTAGTATGTGACCCCGGTAATTTGAAATGTACGTTTAAAATTCAATATAGTGATTTAAATGTATATTCAAAGGAAACTGATTGTAACGATCGAATCAGCTGGCGATACATATCCCATTGTGTTCGGAATGGGGGTAAAACGCTATGGACGACAGGCGGTGGACCTCGTTTCGAGGTCGTATGTAAAAGTCAACATTTTTACAAATTAAATAAAAAAAAAAATATATATTATTTTAATTTCCTTTTCCCCCCTTTTCTTCTTCGTTGGCCCCCTCCCCGATACATTCTTCAGGAAAAAAAAAAAAAAGAACCCTAATCGAGCCGCCGCCGTCGTGCGAGCTCCACCCCCCCCCCCCCCCAGCCCCTCCTCCGCACCACCCTCCTCCATTCTCTCTCCTCCTTCCGCTCGACGCACAGCCCAATGAAGACCACCGCGACCCAAGCCCTGAAACCCCCCCCTCGTCGAACTCCAGCACCGCCGCCTCCCCCTGATGTTGTCGCGCCCCCCTCTTCAATCCCTCCTCCTCCCACGACCACATCCGCACCCCCCTTTCTTCCACCGATCCTTCGCCTGAACGGAAAACGAAAACCCCCCCCTGTGCTAAAACCTGTAAGTGATTTTCCCCTTCTCTTTTTTTTGTGTTTTTAATTTATTAAAGTTAGTGTTTTTAATTTATTAAAGTTAGTGTTTTTAATTTATTAAAGTTAGTGTTTTTAATTTATTAAAGTTAGTGTTTTTAATTTATTAAAGTTAGTGTTTTTAATTTATTAAAGTTAGGATTTTTAATTTATTAAAGTTGGGATTTTTAATTTATTAAAGTTAGGATTTTTAATTTATTAAAGTTGGAATTTATTTGAAAATATAAATAGGAACGTTTTTGAAAATGAACTGCATTGTTTTAAAATTTATAAATAACATTGAATCATTTTCAGATTTAAAATATAAATTTCCTTTGATTTGAAATATAAATTTCCTTTGATTGGAAGATATACAATACTTTGTTTGAAAATATAAATTATCATTGATTTGTAAATATGAAGAGACATTGAGAAAATATATATATATATGTATATCATTTGTTTTCAAATAGAAATAACAATATTTTTGAAAATATAAATAGCATTATTTTTGAAAATAAAAATAGCATAGTTATAAAAAGAAGTAAAAATTCGATTTTTATATATTGAACTTTGAACTAAAAATTCGATTTTTATATATTGAACTTTGAACTAAAAATTCGATTTTTATATATTGAACTTTGAAGTAAAAATTCGATTTTTATATATTGAACTTTGAACTAAAAATTCGATTTTTATATATTGAACTTTGAAGTAAAAATTCGATTTTTATATATTGAACTTTGAACTAAAAATTCGATTTTTATATATTGAACTTTGAAAAAAAAAATTCGATTTTTAAGTATTGAACTTTAAACTAAAAAATTCGATTTTTAAGTATTGAACTTTAAACTAAAAAATTCGATTTTTAAGTGTTGAACTTTGAACTAAAAATATGATTTTTAAATTGAAAGTGAATAAATAAAAATGTGATTTTTTATTTAAAGACGTCGAAATATAAAAATGTGTGATTTTTATATATAGTGACTACGGGCACAAGAAGATGATAAAAAGGCGAGAAGAAGAGTCAAGATGATTGGATAGCTATCAGTGAGAATTTCTCACCTTTCAATTTATTTTCTAGTTATATATATATATGCTAGGATGCAGACGGTGCTTAGTAGCACCCGACACAATCGTCCACAGACCATGGACTTGTTTGTTTGGCTGTTTGGTTATTGATTGCGATATTGGTTTGAATGTGGTTTGTGGTGTGAAAAATCGAATCGATAAATTGGTTAGGATTAGACGTGCGCCGTTATAAGGCGAAGGAGTAAGGCTAGGTTAGACCCTTACTCCAAATTTTGTGGTTTGCATAACGAATTGATTTGATTGATGTGTGAATGGCGTGGGCCTTCACTAGACCGGGGATAAGGCTAGGCCTCGTCCCGTTTCTAGTATCGTGCCGTTATGCCGCCGAAATTTTCTAAAATATGTTAGAAAAATAAAAATATCATTTTATTGAATAAATGAACTGAATAGAAATTCATAGGTTGAAATAAAATGTTTTATCGTTAAAAATATAAATTTTAACGTGAATATGAAAATAGTGAAGTGAATAAATAAATATTCATTTACAAACCAGATGGTTTGTTTATGTACACTTATTTGAATGACATTGATTGGGACGATAAATTTTACACATCGCCCAACTGCACAAATAAAATATGTGTTTGATTGTTTGAAACCCCACACGGGTGTTAGGATGAAATTTGAAGTTCACTCATCCTGATTGATTAAATATGTCGATCGATCGATTGACAGGCTGTTATAAGCGTTAGATATCTATATTTGATGCTTATACAGTGTAGTGCACTTTGGTTGATGGTTGATTATTTTTCAATGCTATTATATACATGTGTTGTATGGAAATCCATATAATTAACTTTATATGGTAATTGATTGGGCCTCATTCCAAGTTGAAAAATAAAGAACATTATAAAATAAAAGTTCATGTGTTGACAGTACTCATTCATTGAGATTGGTCATGTGTTGAACGAAATATTTTAGTAATAAAATTTATTTTGAAAAGGAAATATTTGAAATAGAATATTTGAAAATAGAAATTTATGAAGCCGTGTTGATTAGATTGACGCCATTTTGACGTAAACGATATTTATATCGATTTTATTCATTTTAAAATGAATATTGAAAAGTAATCTCGAAATCGAATTTTTCGAAATGAATTGAATTGAAAACGATTTCGAAATGAAATGAATTGAAAACGATTTCGAAATGAATTGAATTGAAAACGTTTTCGAAATGAAATGAATTGAAAACGATTTCGCAATGAAATGAATTGAAAACGATTTCGAAATGAATTGAATTGAAAACGATTTCGAAATGAATTGAATTGAATATGAATTCAAATTGAATTGAAATTTGAATTGAATAGAAATGAATTTTAAAACGAATTTATAAAGAAGAATTCAATTTTGCCTTGAATTGAAATGGAAGTTGAAATAGATTTTGAAACGAATTTTAAAACTATTTATATAATTCGTTTTAAATAGAAATCGACGATATATATATTATATATATTATATATATAATATAATGGCCGGAATGGAACGCGCCGCGCTGCGGCAGTTCGTGAATTTCGACCATTTATTTCAAACGGACATTACGGGAGATCCGACCGTCGGATTCTCCTAAAACCGGAACCGTTGGGTTCGTATCGAAAAGAGCTTTCTAACGAGTATTAGAAATTTGAAATCTAACGGTTGGATTGGGAATTATGTCCAAATCAAATTCGAAAAAGGTCGCTGTAAGTGCAGTTCGATGACCATTGATGGAAATCGACTGTACGGGCCTTGATAAAATTATTAAAAATAGCAATAATTTGTGTAAAATCATAAGAAATGATTTAGAAAGAATTGGGATGAAAAACTCCATATTTGAAAAGATAAAAATGGATTTTTATCGAAATGAACTAGTTTTGAACTAGAATTATAATTCTATTTATTTTGAAATAAATAAATTGAATTCGAAAAGGGTTTTGAAAATAACCAAAATTTCCAATGATTGCATTGGAATGGATTTGAATCGAAATTGTCTTCGGAATATTTCGATGTTGGAATTCGTGATTATACAGATGTTGTTACGGAAATTTGAAAGATATATATTTATATCGTTATTTCCAATACGACATTTGTTAGTCAGAGAATTCGATATTGAATATAAGCCGATATATTTTCTATTCAGAGCCTTGTATTGAATATCGAATGTGATTTGGGTTTGTCGTGAATGGTGTCTTCACTAACACTGTTCTTGAACCCAGTTGAGAAATGATTAAATCTTTTTATTTAGATTTAATGAAGTGTACCAATTAAATAATATTTAATTGGAATTGAATGGATGTTGATTTTTGGGTTTATCGTGAACAGTGTTTTAAATAACACTTGTTCTTTAACCCGATAATTAATGGGATGTGACTTTGGGTTTATCGTGAACCGTGTTTTAAATGACACTGATTCTTTAACCCAGTCCCAGATTAAAACTAAGTGGAGTTTTAATGAATCTTTAATTAGATTGAAAAGATCGAGAATGGAGTATCACCAGTTTTGCTCCAGGCGATAGTTAAATCTTTAATTAGATTTGAATGTGAAATTTAGAAACTAACTGGCGGTTAGCCAAGCAGAATGGTTTTCTGGATATTGATCTGATGTTGGTTTCGGCCTTCGGGGTTAATATTTGGGGAATTATTCTCTTGATTAATTTACGGTTAATGACTAATGAGTTGGAATGAGGCGTATGTTGTGTTTGTGTAACACTTTTATAATATATACGCGAGTTATTCGGAAAGACCGGGTTTATCCCATTCTGAATAACTGATACGACGATAAGTCGAAGATGAAGACGATGGTCGAAGACCGGAGGTCTTCACGTCGTTTGGGTGATAACTGATGATCTTGATTGGGCTGTACACCCAAGAAGATGGAAACAGTTAGTGATCGTCCAGACGTACTTGGAGATCGATGGATATGCGGGGTACTAGGTGCCTCCGGTTTCGTTCAGACCCAGAACGGACTTGTAAATGGACTGTGTGTCTGACATCGGATTTCATTCTGTGTGACTGATATCGGTTGCATAGGATGGTTTGCCTGTGTGGCATGCTAAGATGCAAATGATCAAGGCTTCTGTTGAAAAGCAAAGTCTTGTGGTGATGATCAAAGCACGGCCTTTGTGGCGTAGCTTTGTGTAACGTTTACCTCGCGTGTTTCACACCAGGTATGAACCAAAAACGGGAGACGGACCTCAGGGAGGACTTGCGTTTCTTTCTAGCTAGAAGTGGCGTCAGTGGTTTTACACGCCCTGACGAGTTTGACTTATGTGGTTGTTGCTGTTGCGAGGCGCCTCGGTTATATCGGTTTCGGCCGAATGCATTCTGGTCGGCTGACGGACCAGACTTACACCCCATAGGGTGGGGAGACGTATTGTTCAGGCATAATAATCCACTCCGTGTGGACCGGCCCTGACGATCCAAGGGGCAGTTGCGGCTGTTCCTGAGGGGCGGGCTAGAGCGTCTCGAATCGGTTGAGGACTATCTTTTGCCTCGGTTCATAGATGGAAATCCAATTTCCAAATACGTGACATTTGCGGTTTTATTTGTAAACCTATATATGGCGACATGATATATGGTACCCATGCCGCCTATGATTGATACTTATGATTTGAAGTTGTTTTATACACTATGCACTTATAATAGTATCAAATGATTTGTTTTTAAACGTATCAAGCATTCTTTGGCTGTTATAAGGGAAAAACCCTATCCCCCGGCTTGCGTTGCATTGTGTGATAGGACCTGGGTCTTATAACAGCTTCATTTTTCTTTATTTAGCATTGCGCTGTTGTTTTATGCACTGGTATTCTTGGGAGGAAACCCGTTCCGTGTTATACGGCGTGGTCCCTTGATTTACCTAACTTTAAAATGAAGATTTATAACTGTTTTAGTTCTCACACCAGTCACATGACTGACCTGGAGTTTATTGTTTTAACCTAAACTCTGGGTGCCCTTATTTTGACATGGGCAGCTAGTAGTTTTGGTTTTGCAGATTTATATTCACAGGATCCTGGTTCACAGCTGGAACGATATCCGGAAAGCTTTGTATCCGTATATCTCTTCTAGTTGTTTATTGTATTATTTTCCGCTGCTATGTATTTAAATGTAATTTAAATCTCTGATATTTCTGTGTAATATTCATTTGTTTATACTCTGTATATTCTTGTATCTGGTGCATTGTTGTATATTAACAATGAAATGTTCTTCTGTATGCGTTCTGATTTGTCCTGTTCTCAAACGATAGGGCGTTTCGAACGGACTGGATCGGTTTAGCGACTGGTTCGGACCGAGCGAGAATCACTTGCCGTCACAAATAATGACTTACATTGATCGCAATTAAAATATCGAGTTAGCTATTTTGATAAAAATTGGAAGTTGAAATTTAATATTAAATTACTTATTTGAAATTGACTTAATTCATTTATAATTGTAATTCAAATTGAAAATCTATAATAATAATATAAAAATGGAAAATTTTAATGTAAATGAAGAATTGATTTATTAAGTTATTAAGACTTAAAATAAATAAATCATTTTAAAGTTTATCGTTCAATTGAAATTTTGTTGAATAATTAAATGTGATTATTTATCATATAAGGAAAATGATTCATGTAAATAATACAAATTATAGGATAGACTTGAACTTAAATTTATAACCTTTGGAATCAAATTCAAAATAGATATTGAATTAAGGATGAAAATGAAAAATGGAATGCTTTAATGGATAATTAAATCTTTGAAATTTATTGCCTAAATACACATTTAATTTTGTTCATACCCTAATACATCCTTTCTCTATTTCAAATTTGGACTTTGATAGTAATGTTCAGAATTTTATTAAAGATGAATTAGATGAATGAATGTATTACCATTTAATTAGCCATTAAAATTCCTTTCTATAAATGATCTTGAAGCAGTAAACTAATTTTTTCTCATTTCCTCGTATACCTTACTGCCCAAAACAAGCCGTCTTCTCCTATCTTCCCCTCTTCATGATTTCAGCTAAAGGAAAATTCGGTGAAACATCAAAATTCTATATCTCAAAATTTTGTGAACGAAAAACCCTAAAACAAGTTTCATTCGACTTAAATTAAGATGCTCTTCAATCCCATATGATTTGTGGAAGGCGCATCATCATTGAGATTAGCATCAAGTAGCAAATTTTGAAGCGATTCAGCGGTGAAAAATGTTGGGACTTTATATTGGTTGTGCGTGATATTCCAGGTGACGCATTTTATATTGGAGATCCGTAGTTGATGAGTCGGTGATGAGTTGGAAGAGTTGGCGAAGAGATGATCGTTGATTCGGTCGGTCTGAGTTTTTGTTAAATGAATCAGGAGAAATGGAAGAGGGAAGCTATGTATTTTTAGCCATGAAATAGCTTGGGTCTTTGCTGTAACGTGAGTTGTATTTGAATGGAAGAGACAATGACGTGGCAAGAATTGGTGGTTTTCTTCCAATTTTCATTTTAATTTTTTTTCTAATCGCTAAAACTTATATAACCTTTTCACATTAGATCCAATTGATATGCGGTTTGTTACGTTGGAATTTTATCGACGAGCTCTTAGCAATGGCGCTAGTTTGGACTGATTCTAAGATGAAAATTTTTGGGATAAAAATTGGATTTCAATCTCATTTGAAACAAAGGTGAGTGTTAAACCCACTCACAATTAACTAAAATATTCGCTTGTTAGTTAGACTAAAATCATTTATGATATGACTGCATTGATGGTTGTTTGATTGTTAAAATTGTTTGTTGATGTTGAATTACATCGATTGTGTAGTTAAATTTAACTATTTATTAAAAAATTGTACAGTTAGATTAAATCTGAAATTTTATTGCTAGTTTAAACCCGACTTCTAATATGTAAATTAATGTGATACTGAACTGTTTGGGTGGTTTGTTTGATGATGTATTGAATTTACTTGTTGGTTTATAGATACTAAATTGTTCTTGTACTGGTTTATCCCAGCCATTACCCTAGATGTTACGGGCATCAAATAAACTCGGGATCAATTATTAAAATGAATTAAGAACGTAGGTTGAAATGATAAACACCTATGACCCTGATATGGATTGAAATGATATATATCCTTTCCCGAAATACTAAAATTAAATTTTAAGTATTACTTGGCCATAGGATAGAAAATTTTATACGGACACTGGTTGGTTAAATAAAAATTGATTTAATCTTGAATTTTGGAATATTTTTAAAGACAATATAAGCGATATTTTATAATTTATTTCCTTTGAACTTGAACCTTGAATTTTGAAGCATAAAAAAGGGAAATAAATTAGTATTGTAACTGAAGCTAAAAAAATGAAATTTAGTGTGAATCGAATTTATTAAAATCGAATTGTTTTATCCACCTTTGAGATTTTTTTTAAACTAGCATTAATGTAAACGATATCTGAATTGTGAACTCAATATTTGTAATAAATAGAAATCATTGAGATTGAGAATCTGATTTGGAATTTAATTATTTGAATTAAATCGATTGAATTGAAATGAATGCAAAATGGAAATTTAAACAATTGAAATATTGGCAATGAGTTGGTTGAATTTAAATTGGAATATGACTTCTAGTCTAATTGATATTTAAAAGGAATGATTCTAATTCCAACTATAGTATTTCAAACAATTTTATAAACTATTTTAATAATAATAATTTTTCTTTATAAACTATTTTATTTTTTTATAAATTATTTTAAATAAATCATTTTGTAATTAACTATTTATTTTATAAATTACTTTAATAGATTTTAATAATTTGATAATTCTATTTTAATTACAAACTATTTATTTTCAAACTATTTCAATTATACTTCTAAACTATTTTGTATATATTTTTACTATTTTAATTTTAAGTTATTTTAAAAGTTGGAATTGCTTCGAGATATAAGTTGGTTTTAATTGGGGATCTTATTTGGAAATACTTTGTTTTGACTATTGAAATGATTTTGAAAAACATGATATTTTGATATGAAGTTCAGACCTCTTTGAAATGTAAAAGAACCGACCGCTGTGAAAAATGTAAACGATTGGTTGTTAAAGAGACCAGGATCAGATATTGTCATACTCTTTGCCAACACCGAAAACCACTTTAACAACTGTGTATGCGGTGAGTTCCAGAAATGGTGTTGGATGGATTTGGAGGCGATTACTGGATTCGAAGAAAGAGAACGATGATGGATATCCTTGACTTTCGGGTCATAATTAAAATGACTAAAACAGGGCTATACCGTGACCAAGTGGGGTTAGCTACCTCCGTCGGCAACACTTCTTCCTTTATTACTATAATCCCTTGGTTTGATTGATTTGATGAGCATCCATGATTCGAAGTGTTGTTCGAGGTGGGAGGTAGTCGCGGCTATGCGTTACCACCTGTCCAGGCATGCAACTAGTATACTCCTACTCTGGGCATTCCTTGTGTGCTTTGTCATATTATTCTGATGAGCCCCCTACGACTTTGATTTGTACAGTACCTATGGAGTGCCCGCTGATAGCCACTACGTACTGTGGACTTTACGGTATCTATATACACTACGGTATTATAAACAATGTAAGGGTAAAAATGTAATCCCGCTTACGATTTTTAATATGTTATATTTAACCATAGACATTATTATAATAGCATATTATATTATATGATATTAGTTTGACGGATCCTTAAGAGATGGAAATTCCTGTAACATCTCTTAAGTTATTGCACTTATATTATAACATGAAATTTGATTTAACTAATATGAGAATGATTTAGTTCTAATATGAGTGTTTATTGTGTTTCCTTTTTTTGCAATACGCTCGGGTCAGACCGAGCTACAGTTAGAGAAGATTCCCTTGCTTTGAAGATTCCATTATGAAGATGAAGATGGAGCTCAACAGACGTATTAAAATTATTATTCCGCTGCATATATTGGTATGTTGTA
This sequence comes from Allium sativum, assembly GCA_030737875.1. Lineage (NCBI taxonomy): Eukaryota > Viridiplantae > Streptophyta > Magnoliopsida > Asparagales > Amaryllidaceae > Allium > Allium sativum. The sequence goes on along the minus strand of CM060915.1, from coordinate 973,848,633 downwards.
TGTTAATTTACTCTGATAAATTGTGTAAATATAATCAAATGTATGTTCTAACAGTTTCATGAACTGTTATTTAATTATTATATTTTGTCCTTCTACTGCGAGATTCTGTATTTGTTTCCTTCTTTCTTCTTTTTCTTATTTTATCCTAATAACTATCCATATTTTTTATCTGTTTATGTCGACGTTAAGGATCATTGTCGATTTGAACGATCGAAAATCACGGATGTTACATTTGGTATCAGAGCTTTGGTTTAGCGAAAACCTTGGCTCTATTAGGGATTAAATCATAGATGTGGTAGTAATACTCTAGTATGAGTTTGAGTGTATATGAGAGAGCGTACTTGTAATTTTGATATAAAATGGTTTTGTATTGTGTTGATTTGTTCTGTTGAGTATTTTGAATTCTGGTCGGTACTTGGGATGCCAATGTATTGATTGGGATTTCTGAACACTCATATAGGACTTATTGACATAATATTGTTTTGAGTTATATTTTTATATATAATTATTTGAAAATATATGAATTTTGATGATAATATTAAATTTTTATCATTTATCATCCGATAAGTTAATAATTAAACCATTGGTTGTTGATGGGTTTAAGAAAAATCAAATATTGAAAATTTATTGATAAAGAAATACGAAGTAAAATATGAATTTGAGAATTTGATTTTAGGTGATTTTGTAATATTGGTTTGCAAATGGTTTGAAATAATATATTTATATTTTAAAACTGTTTCATATAGAAATTGTTTTAAATGAACTATTGGGAAAATAATAATAATAATAAGTGTATAACCTCTTTTCATTGAAAATGATTTCGGTGATGAGTGCACGAATCATCGATGTTTATTTTCAAGATTCTAAGTAGGGAGACATTTAATATTTTGTATTATGTTTTATGAAATTAAACTTTATTTAAATCCCTTTTTATAGTATGGTTTTATGTAAATGATATATTAAATGAAATAAAAATAAAAAAACAGCCCGAAATTTAATTCTTGAAATCTTGAATAAGTAATGAATTGGAACTTCTAAATATTAGGAGAGTTATAATTAAAATAAAACTCTTAAGAATTGGATAATAAAATGAAACAAATTGTAATGACACGCATTTGCAGAGGTATTATAATTAATTTATTTAATTATATAAATAGTGGTATAGTGAATTTAATGGTCATGGAATTAAATAATGGTGAATATTTAATTAAAATAATAAATTAAATAATATATTTAATTATGAAATTTTCAGAATTGGCTGAAATGACGATATGGTGTGAACCGGATCATCTGTGATATTTAATTCAGCTTGGAATTGAATTTGAATAATGAATATATTATATAAACGACAGTTTGAACATAGAATTATAATATAATTATAATCGAGTGTGAAATGGCGCTGCAGTTCGTAAATTGGCGATTCGAACTTCAACTGAATGTACAGGGTTAATTTTAAGCCGGATTTCCGTGAAACAAGAAACGTGTGGAGCTGGTGGAGTATATCTTTCAAGTGGAAGAGAAAAATCGGGATTTCGTCGTGTATATTTTCATTTACGTCCAAATCAAATTTTAGAAAAGTCGCTGTGGAATTCCTTTATATTTTATAAAGGAATTATTTATATTTTTAAAAAGGAATTTCAATATAAATCGAATATCGGGTTGACCCAGATTTGAAGGATCGAGTTATAAATCCCAGTGGAGCTGTATGATATTCTGCTGTGAATATATACGATAATATTAATTTATTAATATTCTATTTAATTATATTTAAATATATTTATATATTTAAATGGGTCATCCAGAGCTTTAAAAATAGCCGGTTTTGCAAACTAAGTCGGAATTCGACGAAACTAGTTTTGTTGGATCCGCAATGTCAAATAATTGTTAGATTTCCAGTTTCGTGATTTTTGGGGTCACTGTGTGGCCGTACGGATTTTTAGGGTGAAAAACAGTCAGTATTTTGATGGTTAAAAATACACTGTGTGAGCAAACGGAGTCGTACTTCGACGAAACCAGCTTCGTTGGGACCGTAATGTCAAACTCTTGCTACATGCCAATTTTCGTGATTTTTGGGTTTCGTATGTAGTCACAGGGATTTTTAAAGCTAAATACAAATAGAGTAGGAGTATAAATTAATATTTAATTCGAATATAAAAATATTAAAACCCCTCTATAAATACTCCCACAACCCCTTAATCCTAATTGACTTCCTCAATGGTCAACAGAAATTCCGCCGTTCATTTTTTTCTCTTACAGGAAAAAACGCAAGTTCATAAATCAAAATAAATTCAAAGAAAAAGTTTTAAATCTTGAATCTTGTATATTCGATCTCCTGTGGAGTTCCTCTTCAATCTGATATCGGTTAGAGGAAGCTCGACAGTGTTTTTGTCGATGTCGCTGGTACAGTGGGTTTACATCGGAAACTAGGGTTTACGATTTTGAGAAGCTGAAGCCTTTATCCACGGTTTGGGTAGTAGAGTTGGAATCAGAAGATCAAGTGGCTTCGTTTGGAATTTTTCTGGATTTTTATGTGATGAAAACTGTCGATGTTTTCACCAGGGTACAGCTTCGAGATTGGTCGGACGGAAATACCGAGGTGAAGTCGAGCTCTTCGATGTTGCTTTGGTTACGGAGAGGAGATGAAGAGATGAACGATGGTATATTTCATTCGAAGTTTCATTGAATGAGAAAGGGTGTAGGCGAGCTAGAAGGCGTTGTAATGGCCATCATTTTGCGTCGGGATGTCACCTGGAGGAAGGAGAAGTAGTTGCGGGTGTGGGCTTTTGTTTGTGGGATGGGCCGAGTTCAAAAATATAAGGCCAGATTATTTAATAGTTTAAGTTAAACTTTAAATTATTAACATATAATTTCTAAAATGTATAACTTATCCGTACATGAACGAAATTCAGCGAAGTTAGATCCGACGGGATCGTATGGACGGACACTACCCAATGGGACTGACTAGGAGTGGATTGGTGCTCGTCTGAATTTATGGCAAAACAAATTGTTTGATTCAAATCAAACAATAGTTTATCGTTCTTTAACGATGAACTGCAAATGTGAGTAAATCTCACTAACTCTGAACAGTTTATAATGTCATGTTGTATTTTTAGAACTGTAAAATATTGGTTGATTGACTGCGTGTTGACTGTTTGATTGAACTGCTAGTCAGTTAGTTGAATTTCTATATTTATTCTGTTTAACTGAATATATCATATGGAACTGAAAGTGATGTTATCTATATTGTTTAACATATGTGATGCAGGGAAACAGGTTGGAGAAACCAAACGGGGTTCCTCAACATTTTTTTACTGTTCTTCATATATTGTGATATATGATGTGATATATAATCCGTTGTCGATTATATGTGTTTGAACGATACTGATCATCGTGGTTTGATATGTTGAATACCATAACATACAGAAATGTTGATAAGGGTATATTTTCAAAGTGATATTGAAAATATATATTTATAAATGGAATGTTTATAAATAAGAAATATTTATAAATTGGAATATTTATAAATAGGAGATATTTAGAAAAAGGGAAAACGTTATAAAAAGGAAACTGTTATAAGAAGGAAATCATTTTAAAGTGGAGAACCGTTACTAAAAGTAATTCTTTAAAATGAATAAATGTTGTTAAAAAGGAAATCTTTATAAAGCAAATAAAGGAGTTAAATCGAATATGGTATTCGAAAGGAGTTATCGAATTGTTATTCGAAAGGAGTTAAATCGAATATGTTATTCGAAGGAGTTAAATCGAAGATGGTATTTGAAAGTTAGTCAATCAAATTAGTTATTCGAAAGGGGTTAGTCGAGTCGAGTTGGTTAGATAGAGTTAACAGTTAGAGTTAAATAAATAGAGTTAAATCGAACTAGAGTTATTCAAATGGAGTTAATCGAATTTAGTTTATTCGAATAGAGTTAAATAAATAAGATTTATTCGAATTAGTTATTCGAATAGAGTTAAACACAAAGGAGTTATCGATTATAGTTTAATCAAAAGGAGTTATCGAATTGTTAATTGAAAGGAGTTAAATCGAATATGGTATTCGAAAGGAGTTAAATCGAATATTGTGTTTGAAAGTTAGTAAATCGAATTAGTTATTCGAAAAGGGGTAAGTCGAGTTAGCTGAGTAGAGTTAATCGAATATTTGTTATTTGAATAAGAGTTAACCAGTTAGAATTAATCGAATAGAGTTAATTGAAAGGAGTTATCAAATATTAGTTATTCGAAGAAGAGTTAAATAGAGTTATCGAATATTAGTTATTCGAATAGAGTAAAATGGAGTTAAAGGAATAAATCGAATATAGTTTATTCGAATTGAGTTAAAGGAATAAATCGAATATAGTTTATTCGAATGGAATTAGAGTTGTTAATCGAATATAGTTTATTCGAGTAGAGTTAGTGGAGTTATCGAATATAGTTTATTCGACAGGAGTTAAGTGAATAGAGTTAATCCAAAGGAGTTAATCGAATAGAGTTAATTGAAAAGAGTTAATCGAATATAGTTACTCGAAAGAAAGGTTAAGTAAGGAAGTTAGTTAAAGAAATATAAAGTGAACTTTGCCTATTTCAAAGTTAGAAATGTTGTTCAGTTAAGGTCTGAGAGGTAGTTCTACCCCAACTTGATTGGCTTCGTATTTAACTAAGGAATGGTTAAGATTCGGTAGTAAAGGATGGTTAAGTGGATTTAGTAATTAAAAGAAATGGTTTGAGTTGGCATAGCGATGTTTTATCTAAACATCTGCTTAATCCAAACGTAGGAGTTTGGAAATGTTTTCCAAACAAGAATCAGAAATGTTTTCTAATACAGAAAAACAAGGAATGGAAATGTTTTCCTGTGTTAATAAATTTTATTTTCTAAATATAGAAAATAGCAAATGTTGGATATAGGGAAACATGAGATGTAAAATGAATAAAGAGATAAATGTTAAATGATGTTTGTTCGATATAATTTCCATCTGGAAATAATATCGTTGTTTGCACACTTGTTTTTCTTCGATTGTTAAATCACAGACTATTGAAGTTTTGACAATTTTAACGTTGTTAATATGGAGAGACCGGTTGGATTATTATCCAAAGAACCACTCTGTATTGGCATAAGCGTTGCGAATTACATATGCCAAAGAAAATTGAAGACGAAGTAAAGTGCAAGGGCTATTGTATAAGTCTTAGATAACAACGCCTAAGATGGATGTACTGAATAGTGCCTTCGGTTCATCCTGTTCCTGGATGACTTGTATGGAGGGATGTCTGATAGAGTATTTCTAGACGATCATGTATATTGATTTCTCCAACCGTACCAAGAGTGAAAGCGGAGAAGGAAAGTTCTTTTAGCTAACACATAATGTATGGTTGAGGATGTCCATCGGTGATTTGATGGATTTGACGATGTGGCATTCAAAGTGTATCTGATGTGATGATGAAGCGTAACCTTAAGCCTCATCAACCGGTAAATTACAGAAATCGGGCAGGCAGCATGGCTAAGTCGGTCGCTCTGAAGTAGGGTGTATAATCACCTGATCTAGAGTTTCATTTACTTCTAAAAATCTATTGTTATGCTGTCCCATTCGGGAAAACAGTTGCTGATCCCAACCGTTGGTGATATACATTCGGTACACTCAAGCGAAATGAGTGGTCGGTCATGTGTGCCCGGGTTGCAAGATGTTCTTGTTGAACCCAGTGCATTCCTTTCTAGAGGTACACTAGCGAAAGGTGGTTCCATTCCTTGTCATAGTTGGAAACCCATTACCCAACACGTGCTTGCGGTTTTGATTGTATACTATATATGTAGAACGTGAGATGAAAGCGTTTCTTCTAGATGATTATTATATTGTGGTTGATAGACATTATTATAATATCAAAAGGTTTTTGATATAAAGATATTGTGGATTCTCATAAGGGAAAAACCCATTCTGTTATACGGCGTGGTCTTATGAGATATCGTTTACTTGTTCAAACTGTTTTACTCATACCAGTCCCATGACTGACCCGGAGTTTATTTTGTTTTGTTTTTCCCTAGACTCTTGGGTGCCTAAATTTGAACGGGCAGTCAAGTAGTCGGGATTTACAGATATACTGGAAGAGGTTGGAGCATGAGGCTTCAGGATTATATAGCTATAGTTATTTCCACTGTGTTGTAAGTGCTATACTTTGATAATGATATGTATATTCAAGTACAGATTTGTATTTCAAAGATATGTTATGAAATATATTTATTCGTTCCGCTGTGAGATTCGTGTTACTCTGATATTGTGTTCTTCTTCTTCTTCTATTCTAAGTTTCTATCTTATCTTTCCTCACCCTCTATTTTCTTTCTATTAATTTCTTGATTTTCAGTTTAATTTGGGGTTGGACTTATGTTTTTGGTCAGGTCAAATTGGACCGGAATTTTCGGGTCATTACAGTTGGTATCAGAGCTTAAGTTAAGTGAATTACCTTGGCTTTGTGGCGTGACTCAGTAGAGATGGAGTTAGTAATACACTAGACTGAGTTGAGTGTATATATACGATAGCGTATTTGTTATTGATATAAAAATTTGTTTTGTATTGTGGAGATTTATTGGTTGAGTTGTTTATGGGTTCTGGTCGATCAGTTTGATCCACTGTATTGGTAGGAGTTTATAAACACTCGAATACGATGGGTCGACACGATATGTTTTGAAAAGTGGGTAAATTAAAATAATTTTACCTAAGGTATATCTTGATATAGAGAAGATATATATCAAGATTATAATATATTGGATATATTGGTTATTATTATAATCGAGTAAGATTATAAATTAAATGGTTATGTAAATAACAAATTAGAATTCATATAAGTGAAATACGTGAAATCAGATGAGTTAAATCTGAAATTTAAAACCAGAATTGAATTAAAATTCTGGAAAATTGGTAAGTGTTTGTAAATGGATTTGGATTAAAAATAAGGAAAATTTAAGATCCTGGGAGATTTTAAATTATTTTACAAGCAGTGTGAATTATATTTTGAAATGAATTTCAAAGTGGAAATGTTTAAAAATGGTTTTCTAGTATTGAACTCACTTCGATCGCTGGAAAATAGATTTCGATGATGACAGCTACATCATCAGTATTCATTTTTGAGTTGTAAGTGACGAATTACTACCAGAGATACTGTTTTGAATTTTTTTTAGTAAAGACAAGTTGTATTGAATTTCAAAATGGGATTTATAATAAAGAATGAATAAAGAAAGTTTGAAATAGAAATTGAATATAGAAATTCAAAGGGATTTTGAATATATGAAATTCAATGGAATTGAAATAGAAATTGAACAAAGAAATTCAGAGGGAGTTTGAATATATGAAATTCAATGGAATTGAAATAGAAATTGAATATAGAAATTCAAAGGGAGTTTGAATACATGAAATTCAATGGAAGTGAAATGGAATTTGAATATAGAAATTCAAATGGAATTCAAATATAGAATTTGAATATAGAAAATATAAAGGAATTCAAATATAGGATTTGAATATATAGAATTCAAATGGAATTTAAACTACAGAATTTGAATATATAGAATTTGAATATGGAAATTTCAAAATGGGATTTATAATATGGAATTTGAATAGAATTTGATATATAGATTTGAATAATAGAAGTGATATAAAATTTGAATAGAAATTGAATAGAATTAACTAAGTCGTAGAGGAAATAGTTAATCGAGTTTTGAATTTGAAGTTGAACTTTGAAAGGTGAATTGGATTTGTAAATGGATATTCGAAATCGAATATAGAACTTAAATTTGAAATTTGGATTCAAATTAGTTAATAAGCAAGTTAAAATATATTTGAACATGTCATGTTCAAGTATAAAAGTGAAATAGACTAAAGAGTTAATTAACAAATTAATTAATGAATTGAGTTAAAACGATAAGGTATAGTTAAAATAGATTGGGCAGGTATAAATATACGTGAGATAGGTATGGATAAGGTATGAAGGTATATAAATAGAATGCTCGACGAAAAGGTATATATTTAATTCATATATGAGATTTTATGCACCGTAACGGCAAGCCGCTTGGCTTTTTCTTTTTCTTTTGGATTAGTAAAGGGCCATCGGAGGCTATTTGAAATATCCCGATGCTCCTGGTACAAAGGAGGTTATGGCGAATTTTTCCGGGAATTTAAGGAGTTGGAATATTTTTAAGGCAATTTGTAATTAGAAATCAACGTATCGATATATAGAAGTCGATAAGGAAACGAACTTAGAAATAGAATAGTAAAATCAAAAAGGAAGACTAAGAATAAAATCTAGTAAGAATAGAAAGAGGAAGCGTATACGTGTTTAAAGGTGAAGAAATAGTTGTATGGTATTGATTATCCAAGTAAGTAGTCATATCTGTTTTGACGTTATAAATGTTATTCAGTCAAAGTCTGAGAGGTAGTTATACCCCAACTTGATTGATTTCATTATTAACAAATAAGTAGTAAGATTCCAGGCTCGAAGATCAATGTTGAATAAGAGTTAATTGAATATAGTATTTGGGTTGTCGTAACGATATTTTAGACAACATCCGTTTTAAACCAAATAAGTGTAAGCTTGGAAATATAATAAAGAATATTTCCTAAGTATAGAAATAAACGAGGTCGGAAAAGAGAAAAGTAATTGGAATATTTTCCAATTATAAATAGCATATATTTTCTAAAGTTTAGAAAATAAAGGAAGGCGATATTCGGAAATGTTTTCCAGATAACATAAAAGGCCAATATGGTTATTGAAAATATTTGGTTAACAAATATTGATAAAGAAATAGAGAAGTGATTTAACTAATGGAATATTAATTAAGGGCTCAGTGACATGTTCAATAGGAAAATTTGATTTTGAAAAGAGTAAACTGTTTAAAAACTCCCAGGGAAAGACTATTTGAATTAAAAACAAATTAAAAAAAATTGTGAAAGCAAAATTAAATTAAAGTAAAGCAAGTAAAGTGGTAACTGAGTTTGAATTAGAATGATATCAAGTTGTGAGATTCAAATTCGAAGTGTAATGTGATAATCAAGTTAAGAGTTGGGAATCGAGAAGAAACTCGAGTTGAAATGATATTTGGCTCGGATATAAGCGAATGGTTGTGTTGTGGACAAAAGAAGATTGGAATTTGATTGGGATGACCCTTGTATATCCGCTGAATTGATAATAAGTGGAAAGGATATAATGATATGCCGACAAAAAGGTACCAGTTTATATTATATATGGGTTTGAGATTTTGATGAGCCGAATTGGCAAGCCGCTTGGCTGTTTGATTTTCTTTTGGGTTGGAGATGGCCCAGAGAGGCGAGTGGGAGTTTGACTGATTGACCGGTACAAAGGAGGTGCTGACGAATTTTTTTGAAAAGTTATGGTGTTAGAAAATTTTCAGGATTTTTGAAAATTTTCGTTGATAAGAATTAATTAATATTTAATTGAAATTAAATTAATTCAGTTGAAACTGAAGTTAAGAAGTGAACAAATATGTTCTAACCAGTCGATAGGGTCGTCCTCTACCTTTTAGCAATTTCGAGGACGAAATTATTTTAAGTGGGGAATTTTGTAATGACCTGCATTGGCAGAGGTATTATAATTAATTTATTTAATTATATAAATAGTGGTATAGTTAATTTAATGGTCATGGAATTAAATAATGGTGAATATTTAATAAAATAATAAATTTAATTCTGAAATTTTCAGAATTGGCTGAAATGACGATATGGTGTGAACCTGATCATCTGTGATATTTAATTCAGCTTGGAATTGAATTTGAATAATGAGTATATTATATAAATGACAGTTTGAACATAGAATTATAATATAATTATAATCGAGTTTGAAATGGCGCTGCAGTTCGTAAATTGGCGATTCGAACTTCAACTGAATGTACAGGGTTCGTTTTAAGCCGGATTTCTATGAAACAAGAAACGTGTGGAGCTGGTGGAGTATATCTTTCTAGTGGAAGAGAAAAATCGGGATTTCGCCGTGTAGATTTTCATTTACGTCCAAATCAAATTTTAGAAAAGTCGTTGTGGAATTCCTTTATATTTTATAAAGGAATTATTTATATTTTTAAAAAGGAATTTCAATATAAATCGAATATCGGGTTGACCCAAATTTGAAGGATCGAGTTATAATTCCTAGTGGAGCTATATGATATTCTGTTGTGAATATATACGATAATATTAATTTATTAATATTTTATTTAATTATATTTAAATATATTTATATATTTAAATGGGTCATCCAAAGCTTTAAAAATAGCCGGTTTTGCAAACGAAGTCGGAATTCGACGAAACTAGTTTTGTTGGATCCGTAATGTCAAATAGTTGTTATATTTCCAGTTTCGTGATTTTTGGGGTCACTGTGTGGCCGTACGGATTTTTAGAGTGAAAAACAGTCAGTATTTTGACGGTTAAAAATACATTGTTTGAGCAAACGGAGTCGGAATTCGAAGAAACTAGTTTCGTTGGGACCGTAATATCAAACTCTTGCTACATGCCAAGTTTCGTGATTTTTGGGTTTCGTATGTAGTTACGGGGATTTTTAAAGACAAATACAAATAGAGTAGGAGTATAAATTAATATTTAATTCCAATATAAAAATATTTAAACTCCTCTATAAATACTCCCATAAACCCTTAATCCTAATTGACTTCCTCAATGGTCAACAGAAATTCCGCCGTTCATTTTTTTCTCTTACAGGAAAAAACGCAAGTTCATAAATCAAAATAAATTCAAAGAAAAAGTTTTAAATCTTGAATCTTGTATATTCGATCTCCTGTGGAGTTCCTCTTCAATCTGATATCGGTTAGAGGAAGCTCGACAGTGTTTTTGTCGATGTCGCTGGTACAGTGGGTTTACATCGGAAACTAGGGTTTACGATTTTGAGAAGCTGAAGCCTTAATCCACGGTTTGGGTATTAGAGTTGGAATCAGAAGATCAAGTGGCTTCGTTTGGAATTTTTCTGGATTTTTATGTGATGAAAACTGTCAATGTTTTCACCAGGGTACAGCTTCAAGATTGGTCGGATGGAAATACCGAAGTGAAGTCGAGCTCTTCGATGTTGGTTTGGTTACGGAGAGGAGATGAAGAGATGAACGATGGTATATTTCATTCGAAGTTTCATTGAATGAGGAAGGGTGTAGGCGAGCTAGAAGGCGTTGTAATGGCTATCATTTTGCGTCGGGATGTCACCTGGAGGAAGGAGAAGTAGTTGCGGGTGTGGGCTTTTGTTTGTGGGATGGGCCGAGTTCAAAAATGTAAGGCCCGATTATTTAATAGTTTAAGTTAAACTTTAAATTATAAACATATAATTTCTAAAATGTATAACTTATCCGTACATGAACGAAATTCAGCGAAGTTAGATCCGACGGGATCGTATGGACGGACACTACCCAATTGGACTGACTAGGAGTGGATTGGTGCTCGTCTGAATTTATGGCGAAACAAATTGTTTGATTCAAATCAAACAACAGTTTATCGTTCTTTAACGATGAACTGCAAATGTGAGTAAATCTCACTAACTCTGAATAGTTTATAATGTCATGTTGTATTTTTAGAACTGTAAAATATTGGTTGATTGACTGTGTGTTGACTGTTTGATTGAACTGCTAGTCAGTTAGTTGAATTTCTATATTTATTCTGTTTAACAGAATATATCATATGGAACTGAAAGTGATGTTATCTATATTGTTTAACATCTGTGATGCAGGGAAACAGGTTGGAGGAACCAAACGGGGTTCCTCAACATTTATTTTACTATTCTTCATATATTGTAATATATGATGTGATATATAATCTGTTGTCGATTATATGTGTTTGAACGATACCGATCATCGTGATTTGATATGTTGAATACCATAACATACAGAAATGTTGATAAGGGAATATTTTCAAAGTGATATTGAAAATATATATTTATAAATGGAATGTTTATAAATAAGAAATATTTATAATTTGGAATATTTATAAATAGGAGATATTTAGAAAAAGGGAAAACGTTATAAAAAGGAAACTGTTATAAGAAGGAAATCATTTTAAAGTGGAGAACCGTTACTAAAAGTAAATCTTTAAAATGAATAAATGTTGTTAAAAAGGAAATCTTTATAAAGCGAATAAAGGAGTTAAATCGAATATGGTATTCGAAAGGAGTTATCGAATTGTTATTCGAAAGGAGTTAAATCGAATATGTTATTCGAAGGAGTTAAATCGAATATGGTATTTGAAAGTTAGTAAATCAAATTAGTTATTCGAAAGGGGTTAGTCGAGTCGAGTTGGTTAGATATAGTTAACCAGTTAGAGTTAAATAAATAGAGTTAAATCGAACTAGAGTTATTCAAATGGAGTTAATTGAATTTAATTTATTCGAATAGAGTTAAATAAATAAGAGTTATTCAAATTAGTTATTCGAATATAGTTAAACACAAAGGAGTTATCAATTATAGTTTAATCGAAAGGAGTTATCGAATTGTTAATTGAAAGGAGTTAAATCGAATATGGTATTCGAAAGGAGTTAAATCGAATATGGTATTCGAATGTTAGTAAATCGAATTAGTTATTCGAAAAAGGGTTAGTCGAGTTAGCTGAACAGAGTTAATCGAATATTTGTTATTTGAATTAGAGTTAACCAGTTAGAATTAATCGAATAGAGTTAATTGAAAGGAGTTATCGAATATTAGTTATTCGAAGAAGAGTTAAATAGAGTTATCGAATATTAGTTATTCGAATATAGTAAAATGGAGTTAAAGGAATAAATCGAATATAGTTTATTCGAATGGAGTTAAAGGAATAAATCGAATATAGTTTATTCGAATGGAATTAGAGGAGTTAATCGAATATAGTTTATTTGAATAGAGTTAGAGGAGTTATCGAATATAGTTTATTCGACAGGAGTTAAGTGAATAGAGTTAATCTAAAGGAGTTAATCGAATAGAGTTAATTGAAAAGAGTTAATCGAATATAGTTACTCGAAAGAAAGGTTAAGTAAGGAAGTTAGTTAAAGAAATATAAAGTGAACTTTGCCTATTTAAAAGTAAGAAATGTTGTTCAGTTAAGGTCTGAGAGGTAGTTCTACCCCAACTTGATTGGCTTCGTATTTAACTAAGGAATGGTTAAGGTTCGGCAGTAAAGGATGGTTAAGTGGATTTAGTAATTAAAGGAAATGGTTTGATGTAACAACCCGTAAAATGCGAGCCAGTTTGAAAATTTTATTTTGGCAATTTTAGCGAATTTTGATTATTTAAAATGAATTATTTTAAATAATATCGACGAGAAATTTATTTTGAATATAATTCAAACGTATATATTATACGCGACGTCGTTAGAATATAAATATTTATATATAATTATAAATAGAATTGAAAATGGCGCGGTAGTTCGATAATTCGATTTCAAACTTCAATTGAATGTACCGGGTGCAAAACAATCCGGATTTTAGTGAAACCAAAAATAATGGAATCTAATAGTGAATATCTTTCCAATGAATCCGGGAAATAGAGATTTCATAGCGGAAATCAAAAGATATGTCCAGTTGAAAATTCTGAATAGTCGCTATGGAATTCAGGCCCTTAAAAATGGACATTTTGCAAATGACCTCGGATTTCGACGAAACCAGTTTTGTTGGGTCCGCAGTGTCAAGTTATTGCTAGATTTCAAATTTCATAATTTTTCGAATCAATATGTGAGCGTGGCAAAGGAAAACGCGTTTGACCGGTTTCAGTTGATTTTAATCGACTGGAAATTGGCCATTTTTCAAACGGTCTCAGAATTCAACGAAACTAGTTTTGTTAGGACCGTATCGTCAATACGAAGCTAGAAAATATTTTTCTGGAATTTTTAGAGTTAGTATGTGGCTCCGGTAATTTGAAATGTACGTTTAAAATTCAATATAGCAATTTAAATGTAAATTCAACGGAAACTGATCGAAACAGCTGAATTGGCTTGAGTCGCATATCCCATTGTGTTCGGGATGGGGGTAATTAGCTAGGGACGGCAGGCGGTGGGTCTCGTTTCGAGTTCGAATGAAAAAGTTACTTTTAAAAAAAAAAAAAAAAAAAAATATATATTATTATATATCTTCATTTCACCCCCCCATCCTTTTCATTCGTTCAGAATAAAATAAAATAAAAAAAAAAGAGGAAGAAAACCCGTTGACCCTCAGACCCCCCCCTCAAATCGATCGCCGCCCACGCCTCCGCGCCTCAGGCAAACCCGCCCCCTCCTTTCCTCCCACCTCCACCTCAACGACGACTCCTCCCTCCTCTCGATTCCAGCGCGAGCCCCAACCCCCAGATCCGTTCACCGCCTGCTGCTCGAGGGAAGCCACCACCTGCCGACGTCAGTAGCCGCCGAACCCCCCCCCCCTACGCACCCCAGCCCTACCTCGCCCCTGCGATGACGTGGACAAGCCCCCCCCTCGGCGTATACTGTAAGGTTTTTTTTTATTTATTTATTATTTTTATTTATTCGATTTTAATTCTGAAAGAAAATACAGTAAATAATATTTGTATATATTTTGAAAATCAGTTTAGATTTAAACAAAACGTTGTTTAAAAGTCAGTTTTATTTATAGAAAATATTTTAGTTAAAAAGTTAAAACTGATTTTAGGTTAAAAGAAAAACTGATATTTTTTAAAAGTATAAACTGATTTTGTTTTTAAAAGTATAAACTGAATATTTTTAAAAGTATAAAACTGATATTTTTTAAAAGTATAAACTGATTTTGTTTTTAAAAGTATAAACTGAATATTTTTAAAAGTATAAAACTGATATTTTTTAAAAGTATAAACTGATTTTGTTTTTAAAAGTATAAACTGATTTCTTTTAGAAAAGTAAAAATCATATTTTTATATGTTGAAAGCAAAAATAAAAATCATATTTTTATATGTTGAAAGCGAACGTGAAAACATGATTTTTGTCATATTAAAGAAGTGATTTTTATTATATAAACATCATGACAAAAATGAGATTTTTATTCATTTGAATAGCGATAGAAAAATAGAATTTTTATATATTGAACTTCGATAGAAAAATAGAATTTTTATATATTGAACTTCGATAGAAAAATAGAATTTTTATATATTGAACTTCGATAGAAAAATAGAATTTTTATATATTGAACATCGAAGTAAAAAAAAAAAAAAAAAAAAAAAAAAAAAATTCGATTTTTATATATTGAACTTTGAAATAAAAATTCGTTTTTATATATTGAACTTTGAAATAAAAATTCGATTTTTATATATGGAATAGCAAAATAAGAATTCGATTTTTATAAATTGAATAACGAAGTAAAAATTCGATTTTTACATATGTAGTGGCTATGGGCAACGAAGACGACGAAGATGCGATAGCGATGAAGATTTCCATCAATGAAGTGCTGTGGAGCTAGGATAGCTATAAGTGAGAATTTCTCACGTTTCGATTTACTTTTCTAGTTATATATATATACTAGGATGCAGACGGTGTTTAGTAGCACCCGACACAATCGTCCACAGACCATGGACTTGTTTGTTTGGCTGTTTGGTTATTGATTGTGATATTGGTTTGAATGTGGTTTGTGATGTGAAAAATCGAATCGATAAATTGGTTAGGATTAGACGTGCGCCGTTATAAGGCGTAGGAGTAAGGCTAGGTTAGACCCTTACTCCAAATTTTGTGGTTGGCAAAATGAAATTGATTTGATTGATGAGTGAATGGCGTGGGCCTTCACTAGACCGGGGATAAGGCTAGGCCTTGTCCCGTTTCTAGTATCGTGCCGTTATGCCGCCGAAATTTTCAAAAATATGTTAGAAAAATAAAATATCATTTTATTGAAGAAATGAACTGAATAGCAATTCATGTGTTGAAATAAAATGTGTTATCGTTAAAAATATAATTTTTAACGTGAATGTGAATAAATAAATATTCATTTACAAACCAGACGGTTTGTTTATGTACACCTATTTGAATGACGTTGATTGGGTCGATAAATTTTACACATCGCCTAACTGCACAAATAAAATATGTGTTTGATTGTTTGAAACCCCACACGGGTGTTAGGATGAAATTTGAAGTTCACTCATCCTGATTGATTAAATATGTCGATCGATTGATTGACAGGCTGTTATAAGCGTTGAATATCTATATTTGATGCTTATACAGTGTAGTGCACTTTGGTTGATGGTTGATTATTTTCAATGCTATTATATACATGTGTTGTATGAAAATCCATATAATTAATTTTATATGGTAATTGATTGGGCCTCATTCCAGTTTTAAAAAGAAATAGTGGAAAAAGAAATATTTGAAATAGAATATTTGAAAATAAAGGAATATATGAAGCCGTGTTGATTAGATTGACGCCATTTTGACGTGAACGATATTTATATCGATTTTAGAAAACGATTTCGAAATGAATTGAATTGAAAACGATTTCGAAATGAATTGAATTGAAAACGAATTCAAAATGAATTGAAAACGATTTCGAAATGAATTGAATTGAAAACGATTTCGAAATGAATTGAATTGAAAACGAATTCAAATGGAATTGAAAGCGAATTGAAATGAATTCAAATTGAATTGAAATTCGAATTGAATAGAAATGAATTTTAAAACGAATTTATAAAGAAGAATTCAATTTTGGCTTTGAATTGAAATAGAAGTTGAAATAGATTTTGAAACGAATTTTAAAACTATTTATATAATTCGTTTTAAATAGAAATCAACGAAATATATATTATATATATTATATATATAATATAATGGCCTGAATAGAACGCGCCGCGCCGCGGCAGTTCGTGAATTTCGACCATTTATTTCAAACGGACATTACGGGAGATCCGACCGTCGGATTCTCCTAAAACCGGAACCGTTGGGTTCGTATCGAAAAGAGCTTTCTAACGAATATTAGAAATTTGAAATCTAACAGTTGGATTTGGAATTATGTCCAAATCAAATTCGAAAAAGGTCGCTGTAAGTGCAGTTCGATGGCCGTTGATGGAAATCGACTGTACGGGCCTTGATAAAATTATTAAAAATAGTAATAATTTGTGTAAAATCATAAGAAATGGTTTAGAAAGATTTGGGGTGAAAGACTCCATATTTGAAAAGATAAAAATAGTTTTTATCGAAATGAACTAGTTTTGAACTAGAAATATAATTCTATTTATTTTTAAATAAATAAATTGAATTTGAAAAGGGTTTTGAAAATAACCAAAATTTCCAATGATTGCATTGGAGTGGATTTGAATCGAAATTGTCTTCGGAATATTTCGATGTTGGAATTCGTGATTATACAGATGTTGTTATGGAAATTTGAAAGATATATATTTATATCGTTATTTCCAATACGGCATTTGTTAGTCGTAGAATTCGATATTGAATATAAGCCGATATATTTTCTATTCAGAGCCTTGTATTGAATATCGAATGTGATTTGGGTTTGTCGTGAATGGTGTCTTCACTAACACTGTTCTTGAACCCAGTTGAGAAATGATTAAATCTTTTTATTTAGATTTAATGAAGTGTACCAATTAAATAATATTTAATTGGAATTGAATTGATATTGATTTTTGGGTTTATCGTGAACAGTGTTTTAAACAACACTCGTTCTTTAACCTGATAATTAATGAATGTGATTTTGGGTTTATCGTGAACTGTGTTTTTAAATGACACGGATTCTTTAACCCAGTCGAAGATTAAAACTAAGTGGAGTTTTAATGAATCTTTAATTAGATTGAAATGATCGAAAATGGAGTATCACCAGTTTTGCTCCAGGCGATAGTTAAATCTTTAATTAGATTTGAACGTGAAATGGTAATTGAATTTACCGATAACACTGTGGTGTTAGATATGAAGTATTCACAGTTTTACTTCATGGGATGAATAGGTTGGGATTGGGAAATTATAACAAATGATTACTTCGGTAAGGTTCGCTAATCCCGACTAGTTTGAATTGATATTCAAAAGTTGATTAAAGAATAAATTCAAGAATTTATCTTTGATAAAATTAATGGGAATCTTTCCCTATGAATGAGAAATTAGAAACTAACTGTCGGTTAGCTAAGTAGAATGGTTTTTTGGATATTGATCTGATGTTGGTTTCGGCCTTCGGGGTTAATATTTGGGGAATTATTCTCTTGATTAATTTACGGTTAGTGACTGATGGATTGGAATGAGGCGTATGTTGTGTTTGTGTAACACTTATTTAAAATATACGCGAGTTATTCGGGAAGACCGGGTTTATCCCATTCTGAATAACTGATACGACGATAAGTCGAAGATGAAGACGATGGTCGAAGACCGGAGGTCTTCACGTCGTTTGGGTGATAACTGATGATCTTGATTGGGCTGTACACCCAAGAAGATGGAAACAGTTAGTGATCGTCCAGACGTACTTGGAGATCGATGGATATGCGAGGTACTAGGTGCCTCCGGTTTCGTTCAGACCCAGAACGGACTTGTAAATGGACTGTGTGTCTGACATTGGATTTTAGTCCGTGTGATTGATTTCTATTAAATATATATCTGTTTGGCGGCGGAGAATTTATTCTCTTGCTTAACGCCCTTCTCTGAGACGTACGAGCTCAGGGGTTATATATTGATGGATATCAAACGCATGGAGTGAATTGCCTGTGTGGCATGCCTAAGTGGCAATTGATCGAGGCTTCTGTTGAAAAGCAAAGTCTTGTGGTGATGATCAAAGTACGGCCTTCGTGGCGTAGCTTTGTGTAACGTTTACCTCGCGTGTTTCACACCCGGTATGAACCAAAAACGGGAGACGGACCTCAGGGAGGACTTGCGTTTCTTTCTAGCTAAAAGTGGCGTCAGTGGTTTTACACGCCCTGACGAGTTTGACTTATGTGGTTGTTGCTGTTGCGAGGCGCCTCGGATTGATCGGTCGTTCTCGAACCGATGGAGTCACTTGATGGCTCATTTGCGCCCCGAAGGGCGGGGAAACGTAGTGTTCAGGCATTTTAATCCACATCGGTGGACCGGCCCTGTCGCTCCAAGGGTCACTCGAGCTCTGATCCTGAGACATGGTAGGCTAGATTGTCTCGAATCGGTTGAGGACTATCTTTTGCCTCGGTTCATAGATGGAAATCCAATTTCCAAATACGTGACATTTGCGGTTTTATTTGTAAACCTATATATGGCGACATGATATATGGTACCCATGCCGCCTATGATTGATACTTATGATTTGAAGTTGTTTTATACACTATGCACTTATAGTGGTATCAAATGATTTGTTTTAAACGTATCAAGCATTCTTTGGCTGTTATAAGGGAAAACCCTATCCCCCGGCTTGCGTTGCATTGTGTGATAGGACCTGGGTCTTATAACAGCTTCATTTTTCTTTATTTAGCATTGCGCTGTTTGTTTTATGCACTGGTATTCTTGGGAGGAAACCCGTTCCGTGTTATACGGCGTGGTCCCTTGATTTACCTAGCTTTAAAAATAAAGATTAATAACTGTTTTAGTTCTCACACCAGTCCCATGACTGACCTGGAGTTTATTGTTTCAACCTAAACTCTGGGTGCCCTTATTTTGACACGGGCAGCTAGTAGTTTTGGTTTTGCAGATTTATATTCACAGGATCCTGGTTTACAGCTGGAACGATATCCGGAAAGCTTTGTATCCGTATATCTACTTCTAGTTGTGTATTGTATTATTTTCCGCTGCTATGTATATAAATGTAATTTAAATCTCTGATATTTCGGTGTAATACTCATTTATACTATGTATATTCTTGTAATCTGATGCGTTGTTGTAATATACAATGAAATGTTCTTCTGTATGCGTTTTGTTGTGGTTTGTTCTCGAACTATCCGACACTTTCCTTTACGGGGAAGTTGCGGGTCTTCACAGTTGGTATCAGAGCTTTGGTTTACAAAGCAGAGAACAAGGCACATTAGAAACATACGAAAGAATTCATCAGATATTGGATTAGTAATATCCAATTAGAATGACTCGTTAGAGATAGGATCAGTAGTATCCTAGAACGAGTGTGAAGAGTATATTTTTAAAAATGAAAACAAAGTTTTGTTTTGCAAATTTAAATCAATTATTCGTATTTGATTATTTATTTATATTGATGTGGACAGTCCAGTATATAAAGATTTTGCGTATACGTCTGATCCACGTGTATTTGAAATTTTAATATACTGGATAGATATAGAATTACACTATAGTCGCCCGGGGATGATGTTGATAATGACCATGGCATCATCAATAATTATGTTCGTGTTTCGAAGGTGTGATTTCTATATATTTCCTATTGACCGGTGTGAGAACCAAAATTAGATAGGGCTTATTGTTGTGATTTGGCATCAAAAATGAGATTTTTGACTATATATCAAAATTATGAATTTGAAACTCTAATTCACTAATTGATTGATGTTTGTGTTGTATGTTTATTTGTTTGATAATTTTTAGCCATTTAGCCTAATTGTATCAAATATTGAATTGTATTGAAATTTGGTCGCATTTGCTTGCATACATACTTACATTGAACAGGTCATAGCAAGGAGGCTAGAGCAGAGAATAAAATTTGTTTGCCCGACAAATAGGTACATGTTTACTACATAATTTCCTGTTTTGTTTGGGTGATGATGATTTTGTGAGCCTATTGGCTAGCCGCTTGGCTTTTTCTTTTTCTTTTTGAGATCTGAAGGACCGGGGAAGCTATTTGAAATTCCCCGATGCTCCCGGTGCAGGGGAGGTTATGGCGAAATTTTTCAAAAATTTAGGGTGTTAGCCAAATTTTTGAAATTTTGAAAATTCTCAGAAACTAAAGAGTTGGAGAATGGAAGCCAAATCGAGCGTAGAGCTGATTAATCAAACCACTTTCGACTTTGTTCCTTTTCGGGGACGAAAAGTTTTAAGTGGGGGAGATTGTAACAACCCGTAAAATGCGAGCCAGTTTGAAAATTTTATTTTGGCAATTTTAGCGAATTTTGATTATTTAAAATGAATTATTTTAAATAATATCGACGAGAAATTTATTTTGAATATAATTCGAATGTATATATTATACGCGACGTCGTTAGAATATAAATATTTATATATAATTATAAATAGAATTGAAAATGGCGCGGTAGTTCGATAATTCGATTTCAAACTTCAATTGAATGTACCGGGTGCAAAACAATCCGGATTTTAGTGAAACCAAAAATAATGGAATCTAATAGTGAATATCTTTCCAACGAATCCGGGAAATAGAGATTTCATAGCGGAAATCAAAAGATATGTCCAGTTGAAAATTCTGAATAGTCGCTATGGAATTCAGGCCCTTAAAAATGGACATTTTGCAAATGACCTCGGATTTCGACGAAACCAGTTTTGTTGGGTCCGCAGTGTCAAGTTATTGCTAGATTTCAAATTTCATAATTTTTCGAATCAATATGTGAGCGTGGCAAAGGAAAACGCGTTTGACCGGTTTCAGTTGATTTTAATCGACTGGAAATTGGCCATTTTTCAAACGGTCTCAGAATTCAACGAAACTAGTTTTGTTAGGACCGTATCGTCAATACGAAGCTAGAAAATATTTTTCTGGAATTTTTAGAGTTAGTATGTGGCTCCGGTAATTTGAAATGTACGTTTAAAATTCAATATAGCAATTTAAATGTAAATTCAACGGAAACTGATCGAAACAGCTGAATTGGCTTGAGTGGCATATCCCATTGTGTTCGGGATGGGGGTAATTAGCTAGGGACGGCAGGCGGTGGGTCTCGTTTCGAGTTCGAATGAAAAAGTTACTTTTAAAAAAAAAAAAAAAAATATATATATATATATTATTATATATCTTCATTTCACCCCCCCATCCTTTTCATTCGTTCAGAATAAAAAAAAAAAAAAAAAAAAGAGGAAGAAAACCCGTTGACCCTCAGACCCCCCCCCCCCCTCAAATCGATCGCCGCCCACGCCTCCGCGCCTCAGGCAAACCCGCCCCCTCCTTTCCTCCCACCTCCACCTCAACGACGACTCCTCCCTCCTCTCGATTCCAGCGCGAGCCCCAACCCCCAGATCCGTTCACCGCCTGCTGCTCGAGGGAAGCCACCACCTGCCGACGTCAGTAGCCGCCGAACCCCCCCCCTGCGCACCCCAGCCCTACCTCGCCCCTGCGATGACGTGGACAAGCCCCCCCCCCTCGGCGTATACTGTAAGGTTTTTTTTATTTATTTATTATTTTTATTTATTCGATTTTAATTCTGAAAGAAAATACAGTAAATAATATTTGTATATATTTTGAAAATCAGTTTAGATTTAAACAAAACGTTGTTTAAAAGTCAGTTTTATTTATAGAAAATATTTTAGTTAAAAAGTTAAAACTGATTTTAGGTTAAAAGAAAAACTGATATTTTTTAAAAGTATAAACTGATTTTGTTTTTAAAAGTATAAACTGAATATTTTTAAAAGTATAAAACTGATATTTTTTAAAAGTATAAACTGATTTTGTTTTTAAAAGTATAAACTGAATATTTTTAAAAGTATAAAACTGATATTTTTTAAAAGTATAAACTGATTTTGTTTTTAAAAGTATAAACTGATTTCTTTTAGAAAAGTAAAAATCATATTTTTATATGTTGAAAGCAAAAATAAAAATCATATTTTTATATGTTGAAAGCGAACGTGAAAACATGATTTTTGTCATATTAAAGAAGTGATTTTTATTATATAAACATCATGACAAAAATGAGATTTTTATTCATTTGAATAGCGATAGAAAAATAGAATTTTTATATATTGAACTTCGATAGAAAAATAGAATTTTTATATATTGAACTTCGATAGAAAAATAGAATTTTTATATATTGAACTTCGATAGAAAAATAGAATTTTTATATATTGAACATCGAAGTAAAAAAAAAAAAAAAAAAAAAAAAAAAAAATTCGATTTTTATATATTGAACTTTGAAATAAAAATTCGTTTTTATATATTGAACTTTGAAATAAAAATTCGATTTTTATATATGGAATAGCAAAATAAGAATTCGATTTTTATAAATTGAATAACGAAGTAAAAATTCGATTTTTACATATGTAGTGGCTATGGGCAACGAAGATGCGATAGCGATGAAGATTTCCATCAATGAAGTGCTGTGGAGCTAGGATAGCTATAAGTGAGAATTTCTCACCTTTCGATTTACTTTTCTAGTTATATATATATACTAGGATGCAG
This sequence comes from Allium sativum, assembly GCA_030737875.1. Taxonomy (NCBI): domain Eukaryota; kingdom Viridiplantae; phylum Streptophyta; class Magnoliopsida; order Asparagales; family Amaryllidaceae; genus Allium; species Allium sativum. Next base: position 973,825,482 of record CM060915.1, on the reverse strand, counting down.
ACGGTGTTTAGTAGCACCCGACACAATCGTCCACAGACCATGGACTTGTTTGTTTGGCTGTTTGGTTATTGATTGTGATATTGGTTTGAATGTGGTTTGTGATGTGAAAAATCGAATCGATAAATTGGTTAGGATTAGACGTGCGCCGTTATAAGGCGTAGGAGTAAGGCTAGGTTAGACCCTTACTCCAAATTTTGTGGTTGGCAAAATGAAATTGATTTGATTGATGAGTGAATGGCGTGGGCCTTCACTAGACCGGGGATAAGGCTAGGCCTTGTCCCGTTTCTAGTATCGTGCCGTTATGCCGCCGAAATTTTCAAAAATATGTTAGAAAAATAAAATATCATTTTATTGAAGAAATGAACTGAATAGCAATTCATGTGTTGAAATAAAATGTGTTATCGTTAAAAATATAATTTTTAACGTGAATGTGAATAAATAAATATTCATTTACAAACCAGACGGTTTGTTTATGTACACCTATTTGAATGACGTTGATTGGGTCGATAAATTTTACACATCGCCTAACTGCACAAATAAAATATGTGTTTGATTGTTTGAAACCCCACACGGGTGTTAGGATGAAATTTGAAGTTCACTCATCCTGATTGATTAAATATGTCGATCGATTGATTGACAGGCTGTTATAAGCGTTGAATATCTATATTTGATGCTTATACAGTGTAGTGCACTTTGGTTGATGGTTGATTATTTTCAATGCTATTATATACATGTGTTGTATGAAAATCCATATAATTAATTTTATATGGTAATTGATTGGGCCTCATTCCAGTTTTAAAAAGAAATAGTGGAAAAAGAAATATTTGAAATAGAATATTTGAAAATAAAGGAATATATGAAGCCGTGTTGATTAGATTGACGCCATTTTGACGTGAACGATATTTATATCGATTTTAGAAAACGATTTCGAAATGAATTGAATTGAAAACGATTTCGAAATGAATTGAATTGAAAACGAATTCAAAATGAATTGAAAACGATTTCGAAATGAATTGAATTGAAAACGATTTCGAAATGAATTGAATTGAAAACGAATTCAAATGGAATTGAAAGCGAATTGAAATGAATTCAAATTGAATTGAAATTCGAATTGAATAGAAATGAATTTTAAAACGAATTTATAAAGAAGAATTCAATTTTGGCTTTGAATTGAAATAGAAGTTGAAATAGATTTTGAAACGAATTTTAAAACTATTTATATAATTCGTTTTAAATAGAAATCAACGAAATATATATTATATATATTATATATATAATATAATGGCCTGAATAGAACGCGCCGCGCCGCGGCAGTTCGTGAATTTCGACCATTTATTTCAAACGGACATTACGGGAGATCCGACCGTCGGATTCTCCTAAAACCGGAACCGTTGGGTTCGTATCGAAAAGAGCTTTCTAACGAATATTAGAAATTTGAAATCTAACAGTTGGATTTGGAATTATGTCCAAATCAAATTCGAAAAAGGTCGCTGTAAGTGCAGTTCGATGGCCGTTGATGGAAATCGACTGTACGGGCCTTGATAAAATTATTAAAAATAGTAATAATTTGTGTAAAATCATAAGAAATGGTTTAGAAAGATTTGGGGTGAAAGACTCCATATTTGAAAAGATAAAAATAGTTTTTATCGAAATGAACTAGTTTTGAACTAGAAATATAATTCTATTTATTTTTAAATAAATAAATTGAATTTGAAAAGGGTTTTGAAAATAACCAAAATTTCCAATGATTGCATTGGAGTGGATTTGAATCGAAATTGTCTTCGGAATATTTCGATGTTGGAATTCGTGATTATACAGATGTTGTTATGGAAATTTGAAAGATATATATTTATATCGTTATTTCCAATACGGCATTTGTTAGTCGTAGAATTCGATATTGAATATAAGCCGATATATTTTCTATTCAGAGCCTTGTATTGAATATCGAATGTGATTTGGGTTTGTCGTGAATGGTGTCTTCACTAACACTGTTCTTGAACCCAGTTGAGAAATGATTAAATCTTTTTATTTAGATTTAATGAAGTGTACCAATTAAATAATATTTAATTGGAATTGAATTGATATTGATTTTTGGGTTTATCGTGAACAGTGTTTTAAACAACACTCGTTCTTTAACCTGATAATTAATGAATGTGATTTTGGGTTTATCGTGAACTGTGTTTTTAAATGACACGGATTCTTTAACCCAGTCGAAGATTAAAACTAAGTGGAGTTTTAATGAATCTTTAATTAGATTGAAATGATCGAAAATGGAGTATCACCAGTTTTGCTCCAGGCGATAGTTAAATCTTTAATTAGATTTGAACGTGAAATGGTAATTGAATTTACCGATAACACTGTGGTGTTAGATATGAAGTATTCACAGTTTTACTTCATGGGATGAATAGGTTGGGATTGGGCAATTATAACAAATGATTACTTCGGTAAGGTTCGCTAATCCCGACTAGTTTGAATTGATATTCAAAAGTTGATTAAAGAATAAATTCAAGAATTTATCTTTGATAAAATTAATGGGAATCTTTCCCTATGAATGAGAAATTAGAAACTAACTGTCGGTTAGCTAAGTAGAATGGTTTTTTGGATATTGATCTGATGTTGGTTTCGGCCTTCGGGGTTAATATTTGGGGAATTATTCTCTTGATTAATTTACGGTTAGTGACTGATGGATTGGAATGAGGCGTATGTTGTGTTTGTGTAACACTTATTTAAAATATACGCGAGTTATTCGGGAAGACCGGGTTTATCCCATTCTGAATAACTGATACGACGATAAGTCGAAGATGAAGACGATGGTCGAAGACCGGAGGTCTTCACGTCGTTTGGGTGATAACTGATGATCTTGATTGGGCTGTACACCCAAGAAGATGGAAACAGTTAGTGATCGTCCAGACGTACTTGGAGATCGATGGATATGCGAGGTACTAGGTGCCTCCGGTTTCGTTCAGACCCAGAACGGACTTGTAAATGGACTGTGTGTCTGACATTGGATTTTAGTCCGTGTGATTGATTTCTATTAAATATATATCTGTTTGGCGGCGGAGAATTTATTCTCTTGCTTAACGCCCTTCTCTGAGACGTACGAGCTCAGGGGTTATATATTGATGGATATCAAACGCATGGAGTGAATTGCCTGTGTGGCATGCCTAAGTGGCAATTGATCGAGGCTTCTGTTGAAAAGCAAAGTCTTGTGGTGATGATCAAAGTACGGCCTTCGTGGCGTAGCTTTGTGTAACGTTTACCTCGCGTGTTTCACACCCGGTATGAACCAAAAACGGGAGACGGACCTCAGGGAGGACTTGCGTTTCTTTCTAGCTAAAAGTGGCGTCAGTGGTTTTACACGCCCTGACGAGTTTGACTTATGTGGTTGTTGCTGTTGCGAGGCGCCTCGGATTGATCGGTCGTTCTCGAACCGATGGAGTCACTTGATGGCTCATTTGCGCCCCGAAGGGCGGGGAAACGTAGTGTTCAGGCATTTTAATCCACATCGGTGGACCGGCCCTGTCGCTCCAAGGGTCACTCGAGCTCTGATCCTGAGACATGGTAGGCTAGATTGTCTCGAATCGGTTGAGGACTATCTTTTGCCTCGGTTCATAGATGGAAATCCAATTTCCAAATACGTGACATTTGCGGTTTTATTTGTAAACCTATATATGGCGACATGATATATGGTACCCATGCCGCCTATGATTGATACTTATGATTTGAAGTTGTTTTATACACTATGCACTTATAGTGGTATCAAATGATTTGTTTTAAACGTATCAAGCATTCTTTGGCTGTTATAAGGGAAAACCCTATCCCCCGGCTTGCGTTGCATTGTGTGATAGGACCTGGGTCTTATAACAGCTTCATTTTTCTTTATTTAGCATTGCGCTGTTTGTTTTATGCACTGGTATTCTTGGGAGGAAACCCGTTCCGTGTTATACGGCGTGGTCCCTTGATTTACCTAGCTTTAAAAATAAAGATTAATAACTGTTTTAGTTCTCACACCAGTCCCATGACTGACCTGGAGTTTATTGTTTCAACCTAAACTCTGGGTGCCCTTATTTTGACACGGGCAGCTAGTAGTTTTGGTTTTGCAGATTTATATTCACAGGATCCTGGTTTACAGCTGGAACGATATCCGGAAAGCTTTGTATCCGTATATCTACTTCTAGTTGTGTATTGTATTATTTTCCGCTGCTATGTATATAAATGTAATTTAAATCTCTGATATTTCGGTGTAATACTCATTTATACTATGTATATTCTTGTAATCTGATGCGTTGTTGTAATATACAATGAAATGTTCTTCTGTATGCGTTTTGTTGTGGTTTGTTCTCGAACTATCCGACACTTTCCTTTACGGGGAAGTTGCGGGTCTTCACATTTGAGTTGGCATAGCGATGTTTTATCTAAACATCTGCTTAATCCAAACGTAGGAGCTTGGAAATGTTTTCCAAACAAGAATCAGAAATGTTTTCTAATACAGAAAAACAAGGAATGGAAATGTTTTCCAGTGTTAATAAATTTTATTTTCTAAATATAGAAAATAGCAAATGTTGGATATAGGGAAACAGGAGATGTAAAATGAATAAAGAGATAAATGTTAAATGATGTTTGTTCGATATAATTTCCATCTGGAAATAATATCATTGTTTGCACACTTGTTTTTCTTTGATAGTTAAATCACAGAATATCGAAGTTTTGACCATTTTAACGTTGTTAATATGGAGAGACCGGTTGGATTATTATCCAAAGAACCACTATGTATTGGCATAAGGGTTGCGAATCACATATGCCAAACAAAATTGAAGACGAAGTAAAGTGCAAGGGCTATTGTATAAGTCTTAGATAACAGCGCCTAAGATGGATGTACTGAATAGTGCCTTCGGTTCATCCTGTTCCTGGATGACTTGTATGGAGGGATGTCTGACAGAGTATTTCCAGACGATCACGTATATTGATTTCTCCAACCGTACCAAGTGTGAAAGCGGAGAAGGAAACTTCTTTTAGCTAACACGTAATGTATGGTTGAGGACGTCAATCGGTGATTTGATGGATTTGACGATGTGACATTCAAAGTGTATCTGATGTGATGATGAAGCGCAACCTTAAGCCTCATCAACCGGTAAATGACAGAAATCGGGCAGGCAGCATGGCTAAGTTGGTCGCTCCGAAGTAGGGTGTATAATCACCTGATCTAGAGTTTCATTTACTTCTAAAAATCCATTGTTGATGCTGTCCCATTCGGGAAAACGGTTGATGATCCCAACCGTTGGTGATATACATTCGATACACTCAAGCGAAATGAGTGGTCGGTCATGTGTGGCCGGGTTGCAAGATGTTCTTGTTGAACCCAGTGTATTCCTTTCTAGAGGTACACTAGCGAAAGGTGTTTCCATACCTTGTCATAGTTGGAAACCCATTACCCAATACGTGCTTGCGGTTTTGATTGTATACTATATATGTAGAACGTGAGATGAAAGCGTTTCTGCTAGATGATTATTATATTTTGGTTGATAGACATTATTATAATATTAAAAGGCTTTTGATATAAAGATATTTTGGATTCTCATAAGGGAAAAACCCGTTCCGTTATACGGCGTGGTCATATGAGATATCGTTTACTTGTTCAAACTGTTTTACTCATACCAGTCCCATGACTGACCCGGAGTTTATTTTGTTTTGTTTTTCCCTAAACTCTTGGGTGCCTAAATTTTTACGGGTAATCAAGTAGTCGAGATTTAAATATATACTGGAAGAGCTTGGAGCAGGAGGCTTCGGGGTTATATAGCTATAGTTATTTCCGCTGTGTTGTAAGTGTTGTACTTTGATAATGATATGTATATTCAAGTACATATTTGTATTTCAAAGTTATGTTATGAAATATATTTATTCGTTCCGCTGTGAGATTCGTGTTACTCTGATATTGTGTTCTTCTTCTTCTTCTATTCTAAGTTTCTATCTTATCTTCCCTCACCCTCTGTTTTCTTTCTATTAATTTCTTGATTTTCAGTTTAATTTGGGGTTGGACTTGTGTTTTTGGTCAGCTCAAATTGGACCGGAATTTTCGGGTCATTACACAAATGGTAACCATTGAAATTTGTGTAATAATTAATTCTGTTCTGTAGCATGAATAACTTATCAATTAATTAAAAAGTTAAATGTTATAAGAATAAGCAATAAAAAAATGCACAAGTATAAGAATGGATAATGAAGTGGAAACTTTGATTGGTTAAAAATAAATAAAACTTAAGTTATGCGATAAACGATGTACACTTAGTTATGTTATGGTTAGTAATATGAATTAACCGAATAACTGAAAAATTGATTAAGCGAATTATTTAGCAATAAACCAAATATTTTGATACTGATATTTGGTTTTGCAAAAATATAAGTCAATAGGATTATAATTTATAAACTTAACGAAGGTTGAACGAATAAATTTAATTTAATTAAAAACGAGCCCGTCGCGCGGCGCCAGTTCATGATCTTCCGAATTGAAGTTTAAATGAAGGTATATAATCCAAAATAAGTCAGAATTCTTTGAAACAAGAATCTCCCGGTTCTATTGGATTATAGTTTCCTAATGAAAGAGAAAATTTTAAATTTCAACTTATATATTTGAAGATATGTGTAAATCAAAATTTAAGGAAAAACAGCGCCAAGGATATTCACGATTTAAAATTTAATTATAAATAAAATGGACGATAATAAAGTTGATAGAATTGTTGAAGGGAATTGAAATTAAATGTGAAACATAACTCAATGTCAGTCAGCTAAATATGTATTGGATAATTTTGTCATTTAAATAAAATGGCAACAACTCGTGGCTTGGGTAATTAATTAGTAATAAATATAATAAACCAAGCATTGAAATTGGAAATGAACTTGAGAATGAAATATAACAAATGAAATTATGAATTGTTTAAAAGTGAAATAAACAATGAAATCATGCTAATAAAAAGTGACATTGAAAATTTTTGTTAGTTTACTTGGTTAAATGAATATAATTGATTGGATATTTTATTTATGCTTTAGTTGCAATTGCTAAATTCATTTATTTTTACTGTAAACATATATATATATATATGTTATTTGTTTCATATGTTGTTGAGTGCTTAGTAGGTACTGAAGGAAACTTGTTTGCATTGGAGCTACTTGCGCATAAAAAAATTACTTTCTGCTTGTTGAAAAAAAAAATCGCTAATAACACAAATGAAAGGTACGTATATCCAATTTATATATCGTATTTTGGCGTTTTATATTGTTTTCCCCATTTTGGGATGCCTCATCACTTAGATGAGATGTATATTTATGACTATATATTTTATTGTTTTTTGGACCTAACCGTGCAAAGGAGACTCTGCTGAAATTTTTCATGAAATTATGACTTAGAAAATTTTGTGAAAATGTGAGTTTTGTATAAGTTAATTGTTTCTAATTTAGTAGAAAATTTGTATTATTTTTATTTTATTTTTCCACTTCAGTCTACGCACCTTTTCGAGGACGAAAAGTTTTAAGTGGGGGAGAGTGTAACATCCCAAGGTTTCCAACGATTTGAACTATTAAATTTAATGTGATTTCTTTTTACAATTATTTGAAATATTAAAAATTTATGAGTTATGTCATAAATTGTTAAGATATGGACTTGATTTGACTCGTTTAAGATGAATTTCAATAATTATATATAAGATAATAATTTGTGTTTGGTAATTTATTTACATTGATTTTGAAACTAATATTGAAATAACAATATATGAAATGGATAAACTAATTTTGAAACTCCATTTATATGTTGAAAATTTAAGTTTGTGAATACAAGGAATATAATTCATTTTGTGTATATAATGAATCTCAACTTGTTATAAATGTAACAATCTCCATTGATTGTAAATATTGCTATAAATTTGGTTAGTATGTAATTATTGAGAATTGGAAATATATAATTTAACTTTAATGATTTAATTGTGTAATTCTATGATGAAAACTTAATTGAATTTTTTCAGGTAACGAAGTTCAACTTGTCATAACAATAATGACTTATATTGATCGCAATTAAAATATCGAGTTAGTTATTTTGATAAAAATTGGAAGTTGAAATTTAGTATTAAATTACTTGTGTGAAATTGACTTAATTCATTTATAATTGTAATTCAAATTGAAAATCTATAATAATAATAATATAAAAATTGAAATTTTTAATGCAAATGAAGAATTGATTTATTAAGTTATTAAGACTTAAAATAAATAAATCATTTTAAAGTTTATCGTTCGATTGAAATTTTGTTGAATAATTAAATGTGAATATTTATCATATACGGAAAATGATTCATGTAAATAATACAAATTATAAGATAGACTTGAACTTAAACTTATAACCTTTGGAATTAAATTCAAAATAGATATTGGATTAAGGATGAAAACGAAAAATGGAATGCTTTAATGGATAATTAAACCTTTGAAATTTATTGCCTAAATACACGTTTAATTTTGTTCATACCCTAATACATCCTTTCTCTATTTCAAATTTGGACTTTGATGGTAATGTTCAAAATTTTAATAAAGATGAATTAGAAATAATGAATGTATTACCATTTAATTAGCCATTAAAATTCCTTTCTATAAATGATCTTAAAGCGGTAAACTATTTTTTTCTCATTTCCTCATATTCCTTACTGCCCAAAACAAGCCGTCTTCTCCTATCTTCCCCTCTTCATGATTTCAGCTAAAGGAAAATTAGGTGAAACATCAAAATTCTATATCTCAAAATTTTGTGAACGAAAAATCCTAAAACAAGTTTCATTCGACTTAGATTAAGATGCTCTTCAATCTTATATGATTTGTGGAAGGCGCATCATCATTGAGATTAGCATCAGGTAGAAAAATTTGAAGCGATTCGGCGATGAAAAATGTCGGGACTTTATATTGGTCGTGTGTGATATTCCAGGTAACACGTTTTATATTGGAGATCCGTAGTTGATGAGTCGGTGATGAGTTGGAAGAGTTGGCGAAGAGATGATCATTAATTCGGTCGGTCTGAGTTTTCGTTAAACGAATGAGGATAAATGGAAGAGGGAACCTATGTATTTTTAGCCATGAAATAGCTTGGATCTTTGCTGTAATGTGAGTTGTATTTGAATGGAAGAGACGATGACGTGGCAAGAATTGGTGATTTTCTTCCAATTTTCGTTTTAATTAATTTATTTATTTTCTAATCGCTAAAACTTATATAACTTTTTCATATGAGCTCCAATTGATACATGGTTTGTTGCGTTGGAATTGTATTGACGAGCTCTTCACAATGGCGCTGATTTGGACTGATTCTGAGACTGAAAATTTTTGGGATAAAATTGGATTTCAGTCTCGTTTGAAACAAAGGTGAGTGTTAAACCCGCTCACAATTAACTAAAATATTCGCTTGTTAGTTAGAATAAAATCATGTTACGATATGACTGCATTGATGGTTATTTGATTGTTAAAATTGTTTGTTGATGTTGAATTACATCAATTGTGTAGTTTAATTTAACTATTTATTTAACAATTATACAGTTAGATTAAATCTGAAATTTTATTGCTAGATCAAACCCAACTTCTAATATGTAAATTAATGTGATACTGAACTGTTTGGGTGGTTTGTTTGATGATGTATTGAATTTACTTGTTGGTTTATAGATACTAAATTGTTCTTGTATTGGTTTATCCCAACCATTACCCTAGATGTTACAGGCATCAAATAAACCCGGGATCAATCATTAAAATGAATTAAGAACGTAGTTTGAAATGATAAACACCTATGACCCTGATATGGATTGAAATGATATATATCCTTTCCCGAAATACTAAAATTAAATTTTAAGTATTACTTGGCCATAGAATAGAAAATTTTATACGGACACTGGTTGGTTAAATAAAAATTGTTTTAATCTTGAATTTTGGAATATTTTTAAAGACAATATAAGCGATATTTTATAATATATTTCCTCTGAACTTGAACCTTGAATTCTGAAATATAAAAAAAGGGAAATAAATTAGTATTGTAACTGAAGCTAAAAAAATGAAATTTAGTGTGATACGAATTTATTGAAATTTAATTGTTTTATCCACCTTTGAGATTTATTTTAAACTAGCATTGATGTAAACGATATCTGAATTGTGAACTCAATATTTGTTATAAATAGAAATCATCGAAATTGAGAATCTGATTTGGAATTTAATTATTTGAATTAAATTGATTGAATTGAAATGAATGCAAAATGGAAATTTAAACAACTGAAATATTGGCATTGAGTTGGTTGAATTGAAATTGGAATATGACTTCTAGTCTAATTGAAATTTTAAAGGAATGATTCTAATTCGAACTATAGTATTTCAAACAATTTTATAAACTATTTTAATAATAATTATTTTTCTTCATAAACTATTTTATTTTGTTACTACTTTATTTTTTTATATATTATTTTAAATAAATCATTTTATAATTAACTATTTATTTTATAAATTACTTTAATGTTTTAACTATAGATTTTAATAATTTGATAATTCTATTTTAATTACAAGCTATTTTGTATATATTTTTACTATTTTAATATTTAAATTATTTTAAAAGTTGGAATTGCTTCAAGAATTAAGTTGGTTTTAATTGGGGATTTTATTTGGAAATACTTCTTTTTGACTATTGAAATGATTTTGAAAAACATGATATTTTGATATGAAGCTCAGTCCTCTTTGAAATGTAAAAGAACCGACCGGTGTGAAAAATGTAAATGATCAGTTATTAAAGTGACCGGGATTGGATATTTTCATACTCTCTGCCAATACCGAAAACCACTTTAACAACTGTGTTCCAGAAATGGTGTTAGATGGATTTGGAGTCGATTATTGGATTCGAAGAAAGAGAACGATGATGGATATCCTTAACCTTCGGGTCATAATTAAAATGACTAAAACAGGGCTATACCGTGACCAAGTGGGGTGAGCTACCTCCATCGGCAACACTTCTTCCTTTATTACTATAGTCCCTTGGTTTGATTGATTTGATGCGCATCCATGATTCGAAGTGTTGTTCGAGATGGGCGGTAGTCGCAGCTATGCGTTACCACCAGTCCGGGCATGCAACTAGTATACTCCTACTTTGGGAATTCCTTGTTTGCCTTGTCATATTATCTTGATCGATCCTCTTACGACTTTGATTTGTACCGTACTTATGGAGTGCCCTCTGATAGCCACTGCATACTGTGGACTTTACGATATATGTATAGACTACAGTATTATAAACAATGTAAGGGTAAAATGTAATCCTGCTTACGCTATTTTAATATGTTATATTTAACCATAGACATTATTATAATAGCATATTATGTTATATGATATCAGTTTGATGGATCCTTAAGAGATGGAAATTCCCGTAACATCTCTTAAGCTATTGCACTCATATTATTACATGAAATTTGATTTAACTAACATGAGAATGATTTAGTTCTGATCCGAGTGTTTGTTGTGTTTCCTTTTTTTTGCAATACGATCGGGTCAGACCGAGTTACAGTTAGCGAAGATTCCCTTGCTTTGAAGATTCCATTATGAAAATGAAGATGGAGCTCAATAGACGTATTAAAATTATTATTCCGCTGCATATGTTGGTATGTTGTATGTTAATTTACTCTGATAAATTGTGTATGTATTAACAGCTTCATGAACTGTTATTTAATTATTATATTTTGTCCTTCCGCTGCGAGATTCTGTATTTGTTTCCTTCTTTCTTATTTTTCTTATTTTAATCCTAATAACAATCCGTATTTTTGATCTGTTTATGTCGACATTAAGGATCATTGTCGATTTGAATGGTCGAAAATCACGGATGTTACAACACTAATGCGAACCCCATGAACCAAAATTCATGCCCGTCTGTCATCAACCGTAAGTATTTTTCCTCAATAGTCACAGATACTGGATTCATGTTTGCAACTTTGGCTAATGGGACCAGAACTTATAGAAGCTCCTTGACCAGAAGGGGCAGTGAAAGACAAAGCGCGGTCGCTACAGAAGGAATAGCCATGTTTGAGATGTAAAGAGTGCCAACAACAGGACCTGAAGTGGTGGAAAAATAACATGCAAAAGTCTTATTCAAACGTTAGGATTTAGCTTTTACTGTCAGGTTCAACTTCCCCCATGCCACATCAGATATACTAGGTGTCGTTTAATATTGTGCCAAACATTATAAGCGAGGGTCTCGGCCTTTCTGGTCCAGGAATTAAAGGCATCAAGGATGTTTTCTATGGGACACTGACCCGGCGATATAACCAGGCACTGCACGGGGACTTGGTGAAGCACGTACGAATGGTCCTCGTACTCGTTGATGTGTGGGCCCCAGTACGCCGCTTCCTGGTTTTACGGGTGGGCCGACGGAGAGGATGGAGGGCCCAACCGCTTTGTACCTATGTTGTCTGCTGCTAGAGTTTGGGTTACCTTTTCTGTTTCTTTTATGTTCTCCATCTTTCCCTATAGCTGAATTGTTGAACTTTGGATATAGGCTTTACGAGCATCCCTTACCATGATACACAAATCTAAAACTGAGGATGAAACTGAAGCTAAAAATAAAATATAATAGATTTGTGTACTTCAATCGATCTATCAAATCTTAGATGAAGTTTGTAAACATGTGGTGGTTGTGATTTATAATAGATTAGGTTTACGTAAAGGAGTTAATCAGAGCGGCTCCAACAGATTTTGTACCTCAAGCTTTGACAGATCGGTTGAGGAGATTGGAGTTGAAGGGTTTACTTTCTTCGATCGGGTGAGGGGATTAGAGCGAATCGATCTACTTTCTTGTGAGGCAAAGTGGTTTCGGAGGAAGGGGAAATTGTTTTGGACGGAGATAACCAATAATTTGGGAATATGGAGGGAGATCGTGAATAATTTCATGAGCAGAGTGTTACATGTGATACTAGTCAAAACAAAGTCACTGAGAAGTAAATAATTGAGCATAAATAATAACATTTCAGAATAACGTGTCATCAAAAAGCATTATTAATAGCATATTTTGTTGTAGTGATATAAAAAAACTTAAACAGAAAATAAAGTAAAATAAAATAAAATAAAGAGGATAGAAAATCAGAATTTGAAAATTTGAATTTGAACCTGGAGTGCTATTTAGAGCCTTACAAAATCTAGACTCTATAACTATATTAATCTTGAACTCTTGATTACTCATGAGTCTTGAAATTTCTATGATCTTTGAATCTCTATAATTTTTATAATTGTGCAGTCTTCAGTAATATTTCCTGTATATAATTCCTGCATATATGTATATATATATATATATGTATGTATGTATATTCTATACAAAAAATGTTAGCATATATTTTATAATCAATAATAACTGAAATAAGGTTGTTGTCATCAAAACTCCATTCTCCAACAATCTCCCCCTTTTTGATGATGACATCCTTAGTTTATAAAATATCATACTTGTATATACATGTTTGGTGATGTTCCTTCTATACTCCCTCTGTCTGTAAGAATCCTATAAACTATGCCTATATTTTATAATTTCTTCCCCTTTGGCATTATCAAAAAGAAATCCTAAAGATACTCCCCCTAAATTGTATACCTTCCCAAATAGAACATGAGTAACTATCCAATAAAAATACTCCCCCTTAATCTATAAAAACTTAGAATAAAACCTAATATGATGATTAAATACAAACTAATCCAAGTATCATTGTTACATATGTTTGTCTGATATATATACAAATCAAACCAAATCAAATCACACCATATGTCTTAATATATACAAGTTTCAAACAATAGAATCCAAATCACACCAAACCGTATGTTTTTAGAATACTTAAACAAATCGTACCGAATAATAAACGTTTCCTGGAACTTCAACCCATTCATTTTTTCCAGTAATTGGATTCTACTGGATGTCTTTCCACTCTTCTTCAATGTTAGGTGATGTTTGGTTGTTTTCATTTCTAAAATGAGAAGAGATATCCCAACAAATTACATCAAAATATTTCTCTTGAAATTCTACCATCCTCATTTGAATTAATTCTGGTTTGCGCTGATTTCGTAGTACTATGGAGAGAGCTTTCTTAAGAGAATTTGAAGAATCATCAAGATTTTCACTTATACTATAGATAGGATTCGCCATGGATTTGATGAGAAATGAATAAGGAAGAAGGAGTAATGGAATAATGAATTTTTCTAAAGGAAATAAAATTAAACAGGGTCTGGAATTCGTTGGATTTTGAATGGACATGAGTAGTTATTTTAATTTAAAATTTGACATAATTTGAAAAAATGACAGTTATATGTCGACATACTCTTTTTGTCATGTCGACATACTATAGTGAATTTTGAATTTTTGAATTCTTTTGAACTTTTGTAATATTATAATTTGTTTTATAATTTTTCCAGAAACATAATGATGATTTTATCAGAAATAAAACTCCATTCATTACTTAATATAAAGCAGATACATCCAACTAAACAAGACATGCTTTAAATACGAGATTCGAAAGCAAATACAAGGAAATATATAAAGATAGATTAAACTAGATAGCCTAGTTTTCGGATGATGATGAGGAAGATGAAATTCCAAGCTTTCTTCCTATCTTGACCATGAATTTGGATATTTTGGAAAGTCTCTTGTTAAGATTCTTTTGATTGTTGACGATTTTCACTTGATTTTGAACAATTGTGTCTTTGTAGATACGCTTTGAGGTTGGATACTCAGTGCTTTCCATAGAAGCCTCTTCTTCTTCTTTGACTTCCGTTGCCTCTTGTTCTTGTTGCAATCGAGCTTGTTTGGCCTCAAATGTCTTATATGGTTTAAAAGTGAGAGGAATTTTCATGAGATGAATGTTTGATGCGCCAAACACTTTTTTAGGGACAAATTCTGCTCCATGAAGATCAACATTAAAGTATTTCACAAAACTAGTGAGATAACCACCATAGTAGAGAGCGTTTTCTCTTGTGGATAGATCTATGGGCTTAATTTCATTTAGAATCGTTTCGGCCTAAATGATAAAATATCCACCCATAATAGCAAAGAGATTTTTTTGGACTTTAAGTGTTGGATTGTTGAAATTTCCGAAACGAGGAGTGATGGTGTGTTGAAGGAGAAGGTTGACAATTCTTGTTTTTGGACGTAAGAAACGATTTTTGAAATCTTTTGGAGCACCATCTTCAAATATGTCATGGAATGTTTCCAAATCGGTTTCGTCGATAGCAAAAGTTGAGAAATCTGAGCCCACGCTTCTATAATTTAGAATTTCTCCTAAAAGTTCGGCATCGAGAACAATTTGAGTTCCTTTGACACTACTCCAAATTTGGTTTTCGTTGCCTTCGTAAAATCCGCGATTGAGATTTGCATAGAACCTCTTCATGAGTTTGGGATAACATACTTCGCCGTTATCACGAGAGTCAATTACGCTAAAGACTTCTTTGTGTTCGAAAAGAGAGACGAGATCATAATATGGATGGCGAAAGAACCCGTGTTAACTTTAGCATTTGCTAAATAGTAACCATAGGTTTTGATGGCCTCTTTGTCATTGTAAAGATAACCTTTAATGGTTTTGGTTATCTTCAATTCTTGAGATGAACTTGAGGAAGCCATTGGAATGATAATTTTGAAGAGGATAGATATGAAGAATATTGTTTTGAGTTGTGAAAGAAAGGTAAAAATGGTAGATGTATATATAGAAATTGAATAAATATGAATTGAATGAACACGAATTGAATAGGCACAACTTTTCAGATTGAAAGGACACATTTTCAGACCATGGGTGCTGATGAAAAGATTGGAGGGAAGTTTGAAAGTTCAAACTTTTGAAATTCAAAATTTAAATTTCAAAACTGGTTTGATATGTCAACATGTATTTTTTTGTATGTCGAAATACTAGGCTTATTTCAAAAAAGGAATTGGATTTTTAAGTTTTTGAAATATATTATCGATTTGTATTTCAGGTTTAACGATTTACTGAAATAATTCTAATCCTAATAAGCACTCAAGCAATTTTATTGTATTAATTTATTGATTATTTAATATTATATTATTATTTTGAATTTTAAAATTCAAATTTGAAATTTGAACTTCAACTTTCAAAAGTTTGTTTTTTAAAGTTTTAAATTTAAGCCAAAGCGAAAAAACAAACAAAGCAATCATTCATCCAAATAAAATTAAAATGTAATTAGTGCATACCCAGTTTTGTGTTCCTTTTCCTCATGATTTTCTGAACTCTGAATTGCCGTAAAGCATATATTCGTGTTTCCGGTTTCTAGTTCTTCATCACTTGATGACGAATCTGAATCATCTAGTGTTTCCGTGTATGCTTTCTTTTTTTTCCTTGACAAATTGCTGCTTTCCGTTTATTGAGTTAATTTGTCTGGATATGGACACAATTTCTTTATGTGGCCTGCTTTGTTGCAGTTAAAACATCGACCATCATTAATTTTTGAATTTGCTTAATTATAACCTTTCCTTCTATATTTTAAAAATCTTCTAAAATGATTTTTCATGAGTGTTGTTTCTTCATCATCTTTACTACTCAAATCAAAATCATTTGTTTTTTCTTTCAGTGCAATAGATTTCTTTTCAGTTGATCTATTTTCTTTTCTAATCTGTAAATGGACTTCATATGACATCAAATTTTCGATTAACTCTTCAATCGTCATTTCATTGATATCATTGGCTTCTTCAAAAGCCAAAATCTTCTAATCCCATTCTTGAGTTAGTGAATTCAATATTTTTTTGATTTGATCTACTTCAGAATAAGTTTTTCCAAGAGCTGTTAGCAAATGCACTATCTCTTGAAATCTGCAATACATATCTTAAATAGACTCATTCTCGTTCATAATATTAGTGTCACATCCTTAAAACCAAAGTTAATTAGGCTCGCATCCCTCTGTTTTAAAACATATAAAATACATCCCTATTTTTAAAACGTAGCTTTTATTTTTACTGAAATGCCCTCATTTAAATTTACGATGTAATTAACGTTTATGGGTTTTATTTTTTCCGCATTAGGGATTTTCCATCCATGGCGGCGGCGGTAACGATTTATTTTTTTGTCTTTGGATTCTTTCGTTCTTACTTTAAAATTACTGATTCAGTGTTTTCTTCCTTGTTAATGGCGACAAATTCTTCAGCGATTCCAGTCAGTGGCGGCGGCGGTTGTGGTCACTTCGCGGTTGGTTTCAGTTTTGCATCTGTAGAGGATTGGTTGGGGTCGGATTGGGGATGGAGGAGGAAGAGAAGGGTGCGTCGACGACGGTAGAGCCATTGGTGGGCAGCGCGACTGGCTGTTGCAGGGGGGAACGACGGCGGGGTCGAGTGGAGTTTACGGATTTCATTTTGACGTCGTTTTTGCTTTTATTCTTCTGAAATTATTTAATTGTTCTGAAACTAGTGTTATAACATTTGGTGTTCATGTACTCAGAAAAGTTGAGTATAAAGAGGCATATATTCTACATATATGCATACAAATATGCATATATATTAAATATCTGTTTTCAGCAGTCTGTTAAAAAGTTGCCTACAAATGTGCATATATTCGGAATATATTCATATCTGTATGCAACTTTTTTATCATATATGCAGAAAAACAGATATTTTAAATATATATTCATATATGTATGCATATATATAGAATACTTGCATTTAACTATGCAGAATTTTTGTTATATTGCTGATTTGTACGCATGTATTTATAGTAATCTGAAGTTGTTTATTTATTTTGATTATTGCACATTAGGCTTATTACTGTTTTTTTTTTATTACAGTGCTCCTCCAAAAAGATTGAAGAATTCCAGGTCCTCCATTTTCTTCCAAAACATTTAAATCTGCAGTTGATTCTACAGAGATTATTAGATGTTTTTGTGCAATAAGCTGGGTCTTAACTGAAGAGCTTGTTCTTCAAAAGACCATTAGACTTGCTTTGTTATTTTATTTTTAAGACACTTGGTTGTACTGTTTACTTTTACCATTTGGTGTAAATATTTATGTGATGTAATAAAATCAGTTCAGTATTTTCTTGCAAAATTGTTTTTGATTGCCATTTTTTGTTTTAAGCTGAAATTATATGCATGCAATTTGTATTTGTATTATCTGCATATTTGTATGCAAGTAATGATAATATTTTCATATAAGTATGCTAGTAAATAAATTTTGCAATTCAAATTTGCAGAATTTCGAAAATATTTGCATACAATGATGCTAATATTTTGAATAACTACACACCAGAATGTAAAAATTCCAGATTATCATATAGAATAAATATAACTTGAAACCCTACATGTGCAATAATCAAAATAAATAAATAGCTTCAAATTAATATAAATACATGCGTACAAATCAGCAGTAATATTCTCCAGCGAGTCATTATTGAAAATAATAATCAGCATACCATAGTTTGAAAACAAAATACCAGTACAATTATTCACAAAAATTCATGTAATAAATGCACATAACCATGCAACTTTTATTAAAAAAATTATTTGTTTATGCAAGAATTAAAAAATTTCTGGACAAATAATTGCACACTTGTAAACAACATTTTCTAATTATCTGCATGCAAATATGCAACAATTTGTTCAAATTTGCAAACTTTCCATCTATACTTCACATTTGAATTCAGAGATGTAAACTTGCAATCAGGTTAGCTGATTATCTTCATATATTTGTGCAATTATCTGTTTGTTTTTGCATACTAGCACACATCAATTCATAATTGATTAACATAATATTGGTGTATAAAAATATGCATTCATAAATGCAGTAATGTCGTAATTATGCACACAAATATGCAGGTATTATGAATAACTAAATTTCAGTCAGGGGCGGCGTCAGTTGTCACTTCGCTGTTGGGTGTCGTTTTGGGGCTGTAGAGGTTCGGTGGGGGTCGGATTGGTGAAGGAGGAGGAAGAGGGTTTGTCGACGGTGGAGGAGCTATCGATGGGCAGCGCGGCTGTTTCAGGGGGGACGGTGGTCGGCGCGGCGTCTGTTGCATAGGGGAACGACGGCGATGTCAGACCGTAGATTGGGGACGACTGGAGTGAGGGATTAGGTTTTCAGCGAGATTGAAGGAACGTTTGACTGAGTAGATGATGACGTAAAGGTTTTTACGTTCGCAAGGGTATACCTGGGATTTTTTGAGTGGAAGTTCAAAAACAAGGATGTATTTTATATTGTTTTTATCACCGGGTTTTTTTTATATTTTGAAACTTAATAGGGACCTGTAAAAAACGCACCCTTTTTAATAATTCAAATTGATTAAATAACATACCGATCTTAGTCTGTTTAACTTTACTAGTTCCTTCATGAGTAACTTGTAAAGTTCTCTAGATTTCATAAGCAGTCTTACATACTAATATTCTATTAAACTCATTCCTATCTAATGAACAAAATAACATATTCATGGCTTTAGAATTGCTCTGTGGAGCAGCCTTTTGTTCATTTGTTCATTGTGCAAATGCAGTTGTGGGTTTTACATATTCATTTTGTGTACTATTCCATGCGTCTAATCCTACTGATTGTAAATAAATTTTCATTCTACATGCCCAATATGAATAATTTCTACCATTAAACAATGGTGGTCTAACAGTGGATTGACCCTCTATAAAAGAACTACTATTGCTACCAGTGTTGGTTGTCATTATCACTATTTTCAAAAATAAGATTATGAACTTTTTGAAAGACCCTACTCTGATACCAATTGTTAGGAAATGCAGAATGGATCATTAAGGCAAAGCAAACACTAGAGGGGGTGAATAGTGTTTGTAAGAATTAAAAAAAAAAATCTAAAACTACTATGAACTACGAGATGAATCAAACACAACAAACACAATCACAGACACAGATTCAAACACAAATGCAAAATAAACAGAAACAAAGATGCAGAAAAGGAAAGAACACACCAGATTTTATATTGGTTCGGATTGCTTCTATGTCCAATCCCGCTCAACACTGGACTACGCAGAGTTTTACTACTATTTCCAATAGTCAAGTACAACCTCCTTGATTTCTCGGCTACAAGGACACACCGATTCCTACTTCCTTGATTTCACGGCTACAAGGACACACCAATTCCTACTTCCCTAATTTCACGACTACAAGGATACACCGATTTCTACTTCCCTGATTTCAAGGCTACAAGGAACACATCGATTCCTACTTCACTCAACCTAAGCAATTACAGACAGCCCTATTACTCTTCAATAGCACTTGATTCAGATAGTAGAGAGTGTAGAGAAAAGAAGTTTGATCAAAACGGAATTAAATTCAGTAGAGTATAAGTGTAAAAACCATAAAAAATGATTACAAATAATGGTGTAAAAAAGAAGATGAAGTTAGAGAAGAAGAGATGATTAAAAAATTTGATTTTAACCCCTTTTTATAGAGTATGAAAGGTTGCAATGGATCTGAATTGTTTCAAATAGTGAAAAGACACTTTCTGTGACACCCAACGTATGTTAATGTCACTCACAAAGGGAATGCATTAAGTTTCTTGAAGCTTATAGTAAACAAAACGGAAATATAACAAGACAGACATATAAAATAACAACAGAATAAAAGCTTTCTTTATCATAAGATACCGTGGTCCAAAAACGTCACATGTCTGAAATACAAAAGCCCATTACAACATAAAAGCAACTGTCTTGTTCTTCAAAAATATCAGAGTACATAAAAGAAACAAAAGTCCCTAAAAATAAAATATAGCCATAGCAACAAGGATAGGAGCTTGAGCCATACATCTCAGCAGCTCCAGCAAAAGTAAGCAGAATCACCCTCAAGCCTGAGTGATCCTGCCCTGAGAACCTGGGGGAGGGGGAAAGGAAGAAAGAAGAGGAAACAAAAAGGATCAGACATAAAGTCTGACGAGTCCAGTTAATTTTAGCAAGTAAATAAATAAAAGTATCATGATAGGCATATAAAGTGGATAAGAGAGAGATAACTACAAAAAGACAGGTGTGACAATGTAGACAGGATAAGGTGTATACACTTCCCCAAAAATGATTACTCTGCACTATTACTAGTATATCCAGAATGAGATGGTCCCTTCCACTACCAGGTGGTAGACTTATGCATACGTCCAAGTGTGCCCTAACTACTACCCTAATCGATCGGCTACCTACTCTGTAGATACACTGTGCTGGCCCCACAGTAGGATGTATCACTTCCTAAAGCGGCAACCCTTCATTTTCAAGATGTGCACAACCATATCTGTCGGTGTCACGGTCGTCTTATCCCCCTCTGCTAGGCTCATGCATGCACATGGCCCAGTCGGATTGCGCCGCCGATGCCGTCCTCCACGTTTGGATCTCTTACAATCAGTATAGTAAGCGTGCCCCTTCTCCGACCTAGTGCGGAGTATATTTTTTGATACCTACTTTGGGTTACTGGATGAAACGGGTCCCACACAATATGATACAAACTCTCCCCTTTGTCTTGTATCCCCCACTAGGTTTTCTTTGGCTATGTATACCACTAGGTGTCTTTAATTACATAACCCTATCATTTCTACAGGTTATGCTTACCCTAAAAGGTGTCTTTATTTACATAACTTGATTATTTCCACCTGTTATGTATACCAATAGGTGTCTTTAATTACATAACCTTATCGAGTTAAGTTTGTGGGCCTATATGTGTAAATATTACCCACCCCGTCCATAGTTACTTAACCCACCCACTGTTCAACCAAATTTTCTTAACCCTAACTTTAGTTCATATTCATACAATCCCTTATGGATTAGATTAGGTTAAGTAGTCCAATTTATTACCACCTCCATTTATTGTTTATAATGGGCTAGATCTTCCACATTAGGCCTGCAACTTGTGGATACTAGATATGCCAGTCGGGTCCAGGCATATTCTTCCATAAGTTGGCCTAACCTCGTGTCATAGCCCGTCTCGTATTTACGCACTTAGACCTCTTACGTTAGGTTCAACATTAGTGGTTGTTGGATATGCCGGTCGGGTCCGGGCAGACTTCCACCACTAATGCAACCTAATATCGTGTCATAAGTGCAATTACAATTTCTAATTGTAATTATTAGACATTTCATTCTTATCCGCTTCTTACCTATGTCTTTATAGGTGATTATGCCCCTATTTCTCCCTTTTTGAATTATATGTCCAATTCATATAAATATTACTTAAATTATGCTAATTCTAACTTTTTCCCTCTGTTCGCTAACTAACGCATTCGCATATATTTGGCTGCATTTAGGCTAGAAAGTAGCCTAGTCATAAATAATAAAAAGGGAAAAGTGATGGGAATATGACAAAGGTGATTGTTTTGGCATAAACATAAACTAGCATGATGATAAGGTGGACATATAAGCATAAATAAGATGAACTTGTGGCAGTTAACTAATTCTAACACAACTATGATGTCATAATAAGCATAGTAAGATCTAAATTAACAATTTAGATGTCCAACTGGTTTAGATCTAATATTTTAAGCATAAGGCGATAAACTAGATCTGATTAATAATTTAGATGTCCACATATTTCAGATCCAATAGTTAAAAATAGATCTAACACGAATAAGGTCAAGATCCACATCATAACATGTCATAGAAATTACAATAGATCCAACAAGATAGAGATTTAGATCCAATAGTTAAAAATAGATCCAGCACAAACAAGGTCAAGATCCACATCATAGAATGCCACGATTTGACAAGATAGAGATTTAGATCCACGTTATAATCAATTTAGAATGGCATATGTTCGCAATTTACAATGGATCCATTATAACATAGGCACATGAACAAATCCAAACTATAGTCATATCACGTTTACTTTTAAATACTTAAATCTAAAAGCAACTAGGAACTCACAGAGTTTGGATTAGAAAATAGAAAAAGAATGGATCTTGAATCTCTAACTGATTTGATTAAGTTGATTGTTGTAGAAGGTAGGATCTGTATCAATTCAGACACAGGCAACATTTGGCCTCCATGATTTTCAATGAAGAAAATCGAAGAAATGGACGCATATTTATAGCTGCCAGCACCTCTGAAACCGACTGCCACGTCAGCCCTAGGGGTGTCAACACCCATGTAGGAGGGTCGACCCCGGTGTCAACACCCCTTGGGGGGGTCGACCCCCTAAAGCAGGAAATTTGCCACTTTCTACCATTTTGATTTTTGAACAGTTTTTGGATAAGGTTCTGACTCATATATATATATATATACATATATATATCTTCTGCGCATATATAAACTTAAAATCCTCATAACTTCTTCATTCGGTGTCCGTTTTACGCAAACCAAATGTCTATCTTGACCAGAATTTCGAGACTGATGCAATGGTGTAGTCTGTTTCCCTTGATTCTGAATATTAAATTAATTATTATTTAATTTATCCTCTTTTATGTTAATGAAATTATGGGGTGTTACATTCCCCCATACTTAAAGGATTTCATCCGAAATCTCCGAGTTGAGAAGAATGCATATCCTACCATCCATCATCCATCTACTCATCCATCAATCACTGGCATCCATTGTCCTTTAAGATTTCTAATGCTCATATGAATATATGCAAAGTTGTGTGTATATGTCCCAATACTAATGCGAATATTAGGCGGTCCACTGATTCAGTTGACCTTCTTAATGCAATGTATGTTACTGCCATGTATCCAACATGTATGCAAATAACCGTATTGTAACATATGAGTTTTATATGTGTGCACATTCATTCGTCAAATGAAACATCCATATGCTAATACATCCACTTCCATCCATTAAAAGAAATAAAAATGCACACACATCCATATGCAGTATGAGAGTGATTGAGCCGATCTAGTGCCTAATGTGTGTGTATATGCATCCATAGGCAAACACTTGCATCCACTTGCATCCATCAAACATAACATGTCTCAAACACATGTTTACATCCATAGGATTCCTATCTAAAGGTCGAAAATACTATGGATAGGATATATTCAAATGATAGAAGCAAGCATAGATAAAACTTTGGAAAAGGAGTTAAGAACATACCCTCAAAAAGAAAAGGGTACAAAGCCTGAATCTTGTCTTCGGTCTCCCAAGTAGCATCCTCTAGGTTATCTCCCTATTGAACCTTTATTAGCTTGATCTCTTTATTGCGTAGCTTCTTAACTTCTAATCCAAGAATATGGGTAGGGACTTGTCTGACCGTCGCCTTCCGCTCTACTTCCACTTCTTCCAATATGCATGGCTCAACAACTTCCGTGGGGTCATGTAAGCATTTCCATAGATGAGAAACGTGAAAAAAAATCATGAATGCCGAATAGATTTTCTGGGAGCTTTACTCTGTAGGCTATTTAGCCAAACCTTTCGGTTATGGGAAATGGTCTCACAAATCTGGGTGCCAACTTCCCTACAGATCCGAAGCGAACCACATTCCTTAGAGGTGACACTTTGATAAAAAATAAGTCTCCCACTTTGAATTCAATGTCAGTCCTTCTCTTGTCTGCGTCGGATTTCTGCCTATCTTAGGCTGTCTTCATCCTCCGTCAAATAAGGTCAATCTTCTCGGACGTTTCTCTAGCCATATCCGGTCTAAGTAATAACCTTTCTGTAGATTCCCACCAACAAGTTGGTAACCTACAAGGTCGCCCGTAAAATTCTTCGAAGGTTTCCATGCAGATGCCAGCTTGATAACCGTTGTTATAGGCAAACTCTACTAAAGTAAGATGCTTTTCCCAAGTCCCTCAAAGTCTAGGATACACAGCCTTAAAAGATCTTCAAGAATTATGTTCATCCACTCCGTTTGCCCATCGATCTGAGGATGATAAGCGGTTCTCAAACACAACTGTGTACCTAATGCTTTTTGCAAGCTCCTCCAAAATTCATTGGTAAATATGGGGTTACGGTCGTTTACGGCGCTGGAAGGTACTCCATGAAGATGAAGTATCTCACAAACATAAATTGCTGCCAACGATTATGTCGTCCTCTTACTCTTAACTAGAATAAAGTGAGCGCTCTTAGCAAGTCCATCTACCACAACCCAGATACTGGTGTTGCCTTTCTTCGATCTAGGCAAACCATCTATGAAATCCATAGAGACGCTCTCCCATTTCCACTGAGGAACCTCCAAAGGATGAAGTAAACCACCGAGCTTCTTTTGCTCAGCTTTAACTTGCTGGCAAACTAAACATTGAGAAACTATATCGGCCACATCTTTCTTCATCCCAACCCAAAAGAAAACTCTTTTCATGACTCTATACATCTTGTCACCGTCTGGATGAATAGTCATTTTAGAATGGTGGGCTTCTTCTAGGACTGCCTTTATCAAACTTCCAGTCTGAGGAACACAAAGCCTTCCATCCCGT
Source organism: Allium sativum (assembly GCA_030737875.1). NCBI lineage: Eukaryota > Viridiplantae > Streptophyta > Magnoliopsida > Asparagales > Amaryllidaceae > Allium > Allium sativum. The sequence continues at coordinate 973,800,154 of CM060915.1, read as the reverse complement.
CGCAAACACCCTTTTCGTCTATGGAATATCTACTGAGGTGACTTGAAGTCTCCCCTTTTCTGAGCTTATCCATGACGTCTAAAATCTTGGGTCACCTTGCTGCGAAGCTCCTATCTGATCTATAAGAGTTGGTCATATATCTAATGATGCAAACAAATCAGGAAAAATCTCGATGGAGGATCTAAAATTAAAAGTTGAGATGAAGTCCAAGCTCTTCCTCTCCATAAACTAGAGAACTTAAGGCCATCCTCTGCCTACTCAGTGCGTCAGCCACCACATTACCCTTGCCAGGGGTATAAGCAATTTTAAAATCATAAGAAGCTAAGAACTCCATCCACTTTTGTTGTCTTAAATTAAGATCCTTCTGTGAGAACAGATATTTGAGAGATTTTTGATCGGAGTATAACTCGAACTTCTCTCCAAGTAAATAGTGATGCCACGTCTTTAGCACGAATACTATAGTAGCTAGTTCTAGATCATGGGAGGGTAGTTCTTCTCATGAACTCTCAACTGTCTACCCCCATAACACACTACCTTTCCTTTTTACATCAGAACCGCACAAAGCCCTATACCACATGCATCAGTGTAAACTGTAAACACTTTGTTCCCGTCGGGCAAAGTCAAAACTGGGGCTATTGTAAGAGCCCTCTTCAAACGTTGGAAAGAAACATCATAGTTTATATCGCATGAAAATGTCAAGTTCTTCTTCGTCAGCTTGGTGAGTGGGGCTGATATCTTTGCGAAGTCCTTAATGAACTTCCTATAATAACGTGCCAACCCAAGAGAGCTTCTCACCTCCATTTCACTTTTAGGAATCTTCCAATCTTGCACCATAACTACTCTCGCGGGATCCATGGCTATCCCTTCTTTGGAGACCATATGACCTAAAAATTTCACCTCCTTTCTCAAAAAATGGCATTTGGAAAACTTTGCCGTAAGCTATTGGTTACGGAGAGTTTTCAAAGCTTCTCCCAAATGCTGGGCATGCTCTTCTTCGCTCTTGAAGAAGATCAAAATGTCATCAACAAAGACTACAAAAATTTTATTTAGGAACTCCCGGAACACCCTACTCATCAGATCAACAAAATAGGCGGGTGCATTCGTCAGCCCAAAAAGCATAACTAGCCATTCAAAGAAACCATCCGGAGTCCTAAAAGATGTCCTCAGCTACCCACAACTAGTGAAACCCCGTAGCCAAGTCTAACTGAGAAAATACCGAGGCCCTGACGAGCTGGTCAAACAAGTCGCCTATCCTCGGAAGTGGGTGTGTATTCTTCTTTGTGAGTTTGTTCAATTCTCTATAATCCACACACAAACGAAGCGAACCATCCGCCTTAGTTACGAATACAACTGGAGCACCCCATTCATATATGCTTTGTCTGATAAATCCTTTCTCAAGTAGCTCCCATACGTGGTAAGCCAATCCATTCCTAGAATCAACCCATAGCCCATAAACTTGAGCACATATGCGTCGCACTCAAACTCGACGCCTGACACAGATATTTTCAAACCCCGACAAATCATAGATAAATGAGCAAAACCACCAATGAGGTTTGAAACAACTACGGGATCCACTACCATACCAGTAATTAAGTGCAGATATTCAACCACAGAACTGGATATAAATGAATGTGAAGCGCCAGAATCAAAAAGTGTTCTAATAGGATGGTTTAAAAGAGAAATTAAGCCTTCCATAGAAATTTTTCTACCTCTACCAGGAGCACTGATCGCGAAAGCATGCACCTTCCCTCTAGCAGTTGTTGCCTTTTGACTTTGTCCCTGTTACTTCGGGCACTCCCTTGCAAAGTGTCCGACTTCTCCACAATTAAAGCAAGTGTTCTTCCTTCTTTTACAATCTTTGATCAAGTGACCTTCTTTCCCACAACTGTGACACTTCCTTTTCTCCTTACCCTTGTCATTCTTTCCTCCTTTCTTCTGTTGTTGTTGTTGTTATCCTTTCTTGGGCCACATCTTCTTGTTTTGCGTTGTTTCCTCAGCCTTAACCTCCTTTTTTTCCCTTTCTCTTCCTCATATATCAAGGCCATATCAACAAGTCTTTCAAAGGGAGCTCCCATTGGGATGTGGGACATAGCTAACCCATGAAGGGGTTCATTCTTCCCATTAGCAAACCACATAGTCTTCTTATGTGGCGTGTCTACTAGTTCTAGTCTAAATGTTGCCAGCTAGTTAAATTTGTTTACATACTCTTTAACCGTCAGGTTCCCTTGTTTGAGTGCTAAGAACCTCTCCATCTGCTCTTCTCAGCTTGGGAAAGGAATTTTATCTCAAACCATTGTCTAAAGTCACCCAGGTTTCCACCGGATTGCTAGATTGGGTTACCTCCCACCAAAATGTTGCTTCGTCCTTCAAAATCCAAGCAGCTAACTGAATTTTTCTTCGATCCTCTACTTTAAAGATTACAAACAAGTCCTCGGTATCCTTGAGCCAGTTCCTAGCTTCCACAAATGTCTCGGTTCCATGGAACGGCTTTCCTCCCATAGCATGGAAATCTTTGCAGATCTTTGAGAAGTTGACACGTGTAGGAGGAGGAGGAGCAACATGTGCATCTAGGGGAGGAACGTTTCCTTGGCCTTTGGCAGGCGCCATGGCCTTTAGATACCAATGGAACCATCCTGGTATTTTAACGCCCTCTGGAATGTTGGGTTCCCCATACATGCTGAAAAAGAAAAGGAAAGAGATTCAGAAAAGGGATCGAAAGATATTAATTATGGTTTTTGGGGGAATGTTTTTCAAAATAAACCTTTCTTTTTGAAAATGCTTTCTTTCAAAACCTTTTTGAAAATAGTTTTCCAAAACTTTTATCTAATCTGGTAACCTTCAGCTCCGATACCAAGTGTGATACCCCACGTCCGTTAATTTCGCTCATAAAGGGAATGCATTATGTTTCGTGAAGCGTTATAGTAAACAGAATGGAAATATTACAAGACAAACATATAAAATAATAGTGGAATAAAAGCTTTATTTATCATAAGATAAAACATCACGTGTCTGAAATACAAAAGTCCATTACAACATAAAAGCCACTGTCTAGTTCTTCAAAAATATTAGAGTACATAAAAGAAATGAAATTCTCCAAAAACAAAATATAGCCATAGCAACAAGGATAGGAGATTGAGCCATACATCTCAGCAGCTCCAGCAAAAGTAAGCAGAATTACGGTCAAGCTTGAGTGTTCCCGCCCTGAGAACCTTAGGGGGGGACGGAAGAAAGAAGACGAAACAAAAAGGGTCAGACATAAAGTCTGGTGAGTTTAGTCACTTTTAACAAGTAAATAAATAAAAGTAGCATGGCAGGCATATAAAGTGAATAAGAATTAGAAAACTACATGAAAGACAGGTGTGACAAGGTAGACAAGATAAGGTGTATACGCTACCCTAAAATGATTACTCTGCACTATTACTAGTATATCCAGAATGAGATGATCCCTTCCACTATTAGGTAGTAGACCTAGGCATACGTCCAAGTGTACCCTAACAACTACCCTAATTGATTGGCTCCCTACTTCGTAGATACCTTGTGTTGGCCCTGCATAGGATGTATCACTTCCTAAAGTGGCAACCCTTCATTTTCAAGATGTGCACAACCATATCTACAAGTGTCACGGTCGTCTTATCCCCCTCTGCCTAGCTCATGCACGCGCATGGCGTGGTCGGTTGGCGCCTTCCACACCGTCCTCCACGTTTGGATCTCTAACAATCAGTCCAATAAGTGTGACCCTTCTCCGACCTATTACGGGGTACATGTTTTGATACCTACTCCGGGTTACTGGATGAAACGGGTACCACACAATATGATACAAGCTCTCCCCTTTTTCTTGTATCCCCCACTAGGTTTTCTTTGGCTATGTATACCACTAGGTATCTTTAATTACATAACCCTATTGATTCTACAAGTTATGCTTACCCTAAAAGGTGTCTTTAATTCATAACTTTATTATTTCCACCGGTTATGTATACCACTAGGTGTCTTTAATTACATAACATTACCGGGTTAAGTTTGTGGGCCTTCTATGTAAATATTACCTACCCCTCCAGATTTACTTAACCCACCCACTGTTCAACCAAATTTACTTAACCCTAACCTTAGTTCAGATTCATACAATCCCTTATGGATTAGATCAGGTTAAGTAGTCCAATTTATTGCCATGTCCATTTATGGTTTATAATGGGCTAGACCTCCCACTTTAGGCCTGCAACTTGTGGATGCTGGATATGTCGGTCAGGTCCGGGCAGACTTCTTTCACAAGTTTGGCCTAACCTTGTGTCATAGCTCGTCTCGTGTTTGCGCACTTAGACCTCTCACATTAGGTTCAACATTAGTGGTTGCAAGATATGCCGGTCGGGTTCGGGTAAAATTCCACCACTAATGCAACCTAATCTCATGTCATAAGTGTAATTACAATATCTAATTGTAATTATTACACATTTCATTCTTATCTAGTTCTTATGTATGTCTTTATAGGTGATTATGCCCTTATTTCCCCTTTTTGAATTATATGTCCAATTCATATAAACATTTCTTAAATTTGCCTATTATAACCTTTTTTTTCATTCCCTAACTAACACATTCACATATATTTGGCGGCATCTAGACTAGAAAGTAGCCTAGTCATAAACAATAAAAAGGGAAAAGTGATGGGAATATGACAAAGGTGATTGTTTTGGCATAAACATAAACTAGCATGGTCATAAGGTGGACATATAAGCATAAATCTGATGAACTTGTGGCAGTTAAGTAATTCTAACACAACTATAATGTCATAATAAGCATAATAAGATCTAAATTAACAATTTAGATGTCCAACTAGTTTAAATCTAATATGATAGGCATAAGGTGATAAACTAGATCTAATTAATAATTTAGATGTCCACATAATTCAGATCCAATAGTTAAAAATAGATCTAACACGAATATGGTCAAGATCCACATCATAGCATGTCATAGAAATTATAATAGATCCAACAATATAGAGATTTAGATCTAATAGTTAAAAATAAATCTAACACAAATAAGGTCAAAATCAACATCATAGAGTGCCACAAAAGTAACAATACATTCGACAAGATAGAGATTTAGATCCAAGTTATAATCAATTTAGAATGGCATATGTTCGCAATTTACAGTGGATCCAGTATAACATAGGCACATGAAAAATACAAACTAGAGCCATATCACATTTACTTTTAAATATTAAATCTAAAAGCAACTAGGAACTCATAGAGTTTGGATTAGAAAATAGAAAAAGAATGGGTCTTGAATCTCTAATCGATTTGCTTAAGTTGATTGTTGTAGAAGGTAGGATCCGTCTCAATTCAAACACCGACAGCATTTGGCCTCCATGATTTCCAATGAAGAAAATAGGAGAAATGGACACATATTTATAGCATCCAGCACCTATGAAACTGACTGCCACATCAGCCCTAGGGGTGTCAATACCCCTGTAGGGGGTCAACCCTGGTGTCGACACCCCTTAAGGGGGGTCGATCCCGGTGTCGACACCCCTCTAGGGGGGTCGACCCCTTATAGCGGGAAATTTATCGCCTTCTGCCATTTTGATTTTTGAATGGTTTTGGATAAGGTTCTGACTCATATTTGACTCATATGTGTGTGTGTATATATATATATCTTCTACGTGTTTACAAACTTAAAATCCTCATAACTTCTTCATACTGTGTCTGTTTTAAGCGAACCAAATGTCTGTCTTGACCAGAATTTCGGGACGGACGCAATGGTGTAGTCCATTCCCCTTGATTCCGAATATTAAATTAATTATTATTTAATTTATGCTCTTTCATGTAAATGAAATTACTGTGTGTTACACTTCCTTTCAAATTTGGAAAAAGTGACAGTTGTATGTCGACAAGGTGTTTCTGGTATGTCGACATACCCTTGTATATTTTTGATTTTCAAAGCCTTTTTCAAGTGATTCGATATTAAAATAATTCTAGAAATTCTTAAGTAAAAATCTAGTGTTGTAAATTAATATTATATGATAGAAAAACATATGAAAACATAAATTTAAACTATATAGATATATTTATAAAAGTATAAGGTTTTAAACTATATAAACATAAGTTATAAAAATATAAATATAAATATATAAATAAAACTTAAATAGAAAAGTAAATAAAATAGAGAGGATTGAAAATCAGAATTTGAAAATTTGAATTTGAACCTAGAGTGATATTTAGAGTCTTACAAAATCTAGACTCTATAACTATATTAATCCTGAACTCTTGAAATTTTGATTACTCATGAGTCTTGAAATTTCTTTGATCTTTGAATCTCTATAACTGTACAGTCTTCAGTAATATTTTCTGCATATATATATGTATATTCTATACAAAAAGTGTTAGCATATATTTTATAATCAATGATAATTGAAATAAGGTTGTTGTCATAAAAACACTATTCTCCAACAGATTTCACTTTGGGATCTCAAACCAAAATCTTTGAAAATATGAATTCCAAAACATAACAATGCGTACAAACAAGTATGCAACCAAATATCGGGAGGTTTATCCCGTCGACAAGGAAAAGGGTACGTACCTTACCAATTCGTTATATATTTGTGCACCTCCCACGATGGAGCAGGCTACACTGACGATGCACCATCCCACGCCCTCGGGAAAACTGCACCATCATCTCACCCATACCTTTAGTCCTCAGGGTTACCCGAATCTTTAGCCACATACTAAACCATATTCATATCCCGAAGTAAGGAAAATCATTTCACAACATAATAATCACTAGTACTTTCAAACTATAGTACTTTACATTACTAATTCACACATATGATCAGTCACCATTAATCACATAACCTTTGAGCTCGTACATCTCAAAGAAGGGTGTTAAGAAAGAGAATAAATTCTTTGCCACCAAACAGATATATCATCAATGGCAACTAATCGATTATGCGATGAACTACAATGTAAAACACATAATACTTTTCTAAATCATTTTAGAAACATCGGGTTTAGGCCTCGAAATCCTTTCTGTTTTATAAAACATTTTTTTATAAAACATTCCCGGTCCAAAATCTGGAAAATTTTTATTTTCACTTAAGAAAATATCTTTTCAAAATCATTCATTAATTTTGAAATAAACAACAACATCGCTAATACCTCATAGTCAAATCTGAAGTGTCTAATAAGATGTTAGCATACCAATATTTCTACCCAACCCAATGCTAAATGTAAAAGCATATTTTGCTCATAAACTAGTCGAGCACAATCCAAACAGTCAATCAATCACAATCAATATCAACAACCAAGTATATATGGTTTATACCACATCTCATGTTTTGGTAAATTTAATCACCATTCATTCATTCAGATCTAATTAATGATTTATTAAAACTCTAGTTCAGTTTTAATTTCACAAATCATTACTTAATGATTATTCAACTTTCTAGAAATTAATCTGCTTTTAATTGGGTTAAAGAACAAATGTCGTATAAAAACATCGTTCACAGCAAACCCAAAATCCCGTCTGATATTAAACACAAGGCTCTAAATAGAAATCATATCGACTTATATTCAATATCAAATTCTGAAACCAACAAATATTGTATTGGTAATAGCAATATATATATCTTCCAAATTCCTCAACAATATCGTATAATCACGGAATTCAATATCGAAATATCTGAAGATAATTTCCATTCCAAATCCATTACAATACATGAACTGGAAAACCCTGGCTATTTTAAAACCCATTTTTCAATCCAAATTATTATTTCTAAAAATAATTGGATTATTATTCCAGTTATTAACTAGTTCATTTTGATAAAAATATATATTTATCTTTCCAAATATGAAATTTTTCAACCAAAATCTTTCCAAATCATTTATTATTATGATTTTACACAATTTTCCATATTTTTAATAATTTTATTGGGGCCTTTACAGTCGACTTCCAATAACGGCCAACGAACTACATCCATAGCGACCTTTTCTGAAATTGATTTGGATATAATTTAGAATCCAACTGTTCAAATTTAAATCTCTTATATTCATTGGAAATATCTTTTCGATACGAACCAAACAGCTCCAGTTTTAGGAGAATCCGACGGTTGGATCTCCCATTACATCAAGTCAAAGTCAATGGTTGAAATTCGCAAACGGTCGCTGCGTGGCACATTTTATTCAAACCATTTGAATATATATATATATAGTATATATTTTTCGTCAATTTCCATTTAAAACGTATTTTATAAATCCATTTTAAAACGATTTCAACCTCGTTTTCAATTTTAAATCAAAATTGAATATTCCATTACATGACAATTTTATTCATTTCATATATATGTTAAAAATTATACTTTTAATGAAAAAATATTTATTTCAACGCATGACAATTTTATATACGTCATATACATGTTAAAAATAATATTTTTAATGAACAAATATTTATTCCATTTCATGACCATTTTATATATCGCATATATATTTTTAATACGTTCACAATCACAATCAAAACACAATATAGCCAATCAAATCATCCATGTAAATAAATACTCAACAACCAAATGCCATTTACGGCGCCACAAGTGTCCATCTGTGGAGTATGAAACGCGAGTGTTGCTAATTTCCATACATTGCTTCTAATTCAAATGATTGTGTAGAGTTCATGTGTGGAACTCCAAAAATAAATAACAACAAAAATGATTTTAGTGAGAGAGTACTCACATTGGGTTCCACTCCGTCATTCTTTGATTGACGATTTTGGTACCATTTGGGTTTGTATTTAACCCAAATTCTAACTTGCTCCAAATTGGGCCAAGTCAGTGTTATTGTGAAGCTCTCGACTCCACGTTCGCAACGCAATTTGAATCGTTCGATTTCGTCTCTGTTTGGAAAAGATATGGCCGTTTATAAGTTAATTACTTTATTAACTATAATTAACAAATTAATTACAAATTTTGCCCTTTAACCTTTCATCCTCGTTTAAACTTCCAGATTTCGATATCAACCAAAGCTTGCATCCTAGGGTTCGCCATTTCAAGCTTGTTTTATAATTAAAATAAATTTATACGCTTTAACTCCGATTTAAATAAAATTTTAGTCGTTATTATTTATAATAAATCATTTTAAATATTCAAAATCCATTAAAATAGCTAAAATAAATTTTTTTAGATTGGTTCAGAAATTCCGTGTTGTTGCAGTTTCCTTGGCCCGATTGCCTTATTTCGAAAAACACGTATACAAAGGGAACAAAAGGAAGTGCTATCGATTTTTTTTGAACCATTTAAACTGAAATGATTTATAAAATACGATTACATTATTGTATTTGTAACTTATCCAATACTGCAACAAATATTGTATCTGATGAATATAGATGTAAATTCTATGTAAAAACGAATATTCATATAACGATCATATACAACACTTGTCAGGTGAGGCCAAAAAATCTCTAAGGAGTTCACATAAGTAAAACACATTTTATAATTTCTATTTTAATGTCTACGAAATATTTTTCAATACATTCAATAAATATTTGTTAACTAAAGTTTAAATTTTAAAACATACTTCAATTTTCATTCAACTACAACGTATTCCTATAAAATAATTTATTGTTGTTATACTCATTTCAAAATTTTATAAATTATTCAATTATTTATATGTTTTACTTAATGAATTTGAAATGTGAACACATACTTTAAAATTTAGCTAACTACCTCCAGTTTTAAATTATGGCATAAGCTTGCACTTTTAATAAATTATATTTATTTTAAGCTATGCTACCACATACATCTAACACACGCTAGCAATTTTAATATAGTACACATATTTTCATCTGCATGACAACAAACATTGTTTTTAAGTTTAAAAAATATTCGCACAAACTTATCAATAAACATGTTAATCAATAATATATGCTAGTTTTCAAATCACACTAACAATCAATAATTTTACATCAACTAACACAATATTATGATAACTACTACGCGATAATCATTGTTTTCAACCTTCCAATAAATTATATTTACTCCCAGATCGACCTAAAACACAATTATCATCATACTTAAATCATATAGCCATCAACTTCCAATTTTCAAACCCATAAACATTATATTAAACCCCTAGAATTGACCCTAGTTAAGCAAAAATTAGGGGTAAAAGACATGCTAACAAGATTTGAGAGGCTTGGAGGTGCGTTGGGAGGCACGACAACCTACAGCGACGAAGGAGCGATAGAGGTAGATCTTTTTTTTGGAATGAAGCAATGAGGAAGAAAAGGCTCAGGCAGCTGGTTTATATAGGTCGAGCAACAGCTTGCAACGACCGATTTTTTTAGTCTTCGCTAGCCGTCAAGCCTTCAAAACAGCTGCTCTTGTTGTATTGGTTATTTAATAACTTGAGTACACCAAGCAAAAAATAACATATTATCACCCAACACTCGTAGCTCAGTTGGTTAGAGTCGGGCGAATTGGGATGAGACTTAGGTATCAGGTTCGAGGGTCGCCTCTACCAATTTCTAGGATGAATATCTCGGTGGTGCGAAGACGTTGAAAAATCGGAGTATACACCACCCGCGGGGTTTACTAAGACCGACAAGCTATGTCTTGAGTAAAGTCTTAGGTTCGACACAAAAATAAAAAAAGTAGCATATTATCATATTATATTCATCCTAGATAAAACAACAAACAAGGGTTTGAGTTCCATAGCAATATGGATAGATAGTCCTTGATATACTCCTGCTCTTCAAAATTCATTTAAGAATAGAAGTCAAGATAAATGTCTGGGCAGAAAGTGGTGATAAGCACCGCCATGTTGAATTTAAAGGTATACTAATTACATATCTTGTTGAATTTTATTTTTGAATAGAAAAAACACTGCCCTTTGGAATAAATAAGCACTACCTATATAAAAGCACTATCAACTCCTGATTAAACTTATTTATTTCTTTAAAGAACTGTTACAATGTCTGAAGTTATGATCCCTTCACTTATATTTTCCTATAAAGTTAACAATTGCGTATTATGCATACACAAAAAATGAACAAATTTTTTTGCTACTAATTCCTGAATGTTTTGCAGTGCAGGAAATTTAGTTCATGTAGTTCTAAAGTAATTCGATTAATTATACCTCCTTTCACTGTTGATTCACAAACTATTATCCATTACATCAAACCTAATATTAACTGTTGTGTAAATGAAACTTTTTATAGTCACTTATATTAGAAAAGTTAAATGAACTAGTTGATATTAATGGTGATGAAACACCAGAAGTAAGGCTGAGTGCATATGTGGCAGCAAAAGGATTTGAGACTGGAGGTAGAGTCGAGCTAGGTTCCAGGGCAAGTCCTGACAGACAACCGCCTTGGACAACCCCCTTAGTTAGGGGAAACATGGAGGAGGGGGTTGATGATGGTCAACAGAATGTTTAATTTACTAAAATATATTATATATTCTATTTGCAAAGGAAGCGTTGGTACAGTGGTTGGTCATAGAAATGTCTTTTGGTAGGTATGCTGTTTATACCTATTACTAGCCGTTTTGAAAAAAAAAATTGCCTGCCTTTGAATTTTTTTTTTGCCTGTATGCTCAGTTTTCCTAGGGTAACTCTTACAAGTGAGTCAGCCTTGAGCAGAATTAGCGGATATGGGGAAGTTGTAACACCAGATATGGTTCCTTGAGTTCAAGAAACTCAACCGACACCAGTGGTTCGTAGAACGCGTAGAGGTCGTGCTTATGCTTTACTAATGTTTAAGTCTAAAAGAAATGCATGAGAAACAACAAAGTATTAATGAGAAGAAAGTAAAGGAAATCGAGGAGCCGCGACATTTGATTCAGTCTTCTCAAAATTTATCATCAATTCCTCATCTCCACCAGTACAACTGTCATTTACACAAGAAGAGCCTCTAAACACAAGTCACCAACCACTGACCCAAAATCAATCAACAACAGATTTCCACCTAATAGCCGGTAGTCCATCATAATTTATCTTATCAACAATTTGAACCTTTCTATTATCCGCATCAATATCATCCATTATTATACCCTCAAGTGCCTCATCCAACAAGAGACTTCACCTCAACCCTTAATGATATGGATTTTTTATAGTTCATGATTCGAGGTTCCAATTCAATAAGTAATTGGTCAACAAGGCTCGCTGTATTTAAGAACTTTGTGTTCCTAGTTTGTGAATTTGTTGTATCTAGTTTAGGTGGTATAGTCCTTTGTTTCTACGCTTTTGTTTAAATTGTATTACATTTATTTGACCTAACAATGTTTCTTTTTAGTTCCATATAAAAATTCTCTCTTTTTAGTTTATATCGGTTTGAAATTTGATTTTGCAGTGGTTATTTCTGAAAGATGATGTTTACTGTATTGAAAATTTATAGTCCTTTCAAATATTGCTTATTGTTATCATATTATAATGTTAGAAATGTGCAGGTTGTCATATTACAATTGTAGATGCAGGTTGTGAGCTATAATTTCAACTAATGCTTATTGCTATGTTTTACAATGCATACAATATATGTGCGTTTTTATAATGTTATAGATTTTTAGTTGTAACACCCCGAATTTTCAGTTAACATTAAATTACCAAATTAAAATATACTTAATTCAAAATGAAAGAATAAAGGGAAACGGGTTACGCCGTTGCGTTCGTCTCAGAATTCTGCTAGAGATAGAGTCCGAGTTTGTGTAAATCAGATCTCGTATGAAGGAGTTATGACCTCCGAAAGTTTCAGAATTCAATTTAAATTTCAAATAGCTTAGAATTCAGTTTAAATTTCAAAAACAGACCCAAACTGGGCTGGGCAGGAAAATTCCCGCCCATGAACCAATTCAACCTGAGGGTCGACCTGGGTGTCGACCTGGGTAACCAGGTCGACCAGGCGGTCGCCCTGGGGGTCGACCTGCCCAGTCGACCTGGTCAGGTCCTGGCTGGCCTGGTCGGGTTTTGGTCAAATTTCTGAGCTTTGGTGTGTCACTAGGGTTGATTTGTCACTTTCTGATTGGCTCCTCTTGGTGCGTATGGTCTGGATTCACTCTATGACCATCTGAGGGCTCAAATCAATCTGAAATTCTATAAATACAACCCAACACTCAACCTCAATTCACACAAATAAAGTAGAACTAGAGCCGTCATGCTGCTGCGAGGAAACTAGGAGTAGCCGTCAGTTAGAGAAAGCTTAGGGACAATCAAAATCTAATTCAATTAAGAATCAAAACAACGTTTATCTGCCCAAAGGAAAGCATTGCAAATTCAGAACTCAGAAACCAGAACTCAAGTCCGTCGTTCGTTGTAAGTTTAGTTATGTTTTGGGATGCGAATCAAAATCAATGTCATGCCTTGGAAATAAATTGAAAATAGAACGATGTTTATTATGTTATATGTGGAATTGAATGATATTCATCTATGTCTGTGGTTCTATTTTGTTATCATGTTGAATTGGGAATTAATGGATAAGTCTATTCATATGTATATGAACTTGGAGTATAACCTGTTATGACAAGTTGTGTAGTTTATCATGTTATGCAAGTTTTAGGTTGTAAAATCCTATCACATATGTGACCAAATGTTAGTTCTACATGTTTATGTGTATATGTTAAACCTATGCCATAATTCAAGTTCACACTTATTTATATGTTTGTGATTGATTTGCAAGTTCACATATATGTAAGATGATTTAGTATGTGTTGTAAATTCACATATATGTAAGTTGATTTAGTCTATGTTGCAAATTCACAAATATGTCTACGATGCAAATCAACATATATGTATGTTGCTTAGTCTACGTTGCAAGTTCACACCCATGACATTCATGATAACCATTTTGCAAGTTCACCCCTATTGTGTTCATATTGACTATGCCAAAAATGCCAAGTTTACACCTATGTCATGTTTATGTTAATGGATTTCTTTACGCAAATTTTGTATACGCTAAATTAGGCTAAGTTTTTAGCCTAATATTATATGTCAAAAATCATGTGAGCGGAAAATTAGGCTAAGATTGTTAGCCTAATATTTAGACGAGGTAACATTGGGAAAAATTGGTAATTATAGGAAACTTGACATAAATGGGTAAAAAATCACACAGATAATTTATGGCTTGAAACGGTATAAATTATATACCTAAAAATAATGAATTTGGAAAGTGGGCCATAACATTTAATTGTTAACAAATTTTCATATAGGAATAAAAGAACAAATATGTAAATTTAGAAAATACGAATATGCTTAACCCGAGGTTGGAATGAGTTGTGTTGTAGACCTGCCCGGACCCGCCCGGTTGTCCAGTAATCACAACAATACCTATCCAATGTGGGAGGTTAAGGCATTAAGACTAATAAGGACCCGAGGTTAGACTGAGTTGCGATGTAAACCTGCCCGGAACCGATCGGCTGTCCAGTAACCACAACAATACCAGTCTAATGTGAGTGGTCGGTGCTTTAATGAATAAATTAAAACTAGAATGAGGATGGTAGGGTTAAGTTAACTAAAACACTTAACCAATTCAACATGTTAACTAAACTGATGGATGGGTTTAGGTTAATACAGACACTTAACCACTTAACATGTTTGACTAGAAAACCCTGGTAACCGAGACCCATTTCAGCAGTAACCCAATTAGGTATCATGGTACCCTGAAACTAGGCAGGGTGGGGCACGATTACTGGGCTGATTGTAAGCGGTCAAAAGCGACGACGGTTGGTGTAACTGTGCGGGTTCTAACAGAGTGCAGGTGTGCACACACTTCAGAGCAGACAAACAGGGCACTGAGCACCAGTAGTATAACCTATGCATTCTAGAATTGTGTCGGGCCGCCACCATGGGACCTGATACACCCCATGGTGGGACCAACATAGGAATCTACAATCAAGTGGGGCCGTACGACACATATGTTTATGCGAGTAGGCGCCGATCATTAGAAAGGGGATCACTTCACCCTGATCATGGGGTGCCAATTGAGGCAGTGCAAGTAGGTGCAGAGAAGAAATAGTGAGTGCATTTAGTATAGTTAGTATTTCCTGCCATATCTTATCTTATATTCTGGTATTGTCCTGTTCTCAGTTTATACAAGTCATGATCTTTTTATTGTTCTCATGCTAGAATTATAACTAGACTTACCAAACTTATGTCTGACCCATTTTCCTTTCGCTTTCTTTTCTTCCGTCCCCCCCCCCCCCCAGGTCCACAGGGAGGAAACACCTCAGCTTAGTCAGATTTTTCATCCAGCTTGAAGAGAGAGAATGTATTGCTTGGATCTCTTTCGTTTTGGGCTATGGCTTTGGACATTCTATGGGGATTTATGCAGTTTAAATTTTGTTTCATGCTACTTTAAGTTTTAAATCAAGACAGTATTATGGTTATAATAATTGGAAGTTTGTTTTGAGGCAATAATGGAAATGTTTTGTATGAACACGTATTTATGAAATGAAAGTCTGATTGTTTTCCGCTGCTTATATATAAATATATATATATATATGTGTGTGTGTGTGTATGTGTGTGTGTGTATTTATATCCGTCTTGTGTTTTATCTGTGACTCATACTTATAAACCTCCACCGAAGTTAAGACATTCCCTTTGTAAGTGACCTTAATAGAGGTGGGGTGTTTCACTTGCTATCAGAGCGAGGTTTACCAGATTAGACAAAGGTTTTTGAAACTATTTTCAAAAATAAGTTTAAAGAAGCATTTTTTTTTCAAGAAAGAGCGTTGTTTTTAAAAAAAAGGCATAATTCCCCAAAGCCATACGCACTATCTCTCTATCCTTTTGTCTTGAATCTTTCCTTTTTGTTTCACCATGTCGAGGAATATTAACCTTCCAGAGGGAGTACCGACACCTGGCTGGTTCCGAAGGTACCTAGAGGCTAGAGCCAATGGTGCGGGCCCAGCAGACATTCCTCCTCCCACAGTGGCAGCAGTTCCTCCTCCTCCTCATGGAAATACTTTCGCTAAGACATGTAGAGACTTCAAGGCTATGGGTGGAAAGGACTTTTATGGAACTGAATCCTTTGTAGTGGCAAGGAACAAGCTGAAGGAGACCGAAGAATTGTTCGTCATCTTCGAAGTTGACGACAGGCAAAAGATACAGTTAGCAGTGTGGTTGCTTAAAGACGAAGCTTCTTATTGGTGGGAAGTTACCCATGCTGAGAGGCCAGTGGAAACTTGGGAAGATTTCAGGATGAGGTTTGAGATGAAATTCCTCTCCCAAGCTGAAAGAAGCCTGCAGATGTAGAAGTTCCTAACTCTTAAACAAGGAAGTTTGACGATCAAGGAGTACGTCAATAAGTTTAATTAGCTGGCCAGATTTGGGCTGGTTTTGTAAACACCCAACACAAGAAGGCCCTTCACTTCGTCAAAGGTCTGAATGAGCCTCTACACAGCCTTGCTATGACCCATATGCCCATGGGGGCGACTTATGAAAGCTTGGTGGACATAGCGCTGCTACACGAGGAAGATAAAGGCAAGAAAGATGCAAAGGTGGAAGTGCCTCAAGAAAAGAAAGAGGGTTTGAAGGCTAAGAAAACAGACTACAAGAAGGGCGGGAAAAACAACATATCCCGTGAAAAGAGAAGGTGTAATTTCGGTGGCATTGTTGGACATATAGCGAAAGACTGTAGAAAGAAGAAGGCGAAGATGAATGGTGGTTGTTTCCATTGCGGTGAGACTGGACACCTGGCTAAGGACTGCCCAAAGAAGCGGGGGCAGGGACAGAAGACTGGATCCACTTCAGGGGGACAGGTTCACGCGCTGGTGGCACCTCCGCAGGAACGAGGTAGAAATATTTCTATAGAAAGTTTAGTTTACCTCTATGATCATCCAGTTTGCACTCTCTTTGATTCTGGAGCATCACACTCCTTTATTTTATCTGCTTTAGTAGAATCTCTGCATCTAGATACTAGTATAGTATAAGATCCCTTGGTTGTTTCAAATCCAATTGGGGGCTCAGCTTATTTGTCAATGGTTTGTTTGGACTTGAAAATCTCTATTCTAAGCATTGAGTTTAGATGTAGTGCCTTTGTTTTGGATTTCTCGGGATATGGATTGATCTTAGGCATGGACTGGTTATCCAGTAATGGTGCCATTCTTGATTGTGAGAAAAGAGTGGTTAGACTCTTGACTCGGCTCGGTAACACTCTAGAAATTTCTTTTAATCCCTTGAATGCTGTTATGCTTAGTTATCTAGGGTCGCTTGATGCTTCTGTTGGGAATTTGCAGTCAGTTAGAGTGGTCCGTGAATATCCGGATGTCTTTGAAGAGGTGAAGGGCTTATCTCCGAGGCGGGAAATAGACTTCCGCATATATCTTGTTGATAATGCAAAGCCCATAGCTTTACTTGTTAGACACATGGCTTCAAAGGAGAGAAAGGAGCTCAGTAAGCAAGTTAAGGAGCTTCTCGAGAAGGGTTTATAAGGCAGAGTATCTCGGAATGGGGTTCTCTAGTGGTGTTCGCCACCAAAGCAGATGGCTCACTACGTCTTTGTGTGGATTATAGAGAGATAAACAAGCTGACTAAGAAGAATAGACACCCGCTTCCCAGAATAGACGATATGTTTGATCAGCTTGTAGGTGCGTCGGTTTTCTCCCAACATGATCTGGCTACTGGGTTCCATCAGTTAAGGGTTGCTGAAGATGGCATTGATAAGACGGCGTTCAGAACCCCAGATGGTTTCTTCGAGTGGCTTGTCATGGCTTTCGGCCTGACAAACGCACCTGCATATTTCGTAGACCTAATGAGCAGGGTGTTCAGAGAATTCCTCAACAAGTTTGTGGTTGTCTTCGTAGATGATATTTTGAGCTTCTCAAAGAATGAGGAAGAAC
Organism: Allium sativum; assembly: GCA_030737875.1. NCBI lineage: Eukaryota > Viridiplantae > Streptophyta > Magnoliopsida > Asparagales > Amaryllidaceae > Allium > Allium sativum. The sequence goes on along the minus strand of CM060915.1, from coordinate 973,782,351 downwards.
ATGCTCAGCATCTGAAGGAGATCATGGATAATCTCCGGGCACATCAGCTAAAAGCAAAATTTTCTAAGTGCCACTTCTGGAGAGAAGAAGTAAGGTTTCTTGGACATATAGTGTCCAAAGAGGGGTTAGCTGTGGACCCCGCGAAAGTAGTGGCGGTGCAAGATTGGAAGGCACCAAGAAATGCAACCGAAGTCCGAAGCTTTCTTGGGCTAGCAGGTTTTTACCGAAAGTTCATTAGCGATTTTGCGAAAATCTCAGCCCCACTCACAAGGCTAACAAAGAAGAATCTAGAATTCGTCTGGGATTTGGATTGTGATATTGCTTTCCAATGCTTGAAAAGGGCTCTCACAACAGCCCATGTTCTTACATTGCCAGATGGAAGCAAAATGTTCACAGTATACATAGATGCAAGCAGAACGGGACTTGGTGCTGTTCTGATGCAAGAAGGGAAGGTAGTAGCTTATGGTGGAAGACAATTGAAAGTTCATGAAAAGAACTACCCAACCCACGATCTTGAGTTAGCCACCATCGTCTTTGCGCTTAAGTCTTGGCGCCATTATCTCCTAGGTGAGAAGTTCGAATTATATACTGACCATAAATCATTGAAGTATCTTTTGTCACAGAAAGACCTTAACTTGAGGCAGCAAAGGTGGATGGAGTTTCTTGCCTCGTATGATTTTGAGATTTCCTATAGTCCTGGCAAGGGCAACGTAGTGGCAGATGCCTTAAGCAGAAAGAAGCTAACCTTAAGCCCTCTCATTGTGGAAAGGCAAAGCTTGGAGTTCATAACAATCTTTAACTTCAGACCCTCCACCGACTTTGTACTTGACCTACTAGCAACATTAGAAGTGTGACCAACTCTATTAGACTCAGTCGGGGCCGCACAATGCGAAGACCCTCAGCTTGTTGATGCGATTGATAAGCTAATTAGGGGTGAAACTTCCAGTCACCTCAATAGGTACTCCATCGATGGTAAGGGTTGGCTGAGGCAAGATGGAAGATTATGCGTCCCACAAGCAAGGAATTTGATAAAGATGGTTCTCAAGGAAGCACACCATTCCAAGATGACAATACACCCACGTGGAGACAAGATGTACAAAGACGTAAAGAGAGTTTTCTTTTGGAACAACATGAAGAAGGACATGACAGATTTCATTTCTAAGTGCATGATATGCCAACAGGTCAAGGCGGAACAAAAGAAGCCTGGAGGACTGCTTCATCCTCTAGAAGTCCCACAATGGAAGTGGGATAGCATATCAATGGACTTTATTGACGGGTTGCCTAGGTCAAGAAGGGGCAATACTAGCATTTGGGTAATAGTGGACAGGCTCACAAAAAGTGCCCACTTTATACCTGTCAAGAGTAGAAGGACTGCTTCATCTCTAGCATCTCTTTATCTCAAGGAAATAGTTCGACTCCATGGAATATCCTCCAGCATAGTGAGTGAACGAGATCCTATCTTTACGAGCGAGATTTGGCGGAGTCTGCAAGAAGCTGTAGGCACACAGTTATGCTTGAGCACGGCCTATCACCCCCAAACTGATGGTCAGACGGAGAGGTTGAACAAAGTATTAGAATATCTTTTGAGACTGTGCATTCTTTACTTTGGAGGGACATGGGAGGATCATCTTCCTTTAGTGGAATTTGCCTACAACAACAGCTACCAAGCCACCATCGACATGGCGCCCTTCGAAGCTTTGTATGGAAGCCCGTGACGATCACCAACTTGTTGGAGGGAGTCTATAGACAAGCTTATACTTGGGCCAGACATGATTAGAGAGACTTCAGAAAAAGTGGACTTGATACGAAGGAGAATGAAGACTGCCCAAGATAGACAGAAATCCTACGCAGACAAAAGAAGGACCGAGCTTGAGTTTGAGGTTGGGGACAGGGTTTTCCTTAAGGTATCTCCTTTAAGGAACGTCGTTTGCTTTGGATCCGTAGGAAAGCTAACATCAAGATTTGTAGGACCATTCCCTATCATCGAGAAGATTAGGAAAATGGCTTATAGAGTAGAGCTACCCGAAAGGTTGGCTGAAATTCACAATGTCTTTCACGTTTCTCATCTTCGGAAATGTTTACATGAGTCTACGGAAGTGGTGGAGCCAAGCATCCTAGAAGAAGTTAAAATAGAACGAGAAACAACTATGAGGAGAGTTCCAACTCGAATCGTAGGAACTGAAATCGAAAAGCTACGCAACCGCGATGTCAAGCTTGTTAAAGTTCAATGGAGCGATGCCGAGGGAGACGCGACTTGGGAAACTAAGGACAAAATACGCGCTGCCTACCCTTTTCTTTTTGAGGGTACATCTTTGACCTCTCTTTTTCCATAAGTTTATGCTTGTATCTACCTTTTAGTGTATCTTCTCGGTCCTTTTTCTCCTAATTCCTTAGGTAGAAACTAATGGATATAAGCATGTATTTGAAACATGTTATGGTTGATGGCTGCAAGTGGTTGCTAGTGGTTGCTAATGGTTGCTCGTGGATGCATATACACACACCCTAGGTATTAGATCGGCTCAGTCACTTCCATATTGCATATGCATATATGTATTCATATTTGTATGTGGTTGAAACTTGATATGTTGTCATATGAGTGTCGCATTTGTACGAATGGTTGCACACTCATGTAGAATTATGAGTAAGGAAAAATTAGCATACATAATGGATTCATGACACTTACATGATTTGCATTAAGGAGGTCAACTGAATCAGTAGACCGCCTGATTTTGCATTAGATAAGGATATGTACACACATTATGCATATGATCATGAAGCATTAGAAGTCTTTTAAGGACAATGGACGTCTGTGTTAGTTGGTTGAGTAGATGGATGATTGGATGTTAGGAAATACGTTCCTCCAGACATGAAGATTTCGGGGACGAAATCCTTTATGGATGGGAGAATGTAACACCCCGAATTTTTAGTTTACATTAAATTAATAAATTAAAATATACTTAATTCAAAATAAAAGAATTAAGGGAAACGGGTTATGCCTTTGTGTTCGTCTCGGAGTTCTGTTGAGATAACATCCGAGTTTGTGTAAATCGGATTCCGTATGAAGGAGTTATGACCTCCGGAAGTTTCTGAATTCAATTTAAATTTCAAACAGCTCAGAATTCAGTTTAAATTTCAAAAACAGACCCAAACTGGGTTGGGCGGGAAAATTCCTGCCCAGGAAACAGGTCGACCTAGGGGTCGACCTGGGTGTCGACCTGGGTACCCAGGTCGATCGGGGGGCGACCTGGGGGTCGACCTGCCCAGTCGACCTGGTCAGGTCCTGGCTGGCCTGGTCGGGTTCTGGTCAAATTTCTGAGCTTTGGTGTGTCACTAGGGCTGATTTTTCACTTTTTGATTGGCTCCTCTTGGTGTGTATGGTCTGGATTCACTCTATGACCATCTGACGGCTCAAATCAATCTGAAATTCTATAAATACAACCTTACCCTCAACCTCAATTCACACAAATAAAATAGAACTAGAGCCGTCATGCTGCTGGGAGGAAACTAGGAGTAGCCGTCAGTTGGAGAAAGCTTAGGGACGATCAAAATCTAATTCAATTAATAATCAAAACAACGTTTATCAATCCAAAGGAAAGCATTGCAAATTCAGATTTCAGAAACCAGAACTCAAGTTCGTCGTTCGTTGTAAGTTTAGTTATGTTTTGGGATGCAAATCAAAATCAATGTCATGCCTTGGAAATAAATTGAAAATAGAACGATGTTTGTTATGCTATATGTGGAATTGAATGATATTGATCTATGTCTGTGGTTCTATTTTGTTATCATGTTGAATTGGGAATTAATGGATAAGTCTATTCATATGTATATGAACTTGGAGTATAACCTGTTATGACAAGTTGTGTAGTTTATCATGTTATGCAAGCTTTATGTTGTAAAATCCTATCACATATGTGACCAAATGTTAGTTCTACATGTTTATGTGTATATGTTAAACCTATGTCATAATTCAAGTTCACACTTATTCATATGTTTGTGATTGATTTGCAAGTTCACATATATGTAAGATGATTTAGTCTATGTTGTAAGTTCACATATATGTAAGTTGATTTAGTCTATGATGCAAATTCACATATATGTCTATGATGCAAATCCACATATATGTATGTGGCTTAGTCTACGTTGCAAGTTCACACCCATGACATTCATGATAACTATTTTTCAAGTTCACCCCTATTGTGTTCATATTGACTATGCCAAAAATGCCAAGTTTACACATATGTCATGTTTATGTTAATGGATTTCTTTATGCAAATTTTGTGTACGCTAAATTAGGCTAAGTTTTTAGCCTAATATTATATGTCAAAAATCATGTGAGCGGAAAATTAGGCTAAGATTGTTAGCCTAATATTTAGACGAGGTAACATTGGGAAAAATTGGTAATTATAGGAAACTTGACATAAATGGGTAAAAAATCACACAGATAATTTATGGCTTGAAACGGTATAAATTATATACCAAAAAATAATGAATTTGGAAAGTGGGCCATAACATTTAATTGTTAACAAATTTGCATATAGGAATAAAAGAACAAATATGTAAATTTCGAAAATACGAATATGGTTAACCCGAGGTTGGATTGAGTTGTGTTGTAGACCTGCCCGGACCTGCCCGGTTGTCCAGTAATCACAACAATACCTATCCAATGTGGGAGGTTAAGGCATTAAGACCAATAAGGACCCGAGGTTAGACTGAGTTGCGATGTAAACCTGCCCGGAACCGACTGGCTGTCCAGTAACCGCAACAATACCTGTCTAATGTGAGTGGTCGGTGCTTTAATGAATAAATTAAAGCTAGAATGAGGATGGTAGGGTTAAGTTAACTAAAAAACTTAACCAATTTAACATGTTTAAGGATGGGGTTAAGTTAATAAAGACACTTAACCACTTAACATGTTTGACTAGAAAACCCAAGTACGGGGACCCGTTTCAGCAGTAACCCAATTAGGTATCATGGTAACCTGAAACTACGCAGGGTGGGGCACGATTACTGGGCTGATTGTAAGCGGTCAAAAGCGACGGCGGTTGCTGTAGCAGTATGGGTTCTAACGGAGTGTGGGCGTGCACACACTTCGGAGCAGATAAACAGGGCACTGAGCACCAGTAGTATAACCTATGCATTCTAGAATTGTGTCTGGCCGTCACCATGGGACCTGATACACCCTATGGTGGGACCTGCATAGGAATCTACAATCAAGTGGGGCCGTATGACACATATGTTTATGCGAGTAGGAGCCGATCTTTAGAAAGGGGATCACTTCACCCTGATCATGGGGTGCCAATTGAGACAGTGCAAGCAGGTGCAGAGAAGAAATAGTGAGTGCGTTTAGTATAGTTAGTATTTCCTGCCATATCTTATCTTATATTCTGGTATTGTCATGTTCTCAGTTTATACAAGTCATGATCTTTTTATTGTTCTCATGCTAGAATTATAACTAGTCTTACCAGACTTATGTCTGACCCATTTTCCTTTCGCTTTCTTTTCTTCCGTTCCCTCCCCTTCCCCTCCCCCCTAGGTCCACAGGGAGGGAACACCTCAGCTTAGTCATATTTTTCATCCAGCTTGAAGAGAGAGAATGTATTGCTTGGATCTCTTTCGTTTTGGGCTATGGCTTTGGACATTCTATGGGGATTTATGCAGTTTAAATTTTGTTTCATGGTTCTTTAAGTTTTAAATTAAGACATTATTATGGTTATAATAATTGGAAGTTTGTTTTGAGGCAACAATGGAAATGTTTTGTATGAACACATATTTATGAAATGAAAGTCTGTTTGTTTTCCGCTGCTTATATATATATATATGTTTATATCTGTCTTGTCTTTTATCTGTGACTCATACTTATAAACCTCCACCAAAGTTAAGACATTCCCTTTGTGAGTGACCTTAATAGAGGTGGGGTGTTTCAGTAGTACTATTGTGTATATGATGTTGTTAGAATTTGATCAAGAGAGAAGAAATAGATTAAAGAGTTAAACAATTGAAAGGCTACATTTTTATTGGTTACTTTTACAAAAGATACATGTTTGATTTACAATGCTAAACCTTGCCTCTATTTATATATGGGTTGTCCTTATCTAAAAGAGTATTCTAGATAAGAATATTATAAAGCATATATGTGGGTCTATTATAATAAATAATTCTATACTAAATATATACCCAAATCAATACAATGCCAAATATAAACGGTAATCAATGCAATACCAAATAAAGGCAACATATCTTATTTTTATCTCTAACATCCCCCTCAAACTCATGATGCGAAAAATCGTGAGTTTGCCAAATAGAAGCTGCAAACTGAAGAGAAGCAAGATCGAGCACCCATTTCAATATTGTTTGAGAGTAACAACAAACACCAAGCACCAAATACCAGATTCTCAATAGCAACTCAACAATCTTCAATTTGATCGGTAAGCAAAAGATCTGAGCGGCCAAATGACAAAACTGATCCCGAGTGTGTTTGTATGTTTGCATCCCCCAAACATATAAAGAAAACAAAATAAACCAAAATGGGATGAGTTTGCATATGTTTGCATCCTCCAAACATATCAAACGAAAACAAAACCAAAACCAAATCAACAGGAATGAATCAGCATATATTTGCATCTCCAAACATACCTTACAGTACCACCTACCACCTTCAATCAACGTCAATTGCTTTCCTAATAAACAAGGTTACCGATACAGACATCAAACGAACAACAAATATCTTCAAGCTAATGTTACTATCTAATAACTCAATCAACCAATCATCACCATCACCCAGCTCTCCATACAACACAACGTCTCCCCACTAATTCCCTGCTACAATCAGAATCACCATACGCAAAGCCATAAATCACCACAGTCACCAGATCAAAACAAAAAAACATCACCACGTTCAAACCACAACAGTAACATACGCCTCTTATCTACAATCGGCAGCGCTAGCAAGAACCACTGCAATACTCCCTCATCACAACTCCTTCCCTTCCTCAAATACTCGCGGCTGCATCACCAATTCACTTTCATAGCATCTCCCTTCTCTATATACACACCAGGGACACAATCCAAACAACTAACTTCAATAACTCCATCCTCCCAAAACTGCAAACATCCTACTTCTTCATGCTCAGAAAACAAACAACAGAAAACCTAAAACCATTACAAATCCCATCCTATCACTATTTGCCTCCCACAACACTGAAACCACTTCACCAAACCATTACATGAAAACACAAACCTTCATTTACAAACACACAAACCACATACACCTCAAACAAAATCAATCCAGACTCTCACCATCTCTCTTTTTTTACATAAAGACTACATTAACGAAATCACATAAAAAAACTCACAAATTATACAGTTGCAAAGGAATAGTACAACATATGACATGCAAATAGGGTTCATACACCCCTTTGATGCCCAACAGCACATTAGAGCTCACCACTAACCATCAACCTTTCAGTGACAGGCAGAGACAAAAGCAACAAGGTAGCTTCATCGCTAAATAAATTAAAAATCCAACTTGATAAGGAAGAACATTGGTGACAACGACACTCAACAGCAACAACCGATCACAAAAAAAAAACTCACTTCAAATCTTCTAATTTTCTCTTTCCTTCTCTAACCTAGCTCTGATACCATGTTCGAATTTGATCAAGAGAGAAAAGAGAGATTAAACAGTTAAACAATTGAAAGGCTACATTTTTATTGATTAATTTTACAAATGATACATGATTGATTTATAATGCTAAGCCTTGCCTCTATTTATACATGGGTTTTCCTTATCTAAAAGGTTATTCTAAATAACAATATTCTAAAGTAAATATTTGGGTCTATTATAATAAATAATTCTATACTAAATATAGACCCAAATCAATACAATACCAAATATAAACGGTAATTAATTCAAAACCAAATAAAGGCAACATATCTTATTTTTATCTCTAACAGATGTGATATTATAAGGTACACTTTTGCAGGCACTTTTATTTGTCTCTATTATAAAACATTGTGAAGCACACTGCATGCATATTTCTCTGTCTCCAAAGCAACTATTTAAGGTAAAATTTTATGCAAAACATAAGACGCCTCCATGTATTATTAGAGGCAGCACTTTTTGGGACTCTTTATAATTTGCCTCTCATAGTTTTGGTGGCATATTAATAATATTTTGGGTATTGAAGGCTTTGATGAAACGCCTTTACTATTTCTAATTTTCTATGGTAATTAACTAAGTTATGCCTGTTTATAAAGTATATAATGCAAACAACCTTGTTCTAAAAGTAATTACATGAATAGACCTATTTCAAATTAACGAAGGCGAGTTTTCAAAACTCGCACGAAAGCGCGTTTTCAAAGCTTACGTGTATGCATTTGGGTATTAAATTCCTTAGCGACTTTCTAGAAATTTGATTTGGACATAACTCAATATCTATAATATGAAATCTCCATTTTTTTGTTCCATTACTAAAATATAGTTCTATAGGTTTGAACGTTTTGTGATTCAATGAATTCCGACGTATAACGATTACTATATGCACGAATGAAGTTCAAAAACGTTAAACTATGAACTACTATGACATCTAAATAGTATATATAGCTTAACCAAACAGCATAAAACAAATACCAAATTCCAATATTCAAATATAAGAGACATAGATAATCTGATTAAGGATAGATAAGTTCAAAACATAAGAAATACAGGTACACGAAATGCAACACACTGACATCGCATCAACAAACAAACGTCACCATTTTAGGCTATTGAAGTACAACGCTTTCGGTTATGTCCCTGCGAGCCACATTTGCTGCACCTATTTGTTTTGGGTGTTTGATGCTCGTCCATAACATTTTTGAATCTCCTTGATTTTGGTCAGGCTAGTCTTCTGACAGGCGGAGTCAACATTCGTGGACCGTTGTATGGGTCCCAGTGTTTCTTATCACGTATAGGAATAAACTCTGGGTCATATGTAGCTCTATAAATTTGGACTACCATTCAGAAGCAAAATCGTGATGTGCTCAGTTACTACCAAAATCTTGTGCTGAACAAGCCGCCATCACATGAGCACATGGTATCTTCTGTAGTAGTGGGATTCTGCATGTACAGGTGCAATGAGAACCTTCTATCTCAACATCAAATTCATCTCCGTAATAGTGAATCACTTGCAATTTAAAACAACCAAATCGAACAAGCCTACAACGTCGTGCTTTAATAGCACAAGCTTTAATTTTAGCTTCCCATTTTGGAGTAAGTTTCGAATTCAGACCCTCCCTTTTTCCCCACCTCTTATAGAAATACTCAACTGATCGAAAGAACGTTCTTGCAATCAACGCCTTTATAGGCAAGGATCTGGCGCCTTTTAGTACACCATTAAAACTTTCAGATGCATTGGTTGTCATAATATGGAAGCAACCACCGTCATCTCTGTAAAGAGCCCAGTTTTCTTCGCAATTCCCTAGGCTTCGTTCAGTCCAGGTATGCTCCTCCGGCTTAGTTGCATTGATTTCTTCTCTATGTTTAGTGTATTCATCCACTTCTGAAGCACATGCAGCAGCATAAAACAAGCCTATAAGCCTCTTGTCTCGATGACCTACAGCTTGAAAATTTGCTTTAAGATGCCTTCATCCATCCTACAAAGCGCTTGGAATTCCTTTCATTCTGTCAAATATAAATGTAATGTGTCGATTTCGTACACTATAAATGAACTCACGCATGCATGAAAAGAATCAGGCCCAACTATCATATGACTCGGATTCGACCACCCCATAAGCTAATGGGAAAAGGTAGTCGTCCGCATCGACAGCAGTAACAACTAGCAGTATTCCTTTGTACTTACCGTACAAATGTGTCCCGTCAATAGAGAGCACTGGACGACAGTGTACGAAACCTGCAATGGAAGAACCAAATGCCCAAAAAGCACGCTCAAATACCCCAACATCATCCTGCACTATATGTCCTACTGAACCTGGATTGCTTCTTTTTATTTCCGCAAAATACTGAGGCAAATAAGAATAGGATTCGGCCCAGTCACTGTATATTTTTTCCAATGCTTTATTCAACGTTCGCCAAGCTTTCGTGTAACTGATTTTGATGAAGAGTTGCTCGTCGACAAGCATTTGCACCGTCCCAGCTGAGATATCCAAATTAGCCTTCACAAAAGACATGATTTTGGATACAAGAAACCCATAAATGGCTTGCTTATGGTTGGAATTAATCGTAGGGTTGACACAATTATAGTCATAAGGCAGCTTTCTTATTTCCCACCATCCAGTTTGTGATTTTTTCGACACTATAGCATGTATTCTCCACGGACAAGTATCATCAACATTACATACAATGGTGTATATTGTTTTATTTGACTTGATTGGCTTGTACGAAACACCGTGCAGAATAGACCATTCCGTAAGTTAGTGGAGAAAATATTCCTTCCTTGGAATACCATCCCAACAGAAAAACCATTTTATACGCAGGCAGCCGAGAATTTTTCACTAGAAAACTCTAGATTAGCCGCTACGGATCTGGCCATCATTTGCGCTGTGCAGAGGTCATCGTCCATGGGTACTTCCATTTGAACCTCATAACCATCTTCTTCGGTATCTACTATAGTTGGAAAGTCATAGTTCAGTGGTTCATTGTTGACTTCGGTCCAGCATGTATCATCAACAGTTGTCGTGGCAACCGCCATGTTGTCAATATGTTCGGCCTGTTGTGAAGGACCAGCACCCCAGTCTTCTTCGGGTTCTATAGTCAATTTGCTAATAAATGCATTTCAGTTAAATCTTACATTTCAACGAGTAGTTATAAAACTAAATTGATGTGCAACACATATCTTTGGCTCATATTTAACAGTTCTGACTGATCAGTTTGTTATTCTTGTTGTTGTTGTTGTTGCTGCTCATCCACATTTGGTGGAAAATATGGATTGGTGTACAAAGGAGAACTAAAGATGAGTGACGGATCATGATTTTGCAACATTTTTGTGAAATAACCTAAACTGCTACTCATTGTAAGCAGTGTGATTATTTCTTCCACGATTTCTTTTCTTGTTTTTACAACAAACAGCTCAATCGATTTCTTAATAGCGGAAAACATTACTTGTACATCTGCATCTTCTAAAAGTGCTACGGCTCTCGTCCCTGAATCAGTAGGCCAGTTAAGCGACAACTCGATATCATATTCGACAGGGTTAAATATGTTGCTTGGAAGACTGTTTCTTTCAAAGCATCAAGTGTGCAACCCCTTCGAACTCTCCCTGGTTTGCAAAATCCTCCCATATAACTTCCATTTTGGTGCTCATCCACGACCAATTCGCTGCCCTAGTAAAGTGCAGTAATAAAAGTAAGCGCCATTATTGAGTGAGTTTATTTTTTTTTAAAGTTATTTGAAGACATGATTGAAGTGTATGAAAAATAATGTGCTGAAGAGCTATGAAATAGGGAAACCATCTAAGCAACGTCACTGTCAAATTAACTTTAATCAACTCAGTGCGGTCATTGTCAAGTCAGAATTGGCAGAGCTTTAATCATGTCATAAAATAGATTCAATTTCAAAAAATAAAATAAACAAGCCTTGAATCAGAATTGGGAGAGCTTTAATCATGTCATCAAATTAGAAATAAAGCATTGTCATTTGTCCATACAACGGCTTTATCACAACGGACAAACGCTGAGTCAGATTTGGTAGATGTTTGTCAACTAAACAATTGGCCCAACTTTATCCGTGTCTAGTCAGATCACCTGATTTACGACAGATCGTACTGTACATAAACAGACTGACCCAGCTTTAATTTTTGGTAGCTAGTTTTCAATTCATCTTTATGTCATAATGTATAATGTATGAACCCGCAAACATACAAAGCTTTAATTCAAACTTCAAAAACTTAAAATAAATTATTAGAGAAACACAAACATACAGTACTTCGTATTAATCTTCCAAGTCCTACAAACACATAAAAAATAATTCAAACAAAAATTCATAAACTTACAACGACTACGGATAATAGAATAACCCACACTAAACTTCAGAAACCTACAACGACGATGGATAATAGAAACACTAGTGGTTACGGTTAAATTGCAAGTCCTCTAGGAGCTTTTTGAGACGTCTGATTTCTTGCTCTAACTCATTAGCATATGCCATGCCCCTAGGATAAAGCGGTTCGTCAATCCATTCTGAAAAATTGCATCTGTGGTGATAAAGAATACTTCGACGACCAATGTTTTCGCCATAATTAGATACGACAACTTCAGCCATATATTTCCACAGTGGCAACAAACAGGTACGAGTTAACCTCTTGCTCCATCATTGTTTGCAAAGTCATTCTGAAAATATATGGAGTTGAGAAGATGTGGTTGAGTATGAATTAGAATTATGAGAAGACTAGTGAATACATATAAATTTTAGGACTGACCAAAAGGATACGGGCGAGTTTTCAAAACTCGCACGAATGCGAGTTTTCAAAAGACGTCAGTATCCCGCCCCAAACAAAACATACCAAATTTGTTATTATTTTTGAAACATGGCTAATCATGTAATACTTTCTCCAAACAAGCCTACAATTGTGAATTTTCCATTATCTATTGTTCGTAGCGCATTAGGTTAGGTATACAATCTTTTCAGATACAAGAATTCATCTCCCAGATATTTATTAAAGGAGGTAACATTTGTTGATTTTGACATGCATTCACCTATAATTTTATATTTTCTTACAACTATAAAGCGTGCTTCATTTGCAAACACTTTCCCATCTTTCTCTTAATCTGTCCTCAATCAACCAATAATTCTATATAAAATAATGGATAGCACCACATCTGAAGAGTTCTATGCTACAGCTGTGAAAAACGTCCTTTGTAGTGATGCTCTTCTGAACGTCTTTTTCACTATTACCAAGTAATTGTAAATTTACCAGTACCATACCATACCAATACTATGGTAATGGTAAATTTACCAGTACCACACCAATATCAAGTAATTGGTAAAAAAATTGAGCCACTTTGGTTTACCAATGTTATCGGTATGATAACGGTAAATTTACCATTGTTAACGGTAAGTATAGTGGTAAAGAAAAGTCAAAACCAGTGATAACGGTAAATTTACCGATCATATCAAATTTATTTTTCACTATTAGATCAAACCATAACCATAGACACTTTTAACGATACGTCGTGGTTTTTAAGAAGATCTTGTCGTATTGTTTATGATGACGATTCTTTTTAAGTTTTATAAGGCTCAAAGTTTGAGATTATAAATGTTATTATCTCATATTATTGTAAATAAGCTGTGATGGATTAAGAAATACTTACATGTCAACTAAAACATGTCGTAATACTAATTAAATATCATAGAGTAATAATAAAAAACAAGATAATTGTTTTTTTTTTTTAGTGAAACAAAATTTGAATGTTTATTGTACTGGTAAATTTCACATTACCAGCCAACGGTATACCCGTTTATCGGTATACCACTGAATATTTTACCATTGATAACAGTAAATTATTGGTAGCTATTTTTGATTTACCAGTAGCACTGGTATGGTAATGATTCTCATGTATTGGTAGCGGTTACCATTACCATAACAGCCGTAGTTATGATTGTTTGCTTTGAACAACCTCTAATATACTAGCAAACACATGCTACACGCGCGGGGATATGATAAAAATAATGTTGATCAGAATACTTGATTAACGGACATTTGCAATGATGATTCCACGTGATCGAAAAAAGAAATCACCTTAAATATTTAAAAGTTAAATGAACTAGTTGATTTTAATGGCGATGAAACACCAGAAGTAAGGCTGCAAGAATATGTGGCAGCAAGAGGATTTGAGACTAGAGGTAGAGTCGGGCTCGGTTCCAATGCAAGTCCTGACAGAAAACCGGCTAGGACAACCCCCCAAGTGAGGGGAAACGTGAAGAAGGGGATTGGTGATGGTCGACAGAATGTTTAATTTATAAAAATATATGGTATATTCTATTTGCAAAGGAAACATTGGTACAGTGGTTGGTCATAGAAATGTCATTTGGTAGGTATGTTGTTTGATCCCTATTACTAGCAGTTTTGGAGGGGAAAAAAATGCCTGCCTTTGAATTTTTTTGCCTGTATGCTCAGTTTTCCTGGGGTAACCCTTACAAGTGAGTCGACCCTGGGTAGAATTAGCGGTTATGGAGAAGTTGTAATACCAGATATGGTTCCTTGAGTTCAAGAAACTCAGCTGACACCAATAGTTCGTAGAGCTCGTGCTTATGCTTTACTACAGTCTGAATGTTTAGTCTAAAAGAAATGTATGAGAAACAACGAAGTATTAATGAGAAGCAAGAAAAGGAAATCGAGGAGCTACGACATTTGATTCAGTCTTCTCAAAATTTATCATCAATTCCTCATCTTCACTAAAACAACTGTCATCTGCACAAGAAGAGCCTCTAAACACAAGTCACCAACCACTGTGCCAAAATCAATCAACAACTGACTTCCACCCAACAGCCAACAGCCGGTAGTCCATTAGAAATTATTTTGTCCACAATTTGGACCTTTCGATTATCTGCATCCATATCATTCATCATTATACCCTCAAGTGCCTCATCCAACAAAAGACTTCACCTCAACCCTTAATGATATGGATTTTTTTATTGTTCATGGTTCGAGGTTCCAACTCTGATAAGTAATTGATCAACAAGGCTTACTGCATGTATCTTTAAGAACTTTATGTTCCTAGTTTGTGAATTTGTTGTATCTAGTTAAGGTGGTACAGTCCTTTGTTTCTATGCATTTGTTTAAATTGTAATACAGTTCTTTGACCTGACAATGTTTCTTTTTAGTTTCATATAAAAATTCTCTCTTTTCAGTTTATATCACTTTGCAATTTGATTTTGCAGTGCTTATTTATGAAATATGATGTTTATTATATTGAAAATTTATAGTCCTTTCAAATATTGTTTGTTATTATCATATTATAACGTAAGAAATGTGGAAGATGTCATATTACAATTGTAAATGATGATGCAGGTTGTGAGCTATAATTTCAAATAATGCATACTACTATGTTTTATAATCAGGGCCGGCCCTGGCCCAAGGCCACCAAGGCGGTGGCCTAGGGCCTCCGGATTCTGGTGGGCCTCAGAATTTATGCTTTTGTATGAAGAAATTGACATAGCAGTATAGGTTTGAAGATGAGCATAGCTCAGTGGTAACGTGGCTTGTCCCTCAATAGAGGCGCATGAGTTCAATATCCAGCAGGGCCACTTTTTGCAGAATTTGATTTCACGTGCAGGCTTTCACTCCGCTTTTTTGCCTTGGGCCTCTATACGGTCAGGGCCGGCCCTGTTTATAATGCATGGAATATATGTGCCTTTTTATAATTTAAAGATATGTAGTATTATTGCGTTCATGCAGGTTCGGCCTTGAAACATAAAAAATTAACGGAGACCCTAGACAAATCAGGATATCAGAGGCCTCAGGCTATCAGAACATGTCCAAGTACATACAGTTTGAGATTGGAGGCTCTAGACAGCGGCCTTGGTGGCCTTAACCCCATGCCATCCATGTGTACATGATTTTATATTATATGGTACGCATTTGCAGGCACTTTTGTTTCTTTCTATTATAAAAGTTTGTGAAGCATATTGAAGGCACCGTAGTATTTTGTTGACCTCACATAAATGACTTCGACCTTCCATTGGCGGAGAACAGGGGGACTCATGCGGACTCCACCGATTCTCTGTCTCTAATGCAACTATTTACAACAAAATTTTATGTCCGCATTAAGATTTACAGGTAAGCAACTTGCATGTTAAAGGCATATTTAAAGCGTAAGACCAATGTATCATTAGAGGCAACACTTTTTGGGACTCTTCATAATTTGCCTCACATAGTTTTGGTAGCATATTAATGATATTTTGGATATTAAAGGTTTTGGTAGTGCATTAGGTTAGGTGCACAATCTTTTCAGATACAGGAATTCATCTCCCAGATATTTATTAAAGGAGGTACCATTTGTTGATTTTGACATGCTGTCAACTATAATTTTATATTTTCTTGCAGCTGTATAGCGTGCTTCATTTGCTAACACTTTCCCATCTCTCTCTTAATATGTCCTCAATCATCTAATAATTCTATACAAAATAATGGGTAGCACCACATCTGAAGAGTTCTATGCTACAGCAGTGAAAAACATCCTTTGTAGTGATGCTCTTCAAAACGTCTTTTTCTTCTCTTATCCTTATGAGTTTATAATAATTAGCTTCTTATTGCATTAACTATGTCTGTGTTAACATGGTTTTCATTTTATACGAATTAGTACATACTGGAGACAAGCGTATACCCGAGAGAGCATGAACAACTCAAGGCATTGAGAGAGGAAACCATGAAGCATCCATGGTAAAAAAAAAAAAAAAAAAAAAAAAAGAATCATTCTCCACATATTTATCAGCTTTTTATGATCTTTGGTGGTTCGTTTTGAACATTTTTATTCCTTGTAAATAATAACATTGAGTTGATACCTTCACATCATTCAGTTAGCAAGTAGTTTATATATCGCTTTTATTTGGTTTTCTGATCATTGATACACAGAATTTTAACCATTTTGCAACTGCGACATAATAATTAAATTAATCTTTAGCCAATTTATTTTTCACACTTCATGATTCAATGGTCACTGCCCACCGGATTACATGTTGATGTTATGAAAAATGCTTACCAAAATCTGTGTTGTGACCTGGGACATGCCATTTTCTACTTTCATAACAAAGTGTGGTCTTTCTAAATACTAAGAACTAGAAATCCTGTGAAATGGGAATAAATTGCAGGAGAATAATGTGTGTACCTGCAGAAGAAGGGCAGCTTCTGGCTATGATCCTAAAGCTAATGAAAGCAAAGAAAACAATTGAAATTGGAGTGTTCACAGGCTATTCTCTTCTCACGACTGCTCTAGCCATACCAGATGATGGAAAGGTATCCATAATCACACATATAAGCTGTCCTAGCTATTTATTATCTGTAAATTCCTAACTTGATTGAATATGATGATCTGTAGATAACTGCAATCGACCTATCCAAATCAAGTTTCGAAATCGGTTTGCCGTTCATCAAGAAAGCAGGAGTAGAACATAAGATCAACTTCGTCGAATCTAAAGCACTTCCTTTTCTTGACAAATTGATCGAAGAGACAAAAGGGGAGGATGATCTCTTTGACTTTGCATTTGTGGACGCAGACAAACCAGGCTACCATGAATATCATGAACGGTTATTGAAGCTGGTTAGAGTAGGAGGAGCGATAGCGTACGACAATACACTTTGGCTTGGCACGGTTGTGGATACCGAAGACAATGATTCTCTTCCTCCTGATGTACAGGACAATAGAGAGAGCATTACAAAGTTGAACAAATTCCTAGCTGCTGATCCTAGAGTTGAGATATCTCAAGTCTCAGTTGGTGACGGATTGACTATTTGCCTTCGGGTTTGTTGATGTGTGTACATGGCTTGGTCATTTTATGGTTTAATGTCTTGTACCGATGTAAGTGAACCATGTCTTAATTTGTCATGATAGAATGAAGCATATGGTATCTGCATGTGTATTGACAACTTCTGATCCACATAAACTTCAGCTGACCAAATATTTGATATATTTGATTTGTACATAGATGCATGAATATTAGTTATTAGTTTTTTCTTCATTTGTTTTGAATCAAATATCCACTGATTGGCATCCTTTGTAATAGTTATGATTGTATGCTTTGAACCAATATACCATTATGCAAGCAAACACATGCTACACGCACGGGAATATGATAAAAATAATGTTGATCATGTTGGAAATATTCCACTTATTGGGGCCACATATGCTAATGTATTGGCTGTCTTATGACTAAGTCCGAATATGTGATCTAGTTTGAAATAAATATCTGAGGACTTTTAGGGTATAATTATCATGTAATATAATAATGTGTGGATACCGGAGTGATAATTTTTTAGTTTGTTGAAGGGCCGAACTAAAAATATCACACTACTATATATATAGGGTTATGGTCCCCGAATTACACAAGTGATCAGAGTGTTCTCTTACCTCTTCTATAGAAACACATTTATAAATCTGAGCTTGTGTCAATTTGGAAAATCAAACCTCAACCTAATTCTACGTATCAGCAAGCACCGATGGATTCAGGTACGGCTTCCGCTAATTTTATTGATCTTATTCAGTTCATTCTCGATTGAATCAATGTGGTTATGTCCAGATCTGTAGTGAATTATATTCTAACAAGTGGTATCAGAGCCAACCATTATTGATTCTATTGGGAAAATTTTGTTTTTTGTTTTGATATATGCTGTTTTGCCATTTTAGAACAAAGATTGAATTGTGTTTTTCAATTCATACAGTGTATATTGATATGTTTTCCTTTTTGAAACCGGTTGGGTTCATTACCTGCTGCTAATAAAAAAAAAAAAAAAAAAGTTTTTTTTATAGTTTGTGTTAAGTTTAAGATATATGGATTCATACCCGTTGTCTCATGTTCTTACGTTGGTTTTTCTATGGATATAGCATGCAGCCAACATATATTACATTGTCTTAAAATAGTTTGCCACAGTCATATGTAAAGTAACGTTTATGATTCATGCATTATAAGTTTATAAATTCCTTGCTGAGCACCATCGTTGTTATATCATTGTGGTTATATTTTGCATGAACCATGATGACTGCATTTTTTTTATATATATATTTATTTACTATATTTGGGCATTTGGATGTGTGTTTTGGTCAGCTAGCTTTTTTCTTCGGAATCTCGGAACTCCATGCGCTTTTACCTATTCAAAAGGATATTTTTATTTAAATATTACTAATTCAATGGCAAGTTAAAGTTGCGGCATATCATTATAAATGCAGCCGTCAGTTTCTGAGATGCTTTGGTATTATATCCGTTGTTTATCCGAATTTTGACACACAGTCGAGTATTCAGATTATTTTCCGTTCAGTTTTATTTAATTATTTAGAATTTGTGCGTTGTTCGGAGCAATTATTGCTGACTGTATGGATGTTAAACACTGCTCATTAACTTGTTTATCATATTCAGCCAATATTTTACACGTCACAAATCATATTATATAGAATACGCATGATATTATTTTTATTTTATTTTTATTTGACATGTTCAAGATCCGAAAGTTTGGCTATCCATATTTTATGGATCTTATTTCGGATTCCCTTGTACTGTTGTTCGCATAAACTAATTTTTTGTGAACTGACTTTAAAGTTTTATTGATCTTAACCATCATTTCAGTTTAATATGTCATGTGAGTTAAGATGCAAACAAATTTAAATTTTTTGGTGTCTCTTTACAGCTGTATATATTTTACATTAGTAGTGAATTAACTTTAAAATAATATGTCACCAAAGTGACCTCTATATTTTGGTGGTTCATGAAATTGTTTGATATTTGTGTGTAGTTATTTATGCGAATATTAGTCGGCCCAAAGGAAGGCTAATATTTGGCCGAATCACTTACACATGTGTGATGATAAATACGTAACAATTATAAGGATTTAAGAGTGAATAATTAATCGGCCCAAAGGAAGGTTGTTATTCGACTTTTATTTATTGTCAGTATTTGATCGTTGCAACATGAGTATCACTTGCAATTAATATTACTGTCCAAAGACTTGATATTAATGTTGTACTAGATATCTTGAAAAAGAGAACTACCAATTATTTGAATTTACTACTGTTGGTTTATAATGTAAGCATACTTAATTGATTCTTTTATTGATTACAGTTAATATGACTACGGTATCTGCCAATCTTAACAATATTCCTATTCTGACTGGAACAAATTTCAAGGATTGGAAAGAGAACATATTGCTTGTTCTTGGCTGCATGGATCTTGACCTTGCACTTAGGATGGACACACCTACCCCTCTTACGGATGAAAGTTCTTCTGATGCTAGAAAGAACTTTGAGAGGTGGGATCGTTCAAACCGCATGAGTCTAATGATCATAAAACGCGGCATTCCGGAGGCATTTAGGGGTGCGGTGTCTGAAAAGATAACCAACGCCAAAGATTTCCTTGCTGAGATTGAAAAACGTTTTGCCAAAAACGATAAGGCGGAGACAAGCACGCTTTTGCAACGCTTGATTTCCATGAAGTATCAAAGTAAAGGAAACGTAAGGGAGTACATTATGGAAATGTCAAATGTTGCTTCAAAACTTAAGGCACTTAAGCTAGAGCTTTCAGATGATTTGCTCGTGCATTTGGTATTAATCTCTCTTCCTTCACAGTATAACTAGTTCAAAATCAGTTATAACTGTCAGAAGGAGAAATGGACTCTTAATGAGCTCATTTCGTACTGTGTGCAAGAAGAAGAGAGGTTGAAGCATGATAAGACTGAAAGTGCTCATTTGGCCTATACCCCTAAGAGAAAAGACAAAAAGAGAAAGAAGGATAATGAAGCTGTTAAGGGTCCGGCAGAAAAGAAACAACAAAAGGAAACTGATAGTTGTTTCTTTTGTAAAAAGCCTGGACATTTGAAGAAAGATTGTACCAAATATCACGCTTGGCGTGTTAAGAAAGGTATGTCTTTTTCTTTGGTCTGTTCTGAAGTAAATTTAGCTACAGTACCTTAAAACACTTGGTGGATAGATTCCGGTGCCTCTACTCACATAAGTGTTTCTATGCAGGGCTGCCTGAGCTACCGAAATCCAACTGATGCTGAAAGATACATCTATGTGGGCGATGGAAAATCGGTTCAAGTGCAGGCTATTGGGCATTTTAAGTTATTATTAGGAACTCAGTTTTATTTGGATTTATTTGATACTTTTGTAATACCGTCATTTAGACGGAATTTGGTTTCTATTTCTAAATTGGACAAATCCGGTTATTCTTGTTCATTTGGGAATGGTATTTTTAGTTTATCAATAAATTCAACTCTTATTGGAACTGGTTCTCTTAATGTTTGTGATAACTTATATATGCTTGATGTTAATTCATCTTATAATGAAGCCTTGCATGTGGAATTACATGGTACTAAAAGGAAAGCTAATAAAGAAAATTCCGCCGTATTATGGCACAAGCGCTTAGGTCATATATCTAAAGCTAGAATTCAAAAGCTTGTGTCAGATGGCATTTTGCAATCCCTCGATTTTTCAGACTTTGATGTTTGTATAGAGTGTATCAAGGGAAAACAGACCAAACATAAGAAAATAGGTGCCAATAGAGCAACCGACGTCTTAGAATTGATACATACAGACATTTGTGGTCCATTTCCTGAGGCATCATGGAATGGTCAACAATATTTTATCACATTCATAGACGACTATTCAAGATATGGCTACCTATATCTTATACATGATAAATCGGAATCCTTGGACATGTTCAAGAAATTTAAGTTAGAGGTTGAGAACCAACTCAACAAAAGAATAAAAACTGTCAGATCTGACCGTGGCGGTGAATATTACGGTAAATCTGACGGATCAGGTGAACAATGCCAAGGACCGTTTGCCCACTTCCTAGAGGAATGCGGAATAGTCCCACAATACACAATGCCGGGTTCACCTAGCATGAATGGTGTTGCTGAGAGACGAAACCGAACCCTTAAAGATATGGTAAGGAGTATGATTTGTCATTCTACCTTACCAAAATCACTTTGGGGAGAGGCATTAAACACAGCAGTTTATATCCTTAATAGGGTACCCACTAAAGCAGCTGCCAAAACACCTTATGAGCTTTGGACAGGCAAACAGCCCACTCTAAAGCATTTTCATATTTGGGGATGTCCAGCTGAGGCAAGGCCTTATAGGCCCAATGAAAGAAAATTGGACTATAAAACAGTGAGCAGCTACTTTATTGGTTATTCTGAGCGATCTAGGGGCTATAAATTTTATGATCCCACACTAAGGAAAATTTTTGAGACGGGAACTGCAACATTTTTTGAGGATGTAGAGTTTGGGGGGAGAAATAAAGTAAGGAACATTGCTTTTGAGGAGGAATCATCATCTATGATATCCACTAAGGTTACTTCTTCAAATGATATGACGGTTATCGTGCCTGTCATTGATCAAGAAGTAAATATGGAACCTCAACAAGACAATGTTGAAGAAAATCCCTTTCAAGTTGAAGACAATGTTCTACAAGAACAAACTCAACAACCTCAACAAGAATTACCATTAAGAAGATCCACTAGAGATAGAAGAAGTGCCATTCCGGATGATTATGTGGTATTTCTTCAAGAATTAGAGGATCACAATGGATTGGTGGAAGATGATCCTATCAACTTGCACCAAGCCATGCAAGATATTAATTCTCAAAAGTGGATTGAGGCTATGAATGAAGAGTATAAATCCATGCAAGATAATAAAGTTTGGGACCTTGTCACTTTGCCTGAAGGTGCAAAACCCATTGGTTGTAAATGGATATTTAAAACCAAAAGGGATGCAGAAGGTAAAGTAGAAAGATACAAGGCACGTCTTGTAGCAAAAGGTTTTACTCAAAAGGAAGGCATCGATTTTAAAGAGACTTTCTCTCCGGTTTCATCGAAAGACTCTTTTAGAATAATTTTGGCGCTTGTTGCACATTTTGACCTTGAGTTACATCAAATGGATGTTAAGACTGCTTTTCTCAATGGAGACATTGAGGAAACAATTTATATGGTGCAACCAGAAAACTTTGTGGTCGGAGATCCAAAGAATATGGTTTGCAGATTAAAGAAATCCATTTATGGACTCAAACAGGCATCTCGTCAGTGGTACTACAAATTTCATAATGTAATTACCTCATTTGGTTTCGAGGCGAACATTATTGACAACTGTGTGTATCACAAGTTTTGTGGGAGTAAATTTGCATTCTTGATTTTATATGTTGATGACATATTGCTAGCCAGCAATGATTTACATACATTGCATGAAACCAAGAGATTTCTTTCAAACAACTTTGAAATGAAAGATCTTGGCGAAGCTTCTTTTGTATTAGGAATCCAAATACACCGTGATCGTTCACGTGGTATTCTTGGATTGTCACAAAAAGGCTATATAGAAAAGGTGCTTGAAAGGTTTGGAATGCAAGATTGTAAAGTAGGAGATACCCCTATCGCCAAAGGAGATAAATTTTGTCTCAAACAATGCCCTAATAACATCCTTGAAGTTAATGAAATGCAGAAAATTCCTTATGCATCTATCGTAGGGAGTTTGATGTATGCTCAGGTGTGTACGCGTCCGGATATTGCGTACATTGTAGGAGTGTTGGGTAGATATCTTAGTAATCCTGGAATGGATCACTGGAAAGCAGCAAAAAGGGTTATGAGGTATCTTAAGAGAACAAAGGACTATATGCTTACATACAGAAGATCAGATCAGTTGGAGACCATTGGGTATTCTGATTCTGACTTTGCTGGATGCCCAGATAGTAGAAAATCTACTTCAGGATATATATTTCTACTAAGTGGGGGAGCCATATCATGGAAGAGTGTTAAGAAATCACTCATAGCTTCTTCTACCATGGAAGCAGGGTTTGTGGCTTGTTACGAGGCATCTAATCATGGGAAATGGCTGCGAAATTTTGTCACTGGGCTGCGCATTGTCGATAGTATTGAAAGACCATTAAAGTTATATTGTGACAATAAATCAGCAGTATTATATTCCAATAACAACAGAAGCTCAAGCAAGTCAAATTATATTGACATCAAGTTTCTTGTTGTGAAGGAGAGAGTGCAGAATGGTTTGATATCCATAGAGCATATTGGGACAAATTCCATGTTGGCGGATCCGCTTACAAAAGGATTACCACCCAAGGTCTTTCATGAGCATGTTGCTAAAATGGGTGTATCTTTTATTTAAGGATATTTTGGTTCAGGGGGAGTTTGTAATAAATTAGTTTTTATGATGTTGCTCTATAATTTGGTTATGGACATACTTTAGTTTTTCTGATCAGAAATAAAGAAATAAAGTCATTTTTTCTTTTGCACTCCATTTGTACATATATACATATATTGAACATTTTGATCTCAATAAAGTAAAGTTGGACCAGTTGGAAATAGGCATGCAAAGATCACATTTCATGTAATTTCCATGCTACACATACATGATTGATCTATGTCATTTGGTTATGTTAGTATATGTGATCATTGATGGGTTTAGTTACAATGATAGTGACGAAAGCCGCTTTGGTCCTATATTAACACAATCAATGGACGAGATTGTTTTGGATATACCTTATTATTAAGATAGCTATTTGAGAGCTCATAAAGTAAATACATTTATAAAGTTACATATGTGGCCCAGGGGGAGATTGTTGGAAATATTCCACTTATTGGGGCCACATATGCTAATGTATTGGCTGTCTTATGACTAAGTCCGAATATGTGATCTAGTTTGAAATAAATATCTGAGGACTTTTAGGGTATAATTATCATGTAATATAATAATGTGTGGATACCGGAGTGATAATTTTTTAGTTTGTTGAAGGGCCGAACTAAAAATATCACACTACTATATATATAGGGTTATGGTCCCCGAATTACACAAGTGATCAGAGTGTTCTCTTACCTCTTCTATAGAAACACATTTATAGATCTGAGCTTGTGTCAATTTGGAAAATCAAACCTCAACCTAATTCTACGTATCAGCAAGCACCGATGGATTCAGGTACGGCTTCCGCTAATTTTATTGATCTTATTAAGTTCATTCTCGATTGAATCAATGTGGTTATGTCCAGATCTGTAGTGAATTATATTCTAACAGATCAAAATAATTAATTAACAGACATTTGCAATGGTGATTCCACGTGATTGAAAAAAGAAATCTCCTTAAACATTTGAACGTTAAAATGTGTTTGTGGTATTGAGAGTGATGACTTACTGATACTTATTTTAAAAACACTTTGGATTTTGACATTCGATTTATCTTGTGATATTTTCAGAAAAATAGTACTGAGAAAAAAGAGTCAAATGAAAAATAGAGATGAAAAAAAGAGTGAAATAGGAAAATCGGTAAAGATTAAAACAATAAGAGTGAATAAAAAAACCGCTCGCAGGTAAATATTAGAAGAATTGACAATTCTTTAGTACCCACCGTATTACCCTGTTTATTTGTAGAGAAATGAGGCTTGTAATTTTATGAAAAATTTAGAAGAATAAAAATTTCGAACGGTTAGAAAAACAACCTGTAGAGTAATGTGGCTGTTATGTAGTATGTTTTTACATTGTTACATTGTATTGTGTTTTTGTATTTCATTCGTGTTGGCTTTCTTTGTATTTTTTGCTGGGCTGAGTCTTAAGACCCAGTTATATTTGTACATATGTATTCGGGTTTGTACGCTATAGGGTTTGAGAGATTGGTCATAATGAAAAACTTTACTCTTTTGATGGTATCAGTGCTCGAGACGATCTGACATCTGATTTTTTTTTTCTTTCTCTCGTTTCTTCTATTTTCAATGGCCATTGAGAGCAGTCCCAACGGGGTGAGTCATGGGAGGTTAAATCAAGCTCGGTTGTCCCTCAACTCACCCCAACCGAAGAAAAAGTCACCGCGCCTTAGCCGGCTTAAAATAAGCCGGCTAAGAATTAAAAAAAAAAATCTCTCTCTTAGTCGGCTTTTAGAAAGCCGGCTACAAGATATATATACATATATATATATATATGGGCATACCGAGGAAAAAAAATAGTCAGCTTATTTAAAGCCGGCTATGCTTAGCCGACTTTAAATAAGCCGCCTATGCCCGGTTGTTCCAACAACCAAACGGTTGCTTCAACAACCGTTTGGTTGTTGAAACAACCTTGACCCAGGGTTTGGCCTCCCCCTTGGGGGTCGGTTGAAAAGCAACTGACCGCCTGTTGGGGATGCTCTTATGGATCGAAATCAAACAATTCAGGGGTTCTTCCTCAAGGAATTCAAGCAATTAATTTTCATGATCTGTATTACCTCTCCAATTCAGATCATCCTGGAATGCAATTAGCTAATCACATTTCAACTGGATCAAATTTTCTCAACTGGTCTAGAGCAGTAAGAATGGCGTTAATCACTAGGAATAAATTGCAATTTGTTGATGACACTTTACCTATGCCGTTAGCTGGATCCAATGATTATCAGAAATGGATCAGGAATGACTATATGGTAATGTCCTGGATTTTAAATTCTATGGACAAAATTTTATCAGAAAGTTTCATGTTCGTTGATTCTTTTGTGCAACTGTGGAAGGAATTGAGAGAAAGATTTGGGCAAACAACTGCTCCAAGATTGTTCGAGTTGCATCAAAGTTTAACATCTACTTTTTAAAATGAGTTGAGTATTGCTGAATACTATGGTAAGCTGAAAACTATTTGGGATCAATTACAAATGCTTGAAGGTTTTCCAGAGTGTACTTGTGGAGTATTAAAGGATTGTTCATGGGGAATTTTGAAGAAAATGCTTGAGAATGAGCACCGAAACAAATTAATGCAATTCTTGTCTGGTCTCACGAAGGAGTATGATCAAGTGAAGGCCAATATTTTAAGTTCTGATCCCTTGCCCACTGTTCATAAGGTGTATTACATCTTGCAACAAGTCGAACATCAGAATAAAATAGGAGAAAAAGCAAGAATTCAACCTGAGATGAGTGCTTTCAATGTTATGAAGACTTCTTGTAAACCAGGTTCTCAGAATTTTAAAAGGGAAAATAAAAGACAGAAAAGTGAGTTGTACTATGAGAATTGCAAGAAAAAAAAGTCATTCAACAGAGCAATGTTTCAAGATTACTGGATATACAGAATGGTGGCCTGAAGAAGGAATTACTAAAACAAAATTGACTCAGAAAATTGTTAACACTGCTGAAGCTTCTTCTAATCAAGGGGTACTTGGAGCTCATCCTCAATTTGGTAATTCTTCGAGTGCAGCTATTAACATTGTCAGTTCTGAAGGGGAACAATTCGATCCAGTAATGGTGTCTGCTTTATATACTCAAGTCATGAAGATGGTATTGGAATTTACTGATACAACATTTCCATATCTAACTAACTATGGAGATATGCATGGTAATTTCGTTACCTGTTTTGTGCAAGGAATGAATGGAAAGAAATGGAAAGAATATTAACGAATAGGGGATATTGGAAATGTTTGTCATTTAATTAATTGCCATGTTTCGTGAAGAAAAGAAACGGAAAGAGACTAAAATTGCAAAAGGGATTGATTGATGGAGAAAAGGGAAATTATCAATCATATGCCAATTAATTAATGGGATATTTGTTTTTCCATAAATTGATTTATTTTACATAAATCAATTGTCTCATCCCCAAGTAATCTTTTCTCTATTTTAAAGAGAGACATAGAGAATGCTATATAGTGAGAGATCATTGTATTCTTCATTTCTTTTGCTCTACATTAAAAAACTCTGTAATCTCTTGAATATATTAATAAAATCTCTTTCCCATTGAAGTGGACGTACACTATCTCGTGATAGTGGAACCACTATAAATTTGTGTGTTCTCTGTTGCATTTTTTTCTGTGATCTGAGATTTATATTCATTTCAAGCTGTTTGTTCTATCACATCATTGCAAGATCCTATTGAGGTTTTTCCGCTGAAAGGGATTGATCACCCCTTACAGATGGTGCATGAATCAAATGCGTCTTCACAAATTCAAGACAATCCATTGGCATCTGCATTTAATTACGCAGGTAATTGTTCTTTAAGAACTGAAAATAGTATTGCAAAATTAAATGATCAGAATTCCTGGATAATAGATACTGGTGCCACAAATCATATGACCTCTAACATAACATGTTTTGCTTCACGAAAGAAAATTAAAATCCTATTAAAGTTAGTTTGCCTGATGGTTCTACTATTCTTGTCAATCATACTGGTACTGTGGTTTTAAATTCAAAATTGCAGTTACAAAATGTTCTATATACTCCTACAATAAAAATAACTTATTATCTATGGGAAAACTTATTGATCAAAACAAAATTGTTGCAAAATTCACACATTCTTCTTGTTATACTCAGGACCTTGAATCAAAGCAACTTCAAGCTGTTGGATCAAGGATTTCTGGTCTTTACAAATTATCATTATCTCCGGTTTTATATAGTTGTTCAAACTGGTCTAGTAGTTCTTGCTTTCTTGCTTCGATCAATAATACAGTTACTTCTTGTACTAAACCTAGTATTGATATTTTACATGCTAGGTTAGGTCATCCTTCTGTTAACAAATGAAGTACTTTCAAACTTTTGTATCAAGTAAATTACGTAATAAAGATTTTTCTTATGAAGCATGTGTGTTAGGAAAACATCATAAATTATATTTTCCTCATTCTGACTCATATGCTGAATCATCATTTGATCTAATGCATATTGATTTGTGGGGTAGATACCATCGACCAACATTATGTGGTGAAATGTATTTTTTGGCAATTCTTGATGATCATACTAGAATTACCTGGACTTATTTGCTTCATTCAAAAGTTCAAGTAGCCTCAATCATTGCTGGTTTCATTGACTATGCTTCAACTCAATTTGGAAAAAAGATCAAAACTATTAGGTCTAACAATGGAACAGAAATAATTCATGTGAAATGCAAACAGATTTTTGAATCAAAAGGGATCATTCATCAAAGATTTATACCTGGTAATCCTCAGCAGAATGGTCATGTTGAAAGAAAGCATAGGCATTTGCTGGAGACAGCACGAACAATCAGGTTTTATGCCTGTATGCCTTATAAATTTTGGGGTGATTGTATCCTTACTGCTACTTACCTTATAAATTTAATGCCAAGTTAAGTTTTAAATTGGAAAACTCCATATGAGTTGTTGACGAATAAGTCTCCTAGTTATGAACTTCTTCGAGTTATAAGATGTTTGTGTTTTCCTTTTCAAAAGTTGCATGATAAGTTCGATGAAAGGGCAAAGAAATGTATTTTAATTCGGTACCCTAGTGGACAAAAATGATATAAACTTTATGATTTAGATACTCATAAAGTTGTTTGCAACAGAGATGTCCATTTTATTGAAAATATTTTTCCTTATAAACTCAAATCTACCATAGCTCCACATATATCTTTTCCATCTGAGAATTCTGCATTGGTTAATCCAGCCCTAGATCAAAGAGATTTATATTTTCATGCTCCACAGTCTAACCTTCAAATGGATCGGCAATTACCCAGTTCGTCCACTGACCATGTTATTCCTGACATTTCTTAAAATGAAACTTATCCTCCTTCTTATTAACATCTCCTCTACCCAATGGTTCGATAGTTTTACCTGTAAGAACCTCTTCAAGAATATGTCAAGTACCTAAGAGATATGATGTTTATGTCACTAGAAGATTTCCCACAAGGCATGTTGCTAATACACAAAATAATGATTCATTATCCTTTGATGTATTCACTGAACCATCATTGTCACATTTGGGTAGCAAAGAATTACATAGTCTTTCAAATGTTTTGTAATCCTTTGAACCATCTTCTTATAATCGAGCTAAAGATCATCCAGAATGGGTTAAGGCTATGTAAACAGAATTAACAGCATTAGATGACAATGATACATGGGAACTGGTACAACTTCATACTGGTAAAAAGCCTATTGCTTGTAAATGGGCTTTCAAAACAAAATTTAAAACAAATGGTGCAGTGGACAGTTATAAGGAAAGATTGGTTGCGAGGGGAGACAAGCAAATCCCTGGAAAAGACTACGAGTACACATTTAGTCCTGTAGCAAAATTAACTACAGTAAGGGCTATTTTATCTTTAGCTGCTGCAAAAGAGTGGAGTATTCAAAAATTAGATTCTAAATTCTTATAAACCATGTATTCAAATTCTGATTAAGTTTTATTGACGAACTTGAAAGAACGAAGAAGTAGTACTTTATTAAAGATGAATAGTTTGTTTACGGAGTTCGTAAAATAAATGAATAATGAATAGAATAGTCGTTTGATACAGAGAAATAGCTATATATAATATGTTTGATAAGTAGCCTGACCGATCGCCTTATAGCAGTTTTGATCAACTTTTTGACAAAACATTCGCACATCAAGATTATGGTTCGCGACGCACTCCATAACACCCCACCTCCGTTAAGGTCACTCACAAAGGGAATGCATTAACTTTAGTGAAGCGTCATAAGTGTATAGAACAGATAAATTACAAAACAGACAAAATTTAAACAGCGAAAAATAAATAAAACTTTACTTTTTTGATAAAACAGCAGCTTCGTAAAACTGCCTGTACGAAGACTATTTTCCAACACCGGAACACCTATACCCATTACAACAAAGCATCTGTCTTGTTTAACAAAATAAAGAAACCTAAAATGACAATGACATTCGCCAATAAAGCATGAGCCATCCATAGCCGTGGAAAAGAGAGTCCAAAGCAATACATCGACTATCTTCGAGATTGGAAAGAAAACTGAGCTAAAGGTAATATTCCCTCCCTGAGTACCTAGGGGGGAACGGAAGAAGAGAATGCAAAACAAAACAGAGTCAGACATAAAGCCTGGTAAGTCCAGTGACTTTCAACATGTAAATAGGTAAAAGCATCATGACATGAATAAACTGGATACCAGACATAACCATGATAATAAGCATAGAAGAACAACAAATGATGATCGTTAGATATGACAAGGTAAGATACAAACAATGCGCTTCGGTTCTTTCTCTGATTTCCTATTTTCGCTGCACCACCCAATTAGCATCCTAACTAGTGTCTTTTATGGAACGATCTGTATCCCCTACTAGTGTCCCAACTAGTATCCTATGAAATAGGATCCATATCTCCTGCTAGTGTCCCAATTAGTATCCTATGTTATATAATAAGGTGATCCCAAACCCCGCAATTGTGGTAGCCTTCAGGTGTACATCTAGTATGAGGATCTTACCACAATCAGCCTAATTGCCATGAAGATGCTAGATGTACCCTTACTACCCTATCGATCGGCTCCCTACTTGTATTAATTTCCCTTGTGTCCATGTCAATCGGCCCTCTCTTACGTGTAGATATCATGTGCTGATCCCACCATAAGGTGTATCAATCCCTATGATAGCAACCCGACACAAATTCTAGATGCACAGTGTATATTACTGATGCCCAATGCCTTCTTTATCCACTCCGGAGTACGTGCACGCCCATACACCGCCGGAACCCACACTGCTGCACCACCTGCCGCTATTTTGACCGCTTATAATCAGCCCAGTAATCGTTCCCTACCCTACCTAGTTTCAAGGTATCATGATACATCTATGTGGGTTACTGCTGAAATGGATCCCCGTTACTAGGGTTTCCTAGGGTCTATTCGTATACCC
Organism: Allium sativum; assembly: GCA_030737875.1. Taxonomy (NCBI): domain Eukaryota; kingdom Viridiplantae; phylum Streptophyta; class Magnoliopsida; order Asparagales; family Amaryllidaceae; genus Allium; species Allium sativum. The sequence goes on along the minus strand of CM060915.1, from coordinate 973,751,111 downwards.
CCCAAATTGGCTAAGTGTTATCCATCCATTCAAGTTAACTTAACCCATCCACACGTCATGTCATGTTGGTTAATTGTTTCTTATTAACTTAACCCTTCTCATTCAACATGTTGTAATTGGTTAAGTGTTTTCTATTAACTTAACCCTGTTCATTCATCTTATTATATTGGTTAAGTGTTTCCCCCTTAGCTTAACCCCATTCGTTCATCATGTTATATTGGTTAAGTGTTTCCCATTAACTTAACCCCACTCGTTCATTATGTTATATTGGTTAAGTGTTGCCATCTTGTGTTAACTAAACTCTACCACTTGTCATGTTACATTGGTTAAGCGTTGCCCTCTTGTGTTACTTAACCCTACCACTTGTCATGTTACATTGGTTAAGTGTTTCCCTCTTGTGTTACTTAACCCTACCACTTGTCATGTTACATTGGTTAAGTGTTGCCCTCTTGTGTTACTTAACCCTACCACTTGTCATGTTACATTGGTTAAGCGTTGCCCTATCACACATCATGTTATATTGGTTAAGTGTTTCCCTTTTGTGTTAACTTAACCCTACCATTCTTAGGATGTCCGTTCATTAGCATTAGTTCATTCATTAATGCCTCTAACCTCTCACATTAGAACTGTTGTTTGCGGTTGCTGGATGTATCGGGCAGTTCCGAGCAGACTTCTACCGCAAACTCATTCTAACCTTGAGTTTTGGGCTTAATGCGCTAACCTCTCACATTAGATCTATATTGTTGCGGTCGCTGGATGTGCCGGGCAGTTCCAGGCAGTCTTACGTCGCAACTCAATCTAACCTCGGGTTAGGTACGTTCATCTTTAGCCAATTTACATTTTTACCATACATGTCCAAGTCTAGATTTTATATGCTAATTATCCCAATTTCACAAAACTAGTCATGTTCCAATTCCCAAGTTATGCCCAACAAATTCAATTATAATTTATTACTCAAAATAGGTTACACCCAATTTTCTCAAATTTGCAATAATAGTCATGCCCCCAAAATCGCAACATACATTATGCTTGGCATCCCAACCAATAGTTATGCCCAATCTAGATTTAATATTCCAATTTACAGTTTCCGCCCAATCTAGATTTAATATTTCAATTTACCCCAAGTTCACAACAATAACATTTATACCCTAAATCACAAGGTACAAATTATGTTCAATAATTTCACCGAATATGTTATGCCTAATTATTTCACCGAATACATTTTTCCCAATATTTACCCAAAATATTCCCCCATATTCCAATCATTCGTATTTTGTGATTTCAGCCTAGGTTTGAAGGTAACTCAGGTTCATAAAAGAAAAAGGAAATAGGGGAAGAGAGAGAGAAGGAGCATAAAATAAGAATAGGCATGTAACAACAGACCTAATACAAGAGATTTAGATCCAACAAATATAGATTCTTGAATAAACTGATACAATCATTATCACAGGCATAAGAATAACATCACGAACCAAAGGGGATTATAAACCTGATGTACAACAAAGATAGGCCTGATTTAATCAATAAAAATAACCTCTAAGGCATTTAAAGACATAGACTCAATAGAAGGATAGAGATAAATCTGAAAAGATTATCTTACAAGCAGGCATAGACTTCGATTCATTTTATTACATGTCAAGATTACAATCAGGTATTCAAATCTGAAAATAACGTGAACATACATTGCTAGGATTAAGAAAAGATAATTGATTTGTTGTTGTTGAAGAAACTCTAATTTGATGTTGATTAATCTTCAAAGTTGACTATTGATGAAGAACTTCTAATATGATTTAGGTTTTAGAGGCGGCGGCTAGAGAATGGAGAGTTCAGCAGCAAAAACACGTCATAAGGTATTGTTATGAATTAGGGTTTAGGTTTAGAGATGTATATATAGATGTCTAGGATTGTTAAGAGCCTTTAGATCAACATAGAAGTTATCAGAGCCACACAGCTCGAAGACAGGTCATCCAGCAAATCAGAAGAAGACACGTCATCACAGAACACTCCGGAATGCTATGTTGGACTGCCCTCTGTATGGGCGCACTTGGCAGATGCGCCAGTGCATTTTTGTACTGGCACACTTCATAAGTGCGCCAGTGTATTCTGGCCTATTTTCGGTTTTTCTACCTAACTTCGTTCGTCCATTTCTCCTTCATACGGTATTCGTTTTACGCAAACTCTGACTCTATCTCAAGAAGAATTCCAAGACGAACGCAATGGCGTAAGCCATTTCATCTAATTCTCCTTTTAAAGATTAATTATTCTTTAATTATCTCTTATGTCCAATTTTAAAATTACGGGGTGTTACATTCCCCCCTACTTAAAGGATTTCGTCCCGGAAATCTCCAAGTTAAGAAGAATGTATACCCTACCATCCAACATCCATCTACTCAACCATTCAATCACAGGCATTCATTGTCCTTAAAAGGCTTCTAATGTTTTTCATGAACATATGCATAGTGTGTGTATATGTCCTTACCCAAATGCAAAATCAGGCGGTCTACTGATTCAGTTGACCTCCTTAATGCAATTCATGATAGTGCCATGCGTCCATTATGTATGCAAAAGAACCCTATTGATACATATCATTTCTACATGAGTGCACAACCATACATTCAAATGCAACATCCATATGATATCTCATCAAGTTTCAATCCATATATATAAAAATTCACTCATGCATATGCAATATGGAAGTGACGGAGCCGATCTAGTGCCTAGTGTGTTTGTATATGCATCCACGAGCAACCACTAGCAAACACTTACATCCACTTGCATCCACCAAACATAACATGTCTCAAACACATGTTTACATCCATTGGCTTCTACCTAAGGATCGATGATACGACCGAGAGGATATACTTAAAAGATAAGGACTAGTATGCAAATAAACTTTACAGAAGAAAAAAAAGATCAAGGATATACCCTCAAAAAGGGTATGATGCGGGTATCTATTCTTCATCCTTCTAAGTCACATCTTCTTTAGCTTCACCCCATTGTGCTCTAACTGTCTTAACTTCACGATTGCGTAGCTTCTTAATTTCTATTTCCAAAATATGAGTTGGAACTCATTACACTGTCGCCTCTCATTCCACCTCTTCTCCTTCTAATATACTCGGGACTACAATTTCTGTTGTGTCATGCTAACATTTCCTCAAAAGGGCCTTCAAAATTCACTAGAGGGTATTCCATGTAGAAGAACTATCTCTTGAAAATAAACTGATGCTAACCATGTTACCAAGTGTAGTTATTAAGGTGATTAGAGGTCTCTTCTTAACTTATCCATTGCGTCAACTATCCGAGAGTCTTTTCCTTGTGAAGTCCCTATTTGATCCAAAATCGTAGGTCTTACTCCTAGCGATGCCAACTACTAACTTAACCGAAGGTTTTAAAATCAAAGGTTGATGTGTATTTTGAACTTTTCCTTTTTCACATAACGAGGACTCGAAGTCAACCGTCTTCTTCTTAAGGCATCCTCTACGACCATACCCTTCCTTCTAACATCAAAATGTCACCTAGTCCCGTGCCGCATGCACCCGTGTATACCGTAAACCTTTTACTACCGTAAGGTAAAAGTCAAAACTGGGGTCGTTGTAAGAGCCCTCTTCGATCGTTGGTAAGCGACATCACAATCAATATCCTGAGCAAAGTTAGATTCTTCTTCGCTAATCCAGTAAGTGGGGGCTAATACCTTCGCAAAGTCCTTAATGAACTTCCTATATTAGCCCGCTAGTCCAAGAAATCTTCTCACTTCTGTTGCATTCCTTAGGACCTTTCAATCTTGCATCGCAACTACTTTTGCGGGATCTACTGCTATCCCTTCTTTGAACACTACACGTCCTAGAAACCTTACTTCTTCTCTCCAAAAATGACATTTTGGGGTACTTCGCCTTAAGTTAATGTGCTCGAAGTGTATCCATGACTTCTCTTAAATTCAAAGCATTTTCTCCCTCGTTATTTGAGAAAATCAAGATATCGTCCACTAAGACTACTACAAACTTATTAAGGAACTCCCTAAACACCCTACTCATCAAGTCAACAAAATAAGCACGTACACTCGTCAAACCGAAAGGCATGACGAGCTACTCAAAGAAACCGTCAGGGGTCCTAAAAGCAATCATGTCTATACTGTCCTCGGCTTCTCTTAGTTGATGGAACCCTGTATCCAAATCTAGTTGGGAGAAAACAGATGCACCTACAAGATGGTAAAACAAATCATCTATTCTTGGAAGTTGGTGCCTATTTTTCTTAGTCAGCTTGTTTAATTATTTATAATCCCCGCCTTAGTAGCAAACACTACTGGAGCACCCCATTCAGAAATACTTCGCCTAATAAACCGCTTCTCAAGCAACTCTTTAATTTTTCTTGCTGAGCTCCTTCCTCTCCCTAGGAGCCATGTGTCATACGGGTAATGCAGTTGGTTTAGCGTTATCAACCAAGTATATACGGAAATCTATTTCCCGTTTTTGGGGTAATCCCTTCACTTCATTAAAAACATCGGGATACTCACGGACTACTTGAGCGGATTGCAAATTATCAACAGATGCATCAAGAGATTCTAGGTAACTAAGCATGACAGAGCCCTTAGGGTTACACGAGATTTCGAGGGTATTAGCGAGGCGAGTCAAAATTCTAACTACCCTCCTTTCACAATTGAGAATAGCACTACTATTGGATAACCAATTCATCTCTAGAATCAACCATAGCCCATGAAACCAAAAACGTAAGCATTACATCTAAACTCAACGCTTAGTATAGATATTCCCAAATCCAAACAAATCATAGATAAATGTGCCAAACCCCCAATAGGATTTGAGACAAAAATGGGTTCCTCTACCCTACTAGTACTAAGGTGTAGAGACCCAACTACGGAAGCAGATAGAAAAGAATGTGAAGCGCCAGAATCAAACAAAGTTCTAACAGGATGATTGAAAAGAAAAACTAAACTCTCAACAGAAACGTTTCTACCTGTCTTAGTACACTAGCAGTGAAAGCATGCAATTGCCTGATAGAAGATTATGTCCTTTGCCCTTGTCCTTCGAGCAATCCTTGATAAGATGCCCTGCTTCACCATACTGAAAACAACCACCTGTCTTCTTCTTCCTACAATTAAATGACCCGCTATACCACAGAAAAGACACTTCCTCTTGTCGCGGGATCTATTATTTCTTCCACCCTTCTTATATTCCAATACTTGTTTGTGATTCTTCCACTTTGGCCTCTTTCTTTTCACCTTTCTCCTTCTGCGTGGATTAAGCCATATCAACAAGCTTCTTATCCTTGGGCTTGTGGTCCTTAGCCCAAACTCCCTTATTCTTATCCTTACTATCCTTGTGTAGCTTGTTGACAGGTTTCTCGAAACTACCTCCATCGCACGACAACCAACAAAGGTTGAAAGAAGATTAGCCGCAGGTGAAGCTACTGCGACTACAGATGGAGGTTGGGCACTATTTTGCCCTTGGCATGTGCCATATACCTATGAAACTATGGCGAAAAGAAAGGAAGAAGAGATTCAAATAGAGAATCGAAAGATAATGCATATGCCTTTGGGGAATATGCCTTAAAAAACAATTCTTTTCTCTTGAAAAAACGCTACTTTAAAACATGTTTTAGAAAACACCCCTTTTAAAATATGCTTTTGAAAAATCTTTTATCTGTTCTGGTAACCTTTAGCTTTGATACCATGTGTAACACCCCACCTCCGTTAAGGTCACTCACAAAGGGAATGCATTAACTTCAATGGAGCGTTATAAGTGTATAGAACAGATAAATTACAAAACAAACAAAATTTAAACAGTGGAAAATAAATAAAACTTTACTTTATTGATAAAACACTAGCTTGGTAAAACTACTTGTACGAAGATTGTTTTCCAACACTAAAACATCTATACCCATAATAACAAAGCATCTGTCTTGTTTAACAAAATAAAGAAGCCTAAAATGACAATGATATTCCCCAATAAAGCATGAGCCAGCCATAGCCGTGGAAAAGAGAGTCCAAAGCAATACATCAACTATCGTCGAGCTTGGAAAGAAAACTAAGCTAAGAGGTAATATTCCCTCCCTGAGAACCTGGGGGGAACGGAAGAAAAGAAAGTGAAACAAAACAGAGTCAGACAAAAATCCTGGTAAGTCCAGTGACTTTTAGCATCTAAATAGGTAAAAGCAACATGACATGAATAAACTGGATACCAGACATAACCATGATAATAAGCATAGCAAGAAAACAAATGATAATCGTTAGATATGACAAGGTAAGATACACTAAATGCGCTTCGGTTCTTTCTCTGATTTCCTATTTTCTCTGCACCACCCAACTAGCATCCTAACTAGTGTCTTTTACGGAACTGTAATGACCCGTATTTTTACGGTATTATAATCGATTTATTTAATTATTTAAAATATGGTATGGCAACTTAAATGGTTGAAATTAAAATAACTTTGGATATTTAATTTAATATAAGTAATTAAATAATATATTATAATTCCGAAATAGTCAGAAATAGTGGAATTCACAATATTGTGTGAATTGAATCGTATATAATATATATAATCCAGTATAGAATTTGAATTATATTAATGAATATATTTTATAAATGACAGTTGAACGTATAATTATAATTTAATTATAATAGAGCTCGAAATGGCATGGCAGTTCGCTATTTGGGGATTCGAACTTTAAATGAATATATAGATTCCGTTTTAAATCGGATTTCTGTGAAACAAGAAACATTTAGAGCTGGTGAACTATATTTTTCTAAGGGAAGAGAAAAATCAGGATTTCGTCGGGTAGATTTTGATTTATGTCAAAATCAAATTTTCAAAAAAGTCGCTGTGGAATTCCTTTATAATTTATAACGATTTATTTATATTATAAATGGATATTCAATATAAATTGAATATCGATTTAATTTGGGATTTTTATATATCGAGTTAGAAATTCATATAGGATCATTCTAGAGTTGTATGGTATTCTATTGTGAATATATACAATAATGTTTATTTTTAAATATTTAATTTAATTATTTTAAATATATTTATATATTTAAATGGGTTATTTAGAGCTTTAAAAATAGTCAGTTTTGCAAAAGACCTCCGTTTTCAACGAAACTAATTTTGTTGGATTTGGAATGTTAAATTATTGTTAGATTTTATTTTCCGTGATTTTAGAGTCAGTATGTGGCCATACGGATTTTTAATGTGAAAAACAGTCGATAATTTGAATTTAAAAATACACTGTGTGAGCAAACGGACTCAGAATTTGACGAAACCAGTTTCGTTGGGTCCGTAATTTCGAACTATAGTTATATGTCCATTTTCATCGAAAACAGACTTCATATGTGACCATGGGAATTTTTAAATGATGAATTGAGCTCAAGAATGAATATAAATCAATAAAAAAATTAAATTAAGCATCTACAACAAGGCAAACTATATCATATAAATAGTGCACTACCTTTCTAACCCTATTTTTATTTCCTCAGTGGTCAAACTAAAATCTGCCGACAGGAATTTCTTCCTCACACCTAAATCACAACCTTTAAAAATCAAAATCAAATCAAAAGAATTGTTATGAATCCCAAAATTTAGATAAATGAAATTGTTCAGCGAAGAGCTTCATTCTGGTACGGAAATCGTGGAGCTCGATGCTTCTTCTGGAAGTCCTACGCACCACAGAACCGACTAGGGCTTGGGTTTTGTGGATGTGAGGGAGGTCGTAGACGGAAATGAGGTGGTGGTCGACCTCCTAGAAGCAAGGCGCACCTGGCAGCATCGTAGAGGGGGAGTCCGATCATCGAAGGCGCGACGCTACCGTCGGTTAAGGTAGCAGATCAGGAAAAAAAAAAGATGCGAGTGGGATGAGATTGTATAGCTGGATACAGCACACGAGCAGATGGAAAAAATGGGTCTTATTGGTCATTTCGGTGAAGGCTTGAGGGTGGAAGGTGAGGTCAACGCATTTGTTTTGTGTAGGATTCATTGGAAGGAGCAGTTCGAACTGAATATTGTGAAATAGGTATTAGTTTTGGGTGGAGGTGATTGATTAAGTGTGGTTGGCAAAGTTTGGGTCTAAACGTTCAAATTCTAGTTCGTTGTTTTCCCGAGAGCTCGCAAGGACGTTGGAATGCATTTGCAATGGGGGACTCGAGACGTGTGAAAGGCTTTCAGGAAGATGGAGTTGTTGATGAGGAGGTCAATGTTGTGATTGGTGGGTGGATTCATTGATGGTAGATGGAGCGTTTGTAGGTTATGTATTCCGAAATGGTGAAAAGGGTGTTGCGGGTTTCAGTTGTTCCATGAAGAAGATTATGAGCCGTGGGTTATAGTTAAATCCTTGGTTAGTTTAAGATTAAATAATTAGTTAATTATTAGATTAAATAATTAGTTAATTATTTATTAACTTGCTAATGATATTTAATGTGTATAAAACTTTAAAAATGTATAACTCTCCCGTATGTGATTAGAATTGGACAAAACAAGATCCATTGGGATTGTAGGGACGGTGGCTACCCAAAGGAACTGACTGGGAGTGAATTAGTGCTCGTTACAATTTATGGCGAAATAAATTATCTAATCTGAATTGACGATCGCTTATCGTTGTTTAACGATAACCGACTAATGTGAGTAAATCTCACTAACTCTGATCAATTTATATTTTTTATAAATATAATCTAGTAATGATAATTGATTGCTTTGTGTTGATTGGTTGGTTGAATTGCTGACGTACTGGTTGAAATTATAGATAACGATATATATATAAACCATTAATCAAATGTTGATTCTGTTTATCAGAATATTTCATAGCGAAATGAAATCGATGCTATTATATTGTTTAACATCTGTGGATGCAGGGAAACAGGTCGGAGGAATCCAATTGTATTCCTCAACATTTATTTTATTGCTTTTCATGTATTGTAATATGTGATGTAATATAAAATCTATTGTTGATTATGTGTGTTTGAATGATGTCAATCATTGTTATTTGGTATTTTAAATACCATTTATAATACTAGAATTAAAATGGGAATTTTCAATGTGTATGTTGAAAATAATATATATTTATATAAAATCAAATGATTTTTTAAAAAAGGAATTTCAAAGTGGATATTGGATAGAAAAGGAAATATTTGTTAAACAAAAATAAAAGGAAATATTTATTTAGAAAAATAAATGGAACTATAAAGGAAATATTTATTTATGGAATAAATATAATTATATAAAAGGAAATATTTATGAAATAAATATGTATTGAAAAGGGAAACATTTATATGAAATAAATAGTTCATGTATAGGATATTGAAAAGGGGATATTTACGTGAAATAAATAGGATACTCAAAAGAAAATATTTGGAAAATGAATAGAGTTTTATAAAAGGAGAATTTTACATTAGGAAGGTTTAGACCCGTGCTTCGCACACGGGTGTAACATGATATTGATTTAAAGTAAATATTTTGCAAATAAAATATTATAAAGGAATTTGGGGTTTGAATTAGGAATTTAAATGGAATTATTGAAATTAGAACTGACTGGAAATTAATTGAATTGAATGACTTTCTGGGTATCGATCTGATGTTGGTTTCGGCCTTCGGGGTTTGTAACGACCCGTGTTTTTGGCACTCGAATATGTAATTTAATTTATTTAATTTAAATATTATATTTGGAATATTAATGAAATTTAATATTGAATTCGTTATTTAAAACGAAGTTGAACATTATATATTTATATATAATATAAATCGAGCCTGAAATGGCGCTGCAGTTCGCAATATAGAGTTTTGAACTTCAACTGAGAATACAGGATTCGATATAAGTCGGATTTCTGTGAAACAAGACACGTTGGGACCGTATTGATGATAATTTTCATATGAAAGAGAAAAATCCAGATTCCGTGTTATAGATAGTAAGTTATGGCCAAAACAAATTTTGAAATAGTCGCCATGGAAAATCATTATTAAATTATAGGCCTTTAAAGTAGCCGTTTTGAAAACGGACTCTGTTTTCGACGAAACCAGTTCCGTTGAGTTCGTAGCGTCGATTATAGTCAGGATAGGTATATAGTTTGTTATTTTTAGAGATGGGAAAATTTGGCGTTAAAAAGGGTAGGGCGGTTCGCGGTAAAAATAGTCTACCGGGGCAACAATCTCAGAATGCGACGAAATTAGTGTCGTTGGGTTCGTATCGAAAAGTTATTGTAAGATTTCAAAGTTTCAAGTTGATCTGGTTTATCTGGTGGCCGTGGAAAAATTAAACGCGTGTTCATTTCTGGTTTTATAAAGGAATTTTTTTCATACGAAGTCGGAATTCAACGAAACTTGTCCCATTGGATCCGGAATATCTTTTTACACCAAGATTAGTTTTTTTATCAGTAGACAGAAGTCGTTTGACAGGGTTTTACCGCGTTACTTTAGGATGAAGTTTCGTAAAATTTAAAATAATATTTTTATACCACCATAAATATCAAACACACTGTCTTCTATGAGCTACCCTATGTTCCTGTGTATTTCTACCCTACGGATTGAACGTCACCATTAATATTTTACAGACTGTGCACATGTTATTGTCTCCAACAACTGCTCTAAAATACATGTAAGTAACCTGTTTTTCCTCCCTAGGATACTCTCCGCTGCTACATTTCATTTCATGCCAACCAAAATCAAGTAAGAAGCCGCACACGTGAAAACACAGCTACTCTATGTTGTCCTACATTGTATTTTCTTTTCAGTTTCTTTTCGACGTGCCGACCAAGTAAACTTTGGAGAAAGCTCCAAAACAGCTACTCTACCGGCCCCTATATCCTATAACACCTTGATGGCCACGACTTTACCCATTATAAATACACGACAGCATCTCCACTTCGATCAGGAACCCAAAATACAAAAGAAAACCCAAAAGAAAAAATATATATATAAAAAAAAAAGTAGTATAAAAACAAAACAAAACTGGAAACTCGGGTAACATGCTTTGTGCATGGCGAAGGAGGGAGGGGAAAGAAATAAAGGATGGGAGAGCTTTCGAAACAATAGAAAGATGAATGAAGTGGGACGGAAGTGGTGAAAGTTGAAGAGTTGTAGCCGGTTTTTGAGGAGAAGGGATGGAGCGCGAGCTGATGCTAATGGGTGTTAATGGCGTTAGAATGAGGAAGGTGTTTGTAGCCAAGAACAGCAAGAGCAATTCGAACGGTGCAGTAGTGATGGAAATATGGAGGTAGGAAGAAGATGAACATAACGTATATGCCTAATCATGGTTAGGTCCCTAAGCTTGTCTTAATTAGGTAAGTTAGATTTAGTTAAATATATTTATTTAGTTATTTATAATATTACCGTAGCCTGAGGATTTACTTGCCTAACCTAGTATTTAAAGAAATGCCAAATCACCTGAACATTGTGACTAATTCTGTTTAGTGTTTGCCCCATCACTTTTAAGTTTTTGCCTACTCAAATTATACAGTAGACATTAACGTGCCTAATCTAAGCTAGTGTGGCCTAATCACGTTTCGTTATTTGCCTAACATGTCAAATCCTGTTACCCAAATTTATGTTAACCTAAGTTCACTGACATACTTAAGTTATTAACAACGTGGCCACCTGGAAGTATGTAACGTGACTAATAATGTATATTTTGTTGCCTGGAGAAATGTTAAATGTACTCAAACATATTATATTTCCTAATTATAATGTTATTCTGGCTAATCATGAAATGGTATAACATATGATTGCCTAATACCAGAATAGTATCATACGCCTAATTTTCTTTAGTGGTGCCAAATCATGTTTAGATATTACCTAATCCTATTAGCTACCAACATGGCCACTTAAGAAACGTTTAATTTATACATAAACAATGGGTTTAATTGTAATTGAAATTCCATTTGTTTAAATTTAATAAAACCAATCCGTATGAATTTTATAAAGCGCCCTTGTATTGTCAGAATTCAACAAGACCGAAGATGTCGGAACCGTACCGGTAAGCGCAACGTTATAAAGTTGATTTGATCAGAATTGGGCGCGACTGGAGATTTAATGAGACCATTTTAATGTCAGATGAAAATCAAAGTGAGTTAAACTCACTCAGTTCCCATTTTATATTTTATATAAATTGGGTATTTTTATTTTGTGTGCTCTGCTTGCCAGTGGTTGACTGTTTGCTGGTTATAATTTATTTGTTGTTTTAAATGAGGAAATTAAACTGTGTTTAATTTCAGTGAATACCAAACCGTTATTTTTAACGATTGGTTCCAATAAAGGTAACTCACCTTGGTTGGTCACGTTTATTTATAAACGTGTTTAAATGGTTGAATTGTTTGAATTGCTTGTGGTTGATGTTGAATGGTTGCTATTTAGTGTTATCAGTTAAACAAAACTGAATGGTCTGATTTGAGATAACCATTTTGTATACAGGGCAGAACAGGTTGGAGGGACCCAACCGGATCCCTCAAATGTATTATTTATTTTCATATTATCATATATGAACTGATCTGTTTGCGTGATTGATTTGATGGTTGATTATTAATTGAATATTCAACATCTGTTTGGTTTGAACCAATAGGTGATATTGGTTAAGTGTTTGGCAGAGTATGGCCTTTAAAACCAATCGGGTTATAGACAGTGATTCACCGTCAGGTGAATCGATAGAGTTGAAGTTATAAAATTTACTTTATAACTGGAGTTAGATTTTGGAAAAATGTATTATTTTGGACAAAAGTTATTAAAGAGAATTAAATAAATATTATATTTATTTAAGATTTGATTTGTTAGTAATTTATTTTATAAAGTAAATTCTGATGTTAATCAGATTTACAAAGAATGAGAATAGAGAATGAATCGAATGGTTAAACTTTGATAATTGTTTTGAAAAGAAAAAAATTAATGGAAATAATTTAAATTAATTATATTTTTAATTAATTTAAAGTGAAGGTTAATTGGAATTAGTTTACGAGATAATCGAATTTTGACTTGACAAAATTGACCATGTAGACTGGAATCGAATATCAAATTAGTTTGTTTCGAAATTGCAAAATGAAATAGTTGAAGAATATTGTTTTAACTTTAAACAAGATCTTTAAAAAGAATTTTCTATTTATTTTAGTAAATAAAGAAATTAACTACTGAAGTAGTTAATGAGTAAAGAAAATTATTGTTTTAATAAGAATTTAGAAGACTACTTTTGAAAAGTAATTGAAGAGAAGTGTAATCCAAACTGGATTGTGAAAGGAATCTATGAGCGGGTTTTATATTTAAAGCTAAAACGTTTATAACGATGTTAAAAAGAGGATTTCAAGCGAAGATGATAACTTAAATTTAAGTGTTGTTTAATTATGTGGATTAAGGTAAAGGGTTTATATAAACCAGGGTCGTGTAAATGAGGTTTAACGTGTTAAGGCGTTAATTTTACTTGAAAACATGATCAAGTATAAAGGAGAATTTTAAATGGGATTTCAAAATGGGAAAATGGTTGAATAATTTTGAAAGGAGATTGGAAATAAGCGAATCTGGTTAAAGAACTGGGTTATAGAGTTTTATAACCAAATCCAATAGTTAAATGGAATTTGTTGAGACTAGAATGAAATATTGATTTTGATTACAACTTATGTTTATCGAAGGATGAGAACGGTGTTGATCAAGGTTTGAGAGGTAATTAAAATACCCCAACTTGAACAACATCGGGATTATCTGAAGATAGTATTAGTTGGTAATTGTAAGAGACGTTAGTGGATATGTTTTGAAAATCTAAACATCGATTTTAGCGCTGTTGTTATAATATATGTTTTGTAAATCTAATATAGCGATTGTAGCGCTTCTGCTATAGTAAATGGGTTGTAAACCTAAACAGCGATTATAGCGCTGTTGTTTTGTAAATCTAAATAGTAATTATAATTGCTATTGTTATAACATATGTGCTATAAATTTCTTTGTTAAAACTAATGGATTTCCGAATTTAAAAGATGATTGGAAGGAAGATTTAAATGGGAAATTGAATATAGTTATTCGAGCTAGAGTTAGTCAAACATAGTTTTTTTTCAAGATGAGTGCCATTTCGAACGACTGCTAGCGTAATTCGCAGGGCTGCAGATAGCCTACGACAGTCGGATGTTTCCTGAGGGAATCAGGCGTAACCATTGTGATCGCCGCGATCTAGAGTCAAGCGAATGGAGTTAAGTAAAATAGTAGTAAATCGATAGGGTTAAAGAAGTCGAGTTAACCACTTTGAGTTAATCAATTGGAGTTAATCGATTAGAGTTAAATCGAATTAGAGTTATTCAAATATCATATTTTTAAATATTAACAGAGTTAAAAGTTTTGATTTAACGAAGTAAATCAAGTGTTAAAAGGCCAGGTGATGCCGAATACTTAACCAGTGAACTCATTGGAGTGTCATGATTGAAACACTGTATATTTTGATAGTTAAAACACCGACTATCAAATCTGCCCAATACGATTGTTGGTATGGAAAGACCGGAATCGAATTTATATTCGAAAACCATTCCGACCAACAAATACGTGAAGATATCAGAAGATGGTCGAGATGGAGCATTGAAGACCGTGGATTTTCATAAATGGAAGAACCACTAATATTCTCTGCCTGGCAAGTAGAGATGAGCTGTGATTCTGTCGTGGTTGGAACCTACGGGTTGCAAGGACTTCTCGCTACTGATCCATGGGGTGATTCCTATATGAATGCAGTAGGAGAGTGCCTTCGGTTCATTCTGTTCCTGGGTGAACTGTATGGACGGATGTCTGACAGAGTATTTCCAAAGGGTCACGTACGTTGATTTCTTCAAACGTGCGATAGTTGTTGGCAGAGATTTGCCGTTCTCTTAGCTTCCAGCTAGAGTATTTTTGTGGACGTCAATTAGTGATATCTGACGGATCTGACGATGTGGCATTCAAAGTAAATGGCGACCAGATGTCAAGAGTTAATTCTGGCCTCAAGCCTCATCAACCGGGAAATGACAAAAATCGGGCAGGCAGCATGGCTATGTGGGTCGCTCCCATTAGGGTGTATGATCACATATCTAGAGAAATTCCTATTTGTTCTTAAATCTATGTTTCGATGCTGTCCCTTTTCGGGAGACGGTTGCTGATCCCAACCGTCGGTGATATACATTCGATACTCTCAAGCGAAATGAGGGGTCGGTCATGTGAGGGCCGGGTTGCAAGAAGTTCTTGTTGAACCCAGTGTATTCGTCTCAAGAGATACACGATCGGCAGGTGGTCCCATACCTTGTCAAGGTCGGAATCCAATTTCCAATAAGCGCCTGCGGTTTTGTTTGTATACTATATATGTGGAGCGTGAGATGCAAGCGTTCCACTAGATTGTTATTTACCTGTATTTAGACATTATTATAATATCAGACAAGATATTGATTTCAAAAATGTTTTGGGTTATCGTAAGGTAAAAAACGTCCGTGTTTATGTGTGGATTTGGTCTTACGATTATCCTTTTCTTTTGAAAAGAATTTGAACTTTAAAATCATGATTGGATGATTTACCCCTATTACTGTGCGAGTTTATCTCACTCTGGTTCACCAGACTGACCCGGTGTTTTGTAAATGCTCGGGTTAGACCGGGTTGTACAGGTTCAGGTTATCGACTGCTATGAAGAGACGAGCTGGAAGAGTCCAGACGTATGATATTACTACTATTCCGCTGTGTGTTGTATATGGGAACAGGCTATTATAACTGTCCCATGGTATGATGTACTCTGATACTGTAAGTATTTTAAAGCATTCAATAAAGATTATTTCTGTATTATATTTTGCTCCGCTGCGATGTGAGACTCTGTGTGGTGTTTCTTCTTCTTCTATTCTAATATTTCTTTCTTCCTTATCTCACCCTCTAACTTCTTTCTATTAATGATCTGGAATGTTCGATGTCTGAATGGTCAACATGGTAGTTTGATGTTGATTTTCGGAGTCGAAAACCCCAGTTTGTTACAGTGGTATCAGAGCTGAAGGTTAAGTGATTACCTTGGCTCTGTGGCGTGACTCAATAGAGATGGGGTTAGTAATACCCTAGACTGAGTTGAGTGTATATATACGAGTGAACGTATTTGTAGATTTTATAAAAATTGTTTTATATTGTGGAGATTTATTGGTTGGGCTGTTTATGTGTTCTGATCGATCAGTTTGATCCACTGTGTCGATAGGGGTTTATAAACACTCGAATACGATGGGTCGTCACGATATGTTTTGAAAAGAGGGTAAATGAAATAATTTTACCCAAATTATATTTTAATATAAAGGAATTATTAATATTTGAAGTATTATAGTATATTGGATGTGTTGGTTGATTATAGTTGAAATGGTTATGTAAATGACCAATCAGAATTCATATCAGTATAATAATATAAAAGCAGATTTATTAAATCTGAAATTAAAGTCAGAATTGGAATTAAAATTCCCAAAAAAAAAAAAAGTGAAAAGGGTGACTACAAATGGAATTGGGTTAAATATATGGAAATTTTAAGATCCTGGGAGATTTTAAATTTGTTTACAAACATTCAGTTGGGTATTTTGAAATAGATTTCAAAATGAAAGTGTTTAAAATTGAAGTTTTGAAAAGATATAGTATTGAACTCACTTTGATAGCTGGGAAATAACTCTGAGGATGCTGGCCACATCATCAGTGTTCATTTTCGAGTTCTAAGTGACGGATTGCTACCAAAGATCTTGTTTTGAATTGCTTGGATGAAAAATGGAAAAAAACAAGTTATTTTAAATCCTGAAAGGAATATTTGATTTTTGAAAAGAGCTGAACTGTTTAAAAACTCCCAGGGAAATTGTTTGAACAAAAGAAAATTTAAATTGAATTTATGAAAGCAAATATGAATGGGATTGAAACAAATTAATTGGGAATTTAATCGAGATATAATATATCAAGTGGAATCATATTTGGAATTGTGGAGGCAGGAATCTGAAATAGTGTTGGACTGGTTAGTGAAGAGTTGAAGTTCATAATGGATGGAAATTGGGTTTTGGCTTGGACGCGTGAAGGATTTGGTTCTGAGGATAAAGTTGGGATTTTGGGGATGCATTTGTATATGCTGACAGGGTAGCAGATGGAGAGGATATAATGATATGCCCGACAAAAAGGTACACGTTTATTTGGGTTTGGAGATTTGTGAGCCGATTTGGCAAGCCGCTTGGCTGTTTTATTTTCTTTTGGAATGGAGAAGGCCTAGAAAGGCGAGTTGCAGTTGTGCCGATTGAGCCGTACAGAGGAGGTGCTGGCGAAATTTTTCGGAAATTTAAGGTGTTAGAAAATTTTCAATATATTTTTGAAAATATTTATTTACAGTATTGAATTGGTTTCTAATTTAAAATAAAATTGGATTTGAAAATTAATGGGTTTATAATGTTCTTTCTTACCTTAGCAATTTCGAGGACGAAATTATTTTAAGGGGGGAAGAATGTAACGACACGTGTTTTTGGCACTCGAATATGTAATTTAATTTATTTTATTTAAATATTATATTTGGAATATTAATGAAATTTAATATTGAATTCGTTATTTAAAACGAAGTTGAACATTATATATTTATATATAATATAAATCGAGCCTGAAATGGCGCTGCAGTTCGCAATATAGAGTTTTGAACTTCAACTGAGAATACAGGATTCGATATAAGTCAGATT
Organism: Allium sativum; assembly: GCA_030737875.1. Taxonomy (NCBI): domain Eukaryota; kingdom Viridiplantae; phylum Streptophyta; class Magnoliopsida; order Asparagales; family Amaryllidaceae; genus Allium; species Allium sativum. Next base: position 973,733,475 of record CM060915.1, on the reverse strand, counting down.
TCTGTGAAACAAGACACGTTGGGACCGTATTGATGATAATTTTCATATGAAAGAGAAAAATCCAGATTCCGTGTTATAGATAGTAAGTTATGGCCAAAACAAATTTTGAAATAGTCGCCATGGAAAATCGTTATTAAATTATAGGCCTTTAAAGTAGCCGTTTTGCAAACGGACTCTGTTTTCGAAGAAACCAGTTCCGTTGAGTTCGTAGCGTCGATTATAGTCAGGATAGGTATATAGTTTGTTATTTTTAGAGATGGGAAAATTTGGCGTTAAAAAGGGTAGGGCGGTTCGCGGTAAAAATAGTCTACCGGGGCAACAATCTCAGAATGCGACGAAATTAGTGTCGTTGGGTTCGTATCGAAAAGTTATTGTAAGATTTCAAAGTTTCAAGTTGATCTGGTTTATCTGGTGGCCGTGGAAAAATTAAACGCGTGTTCATTTCTGGTTTTATAAAGGAATTTTTTTCATACGAAGTCGGAATTCAACGAAACTTGTCCCATTGGATCCGGAATATCTTTTTACACCAAGATTAGTTTTTTTATCAGTAGACAGAAGTCGTTTGACAGGGTTTTACCGCGTTACTTTAGGATGAAGTTTCGTAAAATTTAAAATAATATTTTTATACCACCATAAATATCAAACACACTGTCTTCTATGAGCTACCCTATGTTCCTGTGTATTTCTACCCTACGGATTGAACGTCACCATTAATATTTTACAGACTGTGCACATGTTATTGTCTCCAACAACTGCTCTAAAATACATGTAAGTAACCTGTTTTTCCTCACTAGGATACTCTCCGCTGCTACATTTCATTTCATGCCAACCAAAATCAAGTAAGAAGCCGCACACGTGAAAACACAGCTACTCTATGTTGTCCTACATTGTATTTTCTTTTCAGTTTCTTTTCGACGTGCCGACCAAGTAAACTTTGGAGAAAGCTCCAAAACAGCTACTCTACCGGCCCCTATATCCTATAACACCTTGATGGCCACGACTTTACCCATTATAAATACACGACAGCATCTCCACTTCGATCAGGAACCCAAAATACAAAAGAAAACCCAAAAGAAAAAATATATATATAAAAAAAAAGTAGTATAAAAACAAAACAAAACTGGAAACTCGGGTAACATGCTTTGTGCATGGCGAAGGAGGGAGGGGAAAGAAATAAAGGATGGGAGAGCTTTCGAAACAATAGAAAGATGAATGAAGTGGGACGGAAGTGGTGAAAGTTGAAGAGTTGTAGCCGGTTTTTGAGGAGAAGGGATGGAGCGCGAGCTGATGCTAATGGGTGTTAATGGCGTCAGAATGAGGAAGGTGTTTGTAGCCGAGAACAGCAAGAGCAATTCGAACGGTGCAGTAGTGATGGAAATATGGAGGTAGGAAGAAGATGAACAGAACGTATATGCCTAATCATGGTTAGGTCCCTAAGCTTGTCTTAATTAGGTAAGTTAGATTTAGTTAAATATATTTATTTAGTTATTTATAATATACCCGTAGCCTGAGGATTTACTTGCCTAACCTAGTATTTAAAGAAATGCCAAATCACCTGAACATTGTGACTAATTCTGTTTAGTGTTTGCCCCATCACTTTTAAGTTTTTGCCTACTCAAATTATACAGTAGACATTAACGTGCCTAATCTAAGCTAGTGTGGCCTAATCACGTTTCGTTATTTGCCTAACATGTCAAATCCTGTTACCCAAATTTATGTTAACCTAAGTTCACTGACATACTTAAGTTATTAACAACGTGGCCACCTGGAAGTAAGTAACGTGACTAATAATGTATATTTTGTTGCCTGGAGAAATGTTAAATGTACTCAAACATATTATATTTCCTAATTATAATGTTATTCTGGCTAATCATGAAATGGTATAACATATGATTGCCTAATACCAGAATAGTATCATACGCCTAATTTTCTTTAGTGGTGCCAAATCATGTTTAGATATTACCTAATCCTATTAGCTACCAACATGGCCACTTAAGAAACGTTTAATTTATACATAAACAATGGGTTTAATTGTAATTGAAATTCCATTTGTTTAAATTTAATAAAACCAATCCGTATGAATTTTATAAAGCGCCCTTGTATTGTCAGAATTCAACAAGACCGAAGATGTCGGAACCGTACCGGTAAGCGCAACGTTATAAAGTTGATTTGATCAGAATTGGGCGCGACTGGAGATTTAATGAGACCATTTTAATGTCAGATGAAAATCAAAGTGAGTTAAACTCACTCAGTTCCCATTTTATATTTTATATAAATTGGGTATTTTTATTTTGTGTGCTCTGCTTGCCAGTGGTTGACTGTTTGCTGGTTATAATTTATTTGTTGTTTTAAATGAGGAAATTAAACTGTGTTTAATTTCAGTGAATACCAAACCGTTATTTTTAACGATTGGTTCCAATAAAGGTAACTCACCTTGGTTGGTCACGTTTATTTATAAACGTGTTTAAATGGTTGAATTGTTTGAATTGCTTGTGGTTGATGTTGAATGGTTGCTATTTAGTGTTATCAGTTAAACAAAACTGAATGGTCTGATTTGAGATAACCATTTTGTATACAGGGCAGAACAGGTTGGAGGGACCCAACCGGATCCCTCAAATGTATTATTTATTTTCATATTATCATATATGAACTGATCTGTTTGCGTGATTGATTTGATGGTTGATTATTAATTGAATATTCAACATCTGTTTGGTTTGAACCAATAGGTGATATTGGTTAAGTGTTTGGCAGAGTATGGCCTTTAAAACCAATCGGGTTATAGACAGTGATTCACCGTCAGGTGAATCGATAGAGTTGAAGTTATAAAATTTACTTTATAACTGGAGTTAGATTTTGGAAAAATGTATTATTTTGGACAAAAGTTATTAAAGAGAATTAAATAAATATTATATTTATTTAAGATTTGATTTGTTATAATTTATTTTATAAAGTAAATTCTGATGTTAATCAGATTTACAAAGAATGAGAATAGAGAATGAATCGAATGGTTAAACTTTGATAATTGTTTTGAAAAGAAAAAAATTAATGGAAATAATTTAAATTAATTATATTTTTAATTAATTTAAAGTGAAGGTTAATTGGAATTAGTTTACGAGATAATCGAATTTTGACTTGACAAAATTGACCATGTAGACTGGAATCGAATATCAAATTAGTTTGTTTCGAAATTGCAAAATGAAATAGTTGAAGAATATTGTTTTAACTTTAAACAAGATCTTTAAAAAGGATTTTCTATTTATTTTAGTAAATAAAGAAATTAACTACTGAAGTAGTTAATGAGTAAAGAAAATTATTGTTTTAATAAGAATTTAGAAGACTACTTTTGAAAAGTAATTGAAGAGAAGTGTAATCCAAACTGGATTGTGAAAGGAATCTATGAGCGGGTTTTATATTTAAAGCTAAAACGTTTATAACGATGTTAAAAAGAGGATTTCAAGCGAAGATGATAACTTAAATTTAAGTGTTGTTTAATTATGTGGATTAAGGTAAAGGGTTTATATAAACCAGGGTCGTGTAAATGAGGTTTAACGTGTTAAGGCGTTAATTTTACTTGAAAACAAGATCAAGTATAAAGGAGAATTTTAAATGGGATTTCAAAATGGGAAAATGGTTGAATAATTTTGAAAGGAGATTGGAAATAAGCGAATCTGGTTAAAGAACTGGGTTATAGAGTTGTATAACCAAATCCAATAGTTAAATGGAATTTGTTGAGACTAGAATGAAATATTGATTTTGATTACAACTTATGTTTATCGAAGGATGAGAACGGTGTTGATCAAGGTTTGAGAGGTAATTAAAATACCCCAACTTGAACAACATCGGGATTATCTGAAGATAGTATTAGTTGGTAATTGTAAGAGACGTTAGTGGATATGTTTTGAAAATCTAAACAGCGATTTTAGCGCTGTTGTTATAATATATGTTTTGTAAATCTAATATAGCGATTGTAGCGCTTCTGCTATAGTAAATGGGTTGTAAACCTAAACAGCGATTATAGCGTTGTTGTTTTGTAAATCTAAATAGTAATTATAATTGCTATTGTTATAACATATGTGCTATAAATTTCTTTGTTAAAACTAATGGATTTCCGAATTTAAAAGATGATTGGAAGGAAGATTTAAATGGGAAATTGAATATAGTTATTCGAGCTAGAGTTAGTCAAACATAGTTTTTTTTCAAGATGAGTGCCATTTCGAACGACTGCTAGCGTAATTCGCAGGGCTGCAGATAGCCTACGACGGTCGGATGTTTCCTGAGGGAATCAGGCGTAACCATTGTGATCGCCGCGATCTAGAGTCAAGCGAATGGAGTTAAGTAAAATAGTAGTAAATCGATAGGGTTAAAGAAGTCGAGTTAACCACTTTGAGTTAATCAATTGGAGTTAATCGATTAGAGTTAAATCGAATTAGAGTTATTCAAATATCATATTTTTAAATATTAACAGAGTTAAAAGTTTTGATTTAACGAAGTAAATCAAGTGTTAAAAGGCCAGGTGATGCCGAATACTTAACCAGTGAACTCATTGGAGTGTCATGATTGAAACACTGTATATTTTGATAGTTAAAACACCGACTATCAAATCTGCCCAATACGATTGTTGGTATGGAAAGACCGGAATCGAATTTATATTCGAAAACCATTCCGACCAACAAATACGTGAAGATATCAGAAGATGGTCGAGATGGAGCATTGAAGACCGTGGATTTTCATAAATGGAAGAACCACTAATATTCTCTGCCTGGCAAGCAGAGATGAGCTGTGATTCTGTCGTGGTTGGAACCTACGGGTTGCAAGGACTTCTCGCTACTGATCCATGGGGTGATTCCTATATGAATGCAGTAGGAGAGTGCCTTCGGTTCATCCTGTTCCTGGGTGAACTGTATGGACGGATGTCTGACAGAGTATTTCCAAAGGGTCACGTACGTTGATTTCTTCAAACGTGCGATAGTTGTTGGCAGAGATTTTCTGTTCTCTTAGCTTCCAGCTAGAGTATTTTTGTGGACGTCAATTAGTGATATCTGACGGATCTGACGATGTGGCATTCAAAGTAAATGGCGACCAGATGTCAAGAGTTAATTCTGGCCTCAAGCCTCATCAACCGGGAAATGACAAAAATCGGGCAGGCAGCATGGCTATGTGGGTCGCTCCCATTAGGGTGTATGATCACCTATCTAGAGAAATTCCTATTCGTTCTTAAATCTATGTTTCGATGCTGTCCCTTTTCGGGAGACGGTTGTTGATCCCAACCGTCGGTGATATACATTCGATACTCTCAAGCGAAATGAGGGGTCGGTCATGTGAGGGTCGGGTTGCAAGAAGTTCTTGTTGAACCCAGTGTATTCGTCTCTAGAGATACACGATCGGCAGGTGGTCCCATACCTTGTCAAGGTCGGAATCCAATTTCCAATAAGCGCCTGCGGTTTTGTTTGTATACTATATATGTGGAGCGTGAGATGCAAGCGTTCCACTAGATTGTTATTTACCTGTATTTAGACATTATTATAATATCAGACAAGATATTGATTTCAAAAATGTTTTGGGTTATCGTAAGGTAAAAACCGTCCGTGTTTATGTGTGGATTTGGTCTTACGATTATCCTTTTCTTTTGAATAGAATTTGAACTTTAAAACCATGATTGGATGATTTACCCCTATTACTGTGCGAGTTTATCTCACTCTGGTTCACCAGACTGACCCGGTGTTTTGTAAATGCTCGGGTTAGACCGGGTTGTACAGGTTCAGGTTATCGACTGCTATGAAGAGACGAGCTGGAAGAGTCCAGACGTATGATATTACTACTATTCCGCTGTGTGTTGTATATGGGAACAGGCTATTATAACTGTCCCATGGTATGATGTACTCTGATACTGTAAGTATTTTAAAGCATTCAATAAAGATTATTTCTGTATTATATTTTGCTCCGCTGCGATGTGAGACTCTGTGTGGTGTTTCTTCTTCTTCTATTCTAATATTTCTTTCTTCCTTATCTCACCCTCTAACTTCTTTCCATTAATGATCTGGAATGTTCGATGTCTGAATGGTCAACATGGTAGTTTGATGTTGATTTTCGGAGTCGAAAACCCCAGTTTGTTACAGGGTTAATGCATAGGGGGTTGTTCTCTTACTAGTTTACAGTTAGAGACTGATAGAGGTGGGAAGACATTGATTGATGTGTGAATCAGAAATGGAAACGTTTTCCAAAGTTAATAACATATATTTTCTAAAATTAGAAAATAAGGATTTGATGAATATATGGAAACGAGAAATGGGGAAATGAATAAATGTTGATTGATGATTGATCGATAAATTTCCATCTGGAAATAATATCGTTGTTTGCACACATGTTTTCCTTTGATAGTTAAATCACTGACTATCAGAGATTTTGACCATTTCCATTGTCAATATGGAGAGACCGGGATCAGATATATTATCTGAAAACCAATCCGTATGGCATTGCGTTGCGAATCAAATATGATGAAGATAATTGAAGACGGAGTTATGCAAGGGCTGTTCAGTAAATCCTAGGTATAAACTGCCTAAGATGGATTTACAGAATGATTCCTTTGGATTGTCTAGTCCTAGGACAACTTGAATGGACGAATGTCTGATAGAGTATATCTGTTAGATCACGTAAGTTGATCGTTTTCAAACGTATTTACGTTGGTGGCGGAGGAATTTGTTTCTCTTAGCTTATACCCACGGTATTTTTAGGGGAATCAATTTGTGATTTGACAGGTATGATGATGTGGCATTCAAAGTAAATGAAGTAGTGGTCTGTTAAAAGATACGTTACGACCTCAAACCTTATCAACTGGGAAATGACAGAAATCGGGCAGGCAGTATGGCTAAGTGGGTCGCACCCAAGTTGGGTATATTATCACCATCTAGAGAATATTCATATTTGTTACTTCTTTCAATTCTGTATCTCCCAGGGATGGTTATGTTGTTATACCAACCATAAGGTGATAATATATTCGGAGCATTCAAGCGAAATGAATGGTCGGTCATGTGTGGCCGAGTTACAAGATGTTCTTGTTGAACTCCAGTGTATCACTTCTAGAGTACACTGATCGGAAGGTGGTTCCATACCTTGTCATAGTTGTAAATCCATTACCCAATAAGCGCCCGTAGTGTTTGATTGTATATAATATATGTGGAACGTGAGATGAATGCGTTTACACTATATTGCTATTTATTTGATTTAGACATTATTATAATATCAGAATTGTACTGATTTTCAAGAAATGTTTTGGGTTATTGTAAGGTAAAAACCATCCGCGTTTATCTGTGGATCGGTCTTACAATTATCATTTCTTTATAAAGGGTTTTAAAAGTTAAACAAATGTTCGGAGTTTACTCACACCAGTCACATGACTGGCCCAGAGTCTATTAAGTTTTGTTTTCCCTAAACTCTTGGGTGCCCAATTTTATACGGGCAGTCAAGTAGTCGGGATGTTACAGATACTTGAAGAGCTGGAGCAGGAGGCTTCAGGATTATATAGCTATTGTTATTTCCACTGTGTTGTAAGTATTATACCCTAAAAATGGTATTGTACACAGATACTGTTTTATTTGAAGGTTATGTTATGAAATATATTTATTCGTTCCGCTATGAGGTTTGTGTTTTACTTTGATGTTGTGATGTTCTTCTTCTATTCTAAGTTTCTATCTTATCTATTCTCACCCTCTAATTTTTTTCATGGACTATCCGGTGTTTCCGATGCTTGGGTAGTCGACCTTGAGTTTATGTTGATAACCAGGATCGTGAAAACCCGGGTCGTTACAGCTGTATCAGAGCTAAAGGTTAAGTAATTACCTTGGCTCTGTGGCGTAACTCAGTAGAGATGGGGTTAGTAATCCCCTAAATTGAGTTGAGTGTATATATATGAGAGCGTATTTGATATTCAATATAAAATTGTTTTATATTGTGGAGATTTATTGATTGAGTTGTTTATGAGTTCTGGTCGATCAGTTTGATCCACTGTATCGGTAGGAGTTAATGAACACTTGAATGCGATGAACCAACATGGTATGTTTTGAAAGGAGGGCAAATGAAATAATTTTACCCAAATATATTTTTGATATGAAAGAATTGGAAATTTTATAATATACTGGATGTGTTCTTTGTTATTATAATCGAATGAGATTATAATTGGAACGGTTGTATAAATAGCCAATCAGAATTCATATAAGTGTAAGATGTATAAATCAGATGAATTAAGTCTGAATTTAAATTAGAATTGGAATTAAAAGTGGAAAAATGTTTGTAAATAGAAGTGAATTAAGTATAAGAGAATTTTAAAATCTTAGGAGATTTTATATTGTTTTACAAGCACTGTGAATGGTATTTTGAAATGTATTTCAAAATGGAAGTGTTTAGAAATGGTTTTAAAAGTGATATGGTATTGAACTCACTTCTATTGGTGGAAAATAAATTTCGATGATGACAACTGCATCATCGGTGTTCATTTTTGAGTTGTTAAGTGATGGATTACTACAAAAGATTTTGTTTTTGAATTGTTTTGTGGAAAGCAAGTTGTTTTGAATCCTGAAAAGGGATATCTGGTTTTAGAAAAGCTAAACTGTTTGAAATTCCCTGGGGAAGAATGTTTGAATTATAACAAATTAAATTAGAATTTGTAAAAGAAAATAGAAACAGAAATTGAATTAAAACCAGTTAAGTGGAAAATGAATTGAGATATAACATATCGAACTAGATTGGATTGGAGATAATCCAAAATGGAATTTGACTGGTAAGTTAGGAGTTGAAATGAATATTGGAATCTGAGTTAAGAACAGAATTCGACTTGGGTATAACCGAATGATTGGGATGACATTGGTATATGCAGAATTGGTAACACATGGAAACGATATAATGATATGCCCGACAAAAAGGTACCAGTTTATATTTATATTGGGTATAATGTTTTTATGAGCCAAATTGGCAAGCCGCTTGGCTGTTTGATTTTCTTTTGAGTTGAGGAAGGCCTAGAGAGGCGAGTTAGAGTTTGAGCTATCGACAAGTAAAAAGGAGGTGCTGGCGAATTTTTTTGAAAAGTTAAGGTGTTAGAAAATTTTCATGATCTTTTAAAATTTTCATTAATAGGAATTAATTAATATTTTAATTAAAATATATTTGTTTAATTGAAACTGAAGTTAAATAAGTAAGCAAATAATTTTTGCCCATTCAATAAGGTTTGTTTTCTACCTTAGCAATTTCGAGGACGAAATTATTTTAAGGGGGGAAGAATGTAACAACCCATATTCTTACGATATTATAATTAATTTATTTAATTATTTAAAATATGGTTTGTAATTTAAATGGTTTAAATTAAAATAACTTTGGATATTTAATTTAATATAAGTAATTAAATAATATATTATAATTCCGAAATAGTCGGAAATAGTGGAATTCAAAATATTGTGTGAATTGAATCGTATATAATATATATACTTCAGTACAGAATTTGAATTATATTAACGAATATATTTTATAAACGACAGTTGAACGTATAATTATAATTTAATTATAATCGAGCACGAAATGGCGCGGCAGTTCGCTATTTGGCGATTCGAACTTTAAATGAATATATAGAATCTGTTTTAAATCGAATTTCTGTGAAACAAGAAACGTTCGGAGCTGGTGAACTATATTTTTCTAAGGGAAGAGAAAAAACTAGATTTCATCAGGTAGATTTTGATTTATGTCCAAATCAAATTTTCAAAAAAGTCGCTATGGAATTCCTTTATAATTTATAACGATTTATTTATATTATAAATGGAAATTCAATATAAATTGAATATCCATTTAATCTGGGATTTTTAAATATCGAGTTAGAAATTCATATAGGATCATTCTAGATTTGTATGGTATTCTATTGTGAATATATGCGATAATATTTATTTTTAAATATTTGATTTAATTATTTTTAAATATATTTATATATATTTAAATGGGTTATTTAGAGCTTTAAAAATAGCCAGTTTTGCAAACGACCTCCGTTTTCGATGAAACTGATTTTGTTGGATACAGAATGTTAAATTGTTGTTAGATTTTAATTTCCGTGATTTTTAGAGTCAGTATGTGGCCGTATGGATTTTTAATGTGAAAAACAGTCGATAATTTGACTTTAAAAATATGCTGTGTGAGCAAACGGACTCAGAATTTGACGAAACCAGTTTCGTTGGGTCCGTAATGTCGAACTATAGCTATATGTCCATTTTCATCGAAAACAGACTTCATATGTGACCACGGGAATTTTTAAATGATGATTTGAGCTCAAGATTGAATATAAATCAGTATAAAAATTAAACAAAGCTTCTCCAACAAGGCAAACTATATCCTATAAATAGTGCACTACCTTTCTAACCCTATTTTTATTTCCTCAGTGGTCAAACTAAAATCCGCCGACAGTAATTTCTTCCTCACACCTAAATCCCAACCTTTAAAAATCAAAATCAAATCAAAAGAATTGTTGTAAATAAGTAAATTTAGATAAATGAAATTGTTCAGCGAAGAGCTTCGTTCTAGTACGGAAATCGTGGAGCTCGATGCTTCTTCTGGAAGTCCTACGCACCACAGAACCGACTAGGGCTGTGTTTTGTGGACATGAGGGAGGCCGTAGATGGAAATGAGGTGGTAGTCGACCTCCTTGAAGCAAGGCGCACCTATCAGCATCGCAGAAGGGGAGTCTGATCATCGAAGGCGCGGCGCTGCCGTCGGTTAAGGTAGCAGATCATAAAAAAAGACGCGAGTAGGATGAGATTTTACAGTTGGATAGAGCTCACGAGCAAATGAAAACAAATGGGTCTTATTTGTCATTTCGGTGAAGGCATGAGGGTGGAAGGTGAGGTTGACGCATCTGTTCTATATGGGATTCACTGGAAGGAGCGGTTCGTACTGAATATTGTGAAATAGGTATTAGTTTTGGGTGCAGGTGATTGATTAAGTGCAGTTGGCAAAGTTTGGGTCTAAGCGTTCGAATTCTTGTTCGATGTTTTCCCAAGAGCTCGCAAGGACGCTGGAACGCATTTGCAGTGGGGGACTCGAGATGCGTGAAAGGCTTTTAGGAAGATAGAGTTGTTGATGAAGAGGTTAATGGTGTGATTGGTGGGTGGATTTATTGATGTTAGATGGAGCGTTTGCAGGTTATGTATTCTGGAATGGTGAAAAGGTAGTTGTGGGTTTCAGTAGTTCCAGGAAGAAGATTATGAGCGGTGGGTTATAGTTAAATCCTTAATTATTTTAAGATTAAATAATTAGTTAATTATTTATTAACTTGCTAATGGTATTTAATGTGTATAAAACTTTAAAAATATATAACTCTCATGTATGTGATCAGAATTGGAAAAACAAGATCCTTTGGGATCGTAGGGACGGTGGCTACCCAATGGAACTGACTGGAAGTGAATTAGTGCTCATTACAATTTATGGTGAAATAAATTGTCTAATCTGAATTGACGATCACTTAACGTTGTTTAACGATAACCGATAATTGTGAGTAAATCTCACTAACTCTGATCAATTTATATTTTTTATAAATATAATCTAGTAATGATAATTGATTATTGTGTGTTGATTGGTTGGTTGAATTGCTGATGTATTGGTTGAAATTATAGATAACGATACATATATAAATCGTTAATCAAATGTTGATTCTGTTTATCAGAATATTTCATACCGAAATGAAATCGATGTTATTATATTGTTTAACATCTGTGGATGCTGGCAAACCGGTTGGAGGAATCCAACTGGATTCCTCAACATTTATTTTACTGTTTTTCATATATTGTAATATATGATGTAATATAAAATCTGTTGTTGATTATGTGTGTTTGAATGATATCGATCATTGTTATTTGGTATTTTAAATACCATATATAATACTGGAATTAAAATGGGAATTTTCAATATGTATGTTGAAAATAAAATATATTTATATAAAATCTAATGATGTTTTTAAAAAGGAATTTCAAAGTGGATATTGAATAGAAAAGAATAGAATTACATAAAGGAAATATTTATTTATGGAATAAATAGAATTACATAAAAAGAAATATTTATGAAATAAATATGATATCGAAAAGAGAAATATTTATATGAAATAAACAGTTCGTATATAGGATATTGGAAAGGGGAATATTTATATGAAATAAATAGGATATTGAAAAGGAAATATTTGGAAAGTGAATAGAGTTTTATAAAAAGAGAATTTTACATTAGGAAGGTTTAGAGCCGTGCTTCGCACACGGGTGTAACGTGATATTGATTTAAAGTAAATATTTTGCAAATAAAATATTATAAAGGAATTTGGGGTTTGAATTTGGAATTTAAATGGAATTACTGAAATTAGAACTGATAGGAAATTAGTTGAATTGAATGACTTTCTGGGTATCGATCTGATGCTGGTTTCGGCCTTCGAGGTTAATAAGTAGGGGGTTGTTCTCTTACAAGCTTACAGTTAGAGACTGATAGAGTTGGGAAGATATTGATTGATGCGTGAATCAAAAATTGAGACGTTTTCCAAAGTTAATAACGTATATTTATAAAATTTGAAAATAAGGATTTGATGAATATATGGAAACGAGAAATGGGGAAATGAATAAATGTTGATTGATGATTGATCGATTGAATTTCCATCTGGAAATAATATCGTTGTTTGCACACATGTTTTTCTTTGATAGTTAAATCACCGACTATCAAAGATTTTGACCATTTCTGTTGTTAATACGGAGAGATCGGGGGATCAGATATATTATCTGAAAACCAATCCATATGGCATTGCGTTGCGAATCAAATATGATGAAGATAATTGAAGAAGGAATTATGCAAAGGTTGTTCAGTAAATCCTATGTAGAAATTTCCTAAGATGGATATACAGAATAATTCCTTCGGATTGTCCAGTCCTAGGACAACTTGAATGGACGAATGTCTGAAAGAGTATATCTAGTAGATCGCGTAATTTGATCATTTTCAAACGTATTTACGTTGGTGGCGTAGGAATTTGTTTCTCTTAGCTTATACCCATTGTATTTTTGGGGGAATTAATTTTTGATTTAATGGGTATGACGATGTGGCATTCAAAGTAAATGAAAGGGTGATCTATTAAAGATACGTTATGACCTCAAGCCTCATCTACTAGGAAATGACAGAAATATAGCAGGCAGCATGGCTAATTGGGTCGCACCCAAGTAGTGTATATTGTCACCATCTAGAGAATATTCATATTTGTTACTTCTTTCAATTTTGTATCCCCCGGGAATGGTTATGTTGGTATACCAACCATAAGGTGATAATATATTCGGAACATTCAAGCGAAATGAATGGCCGGTCATGTGTGGCCGAGTTACAAGATATTCTTGTTGAACTCCAGTGTATCGCTTCTAGAGTACACTGATCGGAAGGTGGTTCCATACCTTGTTATAGTTGTAAATCCATTACCCAATAAGCGCCCGTGGTGTTTGATTGTATTATGTGGAACGTGAGATGAAAGTGTTTCCACTAGATTGCTATTTATTTGATTTAGATATCATTATAATATCAGAAGATTATTGATTTTTAAGAAATGTTTTGGGTTATCGTAAGGCAAAAACCATCCGTGTTTATGTGTGGATCGGTCTTACGATTATCATTCCTTTAGAAAGGATTTTAAAAGTTAAACAAATGATTGGGGTTTACTCACACCAGTCACATGACTGGCCCAGAGTTTATTTTGTTTTCCCTAAACTCTTGGGTGCCCAATTTTGTACGGGCAGTCAAGTAGATGTTACAGATACTTGAAGAGCTGGAGTAGGAGGCTTCAGGATTATATAGCTATTGTTATTTCCACTGTGTTGTAAGTGTTATACTCTAAAAATGGTATTGTATACAGATACTGTTTTATTTCAAAGTTATGTTATGAAATATATTTATTTGTTTCGCTGTGAGGTTCATGTGTACTCTAATGTTGTGATGTTCTTCTTCTTCTATTCTAAGTTTCTATCTTATCTACTCTCACCCTCTGATTTCTTTCACGGACTATCCAGTGTTTCCGATGCTTGGGTAGTCGACATTGAGTTTATGTCGATAACTAGGATTGCGAAAACCCGGGTTGTTACAGGAACGATTCGTATCCCCTACTAGTGTCCCAACTAATATCTTGTGAAAAAGGATCCTTATTTGTAACGACCCGTATTTTTAATGGATAATCAATAAATTATTTAATTATTTAAAAGATGGTTTGGTAATTTAAAATGGTCATAATTAAATAATATTGAATATTTAATTAATATAAATAATAGAATAATATATTATAATTCCGAAATAGTCAAAAATAGCTGAATTCACAATACAATGGGAATTGGATCAATTAGAATAACAAATATATTATTTAATCGACGTTTGAACGTATAATTATATTAAAATTAAAATCGAGCTCGAAATGGCGCTGTAATTCGTAATTTGTCGATTCAAACTTCAATTGAATATACAGAATCCGTTTTAAATCGGATTTCTGTGAGACAAGAAACGTTCGGAGATGGTGAAGTATATTTTTCTAATGGAAGATAAAAATCAAGATTTTGTCGTGCAGATTTTGAGTTATATCCAAATCAAATTTTCGAAAAGTCGCTATGGAATTCTTTTATAATTCATAGCGATTTATTTATATTATAAATGGATTTTTCAATATAAATTGAATATCGATTCAATCGGGATTTGAATATCAAGTTCTAAATCCAGTAGGAGCTATATGATATTATATTGTGAATATATACGATAATATTAAATTATTTTTATTTAATTTAATTATTTTTAAATATATTTATTTTTAAATGGGTTTATTTACAACTTTAAAATTAGCCAGTTTTGCAAACGAACTCCGTTTTCGACGAACTAATTTTGTTGGATCCATAACATTAAATTATTGTTAGATTTCAAGTTTCGTGATTTTTAGACTCCATGTGTGGTCGTACAGATTTTTAATGTGAAAACAGTCGATATTCTGACGGTTAAAAATACGCTGTGTGGGCAAACGGAGTCGGAATTCGACGAAGCCAGTTTCGTTGGGTCTGTAATGTCGAACTCTAGCTGCATGTCCATTTTCGTGATTTTTGGATATCGTATGTAATTATACGAATTTTTAAATGACTAATTCAAACAATGATTGATTATAATTGAATGAAATAATCAATTGAAAATAAAATAAAATATTTAAATTTCCTATAAATACCCTTATATCCTTTTAAACCCTAATTTCTATTTCTCTGGTCAATGAAATAAGGTTCCGTGATTTTCGTTCTTCCAGGAAAATAAGTTACCATCTTCAAAAATCAAACTAAAATCAAAATAAAATCGTATAAATTAACAAAGTTATGTAATCGAGTTCCTAAAGAAATTCTCTACCTTTCTATGTGGTTTTTGCTGGGATCGAACAACATTTTGTTTGCTATTGTTTTTGTTGGAATGGGTTCGAAGTGCTAGGGCTTGGAACTGCATGTGATATACGTTGAACTGGGTCGAGCCGACGCCGGGGTTGAAATCGGAGAACGGTTTAGAATGGGTTGGGAAACTTTGGGCGCATCTTGACACAATTATTGTCGATGTCAGTGGTGAAGCCGCAGTGAGCAGATGAACTGTGAGCTTCAAACGATGGTATGGAGGAGTCGGTAGTCACGAAAGGAATGAGGTT
Source organism: Allium sativum (assembly GCA_030737875.1). NCBI lineage: Eukaryota > Viridiplantae > Streptophyta > Magnoliopsida > Asparagales > Amaryllidaceae > Allium > Allium sativum. The sequence goes on along the minus strand of CM060915.1, from coordinate 973,717,787 downwards.
AGATTTTTTTTTTTTTTAGTTAAATGGGGGTAGCGATGGACTCAGAAGGGAAGGAGAGGAGCACGCGAATGGCCATTGAGTGATACTGGAAACCGCGTTTTAATCTGGGAGAAAGAAGATGAATTAGAGAGGGTTGGGTTTTAATTCATGGGTGGGCCGATATTTTGAGGTAAAGCCTAAGTTAATTAAAAGGGAAAACTTTAATTTAGTTAATTTTAAATGGTATGCAATCTTGTAAAATCAATAACAAGCTCATATGTGATCAGAATTTGACAAAACAAGATTCGACAGGATCGTATGGATGAGGACTACACAATGGAACTGACTGGAAGTGAATTGGAGCTCGTTACGATTTATTGCAAAATAAAACGTCTGTCTGAATCAAAGATAGTTAATCGTTATTTAACGATGAACTGCCAAAGTGAGTAAATCTCACTAACTCTGATCAATTTATATTTTTATAAATATAATCTAGTAATGATAAATGATAATTGATTGTTGTGTGTTGATTGGTTGGTTGAATTGCTGATGCATTGGTTGAAATTATAGATAACAATATATATATATATATATATAAATCGTTAATCAAATGTTAATTCTGTTTATCATAATATTTCATATCGAAATGAAATCGATGTTATTATATTGTTTAACATCTGTGGATGCAGGGAAACAGGTCGGAGGAATCCAACTGGATTCCTCAACATTTATTTTACTATTTTTCATTAATTGTAATATATGGTGTGATATAAAATCTGTTGCTGATTATGTGTGTTTGAATGATATCGATCATTGTTATTTGGTATTTTAAATACCATATATAATACTGAAATTAAAATGGGAATTTTCAATGTGTATGTTGAAAATAATATATATTTATATAAAATCAAATGATTTTATAAAAAGGAATTTCAAAGTGGATATTGAATAGAAAAGGAAATATTTGTAAAACAAATATAAAAGGAGAAATTTATCTAGAAAATAAATGGAATTATAAAGGAAATATTTATCTAGAAAATAAATGGAATTATAAAGGAAATATTTATTTATGGGATAAATAGAATTATACAAAAGGAAATATTTATGAAATAAATATGATATTGAAAAGGGAAATATAACAACCCGGAAAATACGAGCCAATTTAAAATTTTTAAATTGGTTATTTCAAAGGAATTTGAACAATTGAAATAGAAAATTTCAATAAAATAGTGAATTAGAAATAGTGAGTCAGTTTGAAAATTTGAATTCAAACTTTGACAGACTGTGCAGGGTGGAAAATATAACGGATTTTAGTGAAACCAAAAATATTTAAATCTGTTTATCAATACCTTTCTAATGAATCTGAAAAATCGAAGTTTCATAACGGGGATCAAAAGTTATGGTCGAATGAATTTTCAGAAAGGTCGCTATATAGAATATATAGCCCTAGAAAATTCATATTTTGCAAACGACCTCGGAATTCGACGAAACCACTTTTGTTGGGTCCGGGATGTCAAACTATTGCTAGGTTTCAAATTTCATAATTTTTGAAGCTAGTATGTGAGCGTGGCAAAAGGAAATGTGTTTGGTCAATTTTTTTTAAATTAGATCGACCAGAAAATGGCCATTTTTCAAACGATCTCAGAATTCGACGAAACTAGTTTTGTTGGGACCGTAGCATCAAAACATAGCTAGATTTATTTTTCTGGAATTTTTCGAATCAGTTAGTGGCCCTAGCAAATTGAAATGTACGTTCAAAGTTAAAAATTAAATGTTTTATACTTTAATTTGAAAAATAACTGACTGTAATAGTCGAATTGGCCAACGAAACATATCCCATTGTGTCCGGGATGGGGGTAATTAGCTAGGGACGACAGTCGTTGGGTTTGAATTGGTGTCCGTGTGGAGAAACACTATTTAAAAATTTATTAAAACTATGGGCCAATCAGAATTTTCCTTTCATTATTTTTAAAAATTAAAAAACAAAGAAACCTTTTTTCTCTCCCCCGATCGACGATCGACGTCGTTCAACCCTTCCCACCTAAATCGCCGCCACCACAGGCGATTTCAGCCTGCGCCACCCCCTACCTCGACGCGCCTCCCTCCCCTCTTCCAATCAGACCCTACCCTGACCCCTATCGCCTCCTCCATCGCTAGTAACGACGACCCAAACCTCGCCACTTCCCAGCGCCACCACGTGCGCCACCGACCACCGAACCATGTCAAACTACCCTGCGCCGACACCCCTTTCCTCCCTCTTCCACGTCATCACCTCTGATCATCCCATCGTGCCTCGGTTTTCGCGAAAACTGCAACCCTACTTTTGAACCATCGTGAAAGGTGAGTTCTTTTTGATGTTTGCACTTTGAAAAATCATATCTTTATGGTGTGTTGACGAAGTTCGATGAAACAGGAAACATCGGGACTGCAAGGAAGCTCTCTACCACATAGAAGAGACCGCGGATTTTTCTGAGTCATCTACGATTTTTAGCACTCCGAAAACCAAAGTGAGAAATCTAAATTAAATGGATTTGAATGGAAAATGTCGTGTATAAATTATATAAGCGAAATATAAATTACACACGTGTTGTATACCTCATGTACATGCGTGGTGTAAGCTATATGAGCGAAGTATGAATTATATATGCATAGAATAATTGATATATGTGTTGAAATGCAAGTGAAATATAGCAATTATATAAATATATATACACACACACACTCCCCTCGTCCACAAACCATGGACGATATTTATTGTTATGAATTGGTGTGAAATATTGGATGAAAAATGCGAATGGTTGAATAATTGTTTGTGGTTAAAAAATACCCATTGGTGATTGAAATGAATTGGAAATAATTGTGGAAATAAAAATAAAACATGCCGCCTGCGTGCGAATTAGATGCATGAATCCCCATTGTCAAAAACTGCGAGGTTTTAAGGCAGAGCGAGGAGCCATACTAGGGACGGTGCCGGTTTTAACTGCCCTGCCATTATGTTGCCGAAATTTTGAATAATATTCATGTGTTAGAATTATTTTCGTATGTTGAAATTATCTTCATGCGTTGAAATTAAAGTCATGTGTTGAAACTATATCCATGTGTGGAAATGCTCATGTGTTGAGAAGTGTGTGTATTGGAAAATTTCATGTGTTGAATAAAAAGATTGAACAATAAAAATTACATTTTTATTGAAATTATAAAGTGTTAAAAACATTCATGTGTTGAATAAATATTTTAAATGATAAAAATATCATTTTTATCATATATGTGATATGCTAAAGATATGCGAGCGTTGAAATAAATATTTGTGAAAAAAATATTATTTTTAACATGCATAGGAACTAAATAAAATAGTCATGTGTTGAAAAATATTTTAGTTCGCCAAAATTATCATCTTTGAAATGTGAAGTGTTAAAAATAGCCACTTGTTCAAATAAATATGCATGAGTTGAAATATACGTTAATTAGCTAATGATATGATTTTTGCCTATGCATACAACATTAGAATGAATGGTGTTTTTAAACCGAAGTGAATCAAATATGAAGTTGAAGGGAAAATGATAAGTGATAAGAAATGTATATATGTACATGCATATTTATTGAAGAGGTTATAGCAAAGAGGCTAGAGAAGAGGAATAAAATTTTGTGCCCGACAAATAGGTACACGTTTACTGTTTTGTTTGGGTGATGATTTTATGAGCCTACTGGCTAGCCACTTGGCTTTTTCTTTTTGACATGAGATGCCCGTGTGGCTATTTGGGAATTTTCCAAACCCTCCCGTACAAAGGAGGTTATGGCGAAATTTTTCAAAATTTAAAGGCGTTAGTGAAATATTTGAGGTGAAAACGATATAGGAATTTTTGAATGAACTATATTTATATAAATATATAAATATAAATAAAATTGAAACGAAACGTGGCCGGGCAGTTCGTGTTTTGAAACCGTGATTTCAAACGACTAGTACGGGAAATCCGACCATTGGATTTTCCCGAAACCGCAACCGTTGGGTTCGCCTTGGAAATATCTTTCCAATGGCACCAACTTTGTAGAGATCCGACGGTTGGATTGTCTGGAATGTTTAATTCAAATCTAAAGAAAAACAGCGCCACAAACGATTATATATATAATTAAATTAAATCGAATAACGAAGCTGCAGTTCGTAAATTGAAAGCGTAACTTCAAATGGCTAGTGTGGAAGATCCGACCGTCGGATTTTCCCAAAACTGAATCCATTGGATTCGTTTTGAAATGATCTTTCTAATGATATAAAATTTGTGAAGATCCAACGGTTAGATTTTCAGATATGTGTAAAACAAATTTAGTGAAAAACAGCGCCAGTGCATCGGCACGACGTGAATCGTCGTTTAATTAAATATGGCCGTTTTAAATGAATAAAAATGGAGATATATCATTATAAAATACTATAGATGATATAGAGTGGAAATAAACCAATTTTGCTATTTTTGCTTGATATGTGATGGTTGAATGTATTTAACATGAAAACTAAAGAACTGAAATGTGAATGTTGAATAGTCCAACCATATGATAAATTGATTTGAAAATCTAAATATACGTGGGTTATTTGAAAAGGCCGAGTTCATCTCATTTCAAATAATCGATCGACGTTGAGAAGTCGAAGAGTCGAAGACGGTTGAAGACCGACGATCTTCACATTGGATGGATGGGCGCTACTGATGCTCGTGATTGGAGTAGCTACCGTGAAGGAGCTGAAGTAGTAGCCGTCCAAACATACTGTTGATTGCACCGATATGCGAGGAAATTGGTGCCTCCGGTTTCATTCAAACCCAGAACGGACTTGTAAATGGACTGTGTGTCTGACATTGGATTTTGTTCTGTGCTGATTGATCTCTGTTAAATATATATCTGTTTGGTGGCGGAGAATTTATTCTCTTGCTTAACGCCCTTCTTTGAGACGTACGAGCTCAGAGGTTATGTATTGATAGAAATCTGTCGCATGGAGTGGATTGCCTGTGTGGCACGCCTAAGTGGCATATGATCAAGGCTTCTGTTGCAAAGCAAAGTCTTGTGGTTGATGATCAAACCATGGTCTGTGTGACATAGCTTTGTGTATAACGTGAATTCGCGAACCTCACACCCCGGTATGAGTCAAAAACGGGAGAAGGACCCAAGGAGTGCACGACGTTTCTTTCTAGCTATGGTGGTGTCAGTGACCTCCCAGCCCTGACATTTATATCTACTTTTCACTTGTGTGGTTGTTGGAATACGAGGCGCCTCGATTTTAGGTCTGTAAGGACCGGGAAACGTGTGTTCAGGAATAACTAATCCTCAAAAGTAAGAGAGGACCGGCCTTGGAGGATCCAGGGATTGCTGTGTGCAGTCCTGAGGCATTTGCTAGAGTGTCTCGAACGGAGAGGAGCTTGCCCCTTGCCTCGACTCATGAAGGAATCCAATTTCCAATACGAAATATGCAGATGTGATTGTATTACTAGTACGGCGACATAGTAGATGGTAGCTATGCCGCCTAGGATTGATATTTATGATTGAATTTGCTTTCGAAAACATATATACACTAGTAATAATATCAAACACTTTTGTTTTATACATATGAAGCATTTTTGGCCATTATAAGGTAAAACTCTATCCTATGGCTTGCGTTGCATTGTGTGATGGGACCTGAGTCTTATAATGGCTTCATTTTATAAAAAAGCATTGCCATGATTTAATCATTTACCTTATTTCATGCACTAGCACTCATTGGAGTACACCCGTTCCGCAAAAGTGGCGTGGTCCTTTGATTTGCCTTATTATTGTTGTTAATAAGTTAAGTAGATTTCTCATACCAGTCCCATGACTGACTCATAGTTTGTTTCACCTTGCAAACTCGGGTGCCCTCGTTTTCACACGGGCAGCCTAGTTACAGGTATCTGGTGCACTTTTGGCTTATGGCGAGGCTTGACTACACCGTGCTGACTTTGACTCTTTCCGCCATTATAGTATATGTATTATGATTCCGCCGTTGGCGATGTAGACTGATATTTATTTTGTGTATTCTTTGTGTATGATTCCGCCTCTGGCGATGGTGACTGATTATGTATTATTATGCACTAAGTTGTATCCTGCACTGTGCTCTCTGATGTGATGATATCTATATGATTCCGCTGTCATATGTGTGTAAATTATTCTATTTTATGTTTATGCTCTTATCTGTGATCTGCTAATGATGATTAATGTGTTATATTCCAATGATTATCCTTAACACCGTGTCACGGGGTTTTGGGATCGTCACAGGAAACATTTATATGAAATAAATAGTCCATATATAGGATATTGAAAAGGGGAATATTTATATGAAATAAACAGGATATTGAAAAGGAAATATTTGGAAAATGAATAGAGTTTTATAAAAAGAGAAATTTACATTAGGAAGGTTAAGACCCGTGCTTCGCACACGGGTGTAACATGGTATTGTTTTGAAGTAAATATATTGCAAATAAAATATTATAAAGGAATTTGGGGTTTGAATTAGGAATTTAAATGTAATTACTGAAATTAGAACTGACTGGAAATTAGTTGAGTTGAATGACTTTCTGGGTATCAATCTGACGTTGGTTTCGGCCTTCGGGGTTAATACGCAGGGGTTGTTCTCTTACTAGTTTACAGTTAGAGACTGATATATGTGAAAATATAGTGATGCGTGAATCAGAAATGTAAACGTTTTCCAAAGTTAATAACGTATATTTCCAAAATTAGAAAATAAGGATTTGATGAATATGTGGAAACGAAAAATGGGGAAATGAATAAATGTTGATTGATGATTGATCGATAAAATTTCCATCTGGAAATAATATCGTTGGTTGCACACATGTTTTCCTTTGATAGTTAAATCACCGACTATCGAAGATTTTGACCATTTTTGTTGTCAATACGGAGAGACCGGGATCAGATATATTATCTGAAAACCACTCTGTATGGCATTAGCGTTGCGAATCAAATATGATGAAGGTAATTGAAGACGGAGTTATGCAAGGGCTGTTCAGTAAATCCTAGGTAGAAATTGCTTAAGATCGATTTATAGAATAATTCCTTCGGATTGTCAAGTCCGAGGACAACATGAATGGATGAATGTCTGACAGAGTATATCTGGTGGATCACGTAAGTTGATCGTTTCAAACGTATTTATGTTGGTAGCGGAGGAATTCGTTTCTCTTAGCTTATACCCATGGTATTTTTGGGGAAATCTATTTGTGATTTGATGGGTATGACGATGTGGCATTCAAAGTAGATGAAGAAGATCGATCAAAGAATACGATATGACCTCAAGCCTCATCAACCGAGAAATGATAGAAATCGTGCAGGCAGCATGGCTAAGTGAATCACACCCAATTAGGGTATATTGTCATCATCTAGAGGATATTCATATTTGTTACTTCTTTCGCTTCTGTATCTCCCGAGAACGGTTATGTTGGTATACCAACCATAAGGTGATAATATATTCGGAACATTCAAGCGAAATGAATGGTCGGTCATGGGTGGCCAAGTTACAAGATGTTCTTATTGAACTCCAGTGTATCGCCTCTAGAGTACACTGATCGGAAGGTGGTTCCATACCTTGTCAGTGTAGGAAATCCATTACCCAATTAGAGCCCGCGGTTTTGATTGTATATTATATATGTAGAATGTGAGAAGGAAGTGTTCTACTAGATTTCTATTTACTTGGTCTAGACATTATTATAGTATCAGACAAGTATTGTTTTAGAAAAATATTTTGGGTTATCATAAGGAAAAAACCATTCGTGTTTATGTGTGGATCGGTCTTACGATTATCCTTTGTTTCAAAAGGATTTTTAAATGTTAAACAAATGATTTGAGTTTACTCACACCAGTCACATGACTGACCTAGAGTTTATTTTGTTTTGTTTCCCTAAACTCTTGGGTGCCCAATTTTGTACAGGCAGTCAAGTAGTCGGGATTTACAGATACTTGAAGTGATGGAGCAGGAGGCTTTAGGATTATATAGATTGTTATTTCCGCTGTGTTGTAAGTGTTATACTCTAATAATGGTATTGTATACAGATACTGTTTTATTTTAAAGTTATGTTATGAAATATATTTATTCGTTCCGCTGTGAGATTCGTTTTTACTCTGATGTTGTATGTTCTTCTTCTTCTCCTTCTATTCTAAGTTTCTATCTTATCTATTCTCATCCTCTAATTTTTTTCATGGACTATCCGGTATTTCCGATGCTTGAATAGTCGACATTGAGTTTATGTCGGTTACTCAGGATCGTGAATGCGCCGGGTCGTTACAGTGGTATCAGAGCTTAAGGTTAAGTTATTAACTTGGCTCTGTGGCGTGACTCAGTAGAGATGGGATTAGCAATAACCTAGATTAAGTTTGAGTGTATATATATGAGCATGTATTTGTTATTTGATATAAAAATGGTTTTATATTGTGGAGATTTATTGATTAAGTTGTTTATGAGTTCTGGTTGGTCAATTTGATCCACTCTATCGGTAGGGGTTTATAAACACTTGAATACGATGGACCGACACAGTATGGTTTGAAAAGAAGGTAAATGAAATAATTTTATCCAAATTATATTTTGATATAAAAAAGTATGGATATTTGATATATTATAGTATAGTGGATGTGTTGATTGTGATTATAATCGAATAAGATTATAAAATGTGAAATGGTTATGTAAATAGCCAATCAGAATTCATATAAGTGAAATACTAGAAATCATATGAATTTAAATTAGAATTGGAATTAAAACCCTGGAAGGTTATAAAAGTGTTTGTAAATGAATCTGGGTTAAATATATGAGAATTTTAAAATCCTGGGAGATTTTAAATTGTTACAAAGCATTGTGAATGGTATTTTGAAATGTATTTCAAAATGGAAGTGTTTAGAAATGGTTTTGACAGTGATATAGTATTGAACTCACTTCGATCGCTGGAAAATAGATTCCGATGATGACAGCTGCATCATCGGTGTTCATTTTCGAGTTGCTAAGTGGCGGATTACTACCAAGGATTTTGTTTTTGAATTGTTTTGTGAAAAGCAAGTTGTTTTGAATATTGAAAAGGGATATCTGGTTTTAGAAAAGCTAAACTGTATGAAATTCCCTGGAAAAGATCGTTTGAATTAAAACAAATTAAATGTGAATTTGTAAAAGCAAACAGAAATAGAAATTGAATTGAACCCATTTAAGGGGAAAATGAATTCAGATTGAAAGTATCGAATTAGATTGGATTAGAGATAATCCAAAATGGAATTTGACTGATAAGTTAGGAATTGAAATGAATATTGGAATCTGAGTTAAGAACAGAATTCGGCTTGGGTATAACCGAATGATTGGGATGACATTGGTATATGCAGAATTGGTAACACATGGAAAGGATATACTGATATGCCCGACAAAAAGGTACCAGTTTATAATTCATATGAGTTTAGTTATTTATGAGCCGAATTGGCAAGCCGCTTGGCTGTTTGATTTTCTTTTGGGTTGGAGAAGGCCTAGAGAGGCGAGTTGTAATTGTACAGACTGACCAGTAAAAAAGAGGTGCTGGCGAAATTTTTCGAAAATTTCGGGTGTTAGAAAATTTTAAGGATTTTTGAAACTTTTCGTTGATAAGAATTAATTAATATTTTAATTGAAGTTTATTTGTTCAGTTGAAATTGAAATTAAAGAAGTAAACAAATAAATTTATACTAGTTAATAGGGTTTGTTTTGTACCTTAGCAATTTCGAGGATGAAATTATTTTAAGAGGGGAAGAATGTAACGACCCGTATTTTTAACGGATAATTAATAATTTATTTAATTATTTAAAAGATGGTTTTGTAATTTAAAATGGTCAGAATTAAATAATATTGAATATTTAATTAATATAAATAATAGAATAATATATTATAATTCTGAAATAGTCAAAAATAGCTGAATTCACAAAACAGTGGGAATTGGATCATATATAAGGTATAATACAGATTAGGATTGAATTAGAATAAAGAATATATTATTTAATCGACGTTAGAACGTATAATTACATCATAATTAAAATCGATCTCGAAATGGCGCTGTAGTTCGTAATTTGTCGATTCAAACTTCAATTGAATATACAAAATCCGTTTTAAATCGGATTTCTATGAAGCAAGAAACGTTCGGAGCTAGTGAAGTATATTTTTCTAATGAAAGAGAAAAATCAAGATTTCATCATGTAGATTTTGAGTTATGTCCAAATCAAATTTTCGAAAAGTCGCTATGGAATTCCTTTATAATTTATAGCGATTTATTTATATCATAAATGGATTTTTCAATATAAATTGAATATCGGTTCAACTGGAATTTGAATATCAAGTTATAAATCCAATTAGAGCTGTATGATATTCTATTGTGAATATATACGGTAATATTAAATTATTTTTATTTAATTTAATTATTTTTAAATATATTTATTTTTAAATGGGTTTATTTAGAGCTTTAAAAATAGCCAGTTTTGCAAACGAACTCCGTTTTCGATGAAACTAATTTTGTTGGATCCGTAACATTAAAATATTATTAGATTTCAAGTTTCGTGATTTTTAGAATCAGTGTGTGGCCGTACAAATTTTTAATGTGAAAAAAAGTCGATATTCTGATGGTTAAAAATACGCTGTGTGAGAAAACCAAGTCGGAATTTGACGAAACCAGTTTCGTTGGGTCTGTAATGTCGAACTCTAGCTGCATGTCCTTATTCGTGATTTTTGGATATCATATGTAATTATACGATTTTTTAATGACTAATTCAAACAGCAATTTATTATACTTGAATAAAATAATCAATTGAAAATAAAATAAAATATTTAAATTTCCTATAAATACCCTTATATCCTTCTAAACCCTATATTCTGTTTCTCTGGTCAATGAAATAAGGCGCCGTGATTTTCGTTCTTCCAGGAAAATAAGTTTCCATCTTCAAAAATCAAACTAAAATCGAAATAAAATCATATAAATTAGCAAAGTTATATAATCGAGTTCCTAAAGAAATTCTCTACCTTTCTATGTGGATTTTTCTAGGATCGAACAACATTTTGTTCGCTATTGTTTTTGTCGGAATGGGTTCGAAGTGCTAGGGCTTGGAACCGCGTGTGATATACGCTGAATTGGGTAGTGCTAACGCTGGGGTTGAAATCTAAGAACGATTTAGCATGGGTAGGGAAACCTTGGGGGCATCTCGACACAATTATTGTTTATGTTAGTGGTGAAGCCGCAGTGAGCAGATGAACTGCGAGCTTCAGACGATGGTATGGAGGAGTCGGCAGTCGCAAAGGGAAGGGGGTTAGACATTTTTTTTTTGGTTAAATGGGGGTAGCGATGGACTTAGAAGGGAAGGAGAGGAGCACGCGAATGGCCATTGAGCCATACTGGAAATCGCGTTTTAATCTAGGAGGAAGATGACGAATTGGAGCGGGTTGGGTTTTAATTCATGGGTGGGCCGATATTTTGAGGTAAAGCCCAAGTTAATTAAATGGGAAAACTTTTGTTTAATTAATTTTAGATGGTATACAATATTGTAAAATCAATAACGTATATTTCTAAAATTAGAAAATAAGGATTTGATGAATATATCGAAACGAGAAATGAGGAAATGAATAAATGTTGATTGATGATTGATTGATAGAATTTCCATCTGGAAATAATATTGTTGGTTGCACACATGTTTTCCTTTGATAGTTAAATCACCGACTATTGAAGATTTTGACCATTTCCATTGTCATTATAGAGAGACCGGGATCAGATATATTATCTGTAAACCACTCCATATGGCATTAGCGTTGCGAATCAAATATGATGAAAATAATTGAAGACGAAGTTATGCAAGGGATGTTCAGTAAATCCTTGGTAGAAAATTCCTAAGATGGATTTACAGAATAATTCCTTCGGATTGTCCATACCTAGGACAACCTGAATGGACGAATGTCTGGCAGAGTATATATGGTAGATCGCGTAAGTTGATCATTTCAAATGTATTTACGTTGGTGGCGAAGGAATTCGTTTCTCTTAGCTTATACCCATGGTATTTTTGGGGAAATCAATTAGTGATTTGACGGGTATGACGATATGGCGTTCAAAGTAAATGAAGATGATCGGTCAAAGAATACGATATGACCTCAAGCCTCATTAACCAAGAAATGACAGAAATCAGGCAGGAAGCATGGCTAAGTGGGTTACACACAATTAGGTTATATTGTCATCATCTAGAGAATATTCACATTTGTTACTTCTTTCGCTTCTGTATCTCCCGGGAATGGTTATGTTGGTATACCAACCATAAGGTGATGATATATTTGGAACATTCAAGCGAAATGAATGGTCGGTCATGTGTGGCCGAGTTACAAGATGTCCCTGTTGGACTCTAGTGCATCGCTTCTAGGGTACACTGATTGGAAGGTGGTTCCATACCTAGTCAGAGTTGGAAATCCATTACCCAATAAGAGCCCACGGTTTTTATTGTATATTATATATGTAGAACGTGAGATGAAAGCGTTCTACTAGATTTCTATTTACTTGGTCTAGACATTATTATAATATCAGACAAGTTTTGTTTTAGAAAAATATTTTGGGTTATCATAAGGTAAAAACCATCCGTGTTTATATGTGGATCGGTCTTACGAGTATCCTTTGTTTCAAAAGGATTTTTGAAAACTTAAACAAATGATTTGAGTTTACTCACACCAGTCACATGACTGACCCAGAGTTTATTTTCTATTGTTTTCACTAAACTCTTGGGTGCCCAATTTTGTACAGGTAGTCAAGTAGTCGGGATTTACAGATACTTGAAGAGTTGGAGCAGGAGGCTTTAGGATTATATAGATTGTTATTTCTGCTGTGTTGTAAGTGTTATACTCTAATAATGGTGCTGTATACAGATACTGTTTTATTTCAAAGTTATGTTATGAAATATATTTATTCGTTTCGTTGTGAGATTCGTGTTTACTCTGATGTTGTATGTTCTTCTTCTTCTATACTAAGTTTCTATCTTATCTATTCTCACCCTCTAATTTCTTTCACGGACTATCTGGTATTTCCGATGCTTGAAAAGTCGACATTGAGTTTATGTCGGTTACTGAGGATCGTGAATTCGCCGGGTCATTACAGTATCCCCTAATAGTGTCCCCACTAGTATCCTATGTTATATAATAAGGTGATCCCAAACCCCGCAATTGTGGTAGCCTTCAGGTGTACATCTAGTATGAGGATCTTACCTCAATCAGCATAATTGCCATGAAGATGCTAGAGGTACCCTTACTACCCTATCGATCGGCTCCCTACTTGTATTTATTTTCCTTGTATCTGTGTCAGTCGGCCCTCTCTTGCGTATAGATACCCTGTGCTGGTCCCACCATAAGGTGTAGCAATCCCTATGATAGCAACCCGACACAAATTCTAGATGCACGGTGTATACTACTGATGCCCAGTGCCTGCTTTATCCACTCTGGAGTACGTGCACACCCATACTCCGTCGAAACCTACACTGCTGCACCACCTACCACTATTTTGACCGCTTATAATCAGCCCAGTAATCGTGCCCCACCCTTCCTAGTTTTAGGGTACCGTGATACATCTATGTGGGTGACTGCTGAAATGGGTCCCCGTTACTAGGGTTTCCTAGGGTCTATTCGTATACCCCCCCCCCAAATTGGCTAAGTGTTATCCATCCATTCAAGTTAACTTAACCCATCAACACGTCATGTCATGTTGGCTAAGTGTTTCTCATTAACTTAACCCTTCTCATTCATCATGTTGTAATTGGTTAAGTGTTTTCTATTAACTTAACCCTGTTCATTCATTCTATTATATTGGTTAAGTGCTTCCCCCTTAGCTTAACCCCATTCGTTCATCATGTTATATTGGTTTAGTGTTTCCCATTAACTTAACCCCACTCGTTCATTATGTTATATTAGTTAACTGTTGCCCTCTTTTGTTAACATAACCCTACCACTTCTCATGTTACATTGGTTAAGCGTTGCCCCCTTGTGTTACTTAACCCTACCACTTTTCATGTTACATTGGTTAAGTGTTGGCCTGTTGTGTTACTTAACCCTACCACTTGTCATGTTACATTGGTTAAGTCTTGCCCTCTTGTGTTACTTAACCCTACCACTTATCATGTTACATTGGTTAAGTGTTGCCTTCTTGTGTTACTTAACCCTACCACTTGTCATGTTACATTGGTAAAGTGTTGCCCTCTAGTGTTACTAACCCTACCACTTGTCATGTTACATTGGTCAAGCGTTGCTCTGTCACACATCATGTTATATTGGTTAAGTGTTGCCCTCTTGTGTTAACTTAACCCTACCATTCTTAGGATTTCCGTTCATTAGCATTAATTCATTCATTAATGCCCCAACCTCTCACATTAGAACTATTGTTTGCGGTTGCTGGATGTGCCGGGCGGTTCTGTTGTATATAACAGTGTTGTATACACAATTATATGATTTTTTTTATGATAACAACCAAATATATTTTATTATTGAATGTGTTTGAAAATGTACTGATATATTACATAACAAACATAAATATAGTATTTCTATTTAAATAAAATATAACTGAACAGAAATTTAAACAATCACACAGTATTTTATTTAAATAAAAATATTTTATTTCAATTTCAAAAAGTATATCTCTTATAACTCCACTATTTGACATACTACATTTCATTCATTACAACTCTGTCATTCACTCTAATTCACATATACAGACACTCTCATACATTGACACTGTTATTTGTTCATTGTCTTCTGTCTTCCATTTTCTGTCTTCACAACCTCTAATCCAGTCCAGACATCTTTATATCTGTCACATACAGAAGAACACACACAGTAGACTGCAACAAAAATAAAATTAAATAAATGCAAATATTTTTTTTAATTTTATTTGCCTCAGAATTATAGTGTGTTTCTCATCATTTTTCTAGACTTTGTCTAATATGCAGGGACAGAAAAACTCGTCTGGATGGCTGAATATACACACGTATATATATATATATACACACACGTGTGCACTGCCTCGCCAAACCAGTGTGCGACTGAGGTGTAGCCACAAGGACCGTCTCGACTCAGTGCACAATGCAAAACAATGTGCAAATATTTAAGCATGGTATTTCAAAGCCAAGTGTCAAGCAAAACAATAATGGATATATCAAACAACAATAGTAAAATAAAACAAAACAGTTCAAGTTAAGGCAACAATGAACAAAAGTCATGCCATGCACAAGACATGGTCAGGCTCAAATCAACACAGGATGCAAGCACATATCAAAGACAGTTCTTAAATGGTGCAACTAAAATCAAGGCTCGAGCTAAAAACATTGCAAGCATGTATGATGTTTAAGCCAAATGCATGGTGATCAAATCCAGGTCAAGCCAGGCAGCAATATTCATGGAGCAAGCAGGCACAAGTAAGAAGGGCAACAGTACTGCTGGTGGTGCATTGCAAGTCAGGTTCAAATACAAAATATGCAAGTAAATATTCATGGAGCAGATTTAAGCCAGTGTCAACATGGTACATTAGTGGATCAGCTCAAATACAAGCAATAAAGATCATGGCAGAATATATATATACATCAAGACAGTGAACACATCATGGACAGTTTTTTTTTTAAAAAAAAAGGAATATTTTTTAGACAAGAATAGAATGTATAAGTGGATGCTACAGCATATGTCAAAGAATGGTAACCTGGCTTGCAAACATGAACATATCGTGCAGCATGACTCAAGTAGATACTAACAACAAAATGGATGCACACAGCAAAACTGTTTTTGACGAGCCATTTTTGGTAAACTGTTCAGCATGAAAATGTTTTGTTTACATGAGATCAAAACATGTGCAAATGTCAAGGAGAAGTTCAGAGCATGGCATCAATCTAATGAAAGAGGGTTCATACAAAGTGCTTGGCACTACAGTTAAATACCAACGTGAAATACCCAAGTACACAAGCAAGAAAAACAGAGCAGCTTGGACATAAGAGGCTCGAGCATGTCAAGTTCAAAAGTGCATCAGCAAAATAGTACAACACTAATCATGTCAAGACTCCAAATTTCAAGTTTAAAACCAGAGAAAAGTTTGAAGTCAAGTATACAAGGCACTGTCAAGTTCAAGGTCTCAAGTATAGTACCAGTTCACATTAGATTTTTATGAAACAATTGGTTCAAGTTAAATATCAGCATCAAAATTCTAGAAGTTAAAGACTAGCTCAAGTCTAAAAGGATAGATTGAAAAGTTTAAAGATATAGAAGATTTTTAAATACCACAGTCAAATTTTGATGAGCAAACTTCACAGGAAATTTTCAAAAGGACCAAATCAAAGTTTTTAAAAGCTATTGAGATTTTCTCCAATCAAAATATACGGCTGGTTTTTAAAATCAAAGAAATCTCAAAAGAAAAATTCAAATCAGATACTCAAGTCATAAGAACAATTCAAGGCCTATGAATTGTCTAGAATCAGAGATTCTAGGGTTTAAAAAACCATATAAATACACAATCATCATCGGCATCAAGGGTGTGGTAAAAAAAATTGAGATCAACCAACAATAATTTAGAAAAATTATCTTTAATTCAGAGAACTCACAAAGGACTTCATTCGCTATCCCAAGAGGAATCAATCAAAAGGTGCTTCAAAGGAGTCGAGTCTATAAAAGAATTCCAGAGCAATTTCATCAATCACGATCGGATTTGGAGGATAGCAGAAACCCTAGCGCCGCCATTTTTTAATTCCCAGAAGAGAAGGGTTGAACAGAATAACAAAGGGAACCGGCTTTCTCTTATGTTAAAAAGGGGATAACCCTTAACCTTTAACTCCTAGGGTTTTATTTCTTTAACTTTTTACTTGTTTTAAATTTCAAGTTTTGTCTCTTAGAGTCAATAACTACTATTGTCTGTAGTTGGAAAAATCACAACTAAATGGATCGAGTTGTGTCAAGGTCTTGAGCGTAGGGTTAAACAGACGGGAGCGAAGGTCGCAAGTTTACAAGAGTCTGTAAGCAAAGAGATTGTTTATAATTCCTAGTAGAAACCTTAAATGCAGCAGTGGGCACAGTTCTACCGAAGTTGGGTATTTTCTGTGTGTGATTTTCTTTCTGCAATTTTTCTGTGATATTTATTTTGTTTTAAATTCATTTAAATTGCAATAAACCCTATTTACCCCCTCTCTAGCGTTAATTTGGATCCTACAAGTGGTATCAAAGCGGGAATTTTTTAACTCTAGAGTCATGAATCTATCTAATAACGCTTTTTCTGAGGGTCAGTCCATAGCTAGGCCACCAATGTTTAATGGAACCGATTATGCCTATTGGAAAGCTAGGATGAAAATTTACTTAAGTTCAGTTGATTACGATGTATGGGATATTGTTGAAACAGGCTACAAACCTCCCATTACGATTATTAATGATATTGAAATTCCTAAGCCAAAAGATAAGTGGGATGCTAATGATAAAAAATTATTCTCAATTGATGCCAAAGCAATGAACGCTTTAATTTTTGGTCTTGATAAAACTGAGTTTAACTGTATATCTCACTGTTCAACTGCGCAGAAATTTGCCATACTTTGGGAGTTGCACATGAAGGAACATCTCAAGTCAAGGAATCCCATCTCGCACTACTCTGCAACGAATATGAAAATTTCACGATGCATAAAGACGAAGATATAAAAGAGATGTATGGTCGATTCTCAACACTGATTTATACTGCAAGGGCTCTTGGTAAAGTCTACACTGAAGTGGAAATAATACACAAAATACTGAGAGTACTACCAATGAACTTTGAAGCCAAAGTAACGGCCATTCAAGAATCAAAAGATTTAAGCAAGTTGAGAGTAGAAGAGTTGATTGGAAACTTGATCGCTTATGAAATGGAGTTAAAAGCCAAAGAAGGACGCGATGATTCAGAATCAAAGAAAAAAATAATTGCTCTAAACAGCACTGCTGAATGTAATGATGAAGCCGAGAATCCAATCGAAGAATTGGCTATGGTTCTTAAAAAGTGGTCTAATAAGAAATTCAAGTCACGAAAGAAGAATTCAAAATCCAACAAATCCAAGAATTCAGACAACTCAGACGATGAAGTCATATGCTACAACTGCAATAAACCAGGCCATATCAAACCAAATTGTCCACTACTTCAGAAAGACAGAAAGAAGAAGAAGAAATAGAAAGCTTTTGCAGCTACATGGGACGATGAAGAAGGAGAGGAAGAAGACTCTGGCAGTGAAAAAGAGGAAGCCAATTTATGTCTTATGGCACAGTCAGACTCGGAAAGTAGCGAAGAAGATTCCACTGAGGTACCAAACTACTCTTACAAAGATTTAATTTTAATGTGTCATGATCTTACCAAAACTATTGATTCTCTTGAACTACAAGTCAAGAAATTAAAATCTGATAGGTTAAAACTGGTTCACGAAAACAATAGGTTAGAAATTGAGCTTGAAAAAGTGACAAACCTTGATTGTGAAAAATGTAAGTTTTTAAAACAAGAGAAAATAGAATTTAAAGCAAATTTTGAAAAATTGAAACAAGAACACTTGGCTTTAAAAGAAAGTGATGACACAAAAAGAAAGAATTTCATCAACAGATGCACCTCTCTTGTAAATGAAAATGCAACACTTAAAACCAAAGTAAAAAATCTTGAAATAACATTGAGCAAGTTTTCAAAAGGAGAAAAGTCATTTAGAATGCTGCTTGGAAATCAATTATATGCTGACAATAGAAAAGTATTAGGATTCGGGAAAACACACATTAATATGAATGATAATGCAAAGGGTGGAAGTGTTTTTCCTAAATGTGTAAAATGTGGAAAAATTGGGCATGGATATGAAAAATGTGAAAGTAGGAACAATAACAAAAAATTCATACAAATACGGGTTCCAAAAGGGTCAACAAGCAATTGTTATAGATTTGGACTTGGCAAGAATAAATAAATTTGGATTCCAAAAGGATCTGTTGCTCAAAATCAAAAAATTTCAGTTACTAATTTTGTTAGACCTATGAGTTTCTCTAGGTCAATCTCTTTTTCTCGTGTGTAGGTATGTTGGCGGGCTAAGGAGCAACAAGAATGTTACTTGGATTCAGGTTGTTCCAAACATATGACAGGAGATAAATCAAAGTTCCTTAGCCTTGAAAAACATAAAGGTGGAAGTGTGATAATGGGCGATAACAGAAAATGTAAAATTATCGGTAAAGGTAAAGTAGGTAATATTACTTTCTCCTTAATTGATGTTTTATATGTTGAAAACTTGCATCATAATCTCATTTCCATAAGCCAACTATGTGACAAAGGAATGAGTGTGATATTTGATAGTGAATCTTGCAAAATTATTGAAAAATCCATTAACAGTATTGTGTTCACGGGAAAAAGAAAAGGAAACATTTATACGCTTTCATTTGATGATTTGACTCTCTCGCGATGTTTAGTAGCTACGGATGAAGAAGTTTTCTTATGGCATAGGATATTGGGTCACGCAAGTATGAGTCTCTTAGAAAAACTTGAATCAAAAGAATTGGTAAGGGGATTACCACATCAGAAATATAAAAGTAACAAAGTGTGCAAATCTTGTACTATAGGAAAATTCAGTCGATCATCATTTTGCCCCAAAAATGTTGTTACTGCTAATAGGATACTTGAATTGATTCACATTGATTTATTTGGACCAAATGAAATTGCTAGCTTGAATGGAAAACGTTATTGTTATGTTGGTTGAGGATTATTCTAGATTTACATGGGTTTATTTTCTAGCCAAAAAATCGAAAACTTTTGATTACTTTTCAAAGTTTGCAAAACTCGTTCAAAATGAAAAAGGTGTTTCAATAAAAACTTTAAGAAGTGATCATGGTGGTGAATTTGAAAATTTGGATTTTGAAATTTTTTGTGAAGAGAATGGTTTAAACACGAATTTTCTGCTCCTCGAACACCTCAACAAAATGGGGTGGTCGAAAGGAAAAATTGTACATTACAAGAATTGGCTAGATTTATGATAAGTGAATATAAATTGCCTTTGACTTTTTGGGCAGAGGCAGTCAATACATCCTGCCATGTAATGAACAGAGTAATGATTAGACCAATACTTAACAAAACGTCCTATGAATTGTGGTTTGACAGAAAGCCTAACATTTCATATTTTAGAGTTTTTGGATGCCCTTGTTATCTTCTTAATACAGGTGATCAACTTGGTAAGTTTGAGTCAAAAGCAGATGAGGGAATTTTCATGGGTTACTCTTCAAGAAGCAAGGCTTATCGAATCTTCAACAAACGATCAAAAACTATTGTTGAAACCATGAACGTGAAATTTGATGAATAAGATCTGGATACGGTGGATAAAGAGAAAAATGATGAGGGAATTACATATGATGATGAAAAAGAAAATAGCAAAGAGAAGACTGGAAGTGATGACCCAACAAAACAAACATTTGAAGTAGAGAAGTTGAAATTCAAAGCCAACCATCCTCCAGAATTGGTAATAGGAAATCCAACGGCAGGTATACGAACTCGTTCATCATTTAATAAAGATATCTGTGCCTTTTGTATTCATAGCTGTTTTATCTCTGAAACAGAATCTAAAAATGTTGAAATTGCACTTAGTGATGAAAGTTGGATTTTAGCAATGCAAGAAGAACTTAATCAATTTGAACGGAATAAAGTTTGGAAATTAGTTCCTAGACCAAATGACTATCCAGTAGTAGGAACTAAATGGGTGTTCAAAAATAAGCTTGATGAATCTGGAAATGTAATTAGAAACAAAGCTAGGTTGGTTGCAAAAGGATATAATCAAATCGAAGGCATTGATTTTGATGAGACATTCGCACTAGTAGCTAGGTTAGAAGCCATTAGAATTTTGCTCAATTTTGCATGTTATAAAGGTTTCAAACTTAAACAAATGGACGTAAAAAGTGCATTTTTAAACAGAGAATTAAAAGAAGAAGTTTTTATAGGACAACCCCCTGGTTTTGAATCATGAATTTCCAAATCATGTATTTAAACTTGAAAAAGCATTATATGGTCTTAAACAATCACCTAGAGCATGGTATGATTGTCTAAGTGCATATCTTTCGGAAAACGGTTTTAAAAAGGGTAGTGCTGACACGACATTGTTTCTATTACATGAAGGTGAAGATTTTTTAGTAGTTCAAATTTATGTTGATGATATTATATATGGTGCTACTAATGATCATCTGTGTGAGTAATTTGAAAAAGTCATGCAGGATAAATTCGAAATGAGCTTAGCAGGTGAATAGAAATACTTCCTTGGATTTCAAATCAAACAAAGCACCAAGGGCATTTTCATATCACAAACAAAATACATCACTGAATTGCTGAAAAGATTTGGACTAGAAAACGCAAAACCACTCAGAACACCGATGATTCCTTCGACCAAGCTTGACAAAGACAAGAAAGGAGTTGCAGTTGATCAGAAAAATTATTGGGGAATAATTGGTTCACTTCTTTATCTCACCGCATCCAGGCCTGATATTATGTTTCTTGTTTGTTTATGTGCACACTTTCAGTCTAATCCAAAAGAATCCCACTTAAAAGCCACAAAAAGAATATTGAGATATCTTTTGCACACACAAATTTGGATTGTGGTACCTCGCATGCAATAATTTTAAATTGACTGGATATTTTGATGCTGATTATGCTGGATCCCTTGTGGATAGAAAAAGTACTAGTGGAACTTGTTTTATGCTAGGACATTCATTAGTTTCATGGTCAAGTCGAAAACAAAATTGTGTTTCTCTATCCAAAACTGAGGCCGAATACATTGCTTTAGGAAGTTGTTGTGCAAAAATATTATGGATGATGCAAACTCTTTCGGATTTTGGTCTAATTTATAAAAAAGTACCACTAAAATGTCACAGTAAAAGTGCTGTAGATTTGTCTAATAATCCTGTTCACCATTCACGCACTAAACACATAGATGTGAGACACCATTTTATTAGAGATCACATTTCACGAGAAGATATTTGTATTGAGTTTATTTCAACTGATTGTCCACTAGCTGATATTTTTACAAAACCTCTTCCCGAAGATAGATTTTCACGATTACGCTTAGATTTGGGAATTATAGAAATTGATTGATCATTATCCATTTTTTTAAGAAATTCTTAAATGGTTATTCAAAAGTTAAATGATTGATCATTTGAACTAATTTGGAACTCGTTGAAATTATGTCAGATCTTGAAATTGTGATGAGTATTGACTATAATAGTTTTTATATCATGAGGAAATATTTTAAATCTCATGATGATTGGACAAATTTTATAATACTTGTGAATTCGAGCTTATTTCATGACCATCTTCTATATCTGCCATACTTATGTCATTCATCATGGTTTTATTTAATTTGGGGAGATCTAATTATTCTTGGAATTAAAGAATAATAAAAAAAATAAAATAAAAATTATCCTTGGTATTCACTCCCATTTAAAAGTCCTCGCGGTTATGCGTGGGTGAATTACCTTAATCTCTATGTGCTTCCATTCTCACTTAAAAGACCTTTGGGTTGTGCATGGATGGAACTCATTAGAGAGGATAAAGTTAAGTTACTACTAACCCCATTTAAAAGACCTTTGGGCTATGCGTGGTTAGGAAGTGCCTAACACATTTTCGAGCATATTTAAAATCTTTAAAACTCATATTCAAATATTCAATTTTTATTGAACTCTCCTCATTCTATAAAATCCATCGTAAACCAATTCATTCTGAAAGTGAAATTTTCTTCTGGTTCGAAGAATATTATGATTTTTGTTTGATTAAATGAGATTTACGATATATTTTCCTCTTTATCTGAATTTATATTTCTAGTTTATATTCAGCACTGTATTATTTTTTGTTATTCTTTTGATGATAACAAAAAGGGGAGAATGGTCAAGATTTTGATGGATGAGTAAACATTTATAGAATATTTTGAAATTCGGTATTTTTGATTAATTTATTTCAAAATTTTCAAATCTATGCATCAATAAGGGAAGCTTAGTTGTAGCGGGAGCATACATATAGGGGGAGTAAAATACTTCACGTTCCAAGCACATTCAAAATCTTTTATTTTTTTTGTCATCATCAAAAGGGGGAGATTGTTGTATATAACAGTGTTGTATACACAATTATATGATTTTTGTTTGATGATAACAACCAAATATATTTTATTATTGAATGTGTTTGAAAATGTACTGATATACTACATAACAAACAGAAATATCGTATTTCTATTTAAATAAAACATAACTGTATAGAAATTTAAACAATCACACAGTATTTTATTTAAATAGAAATATTTTATTTCAATTTCAAAAAGTATATCTCTTATAACTCCACTATTTGACATACTACATTTCATTCATTACAACTATGTCATTCACTCTAATTCACATATACAGACACTCTCATACATTGACACTGTTATTTGTTCACTGTCTTCTATCTTCCATTTTCTGTCTTCACAGCCTCCAATCCAGTCCAGACATCTTCATACCTGCCACATACAGAAGAACACACACAGTAGACTGCAATAAAAATAAAAATAAATAAAAGATTTCTTAAATTTTATTTGCCTCGGAATTATAGTGTGTTTCTCATCAGTTTTCTAGACTTTGTCTGATATGCAGGAACAGAAAAACTCATCTAGATGGCTGCATACACACACACACACACACACACACACATATATATATATATACACACACATACGTAGGCACTGCCTTGCCAAACCAGTGTGCGACTGAGAAGTAGCCACAAGGACCGTCTCGACTCAATGCACAATGCAAAATAGTGTGTAAATATTTCAGCAGGATATTTCAAAGCCAAGTGTCGAGAAAAACAATAATGGATATATCAAACTACAATAGTAAAATAAAATAAAACAGTTCAAGTCAAGGCGACAATGAACAAAAGTCGAGCCATCCACAAGATATGGTAGGCTCAAATCAACACAGGATGCAAGCACATATCAAAGACAATTCTTAAATGGTGCAAGTAAAATCAAGGCTCGAGCTAAAAACATTACAAGCATGTATGATGTTTAAGCCAAATGCATGGTGACCAAATCCAGGTCAAGCCAAGCAGCAATATTCATGGAGCAAGCAGGAACAAGTAAGAAGGGCAACAGTACAACTGGTGGTGCATTGTAAGTCAGGTTCAAATACAAAATATGCAAGTAATATTCATAGACCAGATTCAAGCCAGTGTCAACATGGTACATTAGTGGATCAGCTCAAATACAAGCAATAAAGATCATGGCAGAATATATATATACACACATCAAGACAGTGAACACATCATGGACAGTTTTTTTTTTAAAAAAAAGGGAATATTTTTTAGACAAGAATAGAATGTATAAGTGGATGCTACAGCATATGGCAAAGAATGGAAACATGGCTTGCAAACATGAACATATCATGCAGCATGACTCAAGTAGATACTAACAACATAATGGATGCACACAACAAAACTGTTTTTGACGAGCCATTTTTGGTAAACTGTTCAGCATGAAAATGTTTTGTTTACATGAGATCAAAACATGTGCAAATGTCAAGGAGGAGTTCACAGCATGGCATCAATCTAATGAAAGAGGGTGCATACAAAGTGTTTAGCACTACAGTTAAATAACAACGTGAAATACCGAAGTACGCAATATAAGGCACTGTCAAGTTCAAGGTCTCAAGTGTAGTACCAGTTCACATTAGATTCTTATGAAACAATTGGTTCAAGTTAAATATCAGCATCAAAATTCTAGAAGTTAAAGACTAGTTCAAGTCTTAAAGGATAGATTGAAAAGTTCAAAGATATAGAAGATTTTTAAATACCACAGTCAAATTTTGATGAGCAAAATTCACAGGAAATTTTCAAAAGGACCAAATCAAAGTTTTTAAAAGCTATCGAGATTTTCTCCAATCAAAATGTACAGCTGGTTTTTAAAATGAAAGAAATCTCAGAAGAAAATTTCAAATCAGATACCCAAGTCCCAAGAACAATTCAAGGCCCATGAATTGTCTAGAATCAGAGATTCTAGGGTTTAAAAAACCCTATAAATACACAATCATCATCGACATCAAGGGTGTGGTAAAAAAGAAATTGAGATCAACCAACAATAATTTGGAAAAATTATCTTTAATTCAGAGAACTCACAAAGGACTTTATTCGCAATCCCAAGAGGAATCGATCAAAAGGTGCTTTAAAGGAGTCGAGTCTATAAAAGAATTCCAGAGCAATTTCATCAATCACGATCGGATTTGGAGGATCGCAGAAACCCTAGCGCCACCATTTTTTAATTCCCAGAAGAGTAGGGTTGAACTGAATAACAAAGGGAGTCGGCTTTCTCTTATGTTAAAAAGGGGATAACCCTTAACCTTTAACTCCTAGGGTTTTATTTCTTTAATTTTTTACTTGTTTTTAATTTCAAGTTTTATCTCTTAGAGTCAATAGCTACTAGTGTCTGTAGTTGGAAAAATCACAATTAAACGGATCCAGTTGTGTCAAAGTCTTGAGTGTAGGGTTTAAATAGTCGGGAGCGAAGGTCGCATGTTTACAAGAGTCTATAAGCGAAGAGATTGTTTATAATTGCTAGTAGAAACCTTGAATGCAGCAGTAGGCACGGTTCTGCCGAAGCTGGGTATCTTTTGTGTGCGATTTTCTTTCTGCAATTTTCTGTGATATTTATTTTATTTTAAATTCATTTAAATTGCAATAAACCCTATTCACCCCCGCCCCTCTAGGGTTAATTTAGATCCTACAGGTCCGGGCAGACTTCTACCGTAAACTCATTCTAACCTCGAGTTTTGGGCTTAATGCGCTAACCTCTCACATTAGATCTATATTGTTGCGGTCGCTGGATGTGTCGGGCGGTTCCGGGCAGTCTTACACTGTAACTCAATCTAACCTCGGGTTAGGCATGTTCATCTTTAGCCAATTTACATTTTTACCATACATGTCCAAGTCTCGATTTTATTGCTAATTATCCAAATTTCACAAAACTAGTCATGTTCCAATTCCCAAGTTATGCCCAACAAATTCAATTACAAGTTATTACTCAAAATAGGTTACACCCAATTTTCCCTAATTTGCAATAATTGTCATGCCAGAAAATCGCAACATACATTATGCTTGGCGTCCAAACCAATAGTTATGCCCAATATTGATTTAATATTCCAATTTACAGTTTCCGCCCAATCTAGATTTAATGTTTCAATTTACCCCAAGTTCACAACAATAAAATTTATACCCCAAATCACAAGTTACAAATTATGTCCAACAATTTCACCAAATATGTAATGCCTAATTATTTCACCAAATACATTATGCCCAATATTTACCTAAAATATTCCCCGTATTCCAATAATTTGTATTTCATGATTTCATCCTAGGTTCGAAGGTTACCCAAGTTCATAAAATAAAAAGGAAATAGGGGAAGAGAGAGAAGGAGCATAAAATAAGAATAGGCATAAAAATAGGCATGTAATAACAGACCTAATACAAGAGATTTAGATCCAACAAAGATAGATTCTTGAATAAACTGATACAATCATTATCACAGGCATATGAATAACATCACGAACCAAAGGGGATTATAAACCTGATGTACAACAAATATAGGCCTGATTTAATCAATAAAAATAACCGTTAAGGCATATAAAGACATAGATTCAATATAAGGATAGGGATAAATCTGAAAAGATTATCTTACAATCAGGCATAGACTTCGATTCATTTTATTACATGTCAAGATTACAATCAGGTATTCAAATCTGAAAATAACATGAACTTACATTGCTAGGATTAAGAAAAGATAATTGAATCGTTGTTGTTGTAGAAACACTAATTTGATGTTGATTAATCTTCAAAGTTGATTGTTGATGAAGAACTTCTAATATGATTTAGGTTTTAGAGGCGGCGACTAAGAGAATGGAGAGTTCAGCAGCATAGATGCGTCATAAGGAATTGTTATGAGTTAGGGTTTTGGTTTAGAGATGTATATATAGATGTCTAGGATTGTTAAGAGCCTTTAGATAGACATAGGAGTTATCAGAGCCACACAGCTCGAAGACAGGTCATCCAGCAAATCAGAAGAAGACACGTCATCATAGAACACTCTAGAATGTTGTGCTGGACTGCCCTCTGTATGGGCGCACTTGGCAGGTGCGCCAGTGCATTTTTGTACTGGCTCACTTCACAAGTGCGCCAGTGTATTCTGGCCTGTTTCCGGTTTTTCTGCCTAACTTCGTTTGTCCATTTCTCCTTCATATGTTATCCGATTTTATGCAAACTCGGACTCTATCTCAAGCAGAATTCCGAGATGAACGCAATGGCATAGCCCATTTCACCTAATTCTCCTTTTAAAGATTAATTATTCTTTAATTATCTCTTATGTTCCATTTTAAAATTACAGGGTATTACACACTCAAGTCTCGAGAACGCCGTCCCAAAACACAAAGTGATCTAGTCGAAATCGCGACGTGTTTGGAAAAGATTGGAAATAGCATCGATTCTTGAAATCATCATTAATAAACTCGGAAAATCCGACATGGTAAAAATATGTCATCTACTCGGTCCAATCACCTCAAAATCCTTGTGTGTGTCAGTCCGATCACATGGGAAAACTCATTGAAGGAAAATATTTGAAACTTGGTAAATGCTGCTTTCACGCACTGAGAAACTGCTGATCAACATGGCACGATCACTCATAATAGCTTGAACAACTTGGTTTGGTAAAACCTGCCATTTGCCAAAACTATGAATCTGGCATGTTGAAACCAGATATCAACTCGGTGCTAACCTAGATTTCTACATGCACATGCAAAGTCAATCAGGGCCGGGATTTTGTTATGGCATCTTGGAACCATCCCTAGATTTAGCTTCCATGATCGGATATGAAATCATGAGCGATCACTCGAAATTTCGAGTGCACATCGAGGATGCGAAGCGGGTTTTTGGGGATTAAATATGAAGATTTGGTAAGGCCAGGAGTCGAGATTTAGCAACTCAAAAAGGATGGATCAGAGCGGGTTGGATACAAATTTACCCATGTGCGGTTGGGAGTTCATGTCTGGAGTAGGCATGGGATATGAATTTTGGCATAGATGAGGGATGTGAAATTCCCCTGATCGCATCGAGCCAGACACAATTTTTCCCATGCGTAACACGGTGGGATACGATGCGAATTTTGGCTTCTAGACTTGGGATTCAAAACTTTGGAAAGTGGCGGACATATCTGGCGTGGTGGTTGCTATGTGCAAATCACATGTTTTTAACTGATCTGCACATGTCAATCAGCCATTTTCGGGATTCAAAATTGTATGACTCCGGGATGCATTTTTTAGTTTCAACATGGCTTTTTGGCTATCTTTTCGGGATGCGAATTTCGCATCCTTCCGGGATACGAAATTTGGGTTGATGCCTCCAAAACTCACCTATATATACCCCCTTGCTTGACATTCTAAAGGGTTGACATTTTTGGACTTTGCATATACCTTGGCATACGGAATTGGAGCTCTTAAGCATCATTAATGATTTTGGCACACAAGGAAGGGGTACGCCAGGCTTCGACTTTTGCTTTGAATCTGGTTTTCGACATCAGTTTTTGTTCTCGACCTTGGTTTCGGTTTTGACTTTGCTCTCTTGCTTTTCATCATAGCTAAGCGTTAGAAGCTCGACGCGATTGCTGAAGCTCAAGGTATTGGAGGTGAAGAAAGTCAAAAACTTTCTTCAAGCGACAATCCCTTGAATTACGCCACTCGAGACGACATCGACGGGATGATTAAGAATTTGGCTACGGATTTAAATGCTCGACTCGAGCAACAGGAAGTAGCGACAACCTATTTTCTTGCTCGGATTGAGGCTAGACTTAGAAGTACTGGAAGACCGACAGGCCAGGCTGATATTATTAGGACAAATACTAGTGTTGCGCAAGCTGCGACTCGGGACTTACGGGAAACCCTACAAACTAATCATTAGGGCAACACTGATCCCCGAACTAGTGATATTCCAGCTACACTTGAGGGCACCCTAATCCCGATATCGCTCCATCCCGTGACAATTTGGTTGGTTAAGTCATGGGCTTCGACATTGGTAAAGTGGTTCAAGCACCTTTGCACGCAGCTTTAGCTAGTAGTGCTTCCATGGTTCCAGGAGTAAGGATTGTGCTCGATGCGGCTTCTCAAGGCTGGCATTCAACCGGGAGTTCTTCTTGCTAATCAACTGGTTCCTAATTTGGATTTAAACATTAGGGGCATCGGTGTCACTTTGAATAACTTGAATTAGTTACTCGCTTTCGGTAATAGATCACAAATCGCAGATGTTATTCGTCGATTTACTCGAGGTGATACCTCTTCTTCGAATTTGGATTGTGTTATTCGTAATCTGTTCTCTTTAGATATCAAGAATTCTCGCAATCCACCAGACTTTAAGCTATCGGTGCTGGAAGCTTATGATGGTTGGAAGGATCTGACTGCCCACTTGATGTGTTATGTGCACCATATGGAAGTCCTCTTTGCTTCGGAAAGTGTCATGGAAAAGTGTATTTCGCTTTACCTGACTGACAGTGCTGCCATGTGGTTCAGACAGTTGGAAACATACTCTATTCATTCTTGGAATGCTTTGGTTGGGAAGTTGTTGAGCGATTTATAGTTCACATCGCTTATCCAAAAAGCATTATGACTCTAACCGCTGTCAAGCAGAATTTAGGCGGGACTTTACGTAAGTTCTTGAAAAGGTTTATTGTGGCGGTAGAGCCAGTCAACAAACCCGATTCATCCATGGTTTTGATGGTCGTAATCTCGAGTGTTCTGGATAAATATGACTTTGAAACTTTTTTGCATCGGGACCTACCGAGGGACTTCGATGAGTTCTATTTTAAAGCGGAAAGGGTCCTTCTTGAAGACAATGTGAGGACTGATAAGAAGGTTCTCGAGACTAATGTGGCTATGGGTGGGAAACCGTCCGACTCTGGTAAGGCTAAGGATTTTGATACAAGTTAACCTCCTTCGAGGAGTGGTCGATCAACGTCTTGGAAGAAACCTAAGTTCTCATCTTATTCGGAACTTACTCACACCTCTAGAGAAATTTACTTAGAGGTTCATCCCCATTACTTCTTTCAGAAAGCCTCTCACAAGGGAGTCAACTCAGAGTGAAATGGATACTGATCAGCATTGGTTTTTTCATGATCTCGACGGTCATAATAGAAATGATTGCCAGCATTTGAGGGATATGATCGAGGAGTGTGTCAGACGTGGTGAGCTAGCATGGTTGGTCGGACTTCGGTTGTGGTTCCAAGTTCCCCCTCATGCAACTCAAGATAGGCCCGGGACCAGCCCTACTCCCGGCGGTATTATTATCAATTGATCTCAATTCTGGCTCTGGTATCTCGTATTCAAGCCTCTTGGACATCAGTATCTTTTGGCTTTCTTGATTCTAGTCTTGGCCTTTCGGTACCTTGGTTTTGGCTCTTGTGGATTCTTTGGTTTCTTGGTTTTAGTTTTCTTCGGCTTCTTGGATTTAGTATTTTGGTTTTTGGTATTTGGCTTTCTCTACTTTTTAGCTTCTGTATTTTTGACTTTTAGATCATGGTTTTCCCACTTATGGCTAATCTATATTTGGTTCTCTAGCTTTTGGTTTTCTTGGCTTCTCGAGCTTATTGTTTGGCTCTAGCTTCCTCTGGATTTGGATATTTGGGCTTCGGTCCATGGTTTTGGCTTTGTAGGCTCTGGCCCTCTTGATTTATCATTTTTGGTTTTTTGGTTGTAGATGGTTGAGTCGACCTACCAATGTACGGGAGCTGTTATAATGCCTAGGCATGCTCTTTGATCGACAACTTATCATCATCCCCTGATATTAATAAAATGGATATGTTCTGGATTTTTCTTAGTCGTCTTTGTTCGACAGAGCCACCTTGAATTATTCTAGCATTTCTTGGTCGTTTTGCTTTGGTAGGGCCACCATGAAAACTTTGGATATTCTTGGTCGTCTTGCTCCGGCAAGGCCGCCTTAAATCATTCTGGCTTTTCTTAGTCTTTTACTTTGGTAAGGCGCCATCTTGAACTTTTCTGGCTACTCTTGGTCGTCTTACTCCGGCAGGGCCGCCTTGAGAAAACTCTGGTTTTGGAACTGTGATGGCAAAATTTGCTTACCCATGTACAGGAACCACTACACCAAAACAGCAAATTTGGCACATGAGGATGCGAAGATTTGATAATTCTTTTGGCTATATCAAATTTGATACTGCTCATAGCTGTATCAACTTCCCTCTTGACGATCTGCACCTCCCCAAACAGGTAGGATCTTACCGTACATCAACAAAGCTCCAGATCAGTTCATTTGATACAGCTTTGGGTCGTATGAAATCTGTATCATATTTTCCGTCACTATTTTCTTTCTAGCACCATCTTGCTTTGACTCTTCAAAACATTCAATCGGCCTCCCTCTTTTTAATTTCCATGGTGGCCAAAAACCAAAATTAGAGTTTTTGAAATCGGTGCACCATTTCGCTTTATCAATAAACTATCTGCCGTTGTCCTTCTTTCTCGTCAGCTCGCGCTGCCTTCAGCTGATCGGCGTACCTTCAGTAAATCGCTATCCATCTTTCTCGTTGCCACTGAATTAACTCACGGTTTAATTTGAATTTGAATTGGGTTTTAATCGGATTTAATTTGAATTTCCATGCCTTGGTTCAAAAATATGAATGATAGATATGTGCATGTGCTTGTCTACTTCGAATTCATGTTGTTATTGTGTTATTGGGTTTAATTTGGGTATTTTCAAATAGTTTTGTAATGTTTCATATATTTTTGCTCGAATTCAAAAACAAATCTCCTCTTTTTCTTGCATGTTGTTTTCATTATTTCACACTCGTGCATGTTGATCTAACCTGAAACTCATGTTGTACTTGGCATTCTTTGTAATTACCAATTTCATTAACTATACTGCTGCACTTAACAATTGTGTTTATAGCAATACCATTTCTCTTGTCACTTTCATGTTACTTCATTCTCGCATGATTCATGCATAATCCTGGTCATATAATGTTGCAGTGTATTTGCTATCATGTGTGCCTGTAAACCTGGTTTTAAGGCATTTCATTTGGTATTCTGGCTCACACTACCATGAATCATATTGCTACTTTGTTTTGAGTCCTGCTCCCACTCTTGAACTTGTGTTATCTTAAAAACTATCTTGTGGTAGGCTTTTTGTTGGGTATGTAATTTTGTACATACTTGTGTACACAACTCCACTGTATGTCATTGTGTTATGCATGCCATTTCTAGTTTTGCTTTGAGCCTTAACGTGTCTATGCTTTGCCAATACAGCCAGTCTTGCACTTGCAACCAATTCGATTTGCCTGTATTTTTTTGGTGATCTCCAATTTCCATACTGTATGTTGCTGTGCACTTAACACTTGCACATGTGGTTATCTTGACTTTGACTTCCGTTGTCCGCACACTTGTGCATGCTGCACCTGTTGTTGGTTGAGCCAGTGTGTGTACGTTGTTGTGGACTCATTCCTGCCTTTCAGCTTGTTTATGCATGCTTGCTTTGTGTATATATGCACTTGAGTTATTTGTGATATTCCATGTCTTGCTTTGTGTATGTAATTTGATGCACCTCTGGTCCATTTGTTTTTTGATCAAGTTATACCAATTTTGTGGCAGATTCCATGTGTTGTTTTGGTTCTCTCTAACTTTTACTTGATCACTTGAGTGTGGTGCCTTGCATTTGAAACTTTAACTGGGTTGTTGCATTTTGTCACTAGCCTTTGTGCTCTTGACCTTGATCATGTGCTGATCATGTTACACTATATACATATACATACAATATGTATGTATGTATACATAGATGTGTGTGTGTGTATGTGTGTGTGTGTATGTGTCAGTGTGTGTTGCATATGTGTGGAGTGTATGTGCGTGTTATATATATATGTATATATATATGTATATATATATATTCTAACTCATTGTTCTAATGCAAATCAGGTTGCAAGTATAGACGAAGATGATGCATGTCTATTCTTGTTAATAATCTACTGGGTGATCCACCAGCGAAGCCTCACCAAGCTGAAAGCTTTAACTCTCTGGTTAAGAATTACTGTGAGATTAACCAGGTGGATACACTTTAGCTTACGCCTTCGGGCCAGGTATTTATGCTAACTTATGCATATAACTAAGGGCCAAAACTAGCAAAAAGGATAATATTAAGTGTCAAATGCTTTTTCCTAAGGTTTAGTGAAGCAGCATATGGCACTTGATATTATTACCTTTGGTAGTCCTGGCACTTAGTTAAATGCATAAGTTAGCATAAATACCTGACCCAGGTGCATGAGCTAAAATGCATCCACCTGGTTAATCACCTGGTAAATTATTAACCAGAAAGTTAAAACCTTCAGCTTGGTGAATGGATTAGTTGCTGATCAAAGTGGTCGATCGCCAAAGTTGAAAAGCGAAAAGTGGTAGCCGAAGTTGCTAACATACCGAGTTTACCTTCTTTGTTTTAATGTAATTATGAAACATTATACATGAAATAGTATGTATCTTCTTTATTGTAATGTAATGAAACAACATGTACCTTCTTTATTGTAACATAATGAAACAGCGTGTATCTTCTTTATTGCAATGTAATGAAATAACATGTATCTTCTTTATTGTAATGTAATGAAACAGCATGTATCATTATATATGTTGTTAGATTGGTATTAAATGTTTCGTACAATTGTTTCGTTTTACTCTTATAATTTTTCAAATAGAGTTAATAGGATATTTACTAGCCTTTTGTATATATTCGTATCTGTAGATAATTTAGATACGGTTTATATTCGTATCTAGTAATAATTTAAATACAGCTTAAAGCCGTATGTTATTTGCATTGATATACGATTAATACAGCCATATCTGTTTATACTTTAGAAAAGTCTTAGAGCCGTATCAAATTTTGATATTGATATGGCTAACGTTCGTATCTAATATTTAGACACGTCATTATTTGATATGGCTTAGAGTCATGCCTAATTGCATTAGATATGGCCTAAAACACAACCTAATTTTCATATATGGTGTAGTGAATAAACATCTTTAGGCATGCCCTTTGCAAATGATAACCCACTCAGTCTCCTACACGAATGAATTTGAAATCAGAAACTGCTACATCTGCATACCTATGTATGGGAACAAGCATCCCTAGGCATGCTCTTTAGGGATGATAAACCAGGTTGATGGACTTTTTGGCTTATCCTTGGTCGTCTTACCATGACAAGACCGTCTCGGAGTTTTCTGGCTTATCCTCGGTTATCTTTCCCTTGCAAGGCTGTCTTGGACTTTTTTGGCTTTTCCTCGGTCGTCTTTCCCCGGCAAGGTCGTCTTGGACTTTTCTGGCTTATCCTTATTCGTCTTTCCCAGGCAAGGCCGTCTTGGACTATTCTAACTATTCTTGGTCATCTTGTCTAGGCAAGATCTCCTTGAATTTATCCAGTTATCTGGCCGTTTGGTTATTAGTTACTCTAGAATTATGGATTTCGGATTTTCCCGATCTTCTGGCTATGGTTATTCAGGTTCTTGACCCCCTACTGTCCTCTGGTTATTCTGGTTACTTTTGTTATTCTGGATATCGGGTCTCCTTGGTCTTTTCTCTATTTCGATTACTTTGGTTATTCTAGTTGTTCCGTTATTATAGTTAGCTCTCAAGAAACAATCTGGAGAGATCGTCGGTTTTCATTGGATTTCAGGCTTTCTGAATTTCTGTTTTTATGGTTAATACGCTCCGACAATTTTAGAGAACTGAGAATCTTTTCTTCAATTACCAATATTGATTATTCTATGAAGGAGAAAATTGATATCTTTGTTTTCCCCTTTTTTTCTTTTTGCTTTCTGGTTTCCCAGAGAGAGTCGAAGTACGTATGTTCTCTCGAAACCGAAAATAAGAGTGGAAAGGATTTTTATCCTTAGCCCCCTCTCTAGATGTTTCCTCATAAAAATATTCATTTTCCCCTTTCTTTATTTTCTTTTCTTAAGGGACTTACTGATTATCATTTGTCTCATTATAAGATATTTTGTTTTTCCATTCTTATTAAATTAGTTTCTAGACTTTTCCAACATATTGTAAAAACAATATTTGTTATTTATATTTTCTTTCCTTTTTTTTGTTTCCTTTTTTCTTTTCTTTCTCATAGCTTGAAACATAACATAAGAACATTATTTTATGTTATTTAAAATAATACACATAAAAATGAACATATTTCATGAAATCAAACATAAACTCTTCTTTTTCATCGCTATTTTTTTCCATAAACACATAAGTACATTTTTTTCCCAAATGTTCATTCACTAAAGAAATCCCATTATGCAACCAAAAACATATAATTGTGCATATTAACTATGCACAATTGATTTATTAGTCCTCAAATTTTTTTTCCTCTCATCCATTTTTAATATTTTATTTATATATATATATATTAAATTTTCAGAAAAATATTTGATAACATTATTACCACTTTATTAGTGAATTCCTAATTTAGTATCCGTAAAAATCAGGTTGTTACAAACTTCCCTTCTTATAAATATTGCGTCCTCACAATTTCTACATAAGGGATATACATATAAAATAATAAAGATTGGGGTTTTGGTTTGGGTATGTACAACTATTATTATATTATGGGAGTGATACTTTTAGAATATACAGATATATATATATATATGATGTTTCTGGTTTCTTGTGCTAATCCATATTCAAAATATATTCCGTACTATGTCAAACCTGGGCTCTGATACCAAAAATGTAATGCGAACTTGGTTTTCTGGTTTCATGATTAATGCGATCTGGCGCGATCGTGACTCTTCGGTTTTATGGTCATAGAAGTTCTCTTTGGACTTCTCCTAGATTTGTTTTATGGATTTCCAGTTTTCTCGCAAAACACATCCTCCTTTAATCAAGAAATGATTGTTTTAGGGGACAAAGAGTTGATCAGCTTTTTGGCAATGCAGTCACGCGTCAAGATTATGGTTCACGACGCGTTCATGTCTCGGGAACGTCGCCCCAAAACACAAAACGATTTGGTCAAAGTCATGACATGATCGGAAAAGGTTGGAAATAGCATCGCTTTGCAAAATCATCGTTAATAAACTATGAAAATCCGACAAGGTAAAAATACGTGATCGATTCAGTCCGATCAGCTCAAAATCCTTTAGCATGTCAATCTGATCACGTACCAAAACCCATCAATGAAAAATATTAGGAATCTAGTAAATTCTGGTTTTGCGCACTGAACACAACTGATTGACTTGGCATGATCACTCAAAATAGATTGTGCAACTTTATTTGGTAAAACCAGCCATTTGGCACAAACTATGAATCTGGCATGATGAAATCACAAAACTGGTGATCAACTGGGTGAAAACATGGATTTCTACATGTGCGTGCAATGCCGATCAGGCCAAGGATTTTGTCTTGGCATCTTAGAAAATTCACATCCCTGATCGGATGTGAAATCATGGGCCAGTCACTCGATATCTCGAGTGCGCATCTGGGATACGAAGCGGGTTTTTAGGGATGGATACAATACCTGGCAAAGCCGGGAGTCGAGATTTGGAAACTTGAAAAGGCTGGGTCAGAGCAACCCAGATACAAATTTCCTATGTACGCACTAGTAGTTTGCGATGCGAAATCTGGATCAGGCATGGGATAAGAATTTTGGCACGGATCGGGGATGTGAAATTCCCCTGATCGCATCGAGCCAGGCACGATTTTTCCCATGCGAAACATGGTGGGATGGGATGTGAATTTTGGCTTCTGGGCTTGGGATTTAAAACTTTGGAAAGTTGCAAACATTTTTGGCATGGTGGCTGCTACGTGCGGATCACATGTTTTTAGTTAATCTGCATGTGTCGATCAACCATTTTCGGAATTCAAAACTGTGTGACTTTGGGATGCGATTTTTTTGTTTTAACATGGTTTTTTGGCTATCTTTTCGAAATGTGAATTTCGCATACCTTCATGATATGAAATTCCGTTTGATGTCTCCAAAACTCACTTATAAATACTCTCTTGCTTGGTATTCTTAGCGCTTGGCATTTTTTAACTTTGCCTATACTTTGACATAAGGAATTGGAGCTCTCAAGCACCATTAATGGTTGGCATCGTCATTTTTATGACTTTGGACATCTCCATGGACTTGTAAATGTTACATAAACGTTTTCCTAGAACTTTTGGAAATTCAGTTGGACTTTTGGCTTGCTTTTGAACATATTTGCATATTTTTAAACATTGAAGCTATTTCTTGGACATAGTTACACACCTTTGGCTTAACGAAGAAGAAGAAGGGAATTTTGCTCAAAGTTATGAATTTTTAAGCTATTTATTATTCAATTGTACAACTTTGTAAATGCAAATTTTCTAAACTTGTACAATCATTATAGACTACGAAGTTGACGTAGGCGTTAGTGTCGAACCACTATAAAATTTGTGTGTGTTCCCTATACATTTCTCATACTTTGGATATACGGATTATAAGTTTACACTCAACTTACTCTTGTGGGTTGATGTGCGCAAATAACCAATTTCTTACGTCAACAGCTGTTGTATTTACTTTCGATTGTGTTGAGAGAAGGGTTAGACCCAAATTCTCAATATATAATGTGAAAACATATCAGCTAGCTGCTACTCCCAATACCCCCCTCAAAACAACATTAGGGTTAGGGCTTCTCTCGCGATTTCGTTCAATTTGATTTTGCCTGTAATTGATGAAACCTTGTGATTGAGTGCCCCAATTCTTCTTCATTTGGATGATCTTTGCAACTGAATGCTTTGTGAGGGAGCTTTAGCTTCCTTGCACGAATTATGGAGATGAGTAATCAATGTCGCTTTCGAGATTTCGTGAAGTTCAAGCTTTTCGCTGATTTTTGTTGGCTTCAAGAAGTCAGATCTGTCCGATTTGAGAGGTAAATCCTTTACTTTGAGGTCACTTTAGTATCTTGTGAAGTTTAGTGCTGAAGGTGCCTTCGTTTATGTATCAACTCACTGATAATATGCTCGTATGTGATTTATCTCGATGTTTTCTTTGGCAAATTCCTCTCTTACAAAGTGTAGATCGATTTCTGTATGTTTAGTTCTTGCCTATAAAATAGGATTAGCGGTCATGTACACTACACTTTGGTTGTCACACCATAATGTTGATTTGCCACATATTTCAATGTGTAGTTCCTTCAGTGGTAACTGAAGCCACATCACTTCTGCAATTGCATTAGCCATGCTTCTATATTCAGCCTCTATAGTTTATCTGGATATAGTTGCCTTCTTTTTCGAGCATCATGAAATTAGATTTCCACCAAGATATATGCAATAGCTTGTAGTAGATTTCCTGTCATCTATATTTGATGCCCAGTCAGCATCAGCATATCCTGTGATGTTTAGACTTTTTACAGCTTTAATTGATAGTTCATAGCTAATAGCTAGTCCCCTTTAGTTATCTCAATATCCTTTTCACTGTTTTCATGTGATTATCCAGTGGTGCCTCCATAAATTGACACACTTTAAGTGCTGAAAGCAATATCAAGTCGAGTTATAGTTAGTATTGTAAAGCACCAGCTATGCATTCAGATATACCTGATATTGATCCCTCCCTGCTTTTATAGTATTGCTGATCATGGGAGTAGATTTCAATTTGGCTTCATTCATATTTTTTTTGTTCAGAAATTCACTGATGCACATACTTTGTAGCATCACAATTTCTGGGTTTGGTACTCTTTTCACCTAATGCCTAGAAAGTAGTTCAATGCCTCTAAGTCTTTTAGTGAGAACTGCTTGTCTAGGTATTGAATGAGATGAATTATTCTGATTGGCCATCACCTGTAACAATAAGAGCATCCACATATATTAATACGTATATAGTCACAATATTATTAATTCTGGTGAATAAAGAGTTGTTTGATTTGGTAGATTGAATATCTAGTTTAACTAGTGTGTTTTTCAATGTATCCAACCACACTTTAGGTGATTGTTTTAATCCATAGATGATGGCTTTGTTGAGTTTGCACATATGCTGAGTAGTCTATCTATATCCTTCTGGTTGTTCCACGTAGACTTCTTCCTGTAAATTGCCATTTAAAAATACATTGTTTACATCAAGTTGTCTCAAGCACCATACTTTTTTTAGTGCAATAACTAGGACAATTCTGATTGTAGTGTATTTTACTACTGGTCAGAATCTTTCATTGAAATCAAACCCTTGTTGTTGTGCATAGCCTTTTGCCACCGGCTGGCTTTATATCTTTTGCCAGATCAATTTAATCGAATCTATAGCACTTCATGTTCTTGAAAAATTGATCGAGGAGAATTAGGGGAGGATGATCTCTTTGACTTTGCATTTGTGGATGCAGAAAAAACATGCTACCATGAATATCATGAACGGTTATTAAAGTTGGTTGGAGTAGGAGGAGCGATAGCATATGATGATACACTTTGGCTTAGCACGACTGTCAATCCTGAAGATAATGATTCTCTTCTCCTGATGTACAGGCCAAGAGAGACACCATCATAAAATTGAACAAATTCCTAGCAGTTGATCCTAGATTTGAGATATCTCAAGTCTTTATGGGTGACAGATTGACCATTTTCCTATGGGTTTGTTGATGTGTGTATATAGTTTGGTTATTGGTGGTCATTTTATGGTTTAATGACTACTATGATCGATGTAAGTGAACTATGCTATCAGTAGAACCATGTTTAATTTTTCATGATCAAATAAAGTATATGTCATTTGTATGTGTATTGACAACATCCCGAGTTTGTTGGCATGTAAATTCAATGTTTAGCCTTCGATGTCTCCGGATCATTATTCAGTCATTGATTCTTCCATGTCATCCATTTCATTATTTAGTCAATCTAGATTGTTTCTTGATCTTGTCAGATCATTTATCATTCAGTCCAGGATCCAACCCATCTAGGTCATTTCTCGATCTCGTCGGACTATTTAATCATTCAACCTAGGATCTAACCTATCTAGGTCATTTTTGATCTCGTGGGACCTTTGGTATGCCCGATTTGTTCACTTTTTGAAAAGGTAGACTCAACGACCAAGCAAGTTCATTTATTCAGATTTCGATGAAATGACTTACTTTTTGTACAAGTCCAATACAAATACTCTTTGACAATGAGACTTACACATTGTGGGCATTGCTTTGTCTCTCCGGACAAGACTATCAAGATAAATACCAATCATCGAGTTCAAGCGAAATTCAATAATCAAATATCCATCTATTAGTTATGAATTCAAACACTTATCAAACATCAAGTCAAACACTTATTACTACCACCTCATACGGAACCATAGCCTAATGTCTAACTTAGACGGTGCTAAGAGACT
This sequence comes from Allium sativum, assembly GCA_030737875.1. NCBI lineage: Eukaryota > Viridiplantae > Streptophyta > Magnoliopsida > Asparagales > Amaryllidaceae > Allium > Allium sativum. Next base: position 973,677,470 of record CM060915.1, on the reverse strand, counting down.
GATCGATGTCCCACACAAGAGTAAGTAACACAAATTCAATTTCGGATTAATTATCAAAGGTGAAGGTAACATGTGAGAACCAAACCAGATTCGATGTTATCCCAATCATGAGATGACGATCGCCGACCCACATCCAAGGTTGTTTCATGATGGTTACCCATGTTCCATCATCATATCTTGTTTCCAATGTATTGCTAGAAGTAGTTATTCCTAACTTGTACTTCAATCGGATCACTCAGTTTCCTACAATCGTTTGTTTCATGCGCATCCAACTCTTGAATGGACAATGCTTTCCTGATTTTCTTGATCGGTAGACTTTCTTTTCATCGATTTACTATAGGCAATCTTCCTCTCGTGTCAAGATAGAATCTTTTCAAGGTTATTATTTTTATTTGTGCAGGAAGAGGAATTTTGTTCTCTCCTCTTCTACTTTGATCCCTCAAAGCCATCATCGTTTTTCACTTACCTCTGCATGTACTAGATTCTGCTCTGAATGGTCCTATGCAATCCACATCGTTGACTTCCACCCTCTCAGTTTTAGCATCCTCCAAACATAAGTATCCTTGGGTCTTATTACAAAACTCTACAATATCCGTTGGTGGATCCCATTCCAAAGCAGCCTTCAAATCTGTTTTACTATCTACTTCTGAAACTGCCGCCATCTGGTTCACTCGATCTGCTTTTTGATCGCAACAACTTTCGCTTTGCATTTAGTCAAATTGCTTCTTGGGATCTTTATATATGTTTTCTTAACGTTTGATTGCATCATTACATTCTTGGGTCATAAAATATGAAACTGATTTTATCTCATGAATCTATTCTTTGATTCGACCACATTCTAATTGGACTGCTTCCTAGAAGTCTGAAATAAATCATCGCCAGTCATCGGATATAAAATGAAATACTATACCATTACTTCTTTAGATGAACCTACCATCATCATATGTGGAATGTTTCTCAACGGATAAACCGTCAGATCAGTTTCCTATCATACATTTCCAACATCGGCAGCTTGAAATCAGGTGAATTTCGAGTGTATTAAGTGTCAAGATTAAATGAACTTCTATTCACATTCTTCAGGCTTGGAGTGATAGCCTACCTCTCATTGCTTGCCTAACTATTGCAGCATGTATGTCATTATGTTATAGTGGAATTCTTATATTTACATTTTCAGTTTAATGCAATTTCCATTGGGAAATTCTAATAGTATTCTTGCAGTTGCATGTCTATATCCTAATTCACGTTTTGGGTATTCAACGTTATTACTTTGATGTGCTTCATCTCGGACCAAGTTAAAAGTGATTGTGTCCCTAATTCTTGGGGAACGGTACTGATCCATACTTGGGGATCGGTACCGATCCATGCAATTCCTTCAATAGTCATTCCAATTTGCCTCACTCTTCTTTCAAGTGCATTTGCTCTGATTTTAATCTTTTGGTTATAGTTTGCAGCAACTCAGGTCATTTCTTGTTGTCCTAGCCTTATAAAGAATCTCTTTGTCATCTCCTTCTAATTGATTATCATCCTTTCCTGCATTTTTGTCATCATTATTTCCCTCTCTTCTATGTGATGAGGGGTTAGAGGCCAAGTACAGTTCTTGGTTGCTCCCTTGTCCTTTTTGATTTAATTCAGCTATAGTCTTCATGGTTTATTTTCTCATAACCTTAAAGAATTTCAAGTTTTAGGTCAGTGAATTCAAGTATTTTTCAACAAAAAATAAAAAATATTCGCATCAAAAATAACACAAACAACCAAATAAATATAATAGATAATCAAATGAAGAAAGTAAATGAAAATGAAAAATAACAATATAAATAATGTTCATAATGGTTTGGCTAATCGTTGTCTATGCCCACTTAGTTTTGTTGATGAATTGGTGGTTGTTTACAAGTGTTGTTATTGTGGACCAGTAATGATCCATGGATTCACATTAGCTTTATGTAAGTTCTTAAATGGATCAAATCTCTCCTCCCTATAGGTCATTAGAATTCCTCCTTCAAGTTGCATCCACGTTTTCCATGTCTAGACTCCAGATGACGTTGTTTGAAGGCGATCATGTCCACATCATTTGGTTACAGGGATTGGTATAGAACCATGAACATAGATCGGTATTAATCCATGTGATTGGTTGAAAACTTCTCTCGATTCTTCAACGTTATTTGAATGTCCCACATCTTGGCTCTTAGAACAACTCCTACAAATCGGGTGAAGAAATACAAATTTCTACACTCTGAAAAATCGAAACAACGAAATTTTCCAATATTTTTCAAATCCAGGCGTTTGTTGAACGAACACTTGAAAAATTAAGTGGGTCAGACAACATTGAATTAGGAATTACACCACATACAGTTGACGTATTGGAGTAAGGAGTGTGGGACGTGCTATGTGTAGCAGGTAATATTGGAGCAAGGAATGTGGCCACGTATTGGAGCAAGGAATAAAGCATTGAAAAACCCTTTAAATGTTGCTATATGAGAGTAGCAAATGTTGCCATGTGCTTTGTGTACAGACAAAATGGGAACAAAACATAACATAAAGCATTAAAATGGGACCACACGGAAGGTGGGGCAGAATTATTTTATCTAGGCGTTCGTTGAACAAATGCTTAGAATGCTTTATTCCAGCCGTTTGTTCAACAAACACTTTGACTGTTTACAGATTCCGGAACTATTCCTCTCGATATCCAAACGAATGGCAAATGCTACATGTTGTTGGACAACAATTTGAGGTTGAATTTCGCATTTTTGTAAATCCAAGTCTTTGTTGTTGATGCTCTTAGTATCAAGTTTCATTGGTATCAGTTAGAACCTGCATGAATGCTTCGGTTTGAAAGTTAAGAAAGTGGTCAAATCGTATAGCAAGTGCTCATGCAATAAACAATTGATGAGCCATCTCCAATTGTACTTTTGTAGGGATCCTGCTCGGTCATTAACATGTTGGTGGTTCAGTATGTTGGCTATGTTCTTCAAGTTTATACTCTTGGTTTGGATGCCCAACTCTCGACAATTATATCCGTACACATTAAAGATATGCCTTTTGCGCGTCTTAATTTCTCATTTGTTGTAGCTTTCGCCATTTATAGTTATCACAATGCTTCTTCTGACTAATTCAACGCAAATTATGGATCAGTTCCTTTAATCATTATTTACACATTTAATTTATTTAAATTACCTTCTGGACTTCAATATTTTACCTTTTGTTTTTTAGAATCTCCCTTCAACCTACATATTTTCCTTTTGGTAATGGCCATTTCAATTATAATATTAACTGTAATAATTTCCACAAAAATCTTATGAAATTGGAAGGTTTACTTATGTTCATAAAATTTCTCTTTTATTTCTAGTCATTTTATAGATTAAACGATTCTTGGATAATTTATAACTAATCATGTATTTGGAGGAATGTTTTGTAAATCGAAACTCATCTCTAATAATGTGTTCATAACATCGAATAAATTTTTCAAAACAATTTAATCGTAAAAAGAATAAGCATAGCTTTAATAATTGGGGTTATGCCCTCATTCCTCAAAAAAGCATGATTTAAAAAAAAAATCTTCTTCAATTACTGTTCTTGGCCACCACCATCCAATGCTTATATTTTCACTTCAATAAAGCAAAATGAAATGCCATAAGGGAAAGTGGTTAATTTTAATTCTCATGAATAGCTGGCGCAACATCACAGCAAGTAAATACAAATTAAGATGAAACTGAGATTACAAACCAATTTCCATTGATCGCAAACGATGCCGGAAACTTGACCTTCAAATTCGTTGATTCACAACCAAGTGCTGAATTTGGTGAAACAATAGGAGCTTCCTCCAATAATGGCGAACCGGCAAAATTTTATTTTGCGAATAAACTAACTGTCTTTATGTTTACAACCAGCCTATATATAGTATATTGAAACCAAAACTGATACCAGAACACCGAAACAAAAGTACAAGATACACCAAAACAGAAATACAAAGAAATTCATCCATGAAGCGTCACCGACACATACCACTTGAGCTGAAACGATCAACTAACAAAACAGATTAGCATCGATACTAAGAAAGAATAGCACCGATACCGAAACATATTAGTACCGACACTATTGAGCCGAAACGAAACAAAAGTGATACCACTTAGACCTGCGCTGCATCATCCTCCCCTAGATCAAAAGAATTCACCACCAAATTCACAACAGTCTCTTCAATCATTGCATTCTCGTAGTATGGCAATAAATGTTTGACATTGAAAACTTCAGCGGTCCGAATATGACTTGGTAACCTTAACCGGTAAGCGTTGGGGTTGATCTTCTTAACAATTTCCATAGGACCAATCTTCCTGGCAGCTAATTTGTTATATGTACCAGCAAGAAATCGATCTTCTGTCAGAACAACCCACACAAAATTGCCCTTCTGAAACTCAACATGTCGACGTTTTGAATATGCAGTTTGCTTGTACTTGTGATTTGCCTCAACTAAACGTTCCTGCACAACACGATGGAGCTCCTGTAACCCCGAAACAAGGTCAATTTTCTTTCCCTGTATTTTATCTTGATGCAACAATGGAGTTAAATCTAAGGCCCTTTTCGGAACTATTGAATATACGATCTTGAAAGGGCTAAATTTGATACCGTGATTGACAAAATGGTTATAAGAAAATTCAGCCTAGCATAAGTTCGAATCCCAGCTTTTCAAATTGTCACTAATGAGGCTTCTCAAAAAATTTCCCAATGATCTATTCACCACCTCCGTTTGTCCATTCATTTGCGGATGATACACACTACTAAACTTCAATTCCGAATTCCGTACCCACCATATTCCACAAGCAGATCCAAAAATGACTCAAAAACCAAGTATCATAGTTCAAAACAATTGAATTTGGTAATCCATGAAGACGGTATATTTCCTGAAAATATAGTTGTGCTACATTCATTGCATCTACAGTTTTCTTGCAAGCAACAAAGTGAACCATCTTATAAAATTGATCAATAACTACATAAATGGAATTGTGGCCTTGCTCCTTCCTAGTTAAACCCAAAACAAATCCATGCTCACAACTACCCATGGTAGAGAAGGAAGTTGTCGTTCCCTTTGACACTTGGCAAATGTGACACCTCTACACAAACTTTTCAACTACTTTACACACTAAAAGCCAAAAATATGAATCCAAGATCAGTGGCAGTATATGATCTCAACCTACATGCCCTTCACCGTGAAGTTCTTTGATTATTTTCATTTGAAGGCTACATTCGGGAATGCACAGTTGATTCCTTTTGAATAGAAACCCCTCCACCAATGTAAAATCTGTTGCTTTACCTTCTTTTATATTTTCTAATATCTTTGAAAAATAAGTATTAAAAGCCAGTAACTCTAAAAGAGAATCAAATCCTAGCACCTAACTCTAATTGTTGTCAAAAGATTACCCCTTCGGCTTAGTGCATTAGCTACCTTATTTGTAACTCCAGCCTTATGTTTCACTACAAGCGTAAAATGTTGCAGATAGGCAATCCACGAAGCAATGTGAACTGCAGATAGGCAATCCACGAAGCATGTCTAGATGCCACTATGTCTTGGCCCTAGAGATGTTTTAAAGCTTCATGATCTGTGTACAAACCAAATTCCTTATGAAAAATATAGTGTATCCAATGTTTAATGGCTTGAACCACAACATAAAATTCAACATGATAAGTGTAGTATCTCACCTTTACCCCAAACAATTTCTCACTTAAATAAGCAATAGGTCATCCTTTCTTACTAAAAACTCCTCTAATCCCAACTTTTGAAGCATCGGTATGAAGCTCGAATGGTTGATGGAAATCTAGAGGTACTAGAATGGGTGTCGAAGTTAAGAGACTCTTGATAAGCCCAAAAGCATGCTCTGCTTTCTGAGTCCATATGAACTGCTGCTCTTTCATGCAATCTATCACTAGAGCCACAATACTACTGGAATGCGGAATGAAACACCTATAAAAAGAAGCCAAATCATAAAAACTATGAACTTCTGAGATAGTTTTCAGATGAAGCAAATATCTGATTGCCGCAACTTTATTCTAATCAACCAGTAAACCCTCTTTTGAAACAATGTAACCCAAAAACAACACATTCAGAGACATGATTATACATGTGGATGCATGAAACTGTTCTTGACGAAGGACGCTGAAAAATGCGCGTAAGTGTTGTAGATGCTCACTTGGACTAGCACTATAAATAAGAATATCATCGAAGTAAACAAAAAGAAAAAATTCGATGTAAGGCCTGGATATTTGGTTCATCACTCTCATAAAAGTACTTAGCGCATTTGACAACCTGAAGGGTATAACAAGTCGTTCATACAATCCCTCTCTAGTCTCGAAAGCAGTCTTCCATTGATCTCCCAGCTTAATTCTAATCTGATGATAACAACTCTTCAAGTCAATCTTCGAAAAAATTACGGACCCACTAATTTGACCCAGTAAATCAATAAGATGTGGAATTTGAAACTGATATCTCATAGTAATTTTATTAAGGGCTCGTCTACCGTTGCACATCCTTCGAGAACCGTCTTTCTTTGGTACTAATAACACAAGCACAACATAGGGGCTAAAGCTTTCACGAACACGGGCTTGACTCAATAAATCTTCCCCTTGTCGTCGTAATTCCTCATGTTCCATAGGACTCATTCTATAATGTGGCCTATGGGGTAAAACAACACCCAGTTTCATATCAATGTAATGTTGGATGTCTATTAGCAGAGGTAGTCCATTTGGTAACTCATTTGGAAATACATCTCCAAATTCACACAGTAATGGCTTCACTAGTTCGGTAATTTCATCACTTTCTGTAGCATTGAATCCCACCAACAAATATGTTTCGTCACCCTCTTTTACTTCTTCCACAAATTCATTCTTCGGTAGCAAGCCGATGGTCTCAGGTTTCTTGTTAGATTTTGACCTGTTAGGGAATGCATAATAGATCTTAATGCAAAACTAACACTAGTGGGGGGTGAATAGTGATTTTGAGGAATTTAAGAAAATCTAAAATTTATATGATCTACTATATGAATAACACACCACATAGATGATCGCAGACACAGAATCAAACACAAACATAGAAATAAACAAAAATTAAATGCAGAAAAGGAAAGAACACACCGGATTTTATACTGTTCGGATTGCTCCTACGTCCATTCCCATGCAACGTTGGATTGCGCAGAGTTTTATTACTAGATAAAAATCTAGGTACAATTCCATTGATTTCACAGCTACAAGGTTAACATCGTTTCCACCACCCTCGATTTTCCGGCTACAAGGTTAACACCGTTTCTTTTCCTTGATTTCATGGATACAAGGAAAACACCGTTTCCTTTCCTTGATTTCACGGCTATAAGGAGCACACCATTTCCCAAACAATCCCAAATGATTACAACAACCCTATAACTCTTCAATAGCACTTCAATTCAGAGAGTAATGAGTAGAGAGTGGGAAGAGAAGAAGTTTTATGTATTTAGAATATAAATTGGCAGAGTAGAAGTGTAGAAATCATAAAAATATGAAATAATAATGGAGGAATGGAAAGGGGTGAAGATGGGAAGAAGAATGATTAAAAAATTCGAAATAAACCCCTATTTATAAAATTTGAAAGGTTGCAACGCTTCTAGAACTTTACAAATAGTGAAAAGACACTTCCTTTCAAAACTGAAAATATGATAGTTGTATGTCGATATACCCATGTATGTATGTTGATATATCCACCTTATTTTTCATTTTTAAATCGTTTTTAAAGTATTTAAATCAATATATATATATATATTCTAGAAATTCCTGAAATAAAACTAGTTATTAAAACATTAATTTTCAAGTATAAAAACATAAGAAAATATTATTTAAACATATGATTAAAAACTCTCTCTCTATATATATATATATATGTATATATATGTGTGTGTGTGTGTGATATAAAAAACTATACATAATATAATTATACATATATATAAAAGTTTATAAATATATATTTATAAACTATATAAACAAAAAGGTTATATGAAAACTTAGAGTTAAATAAGAATATTATAATCAAATATAAAAACTTAGTAAAATGTGTGTATATATATATAAATGATTTAATAAAGCTAAAAATAAGAATACTTATAAATTAGGAAAAATGTTTGAAATCATAAATTTGAAATTCTTGGAAGCTTATTTTGTTTTGAGAGAAGTTTGAAATCAATTTGAAAATAGTTTTGAAATCAATTTTTAAAAGAGATAATTCGAAAAAAGGAGTTTGAACCTTGAGTTTTATTCAGAGTCTTACATATAAGCTAGACTCTATTACTATATTTATCTTGAACTCTTGAACTCTTGATTTCTTGATTACTCATGAGCCTTGAATCTTCTCTGAATCTCTAAAACTCTTAAATTGTACAGCCTTCAGTATTAATTTCTATATACAAATGCTGCATCTGTGTGTGTGTGTATATATATGTATTCTAGATAGAGATGTTAGTTTATATTTTATAATCAATTAATACTAAAATAAGGTTGTTGTCATCAAAACTCCATTCTCTAACAGTCCCCCCTATTTTGATGATGACAACCTTAGTTTATAAAATGTTCATACTTGTTGATTCGGATCCTTCTAATACTCTCCTGCCATTATGAATCCTATATACTCTCTCTTATCCTAAGTCTAACTAATCCTTATATTTTATAATTTCTCCCACTTTGTCATTATCAAAAAGAAACTCTAAAAATACTCCCCCTAAATCCTATGTCTATCTATATAAGCTAAGATTATAGTATTTGACTCTATACTAATGTATTTAATATACATGACTCCCCTAAATTTATGCCTATACTATTCTAATTCTAAAAGTACAAACAAATCCAACAATCAATCCAAACAAGCAATTCAAACAATCAATCCAAACAAATTAAATCAACCAAAGCAAAAATACATGTTTAAAAAACACTTCTTAAACCTTTAACTAATCCTTAGAAACTCTAAAGCTCCCCCTTAATCTAATACAAGACTAAACCTATACTAAACTCTAATTCCCTAAAAACTATAATAGGTATTTAATCTAGACTAAGAATTAATTTTGATAAGATATCCTTAAAATTATGATATAAGTTAAATAAAACAATTTAATCTAAATAAACAACAATTTAAGTTTTATTGTCACAAAACATCAATTCAAACGTAAAACCAAACATTTTTTGTAACTTCTATTTATCCTAAAACCTATAGAGCTCCTATCAACTGCAAATGCATAAGTATTTTTATAACAAACCTATCAACTACTAATGAAATTTAACTATGTCAAGTAAGTCAATCAAGTTATTCAAGTCAAACAAACCAAACAAGTCAATCAATCCATTCAATCAAGCCAATCAATTCAATCAATTTAAAGTAAATATGTTATGTGTTTAATAATGCTATATATTTCTAAGACAATAATTCCCTATATAGTATACTTGTTATGTGTGGAGTTAGAAGTTGTAATGTAGTATGAAATGTATGCCATATGAAAAACAATATGAAATGATATATTAAATGAAATGCAACTTACGATGTGAATGATTTGAATTTTAAACATATTGTAATTCATAAAAATGATGTATAATATGAAATAAGATGTGTAATGATATTATGATGATATATAATGATTTGATGATATGTATTTCTGTAAAAGATATTTAAAGTAATATCAACTATTATGCATATATACATGTATTTTATAAACTATTTCAATCAAACAAAGGTAATATACATTAATTTCTAGACTTAGTTTAATGACACTAATGAAAGAGATTGAACGAATAATATAGATGGTTATTGAAATATATTCATGATAGGTAGTAAAATATTCAGAATAATTATGGAGTTAAATAGTATTAGTAGGGTAAATATATTAAGAATTGAAGATCTTTTTAAGGAGATTATAAAATTATATAAAGTAAACTATAAACATATATTCATAATAGTATATATAAAAACTAATTTTAAAAAGAACATAAAATTCGTTTTATTAAGAGATATACACTAATTTTCTTGGTACAAATCAATTTTAAATTTAAACTTTAGAAATCCAAACTATTAATTTTCTATAGAACAATTTATATGTTAAAACTTTAAAAGAAAAATCTATAGTTATAACAAAATTATTAAATCTAGATATAAATTAAATTATGAAACTATAACTTCTTATATTTAAACTACATATTTAATACACAGAATAATATATATATATATATATATATTATTTACCAAAATATTAGGTCAAATATTCAAGCGTTTATAAATCTTAATAAGAAATCAAAATATGTATTAAGTTACAAATAGTATTTGTGATAACGTAACCCAAAATTGTTAAGAAATCATATAAATAATATATAAGTTAAACTATGTATGCTTAAACTATATATAAAAGATAAATAGTTTTATATTTTATAACGATATCAAATGCTTGAAAAAATTATATTAATTCTATATATCATATTAACATGTCTATATAATTTTATTAATTTATAAATATTTTGAAACAAGATATAAGAAAATAAGTAGATAGGCAAAGTTAATAACTAGAATTTGAGCTGGCATTTTCTTATTTAAAAGATGGAGGGAAGTTCGAAAGTTCAAGCATTTAAAACTTAAAATTTGAATTTCATTTTACAAGCCTTTATGTCGACATAAGGACAAACATATGTTGACATACATGCATAAATTTCAAAGAACATATGGTTTTGTGACTTCGGGTTTTAAATTATCCGTTTATATATCAGGTTTAACTATTTCCTAAAATAATATTAATCCTAACAAACATCCAAAATTTATTTTTTTATTATATATTTATTATTTTATTGATATTTTGAATTTTGAATTTTGAATTTCAATTTTAAATTTTAAATTTCAAGTTTTAATTTTAAAGTTTTAATTTTCAAATTCGAAGCAAAGAAAACAAGCAAGACAATCAAAGCATTTATTCAACCAAAAAATTTAAAAGTTAATTAAAGCATACCCAACTTTTAGATCCATTTCTTTGGTATTTTCTGAATTTTGAATTGTTGTGAAACACATACTTGAATTTTTGGTTTTTGGCTCTTCATCACTTGATGATGAATCTGAATCATCTGGATAAGGACACATCCTTTTTATATGGTCTGATCTGATGCAATTATAGTTTTTATCTTCATTTTTGGCATCAAAATTTTGAATTTGAATTTTTTTTAGTGAATGGACACTTCAACTACTATAAGCCCAAAATTCATATCTCTTCATAAACTCTTCTTTTCTCGATTGATGAATGATCATCTTGGTGTCTTTTGGGCAAAAGTCATCAGATTAAACTACTTTTCTTGCAAAACAAAAACCTTTTCAAAGAATCAAGTGACTTTTCAAAATATCTAATTGTAATTTGAGATAATAACATCATGATGATTTTGTGATATATATGTTTAAACTTTTCAAGAAATCGTATCATGATAACTTGATTTTTCAATAAAATTGAATGTAGATATAACGCATGAATTTAAAAAAGTGTTCAAAATTCACCATTTAATATTTTCAAAAATCAGATTATGAACTTCTTAAAAAACCTTGCTCTAATACCAATTGTTAGGGAATGCAGAATGGATCTTAAGGCAAAACTAACTGTAATGACCTGCGTTTTTAGCTATTGAATAATTAATTAATTAATTTAATTATTTAATATCGATTTGGCGATATCGATAACTGAAATTAAATAATATGGATTACTTAATTAATTCAAATAATATAATAATATATTTAATTCAGAAATAATCAAAAATAGTGGAATTCACAATATAGTGTGAATTGGATTTTTTAAAATATATAGTTCAGTTTAGAGTTGAATTATATGAACAAATATGTTCAATCGACGACAGTTGAATGTATAATTATAATATAATTAAATTTGAGCTCGAAATGGCGCGGTAGTTCGCTATTTGGCGATTTGAACTTCAACTGGATGTACAGGTTTCATTTTAAATCGGATTTCTGTGAAACAAGAAACGTATGGAGCTGACGAAGTATATTTTTCTAGTGGAAGAGAAAAATCGGGATTTCATCATGTAGATTTTGATTTATGTCCAAATCAAATTCTCAGAAAAACAGCGCCCTAACCATTTTAATTTTTAAAAGGGATTTCTATTTTTAATCGATTATCGGGTTGACCCAGATTAAAATACCGAGTTAGAAACCCATATAGGATTATTTTGGAGCTGTATGGTATTCCACTGTGAATATAGACGATAATATTTATTTTCAAATATTAAATTTAATTATATTTAAATATATTTATACATTTAAATAGGTTATTTTGGGGTTTAAAAATAGCCACTTTTGCAAATAAAGTCAGAATTCGATGAAACTAATTTTGTTGGATCCGCAATATTAAATATTGTTAGCTTCCAAGTTTCGTGATTTTTAGAGTCACTGTGTGGTCGTACGGATTTTTAAAGTGAAAAACAGTCAATATTTTGACAGTTAAAAATATGATGTGTGAGCATACGAAGTCGGAATTCAACAAAACCAGTTTCGTTGGGACCGTAATGTCAAACTCTAGCTGCATGTCAATTTTCATGAATTTTAGGTATCGTGGGTGTTCACAGGGATTTTTAAGGATGAGTAGAAGGAGCATAGAAATTGAAATGAATATAAAATTTAAAAGAAAAAAATATATCCTAAGTAATTATTGATCAAGAACAGGCCACGCTCCCCTCATTTCAGCCACACCTCACTATATAAACGCTGAAACAAATTCTCATTCAACTACAAACCGAAACGCAGAAAAAAATGAAGAAGAAAATCAAAAACAAAATCCATAAAATTCTATAAATCCCAAGGTAAATCCTCTTGAGTTCCTGAGATGATTTCCAATGTGTTGATGTCGGTTTTGAGGCATTTGATCTTCACTGTCGTGATGGGGTTTTTCAACGTGAGAACTAGGGTAACGGATTCGGGAGTTTATAAGTATCAATACTTGGATTGGTTGTTCGATTGAGGTTCAGGGTTGTGAGGCGAGCAAGGTGGGGGAGTTCGATGGAATCTCGAACCAAAAAGTGTCGATGGTTGTGGCATTGGCAACTGTAGAAGCCGACGTCGGATTTTATCAGTGTGGTGCGAGTTCGAAGTTATGGGTACTGGAAGGTTGAGCTTCAGAAGAGGAGTTCAATGGTGAAGAGGATTTTTGAATTAGTGGAAGAGGAGAGACTGAAATGGCCATTAGTTTTCACGGTGATGTTCCTGGAGGAAATGGTAATCCGGAGAGAAGGTTATACGGGTGAATGGGCCTGCGTATGGGCCATTGGGCCGATAAAGATGAGTTGAGCCCATTTAAGATAATTGAGTTTTATTTTAAATTTTTAAATAGTGTGTTAACTTATATAATACGTATCTTCTACATACGATATCAGATTGACGAATCGTAAGTTGCGTTGGGATTGTATGGACGGACAATACACAATGGAACTGACTGGAGGTCCATCAAAGCTCGTTATAATTTATCGCAAAATAAATTGTCCGTCTGAATCAAATCGAGCCATGGTTATCGTTATTAACGATGATCGTCCAATGTGAGTAAAACTCACCAACTCTGAACAGTTCTATTTTTACAACGTATTCTTAGAACTGATAATTATCTATTGATTGCTGTGTGTTAACTGTTTGGTTGAATTGCTTATGTTTTGGTTGAAATTATCGATAACGATATATATATAAATCGTTAATCGGATATTTATTCTATTTATCAGAATATTTTAGAATCGTATTGTTTAACATATGTGGATGCAGGGAAACAGGTTGGAGGAATCCGACTGGATTCCTCAATAGTTATTTTATTGTTTTTCATATATTGAGATATATGATGTGGTTTATAATCCGTGGTCGATTATATGTGTTTGGGATGATATGGGTCTTCGTGATTTGATGTGTTAAGTATCATAAAATATCGGAATGGGAAAAGGAGATTTTCAAAGTGATATTGAAAACAGAATATTTATAAATTGGAATATTTATAAATAGGAGATTTTTAGAAAAGGGAATAATTATAAAATCAAAGGATTTTATAAAAGAGAAAATATTTATAAAATCAACAAAGATTTTATAAATTAAGATTTTATGAATGGAGATATTTATAAATGGAGATATTTATAAATGGAACTTATTTATAAATGGAATATTTATAAATATGGAATATTGTTAAGTGGAATTATAACTGAAGGGTAATCTTTAAAAATGGAATATTTATAAAGTGAATTATTTATTTAGGATAAATAAATAAGATGTTATAAAATGGACTATTTTTGTTAAATAAATAGGATAAGTTAATGGACTATTTATTTCTTAAATAAAAAGGATAAGTTAATGGACTATTTATTTGTTAAATAAAAGGATAAGTTAATGGACTATTTATTTGTTAAACAAATAGGATAAGTTAATGGACTATTTATTGTTAAATAAATAGGATAAGATAATGGATTATTTATTTGTTAAACAAATAAGATAAGATAAAGAGATATTGACGTAGGAATCGAATAAGTTATAAAAGAGATATTGGCTTAGGAAATAAATAAGATTTTTAAAGGAATTAGGGAAGATTTATTTAGAATAAATATTAAATAGGAATCTGTTTTAACGGATGAATCGGGAAGATTTAATTCATAAATAATATTTTATAAATTAAGGGAAATATTTATCTTTGGATAAATATATGTATATAAGTCAGAACTTATATAAAGAAGTAAACCAGTTAATGGGCATATTAAGTTATAAATAATATTTAAAAATTAAGTAAATATTTATCATTTGGATAAATAGAATATATAAATCAGGACTTATACAAAGAAGTAAGAATCGATTTCAACATCGACATCTGAAACTAAATAAGGACGAAGAGTTAACCAGTTAGAGTTAAACAGTTAGAGTTAACCAGTTAGAGTTAATCAAAAGGAGTAAATCGAATATTAGTTATTTGAGTAAAGTAAATCAAATAGGAATTATTCAATTAGGAGTAAATCGAATAAGATTTAATCAATTAGAGTTAATCGAATATTAGTTATTCGAATAAGAGTTAATCCAAGTGAGTCGCCATTTAGCACGACTGCTAGCATAATTCGCAGGGCTGCAGATAGCCTACGACGGTTGGATGTTTCATGAGGGAATCAGGCGTAACCATTGTGATCGCTGCGATCTAGAGTCAAGTGAATGGAGTTAAATTGAATATTAGTTATTCGAATAAAGTTAAAAGGAGTTAAATCGAATAATAGTTATTCGAATAAAGTTAAAAGGAGTTATCGAATATTAGTTATTCGAATAAAGTTAAAAGGAGTTATCGAATATTTGTTATTCGAATAGAGTTAAAAGAAGTTATCAAACATTAGTTATTCGAATAGAGTTAAAAGGAGTTAATCGAATATAGTTTATTCGAAAGGAGTTATCAAGTATAGTTTATTCGAAAGGAGTTATCAAGTATAGTTTATTCGAAAG
This sequence comes from Allium sativum, assembly GCA_030737875.1. NCBI lineage: Eukaryota > Viridiplantae > Streptophyta > Magnoliopsida > Asparagales > Amaryllidaceae > Allium > Allium sativum. The sequence goes on along the minus strand of CM060915.1, from coordinate 973,662,001 downwards.
GAGTTAAGTGATTAGAGTTAATCAAATAGAGGAAATCGATTAGTGTTAATCCAATAGATTTAATTGAATAGAGTAATTGAATAGAGTTAATCGAATATAGTTTATTCAAAAAAAGGTTATCGAATCTAGTTACTCGTAAGAGATATTATCGAATATAGTTATTCGAAGGTAAGAGTTATCGAATAGAGATTATTCGAAAGAGAATTACGTAAGGAAGTTTGTTAAAGGTTTAAAGGATAAACTTTGTCTATTCCAAAGTTAAAACGTTGTTCAGTTAAGGTCTGAGAGGTAATTATACCCCAACTTGATTGACTTCCTTCTTAACCAAGGAATGGTAAGGTTTGATAGTGAAGGATAGTTAAGTGAATTTAGTAAATAAGTGTAATTGTTTGAGTTGGCATCGTGATGGTTTGTTTAAACATCTATCTAAGTCCGATGTATGAGTTTTGGAAAGGTTTTCCAAATAACAATCAAAAATGTTTTTTAATATAGAAAACAAGAAATGGAAATGTTTTCCAGTGTTATTGACATATATTTTCTAAATTTAGAAAATAAGAAACGTTGAATATATGGAAACAGGAAATGACCAATGAAATAAATTAATGATAAATTAATTTAAAGGATAAAAGTTGATTGGTGATTGATTATGTAATTTCAATCTGGAAATAATATCGTTGTTTGCACACGTGTTTTTCTTTGATAGTTAAATCACAGACTATCAAAGTTTTGACCATTTTAACGTTGTTAATATGGAGAGACCGGTTGGATTATTATCCGAAGAACCACTCCGTATTGGCATAAGCGTTGTGAATCATACATGCCAAAGATAATTGAAGACGGAGTAAAGTGCAAGGGCCGTTGTATAAATCTTAGGTAAAGATTTACCTAAGATGGATGTACGGAATAGTGCCTTCGGTTTGTCCAGTCCCAGGATGACCCGTATGGAAGAATGTTTGACAGAGTATATTTAACAGATCGCGTAAGTTGATCTCTTCAAACGTACATACATTTGGTGGCGAGGGAATTCGTTTCTCTTAGCTGTATACCTGTTGTATTTTTGAGGAAATCAATTTGTTTGGCGGGTATGACGATGTGACATTCAAAGTGAATAATTGTGTGATCTGTCAGAGATAAGCGTGGCCTCTAGCCTCACAACCGAGAAATGACAAAAATCGGGCAGGCAGCATGGCTATGTGGGTTGCTACCATTAAGGTGTATTATCACCTGATCTAGAGTTTCATTTACTTCTATAATCTATTGTCGATGTTGTCCCTTATCGGGAAACGGTTGCTGATCCCAACCGTTGGTGATAATACATTCGATATACTCAAGCGAAATGAGTGGTCGGTTATGTGTGGCCGGGTTGCAAGATGTTCTTGTTGAACCCAGTGTATTCCTCTCTAGAGGTACACTAGGTGGTTCCATACCTCGTCATAGTTGGAAATCCATTATCCAATACGTGCTTGCGATTTTGGTTGTATACTATGTATGTAGAACGTGAGATGAAAGCGTTTCTGCTAGATTGATATCTATTTGTATTTAGACATTATTATAATATCAGAATGATGTTGCTTTTCAAAGATGTTGGATTCTCATAAGGAAAAAACTTGTTCCGTATTCACAGCGTGGTCTTATGAGATATCATATAACTGTTTAAACTGTTTTACTCACACCAGTAACATGACTGACCCAGAGTTTATTTTGTTTGTTTTCCCTAAACTCTTGGGTGCCTAAATTTGTACGGGTAGTCAAGTAGTCGGGATTTACAGATATACATGGAGAGCTTGGAGCAGGAGGCTTCAAGATTTTATGGCTATTGTTTTTCCGCTGTGTTGTAAGTGTTGTACTCTGAAAAGTGCTGTTGTATACATAACTGTTTTATTTCAAAAGTTATGTTAAATTTTATTCGTTCCGCTGTGAGATTCGTGTTTACTCTGATGTTGTATGTTCTTCTTCTTCTTCTTCTATTCTAAGTTTCTATCTTATATATCCTCACCCTCTAATTTCTTTCATTAGTGACCGGTATTTTCGATCTTTGGATGTTCGATATGTGTTGTATATCGGATAACCAAGATCAACTTTTTTCCTGGTCATTACACTAACACTAGAGGGGGATGAATAGTGTTTTCAAGGAATTTTAGAAAATATAAAATTTATATGACCTTCTATATGAATAACACACAACAGAGATAATCACAGACACAGAATCAAACACAAACACGGAAATAAACAAAGATACAATGCAGAAAAGGAAAGAACACATCGGATTTTATACTGGTTCAGATTGCTCCTACGTTTAGTCCCACGCAATGCTGGATTGCGCAAAGTTTTATTACTAGATCAATATCTAAGTACAATTCCCTTGATTTCACGGCTACAAGGTTAACACCGTTTCCACCACCCTTGATTTGACGGCTACAAGGAACACACCGTTTCCTTTCCATGATCTCACGGCTACAAGGAACGCACCGTTTCCCAAACACTCCCAAATGATTACAACAACCATATAACTTTTCAGTAGCACTTCAATACAGAGAGTAATGAGAAAAAGTGAGAAGAGAAGAAGTTTTATGTATTTAGAATATAAATCGGTAAAGTAGAAGTGCAGAAATCATAAAAATATGAAATAATAATGGAGGAATGAAAAGGGATGAAGATGGAGAAGAAGAATTATAAAAAAATTCGAAATCAACCCCTATTCATAAGATTTGAAAGGTTGCAACGCTTCTGAAACGTTACAAATAGTGAAAAGACACTTTCTTTCAAAACTGAAAATATGACAGTTGTATGTCGATATGCCCGTGTATGTATGTCGACATATCCACCATAATTTTGATTTTTAAATCATTTTGTAAGTAATTAAATCAATATATATATATATATATTCTAGGAATTCCTGAAACAAAACTAGTTATTAAAACATTATTTTTCAAGTATAAAAACATAAGAAAATATTATTTAAACATATGGTTAAAAAGTTTATATATATGTGATATAAAAACTATATATAATATAATTATATACGTATATATAGAAATTTATAAAGAGATATTTATAAACTATATAAACAAAAAGGTTATATGAAAACTTAGAGTTAAATAAGAATATTATAATCGAATATAAACTAAGTAAAAAAATATATTTAAAAATGATTTAATAAAACTAAAAATAAGAATACTTATAAATTAGGTAATTTGTTTGAAACCATATATATATATATTTGAAATTCTTGGAAGATTATATTATTTTGGGAGAAGTTTGAAATCAATTTCAAAATAGTTTTGAAATCAATTTCGAAAAGAGATAATTCGAAAAACAGAGTTCGAACCTGGAGTGCTATTCAGAGTCTTACATATAAACTAGACTCTATTACTATATTTATCTTTATCTCTTGATTTCTTGATTATTCATTAGCCTTGAGTCTTCTCTGAATTTTGAATCTCTAAAACTCTAAAACTATATAGTCTTCAGTATTAATTCCTGCATACAAATGTTGCATTTATGTGTTTGTGTGTGTATATATATATATTCTAGATAAAGATTTTATTATATATTTTATAATCAATTAATATTGAAATAAGGTTGTTGTCATCAAAACTCCATTCTCCAACACGACTCAATTTGATCACGCCCTCAAGGAACTAAAGTAATCTTAGTGCCTTCAAACATGAAACCAAAACTGTTTGTGAGCTCATTATGTTGTACATCCCTATCATATTGCCACGGCCGCCCCAATAAGAGATGGCATACATCCATATTTACAACATCACACCAAAATTTCATCTTTATACTTAAGACCGATAGAAAAAGGAAAAATGCACGCTTATAAACTATTACCTCACCTCCTTTCTTTCGCCAGACTAGCTTGTAGGGTCGGGGATGTTTTTATGTCTTCAGTCCAAGCTTCTGAACTACTTCTCAGAGAAAATTGTCACAACTTCCAGCATCAATCACGAATCGACAAACTTTTCCAAAAATCGTACAAGTAGATTGGAAAATATTTCTTCATAACCTTTCATATTCGTCAACTTTTTCTGAGTTAGACAAGCTCACCTCATCATCAAATTAAACCCTTTATCACCCGTTATAATCTCCTCTTTATCTTCGTCAAATTATGATGGGTTTGAAGAATCAAACTCTTCTTCATCATTACCAGCTCCACTGTCATCTGTCAACATAGTTTTCCTTCTAGGCTTCGGAATTCAGAAATTCGATGCCCTATTTCATGGCAATTGAAACACTTCAAATTACTACCTTCTTTTGCCTTTGTAGAGTCTGTAATATTTGTTTTACTAGTTGGAGCATTACCACTAATATTATTGTTCTCACTATTCGAAGTTGAGAAACTACCCCCTCGTCAACCCTGCTTTTCCCAAGCAAGAGCTCTCTGATAAGCTTTGGCAGCTGAAATTGGACTAAACATGTTGACCATATCTTGGATTTGAATCTGAACTCCCTGAATATATCTCGCTACTACTTTTTGTTTTATTTCTGCTATGTTATATGGGTAATTAGTTGGTAGAATTCATTCGAATACTCATCAACTAAATGAGCTCCCAGTTAGGGATTATTGATCAAATCAACGGAGAAATTAAAACAATTTCTAACCCTAATTAACTTGATCTATAGTATAATTTGTAAATCAAGTGATCAAACCTTTCAAGAGCTTCAATTTTCTTTTAAAACGGATTAGATCTGGAATACATATTTAATGCTAGCATGACAATAGACGTTGCCGCCTCTAGAGGGATCCACGAACACGATTTCAATCCCATCGAATGGAAATGAAACAATGGGGGTCAGTACTAGCCGATGAAAATTTTCCTTTTCCATTTTAGGGTTTCAAATTTTCTATGTGATCCAATCAATTAGAAAAAAGGGTCGGCACCTCCTTTTAAAATAAGTGAAACCCATAATAAAATGGAAGCCGATAAAATCTCTTATTACCATTTCAAACAAAATCAAATATCAACATTTGATATGCATATTTAATATTTTCTTAATAATGGTTCTCCCTTTTATAACGTTCTAACTGTGTGACCCTATAGGTTACTATAACGGTGGCAATGATTTTAAATCGTATTTAAAATCATAAACAATGAGCAACATCTAGTAATACATCATTGCTACCCAGGTTATAATAAAATCAACGATTCGATACAATCTTTTCTATGACCAGTGTTTCAATGTAATATAATCCTTTTAACCAATATATCCAAGATTAAACTCGAGGCAAGGATCGTATCATCCTCTTTATAATTTAATCCTTTATCTTGATCGATGACCAGGCAATATAAAAAAGTCAATATTTGAGCATGGCCATGCATTTCATAGACTCACTCAATCAAGAGACTCGTGGATAACATTACTTATATTGTAGGATTAAATTCCATTTAGATCATTCATAATTTTCAATCGAATCGACATGTATCCGATAATCATCTTTATTGTCTACTCAGTTAAAAGTAACTTTTGATGATATCAAAATACAAATATACTCGAATAAAATTATATTGATTTTAGGTCTGAGGACCATTACATCACTATCACTATGAGAATAACTTATGATACTGCTAATTATATTCAATGTAGTTTTCTCATGTTGGGTCAGCCCAATATGCTATTCTCCAATACGTATTTATGTATTGACATTAATATCACGTATATCAATGATCAATGAGATATGATCATCAGTCAATCAATGTACTAGTCTTAATGTTTTACTGTTGTCCTATATACAATAAAACTTGACTAGAGACATTTAAGAATTATAATACTTATTATTATATTATATAATCTCATGTTCAAGTCACTTACTTAAACTATATAATTTTGTGTTAATATTTATATTATGCAGAAAATATAACATAATAGAATCTTTTATTCATAACAAAATAATAACATCAATTGTGTTATTAATCACATCAAATGGATTGCCTCTAGGGCATAAACTCTAGCAATCTCCCATTTGCACTAGAGTAAATCAATCATGTATCATAAACCTAAGAAACTAGTGTAACTATCAAACTTTTGCAGTGACATAGTTTAAATCAGTAGGTCTGCAACATTACAACCTTTTGTTACTTTGTAGATATGTATATCTGTTTTGTGAACAATTTCACATAAGAAATTATATTTCTTAAATATATGTTTGGATTGGTAATTAGATCAAGGTCTCTAGGCCTGATCAATAGCTCTATTGTTATCATATTGTCAAATCGTTGGATCAACAATAGATATAACTAAGATCAAAGATGAACTTTTAACCCAAACATCCTCCTTTATAGAATTAGTATTTATTTTTTGTTTTAAACTAACATCGTTCGCAAAAAAGTAATATGTTATCAATATAAAACATTTGAATTATTGTGTAACTCCCACTCAATTTCTTGTTTATACAAGGTTCAATGGTATTTTGTGGTTCCTAAGACATTTCGAGTTTTTCTTTATTCCCATCAATATATTATAGATTAGCTTTCATTTTAAAAGGGTACCAATTCAAGCAATAAACATTTTATTTTCATAGGATTTATAGAAATGATATCCCTTTGCTTCTTTTGGATATTCCACAAAATAACATTTATCAGATTCGGGTCTGAGCTAGCCAGAGGCAAGACGTTTAACAAACGTCTCGCTTTCCAAATCTTTATAAAGGACATATTAGGATGTTTCAAGGCGTTCAACAAATGTCTCACTTTCCAAATCTTTATAAAAGACATATTAGGAAGTTTCCTGGTCCATATCTTATATGGTGTCTTCATAATCATTTTAGTAGGATTACTATTAAATATGAATGCAACTGTTTTAAGGGGATAACCCCAAATGTATTGGAAGATCTATATGACTCATCATCGACCGTATCCTATATTATAAGGTGCGACTTCTCCTTTCAGACACACCATTCCAATGTGGTATTCTAGGTGGAGTGTGTTGTAAAATAACTTCACACTCATTTAGATAGTCATTAAATTATTGGCTTAATTTCTCCCAATTTGTTTGAAGAGTTTTTATATTCTTTTAAAATTGTTTTTGAACTTCATTTTTGAATTCTTTGAACTCTTCAAAATCTATATTTACTGACATCATCACTATGTATAAATCCTAATACATCACTAGCCCATACACTGTATCCAGTGAAAGGTGTTAAAGTCATCTTGCCTAATAAACAAGATTTGCATTCTTCACATGATTCGTAATCAAATGACCTCAAAATTTCATCATTATGGAGTTTCGATATGTGTTTCTTGTTTATATGGCCTAAGCAACAATGCCAAGGTATATTAGAATATTAGATCCAACCCGCCCAATATCTATGTTATAATTAAGCATATTAAAGTTCGTGATTCATAAAATCGTTAACTAATTGTGCATTTCCGTAAAATATTTCATTTAAATAAAATGAACAACAATTGCCTTTTATTACAAATGAAATTCAAAATTGTCTAAACAAGATACAAAATAACACTTATTTTATATGGAATTTTACAACAACAACATTTTAATTCTTCAATTAAACCAGTGTTTAGAACAAGAATCATGTTCCTATGGATAATGCATCAACATTTGCTTCGTTTCCAATTGTAAGTCCGCTTGTCCTTTTGTCAAATTTCTACCCTTTTGAAATTCCTGCAAATTCACATACATATATGTGATCCATTTCTAGTATCTAATACCAGAAATGTATAAGTAGATAGTTCTAACATTTATATCTTATTCGGTTGAATTCATTCTTCAACTTTCATTTTAGATCTTTTATACTTGTAAAACAATTACTTTTAATTTGTTTGAGGGACATCCTCAAACTTCGATGTTAGTCAAGAAAATTGATTTAATTCAATTTATCCTTCTTAAGGATTAATTTTAAATTATTCGACTTATTTTACTTTTAATATCTACAATAGATAATAAATAATAACTGATTTTGAAATATACATATATTTAATATAAACACAAAATTTGACAATCAAAATTTATATTAATATAAATGTATAATTTAAACTAAAATATGCTCGCACTCAAATTAACATCCCTATATATATATTAGTATATATGTGTATATATATATATATATATATATATTGGTGGTCCAAGATCCATATCTAATCATGCCTTGAATTAGCTTTGGCTAATCGCCTAAAGCACAATCTTTCAAATAGACATCTTATGTCAATTATCTCTTATATAACTCTTGTATAGTATGATGAACACTTTTGTTCATTTACATATTAAATATTTCATTCTCCTTGTTATCTCTAAGCCCATAATCTTATTATGCAACCTAGTTAAGTCAGACCAAATTATACAGTTGAGTATCACATTTACACCATCGCATATAACTAAAATAAACAGTGAACTAATGCTTTCATATTACCTACATCTATTGATACTGACATTGATGAATGTATTTATTAGAAGACGTCACCATGACTTAATATTAATAATTGGTTTAAAGGGGTTTTATAATTTGAAATGGTGAATCATTTTAATGCTATTTACACATTTTAAAATACGCATATTTTACACTGATAATTTTAATTACATACATATATATATATATATATGTTAGAATGTATATATGTAATATATGTGAGTATATTTTAGTTGTTATATCATAGATAAATATATCTTCTTTGTTTTTGAACATTTCAATAATTTTGATAATCAAAATCCTTTGAACAATGTCTCACATGCACAACATCAGATGTTGAATTCATAAACTTAAAAGATACTTCATGTATCATTTTGTTTCCTGAATTATACATGGCCAGTCCCATTTAGATTTAAAGCCCAAATGGATTTCTAGTTTAAACATTTTAAATACAAACACAATGATGTATAATGACAATCATACACTCAAGCATATTCACTGGCACTTGCAAAACTAAAGAAATGCACGCAAGATACACTTGCAATGTTATATATGTCCATGCCCCATATATATTTATATCATTGTTATTTGTTGAACCAGATTAAATTAGATATTTCAACTGAGCTTTTAAAAGCATGTTCCGTGATAAAGCAGAGACATGCAGTAAAAATAAAATACACAGCTCTCACATGCTATCATTATATTCACATATTAATAAAGGAAATTAGCTATCATTATATTCACATGTTAATAAATGAAAATTAGAACAGTGTGAAGTTTTAGCATTTAAGTGATAAATGTATCAACACAGCATTCATGCTTCATAAAATAAGCAACAAGTTAGTGGCCCAGTTATTAATACAGAATTATGTACATAAATAATATTATAAAGATCCAAGCATCATACAGTTCATATGATATTTATATAGTCTACTTTTATTACACAATCGCACATGTTAACACACATGCATACACATATTTATACACTATGTTATATAATTTTGTATAAGATGTATATATTCACATAGTGCAGACCAGATTTTGCGAATCTTTAAGATCATACTTGCTTTTAGAATCTGCAAAACCCCTTTTGCACCAATGAATGTACATCAAAATGCACACGACTGTTCAGTCTCACTGATAATCCTTTAAAACATATCACTATCTTATACTAACCTATCAAAAAGAAAATGTAGAAGTCAAGTATGTGCATCCAGAATACATCTTCCATGTCAAACATACATGTACATTCATACATGTAGTATAAAATAACATGATATCCCTTTATTTGCACAAAAAAATCACATATATATGTATGTTAAGTACAAATAGTTTTGTATCATTTGAAAAATGGTCATTATTGAAGCAATTATATATATGTATATATATAATAAGCATTAATATACAATTATGTACTCTCATAGAGATAAATAAGCAATAAATGTTTTAAATTTATTTCCAAAATAAGTTAAGTGTCCAAATGTGTTTATATAAACAATATAAAATTGGACATCAAATCATAGTTGTTGTAACTATTTATTAACATTTGGAATACATATATTTATCAATGTAAATATATAATTGTAACACCCTAAACTTTAATACACTATAACCATAATAAACATTCAGAATTAACTGAAACTAGCATTACTGTTGCGTTCCTCTGGGAATTTTAGTTCAGATGGACTCCAAGTTTGCATAAAAACGGACAACGCATGAAGAAGTTATGGGCTCTAAAAAGTTGTATACATATGTGAGGCTTATGTTTAAATATAATGAACCAAAATAATTCATCAAACTAACGAGCGGGAAAAACAAGCGGGAAATAGACCCGTTGGGGGTCGACCACATCCAGTCTGGGTCGACCCAGCAAGGGTGTGGGTCGACCCATACAAAATCTGACCGAACTCTACACTGTGAATGGACTGTTTTGTGTCTCTATTCAAGCTGACTCAGCATGACTTGTATGGTTCATATTTAATGGTTGATGTTAACTCTGTAACTCTATAAATAGGTGGCTTCCCTCATTCCGGAATTTACACAAATTCTTCACATCTTACTCTACCTCTAAATTATTCTGAAAAATCTAAACACATTTTGGGGGAATGCTGCTAAGGATTGGATCAGGTAGAAGCAACATCAATCAAGACTTGTATACGTACAATGGATTGGACTTGGACTTTCTATGTCCTAGTGTTATACATGTTTATCTTCACCAAGACTCACTTTGAGTTACAGTTATTTATAGATCCGATTTCTTAGGCCTTGAACATGACAGTTAAATAAAACATGTTAGGATCTATAATGTTAGTAAAACAAATATACATGTTTTCACTATTAATACTTGTGATGTTATGCCAAGTTATATATATACATGTGATGATATTGGACTAGTTATACATATGCCTATGATGTCATTATAAATCGGTTATACGTATGCCTATGATGCCATTATAAACATGTTATACATATGGCTGTGATGTTGATAATTCAACAAGTTATACACATGCCTGTAATGTTGGATAAATAACAAGTTAAATGTATTTACCTTCCTTTTCCCATTTTTCTATGTGTATTTCTAGTCTTGCCTATATACATATGTGATTTGATTCTATTCTTCTCTATATGTTTTCCTTTTTATTTTATGCCTAGGCCCTTGGAAGCCTAGGTTATACCCGATTAAAATGGGCGTATCTTTGGGGCATTAATAAATAATATGGAAAAAAGAATTTAGGCATATTATTTACTCGGACTAAATTGATTATAATTTGGGAAAAAGGATAAATATACCTGTTTAGACTTGCTGTAGACACTTGTTGTATACAAACATTATGCATAAACCTATAACTTGGGAATGTAGTTGATGAATAATATGGATATGGACTGGACATGTTAACTTTGACTTAAACGGACATTAAATAGATGCCATGTTCAGAATAGGGTTATATACACTTAATGACGTTATAATCATGCTTATTACTTGAACTTGCTAAGTTGAACATAAATATTAACAAGCAAAGATGTCCCCCATCTGTTGTTGTATCGGGTTTTGGGGACTCTTAAATCCTAGATTCTTGGGGACACAAGCTTAGGGGTTTTTGGCTTGTGTCAGTTTGTTGTTTGGAACCCATATCAATTAGTATCCATGTAGGTATCTTATCTGAGGGTCCCCCACTAGATAGGGATCAGGGCATGCTTTACTGAACTTGATAGTAAGAGGTTCACATGGGGGTGGTTACGGGCAGGTTTCGGCGGAGTCATGGGCGTGCATGGGTCTGACTAGGAATGATAAGACGCTAAAACACCAGTAAATAGGTCTTTGTCATATGGTTGTTGGGGTAGGGAGTGATACACCTTATTGCCAGGGATGACACAGGGTATTTACATAGTAGGGAGTCGATCGCTTAGGTAGTAATTAGGGTACACCTAATCCTATTGTTATGTAATTAGGGTACACCTGATCCTACTGTTTAATCCTGTTGTTTATCACAATTGTAATTGTAACAACCCGTATTTTTAATAACATGTTATAATGTAAATCAAGGCAGAATTAAATTGTAAAATCTGAATCAAGGGAAACGGGCTGTGCCATTGCGTTCGTCTCGGAAAAATACGCGAAATAGAGTCCGAGTTTTCGAAAAACGGAGTCCGTATGACCAAGTTATGGCCCAATGAAGTTTTCAGAAAATTCCAAGCCCGAAAACAGTTCAAATTCGTATTCAGATTTAAATTTCAACCAAGGCAGAATGGGCGGGAACTTTCCCGCCCCAGGCAGGGTCGACACAGGGATCGACACCTGTGTTGAGCCCCCCCCAATGGGTCGACACCCATGTCGACCCAGGGGTCGACACCCATGTCGACCCAGGGGTCGACCCCCCCCGGTCGGACCAGTTTTTCTGGTGCACCATTTGTGACATACTGAGTCTTGTTCTGGAAGTTTCTGACGGGAGTTGATGGCTCAGATTCGATTTAGGGTTAATCCTATGGTCTAAATTAACCTAATCATCTATAAAAAGACCCCTACACCTAGCCTAAACCCTCATTAATCATTCCTACAACTAAATGCTGCCCAAATGTTCACTAATCATGGCCTCCACCTTCTTCATGAAAGCATGAGTGTCTCAAATCAATTTATGTCATAAAGGAGCCATCTTTCTTAAGTAAAAGAGCCATCTTTCATTGTCTTTGGGGTTATTCCTTCTTGTTTTCAAGTCTTGAAGTGGAGTTTATCGTCTTTGGTTGCGGATTTGCTAGTGTGGCTTCGTCTCAATCTTATTTATATATATTATAAGTCTTCATAGCATTGTAAGCCCTATACTACTCTTAGATTCTAACTATGAAGTTAAATATGACATGTTGCAAGTTGAGTTTGGGCCTAAGTTTGATATGTGCTTTGATCCTATCATGTTATGCATAAATTTATCCTATGCAAGTTTGTAAAGCTATCACCTTGACTTTGTGCATAGAAAGCTATGACCTTTGATTTGGAATGTTGCATTATGCAACATGATAACCCTCATAACCTTCATGATAACTTGCATATAATGTGATATGCGAACTTCTAGTCATCATCCTATGTCACTTATGATCATGTTTCACCTATTTGTTTAAGTTGATATTATGCATGTTTTGAGGCCCATGATGTAATATGCAAGCTTATGAACATATTTATGCCTCATATGCCACCATGTTTAACTTGTGGCCAACCTTATTACCTTATGCCCTTTTGTCATGCTTTTGCCAAGTTCCCTCTTTTGATCTATGATATGTTATGCGAAACGTACATGCGATGGGAATGCGTTGGGTTTGGGTAATATTAATGACATGAAACATGATTTTAAAACATGACATGAACATTGACTTGTGATTATGTTTGTAAACATAAATTTGGACATGACTTCTAGAAAACATGAGAGTGGCCAACTCGAGGTTGGGTTGAGTTTGTAGCATAAATCTACCCGGAACCGACCGGCTTAACTAGTGGCTACAAACAATAGGACCCAATGTGAGTAGTTGGTCATGTTGTGCTTAAACCCGAGGTTAGACTAGGTTGTGGTGTAAAGCTACCCGGACCCGCCCGGCTTAACTAGTAACCACAACAAGGTCTAATGTGAGAGGTTGGGTGCATTAAATTAATTAATGCCACATGATAGGGTTAAGTCATGGACTGCTTGAATATACTTAACGAATTAAACACGATGGATTGGTAGGGTTAAGTCATGGATTACTTGAATACACTTAACCAATTAAACACGATGGATTGGTAGGGTTAAGTCATGGATTACTTGAATACACTTAACCAATTAAACCCGATGTATTGATAGGGTTAAGTCATGAACTGCTTGAATACACTTAACCAACTCAATACATGGTTAGGATAGGGTTAACCACATTTAACCCACTTGAAATCCTAGTTATGTGGCCCTTTTCAGCAGTAACCAACTTAGAAGTATCATGGGTACCCTGGACTAGGCTGGGGTGGGGCACGATTACTGGACTGATTGTAAGAGGCCAAAAGAGACGGCTGAAGGGTGCACCGGTTGTTCAGGCGGACCATGGTCGTGCACATTAAGTCCGGAGTTGAACATGGGCATCAGTAGCTTTAGACTGTGCGTGCTTGAATTGTGTTTGTGGTTTACACCTTAGGGCAGGATACACCCTGGGGTGGACCTAGCACAGTCAACTACAATCCGTGATTAAGCCGTATGACACCGATACATGATGAGTTAGGCTTTTAGGGAGCCGATTGACTAGACCGAGTAGTTGGACCTCGATTTAGGTCATCTCATGATGAGGGCCAGCTTTGGGCCAAGGGATCATTTCTTGTTTATACTTGACATGGATTGGAATACTAGTAGGTGCAACTTAACCTTGTATATGCGATGCCACACTTGATCTATCTTGTTAACTTTTCACCATGCCAGTTATCACCCTATGTCTCATCTCTGCTTTACATGTCCAGTTAACTTTATTAGTTTTTATACTGATAGTAGATAGGACTTACCAGTCTTTTTGACTGACCCGTTTTCTTTCGCCTCTTTTCTTCCGTTTCCCCCCCCCCCCCCAGGTTTACAGGGTGGGAACACTGGTACCTAGCTTGGATCTTTAGCAGCTTTTCTGGATAGCTCACGTATGGTTTGAGCATGCTATGGCCTTATGCTACTTTGGGGATAGTTACTTTATGTTTCTTTTTCAGTTTTCAGTTTATGTTCTAGACTTTGTTTTATGGGAAAATAATTACCAAGTACTTTGATGTAACTTGACTATGGTTTTGAAATGCTAGTTTTATCCGCTGCTTTACTACTCTGTTTTACTTATATGTTCTGTCTTGTGATATTTGCATGCATGTTTACCTTGTTTAACGCCCCTCCAAAGCTAGTGTGCTTGCAAGAGTTACCCTGGCGGAGGTGGGGTGTTACATTTGGTATCAGAGCATAAGGTTTACAAGATTGGGCAAAAGTTTTCAAGAAAAGTTTTAAAACCTTTTGAAAAACTATTTTCAAAACCGATTTTAAAGAAGTATTTTTCCAATAAAAAGTCTAGTTTATTTTAAAAGGCTATTCCCCAAAAGCCATTAGCACTATCCTTCGTTTCTTCATTCTAAATCTATCTTTTCCTTTTTCAGTATGGCCAATCTTAACCTTCCCGAGGGAGTGACCATTCCCGGATGGTTCCGGAGGTACTTGGAAGCTAGGGCCAACACTGTGGGCCCAGCAACCACCCCCACCATGACCGAGGTTCCTCCTCCTCCTCCTCAGAATCCACAAGCAGATTTCGCTAAGATTTGCAAAGACTTTAAGGCGATGGGTGGCAAGAATTTCATTGGGACGGATACTTTTGTGGAGGCACGAAATTGGTTGAAAGAAACTGAAGATCTTTTCGCTATCTTTGATGTGGAAGACCATAGAAAGGTTTTATTGGAAACATGGTTATTAAAAGAAGAAGCTGCTTATTGGTGGGAGGTCACCAATGCAACTAGACCTATAGAGACTTGGGCCGACTTTAGGACAAGATTTGGGCTTAAGTTTCTATCATCAACTGAGGCGAATCTGCAATTGGAGAAGTTTATATCTTTGAAGCAAGGGGAAATGACAGTGAGGGAGTATGTGAATAAGTTTAACCATCTCGCTCGATTCGGTTTGGACATGGTTAATACTCCCCAGAAGAAGGCTTTACGCTTTGCACGAGGGTTGAATGAGCCATTACAAGGTTTAGCCCTATCTCATATACCCATGGGGGCCACTTTTGAAGGCCTAGTAGACATGGCATTGCTTCAAGGAGATGATAAGAATGGCAAGAAAGAAGTCAAGCCTAATGAGACTCAAGCCAAGAGGACGGACTCCAAGTGGGGAGGAAATCAGAGCAATCAGAACAACAAGAACAACAAGGGCAACAAGGCCAAGGCAAAGGACCCAAGAAAATGCAACTTCTGTGGGATGGTTGGGCACATAGCTAAAGACTGTAGGAAGAAGAAGAGGAAGTTGGGCGAATGCTTTCATTGTGGAGAGACTGGAAACTTTAGCAAGGATTGCCCCAAGAAACAAGGGCAGAATCAGCGTGCAGGACCTTCTGGAGGGCAAGTGCATGCTCTCAACGCTGCTCCAGCTCAGGACCGAGGTAGTATTTCTGTAGAAAGTCTTGATTATATTTCTGATTATCCTGTTCGCACCTTATTTGATTCTGGCGCATCGCATAGTTTTATTTTTTCAGACATTGTTGAAAGTTTGCACCTAAGTACTAGTCTAGTTGAGGATCCCGTCAGTGTTTCAAATCCAATTGGGGGTTCCGCCCATCTATCTATGATTTGTGTGGATTTGAAGATTTCTATCTTGACCGTAGAATTCACGTGTAATGCTTATGTTCTCGGGTTCACGGGATACGGGTTGATTTTGGTCATGGATTGGTTGTCCAGTTATGGATCCATCCTCGATTGTGAGCATAGGTTGGTGAGGCTCATGACTCGCCTCGGTAATACCCTAGAAATTCCTTGTAACCCTAGAGGTCCCGTCATGTTATGTTATCTTGAATCTCTTGACTCGTCCATCGATGATCTGCAATCTGTAAGGGTGGTCCGAGACTATCCAGATGTCTTTGAAGAAGTTAAGGGGTTACCCCCTAAACGAGAGATAGATTTCCGCATTTATCTAGTCGATAATGCCAAGCCAGTATCATTGCCCGTTAGGCACATGGCCCCACATGAAAGAAGGGAGCTCAGTAAGCAAATCAAGGAGCTGCTTGAGAAGAATTTTATTAGGCGAAGCATTTCTGAATGGGGTGCTCCTGTGGTATTCGCTACTAAGGCGGATGGTTCGCTTCGTCTATGTGTTGATTATCGAGAGTTGAACAAGCTGACAAAGAAGAATAGGCACCCGTTACCGAGGATTGATGATCTCTTTGACCAGCTTGTTGGTGCGTCTGTTTTCTCTCAGCTCGATCTAGCCACCGGATTCCATCAGCTTAGAGTGGCTGAGGATAGTATTGATAAAACTGCGTTTAGGACTCCAGATGGATTCTTTGAATGGCTTGTCATGCCATTCGGTTTGACTAATGCACCCGCATACTTCGTAGACTTGATGAGTAGGGTGTTCAAGGAGTTCCTTAACAAGTTTGTTGTTGTCTTCGTGGATGATATTCTGATCTTCTCAAAGGATGAGGAAGAGCATGCTAGGCATCTCAAAGAAGTGATGGATACGTTTAGAGCTCATCAGTTGAAAGCCAAGTTCTCCAATTGTCATTTTTGGAGAAGGAAAGTTCGGTTTCTTGGACATATAGTTTCTAAGCAAGGCATAGCGGTGGATCCCGCGAAAGTGGTTGCAGTTCAAGACTGGAAGACTCCTAGGAATGCAACCGAAGTAAGAAGCTTTCTCGGTCTGGCAGGCTACTATAGGAAGTTCATCAGGGACTTCGCTAAGATTTCGGCCCCTCTTACTAAGTTGACGAAGAAGAACTTAGTCTTTGCATGGGACTTGGAGTGTGAGCTTGCTTTTCAAAGGCTCAAGAGAGCCCTTACCACAGCTCCAGTTTTAGCATTACCCGATGGTGGTAGGATGTTTACCGTGTACACCGATGCATGTGGCACGGGGTTAGGAGCTGTTCTAATGCAAGAGGGAAGAGTGATATGTTATGGGGGTAGGCAACTTAAAGTTCATGAGAAGAACTATCCCACTCATGATTTGGAGTTGGCAGCGATTATCTTTGCACTCAAATCCTGGCGCCACTATCTTCTAGGCGAAAGGTTTGAGTTGTATACTGATCATAAGTCGCTCAAGTACCTCTTCTCGCAGAAAGATCTGAATCTAAGGCAGCAAAGGTGGATGGAATTCTTGGCATCTTATGACTTCGAGATAGCTTATACCCCTGGCAAGGGTAATGTTGTGGCAGATGCACTAAGCAGAAGTAGGTTGACTTTGAGTCCCTTGTTTGTTGAGATGAGGAGCCTAGAGTTCTTGGCAACCTTTGATTTCACACCAGCTGTTGAGTCGATGACTGGCTCGTTAGCATCTCTTGAGCTTAGACCTATACTTCTTGATCAAGTTGGAGCTTCCCAGAAAGGAGACCCGCAGATAGTCGAGGTCATGGACAAGTTGATTCGTGGTGAGACATCTAGTCACCTTGCTAGATATACTATTGATGATAAGGGTTGGCTAAGGCGTGATGGAAGGCTATGCGTTCCACAAGTAGGAGACTTGGTGCATAAAGTTCTTGAAGAAGCACATCACTCGAAGATGACTATACATCCGGGAGGAGATAAGATGTATAGAGACATGAAGCGCATTTTCTTTTGGGCCGGAATGAAGAAGGATGTGGCAGAGTATGTTTCAAAGTGCATGGTGTGCCACCAAGTGAAAGCCGAGTCAAAGAAACCAGGTGGGCTATTACATCCATTGGAGGTCCCGCAATGGAAGTGGGAGAGTATTTCTATGGATTTTGTGGATGGATTGCCTAGGTCAAGGAAAGGGAATACGAGCATATGGGTCATAGTTGATAGACTTACGAAGAGTGCTCATTTCATTCCTGTAAAGAGCAAGAGGATCGCATCATGGCTAGCATCTATTTATCTTCAGGAGATAGTGCGGTTGCATGGAGTTCCTTCTAGCATAGTTAGCGATCGTGAACCAATTTTCACTAGCCAGTTCTGGAATAGTCTGCAAGAAGCAATGGGTACGCGATTGAATTTGAGTACAGTCTATCACCCCCAGACGGATGGCCAAACCGAAAGGGTGAATAGAGTGCTAGAAGATCTTTTGAGGCTTTGTGTTCTTGACTTTGGTGGTACTTGGGAAGACCACCTTCCTCTTGTAGAGTTTGCTTATAATAATAGCATCAAGCCAGCATAGGGATGGCACCATTTGAAGCTTTGTATGGGAGGCCGTGTAGGTCACCATCTTGTTGGTGGGAGACAACAGATAGGCTTATACTTGGGCCCGATATGATACGGGACACATCCGAGAAAGTTGAATTGGTGAGAAGACGGATGAAAGCGGCCCAAGATAGACAGAAATCCTATGCTGACAAGCGAAGGGCAGATTTGGAATTCGAAGTGGGAGACATGGTTTTCGTGAAGGTTTCTCCTTTGCGTAATGTGGTGCGTTTTGGAGCAGTTGGGAAGCTGGCGCCAAGGTTCGTAGGACCCTTCCCTATCATAGAGAGAATTGGAAAGATGGCCTATAAGGTGGAATTGCCCGAGAAGTTGGCCGGAGTGCATAATGTCTTTCATGTCTCGCATCTCCGAAAGTGCCTACATGAGTCCGCTGAGGTGGTTGAACCAAGCATTCTTGAAGACGTGGAGGTAGAGAAAGAGGTAACCTTGAGGAGAGCTCCGATTCGTATCTTGGGAACAGAAATCAAGAAGTTAAGGAATCGAGAAGTCAAATTGGTGAAAGTTCAATGGAGTGAAGCCGATGAAGATACAACTTGGGAACCGAGGAGAAGATGCGTGAGCTTTATCCATTCCTTTTTGAGGGTACATTCTCAATCTCCTTTCGTAATTAGCATATCTTTCTTTTTGCTATCCATGTTTATCCTGTTTATCTTGTTATCTCGGTTAACCTTGTTATGAGAACCTTAGGTAGAAACCCTTTGGATGAAACATGTATTTGAAACATGTTATGCTTGATGTTTGCAAGTGGTTGCAAGTGTTTGCAAGTGGATACTCGTGGATGCATGATACACATTAGGCACTAAGATCGGCTCACACACTTTCATAATGCATACGCATGAGTGCTTATACTTATTCATGGATGAAACTTGTTATGCTATCACATGGATGTTGCATATGGATGAATGTTATGTGCACTCATGTAAAGATTATAAATTATGTTAGGAATTTGCATACATATGGACTCATTGCACTAACATACATTGCATTAAGGAGGTTTACTGAATCAGTAACCGCCTGATTTTCGCATTAGATAAGTACATATACACACACCTTTGCATATGATCATACAGCATTTAGAATCTTGTAAGGACAATGGCTGCACGTAGATGATGTTTTGAGTAGATGAATGATGGATGGTAGGATACGTTCTTCCTAACTTGGAGATTTCGGGGACGAAATCCTTTAAGGAGGGGAGAATGTAACAACCCGTATTTTTAATAACATGTTATAATGTAAATCAAGGCTATATTAAATTGTAAAATCTGAATCAAGGGAAACGGGCTGTGCCATTGCATTCGTCTCGGAAAAATACGCGAAATAGAGTCCGAGTTTTCGAAAAACGGAGTCCGTATGACCAAGTTATGGCCCAATGAAGTTTTCAGAAAATTCCAAGCCCGAAAACAGTTCAAATTCGAATTCAGATTTAAATTTCAACCAAGGCAGAATGGGCGGGAACTTTCCCACCCCAAGCAGGGTCGACACAAGGGTCGACACCTGTGTCGCCCCCCCCCCCAATGGGTCGACACCCATGTCGACCCAGGGGTCGACCCCCCGGTCGTACCAGTTTTTCTGGTGCACCATTTGTGACATACTGAGTCTTGTTCTGGAAGTTTTTGACGGGAGTTGATGGCTCAGATTCGATTTAGGGTTAATCCTATGGTCTAAATTAACCTAATCATCTATAAAAAGACCCCTAGACCTAGCCTAAACCCTCATTAATCATTCCTACAACTAAATGCTGCCCAAATGTTCACTAATCATGGCCTCCACCTTCTACATGAGAGCATGAGTGTCTCAAATCAATATATGTCATAAAGGAGCCATCTTTCTTAAGTAAAAGAGCCATCTTTCTTTGTCTTTGTGGTTATTCCTTCTTGTTCTCAAGTCTTGAAGTGGAGTTTATCGTCTTTGGTTGCGGATTTGCTAGTGTAGCTTCGTCTCAATCTTATTTATATATATTATAAGTCTTCATAGCATTGTAAGCCCTATACTACTCTTAGATTCTAACTATGAAGTTAAATATGACATGTTGCCAGTTGAGTTTGGGTCTAAGTTTGATATGTGCTTTGATCCTATCATGTTATGCATAAATTTATCCTATGCAAGTTTGTAAAGCTATCACCTTGACTTTGTGCATAGAAAGCTATGACCTTTGATTTGGAATGTTGCATTATGCAACATGAGAACCCTCATAACCTTCATGATAACTTGCATATAATGTTATATGCGAACTTCTAGTCATCATCCTATGTCACTTATGATCATGTTTCACCTATTTGTTTAAGTTGATATTATGCATGTTTTGAGGCCCATGATGTAATATGCAAGCTTATGAACATATTTATGCCTCATATGCCACCATGTTTAACTTGTGGCCAACCTTATTACCTTATGCCCTTTTGTCATGCTTTTGCCAAGTTCCCTCTTTTGATCTATGATATGTTGTAATGACCCGCATTTTTAGAGATGGAATAATTAATTAATTTAATTATTTAATATCGTTATAGCAATATCAAGAACCATAATTAAATAATATTGAATATTTAATTAATATTTAAAATGAATAATAAATTATAAATATCGAATTAGTCAGAAATAGTAAAATTCACAATATCGTGTGAATTGAATAGCATACGAGATTTGGTGGAGTTTCGATTCAAAATATAATAACGATTTTTATTGAATCGACGACAGTTGAACGTATAGTATAATATATTTATAAACGAGCTCGAAATGGCGCTGCAGTTCGCTATTTGGCGATTTGAACTTCAACTGAATGTACAAGATTCGTTTTAAGCCGGATTTCTGTGAAGCAAGAAACGTGTGGAGCTGGTGGAGTATATCTTTCTAGTAGAAGAGGAAAACCCAGATTTCATCGTGTAGATTTTGATTCACGTCCAAATCAAAATTTGAAATAGTCGCTGTAGAATCGTTATCGACCATATCGGTTTATTCGATATAACTAGAGATCCGGTTTGAATTTAGACAAGGTTCTTTTGGGAAGTAGTGATAATTTAATTTTTAGAATTTTATGGTAATTTTTAATTAATTAAATAAGCAACTTTTTATTTAGAGTATTTGGCACCCTGTATCGACATTTCGGGGTTTCACAACATGAGTCCATCTACCGGTGTTATTACATTTTTGGGACCAGAGCACGTCACTTATTTAAATGGTATCTTTGTTTCTGTTCATAGCAGTCCCTACGTGAACAGGATATTTCATAGTACGGTACACTATGTTTTTAACTAGAAACAAACTAAACTGAATGGTTAACTGGTCAAACGAACTCAGAATTCAACGAAACAAGTTTCATACGAAACCTTAGGAAGAGGTCTAGTGAAATGTCAAGGCCTTATATTTTTAGGATTTTTTCTGGAATTGTTAGGAATTATTGCTCGGTGTTTTTCATCGATATTTTCTAAGGGATTTTCGCAAACGGAGTCGGAATTCGACGAAACCAGTCCCATTGGATCCGGAATGATTTGTTATGCTAGGTTAAACTTAGTTTATTAAAAAAAGGGGTTATATAAGGTTCCGTTTTGACGAAAAACTCCTTGACAAATTCATAGAATTAAATAATAATATATGGTCCAAAATCATCCCTTATAAATAGGATGCGCACCCTTCTGTAAACCTAATGCCTTCTACTGTTTTGCACGAGCAAAACACACGGCCGCCAGTAATGCTCATTCCTCAAAACGTGAAGAAACTCCTCTCCAAAAATCAAAGTAAAATCAAAACAAAAGCAACAAATCCCCAAACCCGTATATTTGGATCCATTGAGGGTTTAGCTTCATCCGTATGTGCTTTTTGTTGAGATCGAACCTACTGTAGTTCGATGCTTGTGTAGCAGCGATGTCTAGGGTTAAAGCTCGAGCGGGATAGTGGACTGGAGATCGGAATTTGCAGCTGAGATGAGGGGGGGTTTTCGCATGTTTCTTGATGAGTTCGGTCGGTGTTCATGGTGCGGATTTCTGGAAGCGTACAGGAGTGAATGGTGCGCTCTCTTTTTCTGTGCGGTAGTGAAACAGCAGTTGAAGGGGAAGTGAGTTTGTGTGTGATTTACAAAGTGAAGGGGTTTTCCTGAAGAAATACATGGTGCGGTTTGAACTGTTTATGCTGAAGTGGATGTGCTGTAGTGAAGACGTGAAGAAATTCAAGAAGAGAATGTGGACAGGAGTAGTGTTGGGCGTTGGTATAAAATGGGTAGTGTCCTGTTGATCCCTAGCGTGAACGACGAAGTTAATAAAGTCGGACGGTGTCTGAAAGAGAATGTTAGTCGACCTACCCAACTCTTGAAAACAAAAATAGCAAACAATCAGGTCCGATAGGATCATATAGACCGACGATGCATTCTGGAACTGGTCAGGACTATCGACGCAAATCGTTGTTTAAACGGTTAACGCGCAAATGTGAGTAAATCTCACAAAATCTGAACAGTTTATAAATTTCATGTTGTATTGTTAGAACTGTTAAAATTGTTTGATTGACTATGTGTTGATTGTTTGATTGAACTGCTAGTCAGTTAGTTAAATTTCTATATTGATTCTGTTTAACAGAATATATCATATGGAACTGAAAGTGATGTTATCTATACTGTCTAACATCTGTGGTGCAGGGAAACAGGTTGGAGGAATCCGACTGGATTCCTCAACAGTTATTTTATTGTTTTTCATATATTTTGATATATGATGTGAATTATAACCTGTTGTTGATTGTGTGTGTATGGACGATATTGAACATCGTGATTTGATATGATTGAATACCATAACATACCAGAATGTAGATAAGGGTATTTTCAAAGTGATATTGAAAAATAGAATATTTATAAAGTGGAATATTTATAAATAAGGAATATTTATAAATTGGGATATTTATAAATAGGAGATATTTAAAAAAAAGAAAGGAAATAATTTCAAACCATTTTCTTTTTGAATGGAAAGGCCTGTGTGGCGAGTTTGGGGATTTTCCCGGTGCTCCCGTTACAAAGGAGGTTATGGCGAATTTTTCAGAGAATTTAAGGAGTTAGAA
This sequence comes from Allium sativum, assembly GCA_030737875.1. NCBI lineage: Eukaryota > Viridiplantae > Streptophyta > Magnoliopsida > Asparagales > Amaryllidaceae > Allium > Allium sativum. The sequence continues at coordinate 973,638,218 of CM060915.1, read as the reverse complement.
TATTTTCAAGAATAGAATTGAAAAGGAGATATTTATTTGTTAGAATAAATAGAATTAAAGGAAATATTTATTTGATAAATAAATAGGATTAAATCAAAGGGATATTTATTTGATAAATAAATAGAACTAAATCAAAGTGAATTAGTTAAGTTAAACCAAATGGATTAGTCAAGTTAATCAAAGTGAATTAGTTAAGTTAAACCAAATGGATTAGTTAAGTCAAACCAAGTGGGTTAGTCAAGTTAATCAAAGTGAATTAGTTAAGTTAAACTAAATGGATTAGTTAAGTTAAACTAAATGGATTAGTTAAGTCAAACTAAGTGAATTGGTTAAGTTAATCAAAGTGATTAGTTCAGTTGATCGAGATAAGTAAAATCAAGTGAGGTTAATCAAGTTGAATTAGTCAGTCGAGTTAATCAATTGAGTTAGTCAAGCCAAGTAAATCAAGCTAGGTTAATCGAGTTGAATTAGTAAGTCAAGTTAACCAGTTGGGTTAAGTTAGTCAAGTTAACCAGTTAGAGTTAATCAGTTAGGTTAGTCGAGTTAAGTTATTCGAAGGAGAGAGTAAATCGAATATAAGTTATTCGAAGAGAGATAATCGAATATAAGTTATTCGAAGAAGAGTTAATCAAATAGAATTAAACAAGATTAGAAACTGACTAGAGATAGTAAGTTGAATAGTTTTCTGAGTATCGATCTGATGTTGGTTTCGGCCTTCGGGGTTTATACTTAGAAAATTGTTCTCTTACTAATTTACAGTTAGGGACTAATCGTTGTAGAATGGTAATGATGCGTGAATAAGCAGATTGAAACGTTTTCCTGTGTTAACGTATATTTCCTAAACATAGAAAATAGGAAATATGAATATATATATATATATATGATTGATGATTGATTGATAGAATTTCCATCTGGAAATCATATCGTTGTTTGCACACAGACATTTTTCGTTTGATAGTTAAATCACCGACTATCAAAGTTTTGACCATTTTAACGTTGTTAATATGGAGAGACCGGTTGGATTATTATCCAAAGAACCACTCTGTATTGGCATAAGCGTTGCGAATCATATATGCTAAAGATAATTGAAGACGGAGTAAAATGCAAGGGCTATTGTATAAGTCTTAGATAACAGTGCCTAAGATGGATGTACTGAATAGTGCCTTCGGTTTGTCCAGTCCCAGGACAACTTGTATGGACGAAGGTCTGACAGAGTATATCTGGTAGATCACGTAAGTTGGTATTTTCAAACGTATTCACGTTTGGTGGCGGAGGAACTCGTTTCTCTTAGCTGTATACCCGTGGTATGTTTGGCGAAATCAATTTATGATTTGGCGGGTATGACGATGTGGCTTTCAAAGCAAATGAAGATTTTATAAAAAGGGTAAGTTACGACCTCTGGCCTCACATCCAGGAAAAAGGTATAAAATCGGGTAGGTCGCATGGCTAAGTGGTTAGCTGCCAAGTAGGGTGTATTGTCACCTGATCTAGAGTTTCATTCATTTCTATAATCTATTGTTGATGCTGTCCCTTTCGGGAAACGATTGCTGATCCCAACCGTTGGTGATAATACATTCGGTACACTCAAGCGAAATGAGTGACCGGTCATGTTTAGCCTGGGTTGCAAGATGTTCTTGTTGAACCCGGTGTATTCCTCTCTAGAGGTACACTGTCGGAAGGTGGTCCCATACCTTGCCAGTTGGAAATCCATTACCCAATACGTGCTTGCGGTTTTGATTGTAAACTATATATGTAGAACGTGAGATGAAAGCGTTTCTACTAGATTGATATCTAATTGTATTTAGACATTATTATAATATCAGAATGATATTGCTTTACAAAGTCGTTTGGATTTTCATAAGGGAAAACCCGTTCCGTTTTCATGGCGTGGTCTTATGATATATCCTTTATTTAAACTAAGTGTTTTAAACTGTTTTACTCATACCAGTCCCATGACTGACCCGGAGTTTACTTTGTTGTTTTCCCTAAACTCTTGGGTGCCTAATTTTGTACGGGCAGTCAAGTAGTCAGGAATTTTGCAGATACAGTGAAGAGCTGGAGCAGGAGGCTTCAAGATCATATAGCTATAGTTATTTCCGCTGTGTTGTAAGTGCTGTACTCTGATAAGTGCTATTGTATACATAACTGTTATATTTCAAAGTTATGTTACCTATTATATGTTATTCGTTCCGCTGTGAGGTTCGTGTTACTCTGATGTTGTGTTCTTCTTCTTCTTCTATTCTAAGTTTCTATCTTATATATTCTCACCTTCTAATTTCTTTCATTAACTATTCGGTTATTTTCGATCCTTGGATGTTCGATATGTGTTGTATATCGGATAACCAAGATCGCATTTTTCCGGGTCGTTACAGTTGGTATCAGAGCTTAAGTTAAGTTTTACCTTGGCTCTGTGGCGTGACTCGGTAGAGATAGGGTTAGTAATACCCTAGACTGAGATTGAGTGTATATATACGAGTGCGTATTTGTATTTGATATAAAAATGGTTTTATATTGTGGAGATTCATTGGCTGAGTTATTTATGAGTTCTGGTCGATCAGTTTGATCCACTGTATCGGTAGGAGTAAATAAACACTTGAATACGATGGACCGACACAGTATGGATATGTGATATATTATCATATATAGGATATGTTTGTTGCTATTATAATCGAGTAAGATTATAAATTAAATGGTTAAGTATATAACCAATCAGAATCATATAAGTAAAGTATATGAAATAAGATGAATTAAATATGAATTTAAATCAGATTTGGAATTAAAATAAGGAAATTTTAAGTTCCTGGGAGATTTTGAGATGTTTTCAAAATGGATGTATTTAATAAGGGTTTTGAAATGATATAGTATTGAAATCACTTATGTCGCTGGAAAATAATTCCGATGATGACTGCGCAGTATCATCGGTGTGATTTTCGAGTTTCTAAGTGGTGGATTACTACCAAAGGTTTTGTTTTTGAATTGTTTTGAGAAAACAAGGTGTTTAGAAATTCAAATGTTTTGAATTGGTATTGTGATTTCAAATTAATTTGAAATGAACCCAGGAATTGGAAATTTGAAATTTAAAATTTAACTCATGAAGTTAAATGGATTTAAAGGGTGAAAGTGAATAATAAATTAGAATTTAACCTTGACTAAGTTAAATGAAAATGGAATTGATTAGTGGATAATCTGGAAATGGGATTAAGTTGATGAGTTAAGAATTTGAAATTTAGCTGGACTTAGAATTTGAAAATCGAGAATGAAACTTGAGATTGATAATGGGATTCGGCTTGAATAAGCGAATGGTTGTGTTAAGAATAACTTGGTTGGAGTTGATTGGGATGGCATTTGTATATGCCGAGTTGATAACAGATGGTAGGGATATAATGATATGCCCAACAAAAAGGTACAAGTTTATATTTTATATGAGTTTGGAATTTATGAGCCGAATTGGCAAGCCGTTTGGCGTTTTGATTTTCTTTTGGGTTGGAGAAGGCCTAGAGAGGCGAGTTGTGGTTTTACCGATAGGGCTGTACAAAGGAAGTTATGGCGAAATTTTCCGAAATTTTAAAGTGTTAGAAAATTTTCAGAATTTTTGAAAATTTTAGTTAGTCGGAATAAATTAATGTTTTAGTCAATATTAATTGGTTCAGTTGAAATCAGAAATAAGGGGTAAACAAATCTTAGGAATTCCAATAGATAGGGTCGTCCTCTAACTTAGCAATTTCGAGGACGAAATTATTTTAAGTGGGGAAGAATGTAATGACCCGCATTTTTAGAGATGGAATAATTAATTAATTTAATTATTTAATATCGTTATAGCAATATCGAGAACCATAATTAAATAATATTGAATATTTAATTAATATTTAAAATGAATAATAAATTATAAATTATAAATATCGAATTAGTCAGAAATAGTAAAATTCACAATATCGTGTGAATTGAATAGCATACGAGATTTGGTGGAGTTTCGATTCAAAATATAATAACGATTTTTATTGAATCGACGACAGTTGAACGTATAGTATAATATATTTATAAACGAGCTCGAAATGGCGCTGCAGTTCGCTATTTGGCGATTTGAACTTCAACTGAATGTACAAGATTCGTTTTAAGCCGGATTTCTGTGAAGCAAGAAATGTGTGGAGCTGGTGGAGTATATCTTTCTAGTAGAAGAGGAAAACCCAGATTTCATCGTGTAGATTTTGATTCACGTCCAAATCAAAATTTGAAATAGTCGCTGTAGAATCGTTATCGACCATATCGGTTTATTCGATATAACTAGAGATCGGGTTTGAATTTAGACAAGGTTCTTTTGGGAAGTAGTGATAATTTAATTTTTAGAATTTTATGGTAATTTTTAATTAATTAAATAAGCAACTTTTTATTTAGAGTATTTGGCACCCTGTATCGACATTTCGGGGTTTCACAACATGAGTCCATCTACCGGTGTTATTACATTTTTGGGACCAGAGCACGTCACTTATTTAAATGGTATCTTTGTTTCTGTTCATAGCAGTCCCTACGTGAACAGGATATTTCATAGTACGGTACACTATGTTTTTAACTAGAAACAAACTAAACTGAATGGTTAACTGGTCAAACGAACTCAGAATTCAACGAAACAAGTTTCATACGAAACCTTAGGAAGAGGTCTAGTGAAATGTCAAGGCCTTATATTTTTAGGATTTTTTCTGGAATTGTTAGGAATTATTGCTCGGTGTTTTTCATCGATATTTTCTAAGGGATTTTCGCAAACGGAGTCGGAATTCGACGAAACCAGTCCCATTGGATCCGGAATGATTTGTTATGCTAGGTTAAACTTAGTTTATTAAAAAAAAGGGTTATATAAGGTTCCGTTTTGACGAAAAACTCCTTGACAAATTCATAGAATTAAATAATAATATATGGTCCAAATTCATCCCTTATAAATAGGATGCGCACCCTTCTGTAAACCTAATGCCTTCTACTGTTTTGCACGAGCAAAACACACGGCCGCCAGTAATGCTCATTCCTCAAAACGTGAAGAAACTCCTCTCCAAAAATCAAAGTAAAATCAAAACAAAAGCAACAAATCCCCAAACCCGTATATTTGGATCCATTGAGGGTTTAGCTTCATCCGTATGTGCTTTTTGTTGAGATCGAACCTACTGTAGTTCGATGCTTGTGTAGCAGCGATGTCTAGGGTTAAAGCTCGAGCGGGATAGTGGACTGGAGATCGGAATTTGCAGCTGAGATGAGGGGGGGTTTTCGCATGTTCCTTGATGAGTTCGGTCGGTGTTCATGGTGCGGATTTCTGGAAGCGTACAGGAGTGAATGGTGCGCTCTCTTTTTCTGTGCGGTAGTGAAACAGCAGTTGAAGGGGAAGTGAGTTTGTGTGTGATTTACAAAGTGAAGGGGTTTTCCTGAAGAAATACATGGTGCGGTTTGAACTGTTTATGCTGAAGTGGATGTGCTGTAGTGAAGACGTGAAGAAATTCAAGAAGAGAATGTGGACAGGAGTAGTGTTGGGCGTTGGTATAAAATGGGTAGTGTCCTGTTGATCCCTAGCGTGAACGACGAAGTTAATAAAGTCGGACGGTGTCTGAAAGAGAATGTTAGTCGACCTACCCAACTCTTGAAAACAAAAATAGCAAACAATCAGGTCCGATAGGATCATATAGACCGACGATGCATTCTGGAACTGGTCAGGACTATCGACGCAAATCGTTGTTTAAACGGTTAACGCGCAAATGTGAGTAAATCTCACAAAATCTGAACAGTTTATAAATTTCATGTTGTATTGTTAGAACTGTTAAAATTGTTTGATTGACTATGTGTTGATTGTTTGATTGAACTGCTAGTCAGTTAGTTAAATTTCTATATTGATTCTGTTTAACAGAATATATCATATGGAACTGAAAGTGATGTTATCTATACTGTCTAACATCTGTGGTGCAGGGAAACAGGTTGGAGGAATCCGACTGGATTCCTCAACAGTTATTTTATTGTTTTTCATATATTTTGATATATGATGTGAATTATAACCTGTTGTTGATTGTGTGTGTATGGACGATATTGAACATCGTGATTTGATATGATTGAATACCATAACATACCAGAATGTAGATAAGGGTATTTTCAAAGTGATATTGAAAAATAGAATATTTATAAAGTGGAATATTTATAAATAAGGAATATTTATAAATTGGGATATTTATAAATAGGAGATATTTAAAAAAAAGAAAGGAAATAATTTCAAACCATTTTCTTTTTGAATGGAAAGGCCTGTGTGGCGAGTTTGGGGATTTTCCCGGTGCTCCCGTTACAAAGGAGGTTATGGCGAATTTTTCAGAGAATTTAAGGAGTTAGAATATTTTCAAGAATAGAATTGAAAAGGAGATATTTATTTGTTAGAATAAATAGAATTAAAGGAAATATTTATTTGATAAATAAATAGGATTAAATCAAAGGGATATTTATTTGATAAATAAATAGAACTAAATCAAAGTGAATTAGTTAAGTTAAACCAAATGGATTAGTCAAGTTAATCAAAGTGAATTAGTTAAGTTAAACCAAATGGATTAGTTAAGTCAAACCAAGTGGGTTAGTCAAGTTAATCAAAGTGAATTAGTTAAGTTAAACTAAATGGATTAGTTAAGTTAAACTAAATGGATTAGTTAAGTCAAACTAAGTGAATTGGTTAAGTTAATCAAAGTGATTAGTTCAGTTGATCGAGATAAGTAAAATCAAGTGAGGTTAATCAAGTTGAATTAGTCAGTCGAGTTAATCAATTGAGTTAGTCAAGCCAAGTAAATCAAGCTAGGTTAATCGAGTTGAATTAGTAAGTCAAGTTAACCAGTTGGGTTAAGTTAGTCAAGTTAACCAGTTAGAGTTAATCAGTTAGGTTAGTCGAGTTAAGTTATTCGAAGGAGAGAGTAAATCGAATATAAGTTATTCGAAGAGAGATAATCGAATATAAGTTATTCGAAGAAGAGTTAATCAAATAGAATTAAACAAGATTAGAAACTGACTAGAGATAGTAAGTTGAATAGTTTTCTGAGTATCGATCTGATGTTGGTTTCGGCCTTCGGGGTTTATACTTAGAAAATTGTTCTCTTACTAATTTACAGTTAGGGACTAATCGTTGTAGAATGGTAATGATGCGTGAATAAGCAGATTGAAACGTTTTCCTGTGTTAACGTATATTTCCTAAACATAGAAAATAGGAAATATGAATATATATATATATATATGATTGATGATTGATTGATAGAATTTCCATCTGGAAATAATATCGTTGTTTGCACACAGACATTTTTCGTTTGATAGTTAAATCACCGACTATCAAAGTTTTGACCATTTTAACGTTGTTAATATGGAGAGACCGGTTGGATTATTATCCAAAGAACCACTCTGTATTGGCATAAGCGTTGCGAATCATATATGCTAAAGATAATTGAAGACGGAGTAAAATGCAAGGACTATTGTATAAGTCTTAGATAACAGTGCCTAAGATGGATGTACTGAATAGTGCCTTCGGTTTGTCCAGTCCCAGGACAACTTGTATGGACGAAGGTCTGACAGAGTATATCTGGTAGATCACGTAAGTTGGTATTTTCAAACGTATTCACGTTTGGTGGCGGAGGAACTCGTTTCTCTTAGCTGTATACCCGTGGTATGTTTGGCGAAATCAATTTATGATTTGGCGGGTATGACGATGTGGCTTTCAAAGCAAATGAAGATTTTATAAAAAGGGTAAGTTACGACCTCTGGCCTCACATCCAGGAAAAAGGTATAAAATCGGGTAGGTCGCATGGCTAAGTGGTTAGCTGCCAAGTAGGGTGTATTGTCACCTGATCTAGAGTTTCATTCATTTCTATAATCTATTGTTGATGCTGTCCCTTTCGGGAAACGGTTGCTGATCCCAACCGTTGGTGATAATACATTCGGTACACTCAAGCGAAATGAGTGACCGGTCATGTTTAGCCTGGGTTGCAAGATGTTCTTGTTGAACCCGGTGTATTCCTCTCTAGAGGTACACTGTCGGAAGGTGGTCCCATACCTTGCCAGTTGGAAATCCATTACCCAATACGTGCTTGCGGTTTTGATTGTAAACTATATATGTAGAACGTGAGATGAAAGCGTTTCTACTAGATTGATATCTAATTGTATTTAGACATTATTATAATATCAGAATGATATTGCTTTACAAAGTCGTTTGGATTTTCATAAGGGAAAACCCGTTCCGTTTTCACGGCGTGGTCTTATGATATATCCTTTATTTAAACTAAGTGTTTTAAACTGTTTTACTCATACCAGTCCCATGACTGACCCGGAGTTTACTTTGTTGTTTTCCCTAAACTCTTGGGTGCCTAATTTTGTACGGGCAGTCAAGTAGTCAGGAATTTTGCAGATACAGTGAAGAGCTGGAGCAGGAGGCTTCAAGATCATATAGCTATAGTTATTTCCGCTGTGTTGTAAGTGCTGTACTCTGATAAGTGCTATTGTATACATAACTGTTATATTTCAAAGTTATGTTACCTATTATATGTTATTCGTTCCGCTGTGAGGTTCGTGTTACTCTGATGTTGTGTTCTTCTTCTTCTTCTATTCTAAGTTTCTATCTTATCTATTCTCACCTTCTAATTTCTTTCATTAACTATTCGGTTATTTTCGATCCTTGGATGTTCGATATGTGTTGTATATCGGGTAACCAAGATCGCATTTTTCCGGGTCGTTACATATGTTATGCGAAACGTACATGCGATGGGAATGCGTTGGGTTTGGGTAATATTAATGACATGAAACATGATTTTAAAACATGACATGAACATTGACTTGTGATTATGTTTGTAAACATAAATTTGGACATGACTTCTAAAAAACACGAGAGTGGCCAACTCGAGGTTGGGTTGAGTTTGTAGCATAAATCTACCCGGAACCGACTGGCTTAACTAGTGGCTACAAACAATAGGACCCAATGTGAGTAGTTGGTCATGTTGTGCTTAAACCCGAGGTTAGACTAGGTTGTGGTGTAAAGCTACCCGGACCCGCCCGGCTTAACTAGTAACCACAACAAGGTCTAATGTGAGAGGTTGGGTGCATTAAATTAATTAATGCCACATGATAGGGTTAAGTCATGGATTGCTTGAATATACTTAACCAATTAAACACGATGGATTGGTAGGGTTAAGTCATGGATTACTTGAATACTCTTAACCAATTAAACACGATGGATTGGTAGGGTTAAGTCATGGATTACTTGAATACACTTAACCAATTAAACCCGATGTATTGATAGGGTTAAGTCATGAACAGCTTGAATACACTTAACCAACTCAATACATGGTTAGGATAGGGTTAACCACATTTAACCCACTTGAAATCCTAGTTACATGGCCCTTTTCAGCAGTAACCAACTTAGAAGTATCATGGGTACCCTGGACTAGGCTGGGGTGGGGCACGATTACTGGACTGATTGTAAGAGGCCAAAAGAGACGGCTGAAGGGTGCACCGGTTGTTCAGGCGGACCATGGTCGTGCACATTAAGTCCGGAGTTGAACATGGGCATCAGTAGCTTTAGACTGTGCGTGCTTGAATTGTGTCTGTGGTTTACACCTTAGGGCAGGATACACCCTGGGGTGGACCTAGCACAGTCAACTACAATCCGCGATTAAGCCGTATGACACTGATACACGACGAGTTAGGCTTTTAGGGGGCCGATCGACTAGACCGAGTAGTTGGACCTCGATTTAGGTCATCTCATGATGTGGGCCAGCTTTGGGTCAAGGGATCATTTCTTGTTTATACTTGACATGGATTGGAATACTAGTACACACCTGGTGCAACTTAACCTTGTATATGCGATGCCACACTTGATCTATCTTGTTAACTTTGCACCATGCCAGTTATCACACTATGTCTCATCTCTGCTTTACATGTCCAGTTAACTTTATTAGTTTTTATACTGATAGTAGATAGGACTTACCAGTCTTTTTGACTGACCCGTTTTCTTTCGCCTCTTTTCTTCCGTCCCCCCCCCCCCAGGTTTACAGGGTGGGAACACTGGTACCTAGCTTGGATCTTTAGCAGCTTTTCTGGATAGCTCATGTATGGTTTGAGCATGCTATGGCCTTATGCTACTTTGGGGATAGTTACTTTATGTTTCTTTTTCAGTTTTCAGTTTATGTTCTAGACTTTGTTTTATGGGAAAATAATTACCAAGTACTTTGATGTAACTTGACTATGGTTTTGAAATGCTAGTTTTATCCGCTGCTTTACTACTCTGTTTTACTTATATGTTCTGTCTTGTGATATCTGCATGCATGTTTACCTTGTTTAACGCCCCTCCAAAGCTAGTGTGCTTGCAAGAGTTACCCTGGCGGAGGTGGGGTGTTACAGTAATCATTTGATATGTAATCTGGCAAAGAACCTAATCATGTTGAACCTGTTATACGAGTATTGGTGCAGACGTATATGTTCAAACATTACCTGTTTTAGGATATAAATGTGAAGCATTATCCGATCATAAGTTTATTCCTGTTATTTTATCCATCCTGTTATTCTATTTAGTTTATCTGTTGTAACATTGTACCTTTCTTTTCCAGTCTTATTTACATGTCTTGGCATTCCTATTTTATTCATATTGGTAAGTCACTGAAACTCAACAAACTTTATGTCTGACCCTTTTCTTCCTTTCCCCCCCAGGTCCTCAGAGTGGAAGCACTCAACAGTGACTAGGATTTCTTGTAGCATCTTGGACTTCTTGCAATGTATCATTTTGACTTGCTCTCTACTTTGGTTTTGCTTGTGACATGAGATATGACTTTATGTACTTCGGTATTTTATTTTCTAATATGGTTTGAATGATAGATTTGAGACAGTTTGCTAGTTTTATCTGTTTTTGAGGTATTTATGAGACTATGCTTTATTTCTTTTATAATAAAGTTTAAAATTTTTGCTTCTTATTTTATCTGTCTTGTATATTCTCTGTAATGATTGTCTATTACACTTCACATAACTTAATGCATTCTATTACGAGTGACATTAACAGACGTTGGGTGTCACATTCGGTATCAGAACTGAATGTTACAAGATCAAAGAAAAAGTTTTTAAAACTGTTTTAAAAAAGTAAAGTAGTTTCAAGTAAAAGTCTGTTTTTGAAATACATATCTGCACAAGCCATAGTTAAAATTCTCTCGATCTCTTGTTGAATCCTTTTCTTTTCTTTTTCAGCATGTCTGGGGATCCCAATCTTCCCGAGGGCGTTCAGATACCAGCATAATTCCATAGATATCTTGAAGCTACGGCACCCGCCGATGGTCAAGGAAATGTCCCTCCCCCAGCTGCAGCCACTATTCCTCCACCTCCTCGAGTAGATAACTTCTTTAAGATATGCAAAGACTTCTGCGCTATGGGAGGAAAGCCATTCTGTGGAATCGAAAGCTTTGTTGAAGCACGGAATTGAATACAAGAGACGAAGAACTTGTTTGGACTTTTTGAGCTTGACGATCGAAGAAAAATACAACTGACTACATGGCAACTTAAGGATGAGGCTTCCTACTAGTGGGAAGTAACACAAGTTAGACAATAGGTATTGACTTGGGAGGACTTTAAGCAAAGGTTTGAGGTGAAAATCTTATAATAAGCAGAAGAGTGGCTACAAATGGAAAGGTTCTTGGCTTTAAAGCAAGGAGACATGCCGATTAAGGAGTATGTGAATAAGTTTAATCAACTAGCGAGGTTTGGACTACAGTTGGTGAATACTCCCCTCAAGAAGGCCCTCAGATTTGCGAGAGGATCAAACGAACTTCCCCAAGGACTTGCTTTGTCTCACAAACCAATGGGGGCAACTTTTGAAAGGCTAGTTGATATGGCGCTTATGCCAGAAAATGGCAAGGGAGAAAAGAAAGAGACCAAGACTAAGGAGACCCAAGCTAAGGGCGAAAAGAGGAAATGGTGGACCGGAAAAAGAAAACAAAAGCAGCAAAAGAAAGGTGGAAACCCAATAAAGCCCAAATAAAAAAGGAGGTAAAGTTTCATGGTTGCAGCAGTACGATTCACTTTGTAAAAGACTGCAGAAAGACCAAGGGAGCTTGCTTTAATTGTGGAGAGATGGGAAACTTTACAAAGAAATGCCCTAGAAAGCAAGGGCAAGGGACGGGAACTTCTGGACAAGTCCATGCTTTGGAAGCAAGTAAACCTGAACGAGGTAGGAAAGTCACGGTTGAAGGTTTGATTTCTCTTTTTGACTATTTTGTTCAAACCTTGTTTGATTCTCATGCTTCACACTCATTTATATCTAGTTCTTTACTAGATAGTCTGCACCTAAATACTAGTATAGTCTCTAAACCAGTAATAGTCTCACACCCCATAGGAGGACCGGCTCATTTATCCATGATGTGTAGGGGTTTGAGAATTTCTATATTGTGCATCGAATTTGAATGCGATGCATATGTACTGGGCTTTATGGGCTATGGTTTGATTTTAGGCACTGATTGGCTAGCCATGTTTGATGTCATCTTTGATTGCGAAAAGAGAGTGGTTAGACTTCTTTCCTGTCATGGTAGGACTCTCGAAATTTCCTGCGACCTACCGGGGTCGGTAATGCTCAGTTTTCAAGAATCATTTGATACTTCGGTTGACGACTTGCAATCAATGCCCATAGTTAGAGACTTCCTAGATGTGTTTGAGGAGGTTAAAGGACTACCTCCAAGATGTGAGATAGACTTTCGGGTTTACTTTGTAGAGAACGCGAAGTCAGTTGCTCTACCAGTACACCACATGGCTCCAAGGGAACGGAGGGAGCTCAGTAAGAAAGTAAGGAGCTATTTGAGAAAGGTTTTATTAGATGAAGAATTTCAGAATAGGGAGCTCCAGTCGTCTTCGCAACTAAGGCAGAAGATCACTTCGTCTGTGTGTGAATTAAAGGGATCTGAATAAGCTCACTAAGAAGAATAAGCACCCGCTACCAAGAATCAATGACCTGTTTGATCAGCTGGTCGACGCGTCAGTTTTCTCATAGATGAATCTGTCCATGGGGTTTCATCAGCTAAGAGTGGAAGATGATAGCATAGACAAGACTGCATTCAAAACTCCATATGGCTTCTTCGAATGGTTGGTTATGCTTTTTGGGCTAACCAATGCACTCTCCTATTTTGTGGACTTGATGAGTAGGGGGGTTCTGAACAAGTTTGTGGTGGTCTTTGTGGATGACATCATGATCTTCTCAAAGAATGAGGAGGAGGATTCCCAACACTTAGGAGAGGTTCTACGCACTCTCAGGTCACACCAACTCAAGGCAAAGTTTTCTAAGTGTCACTTCTGGAGAATGGAAGTAAGGTTCCTAGGGCATGTGGTCTCGAATGACGGGATAATAGTGGATCCTGCGAAAGTCATTGTGGTTCAAGATTGGAGGGCTCCAAAGAATGCAACAGAGTGAGAAGTTTCCTTGGGTTAGCGGGCTACTACATAAAGTTTATCAAAGATTTTGCAGGAGTATCATCCCCGCTTACATGACTGATGAAAAAGAACTTGGCTTTTCATGGAGCGTTGATTGTGAGGATGCTTTTTAGAGGTTGAAGAGGGCTCTGACAACAGCCTCGTTCTTACTTTCCCAAAAAGAAGCAATATGTTTACGGTTTACACCGATGCTTGTGGCACAGGGCTTGATGTCGTTTTGATGCAAGAGGGAAGGGTAGTGTGCTATGGAAGCAGACAGTTGAGAGTTCACGAAAAGAACTACCCAACCCATGATCTAGAGTTGGTTGCTATAGTGTTTGCATTGAAGTCTTAGCGACACTATTTGCTTAGAGAAAAATTTGATCTGTATACGGATAATAAATCACTCAAGTACTTGTTCTCACAAAAGGATCTCAATCTAAGGCAGCAACGATGGATGGAGTTCCTATCATCCTACGACTTCGAGATAGCTTATACCCTTGGCAAGGGTAATGTAGTGGCGGACGCACTGAGTAGGCAAAGGATGACTTTGATTCCTCTATTCATATAAAGGCAGAGCTTGGATTACATCTCAACCTCTAATTTTAAGCCCTCTACGGATTTCACAGTTGGGTTGTTAGCCTCTTTGGAGGTGCAGCCTACTCTATTTGAGCAAGTTGGATTTATGCAACAAGAGGACCCGCAGATTTCAGACATCTTGGACCAGCTTAGTAGAGGAGAGACTTGCTTATAGCGGGCATGAGAACTAGCCCTAAAGGCAGGCAACCAAGAGAGGTAGGCGCGGAAGGAAGTGCTTCCAGTTGATTGAAGCAGAAAAGACTCCTCTCACTAGAAGACATTCCCCTTGGCCCTAGAAGCAACTAGAAGAGAAAGCCAAAGTGATCTAATAGAATAGTATAGATGCCTAGTTAATTAATTCAGAGCCACCATGCAAAGACTAGAGTAGTATAATCTACTAAATAAGTCCGAGCATAGGTTGTTTAGAACCAAAGTCAAGGCTAATACCCAAAACTAGTTGTAGAATTAAGAGAAGAGAAAGTAGGCGTCATCTTCGGAGGGTTTGGCCGTGAAGATCAAAAAATCACAAGAGGAGAAAGGTCCTCTAAAGAAAGACTTCGACCTCTCTCTCATTCCTTGCTAAGAAGGCAGTTGGATCTACTTTGTTGAAGGTCTCTCGAGCCTGGAGTTTGTTGCTATTACTCTATTGTGGATGATAAGGGGTGGCTAAGCGATATGGAAGGCTATGTGTCCCTAAGATTGAGGAATTGCTTAAGGCAGTACTTGAGGAAGCTCATAATTCTCGGATGACTATCCATCCAGGCGGCGACAAAATGTATTGAGACATGAAGAGGGTTTTCTTTTGGACTAGCATGAATAAGGATATGGTGGAATTTGTAGCTCGATGCATGGCTTGCCAAAGAATAAAGGTTAACAAAAGAAACTAGGCGGATTGCTTCAGCCTTCGGATATCCCGCAATGGAAGTGGGAGAGCGTCTCTCTAGACTTCGTCGATGGAATGCCCAAATCAAGGAAGGGAAATACGAGCATTTGGGTGATAATGGATAGACTTACAAAGAGCGCTCATTTCATTCCTGTGAAGAGCAAGAGGATGGCATCTTGGCTGGCATCAGTTTATCTTCGAGAGATAGTACATTTGCATGGGGTACCTTCCAGTATAGTGAGTGATCGTGACCCCATCTTTGCTGGCGAGTTTCATAAAAGCTTACAAGAGGCGTTAGGTACACAGGTATGTTTGAGCACAACATATCATCCTCATACAGATGGACAGACTAAGAGGGCGAATATAATCCTTGAGGATCTTCTAAGATTGTGTATCCTAGACTTTGGAGGGGCTTAGGAAGAGCACCTTATTTTGGTGGAGCTTTCCTACAACAGTTACCTATCAAGCATAGACATGGCACCCTTTGAAGCATTATATGGACGACCATGTAGATCGTTTGACTTGTTGTGGGAGTCTAGGGACAAACTTCTACTTGGGCCAGATATGATTCGAGATACTTCTGAGAAGATTGATCTTATCTGTCGAAGAATGAAAGCCGCTCAAGATAAACAAAAATCTTATGCCGATAAGAGGAGGACCGACTTGGAATTTGAAGTAGGAGATATGGTATTCATTAATGTGTCACCGCTAAGAAATGTAGTTCGCTTTGGTTCAGTAGGGAAATTGGCGCCAAGGTCCATAGGGTCATTCCCTATAGTAGAGAGGATTGGGCAAATGGCTTATAGGATTAAGCTACTAGATAGATTGGCAGGCATACACGATGTATTTCACATTTCCATTTGAGGAAATGTCTCCATGGTACGGTAGAGATAGTAGAGACGAGCACTCTTGAGGGCGTAGAAATTGAGAAGGAAGCATTAGTGAGACGATTTCCTACTTGTATCCTTGGATCAGAAATCAAGAAGCTTCAGAATAAGGCAATCAAATTAGTTAAAGTGCAAGGGGAGAAGACCATAAAGATGCGACGTGGGAACCCGAAGATAGGATTCGCGCTTCTTTTCCTTTTCTCTTTGAGAGTACATTCTTGACTTCTTTTCCAAGCCTTCATTTTTCATTTGCTTCTATCATTCTAGTTTATTTATCCTATCGTTTGAACCTTTCGATCCTTAGGTAGAAATTAATGGTTGGAAACATGTGTTTGAAACATGTTATCGTTGATAGTTGCAAGTGGATGTAAGTGTTTGCTAGTGGTTGCTCGTGGATACATATACACACACTAGGAACTAAATCGACTCAATCACTTACACGTTGCATATGGATGTATGTGCAATTTTAAATTTGTTATGGGTAGAAATAGATGTATCATAATATGGATGCTGCATTTGGATGAATGATTGTGCACATATATAGAGTTTATATGATATATTAGGGCTAATTGCATACATTTTGGATTCATAGCACAAACATACATTGCATTAAGGAAGTCAACTGAATCAGTCAACTGCCTTATTTTCGCATTAGGGTAAGGACATATACACACAACACTTTGCACAAGTACATACAAGCATTAGAAATCTCTTAAGGACAATGGATGCCTGTGAATGATGGATGAGTAAATGGTTGTACATAGACGCTAGGATAGTAACATTCTCGTAGACTAGGAGATTTCGGGGATGAAATCCTTCAAGTAAGGGAGAATGTAACACCACAAACTTTAATACACTATAACCATAATAAACATTCAGAATTAACCGAAACTAGCATTACCCCTATGTTGGTCTCGAAATTCTGGTTTAGATAGACCCCAAGCTTGCATAAAACGGACATATGAAGAAGTTATGAACTCTAAAAGGTTGTATACATATATGAGGCTTATGCATAAATATAATAAACTAGAATAATTCAAAACAGTTCAAACGAACGAGTGGGAAAATCAAGCGGCCAGAAGACCCATTGGGGGTGGACTACACCCAGTCTGGGTCGACCCAACAAGGGTCGGGTCGACCTTAGGGTCGACCCAGTGATAGGTGAGTCGACCCATACGTGATCTGGCTGAATTCTGAACTATGAACCTAGATTGTTTTGTGTCTCTATTCATTTTAACCACTGTTTGAAACTTCGTAAATATCGCATGAGATCTCCTTCGAGATCTTGTTTTGGTCTCCCTCCGAAATGAAACAGCAAATATAACTCTAAATCTCCTTTCGAATATATCGCCCGAGATATTGCAATATCGAACGATATATCAACCGAGACGAAATACCGCAATATCACCGGAGATATCAGTTTTTTGGGTTAAAATTTAAATTTGTGCCTGAACTAGAACTATAATTAAAAACCTCAAATCTAGCCATATCAATATTTTGTTATTTTACATTTTGCATGTTATTGACTATGTTGTATGTTCGTATATGTTTTACAATGCCTATGATTTTCATATTCGTTTTTTTACATACATGTTACTTATAAAATTATGTATTTTATGGTCTATTTATGCTGAATTTTTTAATGTTTTGGATCCTTTTAATGCTCTTGTCTAACAATATTTCTGTTTTAAGCATATTACGATTTAGAGTATGAATAATCTTTCGCAAAATAAAGAATAATAAAGTTATTTTGCATTTAAATTTAAGTTACTATGTTTATAATAGCACTCACAAAAATCATTTTGTTAAAATATCATTTTTAACATATCATGTACCCCGAGATTGTTCTGATATGAACTTTCAGACCCGAGATGAAAATCCAAGACGAACTCCCGAGTTAGACTCATCTCGTTCAGGATCTCCCTCGATACGAGACCGAGTCTATATAATCCCCGAGATGAAATGCAAACGATATCCGAGATTTAAAACCTTGATGCTAACTCAACATGACTTGTATAGTTCAGATTTAAAATCTAGATCAAATGGTTTATTTTGGCTCTATAACTCTATAAATAGATGGCTTCCCTCATTCTGCAATTCACACAAATTCTTCACATCTAACTCTGTCTGTAAATTATTCTGAAAAATATAAACACATAATGGGGGAATGTTGCTAAAGATTGGATCAAATAGAAGCAACATCAATCAAGACTTGCATACGTACATATCGATTGGACTTGGACTTTTTGTGGTCCAATGTTATATATATTTATCTTCACCAAGACTCACTGTGAGTTACAGTTATTTACAGATCTGATTTCTTAGGCCATGAACATGATAGCTAAATAAAACTGGTTAGGATCTATAATGTTAATATAACAAATATACATGTTTTCACTATTAATATATGTGATGTTATGCCAAGTTATAACTATACCTGTGATGATATTGGATAAGTTATACATATGCATGTGATATCATTATAAACCAGTTATACACATCCCTGTGATGTCGTTATAAAACTGTTATACATATGCATGTGATGTTGTTAATTCAACAGGTTATACACATGCCTGTAATGTTGGATAAACAACAAGTTAAATGTATCTATCTTCCTTATCCCATTTTTCTATGTTTATTTCCAGTCTTGCCTATATACATACATGATTTGATTCTATTCCTCTTCCTCTATTTTCCTTTTTATTTTACGTTATGCCTAGGCCCTTGGAAGCCTAGGCTATACCCGAATAAAATGGGTGTACCTTTGGGGCAATAATAAATAATATGAAAAAAGAATTTAGGCATGTTACTTACTTGAATTAAATTGATTATAATTTGGGAAAAAGGATAGATATACCTATTTTGATTTTTTTTGTAGACACTTGTTGTATACGAACATTATGCATAAGTGAAAATTAGTGTCACATCCTTAAAACAAAAGTTAATTAGGCTCACATCCCTCCGTTCTAAAACGTATAAATCTCATTCCTATTTTTAAATCGCAGCTTTTATTTTTCCTGAAATGCCCTCATTCAAATTTACGATGTAACGTTTATGGGTTACGTATTAGGGTTTTATTTTTTCCAGAAACATAATTTTCGTATCCATGGCGGTGGTGGCGTCATCGATTTATTTTTTTATCTTTGGATTATTTCGTTCTTATTTTTAAATTACTGATTCAGTTTTTTCTTCCTTGTTAATGGCGAAATATTCTTCAGCGATTTAATCTGATCGAGCCTTCATTTAAAACGAGGATGTTTCTTCTTGCAGGTGACTTATAATTGTTAATATATTTTTTTTGTACGGAATTCATTTTGATGTCGTTTTTTGTTGATTTATTATTCTGAAATTCTTTAATTGTATAATTTTATTGATGCATAATGTAATTTTTGTATAAAGATGTATAATTTCTGTATAGGTATATTAAAATATGCATATATTGCCAATCTGAGCGTAAACGTACGAAACTATTGTTAGAACACTTGGGTTTGCATGTACTCAGAAAAGTTGAGTATAAGTATGCATATATTCTACATATATGCATACAAATATGCATATATTTTAAATATCTGTCTTCGGCATTCTGTTAAAAAGTTGCCTACAAATATGCATATATTCTTAATATATGCATATCTGTATGCAACTTTTTAACATACATGCAGAAAAATAGATATTTTAAAAATATGTTCATATATGTATGCATATATGTAGAATACTTGCACATAAATATGCAGAATTATTGTTATTTTGCTGAATTGTACGCATGTATTTATATTAATCTGAAGTTGTTTATGTAATTTGATTATTGTACATTAGGCTTATTAATGGTGATTTTTTTTTTATAACAGTGCTCCTCCAAAAGGTAGAAGAATGCCTGGTCCTCCATCTTCTTCCAAAAGATTGAAATCTGAAGTTGATTCTACAGAGACTACTAGATTTGTTTGTGCAATAAGCTGGGTCTTAACAATAGAGCTTGTTCTTCAAAAGACCATTAGATCTGCTTTGTTATTTTATTTTATTTTTAAGACACTTGGTTTTAGTGTTTACTTTTACCATTTGTTGTAAACAATTATGTGATGTAATAAAATCAGTTCAGTATTTTGTTGTAAATTTGTTTTTGATTGCCAGTTTTTGTTTTAAGCTGAAATGTATTCAAATATTCCTTACATTTGAATAAATGTATGCAATATTTTTGAACATTCCTTTACCTCATTTGTACAAAAAAAATTGGCATGTCCATACTGTTCAAGAAGTAGTACCTGCAAATAATTAAACTGTAAATCCACTTATTAGCATACTACTGTTGATCATTTGTTGCATACAAGTGTGCAATTATTTTGAATATTTTCATGCAAATGTTAAAAAGTTCTAGAAATTCGTATACTCTCTTTTAAACTTCAATTAAATTTTCTTCTGTGTATATTGTATTTTTTTGTTAAATCTTACTATGGATCATTTATAATCTGTCTTTTTCTCTGCAAATGTTTTGAAATTTTTGCTCGTGTAGTTATTATTAATATTAATATTGGCAGCAGTTTCTTCTTAAACACTTATGCAAATTTATGTAGTAATATATGCAATTAATCCACATAAATGCATAAATGTATGCAACTATGGAAATTATATGCACCAATTAGTATTTTTATTGTTTGCATATTCGTATGCAAGTAATAATAATATTTTCATATAAGTATGCTAGTATTTAACTTCTGCAATTCAAATTTGCAAATTTTCAAAATATTTGCATACAATGATGCTAATATTTTGAATAACTGCACACCAGTAAGTAAAAATTCCATGTTATCATATAGAACCAAAATAACTTGAAACCCTATATTATATTCCCTAGTGATTCATTATTGAAAATAATAATCAATAGACCGTAGTTTGAAAACAAAATACCAGTACAAATATTCACAAAAACACTCTAAACATCAAATCTTCCATTTTTATTTCACATTGTTTGCATTCGATAGCAACCAGTTCTGTGTCAGATCTTAACTTGGAGTCCAGCTGTGTTGTTTGCAGTTCAGAATTTTGTATGCAAGCACCGCTCTTTGTAAATCAACAGCCAAAGCATTGTAAATTTCTTCTTTCTTGTCCAATTCCTTGCCTTCACTTCTTTGATTCATCATGTTCATTACAATCATTGCATATCCGACACTGAAATTTTTTATACAACATCACCAATTGTTAGTTGCATAATAGTCTTTGTTAAGAAACTATTTAAAATATCTGCATAAAAGCATGGAATGATTTTTAACAAATGTATAGCAGTATTCAAAATTGTCTGAAGATATTTAATTACATGTAACTAATGCAAAATTCATGTAATAAATACAAATAAACATGCAACTTTTATTTTTAAATTTATTTGTTTATGCAAGAATTAAAAAATTTCTGAATAAATAATTGCACACTTGTACACAACTTTTCTGATTATCTGCATACAAATATGCAACTATCTGCTGACATTTGCAAACTTTCCATCAACACTTCACACTTGAATTCAGAGATTTCTTCAATAATCAAACAATAACTTCACAATTATATCCTATATTTTTAATTGGATGCATTCAATTATGCATCATACGTGTACTAAATTTAAACTTGCATTCAGTTTATCTGATTATCTGCATATAATTGTGCAATTATCTGTTTATTGTTGCATACTATCACGCAATAATTCATAATTGATTAACATACTACTGCTTAATAAAAATATGCATTCACAAATGCAATAATTTCTTAATTATGCACACAAGTCCGCAAGTATTTTGAATAACTAAATTCCAGCGTGTATCTACTACAAATATATGCATTCAAAGATTTAATTATTATGCATACTTGCATACAATCATAAAGATTTAATGAATGAAAATAATACAATCAAATAAGAATACCATACACATTCATACTGCTGTGTAATAATTAGATGATAAATACATAACAAAAACGTACGTTAATGCTTTATTTCTTATTAATATTATACAATCATGTAAGATTTCTTCTTAATATCTACAAAACAGTCGAATATCAAATAAAGCAATCAAATTTATACCTTTTTTCGCCATGTCGTATAAATTGATGACGACGACAGCTAATTCGGAGCAAAACAGGAAAATCTTGATTAAAACGATGACCGCCGCCTGAAGAAGATTAAAAAACGGATTTTCTGTTCGGTGGTTTTGAACAATCATAGAATTAGGGTTTTCAGAGAGATTATAGAAGCGATTGGACTGATTAAATGAGGACGCATCGTTATTTGAGGGTTTTGTTACTGCGAAAGGGTTAGAAAAGGAATTATTTCAGCACCATTTCAAAAATAGGGATATGTTTTATATTCTTTTTATCAGTGGGTTTTTTTATATTTTAGAAGTTAATAGAGACCTGTAAAAAACGCACCCTATGCATAAACCTGTAACTTGGGAATGTAGTTGATGAATAATATGCATATGGACTGGCCATGTTAACTTTGACCTAAACAGACATTAAGTAGATGACATGTTAAGAATACGTTGTATATACATAATGACGTTACAACCATTTTTATGACCTGAACCTTCTAAGTTGAACATAAATATTAATAAGCAAAGTGGTCCCCCGTCTGTTGTTGTATCGGGTTTTGGGGACTCTTAAATCCTAGATACTTGGGGACACAAGCTTAGGGGATTTTAGCTTGTGTCAATCTGCTATTTGGAACCCATACGAGTCAATATCCCTATAGGTATTTTATTTGAGGGTCCCACACTAGGTAGGGGCTAAGGTACACTTTACTGAACTTGGTAGTAAGAGATTCACATAAGGGGGGTTATGGGCGCGTTCCAGTGGAGTGATGAGCGTGCATGGGTCCGACTAGGAAAGATAAGACGCTATAACACCAGTAAATAGGTTTGTGTTATATGGTTGCTGGGTTAGGGAGTGATACACCCTACTATCAGGGCTGACATAGGGTATTTACATAGTACAGAGCCAATCACTTGGGTAGTAATTAGGGTACACCTAATCCTGTTGTTATGTAATTAGCGTACACCTAATTCTGCTGTTTAATCCTGTTGTTTATCCCTACTGTAATCTTGTGATATGTAATTAGGCAAAGAACCTAATCCCGTTGATCCTATTATACTAGTATTGGTGCAGACATATATGTTCAAACATTACCTATTTTAGGATATAAATGTGAAGCATTACCCGATCATAAGTTTATTCCTGTTATCCTATTTAGTTTATCTGTTGTAACATTGTACCTTTCTTATCCAGTCTTATTTACATGTCTTGGCATTCCTATTTTATGCATATTTGTAAGTCATTGGAACTCGCTAGACTTTACGTTTGACCCTTTTCTTCCGCTTCTTTCTTCCTTCCCCCCAGGTCCTCAGAGTGGAAGCACTCAATGGTGACTATGATTTCTTGTAACAGCTTGGACTTGACTTGGACTTTTTTCAATGTATGTTTTGACTGGTTCTCTACTTTGGTATGGCTTGTGACATGGGATATGACTTTATGTACTTTGGTATTTTATTTTCTGAGATGGTTTGAAAGACAGATTTGAAACAGTTTGCTAGTTTTAACTGGTTTTGATGTATTTCTGAGACTACGCTTTTTTTCTTTTATAATAAAGTTTAAAAAGATTCCGTTGCTTATTTTACCTGTCTTGTATATTCTCTGTAATGATCACCTGTTGCACTTCACGGAACTAAATGCATTCTATTATGAGTGACATTAACGGACGTGGGGTGTAACATTAAACAATACATCAATATGCACACAACAGTTTGCAAATTCATATATATATATATATATATGTTCTACCTAAAAGGTAGGTTTCAAAATTAAATAATTTAGAACTTGTCTTCATGGATGTATATATACATTTATGATTTCATATGTGTGTGTGTGTGCATGTGTGTGCAGCCTTGTATAGGGCCACCAACAATATTATAAAATGCAAATTTAATGAGATTTTTTATTGCAAATCAAATTTGCAGGAATTTAAATGATAACTGGTGTGTGTGTGTCTATATATATATATATATATATATATAGTTCTACTACACCACTTGTATTTCAGGCGAATCCCCCTCCGATCTTAATATTCATTCTTTTTCTCTCTTTCCACTTAAATAATATTAAAATCAAAATGAGTGGTTGGAATTCAAGAGGAGAATTCACGTGCAATATAAGAGGTGTAGCGAAACAATGCCCCATATATATATATATATATATATATATATATATATATATATATATATATATATATGCAATACATTAATATTATTTGAGTTGAGAAAACCATATCATATATATGGTTGAAACTGGAACATATAAATATAACACATTTGTATACTTGAATTTTGTATAACTAAATTATACAAATGTCATTAGAATGTGTTTACATATATCATTGTCGCTGTAAACTGTTTTGTAGTTAAAAAATTGTACATTTCAGTATGTTGGCAAAATGCAGCACATCAAATTATGGAAGCAGTTCAGATTTGACTATCAAATTACAACTGATATTGGGCATGTTTAACCAGTCGTTGTTGCTTGTGTCGTAGATTATAATACATGGATAAAAACATGTAATGTAATAATATATTTATTCAGCGAAGTATATACATATCTATATATCTCTCTCTCTCTCTCTCTCTATATATATATATATATATATATATATATATATCAGCACTAATTAAAATATTAAGTGGTGCATCAACATGTACATAAAAAACATTACTTACTGCATAATGCTTATTATTGTTCATTGCATGCATACACAGTGTTATATATCAATAATATATTCAGATGTTAACTTAAAGATCGTATATTAGTGTCATATGCATCAAACTAGTTTAAACCAAATGCCCATATGTATATGTACACAATTATAAACTCTATGTTTATCATCTATATCCACATATCATGTTACTTAATATGATGTCAATATATCACATACATGTATATATGAGATTCATGTATATATGCAATACTACAGCACATAACTATTATAGTGATATACACATATTCAGTTAAGAGTTAGTGTTTCATAACACTAAGGGTTTTTCCATATAATAAACACAGGTTCTATACATTATAGAAACCACTTCTTATATATACATTAATAAGTTAAAGTTTAAGCATCTGTAACCTTGTATTAGACTGACTGACCTTTTATAACTTGGTTGAATAGAGATTTTACTTAAAGTTTATCTAGTAACATAATAACCCAAGTTTTAATGGCTAAAGCATACTGCCTTAAAAACAAAAATATAATGAAACAAGATCATATTGTAATTTAAACACATAAATTTATAAACCACTATTTTAAGGAAAAAAATATATTATCTGGATATAACATATAATAAAAAAGGGTTCTTGATCCCAATCATAACTATAATAGAGTCATCACAGAATTTTGAGTAATCAACCAGTTCACAAATCCAAACACATACATGTGTCTTCATACAGATTATGAATATGTAATCTATATCATAGGTTATAGCAAGTAGGAACTGGAATTTTAAATACACATGACCGAATTAATATCATATATTAATTCTGGATCGATGACATATAACAAAAACAAATTTTTGTTCATTATAAAACAATTCCATTACAGAATCGACTGTGTATTACAGTCCATATCCTATTTTCAAACTAACTGGTCAGGTTTTAAAAGGTGTTGATCTACATGCTGGATTTTGGTCAAATACAGATAAAATAATTAATCAGCAATGTTGTTATAATCAAACACTTTGATTTACTGTCTCATAGATACTATATCAGATTCTGTAACACCCTGTGTATTCTATAACAGTGAAATTCACAAATTAAAGTATAATTAATTTCAAATCAAAGAATTAAGGGAAACGGGATACGCCATTGCGTTCGTCTCGGAATTCTGCTTGAGATAGAGTCCGAATTTGCGTAAAACGGACTCTGTATGAGGGAGATATGGCCTCCGGAAGTTTCAGAACTCAGTTTAAAATTCAAACAGACCAAAACAGCTTAGAAAACAATTTTAAATTTCAAAAATCGGGTCGGATTGGCCAGGGCGGGAATTTTCCCGCCCAAGGCACCCAGGTCGACTGGGTAGTCGACCTGGGCTACCCAGGTCGACTGGGTAGTCGACCTGGGGCACCCAGGTCGACTACATAGTCGACCTGGGGGTCGACTGGGTAGTCGACCTGGCCCCTGAGCCAGGTCGAACCCAGCCCCTCCTGGCTGACCTGGTCTGTGCTTGGCCGAATTTCTGAGTCTTGCCTTGTCACTAGGGCTAGGTGTCAGCTCCTGATTGGTCTCTCCTTCAAACGAACGGCTAATATTCATCCAAGCTCCATCGACGGTCCTAATCAACTCATAAACTCTATAAAAGGGACCTAAGACTCCACCTAATTCACACAAACAAAAATGAATATGAGACCGTCATACTGCTGAGGAAAGATTAGGAATAGCCGTCAAAATTGAGAGACAATTAGGAGACAATTCAAAAGCTTAAAGCAACGACAACTAAATCAAAACAACGCCTACAACAAAGGATAGCATCTCCAAATTCAGAATTCAGATTCCTGAATTGAAGATTTGTCATACGTTGTAAGTAGAGTGCTATTCCGATGTGAATGAACAATTGAGTTTTGATTTATGTAAAATGAGAAATGGAATTGTACTTAATTTAATTCATGATTGTATGTTGCTATGATTCTAATTCTGAATCGATTTGGGATATTGTGGTTAGGCCTATTGGATATTTGCAAGTATATGATTCATGTTAACGACCATATGTTGTGGTAGTTTATTTGAGATTCATGCGAGTATATGATTCACTATTATGCCAATATGATGTACATACATTTATGATCACTTTTAGGGTGTAATTGGATTCAACTAAGTATTATGGTTTATATGAATTTATGTTGGAATTGGCATCGTGATTCAAGTGTAAAACCATACTTTTGTATTAGAGACAAAAGTAATCATCTTTATGAACATGACTAAACTATGTTTTGTGTTATGCCTAGTTGAAAACATGTTTTAGGCCTGTGTTGTTATAAAAATCATATGGTGATATATGTGACACATAATTAGGTTAGATTTACATTCCAATTGCAAGTTTACATGAATAGATTAAAACCCATGATTCATGTTTAGGTATGTTTATGCCATGATTATATGAATAGAATGGTTCATGTTTAGGTATGTTTAGGCCATGATTATATGAATAGAATGATTCATGTTTAAGTATGTTTATGCCATGATTATATGCTATTACAATGCAAATTCACATGTGCCTAATCCATGTTAATTAGATCGTTATGTTGCAAGTTCATGCGTTCACACTCCCCTTTTTATGTTACTTAGAACATATAAACACCATGTTCTAAGCCTCCCCTTTTTCATGTGGCTAAGTTGGATTTAAATGTTAAACCCAACATATGTTATATTGTAGCGAACGTATAAAACGGGGGTAATGACGATTGGGTTAAAATATTGAACATATGTGTTGGCATGTTTGACGCATGCCAACAACCTTGAAAAACAATTAAGTGGTATAAATTAATTTTACCCAATAAAGATGAATTTGAATAATGGGCCGCAAATATTTACATATAAAAAGAAAAAAGACAAAATATGTAAATTTAGAAAATACGATGTGTTTAACCCGAGGTTGGATTGAGTTGTGATGTAAACCTGCCCGGAACCGCCCGGCTGTCCAGTAGTCACAACAATACCTATCCAATGTGGGTGGCTAAACACAAAGCCCAATAAGGACCCGAGGTTAGAATGAGTTGTGGCGTAAGACTGCCCGAACCCAACCGACAACAGGCAGCCACAACAATACCTGTCTAATGTGAGAGGTCGAGGCTTTAATAAGACAATTAAGACTGAGTCAGGATTGATAGGATTAAGTAAATTGAATTAATACTTAATCAAAATGGAACATGCTAAACTATACAGACTGATTGGGGGTTAGGTTTATAAAACACTTAACCAACTTAGCATGTTGGCTAGAAATAGAAAACCTAGTAGCGGGGGACCCTTTTCAGCAGTAACCCTACAAGGTGTATCAAGATACCCTGAACTAGGCAGGGTGGGGCACGATTACTGGGCTGACTGTAAGAGGTCAAATCGGCGGCGGTGGTGCAGCAGTGTAGGTTCTAACGGGGTGCGGGCGTGCACACACTCCGGCGCAGAAAAATAAGGCACTGGGCACCAGTAGTATACCTGTGCATTCTAGAATTGTGTCGGGCTGCCACCATGGGACTTGATAAACCCCATGGTGGGACCAGCATAGGTAATTACAACATCGGGGGCCGTAAGACACATGTAACTATGCGAGTAGGAGCCGATTATTAGAAACGAATCACTTCACCCTGATTATGGGGTGCCTGTTGGGAACTAGTTTATATGGATGCAGAGATTAATATGGGGTACGATAGTATATTCGACTCTAGACAACTTAACTTAGTTTATGGTGCTTTCCCATTTCCAGTTTATACTTATCATACCCAGTTCTTTATTCATAGACTGAATAGTCCTAGACTTACTCAGGCTTTATGTCTGACTCTACTTTTCTTTCGTCTTCTTTTCTTTCGTTCCCCCCCCCCCCAGGTCCACAGGGAGGGAATACCGCAGCTTGACCAGTTTTCACATCCAGCTTAAAGAGAAAGAATGTATTGCTTGGATCTTTTTGGTTCTGGACTATGGCTTTGGACAGCATTTATGGGACTTATGCAGTTTACTTATGTTTTTATGCTTCTTTAAATAATGTAATCAAGACAGTTATGAAGATGTTATGTTTTTGGAAGTATTGTAAGACAAATTATGACATGGTTTGTGTAACACGTATTTTGTTGAAATAAAAATTGCTGTTGTTTTCCGCTGTTCAAAAATATGTGTATTTATATCTGTCTCGTGTATCTGTGACTTATAATTATAAACCTCTACCAAAATTAGGGCATTCCCTTTGAAAGTGACCCTAACGGAGGTGGGGTGTTTCACTTGGTATCAGAGCATAGGTTTACCAGATAAGATAAAAAGTTTTGAAAATTTATTTTCAAAAACAAAATTTAAAGAAGCATTTTTAAAGATAAAATATTATTTTATTTTAAAAAGGCATAGTCCCCCCCAAAGCCATAGGTACTATCTTTTATCCTTCGTTTTGAATCTATCCTTTTTGTTTCAGCATGTCCAAAGAACTTAACTTGTCAGAGGGTATACCAATACCTGGTTGGTTTAGACGATTCTTAGAAGCAAGGGCCACTCAGCCAGGTTCTACCATTCCTCCTCCCCCAGCTGCAGGAAATCATCCAGCTGCAGCAACACCTCTTCCTCCACCTCCTCCACGGGGAAATACTTTTGCTAAGATATGTAAAGATTTTAAAGCTATGGGAGGAAAGGACTTTCATGGAACCGAGTCCTTCATGGTAGCCAGGAATTGGCTGAAAGAAACCGAGGACTTATTCGTCATCTTTGAGGTAGAAGATAGGCAGAAGGTACAACTGGCAGTATGGCTACTTAAAGGCGAGGCTTCCTACTGGTGGGAAGTCACTATTGCAGAAAGACCAGTGGAAACATGGGAGGACTTTAGGGCAAGGTTTGAGGCTAAATTTCTCTCAGAAGCTGAAAGGTGTCTTCAGTTGGAAAAATTCTTATTTCTTAAGCAAGGGAATATGACAGTCAAAGAGTATGTTAACTAGTTCGATCAGCTGGCTAGGTTCGGACTGGACCTAGTCAACACCCCGCACAAGAAGGCTCTCCGCTTTGTCAAGGGGTTGAATGAGCCATTACACAGTTTGGCCATGACCCATATACCCATGGGAGCTACGTATGAAAGGTTGGTGCAGATGGCATTGCTGAACGAAGAGGATAAGGGCAAGAAAGAGACAAAGGCAGAAAGCTCTCAAGGGAAGAAAGAGGGATTGCAGCCTAAGAAGACAGACTTTAAGAAGGGCGGGAAAGACAACAAAGAGAAGAGGAAGTGTAATTTCTATGGCAAAGTGGGGCACTTAGTGAAAGATTGCCGGAAAAAGAAGGCCAAGATGAATGGAGGGTGCTTTTCTTGCGGTGAGACAGGACACCTGGCTAAGGATTGCCCAAAGAAGCGAGGGCAGGGGCAGAGGGCTGGATCCACCTCAGGGGCACAACTTTATGCGCTAGAAGCGCCACCTCTGCAGCAGCGAGGTATAAATACTTCTGTAGAAAGTGTAGTTTATCTTTATGATCACCCAGTTCGCACTTTATTTGATTCTGGCGCATCACACTCCTTTATCTCATCTGCTTTAGTAGAATCTCTGCACCTAGAAACTAGAATGGTAGAGGACCCCTTAATTGTTTCAAATCCAATTGGGGGCCCAGCTTATTTATCTATGATCTGTGTGGGATTGAAAAATTCTATTCTAAGCGTAGAATTTAAATGTAGTGCCTTTGTTTTGGGCTTTTCGGGATATGGTTTGATTTTGGGCATGGATTGGCTATCCAGTAATAGTGCCGTCCTGGATTGTGAGAAAA
The DNA here is from genome assembly GCA_030737875.1 of Allium sativum. NCBI lineage: Eukaryota > Viridiplantae > Streptophyta > Magnoliopsida > Asparagales > Amaryllidaceae > Allium > Allium sativum. The sequence goes on along the minus strand of CM060915.1, from coordinate 973,607,939 downwards.
GGGTGGTTAGGCTTCTGACCCAACTCGGTAACACTCTGGAAATTACTTGTAATCCCTCGTATCTGGTTATGCTTAGTTATCTCGAATCGCTAGATGCCTCTGTTGAAAGTTTGCAATCGGTTAGAGTGGTCCGGGAATATCTGGATGTCTTCGAAGAGGTGAAGGGCTTGCCTCCGAAGCGGGAGATAGACTTCCGCATATATCTTGTAGATAATGCAAAGCCAGTTGCGTTGCCCGTCAGACACATGGCTCCACGAGAAAGGAAAGAGCTCAGTAAACAGATTAAAGAGCTTCTAGGGAAGGGGTTCGTTAGAAGGAGCATTTCAGAATGGGGCGCCCCAGTGGTGTTCGCTACAAAGGCGGATGGTTCACTCCGTCTATGTGTTGACTATAGGGAGCTCAACAAGCTAACGAAAAAGAATAGGCACCCTCTCCCCAGAATTGACGATCTGTTTGATCAGCTTGTAGGAGCGTCTGTTTTCTCCCAACTCGATTTAGCGACCGGATTTCATCAGCTAAGGGTGGCTGAAGATAGTATCGATAAGACAGCATTCAGAACCCCAGACGGCTTCTTTGAATGGCTTGTCATGCCTTTCGGCTTGACAAATGCACCCGCTTACTTCGTGGACCTAATGAGTAGGGTGTTCAGAGATTTCCTCAATAAGTTCGTAGTGGTCTTCGTAGACGATATCTTGATCTTCTCAAAGAATGAAGAAGAGCATGCTCAACACCTAAGGGCAATCATGGAAACTCTGCGAGTCCATCAGCTAAAAGCCAAATTCTCCAAATGCCACTTTTGGAGAGAAGAAGTGAGGTTCCTTGGGCACATAGTATCTAAAGAAGGGTTAGCTGTAGACCCGGCTAAGGTAGTAGCGATGCAGGACTGGAAGACACCAAAGAACGCAACAGAAGTCCGAATCTTTCTCGGGCTAGCAGGCTTCTATCGGAAATTCATCAGAGACTTTGCAAAGATATCAGCTCCGCTCACAAAGCTGACCAAGAAGAATCTAGTGTTCAATTGGGACTTGGATTGCGAGTTTGATTTCCAACGACTAAAAAGGGCTCTTACAACAGCCCCAGTTTTGACGTTGCCAGATGGAAGCAAGATGTTCACAGTTTATACAGATGCATGTAGGACAGGGCTAGGCGTTGTCTTGATGCAAGAAGGGAGGGTAGTAGCTTATGGTGGAAGGCAATTGAAAGTGCATGAAAAGAACTACCCGACCCACGATCTTGAGTTAGCTGCCATCGTCTTTGCACTCAAGTCTTGGCGACACTATCTCCTAGGTGAGAAGTTCGAACTTTACACTGACCATAAATCGTTGAAATATCTTTTCTCGTTGAAAGATCTTAACTTGAGGCAACAGAGATGGATGGAGTTTGTTGCCTCGTACGATTTCGAGATCTCCTACACTCCGGGCAAAGGTAACGTAGTGGCAGACGCGTTGAGCCGAAAGAAACTAACCCTGAGCCCGCTGTTTGTTGAAAGACAAAGCCTAGAGTTTATAGCCAGCTTTGACTTTAGGCCCTCCTCCGATTTTGTACCGGGCTTGCTAGTATCTCTCGAAGTACGCCCGACTTTAATGGACGCAATAGGGACAGCACAATGCAAAGACCCTCAGCTTGTGGAGACGATTGATAGGCTCATTAGGGGTGAGACTTCAAGTCACCTCAGCAGATACTCCATCGACGACAAGGGTTGGCTAAGGCGAGACGGAAGACTATGCATCCCACAGACAAGGGATTTAGTAAAGAAGGTTCTCGAGGAAGCACATCACTGCAAGATGACGATACATCCAGGCGGAGATAAAATGTACAAGGACATAAAGAGAACTTTCTTTTGGAACGGCATGAAGAAGGACGTGGCAGATTTTGTTTCTAAGTGTATGGTGTGCCAACAGGTTAAGGCGGAACAGAAAAAGCCAGGCGGTCTGCTCCATCCGCTAGAGGTCCCACAGTGGAAGTGGGATAGCATCTCAATGGACTTCATTGATGGGCTGCCTAGGTCTAGAAGAGGCAACACTAGCATTTGGGTAATAGTGGATAGGCTTACTAAAAGCGCCCACTTCTTACCTGTCAAGAGTAAAAGAACTGCCTCATCCCTAGCATCTCTTTACCTCAAGGAAATTGTTCGACTCCATGGAATACCATCCAGCATTGTTAGTGACCGAGACTCTATCTTCACAAGTGAGTTTTGGCGGAGTCTGCAAGAAACGGTAGGCACACAGTTATGCTTAAGCACAGCCTATCATCCCCAAACCGACGGCCAGACAGAAAGGGTGCACAGAGTTTTGGAAGACCTTTTAAGACTGTGCGTCCTTGACTTCGGAGGGACGTGGGAAGACCACCTTCCTTTGGTGGAATTTGCCTACAACAACAGCTACCAAGCAACCATCAGAATAGCGCCCTTCGAAGCTTTATATGGAAGACCGTGCCGATCGCCCACTTGTTGGTGGGAGTCTACTGACAAGCTCATACTTGGACCAGATATGATTCGAGAGACTTCAGAAAAAGTAGACTTAATACGGAGAAGGATGAAGACAGCCCAAGATAGACAAAAATCCTACGCCGACAAGAGGAGGACCGACCTTGAATTTGAGGTTGGGGACAGAGTTTTTCTTAAGGTATCTACGCTAAGGAATGTTGTTCGTTTTGGAACCACAGGAAAGCTAGCACCAAGGTTCGTAGGACCGTTTCCTATTATTGAGAAAATTGGGAAAATGGCCTATAGATTAGAGCTACCTGAAAAGATGGCCGGAGTTCACAACGTTTTCCATGTTTTGCACCTCCGAAAATGTCTACATGAATTTGCTGAAGTGGTAGAGCCAAATATCCTAGAAGAAGCTGAAGTGGAATGCGAAGCAACCGTGAGGAAAGTTCCAACCCGCATATTAGGAACGGAAGTGAAGAAGCTACGCAACCGCGAAGTCAAGCTCGTCAAAGTTCAGTGGAGTGACGCCGAGGGAGACGCAACTTGGGAAACTGAAGCTAGAATACGCGCAACCTACCCTTTTCTTTTCGAGGGTACATCTTTGATCTTTCTTTTTCCTTAAGTTGCGCTTTTATCTATCTTTCTTAGGTATATCTCCTCGACCTTATCTTTTAGGTAGAAACTCTTTGGAAGAAAACATGTAATTGAAACATGTTATGGATGATGGTTGCAAGTGATTGCTAGTGGTTGCTCGTGGTTGCATATACACACACAATCTAGGTTTTTAGATCGGCTCAGTCCCTTCATATTGCATATGCATAAATGTATTTATATTCGTATATGGTTGGAGTTTAATGTGTTGCCACATGGATGTTGCATTTATATATGAGTGATTGTGCACTCATGTAGAATCATGAATAGGAAAATTTGCATACATAATGGATTCATGACACTTACATATTTTGCATCAAGGAGGTCAACTGAATCAGTAGACCGACTGATTTTGCATTAGATAAATACATGTACACACACTTCGCATATGATCATGAAGCATTAGAAATCTTTTAAGGACAATGGATGCTCGTGTTTGATGGATGAGTATATGGATGTTTGGATGTTAGGACGTACATTCTTCCTGAACTTGAAGATTTTGGGGACGAAATCCTTTTAAGTAGGGGAGAATGTAACACCCCGTGTATTCTATAACAGTGAAATTCACAAATTAAAGTATAATTAATTTCAAATCAAAGAATTAAGGGAAACGGGATATGCCATTAAGTTCGTCTCGGAATTCTGCTTGAGATAGAGTCCGAGTTTGCGTAAAACGGACTCCGTATGAGGGAGATATGGCCTCCCGAAGTTTCAGAACTCAGTTTAAAATTCAAACAGACCAAAACAGCTTAGAAAACAAATTTAAATTTCAAAAATCGGGCCGGATTGGCCAGGGCGTGAATTTTCCCGCCCAAGGCACCTAGGTCGACTGGGTAGTCGACCTGGGGCACCCAGGTCGACTACATAGTCGACCTGGGGGTCGACTGGGTAGTCGACCTGGCCCCTGAGCCAAGTCGAACCCAGCCCCTCCTGGCTGGCCTGGTCTGTGCTTGGCCGAATTTCTGAGTCTTGCCTTGTCACTAGGGCTAGGTGTCAGCTCCTGATTGGTCTCTCCTTCAAACGAACGGCTAATATTCATCCAAGCTCCATCGACGGTCCTAATCAACTCACAAACTCTATAAAAAGGACCTAAGACTCCACCTAATTCACACAAACAAAAATGAATATGAGACCGTCATGCTGCTGAGGAAAGATTAGGAATAGCCGTCAAAATTGAGAGACAATTAGGAGACAATTCAAAAGCGTAAAGCAACGACAACTAAATCAAAACAACGCCTACAACAAAGGATAGCATCTCCAAATTCAGAATTCAGATTCCTGAATTGAAGATTCGTCATACGTTGTAAGTAGAGTGCTATTCCGACGTGAATGAACAATTGAGTTTTGATTTATGTAAAATGAGAAATGGAATTGTACTTAATTTAATTCATGATTGTATGTTGCTATGATTCTAATTCTGAATCGATTTGGGATATTGTGGTTAGGCCTATTGGATATTTGCAAGTATATGATTCATGTTAACGACCATATGTTGTGGTAGTTTATTTGAGATTCATGCGAGTATATGATTCACTATTATGCCAATATGATGTACATACTTTTATGATCACTTTTAGGGTGTAATTGGATTCAACTAAGTATTATGGTTTATATGAATTTATGTTGGAATTGGCATCATGATTCAAGTGTAAAACCATACTTTTGTATTAGAGACAAAAGTACGCATCTTTATGAACATGACTAAACTATGTTTGGTGTTATGCCTAGTTGAAAACATGTTTTAGGCCTGTGTTGTTATAAAAATCATATGGTGATATATATGACACATAACTAGGTTAGATTTACATTCCAATTGCAAGTTTACATGAATAGATTAAAAACCATGATTCATGTTTAGGTATGTTTATGCCATGATTATATGAATAGAATGGTTCATGTTTAGGTATGTTTAGGCCATGATTATATGAATAGAATGATTCATGTTTAAGTATGTTTATACCATGATTATATGCTATTACAATGCAAGTTCACATGTGCCTAATCCATGTTAATTAGATCGTTATGTTGCAAGTTCATGCGTTCACACTCCCCTTTTTATGTTACTTAGAACATATAAACACCATGTTCTAAGCCTCCCCTTTTTCATGTGGCTAAGTTGGGTTTAAATGTTAAACCCAACATATGTTATATTGTAGCGAACGTATAAAACGGGGGTAATGACGATTGGGTTAAAATATTGAACATATGTGTTGGCATGTTTGACGCATGCCAACAACCTTGAAAAACAATTAAGTGGTATAAATTAATTTTACCCAATAAAGATGAATTTGAATAATGGGCCGCAAATATTTACATATAAAAAGAAAAGAGACAAAATATGTAAATTTAGAAAATACGATGTGTTTAACCCGAGGTTGGATTGAGTTGTGATGTAAACCTGCCCGGAACCGCCCAGCTGTCCAGTAGTCACAACAATACCTATCCAATGTGGGTGGTTAAACACGGAGGCCAATAAGGACCCGAGGTTAGACTGAGTTGTGGCGTAAGACTGCCCGGACCCAACTGACAACAGGCATCCACAACAAGACCTATCTAATGTGAGAGGTCGAGGCTTTAATAAGACAATTAAGGCTGAGTCAGGATTGATAGGATTAAGTAAATTGAATTAATACTTAATCAAAATGGAACATGCTAAACTATACAGACTGATTGGGGGTTAGGTTTACAAAACACTTAACCAACTTTGCATGTTGGCTAGAAATAGAAAACCTAGTAGCGGGGGACCCTTTTCAGCAGTAACCCTACAAGGTGTATCAAGATACCCTGAACTAGGCAGGGTGGGGCACGATTACTGGGCTGACTGTAAGAGGTCAAATCGACGACGCTGGTGCAGCAGTGTAGGTTCTAACGGGGTGCGGGCGTGCACACACTCCAGCGCAGAAAAATAAGGCACTGGGCACCAGTAGTATACCTGTGCATTCTAGAATTGTGTCGGGCTGCCACCATGGGACTTGATACACCCCATGGTGGGACCAGCATAGGTAACTACAACATCGGGGGCCGTAAGACACATGTAACTATGCGAGTAGGAGACGATCATTAGAAACGAATCACTTCACCCTGATTATGGGGTGCCTGTTGGGAACTAGTTTATATGGATGCAGAGATTAATATGGGGTACGATAGTATATTCGACTCTAGACAACTTAACTTCGTTTATGGTGCTTTCCCATTTCCAGTTTATACTTATCATACCCAGTTCTTTATTCATAGACTGAATAGTCCTAGACTTACTCAGGCTTTATGTCTGACTCTACTTTTCTTTCGTTCCCCCCCCCCCTCCAGGTCCACAGGGAGGGAATACCGTAGCTTGACCAGTTTTCACATCCAGCTTGAAGAGAAAGAATGTATTGCTTTGATCTTTTTCGTTCTGGACTATGGCTTTGGACAGCAATTATGGGACTTATGCAGTTTACTTATGTTTTTATGCTTCTTTAAATAATGTAATCAAGACAGTTATGAAGATGTTATGTTTTTGGAAGTATTGTAAGACAAATTATGACATGGTTTGTGTAACACGTATTTTGTTGAAATAAAAATTGCTGTTGTTTTCCGCTGTTCAAAAATATGTGTATTTATATCTGTTTCGTGTATCTGTGACTTATACTTATAAACCTCCACCAAAATTAGGGCATTCCCTTTGAGAGTGACCCTAACGGAGGTGGGGTGTTTCAGATTCCCTAACACTACATAAGACATCGATTCATATTTAAACAGATAAACCATATTGTTAGAGTTTAAGGAGGTTAGTTAGTAATTATATGAAACAGATCTAATATCCAAAATTTAACAATAAATTCATTTCAAAATTTTATATCAAATATAAAGTTTTATTTACAATGAAACGATTTTTCACCTTATATCAAACACAGTTGTTACTTGTAATGAAACAATTTCACTGCTGAAACGATTTTTTCATGTGTTTTTGAATCCGTGTTTTCAATACTGTTAAAAAATACAAGAAACCATACGCAGATCAATCAAAACGTAGCCTAAATTAGTAATTATTTAGCAAGCCAAGCTCCAGTACCACTGTTAGGGATCATTGATCAAATTAACGACGGAATTAAAACAATTTCTAACCCTAATTAGTTGGATCTATGCTAAAATTGTAAATTGAGTGAACATACCTTTCAAGAGCTTCACTTTTCTTTGAAAAAGGATTGGATCTAGAATAGTATTGAATCCTAGCGTAATAATAGACGTCGTTGCCTTTAGAGGAATCCACGAACGACATTTCAATCCCATCAAATGGAATTAGATAAAGGGGAGTCGGTACTAGCTGATGAAAATTTTCCTTTTCCATTTTAGGGTTTCGAATTTTCTGTGTGATCCGATCAGTTAGAAAAGGGGGTCGACACCTCTTTTTAAATTAAGTGAAACCGTAATAAAATGGAAACCGATAAAATCTCCTATTACCATTTCAAACAAAACTAAATATCAACATTTGATATGCATATTTAATATTTTCTTAATAATGGTTCTCCCTTTTATAACGTTCTAATTGTGTGACCCTATAGGTTATACTATAATGTTGGAAATGATTTTAAATCGTATTTAAAATCATAAACAACGAGTGTCATCTAGTAATACATCGTTGCTACCAAGTTATAATAAAATCAACAATTCGATACAACCTTTTCTATGACCAGTGTTTCAATGTAATATAATCCTTTTAACCAATATATCCAAGTTTAAACTCGAGGCATGGAACGTATCACCCTCTTTATAATTTAATCATTTTATTTTGATCGATGAGTATACTATATAAAACAAATCAATATTTGAGCACGGTCATGCATTTCATAGTCTCACTCAATCAAGAGGCCCATGGATATCATTACTTATATTGTAGGTTAAATTTCATCTAGATCTTTCATAATTTTCAATCGATTCGAGATGTATGTGATAATCACCTTTATCGTCTACTTGGTTAAAAGTAACTTTTGTTGATATCAAAACACAAATATCCTCGAATAAAATTAGAATGATTTCAGGTCTGAGGACCACTACATCACTATCACTATGAGAATAACTTATGATACTGTTAATTATATTCCATATAATTTTCTCATATTGGGTCAGCCTAATACGCTATTCTCCAACACATATTTTTTCATATAGTATTCTCATGTTGGGTCAGCCCAGTACACTATTCTCCAATATGTATTTATGTATTGACATTAATATCACGTATATTAATGATCAATGAGATATGATCATTAGTCAATCAACATATTAGTCTCAATGTTTTATTATTGTCCTATATACAATAAAACTTGACTAGGGACATTAAAGAATTATAATACTTATTATTATATTGTATAATCTCATGTTCAAGTCTCATGTTCAAGTCACTTACTCAAACTATATAAACATGTATTATTATTCTTAGAACTTATATTATGTTAATATTTATATTACGCACAGAATATAACATAATAAAATATTTTATTCATAATAAAATATTAAGATCGACAGTATTATTAATCACATCAAATGGATTGCCTCTAGGGCATAAACTTTAACACTCCCTATCGTAAATTCTGCAACCATTGATACATCAGCGATTGATAGTTATAAAGTAAAAATGTAACCCTCACCAATTTCTTCATTTTCTCCCATGTCACTACCTTTGAATTTCTCATTCTTTCTCAAGTCAATTTCATTGGTGCCACCAAGCTTGGTTCTTCCCCTCAGCCTAGTAGCAACCAATTGGACTTGATAATTTTCCGGTACCCCTTTATACTCCAAAATTTCCTCGACTGTGGAAATTCAATCTAGAAATTCTTCATTTTGCAACCCTGCCTTAAATTCTGGAGTTGCTGTTATCATTTCTGTTACCACCGTCGATCCATCACCTGAGTATGACATTGTGATCTCATATCTCCGTGACCCTGGAATCGAGAGCTTTCATTATCTTCGCTTGTTTCAAATATATTCTCTGACATACGTGATGCCATATTCCACTGGTTTCGATTCATATCTAGAATCATTCTCTCAAGATTCCCAACTCCTTCATCAAGTCTAGCGTTAAGTCGTTGCTTCGTCTGTGTTGTGTTTTCCTGTTCATACACCTCCTCCATATTTCGATCTCGACGAGCTCGTCTTGGCGGCATACTTGATTTGAGAAGAATGAACTAACCTGGCTCTGATGCCTAATTGGCGCAACGTCACAGTAAGTAGATACAAATTAAGATGAAATTGAGATTACAAAGCAATTTTCGTTGATCGCAAACGATGCCGAAAACTTGGCTTTTAGATTCGTTGATTCGCAACCGAATGCCGAATTTGATGAAATAATTGGAGCTTCCTCCAAAAACGGCGATCCGCCAAAATTTTATTTTAGAAATGAACTGTCTTTATGTTTACAACTAGCCTATATATAGTATACTGAAATCGAAACCGAAACCGGAACACTGATATCGAAACTAATACCGAAACTGAAACAGAAATACAAGATACACCAAAACCAAGGCAGAAATACAAAGGAATTCACCCACGAAGTATCACCGACACTGAAACCACTGAACGAAGTCGATACCACTTGAGCCGCAACGGTCAACTAACAAAACAGACTAGCACTGATACCAAAACAGATTAGTACCGACAGTATTAAGCCGAAACGGAATAGAACCAATACCACTTAGACATGTGCTGCATTAATAGCTAAGCTATTGGCCGGTTACTACTCATTCTTATTTAATTCAATTTAGTTAGTTTAAATAAATGCACACAAAAATACTCATCACATCATATTATCATTTAGTTTAATGTTATAATTGAATTATTAAATTTTTATTCTTGAAAATATTATTTTAGTCAATTATTTATTAATTCAAGAGATATTAAAAAGGGTCCGTTTGGCATAGGTCCCTATTAAGTTTTAAAATTAGGCTCACATCCGGCCATAAACTTATTGTAAATTTAGTCCCTATTTTTCGAAAATTCAGTATATATATATATATGTATGTATGTATGTATGTATATATCATGTAAATTCATATTTAAATAAAACACGTAAATGTCCACTGAAAACCACGTCAAAAAAAAAAAAAAAAAAAAAAAAAAAAACATAAAAACAACGAAAATGCAGTTAAATGCGTAATAGTATGTACGTATTTATATTTTCTTGCATACATCCATGCATGTTTTTCAGCTATGCATCTGTGTTGATTTACTTGCATACATCTGTGCAGGTATTGCATAATTCTTGCATACATCTATGCAAAAATTCACTTGCTTGCAAATCAATTCATATTTATTCGCATTCAGGTGTACACTAAAATAGAAAAGCTGCACGCATGCGTGCAATAATCCGCAGGCTAAACGTCAATTAAACTTTCTTCATGCAATACTTGTATACATGTGTGCAAGTATTTCAAATAGTTGCGCACATGTATGCAAGTTTCAGTCAGTATTTTCAATGGAAACAGGTTATGCAAAAGTTGCATATATATATATATATATATATATATATATATATATATATATATATATATATATATATATATATGCAGCTATTGGTAATAGTTGCATACATATATGCAACTTTTTTTTTAATTTCCGTAAACTTCTAGGAAAGTTTACAGTTTTTAGATTTTATTTTTTATTTTTTTATACTCAACAACACTTTTTTTTTTTTTTTTTTTTGGATAATAAAACGTAAATGGCGAAAGTATGAAAAATAAAGATCGGGTTTGCATTGAAAAGTTGGAAGGGACATGGCTTACATTTCAAAACATAACTGGGGCGGAGCCTTATTTCCACTATTAAAAAACCCCTTTCAAATTGATAGGTGAAAGGATTTACTTTAAAAACAATTTTATTACTAGGATTACACACAACTAAACCTTGACTAGGGAAAACTTTAAACGATGGAATGTAAAATATTCAAATGTCAACCTCTTAGCAATAGTAAATAGTAAAGTAATAATTCAAAATAGCATTATTCCACAAAAGATAAGTAACACTGCCAATCTAGCTACCTTGAGGGCAGAATAACAAAATAGCATGCAAGATCATTTCTTAAACCAAACACTGTATCAAACATACCAATACGCCTAGAATATGTCATCATGAATAACATAGAAAATATGAACTGTAATAACATTCCCAACCAAGGTCAGTTGGGAAGTGACCAAACCCCCAACAAGAGGTCGGTGGCTGCCTTTCGGATTGCTTTAACAACCCTGAAAGTTGTCAAGACAATCCAAGATATCTATCATTTAATCAGATTTAAGAAAACCGATTAAAACCTTTCTCCCTTCTTTCGTTGAAGTGGACTAGGTGTCGAATGCATCTACGTATCCCAAGCCACTTGATTTTGAATGTTTAAAAAATAATAACAGAAACTTCCCTATTAAGTTAAATGATATAGAAAGATAAGGCTCCGCTTTTTATCGTTTCTAATTTCATGTTTCCATCTAAACAAAGTATTGTTCAAGAACAAACAATTTTAAAGTAAAAATTAACATCTAAAATATAAAAAAATAAGTCTATTGTATTTTTTATGTTTTTGAAAATAACAAAAAAATGAAAAACAGTCCCAACTCCTAAACCTTTTTTTTTTTTCTTTTGTATTTTCTTCGTACAAATCAAAAACACAAAAGTCAAAATGCAAAACAAAACCTAAAGCAAAAGGGTGGATTTGAAAGAATGATTGAGGAGCGAGCTTTTTTGATTATTAAGTTTTGCTGCAAGGAAATGGGCTAACATCCTAATTTGTTAAGTCGTCCATTTAAGTTGCATGAATATAAAACACTCGTTGTAAACTAAACGTAGTTATTGCCATGCGCTATTCCCCATAGAATATAAACATACCACCACTAGCATGTACAGCAAGGTGCAAAAACATAGCACATCAACATTCATGGAAATGCCTGAAAATAAGAACCTCCCCTCGTGGTAGTTAGGGTGCAACTGCTGCTATTAACGTTATAGGATGAGTTACATAACATGAAAAAAGAGGAAACACCTCAAATATTCAGCTACCACAACGAGCCATCTATGAATTTTTAATTTGGAAACACAATTTACCCACAAAATTCATCAGTATATCCAACATTGGGATCATTCAAACCCAAATATGTCTGAATTGATTTGGTACGATAAAGGTAAAAATAAAAATTCAGAATGTACCAAGTAACCAGAAAGTAAAGAACTCGGAAAGCAATAATATATAGAACAGAAAACAGTGAAGTCATAGAGGATTGGGTATTATAATAAAGGTACACAAGTTTGTGTTACTCAATAGCAAAAGCACAAGCATATTACTTAAGGAGGGTTTTGACAATTGTCTTGACATTCAGCTTCTTGAGATCGGTGTAAGATTGACCACATCCAACAAACATCACAGGAGACCCAGAAACATAAACCATAGAAAGCGCAGCTCCAACCTTCATACCAAAAATTTGATCCATATTAGAACATCCTCAAAACAACCGTTTAAAAAAGTGCTAAACTAACTGCTCCATAAATTCCTGTCATCTAAAAGATCGTCGCGATCAAACAATTTGCACAAACTGATCATACACTCGCGTGAGCGCACACAAGCTTGTAGTAGGCACTAGGACTGTTATGGTAATGGTAATTTTACCATTACCATATCATTACCAGTCGATCGGTAATCATTTTTTGTTGAAATTGGTATACCGGTTAAAACGGTATGATAACGGTAAATTTACCATTTTTAACATTAAATTATCGATTACTTTTTCTTCAATACCAGTGGTAACGGTAATTTTACCAGTCAATTTAAAACATATGTATATTCATCTGACAAGCTTTATAACATGCATTTAGAACCAAATAAATGATTAAATTTAGTTCAATATTAAGGTGAAATAATTCCAAGTGTACTTAATTTTTTTCTCATTTATGTTTTTTATTAACTAAGAGCGCATATGATATAACAAAGATGCATTGTGTACAAAAAACATATCAAGATACAAACTTTGATGGACAAATGGTAATTTACCATTACCAGTGTAATTGTTACCAGATTATCGTTATACCAATCAATCTGTAACGGTAAGCAATTTTGACTTACCGGTAACAACAGTAAGATAACCTTTACCATAACAACCCTAGTAGGCACAATTTACTCTTAAGGGAAATATATATCCTTTCCAATATATTTCAACTATTACTGTGATGTCAAAGTGACTGTTTATTAATAAATGAAACTTATAATACAAACCTTGTCATCAATTGTGTCAAATTTGGTGAGTAGGATTCCATCAATCAACCTTGTAGTAGGCACAGTGGAAAGATCGGCTAATTTCTGCAGATTAGACAAAAGTTGGTAAACCAATACTAGTAATTTATACTATGGAGTTTTATATTATGGAGACAAAGGAAATAAAATTAACTTCATATACCTGGTTGAATTTTGTTAGTTGATCCACAGCATCGTTTCCTACAAGTGCCTCTCCAACAAATAAAACAAGGTTTGGGTTGTTGAGGTTGATAAGCTTAGACAGTGCACGCATCAGAGGTTCATTATCCTGATGTACAAGGAATATTTTCAAAATGTGTACTCTATATCAAGCCATAAACATTCCACCAGGTAAATTTCCATATCTATTTACCTGCATCCTTCCAGCTGTGTCAACAAGAACAACATCTGAATTGTTGCGACCAGCTTCCTGAATTGCTTCCTTCGCGACAATTGCCGGATCTTTTTCATAACCTTTCTCAAATATAGGAATCTGCAAAGAAAATAATATCAATTTGTTTTACTTATGTACTCTCAAACAAAGCAAGATGCATAAAAAATGACCAACATTACAGGTATATTAACATGTACATAGTTTTCTGTCATCCACTGCTTCATGCAAATTCACATGTGAAGCTAAAATTGTTTTTTGTGGATTTTGGCATCAGAACAACTATAAATGGCTGAACTTGTTTTTTTTCACCTGGTGAATGAATATCTAGCATATGTGTTATTCAAAATCAAGGTTGTCAACATGAGATTCAAATTGTAAATCGTAAAGTTTAAATTTTAAATCGAAACGAGATTCAAATCAAAAATAGTAGATTTAAAAGATCCATACTTTTACATTCATATACACTTCGAAATTGACATTTATCTTTGAACTTCTACATCTAAACCTAAATTTCCATTTTTATTTTGTTTAGGAAGACTTAGAACCGAAGTTGTACACTCATATAAGTCAATTGAATGTACCGCTATGTATTGAATGAAAGTGCTTTAAAGTGATTTGAATCAAAATATAAATCGAATCGTAAAGGGATAGAATCGATTTGAAACGGGATTTAAATCGTAGGATTTTAAGATTTTTGACAACAATGTTCAAAATGATTTAAAAGTTGGAAGACAAAAAAAATCAAAAAAAAAAAAAAACACACACACACACACACACATATATATATATATATATATACATATATATGTGTGTGTGTGTGATATATATATATATATATATATCACAAAAAACTGCTTGTACAAATACTGTATAAATTTGCATACAGGGTCATATCACAAAAAGCTGCTAACATTATCCATCACACGGCCATTAAGCCAATCTCTTGAATCTTGATGGCATAAATTGCGGACTGAACATTTCTCAATAATGCTCACGAGAACGGAAAGATTATTTCCAAGAGAAGTAAAAAAATAAATAACAGTGTCTAAAGACTCTAAACAATATCTACCATATTTGCTTGGATTTTCAATCTGGGTAGCCATCATTTATAAGAAAGACACATTCTTTAGGTTGGAGCCAGTTATGATTTAAGTATCATTTACATTCAACTAATCAGTATGACTTAAGTATCATTTACATTCAACTAATCAGTGTAGTCAACAGCGAATAGCGCAAGGCTTGCGCTATGCGCTATTTGGTTCACTTTTTTTTTTTTTTTTTTTTTGCATTTTTAAATAACTAATCAAGTATATTATATCTAATTGAAATTTAATTCTATGTTTTTGCATATTTCATGCCGTATCCAAACCCTTCAATACTCCAAGCACAAAAACTATCATACTTTATGCATGTACTAAACATTTGTTGATATGTTAGAGAAAATTTAATAATTTTATATTATACATTAAAAATAATTGGTGGCTCATAATATATTTGTCTTATAGAATTTAAAATCTAGTCTTAAATGTGTGAATTATGATAAAATTTATTCTTGTTTTGTGAGTAATGATGATAAAATTATACAAACGAAATGCATGAAAAATACAATTTTGCATAAACTATAAAATATTTTCTAATGACAAGAATTAAGAATATAAACAAAAAGCAACGAAGTAAAAATAAAAGAAGTCAAAAACTATAATTATAAGTTATTTTGTGTTTAGAGATCTCACTTAGAATAGAAGGAAATATTTTGATACTTTAAGGGTAGCAAAAAAAATTGTCGTCCAGCATACTAAACATATTGGAATTGTTTTTAGATATTGCATGCATCTTTTTTTTTGATAATGCTCAAACAAACAAAAGAGTCCCTATTGTTTCTAGATATTGGATCTAATAGCCTAAACCAAAGAACATAGATATAGAATGGTGTATCTAGACAACGGTCCAACCAAATCAATTTCTTAGTAAAAAAAATTGTGAAATGCGTTAATAAAACTTGATGGAACACTAGCTAAAGCAATATGCAAATCATAGAAGGAAAAACTAAAAAAGCATGCATGCAGGATCGGAAAACATTGTAGATATGGTTGCATCTCAATGGGTCTGGGCTTTAATTACTATACAAAATTAAAAAATCAAATAGCGCGCGCTTCGATAAAGTAGCGCGCTATTTATGCGCTACAGGGAACCCCTGCGCTATTTTAGGTTCCATAGTGCAGAGCTTGTGCTATGCGCTATTTGGCGCTATAGCGCGCGCTTTGATAACACTGCAACTAATGTGACATATATCACTTGGTGCAATTCCTCATGTTATACAAATCCAACAATGCAGTAAGAATTTTTGAAAAACAGGTAATTGTAAATATCGCATAATGCTTTTTAAAACCTTGAATGAAAATACTATTTCTTTATAATAAGAAAATTACAAAACCCAAACCTACGAACTACAAGGATAAAAGGGCCCGACGCAAGACATAAGATGGCGCAGGACATAAGGCAACACAAGCATTTCCTTGCAAAGAAAAGAGCACTGCAAAAGTCATATCCAAGACAACCATGATAAGAACATGTTTGCTAGCTTGACCATGAACATGAAGACATAACCACCCTTTTTACAAGCTACTGAAGGTTGAATATATCAACTGATGCTGTAAACAGACAAATGTGATTGTGTTTTTACTACCAACAGCATGACAGTAAAACTCAAGTTTAAGATTGCTTTGAAGTTGCAACATATCAAATCAAAATTTCTGCAACATTACATATTTAAGTATACTTGAACGTAGAAAAGCAACGCAGACAGATTTTGTAATGGTATAATTCATACTGAATTAAATTTCATACCTGCAGTCTGCGAGCATGTGTCCTTAGCTGCTCCACAGCACCAGACCTGAAGGTATCACATGCTGCCATCATTACATTATACTTGTGTTGCTGGAGCCAATATGCAACCTGTAATACACAGAGATGTCTACATGGTTATACATTAAGAAGGAAAATAAGCATCCAAAACATCTAAAAATTAGGCGAGAGAAGGAAACCTTTGCAAGATTAGTAGATTTCCCTACTCCATTTACACCAACAAAAACAATGACATATGGTTTCCCTTGCTCCTTGGCAGCTTCTACATCTCTCAATATATCAATTGAACGTCTTGGAGTTAGAATACGAAGAAGAGCTTCTTCCATCGCTGTCTGTAGTTTTCAACCAAATCACGGTATGATTTTAGTGAGTTTTATCATATGCAAAAAAAAAAAAAAAGAAGAAGAAAAAAGTGTATTTAATATCCACATGAACAAATCATTTAACAGAAACCTGAACAGTTGAAGAGATTCTTGTAAATGATCCAAGCTTTTTCCCTTCAAGGCTAGCTGCTACTGACTCGCAAAGTTTCTCAGCTATTTCCTCAGCCTGCATATGTCAAGATCATGCATGCAAACAAGGAATTAAGGTACATAAAGTACGATTAGCCGTTACTAACAATAGAAATCTGTTGTTTTGTTTTGTTCTAACTTGATGAAACAAGATTATGATAGGTGTCCATCTATACTACAGGAATGAAAAGAGTTATATTATGCTGTTACACTTTGTTCATTTCTCCTTTTAAGCACAAAGCTTACATGCTGTCTAGAGCATAACTGGTCAATTGTGTGCTTAAGTTTAAAGATATGGAACAAATATACAAGGTAAATATAAGATTCTGCGGAAGTTGATATCAAGGGAGATGCTAAAGAAAGCAACTAAAATTTGTATTGTGATATTATCAGGAGAAAAAATCATGCATGCAATATACAAAGTGATGTCCTCTCTTCTTTGTTTGGTAGTGAACATTGAGATATGAAAATAAACACAAAATCTGACAATGTATATTTTAAACATTGTATTCCATTGTGATCACAGGAATTGAATTCAAGAGATCTATGGTTTATAGTTAAAATCTGTTGCAACACCAATTTGTATCTCAATAGAATTTTCATTCTATTTAGTCTAAGTTTATAAACAGCCATATTCCAATACATATGTGTACGTGTGAGCGCATATATTTATGTGTGTTTGTGTATATATGTCTGGTATGTATATATACGTACGTACGTATATAAGAAAGATTCCATAAGACCCATCTTTTGTAACATCCTTTAGCCTTTGTTTGACATCTTAAAGAATATTAATTACTTCAATCTTGTTTAAACAATTTAATTAAGATTACTTAACTAATTTAAATATATGAACTTGAACGTATAATAGTCATTGAGACTACGAAATGTAGATATTTGCTTGAAATCGTGAAAGAATTAAGAAAGCAGTGTAACCAACTGCAAAAATGATAATATACAGGATTGCAAAGAGACAAAAGAGAACAAAAAAGGGTAGGAGATTTCTACAATCAATGAGAAAGCTAAAAATTCTCGGCATAACCTATAACAGGAAATGAGAAAGCTAGAAATCTAGGCGTTACTTTTAATAGGACACTGAAGAGAAATTTGTAAACAGTTGTAAAAATTATGAAATGTAGGTATTTGAAATTAACATTGTTGGAGAGAAGTAATACAACACTCTGTCTAATTGTGAAAATCACACATTGTACTATGGAAATTTTCAAATAAACTACCATGAGAGAATTAAAAAAACCAGAAAAAATCCCAAGTTTAATAAGTTAGATGGTTTGTTGCTTTACTATTAGTTAATAGATTAATAAGTTAGATACTTCATTCATTGCATTTATTTTTATGTCAATATGTATTCTGTTTTAGGCATTGCAAAGATTAAATCAAAATGTAGTTGTGGGAGAGCCTATTTTAATAAAGTTAAATTTGAATTAACTGAATTGAAATAAGATTTAAGTGTACACTGGATTTATATTTCTAAATGATGTAAAATATCTAATTACTTCATAAAATCAAATACCATGTTTGTGCTGATTTATCTTTCATCAAATTTGATGTTTATATTCTTTTTAAAGTGTAAGCACCGGAGTCAAAATTTCTTCCTAACTGCGTATTCGATCGTTCGCGCCAAAAATAGGATAGAAACTGGAATTCAGATGCACCAAAAGAAATTTTGAATCAATGATTTGAAACCTATCTAAAAATTCAGTTCAAGTATTTGATGTCTATTAATGATGATGACGTGAATGAAAATAAGTAACGATCAATTGAAGTTATTAAATATATCATATCGTCATTGTTGACAATTATAGGTTAAATATATCTAACAATGCTAAATGAATTGCAACTACGGTGCTGTTATTAAGGGAACTATCAAATGTTAATACCTACACCTTCATCAATGTAAAAAAATTGAGAGAGGGTGTACAGCATTTTTAGTATTGCCAAAAAATGATGGCCTTTAATCCATAGCCTACATACCACATTCTTAGTCATCAACCTATCCTTTAGAGCTTTTAGTGCTGGTTTCAAGTCCGACTTCTCCAAAACTGAGTTTCCTGATATACTGAGAATGCAATGGTAACAAAAAGTTTTCATCAGTACATAGATCAGATATAATGTAACACTCAAATAAAAAGTAAAAATTAGACTGAATACTGAGATCAAAGCTGTAGTTCTGTAGTTCCAAAGTACACATAATCTATTTCATTCAACGGCAACAAAACAAAACGAAAATCACCACAAAATTATGTCAAAACACAACACATGTTTTACAGTAGATAAATATACTAAATGTCAAATGGAGAAACCTATGAACTTTACAGTTTATCGTACAAAATAATATTTAAGCTTCACGGATTCACGGACTTTGCTTTTCAAGTCAAAAGTTGTGACCATGTGGAAGAATAATGCAGATTTTTTCTCAAGCACACGAGTGAAAAACTAATACCTAGGGCTGTCAATGGGTCGGGTCGGGTCGGGTTCGGGTCGAGTCAATTCGGGTTCGGGTTGATTTATAAACGGGTCGGGTCAACCCGTTTATTAAAAGGGTCATATTTTCCCAACCCTAACCCGACCCGTTATAAACGGGTTGACCCGACCCGACCCGTGTAACCCGTTTAAATAAGTGGGTCGTGTTGGGTTGGGTTTACCCGTTTGACCCATTGATAGATATTGCATACTAATATAAGCAACAAAAGAACCAAATCACTAACGTGCACACTGTTATATAATCATCAACATGCAACAAGTTGCAAAGTCACCAACACACAACACATATATAAAGCATGAAATCACCATATACAAAAATCACTTTCTATACATTAGTATATATTCTCATACTGCATAAATTGAAGACTACCCGTATGGGAAAGATACAGTTGTTATAAGTAAAATATAACTAACAACATACAAGAATAAATTAGTAAAATATAATAGCTTACATATACGAGCATACTTATTACTGCATACATAAAAGATTAACACTAATAGTATACATAAAAGACTAACAGTATGAAAGAGATACAACATATAATTGGCTTTGGCGGGTCAAAATCGGGTTAGCGGGTCAACCCTAAACCCACCCGTTTATAAACGGGTCAAATTCGGGTTGACCCGAAAATGACCCGCTAACTAAATGGGTCGGGTTAACCTGCTATTTCTGTGCGGGTTTCGGGTCGGGTCACGGGTCGTGTAGGAAATTGACAGCCCTACTAATACCCACCATTCAAAGATTTTAACATACTTGCATTCAGCCATAGTAGTTAAGGCGCAAAGGCGCAAGGCTTGAGCCCTAGGCTTTTTTGAGCTTTAGGCTTTTATACAAGTATGGGTTTTTTTGGTAGAAAAAAATCTACACTACAAAATGCTACTAAAAATGATAAATTTAGTAATAAAAAAACATAGATTAGTAGGTATGAAGTCACAAATGCAATTTCAAAATTAAAATGATCACAAATTCAATAGAATTAATTATTTAAAACATAACAATTTAAACTTTAAAATTAAAACATAATAAATTTTAAAACACATCTAAATTTGAAGTTAAAATTTAAAACATAACTCGGTAAATTAACTAACAATTAAAGTTTAAACCTTTAAACTAATTAATTCAAATGAAAAACTGTTGCTGATATTAGAAACACACACGCACATACAACTGACGGTGGCTGAAGCAGCGGTAGATGCAGCAGCAGTTTTTTGTAGTGTTGAATGCGTTAAAACAAAAGGGAAAACCCTAAAAACCGGATAAAACCGCTGGAAATTTGAAAGCTGAGAGTCAGATCGGGTCCAAATGAAAGTGGGCTTGGCATAAAATCAATTATTTCTCGAGGCGTGCTTATTTAAGCCTCAGCACCTCGAGAAAAGCGCCAAATGAGAGCTTTATTTGTGCCTCAGTTAGCCGAGGCACCTCAAAGGTCAGTGAGGCGCAAAGCCTGCTCCCGATCCTTAGGCGCCCCTAGGCGTGCTTAAGCGTGCACCTTAACAATAATCATCTCAACAATCAACAAACTTTAAAACATGACAAAACCACGTATTAGTTCAAAATCTAAACAATGTTGATCAACCAACAATTTCTAGTTTGGGTTTCACATTTGTTCCATAAAAAGTATAGCTTCCACTTTACCAAAATATTATCCCTATGTTTGTTCGGATGGTATATACACACGTTTATAACTTCATTTCTTTTGTTCCTCACGTACAAGATATCTGAAACGTGTATGCATGCATACCGGACGACAGACGTCATGTGTTCAAATTTTGAGTAAAGATAATCATAAAGTTAAAATTAAAAATAAAAAATAAAATAATAGTGGTGATAATACAAAAGATATAGGTAGTACAATTTAAAAGATATCACAGCAGTTGAAGAAGCAAATTTCAGCAGATAATCAGAATAGCACAGTTATATAGTCGGATTTAAGACATAAACTAAGAGATGTTTTATCAAACAGATTTTCACAAGGCGAGCCGATAAGGATAAGATAACGTTCTGGTGCGACATGACAAATTTTGACGGTAACAACCATTACAGAAAAGACAACTGCTGACTTTTTCGATTACTATAATTTACCATCTTAACAGTACATGCATGTGCGCCCACCGTATTATTTCCTTATAGGGACGACAGAATCTAGAGGTCCACGTAGTGAGACGTCCAACTGAAGGAAATAAAGAAAATTAGGCGTGTAATGGATTCCAAATATCTGACCACCAGTTCACATATGAGCAATTTTACTATGATACTGATAGTGTCATATCCGATCTGTTGATCCCGGTCAACATCCACCCACCCAAAATAATATGTGCTGTTGTGCTTTTAGGGATGATAATTTTGCCAAGCAGTAAACTACAGCATGGCAGCATGTCAAAATATATTTTGCTAAGTTACAAAAATACCATCTTGTCATGGTAATGAATATAGGATCAGATTAGAAATTGCTAACATTAGTTTGGATGAAAGTTTTAAAATTAGGGAACTCTAAGTGACAGGTCTGACACTACATAACCAGCTGTGATATTTTACCACTACAGTGCTTTATTAACAAAGAACCCAGTCTGAGATTAAATTACTCCAACAAACAACCTTATTAATGATAATATAATAATAACTAGAACAGAAAAAGATATACCTTTGAAACATTGAGGAAAACCAACCCTTTTTCTTGGCACTAGGCTTATTACTTTCCATTTCCTCGTCATCCTCATCTTCGCTGTCACTGCTCAGGACATCCTCCTTATCCATCATACTCTTACCTTCATCCACCTTCACTATATCTCGGACCTCGTCGCCTCCATCAACAACCGGATCCGTGAAGTCCAATTTGACATCCTCCTCCTTCTTGGTTTCATCCCAAACCCTATTTTTCTTCACTATCTTTTTTGCTTCTCCTTTTAAAACTTTATTTCCAGTATTACCCATGTTAGCAGTGTTAGTATCATTTTTCTTTCCTCCTTTTGATTTCAGTTTAAGTAACTTATTTACATCAAAAGCCCCCGCTTCGGGCGCACCATTCTCTTTACCTTTTACAACAGTATTAACATTAGGAAGTGACATGGATTCTTTCATCCCATTGTTCACATTCTCTTTCATTTTTTTACCACCATCATCATCACCGTCATTTTTTGCAGTACTACCATCACTCCCCGCATTCTTCCCATTCTTCTTCCTCCCATTGCTCAAACTTGACCCAGAACTCACCTTTTTACCCAAAACAGGTGGATTCTTTCCCATCTGCTTCAACTTCCTCATCTCCTCCACTCTCGCCTCTGCCTCCTTATGTAACTGCCTAAAAATTTCATCGAACTCATCATATCTCGTCTTTTTTGGCTCATAAATCCCTGAAAATTCGCGCTTCACTGCATTCAACAGATCATCCACATACAAAAGATGCAAAATCCTCTGGTAAACGGCAACAAACACAAGACCCAAATCATTATTGAAAGTCCATTTCAAATTGTAAGATCCACCATGCGCTTCATAGCTGAAAGACGATTCAGCAGATCGTTCTTCTAGAAGGCAGGATTTGATTAGGGTTTCGATTGGTGATCCCTTCAACGCGTTGCTTAATTCTCGGCATGTCCAGAGAATCAATCCTCCTCGCGTGAAGATTAAGAGCTGTTCCAGCATGGTTTTTGTCCTGAAAAGGCACAGAAGTAGGATCAATTGATCGGAAATCAAGGAGATCTAAATCGTTTTGAAACTTTGGGAGATACCTGAATATGAAATCCGGAGTTTAGATTAGAAACCTAGAAAGTTAATAAATTAGTGTTTGAAATTGGAAATGGAAAAACGAGAGAAAGATACCGAAGAAAATCAAGGAATGTTTGGCGTTGGGAAGGGAGTCTTAAAGCGGGACGAAAACGCGGCGACAGCCGTGTGGAACATGGCTTGGTCAAATATGTCCGGCCAAATTTACCTATGTTACATGAGAGATAATTGCACAATAATAGGAAAAAATGGACCGTCTAAATATAATTTAAAAAACAAATATTGTATTTTTAATTAATTGACTATATCATGATAGATTTAAAAATTAGTTGCATTTAAGAATTTGTTTTATTTATAAATTAATCTATTTAAATTTATTGAAAAATATTGCAATAAAACTAGGATATTAAATGTCGATCTGAAGTACGTTTAAAATAAAATGAATTTTGCAAATACAATCATACATTGTAGATTGAACTATTGAAAACACTGAAGAAAAAGAACACAATGTTTTTTATTTTTCAGTACATGAGCGTCAATCTTTAGAAATAAAAATATTAAAAAAAAATCCACAACAAGATTTTAGACACGTAACATAATAGATACACCAAATAAAGTGAAAACTGAAAGAAATTAAACAATTTATCTTCCACGACAAAACAATAAGCATATCAATAACAAATTTTGTAAGTAATGCATCTAAGATGTCTTCCAAATCATTCCTATACATGAAAGTGCAAAAGTGAGACACGTCAGAATCATGACATAAATTAGGATATAAATGAGTGTATCAATATAAAATAGAAACATCTCACATTTTTTTAATATATAATGGACGGTTGCTAACTATAAAGGAAATAAGAAAAGGCTCGTCGAAGGAAAATGCAAAGGTTAAAAGGAAGGCATCCTAGCATGCTCATAGCCTTTTAATAGTCAATATAATCATTCATGTAATCTATGTTTTGAAATAATTTTTATTTTGTTGAACGATGCAACCAGTGATACATGGTATAATATTGAGATGGTGAACTAATTTACTGTTTAAGCTTTAATTTGCATAGATATTTTATACTAACTTTAATACCTAATACAAATTTAGTTTAGAAAAAAAACCAAATACAGTTATTGTATATTTAATATAAAATTAATCAGAGTTCACAAAGTTAATAAAGGTATACCCCAACCGTGTCTTTGCTTATTTCTTCTTACATGCTTGATCAAAAAACCCATAAAACTAATTAAACCCAACACTAAAATCAGATAATATCATCTATTGTTGACGCTACATGTAACAATCCTGAATTTTGGAACCAATTTAAAATTTATTTTTAATTGATTTTAATGGATTTTGAATATTTAAAATGATTTTTTTCTAGGAAAGTAACAATTTAAAACTTATTTAAATCGAATTTTGAACGTATAAATTTAAAAGTTAATTAAAACGAGCGTGTAACGTCGCGGTAGTTTGAAAATTTGGTTTTAAACTTTAAATGAATAAACAGAATGCAGTATAAATCGGATTTCAGTAAAACAAGAAACGTTAGAATCTATTTATTTATATATTTCTAACGAATGTGAAAAATTGAGATTTCATACTACAAATTATAAGTTATGTCTAGATTAAAATTTAAAATAGTCGCTATGAAATTTATTAATATTTTACTATTATTTAAGCCCTTAAAAATAGTCATTTTGCAAACGACCTCCGTTTTCGGTGAAACTAATTTTGTTGGATCCGGAACGTCAAATTATTATAAGCTTTAAAATTTCAAGCCAATTGGAATTAATATGTGGGCGTGGTAAATTTAAATGTGTGTTGAGTTTCAATTATACATTTAATATGCTAGTTAAAATGCCATTTTTCAAACGGTCTCCAAATTCGATGAAATTAGTTTTGTTAGAACCGTATTTTCAAAACAAATCAAGATTTCAAAATTCATAATTTTCATAGTCAGTATGCGACCGTGGCAAATTAATTTATACGTTCAAATTTAATAATTAAAGTTTTATTTTAATTATGATAAAAACTTATTAAAACAGTCAAATCAGCTTACGAAACACATCTCATTATGTCCGAAATGGGGGTATTTAGCTAGAGGCGATAATTGTTGGGGTTCGTTTGGAGTTCATGGCATTAAACAAGTAATTTACGAATTAAATATTATTACTTAAATATATATATATCTTATGATTGCTCAAAACCCTCATTTTTGTTTACCCTGGTCAACGCAGGTCTGGAGCCGCCACCATCACGTTCGAACGACCGAAATGCTCAAATTTTCCTTTCTCTATTTATTCTCATGTTAAGAATTAATCCAGGATCCTAAAACAAAAATTCAAGAGCGTTCCATGATCTTCAATTTGGCATGGCGATGATCGTTTCTAGCAAGGTACATCGCACGAATTTCACGTTGAAACTCTCGACAGTCGCACGTGGTTCTAGGGCCAATGGGGGCAGTAAGTTGATTAGGGCGCCAGGCGAGAGGAGCTCCGTCGTAGCCGGCCAACGTGGGGTGTTAGATCCGAGGTTGGTGCCTCGTAGTTGATGCGCGGTGGAACCCTGGTACTGAACAATGGGTTCGATTTGTTCGTGAGCTTCCTGGAAGAAAATAACGATGGGGTAAAGAGATTAAGGGAGGGTAATTATATTAATTACTTAATTAATTAGCTATTAATGTAATTAATGTGGTTAAGGTTTAAACGTTTATATATTTCTCATATGATATCAAAATCGAATGAAATCAATTGCGTTGGAATCGTCTCAACGAACGTTACGCCGTGGAACAGACCAGGACTGAAACAAAGCTATCTGTAGTTTATGATAAAATTAAACGTCTGTTTAATTTTATTAAAACAATTGTTTTAATAACGATTTCAAAACCGATCAATGTGAGAACTCTCTCACTCAAATTATTCGTACAGTTATTTATTTTAATAACTGGATATATATTGGTTGCTTGTGATTACAATATTTGTTTCGTGAATGATGAATGTTTATAGTTTTAACGTTATCATTATTAAACTGTGATTATAAGTGTTGATAAATAAAACGTTTATATTATAAATGATTATGGGATGACGATTTACCCACCCGTCTCCCAAATATGTAGATATGTTCACATGGACAGTGATGAAAACCACATATGGGTATTATAACGATAATTTTACACATCGCCCAAGTGTACAAATAATAATTTATTATTTATTGGTTGAAGACCTCACACGGGTCTCCGGATGATAATTAATTTACACATCTCCCTTGCATTTAATTGAATGTCAATCAATTGATTGACAGAACAATGTAAACATTATTTAATTATTTAATGCTTATACAGTTGTAAATGCTCTTTGGATGTTATTTGAATGATTAATAGTTGTTTATCACTATTGTTGAATATGTGTAATGTATGAAATCCATATAATTAAAATTATATGGTAATTGATTGAGCTGCATTCCAATTCAGAATATAAACAAATATTTTGATATAATATTTGGTTAAAATTCAAAATATGATTTTGATGTTTGATTCTGGATGGATACGAAAATATAAAAATATAAAGCCAAGTTAAGTAGATATACGCCATTTTAACTCAAATGGATATTTCTATAGATTTTATTCATTTTTATGTGAATATCGAAAAGATTTGATTTCAAAATATGATATTTTGAAATTATTATTATTTTGAGATTATAATAATATGAGATTTTCAATTTTGATTTAAAAATTGAAACGGAAGTTGAAATCATTTTTAAACGAGATTTTAAATGTTTTATAAAGTACGTTTTGTAACAACCCGAAAATCTAGGCCAGTTTAAAATTTTTATTTTGGCAATTTTAGCGAATTTTGATTATTTAAAATGAATTATTTTAAATAATATCGACGAGAAAATTTATTTTGAATATAATTCGACGTATATATTATATACGTCGTTGTTAGAATATAAATATTTATATATAATTATAAATAGAATTGAAAATGGCGCGGTAGTTCGATAATTCGATTTCAAACTTCAATTGAACATACCGGGTGCAAAATAATCCGGATTATAGTGAAACCAAAAATAATGGGATCTAATTGATAATATCTTTCCAGCGAATCCGACAAATCAAGATTTCATAGCGGGAATCAAAGGATATGTCCAGTTGAAAATTCTGAATAGTCGCTATGGAATTCAGGCCCTTAAAAATGGACATTTTGCAAACGACCTCGGATTTCGACGAAACCAATTTTGTTAGGTCCGGGATGTCAAGTTATTGTTAAATTCCAAATTTCATAATTTTTCGAATCAATATGTGAGCGTGGCAAAGGAAAACGCGTTTGACCAGTTTCAGTTGATTTTAATCGACTGGAAATTGGCCATTTTTCAAAAAGTCTCAGAATTCGACGAAACTAGCTTTGTTAGGACCGTATCGTCAATACGAAGCTAGAAAATATTTTTCGAGAATTTCTAGAGTTAGT
Source organism: Allium sativum (assembly GCA_030737875.1). Taxonomy (NCBI): domain Eukaryota; kingdom Viridiplantae; phylum Streptophyta; class Magnoliopsida; order Asparagales; family Amaryllidaceae; genus Allium; species Allium sativum. Next base: position 973,580,162 of record CM060915.1, on the reverse strand, counting down.
ATGTGACCCCGATAATTCGAAATGTACGTTTAAAATTCAATATAGTGATTTAAATGTAAATTTAACGGGAACTGATCGAAACAGTCGAATCAGCTTACGATGTATATCCCATTGTGTTCGGAATGGGGGTGAAACGCTATGGACGACAGGCGGTGGGTCCCGTTTCGAGTCCGGAATTTTAAGTTGCTTTTTGGAGAATAAAATAATTTAATTAAATAAATATATATATTATAAAACCCCGTACCCCCCCCTTTTTATTCTCCAATCAGAAAAAGAAATTGAAAATTAAAAACCGATCCTCCTTTTCACCGTTGACCCCGTCGCTCCCCCTATCTCCACCGCGCCTCCGTAGGAGGGCCCCACCTCGCGTCGCCCGCCACCTCCACCCCTCTCGCTCCCTTCTCGCTCCTCTTCTGTTGAGACCCGAACCCCCCCCCCCCCCATCGCGATTCTCCCTCCTCTTCCAATTAAGCCGCCGCCGCACCCACATCCACCCTCAGGCGAACCTCCGACCACCGCATCCGCCTGCTCGTCCACCGCCACCCTGTTTCACCGCCAACCACCATGTCCCGACCCTCCAATCACGAATGAACAACCCCTCCCTCTAGAAGAAAAACCCTGTAAGTTTTTTTAACTATATTTTATTTTGTTTTATTTAAAGCTTTCAGTTTTATCCATTTTTAACTTAAAATAATTAGTTTTAAAAACCGGCTTTTTATATATGAAAGAAAATTATTTCAAAAACTCATATTTTAAATAGAAATAAAGGTGTTAATAAATTATGATTTTGATTTGTATGTCGGATTATAACTTTGACGATGAAAAGATTAAAACTTTGATGTAAAAGATTATAGTTTTGACAATTAATGGAATGTGATTTTTATCATATATAAAGATTGGACTTTTAAATGGAAAAAGATTAGAACTTTAAAAGGTGAAAAGATAGGATTTTTATTTGGTAAAAGGTATGATCTTTATATTTTTAAAAGTGATAAAAATATGATTTTTATATTTTCAAAGTATTAAAAATATAATCTTTACCATATAGAAATATTAAAAATATGATTTTTATATTTTTAAAGTATTAAAAATATAATCTTTATAGGATAGAGAATATAAAAATATCATCTTTGTATATGTAGCAAAATAAAAATCTGATTTTTATTTTATATACGTTGAGATAAAGTGGTAATTTTTATAATGATGGAAACTTTATTTTTATAAAGGCGAAAACTTTATTTTTATAAAGGCGAAAACTTCATATTAGAAAAGGCGAAATCTATATTTTTATAAGGGCGAAATCTATATTTTTGAAATGGAATTTTTGTCTATATAGTAGCAATGTAGAAATAGAATTTTTATCCATAGAACGAGATAGTAAAAATATGATTTTTATATATGGAACTTCGAAATAAAAATATGATTTTTATATTGAATAACGAAGTCAAAATTCGATTTTTACATATGTAGTGAAAGCGGACAACGAAAGCGACAAAAGGCGAGTTGGCGAAGATTTCCTGCATTGGAAGTGCCGTGGAGCTAGGATAGCTATTTGTGAGAATTTCTCACCTTTCAATTTCATTTCTATTTATATATATATATACTAGGATGCAGACGGTGCTTAGTAGCACCCGACACAACCGTCCACAGACCATGGACTTGTTTGTTTGGTTGCATAGCTTAGTTATATGATTTGATTTGAATATGATTTGATTTGAATTTGATTGTTTGGTGATTTTGATTGATGTGTGAATGGTGTGGGCCTTCACTAGACCGGGGATAAGGCTAGGCCTCGTCCCGTTTCTAGTATCGTGCCGTTATGCCGCCGAAATTTTCTAAAAGTTTAGGAAAATAAAAATATCATTTTATTTAAAGAATGAACTGAATAGAAATTCATATGTTGGAATAAAATGTTTTGTCGTTAAAAATATAATTTTTAACGTGAATGTGAATAGATAAATATTCATTTACAAACCAGACGGTTTGTTTATGTACACCTATTTGAAGGACATTGATTGGGTCGATAAATTTCACACATCGCCCAACTGCACGAATAAAAATCTGTGTTTGATTGTTTGAAACCCCACACGGGTGTTGGGATGAAATTTGAAGTTCACTCATCCTGATTGATTAAATATGTCGATCGATTGATTGACAGGCTGTTATAAGCGTTGAATATCTATATTTGATGCTTATACAGGGTAGTGCACTTTGGTTGATGGTTGATTATTTTCAATGCTATTATATACATGTGTTGTATGAAAATCCATATAATTAATTTTATATGGTGATTGATTGGGCCTCATTCCAATTTTGAAAAATAAAGAATATTATAAAATAAAAGTTCATGTGTTGACAGTACTCATTCATTGAGATTGGTCATGTGTTGAACGAAATATTTTAGTAATAAAGTTTACATCTTTATCAATATAAAATAAAAGTTCATGTGTTGACAGTACTCATTCATTGAGATTGGTCATGTGTTGAACGAAATATTTTAGTAATAAAGTTTACATCTTTATCAATATAAAATAAAGGTTCATGTGTTGACAGTACTCATCCATTGAGATTGGTCATGTGTTGAACGAAATATTTTGATAATAACAACTATTTTGAAAATAGAAATTTATGAAGCCGTGTTGATTAGATTGACGCCATTTTGACGTGAACGATATTTATATCGATTTTAACGATTTCGAAATGAATTGAATTGAAAACGATTTCGAAATGAATTGAATTGAAAACGATTTCGAAATGAATTGAATTGAAAACGACTTCGAAATGAATTGAAAACGAATTCAAATTGAATTGCAAGCAAATTGAAAATGAATTCAAATTGAATTGAAATTTGAATTGAATAGAAATGAATTTTAAAACGAATTTAGAAAGAAGAATTCAATTTTGATTTGAATTGAAAAGAAAGTTGAAATAGCTTTTGAAACGAATTTTAAAACTATTTATATAATTCGTTTTAAATAGAAATCGACGAAATATATTATATATATTATATATATAATATAATGGCCTGAATAGAACGCGCCGCGGCAGTTCGTAAATTTCGACCATTTATTTCAAACGGACATTACGGGAGATCCGACCGTCGGATTCTCCTAAAACCGGAACCGTTGGGTTCGTATCGAAAAGAGCTTTCTAACGAATGTTAGAAATTTGAAATCTAACGGTTGGATTTGGAATTATGTCCAAATCAAATTTGAAAAAGGTCGCTGTAAGTGCAGTTCGATGGCCATTGATGGAAATCGACTGTACAGGCCTTGATAAAATTATTAAAAATAGTAATAATTTGTGTAAAATCATAAGAAATGATTTAGAAAGAATTGGGATGAAAAACTCCATATTTGAAAAGATAAAAATAGATTTTTATCGAAATGAACTAGTTTTGAACTAGAATTATAATTCTTTTTTTTTAAATAAATAAATTGAATTTGAAAAGGGTTTTGAAAATAACCAGAATATCCAATGATTGCATTGGAGTGGATTTGAATCGAAATTGTCTTCGGAATATTTCGATGTTGGAATTCGTGATTATACAGGTGTTGTTATGGAAATTTGAAAGATATATATTTATATCGTTATTTCCAATACGACATTTGTTAATCGTAGAATTTGATATTGAATATAAGCCGATATATTTTCTATTCAGAGCCTTATATGGAATATCAAATGTGATTTGGGTTTGTCGTGAATGGTGTCTTCACTAACACTGTTCTTGAACCCAGTTGAGAAAAGATTAAATCTTTTTATTTAGATTTAATGAAGTGTACCAATTAAATAATATTTAATTGGAATTGAATTGATATTGATTTTTGGGTTTATCGTGAACAGTGTTTTAAATAACACTCGTTCTTTAACCCGATAATTAATGAATGTGACTTTGGGTTTATCGTGAACCGTGTTTTAAATGACACTGATTCTTTAACCCAGTTAACGATTAAAACTAAGTGGAGTTTTAATGAATCTTTAATTAGATTGAAATAATCGAGAATGGAGTATCACCAGTTTTACTCCAGGCGATAGTTAAATCTTTAATTAGATTTGAACGTGAAATGGTAATTGAATTTACCGATAACACTGTGGTGTTAGATATGAAGTATTACCAGTTTTACTTCATGGGATAAATAGGTTGGGATTGGGAAATTAAAACAAATGATTACTTCGGTAAGTTTCGTTAATCCCGGCTAGTTGAATCGAAATTCAAAAGAATAGAATAAAGAATAAATTCAAGGAATTTATCTTGGATAAAATTAATGGGAACCTTTCCCTATGAATGTGAAATTTAGAAACTAACTGTCGGTTAGCTAAGCAGAATGGTTTTCTGGATATTGATCTGATGTTGGTTTCGGCCTTCGAGGTTAATATTTGGGGAATTATTCTCTTGATTAATTTACTGTTAGTGACTAATGAATTGGAATGAGGCGTATGTTGTGTTTGTGTAACACTTATTTAAAATATACGCGAGTTATTCGGAAAGACCGGGTTTATCCCATTCTGAATAACTGATACGACGATAAGTCGAAGATGAAGACGGTGGTCGAAGACCGGAAGTCTTCACGTCGTTTGGGTAATTACTGATGATCTTGATTGGGCTGTACACCCAAGAAGATGGAAACAGTTAGTGGTCGTCCAGACGTACTTGGAGATCGATGGATATGCGGGGTACTAGGTGCCTCCGGTTTCGTTCAGACCCAGAACGGACTTGTAAATGGACTGTGTGTCTGACATTGGATTTTAGTCCGTGTGATTGATCTCTATTAAATATATATCTGTTTGGCGGCGGAGAATTTATTCTCTTGCTTAACGCCCTTCTCTGAGACGTACGAGCTCAGGGGTTATATATCGATGGATATCAAACGCATGGAGTGAATTGCCTGTGTGGCATGCCTAAGTGGCAATTGATCGAGACTTCTGTTGAAAAGCAAAGTCTTGTGGTGATGATCAAAGCTCGGCCTTTGTGGCGTAGCTTTGTGTAACGTTTACCTCGCGTGTTTCACACCCGGTATGAACCAAAAACGGGAGACGGACCTCAGGGAGGACTTCGTTTCTTTCTAGTTAGAAGTGGCGTCAGTGGTTTTACACGCCCTGACGAGTTTGACTTATGTGGTTGTTGCTGTTGCGAGGCGCCTCGGATTGATCGGTCGTTCTCGAACCGATGGAGTCATTTAGTGGCTCATTTACGCCCCAAAGGGCGGGGAAACGTAGTGTTCAGGCATTTTAATCCACATCGGTGGACCGGCCCTGTCGCTCCTAGGGTCACTCGAGCTCTGATCCTGTGGCTCGGGCTAGAGAGTCACGAATCGGTTGAGGACTATCTTTTGCCTCGGTTCATAGATGGAAATCCAATTTCCAAATACGTGACATTTGCGGTTTTATTTGTAGAGCCTAGTATGGCGACATGATATATGGTACCCATGCCGCCTATGATTGATACTTATGATTTGAAGTTGTTTTATACACTATGCACTTATAATAGTATCAAACGATTTGTTTTAACCGTATCAAGCATTCTTTGGCTGTTATTAGGGAAAACCCTATCCTCGGCTGCGTTGCATTGTGTGATGGGACCTGGGTCTTATAACAGCTTCATTTTTCTTTATTTAGCATTGCGCTGTTGTTTTATGCACTGGTATTCTTGGGAGGAAACCCGTTCCGTGTTATACGGCGTGGTCCCTTGATTTACCTAACTTTAAAATAAAGAATAACTGTTTTAGTTCTCACACCAGTCCCATGACTGACCTGGAGTTTATTGTTTTAACCTAAACTCTGGGTGCCCCTATTTTGACACGGGCAGCTAGTAGTTGCGGTTTTGCAGATTTATATTCACAGGATCCTGGTTTACAGCTGGAATGATATCCGGAAAGCTTTGTATCCGTATATCTCTTCTAGTTGTGTATTGTATTATTTTCCGCTGCTATGTATTTAAATGTAATTTAAATCTCTGATAATTCTGTATATTTATTCATTAATACTCTGTATATTCTTGTAATCTGATGCATTGTTGTAATATACAATGAAATGTTCTTCTGTATGCGTTCTGTTTTGTCCTGTTCTCAAACGATAGGGCGTTTCGAACGGCCTGGATCGGTTTAGCGACTGGTTCGGACCGAGCGAAATTCTTTGCCGTCACACGTTTTAATTGGGGAATCGACTAAATTAATTACATATATTTAAATGACCTGAATAGAACGTGTCGCGTAGCGATCGTTCCCTGATTTCAACCATTAACTTTGAATTAACATAATGGGAGATCCGACCGTAGGATTCTTCTGAAATTGGAATCGTTGAGTTTGTATCGAAAAGAGCTTTCGAGTGATAATAAAAGATTTGAAATCTAATGGTTAGATTTTAGGAAATGTTGAATTCAAATTTGAATAAAAACAACGTCAGTGCAGTTAAATGACCTGAAAAATCATTTAACTGAAATGGCATATTTTTAAATGAGTAAAAATAGGGAAAAATTATGTTAAATCATAATAAATGATTATAAAAGATTTTGGATGAAATATTCCAAGTTCATAAAGATAAAAGATATTTTTTTAAGAATAAGTTGTTTATCAACTTAAGTAAAGAATTGAAAGGAATAGAAATGGTTTTAATATAACCAGAATTTTCCCAACGTATGAATTAGAATGGATTTGAATGGAAATTATCTTTGGATATTTCGATATTGGGTTTAATGATTATACAGATATCGTTGGGGAATTTGGAAGATATAGATATTGTTATTCCCAATACGATATCTGTTGGTTTCAAAATTTGATATTGAATATAAGTCGATATGATTTCTATTCAGGGCCTTATATTTAATATCAAATTGGATTTTGGGTTCATCGTTAATGGTGTCTTTAATAACACTTCTTAAACCCAGTTGAGAAAGGAATAAATCATTAATTAAGATTAATGAAGTTTTCCAATTAATAAATATACGGTAGTTGATTTTGGGTTCATTGTGAACAATGTTTTACATAACATGAGTTCTTACAACCCAATTACAGTGAAGATATGATTTGGAATTTATAAATCTTTTAATTAAGATTTAATGGAATTTTTCGAAGGTAAAGTTTTCCAATTTAATATATTAAATTGAAATTGAACGGAATTCGATTTAATAATCGAGATGAGCTTCTGTGAAGGAAGACCATTACTATTTATGGAATTTAAAAGGCTTTGTCGTTATTCCACTTATAATATTAGTTTGATATAAAAATTTATATCGATTATAACTGATTCGATTTCCGTAAAGGTTTCGTTAGGATGAAAGATGATTTGGGGTTTATCGCGAACTGTGTTTTAAATGACATTGGTTCTTTAGCCCACTTAAAGACAGGATTAATTCCTACGTTGAATAATCATTAAGTAATGATTTTTGAGATTAAAACTAAATTGGAGTTTTAATGAATCTTTAAATAGATTGAAATGTGAATGAGGTAATTAAATTACCGAATGCAAGAAATGTTTGAAATGAGTACCACCAGTTTTACTCCATGCGATAGTTAAGTCTTTAATTATATTTGAAACATGAAATGGTAATTAAATTTACCGATAACACTATGGGTGTTAGATATGGAGTACTAGCAGTTTTGCTCCATGGGGTGAATAGGTTGGGATTGGGATAATAAAATGAATAATTACTTCGGTAAGGCTCGCTAATCCCGACTAGTTGATAAACCTTAATTTGGTTTAAGTTGTGAAAAGACATTACGAAATCTTTTGAAATGATTTCCAATGAAAGGATTAAACAATAAGTTTAAAAGAGATAATCTTTGATAAAATTAATGGGAATCTTTCTCAAGAATAAGAATATTTGAATAAAAGAATATTCCGGATTGGAATGAGGTGTATGATGTGTTTTTATATCACTTGATTATAGTATACGCGAGTTATTCGGAAAGACCAGGTTTAACCCTTTCTGAATAACTGATACGACGATTAAAAGTAGAAGATTTGAAGACAGTGGTTGAAGACCGGAGATCTTCACATCGTTAGGATGATTACTAATGTCTTGATTAGGCTATACACCCAAGATGAGGTAGTAAGTGGTGATCATCCAGATGTACTTGGAGATCGACCGGTTATGCGAGGGCCTCTCTCCTGTATTGGACATATGGGACGAGGAATAAGGTGTCATTGGTATCGTTCAGACCCAGGACGGACTTGCAAATGGATTGTATGTCTGGCGTTATATTTTGCACTGTATTCATTGATCTCTGCTAAATATATATATCTATTTGGTGGCAGAGAATTTATTCTCTTTATTAACACCCTTCTTTGAGACATACGAGCTTAGAGGTTTTATATTGGTAGAAATCAATGGTATGGTATGGATTGAAAACTGGGCATGCTGAGTTGCATGGATCAAAGCTTTTGTTGAAAAGTATGGCTTTGTGGTTGATGATCAAAGCATAGCTTTAATATAGTGTCGCTTTGTGTATAACATTAACTCGCGAACTTCACACTACGGTAACCAAAAACGGGATAAAGGACTGCAGTGAGGACATGTGTTTCTTTCTAGCTAGGAGCGATATCATGGTATGGAGCCCAGACATTTTACTTCTATGGAGGATGGATAGTGCGGTACCTCGGATTTGATTTGGGTTGCCAATGGCCCTTGATGGTCGACATATTGACTAAATTTTAGGTCTCATAGGACTGGGAAACGTATTGTTCAGGAATTACTAATCCACAAACGTAAGAGTGGACCAGCCCTACCGCTCCAGGTGCACTTGCGAGTGAGTCATGAGGAACGGGCTAGAGTGTCTCAAATCGGATAAGGAAGATCCCTTGCCTTGGTTCATAGATAGAAACCCAATTTCCAATACGTGACTTTCGATTTCAGTTGTAAACCTATATGGCGACATAATAGGGTGGGGGTACTATGTCGTCTATGATTGATACATTTATATTTGCAGTTGATTTCTTCACTATGCACCAACAAAAATAAAAAATAAATTTCGTGTATCAAGCATATTTTGCCATTTTAAGGAAAAACTCTATCCTCTGGTTTGTGTTTGCATTGTGTGATGGGACCTGAGTCTTATAATGACTTCATTTTTCCTTTTAGCATTGCATTGTTTGTTTTATGGTATTCTTGGAAGAAAACCTGTTCCGTGTCATGCGGCATGGTCACTTGATTTACCCAGCATTAAAATAAAGTTAATAACCATTTTAGTTTTCACACCAATCTCATGACTGACTCAGAGTTTATTGTTTCTAACTTAAACTCTAGGTGCCCATATTTTCCACAAGGGCAGTTAGTAGGTTTGGTTTTCGTAGATATTTCTTTTCACAGTGTCCTGGATTACGGTTGAAGCTATATTCAGAATGTTATGTATTCGTGTATTTCTTTCAGTTGTGGTAGTTGGTATTCTCCGCTGCACATCATACTTATGTATTATTTTTCCTCTGCCTTGTAATTTAAATCTCTGATATTTTTCTACTGTATATTATTCATTTGTACTTTGATATCTTGTACTCTGATGTAAATTATTCGTAATAACAATGAAATGTTCTCCTGTTTGTGTTGTTCCGATGCGTCGTGTTCTCAAAGCAATCCGCCTTCCTTTTTGGTCTAGGTCGGCCGAGATATGCGGGTCGTCACAGTTGGTATCATGGCTTTGGTTTACAATGCTCGAGAACAAGACACATTAGAACCAAACAAAAGAATTCATCAATGATAGGATCAGTTATATCCTATAAGAATAAATTGTTAGAGATAGGGTTAGTATTACCCTAGAATGAGCTTAAAGAGTGTTATTTATTAAAAATGAAATTTATTTTGAGAATTATATCTTATTATACGTATTTGATTTTAAATTTGGACTATCGAGTATAAGAAGATTTTGAATATACGCGTCATGAACGTATATTCGAAGCCTCGAATATATTGGGTAGATATAGAATCACACACTCTAGTCGCCCGGGGATAATTCCGGTGATTGATATATCATCATCAGTATCTATTTTTGAGTTTCAAATGTGGAATATCTATATATTTTCAATTGACTAGTGCGAGAACCAAAAACTTAGTTAAAGTTTATTATTTGTGAATTGTCATTGAAAATACATTTTTGAGTATATAAAAGTTGTATATTTGAAAAGTTAATCAACTAATTTATTGCTAGTTGTGATGTGTGATTATTAATTAAACTAATAAAGTATTGGAATAATAAAACCAATATGAGGATGAAAGGTAAATTAAATTAACCAAATTTAATGATTGAAATGAATTAAAAATTAGTTGGATTAGAAATATATATATGTGTGTGTGTGAGAATTGGTTATGGATTTAAAGCCGAGTAAAGAAATAAATTGTGTGCCCGACAAACATGTGCACCTTATTTAGTTGGTTGCACAATTTTATTATTATACTACTGTGAATGATTTGGATGTACTGTGATGGTTGCTCTATGTGAAATTAAACGTATGCCATAGGATAGTAACCAATAAATTATGGACCACACCGCATAGCATATATTAGGGACAACACAACATAGCATATTCCATATAAGCATGTAATTATATGATGCTTATATGATGAGATTTTGATTACCATATGATCATGTCATTATTTGACACATGTATAGCGAGTACTGAACTACAGGTCGAACTGACGATTGATTATGGACTTAGTAACTTATAACAGAAATTTGCAGGATTAATAACAAACCCTACACGGGTCAGGAGATGACAAAAATGTACACATCTCTCTTGTTTTAGATACGACACATGGATTACGACTAATTCCCATCACCAGGTCAAGGGATCATTTTTCACACATCTTCCTTGAGTGTAGATAAGTCGCTATTGATTTGTATGTGATATATTGATTTACTGGATGCCTGATAAGGCCACATAAATTTTTTTAGATCACCCCGTACAAAGGAGGTTATGGCGATTTTTTTTAGAAATTTGAGGTGTTAGCTAAATTTCAGGGAAATTAGGAAGTTCTTAGAAACTGAAAAGTTGAGGAACATGAGCCAGAATGAAAGTTGAGTTGGTTAGTTAAACAACTTTAAGCTCCGTTCCTTTTTTGGGGGAGGGGGGATGAAAAGTTTTAAGTGGGGGAGTTTGTAACAACCTTGAATTTTGGAACCAATTTAAAAATTATTTTTAATTATTTTTAATGGATTTTGAATATTTAAAATGATTTTTTTAGAATTAATGATTTAAAATTTATTTAAACCGAAGTTTGAATGTATACATTTAAAAGTTAATTAAAACGAGCAAATAACGTCGCGGTAGTTTGAAATTTTGGTTTTTAACTTTAAATGAGTATACAGAATGCAATACAAATCGGATTTAAGTAAAACAAGAAACGTCAAAATCTATTTAATTATATCTTTCTAACGAATGTGAAAAATTGAGATTTCATGCTATAAATTGTAAGTTATGTTCAGATTAAAATTTAAAATAGTTTTTATGAAATTTATTAATATTTTAATATTATTTAAGCCCTTAAAAATAGCCATTTTACAAACGACCTTTATTTTCGATAAAACTAATCTTTTTGGATCTGGAACTTCAAATTATTGTCAGGTTTAGTATTTCAAGCCAATTGTAATTAATATGTGTGCGTGGTAAATTTAAATTCTTGTTAAATTTCAGTTATAAATTTAATAAGCTAGTTAAAAGGCAAATTTTCAAACGTTCTCCAAATTCGACGAAATTATATTTTTAGAACCATATTTTCAAAACATAGTGAGATTTCAAATTTCATTATTTTTGGAGTCAGTATGTGGCCATGGTAAATTAATTAGTACGTCCAAATTTAATGTTTAACGGTATATTTTAATTTTGATAAAAACTGATCAAAGCAATCAAATCAGCTTACGAAACACATCCCATTATGTCTGGAATGGGGGTATTTAACTGGAAGCGATAATCGTTGGGGTCCGTTTGGAGTTTGTGGCACTAAACAAGTAATTTACGAATTATATATATATATATATATATATATATATATTGCTTATGATTGGTCGAAACCCTCATTTTTTTTGCCCTGGTCAACGCGGGTCTGGAGCAGCCACCATCACTTTCAAATGACCCAAATGCTCAAATATTTCTCTCTTAATTTCTTCTTCCACGTTAAGAATTAATCCATGATCCTAAAGCAAAAAAATTTGAGAGTGTTTAATGATCTTCAATTTGGTATGGCAGTGATCGTTTCTAGTAAGCTACAACACACAAATTTCATGCTCAAACTCTCAACAGTCGCACGCAGTTCTAATGCCAATGGGGGAGGTGAGCTGACCAGAGCGCCAGGCGAGGGGACCTTCGTCGTAGCCGGTCAACGTGGGGGTGTCTGATCCGAAGCCAGTGCCTCGTAATTGATGCACGGTGGAACCCTAATATTGAAGAATGGGTTCGATTTGTTCGTGAGCTTCTTGGAAAAAAATAACGAGGAGGGAGAGAGATTAAGGCAAGGCAATTTTATTAATTACTTAATTAATTAGCTATTAATGTAATTAATGTGGTTGAGGTTTAAACATTTATATCTTTCTCAAATGAAATTAGAATCGAATGAAATCAGAATCGAATGAAATCAGTTGTATTGGAATCGTCACAACGAACGCTACGCCATGGAATAGACCAGGAATGAAACAGAGCTATCTGCAGTTTTTGATAAAATTAAACGTTTGTTTAATTTTATTAAAACAATCATTTTAATAACAATTTCAAACCCGATTAATGTGACAACTCTCTCACTCGAATTATTTATACAGTTATTTATTTTTATAACTGAATATATATTGATTGCAATATTTGTTTACTGATTGATGGATGTTTATAGTTTTAATGTTATCATTATTAAACTGTGATTATAAGTGTTGATAAATAAAACGTTTATATTATAAATGATTCTGGGATGACAATTTACACACACTTCTCCCAAATATGTGGATGTTTTCACATAGACTGTGATGTAAACCCCACACGGGTATTGGGACAATAATTTTACACATTGCCCAAGTGTACAAATAATAATTGATTATTTATTGGTTGAAAAACCCACATGGGTCTCGGGATGATAATTAATTTACACATCTCCCTTGTATTTAATTGAATGTCAATCAATTGATTGACAGACCATTGTAAGCATCATTTAATTATTTAATGCTTATACAGTTGTAAATGCACTCTGGATGTTATTTGGATGATTAATAGTTGTTTATCACTATTGTTGAATACATGTAATGTGTGAAATCCATAAAATTAAAATTATATGGTAATTCACTGAGTCACATTCCGAATCAGAATATAAACAAATATTTTGATATAATATTCAGTGAAGATTCAAAATATGATTTTGATATCCGATTTTGGATGGACACAAAAATATAGAGATATAAAGCTGAGTTAAGTAGATATACGCTATTTTAACTCGTTCAGATATTTCTATCAATTTTATACATTTTTATGTGAATATAGGAAAGATTTGATTTCAAAATCTGATATTTTTAAACTACAATTATTTTAAGATTATAATAATACGAGATTTTTAATTTTGATTTAAAAATTGAAATGGAAGTTGAAATCATTTTTAAACGAGAATTTAAACGTTTTATAAAATACGTTTTAAATGGGGAATCGATGAAATATATTATATATATTTAAATGACTTGAATAGAACATGTCGCGCAGCGACCGTTCGCGAATTTCAACAATTAAATTTGAATTGACGTAATGAGAGATTCGATAGTCGAATTCTCCTGAAATCGGAACCGTTGGGTTCGTATCGAAAAGAGCTTTGGAATGATAATAAGAGATTTGTAATCTAACGGTTAGATTTTATGAAATGTATAATTCAAATTTGAATAAAAAACTGCGCTAGTGCAGTTAAATGACCTGAAACATCATTTAACTGAAAGGGCGTATTTTTTAAATGATTAAAAATAGGGAAAAATTATGTTAAATCATAATAAATGATTAGAAAAGAGATGAAATATTCCAATTTTATATAGATAAAAGATATTTTTATTAGAATAAGTTGTTTATCAACTTAAGTAAAGAACTGAAAGGAATAGAAATGGTTTTAATATAACCATAATTTTTCAAACGTATGAATTGGAATGGGTTTGAATGGAAATTATCTTTGAATATTTTGATATTAGGTTTCGTGATTATATGAATAATGTTGGGGAATTTGGAAGATATAGATATCGTTATTCACAATACGATATCTGTTGGTTTCAGAATTTGATATTGAATATAAGTTGATATGATTTCTATTCAGAGCCTTGTATTTAATACCAAATTGGATTTTGGGTTCGTCGTAATGGTGTCTTTAATAACACTGTTCTTAAACCCAGTTGAGAAAGGAATAAATCATTAATTAAGATAAATGAAGTTTAATTGAAATTAAGTGGTAGTTGATTTCTGGTTCATTGTGAACAATATTTTACATAACATGAATTCTTATAACTCAGTTAACAGTGAAGATATGATTTGGCATTTATAAATCTTTTAATTAAGATTTAATGGAATTTTTCCAAGGTAAAGTTTTCCAATTTAACATATTAAATTGGAATTGAATGGAATTCGATTTAATAATCGAGATGAGCTTCTGTGAAGGAAGACCATTACTATTTATGGAATCTAAAAGGCTTTGCCGTTATTCCGCTTACAATATTAGTCTAATACGGAAATTTATATCGATTATGACTGATCCGATTTTCGTGAAGGTTTCATTAGAACGGAAGATGATTTTGGGTTTATCGCAAACTGTGTTTTAAATGACATTTGTTCTTTAACCCAGTTAAAGACATGATTAATTTCCTAAGTTGAATAATCATTAAGTAATGATTTTTAAGATCAAAACTAAGTTGGAGTTTTAATGAATCTTTAATTAGACTGAAATGTAAATAAGGTAATTAAAATTACCGAATGCATGAAATGTTCAAAATGAAGTACCATAAGTTTTACTCCATGAGATAGATTAATCTTTAATTAGATATGAAACGTGAAATGGTAATTAAATTTATCGATAACACAATGGGTTTTAGTATGGAGTACTACTAGTTTTGCTCCATGGGATGAATAGGTTGGGATTGGGATAACAAAATGAATGATTACTTCGGTAAGGCTCGCTAATCCCTACTAGTTAATAAACCTTAATTTGGTTTAAGTTATGAAAAGACATTATGAAATCTTTAAAATGATTTCTAATTAATGGATTGAACAATAAGTTTAAAAGAGTTAATCTTTGATAAAATTAATGGGAACCTTTCCCAAGAATAAGAATTTTTGAATAAAAGAATATTCTGGATTGGAATGAGGCATATGATGTGTGTTTATATCAGTTGATTATAAGATAAGCGAGTTATTTGGAAAGACCGGGTTTAACCCATTCTGAATAACTGATATGACAATTAAAATTCGAAGATTTGAAGATGGTGGTTGAAGACCGGAGACCTTCACATCATTAGGATGATTATTGATGTCTTGATTGCTTTGTACACCCAAATTGAGGTAATAAATGGTGATTATCCAGACGTACTTGGAGATCGACCGAATATGTGACGGTATCTCTCTTGTATTGGACATATGGGACGAGGAATAAGGTGTCTTCGGATTCGTTTAGACCCAGAACAGACTTGTAAATGGATTGTATGTCTAACATTGTATTTTGCACTATATTCGTTGATCTCTGCTAAATATATATCTGTCTGGTGGCGGAGAATTTATTCTCTTGCTTAACACCCTTCTCTAAGATGTACGAGCTTAGAGGTTATATTGGTAGAAATCAATAGCATGGTATGGATTGACAATGGGGCATGTTGAGTTGCATGGATCAAAGATTTTATTGAAAAGAGGGGCTTTGTGGTTGATGATCAAAACACAATTTTAATATAGCATCGCTTTGTGTATAGCGTTAATTTGCAAGGTTTACACCTCAGTATGAACCAAAAGGGGATGAAGGACCATAGAGAGGACATGCGTTTCTTTCTAGCTAGGAGCGATATCATGGTATGGAGCCCAGACATTTTACTTATGTGGATGATGGATAGCGAGGTACCACGGATTTGATTTGGGTCACCAATGGCCCTTGATGGTCGACATACTGACCAGATTTTAGGTCCAATAGGACCGAGAAACGTATTGTTCAGGAATAACTAATCCCCAAACGTAAGAGTTGACCGCCTGTAACACCCCGTGTATTTTACAACAGTGAAATTCACAAATTAAAGTATAATAAATTTTAATTAAAGTATTAAGGGAAACGGGATATGCCATTGCGTTCGTCTCGGAAAAATACGCGAAATAGAGTCTGAGTTTTCGAAAAACGGAGCCCGTATGACCAAATTATGGCCC
Organism: Allium sativum; assembly: GCA_030737875.1. NCBI lineage: Eukaryota > Viridiplantae > Streptophyta > Magnoliopsida > Asparagales > Amaryllidaceae > Allium > Allium sativum. The sequence continues at coordinate 973,563,836 of CM060915.1, read as the reverse complement.
GATGAAGTTTTAGAAAATTCAAATTTCGAAAACAGATTTGAATTTTAGTCCAATCAGAGTAGGCAGGAAAATTCCCGCCCAAACCCACCAGGTCGACCTGGGGGTCGACCCTAGGGTTGACCTGCCAGGCCAGGTCGACCTGGGAGTCGACCTAGGTGTCGACCTGCCCCAGGCAGGTCGACTCTAGAGTCGACCTGGGGGTCGACTGGGGAGTCGACCTGGCCCCTGAGCCAGGTCGAACCCAGCCCACCCTGGCTGGCCTAGTCTGTGTTTGGTCGATTTTCTGAGCCTTGCCTTGTCACTAGGGCTAGGTGTCAGCTCCTGGTTGGTCTCTCCTTTGAACGAACGGCTATTATTAAATCAAGCTCCATCGACGGTCTAAATCAACTCACAAACTCTATAAAAAGGACCTAAGACTAACCCTAATTCACACAAACTAAAATGGAGATGAGACCGTCATGCTGCTGAGGAGAGACTGAGGATAGCCATCAGAAATAGAGAGATAATTAGGAGATAATTCAAAGCTTAAAGGAACGTTAATCGAATCAACGCCTACAACAAAGGATAGCATCTCCAAATTCAGAATTCAGATTCCTGAATTGAAGTTCGTCATACGTTGTAAGTAGAGTGCTATTCCGATGTGAATTAAATAATTGTGTTGATTTGTGTAAAGTAAGAAATGGAATTGTGGCGATAATAATCTATATTTGTACGTTGCTTTGATGCTAAACGATTTGGGAATATTATGGTATACGATTGGATATTTGCAAGTATGCGATTTGCGTTAGAAGTTAACAACGAAATGGAATTGTGGCAATAATAACCTATATTTGTATGTTATTTTGATTCTAAACGATTTGGCAATGCTATGGTGTACGATTGGATTCATACAAGTATATGGTTTATGTTGACAACCACATGTTGTGGAATTTTAATTGGGATTCATGCAAGCATATGATTCATATTGAAAACTACATGTTTGTGGTAGTTATTTACAATACCCATTTGATAATTGCAAGTATATGATTCATGTTGGAAATAACAACTATATGTTGTAATAGTTTATTTGAAATTCATGCAAGTATATGATTTATTGTTATGCCAACATGATGTATAATTCTATGGTCATCTTTAGTGTAATTTGATCCACTTAAGTATTATGATTCATATGAAGGTTATGTTGGAATTGGCATCATAGTTCAAGTATAAAAATCATGATTTTGTGATAGTGACAAAAGCAAGCGTCTTTGTAGGCTTGTATTAATTTTATGAACATGACTAAACTATGTTTGTTATTATGCCTAGTTGAAAACATGTTTTTAGGCTTATGTTGTTATCATAATCATATGATAATATATTTGACACATAAGTTACATTAGAATTACACTAGAATTACTTACAAGTTACATAGATAGGATAAAAACCATGATTATATGAATAGTAGGATTCATGTTCAATTATGTTTATGTCATAACTATATGAATAGAAGGACTCATGTTCAATTATGATTATGCCATAATTATATGATTAGAATGGTTCATGTTTAAGTACTATTTATGCCATAACTACATGAATAGAATGATTCATGTTTTGTTTATACCATGATTATGTGAGTAGAATGATTTATGTTTAAGTGTTGCTTATATTATATGTTGTTACAATTGCAAGTTCACATGTGCCTACCTTATGTTAATTGAATCGTTATGCTGCAAGTCCATGCATTCACACTCCCCTTTTTATGTTACCTTATAAACACCATGTTATAAGCCTCCCCTTTTCATATGGCTAAATTGGGTTTAAGTGTTAAACCCAACACACCTTACATTGGAGCGAACGTATAAAACGGGGGTAATGACATTTGGGCTAAAATATAGAACATATGTGTTGGCATGTTTGACGCATGCCAACAACCTTGAAAAACAATTAAGTGGCATAAATAAATCTTAATCAATAAAGATGAATTTGAATAATGGGCCGCAAATATTTACATATAAAAAGAAAAGAGACAAAATATGTAAATGTAGAAAATACGATGTGTTTAACCCGAGGTTGGATTGAGTTGTGATGTAAACCTGCCCGGAACCGCCCGGCTGTCCAGTAGTCACAACAATACCTATCCAATGTGGGTGGTTAAACACGGAGCCCAATAAGGACCCGAGGTTAGACTGAGTTGTGGCGTAAGACTGCCCGGACCCAACCGGCAACAGGCAGCCACAACAATACCTGTCTAATGTGAGAGGTCAAGGCTTTAATAAGACAATTAAGGCTGAGTCAGGATTGATAGGATTAAGTGAATTAAGACTTAATCAAAATGGAACATGCTAAACTAAACAGATTGATTCGGGGTTAGGTTTATAAAACACTTAACCAACTTAGCATGTTGGCTAGAAATAGAAAAACCTAGTAGCGGGGGACCCTTTTCAGCAGTAACCCTACAAGGTATCATGATACCCTGAAACTAGGCAGGGTGGGGCACGATTACTGGGCTGACTGTAAGAGGCCAAATCGACGGCGGTGGTGCAGCAGTGTAGGTTCTAACGGGGTGCGGGCGTGCACACACTCAGGCGCAGAAAAATAAGGCACTGGGCACCAGTAGCATACCTGTGCATTCTAGGATTGTGTCGGGTCGCCACCATGGGACTTGATACACCCCATGGTGGGACCAGCATAGGTAACTACAACATCGGGGGCCGTAAGACACATGTAACTACGCGAGTAGGAGACGATCATCAGAAAAAGGATCACTTCACCTTGATTATGGGGTGCCTGTTGGGAACTAGTTTATATGGGTACAGAGATTAATATGGGGTACGATAGTATATTCGACCCTAGACAACTTAACTTAGTTTAAGGTGCTTTCCCATTTCTAGTTTATACTTATCATACCCAGTTCTTTGTTCATAGACTGAATAGTCCTAGACTTACTCAGGCTTTATGTCTGACTCTACTTTTCTTTCGTCTTCTTTTCTTCCGTTCCCCCCCAGGTCCACAGGGAGGGAATACCGCAGCTTGACTAGCCTTCATATCCAGCTTGAAGAGAAAGAATGTATTGCTTGGATCTTTTCGTTTTGGACTATGGCTTTGGACAGCAATTATGGGACTTTTGCAGTTTATTTACGTTTTCTTTATGCTTCTTTAAATAATGTAATCAAGACAGTTATGAAGATGTTATGTTTTTGGAAGTATTGTAAGACAATTATGGTATGGTTGGTGTAACACGTATTTTAATGAAATAAAAGTTGTTGTTTTCCGCTGTTCAAAAATATGTGTTATTATATCTGTCTTGTATATCTGTGATTTATACTTATAAACCTCCACCAAAATTAGGGCATTCCCTTTGAGAGTGACCCTAACGGAGTTGGGGTGTTTCACGTGGTATCAGAGCATAGGTTTAGCAGATAAGATAAAAAAGTTTTGAAAATTTATTTTTCAAAAAGAAATTTAAAGAAGCATTTTTAAAAGATAAAATATTATTTTATTTTAAAAAAGGCAAAGTCCCCCAAAGCCATAGGTACTATCTCTTATCCTTCGTTTTGAATCTACCCTTTTTGTTTCAGCATGTCCGAAGAACTTAACTTGCCTGAGGGTGTACCAATACCTGGTTGGTTTAGACGGTTCTTAGAAGCAAGGGCCACTCAGCCAGGTCCTACCGTTCCTCCTCCCCCAGCTGCAGGAAATCATCCAGCTGCAGCAGCACCTCTTCCTCCACCTCCTCCACGGGGAAACACTTTTGCTAAGATATGTAAAGATTTTAAAGCTATGGGAGGAAAGGATTTTCATGGAACTGAGTCCTTCGTGGCAGCTAGAAATTGGCTGAAAGAAACCGAGGACTTATTCATCATCTTTGAGGTAGAAGATAGGCAGAAAGTACAACTGGCAGTATGGCTACTAAAGGGCGAGGCTTCCTACTGGTGGGAAGTCACTAATGCAGAAAGACCAGTGGAAACATGGGAGGACTTTAGGGCAAGGTTTGAGGCTAAATTTCTCTCAGACGCGGAAAGGAGTTTGCAGTTGGAAAAATTCTTATTTCTTAAGCAAGGGAACAAGACAGTCAAAGAGTATGTTAATCAGTTCGATGAGCTGGCTAGGTTCGGACTGGACCTAGTCAACACCCCGCACAAGAAGGCTCTCCATTTTGTCAAGGGGTTGAATGAGCCATTACACAGTTTGGCCATGACCCATATACCCATGGGAGCTACGTATGAAAGGTTGGTACAGATGGCGTTGCTGAACGAAGAGGATAAGGGCAAGAAGGAGACAAAGGCAGAAAACTCTCAAGGGAAGAAAGAGGGTTTGCAGCCTAAGAAGACAGACTTTAAGAAGGGCAGGAAAGGCAACAAAGAGAAGAGGAAGTGTAATTTCTGTGGCAAAGTGGGGCACTTAGTAAAAGATTGCCGGAAAAAGAAGGCCAAGATGAATGGTGGGTGCTTTTCTTGCGGTGAGACAGGCCACATGGCTAAGGACTGCCCAAAGAAACGAGGACAGGGGCAGAGGGCTGGATCCACCTCAGGGGCACAAGTTCATGTGCTAGAGGCGCCACCTCTGCAACAGCGAGGTATATATACTTCTGTAGAAAGTGTAGTTTATCTTTATGATCACCCAGTTCGCACTTTATTTGATTCTGGCGCATCACACTCCTTTATCTCGTCTGCTTTAGTCGAATCTCTGCACCTAAAAACTAGTATGGTAGAGGACCCCTTAATTGTTTCAAACCCAATTGGGGGCCCAGCTCATTTGTCTATGATCTGTGTGGGATTGAAAAATTCTATTCTAAGCGTAGAATTTAAATGTAGTGCCTTTGTTTTGGGCTTTTCGGGATATGGTTTGATTTTGGGCATGGATTGGCTATCCAGTAATAGTGCCGTCCTGGATTGTGAGAAAAGGGTGGTTAGGCTTCTGACCCAACTCGGTAACACTCTGGAAATTACTTGTAATCCCTCGTATGTGGTTATGCTTAGTTATCTCGAATCGCTAGATGCCTCTGTTGAAAGTTTGCAATCGGTTAGAGTGGTCCGGGAATATCTGGATGTCTTCGAAGAGGTGAAGGGCTTGCCTCCGAAGCGGGAGATAGACTTCCGCATATATCTTGTAGATAATGCAAAGCCAGTTGCGTTGCCCGTCAGACACATGGCTCCACGAGAAAGGAAAGAGCTCAGTAAACAGATTAAAGAGCTTCTAGGGAAGGGGTTCGTTAGAAGGAGCATTTCAGAATGGGGCGCCCCAGTGGTGTTCGCTACAAAGGCGGATGGTTCACTCCGTCTATGTGTTGACTATAGGGAGCTCAACAAGCTAACGAAAAAGAATAGGCACCCTCTCCCCAGAATTGACGATCTGTTTGATCAGCTTGTAGGAGCGTCTGTTTTCTCCCAACTCGATTTAGCGACCGGATTTCATCAGCTAAGGGTGGCTGAAGATAGTATCGATAAGACAGCATTCAGAACCCCAGACGGCTTCTTTGAATGGCTTGTCATGCCTTTCGGCTTGACAAATGCACCCGCTTACTTCGTGGACCTAATGAGTAGGGTGTTCAGAGATTTCCTCAATAAGTTCGTAGTGGTCTTCGTTGACGATATCTTGATCTTCTCAAAGAATGAAGAAGAGCATGCTCAGCACCTAAGGGCAATCATGGAAACTCTGCGAGTCCATCAGCTAAAAGCCAAATTCTCCAAATGCCACTTTTGGAGAGAAGAAGTGAGGTTCCTTGGGCACATAGTATCTAAAGAAGGGTTAGCTGTAGACCCGGCTAAGGTAGTAGCGATGCAGGACTGGAAGACACCAAAGAACGCAACAGAAGTCCGAATCTTTCTCGGGCTAGCAGGCTTCTATCGGAAATTCATCAGAGACTTTGCAAAGATATCAGCTCCGCTCACAAAGCTGACCAAGAAGAATCTAGTGTTCAATTGGGACTTGGATTACGAGTTTGCTTTCCAGCGACTGAAAAGGGCTCTTACAACAGCCCCAGTTTTGACGTTGCCAGATGGAAGCAAGATGTTCACCGTTTATACAGATGCATGTGGGACAGGGCTAGGCGCCGTCTTAATGCAAGAAGGAAGGGTAGTAGCTTATGGCGGGAGACAACTGAAAGTGCACGAAAAGAACTACCCGACCCACGATCTTGAGTTAGCTGCCATAGTCTTTGCACTCAAGTCTTGGCGACTCTATCTCCTAGGTGAGAAGTTTGAACTTTACACTGACCATAAATCGTTGAAATACCTTTTCTCGCAGAAGGACCTTAACTTGAGGCAACAGAGGTGGATGGAGTTTCTTTCCTCATATGATTTCGAGATCTCCTATACTCCGGGCAAAGGTAACGTAGTGGCAGACGCGTTGAGCCGAAAGAAACTGACCCTAAGCCTAGAGTTTATAGCCAGCTTCGACTTTAGGCCTTCCTCCGATTTTGTACCAGGCTTGCTAGCATCTCTCGAAGTACGCCCGACTTTAGTGGACTCGATAGGGACAACACAACGCGAGGATCCTCAGCTTGTGGAGACGATTGATAGGCTAATTAGGGGTGAGACTTCAAGTCACCTCAACAGATATTCCATCGACGATAAGGGTTGGCTAAGGCGAGACGGAAGACTATGCGTCCCATTAGTAAAGAAGGTTCTCGAGGAAGCACATCACTCCAAGATGACGGTACACCCAGGCGGAGATAAAATGTACAAGGACATAAAAAGAACTTTCTTTTGGAACGGCATAAAGAAGGACGTGGCAGAATTCGTTTCTAAGTGTATGGTGTGCCAACAGGTTAAGGCGGAACAGAAAAAGCCTGGCGGTCTGCTACATCCTCTAGAGGTCCCGCAGTGGAAATGGGATAGCATCTCAATGGACTTCATCGATGGGCTGCCTAGGTCTAGGAGAGGCAACACTAGCATTTGGGTAATAGTGGATAGGCTTACTAAAAGCGCCCACTTTTTACCCGTCAAAAGTAAAAGAACTGCCTCATCCCTAGCATCTCTTTACCTCAAGGAAATCGTTCGACTCCATGGAATACCATCCAACATTGTTAGCGACCGAGACCCTATCTTCACCAGTGAGTTTTGGCGGAGTCTGCAAGAAGCGGTAGGCACACTGTTATGCTTGAGCACAGCCTATCATCCCCAAACCGACGGCCAAACAGAAAGAGTGAACAGAGTTTTGGAGGACCTTTTAAGACTGTGCATCCTTGACTTCGGAGGGACGTGGGAAGACCATCTTCCTTTGGTGGAATTTACCTACAGCAACAGCTATCAAGCAACCATCGGAATGGCGCCCTTCGAAGCTTTATATGGAAGACCGTGCCGATCGCCCACTTGTTGGTGGGAGTCTACTGATAAGCTCATACTTGGACCAGATATGATCCGAGAGACTTCAGAGAAAGTAGACTTAATACAAAGAAGGATGAAGACGGCCCAAGACAGACAAAAGTCCTACGCCGACAAGAGGAGGACCGACCTTGAATTTGAGGTTGGAGACAGAGTTTTTCTTAAGGTATCTCCGCTAAGGAATGTTGTTCGTTTTGCGACCACAGAAAAGCTAGCACCAAGGTTCGTAGGGCCATTCCCTATCATTGAGAAAATTGGGAAAATGGCCTATAGATTAGAGCTACCCAAAAAATTGGCCGGAGTTCACAACGTCTTTCATGTTTCACATCTCCGAAAATGTCTACATGTGTCTGCCGAAGTGGTAGAGCCAAATATCCTAAAAGAAGCTGAAGTGGAACGCGAAGCAACCATAAGGAAAGTTCCAACCCGCATATTAGGAACGGAAGTGAAGAAGCTACGCAACCGCGAAGTCAAGCTCGTCAAAGTTCAGTGGAGCGACGCCGAAGGAGATGCAACTTGGGAAACTGATGCTAAAATACGCGCAACCTACCCTTTTCTTTTCGAGGGTACATCTTTGATCCTTCCTTTTTCCTTAAGTTGCGCTTTTATCTATCTTTTTAGGTATATCTCCTCGACCTTATCTTTTAGGAAGAAACCCTTTGGATGAAAACATGTAATTGAAACATGTTATGGATGATGATTTCAAGTGGTTGCAAGTGATTGCTAGTGGTTGTTCGTGGTTGCATATACACACACAATCTAGGTTTTAGATCGGCTCAATCACTTCATATTGCATATGCATATATGTTTGCATTCGTATATGGTTGAACTTTAATGTGTTGTCATATGGATGTTGCATTTGTATGAATGATTGTGCACTCATGTAGAATCATGAATAGAGGATTTGCATACATAATGGATTCATGGCACTTACATAATTCACATTAAGGAGGTCAACTGAATCAGTAGACCGCCTGATTTTGCATTAGATAAGTACATGTACACACACACTTCGCATATTATCATGAAGCATTAAAAGTCTTTTAAGGACAATGGATGCTCGTGTTTGATGAATGAGTAGATGGATGTTAGGATGTACATTCTTCCTGAACTTGAAGATTTCGGGACGAAATCCTTTTAAGTGGGGGAGAATGTAACACCCCGTGTATTTTACAACAGTGAAATTCACAAATTAAAGTATAATAAATTTTAATTAAAGTATTAAGGGAAACGGGATATGCCATTGCGTTCGTCTCGGAAAAATACGCGAAATAGAGTCCGAGTTTTCGAAAAACGGAGCCCGTATGACCAAATTATGGCCCGATGAAGTTTCAGAAAATTCAAATTTCGAAAACAGATTTGAATTTCAGTCCAATCAGAGTAGGCGGGAAAATTCCCGCCCAAACCCACCAGGTCGACCTGGGGGTCGACCCTAGGGTCGGCCTGCCAGGCCAGGTCGACCTGGGAGTCGACCTAGGTGTCGACCTGCCCCAGGCAGGTCGACTCTAGAATCGACCTGGGGGTCGACTGGGGAGTCGACCTGGCCCCTGAGCCAGGTCGAACCCAGCCCACCCTGGCTGGCCTAGTCTGTGTTTGGTCGATTTTCTGAGCCTTGCCTTGTCACTAGGGCTAGGTGTCAGCTCCTGGTTGGTCTCTCCTTTGAACGAACGGCTATTATCAAATCAAGCTCCATCGACGGTCTAAATCAACTCACAAATTCTATAAAAAGGACCTAAGACTAACCCTAATTCACACAAACTAAAATGGAGATGAGACCGTCATGCTGCTGAGGAGAGACTGAGGATAGCCGTCAGAAATAGAGAGACAATTAGGAGATAATTCAAAGCTTAAAGCAAGGTTAATAGAATCAATGCCTACAACAAAGGATATCATCTCCAAATTCAGAATTCAGATTCTTGAATTGAAGATTCGTCATACGTTGTAAGTAGAGTGCTATTCCGATGTGAATTAAATAATTGTATTGATTTGTGTAAAGTAAGAAATGGAATTGTGGCGATAATAATCTATATTTGTACGTTGCTTTGATGCTAAACGATTTGGGAATATTATGGTATACGATTGGATATTTGCAAGTATGCGATTTGCGTTAGAAGTTAACAACGAAATGGAATTATGGCAATAATAACCTATATTTGTATGTTGTTTTGATTCTAAATGATTTGGCAATGCTATGGTGTACGATTGGATTCATACAAGTATATGGTTTATGTTGAAAACCACATGTTGTGGAATTTTAATTGGGATTCATGCAAGTATATGATTCATATTGAAAACTACATGTTTGTGGTAGTTATTTACAACACCCATTTGATAATTGCAAGTATATGATTCATGTTGGAGATAACAACTATATGTTGTAATAGTTTATTTGAAATTCATGCAAGTATATGATTTATTGTTATGCCAACATGATGTATAATTCTATGGTCATCTTTAGTGTAATTTGATCCACTTAAGTATTATGATTCATATGAAGGTTATGTTGGAATTGGCTTCATAGTTCAAGTATAAAAATCATGATTTTGTGATAGTGACAAAAGCAAGCGTCTTTGTAGGCTTGTATTAATTTTATGAACATGACTAAACTATGTTTGTTATTATTCCTAGTTGAAAACATGTTTTTAGGCTTATGTTGTTATCATAATCATATGATAATATATTTGACACATAAGTTACATTAGAATTACACTAGAATTACTTACAAGTTACATAGATAGGATAAAAACCATGATTATATGAATAGTAGGATTCATGTTCAATTATGTTTATGCCATAACTATATGAATAGAAGGACTCATGTTCAATTATGATTATGCCATAATTATATGATTAGAATGGTTCATGTTTAAGTACTATTTATGCCATGACTACATGAATAGAATGATTCATGTTTTGTTTATACCATGATTATGTGAGTAGAATGATTTATGTTTAAGTGTTGCTTATATTATATGTTGTTACAATTGCAAGTTCACATGTGCCTACCTTATGTTAATTGAATCGTTATGCTGCAAGTTCATGCGTTCACACTCCCCTTTTTATGTTACCTTATAAACACCATGTTATAAGCCTCCCCTTTTCATATGGCTAAATTGGGTTTAAGTGTTAAACCCAACACACCTTACATTGGAGCGAACGTATAAAACGGGGGTAATGACGTTTGGGCTAAAATATGGAACATATGTGTTGCCATGTTTGACGCATGCCAACAACCTTGAAAAACAATTAAGCGGCATAAATAAATCTTAATCAATAAAGATGAATTTGAATAATGGGCCGCAAATATTTACATATAAAAAGAAAAGAGACAAAATATGTAAATGTAGAAAATACGATGTGTTTAACCCGAGGTTGGATTGAGTTGTGATGTAAACCTGCCCGGAACCGCCCGGCTGTCCAGTAGTCACAACAATACCTATCCAATGTGGGTGGTTAAACACAGAGCCCAATAAGGACCCGAGGTTAGACTGAGTTGTGGCGTAAGACAGCCCGGACCCAACTGGCAACAGGCATCCACAACAGTACCTGTCTAATGTGAGAGGTCAAGGCTTTAATAAGACAATTAAGGCTGAGTCAGGATTGATAGGATTAAGTGAATTAAGACTTAATCAAAATGGAACATGCTAAACTAAACAGATTGATTGGGGGTTAGGTTTATAAAACACTTAACCAACTTAGCATGTTGGCTAGAAATAGAAAAACCTAGTAGCGGGGGACCCTTTTCAACAGTAACCCTACAAGGTATCATGATACCCTGAAACTAGGCAGGGTGGGGCACGATTACTGGGCTGACTGTAAGAGGTCAAATCGACGACGGTGGTGCAGCAGTGTAGGTTCTAACGGGGTGCGGGCGTGCACACACTCCGGCGCAGAAGAATAAGGCACTGGGCACCAGTAGCATACCTGTGCATTCTAGGATTGTGTCGGGCTGCCACCATGGGACTTGATACACCCCATGGTGGGACCAGCATAGGTAACTACAACATCGGGGGCCGTAAGACACATGTAACTACGCGAGTAGGAGCCGATCATCAGAAAAAGGATCACTTCACCCTGATTATGGGGTGCCTGTTGGGAACTAGTTTATATGGGTACAGAGATTAATATGGGGTACGATAGTATATTCGACCCTAGACAACTTAACTTAGTTTAAGGTGCTTTCCCATTTCTAGTTTATACTTATCATACCCAGTTCTTTGTTCATAGACTGAATAGTCCTAGACTTACTCAGGCTTTATGTCTGACTCTACTTTTCTTTCATCTTCTTTTCTTCCGTTCCCCCCCAGGTCCACAGGGAGGGAATACCGCAGCTTGACCAGCCTTCATATCCAGCTTGAAGAGAAAGAATGTATTGCTTGGATCTTTTCGTTTTGGACTATGACTTTGGACATCAATTATGGGACTTTTGCAGTTTATTTACGTTTTCTTTATGCTTCTTTAAATAATGTAATCAAGACAGTTATGAAGATGTTATGTTTTTGGAAGTATTGTAAGACAATTATGGTATGGTTGGTGTAACACGTATAATGAAATAAAAGTTGTTGTTTTCCGCTGTTCAAAAATATGTGTTATTATATCTGTCTTGTATATCTGTGATTTATACTTATAAACCTCCACCAAAATTAGGGCATTCCCTTTGAGAGTGACCCTAACGGAGGTGCGGTGTTTCACCGCCCCTGTCGTGCCAAGTGCACTTGTGAGTGAGTCCTGAGGCACGGGCTAGAGTGTCTCGAATCGGATGAGGAGGATCCCTTGCCTCTGTTCATAGATGGAAACCCAATTTCCAATACACGACTTTCGATTTCAATTGTAAACCTACATGGTGACATAGTAGGATGGGGTACTATGTCATCTATGAATTATACATTTATATTTGAAGTTGATTTCTTCACTATGTACAAATGATAGTAAAAGATAAATTTCGCGTATCAAGCATATTTGGCCATCATAAGATAAAACTCTATCCTCTAGTTTGTGTTTGCATTGTGTGATGAAGCCTGAGTCTTATAATGGCTTCATTTTTCCTTTTAGCATTGCGTTGTTTGTTTTATGGCATTCTTGGGAGAAAACCTGTTCCGTGTCATACGGGGTGGTCCCTTTATTTACCTAACATCAAAATAAAGTTATTAACTATTTTAGTTCTCACGCTAGTCTCATGACTGACTCGAAGTTTATTGTTTCCCACCTACACTCTGGGTGCCCATATTTTCCACACGGGCAGCTGGTCATTTTGGTTTTCACAAATATTTCTTTTCATAGAAACCTGGTTTACGGCTGAAGCTATATTCAGAATGCTTTGTATTCATGTATTTATTTCAGTTGTGGTAGTTGATATTTTCCGCCGCACATTATACTTGTGTATTATTTTTCCAGTGCTTTGTAATTTAAATCTCTTATATTTTTCTACTATATATTACTCATTTATAATTTGGTATCTTGTACTTTGATGTAAATTATTCGTAATAACAATGAAATGTTCTCATGTTTGTGTTCTGATGCGTCGTGTTCTCAAAGCAATCCGCCTTCCTTTCGGTTTAGGCCGGCCGGGATTTGCGGGTCGTCACACTACAATGATTGTATTCAAACTGATTGTATTTAAATTGGTATATAAAAAATTTGGCTAGTGATTTAGTGCACAAATACAATTACAACCACTGAACGGCAAACCACCATGATAAAAATAGCTATAACAATTTAATACAAACATTATGACCCTGGTCCTAATTCTTGCAGCCTCCCCTAATGAAATTTCCTTTTCTAATAAAAACAAGGCTAAAGCTGGAAAAATAAGCAATGGTGTAAAACACCATCATAATTGATTTTGCGCATTGAAATAATATATTCCTGAAATTGAAAAGAGATATGGTGTGAACATTGATAAGATATCACTTATTCAAACTCCATTGACAATGTATTTCATCTGCTCAACCATTTGACTCAGATCTAAGAGACATGTTTTGTAAAAACAAATGGGTTTTTGAACCATATAACACTATTAATAAACTAAAAACTCTTATAATCCATTGCCTTGAAATGAAAACTATCCTTAACTACTTCCAAGGATGGACCAGCACAAAAGTATATGAAAGAATATTAATAGATTTTGACTAAAGAAAGTTAATAAATAATTGATATCTTATAAAACATATCAAATCTAGTTGTTTGTTGCGAAAATTATCATGAGTGCAGCCAGAATGATAATAATATGTGAACTTCCCAACATGCTGAATTTGGCACTTTGTATTCTGCATGTCACCTGCTTTGGATACATGGGTGCATAATTTTGGTACTGGACAAACCATTAACAATGCCAATAAAGGCCTATCCTCTTACAACAATGACGACCCAAACGTTCTATGTTCTTAGCCTAATATTGTTCAGCCTGATACAAAAGTTTTCTAAATATATATTATCAAATCACATAGTGACTTCAACAGTTGATGTTCAATCGCTCATTAATAATTTAAGTGCAATGACAATAAGGTAAACTGAGTAAATCATATTATTATCTACTTATTTTTATCATGTTGTCATGATTAAAATTTTCCAACATGATATAAATAGATGCTAAGAAAATAAGTTTATAAATTAACTGAAATCGATTTTATTCAAACCAAAACCATATTATAACAGAGAGTACATGCAAATTGTTTCAACTTCAATTCGGTACTAAGAAAGTTACCATGCAAAAATAGTTGTTGGATTACTTTGTATTTTGTACTACAATGTTAAGATAGTTGGATATTTGTTATTGAAGTATTTTGACTTCAATTTGACACCAAAAACTGATTGAAATAAAAGGTTTTTTTCTTAAAATGTGAACTGAAGGTAAAAAAATATTTTGCTGAACGTACAATTATATTTTGCATTTAACAAAGTAAAACATAAACTAAAAATTCTTAAAAGACTCTACTTCGATTTATGCCATGGGGATAAGGGTTTTCCCCCTTTCTTCCAATGCCATCTTTTCGATTTCTTACGCTCTTTCTTCCATCTCTCCAATACTCTGCTTTGCCTTTTCTTCTTTGATCTCCTCCCTTATCCCTTGCTTTCTTTCATGTTTGTAAATCGAGCTCGGTCATCTCCTACTTAAAGCCTAAACTCTACTTCCCTAGATCTAAAGCGCAGCCACTCTCGGAGCTAATTTTCGATGCTTTTGAGACCACTCAACCTAGCTTAGTTTAATGTGGTTCAGCAGATTTGCTAAAGCGATGCTGGTTCTATTTTATTGTGCTTTCAGATCTGGTATTTTTTGCCTTGTTTAGAAGAGCTGCTGTACTTCTTTGTCAACCTAGTTGTTAGTTTGTCTACCGCTGTTCCTATTTTGTGTTGAGCTTTGCGATGCTCCTGAGCCCTCCCCTGGTCAGCTGTGGGTATCACTACATCCTCGACGTATTTCCATAAGCAGTTCCTCGTCTTCTCTTATAGTGAAAGGCTGGGAATTCATGATGTTTGTTTGTCCTTCCCTGTTGGTTTGTCTTACCTTGTTAGACCTTGTCTTGGTCGATTTTTCGATACACTCTTTTCTTCAAGAAATTGGTTTTTGTGGTTCTGGTGTGAAATCTTTCTGGTTGACTTTGGAGTTTGTTCGTGGTTGCTAGATTAGGGCAATGTTCTATTTTCACTTGGCCATGTCTCCTTTCTCGGCAACATGGTGAAGCCGATGCTCGTGACCTGCTGGAGTTTGGACTGTGGTCTTTCCTTTCGATGTCCCTTTCTTTGGTCATTCATGGTATGTGATAGTCTAGGCTGCATATGGTGTTATATGTCAGGTCATAGTTCTTGGTATGCTATGTCATGTTGTGTCAAAGTGTTAAGCATGTTCTTCTTGGTTATTTTCATGCCTCATATTCGAAACTGTTTTGCCAAGTCCTAGAGCATGACCAATTGTACTACTTGTGTCTTATGTGCTTCCCTTGTCAGAATGCTTGTAAATCGCGAGTGCAGGTTGTTGTGTCCCCTCCCATGTCATGTCTTGCTTGCACTGTTCCTTTACACAACATGGTGTAGCTGCTTGGTACTTTTGTATGTGGTCATGTTATACTATGTTTTTTTATTTTTGTAAGTAATGTAATAATCTATGTAATTTCTTCTACTTTGGTAGAATGTAAGGTAACAAGTCATATATGCTCCCTGCGTGGAGTTAGTGGTGGATGGTCCACCTTAAAAACCGAACTGTAGTCTGGAAGAAGCTCCAATATTGTAACCTAGATAGGATGGCAGTGGATTGTCCACCTTAAAAACCGAATTTGTAGTAGGTCGGTAACCACCAACCTCCTGTTTTACTTGTATTTATTATTGGTTATAATAAAAGTGTTTGCAGCCGCTTTAAAAATAGGTCGGTTTTGCCAAAGAAAATTCTTAAAAATACACTGAAAGTTATTTTGAAAAATATAATAAAATAAAAATGTGAAAGACAAGAAGATCAAAAAAAAAAAAATCAAAGCATCATAATTTATCGATTCCACTTTTTATTTAAATAATAGATTAGCAACTTTTCATGACACAGTGATTTACCCCAAAAAAGAAAAAGAAACAATAAATGCTTTATTTTATAACACAATATAATGTCGAGTTTTAGTTGATTGCAGGATTGCTGCTCCCATGTGCAATTTTTTTTTTTGTAAACTATTGCTATGAAATGCTAATATCAATACACACTCACATATTCCAAGAACACATATATATTAGTACACACTCACATATGCTCATGTGAACACATGTTGTACACATGTTTTTTACATACTCACCACTCGCAAACACACCATAAACATACACACCATGCACACAGTCGAACATAGACACAACCATGCCTATGCTCTCACACACAACACATCCATTCATACACACTATACCATGTATGCAAAAAAAAAAATCAGGGAGCAGCAACCATGAAGAAAGTGCATACATAAACTTCTGGGTCCTTCACAACGATAGAAGGTAGAAAGTTATGTTACAAAACACCCACATAAATACATTGCCATGATTAGATAAATATTAAAATATATCCAAAGCTTATGCCAATTGTGTTAGAGTTTGCGCCCTATAAGCAATCTATTAGATTTGATTAATAACATTGTTGATGTTATATTTTATTTTGAATAAAAAATTCTGTTATGTTATTTTATTGCATAATATAAATATTAACATAATAAAAGTCCTTAGAATAATAATTGAATTATATAGTTTCAAGTAACCGACTTAAACATGAGAATATATACTAAAATAAGTATCGTAATTCTTAAATGTCCCTAGTCAAGTTTTATTGTGTATGGGACAATAATGAAACATTGAGACTAGAATTTTGATTAACTGATGATCAAATCTCATTGATCATCAATATATGTGATATTAATGTCAATACATAAATACATATTAGAGAATAGCATAGTAGGCAAACCTAACATGAGAAAACTTCATGCAATATGATTAATAGTATTGTAAATAATTCCTATAATGACAGTGATGTAATGGTCCTCTTACCTGAGGTCATTATATATTTTATTCGAGGATATTTGTGTTTTGATATCATCAAAAGTTACTTTTAACCAAGTAGAAGATAAAAGTGATTATCAGATACATATCTAATTGATTAAATAATATGAATGATCTAGATGGAATTTAACCTTACAATATATGTAGTGATATCCATGGGCCTCTTGATTGAGTATGATTATAAAATGAAATAGCCATGCCCAAATATTGATTTGTTTTATATAATCTGCTCATAGATTAAGAAAAAAGGATTAATTATAAAGAGGATGATGCATTCCATGCCTTGAATTTAATCTTGTATATAATGGTTAAAAGGATTAAATTACGTTAATACACTGGCCATAGAAAAGATTGTATCAAATCATCGATTTTATTATAACTTGGGTAACAACAATTTATTATTAGATGGTGCTCACTGTTTATAACTTAAATATAATTTAAATTATTGCCAATGTTGTAATAGCCTATAGGGTTACAATAATTAGAACGTTATAAAAAGGGGAGAACCATTCTTAAGCAAAAAATCAAACGGTTGATACTTATTTTGTTCAAAATGGTATACCAAGTTTTATGTTTTCTTTTGAGGGATCTCGTTTGTTTAAAAAGGGCCTGACCCTTTCTTCTTCTACACACAGAAACTCGAGATCAAATCAAAAGTGAAAATGAAATCCAGTGCTTTGGCTAATACCGATCTCCCTCTTTTCTTCGATTCCGTTCGATGATATCGAAGCGACATTCGTAGACACTACTAGAGACGCCTCCATCATCAACTTGTGCGATTTAAATAGATTTAGCTTCTTCGAGTTCATGAATTCGTAAAACCTCAAGTTGGTACGCTTTACATTAGATTCGTTTTTCTTTCGCATGGATCTTGTCAACTTGGGTTAAAATTTTGAAATTCTGTTGTTAATGATCGAGGAATCCCAACATTGGTATCAGAGATAGCCATGCGAAAAGGGGCTATGGAGTTAAATCTATAATTGGTTTTTGTATGTATAAATAGTTGCAATAATTTTAAGTGTTGTGAACACTGCCAAAGAAGCAAAAATATGAAAAGGATGTAATATAAAATTCAGTTCTGATGTAAAAATGTTTTACTATATATACATTTTATATTTGATATAAAATGTCGACATGAATTCATGCTAATATTGGATATTGACTATGTTTTATATTGCTAGTACCAATTCTGTTGAGCTCTAGAAATTTGAATTAATGTTGAACTCTGTATGTTTTAATATATATATATATATATATACATACACACATATATTTGGATTTGAAGTAATCTGTCTTAAATACTAATGCGAAATATTTGATTATTGAAAGTGTACATTATTGACTTAACCTTTTCGTAACCTCTGCAGTTTGTGGTTTAAAGTTTAATGCATGTCTTGATCTATTTAAACTCAGATCAACATGACTGAATATATTTAATTTGTTTAAGTCAAGACATACATACTCATAAGTATGGATAATGCAAACTAATACGCACCCCTTCCCTGTCAAGCAAATTGCTGAAATATATGTGAGTTTTTTTAGGACCAGCATGCAATTTCATTGTTTCATGAAAAATTGTTTATTTATGGTAGACAAGTAAAAGGAATGCTGGTGTTTATGATGCAAATATGATTTAAAATAGAGCAAGTGTGACTTGTTTTAAATGTTTATTTTCACATATTTACATCTGAGCTATTACAATATATACTTTGTTGTACCTGATGGATATGAGTAACACACACACACACACACACACACATATATATATATATATAAACACACTCATGCACAACCTGCTAGAACCTTAAAATGATGAAACAACTCCAATTGTGTTTTTACAAGATACAACAAGTATGAATCCATTTCCCCTTCATGTTGTTTATACACACATCTAATAATTCATGGATCTGTTTGTGCAATCATTCTATTACATATATACATTGATGATTGTTTTGATGCAAATGTGATTTGTAATCTTAACTCTTCGATGTACATGTTTTGGTATATGATACACAAAGCAACTTAAGCCATAACCATTATATATTGTTACCACTTTACTAAAATTAATGGACACTCATCTATCTTAAAATAAAAATGCCTATATGGTTGAAAGTAGAATAAATGATTTAGAAAATATTATAATATAAATACTATATTTGAGAGATGCACCGATGAATACATGGTGTAAATTATACTACTGATATGAATAGATGATTTCACCATTGATTTAATATATTGTTGTTTATATGTTGTTAACCAATTTTTTGGCAAAATCTGTCATGGATCATGTCAAAAAGCTCACTCTTCAGAGTCGACCGATCCCAACGGACGGCCTTTATTCCAAAAATCCCGAGCAAGAATTGATCTGAGCCGGCCTCACTCAAAGAAATGGCATATCATTCCCCAATAGTTGCTCTTCCGAACTGATCGAGTCGAGCATTTCCTTAAAGATCGAATCAACCATATATTTCCGGATCCACCTGGAAATATTAGGATGAGTCATTCATTACTTAGCCCAATTCTCAAGACATTAAAGGTGGTCAAACACTTCCAGCCAAAGTGCTACTTTTGATACACCTCGTCTTGAGTGCCACGCAAGCCACAATTTTCAAGGTTACTATTAATCAGTAGTGGTGTGACGATCCCAAAATCCGAGGGGCGGTATTTAGGATGATCATTGGAATATAACACATTAATCATCATAGCAGAGTACATATAATAGCAAAAACAATACATAGAATAATTTTACATGGATATGACAGCGGAATCACAACATGTAACAACATCAGAATAGCACAACGTAGGATATAACTTAGTAAATAAAAAGGGAAGTGATCAGTCATCATCGCCAGAGGCGGAATACATACATGCAGTGAGACATAATAAGGGTATCAGTCTACATCGCCGAAGGCGGTACATATACATACGATAATAAGTACTGAAAGTAAATCAGTCTGCATCGCCAGTGGCGGAATCATAATATAAGTACAATAATGGCGGAAAATGTCAAAGTCATCTCTGTGAAGTCAGCCTCGCCATGAGCCAAAATGCACCCTATGCAACAGTGCAGAGCCAAAAACAACCTATCACCTGTGAACTAGGCTGCCCGTGTGAAAATAAGGGCACCCACGTTTGCAAAGTGAAACAAACAACGAGTCAGTCATGGGGACTGGTATGAGGAATCTATTTAACAGTTTAAACAACAGTAATAAGCAAATCATAGGACCACGCCACTTTCGCGGAACGGGTTTACTCCAGTGATTGCTAGTGCATTTAAAACAAAGTAAATTTTTTTTAAACAACGTAATGCTTTTAAAAATAATGAAGCCATTATAAGACTCAGGTCCCATCATACAATGCAACGCAAGCCGGAGGATAAAGTTTTCCCTTATAATGGCCAAATATGCTTGATACGTATAAAGCAAAATCAATTGATATTATTACTAGTGCATATATGTTTCAAAAATGAATAGCATCATAAATATCAATCATAGGCGGCATAACTACCATCTACTATGTCGCCATACTAGTTCTACAATCGAGTCCGTTATTTCGTATTGGAAATTGGATTTCCGTCGTGAGTCGAGGCAAGGGGCAAGCTCCTCTCCGCTTCGAGACATTCTAGCAAATGCCTCAGGACTACACACTCTGGGTAACCCTGGATCTTCAGGGCTGGTCCTCTCTTACGTTTGAGGATTAGTATTCCTGAACACACGTTTCCCGGTCCTTACAGACCTATAATCGAGGCGCCTCACATTCCAACAACCACATAGGTGAAAAATAGATATAAATGTCAGGGCTGGTAAGTCACTGACACCACCATAGCTAGAAAGAAACGTCGTGCTCTCCCTGCAGTCCGTATCCCGTTTTTAACTCATACCGGGGTGTGAGGCTCGCGAATCCACGCTATACACAAATCCAGGCCACGCAGACCGTGCTTTTGATCATCATCCACAAGACTTTGATTTGCAACAGAAGCCTTGATCACAGCATCTTGGCATGCCACATAGGCAGTCCACTCCATACGATTGATTTCTATCGATATAACCTTTGAGCTCGTACATCTCAGAGAAGGGCGTTAAGCAAAAGAATAAATTCTCCGCCGCCAAACAGATATATATTTAACAGAGATCAATCAGTATAGAACAAAATCCAATGTCAGACACACAGTCCATTTACAAGTCCGTTCTGGGTCTGAACGAAACCGGAGGCGTCAATTACTCGTATATCCGTCCAATCAGCTTATACGTTCAGACGGCTACTACTTCCGTTCCTTCACGGTAGCTACTCCGGTCAGGAACCTCAGCAGCGCCCATCCAACTAATACGAAGATCGTCGGTCTTGAATCGTCTTTGCATTTTCCAATTCGAATCGCTCGATAAATTATTTGAAATGAGGGTTAGCTCGGCCTTTTCAAATAATTCACGTAATTAGAATTTAAATCGATTCTTTCCATGGTCATATTATTCGACATCCATCTTTCAGTTCTTTAGTGTTATTTTCGTGTCAAACACATACAACCATCAAATATCAAACAGTTCAAGCCCAATTGGTTTATTTGCAATCTATGTTGCTTATAATATCTTATAACGATATTTCGCCATTTTTATTTATTTAAAAATGGCCATATTTAATTAAACGACGTTTCAGGTCGTGCCGTGGCACTGGCGCTGTTTTTCCCCTAATTTGTTTTACACATATCGGAAAATCTAACCGTTGGATTTCTACAAAGTCTATATCAGTGGGAAGATATTCCCAAAGCGAACCCAACGGTTCCAGTTTCGTGAAAATCCGACGTTCGGATCTCCCACCCTAGTCGTTTGAAGTTACGGTTTCAAAATTCGAACTGCAGCGTCCTTATTCGATTTAATTTAATTATATTTATATTTATATATAAATATAAACGATTCTGGCGTTGTTTTTCTTCAGATTTGAATTAAACATTCCGGACAATCCAACCGTTGGATTTTTACAAGGTTGGTGCCGTTGGGAAGATATTTCCAAGGCGAACCCAGCGGTTGCAGTTTCGAGAAAATCCGATGGTTGGATTTCTCGTACTAATCGTTTCAAATTACGATTCCGAAACACGAACTGCACGGCTTCGATTCCTTTTAATTATATTTATATTTATATATATAAATATAGTTCATTCTATAATTCCAACTATAGTTCATTCTATATTTTCAACTTCGTTTTCACTTCAAATATTTCACTAACGCCTTAATATTTCGAAAAATTTCGCCATAACCTCCTTTGTACGGGGAGGGGTTTGGAAATTTATTGGGCCGTGTTGGGTACCCAATAAATCCTAAAAAGCATCCACATATTTATAGTGATATATTCTGGTGTTTACGGGGGAGCATGTATAGATAATCACTCCAGAGAATAAATTCTCGTCACCCCGTTTCCGTGTGGAAATAAATAGTCCATGTGCCGTATCTAATAACTAGAGAGACGTGATTATTGTCAACTCCAGACCCGTGTGGGGTTTTTATCAATCTGGTGATTTATCGTTATATTTTATATAGTCCATATTAGTCATCAGTTCAACCTGTAGTATATAGTCATCGCCATACAAGCCTCTCGCTCGTATGGTAAATCTTCCACCTCGTCACACAAGCTCCAATTGCTTATGTGGAATATGATGAAGTATGCCTATTGTCAAGAAGTATGCCATGTAGTGTAGTTCAAAATTAATTGTTACTATCCTATGGTGATATTTATTATTTCACACAGAATAACCAGCACTCCGCATCCAATGGCATTCACAGGAGATGATATAAAAATAAAATTGCGCAGCCAACTCATCAAGGCTTACCTATTTGTCGGGCACGCAAATAATTTCTTTACTCTACAGCTAATCCATTTTTCCTGTTCAACACATGTATGTATATGCAGAACAAAGCCAATAATAATATTTCTAGCAAACTATTATTTATTTCAACACGTGTGTATTTTTATCAAAGCGTATACATGATAAAAGAAATATTTTTATCATCAAAAATATTTATTCAACACGTGAATGTTTTTAACACTTCATATTCACAATAAAAATGTAGTTTTTATTGTCTATTCATTTTATTTTAAAATACGATAACATTCAACACATGAATTTCAACTCGACGAACGAATTTCAATTCAATACATGAATATTCTATATAGTTTGTATATATATAAAAATGTGATTTTTGTCGCTAAAGCTATTTGTTTAAATTCAAATAATATTCAACACATGAATTTTGATTCAACGAATGAATTTCAACTCAACACATGAATATTCGCTATAGTTTGAATATATATAAAAATGTGATTTTTGTCGCTAAAGCTATTTGTTTAAATTCAAATAATATTCAACACATGAATTTTGATTCAACGAATGAATTTCAACTCAACACATGAATATTCGCTATAGTTTGAATATATATATAAATGTGATTTTTATCGCTAAAGCTATTTGTTTAAATTCAAATAATATTCAACACATGAATTTTAATTCAATGAATGAATTTCAACTCAACACATGAATATTGGTTTCAATATATGTAATTTATTTCAACGAATGAAAATCATTCTAACACATGTTTATTTTAGAAAATTTCGGCAGCATAACGGCAGGGTAGTTAAAACCGGGACCGTCCCTAGTACGGCTCCTCGCTCTACCTTAAAACCTCACGGTTTTTGACAATGGGGATCATGCATCTAGTTCGCACGCAGGAGACATGTTTTATTTTCAATTCCACAATCCTATTCTAATTTGTTTCAACCACAAGAGGGTATTTTTCAACCACAAAGGTATTTTTCAACCACAAAGGTATTTTTCAACCACAATATCAACCACAAACAATTATTTCCAACCAATCGTCATACCATATAATATCATGTCAATCACAAGCAATAAATATCGTCTTTGGTCTGTGGATGAGGGGAGTGTGTATATATATATAATATTATAATTCACTTGCATTTCATCACAATTCAAAGCATATATGTTTCATTCAACGCTTGTATAATTTATACATTGCTAATATAACTTATACAACACATGTACATGAGGTATACAATGCGTATATAATTTACACTTCGCTTATATAATTTATACAACGTGATTCCATTCACACAATTTAGTTTAGATTCCTCACATTGGTTTTTGCAGTGCTAAAAATCGTAGGAAGATCAGAAAAATCCGCGGCTTCTTCTAGATGGTAGAGAGCCTCCTTGCGGTCACGGTGTCTCCTGTTTCATCGAATTTCGTTAACGAATGAAAAAGATATTATTTTTCAAAGTTTTGGAATGCTTTATAGTGTTATTTTCATTTCAGAATAATAAAGGTCGTACCTTTATTTTTGATTCAGAACTAGGGTTGCAAAATTCGTGAAATCTGTCGATCGTTGCTTCGATCAGGTCCTGCGACGTGGAAGGGCTACGAACCAGCTCTCGATCGGTTGTGGTGCGGTCTCCTTCGGTGGTCGGAGGAAGGCGGTGCGGCATCGGAAAGGCGGCGACTTTGTGGGATTGGTTCGGGCGATACAGGCGATGGTGGCGGGTGAGGTTTGGTCGGATGTGAAGAGGGGAGGAAGGGCTGTCGAACTGCGGTGGTGGCGCGGCCTATAGGTGGCGGTGGCGGCGGGAAAGTCGAGGGGAAGTTTCGAGCTTCCTGGATCGTCGATATCGCCTGGGGCGGCTAGGGTTTCGTAGGTTTTTTTTTTAAAGAAAAAATCCTATTGGTCGAGACTTTATAGGAGATTTTAAATAGTGTTTTTACAAACGAACTCGAAATCAAACCCAACGACTGTCGCCCCTAGCTAATACCCCCATTCCGGACACAATGGGATATGTTTCGTTGGCCAATTCGACTATTACAGTCAGTTATTTTTCAAATTAAAATATAAAACATTCAAACGTACATTTCAATTTGCCAGGGCCACAAACTGAATCGAAATATTCCAGAAAAAAATCTAGCTTTGTTTTGACGATACGGTCCTAACAAAACCAGTTTCGTCGAATTCTGAGCTCGTTTGAAAAACGGCCATTTTTAGGTCGACCCATTTTAACAGAAATTGACCAATCACATTTTCTTTTGCCCCTCTCACATACTAGCTTCAAAAATTATGAAATTTGAAACCTAGCAATAGTTTGACATCCCGGACCCAACAAAAGTGGTTTCGTCGAATTCCGAGGTCGTATGCAAAATATCAATTTTCAGGGGCTATATATGCTATATAGCGACCTTTCTGAAAATTCATTTAGCCATAACTTTTGATTCCCGCTATGAAACTTCGATTTTTCAGATTCGTTAGAAAGGTATTCATAAACAAATTTAAATATTTTCAGTTTCGCTAAAATCCGTTATATTTTCCACTGGGTACAGTCAGACAAAGTTTGTATTCAAAATTTCAAACTGCCTTACTATACCCAATTCTTTATTTTATTGAAATATGCTATTTCAATTATTCAAATTCTTTGGTATTAACCAATTTTAAAATTTTTAAATTGGTTCACAATTTCCGGGTTATTACAATCTCCCCCACTTAAAACTTTTCGTCCTCGAAAAGGAAATAACAGCAAAGTAGGAAACAAAATGCAAATGCAAAGTACTGTAAAGGTACCTTGCACCGGAGTTAGTCAGAGATGTCCACTCTGCATTTGGGGTAGGCTTGTTTAATGCTTTCCTCAGTCTCCCAAGTACAGTCTCTAGGATCACTACTCCACTGCACTTTGACTAAATGAATCTTTTTGCTCCTTAGCTCTCTAGTTTCTTTGCCAACTATCTTTAATGGCTCTCTTCTGAGCGCTAATTCTGGAGTTATGTCTATATCCTGTTGCGCTGCTTCTTCCACAACAAGATCTGGATCATGAACATGTTTTCTGAGTTGAGACACGTGGAACACATCATGTACACCAGGCAACCAATCAGGTAGTGAAACCCTATATGCAAGAGTTCCAATCCGTTCAAGTATAGGAAAGGGACCAATAAATCTCGGTGCCAACTTCCCAGTTTTGCCAAATCTGATTACTCCCCGCATTGGAGAAACTCTTAAATAAACATAATCGCCAACGGCAAACGATAAATCCCTTCTCCTCGCATCAGCATAACTTTTCTGTCGGCTTTGTGCGGTTTTCAATTGCTTCTTAATGAAGTCGACTTTATCCGATGCTTGTTGAATCATATCGGGCCCTAACACAAGTCTGTTGCCAGGTTCTACCCAACATGCGGGAGATCTGCATGGTCTACCGTATAATGCTTCAAATGGAGACATTCCCAGACTTGCTTGAGAGCTATTGTTATAAGAGAATTCGGCTAAATGTAAGTGATCTTCCCATGAGCCTCCAAAATCAATAACGCAAGCCCGCAGTAAATCTTCTAGAATTCTATTCACCCGCTCAGTTTGGCCATCCGTCTGAGGGTGATAAGCGGTGCTTAGATTCAACTTGGTTCCCAATTCTATCTGGAATGCTTCCAAGAATTTGCTAGTAAACAGGGGATCTCTATCACTGACTATATTGAGCGGCACTCCATGTAGTTTAACTATTTCTTTAAAGTAAATCTGTGCTAAACTTTGAGCCGTTCTGTTGGATCGGACAGGTATGAAATGGACAGTATTTGTGAAACGATCTACGATTACCCATATACTGTCGTTTCCTTTCCTAGTTCAAGGCAAGCCATCAATGAAGTCCATCGAAATTTGCTCCCCCTTCCATCCTGGAACTTCTAATGGTTGTAATAGTCCAGTTAATTTCTGCTGATCGCTCTTAACTAGCTGACAAGTGGGGCATCTACTAACATATAATGAAATATCTCTTTTCAAAGCTCTCCACCATAATGTGCGTTTGATATCGTTATACATTTTGCTCACAGCGGGATGGATACTTATTTCGACTTGTGGCACTCCTCAAGTATTTCTCTTCGAAGCTCTGGAAGGTTTGGGATGCAAATTCTGCCCTTCAATCTTAGAACTCCTTTGTCATCGAGTCGGAAACTTGTGGATTCACCTCCCTTGACTCTCTGACTGATTCTTTGAATAAATTCATCGTCTTTCTGTAGGGTCGAGATCCTGTTAATTAATGAAGACGTGATGACAAAACTGGCGATGATTTCATTCTTTCTGCTGAGCGCATCTGCTACAACATTGGCTTTCCTCGGAGTGTATAGAATTTCAAAATCGTATGCTGCAAGGAATTCTAACCAACGCTGTTGTCTCAAATTTAGATCCTTCTGAGTGAATAGATATTTCAAGGATTGATGATCGGTAAATAGTTCGAACTTCTCGCCCAATAAATAATGCCTCCAGATTCTTAAAGCAAACACGATAGCTAATAACTCAAGATCATGAGTTGCATAGTTTCTTTCATGCGGTTTCAGTTGACGGCTGGCATAAGCGACCACTTGGCCTTTTTGCATTAATACTGCGCCTAGCCCTCTAATGGAAGCGTCTGTCCATACAGTCAAGTCTTGGTTGCCTTCTATAATTGTCAATACTGGAGCAGTTTTCAATTTCAGTTTCAGCTCCTGGAAAGCTTCTTCACATTCGGGAGTCCATTTGAATTTATCATGCTTCTTTGTAAGCTTTGTCAATACACCAGATATCTTTGAAAAATCCTGAATGAATTTCCGATAGTAACTAGCCAATCCAAGGAAACTTCGAACTTCTGTGGGGGTAGTAGGTTGTTTCCAGTTCTGAATCGCTGTAATTTTGCTTGGATATACAACAATCCCTTCTTTTGATACGACATGGCCTAGGAACTTAACTTCATCCTGCCAGAAGACACACTTAGAAAATTTAGCTTTCAAGACATTTCTCCTTAGAATTTTCAACACTTGTTCTAAATGTTTTGCATGCTCGCCTTCCGACTTGGAGTAGATTAAAATGTCATCGATGAAGACCAGAACAAATTTATTCAACACACCACGGAACACTCTGTTCATAAGATCGACGAAGTATGCCGGAGCGTTACACAAGCCGAACGGCATTACTAACCATTCGTAGAATAAATCGGGACCCCTGAAGGCTGTCAAAGGAACACAGTCTTCGGCTATACGTAATTGGTGGAAACCTGTAGCTAGGTCCATTCTGGAGAATACTGTTGCTCCATTTAATTGATCTAACAGATCGTCTATTCGTGGCAAGGGATATTTGTTCTTCAGTGTCTGCTTATTGAGATCTCGGTAATCAACACAAAGTCTTAGAGTACCGTCTGATTTCGGGACAAATACTACTGCTGCTCCCCAAGCTGAAAAGCTCGGTCTGATCAGACCTTTCCAAAGCAATTCTCGGGTTTGACTACCTAACTCTTCTTTTTCTTTCGGGGCCATCCTTCTAATTGGATGTACTACTGGTCGGGCATTCGGAATTAGATCTATCCTGAATTCAATTTCTCTTTGCGGCGGTAAGTTTTCTACTTCTTCAAACACATCCGCATAGTTTTTAATGACCGGTATCTTTTCTAATGGAGGGGGAGTAACTTCTAAAGAAGACCAAAATTCTGTTCTATTAATTTCTGAGCCATGGCATGGTATAGTGATATGCCCAAGTTTTGTTTTAACTCTAACGATTCGTTCTGCACATCTAACTTCGGTCTTATATTTTATCAACCAATCAAGTCCCAGAATAATATCAAATTTGGAAAGGTCCATGACAATCACTTTAAAAGGAAATCGATAACAAGAATATGAGGCGGGTACATTACAATATGAGACGAGGATAGTAGACCCTCCTATCGGATTTTGAACTTTAATTGGTTCTTTAAGCTTCCTTGGATTCAATTTTAGCTTGTGCACAATATTACCAGAAATGAAGCTACGTGATGCACCAGTATCAAAAAGTATAGAAACAGGAATATTTTTAATGGTAAGGGTACCTCCCAAGACGTCGGGTTTACCCGATCCATCGGTGATAGCTGGCGGGGTCTCCCCGTCATACATATGAGCTACTTGTGCATTCTGCTTCAGAGGACAGTTCCTGCTATAATGCCCTTTCTTATGGCAGTTGTAGCATTCGGCTGAGTCTGGATTTGCCTTTGGCTTCCTCGGGGCTTTGCACACATTAGAAAAATGTCCTGGCTTCCCGCAGTTGTAGCAATTCCCTTTTGGTATCTTTCTAGGTTTCTGAGTAGCGGTCGCTGTAATGCTAGACTCGGGCTGATCTGCTGAAGCCTTGCGCTTATTTCCAGCTTGGCTTTCGGCGCGGTCTTGGCTGGCGTGCCTTTCATCCATATCTTCATAATTGCAAGCCATTTCTACCAATTCTGAGAAGGAGAGTTTGATGTTGCTCATGGCTCTGTCATGGTACTTGCGCTTTAGCCCAAATATAAATCTCTTGTTCTTTGCTTTGTTGGTCATAATAAGCTCTGGAGCATAGCGCGACAACTGAGTGAATTTATTGAGGTAATCCTGGATAGAGAGATCTCCCTGCTGGAGATTAGCAAACTGCTCTCGCATCCTCTCTAAAGCCTGTTCAGGTACAAACTTCTCGTTGAACATGGTTTTGAATTGCTCCCAGGTCTTGACAGTACCTGCTGCATCCTCTGAGGTGATGGCATCCCACCACAGCTCTGCTTCCTCCTGTAGGAGCCAAATACCTAGTCGTGCTTTGTTGTTGGTTCCCAAACCCATGCCTTCAAAGATCTTTTCACAGGTCTTCAACCAAGCAATAGCCTCCGTCACTGTACCAGTGCCAGAAAAGGGTTTTCCCCCAAGGTTCCTATACCTCTTCGCTACTCTGTCTAGCTCGAAGTCCTCGGGTGCTGGTGGCTGAACAATAGGGCCTCCCTCAGCTACGGGGATATTCCCCCATCCTCCTGCTACTCCTGCTCGGCCTCCACGGCCTCCTCTAGCTGCTGCTGCTCGTGTAGCCATCAGAAAGAGTACTGTATAAGCAAGAAAAGAGTCAAGCTCACAGATTTGATAATTTTCATATATGATAAAGCAGGGGAACATAAGGAAAGGTAATGATGTACTGATCAAATTGTTTTGCTAATCTGCTTAGCTCATTATAGGACATTGCTAATCCTATCTCTAATGAGCTACTCGCCTTAGAACACAACTGATTCTATTCTGACGAGGTGTTTAATGTGTTAGATCCCGGAACTAAGGTAAACCAAAGCTCTGATACCAACTGTGACGATCCCAAAATCCAAGGGGCGGTATTAAGGATGATCATTGGAATATAACACATTAATCATCATAGCAGATTACAGATAATAGCAAAAACAATACATAGAATAATTTTACATGGATATGACAGCGGAATCATAAAATGTAACAACATCAGAATAGCACAGCGTAGGATATAACTTAGTAAATAAAAAGGGAAGTAATCAGTCATCATCGCCAGAGGCGGAATACATACATGCAGTGAGACATAATAAGGGTATCAGTCTACATCGCCGAAGGCGGTACATATACATACGATAATAAGTACTGAAAGTAAATCAGTCTGCATCGCCAGTGGCGGAATCATAATATAAGTACAATAATGGCGGAAAATGTCAAAATCATATATGTGAAGTCAGCCTCGCCATGAGCCAAAATGCACCCTATGCAACGGTGCAGAGCCAAAAACAACCTGTCACCTGTGAACTAGGCTGCCCGTGTGAAAATAAGGTCACCCGCGTTTGCAAAGTGAAACAAACAACGAGTCAGTCATGGGGACTGGTATGAGGAATCTATTTAACAGTTTAAACAACAGTAATAAGCAAATCATAGGACCACGCCACTTTCACGGAACGGGTTTACTCCAGTGATTGCTAGTGCATTTAAAACAAAGTAAATTCTTTTAAAACAACGCAATGCTTTTAAAAAGAATGAAGCCATTATAAGACTCAGGTCCCATCATACAATGCAATGCAAGCCGGAGGATAGAGTTTTCCCTTATAATGGCCAAATATGCTTGATACGTATAAAGCAAAATCAATTGATATTATTACTAGTGCATATATGTTTCAAAAATGAATAGCATCATAAATATCAATCATAGGCGGCATAGCTACCATCTACTATGTCGCCATACTAGTTCTACAATCGAGTCCGTTATTTTGTATTGGAAATTGGATTTCCATCGTGAGTCGAGGCAAGGGGCAAGCTCCTTTCCGCTTCGAGACATTCTAGCAAATGCCTCAGGACTACACACTCTGGGTAACCCTGGATCTTCAGGGCCGGTCCTCTCTTACGTTTGAGGATTAGTATTCCTGAACACACGTTTCCCGGTCCTTACAGACCTATAATCGAGGCGCCTCGCATTCCAACAACCACATAGGTGAAAAATAGATATAAATGTCAGGGCTGGTAAGTCACTGACACCACCATAGCTAGAAAGAAACGTCGTGCTCTCCCTGCAGTCCGTATCCAGTTTTTAACTCATACCGGGGTGTGAGGCTCGCGAAACCACGCTATACACAAAGCCAGGCCACGCAGACCGTGCTTTGATCATCATCCACAATACTTTTCTTTGCAACAGAAGCCTTGATCACAGCATCTTGGCATGCCACATAGGCAGTCCACTCCATACGATTGATTTCTATCGATATATAACCTCTGAGCTCGTACGTCTCAGAGAAGGGCGTTAAGCAAAAGAATAAATTCTCCGCCGCCAAACAGATATATATTTAACAGAGATCAATCAGTATAGAACAAAATCCAATGTCAGACACACAGTCCATTTACAAGTCCGTTCTGGGTCTGAACGAAACCGGAGGCGTCAATTCCTCGTATATCCGTCCAATCAGCGTATACGTTCAGACGGCTACTACTTCCGTTCCTTCACGGTAGCTACTCCGGTCAGGAACCTCAGCAGCGCCCATCCAATCGATACGAAGATCGTCGGTCTTGAATCGTCTTTGCATTTTCCAATTCAAATCGCTCGATAAATTATTTGAAATGAGGGTTAGCTCGGCCTTTTCAAATAATTCACGTAATTAGAATTTAAATCGATTCTTTCCATGGTCATATTATTCGACATCCATCTTTCAGTTCATTAGTGTTATTTTCGTGTCAAACACATACAACCATCAAATATCAAACAATTCAAGCCCAATTGGTTTATTTGCAATCTATGTTGCTTATAATATCTTATAACGATTTTTCGCCATTTTTATTTATTTAAAAATGGCCATATTTAATTAAACGACGTTTCAGGTCGTGCCGTGGCACTGGCGCTGTTTTTCCCCTAATTTGTTTTACACATATCGGAAAATCTAACCGTTGGATTTCTACAAAGTCTATATCAGTGGGAAGATATTCCCAAAGCGAACCCAACGGTTCCAGTTTCGTGAAAATCCGACGGTCGGATCTCCCACACTAGTCGTTTGAAGTTACGGTTTCAAAATTCGAACTACAGCATCGTTATTCGATTTAATTTAATTATATTTATATTTATATATAAATATAAACGATTCTGGCGCTGTTTTTTTTCAGATTTGAATTAAACATTCCAGACAATCCAACCGTTGGATTTTTACAAGGTTGGTGTCATTGGGAAGATATTTCCAAGGCGAACCCAGCGGTTGCGGTTTCGGGAAAATCCGATGGTCGGATTTCTCGTACTAATCGTTTCAAATTACGATTCCGAAACACGAACTGCACGGCTTCGATTCCTTTTAATTATATATATATATATATAAATATATTTCATTCTATAATTCCAACTATAGTTCATTCTATATTTTCAACTTCGTTTTCACTTCAAATATTTCACTAACGCCTTAATATTTCGAAAAATTTCGCCATAACCTCCTTTGTATGGGGAGGGGTTTGGAAATTTATTGGGCCGTGTTAGGTACCCAATAAATCCTAAAAAGCATCCACATATTTATAGTGATATATTTTGGTGTTTACGGGGGAGCATGTATAGATAATCACTCCAGAGAATAAATTCTCGTCACCCCGTTTCCGTGTGGAAATAAATAGTCCATGTGCCGTATCTAATAACTAGAGAGACGTGATTATTGTCAACTCCAGACCCATGTGGGGTTTTTATTAATCTGGCGATTTATCGTTATATTTTATATAGTCCATATCAGTCATCAGTTCAATCTGTAGTATATAGTCATCGCCATACAAGCCTCTCGCTCGTATGGTAAATCTTCCACCTCATCACACAAGCTCCAATTTCTTATGTGGAATATGATGAAGTATGCCTATCGTCAAGAAGTATGCCATGTAGTGTAGTTCAAAATTAATTGTTACTATCCTATGGCGATATTTATTATTTCACACAGAATAACCAGCACTCCGCATCCAACGGCATTCACAGGAGTTGATATAAAAATAAAATTGCGCAGCCAACTCATCAAGGCTTACCTATTTGTCGGGCACGCAAATAATTTCTTTACTCTACAGCTAATCCATATTTCCTGTTCAACACATGTATGTATATGCAGAACAAAGCCAATAATAATATTTCTAGCAAACTATTGTTTATTTCAACACGTGTGTATTTTTATCAAAGCGTATACATGATAAAAGAAATATTTTTATCATCAAAAATATTTATTCAACATGTGAATGTTTTTAACACTTCATATTCACAATAAAAATGTAGTTTTTATTGTTTATTCATTTTATTTTAAAAAACGATAACATTCAACACATGAATTTCAACTCGACGAACGAATTTCAATTCAACACATGAATATTCTATATAGTTTGTATATATATATAAATGTGATTTTTGTCGCTAAAGCTGTTTGTTTAAATTCAAATAATATTCAACACATGAATTTTGATTCAACGAATGAATTTCAACTCAACACATGAATATTTGCTATAGTTTGAATATATATAAAAATGTGATTTTTGTCGCTAAAGCTATTTGTTTAAATTCAAATAATATTCAACACATGAATTTTGATTCAACGAATGAATTTCAACTCAACACATGAATATTCGCTATAGTTTGAATATATATAAAAATGCGATTTTTATCGCTAAAGCTATTTGTTTAAATTCAAATAATATTCAACACATGAATTTGATTCAACGAATGAATTTCAACTCAACACATGAATATTGGTTTCAATATATGTAATTTATTTCAACGAATGAAAATCATTCTAACACATGTATATTTCAGAAAATTTCGGCAGCATAACGGCAGGGTAGTTAAAACCGGGGCCGTCCCTAGTACGGCTCCTCGCTCTACCTTAAAACCTCGCGGTTTTTGACAATGGGGATCATGCATCTAGTTCGCACGCAGGCGACATGTTTTATTTTCAATTCCACAATCCTATTCTAATTTGTTTCAACCACAAGAGGGTATTTTTCAACCACAAAGGTATTTTTCAACCACAAAGGTATTTTTCAACAACAATATCAACCACAAACAATTATTTCCAACCAATCGTCATACCATATAATATCACGTCAATCATAAGCAATAAATATCGTCCATGGTCTGTGGACGAGGGGAGTATATATGTATATATTATATTATAATTCACTTGCATTTAATCACAATTCAAAGCATATATATTTCATTCAACGCTTGTATAATTTATACATTGCTAATATAACTTATACAACACATGTACATGAGGTATACAATGCATATATAATTTACACTACGCTTATATAATTTATACAACGCGATTCCATTCATACAATTTAGTTTAGATTCCTCACATTGGTTTTTGCAGTGCTAAAAATCGTAGGAAGATCAGAAAAATCCGCGGCTTCTTCTAGATGGTAGAGAGCCTCCTTGCGGTCACGGTGTCTCCTATTTCATCGAATTTCATTAACGAACGAAAAAGATATTATTTTTCAAAGTTTTGCAACGCTTTATAGTGTTATTTTCATTTCAGAATAATAAAGGTCGTACCTTTATTTTTGATTCAGAACTAGGGTTGCAAAATTCGTGAAATCTGTCGATCGTTGCTTCGATCAGGTCCTGCGACGTGGAAGGGCTACGAACCAGCTCTCGATCGGTGGTGGTGCGGTCTCCTTCGGTGGTCGGAGGAAGGCGGTGCGGCGTAGGAAAGGCGGCGACTTTGTGGGGGTGGTTCGGGCGATACAGGCGATGGTGGCGGGTGTGGTTTGGTCGGATGTGAAGAGGGGAGGAAGGGCTGTCGAACTGCGGTGGTGGCGCGGCATATAGGTGGCGGTGGCGGCGGGAAAGTCGAGG
Organism: Allium sativum; assembly: GCA_030737875.1. Lineage (NCBI taxonomy): Eukaryota > Viridiplantae > Streptophyta > Magnoliopsida > Asparagales > Amaryllidaceae > Allium > Allium sativum. Next base: position 973,528,903 of record CM060915.1, on the reverse strand, counting down.
GGAAGTTTCGAGCTTCCTGGATCGTCGATATCGCCTGGGGCGGCTAGGGTTTCGTAGGTTTTTTTTTAAAGAAAAAATCCTATTGGTCGAGACTTTATAGGAGATTTTAAATAGTGTTTTTACAAACGAACTCGAAATCAAACCCAACGACTGTCGCCTTTAGCTAAATACCCTCATTCCGGACACAATGGGATATGTTTTGTTGGCCAATTCGACTGTTACAGTCAGTTATTTTTCAAATTAAAATATAAAACATTCAATATTTAATTTGAACGTACATTTCAATTTGCCAGGGCCACAAACTGAATCGAAAAATTCCAGAAAAATAAATCTAGCTTTGTTTTGACGATACGGTCCTAACAAAACCAGTTTCGTCGAATTCTGAGCTCGTTTGAAAAACGGCCATTTTTAGGTCGACCCATTTTAACAGAAATTGACCAATCACATTTTCTTTTGCCCCTCTCACATACTAGCTTCAAAAATTATGAAATTTGAAACCTAGCAATAGTTTGACATCCCGGACCCAACAAAAGTGGTTTTGTCGAATTCCGAGGTCGTATGCAAAATATCAATTTTCAGGGGCTATATATGCTATATAGCGACCTTTCTGAAAATTCATTTGGCCATAACTTTTGATTCCCGCTATGAAACTTCGATTTTTCAGATTCGTTAGAAAGGTATTCGTAAACAGATTTAAATATTTTCAGTTTCGCTAAAATCCGTTATATTTTCCACTCGATACAATCAGACAAAGTTTGTATTCAAAATTTCAAACTGCCTTACTATACCCAATTCTTTATTTTATTGAAATATGCTATTTCAATTATTCAAATTCTTTGGTATTAACCAATTTTAAAATTTTTAAATTGGTTCACATTTTCCGGGTTATTACAAGTGGAATGGCTCAACCAGCCGCAACTATGCCAAGGGTCAAGCTCCACGTGTCCAAGCTCCGCAAAAGAGGCATGCCACATTGCATCTTTCTTAGCCCACTCCCCTGCCCATAAATACATTCATACTCAGAATGGAAAGGGGACATTTTTTTTCTTCAATTGAGACTTATTGAGTAGAACTTCCTCTCTTAAGATCAAACTCTATGGCTAACTCTGAAGATAGCTAACTCTTTTCTGAAACACAACAATTTTGTGTTCATCTCCTACTTTCTACAAAAAGAAAACATATTGTACGTGTTCTCAAAAGCAAATCAATATATATAAAGTGGACGTAGGCACCATCTTTGTCGAACCACTTCCCTGTTTTTACTTACTTTACCGTAAACTATGATTGTTTTTCATGTGTATAACATAGGATTAGGGATTGACCGTCACTAATAACCAGCTTTTGACGTCAACACTTTGGCGCGCCAGGTAGGTGGCAGCGCGCCCAGACTTACCCTACGACCTTCAACCGCCTTCAGCAATTTCTAAGCCGACCATGGCAAACAAACCAAAGAAGGATGCAACATCTTCCCATCCCACGAACGCTGATGCAGCCGAGACAAACGCTGTAGAAGCAAGTCAAGAAGCCTCCTCTCATGAAGACACATCCCGATATCTTACCAGGGACGACATGGGTAAGATTCTGGATGAGATCAGAGGCCAGATGACATCTCAGTGTAAACTCCTCGAACAACAACAATAGTTGATGAATAACCTCCTTGCTCGGATGGAAAAGGGATCTAACGCTTCAACATCAATTCCTCGACCGGGCGGAGCTGGGGCAACAACTGATCTTGGCTATGCACAAATACAAGCTGCAGATCAGACCATACCTTTGCTTCCTCTTGGCTCAGCTTCACTTCTCGACTGACAATTAACTATAGTGTGACTTCCAATGACCAACGCAGGTGAAGATTCTTAGGAGGTCCACGGTCGAGATCTAGGTCGTTTGGCCATTTTGCCTCCACTTTAGGGAACAACTCAACTCCCTGGACCGACCGAACAATAGCTGGGTCAACCGGGATAGGTGCCATCTCCATTACAACCCGACATCTTACCACGAACTAGTCTTACGTCACTTTCCCTCCAATGAAGAACTTGTGGCGCCTTCCCCATGAAGACCACTCTACCATACCGGTTCCCAACAAGGCAGAGGAAAATGCTATCAAAGACCATCGTAACATTGCCCCGAGCGGGGGCAACATAGATCCCCGAACATCACATGCTTTGTTGGATCAGCCTGGCCCCTCTAACACAGGTATGGCTCAGTCCAATCCTCCTTCTATTCAAACGGCGCCATTCTGCCCAGAACCAACAACGAGGACTCATCTCACCCTCACCTTTACTCAACTCTCGGAGGTTGAGCTCAACCAATGGCTCCCCTTCCGAGCATGCTTTCGGCAGATCCTAGCACAGGGATCCTCCCCAATGCAGAGCTGAATTCATGGAATCGACTCCTTGGAGATGGAAGCCCACTTGCAAGCATCACCAGACGCTTCACCTGGGGCATATTTTCTCAACAGGATGTAGATGATATCCACCACAGCCTGTTTACAAGGGAGATCAGAAACTCCCGAATCCCTCTAAACTTCAAGTTTCCGGCCATAGAGCACTACAATGGCTGGACCGACCGGACCATTCATCTCTTTCGATACATATGCCATATGGAAGTACTCTCTGCGTCAACCAACGTCATGGCCAAGTGTTTCCCACTCTTCCTCACAAATATAGCCGACATGTGGTTTTGGCAACAAACAATGGAGTTAATCAGCAGTTGGAACATGTTGGTTACCTGCTTCATCGAGAAGTTCAGAGTTCACATCTCCCGACCGAAGAATGTCATGTTCCTGACCTCCATCTGGCAACGACCCGGTGAATCCTTCCTCTAAAAATTTAATGCGACCGTAGCATCAGTTGACTGACCCGAGTCATCGATGGTGCTTATGGTGGCCATTGTAGGTGTTCAGAACCGATCAGAATTCAGGATTTCTTTAACCAGAGATCCTCCCAAGGACATCGAGGACTTTTATGCCGAGGCTAAAAGGTTCCTCTGAAAAGATGACGCCACTATTGAGATGGAGAGCCTCGAGGTGCTTGCCGCCAAAGATGGGGGTCCATCCAAAACCAATGGCCAAAATAAAGGAAGAGGAAAGGTCTTGGAAAAGAACGACCCAAGCATACAATTTCAGAAAGAGAACAAGTACGACCAATACACCGAGCTCAACTCCTCCCTGCTCGACATCTTCCTTCACATACGAGGATCTCTACCCTTCCCAAAACCTCCTCGAAGAGAGCCGACGCAAAAAGAACTCGACTCTAGAAAGCACTGCATGTACCATAACCTGGTAGGCCACAACACTAGTGAATGCAGGCACTTATGCGATCTCATCGAGGATAGGGTAAGAAGTGGAGGACTACCTGAATACGTCATTAAACCCGTACAGGCGATGCCACCACAACCTTCTACCTAAAATCCTCAGGCCAGTCCTCGAGCTTCTAAAAACAAAAAGGACCCTGAGCCCAGCAATCACGGCATCGTCATCAGTAAAAAAATTAGATTTTTTTCGTAGAAATATGTTTTTCTTTCAATAATATGGATATGTTGAAGTACACTCATATGGAATTAGGATTTAGCTCCTAGGCGTGCTCTGGATTAAGCTTTCACCCACTTAGAATTTATTTTCATTTTCTTGTATTAGCTCCTTACCAGCAATAAACTTCATTTTTCGAACATGAATTATGTTTAAGCCGAGTAAAACTGACACTCGTCGACCCAAACATGGTCAGTGTTAGCCACCATTATTGAATCACGGTCGATACCTGCCACCATATCAAACTAACTCCTCAAGCTGAGCATGGTTAACCCTTCGTAAGCCGAGTATGGATGATACTCTCCCCCTCTACAAACCGAGTGCGCCTTCCACTTGACCAATTTCACGATACTCAAATATTACTTATGAAAATATGGTCGATGCTCACCACCATATCTGACTCCACTCAATCAAACATAGACAAAATTATATAAATTGAGCTTGATTAACACTTGCTACACAAGTATAAATAACACTTGCCACCTCCGTAAGCCGAGTATAGGTAATACTTGCCACCTCCGTAAGCCGAGCATGGTCGTTGCTTGCCACCTCTGTAAGTCGAGCATGGTTAATGCTCGCCACCCCTCTAAGCCAAGTGTGATACTGCTCGCCAACTCTTTAAGCCGAGTATGGTTAATACACGCCCAAAAAAATTCAAAACCATCACTAAACCGAGAATGGATTACACAATCATTGTAGGTATTGCATCTTATGGCAAGAATCCTCGACTACTTTCACAGCACTTTCGGCCTTAATATGGTTTTTGATGGTTGTCAGTTTTCCGACCTTAATACGATCTGCACTGGTCGTCGGTCTCCCAGCCTCAATACAACCATCGGACCGTCGGATATCTAACCTTAATATGTTTCAGCATAACCAAAGCTACCTGCAAATTGTGCTCCTATGTATTATCTAGAACACACCTTCTTTCACTAAGAATGATATGTTCTGGAGGTCAAAGTGTTGACAAATTTTTTGGCAAAAGCTATCACGGATCAATGGATCGAAGCCCAATGTCCAAAGGCTCACTCTTCAGCTTCGATAGATCCCAACGGACAGCCATTATTACAGAAATCCGAGCAAGAATTGGCCCGAGCCGGCCTCACTCAAAGTAACGACATATCATTCCCCGACATAGTCGTTCTATCAAACCGACCGAGTTGAGTGTTTCCTTAAAGATCAGATCTATCAGATATTTCCATATCCACCTGGAAATATCTAGGATGAGTCATTCATTACTTAGCCCAATTCTCAAGGCATTTAAGGTGGTCAAACAATTCCAGCCAAAGCGCTACTTTTGATACACCTCATCTCGAGTGCCACGCAAGCCACAGTTTTCAAGGATGCTATTAATCAGTAGTGGAATGGGTCAACCGGCTGCAACTATGCCTAAGGATCGAGGTCCACAAGCCCAAGCTCCGTAAAAGAGGCATTCCACGTTGTATCTTGCTTAACCCACTCCCATTCCTATAAATACATCCATTCTCAGAATGGAAAGGGGACATTTTTTTTCTTTAACTGAGACTTATTAAATGGAACTTCCTCTCTCAAGCTCAAACTCTATGGCTAACTCTAAAAATAGCCAACTCTTTTTTGAAACACAACAACTTTGTGTTTATCTCCTACTTTCTTTCAAAAGAAAACAAATTGTACTTGTAATCAAAAGCAAATTAATATATAGAAAGTGGAAATAGGCACCATCTTTGCCGAACCACTATAAACATTCTGCATGTTCCCTGTTTTTACTTACTTTACCATAATTTGTGATTGTTATTCATGTATTCTGCGCACGATTGGGGGTTGACCGTCACTAGTGACCAACTTTTGACGTCAACGTATGTATTGGCTGATATTCTTTATTATGGACTGGTGACATATGTATGTATGAGAACGTGTGGAAGATGCAGTCAATGGTTTAAAATTGACTCAGATGCATGCATATATAAGATTATGCCTGCATACAATCATTTATATTATATAGTCACTATTAGGATTTGTATAATGTTGCAAATATGCCTGCATGCAATTTTTTTGGCTTGGTAAATCTTGTATCTGAGATTATTGTTCTCAGCTATATGTATATTAAGCTTGCGAATGTCAGTTCAAAAGAATTTTGTTAACCTATAAATGAAATGTTCATGATGGCTTAGGTGGGCATTATCTTATATAAAATCCAATAAACTAAAAGTGTTTTATTAGTATGTATATTTCTTTATTACCAAAGTTATATATATGTGTATTTTGAAATGGATTGAATACAACTGATATGACTTGCCACTTCGAATTATAAAATCCCTTCAAACTGATTTTAATATTAAGTCCAAAGTGAAGTCTTCTAATAAAAACACTCATTAGTGTCATAATCAATCGTTGTGGGTTATGCCAAAGCATAACCACACTGTTTATTATGCTTACGTGCGATAAAGTAATTGTGATACTCAAATTGTTTATACTTGGGTCTGACTTACAAAGGCTGTCATAATAAGATTACGAGCTTAGAGACAAAGAGCATGAAATATCTAATACTTAAAATGATCAAAATTGTTCATCATGCTATCCAAGAATTATATATGATATAATTGACATAAGATGCCTACCTAAAAGACCGTGTTTTGGGGATTAGCAGAAGTTAACTCAAGGCATGATTAGATATGGATCATGGATCAGTTAAATATATGTATACTGATATATATAGGGATGTTGACTTGAGTGGGAGCATATTTTAACTTAATTCATATATTGGTATAAATATGCAATGTTCAGTATAATTTTGATTGTAAAAATTTATATATAAAAATTGCAAAATCATTTATCATTATTTTATTATTTATTATCTCATATGTATATTAAATGTCAAGCAACACCAACAATTTGTCACTAAGGTTTGTCCTTGAAAATGAAAAATTGAATGGAATTAATTTCCTTGACTGACATCTAAATTTGAGGATTGTCCTCAAACAAGAAAGGAAGCTGTATGTACTTGGTGGGCTTGTTCCAGACGCACCAACAAGTACAACAACTCGTGTAGGGATTAATGCCCACAAGAAGAGTCAAGATGGTGCTGCCAGCTGTCTCATGCTTGCAACTATGAATCCGGGGCTTCAGAAGTAACATGAGTTGATAGATCATATGAGATGATCAAGCACCTTAAAAAATTATTCGAAGGGCATACTAGACAAGAAAGATATGATACAAGCAAGGCACTGTATCATTGAAAAATGGGAGAAAAGGAAGCCGTTGGTCCATATGTGTTGAAAATTATTGGATATATTGAGTATCTTGAAAGGTTAGGGTTTCCATTAACTCTTGAAGCTCAAAGCGATCTTGTTTTACAATCACTGAACAGTCACTATTTTAAATTCGTGATGAATTATCTCATGAATGAAATAGAAAAACCCTTAACTAAGTTACTACGCATGTTAAAAACTACTGAAAACAACATGAAGAAAGCAGAACATGATATCATGATGATGGTACAAAAAGGGGCTGCTAAAACCAAGGGTAAAGGCAAGAAAAAGTAGCTTAAGAAGACTACTGCCAAGCCTATTTTCAAAAAGGCACTGAATCCTAATGGAGGGGTTTCAAAAGAGGGTGATTGTCACGACTATGGAAAATAAGGTCATTGGAAACACAAATGTTATGCTTATTTTGAGGACCTGAAAAAGTAGAAGGGAAGTATGACTTCACCCGAACCAGGTATAGTGTTGTAAGCGTCAATTTACCTACTTCTACATCTTGGGTACTATATACTGGATGTGGATCACATATTTGTGTTAATTTGCAGGAAATGCAAAAGAGTAGAAATTCGGAAAAAGGAGAAGTGGAATTACAAGTGAGAATTGGAGCAAATGTCACTGCATTAGCCATAGGAAGTTGTCGCTTATCCTTACCAACCGGCTTAGTTTTAGAATTAAAAGATTGTTACTATGTGCCTTCCATTAGAGTAAATATTATTTATGTAAATATTATTTATGTATCTTGTTTAGACAAGATTGGATTTTCATTTGTAATAAAAGACAGTTGCTGTTCATTTTATTTAAATGAGATATTTTGTGGAAATGCATAATTAGTTAATGGTCTTTACATTCTCAATTTTGATGTGCATGTTTATAACATAAATACTAAGCAGATTAAATCTAATGATTTAAATCCACCGTATCTTTGGCATTGTCATTTAGGCCATATAAATGAGAAAAGCATATCAAAACTCCATAAAGATGGAATTTTAAATTCATTTGATTTTGAATCATATGAAGAATGCAAATATTGTTTATTTGGAAAAATGACTAAAGCAACTTTCACTGGACACAGTGAACATGCTTGTGATTTATTGGCCCTTATACATAGTGATGTATGTGGACCAATGAGTACATTAGCTAGAGGCATATTTTATTACTTCATTACATTTACTTATGATTTCAGTAGGTATGGTTATATGTATCTTATGAAACACAAATCAGAATCATTTGAAAAGTTTAAAGAATTTAATAATGAAGTTCAAAGCCAATATGGAAAGAATATAAAGACTCTTTGAACATATCGAGAAGGAAAATATTTGAGCCAATAATTTGATGACTATCTGAAAGAGAGTGGAATTGTATCACAACTCACTCCGTCAGGAACACCACAATGGAATGGTGTGCCCGAAAGGTCGCACCTTATGAGATATGGTACGATCAATGATGAGTCATACAGATCTTCCAATAAGTTTTCTAGGTTATGCCCTTGAAATAGTTGCATTCATACTTAATTGTGTTCCCACGAAAACAGTTATGAAGATGCCATGTGAGATATGGACTAGAAAAGGTTCTAGAGTGTCTTTTATAAAGATATGGAGTTGTGAGGCGTTTGTTAAAAGTCTTGCTTCTGACAAGCTTGGACCCAAATCAAATAAGTGTTATTTTGTGGGATATCCAAAAGAAACAAAAGGATATTATTTCTACAAACCTTCTGAGAATAAAGTATTTATTACTCGAACTGGTATTTTCTAGAAATAGAACTAGTCTCTAAAAGTACCGATGGGAATAAAGTATAACTCAAAGAAATTCAGAACCACAAGATACAAGAACCAAAAAACGTTGGAAATTGATCCTGCTCAATTTACACAAGATATTCATAGATCTTGTAGAATACATCATGAGCCTGAAAGGTATTTTGGATTTCTTGTGACTCAAACTGGAGACGTAATGCTCATAGACCAAGATGAGCCCACTTCTTACCAAGAGGCTATGAGTGTGCCAGAATGTGAGAAATGGCTTGAAGCCATGAAATCTGAAATGGATTCCATGTACACCAACCAAGTGTGTACTTTGGTTGATCCACCTGACGGGGTAAAACTATCAGGTGTAAGTGGGTTTTTAAGAAGAAAACTGGCAAGGATGGTAAAGTACAAACCTATAAAGGTCGATTGGTAGCAAAAGGACTCAAACAAGTTCAAGGAGATGACTATGATGAAACATTCTCCGTAGTGGCAATGGTTAAGTCCATTAGGATTATGCTTGCAATTGCCGCCTTTTACGATTACAAAATATGGCAAATGGATGTCAAAACTGCATTCCTTAACGGAAATCTTACTAAGGATGTGTACATGACACAACCTGAAGATTTTGTCAATCCAAAAGATGCTAGAAAGGTATGTAAACTGCAACGATCCATTTATGGATTGAAGCAAGCATTCGGAGCTGGAATCTTCATTTTGATGAAACAGTCAAAGAGTTTGACACTAAATGAAAATGTCACATAGACATCGGCTAAAAAATGATGTCTTCTTTTTTTGGAGTGATGTCTTTATCGGCTATGTCTAAAGTACCCCTTTTTTACATTAGTTAAAAGACGATGTCAAAGCAGCTTTAAGATATCATAAATTAATTAATTAACTACTGTAATTAGTATTTTACCATATCAGCTTTTGACTATCGTCTACGATGTCTGTGATGGCTTATTTATTTTGTTTTCTCATCTCATATACAGAAATAAATATTTATTAAATGAAATACTATTGCACAGAATTTAATATTCAAATAGTATTTTTATTTAATTAAATATTTTATTTCAACATGAAATAGCATAAATTTCTAACTCCAACTATTTTACATTCACATTTCTCATACACAATTCAATACATTACACAATCAGTTTTACATTGCCACCTTGCTACAACACTCATCACTCTAGCTGACTTGATCTTGATTTTCATGGTCTAGCTTGTGCTCCAGTTGTCCATTCTTATGTACCTGTCATGTACATTTCTAGAGCAGTAAACTGTAAAATATAATATAATTTGAACATGCATTTAGATATCCTATAATCACTAAATTACTAGTATATCAAACCCAAGAGAAACTACCGAGATATATCATGTGTAACAATTATGGAACATGTTACAAAACATATTTATTAGAAGTTAACAATAGCTATAAAGCTCTGTAATCTTATTGCGCAATTTAGTCTAACAAACTGAGTTTGTGCAACTTAGTGTGCGCAAAGTGAGTTGGTGAAACTCAGTTTGCCCAACTGAGTTTGCGCAAACTCAGTTTTCCCCGAACTGAGTTTGCGCAAACTCAGTTTGTGCAACTGAGTTCTTATGTTTAAAGTACCTTGGTAACAACTTTATTATATAAATAAACTAAAAGTTTCATATATTTAAAGTACTATTTATTGAAAAAGTGCAACAATAAACATCAACAGTCGCTTAATATAAAGATAAGGTATAATATAACAAACCCAATCAAAATGGAATTGTGAGCTTCCTTCTATCTGTTCTGGGATGTAGTTTTGGGACACTGACTTGAAATGTAATTTTGGGAGGTTTTGATAGCTTCCACATAAATGAGATCAAAAAAATAAAATGAACAAAACTACACATGCATTATAAACTTACCTCCTGATTGAATTTAACTTGATAAATATAGGAAAATATAGACTAGAAGTATTAAGGTAGCGCTGTAGGGCAACACGAACAGAGCATAATTGAATCATCTGGACTCAATTTTCATGATAATGTGAAGATACTGCATCCCTGCATCCACTGCATGAGACCTGCCATTTCATAGGCATAAACCAGAAGCCACATGCATGTATATTTGATTCCCTGCATCCACTGCATGAGATCTGCCAGTTCATAGGCATAAACCAGAAGCCACATGCATGTATATTTGATGGTCAGTAACCTACACTGTATTACATTTGATATAACCAAATCCAAAAGTATGTTCCTGTATAAGAGTATGATACTTATGATAACAATTTTAAGCATAATTACAAGACATATGCAGTTATTTACCCGCTCGAAGCATAAAGTTGACTACTAAGGTTTTCCCAGGTATATAATCAATTGCATTTAAGGAGAAAATGCATGTAATCTGTTTAAGTTTTCCCCAAGACTGTTGAAACCCTTTTCATTATATTACATCGATTTAATTATCATAGAACTGCCGGTTGGTCATTTTGAATTCAATGGACCAAGTTGGTGTTGGCACATGGATGATGCTTTAATTTGCTTATTGTGTTTCAATACTAATCATCTCAAGTCCATGAGAGTTGTAACTTCAAACGGGATTATCATATATATTTTAATTTCTAAGAACCTCACACCAAAATATCAACACCAGTTCAAATACAGAGTCATATGAAAATATTTCGTTAAATTGGTATGTCTACAAGGGACCTATGAATTTCATTTATATGGCCTACTCACTATAGCCGTATTTTTCTGAGATTGGGTATTGATGTTGTATAAATGAAATTAAATTTCTAAAGAAAATAAAGACAGACATTACTTAAAAAAAGGAAGATAAATTGCTATACCGAGGCACTCCATGATCTCCGTACTGAAACCATATCTGTAATCAAATATAGACAATATTGTCAAGCATACAACAATGATAATGACAAAAATCATCATAATCATTCAACATGAAGTCAAAGTAACAATGTGATACATATGTTAAATAAAATAAGCATGCTAAAATCTCTACTATAGAATCACTATTTTATTTTTCCAACGTGATGTGATAATACAGAACAAATGAGTTCAGCATAGCTAATAGGTTTTACTCATGCTTCCATTGTAGCAAAATGGACGAAATTGTAACCAAGCATGTACGGCTGTTTCTTTCATACACATACATACATGAACATGAAGTTTGATATTTCATAGACAAAAAGGAAGCGTCAAGCAAGCAATTTTTGGTTGCACAATAAAGGTCAAAATTATTTTAATTGCAATAATCCACCTTCATGGTTTTATGTTCTGGAGGAGGAGCTAGCTTCACTAGGTAGCAGGGAGGTACTCGGTGGTCGAGCAGGCATTGATGAGGACGCGGTGGTGGATTCTCGAACGAAGAGGGGTTCAATTTGTAGTAGAGGAAGAAACGAATTGGGAAATTTTGAGTTTCGGCTGACATAAAAATGATTTTGGGGAAGAAAAATTTGGTTGAGGGGAACAAAAGAAAAGAAGGGCCGGCGGAAATAATTTGGTTTAGGGAGTACTGAAACATGAAGATGGAAATAATTATGACGTGGAAGAAGTGGGTTGGCTAGTTGTTATGCACATGGATCATGAGAATGGATGGCTAGATGGAGATGCTTCGAAGCGTGTGGATGGGATGGAAGGGGGTTGTGGGATGCAGATCATGGGACCTTTAACATCACGCATGAAGCTGATGTAAATGATGCATTAAAACTGTTGTTAAAACACTTTCAGTTTATTTATTAATTTAAAAAATATATTTTGCTAAGACACAAGATATACCGTCTAAGACGTCAGCCGTCCAGTTTTTTGGGTACGATCCATCTCAACATTAAAACATAATTTTACTATAAAATATAATTAATGAATATTAACTATAAGTTACTAACTAATAATCATTAACAAAAATACATTTAACAAGTGATATAATAGACAACGACTATTTTAGTAAGTGATATTAATAGCCAATATTTTTGGTATGGCTTAATAATATCCAAGATTAATTGTATAGCTGCTGTAATAGACAACGACTATTTTAATAAGTGATTTTAATAATCATTAAATATAATTAGCTATAAAATATAATTAACTATAAAATATAATTAATAAATATTAACTACAAAATATAATTAAATGTAAAATATAATTAATAAATATTAACTATAAAATATTAGCTATAAAATATAATTAATAACTATTAACTATAAATATAATTAACTATAAGATATAATTAATACATATTAACTATAAATTATAATTAACTATAAAATATAATTAATACATATTAACTATAAATTATAATTAACTATAAAATATAATTAACAAATATTAACTATAAAATATAATTAACTATAAAATATAATTAATAAATATTAACTATAAAATATAATTAATACATAATTTTACTTTAAAATATAATTAATAAATATTAATTATAATTAACTAATTATTAATCATTAATCAATAATAATAATACATTTAACAGGTGATGTAATAGACAACAACTATTTTAATAAGTGATGTAATAGCCAAGATTTTTGGTATGACCTAAGTTCAATTTTTTAAAAGTGTATTTAAGACATCAGTCGTTCAATAAATCGATGTATGAGAAACCAACAACATCACTTTAAAAATTATCGATGTTAAAAAATGTTTTGACATCGGCTGAATTTACGATCGATGTTAAACCTGTGATGTCTATACTGATTTTTTGTTGTTGTGTGGCTTCATTAAGAATGAAGATGAACCTTGTGTATACAAGAAAATTAGTGGAGTAACATTATATTCCTAGTATTACATATTGATGACATATTACTTATTAGGAATGATGTTAGTTCATTACAAGCGGTAAAGGCATGATTGCTCCATGAAAGACTTGGGCGAGGCAACCAATATTTTAGGTACCAAGATCTATAGAGATAAATCAAGAAAGCTGATCGACCTAAGTCAAAGTACATACATTGACAAAGTGCTAAAATGGTTTGGCACGCAAGAGGCAAAGAGAGGATACATACCCATGTCTCATGGTATAACACTCTATAAGACTCAATGTCCATAAGTCATATAAGGAACCCATGAGAATGGTCCCTTATGCTTCGACAATTGGATTAATCTATATGCAATGTGTGTACTTGTCCATATGTCTCATACGCTTTTAGTATGACAAGTAGATTCCAATCCAATCCATGTGAAAGTCACTTGACAGTAGTCAAAAACATCCTTAAGTACCATAAAAGGACTAAAGACTCAATCTTGATATATGGAGGTGAAGTGGAATTAATGGTAAAATGGTTACACAGAAGTTAGTTTCCAAACTGATATAGATGACTATAAGTCAAAATTAGGCTATGTGTTTTTCCATAATGGTGTTGTTGTAAGTTGGAAAATTTCAAAGCAAGAAACAGTTGTTGATTCAACTATGGAGGCTGAATGCATTGCTTCTTCTGAAGTTGCTAAGGAGGTTATTTGGATTAATAAGTTTATTACTGAACATAGTGTTGTTCCATCCATTGTTGATCCAGTAGGTCTTTATTGTGACAACAATGAGGCCATTTCTTAGGCTAGGTAACCTATATCATATCATCGATCCAAACACATACTTCGACGATACCTTCTCATCCATGAAATTGTTGACAGAGGAAATATTTCATTCTGCAAAGTACCAACAGATAATAATGTTGTAGACCCACTGACTAAAGCTTTGTCGTAGTAGAAGAATGGTATTCACACCAATTTCATGGGTATTCGATATATGAGTGATTGGCTCTAGTGTAAGTGGGAGATTTTTAGTGTTTGTGCCCTAGAGGCAAACTGTTTGATGTGATGAATAACATTGTTGATGTTATATTTTATTTTGAATAAAATATTATGTTATGTTTACTACGTAATATAAATATTAACATAACAGAAGTCCTTATAATAATAATACAAAATTATATAGTTTCAAGTAGGTGACTTAAACATGAAATTATATAATAAAATAAGTATTGTAACTCTTAAATGTCCCTAATCAAGTTTTATGTGTAAAGGACAACAAGAAACATTGAGACTAGTATGACTGATGATCAAATCTCATTGATCATTAATATATGTGATATTAATGTCAGTACATAAATACGTATTAGAGAATAAAGTATTGGGCGGATCCAACATGAGAAAAATTTGTGGAATATGATTAATAGTGTCATAAGTAATTCTCATAGTGATAGTGATGTAATGTGTAACAACCCGGAAAATCTGAACCAATTTGAAAATTTTAAATTTGCTATTTCAGTGGATTTTAAATATTTAAAATAAATATTTTAAATAATAACGATGAAAAGTAAGTTTGAATCGATGTTTGAAAATGAATATAATTATATCTAATTATAAACAAAGCCTGAAATGGCGCGGTAGTTTCAAAATTTGAATTCAAACTTTGACTGACTGTACCGGGAACAAAACAAAACGGATTTTAGTGAAACCAAAAATATTTAAATCTGTTAGTGAATATCTTTGTAACAAATCTGAAAAATCAAAGTTTCGTAGCGAGAAGCAAAAGTTATGGCCAAATGAATTTTCAAAAAGGTCGCTATAGAGTTTATATAGCCCGTGAAAATGGCCATTTTGCAAACGACCTCAGAATTCGACGAAACCACTTTTTTTGGATCCAGGATGTTAAATTATTGCTAGGTTTCAAATTTCATAATTTTTGAAACTAGTATGTGAGCGTGGCAAGGGAAAATGTGTTTGGTCGATTTCCGTTAAATTAGATCGACCAGAAAAGGGCCATTTTTCAAACGGTCTCAGAATTCGACGAAACTAGTTTTGTTGAGATTGTATCGTCAAAACATAGCTAGATTTATTTTTCTGGAATTCTTGGGATCAGTATGTGGCCCCGACAAATTGAAATGTACGTTCAAATTAAATATTAAATGTTTTATATATTAATTTGAAGGAAAACTGACTGAAACAGTCGAATGGGCCTTCGAAACATATCCCATTGTGTTCGGAATGGGGGTATTTGGCTAGAGATGACATTCGTTGGGTTTGGATTGGAGTTCGTATGTGACAAGGGGTATTTTCGAATTTTAAATAAATTATAAATTAAAATAACCCTCCAGCCAATCAGAACTCGACATGCTCACTTCTCTCACCCCGCTCCTCTACATATCACGACGGCGCAAACTTCCCGGCTAATTTCTGACCAAACCACGCATCGATAGCCTTCGACCCAATTGAGGTTTTTGAAGTACTTCTCCCTAGCTTCAAATCCATTGTTGTTGCACCCCCCCTCGTCAAGTAAATCGCCTGGACCAACGCCTGGAAGTCAGCGACTTCAACTCGCCGCCGCCATCTCCTGCAGTGATCGTAGTGGGCCCCATCACCGTGCGTTAGCGCGCCTCTCCGAGCTCTCTCACGTGAGGTCGGCCGATCGATGCGAAGCTTCGCGGATTGATTGAAAAATTCAACCCTAGTTTTGAACAAAACAGAAAAGGTATGACTGTTATAATATTAAACTATTTAATAGCACTTTAAAGCGCTATGGTTTTTGATTTCACGGTAAAAATCAGATCTTTTTGCTGTGTTGTCGAAATCCAGTGAAACAAGAGATAGTGGACTCGTGGGGACGTCTTCTACATTCTAGAAGAGATCGCATATTTTTCTTAGCCTTCTGCTATTTTTGGTGGAGTGGAACCCAATGTGAGATTTTTGAATTATAAACGATATGGAAATGACGATGTATAAATTATATATTCGAAGTATGAGTTATATGAGCGTTGTACACCTCATGTATAAGCATTGTATAAGTTGTATGTTCAATGTATAAGTTATATATGCATTGTAAAAATTATATATGTATTGAAGTGAAGTGAAATATACTTATATAATATATATATATATATATATATATATATATATATATATATATATATATGCCCCTCGTCCACAAACCATGGACGATATTTATTGGTTGTGATTGGTGTGAAAATTGGTTGATAGCGAATGGTTGATTAGAATTGGTTGTAGTTGAAATTTATTGATTGTGGTTGAAAAATACCCGTTTGTGGTTGAGAATTATTTGGTTGAAACCACATAGGATTAGTTTGTGGAAAAGAAAAGAAAAAAATAAACATGCCGCCTGCGTGCGAACTAGGAGCATGAAATCCCCATTGTCAAAAGCTGCGAGGCTTTAAGGTAGAGCGAGGAGCCGTACTAGGGACGGTCCCGGTTTTAACTACCCTGCCGTTATGCTACCGAAATTTTCAATAATATTCATGTGTTGAAACTATATTCGTGCGTTGAATAGAAATTCATGTGTTGAATAGAAATTCATGTGTTGAATGACATTCATGTTTTGAAATAAATTGTTTTATAATAAAAATCATATTTTTATCATCTATATGAACTATATAAAATAGTCGTATTTTGAAATAAATTGTTTTATAATAAAAATCATATTTTTATCATCTATATGAACTATATAAAATAGTCATGTTTTGAAATAAATTATTTTATAATAAAAATCATATTTTTATCATCTATATGAACTATATAAAATAGTCGTGTTTTGAAATAAATTATTTTACAATAAAAATCACATTTTTATTATATACATGAATTGTTAAAAATAGTGAAGTGTCGAAATAAATGTCTATTGGACATAAATATCATTTTTATCAAACGTATGAAAAGAATATGGTTTTGAAATCGAAGAATAGATTATATTTATATATATGTATAAATATAATTAAAATATATCGAATAATGAAGCTGTAGTTCGTGTTTTGAAACCGCGATTTCAAACAATTAGCGCGGGAGATCTGACCATCGGATTTTCCCGAAACCGAAACCGTTGGGTTCGGTTTGGAAATATCTTTCCAACGACACCAACTTTGTGAAGATCCAACGGTTCGATTGTCTGGAATGTTTAATTCAAATCTGAAGAAAAACAACGCCAAAATCGATTATATTTATATATATATATATAAATATAATTAAATTAAATCGAATAACGACGCTGTAGTTCGTATTTTGAAATTGAAACTTCAAACGAGTGTACCGGAAGATCCGACCATCGGATTTTCCCAAAACTGAAACCGTTGGATTCGTTTTGAAAAGATCTTTCTAATGATATAAAATTTGTGAAGATCCAACAGTTATATTTTCAGATATGTGTAAATGAAATCTAAAGAAAAACAGTGCCACGACCGCGTTATGGCCTGAAGCGTCGTTTGAATGAAATGGCTATTTTTAAATAAATAAAAATAGCGATAAATCATGATAAATATTATAAACGATATGGAATGGAAATAAACTGAATTTTCTCAGTTTATGTGATATTTGATGGTTGAATGTGTTTGGCGTGAATTATTGTCGAATAATTTAACCATTGAAATGAATTGATTTAAATTCTAAATATACGTGAATTATTTGAAAAGGCCGAGTTAATTCTCATTTCAAATAATTGATCGGCGATAAGAAGTCGATGATGAAGACGGTGGTTGAAGACCGGAGATCTTCACCTTGGTTGGATGGTAACTGATGTCTTGATTGGGAGTCATCCCGAAATATTGAAAATAAGTGGTGATCGTCCAGACGTACGTGGAGATCGATGGGTATGCGAGGTATATAGTGCCTCCGGTTTTGTTCGGACCCAGAACGAACTTGTAAATGGACGGTGTGTCTAACATTGGATTTTGTTCCGTGGTGATTGATCTCTATTAAATATATATCTATTTGGCGGCGGAGAATTCGTTCTCTTGCTTAACGCCCTTCTCTGAGACGTACAAGCTCAGAGGTTATATATCGATAGAAATCAATCGCATAGCGTGAATTGCCTGAGTGGCACGCCTAAGTGGCAGATGATCAAGGATTCTGTTGAAAAGCAAAGTCATGTGGTTGATGATCAAAGCACGGCCTGTGTGGCATAGCTTTGTGTATAACGTTGATTCGCGAGCCTCACACCCCGGTATGAACCAGAAACGGGAGAGGACCTCAGGGAGGACATGCGTTTCTTTCTAGCTAGAGGTGGTGTCAGTGATTAAACTGGCTGACATATATATTATTTTCACCTGTGTGGTTGTTGCTATTGCGAGGCACCTCGGATGTATTGGTGACTATGTGAAGCCGATGGAGTCATTTGGCTCATTGACGCACCAAAAGGCGGGGAAATGCAGTGTTCAGGCATTTTAATCCACATCGGTGGACCGGCCCTAACGATCCAAGGGTCACTTGAGTTCTGATCCTGAGACACGGTCTAGAGCGTCTCGAATTCGGTAAGGACTATCTTTTGCCTTGGTTCATGACAGAAATCCAATTTCCAAATACGTGACTGTGCGGTTTTGATTGTATACCCATATATGGCGACATGATATATGGTACCCATGCCGTCTATGATTGATAGTTATGATTGAAATTGTTTTTGAAACCTTTAAACACTAGTAATAATATCAAATTCTTTTGTTTTATTTATATCAAGCATATTTTGGCCATTATAAGGTAAAAATTTATCCTCCGGTTTGTGTTGCATTGTGTGATGGGAACTGAGTCTTATAATGGCTTCATTTTTTTTATAAAAAGCATTGCGATGTTTAAAATATTTACTTGTTTTAAAGCACTGGCAATCTAATGGAGTAAACCCGTTCCGCGAAAGTGGCGTGGTCCTGTGATTAGCCATATTATAAAATGTGTTAAGTAGATTTCTCATACCAGTCCCATGACTGACTCGTAGTTTGTTTCACTTGCAAACTCGGGTGCCCCTCTTTCTACACGGGCAGCCTTGTATTCAGGTTTTAGCAGGCTCTTTCTGGATAGCTGGAGCTGAAGATGGATTTTATCATTTATATCTTCTTATGTTGTTCAGCTCCTATTGTACATATTATGTTTTGTTTTCCGCTGTAGACATTTATGTAAAGCTGAACTGTATTTTGAACTAAGTATGATCCTGTATACTGTGTAACTCTGATGATTATGTTTATCCAGTGTATTCTATTGTACATTATTTGGTGTATTTATTTAATTCTGTTCTGCTATTATCTGTTTATGTGTTATATTCCAAAGATTACCCTTGCCACTATCAAACGGAGTTTTGGGGTCGTCACATAATGGTCCTCTGACCAGAGGTCATTATATATTTTATTTAAGGATATTTGTGTTTTGATATCATCAAAAGTTACTTTTAAACGAGTAGACGATAAAGGTGATTATTATACATCTCGAGTCGATTAAATAATATGAATGATCTAGATGGAATTTAACCCTACAATATAAGTGTGATATCTATGGGCCTCTTGATTACGATTATAAAATGCATGGTCATGCTGAAATATTGATTTTTTATATAACCTGCTCATAGATCAAGATAAAAGGATTAAATTATATGGAGGACGATACGTTCCATGCCTCGAGTTTAATCTTGGATATAATGGTTAAAAGGATTAAATTACATTAATACACTAGTCACAGAAAAGGTTGTATCGAATCATTGATTTTATTATAACTTAGGTAACATCGATATATTATTAGATGCCGCTCACTGTTTTTAATTTAAATATAATCTAAATTACTGCCAATGTTGTAATAACCTATAAAGTCACATAATTAAACATTATAAAAAGGGGAGAACCATTCTTAAGCAATTTTTTTTTGAAAAAAAGCAAAGCAAATAATATATATATATATATATGTATGTATATCAAACAGTTGATATTTATTTTGTTTGAAATGGTATACCGAGTTTTTTCGTTTTCTTTTGAGGGATCTCCCTTGTTTAAAAAGGGTCCGACCCTTTCTTCTTCTACACACAGAAATTCGAGATCAAATCAAAAGTGAAAACGAAATCCATCACTTTGGCTAGTGTAGTGCCCGAAAATTCGTACTGCCTGAGTTAACTAAATACCACACACGTCTAACTCAAATAACACAGAATTATGAGTCATTATGGGTTAATGAAGAAAAGATAGAAAAAAACTAAAGAAAACATCGGAATCTCATAGCGGAACTGAACAAAATATAATTCATATATCATAACTTTGAAATACAAATAGGTATTGTATATACATACCATATCCAAGTACAACACATATACGTTACAGCGGAAATAACTCTAAATAACTAAAGGTGAAGCCTCCTGCTTCAAGCTTCTCCAAGTGTATCTGTAAAATCCTGAAACAATTGACTACCCATAAAAATTTGGGCACCCAAGAGTTTAGGGTAAAACAAACAAAATAAACTTTGGGTCAATCATGGTACTGGTGTGAGTAAACTCCAACCATATTATTTAACTTCGAAAAGCCTTTTGAAAGAAAGAATAATAGTAAGAGCAGCCTATACAGAAACATGGACAGATTTTACCTTACTATAACCTGAAACATTTTTGATATGAAAATCAGGTGATATTATAATAATGTCTAATCAAATAAATAACCATCTAGTAGAACGCTTGCATCTCATGCTCTACATACATTGGACAAAATCAAAAACTGCAGGGCGTTTGTTGGAGATTGGATTCCAACTATGACAAGGTATGGGACCACCTCCCGATCAGTTAACTTTAGAGTGGATACACTGGGGTTCAACAAGAACATCTTGCAACCCGGCCATACATGACCGGTCACTCTTTCAGCTTGAGTGGACCGAATGTATTATCACCTATGGTTGTCGGCCGTCCAACCATAATCTGTAAGATACAGAATCGAAAGAAGAAGAAAAATGAATTTTCTATAAATCAGTGACAATACACCCTGCTTGGGTATGACCCAACTAGCCATGCTACCTGCTCGACTTTAGTCAATTCCCAGTTGATGAGGCTTGAGGCTACATTTCTTTGTTATATCATCTGGTCACCATTCACTTTGAATGCCACATCGTCAAACCCATCAAATCACTAGTTGATCTTTCCAAAAATATTACGGGTATAAAAAGCTAACAGAAATGAATTCCTCCGCCATTAAACTTAATACCTCGAAAAGATCGTCTTATGTGATCTTTTAGGCATACTCTACCAGACATTCGTCCATACAGGTTGTCCTGGGTCTTGATCAATTGAAGGAAATATTCCATCCATCCATCTTAGGCAATTTCTACCTAGGATTAATAGTACAGCCCTTGCACATTACTCTGTCTTCAATTATTTTCAGCATATCTAATTCGCAACCCCTATGCCTATACGGAGTTATTTTCGGATATTATATCTAACTGGTCTCTCCATATTGACAACGATGGTCAAAAATCTTTGATGGCCGGTGATTGAACTATCAAAGGAAAACAAACATCCATCAAACAACCACTAACCCTTTCTAATATTTCATTAATTAAATCATTTCCCAAATTCCTTTCGATATTCTATATATATATTGATATATTGGTTTCTATTTATCAAAAATTCTTAGAAATATTTTAACACCTTAAATTTTCGGAAAATTTCACCAGCGTCTCCTTTGTACTATTCAATCGGTACAACTATGACTCACCTCTCTAGGCCCTTTCCATTCAAAATCAAAATCAGAAAGGCTCATAAAATCTCATATGGAAATTTAAGCATGTACCTTTTTTGTCGGGCACTCAAAGTATAATCTTCATTCTCTTCATTCCACACCTATTAACCTATGCATATTCCCATTTCCAATCTGTCCTAAATCGATCCAACCATTTTAACTCATTTTGCTACTTTATTTTCAAATTAGCTAATTCACTTATTTCACCCATATTTTGAATCAGTCGTTTTGAACCACGTTATTATTTGTTTATAAACAATCTAGATTCAAATTCCATGTTCGATTCCAACTTCTAATCCAAGTTATCACATTCCGGTTTGAATCGAGATCCAAATTCCATTTTACTTAACCTTGTTAAGTTTCATTTCTTATATACCCTTGACTAATTAAATTTATTTTAATTAGTCATCTCCATTCCATATTTCAAATTCGGATTTTGTTCCAAAAACCACTTCATTTATTCTACTTGAATTCATATTTATTTTATAACTCAATCTGGTTTTTTCTAATGGAATTTCAGATTTTATACACTCAAAATACTTTTAAATTCATTAAATAAAGCATTATGGTTTATAAACGATTTTACATCGACTTCTCTAAAATTTGATTTTGATATAACTCAAAACCTACAAAACGAATTCTAGATTTTTCTTTTTCATTAGAAAACTATCATTTAATCGGTCCGAACATTTCTTATTTTATCGAGTTCTGACTTAGATTGAGTTCTATATACTCAATTGAAGTTCGAATCGTCAAATTACGAATTACCGCGCTGCAGCGAGTTCCTTTATTTATAATTCAAATGTAAATGTTAACTTCATTTATAAAATAAATCTATGCTGCAATTTCGATATTTTAAAATAAATTGGGCTCGTTATCCAAATTTAACTTAATAATTCAGGTTATTCAAGATCGCCGATTATTTCATTCCACATTTATAACTCAGTTATGAATTTATTCAAAACTCAAATTTCTATATTTGAGTCCAATTCACATGGAATTAGACTATTTATAAAATATCGATATCATCAAATTCCAATTATAAATTCCTTTTATGCAAATAATTAATTAATTCAACATCACTTACCATTACAAACTAATATCATCTCTTGATAATAGTGAAGTCGTTCAGTTGGGGTATATAAATTACCTCTTAGACCTTGATCGACATTGTTCTTATCTTGAGACGGATAAGAGTTTGTAATACAAAACCGATATCACTTATCCTAAAAATCCCCTCTTCTATCCCATTTAAAAAATTGTGATTTTTAATGTCATTTCTTATATTTAGAAAAATCTACTTCCAATTTATCCAATGAAAACTACTTCATTACATTTATAAACATTGTTTATAAATAAACTTCCTTATTATATATTAAATGAACTTCCATTTAAATATCTATTTGAAATCTATTCTCATTTTGAAATATTTTTATTAGTATAACTTATAAATATAAACTTAGCATCTATTTTCATATTAAATTTTAAATTTCTATTTAATACAATTCCAAAGTTTTCTGGAAATAATTTTATTTTCTATAAATTCAACATTGTCTAATTCAAACCATAAATCCATGTGGATCTATTTAAATACAGTTTACATTTCGAACATCGTAATAATTTTCATCGTTTCATTTTCTCGAAACGATTTCGAGTAATAATCCCTTTTTGAATTCACATTTCCCAAATTATCTAACAATAATTTATTTCACTTCATTCATAATTGTCGTTTATAAATTCAACCACTTGCTTTTATTATAAAAACAAGTTTATTATTTTCTAGCCCATTCGAAATTAAATTTCTATTTTTTGGAAAAAAAACATTTTCCTTTTAAAAATCTAAAAATCCCTTTTTTATGATATTTTTAAATATCAATATTTTAGGGCCAGTGATATTCAAACATCCAATTGCACAAACATCAATTCAACACATCATGCATATATAAACAATAAATAAATTGTGAGGAATCCAGTTGGATCCCTCCAACCTATCTTCCCTGCATCCACAAATGTTAGGCAACATAATAATACCCATCCTGCTTCAAGGAAGGATATCGCGATATAGAAGGTCATCCACTCAATATATCGTGGGGAGATAGGGTCATCCACTAATGTTACTACAGGAAATATTCAATATATATATATATATGTATATATAATAGCCACAACCACCAAGCCTCAATATAACTAATATATGTATAATAACCACAATAATATTTTAATGCATCCAAACAATCAACAAACACCATATAAATATTTATAATAAATAAAAACTTCGATTATAACAATTTATAATTGAACCAGAGAGTGAGTTTACTCACCTTGATTTTTGTTTGTCGAATATCCATTTATTTCCATATTGTCTCGACTACGCATCTACTTCGTCTCAAATAAATTTATCACCTATGATTATTTGTCAAATCTATCGATTAAATTCTGTTTATTACAAATTAATTACTAAAATAAATCATTCTATGTATGTTAAAATTCATAAAAAAGTATATACCTCGTTGTCGTGCAAATACTCGATCAATTCATGAATAAATCATCGAACAACTTCCAAAAACTGCAACATACCCACTTTCGACAATTCCTCGAATATCTCACAGTCAACTGGAAATTGTTTTTATCACTCATACCCACTGCTCACCGCTTGAAACCATCAGTCCCTCAATGTTCACAAAAACTGCAACCGAACCCGACGTTCACGACTCCACCCTCCATCTCGTTTCACTGATTTGCGTCACAAAAATCACAACACCTCCACTGTTGTTTAACCCATCGCAACTCCTTTCTTCTCACGACTAAAACTTCTGCTGCCATAAAACCAACCCGAAAAGTCAAACCTTCCAAGGCCATCATATCCTTCGACACTTTGTATTACTAATTACCACCATGCCATTTAGCTCAAAATGCCTTCCTCCATTGTGGCGTAGATAACTGTGCATGCAACCCTACAGACTATCTACACTTTTTATGTCTATTTCCCCCCAAAACTCCACCACAAGCTCGCCTAGCATCTCTGATCATCTTCGAACCCATGAAACATCCTCCGACTTCCCCAAAAATTCAACTCAAATAGCCTTAGGCTCTTGCAATAAACTGTCAAACTCAGAAATTTCCATCGAACCCAAAACGAATAGCATCGAGGTGAAGAGGAGGCTTCCACCATTCCAACGATCCCATTGTTGATTGATTTCATGAAGGATTCAGTTTTTTATATATATTTGATTGAACAAAAATGGTTGCCATTTCTTATTCTTTGCCTGAAGCTCGATTTGGATTTCGCAAAGCTGAAAAGGGGATGCGCGGCTTGATTTCCAACTAAAGAATGAAATTGTAAAAGTGGGGTGATTTTCCTTTGGCCATTTTATTTTCTGTGAGCTTCGATATTTGCTATGCAAAAAATGAGGGAGGTGGTTCGCGATATATAAAAGAATGAGGGGACAAATGTACACAACAAATTAAATGGTTGTCTCACCAAGTACAGACATTTTTAGTATGAAAAGATTTCAAAAATAATTTGATTTGATTTTAGTTTAATTCGATTTGATTTTGTTCTTATCCGTTTAAATTTTATAATAATATATTTCGGGGTTTCAGACTCCTATTTGACTGTATAGAGAAGATACAATTTAAATTGATGATTTATATTAATCAATAGAATTGTTTTGATTCAATTTTTAACTTCTAGTTCAATAAATGATTTGTTTTCGTATACGATTCTTTGATATATTCGAAATTAAATAGTATATCGATTATTAAATTGATAATTTCAATATAAAAATCCATTTATATTTCTAGTTCAACAATAAAAACAAATTTAATTGTTATTATTAAATGACTAAAAATCTAGGACGTTACGTTCCTTCCCCCTTAAAAGAATTTCATCCTCGAAATTATTAAGGCAGAAGGAATGCTAGACTTGTTAACTTTTCAAAAGCTCACTTTGTCATAACTCAATATTTCATATTCTATAACTAAAATCCCATACAACTTTAAATTTTCATTTAAATGTTTAATTTCCTATTTCCCCTTCAAAAACTCCAAGTTGAATTCAATTTGAAAATAGTCTCTTTTATCTTTACAAAATTTTTAAAACTTTTGAAAAAAAATTCTAACTCCCTAATTTTTGAAATTTTTTTGGCAGAGTCTCCCCTATACGGAGGAGCTATTGTAATATACCAAAAGAGAGAAAAAAAGTATACATCGACCTATATGGTCGGAAAACTGTTCATATATCCTAATTTGATATTTTCACTACCTTACATAAGCATTTATTAAGCGAGTATGCTTAGCTTTATGCAAGCCACACATCCAAAACTAAGCCAGGCCGCTCCATGTGCCTACACTTGCTCAATTTAGACTCACCAGCCATATAAATGTGAGATTTCAATGTCTTTCATTTATTTAATTGATTAAGCACACGAATTCAAATCCAAACAAGTCATATCAAATATATTTAGCACTTGCCTGCTAATACAAGTTCCAATATTCAGTTTATCCCTCATTTCATTCATATTGCATATCATATGTACTTACATTCATTTAATTCGAATGATTTACAATCAATACTTTTATATTCAATCCATATTTCATTCGTATGCATTCTATTTATTATTTCACTTGTATTTAATTTCTAAACACAATATATTTTCCACTTCAAATTAATTCCCAATCAATTTATTCATTTTAATTCATTTAACTTGCTTAAGTTAAATTCCAGAATACAAATTCCTAGGTTTTCATTTCAAAATCCTTTTGAAATCATATATATATATATATTCCCATCTTAAATTCAAAATATTTGAACTTTCTAAAACAACTTGTTTTCTCAAATAATTTCCTTTGGAAATTTTACCCTGGTAGCAATCCATCACTTAGAAACTCGAAAATGAACACCGATGATGGCGCACTTCATCATCGGAATTATTTTCCAGTGACTGAAGTGAGTTCAATGCTTTATCACTTTCAAAATCCATTCAAAATGATTTTTATTCAAAAATCCTTCCAAAACAAAGCCATAATATTTACGTACCACTTCAGTAAATATTTTGCAACATCCGAGATTTAAATTCCAAATTCTAGTTTCAAATTAATTTTAATTTATCTCATCTGTGTATATTATTCATATACAAATACTATTTGGTTATATATAACCATTCCTATTTTTATAATCTCATTTGACTATAATAATAATATCAACTAGCTCATCCATAAATAAATAATTTTAGAAAATTATTTATATGTCAAAATATAAATTTTGGGCAAAATTATTTCATTTACCCATTTTAAAACAATATTATGTCAATTCTTCTATTCAAGTGTTTAGAAACTCCTATCGATGTCGTGGTGTCCCACGATTCGACCAGAATTCATAAACAACACAAAAAACAAACCCACACAATATAAAACAATTTTTATATGAACTTACAAATACGCTCTCTTATATATATACACTCAAATAATTCTAGGGTACTACTGACCCTATCTCTAATGAGTAAACCCCCACCAAAACCTAGTTGTTCGCTCAACCTAAGGCCTGATACAAAATGTAGTGGCCCGAAAACCGTACTACCTAAGTTGACTAAATTCCACATACGTACAACTCAAATAACATAGAATTACGATTCATTATGGGTTAAAGAAGAAAAGATAGAAGAAAAACTAAAGAAAACATCAAAATCACACAGCGGAATTGAACAAAATATAATATCATATATCATAACTTTGAGATACAAATCTGTATTGTATATACATAACATATCAGAGTACAACATATATACATCATAGCGGAAATAACTCTAAATAACTAATGGTGAAGCCTCCTTCTTCAAGCTCCTCCAAATGTATCTGTAAAAGCCTGAAACACTTGACTTCCCGTAAAAATTTGGACACCCAAGAGTTTAGGATAAAACAAACAAAATAAACTTTGGGTCAGTCATGGGACTGGTGTGAGTAAACTCCAACCATATTGTTTAACTTTGAAAAACCTTTTGAAAGGTAGAATAATAATAAGACTGGCCCACACATAAACATGGACGGTTTTTACCTTACTATAACCCAAAACATTTTTGATATGAAAATCCGGTGATATCATAATAATGTCTAATCAAATAAATAACCATATAGTAGAATGCTTGCATCTCACGCTCTACATACATAGTATAAAATCAAAAGCCGCAGGGTGTTTATTGGAGATTGGATTCCAACTATGACAAGGTACGGGATCACCTTCCAATCAGTGGACTCTAGAGGGGATACACTGGGTGTTAACCGGCTTTTTGGTCCGATTCCCAAGAGTGCATTTGGCACACTCAACTCAATGTATCGCATGAAGCTTAGGCCAAAAAGGGATGCTTAGGAATGAAGGAAACATGATCAAGAAGGGACTACACCACTCGTAACCTCACAGCATCCAAAAAACATCCCCCAACCAAGGCCTCGGACCTCGAAGGAGCTACAAGCCACAAGCGCCCGATCCTGAAACCCTCGCGACCATCGGAAGAACTTCGCACTGGGCAGGGTGCGAAATTCGCGCGCAGTAGGGTACAAAATCTTGCACTTAGTAGGTGCGAAATTTCACGCCCAGGCAGGTGCGAAATTTCATGCCCAGCGGATGCAAAATCTCGCACCAATGCCCGGGTTCGAAATTCTGGTATGTCCAAGTGGCGGTTTCGAAATTTCTGTTGGTGGTCCCTTGCTCCAACCTAATCCGACCTACCCCCATTCCTATAAATAGCCCATGGCCTCGCACTTCAAATGGTTGGATTTTCTTCACTTAAGACCTTTCTAGAGCTTCATGAGCCCCATTAATGGCATCTCCTATTTGAGGAAGAAGGAGAAATAAATATTCTTTTTCCCAAATACCTAGCATACGACAATTATGAAAGTGAACGTAATGAGCGTGGCTTTACCTTGTAACTCTTGAGTGACTAATAAAATTCCAACATCCTTCCAAAGTGGACGTAGGCCTAGTCCGCGACCGAACCACTATAAATACTTATGTCATTTACCGCTTTCTTCTACTTAGTCTTGCGAATGAATTAACTATTCCTAGTAATAGGAATCTTTGGTGTTTACGACATTTTTTGCCATCAACATTTGGTTCTTTCACTGAGAATTGAACTAAAGATTTGTGTCTTTCTTCCACATTGTCATCTCGACTTCAACGAGCTTAAGGTTCCTTGCTCAACCTGTTGTCGAGTCCGCTTACGATGGTAAAGAAGTCAAAGAATGCAATGGTTGGCACTTCAGCCGCAGCCTAGGCCGGTACATCCCAACAACCTCAACTAGTAGATATCCCGACCACTAATGAAACCGTCCCTCCTGTTGTGGACCCCGAAACACTAGTTACACAAGCTCAAATTCGCACGCTTAATGAAAGATGTGAGAACACCGCGGTCAAGCTCAACCAAGCATTAAGGCATAACATCGACCTCATGCGACAACTTCCAGAAAGTCAATGCGTCGTCGCCCGACATCAACTAACTTGGAATAATGCTCAACCCTAACCAATTGCATTGGAAAATTCCTCTTTCGAGTCGAGGGGCCCACACCAAAGGAGGAGGTTCAGCCTCATCAACAACGTCGCCGCTCGTACCAATGCCCTCAATAAAGGTAACAGTTACGCCAATGGCAATGGAAATGGCAACGACTACCAAACTACAGTCACATATAGTGAGGGGGCACGGTATCGAGAATGCCCTCGCTTGATTATCAACGACGGACCAGATCTTACAAACCAACCTCTTCCTCAACACAACCTGATGGTCGCTAATTAGGGAGATGGGACCGCTATTCTACTGGCCTGTGCTCTCCTAGAGCAGGATCCGCATCACCCCGCTCCACCTCAACATCCACATCAAGACCCAACCATAGATGTCGAGGACATAGAGGAAGACGATCCGGATATCCATCATAGAAGACGACCTCGCAACAGGACTCTAGAGCCACGTCAAAATCCATGGATCCCGATGGCGGATCCCCATCTAACTTATCTTCCCGACATGATGCGAAGGATCATGAGGGAAATGCGAGGGGCATGCACGACGCATGGAAAGATCACATTAGGCACAACCCCTTCACAAGGAGAGCAAATGAGGCCGAATGGCCAAGGCTCTATAGCATGCCACAAATGCCACTCTACGATAGTACCACTGATCCTTGTGCCTTCTTGAATTGCTATGGTTGGCAAATGGACTCGAGACGGGGTGATGATCCAGCCAAATGCTAATGCTTCCCAGTCTTCCTGTTCAGTACCACTTTACTTTGGTTCTCTCGTGTCCCTCTTGATTCCATTAACAACTTTGGGCAACTAGCAACAGAGCTGGTCAAGTATTTCAGGGTGCATATCCCAACTCCAAAGAATGCCCTCACTTTATCCAACCTATACTAGGGGCCCGCCGAGTCGCTTACAAGCTACCTTTCCCGATTTAACATAGCTCTCGCCAAGGTCGAGGATCCAGATCCTCACACCATACTCTTTCAACTAGCGAAAGGTGCCCCCTACTTCAGAGTTTGGGGCCTGGATCGATCGAAAGCATCCAAAAAGCCTCGACGCCTTCTATGAGAAGGCAGATCAATACTTGTGCCAAGAAGAGACAAGACGGAACCGTCTCTCCGCCACAAGCCGTCCCAATAATCCCTAAGTGAACATCATGAATAACAGCCTTAGGGGTAGGCGAGGCGGGGAGCCCTTCGACCAAAACAAGGGGCAGGTCCCTATAGGCCAAGGCCAAACAACGGCAGGCCGGATGGACAGAATAATAGGCAATCCCCAGAAGAATCGAGAAAGCCTGGCCGTCGCCATGCTTTCGCGACCTACACCCCATTGAATGAAGACATAGAGATGATCTACTTGGAAACATGTAACACCTTGCCATACAAGAAGCCGTGCGTCAGAGCATCAACTGACCGCAAGAAAAACACCAAGAGGTACCGTCGATACCATGATGTATATGGGCACGACACCAACGAATGCCGCCAACTTAGGAATGCAATCGAGAAGCTTATTCGTGAGAAACGACTCGAGCAATATGACCAGGAGCCCTTTCCCCCCGAAGCAAACTCGCAGCCTCTAGCGCCAACTCCACAAGCAACCACCAAAGCAGCTCCGGGACTGTCTAACCAAAGGCGATGAATTGTGAACAACACCATATGTGGCGGACCTTACCCTACACATGGCAGTTTTCAAAAAATGGAGGAATATGTGAGTTCCATAAAGTATGCTACTTACGAAGCCTGCTCTGCTCTCCCTGAGTCCGTCCCCACCAAGATACAAAAAACCATGTGGGACGACATTATCTTCCGAGAAAGAGAATCAACAGGAGTGGAGATCCCGACCACCGATCCACTAGTCATCACTGCTCAGATCGGTGCCGCTTCTGTTCGAAAGATTTTAGTCGACTTAGGGAGCTCGGTCAACATCGTCTTCAAGGCCGCCCACTACTAGATGAAATTAGAAACAAATGATTTGAAGCCATGTCGTGTCGTAATTCACGGCTTCAACAGGGCCTCTAGTTCTCCTATAGGGATGATCGACCTACCTATGGAACTAGGCGAGGAGGACCGAAGCCGAGTCTGAATTCTCACTTTCATGGTCATAGACATCGACTTCCCTTACAACGCTTTTTTAGGGCATCCTTTTCTCACTGAATTACGAGTTTATATGTCACCATGGTCTCTCCTGATGAAATTCCTAATAGAAAATGTGATTGGAACCATTAAAGGCGACCAAGTAAGCGCTAGGAAATGCTATGCAATAGAATGGAGGAACGCGTGCAACAAGGACAAGGGCAAAGCCGTGCCTACACCTTCTTACGCCAAAAGCATCTCAGCATAGCAATCAACGGCGTCTGGGCCCTGGCTCAGATGCCACTACCGTCTTTCAGATGACATCGACCCACAGAAGGACGAAGAGCCCTAGTATTAGAGGGCTACCCCGGTCAAATCCACAGTGGATGTTCCCGTCAACCTTGACGACCCAACAAGGGTGTTGAAGGTAGGGTCACAACTCCACCCAGCAATCAAAGAAGATCTTATATGCTTCCTGAAAGCCAATCTGGATGTGTTTGCATGGACTCACTCCGACATGAAGGGGATCGACCCCGCGATCGCTTACCATTCCCTATGCTTAGATCCCACGGTACCACTGATCAAACAAAAGCGCCGCTTTTTGGGACCCGAAAAGTCCGAGCCACTCGAGGAAGAGGTAGACCACCTGCTCAACGACAACTTCATCCATGAAGCTGACAATCCTGAATGGGTTTCCAATCCAGTTTTGGTTAAAAAATCCAATGGTAAATGATGGACATGCATCGATTTCTCTGATCTAAAAAAGGCATGCCCTAAGGACAGTTTTCCGCTCCCAAAGATCGATCGGTTAGTCGATTCGACCGCCAGATACTAGCTGCTATCTTTCGTGGACGCCTACTCAGGCTACAACTAGATCCCGATGAATCTCCGCGATCAAGATCATACCTCTTTCATAAATGACCTTGGGCTCTACTGCTATCGTGTTATGCCCTTTGGCCTCAAGAACGCTGACGCAACTTATCAACGAATGGTTAATCGACTCTTTAAAAATCAGATTGGAAAGTCCATGGAGGTGTACGTGGACGATATGCTGGTGAAATCTAAGATATCAAGCGATCACGTCCACGGCCTCTCCGAAATGTTCAATGTCCTCCGCCAGTATGACATGAAACTCAACCCCATTAAATGCTCCTTCAGAGTCGCTTCAGGAAAATTATTGGGTTTCATTGTCAATTCCCGGGGCATCGAAGCCAATCCAGAAAAAATCCAAGCTATTCGGGACATCCGAGTAACCAAGAACATCAGGGATGTCTAAAGTCTGAATGGAATTGTCGCCGCTTTGATTCGGTTCATCTCTAAGGCCACAGACAAGTGCATCCCCTTCTTCGATTTACTCCGAAAAGGGAAACGTAATTTCGAGTGGATCCCCAAATGCGTCTCCGCATTCAAGGAACTTCTGGATCACTTAGAGCGACCATCTATCCTTTCTAAACCTAAAGACCATGAGGACTTATATATTTACCTGGCCATTTCTACGTTGGCAATCAGCTCGGCACTAATGCGCCTCGAAGCTCACATCCAACGACCCGTCTAATATATTAGCAAGCGGCTAATGGGGGCAGAGAATAATTATCCGAAGCTAGAAAATATGGCATTTTGCTTATTGATTTCCTCTTGAAAGCTCCGACCGTACTTGTAGTCTCATCCCATAAAAGTTTTCACTAACCAGCTACTACGTCTGGTCCTACAACGACCTGAGGCATCGAGTTAATTATTAAAATGGAGCATGGAGTTAAGCCAGTTCGAGATAACCTTCATCCACCAACGAGCCATCCTCGGCCAAGGTCTTGCTGATTTCATCGTGGAGTTCACAGCCCCCGAGGAGGCTCCCATAGAGAACGCTGGGGATCCGGAAGCCCACTGGAAATTGTTCGTAGATGGCTCCTCTAACAAAAAGTGCTCCGAGGCCGGAATCATGCTCATCACCCCTGAAGAACGCCCGATGTATTATGCGTTAAGGCTAAATTTCCCTGCTACTAACAACGACGCTGAATATGAGGCCTTGATCGCTGGGCTTAGCATCACGATCAAACTCAGGCTAGAGACTATCCACATCTTCTCCGATTCACAGCTTATCGTCCAACAAGTGCTGGGAGAGTACCAAGCGAAAGAGGGACGACTTCCCCAATACCTGGTTCGGGTCCAGAGGCTACTTCCCACATCAAACATTTCACCATCACCCATGTCCCGCACAAGCAAGATGAAAAAGCAGATTCCCTCACCAAAATGGTAAGCTCCGAAGATTCACAACTTAACGGATTCTCCCCGGTTGAAGTCCTCAACTCTCCGAGCATCAAGCAAGAGCAAGACGATATGATCATCAGCACCGAACTCGAGCCCGAGTCCTAGATGACACCGATCAGAAATTACCTGCAGCACGGGACCCTACCGAGGCACCACAAGGAAAGGTGCGTGCTCACTCGCCAGTTGGCCCGTTACCTTCTTATGGATGGGGTACTCTGCCGCAGAGGTTTTTCTATTCCCTTGCTTCGATGCATAGCCCACGACAATGCCCTCCGAGTGCTAAGCAGTGTGCATGAAGGCGAATGCGGCGACCACACTGGGGTAGCAAACCCTAGCTAGAAAGATTCTCAGACATGGTTATTACTGGCGCACACTTGATCAAGACACCGCGGACTATGCTCGCAAGTGCGATAAGTGCCAGCGTTTCTCTAAGATCCTAAGAGCTCTGCCTATCGAGTTGTCTCAAATGGTCAGCCCATGGCCGTTCGCCATGTGGGGAATCGACATCATCGGAACACTTCAAATGGCTAGAGGCAGGGCCCGATACGCCGTCCTTACAGTGGACTATTTCACCAAGTGGGCAGAAGCTGAGGCTCTCGCTACCATTACCACGAAGAAGATGATCAACTTTGTTGTCCGCAACATCATTACCAGCTATGGGGTGCCCCAAGCTATCTGTTTACACCAAAAATGGTCTAAACACCTAAGGTACTAAATTGTATTTCACCAATTCGGTAAGAAATAAATGGAATCGTGTCTAATTAGCAATAAAAAGTAAAAAATGCGAGAAAAAGTAAAGTAGAGATGAGATTTAGAGTGGTTTAGCTGTTAACGAGGCCTACGTCCACTATGAAGGCGGTTTCCTGTCTTATAATGAGAATTACAAAGTACATCAATTCTCTGACCTCATATATTTCTATGTCTACTCAATATACCCTCTTTTATATGTTTTGATTTAGAGAATTGTACAGGAGAATAATAGAGTTTGAGGAGAAGAAGGACGGATGAATGATTGAGAGAGCATATGCCTTCACTCTAAAATGGTACTTGACGCCATGGCCAGATCTGTGGTTGAGTTTGAAGTTTAGCAGGACTTCATGGTTTTTCCAAAAAGTCCCCCCTAAATGTGGGTAGTCATGGTGTATTTATAGGCGAACTCCTCTTGGTGAATGATCTGGAATTTGTTTATCCAGGCTGTGGGTTGTTCATTCTGCTAATTACGACCATGCCACCGGATAGCTGTAGCTAGTTGCCTGCGGTCGCATTTGGTGTTATGTATGGACAACTTGCCGAGTGTCTTGAATAGCTGAGCAGGTCCTTAAGTGCGGGCGTAGATGCTTTTGGAGATTTCGTAAGAGCGGAGTGCGGAGCCGATATCGATCCCCCTTTGTTCCTTGCGCGACCGCTCTTTTTGAAACAATGGCACTTATCCTCTTGCTGCCTTTGCATGGTGCCGCTTGGCTTTATAGTTATAGTACGAGGTTGCTCTAGCTCGTGCAAAGCGGGTGACCCGTCTTATTTTAGCGTCTGAGCGGTTCTCTTGACGTGCAACCTTCATTTTTGTCGAGTCGTGCTTCTCATGGCCCGGTCGCACTGATAGACTTGACCTGCATTGGGCTTGATATTTGGATCCTGCTTAGTGCGGTTGTGTTATGTACGGCCGACGCTGGTAGGACCCACCTTGTACCCCTCTGCCCAATGTGTGTATGGTTTTTTACGGATTAGCACTTGCCCCTCGAAGTCCGTGATTTCTTTTTGGTAAAGAATTATGGGCTTCGATATATTTGATCGCACATTGGGTGGTAGGTTTATCCTGACTTGGTGAGAAGCCGTTCGTGCAATGGCTAGGGCCGCTTTGTTGTAGCTGACTGGCATTGTCTTTCCCTGTGGCCGAGAGGCTCGTTGTACTTTCTTGATTACTGTGCGAATGGCTGAATCTTGGGATGCCAATTGGGACTTGATGAGACACTTTTGTGTAGTCAAATACTAGGCTGACGTGGCGTAAATTCTCTGGATGAATGCCCTTAGGTCTCCCTTATTCACCTTTAACCTGCTTTATTTCATTTTTGCATCTCAAAAGAAATCTTTGGTCACGGTTGCGCTTCCTTGAGGGTTTTTAATCAGGTAATCTATGCCTGACATTTCTACCTTGATTCTTCGTTAAAAGGCTTTAGCTTTCTCATTTTACCATTTTGCTCTTTGCCTGCAGTATCATCTGTTTATCTTGAGTGATCTTCTCCGAGAAGCCATGATCCTTCTAGGTAAAAATTTATAAAGAGCGAATACCCTTTCTGTACCTATCTTTAAAAGACAAGGGCCATCCGGCGCTTTTCTTTGGAATATCGACGCTTGGTATTTGTTTGTAAATTGTTTGGCGAAATGCCCCAGGTTTCTCTGGTTGAAACATTTCATCTATGCTTGAGTCTGACCAAGTTGTTTCTCTTTCTGTAGCTGTTATTTGTGTTCATACTGACCTTTTCTGAAGCAAGTCGCCCAAGGATTGAATTTCTCATGTCTAGGAAGCTCAGGAAGAAAACGGCGAGGAGGGCTGGTAGCAAAAAGACGTCCCGGGGTAAGGTGATCTTTAGTGCGAATGGTGCTTATAGTTATTGTTCGTTGAACGGACTTTCTGTCTCAGATATGCAGACTGCTGTTAGTTGCATGGTCTCTTCATCCATCATGTTAGATCCTGCATCTGTACCAGAGCCTCTTCCTGTTCCCAACCCTTATCATCCTGATCTTGCAGAGGACTTTGTGGCCCAGCGTCCAGCTAATTCGCGCTCTGGTGTGCACATAGACCCCTTTGACAGATGGATTATTGCAGGTAAGATAGATGTCATAAAGGATACCATATTGGCCGAATTCAATTAGTTGGAACCATGTCCGCATCTGGTTGAAGGTCTCATTGTGATAGTCAGAGACTACATTGTGGAACAAATGGGTGGTTGGCACTCCCTGGTCGAAGAACTTCAGCAGTCAAATAGGGAGAATCTCGAACGACTTCATGCTTTGGAGGAAGATAGGCACAGACTTGTCGAGACCCTGGAGTTTAGGGATAGGATCATTTCCTATCTTATCTGAGTATTTGTGGCTTGCCAATGCTTCACTTGTTTTGATTTTGATTTTCAGATGATACTTTTAGTCTGGCTTGTATATGTGGGAGCCAGCCTCGCTTATTCTCATACGTTTTAGTTCGTGACTCTTTTAGGTTTTTTTTTGGACTTTATCGTACTACGGTTTTCTGCTACAGAATAAGTTTATCTTGCGCGCGGGTGCGTAGTACATTGCATCTTTGTTTTCTGATTCACACATTCGCCCAGGTGCTTTGTTAATCGTTCGGTTGCGCCCGATTTTCTATTGTTATTATTACGGTTAGGATTTAGTTATCTTTTTAGGTTTGTCGCTTATTGAAGGCTGTTATGCATTTGTGTTATTATAAGCTTGTTTGGTGTCTTTTATTTATTAGTATTCAATCCCGAGATTGGTTTTAAATACGTGCTGTAACACCCCGAATTTTCTATTAACACTAAAGTTGCTAAAATAATAATAAGTATGTAAGAGAGGGGATGTATCTAATATGAATATAAAAATATTAATAAGTGTGTAAGAGAGGGGATGTATCTAATATGAATATAAAAATATTAATAAGTGTGTGAGAGAGGGGATGTATCTAATATGTACATTGTAGAAAATATATATATATTTATGACATGAATAGAAGTTTATTAATATGCTGAGTGTTTGCTGAGTCATTTCTGACTCATTGCTGAGTCAACAAGATAAACCCCATCTTGTCTGAACGGCTGCGGTTATTTCTAGGTTAAATCTAATGGCCTAAATGCATTCTAAAGTCTATAAATAAGTGGGTAGACCCAAAACCTAAATCACTTGTAAAATTAGAGAAGCTACCGTCATGCTGCTGCCATGGAGTTCAGCGTAGCCGTCACAAACTAAGAAGAGGAAGCCTAATCATCTACAACTAAATCTACACAAATCAAATCAAAAGATCTCTCTTTCTCTAATTCTTTTCTTTTGTTGGTGAGTATGATGATTCTCACAAGACTATTACAAACTAATTTGACTCAGTTATGAATGGATCACAAGAAAGTGATGTGATTTGTAATTGTAAATTCTATATATATTGTGGATCTCTTATTATGTTATTATGTTGTCGTATGATGTAAATTATATATGCTATGTCATGCTATGTTGTAAATTCTCTTATGCTATGTCGTGCTATGTTGAGAATCATGTCAAGCTATGTTATACTATCATACTATGCCATGTTATAAATCATGCTATATTATGTTGTAAAATCATGATGATTGGATCATGCTTAAAGTTATGTTTTTTTTCTTAATTTAAATGGATCTTGTTTATGGGAATTTGCCTATTAGGTTAGGTGTACCCATAAACTTGAAACTATAATTAAATAAAACTTGATTATGGGAATTTGCCTATTGAGTTAGGTGTACCCATATAAAACCATGTTGTTAAAAAATTAGATGATGTTGATTCACACATGTTCATATGTAAGTTTATGAAAATTGATTGAGATTATATTAGGTGAATTTTGAACAAATTGACACCTTTAGGTCCATGACATGTATAATCTATGCAAGTTGGACATATGCAAGTTTCACCCCTTATTATGATTCATTTGGTCACATATACATGTTGTTATTATGATAATCTCTTTTATGCTATGAGTTAGGCTATTCGAGTCTAACATATATTTTGCGAATAAACGTTCAAACGTGGGGTAGGGGTAATATTAGGAATTAATAAATTGGGTGCAATTTTGTAAGATTTTGCATACCATGAATGGATGTCCATAATTGAGTCAATTATGGACATTGTTAAAAATTGGAAGTAATTAATAATTCAAGTAGGGAATTATTAAAATTGGGGGAAAGTGGATTATTATTAATAATCAATGCTTAGGACACGAGGTTGGACCTGTTTGTGATGTAAACCTGCCCGGACCCGCCCGGCAAATCCAATAGTCACAAATGTCGGCCCAATGTGAGAGGTCCTAGGCCCAAACTAAAGCATAACAGTTGTAAAGACATGAGGTTAGACTCTTTTATGGTGTAAGACTGCCCGGACCCGCCCGGCAAATCCAGCTGCCATAAATGCCAGTCTAATGTGAGAGGTCTTTATGAGGTTATGGCCTTAATGAACTAAGAAATACTTAACCAGATAATCATGTAAGGTGGGACATGGGGGTTAAGTAGGTGCCTTGGGTGGCATGAGGAATCTGGTGGTTGCCTTTAGAGGCATTTGAAATACGATTAGACTTAACCAAACACACATGTAAATGAACATGACTAAGTGGGTTAAGTGGGATGGACTAATGGGGACAAGCTTAGGTGAAATGCTTGTGGTAAATAGTGGGGGCCCATTTCAACTAGTATCCCAAAACGTATCTTTGTGGGCTCGACCCAAGTCGAGGACGGGACACGCATACTGGGTTTGACTATAAGAGGCCAAAACAGGGAGCGGTGGCAACGCAAGTCCAACGGGTTTCATATGCGTGTGTGGACCCGGGCTGGTAGGTAAGACGTTGTTGCATCGTGTAGGTATAAGCCGTGCATGTCCGTTGTATCAGGTTGCCACTTTAGGGGAGTGATACACCCCACTGTGGGGTCAGCACGGGTATCTACGAGTTAGGGAGCCGATCGAATAATGGGAAGTAGGGTACACCTAGTGGAGATAGGGGCAGGCGGCACCTATGTAGTCAGCTAGGGGTACGTAAAGCCATTGGGAAAGTTTCTAAGTGAAGCTAAGTGGGATGAATCTTTAGGGTGACTGGTGTGGTGCAGTATAGTGTTTATCCTTTAGTATTCAGGAGCGTCTATAACGTTGCCTTTAGCGATTGTCTATGTCCTTAATCTGCTCTTCATAGACATTTTCTTGTTTTCCAGCTTATGCCTTAGTCCAGTTATTTTGGTAATAGTATTGTAGAATTATCATATTCACCAGACTTTATGTCTGACCCCCTCTTTTCCATCCTTTTTCTCCCTTCAGGTCCGCAGGTTGGGCCAAGTTCTAGTGGAGTCTAGTTGGATCGCTTATCTTCTGGAAAGCTTGGACTGCTGAAGTAAAGTCCAGCTTGTTATCTTTCTTTTTAATGGCTATTCATGTAATGGGATTATGTACTTGTTTTATCAAGATAGATATTGTACTTGACATTGAATATGGTGTTATGATGTAATCAAACATGTTTTGGATTCTGCTACAATGAAATAAAGTTTTTGAATTTTCAAGTACTATTTTATATCTGTCTTGTTGTAATTTTACTGTTCTATATTCACTTAAAACCTCCATGGAAGTTAATGCATTCCCTTTGTGAGTGACATTAATGGACGTGGGGTGTTACACGTGGTATCAGAGCATAAGGTTACCAGAACAGATAAAAAAAAATTTTAGAAAAATATTTTTTTTTTCTAAAGTATTTTTGGAAGAAGTGCTTTCAAAAAAAAAAAAACATGTTATTTAAAGAGAGTTTTTATGAAAAACATAATCCCAAATAGCCACATCCTTAACTTTATCTTTCGAATTCTCCATTTTGAATCTTTCCTTTTTCGTTTCAGCATGGCTGAAGATCTTAATCTCCCAGAAGGTGTGACGATTCCAGGGTGGATTAGGAGATACTTGGAGGCTAGGGCCACCACTGCAGGCCCAGCGGATACTCCTCCACCCCTAGTTGCACCCATTCCTCCTTGTAACACCCCGAATTTTCTATTAACACTAAAGTTGCTAAAATAATAATAAGTGTGTAGAAGAGGGGATGTATCTAATATGAATATAAAAATATTAATAAGTATGTAAGAGAGGGGATGTATCTAATATGTACATTGTAGAAAATATATATATTTATGACATGAATAGAAGTTTATTAATATGCTGAGTGTTTGCTGAGTCACTTCTGACTCATTGCTGAGTCAACAAGATAAACCCCATCTTGTCTGAACGGCTGCGGTTATTTCTAGGTTAAATCTAATGGCCTAAATGCATTCTAAAATTTATAAATAAGTGGGTAGACCCAAAACCTAAATCACTTGTAAAATTAGAGAAGCTACCGTCATGCTGCTGCCATGGAGTTCAGCGTAGCCGTCACAAACTAAGAAGAGGAAGCCTAATCATCTACAACTAAATCTACACAAATCAAATCAAAAGATCTCTCTTTCTCTAATTCTTTTCTTTTGTTGGTGAGTATGATGATTCTCACAAGACTATTACAAACTAATTTGACTCAGTTATGAATGGATCACAAGAAAGTGATGTGATTTGTAATTGTAAATTCTATATATATTGTGGATCTCTTATTATGTTATTATGTTGTCGTATGATGTAAATTATATATGCTATGTCATGCTATGTTGTAAATTCTCTTATGCTATGTCGTGCTATGTTGAGAATCATGTCAAGCTATGTTATACTATCATACTATGCCATGTTATAAATCATGCTATATTATGTTGAAAAATCATGATGTTGTTGGATCATGCTTAAAGTTATGTTTTTTTTCTTAATTTAAATGGATCTTGTTTATGGGAATTTGCCTATTAGGTTAGGTGTACCCATAAACTTGAAACTATAATTAAATAAAACTTGATTATGGGAATTTGCCTATTGAGTTAGGTGTACCCATATAAAACCATGTTGTTAAAAAATTAGATGATGTTGATTCACACATGTTCATATGTAAGTTTATGAAAATTGATTGAGATCATATTAGGTGAATTTTGAACAAATTGACACCTTTAGGTCCATGACATGTATAATCTATGCAAGTTGGACATATGCAAGTTTCACCCCTTATTATGATTCATTTGGTCACATATACATGTTGTTATTATGATAATCTCTTTTATGCTATGAGTTAGGCTATTCGAGTCTAACATATATTTTGCGAATAAACGTTCAAACGTGGGGTAGGGGTAATATTAGGAATTAATAAATTGGGTGCAATTTTGTAAGATTTTGCATACCATGAATGGATGTCCATAATTGAGTCAATTATGGACATTGTTAAAAATTGGAAGTAATTAATAATTCAAGTAGGGAATTATTAAAATTGGGGGAAAGTGGATTATTATTAATAATCAATGCTTAGGACACGAGGTTGGACCCGTTTGTGATGTAAACCTGCCCGGACCCGCCCGGCAAATCCAGTAGTCACAAATGTCGGCCCAATGTGAGAGGTCCTAGGCCCAAACTAAAGCATAACAGTTGTAAAGACACGAGGTTAGACTCTTTTATGGTGTAAGACTGCCCGGACCCGCCCGGCAAATCCAGCTGCCATAAATGCCAGTCTAATGTGAGAGGTCTTTATGAGGTTATGGCCTTAATGAACTAAGAAATACTTAACCAGATAATCATGTAAGGTGGGACATGGGGGTTAAGTAGGTGCCTTGGGTGGCATGAGGAATCTGGTGGTTGCCTTTAGAGGCATTTGAAATACGATTAGACTTAACCAAACACACATGTAAATGAACATGACTAAGTGGGTTAAGTGGGATGGACTAATGGGGACAAGCTTAGGTGAAATGCTTGTGGTAAATAGTGGGGGCCCATTTCAACCAGTATCCCAAAACGTATCTTTGTGGGCTCGACCCAAGTCGAGGACGGGACACGCATACTGGGTTTGACTATAAGAGGCCAAAACAGGGAGCGGTGGCAACGCAAGTCCAACGGGTTT
Organism: Allium sativum; assembly: GCA_030737875.1. Lineage (NCBI taxonomy): Eukaryota > Viridiplantae > Streptophyta > Magnoliopsida > Asparagales > Amaryllidaceae > Allium > Allium sativum. Next base: position 973,486,379 of record CM060915.1, on the reverse strand, counting down.
CATATGCGTGTGTGGACCCGGGCTGGTAGGTAAGACGTTGTTGCATCGTGTAGGTATAAGCCGTGCATGTCCGTTGTATCAGGTTGCCACTTTAGGGGAGTGATACACCCCACTGTGGGGCCAGCACGGGTATCTACGAGTTAGGGAGCCGATCGAATAATGGGAAGTAGGGTACACCTAGTGGAGATAGGGGCAGGCGGCACCTATGTAGTCAGCTAGGGGTACGTAAAGCCATTGGGAAAGTTTCTACGTGAAGCTAAGTGGGATGAATCTTTAGGGTGACTGGTGTGGTGCAGTATAGTGTTTATCCTTTAGTATTTAGGAGCGCCTATAACGTTGCCTTTAGCGATTGTCTATGTCCTTAATATGCTCTTCATAGACATTTTCTTGTTTTCCAGCTTATGCCTTAGTCCAGTTATTTTGGTAATAGTATTGTAGAATTATCATATTCACCAGACTTTATGTCTGACCCCCTCTTTTCCATCCTTTTTCTCCCTTCAGGTCCGCAGGTTGGGCCAAGTTCTAGTGGAGTCTAGTTGGATCGCTTATCTTCTGGAAAGCTTGGACTGCTGAAGTAAAGTCCAGCTTGTTATCTTTCTTTTTAATGGCTATTCATGTAATGGGATTATGTACTTGTTTTATCAAGATAGATATTGTACTTGACATTGAATATGGTGTTATGATGTAATCAAACATGTTTTGACTTCTGCTACAATGAAATAAAGTTTTTGAATTTCCAAGTACTATTTTATATCTGTCTTGTTGTAATTTTACTGTTCTATATTCACTTAAAACCTCCATGGAAGTTAATGCATTCCCTTTGTGAGTGACATTAATGGACGTGGGGTGTTACACGTGGTATCAGAGCATAAGGTTACCAGAACAGATAAAAAAAAATTTTAGAAAAATATTTTTTTTTTCTAAAGTATTTTTGGAAGAAGTGCTTTCAAAAAAAAAAACATGTTATTTAAAGAGAGTTTTTATGAAAAACATAATCCCAAATAGCCACATCCTTATCTTTATCTTTCGAATTCTCCATTTTGAATCTTTCCTTTTTCGTTTCAGCATGGCTGAAGATCTTAATCTCCCAGAAGGTGTGACGATTCCAGGGTGGTTTAGGAGATACTTGGAGGCTAGGGCCACCACTGTAGGCCCAGCGGATACTCCTCCACCCCTAGTTGCACCCATTCCTCCTCCTCCTCCTCCTCGTGTTGACACTTTTGCAAAGACGTGCAAGGAATTCAAGGCTATGGGAGGAAAAACTTTTCAAGGGACTGAGACGTTTGTGGAGGCCAGAGATTGGCTTAAGGAGACTGAGGAATTGTTGGATATCTTTGAAGTGGAAGATGGGAGGAAAGTCCGTTTAGCTACTTGGTTAATGAAGGGAGAGGCCTCGTTTTGGTGGGAGGTCACTAACGGGGAACGTCCAGTTGATTCATGGGCGGATTTCAGACGAAGGTTTGAGGCAAAGTTTCTTTCAAGGGCAGAAGAGAACTTAAATATGGAAAAATTCCTGGCACTAAAGCAAGGGAGCTCATCAGTAAAGGAATATGTCAATAAATTTAATCAGTTAGCAAGGTTTGGCTTGGAGTTGGTGAACACGCCAGAGAAGAAAGCTTTGAGGTTCGTTAGAGGCTTGAATGAACCGTTGCAAGGGTTGGCTATGACCCACATCCCTATGGGAGCCACCTTTGAAAAGCTAGTAGAAATGGCACTTATGCATGAGGATAAGGCAGTTGAAAAGAAAGGGGATCAGAAGAAACCCCAACAGCAAAATAAGAAGGGTGGTAAAAACAATAATGGCAAAGGGAAGAAGAAATGCTTCAATTGTGGGACGCCTGGCCATCTCAGCAAAGATTGTAGAAAGAAAAAGAAGACTGGTTGTTTTCATTGTGGAGATGCGGGACATTTAGTGAAGGACTGTCCAAAGAAGGGGCAGAGGGCAGGGTCTACCTCGGGAGGACAGGTGCAGGCTCTTATGGCACCAGGGCAGGCAAGGGGGAAAGTTCAGGCTATTGCGGCCCCACCGCTGCAAGAAAGAGGTAGAACAATTTCTGTTGAAAGCTTAGTTTTTCTGTTTGATCATCCTGTCCGTACCTTATTCGATTCTGGCGCATCTCATTCGTTTATCTCTACATCATTAGTTGAATCACTGCACTTGAACACCAGTTTAGTAGAGGATCCCTTGGTCGTTTCAAATCCAATTGGGGGTTCGGCTCATTTGACCATGATATGTTTGGATTTGAAAATCTCTATACTTAGCGTTGAATTTAGATGTGATGCTTATGTATTGGGCTTCACGGGCTATGGGCTAATTTTAGGAATGGATTGGTTGTCTAGAAATAGGGCCATTCTTGATTGTGAAAGGAGAGGAGTTAGGCTTGTGACTCGCCTTGGTAATGCTCTCGACATCTTTTGTAATCCCATAAATTCTGTTATGCTAAGTTATCTTGAATCGCTTGACGCGTCTGTAGAGAACCTGCGATCGGTAGAAGTGGTCCGGGAATATCCGGATGTGTTTGAGGAGGTGAAGGGCTTACCTCCAAAGCGGGAGATAGACTTTCGAATTTATCTTGTGGATAATGCTAAACCCGTATCTTTGCCAGTGCGCCACATGGCTCCTCGTGAAAGGAGGGAACTCAATAAGCAAGTAAAGGAGTTGCTTGAGAAGGGTTCCATAAGACGTAGTATATCGGAGTGGGGTGCTCCAGTAGTTTTTGCCACAAAGGCGGATGGGTCTCTTAGACTTTGTATGGACTATAGAGAACTAAACAAGCTTACTAAAAAGAACCGACACCCACTGCCGACGATTGACGATCTCTTTGATCAGTTAGTTGGCGCCTCAGTGTTTTCGCAGTTGGACTTAGCCACTGGCTTTCATCAACTGAGAGTGGCTGAGGATAGTATAGATAAGACTGCTTTTAGGACTCCTGACGGATTCTATGAATGGCTAGTGATGCCCTTTGGTTTGACAAACGCCCCTGCATATTTTGTTGATTTGATGAGTAGGGTGTTTAGAGAATACCTTAACAAATTCGTGGTAGTCTTTGTGGATGACATCTTAGTCTTTTCTAAGAATAAAGAAGAGCACTCCCTACATCTTAGGGAAGTGTTGGAAACCCTTCGAGCGCATAACCTTAAGGCAAAATTTTCTAAGTGTCACTTCTGGAGGAAGGAAGTACGGTTCTTAGGGCACGTGGTTTCCAAAGAAGGGATAGCAGTGGATCCCGCAAAGGTGGTGGCCATCCAAGATTGGAAGGTCCCTAAAAATGCAACCGAAGTAAGAAGTTTCTTGGGGTTGGCTGGCTATTATAGGAAGTTTATCAAAGACTTCGCAAAAATATCAGCTCCATTAACACGGTTAACGAAGAAGAACTTGGTTTTTACGTGGGACAAAGATTGCGATGATGCGTTCCAACGTTTAAAGAGAGCCTTAACTTCAGCCCCAGTCTTAGTGCTGCCAGACGGGAATAAACCGTTTACCATCTATACTGATGCTTGTGGGACGGGACTTGGCGCGGTCCTCATGCAAGAGGGAAGAGTAATAGCCTATGGTGGAAGGCAGTTGAGGGTTCATGAAAAGAATTACCCCACGCATGACTTAGAGCTAGCCGCAATTGTTTTCGCGCTTAAGTCTCGGCGTCACTATCTTCTTGGTGAGAAATTCGAACTGTTCACTGACCACAAATCATTAAAATACTTATTCTCTCAGAAGGATTTGAATTTAAGGCAGCAACGGTGGATGGAATTCTTAGCCTCCTACGATTTTGAAATAGCATATACCCCGGGCAAGGGTAACGTGGTGGCAGACGCCTTAAGTAGGAAAAGGTTGTCCTTGAGTCCGTTGTTTGTTGAACGACAAAGCTTAGAATTCATCTCTATGTTTGACTTTAGACCCTCCGTTGACTTAGTACCCGGTCTGTTAGCATCCTTGGAGGTTAGACCTACACTTCTAGGACGGGTTGGTGAGGCACATCGAGACGACCCACAGTTGGTTGAGATAGTAGAAAAGCTCAAAGGGGGGGAGTCGTCAAGCCATCTTCGTAGGTATACCCTAGACGATAAGGGTTGGTTACGAAGGGATAATAGACTTTGTGTACCACAAGACGAAGACTTAAGGAAGGCCATTCTTGATGATGCTCATCGCTCAAAAATGACCATTCATCCCGGCGGGGATAAGATGTACAAAGATATGAAGCGGGTTTTCTTTTGGGCCGGTATGAAAAAGGATGTGGCCGAGTACGTCGCTAGATGCTTGGTGTGCCAACGAGTTAAAGCAGAACAAAAGAAACCCGGTGGGTTGCTTCACCCATTAGAAGTTCCACTATGGAATTGGGAAAGCATCTCAATGGATTTTGTGGATGGATTACCAAGATCAAGGAAGGGTAACACGGGGATTTGGGTTATAGTAGATAGACTTACTAAAAGCGCCCATTTTATTCCCGTGAAAAGTAAGAGGACTGCTCCGTGGTTGGCTTCTGTATACATTAAGGAGATAGTTCGTTTGCACGGTATTCCTTCTAGTATAGTAAGCGACCGTGACCCCATCTTTACTAGCGAATTTTGGAAGAGTTTACAAGAGGCGGTAGGGACTCAGCTATGTTTGAGCACCGCATATCATCCTCAGACAGACGGCCAGACCGAGAGGGTGAATCGCATTCTAGAGGATCTTTTAAGGCTTTGTATCCTAGACTTTGGGGGTACATGGGAAGAGCACCTTCCGTTAGTAGAATTCGCATATAATAATAACTTTCAGTCTAGTATTGGCATGGCACCTTTCGAAGCTCTTTATGGAAGGCCTTGCCGTTCGCCTACATGTTGGTGGGAATCTACCGATAAAATCCTACTTGGGCCCGATATGGTTAGGGAAACCTCGGAGAAGATTGAGTTGATTCGAAGGAGGATGAAAGCAGCACAAGATAGGCAAAAATCGTATGCTGATAAGAGGAGGACAGATCTTGAGTTTGACATTGGGGACATGGTTTTTATCAAAGTATCTCCGTTACAGAATGTTGTTCGCTTTGGGTCCGTGGGGAAATTAGCACCAAGGTTTGTAGGGTCGTTTCCTGTAAAAAACAGGATTGGGAAGATGGCATATAGGGTGGAGTTGCCTGAGAAACTTAGGGGAGTACACGACGTATTCCATGTATCACATTTGAGGAAGTGTTTGCATAAGACCGCAGAGGTGGTAGAGCCGAGCTTGCTTAAAGAGATGGAAATAGAGCGTGATGCAACAATTAGACGAGCTCCTACATGCATTCTTGGGTCGGAGATCAAAAAGTTGAGGAATCGAGAGGTCAGACTGGTTAAAGTGCAATGGGGAGATGATGAGAGCAACGCAACTTGGGAGACAGAAGAGAAGATGCGTTCGTTGTACCCTTTTCTTTTTGAGGGTATGTCTTTTAATTTCTCCTTTATCGCTTAGCTTATCTTATCTTATCTTTAGTATGTCCTCTCATTAGTATCTTTGACCTTTAGTTAGGATAATCCTATGGTTGAAACATGTGTTTGAGACATGTTATGTATGATGGATGCAAAATGGATGCAAGTGTTTGCTAGTGGTTGCTCGTGGATGCATATATACACACACTTTAGGCACTAGATCGGCTCAGTCACTTCATATTGCATATTGCATATATATGGATGTATTTAGTATAATGGATGTATAATGGTTGTACCATCATATGGATGCTGCATTCGGTTGAATGGGTGTGCACGCATATAGAAGTAGTATGTAAGCAATTAGGATCTTTTGCATACATAATGGATTCATGACACTTACATAATTTGCATTAAGGAGGTCAACTGAATCAGTAGACCGCCTGATTTCGCATTAGGTAAGGACATGTACACACACTTGCATATGATCATAAAGCATTAGAAGTCTTTTAAGGACAATGGATGCCTGTGTATGATGGATGAGTAGATGGGCGTTTGGATGGTAGGATATACATTCTTCCAGACTTGAAGATTTCGGGGACGAAATCCTAAAAGGAGGGGAGAATGTAACACCCCGAATTTTCTATTAACACTAAAGTAGCTAAAATAATAATAAGTGTGTAGAAGAGGGGATGTATCTAATATGAATATAAAAATATTAATAAGTATGTAAGAGAGGGGATGTATCTAATATGTACATTGTAGAAAATATATATATTTATGACATGAATAGAAGTTTATTAATATGCTGAGTGTTTGCTGAGTCACTTCTGACTCATTGCTGAGTCAACAAGATAAACCCCATCTTGTCTGAACGGCTGCGGTTATTTCTAGGTTAAATCTAATGGCCTAAATGCATTCTAAAATCTATAAATAAGTGGGTAGACCCAAAATCTAAATCACTTGTAAAATTAGAGAAGCTACCGTCATGCTGCTGCCATGGAGTTCAGCGTAGCCGTCACAAACTAAGAAGAGGAAGCCTAATCATCTACAACTAAATCTACACAAATCAAATCAAAAGATCTCTCTTTCTCTAATTCTTTTCTTTTGTTGGTGAGTATGATGATTCTCACAAGACTATTACAAACTAATTTGACTCAGTTATGAATGGATCACAAGAAAGTGATGTGATTTGTAATTGTAAATTCTATATATATTGTGGATCTCTTATTATGTTATTATGTTGTCGTATGATGTAAATTATATATGCTATGTCATGCTATGTTGTAAATTCTCTTATGCTATGTCGTGCTATGTTGAGAATCATGTCAAGCTATGTTATACTATCATACTATGCCATGTTATAAATCATGCTATATTATGTTGAAAAATCATGATGTTGTTGGATCATGCTTAAAGTTATGTTTTTTTTTCTTAATTTAAATGAATCTTGTTTATGGGAATTTGCCTATTAGGTTAGGTGTACCCATAAACTTGAAACTATAATTAAATAAAACTTGATTATGGGAATTTGCCTATTGAGTTAGGTGTACCCATATAAAACCATGTTGTTAAAAAATTAGATGATGTTGATTCACACATGTTCATATGTAAGTTTATGAAAATTGATTGAGATTATATTAGGTGAATTTTGAACAAATTGACACCTTTAGGTCCATGACATGTATAATCTATGCAAGTTGAACATATGCAAGTTTCACCCCTTATTATGATTCATTTGGTCACATATACATGTTGTTATTATGATAATCTCTTTTATGCTATGAGTTAGGCTATTCGAGTCTAACATATATTTTGCGAATAAACGTTCAAACGTGGGGTAGGGGTAATATTAGGAATTAATAAATTGGGTGCAATTTTGTAAGATTTTGCATACCATGAATGGATGTCCATAATTGAGTCAATTATGGACATTGTTAAAAATTGGAAGTAATTAATAATTCAAGTAGGGAATTATTAAAATTGGGGGAAAGTGGATTATTATTAATAATCAATGCTTAGGACACGAGGTTGGACCCGTTTGTGATGTAAACCTGCCCGGACCCGCCCGGCAAATCCAGTAGTCACAAATGTCGGCCCAATGTGAGAGGTCCTAGGCCCAAACTAAAGCATAACAGTTGTAAAGACACGAGGTTAGACTCTTTTATGGTGTAAGACTGCCCGGACCCGCCCGGCAAATCCAGCTGCCATAAATGCCAGTCTAATGTGAGAGGTCTTTATGAGGTTATGGCCTTAATGAACTAAGAAATACTTAACCAGATAATCATGTAAGGTGGGACATGGAGGTTAAGTAGGTGCCTTGGGTGGCATGAGGAATCTGGTGGTTGCCTTTAGAGGCATTTGAAATACGATTAGACTTAACCAAACACACATGTAAATGAACATGACTAAGTGGGTTAAGTGGGATGGACTAATGGGGACAAGCTTAGGTGAAATGCTTGTGGTAAATAGTGGGGGCCCATTTCAACCAGTATCCCAAAACGTATCTTTGTGGGCTCGACCCAAGTCGAGGACGGGACACGCATACTGGGTTTGACTATAAGAGGCCAAAACAGGGAGCGGTGGCAACGCAAGTCCAACGGGTTTCATATGCGTGTGTGGACCCGGGCTGGTAGGTAAGACGTTGTTGCATCGTGTAGGTATAAGCCGTGCATGTCCGTTGTATCAGGTTGCCACTTTAGGGGAGTGATACACCCCACTGTGGGGCCAGCACGGGTATCTACGAGTTAGGGAGCCGATCGAATAATGGGAAGTAGGGTACACCTAGTGGAGATAGGGGCAGGCGGCACCTATGTAGTCAGCTAGGGGTACGTAAAGCCATTGGGAAAGTTTCTAAGTGAAGCTAAGTGGGATGAATCTTTAGGGTGACTGGTGTGGTGCAGTATAGTGTTTATCCTTTAGTATTTAGGAGCGCCTATAACGTTGCCTTTAGCGATTGTCTATGTCCTTAATCTGCTCTTCATAGACATTTTCTTGTTTTCCAGCTTATGCCTTAGTCCAGTTATTTTGGTAATAGTATTGTAGAATTATCATATTCACCAGACTTTATGTCTGACCCCCTCTTTTCCATCCTTTTTCTCCCTTCAGGTCCGCAGGTTGGGCCAAGTTCTAGTGGAGTCTAGTTGGATCGCTTATCTTCTGGAAAGCTTGGACTGCTGAAGTAAAGTCCAGCTTGTTATCTTTCTTTTTAATGGCTATTCATGTAATGGGATTATGTACTTGTTTTATCAAGATAGATATTGTACTTGACATTGAATATGGTGTTATGATGTAATCAAACATGTTTTGACTTCTGCTACAATGAAATAAAGTTTTTGAATTTCCAAGTACTATTTTATATCTCTCTTGTTGTAATTTTACTGTTCTATATTCACTTAAAACCTCCATGGAAGTTAATGCATTCCCTTTGTGAGTGACATTAATGGACGTGGGGTGTTACACTCCTCCTCCTCCTCCTCGTGTTGACACTTTTGCAAAGACGTGCAAGGAATTCAAGGCTATGGGAGGAAAAACTTTTCAAGGGACTGAGACGTTTGTGGAGGCCAGAGATTGGCTTAAGGAGACTGAGGAATTGTTGGATATCTTTGAAGTGGAAGATGGGAGGAAAGTCCGTTTAGCTGCTTGGTTAATGAAGGGAGAGGCCTCGTTTTGGTGGGAGGTCACTAACGGGGAACGTCCAGTTGATTCATGGGCGGATTTCAGACGAAGGTTTGAGGCAAAGTTTCTTTCAAGGGCAGAGGAGAACTTAAATATGGAAAAATTCCTGGCACTAAAGCAAGGGAGCTCATCAGTAAAGGAATATGTCAATAAATTTAATCAGTTAGCAAGGTTTGGCTTGGAGTTGGTGAACACGCCAGAGAAGAAAGCTTTGAGGTTCGTTAGAGGCTTGAATGAACCGTTGCAAGGGTTGGCTATGACCCACATCCCTATGGGAGCCACCTTTGAAAAGCTAGTAGAAATGGCACTTATGCATGAGGATAAGGCAGTTGAAAAGAAAGGGGATCAGAAGAAACCCCAACAGCAAAATAAGAAGGGTGGTAAAAACAATAATGGCAAAGGGAAGAAGAAATGCTTCAATTGTGGGACGCCTGGCCATCTCAGCAAAGATTGTAGAAAGAAAAAGAAGACTGGTTGTTTTCATTGTGGAGATGCGGGACATTAAGTGAAGGACTGTCCAAAGAAGGGGCAGAGGGCAGGGTCTACCTCGGGAGGACAGGTGCAGGCTCTTATGGCACCAGGGCAGGCAAGGGGGCAAGTTCAGGCTATTGCGGCCCCACCGCTGCAAGAAAGAGGTAGAACAATTTCTGTTGAAAGCTTAGTTTTTCTGTTTGATCATCCTGTCCGTACCTTATTCGATTCTGGCGCATCTCATTCGTTTATCTCTACATCATTAGTTGAATCACTTCACTTGAACACCAGTTTAGTAGAGGATCCCTTGGTCGTTTCAAATCCAATTGGGGGTTCGGCTCATTTGACCATGATATGTTTGGATTTGAAAATCTCTATACTTAGCGTTGAATTTAGATGTGATGCTTATGTATTGGGCTTCACGGGCTATGGGCTAATTTTAGGAATGGATTGGTTGTCGAGAAATAGGGCCATTCTTGATTATGAAAGGAGAGCAGTTAGGCTTGTGACTCGCCTTGGTAATGCTCTCGACATCTTTTGTAATCCCATAAATTCCGTTATGCTAAGTTATCTTGAATCGCTTGACGCGTCTGTAGAGAACCTGCGATCGGTAGAAGTGGTCCGGGAATATCCGGATGTGTTTGAGGAGGTGAAGGGCTTACCTCCAAAGCGGGAGATAGACTTTCGAATTTATCTTGTGGATAATGCTAAACCCGTATCTTTGCCAGTGCGCCACATGGCTCCTCGTGAAAGGAGGGAACTCAATAAGCAAGTAAAGGAGTTGCTTGAGAAGGGGTTCATAAGACGTAGTATATCGGAGTGGGGTGCTCCAGTAGTTTTTGCCACAAAGGCGGATGGGTCTCTTAGACTTTGTATGGACTATAGAGAACTAAACAAGCTTACTAAAAAGAACCGACACCCACTGCCGAGGATTGACGATCTCTTTGATCAGTTAGTTGGCGCCTCAGTGTTTTCGCAGTTGGACTTAGCCACTGGCTTTCATCAACTGAGAGTGGCTGAGGATAGTATAGATAAGACTGCTTTTAGGACTCCTGACGGATTCTATGAATGGCTAGTGATGCCCTTTGGTTTGACAAACGCCCCTGCATATTTTGTTGATTTGATGAGTAGGGTGTTTAGAGAATACCTTAACAAATTCGTGGTAGTCTTTGTGGATGACATCTTAGTCTTTTCTAAGAATAAAGAAGAGCACTCCCTACATCTTAGGGAAGTGTTGGAAACCCTTCGAGCGCATAACCTTAAGGAAAAATTTTCTAAGTGTCACTTCTGGAGGAAGGAAGTACGGTTCTTAGGGCACGTGGTTTCCAAAGAAGGGATAGCAGTGGATCCCGCAAAGGTGGTGGCCATCCAAGATTGGAAGGTCCCTAAAAATGCAACCGAAGTAAGAAGTTTCTTGGGGTTGGCTGGCTATTATAGGAAGTTTATCAAAGACTTCGCAAAAATATCAGCTCCATTAACACGGTTAACGAAGAAGAACCTGGTTTTTACGTGGGACAAAGATTGCGATGATGCGTTCCAACGTTTAAAGAGAGCCTTAACTTCAGCCCCAGTCTTAGTGCTGCCAGACGGGAATAAACCGTTTACCATCTATACTGATGCTTGTGGGACGGGACTTGGCGCGGTCCTCATGCAAGAGGGAAGAGTAATAGCCTATGGTGGAAGGCAGTTGAGGGTTCATGAAAAGAATTACCCCATGCATGACTTAGAGCTAGCCGCAATTGTTTTCGCGCTTAAGTCTTGGCGTCACTATCTTCTTGGTGAGAAATTCGAACTGTTCACTGACCACAAATCATTAAAATACTTATTCTCTCAGAAGGATTTGAATTTAAGGCAGCAACGGTGGATGGAATTCTTAGCCTCCTACGATTTTGAAATAGCATATACCCCGGGCAAGGGTAACGTGGTGGCAGACGCCTTAAGTAGGAAAAGGTTGTCCTTGAGTCCGTTGTTTGTTGAACGACAAAGCTTAGAATTCATCTCTATGTTTGACTTTAGACCCTCCGTTGACTTAGTACCCGGTCTGTTAGCATCCTTGGAGGTTAGACCTACACTTCTAGGACGGGTTGGTGAGGCACAGCGAGACGACCCACAGTTGGTTGAGATAGTAGAAAAGCTCAAAGGGGGGGAGTCGTCAAGCCATCTTCGTAGGTATACCCTAGACGATAAGGGTTGGTTACAAAGGGATAATAGACTTTGTGTACCACAAGACGAAGTGTAACACCCCGAAAATTCTATAACTGTGAAATTAACAAATTAAAGCATAATTAATCTGAAATCAAAGAACTAAGGGAAACGGGATACGCCATTGCGTTCGTCTCGGAAAAATACGCGAAATAGAGTCCGAGTTTTCGAAAAACGGAGTCCGTATGAAGAAGATATGGCCTTCGGAAGTTTTGAATCAAATTTAAAATTCAAACAGAATAAAAGAATTAAATATTCCGAAGTGGGGCCCAATGGGCCAGGGCGGATTAACACCCGCCTAGGCCACCCAGGTCGACTGGGCTGTCGACCTGGGCTACCCATGTCGACAGGGCTGTCGACAGCCCTATCGACAGGGGTATCGACCTGGTCGAGCCCAGTCAACCTGGCTGGCCAGGTCTGTGTTCCTCCGAATTTCTGTGGTCTGCTTTGTCACTAGGGCTAGGTGGCGGGTTCTTATTGGTCTCTCTATCTAATGAATGGCTACGATCTAACCTAGCAACATCAATGGTCCTAATCAATTCCTAACCTCTATATAAACAACCCTAGACTAAACCCTAATCTATTCATTCAAATTAAGAACATAGCCGCCATGTTGCTGAGGAACGACTAAGAGTAGCCGCCAACTAGAGAGAGGATTAGGGAGGAAGTTCTAAAGCCTAAAGAAATTCAAGCAACCTAAAGCTAATCAATTCAACAAAGGAATCGTATCTCTTAATTAGAGAATTCGCCGCAACCATTGTAAGTAGAGTATTACTTTGGTATGAATAAACAATTGTGTTGGTTTGTATGCGTGAATTGTGGCAATAAAGTAATTCATATTTGTGCGTTCTTATCAATTTGAAATACTATGTACGTTTGGATATTTATGAATTATGTTATTCATTATAAAGAACTACATGCGGTAGTTCTATGCAAGTAAACGTTTGGAATATCCGCAAATTATGTAATCTATGTTGAAGCTACATATATGTAGTTGATTTAAATTCATGCAAGTTTGGGGCTTTGTTATTATGCCATCATAATATATATTTTTGTGCATAAATCATTTTGCAAGTAATTGAAACAAGTTTGGTTATTATAGTTCATATGAAACTATGTTAGAATTTTGACACCATAATCCATGTATTAAGTCATGCTTTTGCAAACTTATGAATATGGCTAGGCTATGAATGATATTTGGCATAATTGAAATCCATGATTAAGTCTATCTTGTTTAAAAGAATTATATGATGACATATGTGGTACATGGCTAGGTTAGGTTCATGCTAGAAGTATTTATGCCATGCTTATGTTTGACATTATGCTATGTTCATGCTAGAAGTATTTATGCCATGCTTATGTTTGACATTATGCTATGTTCATGCTAGAAGTACTTATGCCATGCTTATGTTTGACATTATGTCATACTTATGTTAGAAATATTTATGCCATGCTTATGTTTGACATTATCCCTAAATAAGAATATAGGTTCATGTTGTAGTTAAACCTATGCAAGTTCACATGCTTTGATTCATGTCACCTATGTTACCACTATGCAAGTACACCAGTTTCTATTTTGTATTTCCAACGTCATATGCAAGTTCATGCGCTCACCTTCCCCTCTTTGTGTATGTAATCACGCTTTAAGCCTCCCCTTTTCGCATGGCTAAATTGGGCTTTAAAAGGCTAAGCCCAATATATATAAACGGACGTGTAAAACGGGGGAAAATAACGTTGGGTTAAAATTACTAATGAATGGAAATATAAAGTAGAAGGGCCCAAATTCAAGTATGGGTTGGGCCCATGATTGGTGTAACCTTTACACCATTAACTTAATAATGGGCCGCAAATATTTACATATAAGAAATAAAGAAGAATGACAAAATATGTAAATGTAGAAAATACGATGTGTTTAACCCGAGGTTGGATTGAGTTGTGATGTAAACCTGCCCGGCTGTCCAGTAGACACAACAATACCTATCCAATGTGGGAGGTTAAACATGGAGCCCAGCAAGGACCCGAGGTTAGACTGAGTTGTGGCGTAAGACTGCCCGGAACCAACCGGCAACAGGCAGCCACAACAATACCTGTCTAATGTGAGAGGTCAGGGCCTTAATAAGACAATTAAGGCTGAGTCAGGATTGATAGGATTAAGTGAACTAAAGACTTAATCAAAATGGAACATGCTAAACTAAACGGACTGGTGGGGTTAGGTTAGGAAACACTTAACCAACTTAGCATGTTGGCTAGAGATAGAAAACCTAGTAACGGGGGACCCTTTTCAGCAGTAACCCTAGAAGGTGTATCAGGATACCCTGAAACTAGGCAGGGTGGGGCACGATTACTGGGCTGATTGTAAGAGGTCAAAACGACGGCGGTGGTGTAGCAGTGTAGGTTCTAACGGAGTGCGGGCGTGCACACACTCCGGTGCAGAAAAATAAGGCACTGGACACCAGTAGCATACCTGTGCACTCTAAGGTTGTGTCGGGTTGCCACTATGGGACTTGATACACCCCATGGTGGGACCAGCATAGGTAACTACAACATCGGGGGGCCGTAAGACACATGTAACTATGCGAGTAGGAGCCGATCATCATAGAATGGATCACACCACCCTGATTTTGGGGTGCCAGTCGGAAACTAGTTTATATGGGTTCAGAGATTAACATGGGGTACGATAGCATATTCGATCCTAGACAACTTGACCAAGTTTATTGTGCTTGCCCACTTCTTGTTTATACTTATCATACCCAGTTCTTTATTCATAGACAAAATAGTACTAGACTTACTCAGGCTTTATGTCTGACTCTACTTTTCTTTCGTCTTCTTTCTTCCGTTTCCCCCCCAGGTCCTCAGGGAGGGAACACAGCGGCTTGACCAACCTTAGCATCCAGCTTGAAGAAGAGAAATGTATTGCTTGGACTTTCCTGTTTTGAACTATGGCTTTGGACAATCCACTATGGGGCTTTTGCAGATTATCTATGTTTTATTTATGCTTCTTTAAATAATGTACTCAAGACAGATTATGAAAGTGTTATGTTATGTTTTTGGAAAGAATGTTGTTGTAACACGTATTTGACTTTATGAAATAAAGTTTGTTGTTCTTCCGCTGTTTACAAATATGTGTTCTTATATCTGTCTTGTATATCTGTGACTTGTACTTATAAACCTCCACCAAAATTAGGGCATTCCCTTTGAGAGTGACCCTAACGGAGGTGGGGTGTTTCACTTGGTATCAGAGCATAGGTTTACCAGATAAGATAAAAAGTTTTGAAAATTTATTTTCAAAAAGGAAATTTAAAGAAGCATTTTTAAAAAGAAAAATACTATTTTATTTTAAAAAGGCAAAGTCCACTCCCCAAAGCCATAGGTACCATCTCTTATCCTTCGTTTTGAATCTATCCTTTTTGTTTCAGCATGTCCGAAGATCTTAATTTGCCGGAAGGGGTACCAATACCTGGTTGGTTTAGACGATTCTTAGAAGCAAGGGCCACTCAGCCAGGTCCTACCGTTCCTCCTCCCCCAGCGGAAGGGAATCATCCAGCTGCAGCGGCACCTTTTCCTCCACCTCCTCCTCGGGGAAACACGTTTGCTAAGATATGTAAAGATTTTAAAGCTATGGGAGGAAGGGATTTCCATGGAACTGAGTCCTTCGTAGCAGCTAGGAATTGGCTGAAAGAAACTGAGGACCTATTCATCATCTTTGAGGTAGAAGATAGACAAAAAGTACAATTGGCAGTATGGCTATTGAAGGGCGAGGCTTCCTACTGGTGGGAAGTCACTAATGCTGAAAGACCAGTGGAGACATGGGAGGACTTTAGGGCAAGGTTTGAGACTAAATTTCTCTCAGATGCGGAAAGAAGTTTGCAGTTGGAAAAATTCTTATTTCTTAAGCAAGGGGACAAGACAGTCAGAGAGTATGTGAATCAGTTCGATGAGCTGGCTAGGTTTGGGCTTGACCTAGTCAACACCCCGCACAAGAAGGCTCTCCGATTCGTCAAAGGGTTAAATGAGCCATTACATAGTTTGGCCATGACCCATATACCCATGGGGGCCACGTATGAAATATTGGTGCAAATGGCATTGCTGAATGAAGAGGATAAGGGCAAGAAGGAGACAAAGGCAGAAAGCTCTCAAGGGAAGAAAGAGGGTTTGCAGCCTAAGAAGACAGACTTTAAGAAAGGCGGGGAAGGCAACAAAGAGAAGAGGAAGTGTAATTTCTGTGGCAAAGTGGGGCACTTAGTAAAGGACTGCCGGAAAAAGAAGGCCAAGGAGAATGGTGGGTGCTTTTCTTGCGGTCAGACAGGCCACATGGCTAAGGACTGCCCACAGAAACGAGGGCATGGGCAGGGGGCTGGATCCACCTCAGGGGCACAGGTTCATGTGCTAGAAGCGCCACCTTTGCAACAGCGAGGTATAAATACTTCTGTAGAAAGTGTAGTTTTTATGATCACCCCGTTCGCACTTTATTTGATTCTGGCGCATCACACTCCTTTATCTCGTCTGCTTTAGTAGAATCTCTGCACCTAAAAACTAGTATGGTAAAGGACCCCTTAATTGTTTCAAACCCAATTGGGGGCCCAGCTCATTTGTCTATGATCTGTGTGGGATTGAAAATTTCTATTCTAAGAGTAGAATTTCAATGTAGTGCCTTTGTTTTGGGCTTTTCGGGTTATGGTTTGATTTTGGGTATGGATTGGCTATCCAGTAATGGGGCCATCCTTGATTGTGAGAAAAGGGTTGTTAGGCTCCTAACCCAACTCGGTAATACTTTGGAAATTTCTTGTAATCCCTCGTATGCGGTTATGCTTAGTTATCTTGAATCGTTAGAAAAATTTGAAATCGGTTAGAGTGGTCCGGGAATATCCGGATGTCTTCGAAGAGGTGAAGGGCTTGCCTCTGAAGCGGGAGATAGACTTCCGCATAAATCTCGTAGATAATGAAAAGCCTGTTGCGTTGCCCGTTAGACACATGGCTCCACAGAAAAGGTAAGGGCTCAGTAAACATGTTAAAGAGCTTCTAGAGAAGGGGTTCATTTGAAGGAGCATTTCAGAATGGGGCGCTCCAGTAGGGTTCGTCACTAAGGCAGAAGGTTCATTTCGCTTATGCATGAGTTGTAAAGAATCACCTTAGTAAGTACATTTGGCAACATAGTTGACATTTGTTTATTTTCAATGTGGAATACCTTCTAGTAAGTGAACAAGATCCAAGATTCACTAGTGAATTTTGGAGAGCTTGCATGGAACCATGAGTACGCAGTTATGCTTGGGCCAAGTATACTAGAAGGAGAGTAAGTGAAAGTGGAACGAGAGGCGACAGTGAAATAGGTTCCAACTCCTATTTTGGAAACAAGAATTAAGAAGCTACGAAATTGTGAAGTTAAAGACGAATAAAGCATAATGGAGTTAAGCTCAAGAAATGCGACTTAGAAGATCGAAGACTAGATTCGTGCATCATATCTCTTCTTAAGAGTATATCCTTGATCCCCCTCTTCCTGTAGAGCTTACTTGCATGCCATCTTTTCTGTTTAGTCTCTCGGTCCCATTCTCAATTCCATTTCTGTCGCAAACCCCATAGGGAGTATGACTCATCTGTTAGTAACACATGTTGGGGCTTGAGGGTGTTCGTTGGATTGACCAAACTTTTTGGGTTTTATAGGATACGGATTGGTCTTAGGAAGGGACTCCCTTGTGACCTAAAAGGAGTCCATCATGCTTAGTTTCCTAGAATCATATATAGTGGTTGGGTTGAGTAATTCTTTGGGTGTCAGTCTGATGTTGATTTCGGTCTTCGGGGCTGATGCTTAGAGAGTTCTTCTCCTAATCAATATATATGTAGCATAGATTTCCAGTTTCGACATTGCCTAATGGGCACAAAGTTTTTACTTGCTTCTATCATTCGACTATACCTTTAGGTAGGACCATTTCCTATCATTGAGAAAATTTGGAAAGTGACCTATAGATTAGAGCTACCCGAGAAGTTGGCTGGAGTCCACAACGTTTTTCACGTTTCACATCTCCGAAAATGTCTACATGAGTCTGCTGAAGTGGTAGAGCCAAATATACTCGAAGAGGCCGAAGTGGAACGCGAAGCAACCATAAGGAAAGTTCCAACCCGCATCTTAGGAACGGAAGTGAAGAAGCTACGCAACCGCGAAGTCAAGCTCGTCAAAGTTCAGTGGAGCGACGCCGAGGGAGACGCGACTTGGGAAACTGAAGCTAGAATCCGTACTGCCTACCCTTTTCTGTTCGAGGGTACATCCTTGATCTTTCATTTTCCTTAAGTTGCGATTTTATCTATCTTTTTAGGTATATTTCCTCGACCTTATCTTTTAGGTAGAAACCTTTTGGATGAAAACATGTAATTGAAACATGTTATGGATGATGGTTGCAAGTGGTTGCTCGTGGTTGCATATACACACACAATCTAGGTTTTAGATCGGCTCAGTCACTTCATATTGCATATGCATATATGTTTGCATTCGTATATGGTTGAACTTTAATGTGTTGTCATGTGGATGTTGCATTTGTATTGAATGATTGTGCACTCATGTAGAATCAAGAATAGGAAAATTTGCATACATAATGGATTCATGGCACTTACATAATTCGCATTAAGGAGGTCAACTGAATCAGTAGACCGCCTGATTTTTGCATTAGATAAATACATGTATACACACACTTTGCATATGATCATGAAGCATTAGAAATCTTTTAAGGACAATGGATGCTCGTGTTTGATGGTTGAGTAGACGGATGATTGGATGTTAGGATATACATTCCTCCTAACTTGGAGATTTCGGGGATGAAATCCTTTTAAGTGGGGGAGAATGTAACACCCCGAAAATTCTATAACTGTGAAATTAACAAATTAAAGCATAATTAATCTGAAATCAAAGAACTAAGGGAAACGGGATACGCCATTGCGTTCGTCTCGGAAAAATACGCGAAATAGAGTCCGAGTTTTCGAAAAACGGAGTCCGTATGAAGAAGATATGGCCTTCGGAAGTTTTGAATCAAATTTAAAATTCAAACAGAATAAAAGAATTAAATATTCCGAAGTGGGGCCCAATGGGCCAAGGCGGATTAACACCCGCCTAGGCCACCCAGGTCGACTGGGCTGTCGACCTGGGCTACCCATGTCGACAGGGCTGTCGACAGCCCTGTCGACAGGGGTATCGACCTGGTCGAGCCCAGTCAACCTGGCTGGCCAGGTCTGTGTTCCTCCGAATTTCTGTGGTCTGCTTTGTCACTAGGGCTAGGTGGCGGGTTCTTATTGGTCTCTCTATCTAATGAATGGCTACGATCTAACCTAGCAACATCAATGGTCCTAATCAATTCCTAACCTCTATATAAACAACCCTAGACTAAACCCTAATCTATTCATTCAAATTAAGAACATAGCCGCCATGTTGCTGAGGAACGACTAAGAGTAGCCGCCAACTAGAGAGAGGATTAGGGAGGAAGTTCTAAAGCCTAAAGAAATTCAAGCAACCTAAAGCTAATCAATTCAACAAAGGAATCGTATCTCTTAATTAGAGAATTCGCCGCAACCATTGTAAGTAGAGTATTACTTTGGTATGAATAAACAATTGTGTTGGTTTGTATGCGTGAATTGTGGCAATAAAGTAATTCATATTTGTGCGTTCTTATCAATTTGAAATACTATGTACGTTTGGATATTTATGAATTATGTTATTCATTATAAAGAACTACATGCGGTAGTTCTATGCAAGTAAACGTTTGGAATATCCGCAAATTATGTAATCTATGTTGAAGCTACATATATGTAGTTGATTTAAATTCATGCAAGTTTGGGGCTTTGTTATTATGCCATCATAATGTATATTTTTGTGCATAAATCATTTTGCAAGTAATTGAAACAAGTTTGGTTATTATAGTTCATATGAAACTATGTTAGAATTTTGACACCATAATCCATGTATTAAGTCATGCTTTTGCAAACTTATGAATATGGCTAGGCTATGAATGATATTTGGCATAATTGAAATCCATGATTAAGTCTATCTTGTTTAAAAGAATTATATGATGACATATGTGGTACATGGCTAGGTTAGGTTCATGCTAGAAGTATTTATGCCATGCTTATGTTTGACATTATGCTATGTTCATGCTAGAAGTATTTATGCCATGCTTATGTTTGACATTATGCTATGTTCATGCTAGAAGTACTTATGCCATGCTTATGTTTGACATTATGCCATACTTATGTTAGAAATATTTATGCCATGCTTATGTTTGACATTATCCCTAAATAAGAATATAGGTTCATGTTGTAGTTAAACCTATGCAAGTTCACATGCTTTGATTCATGTCACCTATGTTACCACTATGCAAGTACACCAGTTTCTATTTTGTATTTCCAACGTCATATGCAAGTTCATGCGCTCACCTTCCCCTCTTTGTGTATGTAATCACGCTTTAAGCCTCCCCTTTTCGCATGGCTAAATTGGGCTTTAAAAGGCTAAGCCCAATATATATAAACGGACGTGTAAAACGGGGGAAAATAACGTTGGGTTAAAATTACTAATGAATGGAAATATAAAGTAGAAGGGCCCAAATTCAAGTATGGGTTGGGCCCATGATTGGTGTAACCTTTACACCATTAACTTAATAATGGGCCGCAAATATTTACATATAAGAAATAAAGAAGAATGACAAAATATGTAAATGTAGAAAATACGATGTGTTTAACCCGAGGTTGGATTGAGTTGTGATGTAAACCTGCCCGGCTGTCCAGTAGACACAACAATACCTATCCAATGTGGGAGGTTAAACATGGAGCCCAGCAAGGACCCGAGGTTAGACTGAGTTGTGGCGTAAGACTGCCCGGAACCAACCGGCAACAGGCAGCCACAACAATACCTGTCTAATGTGAGAGTTCAGGGCCTTAATAAGACAATTAAGGCTGAGTCAGGATTGATAGGATTAAGTGAACTAAAGACTTAATCAAAATGGAACATGCTAAACTAAACGGACTGGTGGGGTTAGGTTAGGAAACACTTAACCAACTTAGCATGTTGGCTAGAGATAGAAAACCTAGTAACGGGGGACCCTTTTCAGCAGTAACCCTAGAAGGTGTATCAGGATACCCTGAAACTAGGCAGGGTGGGGCACGATTACTGGGCTGATTGTAAGAGGTCAAAACGACGGCGGTGGTGTAGCAGTGTAGGTTCTAACGGAGTGCGGGCGTGCACACACTCCGGTGCAGAAAAATAAGGCACTGGACACCAGTAGCATACCTGTGCACTCTAAGGTTGTGTCGGGTTGCCACTATGGGACTTGATACACCCCATGGTGGGACCAGCATAGGTAACTACAACATCGGGGGGCCGTAAGACACATGTAACTATGCGAGTAGGAGCCGATCATCATAGAATGGATCACACCACCCTGATTTTGGGGTGCCAGTCGGAAACTAGTTTATATGGGTTCAGAGATTAACATGGGGTACGATAGCATATTCGATCCTAGACAACTTGACCAAGTTTATTGTGCTTGCCCACTTCTTGTTTATACTTATCATACCCAGTTCTTTATTCATAGACAAAATAGTACTAGACTTACTCAGGCTTTATGTCTGACTCTACTTTTCTTTCGTCTTCTTTCTTCCGTTTCCCCCCCAGGTCCTCAGGGAGGGAACACAGCGGCTTGACCAACCTTAGCATCCAGCTTGAAGAAGAGAAATGTATTGCTTGGACTTTCCTGTTTTGAACTATGGCTTTGGACAATCCACTATGGGGCTTTTGCAGATTATCTATGTTTTATTTATGCTTCTTTAAATAATGTACTCAAGACAGATTATGAAAGTGTTATGTTATGTTTTTGGAAAGAATGTTGTTGTAACACGTATTTGACTTTATGAAATAAAGTTTGTTGTTCTTCCGCTGTTTACAAATATGTGTTCTTATATCTGTCTTGTATATCTGTGACTTGTACTTATAAACCTCCACCAAAATTAGGGCATTCCCTTTGAGAGTGACCCTAACGGAGGTGGGGTGTTTCACGAAGACTTAAGGAAGGCCATTCTTGATGATGCTCATCGCTCAAAAATGACCATTCATCCCGGCGGGGATAAGATGTACAAAGATATGAAGCGGGTTTTCTTTTGGGCCGGTATGAAAAAGGATGTGGCCGAGTACGTCGCTAGATGCTTGGTGTGCCAACGAGTTAAAGCAGAACAAAAGAAACCCGGTGGGTTGCTTCACCCATTAGAAGTTCCACTATGGAAATGGGAAAGCATCTCAATGGATTTTGTGGATGGATAACCAAGATCAAGGAAGGGTAACACGGGGATTTGGGTTATAGTAGATAGACTTACTAAAAGCGCCCATTTTATTCCCGTGAAAAGTAAGAGGACTGCTCCGTGGTTGGCTTCTGTATACATTAAGGAGATAGTTCGTTTGCACGGTATTCCTTCTAGTATAGTAAGCGACCGTGACCCCATCTTTACTAGCGAATTTTGGAAGAGTTTACAAGAGGCGGTAGGGACTCAGCTATGTTTGAGCACCGCATATCATCCTCAGACAGACGGCCAGACCGAGAGGGTGAATCGCATTCTAGAGGATCTTTTAAGGCTTTGTATCCTAGACTTTGGGGGTACATGGGAAGAGCACCTTCCGTTAGTAGAATTCGCATATAACAATAGCTTTCAGTCTAGTATTGGCATGGCACCTTTCGAAGCTCTTTATGGAAGGCCTTGCCGTTCGCCTACATGTTGGTGGGAATCTACCGATAAAATCCTACTTGGGCCCGATATGGTTAGGGAAACCTCGGAGAAGATTGAGTTGATTCGAAGGAGGATGAAAGCAGCACAAGATAGGCAAAAATCGTATGCTGATAAGAGGAGGACAGATCTTGAGTTTGACATTGGGGACATGGTTTTTATCAAAGTATCTCCGTTACAGAATGTTGTTCGCTTTGGGTCCGTGGGGAAATTGGCACCAAGGTTTGTAGGGCCGTTTCCTGTAAAAAACAGGATTGGGAAGATGGCATATAGGGTGGAGTTGCCTGAGAAACTTAGGGGAGTACACGACGTATTCCATGTATCACATTTGAGGAAGTGTTTGCACAAGACCGCGGAGGTGGTAGAGCCGAGCTTGCTTAAAGAGGTGGAAATAGAGCGTGATGCAACAATTAGACGAGCTCCTACATGCATTCTTGGGTCGGAGATCAAAAAGTTGAGGAATCGAGAGGTCAGACTGGTTAAAGTGCAATGGGGAGATGATGAGAGCAACGCAACTTGGGAGACAGAAGAGAAGATGCGTTCGTTGTACCCTTTTCTTTTTGAGGGTATGTCTTTTAATTTCTCCTTTATCGCTTAGCTTATCTTATCTTATCTTTAGTATGTCCTCTCATTAGTATCTTTGACCTTTAGTTAGGATAATCCTATGGTTGAAACATGTGTTTGAGACATGTTATGTATGATGGATGCAAAATGGATGCAAGTGTTTGCTAGTGGTTGCTCGTGGATGCATATATACACACACTTTAGGCACTAGATCGGCTCAGTCACTTCATATTGCATATTGCATATATATGGATGTATTTAGTATAATGGTTGTACCATCATATGGATGTTGCATTCGGTTGAATGGGTGTGCACGCATATAGAAGTAGTATGTAAGCAATTAGGATCTTTTGCATACATAATGGATTCATGACACTTACATAATTTGCATTAAGGAGGTCAACTGAATCAGTAGACCGCCTGATTTCGCATTAGGTAAGGACATGTACACACACTTGAATATGATCATAAAGCATTAGAAGTCTTTTAAGGACAATGGATGCCTGTGTATGATGGATGAGTAGATGGACGTTTGGATGGTAGGATATACATTCTTCCAGACTTGAAGATTTCAGGGACGAAATCCTAAAAGGAGGGGAGAATGTAACACCCCGAATTTTCTATTAACACTAAAGTTGCTAAAATAATAATAAGTATGTAAGAGAGGGGATGTATCTAATATGAATATAAAAATATTAATAAGTGTGTAAGAGAGGGGATGTATCTAATATGAATATAAAAATATTAATAAGTGTGTGAGAGAGGGGATGTATCTAATATGTACATTGTAGAAAATATATATATATATATTTATGACATGAATAGAAGTTTATTAATATGCTGAGTGTTTGCTGAGTCACTTCTGACTCATTGCTGAGTCAACAAGATAAACCCCATCTTGTCTGAACGGCTGCGGTTATTTCTAGGTTAAATCTAATGGCCTAAATGCATTCTAAAGTCTATAAATAAGTGGGTAGACCCAAAACCTAAATCACTTGTAAAATTAGAGAAGCTACCGTCATGCTGCTGCCATGGAGTTCAGCGTAGCCGTCACAAACTAAGAAGAGGAAGCCTAATCATCTACAACTAAATCTACACAAATCAAATCAAAAGATCTCTCTTTCTCTAATTCTTTTCTTTTGTTGGTGAGTATGATGATTCTCACAAGACTATTACAAACTAATTTGACTCAGTTATGAATGGATCACAAGAAAGTGATGTGATTTGTAATTGTAAATTCTATATATATTGTGGATCTCTTATTATGTTATTATGTTGTCGTATGATGTAAATTATATATGCTATGTCATGCTATGTTGTAAATTCTCTTATGCTATGTCGTGCTATGTTGAGAATCATGTCAAGCTATGTTATACTATCATACTATGCCATGTTATAAATCATGCTATATTATGTTGTAAAATCATGATGATTGGATCATGCTTAAAGTTATGTTTTTTTTCTTAATTTAAATGGATCTTGTTTATGGGAATTTGCCTATTAGGTTAGGTGTACCCATAAACTTGAAACTATAATTAAATAAAACTTGATTATGGGAATTTGCCTATTGAGTTAGGTGTACCCATATAAAACCATGTTGTTAAAAAATTAGATGATGTTGATTCACACATGTTCATATGTAAGTTTATGAAAATTGATTGAGATTATATTAAGTGAATTTTGAACAAATTGACACCTTTAGGTCCATGACATGTATAATCTATGCAAGTTGGACATATGCAAGTTTCACCCCTTATTATGATTCATTTGGTCACATATACATGTTGTTATTATGATAATCTCTTTTATGCTATGAGTTAGGCTATTCGAGTCTAACATATATTTTGCGAATAAACGTTCAAACGTGGGGTAGGGGTAATATTAGGAATTAATAAATTGGGTGCAATTTTGTAAGATTTTGCATACCATGAATGGATGTCCATAATTGAGTCAATTATGGACATTGTTAAAAATTGGAAGTAATTAATAATTCAAGTAGGGAATTATTAAAATTGGGGGAAAGTGGATTATTATTAATAATCAATGCTTAGGACACGAGGTTGGACCCGTTTGTGATGTAAACCTGCCCGGACCCGCCCGGCAAATCCAGTAGTCACAAATGTCGGCCCAATGTGAGAGGTCCTAGGCCCAATCTAAAGCATAACAGTTGTAAAGACACGAGGTTAGACTCTTTTATGGTGTAAGACTGCCCGGACCCGCCCGGCAAATCCAGCTGCCATAAATGCCAGTCTAATGTGAGAGGTCTTTATGAGGTTATGGCCTTAATGAACTAAGAAATACTTAACCAGATAATCATGTAAGGTGGGACATGGGGGTTAAGTAGGTGCCTTGGGTGGCATGAGGAATCTGGTGGTTGCCTTTAGAGGCATTTGAAATACGATTAGACTTAACCAAACACACATGTAAATGAACATGACTAAGTGGGTTAAGTGGGATGGACTAATGGGGACAAGCTTAGGTGAAATGCTTGTGGTAAATAGTGGGGGCCCATTTCAAATAGTATCCCAAAACGTATCTTTGTGGGCTCGACCCAAGTCGAGGACGGGACACGCATACTGGGTTTGACCATAAGAGGCCAAAACAGGGAGCGGTGGCAATGCAAGTCCAACGGGTTTCATATGCGTGTGTGGACCCGGGCTGGTAGGTAAGACGTTGTTGCATCGTGTAGGTATAAGCCGTGCATGTCCGTTGTATCAGGTTGCCACTTTAGGGGAGTGATACACCCCACTGTGGGGCCAGCACGTGTATCTACGAGTTAGGGAGCCGATCGAATAATGGGAAGTAGGGTACACCTAGTGGAGATAGGGGCAGGCGGCACCTATGTAGTCAGCTAGGGGTACGTAAAGCCATTGGGAAAGTTTCTAAGTGAAGCTAAGTGGGATGAATCTTTAGGGTGACTGGTGTGGTGCAGTATAGTGTTTATCCTTTAGTATTCAGGAGCGCCTATAACGTTGCCTTTAGCGATTGTCTATGTCCTTAATCTGCTCTTCATAGACATTTTCTTGTTTTCCAGCTTATGCCTTAGTCCAGTTATTTTGGTAATAGTATTGTAGAATTATCATATTCACCAGACTTTATGTCTGACCCCCTCTTTTCCATCCTTTTTCTCCCTTCAGGTCCGCAGGTTGGGCCAAGTTCTAGTGGAGTCTAGTTGGATCGCTTATCTTCTGGAAAGCTTGGACTGCTGAAGTAAAGTCCAGCTTGTTATCTTTCTTTTTAATGGCTATTCATGTAATGGGATTATGTACTTGTTTTATCAAGATAGATATTGTACTTGACATTGAATATGGTGTTATGATGTAATCAAACATGTTTTGACTTCTGCTACAATGAAATAAAGTTTTTGAATTTTCAAGTACTATTTTATATCTGTCTTGTTGTAATTTTACTGTTCTATATTCACTTAAAACCTCCATGGAAGTTAATGCATTCCCTTTTTGAGTGACATTAATGGACGTGGGGTGTTACACGTGCCCCCGGTGAGGGCTTGGGTTAAAAATTTTCAATCCATTTTATACCCCATTTGATTGTTTTAGTTATTCAAATGGGTCCTAGAAAGGATACCCCCGCATGGCTAGGATTTCTGATACCCCCTTTCGTCTAGGATTTCTGCTGTTGTAGTCCATCCTTGGCCTTGTTTGACTTGGTTGATCAACAAAGAACAAGGATGGCCACCGTCCTTTCGGTCGGGTTTTTGTTTTGTGCTGGTCCTTCCAGCATGTTTAATCCTTCCCCATTTTATGCTTCATTCGAGGAACGGACACTAATTCATGTAATCGAGCTTTCGACTCGGAGGGAAGAATTCGTGTTTTTACTACCAAGGTAGGCGCCTTTGAAATCGGCAATTTTTCTGTTTCGGGACATGTCTGTTTTTTTCGACTTTTTGCCTTACCTTAGGACACAGACATTGGTTTACCTCATTGAGTTTTTTTCTCAAGCTGGAAACTCGTGTCCAGCACCTAGGAAGGTCACCTGAGAAGGTGCTTCTTCAGTGGGCTTAGCAATTTTAACCGCGAGACTTTTTGAGTTGCTCCCCCTTCAGTGTTGATTCCTAGGAGATGGGCATCAATACTTGCTACTGGATTTAACTCCAATTTTAAGGAATTCATGTCCTGTTCCTAGGAGAAAACCTCTTTGGGATTAGCAACTTCATCCGAGGGACAGATTTCGTGATTTTTCTGTATCTTTAGAGAGGTCTGGTGGCAGCACTTTGAATGAGTGTTTGCCAAGTATTCAGCATATTCCATAATAAGAGGCACAATCCTTCATTTGGCTGTTTGTCTCAGAACGACTGGTTTCCTTTGAGGTAATGAACCTATTCCTCTTGTTTGACTTTGCTTGACATTTGCGATTCCCGAACTGCTTCGTTTAGTGCATGACCTGGGATTTTGTGCTACAGCCCGCTGTGTATGGCAGATTGCTCCTACTTCACCTACATTTCGAGGAAGTATTCTTCCTTTAGCATAGATCAATAAGTATGTCATTCAACTACGCACATAATTAATTTCTGATGCACACAATTTTTGTAGTTAAACCATTTCTCAACATGGACATAGCGATCAATAAAGCAAGTTAAAAAAGTTTCGATAACAAGATAAAATCAGGGAAATGAGGTAAGATAATGAGAGCTTTAGTTTAATGCTCCATTCATGAGGTATTGGCGGTTGGTTCCTCTGATGAGAATCCTCCTTGAATTAGTTTGGGCCCTTTCCTTTCTAAGGTGTGCTGCCCCTTGTCTGAGAAGAGTCGGGATAGCTCTTATGATCTCGTACATATTGTTGCAACCGTCCCTTCCTGATCGTCCCCTCGATTACCGATTTTAAGTGCCTGCATTCATCGGTATCGTGCCCCACCTGTTTGTGGAAATAACAAAATTTTCCTGACTTCATGGTGGCATTTCTGACGGGTCTTTGTTTCGAGACCGAATATCTTTCGGTGCCTCTAGTTTCCATGAATATATTTCCCACGGAATCGTTAAGGGGGGTAATTCAGAGTTCTTGAAAAAGCGTAGCTTCTTCCTTGCTAGACCGTCTTCTTCTTCGCTGCTCCTTTTTTGATTATCCGAGTTGCCTTGGACCTTTCCATTCTTCTCTGCATGTGCATTTCTCTGTTCAGTACTTGCATATTTTTCGGCTTTGCTAAGTAACCGTTCAAGTGTACTTGGTTTCTTTTTCTTGATCCATCGTCCTAACTTGGTTTTCCTGCATATGCCCTTTTTGAGAGCCATTAGGATCATGCTGGGTTCGGGATCCTTGACTTTAGCCAATGCAACATCAAATCGAGTGAGAAAAACTCTGATGGGCTCTCCAGGTCTTTGCTATAGTCCATTTAGCTCCGTAGCATCCTGAGCTTCTAACGCCTGGGATCTGAACTGTTCATTAAATAGCCTAGCCAGCATCACGAAATTGTCCACAGACCGCGGTGGCAGCTTTGTGAACCAAAGATAAGCCACTCCTTCTAGGTAAGTTGGAAAATATAGGCATTTGATTTCGTTAGTAGCGCATGCTCCATTCATGTACTGGTCATATTTACACGGAAATATATCTGGTTCAGTTGTCTCGTCGTAAGGCTGCAACGATGGAGGTTCGAACCTTCGTCGGTATACAGTTTTCTTAATCCTCTCGGTGAGTGGGGTTTTAGATGGGAAAGATTCCCATTCTTTCTAGTCATCCTTCCTCCTCAGGCCTTCTTCCACAATTGCTTGCACCATTCCTGAGATGTACTCTCGCTTGTTGGTCAGATCCATGAGTTGACCACCTTTTTCACCATTAACCCTCGATCTAGATGCGCCTTCGTGGACTGGGGATAGGGAATGTGGGCATCCTTCCGACAGAGACGCCTTGATGGCAACATGACTGTATTCCCGCTCCGCGATTGCATCATCAAAGTAATCATTCGTAGGTGCTTTGCCCACCTCGTAGTTCAGATTAGTGCGGCACGCAACTCTTGGAATGGAATCCCGCTGTCTTGAGTGTGTGAAGCGAAGAATTCTGTTTCTGATCCGTGATTCGTCTGAGTCAGCGAGAAACAAGTGGCGCTTAGAGCGGCTTTTGCAGTAGCGGCTTGGATAGTGAGTATCGACCAGAGCTTCTTCATCATCGCGTTGCTTGCAATAGTTATTTGACTCGTTAATCCTATCACCGCTTCATCCAACTTTTCCCTGGTTACAATCTCTTTGATTTCCGGTGGCTCCCCTTCATCGGAGTCGCCATCCAGTGGCATGACCATGTTGATGCCGCTGCTGGGGTTGTTGGCTTCATTGGCAGTTCTCCTTAGCATGCTCATGATTGTAAGCATGGTGTCTCTCAGAAAATCTTGTCAGATCTGAAATGGAAAAAGGCAAAACACAGCCCCATATGGGCACCAAAATGTTTACACCAAAAATGGTCTAAATACCCAAGGTACTAAACTGTACTTCACCAATTCGGTAAGAAATAAATGGAACCGTGTCTAATTAGCAATAAAAATTAAAAAGCGAGAAAAAGTAAAGTAGAGATGAAATTTAGAGTGGTTCAGCTGTTAACGAGGCCTACGTCCACTATGAAGGCGGTTTGCTGTCTTATAATGTGAATTACAAAGTACATTAATTCTCTGACCTCATACATTTCTATATCTACTCAATATACCCTCTTTTATGTGTTTTGATCTAGAGAATTGTACAGGAGAGTAATAGAGTTTGAGGAGAAGAAGGATGGATGAATGATTGAGAGAGAAGATGCCTTCACTCTAAAATGGTACTTGACGCCATGGCCAGATCTGTGGTTGAGTTTGAAGTTTAGCAGCACTTCGTGGTTTTTCCAAAAAGCCCCCCCCTAAATGTTGGTAGTCATGGTGTATTTATAGGTGAAATCCTCTTGGTGAATGATCTGGAATATGTTTATCTAGGCTGTGGGTCTTCATTCTGCTAATTACGACCATGCCACCGGACAGCTGTAGCCAGTTGTCTATGGTCGCATTCAGTGTTGTGTGCAGACGACTTGCCGAGTGTCTTGAATAGCTGAGCGGGTCCTTAAGTGCAGGCGCGGATGCTTTGGGAGATTTCGTAAGAGCGGAGTGTAGAGCCGATATCGATCCCTCTTTGTTCCTTGCGCGACCGCTCTTCTTGAAACAATGGCGCTCATCCTCTTGCTGCCTTTGCATGGTGCCGCTTGGCTTTATAGTTATACTATGAGGTTGCTCTAGCTCGTGCAAAGAAGGCGACCTGTCTTATTTTAGCGCCTGAGAGGTTCCCTTGATGTGCAGCCTTCATTTTTGTAGAGTCGCGCTTCTCATGGCCCGGTCGCACTGATAGACTTGACCTGGACTGGGCTTGATATTTGGATCCCGCTTAGTGCGGTTGTGTTATGTACGGTCGACGCTGGTAGCACCCACCTTGTACCCCTCTGCCCAATGTGTGTATGTTTTTTAGGGATTAAAACTATCATCTCTGACAACGACACTCAATTTGGGAGCACCGAGTTCAAAACCTTCTGTCAGCGTCACCGCATCAATAAAAGATTCTCAGCGGTGGCTTACCCCCAAGCCAACGGGAAAGTCGAGGCGGTTAATAAAGTCCTCAAATTCATTATCAAAAAGCGCCTAGAAAAGGCTGGGGCATGTGGGCAGACGAAATTCCTCTAGCTCTATGGCTTACCACACCACCCACAAGACAACAACTAGACATACTCCTTTTGCCCTCGCGTACGGATCTGAAGCCGTCATTCCCTTTAAGCTCAAGCTTCAATCCCATCAAGTCACGTACTTCTATCCAAGGACGAACCAAGATTTACTTCTGGGATCACTTGACTTGCTGGAAGAAAAGAGGAACGAGGCCGATATCAGAGCCACCGCCCAACGACAGCGAGTAGCCCGATACTTTAATTCCAAGGTCCACCATAAGGACCTCAACATCGGCGGCCTCGTTATAAAGTAGGTTTTTCCCCACCAACAGGCCTCGCGCCTCGCTCGGAAGACCCGTACTCCTTACAGCGAAAGCATAGCGATGGGACTTTCAAACTCACCACCGTTGACAAAGCTGAACTCCCAAGGGCATGGAATAGAAAATATCTCCGTCGCAACTTTACATAACTCAGTTTACATTTTTTATGCTTTTCAAACAGTGTTTTATTTTTTCAGAAATTCAAGGCGATGTAAAGGCTATACTACCAAAGTTATCAGTAAAAATGATGTTCAGTTTCTTATCTCCTTGTTGTTTACTTCTCGCGTAATGCGTCTTGTTAGTTCCAACAACCAGCTTGGTTCGCGCCTGCGACCGCCGCATCGGCACCCCGAGCACGGGAGATGGCGCTGCCGTCCCGACCTCTAGGAAACATCGAGTCTGAAACACTTGGCTATGCCCGACACCCCGAGCACAGGAACCAGCAACGCTACTCGAATCGCCGACCCGCGGCGCGACTGAGTATAAACAACCACTAGCCTGAACCTCGGCCCAGTGCCGATACTGAGGATAAATCATCCCGCGTCCTAGTCTAGGCAACTTGGTGCCAGTCAGCGACCGACTAAGATCGATGCAAGTCTCTATTCACAGTTGCGGGTGCCGGTCGGATCTTGGAGCAACACCAAGACCAACCTTAAATCGTTTCTTCCCCCTATCTCTCAAGGCTTAGGAGCAATCCATGGCCACAATCGGACCTTACGAGCTAATGTTCGGGGCTGAAAACTACGCCGTCAAATAAACGACGTCCGGCGGCTTGCCTTAACCCGATGAACGATGGGAGAGCCATCCACCTGGCGGACTACACAACGCAACGCCCTATGCCTTCGCTATATTTGGGTTTAACCCCAGGACACCCAAAACAACAGGCGCACAACCGGGTTTCGCAAACTATGGGTTTCCTAAGCTGAGGGAAACTTACTGAAACCAGCGCTCTATCTCACCTCTCTGGAATAATTTACCCAGAGATGGACCCTAATCGATTTTGTGACATGCGTAACGATAAGTATGCTTATGCAAGTACAGGACGCTGGAAAATGTAAAAAGAACACCTAAAAACTTGATATAAACACTGATCTTTGCTAATTCATATTTCATTTTCACACGCACACATTAAACAAACTACGTGTCTAGTACTTTTACTTTCTAATGACAGGGTGTACATGAGAACCACACCATGTCTTGAAATACCAAAAGCGAGGGTCGTACTCGTGTAAACTATCGGCCTACACTACCAAAATAAATGGTAACTCCTACTATTGGTTGATAACACTAATCATGTTTCTTTCTCTTGTGCTTGTGCTTGTCCTTTTTTGCAGATTATATGCTCGATGGTTCATCCTTGGCACCGGGCCTCTTTTTACTAGACCCGCTCTTTCCATCTCGGCCACTCCGAGAAGTGGTCGATTCATAAGAAGCCGAGAAGCATCTCTCACCCATCCCATCACCGCTAGAGACCTTGGTAATATCAATAAGGGTGGCATGCGGCGTGGGCTTGGGGGCACCCCCAGCAGCGAGGCCGACCACAGCGTCACTCGTCTCTGGGACCCCTTGCCTTTCCGCTCAGCTTTCTCCTTAGCCTCTTTATCAGCCCTCCCCTTCATCAATCAGACCCTCATAAAGACTGGTGGTTATCTGTATATTCGAGAAGGTGTCAAGCTTATCCCCTCCTCCTCCAAACTGCGCTTCAATAGGCTCTCGCCCAGGCTCAATCACTTATGGGACCACGAGGGCAGGGCCCGATGTCGTGGTCGGTTCAGGATGGGCTGCATGGTAAAAACACAACCGTTTAGTTTGCAAATTCGGTAATCACGTCATCCTCTGGGCTGCATTGTAAAGGGAATTTACCTCCGGTTAGGGATGATATGAAAAGAATAGGAGTATTCGGTGCCATAGGCAATGAGAATCCGGTCTCTCCCAGTTCGGAGTGATCCGAGTCATACTCAGCCGAAGTCCTAATCAAGGCTGCAGGACCGCTCACCACCACCGACTCAGAGGCTAATGGACGATAGAAGCTTGCCTCTGCAAATGTCTCCATAACCCTAACGCTCTCAGACATGACAACCTTCCCTTTCTCGGCAGCGAGCCTCTCCAGCCTCTCTTGCTCGGCATCCCCAAGCAACAATCTCTCAACGTCCTCCATCTTCTCTCACTCCTCAGCGGTCAAGAGATTGATCCTGAGCTGTCTCTCGTCCAAGGACCAAACATCCACTTGGCGTAAATGGGCTTCGTATGGAATCAACCTCCCCCAAGTTCGTGCTAGTTCACGGGGATATTCCTCAACCCATGAAATATCTCAGAATCTCAAAGCCTTGACATACATATTGTGGATACTCCCCTCGAAGGAGGACCCAACACGGAACTCCGCATCACTTAGTTGCCCCCTCAGCTCCTCAATCTCCCTTATATATTCAACCTTTATACCCTCGGATGCACTCAACATGTCCCTGTTGCTAGCTTCAGCATCCTCCTTCGCTTTCCTCATCGCCTCAAGATGCCTCTTCAACTCAATGACTTCGGCATTCTCAGTGCGCAACCTTTCGTTTCCCTCCCTCAAAGCGGCATTGTCATTCTGAAGTTGAGCAACTCTCTCAATCCCCCTTTCCATGTCGGCGCATGTTTTAGACCACTCATCCTTATCCCTTTTGAGGGCTGTGTTTTCAATGGTCAAGCGACTTACTGTGTCACTAAAAGTGGTCGTGCACAGCCTCCGTCTTTAAAATCGCATGGGCTTGCTTCAGCTCCGCTGCAATAACATGGTCACAAGTTAAAACTGGTAAACACAGGGGGATAACGGTTAATTAACCACGAGCAACAAATGGACCTACCTATCTCAGTTTCCAAGTGAGTATCCGAGGTCTTTTCACCATTAATAGTCAGTTGTTGATTAATGAGTTCTAGGCTTTTCCACCTCATTTACTCATAAAGATGGAGGGAATACTTGGTAAGTTTGTTGGCCTGGTGATACACAGCTTGTACATGTATCCATATTTCTTCGGATTCCCTACTAAGGGCAAGGCGGAGATCAGGAAGAGACAACAGCTCATTAAAGTGATAATTGGGGGAAGTACTGCTTCAAATATGCCCTCCTCTCCTCTACAGAAAACTCCCGAATTTGGGACTCCGTCAAATTTTGCATTCCCGTCATGACCTCCATACCCGGCCTTAGTTGACCAAACAACAGCACCTTCCCCTTAGCGGGCTGAGCAGGAACCAGAGGGGCAATATACGGCGGAGCTGCCGAAGGCAAAAATCAATAGCCGCCTATGTTAAGCCAAGTATCTCCCGCAGACATGCGAATAGGAGGTGGAGGTGGTGTCGGAGGTTGCCTAGGCCGATCCCAGCCTTGATGCCCGCTGCCTTGTTCTTACGAAGGTGGAACATTGTACAAATTGGTAGATCTTCGAAAACTCTCAAAGAAAGAACTCTATGATGCTGGCGATCCCCGCATCCATAACCTCATCCACCGCGTTCTCTTGCCATATCACCTGCCAATGGAACATGCCAAAGTTAGTCAAGTCACATGCACAAGCAGACATTTATGCTATGTAGTGTTGTGGAATTATGCCCTAAGTGTTCTCTAAACAGACCAGATTGTGGTCCGCTCAAGGGAGTTAACCCCTTTGCAGCACAAGTTAGTTCTTCCAGGCCCGTTGTATCTGGCCATGGAGCCACTACTAAATCAAGTCCTTTTAAGCCATTTAACTGGCCCGTAGGTTCAACTGAGGCGGTGGTCCCTAAGCGAGTCGCAGAAGACCGCAGTCTAACCAATGTTCCTTCCCTCTCCCCTGTCAGAGGAGGAACGTGAGTGCTCGACAACCCCTCGTCTCTGGCGACCTCCTCTTGACCACGAGCCTCTCCTCGCCGCACATCTCTTTGAGGTTGGGCAATCTCTTGAAGCTCCCTTCCTGCAGGAGCATTTTCCTCTTCCGCCCAGTAGTGATTGAACCTGCCGTAAATCCCTCCTTTGGCACACTAATGGCAACCGCGGGCCTAATCACGACCCGAGTGTTAGGAAGCAACCCATCGCGGCGAAGGCGATCCTGACTTGTCACCGAGTTGGTACTATAAAGTTCCTCCGGTATTGCTCTCAAAGCGTTAAGACGTTGCTAATACTCATCCCAGGTAGGCGCCTTTGGATTCCCTGCCATAGCCTAATCAAAACCATCAATAAGGGAAGAAATCCAGGAATTTACAGCAAGGAATGGAGTTAGAGAAATACCTACTTCCCTCAATCCATCTTCTGGCAAATCCGGGAGGGCAGCTAACAAAGAACCACTCGCGCTTAAACACCGATGGCCTGGGCCACATCCCGACGAAGAATTTGGTGGGAGTTGTCGCTTCCAGAGACCATTGAGAGGGGGAGGAAGTGCTCGTTTTCCTTAGGTGGAAGAAATATCGATTATCTTCCCTGGTGGGTTCCCGGTGCAAAAACTCGTGGAAGAGAACATAAGTACCCAGGAGAGAAGCATAAGCATTAGGGTGCTATAACGATGGCGCGAGACGGGAATAGAACAACATATCCTGAATAAAGTTATTAGCCGGTGGCACACACCCGGCAAAGCAAGCTTGTCTGTTCCAGGCAGTAAGACCCTCGGGCGGCACGTGGACTCTACCATCTCTTCCGCGGGCATGGACATCATCCGCCGGTATGTTGAATCGCGCCGCCATTTTCGTGACTGCGGTAGCATCCATACATGATGGCAATAAATCAATGGGATTCTCCAGAATCACCGCGTCAGGCAGCATGTCCGGAGCTACCGGAGGTGCGGGCACATCCTCACCCATAATACCTACATTCTCAGCCTCTTCAGTCACGACTAGGGAATGTTGTCGCTCAAACTGTTCCCCATGTTCAGACGCTTCGAGCAAGCTGGTCGTATGAGAAGGAGTCAATCATTTTGTAGTCTCAAGCTCATTGCCAGACGAGCCACCGCCAGGGGTAGGGTCGGATGTGTGTGATGAGGGCTAGGAAGCCTCGGCTTCCGTGGTCTTTTCAGTCTTTGATCTTGTTTGCATCTCTAGCTGTACTTTAATGCATCAGTATTAGAATGAGTAGTATAGTGACCTGTACCCCTCATGTTGGTAACGAATAATATGTGCGTGTAATGCTATGCAAGGATAAGCTATATAAAGAAAGTTCGGAATGGCTAAACAGTTCGAGTCCCAGTCCGGTCGTATGCTCTATCCTATGTGAGCAATCCTAAACCCCGCTCGCGTGGTTAACAACATATGCATCAACGCTAAATATGCAAATCCAGAAACGGAGATTCAGAAGGTCAAAGTTCAGCGGCATGACAGATTGGAATCCCGGCACATCAAAGACCGAGTCCCAAACCCTGTCAAGTTCGAAATTTCGGACCCCTGGGTTCGAAATTCTGAACCCATCCGGGTTCGAAAATTTGAACCCATGGGTTTCGAAAATTCGAACCAATGTGGGTTCGATGCTCCGAACCTTATGGAGTTCGAAAATTCGAACCCATGAGGGTTCGTGGCTTCGAACCTGGCTAGGTTCGAAATTTCGAACACACGATGTTTCGAGGTCTCCTCCATGGTCCTTCGACCTATTTCCCCCTCATTTCCTCGACCCACATCATCACCTAGTTCAGGTTCAAAATTATTGGGTTCGAAATACTCGGGTTCGAAGCTTTCAACAATGGCGGCCAGAGAAAGAAAAAAATACAAGGAAATAAGTGAGGAGGGGGTCTATTTATAAAAGAAAAAGTGCCCTTTCGCATTCCAGTGCAGGTTCGAAATTTTCAAGCCCACAGGGTTCGAAATTTCGAACTTCCCGGGTTTGAAATTTCGAACCTCAATGGGTTCGAAAATTCGAACCTCATAGGTTCGAAATTTTGAAACCCCAAGGGCTCGGAATTCCAAACCCCTGGGCTCGAAATTTCAACCCCCCTAGGCTCAAAATTTCGAACTTCTTGGGTTTCAAAAATTTCCGACCCAGGTTCAAAAAAAAGGTAGGAGGGGCTTATACCTCTGGGTTTGAAGTTCCATGCCACACTCTCTCGTATACGTACTCCATGCATGTGCATACCGACTTCCATGCATCCACGGAGGCGATGCACTATGAACAATTAACGATTTGAGCACGACGCATCCTTCAACAACGGCTCATCCACTCCACCAGGGAGAATTAGCCCCACAGCTAACGCTTATTCATGTTTTGAATTACAGGATGAATTGACAACCTCACTACTATCTCAACCAACACAAAGCAAATCATGTCGAAGACAAGACGTACTTTGGGGGGCAAATGTTAACCAGCTTTTTGGTCCGGTTCCCTAGAGTGCATTAGGCACGCTCAACTCAATGTGTTGCATGAAGCTGAGGCCGAAAAGGGATGCTTAGGAATGAAGGAAACATGATCCAGAAGGGACAACACCACTCGTAACCTCACAACATCCATAAAACATCCCCCAACCAAGGCCTCGGACCTCGGAGGAGCCACAAGCCTCAAGCGCCCGATCCTGAAACCCTCGCGACCCTCTGAAGAACTTCACACCGGGAAAGGTACGAAATTCGCACCTAACAGAGTGCGAAATCTCGCACCCAGCAGGTGAGAAATCTCGCACACAGGCGGGTGCGAAATTTCACACCCAGCGGGCATGAAATCTCGCACACAACAGGCGCGAAATCTCGCACCCAGTGGGCGCGAAATCTCGCACCCAGTGGGTTGGGTGCGAAATCTTGCGCCCAGCAGGTGTGAAATTTCACACCCAGCGGGTGCAAAATATCGCGCCCAACCGGTGCGAAATCTCGCATCCAGCGGGTGCGAAATCTCGCACACAGGTGCGAAATTTCGCACCCATGCCCGGGTTCGAAATTCTGGTATGTGCAAGGGGCAAGTTCGAAATTTTTGCTAGTGGTCCCCTACTCCTACCTAATCCTACCTACCCCCACTCCTATAAATAGCCCATGGCCTCACACTTCAAAGGGGTTGGATTTTCTTCACTTGGGACCTTCCCAGAGCTTCGTGAGCCCCATCAATGGCATCTCCTATTTGAGGAAGAAGGAGAATTAAATATTCTTTTTCCCAAATACTTAGCATACGACAATTATGAAAGTGAATGTAATAAGCGTGGCTCTACCTTGTAATTCTTGAGTGTACTTGTGTCATTTACCGCTTTCTTCTACTTAGTCTTGCGACCGAATTTACTATTCCTAGTAATTGGAATCTTTGGTGTTTACGACATTTTTTGCCGTCAACACTGGGGATCAACACGAACATCTTGCAACCGGCCACACATGACCGGTCACTCATTCAGCTTGAGTGGCCCAAATTTATTATCACCCACGGTCGTCGGTCATCCAACCGTAATACGTAAGATACAGAATCGAAAGAAGATCAAAATGAATTTTCTCTAAATCGATGACAATAGACCCTGCTTGGGTATGACCCAACTAGCTATGTTGCTTACCCGACTTTTGTCGTTTTCCGGTTGATGAGGCTTGAGTTCTTGGATCATCTGGTCACTATTCACTTTGAATGCCACATCGTCAAACCCATCAAATCACTATTTGATGTTTCTAAAAATATTATGGGTATAAAAAGCTAAGAGAAACGAATTCCTCTGCCACCAAACGTATTACCTCGAAAAGATCGTCTTATGTGATCTGTTAGGCATACTCTGTCAGACATTCGTCCATATAGGTTGTCCTGGGTATGTACAAACCGAAGGCACTATTCCATCAATCCATCTTAGGAATTTCTACTTGGGATTAATAGAACATCCCTTGCATTTACTCCATCTTCAATTATTTTCAGCATTTCTAATTCGCAACACCTATGCCTATACGGAGTGTTTTTGGGATATCATATCCAACTGGTCTCTCCGTATTGACAACGATGGTCAATTTTTTTTGATAATTGGTGATTGAACTAACAAAAGAAAACAAACATCCATCAAACAATCACGAGCCCTTTCTAATATTTCATTAATTAAATCATTTCCCAAATTCCTCTGGATATTCTATATATATATTAATATATTGATTTCTAGTTATCAAATTTTCTTAAAAATATTCTAATTCCTTAAATTTTCGGAAATTTTTTGCCAGCGTCTCATTTGTACGGTTCAATCGGTACAACTACAACTCGGCTTTCTAGCCCCTTTCCATTCAAAAAGAAAATCAAAAAACCAAGCAGCTTGCCCAATAGGCTCATAAAATCTCATATGGAAATTTAAACATGTGCCTTTTTGTCGGGCACTCAAATTATAATCTTCATTCTCTTCATTCCACACCTGTTAACCTATTCATATTCCTATTTCCAATCTGTCTTAGATCGATCCAACCATTTTAACTCAATTTGCTAATTTATTTTCAAATTATCTTATTTCACCCTTACTTTGAATCAATCATTTTCAAACACGTTATTATTTGTTTATAAACAAGTTAGATTCAAATTCCATGTTCGATTCCAACTTCTAATCCATGTTATCACATTCCAATTCGAATCAAGATACAAATTCCATTTTACTTTACCCTGTTAAGTTTCATTTCTTATATACCCTTGACTGATTAAATTTATTTCAATTAGTCATCTCCATTCCATATTTCAAATTCTGTTTTTTTTTTCAAAAAATCACTTCATTTATCCCTCCTGTGTTCATATTTATTTTATAAGCTAAATCTGGATTTTTCTAATGGAAATTCGTATTTTATTCACTCAAAATCCCTTTAAATTCATTAAATAAATCATTATGGTTTATAAACGATTTTATAGCTACTTTTCTAAAATTTGATTTTGATATAACTCAAAATCTATAAAATGAAATCCATATTTTTCTCTTTCATTAGAAAACTATCATTTACTTAGATTGAGTTTTATATACTCAATTGACGTTCGAATCATCAAATTACGAATTACCTCGCTACAGCGAGTTTGTGTTAATTATAATTTAAATATAAAGGTTAACTTTGTTTACAAAAATAAAATCTCAATTGCATTTTCAGTATTTTAAAATAAATTGAGCCCGTTATCCAAATCTAACTTAACAATTCAGGTTATTCAAACTCGTTGATTATTTCATTCCACATTCATAACTCAGTTATAAATTTATTCAAAACTCAAATTTCTGTATTTAAGTCAGTTCACATGGAATTAAATAATTTATAAAATATCGATGTCATCGAATTCCAATTATAAATTCCTTTCATGCAAGTAATTAATTAATTCAACATCTCTTACCATTACAAACTAATACCATATGTTGATAATAGTGAAGTTGTTCAAGTTGTGGTATATTAATAACCTCTTAGACCTTGATCGACAACGTTCTTATGTTGAGACGAATAAGAGTTTGTAATACAAAACTGACATCACTTATCATAAAAATCCCCTCTTCTATCCCATTTAAAAGGTTATTATTTTCAAATGTCATTTCTTATATTTGGAAAATTTTATTTCCAATTTATCCAATGAAAATTAATTCATTACATTTATAAACATTGTTTGTAAATCAACTACCTTATTTTATATCAAACGAACTTTGATTTAAAAATTTATTTGAATTCTATTCTGATTTTGGAATATTTTTATTAGTATTACTTTCATATATTAAAACTTGGCATTTTTAAAATTTTTAATTTCTATTTAATACAATTCAAAAGTTTTCTGGAAATAATTTTATTTTCTATAAATTAGACATAGACTAATTCAAACCGTAAATCCATGTGGATTTATTTAAATTCAGCTTACATTTCGAACATTGGAATAAATTTCATCATTTTTCCCAAAACGGTTTCTGGTTATAATCCCATTTTAAATTCATACTTGAATTCACATTTCCCAAATTATCCAACAATAATTTATTTCACTTCATTTATAAATGTCATTTATAAATTCACCTACTTGCTTTTATTATAAAAACAAGTTTTTTATTTCCTAGCGCATTCGAATTTAATTTTTGTTTTTTAGAAAAATATATTTTCCTTTCTAAAATCTAAAAATCTTGTTTTCATGATATTATTAAACATCAATTTTTTAGGGCCAGCGATATTTAAACATCCAATTGCACAAGCACCAATTCAACACATAATACATATATAAATAGGTAAATAATAAATAAATTTTTGAGGAATCTTTGAATCCCTCCAACCTGTCTTTCCGCATCTCCAAATGTTAGGCAACATAAATAATTCCCTCCCGCTTCAAGGCAGGATATCGTGGTATAGAAGGTCATCCACTTAATATATCATTGGGCGATAGGGTCATCCGCTAATGGTACAACGGGAAATATCATATATATATATATATGTTTAGCCACAACCACGAAGCCTAAGTATAACTAATATATGTATAATAGCCATAATAATATTTCAATGCATCCAAACGATCAACATATAAATATTTATATTAAATAAAATTTTGATTATGATAATTTATAATCGAACTGGAGAGTGAGTTTGCTCACCTTGATTTTTGTTTGCCGAATATCCATTTATTTCCATATTGCCTCGACCACGCATCTACTTCATCTCAAATGAATTTATCACCTATGATTGTTTATTTTAATCTATCAATCAAATTCTATTCATTACAAACTAATTACTAAAATAAATCATTCTGTGTATGTTAAAATATATTAAAAATGTATATACCTCTCTGTTGTGCGAATTACTCGATCAGTTCATGAACAAATCATCGAGCAACTTCCAAAAACTGCAACATACCCACTTTATGTAATTCCTCGAACAACTGGCAGTCTACAGATAATTATTTCTATTACTCATACCCACTTATCATTGCTTGAAGCCATTATCCCCTCACTATTCACAACAATGGCAACCGAACCCGACATTCACGACTCCACCCTCCATATCGCTTCATAGATTTGCATCACAAAAGTCAAAACACCTCCAGTGTCATTTAACCTATCATAACTCCTTCTTTCTCACAACTAAAATACCTGCTACCATAAAACTAACCCAAAATTTCAAACCTTCAAACGCCATCATCTCCTTCGACAATTCATATTCCTAATTATCACCATGCCATTTAGCACAAAATGCCTTCCTCCATCGCAATATGGATAACTATGCATGCAACCCTACAGACCATCAACACTTTTTATGTCGATTTCCCCCCAGAACTCCACCACAAGCTCGCCTTGCATCTCTGATCATCTTCGTACGCATAAAACATCCTCCAACTTCCCCAAATCGTCAACTCAAACAACCCTAGGCACTCGCAATAAACGTCGAACTTAGAAATCACCAATCGCACCCAAAACAAACGGCGTCAAGGGGAAGATGAGGATTCCTCCATTCCAGCGGGCCTAATGTTGATTGATTTCATGAAGGATTCAATTATATAT
The DNA here is from genome assembly GCA_030737875.1 of Allium sativum. Classification (NCBI taxonomy): domain Eukaryota; kingdom Viridiplantae; phylum Streptophyta; class Magnoliopsida; order Asparagales; family Amaryllidaceae; genus Allium; species Allium sativum. Next base: position 973,444,055 of record CM060915.1, on the reverse strand, counting down.
ATGTATATACATATATTTGATTGAATAAAAAGGGCGGCCATTTCTTGTTCTTTTCCTAAAGCTTGATTTGGATTTCGCAAAATTGAAAAGGGGATGTGCTGTTTGATTTCCTACCGAAGAAAAAAATTGAAAAAGTGGGGTGATTTTCCTTTGGCCATGTTATTTTCAGTGAGCTCCTATATTTGCTTTACAGAAAATGAGGGAGGCGGTTTGCGATATATAAAAGAATGAGGGGACAAACATACGCAAGAAATTAAATGGTTGTGTTAGATTTGAAAAGTTTTCGAAAAGAATTTGATTTGATTTCTATTTGATTTGATTTTTGTTCTTATTCGTTTAAATTTTATAATATTATATTTCAGGTTCTGGACCCCTATTTGACTGCATAGAGAAGATACATTTAAAATGATGATTTATATTATTTGATAGAATCATTTTGATTTGATTTTTTCTTCTAATTCAATCGATGATTTGTTTTAGTTTACGATTCTTCGATATACTCGAAATTAAATCGAATATCGATTATTAAATCAATAAATTCAATATAAAAATCCATTTATATTTCTAATTCAACATTTAAAACAAATTTAAATGTCCATTATTAAATGAATAATAATCTGGGATGTTATAGCTAGTACCGATCTTTCTCATGTTTTTCCCGATTCTGTGACACCCCACGTTCGTTAATGTCACTCACTAAGGGAATGCATTAAGTTTCATGAAGCGCTATAGGTAAAAAGACAAAGAATAATTACAAGACAGGTATAAATAAGGAAGCAGCGAAAAATTTAAATTTTTATTTAACCATAAAGCATAATACCATGGTCCACAATTTCATAAGTCACAAAAACCATTACAATAAAATAACTTTTGTCTTGCATCATCAGAGTACATAAGAATATGAAAAACATAGTTTTCCCTAAATTAAAAGAGTTAAGCCATAGTAGAGACAAGAACTTGAGCCATACTTCAGAAGTAGCTCCTAGCAAGATGATATCTAAGTCCTAATTAAGTCTGAGTGTTTCCTCCCTGAGAACCTTGGAGGGGGGGATGGGAGGGGGAAGAAAGAAGGAGAAACAACAGGGTCAGACATAAAGTCTGGCGAGTCTAGTTACTTTTAGCCAGTAGATTAATAAAAGCAACATGATAGGCTTATAAAGTGGATAAGAGAGAGATTACTACATGAATGGAAGGTGTGACAAGGTAAGCAAGATAAGGTGTATGTGCCTCACTAATGATTACTCTGCACTATTACTAGTATAACTGAAATGAGATGATCCCTTCCACTATAAGTTTGTAGGCTTAGGTCATACGTCCAAGTATACCCTTACCCTTACCCTAATCGATCGGCTCCCTATTCTGTAGATATCCTGTGCTGGCCCCACAGTAGGAGGTTTCACTTCCTAAAGTGGCAACCTAAGATGTGCACAACCATATCTATTGGTGTCACCACTACTACAAAAGTGGGCATACTCGACACTATTTTGTGTGCGTTGCATGAAAAGTGTGGCCAAAGCTATGCTTTCTTTGATCATCTGCAACAGTATTCATATGTTGTTGCGTTAGACATGAATGCATTGTTGCGGTTGGAATTCTTGTGCTGTGATGTGCAACACCAGATCAAAGTGCAGCTTTACATAAATACAATCCAGGACAGCGATCCGCATTACCGGCATAAATAAAGCCACAACCTTAGATGCGTATTTAATCCAATGGTTAAAATCAATCCATGTTTCCTATCTAAATATTACCCTATCATCCAATCAAGGACATCCACCTCGTTGCATTCTTCCACTATAATTTTGGCACGACATTTCCCCCTCACGAAAAACATCTAAAAATAATCTCATCGTTCATCTTTCTCTCCTAACTTTCCCCTTTTTTCCATTGACCAATAAACCTAAATTCACGTCAGCTTCCATTCTCACATCGCCATGTCGATTAACACTCACGAACTATAGATCAGAGGAAGGAGCAACATCGAAAAATATAAGAAATAGACGGTCCATTTGTTATTGCTACTGCACTGATTAAGGGGAGTTCTTCCACCTTATATTTGAAGGAGCAACAAACCGTCCATTTAAAGGAAGAAAATGCGGGTTAGGGGGAGTTCTTCCACCTTAGTCTATCCTTAATCTATCCACATGTAATTATGTACCTTAATTTATCCTTAATCTATCCATAAGTAATTATGTACCATATCCATAAGTAATTATGTACCATAAGTAATTATGTACCAACATCCTTAATCTATCCATAAGTAGTTACATACTTGGATAGTTATATTTGGGTTTGCAAATTACTTTTCAATGTAAGTCAGTTGGTAGCGAGCATACATAAATGATAAACCCAAAGTTAAATCTACCCAAAGTCAAACAAAGATACTATTAAAATGCTTGCGGTTACCAATCATCACTAGCATTCACAAACATTCACTACCATTCACAAACATTCAAGCCATTCACAAACATTCATCACCAACAATCACAAACTTCCACAAACATTCAAGCCAACAATCATCACCAGCATTCATCACAACATTCACAAACATTCACAAAGTTTCACAAATATCATCACCAGCATTCACTACCATTCACAAACTCCACCAGCGAGCGTCAAAAGGCAGCATAAAGTATCGTAAAGCAGTCATACATAAAACATAACTGAATATATACATACATAATACAAAAATAGTTTTCCACCAAAAGGCATGTTAATCTTCTTCTTCTTCTTCTTCTTCTTCTTTTGCTTCTTCTTTTTCTTCTTCAGAGTCAGTGTCCATGTCAAAGGCATTGTCTATGTTAGAGTGACTGAAAGGGGATTACATGATCATTGATATATTCCAATTAGCACCTCATATAAATGATCATAGTTTTAAGAAGAAATGATTACTTCTAGATAAGACAATCCACTTGTGATAATGTGTTGTTTTATGCCAATGTTGGTATAGCTACTTTCTAGTTGAATGTCGGTCATTTGGTTGTGATTCCATAAACTTTGTTGAGAAACTAATGGGTAAATTCATAATGTAGGCTAGTATAACCTTGTACGTATGTATGTGAGTGTGTGCATGTGTGGTTGTGTCTCATTATAAGGCTGTTAAGGACAGAGCATAGTCGGCGACGAAACCAGAATTTCTTGGTGTGGAGGGCAAAAAGTTACAAAGTAACGTACATGATCAAACTTCAATAATATAACAGTAACGTACATTTGTAAAAGAGTTCGATGGGAATTAGTCATATCGATGCAGCAAACATTAATAGGTAAATTCTATTTCCATACACATTAATAGGTAAATTCAATTCAAGCCATACGACCACATCTATGTACAACTAATAGAGCACCAGTTTGTATTATTATTTCAGAATCTTGGGTGGGGCATTATAACCTTGTATGTATGTATGTGAGTGTGTGCACGTGTGGTTGTGTCTCATTATAAGTCTGTCAAGGATAGAGCATTGTTGAATGAACACTTTGTAATTGTGTTCTTTGGCAAATTTACCTCGATTGGCCAAACATATTGTGGATTAACTAAAAAAACTGTGGATGGAAGTAAAATTTACCTATGATAACAAAAAAAATGGTACCACCGATTCCTCCCTATTGCTCACAAACAGAATTTCAGGCCTTGTCCCAGGATGAGCATGTGTTGTGCGTTGAACACTAATGAGGTAAACCTTGTTGTCGAATCAACAGCAAAAGTATTCTCCGAGCCAATGCCTTCATAAAATTTCATTTTCAAGTATAATGATCTATGGTCAATTCGAGACCAATGAAAGTCGTCAATTTCACGCACATTTCCCATTGGCGTTATTAATTCTATAATTGCAGGAACATTTTTCTTCAGGAACTCAGGATAGCCAATAACTCCAGCCCATGATTCCGCCTCGAACGCTGGTTCAGGCTAAAATTCTTCACCAGACCATTGTTGCACATAAAAAGCACCTCCACATTTTGTAAAAAGTTTCAATAGTAGCGCATGATCACACTTACTGTAAGATGGGCATGTTATTAGAAAAGAGATTTTGGGTATAACCCGTATGTCCCACTCATTATGCTTCAGAGTATGCCTAAGCGTGAGATGCATAAATTCGTAAGTCCAATGTCCTGTAAGAACAGTGGAAGTGATGGATAGTGAAGAGTCCTCCATTTTTTTTTTAAACTTTTGACGATGGAGGTTTGTTTAGGAGTTGAAGAAGTAGATGACAATATGGTTTTGAAGCTTGAAAGGATATGAAGTGACACACCGTACGTGGCAGTAATATGCGAATTGAAAACTTTTTGCTCAGAAGACGAAGCATTCTGAAATTGCTTATTTGTTGGGCTTAGCTGGCATGAGTGACCAATCGCCAATGGTCAGTAAGTCAACTGTAATAATTGTTTTCATAACATTTTGTTAAGAAGGCCAATAGCCATTCGATGCCACCACTTAAGTAACTTGTTATCATTTGATCATGTGCATATTTAATTCTGAAAGGCAGAGGGATACATTTTGCAGATGTGACACACATACATATATTCGATGCCACCCTCTTGTATAGGTACATACATATATATTTCCTATTGCAATCGGATTGTTGTATATATATGATTCATATATATAAATGAGTAATACATTTTGCAGATGTGGACACATGTGTACATGTTTAGAATGTGCTAATGAATAGGCCAGGAATGGAGGATAATGTCCCTTATGCCGTGCACCTATTCTTGAAGTAGTTCGAGCTTACTGTATATAATGAACAAAACGGTGTAGCTGATTTTTGAGTTTTGATATTTGGATAATTAAAACAATTGCCTTGGATGAGTTTCTTGTACAAAACCTGTATTGCACAATTTTTAATTAAAGCATTGTATTTGCTATCTTTTAGTGCTGCATTTGCCTTCTTCTACTGTTGCGTTAACTCTTATTGATATTGCATTTCATGATAATGGTGTTGCATTACATATTGCAGTGGTGTTGCATTACATTAAATATAATTACTTACCCGTCGCACATGGACCCCACAATTAACGTGGATAGCTGATGCGGCATATGACACATGGGCAGCTGACATGGAGAGATGACGTGTCATGTGACACGTAGACAACTGACGTAGAAAGATGACGAGTCCCCACTAGAAGCTAGGTCCTAACTAATGCTTAAGGCAACTCTGAATAGTGTTGCATTACGTGCAAATAGTGTTGCATTACGGCTATAATGCAACACTTTCTGTCCGTGGCCGTAGATGGGAGAAACCGTTGCCTTAGATGGCTAATGCAACGGCCGCGGATGCCACGCCTCCCTGGTGTTGCCTATTTGAAAAAAGGGCCTACGACAATGCTTTTTAGATCTACGGCTACAACAAAATAGCGTCGAATATGCCCACTTTTGTAGTGGTGCACGGTTGTCTTAGCCCCCTCTGCCCGCACGCACATGTCCCTGGTCGGTTTGCGCCGCCCACACCGTCCGTCTCATTTGGATCTCTTACAATCAATCAGTTAGCATGCCCCTTCTTTGCCTAGTGCGGAGTTCTTTACTTGATACCAACTCTGGGTTACTGAGTGAAATGGGTCCCACACAATATGATACAAGCTCTCCCCCTTGTCTTGTATCCCCACTAGGTTTTCCACTGGCTATGTATACCCTTAGGTGTCTTTAATTACATAGCCATATACCAGTTAAGCTTACCCTAAATGGTGTCTTTAATTACATAACTTCATTACATTATCTACCGGTTATGTATACCACTAGGTGTCTTTAATTACATAACCCTATTGGGTTAAGTTCGTAGGCCTATATATAAATATTACCCACCCTCTCTAATTTACTTAACTCACCCACTACCCATCCAATTTTACTTAACCCTAGCTTAAGTTCATAATCATACAATCTTTAAATTAGGTTAAGTAGTCCAACTCAATACCATGTCCAATTATGGTTATAATGGGCTAGACCTCCTACATCAGGCTTACAACGTGTGGATGCTGGACATGCCGGTCGGGTTAGGGAAGTCTTATTCCACAGTTAGGCCTAACCTCATGTCTTAGCCCAATTCATATTTACGTACTTAGACCTCCCACATTAGGTTCAGTATTAGTGGCTGCTGGATATGCTGGTCGGGTCTAGGCAGATTTCCACCACTAATACAACCTAACCACGTACCAATTACAATTCCTAATTGTAATTACTAAACATTCCATTTCTAATTAACTAATCAATTAATTAATCCTTTCCTTTTATAGGTGTCAATACCTTTACCCAATAATTTGAATTACATGTCCATAATTGTTCATATTCAAATTATGCCATTTTTAACCCTTTTTCCTCCGTTCCTTAACTAACGCCCTCACAAAATTGGCAACATTCCTAGGCTAGACAATAGCCTAGTCATAAACAATAATAGGGAAAATAACTAAAGTGATCATCTTGGCATCAACATAAACTTGTATGATAATAAGGTGAACATACATACTAGCACCGACATGAAATTGTCATCATAACAAGGTGATAAATTAGATCACACAAAATAGATCTAACATGATAACATAAGGTGACAATTTAGATCACATAAAATAGATCTAACATGATAACATAAGGTGATAATCTAGATCTGTCTAACAGTTTCAATGTCCACATAAATTAGATCTACTAATTTAGAAACAGATCTACACACATACACATCATATCATGTCATAAAAATTACAATTAAGATAAAGGTTTAGATCTAATTCTAACCAATTCAAGATGACATATGTTCATGATTTACATAAGTGATTAGATCTATCCAATGATATAACTATCCAAATTAATAGAACTATATTAACCATAATATAGTTACAAACCAAGATCCACAATAGAACGATCACATTTGAATTGGATCTAGAGAAATAGATCTATCATAACATACTATATGATTTAACACTTGCATAGAATCGTACTTTACAACATATCCAAATTATAGTCTTTAACAAATTACTTTAATTTATCTAAACCTAAAAGTAATCTAGAAACTCACAGCGTTAGGTTTAGAGAATTAAGAAAGAACGGATCTAGAATTCTAAATTTGATTTGCAAAGTACATTATTGTAGGAAAACGGTTCAATTCACACTCCAACAACATATGGCCTCCATGACTTCTAATGAAAAATGTATGAGAAATAACCGCATATTTATAGCTGCAGAGCCCCTTGAAACCGACTGCCACCTCATCTAGATGGGTGTCGACACCCCTATGGGTGGGTCGACCCCTACGTCGACACCCCTCTAGGGGGGTCGATCCCCTAGAGCGGAAATTTTGGCGCTTTGAGGAATTTCTGAATTTGAATCTTTCTGGATAAAATTCCGACTCAGCTCTAACTCATCTCTGACTTATATGTGTATATATAATTTTTCTGCGTGTATATAAACTTAAAATCCTCATAACTTCCTCATACGGTGTCCGTTTTACGCAAACCAAATGTCTATCTTGATCAAAATTTTGAGACGGATGCAATGGTGCAGTCCGCTTCCTCTAATTCTGAATATTAAATTAATTATTATTTAATTTATCCTCTTTTAGTGTTGGTACAAATTCGGGGTGTTAAATTCTTCCTTATTCAAAGGATTTCCGATTTCGTCCCGAAATCTCTAAGATGAGAAGAATGCATATCCTACCGTCCATCATCCATCTACTCATCCACCAACCACTGCCATCCATTGTCCTTAAAGATTTCTGATGCTTATATGAATATACGTGAAGGTGTGTGTATATGCCCCAACTCTAATGCGAAGATCAGGCGGTCTGCTGATTTAGTTGACCTCCCTTAATGCAATGTATGTTAGTGCCATGAATCCAATATGTATGCGAATAATCCTATTGTATCATATAAGCTCTATATTTATGCACATCCATTCGTCCAAATGCAACATCCATATGCTAAATCATCCATTTCCGTCCATAAAAGAAAAGAAAATGCACACACATCCATATGCAGTATGAGAGTGATTGAGCCGATCTTAGTGCCTAATGTGTGTGTATATGCGTCAACAGGCAACCACTAGTAAATACTTGTATCCACTTGCATCCATCAAACATAACATGTTTCAAATACATGTTTACATCCATAGGATTCCTATCTAAAGGTTGAAAATACGATGGATAAGATATATTCTACTGATAAAAACAAGCAATGATAAAACTTAGGAAAGAAGTTAAGAACATACCCACGAAAAGAAAAGGGTACGAAGAACGAATCTTGTCTTCGGTCTTCCAAGTCGCATCTTCTGGGTTATCTCCCCAATGAACGTTTAGCAAATTGACCTCCTTATTGCGCAGCTTCTTAACTTCTGACCCCAAGAATACGAGTAGGGACTCATCTGACTGTCGCCTCCCGTTCCACTTCGACTTCTTCCAACATGCTCCGCTCAACAACTTCTGTGGTGCCATGCAGGCACTTCCGCAGATGAGAGACGTGGAAAACGTCATGAATGCCGGATAGATTTTATGGGAGCTTTACTCGGTAGGACATTTGGCTAACCCTCTTGGTTATAGGAAACGGTCCCACAAACCTAGGTGCCAACTTCCCTACTGATCCGAAGCGAACCACATTCCTTAAAGGCGATACTATGATAAAAACCAAGTCTCCAACTTTGAATTCGATGTCAGTCCTTCTCTTGTCTGCATAGGACTTCTGCATATCATGAGCCATCTTCATCCGCCCTCGAATAAGTTCAATCTTTTCGGATGTTTCCCTAACCATACCTGACCCAAGTAATAATCTTTTTGTAGATTCCCACCAACAAGTTGGCGATCTATAGGGTCGTCCATAAAATGCTTCGAAGGGTGTCATGCCGATGCTGGCTTGATAGCTGTTATTTTAGGCAAACTCTACTAAAGGAAGATGCCCTTACTAAGTCCCTCCGAAGTTTAGGATACACAGCTTTGAAAGATCTTCAAGAATCCTGTTTACCCTCTCTGTTTGTCCATCGGTCTGAGGATGATAAGCGGTGCTCAAATACAATTGTGTACCTAATGCTTCTTGCAAGCTCCTCCAAAATTTGCTGGTAAAGATGGGGTCATGATCGCTCACGATGTTGGAAGGTACTCCATGAAGACGAACTATCTCACGAACATAAATTGCTGCCAACCATGATGCTGTCCTCTTACTCTTAACTGGAATAAAGTGGGCACTCTTAGTGAGTCTATCCACTACCACCCAAATACTGGACCCAAATACTGGTGTTACCTTTCTTCGGTCTAGGCAACCCATCTATGAAATCCATAGATACGCTCTCCCGTTTCCACTGCCGAACCTCCAACGGATGAAGTAATCCACCGGGCTTGTTTTTCTCGGCTTTGACTTGCTGGCAAACTAAACATTGAGAAACAAATTCGGCCACATCTTTTTTCATCCCAACCCAAAAGAAAAACCTCTTCATGTCTCTATACATCTTGTCACCACCTAGATGAAAAGTCATCTTAGAATGTTGGGCTTCTTCTAGGACTGCCTTTATCAAGCTTCCAGTTTGAGGAACACAAAGCCTTCTATCTCGTCGCAACCACCCTTTTCCATTTATGGCATGTCTACTGAGGTGACTAGTAGTCTCCCCTCTTCTAAGCTTATCCATGATGTCTAGAACTTATGGGTCACCTTGTTGCGAAGCTCCTATCTGATCCATAAGGGTCGGTCGTAACTCCAAGGATGCAAACAAATCAGGAAAAACCTTGATGAAGGATCTAAAATCAAAAGCTAATATGAACTCCAACTTCTTTATCTCCACAAACAGAGGACTCAGGGCTACCATCTGCTTACTTAGTGCGTCTGGCACCACATTACCCTTGCCAGGAGTATAAGCAATCTCAAAATCATATGAAAGCTAAGAACTCCATCCAATGTTGTTGCCTTAAGTTTAGATCCTTCTGTGAGAATAGATACTCGAGAGATTTATGATAGGTGTATAAGCCGAACTTTTCTCCAAGTCGAACTTTTCTCCATGTAAATAATGATGACACGTCTTTAAAGTGAATACTATGGAAGCTAGCTCTAGATCATGGGTGGGGTAATTCTTTTCATGAACTCTTAACTGTCTACCCCCATAACATATTACTTTCCCTTCTTGCATCAGAACCGCACTAAGCCCTGTACGGCACGCATAAGTGTAAACAATAAACACTTTACTTCCATCAGACAAGGTCAAGACTGGGGCTGTTGTCAGAGCCCTCTTAAGTCATTGGAAAGCAATGTCACAGTCTATGTCCCATAAAAATGCCAAATTCTTCTTTTTCAGCCTGGTGAGAGGGGCTGATATCTTCGCAAAGTCCTTAATGAACTTCCTATAATAACCTGCCAACCCAAGAAAGCTTCTCACCTCGGTTGCATTTTTAGGAATCTGCCAACCTTGCACTGAAACCACCTTGGCAGGATCTATAGCTATCCCTACTTTGGAGACTACATGCCCTAAAAATCTCACCTCTTTTCTCCAAAAATGGCATTTGGAGAACTTTTCCTTAAGCTGATGTCACGAAGAGTTTTCAAAACTTCTCTCAAATGTCGGGCATGCTCTTCCTCACTCTTGGAGAAGATCAAAATATCATCAACGAAGACTACAACGAATTTGTTTAGGAACTCCCGAAACACCCCACTCATCAAATCAACAAAATAGGCGGGTGCATTTGTCAACCCAAAAGGCATAACTAGCCATTCAAAGAAATCATCCGGAGTTCTAAAAGCAGTCTTATCAATGCTGTCCTCAGCTACCCTCAACTGATGGAACCCCGTAGCCAAGTCCAATTGAGAAAATACCAAGGCACCAACAAGCTGATCAAATAATCATCAATCCTCGGAATTGGGTGCCTATTCTTCTTGGTGAGCTTATTTAATTCTCTATAGTCAACACACATACGAAGTGAACCATCCGCTTTAGCTGCAAATACTACTGGAGCACCCCACTCAGATATGCTTCGTCTGCTAAACCCTTTCTCAAGTAGGTCCCCTACTTGCTTTCTCAGCTCCCTCCTCTTCCTTGGATCCATGTGGCATACTGGTAATGAAACTGGCTTTGCATTGTCCACTAGATATATGCGAAAGTCAATCTCGTGCCTTGGAGGTAAACCCCGTACCTCATAAGAAACATCGGAATAATCTCGAACCACTAGAACAGATTGGAAATCATCTATGGATGCATCTAGAGACTCTAGGAAGCTAAGCATAACAGACCCATGGGGGTTACAAGAAACTTCGAAGGTCTTCTTATGACAAGTCAGGAGTCTAATAACACTCCTCTTACAATCCAGAATGGCCCCATACGTGGTAAGTCAATCCATTCCTAGAATTAACCCATAGCCCATAAACCCGAGCACATATGCGTCGCATTCAAACTTGACACCTAACACAGATATTTTCAAACCCCGAAAAATCATCGATAAATGAGCCGAACCATCAATGGGGTTTTAAACAACTACGAGATCTACTACCATACTAGTAATTAAGTGTAGAGATTCAACTACAGAACTTGATATAAACGAGTGTAAAGCACTAGAATTAAAAAGTGTTCTAACTGGATGGTTTAAAAGAGAAACTAAATTTTCTACAAAAAAATTTCTACCTCTTTCAGGAGCACTGATCGCGAAAGCATGCACCTGCCCTCCAGAAGTCCCTGCTCTTTGACCTTGTCCCTGCGATCCCTGTTTCTTCGGGCACTCTTTAGAGAAGCGTCTGACCTCTCCTTTATTAAAGCAATTAGCCTTCCTTCTCTTGCAATCTTTAATCAAGTGAACCTCATTACCACAATTGTGACATATTCTCTTATCCTTTCCTTTACCATCTCTCCCTCCTTTCTTCTGCTATTGTAGCTGCCCCTTCTTGGGCCATACCTTCTTATTCTGCGATATCCCCTCAGCTTTTGTTTCTTTCTTTTCTCCCTTGTCCTCATGCATTAGGCCATATCAACAAGCTTTTCAAAGGTGGCCCCCATTAGGATATGGGACATAGCCAAACCATGTAGAGGCTCATTCAGTCCTTTAGCAAACCGCAAAGCCTTATTGTGCGGTGTATCCACCAACTCTAGCCCGAACCTTGCCAGCTAGTTGAACTTGTTCACATACTCCTTTACCATCCAATTTCCTTGTTTAAGTGCTAAGAACCTCTCCATCTGTATGCTTCTCTCATCCGGGGAAAGAAACTTCATTTCGAACCTCTATCTAAAATCTTCCTAAGTTTCCACCGGATGTCCAGCTTGGGTGATTTCCCACCAAAATGAGGCTTCGTCCTTTAATAACAAGCAGCTAACTGAATATTTCTTTGGTCCTCCACTTCATAGATTATGAATAAGTCCTCGGTCTCCTTAAGCCAATTTCGAGCTTCTACTAATGTCTCATTCCCATGGAATGGTCTTCCTTCCATAACCCAGAAGTCTTTGCAGATCTTGGCAAAGTTGTCAGCTCTTGGAGGGGGAGGAGGAATGACTGGTGCAACTGGGGGAGGAACGTCTCTTTGGCGTTCGGCCGGCGCCGTGGCCTATAATTACCTACGGAACCATCCGTGTATTGTGATGCCCACTGGGATGTTAGGGATGTTTTGTTCCCCAGACATGCCGAAAAAAGGGAAAAGGAAGAAATTTAGATAAAGGACCAAAGGATACTACATATGGCTTTTCGGGGAAAGTTTTTCAAAATAGACTTTTCTTTTGAAAATGCTTTTCTTTTAAAACCTTCTTGAAAATAATTTCCAAAATTTTTTATAAGGGAATGCATTAAGTTTCGTGAAGTGCTATAGGTAAATAGACACATAATAATTAGAAGACGGATATAAATACGGCAGCAGCGGAAAATTTAATTTTTTATTTCAACCATAAAGCATAATACCGTGGTCCACAATTTCATAAGTCAAAAAAACCATTACAATAAAATAACTACTATCTTGCATCATCAGAGTACATAAGAATATGAAAAACATAGTTTCCCCCAAATTAAAAGAGTTAAGCCATAATAGAGACAAGAACTTGAGCCATACTTCAAAAGTAGCTCCTAGCAAGATGATATTTGATTCTTGATTAAGTCCGAGTGTTTCCTCCCCGAGAATCGGGGGGAACGGAAGAAAGGAGGAGAAACAAGAGGGTCAGACATAAAGTCTGGCGAGTCTAGTTACTTTTAGCCAGTAGATAAATAAAAGCAACATGATAGGCATATAAAGTGGATAAGAGAGAGATTACTACATAACTGGCAGGTGTGACAAGGTAAGCAAGATAAGGTACATATGCCTCACTAATGATTACTCTGCACTATTACTAGTATATCTGAAATGAGATGATCCCTTCCACTATAAGTTGGTAGGCTTAGGTCATACATCCAAGTATACCCTAACCCCTACCCTAATCGATCGGCTCCCTACTCCGTAGATATCCTGTGCTGGCCCTACAGTAGGAGGTATCACTTCCTAAAGTGGCAACCCAATATGTGCACAACCATATCTACTGGTGTCACGGTCGTCTTAGTCCCCTCTGCTAGGCCCATGCACGCATATGCCTCCAGTCGGTTTGCGCCGCCCACACCGTCCGTCTCATTTGGATCTCTTACAATCAATCAATTAGTTCTCCAGCTAGTACGGAGTTCTTTACTTGATACCAACTTCGGGTTACTGACTGAAATGGGTCCCACACAATATGATACAAGCTCTCCCCTTGTCTTGTATCCCCACTAGGTTTTCCACTAACTATCTATACCCTTAGGTGTCTTTAATTACATAGCCCTATACCAGTTACGCTAACCCTAAAGGGTGTCTTTAATTATATAACTTCATTACATTATCTACCGGTTATGTATACCACTGGGTGTCTTTAATTACATAACCTTATTGGGTTAAGTTCGTGGGCCTATATATAAATATTACCCACCCCCTCTAATTTACTTAACGCACCCACTACCAAGCCAATTTTACTTAACCCTAACTTAAGTTCATAATCATACAATATTTAAATTAGGTTAAGTAGTCCAACTCAATACCATATCCAATTATGGTTATAATGGGCTAGACCTTCCACATTAGGCCTACAACATGTGGATGCTGGTCGGGTCTGGGCAGTCTTATTCCATAGTTGGGCCTAACCTCGTGTCTTAGCCCGATTCATATTTACGTACTTAGACCTCCTACATTAGGTTCAGTATTAGTGGCTGTTGGATATGCTGGTCGGGTTCGGGCAGACTTCCGCCACTAATACAACCTAACCTCGTGTCATAAGTACAATTACAATTCCTAATTGTAATTACAAAACATTTCATTTTTATTTAATTAATCAATTAATTAATCTTTTCCTTTTATAGATGTCAATACCTATTTTATTCAATAATTTGAATTACATGTCCATAAATGTTCATATTCAAATTATGCCATTTTTAACCCTTTTTCCCCCTTTCATTAACTAGCGCCCTCACAAAATTGGTAACATGCCTAGGCTAGACAATAGCCTAGTCATAAACGATAATAGGGAAAATAACTAAAATGATCATCTTGGCATCAACATAAACTTGTGTGATAATAAGGTGAACATACATACTGACATGGACATGAAATTGTCATCATAACAAGGTGGTAATTTAGATCACATAAAATAGATCTAACATGATAACATAAGATGACAATTTAGATCACATAAAATAGATCTAACATGATAAAATAAGGTGATAATCTAGATCTGTCTAATAGTTTCAATGTCCACATAAATTAGATCTACTAATTTAGAAATAGATCTACACACATACACATCTTATCATCTCATAGAAGTTACAATTAAGATAAAGGTTGAGATCCAATTCTAACCAATTCAAGTGACATATGTTTATGATTTACATAAGTGATTAGATCTATCCAATGATATAACTATCCAAATTAACATATCTATATTAACCATAATATAGTTACAAACCAAGATCCAGAATAGAACAATCACAATTGAATTGGATCTATCATAACATAGTATATGATTTAACACTTGCATAGAATCATACTTTACAACATATCCAGGTCATAGTCTTTCACAATTTACTTTCATTTATCTAAACCTAAAAGTAATCTAGAAACTCACAGCATTAGGTTTAGAGAATTGAGAAAGAACGGATCTAGAATTATGAATTTGATTTACAAAGTATGTTGTTGTAGAAAAACGGTCCAGTTCGCACTCCAGCAGCATATGGCCTCCATGACTTCTAATGAAAAATATATGAGAAATAGCCACATATTTATAGCTGCAAAGCCCTCTGAAACCGACTGCTACCTCAACCCTAGGGGTGTCGACACCCCTGTGGATAGGTCAACCCCTAGGTCGACACCCCTAGGGGGGTCGACCCCCTAGAGCGGGAATTTTGGCGCTCTGAGAAAATTTCGAATATGAATCTTTCTGGATAAAATTCTGAGTCATCTCTGACTGATACATGTGTATATAATTTTTCTACGCGTATACAAACTTAAAATCCTCATAACTTCCTCATACGATGTCCGTTTTACGCAAACCGAATGTCTATCTTGATCAAAATTTCGAGACGGACGCAATGGTGCAGTTTGTTTCCTATAATTATGAATATTAAATTAACTATTATTTAATTCATCCTCTTTTGGTGTCGGTACAAATTCGGGGTGTTACAGATTCCGTTCGATGATATCGAAGCAGCATTCGTGGACACCAATAGAGACGCCGCCGCCAGCAGTATTCGTGATTCAAATCGATCCAGGCTTCTTTGAGTTCGTGAATTCGCAAAACCTTAATTTGGTATGGTTTATGTTAGATTCGTTTTTCTTTTGCATGGACCTTGTGAATTTGGGTTAAAATTTTGAAATTTCTTTGTTAAATGATCGGAGATTCCTGGCAAATTGTTAGCAAGCCAGTCATGCTATCAATTTACAATTCAAAATGTCTTTAAGAAGCATTCGATAATATTGAAAGCATAATGAGCTTCACAGTGGAAGTGAATCCTTTCCCGTTACAAAACGTAGGGATTATATGTTGTAATTTCTTAAGAAAATATATATCATGATGTTGTGTTTCCTACAATATCATGTTTGAAGAAAAGCCATGAGCAAGGTTCTAGAAAATGATTTCACATAAACTATCTACGGAAAAGTACACACAAACCAGATTACCTTGGTTTCCATATAAATAAACACAATATCTTAGTTAAAATAAAAATTACATGAGAATAATAGGCAGTCTAAGTATGGAATATTCGATGGCTGGTAAATGACAATAACATAATAAGTAATGCATAAGTACGATAGCATATTTGAGCAACATGATAATCTACTTACATGATTAACATATCCATATATGTAACTATAAATGGAAAAGTATGAATTTATGTTATACATTATTATACCAACACACACAGTTGTAAACCCAATTTTTTTATATATTTGCAAACATATGCCTTTCTTTTGAATTTATGAAGTTATTGTTTCACCACCTAAATGATCATAGAACAAAATTAGAATAATAATAGCCTACAATAACATTAAAAATAGCCAAACTATATATATATATTTTATTTCTACTATAATTACTTCCAATTCATATTTGTGTTAAACAAAAAATAGCCTTAAATGCTTCATCAGCCAAAAATCAAAATGTTAAATGTTTAAAATACATGAATAAAATTGAACCTTGCATCAATGATCCTAACACTAGGATTTGACCAATTATAAGCTGTTGAAGCCGCAATATCACTCTTCCAAAGATAACCTTCATCGAACATATAAAGTCAACAATTAACAATAAAGAACAACTAGGAATTATAAGATTGGAAATCAGAAATGAAGGCTTAATTTGATAAATTTCTGATAAGTAGAAGAATTCTTTGCCCAATAACCATAAATTTAACTGATTTTTTTTGCTATCAGTTAAAAAGGAATTGAGCCAAATCTATTTGTGACAGATTCATATTTAGGCGGTCTATAGCGAATTTTTTATTATTATAGGATACTTGATTGCAATTGATGATGGTGAGGCTATTTCTAGTATCTACGTTTAGGGATTAGAAATTGGTGGCAACGTCGTTTACTGGGGAGGCAAGTAGTTTGTACAGTGGTGAAAGAGAGGTTAAGATCCCACGCGTTGATTTGGAAACTAGGTAATGTGATACATGGCGGCGTCGATTTCGAAATTGGGCGGTATGGTTTTCCATGAAGGGAGAGAAAATGTGGTCTTAGCAAAGCTGACCAGAGTCGTAAAACCCTCCCTAATGCACCTGGCCTGGTCCGCGAGCACCCCATAAGTGGCTAATCTTAGCGTATGCACATGGTAAGCTCTTAGGATGATATTTCGAGTTCCGAACTCACGCAACTGTTACCATAACGCTAAGTCCTTCACTGCTAGGCTACTACTACGGATGAAATGGGGAAAACATCATAGAAGAAACAAAAGAAAAGAATTCGATGTACAAATTTGGCTTTGGACGGATTTGATATTCACTCATAGTAGGAAAACCTCCTTATCTGTAAGTTTGATTATTATTCTTATTCATTTAACAGACCTACAAAAAACGCATCCAACCTAATCTTCAAAAAGTTATATAAATTGGATCAAAACCATTTAGTTAAATGGAATTATTGGGTAAACTCATTTAAACCAATAAAGTAGTTAGTTTTAATGGTTCTAAACCATGTATCCAGTATAATAACCAATTAAACAATAAAAAATATATATTTACCCTTTCTCTCTCATCAATTTCCAGTTTTGAATTCATGGGATTTATGTGACAAAAGTTAGGGCTTACCCCATTTCTACGATAAAAATAGGTATATTCCATCATTCTTGTCCATATCCACCTCCGCTTTACTTCTATATCTCTAATCGAGTTTAGAAAGATACGTATTTTGTGATGATTTGTGTTAAAATTTAGTTATTATCTAAATTTAACTTGTGAATTGTACTCAAGTTTAGTTTATTTAATTTTTAAATCTGTTGATGCAAATATTTTTTTGGCATTATCCAGCTCTCCTTTTGGAAAATCTAGTTATTTTTAGCTTTCATGCCATGAGTATTCGTTAGATGTGGTGCACATAAGTTGTTGAAAATGAATGATTATTTTATTTATTAAGTATCTTGAAATATGTATAGTTCCACATCCTAGTATGTAATAAATATTATATGACTATATATTAAGATGAGGACATTATTATAGTTCCAATAAGATAAAACATGCATAAAAGAAAAAGCCAAGTTAGTGGGTGGTGCAATACACCACACCGCATGCACGCACGCCTGCATATGTGCCTGCATCCACATCCACGGCTTGGGCATTTAAGGTGTATTAAAGACACTTAGCACTCTGCCATTGGTTGTTGGCTGTGTTAGCTAGTAAGACCTACAATTTTTTCGTTGAATTTAAATAGAAATTGCAATAAAAATGATCACATCACTTGGTTAAAGGGTCATAGCCTTTCCAAGCGTTACAACCGTTAACCGACCTTCCAACGCGTACATATAGGACAAGATAGATTAGACATAATATACAACATTTTTTTTGAAATATGTTCATCTTTTTTCTCATTTAACTTTGTTCTTAATTACTCTCTTAAGTTCGTCAGGCTCTGCAAATTCCAACATAGTTTTGCAAGTTAGTCCATTTTATCTTGAAAAACAATTGCTCATTTCCATTTACACCACAGAACGAGCAATATTGTTTCAAGGAAACAGAGCATTCTAGACTCGGACAAACAGAAAGGTACTATACATCTTACCTATTCTCTGTGGTAAGTTTTTGCAAACAGGTTTCTGCAAAGTATTTGCACTAGTTTACCGTTACATAATTAAACATCATTTTTTTCAAGCTATTCGCAATAAGTTTTTTGAAATATAAATTGAAATAGTTTTTGCAAACTTTTTCTATTGAATAAATTACATAGTTTGTTTTTGTGAAATCTTTGCAAATACTTTTTTGTAACATGCTTGCAACAATTTTTGTTGCATATTTACTGGTTTTCCCTGACATAAATTAAATAATTTGATTAGTGTTTGTTTCAAATAAAAATTAAAGAAGGCAAATTTGGCACAACACAATTAATAGGCTCTGTTATATTTCCTAATAATATAGAGTTTTCATGCAAAGACTTCTCTCATCTAAAAATTATCATTACGTCTTCCTAAAACTCATACTCATCCATTGCGAAAACTACATCGAGTCAGCCTCATAGTTGCTAACGACCTATTTAGACGAGGATCTAAAAACATCCAAAGGAGGTGTTCGTAGTTTCATTGAGCTCATTAAAGAGAGGAATCCACTTATTAACTGCATAGTTGCTTACATAATACTCATATAGTACTTTATACACACACACACTCTCTTAAACGCTTTGTACAAAAGCTAAATGTATCTATATGATTAAATGGGCTACATTACCTTATAAATTTTTATTGTGTTATAACTGTCAAGATGTATCATATTTGAGGTGTGGAATGAAACGTTTATTTATTTCTGGTCAGATGTTTATATTTTAATTATGAGGCATTAAACCTACATAGTTTGTAACTTTGAATGTTTGCAATCATATATCTAAAATATGGTGTGTAATCCAAGAAAATATAATGATAATAAAATACAATTTATGGACTGATTTGGGAAATATGATGGTTACTAGTTTAAAACCATATCCGATTGTAAGTCATGCACAAAATTGTGTATATAAGAAGAAGCAGCAAAAAAACTGCATTTAAATGGCAAATATATTTTATTTTTGACATTTCTTTAAGCTTTCAAAGTGCTAGATGTGTTGGGTTGAGCTTACCGTTAATTTAATAAGGTGGATTGGATTAACCCATTTAATAAATGTGTTTAATGCAATCAGTTAATTTTTCTTTTAAATGGGCTAGGTTAAATTTTATCTAATCCATTTATAACCCATTCCAACTCATTTGAGAACCCTAGGCCACCAACTAAAACATCGTCATTATTTTTCAAGCAAATATGTATATCGTTGAGGTGTCTTATTCATCAATAATTACGTTATGCTGATGCATGGTTTATGTACCTATCATGCATTCGACCTATAATAGCATGTCCAGCAGCACTGGGAAATGCAAGAATAGGAGAAATCGCTATTTTATTTCGATTCTCGGGCCACAGCAGTGGCAGTTTCAGCGTGGGGAAGGGAGGAAAACGTGAGTTTCTCCTTCTTTTTTACTAAGCGGCTCTACCAAATGACATTTAGATTCCTGTTTATTTAATACATGGGAAAAGGAAACCTAAATTATCCTATAAACGGGGATCTGATCCCCGTTTTTAGGTTTATAAAAGAAAAAAAATACACAAATTTAATTCACCGTTTACTATTGGAGAAACGGTGCTTTCTCACGCAATTTTCATTTCTTCCTCCTCCAATTTTACGAGTACTGCTAAAGATGCTCAAGGTTTAAATATGTAACTCATGGCTACGGAATGATGCATTTATATCATGTGGGTACACTGCATGGCAAAAGGACTTAACACGTAGTGATCAACTACAAGGTAAGCTTTTTACATTACACGTCAAATATGTGTTATGTGTATAAACCATATATTCACACTGCATGGTTGTTTCATAATCCACATAGGTTTCCTGCATAGCAGTAATAAAAGGGAATTGTTACTGACACTCCAAATATTATTAAGGGGGGCCAACTTTTTATTTTTAAAAAAATTGTTAAGGGAAGTACTAATGAGGAAAGTAGCCCCTTAACAAATAAATATAATTTTACCTTATTACCCATTTAGGTTTAATTTCATTCTTGTGTTCGTTAATCTATTTTTTAATGGTTAATCAACACCATTAACTGTGAAGAAATCAACCCCTTTAAACGAACTAAAATCATTATCACGACATCCCCTGCCAAAATAAATAAATAATTGCGTCCAGTACTTCCTATAAAAAATTCAAAATTCAATGAGACGATTTGATAAATTACACCAAAAATCGAGACTTTTAGAACAAAGAAATTTAACTACAACCAACGAAATAAAAAAAGAATGATACTTGAGCTGACCAAAATAACAATTTAACTACAAAGAAATTTAACTATCAAGTTTACTTATGTAGTGTCCCGAAATTCCAGTACAATTTGAGCTGACCAAATAACGCAAGTCCAACCCACATTGCACTGGAAACCAGAAAACTAATAGAAAGAAAACAGAGGGTGAGAATAGATAAGATAGAAACTTAGAATAGAAGAAGAAGAAGAAGAACATACAACATCAGAGTAAACACGAATCTCACAGCGGAATGAATAAATATATTTCATAACATTACTTTGAAATATAACAGTATCTGTATACAATACCATTATTAGAGTATAACACTTACAACACAGCGGAAATAACAATAGCTATATAATCCTGAAGCCTCCTGTTC
Source organism: Allium sativum (assembly GCA_030737875.1). Taxonomy (NCBI): domain Eukaryota; kingdom Viridiplantae; phylum Streptophyta; class Magnoliopsida; order Asparagales; family Amaryllidaceae; genus Allium; species Allium sativum. The sequence continues at coordinate 973,422,725 of CM060915.1, read as the reverse complement.
CAGCTCTTCAAGTATCTGTAAATCCCGACTATTTGACTGGCCATACAAAATATGGGCACCCAAGAGTCTAGGGAAAACAAAACAAAATAAACTCCGGGTCAGTCATGTGACTGGTGTGACTAAACTCAAATCATTTGATTTAACTTTCAAAATCCTTTTGAAACAAAGGATAATCATAAGACCGATCCACACATAAACACGGATGGATTTTACCTTATGATAACCCAAAATATTTCTAAAACGATACTTGTCTGATATTATAATAATGTGCAGATCAAGTAAATAGAAATCTAGCAGAAACGCTTGCATCTAACGTTCTACATATATAATATACAATCAAAACCGCGGGCTCTTATTTGGGGAATAGATTCCAACTATGACAAGGTATGGATCCACCTTCCGCTCAGCATAATCTATAAGCGATAGACTGGAGTTTAATAAGAAGATCTTGTAACTCGGCCACACATGACCGACCACTCATTTCGCTTGAGTGTATCAAATATATTGTCACCGTACAGTTGGTAAACCAACATAACCATTCCCAGGAGATATAGAATTGAAAGAAGTAACAAATATGAATATTCTCTAGATGGTGAAAATATACCCTACTTGGGTGTGGCCCACTACGCCATGTTGCCTGCCTGATTTCTGTCATTTCCCAGTTGATGAGGCTTGAGGTTACAGCGTATCTTTTAACAAATCACTCTTTTAATTACTTTGAATGCCACATCATCATACCCGTCATATCACAAATTTATTTCCCCAAAAATACCACGGGTATAAGCTAAGAGAAACGAATTCCTCCTCCACCAACGTTAATCTTCGGATAATAATCCATATTAACAATGTAAAAATGGTCAAAAACATTGATAGTCTGTGATTTAACTATCAAAGAAAACATGTGTACATGTAACACCCCACCTCCGCTAGGGTCACTCACAAAGGGAATGCCCTAGTTTTGGAGGGGTATTATCTAGTAAACAGGCATAGAGATAACACAAGACAGAACATAGATAAAATAGAGTATATAAAGCAGCGAATATAAACTTTAAAACCAAATCTCATTACTGAAAAATAGAGTCAAAACCTCTTACATCAAAATGCCAAGTCATTATTTCATTACATCAAGTTCTAAAGAAGCAAAGTACTTAAAACAACATAAGTAATATATTATTCCCCAAAAAGTGCATGAGTGCAGCCATAGCATAGCTCAAGACCAAACCGTACATGAGCTGTCAGAAAGCAAGCAAAGTCCAAGCTAAGAGCTAGAGTTTCCTCCCTGAGAACCTGGGGGGGGGGGGACGAAAGACAAAGAGGCGAAAGAAAACGGGTCAGTCAAAAAGACTGGTAAGCCCTAGTGACTATCAGCATAGAAACTAGTAAAGTTAACAAGACATGAATAAATTGGAATTAAACATAGGAATGATGATAAGTCTGACATGATAACTAAGCTAACAAGATAACTCAAGTCTAACATTGCGTATTCAAGGTTCGCTATACCAACTATACTGGTATACTAATCCCGTGTCAACTACAAATCAAGAAATAATCCCTTGGCCCAATATCGTGAAGTGACCCAATTCGGGGTCCAACGGTATGATCTAATCGATCGGCTCCCTACAAGTCTAGCTCGTCGTGTGTCTGTGTCATACGACCCTATCACGAATTTAGTCACCTGTGCTAGGTCCACCATAGGGTGTATCAAGCCCTAGGGTGTCAACCACCAACACGAATCAAGAATGCACAGATAATCCTACTGATGCCCAATGCCTGCTTTTTCAACTCCGGACTAAGTGCACGACCCTAGTCCGCCTGAACCTACAATGGCGCACCAACTTAGCCGTCGTTCTGGTCGCTTACAATCAGCCCAGCAATCGTGCTCCACCCTGCCTAGTCCCAGGGTACCGTGATACATCTAGTGGGTTACTGCTGAAAAGGAACCCGTAACTAGGGTTTCGTTCAGCAGGTTAAGTTGTCATTTAAAATCGAGACTTAACCCCATCTACGTGTCATGTTAAATTGACTAATTGTGTCGTTCTAGTTCAAGACTTAGTCCTACAAATCATGTGTCAGGTTGGTTAAGTGTGTTCAAGTGGTTCATGACTTAACCCTATCAAATCAACGTGTCAAATTGGTTAAGTATATTCAAGTGGTCCATGACTTAACCCTATCCAGTGGCATTAATTTACTTAATGCACCCCTAATCTCTCACATTAGACTTGGTTATGGTTACTGGATGTGACGGGCGGGTCCGGGCAGTTTTACACCATAACCTAGTCTAACCTCGGGTTTCGAGTGCGATATGACCAACTACTCACATTGGGTCCTATTGTTTGCAGTTACTGGATTCGCCGGGCGGTTCCGGGCAGATTTATACTGCAAACTCAACCCAACCTCGAGTTGGCCACGTTCAAGTTATCTAAGTGTCATGTCCCAAAATCATATTTTCAAGTATAATTTCATGTCAAGTTCATGTTCCTATCCAAGCTCAGGTTATAACGATATTCATGTTTTCAAGTTCATACTAAATTCAGGTTTTCCTAAACTACCCAAATCGCATCCCCAACGCTCGTGAATTCGAATCAAGGCAATAGATGTAACTAGGGAATAACATAACAAGGGTGGGTATAAAGTGGCAAAGGTGATTTCAAGGCAAGCATGGTGTAACTTGAGATAAGACCATAACATCACTGGCATATGAAATAGGGTGATAAACATAGCAATAAATGACATAAGATGATAATCCTAAACTTGTGACTAGCAATGGTTTCAACATCACAACATCACAGGCATGTTAAAATAATGATAGAGTTTAGGTTATGACATGAACAGGCCCCTAAATCAAGTTCTTATCGGTATTCCACAAATCAAGGTTCAATATGAACGGTACTAGGTTCATGGTGAATAGATCTAGGGTGAACAAGAGTAGATCTAAAATAATAGATCAATAAGGAATAGTCATAGATCAAAGATATACAAGAGTAGGTCTCAAGTAGTTATCATGTTTATGTTCAACTTCAATTTACACATGTCCATATTAAGTTTAGAGTTTAGATCTAAGAGTAACTAGGGCTTACAGATCGTGGTTTTTGAGAACTAAGAACAGAAATTGTCGTAGGATCGTTGTTGAAGTTTCAAGCTTGAATTGAGTTGCTTAGGTTGATGTTGATTAGCTTTCTAGTTTTGATTCTAGCAGAGTAGCAACGCCATTTTTATTTTTATTTTTATTTAGAACAGAGGCAGAGTAGAAGCAGAATAGAATTGTGTGTAGAGAAGGCTAGGTTTGGGGGTGTTTAAATAGGTTTAGGCAGACGAATCTAGGCAGAAAACGAGACCAGATACATAAGAATGCACCTTGGTCCAAAACCAGGTTCGGGGACCAGGTCGACACCCAAGTCGACTGCGCAGTCGACCTGGTCCTGGGGGTGTCGACTGCCCAGTCGACCTGGGGTGTTGGGCGGTAAACTTCCCGCCCAGTCTGTCTGGGTTTTGAAATTCGAATTTGAACTCGAATTCGAACTGTTTTGAACTCTGAAAATTTCTGAAACTTTGGGGAGCCATAACTTGGTCATACGGACTCCTATTTTCGAAAACTCGGACTCGATTTCATGCAGAATTCTGAGACGAACGCAATGGCGCAACCCGTTTCCCTTGGTTCTTATCTTAAAATTTAATTCTGCCTAGATTTATGGTTATAACACATTATCAAAATACGGGTTGTTACATTCTCCCCTCCTTAAAGGATTTAGTCCCCGAAATCTCTAAGTTAGGAAGAACGTATCCTACCATCCATCATCCATCTACTCAAAACATCATCCACAAGCAAACATTGTCCTTAAGAGATTTCTAATGCTGTATGAACATATGTAGAAAGTGTGTGTATATGTTCCTTATCTAATGCAAATGATCAGGCCTGATTGATCTTTCTAATGCAAAATATGTTTAGTGTCATGAATCCAACATGTATGCAAATAATCCTAGTCACGTAAGCACTATATGTGTGCACAAACATTCATCCATATGCAACATTCATATGATAACACATTCAATTTCATCCATAAATAAGTATAAACATTCATGCATATGCAATATGAAAATGTGTCTGAGCCGATCTAGTGCCTAATGTGTGTTATGCAACCACGAGCAATCACTTGCAACCACTTGCAACCATTCGCAAACATCATGCATAACATGTTTCAAATACATGTTTACATTCATAGGATTCTACCTAAGGTTCTCAAGACAGGATCGAAAGGATATACAAGATAAAACAGAGTATCTAGGGAAAAGAAGTTAAAGATGTACCCCTAGAAGATCCATCTTGCGGTCCTTGCCCTTGCTTCTTAGGGCAGTTCTTGCTGATGTGTCCAGTTTCACCGCAATGAAAACATGCTCCTATCTTCATCTTCTTCTTCCTACAGTCCTGGACTATATGCCCGTCAATACCATAGAAGTTGCATTTTCTTTTCTCACGTGACTTGTCATTCTTGTTGTTGCTGTTCTTTCCTCCTTTCTCGGAGTCTACCTTCTTGTCTTGAGACTCATTCGCCTTGACCTTCTTCTTGCCATTCTCGTCTTCTTCATGAAGTAGGGCCATATTCACCAAGCTTTCAAAGGTCGCCCCCATTGGTACATGAGTCATGGCCATAGTGTGGAGTGGCTCGCTCAATCCTCGAGCAAAGCGTAGAGCCTTCTTCTCAGCAGTGTTGACTAAGTCCAAACCAAACCGAGCAAGCTGATTAAACTTATTCACGTATTCCCTAACTGACATGTCCCCTTGCTTGAGTGCCAGGAACCTCTCCATCTGAAGACTCGCTTCTGCGGATGATAAAAACTTAAGCCTAAACCTCTCTCTAAAGTCTGCCAAGTCTCAATTGGCCTGGTAGCGTTGGTGACTTCCCACCAAAATGCAGCTTCCTCTTTCAACAACCATGCTGCCAACTGAACTTTCCTATGATCCTCCATATCGAAAATAACAAACAAGTCCTCAGTCTCTTTTAGCCAGTTTCGCGCCTCAACGAAGGTTTCAGTTCCAACGAAGTTCTTGCCGCCCATTCCTATAAAGTCCTTGCATATTTTGGCGAAGGCGGTACCCGGAGGAGGAGGAGGAACCGTGGCCACCGGGGGAGGAGGAGGAGGGATATCTGCCGGGCCCGCGCTGTTGGCCCTAGCTTCCAAGTATCTTCGGAACCAGCCAGGTATGGGTACTCCCTCAGGAAGGTTAATATCAGACATGCTGAAAAGCGAAAAGGAAAAAGATTCAAACGAGGAAACAAAGGAAAGTGCTAATGGCTTTTGGGGAATAGCCTTTTCTTAAAAATAAAACTTCTGCCCAGTCTGGTAACCTTCTGCTCTGATACCAAATGTAACACCCCACCTCCGCTAGGGTCACTCACAAAGGGAATGCCCTAGTTTTGGAGGGGTATTATCTAGTAAATAGGCACAGAGTTAACACAAGACAGAACATAGATAAAATAGAGTATATAAAGCAGCGGATATAATCTTTAAAATCAAATCTCATTACTGAAAAATAGAGTCAAAACCTCTTACATCAAAATGCCAAGTCATTATTTCATTACATCAAGTTGTAAAGAAGCAAAGTACTTAAAACAACATAAGTAAAATATTATTCCCCAAAAAGTGCATGAGTGCAGCCATAGCATAGCTCAAGACCAAACCGTACATGAGCTGTCAGAAAGCAAGCAAAGTCCAAGCTAAGAGCTAGAGTTTCCTCCCTGAGAACCTTGGGGGGGGGGGGACGAAAGACAAAGAGGCGAAAGAAAATAGGTCAGTCAAAAAGACTGGTAAGCCCTAGTGACTATCAGCATAGAAACTAGTAAAGTTAACAAGACATGAATAAACTAGAATTAAACATAGGAATGATGATAAGTCTAACATGATAACTAAGCTAACAAGATAACTCAAGTATAACATTGCGTATTCAAGGTTCGCCATACCAACTATACTGGTATACTAATCCCGTGTCAACTATAAATCAAGAAATAATCCCTTGGCCCAGTATCGTGAAGTGACCCAATTCGGGGTCCAACGGTATGATCTAATCGATCGGCTCCCTACAAGTCTAGCTTGTCGTGTGTCTGTGTCATACGGCCCTATCACGAATTTAGTCACCTGTGCTAGGTCCACCATAGGGTGTATCAAGCCCTAGGGTGTCAACCACCGACACGAATCAAGAATGCACAGATAATCCTACTGATGCCCAATGCCTGCTTTTTCAACTCCGGACTAAGTGCACGACCCTAGTCCGCCTGAACCTAAAATGGCGCACCAACTCAGCCGTTGTTCTGGTCGCTTACAATCAGCCCAGCAATCGTGCCCCACCCTACCTAGTCCCAGGGTACCATGATACATCTAGTGGGTTACTGCTGAAAAGGACCACGTAACTAGGGTTTCGTTCAACAGGTTAAGTTGTCATTTAAAATCGAGACTTAACCCCATCTACGTGTCATGTCAAATTGACTAAGTGTGTCGTTCTAGTTCAAGACTTAGTCTTACGAATCATGTGTCAGGTTGGTTAAGTGTGTTCAAGCGGTTCATGACTTAACCCTATCAAATCAACGTATCAAATTGGTTAAGTATATTCAAGTGGTCCATGACTTAACCCTATCCAGTGGCATTAATTTACTTAATGCCCCCTAACCTCTCACATTAGACTTGGTTATGGTTACTGGATGTGTCGGGCGGGTCCGGGCAGTTTTACACCATAACCTAGTATAACCTCGGGTTTCGAGTGCGATATGACCAACTACTCACATTGGGTCCTATTGTTTGCAGTTACTGGATTCGCCGGGCGGTTCCGGGCAGATTTATACTGCAAACTCAACCCAACCTCGAGTTGGCCACGTTCAAGTTATCTAAGTGTCATGTCCCAAAATCATATTTTCAAGTATAATTTCATGTCAAGTTCATGTTCCTATCCAAGCTCAGGTCATAACGATATTCATGTTTTCAAGTTCATACTAAATTCAGGTTTTCCTAAACTACCCAAATCGCATCCTCAACGCTCGTGAATTCGAATCCAGGCAATAGATGTAACTAGGGAATAACATAACAAGGGTGGGTATAAAGTGGCAAAGGTGATTTCAAGGCAAGCATGGTGTAACTTGAGATATGACCATAACATCACTGGCATATGAAATAGGGTGATAAACATAGCAATAAATGACATAAGATGATAATCCTAAACTTGTGACTAGCAATGGTTTCAACATCACAACATCACAGGCATGTTAAAATAATGATAGAGTTTAGGTTATGACATGAACATGCCCCTAAATCAAGTTCTTATTGGTATTCCACAAATCAAGGTTCAATATGAACGGTACTAGGTTCAAGGTGAATAGATCTAGGGTGAACAAGAGTAGATCTAAAATAATAGATCAATAAGGAATAGTCATAGATCAAAGATATACAAGAGTAGGTCTCAAGTAGTTATCATGTTTATGTTCAACTTCAATTTACACATGTCCATATTAAGTTTAGAGTTTAGATCTAAGAGTAACTGGGGCTTACAGATCGTGGTTTTTGAGAACTAAGAACAGAAATTGTCGTAGGATCGTTGTTGAAGTTTCAAGCTTGAATTGAGTTCCTTAGGTTAATGTTGATTAGCTTCTAGTTTTGATTCCTGCAGAGTAGCGACGCCATTTTTATTTTTATTTAGAACAGAGGCAGAGTAGAAGCAGAATAGAATTGTGTGTAGAGAAGGCTAGGTTTGGGGGTGTTTAAATAGGTTTAGGCAGACGAATCTAGGCAGAAAACGAAACCAGATACATAAGAATGCACCTAGGCCCAAAACCAGGTTCGGGGACCAGGTCGACACCCAAGTCGACTGCGCAATCAACCTGGTCCTGGGGGTGTCGACTGCCCAGTCGACTCCCCAGTCGACCTGGGGTGCTGGGCGGGAAATTTCCCACCCAGTCTTTCTGGGTTTTGAAATTTGAATTTGAACTCGAATTCGAACTGTTTTGAACTCTGAAAATTTCTGAAACTTTGGGGAGCCATAACTTGGTCATATGGACTCCGATTTTCGAAAACGCGGACTCGATTTCATGCAGAATTCCGAGTCGAACGCAATGGCGCAACCCGTTTCCCTAGGTTCTTATCTTAAAATTTAATTCTGCCTAGATTTATGGTTATAACACGTTATCAAATTACGGGTTGTTACAGTACAACTAACGATATTACTTCCAGATGGAAATTCTATCGATCATCATCAATCATCAATTATCTCATAAATTAATTTATCATTAATTTATTCATTTACCCATTTCCACATATATACAGAAATTCTTGTTTTCTAAATGTAGAAAATATACGATATTAACATTGGAAAACATTTCCATTTCTTTCAATTCTTATTTTCTATATTAGAAAATATTTCTCATTCTTGTTTGGGATACATTTCCAAAAACTCCTTCATTTGATTTAACAGATGTTTAAATAAAACATCGTGATGCCCACTCAAACTATTACACTCATTAACTAAATAAACTTAACCATCCTTCACGATCAAACCTTAACCATTCCTTAGTTGAGAAGGGAGTCAATCAGGTTGGAGTAGAATTACCTCTCAGACCTTAACTGAACAACGTTTTAACTTCGGAATAGACAAAGTTTATCTTTTAAATCTTTAACAAACTTCCTTACGTAACTCTCGGATTCTATTTACGAATCCACTTCTTTAATAAAAACATTGGTTATAACAATAACGTAATAATCCCTACTTTCGAAATATCTAACTTCAAATATAACTTTTATTCTTTAATTTGAATAAATAAATAAACACCTTATAAATAAATCTTGAAAAAACCCGGAAAGTATAAGTACTTTCCTGAATTCGATATAATCGAATTTGACATATAACTCTCTTTCGAGTAATCTCTGTTCGATTAACTCCTTCGAATAATAAATATTCGATTATCTCACTTCGAATAACTTATATTCGATTATCGCATTTCAAATATCGATAATTCTAATTGAATAAACTATATTCGATTACTCCTTTCTTCGAATAACTATATTCGATTAACTCCTTTCAAATAAACTAATATTCGATAACTACTTTCTTCGAATAACTATATTCGGTTAACTCCTTTCGAATAAACTAATATTCAATAACTCCTTTCTTCGAATAACTATATTCGATTAACTCCTTTCGAATAAACTAGTATTCGATAACTCCTTTCGTCGAATAACTATATTCGATTAACTCTATTTAATTAACTCTATCGATAAACTCTAACTGATTAACTCTAACTGGTTAACTCTAACTGATTAACTCTAACTGATTAACTCTAATCAATTAACTCTAACTCTATTAAATCTAACTCTAATCGATTAATTCCTTTGATTTAACTCTTTTGATTTAACTCTAGTCGATATTCAATTTCAAATATCGATGTTGAAATGGCTTCTTACTTCTCTATATAAGTCCTGACTTATATATTCTATTTATCCAATGATAAACATTTCACTTAATTTATAAAACCTTATTTATAAATTAATCTTTTTACTTTATCTGTTAAAACAGATTTCTCTTAAATATTCACTTTAAATTCATATTCTGTTATAACCATGTCCGAAGCATGGATCTAAACCTTTCAAATGTAAAATTCTCTTTTTATACAATTCTATTCATTTTTCAAGTATTTCCTTTTATAATCTATTTATTTTCTAAATAAATATTTCCTTTGTAATTCTATTTATTTTCTAAATAAATATTTTTCTTCAAATTCTATTTGTTAATGTTTTACCAGTATTTCCCTTTCAATTCTATTTGTAAATGTTTTACAAATATTCCCCTTCCAATTCTATTTATTTAACAAATAAATATTTCCTTTTATCTTTCTATTCATTTAACAACAAATATTTCCTTTTATTATATCATATTTATTTTCCATAAATATTTTCCTTTTTAAAACCCTTTTGATTTTATAAATATTTTCCTTTATAAAATCCTTTTCCTTTTATATATAAAATCCATTGATTTTATATAAATAATTTATTTTCAAAATACACTTTGAAAATCCTCTTTTCTACATCCCAGTATTTCTTACAGTAATTAAAATACCAAGTACAGTGATCGATATCATTCAAACACACATAATCAACAACAAATTATATATCACATCATATATTACGATATATGAAAAGAACAGTATTATAAATATTGAGGAATCCAGTTGGATCCCTCTAACCTATTTCCCTGCATCACAGATGTTAAACAATATAATTAACATCGATTTCATTTCAATATGAAATATTCTGCTAAACAGAATCAATATTTATTTAACGATCTATATATACATATATATAATCAATTTCAACCAACTGACTAGTAGTTCATCCAAACAGTCAACACACGCAATCAACCAACATTTATCAGTTCTAAAAATACGTTATAAAAATATAACTATTCAAAGTTTGTGAGTTTTACTCACTTTGTTTCACAGTTGACGAGTCTGCTTTTAGTTCATTTAAAATCAAACAAACGTCTGATTTTATCTCGAAATTCTAGTTGTTAAATTCTTAGCCATGTCAGTTCCATAACACAGGTCTCATTGCTACGATTTCATCGTGATCAGTTCTGCGCAATCTTGTTCACCGTAATTAGAGCCTCACTCCCATTCATAGTCCATCCTTCCCTTCATTTACTCCCAGGAATTTAAAACCAACATAGACCTTGTTTAATACTCTAAAACACAACCTTGCTTCTCCAAACAAATCCTGCTACTGTACAGTAGCTTCCTTCTTCTTGAACACAACAACACACGAAGCTCTATTCAATGTCCTTGCTTTCTCTATTGCCGAAACTTCACACTCAGATTCCTCCATCCTTACTTCATTGAAAATAAATCCCGCCAAATTCACTATGATTCCCCTCATCTATTTTCGAAATCAGAGTCTTCACTTTCAATATATAAACAGATTTTACAAACCATTCTCACACCTTCTAGGTCCAAGAAACATACTCAAAAACATTACAGCGGAAAGCTCACATAGTACCCCTTCCACATAAACACGCACCACTGTTTTCTTTCCTGAAAATTGAATTCAAACATCCTCATTAACATATAAATTTAAAGCTAATGAACCTTATTTATTTTTTTGTAAATCACGATCTGTTCCCACCAATATCTTACAAAAGCTCCACCTCCATACACGATCACCGTCGCCCCCTTAGACAGTGTACACCAAAACAGCCTTCTCTCCCCGATCAGAAAAGAAGTCCTGCTCCCCTTTTGTTTAGCGCAAACTCGAGAACCCCTCATCACTACGTCGACACCACCGAAGCCTCCCTTTTCCCTTTGTCTGACTTCCGTCGATGCCACAAACAGAAGCAGATCGAGCTCAGTCCAGATTCGAGCAAAAATTGGCATCGAGCACTCCGGTTTCTTCTCCCAGCAGCGACGTCGAAGTCTTCAGTTTCTACGGTGAAACTCGATTTCTGAAATGGCTTCGATTACTTAGATTTTTGAAGAACGGAGGACATTTTCTTTTGCTCGAGTTTTTTTTACTTGAGGAAGGGAATTTGTTCCTGGCGTTTTTAACAAGGAGGGTGCGGTTGAAAGAGAGAAAACGTGGCCTTGTTTTGACCTAGTAAATGAGTTAGGATATTTTGGTAGACAAGGTCAAGGTATATTCCTGGAATATTCCTTAGCTATTTCATGGTCGAACGGTTTTAAATCCCTTCGATTTCATACAATATTGTAAATTCAACTTTGTTCTGATTATGTCGGAATTGTAATATATTATTACTATATATATTAATTAAATATTCGATATTATTTAATTCAAGTCGTATTAAATCTCTAATTCACTGTTTAAATAATTAAATAAATGAATTATAATATCGCTAAAAAGACGGGTCATTACAACTTAGATCAGGCCCCGCCCCATAGTTCCTTCTGCCACAAACCAGCCACACAAAATTGTGAGAGGAAGAAAATGAAAAGGAGCCAGCAGGAACTAAACTCTGCCCATCTATATTAGAATCAATATAACAAACCATCAAGACACACTATGATTTGATAAATTGTATCTTAGACGATATTTCGAATGGCCCAAATTGTTTCATGATACATAAACTGGAATTCAAATATTTTCAGATTAATTTTCATGTCATAGTGCAATAATAAAAATAGAATTTACGTTATTGTGCAGTTTTTTGCAGTATTTGTACAGTATAAATAAATTCAGAGCTGCGCATCATAGTTATAAACTTTTCAATGTGTGCGCTAATCATTACGCGGAATTATCATTCACAAGCTTACTTTAAATAGCAGCAGCTTGCATTTTAACCTATTTTTGCTAAGATTATTCTTGTAATCGCTTCCAAGACAAATAATAATAAATTATTTACATTATCCCGGAGCAATGCTGTAACACCCCACCTCCACTAGGGTCACTCACAAGGGAATGCACTAGCTTTAGAGGAGTATTATTGGTAAACATGTACAGAAATATTACAAGACAGAACATATAAAACAGCGGAAGTAAAACCAACTTTCATATCATTAATAAATAAGGTCTAAAGCCTTTTACATCAGAGAGTTTCTTACATGAAAACCTGTCTTGCAATAGTAAAGAAGCATAAAAACCTTTTCATAAATTATTCCCCAAAATAAAGCGGTGAAGCAGCCATAGCCAAGAGAAGACCAAGCTATACATCAAGCTATACATGATGACCTTCAAGCATAAGAGGTCCGAACTAAACAACATCATTTCCTCCCTGAAACCTGGGGGGGGAATGGAAGACAAAGAGGCGAAAGAAAACGAGGTCAGTCATAAAGACTGGTAAGTCCTATCTACTTCCAGTATAAAAACAGGTAAAGGTAACATGACATGCATAAACTGAAAGTAAACATAAGGATGACTACAAGATAGATAAACTAAACCAGGGTAACAGGCTGAACTACTGTAGCAAGGTAAACTAAGATATCATGATAAACTACGGTGTCATGATAAATCAAGGTATCACATCGTCAGGTTTCTATCAAGTATACTATCCCAAGGTATCTACCCTGTATAACATCCCCCGGTATCTATCATGTATATTTCTCCTGGTTCTAACATGTATATTTGCTCTGCACCTCTCGTACTAGTATCCCAACCCGCGTCATGTGTTAACTATGGATGTCCCTTGCCCAATGTCATGTAATGGTCCATGTCAACCTAATATATAGTATATGTAGGTTTTCCCCACTCGTATGCTTCTTTCCATGTATAAGTTCAGTCCTTTGCCGTAGGCCATACGGTCTTCCCATGTAAACATTTTATCCTTGAGGTTATTTTGGACTGCTACCCTTGATCTAGTTATGTTTCCTTACCCTGAACTATCGCGCGTCCACTTAGGATTTACGCCACCTAGGACCACTAGGGATTATGCTACCTAATGAACGTTTTCGTGTCTCAGTTTGGGTTCAGCCACCTAGGGCCACTAGGGATTATGCCACCCGTCAACCGCGCCCTTTATCCCACGTTTGTATCGTGAACCGTTTTCCATGTCTAGACGCACATGTTCCTCAATGTGCCATCCGAGTTCCGTGCCAGGGCAAACCAAGAAATACGGAACTCGGTCGGGAGTTTTAAGTCGTCTGCTGATGCAGATATCAAGGTCTATTTTTGTACCCGTGGCTATGGTCCCACGTGACCCCTCCCTCAACTACTGAAAGGCAACCCACGAAAAATCATGTATGAGAACTCTCTAGGCCCATCGATGCCCATTTCCAGATAGCCAACCTCACCCATAACTTGATAGCTAGTATATGGTCTTTTGGGAGTTCCCTGCCTTTCCGTACGTACACGATTGACTAAAGATGGTAGGTAGTCGGTGACATGCTATCCCGGGGCAAAAATCAAGTATCGTCGACTCCACGCTAATCCATCCCAGTCTTTAGGTCGCTCGCATAGCAACCAAGGCATACTCTTGGCTCTTCTACCGTAGACCTTAACCTCTGCGAGGCCGGGTTTCATGGACCACTTGCCACCTCACAGAGGGATACCAAGAGTACCCTCATGTTCCCCGAAGCTTCCGCTTCGTCACCCAGTTCGCTGGAGCTTTTATCCAAGTCAGATAACTTGCTCCTCCTCGTATACTAAGCGATGACCTACCGTATCAGGTTACTCATCTCTTTATGAACTAGTCCCATGTCCTTAGCTAAGGATTATTACTTAGTTACCCTTAACTAAGGTTTACCACTTAGCCCCTCCTTCGCTATCCTTGTTAACTACAATTTCCAACCTAGTCCCCTGAGCTAGGGTTTAGTCAAATGGGTTAAGTGTTGTTATCCAAGTTCATGACTTAACCCGCCTACGAATCATGTCAAGATTGGCTAAGTACTCAAGTTCAAGGCTTAGCCCTACAGGTTGGTTAAGTGTACCAAGAATCTCATGACTTAACCTTATCAAGTCAAACTGGTTAAGTATTTATTTGTCTTAACCCTATCAGATTATCATGTTAGATTGATTAAGCATAGATTATCTTAATCCCATCAGATTATCGAGTCGGATTGGTTAAGTATGGGTTAGCTTAACCCCATCCACTAATCGTATTACAATGGTTAAGTATATTCTAAAAAGGTCTTGTGACTTAACCTTATTAGGTCCGCGTATTATATTGGTTAAGTGTAGGTTACTTAACCTCATCAAATCATCATGTATAATTTGTTAAGTATAAGTTGCTTAACCCCATTAAATTATCACGTTAAGTTGGTTAAGTGTTGGTTACTTAACCTCATTGAATTACCAAGTTTAAATTGGTTAAGTGTTTAACTTAACCCCATCGAATTACCGTGTTTAGATTAGTTAAGTGTGGATTACTTAACCCCATCTAATTACCGTGGTTAGATTAGTTAAGTATCAATTACTTAACCCCATCTAATTACCATGTTCAGATTAGTTAAGTCTAGGTTACTTAACCCCATCCAACTACCGTGTTTAGATTAGTTAAGTCTCGTTTACTTAACCCCATCCAATTACCGTGTTTAGATTAGTTAAGTTTTGATTACTTAACCCCATCCAATTACCGTGTTTAGATTAGTTAAGTTTTGATTACTTAACCCCATCTAATTACCGTGTTTAGATTAGTTAAGTGTTGATTACTCAAAATTACTTAACCTTATCATGTGGCATTAATTAAATTAATGCACCTCAACCTCTCACATTAGACTTTGTTGTGGTTACTAGTTAAGCCGGGCGGGTCCGGGTAGATTTATACCACAACCTAGTCTAACCTCGGGTTTTGAGTGCTATGTGGCCAACTACCCACATTGAGTCCTATTGTTTGTAGCCACTAGTTAAGCCGGGCGGGTCCGGGTAGATTTATGCTACAAACTCAACCCAACCTCGAGTTGGCCACTTTCATGTTTGGTCTAGTGTCTTATTACACTTACAACCCACCCATGTCTAGTTCAAGTTCCATGTTTTCCCCCCGTGTCATGACCATATTTAAATGTATCATGAATGTCATGTTCTCATGTAAACCCCATGTCAAGTTTTCATGTCATTTTCGCGTTTTCCTAACTTACCCCAAATCGTGTTTTCCAACGCAAGCAAAAGCGAGTCAACATAGTAAGGATACTATGTCACATATTGGCCTCAAAACATGCATGATGCCAAAAAGGGATTGGCTTCCACATGCACAACATTATAAAGGGATTGGCCATAAACATGCATAGTGTCATAAGGTAATTTGGCCACAAACATGCATTCTATCACAAGGGAATTTGGCCACAAACACGCATAGTATCACAAGGGGATTTGGCCACAAACATGCATAGTATCACAAGGGGATTTGGCCACAAACATGCATGATACATAAGGGGGTTTGTGTTCATATACATGCATAAGCCCCAAAGTCAAGTCTTTGCCCATGTTTCACAAGTCAAATGGTTCCCAAAGGTTCATGCTAACATTCCATAGATAAAGATCCAAACTTGCAAGATAAACTAGGCTAAACATAACATGAGTGACATGATTAAGTCGCTAAAACTTAGCCCAAGGTCATAGATCATAGAAAAGGGGCAAAGTTAAGTTCCCATACATGCATACTTATGTTTTATCTCATTTTATCCCATGTCAACATTAAAACTACCGTTTTGATCCAAAAGTAGCTAGAACTTACATAGCAAGGCTTAGGGAAGGATCATGCATCATCTTGATGAAGAAAGGTGGCTCCTTTGTTGAAGAATCGTCATGAAATTGGCCTAGCAATGTTGATCCACCCTTGATTTGACATAGGAAGCTTGCACCTTTTGATTTGAACACGATTTAAATGCATAGCCTCTAGGGATTGGAGATGGAGGCCATGATCAAGATAGATTTTGGCAGCACTTAGTTATAGGATTGATTTTTCGTGATTTAGGTTAGGTCCTAGGGTGTTTTTATAGAGATTAGGAGTAGTTTAGGCCCTTAGATTAACCCTAGGATAGATCTGAACCCTCAAAACACGTCGGAAGCTTCCAGAACAAGACCAGAGACAAGTGCAGGTGCACCAAGCCAAGATGGCTCGGCCACCATAAGTCGACCCCCAAGTCGACAGGGCTGTCGACTTGGGTCAAGCCATGTCGACTCCCAAGTCGACAGGGCTGTCGACTTGGGGTGCCTGGCGGGAGTTTTTCCCGCCTAGCTTTCCAGCCCTAATTTTCGAAATTTGAACTCGATTTTGAACTTGAATTTTCTGAAAACTTCGTCGGACCATAACTTGGTCATACGGACTCCGATTCTCGAAAACTCAGACTCTATTTCGCGTATTTTTCGGAGACGAACGCAATGGCATAGCCCGTTTTACTTGATTCAGAATTTAAAATTAAATTCTGCCTTGATTCTCGTCTTAATCATGTTATCGAAATACGGGTTGTTACATTCTCCCCACCTTTTAGGATTTCGTCCCCGAAATCTCCCAGTTAGGAAGAACATATCCTACCATCCATCATCCATCTACTCAAAACATCATCCACAAGCGACCATTGTCCTTAGATGATTTCTAATGCTGTATGAACATATGCAAAACGTGTGTGTATATGCTCCTTAGCTAATGCTAATGATCAGGCCTGAATGATCTTTCTAATGCAAGATATGTTAAGTGCCATGAATCCAACATGTATGCAAATAGTCCTAGTCATATAAGTACTATATGCGTGCACAAACATTCATTCATATGCAACATCCACATGACAACACATTCAATTTCATCCATAAAGAAGTATAAATGTTCGTGCATATGCAACATGAAACGTGATCGCGTCAATCTAGTATCTAACGTGTATTCGCGCATCCACGAGCAACCACTTGCAACCATTTGCAACCATATCAATCATAACATGTCTCAAATACATGTTTACATCCATAGCGTTCTACCTAAGGTTCCCAAGATAAGATCGAGAAGATAAACAAGACAAACTCCTTACAGGGTTTGTAACAGAAACAGGACTGAGAGGATATCCACCAAGCGATAGCATGCAAGTAAGCTTTACAGGTGAACCAAGGATCAAAGATATACTCTTAAAAAGAGACGTGATGCGCGCGTCCAAGCCGCATTTCCATGAGCTTAATTCCATCATGCCTTGACCGCCTTTGACTTCATGATTTCGTAGCTCCTTGATTCCTATTTCCAAGGTGTGAGTGGAACTCATTTCACTGTCGCCTCTCGTTTCACTTTCACTTATTCTTCCCCTAGTATGCTCGGCTCAAACATGTCTGCGTACTCATGCAAGCTCTCCAAAATTCACTAGTGAATTCTGGATCTCGTTTTCCGATGCCAATCCATGTTGCCAAGAGTTCTTACTAGGGTGATTCCCATAACTCATGCATAATCGAAACGAACCATCCGCCTTAGCGGCGAATTCTATTCGAACGGATTACCAACAACTGCATCCCGGGATTCTAGGTAACTAACCATGACAGAACCCAAAAAGGTTACACGGGACTTCGAGGGTATCACCAAGATGAGTCGAGAGTCTAACTACCCTCTTTCCAAAACCGAGAATGGCACCCCTTGTTGGGTGACCACTTTATCCTTAGAATCCATCCGTAGTTGAGACATGTCATTCTCAAATCCAACAAGTCATGAAGGAATGGACCAACTCTCCAACCAGATTTTTGGGACAAAACTGGGATCCTCTACCATGCTAGTACTAAGGTGCAGAGACTCAACTATCCAAGCAGACTTAAATGATACGATGATCAAGACAAAGTCTGGACGGGATGATAGAAAAGAACGACTAAACCTTTACCAGAAACGGCACCATTTCTTTTAGGTACCCTAGAAATGGGAGCGTACTATTTCCCTCTCCGCTGATCTTGTCCTTGTCCTCCTTGATGGACTAAGCCATAACAACAGTTGCTTATCCTTAAGCTGGCGTCCTTTATCCTTACTCTTATTATCCTTCCTTGTACCACGACAACAGGTCTCCCGAGAACCACCTCCATCGTACGGGAAACACCTACGTGGCTAGACAAAGATTAGTCACAGTTAGAACTACTGTGACCACAGATGGAGGAAAGAAAGGAAACGAGATTCAATCAAGGAATCAAAGGATGGTGCTAATGGCTTTTGGGGAATAGCCTTTAAAAACTTTTCTTAAAAAAAATGCTTCTTTATAAACGGTTTTTCAAATAGTTTTAGAAGGTTTTAAAAACTTTTGCCCAGTCTGGTAACCTTCTGCTCTGATACCAAATGTAACACCCCACCTCCGCTAGGGTCACTCACAAGGGAATGCACTAGCTTTAGAGGAGTATTATTGGTAAACATGTACAGAAATATTACAAGACAGAACATATAAAACAGCGGAAGTAAAACCAACTTTCATATCATTAATAAATAAGGTCTAAAGCCTTTTACATCAGAGAGTTTCTTACATGAAAACCTGTCTTGCAATAGTAAAGAAGCATAAAAACCTTTTCATAAATTATTCCCCAAAATAAAGCGGTGAAGCAGCCATAGCCAAGAGAAGACCAAGCTATACATCAAGCTATACATGATGACCTTCAAGCATAAGAGGTCCGAACTAAACAACATCATTTCCTCCCTGAAACCTGGGGGGGAATGGAAGACAAAGAGGCGAAAGAAAACGGGGTCAGTCATAAAGACTGGTAAGTCCTATCTACTTCCAGTATAAAAACAGGTAAAGGTAACATGACATGCATAAACTGAAAGTAAACATAAGGATGACTACAAGATAGATAAACTAAACTAGGGTAACAGGCTGAACTACTGTAGCAAGGTAAACTAAGATATCATGATAAACTACGGTGTCATGATAAATCAAGGTATCACATCGTCAGGTTTCTATCAAGTATACTATCCCAAGGTATCTACCCTGTATAACATCCCCCGGTATCTATCATGTATATTTCTCCTGGTTCTAACATGTATATTTGCTCTGCACCTCTCGTACTAGTATCCCAACCCGCGTCATGTGTTAACTATGGATGTCCCTTGCCCAATGTCATGTAATGGTCCATGTCAACCTAATATATAGTATATGTAGGTTTTCCCCACTCGTATGCTTCTTTCCATGTATAAGTTCAGTCCTTTGTCGTAGGCCATACGGGCTTCCCATGTAAACATTTTATCCTTGAGGTTATTTTGGACTGCTACCCTTGATCTAGTTATGTTTCCTTACCCTGAACTATCGCGCGTCCACTTAGGATTTACGCCACCTAGGACCACTAGGGATTATGCTACCTAATGAACGTTTTCGTGTCTCGGTTTGGGTTCAGCCACCTAGGGCCACTAGGGATTATGCCACCCGTCAACCGCGCCCTTTATCCCACGTTTGTATCGTGAACCGTTTTCCATGTCTAGACGCACATGTTCCTCAATGTGCCATCCGAGTTCCGTGCCAGGGCAAACCAAGAAATACGGAACTCGGTCGGGAGTTTTAAGTCGTCTGCTGATGCAGATATCAAGGTCTATTTTTGTACCCGTGGCTATGGTCCCACGTGACCCCTCCCTCAACTACTGAAAGGCAACCCACGAAAAATCATGTATGAGAACTCTCTAGGCCCATCGATGCCCATTTCCAGATAGCCAACCTCACCCATAACTTGATAGCTAGTATATGGTCTTTTGGGAGTTCCATGCCTTTCCGTACATACACGATTGACTAAAGATGGTAGGTAGTCGGCGACATGCTATCCCGGGGCAAAAATCAAGTATCGTCGACTCCACGCTAATCCATCCCAGTCTTTAGGTCGCTCGCATAGCAACCAAGGCATACTCTTGGCTCTTCTACCGCAGACCTTAACCTCTGTGAGGCCGGGTTTCATGGACCACTTGCCACCTCACAGAGGGATACCAAGAGTACCCTCACGTTCCCCGAAGCTTCCGCTTCGTCACCCAGTTCGCTGGAGCTTTTATCCAAGTCAGATAACTTGCTCCTCCTCGTATACTAAGCGATGACCTACCGTATCAGGTTACTCATCTCTTTATGAACTAGTCCCATGTCCTTAGCTAAGGATTATTACTTAGTTACCCTTAACTAAGGTTTACCACTTAGCCCCTCCTTCGCTATCCTTGTTAACTACGATTTCCAACCTAGTCCCCTGAGCTAGGGTTTAGTCAAATGGGTTAAGTGTTGTTATCCAAGTTCATGACTTAACCCGCCTACGAATCATGTCAAGATTGGCTAAGTACTCAAGTTCAAGGCTTAGCCCTACAGGTTGGTGAAGTGTACCAAGAATCTCATGACTTAACCTTATCAAGTCAAACTGGTTAAGTATTTATTTGTCTTAACCCTATCAGATTATCATGTTAGATTGATTAAGCATAGATTATCTTAATCCCATCAGATTATCGAGTCGGATTGGTTAAGTATGGGTTAGCTTAACCCCATCCACTAATCGTATTACAATGGTTAAGTATATTCTAAAAAGGTCTTGTGACTTAACCTTATCAGGTCCGCGTATTAGATTGGTTAAGTGTAGGTTACTTAACCTCATCAAATCATCATGTATAATTGGTTAAGTATAAGTTGCTTAACCCCATTAAATTATCACGTTAAGTTGGTTAAGTGTTGGTTACTTAACCTCATTGAATTACCAAGTTTAAATTGGTTAAGTGTTTAACTTAACCCCATCGAATTACCGTGTTTAGATTAGTTAAGTGTGGATTACTTAACCCCATCTAATTACCGTGGTTAGATTAGTTAAGTATCAATTACTTAACCCCATCTAATTACCATGTTCAGATTAGTTAAGTCTAGGTTACTTAACCCCATCCAACTACCGTGTTTAGATTAGTTAAGTCTCGTTTACTTAACCCCATCCAATTACCGTGTTTAGATTAGTTAAGTTTTGATTACTTAACCCCATCCAATTACCGTGTTTAGATTAGTTAAGTTTTGATTACTTAACCCCATCTAATTACCGTGTTTAGATTAGTTAAGTGTTGATTACTCAAAATTACTTAACCTTATCATGTGGCATTAATTAAATTAATGCACCTCAACCTCTCACATTAGACTTTGTTGTGGTTACTAGTTAAGCCGGGCGGGTCCGGGTAGATTTATACCACAACCTAGTCTAACTTCGGGTTTTGAGTGCTATGTGGCCAACTACCCACATTGAGTCCTATTGTTTGTAGCCACTAGTTAAGCCGGGCGGGTCCGGGTAGATTTATGCTACAAACTCAACCCAACCTCGAGTTGGCCACTTCATGTTTGGTCTAGTGTCTTATTACACTTACAACCCACCCATGTCTAGTTCAAGTTCCATGTTTTCCCCCCGTGTCATGACCATATTTAAATGTATCATGAATGTCATGTTCTCATGTAAACCCCATGTCAAGTTTTCATGTCATTTTCGCGTTTTCCTAACTTACCCCAAATCGTGTTTTCCAACGCAAGCAAAAGCGAGTCAACATAGTAAGGATACTATGTCACATATTGGCCTCAAAACATGCATGATGCCAAAAAGGGATTGGCTTCCACATGTACAACATTATAAAGGGATTGGCCATAAACATGCATAGTGTCATAAGGTAATTTGGCCACAAACATGCATTCTATCACAAGGGAATTTGGCCACAAACACGCATAGTATCACAAGGGGATTTGGCCACAAACATGCATAGTATCACAAGGGGATTTGGCCACAAACATGCATAGTATCACAAGGGGATTTGGCCACAAACATGCATGATACATAAGGGGGTTTGTGTTCATATACATGCATAAGCCCCAAAGTCAAGTCTTTGCCCATGTTTCACAAGTCAAATGGTTCCCAAAGGTTCATGCTAACATTCCATAGATAAAGATCCAAACTTGCAAGATAAACTAGGCTAAACATAACATGAGTGACATGATTAAGTCGCTAAAACTTAGCCCAAGGTCATAGATCATAGAAAAGGGGCAAAGTTAAGTTCCCATACATGCATACTTATGTTTTATCTCATTTTATCCCATGTCAACATTAAAACTACCGTTTTGATCCAAAAGTAGCTAGAACTTACATAGCAAGGCTTAGGGAAGGATCATGCATCATCTTGATGAAGAAAGGTGGCTCCTTTGTTGAAGAATCGTCATGAAATTGGCCTAGCAATGTTGATCCACCCTTGATTTGACATAGGAAGCTTGCACCTTTTGATTTGAACCCGATTTGAATGCATAGCCTCTAGGGATTGGAGATGGAGGCCATGATCAAGATAGATTTTGGCAGCACTTAGTTGTAGGATTGATTTTTCGTGATTTAGGTTAGGTCCTAGGGTGTTTTTATAGAGATTAGGAGTAGTTTAGGCCCTTAGATTAACCCTAGGATAGATCTGAACCCTCAAAACACGTCGGAAGCTTCTAGAACAAGACCAGAGACAAGTGCAGGTGCACCAAGCCAAGATGGCTCGGCCACCATAAGTCGACCCCCAAGTCGACAGGGCTGTCGACTTGGGTCAAGCCATGTCGACTCCCAAGTCGACAGGGCCGTCGACTTGGGGTGCCTGGCGGGAGTTTTTCCAGCCTAGCTTTCCAGCCCTAATTTTCGAAATTTGAACTCGATTTTGAACTTGAATTTTCTGAAAACTTCGTCGGACCATAACTTGGTCATACGGACTCCGATTCTTGAAAACTCAGACTCTATTTCGCGTATTTTTCCGAGACGAACGCAATGGCATAGTCTGTTTTACTTGATTCAGAATTTAAAATTAAATTCTGCCTTGATTCTCGTCTTAATCATGTTATCGAAATACGGGTTGTTACAAATGCAATATTCAACATAGGGCTGTCAATAAATGCTTTCGGATACGGATAGTGTCTTATCCTCATCCGCATCTGAAATCATTATTGTAACAACCCAGAATTTTTGAACCAATTTAAATTTTTTATTTTAGCTATTTTAATGGATTTTTAATATTTAAAATGATTTATTTTAAATAATAATGACTAAAAATTTATTTTAATTATAAAACAAGTCTGAAATGGCACGGTAGTTTGAAAATTCGATATTAAATTTCAAATGAATGTACATAATTCAAAATAAATCGAATTTTAGTAAAACTAGAAATATTTGAATCTGTTCAACAATATCTTTCTAACTGATGTGAAAATTTCAGATTTCACTTTATAAATTGAAAGTTATGTCCAGTTTAAATTCAAAATAGTCGCTACGGAATTTATATATATTTTAATACAATATATAGCCCTTAAAAATAACATTTTGCAAATGACCTCCGTTTTCGACAAGACCACTTTTGTTGGATCTGGAATGTCAAATTATAGCTAGATTCCAATTTTCATAATTTTTGGAATTAATATGAGCATAGTAAATTTAAACGTGTTTTCAATTTCAGTTTAAATCAAATCGATCAGTTAAAAATGCCATTTTTCAAACGGTCTTCAAATTCTACGAAATTAGTTTTGTTGAAACCATATTTGAAAAACTAGCGAGAATTCCAAATTTCGTAATTTTTGGAGCTAGTATGTGGCCGTGCACAATAAATTGTGAATCGATCAACCATTTAAGCCAGAAATAGAGCTTCCCGAGCAAACAGACTCGGAATTCGACGAAACTAGTTTTGTTGGTACCGTATCATCAAGAAATAGCAACATGTCAATTTTCATCGCCAAAGGAGTTCGTGTGTGACCATGGCATTGATAACTGTCGAAAGGAGAGAGCGTGAACTAAAGAAATAATAAAATAATAAACCCCCTACTATATAATATCTTTTCCTCTTCCCAAACCCTCATTAATTCCTCTTCCTAGCAAAATTAGGCAGCAACCCCCAGAAAATTTCAGAAAAGCTCCCGAACACAAAACAATTTATATCTCTCAATCCGCAAGCAATCATCCCAAATGGGTTCTCGATATTGTAGATCATGATGTTCTCTACCTACCACAAAAAGTTGGTGAGTTATCGTTGCACGGATTGGGTGAAATCGATGGTCAAAGTTATAAAATGGGTTTTAGTTTTGGATATTTTCTGAGCAAACCGTCGAGTATTTTGTAATGGCCCAAAAGAGAAAATTGTAAAGGAGAGAGAGAGATGGACAAGTTAGTCTTTGGGTGTATGGTCTAAATCGGAGTGTGGTGGTCCGAAATTGGAGATGATCAGAGGCGAGGGTTTTTGGTAAGCTCAAATCAAATTTTGGATTGTGGCGGCCACCACAGGAAGTTTCCGATGATGGGACTTGAAGGTCTAAGGAGCGGCTTAGCATGGCGGCTCGATCTGGAGGGGTCCGCAATTTGGTGGTGCAGCGTGGTCGGAGATTTTTTAGGCAATGGCAATTTGGGGCTAATGAGAAATTATCGTTGACGGTGGCAAGGGGAGAGCCGCCACTTCAGGCGACGACGCGTGGTGCAAGAGGGGAGAGGCCGCCGGTGTCCATCGATGTCCAAGTGGCCTGACGGTAGCGCAACAGCGGCCTGGAGGTGGGTTGCTAAGTTGAACGTTGAACTGAAGGTAATTATGAATTTAATTAATTAATGTAATAAATGTTTAAATGTTAATATCTTGCATGTACGAACTCTAAATCGCATGAAACAAGATTCGTTGCGATCTCGAGTCGAGACCTTCACAACAAGACTAACTGGGTCCAATTTGGTGCTTGTTTGAATTTAGAGCAAATTTAATCCAAACGGTATCGAAATCATCAGTTAAAGACTGATGGAGTGGAAGCCAAAGGTGAGAACTCCTCACTCAAACTATTTCCATTGAGTAATTATAACCTAGGTTGCAGACGGGGCTTAGTAGCTCCTGATGCTACTTTTTGTACAAACCTTCGATGATTTGTGTGATATGGCTGTGTTGTGGAAAAATTGATTGTACTGTGGAATTATTGGATTGATTGATTGTGATGTATGGCGCAAACTAGTATCATGAGAGGGATAATGCTAGGCATTATTCCAGTTCTAATATCGCGCCATTATAATGCCGAATTTTTCTAAAACTGAAATATATAAATCGTTAATATAAAATGTATATTCATAAAAAAAGAAATTGGAATAAATATTCATTTACAAGTCGGACGGCTTGTTTATGTACACCTATTTATCTGATATTGATTGGGACGATGAATTTTACACATCGTACAACTGCACAATAATAATCAATATTTGTTGTTTGAAAACCCGACGCTGGTATTGGGATGATATTTGACATACACTAATCCCAATATTTAGTTGTATGTCAATCGAGGGGTTGACTTGCTGTGATGAGCATTATTTATTTATTTTAATGCTTATACAGTTGTAAAATGCACTCTGAATGATGTTTGAATGTTGAATGATTATTTATCATTACTGTTGAATACATGCGATGTATAATGTAACAACCCGGAAAATCTGAGCCAATTTAAAATTTTTAATTTGGCTATTTTTTTGAATTTTAGATACTTAAAATAAATTATTTTAAATAATAACGACGAAGAGTATGTTTGAATCGATGTTTGAAAATAAATATAATTATTTTAAATTATAAACAAGGCCTGAAATGGCGCGACAGTTTCAAAATTGAAATTCAAACTTTGACTGACTGTACCGGGGGCAAAATAAAACAGATTTTAGTGAAACCAAATTTTTTTTAAATCTGTTAGTGAATATCTTTCTAACGAATCTGAAAAATCGAAGTTTCATAGCGAGAATCAAAAGTTATGGCCAAATGAATTTTCAGAAAGGTCGCTATAGAGAATATATAGCCCTTGAAAATTGGCATTTTGCAAACGACCTCAGAATTCGACGAAACCACTTTTGTTGGGTCTGGGATGTCAAATTATTGATAGGTTTAAAATTTCATAATTTTTGAAGTTAGTATGTGAGCGTGGCAAAGGAGAATATGTTTGGTCGATTTCTATTAAATTGGATCGACCAGAAAAGAGCCATTTTTCAAACGGTCTCAGAATTCGACGAAACTAGTTTTGTTGGGACCGTATCATCAAAACATAGCTAGATTTATTTTTTTGGAATTTTTAGAATCAGTATGTGGCCCTGGCTAATGGAAATGTACGTTCAAATCCAATATTGAATGTTTTATATTTTAATTTGAAGAGAAATTGACTGAAACAATTGAATGGGCCTACGAAACATGTCCTATTGTGTTCGGAATGGGGGTAATTAGCTAGGGACGACAGTCGTTGGGGTTGTATTGGAGTTGGTATGAGGCAAGGGTATTTTTGGGTTTTTAAAAATATATAAATAAATAAAAAATATCATTGGCCCATCATCTTTCTCTCTCCTCGTAACCCCTATATCGCGCACGGCGGAAACCCTTTCATTCTTTCCCAATCTATTTTCGGCCACCACGATCATCAAACGCCCCTGCCCCAGTTGAACTTTTTGAAGAACTCTCTCTCCTCTTCAAATCCATATAAGGAGCATCATTTATCGTTGAGTGTTTGAGGAGAACAATCGCCAAGAAGTCGAAGACTTCATAGCGCCGCCGCCGCCTCTCTGGTGGATCGAACAGGCCATCTCCCCCCTACGCACGTGCGCCTCTCCTCCCTCTTCCTCGTGGTGAAGACCGATCGACGAATCGCTGCACGGATTTGCGTGAAAATCAAAACCTAGTTTTGAACGAATAGTTGAGGTAACGGTTTATTTTATTTTAAACTTTTCTATAGCACTTTAAAGCGCTACAGTTTGGATTTCACAATAAAAATCATATCTTTTTCGTTTGTGGTCGAAATTCAGTGAAACAAGAGACAGTTGACTCGTGTGGACGTCTTCTACATTCTAGAAGAGACCGGATATTTTTTGAGCCTTCTGCTATTTTGGTGGAGTGGAACCCAATGTGAGATTTCTGAATTATAAACGATATGGAAAACAACGATGTATAAATTATATAGTCGAAGTATGAGTTATATAAGCGTTGTACACCTCATGTATAAGCGTTGTGTAAGTTGTATATTCGATGTATAAGTTATATATGCATTGTAAAAATGATATATGCATTGAAATAAATTGAAATGAAGTAAAATGAAATTGAAATATATTTATATATGAATATATATATATATATACTCCCCTCGTCCACAGACCATGGACGATATTTATTGGTTGTGATATTGTTTGGATTTTTGGTTGATGTGAAATTTGGTGAAAATCATGGATGATTGATTGTGGTTGAAAAATACCTGTTTGTGGTTGAAAATTATTTTGGATGAAACCACATAGGATTAGTTTATGGAAAAGAAAAATAAACATGCTCGTCTACGTACGAATTAGATGCATGAAATCCCCATTGTCAAAAACCGCGAGGTTTTAAGGTAGAGCGAGGAGCCGTACTAGGGACGGTGCCAGTTTTAACTACCCTGTCGTTATGCTGCCGAAATTTTCTGAAATATTTCTGTGTTTGATTTAACATTCATGGGATGAATGTTGAAATAAAATTCATGGGATGAATGTTGAAATAAAATTCATGTGTTGAATGTTGAAATAATATTCATGTGTTTAATAGAGCTCATGTGTTGAGTAAATTTATTTGAAAGATAAAAATAACATTTTTATCATATATATAGACTATATAAAAAAAATTAGTGTTTTAAATAAATTGTTTTACAATAAAAATCACATTTTTATTATATATATAAACTATAGAAAATATTCAAGTGTTGAATAGAAATTCATGTGTTGAATGAAGCTCATGTGTTGAGTAAATTTGTTTGAAAGATAAAAATAACATTTTTATTATATATATCAACTATAGAAAATATTCATGTGTTGAATAAAGGACTAGAACGATAAAAATCATATTTTTATCGTATGCGTGAAGTCAAAAACATTCATGTGTCGAATATATAGATTGAACAATAAAATCAACATTTTTATTATGAATATGAAGTGCTACAAATATTCATGGGTTGAATAAATATTTTTGATGATAAAAATATCATTTTTATCAAATATATGAAATGAATATGGTTTTGAAATAAAAGAATGAATTATATATATATATATATGTAAATATAATTAAAATAAAACGAATAGCGATGTTGCAGTTCTTGTTTTGAAACCGTGATTTCAAACGATTAGTGCGGGAGATCCGACCATCGGATTTTCCCGAAACCGCAACCGTTGGGTTCGCTTTGGAAATATCTTTCCAACGACACTAACTTTATAAAGATCCTACGGTTGGATTGTCTGGAATGTTTAATTCAAATCTAAAGAAAAACAGCGCCAGAATCGATTATATTTATATATATATAATTAAATTAAATCGAATAACGACGCTGCAGTTCATATTTTGAAATCGAAACTTCAAACGATTGTATCGGGAGATCCGACTGTCGAATTTTCCCAAAACTGAAATCGTTGGATTCGTTCTGAAAAGATCTTTCTAATGATATAAAATTTGTGAAGATCCAACATTCAGATTTTCAGATATGTGTAAATCAAATCTGAAGAAAAACAGCGCCACGGCCGCGTTATGGCCTGAAGCGTAGTTTGAATGAATTGGCTATTTTTAAATGAATAAAAATAGCGATAAATCGTTATAAAATATTATAAACGATATGGAATGGAAATACACTGAATTTTCCCGGTTTATTGGATATTTGATGGTTGAATGTGTTTGGCGTGAAAATTACATTTAAGAACAGAATTATTGATGTCGTACGGGGTTTTGGGGTCGTCATAACGTGGTATCAGAGCTTTGGTTAAGCTTAGTTCTGGAATATAACATATTAACGAACTCGTCAGAAATAGAACCAGTAGTGTTCTAGGACGAATAACTCATAACAGATAGGATCAGTAATGCCCTAGTATGAGTATAGCAGAATGAAATACACCTCGATATATGCATTTACATTCAAGTATATGTCTCTATGCTTTAAAATATCTTTTCTGTTGACCTGACACTTGATCTGCTATTTGCAGAAGTACTAGAAAATGAGTGTCAGAAACAGAAGAAGGAATGTTGAACCAGATCTAGAGGATCTATTTAAGAGATATCGAAATCTGGGTGGAGCACAATTCTCGGGCAATGAATCGATTATTCAAACTCAAGCTTGGATGAGTTCTGCTGAAAGAATTTTTGAGCGTTTCCAGTTGAGAGATGATAAGAAAAGATTAGTGGCATCTTGGGCGCTCAAAGATGAAGCTTTAATTTGGTGGGAAACAATCATTAAGGATAATCCAGAAGGTGATATCACTTGGGATAGATTCAAAGTGATTTTCAGTGAAAGATTTACTCCTCCAGAAGCAACTGACCGGTTATGCGATGAATTCTACTATTTGATACAAGGAGATATGAGCATTCCAGAATATCATAAGAAATTCAATGAACTTTCTCACTTTGCCCCTCATCTAATTCAAAATCTGAAGAGGAAGAATCTGAGATTTATTAATGGGCTTCAAAGAAAGTACCAAAGTAGTGTAATGGGGCATGTGAAGCTTCCTTTTTCAAAAATGATATATATGGCTTATCAGTATGAAGATCTAGATAAGCGAGGCCTTTTTGCCGAGGAAGAGGAAGTCAGTTTTAGCAACAAGAGGAAGTTTGAAACTGATAGCCCAGAGACAATTGCACAGCCAGATGCCAGTACGAAGTCTAAGTTCAGAAAGAAGCCTAGAATCAATAGGAAAAAGGTTAAATTTGAGAAAGAACCAATAACGACTGCCATATGCCTTAACTGCAATCAAAAGGGCCATCTGTCCAGGAAATGTAAATCTTTAAAGAAAGATGGATTTAAACCCGGTAGGAAGTCTCGAGTGATTAGGAAATGCCGGAAGTGCCATCAGGCTGGTCATATTGAGAAGAATCGCCAACTATTAAAGAAAAAGTAGGAAGCAGTACATGTGAATGAAGTGGCAGAAACTTCTGAGCCCTCAGCTAGTCAGGGAAGGTCTGATGTTCTAGAAGGCACGTTTATTGTCAAAAACATTCCAGTTAAAGTACTGTTTGATACAGGCACGTCACGAAGCTTTATTGCAAAGAATGCAGTTAAGAAATTGGCATGAAATTGAAAAATCTCAAAGAACCCATCACTGTCCTTAATCCGGTTGGGGGTTCCCTCGATCTTAGTTGGGTTTGTGGGGTGCCTGTCTCTTTTTCCTGTTATAAGTTCCCTACCATCTCTATCGTCATGAATTTTACTGAATTCAATCTTATTTTGGGATTGGATTGGTTAACCAAATATGAAGCAGAGGTTAAATGCGCCGAGAGAGTGGTCAGGGCAAAGACTAAATTAGGGAATTATATCACCATACCATGTGAATGTTCGAATTCAGATAGAAAATACTTTTGGTCAGCTCTGAGTGTTTCTCCTGCTCAGATAGAAAATATCCCTATAGTCACAGAGAATATTCCGGACCTCATAAAAGATATTCCTGTCGTCAAGAATTATGCAGATGTGTTCGAAGAAGTTTACCTCTGAAGAGAGAAATTGATTTCAAGATCGCTTTAATTACGAATGCAAGTCCAGTAGTGCACTCTATTCAGAGAATGGCTCTAAAGAAGAAAGAAGAATTAGACAATCAAACTCGACAGCTTGTATGGAAGGGCCTGATCAGGCCTAGTTTCTCTGATCGGGGAGCAGCAATGGTGTTTGTCCTAAAGTCAGACGTACTCTTCGACTATGTGTGGATTATCGAGACTTGAATAAACATACATTGAAGAACAAATATCCATTGCCGCAGATTGATGATTTTCTGGATCGATTGAATGGTGCACAAGTGTTTTCAAGGATGGACCTAGCTACAGGCTTCCATCAGCTTCGTATTGCCGAAGATTGTGTTCCTGTGACAGCATTGAGAGGTCCCGATTTGTTCTATGAGTGGTTAGTAATGCCATTCGGCTTATATAACGCTCCTGCCTATTTTGTGGATTTTATAAATCGAGTATTCCACAATGTCTTAAATAAATTTGTCCTGATTTTCATTGATGACATATTGATCTTCTCTAAGTCAGAGAGTGAGCACGCGAAACATTCGGAACAAGTGTTAGAAATTCTGCGAAAGAATGTCTTGAAGGCCAAACTTTCCAAATGTAAATTCTGGCAAGAGGATGTCAAATTTCTTGGCCACGTTGTATCAAAAGAAGGAATTTCTGTGGATCCCGGTAAAATCACTGCTATTCAAAATAGGAAGCAGCCTAGTACTCCGACAGAAGTCCAAAGTTTTCTTTGATTGGCTAGTTATTATCGGAAGTTCGTTAAAGATTTTTCGAAGATATCCAGTTCCTTAACAAAGCTTACAAAGAAGCACGCATGATTCAAGTGGACTCTCGAATGTGAGGAAGCTTGTCAGGAGCTAAAATTAAGATTAACGACTGCTCCAGTGTTAACGATTATCGATGGCAATCAAGACTTGAAAGTCTGGACAGATGCCTCTAGAGAAGGCCTTGGTGCAGTATTAATGCAAAGAGGTCAAGTGGTGGCTTATGCTAGCCGTCAGCTGAAACCGCATGAGAAAAATTTTGTTACTCATGATCTTGAGTTATTAGCCATTGTATTTGCTTTAAAAATCTGGAGGCACTATATTTTGGGTGAGAAATTCGAACTGTTTACAGATCATCAGTCGCTAAAGTTTCTATTCACCTTGAAAGACTTGAATCTGAGGCAGCAACGTTGGCTAGAGTTTCTTGCAGCATATGATTTTGGGATTTTGTACACTCCAGGGAAAGCCAATGTTGTGGCCGATGCGCTAAGTCGAAAGAATGCAATAATCGCCAGTTTTATTATTACGACTTCCTTGATTGACAAAATATCTATTCTTCAGAAGGATGATAATTTTATTAAGGATATGATTAGAAGGATTCTGAAAGGCGAACCCTTGGGTTATCAAATAGATAGCGATGGGATCCTGAGATTGAGAAGAAGGATTTGTGTTCCCGACATCCCCGAACTCAAAAGAGGAGTGTTAAACGAATGTCACAAGTCCAAGCTGAGTATCCATCTAGGTGTGACCAAAATGTATAACGATCTCAAGCGAACATTCCGGTGGAAGGCTATGAAAGGGACGTTTCAATATATGTTAGCAGGTGCTCTACTTGCCAACTAGTCAAAAGCGACCAACAGAAACTTGCTGGATTGTTGCAACCGCTGTGCATTCCAGGTTGGAAGTGGGAACATATTTCCATGGACTTCATAGTTGGTTTGCCCATAACCAGGAAAGGAAATAACATTATTTGGGTGATCGTAGATCGCTTCACGAAGACCGCCCATTTTATACCTGTCAAATCTAATAGAACTGCTCAAAGTCTAGCATAGATTTATTTCAAAGAAATTGTTAGCCTACATGGAGTACCGATCAGTATAGTTAGTGATAGAAATCCAATATTTACTAGCAAATTCTGGGAGGCATTTGAAGTAAAACCGGGGACCAAGCTGAATCTAAGCACCGCCTATCATCCTCAGACAGATGGTCAGACTGAGAGGGTGAATCGCGTACTAAAAGATTTATTGCGGGCTTGTGTTCTTGATTTTGGTGGATCGTAGGGAGTCCATTTGCATTTGGATGAGTTCTCATATCACAACAGCTACCAAGCGAGCCTGACAAAGTCACCATTCGAAGCATTGTATGGTAGACCGTGCCGATCTCCTGCTTGTTGGGTTGAACCTGGCAATAGACTTGTATTGGGACCAGATATGATCCGCGAAGCTGCGGATAAAGTTGATTTCATTAAGAAACGATTGCCAGTAGCTCAAAGCCGACAGAAGAGCTATGAAGACTCGAGAAGGAGGGATTTAGCATTTGCTGTTGGTGACTATGTGTATCTAACAGTTTTTCCGATGAGAGGAGTAATTTGATTTGGCAAAAAGTGGGAAGTTGGCGCCCAAATTTATTGGTCCATTCCCTATACTTAGACGGATTGGAACTCTCGATTATAGAGTTCAATTTCCTAATTGGTTGCCAGGGGTGCATGATGTATTTCACGTATCTCAACTTCGAAAGCATGTTCATGATCCAGACTTGATCATGGAAGAAGCAACACAGTGGGATATAGAAATTACTCCAGAATTGGCTGTGAGAAGAGAGCCACAAAAGATAATTGGCAAAGAAACCAAAGAACTGAGGAACAAGAAGGTTCACTTAGTCAAAGTGCAATGGAGTGGAGATCCACGAGATTGTACTTGGGAAACAGAGGACGACATTAAGAAAGCCTATCCTAAGTGCAGGGTGGATATCTCTGATTGACTCTGGTGCAAGGTACATTTACCGTATTTTGAAATTTCCATTATGTTCTCTACTTTGTTGTTATTTTCTTTTCATGGATGTAAACTTTTAATTCTATAGTCTGATTATTTTAAAAGAGTATATGAATCAATTAGTATATTTTTGAAAAGTTAAAAACAAATTGATTGTTGGTTGTGTTGTGTGATAGTGGATTTGATTAATAAAATTATTATAATGATAGTTAATCTAAACAATGAATGAAGGGTAAATCTATGCTGTTAAATCAAGTATTGAACTGATTTAAAAATAGATAGAAATATATACATATGCATTACGTACGTTTGAACAGGTAAATGGATTAGCCGTTGAGTAAAGAATTTATTTGCGTGCCCGACAAATAGGTAAACCTTAATGAGTTGGATGCGCAATTTTATTATTATATCAAATCCTGTGAATGCCATTAGATGCGGAGTGCTGGTTGTTCTATGTGTAATAATAAATGTCGCCATAGGATAGTAACAATTAATTTTGAACTACACTACATGGCATACTTCTTGAAGATAGGTATACTTCATCGTATACCACAAAAGCATTTGGGGCTTGTGTGACGAGGTAGAAGATTTACCATACGAGCGAGAGGCTTGTATGGCGATGACTATATATTACAGGTTGAACTGATGAATGATATGGACCATATAAAGTGTATCGGTAAATTGCAGGATTAATAAAAACACCACACGGGTCTGGGGATGACAATAAACACGTCTCTCTGGTCACTAAGGCACAAAAAACCATTTATAGGGTGACGAGAATTTATTCTCTGGAGTTATGATTTATACACACTCCCTGTGGACACCGGAATATATCACTATAGATATGTGCATGCTTATTAGGATTTATTGGGTACCTAATACGGCCCAATAAATTTCCAAACCCCTCCTCGTACAAAGGAGGTTATGGTGAAATTTTTCAAAAATTTAGGGTGTTAGTCAAATTTTTGAAGAATTCGAAAATTCTTAGAGACTGAAAAGTTAAAGAATGGAAGCCAGGAGGAAAGTTGAGTTGGTTAATTAAACAATTTTCGACTTCATTCCTTTTCGAGGACGAAAAGTTTTAAGTGGGGGATTGTAACAACTCGGAAAACCTGAGCCAATTTAAATTTTTTAATTTGGCTATTTTTATGAATTTTAGATATTTAAAATAAATTATTTTAAATAATAACGACGAAAAGTATGTTTGAATCGATGTTTGAAAATAAATATAATTATTTTAAATTATAAACAAGGCCTGAAATGGCGCGGCAGTTTCAAAATTGTAATTCAAACTTTGACTGAATGTACTGGGTGCAAAATAAAATGAATTTTAGTGAAACCAAAAATATTTAATTCTATTAGTGAATATCTTTCTAAAGAATCTGAAAAATCGAAGTTTCATAGTGGGAATCAAAAGTTATGGCCAAATGAATTTTCAGAAAGGTCGCTATAGAGAATATATAGCCCTTGAAAATTGGCATTTTGCAAACGACCTCAGAATTTGACGAAACCACTTTTGTTGGGTCTGGGATGTCAAATTATTGCTAGGTTTCAAATTTCATAAATTTTGAAGTTAGTATGTGAGCGTGGCAAAGGAGAATATACTTGGTCAATTTCTGTTAAATTGGATCGACCAGAAAAGGGCCATTTTTCAAACAGTCTCAGAATTCGATGAAACTAGTTTTGTTGGGAACGTATCGTCAAAACATAGCTAGATTTATTTTTCTGGAATTTTTAGAATCAGTATGTGGCCCCGGCAAATGGAAATGTACGTTCAAATCCAACATTGAATGTTTTATATTTTAATTTGAAGAGAAACTGACTGAAACAGTCGAATGGGCCTACGAAACATGTCCCATTGTGT
Organism: Allium sativum; assembly: GCA_030737875.1. Lineage (NCBI taxonomy): Eukaryota > Viridiplantae > Streptophyta > Magnoliopsida > Asparagales > Amaryllidaceae > Allium > Allium sativum. The sequence goes on along the minus strand of CM060915.1, from coordinate 973,387,268 downwards.
TTGGAATGGGGGTAATTAGCTAGGGACGACAGTCGTTGGGGTTGGATGGGAGTTGGTATGAGGCAAGGGGTATTTTTGGGTTTTTAAAATATATAAATAAATAAAAAAATATCATTGGCCCATCATCTTTCTCTCTCCCCGTAACCCCTATATCGCGCACGGTGGAAACCCCTTCATTCTTTCCCGATTGATTTCCGGTCGCTACGATCATCAAATGCCCCTGCCCCAGTTGAACTTTTTGAAGAACTCTCTCTCCTCTTCAAATCCATATAAGGAGCATCGTTTATTGTTGAGTGTTTGAGGAGAAAGATCGCCGAGAAGTCAAAGACTTCACAGCGCCGCCGCCGCCTCTCTGGTGGATCAAACTGGCTATCTCCCCCCTGCGCACGTGCGCCTCTCCTCCCTCTTCCTCGTGGTGAAAACCGATCGACGAATCGCTGCACGGATTGGCGTGAAAATCAAAACCTAATTTTGAACGGATAGCTGAGGTAACGTTTTATTTTATTTTAAACTGTTCTATAGCACTTTAAAGCGCTACGGTTTTTGATTTCACAATAAAAATCATATCTTTTTCGTTTGTGGTCGAAATTCAGTGAAACAAGAGATAGTGGACTCGTGTGGACGTCTTCAAGTTTCTAGAAGAGACCGGATATTTTTCTGAGCCTTCTGCTATTTTTGGTGGAGTGGAACCCAATGTGATATTTCTGAATTATAAACGATATGGGAAACAACGATGTATAAATTATATAGTTGAAGTATGAGTTATATAAGCGTTGTACACCTCATCTATAAGCATTGTATAAGTTGTATGTTCGATGTATAAGTTATATATGCGTTGTAAAAATGATATATGCGTTGAAATAAATTGAAACGAAGTGAAATGAAATTGAAATATATTTATATACGAATATATATACTCCCCTCGTTTACAGACCATGGACGATATTTATTGGTTGTGATATTGTTTGGATTATTGGTTGATGTGAAATTTGGTGAAAATCATGGATGATTGATTGTGGTTGAAAAATACTTGTTTGTGGTTGAAAATTATTTTGGATGAAACCACATTGGATTAGTTTGTGGAAAAGAAAAATAAACATTCTCGTCTGCGTATGAATTAGATGCATGAAATCCCCATTGTCAAAAACCGTGAGGTTTTAAGGTAGAGCGAGGAGCCGTACTAGGGACAATGCCGGTTTTTCTGAAATATTTCTGTGTTTGATTTAAAATTCATGTGCTGAATGTTGAAATAAAATTCATGTGTTGAATGTTGAAATAAAATTCATGTGTTGAATGTTATAATAATATTCATGTGTTGAATGGAGCTCATGTGTTGAGTAAATTTATTTGAAAGATAAAAATAACATTTTTATCATATATATAGACTATATAAAAAAATTAGTGTTTTAAATAAATTTTTTAAACTAAAAATCATATTTTTATTATTTAGAAAATATTCATGTGTTGAATAGAAATTCATATGTTGAATGAAGCTCATGTGTTGAGTAAATTTGTTAGAAAGATAAAAATAACATTTTTATTATATATATCAACTATAGAAAATATTCATGTGTTGAATAAAGGCCTAGAACGATAAAAATCATATTTTTATCGTATGTGTGAAGTCAAAAACATTCATGTGTCGAATATATAGATTGAACAATAAAATCTACATTTTTATTGTGAATATGAAGTGCTAAAAATATTCATGTGTTGAATAAATATTTTTGATGATAAAAATGTCATTTTTATCAAACATATGAAATGAATATGGTTTTGAAATCGAAGAATGAATTATATTTAGATATATATTTATATATATATATATATATGTAAATATAAGTAAAATAAAACGAATAGCGAAGCTGCAGTTCGTGTTTTGAAACCATGATTTCAAACGGTTAGTGCGGGAGATCCGACCATCGGATTTTCCCGAAACCGCAACCATTGAGTTCGCTTCGGAAATATATTTCCAACGACACCAACTTTGTAAAGATCCAACAGTTGGATTGTCTGGAATGTTTAATTCAAATCTGAAGAAAAACAGCGCCAGAATCGATTTTATATATATATATATATATATATTAAATCGAATAACGACGCTGCAGTACGTATTTTGAAATCGAAACTTCAAACTATTGTACCGGGAGATCCGACCGTCGGATTTTCCAAAAACTGAAACCTTGGATTCGTTTTGAAAAGATCTTTCTAATGATATAAAATTTGTGAAGATCCAACGGTTAGATTTTCAGATATGTGTAAATCAAATCTAAAGAAAAACAGTGCCACGACCACGTTACGGCCTGAAGCGTAGTTTGAATGAATTGACTATTTTTAAATGAATAAAAATAGCGTTAAATCGTTATAAAATATTATAAACGATATGGAATGGAAATAAACCGAATTTTCCCGGTTTATTGGATATTTGATGGTTGAATGTGTTTGGCGTGAAAATTACATTTAAGAACAGAATTATTGATGTCGAATAATTTAAACATTGAAATGAATTGATTTATATTCTAAATATACGTGAATTATTTGAAAAGACCGAGTTAAATCTCATTTCAAATAATTGAACGGCGAGAAGAAGTTGATGATGAAGACGGTGGTTAAAGACCGGAGATCTTCACCTCGGTTGGATGATAACTGATGTCTTGATTGGGAGGCATCCCGAAATATAGATAATAAGTGGTGATCGTCCAGACGTACTTGGAGATCGATGGATTTGCGAGGTATATAGTGCCTCCGGTTGCGTTCAGACCCAGAACGAACTTGTAAATGGACTGTATGTTTGACAATGGATTTGTTCTGTGCTGATTGATCTGTATTAAATATATATCTGTTCGGCGGCGGATAATTTATTCTCTTTCTTAACGCCCTTCTCTGAGACATAAGAGCTCAGAGGTTATATATCGATAGAAATCAGTCGCATGGAGTGAATTGCCTGTGTAGCATGCCTAAGTGGCAGATGATCAAGGCTTTTGTTGAAAAGCAAAGTCTTGTGGTTGATGATCAAAGCACGGACTGTGTGGCATAGCTTTGTGTATAACGTTGATTCACGAACCTCACACCCCGGTATGAACCAGAAACGGGAGAGGACATCAGGGAGGACATGCGTTTTCTTCTAGCTAGGGTGGTGTAAGTGACCTACCAGCCCTGACATTTGTATTATTTTCACCTGTGTGGTTGTTGCTGTTGCGAGGCGCCTCGGATATATCGGTGACTATGTGGAGCCGATGGAGTCATTGGACTCATTTACGCCTCAAAGGTTGGGGAAATGCAGTGTTCAGGCATTTTAATCCACATCGGTGGACCGGCCCTAACGATCCAAGGGATCACCTGTGTCTGGGTCTTGAGGCTCGGGCTAGACAGTCTCGAATTCGGTAAGGACTATCTTTTGCCTTGGTTCATGACGGAAATCCAATTTCCAAGTACGACACCGTGCGGTTTTGATTGTATACCTATATATGGCGACATAGCGGTATGGGGCATTAATGCCATCTATGATTGATACTTATGATTTGAAATTGTTTTTGAAACAAATAAACACTAGTAATAATACCAAATGCCTTTGTTTTATTCGTATCAAGCATATTTGGCCATTATAAGGTAAAAACTCTATCCTTCGGTTTGCGTTGCATTGTGTGATGGGAACTGAGTCTTATAATGGCTTCATTTTTATAAAAAGCATTGCGATGTTTAAAAGATTTACTTGTTTTTAAAGCACTGGCAATCCAATGGTGTGAAACCGTTCCGCGAAAGTGGCGTGGTCCTGTGATTGGCCATACTATAAAACATGTTAAGAAGATTTCTTATACCAGTCCCATGACTGACTCGTAGTTTGTTTCACTTGCAAACTCGGGTGCCCCTTTTTCTACACGGGTATCCTTGTGTTCAGGTTTTAGCAGGCTCTTTCTGGATAGCTGGAGCTGAAGATGGATTCTATCATTTATTCCTTTTTATGTTGTTCAGCTCCTATTGTACATATTATGTTTTGTTTTCCGCTGTAGGCATTTATGTATAACTAAACTGTATTTTGTACTAAGTATGATCCTGTATACTGTGTAACTCTGATGATTATGTTTATCCAGTGTATTATTTGTACATTATCTGGTATATTTATTTAATTCTGTTCTGCTATTATCTGTTTATGTGTTATATTCCAAAGATTACCCTTGCCACCGTCGTACGGGGTTTTGGGGTCGTCATATATAAAATCCATATAACTAAAATTATATGGTAGTTGGTTGAGTCACACTCCAATTCAGAAATGATGAATATTTTAAAATAACGAATATTTTAAAGTAACGAATATTTTAAAGTAATATTCAGTAAAGGATTAAAATGTAAATTTATGTCCGATTTTGGATGGACGAGAAAATGTTGAAACATTTGAAGCAGTGTTGATTAGAATTGCGCCATTTTAACATAAACGATTTTATTCATTTTTATAATGAATATTAAAAAAGAAATGATTTCAAAATCTGATATTTTGAAAATATTATAATTTAAATATTATAATGATAAGGAGTATTCAATTTTGATTTAAAACTGAAATGAAAGTGGGAATCGTTTTTAAAACGAATTTATAAAATCGGTTTTGAACGAAATATATTTTATTTTTATATATACATATATATACATATTATTGGCTTGAATAGAACGTGTCGCGCAGCGACCGTTCGCGAATTTCGACCATTACCTTCAAATGGACGTAACGGGAGATTCGACCATCGGATTCTTCTAAAACCAGAACTGCTGGGTTCGTATCGAAAAGAGCTCTCCAATTAAAATAAGAGATTTAAATTTGAATGGTCGGATTTTAAAATATATACAAATCAATTTTAGAAAAGGTCGCTATGAATGCAGTCTAGTGGCCGTTATTGGAAACCGACTGTACGGGCCTTAATAAAATTATTAAAAATATGGAAAAATTATGTAAAATCAGAATAAATGATTTGGAAAGATTTTGGATGGAAATTTCCAAGTTTAAAAGAAAAGATATTTTTATCAAAATGAACTAGTTATTAACTAGAATAAAAACCAGTGTTTTCAAATAATAAATTGGACAGAGAAATTGTTATAAAATAACAAGAATTTTTCCAATGTATAAACTGAAATGGATTTGAATCGAAATTATCTTAGGTATATTTTGATATTAGATTCCATGATTATGCAGATATTGTGGAGTAATTTGGAAGATATATATATATATATATATATATATATATATATCATTATTCCCAATGCGATATTTGTTGATTTCAGAATTTGATATTGAATATAAGCCAATATAATTTCTATTCAGAGCCTTGTATTTAGTACTAAATTGGATTTTGGGTTTATCAGTGAATGGTGTACTAAATAACACTTGTTCTTTAACTCGATTAACAGTAAAGAGATGATTTTGAATTTATAAATCTTTTTATTAAGATTTAATGGAAATTTTCCAAAGTAAAGTTTTCCAATTTAATATATTAAATTGGATTTGAATGGAACTCGATTGGCTAATAATCGAGATGAGCTTCTGTGAATGAAGACCATTACTATATATGGAATTTAAAAGGCTTTGCCGCTATTCTATTTATATTATTAGTTTGATATGGGAATTTATATCGATTATATGCTGTTATGATTTTCGTGTAGATTCCATTTTGATGGAAGATGATTTTGGGTTTATCATGAATGATGTTTTAAAGGATATTCGTTCTTTTACCCAGTTAAAGATGGGATTTATTTCCTAAATTTGAATAATCATTAGGTAATGATTTTTGAAGATTAAAACTGAACTAGAGTTTTCATGAATCTTTAATTAGATTGGAATCGGAATGAGATAATTAAATTTATCGAATTCATGAAATGATCAAGAATGGAGTACCACCAGTTTTACTCAAGGCAATAGTTAAATCTTTAATTAGATTTGAAACGAGAAATGGTAATTAAATTTACCGATAACACCATTGGTATTAGATATGTAGTACTACCAGTTTTTCTCCATGGGATGAATAGGTTGGGTTGGAAAGATAAAATAAATGATTACTTTGGTAAGGCGATAATTCCAACTAGTCAATAAACCTTAATTTGGTTTAGAATTTTTGAAGGATAAATTAAAATCTTTTGAAAACGATATTAAAGGAAGATTAAAGAGAAAATTTAAAAGAATTTATCTTTGATAAAATTAATGGGAACCTTTCCCTAAAGATGTGAATATTTAAATAAAATAATATTCTGAATTGGAATGAGGCATATGATGTGTTTTTATAATACTTGATTATAAAATACACGAGTTGTTCAGAAAGACCGGGTTTAACCCATTATGAATAACTGATACGGCGACTAAATGTCGATGGTACGAAGACGGTGGTTGAAGACCGAAGATCTTCACATCGTTTGGATGATTACCGATGTCTTGATTGGGATGTACACCAAAGAAAAGGTAATAAGTGGTGATCGTCTAGACGTACTTGGAGATCGATCGGATATGCGAGGGTCTCTCTCCATTATTGGACATATGGGACGAGGAGTAAGGCGCCTCCAGTTTCGTTCAGACCCAGAATGGACTTGCAAATGGATAGTGTGTCTGACATTGTATTCCTTTATACTGTATTCATTGATCTCTGCTAAATATATATCTGTTTGGTGGCGGAGAATTATTCTCTTGCTTAACATCCTTCTTTGAGACGTACGAGCATAGAGGTTATATATTGGTGGAAATCAGTGGTATGGTATGTGACGATAGTGTGGCATACTGAGATGCAAATGATCAAGGCTTTTGTTGAAAAGCAGAGTCTTGCGGTTGATGACCTAAGCACAACTTTAATTAGCATAAATTTGTGTAGCATTAATTCGCGAGCTTCACACCTAGGTATGAACAAAAAACGAGATAGTGACTGCATGGAAATGGACATATGTTAGTTCTAGTTGTGAGCAACGTCATGGTGTAGAGCCTAGACTGTTTACTTATGTGGATGTTGCATATTATTTGATGGAAAGCGATGTACCTCGGAATTAGGCCCAGATATGATTTGAGTCCCTAGTGGCTCTAGAGTGGTCGACATTACTAGCCCAATTTGGAGGTTCGATAGAACTGGCTAACTTATAGTTTATGATATAACTAATCATCGACGGATGATCGGCCATGAAGATCCAAGCGGTTCACTACGGGGGATCCTGAGGCTAATGCTAGCATGTCTCGAAATTGTTGAGTCAAGATTTCAAAGTATTTTGATTAATAACAAGGAGAAGTTTCATGATCGACAAAAAGAAGAGAGTGATATCATAAGTTAGAGCGTAAGTAAGAGGTTGATTATTTAGTGTTTTAGTTGTGTTATAAATGCTAAAATCTATCCTCAAATAATCATATACCTCATTATTGTGAATGTATATATGTATATATATGAATTCACATTTGTTGTGCATATTGCCAGAAACCGGTCGACCGGTTTCAAAATAGGCGGTCGACCGTTTCTGGGTAAAAATGCACAAAATGTGCATACATACAAGTAAGGTATATATATTCAAATTCCAGCCCACTAGTTAATTTTGACCTGTTGACCGATTTTCGAACTGAAAGCAACACTTTGAATAGACATCTCTTTTCATCAAAAGTTGCTTCTTTTTCCTTTCATCAAAAAATCATTTCTCTTCAATGCTTCTCTTCATTAATGGTTACGAATGTTTAATCATTATATAAACATCGTTAAATCATTATCCAAAAATAGAATCATTCTCAATTTTTTGATCTATCTTGTACTCTACTATGTATTCAAAAAGAGCTCATATTCAATATACTATCGTTTGAATCTCAAAGCTTACTTAATATTCTTGTGATTCAATACGATATTCACTTCCAAATCTTCACATACATCAAATTATATTTGAGGATAAGATTATAGGAAGGGTGTACTACAAGTGACAAATCCATGTTGAAAAGAGCACAAGTTGTCAACATACAAATTGTAATCTTAGTTGTTGAAGTCCTCAGAGTTGTAAGAGGCGAATTGTGAAGTCCTCGTGTTGATAGAGGCATGAAATCCCGTTCTGTTGTTCGGGTGTTGTAAACCTATTTCCTTCGGGTGAAGTGAGGTTATTTGTTTAGTAAAATTCCAGATAGAAGTCTGGGACTGGACGTAGGACGGTGTTCCGAACCAGTATAAAAATCTCTGGTGTGATTTTTCCTTTTTACTGCATTTACTATTATATAGTTCTGTGATTAGCTATTACTTCATTCTTGAATATTGTTCGTCATATTACACAATCCTTGTGTGTATTATACTTAGCACATATACAAGCACAGTTCTTTCAATTGGTATCAGAGCGAGGTTATCTTATAACCGTAACACAGTTATTTGATATATTCGTGTAATATGGCAAATAACCCAAGTTCTAGCACTCAAAACACCACCTACACGGAAGGTCAATCAACACAAAGGCATCCATTCTTTAATGGTCTTAATTATAGCTATTGGGCAACACGTTTGTCATTTTATATGTAGTCAAATAGCTATAATGCCTGGAATGCTACACAAAAATAAATAGTGAATCCAACAACTGAGTATTCAGAATGGACATCGGCTGAGAAAACGGCAGCAGACGTAAATGCAAAAAATATGTTGTTTTGTGCATTAGACCAAAATGAATATAACCGTGTTAGTATTTGCACCACTGCTTATCAAATTTGGCAAACGATAAAAACCACTCATAAAGGTACTAACAAGGTTAAACAAGCCAAAATAGCCATGCTGAAAAGTAAGTTTCAAAATTTCAAAATGAATTCAAATGAGACTATCAACGATATGTATTCACGATTTCAAACTATTCATCATGCACTTATTGGCTTAGGACAAAAATATTCAGATTTTGATGTTGTCTCGACAGTCCTACATTTTCTAACTAGTGAATGGGAAGGAAAAGTATTGGCGATTGAAGAAGCTAATGACCTTTCCATCATGATGCTAGATGAATTGATAGCAAATCTAATGTCCTATGAAGCTAATTTGCAGGCTAGAAAACAACAGAAAGAAGAAAAGAAAAATGTAGCATTTCATGCTTAGAAGGATTAAAATGAATTAGAATCTGAAGAAGAAAACTTAGCTTTTATTGCAAAAGGATTCAAAAAATTCCTAAAACATCGGAAAGCTATTCGATATAATAAAATAAAATTGGTTCAAATAAACCTTCATCACCAGCTATAGAATATTTCAACTATCATAAAAAGGGGCACATGCACAAAGATTATCCGGAGCAAAAGAAGAAGTCAGAAAATGACAAGTTCAAACACAAGAAGGACAAATTCAAGAAACGAGCTTTCTCAGTTACATGGGATGACTCAGACTCATCTTCATCAGAAAGTGACAGCGATTCAGAAGATGAACAAGCAAATGTTTGTTTCATGGAAACAGAAGATGAGGTAAAAATTCCTACATTTGATGAAGTTCTTGATATTAATGCTGAGTTAATAGTTAGATTCAAAGATATGAAACGACAATGCAAACAAACCAAAGCAGATTTAAGTAGAGCAGAATTTGAACGTGATATGCTAAGAGACGAGAAGAAAATATTAGAAGAGGAACTTGAAGAATTTTAAGAATCGTCATCTAATATTGATTCTCAATTATCTCTTTTGAGTCAAGAAATTGAAACTCAAAAAGAGAAAAATGATGTTCTTACTACTGAAAAGCATGAGCTTAAGGCAAAAGTCAAAATTCTAGACCTAGAAAAATCTAGTTTACAAACTAAGTTAGATGACACAAAATGTTTCTAGCTTCAGCAAAGGTCGAGAAAATTTGACAAAAATTATTGAAAATTCACAATCTGCTACAAATTAACAAGGTTTGGGTTATAAGAAAAAAGATACCAAGAAGCATTTTAGTAATAAAAGAAAGAAAACTGTACAAAAAACTAAAGCTAAGAAAAATCTTAGTTTATTATATTCCAAACCAAAGCCGGTTGTGAAATTTCAAAAGAAAAATGTCAAGACTATCAAAATATGGGTTCCTAAAACAACAATTTGATTAGGAACAAATACATTCAGAATTTTTTGAATACTGTGCATCATAATTCCAATTATTTATATAAAGGGGATACCGGACCCGTATGGGTTTGGACTCCTAAGATCTAACTCTTAGGATCCCATAAAAAGTGGGTACCATGGACTTAATTTTATATTTTGCAGGTCCCACTAAAGAAAAGAGGAAAGTGGATATTAGACAGTGGTTGCTCGAAGCATATGACTAGAGACAAGAGCTTATTGACAAATATCACTTATTCAGATGGTGGCTCCGTCACTTTTGGAGATAATTCAAAAGGCTATATCATCGGCAAAGGCGATGTGAGCAATTGCGGTACATCTAACTTACCTCTTATTACTAATGTCATGCTAGTTAAAAATTTGAAATTTTTTTTGCTTAGTATTAGTCAGTTATGTGACAAGGGCTTTACCATTTCCTTTTCTAATAATAAGTGTAGTATCTTAGATAAAGATCATGAGTTAGTTTTCGAAGGATATAGAGACAAAAATATTTATATTCTAAATATGAATATCAATTACAATTCAGATATGTGTCTTGTAGCAAATGATAATGATCCATGGCTATGGCACAAACATTTCTGTCATATAAACTTCAGAACTATCGACAAGCTAGCCAAAAATGATCTAGTTAGAGGACTACCCAAAATGAGCTTTACGGCTGATAACATTTTTGATGCATGTCAATTAGGAAAATTGACTACATTTAAATCCAAGAACATCATATCAACATTACAACCACTTGAAATACTACATATGGATTTATTCGGACCAACACAGGTTCAGTCGATAAATCATAGTCGATATGTGTTTGTAATTGTTGATGATTACTCTCGTTATACTTGGGTAATTTTCTTGAAAAACAAAAGTGACACTTTCGATTATTTCAAATATTTCGTCAAGAAAATTCAAAAATAAAAAAGGCTTAAAATTAAGAATATAAGAAGTGATCATGGAGGAGAATTCGAAAATAATGAATTTGAACATTTTTGTACAAAGAATGGTGTATATCGTAATTTTTCGTTTCCTAGAACTCCTCAACAAAACGGAGTTGTAGAACGAAAAACCGGACTTTACAAGAATGTGCAAGAACATTATTAAATGGATCTACTTTACCAAAACATTTTTGGGCAGAAGTTGTTGCAACTGCATGTTATGAATCGTGTGTCCATTAGACCTCTCACCAAGAATACATCTTATGAGTTATTTTATCAACGAAAGCCAAATATATCATACTTCAAAGTTTTTGGTTCTAAGTGCTTTATTTTAAATACGAAAGACCATTTCGGAAATTTTGATCCAAAATCCGATGAAGGAATATTTGTCGGATATTCGGAACGAAGAAGGCCTATCGTATATTTAATAAAAGAACTAAAACTATTGAAGAATCACTTCATGTTTCATTCGATGAATTCTATAAGCCATCTCATAATATAATAGATGATGACGATATTATAGTCACTAAAAATCCAATCATCACAAATACTGACTCTGACTCTGAAATTATTGAGAATATTCCTCAACCAGTTGTGATACCCTCTCCATCAAGATTTCGATCTCCACCTAGGATACTAAGAGATCATCCGGTACAAAATGTAATTGGAGAAGTAACATCACAAATTAGAACAAGGAGTCAACTCAACCAAATGGGTCATGTTGCGTTTCTTTCAAATATCAAACCTATGAATCCAAAATAAGTTGCTATTGATGATTACTGGATCATTGGCATGCAGGAAGAACTAAATCAGTTCGAGCGCAATGATGTCTGGGAACTTGTTCCAAGACCAACTGATCAGTCAGTTATTGGTACAAAATGGGTCTATAAGAATAAGGCCGATAAACAAGGAAATATAACCAGAAATAAAGCAAGATTAGTAGCACAAGGATATAATCAGAAAGCAGGTATCGATTATGAAGAAACTTTTGCACCAGTTTCACGACTAGAAGCTATCAGGATCTTATTATCCTTTGCTTGTCATCATAATTTTAAACTTTATCAGATGGATGTCAAAAGTGCTTTTCTAAATGGATTTATCAAAGAGAATGTATATGTCGAACAACCTCCCTTGTTCGTACATGAAAAACATCCGGATTATGTATACAAACTTAAGAAAGCTTTGTACGGTTTGAAACAAGCACCTCGTGATTGGTATGAACGATTACGCAGCTATCTCAGTGATTCAGGACTTCAAATTGGTAAAGTCGATCAGACTTTATTCATTAAACATTCTCGACAAGATATATTGGTTATCCAGATATATGTAGACGATATTATCTTTGGTTCCACAAACGATAAATTCTGCAAAGAGTTTGCGAATATTATGACCAAAGAATTTGAAATGTCTCATATGGGAGAACTATCATATTTTCTTGGTCTTCAAATCAAGAAACTTTCCAACGGTATTTTTATTAATCAAGAAAAATACTGTGGAAATCTAATCAATCGCTATGGTTTAGAAAATACATCTGGTAAAACTACACCTAGTACAACTATACATCTTGAAAAAGATGAACATGGAAAAAGTGTTGACCAAAAATTATATCGAAGCATGATTGGTTCTCTTCTTTATCTTACCACAAGTCGTCCAGATATAATGACGAGTGTTTGTCTATGTGCATGATTTCAAGCAAATCCAAAAGAATCACATTTGCGAGCAGTAAAACGTATAATACGTTATCTTAATAATACCAAAGACTTGGTTCTTTTCTACCCAAAAGATTGTCCATTCGAATTAGTATCCGATAGTGATGCTGATTTCGGAGCCTCTCGTACAGATAGAAAGAGTACAAGTGGTACGTGCCATTTTATTGGAAAATCACTTGTCTCTTGGTTTAAAAAGAAACAAAATTGAATTTCACTATCGACATGTGAAGCTAAGTATATGTCAGCAGCTCTTGCTTGTACTCAAGTACTATATGTGCAACAAACACTTTGTGATTTTGATATTCATGTATCAAACTCCATTATATATTGTGATAACACAAGTGCGATTAACTTATTAAAAAATCTAGTAAATCATTCTTGAACAAAGCACACTGATATTCGACATCATTTCTTGATAGATAATATTGAAAAAGGAAACATATGTCTTGAATATATCCAGACTGAACATCAACTAGCGGGCATTTTTACTAAGCCTCTACATGAATCAAGTTTTATTTCTTTGCATAGAGAGCTTGGTTTGATCTCTAGAACTGAACTTGATATGTAAAACTCTAAATTATATACATATGAATTGTCAATTTCTTTTTAACCAGTGCTTTAATTTTTCATATTTCAGCTGTTAAGTAGTATCCCTATTTTTAGTAAGAAATTATGAGCTATCCATTTTTTTTGCCATCTATATTCCTTGAACCTTTTTAACCACTACTCTATATATAGACAAATCTATATATATATATATATATATATTTGTGTGTGTGTGTGTGTGTGTGTGTGTCACTCATTCTCCTTTTCGCATCCCCTTACTATCTTAATCGAGTTCAAATATTTCAAAATAGCTCATATCTGTGATGAATGTGCACAGAGGTCACATATTTCGGTTACCAGTTCTGAATCAGAGGAATACTATTCTCCAGAAACACTGAAAAGTAGACCAAAATGTACTCATACCCCCGGAAATACATCAAAGTTTAAACGTGCACAGAAGGCATCGTTTTGCTCCCCACAAACTAGAGATAAGATAAATGAGATTCACCACTACCAGAAACATCAAATTGATCTCCATTTACAACTCCATTACGAGCAAAAACTTACTTCCGACCGTTTATCTCTCTTAGAACGCATGGCTTCGTTTTTCTGTAGCACGGAAAAACATGGAGTTTATGAACCTATGCCTCATGTTCCTTCATCATCAAGGAGTCCTAATTCATGGGATAGGAATTATAGTCGAAATGAAGGAGCAAAGGAAACTTGGTCACCATGGACACCAAGAGTTACCAATATTAAAGAAGTTTCCGAGAACAACTCCTTGTAACGACCCGCAAATTCGAGCCCTTTGCGTCGACCAAATACAATACAAGCCCGACCCAAATTGCACGAAAATACGGATCATTAATAGAAAGAAATAAGAGGGTGAGAAAGATAAGATAGAACTAATAGAATAGAAGAAGAAGAAGAACACAACTGAGCAGAATCAGAGTAAACACGAATCTCACAGCGGAACGAATAAAATATATTATATAACATAACTTTGGAATACAAATCTGTTTTGTATATACATACCATATCAGAGTACAATATATCATATCACAGCGGAAATAATCTTTAAATACTAATGGTGAAGCCTTCTGCCTTTCAGCTCCTCCAAGTGAATCTGCAAAGCCTGAAACACTTGTATGCCCATACAAATTTAGGCACCCAAGAGTTTATGGAAAACAAACAAAATAAACTTTGGGTCAGTCATGGGACTGGTGTGAGTAAATTCCAACCATATGGTTTAACTTTTAAAATCCTTTTGAAACAAAAGGATAATAGTAAGACCAGCCCACACATAAACATGGACGGTTTTTACCTTACTATAACCCAAAACATTTTGATATCAAAATCCAGTGATATTATAATAATGTCTAATCAAGTAAATAACAAAATAGTAGAACGCTTGCATCTCACGCTATACATACATAGTATAAAATCAAAAACCGCGGGGCGCTTATTGAAGATTGAATTCCAACTATGACAAGGTATGGGACCACCAACCGATAGTGTATCTCTAGAGGCGAATACATCGGGTTCAACAAGAACGTCTTGCAACCCGGCCCACACATGACCGACCACTCATTTCTCTTGAGTGTATCGAATGTATATCACCAACGGTTGGGCTCAAACCACCGTTCCCGAATGGGCAGAATCGATAGAGTAAGAAACAAAAGGAATTTCTCTAGACAGGTGATTATACACCCCAATGGGAGCGACCCACATAGCCATGCTGCCTGCCCTATTTTTTGTCATTTCCCGGTTGTGAAGCTTGAGGCTACGTCTATCTTTTAGAACATCTGGCCACCATACACTTTGAATGCCACATCGTCAAACCCATCAAATCACTAGTTGATCTTCCCAAAAATATTACGGGTACAAAAGCTAAGAGAAACGAATTTCTCCGCCACCAGACGTAATACTTTGAAAAGATCGTCTTATGTGACCGTTAGGAATACTTTGTCAGACATTCGTCCATACAAGTTGTCCTGGGACTGGACAAACAGAAACCACCATCCTGGAACAGGACGACCCTTGCATTTCACTCCGTCTTCAATTGTTTTCAGCATAATCAAATTCGCAGCGCTTATGCCTATACGGAGTGGTTTCGGATAATATATCCAACTGGTCTCTCCGCATTGACAGCGATGGTCCAAACACTTCGATAGTCGGTTATTTAGCTATCGAAGTAAAAACAAACATTCATAACTAGCATCACACAATCACGAGCACTTTTATTTAACATTCGTTCTTATATTTCTTTGGACAATCATCGTTACTTATTACTTTAGAATAGGTGGATTTCAAAACAACTATTTACACTTACTAGGGAGTTGTGCTATATAAAAATTAAGTTTGGTCAACAGCGCTAATTTATCGTTATAGTTCAAAAACTTGTCATACGCTGTAATATTCTCCTTAATAACTAATCTCGACAGAACAGTCAAGCTTAAGCATATTCAAAAGCGTTATTTTATCGCTATAGTTCAAAACTTGTCATACGCTGTAATATTCTCTTTATAACTAATCTTGACATCCCTTTCCGTTACAAAAATCTTGACCTCTTTCTATTACAAAAATCTTGACATCTCTTTCCGTTACAAAAATCTTTACATCTCTTTCCGTTACAAAAATCTTGACATCTCTTTCCGTTACAAACAAATACCATCCTTCGATAATAGTGAAGCCGTTCAAGTTGGGGTATTTTAATTACCTCTCAGACCTTGATCAACAACATTCTTATCTTAGAGTAGATATAAGTTCGTAACTCTAACCCCTTATACTTTAAAATCCTTAAACGTGCTTCTTGCTATATTTTAAATATGGTTTTATGACGCCATATCCTTATTTTGAAAAACTCGGTTATTAGCTTATACAAATCCATTTTTAAACATTTCTCTCCGCTTCATCTTTCTTAGACAAATCCCTTATTGAGCATTCCTCTTCGCTTTGTCTTCTTTAGACAAATCCCTTATACATTAAAATCTTATTTAAACTAAATCAACTATTCATTAATTTATTACATTAGATTAATCAGCCCAATCTAATTTAATTAAATAACCAATTATTGATCAAAACAGTTTGCTTGGTAAATATTTAGCCATGATTAACCCACTAATCAATTCTAACAAATCTTTTTATTTTGAATAAATAACATTTATTAATCCAAATAATTTCACTTGTATCGATTACTATAAAAATAATAATTTATTTCTAAAAAATCTCATTTACTATTAAATAAACAATAATCGATTCTAACTAATCTTACTTAATATGAAATCAACCATAATCTATTTGTAAATCTCTCATTTAATTGTTCTTAAAACAATAAATTCTTGTTATTAATCGTCAAGTTAATCTCCACCTACTAATTTATTAATCTTATTAATATAAGAATCCACTTTACCAAATCATTTAGTAAGTATGGTGAAACACGTGCTTCGCACACGGTGGGATTTTGGTAAAACAATAGCCGTTAAAACAAATGATACATTTATGGTTGGTTGTTGCCACTTTCTTAATTGATATCATCTACCGATTAAATCAAAATAACGGTTGAATTTCCATTCAACACTAATATCAATACAAGGTTTCAAAAATCATTTGGGTTCAAACAGTGCATCTATATAAAACAAACAGTACATATAAATATTGAGGAATCCGGTTGGATTCCCCCAACCAGTTTCCTGCATCCACCGATGTTAGTCAACAATTAGCACTGATTCCATACCAGGAAATATTATAATTGATGGAATCAGTCCAACCAATGATGTGTACATATGCAATGATAGATATATATTTCAACCAATTTTAATGGTAATCTACCTAAACGACCATCACACAACATTCAATCATTATTATAATATTTTAAAATAGATCAGAGTTAGTGAATTTACTCACCTTTGCGCGTTAACCATTACATAACGATTTGCGTTCCGTTGATTAAACCAGTGTTTTAATCCATCTAAATTGTGACGAGCTCCCAATGGTTCTGATCCGGCTTCGTATCATAGT
The DNA here is from genome assembly GCA_030737875.1 of Allium sativum. Classification (NCBI taxonomy): domain Eukaryota; kingdom Viridiplantae; phylum Streptophyta; class Magnoliopsida; order Asparagales; family Amaryllidaceae; genus Allium; species Allium sativum. The sequence goes on along the minus strand of CM060915.1, from coordinate 973,370,031 downwards.
CTGTCTTCGTCTGGTTCATTGCTCCACTCAGTAAAACAAAGCAAGCCTTGTCGTGCTCGACTTTAACCCGAAGCTGCTCCGATGTCCGCTGCCTCGGCTTCAATACCTACCTGACGCTTAAACCACTCGCACAGCCCAGAACACCACATCAGTTCAAGCTCCAAGAATTTAACCAAACACCACCGTCAGCTTAGAATGCCAACCCCGTACATCAGTTCACTCTTTAATACAAAGAGTACAATTCAAATAATCCCTCCCATCGTCCATTCTTTCTTCCTTCCGCATATACATTTTCTTACCCCCCCCATGATACGATGCTTGTCACGTACCCCATTCCCTTTTCTTACTTGAGAGTTACTTCCAGTGTTCTATTACCACTTCCGGTCTCAACCATTTCATACCCAGTTTTCCTCCAAAAACTAGTGCCGCCTCCTCTTCACACTTTGCCTGTTACCCGACCGTACATATTCCCTGAACCCGATATTGGCACCTCCAAACCCCTCTTCTCTGTCTTCTACTGTCACTTATCCAACCTGCTCCTCTGCTCTTTGTCCTCCTTTAAACCCGTAAGCTAAAGTCCTCCTTGCACTCACGTGAACATTACAAGTCTGTTAAGACTTGCGCCACCCCATGCTGCTCCGTTCTACGGCATCTCGCAGCCAATACAGTGATCCACGACATTCCTAACGTGCTCGGTGAACTCTCGAGTTCCAAGTAAATCCGACCAATGTGAAATTCTCGAATGGAGAAGCCAAAAGAATTAATGAGAACAAGTTTTACCGTGTATATGTTTTTGTTTTTAATTCTAAATGAGGGAGAGAGGCAAGATCAGTTGTTGTATTTATAGATGGGGTTCCTTGGCGGGCAAGGAGTATAAGTAGTAGGGGGTATATCCTCTATGTTTAGGCTATGTGAATTGTCAATATGAATTATCATAAGTCTGCTGTTGCAAAATAGTAGGATGATAGCCTCACAAATACAGCTGGTGGAAGATGAAGTCTGGCAGTCTGCAGAGGTATCAAAGATCATAGACATTGCAACATTCTTTGCCATGAAGTTTTTTTTCTTCTGAAACCTAGGATAACTAGCCTGCCATGCATTTTCACCTCAAAACGTTGTACGTGACAAGAGTATTTTATATTTAGTTTAGAAGAAACGTCCATGTCGCTGATCTTATGTTGCAATATTGGTGTGTAAATAGTTGTCTCACGATTATTATTTCATGTACGTTAATACTGTTCTGTGGGGTTTGCACCGAAGTCCAAGGCTCTTTGCTATAAAGGAGTAAATAAACCAGTGTTGAGTTGGATGTATCATATAAGCTTGCACTAGGGTCATGTCTATTCATGGGTCTTCTTTCACAGGAAAGGAAGATATATGCTAAGGATATGAATAGCATAGGTGATAGTGTTGGAGTGATGGCATACGAAACTTAACCCTTACGTTTTAAATTCAGGGTACCATTTATAGAGCAGCTATTGTTTAGATTAGGTATTTGCCAATGAGCTGTCATCTCCAATTTCTGTGTGTGTACACATGATAGAACATATATAAACCTAAGTAGAAGAAATGGTCTTCACGTATAGGCTTTAGAAAAAGAAAACTGTAGGCAGGCTAAGTGTATATATATATCGATTCTTGTACGTTGTCAATGATGTGTGCCATCGTTCAAACATTAACAAAGGCTAATAGTTAACTTGTTCCAACATTAATTTTATATGTTTGTTTAAGTTACAAAAAGTTTTGGCATTCGTTATATAAGGCTCCGTTCATGACGGACCGCTATCAACAGAATTAAAAATACAGTGGTGAAGAACAGTGTGTCACGATCCCAAAAATATAATAATATCGGTAGATTAACTCATATTTTGAAACCCTGAAATACTGATATAGGGTGCAAAATACTCCAAATAAAAAGTTGCGTATTTAATTAATTAAAAATTACAGAAAAATTCTAAAAATTAAATTATCACTACGTCCCAAAAGAACCTTGTCTAAATTCGAAACCGATATCAAGTTATATCGAATAAACCGTTACGGTGGATAAACGATTTTACAACGACTATTTGAATATTTGATTTGGATGTATCTTGTAATATAAAATTCAGAAATGCGATTTTTCACCTCCATTAGAAAAATACAGTTCAACAGATTCCAACGTTTCTTGTTTCGCAGAAATCTGATTTAAAACGAGTCATGTACACTCAGTTGAAGTTCAAAACGTTAAATTACGAACTGCAGCGTCGTTATGAGCTCGATTATATTTAATATATATTTTTATACGTTCCATTTCGTTTTAATTAATATATAAATCTACTTATAACACGAATTCAATATTTAAAATGATTTAAATATTCAAATATAAACTGATAAAACTGCGGGACATTACATTCCTTCCCCCTTAAAATAATTTCGTCCTCGAAATTGCTAAGACGGGGAAAATGCTACCATCTATGTTGTAAACAGGTTAAAAGTCTTTTTAGTTTACTTCATAATTTCAGTTTCAACTGAACTGATTAATTCCAATTTAATATTAATTCCTTATTTCGAATATTTTAAAAATTCTGAAAATTTCCTAATAGCTTAAATTTTTAGAGAATTTCACCAGCATCTCCTCTGCATGGCTCAATCGGTATAACTACAACTCGCCTCTCTGGGCTTTCTCCAATTCAAAAGAAATTCAAACCGCCAAGTGGCTTGCCCAATATTCTCATAGAAATCTCATACTCGTAAAATATAAACATGTACCTTTTTGGTTGGGCATCCAATTCTAACTCCTTTATTTGATATCCCATCAACATATATCCATGCATTTCCAACCAATCTCCAGTCAGTTTATCCTTAACCAATAATTCTCTTACATACAAGCCAACTCCATTTCAAACTCCAATTTCAATTTCAAATTTTTACTCAATAATCAAATTTCACCTCCAAGTTCGATTCCATTCCAAACCTTAATTCACAACTCAACTACTTTGCCAAGTCAAATTCTTATTCCAGTACGATTTCCACTTACTTGGCTTCAATTCCACTCCACTTTTATTTGACTTATTTAAATTCTCTGTATTTACTTCATAAGTAAATTTTAAATTTCAGAATTAAAATTCCTGGGGTTTTTATTTCAAATCAGTTTGAAATCATATATATATTCTTAACATAGCAATTCAAAACATTTGAATTTCCGAACAACTTATTTCAAAACAAAATCTTTGGTAGTAATCTATCGCTTAGAGACTCGAAAATGTACACTGTTGATGCGGCCGTCATCATCAAAATTTATTTTCCAGTGATCAAAGTGAGTTTAATACTATATTAGAACACTTACTTTCAAACATTTTCATTTGAAAATCACTTCAAAATATCTTTTCAAAATGCTTGGAAAATATTTCCAAATCTCTCCCAGGATTTTAAATTTCTCATATGCTGAATCCAAACATTATTTCTAACTCTTTTCCAAGTTTCTAGAGTTTTATTTCAATTCTGTTTTTAAATTCAGATTCAGTTCATCTGATTTTTCATACTAATATAATATTTCAATCTGGTTATTTATATAACCAGCTCAATTGTAAATCTTATTCGATTATACTAACGATTAACACATCCAACATATTATAATAATATCAAGATATATACTTTTTTTTATCAAAATATATTTTTGGGTAAAATTATTTCATTCACCCATCTTTTAAAACAATACTATGTCGAATTTCTCTATCCTAAGCGTTTATAAATCCCTATCAACCACGTCAGCTAAACGCGCCGATCTGGAATTTATATACCACTCATCAGATTAATCAACACAATATAAAACAGTTTTTATATCAATTTACAAATACGCGCTCGTATATATACACTCAAACTCAATCTAGGGTATTACTATCCCCATCTCTATTGAGTCACGCCACAGAGCCAAGGTAATTACTTAACCTACAGCTCTGATACCAACTGTAACGACCCACAAATTCGAGCCCTTTGCGTCGACCAAATACAATACAAGTCCGACCCAAATTGCACGAAAATACGGATCATTAATAGAAAGAAATAAGAGGGTGAGAAAGAAAAGATAGAACTAATAGAATAGAAGAAGAAGAAGAAGAACACAACTGAGCAGAATCAGAGTAAACACGAATCTCACATCGGAACGAATAAAATATATTATATAACATAACTTTGGAATACAAATCTGTTTTGTATATACATACCATATCAGAGTACAATACATCATATCACAGCAAAAATAATCTTTAAATACTAACGGTGAAGCCTTCTGCCTTTCTGTTCCTCCAAGTGAATCTGCAAAGCCTGAAACACTTGTCTGCCCGTACAAATTTAGGCACCCAAGAGTTTAGGGAAAACAAACAAAATAAACTCTGGATCAGTCATGGGACTGGTGTGAGTAAATTCCAACCATACGGTTTAACTTTTAAAATCCTTTTGAAACAAAAGGATAATAGTAAGACCAGCCCACACATAAACATGGACGGTTTTTACCTTACTATAACCCAAAACATTTTGATATCAAAATCCAGTGATATTATAATAATGTCTAATCAAGTAAATAACAAAATAGTAGGACGCTTGCATCTCACGCTCTACATACATAGTATAAAATCAAAAACCGCAGGGCGCTTATTGAAGATTGGATTCCAACTATGACAAGGTATGGGACCACCTGCCGATAGTGTATCTCTAGAGGTGAATACACTGGGTTCAACAAGAACGTCTTACAACCCGGCCCACACATGACCGACAACTCATTTCTCTTGAGTGTATCGAATGTATATCACCAACGGTTGGGCTCAAACCACCGTTCCCGAATGGGTGAGACGACCCGAAATCCCGTTCAGACGGAAACAAGGGTTATCTTTGGAATATAACACAGAAATAGATAATAGCAGAACAGAATTAAATAAATACACCAGATAATGAACAATAGAATATACTGAATAAAAGTAATCATCAGAGTTACACAGTATACAGGGTCTTACTTAGTACAAATACAGTTCAGCTATACATAAATGTCTACAGCGGAAATAAACAAAATATGTACAATAGCAGCTGAACAGCAAAAAAAAAATAGATAATTAATAGAATCCATCTTCAGCTCCAGCTATCCAGAAAAAGAACTTGCTAAACCTGAATACAAGGCTGCCCGTGTAGAAAAAGGGGCACCCGAGTTAGAAAGTGAAACAAACTACGAGTCAGTCATGGGACTGGTATGAGAAATCTACTCAACACATATATAATTTGGCTAATCACAGGACCACGCCACTTTCGTGGAACGGGTTTACTCCATGGGATTGCCAGTGCTTTAAAAACAAATCTTTCTTTCAAACATCGCTATGCTTTTTATAAAAATGAAACCGTTATAAGACTCAGTTCCCATCACACAATGCAACGCAAACCGGAGGATAGAGTTTTTACCTTATAACGGCCAAAATATGCTTGATACGAATAAAACAAAGGCATTTGGTATTATTGCTAGTGTTTATATGTTTTGAAAACAATTTCAAATCATAACTATCAATCATAGACGACATGAGCGTCCCATGCCACTATGTCGCCAAATATCTATACAATCGAAACCGCACGATGTCGTATTTGGAAATTGGATTTCCGTCATGAACCAAGGCAAAAGATAGTCCTTACCGAATTCGAGATGCTCTAGCCCGTGTCTCAGGATCAGAACGCATCGACCCTTGGAGCGACAGGGCCGGTCCACCGATGTGGATTAAAAATGCCTGAACACTACGTTTCCCCACCCTTTGGGGTGTAAATGAGCCAACGAATGACTCCATCGGACCCGAATTGCCCGATCAAACCGAGGCGCCTCGCAACAGCAACAACCACATAGGTGAAAAGTATATAAATGTCAGGGCTGGTAGGTCACTGACACCACCCTAGCTAGAAAGAAACGCATGCCCTCCCTGAGGTCCTTCTCCCGTTTTAGGTTCATACCGGGGTGTGAGGCTCGCGAATTCACGTTATACACAAAGCTACGCCACACAGGCGGTGCTTTGATCATCACCACAAGACTTTGCTTTTCAACAGAAGTCCTGATCACTGCATCTTAGTATGCCACACAGGCAATTCATGCCATGTGACTGATGTCCATCGATATACAACCTCTGAGCTCGTGCGTCTCAGAGAAGGGAGTTAAGCAAAAGAATAAATTCTCCGCCGCCAAACAGATGTATATTTAATAGAGATCAATCAACACAGAATAAAATCCAATGTCAGACACACGGTCCATTTACAAGTCCGTTCTGGGTCTGAACGAAACCGGAGGCACTAAATACCTCGCAAACCCTTCGATCACCACGTACGTCTGGACGATCACCACTCATTATCCATATTTCGGGATGCCTCCCAATCAGGACCTCGGTTACCATCCAAACGAGGTGAAGATCTCCGGTCTTCGACCGTCGTCTTCATCTTCGAATTTCAATCGTCGGTCAATTATTTGAAATGAGAATTAACTCGGCCTTTTCAAATAATTCACGTATACTTAGAATTTCAAATCAATTTATTTCGATGGTTAAATTGTTCGACAACACCAATATTGTTCTTTAATGTAATTTTCACACCAAACACATTCAACCATCAAATACAACATAAATCGAGCAAATTCAGTTTATTTCCACTCCATATTGTTTATGGTACTTTATAATGATTTATCGCTATTTTTATTTATTTTAAAATAGCCCATTTATTCAAAACGACGCTTCGGGCCATAACGCGGCCGTGGCGCTGTTTTTCTTCAGATTTGATTTACACATATATGAAAATCTAACCGTTGGATCTTCACAAAATTTACATCATTAGAAAGGTCTTTTCAAAACGAATCCAACGGTTCCAGTTTCGGGAAAATCCGACGGTCGGATCTCCCGGTATAATCGTTTGAATTTTCGATTTCAAAATACGAACTGCAGCGTCGTTATTCGATTAAATATAATTATATTTATATAAATAAATATAATCGCTTCTGGCGCTGTTTTTCTTCAGATTTGAATTAAACATTCCAGACAATCCAACCGTTGGATTTTTACAAGGTTGGTGCCGTGGAAAGATTATTCCAAGGCGAACCCGACGGTTGAGGTTTCGGGAAAATCCAATGGTCGGATTTCCCATACTAGTTGCTTGAAATCACGGTTTCAAAATGCGAACTGCACGGCTACGTTTTGTTTTAATTTTATTTATATTTATATATTTATATAAATATAGTTCCTTCAATGATTTCAATATCGTTTTCACTTCAAATATTTCATTAACGCCTTAAAATTTTGGAAAATTTCGCCATAACCTCCCCTGCACCGGGAGCATCGGGAAATCGCAAATAGCTTTCCCGGTCCTTCTAATCTCAAAAAGAAAAAGAAAAAGCCAAGCGGCTAGCCAACAGGCTCATAAAATCATCACCCAAACAAAACAGTAAATGTGTACCTATTTGTCGGGCACAAAATTTTATTCCTCTTCTCTAGCCCCTTTGCTATAACCTGTTCAATGAATATGCATGTACATATATATACAGTTCTTATCATTTATCATTTTCTATTCAACTTCATATTTGATTTCTATTTGGTTTAAAAACACCATTCATTCTAATGTTACATACATAGGTGCAAATCATTTCATTAGCTAATTAATGAATATTTCAACTCATATATGTTTATTTTGAACAAGTGGCTATTTTTAACACTTCACATTTCAACGATTCACGCATACAATAAAAATGTGATTTTTATTGTAAAACAATTCATTTCAAAACACTATTTTTCTATATAGTTCATATAGGTGACAAAAATAGGATTTTTATCATAAAACAATTTCTTTTAAAACGAGATTATTTTACACAGTTCATGTAGTCGATAAAAGGTGATTTTTTTTCTATTATCAAACAATTTATTTCAAAATATGAACACCATTCAACACATGAATTTCAAATCAACGAATGAATATCGATTCAACACATGAAGGTTTTCTATAGTTTCTATATATAGATAAAAATGTGATTCTTATATTTAAAACGCGAATACCATTCAACACATGAATTTTTAATCAACGAATGAATATCAATTCAACACATGAAGGTTTTCTATAGTTTCTATATATAGATAAAAATGTGATTTTTATATTTAAAACGCGAATACCATTCAACACATGAATTTTTAATCAACGAATGAATATCAATTCAACACATGAAGGTTTTCTATTCAATGAATAAATATAGTTTAAGCAGATGAAAATAATTCAAACACACGAATATTATTCAAAATTTCGGCAGCATAACGGCAGGGTAGTTAAAACCGGGACCGTCCCTAGTACGGCTCCTCGCTCTACCTTAAAACCTCGCGGTTTTTGACAATGGGGATCATGCATCTAGTTCGCACGCAGGCGGCATGTATATATTTATTTCATTTCCACAAACTAATCCTATGTGGTTTCAACCAAATATTTTTCAACCACAAACGGGTATTTTTCAACCACAATCAACCAATATCAACCACAAACAATCCCAAACAACCATTCGCTATCAATCAATTTTCACAACAATTTCAACCAATAAATATCGTCCATGGTTTGTGGACGAGGGGCGTAGATATATATATATATTATATATAGCAATTCACTTTTATTTCAACATATATATATATATAGAAAAAGAAATTGAAGAGTGAGAAATTCTCACCAAATAGCTAATTCAATCCCATGACTCTTCTTTTATAGAAATTTTCGCCAATCTCGCCTTTTGTCGCTTTCGTTGCCCGTATTCTCTACATATGTAAAAATCGAATTTTTACTATGCTATTCAATATATAAAAATCGAATTTTTACTTCGTTATTCCATATATAAAAAATCATATTTTTATTATGCTTCGATGTTCAATATATAAAAATCATCTCTTACATCTTCTACTTAATAAAAATTCCGTCTTTTCTATTTTAAAGATCTGATCTATTCTATTCTAAAAATCTGATCTTTCTATCCAAGTTCAAATCTTTTTCTTTTTAAAGTTCAAATCTTTTTCTTTTTATATCTTAAAATAAAATCAGTTTTTAAACCTTTTAAAAATCAGTTTTAAACCCTTTTTAGAATTTTCAGAATTAAAATAAAAATAAAATAAAATTAAACAACTTACTGTGTCTGCGAAGAAGGGGGGGTCGTCAGGGTCGGCGGCAAGAGGAGGAGCAGGCGGTGGCTTCAGTGGTCTCGAACGGGGGGGGGGGGGCTCGCGAATTGGGCGTCGCGATGGCTTCGGGGGGGGCGAGGTCACTGGCGGTTCGACGAACGAGGGGAGGGGGTGCGGTGATGGGCGGCGCCTCGCCTGAGGCAGCGGCAGGCGGATGATCGGGGAGGTCGGTGGGGTTTCCAGGAGGCGACTGTGGTTGCGTTAGGTTTTTTTTTTTTTGGTAAATCGATTTCGGTAATGAATTACAGGGGGGGCCAAGGTATAGGAGAGGGTTAGTTTAGTTTTTTTTTATTTAATTAATTATTTTGCAAAAAGTTGACTTTTACATACGACCTCGAAACGAGGCCCACCTCATGTCGTCCCTAGCGTTTCACCCCTATTCCGAACACAATGGGATATGTATCGCAAGCTGATTCGATCGTTACAATCAGTTTTCTTCAAATATACATTTAACTCTATATATTGAATTTGAACGCGCATTTCAAATTACCGGGGTCACATACTAACTAGTAAAATTCCAAAAAAATATTTTCTAGCTTCGTATTAACGATACGGTCCTAACAAAACTAGTTTCGTCGAATTCTGAGACCGTTTGAAAAATGGCCATTTTCCAGTCGATTAAAATCAACTGAAACTGGTCAAACGCGTTTTCCTTTGCCACGCTCACATATTGAATCGAAAAATTATGAAATTTGGAATCTAGCAATAACTTTACATCACGGACCCAACAAAAGTGGTTTCATCGAAATCCGAGGTCGTTTGCAAAATGTCCATTTTTAAGGGCCTGAATTCCATAGCGACTATTCAGAATTTTCAACTGGACATATCTTTTGATTCCCGCTATGAAATTTCGATTGGTCGGATTCGTTAGAAAGATATCATCTAATAGATCCTAATGTTTTTGGTTTCACTAAAATCCGGATGATTTTGCACCCGATACAGTCCGACAAAGTTTGAATTCAATTTTCGAAACTACAGCGCCATTTCAGGCCTTGTTTATAATTATAATTAATTATATTCGTTTTCAATTGTCGATTCAAACTCAGTTTTCATCGCCATTATTTAAAATATTTATTTTAAATATTTAAAATCCATTATTTTAGCCAATTTAAAATTTTTTAAATTGGTTCAGATTTTCTGGGTCGTTACAATCTCCCCCACTTAAAACTTTTCGTCCCCGAAAAGGAACAAAGTCAAAAGTGGTTTGATAAATCTATAATCACCCAACACAACAACCAATCCAATTGTTTTTAACCTTCAAAAATATACTAATCAAATCCTATACCCTTTAAAAATCATTCAGACTATATAATTAAAAGTGCACATTTATGAAAAGAAAATAACAATAGAGTAGAGAATTGAATGGTAGTGCAAAGTAGGGTAAATGTACCTTGCACCACAGTCAATCAGAGATATCTACTCGGCATCTAGGATAAGCTTTCTGAATGCTCTCCTCAGTTTCCCAAGTACAATCTCGCGGATCTCCACTCCATTGCACTTTGACCAAGCGAACCTTCTTGTTCCTCAGCTCTTTGGTTTCTTTGCCTATTATCTTTAGCGGCTCTCTTCTCACAGCTAATTCTAGGGTTATTTCAATGTCATGTTGAGCTGCTTCTTCCACGATCAAGTCTGGATCATGAACGTGCTTTCGAAGTTGAGATATGTGAAATACATCATGAATTTCAGGCAACCAATTAGGCAGTTTGACCCTATAAGCGAGACTTCCGATCCGTTCCAGAATAGGAAATGGACCAATGAATTTGGGCGCCAACTTTCCAGTTTTACCGAACCGGATTACTCCTCTCATCGGTGATACTTTCAAATATACATAGTCGCCAACTTCAAAGGATATATCTCTTCTTCTTCTATCGGCATAGCTCTTTTGTCGGCTTTGAGCGGCGAGTAATCGCTTCTTAATAAAATCGACTTTGTCGGCAGCTTCTCGAATCATATCGGGACCCAACACAAGTCTATTTCCAGGCTCGACCCAACAAGCAGGAGATTGGCACGGTCTACCGTACAATGCTTCGAACGGCGACATTGTCAGACTCGCCTGGTAGCTGTTGTTATAAGAGAATTCAGCCAAATGCAGATGGTCTTCCCATGATCCACCGAAATCTAGAACACAAGCCCGCAATAGATCTTCTAAAATGCGATTCACCCTCTCAGTCTGACCGTCTGTCTGAGGATGATAAGCGGTGCTCAAGTTTAACTTTGTTCCCAGCTCGACTTGAAATGCCTCCCAGAATTTACTAGTGAATATTGTATCTCTATCACTGACTATACTGAGTGGCACTCCATGTAGTCTAACTATTTCCCTGAAGTATATCTGCGCCAGGCTCTGAGCAGTTCTATTTGATCTGACAGGTATGAAATGGGCGGTCTTCGTGAAACGATCTACGATCACCCAAATACTGTCATTTCCTTTTCTGGTTCTGGGCAGACCATCAATGAAATCCATAGAAATATGCTCCCACTTCCAACCAGGAACTTCCAGTGGTTGTAATTATCCATCCAATTTCTGCTGGTCGCTTTTGACTAGCTGGCAAGTAGGGCATCGACTGACATATATCGAGATGTCTCTTTTTAACGACTTCCACCAGAATGTGCGTTTGATATCGTTATACATTTTATTCACACCTGGATGGATACTGAGCTTAGATTTGTGACATTCATCCAGTACATCCCTTCTGAGTTCAGGAATATCTGGAACGCAAATTCGCCCTTCAAACCTCAGAATCCCTTCGCTGTCTAGCTGGAAATCCGAAGCATTGCCTTCACGAATTCGCTGACTCATTCCTTTGATAAATTGGTCGTCTTCTTGGAGAGCCGATATCTTATCAATCAACGAAGTCGCAATGATGAAACTGGCGATCATCTCATTCTTTCGGCTTAACGCATCGGCCACGACATTGGCTTTCCCTGGAGTGTATAGAATTTCAAAATCATATGCTGCAAGAAACTCCAGCCAACGTTGTTGCCTCAGATTCAGGTCTTTCTGAGTGAACAGATACTTTAATGACTGATGATCTGTTAATAGTTCAAATCTCTCACCCAGAAGATAGTGTCTCCAGATTTTCAAAGCGAATACGATAGCCAATAACTCAAGATCATGAGTTACATAGTTTTTCTCGTGCGGCTTCAGTTGACGGCTAGCATAAGCAATCACTTGACCCCTTTGCATTAACACTGCCCCAAGGCCTTCTCTAGAAGCATCAGTCCAGACTTTCAAATCCTGGTTGCCTTCGATGATGGTTAACACGGGAGCAGTTGTTAATCTCAACTTTAGCTCTTCAAAAGCCTCCTCACTTTCTGGAGTCCATTTAAATTTAGAGTGCTTCTTGGTAAGCTTCGTTAAATGGTCAGATATCTTCGAAAAGTCTTTAACGAATTTCCGGTAATAGCTAGCCAATCCGAGAAAACTACGGACTTCAGTGGGGGTGCTGGGCTGTTTCCAATTCTGAATGGCCGTGATTTTGCTTGGGTCCACAGCGATTCCATCTTTCGATACGACATGGCCCAGAAATTTTACTTCATCTTGCCAGAAGATACACTTGGAAAATTTGGCTTTTAGTACATTCCGTCTGAGAATTTCTAACACTTGTTCCAGATGCTTTTCATGTTCGGCCTTTGATTTAGAGAAGATTAGAATATCGTCAATGAAAACCAGAACAAATTTATTCAATACTCCTCTGAATACTCTGTTCATCAGATCGACGAAGTAAGCTGGAGCGTTACATAAGCCGAACGGCATTACTAACCACTCGTAGAATAAGTCGGGGCCTCTGAACGCTGTCATTGGAACACACTCTTCGGCAATTCGAAGTTGATGGAAGCCTGTAGCTAGGTCCATTCGTGAGAATACTTGTGCTCCATTTAATCGATCCAACAAATCATCAATCCGCGGCAATGGATACTTGTTCTTTATTGTCTGCTTGTTCAGATCACGATAATCCACACATAGACGTAGAGTACCGTCAGATTTTGGGACAAACACCACTGCTGCACCCCAATCAGAGAAACTAGGCCTGATCAGGCCCTTCCATACTAGCTGTTGTGTTTGATTGTCTAATTCCTCCTTCTCTTTCAAGGACATTCTTCGAATAGCGTGAACTACCGGCCTTGCATTTGGAATCAAAGCAATCTTGAAATCTATTTCTCTCTGCGGAGGTAAGCGGATAACTTCTTCGAACACATCCGCATAGTTTTTGACGACATGAATATCTTTGATGAGGTCAGGAATATTTTCTATGGCTTCTGGGGTATTTTCTATTTGAGCTGGAGAAACATCGAGAGCTGACCAGAAATCTTTTCTATTTGAAGTCGGGCCTTCACATGGTATGGTTAAATAATTCCCCGATTGGGCCTTTGCTTTAACCACTCTCTCGGCGCATTTAACTTCAGCTTCATATCTAGTTAGCCAATCCAATCCCAGAATAAGATCGAATTCATTAAAATTCATGACGATAGAGATAATAGGGAATTTATAGCAAGAAAAAGAGACAGGTACTGCACAAATCCAACTGAGATTGATGGAACCTCCAACTGGATTTTGGACAGTCATTGGCTCTTTGAGCTTCTTCAATCTCAAGTCTAACTTCTTGACTGCACTCTTCGCAATAAAGCTTCGTGACGCGCCTGTGTCAAACAGTACTTTAACTGGAATATTCTTGACATTGAGCGTGCCTTCTAAAACATCGGATCTTTCCTGAGTAGACGAAGATGCAGGTACTTCTACCACTTCATTTACTTGCGCTGTTTTGGATTTCTTAAATTGCCTGCAGTCCTTCTCAAGATGGCCAGTCCGACGGCATTGAACGCACTTTCTATTTTCTAGGAACTTGTCTTTGGATTTAAATTTATTCTTTCTTCGTTTCTTCAAGGGTCCACAGTTTATCGACAAATGCCCTTTCTGATGGCAGTTACTGCATACGGTGGTTGTTACGGGTTCTTTCTCAGCTCTGGCCCTTTTTCTCTTGGCACTGGGCTTCTTATTGACCTCTGACCTCGTACTGGTTTCAGGAATATCAGTTTCTGACTCTGTTTTGTCACTAGAACAGACTTCTTCTTCGTCGCGCAACATTCCTTTCTTATGGAGATCTTCATACTGATACGCCATGTAAATCATTTCTGAAAAAGGGAGCTTCACATGCCCCATTACTTTATTTTGATATTTCCTTTGAAGCCCGTAAATAAATCTCAAATTCTTTCTCCTCGTATTCTGAATTAGATGGGGAGCAAAGTGAGAAAGTTCGTTGAATTTCTTATGATATTCGGGGATGGTCATATCACCTTGTATTAGATAAGAAAATTCATCACAAAGGCGCTCAGTCGCTTCGGGAGGGGTAAATCTTTCTAGGAAAATCACTTTGAATCTGTCCCAGGTGATATCACCTTCTGGATTATCTTTAATGATTGAATCCCACCAAAACAAAGCTTCTTCTTTGAGTGCCCAGGAGGCCAGTAACCTTTTCTGGTCATCCCTCAGCTTTAATGCTTCGAAGATTTTCTCAGCCGAACGAATCCAAGCTTGTGTTTTCATAATTGCTTCTTCACCCGTAAAGGGTTTTCCACCCAGATTTCTATACTTCATGAATAGAGCTTCTATATCCGGGTCAGTATTACTTCTTCTGTTTCTGGCACTCATTTTCTAGTTCCTCTGCAAATAGCAGATCAAGTGTCAGGTCAACAGAAAAGATATTTCAAATTATAGAGACAATTACTTGAATGTAAATGTGTCTATCGAGGTGTTATTTCTTTCTGCTACTCATACTAGGATATTACTGATCCTATCTGTATTGAGTTACCCGTCCTAGAACACTACTGGTTCTATTTCTGACGAGTTTGTTCATATGTTATATTCCAGAACTAAGCTTAACCAAAGCTCTGATACCACGTTGAGACGACCCGAAATCCCGTTCAGACGGAAACAAGGGTTATCTTTGGAATATAACACAGAAACAGATAATAGCAGAACAGAATTAAATAAATACACCAGATAATGAACAATAGAATATACTGAATAAAAGTAATCATCAGAGTTACACAGTATACAGGGTCTTACTTAGTACAAATACAGTTCAGCTATACATAAATGTCTACAGCGGAAATAAACAAAATATGTACAATAGGAGCTGAACAGCAAAAAAAAAAGAGATAATTAATAGAATCCATCTTCAGCTCCAGCTATCCAGAAAAAGAACCCGCTAAACCTGAATACAAGGCTGCCCGTGTAGAAAAAGGGGCACCCGAGTTTGAAAGTGAAACAAACTACGAGTCAGTCATGGGACTGGTATGAGAAATCTACTCAACACATATATAATTTGGCTAATCACAGGACCACGCCACTTTCGTGGAACGGGTTTACTCCATGGGATTGCCAGTGCTTTAAAAACAAATCTTTCTTTCAAACATCGCTATGCTTTTTATAAAAATGAAACCGTTATAAGACTCAGTTCCCATCACACAATGCAACGCAAACCGGAGGATAGAGTTTTTACCTTATAACGGCCAAAATATGCTTGATACGAATAAAACAAAGGCATTTGGTATTATTGCTAGTGTTTATATGTTTTGAAAACAATTTCAAATCATAACTATCAATCATAGACGACATGAGCGTCCCATGCCACTATGTCGCCAAATATCTATACAATCGAAACCGCACGATGTCGTATTTGGAAATTGGATTTCCGTCATGAACCAAGGCAAAAGATAGTCCTTACCGAATTCGAGACGCTCTAGCCCGTGTCTCAGGATCAGAACGCATCGACCCTTGGAGCGACAGGGCCGGTCCACCGATGTGGATTAAAAATTCCTGAACACTACGTTTCCCCACCCTTTGGGGTGTAAATGAGCCAACGAATGACTCCATCGGACCCGAATTGCCCGATCAAACTGAGGCGCCTCGCAACAGCAACAACCACATAGGTGAAAAGTATATAAATGTTAGGGCTGGTAGGTCACTGACACCACCCTAGCTAGAAAGAAACGCATGCCCTCCCTGAGGTCCTTCTCCCGTTTTAGGTTCATACCGGGGTGTGAGGCTCGCGAATTCACGTTATACACAAAGCTACGCCACACAGGCGGTGCTTTGATCATCACCACAAGACTTTGCTTTTCAACAGCAGTCCTGATCACTGCATCTTAGTATGCCACACAGGCAATTCATGCCATGTGACTGATGTCCATCGATATACAACCTCTGAGCTCGTGCGTCTCAGAGAAGGGCGTTAAGCAAAAGAATAAATTCTCCGCCGCCAAACAGATGTATATTTAATAGAGATCAATCAACACAGAATAAAATCCAATGTCAGACACACGGTCCATTTACAAGTCCGTTCTGGGTCTGAACGAAACCAGAGGCACTAAATACCTCGCAAACCCTTCGATCACCACGTACGTCTGGACGATCACCACTCATTATCCATATTTCGGGATGCCTCCCAATCAGGACCTCGGTTACCATCCAAACGAGGTGAAGATCTCCGGTCTTCGACCGTCGTCTTCATCTTCGAATTTCAATCGTCGGTCAATTATTTGAAATGAGAATTAACTCGGCCTTTTCAAATAATTCACGTATACTTAGAATTTCAAATCAATTTATTTCGATGGTTAAATTGTTCGACAACACCAATATTGTTCTTTAATGTAATTTTCACACCAAACACATTCAACCATCAAATACAACATAAATCAAGCAAATTCAGTTTATTTCCACTCCATATTGTTTATGGTACTTTATAATGATTTATCGCTATTTTTATTTATTTTAAAATAGCCCATTTATTCAAAACGACGCTTCGGGCCATAACGCGGCCGTGGCGCTGTTTTTTTCAAATTTGATTTACACATATATGAAAATCTAACCGTTGGATCTTCACAAAATTTACATCATTAGAAAGGTCTTTTCAAAACGAATCCAACGGTTCCAGTTTCGGGAAAATCCGACGGTCGGATCTCCCGGTATAATCGTTTGAATTTTCGATTTCAAAATACGAACTGCAGCATCGTTATTCGATTAAATATAATTATATTTATATATATAAATAAATATAATCGCTTCTGGCGTTGTTTTTCTTCAGATTTGAATTAAACATTCCAGACAATCCAACCGTTGGATTTTTACAAGGTTGGTGCCGTTGGAAAGATTATTCCAAGGCGAACCCGACGGTTGAGGTTTCGGGAAAATCCAATGGTCGGATTTCCCATACTAGTTGCTTGAAATCACGGTTTCAAAATGCGAACTGCACGGCTACGTTTCGTTTTAATTTTATTTATATTTATATATTTATATAAATATAGTTCCTTCAATGATTTCAATATCGTTTTCACTTCAAATATTTCACTAACGCCTTAAAATTTTGGAAAATTTCGCCATAACCTCCCCTGCACCGGGAGCATCGAGAAATCGCAAATAGCTTTCCCGGTCCTTCTAATCTCAAAAAGAAAAAGAAAAAGCCAAGCGGCTAGCCAACAGGCTCATAAAATCATCACCCAAACAAAACAGTAAATGTGTACCTATTTGTCGGGCGCAAAATTTTATTCCTCTTCTCTAGCCCCTTTGCTATAACATGTTCAATGAATATGCATGTACATATATATACAGTTCTTATCATTTATCATTTTCTATTCAACTTCATATTTGATTTCTATTTGGTTTAAAAACACCATTCATTCTAATGTTACATACAGAGGTGCAAATCATTTCATTAGCTAATTAATGAATATTTCAACTCATATATGTTTATTTTGAACAAGTGGCTATTTTTAACACTTCACATTTCAACGATTCACGCATACAATAAAAATGTGATTTTTATTGTAAAACAATTCATTTCAAAACACTATTTTTCTATATAGTTCATATAGGTGACAAAAATAGGATTTTTATCATAAAACAATTTCTTTTAAAACGAGATTATTTTACACAGTTCATGTAGTCGATAAAAGGTGATTTTTTTTCTATTATCAAACAATTTATTTCAAAATATGAACACCATTCAACACATGAATTTCAAATCAACGAATGAATATCGATTCAACACATGAAGGTTTTCTATAGTTTCTATATATAGATAAAAATGTGATTCTTATATTTAAAACGCGAATACCATTCAACACATGAATTTTTAATCAATGAATGAATATCAATTCAACACATGAAGGTTTTCTATAGTTTCTATATATAGATAAAAATGTGATTTTTATATTTAAAACGCGAATACCATTCAACACATGAATTTTTAATCAACGAATGAATATCAATTCAACACATGAAGGTTTTCTATTCAATGAATAAATATAGTTTAAGCAGATGAAAATAATTCAAACACACGAATATTATTCAAAATTTCGGCAGCATAACGGCACGGTAGTTAAAACCGGGACCGTCCCTAGTACGGCTCCTCGCTCTACCTTAAAACCTCGCGGTTTTTGACAATGGGGATCATGCATCTAGTTCGCACGCAGGCGGCATGTATATATTTATTTCATTTCCACAAACTAATCCTATGTGGTTTCAACCAAATATTTTTCAACCACAAACGGGTATTTTTCAACCACAATCAACCAATATCAACCACAAACAATCCCAAACAACCATTCGCTATCAATCAATTTTCACAACAATTTCAACCAATAAATATCGTCCATGGTTTGTGGACGAGGGGCGTAGATATATATATATATTATATATAGCAATTCACTTTTATTTCAACATATATATATATATAGAAAAAGAAATTGAAGAGTGAGAAATTCTCACCAAATAGCTAATTCAATCCCACGACTCTTCTTTTATAGAAATTTTCGCCAATCTCGCCTTTTGTCGCTTTCGTTGCCCGTATTCTCTACATATGTAAAAATCGAATTTTTACTATGCTATTCAATATATAAAAATCGAATTTTTACTTCGTTATTCCATATATAAAAAATCATATTTTTATTATGCTTCGATGTTCAATATATAAAAATCATCTCTTACATCTTCTACTTAATAAAAATTCCGTCTTTTCTATTTTAAAGATCTGATCTATTCTATTCTAAAAATCTGATCTTTCTATCCAAGTTCAAATCTTTTTCTTTTTAAAGTTCAAATCTTTTTCTTTTTAAAGTTCAAATCTTTTTCTTTTTATATCTTAAAATAAAATCAGTTTTTAAACCTTTTAAAAATCAGTTTTTAAACCTTTTAAAAATCAGTTTTTAAACCTTTTAAAAATCAGTTTTAAACCCTTTTTAGAATTTTCAGAATTAAAATAAAAATAAAATAAAATTAAACAACTTACTGTGTCTGCGAAGAAGGGGGGGTCGTCAGGGTCGGCGGCAAGAGGAGGAGCAGGCGGTGGCTTCAGTGGTCTCGAACGGGGGGGGGGGCTCGCGAATTGGGCGTCGCGATGGCTTCGGGGGGGGGCGAGGTCACTGGCGGTTCGACGAACGAGGGGAGGGGGGTGCGGTGATGGGCGGCGCCTCGCCTGAGGCAGCGGCAGGCGGATGATCGGGGAGGTCGGTGGGGTTTCTAGGAGGCGACTATGGTTGCGTTAGGTTTTTTTTTTTTTTTGGTAAATCGATTTCGGTAATGAATTACAGGGGGGGGGCAAGGTATAGGAGAGGGTTAGTTTAGTTTTTTTTTTATTTAATTATTTTGCAAAAAGTTGACTTTTACATACGACCTCGAAACGAGGCCCACCGCATGTCGTCCCTAGCGTTTCACCCCCATTCCGAACACAATGGGATATGTATCGCAAGCTGATTCGATCGTTACAATCAGTTTTCTTCAAATATACATTTAACTCTATATATTGAATTTGAACGCGCATTTCAAATTACTGGGGTCACATACTAACCAGTAAAATTCCAGAAAAATATTTTCTAGCTTCATATTGACGATACGGTCCTAACAAAACTAGTTTCGTCGAATTCTGAGACCGTTTGAAAAATGGCCATTTTCCAGTCGATTAAAATCAACTGAAACTGGTCAAACGCGTTTTCCTTTGCCACGCTCACATATTGAATCGAAAAATTATGAAATTTGGAATCTAGCAATAACTTTACATCACGGACCCAACAAAAGTGGTTTCATCGAAATCCGAGGTCGTTTGCAAAATGTCCATTTTTAAGGGCCTGAATTCCATAGCGACTATTCAGAATTTTCAACTGGACATATCTTTTGATTCCCGCTATGAAATTTCGATTGGTAGGATTCGTTAGAAAGATATCATCTAATAGATCCTAATGTTTTTGGTTTCACTAAAATCCGGATTGTTTTGCACCCGATACAGTCCGACAAAGTTTGAATTCAATTTTCGAAACTACAGCGCCATTTCAGGCCTTGTTTATAATTATAATTAATTATATTCGTTTTCAATTGTCGATTCAAACTCAGTTTTCATCGCCATTATTTAAAATATTTATTTTAAATATTTAAAATCCATTATTTTAGCCAATTTAAAAAAATTTAAATTGGTTCAGATTTTCTGGGTCGTTACAATGGGTAGAATCGATAGAGTAAGAAACAAAAGGAATTTCTCTAGATAGGTGATTATACACCCTAATGGGAGCGACCCACAAAGCCATGCTGCCCGATTTTTTGTCATTTCCCGGTTGTGAAGCTTGAGGCTACGTCTATCTTTTAGAACATCTGGCCACCATAAACTTTGATCTTCCCAAAAATATTACGGGTACAAAAGCTAAGAGAAACGAATTTCTCCGCCACCAGACGTAATACCTTGAAAAGATCGTCTTATGTGACCGTTAGGAATACTTTGTCAGACATTCGTCCATACAAGTTGTCCTGGGACTGGACAAACAGAAACCACCATCCTGGAACAGGACGACCCTTGCATTTCACTCCGTCTTCAATTGTTTTCAGCATAATCAAATTCGCAGCGCTTATGCCTATACGGAGTGGTTTCGGATAATATATCCAACCGGTCTCTCCGTATTGACAAAGTTGGTCAAAACACTTCGATAGTCGGTTATTTAACTATCGAAGTAAAAACAAACATTCATAACTAGCATCACACAATCACGAGCACTTTTATTTAACATTCGTTCTTATATTTCTTTGGACAATCATCATTACTTATTACTTTAGAATAGGTGGATTTCAAAACAACTGTTTACACTTGCTAGGGAGTAGTGCTATATAAAAATTAAGTTTGATCAACATTGCTAATTTATCGTTATAGTTCAAAAACTTGTCATACGCTTTAATATTCTCCTTAATAACTAATCTCGATAGAATAGTCACGCTTAAGCATATTCAACAGCGTTATTTTATCGCTATAGTTCAAAACTTGTCATACGCTGTAATATTCTCTTTATAACTAATCTTGACATCCCTTTCCGTTACAAAAATCTTGACCTCTTTCCGTTACAAAAATCTTGACATCTCTTTCCATTACAAACAAATACCATCCTTCGATAATAGTGAAGCCGTTCAAGTTGGTGTATTTTAATTACCTCTCAGACCTTGATCAACAACATTCTTATCTTAGAATAGGTATAAGTTCGTAACTCTAACCCCTTATACTTTAAAATCCTTAAATGTGCTTCTTGCTATATTTTAAATATGGTTTTATGATGTCATATCCTTATTTTGAAAAACTCGGTTATTAGCTTATACAAATCCATTTTTAAACATTTCTCTCCGCTTCTTCTTTCTTAGACAAATCCCTTATTGAACATTCCTCTTCGCTTTGTCTTCTTTAGACAAATCCCTTATACTTTAAAATCTTATTTAAACTAAATCAACTATTCATTAATTAAATACGTTAGATTAATCAGCCCAATCTAATTTAATTAAATAACCAATTATTGGTCAAAACAGTTTGCTTGGTAAATATTTAACCATGATTAACCCACTAATCAATTCTAACAAATCTTTTTATTTTGAATAAATAACATTTATTAATCCAAATAATTTCACTTGTATCGATTACTATAAAAATAATAATTTATTTCTAAAAAATCTCATTTACTATTAAATAAACAATAATCGATTCTAACTAATCTTACTTAATATGAAATCAACCATAATCTATTTGTAAATATCTCATTTAATTGTTCTTAAAACAATAAATTCTTGTTATTAATCATCAAGTTAATCTCCACCTACTTACTTATTAATCTTATTAATATAAGAATCCACTTTACCAAATCATTTAGTAAGTATGGTGAAACACGTGCTTCGCACACGGTGGGATTTTGGTAAAACAATAGCCGTTAAAACAAATGATACATTTATGGTTGGTTGTTGCCACTTTCTTAATCGATATCATCTAATGATTAAATCAAAATAACGCTTGAATTTCCATTCAACGCTAATATCAACACAAGGTTTCAAAAGTCATTTGGGTTCAAACAGTGCATCTATATAAAACAAACAGTGCATATAAATATTGAGGAATCCGGTTGGATTCCCCCAACTGGTTTCCTGCATCCACCGATGTTAGTCAACAATTAGCACTGATTTCATACCAGGAAATATTATAATCGATGGAATCAGTCCAACCAATGATGTGTACATATGCAACGATAGATATATATTTCAACCAATTTTAATGGTAATCTACCTAAACGACCATCACAAAACAATCAATCATTATTATAATATTTTAAAATAGATCAGAGTCAGTGAATTTACTCACCTTTGCGCGTTAACTGTTACATAACGATTTGCGTTCCGTTGATTAAACCAGCGTTTTAATCCATCTAAAATTGTGACGAGCTCCGAATGGTTCTGAACCGGCTTCGTACCATAGCCTTTCTTCGTCTGGTTCATTGCTCCACTCAGTAAAACAAAGCAAGCCTTGTTGTGCTCGACTTTAACCTGAAGCTGCTCCGATGTCCGCTGCCTCGGCTTCAATACCTGCGTGACGCTTAAACCACTCGCACAGCCCAGGAAACCACATCAGTTCAAGCTCCAGGAATTTAACCAAACACCACCGTCAGCTTAGAATGACAACCCCCTACATCAGTTCACTCTTTAATACAAAGAGTATAATTCAAATAATCCCTCCCATCGTCCATTCTTTCTTCCTTCCGCATATACATTTTCTTACCCCCCCCCCATGATACGATGCTTGTCACGTACCCCGTTCCCTTTTCTTACTTGAGATTTACTTCCAGTGTTCTGTTACCACTTCCGATCTTCACCATTTCATACCCAGTTCTCCTCCAAAAACTAGTGCCGCCTCCTCTTCACACTTTGCCTGTTACCCGACCACACATATTCCCTGAACCCGATATTCGCACCTCCAAACCCCTCTTCTCTGTCTTCTACTATCACTTATCCAACCCGCTCCTCTGCTCTTTGTCCTCCTTTAAACCCGTAAGCTAAAGTCCTCCTTGCACTCACGTGAACATTACAAGTCTGTTAAGACTTGCGCCACCCCATGCTGCTTCGTTCTACGGCACATCGCAGCCAATACAGTGATCCGTGACATTCCTAACGTGCTCGGTGAACTCTCGAGTTCCAAGTAAATCCGACCAATGTGAAGTTCTCGAATGGAGAAGCCAAAAGAATTAACGAGAACAAGTTTTACCGAGTATATGTTTTTGTTTTTAATTCTAAATGAGGGAGAGAGGCAAGATCAGTTGTTGTATTTATAGATGGGGTTCCTTGGCAGGCAAGGAGTAGAAGTAGTAGGGGGTACATCCTCTACGTTTAGGCTGTGTGAATTGTCAATATGAATTATCATAGGTCTGCTGTTGTAAAATCATAGGATGATAGCCTCATAAATACAGCTGGTGGGAGATGAAGTCTGGCAGTCTGCAGAGGTATCAAAGATCATAGACATTGCAGCATTCTTTGCCATGAAGTTTTTTTTCTTCTGAAACCTAGGATAACTAGCCTGCCATGCATTTTCACCTCAAAACGCTGTACGTGACAAGAGTATTTCATATTTAGTTTAGAAGAAACGTCCATGTCGCTGATCTTATGTTGCAAAATTGGTGAGTAAATAGTTGTCTCACGATTATTATTTCATGTACGCTAATACTGTTCTGTGGGGCTTGCACCGAAGTCCAAGGCTCTTTGCTATAAAGGAGTAAATAAACCAGTGTTGATTTAGATGTATCATATAAGCTTGCACTAGGGTCATGTCTATTCATGGGTCTTCTTTCATAGGAAAGGAAAATATATGCTAAGGATATGAATAGCATAGGTGATAGTGTTGGAGTGATGGCATACGAAACTTAACCCTTACGTTTTAAATTCAGGGTACCATTTATAGAGCAGCTATTGTTTAGATTAGGTATTTTCCAATGAGCTGTCATCTCCAATTTCTGTGTGTGTACACGTGATAGAACATATATATAAACCTAAGTAGAAGAAATGGTCTTCACGTATAGGCTTTAGAAAAAGAAAACTGTAGGCATGCTAAGTGTGTATATATATATATATATATATATATATATATATATATATATATATATATATATATCGATTCTTGTACGTTGTCAATGATGTGTGCCATCGTTTAAACATTAACAAAGGCTAATAGTTAACTTGTTCCAACATTTATTTTATATGTTTGTTTAAGTTACAAAAAGTTTTGGCATTCGTTATATAAGGCTCCGTTCATGACGGACCGCTATCAACAGAATTAAAAATACAGTGGTGACGAACAGTGTGTCACGATCCCAAAAATATAATAATATCGGTAGATTAACTCATATTTTGAAACCCCGAAATAATGATATAGGGTGCAAAATACTCCAAATAAAAAGTTGCGTATTTAATTAATTAAAAATTACAGAAAAATTCTAAAAATTAAATTATCACTACGTCCCAAAAGTACCTTGTCTAAATTCGAAACCGATATCAAGTTATATCGAATAAACCGTAACGGTTGATAAACGATTTTACAGCGACTATTTGAATATTTGATTTGGATGTATCTTGCAATATAAAATTCAGAAATTCGATTTTTCACCTCCATTAGAAAAATACAGTTCAACAGATTCCAACGTTTCTTGTTTCGTAGAAATCTGATTTAAAACGAGTCATGTACACTCAGTTGAAGTTCAAAACGTTAAATTACGAACTGCAGCGTCGTTATGAGCTCGATTATATTTAATATATATTTTTATACGTTCCATTTCATTTTAATTAATATATAAATCTACTTATAACACGAATTCAATATTTAAACTGATTTAAATATTCAAATATAAACCAATAAAACTGCGGGACATTACACTCCTCCACTTCTAATTGATTATATATCATGAATGATTTGTTGCTCTAATAAGTGTTTTACATACTTATCTATTTCATATTTGTTGTTTGTTCATTTCAAATTTTTGAAATAAATTCATTTTATATGAAATAGCAGAGACTTGGAAAAATCTTAGAAAAAAGGAAAAAACAAGGCATAGATGAACCAGTCGACCGTTAGGATACAACCAGTCGACCGTTTATGTTTCTGGAAACAAAACATTTTTAACATCAACCAGTTGACCGATTGAAAATTCACCAGTCGACCGTTTTAGTCTCTGTTTCAAAACAGTCGACCGGTGAATTTATAGCAGTCGACCAGTCATCCTTTCTTCTGTTTTTAAAATTCAAACTTAAAACTTCGGTTCCCCACTCTCACCTATTCATTTACCCTTTTCCTCTTTCAAACTCACAAACCTTTAACAACCCAAACATCCCTAAATTCAAATTCCTTCAAAATCAATGGCTCCACCGCAAAAGAGATCGAAGAAATCATCTTCTACACAACTTCAACCTATTGATTCGAATATAAAACTATGGTTAATGGATCCAATAGCAGTCAAGAGATGGAATGAAATGAAAGAATATACGATTCATGAAGGTTCATTCATCAAATTCTCTGATTTCCTTCTCTGTGATGTTAAGGAATTAGCAATCAAAGTCCGTCTTCAACCTCTTCTTGACTTTGATAAGAACAACATGGAAATCAATCATATCTTGATCAAGTTGTTCTATGCTAATCTTAACTTAGAAAAATTTAAACCCGAGAATTCTACTCATTGTCTATGGTCGGTTGTATGCGGTGAGCATGTATTTATTTCAAAGGAAAGGATGGCAACGCTTCTTGGTTCGGATAACAATGGAAGAAAGTTCTCTACCGATTTTTGTACTATTCATACTCGAGACAAGGTAAGTCATCAATTTATTGAAGATCATAAACTTAGTACAAAAGCAATCAACTTACGGCCTCTTGCTAGAATTTTACATCATGTTATTACGCATTCTTTATTACCGAGAGTTGGTAACTTCGACGCGGTTTATAAAGAGAATTTTAAGGCTTTGTACGCTATATATGGGGATATGCAAATTAATTGGATCAGCATGATCTTTGATGAGATTTTACTTGTAAATGATCGTACTTGATCACATTTATTCTACAATGAATATATCACGCGACTACTACTCGTTTGTGGTATTAAATCTCCCGAATCTAAAGTCTCCAAACCAAAATGTATCAACAAAGCATTGAAAAAGAGAATAAAGCTTCCTGAACCATGTTTAAGTATCATACCCTTCGAACAGTATAAAGAACAAAGTCACCAAGAAAGCACTTCTTTACAGCCCTCTAAACCTAAACCGAAAGAGGTTAAGCTTCTTCAACCATCTTCGTCGACTAAAGATTCACTTGAACAAATTGCTCGAAATCAATTTCTTCTTGAAGCAAGACTTAAGCGTACAGATAATAAGATCGATAATTTAAATACAAAACTTGACATACGCTTTTCAAAACATAAGTCTTTCTTTGGTATACTTTGGGATGCAATATCCTGTGGAGCATCATCCTCCTCTACGCATATACAAGACCCAGGCAAACGTCCAATGCCTCCTACTTTTACATGGTCATCTTCAGAGGAAGGCACAAGTTCTAGAACAAGTAATGGACTTGGACGTGGATCATTTTATAGTGAGGAAAAAGACGACGAAGAAGAAGAGGACGAAGAAGAAGAAGAAGATAAGACTGAATCTGAATCACCATCTCACTAGTTCTTTTTATCCATCTTTTATGGTATTATGTCTATTATATTTAGACCTAAATCAGCACTTGTACATAAGTAGTGTTGTATTTTATTTTGGGTTTTATGTATTAACTCATAACTACATGACTTGTTAGGTATGTATGGTATGCTTTGTGTGTGGTTGATATATGGTATGTGTGTCTTAACTCTTTACATCGCACTACTCCTTTTTGTCGATGACAAAGGGGGAGAAAGATGTTTCTAACAATATTTTTTTGCAGATTTTCTTACATATAAATATATATATATATATATATATATATATATATATATATATATATATATTTCAGGGGGAGTACATACAGGGGGAGAAAGCATTGTGTTGTCATCAATCAAAAAGGGGTAGAATGTTGAGTCAAGGATTTTAAAGTACTTTGATTAATAACAAGGAGAAGTTTCATGGTCGACAAAAAAGAGAGAATGATATCATAAGTTAGAGTTTAAGTAAGAGGTTGATTATTTAGTGTTTTAGCTGTGTTATAAATGTTAAAATCAATCCTCAAATAATCATATACCTCATTATTGTGAATGTATATATGTATATATATGAATGCACATTTGTTGTGCGTATTGCCAGAAACCGGTCAACCGATCTTAAAATAGGCGGTCGACCGTTTCTGGGTAAAAATGCACAAAAATGTGCACACATATATGTAATGTATATATTCAAATTTCAGTCTACTGGTTAATTTTGACCTGTCGACCGATTTTCAAACTGAAAGCAACACTTCGAATACACATCTCTTTTCATCAAAAGTTGCTTCTTTTTCCTTTCATCGAAAAATCATTTCTCTTCACTAATGGTTACGACTGTTTAATCATTATATAAACATTGTTAAATCATCATCCAAAAATAGAATCATTATCAATTCTTTGATCTATCTTGCACTCTACTCTGTATTCAAAAAGAGCTCATATTCAATATACTAACGTTTGAATCTCAAAGCTTATTTAATATTCTTGTGATTCAATACGATGTTCACTTCCAAATCTTAACATACATCAAATTATATTTGAGGATAAGATTATAGGAAGGGTGTACTACAAGTGACAAATCCTCGTTGAAAAGAGCACAAGTTGTCAACATACAAATTGTAATCATAGTTGTTGAAGTCCTCAGATTTGTAAGAGGCGAATTGTGAAGTCCTCGTGTTGATAGTGGCGAGAAATCCTGTTCGGGTGTTGTAAACCTGTTTCCTCCGGGTGAAGTGAGGTTATTTGTTTAGTGAAAATCCAGATAGAAGTCTGGGACTGGACGTAGGACGGTGCTCCGAACCAGTATAAAAATCTCTGGTGTGATTTTTCCTTTTTACTGCATTTACTATTATATAGTTCTGTGATTAGCTATTACTTCATTCTTGAATATTGTTCGTCATATTACAAGATCCTTGTGTGTATTATACTTAGCACATATACACGCACAATTCTTTCAGAAATCGTGAGGAAGATCCCTTGCCTCGGTTCATAGATGGAAACCCAATTTCCAATACATGATTTTTCGGTTTTAGTTATATATATATATATACGTATGTATATATATATATATATATATATATGGCTACATAATATAATGGTACCTACGCCGCCTATGTTTGATACATTTATATTTGAAGTTGATTTCTTCACTTATAGTAATAATAAAAGATGAAATTTCACGTATCAAGCATATTTGGCTATTATAAGGGAAAACTATATCCTCGACTGCGTTCATTGTGTGATGGGACCTGGGTCTTATAGTAGCTTCATTTTTCTTTTTAGTATTGCGCTTTTTGTTTTACGCACTGGTATTTATGGGGGATAAACCCATTCCATGTTATACGGCATGGTCCCGTGATTTACCTATCTTTAAAATAAAAGCTATTAACTGTTTTAGTTCTCACGCCAAGTCTGATGACTGACTTGGAGTTTATTGTTTTAACCTAAACATTGGGTGCCCATATTTTCCACATGGGCAGCTAGTAGTTTTGGTTTTCGCAAATATTACTTTTCACAGGATCCTGAATTCACAGTTGGAGCTATATTCGAAAAGCTTTGTATCCGTTTATTTCTTTCAGTTGTGCTAGTATGATGTATTCCACTGCACATTATTCATGTATTATATTTTCCGTTGCTTTGTAATTTATTAAATCTTTGATATTATTTTTCCACTTTAATTTATTCATACTCTGATATATTCTTGTACTCTGATGTAATTATTGTAATAACAATGAAATGTTCTTATATTTGTGTTCTGATGCATCGTGTTCTCAAAGCAATCCAGGCTTTCCCGTAAGGGGGATTTCAGGTCGTTCCAATTTTCGAATAATGGATATCTACATCCACAGATATAGATGGGTGTCGAATAATTATCTGCTCCTCCAATGATCGACAAATCAGTAAACATAAATGATTTTTTTGGGTTAAATATAAAGTTTTTTTCAACCCAATTAATCACTAAAGTTCTAAAAATAAATAAATATGATCATAATGAAAATAATAAGGACGAATATATGCTAAAATGCAAAGGGACTTTACTGTAATTTACATGACATGTAGACTCTATAAATAGCGAGATTGTTTACAATGTTTGGACACCTGAATCAATAAAAATAAAAAGGTCTCTCACTAATATCTTATGTTCTCTCTAATAGCTTCTCCTTTTTTATATGTTTTGTTTTATAGTATAACACGTTATCAGCACGAGATTCTATTAAAGCTATTTTTTAAAATCTTCTAGATCTACATATATGGATTTCTTATGTAAGTAATTTTCGTTTGAAGATTATTAATTCATGGATTTCTAGATTTGTTCTGCAATTATTTCTATTTGAGAATCCTTGATTATTGGATATCTTCTGTTCTTCTAGATCCGATTCAAACTTCTAGATCTGTTTTTTTGTTTTTGTTTTTTTGTAGATCAAGATTGGGTTTTAATAAATCTATTTTTTAGTTCTAATTATTTTTATTTACTCGAAATATGGATTTATTCTTTTAATTCTTTGCGGATCTAATTTTTAGTTTCCAAATCCAATTTGATAGAGATTTGATTATATATGTATCGTTTACATTATTGATGAAGTAGAGGTATATCTAATTTTATCTTTTTCGATATACTGATACATTTCATATGCAATTCTTTTTGAAAAGCCGAAGACATGATATCTCTTGAAAAGAAAAATGATTCGTGTACCTAACAAAATTATGGGTATAAAATATAATGGTGTAGCTTTTAAATTCAATAGTAATATTGATTTATCACTAGAAGTGAAATTGAAAAAAGAAAAATTGAAACATAATGTAAAATATCCTTTCAAATCTGAAGAAAAAAAGGAACCTGAAGTTTATATGCAAAAGGCTGAAAAGTCAAAGTCTTCAAACGTGACTTTAAATGCTAAAATAATGTCTTAAGGCATATAAGTGCATTTAATATTTGCTAATAGCAAAGGATGTAGAATTCAATAATAGGAAAATTTTGAAAAATCAATGAAAGTAAATGTTTCAATAAAAGACTAAGGCTTATATTTCAATTTTATGTTACATATAATTTCTTCAAGAAATTATATGTTAGAAGTGTTCATTACACTTATAATAAATACCATTTTTCTGAAGAAAAAATAGTAAAATGACTCTCATATGTGAATAAAAGCAATTTCTTATGAAATTGTTTCAATTTAAAATATATTTAATAATATGTAAACTGGAATAAAAATTAAAGTTTTATTATAGTAATTTTAGAACATATCATATTTCCAAAAGAAGAATTTTACTGTTTGTTAGAAATGCATTTATAAAGAAAATATGTATCCCGAAGATCATATTAAGTTAAGATTTAAATATTGATCATAATTTAGCACATCTGAAGTAAATGCAAAAGCAAATTTTGTTATAATAATGGCAATTTAGAAAGCAGTTTTTATAATGGGAAGAGGTAATGTTAATGTAAAAGGAAAGATCTAAAAGGTCTTTATATTGATTATATAATTGAATCTAAGACATATAATTTTTATGTTTGTGAATTCTATGTATTGATTTGCAGATTTTTTGAATCATTCATATTAAAGAATGTAAAATCTTGGTTCTATGGTTATGCTCTTTTACCTAATTCTCGATTAGATATTATGCATATATATGATATTTTAACAAACATGATCATTAAATAATGTTGTACAACTTTAAGTTGTTCATTTCAATTTTATCATTGATCAATACTATCGCTAGATCCAATTTTTATTATGTTTGTTTAAGTAAAATTTGTTTATTTGATTCGTATATTTGGACCATATAACAGTTATTTCCATTGTTTTTATAATAAATGCATTAAATGAGTCATTATGATAATATTTTATATTATCATAAGTGTATTAAATGCAATATTTATTGTAATTTAAATGATGTATGTTTGTGCTTGGAATAAGAATAAACATATCTATTATTATTCGATGTATTTAGTAAGTAATATCTAATGTAATCGAAAAAAGGTTAGTATCACAACCTGATATTGTGCAAAGAAAAATTTAAACTAGAAGTTATATAACTCAAAGTCTAAGACCTGAAGTCTTGAATTATGAGGAAAAAAAAACTTTTTGATGAAGTTTACAAGTATGAAATCTGGACAATTAACAAGAATGTAAAAGCTTATAAATTAGAAGTATGTAGAAAGATTGAGAACCAAAATTTAATCATAAATTAATAAACTTGATATACATACACACACATATATGTATACACATAACACATACACACATACACACACACATATGTTAATGGGTACATGCGATTTATTTTTTGTTAAGGGTGATAGGCGATTTTCTTTCTCTGCCTTCGCTATGTGTGAGCTTCCCCTTATCCAAGATTTATCTTATACTTCTAATTGATTTCCTCTAACTAAATCCAATTCGCTAACCTTCAATGAATTTTTTTCCGTTTAGTTGATAAGCCATCTGTTTGTTTTTCGATTTATTTCCACAAGTAAAGCAGATCTCAGATCTATCCTAACCGCTTTGTGAAATTTCAGTGCCGATTCTTAAAATCTCTTCGTATTGCTGGGATTAAAAAATCAATCACACCACCATCTATCATAAATGTGTCGTCGATCGAAAGTCCAGATCTCGCATCTACAATTTACAATATTTACTCAAAATTATGCTATGATGGCCCGCCCCGCACCAGTCAACATTTCCAATGAAGGTACGCTGTACCGTTGTCCAACCCGCACGGGATGTTCGTCAAAGAAAGGAAAAAAGAAATTTTGAACTAAGTAGGAACCTGTAGAATGTCTCACAGCGCATGGGATAAAATATAATAATAACATAACTTTGACATAAAACAGGTGAGACAGTGCATAAGCTGAAAACTAAACCATAATAGCAGCGGAAAATCCAAAATATAGCTTATGTTCGACATCATATTATTACAACTTTTAAAAACTGTCTCTAAAGCAAAATAAGAAAGGTACACTACTAACGCCCAAAGTAGTGACCAACAACGACACAGGGAAAATATATGTATATATCATACGTGTAAGCCTCCTGCTCGTCTCCAGTATAGCTACTCGTGCATACCGCCTAACCTGTCTCTAGTCTGCCCGTTTAAGAGCACCCAGAGTAATAATAAGAGACATAAAACTCTGGTTTAGACAAAAGTCTCGTATGAGCGATAAGCAGCAAAACAGAACAATAACAGGTATACTAAACCATACCTGAACCTGCACCTGCAACCAAAGAGTTGGCACAACAGGATGTACAATACTATAAGGTGACACTAACACATGGTGTGAAAATAATGGGGAGGGGGTGTGCATGTCATAGTGATATCAAACAATCAAGCATATCATCCATCCTCACATCTCTCACTCAGCGCGTAAAGCATATGATATCCACCGCTTTGACCACCCAACTCCTTTACTATGATCACTCTGCCCCATGGAGTTATGATAGCTCCACTGCACTGATCCATAACCAATAATCCCTTGCTATGTCCACTCTGCCCCATGAAGTCATGATGTCTCCACTTCACTGGATCATAGCCATGCTACGATCACTATGCACCATGGAGTAGTAACTACCCCACTGCACTGATCCGTAGCCTAACGTCCGTCTTGGTGGTGAATCAAAGTTATGGATGTCGATGACCCCTTTGCATATGTCCTGCGGCAAAGTCCAATCATGAAGTTAACTCGTTGGTTCCCATGTGGATCCTGAGCTACAACTGCTCATTTGGACTATCTTTGCATCTCGGGTTTGGTCTACTCCGGATCACTTCAGAAATGAGCTTTCATTCGGTTTGGTTTGGTCCTGCTAAGGTGGCCTCGTTCGGGTCGGGTCGGGTCATTGTGGAGCAACCGGTTCGGTACCTCTGGTTCGTGGAAATCGAGCAAAGGCAGCTCGTGGTGCTCCAGGTCAGATCGGTTCAGTCGTGATACCTCCTCCTGGTCATCAGTTCGTGGTTCGGGCTACGCCCCTTGGTTCGGTTCATGAGCCTTCGTCTTGGACGGTTCAGGTCAGCTCCTCCACTCGAGCAAGCGGCTCGTTATACACGTAAACGGTTGGGACTCGTGGGGTTGGACTCGCGATCGGGTCGGTTCGGAGGGGGCGATCCGATCTAGTTCCTGCACAATTTTCCTGCAACTTTTCCAGCGATTGTTTTATGCCACACGACGACGTTTTCGACCATTTTAACTATTCTATGCAATCATAAATCATACCAAACAGTAATAGCAACATGTATAATCATCCACAAACATCAAAACAACAATTTAACATGTATATACGGATCAAACATACCCAAAAACCCATGTTTTCCCTTAATCCCCCTTAATCATGTTTAAGCATACAATTAGCAAAACTTATCCAAATTAGCCCAAATTTCTATCAGAGCCCTAAAATAATATTTTAGAATTTTACAAAATTTTCCAGATTTTTCTGAGCCATAATTTCATTAATTATCACTAATCACCCCCAATTAGCTGTAATTAGTGAAAAACAATGTAAATCACTCACCTTAGCCACAAATAAAATATCAAATACGAAAACTCCACTGTTTGGGTCAAATTCTAATGCCTAGCAGCAGCTCCAACTCTAATTTGGTGCTATTTCTCCTTGATTTACGTATTAGCTTAATCCTTGATTAGAGAACGATTTGGGATGAAATTAGAAGTGGAGGCCATTGTTAGGTTTTCTAAGAGGTAAATGGCGGCTAGAAAACTGAAATAGAATGAAAACCTAACTCATTTCCGCTAGAAAACTGAAACAGAATGAAAACATAACTCATTTCAGCCTCCCCATAACCCTAATCCTGAAATGGGTTATGGACCCATTTGCTAATTACCCTAATCAGCCCACTTAAGCAGTTTTTTTCACCTTCTAAACCTTGTTTTAGCCATATCTCCCAAACAGTGAGTCCGTTTGGCTAATATGACCACTCTACGGAAATGTAAACCATCATCCGAATCAAATGAAGTGGTTTTAGGTCAAAACTCCTTACCAATCAAAAGTTATGGCCGAAACAAGATCAACTAGGTGCAAAACGGTCATTTAAAAATCGGCAAAAACTGTGAACATGGGAAATGACCCCAATAGTCGTTCCCCAAAGTTACACGACTATACGACCTCATAAGAAAATAAAAAAAATATTCTACGATCCTCCGATGCATAGAATGCAGGTCGTTACATATGCAGATCCATCGTAATTCAGATGCGAATTTTGTTCAACAAACAGGAGATCAAGACACCAGGGAGTTCGGATCTCGCATAGCTGGCATTAGTGAAGCTTCACTTCCAATTCTCATAACCGATCTGCCGGTTTGTTTCTACAAGATTTTCCATCTCGATTTAATGTCGATGGCTTGGTATGAATTTTATAAATATCGTTTGGGTTGTCTTGTTATCTGTTAGATCAGTATGTGATGGGGTTTTCATTTGATTATTCATAAGTTTTTCATCAGTAACCGAATTGAAGATCCCATGATTTAGATGGATAGCTTGCTGAATGGTTATTACGTTACTTTTGGGTGATTGAATTTGTTGCCGCAATTTCAAATAGGTGTTTGAATTTTGGGTGATTGATGACTGTTTCCATATGGAACACTAAATCTGTGACATCCTAGTATATGCTTGAAGATTGTAAGTGATTATCCATGACTGGTTCTTCCAGACAATTCATGGATTGTTTATGTTATGCAATTTAGGAAAATTTTAGCATCATAGTAGCCAAACTTTAATTCATAGAAAAAGGACCGGATGTTCATATGAGATTTTATGCAATTTTTTCACCTCCACTTTCAGTTTAAGGAATGTGACTTGTTAGGAAATGGCAATATTTTACCTAAGTCATGTTCCGGTTGTATGGAGTATGGAGTATTTGATTCTTCATAGAATTATGGATTAGTTTTTATAATACCATATGATATGGAATGGCATTCTTATCAGATCAGCAATCAACTCAAAAACATGACAGTTTTCAGCTTCAACCAAGTAACATGAAGTTAATTTGCTAGCAGTTCCACTGGGTAGTACACCCAATTTTCTACATTCTACAGAAGTTCCCCGGCAATGTCATAGTGAATTTCAAGTTTTTTTTTGAAAGTTAAGCGTAAAATTTTATTAATTACCAAGATATTTACAATACATATTCCAGCATGTATGCTTTAACAATAAAACCAAAACTCTCTATAACACCACGGCTACCTCAGAAAACTCACTCAAAAGCAAACAAGAAAATTACAACAATATAAGCTTTTTCTTCTTGCAAAAACCATAATGCCAAAAGGTCATGAACGAGAAGAGCTCGTCCATAACAAAGATTATAAATCATCTTAGACACTCATAGAGAGGCAAAGGATTACTTCTGGTGTGTCTTTTCATAGACATCGCTTTACTACCAGCAGGTAGTATATCCTCAATGTTATACTCCTTCCCCTCATCAAGATCATCATCAGCCCAAAACTTCCCTTTTAATTTTTTTCCCACAGATTTTGATGAAGGATAAGCACTCATTGAAATAGCAGAGGATAAGTTGGTAGTAGCTGAAGCAGGTGGAGGTAAAATAAAAGAATCTTGTGGCTTTAAGTTTGCATAAGGAGATGCATATTGCTTAGAAGATGAGTCTGACACAACAAAAGTAGCTAAAGCAGGTGAAATATGACTATATGTTGAAGAGCATGACATTGTGGCTGAGATAGATGAACTGTGGCCTATAATAGATGCAAGAACCAATGAAGAAGAAGTAGGACCCGAACTGTTTGTGCAACCAAAATCCCCTTATGCACTTTGTAAATGATCATTTATATCATCATCAAACAAGTTGCCAAAATCAACATCGACCTCGTTGACAACATTTGAAGCCTTATCCACTTCCACATTAACATCCTTGTTGACTATAACATCATCCTTAGGGTGTACATTTAAATTTAGATCAGTGTGAACAATATTATCCTCTCCTTGATTAGTACGGTCCAGATCTTCGTGTAAACCTTCCAAACCATCAGCAGCTAAGCTATCAAAAGGGTTTTCATTGATGACATTAGTATCATCAGACACATTGCCCATATTATTAACATCAACCTTCTTTCTCCAATACTTTTGTTTCTTATCATACACATTTGTCCATTTGTTCTGTCCACCCTTGGCTTGTGTGTTCCTATGTGTTTTATCAAAAGGGTTTTCAAGTTTATTCTCTATATGTATTTCATGCTATTGGAATAGTGCATCCAAATTCAGATTTTGAATCCACATGGATCTGGTGGATCTTTGTGGCTTAATTATGGACGATGATCTTCATGATCATGCACAAAGAGGAGCACTTGGCTCGGGTGTAGTGCAGCGTGTTGCACTCTACAATGGGATGGCGGCCTCATCATGGGCCGAACCTTAAGTTTTTTTGGTTATAATTTTCTTGTATTCCCTGTTTTGTTCTAGTTTGTAACGGTTAGTTTGCTAACCTGACTTTTGTACTGTTTTTTAGTAGATGATAAAAGCGAACCAATTTTCAAAATAATTAAATAAATATGTAGGTATGTATATGCACAGGAACCTAAAGTTCATCAATCAATGATCTTGAAATAATTCACAATTCAAAAGCCTGAAGCTTTATTGGAATTGTGTGAAATAATAACATTGTACTTCTTAAAGAAGTTACATCATATGGGGCAATGATGATGCTTCCAAAAATTTCACAGTTTTGAAAATGAGTTGTATCTTGCTTATATATTTACATTTACATATTGTAATAAATAATAAATTTTAACAATTTAAAGTTGTTTATATATTTTATTTGAACCAGAAGTTCAATACAGTTCCAAACCAGATGTTTTGAACATTATAATACGATCTTTAAGATTCACATTGACATTGCTTGATAAGCCAAATTTAATGATTTGGAACCTTATAAACAACTTGTTCTAAAATCGATAACTCGAATGAGAATTAATATGAAAATCAATTACACATGTAATAGGTGGACGCACGTTTATACACATATATGCAAGTATTTAATTAAAAACATGAAGTTGTTATAAGCTCATATTATAAATTATGCATATATTGTTTAGTAACTCAAAAATAAATTGACATCAATAATGAATGATCTGAAGTCATGTGTGCATTCAAGCGATCTGTATAATTAGAAAATTCCTCCAAGTTAATATATCAATGAAAGAGAATAAGCAATATAATATGAATGCTTCTTATCGACTAATAAGAGCATTATCCCTTTATGATTGAAATATATATAATGTATTTTCTAGCAATAACATTATAATGGATCAAAAATGGGAATCTAAAGAAGGTTAATTATTTAATGTTACAATGTTTGTCAACATTGAGGCAGAGGATAAAGGGATATAAGTTCATCTTGATAACTGATGTTAAATATTTGCTAATATATAGACTGATGCAAAATATTAAGTAACTTGCATAAATTATCAATGATGTCCCTAATAGACTTTCTCCAATATATATTTGAATCCTTGAAGAATTAAAAGGTGTAAACCACAACTGAAAATGTGGTATAAAAGTTAGTTCAAAATATTCTTGGAGTAAGTCACAAAAATGCCAAATAAAGGAGGTGAGTGTTCTTGAAGAAACACTGTGAAAGCATCCGACGACATGATTGTCAAATAACCCTAGAAGTGGTTTAGATACCTAAAACATGATAAGTTTTGTGATTTCAATGAATCATGTATAGAACTGACAAGAAATAATCATCGATGAAAAATTTATAAATAATAAAGGGCTTACATTTATAAATGGATTAAAAATCCCATATTAGAGAGAAACATGATTGGCCATCATGAAAGTCTCCTAAATAAGAAATATGGACCTGTAGTCTATAAGATAAACTTAGAAATATATAAAATGACAAAAACACGCTAAAGTTATTGATGCACCATACAGGGTCAACGACATGTTATTTGCATTGAGCATTGTACTTTTTGTTGGAGAATGGAGTTTCGATGACAACAACCTTATTTCAATTATCATTGATTATAAAAAATATGCTAACTCTTTTTGTATAGAATATATATATATATGCAGGAATTATATACAAAAAATATTACTGAAAACTGTACAGTTATAAAGATGATAAAGATTCGAAGATCAGAGAAATTTTAAGACTCATGAGTGATCAAGATTTCAAGAGTTCAAGATTAATATAGATATAGAGTCTAGATTTTGTAAGACTCTAAATATCACTCCAGGTTCTAATTCTAATTCTAATTTTCAAATTCTAATTCTAATTTTCAAATTTTGATTTTCAATTCTATCCTCAATCCTCTCTATTTTATTTTTCTATTTGTTTCTATTTTTCTATTTGTTTCTATTTTTCTTTGTTTTTCAAACTTAACTTTTATATTTGTATTTATATTTTATATTCTTATACTTTATATTTATATAGTTTAAAATCTTATAAAATAATAAATATGTTTATATGACTTAAAATTATGTTTTCATATATTTTTCTAGTTTATAATATTAATTTATATCATTATATTTTAATTTAAGAATTTCCAGAATTATATTTATATTAAAAACATTTGAAAAATATTTCAACATTTAAATTTTCAAAGGAGTATGTCGACATAACAAAAACTCCATGTTGACATATAACTGTCACTTTTTCCAATTTTGAAAGGAAGTGTCTTTCCACTATTTAAAACGATTTAGAACCATTGCAACCTTTCATACTCTATAAAAAGGGGTTAAAACTAAATTTTTTATCATCTCTTTTTCTCTAACTTCATCCTCTTTCTCTGCACCATTATTCTTAATCATTTTTTATGGTTTTTACACTTATACTCTGCCAAATTCAATTTTGTTTTGATCAAACTTCTTCTCTCTACACTCTCTACTCTCTGAATCAAGTGCTATTGAAGAGTTATATGGTTGTTTGTAATTGCTTTGGTTGAATAAACCTTGTTAGTGTTGAATCAAAGAGGAATCGGTGTGTCCTTGTAGCCGTCAAATAAAGGAAATAGGAGTCGTTGTGTCCTTGCTGAGCTGTGAAATCAAAGAATAGGATTCGGTGTCTCCTTGTTGAGCCGTGAAATTAAGGAGGTTGTATTTGGCTATTGGAAATAGCAATAAAACTCTGCGCAATCCAGCATTGTGCATGATTGGACGTAGGAGCAATCCAAACCAGTATAAAATTCATTGTGTTCTTTCCTTTTCTGCATCTTTATTTCTGTTTATTTTGCATTTGTGCTTGAATCCGTGCCTGTGATTACGTTTGTGGTGTTTGATTCATCCCATAGTTCACTTTAGTTTTAGATTTTGTTTAAATTCTTACAATTATTATTCACCACCCCTCTAGTGTTTGCTTTGCCTTAACGATCCATTCCGCATTTCCTAACAATTGGTATCAGAGTAAGGTCTTTCAAAAGTTCACAATTTGATTTTTGAAAACAGTGATATTGGCAACCAACACTGGTAGCAATAATAGTTCTTTTATAGAGGGTCAATCCACTGTTAGACCAACATTGTTTAATGGTAGTAATTATTCATATTGGGCATGTAGAATGAAAATATATTTATAGTCTATAGGATTAGACACATGGAATAGTACACAAAATGAGTATAATGAACCCACAACTACATTTGCACAATGGACAAATGAGCAAAAGGTTGCTGCACAGAGCAATTCTAAAGCCATGAATATGTTATTTTATTCATTAGATAGGAATGAGTTTAATAGAGTATCAGTATGTAAGACTACTTATGAAATCTGGAGAACTTTACAAGTTACTCATGAAGAAGCAAGTAAAGTTAAATGGAATAAGATATGCATGCTAGTTAATCAGTTTGAATTATTCAAAATGACGAGATTAAATCTATTTCAGATATGTATTGCAGATTTCAAGAGATAGTGCATTCACTAACATCACTTGGAAAAACTTATTCAGAAGCAGATCAAATCGGAAAAATATTAAATTCATTAACTCAAGAATGGGATCAAAAGACTTTGGCTATAGAAGAACTCAATGATGTCAATGAAATAAAGATTGAAGAGTTAATTGGAAATTTAATGTCATATGTAGTTCAATTACAGAAAAGAAAAGAAAATAGATCAACTGAAAAGAATCTATTGCACTGAAAGCAACAACAAATGATTCTGACTCGAGTAGTGAAGAAGATGAAGAAACATCACTCATGAAAAATCATTTTAGAAGATTTATAAAATATAGAAGGAAGGGTTATAATCAAGAAAACTCAAAATTAAATGATGGGCAATGTTTTAACTACAACAAACCAGGTCATGCAAAGAAAATGTGTCCATATCCAGACAAATCTACTCAACAAACGGACAACACCAATTCATCAGGAGAAAGAACAAAAGCATATACAGCAACATTAGATGATTCAGATTCGTCGTCAAGTGATGGAGAACCAGAAACTGGAAATACAAATACATGCTTTACAGCAATTCAGAGTTCAGAAGACCATGAAGAAAAAGATCAAAAAACCTGGTACGCATTAATTAAATTTTAATTTTATTTGGTTGAATGGTTGCTTTGTTTGTTTGCTTTGGTTTGAATTTAAAACTTAAATATTTTTTTATTTGAAATTTGAAATTTGAAATTCAAATTTGAAATTTGAAATTAAAAATAATAATATAATATTAAATAACAATAAATTAATAAAATAAATTGTTTGTGTGTTTTTAGGATTAGAATTATTTCAGGAAGTCGTTAAACATGAAATATTAATTGATAATAAGTTTCAAAACATGAAAATCCAATTCCCTTTTGAAATAAGCATGGTATGTCGACATATAGAAAAATACATGTCGAAATATCTAGCTAGTTTTGAAAATTAAATTTTGAATTTCAAAAGTTTAAACTTTCAAACTTCCCTCCAATATTTTCACCAACTCCCAAAATTTGAAAAGGCATCCTTTCAATCTGAAAAGTTATGCCTATTTAATTCATATCTATTCATTCTCTATATATATCTATCATTTCTACCTTTCATTCACAACTGAAAACAATATTCTTCATATCTATTCTCTTCAAAATTATCATTTCAATGGCTTCCTCAAGTTCATCTCAGAAATTGAAGATAACCAAAACCGTTAAAGGTTATCTTTACAATGAAAAAGAGGCCATCAAAACCTATGGTAACTATTTAGAAAATGCTAAAGTTAACACGGATGCTTTCGCTGTCCTTAGTGATTTTCCGTCTTATGATCTCGTCTCTCTTTTCGAACATAACGAAGTCTTGAGTCTAATTAACTCTCGTGATAACGACGAAGTATGTTATCCCAAACTCGTGAAGATATTCTATGCAAATCTCAATTGCGAATTTTACAAAGGCAACGAAAATCAAATTTGGAGTAGTGTTAAGGGAATTCAAATTGTTCTCGATGCCGAACTTCTAGGCGAAATTCTAAATTGTAGAAGCTTAGGCTCGGATTTTTCAACTTTTGATATCAAAGAAACCGATATGGAAACCTTTCATGATACCTTCGAAGATGGTGCTCCAATGGATTTCAAAAATCGTTTCTTACATCCAAAAACAAGAATTGTCAACCTTCTCCTTCAAAACACCATCACTCCTCGTTCCAGAAATTTCAACAGTCCTACACTTAAGTCCAAAAAGCTCTCTTTGCTATTATGGGTGGATATCTTATCGATTGGGCCGAAATGATTCTAAACGAAATTAAGCCCATAGATTTATCTACAAGAGAAAACACTCTCTACTATGGTGTTTATCTCACTAGTATTTTCAAACACTTTAATGTTGATCTTCGTGGAGAAGAATTTGTCCCTAGAAAAGTATTTGATGCATCAAACATTCATCTCATGCAAATTCCTCTCACTTTCAAACCTTATGAGTTTGAGGCTAAACAATCTCGATTGCAACAAGAACGTGACCCAATGGAAGTCAAAGAAGAAGAAGAGACTTCTATAAAAAGTATTGAGTATCCAGCCTCAAAGCGTATCTACAAAGACACGACTGTTCAAAATAAGGTGAAAATCGTCAACAATCAAAAGAAGCTTAACAAGAGTCTTTCCAAAATATCCAAATTCACGGTCAAGAGGGGAAGAAAACTTGGAATTTCATCTTTCTCATCATCATCAGAAAACTAGATCATCTATTTTAATCTATCTTTATATCTTT
Organism: Allium sativum; assembly: GCA_030737875.1. Taxonomy (NCBI): domain Eukaryota; kingdom Viridiplantae; phylum Streptophyta; class Magnoliopsida; order Asparagales; family Amaryllidaceae; genus Allium; species Allium sativum. Next base: position 973,327,232 of record CM060915.1, on the reverse strand, counting down.
CTTTGTATTTTCTTTCGAATCTCATATTTAAAATGTGTCTTGTTTAGTTGGATGTATTCTCTTTCTATCAAGTAATGAATGGAGTTTTTATTTATGATATAATCATCTTTATGTTTCTGGAAAAACTATAAAACTAATTATAATATAAGAATTCAAAAGAATTCAAAATTTCAAATTTTTCAAACATAACACTATAGTATGTCGACATGACAAAAAGAGTATGTCGACATATAACTGACATTTTTTCAGATTATTTCAAATTTTAAAATTAAAATAACTACCCATGTCCATTCAAAATCCAACAAATTCCAGACCCTATTTAAGTCCATTTCTCTCATAAAACTTCATTATTCCTTCTTCCTTAATCATTTCTCATCAAATCCATGGCAAATCCTATCCATAATCTTAGTGAAAATCTAGAAGAAATTCTCAATTCGTTCAAAAATATCCTCTCTATCATTCTACGAAATTAGCATCATCTTAAATTAAGTCAAATAAAGATGTTCGAACAACAAGAGAAACATTTTGATGTAATGCGATGGTTAATCTCTTCTCTTTTCAGAGATAAAGATAATAGTCTCGCAAAGGCTCCACAACCAAAGAAGATGAAGATTGGGAAGTAATTAAGAAGGAACCCATCTTTGGAGAAGACGGTTGGGTCGAAGTTCCAAGAAAAATTTAATTATTTGGTATGATTTGTTTAAGTATTATAAAAAAATATGGTGTGGTGTGATTTGGATTTTATTATTTGAAACTTATATATATTAAGACATATAATGTGATTTGATTTGGTTTGATTTGTATACATATATCGGGCAAACATATGTAATAATAATAATACTTGGATTGGTTTGTTTTTAATCATCATATTAGGTATTATTTTTAATTTGAATAGATTAAGGGAGTATTCTATACAGAAATAGTTACTAGATTAAGGGGAAGTATTTCTATTAGGATAGTTACTTATGTTCTATTCAGAGAAGTATACAACTTAGAGGGAGTATCTTTAGGATTTCTTTTTGATAATGCCAAATGGGGAGAAATTATAAAATATTGGCATAGTTTATATGATTCTTACAGACATGGGGAGTATAGAAGGAACATCATCAAATAGGTATGTACAGGTATGATATTTTATAAACTATGTTTGTCATCATCAAAAAGGGGGAGATTGTTGGAGAATGGTGTTTTGATGACAACAACCTTATTTCAATTATCATTGATTATAAAATATACGCTAACACTTTTTGTATAGAATACATACATATATATATATATATATATGTGCAGAAATTATATACGTGAAATATTACTGAAGACTGTACAGTCATAAAGATGATAGAGATTCAAAGATCAGAGAAATTTCAAGACTCATGAGTAATCAAGATTTCAAGATCAATATAGTTATAGAGTCTAGATTTTGTAAGACTCTAAATAGCACTCCGGGTTCAAATTCTAATTCTAATTTTCAAATTCTGATTTTCAATTCTATCCTCAATACTCTCTATTTTATTTTTCTATTTGTTTCTATTTTTCTTTGTTTTTCAAACTTAACTTTTATATTTATATTTTATATTCTTATACTTTATATTTATATAGTTTAAAATCTTATAAAATTATAAATATGTTTACATGATTTAAAATAATGTTTTCATATATTTTTCTAGTTTATAATATTAATTTATATCATTATATTTTAATTCAAGAATTTGCAGAATTATATTTATATTTAAAACATTTAAAAAATATTTCAAAATTTAAATTTTCAAAGGAGTATATCAACATAACAAAAAGTCCATGTCGACATATAACTGTCACTTTTTCCAATTTTCAAAGAAAGTGTCTTTTCACTATTTGAAACGATTCAGAACCATTACAACCCTTCATAATCTATAAAAAAAAAGGGTTAAAACCGAATTTTTTATCATCTCTTCTTCTCTAACTTCATCCTCTTTCTCTACACAATTATTCTTAATCATTTTTATGGTTTTTACACCTATACTCTACCAAACTCAATTCTGTTTTGATCAAACTTCTTCTCTGTACACTCTCTACTCTATACTCTCTGAATCAAGTGCTATTGAAGAGTTATAGGGCTGTTTGTAATTGCTTGGGTTGAATAAACCATGTTAGTGTTGAATCAAAGAGGAAGTCCTTGTAGCCTTGAAATCAAGGAAATAGGAGTCGGTATGTCCTTGTTGAGCCGTAAAATCAAGTAATAGGAGTTGATGTCCCCTTGTTGAGCCGTGAAATCAAGGAGGTTGTATTTAACTATTGGAAATAGTAATAAAACTCTGCGCAATCCAACGTTGTGCGGGACTAGACGTAGGAGCAATCCGAACCAGTATAAAATCCGGTATGTTCTTTCCTTTTCTACATCTTTATTTCTGTTTATTTTGCATTTACGTTTGAATCTGTGTCTGTGATTGCATTTATGGTGTTTGATTCATCCCGTAGTTCACTTTAGTTTTAGATTTTGTTTAAATTCTTACAAACACTATTCAGCCCCCTGTAGTGTTTGCTTTGTGTAACATCCCGGAAAATCTGAACCAATTTAAAAATTTTAAATTGGCTATTTTTGTGGATTTTAAATATTTAAAATAAATATTTTAAATAATAATGACAAATAGTAAGTTTGAATCGTTGTTTAATAATGAATATAATTATTTCTAATTATAAATAAGGCCTGAAATTGCGCGGTGGTTTCAAAATTTGAATTCAAACTTTGACTGACTGTACTGGGAGCAAAACAAAACGGATTTTAGTGAAACCAAAAATATTTAAATTTGTTAGTGAATATCTTTCTAACGAATCTGAAAAATAGAAGTTTCGTAGCGGGAATAAAAAGTTATGGCCTAATGAATTTTCAGAAAGGTCGCTATAGAGTTTATATAGCCCGTGAAAATGGCCATTTTGCAAACGACCTCAGAATTCAACGAAACCTCTTTTGTTGGATCCGGGATGTCAGATTATTGCTAGGTTTCAAATTTCATAATTTTTGAAGCTAGTATGTGAGCGTGGCAAAGGAAAATGTCTTTGGTCGATTTCTATTAAATTGGATCGACCAGAAAAGGGCCACTTTTCAAACGATCTCAGAATTCGATGAAACTAGTTTTGTTGGGACCGTATCATCAAAACGTAGCTAGATTTATTTTTCTGGAGTTTTCGGGATCAGTATGTAGCCCCGGCAAATTGAAATGTACATTCAAATCAAACATTGAATGTTTTATATTTTAATTTGAAGAATAACTGACTGTAACAGTCGAGTTGGCTTAAAAACATATCCCACTGTGTTCAGAATGGGGGTATTTAGCTAGGAGCGACAGTCGTTGGGTTTGGATTGGAGTTCGGTTGTGAAAATACCTTTAAAAATTTGAATACATAGGTGGGCCAACAGGATTTTTATAAAATATTAATTCATTTTCAAATTAATTTCTCTCTCCCTGTAAAACCTTCTGATCGATGACGGAAAGGGCATCCATCCTTCCCGATCAATTTCCGGCCGATACACTACGAATTGGACCCTGCTACAGTTGTGGATTTTGAAGATCTCCTCAAGAGCTTCAAATCCATCTAAGCCACGCCCCTCCTCGTCGCTCCTACCTCGAGAATCGAGCCTCCAAAGTTCTGCCATTCTTTGCGTCGCCGTGCCCTCTGGACGCCGTCGATCTGAGGGGGACCACCACGCCCTGAGCGCCCCTCGCCCCTCTTCGACGTGGTACAACCCGATCTTCGTATCGCATAGCGGATTGGAAACAAGGATCAAACCTATTTTTGAACGATTTCTGAGAGATAACGGCCTATTTTATTTAAAATAGTTTGTAGCACTTTAAAGCGCTACGGTTTTTTATTTCATGGTAAAAAACATATCTTTTTGCTATGTTGTCGAAATCCAATGAAACAAGAGACAGTGGACTCGTGGGGACGTCTTCTTCATTCTAGAAGAGACCGCATATTTTTCTGAGCCTTCTGCTATTTTTGGTGGAGTGGAACCCGATGTGAGATTTCTGAATTATAAACGATATGGAAATGATGATGTATAAATTATATATTCGAAGTATGAGTTATATAAGCGTTGTACACCTCATGTATAAGCGTTGTATAAGTTGTATGTTCAATGTATAAGTTATATATGCATTGTAAAAATAATATATGTGTTGAGAGTGAAGTGAAATATACTTATACAAATATACATATATATATATATATACACACGCCCCTTGTCCACATACCATGGATGATATTTATTGGTTGTGATTGGTGTTAAAAATTGTTGATAGCGAATGGTTGATTAGAATTGTTTATGGTTGAAATTGATTGATTGTGGTTGAAAAATACCCGTTTGTGGTTGAGAATTATTTGGTTGAAATCACATAGGATTAGTTTGTGGAAAAGAAAAAAAATAAACATGCCACCTGCGTGCGAACTAGATGCATGAAATCCCCATTGTCAAAAGCTGCGAGGCTTTAAGGTAGAGCGAGGAGCCATACTTGGGACGATCCCGGTTTTAACTAGCCTGCCGTTATGCTGCCAAAATTTTCAATAATATTCATGTGTTAGAATTATTTTCATGTGTTGAAACTATATTCGTATGTTGAAACAAAATTCAAGTGTTGAATGTTGAAACGAAATTCATGTGTTGCATAGAAATTCATGTGTTGAACGACATTCATGTTTTGAAATAAATTGTTTTATAATAAAAATCATATTTTTATCATCTATATGAACTATATAAAATAGTCGTGTTTTGAAATAAATTGTTTTATAATAAAAATCATATTTTTATCATCTATATGAACTATATAAAATAGTCGTGTTTTGAAATAAATTGTTTTATAATAAAAATCATATTTTTGTCATCTATATGAACTATATAAAATAGTCGTGTTTTGAAATAAATTGTTTTACAATAAAAATCACATTTTTATTATATAAATGAATTGTTAAAAATAGTGAAGTGTCGAAATAAATGCCTGTTGGATAAAAATATCATTTTTATCAAAGGTATGTAAAGAATATGGTTTTGAAATCGAAAAATACGTTATATGTATATATATATGTATAAACATAATTAAAATACATCGAATAACGAAGCTGCAGCTCGTGTTTTGAAACCGTGATTTCAAACGATTAGTGCGGGAGATCCGACCGTCGGATTTTCCCGAAACCGTTGGGTTCGCCTTGAAAATATCTTTCCAAAGACACCCACTTTGTGAAGATCCAACAGTTGGATTGTCTGGAATGTTTAATTCAAATCTGAAGAAAAACAGCGCCAGAATCGATTATATTTATGTATATAAATATAATTAAATTAAATCGAATAACGATGCTGTAGTTCGTATTTTGAAATCGAAACTTCAAACGAGTGTACCGGGAGATCCGACCATCGGATTTTACCAAAACTGAAACCGTTGGATTCGTTTTGAAAAGATCTTTCTAAAGATATAAAATTTGTGAAGATCTGACGGTTATATTTTAAGATATGTGTAAATCAAATCTGAAGAAAAACAGCGCCACGACCGCGTTATGGCCTGAAGCGTCGTTTGAATGAAATGGCTATTTTTAAAATAAATAAAAATAGCGATAAGCCGTGATAAAATATTATAAACGATATGGAATGGAAATAAACTGAATTTGCACTGTTTATGTGATATTTGATGGTTGAATGTGTTTGGGGTGAATTGTTATCGAATAATTTAACCATTGAAATGAATTGATTTAAATTCTAAATATACATGAATTATTTGAAAAGGCTGAGTTAAATCTCATTTCAAATAATTGATCAGCGATAATAAGTCGATGATGAAGACGGTGGTTGAAGACCGGAGATCTTCACCTCGGTTGGATGATAACTGATGTCTTGATTGGGAGGCATCCCGAAATATAAATATTAAGTGGTGATTGTCCAGACGTACGTGGAGATCGATGGGTATGCGAGGTATATAGTGCCTCCGGTTTCGTTCAGACCCAAAACGAACTTGCAAATGGACTGTGTGTCTAACATTGGATTTTGTTCTATGCCGATTGATCTCTATTAAGTATATATCTGTTTGGCGGCGGAGAATTTATTCTCTTGCTTAACGCCCTTCTCTGAGACGTACGAGCTCAGAGGTTATATATCGATAGAAATCAGTCGCATAGCGTGAATTGCTTGTGTGGCATGCCTAAGGGGCAGACGATCAGGGCTTCTGTTGAAAAGCAAAGTCTTGTGGTTGATGATCAAAGCACGGCCTGTGTGGCATAACTTTGTGTATAACGTCAATTCGCGAGCCTCACACCCCGGTATGAGCCAGAAACGGGAGAGGACCTCAGGGAGGACATGCGTTTCTTTCTAGTTAGAGGTAGTGTCAGTGCTTAAACTGGCTGACATTTATATTATTTTCACCTGTGTGGTTGTTGCTGTTGCAAGGTGCCTCGGATATATCAGTGACTATGTGAAGCCGATGGAGTCATTGGACTCATTTACGCCCCAAAGGGCGGAGAAACGTAGTGTACAGGCATAATAATCCACATCGGTGGACCGACTCTGACAATCCAAGGGGCAGTTGCGGCTATTTCAGAGACATGGGCTAGATTGTCTCGAAGTCGGTAAGGACTATCTTTTGCCTTGGTTCATGACAGAAATCTAATTTCCAAATACGTGACTTTGCGGTTTTGATTGTATACCTATATATGGCGACATAGTGGTATGGGGCATTAATGCCATCTATGATTGATACTTATGATTTGAAATTGTTTTTGAAACCTATAAACACTAGTAATAATATCAAATTCTTTTGTTTTATTCGTATCAAGCATATTTTGGTCATTATAAGGTAAAACTCTATCCTCCGGTTTGCGTTGCATTGTGTGATGGGAACTGATTCTTATAACGGCTTCATTTTTATAAAAAGCATTGCGATGTTTAAAATATTTACTTGTTGTAAAGAACTGGCAATCCAATGGAGTAAACCTGTTCCGCGAAAGTGGCGTGTTCCTGAGATTAGCCATATTATAAAATGTGTTAAGTAGATTTCTCATACCAGTCCTTGTTGCAGTCATGATGGGGGGTTCTCACCATGTGGTTTGGTGGCGAACAGTGGGCTCTTACCCCCACATGTCCCTTGTGGGGGTTGGTTGCTGTGTGCTGACAGTCGAGAGGCTGGCCGTAAAACAAGTGGTACTGGGGGACCATTGTGAGCTACGGTGGGTTTTACCTGCTGTACTGGAGAATGAAGGGATGGTTGCAAAGCCTACCAGATTTCGCGGTAACGTCACAAACGTGGTATCAGAGCTTTGGTTAAGCTTAGTTCTGGAATATAACGTATTAACGAACTCATTAGAGATAGAACCAGTAGTGTTCTAGGACGAATAACTCATGATAGATAGGATCAGTAATGTCCTAATATGAGTATAGCAGAATCATAATAACTCTTTAGAGATGGAGTCAGAAGTGCCCCAGAAAGAGTTGAGAGTTATATGTTTATAAATAACGTATTTGTGATTATATATATAGTCTGAATGTTTTCAAAAGAGTATAAGAATCAATTAGTATATTTTTGAAAAGTTAAAAACAAATTGATTGTTGTTTGTGTTGTGTGACTGTGGATTTGATTAATTAAATTATTAGAATGATAGTTAATTAAATCAAGTACTGAACTGATTTAAAAATAGATAGAAATATATACATGCGCATTATATATGTGTGAACAGGTAAATGGATTAGCTGTTGAGTACAGAATTTATTTGCGTGCCCGACAAATAGGTAAACCTTAATGAGTTGAATGCGCAATTTTACTATTATATCAACTCCTGTGAATGTCATTGGATGTGGAGTGCTGGTCGTTCTGTGTGTAATAATAAACATCGCCATAGGATAGTAACAATTAATGTTGAACTACACTACATGGCATACTTCTTGAAGATGGGCATACTTCATCATATACCTCATAAGCATTTGGGGCTTGTGTGACGAGGTAGAAGATTTACCATACGAGCGAGAGGCTTGTATGGCGATGACTATATATTACAGGTTGAACTGATGACTGATATGGACCATATAAAATGTAACGGTAAATTGCAAGATTAATAAAAAAAACCACACGGGTCTAGAGATGACAATAAACACGTCTCTCTGGTCATTAAGGCAAAAAACCATTTATAGGGTGACGAGAATTTATTCTCTGGAGTTATGATCTATACACACTCCCCTGTGGACAGCGGAATATATCACTATAAATATGTGCATGCTTATTAGCATTTATTGGGTACCTAATACGGCCCAATAAATTTCCAAACCCCTCCCCGTACAAAGGTGGTTATGGCGAAATTTTTCGAAAATTTAGGGTGTTTGCCAAATTTTTAAAGAATTTGAAAATTCTTAGAAATTGAAAAGTTGAAGAATTGAAGCCAGATTGAAAGTAGAGTTGGTTAATCAAACCACTTTCGACTTTGTTCCTTTTCGGGGACAAAAAGTTTTAAGTGAGGGAGATTGTAACAACATGGAAAATCTGAACCAATTTAAAATTTTTAAATTGCTATTTTAGTGGATTTTAAATATTTAAAATAAATATTTTAAACAATAACGATGAAAAGTAAGTTTGAATCGATGTTTGATAATGAATATAATTATTTCTAATTATAAATAAGGCCTGAAATGGCGCGGTAGTTTCAAATTTTGAATTCAAACTTTGACTGACTGTACCAGGAGCAAAACAAAACGGATTTTAGTGAAACCAAAAATATTTAAATCTGTTAGTGAATATCTTTCTAACGAATCTGAAAAATCGAAGTTTCGTAGCAGGAAGCAAAAGTTATGGCCAAATGAATTTTCAGAAATGTCGTTATAGAGTTTATATAGCCCATGAAAATGGCCATTTTGCAAATGACCTCAGAATTCGACGAAACCACTTTTGTTGGATCCGGGATGTCAAATTATTGCTAGGTTTCAAATTTCATAATTTTTGAAGCTAGTATGTGAGCGTGGCAAAGGAAAATGTGTTTGGTCGATTTTTGTTAAATTGGATCGACTAGAAAAGGGCCATTTTTCAAATGATCTCAAAATTCGACGAAACTAGTTTTGTTGGGACCGTATCGTCAAAACATAGCTAGATTTATTTTTCTGAAATTTTTGGGATCAGTACATGGCCCCGGCAAATTGAAATGTACGTTCAAATCAAATATTGAATGTTTTATATTTTAATTTGAAGAATAACTGACTGTAACAGTCGAATTGGCTTACGAAACATATCCCATTGTGCTTGGGATGGGGGTATTTAGCTGGGGGCGACAGTCGTTGGGTTTGGGTTGGAGTTCGGTTGTGAAAATACCTTTAAAAATTTGAATATATAGATGGGGCCAATAGGATTTTTATAAAATATTAATTCTTTTTCAATTAATTTCTCTCTCCCCATAAAACCTTCTGATCGACGACGGAAAGGGCATCCATCCTTCCCAATCAATTTCCGGCCGATACACTACGAATTGGACCCTGCTCCAGTTGGGGATTTTGAAGATCTCCTCAAGAGCTTCAAATCCATCTAAGCAACGCCCCTCCTCGTCGCTCCTACCTCGAGAATCAAGCCTCCAAAGTGCTTCCGTTCTTTGCGCCGTCGTGCCCTCTGGACACCGTCGATCTGAGGGGGACCACCACGCGCCTGAGCGTCCCTCGCCCCTCTTCGACGTGGTACAACCCGATCTTCGTATCGCGTAGCGGATTGGAAGCAAGGATCAAACCTAGTTTTGAACGATTTTTGAGAGGTAACGGCCTATTTTATTTAAAATAGTTTATAGCATTTTAAAGCGCTACGGTTTTTGATTTCACGGTAAAAATCATATCTTTTTGCTATTTTGTCGAAATCCAGTGAAACAAGAGATAGTGGACTCGTGGGGACGTCTTCTACATTCTAGAAGAAACCGCATATTTTTCTGAGCCTTCTGCTATTTTTGGTGGAGTGGAACCCGATGTGAGATTTCTGAATTATAAACGATATGGAAATGACAATGTATAAATTATATATTCGAAGTATGAGTTATATAAGCGTTGTACACCTCATGTATAAACATTGTATAAGTTGTATGTTCGAATAAGTTATATATGCATTGTAAAAATTATATATGTGTTGAAAGTGGAGTGAAATATACTTATATATATATATATATACGCCCCTCGTCCACAAACCATGGACGATATTTATTGGTTGTGATTGGTGTTAAAATTGGTTGATAGCGAATGGTTGATTAGAATTGTTTGTGGTTGAAATTGATTAATTGTGGTTGAAAAATACCCGTTTGTGGTTGAGAATTATTTGGTCGAAACCACATAGAATTAGTTTGTGGAAAAGAAAATAAAATAAACATGTCGCCTGCGTGCGAACTAGATGCATGAAATCCCCATTGTCAAAAGCTGCGAGGCTTTAAGGTAGAGCGAGGAGCCGTACTAGGGACGGCCCCGGTTTTAACTAGCCTGCCGTTATGCTGCCGTAATTTTCAATAATATTCATGTGTTGGAATTATTTTCATGTGTTAAAACTATATTCGTATGTTGAAACAAAATTCATGTGTTGAATGTTGAAACGAAATTCATGTGTTGCATAGAAATTCATGTGTTGAACGACATTCATGTTTTGAAATAAAATTTTTTACAATAAAAATCATATTTTTATCATCTATATGAACTATATAAAATAGTCGTATATTGAAATAAATTATTTTATAATAAAAATCATATTTTTATCATCTATATGAACTATATAAAATAGTCGTGTTTTGAAATAAATTGTTTTATAATAAAAATCATATTTTTATCATCTATATGAACTATATAAAATAGTCGTGTTTTGAAATAAATTGTTTTACAATAAAAATCACATTTTTATTATATACATGAATTGTTAAAAATTGTGCAATGCCGAAATAAATGTCTGTTGGATAAAAATATCATTTTTATCAAAGATATGAAAAGAATATGGTTTTGAAATCGAAGAATAGATTATATTTATATATATGTATAAATATAATTAAAATATATCGAATAACGAAGCTGTAGTTCATGTTTTGAAACCGTGATTTCAAACCATTAGTACGGGAGATCCGACCGTCTGATTTTCCCGAAACCGAAACCGTTGGGTTCGCCTTGGAAATATCTTTCCAACGACACCCACTTTGTGAAGATCCAACGGTTGGATTGTCTGGAATATTTAATTCAAATCTGAAGAAAAACAGCGCCAGAATCGATTATATTTATTTATATATATATATAAATATAATTAAATTAAATCGAATAACGATGCTGCAGTTCGTATTTTGAAATCGAAATTTCAAACGAGTGTACTGGGAGATCCAACCTTCGGATTTTCCCAAAACTGAAACCTTTGGATTCGTTTTGAAAAGATCTTTCTAAAGATATAAAATTTGTGAAGATCCGACGGTTAGATTTTCAGATATATGTAAATCAAATCTGAAGAAAAACAGCGCCACGGCCGCGTTATGGCCTGAAGCGTCGTTTGAATGAAATGACTATTTTTAGAATAAATAAAAATAGCGATAAATTGTGATAAAATATTATAAACGATATGGAATGGAAATAAACTGAATTTGCTCGGTTTATGTGATATTTGATGGTTAAATGTGTTTGGCGTGAATTTTTATCGAATAATTTAACCATTGAAATGAATTGATTTAAATTCTAAATATACGTGAATTATTTGAAAAGGCCGAGTTAAATCTCATTTCAAATAATTGATCGGCGATAAGAAGTCGATGATGAAGACGATGGTTGAAGACCGGAGATCTTCACCTCGGTTGGATGATAACTGATGTCTTGATTGGGAGGCATCCCGAAATATAGATAATAAGTGGTGATCGTCCAAACATACGTGGAGATCGATGGTATGCGAGGTATATAGTGCCTCCGGTTTCGTTCAGACCCAGTACAAACTTGCAAAGGGACTGTGTGTCTGATATTGGATTTTGTTCTGTGCTGATTGATCTCTATTAAGTATATATCTATTTGGTGGTGGAGAATTTATTCTCTTACTTAACGCCCTTCTCTGAGACGTACGAGCTTAGAGGTTATATATCGATAGAAATCAGTCGCATAGCGTGAATTGGCTGTGTGGCACGCTTAAGGGGCAGATGATCAGGGCTTCGGTTGAAAAGCAAAGTCTTGTGGTTGATGATCAAAGCACGGCCTGTGTGGCATAGCTTTGTATATAACGTGAATTCGCGAGCCTCGCACCCCAGTATGAGCCAGAAACGGGAGAGGACCTCAGGGAGGACATGCGTTTCTTTCTAGCTAGAGGTGGTGTTAGTGCATAAACTGACTGACATTTGTTTATTCTATTCTGCTATTATGTGTATATATGTTATATTCCAAAGATTACCCTTGCCACCGTCAGTACGGGGTTCGGGGTCGTCACACTTTGCCTTAACGATCCATTCCTCATTCCCTAACACTTTCAAAGATAATTGAATTGATTAAAGTTGTGAAAGCGTTTAAAACTTTTATAATACCCTGAAGGTATAAAAGATGAAAGTATGCAAATTCTAGAAGAATTCTAACAACTTTGGTAGTGATAAATAATGCAAAGAGCAAGAAATGCAGATAACAACATTCTTTTAAGTATTGTTATGATGAAAATTTTGATATAATTCATGATGAGTAGATTACTTCCTACTTTCAAGAATTGTTTTAATTAAATTCTTAATATCCATTGAAGTGTAGTTGCTATATACAAAACTTATTAAAATTTATATGTTCCTGAAGAATATAAATAATATTTGCGATTATAAAGAATTACAAGGACATGGACGATAAGTATATTCTTGTAGAATATAAATAATATTTGTTGTTATAATGATACTTGTCTCATTCATCAAATGTGTATTGCAATATGCAAACTAATTGAAACATAAATTGTAAGCACATGAAGCGTATTCATAAATTAATATTAGTAACATACAAATCGCAAAAAGAAGGAATTTTAAATAAGAAATCTAAATGATAAATATGGAGTTGAGAGATACAAAGCACGACTTGTAGCATTAGGTTTCTCGTAGAGACTAGCTTATCTATACAGTGGATTGAATTCTGATATTTACATAAGAATCCCATATCTATATAAGTTGCCTAAAGCAAAATCAAAGTCGTTGTACTCACTAAATTGAGACGATCACTATACGGTTAATAATAATCCAAAAGAATGTTATATAACCATCTTAGTGAATATTTGATAAAAGTTGGGTATAAAAACAATCTCATTTGTCCATGTGTCTTTATAAAGAATTGGTAAATGGAGTTGCTATTTTGATGGTATATGTTAATGATATGAATTTGACTGGGACTCTAGAAGATATTGATGAAACATTAGATTAGTTGAAATAGAAATTTGAAATGAAAGATCTCGGCAAATTAGTATCTTGATCTACAGATCGAGCATAGTACGAATGACATACTAACTTATCAATCAAATTACACTGAGAAAACCCTAAAGCGTTTTCAAATGGATAAAACATATTCAGTTAGCACGCCTATGGTTGTCAAATCACTACATATTAAAAAGGACCCTTACTTTCCCAAAAGACATGATGAAAATGTACTTGATCTAGAAGCATCAATCCAAACGGTAACATATGAAAATAAGTTATAATTAGTCTTTTTCCTTATTTAAGATTTTTCCCATTGGGTTTTTCTTATTAGGGTTTTAACGAGGCATTACATTGATCTGGAAGTATCATACTCCTTTTGACATAGTAAATTATTAAAATATGACATTTTATATTGTACTCTTTTTCCTTCACTAAGATTTTTCCCATCGGATTTTTCTTACTAATCTTTTAATGAGGTAGCATTTTGATCCATAAGTATCAAACATATTTTAATACATTAAACTATTATTTATGAATATAATTCAACTTGTGTGGCTCATATTAAAGTGAATTATATTATGGATGATAGGATGGGGCATATTTCTTCTAAATTTCTTCACACATGAAATATGAAAGGACAACAAGAAAGAGGAGGAACAAATCTAGTTTCAACAAAAGCGGGTAGATTTGATCTCAATGGAAATTTCCAAATCAACATTTCAGAACATTGTGTACAAAATTGGCATCCATTCACTACATCAATAGATTAACTGAATAATACGTTATAAATCAGGGTGAGCATGTAAAATTATGTCATAATATACTCTTTTCCTTCACTAAAATTTTTCCCACTGGATTTTTGTTAGTAAAGTTTTTAATGAGGCATTATCTTGATCCTAAATTATCAACCATCATTATAACATTGTAAAAAAATGTTACCCTAAAGATGAAATAAAATAGCATTCTTTTCCTTTTTTGTGGTTCATAAAAACATTTTTAATGAGGCAAATTAATTTTATCATTTTTGCATATGTGTATTCAAGGCAGAGTGTTGTAATATGTAAAAGTAATAAGGGTGAATATGTTAAGGGACTTTACATCAATTTACATGGCATGTTAGCTCTATATAAAGAGAGATTGTTTACATTATTAGACACTTGAATCAACATAAATAAAAAGGTCTATCCCTAATGTTTTATGTTCTCACTAATTACTTCTCCTTTTTATATGTTTTGTTTTATATTATAACATATAATACATAATTTTGAGCAATTACCATGCGATTAGCTGATTTTCAACTTTGTAAATAATAAATTTTTATATTTCATTATGTTTAAATACATATAATTTAAACTATAATCATGAGAAAAAGTAGATGGGTAATTTTGATGTGGATGTGCCAATATCTACATCCGCTTTTCCGGTTGTCGGATATTTATTCGCTTTTTAGATGCTGATGCGGATGGATTTCATATTTTTCGGATATTCATTAACAGCCCTAGTTCAAGATTAAAGATTAATTACGTAAGTGCAGAAGGAATTATGTTGTTTAAAATGGATAAGCTACTTTAATTTGGCAAAACGTTTGTTATTACAGCTTTGATATAGATGAGATAGAGATAAAAATAAAGGTAACATCATGGAATTTTTAGGAATAACTTAACCTAAAATATGAAAATTCATTAATAGGTTCAGTAATGATGTGGTTACCATTTGCATAAAATGCTAATCATTAGGAATTCATTCGTAATGCAGAATCAATTTAAATTCTACCGACCCTTTCTATATATTAACATAAGGCATTTTAATTCAGTTATTGAAAAAAGTGCATCTTTAACTTATGAACATGCAGTTCATTTTTTAGCTATTACATATACTAATTATTTAATTTTTGTTTGTTTTATCAACATATTTATATACATATATATTTACTTTTTCTTATATCAATTACATATGCAAATGGACTAGTGCAATTTATTCAAATTTGACAAAATCTACTGATATAAGTAGTGCACTCATTTACTTTTACAAACATGTCCAATAAAAGATAAATACTTTAATACACATTGATAAACATCATTTTAATTGATATTACTATTTTACATTTTTAAGTCAAACAAGGTATGCAAATTTAAGACATCACGTATAAATTTTCCTTTTTAGCTGCCAAACTATATACGAGATATGCGAAGATATTTATGAATTTTCTAATACTGTACTATGAATGTTACACGGTTACATTATTAGATGACACAAAAATTGAGTTTGGGTATTTTGCTTTTGTCTAGAATATATTTGAAAATATAAGTTTGCCTCCCTTTAGTAATATCTGCATGATTCTTAATAAATTTATGATGCTTTTAGGTGCTACATCTAAATTATACATGTAAGTGTATGTGTGTGTTTATGAAGAGAGATTAAAAAATATAGATAAAAAGAAGTTTGATTCATATTTTTTCTTTTCACATGCCTAAATAGTGTTTGAAATTTTCCATATATTTTCATAAAATAGTTCCTTAACATAAATTTCCTACTTTTGCAAGATTCATGACATGATGGATAATTGAGAATCCTCCATATTTATCTAAATTTAGTACACATGTTGCTTAATCATAAGCTCAAAGCTCATAATATATATATATATATATATATATATATATATATATATATATTAATATAACACACCCCTAAGGATGTTTTTATATTAGTATTGAATTGAGCTTTAAAATTGCTACATATATCACATAATGAACTTACAATATTCATGTTCAAATATAATGATCTTAAGTGAAATTTTCCCAATACATATTTTGTTATTGTAGTTACATTTTGCTACTTTGTAATTCCTTCCTCACATAGCTAAGATTTATTAGAAATATCTTCCTCAATGAACTAGTATTTATAAGAACCAATATTTGGTTTCTTGGGTTTAGTTTTAATTCTCTAAAGATTGAATTCAATTTGTTGATTTTTTTTGTTTGGTGATTTATGTTCCAATTGACTCCTTTTTGTCCATTTCTCGAACTTCCAAAATTTCATTTTACAGAACTTACCGCATCCCAATTCCTTCTTCCTTTTTCATGTTTTTTTTACAAATTGTCAAAATTTTAGAATAGACGGATATGCAGCGTGGGGCTGCACAGCCGATTACAAATTGTCGAAGTTATTTGTTGTTATTATTAGAAGAAGTTCCGTCTATATCTATAATTTTCAACTAATCGCATCACTAACTTCATCTTCTTTATTAATTTTTGAAAATGAAAAATAGTCGGATATCATTTCTTTTTTGTAAAGTGGATATGTATTCATATTTCTTTACATTATTTTCCAATGATTTAAAATATTAAAAGGGTGTTTATAACATATATTTCATTCTTTTATCAAACTTTCTTCTATTACTGAAAACCAGCCTTATGTTTATATTAAAAAAAATGGATGTATTTAATCCTAAATAGACTTGTTGAGTTCTACACTAAATACCATTTCAATGGATAAAAGGATTGATCAATGTTACAATTATAGTTATTATAATTAGCCATAAGAAGCAAAATGTGGATTTAATCATTATAGAATGAAACGAGCTAATTTGTACATTTTCAAAATCATATAAACAAATATATTATATTATAAATGCATACACTTAAAGTGCAGACGAACTTTTTATTGCTTATATCGTTACAATGTATTTCCTACATGATTATAATGGTTAAGCAAAGAATTTGTGCAATTCTATCATTGTCTTAACACCAATTGAAGTTATGAAAGTTACCCTTGGAAACAATGGTTCGACTGAGTCATGGAATATGTCACTTTCTTGAACACGTTTCAGCGATCTACTCAAGGTACAAAGTAGGTCATACTGTTCGCCGCCGCCTCTGGACTGCCTCTTCCTTATTTTTTTTCAATATTAGATCATTTGCACGTATTAAGCTGATTCCGTTTGTACTCTAAAATAATACTGCTCAAGTTTTTTTTTTTGCAAAAGAATGATGGAGGAGAGGATAGAAAAAATACATGTTATTTTTACTTTTTGAGGAAGAAGAAGAGAGGGTTTTTCTTCTATATTCTATGTATATTCCCCTGTCTATGACCAATTTCTTATATAGAAGAAATGGTAGCTATGTTAGTGGGAGGATAATTGGACCGCAATTAAAGTTATATTAAATAAAAGAAACATTCAAAAAAATTGCAATTTTTAACTTGTAAATTGCGTACGTTTCAAAAGAGATGAAAGTTAATAAATATTAATTTATTATCATTCATAGCAATATTTTAATACCATATATTAAAATAAAGAGAACGGACAAAAGATTATAACTTATACATTGTAAATTGTATATATTCCAGAAATAACAAAAGATAGTAAATTTATTAAATTTGTTATCATTCATGGTAACATGTTAATGCCATTTATAGTTTGTAACAGCTCAATCAAAAACAAGCATGTGTGCATATAACTGTTATGTAAATGGAACAACTCCCAAAAAATCTGGGCTTACAACAAATAATATAGGCTTTCTCATGCTTTCTCATGCTTTCTCAATCAAAAAATCAAAACCACCAAAGATGTTTTAAAAAACTGGGCTTACAACAAATTTGGAAAAGGAAATAGGCTTTCTCATGCTTGCAAGGAAACTCTAACGAATATACAGGAAAGAATGCTTATCGAAACTGACAACGCTAGCCTTTCTTCACTTGAAGCTGACGCTGCTAAAGCATACACTGATGCCATCATTGCTAAAAATTCAATGATAAAACAAAAAGCAAGATTCAAATGGAAGGTAGAAGGGGACAGGAACACTTCTTTCTATCATGCTATGCTCAAAACGAATCAGACAAAGCAGAATATTTTAGTATTAAAGACAAGCAAGGAACTCTTCAAACCTCTCAAACCGATATTAATAATGCCTTCATCACCTATTTTGCGGATCTGCTTGGTAATGTTGACTGCTTTGTGCCTAGCATAGACAACATTGATCCCTTTCTTCTACCGAGACTTAATGATCAAGACTCTGCCATTCTCGCGGCTGAAATCAGTCATAATGAAATAAAAAATGCTTTAACCTCAATTAACAAAGGTGCTTGTGCTGGTCCGGATGGATTAAATGCTCACTTTTATAAAGTTTCTTGGCCTGTCATTGGTAATGATGTGACTAAAGCTGTCAAAAGTTTTTTTTCTCAAAGCCAAAATGCAGAGCTCCTTCAACAACACGAATATTGCCATCATCCCTAAGGTGAAAAATCCGGACAAGGTACAAGCTTTTAGACCCATATCTTGTTGTAATGTTATTTATAAGGGTATCTCCAAAATCATAGCGAATAGATTAAAATTGGTTCTTCCTAATATTATCTCTCATAATCAATTTGCATTTTTAGGAAAAAGAAACATTCTAGACAACATATTACTTTCTCATGAACTAATGTATGGGTACGCTAATGTGAATAAATCTCCTCGTGCCATCATTAAACTTTACATACAAAAGGCATTTGACACCTTACAATGGGATGCCATAGTGAGAATCATGGGATATTTGAATTTCCCTATCCCGTTTATTTCTTGGATATATGCATGCATATCTACGGTTAATTATTCCATTGTGATAAACGATGCCTGTGTTGGGTTTTTCAAAGGGGAACAGGGTATACGACAAGGAGATCCGATGTCTGATTACTTATTTATAATTGCCATGGAGCTTCTAACTCAAATGCTCAATAAACTTGTTAGGCTCAACTTATTTCATCTTCATCCGAAATGCAAAAACCCTCAAGTTGTTTCTCTTCTTTTTGCTGATGACCTTATCATTTTTTGTAAACCCGACACTCTCACCATAGCTAATATTTTAAAATGTCTTGATGATTTTTATTTAATAACTGGGTTAAAAATTAATCTAGACAAATCTGAATTTGCGGCCGCGGGTATTACCTCCCAACAAATCTCTGACATTACGTTAACTACTGGGCTAAATTGCAGCAATGGTAATATGTCTTATCTTGGCCTTTCTCTAGTCACATCTAGGATTAGTATGCAGCAATGCATGGCCTTGTATGGAAAAATTACAGGGAAACTTGACTCATGGGCAAATAGGTTTTTAAGTCAAGCGGGTAGGCTCACCATATTAAAATCCATAATCTTTTCTATGCAAGTGTATTGGTCTAGGACTTTTGTCCCCCCCCCCCAATAAGCTAATTAAAATGATCAGAACTGCCATGATGAGATTTTTTTGGAAGGGGAACACTACCAGTAAATATCTTGCCCCTGTTGCTTTCACTACCATGGAGAAAACTATGAAAAAAGGTGGGTTGGGTTTAATGGACATTGTTGCATGGAACAAAGCGGCTCAATCACAACACATTGGTGACTTTCTGAGCAACAAAAGAAGCCTATGGGTTGAATGGTCTCGACAGCACATTATAAAAGGGAGGAAATTTTGGACCATGGACATACCGTCGACTTGCAGCTGGACATGGAGGAGCATCTTCAAACTCAGGGAAGTGTTGTTACCTTTGATTAAATACAATTTGTATGGTAATAATATAATCAAATTTTGGCAAGATCCCTGGGCTGATCATGGCAAGATACTTTGCAAACTGCTTGAGCATGCGGAAATGGTCCAAACTGGTATTCACGTAAATGCAACTCTTCAAAGCAGGCTAACCTCCTTTGGATTGAATTTGCAGACATCCTCTAACACAAGAATCAACGGCCTCTGGCGAGATATACGGTGCAGCTGGCAAAATACAACGCACTCTAAGCCGATCAGCTGGTTCAAGAATGATGGTGTCCACAGGATAAAATCCGTCTATGTCTTCTTAACTAAAGGCGAAGACTTGCTAGACTGGAAATGGAGAAACCGAGTTTGGAAGCAAGATAACAACGCTAAGGAAAACTTATTTTACTGGAAACTTCTCAACGGAGCTTTAATGACAAAGGATAAAATATTACAGAGGGGCATGAACATAAATGGGATGTGTAATTATTGCAACACTACGCCAGAAACTCTTCCGCATCTTTTCTTCGACTGCACCTCGATTGCCATATTATGGAACGATATTTATGAGAGGACTCGCAGCATTAATGGAAGAAGAAGACCTGCTTTTAATCAAAATGATGGTTGGGAGAGACTCTTCAAGGAGACGGGTACGAAACATGAAGAGAAAAGAATGTTGAACATGGTTCTCAAGAAGTTTGTTTGGTGCATATGGAAGGAGAGAAATATTAAAGTTTTTAAACCAGAGAAGATGAAGAATGATGCTGCTCTCAAGCAATGGGTTCTCTCTGAGCTAAAGCTTTGCCTCGAGCAAGCTGTTTTTGCTATAGATCCGGGAATAATCTTGTTATTCTCCGGCTAATTGTTATTTTTTTTATTTTTTTTTGCTGTTTTGTCTGTGCTTCCGGTGATTGTGGCATATGTTTCCCCCTGTATTTCGGCAACGAGTGTCGCTTGTTGTCCCCTTGTTTTTTTTCTATATGCTTCAATAAAAAGGTCGGGGCCTTATCCCCGTCAGCTTTGCCCAAAAAAAAAAACAACTCCCAAAAGAAAATTATAGATACAAAATATAATACCGTTTATAACTTCCAAAGGCTCTATGCATTAATGGCTCATAAATATGTTGTCTCTAATAAAACTACAACATCTCAAAATAATAATGGCACAAAATATGTTACCATTATTAACTTATAACAGCTCAATTTGTGTTTATTCTCATTATTCTTTAATAAATTCACAAAATGTTCCAACAATCCCCACTAGAATTTCTGTAAAAATATTTTCGAGCAATTCAAAGAAAAAAACATAATATTGTGCATAAACAAAGGTGTCTTCCGACTTAAACATTTGCATAGTGAGTAAGATTCAGTTTTGACTAGAGTGACATGTAGTCTTGAACTTTATTTCTGACATCAGACCACACACAAACTTTCTAGAGTGCTATCAAATAAGCTCGTGCATTTATGCCCATGCATGTTTATCCCGTTTAGTGAACTCTCTAGGAATATTGCCCAAAACTCTATAGGAAACGAACACATTTCTACATTCACATAAGTGAGTCTATCAAGAGTACTCTGAAGGTAGGTATTCCACTCCAAATAGCGTATAAATCTCATTAAGAGTTTATGTTAACTTATCATCTAATCACTTTAGGAATACATGCTTCTTAATATATAAATTTAGCATGTTCATCTACTATCACAACACAACTTGTTTTTACCCATTGAACCTTGTTCTTGGGATCTCCAGTCATTTAGGTTAGGTTACCATTGTAAGTGATTCCACAATCTCGGAGCAATAGTCTCATTATTTTATAATCATTAAGGACTTTCTTTCTGGTCAGTCCTTTTATCAAAGGATCTGCCAAACTATCATCACTTCATACGTGATGTTCTCTAACAATATTGTGCATACGACTGTTATTTCTTACCATTGTAATATCGGTTTTGTCCTTTTCTCAATAGCCGTCAAATTATCATCACTATATATGCGATGTTATCTTACAGTATTGTGCTTACAACTGTCGTCTTCTACCTTTGTAATAACTATTATGTACTTTTTGCAATAGCCGCAGAACTATCACAATAGATTACACCACTGGTGTCGGTTTTTCCCATATGGGGATCTCAACTAGCATATTTCTTTAGTTCTCTGCTTCTTCAATAGCTGTGGCTAGTGGTATTATCTCAGTCTCTCTAGTAGACTAAGTCTAAATAGTACGTGTAACAACCCGTATTTTCAATAACCTGTAATAATGTAAATCGAGGCAGAATTTAATTCTAAAATCTGAATCAAGGGAAACGGGCTATGCCATTGCGTTCGTCTCGGAAAAATACGCGAAATAGAGTCCGAGTTTTCGAAAATCGGAGTCCGTATGACCCGATTAAGGCCCAGCAAAGTTTTCAGAAAATTTCTAAGTAAAAACAGATTTCAAATTCAAACTTGAATTTGGGAAATTGGGCCATATTGGGCCAGGCGGGAGAATTCCCGCCACAGTACCCAAGTCGACAGCCCTGTCGACTTGGGAGTCGACTTGGTCTGACCAGGTCGACAGCCCTGTCGACTTGGCTCAGACGACAAGTCCTGCCTGGTGCACCATTTTGGAGAATGTGTTGAGCTAGGGGGCCAGATTCGGTTTTGAGGGTTGAGATTGGAACTAGGGTTTAATCCTATGGCCTAAAACACTTGCCTAATCTATAAATAAGACCCTAACCTACCCCTAAATCATTATTATTCATCCAAGCAACTAAACTATGGCAAAATCAATCCTCTCATGGCCTCCACTCTCTTCATAAATTCCTAAATCAATTTCTAAGTGATTTTCCATGCATACAAGTGTTTTTAGACTTGTATGATCATCATTAGCTTGCATTCAAGACAAGTTTCTCTATTGGCATCTTAAAGGAAGAGTTTTGATCAATTTTGCTTGCATTTTTGGGGTTTAATTAGTTGCATAAGGGTTTGCTTGCATTTGCTATACTCATTTGAGTCCGCATAAGCATTGTAAGCCCTATTCCTCTCATACTTAAACTTGAAAGTTAAATGTATGATATGCGAGTTTATATGCAAGTTTCTATGATGTATTATGCAAGTTTTCTATGATGTGTTATGCAAGTTTTCTATGATGTGTTATGCAAGTTTAATATGTAAGTTGTCATATGAAATGCAAGTTATGCTATGCAAGTTTAATATGTAAGTTGTCATATGAAATGCAAGTTATGCTATGCAAGTTTGATATGTAAGTTGTCATATGATATGCAAGTTATGCTATGCAAATTTAATATGCAAGTTGTCATATGATATGCAAGTTATGCATGCTTTTTGAGGCCTAATGCAAGTATTTGAACATATGTATATTTCATATGCCACCATGTGAAATTTGTGGCTTAACACTTTTATGTCACGATTATGCCAAGTTCCCTCTTTCTATCCTTTATGCGCTATTGCGATATGTAAGCGATGGGATTGCGTTTGGGGTTGGGTAAACTTTAAAGACATAAAAATATAAGCTTGGGAATTTACCTATTAAGTTAGGTCTACCCATTGGGAATTTACCTATTAAGTTAGGTCTACCCAATTGCTTGAAATTTGTAACATGTTTTGGAAACATGATGGACATGACACTTAGAAAAGATAAGTGTGGCCAACTCGAGGTTGGGTTGAGGTTGTAGCGTAAACCTACCCGGAACCGACCGGCTTAACTAGTTGCTACAAACAATAGGACCCAATGTGAGAAGTTGGTCATGTTGTACCTTGAACCCGAGGTTAGACCAAGTTGTGGTGTAAAACTACCCGGACCCGCCCGGCTTAACTAGTAACCACAACAAAGTCTAATGTGAGAGGTTAAGGCGCATTAATTAATTAATCACTCGTGATTAGGGTTAAGTCATGGACCATTTAATACTTAACCAATTTCGGCTTGGTAGATTAATCGGGGTTAAGTCGTGAACTCATCGTTACACTCAACCAAGTTAATCCATGATTAGTGAAGGGGTTAAACCGTACTTAACCCACTAGAAAAATCCTAGCAATGGGGTCCACTCCAGCAGTAATCCCTAGTTTGTATCATCATGGCCCTAGGGACTAGGCTAGGGTGGGGGCACGATTACTGAACTGGAGGTAAGGGGCCAAAAAGCGACGGCAGGGGGTACGCCGGTGTAGTTCCGGACGGACTCTGGTCGTGCACATAGTCCGTAGCCGGAGAAAACAAGCACGGGTACCAGTAGACCGAGACTGTGCACTCATGTTTATGGTGTCCAGGGGTTGACACCCTAGGGCTTGATACACCCGATGGGTGGACCCGACACAGTTCGACTACAATCATGTTTGGGCCGTATTGACACCAACACTTGATGAGTTAGGCTTAGGGAGCCGATCGACTAGACCGTTTGGGTTGGACCTCGTGTTAGGGTCACTTCATGTTATTGGACCTCGTATGAGGGTCACTTCATGTTATTGGGCCAAAGCATGGGCCATGGGATCAATACTTGTTTATTCAAGTCATGTTAGTTTGCTAGTACACCTGTGGTGCAAAACCTTAATCCTGATTATGCGATGACACCTTTATCTACCTTGATAGTTAATCGTCATGCTAGTATGTTGTTATCCTTATCCTGCTGCTCATGCCAGTTAACTTTATCAGTTTACATTGATTGTAGCAGGGCTTACTCAGTCTTTTTGACTGACCTGTTTTCTTTCGCCTCTTTTCTTCCGTTTCCCCCCCCCCCCCCCCAGGTTCTCAGGGAGGGAATACAAGAGCCTAGCTTGGATTTTGGATTGCTTGCTTTTGGGATTTCAGCTCATGTACGCTTTCTACATGAAGCTAGCTATGGTTCTCACGTATTTTGGGGATAGCACTTATGTATTTCTGTTTTTAGATGATGTTGTTTTATGTACTAGACTTGTTTATTTGGGAAATTGACATTATGATGTACCAAACTTGTTTTGAAATGGTTTAAATCTTCCGCTGTTTTATCTATGTTATTTACTCTGTTTACAAATATACATATGTTCTTGTTCTGCCTTGATATATCATTATGCATGTTTACCTGATTCAAACGCCCCTCCAAAGTCAGAGTGCTTGCAAGAGCCACCCTGGCGGAGGCGGGGTGTTACATTTGGTATCAGAGCATATGGTTTACGGGAAGGAACAAAAAGGTTTTTAAAACTTTTTGAAAACTATTTTCAAAACCAAGTATAAAGTATTTTCCAAAGAAAAGTCTAGTTTATTTTAAAAAGGCTATTCCCCAAAAAGGCCATTAGCAAAAATCCCTTCGTTTTTCTCCATTCTGAATCTGTCTTTTTCTTTTTCAGTATGGCTGATAACTTTGCTATTCCGGAGGGAATGCATGTACCCGTTTGGTATAGGAGACTTTTGGAGGCTAGGGCGACCGAAGCCGGCCCCGCAGATGTCCCTCCTCCTCCTCCAGTAGTTAATATTCCTCCTCCTGTCGCTAATGTTCCTCCTCATGTAGTTAATGTTCCTCCTCCTCCTGTCGCTGAGGTTCCTCTTCCTCCTCCCCCTCAGCATCCTCAGGCTGACTTCGCAAAGACTTGCAAAGATTTCAAAGCAATGGGTGGCAAGAACTTTCAAGGCACCGAGACTTTTGTAGAGGCCCGGAATTGGTTGAAAGAGACCGAGGATTTATTTGCTATCTTTGGCATAGACGATTAGAGGAAGCTCTTGTTGGCGGTTTGGCTTATGAAGGATGAAGCCGCTTATTGGTGGGAAGTCACCAATGGTACTAGGCCTGTTGAGACTTGGGCCGATTTCAGGGCAAGGTTCATGCTTAAGTTTCTATCTTCTGCCGAGGAGAATCTGCAAATGGAGAGGTTCATAACTTTGAAGCAAGGAGATATGTCTGTCAAAGAATATGTGAACAAGTTTAATCAGTTAGCTCGTTTTGGCTTGGATATGGTGAATACTCCTCAGAAGAAGGCTCTTCGTTTTGCTAGGGGATTGAATGAGCCGTTGCAGGGATTGGTCATGTCACATATTCCCCATGGGGCCACGTTTGAGAGTTTGGTTGATATGGCGTTACTTCAAGGAGATGTCAAGAAAAATGATGCTCAAGTCAAGAAGACTGATTCCCAGGGAAAGGGAAATCAGGGTAATACTAGTGGTCAGGGCAGTCAAGGCAATCAGAACAAGAACAAGGGTCAAGGCAACAAGGGGAACAACAACAACAACAAGGGCAAGAATGTCAAGGGGAAGTGCCATTATTGCGGTTCAGTTGGGCATCTTATCAAGGATTGTAAGAAGAGGAAAAGGATAATGGTGAATGCTTTTTATGTGGTAAGACTGGACATTTCAGCAAGGATTGCCCGAAGAAACAGGGGCAAGGCCAGGGTCAGACTCAGCGTGCTGGACCTTCAGGAGGGCAAGTTCATGCTCTCACCACCGCTCCAGTTCCCGATCGAGGTAGTATTTCTGTTGAAAGCCTTGTATATATTTCTGATTTTCCAGTTCGTACCTTGTTTGATTCTGGTGCATCGCATAGTTTTATCTCATCTGATCTTGTTGATAGTTTGCACCTTAGTACTAGCTTGGTAGATGATCCCGTCTGTGTCTCAAATCCTATTGGGGGTTCCGCCCATTTGTCTATGATATGTGGGGATTTGAGGATCTCTATACTGAGTGTAGAGTTCTTGTGCAGTGCTTATGTTCTTGGTTTCAGGGGATACGGATTGATATTGGGCATGGATTGGCTATCCAGATATGGAGCCATTCTTGATTGTGAGCATAGGGTTGTGAGGCTCGTGACTCGCCTCGGGAACACCCTAGAGATTTCTTGTGATCCGAGAGGTCCCGTCATGTTGTGCTATCTTGAATCACTCGACTCGTCAGTAGAGGCTCTTCAGTCTGTGAGAGTGGTTCGAGACTATCCCGATGTTTTCGATGAAGTTAGGGGGTTGCCCCCTAAGCGAGAGATTGATTTCCGCATTTATCTGGTGGATAATGCAAAGCCGGTTTCTTTGCCCGTTCGGCATATGGCTCCGCGTGAAAGGCGGGAGCTAAGCAAGCAAGTGAAAGAGTTGCTTGAGAAGAACTTCATTAGACGAAGTATATCTGAGTGGGGAGCGCCTGTGGTATTTTCTACCAAGGCAGATGGTTCTCTCCGACTTTGTGTTGATTATCGAGAGTTGAATAAGCTGACTAAGAAGAACAGACACCCGTTACCGAGAATTGATGATCTCTTTGACCAGCTTGTCGGTGCTTCTGTTTTCTCTCAGCTTGATCTTGCTACTGGATTCCATCAGCTCAGGGTAGCTGAGGATAGTATAGACAAGACTGCGTTCAGAACTCCAGATGGATTCTTTGAATGGCTTGTCATGCCGTTCGGCTTGACTAATGCACCCGCATATTTCGTGGACTTGATGAGTAGGGTATTCAGGGAGTTCTTGAACAAGTTTGTCGTGGTCTTCGTAGATGATATTCTGATCTTCTCTAAGGATGAGGAAGAGCACGCAAGGCATCTCGTGGAGGTGATGGATATGCTTAGAGCGCATCAGTTGAAGGCCAAGTTCTCCAAGTGTCATTTTTGGAGAAGGGAAGTTAGATTCCTTGGGCATATAATGTCTAAGCAAGGCTTAGCGGTGGATCCCGCTAAGGTGGTTGCAGTTCAGGATTGGAAGACTCCAAGGAATGCAACGGAAGTGAGAAGTTTTCTAGGTCTAGCGGGTTTTTACCGGAAGTTCATCAAGGACTTCGCGAAGATTTCCGCTCCTCTCACTAAATTGACGAAGAAGAATTTAGTTTTTGCTTGGAGCATAGAGTGCGAGCTTGCTTTTCAGAAGCTCAAGAGAGCTCTCACATCGGCACCTGTTCTAGCTTTGCCCGATGGAGGGAAGTTATTTACAGTATACACCGATGCATGTGGCACGGGGTTGGGAGCTGTTCTGATGCAAGAAGGAAGAGTGATATGCTTTGGCGGTAGACAACTCAAGGTGCATGAGAAGAATTATCCCACTCATGACTTAGAGTTGGCAGCAATAGTATATGCACTCAAGGCTTGGCGCCATTATCTTCTGGGAGAAAGAATTGAGCTTTATACCGATCACAAGTCATTGAGGTATCTCTTTTCTCAGAAGGATCTAAATCTGAGGCAACAAAGATGGATGGAATTCTTGGCATCCTATGATTTTGAGATAGCCTATACCCCTGGCAAGGGGAATGTGGTAGCAGATGCATTGAGTAGAAGAAGGTTGACACTGAGTCCTCTATTCGTTGAGATGAAGAATTTAGAGTATGTGGCAACCTTTGATTTCTCTTTGGCGGTTGAGTCGATGACCGGTTCTTTAGCATCTCTGGAGCTCAGACCTACCCTTCTTGATCAAGTTGGGGCTTCGCAGAGAGAAGACCCTCAGATAGTTGAGATTATGGATAAGTTGATTCAAGGAGAGACGTCTAGTCATCTCGCTCGATATTCTATTGATGACAAGGGTTGGCTGAGGAGAGACGGAAGGTTATGTGTTCCAAGGGTAGAAGACTCAGTAAGAAAAGTTCTTGAGGAAGCGCATCGCTCTAAGTTGACTATACATCCAGGCGGAGAAAAGATGTATAAAGATATGAAGCGCATTTTCTTTTGGCCTGGGATGAAGAAGGATGTGGCAGAGTTTGTCTCTAGATGTATCATTTGCCAGCAAGTTAAGGCCGAGTCAAAGAAGCCTGGTGGGCTATTGCATCCGCTAGACGTTCCACTTTGGAAGTGGGAGAGTATTTCCATGGATTTTATCGATGGGCTACCAAGGTCAAGGAAAGGGAATACGAGCATTTGGGTTATAGTGGATAGACTTACGAAGAGTGCTCATTTCATTCCGGTGAAGAGCAAGAGGACCGCATCTTGGCTAGCGTCTGTATATCTTCGTGAGATTGTGAGACTACATGGAGTCCCTTCTAGTATTATCAGTGACCGTGACCCAATCTTTACAAGTCAATTCTGGAATAGCTTGCAAGAAGCCATGGGCACGAGGTTGAATCTAAGTACTGCTTATCACCCACAGACGGACGGCCAAACCGAAAGGGTGAATAGGGTACTCGAGGATCTATTGAGGCTTTGTATTCTGGACTTTGGTGGTACTTGGGAAGACCATCTTCCTCTTGTTGAGTTTGCATATAATAACAGTTATCAGGCAAGCATAGGGATGGCACCATTTGAAGCTTTATATGGGAGGCTGTGCAAGTCACCTACATGTTGGTGGGAGACTACAGATGAGCTTATACTTGGGCCTGATATGATCAGAGATACATCCGAGAAGATCGAGTTGATTCGGAGACGGATGAAAGCGGCCCAAGACCGACAGAAATCCTATGCTGATAAGCGAAGATCTGATTTGGAGTTTGATGTTGGGGATATGGTTTTCGTGAAGGTTTCTCCTTTGCGGAATGTGGTCCGATTTGGAGCCGTTGGAAAGTTAGCACCAAGGTTTGTTGGACCATTCCCTATTGTAGAGAGGATCGGGCAGATGGCTTATAGAGTGAAGTTGCCCGAGAAGCTTGCCGGAGTCCACGATGTTTTTCATGTTTCGCATCTCCGGAAGTGTTTACATGAATCAGCAGAGGTTGTTGAGCAAAGTGTTCTGGAAGATGTGGAAGTGGAGAAAGAAGCTACCTTGAGGAGAGCTCCGATTCGTATCTTGGGGACGGAAACCAAGAAGCTAAGGAATCGAGAGGTCAAGTTGGTGAATGTTCAGTGGGGTGAAGCCGAAGAAGACGCAACTTGGGAAACCGAGGAGAAGATGCGTGGGCTTTATCCATTCCTTTTTGAGGGTACACTCTCAATCTCTTTCCTTTGTTAGCATATCTTTCTCTTTGCTATCCATGCTTATCTAGTTTATCATGTTAATCTTGTCATGAGAACCTTAGGTAGAAACCCTTTGAATGAAACATGTGTTTGAAACATGTTATGCTTGATGGTTGCAAGTGGTTGCAAGTGTTTGCAAGTGTTTGCAAGTGGTTACTCGTGGATGCATTATACACGTTAGGCACTAGATCGGCTCACACACTCCTCATATTGCATATGCATGAGTGTTTATGCTTATTCATGGATGAAAAATTTTGTGTTATCACATGGATGTAGCATATGGATGTATGTGATGTACACACATATAGATGTTATACATTATGTTAGGAATTGCATACATATGGATTCATTTCACTAACATAATCTGCATTGATGATATTTGCATTAGATAAGTACATATACACACACCTTTGCATATGTTCATACAGCATTTAGAATCTTGTAAGGACAATGATTGCTCGGGGATGATGTTTTGAGTAGATGGATGTTGGATGGTAGGATACGTTCTTCCTAACTTGAAGATTTCGGGGACGAAATCCTTTAAGGAGGGGAGAATGTAACAACCCGTATTTTCAATAACCTGTAATAATGTAAATCGAGGCAGAATTTAATTCTAAAATCTGAATCAAGGGAAACGGGCTATGCCATTGCGTTCGTCTCGGAAAAATACGCGAAATAGAGTCCGAGTTTTCGAAAATCGGAGTCCGTATGACCCGATTAAGGCCCAGCAAAGTTTTCAGAAAATTTCTAAGTAAAAACAGATTTCAAATTCAAACTTGAATTTGGGAAATTGGGCCATATTGGGCCAGGCGGGAGAATTCCCGCCACAGTACCCAAGTCGACAGCCCTGTCGACTTGGGAGTCGACTTGGTCTGACCAGGTCGACAGCCCTGTCGACTTGGCTGTCGACTTGGCTCAGACGACAAGTCCTGCCTGGTGCACCATTTTGGAGAATGTGTTGAGCTAGGGGGCCAGATTCGGTTTTGAGGGTTGAGATTGGAACTAGGGTTTAATCCTATGGCCTAAAACACTTGCCTAATCTATAAATAAGACCCTAACCTACCCCTAAATCATTATTATTCATCCTAGCAACTAAACTATGGCAAAATCAATCCTCTCATGGCCTCCACTCTCTTCATAAATTCCTAAATCAATTTCTAAGTGATTTCCCATGCATACAAGTGTTTTTAGACTTGTATGATCATCATTAGCTTGCATTCAAGACAAGTTTATCTATTGGCATCTTAAAGGAAGAGTTTTGATCAATTTTGCTTGCATTTTTGGGGTTTAATTAGTTGCATAAGGGTTTGCTTGCATTTGCTATACTCATTTGAGTCCGCATAAGCATTGTAAGCCCTATTCCTCTCATACTTAAACTTGAAAGTTAAATGTATGATATGCGAGTTTATATGCAAGTTTCTATGATGTATTATGCAAGTTTTCTATGATGTGTTATGCAAGTTTTCTATGATGTGTTATGCAAGTTTAATATGTAAGTTGTCATATGAAATGCAAGTTATGCTATGCAAGTTTAATATGTAAGTTGTCATATGAAATGCAAGTTATGCTATGCAAGTTTGATATGTAAGTTGTCATATGATATGCAAGTTATGCTATGCAAATTTAATATGCAAGTTGTCATATGATATGCAAGTTATGCATGCTTTTTGAGGCCTAATGCAAGTATTTGAACATATGTATATTTCATATGCCACCATGTGAAATTTGTGGCTTAACACTTTTATGTCATGATTATGCCAAGTTCCCTCTTTCTATCCTTTATGCGCTATTGCGATATGTAAGCGATGGGATTGCGTTTGGGGTTGGGTAAACTTTAAAGACATAAAAATATAAGCTTGGGAATTTACCTATTAAGTTAGGTCTACCCATTGGGAATTTACCTATTAAGTTAGGTCTACCCAATTGCTTGAAATTTGTAACATGTTTTGGAAACATGATGGACATGACACTTAGAAAAGATAAGTGTGGCCAACTCGAGATTGGGTTGAGTTTGTAGCGTAAACCTATCCGGAACCGACCGGCTTAACTAGTTGCTACAAACAATAGGACCCAATGTGAGAAGTTGGTCATGTTGTACCTTGAACCCGAGGTTAGACCAAGTTGTGGTGTAAAGCTACCCGGACCCGCCCGGCTTAACTAGTAACCACAACAAAGTCTAATGTGAGAGGTTAAGGCGCATTAATTAATTAATGCCTCGTGATTAGGGTTAAGTCATGGACCATTTAATACTTAACCAATTTCGGCTTGGTAGATTAATCGGGGTTAAGTCGTGAACTCATCGTTACACTCAACCAAGTTAATCCATGATTAGTGAAGGGGTTAAACCGTACTTAACCCACTAGAAAAATCCTAGCAATGGGGGTCCACTCCAGCAGTAATCCCTAATTTGTATCATCATGGCCCTAGGGACTAGGCTAGGGTGGGGGCACGATTACTGAACTGGAGGTAAGGGGCCAAAAAGCGACGGCAGGAGGTACGCCGGTGTAGTTCCGGACGGACTCTGGTCGTGCACATAGTCCGTAGCCGGAGAAAACAAGCACGGGTACCAGTAGACCGAGACTGTGCACTCATGTTTATGGTGTCCAGGGGTTGACACCCTAGGGCTTGATACACCCGATGGGTGGACCCGGCACAGTTCGACTACAATCATGTTTGGGCCGTATTGACACCAACACTTGACGAGTTAGGCTTAGGGAGCCGATCGACTAGACCGTTTGGGTTGGACCTCGTGTTAGGGTCACTTCATGTTATTGGACCTCGTATGAGGGTCACTTCATGTTATTGGGCGAAAGCATGGGCCATGGGATCAATACTTGTTTATTCAAGTCATGTTAGTTTGCTAGTACACCTGTGGTGCAAAACCTTAATCCTGATTATGCGATGACACCTTTATCTACCTTGATAGTTAATCATCATGCTAGTATATTGTTATCCTTATCCTGCTGCTCATGCCAGTTAACTTTATCAGTTTACATTGATTGTAGTAGGGCTTACTCAGTCTTTTTGACTGACCTGTTTTCTTTCGCCTCTTTTCTTCCGTCCCCCCCCCCCCCCCCCCCCCCAGGTTCTCAGGGAGGGAATACAGGAGCCTAGCTTGGATTTTGGATTGCTTGCTTTTGGGATTTCAGCTCATGTACGCTTTCTACATGAAGCTAGCTATGGTTCTCACGTATTTTGGGCATAGCACTTATGTATTTCTGTTTTTAGATGATGTTGTTTTATGTACTAGACTTGTTTATTTGGGAAATTGACATTATGATGTACCAAACTTGTTTTGAAATGGTTTAAATCTTCCGCTGTTTTATCTATGTTATTTACTCTGTTTACATATATACATATGTTCTTGTTCTGCCTTGATATATCATTATGCATGTTTACCTGATTCAAACGCCCCTCCAAAGTCAGAGTGCTTGCAAGAGCCACCCTGGCGGAGGCGGGGTGTTACAGTACGTTTCCTGGATTTTTCAAGAAACAACTCATCTAATAATGCTATATATATATCCATTGGTCTCTTTTGAATCATCATATAAAGTATTCTAGTAGTCTGCATCGGAATAACCTTCAAGAACAGCTGGAAACTTTTCATAATGTAATCCAAGGTTCATGGTTTATTTTAGGTATCTTATGACCTTCTCAATAGCATGTTAATGCTCTATACTAGGTGTAACGATCTGGCATTTTGCCCGCTCCAAGATGATAAATAAACCAACTTGAAACGTTCAAAACGATAGACTGTTATTGGCTTATAGGTTTTAAACAAAATTTACACAGAATCACAAAGTACAAAAATTTGCAGTGGAATAAATTTTTACATAAATTATCAGAGTTTTACAAACATTTGTACAGCGGAAGATAAAATAAAATATGTACATGAATTCTTTAAATAAATTTACTGTTTTTCGAGCTTAGCGCGAACATGCATCTTCACTTCTCCACATCCTCTTCGGTTTGCAAGATGATATCTTTAAACCGGGAAGACTTAGGACCTGACCCGAGCGTACCATGCAAAATACTCAAAACACCCGAGTCAGGATTAAACTTATTTCAAGTCAGTAAACTTCGATAAATTTCACACAAATATAATTAGTTTAGTCTCAACAAATCTTGTTAAAACAGTTAAGTATAATACCCATGACTGCGTTGACCAACATACCGAATGGATAATGGAACATGCAATGAAGCCACAAGGCTATGTGACATTGATGCACGGTACACTACATGGTTTAGCAACTTCAGAAAACAACGGCCAACTGCGTATGACTATAACTGGTAACAACTTAAATTCCAGACGGTATACATTAAAAGTTAAACAATAACATGTGGCGCAAACTTGGATATCTCGTGCATGATTGGAAATGAGAGCATTCATGCATAAAGAAGGAACACAACTACACATATTGAGTCAAACATATTAATTTAAACAATACATAACGGTCCACTCACAAGGATGGCATTCCCTAAAATAAAGACAAATGATGTTTCCAGAATTTCTCTTGTTCATTACTAAGGAATACTGGGATGTGAGTTCCCAAAATAAATGCATGCAAAGAAAGTCGCACCTCGGTATGGCTATTGTGTATAATTGAGCATGTAGTAACATCAATACCCATTGGTCCAAATGCAAACGTAGCATACTTGAGTAAACTTCTCAGCGAAATACTAAGGGTGTGTTCTTTGCAAGCGGAAGCGGAGATTTTGAACGGAGAATTTGAGCGGAGAATGTTAGCGGAGAATTGTAGTTAGCGAAGAATGCGTTCTTTGCGTTAAGCGGAGAATTTGAGCGGAGTATTTAAGCGGACCATTTTGTTTTTATTTTGTAATTTAATTAATTAATGGTTAATTAATTAATCATTTGTTTTTAATAAATAATATATATCAATAATTTACACAAATAAATAAATAAAATAAAAAATTGAAAAATTATAAGTTGCTCCGATTCAGTTCAAACCAACTCCATTACGTAGAGCATTTCGATACGATCGCAACGCAAAAAACCGCGTCTCAAACGGATCTCGTATGCAAAAGTTATCAATTTTTAAAGTTTATAAAAAGTTAAAATAATTAATTAAACTAAGTAATTAAGCTTAATGAACCCATTTAACTCAGTTAAATGGGTCCATTGATCTGACGCGTCCGACGCGTCAGACCCCAACGGACCACTTTTGATCCGTTGGGGAAACGGGCTTTTTTGTCTGTTTAGAAACGGACGCGTCGGGGACGCGTTGGAAGCGTCCGACGCGTCCATTTCTAGCCTGCTCCGTTTGAGGCAAAGAACGGGCCCTAACATCACATAGTAAATTATACCAACCTTATTTATTTAAAGTAAAGCTTTCTTACTTGTTCACATCTAGACTAAACTTTTTATAATCAGCGAATCTTTAACAAATAAGCACTTCCATCAAACTCATGGGTAAAATGTGGGTTATACTTCCTGTTATGATTTCTTATTAATCACATGCAACAAGACATTCAATTTCATGAAACAGCTTACTAGTTTATGCTTAAGTTATCAACACCATGACCAAAGCGAAGCAGTAATTTAGATAAGTCAATAAGATAGTATACAAGTGCATGGAAGTT
Organism: Allium sativum; assembly: GCA_030737875.1. Taxonomy (NCBI): domain Eukaryota; kingdom Viridiplantae; phylum Streptophyta; class Magnoliopsida; order Asparagales; family Amaryllidaceae; genus Allium; species Allium sativum. The sequence goes on along the minus strand of CM060915.1, from coordinate 973,291,993 downwards.
GGTTATAGCTGGGAAACAGACCAAGCTTCTCTAGTTGCAATATGTCACAAAACTGGTGTAGTATGGACCATAATGGGAAAGTGCAGCTCGACATGTGTATGTATATAGTTCCAGTTTCTTTTCATGAATTCACACATATCAAATATGAACACGCAAGACTAACAAATGGAAATGCATGTTGACATTTCCAGTAGTTAACTTAACCATGCAAGGGTCTTAAGGCTAATATGCAAAGAACACAAATGTATACAATTGTGTTAACAAAAGGGGAGGGGGGGTGAAAACCGAGTCCCTAAGGGGTTTCAGACGTAGGGTATAGGCCCATATTACTAACTGTATAACAAGGGATTAAAACGAAAACTACACATCAACTAAAATGACAGCATATAGAAGCAAATAGTCAAACTAATTATATTTAGTAAAATCGAAGTGGACACTTGCAATAGGCTTAATCATAAGGAACACTTACATTCCGTCAAATTGTGCTGAGTTGAAAGGAGGCAGAGAACTGTTGTTTAGTGGCCGCAGTACTCCAAACGTGGTCGGGAAGGCAAACGATGCGAGATTGGCTATTTCCTCTCTGAACAGAGGCCTAGGCGACAACTTATAACGGCCTGCAACTGTAGCGGGGCTCGACTGGTGCGGCACAATGGAGGAAGGGGTAGGACAGACGATGGGAAAACTGCTGGAAGAAGATGCGATATAGAGCCGATGGTTTAGAGTTTTTGAGCACCGCTCTGCTGACTGCGAGTGGTGCTGGAGCTCAACCGAGGCGTGGGTTTCGAAGGCGCAAAGGGCGGGAGTCTTGACAGCGAAAGTCTGTGGAAGTTGTGAGACCGCCCGGGGACAGAGAAGGCGTGGACGAGGTGGTTATTGGGGTAGCTCAGAGTTGGGAACAAAATTAGGAGGAGGACCTAAGTTGGTCGAGGGTACGAAGGAGGAGAGATAACCGATTTTAAAGTGGCAGCCATTTTCTTGAGTGGAGCAAACTTGAGAAAAACTGAAATTAGATTTGGGAAGAGAACATACTGCTATTAAAACAAATAACGGGGAGCGAATTGTTTTGTGTAATGGGTACGCTGATTTATAATCTAACGAAGGAGACCACGCACAAAAAGAAACAATAACGTTTCGAACAAAAACAGAGAAGCAATGACAAGTATTGAAATTTACAGTGAAACTAAAGTAGGTGGCAAATTATTTCAGCACAATATTTCTAGATGTTGCTGCTAAATCTTTGGAAAAGATTATATCAGATATGGTTAGATTCTAGTATTGTGCTAAACGAAAGAAGGGGCTTTAAATGAAAATACCAGTGAACGGATATACAATGCTAGGCTAGAACACCGCTGAACTGAAAATGTTGTTTACATATTTAACTACGTTATAAATTCAACAATTATTAATTTCAACTTGACTATGGTAGAACATGGTTCGTCCAAAATATTATTTGTTAAATTGTTATATTTTACAAATTTGTCAAACCAAATCCTTATCTTTATTTAACGACTGTTTTCCTGTTATACTCCTAGCGCCTTAAAAAATTAAACGAATTAGCTTTAAATAAATTCCAACTTATACTTTGAAATAATATCTTAATTAAATTACAACTTTAAATTTAAACCAATTAATTCCAAAGCTAAATACAAATAATTCAGTACAAGATAAAAGAGTTAAGTAAGTTTTAAACACTATGTTAGCAATTAAATGGTTAAGTGCAAATAGTCAAGAAAAAATAAAACATAAATAACTAAATTGGCGTAGCTTCAGGATCTAAATTCCACACGAATGGATGGATTCGTGGAAACAAAATCAAGGATGAGATAAGTGCTCAACTCCATTGATCTTTCGATGCCAGAATCTTGCTATCTTTATGTAACAACCCGGAATTTCAGAACCAATTTAAAATTTTTATTTTAGCTATTTTAATGTATTTTGAATATTTAAAATGATTAGTTTTAAATAATAATGACTAAAAATTTATTTTAATTGAAATTAGAATGAGTAAATTTATTTTAATTATAAAGAGAGCCTGAAATGGCGCGGTAGTTTGAAAATTCGATTTTAAATTTCAAATGAATGTACAGAATTCAATATAAGTTAGAATTGGATGAAACAAGAAACGTTAGAATCTGTTTAGCTATATCTTTCTAGCAAATGAGTAAAACTGAGATTTCATAATGTAAATATAAGTTATGTCTAGTTTAAAATTTAGAATAGTCGCCATGGAATTTATATTTTTTTTAATATAATATATAGCTTTTAAAAATAGCCATTTTGCAAACGACCTCCGTTTTCAAAGAAACTACTTTTGTTGGATCCGGAATGTCAAATTATTGTTATATTCCAATTTTCATAATTTTTGGAATTTATATGTAAGCGTGGTGAATCTAAACGTGTTTGGTAATTTCAGTTTGAATTCAATCGACTGGAAAATGACCATTTTTCTAACGGTATCCAAATTCGACAAAATTAGTTTTGTTAGGACCATATCGTCAAAACATAGCTAGATATAATTTTTCCGTAATTTTCGAAGTCAGTATGCGTCCTCGGTAAATTAAAATATATATTTAAATTCAATATACATTAATTTATATTTTAATTTTGATGGAAACTGATTGAAACAGTCGAATTGGCTTACCGGACATATCCCATTGTGTCGGTGATGGGGTATTTGGTTAGGGACGACAATCGTTGGGTTCGATTTGGATTCCAAATGAAAAGTTGCTTTTTGGATTTAAATTAAATAAAAAATATATATTTTTATATAAGTCAACCCCTTACTCTCTCTCCCTTCCTCCGTCGCCGACGTAGCCACCATGCCCTTCCACCCTCCGGCCATCTCCAGCGCCCCCTCCTCTTTCCCTCCTCCGCCCCTCTTTTCTCTCCACCATGATACTCTAAACACTAGCCCCCAAATCAGTCCAACCCCGCCGCCTCAGGCCATGACCGGCCAGCTGCACCCCCCTCTCCGCCCCTCCCGCACCACTCCTCGACCCTAGCGCCACCTCCTCCGACCACCACTCCGACGTGGGTCCCCCTTTATTTAAAAATCCAATTTTTATATATTTTCATGTTTGCAAATAACACCTTTAGCTTCCACAGCCAATATCTTCCAATCCGAGCACTTATGGCAAAAACTCCACATCACAAAGTCGAAGAGCACGATTTTATCTTCGATTTGGATATATTGAAGCCATATTTTGGATTGTGGAGCTGCCCAGAAAACGTGTCCAATATCTGCTGTCCAAATACTGTCTTTTTGCAAAATCTGGCAAAATGGACCAATTTCGGAAGAAAGGCCACTAGGCGAAAGTTGTCCGGAATGGCGCGTTTAAGCTAGCAAAAAAGATGGTGTGAAGATTGGAGCTCGTTTGCAAAGTCTGGAATCAGAACAACAAATCAGAATGTTAGAAAAGAATAGCGGAGTGGATCCCAATGTGAGAACACTTTCTCACTCAAATTATTTTATAGTTAAATGTATTTTAGGTTGCAGACGGGGCTTAGTAGCCCCGACACTATGTAATTATACAAATAAAGGTTTGTTTGTTTGGATTGAATTTTGGAAAAATTTACTGTATTGTGGTTTGTGGATTGGATTGACTATTGTGTATAGCGCGAGCCAGTATCAGGAGAGGTTAGTGCTAGACATTACTCTGGTTTTAATATCGCACCGTTATAATGCCGAAATTTTCTAAAATAAATATTGTCCATTAAAAATATAATTTTTAATGTGTATATGAACTGTATAAAATACTCATGTGTTAATATAAATATTTTAGCGTTAAAAAAATAATTTTTAACGTATATATGATCGACATAAAATTCTCCTGAAATGAAAATAAATATTCATTTACAAATCGGACGATTTGTTTATGTACGCCTATTTAACTGATATTGATTGGGACGATAAATTTTACACATCGCCCAACTGCACAAACAATAATCAGTATTTGTTGTTTGAAAACCCCATACGGGCATTGGGAAAATATTTGACATACACTAATCCTAATATTTAATTCTATGTCAATCGATGGATCGACAGACTGTGATAAGCAAGCGTTATTTATTTATCTTAATGCTTATGCAGTTGTGTAATGCACTCTGGACGATGGTTGATTGTGTATCATTATTGTTGTGTACATGTGTTGTATGAAATCCATATAAATAAATTATATGACAATTGACTGGGTCTGATTCCAATTCAAAAGGAACGAATATTTTAAAATAAGGAAATATTTTAAAATAATGAATATTTTAAAATATTATTCAGTAAGGGATAAAAATGTGAATTTGATGTCCAATTTTGGATGGATAAGAAAATATTGAAATGTATGTGAACACGTGTTGATTAGATTTGCGTCATTTTAACGTGAACGATATTTATATCGATTTTATTCATTTTTATAATGAATATCGAAAAAGAAATGATTTCAAAATATGATATTTTGAAAATATTATCATTTTAATATTATAGTGATTTGGAATATTCAATTTTGATTTAAAATTGAAAATGAAGTTATAATCATTTTAAAACAAATTTATAAACGATTTATAAAATACGTTTTAAATGGAAATCGATGAAATATATATAATATATATATACTATATATATTTAATGGCCTGAATAGAATGCACCGTGCAGCGATCGTTCGCGAGTTTTGACCATTGACTTCGAATTGACATTACGGAAGATCCGACCGTCAGATTCTCCTAAAACCGGAACCATTGGGTTCGTATCGAAAAGAGCTTTCAATGAGTAAATTGGAATGGAATTAATCTTCGGAAAATTTCGATATTGGATTCCGTGGCCATACGGATATTGTTATGGGAATTTGGAAGTTACAGATATCATTATTCCCAATACGATATCTGTTAGTTTCAGAATTTGATATTGAGTACAAGCGAATACAATTTCTATTCAGAGCCTTGTGTTAAATATTAAATTGGATTTTGGGTTTTTCATGAATGGTCTCTTTATTATTACTGCTCTTAAACCCAGTTGAGAAAAGAATAAATCTTTTAATTGAGATTTAGAGAAGTTTACCAATTAATTAACATTTAATTGGAATTGAAAAGAAAGTTGATTGTAGGTTTATCGTGAACTGTATTTTAAATGATATTCGTTCTTTAACTCAAATTAACAACGAAATGTGATTTGGAACTTATAAATCTTTTAATTAAGATTAATGGAAAATTTCCAATTTCAATTTAATATATTAAATTGGAATTGAATGGAATTCGATTTATTAATAATCAAAGTGAGCTTCTATGGAGGAAGACTTTTAATATATATGGAATTTAAAAGGCTTTATCGTTATTCCATTTATATTATTAGTCAGATATGGAAATTGATATCGATTATATATATTGATATGTTTTCCGTGAAGATTACATAATTAAGGGAATGTGATTTTGGGTTTATCGTGAACTGTGTTTTAAATGACATTGGTTCTTTAACCCAGTTAAAGACATGATTACATGTCTAACATTGTATTTCGAATTGTATTGTTGATCTCTGCTAAATATATATTTGTTTGGTTGCGAAGAATTTATTCTCTTTCTTAACACCCTTCTCTGAGACGTATGAGCTTAAAAGTTATATATCGGCAGAAATCAATGGTACAATGCAGATTGTCGATGCGACGTGTTGGATTTCCCAAAGTTAAATAGTCATTGATAATGATTGTTGGAAGATTAAAACTAAGTGGAGTTTTAATGAATCTTTAATTAGATTGAAATGTGAATGTGATAATTTAAATTGTCAAATTTAGGAAATGATCGAGAATGGAGTATCACCAGTTTTGCTCCAAGCGATAGTTAAATCTTTAACTAGATTTGAGAGGGAAATGGTAATTAAATTTACCGATAACACTGTTGTGTTAGATATGGAGTATTACCAGTTTTACTTTATGGGATGAATAGGTTGGGATTGGGATTAATGAATAAATGATTACTTCGGTAAGGCTCGATAATCCTGACTAGTTGATAAACCTTAATTTGGTTTAGAATTGATATCCAAAGAAAGATTAAAGTATAAATTTAAAAGAATTTATAATTGATAAAATTAATGGGAACCTTTCCCAAAGGATATGAATATTTGAATAAAAGAATAGTCAGAATTGGAATGAGGCGTATATTGTGTTTTTATAGCACTTGATTATAAGATACGTGAATTATTCGGAAAGGTCGGGTTTATACCCATTCTGAATAATTGATTCGACGATAAGTCGATGATGAAGACGATGGTTGAAGACCGGAGGTGTTCACATTGTTTGGATGATTACTGATGTCTTGATTGGGCTGTACACCCAAGATAAGGTAATAAGTGGTGATTGTCCAGACGTACTTGGAGATCAACCAGATATGCGAGGACCTCTCTCCTGTGTTGGACATATGGGACGAGGAATAAGATGCCTATGGTTCCATTCAGACCCAGAATGAACTAGTAAATTAATGTTTGTCTGACATTGGATTTTATTCTGTGTTGGTTGATTTCTATTAAATATATATCTGTTTGGTGGCGGAGAACTTATTATCTTGCTTAACACCCTTCTTTGAGACGTACGAGCTTAGCGGTTATATATTGACGGATATCAGTCGCATGGCATGAATTGCCTGTGTGGCATGCTGAGATGCAAATGATCAATGCTTTTGTTGAAAAGCAGAGTCTTGTGGTTGATGATCAAAGCACGCTTTAAATAACATAGCTTTGTGTATAGCTCGCGAGCCTCACACCTCGGTATGAGTCAAAAAGGGGATCAGGACTGCAGGGAGTGCACGACTTTTCTTTCTAGCTATGGGTGGTGTCATGGTATGGATCCCAAACATTTTGTAACAACCCAGAAAATCAGAACCAATTTAAAAAATTAATTTCGAGTAATTTTAACAGAAATTTGGTCAGAATTTAAAAATTCCATTTTTAAATAACAACAAAGCCCTTAAAAATAGCCATTATACAAACGACCTCTGTTTTCGACGAAACCACTTTGGTTGGATCCGGAATGTCAATTTATTGCTAGGTTTAAAATTCCGTAATTTTTGTAATTAATATGTGAGCGTGGCAAAGGAAAATGCATTTGGTAATTTCAGTTTGAATTGGATCGAGCAGAAAAAGACCATTTTTCAAACGGTCGTCAAATTTGACAAAATTAATTTTGTTAAGACCATATCATTAAAACATAGCCTGATTTATTTTTCGGGAATTTTTGGAATCAGTATGTGGTCCCGGCAAATTAAAATGTACGTTCAAATCTAAAATTGAATGTTTTATATTTTAATTTGAAGAATAACTGATTGAAACAGTCGAAAGGGCTTGCGAAACATATTCCATTGTGTCCGAAATGGTGGTAATTAGCTAGGGGCGATAATCGTTGGGTTTGATTTGGAGTTTGTATGGGTTAATGGGTATTATTGGAATTAAAGAAAATAGTATAATATAAATATCCTCCAATCAGATATTTTCCTTACCCTAATTTCAATTTCTAAAAAGCCGCGCCTCCAGGAAAACGAATGATAGAGCTTATTCAATCTTTCTCTCCTCATTAACTCTCGATCCTTGCAACGAAATTCAACAAACCTTTCGAGGATTTTGTAGAGAATCAAGAGATCTTCAAACCTATGTACACTTCATCCTCTATTGTTGTGTGTTTTTCGAGATCCGAGCCTCTAAAGCTCCACCGCATCACGCCGAAATTCTCCTCCAAGCTGCGATTGAGTTCATCGTGGGGGTCCCCAGGGGCGCCGCTCGAGGCTCTCCGACGTGGTATATTCTGATCGGCTTCATGCTTCACGGATTGGAAGAATTTGGCAACCCTAGTTTCAAACAAAACTGAGAGGTAATGACAATGTTTAAATTAAATGGTTTACAACATATTAAAGCATTGCGAAGTTCGATTTAATAATATATTTTTTTTCATGTGTTGTCGAAATCTAGTGAAACAAGAGACATCGGACTTGCGACATCGTACACTACATTCTAGAAGAGAGTAGAACACATTTGGAGCTCTCTACAAGACTAGAAGGAGTAGAAACCAATGTGAGATTTCTAAATTCAAATAAAATGAATAAAAATATATTAGGTTGCATACGGTGCTTAGTAGCTCCTGACACCATCATCCACAGACCATGGACGATTTGTTTTATAGTATTGTGTTGTGAATAATTGATTGTAGTTATGAATGATTGATTGTGGTTGCAACAAAGTTAATTGTGTTTGTGGTGAATTCATTGTGTTGTAAAAATGAATGGTATTGTAGAAATTATGAAAATAAAATTATTGTAATGCTGCAAGGCCTAGGATAGCAGAGGAGCCGTGCTGGACACGGTGCCGGTGCTAAATACCCCGCCATTGTAATGCCTAATTTTTCTGAAAAGACTATACAAAATAGTTGTGTTAAACAAATTGTTTGAATGATAAAAATAACATTTTTATTGTACGTATGAAGTATATAAAATATTCATATTTGAAATAAGTTGTTTGAACGATAAAAATAACAGTTTTATTGTATGTATGAAGTATATAAAATATTCATGTTTGAAATTGTTTGAACGATAAAAATAACATTTTTATTATATGTATGAAGTATATAAAATAACCATGTTTGAAGTAAACTGTTTGAACGATAAAAATAACATTTTTATTGTATGTATAAAGTATATAAAATATTCATGTTTGAAATAAATTGTTTAAATGATAAAAATAACAATTCTATTTTATGTATGAAGTATATAAAATAACCATCTTTGAAGTAAACTGTTTGAACGATTAAAATAACATTTTTATTGTATGTATAAAGTATATAAAATATTCATGTTTGAAATAAATTGTTTAAATGATAAAAATAACAATTTTATTTTACGTATGAAGTATATAAAATATTCATGTTTGAAATAAATTGTTTGAACAATTAAAATAACATTTTTATTGTATGTATGAAGTATATAAAATATTCATGTTTGAAATAAATTGTTTGAACGATAAAAATAATATTTTTTATTGTATGTATGAAGCATATAAAATATTCATGTTTGAAATAAATTGTTTGAACGATAAAAATAACATTTTTATTGTATGTATGAAATATATAAAATAACCATGTTTAAAATAAATTGTTTGAATAATAAAAATAACATTTTTATTGTATGTATGAAGTATATAAAATATTAATGTTTGAAATAAATTGTTTGAACGATAAAAATATTATTTTTATCATGTATTTGAAGACATAAAAATGGTCATGAGTTGAAAAATATTTTTATTCACCAAAAATATTATTTTTATCATGTATGTGAAGTAATAGAAATGGCCAAGTGTTGAAACATATTTTTATTCGCCAAAAATATTATTTTTAACATGCTAATGAAGTAGTAAAAATAACCGTGTGTTGAAAAATATTTTTATTAGTTAAAAATATTATTTTTATCACATGTATGAAGTGTTAGAAATAACCACGAGTTAAAATAAATGTTTGTTCGTCGGAAATATTATTTTTATCACATGTATGAAGTGTTAAAAATAACCACGAGTTGAAATAAATGTTTGTTCATTAGAAATATTATTTTTAACATGTATATGAAGGGTTAAAAATAACCACGAGTTGAAATAAATGTTTGTTCGTTAGAAATATTATTTTTAACATGTATATGAAGTGTTAAAAAAAACCATGTATAGAAATAATTATTTTTTCGGTAAAAATATTATTTTTAGCTTAGATATGCATATATATAAATATGCTGAACAGGAAAATGGATTAGCTGTTGAGTAAAGAATTTATTTGCGTGCCCGACAAATAGGTAAGCCTTAACGAGTTAGCTGCGCAATTTTATTATTATATAAACTCCTGTGAATGACATTGGATGTAGTGCGCTGGTTGTTCTGTGTGAGATTATAAACGTCGCCATAGGATAGTAATAATTAATTTTGAACTACACTATATGACATACTTCTTGAAGATAACATACTCTATTATATACCATATAAGCATTTGGAGCTTGTATGACGTGGTTTGAATTACCATCCAAGCGAGAGGCTTGTATGGCGATGACCGCATTTCAGGTTGAACCGAAGACAAACTATTGATGTCCTAACATATCATATTCCATATAAGCAATAGGTGCTTATATGACGAGGTTGAGACTACCATACGAGCAAGATGCTCGTATGGCGATGACTAAATTATAGGTTGAACTGTGGACTGATATGGACTAAATAAAATATAATGGTAAATTGTCAGATTTTATAAAAACCCCACACGGGTCTGGAGTTGACAATAATCACGTCTCTCTAGTTATTAGATACAGCAAATGGATTATTTAATTTCCAACACTAGACAAGGTGACGAGAATTTAGTCTTGAGAAATAATATTTACACTCTCCCTTGGGCTTAGATCTGTCACTAAAAATTGTGTATGCTTACTCTGGATTTATTGGGTGCGTAATATAGCCCAATAAATTTTCAAACCCCTCTCTGTACAAAAGATGTTATGGCGAAATTTTTTGAAAATTAATGGCATTAGCCAAATTTTTGAAGCGAAAACAGTTTAGAAATCGTCGAATGAATTATATTTATATATATATATATATATATATAAATTAAAATAAAATGAATCGCGCTGCTGTAGTTCGCGTTTTGGAATCGTAACTTTAAACGATTATACCGGAAGATCCAACCGTCGGATTTTCCCAAAACCAGAACCATTGGGTTAGCTTTGGAAACATCTTTCCAACGATATAAAATTTGTTAAGATCCAACAGCTAGATTTTGAGAAACTTGTAAATCAAATCTAAAGAAAAACAGCGTCAGGGCCGCATAATGACCTGAAGCATTGTTTAATTAAAATGGGCTACTTTTATATAAATAAAAATAGCGATAAATCTTTTTAAAATATTATAAGGGATATGGAATGGAAATAAACTGATTTTACTTGGTTTATTAAATATTCTGATGGTTAGATGTATTTGACATGAAATTATTGTATTGAATTGAAACGTGAATGTCAAATGATTTAACCATGAAAAGAATTGATTTGAATTCTATGTATACGTGAATTATTTTAAAAGGCCGAGTTAATTCTCATTTCAAATAATTGATCGACGATTAAAAGTCGAAGATATAAAGACGGTGCAAGACCAGTGATCTTCACATCGTGCGGATTACTACTGATGCCTTAGATATTGGTAGCTCCCTTGATGAGGTTACAGTGGTAGTGTTTCGTACGTACTTGTTGATTGTCCGGATATACGAGGGCTTCTCTTCCGTATTGGACATATGGAATGAGGAATAAGGTGCCTCTAGTTTTGTTCAAACCTAGAACGGACTAGTAAATGGATGTGTGTCTGACATTGGATTTTGTTCTGTGTTGATTGATCTCTATTAAATATATATCTGTTTGGTGGCGGAGAATTTATTCTCTTGCTTGACACCCTTCTCTAAGATGTATGAGCTTAGAGGTTATATATCGATAGACATCTGTCGCATGGCGTGGAGTGTCAATGTGGCATGCCAAGATGCAAATGATCAAGGCTTTTGTTGAAAAACAAATTCTTGCGGTTAATGATCAAAGCACGACTTTAAATAGCATAGATTTGTGTATAGCGTTAATTCGCGAGCCTCACACCCGGTATGAGTCAAAAACGAGATAAGGGACCCAAGGAGGACATGACGTTTCTTTCTAGCTATGGGTGGTGTCATGGTATGGAGCCCAGACATTTATTTATTTTTACCTATGTGGATGATGGAATGCGAGGCGCCTCAGATATATCGGTTACTACAGAGCTGATGGATAGGTCCGATAGGACTGGGAAACGTGTGTTCAGGAATTACTAATCCTCAAAAGTAAAAGAGGATCGGCCTTGGAGGATCCAAGAGTTGCCCGTAGGTGTGACCCTAAGGCATTTGCTAGAGTGTATCGAAGCCGGCGAGGAGTACGTCCCTGGCCTCGACTCATGATGGAATCCAATTTCCAATATGTGACACTAGGTCGGAACCCGTGCTTCGCACATAGGAAATTTGAGTTACTGATCAAGTAGTAATTGTTTTTCAGTTCTGAAAATAGGGGATATGGTTTACAGTAAAGTATAGGTTTCCTTAAAATTGTTGTTGCTTATAATGGTATTAGGAATGATCATATAAAGATGTGCAAAATCATCGGTAGCGGTAAAAAACCTTCATACCTGGGTTTTAAATGGAAATATGTAGGCTCTTAATAAAGTAGATTCAAAAATTTACATTCACCAACAACATAAAATTTTATACGTGAATCATCAAAAATAGTCATTCGTTAGAGCTCTTCCCATGCGGACTCATGAGCCAAGATCCACAATTTGTTGTTAGTAGTATTTGTATACTTTAACATGCCATAGTTTCACCTCTTTGACCTGTTGAAATGTTGGTAGAAAATAAGACAACACCAAAATTTTGGGACTATAAAGCATGACAGAGCAGTATTTGGATTTTATATCCCAAATAAGTTCCTAATCTGTAGAACATAGCTATTAATAATAAATTATTGTAATCTACAATGACAGTAAATTTGAGGTATGAATGTTAAACCATGAACGCATTAGTGTAAAAAATTTAAATATGGAAAGATTGATTTTGGAAGTGGAATGCAATTAACTAGTAATTGAATATAAAATGATTGATTTGATAAGCAAGCACTCTGGTCCTTATTTGTCCAAAAAACATATTTAACATAACCTATCAAACTATGCATAAATAGTTACATGTTCAAGGAAAAGACCGAACTAAATATAGTTAAATACAGAATAAAAATGTCAAACTAAAGTCATATTGTACAATTTCAAACTACAACTTCCATGTTTCAAACTTTTCTTTTGCTACATTTGCAGGACGTTTGCTTCAGCAGAAACGTGCAAAGTCCTCCCTATCCTGTTACCAATACTAAGCCAAAAAAATCGGGTAAGAAGCAAAAATTCAATAATACGGTAAAGACTTGTTCCTCCTAATATGAATTAATTAACTAATACTATTCAAATTAAATATATTTACTTATGAAGTAAAATTACTCAAATACTTGAATCGTTCTCCTCAAAATAAACAACATTTCCATAATTGTCAGCAAGAACCCATGAATATCAATGAGGAACTGAAGCATGCATCAACGTTAAAGGTTAGCTACATATATGAAGATAACATAACGAAACTATTTAAAATATATCATAGTACCTGTGCAATTACCAGTTGGGCTGGACCCAAATGGTCTACTTAGAGGGTTGGCAGACTTCTTCATAGTAAGCAAGTACAATTCTTAAAGGAAGATTCAGGGAAGTCCACAAAAAATCAAGTTCACAAAAAATCAATTCCTTAGCAATAGTATGTTATACACTCAGCGGACTTGAAACTCTCCTAGTTTGACAACTTGAAGGTCTGGAACATTAAACAATGGATGCTTTGTAACTTGTAAGGCTCTGTTGTCATTTTGACATACAACATACAATTTAAAATGAAATACATAGTGTGTAAAATTGGCAAACTACTTACAAAAAATAAAAAATAAAAAAACTTGAAAGGAAAGAAAACCTAACTTAATTCTAAAAATAGTAACACCAAGCATTATACTTGACGTAAAAGCATTATTATATGAAAGGGTAAAGATAACAGTTATGCCGATGTAGGTTGCGCGTGAGCATGCATTTTTGTTTGTTTATACTGTGTCTATGTTAGTAAAGAAAACCTAACTGAATTCTAAAAATAGTAACATCAAGCATTATAGTTGAAAACCATGGAGTAAACACATGGTACGCTGCTATTCAAATATTGAACAACAAAATTTTATATGAAGAATAGAGGGAAGGGGCATGAACGTATATATTCAGACATACAAATATTGCAGTGTTAATGTTATATTGGTTTTATGCTAGACTCGTATGCCAAATGTAGTACCGATGAGAGAACTAATGAAAAATGAAGTCTATATAATCATATGTCAAGCAAGCAAGTAGAATACGTGCATCAACTAAAGAGATGAAACATAAAGCTAAAAATGTAGCGAATTAAAAGGAAAAACAAAGATTAATATAATATTAGTTAATGCAAAGAACCAAAATAGAGCAAGGAAGCAGAGTTTTAACTGGAAGATTTTCAATGAACAAACTGAATTCAAGAAGTGTTAGCAACAAAACAATGAACTGAATTGAAAATGATACTAACAGTTTGCATATAATGTATGTGTTGGGAAAAAAGGAAATTATTGTATGGAAACAAAATTACAAGTATACATAATATTCATTAGATGAAAACAAACACAGAGATCCAGCAAAGGGTGTGGTGAATCTTTGCAGCATTGTATTTTTAATTAAAATAACATACGGTAACTTGAGCAGATCCTCAATCTTCTTATTTAGCTTCCATCTCTTTGCTTTAGTTGTAACAATATAGTCAACGTTTTCGACTGTATCTCACCATATAATAGTGTTATTTGCACACTAACAGTCCATAATTAGGCAGACAAAATAATGACATATTTAGGCTATACAATTAATTTTTGATGCTTTCTTACCGAAAATTGACACACCAGGGTGTGCAACACTGGGCGTCTATCTTTTTTAGTCATTAATCTGCTTACAAAAAAAAGGTCAAATGCAAATAATAGACTGCCACAGAATGCAAAGGAGTGATATACAATGCTCGGTCGAAAAGCAATCTGCGGTTCATGTGTAAAAGTAATAAATATTTTTTTATAAAATATAATGGAAACAGATCATGATGTATACAACATGAAGTCTGGCAAAATCATTGTGGAACGGATAAAGTATCAAGGGTATATCCTGTAAAAGTATCATCACCAGTTCGCTCTCATTTTTTGCATACTCGGTATCTTCTCCACGTTAAATAGAATGAACAACTGTTGTATTCCTCTAAAGAAAAATAACCATTATAAAAACCATATATTTATCCGCTAACAATGCACGTGAAGACCTCCATTTGTATTTGTTGTTTTCCCCAATTATGTCATGCGCAAAAACTCTATAACTTATGTTCCTTATCACATTTATATTCAAATGGTACAAAAATTCAATGATGTTTAGATCATGACAAAGTAAAATAAGATTGATGGAAAAAAATTAAAATTAATTAATTCATTGTTACCACAGTAGATCTAACCTCCTCTATCTTTAAATCCTCAACCCTATTTAAGCTTTAGACATGGTATTTTTAATCCGCATAGCCTGCATATTTAGAACTGTACATTTCCAGATTACTTGTAATATGAAAGGAAAAAAAACCTTTTACATGTCATTGTAACCTAGCTAGTGTTAACCAAATTACGTGTACTTGTAAAAAGGTATCGAGTTCAAATTTTATCCATCATAAAGATTAGGATTGATTCCGTACAATGTTTATTTCCATGAGATAATTTTTTTGCAAGATTTCATTACTCAAAATTTACATGCTATGCACATGGTTGGTTTCGAGAAGGGGCTAATGGAAGACCGTCTTGAACTCATTTTTGAATAACCCCTATAAGTTGTTTTAGATCGTATTATTTTTCTTGTACATGTTTACAGTAAAAATAATGAATTGGTGAAAAATATTATAGTACAGTTAAGTGGGTAATAGAAAGTATTTTTATTCATCATATGTTACCTTTTTTTATAGATCATTTTCGATGATAATTTCATACATGATTAATGTATTAATTATTTTATGTAAATTATCCTTCTCTATTTTACTTTTGTTATCTAAAACAAATCTAACTTCATGAGAAAATTAGTTAGTAAATAGTTTGAGTTTGAATATGTTTTAGTCGATAGTTTATGTTATAATGTACAAAGAGAACATATTATAAATTTTGAAAACAACTTAATATTTGTCAAGGACACTGAAGTGGGAACATCAGCAACATTTTTGTACTCGTTTTTATTCTAAAATTAGGACAAAATGTTCTACGACTGTTCTAAAAATTACATGCACCATGAATTTAGTTTCTCTTTTATTGAACACACACACCCCTTCCCCCACAAGATATATACACACACACATGACACATACATACATACATACATACATACATATGTATATATCATAAAATACTACATATATCTTTAGTTGGATTACTTGAAGATAAGGGTACATGCATGGTCAATCAACTCCGTGTTCTGACTAATGATCAATTTTTTTAACATGGTTCATAACCTTCTTAATGCATAATGGGAAACCAATGACAACCATGTGAATTTGAGGAAGTTTGATTTCTTGTTAAAGGCACAAAACTCATGTTGTAAACTAAACAATGTAGTGATCCATTTTCCAACTAATGATTGACTAAAAAGATATGTTGTTTTCATCAATACCTACTATTAAATTAGAATGGGCATTTTGTGAATCACATATAAGTGTTACAACCTAATAAATGATCATCGCTTATAAGTGCTATCACTTAAAATTGGGTAGATTGTTTGTTTTTTTTCCACTAATAAGTTCACTAAAAACCATGAAAGCTGTGTCATGTATTTAAAACTAAACATCTAGTGCAAATAAATGGTAAATTTGATTTTTAAGTCACATATTATGAACAACATTTTTCAAATAATTTCGTATAATATATGAATCAATATACGGTTTTTCATAAGAGTTAGAAAATTTAAATTATTTCCAGTCTACACAAAAGCAAATCAACTAAAATTTTAGTAAATGGTTATTTATCAACCATTCGTACAAAAATTTACTATCGACCTGTTTTTCAGTGTGCTTTAAAAAACAATTTCTACTGTACCTCATAAGTTGTGTTCTTGCTGAAGCTGAAGAAGGGTCCTATGTAGCGTAGCGCGGGGATAATCTGTTTTAGAAAGAGGATTAGCAAATTTCAGCATCGCTGTTTGTTAATATAATTTCAAAAAATTTGTGATTTCTCTAACAGCATAGTAAAGAATGGAAAGCATATTTTGTGCAGTTTACCTCATACTTTCAAGACTTTGACATATCTGAGCAGGATCCATGGCAGTGCAATTGGACACCAAATACACAAGTGCAAAATCCATAACAAAATATAAAAACCAATTCTCCGAGCATCTAGGGTCTGGTAACCTCTTCCAAGCCACCTGATCGTTCCACCCTACAGCTAGAATCATGTTGCAGTAAAAAGTGTGATCATCGGGTAAATATTTTATCTATGCCAACATTCAATCACCAAATAAACTTCTAAAAAAAACCAAACAAATGAACTGAAAGGATACCGCAAACTCAAAACTCCACTCATGGCTTACATAACCATATATCCACATGCTTCTCCTATTTTCCACATAATGGATCTACTTCAACGGTCCACACATCCATCTTCCATCTAGTGCACTAAACAGAATAAAAAAAACATGCTTAAATTATTTGATGAGTGAATTTTCAATCACTATTTAGATTTTATTTATGCCTTGATACCATTATTGATGCACCCAAATTAAAGCAGAAGTGGAATCATAAAGTAAAAGGAATAGTGGTGTAAAAATTTACTTTTTACTGAAGCGAAAATTGTAATACCTTCAACACATCATAGGCAAGTTGATTTTTAAGATGGGACATTAAATACCCAACATGGACTGAGACAGCTGCTTGTCGGCGGAAGGGGAACGTCGGTTATAATACTCAGTGGCAAATCTTGTAACTAAGGTTGCACTGTAATGTTGTAGGAGTTGAAGGGATCATTATTTGAATGGGAAGCAGTTAGGTTGAAGTGGGGATGGAAAAAAATTAGGGAGAAGAATTTATGGTTAGTTGTATTTGGGTAAGCTGTCGAAGAAAGCGGGGATGCAAAATTCTGAACTCGGCAGCGAATCGAACTATTGTAGGAAATAAAAAAAACAAACAAAATTAGGGGAGAAGAAATCACAGTGTAAAGCAGTTTGGAAAGGAGCCGTGAAAAGAAAGGATAAAGAAACTGAAAGTGAAAAGAAAAGTGAAGCGGTGGATTTAAAAGAAAGAGCAGTATATTGAAATGCAGGAGGGTAGAAAGCACAGGTCAGCTTGTTGGAGATCCAGATTTCCTGTTTAAATAATAGATTATGTGTTTCTTCTGCAAATTTGATGGCATGAAATTTACTAGTATTTGATTGCACTTTCATTTATATTATTTCTTACTGATATTACAGTCCAAACGTTTGACACAAATCAGCAAAAGAAATTCAAAACAAATTAAAGCAACACATTTGATTTATCCTTAATTATGAAAATAAACCATCCCATTCTTTTTTTCATCCAAACAGTAAACTGTTATTAGTTATTGGACAAAAAGGGTTACTGCTTTTCATGTGCCAAGAGTATTTTTTAAATGAATTAAAACTACACCTTCTTTTCAAAGAAAGGAGGGAATTTGTAACTGTGATTGCACTTTCATTTATATTGTTTCTTATCGATATTACACCTCAAACATTTGACATAAACCAGAAAAACAAATTCAAAACAAATTATAGCAACACGTTTGATTTCTCCTTAATTACGAAAAGAAACCACTCCATTCTTTTTTCATCCAAACAGTAAACTATTATAAGTTAATGGACAAAAATGGTTACTGATTTTCATGTGCCATGAGTATCTTTTTAAATGACTTAAAACTACACCTTCTTTTCAAAGAAAGGAGAGAATGTGTAACAGACTATAAAATCTTATAGTTCATTAAACTCATGACTGATCAAGTCAATTCGCTATTTGCATGTTTCCTTGTGCACAAGATTTTCTATTCAAATGAAATCCTCACAAAAACTCTCAGCTTTATCAAAACTCATGTTTATTTAAATGAATTAAATGTGGTAAAAAAGAGGTGATATTTTAAGTTACAGGTTGACTGTGGACAAACAAATTGTATGCCTTCTACATAATCATGTCAATCAGGAACGTAAGAAAAAAACATCGGATTTATGGTTAACTCGAGTAAATAGTTTTTTATATTAAACCTCAGCTTTCTAATGGGAACCAACACCATATGGTGGATACTATGAAAATTAATAATTAGTATAGAATGCATATGATTGAACCATAAATAAACACCAGTCTGTCAGTATTTATAAATTCCCATATTTTGGCGTGTAAATATGTTAGTGGGTAATTGTATTTTAGAGTTTGGCATTACAAAGAGTTGGCAATTACCTCTTATCAAAATATTTGTCAGGGAAAAAAAATACTATCTTTAAGAGAACTTGAGAATTTACAAATTTTTGCTAGATAGGTAAACAGATGAGGGTAAATATGATTCAGTTAATAGTGAGTGTAGAAAAATGCATTATCAAACAATTAGGATGAAAAATGCCTATTAGTATTTAGGATTGAATAAAGCAAGGAAAATATGACACAGTAGTCATGCAATTCATGAGTAACTAGATTGAACTCAACATCCATCTAAGCACATCCATTTAAGCTTCAGAAGTAGTGGTCAATATGAAGAATGAAAACACCATTTCACATTACATTAAATAGCAGTCAATGCATGAGATTTGAAAAATATATTAAGATCATGGTTAACGCCTAACTCTTATAGGAATGCCACATCGTATATCATAATGGCATTGACAATCTGAAATTTCATGCATAATCACTGAAAACTTAGTATACAATAATGGTTATGATAAAAATTAACAAAGCAAGTAACTAACCTGAATGTTGTAGACAATCGTACTGAATATATTTGACGACTAAGAAGAAATAAGTACAATTTGGTCAAAGTACTGCAGTATACTGGGAGACATGGGTATACTAGTGGCGATATTAAATAAAAACCACTAAAGCTGCAAAGGAAAGAAATACATTTAATGTTCAAACACTTACACATCTAGTTGTGTATATTAAGCAATGTAGAATTGGAAGGATATAAGCCAAGTTATCCTAAGTATGGCGCATAGACAATCAAATCATGGATCCATATCAGGGATGAAAAGGTCTAAATAGAATTGAATAGTTGAACAATGAATAAATGAGAACTTATTTTTAATTTTAACATTTGGTAAAATACTTACATGTTTTATGACAAATCAAATTCACAAGAAATACGATTGAAGATTTTGGTATAGGAATTTTAATTTTGAAAAATAAATCAAATAATGAACACAGGTAAAGAGAAAAATATAATAGTACAAAATAAAGGCATCCATCCCCAGAATGTGTACCGAATTATGTGAAAGCATAAACAATGTATATTATCATCCATTGTCTCCTCGTTTATTTTTATGTTTTCTTTACTTATCTCCTTGTTTACTATATTTTGTACAGATTTAATTACCAATCCGTCTATTTCTATATGTAAAAGAAGTATGAAACAGCTAATAATCTAAAATATGAAAATTTACCAAATATTCCTTTGTGTCAGTCTTAAATATTATCTGAAATAACATGAAGAAACTATTTTAGTTGAAACGAACATATTGAAATCGGCAAATATTTAACATTTGTACTAATTTCAACTTCAATTTGACATACCAACAATAAGAGACATAGAAGTAAAGCTAACCGTGATTAAAATGCAATGGTATAAAGCATTAATTCTTCTGTAAAAATCATTTGTTCGGACTGCATAAATGTGCCTAGAAAGGGTAAAGAGAAATCAATGTGGATGACCTTCAATGGTTACTAACAATAGCCAATGGTTAGTAGAACGTCTACTATGTTTAGAAACTCTATAAAATTCCTTCATTGATGTGTTACATGAGGATATATTAAAACATAAGGCACTATAGTTAGACATTATCACATATTTCATAATCAGCAATCATAAATTCCAGATGCCACAACAATATATTAAAATACAAGGCATTATAGTTTTGTGCTTACCAGAAGTAGAAAGTTTCAAGTCATAGGATCTCGGATTTGAAAATCCGTAATTGACTTGAAGATAGAAGCAGCCTTAGATGTTGAATTGTTTTGCGGGTTCGCCACTATAGAAATCCCAAAAAGATAAAACTCTGAATCACTGTGGGATGACAAATAAAATAACCAGATCCTATAATCAAATTTGTATTGCAGAAGTCTTACCTAAAACTGAATATCAGATAATGAACACAAGAAAGTATAACCCCAATGTCTAATACAGTTTGACGCTCCACACCGTACCCACCAGATTTCAAAATCGTTATTGTATTACATAGAAACTAGAAATGGTTTCAGGCATATTAAAAATCGAAGATGCCATGAGGAACGTAAATCGCCTCTTAGCTTGTTCCCCATAGGAGAGAAAAACCATTTACTGTATTCATACATAGGTATAAGTCGGTAAATTAAGGAAGAAAAGGTGGGAAGAGGGGAGAAGAATGTGAATTTTATTTTATTTGGCCAGTTGGGAATAAGTGGGAAGGAGAAAGGGGGAACATTTGGGGGAGTAGATGGAGGTACGGAATACAGAAAATGGAAACGATTTTGAAATGCCATGAGATCAACTCAGCAACCGTGCGTTTTTGTTTTGTATAACTAATTGAAGGGGAAGAATAACCGAGAAGCGTGGAACGCACACAAGAAAGAAAATTAGAGTTACACGTAAGCAAAGTTTGCATTCTGTTTTCTATTATACGTAATAAATACCATGATGCAAGTTCAACCCCTTTAAATTACCACCACCAGTTGAAAGCTCTTCAATCATACATTTGATGTATCGGTTTCTTCCATTTCTAATTCTTATACTCCCTGTCAATAAGAGAAAAAAGTACAGAGAAGAAATGCCATTGATCCTTGTAAATGGAAATAAAAGAGCCATGGTCTTATTGGTAACTATTCTCCTAATCGTCCAACATAAAGTAGACTAATTTCTAACTAATATATTCAACTAATGGTCCAGAAGATTAAAAAAATGCTATCTTCTTCCATTATACTACCATATATACATACATACATACATACATATACACACACACACGTATATATATATATACACACACACACACACACACACACATATATATATATATATATATATATATATATATATACGTGTGTGTGTGTGTGCGCGTGCGTGTGTGTGTATATGTATGTATGTGTGTATTTAATGTAGTTAAGTCTATGCCTCCTATCCATAATATTACTGACTATGGGATGAACCATAGAAACGTCTATTATTGATGAAATGTGTGGATCTTTGCTTTTATAAAGCAATACAAATGAGAAACGGTTTTTTTGCTAGTTCAAGCTAAAATGGGGTAAAATAGTTAGCAAGTGTGATAAGTTTTTTCTTTCCTTTCATCATCTTACAAATATGGAAAACATTTATTTGAACTGGTACAGACAAATAGTCAACTATGCTCCAAAATTTATGTTCATAGTAAACTATAATTGAAAGAGAATCATCAGTGGAACATTACATACATGGCAATATTTACTTATTCATGGTATAAATATAGTAAGATCCAACACATAAGATTTATGTCCATACTTGCCTAGTTATTCCATCAGATCAAGCTTCTTTTAAGGTAGTTGTAAGTCATAACATAGACAAATCATTGCTTATGGTTTTTATTCTTTCATTTTCAGTGACTATTTTTCTCTGATGTCCCGCCTTTCATATTTTACCACTTTTTTGGTAAAAAAATCATACTTATATAATCTTTATTTACTTGAGTACAAATATTCAAATGTGGAAACAGAGATTAAGACTTTCAGTAATGCATGTTACTATATAAGGACCATAATAACAAAAATTGGAGTCTACTGTTATAAGGCATACATAGGTTTAAAGCATTAAATGAAAACAACTACTTGACCAAATTTCAATTTCCTAGGCTTGGAATGCAACAGCTTTAAGTTTTCTTTCCAAACACCTTAATGTAGCAGCTTGGTACTTGAGTTTATGCATAACTGTAAGTATCCAAGCTTCTGTTTCACGAAGTATTTCCAGCAGTTAGTAACATCACAAAGTCCACATCACTCTGGAGAAGCCTAGCAAGGCAACAGGCAAGTAGAGAGCAAGCAATCTTGACTTGTAGCTCTGTCGAAACCTGGCTATTGTGCATTTTCTATCAATGGCGCAACAAGTATTTTATGTATCCGTTGATTCTTTTACCTAAAGCATTAGTACTGGTTCTGCTATTGTATTTCTCCAGCCAGACACAACAAAAGGAAGACAACCTAAAGCATTATGCATTAGAAAAATAGTCAATAAATCATAATTTTGTAAAAATAAAATCATGCATAAGTGTACAATTATGTTTTCATTATAATGTCAATATGTTCCATATATTGTAAATTATATTTATGCTTCTCAACAATTTTGCTAACTGCTAATTTATCATTTAATATAATTCTATATAAAGATATATAATAAGAAACCTAATCTTGCACATTCAATAGGGAACTGATTATACATTATATCAAATAAATAAATGAAAAAGAAGAAAAGCAATGAGTGCAGTTGTATGTTACAATTTTTGTAATTCATTTAAGGATGTCATTTAAATTATGAAAAATTGTTGCAACGAACTCCTTCATCTGGTTGCATATTAGTTTGCAATGATTAATCTATGATTATGTGCTTCTGCAGTAGGGCTAAAATTTCTGATAAAAAAAAGTGTCTTTTATTTCGATACCTCAACATCTCAGCAAGGATATGAAAATATTAGCTTACAACGCAGAAAATAGTTGGAAAGAAAAGACCATCTAGGCTGGGTCTATGTTAGTATACTGAACACACTAACAACAAATGTCAAGTTTGATATTATTCAATAAATTTATCTTTGACCACATTTTGATTTTCATGCATTGATTCATCTTCACCGTGCTCGTTTATGTCCTTCCATCTTTTTTGATTGCAGACAAACCCAACATGACAGAGATCTTATTATTGCTTTTAACACTGAAATATTAATTTCACCTATACCATAACCTCATGTTAAAAGATTCTGTTCTCCCTTACTTTATGTACGACCATAATTCCAGTACTTGTAACAACCCGTATTTTTATAACATGTTAAACCAAGAAATCAAGGCAGAATTAAATTTTAAAGTCGGAAACGGGGGAAACGGGTTACGCCATTGCGTTCGTCTCGAAATTTTACATGAAATAGAGTCCGAGTTTTCGAAAATCGGAGTCCGGATGAAGAAGTTATGGCATGTACAAGTTTCAGCAGTTTTCAGGCAGCACTGGACCATGGGGTCGACCATAGGGTCGACCTACCCCCCCCCCCCCCAGGTCGATCATAGGGTCGACCTACCCCCCAGGTCGACCATAGTGTCGACCTCCCCCCCTTACAGGTCGACCTGATCGGCCTGTTTTGACCCAGAACCCATTTTTGAAGCCTGAGATGTGTTTTGATGGTCCGGATTGATTCTAGGGTTAATCTAAGGGTCTAAACTAGTTGCTACACCTATAAAAACACCCTTAGACCTAACCTAATTCATATCAAATCATTCTTACACCATTATGCTGCTAAAATACCTCTTGAACCATGGCCGCCGTCTCCAAATCAAAGTACAAACATTCAAACTCAAATCAATTCAAAGAACAAGGCTTCTACAATGATTCAAGACAATAAATCAACAACACCGCGACATTTTTACAACAAATTCAGTTCTTAATTCATTAGCCATGCTCTATAAGTTCTAGTTGTTTTTAGATTTAAACATTTAATTATAATATGGTCATGGAATAAAGTGGAACTGGATTTAAGTATGTTTATCGATCTATTTCTGTTGCTTCTTGGATCTTAAGTTTTGAGACTTGTCTATCTTTATTCCCATGTCTAATTTATGATCTATTCAGCTGTTGTATCAGTTTTCTTGATTCATATTGATATTATTACCAAGTTGTAATCTTCATGCCTGCGATGATGTTTTTCTATCTGATCTTATTTTTATGCAAAATTCTACCTTCCCCTATTTATTTTCTTTTGATGAACCTAGGTCAATTTCGGACCTAGGCCTAAACTACGATATACGTGCGATGGTATACGGGGGAAATATTGGAATATTGCCTAGTGGAATATATGTGTTTGGTGGAATTGATGGCATAACATAAAAATTGGATTTTTGGGTATTACTACCCTTAACATGAAATTGGAAATTTGGGTATTGTCAATATAATTGAAATTGCAAGTTTGGGCATTGGCATAAATAATTTGGCATGAAGTGGGCATACATGAATTGGCATGTACGTTAAATCACGAGTTTGGGACTATGTAAGTTTAAATCAAAAGATTGGGCTTATGTTAATTAGGCATATGTAGAATTGGGAGTTTGAACATGAAAGCAATTGTAAATTTGATAATTAGCATAAACATGTATTATGAACTTGGGCAACTGACATGTATTGTAATAAAAAGATTATAGTTTGGGATAACTACATCATGAATCATGATTTGGGTTTATTGGGTATAAAACTCGATACATGTAATTTTGGCTAGAACTTGATATCGTAAAATGGCATAAAAATTGGCATACATGTAAAACGGCATGAATTGAACATATGTAAATTTGGTATGAATTGGGCATATGTAAAACTGACATGTAACCTAGAACTTGGGCATATGTTAATTATGTAAAATTTGGAGTAGAAACATATATGATAATTTATGACTTGGAGAAAGTTTAATATGAACGCGCCTAAGTTGGGTTTTGGGTAGTTGGTATGTATTGGACATCTAAAAGGCACGTAAGCATGCTTATGAACTTGAAACATGAATTGGTTATGAATATGAATCATTAACTTGATAGTAGGCATAAGTGAAAACATGAAACTTGACATGAAACTCGCCATGAAACTTGACACGAACTTGACATGAAACTTGAATATGGACATGACATTAGAATAAACATGAAAATGGCCAACTCGAGGTTGGGTTGAGTTTGCAGTGTAAATCTGCCCGGAACCGCCGGCAAATCCAGTTACTGCAAACAACAGGATCCAATGTGGGTAGTTGGTCATATCGCGCTTGAAACCCGAGGTCAGACTGAGTTGTGGTGTAAATCTGCCTGGAACCGCCCGATATATCCAGTGACCACAACAACAGGTCTGATGTGAGAGGTTGGGGTGCATTAATGAATTAATGCCACATGATAGGGTTAAGTCATGAACCGCTTGAATATACTTAACCAATTTTACACGATGACATGATAGGGTTAAGTCATGAACCGCTTGAATATACTTAACCAATTTGACACGATGATTTAATAGGGTTAAGTCATGAACCGCTTGAATATACTTAACCAATTAGATACGATGATTTGATAGGGTTAAGTCATGAACCGCTTGAATATACTTAACCAATTTGACACGATGATTCGATAGGGTTAAGTCATGAACCGCTTGAATATACTTAACCAATTGGACACGATGATTTGATAGGGTTAAGTCATGAACCGATTGAATATACTTAACCAACTTGACAGATGATTCGTAGGGCTAAGTCATGAACTTGAACGACAACACTTAGCCAATTTGACATGACACGTAGGCGGGTTAAGTCACGAACTTGAATGACAACACTTGACATGCTAGACTGATGGGGTTAAGTCTCGAATTTAAATGACAACACTTAACCTACTGAACGGAAACTCTAGTTGCGCGGTCCTTTTCAGCAGTAATGTAACACCCCGAATTTTAGTTAATGCTAAAATTCACTAATTACAGAATAAATAATCTCAAATGTGGGAATTGGGGGAAACGGGCTGCGTCATTGCGTTCGTCTCGGAAAAATACGCAAAATAGAGTCCGAGTTTTCGAAAATCGGAGTCCGTATGGCCCGGTTATGGCCCAAAGAAGTTTGCAGAAAATTAGAGCTAAAAACAGATTTAGGAATTTAAATTTAGATTTTAAATTTGAACCAGCGGGGCCAGGCGGGAAGTTTCCCGCCCTAAGCATGTCGACAGGCCTGTCGACAGGCCTGTCGACTTGCCTGTCGACTTGCCTGTCGACACGGCGTGTCGAACCAGGGTGCTTGGGTGCACCAGATCTGGTTTTCTGGCTAGGGCTGGGCTTGGTTCTAGAGGTTTCCTAAATCTAACGGACCTAAATTAATCTAGGGTTAATCTAAGGGCCTAAAACACTCTCTTAATCTATAAATACACCCTAAACCTACCTTAATCCATACTAAAAATAGAAATGAGGGCCTCATGCCGCCAAATTAAATCCTAGAAGGAGTCTCTATTAATCTAAGAAGGAAGTTTCAAGCTAATCCCTCTCATATCATTCTCTAATCATCACCATCTTCATAATTAGCAACTAATCCCTCTTCATAAGTTGGTTAATTTTGGGTTTGGTGAGTTTCTATCACTTTAACATCGATTGTTAAAGTAAGTAGATTGGGTGTAATGAGACTTATGGTCTTAAATGCGGATTAGTGAGTTTGAATCATGTATAATGATATGTTACTCTATGTTGTTCTATGTTTATGCATGTTTGATAAATTGGTTTATGCATGCTTAATAAGTTGATTTATGCATGCTTAACAAGTTGGTATATGCATGTTTAACAAGTGGATTTATGCATATTTAATGAGTGGAATTATGCATGTTTAACAAAGTGAGTTATGCAAGTTAAGTATATGTTTAAATGCAAGTTTAATGTGATATGCAAGTTATGCATGCTCATGCAAGTATATGGATGCTTATGCAAGTCATGTATATGTTTAAATGCAAGATTTATGTGATATGCAAGTTATGCATGTTTATGCGAGTATATGAATGTTTATGCAAGATAAGTATATGCTTAAAATGTCATGATATGCAAGTTATGCATGTTTATGCAAGTTATGTATGCTTATGCAAGTATGTGAATGTTTATGCAAGTATGTGAATGCTTATGCAAGTTATGTGTATGCCTAAATGCATGTTTAACATGTTATGCAAGTCATGAGAATGCTTATATGCAAGTTCAACATGTTATGCAAAATATGTGTATGATAATATGCAAACTCATATGCAACATGTTATGCAAATCATGTGTATGATAATATGCAAGTTTGGGTTAAATGTGGTTGGGTTAAAATGTGTTCATATATGCAAGTTGACATCCTCTTAACCCATGACAAAGTTATATGCTAAACCCATGATATTTGTGATGGATCTTCCCCTTTTATTATGTCATGAAATGAGAACGATTTACGTAGGGAACGATGGGGTTGGTTAATATGTTAATAAATGAATGATTGGGTATGATTAAGCATACCATAAAAATAAATTACCATAAGTGGGAATTTACCTATTGAGTTAGGTCTACCCCATGGGAATTTACCTATTGAGTTAGGTCTACCCATGTTATGGAAAACTTGATATTAATTAGGGATAATTAATATGGGGGTGATTAATTAGGTGTAATTAATCGACTAAGACACGAGGTTGGACTCATTTGTAGTGTAAAACTGCCCGGACCCGACCGGCTTAACCAGTTGCTACAAATGTCAGCCCAATGTGAGAGGTCTTAGCCATAAATTAAATACGTGATTAAGGTAAAGACACGAGGTTAGACTCTGTTATGACGTAAGACTGCCCGGACTCTACCGGCTTAACCAGGCGGTCATAACAGCCAGTCTAATGTGGGAGGTCTTTATGGGAGATCACGGTCTTAATTAATTAAGAAACACTTAACCATAGTAGCATGTAGTGGGACATGAGGGGTTAAGTGGGTGCCTTGGGTGGCATGTGGAAATTCTGTGGTTGCCTTGGGTGGCATGTGGAATCTAGTGGGTTGCCTTGGGTGGCAATAGAAAATACGATTAGAATACTTAACCAAGTGGAAACATGTAATTAAACATGATTAAAGGGTTAAGTGGGATACACTAGATATATGACAAGCTTAGGTGGGTAGCTTGTTGGGGGCCCATTTCAACCAATATCCCAAACGTATCTTTGTGGGCTCAACCCATGTCGAGTGACGGGACACGCATATTGGGCTTGATTATAAGAGGCCAAAACGGGTTAGCGGTGGCAACGCAAGTCCAACGGGTTTCATATGCGTGTGTGGGCCCGGGCTGGTAGATAAGCCGTTGTTGCATCGTGTAGATATAAAGCCGTGCACCGTTAGTATTGGGTAGCCACTTTAGGGGAGTGATACACCCCACTGTGGGACCAGCACGGGTATCTACGGTAGGGAGCCGATCGATGGGAAGTAGTGGGTACACCTAATGAAGATAGGGGCAGACGGCACCTATGTAGGGGTACACGAAACTACTGGGTAAGAATTACTGGGTACACCTAGTGGAGATAGGGGCAGACGGCACCTGTAATGACCCAGATTTCCATAACATCGGAGTTGACTATATACATCATACGTCCAACCCAAATATCACGAAAATACGAGACATTTTTTTTAGAAGAAAGAGGTAGAAGAAGAACATAAATAACAACACAGAATCTCACATCGCAGAGGAATAAAATATAATATATCATATCTTTGAAATACAAAATCTTAACTGTATAACATACACTTATCAGAGTACAACACTTACAACATAGCGGAACAACACTATAACTAGATAACGTTGAAGCCTCCTGCTCCAAGCTCCTTTAGATAGATCTGTAAAATCCTAAAACTACTTGACTGCCCGTACAAATTTAGGCACCCAAGAGTTTAGGTAGAACAAAACAAATAAACTCCGGGTCAGTCATGGGACTGGTATGAGTAAACAGTTTAAAACAGTTTCAGAAAACTAAATGATATCTCATAAGACCACGCCGTATAACACGGAACGGGTTTTTCCCTTATGAGAATCCAAACACTTGACTTATCTTTATATCAAAACTCTTTTGATATTATAATAATGTCTAAATCAATTAAATAACAATCTAGTGGAACGTTTGCATCTCGCGTTCCACATATATATACAATCAAAACCGCAAGCACGTATTGGGTAATGGATTTCCAACTATGACAAGGTATGGAATCACCTTCCGCTGGTATATCTCTAGAGGAGAATACACCGAGTTCAACAAGAACATCTTGCAACTCAGCCACACATGACCGACCACTCATTTCGCTTGAGTGTATCGAATGTATATCACCAACGATTGGGATCAGCAACCGTTTCCCGAATGGGTCAGCATCGACAATAGATTTTTAGAAGTAAATGAAACTCTAGATCAGGTGATTATACACCCTAATAGGTGCGACCTACATAGCCATGCTGCTTGCCCGATTTCTGTCATTTACCGGTTGATGAGGCTAGAAGCTATGCTTTATCATCACACCAGATTCACTTCGAATGCCACATCGTCAAATCCATCAAATCACCGATTGACGTTCTCAACAGTACATTACGTGTTAACTAAAGAAGTTTCCTTCTCCGCTTCCACTCTTGGTACGATTGAAGAAATCAATGTACGTGACCCTTCTGGAAATACTCTGTCAGACATTCATCCATACACGTCACCCAGGAACAGGATGAACCGAAGGCACTATTTCTATTAATAGAAAAAGTCCTTGCACTCTACTCCGTCTTCGATTATCTTTATATAATCTGATTCGCACGCTACTGTCGATATGGAGTGGTTCTTCGGATAATAATCCAACCGGTCTCTCCATATTGACAACGATGGTCAAAACTTCGATAGTCTGTGATTTAACTATCGAATAAAAACAAGTGTTTCGATAGTCGATGATTTAACTATCGAATAAAACAAGTGTTCAACCAAACATCCAACAGTCACTGAACCTTTAATTAATATTCTATTAATTAAATCTCTTTTCTATTTCTTTATCAATATTTGTTAACCAAATATTTTCAATAACCATATTGGCCCTATACGTTCTTTGGAAAAACATTTCCATATATCGCCTTCCTTTATTTTCTATACTAGGAAATATTCATTATTCTATTTCCAAGCTTTGCACATATTTGGGTTAAAACAGATGTTGTGTAAAACATCGTTACGACAACCCAAATACAGTATTTAACTAATTCTTATTCCACATTGATCTTCGAGCCTGAATCTTGCTACTTATCGGTATATCATGAAATCAACCAAGTTGGGGTATAATTACCTCTCAGACCTTGACTGAATAACATTTAACGTCAAAACAGACAAGACTACTTACTCGAACAATCAATACCATACAACTACTTCTTCACTTTAAACACGTATACACTTTTTCTTTCTATTCTTACTAGATTTTATTCTTATACTACCTTTTTGACTATACTATTCTATTTCTAAGTTCGTTTTCTTATCGACTTATATATATATCGATACGTTGATTTCTAACTATCAAATTATCTTAAAAATATTCTATCTCCTTAAATTCCCGGAAAAATTCGCCATAACCTCCTTTGTACCGGGAGCATCGGGAAATTTCAAATAGCTTTCCCGGTCCTTCTTATCTCAAAAAGAAAAAGAAAAAGCCAAGCGGCTTGCCGATACGGCGCATAAAATCTCATATATGAATTAAATACGTACCTTTTTGTCGGGCATTCTATTTATTTCACTTCTATACTTTATTTCATACCTGTCTCCTGTATATTTATACCTGTCCAATCTATTTTAACTATACCAATCTTTTAACTCAATTTGTTAATTAAATCTGTTACTTAACTTTTCAGTCTATTTCACCTTCATATTTGAACATGACATGTTCAAATATATTTTAACAGCATATTAACAAATTCTAATTATACTCATACTCTCGTTTCCTTATCGACTTCTCTATTCAAATTCCAATTCAATTCTATTTGAATTCTCTTTATTTAAAACTTCATTTGAATTCTATTTTCAAATTCTATAGTTTAAAGTCCATTTGAATTCTATATTCAAAGTCCATTTGAATTCTATATTCAAATTCTATATTCAAAGTCTATTTGAATTCTATATTCAAATTCTATAGTTAAAGTCCATTTGAATTCTATATTCAAATTCTATTTGAATTCTCTGCATTATTTATAAACAACGTTTATAACCTCAATTCAAATCCCACCTTTCCATTTATAAACAACGTTTATAAATTCAATTCAAATCTCATATTTTCATTCATAAACAACGTTTATAAATTCGATTCAAATCCCATATTTTCATTTATAAACAACGTTTATAAATTCGATTCAAATCCCATATTTTCATTTATAAACAACGTTTATAACTTCAATTCAAATCCCATATTTTCATTTATAAACAACGTTTATAAACTCGATTCAAATTCCATATTTTCATTTATAAACAACGTTTATAACTTCAATTCAAATCCCATATTTTCATTTATAAACAACGTTTATAAATTCGATTACTTGTTTTATATACCTTCAAAACAAGTTAATATTATCTATAGTTTTATTTAAAATTCAAATTCTATTTATAAAAATAGAATTTCCTTTTTAAATATCAAATACCCTTTCCGATATTTTTATGAATCAATATTCAAGCCCAGGGATATTTTAAACAATCAGATCAACCAATTTTCAATCACTTGATTTTTAACACATCATATAGGAATATATATGAAATCAAACAAACAACAAACAGGTAATATATTTTTGAGAAATCCAGTTGGATTCCTCCAACCTGTTTTCCTGCATCCACAAATGTTAGTCAACATAGTAATACCCATCCTGCTTCGAGGCAGGATATCGCGGTATAGAAGGTCATCCACTAATCATAGCGTGGGGCGTATAGGGTAATCATCCGCTATGGTACCGCGGGCATCCGCTAATGAAACTGCGGGAATCCAACCATCAACCCAATATATATATATAATAGTCAACCAATCCTAGATAACTAATATATTTTCAGCAATAAATAATATTTAAAGCATCCAACAATCAACACACAAATAATTTTAACAAATAAAAATATTTCTAATTAAACAGGTGAGTGAGATTTACTCACCAGATTTTAGATCGATCCATTCTGATATCAAATTTAACTCCAGCTTATGTAATCCTCACTATGCATCTCACGACGGACTCCATTCGATAAAAACCCTCGTATATATATTTAACATATATCATTTAACTATCGAATGATTTTACATGTAATTAAAAACTTTATTACTAAATTAAGATATAATTACCTTAATTCACGTTTATAATTCCTTCTCCCAAATTTTGGAGATCCCGGCTTCAATCACCTAGGCCACCTCTATATTCAACTAAGCTTCCATGCTATCACTATCGATATGTTCATTTTGATCATCCCAAAGCATAGTTTCAAGGTCCGTTTGAACCATCCGAGAATACTGACACCATCACCACTTCTTCTTCCCGTTTGTCACCAATAGCTTATCGTCCTCATTCGGCTTTCAACCCTACCATCTTCCTTAAGTAAATTCATCAAACTCCTTTTAGGCTTTATCAAATCCTATCACCACGACAGACCCTGCATCTGCATTAATGAACTTAACATCCAAACTAACCCTCCACCGTACTCGCACTGCTGCTCCTCCGATACCTTCTTCAAACCCTCTGAACCACTCACGACAAATCGACAATCCCTCATCTGCCATCTCCGGTTTCAGGCATCGAGCGATACCCTCCGCGAACCACCCTATCGCCACTCATCTCCGACACCATACAGGTCATCGCACCCTTTGATTTATCATCGAAATCCTGGTTACAGCTCGCGATGTGAAAAATCGAAGCTCGAAGTTCCTTCCAAGCATCGCGATGAAATTCTGGTGTCAAAAAGAAACTGTCGAACTCAATACTGTAAATCGCGAGTTCGATCCTCTCGCTTGAATTTGATTTCCATTTGTTGAGGCTAGATACGGCTTTCAAAGAGGGGTTCGACTGATTTTAGGGGGGGTGCGGCCATTTATGATTTTGATGCTTTTCGACTTTTCATAGTTCAGTTTTATTTGATTGTTCAGGAATGAAATCAAAGAGTTCGTGATTTTATAGAGGAAGGCGCGGTTATATACTGAACAACGAGGGCTATTTGATTTATGGAGGAGAAAGGGGGTACGGGTTTGGTTTAGTTTGTGGTGAAGAAAGAAGCACAGTCCCCTTTTGTTTTGTGGTGAAGAAAGAAGCCATGGGTTTGTTTTCCTTGGGTGAACGGTGGAATTAAAGAGGCCATGAATTATTTTATTTCAATTCATTTAAAACCCGTATCCTTTAATTAAAATACACCCTGATTCTGATCCCCTTTCTGAACCCAACAACTATCAACTCTAAGGTTATACCACTATTCCGAACACACTGGGATAGGTATCAAAGTCCAGCTCGATCATCTGTGTAAGATATTAATTTAAATCGATATAATTTAAAGTTCAAACCATTTAAATTCTTCGATAAATAATTTAATATTATTATTCTAATTCAAACAGAATTTTGTATTGATTATCTGAACTGATTTCAAATCAGTTCTCACTTTGAATTCAGTTATTCGCTGATTCCTTATTTTGATAATTTAATATATACGATATTAAATCGAAATCGATATTTAAATCGATAACATAAATATAAAAATTCATTTATACTATCAACTAAATATTTAAATCCATTCTAAATATTTAAAATTAGTTGGTCGAAAATCCCGGGTCATTACAATCTTCCCCACTTAAAATAATTTCGTCCTCGAAATTGCTAAGGTAGAAAAAGTGCTACCAACCCATTAACCTTTCCAAAACTAATTTATGTTGATACTCAACATTTCAAACTTCCTTGCATAACTCTCTTTCGAATAAATCCATATTCGATAACTCCTCCCTTCGAATAACTATATTCGATAATCTCTCTTTCGAATAACTAGATTCGAAAACCTTTCTTCGAATAAACTATATTCGATTTATTCTATTCAATTTACTCTTATCAATTAACTCTATTGGATTTAACTCTCTTCGATTAACTCCATCGAATAACTAAATTCGATAACTCCTTCGAATAGCCAATATTTTATAACTCACTTTGATTAAACTAATCGATAACTCTTTTCGATTAACTATAACCGATAACTCATTTCGATTAACAAATAATCGATAACTCCTTTGATTTACTAATAATCGATAACTCCTTGGATTTACTAATAATCGATAACTCCTTCGATTTACTAATAATCGATAACTCCTTCGATTAACTAATAATCGATAACTCCTTCGATTAACTAATAATCGATAACTCCTTCCGAATAACCAAATTCGATAATTCCTTTCGAATAAACTATATTCGATAATTCGTTTAATTCTATCTGAATAACTATATTTGATTTAACTCCATTCGCTGGACTCTAGATCGCAGCGATCACAATGGTTACGCCTGATTCCCTCAGGAAACATCCGATCGCCCTAGGCTATCTGCACCCCTGTGAATTTCGCTAGCAGTCGTTCGAAATGGCAACTTATCCTGAGTAACTATGTTTGACTAACACTATCTCAATAACTATATTCGATCAACTTTAATTGAATAACTAACATTCAATTAAATCCTAACCCGATTTACTATGTTCAATTAACTCTATCTGGTTAACTCTTAATTTGGATAACAAATATTCGATAAATTCTAGTTGAATAACTAATATTCAATTAACTCTACGGATTAACCCTAACTGATTAACTCTAACTGATTAATTCTAACTGATTAATTCTTACTCTAATCGATTATTTCTAACTCTAATCGATTTCTCTTATTCGAATAACTCCTATTGGATAACGTTTATTCATTTATAAAGATTTACTTTTAGTAACGGTTCTTCACATTATAAATGTTCTCTTTAATAACGTTATTTCACTCATACAAGTGTTGTGCACCCTTTCTATTTAAAACTATCGGTGTTAAAAACCAATATCTCTTCTCTATATAAGTTCAGACTTATATATTTCATCTATCCAATGATAAATATTTAATTTAATTTATAAACTGTTATTTATAAATTAACCTTTCCATTTATCTGTTAAAAACAGATTTCCATTTTCTATTCATCTTCTGAATATTCCTTCGATTAAATTATATTTATTTAACAAATAAATATCTCATTCATAACATTCTATTTATTTTCTATAAATAAATATTTCCATTGAATCTATTTGTAAATGTTTTTACAAATATTTCCTCTTTCTATTTGTTTGCACATAACTTCCTTTGTATTTGTTTTACAAATATATTTCCTCTTTTCATTTACTTTACAAATATATTTTCTTTTTAACTCTTTTGGTTTTTCTTTATTCATTCCCAAAATTTTTTTCCATTCACATTGATTTTACTCAATTTATTCATTTCGATCCATTTAACTTACTTAAGTTAAATTTAATTTTAATAATTCAAATTCCCATTAACTAGTTGCTAATTAACCGTTTTGCTTGTTTTACCCTTTTTATTTGAATATAACTTGTTCAAATATATGTCAACTTAATGATAGACTAATCTAATTATATTTTCAACTCGAGTTATATATTCGATTTCGAATATAAATTCTCAATCTCTTTCACTTATCCAAAAACCCAATTTCGATTCAAAATTTCCTTTAACTAATTATTCTCTATTTTAGTTAATTCTATTTAACCATTTAAAATATGATTTTTGTCTTAAAAATCATTTCACTTACTTCACTGAAGTTCATATTTATTTTATAACTCAAGTCTATATTTCCTCATGGCCATTCAGATTGTATTTACTTTAAAAATCCTTTTACTTATATATATATATATAAAAAAACCATTGTGGTTTTAAATGGTTTCTGGCGCTGCTTTTCTAAAAATTTGATTTTGACATAACTCAAAATCTATACGGCGAAATCTAGATTTTTCTCTTTCATTAGAAAACTATTGTTCAACCGGTCCCGACGATTCTTGTTTCAAAGAATTTCGACTTAATTTGAGTCCTGTATACTCGATTGAAGTTCGAGTCGCTAATTTACGAACTGCCGCGCTACGACGAGCTCGTTTTAATTATTTATACATAAAAACATTCTAACTTTGTTTATAATGTATTCAACTCCATTCTGATATATTTTTAATATGTATCAAATCCATTTTCACATAATATTCCCGATCTATTTCACTTCTAATATTCAAACCCTATATATTTACAATATTTAAATTCCATTTGAATCTCTTTATTCAAACTCTATATTATTTCCTTTTATTCAATTTCTATTTGAATTTCCTTCTATTCAAATTCTATTTGAATTTCTTATTTTCAATTTCTATTTGAAATCCTTCATTCAAAACCCATCTGAAATCCTTTATTCAAATTTCATTTCAATCTTTCTTATACAATTTCTATTTGAAGTATATATATATATTCAAATTTCTTTATTTTACTTCTATTTGAAATCTATATTTCAATTCCCAATTCAAAATTCCTCTGAAGTAATATAAATATATACATATATTCATATCTATCCCAAATTCAAAACATTTGAATTTTCAACCAACTTGTTTCTTTTTAAACAAATTTCCATCAAAAATTTTCTAAGGCAGCAAATTCGTCACTTAGAAACTCGAAAATGAACACTGATGATGTTGCGACCATCATCAGAACTATT
Organism: Allium sativum; assembly: GCA_030737875.1. NCBI lineage: Eukaryota > Viridiplantae > Streptophyta > Magnoliopsida > Asparagales > Amaryllidaceae > Allium > Allium sativum. The sequence goes on along the minus strand of CM060915.1, from coordinate 973,254,671 downwards.
TCCCAGCTACTGAATGAGTTCAGTGCTTTATTTTTTTCAAACCCATTTAGAAAAATATTTTCCAAACTCCCAGGATTTTAAATTCTTAATTCTGGTTGGAATTCAATTTCAATTTATCACATTTGTATATTTGATTTCATATACAAATTCCATTGGTTATATATAACTATTTCATTTTTATAATCTAATTTGATTATAATCCTAACAATCAACTTAACTATTTAAAAACAATATCATGTCCAATCTTCTGTTCAAGTGTTTATAAACTCCTATCGACATCGTGGCGTCCCACGATTCGACCAAAATTTATAATCTACTCAACAGACTAGTCAACACAATATAAAACAGTTTTTATATCAAATAACAAATACACTCTCTCGTATATATATACACTCAACTCATTCTAGGATACTACTGATCCTATCTCTAATGAGCACATTCCAACAAGCCTAGGTATTCGCTCAACCTAAGCTCTGATACCAACTGTAATGACCCAGATTTCCATAACATCGGAGTTGACTATATACATCATACGTCCAACCCAAATATCACGAAAATACGAGACATTTTTTTTTAGAAGAAAGAGGTAGAAGAAGAACATAAATAACAACACAGAATCTCACATCGCAGAGGAACAAAATATAATATATCATATCTTTGAAATACAAAATCTTAACTGTATAACATACACTTATCAGAGTACAACACTTACAACATAGCGGAACAACACTATAACTAGATAACGTTGAAGCCTCCTGCTCCAAGCTCCTTTAGATAGATCTGTAAAATCCTAAAACTACTTGACTGCCCGTACAAATTTAGGCACCCAAGAGTTTAGGTAGAACAAAACAAATAAACTCCGGGTCAGTCATGGGACTGGTATGAGTAAACAGTTTAAAACAATTTCAGAAAACTAAATGATATCTCATAAGACCACGCCGTATAACACGGAACGGGTTTTTCCCTTATGAGAATCCAAACACTTGACTTATCTTTATATCAAAACTCTTTTGATATTATAATAATGTCTAAATCAATTAAATAACAATCTAGTGGAACGTTTGCATCTCGCGTTCCACATATATATACAATCAAAACCGCAAGCACGTATTGGGTAATGGATTTCCAACTATGACAAGGTATGGAATCACCTTCCGCTGGTATATCTCTAGAGGAGAATACACCGAGTTCAACAAGAACATCTTGCAACTCAGCCACACATGACCGACCACTCATTTCGCTTGAGTGTATCGAATGTATATCACCAACGATTGGGATCAGCAACCGTTTCCCGAATGGGTCAGCATCGACAATAGATTTTTAGAAGTAAATGAAACTCTAGATCAGGTGATTATACACCCTAATAGGTGCGACCTACATAGCCATGCTGCTTGCCCGATTTCTGTCATTTACCGGTTGATGAGGCTAGAAGCTATGCTTTATCATCACACCAGATTCACTTCGAATGCCACATCGTCAAATCCATCAAATCACCGATTGACGTTCTCAACAGTACATTACGTGTTAGCTAAAGAAGTTTCCTTCTCCGCTTCCACTCTTGGTACGATTGAAGAAATCAATGTACGTGACCCTTCTGGAAATACTCTGTCAGACATTCATCCATACACGTCACCCAGGAACAGGATGAACCGAAGGCACTATTTCTATTAATAGAAAAAGTCCTTGCACTCTACTCCGTCTTCGATTATCTTTATATAATCTGATTCGCACGCTACTGTCGATATGGAGTGGTTCTTCGGATAATAATCCAACCGGTCTCTCCATATTGACAACGATGGTCAAAACTTCGATAGTCTGTGATTTAACTATCGAATAAAAACAAGTGTTTCGATAGTCGATGATTTAACTATCGAATAAAACAAGTGTTCAACCAAACATCCAACAGTCACTGAACCTTTAATTAATATTCTATTAATTAAATCTCTTTTCTATTTCTTTATCAATATTTGTTAACCAAATATTTTCAATAACCATATTGGCCCTATACGTTCTTTGGAAAAACATTTCCATATATCGCCTTCCTTTATTTTCTATACTAGGAAATATTCATTATTCTATTTCCAAGCTTTGCACATATTTGGGTTAAAACAGATGTTTTGTAAAACATCGTTACGACAACCCAAATACAGTATTTAACTAATTCTTATTCCACATTGATCTTCGAGCCTGAATCTTGCTACTTATCGGTATATCATGAAATCAACCAAGTTGGGGTATAATTACCTCTCAGACCTTGACTGAATAACATTTAACGTCAAAACAGACAAGACTACTTACTCGAACAATCAATACCATACAACTACTTCTTCACTTTAAACACGTATACACTTTTTCTTTCTATTCTTACTAGATTTTATTCTTATACTACCTTTTTGACTATACTATTCTATTTCTAAGTTCGTTTTCTTATCGACTTATATATATATCGATACGTTGATTTCTAACTATCAAATTATCTTAAAAATATTCTATCTCCTTAAATTCCCGGAAAAATTCGCCATAACCTCCTTTGTACCGGGAGCATCGGGAAATTTCAAATAGCTTTCCCGGTCCTTCTTATCTCAAAAAGAAAAAGAAAAAGCCAAGCGGCTTGCCGATACGGCGCATAAAATCTCATATATGAATTAAATACGTACCTTTTTGTCGGGCATTCTATTTATTTCACTTCTATACTTTATTTCATACCTGTCTCCTGTATATTTATACCTGTCCAATCTATTTTAACTATACCAATCTTTTAACTCAATTTGTTAATTAAATCTGTTACTTAACTTTTCAGTCTATTTCACCTTCATATTTGAACATGACATGTTCAAATATATTTTAACTGCATATTAACAAATTCTAATTATACTCATACTCTCGTTTCCTTATCGACTTCTCTATTCAAATTCCAATTCAATTCTATTTGAATTCTCTTTATTTAAAACTTCATTTGAATTCTATTTTCAAATTCTATAGTTTAAAGTCCATTTGAATTCTATATTCAAAGTCCATTTGAATTCTATATTCAAATTCTATATTCAAAGTCTATTTGAATTCTATATTCAAATTCTATAGTTAAAGTCCATTTGAATTCTATATTCAAATTCTATTTGAATTCTCTGCATTATTTATAAACAACGTTTATAACCTCAATTCAAATCCCACCTTTCCATTTATAAACAACGTTTATAAATTCAATTCAAATCTCATATTTTCATTCATAAACAACGTTTATAAATTCGATTCAAATCCCATATTTTCATTTATAAACAACGTTTATAAATTCGATTCAAATCCCATATTTTCATTTATAAACAACGTTTATAACTTCAATTCAAATCCCATATTTTCATTTATAAACAACGTTTATAAATTCGATTCAAATTCCATATTTTCATTTATAAACAACGTTTATAACTTCAATTCAAATCCCATATTTTCATTTATAAACAACATTTATAAATTCGATTACTTGTTTTATATACCTTCAAAACAAGTTAATATTATCTATAGTTTTATTTAAAATTCAAATTCTATTTATAAAAATAGAATTTCCTTTTTAAATATCAAATACCCTTTCCGATAATTTTATGAATCAATATTCAAGCCCAGGGATATTTTAAACAATCAGATCAACCAATTTTCAATCACTTGATTTTTAACACATCATATAGGAATATATATGAAATCAAACAAACAACAAACAGGTAATATATTTTTGAGAAATCCAGTTGGATTCCTCCAACCTGTTTTCCTGCATCTACAGATGTTAGTCAACATAGTAATACCCATCCTGCTTCGAGGCAGGATATCGCGGTATAGAAGGTCATCCACTAATCATAGCGTGGGGCGTATAGGGTAATCATCCGCTATGGTACCGCGGGCATCCGCTAATGAAACTGCGGGAATCCAACCATCAACCCAATATATATATATAATAGTCAACCAATCCTAGATAAGTAATATATTTTCAGCAATAAATAATATTTAAAGCATCCAACAATCAACACACAAATAATTTTAACAAATAAAAATATTTCTAATTAAACAGGTGAGTGAGATTTACTCACCAGATTTTAGATCGATCCATTCTGATATCAAATTTAACTCCAGCTTATGTAATCCTCATTATGCATCTCACGACGGACTCCATTCGATAAAAACCCTCGTATATATATTTAACATATATCATTTAACTATCAAATGATTTTACATGTAATTAAAAACTTAATTACTAAATTAAGATATAATTACTTTAATTCACGTTTATAATTCCTTCTCCCAAATTTTGGAGATCCCGGCTTCAATCACCTAGGCCACCTCTATATTCAACTAAGCTTCCATGCTATCACTATCGATATGTTCATTTTGATCATCCCAAAGCATAGTTTCAAGGTCCGTTTGAACCATCCGAGAATACTGACACCATCACCACTTCTTCTTCCCGTTTGTCACCAATAGCTTATCGTCCTCATTCGGCTTTCAACCCTACCATCTTCCTTAAGTAAATTCATCAAACTCCTTTTAGGCTTTATCAAATCCTATCACCACGACAGACCCTGCATCTGCATTAATGAACTTAACATCCAAACTAACCCTCCACCGTACTCGCACTGCTGCTCCTCCGATACCTTCTTCAAACCCTCTGAACCACTCACGACAAATCGACAATCCCTCATCTGCCATCTCCGGTTTCAGGCATCGAGCGATACCCTCCGCGAACCACCCTATCGCCACTCATCTCCGACACCATACAGGTCATCGCACCCTTTGATTTATCATCGAAATCCTGGTTACAGCTCGCGATGTGAAAAATCGAAGCTCGAAGTTCCTTCCAAGCATCACGATGAAATTCTGGTGTCAAAAAGAAACTGTCGAACTCAATACTGTAAATCGCGAGTTCGATCCTCTCGCTTGAATTTGATTTCCATTTGTTGAGGCTAGATACGGCTTTCAAAGAGGGGTTCGACTGATTTTAGGGGGGTGCGACCATTTATGATTTTGATGCTTTTCGACTTTTCATAGTTCAGTTTTATTTGATTGTTCAGGAATGAAATCAAAGAGTTCGTGATTTTATAGAGGAAGGCGCTGTTATATACTGAACAACGAGGGCTATTTGATTTATGGAGGAGAAAGGGGGTACGGGTTTGGTTTAGTTTGTGGTGAAGAAAGAAGCACAGTCCCCTTTTGTTTTGTGGTGAAGAAAGAAGCCATGGGTTTGTTTTCCTTGGGTGAACGGTGGAATTAAAGAGGCCATGAATTATTTTATTTCAATTCATTTAAAACCCGTATCCTTTAATTAAAATACACCCTGATTCTGATCCCCTTTCTGAACCCAACAACTATCAACTCTAAGGTTATACCACTATTCCGAACACACTGGGATAGGTATCAAAGTCCAGCTCGATCATCTGTGTAAGATATTAATTTAAATCGATATAATTTAAAGTTCAAACCATTTAAATTCTTCGATAAATAATTTAATATTATTATTCTAATTCAAACAGAATTTTGTATTGATTATCTGAACTGATTTCAAATCAGTTCTCACTTTGAATTCAGTTATTCGCTGATTCCTTATTTTGATAATTTAATATATACGATATTAAATCGAAATCGATATTTAAATCGATAACATAAATATAAAAATTCATTTATACTATCAACTAAATATTTAAATCCATTCTAAATATTTAAAATTAGTTGGTCGAAAATCCCGGGTCATTACAGCACCTATGTAGTGGGCTAGGAGTACACGAAACTACTGGGGAAATTTTCTAAGTCCTTAGAAGGGATCAACCTTTAAGTAGGAATGACTGGTGTGGTGCAGTTAGTAATTATCCTTGGGTGGGTAGATGCGTCCTGACGGTTATCTTAGTTTATCCTAAGTTCACCAAGCTGCTTAGTGTAGCCATTCATCCCCAGATATTACCGTAGGTCAAGCTTATGTCTTCTCTGGTTACTTTAATGATTGTATTGTTAAAGTTATAGGACTCACTCAGACTTATGTCTGACCCCGTTGTTTTTATCTTTTTTCCCAACCCTCAGGTCCTACGGTGGATCCTAGCGGTAGTAGAGCTTGATCGGATTGCTGTTCCAGTCTTGAGGAGCTTGGGTAGATGTAAAGCTCCAGTTATGCAGCTATCTTTTCTTTTGTTATTGCTATTGTATGAGAGAGTGGGATTATGTACTTCTTTATTTTGACGGATATTGTACTTGACTTTTATCATGGTTTTATGATGTAACCAGACATGTTTATTTCCGCTGTTATGAGATGATGTTTTAAATTTCAAGTACTATTTATATCTGTCTTGGTGTAATTTTTCTGTTCTATATTCACTAAAATACTCCACCGATGCTATGGCATTCCCTTAGTGAGTGACTATAGCGGGCGTGGGGTGTTACACGTGGTATCAGAGCGAGGTTACCGGAACAGATAAAAATTTTAGAAAACTATTTTTCTAAAACATTTTTGGAAAAGATATTTTCAAAAACATCTTTTAAGAGAAAAAGTTTTTGAAAGAAAAGCATAATCCCCAATAGCCATATCTATATCCTTCGAATTCTCCGTTTTGAATCTTTCCTTTTTCGTTTCAGCATGGCCGAGAATCTTAACTTTCCAGAGGGTGTGACGATACCAGTATGGTATAGGAGATTGATGGAGGCTAGGGCCACCACTACGGGTCCAGCAAATGTTCCTCCACCAACCGTAGCACCCGATCTTCCTCCTCCCCCTCCTCCTTGCACGGATACTTTTGCTAAGACTTGCAAGGAATTCAAAGCTATGGGAGGGAAACCTTTTCAAGGATCTGAAACCTTTGTGGAGGCTAGAGATTGGCTTAAGGAGGTGGAAGAGTTGATAGATATCTTTGAGATGGAAGAAGGGAAGAAAGTCAAGTTGGCTGCTTGGTTAATGAAGGGAGAGGCCTCATTCTGGTGGGAGGTCACTAATGGAGAACGCCCCGTTGACTCTTGGGCGGATTTTAGGCAAAGATTTGTGGTAAAGTTTCTCTCAAGGGCGGAGGAAAACTTGTATATGGAAAGATTCTTGACTCTAAAGCAAGGGAATCTCTCGGTGAAGGAGTATGTTAACAAGTTTAATCAATTGGCAAGGTTTGGCCTAGACATGGTGAATACACCGGAGAAGAAGGCTTTGCGGTTCGTGAAAGGCTTGAATGAACCTATGCATGGGTTGGCTATGACTCATATCCCTATGGGGGCCACCTTTGAGAAGCTAGTTGACATGGCACTCATGTATAAGGAAGAGAAGGGTCCTAATGCTAATAAGGCACCCGAGAAGAAGGGAGATCAAAAGAGACCTCAGCAACAACAACAAAGCAAAGGTGGGAAAGGCAACGGTGGCAAGGGCAAAAAGAAGAAGTGTTTCAATTGTGGGACACCTGGCCACCTAAGCAAGGATTGTCGCAAGAAGAAGAAGACTGGCTGCTTCCACTGTGGCGAAGCAGGGCATCTAGTGAAAGATTGTCCTAAGAAGGGGCAAAGGACGGGATCTACCTCAGGAGGACAGGTGCAAGCTCTTATGGCACCGAGTCAGGCTAGGGGGCAAGTACAGGCTCTCGCAGTTCCACCGATTCAGGAGAGAGGTAGAACTATCTCCGTTGAAAGTCTGGTTTTTCTATTTGATCATCCTGTCCGTACATTGTTTGATTCAGGCGCATCGCATTCGTTTATTTCATCATCATTAGTTGAGTCACTGCACTTAGACACCAGTCTGGTAGATGATCCCTTGGTTGTTTCAAATCCAATTGGGGGCTCCACTTATTTGTCCATGATATGTTTGGGTTTGAAGATTTCTATACTTAGCATTGAGTTTAGATGTGATGCTTTTGTATTGGGCTTCACGGGCTATGGGTTGATTTTGGGCATGGACTGGTTATCCAGTAATGGTGCCGTTCTTGATTGCGAAAGGAGAGTTGTTAGGCTCATGACCCGCTTGGGTAACACTCTCGAGATTTCTTGTAATCCCATGGACTCTGTTATGCTAAGTTATCTTGAATCGCTTGACGCTTCGGTCGAGAGTTTGCAATCTGTTAGAGTGGTCCGGGAATATCCGGATGTGTTTGAGGAGGTGAAGGGCTTACCTCCGAAGCGGGAGATTGACTTCCGAATATATTTGGTGGATAATGCTAAACCGGTATCTTTACCAGTGCGCCACATGGCTCCTCGTGAGAGGAGGGAACTCCATAAGCAAGTAGGGGAGTTACTAGAGAAGGGGTTCATAAGACGGAGCATATCGGAGTGGGGTGCTCCAGTAGTATTTGCTACGAAGGCGGATGGGTCCCTCAGACTTTGTGCAGACTATAGAGAACTCAACAAGCTCACAAAGAAGAATAGACACCCATTGCCGAGAATAGATGATCTTTTCGATCAGTTGGTTGGCGCTTCAGTATTTTCTCAGTTGGACTTGGCCACGGGGTTTCATCAGTTGAGGGTGGCTGAGGATAGCATAGACAAGACTGCCTTTAGGACTCCGGATGGTTTCTATGAGTGGCTGGTGATGCCATTTGGATTGACGAACGCCCCTGCATACTTTGTTGATTTGATGAGTAGGGTGTTCAGGGAGTTCCTTAATAAATTTGTGGTGGTCTTTGTGGATGATATCTTAGTATTTTCTAAGAGTGAGGAAGAGCATGCCCTACATCTTGGGGAAGTGTTGAAGACTCTTCGAGCACATAGCCTTAAGGCTAAATTCTCAAAATGTCACTTCTGGAGGAAGGAAGTACGGTTCTTGGGGCACGTGGTCTCCAAGGAAGGGATAGCTGTGGATCCCGCGAAGGTAGTATCGATTCAGGATTGGAAGGTTCCGAAGAATGCTACCGAAGTAAGAAGTTTCTTGGGGTTGGCGGGTTATTATAGGAAGTTTATCAAAGACTTCGCGAAGATATCAGCCCCATTAACCCGCTTAACAAAGAAGAATCTTGTTTTTGCATGGGACGTAGATTGTGATGATGCGTTCCGACGGTTAAAGAGAGCTTTAACCACGGCTCCAGTTTTAGTGTTGCCAGATGGGAGCAAGCCATTTGTTGTCTATACCGATGCCTGTGGGACAGGACTTGGCGCAGTCTTAATGCAAGAGGGAAGGGTAATAGCCTACGGTGGAAGGCAGTTGAGGGCACATGAGAAAAATTACCCTACCCATGATTTAGAGCTGGCCGCTATTGTATTTGCGCTTAAGATTTGGCGCCATTATCTTCTTGTTGAGAGATTCGAGTTGTTCACCGACCACAAATCATTAAAGTACTTGTTTTCTCAGAAGGATTTAAATCTGAGACAGCAAAGGTGGATGGAATTCTTAGCATCCTATGATTTCGAGATAGCATATACCCCTGGCAAGGGTAACGTAGTGGCGGACGCCTTGAGCAGGAAGAGGTTGTCCTTGAGTCCATTGTTCGTGGAACAACAAAGCTTGGAATTTATCTCGATGTTTGATTTCAGACCTTCCGTTGACTATGTACCCGGTTTGCTAGCTTCTTTGGAAGTTAGACCTACTCTTTTGGGGCGGATTGGAGAAGCACAGAGGGGCGACCCACAGTTGGTTGAGTTAGTAGAGAAGCTCATAAGGGGGGAGTCGTCCAGCCATTTGAGTAGGTACACCCTAGACGATAGGGGGTGCTTGCGTAGAGACGGTAGACTTTGTGTACCGCAAGACGAGGGTTTGAAGAAGGCTATTCTTGATGACGCACACCGTTCTAGGATGACCATTCATCCCGGTGGGGATAAGATGTACCAAGACATGAAGAGGGTTTTCTTCTGGGCCGGTATGAAGAAAGATGTGGCCGAGTATGTCGCTCGATGTTTGGTATGCCAGCAAGTGAAGGCGGAGCAAAGGAAACCAGGTGGGTTGCTTCACCCATTGGAGGTTCCGCAATGGAAGTGGGATAGCGTCTCGATGGATTTTATTGACGGGTTACCCAGGTCGAGGAAGGGTAATACAGGAATTTGGGTAGTGGTAGATAGACTTACTAAGAGCGCCCATTTCATACCTGTGAAGAGCAAGAGGACCGCTCCATGGCTAGCTTCTGTATATCTTCGAGAGATAGTTCGATTGCATGGGGTACCCTCTAGCATAGTGAGTGATCGAGATCCTATCTTCACTAGCGAGTTCTGGAGAAGTTTGCAAGAAGCAGTGGGGACTCAATTGTGTCTGAGCACTGCATATCATCCTCAGACGGACGGCCAGACTGAGAGGGTGAATCGTGTTCTAGAAGACCTTTTGAGGCTTTGTATCTTAGATTTTGGAGGTACATGGGAAGAGCATCTTCCATTGTTAGAGTTCGCATATAATAACAGCTTTCAGTCCAGTATTGGTATGGCTCCTTTCGAAGCTCTCTATGGAAGGCCTTGTCGATCACCTACATGTTGGTGGGAATCTACGGATAAGATCTTGCTTGGGCCTGATATGGTTAGGGAGACTTCTGAGAAGATTGACTTGATTCGAAGAACGATGAAAGCAGCGCAGGATAGGCAAAAATCTTATGCGGACAAGAGAAGGACGGATCTTGAGTTTGAGGTTGGGGATATGGTTTTTGTTAAGGTATCTCCGTTGAGAAATGTTGTTCGCTTCGGATCCGTTGGGAAGTTAGCACCGAGGTTTGTTGGGCCGTTTCCTATCAAGGAAAGGATTGGACGGATGGCATATAGGGTGGAGTTGCCCGACAGACTTAGTGGTGTTCATGATGTATTCCATGTGTCCCATTTGAGGAAGTGCTTACATGAGACCGCAGAGGTGGTAGAGCCAAGCTTGCTTAGAGATGTAGAGGTAGAGCGTGATGCGACTATTCGACGAGCCCCTACTCGCATCCTTGGGTCAGAGACTAGGAAGTTGAGAAACAGAGAGGTTCAGCTAGTCAAAGTGCAATGGGGAGAAGATGAGAGCAACGCAACTTGGGAGACGGAAGCGAAGATGCGTTCATTATACCCATTTCTTTTTGAGGGTATGTCTTTACTTTCTCCTTTATCGCTTGTCTAGTACTTATCTTATCTTTGGTATGTCCTCTCGTTAGTACCTTTGACCTTTAGATAGGGTAAACCTATGGTTGAAACATGTGTTTGAGACATGTTATGGTTGATGGATGCAAGTGGATGCAAGTGTTTGCTAGTGGTTGCTCGTGGATGCATATACACACACTCTAGGCACTAGATCGGCTCAGTCACTTCATATTGCATATTGCATAAAATTGTGTGTAGGAAAATATATTTATGGATGTATAATGGTTGTGTTATCACATGGATGATGCATTTTGGTGAATGATTGTGCACTCATGTAGATATTGTATGTGTCGATAGGGTTTTCTCGCATACATAATGGATGCATGGCACTATCATGGTTTGCATATGTTCATACATTAGATAGGGAACATATACACACACTCTTTGCATATGCTCATACATCATTAGAAATTGTTCTAAGGACAATGGATGCCCGTGGTTGATGGATTGAGTAGATGGTTGTTTGGATGGTAGGATATACATTCTCCTTAGCTTAGAGATTTCGGGGGCGAAATCCTTTAAGGAGGGGAGAATGTAACACCCCGAATTTTAGTTAATGCTAAAATTCACTAATTACAGAATAAATAATCTCAAATGTGGGAATTGGGGGAAACGGGCTGCGTCATTGCGTTCGTCTCGGAAAAATACGCAAAATAGAGTCCGAGTTTTCGAAAATCGGAGTCCGTATGGCCCGGTTATGGCCCAAAGAAGTTTGCAGAAAATTAGAGCTAAAAACAGATTTAGGAATTTAAATTTAGATTTTAAATTTGAACCAGCGGGGCCAGGCGGGAAGTTTCCCGCCCTAAGCATGTCGACAGGGCTGTCGACAGGCCTGTCGACAGGGGTGTCGACTTGCCTGTCGACTTGCCTGTCGACACGGCGTGTCGAACCAGGGTGCTTGGGTGCACCAGATCTGGTTTTCTGGCTAGGGCTGGGCTTGGTTCTAGAGGTTTCCTAAATCTAACGGACCTAAATTAATCTAGGGTTAATCTAAGGGCCTAAAACACTCTCTTAATCTATAAATACACCCTAAACCTACCTTAATCCATACTAAAAATAGAAATGAGGGCCTCATGCCGCCAAATTAAATCCTAGAAGGAGTCTCCATTAATCTAAGAAGGAAGTTTCAAGCTAATCCCTCTCATATCATTCTCTAATCATCACCATCTTCATAATTAGCAACTAATCCCTCTTCATAAGTTGGTTAATTTTGGGTTTGGTGAGTTTCTATCACTTTAACATCGATTGTTAAAGTAAGTAGATTGGGTGTAATGAGACTTATGGTCTTAAATGCGGATTAGTGAGTTTGAATCATGTATAATGATATGTTACTCTATGTTGTTCTATGTTTATGCATGTTTGATAAATTGGTTTATGCATGCTTAATAAGTTGATTTATGCATGCTTAACAAGTTGGTATATGCATGTTTAACAAGTGGATTTATGCATATTTAATGAGTGGAATTATGCATGTTTAACAAAGTGAGTTATGCAAGTTAAGTATATGTTTAAATGCAAGTTTAATGTGATATGCAAGTTATGCATGCTCATGCAAGTATATGGATGCTTATGCAAGTCATGTATATGTTTAAATGCAAGATTTATGTGATATGCAAGTTATGCATGTTTATGCGAGTATATGAATGTTTATGCAAGATAAGTATATGCTTAAAATGACATGATATGCAAGTTATGCATGTTTATGCAAGTTATGTATGCTTATGCAAGTATGTGAATGTTTATGCAAGTATGTGAATGCTTATGCAAGTTATGTGTATGCCTAAATGCATGTTTAACATGTTATGCAAGTCATGAGAATGCTTATATGCAAGTTCAACATGTTATGCAAAATATGTGTATGATAATATGCAAACTCATATGCAACATGTTATGCAAATCATGTGTATGATAATATGCAAGTTTGGGTTAAATGTGGTTGGGTTAAAATGTGTTCATATATGCAAGTTGACATCCTCTTAACCCATGACAAAGTTATATGCTAAACCCATGATATTTGTGATGGATCTTCCCCTTTTATTATGTCATGAAATGAGAACGATTTACGTGGGGAACGATGGGGTTGGTTAATATGTTAATAAATGAATGATTGGGTATGATTAAGCATACCATAAAAATAAATTACCATAAGTGGGAATTTACCTATTGAGTTAGGTCTACCCCATGGGAATTTACCTATTGAGTTAGGTCTACCCATGTTATGGAAAACTTGATATTAATTAGGGATAATTAATATGGGGGTGATTAATTAGGTGTAATTAATCGACTAAGACACGAGGTTGGACTCATTTGTAGTGTAAAACTGCCCGGACCCGACCGGCTTAACCAGTTGCTACAAATGTCAGCCCAATGTGAGAGGTCTTAGCCATAAATTAAATACGTGATTAAGGTAAAGACACGAGGTTAGACTCTGTTATGACGTAAGACTGCCCGGACTCTACCGGCTTAACCAGGCGGTCATAACAGCCAGTCTAATGTGGGAGGTCTTTATGGGAGATCACGGTCTTAATTAATTAAGAAACACTTAACCATAGTAGCATGTAGTGGGACATGAGGGGTTAAGTGGGTGCCTTGGGTGGCATGTGGAAATTTTGTGGTTGCCTTGGGTGGCATGTGGAATCTAGTGGGTTGCCTTGGGTGGCAATAGAAAATACGATTAGAATACTTAACCAAGTGGAAACATGTAATTAAACATGATTAAAGGGTTAAGTGGGATACACTAGATATATGACAAGCTTAGGTGGGTAGCTTGTTGGGGGCCCATTTCAACCAATATCCCAAACGTATCTTTGTGGGCTCGACCCATGTCGAGTGACGGGACACGCATATTGGGCTTGATTATAAGAGGCCAAAACGGTTTAGCGGTGGCAACGCAAGTCCAACGGGTTTCATATGTGTGTGTGGGCCCGGGCTGGTAGATAAGCCGTTGTTGCATCGTGTAGATATAAAGCCGTGCACCGTTAGTATTGGGTAGCCACTTTAGGGGAGTGATACACCCCACTGTGGGACCAGCACGGGTATCTACGGTAGGGAGCCGATCGATGGGAAGTAGTGGGTACACCTAATGAAGATAGGGGCAGACGACACCTATGTAGGGGTACACGAAACTACTGGGTAAGAATTACTGGGTACACCTAGTGGAGATATGGGCAGACGGCACCTATGTAGTGGGCTAGGAGTACACGAAACTACTGGGGAAATTTTCTAAGTCCTTAGAAGGGATCAACCTTTAAGTAGGAATGACTGGTGTGGTGCAGTTAGTAATTATCCTTGGGTGGGTAGATGCGTCCTGACGGTTATCTTAGTTTATCCTAAGTTCACCAAGCTGCTTAGTGTAGCCATTCATCCCCAGATATTACCGTAGGTCAAGCTTATGTCTTCTCTGGTTACTTTAATGATTGTATTGTTAAAGTTATAGGACTCACTCAGACTTATGTCTGACCCCGTTGTTTTTATCTTTTTTCCCAACCCTCAGGTCCTACGGTAGATCCTAGCGGTAGTAGAGCTTGATCGGATTGTTGTTCCAGTCTTGAGGAGCTTGGGTAGATGTAAAGCTCCAATTATCCAGCTATCTTTTCTTTTGTTATGGCTATTGTATGAGAGAGTGGGATTATGTACTTCTTTATTTTGACGGATATTGTACTTGACTTTTATCATGGTTTTATGATGTAACCAGACATGTTTATTTCCGCTGTTATGAGATGATGTTTTAAATTTCAAGTACTATTTATATCTGTCTTGGTGTAATTTTTCTGTTCTATATTCACTAAAATACTCCACCGATGCTATGGCATTCCCTTAGTGAGTGACTATAGCGGGCGTGGGGTGTTACAAGTAACCCACTAGATGTATCACGGTACCCTGGAACTAGGCAGGGTGGGGCACAATTACTGGGCTGATTATAAGCGACCAGAACGACGGCTGAGTTGGTGCGCTATTGTAGGTTTAGGCGGACTATGGTCGTGCACGTAGTCCGGAGTTGAAAAAGCAGGCATTGGGCACCAGTAGGTTTACACTGTGCGTGCTTGATTCGTGTCGGTAGTTGGCACCCTAGGGCTTGATACACCCAATGGTGGACCTAGCACAGGTGACTACATTTCGTGATTGGGCCGTATGACACAGACACATGAATGAGCTAGGACTTGTAGGGAGCCGATCGATTAATAAATCGTTACATGGAAAAAGGGTGTTGTTCGTTAGGTAGCATAATCCCTAGTGGTCCTAGGTGGCATAAACCCTAATTGAATCTAGAAAATGTTCAATAGGTAGCATAATCCCTA
The DNA here is from genome assembly GCA_030737875.1 of Allium sativum. NCBI lineage: Eukaryota > Viridiplantae > Streptophyta > Magnoliopsida > Asparagales > Amaryllidaceae > Allium > Allium sativum. The sequence goes on along the minus strand of CM060915.1, from coordinate 973,239,357 downwards.
GTGGTCCTAGGTGGCATAAATCCTAGTTGAACAGGCGATAGTTCATGATAAGGAAACCTAGCCAGAATAAGGGTGGTCGTCCAAACGATTTCAAGAATGGTGGCACTGCGTTGAAGTAGTATAGAAATACATGAGGAAACCCGTACGAGATACGGCAAGGGACTGTACATATACATGGAAATGATGATACGGGTTGGGGTACTAGTACAGTTGGTGCAGAGAATATAGGAAATCAAAGAAAATAGTGGAATGGTGAAGGTTAGAAATCTTGCGATGTTATACTTAATAGAAACCTTGCAATGTGATACTTGGTAGGAATCTTGTGATGATACTCTTGATAGGAAGCATGGGATGTTATACTTGATTCATCGTGCCTGTAGCTTACCTTGTCATCATGCTTATGTTTACTTTCAGTTTATTCATGCCATATTATCTTTACCTGTTTTTATGCTGAAAGCCACTAGGACTTACTCAGTCTTTATGACTGACCCAGTTTGTTTCGCCTCTTTTTCTTTCGTTCCCCCTAGGTTCGCAGGGTGGGAATACAGCTTAGTTCGGATCTTACCAAGCTCCAAGGCACTTTCATGTACTGCTTGGATTTCTCTTGGCTATGGCTTGCTTTGCTGCTTTATTTGGGGAATGATTTATGACTATGGTTTTATGCTTCTTTACTATTGCAAGACAGATTTCGATGTAATGGATTTAATAGCATTTTGATGTAAAAGGCTTTAGACCTTTCTAGATTTTAAAGCAATGAAATTTGGTTCTTCTTCCGCTGTTTTATATGTTCTGTCTTGTAATATTTCTGTGTATGCTTACCTAGATAATGCTCCACCAAAGCTAGTGCATTCCCTTTGTGAGTGACCCTAGCGGAGGTGGGGTGTTACATTTGGTATCAGAGCAGAAGGTTACCAGACTGGGCAAAAGTTTTTAAAACCTTTTGGAATTATTTTCAAAACCATTTACAAAGAAGCATTTTTCAAGAAAAGTTTTATTTTTAAAGGCTATTCCCCAAAGGCCATTAGCATTATCCTTTGTTTCCTTGTTTGAATCCCTTTTCCTTTCTTTCCTCCATCTGTAGTCACATTAGTTCCATCTGCGACTAATCTTATTTCAAGCTTTGTAGGGTTGCCGTGCGATGGAGGTAGTTCTCGAGAGATCTGTTAACACGTTATATAAGAGGGGATAAGAGTGGTTAAGGCGAATGAGGCTCAGCACAAGGAGGTAGAAATGTTTCTGTAGGAAAGTCTTGTTTATCTTTCTATCATGTTCTTACCCTTTTTTATTATGGTACATCGCATCCTTTTTATTTCTGCTTCGATAGTTGAGTCTCTGCACCTTAGTACTAGCGTAGTAGAGGATCCCATTTTTTGTCTCAAATCCTGTTGGGGAATCGGCTCATTTATTCATGACTTGTTTGGATTTGAGAATGTCTATGCTAAGTGTTGAGTTTAGAAGTAAAGCTTATGTTTTTGGGCTATGGGTTGATTCTAGGGATGGAGTGGTTGTCCAGAAATGGTACCATTCTCGAGTATGAAAAGAGGGTAGTTAGACGCTTGACTTGCCTTGGTAATGCCCTCGAAGTCTAGTGTAACCCTTAGGGTTCTGCCATGTTTAGTTACCTAGAATCTCTTGATACATTTATCGATCCGCTCGAGTAGTGTTCGCCACTAAGGCGGATGGTTAATTTCGCTTATGCAAGAGTTATAGAAAATCACCTTAGTAAGTACACTTGGCAACATTGTTGGCATTTGTTTATTTTCAAGAGATAACTCATTTATGTGGAATATGAAAGGAATTTCTCGATCAAATCGAGATCCAATTGTGATGTTTAACTTCTTAAAAACAGGAACTATGCAGAATTATAAATCAAAAGTAAATCTAGGTTTAGGGTTTTCATACCTGATGCGTTGATCACATGTGAGCCATATTGAATTCGAAACAAAGAACATACTGAAGGATCGAATCAGGAGCCCTTCATGTGTAGAGCCTCTAGAGGAGTCCACGAACGTCGATCTCGGTATTGTCAAACAAAACGAGAAAGAGGATGATTCGGTACTAGCCGATTTGGGGTTTTAGGGTTTCTCTGAATATCATGGTTGTAATGAATCAAAATAAAAAGGGATCGGCCCTTTTTCTTTTATAACATTATAACGCAAGTTTATAGAAAACCTACTAACCTGGTCACCATAAAAAATGGAAGAAAAATTCAAACCTTTTTGATTTCCTTTTATTTTGAATGGCTATCACCCTATACAACGTTCAAATGTGTGACCCTATAGGTTATCATAACGTTGGCAACAATTTAAACAATATTTAAATTGTAAACAGTGAGCGGCATCTAGTAATACATCACTGCTACCCAAGTCATGATAAGATCATCGATTCGATACAACCTTTTCTGTGACCAGTGTATCAATGTAATATAATCCTTTTAACCAGTATATCCAGGATTAAACTCGAGACATGGATCGTATCATCCTCTTTATCATTTAATCCATTTATCTTGATCGATGAGTAGACTATTTAAACAAATCAATATTTGAGCACGGCCATGCATTTCACAGTCTAACTCAATCAAGAGGCCCATGGATATCACCACGAATATATCGTAGGGTTAAATTCCGTCTAGATCATTCATAATTTTCATTCGACTCGAGATGTATCCAATAATCACCGTTATCGTTACTCTATTACGAAATAACTTTAGATGATATCAAAACACAAATATCCTCGAATAAAATTATAATAATTTCAGGTCTGAGGACCATTACATCACTGTCACTATGAGAACAACTAATGATACTGTTGATTATATTCCATGTAGTTATCTCAGGTGGGTCAGCCCAATACGCTATTCTCCAATACGTATTTATATCTTGACTTTAATATCTCATATATTAATGATCAATGAGATGTGATCATCAGTCAATCAATATACTAGTCTCAACGCTTTATTGTTGTCCTATATAAACAATAAAACTCGACTAGGGACATTTAAGAATTATAATACTTATCACATTATATAATCTCAAGTTCAGTCTTACTCGAACTATATAATTCCGTATTATTATTCTAAGGACTTCTATTAAATTATTATTTATATTACGCAGTAAATATAATATAATAGAATTTTATTTTATTCCAAATAAAACAATAACATCAACAGTGTTATCAATTTCATCAAATGAATTGCCTCTAGGGCATAAACTCTAACAGAATACCTTCTAGTAAGTGAATGAGATCCAAGATTCACTAGTGAATTTTGGAGAGCTTGCATGAAACCATGAGTACGCAGTTATGTTTAAGCCGAGTATACTTGAAGAAGAATAAGTAAAAATGGGACGAGAGACAACAATGAAATGAGTTCCAACTCATATTTTGGAAACAAGAATTAAGAAATTATGAAGTTAAAGACGGACAAAGCACAATGGAGTTAAGCTCAAGGAAATGCGACTTAGAAGATTGAAGACTAGATACGCGCATCATATCTCCTTTTAAGAGTATATCCTTGATCCCTCTTTTCCTGTAGAGCTTACTTGCGTGTTATCTTTTATGTATATCCTCTCGGTTCTATTCTCAATCTTATTTCTGTTGCAAACCCCATAAGGAGTATGACTCATCTGGTTGTGATATATGTTGGGGTTTGAGGATGTCCGTTGGGTTGACTAAACTTTTTGGGTTTTATAGGGTATGGGCTGGTGCTCCTATTCAGTATATATGTGACGTAGATTTCCAGCTTTGACATTGCCTAATAGGCACAAAGTTTTTACTTGCTTCTATCATTCGGCTATATCTTTAGGTAGGAACAATTGGGTGAAACATGTGTTTGAGACATGTTATGATTGATGGATGCAAGTGGTTGTAAGTGGTCGCAAGTGGTTGCTCGTGGTTGCATAACACACATTAGGCACTAGATCGGCTCAGACACATTTTCATATTGCATATGCATGAGTGTTTATACTTGTTTATGGATGAAATTGAATGTGTTATCATGTGAATGTTGCATGTGGATGGATGTTTGAGCACACATATAGTGTTTATGTGATTAGGGCTATTTGCACACATGTTGGACTCATGGCACTAAACATATTTTGCATTAAGAAGATCAATCAGGCCTGATCATTTGCATTAGATAAGGAATATATACACACTTTCTGCATATGTTCATACAGCATTAGAAATATCTTAAGGACAATGGATGCCTGTGATTGATGATTGAGTAGATGGATGATTGGATGGTAGGACACATTCTTCTTAACTTGAAGATTTCGGGGAAGAAATCCTTTAAGGAGGGGAGAATGTAACAAACCGTATTTTTATAACATGTTAAAACAAGAAATCAAGGCAGAATTAAATTTTAAAATCAGAATCAGGGGAAACGGGTTACGCCATTGCGTTCGTCTCGAAATTTTACATGAAATAGAGTCCGAATTTTCGAAAATCGGAGTCCGGATGAAGAAGTTATGACATGTATAAGTTTCAGCAGTTTTCAGGCAGCACTGGACCAGGGGGTCGACCATAGGGTCGACCTACCCCCCCTAGGTCGACCTACCCCCCAGGTCGACCATAGTGTCGACCTCCCCCCTTACAGGTCGACCTGGTCGGCCTGTTTTGACCCAGAACCCATTTTTGAAGCCTGAGATGTGTTTTGATGGTCCAGATTGATTCTAGGGTTAATCTAAGGGCCTAAACTAGTTGCTACACCTATAAAAACACCCTTAGACCTAACCTAATTCATATCAAATCATTCTTACACCATTATGCTGCTAAAATACCTCTTGAACCATGGCCGCCGTCTCCAAATCAAAGTACAAACATTCAAACTCAAATCAATTCAAAAAACAAGGCTTCTACAACGATTCAAGACAATAAATCAACAATGCCGCGACATTTTTACAACAAATTCAGTTCTTAATTCATTAGCCATGCTCTATAAGTTCTAGTTGTTTTTAGATTTAAACATTTAATTATAATATGGTCATGGAATAAAGTGGAATTGGATTTAAGTATGTTTATCGATCTATTTATGTTGCTTCTTGGATCTTAAGTTTTGAGACTTGTCTATCTTTATTCCCATGTCTAATTTATGATCTATTCAGCCTGTTGTAAATCAGTTTTCTTGATTCATATTGATATTATTACCAAGTTGTAATCTTCATGCTTGCAATGATGTTTTTCTCTCTGATCTTATTTTTATGCAAAATTCTACCTTCCCCTATTTATTTTCTTTTGATGAACCTAGGTCAATTTCGGACCTAGGCCTAAACTACGATATACGTGCGATGGTATACGGGGGAAATATTGGAATATTGCCTAGTTGAATATATGTGTTTGGTGGAATTGATGGCATAACATAATTGGGTATTACTACCCTTAACATGAAATTGGATATTTGGGTATTGTCAATATAATTGAAATTGCAAGTTTGGGCATTGGCATAAATAATTTGGCATGAAGTGGGCATACATGAATTGGCATGTAAGTTAAATCACGAGTTTGGGACTATGTAAGTTTAAATCAAAAGATTGGGCTTATGTTAATTAGGCATATGTAGAATTGGGAATTTGAACATGAAAGCAATTGTAAATTTCATAATTGGCATAAACATGTATTATGAACTTGGGCAACTGACATGTCTTGTAATAAAAAGATTATAGTTTGGGATAACTACATCATGAATCATGATTTGGGTTTATTGGGTATAAAACTTGATACATGTAATTTTGGCTAGAACTTGATATCGTAAAATGGCATAAAAATTGGCATACATGTAAAACGGCATGAATTGAACATATGTAAATTTGGTATGAATTGGGCATATGTAAAACTGACATGTAACCTAGAACTTGGGCATATGTTAATTATGTAAAATTTGGAGTAGAAACATATATGATAATTTAAGACTTGGAGAAAGTTTAATATGAACGCGCCTAAGTTGGGTTTTGGGTAGTTGGCATGTATTGGACATCTAGAAGGCACGTAAGCATGCTTATGAACTTGAAACATGAATTGGTTATGAATATGAATCATTAACTTGATAATAGGCATAAGTGAAAACATGAAACTCGCAATGAAACTAGACACGAACTTGACATGAAACTTGAAAATGGACATGACATTACAATAAACATGAAAATGGCCAACTCGAGGTTGGGTTGAGTTTGCAGTGTAAATCTATCCGGAACCGCCCGGCAAATCCAGTTACTGCAAACAATAGGATCCAATGTGGGTAGATGGTCATATCGCGCTTGAAACCCGTGGTCAGACTGAGTTGTGGTGTAAATATGCCCGGAACCGCCCGGCATATCTAGTGACCACAACAACAGGTCTGATGTGAGAGGTTAGGATGCATTAATGAATTAATGCCACATGATAGGGTTAAGTCATGAACCGCTTGAATATACTTAACCAATTTGACACGATGACATGATAGAGTTAAGTCATGAACCGCTTGAATATACTTAGCCAATTGGACACGATGATTTGATAGGGTTAAGTCATGAACCGCTTGAATATACTTAACCAATTTGACACGATGATTTGATAGGATTAAGTCATGAACCGCTTGAATATATTTAACCAATTGGACACGATGATTTGATAGGGTTAAGTCATGAACCGATTGAATATACTTAACCAACTTGATAGATGATTCGTAGGGCTAAGTCATGAACTTGAACGAAAATACTTAGCCAATTTGACATGACACGTAGGCGGGTTAAGTCACGAACTTGAATGACAACACTTAACCAACTTTACATGCTAGACTGATGGGGTTAAGTCTCGAATTTAAATGACAACACTTAACCTACGGAACGGAAACCCTAGTTGCGCGGTCCTTTTCAGCAGTAACCCACTAGATGTATCACGGTACCCTGGAACTAGGCAGGGTGGGGCACGATTACTAGGCTGATTGTAAGAGACCAGAACGACGGCTGAGTTGGTGCGCCATTATAGGTTCAGGTGGACTATGGTCGTGCACGTAGTTCGGAGTTGAAAAAGCAGGCATTGGGCACCGGTAGGTTTACACTTTGCGTGCTTGATTCGTGTCGGTGGTTGGCACCCTAGGGCTTGATACACCCTATGGTGGACCTAGCACAGGTGACTACATTTCGTGATTGGGCCGTATGACACAGACACATGAACGAGCTAGGATTTGTAGGGAGCCGATCGATTAATAGATCGTTACGCGGAAAAAGGGTGTTGTTCGTTAGGTGGCATAATCCCTAGTGGTCCTAGGTGGCATAAACCCTAATCGAATCTAGAAAACGTTCAATAGGTAGCATAATCCCTAGTGGTCCTAGATGGCATAAATCCTAGTTGAACACGCGATAGTTCATGATAAGGAAACCTAGCCAGAACAAGGGTGGCGGTCCAAACGATTTCAAGAATGGTGGCACTACGTTAAAGTAGTATGGAAATACATGATGAAACCCGTACGAGATACGGCAAGGGACTGTACATATACATGGAAAGGATGATACGGGTTGGGGTACTAGTACAGTTGGTGCAGAGAATATAGGAAATCAAAGAAAATAGTGGAATGGTGAAGCTTAGAAATCTTGCGATGTTATACTTAATAGAAACCTTGCAATGTGATACTTGGTAGGAACCTTGTGATGATACTCTTGATAGGAAGCATGGGATGTTATACTTGATTCATCGTGCCTGTAGATTACCTTGTCATCATGCTTATGTTTACTTTCAGTTTATTCATGCCATATTATCTTCACCTGTTTTTATGCTGAAAGCCACTAGGACTTACTCAGTCTTTATGACTGACCCAGTTTGTTTCGCCTCTTTTTCTTTCGTCCCCCCCTAGGTTCGCAGGGTGGGAATACAGCTTAGTTCGGATCTTACCAAGCTCCAAGGCTCTTTCATGTACTACTTGGATTTCTCTTGGCTATGGCTTGCTTTGCTGCTTTATTTGGGGAATGATTTATGACTACGGTTTTATGCTTCTTTACTATTGCAAGATGTAATGGATTTAATAGCATTTTGATGTAAAAGGCTTTAGACCTTTCTAGATTTTAAAGCAATGAAATTTGGTTCTTCTTCCGCTGTTTTATATGTTCTGTCTTGTAATATTTCTGTGTATGCTTACCTAGATAATGCTCCACCAAAGCTAGTGCATTCCCTTTGTGAGTGACCCTAGCGGAGGTGGGGTGTTACAGTACTGTTAGATGTTGAAATGGTTTATAAGTTCATATTACAAAAAAGCGATTTTTTATTGACATAGACAAAAAATTAGTGACTTACATAAGTAATAATAATTAGGAGTTACCTAGATTTTGAGATTGCCATGGACTTTCTTTGGGTCCGACTGGAACATAACATATTATACATGTTGAAATTAGTTGAATGAAATACCCTTTTTTCTGAGATCTGACATACTTTAGAATTCAAAAGAAACCCATATATTTTATTTTCCATAGAAGTGACACGACTCATCAACCCACATTTAGTTTATATATGTCATTGGATATGAAGGTATGTAAAGCCAAATAATGCACATTAATTCATTCTTATAAGTGGAAACTGTAATAATGGGTTGTTAGTTTTACGATTGTGGAAGATATATCATGGAAATGACAATGGTGATGAGAGAGATGATGAAGTGAATGCCTATCCTTACATAAATTGCATTCATGATGATACTCCAAGTCTAAGTAAAAATATATGTAATTATGATTTAACTCATAATTGTTTTACAGAGCAATGTTCCTAAAGCTGGTAAAGATTATTTTCAAGCACATATGTAAACAACAAAATGAATACAATAATTACTGGACATCTATCATAGACTTTTTTTGCTTATATTCTATTGAATGTTTGAAAACGTTCAAAACCAAATCAACACCTATCTATGTGTCTCTAATAACAGCAATGATAATTTTTTTCTTGGGATTAGTTAAAAGAGTATGTAACTATGATTTAACAAAAAATTATTTTATGAGTCGGTGTGTTCCTAAAATTGTCAAATTTTATTTTCAAGTCCTTGTGCTAGCGGAACGGATACACTAAAGATTGGATATTTTACACTGAAATTTTTGTGGCACAGTCATAACTGCATGGTCATCGAACAGAACTTCTTATGTTTTCTGCTTTCAAAGAGTGAACATTTTGATTTAAACAAAAAATCCTAAGTATATATTCCATTGTAAGAAATATCATGTGACTCTCAATTTCAGTAGTAGAAACCTATACTTGAACCAAATGCATCTAAGACAGTTTATATGATCACACAAATAGATTTATTAAGACATTCGTCGTAGATTTGTTAATGATTTTGGATTTATAAATGCCCATTATTTTAATGAGGAAGTTACCATCTTAACTATTTTATTAACTTTGGATGATCAGGCGTGAACAATTTTTATCCGAGTTCAAAAATGAACATGAAGGCAAACATATCCTTGAAGATATATGCCCACACAAATAATTTTTGTTCCTCTTTGGTAAATTAAATGTGAGCAGAACATGTCATTGAAAAATATATCTAAAAAAATATAGTTCCTCACTCCATAATTGTAGTTAGTATGCAAATCATATTTTAGATTAAAGAAAAAAAATAGTTTTATGCTTGCACATGAATTGAAATAGAAGACAGAACGCTTACTTTCTGCTATTCTTGGGAATGTAACATTATCATTTAAAACAACAATAAAATTTAAGCAGGGGAAAAAAATGTGAAACATGAAAATTATTGTTTCTACCTAAATATTCACAAAGTAAAGCTAAAGAATAAATCTTGTTACCATTTCTTTTATTACTTGCTAAAATATGATTAAAACTCAAAAGGTCTATGATGGTCATCATTATGTCAATGTGAACTTGGCAGGTTAAAGATAAATGTGACATGATCTTTTTCCCCTTCATATTGTATGATGACACTTCAGTGCATACGTTTGAAATATTTATGTGAATTAGCACACAATAAAGATGTAAAAAAAGATAGAAATATAAAATGGATATACTGTACAATAAGAGTAAGAAAATGATATAGATCTTTTAAGGTTCAAACAAAAGTCAGTAGAACAAAAGTAACCACTTATCTCAAAGAATATGCACTTGGGCAGGCCTTATAGTAAAAAAAAATGTAATTCGACTTTCAACATTAATATTTTTTTAAACAATCTAAGCTAATAAAATATAATAAATAATTAGCTTTTATGCTCTAGAATTTTCGTTTCGATAAATTATGCAAAAGAAACACCAATTTCAATATCAGAACAACATGTTTTCTAACACTATTCAATTAGATAGTGAGTCTAACATCCAATATGATTAACATTTTTCAAATGTTTATCGTTTTAGGCTACTTAGATACAACATATGCCATTTAATCATTATATTAGAACAAATTAAATTACCTTTTGTATGGAGATCTACCAAGGTGGCATGAACGATAAAGAACTTGATAGATGTATATTATTGTATTAATGTTGTGATGATGAAACATGAAACCCAACAAAAGAAATACATGGTCTAAAGCAGATGTTGAACCAAAGCAATATGAAACACATGTTTCAAATAAAAAATATATTAAAATTCACTAAAGATGGCATAGTAGAAAGACCAAAACAATAAGAAAATATGAAAATTACAACATAAAATAAGTTTTCTACCTCAAATTGAATGAATATGGGGTCTCATGATGTCTTTGTCATTAAGTGGAGGATAAAGTACAATCATACGTAGCAATATAAGGAGAAAAAACATGAACATAAAAATATTTTTAGGTCTACAAAACTAAACAGTGAACATTGTGTTTCAAGGAAACATTTTATAATGATTAAATGTTTGGCTAATATAATAATTAATTCAAATGTAACACAATTACCATAAAAATAGGATAAAATACAAAATATAAAAACCCAGTTTCTCGCTGTTTGATTTATTGGTATTGTCAAACTAAAGTTTTCGATAGGATTAATTATGACCTGTGTAAATAAATCAATCAATCTTAGAATGATGACGTAAGAAATAAAAATGGAGAAAAGGCATGTAAGTCAGGTTTCCACCTCAAGTAGGGGGCACCTGGCCATCGCCTTTTCAAATTAATAACAGACCCGAAGCTTGAAAGATGTAGATTCAGGAAAACAATAAATTTAAAGCTAGGAGTTCACCAGGTAGGAGCAACCGATTGATTGAGCAAAGTGTATATCTCGTCAGTCGTATGCATGTAATCACTGCTATGTTTAGGGGACGATCGAGAACAGAGGAAAAAGCATTAAAAGATGCAAATTAGATAGTAGGGTTAAGGATGAAATTGGGAGATGACAGAACAAAAATCAAACAGTTTTCTTAAAAGAGAAACAATTCATTTATGATCTATGTATATGCCTTCAGAGCTATAGAAGCACCACTCACTAATAATAGTACATGTAGATAACACAGCAGATCAGAAATGGAGTGAACCAATAAACTGAATGAAGGCTCTTAACAACACTGGTATCTACTATCTACAGATATTCTAATCCCCTTTATCAGACAAAACCAAAAGTAACTTCCATTGCTCATTTTCTCTCACATCTCTCATTTCCATCAGTTTTCTAAATAGAAAATTTATCACAGTCTTATCACATTACAACAGCACACTTAACAAAGTGTTCTTTTATCTTCATTAGAAGAGTTATACCGATTCAACCATATAGAAGAAAACTACAAATGCAAAACACTTAAGTCATTCATTAACAACATAGTTGTCAACAGTCTGAAAGTCCAACAGCATGGAACTAATGACCAACAAATAAAAGAATTTAACTCGATTCAGACAAACACTTTGGACCTTGCATTGAGTTCTGCGCTGATGATGACCAGCAATTTGAACAATACAACTGTACCGCTACACTACGCAAACACACGGTCCAGGAAATTTGCAAACTTAGATAATTACAAACGTGTACGGAAATTTATGTTCAATCTAACCTTGAGTATGGCAGAGAAAACAACAAAACAAAATGATTGGAAATGGGACAACGTAGTCCTTACTCCAGTGGCAGATAATACGCAGGATAGCAGATGAGTGGACGACACATAACCGAGAGAGATCGACCAATTGAATTGGTTTTGATCGTAAACCTATATAGGGTGACATAGTAGATGGTAGCTATGTTGTCTATGATTGATACATTATGATTCAAATTGCTTTTGAAACATATATGCACTAGTGATAATATCAAATGATTTTGCTTTACACATATTAAGCATCTTTTGGCCATTATAAGGTAAAACTCTATCCTTCGGCTTGTGTTGCATTGTGTGATAGGACCTGAGTCTTATAATGGCTTCATTTTTATAAAAAGCATTGCGTTGTTTAATTGATTTACTTTATTTCATGCACTGAAAATCAATGGAGTAAACCCGTTCCGCGTCAGCGGCATGGTCCTATGATTTGCCTTATTATTATTGTTAAACCAGTTAAGTAGATTTCTTATACCAGTCCCATGACTGGCTCGTAGTTTGTTTCACTTGCAAACTCTGGTGCCTTTATTTTTACATGGGCAGCCAAGTAACAAGTTGCAGGATGTATTTTGGCTTTGCACTATAGCATGGAGTGCACTTTTGGATGATGGCGAAGACTAGTTTATATCTGTATTTTGGACTATTGACATTTCTGCTATGTATATGTACCGCTGACCACGATGTAAACCGATTATCTCTATTATGTATTATCTGATGTATCTGTCCTGTTGATCTTGACGTAGACTGATCATTTCTTTTATGCTCTAAGTTTTATCCTATGATTGTGCAACTATGATGTTTATTACATTTTATGATTCCACTGTCATATTGATGTAAATTATTCTATTTCATGTTTACGCTATTATCTGTAATTCTGTAATATTGATTAATGTATTATATTCCAATGATTATCCTTACTTCTGTGGCAAGGGGGTTTGGGGTTTTCACACATTTATATTTTTTACCTATGTGGATAATGGATAGCGAGGCGTCTCAGATATATCGGTCACTACAGGGCCGATGGATAGGTCTGATGGGACCGAGAAACGTGTGTTCAGGAATAAGTAATCCACTAACGTAAGTGTGGACCGACCCTGAAGCATCATGGGGTTCACGAGAGTGTGTTCCCTGAGGCATTTGCCAGAGTGTCTCGAAGCCGGCGAGGAGATGATCCCTTGCCTCGACTCATGGCGGAAATCCAATTTCCAATATGTGACATTTCGGTTTTAATCGTAGAGCCTAGTATGTTGACATGATATATGGTATCCATGCCGTTATGATTGTTACATTTATATTTGAAGTTGATTTTGACACTATACACTTGTAGTAATATCAAAATGATTTTTTTAAACGTACCAAGCATGTTTGGCTATTATAAGGGAAAACTCTATCCTCCGGCTTGCATTGCATGTGTGATGGGACCTCAGTCTTATAATACCGTCATTTTTCGAAAAACGGTGCATTGTTTATAAACTGTGTTATGCACTAGTATTCTTGGAAGAAAACCCGTTTCGTGTTGTACGGCGTGGTCCCTTGATTTACTTTATTTTTAAAGTAAAGTTTTAAATAACTGTTTTAGTTCTCAAACCAGCTCATAACTGACCTGAAGTTTATTGTTTTAACCTAAACTTTGGGTTCCCCCATTTTCCACACGGATAACTATTAGTTTTGCTTTTTGCAGATATTATTTTTACAAGATTCTAGATTTACAGCTGGAGCTATATACGGAAAGCTTTGTTTCCGTGTATCTCTTTTAGTTGTGTTATGTACTATTTTTCCACAGCTATGTAATGTATTTTAATCTCTGATATTATTTTATTCCGCTGTTTAATATTTATTCATACTCTACTATATTCTTGTACTCTGATGTAATTGTTGTAATAGCAATGAAATGTTCTTCTGTTTGTGTCCTGATTTGTCGTGTTCTCAACTCAATCCGGCCTTGTCCGTCTCTTTGTAGATCGGGGGATCTCAGATCGTTATAGTTTGGTATCAGAGTTTAGGTTCACAGAGCTCGAGGACAAGACACATTAGAACTGAATGAAAGAATTCAACAGGGATTGGATTAGTAATATCCAATAAGAATGACTCGTTAGAGATAGGATCAGTAGTATCCTAGAATGAGTTAGAAGAGTATTATTTATTAAAAAATAAATAAATTTTTGAAAATTTAATCTAATTACACGTATTTGGGTATATTATTTTATTTTATTTTGGACAATCGAGTATGTGAAGTTTTTGGATATATGCGTCATAAACGTATGTTCGAAGTCTCAAATATACTGGATAGATATAGAATCACACTCTAGTCGCCCGGGAATGATTCTGGTGATGTTCGGACATCATCAATATCTATTTTCGAGTTTCGAAAGTGGGATATCTATATATCTCCAATTGACTGGTGTGAGAACCAAAACTTAGATAGGATTTATTGTTGTGATTTGGCACTAAAAATTAGATTTTTGAGAGTATATATACTAAAGATATATGATTGAAAAGTTAATCAACTAATTGATCGCTGGTTGTGATGGATGATTATTAATTCCGCTAATAAAACCAATAAGAATATGAAAGCTAATTTAAGCCAAATCGAATCAAATTTTGAACTGAATTGAAAATTTGTTAGAATTGCATATATGTACATGTATATAACTGAACAGGTCATAACATGCAAGCTAAGAAGAGGATTAAAATTGTATGCCCGACAGATAGGCACATCTTTACTTCATTTCTTGGGCTTTGATGATTTTATGGCCCGCTTGGCCTTTTCTTTTTCCTTTGGATTGATGAGGGCCATGTGAGGCAAGTTGCGGTTTTAAATACCACCCGTACAAAGGAGGTTATGGCGAAATTTTTGAGAAATTAGAAAATTCTTAGAAACTGTAAAGTTGAAGAATGAAAGGCAGAATGAAAGTTGAGTTGGTTAGTTAAATAACGTTCATCTCTGTTCCATTTCGAGGCCGAACAGAATTTAAGGGGGAAGATTGTAACAACCCGGAGTTTTAAAACCAATTTTAAATTTTTATTTTAGCTATTTTAATGTATTTTGAATATTTAAAATGATTTATTTTAAAAAATAACGACTACAAATTTATTTTAATTGAAGTTAGAATGAATAAATTTATTTTAATTATAAAACGAGCCTGAAATGGCGCGGTAGTTTGAAAATTCGATTTTAAATTTCAAATTTCAAATTTTAAATTAATGTATAGAATTCAATATAAGTTAGAATTGGACGAAACAAGAAACGTTAGAATCTGTTTAGCTATATCTTTCTAACGAATGTGAAAAACTGAGATTTCATAATATAAATTGTAAGTTATGTCCAGTTTAAAATTTAGAATAGTCACTGTGGAATTTATATATATTTTAATATAATATATAGCTCTTAAAAATAGCCATTTTGCAAATGACCTCCGTTTTCGATGAAACCACTTTTGTTGGATCCGGAATGTCAAATTATTGTTATATTCCAATTTTCATAATTTTTGGAATTTATATGTGAGTGTGGTGAATTTATATGTAAGCGTGGTGAATTTAAACGTGTTTGTTAATTTCAATTTGAATTCAATCGACTGGAAAATGACTATTTTTCAGATAGTCTCCAAATTTGACGAAATTAATTTTGTTAGGAGCGTATCGTCAAAACATAGATAGACATAATTTTTATATAATTTTCGGAGTCAGTATGTGGCCCCGATAAATTAAAATATATGTTTAAATTCAATATACATTAATTTATATTTTAATTTTGATGGAAACTGATCGAAACAGTCAAATTTGCTTACTGGACATATCCCATTGTGTCCGACATGGGGGTATTTGGCTAGCAATGACAGTTGTTGGGTTCGATTTGGATTCCGAATGAAAAGTTACTTTTTGGAATTAAAAGTAAATAAAAAATATATATTTTTATATAAGTTAACCCCTTACTCTCGCTCTCCCCTCCCCCGTCATTAATTTAAAAATGAAGAAAAAAATGTCGCGTCGCTCATCTCCACCGCCCCCCTTCATCTTCGTCGTCGCCACCGTACCCCTCCCCCTTCCGGTCATCTCCAGCGTCGCCCTCCTCCGCCCCACTTTTCTCTCCACCGTGATACACTAAACCCTAGCCCCCAAATCAGTCCTACCCTGCCGCCTCAGGCCATGACCGGCCAGCCGCACCCCCCAACACTACTCCCCACCCTAACACCACCTCCTTCGACCACCAATCCAACCATATGACCCCCTTTATTTAAAAATCCAATTTTTATATATTTTCATGTTTGCAAATAACACCCTGAGCTTCCACAGCCCATATCTTCCAATCCGAGCACTTCTGGCCAAAACTCAACAATGCTGAAGTTGAAGAGCACAATTTTCTCTTCGATTTGGATATATGGAAGCCATGTTTTGGATTGCGGAGCCAACCGAAAAACGCATCCAAAGTCTGCTGTCCAAATACTGTCTTTTTGCAAAGTTTGGCGAAATGGACCAATTTCGGAAGAAATGCCACCAGGCGAAAGTTGTCCGAAACGGTGCGTTTAAGCTAGAAGAAAAGACGATGTGAAGATTGGAGCTCGTTTGCAAAGTCTGGAATCAGAACAGCAAATCAGAACGTTAGAAAACAACGGCGGAGTGGATCCCAATGTGAGAACTCTTTCTCACTCAATTTATTTTACATATATTTTAAGTTGCAGACAGGGCTTAGTAGCCCCTGACACTATTTAATTATACAAACCATGTTTGTTTGGATTATTTTTTAAGAAAATTGACTGTATTGTAGTGAAATAAATTGTATTGTGGTTTGTGAATTAGATTGAATACTGTGTATGGCATGAGCCAGTATCAGGAGAGGGTTAGTGTTAGACATTACTCCGGTTTTAATATTGCGCCGTTATAATGCCAAAATTTTCTAAAATAAATATTGTTCATTAAAAATATAATTTTTAATGTGTATATGAACTGTATAAAATACTCATGTGTTGAGATAAATATTTTATCATTAAAAATATAATTTTTAATAAATATATGAACGACATAAAATTCTCCTGAAATGAAAATAAATATTCATTTACAAATCGGACGATTTGTTTATGTACACCTATTTAACTGACATTGATTGGGTGATAAATTTTACACATCGCCCAACTGCACAAATAATAATCAGTATTTGTTGTTTGAAAACCCTACACGGGTGTGGGGATGATATTTGACATGCACTAATCCTAATATTTAATTATATATCAATTGATGGATTGACAGACTATATAAGCGTTATTTATTTATTTTAATGCTTATACAGTTGTGTAATGCACTCTGCATGATGGTTGATTATGTATCATGATTGTTGTGTACATATGTTTTATGAAACCCATATAAATTATATGGTAATTAATTGGGTTTGATTCCAATTCAAAAGGAACGAATATTTTAAAATAACAAATATTTTAAAATAACGAATATTTTAAAATAATATTCAGTAAGTGATAAAAATGTGAATTTGATGTCCGATTTGGATGGACAAGAAAATATTGAAATGGATGTGAAGCCGAGTGATTAGATTTGCGCCATTTTAACGCAAACGATATGTATATCGATTTTATTCATTTTTATGATATACATCGAAAAAGAAATGATTTCAAAATCTGATATTTTGAAAATATTATCATTTTAATATTATAATGATATGGAATATTAAATTTTGATTTAAAATTGAAAAATGAAGTTAGAATCATTTTTAAACGAATTTATAAATGATCTATAAAATACGTTTTAAATGGAAATCAATGAAATATACATAATATATTATATATATATATTTATTTATTTAATGGCCTGAATAGAACGCGCCGCGCAGCGACCGTTCACGAATTTCGACCATTGACTTCGAATTGACATTACGGGAGATCCGACCGTCGGACTCTCCTAAAACTGGAACTGTTGTGTTTGTATCGAAAAGAGCTTTCCTATGAATAAATTGGAATGGATTAGAATGGAAATAATTTTCAGAATATTTTGATATTGGATTCCATGGCTATACGGATATTGTTATGGGAATTTGGAAGATACAAATATCGTTATTCCCAATATGATATCTGTTAGTTTCAGAATTTGATATTGAATATAAGCCGATATAATTTCTATTTAGAGCCTTATATTTAATATTAAATTGGATTTTGAATTTGTCATGAATGGTGTCTTCATTAACACTGACCTTGAACCAAGTTGAGAAAAGAATAAATCTTTTAATTAAGATTTAGAGAAGTTTACCAGTTAATTAACGTTTAATTGGAATTGAATGAAAGTTGATTGTGGGTTTATCATGAACTGTTTTTTAAATGACATTCGTTCTTGAATTCAAATTAACAGTGAAATGTGATTTGGAACTTATAAATCCTTTAATTAAGATTAGTGGAAATTTTCCAAAGTAAAGTTTTCCAATTTAATATATTAAATTGGAATTGAATGGAATTCGATTTAGTAATAATCGAAGTGAGCTTCTATGGAGGAAGATTGTTAATATATATGGAATTTAAAAAGCTTTGTCGTTATTCTATTTATATTATTAGTTGGATTAGGAAATTGATATCGATTATATATATTGATCTATTTTCCGTGAAGAATCCATAATTAATGAAGTGTGATTTTGGGTTTATCGTGAACTGTGATTTAAATGACATTGGTTCTTTAACCCAGTTAAAGATTGGATTACATGTCTAACATTGTATTTCAAATTGTATTGTTGATCTCTGTTAAATATATATATCTGTTTGGTGGCAAAGAATTTATTCTCATGCTTAACACCCTTCTCTGAGATTGTCGATGGTATATCGGCAGAAATCAATGGTATACTGTAGATTGTCGATGCGGCATGTTGTATTTCCCAAAGTTAAATAATCATTAATAATGATTGTTAGAAGATTAAATCTAAGTGGAATTTTAATGAATCTTTAATTAGATTGAAATGTGAATGTGATAATCTAAATTATCAAATTTGGGAAATGATCAAGAATGGA
Organism: Allium sativum; assembly: GCA_030737875.1. Classification (NCBI taxonomy): domain Eukaryota; kingdom Viridiplantae; phylum Streptophyta; class Magnoliopsida; order Asparagales; family Amaryllidaceae; genus Allium; species Allium sativum. The sequence continues at coordinate 973,220,389 of CM060915.1, read as the reverse complement.
GTATCGCAATTTTTGTTCCAAGCGATAATTAAATCTTTAATTAGATTTGAGTGGGAAATGGTAATTAAATTTACCGATAACACTGTGGTGTTAGATATGGAGTATTACCAGTTTTTCTCCATGGGATGAATAGGTTGGGATTGGGATTAATGAATAAATGATTACTTCGGTAAGGCTCGATTATCCCGACTAGTTGATAAACCTTAATTTGGTTTAGAATTGATATCCAAAGGAAGATTAAAGTGTAAATTTAAAAGAATTTATATTTGATAAAATTAATGGGAACTTTTCCCAAAAGATATGAATATTTGAATAAAAGAATATTCAGAATTGGAATGAAGCGTATGTTGTGTTTTTATAGCACTTGATTATAAGATACGTGAATTATTTGGAATGCCGGGTTTATTCACATTCTGAATAATTAATTTGACGATAAGTCAATGATGAAGACGGTGGTTGAAGACTGGAGGTCTTCACATCGGTTGGATGATTACTGATGTCTTGATTGGGCTGTACACCCATGATAAGGAAATAAGTGTTGCGATTGTCCAGGCGTACTTGGAGATCGACCGGATATGCGAGGACCTCTCTCCTGTATTGGACATATGGGACGACGAATAAGGTGCATCTGGTTTCGTTCAGACCCCGAACAAACTAGTAAATGGATATGTGTCTGACATTGGATTTTGTTCTGTGTTGATTGATGTCTATTAAATATATATATATATATATCTATTTGGTGGCAGAGAATTTATTCTCTTGCTTAACACCCTTCTTTGAGACGTACGAGCTTAGATGTTATAATCAGTCGCGTGGCATGAATTGCCTGTGTGGCATGCCGAGATACAAATGATCAAGGCTTTTGTTGAAAAGCAGAGTCTTGTGGTTGATGATCAAAACACAGCTTTAAATAGCATATCTTTGTGTATAGCATTAATTCGCGAGCCTCACACCTCAGTATGAGTCAAAAACCGGATCGTGACTGCAGAGAGTGCACGACGTTTCTTTCTAGCTATGGGTGGTGTCATGGTTTGGAACCCAGACATTTGTATTTTTTACCTATGTGGATGATGGATAGAGAGACACCTCAGATATATCGGTCACTACGGGGCCAATGGATTGGTCCGATAGGACCGGGAAAGGTGTGTTCAAGAATAACCAATCCACTAACGTAAGTGTGGACTGACCCTGAAGCATCACAGGGTTCAAGAGAGTGTGTTCCCTGAGGCATTTGCTAGAATGTCTCGAAGCCAGTGAGGAGATGATCCCTTGCCTCGAGTCATGACGGAAAACTTTGTATCCGTGTATCTCTTTCAGTTGTATTATGTATTATTTTTCCACTGCTATGTAATGTATTTTAATCTCTAATATTATTTTATTCTATTGTGCAATATTTATTCATACTCTGCTATATTCTTGTACTTTGATGTAATTGTTGTGATTTACTTTATTTCTAAAGTAAAGTTTTAAATAACTGTTTTAGTTCTCACACCAGTCCTATGACTGACCTGAAGTTTATTGTTTTAACCTAAACTCTGGGTGCCCCTATTTTCCACACAGGTAGCTAGTAGTTTTGGGTTTTGCAGATATTATTTTTACAGGATCCTAGATTTACAGCTGGAACTATATACGGAAAGCTTTGTATCCGTGTATCTCTTTCAGTTGTGTTATATATTATTTTTCCACTGCTATGTAATGTATTTTAATCTCTGATATTATTTTATTCTATTGTGCAATATTTATTCATACTCTGCTATATTCTTGTACTTTGATGTAATTGTTGTGATTGCAGTGAAATATTCTTCTATTTGTGCCCTGATTTGTCATGTTCTCAACTCAATCCGGCCTTCTCCGTCTCTTTGGAGATCGGGGGATTTCGGATCGTTATACTTTAACATGTTGATCTCGCAAGATACAGTGTTGACGATCTACGATTCTTCGAACGTTGATCACTGCAAGCGATACCGTGAATCGGCTTCATATTCGTTTATTCGAGCGCACTCGAATATCTGAAGATGGAGAAATGAGATCACATTCGACTTCCAATTTTAATGGTGGCACAAAGCTCACACAAATTTATTCAACAATCAACAACCTTACAACTCATGCTACACCTCCATTTAGAGGGTTTACAACACGCCTTGCCTAGAACGAACAATGCAAGTATAAGCGGACGACCAACAACAACACGCGACCCTTCAGCACTACACAAACAATGGAGTGAACGACCGAATGACATTATATAATAATGGAACGAACGATCCAACTATGACAAATGACCCTATCTTTAACAGCTCATATTACCTTCTGCTAATAGTGAACCAAGTGGCGAACGACCGAGGAGTGAACTACTCGGGAACGATGGACGACCAGGGGCGGTCGACCCAATAGCAAACAATCCCAGAGTGAACGACTTTTGAGCGAACGACCCAGGAGCGAACGTCCTAGGATTGAACAACTTAGGAGCGATCGAACCTTTTCCTGTATAATGTAACAATGTTTCTTCAAGCCACCCCTTCTCTTCAAGTTGGAGAACGACCTTTTCGGATCGTTGGGTTTCTTTCCATGATTCATCGGCTCGTTGAGCGACCGATACTCCACTTCTTCAAGCTTTAGCTCCATGGATGACCTATTCTCCCTTCCTTCTTGTTCTAGGTCACTGAACGACTTCCGTAGATCATTGGACGACCTATTGCTCACATACAATCATCTTCCATGATGTGATGCATCATCCTCCCTAATTAAACAAGAATTCAACCCCGAATTCACAGTTTCCTCTTCTTTGATATGCTTATCTTCATAATATGGAATTAAATGCTTGATGTTGAAAACATCAGAGGTATAGACGTCATCCAGTAATCTTAACTGATAAGCATTTTCATTGATCTTCTTCACGATTTTCTACAGGATCAATCTTCCTAGCTTTTAAATAAGCATTTTCATTGATCTTCTTCATGATTGCTAAAGGACCAATCTTCCTAGCTTTCAACTTATTGTACGTTCCAACAGGAAAACGATCTTTCGTCAACACTGCGTAAACAAAGTCTCCCTTTTCGAAGTTAACATTTCGTCACTTCAAATATGCAACTTGTTTATACTTTTCATTCTTCTTAAGCAATCAACCTTGCACAACTTTGTGGCATTCCTGCAACTCATTGACAAAATCACTGGCCCGTTAAACAATCCATTGCTGTGGTGGAACCACAGATAAGTTTAATGGTCCTTTTGGCACACAAATTTCCCAAAGATCTGTTCACCACTTCTGTTTGTCCATCTGTTTGTGGATGATAAGCACTGCTAAACTTCGGTTTCGTCCCAATCATCTTCAACAAACTGATCCAAAAATGACTTAGAAAACGGGTATCTCTGTCAGAAACAATGGATTCAGGTAACCCATGAAGATGATAGATTTCTTTGAAGAATAACTGAGCAACATTGATAATATCTATCGTCTTCTTACAAGCAATAAAATGAACCATTTTTGAAAAACGATCTACTATCACATAGATAGAATCATTGCCTCGCTGTGTCCTCGGCAATCCCAAGACAAAATCCATACTAATATCCACCTGTGGCTTAGCAGGCACAGGCGACGACATGTATAATCCTGCATCAGTGGAAGTTCCGTTAGATATCTGGCAAACATGGCATCTATGCACAAACTTCTCGACCTCTTTCCTCATAGATGGCCAAAAGTAAGAGTAAGAAATCAACTTCAAAGTACGTTCATGGCCCATGTGTCCTTCCTAATGCAATTCCCTAATAATTTTCATCCTTAAACTGCAATATGGAATACAAAATTGATTTCCTTTGAACAGAAAACCATTGATTAGAACATAATCTTTCATATTCCCTTCCTTGACTTTATCTAGGACCTACAAGAAATATGAATTTGTCATTAGCAATTCTGGAAGTACATCAAACCCAACTACTTCGACTCGCATAGTCGTTAGCAAATGATTCCTTCAACTCAAAGCATCGGCTACGCGATTAATCACTTCAGATTTATGATTTACAACAAATGTAAATTGTTGCAAGTACGTAATCCACGATGCATGTCTTGCATCAATTTTATCTTGACCTTGCAAATGTTTCAATGCTTCATGATCAGTATATAGAACAAACTCTTTGTGAAACAAGTAATGTCTCCAATGCTTCACAGCCTGTACAATAGCATAGAACTCCATGTCATATGTATTGTATCTCATCTTTGCTCCACATAATTTCTCACTGAAATATGCAATAGGACAACCCTTCTGACTCAACACTCCTCTAATTCCAACTTTTGATGCATCTGTATGTAACTCAAATGGCAACTGAAAATCTGGCAACACGACGACTAGTGCTGTCATCAAAAGTTCGTTGATTTTCTCAAAAGAAAGTGGTGCTTCCTCCATCCATATAAACCGTTTTCTTTTCATGCAATCAGTAACAGGATCCATCACACTACTAAAGTGTGGAATAAACCTTCCATAGAATGATGCCAAACCATGAAATCTTTTGACTTATGTTATGGTTTTTGGTTGAGGCCAATCTCTGATTGCAACGACTTTATTCTGATCCACCTATATTCCTTCCTTAGAAACAATGTATCACAAGAATAAAACACTTTGTGTCATGAATATGCACTTCTTTGTTGTCGCATAGAATTGTTCTTGACGAAGAATCATCAACACTGCTTTCAACTGTTGTATATGCTTTTCCATACTAGCACTATAGATCATAATATCATCAAAATAAACCTCAAAAATCTTTCCAATGTATGGTCCGAAAATCTGATTCATGACCCTCACGAAAGTACTTGGTGCATTCGACAGACCAAACGACATAGCCAACCATTCGTACAACCCCTCACGAGTCTTGAATGCGGTCTTCCATTCATCTCCCTGTTTAATTCGAATCTGATGATAGTTTCAGATCAGTCTTCGTAAAGATAACATACCCACAGATTTGATCTAATAGATCATCAAGTCTTAGCATAGGAAATCTGTATTTAACAATGATCTTGTTGAGAGCTCTACCATACGTACACATTCTCCATGAACCATCTTTCTTCGGGACTAACAAAGCAAGTACGACACAAGGACTGAGACTTTCTCGGACTCTCCCTTGCTCAAGTAGCTCTTCGACCGGTCTTCTCAGTTCTTTATGCTTTTTCGGACTCATTCGATAATGTGGTCTATGTGGTAACACTGCACCTGGCACCAAATCAATCTGATATTGTATGTCCCTTAGTGGAGGTAATTCCTTTGCCAATTCTTAAGGAAATACATCTTCAAACTCTTTCAGCATAGCATTAACTTCAGCAGGAATTTCAGGCTCTTCATGTGATTCAAACCCAACCAGCATAAACACTTCACTACTCTCTTTTACTTCTTCAACTAATTCCTTCAAAGATAAAAGACTTGTGGAATTCACCTTCTTCTCTGTTTTGACGTTACTTTGCTCACGCTTCCTAGGAACCAAAGTGATTTTAGTACCTTCAAACATTAAACTATATCTGTTGGTTCGACCATCGTGTTGAACTGATCGATCATATTGCCATGGTCTACCCAGAGCAAATGACATACGTCTATGTTAACCACATCACACCAAGTATCATCCTTGTACTTCAATCCAATGGAAAAGGTAACAAAAGCTCTTCTTCCCACGGTGAATTCTCCCCCTTTTCTTTAACCAAGCAAGCTTGTACGGTCTAGGACATTTCTCAGTCTTTAACCCTAACTTCTTGACAGTTTCTTCGGAAATCATATTGTGACAACTTCCAGCATCAATGATGAATCGACAAACTTTTCCCACAATAGTACACGTAGACTGGAAAATATTGCTTTGCATCCAACTAGAATCATCTACATGCTTCGGAGTTAAACATGATATTCTCATCAGTAAACTACTCCCTTCGTCTCCTGACACTACTTCTATATAATCTTCAACATCATCTTCAAATTTAGGTGGTAGAGAATAGTCTATATTAGCTTCTACATCTTCAACTATCATTGTTCTCTTCTTTAGCTTTGGACATTCATTGCTTTTATGGCCTACCTCTTGGCAATTGAAACACTTGATATTCAAAATGACCTTTATCTTTGCAGCTTTATTGACAACAGGTTTAGGAACTAGCTTGGAAACATTAGTACTACTACTAGCACTCTTGTTTTGAATATTGGAATTAGTGAACACTCCTCATCGTCTTCCTTGCTTCTCCCAAGCTAGAACTTTCTGGTGAGCTTCAGCAATGGACACTGGATGAAACATATTCGCCATGTCTTGAATTTGCGTTCTCAATCCTCCACTATATGTAGCAGTCAACTGTTCCTCCGTTTCCATAATATCATTCCTTGCAATCAATTGATAGAACTCATCAGTGTAATCACTCACAGACTTCGTCCCTTGTCTCAAATTCTGCAGACGTTGATGCATAAGAGACTGATAATTGTGAGGTAAGAATGTAGCTCTCATCATCTTTCTCATCTTCTCCCATATGACAACCTTCGACTTTCCCATTCTTTCACGAGTTAGCTTAGTATGTTGCCACCAAGCAATAGCTCTTCCTCTCAAAGGAATAGCAACTAGTTGAACTCTTCTATTCTCTGGTACATTCTTGAACTCTAGAATTTCCTCTACATTTTTCAACCAATCAAGAAATTCTTCTGCAGATATTCCTCCTTTGAATTCTAGAATTTCTGTTTTCATCCCGCACTCCCAATTATGGTTGTTCTCCTGTAGACGATGTGGATCTCAACCTTTATAATAAGAATGGGTACTTCCTTCATCTTCAAGATGTGGTGTACGACGATATCGTTCATGAACATCTTCATGTCTTTCATTTGTACGGAATGGTTCTCGAGACAAATCATTGCTAGTCCTTCTATCTCGATCCAATAGTGGTGATCTTCTTCTCTTCGAATTTGATGGCGAACTTCGATGTCCACCATGATTTGAATCGGGCGATACTCTTCTTCTTGTTTAATTCATGTCCAACATAAGCTTCTCTAATCTTCTAATTCCTTCGTCAAATTTATCATTAATTCTCTTCTCCATTTGTTCGGCTCCTTCTCTCTGATACGTTTATTCTACTGGTTGATGACGATTAGCACGTCTTGGAGGCATGGTCGATTTCAAAAAATTCACAATCAACCAAGCTTCTCAAACTACTTTCACTGTCCACAATCAATGGAGCAGCCCAAAACTCTGAAACATCCCAAAACAGTTCGGGCGACCCAAACTTGGATGATGGCGGGTTTAAGGATTGGTAGCGGGTTAAATGGTGGTGCGATGGTCTGAATGGAGATGGCGGTTTGAAGGATAACAATGGGTTAAATGGCGATAGTAGTTTTAACTGGTGGGTTGGTTTGACTGATGGTGGCGGTTAGATCTGAAATTGGATGACAACGATCCGAGGATGTCGGTCCAAAGGTGCATGATGGTCCACGGTGTTGACGGTCCAAATGAGGGTGGCGATCCAACTAGATCTGGCAATCTGACTAGATGGCGATGATGATCTAGTGATGGACGATGGTTTAGATCTGGTGATCTATTCAATGGTGACTGTGAGTGAATTAGATCTGGCGATCTAACTAGCTTCAGCGAACTTGGACAGGTGATGGCTACGATCTGGAAATGGTGGTAGTGGCGGAAATGGAATGAACGATGGTGATGGTGGTAAACCCGAATGGTTTCTAGCGATCCAACCAAGTAATGGTGATCTAGCTTCGGCGATCCAACCAAAAATGTCGATCAAGGCTCCGATGATCCAACCAAAAGATGGAAATCTTGCTCTGATACCAATCTGGCGTAGCTCCAGGATCTAAACTGTAACACCCCACGTCCATTAATGTCACTCACAAAGGGAATGCATTAATTTCCATGGAGGTTTTAAGTGAATATAGAACAGAAAAATTACAACAAGACAGATAATAAGTAGTACTTGGAAATCTAAAACTTTATTTCATTGCAACGGAAATTAAACATGTTTGTTACATCATAAAACCATAAATCAGAGTCAAGTACAATATCCATCTTGATAAAACAAAATACATAACCACATTACATAAATAGCCATTAAAGAAGATAACAAGCTGGACTTTACTTCAGCGGTCCAAGCTTTCCAAAAGAGAGATAAAGCAATCCAATCAAACTCCGCTAGAGCTGGGCCCACCCTGAGGACCTGGAGGGGGGGAAGATAGAAATGGAGGGGGTCAGACATAAAGTCTGGCGAGTATGATAATTCTAACAATACTATTATCAAAATAATTAGACTGAGGCACAAGCTGGAAAATAAGGAAATGTCTATGAACTATTGGGTATGGAAGAGCAGATAAAGATAACGTTAAAGGCACACCTAATACTAACGAATAATTACTACACTGCACCACACCAGTCACCCTAAAGGTTGATCCCACTTGCTTCACTTAGAAATTTTATAAATAACTTCATGTACCCCTAGCTGACTACATAGGTGCCGCCTGCCCCTATCTCCGCTAGGTGTACCCCTCACCGAACTTAGAAATTATATAAATAGCTTTGTGTACCCCTAGCTGACTACATAGGTGCCGCCTGCCCCTATCTCCGCTAGGTGTACCCCACTACCCACTTGCGATCGGCTCCCTACTCGTAGATACACGTGCTGGCCCCACAGTGGGGTGTATCACTCCCCTAAAGTGGCAGCCCGATACAACTTGAGGATGCACGGCTTATACCTACATGATGCAACAACGTCTTACCTACCAGCCCGGGTCCACACATGCATATGAAACCCGTTGGACTTGCGTTGTCACCGCTAACCCGTTTGACCTCTTATAGTCAAGCCCAGTATGCGTGTCCCGTCCTCGACTTGGGTCGAGCCCACAAAGATACGTTTGGGTTACTGGTTGAAATGGGCCCCCACAAGTTATCCACCTAAGCTTGTCCCCACTAGTGTATCCCACTTAACCCTCTTCTTAGTCATGTTCATTTACATGTGTGTTTGGTTAAGTCTTACTAATCGTATTTCAAATGCCACTAAAGGCACTCACTAGATTCCTCATGCCACCCAAGGTACCTACTTAACCCCCATGTCCCACCTTACATGTTTATCTGGTTAAGTATTTCTTAATTCATTCAGGCCATAACCTCATAAAGACCTCTCACATTAGACTGGCATTTATGGCAGCTGGATTCGCCGGGCGGGTCCGGGCAGTCTTACACCATAAAAGAGTCTAACCTCGTGTCTTTACAACTGTTATGCTTCAATTTGGGCCTAGGACCTCTCACATTGGGATGACATTTGTGACTACTGGATTTGCCGGTCGGGTCCGGGAAGGTTTACGTCACAAACGAGTCCAACCTCGTGTCCTAAGCATTGATTATTACTTATAATCTTTTACCCCAGTTTTAAATATATCCCTATTCAAATCATTAATTAATTCCAATTTTAATGATGTCCATAATTGACTCAATTATGGCCATCCACTTATGGTATGCAAAACCATATCAATTGCACCCCAATTTCTTAATATTTAATCCTTAATATCACCCCTACCCCACGTTATACGTTCGTTTATTCAACGCAAAATATACGTTAGACTCGAATAGTCTAACTCATAACACAAAGATAAATTATCACAACATATAGACAAATAAAATAGATCTAATCATAATAGGGGTGAAACTTGCATAAAACTACACATGTCATGGATCTAAAGGTGTCAACTTGTTTGGTTAAATGTCACAACTTACATAATATGATCATAATCCAAATTCATGTATAAACTTGCATATGTGGTTTATGCAACATAATGATGGTGTGAACTAGCATCTAACACATAGAACTCACACATGTCATAGCATAATTCTAGATCTAAATAGATGTCATAATTCTAGATCTAAATAGATGTCATACAATATGTGAGATTATACATACTAATAAATCTAAACTTGCATAGGTACATGTGAATTATCATGTGACTCATCATAGCCCAAATATATATAATCAACATCATGATTCATAAGCTAACTACAACATAATAACATCATGGCTTTGTAACATCGCAACTTAGCATAGAAACTTGCAACATATATCATAGCATGATTTACAACATATAGGATATCATCATCACATAACATAGGATTTACAACATACATGATAGCATAAGGTTCACAACAACATATATGACAATTCACATCACTTTCTTATGATCCAAATCACATCTTAATCTAATTAATTTGCTAATAATCTTGTTAAGATCATCATACTCACAATTAGAAAAGAAAGAGAGTCTTGATTTGCTTTAGAGTTGAGTAGAATTAGAGTTTTGATTAGCTTTCTTCCTGCTTAGTTGGCGGCAGCTACACTGAGTTCCATGGCGATGGCATGACGGCGGCTATTCTAATTTTCGTGTGATTTTAGAGTGAGAGACTACCTAGGTATATATAGAGTCTAGGATTTATTTAGACCGTCAGATCAACTCAGAACTAACCTGAACCGTTAAATTAGCCAACTCAGCCCTAAAGACACATCAGCAGCTCAGGATTGGGCTTAGCCAAAACCTGGCCGACTGGACCAGGTCGACACCCAGGTCGACTGCGCAGTCGATCTGATCCTGGGGGTGTCGACTGCCCAGTCGACTCCCCAGTCGACCTGGGTGCTGGGCGGGAATTTCCCGCCTAGCCCGTTTGACTTCGAATTTTGAATTTTCTGAAACTTCCGATGGTCATATCTCCTTCATACGAAGTCCAAATCACGCAAACTCGGACTCTATTTCAACCAGAATTCCGAGACGAACACAATGGCGCAACCCGTTTCCCACAATTCTCACGTATGAGATTAGTTATTCTTTGATATGTGAATCTTAATATTAACAGAATTACGGGGTGTTACATAAACTCCACACGAATGGATGGATTCGTGGAAACAATATCAAGGATGAGATAAGTGCTCAACTCCATTGATCTTTTGATGTCGGAATCTCGCTATCTTCAACACGTTGATCTCGCAAGATACCATGTTGTCGATCTACGATTCTTCGAACGTTGATCACTCGCAAGCGATACTGTGAATCGGCTTCAAATTCGTTGATTCTAGCGCACTCGAATATCCGAAGATGGAGAATGGTGATCACACTCAACTTCCAATTTTAATGGTGGTATAAAGCTCACACACAAATTTATTCAACAATCAACAACCTTACAACTAACGCCACACCCCTATTTATAGGGTTTACAACACGCCTTGCCTAGAACGAACGACCCAAGTATAAGCGGACGACCCAACTACAACACGCAACCCTTCAACACTAAACAAACAATGGAGTGAACAACCCGTTGACATTATATAACAATGGAACGAACGATCCAACTATGACAAATGACCTATCTTTAACAGCTTATATTGTCTTCTGCTAATAGCGACCCCAGGGCGACCGAGGAGTGAACTACTCAGGAGCGATGGACGACCCAGGGGCGTTCGACCCAATAGCAAACAATCCCAGAGTGAACGGCCTATGAGTGAATGACCCAGGAGCGAACGACCTAGGAGTGAAAAACTTAGGAGCGATCGAACCCTTTCCTGTATGGTGTAACAATGCTTCTTCAAGTCGCCCCTCCTCTTCAAGTTGGAGAACGACCTTTTTGGATAGTTGGGTTTCTTTCCATGATTCATCGGCTCATTGAGTGACCGATACTCCATTTCTTCAAGCTTTAGCTCTATGGATGACCTGCTCTCCCTTCCCTTACGTTCTAGGTCGCTAATAACTTCCTTAGATCGTTGGACGGCCTATAGCTCGCTTACAAGCATCTTCCATGATGCGCTGCATCATAAATAGAAAAATTAAAAAGTTCAATTTATTAAATACAAAATAATTGAGAAAGGTAGAATGCTTAGTGCAAATAGAAGATAAAAAAAATAGCTAAATACAAATACAACCATAAACAGTTAAATTTAAAGTTTCAAACTTTGCATTTTGACAAATGTTCATATTAAAATTTAAATCTACAAAAGAATTTTTTTTCTTTATACGTTCAAAACAAAATTTAAAGTCCAAATTATACATTGAAATCCAAATAATAAATAGATTCAACTATGTTAAAATTTCAAATTCAATATCAAGCCCAACTATAAATATTTGTCTTAACGATAAATTCTAAATTAATTTATATTTCAAATGTCGAAAATTCTGGGTCGTTACAATCTCCCCCACTTAAATATTTTCGTCCTCGAAAAGGAGAGTTGTAAAATATTATGCTTAAGTAAAATAAATCTTTCTTACAAAATTTATTAAAACCAAATATATAAATAAAACAAACTTATTAAATCAAAATGCTTTCAATTTTCACTAAGTCGGAAAACAAAGTATTAATTTTTTTTTAATAAGCTTAAAATCAATAATTAATTCATAGAAATTTAACCATGCAATTTTCCATAAAATCAAAAGCCTTTATTAAATCAATTAGTTCATAAATTTATATTTTATAAGTTTGTCAAATCAAATAGCCACCAATTGTAAGTTTATCAAATAGTTCGTAGGAATTTAAACACAAACTTCATGTAATTAAATTTGTAAAACTTATCGTATCAAAATAATTATTTAAGAAACTTAGATCATTGTATAAAACTAAATAAGGAAATTGGCCATATAGTGCAAAATAAAGCTATGTTCAAAGTACAAAATAATTTAAGTGAAAGTTGTAAAAAAAACGGTAGATTTGTTTTGAAATGAGTTGTTTTAATTAAAAGTAGGTTTAACAAAATTAAAAGAGTTAAATATAAAATAGCCTTAAAAGTTACAATAAAATGGTTAAATATAAGCAATTTAGAAAACTTGGTAGAAAATAGATAATACAGTAAAATAGTAAAATAATATAAGTAGAAAGAACTTGAAAAGGGTAAATCGTAGGTACAAACGCAAAACAAAATAGTTAATGAGATGATAAGTTAGATACAATGAATAAATTAGATAAGTTAAATGAAAACAATATATAAATTGTTGTATCTATAAACATTTAAAAGCCTCAAAATGATTTCTTCAAAATTAGTTACCCATTTTCATTTCAAATCATTGAAGTACTATACTTTTTTTCATATAGAATCAAACTTCACTTCGGGATTTCAAAATCAAAGTCGCTTTCAAACTTCAAACATACATGATTGATAACTTGAAGCCTAACAAGTCCATCATCGTCCTTGCAGACTTTAGCCATGCGTTGATTAGGCGCGTGACCAAAATATACAAGTACTAAATATACTTGTTTCACTCCTAGTAAAAATTCTGTTTCATTTCCTTGAGAAGTTTCTGCCCATGACAAGGCCAAGGGACAACCTATCGCATGCAATAATATGGATAATTGAGGTCGCTCCGGACACCTAAAGCAGACCACTGTCGAGGGTTCTCAAGCGAAGTGTATCTCATGGCTCTTGATCTAGACTTGGACACCAAGTACAAAATCGTGAAGCATATATATTCCCCATAGTTTTCATCCAGACTCGGACACCATATATACCTGCCTAGGTTGCTCAGCCCTAAATTCCATCATCGAGGGATCTCAAGCGAAGTGTATATCATGATTCTTCATCCAGACTCGGACACCAAGTATGAAATCGCGAAGCACATATATCTCATGGTTTTCATCCAGACTCGGACACCATATATGCCTAGGTTACTTACCCAAAATCACACACACCCTTCCTTTAGTCACAGGTCACTCAAATCCATGAAAACATATCAAATCATTTCATATCCCAAATCCGTAAATAATTTCGCAACAATAATTCGCAAATACTTTTAATCGTAGTATTTTTGTCTTTCAAACATTTCAAATATCGTGATTCAAGTTGTCAAAATTTTCTTAGTTCATAAATCAATTTATAAACTTTTCATTTCCAAAACAACTTGAAAAACAATTTCAAACAATTAAAAATACGATTTCAATTCCAACATACAACTTGTGTTTCCACATTTCAATGATCTTATTAAAATATTTCAAGCCATTCAAATTATCTAAATCAAACACTTTAAGGATCATCATATTCATGTCCAGCTTCATCAAAGTAAATTTCAATCTATTTTGAAAATATCGACCTTATACATAAGTTGAAAATTTCTAAGAGAATCATAACGTCATCAAGTTTCCTTTTGATGCTTTGGAAATCAAATTTGATCAATGCGATTTTCTTGTAATTTTTTTTCAAATCAAATAATCCTTTCAAATTTTAAAAGCTTAGGAAAATTGTTTATACTTCATACTACTTATATCATTCCTTCTTTAGATCAAATTTTATTCCACACAGTTCGAACATTTCTAAGATTACCAAAATAAAGTTCATATTCTTATAATATAAAATTTTCAAGAGTTTCAAATCAATATCACAGAAATTATTTACAATTAGGATAGTCAAATAACCTTTTCTTTTCAAATCTATTCAAAATCCTTTACACCAATAATATAGGATTTTTTTCTTTCATTCTAATTTCGAACATCAATTTGGTTGAAAAGGTTACACTATTCAGTTAGTTGTAAAATCTTTTGGACATTTCTTATTCAAAAATTCCATCGCGCTTCCACTACGCACTCCGATTTATTGTGTGTGTGTGTGTATATATATGTTCAAACTAGTATTGTTCCACAAATTAATTCCAAAATATAGATTTCAAAACCTTCAGAACCAAAATCTCGAAATTAATATTTTAAAAATCCAATTTTTCCTACAAAAGTCGGATTCTATATTTCAACTCTTCCAAATCACATTTGTAGAGGTTCCATTATCGTGACATTTTTGGACAAATCAAAGCTATCTTGTTGGAATTCAACTTGGTTTCATTTGGCAAATATCACAAGGGATATATACATGGACCAAGTCAAATTTCATGTGCTCAACGTAGAAGTTCGATATCAAATGAGCATCAAAAGTATGATGGTTCGAATCAAAAACACTTGGCCAAATTCACAAGGCGCATGGAATGAATGGCATTACACAAGAAAGATGGTTCGAATCCAAATGATGAACTAATCAAGGCCAGGATAGGAAGGTCAAGCGCACACAAGGATACAAGTGTCAGTAGTTCAATCATGGGATACTCCATATTTTCGTTAATTTCTCTCTTGAGAAAACCGTATTCCATATATATATATATATATATTCTTCATCATAAGTGATTACTTATCAAGTAATTTCTGTTTGGATCATTCTTAAAGTTTTGACGGTATTCTTATGTAAATTATTCCACAAGTTTCGAGACTTCCTTATTGAATGTCCATAAAATTTCCAAATTATGTTTCCACGTACTATTTTTACATATTTTCCTATATAAGATTCAATTTCATATCAATTTTCAAAAGTTTCGAATTAATTGCTTCCTTATATGTTCATATATAAGTTTCAAAACTTTTATCTTGATTATCTTGAAATTTTCGTTTCTATCCCAAAAAAATTCTCTAAATTGGTTCACTATTCACTTTAAAAATCCAAACCCCCCTTTCTCAAATCAATCAAAATATCACCTTTCTTGGATTTACACCGAGTCTTCATATACAGTTTATTTGGACCAAACTGCTTGGATCACAGTACTTACTTTTCTAAATGATTACGCTTAATACTTTAAGTAAAATTGTAAGGTTTAAAATAACATAAGTTGGAATAAAAAAGTTGAGAAAAAGACTAATTATAAACCATATCAAATAGTTACGTATAAGATAATTTTGGTAAAATAGTTTAAATAAAACCGTAAAGTAAAATATATTATGTTTGGTATACAATAAGTAAATATGATAGTTGCACAGAAATTTACTTTAATTGAAATAAGGAGGTCAAATTAAAGTACTGTAAATCTTTAAATACGTGTTACTAAGTTAAAAGTAATATGTTAGCAATACAGACGAAAAATACAATATATAAAGCTATATGCAAATAGTGTAGTATAAAATAAAAGAATTAAGCAAAATGATTTAGATACTATATTTACAAAAATGTTGAACACAAATAACCAAAACCAAATAACTAAAAGCAATTTAAAATAATTAAAACGAAAGCTAAAATATAATGACACCACAAATAAAATAGAAAGCTAGGTATACGTAAAAAATAAACAATTTTGAGAAGTAATTTAAGTGAATAATGATTGATAATTGGTAAAACAAGGTTACTTTTAAGCCTAAATAAAGATAGGACATATTAATACCAAAACTCAATTTGATCAGAGTCAATTCCTGTCCCGTTTCAGCTCTTGCTACAATCGTCATTCCCTTTGTCTTTGGTAAACTGCTTTCAATTAACAGTTCTTGAATTAATCGTCGTTCCTATATAAAACGTTTGCATATAGGTTTAGAAAACTTTATTTCAATTATCACGATTTTTTTTAACTTAGTTCCGACATCTCCCCTTTTTTTCTTCTCTTCAAAATAGTTTATTGGAAGATTCAAAACACTTGGAAAATCGGTTCATTTTCACTTTTATTTTCTTTGAAAATTTCGAACACTCGACGATTGATTCAAAAATCTTTACCGCAAAAGCTTTCATTTTCGAAAGTACTTTCTTTAAAATATTTTAAACTCAAATCTTCTCCAAAATATTTTATTTTCAAAACCTCTTTCAAAATATTTTTATTTTTCGGAATCCGCTGATTCTAGCATTAATTCCACTCATTCTAAGGTATTTCTACTTTATCTCTAATAAGTTTTAAAACCGAATAAGCCAAGCCTTGTATGAACCTGGTTTTGATACCAGATGTAACGACCTGGCATTTTGCCCTCTCCAAGTTGGTAATTAAACAAACTTGAAACGTTCTAAATGACAAATTGTTATTGGCTTACAGGGTTTAAATAGAATTTACACAGAATCATAGTAGAAAATTTTGCAGTGGAATAAAATTTTATATAAATTATCAGAGTTGTACAAACATTTGTATAACGGAAGATAAAATAAAATATATACATGAATTCTTTAAATAAAATTACTGTTTGTCAAGCTTAGCACGCGCATGCGTCTTCACATCTCCGCGTCCTCTCCAGTTTGCGAGCTGATATCTTTAAACCTGGAACACTTAGGGCTTGACCCAAGCGTTCCGCGCAAAATACACAAAACACCCGAGTCAAGATTGAACTTATTTCAAATCAGTAAACTTCGATAAACACACAAACATAATTAGTTTAGTCTCAACAAATCTTGTTAAAACAATTCGAGTATAATACCCATGACTGCGCCGACAACATACCGAATGGATCATGGAACATGCAATGAAGGCACAAGGCTATGTGACACTGATGCACGGTACACTACATGGTCTAGAAACTTCAGAAATACACATATAATAGATAACATGTTTCGAACTATGTATGACTAGGACTGGTAACAACTTAAATTCCATGCGGTATACATTAAAAGTTAAACAATAACATGTGGCACAAACTTGGATATCCCACACGTGATTGGAAATGAGAGTATTCATGCATGAAGAAGGAACACAACTACACCTACTGAGTCAAACATATTACTTTAAACAATACACAACGGTCCACTCACACCAAGGATAGCATTCCCTAAAATAAAGACAAATGATGTTTCCAGAATTGCTCTTGTTACTAAGGAATACTGGGACGTGAGTTCCCAAAATAAATGCATCAAAGAAATTCGCACCTCAGTATGGTTGTTATGTGTAATTGAGTATGTAGTAACATCTAATACCCATTGGTCCAAATGCAAACGTCACATACTTGGTAAACTTCTCAGCGAAATATTAACATCACATAATAAATTATACCAACCTTATGTATTTAAAGTAAAGCTTTCTTACTTGTTCTCAGCTAGACCAAACTTTTTATAATCAGCGAACCTTTGACAAATAAACACTTCTATCAAACTCATGGGTAAAATGTGGGTTATACTTCCTATTATGATTTCTTATTAGTCATATGCAACAAGGCATTAAATTTCGTGAAACAGCTTACTGGTTTATGCTTAAGTTATCAACACCATGACCAAAGCGAAGCAGTAATTGAGATAAGTCAATAAGATAGTATACAAATGCATGGAAGTTGGGTATAGCTGGGAAATAGTCCAAGCTTCTCCAATTGTAATATGTCACAAAACTGGTGTAGTATGGACCATAATGGGTAAAGTGCAGACCGGCATGTGTATGTATATAGTTCCAGTTTCTTTTCATGAATTCACACATATTAAATATGAACATGCAAGACTAACAAATGGAAATGCATGTTGACATTTCCAATAGTTAACTTAACCATGCAAGGGTCTTAAGGCTAATATGCAAAGAACACAAATGTATGCAACTGTGTTAATAAAAAGGGGGTGAAGACCGAGTCATTAAGGGGTTTCAGATGTAGGGTATAGGCCCAAATTCTATTTGTAACAACTTTCTAATTTTTGTATTTAGTTATTTAAGTTAAATTAGAAAGTTAAATTTGTTAAATACAAAATAATTAAGAAAGTTAGAATGCTTAGTACAAATAGAAGGTAGAAAAATAGTTAAATACAAATACAACTGTAAACGGTTAAATTTAAAGTTTCAAACTTTACATTTCGATAAACGTTCATATTAAAATTTAAATCTACAAAAGGAAATTTTTTTCTTTATACGTTCACAAGAAAAATTAAAGTCCAAATTATACATTGAAATCCAATTAATAAATAGATTCAACTATGTTAAAATTTCAAATTCAATATCAAAACCAACTATAAATATTTGTCTTAACGATAAATTCTAAATTAATTTATATTTCAAATGTCGAAAATTTTGGGTCGTTACACTAGGCCTACTGATAAACCTGCATAATAATCCCGCGATATCGTTAGTGTCGGGTCTAATACAATCATTGGCAAACTTAAGATTGTCAATAATGCTCACATAGTCAGACTGTCGTACACTTTTTCCTGTGTTTTTTAAATAACTTTACATTAGGATTATATGGTACACCTGTAGAGTCAAAGTAATCGTATTTCTTTAGAAACTTCTCAAAATAATGAGATTGATCCAAAGAAATTTATTTTTCGGACCTAGTAATCTTAATACCATGGATTACATTCTCCTCACTTAGATCTTTCATATCGATGTTGACACTCAGTAAGGAATTAACAATGTTTATGGCATGAATGTATAACCCAAAAATAAGTAGGTCATCTACATATAGACATATGATAGTATAAAATTCATTTTCAGATTTATAACAAATGCATTTTTAACTTTCATTAACTTTAAATCCATGTGAGATTATTAAGTTATTAAATTTTTCATGCCATCTCTTAGGTGTTTGTTTTAAACCATATAATGATTTATCTAATTTGTAAATTTTATGTTCTTGACTATGAACTATAAATTATTCAAATTGGTCCACATAAATTTCTTGTTCCAATTCACCATTTAAAAATGCAATATTAACATCCATTTTAAAATTATGAATATATGCAAGTGAAGTTAATGCTTGAATAGATGTAGTTCCAGTTACAGGTGAAATGGTGCCAATAAAGTCTATATATTCTGTCTTTGTTTACATCCTTTAGCTATTAATGGGGTTACATGTTTATCAACTGTTCCATCATATATTTTGATTTCTTTTAAACACTCATTTATTGCATATAGATTTACAACCAAGTGATAAATCATATAAGTGTCAAGTTTTATTGGGTTCCAAAGAATCGGCATCTAGTGAAGATAAGGCCTCTTGGAGGTTTAAGAGATCCTCCTCTATAGTAAAAGTACAAAAATATGAACAAAATCTTTTGCGGTTCTTGCTCTTTTACTTCTTCCAGATTTAAAAGGAAATTTTGTTTCATAAAAATCACTATTCCTTAATTTAAAAGGAATTTTTTTTCATAAAAATCACTATCATTTGATTCAATTATATTATCTGTATTTATGTTACAAAATCTGAATGCTTTGTTATTGACAACATACTCAATAAATACACATTCATATGCTCTACTTGCTAATTTTATTCTTTTAGGTCTAGAATACAAACATATGCCAAACATCACCAAGTTCTAAAATAGGACACATTGAGTTTGTAATATTTCAGAATTTCAAAAGGTGAAATTTTACTTTTTGATTTATGGCTCCTATTTAGTACATAACACACCGTTAATAATATATCCCCCCACTAATATTTTGCTGAACCAGAATTTAATAAAATGACAACTACTAATTCAGTAAAGGTCCTATTTTTTCTTTCAGCTTTACCATTCATTTCAGGTGAATAAGGTGCAGTTCTTCCATGTATAATTCCATGTAGTTTATAGTAATCCAGAATAGAACTAGATTCATATTCTATTCCTTTATCACTATGAAGTCTTTTTATTTTCTTGTATTATTGATTTTCAATTTCAGTTTTGAATGTCTTAAACATGTCAAATGCATCACGTTTATTTTTCATGAGATATACATATGTGAAATCAGAACAATCTTTAATAAAAGTGATAAAATAGCGGTGTCTATGTCTAGTCAATGTTATTCATTTTCAAATAAAATATACTCAATGATTATTAAATCTACGTCATTTGAGTGATGTCATTTCTTAATGACATTTTCAAAAAACATTATGCATATAATTAGTGTCCATTTATAATAAAGGCATTCTCAAATTTTGCATTCAATTAATCTCAATTTTAGTGGCATTTTTCAAAAAAGTTCTTACACTTAATTCTTATTGTTCATAAGATGTACATAAGTGACATCAGAATAGTCGTCAATAAATGTAATAGAGTAGAGATTATTTTTACACATTACCTTAAGTGGTTCACATCGAAGGTCCAAATTCTCTAATACCAAAGTCACATTTTTAAAATAGTAACTTTAGGTTAAAAGTAAATGTAACATTAAATTCCAATGCATCTATTTTTAATTAAGTGAGGTTCTCTAAAGCAGTTGTTTTAACTTACTACTTGAATTAGAGATATCATTTTAATCTCTAACGATGACATGAATATATAATTAAAGCAATTGTTTTAACTTACTACCTGAATTAGAGATATCATTTTTATCTCTAACGATGACATGAATATATAATTACATTTATATTATTTGCTCAATCTTAATTGTACTCAAATCAACCTTATTTCAATCCAAATTAATTTCAAGGCTTATTGTCTTTTCTAAAGGTCTCTTAATTGATTTTTTTTCAATTAGAAAATTAATGCAAAATCCAAAATAATAATAGATAAATTCTTTGCAAATTGGGAGTAGTTTGTCAGTTATAACAGCAATCTAAAATTGTTCATCTAAAGCCATACCTTCGAAGATGATCTCAAAAGCTATTTTGAAGCTCATGTGATGCATCTCTGCTGACTTGTCATTCATCATTTTTTTATGTTAGTGTTTGAAGTGCGGTCCTTTAAAATCTGAAAAGCACAGCACCGACCATTGAAAGTTGAAACTTAGATGATGGAGTAGCATCGTCCAGATTTGCAGTCGAAGCCATTGTTTTCTGGTAACGTCTTCAAGTTGTTGTAAACAATGGTTCAGCTGAGTTGTGGACTAGGTCACCTTCTTGAAGACATTTCAGCGATATGCTCAAGGTACAAAGTAGGTCGTACTGTTTCCCGCCGCCTCTGGGATAAAGCAGTCTCTTCCTTGTTTTTTTTTCTATATCGGATCATTTGCACATATGAAGCCGATTTTGTTTGCATTCTAAAATAATACTGCTTAAGTTTTTTTTGTAAAAGAATGGTGGTGGAGAGGATCGAAAAAATATTTTTTTTTCTTTCTGAGGAAGAAGAAGGGACGGTTTTTCTTCTATATTCTATGTATATTCCCTTGTCTATGTCCAATTTCCTATATATAAGAAATGGTAGCTATGTTAGTGGGAGGATAATTGGACCGCAATTAATGCTGTATTAAATAAAAGAAACATTCAAAAAAATTGCAATTTTTAACTTGTAAATTGCATACGTTTCAAAAGAGATGAATGTTAATAAATATTAACTTATTATCATTCATAGCAATATTTTAATACCATATATTAAAATAAAGAGAACGGACAAAAGATTATAACTTATACAATGTAAATTGTATATATTCCAAAAATAACAAAAGATGTTAAATTTATAAAATTTGTTATCATTCATGGTAGCATGTTAATGCCATTTATATTTTGTAATAGCTCAATCAAATACAAGCATGTGTGTATATATATAACTGTTACGTAAATGTGATAGCTCCCAAAAGAAAATCACTGATACAAAATATAATACCGTTTATAGCTTCCAATGACCTATGCATTAATGGCTCATAAATATGTTGTCTGTAATAAAATTGCAACATCTCAAAACAATAATGGCACAAAATATGTTACCATTATTAACTTACAATGGCTTAATTTGTATTTATTCTCATTATTCTTTAATAAATTAACAAAATGTTCCTACAATTACAAGTTTAACCAATATGCACAGATTGCAAAGCTAGTCTTTTGAATATGCTTGAGTTTTGGTTGCATTATTTTAAGAACTATGTATTATATAGGAAAGATAATCCATATTTTCTCAAAGACTCCGTTATTATAATTCTAATCATACGACTTCAAATTCTTTTCATGTGGCTTTATATTTTTCTCGAAAAACCAAAGGAAAAAACTTATGTTGTCTATTTTGCATATTATTTTTTCACTTCTCATATATACACATACATTAGTGTAAATAAAGATAATTTTCTCATTTATTCACATTTGAGTTTGTAGAATGTTGCATAGTTTAAAAGAAACTCCCCATTGTGGCTGTGCAAAGAATAGTTGACTCAAAGTCTTTCTATGTGTATATGTATTTGTATATGTTGTTAGGACTTATTCTCTTGAGTTTTAATGACAACAACTATATAATCACATCTTTTTAAGTGATTTAACCATTCATAGGTTTAAAAGACATGAAGATTAGCTACAACTATGAATTCATTCCATCAAAAGAAGAATTTGAAGAACACATAAGAAATTGTTATAAGAAAATTTTATTTTAGTATATTGTGTTTTAGATATCCTGTACGTCCTCCCTTGAAAATCACATACACGTGTACATTCATTTGTATATACAAAATAATCATAGCATGCAACTTGAAAAAAGTCATATGCCTGACTCCATGATCCACATATCTAGTGCACAGTGCATACGTATATACATATACATGTAAGATGTCTGTAATAATGACCAGATGTCTGACTTAATTCCCAGGAAATAAGCCCAAACTAACGCAGATGTCCGAGTTTCAAGTCAGAAATCTAACTCAACTCTTAGGACTTTTTGCAAAATCTAACTCAACCGTTGTTGAAATTAAAAAACGACCTCAACACCAAAGGTTTCCTTAGGACACTTCACCAATAGGTATGATTTGTTATTGTAGAGCCACAACCACAATATAAAAGCAGAAAAAGTAGAGAACAAAGAATTTTTAGAGTGGTTCTGTCAATTTAGACCTATGTCCACTATAGAAGCACATTTCATTATCATCTTGGATTTACAAAGTATAAGAATTCACTCATTTCTCTCTTTTGTAACTCCTCTATTTTCTCTTTTGCTCTAGATTTCACTTGAATTTGTGAAGGAATCGGTGAGATCCCTCGTTTTGTGATGGTAGTTGTGTAGATCTTCTATCACTTGAACAATTAAATGATCTTCATAAATTCAACGGTGAAATTGTGTTGGAACTAAGCTTTAGAGAGGATTAATAGCGATTGGAGATCACTTGAATTGAGTTTGAGCCATTTCTAATGGAGTTTTGAGAAGAATTAGTTGATTTGTTGTTGAAGGAAGAGGATTGAGCTTGAGAAGCCATTAATAGAGCTTGGAGTGCTTGAGAGTGGTGGAGAAATGAATTAGACAGCCCTTCGGGGTCCAAAAATCCATCCCTTGAATGGTTGAGAAGTGGTGTATTTATAGGTGTGATTTAAGGGTAGCGGTAGAGTTGTAATTTAACTGTGCAGGGTACGGGTCGTTCGTAGAAGTATTTACAGAAATGCCACTGCACAGTTGGCAACAGATGTCATGACCGGTCCATAAGTATGAACGACCGACCCTGTTGAAGCATGCGCGACCCTAAGAAATATAATGCATGACCGACCCCTTAAAACAATGCGCGACCGACCTATATATAATTGCTTCTGTGCATAACTTATTTAAGTCATCCTACGTGTTCACATGGCAATCAGAAATAGGACCGACCATGTTTATTTAACTACAGCTGGTCCATAACTCTTAATTATGCCAAACCATCCATTTTACTCCTTTTCCATTGTGCTATATATAATACTGCTCGACTACAAATGGAAAGTTGCTCGATCCATGGCACCATGGTGCTCGACCCGGTAACGCTGCTCGACTCGAGAAGGGTGGGTTACTCATCAGTATGGTGCTCGGCCGCTAGCACGGTGCTCGACCGCCAGCATGGTGCTCGACCCTTCCCGTGGCGACATGATGCTCGACCGACAAGGCAAAGATGACGCTCGACCGACCTTCTTGAGAGCAAACCTTCTGAGTGAACGATCTTTGATTTTACAGGTTTATCATGTTGGGTTTCTTCGTGCTCCATCTCTCGCAGTACATGTTCCATATATATAAGATAATATGGTTGTTGCAAGAAGTTTGCGTTGCATGGATGGATGGCGGTTTCAGGCTATGTTGCTTCTTGTATGTTGATATGATTCATGCATACACTCTTGCCATTATTTATTGTAATATAGTTGCATGCATTTATACTGTTCAACGTATTAACTTAATGAACTTTCTGTTATGAACCGTGTTTATAACGAAGTCAACATTTACAACTCGAAGTTTGTATTATCGAAGATAGCATGGGCTTCGAAATGACTAGTTTCAACACTTCTTGCTTGAACATGTATCATTGGATATAGGCTTCATTCAGGATTAGATCACTTAGTGCGTCTCGACACATTGCTGCTTGGATTCGATCACAATGAATTTGAGGATTTTATCCAAACTTTGTTAAAACTTTGATGTCGAACACCTAAGCATTTAGTTGGTGATTACTTGAACTCAAATCCATTCTTGAGTTGCTTTATCGTGCGAATCTTGTTGCGCTAACAGACGCTCCATTTTGACTTTGAGTGTTTGTTGTTGATAACATCACGCTAATGTTCAATGCCCCGGTTTAATTCAGTCTCGAGCACATGAAGCAAGTAGAATTTGTGATGAATTGGTTGCCCTCGATTTTCATTGAAACAGTTGTGGCCAATTCACGCTAAATTACTTGTTTTTACGAACTTTCTTAACTATTGATTTTTACCAAAGCAGTACACCTTCTAAAGTGAACGACAGTTGTTCCTTTTTCAATGCTGCAACCTGTTTTGCAACAACAAAAACATTGCTCATTTCCGGGCTAATATCTTGCTATCGACTACCATATCGATAACAAACTATTCGGTTATAAAATCTAGTTATAGCGAATTTCTGTTATGAATTGAATGAAGTGTTGATACAGAATTGTTTTATTTAACCGTTTATAATCTATCGAATATTATCTATATGAACATGACATTCTAATTTTAATTCGTGTTGACGCTTAAGATCATCTAATCGATACACGCCGATTGTGGATTTCAAGCATCATTATTTTAATGACTTATATAATGGTGTACGACATTTCACATTTGGGAAATACATCTCTGTGATTTATTTTCTGTTTCTTCTTGGAGAAGCTGTGTATATTCGTTCCCCTTCCTTAGGAGGTCGTAAGTAGTCTTTACTATGGGAAGGACTTTTACTGCTCAATGTTTATCTACTTTGTCGATCAGTTCTGACATCGAAGACTTCATCGAATGCCCAACTATGGAGAGGTCGTTTATAACCCAATTGTTCATCTTCTCCTATTGACTGAATTAACATTATAGATTCCACTAAGCATCATTGATCTCTGCTATGGAGAGGTTGATTTCTCTACAGAAAGAATTTTTGGTTGTTGCATCGTTTCATAGAGTGAACTCCCTCGAGGTTTAGGCGAGGTCGCATCGTTTCGCGTAACGAACTCCCGTGCATCGTTTTGCATAGCTAACTCTTGCTTCTTTTGGGTGAAATTGCATCGCTTTGCGTAACGAACTTCCGCGCATCGTTTTGCATAGCGAGCTCTGGCTCTTCGTTTCGCACAACAAACTCCCACTTCCTTTGGGTGAGGTTGCATTGCTTCACATAACGAACTCCCGTGTATCGTCTCACATAGCGAGCTCCCACGCTTCGTTTCGCATAACGAATTCCCGTGACCTTTGGGTGAGGTTGCATCGCTTCGCGTAACGAACTACCGTGCATTGTATCACACAGCGAGCTCCTACGCTTCATTTCGCACAACGAATAGGAGCTTCGTTTCGCATAATGAATTCCCGCGACCTTTGCGTGTGGTTGCATCGCTTCGCGTAACGAACTCCTGTGCATCGTCTCGCATAGCGAGCTCCCGCACTTCGTTTCGCACAATGAATTCCCGCGACCTTTAGGTAAGGTTTCATCGCTTCGCGTAATGAACTCTCATGCATCGTCTCGCATTGCGAGCTCTTGCACTTCGTTTCGCAAAACAAATTCCCGCGACCTTTGGGTGAGGTTGCATCGTTTCGCGTAACGAATTCCCGTGTATCGTATCATATAGCAAGATCCCACGCTTTGTTTCGCACAATGAATTCTCGTGACCTTTAGGTGAGGTTGCATCGCTTCGTGTAATAAATTTCCATGCATCATCTCGCATAGCGAGCTGCGTGCTTCGTTTCGCACAACGAATTCCCGCGACCTTTGGGTGAGGTTATATCACTTTGCGTAACAAAGTCCCGCGCAATGTCTCGCATAGCGAGCTCCCAAACTTTGTTTCGCACAATGAATTCTCGGAACCATCGGGTGAGGTTGCCTTGCTTCGCGTAACAAACTCCCACGCATTGTGTCGCACAGCAAGCTCCCGCGCTTCGTTTTGCACAATGAATTCCCGCAACCTTTGGGTGAGGTTGCATCGCTTCGCGTAACAAACTCCCGCGCATAGCGAGCTCCCGCGCTTCGTTTTGCACAATGAATTCTCGCGACCTTTGTGTGAGGTTGCATCGCTTCGCGTAATGAACTCCCGTGCATCGTCTCGCATAGCGAGCTCCTGCGCTTCGTTTTGGACAATGAATTCCTGCAACCTTTGGGATTTTGGATCTGTGGTTGCTTGCTACTCTTTTCGCCGTTTGACTCGTTGGAACATTTTCAGTCTACCCTTGACTTGGTGTTATCGGGGTTGTTTCACTTGGTCGAACTTTAAGGAAGCAAACGCCTGTGGAATAGCCTACAATGTGAAAATTGCCTTTAGTATATTTTGCAAGTAAGAAATTTATATAGGCAAGTAAGACTTCATTTGTAAAGCTATTATTCAATATAATGCATGGAAAATATTACAGACTTTTTATGAGAATTTTGAATACAACATGAAGTAAAGCATGAAAATAAAGTTGTGGTGATGATGATCGCTTATTCCGAGCCATGATATTAGAGCACCATCGATAGCTATCAGTTAATGACCGGCCATACATTGGTTTGAGTAGAAGCTCTGTTAGTTAGACCGGATTGGCCATTTGATTCCCCTTGCCCCTGGGGAGTTGCAGAAGGATTTGCAGCTTAGGGATTCTTCACATATTGTTGCAAGCGATTCTTCCTAATCGGCTCTTCAATCAATAATTTCAGATGCGTACATTCATTGGTATTGTGGCCTGGCTGATTGTGGAACCGGCAGAACTTCCCAGAATTGGTTAGATGGTCATTCATCTTTATTGGACGAGGCTCTGGGTAATCTTCTGCATCTTTCATGGCAAGTTAGATGTTTTTACAAGTGTCATGTTGGATCTCAATATATGGCTTTTTGATTATGACAACTATATATGTACATATATATTATTATCGACTAACTTTTTTTTGCAGGAAAATACTCAACAACAGATTCAAGAGCTATAATTGAAGATTATATATGTTTAGAGTCTGTTAGTATTAGTATTAATTGTTAAAATCTTCCTTGATGAAACATACACATGCACGTCTTAATATATATATGATTTTATATATGACATACACAAGGCATAGGTCTGTTACAGAAAACAGACGTCTGAATTATTTAATTCAGACATCTGTCTACTGAAGCAAAGAATAAATTTCCCATAATATTCAGACGTCTGAGTCAAAAATTTTAGACATCTGAATAACCTCCAAAATGGCATATTTCCTTGCTATTTGAATTTTAGCCTATTTTCTTGTTGTTTTGGTTTTAAATCAAAACAGACATCTGAAATTTTCATTCAGACATCTGAATACGAAGAGATGCAACTTTAAATGAAGAGTCACAACTTTCTAATCCATATCGTTTTATGGAATCTCTTCGTGATAAGTTATATCCTTTTGTATATTATAAATAGAGACTTGATTAAGTGATCAAACTACCGAATCTTACTACAATTATTTCTATCTTTTCTAAAATATCTCTAAGCACTTCATCT
The DNA here is from genome assembly GCA_030737875.1 of Allium sativum. Lineage (NCBI taxonomy): Eukaryota > Viridiplantae > Streptophyta > Magnoliopsida > Asparagales > Amaryllidaceae > Allium > Allium sativum. The sequence continues at coordinate 973,191,973 of CM060915.1, read as the reverse complement.
TCATACTCTAAAGATTTTAATCCTTTAAACCTTCTATATTCCTTCACGAATTACACTACTATCATCAAGGAAAGGTTATAAGAAGGGTGTACTTTAACTTGACATATCTGTGTTAACAAGAACACAAGTATTCAACAAGTTTTCTGTATTGTGGAAGTCCTCTTCAGTAGTTGAGGCAAGAAATCCCGTTCGATTGTTCGGGTAGTTGTAAACTTCTTCGGGTGAAGTGAGGGTTGTTGTGTTAGTGAAATTCCAGAAGTGAGTTTGGGACTGGACGTAGGACAGTGGTCCGAACTAGTATAAAATCGACCGTGTGATTTTACTTACAGCTACTACTTTACCATTCTATATTTATTCTCCATACTACACGATCCTACCGCTGTTTAGCCTCTTTTCATGTCATTCAAAGGAGTTAGTTATGATGAGTCATGAAGGCGAAACTTCTTGTTATCTTTGTTGTTATTCCCGCCGTTGGCTTATTTTTTCCCCTAAGTTCTCTGTTGATTAGCTTGAGCATTAACACTCTTTTTATTCTTAGCAATGCTACTTGTGCCAATAGGAGAAGGATCGTTGTCCACTTTCTTGTACTCTTCTGCTTTTTTATATAACTTATCAAGTGTATTTGGTTCCTTCATCTTTATCCATCTCCCAAACTCGCTTCTCTTGTTTATAACGTCGAGTAGAGCCGTGAGGATTATGCGAGGCTCTGGATTCCTCACTTCGGACAAGGCAACATTGAATTGACTGAGAAAAGCTTTAACGGATTCCCCTGGATTCTGCTTCATTGTTGAAAGTGTTATAGCATCCTGGGCTTTGGTAGCATATAGGCAGAATTGCTCCTTGAACTTTTTTGTCAAGTCAGAGAACCAGTCTACGGACTTAGGTGGTAGGTTTGGGAACCATAGTGACGCAACACCTTCTAAGTAAAAAGGAAAGTATAGGCATCTAATTTCATCTATTGCTTTTTGCTGCACTCATATGCCATTCATACTTGAACAGAAAGTAGTTTGGATCAACAAGGCCATTGTACGAAGGCAAAGTTGGAGGAGTGAACTTCTTCGGACATTCCGTTTCTCGGATTCTCTCGATAAACGGATTCCTATCGGGAGAGAAATCCTATTCTCTTTCATCGTCATTACAAGCTTGATTCTTCTTCATGATTTGTTCTATCGTATCTGAGATGTACTCTTCAGTGATATACCTCCCCACAAGGCTAATTTCGATCTCTTTTCCAAATGTTCGTCTAGGTAAGCAATCATGATTAGAAGACTTAAGTCCTTTACCTCCCTGACGAGAGGGTGCCCCCATGGCGGGACTAGTAATCCTTCGAGTATTTCCCTCAGAATGATTTTTAGCTTTTGGCTTCAAGTCTTCGATGTTAACTTTGTCTTTGTCGCTCAAGCAGTCATTATCCTCTTTCATGTTGTCGTTGTGGTTACGATCAGAAGCGATGAATCAACATTTTCGTCAAGATTAACATGGACCTTTTGAGAGGCTGGATTTGGTCGAGCATTGAGAACCGCATCTAATTTGTCCATCAAAGCCTTGGTAGAACTATCCATTTGTTGGTTTAAATTGGCGATAGCGACATCCAAATCATTCCTAGTCACACCGGCTCCACCTACCGTGTTTTCGCCAACTTCAAAGCAGTTAGTAAGTGGTGTAGCTTCGTCGTTAGCAACATTGTTGGTTTCTCCAATGGTTTTACTTGCAGTTTTCTTAGATTTTGCCATTATCTCGAATAAAGCTTTGAATTTCGGAGAGAATTGGGCAATTGGCCCGGATCTTCGATTTGAACGATCTATAGTGGAAATGGGCTTCGAACTTCAATGTAATCACAAAGCAAGTAACCTTGAGAAAGTGAACGTGGCCCCACGGTGGGCACCAAATGTTGAAATCAAAAAATGACCTCAACACGAATGGTGTCCTTAGTTGTAACACCCCACCTCCGCTAGGGTCACTCACAAAGGGAATGCACTAGGTTTGGTGAAGCATTATCGAGGTAAACATGCACAGAAATATTACAAGACAGAACATATACAAAACAGCGGAAGTAAAACAAATTTCATTACCTTATAAAATAAGGTCTAAAGCCTTTTACATCAGAATACATCAAAACCTGTCTTGCAATAGTAAAGAAGCATAAAACATTTTCATAAATTATTCCCCAAAATAAAGCGGTGAAGCAGCCATAGCCAAAAGAAGACCAAGCTATACATGATGACCTTCAAGCATAAGAGGTCTGAACTAAACAACATCATTTCCTCCCTGAAACCTGGGGGGGAAACGGAAGACAAAGAGGCGAAAGAAAACGGGGTCAGTCATAAAGACTGGTAAGTCCTATCTACTTCCAGTATAAAAACAGGTAAAGGTAACATGACATGCATAAACTGAAAGTAAACATAAGGATGACGACAAGATAGATAAGCTAAACCAAGATAACTGGATGAACTACGGTAGCAAGATAAACTAAGGTATCATGATAAACTACGGTGTCAAGGTAAATCAAGGTATCACATCGTCAGGTTTCTATCAAGTATACTATCCCAACGTATCTATCATGTATAACCTCCCACGGTATCTATCATGTATAACATCCCAAGGTATTTATCATGTATATTTACTCTGCACCTCTCGTACTAGTATCCCAACCAGCGTCATGTGTTAACTATGAATGTCCCTTGCCCAATGTCATGTAATGGTCCATGTCAACCTAATATATAGCATATGTAGGTTTTTCCCAACTCGTATGTTTCTTTCCATGTATAAGTTCAGTCCTTCGCCGTAGGCCGTACGGGCTTTCCCATGTAAATCTATACCACCTCAACGTAGTACCATTTTATCCTTGAAGTTGTTTTGGACTGTTACCCTTGATCTGGTTATGTTTTCTTACCATGAACTATCGCGTGTTCACTTAGGATTTATGCCACCTAGGACCACTAGGGATTATGCTACCTAATGAACGTTTCCGTGTCTCGGTTTGGGTTCAAGCCACTTAGGGCCACTAGGGATTATGCCACCCGTCAACCGCGCCCTTTATCCCACGTGTGTATCGTGAATCGTTTTCCATGTCTAGACGCACAAGTATCTCAATGTGCCATCCGAGTTCCATGCCAGGGCAAATCAAGAAATACGGAACTCGGTCGGGAGCTTTAAGTCATCTGCCGATGCAGATATCAAGGTCTGTTTTTGTATCCGTGGCTATGGTCCCACGTGACCCCTCCCTCAACTACTGAAAGGCACTCCAAGAAAAATCATGTATGAGAACTATATCCCGACCCCACTATGCCCCACTTACCTATTGGCCAACCTCACCCATAACTCGATAGCAAGTATATGGTCTGTTGGGAGTTCTCTGCCTTTCCGTACGTACGCGATTGACTAAAGATGGTAGGTAGTCGACGACGCGCTATCCAGGGCAAAAACAAGAATCGTCGACTCCACGCTAATCCATCCCAGTCTTTAGGTCGCTCGCATAGCAATCAAGGCATACTCTTGGTTCTTCTACCGCAGACCTTAACCTCTTGTGAGCCCAGGCGGATCATCTGCAACCTCACAGAGGGATACCAAGAGTATCCTCATGTCCCCCGAAGCTACCGCTTCGTCACCCAGTTCGTTGGAGCCTTTATCTAAGTCAGATAATTCGCTCCTCCACGTGTGTTCAAGCGATGACCTACCATATCGGGTTACTCATCTATCTGTGAACTGGTCCAATTTCCTTGACTAAGAATTATTTCTTAGTTATCCTTAACTAAGGTTTACCACTTAGCTTCTCTTCCCGCTATCCTTGTTAACTACGATTTTCAACCTAGTCCCCTGAGCTAGGGTTTTGTCTAATGGGTTAAGTGTTGTCATTCAAGTTCATGACTTAACCCGCCTACGAATCATGTCAAGATTTGGCTAAGTATTCAAGCCCAAGACTTAACCCTACAAGTTGGTTAAGTATACCAAGGAGCTCCTGACTTAACCCTATTCAATCATCAGGTCAAATTGGTTAAGTATTTGTTTATCTTAACCCTATCAGATTATCGTGTTAGATTGGTTAAGCATAGATTATCTTAATCTCATCAGATTATCGAGTCGGATTGGTTAAGTATAAGTTAACTTAACCCCATCCACTAATCGTATTGGAATGGTTAAGTATATTTAAATGGTCTTGTGACTTAACCCTATCAAGTTCTCATATTAGATTGGTTAAGTATGGTTGCTTAACCTCATCAAATCATCATGTATAATTGATTAAGTATAAGTTACTTAACCTCATTGAATTACCAAGTTTAGATCGGTTAAGTGTTTAACTTAACCCCATCGAATTACCGTGTTTAGATTGGTTAAGCGTAAGTTACTTAACCCTATCTAATTACCGTGTTTAGATTAGTTAAGTCTTAGTTACTTAACCCCATCTAATTACTAAGTCGGATTAGTTAAATGTAAATTACTTAACCCCATCCCCTAATTGTCTTATATGGTTAAGTGTCACTAAGAAATCAAGTCCGGTTCCACTTAACCTACCCATTCGTGTCATATCGGTTAAGTGTCATTAGTTAAAATTACTTAACCTTTTCATGTGGCATTAATTAGATTAATGCACCCCAACCTCTCACATTAGACTTTGTTGTGGTTACTAGTTAAGCCGGGCGGGTCCGGGTAGCTTTACACCACAACCTAGTCTAACCTCGGGTTTCAAGTGCTATATGACCAACTACTCACATTGGGTCCTATTGTTTGTAGCCACTAGTTAAGCCGGGCGGGTCCGGGTAGATTTATGCTACAAACTCAACCCAACCTCGAGTTGGCCACTTTCATGTTTGGTCTAGTGTCATATTACACTTACAACCCATACGTGTCTAGTTTCAAGTCCCATGTTTACCCCACATGTCATGTCCACATTTAGGTGTATCGTGAGTGCCATATTTTCATGAAATCCCATGTCAAATTATCATGTCATAATCACGCACGTCTAACCTACCCCAAATCGTGTTTCCAACCCAAGTAAAAGCGAGTCAACATAGTAAGGATACTATGCTACATATTGGCCTCAAAACATGCACGATGTCAAAAAGGGATTGGCCACAAACATGCATAGTATCATAAGGGAATTTGGCCACAAACATGCATAGTATCAATCATAAGGGAATTTGGCCACAAACATGCATAGTATCAATTTGGCCACAAACATGCATGATAACATTAGGGGTTTGGGTTCATTTACATGCATAAGCCCCAAAGTCAAGTCTTTGCCAATGTTTCACAAGTCAAATGGTTCCCAAAGGTTCATGCTAACATTCCATAGATAAAGATTCAAACTTGCAAGATAAACTAGGTTAAACATAACATGAGTGGCATGATTAAGTCGCTAAAACTTAGCCTAAAGTCATAGATCATTGAAAAGGGGCAAAATTAGGTTCACATAGGCTAGCATACTTATGTTTCATCGCATTTTATTCCATGTCACATTAGAACCACCGTTAGAATCTACAAGTAGCTAGAACTTACATAGCGAGGCTTAGGGAAGGATCATGCATCGTCTTGACGAAGAAAGGTGGCTCCTTTGTTGAAGAATCGTCATGAAATTTGCGTAGCAACGTTGATCTCTCCTCGATTTGATGTAGAAAGCTTGCACCTTTTGATTTGAACCCGATTTGAATGCATAAGCCCTTGGAGTTGGAGATGGAGGCCATGATCAAGATAGATTTTGGCAGCACTTAGTTGCTAGAATGATTTTTTAGTGATTTAGGTTAGGTCCTAGGGTGTTTTTATAGAGATTAGGACTAGTTTAGGCCCTTAGATTAACCCTAGGATAGATCTGAACCCTCAAAATCCGTCATAGACCATCAGAACAGAGCACAAGGCCAAGCAGGTGCACCCAGGCCAAAGTGGTCGGACCACCCAGGTCGACTGGGCAGTCGACCAGCCCCCTGGGCGTGTCGACTCCCCAGTCGACCTGGGGCTTGGGCGGGAATTTTCCCGCCCAGTTCGTTTGGCTCCAGATTTGAATTTTCGAACTGTTTTTGAACTTGAATTTTTCTGAAAACTTTGATGGGCCATAACTGGGTCATACGGACTCCATTTTCGAAAACTCGGACTCTATTTCGCGTATTTTTCCGAGACGAACGCAATGGCGCAACCCGTTTCTCCTGATTCAGGTTTTATAATTAAATTCTGCCTTGATTCTTGTCTTAGCATGTTGTAAAAATCCGGGTTGTTACATTAGTACACTTCACACTACGCCATAGATGGCCTATGGCAACCCTAAAGAAATGACACAGTAGGTGCCAAAAAGTGTTGCTATAGGCGAAAAATGATCCGTGGCAACACTTTTTTGGGGTTGCCTTTTGCCGCGTTGTCTTAGAGTCAAAGGCAACACATTTACGACCCTATGGTAACATCAGTACAGATATTGCCACAGGTACAATTACAATAATAAAAGACCCTTTCACAACTGCAAAAAATAGTTGTAATATGTCTGTTACAGCTGACAAACGTAATAAAATCAACATTTTTTACAACTATTTCTAGAAGTTGTTAAAATTTGTTTTGTAACTGCTAAAAGTATATACCTTAACTGTTATTAATCAAATATTTCATAACATTATAATAAATATTATTATAACACAGTATTTTATTCAAATAAATATTTTATTTCAACATTTCAAATAGTACAAATTTTATGACTCCACTACTGTACATTCACTCGTATATTACATAATCATTCATATTTACATACATTCCTCGCTACATTGTCACTCGATTCACTCATATGTAGACTCACACATACAACCATAAGAAAGAAAAAATACACGAACATCACCTGCATCCAAGTGTACTTAGTAGCTGCTGCACTAAACTCATGCTACCCATGTCTTAGCAAAAATATCATCTAGCCGTGTAACAATACTTCATGCTATGCCTCCTGTATACACCATATTTAAGGAAATTAACGGCCATACTTTGGTCATATGCATATACACAATTTTGTATTTAACTGCAGAAAATGAGGTCCGATCTACAAAACTACAGGAAAAATAGAGCTGCTGAAAGAAGCCGTAGTAAAGAATAGCAAAGACTGAGAGCATCAAATGTAGGGTATTTCTGCAAATGGAGAAAAAGGTAAATAAAGACTTCTATGTTTCAGGATTCCATTATAAAACTAACAATAAATGATTTTAAAAAAACATACTTTCTAAAGTGACTCGCAGCATATGAGACGCTTGTAGGGCTAGAAAAAATGAAATAGTTTCACCAATTGGTAAATTACAAACTAGATTGATTTCACTGATCGCTAGTAGGCCCTGATGTTTTTTTTTCATGTTATCCAAATACCCCTAAAGTATGCCAACATCAGCAAATTTTTCTAGAACTATTTTGACCTCAACTGGATGTAGATTTCCTTTCTCTAAAAGCAACAAATAAATATAATAGGACTCCATTATCCTCGAATAAAACAGTACTTTTACTGTATTTCCCGTAAGTTATGTCCCACTAATTGTAATATAATAGATCATGCTTTCAGCTGCTAGTATAACCATATGTATTGTTTGTACTTTGCAGTCCATCTTCCTTCGAGAATAATATGCATGAATCCGATGCAATTGTCTTATCGAACCGGTTAGCCTATTAGGGACCTCTATGCATTATTTTGGGTTGAAGGTGGGTATAACCATGTCACAATCCACTGCACTTTAATCAGACCGTATCAGCTATTCCTTAAACCAAAATGCATCACAGACATTTTTTTCGCATAATCAGCATTGACAAATTTTTCACTAATTGTGCACCCATATGAGTTAAACACAAACATGAACTTTAATTACCTTTAATCAATGATTTCAGAGCCAAGAAAGCATTAATGCCAGTTGTTCATCGGACAGAATAACCTCTTTGTGTTCACCCACTGCCTCTGCTAGTCTAGCTAACAACTGATGCTTGCACTGAAAAAGATGAAGCAAACATCCAGTTAATGACTAAATATAAAAGCATCAAACATCCTTAAGAGTGCACTTCCATCTACTTTTTGCCCGAGTCACCTTTTTGAAAAGCACATCATGTCTATTGAGATGCATTATACCATCCTTAAGAGTGCACTTCCATCTACTTTTTGTCCGAGTCACCTTTTAGGATTCACAGGATTAAGAAATTTGAAAAGAAAAGAACCATCTGTACAACAATTTGAATTGAATAACAGATCATGTTAGTTCCAGTCAGATTAAACTTTTATGCAAGCATGGAATAAAATATAAAAAGAAATTCCTTGTTAAAAAATTAAGAGAATTCCTGTACTGCCCTATTTATGAGCACATTAGAGACACCATGCTCACTGATGGGCGAGACTGTTAAGTATTGAGGCCCATAGATCAGTGTCCATGAATGCAGAAAAAGAAGATATATCGAGGCAAGCCTCGATCCGTGCATCTGATCCATTTAATATACATAGTTCTCTTTACCAATGCGGCATAGAAGCAAGAATTCATGTTGTTAAACATGGGGATGAATTAGCTGAGTTCCCCAACAATTACAGATAATGTGAATTTCAATAGCCATGAGTGGTACAAACCAATCAAACGAATATCATGAGTAGTGCATTCAGCTATATAGTTTTCCACTGGCAGAACATCCTTTATTTTCCTACTGACTAAGACACTGAATTGCTTGATTATGCTTCTGAAACTATGCATACATCCATTCAGAAATATTGCTACAGGACTTCAAAAGTTCAGTGTAAATCATCTCCATCATCAAGGAATACATCCATATGCTTGGATGAAAAAAAATTAATCGATTTGATTTCGACACGGAACTAGCAGCAGCTTTAAGCCAAGCAAAGCTGCTTATTACCATGTCATAGAAAGCTACTAAACAAGCGTACCTAGGTATCATCTTCTTCTCCACTCGGTTACAAAATGCATCAACATTCTAATTAAGGAAAACATGAAATTACTCAAACTAAATAAGCTAGACTAATCAATAATTCCATAATTTTAGAGCTCTACTGGCTAGTTAAGGAAACTGATTCAAACACTTGTTTATTAATAACTCAGCACAGAGGGACTTACAGAAAATACACAACAGACATCTTTGATGGTGGAGATTTGATCGCTCTAGATCCAAAGGTCAAATATAAAAAGAAATTCCTTGTTAAAAAAATTAAAGAAGCAGGTGTGATCGCTGCAGATCCAAAGGTCAAATAAAACCATCACTAACTCCAAATCTTCTTTTAACGAAGGAGGTATTGTGGATTTGGATAGCCGATTGGATGAGATTTTGGATTTAATTGATCCTCTTTCGATTAGGAGTTCCATATTTGTTTTTTAGAGAGCTTTGCAACTTGTGGATCAATCTGTAGGATGATAATCGAATCTGATTCCCTGCAATTAGAATTGGGATTTTAGTTTAGGGTTTGACGGACTTAGGTTTATGAAAGTGGAAGCTGGTCATAATTTTATCAAGAGAAAACAGCCGAAATTATGTTCTAGCGGGAAAAAAAAAATGAAAATTTGGGTCAAAGAAGCTATAGCGGGAAAAATGAAAATTTGGGTCAAAGAAGCTGAAGTGGTGAAGGAAAATCAGATTCATGCGAATTGCTAACCTGGACCGTTGGATCGTGTTGACGCGGATTGATAATTTTATTCATGCGGCCAATCCAACACATGTTGATATATATGCTAACATATTTTAGCGTGCATTGCAATAGACAAAAAACAACATAGCAATGGTAACATTGTAGCTAGTAACACCATGAATTTTTGTTGCGATGGGCTATCTATGGCGTAGTGCCACCAATATGTATAATTTGAGATTATAGAGCCACAAACACAATATATAAGCAGAAAAAGTAGAGAACAAAGAATTTTTACAGTTGTTCGGTCAATTTAGACCTACGTCCACTATGGAAGCACTTTTCATTATCACTCTTGGATTTACAAAGTACATGAATTCACTCATATCACTCATTTCTCTCTTTTATAATGGTCTCCTTTATTTTCTCTCTCTTTTGCTTTAGATTTCATTTGAATTTGCGAATGAATCGGTGAGATGTCTCGTTTTGTGATGGTAGTTGTGTAGATCTTCTAACACTTTAACAATTAAATGATCTTCATTAATTCCATGGTGAAATTGTGTTGGATCTAAGCTTTAAAGAGGAATAATAGCGGTTGAAAATCACTTGAATTGAGTTTGAGCCATTTCTAACGGTATTTTGAGAAGAATTAGTTAATTAGTTGTTGAAGGAAGATGGATTGAGCTTGAGAAGCCATTACTGGAGCTTAGAGTGCTTGAGAGTGGTGGAAAAATGAATTAGACAACAACCCTTCGAGGTCCAAAAACTCGTCCCTTGGATGGTTGAGAAGTGAGGTATTTATAGCTGTAATTTGAGGGTAGTGGTAGAGTTGTAATTTAAGTGTGCAGGATAAGGGTCGTTCGTAGAAGTATTTACATAAATGTTACTAGACAGCTGACAACAGCTGTCATGACTTGTCCATAAGTATGCACGACCGACCCTGTTGAACCATGCGCGACCCTAAGAAATATAACGCATGACCGACCCCTTAAAACAATGTGTGACTGACCTGTATATAATTGCTTTTGTGCGTAACTTGTTTAAGTTATCCTACGTTTCCATATGGCAATCAGAAATAGGACCAACCATGTTTATTTAACTACAGCTGCTCCATAACTCTTAATTTTGCCAATCCATCCATTTTACTACTTTGCCCCAATCCATCCATTTTACTACTTTGCCATTGCTCTATATATAATACTGCTCGACCATCAAATGGAAAGTTGCTCGATCCAGTAATGCTGCTCGACCCCCGAAGGGTGGCTCGCTAATCAGCATGGTGCTCGACCGCGAGCATGGTGCTCGACTGCTAGCATGGTGCTCGACCCTTCCCATGGCGACATGCTGCTCGAAGGACCAGGAAAAGACAAAGCTTGACCGACCCACTTGAGAGCAACCCTTCTGAGTGAACGATCTTTGTTTTTACAGGTTTGTCATGCTGAGTTTCATCATGCTCCATCCCTCACAATACATGTTCCATATGTATAAGGTAATTTGGTTGTTGCAAGAAGTTTGAGTTGCTTGGATGGATGGCAGTTTCAGGCTATGTTGTTTCTTGTATGTTAATATGATTCATGTATACACTCTTGCCATTATTTATATGTAATATAGATGCATGCATTTATACTATTCGACGTATTGTCTGAATGAACTTTCTGTTGTGAACCGTGTTTATAACGGAGTTAATCGTTTCTTATTCAACCAGACATCTAACCTAATAATCGAAAAACATGAAAAGAAGCTTCTTTTTTATTTCTTCTCTGTATCCCTTCGTTAACGGATGCAACCTCTGATCAAGTGGAATCATCGGAAGAGCTGTAACCATGGATAGAAAGCACCGTTCATCTATATAAACAAGCCGCTTTCATGAATATTGATCACATAGTTTCATTCTTGTCTTCCATTATTTATATATTCTCAAAAGCACTCAAACATTCAAAATGCTCTTGCATTCATATTCATTTGTTTTCACTAGCAAAACTTCTTACTGCAAATTTATGTTTGTCCGCAAAATACACTTAAGGAGGATTATAGAAATATTTGTATTAAATGTCCAAAATTTGTGTTTATTGAATACAACCTTGTCAAAAAAGAAAGATTGTACGTACAGGTCGGTTACTCTGTACGAGCTGAATGGTTTGTAGGTTAGTGAAAGAACGAAAGGGAGCTTCAAGATTAGAGGTAAGACAAGAAGTCTGAAGCGATATAAAATTATGGTGCGATCACTTTTATCCTCACTCATATTACTTTGAGCTTTATTATTTATATACTTACTATCTCATTACGTATCATATACGAGTTATCAATCCTAATGTACACTTCCAATTGGTATCAGTTAGAAGTTTCGTCGATTGTAGTAGTAGCGTAGTTGATATATTTGTCAATACGGTAAGCATATTTCATGAGGCATAATCTACCACACATCAGCCTCTTTTCATATTGTCTAATTATGCTTACTGGTCTAAATATGTGAATACTTATGGGATCCAAAATATTAGAAATTTGGCAAGCTATAAGAAATAAATATAAAGCATTTACAACCAATATAAATAGTTGGACTGATGCATAAAAAGTGATGTCACTACTAATGCCAAAGCTATGAACGTATTACTTTGCTTACTTGATAGGAATGAGTTTTCATGTGTTATGTTATGTCAAAATCTTACGATATTTAGCGTACACTTCAAATTACATATGATCGAATATTTATGGGATCCAAAGGATTAGAAATTTGGCAGTCTACATAAAATAAATATGAAGCATCTACCACCAATACAAGCACTTGGACTGATGCGCAAAAGAATAATGTCACTAACAATGCCAAAGCTATGAACGTGTTATTTTGCTCAATTGATAAAAATGAGTTTTTCACAAGTTATGTTATGCCAAACAGCTAACTATATTTGACACTTCAAATTACATATGAAGCTACAACCAAAGTTAAGCAAATCAAGATTTATATATCACAAAATGAATTTTCCTCATTCAAATTGAAGACAAATAAGTCAATCACTGAATTGTATACAAGATTTTAAAGTATTCAACACAATTTCATGGCAGTTGGAGCCTTATTTAATGAATTTGATTTAATTGCACAAATTTTGAATTCTTTGACTAATGATTGGGAGAGAAAAGTATTGCAATTGTTAGAAGTGTTTTTTTATGAAGTGGATTTATTGAATTTTTGAGTAAAAAAATTTAATGGAAATTTATTTATGAACCATTATTATAATTGTTTTTTTCAAGTTCACAACGGTAATATATATTTATGAATCATTATTATAATTGAGTCGTTGCAAGTTTATAACAATTAATCATTATTATAATTAAGTTATTACACTTGCACATAACTGTAATATATTTATGAATCACACTTGCACAATGGTAATAAATTTATGAATCATTATTATAATTGAGCCGTTACACATGCACAACGGTAATATATTTATTTGACATTATTATTAAGCTGTTACAAAAACTAATGGTATTCCAATATAGTTTTAAATGAGAATAAATTAAAATCCATTCCATCAATTTAGCAACATATATAATTTTCATTCTGCCTATTTAAATAATAGATAGACGGAAGAGCAATAATAATAATAACATATACTCCTCTTTTTCTTTCTTCTTCAAAAAAGTATAATATACAATTTTCTTTTTCTTTCAACAAAACTAAACACCTTGAGCAATATTTTAGAGTGCAAATCAGAATCGTCTTTATAAGTGCAAGCAAGTCGATATTTTTAAGATTAGAGAGGTTGTTTTACCCTAGAGAGGGCGACGTTTGTTTTTTATAACTGCTTGGCACCTTCGAGTAGAATGTCAAAATGTCTTCAAGAAAGTGACATAGTGCATGACTCAACCAAAGATATTGTTGCCAATAATTTGAAGACGTATTCCCGAACAATGGTTTTAGCTCCTGGATTGAATGTCATTTCCCAGACTTCGATGTTCCATATTACTGATGATAGATCAGTTGAGATTCAATCTCATGAGCTATAGAAAATTGCTCATAAAATTGTCTTTGAAGGTATGACAATTTGTGAACAGTTTCAGTTTGAAGTATTAATAGATAAGTTTCTCCCTATTTGAAAAGAATTTAAAAATGCCCTTAAACATAAAACTAAAGAACTCTCTTTAGAAAGTTTGATTACTTGCCTCCCTATTGAGGAGGAATCTCGTAAGCATGATTTTAAAGAGGAAGTGCTTATTGTTTCAAGCAATGCTAAGAAAGCTGCGGTTTTGAAATTGAATCCCAAAAATTTTAAGTATCAAAACCACAAATTTAGTCAGAATCACAATAAACACAGAAACTAGAAACCGTAGCAGAAACCACTCTACAAGAATGATTTTGGATAGTTGTTTCTTTGCTACAACTGTGGAAAACCGGTTCATGTGGCATGAAAGTTTCGGAACAGAGCTAACTATGCATCGTAGGCTAACCGGACTGAGAAGCCTCTTACGGTTATGAATACTGATAAAATTCACTTTGTTAAGGGATCAAAGTGATGGTGGGTAGATATTTGGACTACATGCCATGTCCGCTATAATCCTCTTATGTTTAAGACATTCATGGAAGCTGGTAGACACTCACACCACTATTGTTACTGGGATTGGAAGCGTAGAGCTTAAGTTTACCTCTAAGAAGACTGTCATTCCGAAAGATGTTATGCACACTTCAGGGATGAGAAAGAATCTTGTTTTGGGTTTTCTTCTTAATAAGGCTGGGTTTACACAAACTATTGGGGCTGATTTTTACACCATCACTATGGACGGTATATTTATGGGTAGGGGTTATGCAACAAATGGTATGTTTAAGTTGAATATCGAATGCAATAAAAAGTCTGCTTCTTCTTATATGGTCTGTGATTTTAATATATGACACTCTAGATTATATCTTATGAATAAAAGAACATGGTTGTCTTAGGTTTAATTACTAATATGTCGTTTAATGATTCTGATAATTTTTAATTTTGTAGTTAAGAAAAAACAACTAAAACCCCTCACAAATCTGTAATTAGAGAATCTAAAACTTTAAACTTGATTTGTTTTGATATATGTGAGTATTATGGAACTTTGACTAGAAACGGACACCACTACTTTATCACCTTCATAGATGATTGCTATGATTTTACTTATGTATAATTCATGAAAAATAAAAGTAATGCATTTGAGATGTTTACATCTTTTATAATTGAAATTGAAAATCAGTTTAGTTAGAAAGTAAAAGGATTGCATAGTGATAGAGGAATCGAATAAGAATCGAGTTTGTTTATTATTTTTATAACTCACATGGACTAATACATGAATGTACTGCACCATCTTCACCTGAAATGAATGGAAAGGCTGAAAGGAAAAATAGAATTTTAACCGAATTAATTGTTGCTACTTAATTTGGTTGCATCAACGAAATGATGAAGGGAATTACTATTGACTATATGCTATGTTTTAAACAGAATCCTAAGTCAAAAAACAAAACATCGACTATAAATCAAATGTGATTTACTTTAGAATTTGGAGATGTTGGCATATGTTCGTTTACCTGACCCTAAGAGAATTATATTAGCAAGTAAAGCATATGAATATTTATTGGATATGACTTCAATATAAAGGAATACTGATTTTGTTATTTGAATACACATAACATAATATAATCTAATGATGTTTATTACTTTGAATTGACATTTCCTTTTAAATTAAGGTATAGCAGGGGCACATCTAGTTATACTTTGCCTAATAAAATTGAACCTACCAAGAATTCTGAACATGAACCTAGGAAACGTAAAAGAGCAAGAACTACAAAAGATTTTGATTCAGATTTTTGCATTTTTACTGTAGAGGAAGATCTATGAACGTCCAAGAAGCGCGTGACACCCCACCCGAGACCCATATTAACAAATATTATTAACTAGAAATACTCTATGTTAATACGAAGAATAAGGCTTGTTAGGAGCGACCATTTGTAATATCGTATCAAATAAGTGTTAAATATGTCGAGATTTTTCCCCTTCTTACCACATATCGACACACTTAATCCTTATCTAATACATTACTACGATGGCTACAAGATCTATCCAGAACAAAAATATAATACAATAATATGCATAGATTACAGAACATTAGACACCGATATGCATACCTATACGAATACATCATGTAGAATACATATACAATACAGGTGGTCAGATAAGCCATTACACATAAACATATACATCATAACCACCACAAAAGAATATACCTCATCGTGTCCAATAAGAACTACAAAAGACTACTACAAAAACTATATGATCCAAAAAGGGTGAACATGATATCCATAGACGAACTGCAAAGCATGAGCCCAAAATACCAAACTTGCGACTTAGTTTGACTCGAGGAACAAACACACGGGCCGGTCTACTTGACATCAGGTAATTAGTACAAAAGAATAAGGAAATGAGTCAATAAGGGAAACATTCCTTTAGTTCATAAAGGAATGGAACGTCATTGTTTAACAAAATGATTCCTTCACTAAGAAACAGAAGTTGTATCACAAAATCTCACGGAGGAAACATAAAACCATTAGCCTTATTTAAACATGCAAACTCTGCTAAGGGTTAGTCCATAGAAATGACATCAACGTATGCATACACGAAAATCTTTGCACAACTCGAAGATATATATATATATATATACATATATCCTAATAATCATTTCAAAGTGATGAAATCATCAACTATCACAAAAAACACTGAAACAACATGATTTGGATCCATCCCAGAATTGGCAAGCCGAAGCTATGCCTGCATGTGTTACAACATGGTGGATCGAGGCCATTGCTAGTGCACCTGTCCAGAATTACGACTTTGATATCTACCTAAAATTACATCTGTTGGATCAACCCAGAATTACAACATGATTTTGGACCTACCCAGATTTACAATATAATTTCGGATCTACCCAGAATAATGATTTTGAATTTACCTAGAATTACAACATAACTGATCCAAAGGTCTAGTACTGGATAAGCAACATGGCTGTGCAATAAACTCACAATTGTATCCCGAATAGTGGTAATTGTACATCTCTTACCATACATTCCCACTACTGGTTCACTACTTGCTAGTCATCTCAATATTGGAAATCTCAAGAAACACCAGAATTCATAAGATCTCAAGATATAATAGCTTCAATTAGACTAGTCTTGGATAAATTGATTTCTATACCATCTCTTACCATACCACGGGGTTTACAAAATCATTTAATCACCATGCGCCTTCTCGAAGGGTACAAGATGTGTGATTTTATATTAGAAACCATACATTAGAAAAACGGTTCAGAATATTGTTTTTCAAAAAATATTTAAAATCATTAAGCTTATAAAACCTTTGCATAAATAAATTTATTCATAAATTTATAAAATCTTGTTATAAAATAATTCTTTTCAAAACCATATTTCTTTACTCAGATATTTCAAACACACTTTTAAAAAGCCATGTGTGTACTCGGAAAACACAAGGAAAACTTCATAGGAATTACACACCAGCATATCAAAAAACTAATTAGACATTCATGGTACATAAGGATTTTTTATGGTCGAAGCAACCAAAATTATCACAAGATTCGTGAAGATAACACTTGCTTATAAGTGCATGAAATAACACTTGAATTGTATCAACAGGCTCAAGAATGCAACATGAAAGATTAAAAGAAATAAGGACTTCACCAAAAATCACAGGAAATAACTTAGGTGTTTTTCCCAGGTTGGGTCGATCCCGTCAGGGGCTTGGTTCGACCCATGGGTCGACCCTACTCCAGTATAGATCGAACTGGGCAACACAATTTTTCCTTGACCAGAATCACGATGTATTGCAACTTTTAGGCCCCTTCTAACAACAAAACAACTCGTAATTAGATGAAACATGTATACACTAGAACTATATAAAACACTTTGGAAAAAGGAATGTATCTTGTCGTGGAGAAATGAAGAAGTTGTGCAGCCTCAAACATGGAACTGTTCCACATTTTGCTGCCTCAGAGAACATACAGTAAAACTATGAATGAAACTTATTGTAACAAACACAGATTCAACATTTCTTACTGAAAAGCAAGTTAGAATGTGTGAGAGGGCGTCTAACCTTGATTTTGCAGCAAATGGAGATGGAGATTGCCTCTGATTTGGTTCAAAGATGAGACTTTAGTGTTCCTTCTTGAGTTTCTGCACCTATATAAATAACCATAGAGACATGCAGTATGATTTAAACACACTGCAACTCAAATTCATGGATTTGAATTGAAATGGGATTAAAATTATTGTCTTGACATATTAACTGAAATTAGCACTTGATTAATTTCACAATTTGACTTTAAATTTTGATTAGAAGGTTAGGAAATCAATTTTCAAGAGGTAGCCATGGAAATTCATTTTTACAGTAAAAGGGACGGAGTAGGAGGAAAACTACATAAGTTTTCCAGAAAACTCCTCCTTAATCTATTTAATTAACCTAATTATGCCTTAATTAAGTGATTAAGCTAAAATTTGGTTTAAGGAAGTAATTAGGATTTTAAGGCATTATTTACGCAGGTTTAAGCTCAAAACTTACAAAATTTTGTATTGCGCCATTACTAAAACATCCTAACGTATTTTAAACCACTTTTTTAATATTTTCAACTCAATCTTACTTAAATTTACAATTTTCACAAAGATGAACATTTTAAGTTAATTTGAACAAAAATGAACATTTTGGAAGTTTTGATTTTTTGAAACACACTATTTTAACCCAAGAAAATTCCCAAACACAGTATATTCCCATTTGCACACATATAAATATTTTCCAACAATCTTTATATACTTTTCACATTCATTTCAATATAAACTTTATTTAAATGCATGGTTTTCACTAAAATTTTCTTCTTATTGATTTATTGAAATTTTCAGCAATAAGCTTCTAGGAATTATAATAAATTCCTATTTATTAACTAATTTTACACTTTTAATGTTTCCAAAACTTTATTTAACTTTATTTATTGTTTTCCAACTTTTAAATACACAATACTGGGTGTTTAACCCTTAGCTTATTATAATACTTCTTTTTAACACAGATACATTATTAAGCTTATTTTGCACAAGCTTAATTTACATCCAATTATAATTTCGACAAATCTCACTTTTACATATATTTAAATGATTTATATTCATTTCATTAATTCACCACATAATTAAATAACTAACACTTAGCTTATAATTTATAATCTTGTTAAAATTCATTATTATAATTTAAATAGGTAACCACATAAGATTGGGTTGTTATAGACTCCCCGCTTATAAAAATTGTGTGCTCTCAATTTTCCGTAAGGAAAACTCGTATTCAACCCAATTTCATCTCATTTAAAAAAAATGCATGAGAAATATAGATTAAGATATACTGATCTTTCTCACCTGTGGCAGAAGAAGATAAAAGATCAAGATAACTCCACTTGATAAACTCCCTCGTTTCCCAAGTACAATCATTGGGAATCTCGTACCACTGGACTTTCACGAGCGTCATACTATTATTACGAAGGTGTTTAAACTCCGTTCCAAGAATACTCACAGGATGATGCACAATAGACAAGTCGGGTGAAATCTCAATTTCTTCTTATGGACGAGTGTCAATCAACGAATCAAAATCACACAAACACTTCCTTAACTAAGAGACGTGAAATACATCATAAATACTAGAGATTCTATTAGGAAGTGCCCCATGATAAGCTAATGACCATTACACTCAGTAATAGGAAATGACCCAATATAGCAAAATGCCAATTTCCTTGTCCAACTAAAGCATATCAATCCCTTCAAGTGATAAGCTTGAATATATGCAAGATCACCAACTGAAAACCCGAAAGTCTTCCCACGGTTGTCCGTGTATGTTTTTAGGCGACTTTAAGCCTCTCTCATCTACTCTATAGTAAGGAAAATATTCTCAGATGCTTCACAAATAAAATTGGAGCCCAAGATAAGTTTCTCCCGGTACTCAAGCCAACAAGTTGGAGAACAACACGATCTCTCATATAAAGCCTAAAATGGAGCCATATCGATAGAAGTTTGGTAGCTATTTTCATATGTAAACTCAATCAATGTGAGTGATCCTCCCAGCAACCACCAAAATCAAGAATACAAGCTTGAAGAAGGTCCTCTAATATATGACTCACCCGCTCCATTTGTCTAGCAGACTGTGGGTGGTAAGTAGTGTTGAAATTTAGCTTTGTTCCCGAAGCTAGCTGGTGACTCTTCCAGAAATGGCTCGTAATGTGCAAATCATAATCACACACAATTGAAATAAGAATACTGTGCAATCGCATGATTTCCTTAATATGAAGCCCCAATAGAGTAGATGTTCTCCTATTAGACTTAATAGGAATGAAATGTGCGGACTTAGTGAGGCGGTCAACAATAACCCAATTGCTATTACGGCCCGACCTCGAATGAGGTAAGCCGTCCATGAAATCCATAGAAACTTGGTCCTACTTCCACACTGGGACCTCAAGGGGGCTGAAGAAGACCACTAGGTCACTGATGCTCGACTTTCACGAGCTGAGAAGTCATGCAACTGCTTACATAGTTTGCCCCATCTCGCTTCATGACGTCCCAATAATAAAGGTGATGCATGCCAGCATAAATCTTGCTGCTGCCCAGATGGATGGTATACTTAGAATGATGACAGTCCATTAGAATGTCCCGCTTAAGCTCTAGAATATGAGGCACATAAAACCTATCTTTCTTACTAAGGCGTCCACGATCATCAAGACTAAAATCATTTATCTCAACATCATTGTGGGATCCAGACTTATACTTCTGAACAAGAGATAGAATATCAGGATTTTGCCGTTGAGCCTCAACAATCTGATCCAGTAGAATGGGTTGAGCTTCCAAATTACATAATATAATAGGATAATTAGAAGGAATAGCACAGTCAAAAATATCACATAATGATAAAAGCTCCAAATCTCTCCATTTGGATATCATCATGGAAATGATAGTCGCTTACTTATGACTCAAAGCATCGGCTACTCGATTACCCTTTCTAAGGGTACACTGAATATTGAAGTCATAAGATGCAATGAACTCAAACCATCACTGCTAATGCACATTCAACCCCTTCTAAGAAAGTAGATACTAGAGTGATTTATGATTAGTGTAGAGAACAGAATGTTCTCCTAAAAGATAATAGCACTAAATCTTCAATGCGAAGACTATGGAGGCAAGCTCAAGATCATGAGTGGCATAACGAATCTCATTGCAATGTAGCTACCTAAGAGCAAAGCCAACAACTCGATCACACTACATAAGCACAATGCCAACACCACTATGGCTCGCATCGATGTAAAAAACAAGGTCTTGGTTCCCTTTAGGAACCACTAAGATGGGCGCATGAGTAAGAATCACCTTAAGCTGCCGAAAGGAAGCTTCACAATGACCATACCAAATAAACACCCTTACGAGTAAGGTTGGTAAGCGATAGCACAATATGAGAAAAATCTCTAATGAAACAACGGTAATAACCTGCTAATCCAAAAAAGCTACGAATCTAAGAAACATTCTCATGCCTTTTCCAACTCTAAATGGCTTCAATTTTAGAAGGATCAATTGATATGCCATCAGAAGATACAACGTGGCATAAAAACATAACTCGCCTCACTTAGAAGTGACACTTAGGAAATTTGGCTTTGATTTAATGCTAACAAAGGGTACTCAAACAATTCTCAAGTGATTAGCATGCTCATATTCTAACTTAGAATAAACTAGAATATCGTCAATTAATACAAGCACAAACTTATCAACATATTCCCAGAATACTCGATTCATAAGATCAATGAAATACGAGGGACGCGCCTCTCATAAAAACCATATCGAGTGCAGGGAAAAGACCTTTTATCCACTCAATTGATCGAATATATCATCAATACTAGGCAACGAATAATGGTTCTTGATGGTTAACTCGTTAAGTTTGCGATAATCGATGCATAGCCTAAGAGTCTCGTTGGACTTTCTCATAAATACCACTGCCACACTCCAAGATGAAGAGCTTGATCAAATAAAATTCTTTACTCCTAGATCAAGGAGTTGCTTCTTAAGTATCTCATTATGTTTAGTTGATATCCTAGTTGGAGGCGGACTCACTGGCTAAGCACCGAGAACGAAGCCGATGCAGAACTCGATAACCCGTTTGGGTAGAAAACTTGAAACTAGCTTAAACAAATCAATAAAATCACACACAATGGAATATGAGATACATGATTCTCATCATCATGGTCTCGTGTCTCAAGAGATAATAAATATGCCATTGAATCAAGATCAACGTCTTGACGAACAAGGGATAACTTATGGGGAGAGTCGGGATGTCGAAGGTATAAGATCCGCTTAACACAAAGAATCCTGGCCTCGTATCGCACGAGCCTGTCTATACCAAGAATCATACCATAGCTCAAAAAATAAAATACGTGTACATTATTATGGAAAGAAAAGCCACATAGAAAAAACTCAACATTTTCACGTAACAAACTAAGCATTGTGGGTTTCCCAATAGGATTCGCAATTCGAACAAAAGTCTACATGCATACAACATCCAAAGATATGGCATCCACGGGTTCCTTCTATACCAATGAATGCAATGTATCTCTATCGAATAAAATTGATTACATATTTCTCTAAATAGTAACGAGCCCTCAAGAATAAAATTCATACCTCTAGGCTGAAATGGACCCTTAAAAGCTCATGCCACATTGAGATTACCAGAATTCGACCCCTTTAGCCTCTTTGGACAATAAAAATTTTCATGACCCTATTCCTTACACTATACACACACACACACACATACACATGAGGCTTATGACATGCCTTGGATAAATAATCAAATGACCTACAATTATAACATTCCTTTGCTGAAGCCGAAGGAGGTGGCACACAGGGATGAGAACTGTAACCATTACGCTTCTTCTTTTCTTTTGGAGAAATGGCTTGGATCTAGAGAAGGTAAAACACTTCTTATTCAGATTACCCTGAACAATAGTCTCAACATCACTATATTTCTCCTTCTCGGCTACCTCGAGATAGAGAGGTACATCCACTAATTCTTGAAAAGTAAGCTTAAGTTGCAACATAAGAGGCTTTTTGAGATATTTCTTAAGCCTGCGGATGAACTTAAAGATTCTTCTTATAGGAAGTGGAAATGTACTCTAGGACATACTTTGATAAGCCCTCGAAAAATGCGGCATATGTTTAAAACTAGGGTGTCTACAACATAGTGTCGGATTTTAAGGTATTCAGACACTAGAAGTGGTGAAATGCGTACTAATTACTTACTTATAAATATAAAACTGTATTTACACAAATTACAAACAAAAAGAAGTGATTAGAGAATATGTAAGTAATAAAGTAATATGCGGTAATGTAAATAACACCCAGATTTTTATACTAGTTTGGATTAACTAATCCTACATCCAGTCTTGCATTGTATTATGCAGAATTTTACTATAATCGCTTGCTTTCCGCAAGTGACAAGAATACCTTTACAATCTTGGTTTCACGGGCTACAAGACACACCCTCTTGATTTTACAGGCTAAGAGAACACCTTTTCCTTATCAACAACAATAAACTATGACAATTTTCAATACAAATTCTTGCAGATGTGGTATGATGATCTTATATACCTCAAGTGGCAATATATCTTTGAATTCTTTGAGGAATATGATGAAATCAGAGAGATAATGATGTGAATTCACGTACAACTCTATTATATTGCGTGTCTTGCAAATTGATGAAGAATTAGAGGGGAATAGTATCAATTTGCGAGGAGATGGAAGAGTATGCAATTAATTTCTTTTGCAAATGTTTGGAGGAGAAGGAATAAGAGAAAATGAAAATTCTTGAAGTTAAAATTCGTTTTCGGAGGTTTTTATATAAAGTTTGAAGAGAAGCGTCTTTTGATGAAGAGGTGAACGGAAATGTCTCTTCATTTAAAATTTGAAATTCTAAAAAAACGACTAGTATTTTGGCATACTAGGTACCCTAATACCGACATAGTGGTATAGCAAAATAAATAGCAACACTAGTAAGTGATGGAAATTTTCAACTTTTCAAATTACCTTATATTTATGGACTTTTTTGATTCGGTTGAGGTCAATGGTTGATGATCTTCAAATATAATTTCCATGAAATCTTTAACAAGATATTCTAAGATTCAACCAACTACTCATAACCTCAAACATCTTTATCCTTTAACATTCTTCTCTAATTGGGTTTTATTCTTCAATTTCTTGGACTAACCTTCTTTTATAATTCATTTCCTTCTACTAATTCTTGTTTATCTCTGTAAACGTCTCCTTAATATATCTGATATGGCTGCATAACTTGGAGATATGTTAGTAGTAATTTTAATATGGCTTTTGTCATCAAAATCAATACCAAGAGTATTAACAATCTCCCTAATTTTTTTATGACAACCATATAAATATTTAAGAGATAAAATGTAATACTTTAAAATTTGACTCTCCATATCTATATGCACTCCCTCAATCATTTTGTCTAGTATATTTATACCTTTTTCTCCAATGGAAATATATCTTTGAATTC
The DNA here is from genome assembly GCA_030737875.1 of Allium sativum. NCBI lineage: Eukaryota > Viridiplantae > Streptophyta > Magnoliopsida > Asparagales > Amaryllidaceae > Allium > Allium sativum. The sequence goes on along the minus strand of CM060915.1, from coordinate 973,167,823 downwards.
TTTGAGGAATAAGATGAAACCAGCAAGTGGATTATGTTAATTCAAGTACAACTATCAGATACCATGTAATTTGTAAATCGATGAAGAATTGGAGTGAAATAGTATCGATTTACAAGGAGATTTTAAGAATATGCAATGGATTTCTTTTGCAAATGTTTGGAGAAGAAAGAATAAGAGAAAATGAGGATTCTCGATGTTAAAATACGCTTTTAGAGGGCTTTATATAGTCATTAAAGAGAAGTGTCATTTGGTGAAGAGTTGGAGGTAAATGCTTCTTTATTTAAAATTTGAAATTCTGAAAAAGACAAGTAAGTTGATATACTAGGTGCCCTCATGTCAACATACTGGTGTTGCAAAATCAACAGCAACACTATTAAGTGTTGTAAATTTTCAGCATTTCAAATTACCATGCATTTATGGATTTTTGTGATTTGGTTGAGGTCAATTACTGATGATCTTCAAGTATAACTGCCATAAGATCTTTAATAGGATATTATAAGGTTCAATCAACTCTTCATCACTTCAAACACCTTTATCCTTCAACATTCTTCTTTAATTGGGTTTTGTTCTTCAATTGCTCTGATTAACATTCTTTTATAAATCATTTTCTTCCACTGTGTTTTTATTTATCTTTGTAAAAGTCTCTATAAAATATCTGATATGACTACATAACTTGAAGATACGTTAGTAGTAATATTTATATGATTGTTTTCATCAAATTCAATACCAACGGTATTAATAATATCCCTTTTTTTATGATGACAACCATACAAATATTTGATAGATAAAATATAATGCTTTTATCTTTGACTCCCCTTATCTCCATGCATTCTCCATATCATTTTGTCTAGTATATTTATACATTTTGCCCCTTTTGTCATTAAAAAAAGGGCAAAATAATTCATATAACTCATTGCTAGACAATATGTGGAGTTTTTATATAGAGATAAATGCATATAAATAAAACATAAGAGGGGAAATTAAATAAATTCAAAACATGAAATAAACTTTATCAAATAATTGAGTTTTAGAGTTGCTGAATCTCGCGATGCCAATATCAAATCCTTTTCATATTTATCTAAGGTTTAATAGGTTTCTTGTCATAAGCTTTGAGCATCCGCTATTTGGTACTTGAAAAATTATAAAATATGCACATTGGTACCCTTTTTATATTAGGGTCCATTGAGTTAATTTTTGAGATGCCAAACCCATAAAGAGTCTGAATGTCCTTTCAAAGTATGATCATTAGATAAATGAACTTTATTAATAAATTTATCAATATAATTTTCTTTTTCATTATCTTCCAACATTTTTGGAATCCATAAAATGAACCTATTTGGAGGTTATTACTTTAATTTCCAAGATTTTTGTTTGAACTTGGTAGCCTTAACAAACTTAGTTCTTTAAGTACAATTTTTCTTTGATTAGCCTTAGGGGCGTATCCAAGTCCATGTTTATTCCTACTGTGTTTAGATGCAGATAATATTTTTTCTAGATTATCCTTCCTTTTGTTAAATTTATCAATATCAGTTTTCATTTTGTTAAAATCCTTATTACGGTTGAAAATAACATTGTCCAGAGATATTATTTTGTCATTCAGCTCAGTCACACATAACTTCGTTGAAAGATTTTGTGATTTTGAGGATTCATTTTCACTTTTTAGTCTTTCAAAACTTCCAAGTGTCAAATCCTTTTTATTATTACACCATTAAGGCTTTCAATATCATTTCTAGACATTATTTTTCTTTAGTTTACCTTTCATTAAATATTTTAATCTATATATTTTTGCTAAAATATTGATGTACTCTTTTCTAAGTATTTTATATCTCTGATGCATATCATTCAAAAAATTAGTAATTTCTTAATTAAAATTCCATGCTTGGTTATCCTTTGCTATAAAGCACATGTTGGCATTTTCTATTTTTGAAACACTATCGCTTATTGATGTCTCTGAATCTTCACATGTTGCATTGAAAACTTGTTTTCTCTTCTTACTTAAAGTGTTTGAAAAGTACTTTGATTTCTTCACATTTGGATAGTCACTTTACAAATGAACAGGTTTATCACATTCAAAACAGTTAAAAACATTTCCATTTCAAGAATTATTGTTGTTATTTTTTTGAAGCTTGTTTTTTTTCATTGTTTCAAAATTTTCTTGAAATTCCTGGTGATGAAATCAATTTCCTCGTAATTATCATTAATTTCTTATTTTTAGTTGTTGTTTGTAATGCTGAGTGCCGCTAGTGCTTCATTTTTATTTGCTTGAGTCTCAACTTTGCTTCAAAGGACATTTGATTACCAATTATATCTTCTATTTTTATAGTACTAATATCATTGTATTCTTCGATTGCCAAAATCTTATAATCTCATTCATCAGAAAGTGAATTCAAGATCGTTCTAACTTTGTCTTCTTCCATAATTTTCTTTCCTAGTGATATTAAGGCATGTCATATATCTTGAGATCTATAATACATAACAGAAATAGACTCATATGGTTTCATTTGAAAGAGTTGAAATGGGTTAGTTAGCATAGATATCTTTGTTTGTTTTACTTCAATGGTGCCTACATGTGTAACTTATAGTGTTTTCCAAATTTTATATGCAGAATTACAAATAGACACTCAATTAAATTCATTCCTATTTAATGATAAAAACAATATATTCATGGCTTTAGAGTTACTTTGTGCAACTGCCTTTTAATCAGTAGTCCACTGTGCACAACTAGTCTAGGGTTCAATGTATTCAGTTTCTGTGACATTCCAAATATATAATCCTACTGATTGTAAATAAATTTTCATCCTACATGTCCAATAATTGTAATTACTGCCATTAAAAAGAGGAGGTCTAATGGTAGATTGGGTTTTTATAAAAGTGTTAAAAAATGTGCTACTAGTGGCATTAGCCATTTGTATTTTTCAAAAACCAGGTTATGAATTTTTGAAAACCAATTCTCTGAAACCAAATGTTAAAAACTATGATGTTTACAATATAGCATTGGGCCTTTAGGCTATTCAAACACTAGAAGCGGCGAAATGTGCACTAACTACCTACTTATGAATATAAAATTGTATTTATTCAAATTTCGAGCAAAAAGAAGAAATTAGAATACATAAGTAATAAAGTAAAATGCGGTAATGTAAATAACACTTAGATTTTTATACTGGTTCAGATTAACCAATCCTACATTCAGTCCTGCACTGTATTATGCAGAATTCCACTATAATTGCTTGCATTCCACAAGTGGCAAGAACACATTTACAATCTTGGTTTCATGAGCTACAAGACTCACCCTCTTGATTTTATAGGCGATATGAACACATTTTCCTTATCAACAACAAACTACGGCAAGTAGTTGTATCTTCAATTCATATTCTAACACATTTGGTACGATGGTCCTATATGTAATGACCCGTATTGGCAGAGGTATTATAATTAATTTATTTAATTATGTAAATAAGGATTTAGTGAATTAAATAGTGGTTTAATTAATTTTAGTGGTTATTTAATTTAATTAAATAATAGAATAATAAATTTAATTCAGAAATAATAAAAAATATTGGAAATCACAATATTCTATGAATGGGGTCGTCCCTTAGATTTAATTCAGCTTAGAGTTGAATTATATTTACGAATATATTCAATCGACGTCAGTTTGAACATAGAATTATAATATAATTAAAATAGGGCGCGTAACGACGCGACAGTTCGCTATTTGGCGATCTGAATTTCAACTGAATGTACAAGGTTCGTTTTAAGCCGTATTTCTGTGAAACAAGAAACGTGTGGAGCTAGTGGAGTATATCTTTCTAGTGGAAGAAAAAATGGGGATTTCGTCGTGTAGATTTTGATTCACGTCTAAATCAAATTTCAGAAAAGTCACTGTGGAATTCCTTTATAATTTATAAAGGAATTATTTATATTTTTAAAAGGGATTTCAATATAAATCGAATATCGGATTGACCCAGAAGTGAATATCAAGTTAGAAATTCATATAGGAATATTCTAGACCTGTATGGTATTCCACTGTTAATATAGACGATAATATTTATTTATAAATACTAAATTTAATTATATTTAAATATATTTATATATTTAAATGGGTCATCTAGAGCTTTAAAAATAGCCAGTTTTGCAAACGAAATCAGAATTCGACGAACCTAATTTTTTTGGATCCACAATGTCAAATAGTTGTTAGATTTCCAGCTTCGTGATTTTTAGAGTCACTGTGTCGCCGTACGGATTTTTAGAGTGAAAAACAGTCAGTATTTTGACGGTTAAAAATACGCTGTGTGAGCAAACGGAGTCGGAATTCGACGAAACCAGTTTCGTTGGGACCGTAATGTCGAACAATAGCTGCATGTCCATTTTCGTGATTTTTGGGTATCGTATGTGACTACAGGAATTTTTAGAGTACAATTACAAGTAATGATACAATAAAATCAATTATAATATTATTATTTGTACCCTATAAATACCACTAACACCTTCCTTCTAACCCTAGACTTTCCATTCTTTAGTCAGATAATTTCCGCCGTCGGTTCTTATTATTTCTACAACAAAAATTGCCACTTCTAAATTCTCAAATAAATGCAATAAAATTATATAAATCCCAAAGCTCGGATATTTTTGATTCTGGGGTGTTCCTCTTCGATTTGGTAGGTCTTTTAATGGGTGCGACAGTATTTCTGGAGCACGTTAGTTATAGCCGTACCTAGGGTTTCCTCGGCATTGAGATTTTGAGGCAGTATTATTCGATTTGGAGGCTTGTTCTGAACTCGCGGTGAGATTGAAGACATTGTCGGAAATTTTTGGTGAGGAACTGAAACAAAAAGCGTCGCATGTTGTCACCGTTGAAGCCTGGAATCACATTCCAGAATGGGTGTGCGAGCGAGATAAAAGTGGGAGGGTTCAATGGAGATTTTGACAAGAAGTTAAAGGATTATTTCGGTTTGAAAATCCGTGGAGAAATTGAAGTATGGATTGAGATGGAAGATGCGAAAATGGTTTAGATCATTTACTGGAACGTGCTTTCTTGGATCGGTGAAGAAGAAGATGATGAGCGGGTGGTTTAATGTTAAGAAGGAGATTAGTAAAGGCTTAATACATGATTAAGAAATGGTCAAGGTTTCTTTGAAATTAAATGCACTAGAAAGGGGGAACGTGATGTTTTGTTGAATGATGATGGAGTTATTTTGGGAATGGCCGGTTTAATTATTCTGGAGTTGGAATCTAAGAAGGGATAAGGATTTGGCAGTAGCATTAAAGTATAAACGTAGGTCAGGGATTTAAAAGCTTAATTTATTTTGTTAAGTAATTTCACTTGTGACGTTTAATTCCCATAGAACTTGTAACAGTAATAAACATGATTAGCCGGTTTTGTTTAGTCTAAAAGGTAATAATTAGATTAAGGTATAATTGTTTAATTACTTAGGATAATGATGTTTAATCCGTAATAACTTATAACATTTATATCTTCGTCATGCGTTATCAAAAATTGATGAAACAAGATTCGTTGGGATCGTATGGATGGTAGCTACACCATGGTACTGACTGGGAGCGGATTGAAGCTCATTTGAATTTACGGCGAAATAAATTGTTTGATTCAAATCAAACAAACAGTTTATCGTTCTTTAACGATGAATTGCCAAAGTGAGTAAATCTCACCAACTCTGAACAGTTTATAATTTCATGTTGTATTTTTAGAACTGTTAGATATTGGATGATTGACTGTGTGTTGACTGTTTGATTGAACTGCTAGTCAGTTAGTTGAATTTCTATATTGATTCTGTTTAACAGAATATATCATATGGAACTGAAAGTGATGTTGATGTTATTGTGTAACATCTGTGGATGCAGGGAAACAGGTTGGAGGAATCCGACTGGATTCCTCAACAGTTATTTTATTGTTTTTCATATATTTTGATATATGATGTGAATTTTAACCTGTTGTTGATTGTGTGTGTTTGAACGATATTGGCCAACGTGATTTGATATGTTAAATACCATAACATACCGAAATGTTGATAAGGGAATATTTTCAAAGTGATATTTGGAAATAAAATATTTATAAATGGAATATTTATAAATAAGAAATATTTATAAATTGGAATATTTATAAATTGGAGATATTTAGAAAAGGAAAATTATAAAATCAAAGAACAGATTTGAAAAGGAAATATTTGCAAACCATTTGCAAGTAGAATAATAGAAAAGGAAAGATTTGTAAATCATTTACAAATAGAATTGATAGGAAATATTTAGAAAATAAATAGAGTTATAAAAAGGAAATTTGTTTATAACTGAATAGGATGTTATAAAAAGGAAACCGTTATAAAAAGGAAAATGTTACTAAAAAGGGAAATCATTTGTAAAGTGAAGAACCGTTACTAAAAGTAAATCTTTATAAATGAATAGTTTATTCGAATTGAGTTGAAATAAGTATTCGAAAGTAGATATTCGAAGTGAGATAATCGAATAGTAGATATTCGAAGTGAGATAACTGAATCAGAAATATTCGAAGTGAGTTGATCGAATCTAGTTATTCGACATGAGTTAAATCGAATAGGATTTACTCGAAGAAAGATATTATCGAATATAAGTATTCGAAAGTAAGCAAATCGAATATAAGAGTTATTCGAATAGAGTTAAATATATAAGAGTTATTCGAAATAGTTATTCGAATAGAGTTAGATAAATAAGAGCTATTCGAATAGAGTTAAACACATAAGAGTTATTGAATGAGTTATTCGAAAAGAGTTAAGTAAGGAGTTAAGTAAAAAGAGTTAATCGATAGGGTAAATCGAATAGAGTTAATCAAATAGAGTTAATCAAAAAAGGAGCTAATCGAATATAGTTATTCGAAAAGAAAGGTTAAGTAAGGAAGTTAGTTAAAGAAATAAAGTGAACTTTGCCTATTTCAAAGTTAGAAATGTTGTTCAGTTAAGGTCTGAGAGGTAGTTCTACCCCAACTTGATTGGCTTCGTATTTAACTAAGAAATGGTTAAAGTTTGGCAGTAAAGGAATGGTTAAGGTTCGGCAGTAAAGGATGGTTAAGTGAATTTAGTAATTAAAGGAAATTGTTTGAGTTGGCATCGCGATGGTTTGTTTAAACATCTGTCTAAGTCCAATGAAGGAGTTTTGGAAATGTTTTCCAATTAAGAACCAGAAATGTTTTCTGATATAGAAAACAAGAAATGGAAATGTTTTCCAATGGTAATAACATATATTTTCTAAATTTAGAAAATAAGAAATGTTGAATATAGGGAAACATGAGATAAGTAAATTAATGAAATAAAGAGATAAATGTTAAATGATGTTTGATTAATAGAATTTCCATTTGGAAATAATATCGTTGTTTGCACACGTTTTTTTCTTCGATAGTTAACTCACAGACTATCAATGTTTTGACCAATTAACGTTGTTAATATGGAGAGACCGGTTGGATTATTATCCAAAGAACCACTCTGTATTGGCATAAGCGTTGCGAATCATATATGCCAAAGATAATTAAAGACGGAGTAAAAAGTGCAAGGGCTATTGTATAAGTCTTAGATAACAGTGTCTAAGATGGATGTATTGAATAGTGCCTTCGGTTCATCCTGTTCCTGGATGACTTGTAAGGATGGATGTCTGACAAAGTATTTCCAGACGATCACGTATATTGATTTCTCCAACCGTACCAAGAGTGGAAGCGGAGAAGGAAACTTCTTTTAGCTAACACATAATGTATGGTTGAGGACGTCAATCGGTGATTTGATGGATTTGACGATGTGGCATTCAAAGTGAATCTGGTGTGATGATAAAGCGTAACTTCTAGCCTCACAACCGGTAAATGACAGAAATCGGGCAGGCAGCATGGCTAAGTCGGTCGCACTGAAGTAAGGTGTATAATCACCTGATCTAGAGTTTCATTTACTTCTAAAAATCTATTGTTGATGCTGTCCCATTCGGGAAACGGTTGCTGATCCCAACCATTGGTGATATACATTCGATACACTCAAGCGAAATGAGTGGTCGGTCATGTGTGGCCGGGTTGCAGGATGTTCTTGTTGAACCCAGTGTATTCCTCTCTAGAGGTACATTAGCGAAAGGTGGTTCCATACCTTGTCATAGTTGGAAATCCATTACCCAATACGTGCTTGCGGTTTTGATTGTATACTATATATGTAGAACGTGAGATGAAAGCGTTCTGGTAGATGATTATTATACTGTGGTTGATAGACATTATTATAATATCAAAAGGTTTTTGATATAAAGGTAATTTGGATTCTCATAAGGGAAAAACCCGTTCCGTTATACGACGTGGTCTTATGAGATATCGTTTACTTGTTCAAACTGTTTTAAACTGTTTTACTCATACCAGTCCCATGACCGACTCAGAGTTTATTTTGTTGTTTTCCCTAAACTCTTGGGTGCCTAAATTTGTACGGGCAGTCAAGTAGTCGGGATTTTACAGATACACTTGAAGAGCTGGAGCAGGAGGCTTCAGGATTATATAGCTATAGTTATTTCCGCTGTGTTGTAAGTGTTGTACTTTGATAATGATGTATATTCAAGTACAGATGTATATTTCAAGTACAGATGTATATTTCAAGTTATGTTATATATATTATATGTTATTCATTCCGCTGTGAGGTTCGTGTTACTCTGATGTTGTGTTCTTCTTCTTCTTCTATTCTAAGTTTCTATCTTATCTATCCTCACTCTCTGTTTTCTTTCTATTAATTTCCTGATTTTCGGTTTAATTTCGGGTTGTACTTGTGTTTTTGGTCAGCTCAAATTGGACCGGATTTTCGGGTCATTACAGTTGGTATCAGAGCTTAAGTTAAGAATTACCTTGGCTCTGTGGCGTGACTCGGTAGAGATAGGGTTAGTAATACCATAGATTGAGTTGAGTGTATAGTGAACGTATTTGTTATTGATATAAAAATTTGTTTTATATTGTGGAGATTTATTGGTTGAGTCGTTTATGAGTTTTGGTCGATCAGTTTGATCCACTGTATCGGTAGGAGTTACTAAACACTTGAATACGACGGGTCGACACGATATGTTTTGAAAAGAGGGTAAATTAAAATATGTAACCCAAGGTATATCTTGATATAAAGAAGATATATATATATATATATCAAAATTATAATATAGAGGATATATTGGTTGTTATTATAATCGAGTAAGATTATAAATTAAATGGTTATGTAAATAACCAATCAGAATTCATATAAGTGAAATACGTGAAATCAGATGGGTTAAATCTGAAATTTAAGCCAGAAATTGAACTAAAATTATGGAAAATTGGATAAGTGTTTGTAAATGGATTTGGACCAAAAATAAGGAAAATTTAAGATCCTGGGAGATTTTAAATTGTTTTACAAGCAGTGTGAATTATATTTTGAAATGAATTTCAAAGTAGAAATGTTTAGAAATGGGTTTATAGTATTGAACTCACTTCGATCGCTGGAAAATAGATTCCGATGATGACAGCTGCATCATCAGTATTCATTTTCGAGTTGTAAGTGACGAATTACTACCAGAGATACTGTTTTGAATTTGTTTTGGGAAAGACAAGTTGTGTTGAATTTCAAAATGGGATTTATAATAAAGAATGAATAAAGAAAGTTTGAAATAGAAATTGAATATAGAAAGTGAAATGGAATTTGAATATAGAATTCAAAAGGAATTCAAATATAGAATTTGAATATATGGAATTTGAATATAGAATTCAAAAGGAATTCAAATATAGGATTTGAATATATAGAATTTGAATATAGAATTCACATGGAATTCAAATATAGGATTTGAATATATAGAATTTGAATATAGAATTCAAATGGAATTTAAACTATAGAATTTGAATAGAAATTGAATAGAATTAACTAAGTTGAAGAGGAATTAGTTAATCGAGTTTTGAATTTAAAGTTGAACTTTGAAAGGTGAATTGGATTTTGTAAATGGATATTCGAAATCGAATATAGAACTTAAATTTCAAATTTGGATTCAAATTTGTTAATAAGCAAGTTAAAATATATTTGAACATGTCATGTTCAAATATAAAAGTGAAATAGACTAAAGAGTTAATTAACAAATTAATTAACGAATTGAGTTAAAACGATCAGGTATAGTTAAAATAGATTGGGCAGGTATAAATATACATGAGATAGGTATGGATAAGGTATGAAGGTATATAAATAGAATGCTTGACGAAAGGGTATGTGTTTAATTCATATATGAGATTTTATGCGCCGTATCGGCTAGCCGCTTGACTTTTTCTTTTTCTTTTGGTTTGGTGAGGACCATGGGAGGCTATTTGAAATATCCCGATGCTCCTAGTACAAAGGAGGTTATGGCGAATTTTTTTCGGGAATTTAAGGAGTTAGAATATTTTTAAGATAATTTGATAGTTAGAAATCAACGTATCGATATATATATATAGAAGTCGATAAGGAAACGAACTTAGAAATAGAATAGTAAAATCAAAAAGGAAGACTAAGAATAAAATCTAGTAAGAATAGAAAGAGGAAGCGTATACGTGTTTAAAAGTGAACAAGTAGTTGTATGGTATTGATTATTAAAGTAAGTAGTCATATCTGTTTTGACGTTATAAATGTTATTCAGTCAAGGTCTGAGAGGTAGTTATACCCCAACTTGATTGATTTCATTATTAACAAATAAATAGTAAGATTTCAGGCTCGAAGATCAATGTTGAATAAGAGTTAGTTGAATAAAGTATTTGGGTTGTCGTAACAATGTTTTACACAACATTCGTTTTAACCCAAATAAGTGTAAGCTTGGAAATATAATAAAGAATATTTCCTAAGTATAGAAATAAACGAGATCGGAAAAGAGATAAGTAATTGGAATATTTTCCAATTATAAATAGCATATATTTTCTAAAGTTTAGAAAATAAATGAAGGCGATATTCAGAAATGTTTTCCAAATAACATAAAAGGCCAATATGGTTATTGAAAATATTTGGTTAACAAATATTGATAAAGAAATAGAGAAGTGATTTAACTAATGGAATATTAATTAAGGGCTCAATGACATGTTCAAAAAGAAAATTTGATTTTTGAAAGAGTAAACTGTTTAAAACTCCCAGGGAAAGACTGTTTGAATTAAAAACAAATTTAACAGAAATTTGTGAAAGCAAATTTGAATTAAAGTAAAGCCAGTAAAGTGGTAACTGAGATTGAATTAGAATAATATCAAGACAAATTGGATTGTGAAATTCAAATTTGAAGTGTAACGTGATAATCAAGTTAAGAGTTGGGAATCGAGAAGAAACTCGAGTTGAAATGATATTTGTCTCGGATATAAGCGAATGGTTGTGTCGTGGATAAAAGCAGATTGGGATTTGATTGGGATGACCCTTGTATCCACTGAATTGATAACAGGTGGAAAGGATAAAATGATATGCCGACAAAAGGTACAAGTTTATATTTCTATTGGATATAAGATTTATGAGCCGAACTGGCAAGCCGCTTGGCTGTTTGATTTTCTTTTGGGTTGGAGATGGCCCAGAGAGGCGAGTGGCGGTTTGACGTATTGACCAGTACAAAGGAGGTGCTGGCGAAATTTTTCGAAAAATCAAGGTGTTAGAAAATTTTCAGGATTTTTGAAATTTTTTGTTGATAAAAATTAATTAATAATTTAATTGAAATTGAATTGGTTCAGTTGAAACTGAAGTTAAGAAGTGAACAAATATGTTCTAACCAGTCGGTAGGGTCGTTCTCTACCTTAGCAATTTCGAGGACGAAATTATTTTAAGTGGGGAAGATTGTAATGGCGCGCATTGGCAGAGGTATTATAATTAATTTATTTAATTATGTAAATAAGGATTTAGTGAACTAAATAGTGGTTTAATTAATTTTTGTGGTTATTTAATTTAATTAAATAATAGAATAATAGATTTAATTCATAAATAATCAAAAATATTGGAAATCACAATATTCTATGAACGGGGTCGTCCCTTAGATTTAATTCAGCTTAGAGTTGAATTATATTTACGAATATATTCAATCGACGTCAGTTTGAACATACAATTATAATATAATTAAAATAGAGCGCGTAACGACGCGGCAGTTCGCTATTTGGCGATCTGAACTTCAACTGAATGTACAGGGTTCGTTTTAAGCCGGATTTCTATGAAACAAGAAACGTGTGGAGCTGGTGGAGTATATCTTTCTAGTGAAAGAAAAAAAATCGGGATTTCATCGTGTAGATTTTGATTCACGTCCAAATCAAATTTCAGAAAAGTCGCTGTGGAATTCCTTTATAATTTATAAAGGAATTATTTATATTTTTAAAAGGGATTTCAATATAAATCGAATATCGGATTGACCCAGAAGTGAATATCAAGTTAGAAATTCATATAGGAATATTCTAGAGCTGTATGGTATTCAACTGTGAATATAGAGGATAATATTTATTTATAAATATTAAATTTAATTATATTTAAATATATTTATATATTTAAATGGGTCATCCAGAGCTTTAAAAATAGCCAGTTTTGCAAACGAAGTCGGAATTCGACGAAACTAATTTTGTTGGATCCGCAATGTCAAATAGTTGTTAGATTTCCAGCTTCGTGATTTTTAGAGTCATTGTGTGGCCATACGTATTTTTAGAGTGAAAAACAGTCAGTATTTTGACGGTTAAAAATACGCTGTGTGAGCAAACGGAGTCGGAATTCGACGAAACCAGTTTCGTTGGGACCATAATGTCAAACAATAGCTGCATGTCCATTTTCGTGATTTTTGGATATCGTATGTGACCACAGGAATTTTTAGAGTACAATTACAAGTAACGATACAATAAAATCAATTATAATATTATTATTTGTACCCTATAAATACCACTAACACCTTCCTTCTAACCCTAGACTTTCCATTCTTTAGTCAGATAATTTCCGCCGTCGGTTCTTATTATTTCTACAACAAAAATCACCACTTATAAATTCTCAAATAAATGCAATAAAATTATATAAATCCCAAAGCTCGGATATTTTTGATTCTGGGGTGTTCCTCTTCGACCTGGTAGGTCTTTTGATGGGTGCGACAGTATTTCTGGAGCTCGTTAGTTATAGCCGTACCTAGGGTTTCCTCGGCATTGAGATTTTGAGGCAGTATTATTCGATTTGGAGGCTTGTTCTGAACTCGCGGTGAGATTGAAGACATTGTCGGAAATTTTTGGTGAGGAACTGAAACAAATAGCGTCGCATGTTGTCACCGTTGAAGCCTGGAATCACATTCCAGAATGGGTGTGCGAGCGAGATAAAAGTGGGAGGGTTCAATGGAGATTTTGACAAGAAGTTAAAGGATGATTTCGGTTGCAAAATCCGTGGAGAAATGGAAGTATGGATTGAGATGGATGTAACACCCCACCTCCGCTAGTGTCACTCACAAAGGGAATGCACTAGCTTTGGTGGAGCATTATCTAGGTAAACATACACAAAAATATTACAAGACAGAACATATATAAAACAGCGGAAGAAAAACCAAATTTCATTTTTTTTAAAATCTAGTAAGGTCTAAAGCCTTTTACATCGAAATGCCATTAAATCCATTACATCGAAATCTGTCTTGCAATAGTAAAGAAGCATAAAACCATAGTCATAAATCATTCCCCAAGTAAAGCAGCCATAGCCAAGAAAGGTCCAAGCCATATATGATGATCTTGAAGCAGAAAGAAGTCCAAACTAAGTAGTAGTGCTTCCTCCCTGAGAACCTGGGGGGGGGGGGGGGGGGAACGGAAGAAAAAGAGGAGAAACAAACTGGGTCAGTCATAAAGACTGAGTAAGTCCTAGTGGCTTTCAGCATAAAACAGGTAAAGATAACATGGCATGAATAAACTGAAAGTAAACATAAGCATGATGACAAGGTAAGCTACAGGCACGATTAATCAAGTATAATATTGCAAGGTTTCTATTAAGTATAACATCGCAAGATTTCTAAGCTTCACTATTCCGCTATTTTCTTTGATTTCCTATGTTCTCTGCACCTACTGTACTAGTACCCCAACCCTTATCATCCTTTCCATGTATATGTACAGTCACTTGCCGTATATCGTATGGGTTTCATCACGTATTTCTATACTACTTCAACGTAGTACCACCATTCTTAAAATCGTTTGGACTGCCACCATTGTTCTGGCTGGTTTCCTTACCATGAACTATCGCATGTTCAACTAGGATTTATGCCACCTAGGACCACTAGGGATTATGCTACCTATTGAACGTTTTCTAGATTCGATTAGGATTTATGCCACCTAGGACCACGAGGGATTATGCTACCTAACGAATTCCACGTAACGATCTATTAATCGATCGGCTCCCTACAAGTCCTAGTTCGTTCATGTGTCTGCGTCATATGGCCCAATCATGAAATGTAGTCAATTGTGCTAGGTCCACCATAGGGTGTATCAAGCCCTATGGTGCCAACCATCGACACAAATCAAGCACGCACAGATAAACCTACTGATGCCCAATTTCTGCTTTTTCTGCTTCGGAGTGTGTGCACGCCCGCACTCCGTTAGAACCTACACTGGCGCACCCACACAGCCGTCGTTCTGGTCGCTTACAATCAGCCCAGTAATTGTGCCCCACCCTGCCTAGTTCCAGGGTACCATGATACATCTAGTGGGTTACTGCTGAAACGGACCGCGTAACTAGGGTTTCCGTCTAGTAGGTTAAGTGTTGTCATTTAAATTCGAGACTTAACCCCATCGGTCTAGCATGTCAAGTTGGTTAAGTTTTGTTATTCAAGTTCGTGACTTAACCCGTCTACGTGTCATGTCAAATTGGCTAAGTGTTGTCGTTTAAGTTCATGACTTAGCCCTACGAATCATGTGTCAAGTTGGTTAAGTATATTCAAGCGGTTCATGACTTAACCCTATCAAGTCATCGTGTCAAATTGGTTAAGTATATTCAAGCGGTTCATGACTTAACCCTATCAAATCATCGTGTTAAATTGGTTAAGTATATTCAAGCGGTTCAGGACTTAACCCTATCAAGTCATCGTGTTAAATTGGTTAAGTATATTCAAGCGGTTCAGGACTTAACCCTATCAAGTCATCATGTTAAATTGGTTAAGTATATTCAAGCGGTTCAGGACTTAACCCTATCAAGTCATCGTGTTAAATTGGTTAAGTATATTCAAGCGGTTCAGGACTTAACCCTATCAAGTCATCGTGTTAAATTGGTTAAGTATTTCAAGTAATTCATGGCTTAACCCGCCCACGTATCGTGCAAAGTTGGTTAAGTATTATCTATATGTTCCAGTTGACTTAACCCTGCCACGTGTCATGTTATATTGGTTAAGTGTCATTAGTCTAGTCATATTACTTAACCCACCCATTGGTCTGATTAACTGTTACGTTGGTTGAGCCTACACTTGTAAGTTTTACATGTTCTTAACTCATACCGGTTAGGTCACATTTACATGTCAAATTTCCATGTTATCCCACCTAACCCTCTAACCATACCTACGTCTTATTATGGTTTGTATTCCTTAATTCATTCATTATCACTACACCAAAACAACCAATTTGGCGCACCAGGATGTGGATATTTGATAGGGTTTTAAGCCGTATCAAATTTGATAGGGCTTATAGCCGTACCAAATTTGATAAGCCGTATCAAACTTTCATTTGCAATCCGCATCATCTTCAATGCTTGAAATCTCACCCTAGATCTTGAAGGGTTCGGATTGGTTCTTTTTGATTGTGCTTGGACCCGTATCAAATTCGAGTGGGAATTTCCCCTTTCCGTGTTTTTTTTGTGGTTTCTCCCTCTCCTCTTTTCTACTTCGGCCGAACCAAAAGGAATTGCCAAACCAAAAAGAAAAAATGGCGAAGCCCTAAAATTACGAAGATAGCGCTCAGGTTATCTCTCTTAACCACCTGCAGGCTTCCATCATCTCATCTATCTCAAGCGATGGATTTGGCGGCGTTCTGCGGAATTTTAAATTTGAAGTCTCTGGATAGTTAGCAAATTAAATGAGCTATACGAATTTATTCATATTCTCTTTTGCTTATTTCGCTAATACCTAATCACGGTTGTGGTTTTTCCTTGAATCTGATTTGAATTTTAGGGAATGGAAGAAAAAGGAAAAACAGCAGTCTTCTCCTGGGAGGGCTTGAATCTTCGTCATTACATTGACGCCAAACAACAGTCTTCTCCAATCATTTCAGGTTATGACCTATTTATTTTATATTAGCCTTTTTTTCGTATTGTTAATTGGGTTCGACTGCAATTACTAATGATTGGAATCATTATTCAAACTGCTAACGTTACTTCTTACCTGTTTTACTTATTTGTAAGATTTGAGTATGCTATTTTTTTAGTCATATTGTTGGTTTATGACTCCAATTTGCCTTATTGATATAAAATGTGTTCTTACTTAAGCTGGGTCCAAACATTTTTAGTACAATAACCTATGCGTAAGAGTACATTGATAAAGTGCAGAAAACAAGTATTTTTGTGGGTTATTAAGTTGTATTCCTTATGATAGAAATTTAAGCAAATCTATAAGCAGTTTCTAAGAAACCATGGGTATTTGTTACACTTATTACATTATTGAGATGTTGTTACATATTTGTACAACTTCAAAAGAAATATGTATGCATATTTGTCACAAAATATTATAATCTGCTAAGGAATAAATTTCAAAAGTAGGTAGGCATGCACATATTACTTTTAATTTACCATAATTTAACTCGGATAATTTTCGTCTAAGAGTTGAAAATAGCCCATAAGTGATATATATTGTACAACGCCTGCATAGAATTTTCGATTTGTCAAACAATAAATGTTTTCATGCACATTTGTTTTTTCCCAAAACGTTTTCCTATTGTTATTTCCTGTTTCAGTAAGTGCTTTGGATCTTGGTTCTGTTTACATATTTGCTGCATTTTATCCTTTTTCTTTCCCTACATAACCGAGATTCAGTAGCATAAATTCTATTTGTGAAGTATTTCAATCGTCACTTCAATGTAATGCAAGACATTTTCCATCTTCTCCTACTATTTAGAAGCACTCAAGTATACATAATTTTTCCATGTTGTTTGTAATGGATAAAAGAGATGATAAGTCATTCGTCTTTGCAAATAGTTTTAAAGTACGGTGTACTTGCTCTTCAATTTTCATTTTTTATTTTACCAACCTGCATAATTTCTCTGTAACGTTTTCTGTTCAATATTGTTTATTTTGAAAACCTATATGGTGAAAATAAATAAATTAATCTGCTAACATATGGGACAGACAATATACAAATATCAGTTATTTGATTGTGTATATGTTACATGCTACTATAAATTTCTCAAGTTAAATTGCTATTTTTTTCTCTAAGTATCACTAAGTGCACTGCACATGAATCACAAAGTGCCCATTTTTGACCATCAGCAAAATGGGATTACAACAATTATATGCACTTTTGAAGTATATTTTTGTTATTTATGTTCATTAGCGAATTTATCAGTAGTCGGACTGTCGATTCCAGTTGCAGAGCAAACACTATGTTCTATCCAAGACCGTAAAAACGTGTAAATGATTTTAGTTTTGGTGAAAAGAAAAAGGAAGATAACTATAAAGATGTTGGGAAGTGTGCTTAAAATTGGTTATTTAACTCTCTTCCACTAATACCAATATTGCTTTTTATCAATATTTGGTTGTTTATTGCAGTTGCAGATGTATCACTTTATTATGTGCAAGACTGCAATAATGTGCAAAAGCATAGTTTGAAACAATTATTTACACTCTTTAGGTGAATCTTCATCTATCTAGCTATTCAAGCCTTTTATCTGGATTCTTATTATTATTGTTGTCAAACATGCAAAGACTATTCTACATTCTCTTTTCAAAAATTTCTTTTTATTACTACCTTGGACAATTGCATAGCAAGGATCATATGTAATTAAATATGGCTATAGTTGTGCTACTGTTTATCTTCATTGGTTTGAAAACATTTTAAGAATGACAAAATACAGTTTAAAATCTATTATCAGTATCCACAAGATAAACTTTGTTCTATAATAAATAAGCTTGTCAAAATGTCTAACATGTTTAGTTCAAGTTCATTCTCTCTCACTTATTTTTGACTAGAGCATTTTTACAATAGATAAATTGAAATTTATTCTGATCAGATGTAATTATACTTTAGTTTATGGCATTGCCACATAATACATGAACTGGAATATAATTTGTGTCATCACCTGAGTTTTATAACAAGCACCTACAACTACAACTGCTATATGTGTAACAGTACCATACCCCATAGGGATGCACTAATTAGTTATACTAATTTAGTCAAGATAATATTAGAATTTGAATCTAAGTAGTCTCTTATGCCAACTACAAAGAGTCCTCAATGTGACCACAACTTTTACTTTTTTGACATAAACTATCAGTAATAAATCATGTTTCAATACCATGGTATATATAATTAAATATATTTGTAGTTGAATTCATTTTTCCTGTTCAACTTAAGTTCATTCTCTACCACTTAAATATATTTACATGATTACTTTCCTAATTGCAGGTTGTAAGAGGAGATTTCATTGTGTATTTCAACAAGATATTTGATGCACTTTGCAGACTCTCTACAGATTCAGATCCTAGTGTGCAAAGTGCTGTTTCATGTCAATCTTTTAAAGTACGGGCTTGTTTCATTTTAATTTACTGTACCTTATGATTTATAGGTTTATTTAACATGTTAAGCGACTCCAGTCATGAAATACGACAGCAAGCTGATTCCGCACTTTCTGAGTTCCTCCAAGAGATAAAGAACTCCCCTGTAAGTGTTCTATTTCATTTTTGTGATTTCTTTGCATGTGTAATAACTAGGCTATGTGTGGACTTGATATTAGAAAATTATCTGGCATTTTCACGAACTAATGTTTGCAGTCTTAGGATTACTTCTAACATTTCTTATTAAACTGGCATTCATCTGAAGACTGTTGATTATGGTCATATGGCTGAAATACTGGTTCAAAGGGCCAGTTCGCCTGATGCATTTACTCGTTTGACATCCATCACATGGGTAAGACACCAGATTGTGTTACTACTTTTTTTTTTAATGAAAATTCTTTTATGATCTTACTCCCTTGCGAGAATAAAAATTAGCAAGAGGGTATCTGATCTCTTTCATTTCTCCTTCTAATAAAACAGACTATTTCTGTTCAATTTATGCAGATAAATGAGTTTGTCAAACTTGGGGGCGAACAACTTACTCCATTACTATGCAGATATATTAGGTGCCATCTTACCTTGCATATCTGATAATGAGGAGAAAATCACAGTGGTACACATGATACCTTTTTATTAACTCATAGGTACAAAATTTTATGACAAGAGCATGTTGACAAAATGCCATGCTTCATCTGCATAGGTTGCCTGTGAAACCAATGATGGACTTCGTAATATTCGTGCAGATCCTTCAGAGGGATTTGATATTGGAGTTATTCTTGCCATTGCAAGGATGTACCTGTTTCAACCATATAAACATATTTGTCTGCTTAATTTTTTGGGATATGAAGATTCTAATAGATGTTGCATGTTTGGGGAGGTGTATATAGCGTCCCAATCATCATAGATACTTTGTCGGTTGAAGTATTAGAGATGCAATATGAATTGTAATTGTCTTTTAAAATCATAGAGCTACAATTGAAGTGGGTGCAAAATTATAGTGGGTTGGGTTTACAAACTCAGTTGTGGACTGAGGTATCGCGCCTGAGTTTGCAAACTCAGTCTGGACTGAGTTTGCAAACTCAGTCGTGGACTGAGTGCAAACTCAGTCGCGGACTGAGTGCAAACTCAGTTCCGGACTGAGTTTGCAAACTCAGTCGCTGACTGAGTGCAAACTCAGTCGCGGACTGAGTGCAAACTCAGTTCCGGACTAAGTACAAACTCAGTTCCGGACTAAGTTTGCAAACTCAATCGCGGACTGAGTTTGCAAATTCAGTCACGGACTGAGTTTGCAAAATCAGTCGCGGACTGAGTCCAAACTCAGTTCCGGACTGAGTACAAACTCAGTTCCGGACTGAGTTTAAACTATTTATAAAAAGTGGAACATGTCTTTTGAAATACACACTTAAATTTCATGCTTAAACGAATTGATTTTTCTAGTGATCCCGTTGAATCTTCGTATGGTTTACATATCTAATTGCTTGAAATCTGTAAGTGTCAAACTTAAGTTCTAAGATCCACCCTCTAGGAATATATTTTTGGACTCAAATACACATCTGAATTTCACACTTACTTTAGTTCGGTTTAGTCCAATATATTCATCATCTATTTACCTAACTTTATTACATCATATTAATGCAGGAAGGCGATTTTGAGATGAAACACATTGATAGGGTATGGTTCAAAATTTATCTTTTCAATACTTTATTTATCTTTCAAAAAGCTTCATAATTGTAAGCATTAGAAAGCCGTGTATGGTTCAAAATTCAAATTTATATTGTGTGATCACTTTTGCAGATTGATGTAAACATCCTCCCACTCTTTCATGTGGTAACTAACTCTCACCTGTGAATAGTTATGGCATTGTTGTTACATTAAGCTATTTAAAGTTGCAGTATTATCATGAATAGTTATTATACTTCTTCTCAAGTTTTTTCCTCTGTAAATAAATATGTATTCACTGTAAATTTACTTATATTGGCAGGGGAGGGAAGAATATGATGCATGATAGTGACAACAATGACGACGACGAAGATGAAGATGGCAAAGGGAAATCTACGGTGCTGAACAGCCAGGTGTAATTATACATTCAAAGAGTGTTTGTGTGCTTATATCTTTAGAAAAGAGAGGACTTGATCGAAGGCCACTGGTTCTTTTTTGTCATAGCTAAATTATTATTGTATATGCTTAATACATTGTTGAATAATATCGACCGAATACTCATTTCAATTGTTGTTTCAAGTTTTTCACTTCGACAATGGTCCTTGATTTGTATCATGTTTCATTCAATTTGGTCTTGATCGGTTATGTGATATTTGTTCTGATGTAAATTCTGTAATATTTGTTGTATTCAAATTGTTTTAATTCTGGAGCTCTTGCTGTATTTTTTTTTATGTTTTTTTTTTTAAATTAGATACGGTTTAAAACCGTATCGATCTATGAAGTTGATAGTGCCAGCATGCTAACTTGATACGGTTTTAAGCCGTATCAATTTAAAATTTTGATACGGCTTTAAACCGTATCAAATACATCAATTGTTAAGGTTTTAAGCCGTATCAAAATCATAAATTGATACGGCTTAAAACCGTATCAAATTGGTAATTTGATACGGTTTTAAGCCGTATCAATTTATGATTTTGATACGGCTTAAAACCGAATCAAAGCAACAAAGACGCCATTTTTTGATACGGCTTAAAACCGTATCAAATCGATTTTGATACTGTCATGAGCACTGCCAAATTGGGATTTTTGGTGTAGTGTATGGCGAACGAATCATGACCTCTCACATTAGACCGTGCACTTTGTGGCCACTGGATTTGCCGGGCGGTTCCGGGCAGATTTACACCACAAACTGGGTCTAACCTCGTGTCATAAATCGTTACGCCTACAATTTGGCCTTCGACCTCTCACATTAGACTGACACTTTGTGGCTACTGGATTTGCCGGACAGTTCCGGGCATATTAACACCACAAACCGAGTCTAACCTCGTGTCAAAGGTTCATTAATGGTCGTATTTCCCCCAAAATCCCAATATCAGTTCATGTGTTTAACATATAGAAATGTTCACGATTCACGTTTTTGCCCCAAAACGTGTTCCCAAATTATCATCATAATTCACTATAAGGTTATGCCAAGTTATAGCCCTTTATTTACAATACATGCCAATTACCCAAAACCCAACTTAGGCGCGTTCATATTAAACCTCTACTAAGTCATATATTATAATATATGTTTCAACTCCAAATTTTACAAAATTAACATATGCCCAAGTTCTAGATTACATGTAAATTTTACATATGCCCAATTCCTACCAAATTTACATATGTTCAATTCATGCCGTTTTACATGTATGCCAACTTACACATATACCAAGTTTCATGCCGTTTTACATGTGTCAAGATTCATGATTTACATGTTTACAAAGCTATGCTCAATTTACATAGATCCAGTTTATATACCCAAAATTACATGTATAACATGTTTACACCAATTTACCCATAACGAGTTCTAGCCAAATTACATATATCAAGATCCATGTCATATTACATAGATCAAGATCCATGTCAAATTATATATGCCAATCCCCATTCTTGCAATTACTATTATAATGACAATACCCCAAATATTCAATTTCATGTTAATGGTAGTAATACCCAAATATCCAATTTTTTATGTTATGCCATCAATCCCACCAAACACATATATCCAAATAGGTATTATCCCAATATTCCCCCGTATTCCATCGTACGCAAATCGCAGTTTAGGCCTAGGTCCGAAATTGACCAAGGTTCATCAAAAGAAAATAAATAGGGGGAGGTAGAAGTTGCAATAAAACAAGATCAGAAAGAAAACAACATAAATCATCATGATAGGAATAAAGATTACAACTGGATAATAAATTCAACATGAACCAAGAAAACTGATTTACAACAGGCTGAATAGATCATGAACCTGACATGGGAATAAAGATAGACAAGTCTCAAGAACCCAAGATTCAAGAAGCAACAGGAATGGGTCCGAATCAAATAAACATACTTAAATTCAATTCCACTTTATTCCAAGGCCATATTATAATTAAATGTTTAAATCTAAAAACAACTAGAACTTACAGAGCATGGCTAGTGAATTAAGAACTGAATTTGTTGTAAAAATGTCGCGGCGTTGTTAATTTATTGTCTTGAATCGTTGTAGAAGCAAGGCTATTTGGATCGATTTGAGTTTGAATGTTTGTACTTTGATTTGGAGACGGCGGCCGTGGTTCAAGAGGTATTTGTAACACCCCACACCCGCTAAGGTCACTCACTATGGGAATGCCTTAACTTCGGTGGAGTATTTTAAGTGAATATAGAACAGAAAAATTACAACAAGACAGATATAGATAATACTTGAAAATCTAAAACATCATTTCATTGCAGCAGAAGATAAACATGTTTAGTTACAACACCATAAAGAGTCAAGTACTAGATATCCATCCTGATAAAAACATAAGCACATAATCCCACTACATAACTAATAGCCATAATAAAAAAGATAAGTTGGGCTTTACATCACGGTCCAAGCTCCAAAAGATAGATAAAGAAATCTGATCAAAGCCCACTAGTGCCAGGCCCAACCTGAGGACCTGAGGGGAAAAAATAATAAAAACAATGGGGTCAGACATAAGTCTGAGTGAGCCCTATAACTTTAACAACACAATCATTAAAGTAATTAGGGTATGATATAAACTTGGTACGGTGATGACTGGGGATAAATAACTACACTAAGTAGCCAACTAGACATAGGATGAACTAAGATAACGGTAAAGACGCATCTACCCACCCAAGGGTAATTACTAACTGCACCACACCAGTCATTCCTACTTAAAGGTTGATCCCTCCCAAGGACTTAGAAAATTTCCCAGTAGTTTCGTGTACGCCTAGCTGACTACATAGGTGCCGTCTGCCCCTATCTCCACTAGGTGTACCCACTACTCCCAAGCGATCGGCTCCCTACCGTAGATACCCGTGCTGGCCCCACAGTGGGGTGTATCACTCCCCAAAGTGGCAACCTGATACAACCAATGGTGCACGGCTTATATCTACACGATGCAACAACGTCTTACCTACCAGCCCGGGTCCACACACGCATATGAAACCCGTTGGACTCGCGTTGCCACCGCTAACCCGTTTTGGCCTCTTATAGTCAAGCCCAGTACGCGTGTCCCGTCCTCGACATGGGTCGAGCCCAATAAGATACATATGGGTTACTGGTTGAAATGGCCCCCCACAAGCTACCCACCTGAGCTTGTCACTTTATCTAGTGCATCCCACTTAACCCTTTAATCATGTTTAATTACATGTTTCCACTTGGTTAAGTATTCTAATCGTATTTTCTATTGCCACCCAAGGCAACCCACTAGATTTCCACATGCCACCAAGGCACTTACATGCCACCCAAGGCACTTACATGCCACCCAAGGCACCCACTTAACCCCTCATGCCCCACTACATGCTTATCTGGTTAAGTGTTTCTTAATTGATTAAGAAGGTAACCGTTGTAAAGACCTCTCACATTAGACTATCTTTTATGGCAGCTGGATTTGCCGGTCGGATCCGGGCAGCCTTACGCCATAACCGAGTCTAACCTCGTGTCTTTACACTTGTCACATATTAAGTTTGTGCCTAAGACCTCTCACATTGGGCCAATCATTTGTAGCCGCTGGATTTGCCGGTCGGTTCCGGGCAGTCTTATGCTACAAAAGGGTCCAACCTCGTGTCTTAGTCGATTAATTACACCTAATTAATCACCCCCATATTTCGAATTAATTTTCCCTAATTAATTCCAATTTTAACGATGTACATAATTGACTCAATTATGTCCATCCATTTTATGGTATGCATAATCATACCAACTTCACACCATTTCATTAACATGTATATTAACCCCATCGTTCCCCACGTAATTCGCTAACATGACATAAAAGGGAAGATTCATCACAAATACAATGGGTTCAACTTGCATAACATTAGCATCAACATGGGTTTTAAAGGTGTCAACATGCATATAACATCAAACCCAACTAGCATAAATAACCAACCCAACTTGCATGAATCACATATGTCATAAAGAGGTTAACTTGCATAAGTGACTTATGTCATACAAAGGGGTAAACTTGCATATGTATGTATGACATACTAAGGGGTTAACTTGCCTATGTATGCATATCATACTAAGGTGTAAACTTGCACATGTTACTTGCATATAATCAAACACCAAACTTGCATAACATGTCTTATATGAACTTGCATATAATCATACACCAAACTTGCATAACATATCATATATGAACTTGCATATAATCAAACACCAAACTTGCATAACATGGTGTCATAATGGATCAATGTTTATCATAGCAATTTGCATAACTAGCATCATGAACACATAGCCTAACACTTGCACAACTTGCATAACATCATGATCATGTAGCATATAACTTGCATAACATCATGAACATGTAGCATATGACTTGCATAACTTGCATAACATCATGATCACATAGCATATGACTTGCATAACTTGCATAACATCACAAACACATAACATATTTCTTGCATAACTTGCATAACATCATGAACACATAGCACATAACTTGCATAACTTGCATAACATCACAAACACATAGCATATGATAACATAATCTTGCATTGATCCACATTCATAGCCATAACCTCATTATATCCTATCATAATCATTTCAACAATTGATCATTAAGGCTATAGAAACTCACAACTTGTTGATTAGCACTCCTATGAAGAAGATTAAGTTGCTAGAGTTGATTAGTAGTTGATTTGAGAAGCTATCTTCCTCTTTAATTTGATGGAGGCTCCTTCAAGTTGCATTTTGACGGCATTACGACGTTGTATCTATTTTTAGTATGAATTAGGGTAGTCTTAGGGTGTATTTATAGAGTAGTTAGGTGTTTTAGGCCATTAGATTAACCCTAAATCAGATTAGAGCCGTCAGATCTCGTCCTAGCCACCAAGCACAGCCCAAAAGCCATCAGGTTGCACCCAGGTCACACAGACCGACAGGGGGGGTCGACCCCTAGGGAGGGGGTCGACACCCATGTCGACCCCTGGGTCGACTCCCTCAGCCTGGCGGGAATTTTCCCGCCTCTTCTGAAATATTTAAATTTTTATATTTAAATCTGTTTTGAATTTCTGAAAACTTCTTCGGGCCTTAACTGGGTCATACGGACTCCGATTTTCGAAAACTCGGACTCTATTTCGCGTATTTTTCCGAGACGAACGCAATGGCATAGCCCGTTTCCCCTGATTCAGATTTTAAAATTTAATTCTGCCCTGTTTTATATTATAACAAGTTATTCAACACACGGGGTGTTACATTCTCCCGTACTTAAAGGATTTCGTCCCCGAAATCTCTAAGTCAAGAAGAACGTATCCTACCAACCAAACAACCATCTACTCAAACCATCAAACACTGGCATCCATTGTCCTTAAAGTTTCTAATTCTGTATGAACATATGCAAAGAGTGTGTGTATATGTCCGTATACTAATGCAAAATTAGGCCGTCTACTGATTCAGTCGACCTCCTTAATGCAAACCATGATAGTGCCTTGCATCCAATATGTATGCGAAAGAACCCTATCGACACATACTATTTCTACATGAGTGCACAATCATTCACCAAAATGCATCATCCATATGATAGCACAACCATTATACATCCATTAATATAGCTACCTACACACAATTATATGCAATATGCAATATGAAGTGATTGAGCCGATCTAGTGCCTAGAGTGTGTGTATATGCATCCACGAGCAACCACTAGCAACCACTTGCATCCACTCGCATCCATCAATCATAACATGTCTCAAACACATGTTTCAACCATAGGTTTCACCCTATCTAAAGGTCAAAGGTACTAATGAGAGGACATACTAAAGATAAGATAAGTACTAGACAAACGATAAAGGAGAAGTTAAAAGACATACCCTCAAAAAGGAATGGGTACTGCGAACGCATCTTCGCTTCTGTCTCCCAAGTAGCATTGCTCTCATCCTCTCCCCATTGCACTTTGACTAGTCGAACCTCCCTGTTTCTCAACTTCCTAATCTCTGACCCAAGGATGCTGGTAGGAGCTCGTCGAATAGTCGCATCACGCTCTACCTCCACTTCTCTAAGCAAACTCGGCTCTACCACCTCTGCGGTCTCATGTAGGCACTTCCTCAAATGTGACACATGGAATACGTCATGTACCCCACTAAGTCTCTCGGGTAAATCCACTCTATATGCCATCCGTCCAATCCTTTACTTAATAGGAAACGGTCCTACAAATCTTGGTGCTAACTTCCCAACGGACCCAAAGCGAACAACATTCCATAATGGAGATACTTTGACAAAGACCATGTCCCCAACATCAAACTCCAGATCCGTCCTCCTCTTATCCGCGTAAGATTTCTGTCTGTCTTGCGTCGCTTTCATCCTTCTTCGAATCAAATCAATCTTTTCCGAAGTCTCTCTAACCATATCAGGCCCAAGCAAGATCTTATCCGTAGATTCCCACCAACATGTAGGTGATCGACAAGGCCTTCCATAAAGAGCTTCGAAAGGAGCCATGCCAATACTGGACTGAAAGCTGTTATTATACGCGAACTCCACCAATGGAAGATGCTCTTCCCATGTACCTCCAAAATCCAAGATACAAAGCCTCAAAAGGTCTTCCAGAACACGATTCACCCTCTCGGTCTGGCCGTCCGTCTGAGGATGATATGCGGTGCTCAAACACAACTGAGTCCCCACTGCTTCTTGCAAACTCTTCCAAAACTCGCTAGTGAAGATAGGATCTCGATCACTCACTATGCTAGAGGGTACCCCATGCAATCGAACTATCTCTCGAAGGTAAACTGAAGCTAGCCATGGAGCAGTCCTCTTGCTCTTCACGGGTATGAAATGGGCACTCTTAGTCAGTCTGTCTACCACGACCCAAATTCCCGTATTACCCTTCCTTGATCTAGGTAACCCATCAATAAAATCCATCGAGACGCTATCCCACTTCCATTGCGGAACTTCCAATGGGTGAAGCAACCCACCAGGTTTCTTTTGCTCCGCTTTCACTTGCTGGCACACCAAGCATCTAGCGACATACTCGGCCACTTCTTTCTTCATATCGGCCCAAAAGAAAACTCGCTTCATGTCCTGGTACATCTTGTCCCCACCGGGATGAATGGTCATCCTAGAACAGTGTGCATCATCAAGAATAGCCTTCCTCAAACCCTCGTCTTGCGGTACACAAAGTCTACCGTCTCTACGAAAGCACCCCCTATCGTCTAGGGTGTACCTACTCAAATGGCTGGACGACTCCCCTCTTATGAGCCTCTCTACCAACTCAACCAACTGTGGGTCGTCCCGCTGTGCCTCGCCAATCCGCCCCAAAAGAGTAGGTCTGACCTCCAAGGATGCCAGCAAACCGGGTATAAAGTCAACGGAAGATCTGAAATCAAACATCGAGATAAATTCCAAGCTTCGTCGTTCCACGAACAATGGACTCAAGGACAATCTTTTTCTACTCAAGGCGTCCGCCACCACGTTACCCTTGCCAGGGGTTTATGCTATCTCGAAATCATAGGATGCTAAGAACTCCATCCACCTTTGCTGTCTCAAGTTCAAATCCTTCTGAGAAAACAAGTATTTCAATGATTTGTGGTCAGTGAACAATTCGAATCTTTCTCCAAGAAGATAATGGCGCCAAATCTTAAGCGCAAAAACAATAGCGGCCAACTCTAGATCATGGGTAGGGTAATTTTTCTCATGCTTTCTCAACTGCCTTCCACCGTAGGCTATTACCCTTCCCTCTTGCATTAAGACTGCGCCCAGTCCTGTCCCACAAGCATCGGTATAGACAACAAATGGCTTACTCCCATCTGGCAACACTAAGACTGGGGCTGTGGTTAAAGCTCTCTTTAACCGTCGGAACGCATCATCACAATCTACGTCCCATGCGAAGACCAGATTCTTCTTTGTCAAGCGAGTTAATGGGGCTGATATCTTCGCGAAGTCCTTGATAAACTTCCTATAGTAGCCAGCCAACCCCAAGAAACTCCTCACCTCGGTAGCATTCTTCGGAACCTTCCAATCTTGAATGGACACTACCTTCGCGGGATCCATAGCTATCCCTTCCTTGGAGACCACGTGCCCCAAGAACCGCACTTCCTTCCTCCAGAAGTGACATTTAGAGAATTTAGCCTTAAGGCTATGCGCTCGAAGAGTCTCCAACACTTCCCTAAGATGTAGGGCATGCTCTTCTTCACTCTTAGAAAAGACTAAGATGTCATCCACAAAGACCACCACAAACTTATTAAGGTACTCCCTGAACACCCTACTCATCAAATCAACAAAGTATGCAGGGGCGTTCGTCAAACCAAATGGCATCACCAGCCACTCATAGAAACCATCCGGAGTCCTAAAGGCAGTCTTGTCTATGCTATCCTCAGCCACTCTTAACTGATGAAACCCCGTGGCCAAGTCCAACTGCGAAAACACTGAGGCGCCAACCAACTGATCAAAGAGATCATCAATCCTCGGCAATGGGTGTCTATTCTTCTTTGTGAGCTTGTTGAGTTCTCTATAGTCTACACAAAGTCTGAGGGACCCATCCGCCTTCGTGGCAAAAACTACTGGAGCACCCCACTCCGATATACTTCGTCTTATGAACCCTTTCTCAAGCAACTCCCCTACTTGCTTATGGAGTTCCCTCCTCTCACGAGGAGCCATGTGGCGCACTGGTAAAGATACTGGTTTAGCATTATCCACCAGATATATTCGGAAGTCTATCTCCCGCTTCGGAGGTAAGCCCTTCACCTCCTCAAACACATCCGAGTATTCCCGGACCACTCTAACAGATCGCAAACTCTCGACTGAAGCGTCAAGCGATTCAAGATAACTTAGCATAACAGAATCTATGGGATTACAAGAGATCTCGAGAGTGTTCCCCAAGCGGGTCATGAGCCTAACAACTCTCCTTTCGCAATCAAGAACGGCACCATTACTGGATAACCAGTCCATGCCCAAAATCAACCCATAGCCCGTGAAGCCCAAAACAAAAGCATCACATCTAAACTCAACGCTAAGTATAGAAATCTTCAAACCCAAACATATCATGGACAAATAAGTGGAGCCCCCAATTGGGTTTGAAACAACCAAGGGATCATATACTAGACTGGTTTCTAAGTGCAGTGACTCAACTAATGATGATGAGATAAACGAATGCGATGCGCCAGAGTCAAACAATGTACGGACAGGATGATCAAACAGAAAAACCATACTTTCAACGGAAATAGTGCTACCTCTTTCCTGAGTCGGTGGAACCGCGAGAGCCTGAACTTGCCCCCTTGCCTGACCTGGTGCCATAAGAGCTTGCACCTGTCCTCCTGAGGTAGATCCCGTCCTTTGCCCCTTCTTAGGGCAATCCTTCACTAGATGCCCTGCTTCGCCACAGTGGAAGCAGCCAGTCTTCTTCTTCTTCTTTCGACAATCTTTGCTTAGGTGGCCTGGTGTCCCGCAATTGAAGCACTTCTTCTTTCCCTTGCCACCGTTGCCTTTCCCACCCTTGTTTTGCTGTTGCTGTTGAGGTCTCTTTTGATCTCCTTTCTTCTCGGGTGCCGTACTAGCATTGGGACCCTTCTCTTCCTCATGCATGAGTGCCATGTCTACTAGCTTCTCAAAGGTGCCCCCCATAGGGATGTGAGTCATAGCCAATCCATGCATCGGTTCATTCAAGCCCTTAACGAACCTCAAAGCCTTCTTCTCCGGTGTATTCACCATGTCTATGCCAAACCTTGCCAATTGATTAAACTTGTTGACATATTCCTTCACTGATAGGTTCCCTTGCTTTAGAGTCAAGAACCTTTCCATATATAAGTTTTCCTCCGCCCTTGAGAGAAACTTTTCCACAAATCTCTGCCTGAAATCCGCCCAAGAGTCAACAGGGCGCTCTCCATTAATGACCTCCCACCAGAGTGAGGCCTCTCCCTTCATTAACCAAGCCGCTAACTTGACTTTCTTTCCTTCTTCCATCTCAAAGATATCTATCAACTCTTCCACCTCCTTAAGCCAATCTCTAGCTTCCACAAAAGTTTCAGATCCTTGAAAAGGTTTCCCTCCCATAGCCTTAAATTCCTTGCAAGTCTTAGCAAAAGTATCCGTGCGAGGATGAGGAGGAGGAGGAAGATCGGGTGCTACTGTTGGTGGAGGAACATTTGCTGGACCCGCAGTGGCGGCCCTAGCCTCCATCAATCTCCTATACCATACTGGTATCGTTACACCCTCCGGAAAGTTAAGATCTTCAGCCATGCTGAAACGAAAAAGGAAAGATTCAAAACGGAGAATTCGAAAGATAAAGATATGGCTATTGGGGATTATGCTTTTCTTTCAAAAACCTTTCTCTTTAAAGACATGTTTTTGAAAATACTTCTTCCAAAAATGTTTTTAGAAAAATAGTTTTCTAAAAATTTTATCTGTTCTGGTAACCTTCGCTCTGATACCACGTGTAACACCCCACACCCGCTAAGGTCACTAACTATGGGAATGCCTTAACTTCGGTGGAGTATTTTAAGTGAATATAGAACAGAAAAATTACAACAAGACATATATAGATAATACTTGAAAATCTAAAACATCATTTCATTACAGTAGAAGATAAACATGTTTAGTTACAACACCATGAAGAGTAAAGTACTAGATATCCATCCTGATAAAAACATAAGTACATAATCCCACTACATAACTAATAGCCATAATAGAAAAGATAAGTTGGGCTTTACATCACGGTCCAAGCTCCAAAAGATAGATAAAGAAATCTGATCAAAGCCCACTAGTGCCAGGCCCAACCTGAGGACCTGAGGGAAAAAAAAAACAACGGGGTCAGACATAAGTCTGAGTGAGCCCTATAACTTTAACAACACAATCATTAAAGTAATTAGGGTATGATATAAGCTTGGTACGGTGATGACTGGGGATAAATAACTACACTAAGTAGCCAACTAGACATAGGATGAACTAAGATAACGGTAAAGACGCATCTACCCACCCAAGGGTAATTACTAACTGCACCACACCAGTCATTCATACTTAAAGGTTGATCCCTCCCAAGGACTTAGAAAATTTCCCAGTAGTTTCGTGTACGCCTAGCTGACTACATAGGTGCCGTCTGCCCCTATCTCCACTAGGTGTACCCACTACTCCCAAGCGATCGGCTCCCTACCGTAGATACCCGTGCTGGCCCCACAGTGGGGTGTATCACTCCCCAAAGTGGCAACCCGACACAACCAATGGTGCACGGCTTATATCTACACGATGCAACAACGTCTTACATACCAGCCCGGGTCCACACACGCATATGAAACCCGTTGGACTCGCGTTGCCACCGCTAACCCGTTTTGGCCTCTTATAGTCAAGCCCAGTACGCGTGTCCCGTCCTCGACATGGGTCGAGCCCAATAAGATACATATGGGTTACTGGTTGAAATGGGCCCCCACAAGCTACCCACCTAAGCTTGTCACTTTATCTAGTGCATCCCACTTAACCCTTTAATCATGTTTAATTACATGTTTCCACTTGGTTAAGTATTCTAATCGTATTTTCTATTGCCACCCAAGGCAACCCACTAGATTTCCACATGCCACCAAGGCACTTACATGCCACCCAAGGCACTTACATGCCACCCAAGGCACCCACTTAACCCCTCATGCCCCACTACATGCTTATCTGGTTAAGTGTTTCTTAATTGATTAAGAACGTAACCGTTGTAAAGACCTCTCACATTAGACTATCTTTTATGGCAGCTGGATTTGCCGGTCGGGTCCGGGCAGCCTTACGCCATAACCGAGTCTAACCTCGTGTCTTTACACTTGTCACATATTAAGTTTGTGCCTAAGACCTCTCACATTGGGCCAATCATTTGTAGCCGCTGGATTTGCCGGTCGGTTCCGGGCAGTCTTATGCTATAAAAGGGTCCAACCTCGTGTCTTAGTCGATTAATTACACCTAATTAATCACCCCCATATTTCGAATTAATTTTCCCTAATTAATTCCAATTTTAATGATGTACATAATTGACTCAATTATGTCCATCCACTTTATGGTATGCATAATCATACCAATTTCACACCATTTCATTAACATGTATATTAACCCCATCGTTCCCCACGTAATTCGCTAACATGACATAAAAGGGAAGATTCATCACAAATACAATGGGTTCAACTTGCATAACATTAGCATCAACATGGGTTTTAAAGGTGTCAACATGCATATAGCATAAAACCCAACTAGCATAAATAACCAACCCAACTTGCATGAATCACATATGTCATAAAGAGGTTAACTTGCATAAGTGACTTATGTCATACAAAGGGGTAAACTTGCATATGTATGTATGACATACTAAGGGGTTAACTTGCATATGTATGCATATCATACTAAGGTGTAAACTTGCACATGTTACTTGCATATAATCAAACACCAAACTTGCATAACATGTCTTATATGAACTTGCATATAATCATACACCAAACTTGCATAACATATCATATATGAACTTGCATATAATCAAACACCAAACTTGCATAACATGGTGTCATAATGGATCAATGTTTATCATAGCAATTTGCATAACTAGCATCATGAACACATAGCCTAACACTTGCACAACTTGCATAACATCATGATCATGTAGCATATAACTTGCATAACATCATGAACATGTAGCATATGACTTGCATAACTTGCATAACATCATGATCACATAGCATATGACTTGCATAACTTGCATAACATCACAAACACATAACATATTTCTTGCATAACTTGCATAACATCATGAACACATAGCACATAACTTGCATAACTTGCATAACATCACAAACACATAGCATATGATAACATAATCTTGCATTGATCCACATTCATAGCCATAACCTCATTATATCCTATCATAATCATTTCAACAATTGGTCATTAAGGCTATAGAAACTCACAACTTGTTGATTAGCACTCCTATGAAGAAGATTAAGTTGCTAGAGTTGATTAGTAGTTGATTTGAGAAGCTATCTTCCTCTTTAATTTGATGGAGGCTCCTTCAAGTTGCATTTTGATGGCATGACGACGTTGTATCTATTTTTAGTATGAATTAGGGTAGTCTTAGGGTGTATTTATAGAGTAGTTAGGTGTTTTAGGCCATTAGATTAACCCTAAATCAGATTAGAGCCGTCAGATCTCGTCCTAGCCACCAAGCACAGCCCAAAAGCCATCAGGTTGCACCCAGGTCACACAGACCGAAAGGGGGGGTCGACACCCATGTCGACCCCTGGGTCGACTCCCTCAGCCTGGCGGGAATTTTCCCGCCTCTTCTGAAATATTTAATTTTTTATATTTAAATCTGTTTTGAATTTCTGAAAACTTCTTCGGGCCTTAACTGGGTCATACGGACTTCGATTTTCGAAAACTCGGACTTTATTTCGCGTATTTTTCCGAGATGAACGCAATGGCATAGCCCGTTTCCCCTGATTCAGATTTTAAAATTTAATTCTGCCCTGTTTTATATTATAACAAGTTATTCAACACACGGGGTGTTACAGTATTTTAGCAGCATAAAGGTGTAAGAATGATTTGATATGAATTAGGTTTGGTCTAAGGGTGTTTTTATAGGTGTAGCAACTAGTTTAGGCCCTTAGATTAACCCTAGAATCAATCCGGACTGTCAAAACATGACTCAGGCTTCAAAAATGAGTTCGGGGTCAAACCAGGCCGACCAAGTCGACCTGTAAGGTGAGGGGGTCGACACCATGGTCGACCTGGGGGGTAGGTCGACCCTATGATCGACCCTATGGTCGACCTGCGGGGGGTAGGTCGACCCTATGGTCGACCCCCTGTTCCAGTCTGCCTGCAAACTGCTGAAACTTGTACAGGCCATAACTTCTTTATCCGGACTCTGATTTTCAAAAACTCGAACTCTATTTCATGTAAAATTTCGAGACGAATGCAATGGCGCAACTCATTTCCTCTGATTCTAATTTTAAAATTTAATTCTGCCTTGATTTCTTGTTTTAACATGTTATAAAAATACGGGTTGTTACATTCTCCCCTCCTTAAAGGATTTCGTCCCCGGAATCTTCAAGTTGAGAAGAATGTGTCCTACCATCCAATCATCCATCTACTCAATCATCAATCACAGGCATCCATTGTCCTTAAGAGATTTCTAATGCTGTATGAACATATGCAGAAAGTGTGTGTATATGTTCCTTATCTAATGCAAATGATCAGGCCTGATTGATCTTTTTAAATGCAAAATCTGTTTAGTGCCATGAATCCAACATGTATGCAAATAGTCCTAGTCATATAAACACTATATGTGTGCACAAACAACCATCCATATGCAACATCCACATGATAACACATTCAATTACATCCATAAACAAGTATAAACACTCATGCATATGCAATATGAAAATGTGACTGAGCCGATCTAGTGCCAAATGTGTTCATGCATCCACGAGCAACAACTAGCAACCACTTGCAACCATCAACCATAACATGTCTCAAACACATGTTTACATCCATTAGTTCCTACCTAAAGGTATAACCGAATGATAGAAGCAAGTAAAGAAAAACTTTGTGCCCATTCGACAATGTCAAAACTGGAAATCTATGTCACATATATACCGATTAGGAGAAGAACTCCCTAAGCACCAGCCCGAAGACCGAAATCAACATCAGGTTGACACCCAAAGAATTATTCAACCCAATGGATACCCTCAAGCCCCATCATGTATTACTAATAGATAAGTCATACTCCCTATGGGGTTTGCAACAGAAATAGGATTGAGAATAGGACCGAGAGGATATACTTAAAAGATAGCATGCAAGTAAGCTCTACAGGAAAAGAGGGATCAAGGATATATTCTTAAAAAGAGATATGATGCGCATGTCTAGTCTTCAATCTCCTAAGTCGCATTTCCTTGAGCTTAACTACGTTGTGCTTTGACCGTCTTTAGCTTCACAATTTCGTAGCTTCTTAATTCCTATTTCCAAAATATGAGTTGGAACTCATTTCACTGTCGCCTCTCGTTCCACTTTCACTTATTCTTTTTCTAGTATACTAGGCTTAAACATAACTGCATACTCATGGTTTCGTGCAAGCTCTCCAAAATTCACTGGTGAATCATGGATCTCATTCACTTACTAGAAGGTATTCCACATAAAGGGATTATCTCTTGAGAATAAACAAATGCCAACCATGTTGCCAAGTGTACTTACTAAGGTGATTTACTATAACTCATGCATAAGCGAAATGAATCATCCACCTTAGTGGCGAACACTACTCGGGATCAATAGATGTATCAAGAGATTCTAGGTAACTAAGCATGGAAAAACCCTAAGGGTTACCCTAGAATTCGAGGACATTACCGGGGCAAGTCAAGAGTCTAACTACCCTCTTTTCATACTCGAGAATGGTACCATTTCTGGACAACCACTCCAGTCCTAGAATCAACCCATAGCCCAAAAACATAAGCATTGCTTAGCCTAGACATTCTCAAATCTAAACAAGTCATGAATAAATGAGCCGATTACCCAACAGGATTTGAGACACAAAAATGGGGTCTTCTACTATGCTAGTACTAAGGTGCAGAGACTCAACTATCGAAGCAGAAATAAAAAGGATGTGATGTACCATAATCAAAAGGGTACGGACAGGATAGGAAGATAAACTAGGCTTTCCTACAAAAACATTTCTACCCTCTTGTTCTGAGCCTCTTTCGCCTTAACCACCCTTATCCCCTCTTATTAAACGTGTTAATAGGTCCCTCGAGAACTACCTCCATCGCACAGCAACCCTTCAAAGCTTGAAATAAGGTTAGTCGCAGATGGAACTAATGTGACTACAGATGGAGGAAAGAAAGGAAAAGGGATTCAAACAAGGAAACAAAGGATAATGCTAATGGCCTTTGGGGAATAGCCTTTAAAAATAAATCTTTTCTTGAAAAATGCTTCTTTGTAATTGGTTTTGAAAATAATTTCAAAAGGTTTTTAAAAGCTTTTGCCCAGTCTGGTAACCTTCTGCTCTGATACCAAATGTAACACCCCACCTCCGCTAGGGTCACTCACAAAGGGAATGCACTAGCTTTGGTGGAGCATTATCTAGGTAAACATACACAGAATTATTACAAGACAGAACATATATAAAACAGCGGAAGAAAAACCAAATTTCATTTTTTTAAAATCTAGTAAGGTCTAAAGCCTTTTACATCGAAATGCCATTAAATCCCTTACATCGAAATCTGTCTTGCAATAGTAAAGAAGCATAAAACCATAGTCATAAATCATTCCCCAAGTAAAGCAGCCATAGCCAAGAAAGGTCCAAGCCATATATGATGATCTTGAAGCAGAAAGAAGTCCAAACTAAGTAGTAGTGCTTCCTCCCTGAGAACCTGGGGGGGGGGACGGAAGAAAAAGAGGAGAAACAAACTGGGTCAGTCATAAAGACTGAGTAAGTCCTAGTGGCTTTCAGCATAAAAACAGGTAAAGATAACATGTCATGAATAAACTGAAAGTAAACATAAGCATGAGGACAAGGTAAGCTACAGGCACGATGAATCAAGTATAATATTGCAAGGTTTCTATTAAGTATAACATCGCAAGATTTCTAAGCTTCACTATTCCGCTATTTTCTTTGATTTCCTATGTTCTCTGCACCTACTGTACTAGTACCCCAACCCTTATCATCCTTTCCATGTATATGTACAGTCCCTTGCCGTATATCGTATGGGTTTCATCACGTATTTCTATACTACTTCAACGTAGTACCACCATTCTTAAAATCGTTTGGACTGCCACCCTTGTTCTGGCTGGTTTCCTTATCATGAACTATCGCATGTTCAACTAGGATTTATGCCACCTAGGACCACTAGGGATTATGCTACCTATTGAACGTTTTCTAGATTCGATTAGGATTTATGCCACCTAGGACCACTAGGGATTATGCTACCTAACGAATTCCACGTAACGATCTATTAATCGATCGGCTCCCTACAAGTCCTAGTTCGTTCATGTGTCTGTGTCATATGGCCCAATCATGAAATGTAGTCAACTGTGCTAGGTCCACCATAGGGTGTATCAAGCCCTATGGTGCCAACCATCGACATGAATCAAGCACGCACAGATAAACCTACTGATGCCCAATGCCTGCTTTTTCTGCTTCGGAGTGTGTGCACGCCCGCACTCCGTTAGAACCTACACTGGCGCACCCACACAGCCGTCGTTCTGGTCGCTTACAATCAGCCCAGTAATTGTGCCCCACCCTGCCTAGTTCCAGGGTACCATGATACATCTAGTGGGTTACTGCTGAAACGGACCGCGTAACTAGGGTTTCCGTCTAGTAGGTTAAGTGTTGTCATTTAAATTCGAGACTTAACCCCATCGGTCTAGCATGTCAAGTTGGTTAAGTTTTGTTATTCAAGTTCGTGACTTAACCCGTCTACGTGTCATGTCAAATTGGCTAAGTGTTGTCGTTTAAGTTCATGACTTAGCCCTACGAATCATGTGTCAAGTTGGTTAAGTATATTCAAGCGGTTCATGACTTAACCCTATCAAGTCATCGTGTCAAATTGGTTAAGTATATTCAAGCGGTTCATGACTTAACCCTATCAAATCATCGTGTTAAATTGGTTAAGTATATTCAAGCGGTTCAGGACTTAACCCTATCAAGTCATCGTGTTAAATTGGTTAAGTATATTCAAGCGGTTCAGGACTTAACCCTATCAAGTCATCATGTTAAATTGGTTAAGTATATTCAAGCGGTTCAGGACTTAACCCTATCAAGTCATCGTGTTAAATTGGTTAAGTATATTCAAGCGGTTCAGGACTTAACCCTATCAATTCATCATGTTAAATTGGTTAAGTATTTCAAGTAATTCATGGCTTAACCCGCCCACGTATCGTGCAAAGTTGGTTAAGTATTATCTATATGTTCCAGGATACTTAACCCTGCCACGTGTCATGTTATATTGGTTAAGTGTCATTAGTCTAGTCATATTACTTAACCCACCCATTGGTCTGATTAACTGTTACGTTGGTTGAGCCTACACTTGTAAGTTTTACATGTTCTTAACTCATACCGGTTAGGTCACATTTACATGTCAAATTTCCATGTTATCCCACCTAACCCTCTAACCATACCCACGTCTTATTATGGTTTGTATTCCTTAATTCATTCATTATGGCGAACGAATCATGACCTCTCACATTAGACCGTGCACTTTGTGGCCACTGGATTTGCTGGGCAGTTCCGGGCATATTTACACCACAAACTGGGTCTAACCTCGTGTCATAAATCATTACGCCTACAATTTGGCCTTCGACCTCTCACATCAGACTGACACTTTCTGGCTACTGGATTTGCCGGGCGGTTCCGGGCATATTTACACCACAAACCGAGTCTAACATCGTGTCAAAGGTTCATTAATGGTCGTATTTCCCCCAAAATCCCAATATCAGTTCATGTGTTTAACATATAGAAATGTTCACGATTCACGTTTTTGCCCCCAAAACGTGTTCCCAAATTATCATCATAATTCACTATAAGGTTATGCCAAGTTATAGCCCTTTATTTACAATACATGCCAATTACCCAAAACCCAACTTAGGCGCGTTCATATTAAACCTCTACTAAGCCATATATTATAATATATGTTTCAACTCCAAATTTTACAAAATTAACATATGCCCAAGTTCTAGATTACATGTAAATTTTACATATGCCCAATTCCTACCAAATTTACATATGTTCAATTCATGCCGTTTTACATGTATGCCAACTTACACATATACCAAGTTTCATGCCGTTTTACATGTGTCAAGATTCATGATTTACATGTTTACAAAGCTATTCTCAATTTACATAGATCCAGTTTTTATACCCAAAATTACATGTATAACATGTTTACACCAATTTACTCATAACGAGTTCTAGCCAAATTACATATATCAAGATCCATGTCATATTACATAGATCAAGATTCATGTCAAATTATATATGCCAATCCCCATTCTTGCAATTACTATTATAATGACAATACCCCAAATATTCAATTTCATGTTAATGGTAGTAATACCCAAATATCCAATTTTTTATGTTATGCCATCAATCCCACCAAACACATATATCCAAATAGGTATTATCCCAATATTCCCCCGTATTCCATCGTACGCAAATCGTAGTTTAGGCCTAGGTCCGAAATTGACCAAGGTTCATCAAAAGAAAATAAATAGGGGAGGTAGAAGTTGCAATAAGAACAAGATCGGAAAGAAAACAACATAAATCATCATGATAGGGATAAAGATTACAACTGGATAATAAATTAAACATGAACCAAGAAAACTGATTTACAACAGGCTGAATAGATCATGAACCGACATGAGAATAAAGATAGACAAGTCTCAAGAACCCAAGATTCAAGAAGCAACAGGAATTGGTCCGAATCAAATAAACATACTTAAATTCAATTCCACTTTATTCCAAGGCAATATTATAATTAAATGTTTAAATCTAAAAACAACTGGAACTTACAGAGCATGGCTAGTGAATTAGGAACTGAATTTGTTGTAAAAATGTCGCGGCGTTGTTAATTTATTGTCTTGAATCGTTATAGAAGCAAGGCTCTTTGGACTGATTTGAGTTTGAATGTTTGTACTTTGATTTGGAGACAGCGGCCATGGTTCAAGAGGTATTTTAGCAGCATAAAGGTGTAAGAATGATTTGATATGAATTAGGTTAGGTCTAAGGGTGTTTTTATAGGTGTAGCAACTAGTTTAGGCCCTTAGATTAACCCTAGAATCAATCTGGACCGTCAAAACATGTCTCAAGCTTCAAAAATGAGTTCTGGGTCAAACCAGGCCGACCAGGTTGTAAAAACCCGTAACTTCCCCGTGAAGGAAAGCGCGGATAGTTCGAGAACAAGCCACAACAGAACGCGGACGGAAGAACATTTCATTGTACATTACAACAATTCCATCAGAATACTAGAATATACAGAGTATAAATGAATATTACACAGAAATATCAGAGATTTAAATTACATTTAAGTACATAGCAGCGGAAAATAATACAATACACAACTGAAAAGGATATACGGATACAAAGCTTTCCAGATATCGTTCCAGCTGTAAACCAGGATCCTGTGAATATAAATCTGCAAAACCAAAACTACTAGCTGCCTGTGTCAAAATAAGGCACCCAGAGTTTAGGTTAAAACAATAAACTCCAGGTCAGTCATGGGACTGGTGTGAGAACTAAAACAGTTATTAATCTTTATTTTTGAAGTTAGGTAAATCAAGGGACCACGCCGTATAACACGGAACGGGTTTCCTCCCAAGAATACCAGTGCATAAAACAAACAGCGCAATGCTAAACAAAGAAAAATGAAGCTATTATAAGACCCAGTTCCCATCACACAATGCAACGCAAGTCGGAGGATAGGGTTTTTACCTTATAATAGCCAAGAATGCTTGATACGTTGAATACAAATCATTTGATACTATTATAAGTGCATAGTGTAAAAAAACAACTTCAAATCATAAGTATCAATCACAGGCGACATGAGCGTCCCATGCCACTATGTCGCCATATATAGGTTTACAAATAAAACCGCAAATGTCACGTATTTGGAAATTGGATTTCCATTTATGAACCGAGGCCAGGGATCGTCCTCTACCGATTCGAGACTCTCTAGCCCGAGCCTCAGGCAAGCGCGCAGGCAAGCCTTGGAGCGACAGGCCCGGTCCACCGATGTGGATTAAAATTCCTAAACACTACGTTTCCCCGCCCTTTGGGGCGTAAATGAGCCAACGAATGACTCCATCGGACCCGGATCGTCCGATCAAACCGAGGCGCCTCGCAACGGCAACAACCACACAGGTGAAAAGTATATAAATGTCAGGGCTGGTAGGTCACTGACACCACCCTAGCTAGAAAGAAACGCATGTCCTCCCTGAGGTCCTCTCCCG
Source organism: Allium sativum (assembly GCA_030737875.1). Taxonomy (NCBI): domain Eukaryota; kingdom Viridiplantae; phylum Streptophyta; class Magnoliopsida; order Asparagales; family Amaryllidaceae; genus Allium; species Allium sativum. The sequence goes on along the minus strand of CM060915.1, from coordinate 973,126,083 downwards.
TTTCTGGTTCACAACCGAGGTGTGAGGCTCGCGAATTCATGTTACACAAAGCTATGCCACACAGGCGGTGCTTTGATCATCAACCACAAGACCCTGCTTTTCAACAAAAGCCTTGATCATCTGCCACTTAGGCATGCCACACAGGCAATTCAATCCATGCGATTGATATCCATCAATATATAACCCCTGAGCTCGTACGTCTCAGAGAAGGGCGTTAAGCAAGAGAATAAATTCTCCGCCGCCAAACAGATATATATTTAATAGAAATCAATCACACAGACTAAAATCCAATGTCAGACACACAGTCCATTTACAAGTTCGTTCTGGGTCTGAACGAAACCGGAGGCACCTAGTACCCCGCATATCCATCGATCTCCAAGTACGTCTGGACGATCACCAACTGTTTCCATCTTCTTGGGTGTATAGCCCAATCAAGACCATCAGTAATCACCCAAACGACGTGAAGACCTCCGGTCTTCAACCACCGTCTTCCTCTTCGACACCACGTCGAATCAGTTATTCAGAATGGGATAAACCCGGTTTTTCTGAATAACTCGCGTATATAATAAACAAGTGTTACACAAACACAACATACGCCTAATTCCAATTCAGAATATTCTTTTATTCAAATATTCTTATACTTTGGGAAAGGTTCCCATTAATTTTATCAAAGATAAATTCTTTAAATTTATTCTTTAATCTTCTTTGAATATCAATTCAAACTAGTTGGGATTAACGAACCACACCGAAGTAATCATTTATTTTATTTCCCAATCCCAACCTATTCATCCCATGAAGTAAAACTGGTCATACTTCATATCTAACACCACGGTGTTATCGGTAAATTCAATTACCATTTCATGTTCAAATCTAATTAAAGATTTAACTATCGCCTGGAGCAAAACTGGTGATACTCCATTCTCGATCATTTCAATCTAATTAAAGATTCATTAAAACTCCACTTAGTTTTAATCTTTAACTGGGTTAAAGAACCAATGTCATTTAAAACACGGTTCACGATAAACCCAAAACCACATCCCATTAATTATCGGGTTAAAGAACGAGTGTTATTTAAAACACGGTCCACGATAAACCCAAAAATCAATATCAATTCAATTAAATATTATTTAATTGGTACACTTCATTAAATATAAATAAAAAGATTTAATCTTTTCTCAACTGGGTTCAAGAGCAGTGTTAATGAAGACACCATTCACGACAAACCCAAATCCCATTTGATATTAAATACAAGGCTCTGAATAGAAAATATATCGGCTTATATTCAATATCAAATTATACGACCAACAAATATCGTATGGGAAATAACGATGTATATATCTATATCTTTCAAATTTCCATAACAACATCTGTATGATCACAAAATCCAACATCGAAATATTCCAAAGACAATTTCGATTCAAATCCATTCCAATTCTATTATTGGAAATTCTGGTTATATTCAAAACCATTTCAAATCCAATTTATTTATTTACAAATAAATAGAATTATAATTCTAGTTCAAAACTAGTTCATTTCGATAAAAATCTATTTTTATCTTTTCAAATACGGAGTTTTTCATCCCAAATTTTCCCAAATCATTTCTTATGATTTTACACAAATTATTGATATTTTTAATAATTTTATCAAGGCCCGTACAGTCGATTTCCATCAACGGCCATCGAACTGCACTTATAGCGACCTTTTCCAAATTTGATTTGGACATAATTCCAAATCTAACCGTTAGATTTCTAATTTCTAATATTCGTTAGAAAGCTCTTTTCGATACGAATCCAACGGATCCGGTTTTAGGAGAATCCGACGGTCGGATCTCCCGTAATATCCGTTCGAAGTCAATGGTCCAAATTCGCGAACTGCCGCGGCGCGGCGCGTTCTATTCAAGCCATTATATTATATATATAATATGTATAATATATACTTCGTCGATTTCCCTTTAAAACGTATTTCTATAATTCGTTTTAAATTCGTTTTCGAAACAATTTCAACTTCATTTCTAATTCAAATCAAAATTGAATTTTTCCTTATAAATTCATTTCAAATTGATTTCAATTCAAATTGATTTCTAATTCAATTTCAGTTCGTTTTCAATTCAATTCAATTTCAATACGAATTCATTTCTATTCAATTTCAATTCGAATTCAATTCTATTCAATTTCAATTTGAATTCATCTCTATTCAATTTCAATTTGAATTCATTTCTATTCAATTCCAATTCGAATTTCAATTCTTTTCAAAATATTAGATTTTGAAATCACTTTCGATATTCATTATAAAATGATTAAAATCGATATAAATATCGTTCACGTCAAAATGGCGTCAATCTAATCAACACGGTTTCATATATTACTATTTTCAAATATTCTATTTCGAATATTTCTTTTTTTCAAATATTTCTTTTTCAAATATTTCTTTTTCAAATAATTCTATTCAAAACTGGAATGAGGCTCAATCAATTACCATATAATGGTAATTATATGGATTTTCTACAACACATGTATACAATAACAACGATGAATAATCAACCATCATCCAAAGTGCATTCTACACTGTATAAGCATCAAATATAAATATTCAACGCTTATAACAGTCTGTCAATCAATCGATCGACATACAACTAAACAATCGGGATTAGTGTACGTCAAATATCATCCCAATACCCGTGTGGGGTTTCAAACAACCAAACACAGATTTTATTTGTGCAGTTGGGCGATGTGTAAAATTTATCGTCCCAATCTATATCAGTCAAATGTGTGTGTATAAACAAATCGTCTGATTTGTTTATTTTTATTTCATTTCATATACACGTTAAAAATCCTATTTTTAACTATAAAATATTTTCCACTATAAAATATTTCATTTCATTTCACACCACATCACACAATCAACTACACATCAAAATCAAACAAACAAGCATACAAGCCGTCCATGGTCTGTGGACGACGGGTGTCGGGTGCTACTAAACACCGTCTGCATCCTAGTATATATTTTAACTAGAAAAACAAAATTAAAAGGTGGGAAGTTCTCACCAAAGCTATCCCAACTCCACGACACTTCATATGTAGAAATCTTCGTCGTTCTCGCCCTTTTGTCAATTTTCACTGCCCGTATTCTCTACATATATAAAAATCACAATTTTACTTCGCTATTCGATATATAATAATCGAATTTTTACTTTGCTATTCAATATATAAAAATTGAATTTTTACTTTGCTATTCAATATATAAAAATCGAATTTTTACTTCACTATTCAATATATAAAAATCGAATTTTTATTTCACTATTCAAATAAAAATTATATTTTTATATTGTTTTCCCATATAAGATAATTATAATTTTACTCTCTACATGTATTAAAAATTATATTTTTAATGCTCTACTATAATAAAAATTATATTTTTAATCCTCTACTATAATAAAAATTATATTTTTAATCTTCTACTACTATATAAAGATCACATTTTTATGAAGTCGTTCACACGATAAAAATCAAGCTTTTAGAATGTTAAAAATCTAAACTTTATACATAAAAATATCGCCTTTCTCTTTGTAAAAATCTCAACTTTCTATTTGTAAAAATCTTAACTTGTCTAAAAAAAAACTAATCTTTTCTACATCAACTACATATATAATAGAATCTGATTTTTAACAACGATTTTATATAATAATAATAAAAAGTATTCAAATTAGAAAAATCACCTTACTGCTGTTGTTCACAATCGCTACCACCAACATCTGAAAATCGAGCTCGTCCATGTCGCTAGGGCACACCACCGGAGACTGCAGGGTTCGCTTGTGATGACTGGAAGGGGAAAGGGGCGCGCAGGGGTTTGCGGAGGTGGCCAGGGGGTTTGGCGTCGGCGGTGGGTGCAGGAGGTCGGAGCGGTGGTCTCAGGCAAGGCGCGATTTAGGGTTTTCGGTTGGGGGAGGTTACGGGTTCGAATGGAGAGAGTCAGGAGGAGAGAGGCGTGAGGGAAGGAGGAGGGGGGATGGAGATGGCGGTGGGGCGCGCCATCAGGACGCGTGGCGGCGCGACGGTGGGAGGAGCGGCGGCTCCTCCCCCTTCCTTCTATCTTTTTTTTTATTTCATTTTCTTTGAAATGAAATTAGGGGGGGCTGAACGGTTAAGGAGAGGGAAGAGAGTTTAATTTTAATTTATTTATTTATTTTAATTTCATAAAGGTACTTTTATTTTCGACCTCGAAACGAGGCCCACCGCCTGTCATCCATGGCTAATTACCACCATTCCGAACACAATGGGATATGTATCGTAGGCTGATTCGATCGTTATGATCAGTTTTCGTCAAAATCAACATATAACTCTATATATTGAATTTGAACGCGCATTTCAATTTACTGAGGCCACATACTAACTCTAAAAATTCCCGAAAGATATTTTCTAACTTCGTATTGACGATACGGTCCTAACAAAACTAGTTTCGTCGAATTCTGAGACCGTTGGAAAAATGGCCATTTTCTAGTCGATTAAAATCAACTGAAACTGGTCAAACGCGTTATCCTTTGCCACGCTCACATATTGATTCGAAAAATTATGAAATTTTGAATCTAGCAATAATTTGACATCACGGACCCAACAAAAGTGGTTTCGTCGAAATCCGAGGTCGTTTGCAAAATCTCCTTTTTTAAGGGCCTGAATTTCATAGCGACTATTCAGAAATTTCAACTGGACATATCTTTTGATTCCCACTATGAAATTTTGATTTTTCAGATTCGTTGGAAAGATATTCACAATTAGATTCCATTATTTTTGGTTTCACTAAAATCCGGTTTATTTTGAATCCTGCACATCCATTTGAAGTTTGAAATCGAATTATCGAACTACCGCGCCATTTTCAATTCCTTTTATAAATATAAATAAATATTTATATTCTATCGTCGATTCAAACGAATATATACGTTCGAATTATATTCAAAATAAATTTCCCGTCGATATTATTTAAAATAATTCATTTTAAATAATCAAAATTCGCTAAAAATGCCAAAATAAAATTTTTTAAACTGGCCTAGATTTCCGGGTTATTACACAGGTCGACCTGTAAGGTGGGGGGGTCGACACTATGGTCAACCTGGGGTGTAGGTCGACCCTATGGTCGACCTGCGGGGGGTAGGTCGACCCTATGGTCGACCTGCGGTGGTCCAGTCTGCCTGAAAACTGTTGAAACTTGAACAGGCCATAACTTCTTCATCCGGACTCCGATTTTCGAAAACTCGGACTCTATTTCATGTAAAATTTCGAGACGAACGCAATGGCGCAACCCGTTTCCCCTGATTCTAATTGTAAAATTTAATTCTTCCTTGATTTCTTGTTTTAACATGTTATAAAAATACGGGTTGTTACAATGGAAGATGCGAAAATGGTTTAGATCATATACTGGAGCGTGCTTTCCTGGATCGGTGAAGAAGAAGATGATGAGCGGGTGGTTTAATGTTAAGAAGGAGATTAGTAAAGGCTTAATACATGATTAAAAAATGGTCAAGGTTTCTTTGAAATTAAATGCACTAGAAAGGGGGAACGTGATGTTTTCTTGAATGATGATGGAGTTATTTTGGGAATGGCCGGTTTAATTATTCTGGAGTTGGAATCCAAGAAGGGAGAAGGATTTGGCAGTGGCATTAAAGTATAAACATGGGTCATGGATTTAAAAGGTTAATTTATTTTGTTAAGTAATTTCACTTGTGACGTTTAATTCCCATAGAACTTGTAACAGTAATAAACATGATTAGCCGGTTTTGTTTAGTCTAAAAGGTAATAATTAGATTAAGGTATAATTGTTTAATTACTTAGGATAATGATGTTTAATCCGTAATAACTTATAACATTTATAACTTCGTCATGCGTTATCAGAAATTGATGAAATGAGATTCGTTGGGATCGTATGGATGGTAGCTACACCATGGTACTGACTGGGAGCGGATTGAAGCTCGTTTGAATTTACGGCGAAATAAATTGTTTGATTCAAATCAAACAAACAGTTTATCGTTCTTTAACGATGAACTGCCAAAGTGAGTAAATCTCACCAACTCTGAACAGTTTATAATTTCATGTTGTATTTTTAGAACTGTTAGATATTGGCTGATTGACTGTGTGTTGACTGTTTGATTGAACTGCTAGTCAGTTAGTTGAATTTCTATATTGATTCTGTTTAACAGAATATATCATATGGAACTGAAAGTGATGTTGATTTTATTGTGTAACATATGTGGATGCAGGGAAACAGGTTGGAGGAATCCGACTGGATTCCTTAACAGTTATTTTATTGTTTTTCATATATTTTGATATATGATGTGAATTTTAACCTGTTGTTGATTGTGTGTGTTTGAACGATATTGGCCAACGTGATTTGATATGTTAAATACCATAACATACCGAAATGTTGATAAGGGAATATTTTCAAAGTGATATTTGGAAATAAAATATTTATAAATGGAATATTTATAAATAAGAAATATTTATAAATTGGAATATTTATAAATAAGAGATATTTAGAAAAGGGAAATTATAAAATCAAAGAATAGATTTGAAAAGGAAATATTTGCAAACCATTTGCAAGTAGAATAATAGAAAAGGAAAGATTTGTAAATCATTTACAAATAGAATTGATAGGAAATATTTAGAAAATAAATAGAGTTATAAAAAGGAAATTTGTTTATAACTGAATAGGATGTTATAAAAAGGAAACCGTTATAAAAAGGAAAACGTTACTAAAAAGGGAAATCATTTGTAAAGTGAAGAACCGTTACTAAAAGTAAATCTTTATAAATGAATAGTTTATTCGAATAGAGTTGAAATAAGTATTCGAAAGTAGATATTCGAGATAATCGAATAGTAGATATTCGAAGTGAGATAATCGAATCAGAAATATTCAAAGTGAGTTGATCGAATCTAGTTATTCGACAGGAGTTAAATCGAATGGGATTTACTCGAAGAAAGATATTATCGAATATAAGTATTCGAAAGTAAGCAAATCGAATATAAGAGTTATTCGAAATAGTTATTCGAACTGATTTAAATATATAAGAGTTATTCGAAATAGTTATTCGAATAGAGTTAAATAAATAAGAGTTATTTGAATAGAGTTAAACACATAAGAGTTATTGAATGAGTTATTCGAAAAGAGTTAAGTAAGGAGTTAAGTAAAAAGTGTTAATCGATAGGGTAAATCGAATAGAGTTAATCAAATAGAGTTAATCAAATAGAGTTAATCAAAAAAGGAGCTAATCGAATATAGTTATTCGAAAAGAAAGGTTAAGTAAGGAAGTTAGTTAAAGAAATAAAGTGAACTTTGCCTATATCAAAGTTAGAAATGTTGTTCAGTTAAGGTCTGAGAGGTAGTTCTACCCCAACTTGATTGGCTTCGTATTTAACTAAGAAATGGTTAAAGTTTGGCAGTAAAGGAATGGTTAAGGTTCGGCAGTAAAGGATGGTTAAGTGAATTTAGTAATTAAAGGAAATTGTTTGAGTTGGCATCGCGATGGTTTGTTTAAACATCTGTCTAAGTCCAATGAAGGAGTTTTGGAAATGTTTTCCAATTAAGAACCAGAAATGTTTTCTGATATAGAAAACAAGAAATGGAAATGTTTTCCAATGGTAATAACATATATTTTCTAAATTTAGAAAATAAGAAATGTTGAATATAGGGAAACAGGAGATAAGTAAATTAATGAAATAAAGAGATAAATGTTAAATGATGTTTGATTGATAGAATTTCCATTTGGAAATAATATCGTTGTTTGCACACTGGTTTTTCTTCGATAGTTAACTCACAGACTATCAATGTTTTGACCAATTAACGTTGTCAATATGGAGAGACCCGTTGGATTATTATCCAAAGAACCACTCTGTATTGGCATAAGTGTTGCGAATCATATATGCCAAAGATAATTGAAGACGGAGTAAAAAGTGCGAGGGCTATTGTATAAGTCTTAGATAACAGTGTCTAAGATGGATGTATTGAATAGTGCCTTCGGTTCATCCTGTTCCTGGATGACTTGTATGGACGGATGTCTGACAAAGTATTTCCAGACGATCACGCATATTGATTTCTCCAACCGTACCAAGAGTGGAAGCGGAGAAGGAAACTTCTTTTAGCTAACACATAATGTATGGTTGAGGACGTCAATCGGTGATTTGATGGATTTGACGATGTGGCATTCAAAGTGAATTTGGTGTGATAATAAAGCGTAACTTCTAGCCTCACAACTGGTAAATGACAGAAATCGGGCAGGCAGCATGGCTAAGTCGGTCGCACCAAAGTAGGGTGTATAATCACCTGATCTAGAGTTTCATTTACTTCTAAAAATCTATTGTTGATGTTGTCCCATTCGGGAAACGGTTGCTGATCCCAACCGTTGGTGATATACATTCGATACACTCAAGCGAAATGAGTGGTCGGTCATGTGTGGTCGGGTTGCAAGATGTTCTTGTTGAACCCAGTGTATTCCTCTCTAAAGGTACATTAGCGAAAGGTGGTTCCATACCTTGTCATAGTTGGAAATCCATTACCCAATACATGCTTGCGGTTTTGATTGTATACTATATATGTAACGACCCGTATTCTACACATCATAGGATTGTAGAATATTTATTTCTTTCTCGTATGAAGTTGTATGGTCATATAACTTTGGGAAACATCTAATAGAGTCATTTCCCATGTCTATGATTTTTGTCGATTTTTAAATGACCATTTTGCCCCTAGTTGGTACTGTTTTGGCCATAACTTTTAATTGGAAAGGAATTTTGACCTGAAACCACTTCCATTGGATTCGTTTGATGGTTTACCTTTCCGTAGAGTGGTCATAATAGCCAAACGGACTTACCGTTTGGGAGATATGGCTGAAACAAGGTTTGGAGGGTGAAAAACTGCTTAACTGGGCCAAATCGGGTGATTAGTGAGTAGGCCGATAACCCATTTCGGGATTAGGGTTATGGGGAGGCTGAAATGAGATAGAGGATCATTCCATTTCAGTTTTCTAGCCTCCACTTATCACCAAGGATCCCTAAAAATGGCCTCCAACCTCTAAATCACCTCCAAATCATCTTTTGGTCAAGGATTAAGCTTAGCAACATCTAATCAAGGGAGATCTACACCAAATCAACCTTGGAGCTGCTGTTTGGCATTCATATTCCCATCAAATCATAGAATTATTTCAGATCTTAGTTTATTTGTGGCTAAGGTGAGTGATTTGCATAGTTTTACACTAATTATGGCTAGTTAAGGGTAATTAGTGTTGATTAGCGAATTTATACACTAATAAATTCGGGAAAAATGTTCATAAATTCTTAAATGATGTTTTAGACCTCTGATATGAATTTGGGTTAATTTGGTTAAGTTTTGCTAATCCTATCATTAGTTTCACCTAAATATGCTTAGGGGGAAATATGGGGTTTTGGGTATGTTTGATCCATTTTAACCTATCATGTTGATGTTATGATGTTTGTGGTTGATTATGTATGTTGCTATGACTGTATGAAATGCTTTGTGATTGATTTCAATAGTTAGAATGGTCGAAAACGTCGTCGAATGGCGTAAACACTTGCTGGAACAGTCTCAGAAAACAGTGCAGGGTTCGGATCGGATCGGACATAGGGCTCGGATCGGATATGTTAAACTGAGCAAAGAATCCGATCGGATCGGAACCCAACACTTGGGAAAAGTGGCAAAAAGGAAGGTCACGCTAGCTGAACTGGGATCGGATCGGATCGAGAAGGACGGATCGGATCGAGAAGGATGGATCGGATCGAGAAGGACGAATCGGATCGAGGAGGACGAATCGGATCGAGGAGAACGGATCAGAGTGAAGGACGAGGACACGGATCGGAACGGAGGCACGAGCTGGAGGGGAGATGACACCCGACCCGACCCGAGACGAAGCACCCGACCCGAACCGATGGAGGACAACCGACCCGAATCGCACCAGAAGAAGACCCGACCCGAACAGATGGAGGATATCCGACCCGAACCGATGGCTTGAGAAGGAACCCGACCCGACCCAGTATTGACCAATAACCCGAGATGCAAAGGTAGTCCAACATGGGAAGTTAGAGCTCAGAATCCAGTTGGGAACCGATGAGTTCACTTCATGGTTGGACTTTGCTGCGGGACGTGTGCTAAGGAGTTGTCGACGTTCATAACTTCGATTCACCACTAAGAATGAATGATGGGCTACTTATCAGTGCAGTAGGGTCATTATGACCTGAGGGGCAAGCTGATGGTAGCAAGACTACGTTATCAGTGCAGTAGGGTCATTATGACCTGAGGGGCAAGGTGATGCGTAGTAAGACTATGAGCCAGCGCAGATGGGGTGAATAACTCCATAGGGCAAGTGGACATAGTAAGGATTAGTAAGACTATGAGCCAGCGCAGATGGGGTGAATAACTCCATGGGGCAAGTGGACATAGTAAGGATTGGTAAGGCTATGAGCCAGTGCAGTGGGGTTCTTGTGACTCCATGGGGCAAAGTGGACATAGCAAAGGATTAGTGGCTACGTTATTAGTGCAGTGAAGCCATTTATGACTTCATGGGGGCAGAGTGATCATAGCAAGGTATGTTGGGTGATCGAAGTGGTGAATATCGTATGCTTTACGCACTGAGTGAGAGATGTGAGGATGGATGCTATGTTTGATTGATTGCCATCCCTATGACATGCACACCTCCCCCACCTCCGTATCTTTATATTGTTTGATATGATACCTTAGAGTGTTGTACAGTATATAGTGCTAACTCTTTGGTTGCAGGTCCAGGTTCAGGTATGTTTTAGTCTACCTGTTATTGTTCACTTTAGATGCTTATCGCTCATACCAGGCTTTATGTCTGACCCCGAGTTTTATGTCTCCTCTTATTACTCTGGGTGCTCACACGAGAAGACTAGAGACAGGTTAGCTGGTGATGCGCGAGTAGCTGATTCGGAGGCGGGCATGAGGCTTCCACGTATGATATATATATATATACACATTCTCCCTGTGTCGTTGGTGGTCGCTACTTGGGCATTAGTAGTGTACCTCATTTATCTTGCTTTTGCTTGAGACAGTTTGAAAAGTTGTAATAAGCTGTATTTTGGATTTCCGCTGCTATGATGTTTAGTTCTGATTTTCAGCTTATGCACTGTCCCTCCTGTTTTATGTCAAGTATGTTATTATTATATTTTGTTCTATGCGCTGTGAGACATTCTACAGGTTCTTTGTATGTTCATTTCCTTCTTCCCTTTCCTTCCGACGACCCGTTCCGTGCTAACTGGACATGTGTACAGCGCACCTTTGGAGTAAATGTCGGTTGGTGCGGGGCGGGCCGTCACACTTGGTATCAGAGCTCTAGGTTGCGTAGTTAACCTAGGGAAAGACACTAGGGAGAGATAGTACGTATATGAGAGCGCGTATTTGTGATTACTTTGGTTTTCAAAAAGCTATGTATATATATTATTAGTAGTATAAGAATGAAGTCGCACTGCACTAGCACCACTATGGGGTCGTTAATCGTTTCCCTTTTTCAGATTGACGATGAGCCGAGACACGAGGGGTGCTGGTAGAGGGACCAACCAAGGGAATGCCGCTAACATGAGGGCGATGTTTACTAACCTCATGAGAGACATGCTTAGAGAAGTGCAAGGGGCAGTTCCCAATCCCGGAGTTGGTGTTGGCCCAGTAGTGCAGGCGCCTAGGGTCGATTTCGCCAAGTTGTGCAAGGATTACACTAATCTTGGTGGAAAGCCGTTCCACGGAACGGAGTCGGCCACAGATGTTCAAGATTGGATGGATAGCTGTGACCGTATCTTCGATGACTTGGGTCTTGAGGATGCGATGAAGAGAAGGCTAACGTCTCGTCAGCTGCAAGGGCGAGCGATGAATTGGTGGAATGCCATTAGAACAGCTACTCCAGAGGACCAGGTTAATTGGGTTCAGTTCAAGGCTCGCTTTAGCGAGAAGTTCATTCCAGCTGCCCAGAAGTCAGTGTTGTTCAAGAGGTTCTTGGAACTCAAGCAGAATGGGAGGGCAGTTTCTGATTATATTGCTGAGTTCGACACTTTGTCGAAGTATGGACTGTCTCTCATTGATACTCCTGAGAAGAAGAATGAGAAGTTCATTACTGGTTTGGATGGATACTTAGGGGAAAGGCTTATTAATCACATCGATGAGACTTTTGAATCGATCGTGGGGAAAGCTTTGAGATCAGAGAGTCTTTACCCTAAGTCGAAGACTGAGGCTGCATCTGCAGAAGGGCCAAAGCCGCAAGCAGGCGGTGGAGGCAAGAATAGCTATCAGAATAAGAGGAAGCAGGACCAATCTAAAGGTGGCCAGAAAAAGAGTAAGAAGGATGTTGAGTGCTTCAGCTGTGGGAAGAAGGGCCATTATGCTAAAGAATGTCAGGCCAAGCCAGCGGAAAGGAAGTGCTACAACTGTGGTCAAGTGGGACATCAGAAGGATAAGTGTCCGTAACCTCTTAAGGAGAAGCAGATTGTGAAAGCATATGCTATTGATGCTGTTCCTTCTTCGTCGAATGCCCCAACTGCGGCGGAGAAAGGAAAGAATGTTGTTATTCAAGGTATGCTTTCTATTTATGATGTACCAGTTCGAGTTTTGTTTGATACTGGGGCTTCCGGTTCCTTCATATCTAGTGACCTGGTAGATATGTTGGGACTGGAACCCGAGATAGTCGATAGACCATTGATTGTGATGAACCCGATTGGTGGTTCGACTAGCCTTAGTATGATTTGCAGGAATTTGGTCTTATCGAGTCATGGATGTATGTTTGTATGTGATTGCTTTGTTTTGGGCTTTACTGGGTATGGCATTATATTGGGAGTCGATTGGCTCCAAAGATACGGGGTGGTGGTAGACTGTGAGGGCTTTTTGGTGACAGTGAGGGCGGATGATGGGCGGAGGGTAGTGTTTGGTAGTCTACCTAGTGATGGGGTTATGGCTAGTTTTGTAAATTCCCTCGACATCCCGCAGGATGAGTTGTCAGATGAGCCCATGGTTGGCCAGTATCCGGACGTCTTCGAGGAGGTGACCGGGCTTCCACCACACCGAGAGATTGAGTTCCGTATTGATTTAGTGAAAGATGCCAGACCTATAGTGATGCCACTTCGTCGTATGGCACCAAGGGAGCAGCGAGAGCTCGGGGTGCAAGTCAGCAATCTTTTGAAGAAGGGATTTATTAGAAGGAGTGTCTCCGAGTGGGGAGCACCAGTTGTGTTTGCCACTAAGGCAGATGGTTCCCTTCGTTTGTGTGTGGACTATCTCGAGTTGAATAAGGTGACGAGGAAGAATAAGTATCCTCTACCGCGGATAGATGATTTGTTTGATCAGCTGGAAGGAGCAAGAGTGTTCTCCCAGTTGGACCTCGCGACAGGATTTCATCAGCTTCGAGTAGCGGATGAGAGTGTTCCGAAAACGGCCTTTAGGACGCTGTCTGGATTTTATGAGTGGTTGGTCATGTCGTTTGGGTTGACCAATGCACCATCCTACTTTGTGGATCTTATGAATCGAGTATTCAGAGATCAGTTGAATAAGTTTGTTCTTGTGTTCGTGGATGATATCCTTGTTTACTCAAGGACAGAGGAGGAACACAAGGGACACTTGAGGACAGTGATGGAGGTGTTGAGGAAACACCAGTTGAAAGCGAAATTCTCTAAGTGTCATTTTTGGAGAAGGGAAGTAAGATTCTTGGGTCATGTTGTTTCAGAGAGTGGTATTGCCGTGGACCCTGCGAAGGTGGCTACGGTACAGGATTGGCCCACGCCCAAGAATGTAACAGATGTGAGAAGCTTCTTGGGATTAGCAGGATATTATCGTAAGTTTATCCAGGACTTCTCTAAGATAGCAGCACCGTTGACTCAGTTGACTAAGAAGAATCAGTCCTTCGTCTGGGACGGAGTGTGTGAGGATGCCTTCAAGAGTCTAAAGGAGAAGTTGACGCGTGCGCCAGTGTTAGTCATTCCTAAAGGGAATGAAGAGATGATGGTATACACGGATGCTTGTGGTACCGGACTGGGTGCAGTATTGATGCAGGAAGGTAGGGTTGTAGCTTATGCTAGTCGACAGCTAAAGCCGCATGAGAAGAAGTATCCTACCCATGATTTGGAATTGGCAGCGATTGTGTTCGCATTGAAGATGTGGAGACACTATCTCTTGGGAGAACGATTTGAGTTGTTTACCGATCATAAATCGTTAAAGTATCTCTTCTCTCAGAAAGATCTGAATCTCCGTCAGCAGAGATGGTTAGAGTTCTTGGCTTCGTATGATTTTGATATCGCATACACACCTGGAAAGGGTAATGCGGTAGCCGATGCCTTGAGTAGGAGACATGCCAGCTTAGGGGCAATGTTTCTTGAATGGAAGCAACTGGAGTATATCGCGGGGTTTGATTTCAGACCAAAGTGCGAATTGGATCCAGTTGTGCTAGCTAGTTTGGCGATCAGACCCACTTGGATAGAGCGGATTGGTTCTAGCCAGAGGAACGATCCTAATCTATTGGAAATCATCTCCAAGTTAGAGATGAACATCGACGGTGAGGAGATGAATGTGTATGGGCTTGATCGAGATGGATGGCTTCGGAAGAATGGAAGACTAGTTGTGCCCAACGTGAATGGTTTGAGAGATGAAGTGCTTAGAGAATGTCATCACTCAAAACTGACTATACACCCCGGTGGTAATAAGATGTATCGAGACATGAGACAGGCTTACTACTGGGAAGGGATGAAAAGAGACGTTGGGAAGTTTATATCCAAATGCATGAATTGCCAGCTAGTTAAAGCCGAGCAAAAGAAGCCTAGTGGTTTGTTGCAACCATTAGAAATTCCCGAATGGAAATGGGAGCAAGTCTCGATGGATTTCATCGACGGTTTACCAAGGACTAGATCGGGATATGATAGCATTTGGGTAATTGTGGATCGATTGACTAAGAGCGCAAGATTTGTACCAGTCAAATCGACCAGAACGGCAGCCAAGTTGGCAGAACTGTATATGAAGTGGGTAGTGAGATTTCATGGAGTACCCAAAAGCATTGTGAGTGACCGAGACCCGTTGTTCACTAGTGGGTTTTGGAAGAGCTTACAAGAGGCTCTAGGGTCAGGATTACATCTCAGTACCGCATATCATCCTCAAACCGACGGTCAGACGGAGAGGGTGAATCGTATATTGGAAGATCTCTTGAGAGCATGTATATTGGATTTTGGTGGATCATGGGATGACCATTTGCATCTAGTAGAGTTTGCATATAATAATAGCTACCAATCCAGTATCGGTATGGCTCCATATGAAGCTTTGTACGGAAGACCGTGCAACTCACCATCATGTTGGATAGAGACTGGCGAGAAGTTTGTGCTTGGACCAGATGTGGTGAGAGAAACTTCCGATAAGATCAAGATCATTCAGCAACGAATGAAAGCTGCCCAAGATAGGCAGAAGAGTTATGCTGATAGGAGGAGAAGAGACTTGAAATTCTCCGTTGGTGACTTGGTGTTTGTCAAGATCTCTCCGTTGAAGAGCGTGATACGATTTGGCAGGAGAGGCAAGTTAGCACCAAGATTTGTTGGCCCATTCCCTGTTCTTGAACTAGTCGGGAATTTGGCATATAGAGTTGGCTTACCAGAGAAAATGGCGGGAGTTCACGATGTATTTCATGTTTCCCAACTAAGGAAGTTCGTTCACGACTCAGATATGACTATTTCACCTGATCAGTTAGAGGACTTCGAAGTAGAACCCGAGGCGGTTGGGAACCGCAAGCCGATCCGTATTGTGGGGCACGATACGAAGCAACTTCGAAGGAAGGCGGTGAAGCTAGTCAAGGTTCAGTGGGGCGAGGACGAGAATGATTGTACTTAGGAGACAGAGGAGAGCATTAGGAAGGCATATCCAGAACTCTTTGCCTGGTAAGACTTACTTTGCGATTTAGTTATTCCGCAAGCTAGGATAGACTTATTTCACTTGTTTTGCATGCTTGATGGTTGTTTTATGGTTGATAGGCATGCGGGACCTTTGTGTGTGTTTGGATTAGGGAATTTCGGGCGCGAAATTTCTTAAGGGGGGGAGAGTGTAACGACCCGTATTCTACACATCATAGGATTGTAGAATATTTATTTCTTTCCCGTATGAAGTTGTATGGTCATATAACTTTGGGAAACATCTATTAGAGTCATTTCCCATATCTATGATTTTTGTCGATTTTTAAATGACCATTTTGCCCCTAGTTGGTACTGTTTTGGCCATAACTTTTAATTGAAAAGGAATTTTGACCTGAAACCACTTCCAGTGGATTCGTTTGGTGGTTTACCTTTCCGTAGAGTGGTCATAATAGCCAAACGGACTTACGGTTTGGGAGATATTGCTGAAACAAGGTTTGGAGGGTGAAAAACTGCTTATGGGCCAAATCGGGTGATTAGTGAGTAGGCCCATAACCCATTTCGGGATTAGGGTTATGGGGAGGCTGAAATGAGATAGAGGATCATTCCATTTCAGTTTTCTAGCCTCCACTTATCACCAAGGATCCCTAAAAATGGCCTCCAACCTCTAAATCACCTCTAAATCATCTTTTGGTCAAGGATTAAGCTTAGCAACATCTAATCAAGGGAGATCTACACCAAATCAACCTTGGAGCTGCTGTTTGGCATTGAGATTCACATCAAATCAGAGAATTATTTCAGATCTTAGTTTATTTGTGGCTAAGGTGAGTGATTTGCATAGTTTTACACTAATTATGGCTAGTTAAGGGTAATTAGTGTTGATTAGCGAATTTATACACTAATAAATTCGGGAAAAATGTTCATAAATTCTTAAATGATGTTTTAGACCTCTGATATGAATTTGGGTTAATTTGGTTAAGTTTTGCTAATCCTATCATTAGTTTCACCTAAATATGCTTAGGGGGAAATATGTGGTTTTGGGTATGTTTGATCCATTTTAACCTATCATGTTGATGTTATGATGTTTGTGGTTGATTATGTATGTTGCTATGACTGTATGAAATGCTTTGTGATTGATTTCAATAGTTAGAATGGTCGAAACGTCGTCGAATGGCGTAAACACTTGCTGGAACAGTCTCAGAAAACAGTGCAGGGTTCGGATCGGATCGGACATAGGGCTCGGATCGGATATGTTGAACTGAGCAAAGAATCCGATCGGATCGGAACCCAACACTTGGAAAAAGTGGCAAAAAGGAAGGCCACGCTAGCTGAACTGGGATCGGATCGGATCGAGAAGGACGGATCGGATCGAGAAGGACGAATCGGATCGAGAAGGAAGAATCGGATCGAGGAGGACGAATCGGATCGAGGAGAACGGATCGGAGTGAAGGACGAGGACACAGATCGGAACGGAGGCACAAGCTGGAGGGGAGATGACACCCGACCCGACCCGAGACGAAGCACCCGACCCGAACCGATGGAGGACAACCGACCCGAACCGCACCAGAAGAAGACCCGACCCGAACAGATGGAGGATATCCGACCCGAACCGATGGCTTGAGAAGGAACCCGACCCGACCCAGTATTGACCAATAACCCGAGATGCAAAGGTAGTCCAATATGGGAAGTTAGAGCTCAGAATCCAGTTGGGAACCGATGAGTTCACTTCATGGTTGGACTTTGCTGCGGGACGTGTGCTAAGGAGTTGTCGACGTTCATAACTTCGATTCACCACTAAGAATGAATGATGGGCTACTTATCAGTGCAGTAGGGTCATTATGACCTGAGGGGCAAGGTGATGGTAGAAAGACTACGTTATCAGTGCAGTAGGGTCATTATGACCTGAGGGGCAAGGTGATGCGTAGTAAGACTATGAGCCAGCGCAGATGGGGTGAATAACTCCATGGGGCAAGTGGACATAGTAAGGATTAGTAAGACTATGAGCCAGCGCAGATGGGGTGAATAACTCCATGGGGCAAGTGGACATAGTAAGGATTGGTAAGGCTATGAGCCAGTGCAGTGGGGTTCTTGTGACTCCATGGGGCAAAGTGGACATAGCAAAGGATTAGTGGCTACGTTATCAGTGCAGTGAAGCCATTTATGACTTCATGGGGCAGAGTGATCGTAGCAAGGTATGTTGGGTGATCGAAGTGGTGAATATCGTATGCTTTACGCACTGAGTGAGAGATGTGAGGATGGATGCTATGTTTGATTGATTGCCATCCCTATGACATGCACACCTCCCCCACCTCCGTATCTTTATATTGTTCGATATGATACCTTAGAGTGTTGTACAGTATGTAGTGCTAACTCTTTGGTTGCAGGTCCAGGTTCAGGTATGTTTTAGTCTACCTGTTATTGTTCACTTTAGATGCTTATCGCTCATACCAGGCTTTATGTCTGACCCAGAGTTTTATGTCTCCTCTTATTACTCTGGGTGCTCACACGAGCAGACTAGAGACGGGTTAGCTGGTGATGCGCGAGTAGCTGATTCGGAGGCGGGCAGGAGGCTTCCACGTATGATATATAAATATATATATATATATATACACACACACACACATTCTCCCTGTATCGTTGGTGGTCGCTACTTGGGCATTAGTAGTGTACCTCATTTATCTTGCTTTTGCTTGAGACAGTTTGAAAAGTTGTAATAAGCTGTATTTTGGATTTCCGCTGCAATGATGTTTAGTTCTGATTTTCAGCTTATGCACTGTCCCTCCTGTTTTATGTCAAGTATGTTATTATTATATTTTGTTCTATGCGCTGTGAGACATTCTACAAGTTCTTTGTATGTTCATTTCCTTCTTCCCTTTCCTTCCGACGACCCGTTCCGTGCTAACTGGACATGTGTACAGCGCACCTTTGGAGTAAATGTCGGTTGGTGCGGGGCGGGCCGTCACAATATATGTAGAACGTGAGATGAAAGCATTCTGCTAGATGATTATTATACTGTGGTTGATAGACATTATTATAATATCAAAAGGTTTTTGATATCAAGATAATTTGGATTCTCATAAGGGAAAAACCCGTTCCGTTATACGGCGTGGTCTTATGAGATATCGTTTACTTGTTCAAACTGTTTTAAACTGTTTTACTCATACCAGTCCCATGACTGACCCAGAGTTTATTTTGTTGTTTTCCCTAAACTCTTGGGTGCCTAAATTTGTACGGGCAATCAAGTAGTCGGGATTTTACAGATACACTTGAAGAGCTAGAGCAGGAGGCTTCAGGATTATATGGCTATAGTTATTTCCGCTGTGTTGTAAGTGTTGTGCTTTGATAATGATGTATATTCAAGTACGGATGTATATTTCAAGTTATGTTGTATATATTATATCTTATTCGTTCCGCTGTGAGGTTCGTGTTACTCTGATGTTGTGTTCTTCTTCTTCTTCTATTCTAAGTTTCTATCTTATCTATCCTCACCCTCTGTTTTCTTTCTATTAATTTCCTGATTTTCAGTTTAATTTGGTGTTGGACTTGTGTTTTTGGTCAGCTCAAATTGGACCGGATTTTCGGGTCATTACACTATATATCTCTAATGACAGTGTTATAGGATGTAAATTAACCCTAAAAGGGGTAAATAAGGTTTATTGAAATTTTTCGTAGAATAATGATTAGTAAAAATTAGCATAGATAATAATCAAAGTAAATGCAGAAAGTAAATAACAGACAGAAATACCAAGCTTTGGCAAAACCCAACCTACTGCTGGCCCAAGGTTTCTAATTGGAATTAAACAATTTCTTCACTTACAATTCTTGTAAACTCACGACTCCCACTCCCTTGATTGTTCTAACTCTAAGCGCAAACCATATTCCCCAAAAGTTTCTACTAGGTGTTAAATAATACAACGCTTACACCACCCCAACAAACAGGATGGTAATTAGGAGGGTTGGGGAAGGCTTTTATTCTCCATTCCCACCCCGAGGTTTTTGAACCTTGCCTTAGACCCATATCATAGACCCGGTGCGGGTCTGAAATTTTACCCCATACCCAAAATATGTATGGATCAGGGTAGACCCGACCCATCCCAGAACCTGACGAAATTGTGTACCAATATATATAATTTTATTTGTTTACATTTTTTATCACTAAATGATAAATTAAATACATTTAATAATGTGTTTGCAATGATTAGAGTGTTACTCAGGCTTTTGTCTCGAATACCAAAATTAGTCCAGGCCTACACGACTCAAACCATCGCGTGGTTAAACAACCTAAAAGTGTCGCCAAAATATCCAAGAACAAAGTTTAGATGGAGTTAGTCGAGTATGGTCATATCGGCTTGTCTAAACTGCTCAAATTTGCCTAAGAGCTTCAAGGTCGGTATAAAATCCTACAATGCATTTCGTATCCTAAGCTTCTGCACTAAAATTTGTATCCCTGCCTTTAACTCCTAAGGTCGGTATTGCCTTCAACTCCTAACTTTGTACCCACAACTCCCCGGATCGGTACGAAGACTTTCGTATCCCCCAAAGTCCATCAAATTCCTTTAAGTTTCCAGGATTGGTATAGGGAATCTCAAGCCCTAGGCTACAAAATCACCAAAGAACTAGGATACAAAGATAATGATGTATTAGAGTAAGAATAAAAACAAGTCCTCGAGATAAATACCGACCCCGCGATCCGTACCGATCCCAAGGTAAGAAAAGTTATGGCATGTGCATGCCTTCCTCTACCCGTATAACTCCTACCTGCTCCATCCTCCTATAGATACCATTCATTCGGCTCCAAGAAAAAGGTCAATACCTTGGTCATTTAATAATTTTAAAAGAAGATATTTGTAATGGCTCAGAATTTTCCCGGATTCAATCGATCGCAAAATCGACTAAGACCGTTCAAAACCCGAGTATGTTAACTCTGGGAATACAACAACATCAGAACCATAACAACAGACTTTTATAAACATTACAATAATGTTGCATCAGAGTACAGAATATATCAGAGTACATTTAATAAAATTACAGCGGAAGATAAATTACAATAAATTAAATACAATAAACAGCGGAAGACTTCTATGCTCTGGACACAGCTTAGGCTTCGATCCAGAATCCTGCTTAAGAGATAAATAACTGCAAAAAGCTACTCGACTGCCCATGTGGAAAAGAGGCCCCCCCCGAGTTTGCAAAGTGAAACAAACTACGAGTCAGTCATGGGACTGGTGTGAAAATTCTTAACTAATATAACTAAAAGCAATAAGGCAATCCAAGGACCACGCCGCTAACGCGGAACGGGTTTTAATCCAATGGATTGCCGGTGCATAAATTAAAGTAAATCGTTAAACAACGCAATGCTTTTTAGAAAAATGGAATCATCATAAGACTCAAGTCTCATCACACATTGCAACGCAAACCAGAGGATAGAGTTTTACCTTATGATGATTAAACATGCTTGGTACGATAAAAACGAATTTGATATTATTATTAGTGCGTATATGTTTCAAAAACATTTCAAAGTAAATGTACCAATCCTAGGAAGCATAGCTACCATATACTATGCCTCCATACTAGTAATACAATCAAGTCCGTAGGGTCGTATTGGGAATTGGGTTTCCATCATGAGTCAAGGCTAGGAATGATCTCCTTACCGATTCGAGACACTCTAGCTAATGTCTCAGGATCCCCCGCAGTGAACCCTTGGAAAGCTGCAGGGCCGGTCCGCACATAAGATTTTGCGAATTAGTTATTCCTGAACACACGTTTCCCGGTCCTATAGGACCTAATATCCGAGGCGCCTCATTCTATCATCCACATAAGTAAAAATGTCTGGGCTTCATACCATGACACCACTTTTAGCTAGAAAGTAACGTGCTGCTCTCCCTGCGTTCCCTTGCTCCGTTTTAGACTTAACCGGGGTGTAAGGCTCGTGAAGCTACGTAATACACAACGCTATGCTTTTCAAGCTGTGCTTTGATCATCATCCATAAGGCCTGCTTTTCAACAAAAACCTTGATCCATGCATCTTAGCATGCCACATTGTCAATCCATACCATACCATTGATTCCTACCAATATATAACCTCTAAGCTCGTACGTCTCAGAGAAGGGTGTTAAACACCAAACAGATATATATTTAGCAGAGATCAACTAATACTGTATTATAAAGGAATACAATGTCAGACATACAATCCATTTTCAAGTCCGTTCTGGGTCTGAACGAAACCGGAGGCACCTTATACCTCGCATATCCGAACAATTAACAAGTAGTCTGGACGGCCACCATTGTAGTCCCTTCAAGGTAGCTACTCCAGTCATGGGCGTCAATGGTAACTCATCCATTCGACGTGAAGGTCGTCGGTGTTCAATCACCGTCTTCAACTCTTCGACTTAGATTGACGAATAATCATTTGAAATGAGATTGAACTCGGACCTTTCAAATGATTCTCGCGTATATATCATTTCAAATCATTTCTTATCTTTAATATTAATTTATAAAGATTAAACTCTATTTTTATTTGTATAAAAATAATTGAATTTTATTTAACAACACTTCATGCTAATAGGCGCCCTGGCACTGTTTTCACCTAAATTTGTTTTACAAATTTCTCTAGATCTAACCGTTGGATTTTAACACAACTCATATCGTTGGAAAGATCTTCCCAAGGCGAACCTAATGGTTTCAGATTTGGGAAAATCCGACGGTCGGATATTTCAGCATAACTATTTAAAGTTACGATTGTCGAATTGCGAACTACCGCGCGCGATTCATTTAATTATAATTTACTTATATATATATAAGTATATATACATACAATTTCTTCGGCCATTTCATTATTGTGATTATCATAACAAGTAAAGAACACTTGGTTTCATCACATTTTGATATATCACACAATAATGTTTATTTTATTTTAATTTACATGCACATCCTAAACATAACAATGTATATTTTTCTTTTACCCTCCAATTCACACAAAAATGTATTTTTCGTGTATCATTCCAATTTAACAAAAATGAAGATTTTTGTGTCTTTTAAATTTTCTAACAAAAATGTAATATATTTTGGCGTCAACCTCAATTCTACAAAAATGAATGTATTTTTGTTTGTTTAATTCCAATGTAACAAAAATAATAGCCTTGTTATTCTTTCAATGCAAAACAAAAATAATAATTTCGTTTATATCTTTCAATGCAAAACTAAAATGATAATTTTGTGTCAATCTTTTCTATACAAACAAAATGATGATCTTGTGTTTCAATCTTTTCACATGAAAATGTAAATTTCATACCTTTACTCTTTTTAATGAAATCAAATTCATTAAAATGTACCATCGTTATGACTTTCATTGAAAACCAATGGAAAATTCTGTTCATACACCAAAAATTACTTAACATACACCCTTATTTTTCAATAAAAATCTAATACTAAAATACCCTTTCACGTAGTTTCATCTTTTGTATATAATCAACCGAACTGGCTTTAAAAGTACGAAAATCTTACGCAAACTAAATATGTTAATGAAAATGGTAATGAATTATTTAATTATATAACCTTGAATTTCAATTAAAAGAATATTCAGAAATATGTTATACAATATGTTATACTTTAGAAGTGTTGGATTTATTTTTTTCCAAAATTAAAGTATTTTTTTTTTAAATTGAGAGGTTTTTGTAATGTTTATAAAAGCCATAGTATTAGTGTAGGAACTATATTCATTTTGTTAAATCTTACTCATTTTGATGTAAAGAATTTCTAGTTTTGGGTAAATATGTTTTAAGTTTGAAGAAGAAAAAACAAAGATGATGAAAATAAGGATAATTATTAAAATGCATGGTGTATATAAAGTAATATATGGTGTATAGTAGTTTATTATAATTTTTGGTGTATGTTTAGCAACTTTTGGATGTATGAATAGAATTAGCCAAAACCTATTTACATAAAAATGTAAATTCCATATCTTTAATATTTCTAATGAAATCCAATTACATAAAAATGTAATTTTCTTCTTAATTCTTTTAATGAAAATCTTTTTACATAAAAATGTAAATTTCACTTACTTTAAATCTAATTACATGAAAATGTTATTTTTCCCCTTAAATCTGAATACAATAAAAATGTAAATTTTCTTCTTAATCTAATACATAAAAATGTAAATTTTCTTTTTAATCTAATTACATTAAAAATGTAACTTTTCTTTTTAATCTTAAATACATTAAAAATGAAACCCTTTTTTTTTAATCTAAATTACATTAAAAATGCAACTTTTCCTTTTAATCTAAATTACATTAAAAATGTAACTTTTCCTTCCATGATGAATTCTTCCTTTTATTTCTTTTATTTACATTAGAAAAATGTAAATTCTATTTCAATGTTGAATTCTACCATATTAATTACACTGTAAAATCTCCTTTTTAATTACAATGTAAATTGTAATTAACAATATAATGTAAAATTCCTATCTTTAAAATCTCCTTTTTAAATACAATGTAAATTGTAATTAACAATATAATGTAAAATTCCTATCTTTAATTACAATGTAAATTTTTATCTTTTTAATTACATTAAAAATGTAATTTACATTACAATGTCAAAATC
Source organism: Allium sativum (assembly GCA_030737875.1). Lineage (NCBI taxonomy): Eukaryota > Viridiplantae > Streptophyta > Magnoliopsida > Asparagales > Amaryllidaceae > Allium > Allium sativum. The sequence goes on along the minus strand of CM060915.1, from coordinate 973,101,610 downwards.
TTTCCTTTTTATTACATTAAAGATGTAATTAAGGTTACCATGTAAATTCTATTTCTTCTTATTACATTAAAATGTAAATAATTTTGCAGCGTCAAAATCAAATCTTTTAATTACATAAGAATGTAATTTTAATTTCAATGACAAAATCTTATCTTTTTAATTACATAAAAATGTAATTTTTTAATTGCGGTGTCAATCATGTTCATTTCTTATTTAACACATAAATACATAACGGTGCAAATATTGTCATTTCTAATGTAATACATTAACGGAGCAAATATTCATTTTCTGCTTAACACATGATGGTGTAAATATTCATTTTTTAACAAGATGTAAATTTCTTTTTACAAACAAACAAATTATCGTTTTACATTTAACAAAACAAAGACAAAAATGATAACTTTGTACATTTACAAATAATGACAAAATGATGTCTTTGTATATTTACAAAATAATGACAAAATGATGTCTTGTAATTTTTTCCTTTTGACTAAAATCAATGAAAAATGTAATTTTTATTATTTCAACTAAAATCAATGTTAATTTCATTACTTTCTTTTTAACAAAAATGATACTTTTGTTCTTATTTTCATTACACACAAAAATGAAACTTTTTGTCTTATTTTCATTATACACAAAAATGAAATTTTTCATTAATAAACAAAAGTGATTTCTATTCATTAATACACAAAGGTAATTTCTTTTCATTATATTCACAAATAAAAGTAAATTTCATGTACTTACAAACAAAAGTGAATTTCATGCTTTACAAACAAATGTCAATTTCTATTTACAAAACAAATGTAAATATTGTCACTTCTCTTTTTTTTACACAACAAAGTCATACCCTTTTTATTAACAAAGTTACAATAAAGTTGCAATCTTTTTATTTATAAAAACAAAGAAATTGAAAACTTTTTGATTAACAAACCAAGTTACAATATTTAATTAACAAAACAAAGTCACAACTTTGCGTTACAAACAACGTTACAACTTTGTATTACAAAGTTGAAATCTTTGTTCATATAAACAAAAGTAAACTTTTTTTTTTAATTTAAACAAAAGTAAAATCTTTTAATTTAACCAAAATTTAATTCCTTTTTATTAAGTTTACAAACAAAGTTTCAATCTTTTCCTTATATTTACAAATAAAGTTCCAATCTTTTTATTAAGTAACAATGGTAAAAACTTTTTATTTTATTTTTAAACAAACAAAAATGATTTTTTTTTATTTTATAAACAAACAAAAGGTATTCTTTATATTATTAAACAAAAGGCGAAATCTTTATGTTTAACAAAACAAAAGCGAAATCTTTCTTTTTACAAAATAATGAAATTAATGTTACTTTTTCTTTTAAAAATAATAACTTTTTATAATAATCAACAAAATGATATCTTTTTATGGTAATCAACATTACAATGAAAATATAATCTTTTATTTGCAACAAGATTGCATATCCGGATTCAATGATTTTGTTTCAAACGCCAATATCACAGCATCAACCAATTCACATCACAACATCAATAAATTCAAATTTCCCAACCACAAACAATACAGATTTCATAACGTACATAGATGGAATTCATATCGCAAGAAATAATTAAATTTTTAATAACTAAATTCAAAAATCTCACATCGTTATTGAGTTCTGCGCTGTTCAGATCCAAAATTTATCAAAAAATCAACTTGCTCAGAATTAGGTATAGTCAGTTTCATCGCGAAGATCTCGGACTCACGATCGTGGCGCACCTGAAATCATTCAATTTCGAGTTTGTACGCATTAGTTATGATTAAATTAAGATCGGTCAAATTTGAATTAAAGTAATTAGATAATTAAAGGTTGAAAAAGTCAACCTTCCTCCTTCTTCCAAACCAAGCCGTCATATGAACCCATAGGCTTCCAAACTAGGGTTGAAAATAACTCGAGATTGGTGAGGCTTTAAGACGATCGGGAGGTGGCACATCAGAGAGGGAGGAGAGGGCTACGTGCGCCGGGAGTATGGGTAGCCGCGGTGGGCCCTACAGGGGGCGGCGGGGCTGAGTTAGGCGCGGGTAGGGGGTGTTTTTCCTCGAAATTCTAGCACTTTTGGTTGATCATAACCGTATGGATGAAAAGCTTATCAAAATCCCTACAAAATTGGCTAAAGAACTGAAGGATTTCATTGAGTGGATTGAGAGATATTGAGGAGGGAAGTTTGGAGCTCTCTTGGCCATTGAGGAAGAAGATGGCGGCTGGAGCAAATAGATTAGGGTTAGGGGTTTTGTCATTTAGTGAATATTTATATTATTATATTCAGTAATTACCCATTAAGGCCCGTTTATCAACTTTGTCCGATTCCAGCCCAACGACTGTCGTTCTTACCTATTAACCCCTATTCTGGACTCATCTAGCTATGTCCCGTAGGCCCAAACGACTGTCTTGACCCAGCTTTTTTTATTTTAAAATATTTTTACTTTTATTTTTAATTCAACTTTACGTATAAATTCACTGGGGCCACATATTAACTTCGAAAAATCCCAAAAAATATATTTAGCTATGTTTTGACGCTGCGGACGTAGGAAAATTACTTTCGTTCAATTCTGAGCCTGTTTGAAAAATAGCCTTTTTCAAGTCGATTAAAATTGACCAAAATTGACCAAACTGAAATCTTTTTGCCATGGTCACAAATTAATTCTAAAAATTATGAAAAATTAAACTTAGCAATAATTTGACATTCCGAATCCAACAAAAGTGGTTTTGTTGAAAACAGAGGTCGTTTGAAAAATGGCTATTTTTAATATTAAAATATATATATAAATTCTACAGCGACTATTCTGAACTTTAAACTGGGCATAACTTTTGATTCCCGCTATAAAATTTCGATTTTTCGGATCCGTTGGAAAGATGTTTTAAAAGAGATTCTAATATTTTTGGTTTCACTAAAATCCGTTTTATTTTGCATCCTGTACGATCAGTCAAAGTTCAAGTTTGACTTTTCAAACTACTGCGCTATTTCTAACTCCTTTTATTATTAAAATTAAATTATTCATCCTAACTTCGATTTAAATAAATTTTTAATCATTATTATTTTAAATATAAAAACCCATTAAAATTAGTTAAAATAAATTTTTAAATTTACCCCAAAATTCAGGGTTGTTACAGTCTCCCCCACTTAAGAACTTTTCGTCCTCGAAAAGGAACGAAGCTAAAAAGTTGTTTAAGTATCCTATCTTAAATAATTTTATTTGTTGATTAAGGTTTAAAATATATAAATTTATATATTCAAAAATCATATTTCCAAAGATCGGATTATATATAATGAAAAATACGTTAATTATAAACTAGGCACTCTCAACTCATTCTAGGGCATTACTAACCCATCTCTAATGAGTTTTCTCATTCTAGGATACTACTGATCCTATCTCTAGTGAGTATTCCTTTTGGATATTACTAATCCAATCTCTGATGAGTCTTTTGTTCAGTTCTAATGAGTTGTATCCCAAAGATTTGACCTAACCAGAACTCTGATACCAACTGTAACGGCTCGGAATTTGCCCAGACTCAATCGATCGCAAAATCGACTAAGATCATTCAAAACCCGAGTACGTTAACTCTGGGAATACAACAACATCAGAACAATAACAGCAGACTTTTATAAACATTACAATAATGTTGCATCAGAGTACCGAATATATCGGAGTACATTTAATAAAATTACAGCGGAAGATAAATTACAATAAATTAAATACAATAAACAACGGAAGACTTCTATGCTCTGGACACAGCTTTAGGCTTCGATCCAGAATCCTGCTCAAGAGATAAATATCTGCAAAAAGCTACTCGACTGTCCGTGTGGAAAAGAGGGCACCCGAGTTTGCAAAGCGAAGCAAACTATGAGTCAGTCATGGGACTAGTGTGAGAATTCTTAAATAATATTACTAATAGCAATAAGGCAAATCCAAGGACCACACCGCTATCGCGGAACGGGTTTTATTTCAATGGATTGCCGGTGCATAAATTAAAGTAAATCGTTAAACAACACAATGCTTTTTAGAAAAATGGAATCATCATAAGACTCAAGTCCCATAACACAATGCAACGCAAACCAGAGGATAGAGTTTTACCTTATGATGATTAAACATGATTGGTACGATAAAAATGAATTTGATATTATTATTAGTGTGTATATGTTACAAAAATATTTCAAAGTAAATGTATCCATCCTAGGAAGCATAGCTACCATATACTATGCCTCCACACTAGTAATACAATCAAGTCCGTAGGGTCGTATTGGGAATTGGGTTTCCATCATGAGTCAAGGCTAGGAACGATCTCCTTACCTATTCGAGATACTCTAGCTAATATCTCAAGATCCCCCGTAGTGAACCCTTGGAAAGCTGCAGGGTCGGTCCGCACATACGATTTTGCGGATTAGTTATTCCTGAACACACGTTTCCCAGTGCTATAGGACCTAATATCCGGGGCGCCTCATTCCATCATCCATATAAGTAAAAATGTCTGGGCTCCATACCATGACACCACTTCTAGCTACAAAGAAACATGCTGCTCTCCCTGCGTTCCCTTGCTCCGTTTTAGACTCAACCGGGGTGTGAGGCTCATGAAGCTGCGTAATACACAAAGCTATGCTTTTCAATCTGTGCTTTGATCATCATCCACAAGGCCTACTTTTCAACAAAAACCTTGATCCATGCATCTTAGCATGCCACATTGTCAATCCATACCATACCATTGATTCCTACCTATATATAACCTCTAAGCTCGTACGTCTCAGAGAAGGGTGTTAAACACCAAACAGATATATATTTAGCAAAGATCAACTAATACCATATTATAAAGGAATACAACGTCAGACATACAATCCATTTTCAAGTCCTTTCTAGGTCTGAACGAAACCGGAGGCACCTTATACCTCGCATATCCGAACAATCAATAAGTAGTCTAGACCGCCAACATTGTAGCCCCTTCAAGGTTACTACTCCAATCATGGGCGTCAATGGTAACTCATCCATTCGACGTGAAGGCCGTCGGTCTTCAATCACCGTCTTCAACTCTTCGACTTAGATCGACGGATAATCATTTGAAATGAGATTGAACTCGGACCTTTCAAATGATTCTCGCGTATATATCGTTTCAAATCATTTCTTATCGTTAATATTAATTTATAACGACTAAACTCTATTTTTATTTGTATAAAAATAATTGAATTTTATTTAATAACACTTCATGTCAATAGGCGCCCTGGCACTTTTTTCACCCAAATTTGTTTTACAAATTTCTCCAGATCTAACCATTGGATTTTAACACAACTCATATCGTTGGAAAGATCTTCCCAAGGCGAACCTAAAGGTTTCGGATTTGGGAAAATCCGACAATCGGATATTTCAGCATAACTGTTTAAAGTTACGATTGTCGAATTGCGAATTACCGCGCGCGATTCGTTTAATTATAGTTTACTTATATATATAAGTATATATACATACAATTTCTTCGGCCATTTCATTATTGTGATTATCATAACAAGTAAAGAACACTTGGTTTCATAACATTTTGATATATAACATAACACACAATAATGTTTATTTTATTTTAATTCACATGCACATCCTGAACATAGCAATGTATATTTTTCTTTTACCCTCCAATTCACACAAAAATGTATTTTTCGTGTATCATTCCAATTTAACAAAAATGAAGATTTTTGTGCCTTTTAAATTTTATAACAAAAATGTAATGTATTTTGGTGTCAACCTCAATTCCACAAAAATGAATATATTTTTGTTTGTTTAATTCCAATAAAACAAAAATAATAGCCTTGTTATTCTTTCAACAAAAAACAAAAATAATAATTTTGTTTATATCTTTCAATGCAAAACTAAAATGATAATTTTGTGTCAATCTTTTCTATACAAACAAAATGATGATCTTGTGCTTCATTCTTTTCACATGAAAATGTAAATTTCATACCTTTACTCTTTTTAATGAAATTAAATTCATTAAAATGTAAATTTCCATCGTTATGACTTTCATTGTAAACCTATTTACATAAAAATGTAAATTCCATATCTTTAATCTTTTTAATGAAAATCCAGTTACATAAAATTGTAATTTTCTTCTTAATTCTTTTAATGAAAATCTTTTTACATAAGAATGTAAATTTCACTTACTTTAAATTTAATTACATGAAAATGTAATTTTTCTCCTTAAATCTTAATACAATAAAAATGTAAATTTTCTTCTTAATCTAATACATAAAAACGTAAATTTTCTTTTTAATCTAATTACATTAAAAATGTAACTTTTCTTTTTAATCTTAATTACATTAAAAATGTAACCCTTTTTTTAATCTAAATTATATTAAAAATGTAACTTTTCCTTTTAATCTAAATTACATTAAAAATGTAACTTTTCCTTCCATGATGAATTGTTCCTTTTATTTCTTTTATTTACATTAGAAAAATGTAAATTCTATTTCAATGTTGAATTCTACCCTTTTAATTACACTGTAAAATCTCCTTTTTAATTACAATGTAATTTGTAATTAACATTATAATGTAAAATTCCTATCTTTAATTACTATGTAAATTCTTATCTTTTTAATTACATTAAAAATGTAATTTACATTATAATGTCAAAATCTTTCCTTTTTATTACATTAAAGATGTAATTAAGGTTACCATGTAAATTCTATTTCTTCTTATTACATTAAAATGTAAATAATTTTGCAACGTCAAAATCTAATCTTTTAATTACATAAGAATATAATTTTAATTTCAATGATAAAATCTTATCTTTTTAATTAGATAAAAATGTAATTTTTTAATTGCGGTGTCAATCATGTTCATTTCTAATTTAACCGATAAATACATAACGGTGCAAATATTGTCATTTCTAATGTAATACATAACGGAGCAAATATTCATTTTCTGATTAACACATGATGGTGTAAATATTCATTTTCTAACAAGATGTAAATTTCTTTTTATAAACAAACCAATTATCGTTTTATATTTAGCAAAACAAAGACAAAAATGATAACTTGTACATGTACAAATAATGACAAAATGATGTCTTTGTATATTTACAAAATAATGACAAAATGATGTCTTGTAATTTTTTCCTTTCAACTAAAATAAATGAAAAATGTAATTTTTATTAGTTCAACTAAAATCAATGTTAATGTCATTACTTTTTTTTTAACAAAAATTATACTTTTGTTCTTATTTTCATTACATACAAAAATGAAATTTTTTGTCTTAATTTCATTATACACAAAAATGAAACTTTTCATTAATAAATAAAAGTGATTTCTATTCATTAATACACAAAGGTAATTTCTTTTCATTATATTTACAAACAAAAGTGAATTTCATGTACTTACAAACAAAAGTGAATTTCATGCTTTACAAACAAATGTCAATTTCTATTTACAAAACAAATGTAAATATTGTCACTTCTCTTTTTTTTACTCAACAAAGTCATACCCTTTTTATTAACAAAGTTACATTAAAGTTGCAATCTTTTTATTAATAAAGTTAAAATCTTTTTATTTATAAAAACAAAGAAAATGAAAACTTTTGGATTAACAAACCAAGTTACAATATTTAATTAACAAAAGAAAGTTACAAATTTGCGTTACAAACAAGGTTACAACTTTGTATTACAAAGTTGAAATCTTTGTTCATATAAACAAAAGTAAACTTTTTTTTTAATTTAAACAAAAGTAAAATCTTTTAATTTAACCAAAAGTTAATTCCTTTTTATTAAGTTTACAAACAAAGTTTCAATCTTTTCCTTATATTTACAAACAAAGTTCCAATCTTTTTATTAAGTAATAAAGGTAAAAACTTTTTTTTTAAACAAACAAAAATGAAAACTTTTTTTTATTTTATAAACAAACAAAAAGTAATCTTTGTATTATTAAAAAAAGGCGAAATCTTTATATTTAACAAAACAAAAGTGAAATCTTTCTTTTTACAAAACAATGAAATTAATGTTAATTTTTCTTTTAAAAATAATAACTTTTTATAATAATCAACAAAATGATATCTTTTTATGGTAATCAACATTAAGTGAAAATTTAATATTTTATTTTCAACAAGATTACATATCTGGATTCAATGATTTTATTTCAAACACCAATATCTCAACATCAACCAATTCACATCACAACATCAATAAATTCAAATTTTCCAACCACAAACAATACAAATTTGTAACGTACATAGATGGAATTCATGTCGCAAGTAATAATTAAATTTTCAATAATTAAATTCAGAAATCTCACATCTTTATTGAGTTCCGCGCTGTTCAGATCCAAAATTTGTCAAAAATTCAACTTGCTCAGAATCAGGTCTAGTCAGTTTCATCGCGAAGATCTCGATCTCACGATCGTGGCGCACCTGAAATCGTTCAATTTCGAGTTCGTACGCATTAGTTATGATTAAATTAAGATCGGTCAAATTTGAATTAAAGTAATTAGATAATTAAACGTTGAAAAAGTCAATCTTCCTCCTTACAAACCAAGCCATCATATGAACCCATAGGCTTCCAAATTAGGGTTGAAAATAACTTGAGATTGGTGAGGCTTGAAGACGATCGGGAGGTGGCACATCGGAGAGGTAGGAGAGGGCTACGTGCGCTGGGAGTATGAGTGGCCGTGGTGGGCCCTACATGCGCGGCGGGGCTGTGTTGGGTGTCGGTAGGGGGTGTTTTTCCTCGAAATTCGAGCACTTTTGGTTGATCATAACCGTATGGGTGGAAAGCTTATCAAAATCCCTACAAAATTGGCTAAAGAACTGAAGGATTTCATTGAGTGGATTGATAGATATTGAGGAGGGAATTTGGAGGGAATTTTGAAGCTCTCTTGGCTATTGAGGAAGAAGATGGCGGCTGGAGCAAATAGATTATGGTTAGGGGTTTTGTCATTTAGTGAATATTTATATTATTATATTCACTAATTACCCATTTAGGCCCGTTTGTCAACTTTGTCCGATTCCAGCCCAACGACTGTCGTTCCTACCTATTAACCCCTATTCCGGACTCATCTAGCTATGTCCCGCAGGCGCAAACGACTGTCTTGACCCAGTTTTTTTTACTTTAAAATAATTTTACTTCTATTTTTAATTCAACCGTATGAATAAATTCACCGGGGCCACAAATTAACTTCGAAAAATCCCAAAAAATATATTTAGCTATGTTTTGACGCTGTAGACCAAGGAAAATTAATTTCATTCAATTCTGAGCCTGTTTGAAAAATGGCCTTTTTCTAGTCGATAAAAATTGACCGAAATTGACCAAACTGAAATCTTTTTGCCACGGTCACAAATTAATTCTAAAAATTATGAAAAATTAAACTTAGCAATAATTTGACATTCCGAATCCAACAAAAGTGGTTTTGTCAAAAACAGAGGTCGTTTGAAAGATGGCTATTTTTAATATTAAAATATATATAAAAATTCTACAACGACTATTCTGAACTTTAAACTGGGCATAACTTTTGATTCCCGCAATAAAATTTCGATTTTTCGGATTTGTTGGAAAGATATTTTAAAAGAGATTCTAATATTTTTGGTTTTACTAAAATCTGTTAAATTTTGCATCCTATACGGTCAGTCAAATTTCAAGTTTGACTTTTCAAACTACCGCGCTAGTTCTAACTCCTTTTATAATTAAAATTAAATTATTCATCCTAACTTCGATTTAAATAAATTTTTAATCATTATTGTTTTAAATAAATTATTTTAAATATCAAAACCCTTTAAAATTAGTTAAAATAAATTTTTAAATTTACCCCAAAATCCAGGGTTGTTACAATATTGCCTCCTTGACCCCCAAGCTTGCTCCATCACTCGAAGAAGAAGAAACATACTTCTTTTTGGACATTTGGACATTCTGGATAGCATAGGTGTTAGACCAAAAAGTGATTCTAACACCCAAATTGACTAAAATTACGATAAAATGAGATCAAAAACAGAAAAGAGACAAAAGATTTATAGTGGTTCGGCGTTAAAGAGCCTACGTCCACTTTATTTCACTTTGTTTGATGATGTAAATGAAAATACAACAAGATATTCACTCAATCTCACTCATTTTTATATACATTCACTCAGTTATACTCAAAATACACTTTGAATGATGATTTGGATTGTTTGGGATTGCTGGAATTCGGTTCTCAAAGATACTCAAACTCTCAGAGTGCAAAAAAAAGAAAGATCCCTTCAAACGACCCTTGGGGGTCTATTTATTGGTGGAAACTTCTCTAGAATTCGGTTCGGATTGGACCTACGTGGCTCCTATCCCACCACTTTCGGGTTCAGATAGATTTTGGTATTGACAGCGCATAGGGTTAGTGGTAGACGTGGGCAGAACGTGGGTTTAACCACCCCGAGTATTAAGGAAAACGTGGGGTAAGAGCTGTTGTAACCTCGGGATCGGATCAGGCATGCTAGCTTGTGAGGGCTCGGATCGAATTTATACCATCCGCTCCGGTCCGGTTTGTAATGGAATCTAACTTGTCTATTTTCTGTTCCACTCCGATCCGTTGTGGTAGTGACCATCAAATCCGATCCGATCTGCTTTAGGAAGTAGTGTTCTTCAATGCTTGATATCCTAACTTTTTGACTTTGTGTAGCCTAGTTCACAAAGTAGGCTAACATTTTGCCCCCTCAAAGGATGCTTCTGTTGAAGATGAAGCGTGCTTTGATATCATCTGCTCATTGATCTTTGAATTTGAATCGTTGAAAAATCGTTTCCATTGACGTATAGGGATATACTGCTTAAGAAAGTTGCATCTCTTGATGTCTATATATACATCACGTAGCGTACGGATTTCTTTCTTCATTTTTAGACAACTTTAAGAGCTTTTCTTGATCTCCAGCGACCTCACTAGGTAATCTCTACCTTTATATTTATTTTTATTTCGAATTTAACTTGCTTGTCAGGCCTTTGTGTTGAATCCATTCGGTTCGGATTCGATCCGCATGAAATTCTTTCTTGTCTTGCTTAATATTGAACTAGCAGGCCAGAAGCGGCTCGTGGGATTTTGTTCCGGTCCGAGCGGAGAAGAAGAGGGGGAATACGAGTAGTCACTGTAACTCTATACAAGTTCATTGCCTTCTTCTTCTTTCTTTCTTTCACTGTTCTTCAGAAATTGCCCCAACAAGAGAACGAAACCCTAGACACCTAAAACCCCAAAACTCTCGTTCTAATTCCTGAATCAATCATATAGGTAGTTTTATAATCTTAAATCATCTCACTATAATCGTTTTCAGTTTAGACTTGTGGTAAATTCGAGTGATTTGGGCATGGTTATTGCTCGGATTCGACGCCGTGGCTTTCTCCTCCCTCGCCTTCGTCGTCGGTGGCTCCGCCATCACCTCGAGGCGTTGGGAGGCGAGAGATGGTATTTGTTCGGTCCTAATTGGGGTTTTGGAGACGGGATTGAGTTCGGTGTTGGTTGAGGAGGAAGAAGAATATGAAGAGCGTGGGGGATCGGTTCGATAAGCAAGCATGGAAGATGGAGGAGGAGAAAAGGAAGAGAGGTTCACAAGACCGGATTGGGTCGGAGCAAAAGTCGAAAAGGGAAACAGAGCTCATTTGACCGGATCGGGTCGGACTTGCAAACAAAGAGGACATTACTCTCCCAACCGGATCAGACCAGAAAGTGAAACAAAGGAGGATAGGGGCATGGTTGCTTAATTCGATCCGGACCGCTCCAGAAGTCCACCTCCGAACCGATCCGACTTTGATCCTTGGGCTCTACTGTTTGTCCGAGGCCAAGACAAGGTTGTGCCCCCCCCCCCCCCCCGATCCGATCCCAATGAACGCATCCGAACCGAACCGAAGAACAATTCAACTTAATGCATGAGAACTTGCTTAACAGGCCAAATCAATTCTTGATATAGTCTACAACTTAATGGACAGTTAGGATAGTGCCCTGCAAACATAAACAAACATCAAGGACTGTTCTGAACACCGCTTTGCCAAAACTTTGCATTATACTTTCAAGTGTTCACTTTACATCTTCTGCACACACCGTACACACTTTAGTTCACACATGTGCACAGGGGGACACGGGCTAATTTACTCTAACTTCTGTTATTACTTCTTCGATAGTTTAGTGATCATGGCCGAAAGACATTCTTCTAGACCGGCAGAAAAGAAAGAGGTCCCAGAGACATCCAATAAAGTCACTCTTGACGACATATCTTCTTCTGCAGACCCTGAATGGGACAACGAGCGATCAGATTATGAAGTAGAGGCGCATAACAGCGAAACGCCTTCTGACAGTGAAGTTTCTCTGGGCTATAAAGAGGAAGGAGGGGTTGGAGATAATCGAGCTCTTGATGAATTTGAATCTGCCATCATATTGGAATCACCTCAAGATTCTGTTGAATCGACGATTGACAACGACTGAATTACTCGAATATGCTTAAAGCACGGGATACTGAAAAAGGATACCCTGGTGCCATCGAAAACTGACCATCCTCATAGTCCTCCGGAGGGATTTATGGCAATCACCAGATTGATGTGTATGGTTGGAGCTATTCCACCGTTTTCTCCTTTTGTCGTTGACTTTCTAAGACAGATACGGATTGCCCCCATGCAGCTGCATCCCAACTCCTACGCTTACCTGTATACCTTATATGTAGCGTACCGCGAGATCTTAGGCACAGAGCTCACTTTTGATGACGTTCATTTCTTTTATAACTTCAAGCATCGGACTCGAGAAACTCCGTCTTTCTCTTACTTCGAGTCTTTCCCAAAAAGGAAAATAATTTCAGCACTGTTCAGCAGCAAAGCTGGCGATTCCAAGCTGGAATGGTTTTATATAAGGCAACAGCCAGGGTGTGCTAGGAAATGGACAAAATCAAGTAAGGCACTGGTTTTCTAAATCTCGACTCTGAATGTCCACGCCACCACATTAATCTGTTTTCTTTTTGTTTGCAGTTGATAATCCAAAACAAATATCGGGTCAAGTGTATTTTGATCGGGTGCATCAACTCCTCAATGGTGACAAAAAATTTCTAACTATCGACGAGGTCCTCAAGGATGAATATCTTCATCACCACGGGCTACTTTCCATTACCCGTAGCATAGGTCACGAGTCAGGTCCATATGTATATATCCCTCCGGTGGATGTAATTCCAGAAATGGGCGAGAGCTCGAAAGGCCCCACCATGCCACTTCGAACTTCACCTTCCCCAAGTTCGACTCAAGACGATGAGTTGGCTAACATACCTAAAAAGCACCGAGAAGGGTACATCACCCCTGAGGATGCTATTTCTCCTGAAAAATCAGTGTCTCCTAAAGAACCGCCAGTAGACACTTCCTAAGGAGATGCCCCTACTACTGATAACCCTATATTCCAGGGCTTGGGAGATCCCCCCTACCTGAAACTATCTACAATTCCGAGGATTTTGGCACAAATCCTTTAGTTTTTACTTCTTCAGAGGAGACTACTCCTGTTAAGGTCAAAGAGCCCACTCGCACTGGCTTGGCTTCAGATTCTGGTTTGTCGGAGGGGGGACACCACTTAGGATGCACTTAACACAATAGCACCCCACTTCACAACACTTACTTCTTATGAGAATACTGATTCTGAATTCCACTTACATTGTTGTGCAGGTACAATGTCTCGTGCTCACTATGACATCAGGAAACTATGTCGCAGCATGACCATACCCCCTCTTGATGTTGAGCATGATCGCCACGAAAGCCACGGTAGAGAGGATAGAAGGCCTTATGACTCTTATCAATCGCGGACCTTGCACTCTTGCTCTCCCGTTCGGTCGGATCCAGAGCGATACAAAAGCTCCCAAGGTCGTAGAGAAGATGACACGTTGCAGTCAAAAGAACAAACCTCTTCTCAAGAAAAACGCAGTAGGGATAGGAGCCCGCCGAGAGGTACAGACTCACGAGGCAAGTATAAGGTTCCTGCTAAGTGGCCTAGGAAGGGCAAAGAAGCCGTTGTGCCTGCTACTCATAAGGACACCGAGTTAACATTCCCCGCACCTCCACCATTGGATGCTAAAACTAGAGTTAAGCGAGCATACCTGGAGGAGCAGTTCTCCGATCATTATTTTGAGAACCTAACTTTCTTACCTGCCCTCGAGCCCATTTCCTCAAGGTGGGCGGACGAGGCCAAGGCGAAAATTGACGCAGTCGAGAGATAATATTCAGAGATGTTCAAGTATTCACGTAACCTTTCCAGAATCATCCGAACTCTAATCACGGATACTAATTCGATGAAGAAGACTGCAGAAGCTGACGTAAGGCCTTGAAAAATTTAGGGAAAGACATTGAGAATACCCAGGCCCAGCTTGCCATCACTCAACGGGATGTTGCCAACTTCAAGCAGCAATTTGAAGAGCTACAAAAACGTTATCATGACTTGCTCGAGTCCCATACTCAAGAGCGCTCGGAGTTGAAAAAGCAAGCAGAAGATGCCAAGTCGGATAACGCTAGAATGCAACTTGCTTGCGCTAGCGAGAAAAGGCCGAGTTAGCGAGGAAGAACACGGAATTTGAAGAGAAGAACGCTGACTTGGCTTTCAAGCTGATGGAAACCGAAAACAGGGCTGCCATAGCGGAAGGCAATGTTGAAAATGTCATTAAGTAGGCCGAAGAGACCCGCAGGCAGCTGTCTGAGGCCCAGGAGGATGTGCAGGGTTTTGGTGAATTAATGATCGAATTTTTTGCACATATAATTCGTCACCAAAACATCTCTTGGCTTGAAGATTATCCGACTACCTTGGTTCGCGTGTGGAGCCAAATTGTTGAATGGGAGAAGGAAGAACTCAAGGTAGATTCCATCGACGAGGACAAGCTCATGGAAAAATATCTAAGAGATGACGAGCCGACACGTCTGGCTGAGGGGCGCCGCCTGACTGCTGCTGCCATGGAGGAGGAAAAGTGGAAGGCTAAACAAAAGGACATCTTGGAGGCTGGTTCTTCTTCCACTGCCGCAGAAACTTCTGAAGTAGAGGGATATGACCCCGAAAACCCGGCGATCCCTCAGGCATCTCTTCTATCCCTTATTCCTGAGACGGTGTCAGAGACGACAGTTACTCCAGCTGACAAATCATCGGAAGGTATTTCTACCTTTTCAACCCAATTCGTCAAAGTTGTCTCCACTTTTCATCACATAGTCGGGCAATCGATGAAGGACCTTTTATTTTCTCCTGAGTTGATAACTGTTGCTTCTCACTCTGTAGGTGTTGAACCGTCCGAGAAGACAGATGCGCCTCAGGGCACCACCGCCGAAGCTAAGTCAGCGGAGAAGGCTGAAGGAGACAAGGGTAAGGCTGATGCTCCTCACGATGGCGAGATGATAGACGCCTTGAAGGACGACAGTGGCAATGAGGGACATGAGGAAGACCCTGAGATGGCTATAGTTGGGGAGTCAAAAAGCGATGATGACATCACTTTAGCTGCATTGAAAGCCGAACATGACAAACATATGCAGCTTAAAGTTGAAGGCCTGGACCCCGAAAGCCTTAAGCCTCTTGCAGTGGTGGATGCTGGATCAAGGTTAGTTGTTAAGCTTTCGACTAGGTCTATTACAGAAGAACTTGCTAAAAAGTCTTCTCTTGATTCCAGTGTTCCGACTCCTGGGAAAAAAATCAACCGATTCCAGCACTTCAGTCTCAGGGAGAAAAAAAACCAAGGCGCATTTTAACTGATGCTGAAAGAGAGGCGAAGGATGCTCAGAAGGCTGGTAAAAAATCCAAGTCCACTTCAACGTCTAAGTGATGAAGTGTTTTGCTTTATTTTAGTATTTAATTGGCCCACAATTGTTGCAGCGAGTGTGGCCCTCGCATCTTCCTTTTGCTTGTTTTCCTGTACAAACTCATACGTTTGTAAATAAAAATAATTCATTTCCTGCAATGCTTGTTAGTCGTTAGTTCAGTACTTATGTAAAAATACAAATACCTGTCATACTAAAGTCATGTAACGGAGTCTTAGTGGTGGGGAATATGAGTGTACATGTATGCCCCCAGTCAATCTTGAAAAACTATTCAAGATTAAATTAAAAAGTCCGAATGTTCCCGATTCTCTGACGGGGGTTACATTCCTTTCGTCATTGATGCCTGTTCTTTTCTGGCATCTTTTATACTCTCCTGTCTTATATCCAGGTTAGAGTTCTTGCTGAGGCGGTCTCTCATCTGGGTGCACCTTCACGCCTCAGAGGACGTCGTCTTCCCGTCCTTTATACTCTCTCTCAATTCTTGAGAGTTAGAGTTAAGAATGTCGTCTTCCCATTCTTTTATGTCTTATTGTACAAACAGTCGTTTTGTTTGTTCTTGCATATAAGCCATCTCCAACTTTCCAGATTTTAATTTAACATCTCGTATTCCACAGTCACAATAGAATAATAGTTGAAGATATAAATAATGCAGGAAAGTAAATGGCACACGATATTTTTATAGTGGTTCGGCTAAGTCGTAGCCTACATCCACTTTATAGTCCTTTGTTCGCATCAACAGACTTCTCTAAGGCAAGTCATGCCTTTTTACAGGGTTCATAAAAAAACAAAAGAAAATACAACATCCCTAATTCAAATATCGCATCAAGTGTTGGGCATTCCAAGCCCTAGGCACTTCTTCGCCATCTATGGTCGTTAACTTGAAGGCTCC
Source organism: Allium sativum (assembly GCA_030737875.1). Classification (NCBI taxonomy): domain Eukaryota; kingdom Viridiplantae; phylum Streptophyta; class Magnoliopsida; order Asparagales; family Amaryllidaceae; genus Allium; species Allium sativum. The sequence goes on along the minus strand of CM060915.1, from coordinate 973,084,972 downwards.
TGTCTCAAGTTTCCGTTGGACGGCAAATGGTCCTTCCCACTTTGGACCGAGATGAGGAAGGGATGGAAAAACTCGCTTTAGCACCAAATCCCCTGGCTCAAAGGTTCTAAAGCGAACTTTCTTGTCATAATAGCGTGCCATCTGACGTCGATGTCTTGACGCACGCAAGTTTGTCTCGTCCCTTTTCTCTTAGACTTCATCAAGGGACTCGAGGAGGAGTGCCCGATTCGTCATCGGGTCATAATATGTCACCCTGTGAGAGGGAACTTCAAGCTCTACCAGGATTACTGCTTCTGAACCAAATGAGAGAGAGAAAGGAGTATGGCTGGTAGCTGTCTTAAATGTTGTCCGATATGCCCACAAAGCCAAGGGCAATTCATCCACCCATTTTGTTTTTGCACGTTCCAACCGCTTCCTGAGGATGGACTTTATGACTTTATTTATTGCTTCTACTTGCCCATTCGACTGTGGATGGGCGACTGCAGTGTACCGCTTGTCAATCTTGTATTTCTGGCAGAAATTTCTGAATTCGGCACCATCGAACTGGGTTCCATTATCAGTTATAATGGTCCTTGGAATCCCAAATCGGCATATGATATTTCTAACCACGAAATTTATCACCTTTCTCGCTGTGATTTTGGTTAAGGGCTCAGCTTCCACCCACTTCGTAAAATAGTCCACGACGACTTTTGCATACTTCGCTCCTCCTTTGGCAATCGGTAGAAGTCCGATGATGTCAATTCCCCACATGGAAAACGACCACGGACTCACCATCGACTTGAGCTGGGTCGGTGGTGCTCTAGGGATCTTGGCGAACCTCTGGCATTTGTCGCAGCGTCGTGAGTAATCAGCTGCATCTTTATTAATTGTGGGCCAGAAATACCCATACCACAGTACCTTTTTTGCTAAAGTCTGACCCCCCGTATGGTCTCCACACTCACCTTCGTGTACTTCCCTTAGTACACGCTTGATGTCGTCGTGCGCTATACACCGTAACAGGAACATAGAAAATCCTTGCCGATAAAGGGTATTATCTTGAAGGACGTATCTGGTAGCTTTGCGAACTATGGCTCGCCTCTCACTCTTCTTTGGCGGGAGTACTCCATTTCTAAGGAAATTCTTGATTGGGGTCATCCACGACTCCCTCTCTGGTTCTGCTTCGAAAGCTAATTCAATTTCCATTAACTCAAAGCTTGGCGATCCCAACGTCTCAATTGGAACCATTTCGGTTTCCTCCGGATTGTCGGAACTTGCCAGCTTCGCTAGCCGGTCTGCCTTCTGGTTTTCATCTTTTGGGATATGCGTTATGTTATACCGTTCCAAGTTGCTCAACAGCTCCTTCACTTTTCCGAGATAGGTAATAAGTCGAGGTCCCCGGGCCAAAAACTCCTTTCGCACTTGGCAGACGACTATTTTGGAATCGAAGAATATATCTAATGCCTTTATTCCGAATTCCTTAGTAAGTTTCAGCCCGGCAATCAGGGCTTCATATTCAGAGTCATTATTGGTCGTTGAAAATTCTAGTTGCAGAGCATAATATAACGATCGTCCTTCAGGAGTAACTAAGACGACTCCAACTCCGGACCTTCGGTCGTTCTTGGCTCCGTCTGTGTATAACTTCCATGGATCTAATTTTAATTCTTCCTCTGATTTGACCACCTTGTCATTGATCGTCTCTTCCTCCGGAATTGTGAACTCTGCTATAAAGTCAGCCAGAGCTTACCCCCTGATCGATCTCCGCGGCTGAAAGTTTAAATCAAACTGACTTAATTCAATATTCCACTTGATCAACCGTCCTGATGCTTCGGGTCTTTGCAACACCTGTCTCAGAGGCTGATCAGTGTATATGATTATTGGGTGAGCTTAAAAATAATGGCGAAGTTTTCGGGAGGCGATCAGAAGGCTGTAAGCAAGCTTCTCAATCCTTGGGTAGTTACGTTCTGCAGCTGCCAATTTCTTACTTACGTAATATATCGGCCTTTGCACCTTGTCTTCTTCCTGGACCAAGGCGGTGCTAACGGCGTGAGCCGATACTGCTAGATAAACAAACAGCTCTTCATGATCCACTGGCTTCGACAAAATCGGTGGTCTCTCTAGTAAGTCCAATAGATTTCGAAAGGCCTCAACACAGTCCGGAGTCCATTCAAAATTTTTCTTTCCCCTTTTTATCAAGTCAAAAAACGGGACACATTTGTCTTTTGCTTTGGAGATAAATCTACTCAACGCAATCACTTTCCCCGCAAGACTTTGGATATCTTTGATTCTTTGTGGTTCCTCAATGTTCCTTATCGCTGCTATTTGACTGGGATTAATTTCAATTCCTCGAGAGCTCACGATGAAACCTAGAAACTTTCCAGATGCCACCCTAAACGAGCACTTCAAAGGATTTAGCTTCATCCGATACTTTCGTAGGATACCGAACATCTCTGCCAAGTCTTGCGTATGGCTAGAGGACTGTCTCGATTTGACAAGCATATTGTCCACATAAACCTCCATAGTCTTCCCTATTTGGTTATAAAACATCCTGTTCACCAAGCGTTGGTAGGTAGCTCCAGCATTTTTCAATCTGAAAGGCATGACCACATAGCAGTACAACCCCAAATTTGTAATGAAGCTCGTGTGCTCTTGATCGGGCACATGCATGGGAATCGGGTTGTATCCGGAATATGCGTCCATAAAAGAAAGAAGTTCATGTCCCGCCGTCGAATCCACAAGCTGGTCTATTCTGGGGAGTGGGAAGCTACTTTCGGGCAGGCTTTGTTCAAGTCTGAAAAATCAATACACGTCCTCCACTTTCCTTTTGACTTCTTTACCAAAACAGGATACGATATCCAGTCGGGATATGTCGAATCTCTAATAAATCCATTCTCTTTCAGCTTCTCCACTTCTTCTTTCAGAGCTGCCGACCTCTCTGGGCCCAGCACACGTCACTTTTTCTTTACAGGCGGGTGTTTTGGGTTTATACTCAGCGAATGACTCATGATGGATGGTGATATCCCACACATGTCAGCGTGGGTCCAGGCAAACACATCCAGGTTTGCCTTTAGAAAGTTAGCCAGTTCTTTGGCTCGATGCGGATCCAATTGGGATCCAATCTTCAAAACTTTTGCTGGATCAGCTTCATCAATGGGTATATCTACTGTCGTTTCGTTAGGAGTTGCTTTTCTATCCTCAGGTTCCTCATCTTCTCTGGGATCCAGGTCTTCAGGAATTCCCTTGGGCAACTCCTTCGGGGATGATCCCTCTAATTACTACGCCGAACCCTCCTTTGGAGGAGGTGAAGTACTTTTAGTCTCGATGTTGAGTCCCTTCATCAGCATCTTTAATTCAGCAATATAACAAGCTCGCCCGGAGACTTGGTCTCCCCTCATTACTCCTGTTCTGGCTTCAGTTGGGAACTTTAGCAATAAGCACCATGGTGCAATACAAGCCCTGAACTCTGCAAGGGCAGGCCTTCCGAAAAATGCGTTGTAGGGCGAATCTATATCTAGCACTACGAACTGAAGCATTCGTACTCTTCGACGATCCCCTTGTCCCAATGTTACGGGTAATTCTATATACCCCATTGGAGCCATCGATGCCCCATTGAAGCCTCAGATCCAACCTTCACAGGGCTTCAAATCTACAGACTCTCGAGTCTCATCTGATCAAATGACTTCTTAAACAAAATGTTGACAGAGCTTCCATTGTCTACTAGTACCTTATGAACCAGTGTCGGCCCAATAGTAGTGGTAATAACCAACGGATCTTCGGTAGGTGATTAGATTCCGGTGTCGTCTCTGCTATGGAACACCACATCATCGAACATTGTCCTCTGCTATTTCACAGGGGTGATATCTTCCAAATCATTGCACTCGTCCACATCTATGTGCTTAACTGCATTAACGTATTGGTCCATTGCTCTGAAACTGTGGATAGTTGGATGGAATCCACCTACTATGGTGTTAATGACAATCCCTTTGCCCTTTTGTTGCACTGTAGGCTTGGGAGCAGACTGATTCTGGTTTGGGGCCTGCCCTCCTTGCCCCCTGTCGCTTGGGGCAGCCTTATACTCATCCAACTTACCTTCACGCAACAACTTCTCAACCACATCTCTCAAGTGTCGACATTCGTTCGCTGAATGTCCGTGAGTTCCGTGAAAAAAAGAAAAACTTTCCGGTAGCAATTTCTTTCTCTGTCGAATCTCGTGGCGGTGGTTTTTTGTATTGCAAAACATTATACGTGTCCAAATAAATGTTCTCTAATGTATCATTCAAGGTGAATAATTTTTCAAAAGTATGGAACCGGGGTCTTTTGTCAGAATTACTTCCACGGTTCCTGTTTCTCCTATTACCATTCCCATTATGGTTGTTGTTGCCCTCGTTTCCATTATTATTGTTTCCATTCTTGTTTCCAACATTCACTTCGACTTTCCCAGAGCTTTCTCCAGACTGCTTTATGGCAACATTACTCTGAACAGCTTCTTTTGAGACCGCTCCGGACTTCCTCTTTCTGTTTGCCCTTGCTTCCTCCCGTCTTAACTGAATATTGGCCTTCTCATAAAACAACTCTCTTGTGGGAGGCGGCTTCCTAGAAAGATAGTCTCCAAACTCTGAATCAGGATCAACTCCCTCCATTAAGGCCATCAAGATGGTAGGCTCATGAGGGTCGCTGACTTCTGTTACAGCTAAATCAAAACGGTCTAGATACGACTTCAAGGACTCACCTGACGCTTGCTTAATTCTCGATAATTCGATAACAGTCTTAGACTTTCGGGCGTGAAGTCGGAATTGATTCATAAAACGTTCACTTAATTCTTTGAAATTCGATATCGATCGAGGAGGAAGTCGGGTAAACCATAGTAATGCTACGTCTTCTAAGTAAATCGGGAAAGCCTTACACTTCACAGCGTCAGGAGCGACTGCAGCATTCATAAACCATGCGTATCGCATCAGATGTTGTCCTGGGTCAGTTCTCCCATTATATATATCCATCTACCGCAAATTAAAAGTAGGGGGAACTGAAAGTCAAGAATGTCATCAGTAAAGGGAGTATGGCTTCTCTCAATACCATAATCTTCATTGGTGTAATTTCGACCCTTAGACATGATTTGGCGTACCATGGCCCATACATTAGCATTGGTCAAGGGCCGTTCAGGCTCCCTGGCTCTGATGTTCGGGTTTCCTCTTGGCTCCTGATCAGGGGACACCCTCCTTCTTCTAGCGTCTTATGCTCTGCTTTGCTCCCTACGTTCCCGGTCGATCTCGGGAGGAAGGGGCTGAAGCATTTGTCCCTGAGTGGGGTTGGTAAGTTTAGGATCTCTAGCCAGAACATGGGATCCTCGCATTGGTAATAGCATAGGCTCTCTCAAGCTCGGGTCATCGGGTCCTAACACACGAGCAGCGTCTTCACGGGATCCCAGAGATCCGGAAGTCATTTGTTCCAAATTCTGAGGTCGTTCGAGCGGCCTTCTTTCACGAGGCCGTTCTTCCTCAGAAGAAGAAGACTGATCCATTGCAGTGTGATGAACTGGGGAAGGGGTTCTCTGCCTGCGAAGTTCGCCAATTTCCCTACTCATGATTCTCATATTCTCTTGCATCATAAGGTTGGTGCGCTCATGGATTCTCATAGCCTCCCTAGTGCTCTCAAGCATGTCGAGAAGGCGCGAAAAATCTCCTTGGGTGACAGGCGCAGATGGATTGATCTGGTCATTGGTCCTGGTGGCTGGAGTCGGAGCATTTGGAGGGGCTCGAGTAGAGGTTCCAGCATCACCTAGAGTCAGGTCGGATCGGAGCAATGTGACCTGGCCGGATCGGTTCGGGTTGGGGGAGCGCACCTCTTCAACATCTTCTACTCGGGTCGGATTGAAGCTTTCCCTCTGCGATCGGTTCGGATTTCCTGAGCCAGTCCGATCCGCTCCCGAGCTTTGCCCACGAGACATCGTCACGACCGCGTTTTGCTGATCTTCACCAACTTCGTTCCCTCGACTGGTTTGAACTTCCTTGCCTTTTCCTTTGGCCATAATTCTTCAACAATCAATCAACAAGTACCTAAAAGCGTTGGAAATTGGGGATTAACTTCTTTGAACTCAATGGTCCAAAAAGTAGAACGATAATCCAGAAAAACAGAGAATTCAAATGATTCTCAGTGAAAGCACCAAAATGTTAGACCAAAAAGTGGTTCTAACACCCAAATTGACTAAAATTACGATAAAATGAGATCAAAAACAGAAAAGTGACACTAGATTTATAGTGGTTCGGCGTTAAAGGGCCTACATCCACTTTATATCACTTTGTTTGATGATGTAGATGAAAATACAACAAGATATTCACTCAATCTCACTCATTTTTCATATACATTCACTCAATTATACTCAAAATATACTTTGAATGATAATTTGGATTGTTTGGGAGTGCTGGAATTCGGTTCTCAAAGATACTCAAACTCTCAGAGTGCAAAAAAAGAAAGATCCCTTCAAACGAGCCTTGGGGGTCTATTTATAGGTGGAAACTTCTCCAGAATTCGGTTCGGATCGGACCTACGTGGCTCCTATCCCACCACTTTCGGGTTCAGAAAGATTTTGGTATTGACAGCGCATAGGGTTAGTGGTAGACGTAGGCAGAACATGGGTTTAACCACCCCGAGTATTAAGGAAAACGTGGGGTAAGAGCTATTGTAACCTCGGGATCGGATCGGGCATGCTAGCTTGCGAGGGCTCGGATCGAATTTATACCATCCGCTCCGGTCCGGTCTGTAATGGAATCTAACTTGTCTATTTTCTGTTCCACTCCGATCCGTTGTGGTAGTGACCATCCGATCCGATCTGCTTTAGGAAGTAGTGTTCTTCAATGCTTGATATCCTAACTTTTTGACTTTGTGTAGCCTAGTTCACAAAGTAGGCTAACAACAGGTATTTCAAGAAGAAGTTCTTGGGCTTTATTTTGAACCTAATAGAACTCGCTTTCCACCATTGCAACTGTATTCATGTGAAAACATTGTTTCCGCCATTATACTTTGAGTAAAAGTGAATAGAAAGAGCAAAACCTTCAAAGTGGACGTAGGTTTTCCCAGGCCGAATGTTAAAGCCCATAAAATAAACCTAAGATAGGAATAAGGTAATTTAATTTAAAATAAATAATAATAATAATCAATGATAGGTGAATGGGTCAAAAATGGAATTTTGTATAATGGGGAATTAGGCCACAAAAGTATTGTTATTGCATTCCTGGAGAGGTTCTTATCTACTTTCATATTTTATTTACTAAAAACGGTGCCCGTATGAAAAAGATATTAATTAAACAAGTTATGCATAAATATTAACAAATAAGGTTTGAAATTCAAATTGGTTATATATATATCTGGAATATAATAAATTATAGATTGGCATAAAATAATATTCCAAGAGGATTTGAAACTGTGTGTATATATTCAAATGTAAAGGGGACTAAGATAATGAACATAAAGGAATAGATCAAAGCAATCAATTCAGATTTTATAGAAAACAACATTACAAAAGCATTAAATCCTCCTAGCTCAACCCAGAAGGGGGGTTAACCACCTTCCTACAGAGGGTGTCAACCGCCCCTGAATGGAGTAGAGGTGGATGTGTGTTTTGTTATGGAGATTTATATAATTTGTATCAGTTAGACCGTCCAGATTAAATCCAAATAATCCAACAGTCTCATACTTTCACTTGCAACTATAAATATGACTCTCTACCCTCACTCTAAACTATAATGACCCAAATTTCCGTACCTTTTGGGTCGACTAATAACACCACACATCCAACCCATATAACACAAAAATACGAATCATTAGTAAAAAGAAGTTAGAGGACGAGAAATAGAAATAAAGAGAAATTAGAATAGAAGAAATGAAGAACACTAATCTCATAGGGGAACGAATAAAATATATTAAATAACATAACTTCTGAAATACAAATCAGTAACTGTATATACATACAATCATCAGAGCACGACAGTTATTCCTAGAACGGTTATAATCACTTGTTTCTATATACAACATAGTACACAGGAGAAAATATGATAGTGTAACAATCCGGAAAATCCGAACCAATTTAAAAAATTTATTTTGGCAATTTTAGTGAATTTTGAATATTTAAAATGATTTATTTTAAATAATAATGATGAGAAATTTATTTTGAATAGAATTAGAACGTATATATTTATTTGAATCGACATTAGAATATAAATATTTATTTTAATTATAAAATAAATTGGAAATGGCGCGGTAGTTTGAAAATTCGATTTCAAATTTCAAATGAATGTACAAAGTTCAAAATAAACAGATTTTAGCGAAACCAAAAATATTAGAATCTATTTGAGAATATCTTTCTAATGAATCCGAAAAATTGAAATTTCATAGCGGGAATAAAAAGTTATCTCCAGTCGAAAATTCAGAATGGTCGCTATGGAAATATAGCCCTTAAAAATATCCATTTTGCAAACGACCTCCGTTTTCGACGAAACCACTTTTTTTGGAACCAGAATATCAAATTATTGCTGGATTCCAATTTCCATAATTTTTGGAGTCAATATGTGAGCGTGGAAAAAGAAAATGTGTTTTGACAGTTTTAGTCAATTTGGATCGACCATAAAATGGCCATTTTTCAAACGGTCTCCAAATTTGACGAAATTAGTTTTGTTAGGACCGTATCGCCTAAAGATAGCCAAATTTATTTTTCTAGAATTTTTGGGATTCGTATGTGGCACCGGTAAATTGAAATGTGCGTTCAAATTCAATATATAGATTTATATTTTGATTTTGACGAAAACTGATCGAAATAGTCGAATCAGCTTATCGGGCATATCCCATTGTGTTCGGAATGGGGGTAATTAGCTAGGGACGACAGTCGTTGGATCTCATTTATAGCTCAAAAGTAAAAGTCAACATTTTTGAAAATAAAAAAATAAAAATAAATAAATTATATATTCACTAATCCCCCTCCCCCAATTCATTTCTTTGATCAGAAAGAATAAAAAAAACCCGCCTCCCCAAATAAATTTCTCAGATCGGAAATCAGCTCCGCCACTTCATCGATCAGTGCACCACTCCTCTTCTTGGCGGATCGCAGCGCCGCACCGCCTCTGGCGAGCCCCAGTCACGTCGCTCTTTTCTGACCCCCCCCCCCTCTTTTTCTCCGTTCGAACCCCATAACCGAGACTCCACAAACCCTAGCTCCACCAAATCAAGCCTGTCACCACCGCGGGTCTGCCCCACCCTCGAAGCCACCGACCACAGTGACCCCCGGCCCTCCTCTAACCGCCATTCCAACGTGGACCTTCATCCATAAACAAAATTGAATTTTTATGAGAAACCAAGGTGAGTTTTCTTTGTTTAATTGGTTTAATTAAATATATATGTCATCATTTTCAAGATTCGATTTTTATATGAATAAAAATGCTACTTTTATATAAATGATTAGTGCAGTTCGATGGCCGTTTATGGAAATCAACTGTACGGGCCTTGATAAAATTATTAAAAATATCAATAATTAGTGTAAAATCATAAGAAATGATTTGGAAAGAATTGGGATGAAAGATTCCATAGTTGAAAAGATAAAAATAGATTTTTATCGAAATGAACTAGTTTTGAACTAGAATTATAATCCAATTATTTTTAAAATAAATAAATTGGATTTGAAATGGTTTTAAAAATAACCAGAATTTCCAATATATAAATTGGAAATGGATTCGAATCGAAATTGTCTTTGGAATATTTCGATGTTGGATTTCGTGATTATACAGATATTGTTATGGAAATTTGAAAGATATATTTATATCGTTATTTCCAATACGATATTTGTTGGTTGTAGTATTTGATATTGAATAGAAGCCAATATATTTTCTATTCAGAGCCTTGTATTTAATATCAAATGGGATTTTGGGTTTGTCGTGAACCGTGTCTTCAGTAACACTGTTCTTGAACCCCATGTGAAGAGAATAAATCTTTCAATTAAGATTGTTAGAGTTTCCAATTATATTTAATAATTGGAATAAAATGGAATGTGAACTGGGTTTATCGTGAACTGTGTTTTTAACGACATTCGTTCTTTGACCCGATTTACAGTGAAATGCGATTTGGAATTTATAAATCTTTTGTTAAGATTTAAAGGATATTTTCCAAAGTAAAGTTTTCCAATTTAACATATTAAATTGGAATTGAATGGAATTCGATTTGGTAATAATCGAAGTAAGCTTCTGTAGAGGAAGACGGTTAATATATATGGAATTTAGAAGGCCTTGTCATTATTCCATTTATATTATCGGTTGGATATGGAAGTTTATATCGATTATATATATCAATTTGTTTTCCATGAAGATTCCAATGTTAATGGAATGTGATTTTGGGTTGGCGTGAATGGTATCTTTAACTGTTCTTAGACCCAATGGAGTTAAGAAAATCAGAAACTAACTGGAGATTAGTGAAGTTGAATGGTTTCCTGGGTACTGATCTGAAGTTGGTTTCGGCCTTCGGGGTTAATACTTAGGGAATTTTTCACTTGCTAATTTACGGTTAGAGGCTGATGGAATGGAATGTGATTTTGGGTTTACAGTGAACCGTGTTATAAAGGACATTAGTTCTTTAACCCAGTTAAAGACAGGAATAAGATTTTGGGTTGTCGTGAATGGTACCTTTAATAATACTATTCTTAGACCCAATGGAGTTAAGAAAATCAGAAACTAACTGGAGATTAGTTATGTTGAATGGTTTCCTGGGTATTGATCTGATGTTGGTTTCGGCCTTCGTGGTTAATACTTAGGGAATTGTTCACTTGCTAACTTACGGTTAAAGGCTGATGGAATGGAATGTGATTTTGGGTTTATCGTGAACCATGTTTTAAATGACATTGGTTCTTTAACCTAGTTAAAGACAGGATATGATTTCCCAAGTTAAACAATCGTTAATATTGATTTTTGGGAAGTTAAAACCAAGTGAAGTTTTAATGCATCGTTAATTAGATTGAAATGATATCCAAAGGAAGATTAAAGAATTTATCTTTGATAAAATTAATGGGAACCTTTCCCAAAGTATAAGAATATTTGAATAAAGGAATATTCTGGATTGGAATGAGGCGTATGTTGTGTTTTTATAGCACTTGTTTATTATATATGCGAGTTATCCAGAAAGACCGGGCTTATCCCATTTTGAATAATTGATTCGACGATGTGTCGAGGATGAAGATGGTGGTTGAAGACAGGAGGTCTTCACATCGTTTGGATGATTACTGATGTCTTGATTGGGTTCTACACCCAAGACAAGGTAATAAGTGGTGATCGTCCGGACGTACTTGGAGATCGACCAGATATGCGAGGACCTCTCCCGTATTGGACATATGGGGGAGGAATAAGGTGCCTCCGGTTTCGTTTAGACCTAGAACGAACTTGTAAATGGATGTGTGTATGATATCGGATTTCATTCTGTGTGATTGATAGACATTGGTTACATAGCGTGAATTGCCTGTGTGGCATGCTGATATGCAAATGATCAAGGCTTCTATTGAAAATCAGGGTCTTGTGGTTCATGATCAAAGAACGACTTTAATATAGCATAGCTTTGTGTAGCGTTAATTCGCGAGCCTTGCACCTTGGTGTGAACCAAAAACGAGAAAGGACCTCAGCGAGGACATGCTTTTCTTTCTAGCTAGGAGTGGTGTCAGCATTTTACTAGCCCTGACATTTTATTTATGTGGATGATGGATTGCGAGGCGCCTCAGTTATATGAGTCGATTCGAAGCCGATGGTCTGGTCGGGGTATGATCAGTTTACACCCCACAGGGCGGGGAAACGCATGTTCAGGCATTTTAATCCATTCCATGTAGATCGGCCCTGACAATCCAAGTGTCACTCGAGCTCTGATCCTGAGACATGGTAGGCTAGATTGTCTCAAAGCGGTAAGGAGGATCCCTTACCTAGGTTCATAGATGGAAATCAAACTTCCAATATGTGACATTTGCGGTTTTGATTGTAGAGCCTAGTACTGGCGACATGATATATAGTACCCATGCCATCTAGGATTGATACATTTATATTTGAAGTTATTTTATACACTATGCACTTATAATAGTATCAAATGATTTTTTTTAATGTACCAAGCATATTTGGCTATTATAAAGGAAAACCCTATCCCCCGGCTTGCGTTGCATTGTGTGATAGGACCTGGGTCTTATAATAGCTTCATTTTTTTCAAAAAGCATTGCGCTGTTTTGTTATATGCACTGGTATTCTTGGGAGAAAACCCGTTTCATGTTATACGGCGTGGTCCCTTGATATATCTGATTTTGAAGTAAAGTTCTAAATAACTGTTTTAGTTCTCACACCAGTAACATGACTGACCTGGAGTTTATTGTTTTAACCTAAACTCTGGGTGCCCTTATTTTCCACGGGCAGCTAGTAGTTTTGGTTTTGCAGATTTATATTTACAGGATCGTGGTTTACAGCTGGAATGATATTCGGAAAGCTCTGTATCTGTATATTCTTTTCCGTTGTATTTTGTATTATTTTCCGCTGCATTGTAACTTGTAAATCTCTGATAAGTAAATGAGTAATGTTTATTCATACACTGTATATTCTTGTATTCTGATGTAAATTGTTATAACACAAAATGAAATGTTCTTCTGTTTGTGTTCTGATTCGTCGTGTTCTCAAAGCAATCCGTTCTTCCTCTTCTCTTCAGAGACCGGGGAAGTTTCGGGTTCTTACAGATAGTCTATGGCTAATTGTGAAGCCTCCTGCTTCAAGCTCCTCCAAGGGAATCTGTAAAATCCCGACTGCTTGACTGCCCAAACAAATTTGGGCACCCAAGAGTTTAGGGAAAACAAAATAAACTCTGGGTCAGTCATGGGATTGGTGTGAGTAAACTCCAACCATTTGTTTAACTTTCAAAATCCTTTCGAAAGAAATGATAATCGTAAGACCGATCCACACATAAACACGGATGGTTTTTACCTTAGGATAACCAAAATATATTTTTGATATCAAATCCAGTGTATTATTGTGACGACCCAAACTTCCCAGTAAAGGAAAGGCTGGATTGCTTTGAGAACAACACACATCAGAACACAAACTGAAGAACATTTTATTGCTGATTACAACAATTACATCAGAGTACAAGAATATAACAGAGTATGAATACTTATTACATAATAGGAATACAATAATATCAGAGTTTCAATTACATTTAAAATAGCAGCGGAAAAATAATACAAATATACAACTGAAAGGAATACACGGATACAGAGCTTTCCGAATACCGCTTCAGCTGTAAGCCAGGATCCTGTAAATATATCTGCAAAAAGCTACTCGACTGCCCGTGTGGAAAATATGGGCACCCGAGTTTGCCAGTGAAACAAACTAATGGTCAGTCATGGGACTGGTATGAGAAATCTTAACTTAACTATCTAATAATAAGGCTAATCACAGGACCACGCCGCTAACGCGGAACGGGTTTACTCCATTGGATTGCCAGTGCATGAAATAAGGTAAATCGTTAAACAACGCAATGCTCTTTAGAAAAATGAAACCATTATAAGACCCAAGTCCCATCACACAATGCAACGCAAACCGGAGGATAGGGTTTTACCTTATAATGGTCAAAAGATGCTTGATACGATAAAGACGGATTTAGTATTAGTGTGTATATGTTCTAATAAAAACATTTCAATCATAATGTATAAATCATAGACGGCATGGGTACCATATATCATGGCGCCATACTAGTTCTACAATCAAAACCGCAAGGTCATATTGGATATTGGATTTCCATCATGAGTCGAGGCTAGGGGCAAGCTCCTCTCCGATTCGAGACACTCTAGCAAATGCCTCAGGATCACACCTCTGGGCAACCCTTGGATGCGGTAGGGCCGGTCCCCGCCTATCGGCAGTGGATTAGTTATGCCTGAACACACGTTTCCCGGTTCCTTTGAACCTACAATATGACCACTATCGGCCTATAAAAATCCGAGGCGCCTCAAAATCCATCATCCACATAAGTAAAATGTCAGGCCGTGTTAAAGCACTGACACTACCACTAGCTAGAAAGAAACGTGTGCACTCCCTACGGTCCATATCCCGTTTTTGACTCATACCGGGGTGTGAGGCTCGCGAAGTCACGATATACACAAAGCTATGCCGAAATAGGCTATGCTTTGATCATCCCACAAGGCCCTGCTTTTCAACAAAAGCCTTGATCAATTGCATCTTGGCGTGACACATTGACAATTCACGCCATGCGATCAATCACTATTAATATATACCAGGGTGTTAAGTAGAGAATAAATCCTCCACCACCAAACAGACATACATTAACAGAAATCGATTTAACTCACATGGAATGAAATCCAAAGTCAGACACGCATCCATTTACTAGCTTATGCTCTGGGTCTGAGCGAAAACCAAATCCGAACAATCAACAATAGTCCGGACGGCCACCACTGAAGCCCCTTCAAGGTAGCTACTCCCATCAGGGTCTCTGTAGCAACACATCCATTCGATGTGAAGATCGTCGGTCTTCAACCACCGTCTTCATCTTCGACTCTTCATCGTCATAGAAATTATCCGGAATGGGTTAAACCCGGTCTTTCCGAATAACTCTCGTATTTTTATAATTAAAAATCGACTACTATAAAAACACATCCAACGTCTCATTCCAATTTAGAATATTCAATATTCAAATTATTCTATCAAAGATAAACTCTTTAAATTATTCTTAAATTTTAAAGATTTATTAAAACCCCAATTTGGTTTTTAAAACAAAAATCATTATTCAATGATTATTTAAATTTAAGAAATTTATCTTATCTTTAACTGGGTTAAAGAACTAATGTCATTTAAAAACATAGTTCACGGTAAACCCAAAATCATCTTCCATAAAATATGGAATCTTCACAGAAATCAAATCAATATATAATCGATATAAATTTCTGTATCGGACTAATAATATAAATGGAATAACGGCAAAGCCTTTTAAATTCCATATATAGTATCAGTCTTCTTTTACAGAAGCCTATCTCGATTATTATCAAATCGAATTTCCACTCAATTCCAATTTAATTAATATTAAATTGGGAAACTTGTCTTTAGAAAATTTCTTTTTAAATCTTCATAAAAAGATTTATAATTCCTAAATCATATTTTCACTGTAAATTGGGTTAAAGAACAAATGTCGTTTAAAACATAATTCACGATAAACCCAATTCACATATCAATTTATCTCAACTACAAAATATAATTGAAACTCTAAAAATCTTAATTAAAAGATTTATCCTAGTTAATAACTAGTTTACTTCAATAAAAAGGTAATATTATCCTTTTGTCCATCTAAGAATGGACATAGAAATCATTATTTTATCCTTTGTTAAATATTGTCTTAAAATATTTGTTGTTTAAAAATTACTTTAAAATAAAAAGGATTCTTTATATAAAATATTCTTCACAATACAATATTCTTTATTTAAAAGGTATCTATAATACAATGTTCTTTATTCTAAATATTCTTATTTTTAAAAGGATATTCTTTCTTTAAAGAAATCCTGAACTGAAATGTGACTCAATCAGTTACCATATAACTTTAGATATATGGGTTTCATACATTGTATGTATATGACAGTCAAAATAAATAATCATCAAGCGTCCATTCACAACCAGAGTGAAGTTTATAACTGTGTGAGTATTAAAATGAAAAAAAAAATAACACTCATCGCAGCCAGTCAATCTATCGATCGACATGTAACTAAATATTGGGACTAGTGTATGTAAATTCATCCCAACACCCGTGTGGGGTTTTCAGCCAACAACAATACTTATAAATAAATGATTGGTTAAAGAATTTAACCAGTTTAATTCTACTGACATGTTGGTGACAATGGACTCACATGTTATAATATTTCTATTATCGAGTACAAGTATATTTTTACTCGTATAATTTCCCTATTTATTTCTAAGGTCTAATAAACTGTAATCTATTTATGTGGCATTACTGTGGATGACAAATAAAAGATAATTTTCTATTTTCTTTTATTTGTATGCAAATATATTTAAATTTTAATGTTTTGTTTACCTCTAAAGTTGTAAACAAAATGCATCTTTTTCCTACGGTGTTCATTTGCCTCTAAATGTGCGAATGAAAGATATGATCTTTAACTATGATGTTTATTTGCATCTATATATGCAAATAAAATATAATCTTTTAACTATGACGTTTATTTGCATCTAAATATGCAAATAAAAATATAATCTTTATTAAATATTTTATTTGCAACTAAATTTATAAACAAGCATGTATATTCCTATTTCTAAACTAAAATACAAAAATAAAAATGTAATATTTGTTTGCATCTAAAATTGCAAACAAAATGCAACTCTTTAAATCATATTTTACTTTCAACTCATATAAATTTACAAAAGTGTTTGTTTTGTTTCCACTAGTGTAAATTGACAAAATTGATTATTTACAATAATGAATGCCAATAAAAGAACAAATTCTATTTTCCATGTACATTTGCATTTGTAGATGCAAATAAAAGAACAAGTTTATTTTCAGTGTATACTTGTATTTGTGAATACAAGTAAAAAGTGAACTTTTGTTTACAATGTTTTATTTGTATATGTGAATACAAATAAAAGGACAAATTCTATTTTTAAAGTATATTTGCATTGGAGAGTGCAAATAAAAGAATAGACTTTAATTTCAAAATATATTTATATTTGTGAAGGTAAATAAAAGAACAAGTTTTATTTTTAATATATTTGCATTGGTGGATGCAAATAAAACAATAAATCTCATTTTCAATATATATTTGCATCGGAGAATGCAAATACAAGAATAAATTTTATTTTCAATGTATGTTTGCATTAGTGAATGCAAATAGAAGATCAAACATTAATTTCAATTCTAGAATAACATAAAAATGGTATTTTATGTTTTACACTTTTCTATGTGCACTAATAACAATTAAAAGAAGTCCCTTTTATTTGTTTATACTTTTCTATATGTTCTAGTAACATATATAAAGAATGTTTTATATGTGAATATTTTTCTATGTATTCTAATTTCAAATAAAAGTGAATTTAAATTTTCAAATGACAAATAAAAAGTAGATTTTATTTGTCAAATAAATTCTGAGTTTCCAAAGACAGATAAAGTGAGTTTTATTCCACTAACCATGCTTTAACCAAAATGTGATCTTTATCTCACTAATAAAGTTTTGACCAAAGAATGTGATTTTTATCTCAATACTATGTTTTAACCAAAAATGTATATTTTATTTCACTTAATAAAGTTCTAACCAAAATGTATATTTTATTTCCAACACAACATTTTAAACAAAAATCCCTTTTTATTTATAATGCAATCTTTCTAGAAAAATGGAGTTTTAAATCTAACGTTGCACCTTATAACAAAAAATGTACTTTTAATCTCATGTAACATTTAATACGAGAATGTATTTTTAAAGCTAATGTAACATTATCAAATTAAAATGATGTATATATTTTCAATCTTAAAATGAAAACATAACCACATTAAAAATGTAGTCTTTTAAATGAAAACAATTTTTTTATTTATGAAAACAAATTACATTTAAAAGATGTAATCTTTCTGTTGAAAACAAATTGACATAAAAATGTAAATCTTTTATGCCTACTCTTTATATTACTTCTAACATGTCAACAAAATGCAACCTTGAAATCAATCCTTTTTTATTTTCTTCTTTAATTTGACAATAAAAATACATCTTTAAAATCTATTCTCTTTATTATCTTAAATATGACAATAAAAATGTATTTTTTTAAAATTTCTTCTTTTTATTGTAAGCAATGTTACATAAAAAAGATCATCTTATTGTAAATAATATTACACAAATATATATATTCATATTTTTGTTGAAAAACTAGTTCAACAAAAAGAGATAAAAATGTTTGTTCTATTTTGTTGAAAATCTAGTTCAACAAATATAACAACAATGTTTGTTTTTCAATTTTGTTGCAAATTCTGTTTTAACAAATTGACCAAAATTCCGTGTTTCACATGTGTTGAAAATTCTAATTCAACAAATTTACAAAATTTGTTGTCTTATACATTTGATCTTTTATATAAACAAAAATTATATATATTTTTATTTGTTTAATCAAATTCTAATTAAAAAGTGTTAATTTTGACAATTCTATCGCCACATAACATCATCAGACAAATAGATGTATATATGATATTCAGCACAGAATAATAACAACATGAATTAACTGTAGATTAACAACAATAATTTCAGGATTATTTATAATTATAAAGGAAATAAAATAAATAGATTTCTCACCTTGCTTTTTATTCAGAATAAATCAGATCGGTAATTTGGTCAAAAATTGATCTGCTCTGTTTCAGTTCAGGTTTGTGTCATAGCGTAGATCTCTGAAATACGATCCCAACGCACTTCGTTTAGTTGAATATCGTCGCTGTATGTAGAAGTTACAGCGTTTTAAAGTTTGTATAATTTAATAAATAATAAAATCCTTAATTAGTTAATTAATATTATCCTTAACCTTTCCTCTCCTCTTCGTTCATCTACAGGCTTTGAACCGAACCCATCTTTGACCGTCATCATCCTTCCTTCGCACGCACCATGGAGCACCAGACCTCGATCCGACACCGCAGCCGCCAAGCCCTTGCCGACGTCGACCTGCGCCCTCAGCTTGGAGTAACTCGGTGGGGCCCCCTGCATGGAAAATCGAGCCCAAACCACCATCTTTGCAACCAAAATCCGACCACCTTGCTTACTTAAATCCGATCGTGGCCGTTGAGATTATAGAGCTCGTGATGCTCTTCGATTTGGTATATGGAGTGTTGAAAATCATCAAGAGGATTGAGAGAATTTAGCAATTGATTTCGGGTGCGTTTCTGGCCATTGGAGTTTGAAGAACGGCGGCTACAATATGATGTTAGGGTTTAGCGTATTCTGACCGTATTTATACTGCGTATTTTCCTATTTAATTTATTTAATTAATTCAAAAATTCATGTTTATCAATACGAACACCAAATCAAACCCAACGAGTGTCGCCCCTAGCTAATAACCCTCGTTCCGGACACAATGGAACATATTTCGTAACCCAATTCGGCTGTTACGATATGTTTTTCTTTAAATTTAATTAAAAATCATTTAATTATTAAATTCAAATGTATATTTTAAATTACCGGGGCCACATACTAACTCTAAAAATTACAAAAAACTTATTTCTAGTTATGTTTTGACGATACGGTTCTAACGAGACTAATTTCGTCGAATTCTGAGACCATTTGAAAAATGGCCATTTTTAAGCTGATTAAATTTGACCGAAACTGACAAAACACGTTTTCTTTTTCCACGCTCACATATTAATTCGAAAAATTATGAAAATTGAAATCTAGCAATAATTTGACATTCCGGTTCCAACAAAAGTGGTTTCGTCGAAAACCGAGGTCGTTTAAAAAATGACTATTTTTTAGGCCAATATATTTAATATTAAAAATGCATTTTTAAACAAATAAATTCCGAAACTCAAAATATATAAGTGTTTACTGTTTTTCAATGCAGGAACGTCATTCCGAACTCAATGGAAGTGGTTTCAAGTCGAAATTCCTTCATATGTGAAAGGTAGCCTTTCCGGCCCTATATTATATATATATAAATTCTACAGCGACTTTTCTAAACATTGAATTGGCCATAACTTTTGATTTTCGCTAAGAAATTTCAATTTTTTAGATTCATTAGAAAGATATTATTAAACAGATTTAAATATTTCTTGTTTCGCTCAATTCTGATTTATTATGAATCCTATACATTCAGTCAATGTTCAAATTCAAAATTTCAAACTGCAGCGCTGTTTTAAACTCCTTTTATAATTAAATTGAATTTATTCATTCTAAAATAATTTTTTAGTCGTTCTTATTTAAAATAAATTATTTTAAATATTAAAGTCCATTAAAATTTCTAAAATAAAAATTTTAAATTGGCCCAAAATTCCGGGTCGTTACAATCGCCCCCACTTAAAATCTTTTCGTCCTCGAAAAGGAACATAGCTAAGAGTTGTTTAATTTAACCAACTCAACTAGATTTTATTTATTGGTTTCAATTAATTATCATCCTAATATTTTAATTAGTTAAACTAATAATCAAACATCACAACCAGCAATCAATTAGGTGATTAACTTTTCAAATATATATCACTTTTATATATATAATCAAAAATCATATTTTTAGTGCAAATCATAGCAATGTGTACTAACTAAGTGTTGGTTCTCATACCAGTCAAATGGAAATATATAGAAATCCCACCTTCGAGACTCGAACATAAATACTGGTGATGGTTGACCTATCACCAGAATTATCTCCGGGCGACTAGAGTGTGATTAAATATCTATCCAATATATTAAAACTTCGAATATCCGTTAATTACTCGTATATTCGAAACCTTTATATACTCGATTGTCCACATTAAAATATAATATACTCAAATACGTATTTTTAGATAAAATTTCAAAACTAAATTTGTTTTTAATTTAAAGAAAATAATACTCTTCACACTCGTTCTAGGATACTACTGATCCTATCTCTAACAAGTTATTCTCATTGGATATTACTAATCCAATCTCTGATGAATTCTTTCGTTCGGTTGTAATGTGTTTTGTTCTCAAGCTCTGTAAACCTCGCTTTGATACCACATGTGACGACCCAAACTTCCCAGTAAAGGAAAGGCTGGATTGCTTTGAGAACAACACACATCAGAACACAAACTGAAGAACATTTTATTGCTGATTACAACAATTACATCAGAGTACAAGAATATAACAGAGTATGAATACTTATTACATAATAGGAATATAATAATATCAGAGTTTCAATTACATTTAAAATAGCAGCGGAAAAATAATACAAATATACAACTGAAAGGAATACACGGATACAGAGCTTTCCAAATACCGCTTCAGCTGTAAGCCAGGATCCTGTAAATATATCTGCAAAAAGCTACTCGACTGCCCGTGTGGAAAATATGGGCACCCGAGTTTGCCAGTGAAACAAACTACAGGTCAGTCATGGGACTGGTATGAGAAATCTTAACTTAACTATCTAATAATAAGGCTAATCACAGGACCACGCCGCTAACGCGGAACGGGTTTACTCCATTGGATTGCCAGTGCATGAAATAAGGTAAATCGTTAAACAACGCAATGCTCTTTAGAAAAATGAAACCATTATAAGACCCAAGTCCCATCACACAATGCAACGCAAACCGGAGGATAGGGTTTTACCTTATAATGGTCAAAAGATGCTTGAAACGATAAAGACGGATTTAGTATTAGTGTGTATATGTTCTAATAAAAACATTTCAATCATAATGTATAAATCATAGACGGCATGGGTACCATATATCATGTCGCCATACTAGTTCTACAATCAAAACCGCAAGGTCGTATTGGATATTGGATTTCCATCATGAGTCGAGGCTAGGGGCAAGCTCCTCTCCGATTCGAGACACTCTAGCAAATGCCTCAGGATCACACCTCTGGGCAACCCTTGGATGCGGTAGGGCCGGTCCCCGCCTATCGGCAGTGGATTAGTTATGCCTGAACACACGTATCCCGGTTCCTTTGAACCTATAATATGACCACTATCGGCCTATAAAAATCCGAGGCACCTCAAAATCCATCATCCACATAAGTAAAATGTCAGGCCGTGTTAAAGCACTGACACTACCACTAGCTAGAAAGAAACGTGTGCACTCCTTACGGTCCATATCCCGTTTTTGACTCATACCGGGGTGTAAGGCTTGCGAAGTCACGATATACACAAAGCTATACCGAAATAGGCTATGCTTTGATCATCCCACAAGGCCCTGCTTTTCAACAAAAGCCTTGATCAATTGCATCTTGGCGTGACACATTGACAATTCACGCCATGCGATCAATCACTATTAATATATACCAGGGTGTTAAGTAGAGAATAAATCCTCCACCACCAAACAGACATACATTAACAGAAATCGATTTAACTCACATGGAATGAAATCCAAAGTTAGACACGCATCCATTTACTAGCTTATGCTATGGGTCTGAGCGAAAACCAAATCCGAACAATCAACAATAGTCCGGACGGCCACCACTGAAGCCCCTTCAAGGTAGCTACTCCCATCAGGGTCTCCGTAGCAAAACATCCATTCGATGTGAAGATCGTCGGTCTCCAACCACCGTCTTCATCTTCGACTCTTCGTCGTCGTAGAAATTATCCGGAATGGGTTAAACCCGGTCTTTCCGAATAACTCTCGTATTTTTATAATTAAAAATCGAGTACTATAAAAACATATCCAACGTCTCATTCCAATTCAGAATATTCAATATTCAAATTATTCTATCAAAGATAAACTCTTTAAATTATTCTTAAATTTTAAAGATTTATTAAACCCCCAATTTGGTTTTTAAAACAAAAATCATTATTCAATGATTATTTAAATTTAAGAAATTTATCTTATCTTTAACTGGGTTAAAGAACTAATGTCATTTAAAAACATAGTTCACGGTAAACCCAAAATCATCTTCCATAAAATATGGAATCTTCACAGAAATCAAATCAATATATAATCAATATAAATTTCTGTATCGGACTAATAATATAAATGGAATAACGACAAAGCCTTTTAAATTCCATATATAGTATCCGTCTTCTTTTCAGAAGCCTATCTCGATTATTATCAAATCGAATTTCCACTCAATTCCAATTTAATTAATATTAAATTGGGAAACTTGTCTTTAGAAAATTTCTTTTTAAATCTTAATAAAAATATTTATAATTCCTAAATCATATTTTCACTGTAAATTGGGTTAAAGAACAAATGTCGTTTAAAACATAATTCACGATAAACCCAATTCACATATCAATTTATCTCAACTACAGAATATAATTGAAACTCTAAAAATCTTAATTAAAAGATTTATCCTAGTTAATAACTAGTTTACTTCAATAAAAAGGTAACATTATCCTTTTGTCCATCTAAGAATGGACATAGAAATCATTATTTTATCCTTTGTTAAATATTGTCTTAAAATATTTGTTGTTTAAAAATTACTTTAAAATAAAAAGGATTCTTTATATAAAATATTCTTCATAATACAATATTCATTATTTTAAAAGGTATGTATAATACAATGTTCTTTATTCTAAATATTCTTATTTTTAAAAAGATATTCTTTCTTTAAAGAAATCCTGAACTGAAATGTGACTCAATCAGTTACCATATAACTTTAGATATATGGATTTCATAAATTGTATGTATATGACAGTCAAAATAAATAATCATCAAGCGTCCATTCACAACCAGAGTGAAGTTTATAACTGTGTGAGTATTAAAATGAAAAAAAATAACACTCATCGCAGCCAGTCAATCTATCGATCGACAGGTAACTAAATATTGGGACTAGTGTATGTAAATTCATCCCAACACCCGTGTGGGGTTTTCAGCCAACAACAATACTTATAAATAAATGATTGGTTAAAGAATTTAACCAGTTTAATTCTACTGACATGTTGGTGACAATGGACTCACATGTTATAATATTTCTAGTATCGAGTACAAGTATATTTTTACTCGTATAATTTCCCTATTTATTTCTAAGGTCTAATAAACTGTAATCTATTTATGTGGCATTACTGTGGATGACAAATAAAAGATAATTTTCTATTTTCTTTTATTTGTATGCAAATATATTTAACTTTTAATGTTTTGTTTACCTCTAAAGTTGTAAACAAAATGCATCTTTTTCCTACGGTGTTCATTTGCCTCTAAATGTGCGAATGAAAGATATGATCTTTAACTACGATGTTTATTTGCATCTATATATGCAAATAAAATATAATCTTTTAACTATGACGTTTATTTGCATCTAAATATGCAAATAAAAATATAATCTTTATTAAATATTTTATTTGCAACTAAATTTATAAACAAGCATGTATATTCCTATTTCTAAACTAAAATACAAAAATAAAAATGTAATATTTGTTTGCATCTAAAATTGCAAACAAAATGCAACTCTTTAAATCATATTTTACTTTCAACTCATATAAATTTACAAAAGTGTTTGTTTTGTTTCCACTAGTGTAAATTGACAAAATTGATTATTTACAATAATGAATGCCAATAAAAGAACAAATTCTATTTTCCATGTACATTTGCATCTGTAGATGCAAATAAAAGAACAAGTTTATTTTCAGTGTATACTTGTATTTGTGAATACAAGTAAAAAGTGAACTTTTGTTTACAATGTTTTATTTGTATATGTGAATACAAATAAAAGGACAAATTCTATTTTTAAAGTATATTTGCATTGGAGAGTGCAAATAAAAGAATACACTTTAATTTCAAAATATATTTATATTTGTGAAGGTAAATAAAAGAACAAGTTTTATTTTTAATATATTTGCATTGGTGGATGCAAATAAAACAATAAATCTCATTTTCAATATATATTTGCATCGGAGAATGCAAATACAAGAATAAATTTTATTTTCAATGTATGTTTGCATTAGTGAATGCAAATAGAAGATCAAACATTAATTTCAATTCTAGAATAACATAAAAATGGTATTTTATGTTTTACACTTTTCTATGTGCACTAATAACAATTAAAAGAAGTCCCTTTTATTTGTTTATACTTTTCTATATGTTCTAGTAACATATATAAAGAATGTTTTATATGTGAATATTTTTCTATGTATTCTAATTTCAAATAAAAGTGAATTTAAATTTTCAAATGACAAATAAAAAGTAGATTTTATTTGTCAAATAAATTCTGAGTTTCCAAAGACAGATAAAGTGAGTTTTATTCCACTAACCATGCTTTAACCAAAATGTGATCTTTATCTCACTAATAAAGTTTTGACCAAAGAATGTGATTTTTATCTCAATACTATGTTTTAACCAAAAATGTATATTTTATTTCACTTAATAAAGTTCTAACCAAAATGTATATTTTATTTCCAACACAACATTTTAAACAAAAATCCCTTTTTATTTATAATGCAATCTTTCTAGAAAAATGGAGTTTTAAATCTAACGTTGCACCTTATAACAAAAAATGTACTTTTAATCTCATGTAACATTTAATACGAGAATGTATTTTTAAAGCTAATGTAACATTATCAAATTAAAATGATGTATATATTTTCAATCTTAAAATGAAAACATAACCACATTAAAAATGTAGTCTTTTAAATGAAAACAATTTTTTTATTTATGAAAACAAATTACATTTAAAAGATGTAATCTTTCTGTTGAAAACAAATTGACATAAAAATGTAAATCTTTTATGCCTACTCTTTATATTACTTCTAACATGTCAACAAAATGCAACCTTGAAATCAATCCTTTTTTATTTTCTTCTTTAATTTGACAATAAAAATACATCTTTAAAATCTATTCTCTTTATTATCTTAAATATGACAATAAAAATGTATTTTTTTAAAATTTCTTCTTTTTATTGTAAGCAATGTTACATAAAAAAGATCATCTTACTGTAAATAATATTACACAAATATATATATTCATATTTTTGTTGAAAAACTAGTTCAACAAAAAGAGATAAAAATGTTTGTTCTATTTTGTTGAAAATCTAGTTCAACAAATATAACAACAATGTTTGTTTTTCAATTTTGTTGCAAATTCTGTTTTAACAAATTGACCAAAATTCCGTGTTTCACATGTGTTGAAAATTCTAATTCAACAAATTTACAAAATTTGTTGTCTTATACATTTGATCTTTTATATAAACAAAAATTATATATATTTTTATTTGTTTAATCAAATTCTAATTAAAAAGTGTTAATTTTGACAATTCTATCGCCACATAACATCATCAGACAAATAGATGTATATATGATATTCAGCACAGAATAATAACAACATGAATTAACTGTAGATTAACAACAATAATTTCAGGATTATTTATAATTATAAAGGAAATAAAATAAATAGATTTCTCACCTTGCTTTTTATTCAGAATAAATCAGATCGGTAATTTGGTCAAAAATTGATCTGCTCTGTTTCAGTTCAGGTTTGTGTCATAGCGTAGATCTCTGAAATACGATCCCAACGCACTTCGTTTAGTTGAATATCGTCGCTGTATGTAGAAGTTACAGCGTTTTAAAGTTTGTATAATTTAATAAATAATAAAATCCTTAATTAGTTAATTAATATTATCCTTAACCTTTCCTCTCCTCTTCGTTCATCTACAGGCTTTGAACCGAACCCATCTTTGACCGTCATCATCCTTCCTTCGCACGCACCATGGAGCACCAGACCTCGATCCGACACCGCAGCCGCCAAGCCCTTGCCGACGTCGACCTGCGCCCTCAGCTTGGAGTAACTCGGTGGGGCCCCCTGCATGGAAAATCGAGCCCAAACCACCATCTTTGCAACCAAAATCCGACCACCTTGCTTACTTAAATCCGATCGTGGCCGTTGAGATTATAGAGCTCGTGATGCTCTTCGATTTGGTATATGGAGTGTTGAAAATCATCAAGAGGATTGAGAGAATTTAGCAATTGATTTCGGGTGCGTTTCTGGCCATTGGAGTTTGAAGAACGGCGGCTACAATATGATGTTAGGGTTTAGCGTATTCTGACCGTATTTATACTGCGTATTTTCCTATTTAATTTATTTAATTAATTCAAAAATTCATGTTTATCAATACGAACACCAAATCAAACCCAACGAGTGTCGCCCCTAGCTAATAACCCCCGTTCCGGACACAATGGAACATATTTCGTAACCCAATTCGGCTGTTACGATATGTTTTTCTTTAAATTTAATTAAAAATCATTTAATTATTAAATTCAAATGTATATTTTAAATTACCGGGGCCACATACTAACTCTAAAAATTACAAAAAACTTATTTCTAGTTATGTTTTGACGATACGGTTCTAACGAGACTAATTTCGTCGAATTCTGAGACCATTTGAAAAATGGCCATTTTTAAGCTGATTAAATTTGACCGAAACTGACAAAACACGTTTTCTTTTTCCACGCTCACATATTAATTCGAAAAATTATGAAAATTGAAATCTAGCAATAATTTGACATTCCGGTTCCAACAAAAGTGGTTTCGTCGAAAACCGAGGTCGTTTAAAAAATGACTATTTTTAAGGCCAATATATTTAATATTAAAAATGCATTTTTAAACAAATAAATTCCGAAACTCAAAATATATAAGTGTTTACTGTTTTTCAATGCAGGAACGTCATTCCGAACTCAATGGAAGTGGTTTCAAGTCGAAATTCCTTCATATGTGAAAGGTAGCCTTTCTGGCCCTATATTATATATATATAAATTCTACAGCGACTTTTCTAAACATTGAATTGGCCATAACTTTTGATTTTCGCTAAGAAATTTCAATTTTTTAGATTCGTTAGAAAGATATTATTAAACAGATTTAAATATTTCTTGTTTCGCTCAATTCTGATTTATTATGAATCCTATACATTCAGTCAATGTTCAAATTCAAAATTTCAAACTGCAGCGCTGTTTTAAACTCCTTTTATAATTAAATTGAATTTATTCATTCTAAAATAATTTTTTAGTCGTTCTTATTTAAAATAAATTATTTTAAATATTAAAGTCCATTAAAATTTCTAAAATAAAATTTTTAAATTGGCCCAAAATTCCGGGTCGTTACAATCGCCCCCACTTAAAATCTTTTCGTCCTCGAAAAGGAACATAGCTAAGAGTTGTTTAATTTAACCAACTCAACTAGATTTTATTTATTGGTTTCAATTAATTATCATCCTAATATTTTAATTAGTTAAACTAATAATCAAACATCACAACCAGCAATCAATTAGGTGATTAACTTTTCAAATATATATCACTTTTATATATATAATCAAAAATCATATTTTTAGTGCAAATCATAGCAATGTGTACTAACTAAGTGTTGGTTCTCATACCAGTCAAATGGAAATATATAGAAATCCCACCTTCGAGACTCGAACATAAATACTGGTGATGGTTGACCTATCACCAGAATTATCTCCGGGCGACTAGAGTGTGATTCAATATCTATCCAATATATTAAAACTTCGAATATCCGTTAATTACTCGTATATTCGAAACCTTTATATACTCGATTGTCCACATTAAAATATAATATACTCAAATACGTATTTTTAGATAAAATTTCAAAACTAAATTTGTTTTTAATTTAAAGAAAATAATACTCTTCACACTCGTTCTAGGATACTACTGATCCTATCTCTAACAAGTTATTCTCATTGGATATTACTAATCCAATCTCTGATGAATTCTTTCGTTCGGTTCTAATGTGTTTTGTTCTCAAGCTCTGTAAACCTCGCTTTGATACCACATGTGACGACCCAAACTTCCCAGTAAAGGAAAGGCTGGATTGCTTTGAGAACAACACACATCAGAACACAAACTGAAGAACATTTTATTGCTGATTACAACAATTACATCAGAGTACAAGAATATAACAGAGTATGAATACTTATTACATAATAGGAATATAATAATATCAGAGTTTCAATTACATTTAAAATAGCAGCGGAAAAATAATACAAATATACAACTGAAAGGAATACACGGATACAGAGCTTTCCAAATACCGCTTCAGCTGTAAGCCAGGATCCTGTAAATATATCTGCAAAAAGCTACTCGACTGCCCGTGTGGAAAATATGGGCACCCGAGTTTGCCAGTGAAACAAACTACAGGTCAGTCATGGGACTGGTATGAGAAATCTTAACTTAACTATCTAATAATAAGGCTAATCACAGGACCACGCCGCTAACGCGGAACGGGTTTACTCCATTGGATTGCCAGTGCATGAAATAAGGTAAATCGTTAAACAACGCAATGCTCTTTAGAAAAATGAAACCATTATAAGACCCAAGTCCCATCACACAATGCAACGCAAACCGGAGGATAGGGTTTTACCTTATAATGGTCAAAAGATGCTTGAAACGATAAAGACGGATTTAGTATTAGTGTGTATATGTTCTAATAAAAACATTTCAATCATAATGTATAAATCATAGACGGCATGGGTACCATATATCATGTCGCCATACTAGTTCTACAATCAAAACCGCAAGGTCGTATTGGATATTGGATTTCCATCATGAGTCGAGGCTAGGGGCAAGCTCCTCTCCGATTCGAGACACTCTAGCAAATGCCTCAGGATCACACCTCTGGGCAACCCTTGGATGCGGTAGGGCCGGTCCCCGCCTATCGGCAGTGGATTAGTTATGCCTG
The DNA here is from genome assembly GCA_030737875.1 of Allium sativum. Lineage (NCBI taxonomy): Eukaryota > Viridiplantae > Streptophyta > Magnoliopsida > Asparagales > Amaryllidaceae > Allium > Allium sativum. Next base: position 973,055,689 of record CM060915.1, on the reverse strand, counting down.
AACACACGTATCCCGGTTCCTTTGAACCTATAATATGACCACTATCGGCCTATAAAAATCCGAGGCACCTCAAAATCCATCATCCACATAAGTAAAATGTCAGGCCGTGTTAAAGCACTGACACTACCACTAGCTAGAAAGAAACGTGTGCACTCCTTACGGTCCATATCCCGTTTTTGACTCATACCGGGGTGTAAGGCTTGCGAAGTCACGATATACACAAAGCTATACCGAAATAGGCTATGCTTTGATCATCCCACAAGGCCCTGCTTTTCAACAAAAGCCTTGATCAATTGCATCTTGGCGTGACACATTGACAATTCACGCCATGCGATCAATCACTATTAATATATACCAGGGTGTTAAGTAGAGAATAAATCCTCCACCACCAAACAGACATACATTAACAGAAATCGATTTAACTCACATGGAATGAAATCCAAAGTTAGACACGCATCCATTTACTAGCTTATGCTATGGGTCTGAGCGAAAACCAAATCCGAACAATCAACAATAGTCCGGACGGCCACCACTGAAGCCCCTTCAAGGTAGCTACTCCCATCAGGGTCTCCGTAGCAAAACATCCATTCGATGTGAAGATCGTCGGTCTCCAACCACCGTCTTCATCTTCGACTCTTCGTCGTCGTAGAAATTATCCGGAATGGGTTAAACCCGGTCTTTCCGAATAACTCTCGTATTTTTATAATTAAAAATCGAGTACTATAAAAACATATCCAACGTCTCATTCCAATTCAGAATATTCAATATTCAAATTATTCTATCAAAGATAAACTCTTTAAATTATTCTTAAATTTTAAAGATTTATTAAACCCCCAATTTGGTTTTTAAAACAAAAATCATTATTCAATGATTATTTAAATTTAAGAAATTTATCTTATCTTTAACTGGGTTAAAGAACTAATGTCATTTAAAAACATAGTTCACGGTAAACCCAAAATCATCTTCCATAAAATATGGAATCTTCACAGAAATCAAATCAATATATAATCAATATAAATTTCTGTATCGGACTAATAATATAAATGGAATAACGACAAAGCCTTTTAAATTCCATATATAGTATCCGTCTTCTTTTCAGAAGCCTATCTCGATTATTATCAAATCGAATTTCCACTCAATTCCAATTTAATTAATATTAAATTGGGAAACTTGTCTTTAGAAAATTTCTTTTTAAATCTTAATAAAAATATTTATAATTCCTAAATCATATTTTCACTGTAAATTGGGTTAAAGAACAAATGTCGTTTAAAACATAATTCACGATAAACCCAATTCACATATCAATTTATCTCAACTACAGAATATAATTGAAACTCTAAAAATCTTAATTAAAAGATTTATCCTAGTTAATAACTAGTTTACTTCAATAAAAAGGTAATATTATCCTTTTGTCCATCTAAGAATGGACATAGAAATCATTATTTTATCCTTTGTTAAATATTGTCTTAAAATATTTGTTGTTTAAAAATTACTTTAAAATAAAAAGGATTCTTTATATAAAATATTCTTCATAATACAATATTCATTATTTTAAAAGGTATGTATAATACAATGTTCTTTATTCTAAATATTCTTATTTTTAAAAAGATATTCTTTCTTTAAAGAAATCCTGAACTGAAATGTGACTCAATCAGTTACCATATAACTTTAGATATATGGATTTCATACATTGTATGTATATGACAGTCAAAATAAATAATCATCAAGCGTCCATTCACAACCAGAGTGAAGTTTATAACTGTGTGAGTATTAAAATGAAAAAAAAGAACACTCATCGCAGCCAGTCAATCTATCGATCGACATGTAACTAAATATTGGGACTAGTGTATGTAAATTCATCCCAACACCCGTGTGGGGTTTTCATCCAACAACAATACTTATAAATAAATGATTGGTTAATGAATTTAACCAGTTTAATTCTACTGACATGTTGGTGACAATGGACTCACATGTTATAATATTTCTAGTATCGAGTACAAGTATATTTTTACTCGTATAATTTCCCTATTTATTTCTAAGGTCTAATAAACTGTAATCTATTTATGTGGCATTACTGTGGATGACAAATAAAAGATAATTTTCTATTTTCTTTTATTTGTATGCAAATATATTTAACTTTTAATGTTTTGTTTACCTCTAAAGTTGTAAACAAAATGCATCTTTTTCCTACGTTGTTCATTTGCCTCTAAATGTGCGAATGAAAGATATAATCTTTAACTACGATGTTTATTTGCATCTATATATGCAAATAAAATATAATCTTTTAACTATGACGTTTATTTGCATCTAAATATGCAAATAAAAATATAATCTTTATTAAATATTTTATTTGCAACTAAATTTATAAACAAACATGTATATTCCTATTTCTAAACTAAAATACAAAAATAAAAATGTAATATTTGTTTGCATCTAAAATTGCAAACAAAATGCAACTCTTTAAATCATATTTTACTTTCAACTCATATAAATTTACAAAAGTGTTTGTTTTGTTTCCACTAGTGTAAATTGACAAAATTGATTATTTACAATAATGAATACCAATAAAAGAACAAATTCTATTTTCCATGTACATTTGCATTTGTAGATGCAAATAAAAGAACAAGTTTATTTTCAGTGTATACTTGTATTTGTGAATACAAGTAAAAAGTGAACTTTTGTTTACAATGTTTTATTTGTATATGTGAATACAAATAAAAGGACAAATTCTATTTTTAAAGTATATTTGCATTGGAGAGTGCAAATAAAAGAATACACTTTAATTTCAAAATATATTTATATTTGTGAAGGTAAATAAAAGAACAAGTTTTATTTTTAATATATTTGCATTGGTGGATGCAAATAAAACAATAAATCTCATTTTCAATATATATTTGCATCGAAGAATGCAAATACAAGAATAAATTTTATTTTCAATGTATGTTTGCATTAGTGAATGCAAATAGAAGATCAAACTTTAATTTCAATTCTAGAATAACATAAAAATGGTATTTTATGTTTTACACTTTTCTATGTGCACTAATAACAATTAAAAGAAATCCCTTTTATTTGTTTATACTTTTCTATACGTTCTAATAACATATATAAAGAATGTTTTATATGTGAATATTTTTCTATGTATTCTAATGTCAAATAAAAGTGAATTTAAATTTTCAAATGACAAATAAAAAGTAGATTTTATTTGTCAAATAAATTCTGAGTTTCCAAAGACAGATAAAGTGAGTTTTATTCCACTAACCATGCTTTAACCAAAATGTGATCTTTATCTCACTAATAAAGTTTTGACCAAAGAATGTGATTTTTATCTCAATACTATGTTTTAACCAAAAATGTATATTTTATTTCACTTAATAAAGTTCTAACCAAAATGTATATTTTATTTCCAACACAACATTTTAAACAAAAATCTCTTTTTATTTATAATGCAATCTTTCTAGAAAAATGGAGTTTTAAATCTAACGTTACACCTTATAACCAAAAATGTACTTTTAATCTCATGTAACATTTAATACGAGAATGTATTTTCAAAGCTAATGTAACATTATCAAATTAAAATGATGTATATATTTTCAATCTTAAAATGAAAACATAACCACATTAAAAATGTAGTCTTTTAAATGAAAACAATTTTTTTATTTATGAAAACAAATTACATTTAAAAGATGTAATCTTTCTGTTGAAAACAAATTGACATAAAAATGTAAATCTTTTATGCCTACTCTTTATATTACTTCTAACATGTCAACAAAATGCAACCTTGAAATCAATCCTTTTTTATTTTCTTCTTTAATTTGACAATAAAAATACATCTTTAAAATCTATTCTCTTTATTATCTTAAATATGACAATAAAAATGTAATTTTTTTTAAATTTCTGCTTTTTATTGTAAGCAATGTTACATAAAAAAGATCTTCTTACTGTAAATAACATTACACAAATATATATTCATATTTTTGTTGAAAAACTAGTTCAACAAAAAGAGATAAAAATGTTTGTTCTATTTTGTTGAAAATCTAGTTCAACAAATATAACAACAATGTTTGTTTTTCAATTTTGTTGCAAATTCTGTTTTAACAAATTGACCAAAATTCCGTGTTTCACATGTGTTGAAAATTCTAATTCAACAAATTTACAAAATTTGTTGTCTTATACATTTGATCTTTTATATAAACAAAAATTATATATATTTTTATTTGTTTAATCAAATTCTAATTAAAAAGTGTTAATTTTGACTATTCTATCGCCACATAACATCATCAGACAAATAGATGTATATATGATATTCAGCACAGAATAATAACAACATGAATTAACTGTAGATTAACAACAATAATTTCAGGATTATTTATAATTATAAAGGAAAGAAAATAAATAGATTTCTCACCTTGCTTTTTATTCAGAATAAATCAGATCGGTAATTTGGTCAAAAATTGATCTGCTCTGTTTCAGTTCAGATTTGTGTCATAACGTAGATCTCTGAAATACGATCCCAACGCACTTCATTTAGTTGAATTTCGTCACTGTATGTAGAAGTTACAGCGTTTTAAAGTTTGTATAATTTAATAAATAATAAAATCCTTAATTAGTTAATTAATATTATCCTTAACCTTTCCTCTCCTCTTCGTTCATCTACTGTAATAACCCGGAAAATGTGAACCAATTTAAAATTTTTAAAATTGGTTATTACCAAAGAATTTGAATAGTTGAAATAGCATGTTTCAATAAAATAGAGAATTGGGTATAGTATTGCAGTTTGAAATTTTGAATACAAACTTTGTCTAACTGTACCGGGTGGAAAATATAACGGATTTTAGCGAAACTGAAAATATTTAAATCTGTTTATGAATACCTTTCTAACGAATCTGAAAAATCGAAGTTTCATAGCGGGAATCAAAAGTTATGGCCAAATGAATTTTCAGAAAGGTCGCTATATAGCATATATAGCCCTTGAAAATTGATATTTTGCATACGACCTCGGAATTCGACGAAGCCACTTTTGTTGGGTCCGGGATGTCGAATTATTGCTAAGTTTCAAATTTCATAATTTTTGAAGCTAGTATGTGAGCGGGGCAAAAGAAAATGTGACTGGTCAAATTCTGTTAAAATGGGTCGACCTAAAAATGGCCGTTTTTCAAACGAGCTCAGAATTCGACGAAACTGGTTTTGTTGGGACCGTATCGTCAAAACAAAGCTAGATTTATTTTTCTGGAATTTTTCGATTCAGTTTGTGGCCCTGGCAAATTGAAATGTACGTTCAAATTAAATATCGAATGTTTTATATTTTAATTTGAAAAATAACTGACTGTAACAGTCGAATTGGCCAACGAAACATATCCCATTGTGTCCGGAATGGGGGTATTTAGCTAGGGGCGACAGTCGTTGGGTTTGATTTCAAGTCCGTTTGCAAAAACACTATTTAAAATTTCCTATAAAGCTCCGACCAATAGGATTTTTTCTTTAAAAATAAATAAATAATAAAAATCGGAAAAAAAATCCTAGCCGCCAGCGATTTGAACGACGCACGAAGCTCGAAGCTTCCCATCAATTTTGCCGCCGCCACAGCCAGTTTCGCCGCCTCCTCCAGTTGAGGATTCTGATCGCCTCCGCCTCCTCTTTAAATCCGACCAAGCCTCGCCTCAAACCATCGACTGTACGCGTCGAATTTCGAGGAGGAAGTCGCCCCCTTTGGAGCGCCGCCGCGACTCGCAGGAGCCACCGGGTTCATCGCCACCACCGTCGATCGGAAGGTGGTTCGTAGCCCTTCAACGTCGTGTAGTCTGATCGGAGCAACAAGGTACGGTTTTGATTTAAAATCAAAACCTAGTTTTGAAGCTTTGAAAACCTTTCTGATTTAAATTTCTGAAATGAAAATAACACTTTTAAGTGTTGCAAAACTTTGAAAAATCATATCTTTTTAGTGTGTTAACGAAATTCGATGAAACATGAGACACCGTGACCGCAAGGAGGCTCTCTACATTCTAGAAGAAGCCGCGGATTTTTCTGATCTTCCTACGATTTTTAGCACTGCACAAACCAATGTGAGGAATCTAAACTAATTGTGTGAATGAAATCGCGTTGTATAAATTATATAAGCGAAGTGTAAATTATATACGCTATACCTCATGTACATGTGTTGTATAAGTTATATTAGCGATGTATAAATTATACAAGCGTTGAATGAAACATATATGCTTTGAATTGTGATGAAATGCAAGTGAATTATAATATTATATATATATATACTCCCCTCGTCCACAGACCATGGACGATATTTATTGCTTGTGATTGACGTGATATTATATGGTATGACGAATGGTTGGAAATAATTGTTTGTGGTTGATATTGTGGTTGAAAAATACCTTTGTGGTTGAAAAATACCCTCTTGTGGTTGAAACAAATTAGAATAGGATTGTGGAATTGAAAATAAAACATGTCGCCTGCGTGCGAACTAGATGCATGATCCCCATTGTCAAAAACCGCGAGGTTTTAAGGTAGAGCGAGGAGTCGTACTAGGGACGGTCCTGGTTTTAACTACCCTGCCGTTATGCTGCCGAAATTTTCTGAAATATACATGTGTTAGAATAATTTTCATTCGTTGAAATAAATTACATATATAGCCAATATTCATGTGTTGAGTTGAAATTCATTCGTTGAATCAAAATTCATGTGTTGAATATTATTTGAATTTAAACAAATAGCTTTGGCGATAAAAATCACATTTTTTATATATGTGCAAACCATAGCGAATATTCATGTGTTGAGTTGCAATTCATTCGTTGAGTTGAAATTCATGTGTTGAATATTATTTGAATTTAAACAAATAGCTTTAGCGATAAAAATCACATTTTTTATATATATACAAACTATATAGAATATTCATGTGTTGAGTTGAAATTCATTCGTTGAATCAAAATTCATGTGTTGAATATTATTTGAATTTAAACAAATAGCTTTAGCGATAAAAATCACATTTTTATATATATACAAACTATATCGAATCTTCATGTGTTGAGTTGCAATTCATTCGTTGAGTTGAAATTCATGTGTTGAATATTATTTGAATTTAAACAAATAGCTTTAGCGATAAAAATCACATTTTTATATATATACAAACTATATCGAATATTCATGTGTTGAGTTGCAATTCATTCGTTGAATCAAAATTCATGTGTTGAATATTATTTAAATTTAAACAAATAGCTTTAGCGATAAAAATCACATTTTTATATATATACAAACTATATAGAATATCCATGTGTTGAGTTGCAATTCGTTCGTCGATTTGAAATTCATGTGTTGAATGTTTTCGTATTTTAAAATAAAATGAATAGACAATAAAAACTACACCTTTATTGTGAATATGAAGTGTTAAAAACATTCACGTGTTGAATAAATATTTTTGACGATAAAAATATTTCTTTTATCATGTATACGCTTTGACAAAAATACACACGTGTTGAAATAAATAATAGTTTGCTAGAAACATTATTATTAGCTTTGTTCTGCATATATATACATGTGTTGAACAGGAAAAATGGATTAGCTGTAGAGTAAAGAAATTATTTGCGTGCCCGACAAATAGGTAAACCTTGATGAGTTGGCTGCGCAATTTTATTTATATATCAACTCCTGTGAATGCCATTGGATGCGGAGTGTTGGTTATTCTGTGTGAAATAATAAACGTCGCCATAGGATAGTAACAATTAATTTTGAACTACACTACATGGCATACTTCTTGATGACAGACATACTTCATCATATTCCACATAAGCAATTGGAGCTTGTGTGACGAGGTGAAAGATCTACCATACGAGCGAGAGGCTTGTATGGCGATGACTATATACTACCGGTAGAACTGATGACTGATATGGACTATATAAAATATAACGATAAATTGCCAGATTAATAAAAACCCCACACGGGTCTGGAGTTGACAATAATCACGTCGCTCTAGTTATTAGATACGACACATGGACTATTTATTTCCACACGGAAACGGGGTGACGAGAATTTATTCTCTGGAGTGATTATCTATACATGCTCCCCCGTAAACACCAGAATATATCACTATAAATATGTGGATGCTTTTTAGGATTTATTGGGTACCTAACACGGCCCAATAAATTTCCAAACCCCTCCCCGTACAAAGGAGGTTATGGCGAAATTTTTCGAAATATTAAGGCGTTAGTGAAATATTTGAAGTAAAAACGAAGTTGGAAATATAGAATGGACTATAGTTGGAATTATAGAATGAACTATATTTATATATATAAATATAAATATAATTAAAAGGAATCGAAGCCGTGAAGTTCGTGTTTCGGAATCGTAATTTGAAACGATTAGTACGAGAAATCCGACCATCGGATTTTCCCGAAACCGCAACCACTGGGTTCGCCTTGGAAATATCTTCCCAACGGCACCAACCTTGTAAAAATCCAATGGTTGGATTGTCCAGAATGTTTAATTCAAATCTGAAGAAAAACAGCGCCAGAATCGTTTATATTTATATATAAATATAAATATAATTAAATTAAATCGAATAACGACGCTGCAGTTCGAATTTTGAAACCGTAACTTCAAACGACTAGTGTGGAAGATCCGACCGTTGGATTTTCACGAAACTGGAACCGTTGGGTTCGCTTTGGAAATATCTTCCCACTGATATAGACTTTGCAGAAATCCAACAGTTAGATTCCCCGATATGTGTAAAACAAATTAGGGGAAAAACAGCGCCAGTGCCACGGCACGACCTGAAACGTCGTTTAAATTAAATATAGCCATTTTTAAATAAATAAAAATGGCGAAAAATCGTTATAAAATATTATAAGAAACATAGATTGCAAATAAACCAATTGGGCTTGAATTGTTTGATATTGGATGGTTGTATGTGCTTGACACGAAAATAACACTAAAGAACTGAAAGATGGATGTCGAATAATATAACCATAGAAGGAATCGATTTAAATTCTAGTGACGTGGATTATTTGAAAAGGCCGAGCTAACCCTCATTTTAAATAATTTATCGAGCGATTCGAATTGGAAAATGCAAAGACGATTCAAGACCGACGATCTTCGTATCGGTTGGATGGGCGCTACTGAGGTTCCTGACCGAAGTAGCTACCGGAAAGGGACGGAAGTAGTAGCCGTCTGAACGTATGTGTTGATTGTACGGATATGCGAGGAATTTGACGCCTCCGGTTTCGTTCAGACCCAGAACAGACTTGTAAATGGACTGTGTGTCTGACATTGGATTTTGTTCTATACTGGTTGATCTCTGTTAAATATATATCTGTTTGGCGGCGGAGAATTTATTCTTTTGCTTAACGCCCTTCTCTGAGACGTACAAGCTCAGGGGTTATATATCGATGGAAATCAATCGTATGGAGTGGACTGCCTATGTGGCATGCCAAGATGCGGTGATCAAGGCTTCTGTTGCAAAGCAAAGTCTTGTGGATGACGATCAAAGCATGGTCTACGTGGCCTAGCTTTGTGTATTTCGTAGATTCGCGAGCCTCAAAAATGGGATACGGACCGCTGGGAGAGCACGACTGTTGGCTCGCTTTGTGACCAAGCCACCCAGGATCATTCATAAAAGGAAAACAGGAAACCTCGTTCCCCAAGAATATGGAGGAATGGATCGCACTCCATCGTCTCGCCCAGGAACGGATCGCACTCCATCGTCTCACCCAGGAACGGATCGCTCCCATCTCGTCAGCGAACGACACATCCAGGCGATCCGATCCAAACTTATATCGTTGCGATCCGATCCCTTGGTGCGCACCGAACCCTCTGACCCATTCAATCACGAGCTGGTCTTCAGCGATCCGAATCGCACGGATCTGGCGACACGTGTTCCTAACCGTCATCTGGACCAATTCTCCCCATCTGCACGATCCGATTTTCAAGCAGATCGCGACACCTGTCCACAACGGCTAATTTGACCATTTCTTCGACGGCGGCGATCCGGTCCGATGCTCTCGGGATTCGTGCCACGTGTCCACGATCCGCCTGATAAAATCAGCTATAAACAGCCCAGGGCTTGGCATTTTTCGGGATCTTTTTGCAATATTGAGCATTGAATCCGCCATTGTTGTCAAACTACTGAAATATTGAGAGAAATCATTGTTGTATTAACTTTTACAGCATAATCCATAAAATATAAAGTGGACGTAGGCTCGTTAACGCCGAACCACTATAAATTCTGAGTGTCATTTTCTTTTTCCTTGTTCTTCATTTGAAATTCTTTACTGTTCATAACAATTTGGGTGTTAGGTCCAAATTTCGATCTAACATTTTTGGTGCTTTCATTGAGAGACTCAGTCTTAAAGTTTCACTATTCGCTTCTTTGAGGATTCCAGCGATTCGGATATCATGGCTGGAAAAAGATCTAAAGTTTCGCAGACCAACGAAACGATTGAGGAGAGTGTACACGAACTGGGCAACGAAGAAATTCTGGATCGCGGAGCGCAGGGGGCGATCCGATCCGACGAAGACACCTCGTTCCGAGTCGATGAGAACGAGACGATCCGTGCCACTGAAGGGGTCGTCACTCGATCCCGAGGCAACACCTCGCAGCCTCCGCGTACCACGACCACGAGTCGATCTCAGGGGGGCGCAGCGAATCGCCCTCCACGAACCGCAGCTATCCGTACTGATGGTCAGACTACAACTCGACCTGGGAAGGAACCTATGACCCGCTCTTATCGTCCAGGAACCTCTGCTCGACCCGGTTCGAGCTCGTTGCGCATAAGAGAGACTGATGATGACCAATATGATCCCGCTGCTCCTGTCACTGAGGGGGATCTCTCTCGCTTCGCCGAAATGTGGGATAGGTTGTTTGATGAGTTGGCTGCACAAAGGCAGGAAAGTTCCATCCTGCGGAAAAATTTGACGGCTATGGATAGAAGACTTGATGAGCTAGCAAGGCAAAGAGCATCGCCGGTTCGTCCACTCACCCCAGTATATTCTTCTTCGTCTGAAGAATCGCCGAGGCCTCCACGGCGACCGTATGAAAGAGCCGAAAACATAGAACAACTTCGGTTCGGAACCCTGCCCTCACAGGAAGAAGAAGAGCTAGGGGCGGGACCCTCAAACTATAATGTGAATGGTCAAGCGACGGCTCTCAGGACTCGAGATGTGAACAGTCCCGTGCATAACAGACCACCTCAGCCCCGTCGCCGCACGCATATTCATGATAACAGGGGGCAGCGAAGCCCCGTCCGAGCCCCGGATTTTGTGGCTACTCCCCGAAGAGAGATTAGAGAACCTCGTCGGGCCAGAGGTGCTGACCCTGAACCTCCTTTGACTAGTGCAAACGTTGCAGCCATGGTTCACCAGATTCTGGCCGACAGCCGTGGACATCGGAACGAAGATTGGGGGATCGACCGCAGTCATACCCCTTTTACTGACGATATTTTGGATGCGACTTTTCCAAGGCGTTTCAACATGCCACAAATGAATCGATATGCAGGAAGATCTGATCCTGTTCAGCACCTAATGAGATACTCTTGGTCGATGACCGCTGCCGCCGCTTCTGACGCGGTTAAGTGTAAAGCGTTTCCCATATTCCTGGAAGACGTGGCTTTGCTATGGTTTACTCGCCTGCCGGCGAGATCGATTTCTAGCTTCAGGGAACTGAGCGAGAAGTTCGTAGAACAATTCCGTATCTACGCACAGAAGACAAAAAGCGTGATCGATTTATTCCTTGTCAAACAGCGACCAGGCGAGAGTCTAAAGATGTACCTGGATCGTTTCAATTTGGCCGCCACTGAGGTTAAAGATCCTCATGAACCGACCATCGTCGCAGCATTGATTGACGGAGTAGATAAGGACACTGAGTTCGGAAGGTACTTGGCAGGCAAACCACCCCACACTAGAGAGTTATTCTATGAGAAAGCCAACGTACATCTACGCCGGGAAGAGGTATACGCAAACCGAAAGGTTAAAACAACTGATAAGGAGGAAATTCAAAGCAATGTCGCCGTCAAACAAACTGGAGACAGCTCGGGGAAAGTCGAAGTTAACGTCGGAAATCAGAATCAGGGTGGTCGCCAACCAGGTAACATCAATAACAATGGTAACCGCAACAACCGGAAGAGGGGCAGAGGGAACGACTCCTAGAGAAGGACTCGTCCCAGGGCCTTTGAAAGTTATACACCCATAAGTGATACTCTGGAAAATATCTTCATGGATGCGTACGAAGTCCTCCAGAATAAGAGGCCACCTCCTAGAGAGTCGACAGAGAAAGAGCATGAGACAGGGAAGTTTTGCCTCTTTCATCAAATCCACGGCCATTCGACGAATGAATGTCGTCACCTGAGGGATGTAGTCGAAAGGCTGCTTCGAGAAGGAAAGCTAGATGAATATAGAGTAACGCCCAGGGACAGGGGGCAAGCAGTGCAGGCCCCAAATCAGAATCAAAATCAGCTTGCTGCTAGGCCGACTGCTCAGCAAAAAGGAAAGAATATTGTTATCAATACCGTGATCGGAGGACTTTATCTTGCTGGGCACAGTTCCAAAGCATTGGATCAATACGTCAATGCGGCCAAACAACACCTCGAGGTGGGGGAATGTAGCAACCCCGAGGACAGTATCCCGGTGAAGCAGCAGAAGATGATGACCGATGATGTTGTTTTCCGAGAACAAGAAAGCATCGGAGTCCATGCTCCAACTGAAGATCCACTTGTAATTACGATACCCATTGGGCCAGCCACTGTTCATAAGGTTCTGGTGGACAACGGAAGTTCCGTTAATATTCTTTTCAAAAAGGCCTTTGACCAGATGAATCTTGAAATAAAAGACTTGAAGCCCTGCCAAGGATGGATCTGTGGATTCAACGGAGCATCCACTGCTCCAATGGGTTATGTAGAGTTGCCAGTTACACTTGGGGAAGGAGAACGCCAGAGAGTGAGAATCCTTCCCTTTGTGGTTTTGGATGTTGAATCGCCATACAATGCCTTCTTGGGCCGACCGGCCCTCGCGAAGTTCAGAGCCTGTATAGCCCCCTGGTGCTTGTTATTGAAATTCCCCACAGAAGCTGGCATTGGTATCGTCAGAGGGGATCAAGTTGCTGCGCGAGCATGTTATGTTGCCGAACTAAAGTTACTCCGCAATGGAGGGGATATCGAAACTAAAGGCACCTCTCCCCATTCGGGGGCGGAGACCTTATAGCAACCAAAGAAAATAATCGTTGGAGAGTCGCCCAGAGAGATGCCCGAGGATATAGATCCCAGAGAGGATCAAGAACCCGGGGGCAGAATGGCGACTCCCAACGAGGCAACTGTGGATGTACCAATCGATGACAGTGACCCGGAGAAGGTCCTTAAGATTGGATCCCAGCTAAGTCCGAATCTTGCCGAAGAATTGACGAATTTCTTAAGGAACAACTTGGATGTATTCGCTTGGACCCACGCGGACACGTGCGGGATATCCCCATCAATCATGAGCCATTCTTTGAGCATTAACCCTAAACACCCTCCAGTAAAGCAAAAAAGGTGAATGCTGGGCCCAGAGAGGTCCGCTGCCTTAAAAGAAGAGGTTGGAAAGCTAAAGAGTAATGGGTTTATCAGAGATTCAACCTACCCAGACTGGATTTCGAATCCAGTCCTGGTAAAGAAGGCCAACGGGAAATGGCGAACGTGCATCGACTTCTCGGATTTGAACAAAGCTTGTCCAAAAGATAGTTTCCCATTACCTCGAATTGACCAGTTGGTAGACTCGACGGCAGGTCACGAGCTTCTCTCATTTATGGATGCTTATTCAGGATACAACCAAATTCCGATGCATGTTCCAGATCAAGAGCACACTAGTTTTATCACTGATCTGGGATTATATTGTTATGTGGTAATGCCCTTTGGCTTGAAGAATGCGGGCGCTACATATCAGCGTTTGGTCAACAGGATGTTTTACAACCAGATCGGGAAAACGATGGAAGTATATGTCGACGATATGTTGGTTAAGTCCAAACAATCTTCTCAACACACTACTGACTTGGCAGAGATGTTCGGCATTCTTCGAAAGTATGGAATGAAACTCAATCCAACCAAATGTTCATTTGGTGTTGCTTCTGGAAAATTCTTAGGATTCATTGTCAGTTCCCGTGGTATCGAGATTAATCCAGACCAGATCGCGGCAATCAGAAACATTCAGGAACCTAGGCAAATTAGGGATGTGCAAAGCCTTGCCGGAAAAGTGGCCGCACTAAGCAGATTTATCTCCAGGGCTACAGATAAGTGCATCCCATTCTTCGAATTAATAAAGCGAGGTAAACGCCACTTTAAATGGACACCTGACTGCGTAGAAGCGTTTCAAAATTTGCTCAGGCATTTGGAGAAACCTCCGATTTTATCTAAGCCAATAGATCACGAGGATTTATTCGTGTATTTGGCGGTGTCATCCCATGCGATCAGCTCAGCGTTGGTTAGGGAAGAGGATAAGGTCCAAAGACCTGTGTATTATGTAAGCAAAAAATTGACAGCAGCAGAGCGTAACTATCCACGGATAGAGAAGTTGGCGTATAGTTTACTGATTGCCTCCAGAAAACTTCGGCACTACTTTCAGGCACATCCTATCACCATATACACTGATCATCCACTCAAGCAAGTTTTGCAGAGACCGGAGGCATCTGGAAGGTTACTCAAATGGAATATTGAGCTAAGTCAATTTGATTTGAACTTTCAGCCCAGATGGTCAATTCGGGGGCAAGTGATAGCCGACTTCATAGCAGAGTTCACTGTTCCTGAAGAAGATATAGCAGACGAAGAAGCAGAACCTTCACAGTTACTTTTCGATCCTAATGCCTGGAGATTGTATACTGATGGCGCTAGGAACGATGAAAGATCCGGCGCTGGAATAGTGCTTGAAACCCCCGAGAAACGATTGATAACCTATGCCATCCGAATGGAGTTTCAGGCCACTAACAACGATTCCGAATATGAAGCTCTGATAGCCGGATTAAAGATCGCCAAGGAACTAGAAGTCACAAAGCTGAACATCTTTTGTGACTCCAAGTTAGTTGTGAATCAAGTCACGGGAAGATTCCAGGCTAAAAGTGCGAGATTGATTCTATACTTGAAGAAAGTGAAAGAACTGCTGAATGATTTTGATCACTACAGCATATCTCATATTCCGCGGTCAGAAAATCAGCAGGCAGACAAGTTGGCAAAGATGGCTAGTTCTAATGATCCCGAAGTGATCGGACTAGCCCCCGTTGAAGTACTTCGGTCCCCCAGCATAGATCAGATGGAAATCGACCTAGTACTAGAGACGGAACCAGAAAGGGAGTCCTGGATGACCCCTATAAAGAATTTCCTAATGGATGGAACGCTTCCGACCAAGAAAAGCGAGAGGCGTAAAGTGATTCGTAAGGCTGCCCGATACGTTTTGCAAGGTGGAGTTCTTTACAGACAAGGGTTTTCAATGCCCCTCCTTAGGTGTATAGCCCACGATGACATCAAACGTGTGCTGCAAGAAGTCCACGAAGGCGAATGTGGCGACCACACTGAAGGGCAAACTTTGGCGAAAAAGGTATTGAGGCATGGTTATTTCTGGCCTACCATAAACAAGGATGCAGTAAGATATGCACGACGATGCGATGCGTGCCAGAGATTCTCAAAGATACCCAGAGCGCCTCTGAGTTAGTTAAAAACAATGATGAGTCCATGGCCTTTTGCTATGTGGGGAATTGATATCATAGGAAGCCTCCCCATAGCAAGGGGCGGAGCAAAGTTCGCTATTGTGGCCGTAGATTATTTCACCAAGTGGGTCGAGGCAGAACCACTAACCACAATCACGACTAAACGAGTGATCAACTTCATCGTGAGAAACATCATCTGTCGATTTGGGATTCCAAAGATTGTGATAACAGACAACGGAACTCAATTCGATAGTGCTGAATTCAGAAATTTCTGCCAAAGATACCACATCGAGAATCGGTACACCTCCGTGGCGCACCCACAATCAAACGGGCAAGTCGAAGCCGCAAATAAAGTAATTAAGTCCATTCTGAAAAGAAGAATGAAGCGGGCTAGGGCCATGTGGGCTGATGAATTTCCCTTGGCACTATGGGCCTACAGGACAACATATAAATCGGCAACAGGACACACCCCGTTTTCTCTTGCTTTTGGAACGGAAGCAGTCATCCCGGTTGAGATAAAGGTACCTTCTCATCGGGTGACTTATTATGATCCAATGACCAATAATGAATTGCTCCTTGAGTCCCTGGATATGATCGAAGAAAAGAGGGATGAAGCAGACCTGCGTGCTTTGAGATGCAAACAGCAGGTCGCCCGATATTACAACAAAAAGGTTCGAGTCCGAACATGGGAACCCGGAGACTTGGTTCTAAAACGCGTCTTCCCACCACCAACTCATATGGGAGCGAAGTGGGAAGGACCGTACTCCATTTTGAGCAAGCTTGATAATGGAACCTTCAAGCTAGCAACCGTAGATGGACAGGAAATCCCCAGAGTGTGGAATGCCCAACATTTACGGCCATATTTAACATGAGAGTTTC
Organism: Allium sativum; assembly: GCA_030737875.1. NCBI lineage: Eukaryota > Viridiplantae > Streptophyta > Magnoliopsida > Asparagales > Amaryllidaceae > Allium > Allium sativum. The sequence goes on along the minus strand of CM060915.1, from coordinate 973,039,155 downwards.
AAATCTATTCTTTTGCTTTGTTAAAAAACTATGTACAGGGCATGACTTGCCTAGAATAGTCTGATTCCTTAAAGCAAGAGATTATAAAGTGGACGTAGGTCATGATTCGACCGAACCACTATAAAAATACTGTGTGTTATTTGCTTTTATTGCATCTTTATTTGTTTGCCTATTTATTTTTGTGAAAATCAATGTGAATAATGCAGGTACCCGAAGTCCGGTGCCAACCGTTCCTCCCGTAGATTAATCGGAGGAATTCCAAGCTTTGGCAAAGGCTCCAACTGCTTGCCCGACTAGCTTTAATCCACGGAGCATGGGTTAAAGTATACACCTAGGATGAGAATGCATGATGGCAGACTGCTTGAGCCGTAACTCTAACTCGCCAGAGAGAGAGAGTATAAAAGCGTCTCCGATTGAGCGCTGAGAAAGAGCTCCTTCCCCGCTGAAGGATCGGGGGGCGAGTGAATCGCTGAGCTCGAACTCTAACTCTCCAGAGAGAGAGAGAGAGTATAAAAGCGTCTCCGATTGAGCGCTGAGAAAGAGCTCCTTCCCCGCTGAAGGATCGGGGGGCGAGTGAATCGCTGAGCTCGAACTCTAACCCTCCAGAGAGAGAGAGAGTATAAAGGCGTCTCCGATTGAGCGCTGAGAAATAACTCCCTCCCCGCTGAAGGATCGGGGAGCAAATGAATCTCCAAGTGCAAAACTCTAACTCTCCAGAGAGAGAGACAGTACAAAAGCGTCTCCGATTGAGCGCTGAGAAAGAAATTATGCCCTGCTAAAGAAACAAGGTCTAACTGAACTACTGTTATCCCATGAAATCTCCTATACCCCCATATTCGGAAATAGGGGGGCAATTTGCCGACAGTACTAATCAATCCCAAGTAAGCCCCGGTCAGATGCTACGGTAACAACTGATTGGGGGAGCACCATGCACTCATATACAAACACTAGACTTTGATACAACAGCGAAACATAGCATGAACATTCTTCTTCCTGTTAATTGACTGATTTATGATTATTAATAGTTGGCTAACGACTAAACATGAAAAGTTTCTATGAATACAGGTACAAAATGATGTAAGGGATAAATCCTTGTTTATGTACTGCAGATCAACAAAGTGAAAGACAACCTAGAAACAAAAAGTGAGGACCAGTCTCACAATTACACTTCCTGGCCAGTGGAAAACCTAAAGGCAAAATGATCCTTCAAACAACAAACATCCTATTTGCGCTTTGATTTCTTCTCTTGCTTCTGCCTCTCCAGCCTCTCCTTGTCGGCTTCAGATGGATCCCCCTTCCTCCTCTTCCGTTTGTCTACAAGGGGAACTTCCGACTCCTCTGAGGTCTCCTCTTCCATCTCTTTTCTCTTGCTTCTACTGGAGAGGGAAGCCGGGAAGTCATCGGGGTTTGCGAAGTGAAGTTGCCGGCTAATGGATTTGGGCTGGATTTTTACAACCATCCCAGTTTTGGGATCGAATTCTGCAAGAGGGACTACGTCCAAAGCCTCACCTCCCACTTTCTTTGAAGCCAACTCTTTCTCTTGTCTGGCTTTTCGACTGGCCAGGGGTTCCTCATCATCATCATCGTCGGCCTTTTTGGTGCCGGTAATGTCCTCTTCGTCATCTACATGACGACCATCCATGTCTTTTAAAGCTTCAATAGTCTCAGCATCCTTGGGTACATCGGTACTAGCTGCCGGGATGCTTCCTTCTACTGTTGTGACCTCGACCCGCTCTGAGACATCAATACCAGCACCCGGCGGGGCAGCCTCCTTCTCCACTTCTCTCTCTTTTTCAGCACCCTTGTCAACGGGCTCCCCACCTGCATTACGAGAGACACACATTACTAATTCAATTGGTTGTTCCGCCAGACGACGACAATTCGCAATTGCTTTAGCAAACTGCGGGGAAAAGAGAGAGATACCTTCAGCAGATGCTCCCTCTTGAGTAGTTCCAGATGCTCCAACAACCACGGGAGTTAGGCCTAAAGGGATTAGCGGATCGTCAGGATGGTACTCCTCAACTTCGGAGGTTTTAGGCTTCGCGGCGGAACTGGAACCTTCGTCAATTTTGCTTTTACCTTTAGCCATGGTTCTCTCCTTCTCCATTTCCGCCAGGATTAGGCGACGACCCTCTGCCAGGTCCTCGGGCTCGTTGTCTCTTAGGATGCTCTTCATCAATTCATCCTCGTTGATCTCTTCGACACCCAGTCTGTATTTTTCGCCTTCCACGATGGCATCCCATAAGTTGGCCAAAGTAACATGGTAATCCGGGATCCATGAGATGTTGCGAGTTTTAAGAACTTGGCCGAGGAAATCAAAAATCATCTCTTCAAACCCCTCAATCTCTTTCTCTCTTGCAAGGAGTTTGTTGTTAGAAGCAGTGGCCATTTCAGTGGCGCTCTCAACGTTCTTTTCGGCAAGAGCTGCCCGTCTCTCCGCGTCCGCAACCTGGTCATTCAAAATCACCTTTTCTGCTTCTGCCAGAGCCAGGCTCTCTTTTAAACTCGCTTTTTCTGCTTCCCAAGCAGCCTTCTCAGCTTCAAAATGACCTTGTGCCGTTTTCAACTCGATATTGGCCATTTTGAGATCTTCAACCTCCTTCTTTAAAGCCATTTTTTCTTGGCTATTGGAGTCCAGTTCTGAATGAAAGCGCTGCTTGGCATTTTCCAATTCAGTCTTATAATTTGCAGCGTCCCTCCGTGCTAAAGCAAGCTGGGCCTGAGCGTCTTCCAGATCCTTATCCAATTTTGTCCTAGCCCTTTCGTTATTTTCGAGTTTTGCTTTGGATCTGTGTGCTTCTATTTCAAGTGTTCGGATGACTTCCGAAAGGTTAAGTGCGTGCTTTTTCATCATCTCATACTGCTTGGCCACATGGCGAATGTGCCCGATAACTTCATTATCCCAGTTTTTAGGGACCGGTTCCAAGGCAGGAACAAAGACCATCCTGTCAAAGAACATTCCTGGAAATTGTTCCCGTAGCTTTTCCAGCCTACCTTGGATCTCGGGACCGTGGACGTAATCCCGTGAACCGGGGGCAGCTAACTCTGGTTGGCTGGTGGGGACAATGTCACTTCTCTCTTGCTCAGTTTCTTTGGATGAATCTCTGTCCCTATCTTTGGATTCGTGACGCCTTTTGGACGACCGACTGTGGGAAGGCGCACTCTTTGGAGGAGTCAACTCTTTTGGAAGTGTCTTTCCCCCGGTCGGAATTGTCGGATGACTCGAAGGCCCGGTAGAAGTTGATTTGGGTGGAGATCGAGGTTGTGAGGAGCTCGGCCTATGAGGAGGACCGCGAGGGCGCTCAGTACCCGGACGAAGGCTGGGGGTGCCTTCGCGGAGAGAACGATACGAATAAGATTTCCTGCGAGACATCGTTCCTGCAAAAAAAGAAAAGAATATATTAAAACTTTGAATACCCGCAAAGTTAGAGTGCAAGGTCAGACAGTGCGTGTGAGGTGTGCATCCCATATAAATCCCCCTAACAGACCCGGGCCTGGAGACAGGCTCATCTGACCCGTTTCTCATCCCCTTGTTGAAGTAGTCGCCTCTTCGGGAGCAGAAAAGAAAGGCTCCTCACCGAAGTCTTTTTCCGTATATTCAATATCGGGTAGAGGGATTTTATTCAGCTCGTCAAATAACTGTTCTTCTATCAAGTCGTCATCGCCAACAGTTTCCATTGGAGCAGAGGTAGGGATTTCCTTCGACACATCACCACGGGACTCATCCCCTCTGTATATATTCAAGTCTTCGTCGTCTTGGATGACTATCGGAGAAGGACTTTTGCAAAATTTAGTTGTATCTACCAATTGTGAAGTTCCCTCTCCTTCTGCTGGGGCAAGTACTTATAGGGTTTGCCACCGGTGCCAAGTCCAAATCTTCTGTCTAGGAGGCGATGCTTATGGAGATTGTCGTCAGTAATGCATTTTTTGATCCTTAGAAAGTCGGATCTGCTTTGTGAAAGAATGGCTAACCGATTGCTGTATAGAGGACCCTCCGTTTTCGGGAAGACATGATCTGTTCGAAACAAAGGAAAAAGCGGAAGAATATTAGTACTTAGACTCCTCGAGCAAGATATTCGATTATATGATCAAAGCTCACTTGATTTAAGCCATCTTCGTGAGCATCCGGCCTGTCTCTTTATATAAAACCAGTCCGATTTAGGGTCCCCTATATTGCTGTACCCATCATATAAAACCTTCCTATTCGCCACCGACTCAAAGAAGGAGAAATTTGGAGTTGCCGAAGAGCGGTGCTTGAAAAGAAAGAAGAACGTCAAATCTCTAAATTTAAGTTCGGCATGTAAGATCTCCGCATATGCAATGTACAAGGTATATAACGATGCGTAGGCGTTTGGATGGAGCTGCATCGGAGCGATGCCTAGTCGTCTTAAAGTTTCAATGGCGATCGGAGGGAACGGAGGGATAGCTCCAACTAGACACATCGTTCGACTAATCGCCATATACCCTTCCGGTGCTAGGTGGGGTCTATCTTCGCTTCTAGGCGTCAAGACATCGTCCCAAGGAATGCCGTGTCTTGAGCAGATTCTCTTAAGTTTTATCTCGTCAAGCTTGGACGCTAAAGAATCAAAGAATTTATCTATCCCGACTGCGCCTGGGATTTCGTCCGGAGCTCGCTCATCAGACTCAGAGTTGTTGCTGGATGAAGTACTTTCTGTCGGATCTGATTCTGTGGCTTCATACTCAGATCCAGAATCTTCACCTCCCGGATTGATTGGAGGAATTTCAGGATTATACTGTTCAGGAGTCTCGGATTCCGCCTCTGCTACAGATCTTGAAGAAGAGTGATCGTTCGACATTGCTGCTAGTACGAGAAAATATGAACAATAAGATTAACACTACCCGTCCCCCGTGTGTGCAAGTGCCGGTGTGTGTGCTTGTGTGTGCGCATTATTAAAAATAACAATAAAGCATGAAAGCAGTCAAGGTTATCAGAAGTCGTTAATATGCAATCAAGCCATGAGGTCATTTAGTCCAGAAAGTCCAACGTCGCGGCTCTAGCCTAACTGTTCAAAGTCTTATGGTGACAGGACGTTGATTAAAGTCTGAAATTTCTTCGTATCGTTAGCCGTAGGACGGATCGCAAAGCATAGGGATCGCCCCCCTTTCGACTCGCAAAGCATAGGGATCGCCCCCCTTTCGACTCGCGAGGCATAGGAATCGCCCCCTCATCGAATCGCCGGATGAAGGGATCGCCCCTTCATGAACCGTTGCGACTCCCACGATCCGTCCCTTCGTTGCCTCCTCGATCTGTCGTCTCGCCACTCGCGTTCGTCTTCCATCTTTGACCACGAACCGAAACGGCCTGCTGTCTTCTTCTTCTTCCTCCTCCGTTTTCCTCCTCTCTTTTCCTTCTTCGCACTCCGAGCTCTACGTCACTTGGCCATGGCATTTCGATGATCTCGTCAGAAAAGCACGAATTCTCACCGTTTCCAGTCGAGAAAGTTCGTGAAAGAGCGGCGTTCGCAAATAAGAATTCTTTTAGTGGAGTTACCTTTCTAAGGATTGAAAGAATGCTTGGATTTTCGAAGGGTCAAAAGATTTGGGTTCGCTCCTGGATAATGTAGGCGAAACGATTCAGAAGAAAAGAAAGAAGAAGGAGAATGAAGGGGAGGGGGTCGGCTTATATAGGCAAAGAAGGTGACCGTTTGTCTCCCCTTCCTTGTCTTATCCGGTCCACGAAGCATCATGCAGGCCACGATCCAAAGATGGAATCGCATAGAAGCCCACAGACCGCTTTGAAACAGTGGCCCACAAAACTCAAAGCCCGACACGGTTCGAAGGAAAATACGCCCCGTTTCGCACAAAAGCCTAGGTACTCGCCACGAGACGAGCAGATGACCAAATCGGACCGTGTCGCCCTATGGCGATCCGATTCATACATGTGTTGATTTGAACCAAGGCGACTGTTGATTTACATCCCTTCAAGAAAAGGTAGATTGGAATTTTCGAAGCATGTTCCATCATCGACAAAACATACTTCGAGGGGGCAAAATGTTGGCTCGCTTTGTGACCAAGCCACCCAGGATCATTCATAAAAGGAAAACAGGAAACCTCGTTCCCCAAGAATATGGAGGAATGGATCGCACTCCATCGTCTCGCCCAGGAATGGATCGCACTCCATCGTCTCGCCCAGGAACGGATCGCACTCCATCGTCTCGCCCAGGAACGGATCGCTCCCATCTCGTCAGCGAACGACACATCCAGGCGATCCGATCCAAACTTATATCGTTGCGATCTGATCCCTTGGTGCGCACCGAACCCTCTGACCCATTCAATCACGAGCTGGTCTTCAGCGATCCGAATCGCACGGATCTGGCGACACGTGTTCCTAACCGTCATCTGGACCAATTCACCCCATCTGCACGATCCGATTTTCAAGCAGATCGCGACACCTGTCCACAACGGCTAATTTGACCATTTCTTCGACGGCGGCGATCCGGTCCGATGCTCTCGGGATTCGTGCCACGTGTCCACGATCCGCCTGATAAAATCAGCTATAAATAGCCCAGAGCTTGGCATTTTTCGGGATCTTTTTGCAATATTGAGCATTGAATCCGCCATTGTTGTCAAACTACTGAAATATTGAGAGAAATCATTGCTGTATTAACTTTTACAGCATAATCCATAAAATATAAAGTGGACGTAGGCTCGTTAACGCCGAACCACTATAAATTCTGAGTGTCATTTTCTTTTTCCTTGTTCTTCATTTGAAATTCTTTACTGTTCATAACAATTTGGGTATTAGGTCCAAATTTCGATCTAACAACGACGTTTCTTTCTAGCTATGGTGGTGTCAGTGACTTACCAGCCCTGACATTTATATCTACTTTTCATCTTTGTGGTTGTTGGAATGCGAGGCGCCTCGATTATAGGTCTGTAAGGACCGGGAAACGTGTGTTCAGGAATTGTCAATCCTCAAACGTAAGAGAGGACCGGCCCAGCCGAATCCAGGGTTGCCCAAAGTGCGTAGTCCTGAGGCATTTGCTAGAATGTCTCGAAGCGGAGAGGAGCTTGCCCCTTGCCTCGACTCATGACGGAAATCCAATTTCCAATACGAAATAACGGACTCGATTGTAGAACTAGTATGGCGACATAGTGGTATGGGGCACTTATGCCGTCTATGATTGATATTTATGATGCTATTCGTTTTTGAAACATATATGCACTAGTAATAATATCAAATGATTTTGCTTTATACGTACCAAGCATATTTGGCCATTATAAGGTAAAACTCTATCCTCCGGCTTGCGTTGCATTGTATGATGGGACCTGAGTCTTATAATGGCTTCATTCTTTTCAAAAGCATTGCGTTGTTTTAAAAGAATTTACTTTGTTTTAAATGCACTAGCAATCATTGGAGTAAACCCGTTCCGCGAAAGTGGCGTGGTCCTATGATTTGCTTATTACTGTTGTGTAACTGTTAAATAGATTCCTCATACCAGTCCCCATGACTGACTCGTTGTTTGTTTCACTTTGCAAACGCGGGTGCCCTTATTTTCACACGGGCAGCCTAGTTCACAGATGACAGGTTGTTTTTGGCTCTGCACTGTTGCATAGAGTGCATTTTTGGCTCATGGCGAGGCTAACTTCACAGAGACGACTTTGACATTTTCCGCCATTACTGTACTTATATTATGATTCCGCCTCTGGCGATGCAGACTGATTTCCTTTCCGTACTTCTTATTTTATGTATATGTATTCCGCCTTCGGCGATGTAGACTGATACCCATATTATGTCTCACTGCATGTATGTATTACGCCTCTGGCAATGATGACTGATCACTTCCCTTTTACTTACTAAGTTATATCCTACGCTATGCTATTCTGTTGTTATTACATGTGATTCCGCTGTCATATCCATGTAAAATTATCCTATTTATTGTTTCTGCTATTATCTGTACTCTGCTATGATGATTAATGTGTTATATTCCAATGATTATCCTTAATACCGCCCCTCGGATTTTGGGATCGTCACAGTTGGTATCAGAGCTTAGGTTAACCTTAGTTCCGGGATCTAACACATTAAACACCTCGTCAGAATAGAATCAGTAGTGTTCTAATGCGAGTAGCTCATTAGAGATAGGATTAGCAATGTCCTAGAATGAGCTAAGCAGATTAGCAAAACAATTTGATCAGTACATCATTTCCTTTCCTTATGTTCCCCTGCTTTATCAAATATGAAAATTATCAAATCTGTGAGCTTGACTCTTTTCTTGCTTATACAGTACTCTCTTTGATGGCTACACGAGCAGCAGCAGCTAGAGGAGGCCGTGGAGGCCGAGCAGGAGCAGCAGGAGGATGGGGGAATATCCCCGTAGTTGAGGGAGGCCCTATTGTTCAGCCACCAGCACCCGAGGACTTCGAGCTAGACAGAGTAGCGAAGAGGTATAGGAACCTTGGGGGAAAACCCTTTTCTGGCACTGGTACAGTGACCGAGGCTATAGCTTGGTTGAAGACCTGTGAGAAAATCTTTGAAGGCATGGGCATGGGAACCAACAACAAAGCACGACTAGGTATTTGGCTCCTACAGGAGGAAGCAGAGATGTGGTGGGATGCCATTACCTCAGAGGATGCCGCAGGTACTGTCAGAACCTGGGAGCAGTTCAAAACCATGTTCAACGAGAAGTTTGTACCTGAACAGGCTTTAGAGAGGATGCGAGAGCAGTTTGCTAATCTCCAGCAAGGAGATCTCTCTATTCAGGATTACCTTAATAAATTCACCCAGTTGTTGCGCCATGCTCCAGAGCTTATTATGACTAACAAAGCAAAGAACAAGAGATCCATATTTGGGCTAAAGCGCAAGTACCATGACAGAGCCATGAGCAACATCAAACTCTCCTTCTCAGAATTGGTAGAAATGGCTTGCAATTATGAAGATATGGATGAAAGACACGCCAGCCAAGACCGCGCCAAAAGCCAAGCTGGAAATAAGCGCAAGGCTTCAGCCGATCAGCCCGAGTCTAGCATTACAGCGGCCGCTACTCAGAAACCTGGAAAGATCCCCAAAGGAAATTGCTACAACTGCGGGAAGCCATGACATTTTTCTAATGTATGCAAAGCCCCGAGGAAGCCAAAGGCAAATCCAGACTCAGCCGAATGCTACAACTGCCATAAGAAGGGGCACTATAGCAAGAATTGTCCTCTGAAGCAGAATGCACAAGTGGCTCATGTGTATGACGGGGAGACCCCGCCAGCTACCACCGATGGATCAGGTAAACCCGACGTTTTGGGAGGTACCCTTACCATTAAAAATATTCCTGTTTCTGTACTTTTTGATACTGGTGCATCACGTAGCTTCATTTCTAGTAATATTGTTTGTGATAACCCCAAACTTCCACGAGTGAAAGCGAGGGATAGTCATTTTTGGAATACAACATAAATACAATAAAACAGAACACAGAGACAATATAGCAAAGGAGATTCATAGAGTAATAACATTATAGCAGCGGAAAAATATAATGTCATCAATCACAGAAATTCCACAGTCACAGAAAACTAAGATTATTACAACAAGTTCGCAGAAAAGAAATAAGTTTGATGTCTAAAAAGAATAGATGCCAAAGAAACAAAAGGTAAAAGCCTTCAAGCTCCAAGTCATCACCTCTTCTCCCAAGCAGAATCCAAGAGAGAGAAAATAAGCAGCTTCAAAGAAAAACCCCAAGCAAAGAAAGAACCTGTCTACTTGGCTGCCCGTGTAGAAGAGAGGGCACCCAAGTTTGCAAAAAGGTGAAACAAACTATGGGTCAGTCGTGGGACTGGTGTGAGAATTCTTAACTACAGTAACTATTAAAAATAAGGCAAATCCAAAAGACCACGCCGCTAATGCGGAACGGGTTTACTCTAAGGGACTGCCGTGCATAATTTAAAGTGTCATAATAAATGATTAAATAAGTCGTCAACAACGCAATGTCTTTTGAAAAATGGAACAACCATAAGACTCAGGTCCCATCACACAATGCAACGCACACCAAGAGGATAGAGTTTTACCTTATGGTGGTTAAACATGCTAAATACGCCAAATACGAAACTAATACTATTATTAGTGGATATGAAAACATTTCAAAATAAATGTATTAATCCTAGGAAGCATAGGTACCATATATTATGCCTCCGTACTAGCAATACAATCAAATCCGTCGGGGTCGTATTGGAAATTTGGGTTTCCATCATGAGTCCAGGCTAGGGAGGACTCCTTACCGATTCGAGACACTCTAGTTAATGCCCCAGGATCCCCCGCAGTGAACCCTTGGAAAATGGCAGGGCCGGTCCTCACATACAGCTTAGAGGATTAGTTATTCCTAAGCACACGTTTCCCGGTCCTATAGGACCTATCCGAGGCGCCTCATTTCATCATCCTCCAAAAAGTAAAATGACTACTAACTAGAAAGAAACGTGCTACTTTTCCTGCGTTCCCTTCCCCCTTTTTAGACTCTATCGGGTTGTGAGGCTCGTGAAGTCATGTTCTTCATACCACAAGGTTCTGCTTTTCAACAAGTAACCCTGATCATTGCATCTTAGTATGCCACACCGTCACTCCATACCGTACTATTGATCGTCCGTCACTATATAAACGGGTGTTAAGTAGAGAATAAATTCTCTACCACCAATCGTTTATATATTAACTGAATATCAATAACATAATATTTTGTGGGGTACGATGTCAGACACACCATCCATTTATACCCATGCTCTAGGTCTGAACTAGGGTCAAACCCGTGAAATCAACACGTACGTTTGGGCAATTACCCCGACCCTTGAATTAGGAGCAAACCAATTCAGAGTCTTGATCGTTGTCCATTCGAGGGGAGATTTACGGTCTTCATGCGCCGTCTTCATACTTGAATTCTTGGAATCGTACGATCATTTGGAATGGGATTAACCCGGACTTTCCAAATAATCTCGCATTCATATATTTTGAGAAAAACATATTTCATATCGTTATTTTAATTATATATATAAATACATATATATATATAATTCGTTTAGTTTGTCGTCCCTACGTGCAGCTTACATTTCTCTTAACTTTCACCTTTCTACTTACCTGACAATGTAGTTTAGGATTAGACGATAATTCTTCCCTATTTAATTCATTATTATTTATTTTATACTTTATAATTTTCATTTAAGAATGTAAATTATAATGTGCCATCCCATTCATTTCTTTATATATATCTTTTCCAATTTCATTATGAACAATGACATTTTCCTATGGTGTAAGTTCCCTTTTACCTACATTATAAATAATGTTAATGTTCCAATACAGTTCCTTATCTTTCATTTAACATTATAAATAATGTTATTCTTACATACGTTTCATTCCTTTTATTTACATTATAAATAATGTTAAACCTTACATACAGTTTCTTTTCTTTTATTTAACATTATAAATAATGTTAAACCTTACATACAGTTTCTTTTCTTTTATTTAACATTATAAATAATGTTAAACCTTACATACAGTTTCTTTTCTTTTATTTAACATTATAAATAATGTTAAACCTTACATACAGTTTCTTTTCTTTTATTTAACATTATAAATAATGTTAAACCTTACATACAGTTTCTTTTCTTTTATTTAACATTATAAATAATGTTAAACCTTACATACAGTTTCTTTTCTTTTATTTAACATTATAAATAATGTTAATATTACATTCGGTGCCTTTTCTATTTATATTTTACCTACGATGCATTATTTTCATATTTTACATACAATGCATTATTTACTTATTCTAACATGACAAAATACTATTTTATGCAAAGCAAATTTCTATTTTTCTATCATGACAAAATACTATTTTATGCAATGCAAATTTCTATTTTTCTATCATGACAAAATACTATTTTATGCAATGCAAATTTCTATTTTAACACAAATTTGTTCATTCAACATACGGTGCTCTTTATTTTAAAATAACACAAATTTGTTCATTCAACGTACGGTGAAAATTTACTATAATTCTAATATTAGCACAAATGAATGTTAATCTCATACGGTTCATTTTCTTAATACATAACATTAAAAATAATGTTAATGAATCATACGGTGACATTTTCATATTTAACAAATAAGTATCAATCAATCGTACGGTAAATATTTTCATTTTTTACAAAATGCTATTTTATCATACGATGCAAATTTATATTTTTATAACATGACCAAAAATGTTATTTGCATACAATGCAAACTTATATTTTTATAACATTAAATAAAAATGACAAAAATACCATTCACATACAATGCATTCCTATACGTTAAACATTAAATAAAAATGACAAAAATACTTTTATCTTGACATTAAAATAATGCTAAATCATCCTTTCTTTTTATATAACAAAAATGAATGTTAATTTAATATGCATTCATTTCATTTTTAATTAACATAAAAAAAGTAAATGTTAATTTAACCTACAATACATTTTCCTTTTTATTAACATTAACAATAAATGTTAATTTCACATGCCTTACATTTCATATTTATTAACATTAAAAATAAATGTTAATTTAACCTACAATACATTTTCCTTTTTATTAACATTAACAATAAATGTTAATTTCACATGCCTTACATTTCATATTTATTAACATTAAAAATAAATGTTAATTTTTCATGAAATGAAAATTCTTTTATTTCTTAACACTTAAACAAAAATGTTATCTTACTTACAATGCATTCTCTATTTTTTTTTTTTTTTTTTACATAACCAAAATGCTAGTTTACATAAAATGCAAATTTATATATTTTTAACATGACAAAACGCTGGTTTAACATACAGTGCATTTTTATATTAATAACATGACAAAAATGCTGATTTAACATACAATGTATTTTCTATATAACATTAACAAAAATGTTATTGAATCATACGGTGTAGATTTTCATATTTTTATCATAACAAAAATGTCATTTATTTCATACGATGTATATTTCATATTTTAACATAATAAAAATGTCATTCATTTCATACGATGCATATTTTCATATTTTAACATAACAAAAAGTTATATTATCATACGAAGTCATTTTCTATATTAATATGTACAAAATGTCACTCTAACATACAATGAACAAATTCAACATTTTCTATTTTAGTATATTAAAATGTTAATTATCATACAATGTACATTTTCAACATTTTCCACAAATGTCATTATCATAAGGTGACTGTTCTTTATATTAACATTAAATAAAAATGTTAATTTCATGCGGTGAACATTATATTAACAAAAATTGCTCATTAACATACGGTGAATAATTTCTATTTTAATATTGACAAAATTTATCAATTAACATACTATGGCAATTTCTATTTTATTAATGAACAAAAATAGTGCCCATCAACATACGGTGTATAATCCCATTTTATAATGACACAAATTTGTCCATAAACATATAGTGACATATTCTATTTTATAATGACAAAAATAGTTCATTTCATACGGTGACATATTCAATTTTATACATACCAAATGTCATTGAACATACAATGAATAATTTTCTATTTTTAAACATTGACAAAAATGCCAATGAACATACCATGAATAAATTTTCTATTTAATATTGAACAAATTTGTTCATTAACATAGTCAATTCTATTTACCTATGAACATGAAATCAAGGGATCTAATATTAGCCATTCAATCATATAACAAGGCATCACCAAATCATAACCAACAACAGAACAGAATCATATTATAATCGCATCATATACTGAATAGTTTATTTTAATGTAAAAATTTTTAAATAAAGGATTCTCACCTTGAATTTTTTTGGCCAAAATTTTACTGCCTCTTTTTCAGCTGCGGTCTGCGCCATCGCGAAGCTCTTAATTTTGTGATTCCAACGCAATTTACGGTTCGTCAAACGGACCTCGTATGAAAGAGTTATGAATTTTTAAAGATCGGGTAATTAAATAATTAATTAATATTCGTGAAAATACCTAAAAATTTCACCGTCTCAGAATTGGACAAAATTAGTGTCCACGCGTCCATCTCGTCGCCACGATCCCAACGCACCTGAAATCGTCGATTTTCGACTTCGTATGAGTGAGTTATGCAATTTTAAAGTTCTGGAAATTAATTAAATAATTTAAAAATAAAATAGAAAATACCCTCAGCCCGTTGACCGAAAAACACTGTTCACCGCCGAACTTTGACCGCACTTTGCCGCTGCCTCGGGCCACCTGACGCCACGGGACCTCCGCCATTGTCTTCGTCTTGGCGAGACGCACCACCACCAGAAAGAGCCGCCCCTAAAGCTTCTCCGATCATCGGGAAATCGCCTAGAAATGATTTCGCCTCGCGGGTCCCACAGGCCGCCTCACACCTCCAAACTGCCTGAAATTTGGCGAGCACCTCCACCTCACGTAGACGAAGAACTTCCGTGTTCGTGACTTCGTCTAATTCTTCCTCGATTCACGGGAATTTCTTGATTTACGTTTTGAGCTTCTGAATTTCGAAAACAGTGAGCTTTAAGACGAGATTCCGGCGAATCCGAGCGCTGTTTGACAAAACCGACTACACCATTAGCTTCGTATCGTCGAGACCTTCGAGAGGACATATAATTTGCTATGGTTTGAAGAGATTTTATTTTCGACAAATTTTAGAGGAAGAGAGAGTCGTCATGGAAATTGAGAAAAATGGTGGAAAATAAAAGTGGCTGCTGAGCATTTCGAATTTCAGCCCTAAATCTCAGAAAAAAGATAATATATACCATGGGTTTAATTTTGGTTTGGGCCCAAATATCATTACGTGCCCAATTACTCAATTTCCAACTGTTTTCTTCAATTCAGAAATTCTTATAAATACATGCTGATTTCAAAATTAATAAAATTTTAAACATAATTATTTCAGGTCATTACGAACCCAACGAACCTGATTTTGTAATTTTCCGATTCCGTATGAATTTATTATAATTTACCGAAGTCTGAAAATAGGCTGTATTTCCACTGTAAAAATTATACAGGCCACAAAATAATTCCAAAAATTATAAATTTTATAATTTAGCCTTAATTTAATATTCCGAATCCATAGAAACTAGTTTCGTCGAATTCGGAGTTCGTTTGCAAAAATTCTATTTTTCAGGTGTATATTTTAATATTTAAAAATACCAAAAATAGTGGAATTTTTCCGAAACTCAAAAATATAAGTTTTTATAGTCATTTTTATATGAAAACAACATTCTAAAACCAATGGAGATGGTTTCGGGTCCTAATTCCTTATTCTGCAAAATGTAGCATTTTGGCCCTTATAAATTTCATAGCGACCTTTCTAAATATTGAATTGGCCATAGCTTTTGATTCCCATTATGAAATTTCGATTTTTCGGATTCGTTGGAAAAATATTTTTAAATAGATTCCAATATTTTTGGTTTCACTAAAATCCGTTAAATTTTGCGTCCTGTACATTCAGTTAAAGTTTCAAATCAAAATTTCAAACTACAGCGCTTGTTTTCAATTCCTTTTATATATAAATTAAATTTATTCATTTTAACTTCGATTAAAATAAATCAATCATTTAAAATACTTTAAATTCATTAAAATTAAAATTTTAAATTGGCCCTAAAATCCTGGGTCGTTACAATCTCCCCCACTTAAGAACTTTTCGTCCCCGAAAAGGAAAAAGAAAATAAAAGAGGAGAAGAGGAAGAATAAACACAGAGAATGTTGAAACGTTTTAAACAGAAATAGTACCGCCTATAACATCAGGCCTTCCACCGAAGAAGTTGGTCCTTTCGCTCCTTCGTACACATGTGCCAATTGTGCATCGCCACTTCTCTTAGTCTTTTTTTTGAAACAAAAATGTGTGGTCTTCCAGAGGGAAGAGAGCACACATATATATATAATAAAAATAGAGTGGTACAAAATCCAAAAACAAACACCAAAAACACTGACCCAAAAACAAGGGTCTCGAACAAAAAGAAATGTAAGGGACAGTAGATAGATGAGTTCCGGCAAGGCCACCACCCATCATACTTCGTTATCGAATTCCGGCAAGGCCACCACCCGATAAGAAGTATATCTACACCCTTACATATAATAACTAAAAAAACAATGATGTAATAGATCACCAAAAACAAAAAATACAGACACTCCTACTCCTCATACACCAATATATCCAAAGCAAGCCAAAAGATGATCAATCCGAAGTAGCCTAATCCAAAAGCTCCACAGCTTCATCCACAAACTGAAATACAAGTGAGTCCTAAGCAAGTACAATGACCAATCCAGACAGTAATCCAAAGAGCTCCTCTGCTACATCAACAACCTAGAATCAAAACAACTGAACCAAATTATCAGTAGCTAATATGTCTATATGAGTATATGCATGCATATATACATATATATATATATATGGCATATAACCATATTTACATATGTAAAAAAAAAAAAAAAAAAAAAAAAAAAAAAAAAAAAAACCACTTCTCTTAGTCTTCTTCGAACGTATGATCAAGGAAAGAGTCAAAACAACAGAAATGGTGATTCTAAGAGATAGAAAAGATCGAAGGATGAATGAAAAGATGACGATAAAGTGACTGGCTATTATGTATCTCATGAACTGTTCGCCATAGAATATAGTGATTCTATGTAAACGAATTATTATAGATATGTTGTACTCCGCTTTGTAAACCAAAGCTCTGATACCAACTGTGATAACCCCAAACTTCCACGAGTGAAAGCGAGGGATAGTCATTTTTGGAATACAACATAAATACAATAAAACAGAACACAGAGACAATATAGCAAAGGAGATTCATAGAGTAATAACATTATAGCAGCGGAAAAATATAATGTCATCAATCACAGAAATTCCACAGTCACAGAAAACTAAGATTATTACAACAAGTTCGTAGAAAAGAAATAAGTTTGATGTCTAAAAAGAATAGATGCCAAAGAAACAAAAGGTAAAAGCCTTCAAGCTCCAAGTCATCACCTCTTCTCCCAAGCAGAATCCAAGAGAGAGAAAATAAGCAGCTTCAAAGAAAAACCCCAAGCAAAGAAAGAACCTGTCTACTTGGCTGCCCGTGTAGAAGAGAGGGCACCCAAGTTTGCAAAAAGGTGAAACAAACTATGGGTCAGTCGTGGGACTGGTGTGAGAATTCTTAACTACAGTAACTATTAAAAATAAGGCAAATCCAAAAGACCACGCCGCTAACGCGGAACGGGTTTACTCTAAGGGACTGCCGTGCATAATTTAAAGTGTCATAATAAATGATTAAATAAGTCGTCAACAACGCAATGTCTTTTGAAAAATGGAACCACCATAAGACTCAGGTCCCATCACACAATGCAACGCACACCAAGAGGATAGAGTTTTACCTTATGGTGGTTAAACATGCTAAATACGCCAAATACGAAACTAATACTATTATTAGTGGATATGAAAACATTTCAAAATAAATGTATTAATCCTAGGAAGCATAGGTACCATATATTATGCCTCCGTACTAGTAATACAATCAAATCCGTCGGGGTCGTATTGGAAATTTGGGTTTCCATCATGAGTCCAGGCTAGGGAGGACTCCTTACCGATTCGAGACACTCTAGTTAATGCCCCAGGATCCCCCGCAGTGAACCCTTGGAAAATGGCAGGGCCGGTCCTCACATACAGCTTAGAGGATTAGTTATTCCTAAGCACACGTTTCCCGGTCCTATAGGACCTATCCGAGGCGCCTCATTTCATCATCCTCCAAAAAGTAAAATGACTACTAACTAGAAAGAAACGTGCTACTTTTCCTGCGTTCCCTTCCCCCTTTTTAGACTCTACCGGGTTGTGAGGCTCGTGAAGTCATGTTCTTCATACCACAAGGTTCTGCTTTTCAACAAGTAACCCTGATCATTGCATCTTAGTATGCCACACCGTCACTCCATACCGTACTATTGATCGTCCGTCACTATATAAACGGGTGTTAAGTAGAGAATAAATTCTCTACCACCAATCGTTTATATATTAACTGAATATCAACAACATAATATTTTGTGGGGTACGATGTCAGACACACCATCCATTTATACCCATGCTCTAGGTCTGAACTAGGGTCAAACCCGTGAAATCAACACGTACGTTTGGGCAATTACCCCGACCCTTGAATTGGGAGCAAACCAATTCAGAGTCTTGATCGTTGTCCATTCGAGGGGAGATTTACGGTCTTCATGCGCCGTCTTCATACTTGAATTCTTGGAATCGTACGATCATTTGGAATGGGATTAACCCAGACTTTCCAAATAATCTCGCATTCATATATTTTGAGAAAAACATATTTCATATCGTTATTTTAATTGTATATATATAAATATATATATATATATATAATTCGTTTAGTTTGTCGTCCCTACGTGCAGCTTACATTTCTCTTAACTTTCACCTTTCTACTTACCTGACAATGTAGTTTAGGATTAGACGATAATTCTTCCCTATTTAATTCATTATTATTTATTTTATACTTTATAATTTTCATTTAAGAATGTAAATTATAATGTGCCATCCCATTCATTTCTTTATATATATCTTTTCCAATTTCATTATGAACAATGACATTTTCCTATGGTGTAAGTTCCCTTTTACCTACATTATAAATAATGTTAATGTTCCAATACAGTTCCTTATCTTTCATTTAACATTATAAATAATGTTATTCTTACATACGTTTCATTCCTTTTATTTACATTATAAATAATGTTAAACCTTACATACAGTTTCTTTTCTTTTATTTAACATTATAAATAATGTTAAACCTTACATACAGTTTCTTTTCTTTTATTTAACATTATAAATAATGTTAAACCTTACATACAGTTTCTTTTCTTTTATTTAACATTATAAATAATGTTAAACCTTACATACAGTTTCTTTTCTTTTATTTAACATTATAAATAATGTTAAACCTTACATACAGTTTCTTTTCTTTTATTTAACATTATAAATAATGTTAAACCTTACATACAGTTTCTTTTCTTTTATTTAACATTATAAATAATGTTAAACCTTACATACAGTTTCTTTTCTTTTATTTAACATTATAAATAATGTTAATATTACATTCGGTGCCTTTTCTATTTATATTTTACCTACGATGCATTATTTTCATATTTTACATACAATGCATTATTTACTTATTCTAACATGACAAAATACTATTTTATGCAAAGCAAATTTCTATTTTTCTATCATGACAAAATACTATTTTATGCAATGCAAATTTCTATTTTTCTATCATGACAAAATACTATTTTATGCAATGCAAATTTCTATTTTAACACAAATTTGTTCATTCAACATACGGTGCTCTTTATTTTAAAATAACACAAATTTGTTCATTCAACGTACGGTGAAAATTTACTATAATTCTAATATTAGCACAAATGAATGTTAATCTCATACGGTTCATTTTCTTAATACATAACATTAAAAATAATGTTAATGAATCATACGGTGACATTTTCATATTTAACAAATAAGTATCAATCAATCGTACGGTAAATATTTTCATTTTTTACAAAATGCTATTTTATCATACGATGCAAATTTATATTTTTATAACATGACCAAAAATGTTATTTGCATACAATGCAAACTTATATTTTTATAACATTAAATAAAAATGACAAAAATACCATTCACATACAATGCATTCCTATACGTTAAACATTAAATAAAAATGACAAAAATACTTTTATCTTGACATTAAAATAATGCTAAATCATCCTTTCTTTTTATATAACAAAAATGAATGTTAATTTAATATGCATTCATTTCATTTTTAATTAACATAAAAAAAGTAAATGTTAATTTAACCTACAATACATTTTCCTTTTTATTAACATTAACAATAAATGTTAATTTCACATGCCTTACATTTCATATTTATTAACATTAAAAATAAATGTTAATTTAACCTACAATACATTTTCCTTTTTATTAACATTAACAATAAATGTTAATTTCACATGCCTTACATTTCATATTTATTAACATTAAAAATAAATGTTAATTTTTCATGAAATGAAAATTCTTTTATTTCTTAACACTTAAACAAGAATGTTATCTTACTTACAATGCATTCTCTATTTTTTTTTTTTTTTTTTTTTTTTACATAACCAAAATGCTAGTTTACATAAAATGCAAATTTATATATTTTTAACATGACAAAACGCTGGTTTAACATACAGTGCATTTTTATATTAATAACATGACAAAAATGCTGATTTAACATACAATGTATTTTCTATATAACATTAACAAAAATGTTATTGAATCATACGGTGTAGATTTTCATATTTTTATCATAACAAAAATGTCATTTATTTCATACGATGTATATTTCATATTTTAACATAATAAAAATGTCATTCATTTCATACGATGCATATTTTCATATTTTAACATAACAAAAAGTTATATTATCATACGAAGTCATTTTCTATATTAATATGTACAAAATGTCACTCTAACATACAATGAACAAATTCAACATTTTCTATTTTAGTATATTAAAATGTTAATTATCATACAATGTACATTTTCAACATTTTCCACAAATGTCATTATCATAAGGTGACCGTTCTTTATATTAACATTAAATAAAAATGTTAATTTCATGCGGTGAACATTATATTAACAAAAATTGCTCATTAACATACGGTGAATAATTTCTATTTTAATATTGACAAAATTTATCAATTAACATACTATGGCAATTTCTATTTTATTAATGAACAAAAATAGTGCCCATCAACATACGGTGTATAATCCCATTTTATAATGACACAAATTTGTCCATAAACATATAGTGACATATTCTATTTTATAATGACAAAAATAGTTCATTTCATACGGTGACATATTCAATTTTATACATACCAAATGTCATTGAACATACAATGAATAATTTTCTATTTTTAAACATTGACAAAAATGCCAATGAACATACCATGAATAAATTTTCTATTTAATATTGAACAAATTTGTTCATTAACATAGTCAATTCTATTTACCTATGAACATGAAATCAAGGGATCTAATATTAGCCATTCAATCATATAACAAGGCATCACCAAATCATAACCAACAACAGATCAGAATCATATTATAATCGCATCATATACTGAATAGTTTATTTTAATGTAAAAATTTTTAAATAAAGGATTCTCACCTTGAATTTTTTTGGCCAAAATTTTACTGCCTCTTTTTCAGCTGCGGTCTGCGCCATCGCGAAGCTCTTAATTTTGTGATTCCAACGCAATTTACGGTTCGTCAAACGGACCTCGTATGAAAGAGTTATGAATTTTTAAAGATCGGGTAATTAAATAATTAATTAATATTCGTGAAAATACCTAAAAATTTCACCGTCTCAGAATTGGACAAAATTAGTGTCCACGCGTCCATCTCGTCGCCACGATCCCAACGCACCTGAAATCGTCGATTTTCGACTTCGTATGAGTGAGTTATGCAATTTTAAAGTTCTGGAAATTAATTAAATAATTTAAAAATAAAATAGAAAATACCCTCAGCCCGTTGACCGAAAAACACTGTTCACCGCCGAACTTTGACCGCACTTTGCCGCTGCCTCGGGCCACCTGACGCCACGGGACCTCCGCCATTGTCTTCGTCTTGGCGAGACGCACCACCACCAGAAAGAGCCGCCCCTAAAGCTTCTCCGATCATCGGGAAATCGCCTAGAAAGGATTTCGCCTCGCGGGTCCCACAGGCCGCCTCACACCTCCAAACTGCCTGAAATTTGGCGAGCACCTCCACCTCACGTAGACGAAGAACTTCCGTGTTCGTGACTTCGTCTAATTCTTCCTCGATTCACGGGAATTTCTTGATTTACGTTTTGAGCTTCTGAATTTCGAAAACAGCGAGCTTTAAGACGAGATTCCGGCGAATCCGAGCGCTGTTTGACAAAACCGACTACACCATTAGCTTCGTATCGTCGAGACCTTCGAGAGGACATATAATTTGCTATGGTTTGAAGAGATTTTATTTTCGACAAATTTTAGAGGAAGAGAGAGCCGTCATGGAAATTGAGAAAAATGGTGGAAAATAAAAGTGGCTGCTGAGCATTTCGAATTTCAGCCCTAAATCTCAGAAAAAAGATAATATATATCATGGGTTTAATTTTGGTTTGGGCCCAAATATCATTACGTGCCCAATTACTCAATTTCCAACTGTTTTCTTCAATTCAGAAATTCTTATAAATACATGCTGATTTCAAAATTATTAAAATTTTAAACATAATTATTTCAGGTCATTACGAACCCAACGAACCTGATTTTGTAATTTTCCGATTCCGTATGAATTTATTATAATTTACCGAAGTCTGAAAATAGGCTGTATTTCCACTGTAAAAATTATACAGGCCACAAAATAATTCCAAAAATTATAAATTTTATAATTTAGCCTTAATTTAATATTCCGAATCCATAGAAACTAGTTTCGTCGAATTCGGAGTTCGTTTGCAAAAATTCTATTTTTCAGGTGTATATTTTAATATTTAAAAATACCAAAAATAGTGGAATTTTTCCGAAACTCAAAAATATAAGTTTTTATAGTCATTTTTATATGAAAACAACATTCTAAAACCAATGGAGATGGTTTCGGGTCCTAATTCCTTATTCTGCAAAATGTAGCATTTTGGCCCTTATAAATTTCATAGCGACCTTTCTAAATATTGAATTGGCCATAACTTTTGATTCCCGTTATGAAATTTCGATTTTTCGGATTCGTTGGAAAAATATTTTTAAATAGATTCCAATATTTTTGGTTTCACTAAAATCCGTTAAATTTTGCGTCCTGTACATTCAGTTAAAGTTTCAAATCAAAATTTCAAACTGCAGCACTTGTTTTCAATTCCTTTTATATATAAATTAAATTTATTCGTTTTAACTTCGATTAAAATAAATCAATCATTTAAAATACTTTAAATTCATTAAAATTAAAATTTTAAATTGGCCCTAAAATCCTGGGTCGTTACATTGTTCACAAGTTAAAATTGAAACGAAGAAAGCTTAGAGAACCAATTAAAGTTCAAAATCCGATAGGAGGTTCTGTTAGTCTCAGTACCTATTGCAAATTACCTATTTCCTTTTCTCGATACCGATTTCCTTTTGATTCGATTGTCATGGACCTTTCTGAATTTGATATCATACTGGGGCTGGACTGGTTGACAAAATATAAGGCCGAAGTTAGATGTGCCGAGAGAATCGTTAAAGTCGAAACGAAACTTGGACCTATATATATACCATGCCACGGTTCAGCAATTAATAAAACAGAATTTTGGTCTTCTTTAGAAGTTACTCCCCCTTCATTAGAAAAGATACCGGTCGTTAAAAACTACGCGGATGTGTTTGAAGAAGTAGAAAACTTACCGCCGCAAAGATAGATTGAATTTAGGATAGATCTAATTCCTAACGCCCGACCAGTAGTACATCCAATTAGAAGGATGGCCCCGAAAGAAAAAGAAGAGTTGGGTAGTCAAACCCGAGAATTGCTCTGGAAAGGTCTAATCAGACCGAGCTTTTCAGCTTGGGGAGCAACAGTAGTATTTGTCCCGAAATCAGATGGTACTCTAAGACTTTGTGTTGATTACCGAGATCTCAATAAGCAGACACTGAAGAACAAATATCCCTTACCACGTATAGACGATCTGTTAGATCAATTGAATGGAGCAACAGTATTCTCCAGAATGGACCTAGCTACAGGTTTCCACCAATTACGTATAGCAGAAGACTGTATTCCTTTGACAGCCTTCAGGGGTCCCGATTTATTCTACGAATGGTTAGTAATGCCGTTCGGCTTGTGTAACGCTCCGGCATACTTCGTCGATCTTATGAATAGAGTGTACCGCGGTGTGTTGAATAAATTTGTTCTAGTCTTCATCGATGATATTCTAATCTACTCCAAGTCGGAAGGAGAGCATGCAAAACATTTAGAACAAGTGTTTAAAATTCTTAGGAGAAATGTCTTGAAAGCTAAATTTTCTAAGTGTGTCTTCTGGCAGGATGAAGTTAAGTTCCTGGGCCATGTCGTATCAAAAGAAGGGATTGCTGTAGATCCAAGCAAAATTACAGCGATTCAGAACTGGAAACAACCTACTACTCCCACAGAAGTTCGAAGTTTCCTTGGATTGGCTAGTTACTATCGGAAATTCGTTCAGGATTTTTCAAAGATATCAGGTGTATTGACAAAGCTTACAAAGAAGCATGAGAAATTCAAATGGACTCCCAAATGTGAAGAAGCTTTCTAGGAGCTGAAACTGAAGTTGACAACTGCTCCAGTATTGACAATTATAGAAGGCAACCAAGACTTGACTGTATGGACAGACGCTTCTATTAGAGGGCTAGGCGCAATATTAATGCAAAAAGGCCAAGTGATTGCTTATGCCAGCCGACAGTTGAAACCGCATGAAAGAAACTATGCAACTCATGATCTTGAGTTATTAGCTATCGTGTTTGCTTTAAGAATCTGGAGGCATTATTTATTGGGCGAGAAGTTCGAACTATTTACCGATCATCAATCCTTGAAATATCTGTTCACTCAGAAAGATCTGAACATGAGACAACAGCGTTGGTTAGAATTCCTTGCAGCATACGATTTTGAAATTCTATACACTCCAGGGAAAGCCAATGTTGTAGCAGATGCGCTCAGCAGAAAGAATGAAATCATTGCCAGTTTTATCATTACGTCTTCTTTAATTGACAGGATCTCGACCCTTCAAAAAGAGGATAATTTTGTAAAAGTGATGATCAAAAGAATCAATGACGGCATAGACTCCAGCTTCCAAGTGGATAGTGAGGGGGTTCTGAGATTAAAAGGAAGAATTTGTGTTCCCGACATCTCCGAGCTAAAGAGAGAAGTGCTAGATGAATGCCACAAGTCCAAATTAAGTATCCATCCCGGTGTGAGCAAAATGTATAACGATATCAAGCGCACATTCTGGTGGAAGGCAATGAAAAGAGATATTTCATTATATGTTAGTAGATGCCCCACTTGCCAGCTAGTTAAGAGCGATCAGCAGAAATTGGCTGGATTATTGCAACCATTAGAAATTCCAGGATGGAAGTGGGAACAAATTTCGATGGACTTCATTGATGGCTTGCCTCGAACTAGGAAAGGAAACGACAGTATATGGGTAATCGTAGATCGCTTCATGAAGACTGCCCATTTCATACCTGTCCGATCCAATAGAACGGCTCAAAGTTTAGCACAGATTTACTTCAAAGAAATAGTTAAACTACATGGGGTGCCGCTCAATATAGTCAGTGATAGAGATCCCATGTTTACTAGCAAATTCTGGGAAGCATTCCAGACAGAATTGGGATCCAAATTGAATCTAAGTACCGCTTATCACCCTCAGACAGACGGCCAAACTGAGCGGGTGAATAGAATTCTAGAAGATTTATTGCGGGCTTGCGTTATTGATTTTGGAGGCTCATGGGAAGATCACTTACATTTAGCCGAATTCTCTTACAACAATAGCTATCAAGCAAGTCTGGGAATGTCCCCATTTGAAGCATTATACGGTAGACCGTGCAGATCTCCCGCATGTTGGGTAGAACCTGGCAACAGACTTGTGTTAGGGCCCGATATGATTCAAGAAGCATCGGATAAAGTCGATTTCATTAAGAAGCGATTAAAAACCGCGCAGAGCCGACAGAAAAGTTATGCTGATGCGAGAAGAAGGGATATATCGTTTGCCGTTGGTGTTTATGTTTATTTAAGAGTTTCTCCAATGCGGGAGTAATCAGATTTGGCAAGATTGGGAAGTTGGCACCGAGATTTATTGGTCCCTTTCCTATACTTGAACAGATTGGAACTCTTGCATATAGGGTTTCATTACCTGATTGGTTGCCTGGTGTACATGATGTGTTCCACGTGTCTCAACTCAGAAAACATGTTCATGATCCCGATTTTGTTGTGGAAGAAGCAGCGCAACAGGATATTGACATAACTCCAGAATTAGCACTCAGAAGAGAGCCATTAAAGATAGTGGGCAAAGAAACTAGAGAGCTAAGGAGGAAAAAGATTCATCTAGTCAAAGTGTAGTGGAGTAGTGATCCTAGAGACTGTACTTGGGAGACTGAGGAAGGCATTAAACAAGCCTACCCCAAATGCAGAGTGGACATCTCTGACTAACTCCGGTGCAAGGTACCTTTACAATACTTTGCATTTACATTTTATTTCCTACTTAGTTGTTATTTCCTTTTCGAGGACGAAAAGTTTTAAGTGGGGGAGATTGTAATAACCCGGAAAATGTGAACCAATTTAAAATTTTTAAAATTGGTTATTAGCAAAGAATTTGAATAGTTGAAATAGCATGTTTCAATAAAATAGAGAAATGGGTATAGTATTGCAGTTTGAAATTTTGAATACAAACTTTGTCTGACTGTACCGGGTGGAAAATATAACGGATTTTAGCGAAACTGAAAATATTTAAATCTGTTTATGAATACCTTTCTAACGAATCTGAAAAATCGAAGTTTCATAGCGGGAATCAAAAGTTATGGCCAAATGAATTTTCAAAAAGGTCGCTATATAGCATATATAGCCCTTGAAAATTGATATTTTGCATACGACCTCGGAATTCGACGAAGCCACTTTTGTTGGGTCCGGGATGTCAAATTATTGCTAAGTTTCAAATTTCATAATTTTTGAAGCTAGTATGTGAGCGGGGCAAAAGAAAATGTGATTGGTCAAATTCTGTTAAAATGGGTCGACCTAAAAATGGCCGTTTTTCAAACGAGCTCAGAATTCGACGAAACTGGTTTTGTTGGGACCGTATCGTCAAAACAAAGCTAGATTTATTTTTCTGGAATTTTTCGATTCAGTTTGTGGCCCTGGCAAATTGAAATGTACGTTCAAATTAAATATCGAATGTTTTATATTTTAATTTGAAAAATAACTGACTGTAACAGTCGAATTGGCCAACAAAACATTAGGGCTGTCAATGGGTCGTGTCGGGTCGGGTTCGGGTCGGGTCAAGTCGGGTTGATTTATAAACGGGTCGGGTCAACCCATTTATTAAACGGGTCATATTTTCCCAACCCTAACCCGACCCGTTTATAAACGGGTTGACCCGACCCGACCCGCGTAACCCGTTTAGTTAAATGGGTCGTGTCAGGTCGTGTTGGGTCAGGTTTGCCTGTTTGACCCATTGATAGATATTGCCTACTAATATAAGCAACAAAAGAGCCAAATCACCAACATGCACACTGTTATATAATCACCAACATGAAACAAGTTGCAAAGTCACCAACAGACAACACATATATAAAGCATGAAATCCCCATATTCAAAAATCATTTTCTATACATAAGTATATATTCCCATACTGCATAAATTAAAGACTACCAGTATGAAAGATATACAGTTGTTATAAGTAAAATATAACTAACAACATATAAGAATAAATTGGTAAAATATAATAGCTTACATATACGAGCATACTGATTACTGCATACATAAAAGACTAACACTAATAATATACATAAAAGGCTAATAGTATGGAAGATATACAATATATAATCGGGTTTGGCGGGTCAAAATCGGGTTAGCGGGTCAACCCTAAACCCACCCGTTTATAAACGGGTCAAATTCGGGTTGACTCGAAATTGACCCGCTAACTAAACGGGTCGGGTTAACCTGCTAATTTCCGTGCGGGTTTCGGGTCGGGTCACGGGTCGGGTAGGAAATTGACAGCCCTACAAAACATATCCCATTGTGTCCGGAATGGGGGTATTTAGCTAGGGGCGACAGTCGTTGGGTTTGATTTCGAGTCCGTTTGCAAAAACACTATTTAAAATTTCCTATAAAGCTCCGACCAATAGGATTTTTTCTTTAAAAAAAAAAATCGGAAAAAAACCCTAGCCGCCAGCGATTTGAACGACGCACGAAGCTCGAAGCTTCCCATCGATTTTGCCGCCGCCACAGCCAGTTTCGCCGCCTCCTCCAGTTGAGGATTCTGATCGCCTCCGCCTCCTCTTTAAATCCGACCAAGCCTCGCCTCAAACCATCGACTGTACGCGTCGAATTTCGAGGAGGAATTCGCCCCCTTTGAAGCGCCGCCGCGACTCGCAGGAGCCACCGGGTTCATCGCCACCACCGTCGATCGGAAGGTGGTTCGTAGCCCTTCGACGCCGTGTAATCTGATCGGAGCAACAAGGTACGATTTTGATTTAAAATCAAAACCTAGTTTTGAAGCTTTGAAAACCTTTCTGATTTAAATTTCTGAAATGAAAATAACACTTTTAAGTGTTGCAAAACTTTGAAAAATCATATCTTTTTAGTGTGTTAACGAAATTCGATGAAACATGAGACACCGTGACAGCAAGGAGGCTCTCTACATTCTAGAAGAAGCCGCGGATTTTTCTGATCTTCCTACGATTTTTAGCACTGCACAAACCAATGTGAGGAATCTAAACTAATTGTGTGAATGAAATCGCGTTGTATAAATTATATAAGCGAAGTGTAAATTATATACGCATTGTATACCTCATGTACATGTGTTGTATAAGTTATATTAGCGATGTATAAATTATACAAGCGTTGAATGAAACATATATGCTTTGAATTGTGATGAAATGCAAGTGAATTATAATATTATATATATATATATACTCCCCTCGTCCACAGACCATGGACGATATTTATTGCTTGTGATTGACGTGATATTATATGGTATGACGAATGGTTGGAAATAATTGTTTGTGGTTGATATTGTGGTTGAAAAATACCTTTGTGGTTGAAAAATACCCTCTTGTGGTTGAAACAAATTAGAATAGGATTGTGGAATTGAAAATAAAACATGTCGCCTGCGTGCGAACTAGATGCATGATCCCCATTGTCAAAAACCGCGAGGTTTTAAGGTAGAGCGAGGAGTCGTACTAGGGACGGTCCTGGTTTTAACTACCCTGCCGTTATGCTGCCGAAATTTTCTGAAATATACATGTGTTAGAATAATTTTCATTCGTTGAAATAAATTACATATATAGCCAATATTCATGTGTTGAGTTGAAATTCATTCGTTGAATCAAAATTCATGTGTTGAATATTATTTGAATTTAAACAAATAGCTTTGGCGATAAAAATCACATTTTTTATATATGTGCAAACCATAGCGAATATTCATGTGTTGAGTTGCAATTCATTCGTTGAGTTGAAATTCATGTGTTGAATATTATTTGAATTTAAACAAATAGCTTTAGCGATAAAAATCACATTTTATATATATATACAAACTATATAGAATATTCATGTGTTGAGTTGAAATTCATTCGTTGAATCAAAATTCATGTGTTGAATATTATTTGAATTTAAACAAATAGCTTTAGCGATAAAAATCACATTTTTATATATATACAAACTATATCGAATATTCATGTATTGAGTTGCAATTCATTCGTTGAGTTGAAATTCATGTGTTGAATATTATTTGAATTTAAACAAATAGCTTTAGCGATAAAAATCACATTTTTATATATATACAAACTATATCGAATATTCATGTGTTGAGTTGCAATTCATTCGTTGAATCAAAATTCATGTGTTGAATATTATTTGAATTTAAACAAATAGCTTTAGCGATAAAAATCACATTTTTATATATATACAAACTATATAGAATATTCATGTGTTGAGTTGCAATTCGTTCGTCGATTTGAAATTCATGTGTTGAATGTTATCGTATTTTAAAATAAAATGAATAGACAATAAAAACTACACCTTTATTGTGAATATGAAGTGTTAAAAACATTCACGTGTTGAATAAATATTTTTGACGATAAAAATATTTCTTTTATCATGTATACGCTTTGATAAAAATACACACGTGTTGAAATAAATAATAGTTTGCTAGAAACATTATTATTAGCTTTGTTCTGCATATATATACATGTGTTGAACTGTAATGGCGCGTTTTGTAAGGTATAATATTTAAGTTATTTAATTATTTAAATAACGAATATATTAAATAAACGATAGTTGAACGTATATATTATAATAATAATTATAATCGAGCCCTTAACGACGCGGCAGTTCGTTATTTGGCGAGTTGAACTTCAACTGAATATACCAGATTCGTTATAAGTCGGATTTCTGTGAAACAAGAAACGTTTGAATCTGTTAAGCTATATTTTTCTAGTGGAAGAGAAAAATCGGGATTTCGTCGTATAGATTTTGATGTATGTCCAAATCAAATTTCAGAAAAGTCGCTGTGGAATTCCGTTATAATTCGTAACGCTTTATATACGTTATAAAAAGGGATTTTCAATGTAAATTGAATATCGATTCAACCTAGACTTAGAATATGAAATATATAATTATCCTGGAGCCGTATGATATTCTATTGTGAATATATACGATAATATTAATTTATTAATATTTAATTTAAATTGTTTTAAATATATTTATATTTAAAATGGTCTAATTAGAGCCTTAGAAAATAGCCACTTTTGCAAACGAAGTCGGAATTCGACGAAACCAGTTTTGTTGGATCCGAAATGTCAAATTATTGTTAGAGGTCAAGTTTCGTGATTTTTAGAGTCACTGTGTGGCCGTACGGATTTTTAGAGTGAGAAACAATCAGTTTTTCGACAGTTAAAAATACGCTGTGTGGGTATACGGAGTCGGAATTCGACGAAACCAGTTTCGTTGGGACCGTAATGTCAAATTCTATCAGCGTATCAGTTTTCATGATTTTTAGGCATAGTATGTGATCGCAGTGATTTTTAAACCAAAGACAAAGAGAAAAAACGAGAAAATAAAATAGAAAATAAATTCAAAAATATCCTCCCCATTTTCTTTGGATCCACAACAGGCCAAACGACCTTCGTTCTCCACCACAATTCCTACCTACCACAAACCAGGCTTATATAACCCGTTGAACCATACACAACAAACAAATTTCCCAAAAGAAAAATCAGAAGAAATCATAGGAATTTCTATAAATCAAAATACGAATATGTGTGGAATCCCTGGAGTGAGCTGTTTATAGCAGTAGACTTCTTTTCTTGTTCGATGTCCACTTTTGAGTTGCGTTTTTCAACCGTAGACACTAGGGTTCGGCCTACTGCCCATTTCGTGACGTCGGGGGTTAAATCAATGGTATGGATGAACTCATGATGGTCGGAGGAGTGATTTGGTGGTGGCAAAAGTACGGCTGGCGGACCAAGGTGAAATGCGACACCCTGTATTTCGTGGGGGGGGGGCTGCTGTCGACGGGATGCGATGGTGAGCGTCGAGTTTGAGGGAATTGGTGCGAGGGTGTTGAGGTCACAACGAGAAGGAGATTGGTGAAATCATGGTGAAGTTCGGCGGGAGGATGGAGTTGAAATCGATGGTCAAAGGGAATTAGGAGGAGTGGTTTACTGAAGGAATTCGGTGTGAAGCTTTTGGGGGAGAAGCATATACGGTCGGGCTTTAAAAGGGGTTATTGGGCTGAGTATGGGAGGTAAAGCCCAATTGTAGAAAAAGGTTTTAAATTTATTTAATTTAAATAGTGTACCAACTTTATAAATTCGTAACTTGCTCATACGAGGTCGGATTCGCGAACTGTAAGTTGCGTTGGGATCGTATGGACGGGAGCAACAAAATGAGACTGACCGCGAGTCAATTGGAGTCCGTCACAATTTATAGCAAATTAAATTGTCTGAATCAAGCGATGGTTATCGTCATTGACGATGATCGTCCAAATGTGAGTAAATCCCACAAACTCTAAACAGTTTTATTTTCACGTTGCATACTTAGAACTGTTAAAATATTATCTGTTTGACTGGTTGACTGTGTGTTGACTGTTTGATTGAACTGCTAGTCAGTTAGTAGAGATTTTATATATATATTTACGTATATATATAAACCGTTAAATAGTCATATGTTGATTCTGCTATCAGAATATTTCACAGTGAAGTGAAATCGATGTTGTTGTATTGTCTAACATCTGTGGTGCAGGGAAACAGGTTGGAGGAATCCAATAGGATTCCTCAACAGTTATTTTACTGTGATTTTTATATTGTGATATATAATGTGAAGTATATAATCTGTATGACTATGTGTGGTGGAACGATATTTATCGTTGTTATATGGTGTGTTAAATACCATGAGAAATACCAGAATGTACGAGAGGGGTTTTCAAAGTATATTTTGAAAATAGTTTATTTATATAAAATCAAGGGATTTTATATATATATATATATATATATATATAAGAAAAAGGATTCTGAATATAAAGGAATATAGTTGGTAAAACAAATATAAAAGAATTATATTTGTAGATCAAATGCAAGGGGATATATATGTTAATCGAATATAAGGGGATATCTTTGTTAATCAAAATATAAAGGAATTATATTCGTTTAAAGAAATATAAAGGATATTTATTTAGAGATTAAATAAATAGAATTAAACTAAAGGAGATATTTATTTGTTAAATAAATAGGAGTTAACCAAGTGAATTGGTCGAGTTAACCGAGTGAATTGATCGAGTTAACCAAGTGAATTGGTCGAGTTAATCGAAGTGAATTAGTTAAGTTAAACTAAGTGGTTAATCGAAGTGAATTGGTTAAGTTAAACTAATTGGTAAATCAAAGTGAATTAGTTGCGTCAAACTAAGTGACTTAGTTAAGTTAACTAATTTGTAAATCAAAGTGAATTAGTTGCGTCAAACTAAGTGAACTGGTCAAGTTAAACTAATTGGTTAATCGAAGTAAATTAGTTGGGTAAATCAAAGCGAATTAGCTGAGTTAAACTAAGTAAATCGGTTAGAGTTAATCAAAGTGAATTAACTAAGTTAAACTAAGTAGATTAGTTCAGTTAATCGAGACAAGTAAATCAAGTTAGGTTAAACCATTTGAGTTAACCAGTTAGAGTTAATCTGTTAGAGTTAACCAGTTGAGTTAACCAGTTAGAGTTGATCAGTTAGAGTTGACCAGTTAGAGTTATCCAAGTGGAATTAATCGAGTAGAGTTGTCGAATATCACTTATTCGAAGTAGAGTTATCGAATATAGTATATTCGAGGGAAGAGTAATCGAATATAGTTTATTCGAGTGGAGAAATCAAATGTTATTCATTTGAGAAGAGTTACCGAATATTATTTATTCAAAGAGTAGTTATCGAATATTGGTTATTCGAAGTTAGTTAATCCAAAGGAGTTATTCGAAGTTAGTTAATCCAAAGGAGTTAGTCGAAGAATTAATCGAATATAGTTATTCGAAAGAAGGTGTTAATCGAATATAGTTATTCGAGTAAAGTTAAAAGAGTTAATCGAATTTAGTTATTCGAAATGAGTTATTCGAATTAGATATTTGAATAGAGTTAAACACATTAGAGTGATTCGAATTACTTATTCAAATAGAGTTAAACACGTAAGAGTTAATTGAATATTAGTTATTCAATTAGAGTTAAATCGAATTTAGTTATTCGAAAGGAGTCAATCAATTTGAGTTAAGTTAATCGATTTGAATTAAGTTGAATCGAAATGGAGTAAATCGATTAGAATTAAGTTAATCGAGTTAGAGTAAATCGAATATTGGTTATTCGAAGATAAGTTATTCGAATTAGTTATTCGAATTAGTTATTCGAAGGAGTTAATCAAATGAGTTGATCCAAAGGAGTTAGTCGAATATTAGTTATTCGAATAGAGTTAAAGGAGTTATCGATTTTATTTTGATCGAAAGGAGTTATCGATTAGTAAATCGAAAGGAGATTTTCGAATATAGCATATTCGAAAGAAAGAGATCGAATATTGTTTATTCGAAAGAGAGAGATTTCGAATATGAGTTATTCGAAGAGAGATAATCGAATATAGGTTATTCGAAGAAGAGTTAATCAAATAGAGATTTCTCGAAAGAGAGTTATACGTCGAATTCGATTATAGTGAATTCGAGAAAGTACTATTTACTTTCCAGGGTTTAAATCAAGATTTAGTTATTGATTTAGAAATTAGGGGTCTGTTAAATTATTCGATTTGGGAGATAAAGTTATAATTCAGGTTAGATATTGCAGAAGTAGGAATTACAACGTTATAGTTATAATCAAACGTTTTCATATAAGAAGTAGATTCGTAACCTGAATCCGAGAGTTTGCGTAAACAGATGATTGGAAAAAGTGAGTGACGAGCTTCCTCTATTTCACAGTAAAGGACGTTGTTCAATTAAGGCCTGAGAGGTAATTATACCCCAACTTGGTTGACTTCAGAATTGACAAAGAAATAGTTGTGGTTCGATAGAAAAGGTTGATTTGAAATATGGTTAAGTAATAAGCAATCAATGGATTAAGCGTAACGATGTTTTATACAACGTTCATTGGAAATCCGTAAATGAGTTTTGGAAATGTTTTCTAAATATAGTCAGATATGTTTTCTAAACATAGAAAATGAAATGTTTTCATGATAAGAATTTAAGAAGTAGAGTTAAGCAAATTCAGAAACTAACTGGAGAGGGTAAGTTGAACGGTTTTCTAAGTGACGATATGATGTTGGTTTCGACCTTCCGGATTGATACTTAGAGAATTGTTCTCATACTAGTTACAGTTAGGGACTGATAGTTGCGAAATAATAGTGATGTGAAAATAAGCTATGGAAATGTTTTCCAATAATTAATAACATATATTTTCTAAATATATGAAATAAGGAGATATGAACATATGATGATTGATCGATCGAATTCCCATTTGGAAATAAGATCGTTGTTTGTACACCGACATGTTTTCATTTGATAGTTAGATCATAGACTATCAAAGTTTAGACCATTTTAACGTTGTTAATATGGAGAGACCGGTTGGATTATTATCCAAAGAACCACTCTGTATTGGCATAAGCGTTGCGAGCAATATCTGCCAAAGATAAATTGAAGACGGAGTAAAGGGCAAGGGTTGTTGTATAAGTCTTAGATAACAGTGACTAAGATGGATATACTGAATAGTGCCTTCGGTTTGTCCAGTCCCAGGACAACGTATATGGAAGAAGGTCCGACAAAGTATATCCAATGGATCGCGTAAGTTGATCTATTCAAACGTATTCACGTTTGGTGGCGGAGGAATTCGTTTCTCTTAGCTGTATACCCGTGTTATTTTTGGATAAGTCAAATTTATGATTTGGCGGGTATGACGATGTGGCATTCAAAGTGAATGGTGATCAGATGTTCTGAAGATAGACGTAGCTTCTAGCCTCACACCAGGAAGTAACAAAAGTTGGGCTAGGCAGCATGGCTAGTTGGGTCATTCCCAAGCAGGGTGTATTGTCACCGATCTAGGGAATATTCATATTTATACTTCTTTTTGATTCTGTATCTTCGGATGACGGTTTGATGGCCTATAACCGTGGTGGCAATATATTCGCGACACTCAAGATAAATGAGTGAGCGGTCATGTGTGGCCGGGTTGCAAGACGTTCTTGTTGAACCCTGAGTGTATCACCTCTAGAGTACACTATTTAGAAGGTGCTCCCATACCTTGTCTGTTGGAATCCATTCTCCGATAAGCGCCCTGCGGTTTATGATTTTATACTATGTATGTAGAACGTGAGATGCAAGCGTTTCTGCTAGATTGATACCTATTTGTACTTAGACATTATTATAATATCACAATGATATTGCTTGTCAAAGTTGTTCAGATACTCATAAGGGAAAAACCCGTTCCGTATTCACGGCGTGGTCTTATGAGATATCCTATACCTGTTTTAAACTATTTTACTCATACCAGTCCCATGACTGACCCGGAGTTTACTTTGTTGTTTTCCCTAAACTCTTGGGTGCCTAAATTTGTACGGGCAGTCAAGTAGTCGGGATTTACAGATATACTTGGAGAGCTTGGAGCAGGAGACTTCAAGATTCTATAGCTATAGTTATTTCCGCTGTGTTGTAAGTGTTGTACTCTGATAAGTGCTATTGTATATATATAACTGTTACTTCAAAGCTATGTTATATATTATATGTTATTCGTTCCGCTGTGAGATTCGTGTTACTCTGATGATTCTGATGTTCTTCTTCTTCTTCTATTCTATGAGTTCTATCTTTTCTTTCTCACCTTCTAAATTCTTTCACTAACGTCTCGGGATTTCCGACTCTCGAGGAGTCGGAAATTTCCAGCCGTTACATGAACAGGAAAAATGGATTAGCTGTAGAGTAAAGAAATTATTTGCGTGCCCGACAAATAGGTAAACCTTGATGAGTTGGCTGCGCAATTTTATTTATATATCAACTCCTGTGAATGCCATTGGATGCGGAGTGCTGGTTATTCTGTGTGAAATAATAAACGTCGCCATAGGATAGTAACAATTAATTTTGAACTACACTACATGGCATACTTCTTGATGACAGACATACTTCATCATATTCCACATAAGCAATTGGAGCTTGTGTGACGAGGTGAAAGATCTACCATACGAGCGAGAGGCTTGTATGGCGATGACTATATACTACCGGTTGAACTGATGACTGATATGGACTATATAAAATATAACGATAAATTGCCTGATTAATAAAAACCCCACATGGGTCTGGAGTTGACAATAATCACGTCGCTCTAGTTATTAGATACGGCACATGGACTATTTATTTCCACATGGAAACGGGGTGACGAGAATTTATTCTCTGGAGTGATTATCTATACATGCTCCCCCATAAACACCAGAATATATCACTATAAATATGTGGATGCTTTTTAGGATTTATTGGGTACCTAACACGGCCCAATAAATTTCCAAACCCCTCCCCGTACAAAGGAGGTTATGGCGAAATTTTTCGAAATATTAAGGCGTTAGTGAAATATTTGAAGTAAAAACGAAGTTGGAAATATAGAATGGACTATAGTTGGAATTATAGAATGAACTATATTTATATATATAAATATAAATATAATTAAAAGGAATCGAAGCCGTGCAGTTCGTGTTTCGGAATCGTAATTTGAAACGATTAGTACGAGAAATCCGACCATCGGATTTTCCCGAAACCGCAACCGCTGGGTTCGCCTTGGAAATATCTTCCCAACGGCACCAACCTTGTAAAAATCCAACGGTTGGATTGTGTAACACCCCGTATTTTCTGTGAACTTAAGAATTACAAATCTGAGTATAATTAAAATATAAAATCAGAATCAAGGGAAACGGGCTGTGCCATTGCGTTCGTCTCGGAAAAATACGCGAAATAGAGTCCGAAATTTCGTAAATCGGAGTCTATATGACCAAGTTATGGCCTTCCAAAGTTCAGTAAAAAAATTAAACAGCACAGACCAGGTCGACCCTAGAGTCGACCTGCCCCCAGGGGGTCGACCCTAGAGTCGACCTGCCCCAGGGGGTCGACCCTAGAGTCGACCTGCCCCCAGGGGGTCGACCCTAGAGTCGACCCTAGTGTCGACCTGGGGGTCGACCTGCCTCCCGAATCTGCTTTTCTGCCTGGGTGCGTTCTGATGTATCTGGTCTCGTTTTCTGTCTAGATTCTTCTGCCTAAACCTATTTAAACATCCCCAAATCCAGCCTTCTCTGCACACAATTCTATTCTGCTTCTTCTCTGCCTCTGTTCTAATAAAAATGAAAATGGCATCGCTACTCTGCTGGAATCAAAACTAGAAGCTAATCAACATCAACCTAAGCAATTCAATTCAAATTTGAGATAAAAGCTTCTGCAACAATTCTGCAACAACTAAAGTTCTTTCTTTAATCCAATCAAGGTAAGTACAGTTATTCTCCGCTATAAACGTTAATTTTGATTGTGACATGAATTCTAAATCTGAATCTGGGATTATATCTGTTCTGTTCTGATTTGATTTATCTTATTCTGTACCTCTTTCCTCTTTCTGTTCTATAGCCAGGCTACCACGAGCCTGAGCCAATCTCATAAGAGATTAACATGCGCTAAAATGTTTGGGACAGTAAAATGAATGATGCATAAATTGGGCATGACCAATAGGTGACTAATTTGAGGAAAGAACATGGACTGTAGCTAGAACATGAATCTGAGACATATGATTGGACATGTTATATTTATAACATAAAAAGGTATTGAACATATGATTTGTGGACATGACATAAAAAGGTATATAATTGAACATAAATATAGACTGTATTGAACACATGATTTGGAATAAAGAGAATATGGCCTAGGTATAAAGATTTACATGAAAGTAGGATATCTATTAATGTAAATAAACACCTAAGTAAGGGACCTTTGGGATATATGACATGCATAGTAATCTATGGCTATATTTGGTATAAATTATATGGATCTTCTGTACTATGCAAGTTTAATAAAAATTTGGAACATATGATATATGGTAAATTTATGACCATAATCTGTGCTATGTAAATTTAATACAAACATAGGGTATATGATAATATTGTGAATCAAGACTATTATTTATGCACGTGAACTTAGGCAAGGTTTATAATTAGGCAAGGTATGAGACTTTAAGGAATAAGTAAATTTGTTATATTTGCCTAATTTGCTAGTTGTGTTACATTGCCTAATCTGCTAGTTCTGTTATATTGCGTAATCTGCTAGTTCTGCTCTACTGCCTAGTCTGCTAGATTTGTTCATCTGCCAAATCTGTCATTTGCTAAGTCTGTTGAAAATACTTAATCTGCTAGTTTGCTTAATCTGCTTAGTCGCCTAACCTGTGGAATCTGTTATCTGCTATATCTGTTGAGTTGGTATAATTAGTCCGCTATTGACATAATCTGAATTGGCTATAGTTATGAATAATTGACATGTATATTAGGCGTGGGTATAAATGGTAAATCATTAATTAATTGGCCGCAAAGATAAACATGGCTAACTCGAGGTTAGAATGAGTTTGCGGCGTAATTCTGCCCGGAACCGCCCGGCATATTCCAGTGGTCGCAAACAATAGGTTCTAATGTGAGAAGTTAGTCATAACGTGCTTGAAACCCGAGGTTAGACTCAGTTTGCGACAGAAACCTGCCCGGAACCAACCGGCCTAACCAGTAGTCGCAAACTGTCAGTCTAATGTGAGAGGTTTGGGCATTAATATTTAATTAATGAAAATCTGAGATAATTATGATGTCTAAAACGTGTTGGGTAAGGTTAAACCAATTGGACCAATGAATCTGATGAACCCGTTTCGTGAATCCGTAGGCCCAATACAAAGTTAGATAATCTGGAACCAGTTAATCTGTAAGCCTGTTAATCCGAACATCTGATCCGTTAGTCTGAAAACCTGTTAACTTGTTTGTTTGATCTATGAACTGGTTGATCTAAACGCTGTATGTCTGAACTTCTAAACAAGTTAATCTAAAATCTGTTAGTCTGGGGACACAAGGTTAGGAGGGGAATTACTTGTGTCATCTGTTGTTTGGGACCCATATTAGTCAGTAACCCTTTCTGGTATCAAAAATTTGACCCAACAGTAGGTAGGGTCCGGGCACGCTTACTGAACTAATTATAAGCGGTTCATTCTGATAATGGCGAGGGGTGTTAATGGTGCGTTCCAACCGGGTCATGTGCGTGCATGGATCCCGGTCTGCCTCTGAGGATGTAAGACGCCGTGACATCTGTAAATAGGTCTGTGCCAATTGGTTGTCACTTTAGGGAGTGATACACCCTACCGTGGGGCCGACACAGGATATTTATGTATTAGGGAGCCGATCGCTTGGGGTAGGGTTTTAGGGTACACTTAGTTCTGTCTGTTTCTGTTGGTACTGTCTGTTTCTGTTGGGTGGTAACACCTGTCTGTTTCTGCGTGGTACCGTCTGTTCGGGTGGTAAAGGCCCATTACTAGTGTACACCTAATTCTACATTCTGTTTCCGTAGGGATGAATCTGTTTCTGCTTCTGTCTGTTTCTGATCGGGTAGTAAAGGCCCATTATTAGCATTCTGTTTCTGTTAAATTATTCTGTACCCGTTCCTGTTTCAGTTTAGACATTAGGGTGACACCTAATTCTGTTATACTAGTATTAGTGCAGAGAAGTGTAAAGCAATAGTTTATGTCATTCTGTTCTTCTGTTATATCTGCTACACCTGTTACAGTTATCTCTCATCCAGTTTTATGTTCATGTCATATTATTATTATCTGTTCATATGCTGAAAGTCACTGGACTTGCCAGACTTTTTGTCTGACCCTTGTTGTTTCGCCTCCTTTCTTCCGTTTCCCCCCCAGGTTATCCAAGGAGGGAATACTTTAGCTTGATCCGGATTTCTCTTTGCTTGAAGTGCTTAAAGTATGGCTTGGCTCTGTATAGCTTCCGTTCTATGGGGATTATGATTTTAAACCATGCATTTTGAAGGCTTTTGTACAAGACTGATATTTTGTACTTGAATTCTGAGATTTGAAAGGATGTAACCATATTGATTTCTGTTTCCGCTGTAATAAAGTTAAAAAATTTCAAGTACTGTTTTATCTGTCTTGTAAGTTTCTGTTCTGTTTACTAAAATGCTCCACCAAAGTTAAGGCATTCCCTTTGCGAGTGTCCTTAACGGAGGTGGGGTGTTACACTTGGTATCAGAGCTGAAGGTTATCGGATTTGATAAAGAATTTTTGAAAACTATTTTCAAAAAGGTTTTGAAAAGGAAGTATTTTCAAAAGTAAAGCTTATTTTGAAAAACATAGTCCCCTAAGCCATATATCTATCTTTTGATCCTCTGCTTGAATCCTTGTTTCCTTCTTTCTTGAGTCTCTGGGGCTCCCGGCTTTCTGGGAGGTAACCTCGTCGAAGGGCAAAGTAGTGCCCCACTTCCATCGATAGCTGTAGTAGTTTCACCTGCGGCTAGTTTTCTTTAGAGCTTTGAAGGATTTTTCCGGGCGATGGAGGCAGCTTTCGAGGGATTGGTCAACGTGTTACACAAGGATAGTAAAGATGAGAATGATGAGGTTTGGCTAAGGACCACAACCCAAAGGTGAGAAACTCATATAGACTTAGTTCACAATGGAGGCAAAAGAGAAACACAAAAGGAGGAAGGAAAGTTTGAAGATAAGGAGGAGGAAAGTGTTTTACCTATGGAAGCTCGACTCATCTGAATAAGGATTACCGAAAGAGGAAGGGGAGGGTGCTTGCTTCAACTGTGGTGAGAAGGGGCACTTCACTAGGGACTGCCCGAAGAAACGAGGGCAAGGGCAGAAGATAGGACCTACTTCTGGAGGGCAGGCGAACACTCTCGAGGCTAGTGGATAGGATAGAATTAGGAAAACTTTCTGTGAGAAGTTTAATTTCTTTATCTGATTGTTGAGTTAAAACTCTTTCTGATTCTGGCATTTTGATTCTGTAATCGATACTCTGCACTTTAATACTAGTATTGTTTCTGATTCCGCTGTAGACTCAAACCCATAAGGGTTATGATTAATCTGTTTATGATAGATTGGGGTTTGAGAGATATCTGTGTTAGGCGTCAAGTATGACGCATACATTCTGAGGTTTTGTGGGATATGATTTTATCATGCTTAGCTTCCTAAGAATGATTAGGGAACCTGATCTGTATCAGTAGTCTGTAAATATCTGAATAATTCTGATTTCCAGTTCTGACATTGTCTAAAGAGGGTAATCCTCTGAGTGTCAATCTGATATTGATTTCGGTCTTCGGGGTTGACACTTAGGGGAATTATTTTCTCAACCAATGTCTGATAGGAATCAAGTTTTTGTTTTATCTGTACTCGCTTCCATCACTCGACTGTATCCTATCGATCGAGTGTTCAACTTATAGATAGGAATCCTAATGGGTGTAAACATGTGTTTGAGACATGTTATGTTTGATGGTTGCAAGTGGATACAAGTGGTTTCTCGTGGACGCATATACACACACTAGGCACTAGATCGGCTCGAAAACACTCTCATACTGCATATGGATGTGTGAGCATTTTAAATTTTTATGGATGCAAAATGGTTGGATCAGCACATGGATGTTGCATATGAGTGGATGGTTGTGCACTCATATAGAAATGATATGTATCAAATAGGAAAATTGCATACATATTGGACTCATGGCACTGACATAATTCGCATTAAGGAGGTCAACTGAATCAGTAGACCGCCTGATCTTTGCATTAGATAAGGAACATATACACACACTTTTGCAAATGTTCATACAGCACTAGAAATTTCTAAGGACAATGGATGCTTGTGGATGATGACTAAGTAGATGAGTGATTGGATGGTAGGACACATTCTTCTTAACTTGAAGATTTCGGGGACGAAATCCTTTAAGGAGGGGAGAATGTAACACCCCGTATTTTCTGTGAACTTAAGAATTACAAATCTGAGTATAATTAAAATATAAAATCAGAATCAAGGGAAACGGGCTGTGCCATTGCGTTCGTCTCGGAAAAATATGCGAAATAGAGTCCGAAATTTCGTAAATCGGAGTCCATATGACCAAGTTATGGCCTTCCAAAGTTCAGTAAAAAAATTAAACAGCACAAACCAGGTCGACTGGGGAGTCGACCCTAGAGTCGACCTGCCCCCAGGGGGTCGACCCTAGAGTCGACCTGCCCCAGGGGGTC
Organism: Allium sativum; assembly: GCA_030737875.1. Classification (NCBI taxonomy): domain Eukaryota; kingdom Viridiplantae; phylum Streptophyta; class Magnoliopsida; order Asparagales; family Amaryllidaceae; genus Allium; species Allium sativum. The sequence goes on along the minus strand of CM060915.1, from coordinate 972,996,700 downwards.
GACCCTAGAGTCGACTCTAGAGTCGACCTGCCCCTAGGGGGTCGACCCTAGAGTCGACCCTAGTGTCGACCTGGGGGTCGACCTGCCTCCCGAATCTGCTTTTCTGCCTGGGTGCGTTCTGATGTATCTGGTCTCGTTTTCTGTCTAGATTCGTCTGCCTAAACCTATTTAAACAGCCCCAAACCCAGCCTTCTCTGCACACAATTCTATTCTGCTTCTTGTCTGCCTCTGTTCTAATAAAAATGAAAATGGCGTCGCTACTCTGCTGGAATCAAAACTAGAAGCTAATCAACATCAACCTAAGCAATTCAATTCAAATTTGAGATAAAAGCTTCTGCAACAATTCTGCAACAACTAAAGTTCTTTCTTTAATCCAATCAAGGCAAGTACAGTTATTCTCCGCTATAAACGTTAATTTTGATTGTGACATGAATTCTAAATCTGAATCTGGGATTATATCTGTTCTGTTCTGATTTGATTTATCTTATTCTGTACCTCTTTCCTCTTTCTGTTCTATAGCCAGGCTACCACGAGCCTGAGCCAATCTCATAAGAGATTAACATGCGCTAAAATGTTTGGGACAGTAAAATGAATGATGCATAAATTGGGCATGACCAATAGGTGACTAATTTGAGGAAAGAACATGGACTGTAGCTAGAACATGAATCTGAGACATATGATTGGACATGTTATATTAATAACATAAAAAGGTATTGAACATATGATTTGTGGACATGACATAAAAAGGTATATAATTGAACATAAATATAGACTGTATTGAACACATGATTTGGGATAAAGAGAATATGGCCTAGGTATAAAGATTTACATGAAAGTAGGATATCTATTAATGTAAATAAACACCTAAGTAAGGGACCTTTGGGATATATGACATGCATAGTAATCTATGGCTATATTTGGTATAAATTATATGGATCTTCTGTACTATGCAAGTTTAATAAAAATTTGGAACATATGATATATGGTAAATTTATGACCATAATCTGTGCTATGTAAATTTAATACAAACATAGGGTATATGATAATATTGTGAATCAAGACTATTATTTATGCACGTGAACTTAGGCAAGGTTTATAATTAGGCAAGGTATGAGACTTTAAGGAATAAGTAAATTTGTTATATTTGCCTAATTTGCTAGTTGTGTTACATTGCCTAATCTGCTAGTTCTGTTATATTGCGTAATCTGCTAGTTCTGCTCTACTGCCTAGCCTGCTAGATTTGTTCATCTGCCAAATCTGTCATTTGCTAAGTCCGTTGAAAATACTAAATCTGCTAGTTTGCTTAATCTGCTTAGTCGCCTAACCTGAGGAATCTGTTATCTGCTATATCTGTTGAGTTGGTATAATTAGTCCGCTATTGACATAATCTGAATTGGCTATAGTTATGAATAATTGACATGTATATTAGGCATGGGTATAAATGGTAAATCATTAATTAATTGTCCGCAAAGATAAACATGGCTAACTCGAGGTTAGAATGAGTTTGCGGCGTAATTCTGCCCGGAACCGCCCGGCATATTCCAGTGGTCGCAAACAATAGGTTCTAATGTGAGAAGTTAGTCATAACGTGCTTGAAACCCGAGGTTAGACTCAGTTTGCGACAGAAACCTGCCCGGAACCAACCGGCCTAACCAGTAGTCGCAAACTGTCAGTCTAATGTGAGAGGTTTGGGCATTAATATTTAATTAATGAAAATCTGAGATAATTATGATGTCTAAAACGTGTTGGGTAAGGTTAAACCAATTGGACCAATGAATCTGATGAACCCGTTTCGTGAATCCGTAGGCCCAATACAAAGTTAGATAATCTGGAACCAGTTAATCTGTAAGCCTGTTAATCCGAACATCTGATCCGTTAGTCTGAAAACCTGTTAACTTGTTTGTTTGATCTATGAACTAGTTGATCTAAACGCTGTATGTCTGAACTTCTAAACAAGTTAATCTGAAATCTGTTAGTCTGGGGACACAAGGTTAGGAGGGGAATTACTTGTGTCATCTGTTGTTTGGGACCCATATTAGTCAGTAACCCTTTCTGGTATCAAAACTTTGACCCAACAGTAGGTAGGGTCCGGGCACGCTTACTGAACTAATTATAAGCGGTTCATTCTGATAATGGCGAGGGGTGTTGATGGTGCGTTCCAACCGGGTCATGTGTGTGCATGGATCCCGGTCTGCCTCTGAGGATGTAAGACGCCGTGACATCTGTAAATAGGTCTGTGCCAATTGGTTGTCACTTTAGGGAGTGATACACCCTACTGTGGGGCCGACACAGGATATTTATGTATTAGGGAGCCGATCGCTTGGGGTAGGGTTTTAGGGTACACTTAGTTCTGTCTGTTTCTGTTGGTACCGTCTGTTTCTGTTGGGTGGTAACACCTGTCTGTTTCTGCGTGGTACCGTCTGTTCGGGTGGTAAAGGCCCATTACTAGTGTACACCTAATTCTACATTCTGTTTCCGTAGGGATAAATCTGTTTCTGCTTCTGTCTGTTTCTGATCGGGTAGTAAAGGCCCATTATTAGCATTCTGTTTCTGTTAAATTATTCTGTACCCGTTCCTGTTTCAGTTTAGACATTAGGGTGACACCTAATTCTGTTATACTAGTATTAGTGCAGAGAAGTGTAAAGCAATAGTTTATGTCATTCTGTTCTTCTGTTATATCTGCTACACCTGTTACAGTTATCTCTCATCCAGTTTTATGTTCATGTCATATTATTATTATCTGTTCATATGCTGAAAGTCACTGGACTTGCCAGACTTTTTGTCTGACCCTTGTTGTTTCGCCTCATTTCTTCCGTTTCCCCCCAGGTTATCCAAGGAGGGAATACTTTAGCTTGATCCAGATTTCTCTTTGCTTGAAGTGCTTAAAGTATGGCTTGGCTCTGTATAGCTTCCGTTATATGGGGATTATGATTTAAAACCATGCATTTTGAAGGCTTTTGTACAAGACTGATATTTTGTACTTGAATTCTGAGATTTGAAAGGATGTAACCATATTGATTTCTGTTTCCGCTGTAATAAAGTTAAAAATTTTCAAGTACTGTTTTATCTGTCTTGTAAGTTTCTGTTCTGTTTACTAAAATGCTCCACCAAAGTTAAGGCATTCCCTTTGCGAGTGTCCTTAACGGAGGTGGGGTGTTACAAATTGTCCGGAATGTTTAATTCAAATCTGAAGAAAAACAGCGCCAGAATCGTTTATATTTATATATAAATATAAATATAATTAAATTAAATCGAATAACGACGCTGCAGTTTGAATTTTGAAACCGTAACTTCAAACGACTAGTGTGGAAGATCCGACCGTCGGATTTTCACGAAACTGGAACCGTTGAGTTCGCTTTGGAAATATCTTCCCACTGATATAGACTTTGTAGAAATCCAACGGTTAGATTTCCCGATATGTGTAAAACAAATTAGGGGAAAAACAGCGCCAGTGCCACGGCACGACCTGAAACGTCGTTTAAATTAAATATAGCCATTTTTAAATAAATAAAAATGGCGAAAAATCGTTATAAAATATTATAAGCAACATAGATATCAAATAAACCAATTGGGCTTGAATTGTTTGATATTGGATGGTTGTATGTGCTTGACACGAAAATAACACTAAAGAACTGAAAGATGGATGTCGAATAATATAACCATAGAAGGAATCGATTTAAATTCTAATGACGTGGATTATTTGAAAAGGCCGAGCTAACCCTCATTTCAAATAATTTATCAAGCGATTCGAATTGGAAAATGCAAATACGATTCAAGACCGACGATCTTCGTATCGGTTGGATGGGCGCTACTGAGGTTCCTGACCGGAGTAGCTACCGGAAAGGGACGGAAGTAGTAGCCGTCTGAACGTATGTGTTGATTGTACGGATATGCGAGGAATTTGACGCCTCCGGTTTCGTTCAGACCCAGAACGGACTTGTAAATGGACTGTGTGTCTGACATTGGATTTTGTTCTATACTGGTTGATCTCTGTTAAATATATATCTGTTTGGCGGCGGAGAATTTATTCTTTTTCTTAACGCCCTTCTCTGAGACGTACAAGCTCAGGGGTTATATATCGATGGAAATCAATCGTATGGAGTGGACTGCCTATGTGGCATGCCAAGATGCGGTGATCAAGGCTTCTGTTGCAAAGAAAAGTCTTGTGGATGACGATCAAAGCATGGTCTACGTGGCCTAGCTTTGTGTATTTCGTAGATTCGCGAGCCTCACACCCCGGTATGAGTTAAAAACGGGATACGGACCGCTGGGAGAGCACGACGTTTCTTTCTAGCTATGGTGGTGTCAGTGACTTACCAGCCCTGACATTTATATCTACTTTTCACCTTTGTGGTTGTTGGAATGCGAGGCGCCTCGATTATAGGTCTGTAAGGACCGGGAAACGTGTGTTCAGGAATTGCCAATCCTCAAATGTAAGAGAGGACCGGCCCAGCCGAATCCAGGGTTGCCCAGAGTGCGTAGTCCTGAGGCATTTGCTAGAATGTCTCGAAGCGGAGAGGAGCTTGCCCCTTGCCTCGACTCATGACGGAAATCCAATTTCCAATACGAAATAACGGACTCGATTGTAGAACTAGTATGGCGACATAGTGGTATGGGGCACTTATGCTGTCTATGATTGATATTTATGATGCTATTCATTTTTGAAACATATATGCACTAGTAATAATATCAAATGATTTTGCTTTATACGTACCAAGCATATTTGGCCATTATAAGGTAAAACTCTATCCTCCGGCTTGCGTTGCATTGTATGATGGGACCTGAGTCTTATAATGGCTTCATTCTTTTCAAAAGCATTGCGTTGTTTTAAAAGAATTTACTTTGTTTTAAATGCACTAGCAATCATTGGAGTAAACCCGTTCCGCGAAAGTGGCGTGGTCCTATGATTTGCTTATTACTGTTGTTTAACTGTTAAATAGATTCCTCGTACCAGTCCCCATGACTGACTCGTTGTTTGTTTCACTTTGCAAACGCGGGTGCCCTTATTTTCACACGGGCAGCCTAGTTCACAGATGACAGGTTGTTTTTGGCTCTGCACTGTTGCATAGAGTGCATTTTTGGCTCATGGCGAGGCTGACTTCACAGAGACGACTTTGACATTTTCCGACATTACTGTACTTATATTATGATTCCGCCTCTGGCGATGCAGACTGATTTACTTTCCGTACTTCTTATTGTATGTATATGTATTCCGCCTTCGGCGATGTAGACTGATACCCATATTATGTCTCACTGCATGTATGTATTCCGCCTCTGGCGATGATGACTGATCACTTCCCTTTTACTTACTAAGTTATATCCTACGCTATGCTATTCTGATGTTATTACATGTTGTGATTCCGCTGTCATATCCATGTAAAATTATCCTATTTATTGTTTCTGCTATTATCTGTACTCTGCTATGATGATTAATGTGTTATATTCCAATGATTATCCTTAATACCACCCCTCGGATTTTGGGATCGTCACATCTACAGGCTTTGAACCGAACCCATCTTTGACCGTCATCATCCTTCCTTCGCACGCACCATGGAGCACCAGACCTCGATCCGACACCGCAGCCGCCAAGCCCTTGCCGACGTCGACCTGCGCCCTCAGCCTGGAGCAACTCGGTGGGGCCCCCTGCGCGGAAAATCGAGCCCAAACCGCCATCTTTGCAACCAAAATCCGACCACCTTGCTTACTTAAATCCGATCATGGCCGTTGAGATTATAGAGCTCGTGATGCTCTTCGATTTGGTATATGGAGTGTTGAAAATCATCAAGAGGATTGGGAGAATTTAGCAATTGAATTCGGTGCGTTTATGGCCATTGGAGTTTGAAGAATGGCGGCTACAATATGATGTTAGGGTTTAGCGTATTCTGACCGTATTTATACTGCGTATTTTCCTATTTAATTTATTTAATTAATTCAAAAATTCATGTTTATCAATACGAACACCAAATCAAACCCAACGAGTGTCGCCCCTAGCTAATAACCCCCGTTCCGAACACAATGGAACATGTTTTGTAACCCAATTCGGCTGTTACGATATGTTTTTCTTTAAATTTAATTAAAAATCATTTAATTATTAAATTCAAACGTATATTTTAAATTACCGGGGCCACATACCAACTCTAAAAGTTATAGAAAACTTATTTCTAGTTATGTTTTGACGATACGGTTCTAACGAGACTAATTTCGTCGAATTCTGAGACCATTTGAAAAATGGCCATTTTTAAGCTGATTAAATTTGACCGAAATTGACAAAACACGTTTTCTTTTTCCACTCTCACATATTAATTCGAAACATTATGAAAATTGAAATCTAGCAATAATTTGACATTCCGGTTCCAACAAAAGTGGTTTCGTCAAAAACCGAGGTCGTTTGAAAAATGACTATTTTTAAGGCCAATATATTTAATATTAAAAATGCATTTTTAAACAAATAAATTCCGAAACTCAAAATATATAAGTGTTTACTGTTTTTCAATGCAAGAACGTCATTCTGAACTCAATGGAAGTGGTTTCAAGTTGAAATTCCTTCATATGTGAAAGGTAGCCTTTCCGGCCCTATATAATATATATATATATAAATTCTACAGCGACTTTTCTAAACATTGAATTGGCCATAACTTTTGATTTTCGCTAAGAAATTTCAATTTTTTAGATTCGTTAGAAAGATATTATTAAACAGATTTAAATATTTCTTGTTTCGCTCAATTCTGATTTATTATGAATCCTGTACATTCAGTCAAAGTTCAAATTCAAAATTTCAAACTGCAGCGCTGTTTTAAACTCCTTTTATAGTTAAATTGAATTTATTCATTCTAAAATAAATTTTTAGTCGTTCTTATTTAAAATAAATTAATTTAAATATTAAAGTCCATTAAAATTTCTAAAATAAAATTTTTAAATTGGCCCAAAATTCCGGGTCGTTACAATTATAATAGTGTATAAATCAAATAAATAACAATCTAGCGGAACACTTGCATCTCACGCTCCATATATAATATAAAATCGAAAACCGCAGGGCCCTTATTGGAGATTGGATTTCCAACATGACAAGATATGGAACCACCTTCCGATAGTGAATCTCTAGAGGGGAATATACTGGGTTCAACAAGAACGTCTTGCAACCCGGCCCACACATGGCTGACCACTCATTTAACTTGAGTGTATCGAGCATATTATCACCAACGGTTGTGATCAGCAAACGTTACCAAAAGCATAAAGCAACGAATAGAATAAGAAGCAAATGAAATTTCTCTAGATCAGGTGATAATACCTCAAATGGGAATGACCCACATGGCCATGCAGCCTGCCCGATTTCTGTCATTTCCCGGGTGATGAGGCTTGAGGTCACGAAAATCTTTCAGAACATCTTGTCATCATTTACTTTGAATTCCATATTGTCAGATCCATCCATATACGTTGTCCTAGAACTGGACAAACCAAAAGCACCATCCCATCAATTCATCTTGGGCAATTTATACCTAGGATTAATAGAAAGGCCCTTGTATTTTACTCTGTCTTCAATTATCTTCAGCATAAGTTGATTAGTAACGCTTATGCCAATACAGAGTGCTTTTCAGATAACAAATCTGATCCCGGTCTCTCCGTATTGACAACGGAGGTATAAAATAAAATAAGACTTTGATAGTCAGTGATTTAACTATAAAAGGAACATCCATTCAATCAACGATCCTATATTCCAAATGGAAATTTTACCGATCAACCATAAAATAATATTGGCCCCTTTTGAATCGATTTCTTATTATATTATCATTTCCAGTTCCCTTTTTCCCATTTTCATATCCTTTCAAAGCTCGATTTCCTTTCTTGATTCTTGGAAAAACATTTCCAATGTTATAATTTCTTTATTCGAGAAAATATCTCTTACTTAGTTGGAAACATTTCTATATATTCACGAATCCTTATTTTCTATATTCAGAAAATATACCTTTTTAATATCGGAGAATATTTCTATATTTCATTTCTTAATTCCTCGTTGACCAATTCATTTCATTTTCTACGCATAGAAAATATCTCTCATTTTATTTGGGGAAACATTTCAAATTCCTTTAAATTAACCTGATGTTATAAAAACATCGTTATTATAACTCAAACCATTTATCATTTATCATTTATTAACTAACCATATTTCTAACCAGTCTTCACTATCGAACCTTGACCATTCCTCCATCATTCATATTCCTCCATCAATCATGAAGTCAATCAAGTTGGGGTATAATTACCTCTCAGAACTTAATTGAACAACATTCTCAACTTTGAAATAGTCAAAGCCCACAACTTTCAAACAAAACCTCGCTTACGCGACTCTCGGATTCAATCTAAGATTTCACTTCTTTCATGGAAAAATATGGATTATAACGATAGCGTTATAATGGCTGTTTCCAAACATTAATTATAATGGCAGCGTTAAAATCGCTATTTAGATTTACGAAATATTTATTATAACAGCATCATTATGATTGCTATTTAGATTTACAAAACATTTATTATAACAGCAGCAATATAATCACGGTTTAGATTTACAAAACATTCATTATAACGGCTGCATTATAATCGCTGTTTCCAAGTATTTGGTTTATAAAAATATAACTTGTACTTATTATTTCAATTAATAAGTAAACAAATAAATAATTAAATAATTAATTTGACATAAATGAAAAGTAAAAATTACTACTTCCCTAAATTCAATATAATCGAATTCCAATAAATAACTCTCATTTGATTAATATTCTGAACTTCGGAATAAACCTTACTATTTCAAGTTAACCCAATTTCCCTTATAATTATTTTGATTCGCAAAACATTTTCTTTTAATCGTTTTTCATTTTCAATTATCAATATCTTTCCTTAATTGGAATCTAGACTTGTTTGATAATTCTAATTTAAAATAAATCTTAATCTATTTCAAAACATAGTATTGTATTTTCATAACTATAAATATTGAAATATTCTCTTCTTAATATATTTCATTTAAATTATATTGTTAAATAGAATTCAAATATCCTTCCCGAACTAAAACATTATAATAAAATCCGACCTAATTAAAGTATAATTATAAATTCCTTGGATTTATTTCAGTCTGTTTTATATTCCGAACATTGGAGTAAAATCCAACGTTTCCTTTCGAAAATGATTTCCATTCCCCTTATCATTCAAATTTCGTTTTGAATTCATATTTCTAACCCAGATTCCTTTTATAGATGTTTTCATCTGCAAAATATCTATGCTAACCAATTATTCATTTTGATTGTGAATAATATTTCTTTTTACATAATCAAATCCATTTGATTTTGTCATAACAAGTCCAAATTCCATTTATAACTTCTATTTGCAGTTATTTATAGAAAATCTCATTATTAATTTCAAACATTAATAATCTTGTTTATAATTTCCTTTATAATTTGCTAAGTTCAAATCTCATTTCAAATATTGGATTCCAAATCGATTTCCACTTTTTCCCATAAATTCAAATTTGAATTTATGTTTTAATAAAATAATTCAATTAATTTATTCTCATTTACAAAAAATTCTTGATTCATCCGTTTGAACCAGTTTTCTATTTTCTATGCAAAAATTAAATTTCTACTTTTGGAAATAAATTTCCTTTCTAAATCCCAAATTCCTTCTTTATCTCTGAAAATATTTTACGTTATTTAAATACCAAAATTCTAGGCCAGGGTTGCTCAAACCTAACAAAGTCAATCACTGATTATATATATCACATCATACATCACCATCAATGAAAAACAATAATATAAATATTGAGGAACCCAGTTGGATCCCTCCAACCTATTTCCCTGCATCCACGGATGTTAATCAACATCAATAATATAAATTTCACATCAATATGAAATGTCATAGTAAATAGACTTAATAATCGATCAACGATATAGCTATATCGACCATTCAACCAATTTTATCAACCATTCATCCAAACAACCATCACACAGTATAAAATTATGATATTTGTAAATTTAAAATTTGTTTGTATAATAATATGAATAAATTAGAGTTACTGAGATTACTCACATTGTTTTGTGGTTGACGGTTCAGTTTTGGTTACATTTTAAAATCAAACAGACATTTGATTTTTCCATGAAATTCCAATAGCTCTGTATTCAGCCACAATAGTTCTATGACGTAGATCGTGTCACTACAATTCCAATGTTCTGTTACATACCATATGAAGTAATTATCAGCTTATAAGATTTATCTTGGTTAAAACAATTATTAACTCATTATCATATTAATTATTGTTAATTACCCTTAATTTATTTTAATCCCTTCCAGGCCCGTTCTTCCCGCAAGCCCGAATACCCAACAAAGTATACTAGCCCTCATTCTAACTTTATTCGAACAGCTCCTTTCGATCTTCTCCTCCATGCACCAAACAGCTTATTTAAGGCTGCCGTAACCTTTCTTCTACATCGTAACCTGCCTCGGACTCACATCAGTATTTCAGGCCTTGTCTGCTCCTTTTTTTCTTCCTTTTTTTCTTCCTTCTTTAACCTACATACGCTGCTAGTAATCAGTCCAATCACCACAAAATAACCTCAGTAGGACCACCTTCAAACCATTTCGGCCCCACCATCAGACCGTTACACAAACCCAAATCCACGTATATTTCTTCTTCGTTCTGAACTTGTTCCTCATTCCAGCCATCACGCAAATGTCAAAAGCCAGACCAATAAACTTCTCATTAACCAATTCTATTTCTTACTACTTCGTCCACCCATCTGTAGGACTTCACCACAAAAATAATACCCCAAAATGCTGGACAGTACATCGACTCCTTCATTTTAAAAGTTCTGCCCCTAAAATTAATACACATAGCTTCATTACTGTATACATCCATCAAAAGTTCACCAATATTAACTACAGAACCCTCCCTTCACCACCCTATGATCATGCAACCTCAAACTCCCCATGTATCAACTCTAAAACCTTGCAACAGTGTTGAATCCGCATATAAGTTTCAGAAATCACGTAAGCATCGTTTAAAACAAACATCCCTTTATTTTTAGGACTACCTTTCTCCTTCCACACATCTCCTTTAGTGCTTTATTTCGAACCCGACATAGTCTTCATCAACAACCTCCGCAAACCCTCCTGTCCACCGGAAAGAAACCCCATACGGGTGATCTTTTGTAACAGCTTCAAGATATGATAATTGGTCAAAGAATCTTAACCTTGGGGTAAACAGTTTATTGTGACCTGAAACCGTCCGTTCATGCGCCGCAACGACGTGAACCCCCACCAAAATCCGATCATCGGAACACCATCAGGCGTTGCTGCCTCAACCACTTCAAGCTCCTCTATCTTCCCCAAGAATCACATCCAGCTCGATACCCCAACCAGCCGGCAAAACCCTTCAGACGCGGTCACCACCCCACCTTGATTTAACCCCGTCGAGCCCTAATTGCTTCAATTCGAATTGATTGAACTCCATCGAAAGCCCCATACAGCGCATTTGTTTGGAGATCTCGCTCATCTAAACCCAGCGAAGTGTGCTTCCATCTTTTATGATTTTTAGTTGAATTATTAGAGCTTTTCAAAGGTCGCGATTTTGTACTTCTATTGTTTTGAGTTTTGAAGGATGGGAGGAACAAGCAACAATATACATAATATGATTTACTTGGCACCCATGTTTATAGAGTAGGGTAGATGATTCCTTTTTAACTTAGGCAACTGTTTGATTTAAACATAACATACGGTTTAATTTATCTAACGAGGACCTGACCAGCTTTACATAGTTAAAACAATTGGTTGGCTTTTCTTCAACATAGGCTCAGTGATATGTGTGTATTAAATTCTTGGACAGAGATATTTGACCTAGCTGAGGCTTTGATATTAGTGGATAAGATTTGATTTCAGCTTACTGTACATTTTCAAATAAATTATGCTTAGTATGTTGTTATTATATAATTTTTCCTTCTCTCGAAGACTTCCGAGCTCAAAAACTTATGAGAACTGTAATGTCCCGGATTTTTGGCCAACTTTGTAATATATAAATATTAGATTTTGTTGATTATTTAATTCAATTAAATAATATTAAATTTAAATATTATAAATAAATTTTTAATAATCATTAGTTTCAAATCCTATATGTATGTTTCTGACTTGTGTTTCGTATATATACAGGCAAATGACATTTTAACATTTTATTTTCATTTTAAAACTTATTTTAATTTATGCAGAAAATATATTTCTTAAGAAAAAGTAGACTTTGATATTTGAGAGAATATAAATTAATCTTTTTTTATATATAATCTTTAATATATATCGTGTATGTATTTATGTAAATCGAGATATATAGTTACTTTTGTTTTATACTTAATCTTTTTTTTACTTTAGATATATACATGAAAGGGATGTGGCCATTAATGGATTAGAATATGTGATGCTATATAATGAAAGCAAATCAAATTAAATGAATGAGAATATATTTTTGTATACATAAATTTTCCATTTTTGAATTCACATACACTATCATTTATATGTTCACATCGAATCTTATAAACATTGCTGTTTGGCTTAAAAATGAAGAACTACTAGAACCTAGGCATGTGTATAGCCTAGGATACTAGAATCAAAACATTGAATGAAAATGGACGTTTTGTACATGAATCGAAATATCATAACAGTCAAAATATGGGATGTTGCGCCATGAAGTAAATATATGTATAGTTTAAAATCACTTAATAACCAAGTATGAACTAAAGTAGACCTACAATTGTGCTTGTACCATAATAGTAGACTTAGTTGTGCCTTCCTCTAGAGTTAAGTTTGAAAGCCCATGTCTTTTCAATCAAAAATTGAGAGCAACAACACCTATACATCTTACATCTCAACCTATTATCATCTTGCCGACACCAAGAACATGCACATTAATTACATAGCCGTGCCTGTTTTGCTGAAGCTCCTAGACATAGCTAAGCACTAGTTTTCCCATCAATCAACTACAACCAGTATTGCATCATTCCTCCAAAGATACACATGCACAACTATGCTTTCTAATCAAATATACAGGTACATACATGAGCACATCTAAAAATGAGCTATCTTTTCAATCACACTATGCATACCCAAAATAACATGACTACATGAACCTAGGGACTGTCATGTATTGTTACTTCAATTACTCTCTAAGAACCAGCTAACATCTATATAGGGAACACTCTTATTTCAATCACATATGCTGTGAACAATAGAAAGCATTCCAATCGCCTAGGCATAGATAGGAGTTCCCATCAGACAGTGTATACCTCACTTTCACATGCACACGCATGTGCTACCTCTTATTTTAAATCATTTGTTGCACTATAAATACCCTGCTGTATTGGTGCAACTCCACACCATGGAACTGCTTTGAAAACTTTAAACGAGAAAAAAATTAAGGGTCAAGACAAACTAAAAACAAAGAAGAAAAACTGTAAAAGCAAAAATGGTCGTGACAACAAGCAAAAAGAGATGAAGTAAAAATCTGGAAATGGCCGAATGAATAATTGTGAGTAAACTCCCATTTGGTTTTCCTGTTTTGGGCATTTTCTCAGGATAATCTAAAAGGCATATAGATCACTTTACACATGAGTTTATATTCATATGGCATGAATGATTTATTGAGGAGAAATGATTTAAAATAACAGATAAATGTTAAATGCATTGCGTTTGAAAACTGAAAGGCGGTAGACAGTAGACAGATTTCTTTGTAGAAGTAAACTACACTTGAATTCACCATTTTAAACCATGACATGATCTTGTACTATCCAGTGTATATACACATGCTTATATGTCTTATTGTATGATTTAAAATATCACTAAATAATATAGGAATTTAGATAACGCCTGGCAAACATTGACAGTGTATTTGTATGTAAAGTTATTCCTGTTCGAACCTATTGCCAGTAGTATATATATGATGCTAGCATGTATATACATGATGACATGCTTTTGAGGGTATTACATATGGGTGATTCGAATCTGCATATGAAGTCTAGGACAGATGAAAATTTGATATTAAATAGGGTAATTGGAAACATGCAAACAGTGAGCAGATGTGCGAAAAAACACTGTTTGAATCTTTCCTAACTTAAATATTACTGTTAAGTATTCATACATTCTTGCTTAAAACTGAAACCTTGTTTGTTTATATTTGAGTTAGAGGATACAATGGGTATATGTCTGGGAAACTAAAGAACACTACTGTAACCTGGTAACAGCAGTATAGTCATGGTTCCATTAACTAAAAGAAAAATTTACAGTTAAAATTCTAAGAATCTACATAGTTTATGTTCTGCAGGGAAGTATATGGGGGTATCTAAAGGGTACTATATATATAGGGAAAGTCTAAAGGGGCACAAAATTTTAACACAAATGGTGATACAATTAATTTGCACCATTGGATCACCCCATGAATTACACCTCTCCATGTAATGACAAAAAGATCCAACGGTTGAGGCTCTGTGTCTCTCTCTTGGTGTCTAATTTTGTGTTCAAATAGCCGCTCCCATATATATATATATATATATATATATATATACTCATAATAAGCTATATACAGATAATAGAATACACAGTAAAGATCTTTGGGAATTAATTTTTTTGATCATCTAAGAATCGAGTTTCAAGCATATGATTGGGTTCACAATTACAAATAATGATTTTTAATGCCGGTCCTATGGTGTAAAGACCCGCAACTTCCCCGTAAAGGAAAGCGTCGGATAGTTCAAGAACAAACCACAACAGAACGCATACAGAAGAACATTTCATTGTATATTACAACAATGCATCAGATTACAAGAATATACCGAGTATGAATGAATATTACACAGAAATATCAGAGATTTAAATTACATTTAAATACATAGCAGCGGAAAATAATACAATACACAACTAGAAGGAGATATACGGATACAAAGCTTTCCGGATATCGTTCCAGCTGTAAACCAGGATCCTGTGAATATAAATCTGCAAAACCAAACTACTAGCTGCCCGTGTCAAAATAGGGGCACCCAGAGTTTAGGTTAAAACAATAAACTCCAGGTCAGTCATGGGACTGGTGTGAGAACTAAAACAGTTATTAATTCTTTATTTTAAAGTTAGGTAAATCAAGGGACCACGCCGTATAACACGGAACGGGTTTTCTCCCAAGAATACCAGTGCATAAAACAAACAGCGCAATGCTAAATAAAGAAAAATGAAGCTGTTATAAGACCCAGGTCCTATCACACAATGCAACGCAAGCCGGAGGATAGGGTTTTTACCTTATAACAGCCAAAGCATGCTTGATACGTTTAAAACAAATCATTTGATACTATTATAAGTGCATAGTGTATAAAACAACTTCAAATCATAAGTATCAATCATAGGCGGCATGGGTACCATATATCATGTCGCCATATATAGGTTTACAAATAAAACCGCAAATGTCACGTATTTGGAAATTGGATTTCCGTCTATGAACCGAGGCAAAAGATAGTCCTCAACCGATTCGAGACTGCCTAGCCCGAGTCTCAGGCAAGCGCGCAGGCAAGCCTTGGAGCGACAGGGCCGGTCCACCGATGTGGATTATTATACCTGAGCACTACGTTTCGCCGCCCTTTGGGGCGTAAGCGAGCCAACGAATGACTCCATCGGACCCGGATCGTCCGATCTAACCGAGGCGCCTCGCAACAGCAACAACCACATAAGTCAAACTCGTCAGGGCGTGTAAAACCACTGACGCCACTTTTAGCTAGGAGGAAACGTAGGCCCTCCCTGAGGTCCGTCTCCCGTTTTTGGTTCATACCGGGTGTGAAACACGCGAGGTAAGCGTTACACAAAGCTACGCCACAAAGGCCGTGCTTTGATCATCACCACAAGACTTTGCTTTTCAACAGAAGCCTTGATCATTTGCATCTTAGCATGCCACACAGGCAAACCATCCTATGCAACCGATATCAGTCACACAGAATGAAATCCGATGTCAGACACACAGTCCATTTACAAGTCCGTCCTGGGTCTGAACGAAACCGGAGGCACCTAGTACCCCGCATATCCATCGATCTCCAAGTACGTCTGGACGATCACTAACTGTTTCCATCTTCTTGGGTGTACAGCCCAATCAAGATCATCAGTAATTACCCAAACGACGTGAAGACCTCCGGTCTTCGACCATCGTCTTCATCTTCGACTTATCGTCGTATCAGTTATTCAGAATGGGATTAACCCGGTCTTTCCGAATAACTCGCGTATATTTTAAATAAGTGTTACACAAACACAACATACGCCTCATTCCAATTCATTAGTCACTAACCGTAAATTAATCAAGAGAATAATTCCCCAAGTATTAACCCCGAAGGCCGAAACCAACATCAGATCAATACCCAGAAAGCCATTCCGCTTGGCCAACTGACAGTTAGTTTCTAAATTTCACATTCATAGGGAAAGGTTCCCTATTAATTTTATCCAAGATAAATTCCTTGAATTTATTCTTCTTTCTATTCTTTTGAATTTCGATTCAACTAGCCGGGATTAACGGAACTTACCGAAGTAATCGTTTGTTTTAATTTCCCAATCCCAACCTATTTATCCCATGAAGTAAAACTGGTAATACTTCATATCTAACACCACAGTGTTATCGGTAAATTCAATTACCATTTCACGTTCAAATCTAATTAAAGATTTAACTATCGCCTGGAGCAAAACTAGTGATACTCCATCCTCGATTCTTTCAATCTAATTAAAGATTCATTAAAACTCTACTTAGTTTTAGTCTGTGACTGGGTTAAAGAATCAGTGTCATTTAAAACACGGTTCACGATAAACCCAAAATCAAATCTCAATCAGTCCCTAATTGTAAATTAGCAAGTGAGCAATTCCCTAAGTATTAATCCCGAAGGCCGAAACCAACATCAGATCAATACCGCGGAAACTATTCAACTTAACTAATCTCCAGTTAGTTTCTGATTTTCTTAACTCCTTTAGGTCTAAGAACTGTATTATTGAAGATACCGTTCACGACAACCCAAAATCACATTTCATCAATGATCGGGTTAAAGAACGAGTGTTATTTAAAACACTGTCCACGATAAACCCAAAAATCAATATCGATTCAATTCCAATTAAATATTATTTAATTGGTACACTTCATTAAATCTAAATAAAAAGATTTAATCTTTTCTCAACTGGGTTCAAGAACAGTGTTAGTGAAGACACCATTCACGACGAACCCAAATCACATTTGATATTAAATACAAGGCTCTGAATAGAAAATATCCCGGCTTATATTCAATATCAAATTCTACGATTAACAAATGTCGTATTGGAAATAACGATATAAATATATATCTTTCAAATTCCCATAACAACATCTGTATAATCACGAATTCCAACATCGAAATATTCCGAAGACAATTTCGATTCAAATCCACTCCAATGCAATCATTGGATATTCTGGTTATTTTTAAAACCCTTTTCTAATTCAATTTATTTATTTAAAAATAAATAGAATTTTAATTTCTAGTTCAAGACTAGTTCATTTCGATAAAAATCTATTTTTATCTTTTCAAATAGGGAGTTTTTCATCCCAATTCTTCACAAATCATTTCTTATGATTTTACACAAATTATTACTATTTTTAATAATTTTATCAAGGCCCGTACAGTCAATTTCCAACAATGGCCATCGAACTGCACTTACAGCGACCTTTTTCGAATTTGATTTGGACGTAATTCCAAATCCAACCGTTAGATTTCAAATTTCTAATATTCGTTAGAAAGCTCTTTTCGATACGAACCCAACGGTTCCGGTTTTAGGAGAATCCGACGGTCGGATCTCCCGCAATGTCCGTTTGAAATAAATGGTCGAAATTCACGAACTGCCGCGGCGCGGCGCGTTCTATTCAGGCCATTATATTATATATATAATATATATAATATATACTTCGTCGATTTCTATTTAAAACGGATTATATAAATAGTTTTAAATTCGTTTCAAAAGCAATTTCAACTTTCTTTTCAATTCAAATCGAAATTGAATTCTTCTTTATAAATTCGTTTTAAAACTCATTTTTATTCAATTCAAATTTCAATTCAATTTGAATTCATTTCAATTCGTTTTCAATTCAATTTGAATTCGTTTTCAATTCCTTTCGAAATCGTTTTCAATTCCTTTCGAAATCGTTTTCAATTCAATTCATTTCGAAATCGTTTTCAAATCGATATAAATATCGTTCACGTCAAAATGGCGTCAATCTAATCAACACGGCTTCATATATTCCTATTTTCAAATATTCTATTTCAAATATTTCTTCTTTCAAAATAGTTGTTATTATCAAAATATTTCGTTCAACACATGACCAATCTCAATGGATGAGTACTGTCAACACATGAACTTTTATTTTATATTACAAAGATGTAAATTTTATTACTAAAATATTTTGTTCAACCCATGACCAATCTCAATGAATGAGTACTGTCAACACATGAACTTTT
Source organism: Allium sativum (assembly GCA_030737875.1). Taxonomy (NCBI): domain Eukaryota; kingdom Viridiplantae; phylum Streptophyta; class Magnoliopsida; order Asparagales; family Amaryllidaceae; genus Allium; species Allium sativum. Next base: position 972,978,191 of record CM060915.1, on the reverse strand, counting down.
ATTTTATATTACAAAGATGTAAATTTTATTACTAAAATATTTTGTTCAACACATGACCAATCTCAATGAATGAGTACTGTCAACACATGAACGTTTATTTTATAATATTCTTTAATTTTCTAATTGGAATGAGGCCCAATCAATTACCATATAACGTTAATTATATGGATTTTCATACACACATGTATATCATAGCATTGAAAAATAATCAACCATCAACCAAAGTGCACTACACTGTATAAGCATCAAATATAGATATTCAACGCTTATAACAGCCTGTCAATCAATCGATCGACATATTTAATCAATCAGGATGAGTGAACTTCAAATTTCATCGCAACACCCGTGTGGGGTTTCAAACAATCAAACGCATATCTTATTTGTGCAGTTGGGCGATGTGTAAAATTTGTCGTCCCAATCAATATCCTTCAAATAGGTGTACATAAACAAACTGTCTGGTTCGTAAATGAATATTTATTTATTCGCATTCACGTTAAAAATTATATTTTTTTACGATAAAACATTTTATTCCAACATATGAATTTCTATTCAGTTCATTCTTTAAATAAAATGATATTTTTATTTTTCTAACTTATTTTAGAAAATTTCGGCGGCATAACGGCACGATACTAGAAACGGGACAAGGCCTAGCCTAATCCCCGGTCTAGTGAAGGCCCACGCCATTCACACATCAATCATATCAATTTTATTATGCAAACCACAAAATTTGGAGTAAGAGTCTAACCTAGCCTTACTCCTTCGCCTTATAACGGCGCACGTCTAATCCTAACCAATTTATCGATTCGATTTTTCACACCACAAATCACATTCAAACCAATATCGCAATCAATCACCAAACAGTCAAACAAACAAGTCCATGGTTTGTGGACGGGTGTCGGGTGCTACTAAGCACCGTCTGCATCCTAGTATATATATAACAAGAAAAATAAATTGAAAGGTGAGAAATTCTCACCTATAGCTATCCTAGCTCCACGGCTCTTTTTTTGCAGAAGTCTTCGTCGTTTCGCCTTTTTGTCACCTTCGTTGCTGCTTTCACTACATACGTAAAAATCGAATTTTTACTTCGCTATTCAATATATAAAAATCGAATTTTGATTTCGCTATTCAATATATAAAAATCGAATTTTGATTTCGCTATTCAATATATAAAAATCGAATTTTGATTTCGCTATTCAATATATAAAAATCGAATTTTGATTTCGCTATTCAATATATAAAAATCGAATTTTGATTTCGCTATTCAATATATAAAAATCGAATTTTGATTTCGCTATTCAATATATAAAAATCGAATTTTGATTTCGCTATTCAATATATAAAAATCGAATTTTGATTTCGCTATTCAATATATAAAAATCGAATTTTGATTTCGCTATTCAATATATAAAAATCGAATTTTGATTTCGCTATTCAATATATAAAAATCGAATTTTGATTTCGCTATTCAATATATAAAAATCGAATTTTGATTTCGCTATTCAATATATAAAAATCGAATTTTGATTTCGCTATTCAATATATAAAAATCGAATTTTTAGTTCAAAGTTCAATATATAAAAATCGAATTTTTAGTTCAAAGTTCAATATATAAAAATCGAATTTTTAGTTCGAAGTTCATAGATAAAAATTATATTTTTACTTCGTTGTTCAAAGATAAAAATTATATTTTTATCACGCTATTTTCCATATAAAGATTTCACCTTTTCAAATTTAAAGATTTCACCTTTTTAAATTTAAAGATTTCATCATTATAAAAATCATCACTTTACTTTAACGTATATAAAATAAAAATCAGATTTTTATTTCATTACATACACAAAGATGATATCTTTATATTCTCTATTCTATAAAGAATATATTTTTAATACTTTAAAAATATAAAAATCATATTTTTAATATTCCTATATAGTAAAGATTATATTTTTAATACTTTAAAAATATAAAAATCATATTTTTTCTTCTTCTACTCAATAAAAATCCCGTCTTTCCTATTTTAAAGATATGATCTTTATTTTATCAAGTTCAAATCTTTTTCTTTTAAAAGATTAAAACCTTTTTCTATTTTCTTTAAAAATCAGTTTTTTTTTTAATTCTTTTCAAAAATTCAGTTTTTACATTCAAAAAAAAAAAAAAAAAACAGTTTTTAAATCTTAAACAAATCAGTTTTTATAAATCTAAAAAAAATCAGTTTTTATTTATCTTAAAAAATCAGTTTTAAATCTATCTTAAAAAAATCAGTTTTAAATCTATAAAATAAAAACAGAAATAAAATAGTAAATAAATAATAAAAAAAAAAGAAAAAGAAAATGGACTTACAGAGAGAGAGGGGGGGGGTTCGAACTCGCGGGCGAAGGGAGGGGTGGCGGTTCGATGTGGGTTCGGCGGACATCACTGGGGGGTAGGCGGTGGTGCGGTGGCTTCCTGCGAGATGGCGGCGGGTTTTAAGGGGAGGGGGTATTGAGGAAGAGGGGGTCGCGGAGGAAGGGGAAGAGGAGGATCGAGGGGGAGTCAGCGCCGAGGTGGCGGCGCCTGATGGCGCGGCAGCGGTGCTCCGCCTAGGGCTGCGATCGGCCCCCCTTTTTTTTTTTTTTTTGAAATGAAATTGGACGGGGGGGGGGGGGGGGGGGGTAGAACGGTTAAAAGGGAGGGGGGATATTTATTTATTTAATTAATTTAAAAAGTTGACTTTTACAAACGAACTCGAAACGAGGTCCACCGCCTGTCGTCTATAGCGTTTCACCCCCATTCTGAACACAATGGGATATGTATCGTAGGTTGATTCGACTGTTTGAATCAGTTTTTGTTAAATTTGCATTTAAATCACTATATTGAATTTTAAACGTACATTTCAAATTACCGGGGTCACATACTAACTCTAAAAATTCTCGAAAAATATTTTCTAGCTTCGTATTGACGATACGGTCCTAACAAAACTAGTTTCGTCGAATTCTGAGACCGTTGGAAAAATGGCCAATTTCCAGTCGATTAAAATCAACTGAAATGGTCAAACGCGTTTTCCTTTGCCACGCTCACATATTGATTCGAAAAATTATGAAATTTGAAACCTAGCAATAACTTTACATCCCGGACCCAACAAAACTGGTTTCATCGAAATCCGAGGTCGTTTGCAAAATGTCCATTTTTAAGGGCCTGAATTCCATAGCGACTATTCAGAATTTTCAACTGGACATATCTTTTGATTCCCGCTATGAAACTTTGATTTTCCGGATTCGTTGGAAAGATATTATCAATTAGATCCCATTATTTTTGGTTTCACTAAAATCCGGATTGTTTTGCACCCGGTGTGTTAAATTGAAGTTTGAAATCGAATTATCGGAACTACCGCGCCATTTTCAATTCTATTTATAATTATATATAATTATTTATATTCTAACGACGACGCGTATATAATATATACGTTCGAATTCTATTCAAAATAAATTTCTCGTCGTTTTTATTTAAAATAATTCATTTTAAATAATCAAAATTCGCTAAAATGGCCAAAATAAAAATTTTAAACCGGCCCAGATTTTCCGGGTTGTTACAATCTCCCCCACTTAAAACTTTTCGTCCCCGAAAAGGAACAAAGTCGAAAGTGGTTTGATTAATCAACTCTACGATCGATCAGGCTTCCATTCTCCAACTCTTTAGTTTCTGAGAATTTTCAAAATTTCAAAAATTTGGCTAACACCCTAAATTTTCGAAAAATTTCGCCATAACCTCCCCTGCACCGGGAGCATCGGGGAATTTCAAATAGCTTCCCCGGTCCTTCAGATCTCAAAAAGAAAAAGAAAAAGCCAAGCGGCTAGCCAATAGGCTCACAAAATCATCATCACCCAAACAAAACAGGAAATTATGTAATAAACATGTACCTATTTGTCGGGCAAACAAATTTTATTCTCTGGCTCTAGCCTCCTTGCTATGACCTGTTCAATGTAATATATGCATATGCAAGCAAATGTGACCAATTTCAATACAATTCAATATTTGGTTCAATTTAGGCATAATGGTTCAAAATTAGGAAACAAACAAACAAACAACACAAACATCAATCAATTAGTGAATTAGGGTTTAAAATTCATAATTTTGATATATATAAGAAAATCATGTTTTTGATGCCAAATCACAACAATAGGCCCTATCTAATTTTGGTTCTCACACCAGTCAATAGGAAATATATAGAAGATCACACCTTCGAAACACGAAACTAATTACTAATGATGACGCGTCAATCATCAGAATCAGGTTCGGGCGACTAGAGTGTGATTCTATATCTATCCAGTATATTAAAACTTCGAATACACGCGGATCAGACGTATACGCAAAATCTATATATACTGGACTGTCCAACTCAATATAAATCGATAATCAAATACGAATAATTGATTTAAATTTTCAAAACAAAAATTTGTTTTCATTTTAAAAATATACTCTTCACACTCGTTCTAGGATACTACTGATCCTATCTCTAACGAGTCATTCTAATTGGATATTACTAACCCAATATCTGATGAATTCTTTCGTATGGTTCTAATGTGCCTTGTTCTCTAGCATTGTAAACCAAAGCTCTGATACCACGTGTAAAGACCCGCAACTTCCCCGTAAAGGAAAGCGTCGGATAGTTCGAGAACAAACCACAACAGAACGCATACAGAAGAACATTTCATTGTATATTACAACAATGCATCAGATTACAAGAATATACCGAGTATGAATGAATATTACACAGAAATATCAGAGATTTAAATTACATTTAAATACATAGCAGCGGAAAATAATACAATACACAACTAGAAGGAGATATACGGATACAAAGCTTTCCGGATATCGTTCCAGCTGTAAACCAGGATCCTGTGAATATAAATCTGCAAAACCAAACTACTAGCTGCCCGTGTCAAAATAGGGGCACCCAGAGTTTAGGTTAAAACAATAAACTCCAGGTCAGTCATGAGACTGGTGTGAGAACTAAAACAGTTATTAATTCTTTATTTTAAAGTTAGGTAAATCAAGGGACCACGCCGTATAACACGGAACGGGTTTTCTCCCAAGAATACCAGTGCATAAAACAAACAGCGCAATGCTAAATAAAGAAAAATGAAGCTGTTATAAGACCCAGGTCCTATCACACAATGCAACGCAAGCCGGAGGATAGGGTTTTTACCTTATAACAGCCAAAGCATGCTTGATACGTTTAAAACAAATCATTTGATACTATTATAAGTGCATAGTGTATAAAACAACTTCAAATCATAAGTATCAATCATAGGCGGCATGGGTACCATATATCATGTCGCCATATATAGGTTTACAAATAAAACCGCAAATGTCACGTATTTGGAAATTGGATTTCCGTCTATGAACCGAGGCAAAAGATAGTCCTCAACCGATTCGAGACTGCCTAGCCCGAGTCTCAGGCAAGCGCGCAGGCAAGCCTTGGAGCGACAGGGCCGGTCCACCGATGTGGATTATTATACCTGAGCACTACGTTTCGCCGCCCTTTGGGGCGTAAGCGAGCCAACGAATGACTCCATCGGACCCGGATCGTCCGATCTAACCGAGGCGCCTCGCAACAGCAACAACCACATAAGTCAAACTCGTCAGGGCGTGTAAAACCACTGACGCCACTTTTAGCTAGGAGGAAACGTAGGCCCTCCCTGAGGTCCGTCTCCCGTTTTTGGTTCATACCGGGTGTGAAACACGTGAGGTAAGCGTTACACAAAGCTACGCCACAAAGGCCGTGCTTTGATCATCACCACAAGACTTTGCTTTTCAACAGAAGCCTTGATCATTTGCATCTTAGCATGCCACACAGGCAAACCATCCTATGCAACCGATATCAGTCACACAGAATGAAATCCGATGTCAGACACACAGTCCATTTACAAGTCCGTCCAGGGTCTGAATGAAACCGGAGGCACCTAGTACCCCGCATATCCATCGATCTCCAAGTACGTCTGGACGATCACTAACTGTTTCCATCTTCTTGGGTGTACAGCCCAATCAAGATCATCAGTAATTACCCAAACGACGTGAAGACCTCCGGTCTTCGACCATCGTCTTCATCTTCGACTTATCGTCGTATCAGTTATTCAGAATGGGATTAACCCGGTCTTTCCGAATAACTCGCGTATATTTTAAATAAGTGTTACACAAACACAACATACGCCTCATTCCAATTCATTAGTCACTAACCGTAAATTAATCAAGAGAATAATTCCCCAAGTATTAACCCCGAAGGCCGAAACCAACATCAGATCAATACCCAGAAAGCCATTCCGCTTGGCCAACCGACAGTTAGTTTCTAAATTTCACATTCATAGGGAAAGGTTCCCTATTAATTTTATCCAAGATAAATTCCTTGAATTTATTCTTCTTTCTATTCTTTTGAATTTCGATTCAACTAGCCGGGATTAACGGAACTTACCGAAGTAATCGTTTGTTTTAATTTCCCAATCCCAACCTATTTATCCCATGAAGTAAAACTGGTAATACTTCATATCTAACACCATGGTGTTATCGGTAAATTCAATTACCATTTCACGTTCAAATCTAATTAAAGATTTAACTATCGCCTGGAGCAAAACTAGTGATACTCCATCCTCGATTCTTTCAATCTAATTAAAGATTCATTAAAACTCTACTTAGTTTTAGTCTGTGACTGGGTTAAAGAATCAGTGTCATTTAAAACACGGTTCACGATAAACCCAAAATCACATCTCAATCAGTCCCTAATTGTAAATTAGCAAGTGAGCAATTCCCTAAGTATTAATCCCGAAGGCCGAAACCAACATCAGATCAATACCGCGGAAACTATTCAACTTAACTAATCTCCAGTTAGTTTCTGATTTTCTTAACTCCTTTAGGTCTAAGAACTGTATTATTGAAGATACCGTTCACGACAACCCAAAATCACATTTCATCAATGATCGGGTTAAAGAACGAGTGTTATTTAAAACACTGTCCACGATAAACCCAAAAATCAATATCGATTCAATTCCAATTAAATATTATTTAATTGGTACACTTCATTAAATCTAAATAAAAAGATTTAATCTTTTCTCAACTGGGTTCAAGAACAGTGTTAGTGAAGACACCATTCACGACAAACCCAAATCACATTTGATATAAAATACAAGGCTCTGAATAGAAAATATCCCGGCTTATATTCAATATCAAATTCTACGATTAACAAATGTCGTATTGGAAATAACGATATAAATATATATCTTTCAAATTCCCATAACAACATCTGTATAATCACGAATTCCAACATCGAAATATTCCGAAGACAATTTCGATTCAAATCCACTCCAATGCAATCATTGGATATTCTGGTTATTTTTAAAACCCTTTTCTAATTCAATTTATTTATTTAAAAATAAATAGAATTTTAATTTCTAGTTCAAGACTAGTTCATTTCGATAAAAATCTATTTTTATCTTTTCAAATAGGGAGTTTTTCATCCCAATTCTTCACAAATCATTTCTTATGATTTTACACAAATTATTACTATTTTTAATAATTTTATCAAGGCCCGTACAGTCGATTTCCAACAATGGCCATCGAACTGCACTTACAGCGACCTTTTTCGAATTTGATTTGGACGTAATTCCAAATCCAACCGTTAGATTTCAAATTTCTAATATTCGTTAGAAAGCTCTTTTCGATACGAACCCAACGGTTCCGGTTTTAGGAGAATCCGACGGTCGGATCTCCCGCAATGTCCGTTTGAAATAAATGGTCGAAATTCACGAACTGCCGCGGCGCGGCGCGTTCTATTCAGGCCATTATATTATATATTTAATATATATAATATATACTTCGTCGATTTCTATTTAAAACGGATTATATAAATAGTTTTAAATTCGTTTCAAAAGCAATTTCAACTTTCTTTTCAATTCAAATCGAAATTGAATTCTTCTTTATAAATTCGTTTTAAAACTCATTTTTATTCAATTCAAATTTCAATTCAATTTGAATTCATTTCAATTCGTTTTCAATTCAATTTGAATTCGTTTTCAATTCCTTTCGAAATCGTTTTCAATTCAATTCATTTCGAAATCGTTTTCAAATCGATATAAATATCGTTCACGTCAAAATGGCGTCAATCTAATCAACACGGCTTCATATATTCCTATTTTCAAATATTCTATTTCAAATATTTCTTCTTTCAAAATAGTTGTTATTATCAAAATATTTCGTTCAACACATGACCAATCTCAATGGATGAGTACTGTCAACACATGAACTTTTATTTTATATTACAAAGATGTAAATTTTATTACTAAAATATTTTGTTCAACCCATGACCAATCTCAATGAATGAGTACTGTCAACACATGAACTTTTATTTTATATTACAAAGATGTAAATTTTATTACTAAAATATTTTGTTCAACACATGACCAATCTCAATGAATGAGTACTGTCAACACATGAACGTTTATTTTATAATATTCTTTAATTTTCTAATTGGAATGAGGCCCAATCAATTACCATATAACGTTAATTATATGGATTTTCATACACACATGTATATCATAGCATTGAAAAATAATCAACCATCAACCAAAGTGCACTACACTGTATAAGCATCAAATATAGATATTCAACGCTTATAACAGCCTGTCAATCAATCGATCGACATATTTAATCAATCAGGATGAGTGAACTTCAAATTTCATCCCAACACCCGTGTGGGGTTTCAAACAATCAAACGCATATCTTATTTGTGCAGTTGGGCGATGTGTAAAATTTGTCGTCCCAATCAATATCCTTCAAATAGGTGTACATAAACAAACTGTCTGGTTCGTAAATGAATATTTATTTATTCGCATTCACGTTAAAAATTATATTTTTTTACGATAAAACATTTTATTCCAACATATGAATTTCTATTCAGTTCATTCTTTAAATAAAATGATATTTTTATTTTTCTAACTTATTTTAGAAAATTTCGGCGGCATAACGGCACGATACTAGAAACGGGACAAGGCCTAGCCTAATCCCCGGTCTAGTGAAGGCCCACGCCATTCACACATCAATCATATCAATTTTATTATGCAAACCACAAAATTTGGAGTAAGAGTCTAACCTAGCCTTACTCCTTCGCCTTATAACGGCGCACGTCTAATCCTAACCAATTTATCGATTCGATTTTTCACACCACAAATCACATTCAAACCAATATTGCAATCAATCACCAAACAGTCAAACAAACAAGTCCATGGTTTGTGGACGGGTGTCGGGTGCTACTAAGCACCGTCTGCATCCTAGTATATATATAACAAGAAAAATAAATTGAAAGGTGAGAAATTCTCACCTATAGCTATCCTAGCTCCACGGCTCTTTTTTTGCAGAAGTCTTCGTTGTTTCGCCTTTTTGTCACCTTCGTTGCTGCTTTCACTACATACGTAAAAATCGAATTTTTACTTCGCTATTCAATATATAAAAATCGAATTTTGATTTCGCTATTCAATATATAAAAATCGAATTTTGATTTCGCTATTCAATATATAAAAATCGAATTTTGATTTCGCTATTCAATATATAAAAATCGAATTTTGATTTCGCTATTCAATATATAAAAATCGAATTTTGATTTCGCTATTCAATATATAAAAATCGAATTTTGATTTCGCTATTCAATATATAAAAATCTAATTTTGATTTCGCTATTCAATATATAAAAATCGAATTTTGATTTCGCTATTCAATATATAAAAATCGAATTTTGATTTCGCTATTCAATATATAAAAATCGAATTTTGATTTCGCTATTCAATATATAAAAATCGAATTTTTAGTTCAAAGTTCAATATATAAAAATCGAATTTTTAGTTCAAAGTTCAATATATAAAAATCGAATTTTTAGTTCGAAGTTCATAGATAAAAATTATATTTTTACTTCGTTGTTCAAAGATAAAAATTATATTTTTATCACGCTATTTTCCATATAAAGATTTCGCCTTTTCAAATTTAAAGATTTCACCTTTTTAAATTTAAAGATTTCATCATTATAAAAATCATCACTTTACTTTAACGTATATAAAATAAAAATCAGATTTTTATTTCATTACATACACAAAGATGATATCTTTATATTCTCTATTCTATAAAGAATATATTTTTAATACTTTAAAAATATAAAAATCATATTTTTAATATTCCTATATAGTAAAGATTATATTTTTAATACTTTAAAAATATAAAAATCATATTTTTTCTTCTTCTACTCAATAAAAATCCCGTCTTTCCTATTTTAAAGATATGATCTTTATTTTATCAAGTTCAAATCTTTTTCTTTTAAAAGATTAAAACCTTTTTCTATTTTCTTTAAAAATCAGTTTTTTTTTTAAATTCTTTTCAAAAATTCAGTTTTTACATTCAAAAAAAAAAAAAAAAAACAGTTTTTAAATCTTAAACAAATCAGTTTTTATAAATCTAAAAAAAATCAGTTTTTATTTATCTTAAAAAATCAGTTTTAAATCTATCTTAAAAAAATCAGTTTTAAATCTATAAAATAAAAACAGAAATAAAATAGTAAATAAATAATAAAAAAAAAAGAAAAAGAAAATGGACTTACAGAGAGAGAGGGGGGGTTCGAACTCGCGGGCGAAGGGAGGGGTGGCGGTTCGATGTGGGTTCGGCGGACATCACTGGGGGGTAGGCGGTGGTGCGGTGGCTTCCTGCGAGATGGCGGCGGGTTTTAAGGGGAGGGGGTATTGAGGAAGAGGGGGTCGCGGAGGAAGGGGAAGAGGAGGATCGAGGGGGAGTCAGCGCCGAGGTGGCGGCGCCTGATGGCGCGGCAGCGGTGCTCCGCCTAGGGCTGCGATCGGCCCCCCCTTTTTTTTTTTTTTTTGAAATGAAATTGGACGGGGGGGGGGGGGGGGGCAGAACGGTTAAAAGGGGGGATATTTATTTATTTAATTAATTTAAAAAGTTGACTTTTACAAACGAACTCGAAACGAGGTCCACCGCCTGTCGTCTATAGCGTTTCACCCCCATTCTGAACACAATGGGATATGTATCGTAGGTTGATTCGACTGTTTGAATCAGTTTTTGTTAAATTTGCATTTAAATCACTATATTGAATTTTAAACGTACATTTCAAATTACCGGGGTCACATACTAACTCTAAAAATTCTCGAAAAATATTTTCTAGCTTCGTATTGACGATACGGTCCTAACAAAACTAGTTTCGTCGAATTCTGAGACCGTTGGAAAAATGGCCAATTTCCAGTCGATTAAAATCAACTGAAATGGTCAAACGCGTTTTCCTTTGCCATGCTCACATATTGATTCGAAAAATTATGAAATTTGAAACCTAGCAATAACTTTACATCCCGGACCCAACAAAACTGGTTTCATCGAAATCCGAGGTCGTTTGCAAAATGTCCATTTTTAAGGGCCTGAATTCCATAGCGACTATTCAGAATTTTCAACTGGACATATCTTTTGATTCCCGCTATGAAACTTTGATTTTCCGGATTCGTTGGAAAGATATTATCAATTAGATCCCATTATTTTTGGTTTCACTAAAATCCGGATTGTTTTGCACCCGGTGTGTTAAATTGAAGTTTGAAATCGAATTATCGAACTACCGCGCCATTTTCAATTCTATTTATAATTATATATAATTATTTATATTCTAACGACGACGCGTATATAATATATACGTTCGAATTCTATTCAAAATAAATTTCTCGTCGTTTTTATTTAAAATAATTCATTTTAAATAATCAAAATTCGCTAAAATGGCCAAAATAAAAAATTTAAACCGGCCCAGATTTTCCGGGTTGTTACATATGATTTTTAATCAATTGAAACTTGAGCCTGAACAAATTGTTGGTTTTGGGGTTTTTAATTTGAATCCATCGTTATCATGAAGGATGACCAAATCATTGTTGGGTGAATCTCCAGTGGGGTAAATCGGAGACATGGGTGAATTCACAGAATTTCAGATGGTCAGAGATGATCATACGGCATGATTTTTGGTTTTCTGAGTTATTTTTTTAATCTCGGGTTCATCTCGATGATTCGAACTACAGAGATGATTGAGTGTTAGGATTCTTGGTAGAAGGAAGGCCTTGTGGATGGGCTTTGACAGGGTGGCGGTTACAGGTGATATCATTGTCGGAGGTGATCATGAGGTGTGAAGACCCGTAACTTCCCCGGTGAGGAAAGCGCGGATAGTTCGAGAACAAGCCACAACAGAACGCGGACGGGAGAACATTTCATTGTATATTACAACAATTCCATCAGAATACAAGAATATGCAGAGTATAAATCCAAATTACACAGAAATATCAGAGATTTAAATTACATAGCAGCGGAAAATAATACAATACACAACTGAAGGGGATATACGAATACAAAGCTTTCCGGATATCATTCCAGCTGTAAACCAGGATCCTGTGAATATAAATCTGCAAAACCAAAACTACTAGCTGCCCGTGTCAAAATAAGGGCACCCAGAGTTTAGGTTAAAACAATAAACTCCAGGTCAGTCATGGGACTGGTGTGAGAACTAAAACAGTTATTAATCTTTATTTTTATAGTTAGGTACATCAAGGGACCACGCCGTATAACACGGAACGGGTTTCCTCCCAAGGACACCAGTGCATAAAACAAACAGCGCAATGCTAAATAAAGAACAATGAAGCTATTATAAGACCCAGGTCCCATCACACAATGCAACGCAAGCCGGAGGATAGGGTTTTTACCTTATAATAGCCAAGAATGCTTGATACGTTTAAAACAAATCATTTGATACTATTATAAGTGCATAGTGTATAAAACAACTTCAAATCATAAGTATCAATCATAGACGGCATAAGTGCCCCATCCCACTATGTCGTCATACTAGGCTCTACAATCAAAACCGCAAATGTCACGTATTTGGAAATTGGATTTCCTTCTATGAACCGAGGCAAGGGATCGTCCTCAACCGATTCGAGACAATCTAGCCCATGTCTCAGGACCCAGACTCAGGTGGGCCCTAGGAGCGACAGAGTCGGTCCACCGATGTGGATTAAAATGCCTGAACAATACGTCTCTCCGCCCTATAGGGCGTAAATGAGCCAACAAATGACTCCATCGCACTCGGATCGTCCGATCAAACCGAGGCACCTCGCAACAGCAACAACCACATAAGTCAAACTCGTCAGGGCGTGTAAAACCACTGACGCCACTTCTAGCTAGAAAGAAACGCATGTCCTCCCTGAGGTCCTCTCCCGTTTTTGTTTCACCACCGGGGTGTGAGGCTCGCGAATTCACGTTACACAAAGCTATGCCACACAGGTCGTGCTTTGATCATCACCATAAGACTTTGCTTTTCAACAGAAGCCTTGATCAATTGCCACTTAGGCATGCCACACAGGCAATTCACTCCATGCGTTTGATATACATCAATATATAACCTCTGAGCTCGTACGTCTCAAAGAAGGGCGTTAAGCAAGAGAATAAATTCTCCACCGCCAAAAAGATGTATATTTAATAGAAATCAATCACACAGACTGAAATCCAATGTCAGACGCACTGTCCATTTTCACGTTCGTTCTGGGTCTGAACGAAACTGGAGGCACCTAGTACCCCGCATATCCATCGATCTCCAAGTACGTCTGGACGATCACTAACTGATTCCCTCCTCTTGGGTGTACGGCCCAATCAAGATCATCAGCAATCACCCAAACGACGTGAAGACCTCCGGTCTTCAACCACCGTCTTCATCTTCGACACCACGTCGAATCAGTTATTCGGAATGAGATAAACCCGGTCTTTCTGAATAACTCGCGTATATAATAAATAAGTGTTACACAAACACAACATACGCCTCATTCCAATTCAGAATATTCTTTTATTCAAATATTCCTATACTTTGGGAAAAAGTTCCCATTAATTTTATCAAAGATAAATTCTTTAAATTTATTCTTTAATCTTCTTTGACTATCAATTCAAACTAGTCGGGATTAACGAACCACACCGAAGTAATTATTTATTTAATTTTCCAATCCCAACCTATTTATCCCATGAAGTAATACTGGTTATACTTCATATCTAACACCACGGTGTTGTCGGTAAATTCAATTACCATTTCACGTTCAAATCTAATTAAAGATTTAACTATCGCCTGGAGCAAAACTGGTGGTACTCCATTCTCGATCTTTTTAATCTAATTAAAGATTCATTAAAACTCCACTTAGTTTTAATCTTCACAGAAATCAATATCCTGTCTTTAACTGGGTTAAAGAACCAATGTCATTTAAAACACAACCCACAATAAACCCAAAATCACATTCATTAATTATCGAGTTAAAGAACAAGTGTTATTTAAAACACTGTTCACGATAAACCCAAAAATCAATACCAGATCAATTCCAATTAAATATTATTTAATTGGTACACTTCATTAAATCTAAATAAAAAGAGTTAATCTTTTTTTTTCAACAGGATTTAAGAACAGTGTTAATGAAGACGCCATTCACGACAAACCCAAATCACATTTGATATTAAATACAAGGCTCTGAATAGAAATTATATCGGCTTATATTCAATATCAAACTCTACGACTAACAAATATCGTATTGGAAATAACGATATATAAATACATCTTTCAAATTTCCATAACAATATCTGTTTCATCACGAAATCCAACATCGAAATATTCCGAAGACAATTTCGATTCAAATCCATTCCAATGCAATTATTGGAAATTATGGTTATTTTCAAAACCCTTTTCAAATTCAATTTATTTATTTAAAAATAAATAGAATTATAATTCTAGTTCAAAACTAGTTCATTTCGATAAAAATCTATTTTTATCTTTTCAAATATGGAGTTTTTCATTCCAATTCTTCACAAATCATTTCTTATGATTTTACACAAATTATTACTATTTTTAATAATTTTATCAAGGCCCGTACAGTCGATTTCCATCAACGGCTATCGAACTGCACTTACAGCGACCTTTTCCAAATTTGATTTGGACATAATCCCAAATCTAACCGTTAGATTTAAAATTTCTAATATTCGTTAGAAAGCTCTTTTCGAAACGAACCCTACGGTTCCGGTTTTAGGAGAATCCGACGGTCGGATCTCCCGTAATATCCATTCGAAGTCAATGGTTGAAATTCACGAACTGCCGCGGCGCGTTCTATTGAGGCCATTATATTATATATATAATATATACAATATATATTTCGTCGATTTCCTTTTAGAACATATTTTATAAATCGTTTTAAATTCGTTTTCAAAACGATTTCAACTTCTTTTCAAATTCAAATCAAATTTGATTTTTTCCTTATAAATTCGATTTAAATTCATTTCAAATTGATTTCAGTTCAAATTGATTTCTAATTCAATTTCAGTTCGTTTTCAATTCAATTCAATTTCAATTCGAATTCATTTCTATTCGATTTCAGTTCGAATTCATTTCTATTCAGTTTCAGTTCGAATTTCAATTCTTTTCAAAATATCAGATTTTGAAATCACTTTCGATATTCATTATAAAATGAATAAAATCGATATAAATATCGTTCTCGTCAAAATGGCGTCAATCTAATCAACACGGCTTCATATATTTCTATTTTCAAATATTCTATTTCAAATATTTCTTTTTCAAATATTCTATTTCAAATATTTCTTATTCAAATATTTCTATTTCAAAACTGGAATGAGGCCCAATCAATTACCATATAATGTTAATTATATGGATTTTCTACAACACATGTATACAATAACAACGATGAATAATCAACCATCATCCAAAGTGCATTCTACACTGTATAAGCATCAAATATAAATATTCAACGCTTATAGCAGCCTGTCAATCAATCGATCGACATACAACTAATTATTGGGATTAGTGTACGTCAAATATCATCCCAATACCCGTGTGGGGTTTCAAACAATCAAACACAGATTTTATTTGTGCAGTTGGGCGATGTGTAAAATTTATCGTCCCAGTCAATATCAGTCAAATGTGTGTATATAAACAAATCGTCCGATCTGTTTATTCATTTTTTTTTCATTTCACATACACGTTAAAAATTCTATTTTTAACTATAAAATATTTTACTTCGACTATATAAATATTTTATTTCATTTCACATCACATCACACAATCAACTACACATCAAAATCAAACAAACAAGCATACAAGCCGTCCATGGTTTGGGGACGACGGGTGTCGGGTGCTACTAAACACCATCTGCATCCTAGTATATAATTTAACTAGAAAAACAAAATTAAAAGGTGAGAAGTTCTCACCAAAGCTATCCCAACTCCACGACACTTCAAATGTAGGATATCTTCATCGTTCTTCCTTTTGTCACTTTCGTTGTCCGCTTTCACTACATATATAAAAATCGAATTTTTACTTCGCTATTCAATATATAAAAATCGAATTTTTACTCTGCTATTCAATATATAAAAATCGAATTTTTTACTCTGCTATTCAATATATAAAAATCGAATTTTTACTCTTCTATTCAATATATAAAAATCGAATTTTTACTCTGCTATTCAATATATAAAAATCATATTTTTAATATGCCACCAGTATAAAAATTATATTTTTAACTTTTCTATAACCTAAAAATTATATTTTTAACCTTTCTATGATATAAAAATATTGTCTTTTTCTCTTTATAAAAATCAAAACTTTCATTGTTAAAAATTAAAACTTTCATGTGTTAAAAATTAAAACTTTCAATCCTATAACAATCAACACTTCTGTTCTATGTAAAATAAAATAATCAATTCTGAAAAGAGAATTTAAATAGATAAAAAGCTTACAGTGGAAGGAGGAAAGGGGATTGGCTGCGCTAGAGGGGGGGACGGGGTCTTCACCCGAGCCCTAGAGGTTGAGGGGGCTGAGGAGGCGGCGTCGTGGGGCATCGGGCGTTGCAGTGGCGATTTGGGGCGAGGGGGGGTTTGGGTTTCAGCGTCGTTCATAAGGGAGTGGAGGAAGGAGGAGAAGAACGGAGGGGGAGGGCGGCTGTGGCGGACGGCGGCGCCGTTGAGGGGGGGCGCGATGGAGGCGCAGCGATGGCTGCTGGAGGAGGCGTCGCGAGATCAAGCGTCTTTTTTTTTTCTTCTGAATGAAAAGGGAGATAAGGGGGAGGGAGGGTCATATAAAGAAATATATATATTTAATTATTTTTAAATTCCATAGGGTTGACTTTTAATTCGAATCCCAAATCGAGCCCAACAACTGTCGCCCCTAGCATAATACCCCCATTCCAAACACAATGGGAT
The DNA here is from genome assembly GCA_030737875.1 of Allium sativum. Classification (NCBI taxonomy): domain Eukaryota; kingdom Viridiplantae; phylum Streptophyta; class Magnoliopsida; order Asparagales; family Amaryllidaceae; genus Allium; species Allium sativum. The sequence goes on along the minus strand of CM060915.1, from coordinate 972,960,911 downwards.
ATGTTTCGTAAGCCGATTCGACCGTTACGATCAGTTTCCGTTGAATTTACATTTAAATCATTATATTGAATTTTAAATGTACATTTCATTTTACAGGGGTCACATACTAAATCCAAAAATTCCAGAAAAATATTTTCTGGCTTCGTATTGACCATACGGTCCTAACAAAACTAGTTTCGCCGAATTCTGAGATCGTTGGAAAAATGGCCATTTTCCAGTCGATTAAAATCAACTGAAACTGGTCAAACGCGTTTTCCTTTGCCACGCTCACATATTGATTCGAAAAATTATGAAATTTGAAATCTAGCAATAACCTTACATCCCGGATCCAACAAAAGTGGTTTCGTCGAAATCCGAGGTCGTTTGCAAAATTTCCATTTTTAAGGGCCGAAATTCCATAGCGACTATTCTGAAATTTCAATTGGACATATCTTTTGATTCCTCAGATTCGTTGGAAAGATATTCTCAATTAGATTCTATTATTTTTGGTTTCACTAAAATCCAGTTTATTTTGCATCTGGTACATTCATTTGAAGTTTGAAATCGAATTATCGAACTACCGCGCCATTTTCAATTCCTTTTTAAATTATATATAAATATTTATATTTTAACGACGATTCAAACGAATATATACGTTCGAATTATATTCAAAATAAATTTCTCGTCGATATTATTTAAAATAATTCATTTTAAATAATCAAAATTCACTAAAATTGCCAAAATAAAAATTTTAAATTGGCCCAGATTTCCGGGTTATTACATGAGGGTGGGTTTTGGCGAACGGTCTAGTGATGGGTATGCGAATCAGTGGTGCTGAGAGATGGTTTTTGTAACAACCCGGAAATGCGAGCCAGTTTAAAATTTTTATTTTGGCAATTTTAGTGAATTTTGAATATTTAAAAATGGATTATTTTAAATAATATCGATGAGAAATTTATTTTGAATATAATTCGAACGTATATATTATATACATCGTCGTTAGAATATAAATAATTATATATAATTATAAATAGAATTGAAAATGGCGCGGTAGTTCGATAATTCGATTTCAAACTTCAATTGAATGTACCGGGTGCAAATCAATCCGGATTTTAGTGAAATCAAAAACATTAGGATCTAATTGAGAATATCTTTCCAATGAATCCGAAAAATCGAAATTTCATAGCGGGAATCAAAAGATATGTCCAGTTGAAAATTCTGAATAGTCGCTATGGAATTCAGGCCCTTAAAAATGGGAATTTTGCAAACAACCTCGGATTTCGACGAAACCACTTTTGTTGGGTCCGTGATGTCAAATTATTGTTAGATTCCAAATTTCATAATTTTCCGAATCAATATGTGAGCGTGGCAAAGGAAAGCGCGTTTGACCAGTTTCAGTTGATTTTAATCGACTGTAAAATGACCATTTTTCCAACGGTCTCAGAATTTGACGAAACTAGTTTTGTTAGGACCGTATCGTCAATACGAAGCTAGAAAATATTTTTCTGGAATTTTTCGAGTTAGTATGTGACCCCGGTAAATTGAAATACGCGTTCAAATTCAATATATAGAGTTATACGTTGATTTTGATGAAAACTGATTGTAACGATCGAATCAGCCTACGATACATATCCCATTGTGTTCGGAATGGGGGTAAATAGCTATGGACGACAGGCGGTGGGCCTCGTTTAGAGGTCGTATGTAAAAGTCAACTTTTTGCAAATTAAATAATTAAATAAAAAAAATATACATCTTCCCTCTCCTCTTTAACTCATCTGCCCCCCCCCCCCTTTTCAAATTCATTCGAAACAAAATAAAAAAAAGGGAAAAACCCTTGATCGACAGCCGCCCCCCCTCCCCATCGTTCGCCCGCCGCCTGGTATCAGAGCACCGCGATTGACCCCCTGATTGATCGCCGACGCCTCACGCCCCTTCCTCCTGCAATAGAGCACCGCGATTGACCCCCCGATTGACCGCCGACGCCTCACTCCCCCTTCCTCCTGCAATCGAGCACCGCGATGGACCCCCCCACCACCCCCCCCCCCCCGCTGGCGTGCGACGCAACCGATCCCCCCCCCCCCCATCAGAAAACCGCCGCAACCCCCCTAGCCTCACACCGACGCACCATCCCCCTCCTCTTCCTGCAATGCTGTAAGTTTTAATTATTTAATTTTATTTTTATCTATTTTTATGATTTTATAAATTAAATAAAAAGAGAGGACATTAACATAACAAAAAGCTTAGATTTTTTTCGAGGATAAAGCTTAGACCTTTTTTTATGACAAAGTTTTGATTTTTATTTTCAGTTCTAATCGATTAAAGGGAAATCAGATCTTTGTATATTATATAAGGTTAAAGTCTATAATTTCTATCATAAGGAAGGTGACATTTTTTTGGGTATAAAAGTGAGATTAGATTTTTAAAATAGAACAGATTAGACTTTTAAAATAGAAAAGATTAGATTTTTTGAAATAGAAAAGATTAGATTTTTAAAACGAAGAAAGACGATATTTTTAAAGGGAGAAAAGGCGAAATCTTTATTTTAGAAAAGGCAAAATCTTTATTTTAGAAAAGGCGAAATCTTTATTTTTGAAAAGATGAAATCTTTAAATTTGAAAAGGAGGAATCTTTATAGTTGAGAGGGCGAGATCTTTATATAGAGAATAACGATGTAAAAATAGAAATTTTATCCATATAGCGTGATTATAAAAATTCGATTTTTATATATTGAATAACGAAGTAAAAATTCGATTTTTATATATTGAATAACGAAGTAAAATTCGATTTTTATATATTGAATAGCGAAGTAAAAATTCGATTTTTATATATTGAATAACGAAGTAAAAATTCGATTTTTATATATTGAATAGCGAAGTAAAAATGTGATTTTTATATATGTAGTGAATACGGGCAACGAAGATGACAAAAAGGCGATCACGACGAAGATTTCTATAGAAGGAGAGTCGTGGTATTGGATAGCTATCGGTGAGAATTTCTCACATTTCAATTTCTTTATCTAGTTATATATATACTAGGATGCAGACGGTGCTTAGTAGCACCCGACACAATCGTCCACAGACCATGGACTTGTTTGTTTGATTGCAAAAATTAGTTAGATTATTTGATTGAAATTTGAGTTGTTTGGTGAAATAGAATGGATTGATTGAGATGTGAATGGCGTGGGCCTTCACTAGACCGGGGATAAGGCTAGGCCTCGTCCTGTTTCTAGTATCGTGCCGTTATGCCGCTGAAATTTTCTAAAATATGTTAGGAAAATAAAAATATCAATTTTATTTTGTAAATGTACTGAATAAAAATTCATGTGTTAAAATAAAATGTTTTATCGTTAAAAATAGAATTTTTAACGTGAATGTATATAAATAAATATTCATTTACAAACCGGACGGTTTGTTTATGTACACCTATTTGAATGACATTGATTGGGACGATAAATTTTACACATCGCCCAACTGCACAAATAAAATCTGTGTTTGTTGATTTGAAACCCCACACGGGTGTTGGGATGAAATTTGAAGTTCACTCATCCTGATTGATTGAATATGTCGATCGATTGATTGACAGGCTGTTATAAGCGTTAGATATCTATATTTGATGCTTATACAGTGTAGTGCACTTTGGTTGATGGTTGATTATTTTTCAATGCTATTATATACATGTGTTGTATGGAAATCCATATAGTTAACGCTATATGGTAATTGATTGAGCCTCATTCCAATTTAGAAGATAAAGAATATTATAAATAAAGGTTCATGTGTTGGCTGTACTCATCCGTTGAGATTAGTCATGTGTTGAACGAAATATTTTAACAATAAAATTTATATCTTTATCACTATAAAGTAAAGGTTCATGTGTTGGCTGTACTCATCCGTTGAGATTAGTCATGTGTTGAACGAAATATTTTAACAATAAAATTTATATCTTTATCACTATAAAGTAAAGGTTCATGTGTTGGATGTACTCATCCGTTGAGATTAGTCATGTGTTGAACGAAATATTTTAACAATAAAATTTATATCTTTATCACTATAAAGTAAAGGTTCATGTGTTGGCTGTACTCATCCGTTGAGATTAGTCATGTGTTGAACGAAATATTTTAACAATAAAATTTATATCTTTATCACTATAAAGTAAAGGTTCATGTGTTGGTTGTACTCATCCGTTGAGATTAGTCATGTGTTGAACGAAATATTTTAACAATAAAATTTATATCTTTATCACTATAAAGTAAAGGTTCATGTGTTGGCTGTACTCATCCGTTGAGATTAGTCATGTGTTGAACGAAATATTTTAACAAAAAAATTTATATCTTTATCACTATAAAGTAAAGGTTCATGTGTTGACTGTACTCATCCGTTGAGATTAGTCATGAGTTGAACGAAATATTTTAACAATAAAATTTACATCTTTATCATATATAGAATTAGAAATCAACTGGAAAATAGATGAGATGAGTGGTCTCCTGGATATTAATCTGATGTTGGTTTCGGCCTTCGGGGTTAATATTCAGGAAATTGTTCTCTCACTAAGTTACGGTTGGAGTCTGATTCAATATCAAACGATAGATACCTAAATTTTCATAAAATATATTAAATAACAAAAATAGTCACACGTGGACAGTACTCATTCGCTGAGATTAGTCGTGTGTTGACAAAGATATAGAGTTGTGTATTGAAAGAAATATAGATCCATTTGTTGAATATAAAGCCGTGTTGATTAGTGATGCGCTATTTTGACGTGAACGATATTTATATCGATTATATTCGTTTCTGAATTTAAACAAAATGAATTGAATTGAAAACGATTTCGAAATGAATTGAATATAAAACGATTTCGAAATGAATTGAATATAAAACGATTTCGAAATGAATTGAATATAAAACGATTTCGAAATAAATTGAATATAAAACGATTTCGAAATGAATTGAATATAAAACGATTTCGAAATGAATTGAATATAAAACGATTTCGAATTGAATCGAATAGAAAACCAATTTGAATTGAATCGAATAGAAAACCAATTTGAATTGAATCGAATAGAAAACCAATTTGAATTGAATCGAATAGAAAACGACTTTGAAATTAAATTGAATTGAAAACGAATTCAAATTGAATTGAAAGCGAATTGAAATGAATTCAAATTGAATTGAAATTTGAATTGAATAGAAATGAATTTTGAAACGAATTTATAAGGAAGAATTCAATTTTGCTTTGAATTGAAATGGAAGTTGAAATTGTTTTTGAAACGAATTTAAAAACTATTTATAAAATTTGTTTTAAATAGTAATCGATGAAATATATATTATATATATTATATATATATAATATAATGGCCTGAATAGAACGCGCCGCGCCGCGGTAGTTCGTAAATTTCGACCATTTATTTCAAACGGACATTACGGGAGATCCGACCGTCGGATTCTCCTAAAACCGGAACCTTTGGGTTCGTATCGAAAAGAGCTTTCTAACGAATATTAGAAATTTGAAATCTAACGGTTGGATTTGGAGATACGTCCAAATCAAATTTGGAAAAGGTCGCTGTAAGTGCAGTTCGATGGCCGTTGATGGAAATCGACTGTACGGGCCTTGATAAAATTATTAAAAATAGTAATAATTTGTGTAAAATCATAGGAAATGATTTGGGAAAAATTGGGATGGAAAATTCCATATTTGAAAAGATAAAAATAGATTTTTATCGAAATGAACTAGTTTTGAACTAAAATTAAATCCGTTTATTTTTAAATAAATAAATTGGATTTGAAACGAGTTTTAATCGAATTGATTTGTGGGTTTATCGTGAACAGTGTTTTAAATAACACTAGTTCTTTAACCCGATAATAAATAGAATGTGATTTGGGTTTATTGTGAACTGTGTTTTAAATGACATTAGTTCTTTAACCCAGTAAAAGGAGTTTTAATGAATCCGCAATTAGATTGAAATGTGAATTGATAATTTAAATTATCAAATATAGAGAATGAGCGAGAATGGAGTATTACCAGTTTTGCTCCAAAGCGATAGTTAAATCTTTAATTAGATTTGAACGTGAAATGGTAATTAATTTTACCGATAACACCCCGGTGTTAGATATGGAGTATTACCAGTTTTGCTTCATGGGATGAATAGGTTGGGATTGGGAAATAAAATAAATTATTACTTCGGTGTGGTTCGCTAATCTCGACTAGTTTGAAAAACCAAAATTTGGTTTGAAATGACATCCAAAGGAGGATTAAAGGATAAATTTTAAAGAACTTATCTTGGATAAAATTAATGGGAACCTTTCCCTAAGAATGTGGAATTGGAATGAGGCGTATGTTGTGTTTGTGTAACATTTGTTTTAATATACGCGGGTTGTTCGGAAAGTCCGGGTTTATACCCATTCTGAATAACCGATTCGACGATATGTCGAAGATGAAGACGGTGGTCGAAGACCGGAAGTTTTCACATCGTTTGGATAATTACTGACAATCCTGATTGGGCTGTACACCCAAGAGGATGGAAATAGTTGGTGGTCGTCCAGACGTACTTGGAGATGGATGGATATGCGAGGAAAGTGCCTCCGGTTTCGTTCAGACCCATAACGAACTTGTAAAGGGATTGTGTGTATGACATTGGATTTTATTCTGTGTTGATTGATTTCTGTTAAATATATATCTGTTTGGCGGCAAAGAATTTATTCTCTTGCTTAACGCCTTTCTCTGAGACGTATGAGCTTAGAGGTTATATATCGATAGATATCAATCGCATGGCATGAATTGTCTGTGTGGCACGCTAAGATGCATGGATCAAGGCTTCTGTTGAAAAGCAAAGTCTTGTGGTTGATGATCAAAGCATGGCCTTTGTCGCGTAGCTTTGTGTATAACGTGAATTCGTGAGCCTCACACCTCGGTATGAGTTAAAAACGGGATACAGACTACAGGGAGAGCACGACGTTTCTTTCTAGCTTTGGTGGTGTCAGTGACTTACCAGCCCTGACATTTATATACTTTTCACCTATTTGGTTATTGGAATGCGAGGCGCCTCGATTATAGGTCTGTAAGGACCGGGAAATGTGTGTTCAGGAATAAATAATCCTCAAACGTAAGAGAGGACCGGCCCTGAAGCATCCAGGATTGCCCAGAGTGTGTAGTCCTGAGACATTTGCTAGAGTGTCTCGAACGCGGAGAGGAGCTTGCCCCTTGCCTCGACTCATGACGGAAATCCAATTTCCAATACGTGTATTGCGGTTTTAATTGTAGAACTATTATGGCGACATAGTAGCATGGGATGCTATGCCGTCTATGATTTATATTAATGATTGAAATTGTTTTGACACTATACACTTATTATAGTATCAAATGATTTGTTTTTAAACGTATCAAGCATGTTTGGCTGTTATAAGGTAAAACCCTATCCTCCGGCTTGCGTTGCATTGTGTGATGGGACCTGGGTCTTATAATAGCTTCATTTTTCGAAAAAGCATTGCGTTGTCTTTTCTATGCACTGATATTCTTGGGAGGAAACCCGTTCCGTGTTATACGGCGTGGTCCCTTGAATTACTCTCTTTTAAAGTAAAGTTTTAAATAACTGTTTTAGTTCTCACACCAGTCACATGACTGACCTGGAGTTTATTGTTTTAACCTAAACTCTGGGTGCCCTCATTTTCCGCACGGGCAGCTAGTAGTTTTGGTTTTGCAGATTTATATTCACAGGATCCTGGTTTATAGCTGGAATGATATCCGGAAAGCTCTGTATCCGTATATCACCTTCAGTTGTGCTTTGTATTATTTTCCGCTGCTATGTAATTTGTTGTAACCTCTGATATCAATTGAATGTAATTTATTCATTTATACTCTGTATATTCTTGTATTCTGATGGAATTGTTGTAATAACAATGAAATGTTCTTCCGTCTGCGTTCATTTGTGTGTTGTTCTCAAAGTATCCGCTCTTTCCTTCACGGGGAAGTTACGGGTTCTTACAGTGGTATCAGAGCTTTGGTTTACAGAGCTCGAGAACAAGACACATTAGAACCATACGAAAGAATTCATCAGATATTGGATTAGCAATATCCCATTTAGAATGACTCGTTAGAGATAGGATCAGTAGTATCCTAGAACGAGTGTGAAGAGTATATTTTTCAAATGAAAACAATTTTATTTTGAAAATTTAAATCACTTTAGACGTATTTGAATATTTATTTATTTTGAATATGGACAATCCAATATATAAAGATTTTGCATATACGCGTCATGAACGTATATTCGAAGTTTTAATATATTGATAGATATAGAATCACACTCTAGTCGCACGGACCTGATTCTGATGATTGACGCGTCATCATTAGTAATTATTTTCGTGTTTCGAAGGTGTGCTTCCTATATGCTTCCATCGACTGGTGTGAGAACCAAAACTTATATAGATAGATTTATTTGTTGTGATTTGGCATCAAAAACATGATTTTTTGTATATGTATCAAATTATGAATTTGAAACGTTAAATTCACTAATTGATTGATGTTTGTGTTGTTTGTCTATTTGTTTGACAATTTTGAACCATTATGCCTAATTGCATCAAATTTTAAGAATTGGTTGCATTTGCTTGCATATACATATACTTACATTGAACAGGTCATAACAAGGAGGCTAGAGCCGAAGAATAAAATTTGTTTGCCCGACAAATAGGTACATGTTTACTACATAATTTACTGTTTTGTTTGGGTGATGATGATTTTATGAGCCGATTGGCTAGCCACTTGGCTAGCCACTTGGCTTTTTCTTTTTCTTTTTGAGATCAGAAGGCCTATATGGCAATTTCGGGATTTTCCCGTTGCTCCCGGTGCAGGGGAGGTTATGGCGAAATTTTTCGAAAATTTAGGGTGTTAGCCAAATTTTTGAAGAATTTGAAAATTCTCAGAAACTGAAAAGTTGGAGAATGGAAGCCAGATCGAACGTAGAGTTGATTGATCAAACCACTTTCGACTTTGTTCCTTTTCGGGGACGAAAAGTTTTAAGTGGGGAAGATTGTAACAACCCGGAAATGCGAGCCAGTTTAAAATTTTTATTTTGGCAATTTTAGTGAATTTTGAATATTTAAAAATGGATTATTTTAAATAATATCGACGAGAAATTTATTTTGAATATAATTCGTACGTATATATTATATACGTCGTCGTTAGAATATAAATAATTATATATAATTATAAATAGAATTGAAAATGGCGCGGTAGTTCGATAATTCGATTTCAAACTTCAATTGAATGTACCGGGTGCAAAACAATCCGGATTTTGGTGAAATCAAAAACATTAGGATCTAATTGAGAATATCTTTCCAATGAATCCGAAAAATCGAAATTTCATAGCGGGAATCAAAAGATATGTCCAGTTGAAAATTCTGAATAGTCGCTATGGAATTCAGGCCCTTAAAAATGAGAATTTTGCAAACGACCTCGGATTTCGACGAAACCACTTTTGTTGGGTCCGTGATGTCAAATTATTGTTAGATTCCAAATTTCATAATTTTCTGAATCAATATGTGAGCGTGGCAAAGGAAAGCGCGTTTGACCAGTTTCAGTTGATTTTAATCGACTGGAAAATGGCCATTTTTCCAACGGTCTCAGAATTTGACGAAACTAGTTTTGTTAGGACCGTATCGTCAATACGAAGCTAGAAAATATTTTTTCTGGAATTTTTCGAGTTAGTATGTGACCCCGGTAAATTGAAATACGCGTTCAAATTCAATATATAAAGTTATACGTTGATTTTGACGAAAACTGATTGTAACGATCGAATCAGCCTACGATACATATCCCATTGTGTTCGGAATGGGGGTAAATAGCTATGGACGACAGGCGGTGGGCCTCGTTTAGAGGTCGTATGTAAAAGTCAACTTTTTGCAAATTAAATAATTAAATAAAAAAAATATACATCTTCCCTCTCCTCTTTAACTCATCTGGCCCCCCCTTTTTCAAATTCATTCGAAACAAAATAAAAAAAAGGGGAAAAACCGTCGATCGACAGCCGCCCCCTCCCCATCGTTCGCCCGCCGCATGGTATCAGAGCACCGCGATTGACCCCCCGATTGACCGCCGACGCCTCACGCCCCCTTCCTCCTGCAATAGAGCACCGCGATTGACCCCCCGATTGACCGCCGACGCCTCACGCCCCCTTCCTCCTACAATCGAGCACCGCGATGGACCCTCCCCCCCCCCCCCCCGCTGGCGTGCGACGCAACCGATCCCCCCCCATCAGAAAACCGCCGCAACCCCCCTAGCCTCACACCGACGCACCATCCCCCTCCTCTTCCTGCAACGCTGTAAGTTTTAATTATTTAATTTTATTTTTATCTATTTTTCTGATTTTATAAATTAAATAAAAAGAGAGGACATTAACAAAACAAAAAGCTTAGATTTTTGTCAAGGATAAAGCTTAGACCTTTTTTTATGACAAAGTTTTGATTTTTATTTTCAGTTCTAATCGATTAAAGGGAAATCAGATCTTTGTATATTATATAAGGTTAAAGTCTGTAATTTCTATCATAAGGAAGGCGACATTTTTTTGGGTATAAAAGTGAGATTAGAATTTTAAAATAGAACAGATTAGACTTTTAAAATAGAAAAGATTAGATTTTTTGAAATAGAAAAGATTAGATTTTTAAAACGAAGAAAGACGATATTTTAAAAGGGAGAAAAGGCGAAATCTTTATTTTAGAAAAGGCAAAATCTTTATTTTAGAAAAGGCGAAATCTTTATTTTTGAAAAGATGAAATCTTTAAATTTGAAAAGGAGGAATCTTTATAGTTGAAAGGGCGAGATCTTTATATAGAGAATAACGATGTTAAAATAGAAATTTTATCCATATAGCGTGATTATAAAAATTCGATTTTTATATATTGAATAACGAAGTAAAAATTCGATTTTTATATATTGAATAACGAAGTAAAAATTCGATTTTAATATATTGAATAGCGAAGTAAAAATTCGATTTTTATATATCGAATAACGAAGTAAAAATTCGATTTTTATATATTGAATAGCGAAGTAAAAATGTGATTTTTATATATGTAGTGAATACGGGCAACGAAGATGACAAAAAGGCGATCACGACGAAGATTTCTATAGAAGAAGAGTCGTGGTATTGGATAGCTATCGGTGAGAATTTCTCATCTTTCAAATTCTTTTTCTAGTTATATATATATACTAGGATGCAGACGGTGCTTAGTAGCACCCGACACAATCGTCCACAGACCATGGACTTGTTTGTTTGATTGCAAAAATTAGTTAGATTATTTGATTGAAATTTGAGTTGTTTGGTGAAATAGAATGGATTAATTGAGGTGTGAATGGCGTGGGCCTTCACTAGACCGGGGATAAGGCTAGGCCTCGTCCCGTTTCTAGTATCGTGCCGTTATGCCGCTGAAATTTTCTAAAATATGTTAGGAAAATAAAAATATCATTTTTATTTTGTAAATGAACTGAATAAAAATTCATGTGTTAAAATAAAATGTTTTATCGTTAAAAATAGAATTTTTAATGTGAATGTATATAAATAAATATTCATTTACAAACCGGACGGTTTGTTTATGTACACCTATTTGAATGACATTGATTGGGACGATAAATTTTACACATCGCCCAACTGCACAAATAAAATCCGTGTTTGTTGATTTGAAACCCCACACGGGTGTTGGGATGAAATTTGAAGTTCACTCATCTTGATTGATTGAATATGTCGATCGATTGATTGACAGGCTGTTATAAGCGTTAGATATCTATATTTGATGCTTATACAGTGTAGTGCACTTTGGTTGATGGTTGATTATTTTTCAATGCTATTATATACATGTGTTGTATGGAAATCCATATAGTTAACGCTATATGGTAATTGATTGGGCCTCATTCCAATTTATAAGATAAAGAATATTATAAAGTAAAGGTTCATGTGTTGGCTGTACTCATCCGTTGAGATTAGTCATGTGTTGAACGAAATATTTTAACAATAAAATTTATATCTTTATCACTATAAAGTAAAGGTTCATGTGTTGGCTGTACTCATCCGTTGAGATTAGTCATGTGTTGAACGAAATATTTTAACAATAAAATTTATATCTTTATCACTATAAAGTAAAGGTTCATGTGTTGGCTGTACTCATCCGTTGAGATTAGTCATGTGTTGAACGAAATATTTTAACAAAAAAATTTATATCTTTATCACTATAAAGTAAAGGTTCATGTGTTGGTTGTACTCATCCGTTGAGATTAGTCATGTGTTGAACGAAATATTTTAACAATAAAATTTATATCTTTATCACTATAAAGTAAAGGTTCATGTGTTGGCTGTACTCATCCGTTGAGATTAGTCATGTGTTGAACGAAATATTTTAACAATAAAATTTATATCTTTATCACTATAAAGTAAAGGTTCATGTGTCGGCTGTACTCATCCGTTGAGATTAGTCATGTGTTGAACGAAATATTTTAACAATAAAATTTATATCTTTATCACTATAAAGTAAAGGTTCATGTGTTGACTGTACTCATCCGTTGAGATTAGTCATGAGTTGAACGAAATATTTTAACAATAAAATTTACATCTTTATCATATATAGAATTAGAAATCAACTGGAAAATATATGAGATGAGTGGTCTCCTGGATATTAATATGATGTTGGTTTCGGCCTTCGGGGTTAATATTCAGGAAATCGTTCTCTCACTAAGTTACGGTTGGAGTCTGACTCAATATCAAACGATAGATACCTAAATTTTCATAAAATATATTAAATAACAAAAATAGTCACACGTGGACAGTACTCATTCGCTAAGATTAGTCGTGTGTTGACAAAGATATAGAGTCGTGTATTGAAAGAAATATAGATCCATTTGTTGAATATAAAGCCGTGTTGATTAGTGATGCGCTATTTTGACGTGAACGATATTTATATCGATTATATTCGTTTCTGAATTTAAACAAAATGAATTGAATTGAAAACGATTTCGAAATGAATTGAATATAAAACGATTTCGAAATGAATTGAATATAAAACGATTTCGAAATGAATTGAATATAAAACGATTTCGAAATAAATTGATTATAAAACGATTTCGAAATGAATTGAATATAAAACGATTTCAAAATGAATTGAATATAAAACGATTTCGAATTGAATCGAATAGAAAACCAATTTGAATTGAATCGAATAGAAAACCAATTTGAATTGAATCGAATAGAAAACCAATTTGAATTGAATCGAATAGAAAACGACTTTGAAATTAAATTGAATTGAAAACGAATTCAAATTGAATTGAAAGCGAATTGAAATGAATTCAAATTGAATTGAAATTTGAATTGAATAGAAATGAATTTTGAAACGAATTTATAAGGAAGAATTCAATTTTGCTTTGAATTGAAATGGAAGTTGAAATTGTTTTTGAAACGAATTTAAAAACTATTTATAAAATTCGTTTTAAATAGTAATCGACGAAATATATATATTATATATTATATATATATAATATAATGGCCTGAATAGAACGCGCCGCGCCGCGGTAGTTCGTAAATTTCGACCATTTATTTCAAACGGACATTACGGGAGATCCGACCGTCGGATTCTCCTAAAACCGGAACCATTGGGTTCGTATCGAAAAGAGATTTCTAACGAATATTAGAAATTTGAAATCTAACTGTTGGATTTGGAGATACGTCCAAATCAAATTTGGAAAAGGTCGTTGTAAGTGCAGTTCGATGGCCGTTGATGGAAATCGACTGTACGGGCCTTGATAAAATTATTAAAAATAGTAATAATTTGTGTAAAATCATAGGAAATGATTTGGAAAAAATTGGGATGGAAAACTCCATATTTGAAAAGATAAAAATAGATTTTTATCGAAATGAACTAGTTTTGAACTAAAATTAAATCCGTTTATTTTTAAATAAATAAATTGGATTTGAAACGAGTTTTAATCGAATTGATTTGTGGGTTTATCGTGAACAGTGTTTTAAATAACACTAGTTCTTTAACCCGATAATAAATAGAATGTGATTTGGGTTTATTGTGAACTGTGTGTTAAATGACATTAGTTCTTTAACCCAGTAAAAGGAGTTTTAATGAATCCGCAATTAGATTGAAATGTGAATTGATAATTTAAATTATCAAATATAGAGAATGAGCGAGAATGGAGTATTACCAGTTTTGCTCCAAAGCGATAGTTAAATCTTTAATTAGATTTGAACGTGAAATGGTAATTAATTTTACCGATAACACCCCGGTGTTAGATATGGAGTATTACCAGTTTTGCTTCATGGGATGAATAGGTTGGGATTGGGAAATAAAATAAATAATTACTTCGGTGTGGTTCGCTAATCTCGACTAGTTTGAAAAACCAAAATTTGGTTTGAAACGACATCCAAAGGAGGATTAAATGATAAATTTTAAAGAACTTATCTTGGATAAAATTAATGGGAACCTTTCCCTAAGAATGTGGAATTGGAATGAGGCGTATGTTGTGTTTGTGTAACATTTGTTTTAATATACGCGGGTTGTTCGGAAAGTCCGGGTTTATACCCATTCTGAATAACCGATTCGACGATATGTCGAAGATGAAGACGGTGGTCGAAGACCGGAAGTTTTCACATCGTTTGGATAATTACTGACGATCCTGATTGGGCTGTACACCCAAGAGGATGGAAATAGTTGGTGGTCGTCCAGACGTACTTGGAGATGGATGGATATGCGAGGAAAGTGCCTCCGGTTTCGTTCAGACCCAGAACGAACTTATAAAGGGATTGTGTGTCTGACATTGGATTTTATTCTGTGTTGATTGATTTCTGTTAAATATATATCTGTTTGGCGGCGGAGAATTTATTCTCTTGCTTAACGCCCTTCTCTGAGACGTGCGAGCTTAGAGGTTATATATCGATAGATATCAATCGCATGGCATGAATTGTCTGTGTGGCACGCTAAGATGCATGGATCAAGGCTTCTGTTGAAAAGCAAAGTCTTGTGGTTGATGATCAAAGCATGGCCTTTGTGGCGTAGCTTTGTGTATAACGTGAATTCGCGAGTCTCACACCTCGGTATGAGTTAAAAACGAGATACAGACTGCAGGGAGAGCACGACGTTTCTTTCTAGCTTTGGTGGTGTCAGTGACTTACCAGCCCTGACATTTATATACTTTTCACCTATGTGGTTGTTGGAATGCGAGGCGCCTCGATTATAGGTCTGTAAGGACCGGGAAACGTGTGTTCAGGAATAAATAATCCTCAAACGTAAGAGAGGACCGGCCCTGAAGCATCCAGGATTGCCCAGAGTGTGTAGTCCTGAGACATTTGCTAGAGTGTCTCGAACGCGGAGAGGAGCTTGCCCCTTGCCTCGACTCATGACGGAAATCCAATTTCCAATACGTGTATTGCGGTTTTAATTGTAGAACTAGTATGGCGACATAGTAGCATGGGATGCTATGCCGTCTATGATTTATATTTATGATTGATATTGTTTTGACACTATACACTTATTATAGTATCAAATGATTTGTTTTTAAACGTATCAAGCATGTTTGGCTGTTATAAGGTAAAACCCTATCCTCCGGCTTGCGTTGCATTGTGTGATGGGACCTGGGTCTTATAATAGCTTCATTTTTCGAAAAAGCATTGCGTTGTCTTTTCTATGCACTGATATTCTTGGGAGGAAACCCGTTCCATGTTATACGGCGTGGTCCCTTGAATTACTCTCTTTTAAAGTAAAGTTTTAAATAACTGTTTTAGTTCTCACACCAGTCACATGACTGACCTGGAGTTTATTGTTTTAACCTAAACTCTGGGTGCCCTCATTTTCCGCATGGGCAGCTAGTAGTTTTGGTTTTGCAGATTTATATTCACAGGATCCTGGTTTACAGCTGGAATGATATCCGGAAAGCTCTGTATCCGTATATCACCTTCAGTTGTGCTTTGTATTATTTTCCGCTGCTATGTAATTTATTGTAACCTCTGATATCAATTGAATGTAATTTATTCATTTATACTCTGTATATTCTTCTATTCTGATGGAATTGTTGTAATAACAATGAAATGTTCTTCCGTCTGCGTTCATTTGTGTGTTGTTTTCAAAGTATCCGCTCTTTCCTTTACGGGGAAGTTACGGGTTCTTACAGTTTTCTAGAAACGAAGCTTTGGAGACATGGCAGCTGGTTAGGGACGATGCTGGGTGGTGGAGTGGTGTGTGGATGTGGTGGCGACAGCTTTCCGGCGAATGGATCGCCTGTGCGTATGTACGAGTGCACCTATGTGCACTAAACATAAGGGAAAGAATTGAATTAGTTCTACACGCAAAGGAAGAAATCAAATAAAAGGGAATCATGGATCTGGGCTAATGGGTTTTGCGCCCAGGATTTTATTTATTAAAGAAAAGAAATTTTAAATGAAATTGGGCCCTTCAAAGTATTGGGCTTGGGCTGAAAATAAAGAGAAGAAGGTAATGAAAGAAAAGAATAAGAAGAAATAAAGAGAAGTTAATAAAAGGAAATTTGGAAATGAAAAGTAGAAATTTTAGAAATAAAATAAAGTGCCTTTCCTTTTTAAATATAGATTAAATATTTATATAAAGATATTTGAAGGAAGTAAAGGTAATATCTATAAACATCACAAAAAGAAAGAAACACTGTATGGATATTAACGTCCGGAAGAAGCAGACATAAGTGAGCAAACAGGGACCGTTGTCAAAAGAGTTGTTCTTGATTAAATTAGACAAGTTAGTGATTAAATAAATAAATAAACTGTAATAACCCGGAAATCTGAGCCAATTTAAAATTTTATTTTGGCAATTTTAATGAATTCTGAATATTTAAAATGAATTATTTTAAATAATATCGACGAGAAATTTATTTTGAATAGAATTAGAACGTATATATTTATATAGATCATCGTTAGAATATAAATATTTATTTTTAATTATAAAAGGAATTGAAAATGGCGCGATAGTTTGAAAATTCGATTTCAAAGTACAAATGAATGTGCAGGATTCAAAGTAAACCGGATTTTAGCGAAACCAAAAATATTTGAATCTATTTGAGAATATCTTTCCAACGAATCAGAAAAATTGAAATTTCATAGCAGGTATAAAAATTTATGCCCAGTTGTAAATTCAGAATAGTCGCTATGGAATTCTGGCCCTTGAAAATGGAAATTTTGCAAATGACCTCGGTTCTCGACAAAACCACTTTTGTTGGATTCGTGATGTCAGGTTACCGCTAGGTTTCAAAATTCATAATTTTTCAAATCAATATGTGAGCGTGGCAAAGGAAAACACATTTAACCAGTTTTAGTTGATTTTAATCGACTAGAAAATGGCCATTTTTCAAATAGTCTCAAAATTTGACGAAATTAGTTTTGCTAGGACCGTATCATCAATACGAAGCTAGAAAATATTTTTCAGGAATTTTTCGAGTCCGTATGTGGCCCCGGTAAATTGAAATGTGCGTTTGAATTTAAAATATAAGGATTTATATTTTAAATTTAACGGAAACCGACTGTAACAGTCGAACTGGCTTACGATACATATCCCATTGTGTTCGGAATGGGGGTAATTAGCTAGGGGCGACAGTCGGTGGGTTCGATTTCGAGTCGAAAAAAAAAAGTTGCTTTTAGAATTTAAAATAATTAATTATATATATTAAATTATATAATCTCCTACCTCCCACCCCCTTCACTTCTGTTCAAAGTCCACGCTTAGAAAAAAAAAAAAAACACGATCCCGAATCGAGATCGATGGAGGCAGCTCCCACACGCGCGCTACCACTGGAGCACGCCACCACCGCCTGAATCCGCCCCCTCGTGCCGCGACTGCATGTAACAACCCGAAAATCTGGGCCAGTTTAAAATTTTTATTTTGGCAATTTTAACAAATTCTGAACATTTAAAATGAATTATTTTAAATAATGACGACGAGAAATTTATTTTGAATATATTTAGAACGTATATATTATATACGTCGTCGTTAGAAGATAAATAATTATATATAATTATAAATAGAATTGAAAATGGCGCGGTAGTTCGATAATTCGATTTCAAACTTCAATTGGATGTACCGGGTGCAAAACAATCCGGATTTTAATGAAACCAAAAACATTAGGATCTAATTGATGATATCTTTCCAACGAATCCGAAAAATTGAAATTTCATAGCGGGAATCAAAAGATATGTCCAGTTGAAAATTCTGAATAGTCGCTATGGAATTCAGGCCCTTAAAAATTGAAATTTTGCAAGCGATCTCGGATTTCGACGAAACCACTTTTGTTGGATCCGCAGTGTCAAATTATTGCTAGATTCCAAATTTCATAATTTTTCGAATCAATATGTGAGCGTGGCAAAGGAAAACGCGTTTGACCAGTTTTAGTTGATTTTAATCGACTGGAAATTGGCCACTTTTCAAACGGTCTCCGAATTTGGCGAAACTAGTTTTGTTAGGACCGTATAGTCAATACGAAGCTAGAAAATATTTTTCTGTAATTTACCGAGTTAGTATGTGACCCCGGTAAATTGAAATGCGCGTTCAAATTCAATATATAGAGTTATATGTTGATTTTGACGAAAACTAATCGAAGCGATCGAATCAGCTTGCGATACATATCCCATTGTGTTCGGAATGGGGGTAATACGCTATGGACGACAGGCGGTGGGCCTCGTTTAGAGGTCGTATGTAAAAGTCAACTTTTCGCAAAATAAAATAATTAAAAATTGAAAAATTCTCCCCTTCTCCTTAAATCACGTTGCCCCACCCCTCTCTTCTTTCAAAATTGAATTCACAGAGAAAAAAAAAGAAAACAAATCGCTCACCAGCGATGGCCCCTCCCGCCGCCATCAACTTCGATCCGCCACCTCCTCCCTCCCCTCGATTTCCGCTCCACCACCCCCAGACGTGACCTCGAGCCACCCAAAAACCAGAACCGCAACTCCAGAAAGCCCTCCCCATCGCGATTCGCGCCGCCCTAGGCGGTCACCGCCGCTGACGCCGACGCCTCCACCGCGACTGGCGCCCCCCTCTAGCCTCCGACGCCCTGTCTCCTCTTCCCCCCTTCCTACAGTAAAACAATGTGAGTTTTTATTTTGTTTTTATTTATCTAAGTAATTAAAAACATGATTTTTAAATTAGATCATTGTATAAAAATGTGTTTTAACAATAAATAAGATTGATTTCATTTTTAGATTGTGAAGAAAAATGTTTATAGCATTGTTTTTTAATTCGATTTTATTTTTATAAAGTTATAATTTTTACACGATAGGAATAGTAAAGATATCATCTTTATGTGTGTAGAAAAATAAAAATGTGATTTTTAAAAGTGAAAAGACGATATTTTTAAAAGTGAAAAGACGATATTTTTAAAATAGAAAAGATTAGATTTTAAAAATAGAAAAGGCGAGATTTTTATATAGCAATCGTAAAAATTCGATTTTTATATATTGAATAGCGAAGTGAAAATTCGATTTTTAAATGTATGAAGCGATTATAAAAATATAATTTTCAAATTGAAAGTGAACAAATAAAAATGTGATTTTTATTTTAAACATCAAAATATAAAAATGTGTGATTTTTATATATGTAGTGAATACGAGCAACGAAAGCGACAAAAGGCGAAATCTTTATTTTTATAAAGGCGAAATCTATATTTTTGAAATGGAATTCTTATCTATATGACATCGTAGTAAAAATTCGATTTTTATATATTGAATAGCGAAGTGAAAATTTGATTTTCAAATGGAAAGTGAACAAATAAAAATATGATTTTTATTTTAAAGATATCAAAATATAAAAATATGTGATTTTTATATATGTAGTGGCTACCGGCAACGAAGGTGACAAAAAGGCGAGAATGACGAAGACTTCTAATTTTGAAGTGTCGTGAAGTTGGATAGCTATCGGTGAGAATTTCTCACTCTAAATCTCTTTTCTAGTTACATATATATATTTATACTAGGATGCAGACGGTGCTTAGTAGCACCCGACACAATCGTCCACAGACCATGGACTTGTTTGTTTGATTGCAAAAATTAGTTAGATTATTTGATTGAAATTTGAGTTGTTTGGTGAAATGAATGGATTAATTGAGGTGTGAATGGCGTGGGCCTTCACTAGACCGGGGATAAGGCTAGGCCTTGTCCCGTTTCTAGTATCGTGCCGTTATGCCGCCGAAATATTCTAAAATATGTTAGAAAAATAAAAATATCATTTTTATTGTGTAAACGAAATGAATAGAAATCCATGTGTTGAAATAAAATATTTTATCGTTAAAAATATATTTTTTAACGTGAATGTGAATAAAATAAAATATCCATTTACAAACCGGACGGTTTGTTTATGTACACCTATTTGAAGGACATTGATTGGGACGATAAATTTTACACATCTCCCAACTGCACAAATGAAATATGTGTTTGATTGTTTGAAACCCCACACGGGTGTTGGGATGAAATATGAAGTTCACTCATCCTGATTTATTAAATATGTCGATCGATTGATTGACAGGCTGTTATAAGCGTTAGATATCTATATTTGATGCTTATACAGTGTAGTGCACTTTGGTTGATGGTTGATTATTTTTCAATGCTATTATATACATGTGTTGTATGAAAATCCATATAATTAATTTTATATGGTAATTGATTGGGCCTCATTCCAATTTAGAAAATAAAGAATATTATAAAATAAAGGTTCATGTGTTGATTGTACTCATCCGTTGAGATTAGTCATGTGTTGAACGAAATATTTTAATAATAAAATTTACATCTTTATCAATATAAAATAAAGGTTCATGTGTTGACTGTACTCATCCGTTGAGATTAGTCATGTGTTGAACGAAATATTTTAATAATAAAATTTACATCTTTATCAATATAAAGTAAAGGTTCATGTGTTGGCTGTACTCATCCGTTGAGATTAGTCATGTGTTGAACGAAATATTTTGACAATAACAAATATTTTGATAATAGGAAATATCTGAAATAGAATATTTGAAAATAGAAATACATTAAGCTGTGTTGATTAGATTGACGCCATTTTGACGTGAATCGATATTTATATCGATTTTATCGATTTCGAAATGAATTGAATAGAAAACGATTTCGAAATGAATTGAATAGAAAACGATTTCGAAATGAATTGAATTGAAAACGATTTCGAAATGAACTGAATATAAAACGATTTCGAAATGAATTGAATTGAAAACGATTTCGAAATG
Organism: Allium sativum; assembly: GCA_030737875.1. Classification (NCBI taxonomy): domain Eukaryota; kingdom Viridiplantae; phylum Streptophyta; class Magnoliopsida; order Asparagales; family Amaryllidaceae; genus Allium; species Allium sativum. The sequence continues at coordinate 972,939,716 of CM060915.1, read as the reverse complement.
AATTGAATTGAAAACGATTTCGAAATGAACTGAATATAAAACGATTTCGAAATGAATTGAATTGAATATATAACGAATTTGATTTGAATAGAAAACGAATTTGATTTCAATTGAATATATAACGAATTTGAATCAAATAGAAAACCAATTTGAATTGAATCGAATAGAAAACCACTTTGAATTGAATAGAAATGAAAACGAATTCGAATTGAATTGAATTCAAATTGAATTGAAATTTGAATTGAATAGAAATGAATTTTAAAACGAATTTATAAGGAAAGATTCAATTTTGGATTTGAATTGAAATGGAAGTTGAAATTGTTTTTGAAACGAAATCAAAACGATTTATAAAATTCGTTTTAAATAGAAATCGACGAAATATATATTATATATATAATATAATGGCCTGAATAGAACGCGCCGCGCCGCGGCAGTTCGTGAATTTCGACCATTTATTTCAAACGGACATTACGGGAGATCCGACCGTCGGATTCTCCTAAAACCGGAACCGTTGGGTTCGTATCGAAAAGAGCTTTCTAACGAAAATTAGAAATTTGAAATCTAACGGTTGGATTTGGAGTTACGTCCAAATCAAATTTGAAAAAGGTCGCTGTAAGTGCAGTTCGATGGCCATTGATGGAAATCGACTGTACGGGCCTTGATAAAATTATTAAAAATAGTAATAATTTGTGTAAAATCATAAGAAATGATTTAGAAAGAATTGGGATGAAAAACTCCATATTTGAAAAGATAAAAATAGATTTTTATCGAAAGGAACTAGTTTTGAACTAGAATTATAATTCTATTTATTTTTAAAATAAATAAATTGAATTTAAAAAGGGTTTTAAAAATAACCAGAATTTCCAATGATTGCATTGGAGTGGATTTGAATCGAAATTGTCTTCGGAATATTTCGATGTTGGAATTCGTGATTATACAGATGTTGTTATGGAAATTTGAAAGATATATATTTATATCGTTATTTCCAATACGACATTTGTTAATCGTAGAATTTGATATTGAATATAAGCCGATATATTTTCTATTCAGAGCCTTGTATTGAATATCAAATGTGATTTGGGTTTGTCGTGAATGGTGTCTTCACTAACACTGTTCTTGAACCCAGTTGAGAAAAGATTAAATCTTTTTATTTAGATTTAATGAAGTGTACCAATTAAATAATATTTAATTGGAATTGAATTGATATTGATTTTTGGGTATATCGTGGACAGTGTTTTAAATAACACTCGTTCTTTAACCCGATAATTAATGTGATGTGATTTTGGGGTTTATCGTGAACCGTGTTTTAAATGACACTGATTCTTTAACCCAGTCGCAGATTAAAACTAAGTGGAGTTTTAATGAATCTTTAATTAGATTGAAATAGTCGAGAATGGAGTATCACCAGTTTTGCTCCAGGCGATAGTTAAATCTTTAATTAGATTTGAACGTGAAATGGTAATTGAATTTACCGATAACACAGTGGTGTTAGATATGAAGTATTACCAGTTTTACTTCATGGGATGAATAGAATGGGATTGGGAAATTAAAACAAATGATTACTTCGGTTAAATTCGTTAATCCCGACTAGTTTGAATTGATATTCAAAGGAGATTAAAGAATAAATTTAAAGGATTTATCTTTGATAAAATTTATGGGAACCTTTCCCTATGAATTTGAAATTTAGAAACTAACTGTCGGTTAGCTAAGCAGAATGGTTTTCTGGATATTGATCTGATGTTGGTTTCGGCCTTCGGGGTTAATATTTAGGGAATTATTCTCTTGATTCATTTACGGTTAGGGATTGATGAATTGGAATGAGGCGTATGTTGTGTTTGTGTAACACTTATTTAAAATATACGCGAGTTATTCGGAAAGACCGGGTTTATCCCATTCTGAATAACTGATACGACGATAAGTCGAAGATGAAGACGATGGTCGAAGACCGGAAGTCTTCACGTCGTTTGGGTGATTACTGATGATCTTGATTGGGCTGTACACCCAAGAAGATGGAAACAGTTGGTGATCGTCTAGACGTACTTGGAGATCGATGGATATGCGGGGTACTACAGTTTCGTTCAGACCCAGAACGGACTTGTAAATGGACTGTGTGTCTAACATCGGATTTCATTCTCTGTGACTGATATCGGTTGCATAGAATGGTTTGCCAGTGTGGCATGCTAAGATGCAAATGATCAAGGCTTCTGTTGAAAAGCAAAGTCTTGTGGTTGATGATCAAAGCACAGCCTGTGTGGCACAACTTTGAGTAACGTGAATTCGCGAGCCTCACACCCCGGTATGAACCAAAAACTGGAGATGGACATCAGGGATATGGACATATGTTGGTTTCTAGTTAGGAGTGGCGTCAGTGCTTGAACTGGCTGACGAGTTTGACTCATGTGGTTGTTGGAATTGGAGGCGCCTCGGTTATATCGGTCGTTCTCGAACCGATGGAGTCATTAGACTCATTTATGCCCCATAGGGCAGACTAGCATATAGTTCAGGCATTTTAATCCACTCCGTGTGGACCGGCCCTGACGATCCAAGGGCCCACCTGAGTCCGGGTCCTGAGGCTTGGGCTAGAGAGTCTAGAATCGGTTGAGGACTATCTTTTGCCTCGGTTCATAGATGGAAACCCAATTTCCAAATACGTGACTTTTGCGGTTTTATTTGTAGAGCCTAGTATGGCGACATAGTGGGATGGGGCGCTTATGCCGCCTATGATTGATACTTATGATTTGAAGTTTTTTATACACTATACACTTATAATAGTATCAAAATGATTTCTTTTAAACGTATTAGGCATTCTTGGCTATTATAAGGTAAAAACCCTATCCCCCGGCTTGCGTTGCATTGTGTGATAGGACCTGGGTCTTATAATAGCTTCATTTTTCTTTATTTAGCATTGCGCTGTTGTTTTATGCACTGGTATTCTTGGGAGGAAACCCGTTCCGTGTTATACGGCATGGTCCCTTGATTCACCGAACTTTAAAATAAAGATCAATAACTGTTTTAGTTCTCACACCAGTCCCATGACTGACCTGGAGTTTATTGTTTTAACCTAAACTCTGGGTGCCCTTATTTTGACATGGGCAGCTAGTAGTTTTGGTTTTGCAGATTTATATTCACAGGATCCTGGTTTACAGCTGGAACGATATCCGGAAAGCTTTGTATCCGTATATCTCCTTCTAGTTGTGTATTGTATTATTTTCCGCTGCGATGTATTTAAATGTAATTTAAATCTCTGATATTTCTGTGTAATATTTATTTGTTTATACTATGTATATTCTTGTAATCTGATGCATTGTTGTAATATACAATGAAATGTTCTTCTGTTTGTGTTCTGATTTGTCTTGTCCTCACAGTAATTCGTTCTTTCTCATCTCTTCGGAGACCGGGGAAGAAACGGGTCGCTTCAGTTGGTATCAGAGCTTTGGTTTACAAAGCTCAGAGAACAAGACACATTAGAACCATACGAAAGAATTCATCAGATATTGGGTTAGTAATATCCAATGGGAATGACTCGTTAGAGATGGGATCAGTAGTATCCTAGAACGAGTGTGAAGAGTATATTTTTAAAATTGAAAACCAATTTTTGTTTTGAAAATTTAAACCGTTGTATACGTATTTGAATATTTATTTTATATTGATTAGGACAGTCCAGTATATAAAGATTTTGCATATACGCCTTGCAAACGTGTATTTGAAGTTTTAATATACTGGATAGATATAGAATTACACTCTAGTCGCCCGGGGGTGATACTGATGATTGATATATCATCATCAGAATTTATATTCGAGTGACGAACGTGTAATATCTATATATTTCCTATTGACTGGTGTGAGAACCAAAATTAGATAGGGCTTATTGTTGTGATTTGGCATCAAAAATCTGATTTTTGACTATGTATCAAAGTTATGAATTTGAAAAGCTAATCAACTAATTGATTGATGTTTGTGTTGTTTGTTTATTTTTTTGATGATTTTGAACCATTATGCCCAATTGAATCAAATATTGAATTATATTGAAATTTGGTCGCATTTTCTTGCATATACTTGTACTTACATTGAACAGGTCATAGCAAAGAGGCTAGAGCCGAAGAGTAAAATTTGTTTGCCCGACAAATAGGTACATGTTTATCATAATTTACTGTTTTGTTTGGGTGATGATGATTTTATGAGCCTATTGGCTAGCCGCTTGGCTTTTTCTTTTTCATTTTGAGATCAGAAGGCCTGTATGGCAATTTCGGGATTTTCCCGTGGCTCCCGGTGCAGGGGAGGTTATGGCGAAATTTTTCGAAAATTTAGGGTGTTAGCCAAATTTTTGAAAAATTTGAAAATTCTCAGAAACTGAAAAGTTAGAGAATGGAAGCCAGATCGAACGTAGAGTTGATTGATCAAACCACTTTTGACTTTGTTCCTTTTCGGGGATGAAAAGTTTTAAGTTGGGGAGATTGTAATAACCCGAAAATCTGGGCCAGTTTAAATTTTTTATTTTGGCAATTTTAACAAATTCTGAACATTTAAAATGAATTATTTTAAATAATGACGACGAGAAATTTATTTTGAATATATTTAGAACGTATATATTATATACGTCGTCGTTAGAAGATAAATAATTATATATAATTATAAATAGAATTGAAAATGGCGCGGTAGTTCGATAATTCGATTTCAAACTTCAATTGGATGTACCGGGTGCAAAACAATCCGGATTTTAATGAAACCAAAAACATTAGGATCTAATTGATGATATCTTTCCAACGAATCCGAAAAATTAAAATTTCATAGCGGGAATCAAAAGATATGTCCAGTTGAAAATTCTGAATAGTCGCTATGGAATTCATGCCCTTAAAAATGGAAATTTTGCAAGCGATCTCGGATTTCGACGAAACCACTTTTGTTGGATCCGCAGTGTCAAATTATTGCTAGATTCCAAATTTCATAATTTTTCGAATCAATATGTGAGCGTGGCAAAGGAAAACGCGTTTGACCAGTTTTAGTTGATTTTAATCGACTGGAAATTGGCCACTTTTCAAACGGTCTCAGAATTTGGCGAAACTAGTTTTGTTAGGACCGTATAGTCAATACGAAGCTAGAAAATATTTTTCTGTAATTTATCGAGTTAGTATGTGACCCCGGTAAATTGAAATGCGCGTTCAAATTCAATATATAGAGTTATATGTTGATTTTGACGAAAACTGATCGAAGCGATCGAATCAGCTTGCGATACATATCCCATTGTGTTCGGAATGGGGGTAATACGCTATGGACGACAGGCGGTGGGCCTCGTTTAGAGGTCGTATGTAAAAGTCAACTTTTCGCAAAATAAAATAATTAAAAATTGAAAAATTCTCCCCTTCTCCTTAAATCACGTTGGCCCCCCCTCTCTTCTTTCAAAATCAAATTCACAGAGAAAAAAAAACAAATCGCTCACCAGCGATGGCCCCTCCCGCCGCCATCAACTTCGATCCGCCACCTCCTCCCTCCCCTCGATTTCCGCTCCACCACCCCCAGACGTGACCTCGAGCCACCCAAATACCAGAACCGCAACTCCAGAAAGCCCTCCCCATCGCGATTCGCGCCGCCCTAGGCGGTCACCGCCGCTGACGCCGGCGCCTCCACCGCGACTGGCGCCCCCTCTAGCCTCCGACGCCCTGTCTCCTCTTCCCCTCTTCCTACAGTAAAACAATGTGAGTTTTTATTTTGTTTTTATTTATCTAAGTAATTAAAAACATGATTTTTAAATTAGGTCATTATATAAAAATGTGTTTTAACAATAAATAAGATTGATTTCATTTTTAGATTGTGAAGAAAAATGTTTATAGCATTGTTTTTGAATTCGATTTTATTTTTATAAAGTTATAATTTTTACACGATAGGAATAGTAAAGATATCATCTTTATGTGTGTAGAAAAATAAAAATGTGATTTTTAAAAGTGAAAAGACGATATTTTTAAAAGTGAAAAGACGATATTTTTAAAATAGAAAAGATTAGATTTTAAAAATAGAAAAGGCGAGATTTTTATATAGCAATCGTAAAAATTCGATTTTTATATATTGAATAGCGAAGTGAAAATTCGATTTTTAAATGTATGAAGCGATTATAAAAATATAATTTTCAAATTGAAAGTGAACAAATAAAAATGTGATTTTTATTTTAAAGACATCAAAATATAAAAATGTGTGATTTTTATATATGTAGTGAATACGAGCAACGAAAGCGACAAAAGGCGAAATCTTTATTTTTATAAAGGCGAAATCTATATTTTTGAAATGGAATTCTTATCTATATGACATCGTAGTAAAAATTCAATTTTTATATATTGAATAGCGAAGTGAAAATTTGATTTTCAAATGGAAAGTGAACAAATAAAAATATGATTTTTATTTTAAAGATATCAAAATATAAAAATATGTGATTTTTATATATGTAGTGGCTACGGGCAACGAAGGTGACAAAAAAGCGAGAATGACGAAGACTTCTACATTTGAAGTGTCGTGAAGTTGGATAGCTATCGGTGAGAATTTCTCACTCTAAATCTCTTTTCTAGTTATATATATATATACTAGGATGCAGACGGTGCTTAGTAGCACCCGACACAATCATCCACAGACCATGGACTTGTTTGTTTGATTGCAAAAATTAGTTGGATTATTTGATTGAAATTTGAATTGTTTGGTGAAATGAATGGATTTGATTTATGTGTGAATGGCGTGGGCCTTCACTAGACCGGGGATAAGGCTAGGCCTTGTCCCGTTTCTAGTATCGTGCCGTTATGCCGCCGAAATTTTCTAAAATATGTTAGAAAAATAAAAATATCATTTTTATTGTGTAAACGAACTGAATAGAAATCCATGTGTTGAAATAAAATATTTTATCGTTAAAAATATAATTTTTAACGTGAATGTGAATAAAATAAAATATCCATTTACAAACCGGACGGTTTGTTTATGTACACCTATTTGAAGGACATTGATTGGGACGATAAATTTTACACATCTCCCAACTGCACAAATAAAATATGTGTTTGATTGTTTGAAACCCCACACGGGTGTTGGGATGAAATATGAAGTTCACTCATCCTGATTTATTAAATATGTCGATCGATTGATTGACAGGCTGTTATAAGCGTTAGATATCTATATTTGATGCTTATACAGTGTAGTGCACTTTGGTTGATGGTTGATTATTTTTCAATGCTATTATATACATGTGTTGTATGAAAATCCATATAATTAAAATTAAATGGTAATTGATTGGGCCTCATTCCAATTTAGAAAATAAAGAATATTATAAAATAAAGGTTCATGTGTTGACTGTACTCATCCGTTGAGATTAGTCATGTGTTGAACGAAATATTTTAATAATAAAATTTACATCTTTATCAATATAAAATAAAGGTTCATGTGTTGACTGTACTCATCCGTTGAGATTAGTCATGTATTGAACGAAATATTTTAATAATAAAATTTACATCTTTATGAATATAAAGTAAAGGTTCATGTGTTGGCTGTACTCATCCGTTGAGATTAGTCATGTGTTGAACGAAATATTTTGACAATAACAAATATTTTGATAATAGGAAATATATGAAATAGAATATTTGAAAATAGAAATACATTAAGCCGTGTTGATTAGATAGACGCCATTTTGACGTGAATCGATATTTATATCGATTTTATCGATTTCGAAATGAATTGAATAGAAAACGATTTCGAAATGAATTGAATAGAAAACGATTTCGAAATGAATTGAATTGAAAACGATTTCGAAATGAACTGAATATAAAATGATTTCGAAATGAATTGAATTGAAAACGATTTCGAAATGAATTGAATTGAAAACGATTTCGAAATGAATTGAATTGAAAACGATTTCGAAATGAACTGAATATAAAACGATTTCGAAATGAATTGAATTGAATATATAACGAATTTGATTTGAATAGAAAACGAATTTGATTTCAATTGAATATATAACGAATTTGAATCAAATAGAAAATCAATTTGAATTGAATCGAATAGAAAACCACTTTGAATTGAATAGAAATGAAAACGAATTCGAATTGAATTGAATTCAAATTGAATTGAAATTTGAATTGAATAGAAATGAATTTTAAAACGAATTTATAAGGAAAGATTCAATTTTGGATTTGAATTGAAATGGAAGTTGAAATTGTTTTTGAAACGAAATCAAAATGATTTATAAAATTTGTTTTAAATAGAAATCGATGAAATATATATTATATATATAATATAATGGCCTGAATAGAACGCGTCGCGCCGCGGCAGTTCGTGAATTTCGACCATTTATTTCAAACGGACATTACGGGAGATTCGACCGTCGGATTCTCCTAAAACCGGAACCGTTGGGTTCGTATCGAAAAATGCTTTCTAACGAATATTAGAAATTTGAAATCTAACGGTTGGATTTGGAGTTACGTCCAAATCAAATTTGAAAAAGGTCGTTGTAAGTGCAGTTCGATGGCCATTGATGGAAATCGACTGTACGGGCCTTGATAAAATTATTAAAAATAGTAATAATTTGTGTAAAATCTTAAGAAATGATTTAGAAAGAATTGGGATGAAAAACTCCATATTTGAAAAGATCAAAATAGATTTTTATCGAAAGGAACTAGTTTTGAACTAGAATTATAATTCTATTTATTTTTAAAATAAATAAATTGAATTTAAAAAGGGTTTTAAAAATAACCAGAATTTCCAATGATTGCATTGGAGTGGATTTGAATCGAAATTGTCTTCGGAATATTTCGATGTTGGAATTCGTGATTATACAGATGTTGTTATGGAAATTTGAAAGATATATATTTATATCGTTATTTCCAATACGACATTTGTTAATCGTAGAATTTGATATTGAATATAAGCCGATATATTTTCTATTCAGAGCCTTGTATTGAATATCAAATGTGATTTGTGTTTGTCGTGAATGGTGTCTTCACTAACACTGTTCTTGAACCCAGTTGATAAAAGATTAAATCTTTTTATTTAGATTTAATGAAGTGTACCAATTAAATAATATTTAATTGGAATTGAATTGATATTGATTTTTGGGTTTATCGTGGACAGTGTTTTAAATAACACTCGTTCTTTAACCCGATAATTAATGTGATGTGATTTTGGGGTTTATCGTGAACCGTGTTTTAAATGACACTGATTCTTTAACCCAGTCGCAGATTAAAACTAAGTGGAGTTTTAATGAATCTTTAATTATATTGAAATAGTCGAGAATGGAGTATCACCAGTTTTGCTCCAGGCGATAGTTAAATCTTTAATTAGATTTGAACGTGAAATGGTAATTGAATTTACCGATAACACAGTGGTGTTAGATATGAAGTATTACCAGTTTTACTTCATGGGATGAATAGGTTGGGATTGGGAAATTAAAACAAATGATTACTTCGGTAAAATTCGTTAATCCCGACTAGTTTGAATTGATATTCAAAGGAGATTAAAGAATAAATTTAAAGGATTTATCTTTGATAAAATTTATGGGAACCTTTCCCTATGAATGTGAAATTTAGAAACTAACTGTTGGTTAGCTAAGCAGAATGGTTTTCTGGATATTGATCTGATGTTGGTTTCGGCCTTCGGGGTTAATATTTGGGGAATTATTCTCTTGATTAATTTACGGTTAGGGACCGACGAATTGGAATGAGGCGTATGTTGTGTTTGTGTAACACTTATTTAAAATATACGCGAGTTATTCGGAAAGACCGGGTTTATCCCATTCTGCATAACTGATACGACGATAAGTCAAAGATGAAGACGATGGTCGAAGACCGGAAGTCTTCACGTCGTTTGGGTGATTACTGATGATCTTGATTGGGCTGTACACCCAAGAAGATGGAAACAGTTGGTGATCGTCCAGACGTACTTGGAGATCGATGGATATGCGGGGTACTACAGTTTCGTTCAGACCCAGAACGGACTTGTAAATGGACTGTATGTCTGACATCGGATTTCATTCTCTGTGACTGATACCGGTTGCATAGAATGGTTTGCCAGTGTGGCATGCTAAGATGCAAATGATCAAGGCTTCTGTTGAAAAGCAAAGTCTTGTGGTTGATGATCAAAGCACAGCCTGTGTGGCACAGCTTTGAGTAACGTGAATTCGCGAGCCTCACACCCCGGTATGAACCAAAAACTGGAGACGGACATCAGGGATATGGACATATGCTGGTTTCTAGTTAGGAGTGGCGTCAGTGCTTGAACTGGCTGACGAGTTTGACTCATGTGGTTGTTGGAATTGGAGGCGCCTCGGTTATATCGGTCGTTCTCGAACCGATGGAGTCATTGGACTCATTTATGCCCCATAGGGCAGACTAGCATATAGTTCAGGCATTTTAATCCACTCCGTGTGGACCGGCCCTGACGATCCAAGGGCCCACCTGAGTCCGGGTCCTGAGGCTCGGGCTAGAGAGTCTAGAATCGGTTGAGGACTATCTTTTGCCTCGGTTCATAGATGGAAACCCAATTTCCAAATACGTGACTTTTGCGGTTTTATTTGTAGAGCCTAGTATGGTGACATAGTGGGATGGGGAGCTTATGCCGCCTATGATTGATACTTATGATTTGAAGTTTTTTATACACTATACACTTATAATAGTATCAAAATGATTTCTTTTAAATGTATCAAGCATTCTTGGCTATTATAAGGTAAAAACCCTATCCCCCGGCTTGCGTTGCATTGTGTGATAGGACCTGGGTCTTATAATAGCTTCATTTTTCTTTATTTAGCATTGCGCTGTTGTTTTATGCACTGGTATTCTTGGGAGGAAACCCGTTCCGTGTTATACGGCGTGGTCCCTTGATTTACCGAACTTTAAAATAAAGATCAATAACTGTTTTAGTTCTCACACCAGTCCCATGACTGACCTGGAGTTTATTGTTTTAACCTAAACTCTGGGTGCCCTTATTTTGACACGGGCAGCTAGTAGTTTTGGTTTTGCAGATTTATATTCACAGGATCCTGGTTTACAGCTGGAACGATATCCGGAAAGCTTTGTATCCGTATATCTCCTTCTAGTTGTGTATTGTATTATTTTCCGCTGCGATGTATTTAAATGTAATTTAAATCTCTGATATTTCTGTGTAATATTTATTTGTTTATACTCTGTATATTCTTGTAATCTGATGCATTGTTGTAATATACAATGAAATGTTCTTCTGTTTGTGTTCTGATTTGTCTTGTCCTCACAGTAATTCGTTCTTTCTTATCTCTTCGGAGACCGGGGAAGAAACGGGTCGCTTCACTGCAGCCTTCCCCCCTAACCCATTTAACTGCCACCGAGACCGTTGAGCCACCCTTCCCTCATCCACGACGCAGGTCCGCCACCACCTCCTACCTCCGGCGAACGCTGGTAGACCACAACCCCCTTTCTTCTTCGCTGAAAGAAACCTGTAAGTCTTTTCTTATTGTAATAACCCGGAAATCCGAGCCAATTTAAAAATTTTATTTTGGCAATTTTAATGAATTTTAAATATTTAAAATGAATTATTTTAAATAATAATGACGAAAAGTAAGTTTGAATCGATGTTTGAAAATGAATATAATTAATTCTAATTATAAACAAGGCCTGAAATGGTGCGGTAGTTTCAAAATTTGAATTCTAACTTTGACTGACTGTACCGGGTGCGAAATAAAATGGATTTTAGTGAAACCAAAAATATTTAAATCTGTTAGTGAATATCTTTCTAACAAATCTGAAAAATTGAAGTTTCATAGCGGGAAGCAAAAGTTATGGCCAAATGAATTTTTAGAAAGGTCGCTATGGAGTTTATATAGCCCGTGAAAATGGCCATTTTGCAAACGACCTCAGAATTCGACGAATCCACTTTTGTTGGATCTGTGATGTCAAATTATTGCTAGGTTTCAAATTTCATAATTTTTGAAGCTATATGTGAGCATGGCAAAGGAAAATGTGTTTTGGTCAATTATAGTTAAATTGGATCGACCAGAAAATGGCCATTTCTCAAACGATCTCAGAATTCGAAGAAACTAGTTTTGTTGGGACTGTATCGTCAAAACATAGCTAGATTTATTTTTCGGGAATTTTTAAAGTCAGTATGTGGCCACGGTAAATTGAAATGTACGTTTGAAATAAAAATATATAAAGATTTATATTTTAATTTTGATGAAAACTGACCGTAACGATCGGGCCTACGTGACATATCCTATTGTGTTCGGAATGAGGGTATTTAGCCAGGGCCGACAGTCATTGGGTTCGATTTGGTGTTCGAATGCAAACACTACTTTTGTGGAAATAAATAATAATAAAATAAAACATAAAAATCTATAAAAACCCCCATCCTTGAAACCCTAACCCGCTCATTCCAGAAACCGAAGCCAGGGAAGAATCGACGAACCAAATACTCCCAATTTCTTTACCTTCAATCTTCGAATCCACGCCACAAAATGATAAATTTCCAATGCCAATCTCTTCGTCTACGTGAGTTCGTTATAATGAACGGTAATGATCCATTCTAGTTCGACCAGGAGGCAGAAATCAAGATGCAAAGCAGCTACGTTCGAACCAAAATTGGGGATTCAGGGGGTGGCCGAGTTGGCCAGGCCTAGGCCCGCTGACGGAGCTCACGACCGCCGACAAGGTGGCGCAACCTGATGTAGTGCTTGAGCCTCGAAACTCGTGCAAGGTGGAACCTTAGTGGTTCGGTGATGGGTTTTCTAAGTCAGACGATTGTGGAAGAGGGTAGATTAGGGAGAAAGGTTAATAAATTTAATCCCTTAATTAAGTTGTTAATAATTTATTAATTATTTAAAGTTTAAATTGCTGTAACTTCTGCAAACAATAATGAAATTCAACGATTTCAGTTTTGATTGAATCGTGAAGATGAGGACTACATTTCAGAACTGACTGAAATCGGATTAGAGCTGATTGGAATTTGTGATTGAATAGAACGCGCAGTTTAATTCAATTGAAAATAATCATTATTTAACGATTTCAAAGCCAATCAAGGTGAGAATTCTCTTACTATATTATTTCTGTACAGTTGTTTATTATATAACTGCATATATGAACTGCTCCCCGTCGTCCATAGACCATGGACGACTTGTTTGATTGTATTCTATGTGAAAATTGATCGTGATGTGAAATGAAATAAATGGAAAAGTGAATGTATATATATGAAATCGAAATAAAATATATATGAAATGCGATGGTAAATATATATGAAAAGTGAATGTACATATATGAAATGCGATGGTAAATATATATGAAATGTTGTATAAATAAATATATATGAAATGGGAATAATATATATTTGAAAGGAAGATAGAAATATATATATGAGATGAAATAAAAATATATACATGAGTTAAAATAAAATATATATACGAAATGTGAAAATATTGTATATATTGAATGTGAAAATATTGTATATAGTGAAAGTGAAAATATTGTATATAGTGAAAGTGAAAATATTGTATATATTGAAAATGAAAGGATTGTAGATTTGAAAATGAAAAGATAGTAGATTTGAAAGTGAAAATATCGTATATATTGAAAAATGAACATAATATATATATATATATGAAATGAAAACGATATATATATGAAATGAAAACGATATATAAATATATATATGAAATGATCAGTGAAAAATATAAATGTGAAAAGTGAAATACATGTATATGAAAAGTGAAAATAATATGTATATGAAATGTGAATGTCATGTATATGGAATATTCAATTTTGATATAAAATTGAATAGAAAATGAATTCGAATTGAATTGAATAGAAAATGAATTCGAATTGAATTGAATGGAAAATGAATTCGAATTGAATTGAATAGAAAATGAATAGAATTGAAATTGAATTGAAATCAAATAGAAATGAATGTAAAAAGAATTTATAAAGGAAAATTCAATTTTGATTTGAAATCAAATAAGAAGTTGAAATCGTTTTGAAAACAAATTTAAAACAATTTATAAAATTCATTTTAGATGGAAATCGATGAAATATATGTTATATATATTATATATATAATATAATGGCCTGAATAGAACGCGCCGCGTTGCGGTAGTTCGCGAATTTCGACCATTAATTTCAAACAGACATTACGGGAGATCCGACCGTCGGATTCTCCTAAAACCAGAACCGTTGGGTTCGTATCGAAAAGAGCTTTCTAATGAATATTGGAGATTTGAAATCTAACGGTTGGATTTGGAATTATGTCCATATCAAATTTGGAAAAGGTCGCTGTAATTGCAGTTCGATGTCCTTTGATGGAAATAGACTGTACGAGCCTTGATAAAATTATTAAAAATAGTAATAATTTGTGTAAAATCATAAGAAATGATTTTGAAAGAATTGGGCTGAAAAACCCATGTTTGAAAAGATAAAAATAGATTTTTATCGAAATGAACTAGTTATTAACATGAGTAATAATTTATTTATTTTTAAATAAATAAATTGGATTTGAAATGTTTTTAAAAATAACCAGAATTTCCAATATATGAATTGGAATGGATTTGAATTGAAATTATCTTCGGAATATTTCGATGTTGGATTTCGTGATTATACAGAAATGGTTGTGGAAATTTGGAAGATATATTAATATCGTTATTTTCAATACGATATTTGTTGGTTTCAGAATTTGATGTTGAATATAAGCAGATACTATTTTCCATTCAGAGCCTTCTGTTTAATATCAAATTGGATTTGGGGTTTGTCGTGAACTGGGTTTAAAAGACATTAGTTCTTTAACCCGTGTAAAAGCAGGATTAATTTCCAAAAAGTAGAACAATCAATATGAAATGATTTTAGAGATGAAACCAATTGGGGTTTGAATAAATCTTTAATTAAATTTGGATGAATGAATGGTGATTAAATTTACCAAAACACGTGATGTGATTAAACCAAATTTACTTAGTTGTTGATATTGATTGTGGTTGATTGATTGTTTGGATGGTGCTCGACCAGCTTATGAGCAGAATATGCCTTTACACTTAGCATTGGGTTGGGTAAAGATATCTGTGTGCTAACACCTTGTGAAACACTTCACGATTTGACGATAAGGTGTTTAGCGATGTTGTGTTCATTTCAAATTTAATGAATGATTGTGAAATGATATATTTTTCTTAAGTGAAAAGAAATGTATTCCCGATTTTGGACAGAGAATGTTTTATAAAAATGTTTTATAAAACAGAAAGGATTTCGAGGCCTAAAACCCGATGATTTCGAAATGATTTGGAAATGTATTATGGTTTTACATTGTAGTTCATCACATATTCGATTAGTTACTATTAATGATGTATCTGTTTGGTGGCGGAGAATTTATTCTCTTGCTTAACGCCCTTCTTTGAGACGTACGAGCTCAAAGGTTATGTGATTAATAGTGACTGATCATATGTGTGAATTACTGATGTGAAGTACTATATTTTGAAAGTACTTGTGATTATTATGTTGTGAAATGATTTTCCCTACTTCGGCATTTGAAATGATTTAGTGTGTGGCTAAAGATTCGGGTAACCCTGAGACTAAAAGTATGGGTGAGAGGGCGGTGTATGCTCTCCATGTGTGGGAGGTGCATCGTCGGTGTAGCCTCCTCCTATGTGGGTAGGTGCACATTTATATATCGAGTTGCTGGGTGCGTACCCTTTGCCTTGTCGATGGGGAGCACGATATTTGGTTGCATACTTGTTTGTATGTATTGTTATGTTTTGGAATTCATATTTCCGAACGATTTGATTTGAGATCCCGAAGTGAAATCTACTTTGATATAGAAAGTTAGATATGTATTTCAAATGATTTGAAATAAGAAATCGGGGATAAAATCCAAAGGAATAATTTCTGTAAATTGAATTGATTTGGAAAATCTGAGTGCGGTGATTAATCTAAATGGGTAGATTGGGATATTGCATGTTGATTGATGCATAGTAGATCCATATATCTCTATAGATTATTATTTATACACTGGCATTCATGGAGGTAAACCCATTCCGCGTTAGCGACGTGGTCCTATGATTTGTCTTATGATTAAATAAGTTAATTTTAACTGTAGAGTTTCTCACACCAGTCCCATGACTGACCTGTAGTTTGCTTTTCCCTTGCAAACTCGGGTGCCCTTATTTCCCATAAGGGCAGTCGAGTAGTTTATTTTGCAGATATATAAGCAGGATTCTGGATCGAAGCGAAAAGCTGTGTCCAGAGTATTGATAGTCTTCCACTATGTTAGTTTATATTTCCGCGGTGCATTGTATTACATTTATGTAAATTTATCTTCCGCTATGTATTATTTTTTATATACTCTGATATTCTATACTCTGATGTAACATTATTATGATGTTTATAAAAGTATTCCGTTATTTGTTCTGATGTGTTGTATGCCCAGAGTTAGAGTATGCGGATTCGAACGGTCTTGGTCGATTTAGCGATCGATTAGGTCTGGGCGAAATCCGCGTCGTTATAGCTTAGAAATGCCCTAGAATGAGTTGAGAGTAATATGATTATATATAACGTATTTGTGATTATATATATAATCCGGTCTTAGAAAATTTGATTTTTGATTATATAAAATTATATGTTTCAAAATTTAATCAAAAAATTGATTGTTGGTTGTGTTGTGTGATTATTAGTTCAACTAATCAGAATATTGAATTGATAATACCAATAAGGGAATGTAAGGTGAATTAGCCAATTTGAATCAAATATAGAACTGAACTGAAAATTGGTTGAAATTGCAAGCATATACATGTACTTACTTTGAACAGGTCATAACAAGGAGGCTAGAGCAGAGAATAAAATTGTTTGCCCGACAAAAAGGTACATGTTTACCATAATTTACTGTTTTGTTTAGGTGAATATGATTTTATGAGCCGCTTGGCTTTTTCTTTTGGATTGAAGAAGGCCATGGGAGGCTATATGAAATATCCCGAAGTCCCCGGTGCAGGGGAGGTTATGGCGAAATTTTTCGAAAATTTAGGGTGTTAGCCAAATTTTTGAAAAATTTGAAAAGTTCTTAGAAACTGAAAAGTTGAAGAACTTAAGCCGTAATGAAAATAATGAAAGTTGAGTTGATTAGTTAAACAACTTTCGGCTTCGTTCCTTTTCGGGGACGAAAAGTTTTAAGTGGGGGAGATTGTAATAGCCCGGAAATCCGAGCCAATTTAAAATTTTTATTTTGGCAATTTTAATGAATTTTAAATATTTAAAATGAATTATTTTAAATAATAACGAAGAAAAGTAAGTTTGAATCGATGTTTGAAAATGAATATAATTAATTCTAATTATAAACAAGGCCTAAAATGGCGCGGCAATTTCAAAATTTGAATTCTAACTTTGACTGACTGTACCGGGTGCAAAACAAAATGGATTTTAGTGAAACCAAAAATATTTAAATCTGTTAGTGAATATCTTTCTAACGAATCTGAAAAATTGAAGTTTCATAGCAGGAAGCAAAAGTTATGGCCAAATGAAATTTTAGAAAGGTCGCTATGGAGTTTATATAGCCCGTGAAAATGGCCATTTTGCAAACGACCTCAGAATTCGACGAAAGCACTTTTGTTGGATCCGTGATGTCAAATTATTGCTAGGTTTCAAATTTCACAATTTTTGAAGCTAGTATGTGAGCGTGGCAAAGGAAAATGTGTTTTGGTCAATTATAGTTAAATTGGATCGACCAGAAAATGGCCATTTTTCAAACGGTCTCAGAATTCGACGAAACTAGTTTTGTTGGGACCGTATCATCAAAACATAGCTAGATTTATTTTTCGGGAATTTTTAAGGTCAGTATATGGCCCTGGTAAATTGAAATGTACGTTTGAAATAAAAATATATAAAGATTTATATTTTAATTTTGATGAAAACTGATCGTAACGATCGAATTGGCCTACGTGACATATCCTATTGTGTTCGAAATTGGGGTATTTAGCTAGGGGCGACAGTCGTTGGGTTCGATTTGGTGTTCGAATGCAAACACTACTTTTGTGGAAATAAATAATAATAAAATAAAATATAAAAATCTATAAAAACCCCCATCCTCGAAACCCTAACCCGCTCATTCTAGAAACCGCCGCCAGGGATGAATTGACGAACCAAATACTCCCAATTTCTTTCCCTTCAATCTTCCAATCCACGCCACAAAATGATAAATTTCCAATGCCAATCTCTTCGTCTACATGAGTTCGTTATAATGAACGGTAGTGATCCGTTCTAGTTCGACGAGGAGGCAGAAATCGAGATCCAAAGCTGCTACGTTCGAACCAAAATTGGGGATTCAGGGAGTGGCCGAGTTGGCCGGGCCTAGGCGTGCTGACGGAGTTCACGGCCTCCAACAAGGTGGCGCACCCTGATGTAGTGCTTGAGCGTCGAAACTCGTGCAAGGTGGAACCCTAGTTGTTCGGTGATGGGTTTTCTAAGTCAGCCTATTGTGGAAGAGGGTAGATTAGGGAGAAAGGTTAATAAATTTAATCCCTTAATTAAGTTGTTAAAAATTTATTAATTAATTAAATTGCTGTAACTTCTGCAAACAGTAATGAAATTCGATGATTTCAGTTTTGATTGAACCGTGAGGATGAGGACTACATTTCAGAACTGACCGAAATCGGATTAGAGCTGATTGGAATTTGTGATTTAATAGAATGCGCAGTTTAATTCAATTGAAAATAATAGTTATTTAATGATTTCAAAGCCAATCAAGGTGAGAATTCTCTCACTATATTATTTCTGTACAGTTATTTATTGTATAACTGCATATATGAACTGCTCCCCGTCGTCCACAGACCATGGACGAGTTGTTTGATTGTATTCTATGTGAAAATTGATCGTGATGTGAAATGAAATAAATTGATCGTGATGTGAAATGAAATAAATGGAAAAGTGAATGTAAATATATGAAATCGAAATAAAATATATATGAAATGCGATGGTAAATATATATGAAAAGTGAATGTATATATATGAAATGCGATGGTAAATATATATTAAATGTTGTATAAATAAATATATATGAAATGGAAATAATATATATTTGAAAGGAAGATAGAAATATATATATGAGATAAAAAAAATATGAGATGAAATAAAAATATATACATGAGTTAAAATAAAATATATATACGAAATGTGAAAATATTGTATATATTGAATGTGAAAACATTGTATATAGTGAAAGTGAAAATATTGTATATAGTGATAGTGAAAATATTGTATATAGTGAAAGTGAAAATATTGTATATATTGAAAATGAAAAGATTGTAGATTTGAAAATGAAAAGATAGTAGATATGAAAGTGAAAATATCGTATATATTGAAAAGTGAAAATATCGTATATATTGAAAAATGAACATAATATATATATATATATATATATATGAAATGAAAACGATATATATATGAAATGAAAACGATATATATATATATGAAATGATCAGTGAAAAATATAAATGTGAAAAGTGAAATACATGTATATGAAAAGTGAAAATAATATGTATATGAAATGTGAATGTCATGTATATTGAATATTCAATTTTGATATAAAATTGAATAGAAAATGAATTCGAATTGAATTGAATAGAAAATGAATTCGAATTGAATTGAATAGAAAATGAATTCGAATTGAATTGAATAGAAAATGAATTCGAATTGAATTGAATAGAAAATGAATAGAATTTAAATTGAATTGAAATTGAAATTGAATTGAAATCAAATAGAAATGATTGTAAAAAGAATTTATAAAGGAAAATTCAATTTTGATTTGAAATCGAATAAGAAGTTGAAATCATTTTGAAAACAAATTTAAAACGATTTATAAAATTCATTCTAAATGGAAATCGACGAAATATATATAATATAAGGGCCTGAATAGAACGCGCCGCGCTGCGGCAACTCGCGAATTTCGACCATTAATTTCGAACGGACGTTACGGGAGATCCGACCGTCGGATTCTCCTGAAACCAGAACCGTTGGATTCGTATCGAAAAGAGCTTTCTAATGAATATTAGAGATTTGAAATCTAACTGTTGGATTTGGAATTATGTCCAAATCAAAATTGGAAAAGGTCGTTGTAAGTGCAGTTCGATGGCCTTTGATGGAAATCGATTGTACGAGCCTTGATAAAATTAGTAAAAATAGTATTAATTTGTGTAAAATCATAAGAAATGATTTGGAAAGAATTGGGCTGAAAAATCCCATGTTTGAAAAGATAAAAATAGATTTTTATCGAAATGAACTAGTTATTAACTAGAATAATAATTTATTTATTTTTAAATAAATAAATTGGATTTGAAATGGTTTTAAAAATAACCAGAATTTCCAATATATGAATTGGAATGGATTTGAATCGAAATTATCTTCGGAATATTTCGATGTTGGATTTCGTGATTATACAGATATGGTTGTGGAAATTTGAAAGATATATTAATATCGTTATTTCCAATACGATATTTGTTGTTTTCAGAATTTGATGTTGAATATAAGCCGATACTATTTTCTATTCAGAGCCTTGTGTTTAATAAAAAATTGGATTTGGGCTTTGTCGTGAACTAGGTTTAAAAGAATTAGTTCTTTAACCCGTGTAAAAGCAGGATTAATTTCCAAAAAGTAGAACAATCAATATGAAATGATTTTAGAGATGAAACCAATTGGGGTTTGAATAAATCTTTAATTGGATTTGGATGAATGAATGGTGATTAAATTTACCAAAACACGTGATATGATTAAACCAAATTTACTTAGTTGTTGATATTGATTGTGGTTGATTGATTGTTTGGATGGTGCTCGACCAGTTTATGGGCAGAATATGCCTTTACATTTAGCATTGGGTTGGGTAAAGATATCTGTTTGCTAACACCTTGTGAAACACTTCACGATTTGACAATAAGGTGTTTAGCGATGTTGTGTTCATTTCAAATTTAATGAACGATTGTGAAATGATATATTTTTCTTAAGTGAAAGAAATATATTCCCGATTATGGACAGGGAATGTTTTATAAAAATGTTTTATAAAACATAAAGGATTTCGAGGCCTAAACCCAATGATTTGGAAATGTATTATGGTTTTACATTGTAGTTCATCACATATTCGATTAGTTCCTATTAATGATGTATCTGTTTGGTGGCGGAGAATTTATTCTCTTGCTTAACACCCTTCTTTGAGACATACGAGCTCAAAGGTTATGTGATTAATAGTGACTGATCATATGTGTGAATTACTGATGTGAAGTACTATATTTTTAAAGTACTTGTGATTATTATGTTGTGGAATGATTTTCCCTACTTCGGCATATGAAATGATTTAGTGTGTGGCTAAAGATTCGGGTAACCCTGAGACTAAATGTATGGGTGAGAGTGCGGTGTATGCTCTCCATGTGTGGGAGGTGCATCGTCAGTGTAGCTTGCTCCTATGTGGGGTAGGTGCACATTTATATATCGAGTTGCTGGGTGCGTACACTTTGCCTTGTCGATGGGGAGCACGATATTTGGTTTCATACTTGTTTGTATGCATTGTTATGTTTTGGAATTCATATTTCCAAACGATTTTATTTGAGATCCTGAAGTGAAATCTACTTTGATATAGAAAGTTAGATATGTATTTCAAACGATTTGAAATAAGAAAACGGGAATTAAATCCAAAGGAATAATTTCTGTCAATTGAATTGATTTGGAAAATCTAAGTGTGGTGATTAATCTAAATGGGTAGATTGGGATATTGCATGTTGATTGATGCATAGTAGATCCATATATCTCTATTGATTATTGTTTATACACTGGCATTCATGGGGGTAAACCCGTTCTGTGTTAGCAGCGTGGTCCTGTGATTTGTCTTATGATTAAATAAGTTAATTTTAACTGTAGAGTTTCTCACACCAGTCCCATGACTGACCTGTAGTTTGCTTTTCCCTTGCAAACTCGGGTGCCCTTATTTTCCACACGGGCAGTCGAGTAGTTTATTTTGCAGATATATAAGTAGGATTCTGGATCGAAGCGAAAAGCTGTGTCCAGAGTATTGATAGTCTTCCGCTGTGTTAGTTTATATTTCCGTTGTGCATTGTATTACATTTATGTAAATTTATCTTCCGCTGTGTATTATTTTTGATATACTCTGATATTCTGTACTCTGATGTAACATTATTATGATGTTTATAAAAGTCTTCTATTATTTGTTCTGATGTGTTGTATGCCCAGAGTTAGCATATGCGGGATTCGAACGGTTTTGGTCGATTTAGCGATCGATTAGATCCGGGTGAAATCCATGTCGTTACTTATTATTTAATGTAATTAGCTTCTAGAAATTTTTAACAACAAAAAGGATAAATTTTTAACGGTAAAAAGTTTATATTTTTAACGGTAAAAAGTTTAGATTTTTATTCATGTAAAAATATGGTTTTTAAAATGAAATCGCTTTGAATATAAAAATGTGTTTTGTTTTTGAAAAATATATTATTAGCATGTTTTTTAAAAATATAAAGTTGTGATAAAGGTCGGATTTTTATATTTGATATTAGCAAAGAAAGGTTGGATTTTCAATGAAGTAAAGATTTGATTTTTAGCGATGTAAAAATATAATTTTTTAGCGTCATAAAAATATGATTTTTATGCACATGTAGCGAAAATAAAAATAGGATTTTTATTTATATAGTAGTGGTATAAAAATAGAATTTTTATCCACATAGAGTGAATAAAAAAATGTGATTTTTTATATACATTGCAACAATATAAAAATGTGATTTTTATATATGTAGTGGCTACGGACAATGAAATTGACAAAAGGCGAGCACGACGAAGATTTCTTCATATGAAGAGTCGCGGCATTTGGCTTAGCTCTCGGTGAGAAATTCTCACTTTTAATCTTGTTTTCTAGTTAAAAATATATACTAGGATGCAGACGGTGCTTAGCAGCACCCGATACCCGTCGTCCACAGATCATGGACGACTTGTATGCTTGTTTGATGTGTTGTGAAGTTTGTTTGTGATGTTGATGTGAAATGGATAATAAAACATTCATGTGTTGAAATAAATTAATCATCATTAAAAATATAATTTTTAACGTGAATGTGAATAAATAAATATTCATTTACAAACCGGACGGTTTGTTTATGTACACCTATTTGAAGGACATTGATTAGGACGATAAATTTTACACGTCGCCCAACTGCACAAATAATATTCAGTGTTTGTGGATTGAAACCGCACACGGGTGTTGGGATGATATTTGACGTACATTAATCCCAATTGTTTAGTGATATGTTGATCGTTAGATTGACAGACTGTATGAGCGTTAATTGGTTATATTTAATGTTTATGTAGTTGTGTGGTGCACTTTGGATGACGGTTGATTATTTATCGTTGTTATTATATACATGTGTTGTATGGAATCTATGTAATTAACATTATATGGTAATTTATTGGGCCTCATTCCGATTGGGAAAATAAAGATTATAATAAAAATATATATTCATGTGTTGAATAAAATATATATTCATGTGTTGAAAATATTCATGTGTTGAGTAAAATATTTTAAACAATAAAATTTACATCTTTATCATAATTTTATAAAATATATTAAATAACAAAAATAGTCATGTGTTGACGATGCTCATGTGTTGAGAATATTCATGTGTTGAATAAAATATAGATTCATGTGTTGAATAGAATAAAATATATATTCGTTTGTTGAATAGAATAATGAAGTTATTGAAATATATAAAGCCGTGTTGATTTGATATGCGCCATTTTGACGCGAACGATATTTATATCAATTATATTAGTTTTTATAATGAATATAGAAAAAAAAGTGATTTTAAAATATAACGTTTTGAAAATATTATCATTTATATATTAATGATGTGAAATATTCAATTTTGATTTGAAATTGAATATAAAGTTAAAATTGTTTTGAAAACGAATTTAAAAAGATTTATAAAATACATTTTGAATTGAAATCGACGAAGTATATATAATATATATTATATATATGTATATATATTAATGGCCTGAATAGAACGCGCCATGCTGCGGTAGTTCGTGAATTTCGACCATTGACTTCGAGTTGACATTACGGGAGATCCGACCGTCGGATTCTCCTAAAACCAGAACCGTTGGGTTCGTATCGAAAAGAGCTTTCCAATGAGTATTAGAAATTTGAAATCTAACAGTGGGATTTGGAATTATATCCAAATCAAATTTGGAAAAGGTCGCTGTAAGTGCAGTTCAGTGGCCGCTATTGAAAAACGACTGTACGGGCCTTGATAAAATTATTAAAAATATCAATAGTTTGTGTAAAATCATAAGAAGTGATTTGTGAAGAATTGGGCTGAAAAATTCCAAATTTGAAAAGATAAAAATCTTGAAATGATCTAGTTTTGAAATAGAATTATAATCCCATTTATTTTTAAAATAAATAAAGTGGATTTGAAATGGTTTTGAAAATAACCAGAATTTCCAATATATAAAGTGGAAATGGATTTTAATTGAAATTGACTTTGGAATATTTCGATGTTGGATTTCGTGATTATACAGATATTATTATGGAAATTTGAAAGATATATTTATATCGTTATTTCCAATACGATATTTGTTGGTCGTAGAATTTGATATTGAATATGAGCCGATATATTTTCTATTCAGAGCCTTGTATTTAATATCAAACGTGATTTGGGTTTGTCGTGAATGGTGTCTTCATTAACACTGTTCTTAAATCCAGTTGAGAAAAAAATTAAATCTTTCTATTTAGATTTAATGAAGTGTACCAATTAAATAATATTAATTGGAATTGAATTTAAATTGGTTTTTGGGTTTATCGTGAGCGGTGTTTTGAATAACACCTGTTCTTTAACCCGATTAACAATGGGAAGTGATTTTTGGTTTATCGTGAACCGTGTTTTAGATGACATTGGCTCTTTAACCAAGTTAAAGACATGATATTGATTTTTGGGAAGATTAAAACTAAGTGGAGTTTTAACGAATCTTTAATTAGATTAAATTGATCGAAGATGGAGTATCACCAGTTTTGCTCCAAAGTGATAGTTAAATCTTTAATTAGATTTGAACGTGAAATAGTAATTAATATTTACCGATAATACCGTGGTGTTAGATATGGAGTATTACCTGTTTTGCTTCATGGGATGTATAGGTTGGGATTGGGAAATAAAATAAATAATTACTTCGGTGTGGTTTGCTAATCCCGACTAGTTTGGAAAACCTTAACACGATTTGAAATGATATCCAAAGGAAGATTAAAGAATAAATTTAGAAGAATTTATCTTTGATAGAATTAATGGGAACCTTTCCCTAAGAATGTGAAAATTTGAATAAAAGAATATTCTGAATTGGAATGAGGCGTATGTTGTGTTTGTGTAACACTTGTTTATTTTATACGCGGGTTATTCGGAAAGGCCGGGTTTATACCCATTCTGAATAACCGATTCGACGATAAGTCGAAGATGAAGACGGTGGTTGAAGACCGGAAATCTTCACATCGTTTGGATGATTATTGATGATCTTGATTGGGCTGTACACCCAAGAGGAGGGAATCAGTCGGTGATTGTCCAGACGTACTTGGAGATCGATGGATATGCGAGGAAAGTGCCTCCGGTTTCGTTCAGACCCAGAACGAACTTGTAAATGGACTGTGTGTCTGACATTGGATTTTATTCTGTGTTGATTCATCTCTATTAAATATACATCTGTTTGGCGGCGGAGAATTTATTCTCTTGCTTAACGCCCTTCTCTGAGACGTACGAGCTCAGAGGTTGTATATCGATGAACATCAGTCGCATGGAGTGAATTGCCTGTGTGGCATGCCTAAGTGGCAAATGATCAAGGCTTCTGTTGAAAAGCAAAGTCTTGTGGTTGATGATCAAAGCACGACCTGTGTGGCATAGCTTTGTGTATGGCGTTAATTCGCGGGCCTCACACCTCGGTATGAGTCAAAAACGAGATAGTGACTGCAGGGAGAGCACGACGTTTCTTTCTAGCTATGGGTGATGTCAATGACCTACCAGCCCTGACATTTATTTACTTTTTACATGTGTGGTTGTTGGAATGTGAGGCGCCTCGAATACTTGGTCGATAACTGACACTATGTGAGCCGACATACAGACCATTATATAGGTCTGATAGGACCAGGAAACGTGTGCTCAAAATTGCCAATCCTCAAAAGTAAGAGAGGACCGACCCTGGAGATCCAAGGATCGCTATGTGTGGTCCTGATACATTTTCTAGAGTGTCTCGAACGGAGAGGAGCTTGCCCCTTGCCTCGACTCATGATGGAATCCAATTTCCAATACGTGATAATTCAGTTTTATTTGTAGAACCTAGTATGGCAACACTGTAGATGGTAGCTATGCCGCCTATGATTGATACTTATGATTGAAATTGTTTTGACACTATGCATTTATAGTAATATCAAAATAATCTGTTTTTAAACGTATCAGGCTTTCTTTGGCTATTATAAGGTAAAACCCTATCCTCCGGCTTGCGTTGCATTGTGTGATGGGACCTGGGTCTTATAATAGCTTCATTTTTCTTTATTTAGCATTGCACTGTTTGTTTTATGCGCTGGTATTCTTGGGAGGAAACCCGTTCCGTGTTATACGGAGTGGTCCCTTGATTTATCTAACTTTAAAATAAAGATTAATAACCGTTTTAGTTCTCACACCAGTCACATGACTGACCTAGAGTTTATTGCTTTAACCTAAACTCTGGGTGCCCTTATTTTCTACACGGGCAGCTAGTAGTTTTGGTTTTGCAGATTTATATTCACAGGATCCTGGTTTACAGCTGGAATGATATTCAGAATGCTCTGTATCCGTATATCGGCTTCAGTTGTGCTTTGTATTATTTTTCCGCTGCTATGTATTTAAATGTAATTTAAATCTCTGATATTTGTCAAATGTATATTTATTCATACTCTGTATATTCTTGTATTCTGATGGAATTGTTGTAATAAACAATGAAATGTTCTTCTGTTTGTGTTCTGATTGGTCTTGTCCTCAAAGTAATTCATTCTTTCTCTTCTCTTCGGAGATCGGGGAAGTTCAGATCGCTTCATTTGGTATCAGAGCTTTGGTTTACAGAGCTCGAGAACAAGACACATTAGAACCAAATGAAAGAATTCATCAGAGATTGGATTAGTAATATCCAATGAGAATGACTCGTTAAATATGGGATCAGTATTATCCTAGAACGAGTGTGGAGAGCATATTTTTCAAAGGAAAACAAGTTTTGTTTTGAAAATTTAAACCATATTGTACGTATTTGATTATTAATTTATATTGAATTTGGACAACCGAGTATATAAAGATTTTGCATATACGCGTCATGAACGTATATTCGTAGTTTTAATATACTGGATAGACATAGAATCACATTCTAGTCGCCCGGAGATGATTCTGATGATTGATGCATCGTCATCAGAGTTGATGTTCGAGTGTCGTAAGTGTGATATCTATATATTTCCATTAGACTGGTGTGAGAACCAAAACTATATAGGGCTAATTGTTGTGATTTGGCATCAAAAACATGATTTTCTGTATATATATATCGAAATTATGAATTAGAAAAGCTAATCGACTAATTGATTGATGGTTGTGTTGTTTGGTTATGGGTTTGATATTTTTAACCAATATGCCAAATTGAACCGAATATTGAACTGTATTAAAAAATGATTACAAATGCATGCATATACATGTGCTTACATTGAACAGGTCATAGCAAGGAGGCTAGAGCAGAAGAATAAAATTATTTGCCTAACAAATAGGTACATGTTTACTAATTTCTGGGGTTTCGGATGATTTTATGAGCCGATTGGCTAGCCGCTTGACTGTTTCTTTTTCTTTTTGGATTGATGAGGTCCATGGGAGGCTACTTGAAATATCCTGAAGTCCCTGGTGCAGGGGAGGTTATGGAGAAATTTTTCAAAAATTTAGGGTGTTAGCCAAATTTTTGAAAAATTTGAAAGTTCTTAGAAACTAAAAAGTTGAAGAACTTAAGCTGTAATGAAAATAATGAAAGTTGAGTTAGTTTGTAAAACAACTTTCAGCTTCGTTCCTTTTCGGGGACGAAAAGTTTTAACTAGGGGAGATTGTAATAACCCGAAAATCTGAGCCAATTAAAATTTTTATTTTGGCAATTTTAATGAATTTTGAATATTTTAAATAATATCGACGAGAAATTTATTTTGAATAGAATTAAAACGTATATATTTATATAGATCGTCATTAGAATATAAATATTTATTTTCAATTATAAAAGGAATTGAAAATTGCGCGGTAGTTTGAAATTTCGATTTCAAAGTTCAAATGATGTGCAGGATTCAAACTAAACCGGATTTTAGCGAAACCAAAAATATTTGAATCTATTTGACAATATCTTTCCAACGAATCCGAAAAATTGAAATTTCATAGCAGGGATAAAAAGTTATGCACAGTTGAAAATTCAGAATAGTCGCTATGGAATTCTGGCCCTTGAAAATGGAAATTTTGCAAACGACCTCGATTTTCGACGAAACCACTTTTGTTGGATCCGTGATGTCAGGTTATCGCTAGGTTTCAAAATACGTAATTTTTCGAATCAATATGTGAGCGTGGCAAAGGAAAATGCGTTTAACCAGTTTTAGTTGATTTTAATCGACTAGAAAATGGTCATTTTTCAAACGGTCTCATAATTTGACGAAATTAGTTTTGTTAGGACCGTATCGCCAATACGAAACTAGAAAATATTTTTCGGGAATTTTTAGAGTACGTATGTGGCCCCGTAAATTGAAATGTGCGTTTGAATTTAAAATATAAGGATTTATATTTTAGTTTTAACGGAAACCGACCGTAACAGTCGAACTAAGCTTATGATACGTATCCCATTGTGTTTGGAATGGGGGTAATTGGCAAGGGGCGACAGTCGGTGGGTTCGATTTCGAGTTGAAAATAAAAGGTTGCTTTTAGAATTTAAAATAATTAAATATATATATTAAATTATATAATCTCGTACCTCCCACCCCCTTCTCTTCTATTCAAAGTCCACGCTCAGAAAATAAAAAAAAAACACGATCCCGAATCGAGATCGACGGAGGCCGCTCCCCCACGCGCACTGCCACTAGAGCGCGCCACCACCGACTAAATCCGCCCCCCTCGTGCCACGACTCCAGCCTCCCCCACCCGAACCCATTTAACCGCCGCCGAGACCACTGAGCCACCCCTTCCTCATCCGCGACGCAGCTCCGCCACCACCTCCTACCTCCGGCGAACGCTGGTAGACCATACCCTCCCTTTCTTCTTCGCTGAAAGAAACCTGTAAGTCTTTTATTTTATTAATTAATATAATTAGCTTCTAGAAATTTTTAACAACAAAAAGGATAAATTTTTAATGGTAAAAAGTTTAGATTTTTAACGGTAAAAAGTTTAGATTTTTATTCGTGTAAAAATATGATTTTTAAAATGAAATCGCTTTGAATATAAAAATGTGTTTTGTTTTTGAAAAAAATATTATTAGCATGGTTTTTAAAAATATAGAATTGTGATAATGGTCAGATTTTTATATGTGATATTAGCAAAGAAAGGTTGGATTTTCAATGAAGTAAAGAATTTATTTTTAGCGATGTAAAAATATAATTTTTTTAGCGACATAAAAATATGATTTTTATGTACATGTAGCGAAAATAAAAATAGGATTTTTATCTATATAGCAGTGGTATAAATATAGAATTTTTATCCATATAGAGTGAATATAAAAATGTGATTTTTTATATACATAACAACAATATAAAAATGTGATTTTTATATATGTAGTGGCTACGGACAATGAAATTGACAAAAGGCGAGCAGATGAAGATTTCTTCATATGAAGAGTCGCAGCGTTTGGTTTAGCTCTCAGTAAGAACTTCTCACTTTTAATCTTGATTTCTAGTTAAAAATATATACTAGGATGCAGACGGTGCTTAGCCGCACCCGACACCCGTCGTCCACAGACCATGGACGACTTGTATGCTTGTTTGATGTGTTGTGAAGTTTGTTTGTGATGTTGATGTGAAATGTATAATAAAACATTCATGTGTTGAAATAAATTAATTATCATTAAAAATATAATTTTTAACGTGAATGTGAATAAATAAATATTCATTTACAAACCGGATGGTTTGTTTATGTACACCTATTTGAAAGACATTGATTGGGACGATAAATTTTACATGTCACCCAACTGCACAAATAATATTCAGTGTTAGTGGATTGAAACCCCACACGAGTGTTGGGATGATATTTGACGTACATTAATCCCAATTGTTTAGTGATATGTCGATCGTTTGATTGACAGACTGTATGAGCGTTAATTGGTTATATTTAATGCTTATGCAGTTGTATGGTGCACTTTGGATGATGGTTGATTATTTATCGTTATTATTATATACATGTGTTGTATGGAATCCATATAATTAACATTATACGGTAGTTGATTGGGCCTCATTCCAATTGGGAAAATAAAGAATATAATAAAATATATATTCATGAGTTGAATAGAATAAAATATATATTCATGTGTTGAATAAAATATATATTCATGTGTTGAGTAAAATATTTTAAACAACAAAATTTAGATCTTTATCATAATTTTATAAAATATATTAAATAACAAAAATAGTCATGTGTTGACGATGCTCATGTGTTGAGAATATTCATGTGTTGAATAAAATATAGATTCATGGGTTGAATAGAATAAAATATATATTCATTGTTGAATAAAATAACGAAGTTATTGAAATATATAAAGCCGTGTTGATTAGATATGCGTCATTTTGACGCGAACGATATTTATATCGATTATATTAGTTTTTATAATGAATATAGAAAAAGAAGTGATTTCAAAATATAATGTTTTGAAAATATTATCATTTATATATTAATGATATGAAATATTCAATTTTGATTTGAAATTGAATATGAAGTTGAAATTGTTTTGAAAATGAATATAAAACGATTTATAAAATACGTTTTGAATTGAAATCGATGAAATACATATTATATATTATATATATATATATATATATATATATATATATATATATGTATATATTAATGGCCTGAATAGAACGCGCCGCGCCGCGGCTGTTCATGAATTTCGACCATTGACTTCGAGTTGACGTTACGGGAGATCCGACCGTCGGATTCTCCTAGAACTGGAACCGTTGGGTTCGTATCGAAAAGAGCTTTCTAATGAATATTAGAAATTTTAAATCTAACGGTTGGATTTGGAATTATGTTCAAATCATATTTAGAAAAGGTCGCTGTAAGTGCAGTTCGGTGGCCGCTATTGAAAACCGACTGTACGGGCCTTGATAAAATTATTAAAAATATCAATAATTTGGGTAAAATCATAAGAAATGATTTGTGAAGAATTGGGATGAAAAATTCCAAATTTGAAAAGATAAAAAAAGATTTTTATCGAAATGATCTAGTTTTGAACTAGAACTATAATCCCATTTATTTTTAAAATAAATAAAGTGGATTTGAAATGGTTTTGAAAATAACCAAAATTTCCAATATATAAAGTGGAAATGGATTTGAATCGAAATTGGCTTTGGAATATTTCGATGTTGGATTTCGTGATTATACATATATTGTTATGGAAATTTGAAAGATATATTTATATTGTTATTTCCAATACGATATTTGTTGGTCGTAGAATTTGATATTGAATATAAGCCGATATATTTTCTATTCAGAGCCTTGTATTTAATATCAAACGTGATTTGGGTTTGTCGTGAATGGTGTCTTCATTAACACTATCCTTAAACCCAGTTGAGAAAAAGATTAAATCTTTCTATTTAGATTTAATGAAGTGTACCAATTAAATAATATTAATTGGAATTGAATTTAAATTGGTTTTTGGGTTTATCGTGAGCGGTGTTTTGAATAACACCTGTTCTTTAACCCGATTAACAATGGGAAGTGATTTTTGGTTTATCGTGAACCGTGTTTTAGACGACATTGGCTCTTTAACCCAGTTAAATACATGATATTGATTTTTGGGAAGATTAAAACTAAGTGGAGTTTTAATGAATCTTAAATTAGATTAAAGTGATCGAGGATGGAGTATCACCAGTTTTGCTCCAAAGCAATAGTTAAATCTTTAATTAGATTTGAACGTGAAATAGTAATTAATATTTACCGATAGCACCGTCGTGTTAGATATGGAGTATACCAGTTTTGCTCCATTGGATGAATAGGTTGGGATTGGGAAATAAAATAAATAATTACTTCAGTGTGGTTCGCTAATCCCGACTAGTTTGGAAAACCTTAACACGGTTTGAAATGATATCCAAAGGAAGATTAAAGAATAAATTTAGAAGAATTTATCTTTGATAGAATTAATGGGAACCTTTCCCTAAGAATGTGAAAATTTGAATAAAAGAATATTCTGAATTGGAATGAGGCGTATGTTGTGTTTGTGTAACACTTGTTTATTTTATACGCGGGTTATTCAAAAAGGCCAGGTTTATACCCATTCTGAATAACCGATTCGACGATAAGTCGAAGATGAAGACAGTGGTTGAAGACCGGAAGTCTTCACATCGTTTGGATGATTACTGATGATCTTGATTGGGCTGTACACCCAAGAGGAGGGAATCAGTCGCTGATCGTCCAGATGTACTTGGAGATCGATGGATATGCGAGGAAAGTGCCTCCGGTTTCGTTCAGACCCAGAACGAACTTGTAAATGGACTGTGTGTCTGACATTGGATTTTATTCTATGTTGATTGATTTATGTTAAATGTACATTTGTTTGGCGGCGGAGAATTTATTCTGTTGCTTAACGCCTTTCTATGAGACGTACGAGCTCAGAGGTTGTATATCGATGAACATCAGTCGCATGGAGTGAATTGCCTATGTGGCAAATGATCAAGGCTTCTGTTGAAAAGCAAAGTCTTGTGGTTGATGATCAAAGCACGGCCTGTGTGGCATAGCTTTGTGTATGGCGTTAATTCGCGGGCCTCACACCTCGGTATGAGTCAAAAACGGGATAGTGACTGTAGGGAGAGCACGATGTTTCTTTCTAGCTATGGGTGATGTCAGTGACCTACCATCCCTGACATTTATATACTTTTTATCTGTGTGGTTGTTGGAATGCGAGGCGCCTCGAATATATGGTCGATAACTGGCACTATGTGAGTCGACGTACAGACCATTATAAAGGTCCGATAGGACCTGGAAACGTGTGCTCAGGAATTGCCAATCCTCAAAAGCAAGAGAGGACCGGCCCTGAAGATCCAAGGATCGTTGTGTGTGGTCCTGAGACATTTGCTAGAGTGTCTCGAATGGAGAGGAGCTTTCCCCTTCCTTGATCATGATGGAATCCAATTTCCAATACGTGATAATTCGGTTTTATTTGTAGATACTAGTATGGCGACATAGTAGATGGTAGTTATGCCGCCTATGATTGATACTTATGATTGAAATTGTTTTGACACTATACATTTATAGTAATATCAAAATAATCTGTTTTTAAATGTATCAAGCATTCTTTGGCTATTATAAGGTAAAACCCTATCCTCCGGCTTGCGTTGTATTTTGTGATGGGACCTGGGTCTTATAATCGCTTCATTTTTCTTTATTTAGCATTGCGCTGTTTGTTATATGCACTGGTATTCTTGGGAGGAAAGCTGTTCCGTGTTATACGGCGTGGTCCCTTGATTTACCTAACTTTAAAATAAACATTAATAACTGTTTTAGTTCTCACACCAGTCACATGACTGACCTGGAGTTTATTGTTTTAACCTAAACTCTGGGTGCCCTTATTTTCTACACGGGCAGCTAGTAGTTTTGGTTTTGCAGATTTATATTCACAGGATCCTGGTTTATAGCTGGAATGATATTCAGAAAGCTCTGTATCCGTATATTGCCTTCAGTTGTGCTTTGTATTATTTTTCCGCTGCTATGTATTTAAATGTAATTTAAATCTCTGATATTAGTCAAATGTAAATTTATTCATACTCTGTATACTCTTATATTCTGATGGAATTGTTGTAATAAACAATGAAATGTTCTTCTGTTTGTCTTCTGATTGGTCTTGTCCTCAAAGTAATTCGTTCTTTCTCTTCTCTTCGGAGATCGGGGAAGTTCGGGTCGCTTCAAAAACATTAAATTATTTCTTTCTAATTAAATTAAATTAGAATACCATACCGATCTCAAGCCGGACAAGTTGAACTATAACAGACGTTTTATAGTAATCAAATGGATGTGTCTGATCATCAGTAACATCATGTTACAAACGAACTAAATGGTTGAAATAAAATATTATTTTAATTTAATCAACCTAGGTCAATAACTTATTTTAAATCAAGAAACGATTTAAAAGTAGAAACAAATGATGATGTAGCTAGATATTGAAACTTCATAAATGTGAAGTTATATTGAACAAGATTTAACTCTGTTCTATCATCAAAAGTTTCACAACTATCCATAAACAATGGCGGCTGCCTTTGTCC
Source organism: Allium sativum (assembly GCA_030737875.1). Taxonomy (NCBI): domain Eukaryota; kingdom Viridiplantae; phylum Streptophyta; class Magnoliopsida; order Asparagales; family Amaryllidaceae; genus Allium; species Allium sativum. The sequence continues at coordinate 972,905,255 of CM060915.1, read as the reverse complement.
CTCCACTTTTCACCGCCCGTCCAAACCTCACATCCAGCTTCAGCAACCTATTTGCTCCTCCGTCTCAAGCCAATCCTCCACCACCAACCCCTCCTCCACCAGATCCACCGCCGGCCCCAAACCAAACTCCGGTGTCCCCTGCTTCTACCTTCCCTTTCCCTCCTCAGAATCCTAATCCACCCACTTCCGATCCGCCACAATTCTCTCAAAACTCAGCGATGATCCCTCCACCAGTAAAATGGTCCAACCTCTTTGTAGCAAAACCTTGGAACGCAGGTACTTTCTCTCCGCCTTCAACGACTCTGAAGTTCGACGGGAATAGGATGGTGCCTACCGCAGACATTATCTCTGCTGGAGAAGAAATATGGAGTAACTATCTTGTAGGCTTCTTCCTAGATAAGCCGCTATGCTTTACTGTTGTCACAAATTACCTGATTAATAAATGGAGAGCAAAAGGCGCTATCAAGGTCAAATCAAATGGTAAAGTATTTTTCTTCCTACTCTCAGACGAAGAAGATAGGAAAAGGATTGTTGAGGCAGACCCATTGATGATACGCAACAAGCTTTTCATAATAAAACCATGGAGTGCTACGTTTAACTTATCTGGTAACCAAATCCGCAATGTCCCAGTTTGGATCAAAATCTATGATGTTCCTCTCTACACTTGGTCGTTGCCGGGAATCTGTTGGCTAGACTCTAGAGTTGGAAAATGCCTTTGTCTAGACTACTCTACTGAGAAACTCGAACGTCTGGAGTATGCCAAATGTTTGATTGAGATCACACCTGATAGTGAAATGCCATCTGAGTTTCTTGTGCTGCTCCCTGACGGATCTGAACACTCTGTAAAGATTGAATATATCTTGAAACCCGAGGCATGTTCGCTGTGTAAGGTATTCGGACACACCCTTATGAACTGCCAAATCAATAGTGAGAATACTGATGCTAACACAGTGAAGAATGGACAGAAAGATGGAAAAAGTAAGGCTCAAAGCGGTGTTTTACCCAAGAAATATTCAGGTCCTAGTAGAGTTTCTGGGTTTGCGGATAAAAACTCAAAGATGGCATGGTCTCAAGCTAACAAGAGGAACAACGGTAAAGCAGCTCATGCTGAACCCTCCTATGTTGCTAAGGCTGCTAAGTTTCAAGACGCAGGCAAAAATAAGGTTAGTGAAAACAACATAAATGTCTCCAACATGTTTGGGGTGCTCGACGAAATGAATGAAAATTTAAGGAACAAAGAAGATGTGAATATAGCTGATCTTAGTGAAGTAGAGTGTGAAAACACGGAAGATGGAGTAGGCTTACAGGGTAATGTTGAAAGAGGAACTTCAGAAAAAGTGAATTTGGCCTCTAACGAATGTAATGCTGCTGTTAATGTAGAAGGGAATGGTGATGCAAAAGTAAACCCAATGCAGGAGCTGTTAAATGAAGTGATGCACCATCAGCGTGATAAGGCATCGATTGCCACTGTTAATGAGTCGACTATACCAAATTCTTTTGTGTTAAATGAAGTGAATAAGCTGGCAGGCAATACTGATTTAAATGCAGGACGAGGTATCTTAGAAGGAGATGAGGTGGTCACTAAACCTAGTGATGAAGACATGTCATTGCACTATGCCATGGCTAATGCAGTTTCTAAATTAGTGAATGGCCGAGATAACCTTTATGATGCTGACGAGCTTGACAGTTTCCTTCAGGAAAACTTCGATGTGGTGCAATCCAATCAAGTTAAGGTAAGGCCAAAGATTGTGTATGGTGAAACTGCCGTACAAACTATAGATCGACTGAGAACAGAGCTCGCTTCTGGACTAGTTTCTGGTGCGGAATACGTTGAAAAAAGTGAAGTCTGTGAGACCCTTCTTAGAAGTCTTTCACCCAACCAAACTAGCATGAATGCTGTAGCGAAAGCTGATGGGATTCAAAATGCAGCCAAGACCCCTTTGAATAGTGGTAAGAAGTATTCTCCAACCCCTTTCAAACCAGGCTTCTTAAATGTGCAAAGCCCAAAATGTGACAGTGTCAAAGCGATCAAAAGCAACCCTTACGCTCATCTGACTCCCCCTCTGGCATACAGGGCCCCGCCGGTGATGTCGGACAATTCCACAACTCAGGTTGCTTCTTCATCTACTGTTGGTACTGCTAATCCCCATGTAACTCGTAGCAGGCAACGAGAATTGATGCGAGAGCAGTTTGAGAAAGGCTAGGGCTTAAAGCGGCTCGTTGTTGTGCACGTGTGTTGCATAGGATAACCCACAAGGTCCTTACTTGGTTATGTACTATGTATTATTTCCCGACAGTGTTTGTCGAAGTAAAATGTTGTTTTATCAACTTGTATCCCCTGCGTGGGAACTCTCATGGTGGACGGACCACCTTAAAAACCGTTCGCGGTGGACGGTCCACCTTAAAAACCGAAATAGTTGATATGTAGAAAGCATATCACCTGAACTTATTTGTAATTTTTATTTTGAAATAAATAAAAGAGTGTTACGGAACACTATAAAAACCGGTCGGCTTTGCCAAAAAAAAACTCTGTTCTAGTAATTATTAATGAAATCGAGTGGGTATGATAATAATTAAAGTAGGAATAGCATTCACAATCCAAAGTGGATAACCTTAGAAGTAAGTGGTTAGCAGACAAGAATGGTTGTAAGAGATATTGGTAAAAAGAATCTGGTAAGACCAATACCGATAAGATTATTCTGAAGTTCAGAAATAAATGGAAATTAAATAGATATGAATCGAAAGGAGATTCTGAATTGATAATAGATTTAGTTGGATTCGAGGAAAGTATCGTTCACTTTCCAATTTAATAAATATTGAATTAACTATTCATCTAAGAAAATAAAATGGTAATTTTATAAGTCGTATATATATTGAAGTATGGATGATAACAATAATGTTTGATCAATAAACGAGATTCTTAAACGAAGTCAAATCTTAAATAGATATGATTTGGAAATAATTATTTTCCAAGATCAACCAATTGATAAACGATGTTTATTTGAATTGTGCTAAGACCAGATCCATTGTGGTAATTGATTTGATTGTAATAGTGTAACATGACCCAATTAACTTGTATAGTCATATCTTGTTAATACTGACTTATACAAACTGTTGTTGGAATGTGGAATCTTCTATGTTAAATATATTTAGTCAATAAATTTTGATAATCAATTAAGGATATAGAAACACATATGAAATATATTGATCTGGTTACTTTAAGTACCACTTGACCCTAAAAGATATTAACGTTCATCGATTCAAAAAGACCGGGATTGGTTTTCCCAATGAAATCCTAATACCACTTTGTTTCGACCTAGGCGTTGATAAATTTGAAGTCAAATTGAAGACCATTGAAGATGGAGTTTATGCAAGGACTGTTCTGTTTAGAGGATAGTGCCTTCGGTTTGTCCAGACCCAGGACAACTTGTATGATCGAATGTCTGACAGAGTATACCTAACAGATCGCGTAAGTTGATCTCTTCAAAACTATGTTTGGTGGCGGAGAAATTCATTTATTTTTCCTTTTTACCCATGGTTTTGGGGAATTCGATTTGCGATTTGACGGGTCTGACGATGCGACATTCAAAGTGATTGAAGATGTTCTATTCAAGATGGTAAGTTTTGACCTCAAACCTCACAACCGGGAAATGACAAAAAATCGGGCGAGTAGCATGGCTATGTGGGTCGATCGCATTAGGGTGTATTGTCACCATCTAGAGAATATTCATTTTGTTACTTCTTTTCAATTCTGTATCTCCCGGGAACGGCTGTGTTGCTAGCAACCGTAGGTGGCAATATATTTGATACACTCAAGAGAAATGAGTGGTCGGTCATGTGTGGCCGGGTTGCAAAATGTTCTTGTTGAACCCAGTGTATTCCTCTCTAGAAATACACTATCGAAAGGTAGTTCCATACCTTGTCATAGTTCGAAATCCATTATCCCTAAGTGCCAAGCGGTTTTGTTTGTATACTATATATATAGAGCATGAGATGCAAGCGTTCCGCTAGATTCTAATTTATTTGTGGAAAACCCTAGACATTATTATAATATCAGTATAATTATGATTTCAAAATGTTTTGGGTTATCGTACAGTAAAAAGCGTCCATGTTTATGTGTGTGGATCGGTCTTACGATTATCTTTTCTTTTAAAAAGAAATTTCCCAAGTTAAGCAAGCTGTTTAAAAACGTTTACTCACACCAGTCCCATGACTGACCCAAAGTTTATTTTTCTGTGTTCTCCCTAAACTCTTGGGTGCCCAAATTTGTACGGGCATTCAAGTAGTTCAGGACTTTATAGATGATCTGGAAGGAGCTTGAAGTAGGAGGCTTCAGCATTATATATATATAGAGAGAGAGTTATTTCCGCTGTGATGTATATATGATGTACTCTAATGTTGTATGTAAGTTCAGATACAGTTTTGTATTTTCCAAAGCTTACATCTATATTATATTCTATTCCGCTGCGATTGTGAGAATCAATGTTATTTAGATCTTTCTTCTATCTTAATTCTTCTATTCTAATTTTTCTATCTTTTCTATTTCTCATCCTCTAACTTCTTTCTATTAATGATTCATATTTTCGTGCAATTTGGGTCAGACTTGTATTGTATTTAGTCAACTCAAAGGGTTCGAATTTGCGGGTCGTTACAAGAACACACATGTTTTGTGCAGAAGCATGTACCTAAGATATGGGAACACAACATGTGATGGAGATAAGATATGGTACGGGGATTGTGCACATGTCAGGGTTTAATAATGATTTGCTTCATATATTATATTATTATTATGTTTCGGTGCAAGGCAATGTTATAACTTATAAGTCCAAAATTTCTAATGCATGAGGTTTACCAAAGAAAAGCTATATATAATATAAATTCCCCTTATTATTATAGAGTCAAGAAGCCCATCAAATAAGCCGAGATTTATGATCACCAACAGGATGAGATCCTTAAGATTTGAAACCGACACGTTCATATTTTATCCAAGATTGATATGAGATTTTTTACTGATAAAGAGCGGTGCAGTGCTATGAGATTTCATCGTTTTGTCAAAGATATGAAAAGATCTGTGCTGATATTTTGCCAAGATTCAATAAGGATTTTGATAGGACGTTACCAGCATTTTTTTTGATTTCTTTGTAGTTTGCGGGGGATCTTATCTTATTATTCAACAAGTAGTTAACATTTTACATTTTTAATGTACGGTTAAGTGTTTATTCAAAACGTTATGCAATTCCATAAAAAAATTCATTTTATATTTCCAACACAGTATTTAACACATTTTAATGTTGAAAATTTATTGGCAAAAATCCAGGTCGTTACATTCCTTCCCCTTAAAATAATTTCGTTCTCGAAATTGCTAAGCAGTAAAAATGCTATAACTCTAAATTCTCATAACCTACTTAGTTGAAATCTTATATTCCATATCTTCATAACTCAGTTCTTACCCGACCTTCGAATTCTCATACTAATACTCGACCATTCATAATTCTTTCCAAATAATATGTCCACCATTTTTAGACAATCTGTCATCACTTTCCTTTCTTCAATCCATATGTTCTTCTGCATATCCACACCCATTCCAAATGATTTTAAATTCATTTATCAATTTCATTATTCCACTTGAAATTTTATTAAACAGTTCTGGTTTTCTTATTTCAATTAGAATTAACAACTCAATTTTAAATTATTAAAAATTTCTTGAAATTTTTTTCTAACTCTTTAAATTTTCGAAAAATTTGTCCAGCATCTCCTTTGCTTGGTTCAATTGGTACAACCACAATTGCCTTTCTAGGTCTTATCCAACCAAAAAGTCAGGCGGCTTGCCTTATAGGCTCATAAAACCATCAAACTCAAGTAATATTGTAAACATATACCTTTTTTTCGGGCATAATTCTGTCTCTTTCATTTGCTTCCATTCAACATCTGCTCAGTATACATATATCCATCTAGAGTTGATTTCAAATCAATCCAACTTCCGGTTTTTAACACTCTATTCAACTTCTGATTAGTTCACTTCCATTCTACCAATTCAAATCTGATTTCTATTTAAGTCAATCCACTTATTATACTTGAATCCAAATTAATCATAATTCAATTTCAATTAACAACATCCAATATAAATTCAACTTGCTTATTCATAAGTCGAATTCATATTAATATTTTGAATCTCAACATTTTCTTTATTTAATTTCATTCGGAATTATTTCTAATCCAATCCATTTTTTTTTAACTTAAGTTAAATTTCAATTCATTTGATACATTTTACCATTTCAATCTATTTAACTTATAAAAGTTAAATTTTAATTTCAGAACTCAAATTTCTGGGTTTTATTTCAAATTAGTTTGAAATCAAATATATTTATATACATATATTTATAAGCAGCTCAATTAAAAACATTTGAATTTCTAAAAGATCTTGTCCTTTTCAAACAAAATTTTCATTTCCAAATTACTATGGTAGCAGTCCGTTACTCAGAAACTTGAAAATGAATACCGATAATGTCGTTATCCATTATCAGAATTATTTTCTCGCCACTAAAGTGATTTCAATGCTGAATCCCATTAAAAATCCATTTAAACCATTCGTATTCAAAAATACTTTAAAGTAATGTTATATTTCTTTATAATATTTTAGAAAGCATTTTCTAAACACCCGGAATTTAAATTCCAATTCTGGTTTGAACTTAATCTTGGTTTATCTCATTTGTATACATTACCCATATACAATTTATATAACCATTTCAATATTTCATAATTCCATCTGATTGTAATAACAATCAACACATTTATATATAATAATTCAGAAATTATTCCTTTTATATCAAAATAATTTTTGGGCAAAATTATTTCATTTACCCATTATAAAACAATACTGTACTGAATTGCTTTGTTCTAGAGTTTAGAAACACCTATCGATGCAGTTGTACATTCTGTATCGACCAGAATTCATAAACTACTCAGCAAACTAGCCAACACAATATAAAGTGGTTTTATAGAAAATAGGCGCTTAGATATATACACTCAAACTCAATCTTGGGTATTACTAACCCCATCTCTATTAAATTACACCACAGAGCCAAGGTTACTGCTCAACCTTCAGCTCTGATACCAAATGTAGTGACCCGAATTTCCGTACCTTTTGAGTCGACTAATAACACTACACATCAAACCCAAATAACACAGAAATGCGAATCATTAGTAGAAAGAAGTTAGAGGATGAGAAATAGAAAGAAAGAGAAATTAAAATAGAAAAAACGAAGAACACTAATCTCACAGCGGAACGAATAAAATATAATAAATAACACAACTTCTGAAATACAAATCAGTAACTGTATGTACATACCATCATCAGAGCATGACAGTTATTCCTGGAACAGTTATAATAACCTGTTTCTATATACAACATAGTACACATCGGAAAATATGATAGTCTATAACTAATTGGTGAAGTCTCCTGCTTCAAGCTCCTCCAAGTGAATCTGTAAAATCCTGGCTGCTTGACTGCCCATACGAATTTGGGCACCCAAGAGTTTAGGGAAAACAAAATAAACTCTGGGTCAGTCATGGGACTGGTGTGAGTAAACTCCAACCATTTGTTTAACTTTCAAAATCCTTTCGAAAGAAATGATAATCGTAAGACCGATCCACACATAAACACGGATGGTTTTTACCTTAGGATAACCAAAATATATTTTTGATATCAAATACAATGATATTATAATAGTGTCTAAATCAAATAAATAACAATCTAGCGGAACGCTTGCATCTCACGCTCCATATATAATATAAAATCGAAAACCACAGGGTGCTTATTGGAGATTGGATTTCCAACATGATAAGGTATGGAACCACCTTCCGATAGTGTATCTCTAGAGAGGAATACACTGCGTTCAACGAGAACGTCTTGCAACCCGACCTACACATGGCTGACCACTCATTTAACTTAAGTGTATCGAGCATATTATCAACAACGGTTGTGATCAGCAACTGTTATCGAAAGAATACAGCAGCGAATAGAATAAGAAGCAAATGAAATTTCTCTATATAAGGTGATAATACCCCTAATGGGAATGACCCACATGGTCATGCTGCCTGCAGATTTCTGTCATTTCCCGGGCGATGAGGCTTGAGGTCACGATTATCTTTCATAACATCTTGTCATCATTTACTTTGAATTCCACATTGTCAGATCCGCCCATATACGTTGTCCTGGGACTGGACAAACCGAAAGCACCATCCCATCAATTCATCTTGGGCAATTTCCACCTAGGATTAATAGAAAGGCCCTTGTATTTTACTCCGTCTTCAATTATCTTCAGCATAAGTTGATTCGTAACACTTATGCCAATAAGGAGTGGTTTTCAGATAATAAATCTGATCCCCGTCTCTCCGTATTGACAACGGAGGTATAAAATAAAATAAGACTTTGATAGTCGGTGATTTAACTATCAAAGGAACATATTCAATCAACGATCCTATATTCCAAATGGAATTTTTACCGATCAGCCATCAAATAATATTGGCCCCTTTTGAATCAATTTCTTATTATATTATCATTTCCAGTTCCATTTTTCCCATCTTTCGTACCCTTTCAAAGCTCGATTTCCTCTCTCGATTCTTGGAAAAACATTTCCAATATCATAATTTCTTTATTCGAGAAAATATTTCTTACTCGGTTGGAAACATTTCTATATATTCACGAATCATTATTTTCTATATTCAGAAAATATGCCTTATTAATATCGGAGAATATTTCCATATTTCATTTCTTAATTCCTGATTGACCAATTCATTTCATTTTCTATGCGTAGAAAATATCTCTCATTTTATTTGGGGAAACATTTCAAATTCCTTTAAATTAACCCGATGTTATAAAAACATTGTTATTATATCTCAAACCATTTACCATTTATTAACTAACCATATTACTAACCCATCTTCACTATCGAACCTTGACCATTCCTCCATCAATCATATTCCTCCATCAATCATGAAGTCAATCAAGTTAGGGCATAATTACCTTTCAGACCTTAATTGAACAACATTCTCAACTTTGAAATAGTCAAAGCTCATAACTTAAAAAAAACCTCGCTTACGCGACTCTCGGATACAATCTAAGAATCCACTTCTTTACGGAAAAATATTGATTATAAAGGTAATGTTATAATCGCTGTTTCCAAACATTAATTATAACGGCAGCGTTAAAATCGCTGTTTAGATTTACAAAACATTTATTATAACAGCATAATTGTGATCGCTGTTTAGATTTACAAAACATTTATTATAACAGTAGCATTATAATCGCTGTTTAGATTTACAAAACATTTATTATAACGGCAAGATTATAATCGATGTTTCCAAGTATTCAGTTTATAAAAATATAACTTGTACTTATTATTCTAATTAATAAGTAAATAAATAAATAAATAAATAAATAATTTTATTAAAACAAAAAGTAAAAATGACTACTTCCCTAAATTCGATATAATTGAATTCCAATAAATAACTCGCATTCGATTAATATTCCGAACTTCGGAATAAACCTTATTATTTCAAGTTAGCCCAATTTCCCTTATGATTATTTCCATTCGCAAAACATTTGCTTTTAATTGTTTTTCATTTTCAATTATCAATATCTTTCCTTAATAGGAATCTAGACTTGTTTGATAATTCTAATTTAAAATAAATCTTAAACTATTTCAAAACATAGAATTGTTTTCCATAATTATAAATATTGAAATATTCTCTTCTTAATATATTTCATTTAAATTATGTTTCTAAATAGAATTCAAATATCCTTCCTGAACTAAACCATTATAATAAAATTCGACCTAATCAAAGTATAATTTTAAATCCCTTGGATTTATTTCAATTTGTTTTGTATTTCGAACTTTGGAGTAAAATCCATCGTTTCCTTTCGAAAACGATTTCCATTCCCCTTATCATTCAAAATTCTTTTTGAATTCGTATTTCTAACCAAGATTCCTTTTATAGATGTTTTCATTTGCAAAATATCTATGCTAACCAATTACTCATTTTGATTGTGAATAATATTTCTTTTTACATAATAAAATCCATTTGATTTTGTCATAACAAATCCAAATTCCATTTATAACTTCTATTTATACTTATTTGTAGAAAATCTCATTATTGATTTCAAACATTTATAATCTTGTTTATAATTTCCTTTATAATTTGCTAAGTTCAAATCTCATTTCAAATATTGGTTTCAAAACCGATTTCCACTTTTTCCTCTAAATTTAAATTTGAATTTATATTTCAATAAATCCCATGATAAATAATTCAATTAATTTATTCTCATTTATAAATAAATTCTTGATTCATACATTTGAACCATTTTTCTATTTTCTATGCAAAAATTAAATTTCTCTTTTTGGAAATAAATTTCCTTTCTGAATCCCAAATTCCTTCTCCATCTCTGAAAATATTTTACGGTATTTAAATACCAAAATTCTTGGCCGGGGTAGCTCAAACCCAACAAAGTCAATCACTGATTATATATATCACGTCATACATCACATTAACGAAAAACAGTAATATAAATATTGAGGAACCCAGTTGGTCCCTCGAACCTGTTTCCCTACATCCACAGATGTTAATTAACATCAATAATATAAATTTAACATCAATATGAAATGTCATAGTAAACAGAATTAATAATCGATTAAGGATATAAAAATACTAACCATTCAACCAATTTTATCAACCATTCATCCGAACAACCATCACACAGTATAAAATTACGATATATATAAATTAAATTTTTTTTTGTATAAAAGTATAAATAAATTAAAGTTAGTGAGATTACTCACATTGTTTTGCGGTTGACGGTTCTGCTTTGGTTTCATTTTAAAATCAAACAGATGTTTGATTTTTCCTTGAAATTCCAATAACTTTATATTCAACCATAATAGTTCCATAATGTGGCTCGTGTCACTACAATTCCAATGTTCTATTTAGTACCATATGAAATAATTATCAGCTTATATGATTTATCTTGGTTAAAACAATTATTAACTCATTATCATATTAATTATTGTTAATTACTCTTAATTTATTTTAATCCCTTCCAGGCCCATTCTCCCCCAAGCCTGAATACCCAACAAAGTATACTAGCCCACATTCTAACTTTATTCGAACAACTCCTTCCGATCTACTCCTCCATGCTCCAAACAGCTTATTTAAGGCCGCTTTAACCTTTCTTCTACATCGTAACCTGCCTTGGACTCGCATCAGTATTTCAGGCCTTGTCTGCTCCTCTTTTTTTTCCACTTTTTTTCTTTTTCCTTCCTTCTTTATCCTACATATGCTGCTAGCAGTCAGCCCCATCACCACAAAATAACCTCAGCAGGTCCACCCGCAAACCATTTTGACCCCACCATCAGACCGTTACACAAACCCAAATCAACATATATTTCTTCTTCGTTCTGAACTTGTTCCTCATTCTAGCCATCACGCAAAAGTCAAAAGCCACACCAATAAACTTCTCATTAACCAATTCTATTTCTTACCACTTCATCCACCCATATGTAGGACATTACCACAAAAATGATACCCCAAAATGTTGGACAGTACATCGACTCCTTCATTTTAAAAGTTCTGCCCCTAACAGTAATACACATAGCTTCATTACTGTATACGTCCGTCAAAAGTACACCGATGCGAGCTATAGAACCCTCCCTTCACCACCCTATGATCACGCAACCTCAAACTCCCTATGTATCTACTCTAAAACCTTGCAACAGTGTTGAATCCGCATATAAGTTTCAGAAATCACGTAAGTATCGTTTAAAACAAACCTCCTTCTATTGTCAGGACTACCTTTCTCCTCCCACGCATCTCCTTTACTGCTTTCTTTCGAGCTCGACAATGCCTTCATCAACAACCTCTGCAAACCCTCCTGTCCACCGGAAAGTGACCTAAAACCGGTTGTTGATGCGTCTCAGCATCGTGAACCCCCACCAAAATCCGATCATCGGAACACCATCAGGCACTGCTGCCTTAACCACTTCAAGCTCCTTCATCTTCCCCAAGAATCACGTCCAGCTCGATACCCTAACCCGCCAGCAAAACCCTTCAAACGCGGTCACCACCCCACCTTGATTTAACCTTGTCGAGCCCTAATCGACTGTGTTCAATTCGAATTGATCGAACTCCATCACAAGCTCCATACAACGCATTTATTTGGATATTTCGCTCATCTAAACCCAGCGAAGCGTGCTTCCAGCTTTTATGATTTTCAATTGAATTATTAGAGCTTTTCAAAGGTCGTAATTTTGTACTTCTGTTGTTTTGAGTTTTGAAGGATGGGAGGAACAAGTAGCAATATGCATAATATGATTTACTTGGCACCCACGTTTATAGGGTAGGGTATATGGTTCCTTTTCAACTTAGGCAACTGTTTGATTTAAACATAACGTATGGTTTAATTTATCTGATGAGGAACTGACCAGCTTTACAAAGTTAAAACAATAGGTTGGCTTTTCTTGAACGTAGGCTCAACGATGTGGGTGTATTAAATTCTTGGACAGAGATATTTGACTTAGCTGAGGCTATGATAATAGTGGATAAGATTTGATTTTGGCTTATTGTACATTTTCAAATAAATTATGCTTAGTATGGTGTTATTATATAATTTTTCCTTCCCTCGAAGACTTCCGAGCTCGAAAAGTTATGAGAACACACATGTTTTGTGCAAAAGCATGTGCCTGAGATATGGAAACACAGCATGTGATGGAGGTAAGTTATGGTACGGGGATTGTGCGCATGTCAGGGTTTAATAAGGATTTGCTTCATATATTATATTATTATTATGTTTCGGTGCAAGGCAGTGTTATATCTTATAAGTCAAAAATTTCTACTGCATGAGATTTACCAAAGAAAAGCTATATATAATATAAATTCCTCTTCTTATTATAGAGTCAAGAAGCCCATCAAATCAGCCTAGATTTTTGATCACCAACATGATGAGATCCCTTAAGATTTGAAACCGACACGTTCATATTTTATGCAAGATTGATATGAGATTTTTGACTGATAAAGGGTGGTGCAGTGCTCCGAGATTCGATCGATTTGTCAAAGATATGAAAAGATTTGTGCTGATATTTTGTCAACATTCAGTAAGGATTTTGATAGGACGTTACCAGCATTTTGTTTTGATTTCTTTGTAGTTTACGGAGGATCTGATCTTATTATTTAACAAGTAGTTAACGTTTTACTTTTTTATTGTACGGTTAAGTGTTAATTCAAAACGTTACGAAATTCCATAAAAAAAATCATTTTATATTTCCAACACAATATTTAACACATTTTAAATGTTCAAAATTTAATGGCAAAAATCTAGGTCGTTACATAAACCCTACTTCCATTTCTCTCATCGCCTCCATACCTCCCTTCAGCCATTTCTAATTTTAGAGATAAGGTTGGGATTCTCTTCTATTCCTATAACTTCAATTCTATCCTCTTTATTCTAGATTTATATAGATTCAAGTTCTGGAATTTAGTTTTTATATATATATATATAATTCTGATTCACAAATTCTTATAAACATATTAATAGAAGGATTAGAGCACGATTTCGAAGGCTAGATCAAAATCAGATTTACTTATATCTTGTTATTCTTCGTCCTCAAATCTTAGTGAGTGGAAACCTTATAAGTTTCTATTTTCTATATTTTGTAGTTTAGATTTAGAATATTGTGCTTGTATCGAATTTGAGTTAAATGAAAATAAAACACTATAAACCCTCCAAATTCAATATTTTATTTATAACTAAAGTTGTCAATCAAAAGTGATGCATTTGGGTTTTTGTTTTTTAGGTAATGGATTTTAAGCTTTGGGTGGTGTGAAATTCTTAGGTTCTGATTCAAATTCATGTGATTTTATTTTAATGTTCATATAAGTTTTTTGCTAAAAAAATGAGTATATATTGTAAATTAACAAGTTTAAACGTCTATTTCAAATAGATTGGATTGAATGCATTATTTACAATATTTTATCTTAAGTTTTTGTATGCAATATAAATACAAAAGTGAAGCATCGCCAAAAGCAAGGTTTTTACATATGTAGTTGGATTTATTGCACCTTCTTTGTATTTCTATTATTTAAATAAGTATTTAAGCCTAGTTTGCAAGTTTTATTCATATGTGTTGTTATTTCTATTTTTATCATTTATTGAGAAGATGCATGTTGGACAATGTTGATTGATAAGGAAATTAATTTATATACCTTAATTGTGATTGCTATGCTTGACATTTTAAATGTATTAGGTCATTGTTCTCGTGCGCTTAATTAACGCCTATATATTTATATATTTATAACATAATCTAATGTAATATTAAAGCGTATTAAATGCTTTTAAATTAGGAAATAAATTTGAATGTCCTATACGAATTCGTATGCATATGTGTGGTTTAATGACTTTAATTATAATTAACAACACATAAATACGAGGTTAATCATTAGTAGAAGCCTGCCCAGAACAGACCGGCATACCCAACATCTACAAATAAGACTGGTTAATGTGAGAGGTCTAGGTGCCATGGGCCATTATAATTATTACACTAAGACGTAAGGTTATTCCCAACTTGTAGTAGAATCCTACCCAGAACCGTCCGGCAAATCCAACATCAATAAGTGGTCGGTTTAATGTGAGATGTCTAGTATATAAATATTTTTGTGTAAGGCTTACCTTGAGAAAGGTATTAAGTGGATAAACTTCCTCTTGTTAGGTATTAAATGGTTAGGACTAGGTCCATTCCTAAGGTTCACTCCACAGTTTTGGACCCTAGTTACAGAACCCGCCCTTCTAGGTTTTAAGCGGCCATTGGGTCAACCTTTATCTTATAAGGTATTAAATGGTCCTAATAGATGATAGCATATGAGTGGGGGAGTTTTCCATGTAATGTCCGCTTCTTATCTAGGGGCTTAGTGAGGGCTGAACTAGGGACGCTTTATATAAATGGTCTAAAGGAACCATCATCTAAGGGAAGTATTTAGTGGCTAGGTGTTCACCCATAGGGACAACTAGATAGTAACAAGATGATCCGCTAGAAGGGTCTTAAATGAAGTTGTGTTCCTACCTAAACCTGGTATTAATTGGCTATTGCGATCTCTCGACCTACAAGAGAGTATGTATATTTAACAAGTTGATGTTAGGGACAAGGTCTTGAGTGGTTAGGGTCCTCCATAGGGTATTAAGTGATCGTAATGATGTCTTCCCTTAATAAATTAAGTAATGACCTCCCTTCTCTTAACATAAATAAGTTAGTAGGTGAGGATGTTTGGATCAGTGATGATTAGAGATTCCTAAAGGTGGAGCCGTATGACAGAGGCTTAGTTATTTATGGCTATAGTATTACTATTGTTATTGTTATCGTTATGTATTAGGAAATTTATTGAGGTACCTGTTTATCCATTTAGACTCATTGTATCTAGCATTATTGATGGTTTTATTTATATACATGTGTTATGAAATATTATATTTTATCCCTTTGGTTGTGTGAGACTCTGATTTCGTTTAGATTGCTCTGTTGTATCTTTTTTAGAATGTCCTTACAGGAACCAACAAACCATTTAGAATGATTCTAACTTCTGATAAGCCTTTTCTAGGTTGGAATTTAAGACCATTCCATCCCAGTTGTTACATTTGGTATTTGAGCCTAGGTTACCCGATTACGAGGAAATATCCGTATGAAAGACATATTTATTATTTGAAAAGGTTTTCAAAACTATATATATATATATGTACTATACCCGAAAAATATACGCAGTTATACTAGGAAACCTTCTCTTTCTTCCTTTTTGGGCCATGATACTATCTTAGGAAGTCTACAGAAGCGTTTTCCCTTTTATAAATAGTAGAAATGACGGATAACCAGCCCAAGCAGGATAACCCGGCAAGGCCTCTGTACTTTCCTAAATGGTTCCAAAAGTTTCTTAGGATTGTGGAATAAGTCCCTACTGCCAATCTTACCCTAACAGAACCAGTAGCCATCCTATTCAACTTTCCATGACTTTGCAAAGATTTCGTGAATTTAGGAGGCAAGCCATTTATGGGAACTGAAATCTTCCTTGAAGCTAAAGCATAGATAACCGAGTGTGAATGGATCTTCGAGGCTACCACATGGGTTGGGATGATCAGATCAAACATAGGTTAGCGGCTTGGCATTTGAAGGGAGAAGCCCTAAAATAGTGGAACATGATTTCGAAAGAGAATATGGGCAGAGTGTTTACTTGGGACGAGTTTAAGACCTGCTTTGAGAGTGACTTCTTACCAAATGCCGAGATGAGCATACTGATGGAAACAGTTATTCATCTAAAGCAAGGGAGTTAAGTCTGAGAGAGTATGTAGTAAGATTTACGAATATATCCATGTTTGGTAGAGGGTTGTTTACACCACTATGAATAAAGCCTTTCGGTTTGTTAAGGGACCGAATTCTCCGTTGAGGGAAATGTTATTGGCTCTGGTGACGTTAGGAGCTACGTTCGAGGCATCTTATTAAGACAACTATCATGTATACAACTGAGGAATTAAGAATGAGAAAGGGGAAGGTGTCTCTAGTTTTGAGAAGAACAAAAAGAAAAGTTTTTGGATTAAGAAAAAGGAAGGAGGAAAATTTAAGAGGGAGGTCAAGGTTAGTTCGAGGTGCCACGGGAAAGGCCATGAGGCCAAGGACTACAGGGTGAACCTACCAAAGACGAAATTCAAAGGAAAATGCTTTAATTTTCTTGAGGATCGGCACTTAGCAAGGAACTGCCCTAAGCCGAGAGTAGTGTATAGTGGGCAAAACTATGGCTTGGAGTTAACGACGATTCAAATTCAACTCCCTAGAGATCAAGGAAAACCAGTGTTGGAAAGTATAATTTCTATCATAGTAATTTCTTTATGTACCCTGTTTGATTCAAGAGCCACCCAGTCCTTCATTGCTAGAAAGATTGTTGATTCCTTAAGTCTTCCCTTGTCCTTTGCAAGCCATCTGATAGGGGTGATAAACCCAATCGGAGGGAATATGCAACTTTCTCTTATGTGTAAAGACCCGGTATTAGACAATAGTGATGTTAATTTCTTTTGCGATGCGTATGTACTTGAATTTGAGGTGTATGGTCTCACATTAGGAATGAACTGGCTATCATTTTATGGGGCCGTCCTTAACTTCAATAAGAGAGTTGTTTTCTTAAGAAGCCGTGGAAGCCGTAGATTAGAGATCCCTTCTAGTATTGGGAATAGGGATTCTGCCTTATTGTATTCCTTATAATCGGATTTAGAAGGACAATCTTCAGTGCTGATTGTGTGTGAGTTTCCAGATGTCTTTGAGGAAGTTGTAGGACTCCCACCCTACAGAGAAATCCCTACTTAGGATAGAGCTCAAGAAGGATACAAGGCTTGTAAGATTTCCATTAAGGCACACAGATACAAAGGAAAGAGAGATTGATAGCCGGATCTTTCAGTTATTGCAGAAAGGGTTTATTCGAAGGAGTACATATGAGTGGGGTGCGCCAGTAGAGTTTGCCACAAAATTTAATGGATCATTATGAGATTGTGCGGATTATAGGTAACTCAGTGGGTTAACTAGGAAGAATAGATACCCTTTACCGAGGATTTATGATCCGTTTGACCAACTGGGAGGTGCCCAAATCTTTTCTCAGTTAGATCTGGCTATCAGGTGTCACCGGTTGATGATTTCTGATGAGAATAATCCTAAGACAACATTCAGAACGCTAGATGTATTGTTTGAGTAAGAGGTGATGCCCTTTGGTTCGACGAATGCCCTCGCTTTCTTTGTAGATCTTATGAGTAGGGTATTTAGGGGCATACTCAACAAGATAGTGGTTGGTTTGTAGATGACATTCTTATCTTTTCTAAGAACTTTAAGGAGCATGAGGATCACTTAAGAAAAGTCTTAGGAATTCTGAGGGAAAACCAACCTAAGTCCAATTTCTCGAAATGTCAATTTTGGAAGAGAGAAGTCAAGTTTTTAGAACATATTGTTTTAGGAAAAGGTTTAATAGTATACCTCGCTAAGGTAGAGGCTGTTCAAGAATGGAGGATACCTCACAATGTGATGGAGGTTAGGAGTTCTCTTGGGTTAGCAAGCTACTGTAGGAAATTTATTAAGGACTTCGCAAGGATTGCAACCCCTCTAACCCAGTTGATGAAAAAATTCTTGAATTTGTGTGGAGTTAGAAGTGTGGTATGGCCTTTGAGAGGTTGAAGGAATCTCTCATGAGTGCACCTAATCTTATTATTCCCGATGGAACGAAGATGTTCATAGTTTTTACCATTGCTTGTGGGACTAGTTAAGGAGCGGTACTCATGCAAGAGTGTGGAGTAGTTGCATAAGCAATCAGAAAACTTAAGGACTATGAGAAGAGGTACCCTGTCTATGACTTAGAGTTAGCAACTATGATTTTGCCCTAAAGATATGGGGACATTACCTTTTGGAAGAAAAGTTTGAGCTCATCTCTGACCGTATGTCACTTAGATATTTGTTTTTTCAATGAGATCTGAACCTTAAACAACAACAATGGATGTAATATCTAACATCACTCAATTTTTCCATTCAGTATAGCCCTAGGAAGGGTGATGCCATGGCCGACACTTTAAGTCAGAAGCATGCTACCCTTATGCTATCACTGAGTGGAGACAGTTAGATTTTCTTTCCATTCTCAATTTGCAACCGCCATTTGAAGCAACTCATGGATTTTTATAGCTATGGAGGTAATACAAATTTTGATATAAAGGATCAAGAGTGAGCAAGACTTTGATGATGATTTGAGGTCATTAAAGGAAAATATTTCTAAGAAAGAATCATTTTCTCATTCGGATATATATTATGTTGATAGTAGTGGTAGTTTGAGAACAGATAATTGGCTTAATGTCCCTAGGAGTGAGGACCTTAGGAACAAGAATCTTGAGGACTGTCATTTTTCATGGATGACCATATACCTATGAGGAGATAAAATGATGTGAGAAGAAGCTTTTATTATGAAAGAATAAATAAGGACGTTGCAGAGTTTACAGTGAGATGTTTGACTTGCCAAAAAGTCAAGGCGGAGCAAGGTAAGCTTGGAGGGTTGTTGTTATCCTTAGAGATTCCCACTTGGATATGGGAACACATTTCGATGGATTTTGTTGATGGGCTTTCGAGGAGTCAGAAGAGAAATGAAGCCATTTGGGTCATTGTGGATTGATTAACGAAGAGTGCCCATTTTATCCCAATCAAGAAGAATAGGACCACCCTTTATTAGTTTATTGTATGTCAATGAGGTAGTTGGATTGCATGGGATTCCGACTAGTATTGTTAGTGATAGAGTCCTGTTATTTACTAGTAAATTTTGGAGAGGCCTTCAAGCAGCTTTAAGGACGACGCTGAATTTGAGTACAGTCTATCATCTGCAAACCGATTATCATACAGAGAGACTCAATAAAGTTCTAGAGGACTTACTTAGAGCCTGCGTCATCCACTTCGAAGGAGCATGGGAGCAACACTTTCTTTGGTAGATTTTTCATATAATAATAGCTACCAAACGATGGTTGGTATGGCCCTTTACAAAGCATTGTACAGGTGACCATGCAAATAGCCTACTTGGCGGTGGGAAATTACTGACAAGATTCTACTCGGATCAGGCATAATCTGTAACACTACGGAGATTATTGATTTGATTCGGGTAACAACCCGGAAAATCAAAACCAATTTAAAATCTTCATGTTGGCAATTTTATTGAATTTTGAATATTTAAAATGATTTATTTTAAATAATAACAACTAGAAATTTATTTTGAATAGAATTAGAACTTATATATTTATTTAAATCAAAGTTAGAATATAAATATTTATTTTAATTATAAAAGGAACTGGAAATGGCACGGTAGCTTGAAAATTCAATTTCAAATTTCAAATGAATGTAAAGGATTCAAAATAAACCGGATTTTAGTGAAACCAAAAATATTAGAATCTATTTGAAAATATCTTTCCAAAAATCTGAAAAATCCAAATTTCATAGCGGGAATAAAAAGTTATGCCCAGTTGAAAATTCAAAATAGTCGCTATGGAAATATAGCCCTTAAAAATAGCCATTTTGCAAACGACCTCCGTTTTCGTCGAAACCACTTTTGTTGGATCCAGAATGTTAAGTTATTGCTTGATTCCAATTTTCATAATTTTTGGAATCAATATGTGAGCATGGCAGATTTAAACGTGTTTGGTAATTTTAATTTGAATTTAATCGACTGAAAAGTGGCCGTTTTTCAAACAGTCTCCAAATTCGATGAAATTAGTTTTGTTAGGACCGTATCGTCAAAACATAGCCAGATTTATTTTTCCGGAATTTTTGGAGTCCGTATGTGGTCCCAGTAAATTGAAATGTACGTTTGAATTGAATATATATAGATATATATTTTGATTTTGACAAAAACTGATCGAAACAGTCAAATTGGCTTACGAAACATATGCCATTGTGTCCGGAACGCGGGTAATTAGCTAGAGGCGACAGTCGTTGGGTTTGATTCGGAGTTCGAACGGAAAAAATTACCTTTTTAGAAAAATTAATTAATTAATTAATTGTTAAATGGGGTCAAGCCCCTTTTCCCTCCTACATACGGTCAACATCTCTCCCCCCAATCCATCGTTCAGATCGATTTTCGAAAATAATAATAATAATAATACGCTCAAGGCCGCCGCGATTCTTCCTCCACCGGCGATCGTGACCCGCCGCCAGGTGATAGGCGCAACCCCCTCCCTTCCTCTCCCCTCTCTCTACGCCCTCCTCCAGCATAATCAACGTCGCCAGAGCCCCGAACCCCCCCTCAGATCAAAACCGCCTCCAGCCCTGTAACGACCCGGAATTTTCGACTCCGAAAATCAACACAAAACTGCCATGTTGACTATTCAGACATCAAAAATACCTGATCATTAATAGAAAGAAGTGAGAGGATGAGAAAGATAAGATAGAACTAATAGAATAGAAGAAGAAGAAGGAGAACACAACTGAGCAGAATCAGAGTAAACATGGATCTCACAGCGGAACGAATAAAATATATTATATAACATAACTTTGAAATACAATCTGTTTCCTATATCCATACCATTATCAGAGTACAATACATCATATCACAGCGGAAATAACTCTAAATAATCAATAGTGAAGACTTCGGCTTCAGCTCCTCCAAGTGTATCTGTAAAGCCTGAAACACTTGACTGCCCGTACAAATTTGGGCACCCAAGAGTTTAAGGAAAACAAACAAAATAAACTCTGGGTCAGTCATGGGACTGGTGTGAGTAAATTCCAATCATACGGTTTAACTTTGAAAATCCTTTTTGAAACAAAAGGATAATAGTAAGACCAGTCCACACATAAACACGGACGGTTTTTACCTTACTATAACCCAAACATTTTTGATATCAAAATCCAGTGATATTATAATAATGTCTAATCAAATAAATAACCAAATAGTAGAACGCTTGCATCTCACGCTCTACATACATAGTATAAAATCAAAAACCGCAGGGCGCTTATTGGAGATTGGATTCCAACTATGACAAGGTATGGGACCACCTGCCGCTAGTGTATCTCTAGAGGCGAATACACTGGGTTCAACAAGAACGTCTTGCAACCCGACCCACACATGACCGACCACTCATTTCGCTTGAGTGTATCGAATGTATATCACCAACGGTTGGGCTCAAACCACCGTTTCCCGAATGGGCAGAATCGATAGAGTAAGAACAAAAGGAAATTCTCTAGATAGGTGATTATACATCCTAATGGGAGCGACCCACATAGCCATGTTGCCTGCCCGATTTTTGTCATTTCCCGGTTGTGAGGCTAGAGGCTACGTCTACCTTTTAGAACATTTGGTCACCATACACTTTGAATGCCACATCGTCAAACCCGTCAAATCACTAGTTGATCTTCCCAAAAATATTACGGGTATAAAAGCTAAGAGAAACGAATTTCTCCGTCACCAGACGTAATATCTTGAAAATATCGTCTTATGTGACCGTTAGGAATACTCTGTCAGACATTCGTCCATACAAGTTGTCCTGGGACTGGACAAACAGAAAGCACCATTCTGAAACAGGACGACCCTTGCATTTCACTCCGTCTTCAATTGTCTTCAGCGTAATCGAATTCGCAACGCTTATGCCTATACGGAGTGGTCCTCGGATAGTATATCCAACCGGTCTCTCCATATTGACAACGATGGTCAAAACACTTCGATAGTCGGTTATTTAACTATCGAAGTAAAACAACATCCATTAAAATGTTCAACTAAACACCACACAACAACGGGCACTTTATTTAACATTCGTCATCATCGAATTTTATTTCCCATTTCTAATGGTGTTATTTAACTCTAATCACATTTCAAACATCGAAATGATGTCATCGCTTTCTGAAACGATTCTCCACTACTCGTTCTTTTATTTCTTTGAATAATCATCGTTACTTATTACTTTAGAATAAGTGGATTTCAAAACAAACTGTTTACATTCCCTAGGGAGTAGTGCTATATAAAAATCATACTTAAGTTTGGTCAACAGCGCTAATTTATCGTTATAGTCCAAAAACTTGTCATGCGCTGTGATATTCTCCTTTATAATTAATCTTGACATGACAGTCACGCTTTAGCCTAGTCACAGCGTTATTTTATCGCTATAGTTCAAAACTTGCAACACGCTACTATATTCCACTTTATAACTAATCTCGACACTTCTTTCCGTTACAAAAATATTAATTCAATAACGTTTTACATGAGGCCCACTTAAGAATAATTATTTAAATAAAAATAATTAACTAATATTTTACTTTATAAAATGAACTATAAAGTACAAGTTTATAATAGAATTTCTATTACAGTTTAAAGCTTCGCTTTAATTATAAAAACCTAATTTTTAATAATCGACTTCTTCGACGTCTGACGACCAATCAACTTCTTACAAAACGATGTGTTTATGGTCGACGGTTGCCACTTTCTAAATCGATATCATTTATTGATTAAATCAACATAACGTTGAATTTCCATTCAACACGGTTTAAACAGTGCATATACAGTACATATAAATATTTAGGAATCCGGTTGAATTCCTTCAACCGGTTTCCGCATCCACAGATGTTAGTCAAATCAGTATCCAACCAATGATGTGTACATATGCAACGATATATATTTATTTCAATCAATTTAACTGTAATCTGCCTAAACAATCATCACACAGCATTTAAAATATAATTCAAATATTTTAAATAAAACAGAATTAGTGAATTTACTCACCTTGGCGCGTTAACCGTTAAATAACGATTTGCGTTAGCTGATTTGGTTGAACGGTTTATTTTGCCTAAATTCATACGAGCTTCAAGCGGTTCCAGATCAGTTCCAGTATGTAGCCTGCAACTCCATGATCCTAACGGATTCAGTGTCGTTGAATTCTTAATTTCGTTCATAGTTTCCTTCCTCAAAAGAGTGAACCTGTTATCCTCTCGACCCGACCATTGTCAACGTCATCACCATCTCCTTCCGCCTTCATCAGACTGTCCGTAAGCCCACCTAAGTAAGATCCGACCTTATTGTGTCACAAACCGAGGTTGCCATTCATTGTAACTGGTGACATAAGTACCCGCTGATTCCTTCCTCTACAACATACAGTGACAATGTCCATCGTGACTTCCTCATTTTCACCGTCACTCTTACCAATATAAATACGCCTCAAATGCTGCTCCTTCCCAATGTTCTTCTCTTCGCCTCACCACCTTCGCACACAGTTTGATAGCACTCTGCCACGTCCGCCTTCAACGTTCACTCCTCTCATGTATATCACATAACATGCCGCAACTCATATTACTTGCATGTTATCCATGTCTTCTGCCTTTTCATAGTGTTAAACCCAAAACACAACGCCAGGCATGCTACTTCAGTATTTACACGCAACACAGCATGCATGTCTCTCTAGAACCACACTTTCGCACTACGTCTCACCACCATTTCCGAAACCGTGACCATCATTTGTTTCATGGTACCAAAACACACTTGTCCCCTCTGCCTTGCTTCAACATCTCCACTCATTTATGACTAACGCGCCCTCTTATCACCACCGTATCAAAAACCTCCTCTACCACGTCACCGTCCAGACCAAGCAGCACCACACAGTAAAAGGTGCGCCACTTTCCGCTCCTTCCATGATCAGCGGCTCCACCTACTAAGTCAGCGCCCAACTATATTCCTCCCGCACTCTGATGTCACCTGCGAGCCCCCTGTTCAAGTCGCGACTTCCTCTCCACTGCAACAGGCAGTGAACCAAAAGCTGTGTCGAGTTGCCTGAAAGTGAACTATCGTGAAGCCCCTAGTCTAAGGATTTAAAATATATAAGTTATGGAATTTTTACTGGGGTATTTATTTGGTTTGGAAATTTCGAACGGATATAAAAAGGTTCGGCATTGAAAGGGAGAAGATTTTTCCCTGAAGCACTATGCTTGCGTGAGGTTATTTATAGAGGCAGGAACCTTCATGCTCAAGTAATAGGTTCTACCATCCTAACCAATAGGTTTCAGGCTTCATTAAATTTTTCGATTTGCGTTGACATACAGATGGTACAGGTTGGGTATCCACGTGATTTGAAAATACAAGGGCTTATCAAATTGCTTAGACCAGGACATCTGCTACTTTGTTGTTTCTGAACATGTTGGATCTTACTGTATCATTTCTTTGGTATGAAGTATTGCAGTAGGCATGTGACTGATACTCATAGGTCTGTCGTGCTTTGCTATCAATCTTTTACTCACAGTATGAATTTACTATATATGTTTTAGCCTACGGTAGATGATATTTTCGAAATATAGTCTGCAGTTGATTTAGAATGCTTAGGGTCTGCAGTTACTAAGGTTTGATTTGAAAATACAAAGCTGTGTTCCGAAAAGAAAGTGGTAGTACAAGTCCTTGGCGACCAAGGAACAGAAGTATGGATAGCTGGATAGGAGGCAGGATAACTGTCATGAGTTTTCATGTCTTAATTAGGTAGCAGTTTGCTTCTATCTTAGGCCTGCGCTAGAAAGAAAGGCTGTACATATGTTTGACAACGTAGGCCAGAAATTTAAATCATATGCATTGTAGATGGGCAGAAAATAAGGGATAGCATGAGTGTTCATCTCGAAGTGATCCATTGGATGTTCAGAGTGTAGGCTAGCTGAGTTGTCACTTCATATTTCTCATAGCTGGTCTTGTAGGAATGGATTTCCATGCTTAGTCACGGTGTGTACATTGTTGTGGCGGATTTGGTCGGTATATGTCTGTGATTCAAAGTTGTCACCGTAGCATGTTTGATACATATGTTTGTTTAAGTTTTCAATGATTTTGGCATTCGTTACATAATGCGTCGTTCACAATGGACAGCTATGAACAGAAATAAAAATACAGTTGCGTCCAGCGAGGTGCCACGATCCCAAAAATATAATAATATCGGTAGGTTAATTCATATTGTGAAACCCCAAAATGTTGATTAAGGGTGCAAAATACTCCAAATAAAAAGTTGTTTATTTAATTAATTAAAAATTACAGTAAAATTCTAAAAATTAAATTATCACTATGTCTCAAAAGAACCTTGTTCAGATTCGAATCCGATATCTAGTTATTTCAAATAAACCGTTATGGCCAAAAACGAATATACCGCTGTTTTTCTGAATATTTAATTTGGACATAACTTTCAATATATAATTCAAAATCTCGATTTTCTACTTCCATTAGAGAAATACAGTTCAACAGATTTGACCGTTTCTTGTTTCGCAGAAATTCGACTTATAACGAATTCTGTACACTCAGTTGAAGTTCAAAACATTAAATTACGAACTGCCGCGATATTACAGGCTCGATTATATTTAATATATATTTTTATACGTTCAACTTCGTTTTAATTAATATATAAATTCACTTATATTATGAATTCAATATTTAAACTGATTTAAATATTCAAATACAAATCGGGGAAAATGCGGGACGTTACATTCCTTCCCCCTTAAAATAATTTCGTCCTCGAAATTGCTAAGAAGTGAAGATGCTCTAATTCTAACTCCTCACAACCTGCTTGGTTGAAATTTCATACTTCACGTCCCCATAAGTCAATCCTTACGTCGAATCTTTTATCCTTAACCAATAATTCTCTTACATCTAAGCCAACTCCATTTCAAACTCCAATTCCAAATTTCCAATTCATACTCAATAATCAAATTCCACCTCCAAGTTCGGTTTTATTCCCGATCTTAATTCACAACTCAACTACTTTGCCAAGTCAAATCCTTCTTTCAGTATGATTTCCACTTACTTGGCTTCAATTCAAACCTAATTTTATTTGACTTTGTTAAATCCTCTATTTATTTACTTCATAAGAAATTTTAAATTTCAGAATTCCAATTCCTGAGGTTTTTATTTCAAATCAGTTAGATATCATATATATTCATATCATAACAATTCAAAACATTTGAATTTCCGAACAACTTATTTCAAAACAAAATCTTTGGTAGTAATCCGTCACTTAGAAACTCGAAAATGAACACCGATAATGGTCGACTTCATCATCGGAATTTATTTCCAGCGATCAAAGTGAGTTCAATACTATATCACTTTCAAAACTCATATTCAAATACTTTTATTTGAAATTACTTCAAAAATATCTTTTCGAAACTTGGATAATATTTCAAAATTTACCCAGGATCTTAAAATTCCATATATTTAATTCAAATTTCATTTACGACGACTTCTCAAATTTCTAGAGTTTTAACTCCAATTCTGGTTTATCATCAGATTCAATTTATCTAATTTATATATTATATTCATATAATATTTCGATTGGTTATTTATATAACCAACTCACTTATATATCTTTATCTGATCATAATAACGATCAATACATCTAATATACTATAATCTCAAGATATATACTTCTCTTTATATCAAAATATATTTCGAGTAAAATTATTTCATTTACCCTCTTTCAAAACAATATTGTGTCGAATTGCTCTATCCAAGCGTTTATAAATCCCTATCGACCTCGTCAGCTAAACGCATCGATCTGGAATTTATATACCACTCATCAGATCAATCAACACAATATAAAACAGTTTTTTATATAAATTTACAAATACGCGCTCATATATATACACTCAAACTCAATCTAGAGTATTACTAACTCCATCTCTATTGAGTCACGCCATAGAGCCAAGGTAATCACTTAACCTTATGCTCTGATACCAACTGTAACGACCCGGAATTTTCGACTCCGAAAATCAACACAAAACTGCCATGTTGACTATTCAGACATCAAAAATACCTGATCATTAATAGAAAGAAGTGAGAGGATGAGAAAGATAAGATAGAACTAATAGAATAGAAGAAGAAGAAGGAGAACACAACTGAGCAGAATCAGAGTAAACATGGATCTCACAGCGGAACGAATAAAATATATTATATAACATAACTTTGAAATACAATCTGTTTCCTATATCCATACCATTATCAGAGTACAATACATCATATCACAGCGGAAATAACTCTAAATAATCAATAGTGAAGACTTCGGCTTCAGCTCCTCCAAGTGTATCTGTAAAGCCTGAAACACTTGACTGCCCATACAAATTTGGGCACCCAAGAGTTTAAGGAAAACAAACAAAATAAACTCTGGGTCAGTCATGGGACTGGTGTGAGTAAATTCCAATCATACGGTTTAACTTTGAAAATCCTTTTTGAAACAAAAGGATAATAGTAAGACCAGTCCACACATAAACACGGACGGTTTTTACCTTACTATAACCCAAACATTTTTGATATCAAAATCCAGTGATATTATAATAATGTCTAATCAAATAAATAACCAAATAGTAGAACGCTTGCATCTCACGCTCTACATACATAGTATAAAATCAAAAACCGCAGGGCGCTTATTGGAGATTGGATTCCAACTATGACAAGGTATGGGACCACCTGCCGCTAGTGTATCTCTAGAGGCGAATACACTGGGTTCAACAAGAACGTCTTGCAACCCGACCCACACATGACCGACCACTCATTTCGCTTGAGTGTATCGAATGTATATCACCAACGGTTGGGCTCAAACCACCGTTTCCCGAATGGGCAGAATCGATAGAGTAAGAACAAAAGGAAATTCTCTAGATAGGTGATTATACATCCTAATGGGAGCGACCCACATAGCCATGTTGCCTGCCCGATTTTTGTCATTTCCCGGTTGTGAGGCTAGAGGCTACGTCTACCTTTTAGAACATTTGGTCACCATACACTTTGAATGCCACATCGTCAAACCCGTCAAATCACTAGTTGATCTTCCCAAAAATATTACGGGTATAAAAGCTAAGAGAAACGAATTTCTCCGTCACCAGACGTAATATCTTGAAAATATCGTCTTATGTGACCGTTAGGAATACTCTGTCAGACATTCGTCCATACAAGTTGTCCTGGGACTGGACAAACAGAAAGCACCATTCTGAAACAGGACGACCCTTGCATTTCACTCCGTCTTCAATTGTCTTCAGCGTAATCGAATTCGCAACGCTTATGCCTATACGGAGTGGTCCTCGGATAGTATATCCAACCGGTCTCTCCATATTGACAACGATGGTCAAAACACTTCGATAGTCGGTTATTTAACTATCGAAGTAAAACAACATCCATTAAAATGTTCAACTAAACACCACACAACAACGGGCACTTTATTTAACATTCGTCATCATCGAATTTTATTTCCCATTTCTAATGGTGTTATTTAACTCTAATCACATTTCAAACATCGAAATGATGTCATCGCTTTCTGAAACGATTCTCCACTACTCGTTCTTTTATTTCTTTGAATAATCATCGTTACTTATTACTTTAGAATAAGTGGATTTCAAAACAAACTGTTTACATTCCCTAGGGAGTAGTGCTATATAAAAATCATACTTAAGTTTGGTCAACAGCGCTAATTTATCGTTATAGTCCAAAAACTTGTCATGCGCTGTGATATTCTCCTTTATAATTAATCTTGACATGACAGTCACGCTTTAGCCTAGTCACAGCGTTATTTTATCGCTATAGTTCAAAACTTGCAACACGCTACTATATTCCACTTTATAACTAATCTCGACACTTCTTTCCGTTACAAAAATATTAATTCAATAACGTTTTACATGAGGCCCACTTAAGAATAATTATTTAAATAAAAATAATTAACTAATATTTTACTTTATAAAATGAACTATAAAGTACAAGTTTATAATAGAATTTCTATTACAGTTTAAAGCTTCGCTTTAATTATAAAAACCTAATTTTTAATAATCGACTTCTTCGACGTCTGACGACCAATCAACTTCTTACAAAACGATGTGTTTATGGTCGACGGTTGCCACTTTCTAAATCGATATCATTTATTGATTAAATCAACATAACGTTGAATTTCCATTCAACACGGTTTAAACAGTGCATATACAGTACATATAAATATTTAGGAATCCGGTTGAATTCCTTCAACCGGTTTCCGCATCCACAGATGTTAGTCAAATCAGTATCCAACCAATGATGTGTACATATGCAACGATATATATTTATTTCAATCAATTTAACTGTAATCTGCCTAAACAATCATCACACAGCATTTAAAATATAATTCAAATATTTTAAATAAAACAGAATTAGTGAATTTACTCACCTTGGCGCGTTAACCGTTAAATAACGATTTGCGTTAGCTGATTTGGTTGAACGGTTTATTTTGCCTAAATTCATACGAGCTTCAAGCGGTTCCAGATCAGTTCCAGTATGTAGCCTGCAACTCCATGATCCTAACGGATTCAGTGTCGTTGAATTCTTAATTTCGTTCATAGTTTCCTTCCTCAAAAGAGTGAACCTGTTATCCTCTCGACCCGACCATTGTCAACGTCATCACCATCTCCTTCCGCCTTCATCAGACTGTCCGTAAGCCCACCTAAGTAAGATCCGACCTTATTGTGTCACAAACCGAGGTTGCCATTCATTGTAACTGGTGACATAAGTACCCGCTGATTCCTTCCTCTACAACATACAGTGACAATGTCCATCGTGACTTCCTCATTTTCACCGTCACTCTTACCAATATAAATACGCCTCAAATTCTGCTCCTTCCCAATGTTCTTCTCTTCGCCTCACCACCTTCGCACACAGTTTGATAGCACTCTGCCACGTCCGCCTTCAACGTTCACTCCTCTCATGTATATCACATAACATGCCGCAACTCATATTACTTGCATGTTATCCATGTCTTCTGCCTTTTCATAGTGTTAAACCCAAAACACAACGCCAGGCATGCTACTTCAGTATTTACACGCAACACAGCATGCATGTCTCTCTAGAACCACACTTTCGCACTACGTCTCACCACCATTTCCGAAACCGTGACCATCATTTGTTTCATGGTACCAAAACACACTTGTCCCCTCTGCCTTGCTTCAACATCTCCACTCATTTATGACTAACGCGCCCTCTTATCACCACCGTATCAAAAACCTCCTCTACCACGTCACCGTCCAGACCAAGCAGCACCACACAGTAAAAGGTGCGCCACTTTCCGCTCCTTCCATGATCAGCGGCTCCACCTACTAAGTCAGCGCCCAACTATATTCCTCCCGCACTCTGATGTCACCTGCGAGCCCCCTGTTCAAGTCGCGACTTCCTCTCCACTGCAACAGGCAGTGAACCAAAAGCTGTGTCGAGTTGCCTGAAAGTGAACTATCGTGAAGCCCCTAGTCTAAGGATTTAAAATATATAAGTTATGGAATTTTTACTGGGGTATTTATTTGGTTTGGAAATTTCGAACGGATATAAAAAGGTTCGGCATTGAAAGGGAGAAGATTTTTCCCTGAAGCACTATGCTTGCGTGAGGTTATTTATAGAGGCAGGAACCTTCATGCTCAAGTAATAGGTTCTACCATCCTAACCAATAGGTTTCAGGCTTCATTAAATTTTTCGATTTGCGTTGACATACAGATGGTACAGGTTGGGTATCCACGTGATTTGAAAATACAAGGGCTTATCAAATTGCTTAGACCAGGACATCTGCTACTTTGTTGTTTCTGAACATGTTGGATCTTACTGTATCATTTCTTTGGTATGAAGTATTGCAGTAGGCATGTGACTGATACTCATAGGTCTGTCGTCCTTTGCTATCAATCTTTTACTCACCGTATGAATTTACTATATATGTTTTAGCCTACGGTAGATGATATTTTCGAAATATAGTCTGCAGTTGATTTAGAATGCTTAGGGTCTGCAGTTACTAAGGTTTGATTTGAAAATACAAAGCTGTGTTCCGAAAAGAAAGTGGTAGTACAAGTCCTTGGCGACCAAGGAACAGAAGTATGGATAGCTGGATAGGAGGCAGGATAACTGTCATGAGTTTTCATGTCTTAATTAGGTAGCAGTTTGCTTCTATCTTAGGCCTGCGCTAGAAAGAAAGGCTGTACATATGTTTGACAACGTAGGCCAGAAATTTAAATCATATGCATTGTAGATGGGCAGAAAATAAGGGATAGCATGAGTGTTCATCTCGAAGTGATCCATTGGATGTTCAGAGTGTAGGCTAGCTGAGTTGTCACTTCATATTTCTCATAGCTGGTCTTGTAGGAATGGATTTCCATGCTTAGTCACGGTGTGTACATTGTTGTGGCGGATTTGGTCGGTATATGTCTGTGATTCAAAGTTGTCACCGTAGCATGTTTGATACATATGTTTGTTTAAGTTTTCAATGATTTTGGCATTCGTTACATAATGCGTCGTTCACAATGGACAGCTATGAACAGAAATAAAAATACAGTTGCGTCCAGCGAGGTGCCACGATCCCAAAAATATAATAATATCGGTAGGTTAATTCATATTGTGAAACCCCAAAATGTTGATTAAGGGTGCAAAATACTCCAAATAAAAAGTTGTTTATTTAATTAATTAAAAATTACAGTAAAATTCTAAAAATTAAATTATCACTATGTCTCAAAAGAACCTTGTTCAGATTCGAATCCGATATCTAGTTATTTCAAATAAACCGTTATGGCCAAAAACGAATATACCGCTGTTTTTCTGAATATTTAATTTGGACATAACTTTCAATATATAATTCGAAATCTCGATTTTCTACTTCCATTAGAGAAATACAGTTCAACAGATTTGACCGTTTCTTGTTTCGTAGAAATTCGACTTATAACGAATTCTGTACACTCAGTTGAAGTTCAAAACATTAAATTACGAACTGCCGCGATATTACAGGCTCGATTATATTTAATATATATTTTTATACGTTCAACTTCGTTTTAATTAATATATAAATTCACTTATATTATGAATTCAATATTTAAACTGATTTAAATATTCAAATACAAATCGGGGAAAATGCGGGACGTTACAAGCCCGATGCTCCACACCTTGCGACGCCACCAATCAGGCCGCGACCCCCCTGCCG
Organism: Allium sativum; assembly: GCA_030737875.1. Lineage (NCBI taxonomy): Eukaryota > Viridiplantae > Streptophyta > Magnoliopsida > Asparagales > Amaryllidaceae > Allium > Allium sativum. The sequence goes on along the minus strand of CM060915.1, from coordinate 972,872,773 downwards.
TTGGCAACACCGCCCATCTACAATTGGAAACCCCCTCCCCTACGACGGAGATTCGATTTTTGGCCAAGGTGAGTTTTAAAAATTGAATTTCCTTTTCAGTTTTTTTACATAGATTAAAATATGATTTTTATATAAATTTGCATTGATTTTAATTTTGGTTTTTAAAATATTTTTAATCGAAGAAAGATTATATTTTTAATCAAAGAAATATCATATTTTTAATTATAAAAAGATTAGATTTTTAATTATAAAGATTTGATTATTAACGATATAAAGATTTGATCTTTAGAAGTATAAAAATACGATTTTTATTATATGTGTAGCGATATAAAAATATAATTTTTTTACATGAAGTGTTATCATAAAAATGTGATTTTTATGTAATGGCTTTACATAAAGATTTGATTTTTAGTTATATAAAAATTTGATTTTTAGTTGTGTAGAAATGTGATTTTCATATATGTAGCAAAGTAAAAATATGATTTTTTTTTAGTGAAGTAAAAATACGATTTTTGTGGTGAAGTAGCAGTATAAAAATAGCGATTCTTAAATATATAAACATCATATTAAAAATGTGATTTTAATAAGAACAGCATAGAGAATACTGCGTTGGAATGTCAAGCAGATCCCGACTGTTCTGAAATTCAGAAATAAAACTGGCGGAGTGGAACCCAAGGTGAGAACTTCTCACTTTAATTTACTTTATAATTAAAAGTATATACTGGAATGTAGACAGTGCTTAGCAGCACCCGACACCATCGTCCACAGACCATGGACGACTTGTTTGATTGTATTACGCTGTGAAAATTGTTTGTGTGAATTTGGTTTGTGATGTGGAATGGAAAATAAAATAAAATATTCATGTGTTGAATAAAATAAATATTCATGTGTTTAATAAAATAAAATATTCATGTGTTGAATAAAATAAATATTCATGTGTTGAAATAAAATAAATATTCATTTACAAATCGGACGATTTGTTTATGTACACTCATTTTACTGATATGGCACTACAAGAAATTTGACCTTTATCTACCAATATTTTACCTACCAATATATATAGGTAGGTAAAGAGAACCTTTATCTACCAATATTTAACGGTAAAATTCATTGGTAGGTAAATGTTGTCAATTTTATGAAATTGTTAAAGGATGATTATCTACCGGTAATTATAGATAGGTAAAATGTATTATCTATGCATATACAGAAGGGGAAGTTTTTTTTGCGATTAACCCCTACATTTTTCTCATATCATTTTAAACTTTCATTAAAAATAATGCTGAGTCATTCGATAATATGTCAAAAAAGTATATTCTAGTAAATTTTTTTAATTGAAGATTTCGCTTACATATCCTACCAATGTTTTTTGTAAAATAATTTCTTTATTAATTATTAATAATTATTTTGAAATATGAAATAAATAATAGTTAATAAACTGATAAACAATAATTAAATTGTAAATAATTAATATTAAATAATCATTCGTTAATAACTTATCATACATTCTTAATTTTTTCCAAAAATTTGATTAACTTTAAATTTTTTGCAAATGTTTCATAGTTTCATGTTAACATGTCATCATTTGAAATGACCAAAACATATTTTCTCTAGTTTATTGCAGAGACACAATTTATACCATCCTCCCCGACTATAAATTTAACAGCTTATTTTAAATTAAATCTAACGGTACAAATCTCAATTCACGTGATCTCTTTTGTAGCCTCAATCCGCATAGTCTCTTTTGATTGGCTACAATATAAAACACAAAAACTGCCACTACAAATAAATACCAATAATCTTCATGACAACTATTTATTATAATTGCTATGTTTACATCCCTTTCTAAAACAAGCGAGGCATTCTTACTTTAAAACTTAATTGATTTTCTTCTCTTTCTAAAAACATGTTTCATGAAATACCCTAATAACTATATTTTTTCAACCTTTTTATTCACACATGAATCTGCACAATAACAACAAAATAACAAAATAATAATGATAAGGGCATCTGATAAATTTGCATCTGTGTATTCTGCAGGCCAAATTAGTATATTTTCTAGCTCTAGCTCCAAAATAAATGTCCAAATCAATTACATTCATGCATATAACAAATAGATTCAATGATATAAGGAAGAGATTCATGCATAAAAGGGAATTAATTACATTCATGTATATCCTCTTATTCTTCTTTTCTTTTATTCTCTGCTATTCTTACATATGATGTTTGAATAATATAATATACATTCAATTCCATTTTAATATTAGATCAATATTTATGGACAAATGAATCAATTCAACGTTGTGTGTGTGTGTATATCTATATAATAAAATTGCCCCCTAAGACAAACCAGGAGACAAACATGGAGACAAAGAGCGGCTGAGATTTATTCTTAGTTTGGACAAAGGACGGCCTGGATTTGTACACACATCGTTTCATTTATTCTTAGCTTACCAAAATCAGCGCACATCATCCCTTTTATAAGTAAATCTATTTAATCGCTATATATATAAGGAATGACTTATGTATAATTGTTAATTACAGCCAAGTAAAATTAATTGTATATAGTATATACAATTAATTTTTTCATATATGCTTATTTCAGATTTGAAATATTGAATGTTTTGTTAAAATTCATTATCTTACATATGATTCATCCCTTTTATAAGTAAAAGGGATTTAAATTAATTGTATATAGTATATACAATTAATTTTTTCATATATGCTTATTTCAGATTTGAACACATCCCCTGTAATTGAGGATTTATTCTTAGTATATGATTCATATGATTCATATCCCGCAAAAACAAATCCACCATCCTAATTTAAACACATCCCCTGTAATTGAGGAACGGTGGATTTTGTTGCATGATTGTTTGCAGTTATTTGGATTGAATTGGCATTGAAAGCTTGCGTGATATATGGAATCAATTTGTATGATTTTATAGCCCTTTGAATGTATGTCGTATGTTTTCTTGCCCCAAAAATGTTGATCAAAACTGGAAACAATTCAAAATAGTTCTTGCCCAATACCATTTCATGTTTTTTTATTTTATTTTTGAATGGAATTTTTAGTGATTGAAATTTATTAAGTTATAGTCTACAGCACAGCTGAAATATAATAATGTATTAAAACTTGCTATAAAAGATTGATCTATACCGTTTTCATTTTCTAAAATATATGTTACATTAAATAGTTAAGGTTTTAGGAAATGGAGTAACATGCAAGTTGAAATCCGCTTGATAAATTTGTCAGTTAATTGATATTTGACATTAAAATGTTGGACCACATGAAATTTTCCTTATACTCTCAACTTATTTTTTTAGTCTTTAAATGCATCATATAAGTGGTACTTGATTTTGGTAAATGATGTTCAGTTTGTAATCTAATTTTATCAGGCAAGTGGCTTTGAGTTTGATTTCATTTTTTTATGAACATTAAAATTAGTAATCTTCAACATAGGGAAATTAAATTTCTCTTCCTTTAATGTGCATTTTCCTTTCTTTACATTAATGTTATCCAATAAAACCTTGATTATATCCTTTGTTGATTCAAATCTGTTTTAATCAAATGCAACCAAGGAATACAAAGAACATAACTGATATATTTGATAATTTGAGTTTGAATTTTATACAATTCAATACAAGTCATTGCTTTTACGATTATGGCATTAAATTTCGTCCAAACATGTGTTCTACATTTCAAAACGTTGTCATTACATAAATGTTGGTGGATATTAGTATCCATGGTAAAAGTATATAATAATTTTCTGTAATTTTAATCTTTGATATAAGGAAATAGGGCATGCAGGGATATAAAGGTTTATTAAATATAGCATAGTATTTCAATCAAAATTTAATATTCGTACGATTAGCACATTTAACGTCTTTCCTTAAAAACAAAGAGTGTCATTCTCTAATGCTTTTTGAATTTCTATCTAACGTATCCAACGTCTGTATATAAAAAGAAAATACGTTTTTCTCTAGCACTCTTTGAATTTCTATAAAATTTAATACCCGTATTATTTAGCATATTTAACGTCTTTACTTATAAAGAGAATACCCTATTATTGAACACAGTTTGCATTTACTAAATTAGTTGATGAACATAGTAGGAATGCAACTAGATACTAAAGGATCAGCTTTATATTTTTGAAATAATTATGTACTTATGTTACATGGCATCCTAGGTTGAAAACTATCGTAACTTTCATTTTAGCATATCTTCCTCATATTATTCTTCTCTTGGTTAAAAAAAACTGAATTTCAATTAGATTTAGCCCAAAATATGTAAATTAATCATTATTTAATGAGGTCTTTATGCTAGGTCTTGCATCCGAAATTGGCGTTGTGGTTTCAACTTTGGATAGTTTGGCTTACCAAATTTTGGTCAACATGTTGTAGTTTTCTGATATAGGTGTTTTCTTATTCCACCTATAAAAATTAGGCATTTTTAAAGAAATAGTTAGTTCAATAGGATTTGAGCTTTTACTCTTGCTAGATTTCCATTTTATAATTTGGATTCCTAAAAATATCATATAACTCCTTAGAAAGTTTTGAAAATATTGCTATAATTATTTTCTTTATTTCATATAAACTATGTTTTTTTAATGTTATTTGTCTTCTTCACCCATATATAATTTGACCAAGTTGTTGTCGAGCAACTATGTAAAATCATAAATATTTGTTTCTTTGCATATTATTTAACACCATACTTTTGTTTTCAACTTTCAGTATTCCACCAATTAGAAATTGCTGTTTATGAATCAACTTGCACTAATTCAGAGTTTGCCTTTTATTACGGTACCTATATTATTATCAGTATATCTTATTTAGCACTTAATAATCTTTTCATTAGGTAAATGGATGCAAACATATGATATCACAAGCCTATGAAGCATTAATTACTCAACATCAAATATGAAGTAAAATTGGAGTGTTGTGATCACATTACACTTCACAGGAATGTCTAATTTGCAAGAACAAAAAAAATACTTTATCATTCATATACACATTTAATTGTTTAGAAATATCATTTAACTGTTATGTTATTAATATACTTCAATGCTTTTTGAAATTATTCCACGAAATGTAATAAAATTCTCTCCATGGAGTTTTAGCAAATTGTAAGAGCTAGAAATTTTTATATGATTAATGTCTTCACATAGTGTATTTATGTTAATGTTCAAAAAGATGCATGGAAAGCTTGCAAGCCCAGCAAGCAAAAGGTTTATGAGACAGAGCTTTATATCTGTTTACATAATATTTGTGGCACAACGGTCCATACGCGAAGCGCGAGCCGTGATCATGCGTGAAGCGCATGCCATCATCACGCGCAAAGCGTGTGCCTTGATTACGCGCGAAGCGCGTGCCATCATTACGTGCGAAGCGCGTGCCGTTACGCTCTTCGCGCGAAGCGCATGCCGTTACGACCACGCGCGTGCAAACTACAACACCCCGTACTCTATGCTCCCGTGCAAACTACAACACCCCGTACTCTATGCTTCCGTGCAACGCACGGGTTTCCACTCGTATATATATATATCTCAAGAGTTTGTGTTAATTAATGTACATCTTTTTTCTTTAATTCCTTTTAAATTTATTTCATATTTGTTTTGTTAAAACATGGTTGGCATTAGCCTTGCTTAACGTTTGTGTTAATTTATCAAGAGGTACCATTTAACATTTGTATGAAATAAATGGTAACATATTACCGTTGATTAATATATACATGATAGACTCAATACTTGATATAAATGGCAACATATTAACGTTTGTGTTAATTTATTTCATACTTGTATAAATTAATTGCAATTGATTAACGTTAATTAACGTTAATTTATACATGGTAGCATTTATAAATGGTAAAATTTGTATAGATTAATTTATTAAATAAATGGTTAACATTACATGGTAACAAGTTAATTTACACATAAAATGGTACCATGTTAATTTACATATAAATTAACCTAAATTAATATGGTACCATTTTTTACATGGTAACATATTACTTGTATAAATGGTTACATGGTAGCATTTATTAATATTAATAAATGCTTACTGACGCTAGTATTCACCACAATTTTAATGTGTAGAAAACCTTTTATTTTCATCCCTAGAGGTAATTTATTTTTTCCTTTTTCTTCCTTCCTTCTTGTCTTACGTTATCTATTTATTTATTTACAAATGGCTAGAAAAATGGATCTGGTTTATGGGGATGGTAGCGTTCGGGTCATGGGTTCAGTTTCTGAAGCTATTCACAATGCTAATGGTCATGCTACTAGGTAATTAACTTATATTGTTTACATCCCTTTTTTCTTTTCCTGTTTTACAAATTTCTTACCTCAATCAATTTTCTTTATTTTATGTGTGGAAACATTAGGATCATACCAAGGACTCTAATGGCTAAAGAGGTGATCTTGGCTTAAAATTCATATCTAATAAAAGTCAAAGGTTTCATTCTCATATTTGGTTTATTATGTAGTTAGTTGGAGAAACATATGGGGTAGTGAAAGAAGTGAGCGACATTCATCAAAGAAAGGCAGAAATGGCTAAGCACTCTGACGAATTTTATTTTATCTTTCCTTCGTTTTATATTTTCTGATATTATTCTACTACATTCCTAGGTGGTTATGGAACATTAGAAGAGCTACTTGAAGTTATAACATGGGCTCATCTTGGTATCCATAAAAAACTGGTTAGTGATAATTGAAGATATATTAACATTTGTATTAATTTATTTCATACTTTTGTAAATTAATAGTAGTTGATTAACGTTAGTTTATACAAGGTAGCATTTATAAATGGTAACATTTGTATAAATTAATTTATTAAATAAATGGTTAACATTACATGGTACCATGTTAATTTACATATAAATTAATGTAAATTAATGTGGCATCATTTCTTACATGGTAACATATTATTTGTATAAATGGTTACATGGTAAAATTTATTAACGTTAATAAATGCTTGCACTTGTATAAATTAACGTTACTCAACTTCATACTTGTATAAATTAACGTAAATTAACATGTTACCATTTAATGTTAGTTAACGTTAAAACAAGTATGGAATAAATGGTAACATATTAACGTTTGTGTTAATTTATTTCATATTTGTATATATTAACGTTAATATGTTACCATTTAATATTTGATTCATATCAATTTTAATTAATTCTCATATATTTGTTTCATTTTCAATGCTAATTTAATTTGATTTGATGTTGATCTCACTTGATAACTTTCTACTAATCTTTGATTTGGTATAAAACTAATTGATTGGATTTTAAAGCTTATATTTATGTTTTGCCTTATATTGGAAGGAAAAAGCTAATAAATCTATTATGATAGGTACACACACTCATTTCACCCTGTCTAGAAAAATTGTGCGAAACAACCTAACTTACTGAGGTAAATAAATTTATATCAAAATTATATTTGCAAATTAAATTGTTTCTTTTCAATTTACTATGCTATTTTATTATGACAGGTACGAGAGACGACTGGACAAATTCTGGATCAAGGAGCCGATGACTAAAACTAGAGTGAGAGTATGAGTGACTGACTGTGTACATGTATATGAGTGAATTAGTATGTAGTAAGGAGCCAATGTACATGAGTGAAATGTTGTGAGGAAGTGTATGTATAAGTGATTATATAATAGTGAGGAAACAGTATGTGTATAATTCGAAAGTGTAATAAATATTTAATTGAATAAATATTTGTTATTTTCTTAAAAATAAATTCTTTGTAAATATTCAATTCTTGTAAATATTTAATTATAACAAATAATGCCATATGGCCTAAAAAATGATGTCATGTGCACTAATCAAATGATGACACATGGACAAATTATTGTTTAACACATGAACCAACCATTAAATGCCAAGTGTCGGCATTAATATATGCCATACGTATACTATTACGACAACCATGTCAGCATCCATGTAGGATGACACATCACCAGCCATGTCAATAGCCATCTAGGATGACACATCATCAAACAAATCAGTTGGTGACTCATTATTCAAGCCATAAGGTAGTGGGGTCCATTGATTCTTTTACCTACCAATATCAATAAGTGTAGGTAAATCTCTTTCTCTACTAAGCTTTACCTACCCAATTTCTACCAATTCAATATTGGTAGCTAAAATATATTACCCACCATTATGTTAGTTTTACCTACGCTTACAATTGGTAGGTAAAGACCTCATTTTCTTGTAGTGTGGATTGGGACGATATATATTACACATCGCCCAACGGCACGAATAAAATATGTGTTTGTTGATTGAAACCCCACACGGGTATTGGGATGATGATTGACGTATACTAATCCCAAATGTTTAGTTGTATGTCAATCAATAGGTTGACAAGCTGTTGTAAGCGTTGATTATTTATATGTAATGTGTAACAACCCGCAAATTCTAAACCAATTTTAAATTTTTATTTCAGAATATTTTAATGAATTTTGAGGACATAATATAATTTATTATTAATAATAATGGCTAGAATTTATTTTTTATCGAAGTCAGAACGAATAAATTTAATTTAAATATAAATGGAGTTAGAAATGGCGCGGTCGTTTTAAAATTTGATTTTAAACTTTAACTGAATGTGCAGGATTCAAAATAAATCAGAATTGAGTGAAACCAGAAATATTTAAATCTGTTTAATCATATCTTTCTAACGAATCTGAAAAATTGAAATTTCATAGCGGAAATCAAAAGTTATGGCCAATTCAATTTTCAGAAAGGTCGGTGTAGAATTTATATATATATTATATATGGCCCGAAAGGCTACTTTTCACATATGCAGGAAATTGGACTCGAAACCACTTCCATTGAGTTCGGAATGATGTTTCTGCATTGAAAAACAGTAAACACTTATATATTTTTAGTTTCGGAAATTATTTGTTTAAAAATGTATTTTTAATATTAAATATATTGGCCTTAAAAATAGTCATTTTTCAAACGACCTCTGTTTTCGATGAAACCACTTTTGTTGGAACCAGAATGTCAAATTATTGCTAGATTTCAATTTTCAGAATTTTTTGAATTAATATGTGAGTGTGGCAAAAGAAAATGTGTTTTGACTATTTTAATTAAATTTAAATGACCTGAAAATAGCCATTTTTCAAACAGTCTTAGAATTCGACGAAAATAATTTTGTTGGATTCGTATCGTCATAAGAAAGCTAAAAATAATTTTTCTACAATTTTCTAAGGTCATATGTGGCCCCGGCATATTTAAATGTACGGTCAATATTTAATTAATTAATTTTTAATGGGATTTTAAATAAAATTTCTATATATTTCGCAATTGGACCCCGAGACCCATCCCATTGCGTTCAAAAGGCCTCAAAACGTTAAGATCGACTGTAAGCAAGCTCAATTCGGAGACAGCCCGCATTTTCACCTTTATAACACATTTTTAATAATAAAAAAATAAAAAAATCCGAAAATAAAACCCTAACCCTAAAAAAATGCAGCCGCCGCCTATTGATTTCGAAGGCCAGAAATTTCCCAAATTCAAACGTCAATTTCTCTCAGTCCGTTCAACGAAAATCAACAAACTATATATCAAATCGAAGAGGACGGAGAGCTCTACAAATCCATATGGTTAAGATCGGGTTTTGGTGCACGGATTTCGCGAATTCTGGCGAGGAAGTGGGGGCGTTCGGGTTTGATTTTTGAGGCGAGGAGGAGGCCGAGTTGGGTGGCCTTCTGGGCGGTGGTGGCTCGCGGGCGGAGCGTCGGATTGGCGGGGTCTGATCGGCGGTCGGTGGCTCGGAGGGGGGCGCGCGCAGGAGGCTTGAAACAGCGTGATGGGTTCGGCCGTGACTGAGTAGCGTGAGGAAGAAGGTCTAAATATTTTATTATTTTATTTATTTTAATATTTAATTTATCCGATCTTTAAAAATCAATATCTCTTTCATACAAGGTCCGTTTCTCGAACCATCAATTGCGTTGGACTCGTCTTTCAGAGATCTTCGCGATGGCGTAGACCAGAGCTGATTCTGAGACAGTCGAATTTTCAGCCATATCGATGTGAGAATTCTGAATTTTATTGTTTAATTAATTATAAATTATTTTTCTTGCGTTAAAAATAATTGTATAATGATGTAAATTCAGATCTGAAATGTTCTGTGATTGTTGAATTGTTGATGATTGCTTGTGGTATGTTTGTTGGTTATGTTATGATAGATCCGCATTGAAATCTCATTTATGGTTGAATTTTATTTGCAATTAGAAAATAAATCTAAATTTAGATTTAAATCATATTTTATTCAGATCTAGTTATTCTAATTTATATAAAAAAAAATAAAAAAAAATTATTATTTTTATTATTCTGAGATGAACCATAGAATTTGATCGACAAATAAAAACTAATTTTTATTTTTTGGTATTACAATAGAATTTGATCGACAAATAAAACTTTATTTTTGTTTATTTGTTGACTTTGCAACTAAAATGAACAACAAATAAAACTTTACTTTTATTTGTTTTCTTTGCAATAAGATTTGAACGACAAATAAAATATTTTTTTTATTTGTTTATTTACAATAGAATATGAACAACAAATAAAATATATTTTTAATTGTTTAGATTACAACAGAAGTTGGCTAACTAATAAAAATCCTATTTTTGTTTGTTTACGTTCAGAACACGGTTTATGAATTACAATAAAAACATAAAACGTTCATTTGTTTGAATTGAAACCATGTTAGCGATAAAATTTACATTTTTATCGTATATATAGAATAGACTAAAAAATGTTCATCTATTTGAAATGAAAACATGAAACATTAAAAATCTTATTTTTAATGAAAAGAATTATTCATATGAAAATTGTTCATGTTAAAATTAAAGTGTTGAAAACATTAAAAAAATCACATTTTTAATGTAAAAATGATTCATATGAAAATTGTTTATGTTAGAATTATCGAAAAACAAAGTTATCCTTTTTATTTGCTTTTGTTGAAATGTTAGAAATAAATCAAAAAGATTACATTTTTAATGTAATTAGAAATAAATTAAAAAGAGTACATTTTTCAATGTAATTAAAATTGAAATAAAATGATTACATTTTTCAATGTAATTAAAATTGAAGTAGAATGATTACATTTTCAATATAATTAATATTTAAATAAAAATAACATTTTGGTTAAAGCATAGGTATTGAGATAAGAGATCACATTTCTGGCCAAACTTTATTAGTGAACATTTTTGGCCAAACTTTATTAGTGAACATTTTTGGCCAAAACTTTATTAGTGAAATGAAAATATCACTTTTGTCAAAACTTGACTATTGAATTGAAATTTTCATTTTTGTCAAAACCTGATTATTGAATTGAAAATATCATTTGTGTCAAAACTTGATTACTGGAATGAAAGTAACAATTTTGTTTACATTTTATATGTAAATAAGAAATTATTTTCAGAAGGTACATAGGAATTGGGTAGATATTTTATTCATGTTTTTCAACGCAAATAAACATAGAAATTAAAAGTTTGCTTTTCATTTGCACTTTTCAATGCAAATACAGCATGGAATAAAAATTCATTTTTCCTCATTTGCATCTCACAATGCAAACATAACTTGAAAATAAAAAAAAGTACATTTTTATTTGTGTTCGACAACACAGATAAAACTAGAAAATGAAACATATATTGAAAATAAAGTTTTGTTCTTCATTTTGTGTTCAAAAACGTAAATATATTTTGAAAATAAAGTTTGTACTACTATTTACATTTATCAATGCAAATATTCAATGAAACTATAGTCTATTTTCTTTATCTACATTTACCAATACAAATGTACACACTTTTATACATTTAATAGAATTTGTTTAAATTATACTTTGAAAATAAATTTTGTTCTTTTATTCACTAATGTATATATAATTTAAAAACAAAACTATTCTTTGTTTGCATTCATAAACACAAATACTCTTTTAAATAGAATTTGTTTCTTTTATTTACATTCACTAATGTAAATACACATTGGAAATGAGTTCCCTTTTACATTTGCTCAAATATACTTTTAAATAAAAAGCTACATTTGTTATTTGCATTCCTTGTTGCAAATAAAACCTTAAAATAAAGTTCATCTTTGTTTGCAATTCATTAATGCAAACAAATCATCAGATTGAAAATTATATTCTTGATTTATAATTTTGATATGAATAAAGATTGTTTGAAATAAAGAATAGCATTTAAAAGTTACATTTTAATAACTAAACATTCACATTTTTATCATTAAAGTAAAATAGACAAAAACACTCATTTTGTCTAAATTAAAAGAATGAAACAAAATATAGCATTGGCATATTTTATTTGAATTGAAACACAAATTATTCTTTTTTGTAAATTTATATTAGTTAAAACCAATTATTCATTTTTGTTAATTTACATTAGTTAAAAATAATTATTCATTTTAATCAATTTATACTAGTTAAACCAAATTTTACATTTTGTCAGAAAGATTCATTTTTGTCAAAATGAATTATTTGAAGCAATTTATATATAGATATATATATGTATATATGTTTGGCAAGATATATACTTGTCAAGATAGGTTAGTTAAATCAAAATATTTATCATCTTGTCTCATTAGAATTGCCAAACAAAATAACCATTTTTGTTTAGAGTTTAAATTAGCAAAATAGAAATTGTCAATAGAGACAAAGTTATTATGCTTATTCATTCGTTGCGATAGAGATAGTAACGACCCGGAATTTTGGGCCGAATTTAAAAATTTTATTTTAATTATTTTAATGGGTTTTTAATATTTGAAATAATTTATTTTATATAATAACGACTATAAATTTATTTTAATTGAAGTTAAAACGAATAGATTCTATTTAAATTATAAAAGGAGTTAGAAATAGCGCGGTAGTTTTAAAATTTGAATTTTAACTTTGACTGACTGTACAGGATGAAAAATAAATCGGATTTTAGCGAAACCAAAAATATTAGAATCTATTTAAAAATATCTTTCCAACGAATCCGAAAAATTGAAATTTCATAGCGAGAATCAAAAGTTATGTCCAATTCAAAATCTCAAAAAAACGCTATGGAATTTATATATATAATATATAGGACCCAAAACGCTACTTTTTACATACGAATGAATTGGGACTTGAAACCACTTCCATTGAGTTCAAAATGATGTTTCTGCATTAATAAAGTATAAACACTTATATATTTCAAGTTTCGGAAATTATTCATATTTATTTGTATTTTTAATATTAAATATATACGCCTTAAAAATGGGAATTTTGCAAACGACCTCCGAATTCGACGAAACCACTTTCTTTGGATTCAGAATATTAAATTATTTTAGACTCCAAACTTCATAATTTTTGAAGCTAGTATGTGGTCGTAATAAATTTTACGTGAAAAACAGTCAATTTTCAGACTTTAAAAATATGAATATCGTTCGGTTCTAATGTGTCCTGTTCTTGAGCTTTGTAAATCAAAGCTTTGATACTAAATGTGACGACCCAAACTTCCCCATAAAGGAAAGCCGGAATGCTTTGAGAACAACACACATCAGAACACGAAATAGAAGAATATTTTATTGCTGTTACAACAATTACATCAGAGTACAAGAATTTTCCAGAGTATGAATAATAATATACATTGGAAATACAATAATATCAGAGACTAAATTACATTAAAATAGCGGCAGAAAAATAATACAAATATACAACTGAAAGGAATACACGGATACAGAGCTTTCCGAATACCGCTTCAGCTGTAAATCAGGATCCTGTAAATATATCTGCAAAAAAGCTACTCGACTGCCCGTGTGGAAAATATGGGCACCCGAGTTTGCCAGTGAAACAAACTACAGGTCAGTCATGGGACTGGTATGAGAAATCTTAACTTAACTTATCTAATAATAAGGCTAATCACAGGGTCACGCCGCTAACGCGGAACAGGTTTACTCCTTTGGATTGCCAGTGCATAAAATAAGGTAAATCGTTAAAAACGCAATGCTTTTTAGAAAAATGAAACCATAATAAGACCCAAGTCCCATCACACAATGCAACGCAAATCGGAGGATAGGGTTTCACCTTATAATGGTCAAGAGATGCTTGATACGATAAAACGGATTTGATATTAGTGAGTATATATTTTTTAAAAACCATTTCAATCATAATATATCAATCATAGACGGCATGGGTACCATATATCATGTCGCCATACTAGTTCTACATTCAAAACCGCAAGGTCGTATTGGAAATTGGATTTCCATCATGAGTCGAGGCTAGGGGCAAGCTCCTCTCCAATTTGAGACACTCTAGCAAATGCCTCAGGATCACACCTATGGGCAACCCTTGGATCTTCAGGGCCGGTCCCCGCCTATCAGCAGTGGATTGGTTATGCCTGAACACATGCTTCCCGGTCCCTTTGGACCTATAGTATGACCACTAACGGCCTATAAAAATCCGAGGCACCTCAAAATCCATCATCCACATAAGTAAAATGTCAGCCAGTTTAAGCATTGACACTACTCCTAGCTAGAAAGAAACATGTGCACTCCCTGCAGTCCTAATCCCGTTTTTGACGCATACCGGGGTGTGAGGCTCGCGAAGTCACGATATACACAAAGTTATGCCATAATAGGCTATACTTTGATCATCCCACAAGGCCCTTCTTTTCAACAAAAGCCTTGATCATTTGCATCTTGGCATGCCACATTATCAGACCATACCATATCATTGATTCATCTATCGATATATAACAGGGTGTTAAGCAAGAGAATAAATTCTCCGCCACCAAACAACTATATATTAAATAGAGATCAACGAATACAATATAAAGGAATACAATGTCAGACACATAATCCATTTATCAGTCCGTTCTGGGTCTGAACGAAACCATATCCGGTAGATCTCCAAATACGTCTGAATGATCACCAATTTTTCCCTCATTTTGGGTGTACGGTCCAATCAAGATATCAATAATCATCCATTCGATATGGAAATTTCCCGGTCTTCAATAACCGTTTTCATCATCGATCTTCAATCGTCGTATGAATTATTCAGAATGGGTTAAACCCGGTCTTTCTGAATAATTTGCGTAATTTAAAATCATGTGCTTTAAAACACAACCAACGCCTCATTCCAATCAAGAGTATTCTTTGATTTTAATTTAAACCAAATTAAGGTTTATTCAACTAGTCGGGATTAACGCCTTACCGAAGTAATCATTAATAAATATCCCATTCCCAACCTACACAACCCATGGAGTAAACTGGTGGTACTCCATATCTAACACCCAATGTGTTACGGTAAACTTAATTACCGTTTTATCAATCAAATCTAATTAAAGAATTAACTACCGCTTGGAGTAAAATTAGTGGTACTCCATTATCGTTCATTTCTTGAATTAAGTAAATTTAATTACTTTTATCCTCATTCAATCCAATTAAAGATTCATTAAAACTATATTTAGTTTTAATCTTCAAGAATCATTATTTAATGATTATTTAACTTTCAAGAAATAATCTTTCCTTTAACTGGGTTAAAGAACAAATGTTGCTTAAAAACATCGTTCACAATAAACCCAAAATCGTATTTCAATTTAATATGTTAAATTGAAACTTCTCTTTAGAATATTTCACTAAATCTTAGTTAAAAGATTTATGAATTACAAATCTAAATTTCACTGTCAATCGGGTTTAAAGAACTAATGTCATTTAAAAACATTGTTCGCAATCAACCCAAAAGTCAGTTTCACTTAATTTCAATTATGTTTAATAATTGGAAATCTTATTTAAATCCTGATTAAAAGATTTATTCTTTTCCAAATGGGTTTAAGAACAGTGTTATTTAAGACACTATTCAGGACAAACCCAAATTTTAATTTGACATTAAATATCATGCTTTGAATAGAAATTATATCGATTTATGTTCAATATCAAATTCTGAAAATTAACGTATATCAAATTGGGAATAACGATATTAATATCTTTCAAATTCCCACAATAATATCCGTATAATCACAAAATCCAATACTGAAATAATCCGAAGATTATTTACATTCAAATCCATTCCAATATATGTATTGGAAAATCTTGGTTTTATTAAAACCACTTTAATCCTTTTATTTATTTTAATTAATTTATTAAAATAAATAAATCACTCATTCTTTTACGTTGAAATGTATATCTACATTAAAATGAATCTTTTTCATTCTTTTGAAACAAATTAACTAAAAAAAAAAGTATTCTTTCTAATGTAATCAATCTTAAATAAAAATGAAATCTTTTTAATGTAATCTTCTTAGTTCAACCTTTATTACATTGAAAAATGTAATATTTTCATTTCAATCTTTATTTTCAATTCAGTCTTTGTTACATTGAAAAATATAATATTTTCATTTCAAATTTACTTTCAATTTAGTCTTTATTACATTGAAAAATATAATATTTTCATTTCAACTTTATTTTCAATTCAGTCTTTATTACATTGAAAAATGTAATATTTTCATTTCAACTTTATTACATTGAAAATGTAATATTTTCCTTTTAAACTTTATTCTAAAATGTTTATAAATTCGTTTATAAAACGATTCCAACTTTTATTTCAATTTTAAATCCAAATTGAATATTCTATCTATTATCATATTAAAATAATATTATTTCCAAAATATTTATTTTGGAATTAGCTCTTTAAAACATGCATTATAAAATGTATAAAATAAATCGATAAACACGTTTGGGTTAAAATGGTGTTGCTATTTAAAACAGATTAAATAGCTCAATCCATTATCATATTCATTTATATTTTACATTGGGCCAGACCTCCCACATTAAGCCTACGACTTGTGGATGCTGGATATGCCGGTTGGTTCCGGGCAGACTTATCCCACAAGTTGGGCTTAACCTCATGTCATGGCCCAATTCGTATTTGCGCACTTGGACCTCTCACATTATGCCCAACATTTGTGGCTGCTGGATAAGCCGGGCAGTTCCGTGCAGACTTCC
Organism: Allium sativum; assembly: GCA_030737875.1. Classification (NCBI taxonomy): domain Eukaryota; kingdom Viridiplantae; phylum Streptophyta; class Magnoliopsida; order Asparagales; family Amaryllidaceae; genus Allium; species Allium sativum. The sequence goes on along the minus strand of CM060915.1, from coordinate 972,855,774 downwards.
ACTACAAATGTGACCTAATCTCGTGTCCAAGTACAATTAAAATTTTATAATTATAATTAACTTTTCTAAAACGTATTCTTTGAAAATATCCTTTCCATTAAAGAATCTTAATTTTAAATATTCTTTAATTCTAAAATGTCGTGATTCCAAATATCTTCACTTACCTTTCAAATCTTTATAAATATTTGAACTTTCCATATTGTTATAACAATTAATAATAATCTTCCCAAAATGTCTTATTTTGAAATCAAATCTATTTATTGCCACATAATGACAAATAAATGTAATCTTTCCAAAACGTTCAAATTTCGAAATCAAACTTTCTTATCTTAAAATGTGGACAGTAAATATGTAATCTTTTTAATTGAATCTCCTTTATTATAACTTTTAAACAATAAAGATATAATCTATTTAAATCAACGCCAATTAATTCTATTAATTGAGTATAAATTAAAATATTCATTAATTCAAAATGATAACAATAATATTAATCTTTTCAAGATGTTCAGTTTTGAAACAAATCTTCTTAATTTAACATGTTAACAATTAAAAAGGGTATCTTTTAATTCTAATCTTTTATTGTAACTTTTTACTAATAAAAAAATGTTATCTTTCCAATTCACTCTTTTTATTGTAACTTTGACAATACATACCTTCCCATTTGAAAACATGGAAACCATCCTTTGGTTCTTTTAATTGAATATTGGATTATAATATTCTTTAACTCAAAATTGGAATGAGACTCACACAATTTCCATGTAATTTAATTACACGGATTTCAAACATTGCACTTATTCCATAATAATGTCAACCATTCACATAACAGCCAAAGTGCAATTTACACAAAACACAAGAGTGATGTGTAGTCAAATATCAACCCAAGACCCATTTGGGGTTTCAGCCAACACATAATTTTGTGCACTTGGGCGAGGTGTAAAATAATCGTCCCAATCAACATCAAAAAGTCAGGTAACTTGTCAATGGCAGTGTAACATCATTTTAAATTATCATAAATAATAAATCATTAGTTTAACCTGTTGAATATTTTCAATTTCAAACATAACATGACATGACATCCAAATCCACAATCCGTTCAACAAACAATTACTTCCATCGCCAATAATTTATTTACATTTAATTATAAAAATAAATAACTATTTAAAAATTGAGTGAGCAAAAGAGTTCTCACCTTTGCCGGCTTTAAATGACGGTTCAGGCCCAATTTTGGCCCAAGATCCAACTTGCTCCAAATTGGGCGGTAGTTAGTGTCGTTACGAAGCTCTCGACTCGCTGATCGCAGCAAATCCTGTTTCACGCGATTTCGGGTTCGTATCACAAAGTTATGAATTTTCGAAGTTTGTAATAATTAAATAATTAATTTAAATTATGAAAATTACCCAAATTTTCAACTTGCTCAGAATTGGACAAAATTACTGCTCGCTCGAAGCCCTTGACATAACGATCTCAACAGATTCAGTTTCATGCAATTTCCATAACGTGACAAAAAGTTATGCACTTGCGAAGTTAACAAATCGATTTAAATAATATTTAAATTTGTAAAAATTACCCAAAATTTCAACTTCCTCCAAATTGGACAAATTTTGTGTCCACGCGAAGCTCTCATCGCCACGATCACAGCAGACCTGAAATCGTCAAATTTCGATCTCGTATGTAAAAGATATTGCATTACGAACATTGAATATAAAATTAAATAAATGTTTCGCGTTTAAGCCCTTAACCTTTTTTTTTCAAACAGCACCCTGAACTTAAAATGCTCGCCATGACCAAACCGTAAGTCGGAATTGCACGAACTAGCGCCATTCTCTCCGGCTTCTCCCCCTCTTTCCAGCCTGGTGGTTCCCCCTCCAGTTCGTCACGTGGGGTCCACGATCTGCAGTTGAAAGGAAAAGTGCAGTTACCGTTCATCTCAGTTCTGCGGCCGCCTCGATACTCCAAATGCCACCAATTTTTGTCAGTAGCTAGATCTCGACCTCCCGAACAACTTCTGTTTGGGTCACTTCGCCTGAAAATGCACGGATCGACGGGAAATTGCTCATCTTTGCGAGTGTCCTGTTTTCAGCACCCCTCCAGTAAAATTGACATTCCGGCCAACTACGGCCACCTGAGACCATTCCACTACCGCCAGAAGAACCGTATGCTTCCCCTCTACCACTGCCCGAAGTCAATCGACCTATCTCTCTTCGTGGGACCCGTAGTGAACAAATAACCGAAATCAGCTTTCTGTCTTTTAAGCTAGATTCTGGCGAATCCGTGTGACGATAGGTCTTAAATTTTTCATGGTAGATAAAGGATAAGAAGATGAAAAAAACCCAGAAAGGGTTTGATCCGATTTTGTTCTGATTGAGAGATATAAATTATTTTGTTTTCAGGGGCTAATTTGCAAAATAAATTTTAGAGGAGAGAGCCGCTATGGAATAGAGGAAGAAGAAGGTGGCTATGTTTTGTCTTAGGGTTCAGCTAATGATAGCACTTATGATGTTTTATATGGGTTAATAATTAAATTAGGCCCACTACCCTTATTTTAACCTCTTTTGTAATTTATCTTCTTCAAATTTTGTCTGTTTTCTTAGTTTAAAAATCCGTGTAAACACCTACGTATTCCATTTTTTATGAAAATTGAAACATAATTATTTCTTGACATTACGAATCCATAGAAACTGGTTTCAATGAATTCCGAGTCCGTTTGAATAAATAGCGAATTTTTAAAGTCTGAAAATTGACTGTTTTTCATTGTAAAATTTATTACGACCACATACTAGCTTCGAAAATTATGAAATTTGGAGTCTAACAATAATTTAACATTCCGAATCCATAGAAAGTGGTTTCGTCGAATTCGGAGGTCGTTTGCAAAATTCCCATTTTTAAGGCGTATATATTTAATATTAAAAACACAAATAAATATGAATAATTTCCGAAACTCGAAATATATAAGTGTTTATACTTTTTCAATGCAGAAACATCCTTTTAAACTCAATGGAAGTGTTTTTGAGTCCCAATTCATTCGTATGTAAAAAGTAGCGTTTTGGGTCCTATATATTATATATATAAATTCCATAGCGTTTTTTTGAGATTTTGAATTGGACATACCTTTTGATTCCCGCTATGAAATTTCAATTTTTCGGATTCGTTGGAAAGATATTTTTAAATAGATTCTAATATTTTTGGTTCTGCTAAAATCCGATTTATTTTGCATCCTGTACAGTCAGTCAAAGTTAAAATTCAAATTTTAAAACTACCGCGCTATTTCTAACTCCTTTTATAATTTAAATAAAATCTATTCGTTTTAACTTCAATTAAAATAAATTTATAGTTGTTATTATATAAAATAAATTATTTCAAATATTTAAAACCCATTAAAATAATTAAAATAAAATTTTTTAAATTCGGCCCAAAATTCCGGGTCGTTTCAGAGATATTTTCTTGTCATCATTATATGTATTGTGTATTACACTTCCATTCACAAGTTACCCGATTTGTGTATGTGATTGGGACGATAATTTTTCACACATCGCCCAAGTGCACAAATGAGCTTATTATTGGTTTGTTGGTTGAAACCCCACACGGGTGTTGGGATGAAATTTACATACACTAATCCTAATATTTAGTTGTATGTTGATCGTTAGATCGACATGCTGCGATAAGCGTTATTATTTAATTTTAATGCTTAAACAGTGGAAATTACACTTTGGATGTAGATGGATGATTTGATGATTATACTGTTATTATCATATATATGATGTGTGTGTGAAATCCATGTAACCCAAATTATATGGTAAATGTTTGAGTCGCATTTCGATTCAGGTGTTCTTTTAAATAAGAAAATTTATACATTAGAAATCCTTTTTATATAAAGTGCATATATTTTCATAATATATTTTTAATCAACTATATGTTAAAACAAAGAATATTTGTAAGAGAAAGAATTTGTAATATAAAGTATACTTTTCATTTAGAGTCTTTTATATAAAGAATATTTTCAATGTTTACTTTAAATTATGATTTTAATTGATATTTAAAGGGAGATCTTTTATTAAGATTTCTAGAATTCGTAATTATAAATAAATTGAGATGTGAAGTGGATTTATCGTGGATGATGTTTTAAACGACATTTGTCCTTTAATCCAATTTACATTGAAATTATTATTTGGAACTTATGAATTCTATTTTATAGATTTAAAAAGGGCATTTTCTAAAAATCAAGTTTTTCAATTTAATATATTAAATTGGAATTAAGTGGAAACTCGATTGGTAATAATCGAGATGGGCTTCTGTAAAAGAAGACCGATATTATATATGGAATTTAAGAGGCTTTGCCATTATTCCATTTATATTATTAGTATGATACAGAAATCTATATCGATTATGTATTGATTTGATTTCTGTGGAATTCCATATTTCGGAAATTGATTTATAGATTTTATTTTCAGAGTTTATCTTTGATAAAATTAATGATAATCTTCTAATACGAATATCTTATTAAAAGAATACTCGGAGTTGGAATGTGGCGAAATGTGTGATTCTCCAATATTTGCTTTTTAATCCCAAAATACGCGAGTTATTCAGAAAGACCGGGTTTAACCCATTCTGAATAATCATCACGACGATCAAGAGAAGAAGATGAAGACGGTGATTGAAGACCGAAGGTTTTCACATCGTTGGGATGATGATGACTGGTATCTTGAATTGGGATTGGCCTTCCAAGGCAAGGTATTTGGTAATGATCATCCAAACGCATTTGGAGATCGACGGACACATTGTTTCGCTCAGACCCAGAGCAGGCTTGTAAATGGATTGTGTGTCTGACATTGTATTCATTTTTGCTGTATTTGTTGAACGCTACTGATTATATATTTCTGTTTGGTGGTGAAGAATTTATTCTTTACTTATCACCCTTCTCTAGGACGTATGAGCTTAGAGGTTATATACATATTGGTAGATGATCAATAATATGGTAGGGTCTGACAATGTGACATGCTAAGATGCAAATGATCAAGGTTTTGTTGAAAAGAAGGCCTTGTGGTTGATGATCAAAGCATAGTCTCATTAGGCATAGCTTTGTGTATATCGTGACTTCGCGAGCCTCACACCCCGGTATGAGTCAAAAACGGGATATGGACCATAGGGAGTGCACACGTTTCCTTCTAGCTAGGAGTGGTGTTTGGGCTTTGACACGGCCCGGCATTTTACTTATGTGGATTATGGATTGAGGTACCTCAGGTTTTTATAGGCCGGAAGTGGTCATATTATAGGTCCAAAGGGACCGGGAAACGTGTGTTCAGGCATAACTAATCCACTACCGTTAGGTAGGGACCGGCCCTGCCGCATCCAAGGGTTCACTGCGGGGGATCCTGAGGCATTTGCTAGAGTGTCTCGAATCGGAAGAGGACGATCCCTAGCCTCAATCTCATGATGGAAACCCAATTCCCAATACGCCCTTGCGGTTTTGATTGTATAACTAGTACGACAACATAGTATATGGTACCTATGCCGTCTAGGATTGATATTATATTTGAATGTTTAATATATATATATACACTAATAATAATATTGTTTTTACGTATCAAGCATCTTTTGACCATTATAAGGTAAAACCCTATCCTCTGGTGTGCGTTGCATTGTGTGATGGGACCTGGGTCTTATAATGGTTTCATTTTTCTAAAAAACATTGCGTTATTTGACGATTTACTTTATTTATGCACTGGCAATCCAATGGAGTAAACCCGTTCCGCGTTAGCGGCGTGGTCCTGTGATTAGCCTACTTATTAGGTGAGTTAAGTATAGAATTCTCACACCAGTCCCACAACTGACCTGTAGTTTGTTTCACTTTGCAAACTCGGGTGCCCTCTTTCCACACAGGCAGTCGACTAGCTTTTTGTAGATATAGTTAAGCAGGATCCTGGATGGAAGTCTGAAGCTGGGTCCAGAATATTGATGGCCTTCCGCTGAGATTAGTTCCGCTGCAATGTATTTAATTTATTGTAAATGTATCTTCCGCTGTATTATTTATTGATGTACTCTGATATATTATGTACTCTGATGTAACATTTATTATTGATGTTATAAAAGTCTGTGTTGTCGTTCTGATGTGTTGTATGCCCAAAGTTAACGTACGCGGGTTTTGAATGGTCTTATTCGATCTTGTGATCGATTGGGGTCGGGCGAAATCCAGGGTCGTTACATAATGCTTATACAGTTGTGTGATGCACTTTGGATGATGGATGATTTTTTGCCATTGCTATTATATATATGTGTTGTACAGAATCCATATAAATAACATTATATGGTAATTGATTGAGTCTCATTCCAATTTGGGAAAATAAAGAATATTTTAAAATAATATTCATAGAATGATTAAATATATTCATGTGTTGAATAAAAAATATATTCATGTGTTGAATAAAAAAATATTCTTGTGTTGAAAAAAAAATTCGTGTGTTGAATAAAAAATATATATTCATGTGTTGAATAAAATAAATAATGAATATTTCAAAATTATATTCAGTAAAAGATCAAAATCTGATTTTGATGTCCGATTTTCAATATATATAGAGATATTAAAATTTTGAAGTTGTGTTGATTAGAGATGCGCCATTTTGACGCGAACGATATTTATATCGAGTTTATTCATTTCTATAATTAATATCGAAAAGGAAGTGATTTCAAAATCTGATGTTTAAAAATATTATAATGTATACATTAATGATATGGAATATTCAATTTTGATTTAAAATTGAATATGAAGTTGAATTCGTTTTTAAAAACGAATTTAAAATGATTTATAAAATACGTTTTAAATGGAAATTGACCAAATATATATAATATATATATTTACTGGCCTGAATAGAATGCGTCACGCCACGGTAGTTCGCGAATTTCGACCATTGACTTCGAATTGACGTTACGGGAGATTTGGCCGTCGGATTCTCCTAAAACCAGAACCATTGGGTTCGTATCAAAAAGAGATTTCCAACGAATATAAAAGATTTGAAGTCTAACGGTTGGATTTGGAATTATGTCCAAATCAAATTTGGAGAAGGTTGTTGTAAGTGCAGTTTGATGACCGTTTATGGAAATCAACTGTACACGCCTTGATAAAATTATTAAAAAAAATTAATAATTTGTGTAAAATCATAATAAATGATTTGGAAAGAACTAGGCTGAAAATTCCATTTTTGGAAAGATAAAAAAATATGTATTTTATCGAAATGAACTACTTATGAACCAGAATTATAATCCAATATTTTAACATAAATAAATTCGATTAGAAATGGTTTTAAAAATAACCAGAATTTCCAATATATGAATTGGAATGGATTTGAATCGAAATTATCTTCGGGATATTTTGATATTGGATTCTGTGTTTATACGAACATTGTGGAGGAATTTGGAAGATATATATATATCGCTATTCCAATACGATATTTGTTGATTTCAGAATTTGATATTGAATATAAGCCGATATATTTTCTATTCAGATCCTTATATTTAATATCAAATTGGATTTTGGGTTTGTTGTGAATGTATCTTTAAAAATGTTGTTCTAAAACCAATGGAGTTAAGAAAATTAGAAACTAGTTAGAGATTAGCTAAGTTGAATGGTTTCCTAGGTGTTGATCTGATGTTAGTTTCGGCCTTTAGGATTAATACTTGGTGAATTGTTCTCTTACTAATTTACGGTTAGAGACTGATGGATTGTGATTTTGGGTTTATCGTGAACCGTGTTTCAAATGACATTGGTTCTTTAGCCTATTTGAAGACAGGATATGATTTCCCAAGTTATATAATCATTAATATTGATTTTTGGGAAGATTAAAACTGAATTAGAGTTTTAATGAATCTTTAATTAGATTGAAATATGAATGCGATAATTTAAATTACCAAATTCAAGAAAATGATCGAAAATGGTGTACGACTAGTTTTACTCCAGGCGATAGCTAAATCTTTAATTAGATTTGAACGTGAAATGGTAATTAATATTTACCGATAACACCATGGTGTTAGATATGGAGTATTACCAGTTTTGCTCCATGGGATGAATAGGTTGGGATTGGGAAATAAAATAAATGATTACTTCGGTGTGGTTTGCTAATCCTGACTGGTTTGGAAAACCTTAATATGGTTTGATATCCAAAGGAAGATTAAAGAATAAATTTAAAAGAATTTATCTTTGATAAAATTAATGGGAACCTATTCCCTAATGTTGTGAATATTTGAATAAAAGAATATTCTGAATTGGAATGAGGCATATGTTGTGTTTGTGTAGCACTTGTTTATTATATACGCGGGTTATTCGGAAATGTCGGGTTTATACCCATTCTGAATAACCGATTCGATGATAAGTCGACGATGAAGACGGTGGTTGAAGACCGGAGGTCTTCACATCGTTTTGATGATTACTGATGTCTTGATTGGGCAGTACACCCAAGACATGGTTATATGTGGTGATCATCCAGAAGTACTTGGAGATCGACGGATATGCGAGGGCCTCTCTCCTGTATTGGACATATGGGACGAGGAATAAGGTGCCTCCGGTTTCGTTCAGACCCATAACGAACTTGTAAATGGACTGTGTGTCTGAATTTGGATTTTATTCTGTGTTGCCTGATTTCTATTAAATATATACCTGTTTGGCGACGGAGAATTTATTCTCTTACTTAACGCCGTTCTCTGAGACGTACGAGCTTAGAGGTTATATATCGATAGACATTAGTCGCATGGAGTGAATTGACTGTGTGGCATGTCTGAGTGGCAAATGATCAAGGCTCCTGTTGAAAAGCAGAGTCTTGTGGTTGATGATCAATGCACGGCCTGTGTGGCATAGCTTTGTGTATAGCGTTAATTCACAAGCCTCACACCTCGGTATGAGTCAAAAACAGGATCGTGACTACAGGGAGTGCACGACGTTTCTTTCTAGCTATGGGTGGTGTCAGCGTTTTACAAGCCCTGACATTTATATTATTTTTACCTATGTGGTTGTTGGAATGCGAGGCGCCTCGGATATATCGGTCTCTACAGAGCCGATGGATAGGTCCAATAGGACCGGGAAACGTGTGTTCAAGTATAACTGATCTGCTATGTGTAGACCGGCCCTGAAGATCCAACGGTTCGCTAGCGTCCGAACCCTAAGGCATTTTGTAACAACCCAGAAAATCTGAGCCAATTTAAATTTTTTAATTTGGCTATTTTAGCGGATTTTAGATATTTAAAATAAATTATTTTAAATAATAATGAAGAAAAGTATGTTTGAATCGATGTTTGAAAATAAATATAATTATTTTTAATTATAAAACAAGGCCTGAAATGGCGTGGTAGTTTCAAAATTTCAATTCAAACTTTGACTGACTGTACCGGGTGCAAAACAAAATGGATTTTAGTGAAACCAAAAATATTTAAATCTGTTAGTGAATATCTTTCTAATGAATCTGAAAAATCGAAGTTTCATAGCGGGAATCAAAAGTTATGGCCAAATGAATTTTCAGAAATGTCGTTATGGAGTTTATATAGCCCACGAAAATAGACATTTTGCAAACGACCTCAGAATTCGATGAAACCACTTTTGTTGGATCCTGGATGTCAAATTATTGCCAGGTTTCAAATTTCATAATTTTTGAAGTTAGTATGTGAGCATGGCGAAGGAAAATGTGTTTGGTCGATTTCTATTAAATTGGATCGACCAGAAAAGGGCCATTTTTCAAACGGTCTCAGAATACGACGAAACTAGTTTTGTTGGGACCATATCGTCAAAACATAGCTAGATTTATTTTTCGCGAATTTTTAGAATCAGTATGTGGCCTCGGCAAATTGAAATGTACGTTCAAATTAAATGTTGAATGTTTTATATTTTAATTTGAGCAAAACTGACTGAAACAGTCGAATGGACCTTCGAAACATATCCCATTGTATTCAGAATGGGGGTAGTTAGCTAGGGACGATAGTCGTTGGGTCTGAATTGGAGTTCGTATTAGAAAACTCAATTTTAAAATTAAATAAATACGTAGGCCAATCATATTTTTCCATCACTAATTAAATCATATTAAAAAACCAAAAACCTTCGTTATCTCCCTCGATCGACGACGGAAGCATGCTCCGCTCTTCCAGGCCAGATTCCGGCAAAACCCTTCACCATTACACCTCACCCCTGTTGAACTTTCTGTAGTACTCCCTCCCCTCTTCAAATCAAGACCGGTGGCATCCCCTATTGTTGCGCCATCGACGAGATATCCTCCTCTGAAGTTCGAGACTTCGCAGCGACGCCGCACCTCCGATCCACCACCAAAGTGGGCCCACCTGTCATCGTTTTGAGTGGATTTCCATGCCCTACCACGCAGCGCCACCTGATCTCGACAACGTGCTTCAGTTTGATTTCAAATCAAAGACATAGTTTTGAAGATTAAAGTGAGGGTAACGTTTTATTTAATTTTAATAGTTTATAGCACTTTAAAGTGCTACGATTTTTGATTTCTCAATAAAAATCATATCTTTTAGCTATGTTGACGAAAGTCAGTGAAACAAGAGACAGTGGACTCGTGCGGACGTCTTCTACATTCTAGAAGAGACCGGATATTTTTCTGAGCCTTCTGCTTGTGGAACCCAATGTGAGATTTCTGAATTATAAACGATATGGAAAACAACGATGTATAAATTATATAGTCGAAGTATAAGTTATATAAGCGTTGTACACCACATGTATAAGCGTTGTATAAGTTGTATGTTCGTTGTATAAGTTATATATGCATTGTAAAAATGATATGTGCGTTGAAATAAATTGAAATGATATTGAAATGAAATCGAAATAAAATTATATAAGTATATATATATATATCCCCTCGTCCACAGACCATGGACGATATACATATTGGTTGTGATATTGTTTGGATTATTGGTTGATGTGAAATTTGGTGAATATCATGAATGGTTGATTTGAAATGATTGATTGTGGTTGAAATCCCAATAGGATTAGTATATAGGAAAACTCATCTTCATACGAACTAGATATTGAAAATCCCCATTGTCAAAAGTTGCGAGGCTTTAAGGTAGAGCGAAGAGTCGTACTAGGGATGGTCCCGGTTTTAACTACCCTGCCATTATGCTGCCAAAATTTTATGAAATATTACTGTGTTTGATTTAAATTCATGCGTCGAAAAGAAATTCATGTGTTGAAAGAAAATTCATGTGTCGAATAGAAATTCATGTGTTGAATGGAGTTCATATATTGAATAAATTCTTTGCAAAATAAAAATAACATTTTTATGATATATATTAACTATATAAAATAAACGTGTTTTGAAATAAATTGTTTTACATTAAAAATCACATTTTTATGATATATACAAACTATATAAGATAATCATGTTTTAAAATAAATTGTTTTACAATAAAATTTATATTTTTATTATATAAATGAACTATAGAAAAATTCATGTGTTGAGTAAAGGACTAGAACGATAAAAATCATATTTTTATCGTATGTGTGAAGTCGAAAACATTCATGTGTTGAATATATAGATTGAACAATAAAATCTACATTTTTATTGTGAATATGAAGTGTTAAAAATGGTGATGTGTTGAAATAAATATCTGTTAGATAAAAATATCATTTTTATCAAGTCTACGAAGTGAATTTGGTTTTGAAATCGAAGAATCGATTATATATATATATATAATTAATTAAAATATATCGAATAATGAAGCTGCAGTTCGTGTTTTGAAACCGTGATTTCAAACGATTAGTGTGGGAGATCCGACCATCGGATTTTCCCGAAATCGAAACCGTTGGGTTCGCTTTGGAAATATCTTTCCAACAACATCAACTTTGTGAAGATCCAACGGTTGGATTGTCTGGATCGATTATATATTTCAAATCTGAAGAAAAGCAGCGCCAGAATCGATAATATATATATATAATTAAAATTAAATCGAATAACGACGCTGCAGTTCGTATTTTGAATTCGTAACTTCAAACGATTGTACCAGGAGATCCGACCGTCGAATTTTCCCAAAACGGAAACCGTTGGATTCGTTTTGAAAAGATCTTTAAAATGATATAAAATTTGTGAAGATCCAACGGTTAGATTTTCAGATATGTGTAAATCAAATATGAAGAAAAACAGCGCCACAGCCGCGTTATGGCCTGAAGCGTCGTTTGAATGAAATGGCTATTTTTAAATAAATAAAAATAGTGATAAATCGTTATAAAATATTATAAACGATATGAAATGGAAATAAACCGAATTTGCCTGGTTTAGTGGATATTTGATGGTTGAATGTGTTTGGCGTGAAAATTACATTTAAGAACAGAATTATTGATGTCGAATAATTTAACCATTAGAATGAATTGATTTAAATTCTAAATATACATGAATTATTTGAAAAGGCCGAGTTAAATCTCATTTCAAATAGTTGATCGGCAATAAGAAGTCGATGATGAAGACGGTGGTTGAAGACCGGAGATCATCACCTCGGTTGGATGATAACTGATGTCTTGATTGGGAGGCATCCCGAAATATAAATAATAAGTGGTGATCGTCCAGACGTACTTGGAGATCGATGGATATGCGAGGTATATAGTGCCTCTGGTTTCGTTCAGACCCAGAACGAACTTGTAAATGGACTGTGTGTCTGGCATTGGGTTTTGTTCTGTGCTGATTGATCTTTATTAAATATATATCTGTTTGGCGGCGGAGAATTTATTCTCTTGCTTAACGCCCTTCTCTTAGACGTACGAGCTCAGAGGTTATATATCGATAGAAATTAGTCGCATGGAGTGAACTGCATGTGTGGCACGCCTGAGTGGCAAATGATCAAGGCTTCTGTTGAAAAGCAATGTCTTGTGGTTGATGATCAAAGCACGGCCTGTGTGGCATAGCTTTGTGTATAACGTGAATTCGCGAGCCTCACACCTCGGTATGAACCAGAAACGGGAGAGGACATCAGAGAGGGCATGCGTTTCCTTCTAGCTAGGGTGGTGTTAGTGACCTACCAGCCCTGACATTTATATTATTTTCACCTGTGTGGTTGTTGCTGTTGCGAGGCGCCTCAGATATATCGGTGACTATGTGGAGTCGATGGAGTCATTGGGCTCATTTACACCCCAAAGGGCGGGGAAAATCAGTGTTCAGGCATTTTAATCCACATCGGTGGACCGACCCCGACGATCCAAGGGTCACTCGAACTCTGATCCTGAGACTCGGGCTAGACAGTCTCGAATTCGGTAAGGACTATCTTTTGCCTTGGTTCATGACGGAAATCCAATTTCCAAATACGATACCGTGCGGTTTTGATTGTATAACTATATATGGCGACATAGTGGTATGGAGCATTAATGCCGTCTATGATTGATACTTATGATTTGAAATTGTTTTTGAAATATATAAAAACTAGTAATAATACCAAATGCTTTTGTTTTATTCGTATCAAGCATATCTTGGCCATTATAAGGTAAAAACTCTATCGTCTGGTTTGCGTTGCATTGTGTGATGGGAACGGAGTCTTATAATGGCTTCATTTTTATAAAAAGCATTGCGATGTTTAAAAGATTTACTTGTTGTAAAGCACTGGCAATCCAATGGAGTAAACCCGTTCTGCGAAAGTGGCGTGGTCCTGTGATTAGCCATATTATAAAATGTGTTAAGTTGATTTCTCATACCAGTCACATGACTGATTCATAGTTTGTCTCACTTGCAAACTCGGGTGCCCCTTTTTCTACACGGGCAGCCTTGTATTCATGTTTTAGCAGGCTCTTTCTGGATAGCTGGAGCTGAAGATGGATTCTATCATTTATCTTTTTTATGTTGTTCAGCTCCTATTGTAAATATTATGTTTTGTTTTCCGCTGTAGACACTTAGGTATAGCTGAACTGTATTGTGTACTAAGTATGATCCTGTATACTGTGTAACTCTGATGATTAAGTTTATCCAGTGTATTATTTGTACATTATCTGGTGTATTTATTTATTTTTGCTCTGCTGTTATCTGTTTATGTGTTATATTCCAAGGATTACCCTTGCCACCGTCGTACGGGGTTTTGGGGTCGTCACACATTTGCTAGAGTGTCTCGAAGCCGGCGAGAATGATCCCTTTCCTCGACTCATGACGGAAATCCAATTTCCAATATGTGACATTTCGGTTTTATTTGTAGAGCCTAGTATGGCGACATAGTGGTATGGGGCACTTATGCCTCCTATGATTGATACATTTATATTTGAAGTTTATTTCTTCACTTATAGTAATAATAAAAGATTAAATTTCACGTATCAAGCATTATTTGGCTATTATAAGGTAAAACATTATCCTTCAGCTTGCGTTGCATTGTGTGATGCAACCTGGGTCTTGTAATAACTTCATTTTCTTTAATTAGCATTGCGTTATTTGTTTAATGCACCGGTATTCTTGGGGTTAAAACCCATTCCATGTTATACGGCATGATCCCTTGATTTACTGAACTTTAAGAATCAAATTAATAACTGTTTTAGTTCTCACACCAGTCACATGACTGACCTTGAGCTTATTATTTTAACCTGAACTCTGGGTGCCCCTATTTTCTACACGGGCAGTTAGTAGTTTTGGTTTTGAAGATTTATATTCACGGGATCTTGGTTTACAGGTGGAATGATATTCGGAATGCTCTGTAACTGCTTATTCTTTTTAGTTGTGTTTTTGTATTGTTTTCTACTACATTGTAATTTAAATCTCTAATATTTTTCTGATGTGTAATATTTATTCATACTCTGTATATTCTTGTACTCTGATGTAAATTGTTGTAATAAGCAATGAAATGTTCTTCTGTTTGTGTTCTGATTTTTCGTGTTCTCAGACAATCAAGGCTTTTCTTTACGGGGAAGTTCGGGTCGTTACAGTTTGGTATCAGAGCTTTGGTTTACAGAGCTCGAGAATAAAACATTTAGAACTGAACGAAAGAATTCATCAGAGATTGGATTAGTAATATCCAATAAGGAATGACTTGTTAGAGATAGGATCAGTAGTATCCTAGAACAGGTGTGAAGAGTAGTGTTTTTAAAATAGAAATGGAAACAAATATTGTTTTGAAATTTTAAACCATTGCATGCGCATATGGTTATCTATTTTATATTGAATTTGGACAATCTATTATATAAAGATTTTGCATACACGCCTTGGAAATGTGTATTCGAAGTTTTAATATACTGGATAAATATAGAATCACACTCTAGTCGCCCAGAGATGGTTCTGATGATTGATCGATCATCATTAGAATTTGTGTTCGAGCTTCGAAAGTGGGATATCTATATGATTTCAATTGACTGGTGTGAGAACCAAAACTAGATAAGGTTATTGTTGTAAATTGGCATCAAAAACATGATTTTCTGTATATATGTTAAAATTATGAATTTGAAACGTTAATTCACTAATTGGTTGATGGTTGTGTTGTATGATTATCCGTTATCTAATAAAACCATTATGTGAAAGTATGATACATATAACCAAATTGTATCAAATATTGAACTGACTGGAAAATTGTTTGAGATTGCATGCATATACATGTGTATACATTGAACAGGCCATAGCAGGGAAGCTAAGCAGAGGAATAAAATTGTATGCTCGACAAATAGGTACATGTTTACTAATTTATTGGGTTTGGATGATTTTATGAGCCGATTGGCTTTTTCTTTTTCTTTTTGAGATGAGAGGGCCTGTGTGGTGGTTTGGGGATTTTCCCGGTGCTCCCTGTACAAAGGAGGCTATGCGAAATTTTTCGAAAATTTGGGGTGTTAGCCAAATTTTTGAAGAAATGGAAAACTCTTAGAAACTGAAAAGTTGAAGAATGAACGCCAAACTGAAAGTTGAGTTGATTAGTAAAACAACTTTCAGCTCTGTTCCTGTTCAAGGATGAAAAGACTTTAAGTGGGGGAGATTGTAGCAACCCGGAAAATCAAAACCAATTTAAAAATTTTATTTTGGCAATTTTAAAGAATTTTGAATATTTAAAATGATTTATTTTAAATAATAAGGACTGGAAATTTATTTTGAATAGAATTGGAATGTATATATTTATTTAAATCGAAGTTAGAATATAAATATTTATTTTAATTAGAAAAGGAATTGGAAATAGCGCGGTAGTTTGAAAATTCGATTTCAAATTTCAAATGAATGTACAGGATTCAAAATCACCCGGATTTTAGTGAAACCAAAAATATTAGAATCTATTTGAAAATATCTTTCCAACGAATCTGAAAAATCCAAATTTCATGGAGGGAATAAAAAGTTATGCCCAGTTGAAAGTTCAGAATAGTCGCTAAGGAAATATAGCCTTTAAAAATAGCCATTTTGCAAATGACTTCCATTTTCGACGAAACCACTTTTGTTGGATCTGGAATATCAAGTTATTGCTTGATTCCAATTATATAATTTTTGGAATCAATATATGAGCGTGGCGGATTTAAACGTGTTTGGTAGTTTCAGTTTGAATTTAATCGACTGGAAAATGACCGTTTTTCAAACGGTTTCCAAATTAGACGAAATTAGTTTTGTTAGGACCGTATCGTCAAAACATAGCCAGATTTATTTTTCTGGAATTTTTGAGTCCGTATGTGGCCCCAGTAAATTGAAATGTACGTTTGAATTGAATATATATATATATTGATTTTGACGAAAACTGATCGAAACAGTCGAATTGACCTACGAAACATATACCATTGTGTCCGAAATGGGCGTAATTAGATAGGGGCGACTGTTGTTCGGTTTGATTTGGACTTCGAACGTAAAAATTTACCTTTTTGGAAAAATTAATTAATTAATTATTAAATGGGGTCAACCCCCTTTTCCCTCCAACATACGATCAACATATCCCCCCCATTCCATCGTTCAGATCAATTTTGGGAAAAGAAAAAAAAATAAAATACGCTCAAGGCCACCGCGATTCCTCCTCCACTGGCGATCATGACCCACCGCCGCCGCCAGGTGATAAGCGCAACCTCCCTTCCTCTACCCTCTCTCTATGCCCTCCTACAGCCTAATCGATGTCGCCAGAGCCGCAAACCCGCCTCCAGATCGAAACCGCCTCAAACCCGTTGCTCCACATCTCGTGACGCCACCAATCAGGCCGTGACCCCTATGCCGTTGGCGACACCGCCTATCTCCGATTTGAAACCCCCTCCCCCATACGACGGAGATTCGATTTTTGGCGAAGGTGAGTTTTAAAAATTGAATTTCCTTTTCAGTTTTTTACATAGATTAAAATCTGATTTTTGTACAAATTTGCATTCATTTTAATTTTGGTTTTTAAAATATTTTTAATCGAAGAAAGATTATATTTTTAATAGAAGAAAGATCATATTTTTAATTATAAAGATTTGATTTTTAACGATATAAATTTTTTATCTTTAGAAGTATAAAAATACGATTTTTATTATATGTATAGCAATATAAAAATATAATTTTTATACATGAAGTGTTATCATAAAAATGTGATTTTTATGTAAAGATTTTTAGTTATATATAAATTCGATTTTTAGTTGTGTAGAAATATGATTTTCGTATATGTAGTGAAATAAAAATATGATTTTTATAGGGAAGTAGCGGTATAAAAATAGCAATTCTTGAATATATAAACATCATACTAAAAATGTGATTTTTAATATGAACAACATAGAGAAGACCGCGTTGGAATGTCAGGCAAACCCCGACTGTTCTGAAATTCAGAAATAAAACTGGCGGAGTGCAACCCAAGGTGAGAACTTCTCACTTTAATTTACTTTCTAGTTAAAAATATATACTAGGATGTAGACGGTGCTTAGCAGCACCCGACACCATCGTCCACAGACCGTGGATGACTTGTTTGATTGTATTTCGTTGTGAAAATTGTTTGTGCGAATTTGGTTTGTGATGTGGAATGGAAAATAAAATAAAATATTCATGTGTTGAATAAAATAAATATTCATGTGTTCAGTAAAATAAAATATTCATGTGTTGAATAAAATAAATATTCATGTGTTGAAATAAAATAAATATTCGTTTATAAATCAGATGATTTGTTTATGTAAACTCATTTACTAATATGGATTGGGACGATATATTTTACGCATCGCCCAACTGCACGAATAAAATATGTGCTTGTTGATTGAAACCCCACATGGGTGTTGGGATGATAATTGACGTACACTAATCCCAATTGTTTAGTTGTATGTCAATCGACAGGTTGACAGGCTGTTGTAAGCATTGATTATTTATATTTAATGCTTATGCAGTTGTGTGATGCACTTTGGATGATGATTGATTGTTTATCATGGCTATTATATATATGTGTTGTATAAAATCCATATAAATAACATTATATGGTAATTGATTGGGTCTCATTCCAATTTGGGAAAATAAAGAATATTTTAAAATATTATTCAGAGAATGATTAAATATATTCATGTGTTGAATAAAAATATATTCATGTGTTAAATAAAAATATATTCATGTGTTGAATATAATATATATATATATATATATTCATGTGTTGACTAAAATAAATAACGAATATTTCAAAATAATATTCAGTAAAAAATCAAAATCTGATTTTTGATGTCTGATTTTAGATAGATATGGAGATGTTAAAAATATGAAGCCGTGTTGATTAGAGATGCGCCAATTTGACGCGAACGATATTTATATCGATTTTATTCATTTCTATAATGAATATCGAAAAGGAAGTGATTTCAAAATCTGATGTTTGAAAATATTATCATTTATATATTAATGATATGGAATATTCAATTTTGATTTAAAATTGAATATGAAGTTGAAATCGTTTTTAAAACGAATTTAAAACGATTTACAAAATACGTTTTAAATGGAAATCAATGAAATATATATATATATATAATATATTATGTATATTTAATGGCCTGGATAGAACGCGCTGCGCTGCGGCAGCTCGCAAATTTCGACCATTGACCTCGAATTGACGTTACAGGAGATCCGACTGTCGGATTCTCCTAAAACTGGGACCGTTGAGTTCGTATCGAAAAGAGATTTCCAATGAATATAAAAGATTTGAAATCTAATGGTTGGATTTGGAATTATGTCCAAATCAAATTTGGAAAAGGTCGTTGTAAGTGCAGTTTGATGAAGTTTTATGGAAATAGACTAGGATCATGGCGGTCAAACTCTACCAGATTCTGAACTGAACTAGGATCTCTTATTTTCTACAACTATCGAAGCAAATAGAGATTCAAGATCCATTCTCTTTCTATCTTCTAATATAAATTCTATGAGAACCTAGTTGCTTTTAGATTTGAATATTTAAAAGTAAACATGTCACAACTATGATTTGGATATGTTCATATGCCTAAATTATATCAGAACCTTTGTAAATTATGAATATATGGCATTTTGTAATTGGTTATAACTTGGATCTAAATTTCTACGGCATAGATCTAAATTTTTATTGGTGTTAGATCTAAATTTTTCTAAATCATGTGGACATTCTATGTAGATCTAAATCCTTACTTGTGTTAGATCTAATTTTTATCTATTAGATCTGAATTAGGTGGACCTTCTATGACGTAGATCTTAATCCCTAATTGTCAGATCTACTTTTTAGATCTGTATTATGTGGACACCTAAATTATTAATTAGATCTAGTTTATTATTTGGATCCCTTTGTGCTTCTTATATTATATCTGAACTTGTTGTACGTCTAAAATAAAATTTAGATCTTGTCATGTTCATCTTATCACCTTTGCTATGTTACAACTAGTTAACTGCCAAAAGTTCATTAGATCTATGCTCATATGTTCACCATATGTTTATGCTAGTTATGTTAGAACATTCACCATTGTCATATTTCCATTACCTTCCCTTTTTATCGTTTATGATTAGGCTATTATTTAGCCTATACATGCCATAAATTATGTGAACATGCTAGTTAGGGAACAGGGAGGGAAAAAGGTTAATATTGGTATAATTCGAATATAAACATGACTTGGACATATAATTCGAAAGGGGAAGTGGGGACATAATAATCTATTAAGACATAGGTAAGAATTGGATAAAAATGGAATGTTTAATAATTACAATTATAAATTGTAATTGCACTTATGACACGAGGTTAGGTTGCATTAGTGGTGGAAGTCTGCCTAGACCCGACCGGCATATCCATCAGCCACTAATGTTGAACCCAATGTGAGAGGTCTATGTGCGTAAATACGAATCGGGCTATGACACGAGGTTAGGCCCAACTGTGGAATAAGTCTTCTCGGACTCGACCGACATATCCAGCATCCACATGTTGTAAGCCTAATGTGGGAGGTATAGCCCATTATAAACCATAAATGGACATGGTAATGAATTGGAAAACTTAACCTAAGTTAATCCATAGGGATTGTATGAACTTAAATTTAAGTTGAGGTTAAGTGAAACTTGGTTGAACAAAAGTGGTGGGTTAAGTAAATCCGAGGGGGTGGATAATATTCACATATAGGACCACAAACTTAACCGTTAAATAAACATGCTTGAATCAGTGGGAGGGTTAAGTACATCTTGGGTTGGTGGGTAATATTTGTATATATAGGCCCACAAACTTAACTTGTTGGGGTTATATAATTAAAGACACCATTAGGTAAACATAATCAGTGGAAAACCTAGTAGTGGGGATGCAAGACACAGATGATAGCTTGCATCTCTTGTGTGGGACCCATTTCAGTCAGTAACCCTTAAATAGGTATCAAATGGGTACTCCTAACTAGGTTGGAGTGGGGCAAGCTTACTGAGCTGAATAAAAGAGATCCAAACGTGAAGGACGGTGTCATGATGGCGCGTACCATCGGGGTCATGTGCGTGCATGACTCTGCCTGCTCAAGAAAATAAGACGTTGTGACGTCGGTAGATATGGTTTTTCACATCCGGAAAATGAAGGGTTGAAACTTTAGGGAGTGATACACCCTACTATGGGGCCAACACAGGGTGTCTACGTAACAGGGAGCCGATCGATTGGGGGGTAGTAAATAGGGTACATCTAGTCCTGTCTGTTTCTGTGGGATACCCGTGTTTCTATCTGGGCTAACACCCATTATTTCTGTTTAGGTGCCGGTTCTGTTTGGGTTAAAACCTGTTACTAGAGTACACCTAAAACTACCATTATGTTTCTGTTGGGATCGACCTGTTTCTGTTAAGCAATTGGGGAGTATGTAATCCTATTACATATCTGTTATACTAGTAATAGTGTAATCATTAGAAGCATTTACACCTTATCCTATCTACCTTGTCACACCTGCCATTTATGTAGTGATCTCTCTTATCCACTTTATATGCCTGTCATGCTACTTTTATTTATTTACTTGCTAAAAGTAACTAGACTCGACAGACTTTATGTCTAGCCCTTTTTGTTTCCTCTTCTTTCTTATGTCCCCCACTTTCGGTTCTCAGGGCGGGAACACTCAGGATTGACCATGATTTTGCTTTCATTTTGCTGGAGCTGCTTAGTCATATGGGTCAAGCTTTTATCCTTGCTACTATGGCTATGCTTTATTTGGGGAATTATGCTTTTTGTGTACTCTGATGTTTTAAAGTACAAGACAGTAGTTTTTATGATGTAATGGTTTATGTGTGTTTCAGACATGTGCTGTTTTTGAACCACGGTATCTTATGATAAATAAAGATTTTAAATTCCGTTGTTGCTTTTATATCTGTCTTCTAACATTTTTGTTTCTGTTTACCTATAACGCTTCATGAAACTTAACGCATTCCCTTAGTGAGTGACATTAACGGACGTGGGGTGTCACACTAACCCTTAATGAAGAGATTAGCACGTTAATGATGATAATTAGGGTTAAGTAAATAATTTATTTAATTTAAATTGTATACAACGTATATAAGTTCATATCTTTCTTATACGAATATAGAATTGAACAAATGCAAATCCGTTGGAATAGTGATGTTGAGATCTCCGCCACGGAACATACCAAGACAGAAAAGGAGCAAGTTACTGATTTTGACTAAATTAAACATCTAGTTTAATTTAGTAAAAACAATCATTTCTAACGATTTCAGAAAACGACCATTGTGAGAATTCCCTCACTCAAATATTTTGTACACTTATTTATTTTTACAACTAAATATATATTGATTGCCTGTGATTGCAGTTTTTGTTTGTTGATTGTTGAATGTTTATAGTTTTAATGTTATCATTATTAAACTATTTATATATACGTTGATAAATAAAATGGTTATATTATAAACTATTCGGGGATGACAACTTACCTACCCGTCTCCCAAATAATAGATAATTTCACATGGATCGTGATGTGAATGCCACACAGGTATTGGGACGATAATTTTACATATCTCCCAAGTGTACAAATATTAATCATTGATGATGGATGGAAACCCCACATGGGTCTTGGGATGCTAATTAATTCACTCATCTCCCTTATGTGTAATTGTATGACAATCGATTGATTGACAGACCGTTGCAAGCGTTATTAAATTATTTAACGCTTATACAGTTGTAGATGCACTCACTACAACAAAATGACCCTATTACAACGGTGGAACACCGTTGTAATATATATTTTACAACGGTGGGTAAACCGTCGTGTATTAAGAAGTTGTAATAGAGTAATATCTTTTACAACTTTTTTGCACTGTTGCAACACCGTTGTAATATGTATATTTTACAACTTTTTTCCACCGTTGTAATAAACTTTATTACAACAGCTATGCACCGTTGTAATAAAATCTACTACAACTGTTATGCACCGTTGTGATTGACATTTGGGTTTTAAAAAATAAATAAATTTTGCAAATGCAACAAAAGCTGAATAAACAGAAAATAAATTGATATAAATTCAAAGCAACGGATCCATTCATACAAAAAACATTACAACTTTATATTCAAAATACAAAAAATGTATCATACATCATCACAGTAATATATCAATTCTTCATTACAAATAATGATTACAAATCAGTACCATCCAAAAACTCTACTTCAACTATCAGCCTGCTTCATCTTTGCACTTCCTCAACATCCCCACCACCACAAGACACACCACCTGCACAATCACAAAACATGCATATACATAAACAAAAAAAGTAAATAAAAGAGAAGCAAGTATAAACAACAAAGAAATGGTAACATAATGAATGCATTAACAAAATTTAGGTTTTTACCTCCAATAGGCAGATGAATAATAGCAGCACATCCCCGTTCTCCTCCTTCCAAACCCATGACCTTGTCTGCGACACACCAAGATAACCAAACATCTGTTTATTACAGAGAAAACAAACTGATTTTACTTCGAAACACAAGGGATCAAAGGAGAAATTAATTTTCATGCGCTAGATTCTTCCTTCTCTTAAATGCACCGTCTCCTTCATACACGCACAATCAACATACATATGTAAATGTCTATTTATTTACAACAAAATGAATTTATTCACATGGTTATTCTCACAGGTACAATAGGCCTGTCTACTTGCATTAAAAAAAATGATTTTTTTTTAACTAATGGGAAAAACACATTTTGCTCTTACTCTTATCTAAATTACTTCTCCCCTAAAACTTTTTCCACTAATGATGTCTAAAACTTGTCTCCTCCTAACAATTTTGTTGAGAAAATGAAAACAAGAATCGTGCCTGATTCATTTGACAGAAATTGTTTAGTTACGACCCCGCATATTAAGTGAAGACCATACATAAGCTTACCATGCAGAATGGGTAAAAAAAATGCGATTTGTATTATGTAAAATCAAACTTGCTCCTCATCCATTATAAGGCCATTAATAAAAGATTTACAAAATGTGGACTTTTAACTATTGAGATAAGGTCATACCACGCTTTCAGGAACTCCAGGAAGGGGCAAGGACATATTTCCTGGAAATGGCTGATTTAAAAAGAATCTTTTACTAAACCTCCATTCTCCAATTTTTGCGAAAGGTAGAAGCTCGCCATTAATTAAAACTTACTGCATAAATAAGTCTGAACTAATAAAGCATCAAAAAGCATAATAAAGCATCCACTACCAACCCAAGACAAAAAGTCCTAAAAACTATACCACAACCACATTCAAAAGAAACAAACCCAAAAATTTGAATAACACTTAACTATTGAGTAATCTCATACCATCGGACCAAAGGTCACGCTGAAAAAGTACCGAATTTCCTATGAACATATGGCTATTGTTTTCACTTTAGTATAAACAGAACTACTAAATAGCACCAATATTCACTTTAGTATAAACATGCACTATGCTTTCGATATCCTTAACGGATTCATAGCTGCCTCATAGTCCATGTTCAACTTGTTACTACTAACTTTGATTTGAGACAAATATGTCAGTTCCTTAGTGAACAAATTTTTACTTTTTCTTTCCTTTCTTAAATCGGGTAATAGCTGCCTCATAAACACGCAGGTGTATTTGGTAAAGACTGACTATGAGTACCTTCGTATTTGTTTGCATAGGATGGCAGATCGATTTGAGCCTTCAAGTCAGATCCTCATCTCCAATCAAAATTCAAACGACATACCACCAATAATCAATCACCTTCCATCCATACACCATCCACATTAGTGAAAAACAAATGAAACCAAATTAAACTAAGGTATCATTCGCATTATAAATAGTGAATATTTACTGGTGGTAGGAAGCTCATTCACTATTTACTGGTATCATTCGCATTAGTGAATATTTACCGTTATTCAATTAACCGTTATCACCTGGTTTCAATATTCCAGACCAAACTAAATAACGATACACCAATTTTTTCTTAAAATCAAAGACGGAAAAAACAAAATACTATCGTTTGAAAATGCAAGTAAAAAGGGAAATAAATAAATTATGTACCTTTTGTTCTTCTCAACAAGCGAGCAACAAATTATAATCGAAGACCAGTACCGTGCACTGGACTTGCCTGTTGTCATCTACTTGGTCGAAATCTGGAATCTTCGCGGACCTAGCTCGCCTAATTTGAGCTGTTGTGATGAGTTACTTTGCTTCGAGGTGGCCGGATCTGTAGCTGAAGGATGCGACGGGTTTGGGAAATTAACCGGTGAACGACGGAGCTTCGGTTATCGAGGCTTACGGCGAAGAACGAGGAGGGTCATGCGATTTTTCCGACGAGGTCAGATCAATACCAGGTGATCCGTACAGTGGTGCAGTGATCTATTTCTGGAGCATGCGAAGTTGATGTTGAAGCCCTAGACTAATTTGGGGGAGGCGAACGAGTTGGTATTCGGAGAGTACGGATGAAATAAGGAACGAGTTAGTCATAATTTGGGGGAGGCGAACTAAATAAAAAGCAGGCACCGCTTAATGAAAAAATTAGTGAGGCCGCCTAAAATTTTAGTTGCCGCTTCTTCTTTTCAAACAGTTTAAGTCCTAAAATTTCAGTTGCCGCTTCTTCCTTTTCGAACGGTGTTAAGTCTGCAACTTTTTTGATTTAAGATAGTGCATGTGTGTAATTGGCGTTCTGGTGCTAACACGTGTAATTGAAGCTAATGCCTAAAATAGTAAATATTGGATATTGATCCTAGTTCTTAATTATTACTTTTTAGTCATTAATAGAGATTAATAATTACTAATAATCAATATTAAATATGAAGTATTAAATATTGTATTTCAATATCAAATTGCTTTAAACAATCACATTTTTTCAAGTTTTATGAATATTTAAAAATTTAATTGAACTAATTTCAACTTTTCAACAAGCTAACACATACCTAGAACATACCTAAAAATTTAAGAATGGGTGGAGGCAGGTCGATATTGATTAAGGGAAAGAATGGGTGGACGCAACTGTTAAAAAAAATACGAAGTAGGTCGGTGCTAATTTTTCGGTTTCCCGCTTAAACTTGAAGTAGTTGGAGCCAATTTTTTTGGTTTTCCGCTTAAAATTTGGATTGAACTATTAAACTGTCCCTAAAAATAGCTGCAGCGCGGAGCTATTACTTATTTAATATATGTTTTTATCATTAATTTCAATTATTATTTTAGTTAATTATAAATTATTATTATTATTATTATTATTTACTACTGATTATTAAATTGTCCCTAAAAATAGCTGCAGCACGAAGTAGGTCGAACCCCGTTAGCGGGGGCGTTGCCCCCGCACCCCCACCTTGGGGGGTTGCCACCCCCTGGACCCCCCTCCGTAGGGATCATATTTGATAAAAGATTTTGGAAAAACTTTCAATAACGATTACTTATTAAAAAATATTATATACTAAATATTAATTACTACTAATAGTCATGATTAATTATAAATTAAATATTTATTAATTGTTATTTACTTATTGATTATTGATTAATTGATTATTATCCGCTCATTAGTTATTACTTACTAATTAATTACTAGTACTTAATAATGAAGTAGTTATAAATAATTATTTTTAATTAAATATTTAATATTTATATATTGATTATTATTAAATAATTACTAATTGGTTGTTAATTAGTAATTATTAGTAGGAATTATTTATTTATTGATGTTATTTTAATTAAATATTTAATATGTATTTATTGATTATTAATTAATAATTACTAATTGGTTGTCAATTACTAATTATTAGCATGAATTATTTATTTATTGAAGTATTTTTAATTAAATATTTAATATTAATATATAGGTTATTAATTAATAATTACTAATTAGTTGTTAATATTAATTATTAAAAATTATTTAATGAAAATAATTAATATTAAAATATAGTCATATATTACAACAGTCAAAAAATAAAAGTTGTGATAGGCTTTTATTACAACTGTCAAAATAACACAGTTGTTAAAAATAAATTTATTACAACTTTTCTGGAAAAAAGTTGTAAAAAACATTTATTACAACGGTGCTTTAACCACCGTTGTAAAATTAAAGTTGTAATATGGTGTTTTTGTTGTAGTTACAACGGTGTTTATACCACCGTTGTAAAAAACCATTTATTACAACGGTGCTTTTACCACCGTTGTAAAAACCCATTTATTACAACGGTGCGATTATTACCGTTGTAAAATTAAAGTTGTAATATGGTGTTTTTGTTGTTGTGACTCTAGATGTTATTTGGACGATTAATAGTTGTTTATCACTATTTTTGAATACATGTAATGTATGAAATCCATATAATTAAAATTATATGGTAATTGACTAAGTCATATTCCAATTCGGAAATAACTAATATTTTAATATAATATTTAGTGAAGAATTAAAATATGATTTTGATGTCCGATTTTGGATGGACACGAAAATATTGAAATATGAAGCCGAGTTAAGTAGATATAAGCCATTTTAACTTGAATGATTTTTATATCAATTTTATTCATTTTTATAATGAATATCGAAAAGATTTGATTTCAAAATCTAGCATTTTGAAAATATTATCATCTTAATATTATAATGATATGAAATGTCCAATTTTGATTAAAATTTGAAATAGAAGTTGAAATGTTTTTAAACGAATTTATAAACATTTTATAAAATACATTTTAAATGGGAATCGATGAAATATATAATATATATATATAATTAAATGGTTTGAATAGAATGAGTTGCACAACGACCGTTCGTGAATTTCAACCATTAACTTTGAATTGACGTAACGGGAGATCCGACCATTGGATTCTCCTAAAACTGGAACCACTGGGTTCGTATCGAAAAGATCTTACAAATAAATATAAGATATTTAAAATCCAATGAATAGATATTAAAATATGGCCAAACCAGTTTATGAAAAGGTCGTTATGGATGCAGTTCGGTGGTCGATATTGGAAACCGACTGTAAGGCCTTAATAAAATTATTAAAAGTATGAAAAATTATGCAAAAATCATAATAAATGATTTGGGAAGATTTTTGGATAAGATGATCCAGTTTTATAGGATAAATGATATTTTTCTCTGAATAGGCTAGTTGATCACCACTGTAAGAATTCAATGGTTTTAAAATAAACTATTGAATTGTGAATGGTTTTAATATTACCAGAATTTTCCAATGTATGAATTGGAATGGGTTTGAATGGAAATTATCTTCGGATATTTCGATATTGGATTCCGATCATTGAGGAATTTGGAAGATATAGATATCGTTATTCCCAATATGATATATGTCTGTTTCAGAATTTGATGTTGAATATAAGTAGATAAGGTTTCTATTCATAGCCTTGTAATTAATATCAAATTGGATTTTGGGTTTGTCGTGAATGGTATTTTTAATAATACTATTCTTAAACCCCACTGAGGAAGAAATAAATCTTTTAACTAAGATTGATGAGATTTTTCCATTAATAAATATAACTGGAATTAGATGAAAGTTGATTTTAGGGTCATTGTGAACGATGCTTTAAATGACATTAGTTCTTAAACCCAATTAACATTGAAATTATGATTTGGAATTTATAAATATTTTAATTAAGATTTAATGGATTTTTTTTAGAGTAAAGTATTACTATTTAAATACATTAAATTGCAATTGACTTGAATTCGATTTATTAACAATCGAGATAAGTTTCTGTGAAGGAAGACCATTACTATTTATGGAATTTAAATGGCTTTGTTGTTATTCCACTTATAGTATTAGTTTGATATAGAAATTTATATTGATTATATACTGATCATATTTCCGTGAAGATTCCATTTTGATGGAAGATGATTTTGGGATTATTATGAACTGTGTTTTAAATGACATTGGTTCTTTAACCGTGTTAAAGACAGGATTAATTTCCTAAAGTTGAACAATCATGAAATGATGATTTTTGAGATGAAACTAAATGGAGTTTTAATGAATCTTTAATTAGATTGAAATGCAAATGGGGTAATTAAATTTACCAAATTCGCTAAGTGTTCGAGATGGAGTACCACCAATTTTACTCCATGCAACAGTTAATTCTTTAATTAGATTTGAATGTTAAATGGTAATTATTTTACCGATAACAGAATGAGTGTTAGATTTGGAGTACTACCAATTTTATTCGATGGGATGAATAGGTTAGAATTGGGATAATAAAATGAATGATTACTTTAGTAAGGCTCGTTATCTCGACCAGTTTGATAAACCTTAATTTGGTTTAAGTTGTGAAAAGATATTATAAAATCTTTTGAAATTATTTCCAAGAATATATGAATAAAAGAATATTCTAGATTAGAATAAGGCGTACGATGTGTTTTATCGCACTTGATTATAAAATATGTGAGTTATTCAGGAAGACCGGGTTTAACCCATTCTGAATAAATGATACGACGATTAAAAGTCGAAGATTTGAAGACGGCGATTGAAGACCGTAAATCTTCACATCGTTGGATTATTATTGATGTCTCGATTGGGATGTACACCTAAGGTGAGGTAATAAGTGGTGATCGTCCAAACAGATGGACCGAATATGCGAGGGCCTCTCTCATGTATTGGACATATGGGATGAGGATTAAGTGCCTCCGGTTTCGTCGGAGTTGCAAATGGATTGTATGTCTGACATTGTATTTCACACTGTATTCATTGATCTCTGCTAAATATATATCTGTTTAGTGGCGGAAATTTTTTTTCTTGCTTAAACCCTATCTCTGACGTACGAGCTTAGAGGTTATGTATTGGTATGGTATGGATTAACAATGTGGCATGCTAAGATGCAATGATCAAGGCTTTCGTTGAAAAGCAGAGCCTTGTGGTTGATGATCAAAGCACCGCTTTAATATAGCACATCTTTGTTCAGCATTAATACGCGAGCTTCACTCCCTAGTATGAACATAAAACGGGATTAGGGACGCATGGAAATGGACATACATTGGTTTCTAGTTATGAGTGATGTCATGGTATGGAGCCCAGACATTTTACTTATGTGGATGTTAGATGATGATGGAAAACGAGGTACCTTGGATTTGATTTGGGTCGCCAATGGCCCTTGATGGTCGACTTACAGACCAATGGCTGACGTACTGACCAAGTGACATATCCGATAAGACCGGCTAACGTATAGTTTATGGTATAACTATTCAGCGACGGCTGACCGGCTCTACAAGATTTCAGGGTTGCCCAGAGGTGTGATTCTGAGGCATTGCTAGTGTGTCTAGAAATCAGAAAGGAATATCCTTTGCCTTGGTTAATAGATGGAAACCCAATTTCCTGCACACGATTTTGCGGTTTTAGTTGTAAACCTATATGGCAACATAATATATGGTACCTATGCTGTATATGATTGATACATTTATATTCGAAATTGATTTCTACACTTATGAAAATAATAAAAGATAAAATTTCGTGTATCAATTATGTTTGGCTATTATAAGGTAAAACTCTATTCTCTGACTTGCATTACATTGTGTGATGGGACGTGAGTCTTATAATAGCTCCATTTCCTTTTTTAGCATTGGTTTGTTTTTGTTTTTAAATTGGTATTCATGTGGAGGAAACCCGTTCCGTGTTATACAGCGTGGTCCCTTGATTTACACATCATTAAAATAAATTTAATAACTGTTTTAGTTCTCACACCCGTCCCGTAACTTACTTGGAGTTTATTGTTTCCCATCTAAACTCTGGGTGCCCATATTTTCCACATGGACAGCTAGTAGTTTTGGCACAGATATTTCTTTTCACAGGATCCTGAATTACGGCTGGATCTATACTCTGGAATGCTTTGTATCCATGTATTTCTTTCAGTTGTGATAGTTGTTGTTTCCGCTGAATATTATATTTTTGCATTATATTTCCACGCTATGTAATTTAAATCTTTGATACTTTTCTGCTGTATATTATTTATTTGTACTCTGATATCTTGTACTCTGATGTAAATTGTTGTAATAGCATTGAAATGTTATATTATTTTGTGTTTCGATGCGTCATGTTCTCAAACAATCTGCGTTCTCGAACGGTCTTGGTCGGTTTAGCGATCGATTCGGACCGGGCGAAATTTGGTGCATAACAGTTTGCTTTAAACCCTTATTCACCTTAATCACGAATAATATTTCTCAGTACAAATCTATACTTGACTTATTTAGTCAACATGATTTCATACTTAAAACTTTAAATTTCAATTCTATTTATAACTCTATTTGTAGAGTTATTTCATGTAAACTCATATATAATTTTCTTTGTAAATGCAAAATTTTAACCTGTTTAAAATAGCGGTTTCAAACCTAATTCCAATTCTCTCCCAAATTCACTCCTAAACTATATTTTTCTATATTCTCTAATGATAATAATTTCACTTCTTTGTAAAAGTTGCTTATAAAATCAACTTCTCATCTTATTTGTTAAAAACAAATCTTTACTTTTCAATTCTATTTATAATTCAATTTTAAACAAACATTTTTATTTGAAAATAAAATTTCCTCTGAACACTTTTATATTTCAAATTTTATTTTAAAATCCATTAGTTATATAAGGTATTCAAGAATATCCAAAATCAAAAACCAGTGTTACTTACACATCCTAACATACCATAAATTATCACAGGTTATAAATCGCTTCATATATCGGCATATATGTGAAAACAAATAATATAAATGTCGAGGAATCCATTTGGATCCCTCCAACCTATTTTCCTGCATCCACAGATGTTAGACAACATAAATAGTATCAACCCTGCTGCAAGGAAGGATATCGTGGTATAGAAGGTCATCCACTATATATATTGTGGGACGCATAGGGTCTTATCTGCTAATATAAATATATGTGGGTATATATCCGATCACCAATTATATATACATACATACAAATATATATATATATATATTCAACCACCAATTATATATATACTATGACTTAATACTATATATATATACACACTATTATCCACTTTATATAAATCAACAACCAATAATTCAAATTGAAATATTTGAAAAATAGTAATAATTTAACTGAGTGAGTATAACTCGCCTCGATTTCATTTTCCGGATATCCTGTTAATTCCATATTATTGCGTCTGTGAATCATCTCGAATGAAATCTATACCTACGATTATTTAATTTTATTTATCAATTAAACGATTATTAATTTAAACTAACTATTAAAATATATAAACAATTTATCTACGTATTTTTAAATTTCATTAAAACATATACCTTATTCCCTTGCAAATCTCGCTAATCGATGAAAAAACTCACCGATCAACTTCACGAAGCCTATTCTCGAACAGCTCCAAAACTGCAATAACCCATTCTAGTCACTATGACTTCCTATCTAACAAATACTAGCCACTTGATCAACCCACCAGCATTGCTTCATTGCCTCAAAATTGCTCGACACATTATCTAGACAATTCCTCCATCGAGCCATTGATGTCACACCTGAGCTTCACATCCCCAAAATTAACAGCCCGAACTCCTCACATCCCCACCATCAAACTTCCCTAAACACCTCCTCAAATGACCTCCTCAATTCTTGTCACGCACATCCACAATACCCCAAAACACAGTTCGAACTTCCCCAAACCTTCCACTGTTGCACTCCCTAAAACACCATAATTTGTTATCAACACATAGAATTACATTCAAGTCACCTCTTCGAAAATGCAAATAGTATCAATTCCGACCTTTCATGAAATCGCAGCACTGCTTCCATCCCATCGCACCCCTCACAAAGTTGAAATTCCCTTCTCCAACTTAATAGCAATTCCACAACAACTCCATCTTAACTCCTCCTTCACGTGAGCGCTTCCATTGTGATGTCAAGAGCTTCAATAGATCTCGTGGCTAAATCACGTTACTCAATTTCCCATCTTCCCAATTCGCGAGCATGTTAAGCTTCAGGCAAGTCGTGGTCTTTGAATCGCGATTTTTTATTTCACATTTTTTTATAAGGAGGATCAATTTTTGTAACTGTAAAAAGAAATGAAGGGAAGGCGGAGGAATTGAAATGGATTTCGTGGGTTTCAGAAAATGGAAAGAAAATATTGAAAGCATTGGGTTTATTTATAGATCTGAACGAGGGAACAGAATGTACCGCCATTAATTTTGTGTTTTACTTATGGTTGAAGGTGGAGAACCATCGTACTGGCCATTAAACTTGTGTTTTTCTTAGGAGGGAATGTAGGAGGCATATCATACATGAAAATGAAAGAAAAGAAGCTGAAGCTATATATAGGCCTGCATTGGAGATGGTAGGTTAGTCTTAATTATTTTATTATTTATTTTATTTTGATTTGAACCGATGTGACTTTATTTAATTTAAAATATCACGTGTTTTTGAACTCTAACCGGCATTCCTAAGGTTATACCACTATTCTGAACACACTAGAGCAGGTTTCAAAGCCTAATTCGACCATATGGAGAATATGTAAATTTAAATTAAAGATTAAAAATTAAATTTGATTTAATTATTCTTAGGCGTTTTCTGATCGTACGTTCAACCGATAATGCAACAAAATTTGAAATCTCATAATAATAATACATTATTATGGATCCAGTGGAATTGGTTTCATCGAATTCCAAGATCATTTGAAATATTACTATTTTCACATATCAATAATATCGATTACTTAAATTAATCAATTTTAAAAAAATTATGTTTATCGGTAAAAATTTCTTATTTAACAAATTAAATAGATAAACTCTGTATTGATCTCCATTTCAATTCAAATCCAATACTTAAATGGTTTAAGAGTTTACAATTAAAAGATCAAAAATACAGGACATTATTGCCGTTTAATCCGAGACCTCCTCAGAGGAGTATCCTGATTAACAACAAATATTTGTTGTGGACCTTATCCTGCAAATGAAAGCTTTTTGTGTATGCAAGGATATATCAATTATATCAAGCATGCCGACCAAGAAGCATGCTCCGCTGCTGCGGACAAATCTGTCTTAGAAAAGATGTAAAACACTATAAGGGATGACAGTCATCCGAGAGAAGGACGCTTCAGGGAATTATATTCCCACCACCGATCCACTTGTCATCTCCAGCTACATAGATCCAGCCTATGTCAATAAAGTCCTCGTTGACTCGAGAGTTCTATGAACATTATCTTCAAACAAGCCTACTATCAGATAAAGCTTGAGAGCGGAGATCTAAACCCGTGCAAGGCTACTATTCGCGGATTCAACGGTGCTCCAACCAACCAGTACGTCTTGTAGAGCTGTCGGTGCAACTTAGGGACAGTGAACAAAACCGAATCAGGATCCTTACCTTTGTCATTATCATTGTCCCCTCTCGCTACAATGTCTTTCTCGGATGACCATCCCTCGCCGAATTTCGGATATTTATGGCGCCTTGGTACCTCTTCATGAAGTTTCCGATGGATAATGGGATCAAAACCATCCGAGGTGACCAAGTCACAGCAAGATCCTGCTATCTTGCTAAGAGGAAAGACGTAATCAACAAAGGGAAAGGCAAAGGTGTTGAGACGACACTCTACACCAAAACCCTCAGCGCGTAGCAGCCACCGAAGTTTGAGTCCTGGCTCAGACTCCACAACCGTCTCTCCTAGGATCTTGTTCTGCGGAAGGATTAAGAGCCCGAGTACGAACGGGCTACTCCGGTGGAACCAACCATTGATGTTGAAATCAACCCCACCAACCTATCTTGAGTCTTGAAAGTTAGATCGCAACTTCACCCATCAATCAGCGAATGTAAAGACCTGAAAATTCGAACACTTTATTTTTAATATTGTAACTATTAGGGATATTGTTAAATATTATAAATATTATTTTATAACCTTGTGAAATATCATTTAATAAGCAATTAATGATACTAGACTCGATTTGGAAAAATGTTTACAAAATATATTTTTTTGAAAAAATGATCGAAAATTGTTTTACTATAAATGGCTATTTTCTCAATAAAAGTTGTTGAAAATTCTAGTGGATGTCTAATTAATCATTAGAGAAGCGATGCCATTATTTAAAAAAAATGATCATTTATTGAAAGTTCTCGTATTTTGGGTATTTAAATAAGTGCTTTATAATTTAGATTGCTTGATTTAATTATTTAAATAAGATTAGGGATTTATTTCCAAGTTCTGTTTACTTAAAAAATTTATTAGATAAAGATATAAAAATATGATTAAGGTTCAACTTTCGGATTTATAACCAATCGTCTTTGAATAGAAGTTGTTTCATATCGTTGCAACGTTGTTTGATACATTTATATATATATATATATGTACATACATACATACACACACATACACATACGCGCGCATGCACGCGCGCACACACACATACACATGCACGCACGCACGCGCACACACACACACACATATATATATACACACACACATAATGATTCACATCAATGGTTTAGAAAATATCTTAAGTGTATGCATATAAGCTTCTTATATGTATACAAATGAAAGTTTAAACCTTAAGCTTTGAAAAAGCAAAATTACTATCATCTTATACACCTCTTACATCACCTTACGCATCTCTCACATCACCATACGCGCACATTTTATCACCCATTAATGCATTAGGTTTTTAAGGGCATTTTGTCTTTACCTATTACATTCCTAAGGCTATAAAAGGGGGACATACTCTTAGGAATATTTATAAAATTTCTTTTCTTGTTCATCTTCCTAAGCTATTTTGATGGCTACTTCTTGGGAAGAAGTAAAAAGGTTAAAAATGGTGGAAGTGCTTTAGCACTAATCAGCTAATTACTCTCTAAATTTTTCAAAAGTTGAACAAATCTACTTTAATCTCTTTTGAACTTTGGGTTTGGGCCTAAGACATCATGGAAGGAATGATTAGCAAGTAAGAAGTAGAGGAAGGTGAGAGGAAGAAGAGGTTTCCAGGAATGGGCCATGAGCAATGGTGGAGGAGGATGGGTTTCAGCTTGGTTTGGACATGTTAAAGATTGGATCTTTAGGCTAATGGTAATGAAATGATGTGGTTATTTTGTTCTTACGGCTTTATGCTTGGTTTAGCATGGATCTAAGTGAGTTACCTCACTATCTCTAGTTTTATATTGTTTATATATGTGTTGTCTTTAAAGTATAAAGCAGAAATGACATTAACTAAGTAAAGTTATTGACTTTAGACCCTTTTTGCTTTTGTAAGCAAATGAAATTTTTATATTATGTAGCATAACTTCTATTTCCTTCTTAAAAATGTCTTACTAATTACTTAACTGAAAATTAATTGGAAATACATAACTCTAATAAGCCGACCAGTAGGCTCATCTATTTGTGAGATTGAATGGAGAGTCTAGGCAAGGGGTGATGCAACCGATGATCTAACTTACGTGGCTCCACTCTTGAACGAGGAATAGTTAAGTTGAGAATATTAATTATGAATTTAATTATGGTTGACATAATTAGATTGGATTAGTGATGTCGGTTGGTAGAATCGAACATGGATCTGCTATTATTATAATCTGGATATTTGCTATATATATCAGTTAACTAATATTGATAAATGTTGTTTTATTTATTGATTGTCATTTATCGTTGGTTATTACTGTTCCATTGATTATATGATTCACGCTCGAAGATTTTATAAAAAAATATGCTTTTATATTTAGCATTTGAGCTGGGTAGAAAATATTTGTATGTTAACACCTTTGTGATTTATTTCACGATTTGACTGGAAGGTGCTTAGCAATAATATTTGATTAATTTAAATTTTTAACGTAAATTTAAATGAATTGTTTTGAAAGTTGTTTTTCATAAAGGAATATGAAATGAAATGTTTGATTTTAAGGAAATATAAAATATTTGAAAATAAATACACTGAAGATAATAGGTGGTTTATAAAGTGTTTTATAAACAAAGAGAATCTCGACGGCTTAAATCCCAATATCTAAATAATTAGAAAGAAACAACACTATGATTTGAAGATACTTGTTATGTTTGATGTAAATGATTTTACCACTTGGGGATATAAAATAATTTTATGTTACCAATGATTTCGGTAGTCCGTATCTAAAAACTGGGCATATTTTGGGTATGGTTCGCTCTTGGGATAGGGGTACATAAATATTTATATTATTGATGGCATAAAGGCTAGGACCCTGTTGCCTTATTATTGGGAGGAACCTCTTGAGATTGGTTGCATATGTTTTGATGTGCTTTATTATAATATTTTGGAATTTCCAAATGAATATATAGAAAGAAATGTTCTTCAATCCCGAAGTAAAATATATTTCGATATAAAAGAAATATGTATTTCAAAAGTTTTGAAATAAAAATACTCGGGAATAAAGTCCAAGAGACAATTTTCATAAAGATAATTAGATTTGAAAAAATCTAACCAAAAGGATTAAGTTATGCGGGTAGTTTTGGGAATTTCATATTGTTTGTTACATCTAGGCTTCATGAGTCCTATTTGTGATAGGAGAACTACGTTGGCTTGATCCTATATCTAATTGGGTACGCAATTAGATATGGGTATATAGGTAGTCACATATGGTAGTGATGCAACCCCTTTAATAACATAACATATTCATGTTTGTTGTTTGCTATATATCGTGTATTGATATATCTTTTCTACTTACTATTTAATTTTGCATTTACATTGTTTATTGAGTTTGCAGGATTTGATAGGGCTCTCTCTCTCATCAGAGTGCATAGCAGTAGATGTATAACATTTAAGTTATGTATTGACACCTCGAAGATTTGTTAGTTACTCTGATTAAGTTGTATAATTAAATTTGCATCCTATGAATTTAGTAATTTTAAATATTTGTCAAATATTAAGTATTAAGTTGGTATTTTTCATTCGTAATTTATGGATTTTGTGGCATCCACCCAGGAATCGCTTGTCACATGCTTGGTATCAACCTAAAGAATCTTCCCATGAAACAAAAGCGCCAAATCTTGGGATCAAAAAGATGGGAAGCGATCAGAGAGGAGGTGGATAAGCTACTAGAGAATGACTTTATCCGCGATGCCCTCTATCTAGAATGAGTCTCCAACCCGGTCATAGTCAAGAAATTGATCAGGAAATGGCGGACATGCTTAGATTATTCTGACTTGAACAAAGCATGCCCAAAAGAAAGTTTTGCTTTTTAAGGTCGACCGAATCCTTGATTCTACTGTAGTTCACCATCTCCTCTCCTTTATGAATTCCTATTCGTGATACAATCGAATTCCAATGTACATTCACGATCAGGAACACACTTCATTTATCACCGATCTTGGTTGTATTGTTATGTTATCATTCCCTTCGGTCTCAAGAATGTTGGAGCCACATATCAATGACTCATCAACAGAATGTTCAATGACCAAATTGGAAGATCCATGGAAGTTTACAAGGACGACATGCTTGTGAAAACAAAACTATCAGACGATCACGTCAACATCCTTGTAGAGATGTTTAGTGTACTCCGTAAATATGGCATGAAACTTAATCCCGTGAAATGCTCATTTGGCATTGCATTAGGAAAATTCTTGGTTTTCACCATTAATTCATGAAGAATTGAAGATAATCCAAAAAAGATTAAAGCGATTCGGGTCACCAAAGCTCCAAAGAACATCAAGGTTGTTCAAATCTTAAATGGGAAAGTGGCTGCCCTAAGTCAATTCATTTCAAAAGCAAACGAAAAATGCACTCTTATCTTTGACTAGATTAGGAACTTTGCATGAACATCGGAATGCGTCACCATGTTCCAGGACCTCCTGAAACACATAGAACGACCACATATCCTATCGAAATGCGTGGACCACGAGGATACATATACATACATATATATATATATATATATTTGGCTGTTTCAACGTAAGCAATTAGCCCGGTGCTTGTGTGCGAAGAAGATCGTGTCCAAAGGCCAGTCTATTGCATCAACGAGGGATTGATAGGTACCGAAAAGAACTATACAAAGCTTGAAAAGCTCGCGTACTGCCTGCTGATCCCTCCCATAATATTTGTTCTTACTTTAAGTCACATCCAATCAAAGTCTACATTGACAACCGCTACAACAGATAATCAATCGACCTAAGGCATCTGGGAAACTTTTGAAATGGAACATTGAACTGAGTTAATTATAGCTCACCTTCATTCCTCGAAGATCCATCCTCGGACAAGCTCTAGCAAACTTCATCAACAGATTTCATTACTCCCTAAGATCCTTCGAAAGATACTGAGCTTCCAAACATCCAACGGAAGATGTACATGGATGGTTCATCAAACAATCAGTGTTCTGGCACTAAAGTAGTGCTTGCTACTCCTGAGAACACTCGATTTGCTATGCTTTGAAGCTCAACTTCCCCGCATCAAACAACAATGCATAATACCAAGCCTTGATTGCTAGACTCAGAACTGCAATCGAACTCAACATCAAGGTTCTCCAAATCTTCTCAAATTCACAACTCTTTGTCTGCCAAGTACGTGGGGATATCAAGAAAAAGGAGGATGGCTCGCTCATTACCAGGCTCAGTGTAGTGTTCCGAAATTCCGGTATAATTTGAGCTGACCAAATAACACAAGTCCAACCCAAATTACACTGAAAACCAGAAAATTAATAGAAAGAAAACAGAGGGTGAGAATAGATAAGATAGAAACTTAGAATAGAAAAAGAAGAAGAACATACAACTTCAGAGTAACACGAATCTCATAGCGGAACGAACAACATGTAATAGATAACATATCTTTGAAATAAAATCAGTATATGTATACAGTAACATTATCAGAGTATAACACTTACATCACAGCGGAAATAAACAATAGCTATAAAAACGCTGCTGAAGCCTCCTGCTCTAGCTCCTTTTAGTGCATCTGTAAATCCCGACTACTTGACTGCTCGTACAAATTTGAGCACCCAAGAGTTTAGGGAAAACAAAACAAAACAAACTCCGGGTCAGTCATGGGACTGGTGTGAGTAAAATAGTTTAAAACAGTTTGAGCAATTAAACGATATCTCATAAGACCACGCCGTATAATGGAACGGGTTTTTCCCTTAAGAGAATCCAAAGCATTTGATTTAACATCAAAAATCGTTTTGAACGAAATGATAAACTTTATATCAAAACTCTTTGATATTATAATAGTGTCTATCAATCACAATAAATAATCAACTAGCAGAAACGCTTTCATCTCACGTTCTACATATATAGTATGCAATCAAAACCGCGAGCACTTATTGGATAATGGATTACCAACTATGACAAGCTATGGAACCACCTTCCGATAGTGTCCTCTAGAGAGGAATACACTGCGTTCAACAAGAACATCTTGCAACCCGGCCAATCATGACCGACCACTCATTTCGCTTGAGTGTATTGAATGTATATCACCAATGGTTGGGATCAGCAACCGTTTCCCGAATGGGACAGCACTGACAATAGATTATAGAATGAAATGAATATCTCTAGATAAGTGATAATACACCCTACTTGGAAGCCAACCACTTAGCCATGCTGCCTGCCCGATTTTTGTCGTTTCCCGATTGTGAGGCTAGGGGCCACGCTTATCTCTGACAGATCACACATTTATTCACTTTGAATGTCACATCGTCATACCCGCCAAATCACATATTGATTTCCCCAAAAATACAACGGGTATACAGCTAAGAGCAACGAATTACTCCGCCACCAAACTTACATATGTTTGAAGAGATCAACTTACGCGATCTATTAAATATACTATGTTAGACATTCTTCCATACAGGTCGCCCTGGGACTGGACAAACCGAAAGCACTATTCTGTAAACAAGACAGATGTTGCATAACTCCATCTTCAATTATCTTCATCATATTTAATCGTAATGCTAACATCTATATAGAGTAGTTTTCAGATAATGAGTCTGATCCCGGTCTCTCCGTATTGACGATGGAAAAATGGTCAAAAACATCGATAGTCGGTGAGTTAACTATCAAAGAGAAACATGTATACAAACAACGGTCGTATTTCCAAATGGAAATCTTACCGAGCAAATTATCAATCAACACCGATCCACTTTATTTAATTTGTCATTCGATTATCCATTTCCCTATTCCTGTTTCCATATATTCCACATTTCTTATTTTCTAAATTTAGAAAATATATGTTATTAACATTGGAAAACATTTCCAATTCTTATTTTCTATATTAGAAAACATTTCTGATTCTTATTTGGAAAACATATACAAAACTCCTACATTGGATTTAAACAGATGTTAAATAAAACATCGCTATGCCCACTTGAAACATTAACCCTTATTAACTAAATTCCCTCAACCGACCTTCACCATCGAACCTTAACCATTCCTTAGTTAAAAATGAATCCAATCAAGTTGGGGTATAACTACCTCTCATACCTTAAGTGAACAACATTTCTAAATTTGAAATAGATACAGTTCACCTTCTAAATCTTTAACAACTTCCTTACGAAACTCTCGGATTCTATTTACGAATCCACTTCTTTATTGAAAACACTGATTATAACTATAGCGTTATAATCCCTATTTCTGAAATATCTAACTTCAAAATATAACTTTTATTCCTTAATTTAACTAAATAACTAACTAGACAATTTATAACCAAATAAATAGATCTTGATTAAAAACGGAAAGCGAATGGTACTTTCCCGAATTTGATAGAATCAAATTTCAACGTATAACTCTCTTTCGAATATTCTCTATTCGATAACTCCTTTTCGAATAAACTATATTCGATTAACTCTTTTAGAATAAACTATATTCGATTAACTCCTTTAACTCTATTCGAATAAACTATATTCGATTTCTCCTTTCGAATAACTAATATTCGATAACTCCTTTCGAATAACTAATATTCGATAACTCCTTTAACTCTATTCGAATAAACTACATTCGATTACTCCTTTCGAATAACCAATATTCGATAACTCCTTTCGAATAACTAATATTTGATAACTCCTTTAACTCTATTCGAATAAACTATATTCGATTACTCTTTTCTAATAACTAATATTCGATAACTCCTTTCGAATAACAAATATTCCATAACTCCTTTCGAGTAACTAATATTCGATAATCCTTTCGAACAACTAATATTCGATAATCCTTTTTTAAATAAACTATATTCGATTAATTCTCTTTGAATAACTCTAATTTTATTTAACTCTAATCGATTTACTCTATTCGATTAACTCTAATCGACAACTCTTTTATATCTCGTTAATTCTGTGATGACCCAGACCCCGTTCCACGGTGGCAAGGGTAATCATTGGAATATAACACATAAACAGATAACAACAGAATAGAAATAATCAAATACACCAAATAATGTACAATAGAATACACTGGATAAACATAATCATCAGAGTTACACAGTATACAGGATCATACTTAGTACAAAATACAGTTCAGCTATACATAAATGTCTACGGCGGAAAACAGAACATAATATGTACAATAGGAGCTGAACAGCATAAAAAGAGATAAATGATAGAATCCATCTCCAGCTCCAGCTATCCAGAAAGAGCCTGCTAAAAACCTGAATACAAGGCTGCCCGTGTAGAAAAAGGGGCACCCAAGTTTGCAAGTGAAACAAACTACGAGTCAGTCATGGGACTGGTATGAGAAATCTACTTAACACATTTTATAATATGGACAATCACAGGACCACGCCACTTTTGCGGAATGGGTTTACTCCATTGGATTGCCAGTGCTTTAAAATAAGTAAATCTTTTAAACATTGCAATGTTTTTTTATAAAAATGAAGCCATTATATGACTCAGTTCCCATAGCACAATGCAACACAAACCGAAGGATAAAGTTTTACCTTATAATGGCCAAAATATGCTTGATACGAGCAAAACAAATCATTTGATATTATTGCTAGTGCATATATGTTTCAAAAACAATTTCAAATCATAAGTATCAATCATAGACGGCATGGGTACCATATATCATGTCGCCATATATATATATACAATTAAAACCGCACGATGTCGTATTTGGAAATTGGATTTCCGTCATGAACCAAGGCAAGGGATCGTCCTTACCGAATTCGAGATAATCTAGCCCAAGTCTCAGGATCAGAGCTCGAGTGACCCTTGGATCTTCAGGTCGGTCCACCGATGTTGATTAAAATGCCTGAACACTGCGTTTCCCCGTCCTATTTGGCGTAAATGAGCCCAATGACTCCATCGGCCCCGGATCGACCGATATATCCGAGGCGCCTCGCTCTCCATCATCCACATAAGTAAAATGTCAAGCCGTGTAAAAACACCGAAACCACTCCTAGCTAGAAGGAAATACATGTCCTCCCTGCAGTCATCTCTCGTTTCTGGTCCATACCGGGGTGTGAGGCTCGCGAAACATCGCTATACACAAAGCTATGCCACACAGGCCGCACTTTGATCATCAACCACAAGACTTTTCTTTTCTACAGAAGCCCTGATCATCTGCCACTTAGGCATGCCACACAGGCAATTCACTCCATGCGACTGATTTCTATCGATATATAACCTTTGAGCTCGTACGTCTCAGAGAAGGGCGTTAAGAAAGAGAATAAATTCTCCGCCGCCAAGCATATATATATTTAATAGAGATCAATCAGCGCAGAACAAAATCCAATGTCAGACATATAGTCCATTTACAAGTTCGTTTTGGGTCTGAACAAAACCGGAGGTACTCAATACCTTGCATATCCGTACAATCAACAAGTACGTCCGGACGGCTACTACTTCAGCCCCTTTAAGGTATCTACTCCTATCATGAGCATTAGTAGCACCCCTCCATTCGACGTGAAGGTCATCGGTCTTGCACCGTCTTCATATCTTCGACTTTCAATCATCGATCAATTATTTGAAATGAGAATCAACTCGGCCTTTTCAAATAATTCACATATATTTAGAATTTCAAATCAATTCATTTCAATGGTTAAATTATTCGATATCACTAATTATGTTCTTTAATGTAATTTTCACGCCAAACACATTCAACCATCAAATATCACATAAACCGAGCAAATTCAGTTTATTTCCATTCCATATCATTTATAATATTTTATCGCGATTTGTCGCTATTTTTATTTATTTAAAAATAGCCAATTCACTCAAACGACGCTTCAGGCCATAACGCGACCGTGGCGCTGTCTTTCTTCAGATTTGATTTACACATATCTGAAAATCTAACCGTTGGATCTTCACAAATTTTATATCATTGGAAAGATCTTTTCAAAACAAATCCAACGGTTTCAGTTTTGGGAAAATCCGACGGTCGGATCTCCCGCACTAATCGTTTGAAGTTACTATTTCAAAATACGAACTGCAGCGTCGTTATTCGATTTAATTTAGTTATATTTATATTTATATATAAATATAATCGATCCTGGCGCTGTTTTTTCTTTAGATTTGAATTAAACATTCCAGACAATCCAACCATTGGATCTTTACAAAGTGGGTGTCGTTGGAAAGATATTTCCAAAGCGAACTCAACGGTTTCGGTATCGGGAAAATCCAATGGTCTGATATCCCACACTAATCGTTTGAAATCACGGTTTCAAAACACGAACTGCAGCTTCGTTATTCGATTTATTTTATTTATATATATATATATATATATATATATATATATATATATAATTCATTCTTCGATTTCAAAACTATATTCACTTCATATATTTGATAAAAATGATATTTTTATCCAACAGATATTTATTTCAACACATCACTACTTTTAACACTTTATATTCACAATAAAAATGTAGATTTTATTTTCAATCTATATATTCAACACATGAATGTTTCAACTTCACACACATGATAAAAATATGATTTTTATCCTTCTAGTCCTACTCAACACATGAATATTTTCTATAGTTTATATATATAATAAAAATGTGATTTTATTGTAAAACAATTTATTTCAAAACACGATTATTTTATATAGTTCATATATGAGGTAAAAATGTTATTTTTATATTTCAAAG
Organism: Allium sativum; assembly: GCA_030737875.1. Taxonomy (NCBI): domain Eukaryota; kingdom Viridiplantae; phylum Streptophyta; class Magnoliopsida; order Asparagales; family Amaryllidaceae; genus Allium; species Allium sativum. The sequence continues at coordinate 972,811,048 of CM060915.1, read as the reverse complement.
AATTTATTCAACACATGAATTTCTATTCAACACATGAATTCCTATTCAACACATGAATTTCTATTCAACACATGAATTTGGTTTCAACACATGAATTTCTATTCAACACATGAATAAAGTTCGATAGTTTATATACATATAATAAAAATGTGATTTTTATTGTAAAACAATTTATTTCAAAACACGATTATTTTATATAGTTCATACATAAGGTAAAAATGTTATTTTTGGTGTTAAAACAATTTATTTAAAATACTAATAATTTATATAGTCTATATATATAATAAGAATGTTATTTTTATCTTTCAAAGATTTTATTCAACACAAGAACTTCATTCAACACATGAATTTCTATTCAACACATGAATATAGTTTCAACACATGAAAATAATTCTAACACATGAATATTATTGAAAATTTCGGTAGCATAACGACAGGGTAGTTAAAACCGGCACCGTCCATAGTACGGCTCCTCGCTCTACCTTAAAGCCTCGCAGCTTTTGACAATCGGGATTTTCAATATCTAGTTCGTACGCAGACAAATTTTCCCATATACTAATCCTATTGGGATTTCAACCACAATCAATCATTTCAAATCAACCATTCATGATATTCACCAAATTTCACATCAACCAATAATCCAAACAATATCACAACCAATATATAGCGTCCATGGTCTGTGGACGAGGGGAGTATATATATATAGATATACGTATATAACTATATTTCAATTTCCTTTCAATATCATTTCAATGCATATATCACTTTTACAACGCATATATAACTTATACATCGAACATACAACTTATACAATGCTTGTACATGAGGTGTACAATGCTTATATAACTCGTACATCGACTATATAATTTATACATCGTTGTTTTCCATATCATTTATAAATTAGAAATCTCACATTGGGTTCCACTCCACCAAAAATAGCAGAAGGCTCAGAAAAATATGCGATCTCTTCTAAAATGTGGAAGACGTCCGCACGAGTCCACTGTCTCTTGTTTCACTGAATTTCGACCACATAGCAAAAAGATATGATTTTTAGAAGTAAATCACATTTCATAGCGCTTAGAAGTGTTATAAAACAGTTTAAAATAGTTCATCCGTTACCTTTCAAAACCTATTCAAAACTAGGTCAGCGATTATCACCAAATCCGAGCAACTAGGGGATGATCGGCCGATGCCATGGGATGGAGCTTGGAGTCGCGCACCCATGCCTGGAGGCGGTGCTCAGATCGAGGCAAGGAGGATGGTGTGGCGGCTCTTCAAAGGCACCGACTTCAGGGACCCGTAACTCGAGAAATACTCGATGATAGGGGACGAGGCTGGTACTAATTTGAAGCTTGGAGGATTCTCCACAAAAACCCTAACTGGAGCTGGCGATTTCGATGCGTGGTTGAGGAGATAGGGAGGAGAGAAGGAACGAGAGTATTTCCGTCGTGCGTCTGAAGGGGTATCGGGGAAGAGAAGATTGAGTGTCGCGTTATGATTGGCTGAGGATTTTTTTATATTTATATATTTTTAAAATTCCAAAAATACCTCTCTTCACATATTAGCTCCAATCCAAACCCAACGACTGTCGTCCCTAGCTAAACACCCTCATTTCGAACACAATGGGATATGTTTCATAGGCCCATTCGACTGTTTCAGTCAGTTTTTCTTCAAATTAAAATATAAAACATTCAATATTTGATTTGAACATACATTTCAATTTACCGGGGCCACATACTGATCCCAAAAATTCCAGAAAAATAAATCTAGCTATGTTTTGATGATACGGTCCCAACAAAACTAGTTTCGTCGAATTCTGAGACCGTTTGGAAAATGGCCATTTTCTGGTCGATCCAATTTAACTAAAATCAACCAAACACATTTTTCTTTGCCACTCTCACATATTAACTTCAAAAATTATGGAATTTGAAACCTAGAAATAATTCAACATCCCGGATCCAAAAAAAGTGGTTTCGTCAAATTCCGAGATCGTTTGCAAAATAGCTATTTTCGCGGCTATATATTCTCTAGAATGACCTTTCTGAAAATTCATTTGGCCATAACATTTGACTTCCGCTATGAAACTTCGATTTTTCAGATTCGTTAGAAAGATATTCATAAACATATTTAAATATTTTTGGTTTCACTAAAATCCGTTTTATTTTGCACCCGGTACAATCAGTCAAAGTTTGAATTCAAATTTTGAAACTGCCGCGCCATTTCAGGCCATGTTTATAATTTAAAATAATTATATTTATTTTCAAACATCGATTCAAACCTACTTTTCATCGTTATTATTTAAAATATTTATTTTAAATATTTAAAATTCACTAAAATAGCCAATTTAAAATTTTCAAATTGGTTTAGATTTTCCGGGTTGTTACAAATTCCCTTTTATAATCCTATTTATTTAACAATTAAATATTTCCTTTTCAATTCTATTTATTTAACAAATAAATATTTTCCTTTTCAATTCTATTTATTTTCTACATATTTCTTTTTCAATTCTATTTATTTTCTACATATTTCCGCTCCCATTCTATTTATAAATGTTTTACAAATATTTCCCTTTCCTATTTGTTTATTTGTAAATGTGTTACAAATATTTCTCTTTCTATTTTATTTGTAAATGTTTTACAAATATTTCTCTTTCTATTTTATTTGTAAATGTTTTACAAATATTTCTCTTTTTATTTTATTTGTAAATGTTTTACAAATATTTTCCTTTAATAATTATCCTTTGATTTTATAATTATTTTCTTTTAAAAAATCCATTTTCCTTTTATATATAAAATACATTGATTTTATATAAATAATTCATTTTCAAAATACACTTTGAAAATCTCCTTTTCTACATTCCAGTATTTCTTATGGTATTTAAAATACCAAATAACAATGATTGATATCATCCAGACACACATAATCAACACAAATTATATATCACATCATATATTACAATAAATGAAAAGAACAGTATTACAAATATTGAGGAATCCAGTTGGATCCCTCCAACCTGTTTCCCTACATCCACAGATGTTACACAATATAATTCACATCAAATTTCATTTCCATATGAAATACTCTGATAAACAGAATCAATATTTGATTAACGATATACATATAACTATATCGATATTTTCAACCAATCAATTAGCAGTTCAACCAAACAGTCAGCACATAACAATCAATCATCATTAATCAGTTCTAAAAATACATTATAAGAATATGAACTGGTAGAGTTGGTGAGTTTTACTCACATTGGATGATCATTGTTAATAACGATAATCATCCTTGATTCAGACGGACAATTTATTTTTCTATAAATTGTAACGCGCTCCAATCCACTCCCAGTCAGTTCCATTGGGTAGTCGTCGTCCATACGATCCCGACGGATCTTGTTTTGCTGAATTCCGTTAAAATATGACGAAGTTATGATAGTTCGAAGTTTATACATATTTAAATCAGTTAAATTTGGATTTAAAATGTGAATGGGCCTTTACCCCTTTAATTTGCTCAGCCCAATACCCTTGTACATGCCCACACCCAATCCTTTTCTTCCCCAGTTGAACTGGCGACTCCAGTATTTCACCACTCCGTCGATTTACACAACAACAACACCTTCATTCCTCCACAAAATCAAAATCCGTGACCACCATTCACTTCCTCTTCCGATTCTCCTTATCCTCCACCTAACACTGATGAACTCGAGCTCCAATGCTTAGAACTCAGCTCTGTGAGGTCCACGCGCTTCCAGTAAGAGGTGCGAAATCTTTGAACCCCAAATCTCACCAAAACTCATCAGATTGCACATCTACTCCCCCTGATCAACTCGCAACCATACCCTCGCCATATCTCCACTCCAATCATCAATGAGCTCGAGACCTAGGCGGCCGCTGTTAAACACAATCGAATTAAAAATGGTTTGAACCCAAAAATTCTTATACCAAATTGTAGAGAGACTCAGCAGAAATCCAACCCTATATTTATTCGGATTTATAGATTTTTACATGGTTTTATTTTGATTTTTAAAACTTGATTTCCACTGTTTCTTTTTACTGGACATTGCGGCGCATTGTTTTAGCCAGAGGAATGTTAGGTTAGGGTTTAGAATGAGTTGGGATATTTATAGTTAGGTTAGTTTTTTTTATGTTTTTTTAATCAATCGCTAATTGTATTCATCCTCTAAAATTTATGCGATCACATACGACACCCAAAAATCGCGAAACTGGACATACAACTAGAGTTCGACGTTATAGACCCAACGAAACTGGTTTCGTCGAATTCCGACTCTGTTTGCTCACACAGCGTATTTTTAACCGTCAAAATACTGACTGTTTTTCACATTAAAAATCTGTACGGCCACAGACTGACTTCAAAAATCATGAAAATTGAAATCTAACAATAGTTTAATGTTATGGATCCAATAAAATTAGTTTCGTCAGAAACGGAGGTCATTGCAAAACTGGCTATTTTTAAAGCTCTAAATAACCCATTTAAATATATAAATATATTTAAAAATAATTAAATTAAATATAAATAAATTTATATTATCGTATACATATTCACACAGAATATTATATAGCTCCAATTGGATTTATAACTTGATATTCAAATCCCGGTTGAATCGATATTCAATTTATATTGAAAAATCCCTTTATAATATAAATAAATCGCTATAAATTATAAAGGAATTCCATAGCGACTTTTCGAAAATTTGATTTGGACATAAATCAAAATCTACACAATGAAATCCCGATTTTTCTCTTCCATTAGAAAAATATACTTCACCTGCTCCGAACGTTTCTTGTTTCATAGAAATCCGATTTAAAACAGACCCTGTATATTCAGTTGAAGTTCGAATCACCAAATTTCGAACTGCCGCGCCATTTGGAGCTCGATTTTAATTATAATAAAATTATATGTTCAAACTTCGTTTAAATAATATATTCGTTATTTTAATTCAATTACAAACTGAATTATAGCTTATATATGATCCAATTCACATCGTATTGTGAATTCTACTATTTCTGACTATTCTGGAATTTAAATATATTATTTAATAATTGTATTAATTAAATATTCCTTATTATTTAGTTCTGGTCATTTTAAATTACCAAAGCTTTATTTAAATAATTAAATAAATTATTTATTATCCATAAAAGTATGGGTCGTTACATTCCTTCCCCTTAAAATAATTTCGTCCTCGAAATTGCTAAGGTAGAAAACAAACCCTATTAACTGGTTAAAAATTATTTTTACTTCTTTAACTTCAGCTTCACTGTACCAATTAATTTCAACTAAATTATTAATTTATTCCTACTAACAAAAATTTCCATAAACTCTGAAAATTTTCTAACACCCGAAATTTCTGAAAAATTTCGCCAGCACCTCCTTTTTACCAGTCAATCGGTACAACTACAACTCGCCTCTCTAGGTCTTCTCCAACCTAAAAGAAAATCAAACGGCCAAGCAGCTTGCCAATTTGGCTCATAAATCTCATACCCAATATAAATATAATTTGGTACCTTTTTGTCTGGCATAACAACTTTTTCACTTTCACCTGTTATCAATCCAATATATACCAATGTCATCTCAACCAATTTCCAATCAATATCTGTTCAACATAGCTATTCGCTTATATCCAAAAAAATCCTCTGCTTGTACCAACCAAATTCCATTTCAAATTCCTATATCACCAATCCAATTTTTCTCGATACCATTCTAATCCAGTTCAATTCAATTACCACCGAACTGCCTTTATTTCAATTTCAAATTTGCTTTCACAAATTTCTATTTAATTTGTTTTTATTTCAAAAAATCTTTACCTGGGAGATTCAAATAGCTTAGCTTTTCCAAAAATCAAATATCCTTTTCTGGAATTTCAATACAACTTGTTTTTCTCAAGACAATTCAAAAACAAAATATTTGGTAGTAATCCATCACTTAGAAACTCGAAAATGAACACCGTTGATGTCCGGATCAACATCGGAATTTATTTTCCCGTGACCGAAGTGAGTTCAATACTATATCACTTTCAAAACCCTTTCTAAACACTTCCATTTTAAAATCAATTCAAAATATCATTGTAATGCTTTAAACAATTTAAAATCTCCCAGGTTTTTAAAATTCTCATATACTTTATCCAAATCCATTTACAAGTACTTATTCCGATTTCCAGAGTTTAAATTCCAGTTTTGATTTTAACTCATGTTTAATCCATCTGATTTCATTTACCCTTTATAATCTTTTATAACCTATGTGAATTCTGATCAGTTATTTATAACCATTTAACCTTTTATAATCTTATTCGATTATACTATCAACCAACACATCCAATATACTATCAAAATTCCTAGATATATATTTTTTTATATCAAAATATACTTTGGGTAAAATTATTTCATTTACCCTCTTTCAAAACATACTATGTCGGTTCATCATATTCGAGTGTTTTGAAACTCCAACCGATACAGTGGATTAAAACGATCGTCCAGAATTCATCAACAACTCAACCAATAAATCTCCACAATATAAAACAATTTTATATTGAAATTTATAAATATGTTCTCTCGTATATATACACTCAAACTCAATCTAGGGCATACTAACCCCATCTCTACTAAGTCACGCCACAGAGCCAAGGTAATCACTTAACCTTCAGCTCTTATACCAATTGTAGTGTCCCGAAATTCCGGTACAATTTGAGCTGACCAAATAACACAAGTCCAACCCAAATTACATTGAAAACCAGAAAACTAATAGAAAGAAAACATAGGGTGAGAATGGATAAGATAGAAACTTGGAATAGAAGAAGAAGAACATACAACATCAGAGTAACACAGATCTCACAGCGGAGCGAACAACACATAATAGATAACATATCTTTGAAATAAAATCAGTATATGTATATAGTAACATTATCAGAGTATAACACTTACATCACAGCGGAAATAAACAATAGCTATAAAAATGCCGCTGAAGCCTCCTGCTCCAGCTCCTTCTAGTGCATCTGTAAATCCCGACTACTTGACTGCTCGTACAAATTTGAGCACCCAAAAGTTTAGGGAAAACAAAACAAACTCCGGGTCAGTCATGGGACTGGTGTGAGTAAAATAGTTTAAAACAGTTTGAGAAATTAAACGATATCTCATAAGACCGCGCCGTACAATGGAATGGGTTTTTCCCTTATGAGAATCCAAAGCATTTTATTTAACATCAAAAATCTTTTTGAACGAAATGATAAACTTTATATCATAACTCTTTGATATTATAATAGTGTCTATCAATCACAACTAAATAATCAACTAGCAGAAACGCTTTCATCTCACGTTCTACATATATAGTATACAATCGAAACCGCGAGCACTTATTGGATAATGGATTACCAACTATGACAAGGTATGGAACAACCTTCCGATAGTGTACCTGAAACACCCCACCTCGGTTAAGGTCACTCACAAAGGGAATGCCTTAACTTTGATGGAGGTTTATAGGTAAAAGGTCACAGATAAAAACACAAGACAGATATAAAAACATAAATAAATAAGCAGCGGAAAAACAGCAGACTTTATTTCATAAAGTAAATGTTTACATCAGCATTTCCATAATTGTCTCAAGTCACATTTCTAATTATTACAACAATAAAACTGTCTTTATTCTCAAAACTTAAAGAAGCATGAAACATAAGTAAACTGCATAAGTCCACGCAATTGCAATCCAAAGCCATAGCTCAAAGTGAAAGAGATCCAAGCAATACATTTCTTTTCCTTCAGGCTAGATGAAAAAGCTGGTCAAGCTGCAGTGTTCCCTCCCTGTGGACCTGGGGGGGAAACGGAAGAAAAGAAGACGAAAGAAAAGTAGATTCAGACATAAAGCCTGAGTAAGTCTAGGACTATTCTGTCTATGAATAAAGAACTGGGTATGATAAGTATAAACAAGAAGTGGGAAAGCACTATAAACTTGGTTAAGTTGTCTGGGGTCGAATATACTATCGTACCCCATGTTAATCTCTGAACCCATATAAACTAGTTCCCAACAGGCACCCCATAATCAGGGTGAAGTGATCCATTCTATGATGATCGGCTCCTACTCGCATAGTTACATGTGTCTTACGGCCCCCGATGTTGTAGTTACCTATGCTGGTCCCACCATGGGGTGTATCAAGTCCCATGGCAGCGGCCCGACACAACCTTAGAATGCACAGGTATGCTACTGATGCCCAGTGCTTTATTTTTCTACGCCGGAGTGTGTGCACGCCCGCACCCCGTTAGAACCTACACTGCTACACCACCGCCGTCGATTTGACCTCTTACAATCAGCCCAGTAATCGTGCCCCACCCTGCCTAGTTTCAGGGTATCATGATACACCTTATAGGGTTACTGCTGAAAAGGGTCCCCCGTTACTAGGTTTTCTATCTCTAGCCAACATGCTAAGTTGGTTAAGTGTTTTCTAACCTAACCCCCACCAGTTCGTTTAGTTTAGCATGTTCCCTTTTGATTAAGTCTTTAGTCCACTTAATCCTAACAGTCCTGACTCAGCCTTAATTGTCTTATTAAAGCCTTGACCTCTCACATTAGACAGGTATTGTTGTGGCTGCCTGTTGCCGGTTGGTTCCGGGCAGTCTTACGCCATAACTCAGTCTAACCTCGGGTCCTTATTGGGCTCCATGTTTAACCTCCCACATTGGATAGGTATTGTTGTGACTACTGGATAGCCGGGCGGTTCCGGGCAGGTTTACATCACAACTCAATCCAACCTCGGGTTAAACACATCGTATTTTCTACATTTACATATTTTGTCTTTCTTCTTTATTCATATGTAAATATTTGCGGCCCATTATTAAGTTAATGGTGTAAAGGTTACACCAATCATGGGCCCAACCCATACTTGAATTTGGGCCCTTCTACTTTATATTTTCATTTATTAATTAATTTGGCCCAACGTTATTTTCCCCCGTTTAATACGTTCGTTTATATGTTGGGCTTAACCTTTTTAAGCCCAACTTAGCCATGCGAGAAAGGGGAGGCTTAAAGCGTGATTACATACACAAAAGGGGAATGGTGAACGCATGAACTTGCAACATAACGTTGGAATTACAAAATAGAAACTGGTGTACTTGCATAGCAATAACATATACTTTGGTCATAAAGCATAAGTGACATGAATCAAAGCATGTAAACTTGTAGTTGAGATAAAAATCTAAATTGGATATCGTTATTGACACATAGTCTCAACTACAACATAAACCTATTTTTATGTAGGCATAATGTCAAACATAATCAAATCATGTTCATAAGATTCCTACATGTTTACAAAGGGATTTACAAAAGTATAGTTCAACTAGGATTATTCCAACTTAATCATGATTTTAAACCTATTCACATAACCATGACACATATATACTTATGGCATAAATATTTCTAACATGAAATCATGATTTTTACTTTAGTCATACAAACTTGCAAAGGGGATTGTAAATTTAGCCTAGCGATATGTCACATATTTTACCACATAATTCTTGTGAACAATATAGGCCTAACATGGTTTCTAATTCTACAAAATATCAATCTTAGCCTAGTCATATTCATAAGTTCGCAAAGAGGTTTTCTAGTACAAAAGCATGGCTTAATGCATAGACCATGATGCCAAATTTTCAACATAATTTCATATGAGTTATAATAACCCAAATTTGTTCCAATTACACACAAAATGATTCTTGTACAAAAATACACATTATGATGGCATAGTAGCAAAACCCCAAACTTGCATGAATTCCAATTAAACAACTACATACATGTAGCTTCAACATAAATTACATATTTTGCTAATATCCAAACGTCATACTTGCATAAAACTACCGCAACATGTAGTCTTTATAATGAATAACATAATTCGAGAATATCCAAACGTATACAATATTCCAACGCACAAATATGAATTACTTTATCGCCACAAATCAAGTATACATACCAACACAATTATTTGTTCATACCAGAATAATACTCTACTTACAATTGTGTGACGAATTCTCCAATTGGAGATGCGACTCGTAAGTGCTGATTTGATTTGTTTAGGTTGCTTTACGCTTTAGAACTCGCCTCCTAATCTTCTCTCCAATTTGGTGGCTACTCCTAGTCGTTCCTCAGCAGCATGGTGGCTTCATTCTTATTTTTGAATGAATAGATTAGGTTGAGTCTAGGGTTGTTTTTATAGAGTTTATGAACTGATTAGGACCATCGATGCTGCTTGGATTGATCGTAGCCATTCATTCGAAAGAGAGACCAATTAGAGCCTGCCACCTAGCCCTAATGACAAAGCAAGCTTCTGAAAATCGGCCAAACACAGACCTGGCCAGCCAGGACTAGACCAGACCTGGCCAGCAGGTCATTTTTGACCTGGGCGCACTTGGCAGGTGCGCCAGGTCAAAAATGTACTGGCACACTTCACAAGTGCGCCAGTGCATTTTTGTTCTGGCGCACTTCCCAAGTGCGCCAGTGCATTCTGACCCGTTTTCCGGTTTTTCGCCCAACTTCGTTCGTCCATAACTTCTTCATACGATATCCGTTTTACGCAAACTTAGACTCTATCTCAAGCAGAATTCCGAGACGAACGCAATGGCGTATCCCGTTTCCCTTAATTCTTTGATTTAAAATTAATTATACTTTAATTTGTAAATTTCACAGTTATAGAATACACGGGGTGTTACATTCTCCCCCACTTAAAAGGATTTCGTCCCCGAAATCTTCAAGTTAGGAGGAATGTATATCCTAACATCCAAACATCCATCTACTCATCCATCAAACACGAGCATCCATTGTCCTTAAAAGACTTCTAATGCTTCATGATCATATGCGAAGTGTGTGTGTACATGTATTTATCTAATGCAAAATCAGGCGGTCTACTGATTCAGTTGACCTCCTTAATGCGAATTATGTAAGTGCCATGAATCCATTATGTATGCAAATTTTCCTATTCATGATTCTACATGAGTGCACAATCATTCAATACAAATGCAACATCCATATGACAACACATTAGAGTTCAACCATATACGAACGCAAACATATATGCATATGCAATTATGAAGTGACTGAGCCGATCTAAAACCTAGATTGTGTGTGTATATGCAACCACGAGCAACCACTAGCAATCACTTGCAACCACTTGCAACCATCATCCATAACACGTTTCAATTACATGTTTTCATCCAAAGGGTTTCTACCTAAAAGATAAGGTCGAGGAGATATACCTAAAAAGATAGATAAAAGTGCAACTTAAGGAAAAAGAAAGATCAAGGATGTACCCTCGAAAAGAAAAGGGTAGGCAGTGCGTATTCTAGCTTCAGTTTCCCAAGTCGCGTCTCCCTTGGCGTCGCTCCACTGAACTTTGACGAGTTTGACTTCGCGGTTGCGTAGCTTCTTCACTTCCGTTCCTAGTATACGGGTTGGAACTTTTCTTATGGTTGCTTCGCGTTCCACTTCAGCCTCTTCGAGGATATTTGGCTCTACCACTTCAGCAGACTCATGTAGACATTTTCGGAGATGTGAAACGTGAAAAACGTTGTGAACTCCAGCCAGTTTCTCGGGTAGCTCTAATCTATAGGCCATTTTCCCAATTTTCTCGATGATAGGGAATGGCCCTACGAACCTTGGCGCTAGCTTTCCTGTGGTTCCAAAACGAACAACGTTCCTTAGCGGAGATACCTTAAGAAAAACTCTGTCCCCAACCTCAAATTCAAGGTCGGTTCTCCTCTTGTCGGCGTAGGACTTTTGTCTGTCTTGGGCCGTCTTCATCCTTCTTCGTATTAAGTCTACTTTCTCTGAAGTCTCTCGGATCATATCTGGTCCAAGTATGAGCTTATCAGTAGACTCCCACCAACAAGTGGGTGATCGACACGGTCTTCCATATAAAGCTTCGAAGGGCGCCATTCCGATGGTTGCTTGATAACTGTTGTTGTCGGCAAATTCCACCAAAGGAAGGTGGTCTTCCCATGTCCCTCCGAAGTCAAGGACGCACAGTCTTAAAAGGTCCTCCAAAACTCTGTTCACTCTTTCTGTTTGGCCGTCAGTTTGGGGGTGATAGGCTGTGCTCAAGCATAACTTCGTTCCTACCGCTTCTTGCAGACTCCGCCAAAATTCACTGGTGAAGATGGGGTCTCGGTCACTAACAATGCTGGACGGTATTCCATGGAGTCGAACGATTTCCTTGAGGTAAAGTGATGCTAGGGATGAGGCAGTTCTTTTACTTTTGACAGGTAAAAAGTGGGCGCTTTTAGTAAGCCTATCCACTACTACCCAAATGCTAGTGTTGCCTCTCCTAGACCTAGGCAGCTCATCGATGAAGTCCATTGAGATGCTATCCCACTTCCACTGCGGGACCTCTAGAGGATGTAGCAGTCCGCCAGGCTTTTTCTGTTCCGCTTTAACCTGTTGGCACACAATACACTTAGAAACGAATTCTGCCACGTCCTTTTTCATGCCGTTCCAGAAGAAAGTCCTTTTTATGTCTTTGTACATTTTATCTCCGCCTGGGTGTATCGTCATCTTGGAGTGATGTGCTTCCTCGAGAACCTTCTTTACTAAATCTTTTGTCTGTGGGACGCATAGTCTTCCGTCTCGCCTTAGCAAACCCTTATCGTCGATGGAGTATCTGTTGAGGTGACTTGAAGTCTCACCCCTAATTAGCCTATCAATCGTTTCCACAAGCTGGGGGTCTTCGCGTTGTGTTGTCCCTACTGAATCCACTAAAGTTGGGCGCACTTCGAGAGATGCTAGCAAGCCTGGTACAAAATCGGAGGAAGGCCTAAAGTCGAAGCTGGCTATAAAATCTAGGCTTTGTCTTTCAACAAACAGCGGGCTTAGGGTCAATTTCTTTCGGCTCAACGCGTCTGCCACTACGTTGCCTTTGCCCGGAGTATAGGAGATTTCGAAATCGTACGAGGCAAGAAACTCCATCCATCTCTGTTGCCTCAAGTTAAGATCCTTCTGCGAGAAAAGATATTTCAACGATTTATGGTCAGTGTAAAGTTCGAACTTCTCACCTAGGAGATAGTGTCGCCAAGACTTGAGTGCAAAGACGATGGCGGCTAACTCAAGATCGTGGGTCGGGTAGTTCTTTTCGTGCACCTTCAACTGCCTCCTGCCATAAGCTACTACCCTTCCTTCTTGCATTAAGACGGCGCCTAGCCCTGTCCCACATGCATCTGTATAAACAGTGAACATCTTGCTCCCATCTGGCAGCGTCAAAACTGGGGCTGTTGTAAGAGCCCTTTTCAGTCGTTGGAAAGCAAACTCGCAATCCAAGTCCCAATTGAATGCTAGATTCTTCTTGGTCAATTTCGTGAGCGGAGCTGAGATTTTTGCAAAATCCCTTATGAACTTTCGATAGAAACCTGCTAGTCCTAGAAAACTTCGGACCTCAGTTGCATTCCTTGGTGTCTTCCAATCCTGTACCGCCACTACCTTAGCAGGGTCCACTGCTAACCCTTGTTTGGATACTATGTGCCCAAGGAACCTCACCTCTTCTCTCCAAAAGTGGCATTTGGAGAATTTGGCTTTTAATTGATGGACTCGCAAAGTTTCCATGATTGCCTTTAAGTGCTGAGCATGTTCCTCTTCACTCTTTGAAAAGATAAGGATATCATCTACGAAGACCACTACGAATTTGTTGAGGAAATCTCTAAATACCCTACTCATTAGGTCCACGAAGTAAGCAGGTGCGTTTGTCAAGCCGAAAGGCATGACAAGCCATTCAAAGAAGCCGTCTGGGGTTCTGAACGCCGTTTTATCGATACTATCTTCAGCCACTCTTAGCTGATGAAAACCGGTTGCTAAATCGAGTTGGGAGAAAACAGACGCTCCTACGAGCTGATCAAACAAATCGTCAATTCTAGGGAGAGGGTGCCTATTCTTTTTCGTTAGCTTGTTGAGCTCCCTATAGTCAACACATAGACGGAGTGAGCCATCCGCCTTTGTAGCGAACACCACTGGAGCGCCCCATTCTGAAATGCTTCTCCTAATGAACCCCTTTTCTAGAAGCTCTTTAATCTGTTTACTGAGCTCTTTCCTTTCCCGTGGAGCCATGTGTCTAACGGGCAACGCAACGGGCTTTGCATTATCTACAAGATATATGCGGAAGTCTATCTCCCGCTTCGGGGGCAAGCCCTTCACCTCTTCGAAGACATCCGGATATTCCCGGACCACTCTAACTGATTGCAAATTTTCAACAGAGGCATCTAGCGATTCAAGATAACTAAGCATAACCGCATACGAGGGATTACAAGAAATTTCCAAAGTATTACCGAGCTGGGTTAGGAGCCTAACAACCCTTTTCTCACAATCAAGGATGGCCCCATTACTGGATAGCCAATCCATACCCAAAATCAAACCATACCCCGAAAAGCCCAAAACAAAGGCACTACATTGAAATTCTATGCTTAGAATAGAAATTTTCAATCCCAAACAGATCATAGACAAGTGAGCTGGGCCCCCAATCGGGTTTGAAACAATTAAGGGGTCCTCTACCATACTAGTTTTTAGGTGCAGAGATTCTACTAAAGCAGACGAGATAAAGGAGTGTGATGCGCCAGAATCAAATAAAGTGCGAACGGGGTGATCATAAAGATAAACTACACTTTCTACAGAAGTTTTTATACCTCGCTGTTGCAAAGGTGGCACTTCTAGCACATGAACCTGTGCCCCTGAGGTGGATCCAGCCCCCTGCCCCTGCCCTCGTTTCTTTGGGCAGTCCTTAGCCCTGTGGCCTGTCTGACCGCAAGAAAAACACCCACCATTCTCCTTGGCCTTCTTTTTCCGGCAGTCCTTTACTAAGTGCCCCACTTTGCCACAGAAATTACACTTCCTCTTCTCTTTGTTGCCTTTCCCGCCTTTCTTAAAGTCTGTCTTCTTAGGCTGCAAACCCTCTTTCTTCCCTTGAGAGCTTTCTGCCTTTGTCTCCTTCTTGCCCTTATCCTCTTCATTCAGCAATGCCATTTGCACCAATCTTTCATACGTGGCCCCCATGGGTATATGGGTCATGGCCAAACTGTGTAATGGCTCATTTAACCCTTTGACAAAACGGAGAGCCTTCTTGTGCGGGGTGTTGACTAGGTCTAGCCCAAACCTAGCCAGCTCATCGAACTGATTCACATACTCTCTGACTGTCTGGTTCCCTTGCTTAAGAAATAAGAATTTTTCCAACTGCAAGCTTCGTTCCGCATCCGAGAGAAATTTAGTCTCAAACCTTGCCCTAAATTCCTCCCATGTCTCCACTGGTCTTTCTGCATTAGTGACTTCCCACCAGTAGGAAGCCTCGCCCTTTAATAGCCACACTGCCAGTTGTACTTTCTGTCTATCTTCCACCTCAAAGATGATGAATAGGTCCTCAGTTTCTTTCAGCCAATTCCTAGCTGCCACGAAGGACTCAGTTCCATGGAAGTCCTTTCCTCCCATAGCTTTAAAATCTTTACATATCTTAGCAAACGTGTTTCCCCGTGGAGGAGGTGGAGGAAAAGGTGCTGCTGCAGCTGGATGATTTCCTGTAGTTGGGGGAGGAGGAATGGTAGGACCTGGCTGAGTGGCCCTTGCTTCTAAGAAACGTCTAAACCAACCAGGTATTGGTACCCCTTCTGGCAAGTTAAGTTCTTCGGACATGCTGAAACAAAAAGGATAGATTCAAAACGAAGGATAAGAGATAGTACCAATGGCTTTGGGGAGTGGACTTTGCCTTTTAAAATAAAATAATTTTTTTTTCTTCTAAAATTGCTTCTTTAAATTTCCTTTTTGAAAATAAATTTCAAAACTTTTTATCTTATCTGGTAAACCTATGCTCTGATACCAAGTGAAACACCCCACCTCGGTTAAGGTCACTCACAAAGGGAATGCCTTAACTTTGATGGAGGTTTATAGGTAAAAGGTCACAGATAAAAACACAAGACAGATATAAAAACATAAATAAATAAGCAGCGGAAAAACAGCAGACTTTATTTCATAAAGTAAATGTTTACATCAGCATTTCCATAATTGTCTCAAGTCACATTTCTAATTATTACAACAATAAAACTGTCTTTATTCTCAAAACTTAAAGAAGCATGAAACATAAGTAAACTGCATAAGTCCCCGCAATTGCAATCCAAAGCCATAGCTCAAAGTGAAAGAGATCCAAGCAATACATTTCTTTTCCTTCAGGCTAGATGAAAAAGCTGGTCAAGCTGCAGTGTTCCCTCCCTGTGGACCTGGGGGGGGAAACGGAAGAAAAGAAGACGAAAGAAAAGTAGAGTCAGACATAAAGCCTGAGTAAGTCTAGGACTATTCTGTCTATGAATAAAGAACTGGGTATGATAAGTATAAACAAGAAGTGGGAAAGCACTATAAACTTGGTTAAGTTGTCTGGGGTCGAATATACTATCGTACCCCATGTTAATCTCTGAACCCATATAAACTAGTTCCCAACAGGCACCCCATAATCAGGGTGAAGTGATCCATTCTATGATGATCGGCTCCTACTCGCATAGTTACATGTGTCTTACGGCCCCCGATGTTGTAGTTACCTATGCTGGTCCCACCATGGGGTGTATCAAGTCCCATGGCAGCGGCCCGACACAACCTTAGAATGCACAGGTATGCTACTGGTGCCCAGTGCTTTATTTTTCTGCGCCGGAGTGTGTGCACGCCCGCACCCCGTTAGAACCTACACTGCTACACCACCGCCGTCGATTTGACCTCTTACAATCAGCCCAGTAATCGTGCCCCACCCTGCCTAGTTTCAGGGTATCATGATACACCTTATAGGGTTACTGCTGAAAAGGGTCCCCCGTTACTAGGTTTTCTATCTCTAGCCAACATGCTAAGTTGGTTAAGTGTTTTCTAACCTAACCCCCACCAGTTCGTTTAGTTTAGCATGTTCCCTTTTGATTAAGTCTTTAGTCCACTTAATCCTAACAGTCCTGACTCAGCCTTAATTGTCTTATTAAAGCCTTGACCTCTCACATTAGACAGGTATTGTTGTGGCTGCCCGTTGCCGGTTGGTTCCGGGCAGTCTTACGCCACAACTCAGTCTAACCTCGGGTCCTTATTGGGCTCTATGTTTAACCTCCCACATTGGATAGGTATTGTTGTGACTACTGGACAGCCGGGCGGTTCCGGGCAGGTTTACATCACAACTCAATCCAACCTCGGGTTAAACACATCGTATTTTCTACATTTACATATTTTGTCTTTCTTCTTTATTCATATGTAAATATTTGCGGCCCATTATTAAGTTAATGGTGTAAAGGTTACACCAATCATGGGCCCAACCCATACTTGAATTTGGGCCCTTCTACTTTATATTTTCATTTATTAATTAATTTGGCCCAACGTTATCTTCCCCCGTTTAATACGTTCGTTTATATGTTGGGCTTAACCTTTTTAAGCCCAACTTAGCCATGCGAGAAAGGGGAGGCTTAAAGCGTGATTACATACACAAAAGGGGAATGGTGAACGCATGAACTTGCAACATAACGTTGGAATTACAAAATAGAAACTGGTGTACTTGCATAGCAATAACATATACTTTGGTCATAAAGCATAAGTGACATGAATCAAAGCATGTAAACTTGTAGTTGAGATAAAAATCTAAATTGGATATCGTTATTGACACATAGTCTCAACTACAACATAAACCTATTTTTATTTAGGCATAATGTCAAACATAAGCAAATCATGTTCATAAGATTCCTACATGTTTACAAAGGGATTTACAAAAGTATAGTTCAACTAGGATTATTCCAACTTAATCATGATTTTAAACCTATTCACATAACCATGGCACATATATACTTATGGCATAAATATTTCTAACATGAAATCATGATTTTTACTTTAGTCATACAAACTTGCAAAGGGGATTGTAAATTTAGCCTAGCGATATGTCACATATTTTACCACATAATTCTTGTGAACAATATAGGCCTAACATGGTTTCCAATTCTACAAAATATCAATCTTAGCCTAGTCATATTCATAAGTTCGCAAAGAGGTTTTCTAGTACAAAAGCATGGCTTAATGCATAGACCATGATGCCAAATTTTCAACATAATTTCATATGAGTTGTAATAACCCAAATTTGTTCCAATTACACACAAAATGATTCTTGTACAAAAATACACATTATGATGGCATAGTAGCAAAACCCCAAACTTGCATGAATTCCAATTAAACAACTACATACATGTAGCTTCAACATAAATTACATATTTTGCGAATATCCAAACGTCATACTTGCATAAAACTACCGCAACATGTAGTCTTTATAATGAATAACATAATTCGAGAATATCCAAACGTATACAATATTCCAACGCACAAATATGAATTACTTTATCGCCACAAATCAAGTATACATACCAACACAATTATTTGTTCATACCAGAATAATACTCTACTTACAATTATGTGACGAATTCTCCAATTGGAGATGCGACTCGTAAGTGCTGATTTGATTTGTTTAGGTTGCTTTACGCTTTAGAACTCGCCTCCTAATCTTCTCTCCAATTTGGTGGCTACTCCTAGTCGTTCCTCGGCAGCATGGTGGCTTCGTTCTTATTTTTGAATGAATAGATTAGGTTGAGTCTAGGGTTGTTTTTATAGAGTTTATGAACTGATTAGGACCATCGATGCTGCTTGGATTGATCGTAGCCATTCATTCGAAAGAGAGACCAATTAGAGCCTGCCACCTAGCCCTAATGACAAAGCAAGCTTCTGAAAATCGGCCAAACACAGACCTGGCCAGCCAGGACTAGACCAGACCTGGCCAGCAGGTCATTTTTGACCTGGGCGCACTTGGCAGGTGCGCCAGGTCAAAAATGTACTGGCACACTTCACAAGTGCGCCAGTGCATTTTTGTTCTGGCACACTTCCCAAGTGCGCCAGTGCATTCTGACCCGTTTTCCGGTTTTTCGCCCAACTTCGTTCGTCCATAACTTCTTCATACGATATCCGTTTTACGCAAACTCAGACTCTATCTCAAGCAGAATTCCGAGACGAACGCAATGGCGTATCCCGTTTCCCTTAATTCTTTGATTTAAAATTAATTATACTTTAATTTGTAAATTTCACAGTTATAGAATACACGGGGTGTTACAGTACCTCTAGAGAGGAATACACTGGGTTCAACTAGAACATCTTGCAACCCGGCCACACATGACCGACCACTCATTTCGCTTGAGTGTATCGAATGTATATTACCAACGATTGGGATCAGCAACTGTCTCCTGAATGGGACAACATCGACAATAGATTATAGAATGAAATGAATATCTCTAGATAGGTGATAATACACCCTACTTGGAAGCCAACCACTTAGCCATGCTGCCTGCCCGATTTTTGTCGTTTCCCGATTGTGAGGCTAGGGGCCACGCTTATCTCTGACAGATCACACATTTATTCACTTTGAATGTCACATCGTCATACCCGCCAAATCACAAATTGATTTCCCCAAAAATACAACGGGTATACAGCTAAGAGAAACGAATTCCTCCACCACCAAACGTACATACGTTTGAAGAGATCAACTTACGCGGTCTATTAAATATACTCTGTCAGACATTCTTCCATACAAGTCGTCCTAGGACTGGACAAACCGAAGGCACTATTCTGTAAACAGGACAGCCCTTGCATAACTCCATCTTCAATTTTCTTCCTCATATTTAATTGCAACGCTAATGTATATATAGAGTGGTTTTCAGATAATGAGTCTGATCCTAGTCTCTCTGTATTGACGACGGAAAAATAGTCAAAAACTTTGATAGTCGGTGAGTTAACTATCAAAGAAAAACATGTGTACAAACAACGGTCGTATTTCCAAATGGAAATCTTACCGAGAAAATCATCAATCAACACTGATCCACTTTATTTTAATTTGTCATTCAATTATCCATTTCCCTATTCAACGTTTCACTGTTTCCATATATTCAATGTTTCTTATTTTCTAAATTTAGAAAAAATACGTTATTAACACTGGAAAACATTTCCAATTCTTATTTTCTATATTAGAAAACATTTCTGATTCTTATTTGGAAAACATTTACAAAACTCCTACATTGGATTTAAATAGATGTTAAATAAAACATCACAATGCCCACTCGAACCATTAACCCTTATTAACTAAAGTCCCTTAACCAACCTTCACTATCGAACCTTAACCGTTCCGTAGTTAAAAATGAAGCCAATCAAGTTGGGTATAACTACCTCTCAGTCCTTAATTGAACAACATTTCTAACTTTGAAATAGATACAGTTCACCTTCTAAATCTTTAACAACTTCCTTACGAAACCCTCGGATTCTATTTACGAATCCACTTCTTTATTGAATACACTGATTATAACTATAGCGTTATAATCCCTACTTCTGAAATATCTAACTTCAAAATATAACTTTTATTCCTTAATTTAACTAAATAACTAACTAGACAATTTATAACCAAATAAATAGATCTTGATTAAAAACAGAAAGTGAATGGTACTTTCCCAAATTTGCTAGAATCAAATTTCAACATATAACTCTCTTTCGAATATTCTCTATTCGATAATTCCTTTTCGAGTAAACTATATTCGATTAACTCCTTTAACTCTATTCGAATAAACTATATTCGATTACTCCTTTCGAATAACTAATATTCGATAACTCCTTTTGAATAACTAATATTCAATAACTCCTTTAACTCTATTCGAATAAACTATATTCGATTACTCCTTTCGAATAACTAATATTCGATAACTCCTTTCGAATAACAAATATTCGATAACTCCTTTCGAGTAACTAATATTCGATAATCATTTCGAATAACTAATATTCGATAATCCCTTTTTCGAATAAACTATATTCGATTAATTCTCTTTGAATAATTCTAGTTCGATTTAACTCTAATCGATTTACTCTATTCGATTAACTCTAATCGACAACTCTTTTATATCTCGTTAATTCCCTTTTATAATCCTATTTATTTTCCAAATAAATATTACTTTTATAATTTTATTTATTTAACAAATAAATATTTCCTTTTCAATTCTATCTATTTAACAAATAAATATTTTCCTTTTCAATTATATTTATTTTCTACATATTTCCTTTTCCATTCTATTTGTAAATGTTTTACAAATATTTCCCTTTCCTATTTGTTTATTTATAAATATGTTACAAATATTTCTCTTTCTATTTTATTTGTAAATGTTTTACAAATATTTCTCTTTCTATTTTATTTGTAAATGTTTTACAAATATTTCTCTTTCTATTTTATTTGTAAATGTTTTACAAATATTTCTCTTTTTATTTTATTTGTAAATGTTTTACATATGTTTTCCTTTAATAATTATCCTTTGATTTTATAATTATTTTCTTTTAAAAAAGATCCTTTTTCCTTTTATATATAAAATCCATTGATTTTATATAAATAATTCATTTTCAATATACACTTCGAAAATCTCCTTTTCTACATTCTAGTATTTCTTATGTAATAACCCGGAAAATCCGAGCCAATTTAAAATTTTTGTTTTGGCAATTTTAATGAATTTTGAATATTTAAAATGAATTATTTTAAATAATAACGATGAGAAATTTATTTTGAATAGAATTAGAACGTATATATTTATTTGAATCGTCGTTAGAATCTAAATATTTTATTTTAAATATAAAAGGAATTGGAAATGGTACGGTAGTTCGAAAATTCGATTTCAAATTTTAAATAAATGTACAAGATTCAAAATAAACCGGATTTTAGTGAGACCAAAAACATTAGAATCTATTTGAAAATATCTTTCCAACAAATTCGAAAAATTGAAATTTTATAGCGAGGATAAAAAGTTATGCCCAGTTGAAATTTCAGAATAGTCGATGTGGAATTCTAGCCTTTAAAAATGGCCATTTTTCAAATGGTTTTAAAATTCGATGAAATTAGTTTTGTTAGAACCGTATCGTCAACACGAAGCTAGAAAATATTTTTCGGGAATTTTTAGAGTCCGTATGTGGCCCCGGTAAATTGAAATGTGCGTTCAAATTCAATATATATATTTATAATTTGATTTTGACGGAAACTGATCGAAACGATCGAATCAACCTACGATACATATCCCATTGTGTTTGGAATGGGGGCAATTAGCTAGGAACGACAGTCGTTGGGTCTCGTTTAGAGTTCAAATAGAAAGTCAACCTTTTGAAGTAAAAATAGAATAAAATAATTATATATATATTATATTACCCTCATTTCTCTCTGCCACCTCTCAGATCCAATCAAAGAAAAAAATTAAAAAAAACTGCACCTTTTTTCCCGTCCGCCCCCCTTCGCGGCCTGCGCCGCCGCAACCAGGCCTCGCGCCCACCTCCGTCGTGCTCCGGCGATTCCCCCCCTCTCTCGCCTCGTCAGCTCCTCCCTCTCCTCCTCTAAAACCCCATCTACCTCAAAACTGACAGCAACAGCCACGCCATGCCTCCCTAGCACCACCGCCGGCGATCCAAGCCTCCACCCCGGCCTATAGCACCCTACGCCGCCTACCACGACCCCGCCGCCAGTTGTGGGTCCCTCCTCCTCCTCCTTCTCGAAACAGCCCAAATCCACAAGGAATGAAGCCGCCAGCCCCTGAAACCCTAGTAGCCGACCACTTGAGGGAGTGCTGACGATGGGAAGATGATGGCGAGCGTTTGTGGAACGATCAAGACAATAGAAAGGCAGTAAGGTTTAATTAATTTTCATTTACTTAAATAGCATTGTAAATTTCATATTTTTATATATGAAAGGTTGGTTTTAAATACATAATTTTTATATAAATAAAATCGGTATAAAAATTTGATTTTTATTATATAAAGTTAACATTGGCATATAAGGTTAACGTTCTTAAATTACGTAAAGTTACGATTTTTAATTCATGAAAGGTTATATCTTTACAAAAGAAAAGACCATATTTTTATGAAAGGAAAAGATTATATTTTTGAAATAGAAAGATTAGATCTTTAAATTAGAAAAGGTTATATTTTTTAAATATAAAAAGATTTGATTTTTAATTAGCAAAGGTAAGATTTTTAAACCATATAAAGATGTGATTTTTATTTATATGAATACAATATAAAAATGCGATTTTTATATATGTAGTGAATATGGACGACGAAAGTGATAAAAGGCGAGCACGGCAAAGATTTCCTGCATATGAAGAGTCGTGGCATTTAGTTTAGCTTCTCGGTGAGAACTTCTCACTTTTAATTTGTCTTTTAGTTGAAATATATACTAGGATGCAGATGGTGCTTAGCAGCACCCGACACTCATCGTCCACAGACCATGGATGACTTGTTTGTTTAATTGATGTGTTGTGAAAGTGTAATGACCCACATTGGCAGAGGTATTGTAATTAATTAATTTAATTATATAAATAGTGATATAGTGAATTAAATGGTGGTTTAATTAAATAATGTTGAATATTTAATTAAAATAATAAATTAAATAATATATTTAATTCTGAAATAATCAGAATTGGCTGAAATGGCAATATGGTGTGAACTGGATCATCTGTGATATTTAATTCAGTTTAGAATTGAATTATAATAACGAATATATTATATAAACAACAGTTGAACGTATAATTATATAATAATTAAAATCGAGCTTGAAATGGCGCTGTAGTTCGTAAATTGGCGATTTGAACTTCAACTGAATGTACAAGATTCATTTTAAATCGGATTTCTGTGAAACAAGAAACGTGTGGAGCTGGTAGAGTATATCTTTCTAGTGGAAGAGAAAAATCGGGATTTCGTTGTGTAGATTTTGATTTACGTCCAAATCAAATTTTAGAAAAGTCGTTGTGGCATTCCTTTATAATTTGAAACGCTTTATTTACGTTATAAAAGGGTTTTCAATATATTTGAATAATTGGTTTTGATTTTAGACAAGGTTCTTTTGGGACATAACGATAATTTAATTTTTAGAATTTTATAGTAATTTTTAATTAATTAAATAAGCAACTTTTTATTTGGAGTATTTCGCACCCTGAAATCAACATTTTGAAGTTTCAAAATATGAGTCCATCTACCGGTATTATTATATTTTTTGCTCATGGGGCAACTCATCACAACGGTATATTCATTTCAGTGTGCCGCACTCATAAATGAATGTAACTGTGTGTAGCAGGGTAGGTAGTTTTTAAACCTAAAAAAAAACCAAATAACTTCACCTTGAGAACTAAACATTGGTATGCACTTCACATGGACATAAAATGGCCACGCACCATCCTTTAGCCACACAGTCTGTGAACGTGGAGGGGAAAAATATCACAAATAAATTCATAGTATGCCCCTTGACACGAGCTCACATCTGATACCACATATTAACCCTATATAATCACCACTAAAACTCTCCTAAAACCTAATTTTTCATCCACGATCAAAAGGAGCCGCCACCATTCTTCTTTTTCTCTAAAGCAAACCGCACTTTCCTCTTTTCATTTTCTTATGGAAATCAAACTATCAAAAAAAATACTGATATTCGAGCATTGATTGGTGAATTCGAATTCATTTCTGAGAACTCCGTTGAAATCCGCAACCAATATGCGAGTTTTGAAGAATTCAGTTGGAAAAGAGGTCGCGCCTTCCTTCCTGTTTTGCGTGAGAACCTGAAGTCGCGACAGGTAGTTGGAACTCGAAGTGGGTGATTTTGAATAGATGTTGGATGGAAGGAAAGGATGGCCGTGTTGTTTGAGGGATCTGAAATGGCTTGGACGTGAGACCGGTTTGGGTTTGTGAAGAACAAATGAAAGGAGCGAGAGTAGGGACGTGCTTTCAGGTTGCGGGAATGATGGATGAACGTGTATGGGAAGGAGGGTTTAAATGAAGGGTGTATTGGAGTTTTCGGAAATGAAGAGCAGGGGGCGGCAAGTGAAGGGAGCACGTCTTAAATTTCACGAGAAGAAATAGGATGAGTGTGGTTATGTTTTGTGTGGTATCGTTGAGATGAGAAGAAGAACGGGAAAGAGGAGTCAAAGAGAAAAAGGATGATGGACGAGGGAAAGAGCAGCAGATCGAAAATGGCTTTTGAATCATATGGGGTTTCCCTGTATATTCGATTTGGGGGAAGAAAAGCATGTTATCTGGTCCGGGTTTTTGAATGAAAATAGGATGGGAAGGTTAGAAGCAACAATGGTGTTTTGTTGAGCGGTGTAAAAGTGGAAACGAAAAAATGGTGTTAGGAGGATTGATAATGTCTGAAATGGTTTGCAGGAAGTTGCGGCAGAAAATTCAATTGGGGGAAGAACACTGTTTCAAGCTGTATTGGATGGTGTTGGGCCCAATGGTAAAAGTTAAGCCCAAATTGTTTAATTAGAAATGAAATTCAAGTTAATTTAAATACGTATAACTTGTAAAAGGTATAACTTCCTCACATATTATCAGAATTCAGCGAAACAAGATCCATCAGGATCGTATGGACGGACACTACACCATGGAACTGACCGGGAGTGAAACAGAGCTCGTTACAATTTATAGCAAAATAAATTGTACGTCTGAATCAAAGACAGTTAATCGTTTTTAACGATAACAGTCCAATGTGAGTAAATCTCACTAACTCTGAATAGTTTATAATTTCATGTTGTATTTTTAGAACTGTTAAATATTGGCTGATTGACTGTGTGTTGACTGTTTGATTGGACTGCTAGTCAGTTAGTTGAATTTCTATATTGATTTTGTTTAAAAGAATATATCATATGGAACTGAAAGTGATGTTATCTATATTGTTTAACATCTGTGATGCAGGGAAACAGGTTGAAGGAATCCAACTGGATTCCTCAACATTTATTTTACTGTGATTCATATATTGTGATATATGATGTGATATATAATCTGTTGTTGATTATGTGTGTTTGGACGATATTTATCGTTGTTATATGGTATGTTAAATACCATAAGAAATACTGGACGTGGGAAAGGGGATTTTCAAAGTGTATTTTGAAAATGAATTATTTGTATAAAATCGATGGATTTTATATAGAAAAGTAAAAGGATTTTTATAAAAGAAAATAAATTTTAAAATCGAAGGATAAGTTATAATAAAGGAAATATTTATTTGTTAGAATAAATAGAATAGAATATAAATGGAGATATTTATTTGTTAAATAAATAGAATCGAAAAGGAAATATTTTTAAGTCATGTACAAATAGAATTGAAAAGGGAATAGTTATTTGTTAAGTAAACAAATATAAAAGGAAATATAATTGGTTAGAATAAATAGAATAAAATAAAGGAAAAATTATTTGTTAAATAAATAGAGTTAAAAGGAGTTATTCGGATGTTGTTTATTCGAATAGAGTTAAAAGAGTTAATCAGTTAGGGTAAACCAGTTAGAGTAAACCAATTCGGTTAATCAAATAGAGTTAAGCAAAATTAGAAACTGACTAAAGATTTGTAAGTTGAATAGTTTTTCTGATTATCGATCTGATGTTGGTTTCGGCCTTCGGGGTTTATACTTGGGAAATTGTTCTCTTATTAGTTTACAGTTAGAGTCTGATAGTTGGGGAATGGTAGTGATTGATGATTGATCAATATAATTTCTCTTTGGAAATAATATCGTTGTTTGCACACCTGTTTTTCTTTGATAGTTAAATCACAGACTATCGAAGTTTTTGACCATTTTAACGTTGTTAATATGGAGAGACCGGTTGGATTATTATCCGAAGAACCACTCTGTATTGGCATAAGCGTTGCGAATCATATATGCCAAAGAAAATTGAAGACGGAGTTATGCAAGGGCTGTCCTGTTTACAGAATAGTGCCTTCGGTTCATCTTGTTCCTGGATGACTTGTATGGACGGATGTCTGACAAAGTATTTCCAGACGATCACGTATATTGATTTCTCCAACCGTACTAAGAGTGGAAGTGGAGAAGGAAACTTCTTTTAGCTAACACATAATGTATGGTTGAGGATGTCAATCGGTGATTTGATGGATTTGACGATGTGGCATTCAAAGTGAATCTAGTGTGATGATAAAGCGTAGCTTCTAGCCTCACAACCGGTAAATGACAGAAATCGGGCAGGCAGCATGGCTAAGTCGGTCGCACCGAAGCAGGGTGTATAATCACCTGATCTAGAGTTTCATTTACTTCTAAAAATCTATTGTTGATGCTGTCCCATTCAAGAAACGGTTGCTGATCCCAACCATTGGTGATATACATTCGATACACTCAAGAAAAATGAGTGGTCGGTCATGTGTGGCCGGGTTGCAAGATGTTCTTGTTGAACCCAGTGTATTCCTTTCTAGAGATACACTAGCGAAAGGTGGTTCCATGCTTTGTCATAGTTGGAAATCCATTACCCAATACATGCTTGCGGTTTTGATTGTATACTATATATGTAGAACGTGAGATGAAAGCGTTTCTGCTAGATGATTATTATAGTTGTGGTTGATAGACATTATTATATTATCAAAAGGGTTTTTGATATAAAGATAATTTGGATTCTCATAAGGGAAAAACCCGTTCCATTATACTGCGTGGTCTTATGAGATATCATTTACCTGCTTGAACTGTTTTAAACTGTTTTACTCATACCAGTCCCATGACTGACCCAGAGTTTATTTGTTTGTTTCCCCAAACTCTTGGGTGCCTAAATTTGTACATGCAGTCAAGTAGTCGGGATTTACAGATATACTGGAAGATCTTGGAGCAGGAGGTTTCAGGATCATATAGCTATAGTTATTTCCGTTGTTTTGTAAGTGCTGTACTTTGATAATGATATGTATACTCAAGTATAGATTTGTATTTCAAAGTTATGTTATGAAATATATTTATTCGTTCCGCTGTGAGATTCGTGTTACACTGATATTGTGTTCTTCTTCTTCTTTTATTCTAAGTTTCTATCTTATCTATTCTCACCCTCTAATTTCTTTCATTAATTATCCGGTATTTTTCGATATTTGGTTAGTCATCATTGAGTTTATGGCGATAACCAAAGTCGCCAAAAACCGGGTCGTTACAGAAAGTTGATTATGTGATGTGGAATGGAATAAAATATTTTATAGTTAAAAATATAATTTTTAACGTGCATATAAAATAAATATTTATAAACAAATCGGAGGGTTTGTTTATGTACACCCATTTGACTGATATTGACTGGGACGATAAATTTTACACATCTCCCAACTGCACAAATAAAAATCTGTGTTTGTTGATTTGAAACCCCACACGGGTGTTGAGATGATATTTGGCGTACACTAATCCCAATTATTTAGCTGTATGTCGATCGATTGGTTGACAGACTGTGTAAGCGTTAATTATTTATATTTAATGCTTATGCAGTTGTGTGGTGCACTCTAGATGATGGTTGATTATTTATCGTTGCTATTATATACAAATGTTGTAGGGAATCCATATAATTAACATTATATGGTAATTGATTGGGCCTCATTCCAATTTGGAAAATAAAGAATATTATAAAATGAAAATTCATGTGTTGAATAAAAGAATATTCATGTGTTGAGTAAAATATATATTCATGTGTTGAATAAAATAAAAATTCATGTGTTGAATAAAATATATATTCATGTGTTGAATAAAAGAATATTCATGTGTTGAATAAAATATATATTCATGTGTTGAATAAAAGAAAATTCATGTGTTGAACGAAATATTTATACAATAAAGTTCACATTTTATTGTAAGTGACAATTAATAAATATTCATGTGTTGAATAAAATATATATTCATGTGTTGAAGAAAATATTCATTTATTGAATAGAATAATGAAGTTATTGAAATATATAAAACCGTTCTGATTAGATTTGCACCATTTGACGTGAACGATATTTAATGGATTTTATTCATTTTTATAATGAATATCGAAAAGGAATTGATTTCAAAATATAATGTTTTGAAAATATTATCATTTATATATCGATGATATGGAATATTCAATTTTGATTAGAAATTGAATATGGAATTGAAATCGTTTTGAAAATGAATTTAAAACGATTTATAAAATATGTTTTAAATGGAAATCGACGAAATATATATTATATATATTATATAATTATAATATAATGGCCTAAATAGAACGCGCCGCGCCGCGCCGTGGCAGTTCGCGAATTTCGACCATTGACTTCGAATGTGTAAAGGCCCGCAAATCCGTACTATCTAAGTTGACTAATAACACCACACATCCAACCCAGATTGCACGGAAATACGAATCATTATTAGAAAGAAGTTAGAGGATGAGAAATAGAAAGAAAGAAATGTTAAAATAGAAGAAAACACAGAAAACAGATCTCGCAGCGGAAAGAATAAAATATATTATATAACATAACTTTTTGAAATACAAATCAATAACTTTATATACATACCATCATCAGAGCACAACAGTTATTCCTGGAACAATTATAAACACCTGTTTCCAGATACAACATAGTACACAACGGAAATATGATATTCTATAGCTAACTGGTGAAGCCTCCTGCTTCCAGCTCTTCCAAGTGAATCTGTAAAATCTCGACTTGACTGCCCATACAAATTTAGGCACCCAAGAATTTAGGGAAAACAAACAAAATAAACTCTGGGTCAGTCATGGGACTGGTGTGAGTAAACTCCAACCATTTGTTTAACCTTAAAAATCCTTTCAAAAGAAAAAGATAATCGTAAGACCGATCCACACATAAACACGGATGGTTTTTACCTTACGATAACCCAAAACACTTTTGAAATCAAATCCAGTGATATTATAATAATGTTTACATCAAATAAATAGAATCTAGCGGAACGCTTGCATCTCACGCTCCATATATAATATAAAATCAAAAACCGCATGGCTCTTATTGGAGATTGAATTTCCAACATGACAAGGTATGGAACCACCTTCCGCTAGTGTACCTCTAGAGAGGAATACACTGGGTTCAACAAGAACATCTTGCAACCTGGCCCATACATGACCATCCACTCATTTTGCTTGAGTGTATCGAATGTATATCACCAACGGTTAGGATCAGCAACCGTTTCCCGAATGGGACAGCATCGAATAGAATAAGGAATTAAATGAATCTCTAGATAGGTAATTATACATCTTAAAGGAAGCGACCCACATAGCCATGCTGCTTGCCCGATTTTTGTCATCTCCCAGTTGTTGAGGCCCGAGGCTACGGTTACTTTCCATTCATTGATAGCACAATCACTTTGAATGCCAAATTGTCAGATCCGTTAATCACTAATTGATTTGCACAAATATTCTAGATGTTATGCTAAGGGAATAAATCCGTTGCAACCATATATATTTATACAGACCAACTCATGCGATCATTGGAAACACTTTGTCAGACATTCGTCCATATACGTTCATTCTGGGACTGAACGAAACCGAAGGCACAATTTCTATTAATAGAAAAAGCCCTTACACTTTACACCGTCTTCGATTATCTTCATATAATCTGATTCGCAACGCTACTGCCAATACAGAGTGGTTTACGGATAATAATCCAACCGGTCTCTCCATATTGACAACGATATTGGAAAACACTTCGATAGTCGGTTCTTTAACTATCGAAGAAAAATAAACAAACATACATTCATCCATAACATCAATCAATCACTGGGCCTGTTAATTAATATTTCATTAATTAATTCACTTCTCTATTTCTCTATCAATATTTGTTAACCAAATAATTTCGATAATCATCTTGGCCTCTTACGCTATTTGGAAAACATTTCCATATATCGCCTTCTATTATTTTCTATAGTTAGAAAATATATTCTATTTGTATTTGAAAAACAATTTCAATCACTTATCTCTTTCCCGACTACTTTAATTATACTCAGGAAATATTTACTGTTATATTTCAAAAATTCCATCACTTGGGTTAAAACGAATGTTGTGTAAAACATCGTTACAACAACCCAAAATATTTTATTCAACTAACTATTATTCAAACACTTCTCTTCGAGACTGGGTCTTGCTATTTATCAATAAAAAATGAAATCAATCAAGTTGGGGTAAAATTACCTCTCAGACCTTGACTGAAAACATCATTAACTTCAAAACAGATAAAACCACTTACCTCGAATAATCAACATTATAAAAACCAATTATTCATTTTTAAACGTATATATGTTTCTCTTTCTGTTACCAGCCTATCAATTTCCTTTTCATTTATAACATTCTATTCTTAAATTCGTTTCCTTATCGAATTCAATATATATTGATATATTGATTTCTAACTATCAAAATTTCTTAAAAATATTCTAACTCCTTAAATTTCCGGAAAATTTCGCCATAACCTCCCTTGTACCGGGAGCATCGGAATATTTCAAATAGCCTCCAATGGCCCTTACCATTCCAAAAGAAAAAGAAAAAGCCAAGCGGCTTGCCGATACAGCGCATAAAATCTCATATATGAATTTAAACATGTACCTTTTTGTCGGGCACATAAATTAAAATCTTCATATACTTCGTCCCATACCTGTCTAACACATGCTCACCTGTTTCCAATTCAATCCAACTCAATCCATTCGTTTGAATTCAGTTTCGCTCATTTATTCTTGAATTAGCTATTTTGCCTATTTCACTTCTTTGTTTGAACATAACATGTTCAAACAAAATATTCAACTTGCTCATAACCAAATTGAATTTCAATTTCAATTCCAGCTTCCTTTTCGATTTCGAATATGAATTTTCAAATCGTATTCACTTTATTCAAAACCCAATATTAATTCAAAATCTCATTAACTAATTACTATTCAAATTAGTTAATTCTATTCAATAATCAAAAATCTGATTTTTGTTTCAAAAATCAATTCATTACTCCACTTGGGTTCACATATGTTTTACAACTCAAATCTGAAATTTTCTAAATAGAAATTCGGATTTTTTCGCTTAAAATCCTTTTATAAAATTAAATAAACCGTTATGGTTTTTAAATGGTTATGGCACTGTTTTACTGAAAATTTGATTTTGACATAACTCAAAATCTATTCGACGAAATCCAGATTTTTCTCCTCCATTAGAAAACTATTATCAAATCGGTCCTGCCGTTTCTTGTTTCAAAGAATTTTAACTTAATTTGACTTCTATATACTCAATTGAAGTTCGAATCGCCAATTTACGAACTGCAGCACTTCGGCGAGTTCGTTTTAAGTATATTTCTATATATAAAGTTTTAAACTTCGCTTAAACTAAATTCAACTCTATTCTGATATATTTTAATATATATCAAATCCATTTTTCCAATTCAACATAATATTTCCAATCTTCTATATTCAAATTTCATCTCAATTCTATTTGAATTTCCTATATTTAAACTCCATTTGAATTCTAATTTCAAATTTTATAGTTAAACTTCATTTGAATCCTATTTTCAAATTCTATAGTTAAACTTCATTTGAATCTTATACTCAAATCTCTATTTGACTTTTCTTTATTCAAATCCATTTGAATTCCTTGGAATTCAAATTCTATTTCAATTCCTTTTAATTCAAATTCTATTTCACTGCCTTTGAATTCAAATTCTATTTCAATTCCTTTTATTCAAATTTCCATTTAAATTTTCTTTATTTAAATTCCACTTGAATTTCTATATTCAAATTCTATTTGAATTTTCTTTATTCAATTTCTATCTCAATTCCCATATTCAAATTCTATTTGAATTCCCTTTATTTTTCTATATTCTATTTAAATTCTATTTAAATAAATTCGAATTAATCGAATTCAATACCATAATTCCTCACGGTATTTATTTAGTTCAATTTATATTCTGACATTAGAATAAATTCCATCGTTTAT
This sequence comes from Allium sativum, assembly GCA_030737875.1. Taxonomy (NCBI): domain Eukaryota; kingdom Viridiplantae; phylum Streptophyta; class Magnoliopsida; order Asparagales; family Amaryllidaceae; genus Allium; species Allium sativum. The sequence goes on along the minus strand of CM060915.1, from coordinate 972,778,282 downwards.
TTCTTTAAACGATTTTCCCCACTTCTATTTTTAAATTCACATTTGAATTTAAATATTCAAATTATCCAAATGATAATTTTAACCTTTTTATTTACAAACCCTATTTATTTTGCTTGTTTATATATTTAAACAAGTCCCGATTTCAATTTCCTTTGAAATAGAGATTTCTACTTTGGAAAAATAGTTTTTCCCTTTTTCCAGTTCAACTTATAATTTATTTCTGAATTATCCAATGATAATTCTCTTCCCTTCATTTATAAATTTCGTTTATAGAAGAACTATTTATAAACTTCGTTTATAAAGGAATCACTTGTTTTATTTAAAAACAAGTTTATATTTCAAATCTATTTAAAAATTCAAATTCTATTTTAGAAAAAAAAATAGAATTTCCCTTTTAAATCTCAAATACCCCTTTCAGGGTATTTTTATAAATTAACACTTAGGCCCAGTGATATTTAAACACCAAACAACCAAATATTAATTTCAGGTTTTCTAACACATCATATATGACAGTACATATGCAAACAAATAAACAAACAGTTAATATATTTTTGAGGAATCCAGTTGGATCCCTCCAACCTGTTTTCCTGCATCCACAGACGTTAGTCAACATATATAGTAATACCCATCCTGCTTCGATGCAGGATATTGCGGTATGAAGGTCATCCACTAATATATATTTGTGGGGCGCATAGGGAAATCATCCGCTATGAAACTACGGGCATCCGCTAATGAGACTGCGGGAATCCAACCAACCATCAACCCAACATATATATATATATATATATATATATATAATAGTCAACCCTAAATAACTAATATATTTTAAGCAACCAGAAAAATCCAAACAAGCAACAACAATTATTTTTAATGGATAAAAATAATTTTAAATAAAAGGTGAGTGAGATTTACTCACCGATTTTTATTTGCCGAGTATCCTGTTAATTCCATATTGTCACAGCTTCGAATCTACTTGAACGAATCTCAAATGAAATCATTCCCTACAATTATTTATTTTATTTAACTATTATAGATTATTTAATCGATTAAGCTAATATTCATTTCAATTCTAATTACTAACAATTAACACATGCATTTTATAATTTTAACGTATACCTTGTTGGTGCACTACTCGGGTGATATCGAAGCAATTTTTTGCAAACCAGCAATCTATCCTTACCGCAGCAACAATCAGACCCTATAAAGCAATTTCCTATTCCGGCATTCTATCGAACAATTGACAATCGATCTTTCATTCCATTTTCAACACTCACAGTCACTGCATTTATATTGTTTTCACCATCCAACTTCACTGCATATTTCCAGTCCAAACACCATGACCTTCCTTTACTGACGACCTCATCCAGTTCAACCATTGAACTCCTTCAGATCTCCTCATCACCTCGCACTCAGCATCGATGACTGCTCCTCCTGACTCAATTTATCGCAACACCAGAACCCACACTCGAAAACAATGTCGCAGGTTCTCCGACCTCATCCACACATCGTGATTAATATTGGCGCAACTAACCTGATGTTTTTCATCATCTTCACGAGCACAATCTCCTTCGAAATTCACCAACGACTCAAGCTCGTTCTCGAGATTCAGATCATGACTTGCTTTTAAATCGCTAGGAATGGAAATCGCGATTTCAAAACACAGTTCGCCCCCTCCTAAATCAACATCTCGAGAACCCTAGTAAACTCTGAATTAATCTAATCCCCACCGCCTTCAAGCACAGTGCGATTCGAATACCCCGCGACAACCGATGGATCGAGCTTTGGGATTTTAATGGAATTGTATCTGAACTTCGATTTGGACTGGGGATTGGAAAAAAATAATGGATTGCACGGCTTTTGTTTTGAGGATCGATCTCAGGAATGAAATGTTGCGGGGAGAGAAAGGGAGGTTAGTGCGATTTATAAATGGAGAAGGGGACATAACGTACATGATAAATCTTTATATTTATTTTAAAACGATTTTCTAATTAATTTGATTTGATTTTGATTCGATATAAAGAGATCTTTTATACTTTTTAAACAGATATCGATTTGATTCTCGATTTGATTTCGATCTTATCCATTATAAATATCTCGGGGTTCACGATTAAAAATCGTGAACCGCTATTTTAGCGTACCGGCCGTCGTTCCAATGTTATAGCGTTATAATGAACTCAACGGAATATTTTTCTGAAATTTATTTTGAGTGTGTACATATAAAATAACCCTATTAAATCGATATAATATACTTTAAATTCAAAAACAAATAAATTCTCTGATAATAAAATATTTTTATTATCATCTATATTCAAATATAATTAATACTGATCATCTGAATTGTTCTGATTTAATTCTAAATTCGAATTGAATTATTTTAAATTCTCGTATTTCGATGACTATCAAAATAAATCGTATTTAGATTATTTAATCGATAACCCAATAAAATACCAATTATATTATAAATTCAATATTTAAAACCATACTAAATATTTAAAATAAATCGACCAAAAATCCAGGTCGTTACATTCTTCCCCCCTTAAAATAATTTCGTCCTCGAAATTGCTAAGGTAGGAAAAATGGTACAAATCCATTACTTTTCAAAATCTCACTTATGTTGAAACTGAACTCCTCATATTTCAACAAATTTAATTCTACCAAAAGTTTTGGTCTTCCATCATTTAATTCGAATGATCTATGATCAATCCATTTATATCCAACCTATATTCCAATAAACCTATTCAAATTGATTCTAGTCGATTGATTCACTTCAATCCATCTAACTAGCTTAAGTTAAATTCCAATTCCAGAGTTCAAATCCCAGGGTTTTCATTTCAAATCCTTTCGAAACCACATAAATATATAAACATGTATTTATAATCATTTCAAATTCAAAATATTTGAATTTTCCAAAACAACTTGTTTTCTTTAAAACAAATTTCCACCAAAACTTTTCTAAGGTAGAAATTCATCACTCAGAAACTCGAAAATGAACACTGATGATGTCGCGACCATCATCAGAATTATTTCCCAGCCACCGAAGTGAGTACAGTGCTTAAACAATTTCAAAATCCATTTAAAATCCTTTTAAAACAAAGCTATATTATTTTAGTAAACTTCAGAAAATATTTTCCAACTTCCCAGGATTTAAATTCCAAATTTTGGTTTGAATTTAATTTCAATTCATCTCAATTATATATCTTATTCATATACAAGTTATATTTGGTTATCTATAACCATTGCAATTTTATAATATTATCTGATTTTATATTAACAACCAACTCATCCATATATAATAATAATTTCATAAAATTATTCATTTCTATATCAAAAAAGAATTTTGGGTAAAATTATTTCATTTACCCACTTTAAAACAATATTGTGTCAAATTTTTCTGTTAAGTGTTTATAAATTCCTATCGACTTCATGGCGTCCCATGATTCGATCAGAATTCATAAACAGCTCAACAGACTAGCCAACACAACATAAAACAAATTTTATATCAATTTACAAATACACTCTCTCGTATATTTACACTCAACTCATTCTAGGGTACTACTGACCCTATCTCTAATGAGCACATGCCACACAAGCCTAGGTATTCGCTCAACCTAAGCTCTGATACCAACTGTAAAGGCCCGAAAATTCGTACTATCTGAGTTGACTAATAACACCACACATCCAACCCAAATTGCATAGAAATACGAATCATTATTAGAAAGAAGTAAGAGGATGAGAAATAGAAAGAAAGAAATGTTAGAATAGAAGAAAACACAGAAAACAGATCTCACAGCGGAACAAATAAAATATATTATATAACATAACTTTTTGAAATACAAATCAATAACTTTATATACATACCATCATCAGAGCACAACAGTTATTCCTGGAACAGTTATAAACACATGTTTCCAAATACAACATAGTACACAGCGGAAATATGATATTCTATAGCTAACTGGTGAAGCCTCCTGCTTCCAGCTCTTCCAAGTGAATCTGTAAAATCCCGACTACTTGACTGCCCGTACAAGTTTAGGCACCCAAGAGTTTAGGAAAAACAAACAAAATAAACTCTGGGTCAGTCATGCGACTGGTGTGAGTAAACTCCAACCATTTGTTTAACCTTAAAAATCATTTCAAAAGAAAAGATAATCGTAAGACCGATCCATACATAAACACGGATGGTTTTTACCTTACGATAACCCAAAACACTTTTGAAATCAAATCCAGGGATATTATAATAATGTCTACATCAAATAAATAGAATCTAGTAGAACGCTTGCATCTCACGCTCCATATATAATATAAAATCAAAAACTGCATGGCTCTTATTGGAGATTGAATTTCCAACATGACAAGGTATGGAACCACCTTCCGCTAGTGTATCTCTAGAGAGGAATACACTGGGTTCAACAAGAACATCTTGCAACCCGGCCCACACACGACCGACCACTCATTTCGCTTTAGTGTATCGAATGTATATCACCAACGGTTGGGATCAGGAATGGGACAACATCGAATAGAATAAGGAATTAAATGAATCTCTAGATAGGTGATTATACATCCTAATGGAAGAGACCCACATAGCCATGCCGCCTGTCCGATTTTTGTCATCTCCCGGTTGTTGAGGCCTGAGGCTACGATTACTTTCCATTCATTGATAGCACAATCACTTTGAATGCCACATTGTCATATCCGTTAATCAGTAATTGATTTGTACAAATATTCTGGATGTTATGCTAAGGGGATAAATCCGTTGCAACCATTTATATTTATACAGACCAACTCATGCGATCATTGGAAATACTTTGTCAGACATTCGTCCATATACGTTCGTTCTGGGACTGAACGAAACCGAAGGCACAATTTCTATTAATAGAAAAAGCCCTTGCACTTTACAACGTCTTCGATTATCTTCATATAATCTGATTCGCAACGCTACTGCCAATACAGAGTGGTTTACAGATAATAATCCAACCGGTCTCTCCATATTGACAACGATATTGGCAAACACTTCGATAGTCGGTTCTTTAACTATCGAAGAAAAATAAAAAAACATCCATTCATCCATAACATCAATCAATCACTGGGCCTGTTAATTAATATTTCATTAATTAATTCACTTCTCTATTTCTCTATCAATATTTGTTAACCAAATAATATCGATAATCATCTTGGCCTCTTACGCTATTTGGAAAACATTTCCATATATCACCATCTATTATTTTCTATAGTTAGAAAATATATTCTATTTGTATTTGAAAAATAATTTCAATCACTTATCTCTTTCCCGACTACTTTAACTATACTCAGGAAATATTTACTGTTATATTTCCAAAATTCCATCACTTGGGTTAAAACGAATGTTGTGTAAAACATCGTTACAACAACCCAAAATATTTTATTCAACTAACTATTATTCAAACACTTCTCTTCGAGACTGGGTCTTGCTATTTATCAATAAAAAATGAAATCAATCAAGTTGGGGTAAAATTACCTCTCAGACCTTGACTGGAAACATCATTAACTTCAAAACAGACAAAACCACTTACCTCGAATATTCAACATTATAAAAACCAATTATTCATTTTTAAATGTATAAATGTTTCTCTTTCTATTACCAGCCTATCAATTTCCTTTTTATTTATAACATTCTATTCTTAAATTCGTTTCCTTATCGAATTCAATTATATATTGATATATTGATTTCTAACTATCAAAATTTCTTAAAAATATTCTAACTCCTTAAATTTTCGGAAAATTTCGCCATAACCTCCCTTGTATGGGAGCATCGGGATATTTCAAATAGCCTCCCATGGCCCTCACCAATCCAAAAGAAAAAGAAAAGCCAAGCGGCTTGCCGATACGGCGCATAAAATCTCATATATGAATTTAAACATGTACCTTTTTGTCGGGCATATAAATTAAAATCTTCATATACTTCATTTCATACCTGTTTAACACATGCTCACCTGTTTCCAATTCAATCCAATCGTTTGAATTCATTTTCGCACATTTATTCTTTAATTAGCTATTTTGCCTATTTCACTTCTTTGTTTGAACATAACATGTTCAAACAAAATATTTAACTTGCTCATAACCAAATTGAATTTCAATTTCAATTCTAGCTCCCTTTTCGATTTCGAATATGAATTTTCGAATCAAATTCACTTTATTCAAAACCCAATATTAATTCAAAATCTCATTAACTAATTACTATTCAAATTAGTTAATTCTATTCAATAATCAAAAATCTGATTTCTGTTTCAAAAATCAATTCATTACTCAACTTGGGTTCACATATGTTTTACATCTCAAATCTAAAACTTTCTAAATAGAAATTCGGATTTTTTCGCTTAAAATCCTTTTATAAAATTAAATAAACCGTTATGGTTTTTAAATGGTTATGGCGCTGTTTTTCTGAAAATTTGATTTTGACATAACTCAAAATCTATTCGACGAAATCTTGATTTTTCTCCTCCATTAGAAAACTATTGTCAAATCGGTCCTGCCGTTTCTTGTTTCAAAGAATTCCGACTTAATTTGACTTCTATATACTCAATTGAAGTTCGAATCGCCAATTTACGAACTGCAGTGCTGCGGTGAGTTTGTTTTAATTATATTTCTATGTATAAACTTATAAACTTCGCTTAAACTAAATTCAACTCTATTCTGATATATTTTAATATATATCAAATCCATTTTTCCAATTCAACATAATATTTTCAATCTTCTATATTCAAATTTCATCTCAATTCTATTTGAATTTCCTATATTTAAACTCTATTTGAATTCTAATTTCAAATTTTATAGTTAAACTTCATTTGAATCCTATTTTCAAATTCTATAGTTAAACTTCATTTGAATCCTATACTGAAATCTCTATTTGACTTTTCTTTATTCAAATCCATTTGAATTCTTTGGAATTCAAATTCTATTTCAATTCCTTTTAATTCAAATTCTATTTCACTGCCTTTGAATTCAAATTCTATTTCAATTCCTTTTATTCAAATTTCCATTTGAATTTTCTTTCTTTAAATTCCATTTGAATTTCTATATTCAAATTTTATTTGAATTTACTTTATTCAATTTCTATCTCAATTCTCTTATTCAAAGTCTATTTAAATTCCCTTTATTTTTCTGTATTCAATTTAACTTCTATTTAAATAAATTCGAATTAATCGAATTCAAAATCATAAATCCTCATGGTATTTATTTAGTTCAATTTATATTCTGACATCAGAATAAATTCCATTGTTTATTTCTTTAAACGATTTTCTCCGCTTCTATTTTTAAATTCACATTTGAATTTAAATATTCAAATTATCCAAATGATAAATTTTCCCTTTTTATTTACAAACCCTATTTATTTTACTTGTTTATATATTTAAACAAGTCCCAATTTCAATTTCCTTTGAAATAGAGATTTCTACTCTGGAAAAATAGTTTTTCCCTTTTTCCAACTCAACTTATAATTTATTTCTGAATTATCCAATGATAATTCCCTTCCCTTCATATATAAACTTCATTTATAAAAGAACTATTTATAAACTTCGTTTATAAAGGAATTACTTGTTTTATTTAAAAACAAGTTTATATTTCAAATCTATTTAAAAATTCAAATTCTATTTTAGAAAATAAAATAAAATTTCCCTTTTAAATCTCAAATACCCCTTTTAGGCTATTTTTATAAATTAACACTTAGGGCCAGTGATATTTAAACACCAAACAACCAATTATTTATTTCAGGTTTTCTAACACATCATATATGACAGTATATATGCAAACAAATAAACAAACAATTAATATATTTTTGAGGAATCCAGTTGGATCCCTCCAACCTGTTTTCCTACATCCATAGACGTTAGTCAATATAGTAATACCCATCCTGCTTTGAGGCAGGATATCACGGTATGAAGGTCATCCACTAATATATATTTGTGGGGCGCATAGGGAAATCATCCGCTATGAAACTGCGGGCATCCGCTAATGAGACTGCGAGAATCCAACCAATCATCAACCCAATATATATATAATAGTCAACCCTAAATAACTAATATATTTTAAGCAACCAGAAAAATCCAAACAAGCAACAACAATTATTTTTAACGGATAAAAATAATTTTAAATAAAAGGTGAGTGAGATGTACTCACCGATTTTTATTTGCCGAGTATCCTATTAATTCCATATTGTCACAGCTTCGAATCTACTTGAACGAATTTCTAATGAAATCATTCCCTACGATTATTTATTTTATTTAACTATTAGAGATTATTTAATCGATTAAGCAAATATTCATTTCAATTCTAATTACTAACAATTAACAGATGCATTTTATAATTTTAACGTATACCTTGTTGGTGCACTACTCGGGTGACATCGAAGCAATTCTTTGCAAACCAGCGATCTATCCTTACCGCAGCAACAATCAGACCCTATAAAGCAATTTTCTATTCTGGCATTCTATCGAACAATTGACAATCGATCTTTCATTCCATTTTCAACACTCGCAGTCACTGCATTTATATTGATTTCACCATCCAACTTCACTGTATATTTCCAGTCCAAACACCATGACCTTCCTTTACTGACAACCTCATCCAGTACAACCATTGAACTCCCTTCAGATCTCCTCATCACCTCACACCCAACATCGATCACTGCTATTCCTGACTCAATTTATCGCAACACCAGAACCCACACTCGAAAACAATGTCGCAGGTTCTCCGACCTCATCCACACATCGTGATTAATATTGGCGCAACCAACCTGATGTTTTTCATCGTCTTCACGAGCACAATCTCCTTCGAAATTCACCAGCGACTCAAGCACGTTCTCGAGCTTCAGATCATGGCTTGCTTTTAAATCGCCAGGAATGGAAATCGCGATTTCCAAACACAGTTCGCCCCCTCCTAAATCAACATCTCGAGAACCCTAGTAAACTCCGAATTAATCTAATCCCCACCGCCTTCAAGCACAGTGCGATTCGAATACCCCGCGACAACCGATGGATCGAGCTTTGGGATTTTAATGGAATTGTATCTGAACTTCGATTTGTACTGAGAATTGGAAAAAAATAATGGATTGCACGGCTTTTGTTTTGAGGATCTATCTCAGGAATGAAATGTTGCGGGGAGAGAAAGGGAGGTTAGTGCGATTTATAAATGGAGAAGGGGACAGAACGTACATGACAAATCTTTATATTTATTTTAAAAAGATTTTCTAATTAATTTGATTTTGATTCGATATAAAAAGAACTTTTATACTTTTTAAACAGATATCGATTTGATTCTCGATTTGATTTCGATCTTATCCATTATAAATATCTCGGGGTTCACGGTTAAAAATCATGAACCGCTATTTTAGCGTATCGACTGTCGTTCCAATGTTATAGCGTTATACTGAACTCAACAGAATATTTTTCTGAAATTTATTTCAAGTGTGTATATATAAAATAACCCTGTTAAATCGATATAATATATTTTAAATTCAAAAACAAATAAATTCTCTGATAATAAAATATTTTTATTATCATCTATATTCATATACAATTAATACTGATCATCTGAATTATTGTGATTTAATTCTAACTTCGAATTGAATTATTTTAAATTCTCATATTTCGATGACTATCAAAATAAATCGTATTTCGATTATTTAATTGATAACCCAATAAAATACCATTTATATTATAAATTAAATATTTAAAACCATACTAAATATTTAAAATAAATCGACCAAAAATCCGGGTCGTTACAGAATGGACATTACGGGAGATCCGACCGTCAGATTCTCCTAAAACCGGAACCGTTGGGTTCGTATCGAAAAGAGCTTTCTAACTAATATTAGAGTTTTGAAATCTAACGGTTGGATTTGGAATTATGTCCAAATCAAATTTGGAAAAGGTCGCTGTAAGTGCAGTTCGGTGGCCGTTGATGGAAATCGACTGCACGGGCCTTGATAAAATTATTAAAAACACCAATAATTAGTGTAAAATCATAAGAAATGATTTGGAAAGAATTAGGATGGAAAACTCCATATTTGAAAAGATAAAAATAGATTTTTATCAAAATGAACTAGTTTTGAACTAGAATTACAATCCATTTGTTTTTAAAAATAAATTAATTGGATTTGAAATGGTTTTAAAAATAACCAGAATTTCCAATATATAAATTGGAATGGATTTGAATCGAAATTGTCTTCGGAATATTTCGATGTTGGATTTCGTGATTACACAGATATTGTTATGGAAATTTGAAAGATATATATATCGTTATTTCCAATACGATATTTGTTAGTTGTAGGATTTGATATTGAATATAAGCCGATATATTTTCTATTCAGAGCCTTTTATTTAATATCAAATGGGATTTGGGTTTGTCGTGAATGGTTTCTTCATTAACACTGTTTTTAAACCCAGTTGAGAAAAAGGTTAAATCTTTTTATTTAGATTTAATGAAATGTGCCAATTAAATGACATTTAATTGGAATTGATTTTTGGGTTTATCGAGAATGGTGTTTTAAACAACACTCGTTCTTTAACCTGATAATTAATGAAATGTGAATTGGGTTTGTTGTGAACTGTGTTTTTAATGACATTCATTCTTTAACCCGATTTGCAGTGAAATGTGATTTGGAGTTTATAAATCTTTTGTTAAGATTTAAAGGAGATTTTCCAAAGTAAAGTTTTCCAATAAAGTAAAATAAATTGGAATGGAATGGAATTTGATTTGGTAATAATCGAAGTGAATTTCTGTGAATCAGGACCGCTAATATGTATGGAATTTAAAAGGCTTTGTCGTTATTCCATTTATATTGTTAGTCGGATATGAAAGTTTATATCGATTATATATATCGATTTGTTTTCCATGAATATTCCATGGTTAATAGAATGTGATTTTGGGTTTATAGTGAATCGTGTTTTAAATGACATTGGTTCTTTAACCCAGTTAAAGACAGGATATGATTTCCCAAGTTAAATAATCAATGATAGTGATTTTTGGGAAGATTAAAACCAAGTGGAGTTTTAATAAATCTTTAATTAGATTGAAATGATCGAGAAAGGAGTATCACCAGTTTTGCTCCAGGCGATAGTTAAATCTTTAATTAGATTTGAACATGAAATAGTAATTGAAGTTACCGATAACACCGTGGTGTTAGATATGAAGTATGACCAGTTTTACTTCATGGGATGAATAGGTTAGGGTTGGGAAATTTAATAAGTGATTACTTCGGTAAGGTTCGCTAATCCCGACTAGTTGGATAAACCATAATTAGGTTTGAATTGATATTCAAAAGAAGATTAAAGAATAAATTTAAAGAATTTATCTTTGATAAAATTAATGGGAACCTTTCCCAAAGTGTAAGAATATTTGAATAAAAGAATATTCTGAATTGGAATGAGGCGTATGTTGTGTTTGTGTAACACTTGTTCATTATATAGCGAATTATTCGGAAAGACCAGGTTTATCCCATTCTGAATAACTGATTCGACGAGGTGTCGAGGATAAAGACGGTGGTCGAAGACTGGAGGTCTTCACATCGTTTGGATAATTACTGATGATCATGATTGGGCTGTACATCCAAGAGGAGGGAATCGATTGGTGATCGTCCAGATGTACTTGAAGATCGATGGATATGTTTAACGACCCGAACTTCCTCGTGAAGCAAAGCGCGGATTGCTTTGAAGACAAGACGAATCGAAACGCAAACAGAAGAACATTTCATTGTTTATTACACCAATCCCATCAGAATACAAGAATATTACAGAGTAAGAATAAATATTATACAACAGAGAATATCAAAGATTTAATTACATTACTACAGCGGAAAAATAATACAAAACATAACTGAAAGAAATACGCGGATACAGAGCTTTCCGAATATCACCTTAGCTATAAACCAGGATCCTGTGAATATATGCAAAACCAAAACTACTAACTGCCCGTGTGGAAAATAAGGGCACCTAGAGTTTAGGTTAAAACAGTAAACTCCAGGTCAATCATGTGACTGATGTGAGAACTAAAAACAGTTATTAATCTTTATTTCTAAAGCTAGGTAAATCAAGGGACCACGCCGTATAACACGGAAAGGGTTTCCTCCCAAGAATACCAGTGCATAAAACAAACAGTGCAATGCTAAATAAAGAAAAATGAAGCTATTATAAGACCCAGGTCCCATCACACAATGCAACGCAAGCCGAAGGATAGGGTTTTACCTTATAATAGCCAAAGAATGCTTGATACGCTAAATTTCATCTTTTATTATTACTATAAGTGTATAGTGTCAAAACAATTTCAATCATAAGTATCAATCATAGACGGCATAAGTGCCCTATACCACTATGTCTCCATACTAGGCTCTACAAATAAAAATGAAATATCACGTATTGGAAATTGGATTTCGGTCATGAGTCGAGGCAAGGGGCAAGCTCCTCTCCGTTCGAGACACTCTAGCAAATGTCTCAGGACCACACACAGCGATCCTGGATCTTCAAGGCCGGTCCTCTCTTACTTTTGAGGATTAGTTATTCCTGAACACACATTTCCCTGTCCTATCAGACCTATATCCGAGGCGCCTCGCATCCAACAACCACACAGGTAAAAAGTATATAAATGTCAGGGCTGGTAGGTTACTGACATTACCTATAGCTAGAAAGAAACGTCGTGTAACAACCGGTAAAATCTGGGCCAGTTTAAAATTTTTGTTTTGGCAATTTTAGCGAATTTTGATTATTTAAAATGAATTATTTTAAATAATAACGACGAGAAATTTATTTTGAATAGAATTCGAACGTATATATTATATAGTTCGTCGATAGAATATAAATATTTATTTATATTTATAAAAGGAATTGAAAATGGCGCGGTAGTTCGATAATTCGATTTTTATATGTTGAATAGCAAAGTAAAAATTCGATTTTTATATATTGAATAGCGAAGTAAAAATTCGATTTTTATATATTGAATAGCGAAGTAAAAATTCGATTTTTATATATTGAATAGCGAAGTAAAAATTCGATTTTTATATGTTGAATAGCGAAGTAAAAATTCGATTTTTATATATTGAATAGCGAAGTAAAAATTCGATTTTTATATGTTGAATAGCAAAGTAAAAATTCGATTCTTATATATTGAATAGCGAAGTAAAAATTCGATTTTTATATATTGAATAGCATAGTAAAAATTCGATTTTTATATATTGAATAGCGAAGTACAAATTCGATTTTTATATATTGAATAGCATAGTAAAAATACGATTTTTATATACTGAATAGCATAGTAAAAATTCAATTTTTATATATTGAAAAGCGAAGTAAAAATTCGATTTTTATATATTGAATAGCGAAGTAAAAATTCAATTTTTATATATTGAATAGCATAGTAAAAATTCGATTTTTATATATTGAATAGCAAAGTAAAAATTCGATTTTTATATATTGAATAGCATAGTAAAAATTCGATTTTTATATATTGAATAGCATAGTAAAAATTCGATTTTTATATATTGAATAGCGAAGTAAAAATTCGATTTTTATATATTGAATAGCGAAGTAAAAATTCGATTTTTATATATTGAATAGCATAGTAAAAATTCGATTTTTATATATTGAATAGCATAGTAAAAATACGATTTTTATATATTCAATAGCATAGTAAAAGTTCGATTTTTATATATTGAATAGCATAGTAAAAATTCGATTTTTATATATTGAATAGCATAGTAAAAATTCGATTTTTATACATTGAATAGCATAGTAAAAATTCGATTTTTATATATTGAATAGCATAGTAAAAATTCGATTTTTATATATTGAATAGCAAAGTAAAAATTCGATTTTTATATATTGAATAGCGAAGTAAAAATTCGATTTTTATATATTGAATAGCATAGTAAAAATTCGATTTTTATATATTGAATAGCATAGTAAAAATTCGATTTTTATATATTGAATAGCGAAATAAAAATTCGATTTTTATATATTGATTAGCGAAGTAAAAATTCGATTTTTATATATTGAATAGCGAAGTAAAATTGTGATTTTTATATACATAGCAACAATATAAAAATGTGATTTTTATATATGTAGAGAATACGGGCAGTGAAAATTGGCAAAAGGGCGAGAACGACGAAGATTTCTACATAAGAAGAGTCGTGGCGTTTGATTAGCAATTCAGTGAGAATTTCTCACTCTTTAATTTAATTTTCTAGTTATATATATATACTAGGATGCAGATGGTGTTTAGTAGCACCCGACACCCGTCGTCCACAGACCATGGACGGCTTGTACGCTTGTTTGTTTGATTTTGATGTGTAGTTGATTGTGTGATGTGATGTGAAACGAAATTAAATATTTTATAGTTAAAAATAGAATTTTTAACGTGTATATGAAATGAAATAAATTAATATAAACAAATCGAACGATTTGTTTATATACACACATTTGCCTGATATTGATTGGGACGATAAATTTTACACATCGCCTAACTGCACAAATAAAATCTGTGTTTGATTGTTTGAAACCCCACATGGGTATTGGGATGATATATGACATACACTAATCCCAATAATTAGTTGTATGTCGATCGATTGATTGGCAGACTGTTATAAGCGTTAAATATTTATATTTGATGCTTATACAGTGTAGAATGCACCCTGGATGATGGTTGATTATTCATCGTTGTTATAGTATACATGTATCGTAGAAAATCCATAGAAATAAAATCTATGGTAATTGATTGGGCTTCATTCCAGTTTTGAATAGAAATATTTAAAAAAGAAATATTTGAAAATAGAAATATATAAAGCCGTGTTGATAGATTGACCCCATTTTGACGTGAACGATATTTATATCGATTTTGTTCATTTTATAATGAATATCGAAAGTGATTTCAAAATCTGATATTTTGAAAAGGATTAGAATTCGAATTGAAAGTGAATAGAAATGAATTCGAATTGAAAGTGAATAGAAATGAATTCGAATTGAAAGTGAATAGAAATGAATTCGAATTGAAAGTGAATAGAAATGAATTCGAATTAAAAGTGAATAGAAATGAATTCAAATTGAAAGTGCATAGAAATGAATTCGAATTGAAATTGAATATAAATGAATTCGAATTGAAATTGAATTGAAAACGAACTGAAATTGAATTAGAAATCAATTTGAATTGAAATCGATTTGAAATGAATTTAAAACGAATTTATATTTGAATATTCAATTTTGATTTGAAATTGAATATGAAGTTGAAACCGTTTTGAAAATGAATTTAAAACGATTTATAAAATTCGTTTCGAAAGGAAATCGACGAAGTATATATTATATATAATATAATGGCCTGAATCAAACGCGCCGCGCCGCGGCAGTTCGCGAATTTCGACCATGACTTCGAATGGATATTGCGGGAGATCCGACCGTCGGATTCTCCTAAAACCGGAACCGTTGGGTTCGTATCAAAAAGTGATTTCTGACGAATATTAGAAATTTGAATTCTAACGCTTGGATTTGGAATTATGTCCAAATCAAATTTGGAAAAGGTCTTTGTAAGTGCAGTTCGATGGCCATTGATGGAAATCGACTGTACGGGCCTTGATAAAATTATTAAAAACAGTAATAATTTGTGTAAAATCATAAGAAATGATTTAGGAAGAATTGGGATGAAAAACTCCATATTTGAAAAGATAAAAATAGATTTTTATCGAAATGAACTAGTTTTGAACTAGAATTATAATTCTATTTATTTTTAAATAAATAAATTGGATTTGAAATGGTTTTAAAAATAACCAGAATTTCCAATGATTGCATTGGAATGGATTTGAATCGAAATTGTCTTCGGAATATTTCGATGTTGGACTTCGTGATTATACAGATATTGTTATGGAAATTTGAAAGATATATATATATATATATATATATATCGTTATTTCCAATACGATATTTGTTGGTCGTAGAATTTGATATTGAATATAAGCCGATATATTTTCTATTCAGAGCCTTGTGTTTAATATCAAATGTGATTTGGGTTTGTCGTGAATGGTGTCTTCATTAACACTGTTTTTAAGCCCAGTTGAGAAAAATATTTAATCTTTTTATTTAGATTTAATGAAGTTTACCAATTAAATGATATTTAATTGGAATTGAATTGGTATTGATTTTTGGGTTTATCGTGAACAGTGTTTTAAATAACAATTGTTCTTTAACCCGATAATTAATGAATGTGATTTTGGGTTTATTGTGGGCCGTGCTTTAAATGACATTGGTCCTTTAACCCAGTTAAAGACAGGATATTGATTTCTGTGAAAATTAAAACTAAGTGGAGTTTTAATGAATCTTTAATCAGATTGAAAAGATCGAGAATGGAGTATCACCAGTTTTGCTCCTGGTGATAGTTAAATCTTTAATTAGATTTGAACGTGAAACGGTAATTGAATTTACCGATAACACCGTGGTGTTAGATATGAAGTATGACCAATTTTACTTTATGGGATGAATAGGTTGGGATTGGGAAATAAAATAAATGATTACTTCGGTGTGGTTCGCTAATCCCGACTGGTTTGAATTGATATTCAAAGAAGATTAAAGAATAAATTTAAAGAATTTATCTTTGATAAAATTAATGGGAACTTTTCCCAAAGTATAGGAATATTTGAATGAAAGAATATTCTGAATTGGAATGAGGCGTATGTTGTGTTTGTGTAACAATTATTTATTATATACGCGAGTTATTCAGAAAGACCGGGTTTATCCCATTCTGAATAACTGATCTGACGTGGTGTCGAGGATGAAGACGGTGGTCGAAGACCGGAGGTCTTCACGTCGTTTGGGTGATTACTGATGATCTTGATTGGGCTGTACACCCAAGAGGAGGGAATCAGTTGGTGATCGTCCAGATGTATTTGGAGATCGATGGATATGCGGGGTACTAGGTGCCTCCGGTTTCGTTCAGACCCAGAACGAACTTGTAAATGGACCGTGTGTCTGACATTGGATTTTAGTCTGTGTGATTGATTTCTATTAAATATACATCTGTTTGGCGGCGGAGAATTTATACTCTTGCTTAACGCCCTTCTCTGAGACGTAAGAGCTCAGGGGTTATATATTGATGGATATCAATCGCATGGAGTGAATTGCCTGTGTGGCATGCCTAAGTGGCAGATGATCAAGGCTTTTGTTGAAAAGCAGGGTCTTGTGGTTGATGATCAAAGCACGGCCTGTGTGGCATAGCTTTGTGTAGCGTTGATTCGCGAGCCACACACCCCGGTTGTGAACCAAAAACGGGAGAAGGATCCAGGGAGGGCATGCGTTTCTTTCTAGCTAGGGTGGTGTCAGTGACCTACCAGCCCTGACATTTATATACTTTTCACCTGTGTGGTTGTTTCTGTTGCGAGGCGCCTCGGATATATCGGTCGATCCGGGACCGATGAGGTCATTGGACTCATTTACGCCCGAAAGGGCGGGGAAACGCAGTGTTCAGGCATTTTAATCCACATCGGTGGACCGATCCTGTGGCTCCTAGGTGCAGTTGCGGCTGTAGCCTGAGGCTCAGGCTAGAGAGTCTCGAATCGGTAGAGGACTATCTTTTGCCTCGGTTCACAGATGGAAACCCAATTTCCAAATACGTGACTTTGCGATTTTGATGGTATAACCTATATATGGCGACATAGTGGTATGGGGCATTCATGCCGCCTATGATTGATACTTATGATTTGAAATTGATTTCTTCACTTATAGCGATAATAAAAGATTTGTTTTAATGTATCAAGCATTCTTTGGCTATTATAAGGTAAAACCCTATCCACTGGTTTGTGTTGCATTGTGTGATGGGACCTGGATCTTATAATAGTTCATTGTTCTTTATTTAGCATTGCGCTGTTGTTTTATGCATTGGTATTCTTGGGAGGAAACCCGTTCCGTGTTATACGGCGTGGTCCCTTGATTTACCTAACTTTAAAATAAAGATTTATAATTGTTTTAGTTCTCACACCAGTCCCATGACTGACCTGGAGTTTATTGTTTTAACCTAAACTCTGGGTGCCCTTATTTTGACACGGGCAGCTAGTAGTTTTGGTTTTGCAGATTTATATTCACATGATCCTGGTTTACAGCTGGAACGATATCCGGAAAGCTTTGTATTCGTATATCTCTTCTAGTTGTTTATTGTATTATTTTCCGCTGCTATGTATTTAAATGTAATTTAAATCTCTGATATTTCTGTGTAATATTCATTCATACTCTGTATATTCTTGTATTCTGATGGAATTGTTGTAATGTACAATGAAATGTTCCTCCGTCTGCGTTCTTTTGTGGCTTGTTCTCGAACTATCCGCGCTTTCCTCACCGGGGAAGTTACGGGTCTTTACATTTGGTATCAGAGCTTTGGTTTACAAAGCTCAGAGAACAAGGCACATTAGAACCATACGAAACAATTCATCAGATATTGGATTAGTAAAATCCAATGAGAATGACTCGTTAGAGATGGGATCAGTAGTATCCTAGAACGAGTGTGAAGAGTATATTTTTAAAATGAAAACAATTTTTGTTTTGAAAATTTAAATCAATTATTCGTATTTGATTATTAATTTGTATTGATTTTGGACAATCCAGTATATAAAAAATTTGCATGTACGCCTTGCAAACGTATATTTGAAGTTTTAATATATTGGATAGATATAGCATCACACTCTAGTCGCCCGGAGATGATATTGATGATAGCGATCGCATCATCAACATTTATGTTCGAGTTTCGAAGGTGAGATTTCTATATATTTCCAATTGACTGGTGTGAGAACCAAAATTAGATAGGGCTTATTGTTGTGATTTGGCATCAAAAATATGATTTTTGACTATGTATCGAAGTTATGAATTTGAAAAGCTAATCAACTAATGGATTGATGGTTGTGTTGTTGATTATTGGTTGATTAATTAAAATTTGTACCCTATAGCCAAATTGATCAAAAAGTGAATTGTATTGAAATTTGGTCACATTTTCTTGCATATACATGTACTTACATTGAACAGGTCATAGCAAAGAGGCTAGAGCAGAAGAATAAAAATTGTTTGCCCGACAAATAGGTACATGTTTACCATAATTTACTATTTTGTTTGGGTGATGATGATTTTATGAGTCGATTGGCTAGCCGCTTGGCTTTTTCTGTTTCTTTTTGAGATCAGAAGGCCTGTATGGCAATTTCGGGATTTTCCCGTGCTCCCGGTGCAGGGGAGGTTATGGCGAAATTTTTCGAAAATTTAGGGTGTTAGCCAAATTTTTGAAAAATTTGAAAAGTTCTTAGAAACTGAAAAGTTGAAGAACTTAAGCCGTAGTGAAAATACTGGAAGTTGAGTTGATTAGTTGAACAACTTTCGGCTTTGTTCCTTTTCGGGGACGAAAAGTTTTAAGTGGGGGAGATTGTAACAACCCGTAAAATCTGGGCCAGTTTAAAATTTTTGTTTTGGCAATTTTAGCGAATTTTGATTATTTAAAATGAATTATTTTAAATAATAACGACGAGAAATTTATTTTGAATAGAATTCGAACGTATATATTATATAGTTCGTCGATAGAATATAAATATTTATTTATATTTATAAAAGGAATTGAAAATGGCGCGGTAGTTCGATAATTTGATTTTTATATGTTGAATAGCAAAGTAAAAATTCGATTTTTATATATTGAATAGCGAAGTAAAAATTCGATTTTTATATATTGAATAGCGAAGTAAAAATTCGATTTTTATATGTTGAATAGCGAAGTAAAAATTCGATTTTTATATGTTGAATAGCGAAGTAAAAATTCGATTTTTATATATTGAATAGCGAAGTAAAAATTCGATTTTTATATGTTGAATAGCAAAGTAAAAATTCGATTTTTATATATTGAATAGCGAAGTAAAAATTCGATTTTTATATATTGAATAGCATAGTAAAAATTCGATTTTTATATATTGAATAGCGAAGTAAAAATTCGATTTTTATATATTGAATAGCATAGTAAAAATACGATTTTTATATATTGAATAGCATAGAAAAAATTCGATTTTTATATATTGAATAGCGAAGTAAAAATTCGATTTTTATATATTGAATAGCGAAGTAAAAATTCGATTTTTATATATTGAATAGCATAGTAAAAATTCGATTTTTATATATTGAATAGCGAAGTAAAAATTCGATTTTTATATATTGAATAACATAGTAAAAATTCGATTTTTATATATTGAATAGCATAGTAAAAATTCGATTTTTATATATTAAATAGCATAGTAAAAATTCGATTTTTATATATTGAATAGCGAAGTAAAAATTCGATTTTTATATATTGAATAGCGAAGTAAAAATTCGATTTTTATATATTGAATAGCATAGTAAAAATTCGATTTTTATATATTGAATTGCATAGTAAAAATACGATTTTTATATATTGAATAGCATAGTAAAAATTCGATTTTTATATATTGAATAGCATAGTAAAAATATGATTTTTATATATTGAATAGCATAGTAAAAAGTCGATTTTTATATATTGAATAGCATAGTAAAAATTCGATTTTTATATATTGAATAGCGAAGTAAAAATTTGATTTTCATATATTGAATAGCGAAGTAAAAATTCGATTTTTATATATTGAATAGCATAGTAAAAATTCGATTTTTATATATTGAATAGCATAGTAAAAATTCGATTTTTATATATTGAATAGCGAAGTAAAAATTCGATTTTTATATATTGAATAGCGAAGTAAAAATTCGATTTTTATATATTGAATAGCGAAGTAAAAATGTGATTTTTATATACATAGCAACAATATAAAAATGTGATTTTTATATATGTAGAGAATACGGGCAGTGAAAATTGGCAAAAGGGCGAGAACGACGAAGATTTCTACATAAGAAGAGTCGTGGCGTTGGATTAGCAATTCAGTGAGAATTTCTCACTCTTTAATTTAATTTTCTAGTTATATATATACTAGGATGCAGACGGTGTTTAGTAGAACCCGACACCCGTCGTCCACAGACCATGGACGGCTTGTATTCTTGTTTGTTTGATTTTGATGTGTAGTTGATTGTGTGATGTGATGTGAAACAAAATAAAATATTTTAAAGTGGAAAATATTTTATAGTTAAAAATAGAATTTTTAACGTGTATATGAAATGAAATAAATTAATATAAACAAATCGAACAATTTGTTTATATACACACATTTGCCTGATATTGATTGGGACGATAAATTTTACACATCGCCCAACTGCACAAATAAAATCTGTGTTTGATTGTTTGAAACCCCACACGGGTATTGGGATGATATATGACATACACTAATCCCAATAATTAGTTGTATGTCGATCGATTGATTGGAAGACTGTTATAAGCGTTAAATATTTATATTTGATGCTTATACAGTGTAGAATGCATTTTGGATGATGGTTGATTATTCATCGTTGTTATAGTATACATGTATCGTAGAAAATCCATAGAAATAAAATCTATGGTAATTGATTGGGCTTCATTCCAGTTTTGAATAGAAATATTTGAAAAAGAAATATTTGAAATAGAATATTTGAAAAGAAATATATAAAGCCATGTTGATAGATTGACGCCATTTTGACGTGAACGATATTTATATCGATTTTGTTCATTTTATAATGAATATCGAAAGTGATTTCAAAATCTGATATTTTGAAAAAGATTAGAATTCGAATTGAAAGTGAATAGAAATGAATTCGAATTGAAAGTGAATAGAAATGAATTCGAATTGAAAGTGAATAGAAATGAATTCGAACTGAAAGTGAATAGAAATGAATTCGAATTGAAAGTGAATAGAAATGAATTCGAATTGAAAGTGCATAGAAATGAATTCGAAATGAAATTGAATATAAATGAATTCGAATTGAAATTGAATTGAAAACGATCTGAAATTGAATTAGAAATCAATTTGAATTGAAATCGATTTGAAATGAATTTAAAACGAATTTATATTTGAATATTCAATTTTGATTTGAAATTGAATATGAAGTTGAAACCGTTTTGAAAATGAATTTAAAACGATTTATAAAATTCGTTTCGAAAGGAAATCGATGAAGTATATATTATATATATAATATAATGGCCTGAATAGAACGCGCCGCGGCAGTTCGCGAATTTCGACCATTGACTTCGAATGGATATTGCGGGAGATCCGACCGTCGGATTCTCCTAAAACCGGAACCGTTGGGTTCGTATCGAAAAGTGATTTCTAAAGAATATTAGCAATTTGAAATCTAACGGTTGGATTTGGAATTATGTCCAAATCAAATTTGGAAAAGGTCGCTGTAAGTGCAGTTCGATGGCCATTGATGGAAATCGACTGTACGGGCCTTGATAAAATTATTAAAAACAGTAATAATTTGTGTAAAATCATAAGAAATGATTTGGGAAGAATTGGGATGAAAAACTCCATATTTGAAAAGATAAAAATAGATTTTTATCGAAATGAACTAGTTTTGAACTAGAATTATAATTCTATTTATTTTTAAATAAATAAATTGGATTTGAAATGGTTTTAAAAATAACCAGAATTTCCAATGTTTGCATTGGAATGGATTTGAATCGAAATTGTCTTCGGAATATTTCGATGTTGGATTTCGTGATTATACAGATATTATTATGGAAATTTGAAAGATATATATATATATATATATCGTTATTTCCAATACGATATTTGTTGGTCGTAGAATTTGATATTGAATATAAGCGGATATATTTTCTATTCAGAGCCTTGTGTTTAATATCAAATGTGATTTGAGTTTGTCGTGAATGGTGTCTTCATTAACACTGCTTTTAAGCCCAGTTGAGAAAAAGATTTAATCTTTTTATTTATATTTAATGAAGTTTACCAATTAAATGATATTTAACTGGAATTGAATTGGTATTGATTTTTGGGTTTATCGTGAACAGTGTTTTAAATAACACTTGTTCTTTAACCCGATAATTAATGAATGTGATTTTGGGTTTATTGTGGGCCGTGCTTTAAATGACATTGGTCCTTTAACCCAGTTAAAGACAGGATATTGATTTCTGTGAAAATTAAAACTAAGTGGAGTTTTAATGAATCTTTAATTAGATTGAAAAGATCGAGAATGGAGTATCACCAGTTTTGCTCCTGGCGATAGTTAAATCTTTAATTAGATTTGAACGTGAAATGGTAATTGAATTTACCGATAACACCGTGGTGTTAGATATGAAGTATGACCAGTTTTACTTCATGGGATGAATAGGTTGGGATTGGGAAATAAAATAAATGATTACTTCGGTGTGGTTCGCTAATCCCGACTGGTTTGAATTGATATTCAAAGAAGATTAAAGAATAAATTTAAAGAATTTATCTTTGATAAAATTAATGGGAACTTTTCCCAAAGTATAGGAATATTTGAATGAAAGAATATTCTGAATTGGAATGAGGCGTATGTTGTGTTTGTGTAACACTTATTTATTATATACGCGAGTTATCCAGAAAGACCGGGTTTATCCCATTCTGAATAACTGATCCGACGTGGTGTCGAGGATGAAGACGGTGGTCGAAGACCGGAGGTCTTCACATCGTTTGGGTGATTACAGATGATCTTGATTGGGCTGTACACCCAAGAGGAGGGAATCAGTTGGTGATCGTCCAGACGTATTTGGAGATCGATGGATATGCGGGGTACTAGGTGCCTCCGGTTTCGTTCAGACCCAGAACGAACTTGTAAATGGATTGTGTGTCTGACATTGGATTTTAGTCTGTGTGATTGATTTCTATTAAATATACATCTGTTTGGCGGCGGAGAATTTATTCTCTTGCTTAACGCCCTTCTCTGAGACGTACGAGCTCAGGGGTTATATATTGATGGATATCAATCGCATGGAGTGAATTGCCTGTGTGACATGCTTAAGTGGCAGATGATAAAGGCTTTTGTTGAAAAGCAGGGTCTTGTGGTTGATGATCAAAGCACAGCCTGTGTGGCATAACTTTGTGTAGCGTTGATTCGCGAGCCTCATACCCCGGTTGTGAACCAAAAACGGGAGAAGGATCCAGGGAGGGCATGCGTTTCTTTCTAGCTAGGGTGGTGTCAGTGACCTACCAGCCCTGACATTTATATACTTTTCACCTGTGTGGTTGTTGCTGTTGCGAGGCGCCTCGGATATATCGGTCGATCCGGGACCGATGGGGTCATTGGACTCATTTACGCTCCAAAGGGAGGGGAAACGCAGTGTTCAGGCATTTTAATCCACATCGGTGGACCGGCCCTGTGGCTCCTAGGTGTTGTTGCGGCTGTAGCCTG
The DNA here is from genome assembly GCA_030737875.1 of Allium sativum. Taxonomy (NCBI): domain Eukaryota; kingdom Viridiplantae; phylum Streptophyta; class Magnoliopsida; order Asparagales; family Amaryllidaceae; genus Allium; species Allium sativum. Next base: position 972,753,992 of record CM060915.1, on the reverse strand, counting down.
AGGCTCGGGCTAGAGAGTCTCGAATCAGTTGAGGACTATCTTTTGCCTCAGTTCACAGATGGAAACCCAATTTCCAAATACGTGACTTTGCGATTTTGATTGTATAACCTATATATGGCGACATAGTGGTATGGGGCATTCACGCCGCCTATGATTGATACTTATGATTTGAAATTGATTTCTTCACTTATAGCGATAATAAAAGATTTGTTTTAACATATCAAGCATTCTTTGGCTATTATAAGGTAAAACCCTATCCTCTGGTTTGTGTTGCATTGTGTGATGGGACCTGGGTCTTATAATAGCTTCAATGTTCTTTATTTAGCATTGCGCTGTTGTTTTATGCACTGGTATTCTTGGGAGGAAACCCGTTCCGTGTTATACGGCGTGGTCCCTTGATTTACCTAACTTTAAAATAACGATTTATAACTGTTTTAGTTCTCACACCAGTCCCATGACTGACCTGGAGTTTATTGTTATAACCTAAACTCTGGGTGCCCTTATTTTGACACGGGCAGCTAGTAGTTTTGGTTTTGCAGATTTATATTCACAGGATCCTGGTTTACAGTTGGAACGATATCCAGAAAGCTTTGTATTCGTATATCTCTTCTAGTTGTGTATTGTATTATTTTCCGCTGCTATGTATTTAAATGTAATTTAAATCTCTAATATTTCTGTGTAATATTCATTCATACTCTGTATATTCTTGTATTCTGATGGAATTGTTGTAATGTACAATGAAATGTTCCCCCGTCTGCGTTATTTTGTGGCTTGTTCTCGAAATATCCGCGCTTTCCTCACCGGGGAAGTTACGGGTCTTTACACGTCGTGCTCTCCCTGCAGTCACTATCTCGTTTTTGACTCATACCGAGGTGTGAGGCTCACGAATTAACGCTATACACAAAGTTGTGCCACATAAGCCGTGCTTTGATCATCAACCACAAGACTTTGCTTTTCAACAAAAGCCTTGATCATTTGCCACTTAGGCACGCCACACAGGTAATTCACTCCATGCGATTGATATCCATCAATATATAACCTCTGAGCACGTAAATCTCAGAGAAGGGCGTTAAGTAAGAGAATAAATTCTCCGCCGCCAAACAGATGCATATTTAATAGAAATCAGTCACACAGAATAAAATCCAATGTCAGAAATACAATCCATTTACAAGTTCGTTCTGGGTCTGAATGAAACAGGAGGAACCTTATTCCTCTCATATCCATCGATCTCCAAGTACGTCTGGACGATCACCAACTGATTCCCTCCTCTTGGGTGTACAACCCAATCAAGATCATAAATAATCATCCGGACAATGTGAAGACCTCCGGTCTTCAACCACCGTCTTCATCTTTGACTTATTGTTGAATCTGTTATTCAAAATGGGTATAAACCCGGCCTTTCCGAATAACCCGCGTATATAATAAACAAGTGTTACACAAACACAACATACGCCTCATTCTAATTCAGAATATTCTTTTATTCAAATATTCACATTCTTAGGGAAAGGTTCCCATTAATTTTATCAAAGATAAATTCTTCTAAATTTATTCTTTAATCTTCCTTTGGATATCATTTCAAACCGTGTTAAGGTTTTCCAAACTAGTCGGGATTAGCGAACCACACCGAAGTAATCATTTGTTTTATTTCCCAATCCCAACCTATTCATCCCATGGAGCAAAACTGGTAATACTCCATATCTAACACCACGGTGTTATCGGTAAATATTAATTACCATTTCACATTCAAATCTAATTAAAGATTTAACTATCGCTTGGAGCAAAACTGGTGGTACCCCATTCTCGATCACTTTATTCTAATTAAAGATTAAATAAAACTCCACTTAGTTTTAATCTTCCCACAAATAAATATCCTGGCTTAAACTGGGTTAAAGAACCAATGTTATCTAATACACGGTTCACGATAAACCCAAAATCACATTCTATTGTTAATCAGGTTAAAGAACAAGTGTTATTCAAAACACTGCTCACGATAAACCCAAAAACCAATTTAAATTCAATTCCAATTAAATAATAATTTACTGGAAAATTTCACTAAATCTTCATTAAAAGATTTATTTTTTTCTAAACTAGGTTCAAGAACAGTGTTATTTAAGACACCATTCACGACGAACCCAAAATCCCATTTGATATTAAATACATGGCTCTGAATAGAAAATATATCGGCTTATATTCAATATTAAATTCTGAAACCAACAAATATCGTATTGGAAATAACGATATAAATATATCTTTCAAATTTCCACAACCATATCTGTATAACCAAGAAATCCAACATCGAAATATTTCAACGATAATTTCAATTCAAATCCATTCCAATTCGTATATTGGAAATTCTGATTATTTTTAAAATCACTTCAAATCCAATTTATTTATTCAAAAAAATTGGATTATAAATCTAGTTCATAACTAGTTCATTTCGATAAAAATATATTTTTATCCTTTTTAAATATGGGATTTTCACCCCAATTCTTTCTAAATCATTTATTATGATTTTACACAAATTATTGATATTTTTAATAATTTTATCAAAGCCCTACATTCGATTTCCAATAACGGTCGTCGAACTGCACTCACATCGACTTTTCCCATATTTGATTTGGACATAATTCCAAATCCAGCCGTTAGATTTCAAATTTCTAATATTCACTAGAAAGCTCTTTTCGATACGAACCCAACGGTTCCGGTTTCAGGAGAATCTGACGGTTGGATCTCCCGTAACGTCAATTCGAAGTCAATGGTCGAAATTCGCGAACTGCCGTGGCGCGGCGCATTCTATTCAGGCCATTTAATATATATATATATACACATATATTATATTATATATATTTCATCAATTTCAATTAAAAACATATTTTATAAATCGTTTCAAATTCGTTTTAAAAACGATTTCAACTTCATATTCAATTTTAAATCAAAATTGAATATTCCATATCATTAATATATAAATGATAATATTTTCAAAACGTTATATTTTGAAATCACTTCTTTTTCTATATTCATGATAAAAACGAATATAATCGATATAAATATCGTTCGAGTCAAAATGGCGCAAATCTAATCAACACGGCTTTATATATTTCAATAACTTCGTTATTCTATTTAACAAATGAATATTTTCTTTAACACATGAATATATATTTTATTCAACACATGAATATTCATTCATTCTTACTTACAATAAAAATGTGAATTTTATTGTATAAATATTTTATTCAACACATGAATATTTTCAACACATGAATATTCTCAACACATGAGTATTGTCAACACATGACTATTTAGTTTATTTTATATATTTGATGAAATTGTGATTTTATATCGTTTAATTCTTAATCAGACTCTAACCGTAAATTCGTAAGAGAACGATTCCCTAAATATTAACCCCGAAGGCCGAAACCAACATCAGATCAATACCCAGGAAACCACTCATCTTAGCTCGTTTCCAGTTAGTTTCTAATTTTATGTATGATAAAGATGTAAATTTTATTGTTTAAATATTTTACTCAACACATGAATATTTTCAACACATAAATATTTTCAACATATGACTATTGTCAACACATGACTATTTTTGTTTATTCAACACATAAAACCAAAACTACTAGCTGGCCGTATGGAAAATAAGGGCACCAAGAGTTTAGGTTAAAACAATAAATTCCTGGTCAGTCACGTGACTGGTGTGAGAACTAAAAATAGTTATTAATCTTTATTTTTAAAGTTAGGTAAATCAAGGGACACGCCGTATAACACGGAACGGGTTTCCTCCCAAGAATACCAGTACATAAGACAAACAGTGCAATGCTAAATAAAGAAAAATGAAGCTATTATATGACCCAGGTCCCATCACACAATGCAACGCAAGCCGGAGGATAGGGTTTTACCTTATAATAGCCAAAGAATGCTTGATACGCTAAATTTCATCTTTTATTATTACTATAAGTTTATAGTGTCAAAACAATTTCAATCATAAGTATCAATCATAGACGGCATAAGTGCCCCATACCACTATGTCGCCATACTAGGCTCTACAAGTAAAACCGAAATATCACGTATTGGAAATTGGATTTCCGTCATGAGTCGAGGCAAGGGGCAAGCTCCTCTCCGTTCGAGACACTCTAGCAAATGTCTCAGGACCACACACAGCGATCCTGGATCTTCAGGGTCGGTCCTCTCTTACTTTTGAGGATTAGTTATTCCTGAACACACGTTTCCCTGTCCTATCAGACCTATATCCACGACGCCTCGCATCCAACAACCACACAGGTAAAAGGTACATAAATGTCAGGGCTGGTAGTTCACTGACATCACCTATAACTAGAAAGAAACGTCGTGCTCTCCCTGCAGTCACTATCCCGTTTTTGACTCATACCGAGGTGTGAGGTCGCAAATTAACGCTATACAAAAAGCGGTGCCACATAGGCCGTGCTTTGATCATCAACCACAAGACTTTGGTTTTCAACAAAAGCCTTGATCATTTGCCACTTAGGGATGCCAAACAGGCAATTCACTCCATGCGATTGATATCCATCAATATATAACCTCTGAGCTTGTACGTCTCATAGAAGGGCGTTAAGCAAGAGAATAAATTCTCCGCCGCCAAACAGATATATATTTAATAGAAATCAATCACACAGAATAAAATCCAATGTCAGACACAAAGTCCATTTACAAGTTCGTTCTGGGTCTGAACGAAACCGTAGGAACCTTATTCCTCGCATATCCATCGATCTCCAAGTACGTCTGGACGATCACCAACTGATTCCCTCCTCGTGGGTGTACAGCCCAATTAAGATCATCAATAATCATCCAAACAATGTGAAGACCTCCGGTCTTCAACTACCGTCTTCATCTTTGACTTATCGTCGAATCGGTTATTCAGAATGTGTATAAACCCGGCCTTTTCGAATAAACCACGTATATAATAAACAAGCGTTAAACAAACACAACATACGCCTCACTCCAATTCAGAATATTCTTTTATTCAAATATTCACATTCTTAGGGAAAGGTTCCCATTAATTTTTCAAAGATAAATTCTTCTAAATTTATTCTTTAATCTTCCTTTGGATATCATTTCAAACCGTGTTAAGGTTTTCCAAACTAGTCGGGATTTGCGAACCACACCGAAGTTATCATTTATTTTATTTCCCAATCCCAACCTATTCATCCCATGGAGCAAAACTGGTAATCCTCCATATCTAACACCACGGTGACATCGGTAAATATTAATTACCATTTCACGTTCAAATCTGATTAAAGATTTAACTATCGCTTGGAGCAAAACTGGTGATACTCCATTCTCGATCACTTTATTCTAATTAAAGATTCATTAAAACTCCACTTATTTTTAATCTTCCCACAAATCAATATCCTGTCATTAACTGGGCTAAAGAACCAATGTCATCTAAAACACGGTTCACGATTAACCCAAAATCACATTCCATTGTTAATCGGGTTAAAGAACAGGTGTTATTCAAAACACCGCTCACGATAAACCTAAAAACCAATTTAAATTCAATTCCAATTAAATACTAATTAACTGGACAATTTCACTAAATCTTAATTAAAATATTTATTCTTTTCTAAACTGGGTTCAAGAACAGTGTTATTTAAGACACCATTCACGATGAACCCAAAATCCCATTTGATATTAAATACAAGGCTCTGAATAGAAAATATATCGGCTTATATTCAATATCAAATTCTGAAACCAATAAATATCGTATTGGAATAACGATACAAATATATCTTTCAAATTTCCACAACCATATCTGTATAATAATGAAATCCAACATCGAAATATTCCGAAGGTGATTTCAATTTGAATCCATTCCAATTTGTATATTGAAAATTCTGATTATTTTTAAAATCACTTCAAATCCAATTTATTTATTCAAAAATATTGGATTATAATTCTAGTTCATAACTAGTTCATTTCGATAAAAATATATTTTTATCCTATTTAAATATGGGATTTTTCACCCTAATTCTTTATAAATCATTTTTTATGATTTTACACAAATTATTGATATTTTTAATAATTTTATCAAGGCCCGTACAGTCGATTTCCAATAACGGTCGTCGAACTGCACTCACAACGACCTTTTCCAAATCTTATTTGGACATAATTCCAAATCCATCCGTTAGATTTCAAGTTTCTAATATTCACTGGAAAGCTCTTTTCGATACGAACCCAACGGTTCTAGTTTCAGGAGAATCTGACGGTCGGATCTCTCGTAACGTCAATTCGAAGTCAATGGTCGAAATTCGCGAACTACCGCGGCGCGTTCTATTCAGGCCATTTAATATACATAATATATATATATTATATATATTTCGTCAATTTCAATTCAAAATATTTTTTATAAATCGTTTCAAATTCTTTGAAAAACGATTACTACTTCATATTTAATTTTAAATCAAAATTGAATATTCAATATCATTAATATATAAATGATAATATTTTCAAAACGTTATATTTTGAAATCACTTCTTTTTCTATATTCATGATAAAAACGAATATAATCGATATAAATATCGTTCGCGTCAAAATGGCGCAAATCTAATCAACACGGCTTTATATATTTCAATAACTTCGTTATTCTAATCAACAAATGAATATTTTCTTCAACACATGAATATTTATTCATTCCTGCTTACACTAAAAATATGATTTTTTTTGTATAAATATTTTATTCAACACATGAATATTTTCAACACATGAATATTCTCAACACATGAGTATTGTCAACACATGACTATTTAGTTTATTTTATATATTTGATGAAACTGTGATTATATATCGTTTAATTCTTAATCAAACTCTAACCGTAAATTAGTAAGAGAACGATTCCCTAAATATTAACCCCGAAGGCCAAAACCAACATCAGATCAATACCCAGGAAACCACTCATCTTAGCTCGTTTCCAGTTAGTTTCTAATTTTATGTATGATAAAGATGTAAATTTTATTGTTTAAAGATTTTTCTCAACACATGAATATTGTCAATATATGACTATTGTCAACACACATGACTATTTTAGTTTATTCAACACATGAATATATATTTTATTCAACACATGAATATTTATTCTATTCAACACATGAATCTATATTTTACAATATTCTTTATTTTCCCAATTGAAATGAGGCCCAATCAATTACCATATAATGTTAATTATATGGATTCCATACAACACATGTACATAATAACAATGATAAATAATCAACCATCATCCAAAGTGCACTACACAACTGTCTGTCAACCTATCGATTGACATACAACTAAACAATCGGGATTAGTATACGTCAAATATCATCCCAATACCCATGTGGGGTTTCAGTCAACAAACACAGATTTTTATTTGTGCAGTTGGGCGATGTGTAAAATTTATCATCCCAATCAATATCCTTCAAATGGGTGCACATAAACAAATCGTTCGATTTGTAAATGAATATTTATTTATTCACCTTCACCTTAAATTTATATTTTTAATGATAAATAATTTATTTCAATACGTGAGTATATTTCCATTCATTCCACATCACACTCAATTTTCACAACACAACAAAATCAAACAAGTCGTCCATGGTCTGTGGACGACGGGTGTCGGGTGCTGCTAAGCACCGTCTGCATCCTAGTATATAATTTTAACTAGAAAATAGAATTTAAAGTGAGGAGTTCTCACCGATTAGCTAAACCAAACACCGCGACTCTTCGTATGTAGGAAATCTTCGCCGTGCTCACCTTTTGTCACGTTCGTCGTCCGTATTCGCTACATATATAAAAATCACATAATTTTACTTCGCTTTTAAGATGATAAAAATAGCATCTTTAACACGATGTTTTCATTATAAGGTTATATTTTTATTCTAAACCTTTTCTATAAAAATCACATTTTTATTCTTGTACTTTTCATATAAAAATCACATTTTTATATTGATGTATACATTTTAAAAATCATATCTTTATCTTGCCTTCAAGATGATAAAAAAAGTATTTTTTTTACTTCGCTTTCAAGATGATAAAAATCTTGTCTTTTCTTCTTTAAAAAAATCTAATCCCTTCATTAGTAAAAATCTAAACTTTTCTTCATAAAAATAAAAATATAACTTTTACTTCATAAAAGTATAATCTTTAAATCTATAATCTTTTCTAATATAAGAATATAATCTTTTCTAATATAAGAATATAATCTTTTCTGAATAAAAACCCTATTTTTTTTCTTTATTGTTTTTCCATAATAAAAACACATGTTTTTTCCTACTTCGCGATCATATATATATATATAAATCAACTTTTTACTTTGTAATCATATATGAAAGAATCAAATTTTCTTTCCATGATATCATATAAACAAATAAATCTAGTTTTTTAATTTGCTATATATAAAAAAATGAATTTTCAAAGTAAAATATATAAAAAACTTACAGTGTCTTCGATGGGAGGGGGGTCGGTGTTGCACGGATCGAGGAGGCGGAGGCTGTCGGTCTTCGCGGTGGCGGGCTCCAAGGACTTGGCGGCGGTCTTCGTATTGGGGAGGTAGGGGTTTATGGGGATTCACAGTGGAGATGGAGGAGAGAAGTGGCGAGAGGAGGAGGTCGGAGGTTGGGGAGGGAGGTTGCGAGACCGTCGGTGGAGGCGGCTGGCTAGGGCACGCGCGGTTTGGGGTAACGGGGGAGGGGGGCTGACGGTTTTTTTCTCTTTTGAAAAGTAATGACGGGAGAGAGAGAGTGGTGAGTTAGAAGTCAAGGGTTATATAAAAATATATATTATTATTTTAATTTATCTCCCAAAAAGTTACTTTACAATTCGAACTCCAAACGAGACCCAACGACTGTCGCCCCTAGCTAATTACCCCCATTCCAAACACAATGGGATATGTCCCACAAGCCAATTCGACTATTTCTATCAGTTTTCATCAAAATTAAAATATAATTAAATAGAACGGTCAATATTGATTTTAACGTACATTTCAATTTACTGGGGTTACATACTGACTCTAAAAATTCCAGAAAATTTATTTCTAGACTCGTATTGATGATACGGTCCTAACAAAACTAATTTCGTCGAATTCTGAGACCGTTTGAAAAATGGCCATTTTCTAGTCGATCAAAATTGACTGAAACTGTTAAAACACGTTTTACTTCGCCACGCTCACATATTGATTCAGAAAATTATGCAAATTGGAATCTAGCAATAATTTGACATCCCGGATCCAACAAAAGTGGTTTCATTGAAAACCGAGGTCATTTGCAAAATTTCCATTTTTAAGGGCCAGAATTCCATACCGACTATTCTGAATTTCCAATTGGCCATAAATTTTTATTCCCACTATGAAATTTCAATTTTTCGGATTCGTTGGAAAGATATTCTCAAATAGATTCTAATATTTTTAGTTTTGCTAAAATCCGGTTTATTTTGAATCCTGTACATTCATTTGAAATCTGAAATCGAATTTTCAAACTACCGCGCCATTTTCGATTCCTTTTATAATTTAAAATAAATATTTATATTTTAATGACGATTCAAATAAGTATAAACATTCTAATTCTATTCAAAATAAATTTCTCGCCCATATTATTTAAAATAAATAATTTTAAATATTCAAAATTCATTAAAATTGCCAAAATAAAAATTTTAAATTGGCTCGGATTTCCGGGTTACTACAATATGCGAGGAATAAGGTTCCTCCGGTTTCGTTCAGACCCGGAACGGACTTGTAAATGGATATGTGTCTGACATCGGATTTCATTCTGTGTGATTAATATCAGTTCCATAGTGTGAATTGCCTGTGTGGCATGCTGAGATGCAAATGATCAAGGCTTTTGTTGAAAAGCAAAGTCTTGTGGTTAATGATCAAACCACCGCCTGTGTGGCATAGCTTTGTATAGCATTAATTTACGAGCCTCACACCCCGGTTGTGAACCAGAAATGGGAGAGGACATCAGGGAGGGCATGCGTTTCTTTCTAGCCAGGGTGGTGTGAGTGACCTACCAGCCTTGAAATTTATATTATTTTCCCCTGTGTGGTTGTTGGATTGCGAGGCGCCTCGAATATATCGGTGACTATGTGGAGCCGATGGAGCCATAGGACTCGTTTACGCCCCAAAGGGCGGGGAAACGCAGTGTTCAGGCATTTTAATCCACATAGGTGGACCGACCCTGACGATCCAAGGGCTTGATTAAGTACTTGTCCTGAGGCTCGGGCTAGAGAGTCTCGAAGCGGTGAGGACGATCCCTTGCCTCGGTTCACAGATGGAAATCCAACTTCCAATACGTGACATTTGCGGTTTGATTGTAGAGCCTAGTATGGGCGACATGATATATGATACCCATGCCGTCTAGGATTGATACATTTATATATGAAGTTGTTTTATACAGTATGCACTTATGATAGTATCAAATGATTTGTTTTAAACGTACCAAGCATGTTTGGCTATTATAAGGGAAAACCCTATCCTTTGGCTTGCGTTGCATTGTGTGATGGGACCTGGGTCTTACAATAGCTTCCTGAAACACCCCACCTCCGTTAGGGTCACTCTCAAAGGGAATGCCCTAATTTTGGTGAAGGTTTATAAGTACAAGTCACAGATATACAAGACAGATATAAGAACACATATTTGTAAACAGCGGAAGAACAACAAACTTTTATTTCATAAAGTCAAATACGTGTTACAACAACATCCTTTCCAAAAACATAACATAACACTTTCATAATCTGCCTTGAGTACATTATTTAAAGAAGAATAAATAAAACATAGATAAACTGCAAAAGCCCCATAGTGGATTGTCCAAAGCCATAGTTCAAAACAGGAAAGTCCAAGCAATACATTTCTCTTCTTCAAGCTGGATGTTGAGGTAGGTCAAGCTGCTGTGTTCCCTCCCTGAGGACCTGGGGGGGGGAAACGGAAGAAAGAAGACGAAAGAAAAGTAGAGTCAACATAAAGCCTAAGTAAGTCTAGTACTATTTTGTCTATGAATAAAGAACTGAGTATGATAAGTATAAACAGGAAGTGGGCATGCATTATAAACTTGGTTAAGTTGTCTAGGGTCGAATATACTATCGTACCCCATGTTAATCTCTGAACCCATATAAACTAGTTTCCCACTGGCACCCCATAATCAGGGTGATGTGATCCATTCTATGATGATCGGCTCCTACTCGCATAGTTACATGTGTCTTACGGCCCCCGATGTCGTAGTTACCTATGCTGGTCCCACCATGGGGTGTATCAAGTCCCATAGTGGCAACCCGACACAACCTTAGAGTGCACAGGTATGCTACTGGTGTCCAGTGCCTTATTTTTCTGCATCGGAGTGTGTGCACGCCCGCACTCCGTTAGAACCTACACTGCTACACCACCGCCGTCGCTTTGACCTCTTACAATCAGCCCAGTAATCGTGCCCCACCCTGCCTAGTTTCAGGGTATCCTGATACACCTTTTAGGGTTACTGCTGAAAAGGGTCCCCCGTTACTAGGTTTTCTATCTCTAGCCAACATGCTAAGTTGGTTAAGTGTTTTCTAACCTAACCCCCACCAGTCCGTTTAGTTTAGCATGTTCCATTTTGATTAAGTCTTTAGTTCACTTAATCCTAACAATCCTGACTCAGCCTTAATTGTCTTATTAAGGCCCTGACCTCTCACATTAGACAGGTATTGTTGTGGCTGCCTGTTGCCGGTTGGTTCCGGGCAGTCTTACGCCACAACTCAGTCTAACCTCGGGTCCTTATTGGGCTCCATGTTTAACCTCCCACATTGGATAGGTATTGTTGTGACTACTGGACAGCCGGGCGGTTCCGGGCAGGTTTACATCACAACTCAATCCAACCTCGGGTTAAACACATCGTATTTTCTACATTTACATATTTTGTCATTCCTCTTTATTTCTTATATGTAAATATTTGCGGCCCATTATTAAGTTAATGGTGTAAAGGTTACACCAATCATGGGCCCAACCCATACTTGAATTTGGGCCCTTCTACTTTATATTTCCATTCATTAGTAATTTTAACCCAACGTTATTTTCCCCCGTTTTACACGTCCGTTTATATATATTGGGCTTAGCCTTTTAAAGCCCAATTTAGCCATGCGAAAAGGGGAGGCTTAAAGCGTGATTACATACACAAAGAGGGGAATGTGAGCGCATGAACTTGCAATACGACGTTGGAAATACAAAATAGAAACTGGTGAACTTGCATAGTGGTAACATATACTTTGGTCATAAAGCATAGGTGACATGAATCAAAGCATGTGAACTTGTAGTTGAGACAAGAATCTAAATTGGGTATCATTATTGACACATGAACCTATATTTTTATTTAGGCATAATGTCAAACATAAGCATGACATAAATACTTCTAGCATAAACATGGCATAATGTCAAACATAAGCATGGCATAATATCAAACATAAGCATGGCATAAGTATAGTTAAATTTGTTCACATAACCATGGCATAAATATTTCTAACATGAAATCATGGTTCTTACTTTAGTCATGTAAACTTACAAAAAGGGACTTTTTGAACCTAACCTAGCCATGTACCACATATGTCATCATATAATTCTTGTAAACAATATAGACTTAACATGAATTTCAATTATGCCAAATATCAATCATAGCCTAGCCATATTCATAAGTTTGCAAATAGGTTTTCTAGTACAAAAGCATGCCTTAATACATGATGCCAAATTCTCAACATAATTTCATATGGATAATAACCAAACTTGTTCCAATTACTTACAAAATGATTTATGCACAAAAATATACATCATGGTGGCATAGTAGCAAAACCCCAAACTTGCATGAATTTGAATCAACTACATACATGTAGCTTCAACATGGATTACATAATTTGCGAAATATTCCAAACGTATACTTGCATAGAACTACCGCATGTAGTTCTTTATAATGAATAACATAATTCATAAATATCCAAACGTATATAATATTTCAAATTGATAAGAACGCACAAATATGAATTACTTTATTGCCACAATTCTAGCATACAAACCAACACAATTATTTGTTCATACCAAAGTAATACTCTACTTACAATGGTGTGATGAATTCTCTAATTTGAAGATACGATTCCTTTGTTGAATTGATTTGCTTTAGTTGCTTTAGGCTTTAGAATTTTCCTCCTAATATTCTCTCTAATTTGGTGGCTATTCCTAGACGCTCCTCAGCAACATGGCGGCTTTGTTCTTATTTATGAATGAATAGATTAGGGTTTAGTCTAGGGTCCTTTTTATAGGGTTTTTGAATTGATTAGAGCCATTGATGTTGCCTGGATTGATCGTAGCCATTCATTCGCAAGAGAGACCAATTAGAGCCTGCCACCTAGCCCTAATGACAAAGCAGACCACAGAAAATCGGCCAAACATAGACCTGGCCAGCCAGGTTGGACTGGGCTCGACCAGGTCGATACCCCTGTCGACAGCCCTGTCGACAGGCCTGTCGACCTGGTTAGACCAGGTCGACAGCCCAGTCGACTTGGTGGGTCAGGCGGGTGTTTTTCCCACCCTGGCCCATTGGGCCCCACTCTCGAATTTAAATTTGATTTATTCTGTTTGAATTTTAAACTTGATTCTCAAATTTCCGAAGGCCATATCTTCTTCATACGGACTCCGTTTTTCGAAAACTCGGACTCTATTTCGTGTATTTTTCCGAGACGAACGCAATGGCGTATCCCGTTTCCCTTGGTTCTTTGATTTCAAATTAATTATACTTTAATTTGTTAATTTCACAATTATAGAATTCTCGGGGTGTTACATTCTCCCCCACTTAAAAGGATTTCGTCCCCGAAATCTTCAAGTTAGGAGGAATGTATATCCTAACATCCAATCATCCATCTACTCATCCATCAAGCACGAGCATCCATTGTCCTTAAAAGACTTCTAATGCTTCATGATCATATGCGAAGTGTGTGTGTACATGTACTTATCTAATGCAAAATCAGGCGGTCTACTGATTCAGTTGACCTCCTTAATGCGAATTATGTAAGTGCCATGCATCCATTATGTATGCAAATTTTCCTATTCTTGATTCTACATGAGTGCACAATCATTCAATACAAATGCAACATCCACATGTCAACATATTAATGTTCAACCATAGACGAAAGCAAACATATATGCATATGCAATATGAAGTGACAGAGCTGATCTAAAACCTAGATTGTGTGTGTATTTGCAACCATGAGCAACCACTAGCAATCACTTGCAACCACTTGCAACCATCATCCATAACATGTTTCAATTACATGTTTTCATCCAAAAGGTTTCTACCTAAAAGATAAGGTCGAGGATATATACCTAAAAAGATAGATAAAAGCGCAACTTAAGGAAAAAGAAAGATCAAGGATGTACCCTCGAAAAGAAAAGGGTAGGCAGTGCGTATTCTATCTTCAGTTTCCCAAGTTGCGTCTCCCTCGGCGTCGCTCCACTGAACTTTGACGAGCTTGACTTCGCGGTTGCGTAGCTTCTTCACTTCCGTTCCTAAGATGCGGGTTGGAACTTTTCTTATGGTTGCTTCGCGTTCCACTTCGGCCTCTTCTAGGATATTTGGCTCTACCACTTCAGCTGACTCATGTAGACATTTTCGAAGATGTGAAACGTGAAAAACGTTGTGGACTCCAGCCAACTTCTCGGGTAGCTCTAATCTATAAGCCATTTTCCCAATTTTCTCGATAATAGGGAATGGCCCTACGAACCTTGGTGCTAGCTTTCCTGTGGTTCCAAAACGAACAACGTTTCTTAGTGGTGATACCTTGAGAAAAACTCTGTCTCCAACTTCAAATTCAAGGTCGGTCCTCCTCTTGTCGGCATAGGACTTTTGTCTGTCTTGGGCCGTCTTCATCCTTCTTCGTATTAAGTCCACTTTCTCTGAAGTCTCTCGGATCATGTCTGGTCCAAGTATGAGCTTATCCGTGGACTCCCACCAACAAGTGGGCGATCGGCACGGTCTTCCATATAAAGCTTCGAAGGGCGCCATTCCGATGGTTGCTTGATAGCTGTTGTTGTAGGCAAACTCCACCAAAGGAAGGTGGTCTTCCCATGTCCCTCCGAAGTCAAGGACACATAGTCTTAAAAGGTCTTCCAAAACTCTATTCACTCTCTCTGTTTGGCCGTCGGTTTGCGGATGATAGGCTGTGCTTAAGCATAACTGCGTTCCTACTGCTTCTTGTAGACTCCGCCAAAACTCGCTGGTGAAGATGGGGTCTTGGTCACTAACAATGCTAGATGGTATCCCATGGAGTCGAACGATTTCTTTGAGGTAAAGTGATGCTAGGGATGAGGCAGTTCTTTTACTTTTGACAGGTAAAAAGTGGGCGCTTTTAGTAAGCCTATCCACTATTACCCAAATGCTAGTGTTGCCTCTCCTAGACCTAGGCAGCCCATCGATGAAATCCATTGAGATGCTATCCCACTTCCACTGCGGGACCTCCAGAGGCTGTAATAGTCCGCCAGGCTTTTTCTGTTCCGCCTTAACCTGTTGGCACACCATACACTTAGAAACGAATTCTGCCACGTCCTTTTTCATGCCGTTCCAGAAGAAAGTCCTTTTTATGTCTTTGTACATTTTATCTCCGCCTGGGTGTATCGTCATCTTGGAGTGATGTGCTTCCTCGAGAACCTTCTTTACTAAATCTTTTGTTTGTGGGATGCATAGTCTTCCGTCTCGCCTTAGCAACCCCTTATCGTCGATGGAGTATCTGTTGAGGTGACTTGAAGTCTCACCCCTAATTAGCCTATCAATTATTTCCACAAGCTGAGGGTCTTCGCGTTGTGCTGTCCCTACTGAATTCACTAAAGTTGGGCGCACTTCGAGAGATGCTAGCAAACCTGGTACGAAATCGGAGGAGGGCCTAAAGTCGAAGCTGGCTATAAACTCTAGGCTTTGTCTTTCAACAAACAACGGGCTTAGGGTCAATTTCTTTCGGCTCAACGCGTCTGCAACTACGTTGCCTTTGCCCGGAGTATAGGAGATTTCGAAATCGTACGAGGCAAGAAACTCCATCCATCTTTGTTGCCTCAAGTTAAGATCCTTCTGCGAGAAAAGATATTTCAACGATTTATGGTCAGTGTAAAGTTCGAACTTCTCACCTAGGAGATAGTGTCGCCAAGACTTGAGTGCAAAAACGATGGCGGCTAACTCAAGATCGTGGGTTGGGTAGTTCTTTTCGTGCACCTTCAACTGCCTCCCGCCATAAGCTACTACCCTTCCTTCTTGCATTAAGACGGCGCCTAGCCCTGTCCCACATGCATCCGTATAAACAGTGAACATCTTGCTCCCATCTGGCAGCGTCAAAACTGGGGCTGTTGTAAGAGCCCTTTTCAGTCGTTGGAAAGCAAACTCGCAATCCAAGTCCCAATTGAATACTAGATTCTTCTTAGTCAATTTCGTGAGCGGAGCTGAGATTTTCGCAAAATCCCTTATGAATTTTCGATAGAAACCCGCTAGTCCTAGAAAGCTTCGGACCTCAGTTGCATTCCTTGGTGTCTTCCAATCCTGTACCGCTACTACCTTAGCAGGGTCCACCGATAACCCTTGTTTGGATACTATGTGCCCAAGGAACCTCACCTCTTCTCTCCAAAAGTGGCATTTGGAGAATTTGGCTTTTAGTTGATGGACTCGCAAAGTTTCCATGATTGCCCTTAAGTGCCGAGCATGTTCCTCTTCACTCTTTGAGAAGATAAGGATATCATCTACGAAGACCACTACGAATTTGTTGAGGAAATCTCTAAATACCCTACTCATCAGGTCCACGAAGTAAGCAGGTGCATTTGTCAAGCCGAAAGGCATGACAAGCCATTCAAAGAAGCCGTCTGGGGTTCTGAAAGCCGTTTTATCGATGCTATCTTCAGCCACCCTTAGCTGATGAAAACCGGTTGCTAAATCGAGTTGGGAGAAAACAGACGCTCCTACAAGCTGGTCAAATAAATCGTCAATTCTAGGGAGAGGGTGCCTATTCTTTTTCGTTAGCTTGTTGAGCTCCCTATAGTCAACACATAGACGGAGAGAACCATCCGCCTTTGTAGCGAACACCACTTGAGCGCCCCATTCTGAAATGCTCCTCCTAATGAACTCCTTCTCTAGAAGCTCTTTAATCTGTTTACTGAGCTCTTTCCTTTCTCGTGGAGCCATGTGTCTAACGGGCAACGCAACGGGCTTTGCATTATCTACAAGATATATGCGGAAGTCTATCTCCCGCTTCGGAGGCAAGCCCTTCACCTCTTCGAAGACATCCGGATATTCCCGGACCACTCTAACTGATTTCAAATTTTCAACAGAGGCATCTAGCGATTCAAGATAACTAAGCATAACCGCATACGAGGGATTACAGGAAATTTCCAAAGTATTACCGAGCTGGGTTAGGAGCCTAACAACCCTTTTCTCACAATCAAGGATGGCCCCATTACTGGATAGCCAATCCATACCCAAAATCAAACCATACCCCGAAAAGCCCAAAACAAAGGCACTACATTGAAATTCTACACTTAGAATAGAAATTTTTAATCCCAAACAGATCATAGACAAATGAGCTGGGCCCCCAATTGGGTTTGAAACAATTAGGGGGTCCTCTACCATACTAGTTTTTAGGTGCAGAGATTCTACTAAAGCAGACGAGATAAAGGAGTGTGATGCGCCAGAACCAAATAAAGTGCGAACGGGGTGATCATAAAGATAAACTACACTTTCTACAGAAGTATCTATACCTCGCTGTTGCAAAGGTGGCGCTTCTAGTACATGAACCTGTGCCCCTGAGGTGGATCCAGCGCCCTGCCCCTGCCCTCGTTTCTTTGGGTAGTCCTTAGCCCTGTGGCCTATCTCACCGCAAGAAAAGCACCCACCATTCTCCTTGGCCTTCTTTTTCCGGCAGTCCTTTACTAAGTGCCCCACTTTGCCACAGAAATTGCACTTCCTCTTCTCCTTGTTGCCTTTCCCGCCCTTCTTAAAGTCTGTCTTCTTGGGCTGCAAACCCTCTTTCTTCTTGCCCTTATCCTCTTCATTCAGCAATGCCATTTGCACCAATCTTTCATACGTGGCTCCCATGGGTATATGGGTCATGGCCAAACTGTGTAGTGGCTCATTTAACCCTTTGACGAAACGGAGAGCCTTCTTGTGCGGGGTGTTGACTAGGTCAAGCCCAAACCTAGCTAGCTCATCGAACTGATTCACATACTCTCTGACAGTCTTGTCTCCTTGCTTAAGAAATAAGAATTTTTCCAACTGCAAACTCCTTTCCGCATCTGAGAGAAATTTAGTCTCAAACCTTGCCCTAAAGTCCTCCCATGTCTCCACTGGTCTTTCAGCATTAGTTACTTCCCACCAGTAGGAAGCCTCGCCCTTCAATAGCCATACTGCCAATTGTACTTTTTGTCTATCTTCTACCTCAAAGATGATGAATAGGTCCTCCGTTTCTTTCAGCCAATTTCTAGCTGCCACGAAGGACTCAGTTCCATGGAAATCCCTTCCTCCCATAGCTTTAAAATCTTTACATATCTTAGCAAACGTGTTTCCCCGTGGAGGAGGTGGAGGAAAAGGTGCTGCTGCAGCTGGATGATTTCCTTCCGCTGGGGGAGGAGGAATGGTAGGACCTGGCTGAGTGGCCCTTGCTTCTAAGAACCGTCTAAACCAACCAGGTATTGGCACCCCTTCCGGCAAGTTAAGTTCTTGGGACATGCTGAAACAAAAAGGATAGATTCAAAACGAAGGATAAGAGATAATACCTATGGCTTTGGGGAGTGGACTTTGCCTTTTTAAAATAAAATAATATTTTTCTTTTAAAAATGCTTCTTTAAATTTCCTTTTTGAAAATAAATTTTCAAAACTTTTTATCTTATCTGGTAAACCTATGCTCCGATACCAAGTGAAACACCCCACCTCCGTTAGGGTCACTCTCAAAGGGAATGCACTAATTTTGGTGGAGGTTTATAAGTACAAGTCACAGATATACAAGACAGATATAAGAACACATATTTGTAAACAGCGGAAGAACAACAAACTTTTATTTCATAAAGTCAAATACGTGTTACAACAACATCCTTTCCAAAAACATAACATAACACTTTCATAATTTGCCTTGAGTACATTATTTAAAGAAGCATAAATAAAACATAGATAAACTGCAAAAGCCCCATAGTGGATTGTCCAAAGCCATAGTTCAAAACAGGAAAGTCCAAGCAATACATTTCTCTTCTTCAAGCTGGATGTTGAGGTAGGTCAAGCTGCTGTGTTCCCTCCCTGAGGACCTGGGGGGGGGGGGGAAACGGAAGAAAGAAGACGAAAGAAAAGTAGAGTCAGACATAAAGCCTGAGTAAGTCTAGTACTATTTTGTCTATGAATAAAGAACTGAGTATGATAAGTATAAACAGGAAGTGGGCATGCATTATAAACTTGGTTAAGTTGTCTAGGGTCGAATATACTATCGTACCCCATGTTAATCTCTGAACCCATATAAACTAGTTTCCCACTGGCACCCCATAATCAGGGTGATGTGATCCATTCTAAGATGATCGGCTCCTACTCGCATAGTTACATGTGTCTTACGGCCCCCGATGTCGTAGTTACCTATGCTGGTCCCACCATGGGGTGTATCAAGTCCCATAGTGGCAACCCGACACAACCTTAGAGTGCACAGGTATGCTACTGGTGTCCAGTGCCTTATTTTTCTGCACCGGAGTGTGTGCACGCCCGCACTACGTTAGAACCTACACTGCTACACCACCGCCGTCGCTTTGACCTCTTACAATCAGCCCAGTAATCGTGCCCCACCCTGCCTAGTTTCAGGGTATCCTGATACACCTTTTAGGGTTACTGCTGAAAAGGGTCCCCCGTTACTAGGTTTTCTATCTCTAGCCAACATGCTAAGTTGGTTAAGTGTTTTCTAACCTAACCCCCACCAGTCCGTTTAGTTTAGCATGTTCCATTTTGAATAAGTCTTTAGTTCACTTAATCCTAACAATCCTGACTCAGCCTTAATTGTCTTATTAAGGCCCTGACCTCTCACATTAGACAGGTATTGTTGTGGCTGCCTGTTGCCGGTTGGTTCCGGGCAGTCTTACGCCACAACTCAGTCTAACCTCGGGTCCTTATTGGGCTCCATGTTTAACCTCCCACATTGGATAGGTATTGTTGTGACTACTGGACAGCCGGGCGGTTCCGGGCAGGTTTACATCACAACTCAATCCAACCTCGGGTTAAACACATCGTATTTTCTACATTTACATATTTTGTCATTCCTCTTTATTTCTTATATGTAAATATTTGCGGCCCATTATTAAGTTAATGGTGTAAAGGTTACACCAATCATGGGCCCAACCCATACTTGAATTTGGGCCCTTCTACTTTATATTTCCATTCATTATTAATTTTAACCCAACGTTATTTTCCCCCGTTTTACACGTCCGTTTATATATATTGGGCTTAGCCTTTTAAAGCCCAATTTAGCCATGCGAAAAGGGGAGGCTTAAAGCGTGATTACATACACAAAGAGGGGAATGTGAGCGCATGAACTTGCAATACGACGTTGGAAATACAAAATAGAAACTGGTGAACTTGCATAGTGGTAACATATACTTTGATCATAAAGCATAGGTGACATGAATCAAAGCATGTGAACTTGTAGTTGAGACAAGAATCTAAATTGGGTATCATTATTGACACATGAACCTATATTTTTATTTAGGCATAATGTCAAACATAAGCATGACATAAATACTTCTAGCATAAACATGGCATAATGTCAAACATAAGCATGGCATAATATCAAACATAAGCATGGCATAAGTATAGTTAAATTTGTTCACATAACCATGGCATAAATATTTCTAACATGAAATCATGGTTCTTACTTTAGTCATGTAAACTTACAAAAAGGGACTTTTTGAACCTAACCTAGCCATGTACCACATATGTCATCATATAATTCTTGTAAACAATATAGACTTAACATGAATTTCAATTATGCCAAATATCAATCATAGCCTAGCCATATTCATAAGTTTGCAAATAGGTTTTCTAGTACAAAAGCATGCCTTAATACATGATGCCAAATTCTCAACATAATTTCATATGGATAATAACCAAACTTGTTCCAATTACTTACAAAATGATTTATGCACAAAAATATACATCATGGTGGCATAGTAGCAAAACCCCAAACTTGCATGAATTTGAATCAACTACATACATGTAGCTTCAACATGGATTACATAATTTGCGAAATATTCCAAACGTATACTTGCATAGAACTACCGCATGTAGTTCTTTATAATGAATAACATAATTCATAAATATCCAAACGTATATAATATTTCAAATTGATAAGAACGCACAAATATGAATTACTTTATTGCCACAATTCTAGCATACAAACCAACACAATTATTTGTTCATACCAAAGTAATACTCTACTTACAATGGTGTGATGAATTCTCTAATTTGAAGATACGATTCCTTTGTTGAATTGATTTGCTTTAGTTGCTTTAGGCTTTAGAATTTTCCTCCTAATCTTCTCTCTAATTTGGTGGCTATTCCTAGACGCTCCTCAGCAACATGGCGGCTTTGTTCTTATTTATGAATGAATAGATTAGGGTTTAGTCTAGGGTCCTTTTTATAGGGTTTATGAATTGATTAGAGCCATTGATGTTGCCTGGATTGATCGTAGCCATTCATTCGCAAGAGAGACCAATTAGAGCCTGCCACCTAGCCCTAATGACAAAGCAGACCACAGAAAATCGGCCAAACATAGACCTGGCCAGCCAGGTTGGACTGGGCTCGACCAGGTCGATACCCCTGTCGACAGGCCTGTCGACCTGGTTAGACCAGGTCGACAGCCCAGTCGACTTGGTGGGTCAGGCGGGTGTTTTTCCCACCCTGGCCCATTGGGCCCCACTCTCGAATTTAAATTTGATTTATTCTGTTTGAATTTTAAACTTGATTCTCAAATTTCCGAAGGCCATATCTTCTTCATACGGACTCCGTTTTTCGAAAACTCGGACTCTATTTCGTGTATTTTTCCGAGATGAACGCAATGGCGTATCCCGTTTCCCTTGGTTCTTTGATTTCAAATTAATTATACTTTAATTTGTTAATTTCACAATTATAGAATTCTCGGGGTGTTACACTTCCTTTTTCCAAAAAAGCATTGCGCTGTTTTGTTATATGCACTGGTATTCTTGGGAGGAAACCCGTTCCGTGTTATACGGCATGGTCCCTTGATATATCTGATTCAAAGTAAAGTTTTGAATAAATGTTTTAGTTCTCACACCAGTCACATGACTGAACTGGAGTTTATTGTTTTAACCTAAACTTTGGGTGCCCCTATTTTTCGCATGGGCAGCTAGTAGTTTTGGTTTTGCAGATTTATATTCACAGGATCCTGGTTTACCGCTGGAACGATACTCGGAAAGCTCTGTATCCGTGTATTACTTTCAGTTGTGTTTTGTATTATTTTTCCGCTGCTATGTAATGTAAATTGAATCTCTGATATTTTTATGATGTATAATATTTATTCATACTCTATATATTCTTGTATTCTAATGGAATTATTGTAATAAACAATGAAATGTTCTTCTGTTTATGTTCTGATTCGTCTTGTCCTCAACTCAATCCATGCTTTCCTTCACGGGGAAGTTCGGGTCGTAACATCTTACGGTATTTAAAGTACCAAATAACAATGACTGATATCATTCAAGCACACATAATCAACACAGATTATATATCACATCATATATTACAATATATGAAAAGAATAGTATTACAAATATTGAGGAATTCAGTTGGATCCCTCTAACCTGTTTCCCTGCATCCACAGATGTTACACAATATAATTCACATCCAATTTCATTTCCATATGAAATATTCTGATAAACAGAATCAATATTTGATTAACGATATATATATATATAACTATATCGATATTTTCAACTAATGAATTAGAAATTCAACCAAACAGTTGGCACACAACAATCAATCATTATTCATCAGTTCTAAAAATACATTATAAAAATATGAACTGGTAGAGTTGGTGAGTTTTACTCACATTGGACGATCATCGTTAATAATGATAACCATCGCTTGATTCATACGAACAATTTATTTTTCTATAAATTGCAACAGGCTCTAATACACTCCCAGTCAGTTCCATTGGGTAGTCGTCGCCCATACGATCCCGACAGATCTTGTTTCGCTGAATTCTGTTAACATATGACGAAGTTATGACAGTTCGAAGTTTATACATATTTAAATCAGTTAAATTTGGACTTAAAATGTAAATGGGCCTTTAGCCCTTTAATTTGCTCTGCCTAATACCCTTGTACAAGCCCAAACTCGATCCTTTTCTTCCCTAATTGAACTGGCGACTCCAGTATTTTACCACTCCATCGATTTCCACAACAACCGCACCTTCATTCCTCCACAAACTCAAAATCCGTTACCACCATTCACTTCCTCTTCCGATTCTCCTTATCCTCCACCCAACACTGATGAACTCGATCTCCACTGCTCAGAACTCGGCTCTGCGAGGTTCACGCGCTGCCAGTAAGAGGCGCGACATCTTTGAAACCCAAATCTCACCAAAACTCATCAGATTGCACATCTACTCCCCCTGATCAACTTGCAACCATCCCCTCGCCATGTGTCCACTCCAATCATCAAAGAGCTCGAGACCTAGGCGGCCGATGTTAAACACCATCGAACTAAAAATGGTTCGAACCCAAAAATTCTTATACCAAACGGTAGAGAGACTAGCAGAAATCCAACCCTATATCTATTTGGATTTATAGATTTTTGCATGGTTTTATTTTGATTTTTTAAACTCGATTTCCACTGTTTCTTTTTACTGGACATTGCGGCGCATTGTTTTGGCTAGAGAAAAGTTAGGTTAGGGTTTAGAATGAGTTGGGATATTTATAGTTAGGCCAGTTTTTTTTTTATTATTTTATATTTTATTTTACTCAACTGCTAATTGTATTCGTACTCTAAAATTCCTGTGATCACATACGATATCTAAAAATCATGAAACTAGACATACAACTAGAGTTCGACGTTACGGACCCAACAAAACTGGTATCGTCGAATTCCGACTCCGTTTGCTCACACAACGTATTTTTAACCATCAAAATACTGACTATTTTCACATTAAAAATCCGTACGGCCACAGACTGACTTCAAAAATCACGAAAATTGAAATCTAACAATAATTTAATGTTACAGATCCAAAAAATTACTTTCGTCGAAAACGGAGGTCATTTGCAAAACTGACTATTTTTAAAGCTCTAAATAACCCATTTAAATATATAAATATATTTAAAAATACTTAAATTAAATATAAATAATTTTATATTATTGTATATATATTCACACAGAATATCGTATAGCTCCAATTGGATTTATAACTCGATATTCAAATCCTGGTTGAATCGATATTCAATTTATATTGAAAAATCCCTTTATAATATAAATAAATCGCTATAATTATAAAGGAATTCCATAGAGACTTTTCGAAAATTTGATTTGGACATAAATCAAAATCTACACAACGAAATCCTGATTTTTCTCTTCCATTAGAAAAATATACTTCACCAGCTCCGAACGTTTCTTGTTTCATAGAAATCCGATTTAAAACAGACCCTGTATTTTCAGTTGAAGTTCGAATCGCCAAATTTCGAAATGCCGCGCCATTTGGAGCTCGATTTTAATTATAACAAAATTATATGTTCAAACTTCGTTTAAATAATATATATTCGTTATTCTAATTCAATTCCAAACTAAATTATAGCTTATATATGATCCAATTCACATCGTATTGTGAATTCTACTATTTCCGACTATTCTGGAATTTAAATACATTATTTAATTATTATATTAATTAAATATTTCTTATTATTTAATTCTAGTCATTTTAAATTACCAAACCTTTATTTAAATAATTAAATAAATTATTTATTATCCGTAAAAGTACGGGTCGTTACATTCTTTCCCCCTTAAAATAATTTCGTCCTCGAAATTGCTAAGGTAGAAAACAAACCCTATTAACTGGTTAAAAATTATTTTTACTTCTTTAAATTCAGCTTCACTGTACCAATTAATTTCAACTAAATTATTAATTTATTCCTACTAATGAAAATTTCCATAAACTCTGAAAATTTTCTAACACCCAAAATTTCTGAAAAATTTCGCCAGCACCTCCTTTATACTGGTCAACCGGTACAACTACAACTCGCCTCTCTAGGCCTTCTCCAACCCAAAAGAAATTCAAAGAGCCAAGCGGCTTGCCAATTCGGCTCATAAATCTCATACCCAATATAAATATAAACTGGTACCTTTTTGTCGGGCATATCAACTTTATCACTTTCACCTGTCATCAATCCAACATATACCAATGTCATCTCAACCAATTTCCAATCACTATCTGTTCAACACAGCTATTCTCTTATATCCAAACCAAATCCTCTGCTTATACCAAGAAAATTCCATTTCAAATTCCTATATCACGAATCTAAATTTTCTCCATACCATTCTAATCCAATTCAATTCAATTACCACTGAACTACCTTTATTTCAGTTTCAAATTTGCTTTCACAAATTTCTATTTAATTTGTTTTTATTTCAAACAGTCTTTACCTAGGAGTTTCAAATAGCTTAGCGTTTCCAAAAATCAAATATCCTTTTCTGGAATTTCAATACAACTTGTTTTTCTCAAGATAATTCAAAAACAAAATATTTGGTAGTAATCCGTCACTTAGAAACTCGTAAATGAACACCGATGATGTCCGGATCAACATTGAAATTTATTTTCCCGCGACCAAAGTGAGTTCGATACTATATCACTTTCAAAACCCTTTCTAAACACTTCCATTTTAAAATCAATTCAAAATATCATTTGTAATGCTTTAAACAATTTAAAATCTCCCAGGATTTTAAAATTCTCATATACTTAATCCAAATCCATTTACAAATACTTATTCCAATTTCCAGAGTTTAAATTCCAATTCTGAATTTAACTCATATTTAATCCATCTGATTTCATATATTTCACCTATGTGAATTCTGATCGGTTATTTATAACCATTTAACCTTTTATAATCTTATTCGATTATAATATCGACCAACACATCCAATATACTATCAAAATTCCTAGATATATATTTCTTTTATATCAAAATATACTTTGGGTAAAATTATTTCATTTACCGTCTTTCAAAACATACTATGTCGGTTCATCATATTCGAGTGTTTAGAAACTCCTACCGATACAGTGGATCAAACTGATCGTCCAGAATTCATCAACAACTCAACCAATAAATCTCCACAATATAAAACAATTTTATATTGAAATTTACAAATACGTTCTCTCGTATATATACACTCAAACTCAATCTAGGCCATTAGTAACCCTATCTCTACTGAGTCACGCCACAGAGCCAAGGTAATCACTTAACCTTCAGCTTTGATACCAACTATAGTGTCCCGAAAATTCGGTACAATTTGAGCTGACCAAATACACAAGTCCAACCCAAATTACACTAAAAACCAGAAAACTTATATAAAGAAAACAGAGGGTGAGAATAGATAAGATAGAAACTTAAAATAGAAGAAGAAGAACATACAACATCAGAGTAACACGAATCTCACAGCAGAACGAACAACATATAATAGATAACATATCTTTGAAATAAAATCAGTATATGTATACAGTAACATTATCAGAGTATAACACTTGCATCACAGCGGAAATAAACAATAGCTATAAAAACGCTGTTGAAGCCTCCTGCTCCAGCTCCTTCTAGTGCATCTGTAAATCTCGACTACTTGACTGCTCGTACAATTTGAGAACCTAAGAGTTTAGGGAAAACAAAACAAACTCTGGGTCAGTCATGGGACTGGTGTGAGTAAAACAGTTTAAAACAGTTTGAGCAATTAAACGATATCTCATAAGACCACGCCGTATAACGAAACGGGTTTTTCCCTTATGATAATCCAAAGCATTTTATTTAACATCAAAAATCCTTTTGAACGAAATGATCAACTTTATATCGAAACTCTTTGGTATTATAATAGTGTCTATCAGTCACAACTAAATAATCAACTAGCAGGAACGCTTTCATCTCACGTTCTACATATATAGTATACAATCAAAACCGCGAGCACTTATTGGATAATGGATTACCAACTATGACAAGTTATGGAACCACCTTCCGATAGTGTACCTCTAGAGAGGAATACACTGGGTTCAACAAGAACATCTTGCAACCCGACCACACATGACCGACCACTCATTTCGCTTGAGTGTATCGAATGTAGATCACGAAGGGTGGGATCAGCAACCGTTTCCCGAATGGACATCATCGACAATAGAATATAGAATGAAATGAATATCTCTAGATAGGTGATAATGCTCCCTACTTGGCAGCCAACCACTTAGCCATGCTGCCTGCCCGATTTTTGTCATTTCCCGGTTGTGAGGCCAGAGGCCACGCTTATCTCTAACATATCACACATTTATTCACTTTGAATATCACATCGTCATACCCGCCAAATCACAAATTGATTTCCCTAAAAATACAACGGGTATACAGCTAAGAGAAACGAATTCCTCCGCCACCAAACGTACATACGTTTGAAGAGATTAACTTATGCGATCTATTAAATAAACTCTGTCAGACATTCTTCCATATAGGTCGTTGTGACGGCCCGCCCCGCATTAACCGACATTTCCTCTGAAAGTGTGCTGTACACATGTCCGCTAGCACGGGACGGTCGTCAAAGAAAGGAAAGAAGATGATAGAACTAACAAAGAAACCTATAGAATGTCTCACAGCGCATGGAATAAAATATAATAGTAAAATACTTGACATAAAACAGGCGAGACTATGCATAAGCTGAAAGCTAAAACCATCATCATCATAGCAGCGGAAATCCAAAATACAGCTTATGATCCAACATCATTATTACAACTTTAAAACTGTCTCTAAAGAAAAAGAAAGTAAAAGAAGGAGGTACACTACTAATGCCCAAGCAGTGACCTTCAACAACACAGGGAGAATATCTATGTATCATACGTGGGAGCCTCCTGCTCATCTCCGGTACAACTACTCGTGCATACCACCTAACCTGTCTCTAGTCTGCTCATTTAGGAGCACCTAGAGTAATAAGAAGAGACATAAAACTCTGGGTCAGACAAAAGTCTGGTACGAGCGATAAGCAACAAAACAGAACAATAACAGGTATAATCCAATCATACCTGAACCTAGACCTACAACCAAAGAGTTAGCACTACACACCGTACAATACTCTAAGGTGCCACTAACATATGGTGTAAAGATATGGGGGAGGGGGTGTGTATGTCATAGTGATAGCAAACGATCAAGCATAGCAACCATCCTCACATCTCTCACTCAGTGCGTAAAGCATACGATATCCACTATTTGGTCACCTAATCCTTTGGGCCCTGACGGAGCCCAACCCCATACAACTATCACTACAAGCCCACTATTCGTCTCTCAGTAGTGAACCAAAGTTATGAATACCGACAACCCCTTTGCACACGTCCCGCAACAAAGTCCAACCATGAAGTTAACTCGTTGGTTCCCAACTGGATCCTGAGTTCTACTTCCCATTTGGACTAACTTTGCATCTCGGGTTCTAATCGTCTCCAGATCGGTTTGGTCTTCTCTCTTCACTTTGCTTCGGATCGGTTCGTCCATGTCAACTCCTCTGGTTCGGATCGTGGGCACCCATTGGGTTCGGGTCGGATCGTGGTGCTTGCCCTCCATCGGATCAGTTCGTTCTTCCTCCGTCGGATCGGGTCGTGGCACATGACCAGCTCGTAGCTCCTCCTCTCATGCGGATCGGTTCAGATGTGTACACAGGTTCGGAGACGGGTCGGATCGTGACTTCGTGGCGCACTCCAGGAGAACGGGGTCGGGTCGGAGCTGCATGGTGCTCCACGGTTGGGATCGTGCTCCCCTTCTCCTATCCAATCCGGTTCAGCTAATTTCCTGCACTTCTTTCCAGCGACTGTTTTATGCCATACGACGGCGTTTTCGACCATTCTAACTGTTCTAAACATTCACAAAGCATACCATACAGCCATAGCAACATGTATAAACATTCACAAACAGCAAAACAACAATATGATATGTCAAAACGGATCAAACATACCCAAAAACCCTTATTTTCTCTTTAAGCATGTTTAATAACAACTAATGATATGATTAGTAAAACTTAACCAAATCCACCCAAATATCTATCAGAGCCCTAAAATAATATTTTAGAATTTTACAAATTTTTCCTGATTTTTATGATGCAAAATTTTGCTAATTATCACTAATCACCCCTTAATCCCCTAAATTCCGGGATTAGCAAAATTAGTCCAAATTAACCCAAATTCATATCAGAGGCATAAAATAATATTCTGTAATTTTACAAATTTTTCTAGATTTTTCTGAGTTATAATTTCGCTAATCTTCGTTAATTAACCTAATTAGCCATAATTTGTGAAAAACAATGCAAATCACTCACCTTTGCCACAAATTAAACTATAGATCTGAAATATCCTCTATTTTGGGTCGAATCCCAATGTTTAACAACAGCCCCAACTCTGATTTGATGCTATCTTGGCTAGGTTTGATGTTGATTAGCTTAATCCTTGATAAGAAAGTGATTTAGAGGTGTTTTGAAGAGATTTAGAAAGTGGAGGCCATGGCTAGGGTTCAAAGGAGGTTAGTGGCGGCTGAAAAATACTAAAAAAGAATGTTTTCTAAACCCTAGCAGCCCTCATATACTCCTAATCTCGAAATCCCCCAATGGGCCTATCTACTAATCACCCGGTTAAGCCCAATTAAGCTGTTTTTCACCCTCTAAACCTTAATTTAGCCATATCTCCCAAACGGTAAATCCGTTTGACTAATGTGACCACTCTACGGAAAGGTAAACCATCAAATTGATCTAATGGAAGTAGTTTCAAGTCAAAACTCCTTACCAATCAAAAATTATGAACGAAACAAGATCAGTTAGGGGAAAAATGGTCATTTAAAAGTCGACAAAAATCATGAACATGGGAAATGACCCCACTAGTCGTTCCCCAAAAGTACATGACCATACGACTTACCAGGAAAAATAAAAATAAATAAATATTCTATGATCCTTTGATGCATAGAATGCGGGTCGTTACATTCTCCCCCCTTAAAAATTTCGTCCCCGAAATTCCTTAACCGAAACATACAAAGAATTCTGCATGCCTATCAATCATTTTCAGACAATAAAACATACAAAACAACACAACAATCCTATCCTAGCATGCGGTTTACTGACAAGGGAAGAACTATCACTACCAAAACCTTTCCAGGCAAAGAGTTCTGGATACTTCTTCCTTATGTCCTCCTCTGTTTCCCAAGTGCAGCCTTTCTCATCATCACCTCACTGAACTTTGACTAGTTTCACTGCCTTCCTTCGAAGCTGCTTCGTATCGTTTCCAACAATACGCATAGGCTTGCGGTTCCCAACCGCCTCTGGTTCAACCTCGATATCGTCCAATTGATTTGGTGAAATAGCCACATTAGGGTCTTGCACAAACTTCCTTAACTGGGAAACATGAAATACGTTGTGAACTCCCGCCGTCTAGTCCGGTAACTCAACTTTATATGCCAAATTCTCATCTTGCTCGAGAACTGAAAATGGACCAACATACCTTGGTGCTCTTTCCCAACAAAATGAATCACATTCATCAACGGAGAGACCTTGATGAACACCAAGTCGTTAACGAAGAATTCCAAATTTCTTCGTCTCTTATCGACATAAGTTTTCTGCCTATCTTAGGTAGTCTTCATTCTCTGTTGGATAACCTTGATCTTGCCTGAAGTCCCTCTTATTATTTCTGGTCTAAGCTCAAATTTCTCACCATTATCCAACCAACAGATGGTGCCTTGCACGGTCTTCCGTAAAAAGTTTCAATTGGAACCATACCAATACTGGGCTAATAACTATAACTCAACCAGATACAAATGGCCATCACATGACCCTCCAAAATCCAATATATAATTTCTCAAAAGATCCTCTAGTATACAATTCACTCAAATACCATCATGACCTGACCTAGTCCTTGGTAAACCATCAATATAATCCATTGAGACTTGTTCCCATTTACATTTAGGAATTTCTAATAGTTGTAACAACCCACTAGGCTTCTTTTGCTCATCTTTAACTAACTGGAAATTCATGCATTTAGACATACGTCCTTATTTATCCTTTCCCAGTGGTCGGTCTGATCCACGTCTCAATACATTTTGTTACCACCGGGATGTATAGCCAGTTTCGAGTGGTGATATGCTCTAAGCACTTCATCTCTCAGTCCGTCTACATTGGGTACAACTAGTCCCCAATTCTTTCGAAGCCATCCTTCTCGATCAAATCCTTGCTTGATCATTCTCTTTCCATCGATACCCATCTCCACCCTAGAGATGATTTCCAATAGGTTAGGATCGTCCTTCTAACTGGAACCAATCCACTCAATCAAAATTGATCTAATCGTCAATCTTACTAGCGTTTCTGAATCCAATTCACTCTTGGGTATGAAATCATATCTTGTGATATACTCTAGTTGCTTCCAACCCAGAAACATAACCTCTAGACTAGCATGCCTCCTACTCAATGCAACTGTTACCGCACCTAAATCCTTTGTTATGTCCACTCTGCCCCATGAAGTCATGACAACTTCACTGCACTAGCTCATAGCCTTGCTACGATCACTCTGCCCCATGGAGTAATGACTACCCCACTGCACTGATACGTAGCCTAATATCCATCTATACTACCATCTCTTTGTTCCCCATCGCTAGAACCCTAAAGGTGATAGTCTAGTCAAGAGAAGAAAGATAGGGACAAACATAGCAACCATAACATCTACAAACAATTCCTACCTATCACCTGCTAAAGCCATGAGCACATCGACACCTACATGACTGGTCTAACCAATCCCAATATGTCGATTCTTGTATGTCTGGTCCAACCAACATCAAGAACTAATGGAAGCACAGCCTCCAAACGGACTACCATATGTCCAACGTATGTTTTATCCTCCAAGGATAACTAGATCACGTTCAACGGATCCAAGGTAACGGGCGTCCCTAGATACCCCTGCTTTAAGTCCGCCTAAAATACTTGAGTCCAACCCAAGTCTATCCATTATCTTGCTGCCCTCTCGAGTCCAGCTCGAGCCAAATCCAATTCCTTGCAGCCTTCCCGAGTCCAACTCGAGTCAATCTATAACTCAGACCCAGTCTTGAGTATCCATTACCGAAAAACTCTAGTCCAAGTGAGTCGTCTCCCTATTCGTTGCATCTCCAAGATCAATGAACACCCATTTTCTTTTACAAGTTCAAGTCCAACTTGAATCGTCCTAATCTTCGTTGCATCTTCCATGATCAACGAACACATCCTATTTTTTCAAAGTTCTACTATCCAAGGAGAACATCAGCATAGGGTCCTAAACAATCCATTACTTTGCATCTTTCTCGAGTCCCAGTCGAGCCATCTCATAACCCTATCAAGTCTAACTCGGGGCAGTCTATACCATTGAACAGTCTTATCATGTCATGGCTTCCCAGCACTCCTCGACTAAACCAAGATATCATCCAATGAAGAATCGCAACAACTATTTATCTCTCACGCAAATCATCCTAGTCGAACTCGACATTCCCCAAGCACAAGCCCCAAAGGCCTAAACCAATATCAGGCAAGCACCCAAGCAACATCTCCTTCGAATTCGGACAATCCACGTGAGGTGATACTAGCAAAACAACTAAGCACTGGAGCACTCAGGTGCCTCCCAGAGACAACTAGAACTTATTACAACGATAACCTCTCAGCTTGCTTAACTCCAGTTACTATCACCATCACTAGGTAGTTACCTAATACCACCCTATTCCTTTATAGTAGATCGACTCCCCAAAATAATGCTAAACCTAGTAAAGCCCAAAACAAATCAATCACAAACAAACATACATCCATGACTCGATAAGACCATGTTATGGCAAATCATACTAAGTCCAGTCGAACCACCAATAGGGTTCGTCACTACTAAAGGTCTATCAACTATCTCGGGTTTGTCAAACAATACTCGAACAGAAACATCTTAAATAGAAAGCATACCTTTGATAACGATGCCTTTACCCTTCTGCGCTGCAGTTAGAGCATTCGATGCAGAAGGAACAGCATTGATAGCATATGCTTTCACAATCTGCTTCTCCCTAGGAGGTTGTGGACAATCATCCTTGTGGTGTCCCGCCTGGCCGCAGTTAAAGCACTTCCTTTCCCCATGCTTTTCTCGACAATCTCTGGCATAGTGGCCCTTCTTGCCACAACTAAAGCACTCGCCACCATTCTTATTCTTCTTATTCTGACCATCCTTGGTCGGGTTCTGCTTCCTGTTGTTCTAATAATTCTTCTTTCCTTCACCGCCTGTTTGCGGCTTTGGTTCCTCTGTAGATGCAATAGCAACTTCGGTCTTTGACTTAGGGAAATGGCTCTCCGACCTTAATGCCTTTCCTACAATAAACTCGAACGTCTCATCGATATGGTTTATAAGTCTTTCCCCTAAGTACCCATCTAAACCAGTTATGAACTTTTCGTTCTTCTTTTCGACTGTATCGATAAGGGACAATCCATATTTCGATAAAGTGTCAAATTCAGCGATATACTCCGAGACTGCTCTACCATTCTGCTTAAGCTCCAAGAACTTCCTGAACAATTCTGATTTATGAGTAGTTGGAATAAACTTATCACAAAAGCAACTCTTAAACTGATTCCAAGTAACTTGATCCTCAGGAGTAGCTGCCTTAATAGCATTCCACCAATTCATAGCTTGTCCTTGTAGTTGACGATGCTAGCTTCCTCTTCATTGCGTCTTCGATTCCCAAATCTTCGACGATGCGCTCACAACTATCTAGCCAATCTTGAACTTCTGTAGCCGACTCCGTTCCGTGGAACAGCTTCCCACCAAGGCTAGTGTAATCCTTGTTTAGCTTGGCGATATCGACCCCAGGCGCCTGCACTGCTGCACCACCACCATTAGCAGCATTAGGAACGGCTCCCTGAGCATCCCTAAGCATCTCTCTCATGAGGCCAGTAAACATCGTCCTCATCTCAGCAGTATTCCCATTATTGGCTCCTCTACCAGTACCCCTCGTATATCGGCTCTTCGTTTAGTCTGTAATGTGAAAACGATTAACCATCTCCATAGTGGTGCTAGTGCAATGCAAATTCATCCTTAGCTATACTAATAGTATATATATATATAGCTTTTGAAAACCAAAATAATCACAAATAAGCGCTCTCATATACGTGTGTTATCTCTCCCTGATGACTTCCCTAGGTTAACTACGCAACCTAGAGCTCTGATACCAAGTGTGAAGGCCCGCCCCGCATTAACCGACATTTTCCCCGAAAGTGCGATGTACACATGTCCGCTATCATAGGACGGTCGTCAAAGAAAGGAAAGAAGATGAAAGAACTAACAAAGAAACCTGTAGAATGTCTCACAGCGCATGGAATAAAATATAATAGTAACATACTTGACATAAAACAGGCGAGACAGTGCATAAGCTGAAAACTAAAACCATCATCATCATAGCAGCGGAAATCCAAAATACAGCTTATGATCCAACATCATTATTACAACTTTAAAACTGTCTTTAAAGCAAAAGAAAGTAAAAGGGGGAGGTACGCTACTAATGCCCATGCAGTGAACTTCAACAACACAGGGAGAATATCTATATATCATACGTGGGAGCCTCCTGCTCGTCTCCTGTACAACTACTCGTGCATACCACCTAACCTGTCTCTAGTCTGCTCGTTTAGGAGCACCCAGAGTAATAAGAAGAGACATAAAACTCTGGGTCAGACAAAAGTCTGGTACGAGCGATAAGCAACAAAACAGAACAATAACAGGTATAATCCAATCATACCTGAACCTGGACCTGCAACCAAAGAGTTAGCACTACACACCGTACAATACTCTAAGGTGCCACTAACATATGGTGTAAAGATACGGGGGAGGGGTGTGCATGTCATAGTGATGGAAAACGATCAAGCATAGCAACCATCCTCACATCTCTCACTCGGTGCGTAAAGCATACGATATCCACTATTTGGTCACCTAATCCTTTGGGCCCTGACGGATTCCAACCCCGTACAACTATCACTACAAGCCCACTATTCGTCTCTCAGTGGTGAACCAAAGTTATGAATACCGACAACCCCTTTGCACACATCCCGCAGCAAAGTCCAACCATGAATTTAACTCGTTGGTTCCTAACTGGATCCTGAGTTCTATTTCCCATTTGGACTACCTTTGCATCTCGGGTTCTAGTCGTCTAAGGATCGGTTCAGTCTTCTCTCTTCACTTTGCTTCGGATCGGTTCGTCCATGTCAACTCCTCTGGTTCGGATCGTGGGCACCCATTGGGTCCGGGTCGGATCGTGGTGCTCGCCCTCCATCGGATTGGTTCGTGCTTCCTCCGTCGGATCGGGTCGTGGCACATGACCAGCTCGTGGCTCCTCCTCTCAAGCGGATCGGTTCAAATGAGTACACAGGTTCGGAGGCGGGTCGGATCGTGACTTCGTGGCGCACTCGAGGAGAACGGGGTCAGGTCGGAGCTGCATGGTGCTCCATGGTTCGGATCGTGCTCCCCTTCTCCGATCCGATCCGGTTCGGCTAATTTCTTGCACTTCTTTCCAGCGACTATTTTACGCCACACGACGGCGTTTTCGACCATTCTAACTTTTCTAAACATTCACAAAGCATACCATACAGCCATAGCAACATGTATAAACATTCGCAAACAGCTAAACAACAATATGATATGTCAAAACGGATCAAACATACCCAAAAACCCTTATTTTCCCCTTAAACATGTTTAACAACTAATGATAAGATTAGTAAAACTTAACCAAATCAACCCAAATTTCTATCAGAGCCCTCAAATAATATTTTAGAATTTTACAAATTTTTCAGATGCAAAATTTTGCTAATTATCACTAATCACCCCTTAATCCCCTAAATTCCGGGATTAGCAAAATTAGTCCGAATTAACCCAAATTCATATCAGAGGCATAAAATAATATTCTGTAATTTTACAAATTTTCCTAAATTTTTTTGAGTTATAATTTCGCTAATCTTCGCTAATTACCTTAATTAGCCATAATTAGTGAAAAACAATGCAAATCACTCACCTTTGCCACAAATTAAACTATAGATCTGAAATATCCTCTGTTTTGGGTCGAATCCCAATGCTTAGCAGCAGCCCCAACTCTGATTTGATGCTATCTTGGCTAAGTTTGACGTTGATTAGCTTAATCCTTGATAAGAAAGTGATTTAGAGGTGTTTTGAATAGATTTCGAAAGTGGAGGCCATGGCTAGGGTTCAAAGGAGGTTAGTGGCGGCCGAAAAATACTGAAAAAGATTGTTTTCTAAACCCTAGCAGCCCTCATATACTCCTAATCCTGAAATCCCCCAATGGGCCTAGCTACTAATCACCCGGTTAGGCCCAATTAAGTTGTTTTTCACCCTCTAAACCTTAATTCAGCCATATCTCCCAAACGGTAAATCCGTTTGACTAATGTGACCATCTACGGAAAGGTAAACCATCAAATAGATCTAATGGAAGTGGTTTCAGGTTGAAACTCCTTACCAGTCAAAAGTTATGAACGAAACAAGATCAGCTAGGGGAAAAACGGTCATTTAAAAATCGACAAAAATCATGAACATGGGAAATGACCCCACTAGTCATTCCCCAAAAGTACATGACCATACGACTTACCAGGAAAAATAAAAATAAATAAATAAATATTCTATGATCCTCTGATGCATAGAATGCGGGTCGTTACAGTCGTCCTAGGACTTGACAAACCGAAGGCACTATTCTGTAAACAGGACAGCCCTTGCATAACTCCATCTTCAATTATCTTCATCATATTTAATCGCAACGCTAACGTCTATACAGAGTGGTTTTCAGATAATCAGTCTGATCCCAGTCTCTCCATATTGACGATGGAAAAATGGTCAAAAACTTCGATAGTTGGTGAGTTAACTATCAAAGAAAAACATGTGTACAAACAACGGTCATATTTCTAAATGGAAATCTTACCGAGCAAATCATCAATCAACACTGATCCACTTTAATTTAATTTATCATTCAATTATCCATTTCCCTATTCCTGTCTCCATATATTCAACATTTCTTATTTCTTAAATTTAGAAAATATACGTTATTAACATT
Organism: Allium sativum; assembly: GCA_030737875.1. Lineage (NCBI taxonomy): Eukaryota > Viridiplantae > Streptophyta > Magnoliopsida > Asparagales > Amaryllidaceae > Allium > Allium sativum. The sequence continues at coordinate 972,716,683 of CM060915.1, read as the reverse complement.
GGAAAACATTTCCAATTCTTAATTTCTATATTAGAAAACATTTCTGATTCTTGTTTGGTAAACATTGACAAAACTCCTACATTGGATTTAAACAGATGTTAAATAAAACATCGTTATGCCCACTCGAACCATTAACCCTTATCAACTAAATTTCCTTAACCAACCTTCACTATCGAACCTTAACCATTCCTTAGTTAAAAATGAAGCCAATCAAGTTGGGGTACAACTACCTCTCAGACCATAAATGAACAACATTTCTAACTTCGAAATAGATACAGTTCACCTTTTAAATCTTTAATAAACTTCCTTATGAAACTCCCGGATTCTATTTATGAATCCACTTCTTTATTGAAAACACTGATTATAATTATAGCGTTATAATCCCTACTTCTAAAATATCTAACTTCAAAATATAACTTTTATTACTTAATTTAACTAAATAACTAACTAGACAATTTATAACCAAATAAATAGATCTTGATTAAAAACGGAAAGTGAATAGTACTTTCCCGAATTTGATAGAATCGAATTTCAATGTATAACTGTCTTTCAAATTATCTCTATTCGACATCCTTTTCGAATAAACTATATTTGATTAACTCCTTTCAAATAAATTATGTTCGATTAACTCCTTTATTTATATTCGAATAAAGTATATTCGACTACTCCTTTCGAATAACTAATATTGATAACTCCTTTCGAGTAACTAATATTCGATAACACTTTTAACTCTATTCGAATAAACTATATTCGATTACTCTTTTCGAATAACTAATAATCAGTAACTCCTTTAACTCTATTTGAGTTAACTATATTCAATTACTCCTTTCGAATAACTAATATTCGATAACTCCTTTCGAATAACTAATATTCGATAACTCCTTTCGAATAACTAATATTCGATAATCCTTTTTTCGAATAAACTATATTCGATTAATTCTCTTTGAATAACTCTAATTCGATTTAACTCTAATCGATTTACTCTATTCGATTAACTCTAGTCGACAACTCTTTTATATCTCGTTAATTCCCTTTTATAATCCTATTTATTTTCCAAATAAATATTACTTTTATAATTTTATTTATTTAACAAATAAATATTTCCTTTTCAATTCTATTTATTTAACAAATAAATATTTTCCTTTTCAATTCTATTTATTTTCTATGTATTTCCTTTTCAATTCTATTTATTTTCTACATATTTCCTTTTCCATTCTATTTGAAAATATTTTACAAATATTTCCCTTTCCTATTTGTTTATTTATAAATGTGTTACAAATATTTCTCTTTCTATTTTATTTGTAAATGTTTTACAAATATTTCTCTTTCTATTTTATTTGTAAATGTTTTACAAATATTTCTCTTTCTATTTTATTTGTAAATGTTTTACAAATATTTTCCTTTAATAATTATCCTTTGATTTTATAATTATTTTCTTTTAAAATATCCTTTTTCCATTTATATATAAAATCCATTGATTTTATATAAATAATTCATTTTCAAAATACACTTTGAAAATCTCCTTTTCTACATTCTAGTATTTCTTACGGTATATAAAATACCAAATAACAATGATTGATATCATTCAAACACACGTAATAAACACAGATTATATATCACATCATATATTACAATATATGAAAATAATAGTATTACAAATATTGAGGAATCCAGTTGGATCCCTCCAACCTGTTTCGTTGCATCCACAGATGTTACACAATATAATTCACATCAAATTTCATTTCCATATGAAATATTCTAATAAACAGAATCAATATTTGATTAACGATATATATATATAACTATATCGATATTTTCAACCAATCAATTAGCAGTTCAACCAAACAGTCAGCACACATCAATCAATCATCATTCATCAGTTCTAAAAATACATTATAAAAACATGAACTGATAGAGTTGGTGAGTTTTATTCACATTGGACGATCATCGTTAATAACAATAACCATCGCTTGATTCAGACGGACAAATTATTTTGCTATAAATTGTAACGGGCTCCAATCCACTCCCAGTCAGCTCCATTGGGTAGTCGTCGTCCATACAATCCTGGCGAATATTGTTTCGCTGAATTCCGTTAACGTATGACGAAGTTATGACAGTTCGAAGTTTATACATATTTAAATCAGTTAAATTTGGACTTAAAATGTAAATGGGCCTTTACCCCTTTAATTTGCTCAACCAATACCCTTGTACAAGCCCACACCCGATCCTTTTCTTCCCCAATTGAACGAGCGACTCCATTATTTCACCACTCCGTCTATTTCCACAATAACCACACCTTCATTCATCCACAAACTCAAAATCTGTGACCACGATTCACTTCCTCTTCCGATTCTCCTTATCCTCCACCTAACACTGATGAACTCGAGCCCCATTGCTCAGAACTCGGCTCTGCGAGGTCCACGCGCTGCCAGTAAGAGGCGCGACATCTTTGAACCCCAAATCTCACCAAAACTCATTAGATTGCGCATCTACTCCCCCTGATCAACTCGCAACCATCCCCTCGCCATATCTCCACTCCAATCATCAATGGGCTCGAGACCTAGGCGACTGCTGTTAAACACTATCGAACTAAAAATGGTTCGAACCCAAAAATTATTATACCAATTTGTAGAGAGACTCAGCAGAAATCCAACCCTATATCTATTCGGATTTATAGATTTTTACATGGTTTTATTTTGATTTTTAAAACTCGATTTCCACTGTTTCTTTTTACTGGACATTGCAGCGCATTTTTTTGGCCAGAGGAATGTTAGGTTAGGGTTTAGAATGAGTTGGGATATTTATAATTAGGTTAGTTTATTTTATTATTATTATTTTATAATTTATTTTAATCATTTGCTAATTGTATTCTTCCTCTAAAATTCCTGTGATCACATACGATACCCAACAATCATGAAACTGGACATACAACTAGAGTTCGACGTTACAGACCCAACGAAACTAGTTTCATCGAATTCCGACTCCGTTTGCTCACACAGGTATTTTTATCCATCAAAATACTGACTGTTTTTCACATTAAAAATCCGTATGGCCACGGACTGACTTCAAAAATCATGAAAATTGAAATCTAAGAATAATTTAATGTTACGGTTCCAACAAAATTTATTTCGTCGATAACGGAGGTCGTTTGCAAAATTGGCTATTTTTAAAGCTCTAAATAACCCATTTAAATATATAAATATATTTAAAAATAACTAAATTAAATATAAATAAATTTATATTATTATATATATATTCACACAGAATACCGTATAGCTCCAATTGGATTTATAACTCGATATTCAAATCCCGGTTGAATCGATATTCAGTTTATATTGAAAAATCCCTTTGTAATATAAATAAATCGCTATAAATTATAAAGGAATTCCATAGCGACTTTTCTAAAATTTGATTTGGACATAAATCAAAATCTATACAATGAAATCCCGATTTTTCTCTTCCATTAGAAAAATATACTTCACCAGCTCCGAACGTTTCATGTTTCACAGAAATCCGATTTAAAACAGACCCTGTATTTTCATTTGAAGTTCGAATCGCTAAATTTCGAAATGCCGCGCCATTTGGAGCTCGATTTTAATTATAATAAAATTATATGTTCAAACTTCGTTTAAATAATATATTCATTATTCTAATTCAATTCCAAACTGAATTATAGCTTATATATGATCCAATTCACATCGTATTGTGAATTCTACTATTTCAGACTATTCTAGAATTTAAATATATTTTTTAGTTATTATATTAATTAAGTATTCCTTATTATTTAATTCTAGTTATTTTAAATTACCAAACCTTTATTTAAATAATTAATAAATTATTTATTATCCGTAAAAGTATGGGTCGTTACACTCTGGTTCGTGAATTGCTTACCAACTTCGACTACCGCATCATTACTCACATCCCTTGAGAACAAAATGAGAAGGTCGATTCGTTGGCCAAATTAGAAATTTTTGGCAATGCACAACTCTTGAGACTAGTCCCTGTCGAAGTACTCGACGCTCCGAGTATCGTTCAGATGGAGACTGATTCAATATCAAAGATGGAGACCAAGAACTAACCTAAGTCATAGATGAATTCGATTAAAGGATACTTGCGACATGAAATCCTCCAGGACTCTCGAAATGAGTGGTTGCTTCTTCATAAAGCATCACACCACATCATTCAAGAAGGAGTATTTACCAAAAGGATTCTCTATTATACTACTACGGTGCGCAGTCCACAACGATGCCAAACGTGTACTACTGGAGGTGCACGAAGGTGAGTGCGAAGACCATACTGGAGGACAAACTCTGGCAAAAAAGATTCTCTGCTATAACTACTTTTACCTAACCCTCGAGGGGAATGCGGCAGACTACACCCGAAAGTGCGACAAATCCTAGCAGTTCTCCAAGATTCCTAGAACCTTGACTATAGAACTTACGCAAATGGTCAGTCCATGGCCATTTGCAATGTGGGGAATCGATATTACTGGAACTCTTTCGATGGCAAAGGGCGGTGCTAGGTATGCTTTCATCATGGTTGATTACTTTGCCAAATGGGTCGAAGTCAAGGCTCTCACTACAATCACGACTAAGGAAGTAATGAATTTCATCGTCTGCAACATCATTTGTCATTTTGGAGTTCCTAAAACTATCATTTTTGATAACAAGACCCAATTCAAGTGCTCTAAGTTCAAAGACTTCTGCCTCTGTCACCACATCGAGAAGCAATTCAAGGTAGTAGCTCATCCTTACGCCAATGGGAAAGTCAAAGCCAATAATAAAGTCATCAAATCCATCATTAAGAAGAGTTTGGAAAAGACTAGAGGCAAGCAGGTAGGTGAACTCCCTCTAGCCCTTTGGGCTTACTGGACTACCCATAAGTCAACGACCGACCACACTCCATTCGCTAATTTATATGGACCAGAAGTTGTAATTCCAACTGAGCTTAAACTACAATCTCACCGAGTCACTTATTACAATTCAAAAACCAATAGAGATCTCCTTTTGGGGTCTCTTGACTTACTCTAAAAGAAAAGGGATGAGTTCGAACTCAGAGCAGCTACACACTGCCAACGGGTCGCCCAATACTTCAACATTAAGCTTCGTCCAAAGCACTTTGACATCGGTGACATTTTCCTTAAGCGGATCTTTTCCGCATCAACCGGTCTCGGTCCTCGCTAGGAAGGTCCATACGTCAGTCAACAAAGACTTGGAGATGGCACTCTCAAGAGAAGGATCATTAATGGTGCCAAACTACCAAGAGCATGGAGCAATGAGCAACTTCGCTGCTACTTTACTTGGCTTACTGTACAGACTTACTCCTTATATGGATATTTTGTTTTCAAATTTAGGGCATTGTAAAAGAAAAGGCTGTTATAGCCAGTAATTTATGAGTAAAGGTTTTTAGGTCTCTATGCTCTTGGTGTGCTTACTTTCTACATGGTATGTTAAAGTTGTGATTACAACCGACACATGCACGAGCGCACAACACTGGATCGCAACCTCAGAGCATGGAATTGATCCACCATCCCGAGTTATAATTAAGGCTCAAACCTTGTGGAGAGGTCCTCCCTACATAAGTCAACTTGAGTCTCAAACCAATCACTAGGCCGAATATAAATAACTCGCCACACTTATTAATTTAAGTGTCTAACTCTATCCTTGGTCTCCGAACATGGGGGCAACCCATCAGTCAGGTAACTGTGATACAGATCGCTTGCTTGGCTAAATCTGATCCCTTAGGTTCGGATATGGGTGCAAAATTAACAAGCCAACGACATCTTCAACTCTAACCAGATCGAAACGACAGGAGAGTATAAAGGACAAAACAATGACATTCTCCCATGAATCCCTACGAATCGGAATCAACAACCTCAAGAAGGTTCTGAAAGTGGGTCACAAAACTTGAACTTCGCGTGACTCAAGATCAACGACCACAAGGAAGTGTCGAGAGCGGAGTTCATGCACTTAGACTCCATACGACTCGAAACCAACAACCGAAAGGAGACCAGGAGAATTGAGTCAACAAAACCGAACTTCATACGACTTTAATTTCTCAAGAGTGAAGTCATAAACAACTTAAATTTAAGTCTAACAAGTTAATTTACATAAGTAAAGTTCTAGAAAATGTAAAAAATATGTGAACACTTAAAGCAACATGTTATATAAGCAAAGTAAAAGTAACTTTCATTCATAAGTCTAAATGCATCCATTTATTTCTAATGACATGATATATACATCATAACCACATCGTTCCTTCAAAAACAAGGGCCATACTCGCGTACTCTATCGGCCTACAACTAAAAACTATATACCTAGAACTATCACTCACGAGGGCCACCTTTTTGCTTCTTCTCCGATCTAAATTCGGGTGGCTCCTCCTTCTTCCACTTCCTTTCCCCTTGGATCTACCTCCGCCACTTCCCTTTTGTCCTAAAGCAGAGTCGGTTGAGGGCAAGGCCTTATCTCAAAATTTGGACCCCTTCGAGTAGCAGTTCTTCATCAAAATCCCTTAAAATCTCGGTCACATGGACTTCCAAGTCAGGGATAGGCAAAACCTTAAAAGGTTTAAGCTGAGCTTCCATAGAAAGCACCAGCACCATAGATTTGTCCACCTTCATGTGGGCTACCTCCTCCGATTTACCACCATTTGGGCCTTTTGTTGTTTGACAAGTTCATGCATTGTCAGTCCGCCTGCCTCAGCCAGCCAGGTCACTTGGGGGTCCGCCTCTTGCTTTCCCTTCTCCTTTGGAATTTTTTTGTCAAAGTCCTCCATTTCGACCTCACATAACTCAAGTCTCGGTAACATCTCTAAGTGACTAAAATCCCCTCCCAGTTTCTTTCTATAAGCCTATACATCAAACCCGAGCACCGCAGCTACTGTTGGCTCATAGCTAGAAGTTTCCCCTGCTCTATAGGAACCTGCGCGATGAACAAGAAGATAAGTTATTCAACTTTAACTACGTGTTACCATTCTTTTTAATACCATTGAAAAAGTGGATATGCCTTCCATTGCTTGCTGCGTGGATTCAATTGGAATCGTTCTCTCAATGGTTGGTGGAAGAGAGAATTCTTGCTCCTACTGCGAGTGGTCAGGGTCATATTCTCTAACCATTAGAGTTGGTACAGACGGACCATCAGCGAAACCAAGAGGAATGACCTGCTGCTATTGGGAACTGCCACTTTTAACCATATAAGCGACGACCAAGCTCTCCGTAACAATTTCTTTCCGTTTCTCGATAGCAAGTCATTCCACCCCCTCTGGCTCACCATCTTCTTTCAGTAAAACTCTGCCTTCCGCCAACACTTGGGCTCTTTGTTTGCTAGGTATTGGACCATCAACACTTCCTTGTCCTTATTTTCCACTTCCTGGATGGTTGCCTCATTCTCCACCAACTTTTCCCAAGCTAGGCGAGCATGCAGGCGTAATATTCGACCCATGAGATTATGCAAAATCAAAGCGTCTTTACATAGAAGCCCCACACTTCTGGCTCCAGCTTCAGCTCTATATCCGCCTTCGCCCAAGCCTCTCTAGCTTTAGCTCTCAGCTCTTCTACTTGTGCTTAGAACTTGGCTTTGGCGCCTTCCACTTAGCCCAACACTTCTCTGTTCGAACCCTCCACTACCTCCTTATCCTACCTTTCCCGTTCGAGCTCAGCATGATTTGATTAAGAAGTTATCTGAGCTCTTTGTTCTCTTTAGTTAGGCGCTAAGTCCTCTCGTTTTCCTCTCCTAGCTTCTCATTCTCCTTGGTCAAAGTCTTGTTGTTTTGTCAATGCTATTGCATATCCTTATTCTCCTCCTATAGTCGGCCATTCTCTTTAGATAACAATTTATTATTCTTCTTGAGTGCGGCTGCCTGAGTTACGATCGAAGCTAGCATATCCTTATGCTCTACGCGACCCCTGAGCATTGTTTCCTTAACCTCCACTAGCTCCTTCTTCAGGCCATCTATTTCAGCAATAGAGAGTTAGCACATAAATATGTTACTCGAATACGCAGAAATAGACACTAATCAGAACCTCATCTTACAGATCTTGGTTTCCCTATTCTTGAGACTCTCCCATTAAACTTTACTAGGTGCTTCAAGCCTTGGATTTCAGTGTTCTTTTGAATAATTAGCTCCAAGGTTCTCTTGGCATACTTGTACAGGATACGGTATTGGTGAAAGACGCCATATACCCGAGACTACGCACCTTCGTCGTTATGTAATGGGATCTGGTGCATATCGGGTATCCATAACAACTCTTTGAAATAGAGTCCCCAGAATGACATTTTTCAAAATCACCTTCTTCTACGCGTGACTCGGCTCTGGGATCTTCGACATATCGGGCACTTTTGGGCCATGCTTCCTTACGTTGCTTCTTTTGGTTCTCGAGCTTTGTCTTGTGTCATCTTTTCCATTGATCCTAGCCAACGACACTACTAGTGAGGGCATAAGTAGGTACGATCGCCATCGGTCGATTTGTGCTTGTGGTTTTTGGTCTCCTTTCTGCTTCGGCCGGTTGGGTGCATGGCGGTGGAGACATCGAATGATGGGGATGATCCCGTCGTTGCCAATTGTTGCCATGGTCGTATGATCGTGGGGGTTGTGACAGCAACTCCTGACTTCTTATAAAGCTACTTATGACTTCACCTTTCGATCATCGAGAACTTCTACACCTTTGATCTCGATCTCTTTCACTATCTCAAGCCATTGCACCTGGACGAAGCAAGCTTTGAATCAAAGATAAACATCCAACACTCACGAATAAGTGTTGTGTCATATAGTGCTTATGAGTGTGAGTGTCCTAAGTGTTCCCTCCATGTACCAGATGTCAGCCTGCCCAAAGGAATAACAACCCCAACGCTCAATAGTAGACTCTCAATATTGGTGTCGCCGAACTAGAAAGTAGATGTCTCGATGGGGACTATGTCCAACCCCAAGAACTAATGCTAAACCTCCATCGACGATGTAGGCTCAAAGGTCATTACTATAGAATTTGGTTTGAAAACATCTACTAACCTCGCCTTCTCTGTTGGAGACGGAACAAGAGTGGACATCAACTAATCTCCTCCGATGAATTCCCCCTCATCATCGCCGGCATGGCCATTTACTTCCTCCTGAGCTCCTGCAACCTCCTCTTCGACTAGGAGCACGACAAGATGCATGACTGGGCCAGTTCCATTTGCGGACCCGGAGGAGCCGCTCCTCCCTCAGCTTTTGCCTTTTATCCCCTTTCTTCATCATTACCATTATGACCCGTCAAGCAATCTTCAGGAAGTAAGCCTGATACATGGAGGAGATGGTCGGATAACAGAGTTAGGCATCGAAACATGCATTCCGCACACTCTTCGGTTCCAAGACTCGCATAGAGTAAACATTGTCCCTCAAAATTCGGAGGATACCTTCCATATAAGTTTTCAAATTAGTTAAAGAGTACGACTCGATTAACTTGAAGAACATTATAAGTCTTAAAACCATAATGGCCAGCGAACCATCTCCTTGCAAATCCTGGAGGCCATTGAATGAAGAATCAGTCGTGCTTGAAGTAGTTGAACTTGTTCTATGCCCCTATGATAATGCGACTGTTGGCTTGCATCTCTAAGAAGACAAGGGAATGCAAAGTGTTTATTCTCTTCACTGAGTAGAGGAACCATATGTTTTCCCCAGTAGGTTCCATACCCCACCACTCAATGAAAAGGACATAGGTACCAAGTTGAAAGGCATAAGCGTTCGGGTGAAGCTATGTCGGTGCTAGACGGAAGAAGTGCAGAATATACCAGGTGTACGAGCACGACGTGATTATGCACCCGATAGAGCACATATTCCTATTCCATGTAGCATAGCCCTTTAGGGGTACGTGATCCCGATCATCCTTCCTGGGAAACAGAACATCATCCCAGCATATTTCGTACTTCACACAAATGTGCCTCAGTAAAGCTTTATCGATTCGCGAAATAACTAAATCTAACGTATTTTGTATAATAACGGCATCTACCATCATGTCCAGTGCCACAATAACGCCTTCTTAATCACCGCCAACATTCTCTTCTCCATGCAGCTCTATTTCTATGTGTTCTACCTCTCCCTGGATGATTGGCTCATCCGCATGCTTGTCCAAATGATGTGATCCTTTTGGTTTCTCCTCTCGGTCGTGCATGTCATGCTGGCTCATTCATTAGAAAGGGGTGTAAGGAGTTGAATTCTAAAGCTCACTGCCTGTATGGATGGAATAGTATGAAGATTCGAAGGAATCCGATGGTGGTTCTACGATTTCAACTTCCAAGCCATGAAGTCATATGGAGCCTCTTTATGATATTGCAAACTACATTCTCAAGATAGTTGCACTAGTAACTACGCGGAGACCTGTACCCCTTGTTTTGCTGTAAACTAAAGTGGAACGTGAAGTGTCGTGTGTGTTGATGAAGACATAGTAAAAGTGGTCCGGACGCGACAATAGTTTCCAGTTTCATAAACTTAAACTAACGCCATTGCTAATCGAGGTCTTTGAGTTCATGTCGACTTGCGATTACATCATGATCGCATTGAAAATCGAGTTCATTTATTAGTAGTTCAGTCATACGTCCATAGTCCAAGTTTATGCTCTAATCTTTTGTTCATGTCTGAATTATCAATCCAAACAGGTTCGTCTTTCGAGCTTAACGCATTATGTGGCATTACATTCGTTAATTCTCAACCTGATCGTGTGACGTCGAATTCACGAAGTTCAATTTCGAAGTTGGAAATTTTCTTAAATTTTCGGGGTATAGTTTTTTTGCATCCCCACATGCTCAAGAAATTTCCATCCTAGAGTTCAACCCCGAAAACAGCCAACTCCCAGAATAGTAAAATCAATTTTGTATCCCAGAGATGTTCGCGTTTTCACCTCTATCGGTCCCACCCTCCATCACCTTTTTGTATCCTTACTGCCTTCCGAGATACGAAACTCTAGGATAAAAAATGTATTTCATATCCTCAGACTTCGATTATTCCTTTATCGTGAGTTTTGCATCCTCTCCTTCATCTCTCTTCCTTCTCCCTTCTAAACTCCAAAACTTCATATTTCTATCTTCTCCTCCAATACATGTTCCATCTCCCAATTTCCTAATACTTCTCCAGTGAACTCCACGACTGTATCCACTCTCTCCACCCCCATGGTCGATTCTACATCTCCATTCTCACCACACCTTCACATATACATCAAATCAAAATGATTCAACTCGAAAATCATATTCATCCGGGAAATCAGATCCATCTGGGTTAATGAAGTAGGATTCATTGGGTTCTAAGTTGCGTTTGGGAATGTCGGGTTCTTGAATTATTATCAAAGTTCGGAGTATGAAAGTGCCAAGGAAAGGGTTAATAAAGTCGTATCTTCCTTTTATAGTAGGGAGTTGAGGGTGATGAAAAAACTTGGATTTCTTCTAAGTGTTTTAGGATCGGTACCGATCCCAGAGTCGGTGCAGACCTCGATTATTGAAAAACGGGAGAGAGAAGGAAAAAAAAGGTAAGCTCGACAAACTCCAGGATTAGTGAAACCTCCTAAATCAGAATCATGACTATAATCATGCATACACATTTTCGAAACTCCGATTGTCAAAACCAACTTGACTCACTAACCAATTGCGAGCTCACAAACTTCAATGTTTTAGAGTGCACGCCAAGCGATCTAGTTTCCTATAAGAACCCGTAACTTCCCCGGTAATGAAAGAACGGATTGCTTTGAGGACAAGCCACATCGGAATGCAAACAGAAGAACATTTCATTGTTAATTACAACAATTCCATCAGAATACAAGAATATACAGAGTACAAATAAATATTATACATTAGAAAAATATTAGAGATTTAAATACATTACTGCAGCGGAAAATAATACAATACACAACTGGAAGTAATACACGGATACAGAGCTTTCCGAATATCGCTTCAGCTGTAAATTAGGATCATGCGAATATAATTCTGCAAAACCAAAACTACTAGCTACCCGTGTCGAAAATAAGGGCACCCAGAGTTTAGGTTAAAACAATAAACTCCAGGTCAGTCATGTGACTGGTGTGAGAACTAAAACAGTTATTTAAAACTTTACTTTAAAACAAAGTAAATCAAGTGACCACGCCGTATAACACGGAACGAGTTTCCTTACAAGAATACCAGTGCATATAACAAAACAGCGCAATGCTTTTGAAAAAATGAAGCTATTATAAGACCAAGGTCCCATCAAACAATGCGACGCAAGCCGGAGGATAGGGTTTTCCCTTATAATAGCCAAACATGCTTGGTACGTTAAAAACAAATCATTTGATACTATTATAAGTGTATAGTGCCAAAACAATTTCATTCATAAATATTAATCATAGACGGCATGGGTACCATGTATTATGTCGCCATACTAGGCTCTACAATCAAAACCGCAAAGTCACGTATTGGAAGTTGCATTTCCATCTATGAACCGAGGCAAAAGATAGTCCTCTACCAATTCGAGACTCTCTAGCCCGAGTCTCAGGACAAGTACTGTAACACCCCACCTCCGCCAAGGTGACTCTTGCAAGCACTCTGACTTTGGAGGGGCGTTTGAATCAGGTGAACATGCATAATGATATATCAAGGCAGAACAAGAACATATGTATATATGTAAACAGAGTAAATAAGATAAGTAAAACAGCGGAAGATTTCAAACCAATTCAAAACAAGTCTGGTACAACATAATGTTAACTTTCCAAATACACAAGTCTAGATAAAAACAACATCACTGAAAACTGCAATACATAAGTACTATCCCCAAAATAAGTGATAACCATAGCAAGCTCCATGTCAAGACCGTACATGAGCTAAATCCCACAAGCAAGTGATCAGAAATCCAAGCTAAGCTCCAATATTCCCTCCCTGAGAACCTGGGGGGGGAACGGAAGAAAAGAGGCGAAAGAAAACAGGTCAGTCAAAAAGACTGAGTAAGCCCTACTACAATCAATGTAAACTGATAAAGTTAACTGGTATGAGCAGCAGGGATGAACATGAAGATAACAACATACTAGTATGATGATTAACTAACAAGGTAGATAAAGGTGCCATTGCATAATCAGGTTTAAGGTTTTGCACCACAGTTGTACTAGCATTCTAACATGTCATATATAATCAAGAATTTATCCCTTGGCCTAAACTTGGCCCAGTATCAGGTGTTTGACTCAAATCAAGATCCAACTTCTTGGTACCAATTCTAGTATAACAGGATTAGGTGTTACCCCAATGTTCACATCGAAACAGAACGGAACAGAATGGTCCATACAGAAATAGAGTTTGGGAAAAATGGGCTTTTACCATCCTAACAGATAAAGTACAGAAACGGAATGCTAACAATAATGGGCCTTTTCCACCCTAACAGAACGGTACCACGCAGAAACAGACGGGTGTTGCCACCCAACAAAACAGACGGTACCCACAGAATCAGACAGAGCTAAGTGTACCCTAAATCCTACCCAAGCGATCGGCTCCCTAATACATAAATACCCTGTGTCGGCCCCACGATAGGGTGTATCACCCCCTAAAGCGGCAACCAATTGGCACAGGCATATTTACAGATGTCACGGCGTCTTACATCCTCAGAGGCAGACCGGGATCCATGCACGCACATGACCCGGTTGGATCGCACCATCAACACCCATCGCCATTATCAGAATGAACCACTTATAATTAGTTCAGTAAGCGTGCCCGGACCCTACCTACAGTTGGGTCAAAGTTTTGATACCAGAAAGGGTTACTGACTAATATGGGTCCCAAACAACAGATGACACAAGTATTCCCCCCTTGTGTCCCCAGACTATCAGATTCAGATTAACTTATTAACAGAGTTCAGATATACAAAGTTCAGACGATTAGTTTTCAGACTAACGGATCAGATAAAAGATTTACAAACCTGCCTAACTTAGTGTGGATCCTACAGATCCGCAAAACAGGTTCGTTTAATTTATCAATCAAGTTAGTTTATCCAGACCAGGTATCAAATCGGTTCTCAGCCTCATCAAATTACTGAGTTGATTTGGTTAAGTATAGTTCATCTTAACCCCGTCAAATTACCGAGTTCAGATTGGTTAAGTGTAGGTTAACTTAACCCCGTCAAATTACCGAGTTCAGATTGGTTAAGTGTAGGTTAACTTAACCCCGTCAAATTACCGAGTTCAAATTTACTTAACCTTATCATGTAGCATTAATTAATTAATGCGCCTTAACCTCTCACATTAGGCTTTGTTGCGGTTACTAGTTAAGTCGGTCGGTTCCGGGTAGCTTTACACCACAACTTGGTCTAACCTCGGGTTCAAGGTACCACATGACCAACTTCTCACATTGGGTCCTATTGTTTGTAGCAACTAGTTAAGCCGGTCGGTTCCGGGTAGTTTTACGCTACAAACTCAACCCAACCTCGAGTTGGTCACACTTATATTTTCTAAGTGTCATGTCCATCATGTTTCCAAAACACATTACAAGTTTTCAAGCAATTGAGTAGACCTAACTTAATAGGTAAATTCCCAATGGGTAGACCTAACTTAATAGGTAAATTCCCAAGCTTATGTTTTTATGTCTTTTAAGTTTACCCAACCCCAAACGCAATCCCATCGCTTACATATCACCATAGCGCATAAAGGATAGAAAGAGGGAACTTGGCATAATAACGACATAAAAGTGTTAAGCCACAAGTTTAACATGGTGGCATATGAAATGTACATATGTTCATATACTTGCATTAGGCCTCAAAAGCATGCATAACATGATAGCATGAACAAAATGTTCAACCCAAACTTGCATAACATACTTGCATATCATAACATGACATACTTGCATATAAACTTGCATATCATAACATGACATACTTGCATATAAACTTGCATATTACAACATGACATACTTGCATATAAACTTGCATATTACAACATGACATACTTGCATATAAACTTGCATATTACAACATGACATACTTGCATATAAACTTGCATATTACAACATGACATACTTGCATATAAACTTGCATAACATAACTTGCATATCATATGACAACTTGCATATTAAACTTGCATAACATAACTTGATGAACTTGCATATCACATCATAGTAAACTTGCATAACACATTATAGTAAACTTGCATAACACATCATAGTAAACTTGCATAACACATCATAGTAAACTTGCATATCATACATTTAACTTTAAAGTTTAAGTATGAAAGTAGAATAGGGCTTACTATGCTTATGCGGACTCAAATGAGTATAGCAAATATAAGAAAGCCCTTATGCAACCAATTAAACCCCAAAATGCAAATAGAAAACCCCTTGCCAAAAATCACCCAAAAACTCTAGCCTTGAAAATAAAGCTTGCAACTTGATGATGAATGCAAGCTAATGATCACTCATACAACTTAAAAATGCTTGTATGAACATGAAAACCCTCATAGAAATGACTTAGGAATTTTATGAAGAGAGTGGAGGCCATGAGAGGTAAAATTTTGCCATAGTTTAGTTGCTTGAGTGAATAATGATGATTTAGGGTTAGGTTAGGGGCTTATTTATAGGATTAGGATGTGTTTTAGACCCTTAGATTAACCCTAGGTTAGATTAGAACCATCAGATCTCGGAAGCTTCCAGAAAACAGCCCTAAGACACAGCCAAACTCAAAAATGGTGCATCAGACCAAACTGGCCGAGCACCCCCTGTCGACAGCCAAGTCGACAGGGCTGTCGACTTGGGTCCAACCAAGTCGACTCCCAAGTCGACAGGGCTGTCGACTTGGGTGCCCTGGCGGGAATTTTCCCGCCTGGCCCAAACTGGCCCAAATTCTCAAATTCAAACTTGAATTTGAAATCTGTTTTTACTTTGAAATTTTCTGAAAACTTCGTTGGGCCTTAATCGGGTCATACGGACTCCGATTTTCGAAAACTCGGACTCTATTTCGCGTATTTTTCCGAGACGGACGCAATGGCATAGCCCGTTTCCCTTGATTCAGATTTATAAATTAAATTCTGCCTCGATTTATGTTCTAACAGGTTATCAGAAATACGGGTTGTTACATTCTCCCCTCCTTAAAGGATTTCGTCCTCGAAATCTTCAAGTTGGGAAGACCGTATCCTACCATCCAATCATCCATCTACTCAAAACATCATCCACGAGCAATCATTGTCCTTACAAGATTCTAAATGTTGTATGAACATATGCAAAGGTGTGTGGATATGTACTTATCTAATGCAGATATCATCAATGCAAATTATGTTAGTGAAATGAATCCATATGTATGCAAATAGTCTTAACTATATGTGTGCACAAACACTCGTCCATATGCAACATCCATGTGCTGAATTAACCATCTTGCAACCATAAGAATTTAAAATGTACACACGTCCATATGCAATATGAGAGTGTACTTCAAGCTGATCTAGTGCCTAGTGTGTGTTTATGCATCCACGAGCAACCACTAGCAACCACTTGCAACCATCAAACATAACATGTCTCAAACACATGTTTACATCCACATGATTCCTATCTCAACAAGATACAGTGGAGTGAGGGAAGCGAGTACAGATAAAACAAAAACTTGGTACATATACTTACAGACTACTAGTACAGATCAGATTTTCCCCAAATGATTCTTAGGAAACTAAGTCGTGGTAGAAACCCAGAATGTATTCGTCATAGTCACCCTCATGCCCAACACAGATACTCTCAAACCCCAATTTATCACAAACAGATGAGTTATAACTCTCAGGGAGTTTGAGACTATTACCAGATCAGAAGCAAGACTAGCATTAAAGTACTGAGTTTCCATTACAGAATCAAAATACCAGAAAAAGAGTTTCAAACTGAAAATCAGACAAGGAAAATTAAACATCCTACAGACAAATTATTCTAGCCCTAATCTATTCACCCGCCATGCGAGTATTCACCGCCACTTCCGATGTAGTCCCTTTATTCTTCGGGCAGTCCCTAGTGAAGTGTCCCATCTCTCCACAGTTAAAGCAAGTGCCCTTCCTCTTTCTGCAATCCTTGTTTAGATGAGTTGAGCTTCCACAAGTAAAGCACTTCTTTTCCTTCTTATCTTCAGACTTCTCCTCCTTCTTTTGCATTTCCTTTTTGGGCCCCGTTTTCTTGTTTTGAGACTCATTCACCTTGACCTCCTTCTTTGCACTCTTGTTCTCTTCATTGAGTAGGGCCATATCTACCAAACTCTCAAACGTGGCCCCCATGGGCACATGAGACATAGCTAACTCCTGTAACGGCTCATTCAATCCTCTAGCAAAACGAAGAGCCTTCTTCTGAGTAGTACTCACCATATCCAAGCCAAAACGAGCTAACTGATTGAACTTGTTCACATATTCTTTAACAGACATGTCTCCTTGCTTCAAAGCAATAAACCTTTCCATTTGCAAGTTCTCTTTAGTAGAAGACATAAACTTAAGCCCGAATCTTGTCCTGAAATCGGCCCAAGTCTCAACGGGCCTAGTCGCGGTGGTGATCTCCCACCAATAAGCGGCTTCATCCTTCATAAGCCGAACCGCCAACAAAATCTTTCTCTGATCATCTAATCCAAAGATAGCGAATAAATCCTCGGTCTCTTTCAACCAATTCCGGGCCTCTACAAAAGTCTCGGTACCTAGAAAGTTCTTGCCACCCATTGCTTTGAAGTCCTTGCAAATCTTCGTGAACTCTACTGGAGGATGCTGAGGGGGAGGAGGAGGAGGAACCTCAGCGACAGGAGGAGGAGGAACATTAACCACCGGAGGAGGAGTAACATTTGCGGGGCCGGCTTCGGTCGCCCTAGCCTCCATAAGTCTCCTATACCAAACAGGAACTTGCACTCCCTCTGGGATAACAAAGTTATCGGCCATACTGAAATGACGGAAAAGATAGATTCAGAACGAGGAAACTAAGAATAGATAACTAAGGATTGTGCTAATGGCTTTTGGGGAATAGCCTTTTAAAATAAACTAGACTTTTCTATGGAAAATACTTTATACTTGGTTTTGAAAATAGTTTTCCAAAAGTTTTCCTAAAAACCTTTTTGTCCCTTCTCGTAAACCATATGCTCTGATACCAAATGTAACACCCCACCTCCGCCAAGGTGACTCTTGCAAGCACTCTAACTTTGGAGGGGCGTTTGAATCAGGTGAACATGCATAATGATATATCAAGGCAGAACAAGAACATATGTATATATGTAAACAGAGTAAATAAGATAAGTAAAACAGCGGAAGATTTCAAACCATTTCAAAACAAGTCTGGTACAACATAATGTTAACTTTCCAAATACACAAGTCTAGATAAAAACAACATCACTGAAAACTGCAATACATAAGTACTATCCCCAAAATAAGTGATAACCATAGCTAGCTCCATGTCAAGACCGTACATGAGCTAAATCCCACAAGCAAGTGATCAGAAATCCAAGCTAAGCTCCAATATTCCCTCCCTGAGAACCTGGGGGGGGGGGGGAAACGGAAGAAAAGAGGCGAAAGAAAACAGGTCAGTCAAAAAGACTGAGTAAGCCCTACTACAATCAATGTAAACTGATAAAGTTAACTGGTATGAGCAGCAAGGATGAACATGAAGATAACAACATACTAGTATGATGATTAACTAACAAGGTAGATAAAGGTGCCATCGCATAATCAGGTTTAAGGTTTTGCACCACAGGTGTACTAGCATTCTAACATGTCATATATAATCAAGAATTTATCCCTTGGCCTAAACTTGGCCCAGTATCAGGTGTTTGACTCAAATCAAGATCCAACTTCTTGGTACCAATTCTAGTATAACAGGATTAGGTGTTACCCCAATGTTCACATCGAAACAGAACGGAACAGAATGGTCCATACAGAAATAGAGTTTGGGAAAAATGGGCTTTTATCATCCTAACAGATAAAGTACAGAAACGGAATGCTAACAATAATGGGCCTTTTCCACCCTAACAGAACGGTACCACGCAGAAACAGACGGGTGTTGCCACCCAACAAAACAGACGGTACCCACAGAATCAGACAGAGCTAAGTGTACCCTAAATCCTACCAAAGCGATCGGCTCCCTAATACATAAATACCCTGTGTCGGCCCCACGATAGGGTGTATCACCCCCTAAAGCGGCAACCAATTGGCACAGGCATATTTACAGATGTCACGACGTCTTACATCCTCAGAGGCAGACCGGGATCCATGCACGCACATGACCCGGTTGGATCGCACCATCAACACCCATCGCCATTATCAGAATGAACCACTTATAATTAGTTCAGTAAGCGTGCCCGGACCCTACCTACAGTTGGGTCAAAGTTTTGATACCAGAAAGGGTTACTGACTAATATGGGTCCCAAACAACAGATGACACAAGTATTCCCCCCTTGTGTCCCCAGACTATCAGATTCAGATTAACTTATTAATAGAGTTCAGATATACAAAGTTCAGACGATTAGTTTTCAGACTAACGGATCAGATAACAGATTTACAAACCTGCCTAAATTAGTGTGGGTCCTACAGATCCGCAAAACAGGTTCGTTTAATTTATCAATCAAGTTTGTTTATCCAGACCAGGTATCAAATCGGTTCTCAGCCTCATCAAATTACTGAGTTGATTTGGTTAAGTATAGTTCATCTTAACCCCGTCAAATTACCGAGTTCAGATTGGTTAAGTGTAGGTTAACTTAACCCCGTCAAATTACCGAGTTCAGATTGGTTAAGTGTAGGTTAACTTAACCCCGTCAAATTACCGAGTTCAAATTTACTTAACCTTATCATGTAGCATTAATTAATTAATGCGCCTTAACCTCTCACATTAGGCTTTGTTGCGGTTACTAGTTAAGTCGGTCGGTTCCGGGTAGCTTTACACCACAACTTGGTCTAACCTCGGGTTCAAGGTACCACATGACCAACTTCTCACATTGGGTCCTATTGTTTGTAGCAACTAGTTAAGCCGGTCGGTTCCGGGTAGTTTTACGCTACAAACTCAACCCAACCTCGAGTTGGTCACACTTATATTTTCTAAGTGTCATGTCCATCATGTTTCCAAAACACATTACAAGTTTTCAAGCAATTGGGTAGACCTAACTTAATAGGTAAATTCCCAATGGGTAGACCTAACTTAATAGGTAAATTCCCAAGCTTATGTTTTTATGTCTTTTAAGTTTACCCAACCCCAAACGCAATCCCATCGCTTACATATCGCCATAGCGCATAAAGGATAGAAAGAGGGAACTTGGCATAATCACGACATAAAAGTGTTAAGCCACAAGTTTAACATGGTGGCATATGAAATGTACATATGTTCATATACTTGCATTAGGCCTCAAAAGCATGCATAACATGATAGCATGAACAAAATGTTCAACCCAAACTTGCATAACATACTTGCATATCATAACATGACATACTTGCATATAAACTTGCATATCATAACATGACATACTTGCATATAAACTTGCATATTACAACATGACATACTTGCATATAAACTTGCATATTACAACATGACATACTTGCATATAAACTTGCATAACATAACTTGCATATCATATGACAACTTGCATATTAAACTTGCATAACATAACTTGATGAACTTGCATATCACATCATAGTAAACTTGCATAACACATTATAGTAAACTTGCATAACACATCATAGTAAACTTGCATAACACATCATAGTAAACTTGCATATCATACATTTAACTTTAAAGTTTAAGTACGAAAGTAGAATAGGGCTTACTATGCTTATGCGGACTCAAATGAGTATAGCAAATATAAGAAAGCCCTTATGCAACCAATTAAACCCCAAAATGCAAATAGAAAAACCCTTGCCAAAAATCACCCAAAAACTCTAGCCTTGAAAATAAAGCTTGCAACTTGATGATGAATGCAAGCTAATGATCACTCATACAACTTAAAAATGCTTGTATGAACATGAAAACCCTCATAGAAATGACTTAGGAATTTTATGAAGAGAGTGGAGGCCATGAGAGGTAAAATTTTGCCATAGTTTAGTTGCTTGAGTGAATAATGATGATTTAGGGTTAGGTTAGGGGCTTATTTATAGGATTAGGATGTGTTTTAGACCCTTAGATTAACCCTAGGTTAGATTAGAACCATCAGATCTCGGAAGCTTCCAGAAAACAGCCCTAAGACATAGCCAAACTCAAAAATGGTGCATCAGACCAAACTGGCCGAGCACCCCCTGTCGACAGCCAAGTCGACAGGGCTGTCGACTTGGGTCCAACCAAGTCGACTCCCAAGTCGACAGGGCTGTCGACTTGGGTGCCCTGGCGGAAATTTTCCCGCCTGGCCCAAACTGGCCCAAATTCACAAATTCAAACTTGAATTTGAAATCTGTTTTTACTTTGAAATTTTCTGAAAACTTCGTTGGGCCTTAATCGGGTCATACGGACTCCGATTTTCGAAAACCCGGACTCTATTTCGCGTATTTTTCCGAGACGGACGCAATGGCATAGCCCGTTTCCCTTGATTCAGATTTATAAATTAAATTCTTCCTCGATTTATGTTCTAATAGGTTATCAGAAATACGGGTTGTTACAAGTACTTAGTCAAGCCCTTGGATCGTCAGGGCCGGTCCACCGATGTGGATTAAAATGCCTGAACACTGCGTTTCCCTGCCCTTTGGGGCATAAATAAGCCAAATGACTCCATCAGCTCCACATAGTCACTGATATATCCGAGGCGCCTCGCAACAGCAACAACCGCACATGTGAAAATAATATAAATGTCAGGGCTGGTAGGTCACTGGCACCACCCTAGCTAGAAAGAAACGCATGCCCTCCCTGATGTCCTCTCCCGTTTCTGGTTCACAACCAGGGTGTGAGGCTCGTGAATCAACGCTACACAAAGCTGTGCCACACAGGCGGTGCTTTGATCATCAATCACAAGACTTTTCTTTTCAACAAAAGCCTTGATGATTTGCCACTTAGGCATGCCACATAGGCAATTCACTCCATGCGATTGATATCCATCAACATATAACCTCTGAGCTCGTACGTCTCAGAGAAGGGCGTTAAGCAAGAGAATAAATTCTCCGTCACCAAACATATATATATTTAATAGAAATCAATCACACAGAATAAAATCCAATGTCAGACACACAGTCCATTTACAATTTCGTTCTGGGTTTGAACAAAACCAGAGGCACCATGTACCTCACATACCCATCGATCTCCAAGTACGTCTGGATGATCACCAACTGATTCCCTCCTCTTGGGTGTACAGCCCAATCAAGATCATCAGTAATTATCCAAACGATGTGAAGACCTCCGGTCTTCGACCATCGTCTTCATCCTCGACACATCGTCGAATTAGTTATTCAGAATGGGATAAACCCGGTCTTTCTGAATAACTCGCGTATATGATAAACAAGTGTTACACAAACACAGCATACGCCTCATTCCAATTCAGAATATTCTTTTATTCAAATATTCTTATACTTTGGGAATGGTTCCCATTAATTTTATCAAAGATAAATTCTTTAAATTTATTCTTTAATCTTCTTTTGAATATCAATTCAAATTAGTCGGGATTAGAGAACCACACTGAAGTAATCATTTATTTTATTTCCCAATCCCAACCTATTCATCCCATGAAGTAAAACTGGTAATACTTCATATCTTACACCATGGTGTTATCGACAAACTCAATTACCATTTCACGTTCAAATCTAATTAAAGATTTAACTATCGCCTGGAGCAAAACTGGTGATACTCCATTCTCGATCATTTCAATCTAATTAAAGATTCATTAAAACTCCACTTGGTTTTAATCTTCCCAAAAATCACTATCAATGATTATTTAACTTGGGAAATCATATCATGTCTTTAACTGGGTTAAAGAACCAATGCCATTTAAAACACGGTTCACGATAAACCCAAAATCACATTCTATTCCATCAGCCTTTAACCGCAAATTAGCAAGTGAACAATTCCCTAAGTAATAACCCCGAAGGCCGAAACCAACATCAGATCAATACCCAGGAAACCATTCAAGTTAACTAATCTTCAGTTAGTTTCTGATTTTCTTAACTCCGTTGGGTCTAAGAACAGTGTTAATGAAGATACCGTTCACGACAAACCCAAATCCCATTTGGTATTAAATACAAGGCTCTGAATAGAAAATATATCGGCTTATATTCAATATCAAATTGTACGACCAACAAATATCGTATTGGAAATAACGATATAAATATATCTTTCAAATGTCCATAACGATATCTGTATAATCACGAAATCCAACATCGAAATATTCCAAAGACAATTTCGATTCAAATCCATTTCCACTTTATATATTGGAAATTCTGGTTATTTTCAAAACCATTTCAAATCCACTTTATTTATTTCAAAAATAAATGGGATTATAATTCTAGTTCAAAACTAGTTCATTTTGATAAAAATCTGTTTTTACCTTTTCAAATTTGGAATTTTTCATCCTAATTCTTCACAAATCATTTCTTATGATTTTACACAAATTATTACTATTTTTAATAATTTTATCAAGGCTCGTACAGTCGATTTCCATTATCGGCCATCGAACTGCACTTACAACGACCTTTTCCAAATTTGATTTGGACATAATTCCAAATCCAACTAGTAGATTTCAAATCTCTTATATTCATTGGAAAGCTCTTTTCGATTAGAACCCAACGGTTCTGGTTTTAGGAGAATCCGACAGTCGGATCTCCCATAATATCCATTCGAAGTCAATGGTCGAAATTCGCGAACTGCCACAGCGCGGCGCGTTCTATACAGGCCATTATATATATTATATATATCATCGATTTCCTTTTAAAACGTATTTTATAAATTGTTTTAAATTCGTTTTCAAAACAATTTAAACTTCGTATTCAATTTTAAATCAAAATTGAATATTCCATATCATTAATATATAAATGATAATATTTTCAAAATATTATATTTTGAAATCAATTCCTTTTCGATATTCATTATAAAAATGAATAAAATCGATATAAATATCGTTCACGTCAAAATAGCGTCAATATAACAAAACGGCTTTATATATTTCAATAACTTCGTTATTCTATTCAACAATGAATATTTTCTTCAACACATAAATATATATTTTATTCAACACATGAATATTTATTTTATTCAACACATGAATATTCATTCTATTCAACAAATTAATTTTCTTTTATTCAACACATGAATATTTATTTTATTCAACACATGAATATTTATTCTATTTAACACATGAATTTTCTTTTATTCAACACATGAACATATATTTTATTCAACACATGAATTTTCTTCTATTCAACACATGAATATATATTTTATTCAACACGTGAATTTTCTTCTATTCAACACATGAATATATCTTTTATTCAACACGTGAATTTTCTTCTATTCAACACATGAATATTTATTTTATTCAACACAAAAATATATATTATTTTATTTTCCAAATTGGAATGAGACCCAATCAATTACCATATAATGTTAATTATATGGATTTCAATACAACACATGTATATAATAGCATTGATAAATAATCAACCATCATCCAAAGTGCACCACACAACTGCATAAGCATTAAATATAGATAAGTAACGCTTACACAGTCTGTCAACCCATTAGTCGACATATTACTAAACAATTGGGATTAGTTTACGTCAATATCACCCCCAACATCCATGTGGGGTTTCAATCAATCAAACACATATTTTATTTGTGCAGTTGGGCGATGTGTAAAATTTATCGTCCCACTCTATGTCAGTCAAATAGGTGTACATAAACAAATCTTTCTGATTTGTAAATAAATATCTATTTTATTCACATCAACGTTAAAAATTATATTTTTAACTATAAAATATTTTACTCCATTCCACATCACACAATCAACTTCACAACACATCAATCAAACAAACAAGTCATCCATGGTCTGTGGACGATGGGTGTCGGGTGCTACTAAACACCGTCTGCATCCTAGTATATATTTCAAACTAGAAAACAAATTAAAAGTAAGGAGCTCTCACCCAAGCTATATCAATTGCCTCGACACTTCTTATGTAGGAAATCTTCATCCTGTCTCCAACGAGATCTGTTTCACGCAGTATATGTTAACAATTATATTTTTAACAACGCTTCTTCATATATAAAGATTATATTTTTATAAAATTAAAATCCGAAACTTTATATGATTAAAAATCGAGTTTTTATATAGTTAAAAATCGAATCTTTATATGCTACATATATATAAAAAATCACATTTTCATGACGCTATGTATACACTAAAAATCATTCTTTTATTTCTACTTCATATATTTTTACAACGCTTATTCTATATAAAATTTATATTTTTATTATCTCTATCATATAAAAATCATATTTTTTATATTCTCTACTGTATAAAAATCATATTTTTACATTCTCTACTATATAAAAATCATATTTTTATATTCTCTACTATATAAAAATCATATTTGTATATTCTCTACTTTATAAAAATCATATTTTTATATTCTCTACAAAAAATCATATTTCTATGAAAACTGCCGTTATTTCCTCCTAACAATTTAATTACAGCCCAAGAAAATTAATTAAAGAAAGAAAGAAGCTTACTTTTCCTTTTCAGAGGGGTGGAGGTTGTTGGAGGTGGCACTGGGGTCTAACGGCGGTGGGGGGGAGGGGGGCAACTGTTGCTAGGCGCTGGTCGAAGTGGGGCCTTGGGTAGCGGTTCACATCGATGGGGGGGTTTAGATGGGCTAGGGTTTCGGTTTCAGGGGAGAAAGAGGGAGGTGATGGTGCAGTGGAGGGAGTGGCGGAGGTCGGAGGAGCGGTGGCCAATGCGATGGGGTGGGTGGCGCCGCTTGGAGGTGATAGCGACTGGGGGTTCGTGCGTTTTTTTCTTTTATTTTAAAACTGTCGGCTGAAGAATGAGGGAGAAAGGGTCAAAGAAAGGGGGTTATATTTATATTATTTAATTAATTTTTTTCTATATAAAGTAGCCTTTTTATTTTGAACTCGAAATCAAACCCACCGACCGTCGCCCATAGCTAATTACCCCTATTCCGAATACAATGGGATATGTATCGTAAGCCAGTTCGGCTGTTTCGATCAGTTTCCGTCAAAATCAAAATATAAATCTATATATTGAATTTGAACGCACATTTCAATTTACCGGGGCCATATACTAACTCTAAAAATTCTAGAAAATTTATTTCAAGCTTTTTATTGACGATACGGTCCTAAAATAACTAATTTCGTCAAATTCCAAGACCGTTTGAAAATGGCCATTTTCTAGTCGATCGAAATTGACTGAAACTGTTAAAACATGTTTTCTTTCGCCACGCTCACATATTGCGAATCTTGAAACCTAGCAATAATATGACATCTCGGATCCAACAAAAGTGGTTTCGTCGAAAACTGAGGTTGTTTGCAAAATTTCCATTTTTAAGGACCAAAATTCCATAGCGACTATTCTGAAATTTCAACTGAGCATAACTTTTTATTCCCGCTATGAAATTTCAATTTTTCGGATTCGTTGGAAAGATATCTTCAAATAGATTCTAGTTTTTTTGGTTTTGCTAAAATCCAGTTTATTTTGAATCCTGTACATTCATTTGAACTTTGAAATCGAATTTTCAAACTACCGCGCCATTTTCAATTCCTTGTATATTTAAAATAAAATATTTATATTCTAACGTCGAGCTATATAAATATGTACATTCTAATTCTATTCAAAATAAATTTCTCGTCATTATTATTTAAAATAATCATTTTAAATATTCAAAATTCACTAAAATTGCCAAAATAAAAATTTTAAATAGGCTCGGATTTCCGGGTTGTTACAATCTCCCCCACTTAAAACATTTCGTCCCCGAAAAGGAACGAAGCTGAAAGTTGTTTAACAAATCAACTCAACTTCCATTATTTTCATTACGGCTTAAGTTCTTCAACTTTTAAGTTTCTAAGAACTTTTCAAATTTTTCAAAAATTTGGCTAACACCCTAAATTTTCGAAAAATTTCGCCATAACCTCCCCTGCACCGAGAGCTTCGGGATATTTCAAATAGCATCCTATGACCCTCATCAATCCAAAAAGAAAAAGAAACAGCCAAGCGGCTAGCCAATCGGCTTATAAAATCATCAAAAACACAAGAAATACAATAAACATGTACCTATTTGTCAAACAAACAATTTTATTCCTCTTCTCTAGCCTCCTTGCTATGACCTGTTCAATGTAAGTACATGTACATGCATACAAATGCGATAAATTTTCAATACAATCCACTATTTGGTTCAATTTGGCTAAATGGTTCAAATTTTAATTAATCAAACAACACAATCAGCAATCAATTAGTTGATTAACGTTTCAAATTCATAATTTTGATATATAGTCAAAAATCACGTTTTTGATGCCAAAACACAACAATGGGCCCTATCTAATTTTGGTTCACACACCAGTCTATTGGAAATATATAGACATCACACCTTCGAAACTCGAACACAAATGCTGATGATGATGCATCATCATCAGAATTATCCCTGAGCGACTAGAGTGTGATTCTATATCCATCCAGTATATTAAAACTTCAAATACATGCGGATCAGACGTATACACAAAATCTTTATATACTTGATTGTCCAAACCAATACAAATAAATATTCAAATACGAATAATTGAATTTAATTTTTTTCAAAACAAAATTTGTTTTCAATTTTATTTTCAAAATATCACTCTTCACACTCATTCTAAGATACTACTGATCCTATCTCTAACGAGTCATTCTCATTAGATATTACCAATCCAATCTCTGATGAATTCTTTCGTTCGGTTCTAATGTGTCTTGTTCTCGAGCTCTGTAAACCAAGGCTCTAATACCACTGTAAGAACCAGTAACTTCCCCAGTAAGGAAAGAACGGATTGCTTTGAGGACAAGCCACATCGGAATGCAAACAAAAGAAGAAATATTCACGGTAGTTCGTAATTTACATATTAAACGAATTTAATTATTAAACGAATGGTGTACGTATTAAATTTTAAACGAGCTCGAAATAGTCGCGGTAGTTCGTAATTTACAATTTAAACTTCAATTGAATATACAAAATCCAAAATATAAGTCAGATTTCTTTGAAACAAGAAACGTCATGATCTATTTGATTATATTTTTCTAATGAAAGTGAAAAATCTAGATATCATCTTATACGTTGTGAGTTATGTCGAAATCAAATTTTTAAATAGTCGCTACGGAATCGTTTATAAAATATAACGATTTACTTTATAAATAAATTGATTTTTAATAACTTAAACGACATTTTAATTTGAAATATCAAGTTATAAATCCTAGTTAAGTCAAGATTTTCTTTTGGCTGAACAAATCTTTTGTGTACCACCTTATTTTATTTGTATAAAGAAATTTTCCATCTATTCTCTTTCGAAACAGTAACACAAAATCCAAAGAAAATCTATAAAGAACCTTATCAGATCTTTACCGTATCTCGGCGCATATATTTCTATACCTTTTCCAATCCACCATTTAAAGCCATGTTGTTTCCTTCTTGAATCGTGACTTCCACATATCGAAAAAGAAATGAAAGAAAAAAAACATTTACCAAATCCTTATTCAGGATACGCTTTCTCAAGTCAAAAAGATTCAACTATCTTACGTACTTAAGAAAATAAAATTATATATAATTAAAATGTATCTTTTCGTAGCTTGCACATATGCCAATACAATCTTTATCCTATAAAAAAAAATTAACTCTCTGTCGTGTACCATGTGCTATTCAAACATTGCGGTTTGACTATTGGTGTCTCCATTCACATTGTAACCCATTTCCTTATATTATTATATAAAACCTAGTTAAATCCTCCTATTCATTTCTTTAGAACCCATAAAAATAAGACATCTCTAATCCACATTTCCCAGCTACTTTCCCATTCCCTAATAGACTTCCTTCTGGAATGAAAAACAGAAATCACGTCCTTCAAATGTTAACCGAAATTCTGGAACTCAATTGAGAAAAATTACGATTTTGGATTCATCAATCTCGTTAGAACGAGAGCTTCTGGATAGCATATCATTTCATGAGTGCGACGACTGTATAAGAGTCTGAGTTTGTAAACGCAACAACTAGGGTTTCGTATGGGTCCATGTTGAGGAGTCTGGAAGCCAATTTAATGATGGCGTGGTGATTAAAGGGTCAGGTCGCACCATTGGGTGAGGTATGGGAAGGTGCAATTTCAATTTTGCTGAAGTAAATTCAAGGCTTCAATCTAGGGTTAGCATTCGAGTTGGTTTTTCCATGTTTTATTTTAGTTATTCATTGGCATCGTTGGTTCTGATTTGGTTTTTGGGTGAGATCCGTGCTTATAAAATTTCACACTGCTGTAGCTGCTCGTGAGGGACTTAAGGATGGGATAGTGTTTGATGTAGGTATTAATGGAACATGGTTTGTTCTATCTTGCATCAGGAAGTTAGAAAGCGTGTATAACAAGAAGTTGCATGGACTGGTATTTGTTGTAAAAGGAGGAATGAAGATTTTGTTTTGGACAATCGCGGGTTGTGATGAAGGAAAAGGAGATGATGTGGAGAAGAGTTACTAATGCGTGAAACAACATTAGGGAACGAAGTCATATGCGTGATTATGTAGTTTGGGTGATTGGATAATATTCAATTGATTAAGTAAATGGAGGAGATGGAAGTTTATAGTTTCGGTGATGGCATGAGTAAAAGGAGAGGGTCTTCTAAAATTATACGGGGAGTAGTTATGCAAGCTTGGAACCGTATACATTGGATGAGAATAGGATTAAACAGAGATGAGTTGTGTCAAATAAAAAGAAAAGAAAATTAATGAAATGTGCAATATGTTTCGACAGTTTATACGTGCTGAACATTGCAGTTGATTTTTTCATTTCATAAGACTGAATTGTTTGGAAATGATGATCACATAGGCAGGGTTGCCATTGGAAGGGGAGTCGAGGTCAAAGCAAGGTCGGTAGTGAATTTTTGGGCAAATAACATGTCACCATCTTTGATAAGAAGAGAGGAGATAATCACTTGTAAAGCACAATGGAAGTGGTGATCAAGAGGACGGATTTCATTTGTTTCTTGAAATCATAAAAAGTGAAAGGAAGGATTTTCGTGCTCTAATCATGTTTTAAAATGGTAATTATGGTCAAATAAATTATTAATCAATTAAATTGAGGTTAATTTTATAATTTAGAAAGTTTAATATAATAAAAAACTTTTAATGTTGTTAATGGGCTCATACGTGTACAGAAATGCATGGAACAATACCCAATGGAATAGTAACGTAGAATATCACGCTAGAGAGCTAGTCCGATATAATTTGGAGATCAATAAAAAATATGGCAGAATAAACCGTTTGGTTGGAATACTCGACCAGTTATCGTTATTTAACGATTAACGACCCAGGTGAGTAAACTCACTAACTCTGACTCATTTATATTTTTATATAAACAAGTTTTAAATTTATTTATAGTAATTTTATACTGTGTGATGGATGTTTGGATGAATGGTTGATGAGTTGAAATGGTTGATATAGTTATATCGTTGATCAATTATTAGTTCTGTTTACTATGATATTTCATATTTATGTAAAATTAATGTTGATTAACATATGTGGATGCAGGGAAACAGGTTAGAGGGATCCAACTAGATCCCTCAACAATTATATTATTGTTTGTAATTTACTGTGATATATATAGTGATTAATTATGCTGTGTTGAATTACCCTGGCCCTAAAATTTTGGTATTTAAATACCATAAAATATTTTCAAATATAGAAAATAAAATTTTGAATTTTAGAAAAGGAAATTTATTTCCAAAAATAGAAATGTAATTTCAAATAGAATTGAAATTTAAAACAAGTTAACGAAGAAAACAAGAAGTGGTTTATAAACGAGTTTATAGATTAAGTGAATTATTTATCATTGGATTAATTTGAATTTATATGGAGGAATGGAAATCAGTTTTGAAACCAATATTTGAAATGAGATTTGGACTTAGCAAATTAAAAGGAAATTATAAACGAGATTTTAAATGATTACAATACAAATGAGATTGGTATTGAAGAATATGAGTAGAAGTTATAAATAGAATTTGAGTTTAAGTTATTATTTAGGAGTACGAAATCAAACTGATTTGATTATATATAAAAGAATTATATTCACAATTAATGAGAATAATGGTTTAAAGGAAATATTTTGCAAATGAAATATCTCTAAAGGAAATTTAGATTTGAAATATGAATCCAGATTGGAAATTAAATGAAAAGGGAAATGGGTCATCGTTTTAAAAGAAAACAATGAGTTTCAGTTCAAAATTTGGAATATAAAATAAAGTGTGATAACGTTTTGTAAACTGGAATGGTTATTAAGGAATTTGGTAATGATTTGGAAAGGATAAATTCAAAAGTGAATTTGGAATTTGAATTAACCTGAAATGGTAGATAAATTCCGATGTTCAGAATATAAATCAAATATAGATTATTCGAGAGAGAGAGAGTTATTTATTGGAATTTGATTATATCGAATTTAGGGAAGTAGTTAATTTTACGTTCCGTTTTGAATCAAATTTAATTGTTTAATAATTAATTAATTATTAATTTATTGAAATTAAAAAGTACAAATTATATTTTTATAAATTGAATATTTGAAAACAACGATTATAACGCTACCGTTATAATAAATGTTTTATAAATCAAATATTTGGAAACAGCGGTTTATAACGCTACCATTATAATCAATGTTTTTTTCTAAAAGAAGTGGATTCTTAGATTGAATATGAGAGTCGCGTAAGCGATGTTTTGTTTAAAGTTATGAGCTTTAGCTATTTCAAAGTTGAGAATGTTGTTCAATTAAGGTCTGAGAGGTAATTATACCCCAACTTGATTGACTTCATGATTGATGGAGGAATGGTTAAGGTTCGATAGTGAAAATTGGTTAGCAATATGGTTAGTTAATAAATGATCATGGTTTGAGTTATAATAACAATGTTTTATAACATTGCGTTAATTTAAAGGATTTTGAAATGTTTTCCCAAATAAAATGAGAGATATTTTCTACACATAGAAATGAAATGAATTGGTCAACGAGGAATTAAGAAATGGCATATGGAAATATTTTCCGATATTAATATATTTTCTGAATATAGAAAATATGGATTCATGAATATTTAGAAGTGTTTTCTAACTGGAATAAGAGATATTTAGTCGAATAAAGAAATTAGGATATTGGAAATATTTTTCCAAGAATCAAGAGAGAAAATAGAGTTTTGAAAGGATATAGGAGATGAGAAATGGGAATTGGAAATTATAATATAATAAGGAATTGATTTAAAAATTAGCCAGTGTTATTTGATGGTTGATCGATAAAATTTCCATTTGGAAATAGGATCGTTGGTTGTATGGATGTTTTCTTTGATAGTTAAACCACCGACTGTCAAAGTTTTAATTTATTTTATATCTCCGTTGTCAATACGAAGAGACCGGGATCAGGTTTATTATCTGAAATCCACTCTGTATTGGCATAAGCATTACGAACCAACTTGTGCTGAAGATAATTGAAGACGGATTAAAGTGCAAGGGCTGTTCTGTTAATCACAGGTAGAAATTGCCCAAGATGGATTAATAGAATGGTGCCTTCGGTTTGTCCAATCCCAGGACAACGTATATGGACAGATCTAATGATGTGGCATTCAAAGTAAATGGTGGCAAGATGTTATAAAAGGATAATCGTGACCTCAAGCCTCAATCGGGAAATGACAGAAATCGGGCAGGCAGCATTGCCAAGTCGATCAATCCCATTAGGGGTATTATCACCTAATCGAGAGAAATTCCATTTACGTCTTATTCTATTTGCTGATGTATGCTTTTGGTAACGGTTGTCGATCACAACCTTTAGTGATAATATGCTCGGTGCACTCAAGTTAAATGAGTGGCGAGCCATGTGTGGCCGGGTTACAAGAGGTTCTTGTTGAACCCCGTGTATTCTTCTCTAGAGATACACTATCGGGAGGTGGTCCTATACCTTGTCATAGTTGGAAATCCATTCTCCAATAAACACCCTGCGGTTTTTGATTTTATATTATATATGGAGCGTGAGATGCAAGTGTTCCCCTAGATTGCTATTTATTTGATTTGGACACTATTATAATATCACCGGATTTTGATGTCAAAATAATTTTTGTTATCGTAAGGTAAAAACCATCCATGTTTTTGTGTGGATCGATCTTACGATTATCATTTCTTTCAAAAAAAATTTTGAAAGTTAAACAAATGGTTGGAATTTACTCACACTAGTCCCATGACTGACCCAGAGTTTATTTTGTTTTGTTTTACCCTAAACTCTTGGGTGCCCGAATTTTACATGGGCAGTCAAGTAGTCAGGATTTTACAGATTCACTTAGAGGAGCTTGGAGCAGAAGGCTTCAACGTAAGTTATTTAGTATTATTTTTCGTTGTGTACTATGTATGCCTCTGGAAATAGGTGTTTATAACTGTTCTAGAAATAGCTGTTGTGCTCTGATGATGGTATGTATATAAAGTTACTGATTTGTATTTCAAACGTTATGTTATTTAACATATTTTATTCATTCCGCTGTAAGATTTGTGTTCTTCATTTTCTTCTATTCCGATTTTTCTTTCTATTACTCATCCTCTAACTTCTTTCCATCAATGATTCGTGTTTCTATGTAATTTTGGTTGGATGTGTGGCGTAATTAGTCAACTCAAAGAGTTCGGAAATTCGGGCCATTACAGTAGTGGGATACAAAGACAAAAAGACAAAGAGAAGGAATAAAACCAAGTCCCCAGGATACGTACTGACCCTGTGTTTGTACTGATCTTGGGGTACAAAAAAAATGTGGCATGTGCCTCCCATCCTCTACTCTTACCTACTTCCACATGCTTCTTCCTCCTATAAATACCCCTCATTCTGCTCCGAGAAAAGGGTTGAAACCTTGCTCAATTTACACATTTTAAAGATCTCGTTGACCTCCAAGCTTGCTCCAACACTCCAAGAAGGATAAATATAGCTCTTTTTGGATACTTAGACATTTTTGACATCATATGCATCTCAGGAAAAAGGACTTGGGAATCATTTTGGACTTAATAAAACTCACATTCCACCATTGCCTTGGTATTCACGTGGAACTATGGTTCTCACCATTGTACTTTGAATAAAAGTGAATAGAAAGAGCAAAACATTCAATGTGAACGTAGGTTCTTGTAACACCCCACCTCCGCTAGGGTCACTCACAAAGGGAATGCACTAGTTTTGGAGGAGCGTTATCGAATTAAACAAACACAGAAATATTACAAGAGAGAACATAAATAAAAAAGCGGAAGAATCAAAAGCTAAATTTCATTACTTTCAAAAAGAGTCAAAAACTTTTACATCCAAAGTACCAACTATCATTTTCCATTACAACAAGTTCTGCCTGGAATAAATAAAGAAGCATAAAACTTGAAACAACAAAAGTAGCTTAATTCCCCAAAGTAGCAGAAATGCAGCCATAGCATAGCTAAGATCAAACCGTACATGAGCTGAACCGAAAGCAAGCGAAATCCAAGCTAAGTGCTAGAGTTTCCTCCCTTAGAACCTGGGGGGGAAACGAAAGAAAAAGAGGCGAAAGAAAACGGGTCAGTCATAAAGACTGGTAAGTCCTAGTGACTTTCAGCATAAAAACAGGTGAAGGTAACATGACATGTATAAACTAAAAGTAAACATAAGGATGCTGTCAAGATGGGCAAGATAGATTAAGATAACATGATAAATCAAATATAAATCAAGTATAGCATCGCATATTCAAGATTCGCTGCACCAACTGTACTAGTATCCCGAACCCATGTCATATATTAACCATGAAATGATCCCTTGGCCCAACATCATGAAATGACCCATTTCGGGGTCCTACAGAATGATCCATTAATCTATTTGCTCCCTACAAGTTCTAGCTCGTCGTGTGTCTGTGTCATACGGCCCTATCACAAATGTGGTCACCTGTGCTAGGTCCACCATAGGGTGTATCAAGCCCTAGGGTGCCAACCACCGACATGAATCAAGCACGCACAGTGTAAACCTACTGATGCCCAATGCCTTCTTTTTCAACTCCGGACTACGTGCACGACCATAGTCCTCCTGAACCTACACTGGCGCACCAAATAGCCATCGTTCTGGTTGCTTACAATCAGCCCAGTAATCGTGCCCCACCCTGCCTAGTTCCAGGGTAATATGATACATCTAAGTGGGTTACTGCTGAAATGGACCGCGTAACTAGGGTTTCCGTCCAATAGGTTAAGTGTTGTCATTTAAATTCGTGACTTAACCCTTATCTGTATAGCATGTCAAGCTGGTTAAGTGTTGTCTTTCAATTTCATGACTTAACCCTACTAATCATGTGTCAAGTTGGTTAAGTGTTGTCTTTCATGTTCATGACTTAACCCTATCATGTGGCGTTAATTCATTAATGCACCCCAACCTCTCACATCAGACCTGTTGTTGTGGTCACTGGATATGCCGGGCGGTTCGGGGCAGATTTACACCACAACTCAGTCTGACCTCGAGTTTCAAGCGCAATATGACCAACTACCCACATTGGATCCTATTGTTTGCAGTCACTGGATTTGCCGGGCGGTTCCGGGCAGAATTACACTGCAAACTCAACCCAACCTCGAGTTGACCATTTTCAAGTTCATTTTAGTGTCATGTCCATATTCAAGTTTCATGTCAAGTTCGTATCAAGTTTAATGGCGAGTTTCATGTCAAGTTCCATGTTTCAACTTATGCCTATTATCAAGTTCATGATTCATGTTCATAACCAATTCATGTTTTGCCTAATCTACCCAAATCGTATTCCCATCGCACGTAAACGTGAATCCATCTGGATTACAAGTAAATCCAAATCCAAAACAAAAGGGAATAACATCAAAATTATGATAGGCAAAAGAACGAGCACAAGGTGATAAAAGGGATTACAAGACTAGCATGATATAACTTGAGATAATTGGTTACAACATCACTGGCATATAGAAAATAATAGGATTTCAAATCTAGCATAATAAGGTGATAGTCATGGCATAAGATGATAGTCCCAAACTGGTAATTAATAGACTTATTCAACATCACAGGCATGATAATGTTACGGACATGTAGGAACATGAATAGGTCCAAACTGATTTCATTGCAATATTCCCAAATGTCAAGATCCAAGATGGAAACTAGAATAGGTGTGAATCGGTTATCATACTTAAGTCCAATTTCACTATATCTCATGTCCAAATTACAATTAAAAAGTTTAAATCTCAAAGTAACTAGAACATACAGATCGTGGACTAAGAAATTGAGATGCAGAAGTTGAATCTAGAAACTGGTCGTCGAATTGTTGAATCGTTGAATCTTGATTTGATTGTAGAAGAAAATCCCCAATATGCAATTCCTAGCCGTAGTCTTTAAGAAATAGTATTCGTGTTTTATTTTAATTTAATTTTGCAGAAGAAGAAGCCATGTCCATCAAGAATTTGTGCACCGTAAGGTTAGAGAAGAATGGTGTAAAGAGAGTGGGGTTAGGGGGCTGTTTATATAGGATTAGGCGGACGAATCTAGACTGAAAATGAGACCAAAAACATCAAAATGAACACAGGCTCAAAACTGGGTTTCAGCACCAGGACGACCCCCAGACCATAGGGTCGACCTTGCCCCTGGGAGGTCAACCATAGTGTCGACCCCCAGGTCGACCTGGTCCTGGGCGGGAAAACTCCTGCCCAGTCTGTGCTGGGGTTTGAATTCGAATTTTGAATTCGAATTTCGAGCTGTTTTCGATTCTGAAAATTCCTGAAACTTCGGAGGGTCATATCTCCCTCATACGGAATCCATTTTTCGAAAACTCGGACTCATTTCCAAGAAGAATTTCAAGACGAACGCAATGGCGCAACCCATTCCCGTTGATTCTTATTTTAAAATTTAATTTCGCCTTGATATTTTGTTTTAACATGTTATTAAAATACGGGTTGTTACATTCTCCCCTCCTTAAAGGATTTCGTCCCCGAAATCTTCAAGTTAAGAAGAATGCATCCTATCATCCAATCATCCATCTACTCAACCATCATCCACAAGCAACCATTGTCCTTAAAAGATTTCTAATGCTGTATGAACTTATGCAAGAGTGTGTGTATATGTATTTATCTAATGCAAAAGATCAGACGGTTACTGATTCAGCAGACCCCCTTAATGCAAAATATGTTAGTGTAATGAGTCCAACATGTATGCAAATTCCTAGCATACTTTATAATCTCTACATGAGTGCACAAACATTCATTCATATGCAACATCCATATGATAGCATATCAAGTTTCCATATATGTACAAGTATAAGCACCCATGCATATGCAACATGAAAAATGTGACTGAGCCGATCTAGTGCCTAATGTGTGTTATGCAACCACGAGCAACCACTTGCAACCACTTGCAATCATCAACCATAACATGTTTTAATCACACGTTTACATCCAAAAGGGTTCTACCTAAGGTTCTTAAGATAGGATCGAGAAGATAACAAGACAAACATGGATAGCAAAAGCATGTACATGATACGAAGGTATGTAAACTTATAGGAAAAAGAGATCGAGAATGTACCCTAAAAAAGAATTGGGTATAGCGCGTGTATCTTCTCTTCGGTTTCCCAAGTTGCGTCTTCTTGGGCTTCACTCCACTGTACTTTAACTAGCTTGACTTCTCGATTCCTTAGCTTCTTGATCTAAGTTCCTAAGATACGAATCGGAACTCGCCTCAATGTTGCTTCCTTTTCCACTTCTATGCCTTCAAGGATGCTTGGCTCAACCACTTCGGTAGACTCATGTAAGCACTTTCGGAGATGCGAAACGTGAACAACATTGTGTACTCCGACCAACCTCTTGGGTAACTCTACCTTATAGGCCATCTGTCCAATCCTCTTGATGATAAGGAACGGTCCTACGAAC
Organism: Allium sativum; assembly: GCA_030737875.1. Lineage (NCBI taxonomy): Eukaryota > Viridiplantae > Streptophyta > Magnoliopsida > Asparagales > Amaryllidaceae > Allium > Allium sativum. Next base: position 972,678,714 of record CM060915.1, on the reverse strand, counting down.
CTCGGTGCTAACTTTCCAACCGCTCCAAAGAGAACCACATTGCGTAAAGGAGAAACTTTTATAAAGATCATATCCCAGAATTCGAACTTTAGGTCTATCCTTCTCTTGTCCGCGTAGGATTTCTGTCTATCTTGGGCTGTTTTCATCCGTCTTCGTATCAACTCAACCTTCTCGGAAGTGTCCCTTATCATGTCGGGTCCAAGTATGAGCTTTTCTGTCGACTCCCACCAACAAGTTGGTGACTTGCATGGTCTTCCGTATAAAGCTTCGAATGGTGCCATTCCTATGCTAGCTTGGTAACTATTATTATATGCGAACTCAACGAGATGTAGGTGATCTTCCCAAGTACCACCAAAGTCAAGAATGCATAGTCTCAAAAGATACTCTAGTACCCTATTTACCCTTTCAGTTTGTCTATCCGTCTGTGGGTGATAGGTTGTGCTTAAACTTAGTCGTGTACCCATTGCTTCTTCTAAACTATTCAAAAATTCGCTAGTGAAAATCGGGTCACGATCGCTAACTATACTAGAAGGAACTCGGTGCAACCGCACTATTTCTCAAAGGTATATAGACGCTAGCCATGATGCGGCCCTCTTGCTCTTCACAGGAATGAAGTGAGCACTCTTCGTAAGTCTATCCACTATAACTCATATGCTAGTATTGCCCTTCCTTGACCTTGGCAATTCATCCATGAAATCCATCGAGACACTCTCCCATTTCCATAGCAGAACCTCCAAAGGATGCAATAGCCCACTGGGATTTTTCGACTCGGCCTTTACTTGTTGACACACCATACACTTAGAAACGAATTCCACCACGTCCTGTTTCATCCTGTTCCAAAAGAAAATGCGCTTCATATCCTTGTACATTTTATCCCCTCCGAGATGTATAGTCATCTTCGAGTGATGTGCCTCTTCGAGAACTCTCTTTACTAAGTCTCCCACTTCTGGGACACATAGTCTACCATCATGCCTTAGCCATCCCTTGTCATCTATGGCATACCTACTAAGGTGACTTGACATCTCACCTCTAATCAACTTGTCCATGATCTCGACTATCTGTGGGTCTTCCTTCTGTGAAGTCCCTACTTGGTCTAGAAGCGTAGGCCTTAACTCAAGAGATGCTAACATGCTAGCCAACGACTCAACAACAGGTGTGAAATCAAAGGTTGCTATAAACTCTAGACTTTCCCTTTCAACAAACAAAGGACTCAAAGTCAACCTTTTCCTACTTAGCGCATCCGCCACCACGTTACCCTTGCCAGGGGTATAAGCTATATCGAAGTCATACGATGCCAAGAATTCCATCCACCTCTGCTGCCTTAGATTCAAATCTTTTTGCGAAAAGAGGTACTTAAGCGATTTTTGATCGGTATATAACTCGAACTTCTCACCTAGACGATAGTGGCGCCAAGACTTAAGCGCAAAAACAATCGCGGCCAATTCCAAGTAATGTGTGGGATAGTTTTACTCATGAACTTTAAGTTGTCTGCCCCGTAGCATATCACTTTCCCTTCTTGCATTAGGACAGCACCTAATCCCGTGCCGCACGCATCTGTGTACACCGTAAACATCTTACCTCCATTGGGTAATGCCAAAACTGGAGCTGTGGTAAGGGCTCTCTTAAGTCTTTGAAAAGCAACGTCACACTCTATGTCCCATGCAAAAACTAGGCTCTTCTTCGTTAACCTAGTAAGAGGGGCTAAAATCTTAGCGAAGTCCTTAATGAACTTCCTATAGTAGCCCGCCAAACCGAGAAAGCTTCTCACTTCCGTTGCCTTCTTGGGAGCTTTCCAGTCTTGCACCGCAACTACCGTTGTGGGGTCCATAGCTATACCTTGCTTAGAAACTACATGTCCAAGAAACTGAACTTCTTTTCTCCAAAAATGACACTTGGAGAACTTAGCCTTTAACTCGTGTGCTCTAAGCGTATCCATGACTTCCTTGAGATGTCTAGCATGTTCTTCCTCATCCTTTGATAAGATCAAAATATCGTCCACGAAGACCACCACAAACTTGTTAAGGAACTCCCTAAACACCCTACTCATCAAGTCTACGAAGTACGCGGGTGCATTCGTCAAACCAAACAGCATGACGAGACATTCGAAAAAAACATCTGGAGTCCTAAATGCAGTCTTGTCAATGCTATCCTCAGCCACTCTAAGTTGATGGAATCCTGTAGCTAGATCGAGTTGAGAGAAAACAGACGCTCCTACAAGCTGGTCGAACAAGTCATCGATTCTCGGTAGTGGATGCCTATTCTTCTTAGTCAGCTTGTTTAACTCACGATAATCTACGCATAGACGAAGCGAACCATCTGCCTTAGTAGCGAATACCACCGGAGCACCCCATTCAGAAATGCTTCGCCTAATGAAATTTTTCTCAAGAAACTCCTTAACTTGCTTACTAGGCTCTTTTCTCTCTCGTGCGGCCATGTGTCTAACGGGCAATGCAACTGGCTTAGCATTATCAACAAGATATATACGGAAATCTATCTCGCGTTTAGGGGTAACCCCTTAACCTCATCAAAGACAACGGGATATTCTCGGACTACCCTTACTGATTGCAAATCATCGATAGACGAGTCAAGAGATTCTAGATAACATAACATGACAGGACCCATTGGGTTACAAGAAATTTCAAGGGTATTACCAAGGCGAGTCACGAGTCTAACTACCCTTCGTTCATAATCGAGAATGGCTCCATTATTAGACAGCCAATCCAAGCCTAGAATCAAATCGTATCCCATAAATCCGAGAACATAAGCATTACACGTGAATTCTACGCTTAAGATAGAAATCCTCAAATCCACACAAATCATAGATAAATGAGTGGAGCCACCAACTGGATTTGAAACAATAATTGGGTCCTCAACTGGACTAGTACTTAGGTGCAGAGTTTCAACAATATCAAAATAAATAAAAGTATGCAATGCGCCAGAATCAAACAAGGTTCAAACAGGATGATCAAAAAGATAGACCAAAATTCGATAGAAATATTTCTACCTCGTTCATGCAGAGGTACCGTGAGAGCGTGGACTTGTCCTCCAGAAGAAGGTCCAGCTCTCTGCCCTTGCTTCCTAGGGCAGGCCCTAACCATGTGTCATGTCTCACCACAGTGGAAACAGCCACACGTCTTCCTTTTCTTCTTCCTGCAGTCTTTGACCAGATGTCCAGGAATGCCACAGAAATTACACTTTCTCTTTTCACGGGGTTTGTTGTTCTTCTTGCCTTTCTTTGGATCAGCCTTCTTGTTCTATGACCCTTACCCCTTCTTATCTTGAGGCACTTCTGCTTTTGCCTCATTCTTGCCCTTGTCTTCCTCATTTAAGAGCTTCATGTCTACCAACCTTTCGTAAGTAGCCCCCATAGGTATGTGGGTCATAGCTAAGCTGTGAAGTGGCTCATTCAATCCCTTGACAAAATGGAGAGCCTTCTTATGAGGAGTATTCACTAAGTCCAGCCCAAACCGGGACAGCTGATTGAATTGATATACGTACTCCTTGGCCGTCATACTTACTTGCTTAAGAGATAAGAACTTTTCCAGCTATAGACTTCGTTCAGCTTGTGAGAGGAATTTCATCTCAAACCTTATCCTGAAATCCATCCATGCGTCAACAGGTCTTTCAGCGTTAGTGACTTCCCACCAATAGGAAGCTTCGTCTTTGAGCAACCATACTGCCAACTGTACCTTCTGCCTATCGTCCAGCTCGAAGATAACGAACAGATCCTCAGTTTCTTTGAGCCAGTTCCTCGCTTCTACGAATGATTCAGTTACCTTGAAATCCTTTACACCCATGGCCCTAAAATCTCTACAGATCTTTGAGAAAGCATTTGCACGAGGAGGAGGAGGAGCCGCTGTAGCATGAGGAGGAATATCTGCTGGGCCTGCATCGTTGGCCTAATCCTCTAAGTACCTCCTGAACCAGCCAGGTATTGGCACACCCTCTGAAAGGTTAAGATTCCCAGACATGCTGAAATGAAAACGAAGATATTCAAAATGAGGAAACAAAGGATAGTGCTAATGGCTTTTGGGGAATAGCCTTTAAATAAAACAAGACTTTTCTTGAAAAATGCTTCTTTGTAAATGGTTTTGAAAATAGTTTTAGAAGTTTTTTTTAAAACTTTTGACCAATCTGGTAACCTTCTGCTCTGATACCAAGTGTAACACCCCACCTTCGCTTGGGTCACTCACAAAGGGAATGCACTAGTTTTGGAGGAGCGTTATCGAGGTAAACAAACACAGAAATATTACAAGACAGAACTTAAATAAAACAGCGGAAGAATCAAAAGCTAAATTTCATTACTTTTAAAAAGTGTCAAAACCTTTTACATCCAAAGTACCAACTATCATTTTCCATTACAACAAGTTCTGCCTTGAATAAATAAAGAAGCATAAAACTTAAAACAACAAAAGTAGCTTAATTCCCCAAAGGTAGCAGAAATGCAGCCATAGCATAGCTCAAGATCAAACCGTACATGAGCTGAACCGAAAGCAAGCGAAATCCAAGCTAAGTGCTAGAGTTTCCTCCCTGAGAACCTGAGGGGGGGGACGAAAGAAAAAGAGGCGAAAGAAAACGGGTCAGTGATAAAGACTGGTAAGTCCTAGTGACTTTCAGCATAAAAACATGTAAAGGTAACATGACATGTATAAACTGAAAGTAAACATAAGGATGCTGTCAAGATGGGCAAGATAGACTAAGATAACATGATAAAACAAATATATATCAAGTATAGCATCGCATGTTCAAGACTCGTTGCACCAACTGTGCTAATATCCCAAACCCATGTCATATATTAACCATGAAATGATCCCTTGGCCCAATATCATGAAATGACCCATTTCAGGGTCCTACGGAACTATCCATTAATCGATCGGCTCCCTACAAGTACAAACTCGTCGTGTGTCTGTGTCATACGGCCCTATCACGAATGTAGTCACCTGTGCTAGGTCCACCATTGGGTGTATCAAGCCCTAGGGTGCTAACCACCGACACGAATCAAGCACGCACAGTGTAAACCTACTGATGCCCAATGCCTGCTTTTTCAACTCCGGACTACATGCACGGCCATAGTCCGCCTGAACCTACAATGGCGCACCAACTCAGCCGTCGTTCTGGTTGCTTACAATCAGCCCAGTAATCGTGCCCCACCCTGCCCAGTTCCAGGGTACCATGATACATCTAAGTGGGTTACTGCTGAAATGGACCGCGTAACTAGGGTTTCCGTCCAACAGGTTAAGTGTTGTTATTTAAATTCATGACTTAACCCTTATCAATCTAGCATGTCAAGATGGTTAAGTGTTGTCTTTCAATTTCATGACTTAACCCCACTAATCATGTGTCAAGTTGGTTAAGTGTTGTCTTTCATGTTTATGACTTAACCCTATCATGTGGCATTAATTCATTAATGCACCCCAACATCTCACATCAGACCTGTTTTTGTGGTCACTGGATATGCCGGGCGGTTCCGTGCAGATTTACACCACAATTCAGTCTAACCTTGGGTTTCAAGCGCGATATGACCAACTACCCACATTGGATCCTATTGTTTGCAGTCACTGGATTTGCCGGGCGGTTCCGGGCAGAATTACACTGCAAACTCAACCCAACCTCGAGTTGGCCATTTTCAAGTTCATTTTAGTGTCATGTCCATGTTCAAGTTTCATGTCAAGTCCGTGTCGAGTTTCATGGTGAGTTTCATGTCAAGTTCCATGTTTCAAATTATGCCTATTATCAAGTTCATGGTTCATGTTCATAACCAATTCATGTTTTGCCTAATCTACCCAAATCGTATTCCCATCGCACGTAAACGTGAATCGATCTAGATTACAAGTAAATCCAAATCCAAAATAAAAGGGAATGACATCAAAATTATGATAGGCAAAAGAACGAGCACAAGGTGATACAAGGGGTTACAAGACTAGCATGATATAACTTGAGATAATTGGTTACAACATCACTGGCATATAGAAAATAATAGGATTTCAAATCTAGCATAATAAGGTAATAGTCATGGCATAAGGTGATAGTCCCAAACTTTTAATTAATAGACTGATTCAACATCACAGGCATGATAGTGTTATGGACATGAAGGAACATAAACTGGTCCAAACTGATTTCATAGCAATATTCCCAAATGTCAAGATCCAAGATGGAAACTAGAATAGGTGTGAATCGGTTATCATACTTAAGTCCAATTTCACTTTATCTCATGTCCAAATTACAATTAACAAGTTTAAATCTCAAAGTAACTAGAACTTACAGATCGTGGACTAAGAAATTGAGATGCAGAAGTTGAATCTAGAAACTAGTCGTCGAATTGTTGAATCGTTGAATCTTGATTTGATTATAGAAGAAAATCCCCAATATGTAATTCCTAGCCGTAGTCTTTAAGAAATAGTCTTCGTGTTTTATTTTAATTTAATTTTAAAGAAGAAGAAGAAGCCATGTCCATCAAGAATTTGTGCACCATAAGGTTAGAGAAGAATGGTGTAAAGAGAGTGGGGTTTGGGGGCTGTTTATATAGGATTAGCGGTCGAATCTAGACTGAAAATGAGACCAAAAACATCAGAATGAACCCAAGCTCAAAACTGGGTTTCAGCACCAGGTCGACCCCCAGGTCGACCATAGGGTTGACCTGGCCCCTGGGAGATCGACCATAGTATCGACCCCCAGGTCGACGTGGTCCTGGGCGGGAAAATTCCCGCCCAGTCTGCGCTGGGGTTTGAATTCGAATTTCGAGCTGTTTTCGATTATGAAAATCCCTGAAACTTCGGAGGGTCATATCTCCCTCATACAAAATCCGTTTTTCGTAAACTCGGACGCGTTTCCAAGCATAATTTCGAGACGAACGCAATGGTGCAACCCATTCCCCTTGATTCTTGTTTTAAAATTTAATTCTGCCTTGATTTATGGGTTTTACATGTTATTAAAATACGGGTTGTTATAGTTCTCGTGGACCAAACCACTATAAAATATTGTGTTAGTTTACTTTCCTTCGTGATTTCCACTCCAAACGTGTAGTTTCATTTTCTTGGAAATCGTTAGGTGTTAGTGCCAACTTCTGCGCATCAACAAAGAGAATATAATAAAATGAATTGTACGATAATAGTTCAGAATGTGTGCATTTGTTATTGCATGACTATCATTGATGCAACTAAAACTATGAAAAAATTATAGCGTATTTATTGAAAATATATAATATTCATGTTATAACCATGTAAATGTATAAAGACTGACAAGTAATCATTATAGGTATTAAGGAGTTTAATGATGTTTTATTAATGCGGGTCGGGTTGGGGCGGGTATTCCCCAAATCCGGACTTCTCAAAATGGGTCGTGGGTCTACTCACCTCAAAGATCTAATGGGGCTGGTCTAAATGGGTCAAACTTGGGACAGGTCAACTATGTTTGGACCATAGACTCGCCAAATTGCTTTCCTAACCAATAAACTTGCGACTATCGCCTATCTAATTATACTAACCTGATGCTCAAAACCTGCCACAACTCAATCCCCTGAGTTCGAATTCTCAAATTACAAATCTCGTAGCTTGCTGCTTAGTTACAAAATAACTAGATTTCGATTAAAATTAAAAATAATACAATGATATAATAAAACTAGTACTAAAACAATTTGACAATCTAAAACAATAATTTAAAATAAGCTATTAACAAGGCATTTGTTATTCATAAGATAAGGCCAACGTCCTTTGCTTCTCATAAGCTTGGTCACATTAATTTTAGATGTCGGCCTCATTTTCTCTTTGATCTCCTCTACATCAATTCTTTGATAAATAAAAAAATATGGTTTTCTTAAAGCCGCCACTCCTTTTGTACACTCCGATCGAATGAGATTCATTGTTTGAGTTGTTGTCAATCGATGCTTATTTTACTGATTTCTTGTGGTTGGTTGTGGAGATGAATTTGCCTTCTGAAAAACAGTATGTGATTTTGCCCCCTTTTTACTTTTAATACTACTCGACCTTTGATTCAATTTCTCCCCAACTTTTTCCTATGATGATGTTGGGTAATTTATAGGGTTATAGAATTCTATAATCTCTGATTTCTAGAAATGACATGGTGATCTTACTATGAATAAACGATTGAGTCTTCGAATGTTATTATACTTTGACTCATTCAAAATATTTCGAGAATATTTATTTCTTGATTTCTTTTTCTTTAAACCTATAGGTACTATCTGAAATAAAAAGAGATTTCCTCTGCACTTTTTGATGATATTACTGATAAGAATAGATGCTATAATCTTGATTTTGCTACTAAAATATTTTGAACATATTTTACTTTTGGACTTGGGCATTGTTGTCTTACTAGTGTGTTGGTATCTTGGTTCATGATGTTGCAAGTCTGCTCGACTATGATCTACAATATTTTGCACTGCCTTGTGCTTGTTGGACCTGAATTGCTTAAAATTATTTATTCTGCATTTGACTTGTAATGAGGTAAAATGTTGCACCTTGGAATTTTGTTGCTTTGCTTTTCACTGTTTTTAATTTGCTAATACATGCCAAGTTCATTTAACTATGACCTGAAATGCTAGTACTGTGCCATGACTTCGTTCTTCTATGCCTCTTCTTATTCTTGTGGCAATGTTGTATTACTGCTTGTCACTAATGTCTTCACAGCTAAAACTTGAATACATTTGCCCAATTGTTGTGATCATGCTTCTAGTGACCTGAACTATTTGTTATGACTTGAAATACTTGGCATTTGATTTGCATAACCGCTTACCATGCATCTGACCATTGGCATTGCTTTGAGCCTTTGTTTTAAACCCTTTACCTGAACTTGATATGCTAGTGCCATTGGAATATCATGATACTGCTTCATAATTGGACTTTACCTTAGCCATGATCGTCACTGTTGTATGCTCGCATGTCATGATTAACAAAACTTGTTGTGTTGCACCTGAAAGATCTACCTGTATACTTTTGAAACTTGGTGTTGATTTGAAACTAACCTATGCATCTGCAAATTTTAATTATATATGTATATACCATGTCTATACATGTATTGTGCTTGTGCATTACTGATATGAAAATTGAATTTTATTCATGTGGGCTCTTTGTACGGAAGCCATGAGATTTTTAATAGAAATTTATGTCGAGGCCAAAAATAATTATAGGCTATTATATTGCATCGAGTTGAATTGAAAGATTTGACCTTTGTAGTTGTCCATAAGGAAAAAATACTACGTGCTCATACACTATAATATTTACTGTGTATTATTGTATATATTATACACTGTTCAAGTACATGTGTGTGTGTGTAAATATATATATGAAAGAGGCAATATAACAGTAGGATTGTGTAGATTGGAGAATAGGATGTAATGTACATAGCAGAGTAGTAAGTAATAAATCACACAGTCGATTTATACTGGTTCGGACCACTGTTTGTCCAGTCCCAGACTCACTTCTGGCATTTCACTAACACTAAAAACCCTCATTTCACCCAGAGGAATAGGTTCACAATTACCCGAACAGCTGAATGGGATTTCTTGCCTCAACTGTTGAAGAGGTCTTCCTTAATACAGAATAATTGATGACTTATTTTTCTTGTTAACACGGATATGTCAATATTAGTACACCCTTCCTATAGTCTTTCCTTGATGATAAACGTGAAGCTTGTGAAAGATTATGGAAGATTATATTGTAAATAGTGTGCTTTTTGGAAACTAGAGAGCTCTGAATAATATAGAGAGAGAAAGAATGAAATTCAGTGATTTGATAAGTAAATCAAGTCTCTATTTATAATGTACAAAGAGTTGTAACTCGTCACAAAGAGATTCCATCAAGAGAAATAATTTAGACAGTTGTGACTCTTCATAATAAGTTGCAACTCTTTATAATCAAATGTCTGAATATTAATTTCAAATGTCTGTTTTGAATTTGAAATTTAAATAGCAAGGAAATAGTACATTTCGTAGCAGATTAAGACATCTGAAAAATTCTGAAGAGACGTTTGAATATTATGGAGATTTTATTTTTGACTCAGCAAACAGATGTATGTCTGATATTTCAGACGTCTGTTTTCTGGGCAAAACATATTCCTTGCCTCTTTTAAATATGAAAACATATATATATGATATGTGTGTGTAACCATTAAGGAAGATTTTAACACGAAAATCTAGGACTAACAGACTCTTACAACATATTCAATCTTAATTTTGGTGTAATTGAATCTGCTTGTCTAATATCTTCCTGCAAAACAAGGTTAGTCGACTATATATATGCTTATGTATAGTCGTCATAGTCAAAATAATTATATAGCAAGATCCAATATTCTTTCCCTTTTTGACTAATGACAACTATATAAGCTCCCTCTGTCAATATGCATATATTATTACTAGTTTCTCCCCCTTTGTCATTCGACAAAAGGAATACTTATGAAAAAGTGAAAGCAAGTATAAATTACACACAAACATACCATAGAAATAAACATAGCATAATATATAAAAAAGCATACCATCAGACATAGCACATATTAGAATTGTATTTTATTTATATATAGAATTATTTGAGATATGTTATTTTTGATTTTGTTGATGATAATATTAAATTTTCATCATTTATTACTCGATTAATTAATAATTAAAACCATTGGTTTTTGATTGGTTTAAGAAAACCAAATATTGAAATTTATTGATAATAAAATAAGAAGTAAAATAGGAATTTGAGAATTTGATTTCGGATGATTTTCTAACATTGATTTGCAAATAGTTTTGAAATAATATATTTATATTTTAAAAAGGGGTTTCATGCAGAAATTGTTTTAAGTGAATTATTGGAAAGAAAAAAGTGTATACCCTCTTGTCCTTGGAAATGATTTCGGTGATGAGTGCACACATCATCTTTGTTTATTTTCAAGAGTCTAAGTAGGGAGACATTTAATACTTTTTGTACTTTGTTTTATGAAACCGAACTTTATTTAAATATTTTACAGTATGGTTTTATGTAAACGATATATTATATGAAAAAAAAAGAACCCGAAATTTAGTTCTTGAAATCTTGAAGAAGTAATGAATTGAAACTTCAGAATATTAAGAGAGTTATAATAAAAAAATAAAAATCATAAGAATTGGATAATAAATTAAAACGAATGGTAACCATTGAACTTATGTAATAATCAATTCGGTTCTATAACATGAATAACTTACCAATTAACTAAGAAGTTGAATGTTATAAGAATAAGCAATTAATTAATGCACAAGTATAAGAATGGAAAATCAAAGTAGAAAATTTTGATTGGTTACAAATAAAATTTAAGTTATGTAATAAAACAAGATATACTTAGTTATGTTGTGAAATTCAATTTAACTAAGTAACATGGATTAACCGAATCAATGAAATATCAATTTAGAAAATTATTTAGTAATACCCTAAATGTATTGATATTAACGATTGGTTTTGCGAAAATATAAGTGTAAAGGCTTATAATTATAAACTTAACGATGGTTGAACGAATTAAGTAAAGTAATTAAAAATAAGCTCGTTCCGTAGCGGCAGTTCATAATTTTCCGAACTAAAGTTTAAATGAATGTATATAGTCTAAAATAAGTCGGAATTCTTTGAAACAAGAATCTTTTGGATCTATTGGAATATAATTTTATAATGTAAGAGAAAATTTAAGATTTTGACTTGTAGATTTTAAGATACGTGTAAATCAAATTTTCGGAAAAATCGTTGTTTGGTAATTCACGATTCTGAGCTAAAATATTATGAAACTGGTTATGTAAACTAACAAACGAGACAAATTGAATAAGAAATTATATGGCTAAATATATATGAATTGACAACTCCCTTACTAGGCCTTTCCAAGGACGAAAAGTTTTAAGTGGGGAAGAGTGTAACAACCCGTAATTTTCTATTATTTAATTTCTGAATTTATTATGATTTTTGAGTATTTATGGTTATAAATAAAATTTGGTGAATTAATTATGTATATTTATTTGTAAACTTAATTAGTTTGATTAAGTAATGTATTTTAGTTGTTTACAATAATAATAACTTGTAGTTATTGTAAATGAAATTACAATTGGTTTGTAATTATAAATATAGAAATTTGTGATTAATACTAAAATGTTTGGATGAAATTGATTCATTTAATTTACAATTGAAATTCAAATGATTTGGTAAATAATCAATGCTGGAATTAAATACAAATAAAATATATTTGCAAAGTTAGTTTGAATTAATGTTGATTTGAGTAAAATTAACATGTTTTGAAATTAAATTGAAAACAAATGTTTATCTGGTAGAAAGCAGTTTAAATTGTTTAGAAATGTAATTGGAAATTTATAGAAAGTTAATAAGACTTAAAATGAATTAATAATTTTTAAAATTTAGTTGCTCAATTAATTTGTATATCCAATTTAATATGATCTTTGATTTTTGGTATGACTTAATGATATATCTTTTACTTACATTTTCATATATAGATAGTTTTTTTATTATCATTCATTATTGTAAATGGTTGCATTGTCATGCACATTATTTGTAACACCCCATGGCTATTAATGTCACTCACAAAGGGAATGCATTAATGTCATGAAGCGTTATAGTAGTATAGAACAGATAAATTACAAGAATAAATAAATAAAACACAGCCTAAGATAAAACTTATTTCATAGCATCATAACTTTCAAAACAAGCTTACATAAGTAGTCTCCAAAAACCATTACAACAGGATCAATTGTCTTTTCCCAAAACTTCAAAGTACATAAAGAAGCAAATACTTAAATAACATAAATGCATAAATCCCCACTGAGCATAAGCAAAGCCATAAAGATGAGAGAGTCCAAAGCGATACATCTACTCTCTTCAAGCAACTGAAAGAAATCGGCACTAAGCTGTAGTATTCCCTCCTTGCAACCCTGAGGGGGGGAGGGGGGAGGAAAGAAAAGAGGTGGAAACAAAACGGGTCAGACATAAAGTCTAGCAAGTCCAGTAATTTTAACAAATAATAGGTAAGGTAAATGATCAAGACATAAATAGGCATCATGATATGGTTGTAACATAGATAAGGTAGATAAAAAGGATGGACAAGATGATTTTGTTCCTAAGTACTAAGATAATCCTACACCTTGGCTAAGCGAACAACCCTCCAAGTACTAACCCCGAAGACCGAAGTCAACATCAGACTAGCACCCAAAGGACTATCCAACTCAACCAACATGTATTTCGTTACACCGCACTTTTGCTAAGTTACACCACATTACTTAATTACACTGCACATCAACTAGTCTCTATTTACTAACAGTTGATCCCTTCCCACTAATTATACACACATGACAAACTTGGTAGTTACTTGTACCTAGCTGCTATCGTAGGTGCCGGCTTGCTCCTACCACCGCTAAGGTACCCTTACCCTACCCATTCGATCGGATCCCTAAACCCCGTAGGCACCCGTGCTGGCCCCACAGTGGGGTGTATCACTCCCCAAAGTGGCAACCCCGATACCAACATAAAATGCACGGCCAGACCTACATGATGCAACAATGTCTTACCTACCAGCCTGGACCTATGCACGCACATGAACCCGTTGGACTCGCGTTGCCACCGCTATTCACATTTTTACCTCTTACATTCAAGTCCAGTAAGCGTGTCCCAACCCTGGCCTAGTACCGGGCCCAATTAGATACTCAAACGGGTTACTGGTTGAAACGGGTCCCCCATCCGACACAAGCCTCCCACCTATGCTTGGTCCCCACTAGGTTTTTCTCCCACTTAACCATTTTAATTTAAATGTCCATGTCTTACACATGCTACGGTAAAGTCCATACTTACATATCATAATTTACATGTCTTATCTTATTCTGGTTAAGTCCATATTTACATGTCATAATTTACATGTCACCCCACTTAACCCTCTAACCATACCCATGTCTTATTGTGGTTAGTATTCCTTAATTCATTCCTCATGGCGAACGGTGCATGTCCTCCCACATTAGACCGAACACTTTGTGGCTGCTGGATTTGCTGGGATGTTCAGGGCAGTCTTACGCCACAAACTGGGTCTAACCTCGTGCCATTAACCATTACGCCTACAATTCATTCCTTTGACCTCTCACATTAGACGTCCAATTGTGGCAGCTGGATTTGTCGGGCGGTTCCGGGCAGTCTTACGCCACAATTGTTCCTAACCTCATGTCAAAGGTTTATTAATAATCGTATTTTACCCATACCCAATTTTCATGTCATGCATATCCAATTAAACATATAATTATGCTTATAATATTGCCTATTCCAAATTGTCAATAATTACATATTAATTAGCCTCAATTACAAATTTACAATTATAGGCAATTTCATCAATTCGATGTAATTCATACCCAAATATGCCAATTTCACATATTATCCAATTATCCAAAATATCCAATAATATCCAATTTTCCATATTTCACATAATCCCATCGTTCCCACGTATTCGCATTCGCGCGTATTTTTAACATAAGCTCGAAGGTAGCCTAGATCCAAAAATAAAAAGGAATAGGGATAAGAAGAGAGAATCAAATCATAGAAAATTGGAATTAACACAACATCATGAAATAAAGGGGCGTGTAAACCGGCACAGAGGCATAATGACAGATTCAACATGAATAAACTGATAACGGTATGAAATTTACATAGAAACATAGGCATATGATGACATGAATCAAAAAGGTGAAGACTTGGATGAGATTTAAATTACATAAATACATATGAATCCTCTTTACAACTTCATCATGTTACTTTTAATCCCATTATATTGTGAAAATCACCGTACTCACCTTTCATGGTTAAAGAATAGAGTTATGCACTGAAATTGGTGTGGAAACGTTGCGGTGTTGCTGATTTTTCTTCTTGAATTGTTGTAGAAGCTCTAATCTTTAATTTGAGTTGAAGTTGAACACTTGAGATTTTATTTAGAGGCGGTGGCTAGGGTTTAAGACAGAATTTGACAGCATAATGGTGTCATAGATAATATTTATGAATTAGGTTAGGTCTTAGTGTGTATATATAGGTGTAGGAAGTTATTTAGGCCTTAGGATTAACCCTAGAACTGATCTGGACCACTCAAATGCCATATTAGCCCTTAGGGCGAATCGGGCCACGGGTTGGCAGCCAAACACCCTGGATTAACCTCTAATCGATCCAGCGTGGCTTGGGTCGACTCTAAAAATGGTGCGGTTCGGCTATTCACCCTCCCGATTCACTGTTTTGAACTTTTTTTTGAATATTTATTTATTTATTTAATTTATATATATATATATATATATATTCTCATATGCATACAAACTTCATGGCTTAATAACTTCTTCATAATTAACCATTTTCACACTAAACCACTTTTTGAACTGCGTTCACACTAAGCCACTTTTTAGCCATTCCCCTAAAGTAAAAATATGGCGCTGGCGGGGATCGAACTCTGTACCTCTTATTTCCAAGTCACATGTTCTAACCAAATGAGCTACTAAGTATTTTGCTTACAAACCTTAGAACAATGCTAAACATCATTCTTTTCTCATTCCTCTTTTTCAAATAAATTATTCTTTAATTTGTTATTTTAATATTCTCAGAAAATACGGGGTGTTACATTCTCCCCTACTTAAAGGATTTCATCCTCGAAATCTCTAAGTCAAGAAGAACGTATCCTACCATCCAATCATCCATCTACTCAACCATCAACCACTAGCAACCATGGTCCTTAAAAGATTTCTAATGCCTTTCATGTACATATGCATAGTGTATGCATATGTCCGTATACTAATGCAAAATCAGGCGGCCCACTGATTCAGTCGACCTCCTTAATGCAAGTTATGATAGTGCCATGTATCCATCATGTATGCAAAGAACCCTATACATTTCATTACTACATGTGTGCACAACCATTCATTTAAATGCAACATCCATATGATACATACATTCAATGTACATTCATAGTACTAAATACATCCATTTATATGCAATATGCAGTATGAAAGTGACTGAGCCGATCTAGTGCCTAAAGTGTGTGTATATGCATCCACGAGCAACCACTAGCAAACACTTGCATCCACATGCATCCACCATACATAACATGTCTCAAACACATGTTTCAACAATAGGACTACCTTATCTAAAGGTCAAAGATACTAGTGAGAGGACATACTAAAGATAGAACAAGTACAAGCTAAGCGATAAAGGAGAAATTAAAAGACATACCCTCGAAAAGAAAAGGGTACAATGAATGCATCTTCTCTTCCGGCTCCCAAGTAGCGTCGCTCTCATCATCTCCCCATTGCACTTTGACTAGCTTGACCTCTCGATTCCTCAACTTCTTAATCTCCGACCCAAGAATGCATGTAGGAGCTCGTCGAATCGTCGCATCACGCTCTATTTCCAGCTCTCTAAGCATGCTCTTCCAAAACTCGCTAGTAAAGATAGGATCGCGATCGCTCACTATGCTAGAAGGAACACCGTGTAAATGAACTATCTCTCGAATGTATACAGAGGCTAACCATGAAGCAGTCCTCTTAGTCTTCACGGGAATGAAATGGGCGCTCTTAGTAAATCTGTCTACCATGACCCAGATCCCCGTATTACCCTTCCTTGATCTTGGTAACCCATCAACAAAGTCCATCGAGACACTCTCCCACTTCCATTGTGGAACCTCCAATGGGTGAAGCAACCTACCAGGCTTCTTTTGCTCTACTTTTACTTGTTGGCACACCAAGCATCTAGCGACAAACTCGGCCACATCCCTCTTTATACCAGCCCAAAAGTAAATCTGTCTCATGTCCATGTACATCTTGTCCCCACCGGGATGAATGGTCATCTTCGAACGATGTGCATCATCAAGAATGGTCTTCCTCAAGTTCTCGTCTCGTGGTACACAAAGTCTACCGTCCCTACATAATCAACCCTTATCATCTAGGGTATACCTACTGAGATGGCTCAATGACTCCCCTCTTATGAGCTTCTCTACTAACTCAACCAACTGTGGGTCATCTCGATGTGCCTCACCTATCCATCCTAAAAGCATAGGTCTGACCTCTATGGATGCTAGCAAACCGGGTACAAAGTCAATGGAAGGTCTAAAGTCAAACGTAGAGATAAACTCAAAGCTTCGCCTCTCAACAAACAACGGACTCAAGGACAACCTTTTCCTACTTAAGGCGTCTGCCACCACGTTACCCTTGCTAGGGGTATATGCTATCTCGAAATCGTAGGACGCTAAGAATTCCATCCACCTTTCCTGCCTTAAGTTCAAGTCCTTCTGAGAGAACAAGTATTTTAGCGATTTGTGGTCTGTAAACAATTCGAATTTCTCGCCAAGAAGATAATGGCACCAAGACTTAAGTGCGAAAACAATAGCGGCCAACTCTAGGTCATGTGTAGGGTAATTTTTTTCATGCACTCTCAACTGCCTTCCTCCATAGGCTATTACCCTCCCCTCTTGCATTAAGACTGCGCCTAGTCCTATCCCACAGGCATCGGTATAAACGGTAAATGGCTTACTCCCATCTGCCAACACTAAGACTGGGGCAATGGTCAAAGCTCTTTTTAAACGTTTTGAACGCATCATCAAAATCTATGTCCCACGTGAAAACTAGGTTCTTCTTCGTCAAGTGTGTCAATGAGGCTGATATCTTTGCGAAGTCCTTGATAAACTTCCTATAGTAGCCAGCCAACCCCAAGAAACTCCTCACCTTGGTAGCATTTTTAGGGACCTTCCAATCTTGGATGGCCACCACCTTCGCGGGATCCGCAGCTATCCCTTCTTTGGAAACCACTTGCCCTAAGAATCGCACTTCCTTCCTCCAAAAGTGACATTTAGAAAATTTAGCATTAAGGTTATGCGCTCGAAGGATCTACAACACTTCCCTAAGACGTAGGGCATGCTCTTCCTCGTTCTTAGAAAAGATCAAGATGTGATCCACCAAGACCACCACGAATTTATTAAGGTACTCCCTAAACACCCTACTCATCAAGTCAACACAGTATGCGGGGGCGTTTGTCAAACTGAAGGGCATCACAATCTACTCATAGAAACCATCCGGAGTCCTAAAGGCAGTCTTGTCTATGCTATCCTCAGCCACTCTCAACTGATGGAAAGCAGAGGCGAAGTCCAACTGCGAAAACACTGAGGCGCCAACCAACCGATCGAAGAGATCGTCAATCCTCGGCAATGGGTGCCTATTCTTCTTAGTAAGCTTATTAAGTTCTCTATAGTCCACACAAAGTCTAAGGGACCCATCCGCCTTCATGGCAAATACTACTGGAGCACCCCACTTCGATATACTACATCTTATGAACCCCTTCTCAAGCAACTCCCTTACTTGCTTATTGAGTTCCCTCCTCTCACGAGGAGCCATGTGGCGTACGGGCAGAGATACTGGTTTTGCATTGTCTACAAGATAAATATGAAAGTCTATCTCACGTTTTAGGGGTAGACCCATCACCTCATCGAAGACATCAACATATTCACGGACTATACGAACAGAATGTAAATAATCATTGGATGCGTCAAGTGACTCAAGATAACTAAGCATCACCAATCCTCTAGGGTCACAAGAAATATCAAGGGTTTTTCCACTACAAGTCAACAATTTTACTACCTTCGTTCACAATCTAGGATGACACCATATCTGGCTAGCCAATCCATCCCTAGAATCAACCCATAGCCCATGAAACCAAGCACAAAAGCATTACATTCAAAACTAACGCCTAAGATAGACAATCTCAAATCCCTACAAACCATGAATAAATGAGCCGACCCACCAATAGGATTTGAGACTATAATGGGATCCATAATGAGACTAGTATTTAAGTGCAGTGTTTCAACTAATGATGTAGAGATAAACGAAGGTGATGCGCCAGAATCAAATAAAGTACGGACAGGATGATCAAACAAGAAAATCAAACTTTCGACAGAAATTTTTCTACCTTCTTCCTACCCCGGTGCCATGAGAGCATGAACCTGCCCTCACGAAGTAGAACCTTCCCTCTGCCTTTGCTTCTTAGGACCTTCCTTGACAGCATGACCTGGACCACCATAATGATAACAAGCGAACTTCTTTTTCCTACAGTCTTTCTTCAAATGGTCGGTTATCCCAATAGTTGTGACACTTCCTCTTTTCTTTACCACCCTTCTTTTGTTGTTGGGCTTTCTTTGGATCCCCCTTCTTATCTTGAGGCCTAAAAGTACTTACACCCTTCTCTTCTTCATGCATGTATGCCATATCAACAAGCTTTTCATACGTAGCCCCCATTGGAATGTGGGACATAGCCAAACTGTGAAGCGTTCATTTAGGCCCTTTGCAAACCTCCAGGCCTTCTTGTGAGGCGTATTCATCAACTCTAGCCCAAATCTTGCCAGCTTATTAAATTTGGTCACATACTCCTTCACGGTCAAGTTTTTCTGCTTCAATGTCAAGAACCTCTCCATGTACATACTCTCCTCAGCTTGAGAAAGGAATTTCAACTCAAACCTTCCCCTAAAATCTGCCCACGTCTCTATAGCACGCTTTCCATTAGTAATCTCCCACCAAAACGAAGCTTCGTCCTTCATCAACCAAGCAGCCAATTGGACCTTCTTACAATCGTCCAAATCGAAAATGCCAAACAGATCCTCCACTTCTTTCAACCAATTTCTAGCTTCAACGAACGTTTCAGACCCACTAAAGGGTTTTCCACCCATCGAACGAAAGTCTTTACATATCTTGGAGAAAGCATCTCCACACGGAGGAATGAAGGGAGATAGGGGAGGAGAAGGAGGAACGTCGGCCGGACCCACGGCAGCGGCCCTAGCCTCGAAATATTGACGAAACCAACCGGGTACATGAACACCCTCTGGTATCTCAGATGCTCCAAACATGTTGAAAAGAAAAAGAAAGAGTTTCAAAACAAGGGAAGCGAAAGAGAGATGTATGGCTTGCGGGGATTATGCTCCTTAAAGTAAACTTTCCTTGAAAATAGCTTCTTTAAAACAAGTTTTTGAAAATACTTTCTAGGAAAATAATACTTTTGAAAACACTTTTCAAAATTTTTATCTGTTCTTGTAACCATAGCTCTGATACCACGTGTAACACCCCATGGCCATTAATTCACTCACAAAGGGAATGCATTAATGTCATGAAGCGTTATAGTAGTATAGAACAGATAAATTACAAGACTAAATAAATAAAACACAGCGGAAGATAAAACTTATTTCATAGCATCATAACTTTCAAAACAAGCTTACATAAGTAGTCTCCAAAAACCATTACAACAGGATCAATTGTCTTATCCAAAAACTTCAAAGTACATAAAGAAGCAAATACTTAAATAACATAAATGCAAAAATCCCCACTGAGCATAAGCAAAGCCATAAAAATGAAAGAGTCCAAAGCGATACATCTACTCTCTTCAAGCAACTGAAAGAAATCGGCATTAAGCTATAGTATTCCATCCTTGCAAACTTGATGGGGGAAGGAAAGAAAAGAGGTGGAAACAAAACGGGTCAGACATAAAGTCTGGCGAGTCCAGTAATTTTAACAAATAATAGGTAAGGTAAATGATCAAGATAAATAGGCATCATGATATGGCTGTAACATAGATAAGATAGATACAAAGGATGGACAAGATGATTCCATTCCTAAGTACTAAGATAATCCTACACCTTGGCTAAGCGAACAACCCTCCAAGTACTAACCCCGAAGACCGAAGTCAACATCAGACTAGCACCCAAAGGACTATCCAACTCAACCAACATGTATTTCGTTACACCGCACTTTTGCTAAGTTACACCACATTACTTAATTACACTACACATCTACTAGTCTCTATTTACTAAAGGTTGATCCCTTCCCACTAACTATACCAAACTTGGTAGTTACTTGTACCTAGCTGCTATCGTAGGTGCCGGCTTGCTCCTACCACCGCTAAGGTACCCTTACCCTCCCCGTTCGTTCGGCTCCCTAAACCCCCCGTGCTAGCCCCACAGTGAGGTGTATCACTCCCCAAAGTGGAAACCCCGATACCAACATAAAATGCACGGCCATACCTACACGATGCAACAACGTCTTACCTACCAGCCCGGACCCATGCACGCACATGAACCCGTTGGACCCACGTTTCCACCGCTATTCACGTTTTGACCTCTTACGTTCAAGTCCAGTAAGCGTGCCCCATCCCCGGCCTAGTACCGGGCCCAATTAGATACTCAAACTAGTTACTGGTTGAAACAGGTCCCCCATCCGACACAAGCCTCCCACCTATGCTTGGTCCCCACTAGGTTTTTCTCCCATTTAACCATTTTAATTTAAATTTCCATGTCTTACACATGTTATGGTTAAGTCCATACTTACATGTCATTATTTACATGTCTTATCTTATTCCGGTTAAGTCCATATTTACATGTCATAATTTACATATCACCCCACTTGACCCTCTAACCATACCCATGTGTTATTGTGGTTAGTATTCCTTAATTCATTTCTCATGGCGAACGGTGGATGGCCTCCCACATTAGACCGAACACTTTGTGGCCGCTGGATTTGCCAGGCGGTTCCGGGGAGTCTTACACAACAAACTGGGTCTAACCTCATGCCATTAACCGTTACGCCTACAATTCATTCCTTTGACCTCTCACATTATACGACCAATTGTGGCAGCTGGATTTGCCGGGCGGTTCCGGGCAGTCTTACGCCACAATTGTGCCTAACCTCATGTCAAAGGTTTATTAATAATCGTATTTTACCCATACCCAATTTTCATGTCATGTATATCCAATTAAACATATAATTATGCTTATAATATTTCCTATTCCAAATTGTCACTAATTACATATTAATTAGCCTCAATTACAAATTTACAATTATAGGCAATTTCATCAATTCCACGTAATTCATACCCAAATATTCCAATTTCACATATTATCCAATTATCCAAAATATCCAATAATATCCAATTTTCCATATTTCACAATATTCCCATCGTTACCACGTATTCGCATTCACGCGTATTTTTAACATAAGCTCGAAGGTAGCCTAGATCCAAAAATAAAAAGGAATAGGGATAAGAAGCGAGAATCAAATCATAGAAAATTGGAATTAACACAACATCATGAAATAAAGGGGCGTGTAAACTGGCATTGAGGCATAATGACAGATTCAACATGAATAAACTGATAAAGGTATGAACTTTACATAGAAACATTGGCATATGATGACATGAATCGAAAAGGTGAAGACTTGGATGAGATTTAAACTACATACATACATATGAATCCTCTTTACAACTTCATCATGTTACTTTTAATCCCATTATATTGTGAAAATCACCGTACTCACCTTTCGTGGTTAAAGAATAGAATTGTGCACTGAAATTGGTGTAGAAACGTTGCGGTGTTGCTTATTCTTCTTCTTGAATTGTTGTAGAAGCTCTAATCTTTAATTTGAGTTGAAGTTGAACACTTGAGATTTGATTTAGAGGCGGCGGCTAGGGTTTAAGAGAGAATTTGACAGCATAATGGTGTCATAATTAATATTTATGAATTAGGGTTAGGTCTTAGGGTGTATATATAGGTGTAGGAAGTTATTTAGGCCTTAGGATTAACCCTAGAACTGATCTAGACCACTCAGATGCCATATTAGCCCTTAGGGCAAATCGGGCCATGGGTTGGCAGCCAAACACCCTGGATTGACCTCTAGTCGACCCAGCAAGGCTCAGGTCGACTTCAAAAATGGTGCGGTTCGGCTATTACCCCTCCCGATTCGCTATTTTGAACTTTTTTTTGAATATTTATTTATTTAAATAATTTTTATATACATATCTCTATATATATTTCTCTCATATGCATACAAACTTCATGGCTTAATAACTTCTTCATAACTAACCATTTTCACACTAAACCACTTTTTGAACTGCGTTCACACTAAGCCACTTTTTAGCCATTTCCCTAAAACAAAAATATGGCGCTGGCGTGGATCGAACTCTGTACCTCTTATATGCAAGTCACATATTCTAACCAAATGAGCTACTAAGTCTTTTGCTTACAAACCTTATACCAATGCTAAACATCATTCTTTTCTCATTCCTCTTTTTCAAATAAATTATTATTTAATTTGTTATTTTAATATTCTCAGAAAATACGGGGTGTTACATTATTATTTCAAATTTCAATGATAGAACAACAAACCTTATACTTCCTTTTACGATGGGCTAATTAATGTTGACATTGAATGTAATGTAACAAATAAAAGGACAAATAAAAATTCTTAAATTTCCTGTAATTAACTGAGCGGACCAGCATTTATCCTTTGTCAACTAGCTTTACGTTGCTTGATATTTTTGGCTATTACATCGATACTGAGATAATATTTCAGGGGCTAAATCAATGTTCATACAAATAATAATAATAACAGTATATGGAAAATATCAAAAAAATATCTCCCCATAAATAGAAATGCACTTTCAACGCTTAACCTAATTCTCTCCTTATAGCCTAATGCCTCATTTTTCTGTAGCCACATCTCTTTTTTTTCACAAATTTCAATGTCCTATTCACAACATTTCTTCATAAATCAAAATAAAATCAGTTATCCATCCTAAAATCGTAAAACAAATTGCATCAAGTGCATCTTGTGAGGGGCTTTACATCCATATAAAAAATCGTGGAACTCAATCGAATTGTCGGAAGCGACATCAACAGCAAACGCGGCAGGGCTCCGGTTTGGAACAAGTACATGGATTTATTCGCAGTTCGGAGATCATATTTAGATTCGTAACGAAGATTAGCAAATTGTGGAATTTTTTTTGGTTTCCTCGAAGTTTGATGTCACGCGACGTGGGGTATGGGCTGAAGTCGCATCTTACAAGGTGAGGGCGACTTCCAGGAAATGAGGATTAGTGGATGGAGATTTTGAAGGAGAGTTTGTATGTGAAGTTGAATTTGATTTTCATTGCGTAACGATGGAGATATGGCATAAGAAAGATGCGACAATGGGCAATGGCTGTTTGAACCTGGAAACGTGCACGACAGAATTAAAGGAGAAGAAGTTGGAGTGGCTGATGTGGAAGGTGGGTGACATGGCAAGTTTTATTGATTTTGGTCCATTTTTCGTTTTTATTTATTTATTTAATTTCCAACAGTAAAGCACATATAACTTTTGCATATGACTTCAGAATGAAACACGGTTTGTTGCATTGAAATCATGTCGACGAGCTTTTCGTGATGCCGCTGGTTTGGACTGACTCTGAGACTGTCAAATTATGGGCCTATTTTGGAGTTCAAATGCGTTCAAAACCAAAGTGAGTGATTAAACCCACTCATGCGTAACCAAAGTGTTCTAGTATTAGTTAAATTAATATTATGTCATGATATGATTGTATGGATTGATGTTTGACAGTTTAAATTTGCATATTTACATTTATTGCATCGATAGTGTAGTTAATCTTGACTGTTAAATATAGTTTTACAGTTAAGTAAAAATTCGACATTTAATAACTGTTTAAAACCCGACATCTGTAAATTTGTAAGTTTATATGACATTAGATTGTTTTATATGTATTGATGTAATGAATGGCCTGAATTTGATATGTTTGATGTATTGATGTTAATTGTGTGAACTTACCTATTATTCACATTTATTTATATATGACTATTATTCGTGTTGATTAATCCCAATCATTACCCCAGATGTTACGGGCATCGAATAAACCCGGGATGAATCATTAAAATGAATTAAGAACGTAGGTTGAAATGATAAATACCTATGACCCCGATTTGGATTGAAATAATATATATCCTTTCCCAAAATACTAAAATTAAAAATTTAAGTATCGCTTGACCATAGGATAGAAAATTATATATGGACACCTGTTGGTTAAATAAAAATTTGTTTTAACCTTGAATTTAGAAATGTTGTTTAAAAACGATAAGGATGATGTTTTTTTCATTGATTTCTTTTGAACTTGAACTTTGAGTTTTAAAATATAAACAAAAGATAAATAATTTAGTGTTGTAACTGAAGCTATAAAAATGAATTTGAATCGAGTTTATTTAAATTGAATTGTTTCATCCACCTTTGAAATTTATTTTAAATTAAACTCGATTTAAGTTATATCTGAATTGTGAAACTCAATATTTGTTTAAAATTGAAATCATTGAAAATGAGAATCTAATTTGGAATGTAACTATTTGAATTAATTTGATCGAATAGAAATGAATGTAAATTGGAAATTTAATCGGTGGAATTATTGAAAATTGAGTTGGTTGAATTGAAGTTGAAATATGACTTCAAGTTTAATTGAAAATGTTAGAGAAACGATTCTAATTCCAACTATAATATTTCAAATCATTTTATAAACTATTTTAATAATAATTATATATTTTTTCCTTTATTAACTATTTTACTTTATTACTATTTTATTTTATAAATTATTTTAAATAAATAATTTTATAATTAACTATTTATTTTATAAATTACTCAATGTATTAACTATATATTTTAATAAATTTGATAAATTCTATTTTAATTACAAGCTATTTATTTTCAAACTATTTCAATTATATATCTAAACTATTTTAAATATATTGTTAACTAATTTAATATTCAAATTATTAAAGTTGGAATTGTTTCAAGATTTTTAATTGGTTTAAATGGAAATTTTAGTATGAATAATATTCTATCTTGAATATTGAATGATTTTGGAAATCTGATATTTTGATATGAAGTATGAACCTTTTCGAAATGTAAAAGAACTGACCGGTGTGAAAAATGTAAACAATTGATTGTTAAAGAGATCGGGATCGAATATTGTCATACTCTCTGCCAATACCGAAAACCACTTTAACAACTGTGTACGTGGTGGAGTTCCAGAAATGGTGTTAGACGGATTTGGAGGCGATTATTGGATCGAAGAAAGAGAACGATGATGGATATCCTTGACCTATGGGTCATAATTAAAATGACGAAAACAGGGCTATACCGTGATCAAGTGGGATTAACTACCTCCATCGGCAACACTTCTTCTTTTATTACTATAGTCCCTCGGTTTGATGGATTTGATGTGCATCCGTAATTTGGGAGTGTTGTCCGAGGTGGGCTGTAGTCGCGGCTATGCGTTACCGCCAGTCCAAGCATGCAACTAGTATATTCATACTCTGGGCATTCCTCGTGTGCCTTGTCATATTATCCTGATCGAGCCCCCTACGATTTTGATTTAATGTTGCCGTATCACGGTGCATTCCTATCCACCGACGTATTGGTGTGTTATATGCAAACTGTATGGCAACGGTATAAACGGTGAAAGGGTAATAATGATAATCCCGCATACATTATTTTATTATGTTATATTTAACCATAAACATTATTATAATAGCGTATTATATTGTATAGTATTAGTCTGACGGATCCTTAAGAGATGGAAATTCCCGTAACATCTTCTAAGTTATTGCACTCATATTTTCAAATTAAATTTGATTTAACTAAAACGAGAATGATTTAGTTCTGATCCAAGTGTTTGTTGTGTTTTTTTTTGGCAATACGCTCGGGTCAGAGCGGGTTGCAGTTAGCGAAGTTTCACTTGCTTTGAAGATACCATTATGAAGATGAAGATGGAGCTCAACAGACATATTATTATTATTATTCTGCTGCAAATGCATTGGTATGTTGTATGTTAATTTACTTTGAGAATAGTTGTAAAATATAATCAAATGTATGTTTTTAACAGCTTCATGAACCGTTATTTAATTATTATATTTTGTCCTTCCGCTGTAAGATTCTGTATTTGTTTCCTTCTTTCTTCTTTTTCTTATTTTAATCCCAATAACTATCCGTATTTTTGATCTGTTTATGTCGACATTAATAATCAATTGTCGATTTGAACGGTCAAAAATCACGGATGTTACATTTGGTATCGGAGCTTTGGTTTAGCAAAAACCTTGGCTCTATTTGGGATTAACTCATTAGAGATAGGGATAAAATGCCCTAGAATGGGTTGGAGTGTATATAAGAGAGCGTACTTGTAATTTGAAATAAAAATAGTTTTGAATTGTGTTAATTTGTTCTATTGAGTATTTATGAATTCTGGTCGGTACTTGGGACGCCAAGGCATCGATAAGGATTTCTAAACACTTGAATTGGATTCGTTGACATAATATTGTTTTAAATTGTGTTTTATATATATATAATATTATTTGAGATATGTTATTTTTGATTTTGTTGATGATAATATTAAATTTTCATCATTTATTACTCGATTAATTAATAATTAAAACAATTGGTTGTTGATTGGTTTAAGAAAGTCAAATTTTGAAATTTATTTATAATAAAATAAGAAGTAAAATATGAATTTGAGAATTTGGTTTTGGGTGATTTTCTAACATTGATTTGCAAATAGTTTTGAAATAATATATTTATATTTTAAAAAGGGGTTTCATAAAGAAATTGTTTTAAGTAAATTATTGGAAAGAAAAAAAGTGTATACCCTCTTGTCCTTGGAAATGATTTCGATGATGAGTGCACGCATCATCGATGTTTATTTTCAAGAGTCTAAGTAGGGAGACATTTAATACTTTTTTTTACTTTGTTTTATGAAATTGAACTTTATTTAAATCTTTTACAGTATGGTTTTATGTAAACGATATATTATATGGAAAAAAAAGAACCCGAAATTTAGTTCTTGAAATCTTGAAGAAGTAATGAATTAAAACTTCTGAATTTTAAGAGAGTTATAATAAAAAAAATAAAAAACATAAGAATTGGATAATAAATTGAAAAGAACGGTAACCATTGAACTTATGTAATAATCAATTCGGTTCTATAACATGAATCACTTACCAATTAACTAAGAAGTTGAATGTTATAAGAATAAGCAATTAATTAATGCACAAGCATAAGAATGGAAAATCAAAGTAGAAAATTTTGATAGGTTATAAATAAAATTTAAGTTATGTAATAAAACGAGATATACTTAGTTACGTTGTGAAATTCAATTTAACTAAGTAACATGGATTAACCGAATCAATGAAATATCAATTAAGAAAATTATTTAGTAATACCCTAAATGTATTGATATTAATGATTGGTTTTGCGAAAATACAAGTGAAAAGGCTTATAATTATAAACTTAATGATGGTTGAACGAATTAATTAAAAACGAGCTCGTTGCGTAGCGGCAGTTCGTAATTTTTCGAATTAAAGCTTAAATGAAAGTATAAAGTCTAAAATAAGTTAGAATTCTTTGAAATAAGAATCTTTTGGAATATAATTTTCTAATGTAAGAAAAAATTTAGATTTCAACTTGTAGATTTTAAGATATGTGTAAATCAATTTTTTGGAAAAATCGCGGTTTGGTAATTCACGATTCTGAACTAAAATATTATGAAATTGGTTATGTAAACTAACAAACGAGACAAGTTGAATAAGAAATTATATGGCTAAATATATATGAATTGACAACTCCCTTACTACACCTTTTCGAGGATGAAAAGTTTTAAGTGGGGAAGAGTGTAACAACCCGTAATTTTCTATTATTTAATTTTTGAATTTATTATGATTTTTTTAGTATTTATGGTTATAAATAAAATTTGATGAC
This sequence comes from Allium sativum, assembly GCA_030737875.1. NCBI lineage: Eukaryota > Viridiplantae > Streptophyta > Magnoliopsida > Asparagales > Amaryllidaceae > Allium > Allium sativum. The sequence goes on along the minus strand of CM060915.1, from coordinate 972,650,153 downwards.
TTAATTATGTAACTTTATTTGTAAACTTAATTAGTTTGATTAAGTAATGTATTTTAGTTGTTTACAATAATAATAACTTGTAGTTATTGTAAATGAAATTTCAATTGGTTTGTAATTATAAATATTGAAATTTGTAATTAATATTAAAATGTTTGGATGAAATTGATTCATTTAATTTACAATTGAAATTCAAATGATTTGGTAAATAATCAATGTTGGAATTAAATACAAATAAAATTGATTTACAAAGTTAGTTTGAATTTATGTTGATTTGAGTAAAATTAACATGTTTTGAAATTAAATTGAAAATAAATGTTTATCTGGTAGAAAGCAGTTTAAATTGTTTAGAAATGTAATTGGAAATTTATAGAAAGTTATTAAGACTTAAAATGAATTGATTATTTTTAAAATTTAATTGCTCAATTAATTTGTATATCCAATTTAATATGATCTTTGATTTTTGGTATGACTTAATGATATCTTTTAGTAACATTTTCATATATAAATAGTTTTTTATTATTATCATTCATTTTTGTAAATGTTTGCATTGTCATGCACACTATTATTTCAAATTTCAATGAAAGAACAACAAATCTTAAACTTCCTTTTACGATGGTCTAACTAATGTTGATGTTGAATGTAATGTAACAAATAAAAGGACAAATAAAAATTCTTTAATTTCTTGTAATTAACTGAGCGGACCGGCATTTATCCTTTGTCAACTAGCTTTACGTTGCCTGATATGTTTGGCTATTACATTGATACTAAGATAATATTTCAGGGGCTAAATCAATGTTCATAAAAATAATAATAATAATGATATATTTCAAATATCAAAAAAAAAAAAAAAAAAAATCTCCCTATAAATAGAAATGCACTTTCAATGCTTAACCTAATTCTCTCCTTATAGCCTAATGCCTCATTTTTCTGTAGCCGCATCTCTTTTTTTTCTTCACAAATTTCAATGGGCTATTCACAACATTTCTTCATAAATCAAAATAAAATTACTTATCCATCCTAAAATCGTAAAACAAATTGCATCAAGTTCATCTCGAGAGGAGCTTTAAACCCATATAAAAAATAGTGGAACTCAAACGAATTGTCGGAAGCGACGTCAACAGCAAACGCGGTAGGGCTCGGATTTGGAACAAGTACATGGATTTATTCGCGGTTTGGAGATCATATTTAGATTCGTAATGAAGATTAGCAACTTGTGGAATTTTTTGTGGGTTTCCTCGAAGTTTGGTGTCGCGCGACGTGGGGGATGGGCTGAAGTCGCATCTTACAATGTGACGGCAAGTTCCAGGGAATGAGGATTAGTGGATGGAGCTTTTGAAGGAGAGTTTGTATGCGAAGTCGGATTTGATTTTCATTGCGTAACGATGGAGATATGGCATAAGAAAGATGCGGCAATGGCTGTCTGAACCTGCAAATGCGCACGACAGAATTGAAGGAGAAGAAGTTGGAGTGGCTGACGTGGAAGGTGGGTGATATGGCAAGTTTTATTGATTTTGGTCCATTTTTCGTTTTTATTTATTTAATTTCCAATAGTAAAGCACATATAACTTTTGCATATGACTTCAAAATGACACGCGGTTTGTTGCGTTGGAATCGTGTCGACGAGCTCTTCGTGATGCCTCTGGTTTGGACTGACTCTGAGACTATCAAATTTTGGGCCTATTTTGGAGTTCAAATGCGTTTAGAACCAAGGTGAGTGATTAAACCCACTCACGCATAACCAAAGTGTTCTAATATTAGTTAAATTAATATTATGTCATGATATGATTATATGGATTGATGTTTGATAGTTTAAATTTGCATATTTACTGAAGCGACCCGAACTTCCCCGGTCTCAGAAGAGATGAGAAAGAACGAATTACTGTGAGGACAAGACAAATCAGAACGCAGACGGAAGAATACTTCATTGTTATTACAACAATTCCATCAGATACAAGAATATACATAGTATAATTGAATAAATTACATTCGATAAATATCAGAGATTACAATAAATTACATAGCAGTGGAAAAAGAAATACAAAGCACAACTGAAGGTGATATACGGATACAGAGCTTTCCGAATATCATTTCAGCTGTAAACCAGGATCCTGTGAATATAAATCTGCAAAACCAAAACTACTAGCTGCCCGTGTCGAAAATAGGGGCACCCAGAGTTTAGGTTAAAACAATAAACTCCAGGTCAGTCATGTGACTGGTGTGAGAACTAAAACAGTTATTTAAAATTTGACTTTAAAAGAGAGTAATTCAAGGGACCACGCCGTATAACACGGAACGGGTTTCCTCCCAAGAATACCAGTGCATGTCAATAAACAACGCAATGCTTTTTCGAAAAATGAAGCTATTTTAAGACCCAGGTCCCATCACACAATGCAACGCAAGCCGGAGGATAGGGTTTTACCATATAACAGCCAAACATGCTTGGTACGTTTAAAACAAATCATTTGATATTATAATAAGTTTATAGTGTCAAAACATTTTCAATCATAAATATCAATCCTAGGCGGCATGGGTACCATCTATCATGTCGTCATACTAAGCTCTACAAATAAAACCGAATTACACGTATTGGAAATTGGATTTCCGTCATGAGTCGAGGCAAGGGGCAAGCTCCTCTCCGCTTCGAGACACTCTAGCAAATGCCTCGGGACTACACACTCTGGGCAACCCCGGATTCGGCTGGGCCGGTCCTCTCTTACGTTTGAGGATTAATTATGCCTGAACACACGTTTCCCGGTCCTTACAGACCTATAATCGAGGCACCTCATTCCAACAACCACAAAGGTGAAAAGTATATAAATGTCAGGGCTGGTAAGTCACTGACACCACCAAAGGTAGAAAGAAACGTCGTGCTCTCCCAGCGGTCCGTATCCCGTTTTTGACTCATACCGAGGTGTGAGGCTCGCGAATCCATGCTATACACAAAGCTGCCACGTAGGCCGTGCTTTGATCATCAACCACAAGACTTTGCTTTTCAACAAAAGCCTTGATCCATGCAACTCAGTGTGCCACACAGGCAATTCATGCCATGCGATTGATATCTATCGATATATAACCTCTAAGCTCGTACGTCTTAGAGAAGGGCGTTAAGCAAGAGAATAAATTCTCCGCCGCCAAACAGATATATATTTAACAGAAATCAATCAACACAGAATAAAATCCAATGTCAGACACACAATCCATTTACAAGTTCATTCTGGGTCTGAACGAAACCGGAGGCTCTTTCCTCGCATATCCATCGATCTCCAAGTACGTCTGGACGACCACTAACTGATTCCCTCATCTTGGGTGTACAGCCCAATCAAGATCATCAGTAATCACCCAAACGAATTGAAGACTTCCGGTCTTCAACCACCGTCTTCATCTTCTACATATCGTCGAATCGGTTATTCAGAATGGGTATAAACCCGGGCTTTCCGAACAACCCGCGTATATTAAAAACAAATGTTACACAAACACAACATACGCCTCATTCCAATTTGTATTCTCAATTCTTAGGGAAAGGTTCCCATTAATTTTATCTAAGATAAATTCTTTAAAATTTATCCTGTAATCTTCTTTTGGATGTCATTTCAAACCAAATTATGGTTTTCCAAACTAGTCGAGATCAGCGAACCACACCGAAGTAATTATTTATTCTATTTCCCAATCCCAACCTATTCATCCCATGAAGCAAAACTGGTAATACTCCACATCTAACACCACAGTGTTATTGGTAAAATTAATTACCATTTCACGTTCAAACCTAATTAAAGATTTAACTATCGCTTTGGAGCAAAACTGGTAATACTCCATTCTCGCTCACTTTCTAAAGTTGATAATTCAAATTATCAGTTCACATTTCAATCTAATTACAGATTCATTAAAACTCCCTTTTCTGGGTTAAAGAACTAATGTCATTTAAAACATAGTTCACGACAAACCCAAATCTCATTCTATTTATTATCGGGTTAAAGAACAAGTGTTATTTAAAAACACCCTTCACGATAAACCCACAAATCAATTCTATTTAAAACCCATCTCAAATCCAATTTATTTATTTAAAATAAATGGTTTTTTACTTTAGTTCTAAACTAGTTCATTTCGATAAAAATCTATTTTTATCTTTTCAAATATGGAGTTTTTCATCCCAATTTTTCCCAAATCATTTCTTATGATTTTACACAAATTATTACTATTTTTAATAATTTTATCAAGGCCCGTACAGTCGATTTCCATCAACGGCCATCGAACTGCACTTACATCGACCTTTTCCAAATTTGATTTGGACGTATCTCCAAATCCAACCGTTAGATTTCAAATTTCCAATATTCGTTAGAAAGCTCTTTTCGATACGAACCCAACGGTTCCGGTTTTAGGAGAATCCGACGGTCGGATCTCCCGTAATGTCCGTTTGAAATAAATGGTCGAAATTCACGAACTGTCGCGGCGCGGCGCGTTCTATTCGGGCCATTATATATATATATATATATTATATTTCGTCGATTCCTATTTAAAACGAATTATATAAATAGTTTTAAATTCGTTTCAAAAACATTTCAACTTCTATTTCCAATTCAAATCAAAATTGAATTTTCCTTATAAATTCGTTTCAAAATTCATTTAAATTCAATTCGAATTCAATTCGTTTTCCATTCAAATCAAATTTGTTATATATTCAATTCAAATTGGTTTTCTATTCAATTCAATTCGAAATCGTTTTATATTCAATTTATTTCGAAATCGTTTTATATTCAATTCATTTCGAAATCGTTTTATATTCAATTCATTTCGAAATCGTTTTATATTCAATTCATTTCGAAATCGTTTTATATTCAATTCATTTCGAAATTGTTTTATATTCAATTCATTTCGAAATTGTTTTATATTCAATTCATTTCGAAATCGTTTTATATTCAATTCATTTCGAAATCATTTTATATTCAATTCATTTCGAAATTGTTTTATATTCAATTCATTTCGAAATCGTTTTATATTCAATTCATTTCGAAATCGTTTTATATTCAATTCATTTTGAAATCGTTTTATATTCAATTCAAATTGGTTTTCTATTCAAATCAAATCAAATTCGAATATACTCGATATAAATATCGCTCGCGTCGAAATAGCGCATCTCTAATCAATACGGCTTTATATTCAACAAATGGATCTATATTTCTTTCAATACACGACTCTATATCTTTGTCAACACACGACTAATCTCAACGAATGAGTACTGTCCATGTGTGACTATTTTTGTTATTTAATATATTTTATAAAAATTATGGTATCTATCGTTTGATTTAGAATCAGACTCCAACCGTAAATTAGTAAGAGAACGATTCCCTGAATATTAACCCCGAAGGCCGAAACCAACATCAGATCAATATCCAGGAGACCACTCATCTTATCTATTTTCCAGTTAGTTTCTAATTTTATATACGATAAAGATGTAAATTTTATTGTTAAAATATTTCGTTCAACACATGACTAATCTCAACGGATGAGTACAGTCAACACATGAACCTTTTTTTTATAATATTCTTTATCTTTTAAATTGGAATGAGGCCCAATCAATTACCATATAAAGTTAATTATATGGATTCCATACAACACATGTATTAATAGCAACGATAAATAATCAACCATCATCCAAAGTGCACAACACTGTATAAGCATCAAATGTAGATATCTAACGCTTATAACAGCCTGTCAATCAATCGATCGACATACAACCAATTATTGGGATTATTGTATGTCGTATTTTATCCCAATACCCGTGTGGGGTTTCAAATCAACAAACACAGATTTTATTAGTGCAGTTGGGCGATGTGTAAAATTTATCGTCCCAATCAATGTCCTTCAAATAGGTGTACATAAACAAACCGTCCGGTTTGTAAATGAATATTTATTTATTCACATTCACGTTAAAAATTATATTTTTAACGACCAAATATTTTATTTTAACACATGAATTTTTATTCAGTTCATTTACAAAATAAAAATGATATTTTTATTTTTCTAACTTATTTTAGAAAATTTCGGCGGCATAACGGCACGATACTAGAAATGGGACAAGGCCTAGCCTTATCCCCGGTCTAGTGAAGGCCCACGCCATTCACACATCAATCCAATCAATTTCATTTCACCAAACAATTCAATTCAACTCAAATAATCTAACCAACTACACAACCAAACAAACAAGTCCATGGTCTGTGGACGATTGTGTCGGGTGCTACTAAACACATCTGCATCCTAGTATATATATATATAACTAGAAAAGAAATTGAAGAGTGAGAAATTCTCACCGATAGCTATCCTAACTCCAAGACACTTCATTTATAGAAATCTTCGTCATGATCGCCTTTTTGTCATCTTCGTTGCCCGTATCCACTACATATATAAAAATCACATTTTTACTTCGCTATTCAATATATAAAAATCGAATTTTTACTTCGCTATTCAATATATAAAAATCGAATTTTTACTTCGCTATTCAATATAAAAAAATCGAATTTTTACTTCGCTATTCAATATATAAAAATCGAATTTTTACTTCGCTATTCAATATATAAAAATCGAATTTTTACTTCGCTATTCAAGATATAAAAATCGAATTTTTTACTTCGCTATTCAATATATAAAAATCAAATTTTTACTTCGCTATTCAATATATAAAAATCAAATTTTTACTTCGCTATTCAATATATAAAAATCGAATTTTTACTTCGCTATTCAATATATAAAAATCACATTTTTTTACACTGCTATTATATATAAAGATTTCGCCTTTTCAAATATAAAGATTTCGCCTTTTCCATTTCAAAAAAATCTAATCTTTTCTATTTTAAAAATCTAATCTTTTCTATTTTAAAAATCTAATCTTTTCTATTTTAAAAATCTAATCTTTTCTAAATTTTTTTTGGTAGGTTATATATATATAATCTGATTTTAATTCAACGGGATTATCAAAAAAAAAACATACTTTTTTTTATTTAACACAGACATATAATAAAACAAAGTAAAGTAAAAAAGAATCAGTGTACTCACTGTTGATGAACGCATGAGTTGGAGGAAAGAGAGGCAGCGGGTGTACTAGGGTCGGCGGAGCATCGACAGCGGCTCCTCTGGCGATCTGTGAGGGCCCACGTGTGGGACGATGGCTCAACGGATCCGAGATTCGATGACGTGGACCGAGCGGCTTCTGATCGAGGTGGGAGCTTGGGGTTTTGAACGGTGGAGGGGGCCGAGGTGCCCTAGGCGGTGACGGTGGTCAGGGTAAGGGGGTCGGCGAAGGGGAGAGAGGGGGGTGGTTCTGTCGCGTCGATCGCGGCTGAGGATAAGGGGGGGACGCTGGATGATCGGTGGTGGCAGCGGCGGTGGAGGAAGCCGCTCCACCCCTCCGTCCTCTTTTTTTATTTAATCTGAATCGGGTTTGAAAAATAAAGGGGGGGGGGGGCAGAGGAATTTAAGGGGAGGAGAGGAATATTTTTTTATTTAATTATTTAATTCAAAAAGTTGACTTTTACATACGACCTCTAAACGAGGCCCACCGCCTGTCGTCCATAGCTAATTACCCCCATTCCGAACACAATGGGATATGTATCGCAAGCTGATTTGACTGTTTCGATCAGTTTTCGTCAAAATCAACATATAACTCTATATATTGAATTTGAACATGCATTTCAATTTACCGGGGTCACATACGAACTCTAAGAATTCCAGAAAAATATTTTCTAGCTTCGTATTGACGATACGGTCGTAACAAAACTAGTTTCGTCGAATTCTGAGACCGTTGGAAAAATGACCATTTTCCAGTCAATTAAAATCAACTAAAACTGGTAAAACGCGTTTTCCTTTGCCACGCTCACATACTGATTCGAAAAATTATGAAATTTGGAATCTAGCAATAATTTGACATCACGGATCCAACAAAAGTGGTTTCGTCGAAATCCGAGGTCGTTTGCAAAATTCCCATTTTTAAGGGCCTGAATTCCATAACGACTATTCAGAATTTTCAACTGGACAAATCTTTTGATTCTCGCTATGAAATCTCGATTTTTCGGATTCGTTGGAAAGATATTCCCAATTAGATCCTATCATTTTTGGTTTCGCTAAAATCTGGTTTATTTTGCACCCGGTATGTTCAATTGAAGTTTGAAATCGAATTATCGAACTACCGCGCCATTTTCAATTCCTTTTATAATTATATATAATTATTTATATTCTAACGATGACGTATATAATATATACGTTCGAATTATATTCAAAATAAATTTCTCATTGATATTATTTAAAATAATCTACTTTAAATATTCAAAATTCGCTAAAATTGCCAAAATAAAAATTTTAAACTGGCCCAGATTTTCGGGTTGTAACAATCTCCCCCACTTAAAACTTTTCGTCCCCGAAAAGGAACAAAGTCGAAAGTGGTTTGATTAGTCAATTCTACGTTCGATCTGGCTTCCATTCTCCAACTTTTCAGTTTCTGAGAATTTTCAAATTCTTCAAAAATTTGGCTAACACCCTAAATTTTCGAAAAATTTCGCCATAACCTCCCCTGCACCGGGAGCCACGGGTAAATCCCGAAATTGCCATATAGGCCTTCTGATCTCAAAAAAAAAAGCCAAGCGGCTAACCAATCGGCTCATAAAATCATCATCACCCAAACAAAACAGTAAATTATGATAAACATGTACCTATTTGTCGGGCAAACAAATTTTATTCTCTGCTCTAGCCTCCTTGCTATGACCTGTTCAATGTAAGTATATGTATATGCAAGCAAATGCGACCAGTTTTCGATACAGTTCAAAATTTGGTGCAATTAGGCATAATGGTTCAAAATTATCAAACAAATAAACAAACAACACAAACATCAATCAATTAGTGGATTAACGTTTCAAATTCATAATTTTGATATATATACAGAAAATCTTGTTGTTGATGCCAATTCACAACAATAAATCTAACTATATTAGTTTTGGTTTTCACACCAGTCTAATGGAAATATATAGATATCACACCTTCGAAACACGAACGTAAATACTGATGATGCACGTGCTATCATCAGTACCATCTCTGGGCGACTAGAATGTGATTCTATATCTATCTAATATATTAAAACTTCGAATATACGTTCATGACGCGTATATGCAAAACCTTTATATACTAGATTGTCCAAATTCAAAATAAATAAATAATCAAATACGTTTAAAATGGTTTAAATTTTCAAAACAAAATTGTTTTCAATTGAAAAATATACTCTTCACACTTGTTCTAGAATACTACTGATCCTATCTCTAACGAGTCATTCTAATTGGATATTACTAATCCAATATCTGATGAATACTTTCGTATGGTTCTAATGTGTCTTGTTCTCGAGCTCTGTAAACCAAAGCTCTGATACCAAATGAAGCGACCCGAACTTCCCCGGTCTCCGAAGAGATGAGAAAGAACGAATTACTGTGAGGACAAGACAAATCAGAACGCAGACGGAAGAACACTTCATTGTTATTACAACAATTCCATCAGATACAAGAATATACAGAGTATAATTGAATAAATTACATTCGATAAATATCAGAGATTACAATAAATTACATAGCAGCGGAAAAAAAAAATACAAAGCACAACTGATTGTGATATACGGATACAGAGCTTTCCGGATATCATTTCAACTGTAAACCAGGATCCTGTGAATATAAATCTGCAAAACCAAAACTACTAGCTGCCCGTGTCGAAAATAGGGGCACCCAGAGTTTAGGTTAAAACAATAAACTCCAGGTCAGTCATGTGACTGGTGTGAGAACTAAAACAGTTATTTAAAATTTGACTTTAAAAGAGAGTAATTCAAGGGACCACGCCGTATAACACGAAACAGGTTTCCTCCCAAGAATACCAGTGCATATCAGTAAACAACGCAAGGCTTTTTCGAAAAATGAAGCTATTATAAGACCCAGGTCCCATCACACAATGCAACGCAAGCCGGAGGATAGGGTTTTACCTTATAACAGCCAAACATGCTTGGTACATTCAAAACAAATCATTTGATACTATAATAAGTGTATAGTGTCAAAACATTTTCAATCATAAATATCAATCCTAGGCGGCATGGGTACCATCTATCATGTCGTCATACTAGGCTCTACAAATAAAACCGAATTATACGTATTGGAAATTGGATTTCCGTCATGAGTCGAGGCAAGGGGCAAGCTCCTCTCCACTTCGAGACACTCTAGCAAATGCCTCGGGACTACACACTCTGGGCAACCCCGGATTCGGCTGGGTCGGTCCTCTCTTACATTTGAGGATTAATTATGCCTGAACACACGTTTCCAGGTCCTTACAGACCTATAATCGAGGCGCCTCATTCCAACAACCACAAAGGTGAAAAGTATATAAATGTCAGGGCTGGTAAGTCACTGACACCACCAAAGCTAGAAAGAAACGTCGTGCTCTCCCAGCGGTCTGTATCCCGTTTTTGACTCATACCGAGGTGTGAGGCTCGCGAATCCACACTATACACAAAGCTGCCACGTAGGCCGTGCTTTGATCATCAACCACAAGACTTTGCTTTTCAACAAAAGCATTGATCCATGCAACTCAGTGTGCCACACAGGCAATTCATGCCATGCGATTGATATCTATCGATATATAACCTCTAAGCTCGTACGTCTCAGAGAAGAGCGTTAAGCAAGAGAATAAATTCTCCGCCGCCAAACAGATATATATTTAACAGAAATCAATCAACACAGAATAAAATCCAATGTCAGACACACAATCCATTTACAAGTTCATTCTGGGTCTGAACGAAACCGGAGGCTCTTTCCTCGCATATCCATCGATCTCCAAGTACGTCTGGACGACCACTAACTGATTCCCTCATCTTGGGTGTACAGCCCAATCAAGATCATTAGTAATCACCCAAACGATGTGAAGACTTCCGGTCTTCAACCATCGTCTTCATCTTCTACATATCGTCGAATCGGTTATTCAGAATGGGTATAAACCCGGGCTTTCCGAACAACCCGCGTATATTAAAAACAAATGTTACACAAACACAACATACGCCTCATTCCAATTCGTATTCTCAATTCTTAGGGAAAGGTTCCCATTAATTTTATCCAAGATAAATTCTTTAAAATTAATCCTGTAATCTTCTTTTGGATGTCATTTCAAACCAAATTATGGTTTTCCAAACTAGTCGAGATTAGCGAACCACACCGAAATAATTATTTATTTTATTTCCCAATCCCAACCTATTCATCCCACGAAGCAAAATTGGTAATACTCCACATCTAACACCACAGTGTTATAGGTAAAATTAATTACCATTTCACGTTCAAACCTAATTAAAGATTTAACTATCGCTTTGGAGCAAAACTGGTAATACTCCATTCTCGCTCACTTTCTAAAGTTGATAATTCAAATTATCAGTTCACATTTCAATCTAATTACAGATTCATTAAAACTCCCTTTTCTGGGTTAAAGAACTAATGTCATTTAAAACATAGTTCACGACAAACCCAAATCTCATTCTATTTATTATCGGGTTAAAGAACAAGTGTTATTTTAAAACACCCTTCACGATAAACCCACAAATCAATTCTATTAAAAACCCATCTCAAATCCAATTTATTTATTTAAAATAAATGGGTTTTTACTTTAGTTCTAAACTAGTTCATTTCGATAAAAATCTATTTTTATCTTTTCAAATATGGAGTTTTTCATCCCAATTTTTCCCAAATCATTTCTTATGATTTTACACAAATTATTACTATTTTTAATAATTTTATCAAGGCCCGTACAGTCGATTTCCATCAACGGCCATCGAACTGCACTTACAGCGACCTTTTCCAAATTTGATTTGGACGTATCTCCAAATCCAACCGTTAGATTTCAAATTTCCAATATTCGTTAGAAAGCTCTTTTCGATACGAACCCAACGGTTCCGGTTTTAGGAGAATCCGACGGTCGGATCTCCCGTAATGTCCGTTTGAAATAAATGGTCGAAATTCACGAACTGCCGCGGCGCGGCGCGTTCTATTCGGGCCATTATATTATATATATATATATATATATATATATATATAATATATATTTCGTCGATTCCTATTTAAAACGAATTATATAAATAGTTTTAAATTCGTTTCATAAACATTTCAACTTCTATTTCCAATTCAAATCAAAATTGAATTTTTCCTTATAAATTCGTTTCAAAATTCATTTAAATTCAATTCGAATTCAATTCGTTTTCCATTCAAATCAAATTTGTTATATATTCAATTCAAATTGGTTTTCTATTCAATTCAATTCGAAATCGTTTTATATTCAATTTATTTCGAAATCGTTTTATATTCAATTCATTTCGAAATCGTTTGTATATTCAATTCATTTCGAAATCGTTTTATATTCAATTCATTTCGAAATCGTTTTATATTCAATTCATTTCGAAATCGTTTTATATTCAATTCATTTCGAAATCGTTTTATATTCAATTCATTTCGAAATCGTTTTATATTCAATTCATTTCGAAATCGTTTTATATTCAATTCAAATTGGTTTTATATTCAAATCAAATTCGAATATACTCGATATAAATATCGCTCGCATCGAAATAGCGCATCTTTAATCAACACGGCTTTATATTCAACAAATGGATCTATATTTCTTTCAATACACGACTCTATATCTTTGTCAACACACGACTAATCTCAACGAATGAGTACTGTCCATGTGTGACTATTTTTGTTATTTAATATATTTTATAAAAATTATGGTATCTATCGTTTGATTTAGAATCAGACTCCAACCGTAAATTAGTAAGAGAACGATTCCCTGAATATTAACCCCGAAGGCCGAAACCAACATCAAATCACTATCCAGGAGACCACTCATCTTATCTATTTTTCAGTTAGTTTCTAATTTTATATACGATAAAGATGTAAATTTTATTGTTAAAATATTTCGTTCAACACATGACTAATCTCAACGGATGAGTACAGTCAACACATGAACCTTTATTTTATAATATTCTTTATCTTCTAAATTGGAATGAGGCCCAATCAATTACCATATAAAGTTAATTATATGGATTCCATACAACACATGTATTAATAGCAACGATAAATAATCAACCATCATCCAAAGTGCACAACACTGTATAAGCATCAAATGTAGATATCTAACGCTTATAACAGCCTGTCAATCAATCGATCGACATACAACCAATTATTGGGTTTAGTGTATGTCGTATTTTATCCCAATACCCGTGTGGGGTTTCAAATCAACAAACACAGATTTTATTTGTGCAGTTGGGCGATGTATAAAATTTATCGTCCCAATCAATGTCCTTCAAATAGGTGTACATAAACAAACCGTCCGGTTTGTAAATGAATATTTATTTATTCACATTCACGATAAAAATTATATTTTTAACGATCAAATATTTTATTTTAACACATGAATTTTTATTCAGTTCATTTACAAAATAAAAATGATATTTTTATTTTTCTAACTTATTTTAGAAAATTTCGACGGCATAACGGCACGATACTAGAAACGGGACAAGGCCTAGCCATATCCCCGGTCTAGTGAAGGCCCACTCCATTCACACATCAATCCAATCAATTTCATTTCACCAAACAATTCAATTCAACTCAAATAATCTAACCAACTACACAACCAAACAAACAAGTCCATGGTCTGTGGACGATTGTGTCGGGTGCTACTAAACACCGTCTGCATCCTAGTATATATATATAACTAGAAAAAGAAATTGAAGAGTGAGAAATTCTCACCGATAGCTATCCTAACTCCATGACACTTCATTTATAGAAATCTTCGCCGTGATCGCCTTTTTGTCATCTTCGTTGCCCGTATCCACTACATATATAAAAATCACATTTTTACTTCGCTATTCAATATATAAAAATCGAATTTTTACTTCGTGATTCAATATATAAAAATCGAATTTTTACTTCGCTATTCAATATAAAAAAAATCGAATTTTTACTTCGCTATTCAATATAAAAAAAATCGAATTTTTACTTCGCTATTCAATATATAAAAATCGAATTTTTACTTCGCTATTCAATATATAAAAATCGAATTTTTACTTCGCTATTCAATATATAAAAATCGAATTTTTACTTCGTTATTCAATATATAAAAATCACATTTTTTTTACACTGCTATTATATATAAAGATTTCGCCTTTTCAAATATAAAGATTTCGCCTTTTCCATTTCAAAAAAATCTAATCTTTTCTATTTTAAAAATCTAATCTTTTCTATTTTAAAAATCTAATCTTTTCTATTTTAAAAATCTAATCTTTTCTATTTTAAAAATCTAATCTTTTCTATTTATTTTTTTGGTAGGTTATATATATATATAATCCGATTTTAATTCAACGGGATTATCAAAAAAAAAACATACTTTTTTTATTTAACACAGACATATAATAAAACAAAGTAAAGTAAAAAAGAATCAGTGTACTCACTGTTGATGAACGCAGGAGTAGGAGGAAAGAGAGGCAGCGGGTGTACTAGGGTCGGCGGAGCATCGACAGCGGCTCCTCCGGCGATCTGTGAGGGCCCACGTGTGGGACGATGGCTCAACGGATCTGAGATTCAATGACGTGGACCGAGCGGCTTCTGATCGAGGTGGGAGCTTGGGGTTTTGAACGGTGGAGGGCGCTGAGGTGCCCTAGGCGGTGATGGTGGTCGGGGTAAGGGGGTCGGCGAAGGGGAGAGAGGGGGGGTTCTGTCGCGTCGATCGCGACTGAGGATAAGGGGGGGGGACGCTGGATGATCGGTGGTGGCAGCGGCGGTGGAGGAAGCCGCTCCACCCCTCCGTCCTCTTCTCTCTTTTTTTATTTAATCTGAATCGGGTTTGAAAAATAAAGGGGGGGGGGCAGAGGAATTTAAGGGGAGGAGAGGAATATTTTTTTATTTAATTATTTAATTCAAAAAGTTGACTTTTACATACGACCTCTAAACGAGGCCCACCGCCTGTCGTCCATAGCTAATTACCCCCATTCCGAACACAATGGGATATGTATCGCAAGCTGATTTGACCGTTTCGATCAGTTTTCGTCAAAATCAACATATAACTCTATATATCGAATTTGAACACGCATTTCAATTTACCGGGGTCACATACGAACTCTAAGAATTCCAAAAAAATATTTTCTAGCTTCGTATTGACGATACGGTCCTTACAAAACTAGTTTCGTCGAATTCTGAGACCGTTGGAAAAATGACCATTTTCCAGTCGATTAAAATCAACTGAAACTGGTAAAACGCGTTTTCCTTTGCCACGCTCACATACTGATTCGAAAAATTATGAAATTTGGAATCTAGCAATAATTTGACATCACGGATCCAACAAAAGTGGTTTCGTCGAAATCCGATGACGTTTGCAAAATTCCCATTTTTAAGGGTCTGAATTCCATAGCGACTATTCAGAATTTTCAACTGGACAAATCTTTTGATTCTCGCTATGAAATCTCGATTTTTCGGATTCGTTGGAAAGATATTCCCAATTAGATCCTATCATTTTTGGTTTCGCTAAAATCTGGTTTATTTTGCACCCGGTATGTTCAATTGAAGTTTGAAATCGAATTATCGAACTACCGCGCCATTTTCAATTCCTTTTATAATTATATATAATTATTTATATTCTAACGACGACGTATATAATATATACGTTCGAATTATATTTAAAATAAATTTCTCATTGATATTATTTAAAATAATCTATTTTAAATATTCAAAATTCGCTAAAATTGCCAAAATAAAAATTTTAAACTGGCCCAGATTTTCGGGTTGTTACATTTACATTTATTTGCATCGATAGTGTAGTTAATTGTAACGATGCGGATTTCGGCCGGGCCTAATCGACCGCTAAAACGACCAAGACCGTTCGAATCCCGTATACTGTAACGACCCAGGATTTTAGGGCCAAAATAAATTTTTATGTTAATGAATTTAAAGTATTTTAAATGATTGATTTATTTTAATCGAAGTTAAAACGAATAAATTTAATTTATATATAAAAGGAATTGAAAACAAGCGCTGCAGTTTGAAATTTTAATTTGAAACTTTAACTGAATGTACAGGATGCAAAATTTAACGGATTTTAGTGAAACCAAAAATATTGGAATCTATTTAAAAATATCTTTCCAACGAATCCGAAAAATCGAAATTTCATAACGGGAATCAAAAGTTATGGCCAATTCAATATTTAGAAAGGTCGCTATGAAATTTATAAGGGCCAAAATGCTACATTTTGCAGAATAAGGAATTAGGACCCGAAACCATCTCCATTGGTTTTAGAATGTTGTTTACATATAAAAATGACTATAAGAACTTATATTTTTGAGTTTCGGAAAAATTCCACTATTTTTGGTATTTTTAAATATTAAAATATACACCTGAAAAATAGAATTTTTGCAAACGAACTCCGAATTCGACGAAACCAGTTTCTATGGATTCGGAATATTAAATTAAGGTTAAATTATAAAATTTATAATTTTTGGAATTATTTTGTGGCCTGTATAATTTTTACAGTGGAAATACAGCCTATTTTCAGACTTCGGAAATTTATAATAAATTCATACGGAATCGGAAAATTACGAAATCAGGTTCGTTGGGTTCGTAATGACCTGAAATAATTATGTTTAAAATTTTATTAATTTTGAAATCAGCATGTATTTATAAGAATTTCTGAATTGAAGAAAACAGTTGGAAATTGAGTAACTGGGCACGTAATGATATTTGGGCCCAAACCAAAATTAAACCCATGGTATATATTATCTTTTTTCTGAGATTTAGGGCTGAAATTCGAAATGCTCAGCAGCCACTTCTATTTTCCATCATTTTTCTCAATTTCCATGGCGGCTCTCTCTTCCTCTAAAATTTGTCGAAAATAAAATCTCTTCAAACCATAGCAAATTATATGTCCTCTCGAAGGTCTCGACGATACGAAGCTAATGGTATAGTCGGTTTTGTCAAACAGCGCTCGGATTCGCCGGAATCTCGTCTTAAAGCTCGCTGTTTTCGAAATTCAGAAGCTCAAAACGTAAATCAAGGAATTCCCGTGAATCGAGGAAGAATTAGACGAAGTCACGAACACGGAAGTTCTTCGTCTACGTGAGGTGGAGGTGCTCGCCAAATTTCAGGCAGTTTGGAGGTGTGAGGCGGCCTGTGGGACCCGCGAGGCGAAATCCTTTCTAGGCGATTTCCCGATGATCGGAGAAGCTTTAGGGGCGGCTCTTTCTGGTGGTGGTGCGTCTCGCCAAGACGAAGACATTGGCGGTGGTCCCGTGGCGTCAGGTGGCCCGAGGCAGCGGCAAAGTGCGGTCAAAGTTCGGCGGTGAACAGTGTTTTCGGTCAACGGGCTGAGGGTATTTTCTATTTTATTTTTAAATTATTTAATTAATTTCCAGAACTTTAAAATTGCATAACTCACTCATACGAAGTCGAAAATCGACGATTTCAGGTGCGTTGGGATCGTGGCGACGAGATGGACGCGTGGACACTAATTTTGTCCAATTCTGAGACAGTGAAATTTTTAGGTATTTTCACGAATATTAATTAATTATTTAATTACCCGATCTTTAAAAATTCATAACTCTTTCATACGAGGTCCGTTTGACGAACCGTAAATTGCGTTGGAATCACAAAATTAAGAGCTTCGCGATGGCGCAGACCGCAGCTGAAAAGGAGACAGTAAAATTTTGGCCAAAAAATTCAATGTGAGAATCCTTTATTTAAAAATTTTACATTAAAATAAACTATTCAGTATATGATGCGATTACAATATGATTCTGATCTGTTGTTGGTTATGATTTGGTGATGCCTTGTTATATGATTGAATGGCTAATATTAGATCCCTTGATTTCATGTTCATAGGTAAATAGAATTGACTCTGTTAATGAACAAAATTTGTTCAATATTTAAATGGGAATATTTCACCGTATGTTAATGAACAAATTTGTTCAATATTTAATAGAAATTTATTCACTGTATGTTGATGGACGAATGATTGTATGATAAAATAGGAAATTTTGCATCGTATGGTAAAAATAACATTTTGCTATGTTATATTATAGAAAATGACATCGTATGGTAAAGATAACATTTTTTTTTTATATATGTTAAAATAGAATTATATATAGTATGTTGAATGGACACTATTTTTGTTATGTTAAGAATGAGAATTAACACCGTATGTTAATGAACAATTTTTGTTCATATTTGAATAGAATTTACACACCGTATGTTAATGAACAATATTTTGTTCATTATTAAAATAAGAAAAGCACCGTATGTTAATGAATAATATTTTGTTCATTATTAAAAATAAGAATATGGCACTATATGAAATGAACTAATTTTTGTTCATTATAAATTATAGAATACGCCACCGTATGTTGATGAACGCTATTTTTGTATCATTATTAAAATAGTATTATACACCGTAGGTTGATGAACGCTATTTTGTTCATTATTAAATTAGTATTACACACTGTATGTAAGAATGACAAATTTTGTCAATATTAAAAGTAAAATTTGCCACTGTAGGTTAATTGACAAATTTTGTCAATATTAAAAATAGGATTTGTCACTATATGTTAAATGACAAATTTTGTCAATATTGAAATAGAAATTATTCACCGTATGTTAATGAGCAACTTTGTTAATATAATGTTCACCGTATGAATTTAACATTTTTATTTAATGTTTAACATATAAGAATGCATTGTATGTGAATAGTATTTTTGTCATTTTTATTTAATGTTTAACATATAAGAATGCATTGTATGTGAATAGTATTTTTGTCATTTTTATTTAATGTTTAACATATAAGAATGCATTGTATGTGAATAGTATTTTTGTCATTTTTATTTAATGTTTAACATATAAGAATGCATTGTATGTGAATGATATTTTTGTCATTTTTATTTAATGTTATAAAAATATAAGTTTGCATATGTTAAATAACATTTTTGGTCATGTTATAAAAATATAAGTTTGCATTGTATGTTAAATAACATTTTTGGGCATGTTATAAAAATATCAATTTGTATCGTATGATAAAATAGCATTTTGTAAAAAATGAAAACATTTACCGTATGATTGATTGATACTTGTTTTGTTAAATATGGAAATGTCACCGTATGATTCATTAACATTATTTTTAATGTTATGTACTAAGAAAATGAACCGTATGAGATTAACATTCATTTGTTTTAATTAAAGAAAAATTTCCACCGTATGTTGAATTGAAATTTTTGTTAATGTTGTATGGAAAAAGAATATATTTGTCATGTTATAAAATAGAAAAAGATAACGCATTGTATGTATTGCATATTATTTTTGTCATGTTAGAAAAATAGAAATTTGCATTGCATAAAATGGTATTTTGTCATGTTAGAAAAATAGAAATTTGCATTGCATAAAATGGTATTTTGTCATGTTAGAAAAATAGAAATTTGCATTGCATAAAATGGTATTTTGTCATGTTAGAAAAATAGAAATTTGCATTGCATAAAATGGTATTTTGTCATGTTAGAAAGAATAGAAAATGCATTGTATGGAAAAGAATATTTTTGTCATGTTAATAATTACAAAGGCATTGTAGGAAAAAGAATATTTTTGTCATGTCAACAATATAGAAAATGCATGTCATGTAAATATACATTATTTATAATGTTTATAAAAAGAGAAGTTGCATGGTAAGATAATATACATTATTTATAATGTTTATAAAAAGAGAATTTGCATGGTAAGATAATAAGCATTATTTATAATGTAAATAAAAAGAGAATTCACCCCGTAGGAAGAATT
Organism: Allium sativum; assembly: GCA_030737875.1. Classification (NCBI taxonomy): domain Eukaryota; kingdom Viridiplantae; phylum Streptophyta; class Magnoliopsida; order Asparagales; family Amaryllidaceae; genus Allium; species Allium sativum. The sequence continues at coordinate 972,630,303 of CM060915.1, read as the reverse complement.
AACATTTATTTTATGTTAAATAAAAGAAATGAAACTATATGCAAGAATTAACATTATTTTTAATGTCAAATAAAAAGAAATGAAACGTAGGAGAAGATTTACATTATTTATAATGTATAAAGGTTACACCATAGAAAAATGTCCATTGTTCAAAATGTAATGGGAAAAGAAATATACAAAGAATTAAAGGAATGGTACGTTATAATTTACATTTTCGAATGTAAATTATAAAATATATAAATAAATAATAATAATAAATTGAAAGAAAAGTTCATCGTCTAATACTAAACCAAATTGTCATGTAAGTAGAAAAGTGAAAGAGATAAGAGAAGAAGGAAGTTATATATAAGAGCGATGAGTTAAACGAACTATTTATATATGTATATTATATATATAATTATAATTAAACGAATCGAGAGCAGTAGTTCGTGTTTTGAAATCGAACTTTTAAACGAATATACCGGAAGATCCGACCGTCGGATTTTCCCAAAACTGAAACCGTTAGGACCGTCTTGGAAAAATCTTTCCAACGATATAAGCTACGCTAAAATCCAACGGTTAGATTTTGAGGAAAGTGAAAAACAAAATTGATTGGAAACAGCGCCAAGGTCGCCCTTGACCTGAAGCGTCGTTAAATAAGGAATTAATTATATTAAATAATTAAGGCAAGAACTAATCGTTATAAAATAAAATAACGATATGAAATATGTTTTTCTCAAAATATATGAATGCGAGATTATTTGGAAAGACCGGGTTAATCCCATTCCAAATGATCGTACGATTTCAAGAATTCAAGTATGAAGACGGCGTATGAAGACCGTAAATCTTCCCTCGAATGGACAACGATCAAGACTCTGAATTGGTTTGATCCCAATTCAAGGGTCGGGGTAATTGCCCAAACGTACGTGTTGATTTCACGGGTTTGACCCTAGTTCAGACCTAGAGCATGGGTATAAATGGATAGTGTGTCTGACATCGTACCCCACAAAATATTATGTTGTTGATATTCAGTTAATATATAAACGATTGGTGGTAGAGAATTTATTCTCTACTTAACACCCGTTTATATAGTGACGGAAGATCAATAGTACGGTATGGAGTGACGGTGTGGCATACTAAGATGCAATGATCAGGGTTTCTTGTTGAAAAGCAGAACCTTGTGGTATGAAGAACATGACTTCACGAGCCTCACAAACCGGTAGAGTCTAAAAAGGGGGAAGGGAACGCAGGGAAAGTAGCACGTTTCTTTCTAGTTAGTAGTCATTTTACTTTTGGAGGATGATGAAATGAGGCGCCTCGGATAGGTCCTATAGGACCGGGGAACGTGTGCTTAGGAATTGCCAATCCTCTAAGCTGTATGTGAGGACCGGCCCTGCAGGATCCAAGGGTTAACTGCGGGTAATCCTGAGACGTTAACTAGAGCGTCTCGAATCGGTAAGGAGTCCTCCCTAGCCTGGACTCATGATGGAAACCCAAATTTCCAATACGACCCCGACGGATTTGATTGTATTACTAGTATTGGAGGCATAATATATGGTACCTATGCTTCCTAGGATTGATACTTATAATTTGAATTGTTTTAAAACCTATACACTCTAATAATAGTATTAGTTTCGTATTTGGCGTATTTAGCATGTTTAACCACCATAAGGTAAAACTCTATCCTCTTGGTGTGCGTTGCATTGTGTGATGGGACCTGAGTCTTATAGTGGTTCCATTTTTCAAAAGACATTGCGTTTTGTTACGTTTTACTTATCTGTATTGACACTATAGTTATGCACGGCAATCCATTGGTACAACCCGTTCCGCGTTAGCGGCGTGGTCTTTGGATTTGCCTTATTAGTATAAGTTATTTAAGATTTCTTTTCTTTTCTTTTTAGACATCAAACTTATTTCTTTTCTGCAAACTTGTTGTAATAGCTTAGATTCTGTGACTGTGGATTTTCTGTGATTAATGACATTATATTCTTCCGCTGCTATAATGTTATTACTCTATGAATCTCCTTTGCTATATTGTATCTGTGTTCTGTTTTATTGTATTTATGTTGTATTCCAAAAATGATTTCTCCTGCTTTCACCCGTGGAAGTTTGGGGTTATCACAGTTATGCATTCTTATATCATAACATGACAAAAATGTTATTTTTCATTCACTCCATTCATCTAATTTTAACATATCAAAAATTCTATTTTACATAGAATGCATTTTTATATTTATTAACATTGCAAAAATGCTATTTTTCATACCATGCATTTTTATATTTTCTTATATTAACATTAAATAAAAATGACAAAAATATCATTCACATACAATGCATTCTTATATGTTAAACATTAAATAAAAATGACAAAAATACTATTCACATACAATGCATTCTTATATGTTAAACATTAAATAAAAATGACAAAAATACTATTCACATACAATGCATTCTTATATGTTAAACATTAAATAAAAATGACAAAAATACTATTCACATACAATGCATTCTTATATGTTAAACATTAAATAAAAATGTTAAATTCATACGGTGAACATTATATTAACAAAGTTGCTCATTAACATACGGTGAATAATTTCTATTTCAATATTGACAAAATTTGTCATTTAACATATAGTGACAAATCTTATTTTTAATATTGACAAAATTTGTCAATTAACCTACAGTGGCAAATTTTACTTTTAATATTGACAAAATTTGTCATTCTTACATACAGTGTGTAATACTAATTTAATAATGAACAAAATAGCGTTCATCAACCTACGGTGTATAATACTATTTTAATAATGATACAAAAATAGCGTTCATCAACATACGGTGGCGTATTCTATAATTTATAATGAACAAAAATTAGTTCATTTCATATAGTGCCATATTCTTATTTTTAATAATGAACAAAATATTATTCATTAACATACGGTGCTTTTCTTATTTTAATAATGAACAAAATATTGTTCATTAACATACGGTGTGTAAATTCTATTCAAATATGAACAAAAATTGTTCATTAACATACGGTGTTAATTCTCATTCTTAACATAACAAAAATAGCGTCCATTCAACATACTATATATAATTCTATTTTAACATATATAAAAAAAATGTTATCTTTACCATACGATGTCATTTTCTATAATATAACATAGCAAAATGTTATTTTTACCATACGATGCAAAATTTCCTATTTTATCATACAATCATTCGTCCATCAACATACAGTGAATAAATTTCTATTAAATATTGAACAAATTTGTTCATTAACATACGGTGAAATATTCCCATTTAAATATTGAACAAATTTTGTTCATTAACAGAGTCAATTCTATTTACCTATGACCATGAAATCAAGGGATCTAATATTAGCCATTCAATCATATAACAAGGCATCACCAAATCATAACCAACAACAGATCAGAATCATATTGTAATCGCATCATATACTGAATAGTTTATTTTAATGTAAAATTTTTAAATAAAGGATTCTCACATTGAATTTTTTGGCCAAAATTTTACTGTCTCCTTTTCAGCTGCGGTCTGCGCCATCGCGAAGCTCTTAATTTTGTGATTCCAACGCAATTTACGGTTCGTCAAACGGACCTCGTATGAAAGAGTTATGAATTTTTAAAGATCGGGTAATTAAATAATTAATTAATATTCGTGAAAATACCTAAAAATTTCACTGTCTCAGAATTGGACAAAATTAGTGTCCACGCGTCCATCTCGTCGCCACGATCCCAACGCACCTGAAATCGTCGATTTTCGACTTCGTATGAGTGAGTTATGCAATTTTAAAGTTCTGGAAATTAATTAAATAATTTAAAAATAAAATAGAAAATACCCTCAGCCCGTTGACCGAAAACACTGTTCACCGACGAACTTTGACCGCACTTTGCCGCTGCCTCAGGCCACCTGACGCCACGGGACCACCGCCAATGTCTTCGTCTTGGCGAGACGCACCACCACCAGAAAGAGCCGCCCCTAAAGCTTCTCCGATCATCGGGAAATCGCCTAGAAAGGATTTCGCCTCGCGGGTCCCACAGGCCGCCTCACACCTCCAAACTGCCTGAAATTTGGCGACCACCTCCACCTCACGTAGACGAAGAACTTCCGTGTTCGTGACTTCGTCTAATTCTTCCTCGATTCACGGGAATTCCTTGATTTACGTTTTGAGCTTCTGAATTTCGAAAACAGCGAGCTTTAAGACGAGATTCCGGCGAATCCGAGCGCTGTTTGACAAAACCGACTATACCATTAGCTTCGTATCGTCGAGACCTTCGAGAGGACATATAATTTGCTATGGTTTGAAGAGATTTTATTTTCGACAAATTTTAGAGGAAGAGAGAGCCGCCATGGAAATTGAGAAAAATGATGGAAAATAGAAGTGGCTGCTGAGCATTTCGAATTTCAGCCCTAAATCTCAGAAAAAAGATAATATATACCATGGGTTTAATTTTGGTTTGGGCCCAAATATCATTACGTGCCCAATTACTCAATTTCCAACTGTTTTCTTCAATTCAGAAATTCTTATAAATACATGCTGATTTCAAAATTAATAAAATTTTAAACATAATTATTTCAGGTCATTACGAACCCAACGAACCTGATTTCGTAATTTTCCGATTCCGTATGAATTTATTATAAATTTCCGAAGTCTGAAAATAGGCTGTATTTCCACTGTAAAAATTATACAGGCCACAAAATAATTCCAAACATTATAAATTTTATAATTTAACCTTAATTTAATATTCCGAATCCATAGAAACTGGTTTCGTCGAATTCGGAGTTCGTTTGCAAAAATTCTATTTTTCAGGTGTATATTTTAATATTTAAAAATACCAAAAATAGTGGAATTTTTCCGAAACTCAAAAATATAAGTTCTTATAGTCATTTTTATATGTAAACAACATTCTAAAACCAATGGAGATGGTTTCGGGTCCTAATTCCTTATTCTGCAAAATGTAGCATTTTGGCCCTTATAAATTTCATAGCGACCTTTCTAAATATTGAATTGGCCATAACTTTTGATTACCGTTATGAAATTTCGATTTTTCGGATTCGTTGGAAAGATATTTTTAAATAGATTCCAATATTTTTGGTTTCACTAAAATCCGTTAAATTTTGCATCCTGTACATTCAGTTAAAGTTTCAAATTAAAATTTCAAACTGCAGCGCTTGTTTTCAATTCCTTTTATATATAAATTAAATTTATTCGTTTTAACTTCGATTAAAATAAATCAATCATTTAAAATACTTTAAATTCATTAACATAAAAATTTATTTTGGCCCTAAAATCCTGGGTCGTTACATATACGCTAACTCTAGGCATACAACACACCAAAACAAATAACAGAAGACTTCTATAAACATCATAATAATGTTACATCAGAGTATATAATATATCAGAGTATATCGAAATATAATACAATGGAAGATTAATTTACATCAAATGTAATACAGTGCAGCGGAAATAAATAAATAACACAGCGGAAGACTATCAATGACTGGACACAGCTTTAAGCTTCAATCCAGAATCCTGCTCATGCATCTGCAATATAAACTACTCGACTACCCGTGTGGAAAATAGGGGCACCCGAGCTTGCAAGGGAAAGGCAAACTACAGGTCAGTCATGGGACTGGTGTGAGAAACTCTAAACAGTAATAAAAGTATGATAAGGCAAATCATAGGACCACCCCGCTAATGCGGAACGGGTTTACCCCCATGAATGCCAGTGTATAAACAACAATCAATATAGATATATGGATCTACCATACATCAATCAACATGCAATATCCCAATCTACTCGTTTAGAATACTCACCACACTTAGACTTGCCAAATCCAATTCAATTTACAAAAATTATTCCTTTTGACTTTATTTCCCGATTTCCATTTCAAATCATTTGAAATACATATCTAACTTTCTATAACAACGTAGATTTCACTTCGGGATCTCAAATCAAATCGTTTGGAAATGTGAATTCCAAAACATAACAATGCATACAAACAAGTATGCAACCAAATATTGGGCTCCTCCTAGACAAGGCAAAGGGCACACACCTAAGCAACTCGATATATATATATGTGCACCTCCTACTACGGAGCAGGCTACACCGACGATGCACCTCCCCCGCATGGAAGCATACAGCGCCCATCTCACCTATACTTTTAGTCGTCCGGGTTACTCGAATCTCTAGCCACATACCAAATCATTTCATATCCCGAAGTAGGGAAAATCATTTCACAACATAACAATCACAAGTACTTTCAAATATAGTACTTCACATCAGCAATTCACACATATGATTAGTCACTATTAATCACATGACCTTTGAGCTCGTACGTCTCAAAGAAGGGTGATAAGCAAGAGAATAAATTCTCCGCCACCAATCTGATACATCATTAATAGCAACTAATCGAATATGTGATGAACTACAATGTAAAACCATAATACATTTCCAAATCATTTCGAAATCATCGGGTTTTAGCCCTCGAAATCCTTTCTGTTTTATAAAACATTTTTATAAAACATTCCCTGTCCAAAATTGGGAATACATTCCTTTCACTTAAGAAAAATATCATTTCACAATTATTCATTAAATTTGAAATGAATATAACAACATCGCTACACATCTCATATTCAAATCGTGAAGTGTTTCACAAGATGTTAGCCTACTAATAGAAAAACCCAATGCTAAATGTAAAAGCATATCTTGCTCATAAACTGGTCGAGCACAATCCAAACAATCAATCAATCCAATTTGACATGAAATATAAGGTTTTGAATAGAGATAGTATCGACTTATTTTCAACATCAAATCCTGAAATCAACAAATATCATGTCGGGAATAACGATATCGATATCTTCCAAATTCCCATCACAATATCCGTATAATCACGGAATCTAATATCGAAATATTCCAAAGATTATTTCCATTCCAAACCATTCCAATTTATTCGTTGGAAAATTCTGGTTATTTAAAACCATTTCTCAATCCAAATTATTTATTTAAAAATTATCGGATTATAATTCGAGTTAATAACTAGTTCATTTCGATAAAAATTTATTTTTATCTTTTCAAATATGGAATTTTTCATCCCAATTCTTTCCAAATCATTTTCTTTTAATTTTACATAATGTTTCCATATTTTATTATCGCTCGTACAGTCGATTTCCATAAACGGTCATCAAACTACACTTACATCGAACTTTTCTGAAATTGATTTGGACATATCTCCAAATCCAACCGTTAGATTTCAAATCTCTTCTATTCATTGGAAAGCTCTTTTCGATACGAACCCATCGGTTCCAGTTTTAGGAGAATTCGACGGTCAGATCTCCTGTAACGTCCGTTTGAAGTCAATAGTCAAAATTCGCGAACTGCCGTAGCGCGGCACATTCTATTCTGGCCATTATATTATATATATATATATAATATATTTCGTCAATTTCCATTTAAAATGTATTTTATAAATCGTTTGAAAATGATTTCAATTTCTATTCTGGCTCAAGTTCTTCAACTTTTCAGTTTCTAAGAACTTTCTAATTTTTCGAAAATTTAGGGCTAACACCCTAAATTTTCGAAAAATTTCTCCATAACCTCCCCTGCACGGGAGCACCGGGAAATTCTCGAAATCGCCATGCAGGCCTCTCCAATCCAAAAAGAAAAAGAAAGAGCTAAGCGGCTAGCCAATCGGCTCATAAAATCATCATACCGCAAACAAAACAGTAAATATGTACCTATTTGTCGGGCATACAATTTTATTCCTCTTCTCTAGCCTCCTTGCTATGACCTATTCAATATATCGTATATGTATATTTTCATACAACGCCCATATATACATTTTCATATGATGCTGTTATATATTCATTCAACGCATATATAATTTCACATAACGCATATATAAGCCAAACATAATATTATTAGCGAACTAATAATATTTCCATCGCATGACAATTTTATATATTCCATATATACGCTAAAAATGATAATTTTTTCGAACTAGTATTTATTTCAAGGTGTGACTATTTTATATGCTCATATATGTGTTAAAAATGTTATTTTTAACAAACTAGAATTCATTTCAACGTTTGACTATTTTTATTACTTCACATACATGATAAAAATGTTATTTTAATTGTTCACAGAATTTATTTCAAACATGAATATTTCATATACTTCATACGTACAATGAAAATGTTATTTTTATTGTTCAAACAATTTATTCAACATATGAATGTTTTATTTACTTCATATATACAATAAAAATGTGAATTTTATCGTTCAAACAATTTATTCAACATATAAATATTTTATTTACTTTATATATACGATAAAAATGTGAATTTTATCTTTCAAACAATTTATTCAACATATGAATATTTTTAACACTTCATACATACAATAAAAATGTTATTTTATCGTTCAAACAATTTATTCAACATATGAATATTTTTATATACTTCATTTCACATCACAAACCAAATTCACACAAACAAATTAATCCAAATACACAACCAAACAAACAACTCGTCCATGGTCTGTGGACGACGGGGAACAGTTTGCATATGCAGTTATAAAATGAATAACTTTATAAGAAAATATGGTGAGGAGTTCTCACCTTTGGTATCCACTCCGTCGTGCTTTGATTGTCGATCTATGTAATATACCTACGTTAAAAATTATATTTTTAACGAATCAATAATTATTTCTTTTGTATAATTGTTCTATAAATAACATACATAGGCTAAAAATTATATTTTTATCTTTCTAAAAATAATTTCATATTTTCATAACCACGCTACATAGTTAAAAATCACAATTTTCTATCGCTACTATGTAGATGAAAAACAAATCTTTCTATCGCTAAGGAATATATAAAAATCACATTTTTACATTGCCATTCAAATGATAAAAAACATATTTTTACTTTGCTACATATATAAAAATCAAATTTTTATATTGCTCCATCTATAAAAAGATCACATTTTTATATTGCATCATACATATAAAAGATCACATTTTTATATTGCTTCATACATATAAAAGATCACATTTTTATTTTGCTTCATCCATATAAAAGATCACATTTTAATTTGCTTCATACATATAAAAGATCACATTTTTATCGCTACTTGATATAGATAAAAATCACATTTTTTTTTTTGCTATTCATGTAAAAAAAAACTGATTTTTCCTTTTGTGCTATTCATGAAAAAAACTGATTTTTCCTTTTGCACTATTCATGAAAAGAAAACTGATTTTTTTCCTTTTGTGCTATTCATGGAAAAAAAAAACAGATTTTTCCTTTTGTGCTATTCATGAAAAAAAAACCTGATTTTTTCCTTTTGTCCTATTCATGAAAAAAAACTGATTTTTTCCTTTTGTGCTATTCATGAAAAAAAACTGATTTTTTTCTACTTGCAAAAAAAATCTGAAAGACTTACATCGAAAGAAGAAAAAGGGGTTTTCAGTTGAAGAAGAAGGAGAAGAAGAGGGAGGCGGCGCTGGTCTCTGAAGGTCAGGGTGGGCCCTACAGTCGCGGCGATGGGCAGATGATGCTTGGGTTTCGTTTGGGGGAAAGGGGAGAGGAGGAGGGCGAGGTGGTGTACCGGTTGGCCGGAGGAGGGGGGATCGTAGGTGGAGGCGCGACAGGGGAGGCAGAGGTCGGCGGTGAGCGCGATGGGCTGGCGAGCAGGATCCGTCGTTCTTTTTTTTTCGTTTCTGATTTTCAATGGTGGGTAGAAAGTGAGAGAGAGAATAAAGGGGGAGGGGGTTTGACTTTTATTTATAATTATTTATTTTATTTTATTTTGTACCAAAAAGTAACTTTTTCGTTCGAACTCCAAAACCCACCGACTGTTGTGTATAGCTAATTACCCCCATTCCGAGCACAGTGGCATATGTTTCGTAACCAAATTCGGCTGTTACGATAGATTTTCATCAAAATTAAAATATAAATCTATATATATTCAATTTGAACGTACATTTTAATTTACCAGGGCCGCATACTAACTCTAAAAATTATAGAAAAATTATTTCTAGCTTTGTATTGACGATACGGTCCTAACAAAAACTAATTTCATCAAATTTGAAGACCGTTTGAAAAATGGTCATTTTCTGGTCGATCCAAATTGACTGAAACTGTCAAAACATGTGTTACTTTGCCACGCTCACATATTAATCCCAAAAATTATGAATTTTGGAATCTAGCAATAACTTGACATCACGGATCCAACAAAAGTGGTTTCGTCGAAAACGAAGGGAGTTTGCAAAATTTCCATTTTTAAGGGCTATATTTTCCATAGCGACTATTCTGAAATTTCAACTGGGCATAACTTCTTATTCCCGCTATGAAATTTCAATTTTTCGGATTCGTTGGAAAGATATTTTCAAATAGATTCTACTATTTTTTGGTTTCTCCAAAATCTGATTTATTTTGAATCTTGTACGTTCATTTAAAATTTGAAATCGAATTTTCAAACTACCGCGCCATTTTTAATTCCTTTTATAACTAAAATAAAATATTTGTATTCTAACGACGATTTATATAAATATATACGTTCTAATTCTATTCAAAATAAATTTCTCGTCGTCATTATTTAAAATAATTCACTTTAAATATTCAAAATTCATTAAAATTGCCAAAATAAAATTTTTAAATTGGTTCGGATTTCTGAGTTATTACAATCTCCCCCAGTTAAAACTTTTCGTCCCCGAAAAGGAACAAAGCTGAATGTTGTTTAACTAATCAACTCAACTTTCATTATTTTCATTATGGCTTAAGTTCTTGGGCATTTATAACCCCATCTCTAACGAGTTTCTCATTATAGGATACTACTGATCCTATCTCTAATGAGGATTCTTCTATAGGATATTACTAATCCTACCTCTGATGAGTCTTTTATTGTGTTCTAATGAGTTGTACCCTAAAGATTTGAGTTAACCAAAGCTCTGATACCAGCTGTAACGATACGGATTTCGGCCGGGCCTAATCGACCGCTAAATCGACCAAGACCATTCGAATCCCGTATACGCTAACTCTGGGCATACAACACACCAGATCAAATAACAGAAGACTTCTATAAACAGCATAATAATGTTACACAAGAGTATATAATATATCAGAGTATATCGAAATATAATACAACGGAAGATTAATTTACATCAAATGTAATACAATGCAGCGGAAATAAATAAATAACACAGCGGAAGACTATCAATGACTGGACACAGCTTTAAGCTTCAATCCAGAATCCTGCTCATGTATCTACAACATAAACTACTCGACTGCCCATGTGGAAAATAGGGGCACCCAAGTTTGTAAGGGAAAAGCTAACTACAGGTCAGTCATGGGACTGGTGTGAAAAACTCTAAACAGTTATAAAATTATGATAAGGCAAATCATAGGACCACGCCGCTAATGCAGAACAGGTTTACCCCTATGAATACCAGTGTATAAACAACAATCAATATAGATATATGGATCTACTATGCATCAATCAACATGTAATATCCCAATCTACCCGTTTAGATTAATCACCACACTTAGAGTTGCCAAATCCATTTTAATTTACAGAAATTATTCCTTTGGACTTTATTTCCCGATTTCCATTTCAAATCATTTGAAATACATATCTAACTTTCTATAACAACGTAGATTTCACTTCGGGATCTCAAATCAAATCATTTGGAAATGTGAATTCCAAAACATAACAATGCATACAAACAAGTATGCAACCAAATATCGGGCTCCCCCTAGACAAGGCAAAGGGCACCTAAACAACTCAATATATATATGTGCACCTCCAACTACGGAGCAGGCTACACCAACGATGCACCTCCCCCGCATGGAAGCATACACCACCCATCTCACCCATACTTTTAGTCGTCTAGGTTACTCGAATCTTTAGCCACATACCAAATCATTTCATATCCCGAAGTAGGGAAAATCATTTCATAACATAATACTTTCGAAATATAGTACTTTACACCAGCAATTCACACATATGATTAGTCATTATTAATCACATAACCTTTGAGCTTGTACGTCTCAAAGAAGGGTGTTAATCAAGAGAATAAATTCTCTGCCACCAAACAAATACATCATTAATAGCAGCTAATCGAATATGTGATGAACTACAATGTAAAACCATAATACATTTCCAAATCATTTCGAAATCCTTTCTGTTTTATAAAACATTTTTATAAAACATTCCCTGTCCAAAATCGAGAATACATTCCTTTCACTTAAGAAAAATAGCATTTCACAATCATTCATTAAATTTGAAATGAATATACAACATCGCTACACATCTCATATTCAAATCGTGAAGTGTTTCACAAGATGTTAACCTACTAGTAGAAAAACCCAATGCTAAATGTAAAAGCATATCTTGCTCATAAACTGGTCGAGCACAGTCCAAACAATCAATCAATCCAATTTGACATTAAATATAAGGTTTTGAATAGCGATAGTATCGACTTATATTCAACATCAAATCCTGAAATCAACAGATATCATATCGGGAATAACGATATCGATATCTTCCAAATTCCCATCACAATATCCGTTTAATCACGGAATCTAATATAGAAATATTCTGAAGATTATTTCCATTCCAAACCATTCCAATTTATTCATTGGAAAATTCTGGTTATTTAAAACCATTTCTCAATCCAATTTATTTATTTAAAAATAATCGGATTATAATTCGAGTTAATAACTAGTTCATTTCGATAAAAAATATTTTTATCTTTTCAAATACGGAATTTTTCATCCCAATTCTTTCCAAATCATTTCATTTGATTTTACATAATTTTTCCATATTTTTTCAGAATTTATTATCGCCCGTACAGTGTATTTCCATAAACGGCCATCAAACTGCACTTATAGCGACCTTTTCTGAAATTGATTTGGACATATCTCCAAATCAAACTGTTAGATTTCAAATCTCTTCTATTCATTGGAAAGATCTTTTCGATACGAACCCATCGGTTATGGTTTTAGGAGAATCCGACGGTCAGATCTCCTGTAATGTCCGTTCGAAGTCAACGGTCGAAATTCGCGAACTACCGCAGCGCGGCGCGTTCTATTCAGGCCATTATATTATATATATAAAATATATTTCATCGATTTCCATTTAAAACGTAATTTATAAATCGTTTGAAAACGATTTCAATTTCTATTCTGGCTCAAGTTCTTTAACTTTTCAGTTTCTAAGAACTTTCTAATTTTTCAAAAATTTGGCTAACACCCTAAATTTTCGAAAAATTTCGCCATAACCTCCCCTGAACGGGAGCACCGGGAAAATCCCAAAATCGCCATACAGGCCTCTCCAATCCAAAAAGAAAAAGAAACAGCCAAGCAGCTAGCCAATCGGCTCATAAAATCATCATACCGCAAACAAAACAGTAAATATATACCTATTTGTCGGGCATACAATTTTATTCCTCTTCTCTAGCCTCCTTGCTATGACCTATTTAATATATCGTATATGTATATTTCCATACAACGCCCATATATACATTTTCATATGACGCTTTTATATATTCATTCAATGCATATATAATTTCACACAACGCATATATAAGCCAACCATAATATTATTAGCGAACTAATAATATTTCCATCGCATGACAATTTTATATATTCCATATATACGCTAAAAATGATAATTTTAGTGAACTAGTATTTATTTCAAGGTGTGACTATTTTATATACTCATATATGTGTTAAAAATGTTATTTTTAACAAACTAGATTTCATTTCAACGTATGACTATTTTTATTACTTCACATACATGATAAAAATGTTATTTTTATTTTTCACGGAATTTATTTCAAACATGAATATTTCATATACTTCATACGTACAATAAAAATGTTATTTTTATTGTTCAAACAATTTATTCAATATATGAATGTTTTATTTACTTCATATATACGATAAAAATGTGAATTTTATCGTTCAAACAATTTATTCAACATATGAATATTTTGTTTACTTCATATATACGATAAAAATGTGAATTTTATCTTTCAAACAATTTATTCAACATATGAATATTTTTAACACTTCATACATACAATAAAAATGTTATTTTATCGTTCAAACAATTTATTCAACATATGAATATTTTTATATACTTCATTTCACATCGAAAACCAAATTCACACAAACAAATTAATCCAAATACTCAACCAAACAAACAAGTCGTCCATGGTCTGTGGACGACGGGGAACAGTTCATATATGCAGTTATAAAATGAATAACTATATAAGAAAATATGGTGAGGAGTTCTCACCTTTGATATCCACTCCGCCGTGCTTTGATTGTCGATCTATGTAATATACCTACGTTAAAATTTATATTTTTAACCAATCAATAATTATTTCTTTGTATGATTATTCAATAAATAACATACATAGGCTAAAAATTATATTTTTGTCTTTCTAAAAATAATTTCATATTTTCATAACCACACTACATAGTTAAAAATCATAATTTTCTATCGCTACTATGTAGATGAAAATCAAATCTTTCTATCGCTAAGGAATATATAAAAATCACATTTTTACATTGCCATTCAAACGATAAAAATCATATTTTTACTTTGCTACATATATGATTAAAACCACATTTTTATATCGTCACTTCATATATAAAAATTAAAATTTTATATTGCTCTATATATAAAAAGATCACATTTTTATATTGCTTCATACATATAAAAGATCACATTTTTATTTTGCTTCATCCATATAAAAGATCACATTTTTATTTTGCTTCATACATATAAAAGATCACATTTTTATCGCTACTTGATATAGATAAAAAATCACAATTTTGTTTTTGCTATTCATGTAAAAAAAATTGATTTTTCCTTTTGTGCTATTCATGAAAAAAACTGATTTTTCCTTTTGCGTTATTCATGAAAAAAAATGATATTTTCCTTTTGTGTTATTCATGAACAAAAAAAACAGAATTTTCCTTTTGTGCTTGTAACACCCCGTAATTCTGTAACATTAAGTTTCACAAATTAAAGTATAATTAAATTTTAAAATAAGAATCAAGGGAAATGGGTTGCACCATTGCGTTCGTCTCGAAATTCTGCTTGGAAACGAGTCCGAGTTTTCGAGAAACGCACTCATTATGAGGGAGATATGATCCTTCGAAGTTTCAAGGATTTTCAGAATAGAAAAACAGCTCGAATTCGAATTCGAAATTCGAATTCAAACCCCAGCGCAGACTGGGAAGAAATTTTCCTGCCCAGGACCAAGTCGACTTGGGGGTCGACACTATGGTTGACCTCCCAGGGACCAGGTCGACCCTATGGTCGACCTAGGGGTCGACCTGGTGCCAGAGCCTAGTTTTGAGCCTAGGTTCATTCTGATGTATCTAGTCTCGTTTTCAGTCTAGATTCGTTCACCTAATCCTATATAAACGACCCCCTAGCCCCATTCTCTTTACACCATTTTATTCTCTCCTTATGCTGCCTCTGGAATAATTGAAGTAAATAAATTAAAATAAAACACGAAGACTATTCTTGAAGACAACGGCTAGGAATTGCATACTGGAGATTCAAATAAAGTTAAAGCTTCAAGAAGGGAAGCAAAGGCTAATTCAACGGCTTCGAGCAATGTCGCGCGAATCATAGCAAATCACCAACGCTATTTGATTATCCTTTTCTGAAACCGATCAATGTAAGTCAGTTACTTTTAGATTTGAACGTCTAGATCTATTTGTGGCATTTAACTAAATGGATATAAGAATATGTCTGATCCTTTCATTTGAATATGTGCTTGTATATGCCCTTGGATCTAATTAAGAACTATTGTGATTAATTACCGATGAGACTGTGCCTATGCTTATGACGTTAAAACTATTGTTAATGGCCTAAGACTATGACTGTGGGCACAAGACTATGCCTATGCCTATGACTGTGAACATAAGACTATTGCCTATGACTATGAACAGAAGACCATTGCCTATGACCATGATTCATGACTATGAGATTATTGCCTATGATTATGAACATAAGACTATTGTCTATGACCATGACTTTGAAATTATTACAGTTAATTGCCTCTGACTATTTAGGATAATTGCCTAGGACTATTTTGGTTAATTATCCATAACTATTGTGGTTAATCGCCTATGATTCATAACTATGAGATTTCTACCTATGACCGTGACTATGACTATTGTGGTTAATTGCCAAAGACTATTATGGTTAATTGTTTATGCCCATAACACTATAGTTTCAAACCATGTTGTACACCGGACTGACATTCTGTTGGATCTCATACCTAGGGTGTGACTTTCTTAGTTTATTCCTATTCGCTATTATGTACACCAAAACCATTGGATCCATTATCCTTGTATTTGGCTCGCTTTTGCATGCCTATTCTTTTATGTCAATTCTCATGTTTATACTCTATTCCCTTTTAGTTTCATTTCTTGAGTATTTAGAAAACTTGTGAAATCATGGTATATGTACATTATGAATGCGGGGTTATTTGGGTATAACATGAAATCTATATTATTTGGCATAATTTAGTGCATATATTATAACATGACTATTAGATGCAAATTGGGGTAATTTGACGTGAATTATAGAAGATGTAATTTGATATATTGAATCTAGTATTGGCTAGTAACCTAAGCTTTAGGCATAAATTGTAAGCTAGAGTATCAAATCTAGTTTTGGCATGAACTGTAAATGGGAATACTAGATCTAAATTGGCATAAATCTGCAGGTTGGGTTAAACGATAGGTAAATCATGATTTGGGCCTAGAATATAAGTATGTCAATTGGCATGACAAATGAATATGATATAGGCCAAATTTGTTTAAAAGAGTTGTTAGCAATTTACATATAGACAAAAAGGATAAATATGTAAATCTAGGAAAGACGAATATGCCTAACCCGAGGTTAGATTGAGTTACAGTATAAGACAGCCCGGAACCGCCCGACAAATCCAGCAACCGTAACAATACCTATCTAATGTGGGTGGTTAGAGAATTAAGCCCAAAAAAGGACCCGAGGTTAGATTGAGTTGCGATGTAAATCTGCCAGGAACCGACCGGCACATCCAGTACCGCAACAATATCTATCTAATGTGAGTGGTTGGTGCTTTAAATGAATAATTTAAAGCTAAGAAATAGTTAAGCTAGAATGGGAGGGTTAAGTCCATAGGAACACTTAACCAACTTAACATGTTGACTAGACAAGACTTGTAGGGGTTAAATAACCGTTATAACATGTTGACTAGACAAGTGGGTGAGGTTAATAAAAGGTTTAACCATTATAACATGTTAACTAGACTAGAAGGTGGAGTTAAGTAAACTTAGAACACTTAGCCATCATAGTGTGACAAATGAACAAGGTTAAGTTAAAACTTGAAGGGACAATACTTAACCATTAGAACATGTGAATTAAACAGATGTTAGGGTTAAGTTAACTAAGGGAACACTTAACCAATACAAGATAAAGGGGTGGGGTTAAGTAATAAGAAATGCTTAACCAATATAACTTGATTTGTGGTAGGGTTAAGTCAACATGAACTACTGATAACACTTAACCAGTTTAACGTGACAAATGAATGGGTTAAGTTAACTTGAATTGACTAATGACACTTAACCAATCCAACTTGACGAGAAAGAGAACTAAGTAGTAAACCTTAGTTAAGAGGACTAAGTTGTAAACCTTGGTTAAGAAAACGACGGTTCAGGAAACTAAGTAGTAAACCTTAGTTAAGGGAACTAAGTAGTAAACCTTAGTAGAACATGAGAAGGAGCGAACATCCATCTGATCTTAAAGAAGGCTCCAACAAACTGGGTTACGAAGCACGCGACTTCGATGGGACGTGAGGGTACTCTTGGTATCCCTCTGTGAGGCTGCAGATGATCCGCTTGGGCTCACAGAGGTTAAGGTCTGCATTAGAAGAAGCAAGGGTATGCCTTGGTTGCAATATAAGGCAACCTAAAGACTAGGACAAACCAGCGTGATTCGGCGAGACCAGTAGCCCTGTGATAGCAACTCGTCGTCTACCTACCATCTTGAGTCAGTCGAGATACGTACAGCAGAAAGGCGGAGAACTCCAAAAGACCATATACTTGCTATCTAGTTATGGGTGCGGATGGCCATAGGTTAGTGGGGGCATAGAGGGCCTGCGTATAGTTCTCATTTTTCAAGGTGTGTCTTTCATTAGTTGAGGGAGGGGTCAAGTGGGACCATAGCCACTGGAAAAACAGACCATAGCATCTGCATCGGCAGATATCTGAAAGCTCCCGATCGAGTTCCGTGTTTCCTGATTTGCCCTGCCATGAGACTCGGGTCGCACATATAGAGGACATGTGCATCTAGACAGCGATAACGATCCACGACACATACGTGGGGAAAGTCTAGGAACATATACCACTCTGGGTAGTGTGTCCTAAAATAGGGGCATCGTTCGGTAGGTAGCATAATCCCTAGTTGGACCTAGGTTGCGTAAACCCTAAAATCCGAGAAACGTTCAATAGGTAGCATAAACCCCAGTAGCCCTGGGTAGCGTAAACCATGGTTGGATCTAGAATGCGCTCAATAGAAAACCCTAGATTAGATCTAGGTAATAAATAATAGATGTACACCTGAAACAACCACAATTGCGGGAATTGGAACCACATATCTGTTCTTATCAGTTTATATAGATTACTAGTTAGGTGGTGCAGAGATATAGAAATTAGAATAACAAGGTAGTAGCGAAACAGAGAAAGTATAGAAGTGCATCCAGTTTATCTAACCTTATCATATCTTATGCTAACCTTATGATTCCCGTTATCATCGTGTTGTCTTGTATTCAGTTAAATTCATGTCATGTTGCTTTTACCTGTTCACATGTTGAAAGTTACTGAACTTACCAGACTTTATGTCTGACTCTGTTTTCTTTCGCTTTCTCGTCTTCCGTTACCCCCCCAGGTTCGTAGGGAGGGAATATTACTACTTAGTCCAGTTTTCTTTCCAAGCTGAAGATTAGTCAAAGTATTGCTGAGATTCTATTTTCCATTGCTATGGCTGGCTCACGCTACATTGGGGAATATAAATGTTATTTTATGCTTCTTTATTTTGTAAGACAGATATTCTGGTATTGGAAAACAATTGTTGTACAAACTATTTTATCGATAAAGTAAAGTCCTATTTTCCGCTGTTTTAATTTTGTCTGTCTTGTTATTTATCTTTATCTTTTACCTATAACTCTCCACCGAAGTTAAGGCATTCCCTTTGTGAGTGACCTTAACGGATGTGGGGTGTTACACGTGGTATCAGAGATGAAGGTTACTAGATCAGATAAAAGATTTGAAAAAAAATATATTTTCAAAACTGTTTTTATAGAAGCATTTTTCAAAAGAAAAGTTTTGTTTTAAAGGCATATTGTAATAACCCGGAAATCCGAGCCAATTTAAAAAATTTATTTTGGTAATTTTAGTGAATTTTGAATATTTAAAATGAATTATTTTAAATAATAACGACGAGAAATTTATTTTGAATAGTATTCGAACGTATATATTTATTTGAATCATCATTAGAATATAAATATTTTATTTTAATTATAAAAGGAATTGAAAATGGCACGATAGTTTGAAAATTCGATTTCAAAGTTCAAATGAATAAACAGGATTCAAAATAAATCGGATTTTAGCGAAACCAAAAATATTAGAATCTAATTGAAAATATCTTTCCAACGAATCCGAAATTGAAATTTCATAGCGGGAATCAAAAGATATGCCCAGTTGAAAATTCAGAATAGTCGCTATGGAATTGTAGCCCTTAAAAATGGAAATTTAGCAAACGACCTAGGTTTTCGATGAAACCACTTTTGTTGGATCCATGATGTCAAGTTATTGCTAGGTTTCGAAATTCATAATTTTTCGAATCAATATGTGAGTGTGGCAAAGTTAAACATGTTTTAATAGTTTCAGTCAATTTTGATCGACCAGAAAATGGTCATTTTTCAAACGGTCTCAAAATTTGACGAAATTATTTTTGTTAGGACCGTATTGTTAATACGAAGCTAGAAAAAAAAATTCGGGAATTTTTAGAGTTCGTATGTGGCCCCGGTAAATTGAAATGTGCATTCAAATTCAATATATAGAGTTATATTTTGATTTTGATGGAAACTGATCGAAACAATCGAATCAGCCTGCGATACCTATCCTATTGTGTTCGGAATAGGGTAATTAGCTATGGACGACAGGCGATGGGTATCGTTTTGAGGTCCATATGAAAAGTACCTTTTTGAAATAAATAAATAAATAAATAATATATATTATAACACCCACCCCCCTTCACTACCGGTCAAGCCCCCCCCCCCCCCCCCAATTTCCCCAAATTGTTCGACAGAGGAAAAAAAATGAAGACCTCAATCGCGAAAAACCGCGATTCACCATCGCGCCCCGGCGACGTCGACGCTGTCGACCAGGCCTCCGCCCCTGCCTCTATACCCCTCCCTCTATACCCCTCCTCCCTCCTACTTTCCCTGTCTCTCCTGCTGCCTTTTGAATGTCAATTCAAACTAGTCGGGATTAGCGAACTACACCGAAGTAATCATTTATTTTATTTCCCAATCCCAACCAATTCATCCCATGAAGTAAAACTGGTCATATTTCATATCTAAGACCACGGTGTTATCGGTAAATTCAATTACCATTTCACGTACAAATCTAATTAAAGGTTTAACCATCGCCTGGAGCAAAACTGGTGATACTCCATTCTCGATCATTTCAATCTAATTAAAGATCCATTAAAACTCCACTTGGTTTTAATCTTCCCAATAATCACTATCAATGATTATTTAACTTGTTAAATATAAAAATTATATTCTAACAAAAGAAATAATGTTAAAATACTTATTTGTAATTGTATATAATAAGATAGGCCATTTTTCAAACGGTCTCAGAATTTGACGTGGTCCCTTGATTTACCTAACTTTGAAATAGAGACTAATAACTGTTTTAGTTCTCACACCAGTCCCATGACTGACCTGGAGTTTATTGTTTTAACCTAAACTCTGGGTGCCCTTATTTTGACACGGGCAGCTAGTAGTTTTGGTTTTGCAGATTTATATTCGCAGGAACCTGGTTTACAGCTGGAATGATATCCGAAAAGTTCTATATCCGTATATCTCTTCTAATTGTATATTGTATTATTTTCCGCTGCTATGTGATGTATTGTAATCTCTGATATTTTAGAATGTGTAATATTTATTTATACTCTGTATATTCTTGTATTCTGACGGAAATTGTTGTAATAAGCAATGAAATGTTCTTCTGTTTGTGTTCTGGTTACTCTTGTCCTCAACTCAATCCGTGATTTCCCTGGAGGGGGATTTCTAGTCGTTAGTAGGAGAGAGAGGGAAAGTAGGAGGGAGGAGAGGTCTAGAGGGGGAGGCCTGGTCGACGGCGTCGACGCCGCTGGGGCGCGATGGTGAATCGCGGTTTTCCGTGATTGAGGTCTTTGTTTTTTTTCTCTATCGAACGATTTGGCGAAATTGGGGAGGGGGGGGGCATTGACCGGTATTGAAGGGGGATGTTATAATATATATTATTTATTTATTTATTTATTTCAAAACGGTACTTTTCATTCTGACCTCGAAACGAGACCCACCGCCTGTCGTCCATGGCTAATTACCCCCATTCCAAACACAATGGGATAGGTATCGCAGGCTAATTCGATCGTTTCGATCTGTTTCCATCAAAATCAAAATATAACTCTATATATTGAATTTGAATGCACATTTCAATTTACCGGGGCCACATACGAACTCTAAAAATTCCCGAATAATATTTTCTAGCTTCGTATTGACGATACGGTCCAAACAAAACTAATTTCGTCAAATTCTGAGACCATTTGAAAAATGATCATTTTCAGGTCGATCAAAATTGACTGAAACTGTTAAAACACGTTTAACTTTGCCATGCTCACTTATTGATTCGAAAAATTACGAATTTTGAAACCTAGCAATAACTTGACATCACGGATCCAACAAAAGTGGTTTCGTCGAAAATCGAGGTTGTTTGCAAAATTTCCATTTTTAAGGGCTAGAATTCCATAGCGACTATTCTGAATTTTCAACTGGGTATATCTTTTGATTCCCGCTATGAAATTTCAATTTTTTGGATTCGTTGGAAAGATATTTTCAATTAGATTCTAATATTTTTGGTTTTGCTAAAATCCGGTTTATTTTGAATTCATTCATTTGAACTTTGAAATCGAATTTTCAAACTACCGCGCCATTTTCAATTCCTTTTATAATTAAAATAAAATATTTATATTCTAATGACGATTCAAATAAATATATACATTCAAATTCTATTCAAAATAAATTTCTTATCATTATTATTTAAAATAATTCATTTAAAATATTTAAAATTCACTAAAATTGCCAAAATAAAAATTTTAAATTGGCTTGGATTTCCGGGTTATTACACATATTCCCCAAAAGCCATACGCACTATCTTCTGATCCTCTGTTTGAATTCTTGTCCCCTTCTTTCTTGAGTCTTCGGGGCTCCTGGCTTTCTGGGAGGTAACCTCATCGCGGCATGGTTCCGTAGGCTTGATAAGACTACAATACCTATCGAAGGGCAAAGTAGTGTCCGACTCCCATCTATAGCCATAGTAGTTTCACCTACAGCTAGTCTTCTTTCAAGCTTTGAAGGGTTATCCGTGCAATGGAGGCAGCTTTTGAGAAACTTGTCAGTATGATTACATAGGGATGGTAAAAATGAGGATGAGGGAGTTTGGCTAGGGAGCTCAACGCAAGGATGAGAAATTCATGGATATAAACTCGGCTCACGAAGAAAGAAGGAAGTATAAAACCTAAGACAAGAGGAAGTAACTTTTCCATGGTATAATGGGGCATATAATTAAGGACAAGGGCAAGGACGAGGGACAGGATTTTCAGAAGGGAGGGTGCATGCTTCCACCACCAAAATACCTGAGAGAGAGATAGTAAAGTCTATGTTGGAAAAGTTTAGCTTTTCGTTTTGATCAACGAGTTAGTACTCTTTTGATCTTAGCGCTTCGCATTTGTTCATATCTACTTCCATAGTTGAGTCTCTGCACCTTAGTACTTGTATAGTAGAAGATCCCATTAGTGTCTCAAATCCAATTGGTGGTTCGGCCCGTTTACCTTTGGATTGTAAGGATTTGAGAATAACTATATTAAGTGTTGAGTTTAAGTGTAATGCTTATGTTTTTGGTTCCATGTGCTATGAGTTGATTCTAGGCATGGGTTGGTTGGCTAGTAATTCTGAAAGGAGGTAGTTAGACTTTTGACTTGCCTTGGAAATACTCTCGAGATTCCGTGTAAAGAATCAGTTAGGCTTAGCTAGCTAGAATCGCTTAATGCATTTATCGACGATTTGCAATCCGTTAGGGTAGTCCATGAGTACGCAGATGTTTTTGATTAGGTTAGGAGTTTACCCCTAAAACGCGGGATAGACTTCCGCGTGTATCCAGCTGACAATGAAAAGCCAGCTATTCGATCAACGATAGTTTTGGAAATGGAGGTCAAGAAGCTTCACAATCGTGAAGATTAATTAGATAAGGTACATAATAGTGAAGCTCAAGAAGATGCGACTTAGAAGACTAAAGACTAGATACACACATTATACCCTTTTTCTTAAGGGTACATCCTTGATCTCTTTTTTCTAGGAATTTTATGCATACTTTCAAGCTTTTAAGGTATATCCTATAGGGCGTATCATCGATGCTTAGGTAGAAGCCAATGGATGTAAACATGTATTTGAAACATGTTATGATTGATGGTTCCAAATGGTTGCTCGTGGATGCATATACACACCATAGGCGCTAGAACGACTCAGTCACTTTCATATTGCATTAGCATATATGTATTTGCTTAACAGATTTAACTGGATATGTTATCATATGGATATTGCATATGGATGAATGGTTATGCACACATGCAGTATTTACATAACTAGGGACGCTTGCATACATGATTGGATGCATGACACTGACATAATTCGCATTAAGGAGGTCAATTGAATCAGTAGACCGCCTGGTTTTGCATTAGATAAAGACATATACACACACTATGCATATGAACATGAACGCATTAGAAATCTTTTTAAGGACAATGAATGCCTGTGATTGAATGGTTGAGTAGATGGGTGATTGGATGGTAGGATACATTATTCCTAACTTGAAGATTTCGGGGACGAAATCCTTTTAAGAGGGGGAGAATGTAACACCCCGTAATTCTGTAACATTAGGTTTCACAAATTAAAGTATAATTAAATTTTAAAATAAGAATCAAAGGAAACCGGTTGTGCCATTGCATTCGTCTCGAAATTTTGCTTGGAAACAAGTCCGAGTTTTCGAGAAACGGACTCCGCATGAGGGAGATATGACCCTACGAAGTTCCAAGGATTTTCAGAACAGAAAAACAGCTCGAATTCGAATTCGAAATTTGAATTCAAACCCCAGCGCAGACTGGGCAGGAATTTTTCTGCCCAGGACCAGGTCGACCTGGGGGTCGACACTATGGTCGACCTCCCAAGGACCAGGTCGACCCTATGGTCGACCTGGGGGTCGACCTGGTGCCAGAGACTAGTTTTGTGCCTGGGTTCATTCTGATGTATCTGGTCTCGTTTTCAGTCTAGATTCGTCCGCCTAATCCTATATAAACAGCCCCCTAGCCCCATTCTGTTTACAACATTTTATTCTCTCCTTATGCTGCCTCTGGAATAATTGAAATAAATAAATTAAAATAAAACACAAAGACTATTCTTGAAAACTACAGCTAGGAATTGCATATTGGAGATTCAAATAAATTTAAAGCTTCAAGAAGGGAAGCAAAGGCTAATTCAACGGCTTCGAGCAACGTCGCGCAAATCATAGAAAATCACCAACGCTATTTGATTATCCTTTTCTGAAACCAATCAATGTAAGTCAGTTACTTTTAGATTTGAACGTCTAGATCTATTTGTGGCATGTAATTAAATGGATATAAGAATATGCCCGATCCTTTCATTTGAATTTGTGCCTGTATATGCCTTTGGATCTAATTAAGAACTATTGTGATTAATTACCAACGAGACTGTGCCTATGCCTATGATGTTGAAACTATTGTTAATGGCCTAAGACTATGACTGTGGGCACAAGACTATGCCTATGCCTATGACTGTGAACATAAGACTATTGCCTATGATTATGAACAGAAGACCATTTCCTACGACCATGATTCATGACTATGAGATTATTGCCTATGATTATGAACATAAGACTATTGTCTATGTCCATGACTTTGAAATTATTACAGTTAATTGCCTATGACTATTTAGGATAATTTCCTAGGACTATTTTGGTTAATTATCCATAACTATTGTGGTTAATCGCCTATGATTCATAACTATGAGATTTCTACCTATGACCATGACTATGACTATTGTGGTTAATTGCCTAAGACTATTATGGTTAATTGTTTATGCCTATAACATTATAGTTTCAAACCATGTTGTACACCGAACTGGCATTTTGTTGGATCTCATACCTAGGGTGTGACTTGCTTAGTTTATTCCTATTCGCTATTATGTACACCAAAACCATTGGATCCATTATCCTTGTATTTGGCTCGCTTTTGCATGCCTATTCTTTTATGTCAATTCTCATGTTTATCCTCTATTGCCTTTTAGTTTCATTTCATGAGTATTTAGAAAACTTGTGAAATCATGGTATACGTACGTTATGAATGCGGGGTTATTTGGGTATAACATGAAATCTATATTATTTGGCATAATTTAGAGCATGTATTATAACATGACTATTAGATGCAAATTGGGGTAATTTGACGTGAATTATAGAAGATGTAATTTGATATATTGAATCTAGTATTGGCTAGTAACCTAAGCTTTAGGCATAAATTGTAAGCTAGAGTATCAAATCTAGTTTTGGCATGAACTGTAAATGGGAATACTAGATCTAAATTGGCATAAATCTGCAGGTTGGGTTAAACGATAGGTAAATCATGATTTGGGCCTAGAATATAAGTATCTCAATTGGCATGACAAATGAATATGATATAGGCCAAATTTGTTTAAAAGAGTTGTTAGCAATTTACATATAGACAAAAAGGATAAATATGTAAATCTAGGAAAGACGAATATGCCTAACCCGAGGTTAGATTGAGTTATGGTAAAAGACTGCGCGGAACCGCCCGGCAAATCCAGCAACCATAACAATACCTATCTAATGTGGTTGGTTAGAGCATTGAGCCCAAAAAAGGACCCGAGGTTAGACTGATTTGCAGTGTAAATCTGCCCAGAACCGACCGGCACATCCAGTACCGCAACAATAGCTGTCTAATGTGAGTGGTTGGTGCTTTAAATGAATAATTTAAAGCTAAGAAACAGTTAAGCTTGAATGAGAGGGTTAAGTCCATAGGAACACTTAACCAACTTAACATGTTGACAAGACAAGACTTGTAGGGGTTAAATAACCATTATAACATGTTGACTAGACAAGTGGGTGAAGTTAAGAAAAGGTTTAACCGTTATAACATGTTAACTCGACTAGAAGGTGGAGTTAAGTAAACTTAGAACACTTAGCCATCATAGTGTGACAAATGAACAAGGTTAAGTTAAAACATGAAGGGACAATACTTAACCATTAGAACATGTGAATTAAATAGATGTTAGGGTTAAGTTAACTAAGGGAACACTTAACCAATACAAGATGAAGGGGTGGGGTTAAGTAATAAGAAATACTTAACCAATATAACTTGATTTGTGGTAGGGTTAAGTCAACATGAACTACTGATAACACTAAACCAGTTTAACATGACAAATGAATGGGTTAAGTTAACTTGAATTGACTAATGACACTTAACCTATCCAACTTGACGAGAAAGAGAACTAAGTAGTAAACCTTAGTTAAGAGGACTAAGTTGTAAACCTTAGTTAAGAAAACGACGGTTCAGGAAACTAAGTAGTAAACCTTAGTTAAGGGAACTAAGTAGTAAACCTTAGTAGAACATGAGAAGGAGCGAACGTCCATCTGATCTTAAAGAAGGCTCCAACAAACTGGGTTACGAAGCACGCGACTTCGATGGGACGTGAGGGTACTCTTGGTATCCCTCTGTGAGGCTGCAGATGATCCGCTTGGGCTCATAGAGGTTAAGGTCTGCATTAGAAGAAGCAAGGGTATGCCTTGGTTGCAATATAAGGCAACCTAAAGACTAGGACAAACCAGCGTGATTCGGCGAGACCAGTAGCCCTGTGATAGCAACTCGTCGTCTACCAACCATCTTGAGTCAGTTGAGATACGTACAGTGGAAAGGCGGAGAACTCCAAAAGTCCATATACTTGCTATCTAGTTATGGGTGCGGATGGCCACAGGTTAGTGGGGGCATAGAGGGCCTGCGTATAGTTCTCATTTTTCAAGGTATGCCTTTCATTAGTTGAGGGAGGGGTCAAGTGGGACCATAGCCACTGGAAAAACAGACCTTAGCATCTTCATCAGCAGATATCTGAAAGCTCCCGACCGAGTTCCGTGTTTCCTGATTTGCCCTGCCACGAGACTCGGGTCGCACATATAGAGGACATGTGCATCTAGACAGCGATAACGATCCACGACACATACGTGGGGAAAGTCTAGGAACATATACCACTCTGGGTAGTGTGTCCTAAAATAGGGGCATCGTTCGGTAGGTAGCATAATCCCTGTTGGACCTAGGTTTAGTAAACCCTAAAATCCAAGAAACGTTCAATAGGTAGCATAAACCCCAGTAGCCCTGGGTAGCGTATACCCTGGTTGGATCTAGAATGCGCTCGATAGAAAACCCTAGATTTGATCTAGGTTATAAATAATAGATGTACACCTGAAACAACCACAATTGCGGGAATTGGGACCACGTATCTATTCTTATCCGTTTATATAGATTACTAGTTAGGTGGTGCAGAGATATAGAAATTAGAATAACAAGGTAGTAGCGAAGCAGAGAAAGTATAGAAGTGCATCTAGTTTATCTTACCTTATCAAATCTTGTGCTAACCTTATGATTCCCATCATCATGGTGTTGTCTTGTATTCAGTTAAATTCATGTCATGTTGCTTTTACCTGTTCACATGCTGAAAGTTACTGAACTTACCAGACTTTATGTCTGACTCTGTTTTCTTTCGCTTTCTTGTCTTCCGTTGCCCCCTAGGTTCGTAGGGAGGGAATATTACTACTTAGTCCAGTTTTCTTTCCAAGCTGAAGATTAGTCGAAGTTTTGCTGAGATTCTCTTTTCCTTTGCTATGGCAGGCTCATGCTACATTGGGGAATACAAATGTTATTTTATGCTTCTTTATTTTGTAAGACAGATATTCTGGTATTGGCAAACAATTGTTGTACAAACTATTTTATCAATAAAGTCCAATTTTCCACTATTTTAATTTTGTCTGTCCTGTAATTTATCTGTATCTTTTACCTATAACTCTCCACCGAAGTTAAGGCATTCCCTTTGTGAGTGACCTTAACGGATGTGGGGTGTTACAGTGTTATTCATGAAAAAAGCTGATTTTTTCCTTTTGTTCTATTCATGAAAAAAAATGTTTTTTTCCTTTTGTGCTATTCATTGAAAAAAACTAATTTTTTCTACTTGCAAAAAAATCTAAAAGACTTACATCAAAAGAAGAAAAAGGGGTTTTCAGTTGAAGAAGAGGCAGGCGGCGTTGGTCTCTGAAGGTCGGGGTAGGCCCTACAGTCGCGGCGATGGGCAGATGGGGCTTGGGTTTCGTTTGGGGGAATAGGGAGGGGAAGAGGGCGAGGGGGTGAAGCGGTTGGCCGGAGGAGGGGGGATCGTAGGTGGAGGCGCGGCAGAGGTCCGCGGTGAGCGCGGTGGGCTGGCGAGCAGGATCCGCCGTTCTTTTTTTTTCATTCCTGATTTTGAACGGTGGGTAGAAAGTGAGAGAGAGAATAAAGGGGGAGCGGGTTTGACTTTTATTTATAATTATTTATTTTATTTTATTTTGTACCAAAAAGTTACTTTTTCATTCGAACTCCAAACGAAACCCACCGACTGTCGTCTATAGCTAATTACCCCATTACGAGCACAATGGGATATGTTTCGTAACCTAATTCGGCTGTTACGATAGGTTTTCATCAAAATTAAAATATAAATATATATATATTCAATTTAAACGTACATTTTAATTTACCAGGGCCACATACTAACTCTAAAAATTACAGAAAAATTATTTCTAGTTTCGTATTGACGATACGGTCCTAACAAAACTAATTTCATCAAATTTGAAGACCATTTGAAAAATGGTCATTTTCTGGTCGATCCAAATTGACTGAAACTATCAAAACACGTGTTACATTGCCACGCTTACATATTAATCACAAAAATTATGAATTTTGGAATCTAGCAATAACTTGACATCACGGATCCAACAAAAGTGGTTTCGTCAAAAACGAAGGTCGTTTGCAAAATTTCCATTTTTAAGGGCTATATTTTCCATAGCGACTATTCTGAAATTTCAACTGGGCATAACTTCTTATTCCCACTGTGAAATTTCAATTTTTCGGATTCGTTGGAAAGATACTTTCAAATAGATTCTATTATTTTTGGTTTCGACAGAATCCAGTTTATTTTGAACCCTGTACATTCATTTGAAATTTGAAATCGAATTTTCAAACTACCGCGCCATTTTCATTTCCTTTTATAATTAAAATAAAATATTTATATTCTAGCGACGATTTATATAAATATATACGTTCTAATTCTATTCAAAATAAATTTCTCGTCGTCATTATTTAAAATAATTCACTTTAAATATTCAAAATTCATTAAAATTGCCAAAATAAAATTTTTAAATTGGTTCGGTTTTCCAGGTTATTACATTAATCTTGACTGTTAAATATAGTTTTACAGTGAAGTAAAAATTCAACATTTAATTACTTTTTAAAACCTGACATCTGTAAGTTTGTAAGTTTATATAATATTGGACTGTTTTATATGTATTAATGTGAATAATGGCTTGAATTTGATATGTTTGATGTATTGATGTTAATAGTGTGAACTTACCTGTTATTCACATTTATCTATATATGACCATTATTTGTGCTGATTAATCCCAATCATTACCCCAGATGTTACGGGCATCGAATAAACCTGGGATTAATCATTAAAATGAATTAAGAACGTAGGTTGAATTGATAAATAAATATGACCCTGATTTGGATTGAAATGATATATATCCTTTCCCAAAATACTAAAATTAAAATTTAAGTATCACTTGACCATATGATAGAAAATTATATATGGACACCGGTTAGTTAAATAAAAATTTGTTTTAACCTTGAATTTAGAAATGTTGTTTAAAGACGATAAGGATGATATTTTTTTATTGATTTCTTTTGAACTTGAACTTTGAGTATTGAAATGTAAACAAAAGATAAATAATTAAGTGTTGTAACTGAAGCTATAGAAATGAATTTAATGTGAATCGAATTTATTGAAATTGAATTGTCTCATCCACCTTTGAAATTTATTTTAAATAAACTTGATTTTAAGTTATATCTGAATTGTGAACTCAATATTTGTTTAAAATTGAAATCATTGAAAATGAGAATCTGATTTGGAATGTAACTTTTGAATTAATTTGATCGAATAGAAATGTATGTAAATTGGAATTTTAATCGATGGAATTATTGAAAATTGAGTTGGTTGAATTGAAGTTGAAATATGACTTCAAGTTTAATTGAAAATGTTAGAGAAACGATTATAATTCCAACTATAGTATTTCAAATCATTTTATAAACTATTTTAATAATAATTATATATTTTTTCCTTTATAAACTATTTTACTTTATCACTAATTTATTTTATAAATTATTTTAAATAAATCATTTTATAATTAACTATTTATTTTATAAATTACTCAATGTTTAACTATATATTTTAATAAATTTGATAAATTGTAACACCCCGTAATTCTGTAACACTAGGATTCACAAATCAAGGCAGAATTAAAATTTAAAATCAAAATCAAGGGAAACGGGCGCTTGCCATTGCGTTCGTCTCGGAATTCTGCATGAAAACGAGTCCGAGTTTGCGAGAATCGGAGCCCGTATGAAGGAGATATGACCCTCCGAAGTTTCAGGAAATTTCAGAATTGAAAACAGCTCGAAATTCGAATTCAAAATTCGAATTCAAACCCAGAAGCAGGCTGGGCGGGAAATTTCCCGCCCAAGCCCAGGTCGACTGGGGAGTCGACTGGGCAGTCGACCCCCTCTGACCACAAAGTATATTAGCATAATTGTGAATAATTTACATACATTGGGCGTAAATGGTAAATGGTTAAATGGGCCACAAAGTAGGTAGTTGGTATGCAAATTAAGTTTTGGGCATAGACGGTGAACTAGAATATAAAACCTAGTTTTTGGCATGAACTGTAAATGGGGATGTTGGATCTAAATTGCTATAAACTGTAAGATAGGCAAATCAAGATTTGGGCCTAGAATATAAGTCCATTAGTGGGCATGGCAAATGTGTATGGTATAGGCCAAATTTATTTATAAAGGGAAAATGGACTTTGAGGATAAATTGTTAACAATTTATATATATACAAAAGAAAGGTTTATTAATGACATCTTTTTTAATAATACATACACCAAAAAGTTCTAGGGTGACAGAGAGGATAGTGACTAGGCTTGGGTTTGGAAAATACAAGTTTCCTGCTCTCCCTGGCTATCCCTAACTGATCCGACGGACGGGATGGTTACTTTCAAAACCTGATTTGAAAATTAATCAAAACCCTTTAAACTTAGAAAACACGAATATGCCTAACCCGAGGTTAGAATGAGCTGTGATGTAAACCTGCCCGGAACCAACCGGCACATCCAGTAATCGCAACAATATCTGTCTAATGTGAGTGGTCTCGGCTTTAATTTATTTAGTTAAAGCTAGAACAAGAATGGTAGGGTTAAGTTAACTAAAACACTTAACCAATTCAACATGATAACTAAACCAATGGGTGGGGTTAGGTTCATATAGAAACTTAACACAGTTAAGCTAGAATGGGAGGGTTAAGTCCATAGGGACACTTAACCAAAACATAACATGGTAACAAGACAAGATTTGTAGGGGTTAAGTAACTAAGAAAACACTTAGCCAAATTAACATGTTAACTAGACTAGAAGGTGGGGTTAGTAAAGTTAATACACTTAGCCAGATTAACATGTTAACTAGACTAGAGGTTGGGGTTAAGTAAAATTTAATAAACTTAGCCAATTTGATACGTTAGCTGGACTAGACCGTAGGGTTAAGTAAACTTGAACACTTAACCATCAGATTGTGATAAAGGAATAGGGTTAAGTCTAAAACATGAGGGGATAATACTTAACCATTAATAAAATGTTAGTTAAAACAGATGGGCAAGGCTAAGTTAAAAAGGAACACTTAACCAATACAGGATGAATGGGTAGGGTAAAGTAATAAGAAATACTTAACCAATATAATTGGTTTGTGGTAGGGTTAAGTCAACATGAACTACTGATAACACTTAACCAATTTAATAATACAAAGGAATGGGTTAAGTTAACTTGAATCGACTAAGGACACTTAACCAACTTGACGAGAAAGAGAACTAAGTAGTAAACCTTAGTTAAAAGGAGCTAAGTAGTAAACCTTAGTTAAGAAAACAACGATTCTGGAAACTAAGTGGTAAACCTTAGTTAGCAAAACTAAGTAGTAATCCTTAGTATATCACGAGTAGGAGCGAACGTCCATCTGATCTTAAAGAAGGCTCCAACGAATTGGGTTACGAAGCCTGAGGCTTCAAGGGGACGTGAGGATACTCTTGGTATCCCTCTGTGAGGTGGCAGATGATCCTCCTGGGCTCACAGAGGTTAAGGTCTGCGTTAGAAGAACCAAGGGTATGCCTTGGTTGCAATATAAGGCAACCTAAAGACTGGGATGGACCAACGTGATTCGGCGAGACCAGTAGCCCTGTGATAGCAACTCGTCGTCTACCTACCATCTTTAGTCAATCGTTGTACGTATGCGGAAAGGCAGAGAACTCCCAACAGACCATATACTCGCTATCTAGTTATGGGTGAGGCTGGCCAATAGGAAAGTAGGGCATAGGGTGGCAAAAGTACAATTCTCACGCTTGATTTGCTTGGATTGCCTTTCATTAGTTGAGGGAGGGGTCACGTGGGACCATAACCACTGGTAGAAAAACAGACCTTAGCATCTGCACCGGCAGATATCTGAAAAGCTCCCGACCGAGTTCCGTGTTTCTAGAGTAGCCCTGCCACGAGACTCGGGTCGCACATTACAGGACATGTGCATCTAGACAAGCGATAACGATTCGCGATACATACGTGGGGAAAGTCTAGGAACATATACCACTCTAGGTAGTGTGTCCTAGACTAGAGGGCATCGTTTGACAGGTGGCATAATCCCTAGTTGGACTAGGTGGCATAAACCCTGAATCCGAGAAGCGTTCAGCAGATAGCGTAAACTCTAGTTGAATCTAGAAAGCACTTGATAGAAAACCCTAGATTAGATCTTGGTAATAAATAATAAATGTATGCCTGAAGGCAATGGAAACTACAGGGATTGGGATCACGTTATCAGTTGGGACACTAGTTAGGTGATGCAGAGATATAGAAACCAGTATAACAAGGAAATAGCGAAGCGGCGAAAGTATTAGAGCATATCCAGTTTATCTTATCTTAGCATATCTTGTGTTAATCTTGTCTAATCTTGCTGACCCTATCATCATGGTGTTATCTTGTATTCAGTTAATTCATGTCGCTTTGTTTTTCCATGTTCACATGCTAGAAGTAACTGAACTTACTCAGGCTTTATGTCTGACTCTGTTTTTCTTTCGTCTTCTTTTCTTCCGTCCCCCCCCAGGTAGTAAAGGAGGGAATAGTATAGCTCAGGTTAAGTTGGACTATCACTCTTTCCCAAGCTTGAAGATTCTTGGACAAAGTGCTTTGGACTCTCCTTTTCGCTGCTATGGCTGGCTTATGCTACATTGGGGAATATAAATGTATTTTTATGCTTCTTTATTTTGTAAGACAGATGATACTCTGATATTGGAAAACAATTGTTGTACAAACTATCTTATCAATGAAGTAAAGTTTTATTTTCCGCTGTTTAATTTCTGTCTGTCTTGTAATTTATCTGCATCTTTTACCCTAAATGCTCCACAGAACTTAGTGCATTCCCTTTGTGAGTGACACTAACGGATGTGGGGTGTTACATAAATTCTATTTTAATTACAAGCTATTTATTTTCAAACTATTTCAATTATATATCTAAACTATTTTAAATATATTGTTAACTAATTTAATATTCAATTATTAAAGTTGGAATTGGTTCAAAAAATTTAATTGGTTTAAATGGAGATTTTAGTATGAATAGTATTCTATCTTGAATATTGAATGATTTTGGAAATCTTATATTTTGATATGAAGTATGATCCTCTTCGAAATGTAAAAGAACTGACCGGTGTGAAAAATGTAAACGTTTAGTTGTTAAAGAGACCGGGATCGGATATTGTCATACTCTCTACCAATACCGAAAACCACTTTAACAACTGTGTACGCGGTGGAGTTCCAGAAATGTTGTTGGACGGATTTGGAGGCGATTACAGGATTGAAGAAAGAGAACGATGATGGATATCCTTAACCTTCGGGTCATAATTAAAATGACTAAAACAGGGCTATACAGTGACCAAGTGGAGTTAGCTATCTCCATCGACAACACTTCTTCCTTTATTACTATAGTCCCTCGGTTTTATTGATTTGATGCGCATCCGTGACTTGGGAGTGTTGTCCGAGGTGGGCGGTAGTTGCGGCTATGCGTTACCACCAGTCCGGGCGTGCAACTAGTATATTCATACTCTGGGCATTCCTCGTGTGCCTTGTCATATTATCCTGGTTGAGCCCCCTACGATTTTGATTTAACGTTGTCATATCACGGCGCATCCCTATCCGCTGACGTACTGGTGTGTTATATGCAAACTGTATGGCAACTGTATAAACGGTGTAAGGGTAATAATGGTAATCCCGCTTACATTATTTTATTATGTTATATTTAACCATAGACATAATTATAATAGCGTATTATATTATATAGCATTAGTTTGACAGATCCTTAAGAGATGGAAATTCCCGTAACATCTTCTAAGTTATTGCACTCATATTTTCACATGAAATTTTATTTAACTAGTATGAGAATGATTTAGTTCAGATTCGAGTGTTTGTTGTGTTTTTCTTTTTTTTTTTTGCAATACGCTCGGGTCAAAGCAAGTTGCAGTTAGCGAAATTTCACTTGCTTTGAAGATACCATTATGAAGATGAAGATGCAGCTCAACAGATGTATTATTATTATTATTCCACTGCAAAGGCATTGGTATGTTGTATGTTAATTTACTCTGATAATTGTTGTAAAGTATAATCAAATGTATGTTTTTAACGGCTTCATGAACTGTTATTTAATTATTATGTTTTGTCCTTTCGCTGCGAGATTCTGTATTTGTTTCCTTCTTTCTTCTTTTTCTTATTTTAATCCCAATAACTATCCATTTTTTTATCTGTTTATGTCGACATTAATAATCAATTGTCGATTTAAATGGTCAAAAATCACGGATGTTACCGAGAGAAGCACACGTTTTCCACAAACCCAAGACCAAACGGTATCCTTTTTGAGTTAAGGTTTAGTGTGATCGAGATTTAAATTTGCTAAAAACAACTTCACTAGTAGAGGATAAATTTTGACATCATTTTTGTTACAATCAACTAGTGATTCAAAGTGGAAGTGTCTAGCATATTGTTGAATTTGATAATTTGAAAAAGCATCAAATTTTACTAAAGCACCTTCAAAGAATTTGGAGTCCTTCATTGCTTTATATCTTGCCTTAGCGGTATCATCCCATAGCCACTTTTGGATTAATTCTTCGGAAGGAGGAAGTGATTCTTCTTCTTTTGTTCTTTTGCCTTGATTTGCCATGATTTAGTTTTGAAAAGGTTAAGTTTTGTGGTTATTTTTTGATTTAGGGGGCTAGGGTTTTATAGATGGTAATAGAGATGAAGAGGTAAAAGTGAAAAGATGAAGAGATGAATGGTTATGATGGTTGTGAAGAGTCATATGCCTATTTAAAAAACACATTATGTTTCATTCAAACGTCTGAAATTATAAAACTAGACGTTTGTTTTATGTTCAAATTGAACCTGAGAGGAAATAGTTCAAAAATAGGGTAATTCAGATGTCTGGAATTTTAAGGTCAGACGTCTGATTCTAGGGATGAAATTTTTTTGCCTTGGGAGATAGACGTCTGAAATTTTTGGTCAAACGTCTATTTTAAGAAAATTTTCAATCTGGAAGAATTTATTTCATTTTAGGCATGTTTCAGACATCTGTTTTATTATGTTTAGACGTCTGTTTTAAGCGTAAAGTTTATTGAGACCGTATAATCAGACGTCTGTTTATTTTCAGTCAGACGTCCATTTTGACAATTTTCTACAAAAAGAACTTTATTTTTATTTATATAGATGATAAAATAATAAAGTGAATAATAATAAAAATTTAAACGAAATAATGAAACGAAATTTTAATTTTTAGAAGGTGGAGTCCTCTTCGGTGTTGATGAACTCGTTCCTTCATTGGCTTTGTAATTGTTCTCCCATGAGTTTGGACTATACGGCGGTCGTTGGGGAGAGAAGGTATAATATTTCAACGTATGGTTTGTTGGATCATTCTCAATTCGATTAAAGGAAGACGGATTAATAGAATTTGGCGGAATTGGTAAAGGTGAAGTAACATCCTTTGCTTTTGAACCACAAAATTTGTAGATCATTTTTTCGGGAAGGCTTAGGCGAGTAGCGGTAACTTTATATCCGAAGTTTAGCTCTTTCTGTAGAGATATTTGTTCTGTCCGATAGTGACGAAGATCGTCTATTTTTCGTTTTGTATCTGGTGATGAGAAGAGAGTCTTTTAGCCTTCTTTGCTTCAGGAGTATATCCAGTGTGATAGTTTCCCCAATGATATTGTGGTTCGTATCTAGGAGTAGGTGTTGGAAATTGAGGAGAATCGGAAGAACTATCTGATGTGAAAGTAATATTGATTGAAGAGTTTGAATTATTTGATGACATAGTGCAGCTAGTTGAGCTTTTTAGTTTTGAATTTTTTTGTTTTTAGATTTGTAGTAAAGAAAACATAGGATTATATAAGTAACACAACCAAGGAATATGTGGTTAGGATTTCAGAAGTCTGTAGCCAGAGAAGAACTTGAGTATTGTGAGGATTTTTAGGAAATAGGCTAAATATAGTTAGTATGTTAAAATACAAATATGTACTTGTTTTTGTTAAAGAAAATATTTGTAATGTCCCGCATTTTATCGGTTTATATTTGAATATTTAAATCGGTTTAAATATTGAATTCGTAATATAAATGGATTTATATATTAATTAAAACGAAATGGAACGTATAAAAATATATATTAAATATAATCGAGCTCATAACGACGCTGCAGTTCGTAATTTAACGTTTTGAACTTCAACTGAGTGTACAGGACTCGTTTTAAATCGGATTTCTGCGAAACAAGAAACGTTGGAATCTGTTGAATTGTATTTTTCTAATGTAAGTGAAAAATCGAGATTTCGAATTATATATTGTGATATATGTTCAAATCAAATATTCAAAAAAACAGCGGCATACTCGTTTTTGGCCATAACGGTTTATTTGATATAACTAGATATCGGTTTCGAATTTAGACAAGGTTCTTTTGAGGCGTAGTAATAATTTAATTTTTAGAATTTTACTGTAATTTTTAATTAATTAAATACGCAACTTTTTATTTGGAGTATTTTGCACCCTATATCAATATTTTGGGGTTTCAAAATATGAGTCAAGCTACCGATATTATTATATTTTCGGAATCGTGGGGTATCGCTCGACACGATCGCATTTTTATTTTTGTCCATAGCGGATCGTAAGTTAACAGAAGTTTTAGTAATGAAACATTTAGAGAGACATAAGGTTTTGCTCGAACTAGAATAGATTTAAGTAATTTGATAACATATAATTAGGTATTTTGAAAAATCAACAAGTAGGATCATTTTTTTTGATCAAAATGCTATTTGTACTATTAATATTATCTAGCAGACAAGTGACATGTACAACACTTTAAAACAAATACCTCTACCGATGTGTCTTGCTAAATTTGATAGCATAGTCAGTGGTATTGTTGAGTACAAGAAAGCTGCCATATTTATATATGACAATACGAATAGAATAATAATGAAAACACATGCTTGAGAGAGTATTCAATTGCAAACCTAAATCTAAAATAAGTCTTCCACTATACACTGTTACCCTAAATGAAAGGGTCAGCTAAAGCAGGGCTAAGAGGAACATCAACCTAAGAATTGACGCAACCAATGTATTTTCACATCCTACACCTTACTGTCCAGTCAGAACGTACATGAGCATTAGCAGTGAAATGAACACCAAAAGCCAGCGTACGATTTTCTGGTC
Source organism: Allium sativum (assembly GCA_030737875.1). Taxonomy (NCBI): domain Eukaryota; kingdom Viridiplantae; phylum Streptophyta; class Magnoliopsida; order Asparagales; family Amaryllidaceae; genus Allium; species Allium sativum. The sequence goes on along the minus strand of CM060915.1, from coordinate 972,591,752 downwards.
GCCTACCCTATGCTTTCCCTTAGCCGAGCTATATTGTACAAACCATATGCAAGCACTTTTCAATGCCTAACCTATCTGTATTGAATCACACAACCTAGTGATGTGAAAACTCATCGTGACAACCATATCGAAACGAAAACTCATATCAGTTTACAGCTAACCTACAGAACCTCATATATGCCTAATACTTGATCATCAAGGCATTAAGAGACTATAAATACAAACTCTCGGTCATCTTCCTGAGGAATACAAGCCAGATCTCCATCTTTTACTTACAGAGAAATTTTAACAGCAAGTTATAAAACCAAAATGGAAACAAAATCATATAATCCTTAATCCCTTAATATGCTGGGATCTAGAGTTTCCCCAACCGTATTTTTACCGCGTTCGATCAAAGTTTCCTGTCACCCATTCTTTTCACCGTGAGGAGTTGTCGCTGGTTGGGAGGTTCAGTGCATGAGCAGTTGAGCAGAAGAAATATGGCAGTGGGCAACGCAACTTGGAGAGGGTCTAAGTATACATGAGTGACGTATCAGTTATATGGTGAAAGTCATACGGAGAGCTAAAACCGTGCATGTATTTGGGAGTATGGATGATGAAGGTGGCACTGTAGTCACGTGGATGGAGGATTGAATGGGCTTTTCTGTGTTTGCTTGGACCGTGTATTACTAGAAGAAACTATGGTGCGAACAGTTTTAAAAAGGAAAATGGTGATGGCCAAAGTAACAAGAGGCGTGACTTTCATTTGAGAGAAGGATATGGTGAAGAGATGTAGTGGTGGGCTGTTAACATTGGGTTCGGAAGTTTGTAAATAGTGCATGGAGGACGTGATATATATAAGGTGATGGAAGCATAGGAAGAAATGATGAATAGAGAAAGAAATGAGAGGGGGCTGAGATTTGAGAAAAGGATTTGGAGTGTACAGTTTTATGGTTGGATACTGGAAGGAAGGACTCTTACTGGATCATGCGAGATGAAGCATTTATGAAAATGAGGAGCAACATTCGCATATATCAAAGGAGGACTCGGAATAACAGGTTTGCCTCGAAAGTTAATTGATTTATGATAAGGAGCTGTTATACCCGTGATTGAATTAGAAGAGGAGTATACTGTACAAGTATACACTAGATTATAGCAAACTGATCAGAAGATGTGATAGTACCACCTTCCTCTTTCCAACATTATACACTAGATCATATTGTGTGGATCAGTTAACTGAGGGGATTCAAGGAAAATGTTGTTTATAGTGGCAGGCTTGGACTTTATTTTTGCATGTATACCTTTGTATAGAGGAGGTAGGATCTGTGAATGTCACGACAATAGAGTACAGGAGAGCTCGTTGTTAGAAGAAAGTATACTGTTTGGTGTGAGTCTGGTTCATAGAAGCAGGGTTGGAGTTTGAATACGGTACTAGAAGTTTTGGAGTATTGAAGAGGTAGGAGATGAGCAACAAGTGTGGGCCGACTTTGAGTGGGTAAAGCCCAATTTTATAATAAAAAAAAGAAAAAAAAAAAGAAAGAAGGTCTTTAACGCTGGGGTGGAGTTTTGTATTAAAGACATGAAAGTGGGTTCATTTGCACAGCGGGGTTCTGGCCGATGCTCATGGCAATTAAGGGTGAGTGCGAGGCGATTAGGGTAGGATGGTCAGTTTGCGCTCAGACGGTCGCACGATGGATGGTGGACAGAAGGAGTCGGCCTGATAAAGTCGGATAGTGGCAGGATAATATGCCGGATCGGATCAACCGACGCAAATCGTTATTTAACGGTTAACGCGCAAAGGTGAGTAAATTCACTAGCTCTGTTCTATTTTAAAATATTATCATTATATTTTAAATATGGGTTGAACGTTGTGTGATGGTCGCTTCGATAGATTACAATTAAATTGGTTGAATTATATATCGTTGCATATATACACATCATTGGTTGGACTGATTCCATCAATTATAATATTTCCTGGTATGGAATCAGTGTTAATTGTTGACTAACATCGGTGGATGCAGGAAACCGGTTGGAGGAATCCAACCGGATTCCTCAATATTTATATGTACTGTTTGTTTTATTTAGATGCACTGTTTGAACCCAAATGACATTTAAACCCTGTATGATATTGATGTTTAATGGAAATTCAAAAATGGTTTTATTTAATCAATAGACGGTATCGGTTAAGGAAATGGCAGCAGACGACCGTAAATTCATCTTTTTGTTAAGACGTTGAATTATCATTAGACGAATCAACGAGGTTAAATTTATAAAAATTATATTTTTATAATTGAGGCGAAGTTTCGAAATTATAATAGAAGTTCTATTATAAATTAACACTTTGTAGTCACTTTTATAAAGTGAATATGAACAATTGTTTTAGACATTCTATATAAGGTTATAAGGAGATAAAAGTTGTAAATTATCCTATGAGTAAATACTTTTGGATAATAAAGAAATAAATTGTTTTACTTCAGCAATGAATAATTATTATTTAATTTTTAAAGTAATTGTTTCTTAAATGGATTTCATTTAAGATGACATGGAGTTGTAATGGTATGTTACTTGAATTAAGTATAACAATTCAAGTAAAAAGTAGAACGACTAAAGATAGAACGTAAATACATTTTGGTAAAGAAGTTATAAATGAAATTATATAAAGAAAATGAAACGAAAAGTTAATGTTTAAACAACCGAGTTTTCAAAATAAGGATATGGCATTATAAAACCATATTTAAAATAAAGCAAAAGTACGATTTGATGGACTATAAAGTATAAGAGGTTAGAGTTACGAACTTATATCTATTTTAAGATAAGAACGTTGTCGATCAAGGTCTGAGAGGTAATTAAAATACCCCAACTTGAACGACTTCACTATTATCGAGGAATGGTATTTGTTTGTAACGGAAAGAGATGTCAAGATTTTTGTAACGGAAAGAGATGTCAAGATTTTTGTAACGGAAAGAGATGTCAAGATTTTTGTAACGGAAAGAGATGTTGAGATTAATTATAAAGTGGAATATAGTAGCGTATTGCAAGTCTTAGAACTATAGCGATAAAATAACGTTGTTGACTGGGCTTAAGCGGGACTGTTCTGTCGAGATCAGTTATAAAGGAGAATATTACAACATATGACAAGTTTTTAAATTATAACGATAAATTAGCGTTGTTGATCAAGCTTAAGCGTGATTTTAGATATAGCACTACTCCCTAAGAGATAAAGAACGTGAAAATGATAGAAATGTTTTGAACATCAATAACGTATATTTTCTGGGATATGGGAAGTAGAAATTAATATAAATTAAAGGGGGCCAGTGATTGTTGATGCTTAGCTGTAAATTTGAATGGATGTTGTTTTTACTTCGATAGTTAAATAACCGACTATCGAAGTGTTTTGACCATCGTTGTCAATACGGAGAGACCGGTTGGATATATTATCTGAAAACCACTCCGTATAGGCATAAGCGCTGCGAATTTGATTATGCTGAAGAAAATTGAAGACGGAGTGAAATGCAAGGGCCGTTCTGTGCTAGAATGGTGTTTTGTTTGTCCAGTCCCAGGACAACTTGTATGGACGAATGTCTGACAGAGTATTCCTAACAGTCACATAAGATGATCTTTTCAAGGTATTACGTCCGGTGGCGGAGAAATTCGTTTCTCTTAGCTTTTGTACCCGTAATATTTTTGGGAAGATAAACTAGTGATTTGATGGGTTTGACGATGTGGCATTCAAAGTGTATGGTGGCCAGATGTTCTAAAAGATAGACGTAGCCTCAAGCTTCACAACCGGGAAATGACAAAAATCAGGCAGGCAGCATGACTATGTGGGTCGCTCCCATTAGGGTGTATAATCACCTATCTAGAGAAATTCCTTTTGTTTCTTACTATATCGATTATGCCCATTCGGTAACGGTGGTTTGAGTCCAACCGTTGGTGATATACACTCGATACACTCAAGAGAAATGAGTGGTCGGTCATGTGTGGGCCGGGTTGCAAGACGTTCTTGTTGAACCCAGTGTATTCCCCTCTAGAGATACACTATCGGTAGGTGGTCTCATACCTTGTCATAGTTGGAATCCAATCTCCAATAAGCGCCCTGTGGTTTTTGATTTTATACTATGTATGTAGAGCGTGAGATGCAAGCGTTCTGCTATTTGGTTATTTACTTGATTAGACATTATTATAATATCACTGGATTTTGATATCAAAATATTTTGGGTTATAGTAAGGTAAAAACCATCCATGTTTATGTGTGGGTTGGTCTTACTATTATCCTTTTGTTTCAAAAGGATTTTTAAAGTTAAACCGTATGGTTGGAATTTACTCACACCAGTCCCATGGCTGACCCAGAGTTTATTTTGTTTGTTTTTCCCTAAACTCTTGGGTGCCCAAATTTGTACGGGCAGTCAAGTGTTTCAGGCTTTTACAGATACGCTTGGAGGAGCTAAAAGCAGAAGGCTTCACCGTTAGTATTTAGAGATTATTTCCGCTGTGGTATGATGTATTGTACTCTGATAATGGTATGTATATAAAATACAGTTTTGTATTTCAAAGTTATGTTATATAATATATTTTATTCGTTCCGCTGTGAGATTCTTGTTTACTCTGATTCTGTTCAGTATGTTCTTCTTCTTCTTCTTCTTCTATTCTATTAGTTCTATCTTATCTTTCTCATCCTCTTATTTCTTTCTATTAATGATCCGGTATTTTCGATGTCTGAACAATCGACGCTGGATTTTGTGTCGATTTTCGGAATCGAAAATCCCAGTTCGTTACGGTTGGTATCAGAGCATAAGGTTAAGTGATTACCTTGGCTCTGTGGCGTAACTCAATAGAGATGGGGTTAGTAATACCCTAGGTTAAATTTGAGTGTATATATGAGTGCGTATTTGTAAATTGATATTAAAACAGTTTTATATTGTGTTGGTTGGTTTGTCAGGTAGTTTATGAATTCTGGTCGATACTGGATTGCAAACTATATCGATTGGTGTTTCTAAACTCTTGAACAGAGTTATTCGACACAATATTGTTTATAAAGGCCGGGTAAATGAAATATTGTACCCAAAAATATATTTTGATATATGAAGTATATATCTTGGCATTATAATTGTTTATTGATTGTATTGATCGTTATTATAATCGAATAAGATTATAATTAAGTTGGTTATGTAGACAACCCATCGAAATTCACGTGCGTATAAAATATGAATCCGGTGAACTAAATCTGAATTTAAATCAGATTTGGAATTTAAAATTATGGTAATTTGGGGAAAAGTTCGTAAATAATGTTTGATTTAATATATGGGAATTTTAAAATCCTGGGAGATTTGAAATTGTTTTCTAAGTGTTGTGAAAGATATTTTAAAGTAAGATTCAAAATGGAAGTGTTTTAAAATGAATTTTGAAAAGTAATATAGTATTGAACTCACTTCGATCACTGGAAAATAAATCTGATGATGACGGCCGCATTATCAGTGTAATTTTCGAGTTTCTAAGTGATGGATTACTACCAAAGATTTTGTTTTGAGGAAATAAGTTGGTTAGAAATTCAAATGTTTTGAATTGTTATTATTATGTATATATGATTTCAAACTGATTTGAAATAAAAAAACCCAGGAATTTGAATTCTGAAATTTAAAATTTACTTGTGAGATAAATAAATAGAGAACTTAACTAAGTCAAATAAAATTGGAGTTAAATTGAAGCGAAGTAAGTGGAAATCGTACTGGAATAAGGATTTGACTTGGCAAAGTAGTTGAGTTATGAATTAAGTTTTGGAATGGAACCGAACCTGGGGGGTGAAATTTGATTATTGAGTAAAAATTGGAAATTTAAAATTGAAGTTTGAAATGGAGTTGGCTTGGATGTAAGAGATTATTGGTCAAGGATAAACTGACCGGAGTTTAGTTGGAAATGCATTTGTGTATGGTGAATGGATTTCAAATGGAAGAGATAAAGTTGAATACCCGACAAAAAGGTACATGTTTAAATAATTTGAGCATGAGATTTCTCAGTCCTGTTGGCAAGCCGTTTGGCTGTTTAATTTTCTTTTGGATTGGAGAAGGCCCAGAGTGGCAAGTTGTTGTAGTACCGAATAAGCCGTGCAGAGGTGATGCTGGCAAAAACTCTCTGAAAATTTAAGCTGTTGGGAAATTTTCAGAATTTCTGAAAGTATTCGAAATAAGAAGGAATTAATATTTTAATTTGAATTAATCGGTTAAGTTTAAACCGGATTTAAGAAATGAAATAAAGGATTTTTAATCTGTTTATGATATGGATTGTAGCATTTTCTCCATCTTAGCAATTTCGAGGACGAAATTATTTTTAGGGGGAAGGAATGTAATGTCCCGCATTTTATCAGTTTATATTTGAATATTTAAATCGGTTTAAATATTGAATTCGTAATATAAGTGGATTTATATATTAATTAAAATGAAATGGAACGTATAAAAATATATATTAAATATAATCGAGCTCATAACGACGCTGTAGTTCGTAATTTAACGTTTTGAACTTCAACTGAGTGTACAGGACTCGTTTTAAATCGGATTTCTGCGAAACAAGAAACGTTGGAATCTGTTGAACTGTATTTTTCTAATGTAAGTGAAAAATCGAGATTTCGAATTATATATTGTGATATATGTTCAAATCAAATATTCAGAAAAACAGCGGCATACTCGTTTTTGGCCATAACGGTTTATTCGATATAACTAGATATCGGTTTCGAATTTAGACAAGGTTCTTTTGAGGCGTAGTAATAATTTAATTTTTAGAATTTTACTGTAATTTTTAATTAATTAAATATGCAACTTTTTATTTGGAGTATTTTGCACCCTATATCAATATTTTGGGGTTTCAAAATATGAGTCAAGCTACCGATATTATTATATTTTCGGAATCGTGGGGTATCGCTCGACACGATCACATTTTTCTTTTTGTCCATAGCGGATCGTATGTTAACAAAAGTTTTAGTAATGAAACATCTAGAGAGACATAAGGTTTTGCTCGAACTAGAATAGATTTAAGTAATTTGTAACATATAATTAGGTATTTTGAAAAATCAACAAGTAGGATCATTCTTTTTGATCAAAATGCTATTTGTACTATTAAGATTATCTAGCAGACAAGTGACATGTACAACACTTTAAAACAAATACCTCTACCGATGTGTCTTGCTAAATTTGATAGCATAGTCAGTGGTATTGTTGAGTACAAGAAAGCTGCCGTATCTATATATGACTATACGAATAGAATAATAATGAAAACACATGCTTGAGAGAGTATTCAATTGCAAACCTAAATCTAAAATAAGTCTTCCACTATGCACTATTACCCTAAATGAAAGGGTCACCTAAAGCAGGGCTAAGAGGAACATCAACCTAAGAATTGACGCAACCAATGTATTTTCACATCCTACACCTTACTGTCCAGTCAGAACGTACATGAGCATTAGCAGTGAACTGAACGCCAAAAGCCAGCGTACGATTTTCTGGTCGCCTACACTATGCTTTCCCTTAGCCGAGCTATATTGTACAAACCATATGCAAGCACTTTTCAACGCCTAACCTATCTGTATTGAATCACACAACCTAGTGATGTGAAAACTCATCGTGACAATCATATCGAAACGAAAACTCATATCAGTTTACAGCTAACCTACAGAACCTCATATATGCCTAATACTTGATCATCAAGGCATCAAGAGACTATAAATACAAACTCTCGGTCATCTTCCTAAGGAATACAAAAGCCAGATCTCCATCTTTTACTTACAGAGAAATTTTAACAGCAAGTTATAAAACCAAAATGGAAACAAAATCATATAATCCTTAATCCCTTAATAAGCTGGGATCTAGAGTTTCCCCAACCGTATTTTTACCGCGTTCGATCAAAGTTTCCTGTCACCCATTCTTTTCACCGTGAGGAGTTGTCGCTGGTTGGGAGGTTCAGTGCATGAGCAGTTGAGCAGAAGAAATATGGCAGTGGGCAACACAACTTGGAGAGGGTCCAAGTATACATGAGTGAGGTATCAGTTATATGGTGAAAGTCATACGGAGAGCTAAAACCGTGCGTGTATTTGGGAGTATGGATGATGAAGGTGGCATTATAGTCACGTGGATGGAGGATTGAATGGGCTTTTCTGTGTTTGCTTGGACCGTGTATTACTAGAAGAAACTATGGTGCGAACAGTTTTAAAAAGGAAAATGGTGATGGCCAAAGTAACAAGAGGCGTGACTTTCATTTGAGAGAAGGATATGGTGAAGAGATGTAGTGGTGGGCTGTTTACATTGGGTTCGGAAGTTTGTAAACAGTGCATGGAGGACGTGATATATATAAAGTGATGGAAGCATAGGAAGAAATGATGAATAGAGAAAGAAATGAGAGGGGGCCGAGATTTGAGAAAAGGATTTGGAGTGTACAGTTTTATGGTTGGATACTGGAAGGAAGGACTCAAACTGGATCATGCGAGATGAAGCATTTATGAAAATGAGGAGCAGCATTCACATATATCAAAGGAGGACTCGGAATAACAGGTTTGCCTCGAAAGTTAATTGATTTATGATAAGCAGCTGTTATACCCGTGATTGAATTAGAAGAGGAGTATATTGTACAAGTATACACTAGATTATAGCAAACTGATCGGAAGATGTGATAGTACCACCTTCCTCTTTCCAACATTATACACTAGATCATATTGTGTGGATTAGTTAACTGAGGGGATTCAAGGAAAATGTTGTTTATAGTGGCAGGCTTGGACTTTATTTTTGCGTGTATACCTTTGTATAGAGGAGGTAGGATCTGTGAATGTCACGACAATAGAGTATAGGAGAGCTCGTTGTTAGAAGAAAGTATACTGTTTGGTGTGAGTCTGGTTCATAGAAGCAGGGATGGAGTTTGAATACGGTACTAGAAGTTTTGGAGTAATGAAGAGGTAGGAGATGAGCAACAAGTGTGGGCCGACTTTGAGTGGGTAAGGCCCAATTTTATAATAAAAAAAAGAAAAAAAAGAGAGAAGGTCTTTAACGTTGGGGTGGAGTTTTGTATTAAAGACATGAAAGTGGGTTCATTTGCACAGCGGGGTTCTGGCCGACGCTCATGACAATTAATGGTGAGTGCGAGGCGATTAGGGTAGGATGGTCAGTTTGCGCTCAGACGGTCGCACGATGGACGGTGGACAGAAGGAGTCGGCCTGATAAAGTCGGATAGTGGCAGGATAATATGCCGGATCAGATCAACCGACGCAAATCGTTATTTAACGGTTAACGCGCAAAGGTGAGTAAATTCACTAGCTCTGTTCTATTTTAAAATATTATCATTATATTTTAAATATGGGTTGAACGTTGTGTGATGGTCGCTTTGGTAGATTACAATTAAATTGGTTGAATTATATATCATTGCATATATACACATCATTGGTTGGACTGATTCCATCAATTATAATATTTCCTGGTATGGAATTAGTGTTAATTGTTGACTAACATCGGTGGATGCAGGAAATCGGTTGGAGGAATCCAACTGGATTTCTCAATATTTATATGTACTGTTTGTTTAATTTAGATGCACTGTTTGAACCCAAATGACATTTAAACCCTGTATGATATTGATGTTTAATGGAAATTCAAAAATGGTTTGATTTAATCAATAGACGGTATTGGTTAAGGAAATGGCAGCAGACGACCGTAAATTCATCTTTTTGTTAAGACGTTGAATTATCATCAGACGAATCAACGAGGTTAAATTTATAAAAATTATATTTTTATAATTGAGGCGAAGTTTCGAAATTATAATAGAAGTTCTATTATAAATTAACACTTTGTAGTCACTTTTATAAAGTGAATATGAACAATTGTTTTAGACATTCTATATAAGGTTATAAGGAGATAAAATTTGTAAATTATCCTATGAGTAAATACTTTTGGATAATAAAGAAATAAATTGTTTTACTTCAGAAATGAATAATTATTATTTAATTTTTAAAGTAATTGTTTCTTAAATGGATTTCATTTAAGATGACATGGAATTGTAATGGTATGTTACTTGAATTAAGTATAACAATTCAAGTAAAAAGTAGAACGACTAAAGATAGAACGTAAATACGTTTTGGTAAAGAAGTTATAAATGAAATTATATAAAGAAAATGAAACGAAAAGTTAATGTTTAAACAACCGAGTTTTCAAAATAAGGATATGGCATTATAAAACCATATTTAAAATAAAGCAGAATTACGATTTGATGGATTACAAAGTATAAGAGGTTAGAGTTACGAACTTATATCTATTCTAAGATAAGAACGTTGTCAATCAAGGTCTGAGAGGTAATTAAAATACCCCAACTTGAACGGCTTCACTATTATCGAGGAATGGTATTTGTTTGTAACGGAAAGAGATGTCAAGATTTTTGTAACGGAAAGAGATGTCAAGATTTTTGTAACAGAAAGAGATGTCAAGATTTTTGTAACGGAAAGAGATGTTGAGATTAATTATAAAGTGGAATATAGTAGCGTATTGCAAGTCTTAGAACTATAGCGATAAAATAACGTTGTTGACTAGGCTTAAGCGTGACTGTTCTGTCGAGATTAGTTATAAAGGAGAATATTACAGCGTATGACAAGTTTTTAAATTATAACGATAAATTAGCGCTGTTGATCAAGCTTAAGCGTGATTTTAGATATAACACTACTCCCTAAGAGATAAAGAACGTGAAAATGATAGAAATGTTTCGAACATCAATAACATATATTTTCTGGGATATGGGAAGTAGAAATTAATATAAATTAAAGGGGGGGCAGTGATTATTGATGCTTAGCTGTAAATTTGAATGGATGTTGTTTTTACTTCGATAGTTAAATAACCGACTATCGAAGTGTTTTGACCATCGTTGTCAATACGGAGAGACCGGTTGGATATATTATCTGAAAACCACTCCGTATAGGCATAAGCGCTGCGAATTTGATTATGCTGAAGAAAATTGAAAACGGAGTGAAATGCAAGGGCCGTTCTGTGCTAGAATGGTGTTTTGTTTGTCCAGTCCCAGGACAGCTTGTATGGACGAATGTATGACAGAGTATTCCTAACAGTCACATAAGACGATCTTTTCAAGGTATTACGTCTGGTGGCGGAGGAATTAGTTTCTCTTAGCTTTTGTACCCATAATATTTTTGGGAAGATAAACTAATGATTTGATGGGTTTGACGATGTGGCATTCAAAGTGTATGGTGGCCAGATGTTCTAAAAGATAGACGTAGCCTCAAGCTTCACAACCGGGAAATGAAAAAAATCGGGCAGGCAGCATGACTATGTCGGTCGCTCCCATTAGGGTGTATAATCACCTATCTAGAGAAATTCCTTTTGTTTCTTACTGTATCGATTATGCCCATTCGGGAATGGTGGTTTGAGTCCAACCGTTGGTGATATACACTCGATACACTCAGGAGAAATGAGTGGTCGGTCATGTGTGGGCCGGGTTGCAAGACGTTCTTGTTGAACCCAGTGTATTCGCCTCTAGAGATACACTATCGGCAGGTGGTCCCATACCTTGTCATAGTTGGAATCCAATCACCAATAAGCGCCCTGCGGTTTTTGATTTTATACTATGTATGTAGAGCGTGAGATGCAAGCGTTCTGCTATTTGGTTATTTACTTGATTAGACATTATTATAATATCACTGGATTTTGATATCAAAATATTTTGGGTTATAGTAAGGTAAAAACCGTCCATGTTTATGTGTGGGTTGGTCTTACTATTATCCTTTTGTTTCAAAAGGATTTTTAAAGTTAAACCGTATGGTTGGAATTTACTCACACCAGTCCTATGGCTGACCCAGAGTTTATTTTGTTTGTTTTTCCCTAAACTCTTGGGTGCCCAAATTTGTACGGGCAGTCAAGTGTTTCAGGCTTTTACAGATACGCTTGGAGGAGCTAAAAGCAGAAGGCTTCACCGTTAGTATTTAGAGATTATTTCCGCTGTGGTATGATGTATTGTACTCTGATAATGGTATGTATATAAAATACAGTTTTGTATTTCAAAGTTATGTTATATAATAAATTTTATTCGTTCCGCTGTGAGATTCTTGTTTACTCTGATTCTGTTCAGTATGTTCTTCTTCTTCTTCTTCTTCTTCTATTCTATTAGTTCTATCTTATCTTTCTCATCCTCTTATTTCTTTCTATTAATGATCCGGTATTTTCGATGTCTGAACAGTCGACGCTGGGTTTTGTGTCGATTTTCGGAATCGAAAATCCCGGTTCGTTACAATATTATACTAATTCATATATCTTTTACTGATACAATCCCTAATTCACGTTGCAATTTAATAAAAGAATTTTCTAATAGAGGTTTAGTGAAGATATCTGCAATTTGGTTTTCAGTCGAGATATATTCTAAATTAATAATATATTTTTGTATGTTGTCACATAAGAAGTGATGTCGGATATCTGTAAGTTTGGTTCTAGAGTTATTTATTGGATTTTTAGCCAAAATCTTTGAGTGTTTGTTGCATATAAATTACTTGTGACATGCTAAAGCAGCAGATATATAATCGGCTTTACATGTAGAGAGTGATACACAATTTTGTTTTTTACTAAACCAAGATACAAGTGATTTTCCAATGAAATGGCACGTACCACTTGTACTTATTCTATCCGTCCGGGATCCACCAAAATCAGCATCACTGTAAGATACTAATTCGAATGGATATCCTTTCGGATAAAAAAGACCAAAGTCCTTAGTATTATTAAGATACCTTAAAATTCGTTTCACTTCTCTTAAGTGTGACTCTTTTGGATTTGATTGATATCATGCACACAAGCATACACTCATCATAATGTCAGGACGGCTTGCAGTTAAATAAAGTAACGAACCAATCATACTTCTATAAAAATTTTGATCAACACTTTTTTCTTTTTTCATCTTTTTCAAGATGAACGGAAGTACTCATAGGAGTTGGCTTTCCTGAAGTGTTGTCTAGACCAAAACGTTTAATTAAATTATTACAATAGTTTTCTTGATAAATAAAGATACCATTTGAATTTTGTTTGATTTGTAATCCTAAAAAATATGATAATTCTCCCATATGAGACATTTTAATTTATTTGTCATTATTGTACAAAATTCTTTGCATAGGTTTTCATTGGTTGAACCAAAAATTATATCATCTACATAAATGCGTACAATTGAAATATCTTTATTTGTATTTTTAATAAATAAAGTTTGAACTGCTTTTCCTATTTGAAAACCAGAATTTATTAAATAACCCTTAAGTCGTTCATACCAAGCATGAGGTTCTTGTTTTAAACCATATAAAGCTTTTTTAAGTTTATATACATAATCTGGATATTTTCATGTACAAATAATGGTGGTTGTTCTATACAAACATTTTCTTTAATAGAACCATTTAAAATAGCGCTTTTAACATCCATTTGACAAAGTTTAAAATTATGAAAACTCACATATGCTAAGAGAATGCGTATAACTTCCAGTCTTTCTACGAGTGCAAAGTTCTCTTCATAATCAATATCTTCTCCTTGATTATACCCTTGAGCTACCAATCTGGCTTTATTTCTTATAATATTTCTGTAACAACCCGGAAAATCTGAACCAGTTTAAATTTTTTAATTTGGCTATTTTAGTGGATTTTAAAAATTGAAAATAAATTATTTTAAATAATAACGACGAAAAGTATATTTGAATCGATATTTGGAAATAAATATAATTATTTTAAATTATAAACAAGGCCTGAAATGGCGCGGCAGTTTCAAAATTTGAATTCAAACTTTGACTGACTGTACCGGGTGCAAAATAAAACGGATTTTAGTGAAACCAAAAATATTTAAATCTGTTCATGAATATCTTTCTAAAGAATCTGAAAAATCGAACTTTCATAGCGGGAGTCAAAAGTTATGGCCAAATGAATTTTCAAAAAGGATGCTATAGGATTTATATAGCCCTTGAAAATAGACATTTTGCAAACGACCTCATAATTCGACGAAATGACTTTTGTTGTATCCGGGATGTCAAATTATTGCTAGGTTTCAAATTCCATAATTTTTGAAGTTAATATGTGAGCGTGGCGAAGGAAATTTTATTTGGTTGATTTCAGTTAAATTGGATCGACCAGAAAATGGCCATTTTTCAAACGGTCTCAAAATTCGACGAAACTAGTTTTGTTGGGACCGTATCATCAAAACATAGCTAGATTTATTTTTTTGGAATTTTTGGGATCAGTATGTGGCCCCGGCAAATTGAAATGTACGTTCAAATCAAATATTGAATGTTTTATATTTTAACTTGAAGAGAAACTGACTGAAACAGTCGTTGGGTTTGGATTGGAGTTAGTATGTGAGGAGGGGTATTTTAGAGATTTTAAAAATATATAAATAAAAAATATCATCCAATCACAAATCGACCGCCCCACTTCTCTCTCCCCGTAACCCTCCAGTTCAAAGGCGGAAAGCTTCTTCCACCTTCTCTCCTCCGTTCTGGCCGATTCTTTCACCAAACCGCCTCGCCCCAGTTGGGTTTTTTGAAGAACTCGATCCCCTCTCCACATCCATACCTGGTTCACCTCCTACCATCGCCTGTACGCGGAGATCCCTACCTCCAAACCCCGACCGTTTAAAGCGATGCCGCCATCTCTTCTTGCCGTCGAACTGAGGGGGAGGACCAGCATCGGAGAGCCCTTTCCAAGCTCTTCCAGGTGGCGTCAACCGATCTCGATCACGTGCTGCGGATTGAAGGAAAATTCAAAACCTAGTTTTGAATCAAACGTGAAGGTATACGGTGTGTTTTATTTAAAATGAAAATAACGGTTTAAAAGCGTTGCAAACTTCTGAAAATCATATCTTTTTGCTATGTGGTCGAAATACAGTGAAACAAGAGACAGTGGACTCGTGCGGACGTCTTCTACATTCTAGAAGAGACCAGATTTTTTTTGAGCCTTCTACAATTTTTGGAGGAGTGGAACCCAATGTGGGATTTCTGGATTATAAACGATATGGAAACGATAATGTATAAATTATATAGTCGATGTACGAGTTACATAAGCGTTGTACGCCTCATGTATAAGCGTTGTATAAGTTGTATGTTCGATGTATACGTTATATATGCGTTGTAAAAATGATATATGCATTTAAATGATATTGAAATGAAATCGAAATATAGTTATTGTAATAACCCGGAAATCTGGGCCAAATTAAAATTTTTAAACTGGCAATTTTAGCGAATTTTGGATATTTAAAATGGGTTATTTTAAATAATAACGACGAGAAATTTATTTTGAATAGAATTCGAACGTATATATTTATATAGATCGTCGTTAGAATATAAATAATTTATTTTAATTATATAACGAGCCTGAAATGGCGCGGTAGTTCGATAATTCGATTTCAAAGTTCAAATGAATGTACCAGGTGCAAAATAAAACGGATTTGAGTGAAACCAAAAATATTTAAATTTGTTAGTGAATATCTTTCTAACGAATCTGAAAAATCGAAGTTTCATAGTGGGAAGCAAAAGTTATGGCCAAATGAATTTTCAGAAAGATCGCTATAGAGTTTATATAGCCCGTGAAAATGGCCATTTTGCAAACGACCTCGGAATTTGACGAAACCACTTTTGTTGGATCCGGGATGTTAAAATTTTGCTAGGTTTCAAATTTCATAATTTTTGAGGCTAGTATGTGAGCGTGGCAAAGGAAAATGTGTTTGGTCGATTTCTATTAAATTGGATCGACCAAAAAAGGGCCAATTTTCAAACGGTCTCAGAATTCAACGAAACTAGTTTTGTTGGGACCATGTCGTCAAAACATAGCTAGATTTATTTTTAGGGAATTTTTAGAATCAATATATGGCCCCGGTAATTTGAAATGTGTGTTTAAATTGAATATATAAAGATTTATATTTTAATTTAAATCAAAACTGGTCGAAACGATAAAATGAGCTTACGAAACATATCCCATTGTGTTCGGAATGAGGGTATTACGCTGGGGGTGATAGTCGTTGGGTTCGGTTTGGAGTTCGTGACGATTTGGAACTTTGAAAGGAACTAAATATTAAATTATTAATATATCTATATAAGGTCAAACTAGTCAAACGAAACCCTAGTCCATCGTAACGCAGCCGCCACAGAATCATTCGAAGGGCTGTGAAGCTCCGGAGAAAATTCTCCAAAATCTCCAACTATTATTCGAATTAAACCCAAGTTCAAAACGGATTTTGAAGAGATTTCAACGAGCTTCAATCCTGTATAGGTATGATCGAACCTAGGCTGTCAAGGCGGTCGGAATTTCACCTCAAAGGCGTAGCAATCGCCGTGATTTCTGGGGCAACCTGGAGCTCCGAGTTCGATGGGGAGCGGGGCTTGGGTAGGCAACGTCCGATGCTATGGCATGGTGCAATTGGATCGGACTCTAGTGGTCTTGAGTGAAGTGCGGTAGCCGTTTCTTCAAGGGCGCATGTAACACCCCGAATTTTAGTTAATACTAAAATTCACTAATTATAGGATAAATAATCTCAGATGTGGGAATTGGGGGTAACGGGCTGCGTTATTGCGTTCGTCTCGGAAAAATACGCGAAATAGAGTCCGAGTTTTCGAGAATCGGAGTCCGTATGGCCCGGTTATGGCCCAAAGAAGTTTGCAGAAAATTTAAAACTAAAACAGATTTAAAAATTTAAATATTCAGATTTGGAATGGGTCAGGCGGGGTCAGGCGGGAAGCTTCCCGCCCTACCCATGTCGACAGGGCTGTCGACAGGCCTGTCGACAGGGGTGTCGACTTGCCTATCGACAGGGTCGCGCCGTCCAGTGAACCTGGGTGCACCAGGTTGGGTTCTAGGCTGGCTTGGAGGGTTGGTTCTAGAGATTTCCTAAATCTAAGGGTCCTAATCTAATCTAGGGTTAATCTAAGGGCCTAAAACACTCACTTAATCCTATAAATAAGACCCCAACCCTACCCTAATTCATTCATAATTAAGTCTTGTAACTAAACTATGGCAAAATGAAATTTGAGCATGGCCTCCACTAGTTCATGAAGGAAGTTGCAAGCAAATCACTCACTAATCAACCTCTAATCCATTCTAAGTATCCTAATCTTCTTCATTTGGAGTGCAAATTTGCTAGTGGTGAGTTTCTATCACTTTAACATCAATTGTTAAAGTAAGTAGATTGGGTGTAATGAGACTTATGGTCTTAAATGCGGATTAGTGAGTTTGAATCATGTATAATGATATGTTACTCTATGTTGTTCTATGTTTATGCATGTTTGATAAATTGGTTTATGCATGCTTAATAAGTTGATTTATGCATGCGTAACAAGTTGGTATATGCATGTTTAACAAGTGGATTTATGCATATTTAATGAGTGGAATTATGCATGTTTAACAAAGTGAGTTATGCAAGTTAAGTATATGTTTAAATGCAAGTTTAATGTGATATGCAAGTTATGCATGCTCATGCAAGTATATGGATGCTTATGCAAGTCATGTATATGTTTAAATGCAAGATTTATGTGATATGCAAGTTATGCATGTTTATGCGAGTATATGAATGTTTATGCAAGATAAGTATATGCTTAAAATGACATGATATGCAAGTTATGCATGTTTATGCAAGTATGTGGATGCTTATGCAAGTATGTGGATGCTTATGCAAGTATGTGAATGCTTATGCAAGTTATGTGTATGCTTAAATGCATGTTTAACATGTTATGCAAGTTATGAGAATGCCTATATGCAAGTTCAACATGTTATGCAAGAAATGTGTATGATAATATGCAAGCTCATATGCAACATGTTATGCAAATCATGTGTATGATAATATGCAAGTTTGGGTTATATGTAGTTGGGATAATATATGCTCATATATGCAAGTTGACATCCTCTTAACCCATGACAAAGTTGTATGTTAAACCCATGATATTTGTGATGATCTTCCCCTTTATTATATCATGAAATGAGAACGATTTACGTGGGGAACGATGGGGTTGGTAAATAAGTTAATAAATGAATGATTGGGTATGATTAAGCATACCATAAAAATAAATTACCATAAGTGGGAATTTACCTATTGAGTTAGGTCTACCCCATGGGAATTTACCTATTGAGTTAGGTCTACCCATGTTATGGAAAACTTGATATTAATTAGGGATAATTAATATGGGGGTGATTAATTAGGTGTAATTAATCGACTAAGACACGAGGTTGGACTCATTTGTAGTGTAAAACTGCCCGGACCCGACCGGCTTAACCAGTTGCTACAAATGTCAGCCCAATGTGAGAGGTCTTAGCCATGAATTAAATACGTGATTAAGGTAAGGACACGAGGTTAGACTCTGTTATGACGTAAGACTGCCCGGACTCTACCGGCTTAACCAGGCGGTCATAACAGCCAGTCTAATGTGGGAGGTCTTTATGGGAGATCACGGTCTTAATTAATTAAGAAACACTTAACCATATTAGCATGTAGTGGGACATGAGGGGTTAAGTGGGTGCCTTGGGTGGCATGTGGAAATTTTGTGGTTGCCTTGGGTGGCATGTGGAATCTAGTGGGTTGCCTTGGGTGGCAATAGAAAATACGATTAGAATACTTAACCAAGTGGAAACATGTAATTAAACATGATTAAAGGGTTAAGTGGGATACACTAGATATATGACAAGCTTAGGTGGGTAGCTTGTGGGGGCCCATTTCAACCAATATCCCAAACGTATCTTTGTGGGCTCGACCCATGTCGAGTGACGGGACACGCATATTGGGCTTGATTATAAGAGGCCAAAACGGGTTAGCGGTGGCAACGCAAGTCCAACGGGTTTCATATGCGTGTGTGGGCCCGGGCTGGTAGATAAGCCGTTGTTGCATCGTGTAGATATAAAGCCGTGCACCGTTAGTATTGGGTAGCCACTTTAGGGGAGTGATACACCCCACTGTGGGACCAGCACGGGTATCTACGGTAGGGAGCCGATCGATGGGGAGTAGTGGGTACACCTAATGAAGATAGGGGCAGACGGCACCTATGTAGGGGTACACGAAACTACTGGGTAAGAATTACTGAGTACACCTAGTGGAGATAGGGGCAGACGACACCTATGTAGTGGGCTAGGAGTACACGAAACTACTGGGGAAATTTTCTAAGTCCTTGGGAGGGATCAACCTTTAAGTAGGAATGACTGGTGTGGTGCAGTTAGTAATTATCCTTGGGTGGGTAGATGCGTCCTTACGGTTATCTTAGTTTATCCTAAGTCTACCAAGCTGCTTAGTGTAGCCATTCATCCCCAGATATTACCGTAGGTCAAGTTTATGTTTTCTCTGGTTACTTTAATGATTGTATTGTTAAAGTTATAGGACTCACTCAGACTTATGTCTGACCCCGTTGTTTTTATCTTTTTCCCAACCCTCAGGTCCTACGGTGGATCCTAGCGGTAGTAGAGCTTGATCGGATTGCTGTTCCAGTCTTTAGGAGCTTGGGTAGATGTAAAGCTCCAGTTATCCAGTTATCTTTTCTTTTGTTATGGCTATTGTATGAGAGAGTGGGATTATGTACTTCTTTATTTTGACGGATATTGTACTTGACTTTTATCATGGTTTTATGATGTAACCAGACATGTTTATTTCCGCTGTTATGAGATGATGTTTTAAATTTCAAGTACTATTTATATCTGTCTTGGTGTAATTTTTCTGTTCTATATTCACTAAAATACTCCACCGATGCTATGGCATTCCCTTAGTGAGTGACTATAGCGGGCGTGGGGTGTTACACGTGGTATCAGAGCAAAGGTTACCGGAACAGATAAAATTTTTAGAAAACTATTTTTCTAAAACATTTTTGGAAAAGATATTTTCAAAAACATGTCTTTTAAGAGAAAAAGTTTTTGAAAGAAAAGCATAATCCCCAATAGCCATATCTATATCCTTCGAATTCTCCGTTTTGAATCCTTCCTTTTTCGTTTCAGCATGGCTGAGGATCTTAACTTTCCGGAGGGTGTGACGGTACCAGTATGGTATAGGAGATTGATGGAGGCTAGGGCCACCACTGCGGGTCCAGCAAATGTTCCTCCACCAACCGTAGCACCCGATCTTCCTCCTCCCCCTCCTCCTCGCACGGATACTTTTGCTAAGACTTGTAAGGAGTTTAAAGCTATGGGAGGGAAACCTTTTCAAGGATCTGAAACTTTTGTGGAGGCTAGAGATTGGCTTAAGGAGGTGGAAGAGTTAATAGATATCTTTGAGATGGAAGAAGGAAAGAAAGTCAAATTAGCTGCTTGGTTAATGAAAGGAGAGGCCTCATTCTGGTGGGAGGTCACTAATGGAGAACGCCCCGTTGACTCTTGGGCGGACTTTAGGCAAAGATTTGTGGCAAAGTTTCTCTCAAGGGCGGAGGAAAACTTGTATATGGAAAGATTCTTGACTCTAAAGCAAGGGAATCTCTCGATGAAGGAGTATGTTAACAAGTTTAATCAATTGGCAAGGTTTGGCCTAGACATGGTGAATACACCAGAGAAGAAGGCTTTGAGGTTCGTGAAAGGCTTGAATGAACCGATGCATGGGTTGGCCATGACTCACATCCCTATGGGGGCCACCTTTGAGAAGCTAGTTGACATGGCACTCATGTATGAAGAAGAGAAGGGTTCTAATGCTAATAAGGCACCCGAGAAGAAGGGAGATCAAAAGAGACCTCAGCAACAGCAAAGCAAAGGTGGGAAAGGCAACGGTGGCAAGGGCAAGAAGAAGAAGTGTTTCAATTGTGGGACACCTGGCCACCTAAGCAAGGATTGTCGCAAGAAGAAGACCGGCTGCTTCCACTGTGGCGAAGCAGGGCATTTAGTGAAGGATTGCCCTAAGAAGGGGCAAAGGACGGGATCTACCTCGGGAGGGCAGGTGCAAGCTCTTATGGCACCGAGTCAGGCTAGGGGGCAAGTACAGGCTCTCGCGGTTCCACCGATTCAGGAGAGAGGTAGAACTATTTCCGTTGAAAGTCTGGTTTTTCTATTTGATCATCCTGTCCGTACATTGTTTGATTCAGGCGCATCGCATCCGTTTATCTCATCATCATTAGTTGAGTCACTGCACTTAGACACCAGTCTGGTAGATGATCCCTTGGTTGTTTCAAACCCAATTGGGGGCTCCACTTATTTGTCCATGATATGTTTGGGTTTGAAGATTTCTATACTTAGCATTGAGTTTAGATGTGATGCTTTTGTATTGGGCTTCACGGGCTATGGGTTGATTTTGGGCATGGACTGGTTATCCAGTAATGGTGCCGTTCTTGATTGCGAAAGGAGAGTTGTTAGGGTCATGACCCGCTTGGGTAACACTCTCGAGATTTCTTGTAATCCCATGGACTCTGTTATGCTAAGTTATCTTGAATCGCTTGATGCTTCGGTCGAGAGTTTGCAATCTGTTAGAGTGGTCCGGGAATATCCGGATGTGTTTGAGGAGGTGAAGGGCTTACCTCCGAAGCGGGAGATTGACTTCCGAATATATTTGGTGGATAATGCTAAACCGGTATCTTTACCAGTGCGCCACATGGCTCCTCGTGAGAGGAGGGAACTCCATAAGCAAGTAGGGGAGTTACTTGAGAAGGGGTTCATAAGACGGAGCATATCGGAGTGGGGTGCTCCAGTAGTATTTGCTATGAAGGCGGATGGGTCCCTCAGACTTTGTGTAGACTATAGAGAACTCAACAAGCTCACAAAGAAGAATAGACACCCATTGCCGAGAATAGATGATCTTTTCGATCAGTTGGTTGGCGCTTCAGTATTTTCTCAGTTGGACTTAGCCACGGGGTTTCATCAGTTGAGGGTGGCTGAGGATAGCATAGACAAGACTGCCTTTAGAACTCCGGATGGTTTCTATGAGTGGCTGGTGATGCCATTTGGATTGATGAACGCCCCTGCATACTTTGTTGATTTGATGAGTAGGGTGTTCAGGGAGTTCCTTAATAAATTTGTGGTGGTCTTTGTGGATGATATCTTAGTATTTTCTAAGAGTGAGGAAGAGCATGCCCTACATCTTGGGGAAGTGTTGAAGACTCTTCGAGCACATAGCCTTAAGGCTAAATTCTCAAAATGTCACTTCTGGAGGAAGGAAGTACGGTTCTTGGGGCACGTGGTCTCCAAGGAAGGGATAGTTGTGGATCCCGCGAAGGTAGTATCGATTCAGGATTGGAAGGTTCCGAAGAATGCTACCGAAGTAAGAAGTTTCTTGGGGTTGGCGGGTTATTATAGGAAGTTTATCAAAGACTTCGCGAAGATATCAGCCCCATTAACCCGCTTAACAAAGAAGAATCTTGTTTTTGCATGGGACGTAGATTGTGATGATGCGTTCCGACGGTTAAAGAGAGCTTTAACCACGGCTCCAGTTTTAGTGTTGCCAGATGGGAGCAAGCCATTTGTTGTCTATACCGATGCCTGTGGGACAGGACTTGGCGCAGTCTTAATGCAAGAGGGAAGGGTAATAGCCTACGGTGGAAGGCAGTTGAGGGCACATGAGAAAAATTACCCTACCCATGATCTAGAGCTGGCCGCTGTTGTATTTGCGCTTAAGATTTGGCGCCATTATCTTCTTGGTGAGAGATTCGAGTTGTTCACCGGCCACAAATCATTGAAGTACTTGTTTTCTCAGAAGGATTTGAATTTGAGACAGCAAAGGTGGATGGAGTTCTTGGCATCCTATGATTTCGAGATAGCATATACCCCTGGCAAGGGTAACGTGGTGGTAGACGCCTTGAGTAGAAAGAGGTTGTCATTAAGTCCATTGTTCGTGGAACGACGAAGCTTGGAATTTATCTCGATGTTTGATTTCAGACCTTCCATTGATTATATACCCGGTTTGCTAGCATCCTTGGAGGTCAGACCTACTCTTCTGGGGCAGATTGGGGAAGCCCAGAGGGACGACCCACAGTTGGTTGAGTTGATAGAGAAGCTCATAAGGGGGGAATCGTCCAGCCATTTGAGTAGGTACACCCTAGACGATAGGGGGTGCTTGCGTAGAGACGGTAGGCTTTGTGTACCGCAAGATGAAGGGTTGAGGAAGGCTATTCTTGATGACGCACACCGTTCTAGGATGACCATTCATCCCGGTGGGGATAAGATGTACCAAGACATGAAGAGGGTTTTCTTCTGGGCCGGTATGAAGAAAGATGTGGCCGAGTATGTCGCTCGATGTTTGGTGTGCCAGCAGGTGAAGGCGGAGCAAAGGAAACCTGGTGGGTTGCTTCACCCATTGGAAGTTCCACAATGGAAGTGGGATAGTGTCTCGATGGATTTTATTGACGGGTTACCCAGATCGAGAAAGGGTAATACAGGAATTTGGGTGGTGGTAGACAGACTTACCAAGAGCGCCCATTTCATACCTGTGAAGAGCAAGAGGACTGCTCCATGGCTAGCTTCAGTATATCTTCGAGAGATAGTTCGATTGCATGGGGTACCCTCTAGCATAGTGAGTGATCGAGACCCTATCTTCACTAGCGAGTTCTGGAGAAGTTTGCAGGAAGCAGTGGGAACTCAATTGTGTCTGAGCACCGCATATCATCCTCAGACGGACGGCCAGACGGAGAGGGTGAATCGTGTTCTAGAAGACCTTTTGAGGCTTTGTATCTTAGATTTTGGAGGTACATGGGAAGAGCATCTTCCATTGGTGGAGTTCGCATATAATAACAGCTTTCAGTCCAGTATTGGTATGGCTCCTTTCGAAGCTCTCTATGGAAGGCCTTGTCGATCACCTACATGTTGGTGGGAATCTACGGATAAGATCCTGCTTGGGCCTGATATGATTAGGGAGACTTCTGATAAGATTGACTTGATTCGAAGAAGAATGAAAGCAGCGCAGGATAGGCAAAAATCTTATGCGGACAAGAGAAGGACGGACCTTGAGTTCGAAGTTGGGGACATGATCTTTGTCAAGGTGTCTCCGTTACGAAATGTGGTTCGCTTTGGATCTGTTGGGAAGTTAGCACCGAGGTTTGTTGGGCCGTTTCCTATTAAGGAAAGAATTGGACGGATGGCATATAGAGTGGAGTTGCCCGACAGACTTAGTGGTGTACATGATGTATTCCACGTATCTCATTTGAGGAAATGCTTACATAAGACCGCAGAGGTGGTAGAGCCGAGCTTGCTTAAAGAAATGGAAGTAGAGCGTGATGCGACTATTCAACGAGCTCCTACCCGCATCCTTGGGTCAGAGACTAGGAGATTGAGGAATCGAGAGGTTCATCTAGTCAAAGTGCAATGGGGAGAAGACGAGGGCAACGCAACTTGGGAAACGGAAGCGAAGATGCGTTCATTGTACCCATTTCTTTTTGAGGGTATGTCTTTTAACTTCTCCTTTATCGTTTGTCTAGTACTTATCTTATCTTGAGTGTGTCCTCTCATTAGTACCTTTGACCTTTAGATAGGGTAAACCTATGGTTGAAACATGTGTTTGAGACATGTTATGGTTGATGGATGCAAGTGGATGCAAGTGTTTGCTAGTGGTTGCTCGTGGATGCATATACACACACTCTAGGCACTAGATCGGCTCAGTCACTTCATATTGCATATTGCATAAAATTGTGTGTAGGAAAATATATTTATGGATGTATAATGGTTGTGTTATCACATGGATGATGCATTTTGGTGAATGATTGTGCACTCATGTAGATATTGTATGTATCGATAGGGTTTTCTCGCATACATAATGGATGCATGGCACTATCATGGTTTGCATATGTTCATACATTAGATAGGGAACATATACACACACTGTTTGCATATGCTCATACATCATTAGAAACTGTTTAAGGACAATGGATGCCCGTGGTTGATGATTTGAGTAGATGGTTGTTTGGATGGTAGGATATGCATTCTCCTTAGCTTAAAGATTTCGGGGACGAAATCCTTTAAGGAGGGGAGAATGTAACACCCCGAATTTTAGTTAATACTAAAATTCACTAATTATAGGATAAATAATCTCAGATGTGGGAATTGGGGGTAACGGGCTGCGTTATTGCGTTCGTCTCGGAAAAATACGCGAAATAGAGTCCGAGTTTTCGAGAATCGGAGTCCGTATGGCCCGGTTATGGCCCAAAGAAGTTTGCAGAAAATTTAAAACTAAAACAGATTTAAAAATTTAAATATTCAGATTTGGAATGGGTCAGGCGGGGTCAGGCGGGAAGCTTCCCGCCCTACCCATGTCGACAGGGCTGTCGACAGGCCTGTCGACAGGGGTGTCGACTTGCCTGTCGACTTGCCTGTCGACAGGGTCGCGCCGTCCAGTGAACCTGGGTGCACCAGGTTGGGTTCTAGGCTGGCTTGGAGGGTTGGTTCTAGAGATTTCCTAAATCTAAGGGTCCTAATCTAATCTAGGGTTAATCTAAGGGCCTAAAACACTCACTTAATCCTATAAATAAGACCCCAACCCTACCCTAATTCATTCATAATTAAGTCTTGTAACTAAACTATGGCAAAATGAAATTTGAGCATGGCCTCCACTAGTTCATGAAGGAAGTTGCAAGCAAATCACTCACTAATCAACCTCTAATCCATTCTAAGTATCCTAATCTTCTTCATTTGGAGTGCAAATTTGCTAGTGGTGAGTTTCTATCACTTTAACATCAATTGTTAAAGTAAGTAGATTGGGTGTAATGAGACTTATGGTCTTAAATGCGGATTAGTGAGTTTGAATCATGTATAATGATATGTTACTCTATGTTGTTCTATGTTTATGCATGTTTGATAAATTGGTTTATGCATGCTTAATAAGTTGATTTATGCATGCGTAACAAGTTGGTATATGCATGTTTAACAAGTGGATTTATGCATATTTAATGAGTGGAATTATGCATGTTTAACAAAGTGAGTTATGCAAGTTAAGTATATGTTTAAATGCAAGTTTAATGTGATATGCAAGTTATGCATGCTCATGCAAGTATATGGATGCTTATGCAAGTCATGTATATGTTTAAATGCAAGATTTATGTGATATGCAAGTTATGCATGTTTATGCGAGTATATGAATGTTTATGCAAGATAAGTATATGCTTAAAATGACATGATATGCAAGTTATGCATGTTTATGCAAGTATGTGGATGCTTATGCAAGTATGTGGATGCTTATGCAAGTATGTGAATGCTTATGCAAGTTATGTGTATGCTTAAATGCATGTTTAACATGTTATGCAAGTTATGAGAATGCCTATATGCAAGTTCAACATGTTATGCAAGAAATGTGTATGATAATATGCAAGCTCATATGCAACATGTTATGCAAATCATGTGTATGATAATATGCAAGTTTGGGTTATATGTAGTTGGGATAATATATGCTCATATATGCAAGTTGACATCCTCTTAACCCATGACAAAGTTGTATGTTAAACCCATGATATTTGTGATGATCTTCCCCTTTATTATATCATGAAATGAGAACGATTTACGTGGGGAACGATGGGGTTGGTAAATAAGTTAATAAATGAATTATTGGGTATGATTAAGCATACCATAAAAATAAATTACCATAAGTGGGAATTTACCTATTGAGTTAGGTCTACCCCATGGGAATTTACCTATTGAGTTAGGTCTACCCATGTTATGGAAAACTTGATATTAATTAGGGATAATTAATATGGGGGTGATTAATTAGGTGTAATTAATCGACTAAGACACGAGGTTGGACTCATTTGTAGTGTAAAACTGCCCGGACCCGACCGGCTTAACCAGTTGCTATAAATGTCAGCCCAATGTGAGAGGTCTTAGCCATGAATTAAATACGTGATTAAGGTAAAGACACGAGGTTAGACTCTGTTATGACGTAAGACTGCCCGGACTCTACCGGCTTAACCAGGCGGTCATAACAGCCAGTCTAATGTGGGAGGTCTTTATGGGAGATCACGGTCTTAATTAATTAAGAAACACTTAACCATATTAGCATGTAGTGGGACATGAGGGGTTAAGTGGGTGCCTTGGGTGGCATGTGGAAATTTTGTGGTTGCCTTGGGTGGCATGTGGAATCTAGTGGGTTGCCTTGGGTGGCAATAGAAAATACGATTAGAATACTTAACCAAGTGGAAACATGTAATTAAACATGATTAAAGGGTTAAGTGGGATACACTAGATATATGACAAGCTTAGGTGGGTAGCTTGTGGGGGCTCATTTCAACCAATATCCCAAACGTATCTTTGTGGGCTCGACCCATGTCGAGTGACGGGACACGCATATTGGGCTTGATTATAAGAGGCCAAAACGGGTTAGCGGTGGCAACGCAAGTCCAACGGGTTTCATATGCGTGTGTGGGCCCGGGCTGGTAGATAAGCCGTTGTTGCATCGTGTAGATATAAAGCCGTGCACCGTTAGTATTGGGTAGCCACTTTAGGGGAGTGATACACCCCACTGTGGGACCAGCACGGGTATCTACGGTAGGGAGCCGATCGATGGGGAGTAGTGGGTACACCTAATGAAGATAGGGGCAGACAGCACCTATGTAGGGGTACACGAAACTACTGGGTAAGAATTACTGAGTACACCTAGTGGAGATAGGGGCAGACGGCACCTATGTAGTGGGCTAGGAGTACACGAAACTACTGGGGAAATTTTCTAAGTCCTTGGGAGGGATCAACCTTTAAGTAGGAATGACTGGTGTGGTGCAGTTAGTAATTATCCTTGGGTGGGTAGATGCGTCCTTACGGTTATCTTAGTTTATCCTAAGTCTACCAAGCTGCTTAGTGTAGCCATTCATCCCCAGATATTACCGTAGGTCAAGTTTATGTTTTCTCTGGTTACTTTAATGATTGTATTGTTAAAGTTATAGGACTCACTCAGACTTATGTCTGACCCCGTTGTTTTTATCTTTTTCCCAACCCTCAGGTCCTACGGTGGATCCTAGCGGTAGTAGAGCTTGATCGGATTGCTGTTCCAGTCTTTAGGAGCTTGGGTAGATGTAAAGCTCCAGTTATCCAGTTATCTTTTCTTTTGTTATGGCTATTGTATGAGAGAGTGGGATTATGTACTTTATTTTGACGGATATTGTACTTGACTTTTATCATGGTTTTATGATGTAACCAGACATGTTTATTTCCGCTGTTATGAGATGATGTTTTAAATTTCAAGTACTATTTATATCTGTCTTGGTGTAATTTTTCTGTTCTATATTCACTAAAATACTCCACCGATGCTATGGCATTCCCTTAGTGAGTGACTATAGCGGGCGTGGGGTGTTACAGCGCATTGGGTTCTTTTCTACCGTGAATACCAGGAGGAAGAAGAACATTTAAGTGAGGGATTAGGAAAATAATAAAGTAATTAATTTATTTTAATTTTCTATGTATAATTATTAATGTAATCAAAGATAAAATGCCATAACTCCTTCAATTCTAAACAAAATTTGATGAAACTGAGCTCTTTGTAACCGTGAAGACAAGATCTACACAGTGAAGCCAATTTGGACAGGATTCAAAGCAGTTCAAATTTTGGTTAAATTAAACATTCGGTTTAATTTAATGAGAAAACAATCGTTATCTAAACGATTTTCTATTCGCTCAGGGTGAGAATTCTCTCACTTTAAAATTTTCTTTACAGTTATTTATTTTGTAACTGCATATATGAACTGCTCCTCGTCGTCCACAGACCATGAACGACTTGTTTGTTTGGTTGTATTCTGTGTGAAAATTGATCGTGATGTGAAACGAGTTATATATATTAGAAGTTTATGAAATATATATATTGAAAGTGAAAATATCGTATATATTGAAAGTGAAAATATCGTATATATGAAAAGTGAAAATATCGTATATATATTAAAAGTGAAAATATCGTATATATGAAAAGTGAAAATATTATATATATGAAAAGTGAAAATATCGTATATATATTGAAAGTGAAAATATCGTATATATGAAATGTGAAAATGATTTGATTGTTAAAAATATAATTTTTAACATATATATATACACTGTATAAAATTGTCATGTGTATGAAATATTCGATTTTGATATTGAATAGAAAATGAATTCGAATTGAATTGAATAGAAAATGAATTCGAATTGAATTGAATAGAAAATGAATTCGAATTGAATTGAATTGAATAGGAAATGAATTCGAATTGAATTGAATAGGAAATGAATTCGAATTGAATTGAATAGAAAATGAATTCGAATTGAATTGAATAGAAAATGAATTCGAAATGAAATGAATTCGAACTGAAATGAATTTGAAATTTGAAGTGAATTGAAATGAATTTAAAACGAATTTATATGGAAAAATTCAATTTTGATTTGAATTTGAAATGGAAGTTGAAATTGTTTTGGAAACAAATTTAAAACAATTTATAAAATTCGTTTTAAATATAAATCAATGAAATATATATTATATATATAATATAATGGCCTGAATAGAACGCGCCACGCCGCGGCAGTTCACGAATTTCGACCATTGACTTCGAACGGACATTACGGGAGATCCGACCGTCGAATTCTCCTGAAACCAGAACCGTTGGGTTCGTATCGAAAAGAGCTTTCCATTGAATATTAGAAATTTGAAATCTAAAAGTTGGATTTGGAGATGCGTCCAAATCAAATTTAGAAAAGGTCGCTGTAAGTGCAGTTCGACGACCGTTATTGGAAATCGACTGTACGGGCCTTGATAAAATTATTAAAAATATCTATAATTTGTGTAAAATCAAAATATATGAATTGGAAAGAATTGGGATGAAAAATTCCATATTTCAAAAGATAAAAATATATTTTTATCGGAACGAACTAGTTATTAACTAGAAAAATAATCCAATTGTTATAAATAAATAAATTGGATTGGATTTGAATTGAAATTATCTTTGGATATTTTCGATATTGGATTCCGTGATTATACAGGTATTGTGATGGGAATTTGGAAGATATCGATATCGTTATTCCCGATATGATATCTGTTGGTTTCAGGATTTGATATTGAATATAAGTCGGTACTATCTCTATTCAAAACCTTATATTTAATGTCAAATTTGATTGATTGATTGTTTGGATTGTGCTCGACCAGTTTATGAGCAGATTATGCTTTTACATTTAGCATTGGGTTGGGTTGAAAATATCTGTGTGCTAACGCCTTGTGAACCACTTCACGATTTGACGATAAGGTGTTTAGCGATGTTGTGTTCATTTCAAATTTAATGAATGATTGTGAAATGATATTTTTCTTAAGTGAAAAGAAATGTATTCCCGATTTTGGACAGGGAATGTTTTATAAAAATGTTTTATAAAACAGAAAGGATTTCGAGGCCCAAAACCCGATAATTTCTAAAATGATTTAGAAATGTATTATATGTTACATTGTGGTTCATCGCATATTCGATTAGTTGCTATTGATGATGTATTTGTTTGGTGGCGGAGAATTTATTCTCTTGCTTAACACCCTTCTTTGAGACGTACGAGCTCAAAGGTTATGTGATTAATAGTGACTGATCATATGTGTGAATTACTGATGTGAAGTACTATATTTTGAAAGTACTTGTAATTATTATGTTGTGAAATGATTTTCCCTACTTCGGGATATGAAATGATTTAGTATGTGGCTAAAGAGTCGGGTGACCTTGAGACTAAAAGTATGGGTGAGAGGTCGGTGTAGCCTACCCCTATGTGGGGTAGGTGCATCGTCGGTGTAGCCTACTCCTATGTGGGGTAGGTGCACATTTATATATCGAGTTGCGAGGTGCGTACCCTTTACCTTGTCGATGGGGACCACGATATTTGGTTGCGTACTTGTTTGTATGCATTGTTATGTTTTGGAATTCATATTTCCAAACAATTTGATTTGAGATCCCGAAGTGAAATCTACTTTGATATAGAAAGTAGATAGGTATTTCAAATGATTTGAAATAAGAAATCGGGAATATAATCCAAAGGAATAATTTCTGTAAGTTGAATTGGATTTGGAAAATCTAAGTGTAGTGATTAATCTAAGTGGGTAGATTGGGATATTGCATGTTGATTGATGCATAGTAGATCCATATATCTATATTGATTGTTGTTTATACACTGGAATTCATGGCGGTAAACCCGTTCCGCGTTAGCGGCGTGGTCCCATGATATGCCATATTATTAAATAAGTTAATTATAACTGTATAGAGTTTCTCACACCAGTCCCATGACTGACCTGTAGTTTTCTTTTCCCTTGCAAACTCGGGTGCCCCTATTTTCCACATGGGCAGTCGAGTAGTTTTATTTTGTAGATATATTGAGCAGGATTCTGGATTGAAGCTTTAAGCTATGTCCAGGCATTTACAGTCTTCCGCTGTGTAGTTTATATTTCCGCTGTGCATTGTTTTACATTTATGTAAATTTACCTTCTGCTGTGTATTATTTTCGATATACTCTGACATTCTGTGCTCTGATGTAACATTATTATGATGTTTATAAAAGTCTTCTGTTATTTGTTCTGATGTGTTGTATGCCCAGAGTTAGCGTATGTGGGATTCGAACGGTCTTGGTCGATTTAGCGATCGATTAGGCCCGAGCGAAATCCGTGTCGTTACAGTTATATACGTATATCTATATATCTATATATATATATACTCCGCTCGTCCACAGACCATGGACGATATATATTGGTTTTTATATTGTTTGGATTATTGGTTGATGCGAAATTTGGTGAATATCATGAATGTTTGATTTGAAATGATTGTTTGTGGTTGAAATCCCAATAGGATTAGTATATGGGAAAATTCGTCTGCGTACGAACTAAATATTGAAAATCCCCATTGTCAAAAGCTGCGAGGCTTTAAGGTAGAGCGAGGAGCCGTACTAGGGACGGTGCCGGTTTTAACTACCCTGCCGTTATGCTGCCGAAATTTTCAAAAATATTCATGTGTTAGAATTATTTTCATGTGTTGAAACTATATTCATGTTTTGAATAGAAATTCATGTGTTGGATAGAAATTCATATGTTGAATGAGGTTCATGTATTGAATAAATTATTTGAAAGATAAAAATAACATTTTTATCATATATATATATATATATAGACTATATAAAATATTAGTGTTTTAAATAAATTGTTTTAACACCAAAAAGTACATTTTTACCTTATGTAAGAAATATATAAAATAATCATGTTTTGAAATAAATTGTTTTACAATAAAAATCACATTTGTATGATATATATGAACTGTTAAAAATAGTGATGTGTTGAAATAAATATCTGTTAGATAAAAATATTTTTTTATCAAATATATAAATGAATATGGTTTTGAAATCGAAGGTTGAATTATATTTATATATATATATATATAATTAAAATATATCAAATAACGAAGCTGCAGTTCGTATTTTGAAACCGTGATTTCAAACAATTATTGCGGGAGAACCGACCATCGGATTTTCCCGAAACCGAAACCGTTGGGTTCTCTTTTGAAATATCTTTCCAACGACACCAACTTTGCAAAGATCCAGCGGTTGGATTGTCTGGAATGTTTAATTCAAATCTGAAGAAAAATAGTGCTAGAGTCGTGTAATGACCCGGGAATTTGGCGACTTTGGTTATCGCCATAAACTCAATGATGACTAACCAAACGTCGAAAAATACCCGATCATTAATGAAAGAAATTAGAGTGTGAGGAAAGATAAGATAGAAACTTAGAATAGAAGAAGAAGAACACAATATCAAAGTAACACGAATCTCACAGCGGAACGAATAAATATATTTCATAACATAACTTTGAAATACAAATTTGTACTTGAATATACATATCATTATCAAAGTACAGCACTTACAACACAGCGGAAATAACTATAGCTATATAATCCTAAAGCCTCCTGCTCCAAGCTCTTCCAGTATATCTGTAAATCCCGACTACTTGACTGCCCGTACAAATTTAGGCACCGAAGAGTTTAGGGAAACAAACAAATAAACTCCGAGTCAGTCATGGGACTGGTGTGAGTAAAATAGTTTAAAACAGTTCAAGCAGGTAATCGATATCTCATAAGACCACGCCGTATAACGGAACGTGTTTTTTCCTTATGAGAATCCAAATTATCTTTATATCAAAAACCTTTTGATATTATAATAATGTCTATCAACCACAATAATAATAATCATCTAGCAGAACGCTTTCATCTCACGTTTTACATATATAATATACAATCAAAACCACAAGCACGTATTGGGTAATGGATTTCCAACTATGACAAGGTATGGAACCACCTTTCGCTAGTGTATCTCTAGAGAGGAATACACTGGGTTCAACAAGAACATCTTGCAACCCGGCCACACATGACCGACCACTCATTTCGCTTGAGTGTATCGAATGTATATCACCAACGGTTGGGATCAGCAACCGTTTCCCGAATGGGACAGCATCAACAATAGATTTTTAGAAGTAAATGAAACTCTGGATCAGGTGATTATACACCCTACTTCGGATCGACCGACTTAGCCATGCTGCCTGCCCGATTTCTGTCATTTACCGGATGTGAGGCTAGAAGCTACGCTTTATCATCACACCAGATTCACTTTGAATGCCACATCGTCAAATCCATCAAATCACCGATTGACGTCCTCAACCATACATTATGTGTTAGCTAAAATAAGTTTCCTTCTCCGCTTCCACTCTTGGTACGGTTGGAGAAATCAATATACGTGATCGTCTGGAAATACTCTGTCAGACATCCGTCCATACAAGTCATCCAGGAACAGGATGAACCGAAGGCACTATTCTGTAAACAGGACATCCCTTGCACTTTACTCCATCTTCAATTATCTTTGGCATATATGATTCACAACGCTTATGCCAATACAGAGTGGTTCTTTGGATAATAATCCAACCGGACTCTCCATATTAACAAAGTTAAAATGGTCAAAACTTCGATAGTCTGTGATTTAACTATTAAAGAAAAACAGGGGTGCAAACAGTGATATTATTTCCAAATGGAAATTTATATCGATCAAACATCATTCAACATTTATCTCTTTATTTCATTAATTTACTTATCTCCTGTTTCCCTATATTCAATATTTCTTATTTTCTAAATTTGGAAAATATACGTTATTAACAATGGAAAACATTTCCATTTCTTGTTTTCTTTATTAGAAAACATTTCTGGTTTCTTATTTGGAAAACATTTCCAAAGCTTCTTCATTGGACTTAGACAGATGTTTAAACAAACCATCGCGATGCCAACTCAAACCATTTGCTTTAATTGCTAAATTTACTTAACCATCCTTTACTATCGAACCTTAACCATTCCTTAGTTAAAAATGAAGTCAATCAAGTTGGGATAATACTACCTCTCAGACCTTAACTGAACAACGTTTCTAACCTTGAAATAGACAAAGTTCACCCTTCTAATTCTTTAACAAACTTCCTTATGTAACTCTCTTTCAAATCTTTTCTATTCGATAATTCTTTCCTTCGATAAGGTATATTCGATAACTCTATTCAATTTATTCTATTCACTTAACTCTTTTGATTTAACTCTAACTCTATTCACTTAACTCCTATCGAATAAACTATATTCGATAACTCTTTTAATTCTATTTGAGTAAACTATATATTCGATTAACTCCTTTTACTCTATTCGAATAAACTATATCCGATAAACTCCTTTATTCTATTTGAATAAAATATATCCGATTAACTCCTTTATTCTATTTGAATAAACTATATATTCGATTAACTCCTTTATTCTATTCTAATAAACTATATTCGATTAACTCCTTTTACTCTATTCGAATAAACTATATTCGATTAACTCCTTTTACTTTCTATTCGAATAAACTATATTCGATAACTCCTCTAACTCTATTCGAATAAACTATATTAGATTAACTCCTTTTGTAACGACCCGAGAAAAAGCGACCTTGGTTGTCCGATATACAACACCTATCGAACAATCAAAAGTCGAAATTGCCGGATAGTCCATGAAAGAAATTAGAGGGTGAGGATAGATAAGATAGAACTAATAGAATAGAAGAAGAAGAAGAAGACAATCACAACATCAGAGTAACACGAATCTCACAGCGGAACGAATAAAATATATTATACAACATAATCTTGAAATCAAAAGCAGTATATGTATACTACAACATTATCAGAGTACAGCACTTACAATACAGCGGAATACACAATAGCTACATAAATCCTGAAGCCCCCTGCTCCAAGCTCTCCAAGTATATCTGTAAAATCCTGACTACTTGACTGCCCGTACAAATTTGGGCACCCAAGAGTTTAGGGAAAACAAAACAAAATAAACTCTGGGTCAGTCATGGGACTGGTGTGAGTAAACTCAAATCATATGGTTTAACTTTTCAAAATCCTTTCAAAAGAAAAGATAATCGTAAGACCGATCCACACATAAACACGGACGGTTTTTATCTTACGATAACCCAAAACACTTGTGGAAATTATATATTATCTGATATTATAATAATGTCTAATCACAAGTAATTAGCAATCTAGCAGAACGCTTGCATCTCACGCTCCACATATATAGTATATAATCAAAAAACTGCGGCGTTTATTGGGGATTGGATTCCAACTTGACAAGGTATGGGACCACCTTCCGAACGTGTATCTCTAGAGGCAAATACACTGGGTTCAACAAGAACATCTTGCAACCCGGCCCACACATGACCGACCACTCATTTCGCTTGAGTGTATCGAATGTATATCACCAACGGTTGGGATCAGCAACCGTCTCCCGAATGGGACAGCATCGATAGATTTAAGAAAAAAAGGAATTTCTCTAGATAGGTGATCATACACCCTACTTCGGAGCGACCGACTTAGCCATGCTGCCTGCCCGATTTTTGTCATTTCCCGGTTTATGAGGCTTGAGGTCATAACGTATCTTTTGACAGATCACACCTCCATTACTTTGAATGCCACATCGTCATACCCGCCAAATCACCAATTGATTTCACCAAAAATACCACGGGTATACAGCTAAGAGAAACGAATTCCTCCGCCACCAAACGTAAGTACGTTTGAAGAGATCAACTTACGCGATCCTTTGAATATACTCTGTCAGACATTCGTCCATTCACGTTTGTCCTGGGACTGGACAAACCGAAGGCACTATTCTGTAAATAGGATAGCCCTTGCATAACTCCGTCTTCAATATATTCAGCATACTTGATTCGCAACGCTTATGCCAATACGGAGTGGTTCTCTGGATAATAATCCGACCGGTCTCTCCATATTAACAACGTTAAAATGGTCAAAACTTTGATAGTCGGTGATTTAACTATCAAACGAAAACATGTCGGTGTGCAAACAACGATATTATTTCCCGAAGGAAATTCTATCGAACAATCATCATTTCATTCATTCGTTTATTTCCCAATTCCTGTTGTTTAATGTTTCTTATTCACTATATTTAGAAAATATATATCATTATCCTTGGAAAACATTTCCATCTCTTGTTTATATATTCAGAAAACAATTCTGCTTCTCATTCGGAAAACATTTCCAAATCTCCTTCATTTGATTAAACAGATGTCTGAATAAACATCACTATGCCAAATCTCCTTGATTTGGTTTCCACTTAACCACTTTTCACCATCGAATCTTAACCATTCTTAGTTAAAAACGAAGTCAATCAAGTTGGGGTATAGTTACCTCTCAGACCTTAACTGAACAACATTTCTAACTTCGAAATAGGAAAAGTTCATCTCTTCAAAACCATAACACTTCTTTACGACATTCTCAGATTCTATTCACGAGTCCGCTTCTCATACAGTAAGCACTTGATTATACAATAGTGTTATAATTCCCTGCATCCGAATATAATAACTTTATTACGACTTTGATTCTCTATCTCGAATGAATAATCGAACAATGAACTTATCAACTCCTATTGGGTTAATGCTAATCTATAATCCTTATTCTATTAACCCTTACTGAGTTAACTCTTATTCTATTAACCTAGTTTGATTAACTCAACTTGACCAACTTACTTGATCAGCTCAACTTGGCTTAATTAACTCGACTTATCTAACTCCACTTATTTAACTCGACTTATCTGACTTAATTTGCCTAACTCCTATCGAATAACTAATATTCGATTAACTTATATTTGACTAACTATGTTTGTTCTAACTTTATTTTCGAATATCTAATATTCGATTTAACTCCATTCGCTCGGCTCTAGATCGCAGCGATCACAATGGTTACGCCTGATTCCCTCAGGAAACATCCGTCCGCCTTAGGCTATCTGCAGCCCTGCGAATTACGCTAGCAGTCGTGCTCACTGGTAGCTTATCTTAAATGACTACTTCTGTTTAACTCTATCTCGAATAACTAAATTCGAGCAAATCTAATTGAATAACTAATATTCCATCATCCCTCATTCGATTACTATATTTGGATAACTCTAGTTCGATTAGACTATAATCGATTAACTCTAACTGATTAACTCTACTAACTAACTCTAAATGTTTACTCCAACGGTTTAACTCTACGGCTTAACCCTAACGGTTTAACTCTAACAGTTCAACTCTAACGGTTGATCTCAATCAATTTGTTCTATTGGATTAACTCTATTGGATTAACTCTCTTGGATCAACCCATTTCGAATAACAAATATTCAATAAACTCCCTTTCGAATAAACTGATATTCGATAGCTTTACTTCGAATAACTCTTATTCGATAAATTCTCTTTCATACATATTCAGTTTCAAATATCGATATGGAAATCGATTTTTACTTCTCTATATAAGTCTTGACTTATATACTCTATTTACCCAAAGATAAATAACTAAATTAATTTATAAAACTTTATTTATAAATCAACCTACTCACTTTATCTGTTAAAACAGATCTTTCTTAAAAATTCACTTTGAATTCATATTCTGTTTACCCGTGTGCGAAGCACGGGTCGAAACTCTTCCTAGTGTAAAATTCTCCTTTATTACACTTCTAGCCAATTCCAAGTATTTTATTATTCTATTTATTTCCAAAATAAGTAATTCCTTTTATAACTCAGTTCATTTTCTAAATTCATTTTTTCTTTTTAGTCCATTGAAATGTTTACAAATATTTCTTCCTAATTTCATTTGTAACTATCTCTCAGATGTTTCTCTTTTGTTCCTTTTGTAATTATTTTACAAATGTTCTTCTATATTGGTTTTACCAATATTTTTCCTCTATTTCTTTGATTTACAAAAATGATTTTTCTTTATAAACCCGTTTTCCTTTCATACATAAAATCTATTGATTATATATAAGTAATCTATTTTCAAATATACTTTGAAAATCTCCCTTTTCATTTTCTCGTATCACTTATGGTGTAAAAATATCAAATCAAAATGATCGGTCATCATCCAAACACACAAAATCAATAATGGATGATATAACACATCATATATCAAAATATATGAAAAGCGGTAAATAAATGTTGAGGAACCCAGTTGGGTTCCTCCAACCTGTTCCCCTGCATCCACAGATGTCAGTCAACATAAATAACATGAGTATAAAGTATTCTGATAAACAGAATCAATATTTCGATACGATTTATATATATCGTTATCGAAATATTCAATCAACTGACTAGCAGTTCAACCAAACAGCCAACACACAGCAATTCAACCAATATTTATCAATTCTAAAAATACTTTAGAGAAATATAAAGTGTTCAGAGTTAGTGAGATTTACTCACCTTGGTTGATTCATCGTTAAATAACGATATTCGATCGTCGGACTGGTTCAGGCATTTTATTTCGCCATAAATTGCAACGTGCTCCAATTGACTCACGTTCAGTTCCATGGTGTAGCCACCGTCCATATGATCCCAACGGATCTTGTTTTGTCGATTTCTGATAACGTATGACAAAGGTATGATTTTTACCAGTTATATATATATTATGGTTATCATTTAAATAATAAATTAATTAGACTAATCCTAATCACCTCTTAATCCCGTGTTACCCCTTAAACCCGCTACTCATCATTTCCTTCCTCCAGGCAAAACACGGCTCCTTCACCATTTGCCACACGTTCAAGCCTCCACTCCCACTCTATCTCTCAACGAAATCTAAAACAGAGAACACCATAATTCTTCTCTTGCAAAGCTCTCCTTCCCAATACCAAAGACTTCCACCTCGGCCTCCTTCCGCTGACCGCGTCGAACGGCCTCCCCCATGCCAGGTGCGACACCAATTCTGACCAAATACCCCAAAAAAATTCAAGCGAGTGCGACTTCATCCCCTGAATCCAAATATCACCTTGATTCTACCATTACTTCAATAAAAACCCCAAATCAATGAACCCTAATCCCACGCTTCAGACGTTGGCATCCCAGAACGTAAATCGAACTCAGAATAAATCATACAGGATGGAAAAGAATCACCTTCTGAACTCAAAAACTCTACTTTTGGATTTTATAAGGTTGTATTTGAATTTATATTGATTTTTGAAGTGGGTTTTTCCATGTTTGTTTTCCTTTGGTGGCGGCGCAAGTGAGATTGGCCAGGGAATGAAAGTCGTAGGGTTTGGTGATTGTTAAGGATATATATATAGGATGAAAATATATTTTTATATTCGAGTTTTATATTTATTTTAAGCTATCGCTGCTTTTTCTTGTCCTCTGAATTTCCTGCGAACACACACAATACCCAAAAATCATGAAACTAGACATGTAGCTAGATTTCGATGTTACGGTCCCAACGAAACTGGTTTCGTCGAATTCCGACTCCGTATGCTCACACAGCGTATTTTTAACCGTCGAAATACTGTATATTTTCACTCTAAAAATCCGTACGGCCACATACGGACTCTAAAAATCACGAAACTTGAAATCTAGCAATAATTTGACATTGCGGATCCAACAAAATTAGTTTCGTCGAAAACGGAGGTCGTATGAAAAACTTGCTATTTTTAAAGCCCAAAATAGCCCCCTTTAAATATATAAATATATTTAAAAACATTTAAATTAAATATTTAAAAATAAATATTATCGTATATATTCACATACGATATACCACAGCTCTAAAATATTCATATCAGAGTTTATAGCTCGATATTCAAATTCCAGTATTAAATCGATATTCAATTTATATTGAAAATCCATTTATAACGTAAATAAAGCGTTGCAAAATATAAAGGAATTCCATAGCGACTATTTTAAAATTTGATTTGGACATAAAACAAAATCTACACGACGAAATCCTGATTTCTTTCTTCCACTAGGAAGATATACTCCACCAGCTCCACACGTTTCTTGTTTCACAGAAATCCGAGTTAAAACGAATCCTGTATAACCAGTTGAAGTTCGAATCGCCAAATAGCGAACTGCAGCGCCATTTCGAGCTCTATTATAATTATAATTTAAATTATACGTTCAAATGGCGTTTATAAATATATTCGTCAATATAATCCAATATAAACTGAATTATATGTAATTTATACTGCCCATTCCCACAATATTGTGAATTCAACTATTTCTGACTATTTCAGAAATAAATATATTATTATATTATATAATTCAATTAAATATTCACTATAATTCAATTCAACGACCCCTTAATTCTCTAAATCACTATTCATATAATTAAATAAATTAATTATTCTGTTGCTGAA
Source organism: Allium sativum (assembly GCA_030737875.1). Lineage (NCBI taxonomy): Eukaryota > Viridiplantae > Streptophyta > Magnoliopsida > Asparagales > Amaryllidaceae > Allium > Allium sativum. Next base: position 972,551,251 of record CM060915.1, on the reverse strand, counting down.
AATGCGGGTCGTTACATTCTTCCCCCCTTAAAATAATTTCGTCCTCGAAATTGCTAAGGTAGAGAACAACCCTATTAACTAGTTTCGAATTATTTGTTTACTTCTTTAACTTCAGTTTCAACTGAATTTATTTATTTCAATTAAATTATTACTTCATTTCTATAAACGAAAATTTTCAAAACTCCTGAAAATTTTCTAACACCCGAAATTTCCAAAAAAAATTCGCCAGCACCTCCTTTGTACCGGGAGCATCGGGAAAATCCCCAAACCGCCACACAGGCCTCTCCAATCCAAAAGAAAATCAAACTGCCAAGCGGCTTGCCAATTCGGCTCATAAATCTCATCAAACTCATATGAATATAGATGTGTACCTTTTTGTCAGGCATTCAACTCTGCTATCAGTTTAGCATATACCAATGTATCCCCAATCAATCCCCAATCCATTTTTATCTCCAACACAGCCATTTGCTTATAACCAAGCCAAATTCCAATCAAACTGCAAATCCCAATCTCAATTCGAAATTATTACTCAACAATTCATTTCTATTCCAGATTATCTCTAATCCAGTCCAATTCTACTTGATAGCATTCTATTTCAATTTCAGTTCAATTTCCACTGAGCTGGTTTCAATTCAAATTCAAATTTGCTTTTTACAAATTTCTATTAAATTTGTGTTTATTTCAAATAATCTGTTTCTGGGAGTTTTAAACAGCTTAGCCTTTTCCAAAAATCAAATTATTTATTTGGAATATCAAAACAACTTGTTTTCTCAAAACAATTCAAAAACAAACTCTTTGGTAGTAATCCGTCACTTACAAACTCGAAAATGAATACCGATAATGGCGCGCACATCATCGGAATATATTTTCCAGCTATCGAAATGAGTTCAATACTATATCACTTTCAAAACCATTTCTAAACACTTTCATTCGGAAATCCATTTCAAAATATCATTTTCAATGCTTGAAAACATTTCAAAACCTCCCAGGATCTTAAAATTCTCTTATACTTCATTCAATTACATTTATAACACTTTTTCCACATTTCCAGAGTTTTAATTTCAGTTCTGATTAAATTCACTTGATTCCATATAATTCACTTATATGAATTCTGACTGGTTATTTACATAACCATTTCAATTTATAATCAACCAACACATCCAATATATTATATTTTCAAAATTTATATTTTCTCTATATCAAAATATACTTCGGGTAAAATTATTTCATTTACCCTCTTTTTCAAAACATATTGTGTCGGTCCATCGTATTCAAGCGTTTATAAACTCCTATCGATACAGTGGATCAAACTGATCGACCAGAATTCATAAACAACTCAACCAATAAATCTCCACAATATAAAATCATTTTATATCAAATAACAAATACGTTCACTCGTATATATACACTCAAACTCAGTCTAGGGTATTACTAACCCCATCTCTACTGAATCACGCCACAGAGCCAAGGTAATACTTAACCTTCAGCTCTGATACCACTGTAACGACCCGAGAAAAAGCGACCTTGGTTGTCCGATATACAACACCTATCGAACAATCAAAAGTCGAAATTGCCGAATAGTCCATGAAAGAAATTAGAGGGTGAGGATAGATAAGATAGAACTAATAGAATAGAAGAAGAAGAAGAAGACAATCACAACATCAGAGTAACACGAATCTCACAGCGGAACGAATAAAATATAATATACAACATAATCTTGAAATCAAAAGCAGTATATGTATACTACAACATTATCAGAGTACAGCACTTACAATACAGCGGAATACACAATAGCTACATAAATCCTGAAGCCCCCTGCTCCAAGCTCTCCAAGTATATCTGTAAAATCCTGACTACTTGACTGCCCGTACAAATTTGGGCACCCAAGAGTTTAGGGAAAACAAAACAAAATAAACTCTGGGTCAGTCATGGGACTGGTGTGAGTAAACTCAAATCATATGGTTTAACTTTTCAAAATCCTTTCAAAAGAAAAGATAATCGTAAGACCGATCCACACATAAACACGGACGGTTTTTATCTTACGATAACCCAAAACACTTGTGGAAATTATATATTATCTGATATTATAATAATGTCTAATCACAAGTAATTAGCAATCTAGCAGAACGCTTGCATCTCACGCTCCACATATATAGTATATAATCAAAAAACTGCGGCGTTTATTGGGGATTGGATTCCAACTTGACAAGGTATGGGACCACCTTCCGAACGTGTATCTCTAGAGGCAAATACACTGGGTTCAACAAGAACATCTTGCAACCCGGCCCACACATGACCGACCACTCATTTCGCTTGAGTGTATCGAATGTATATCACCAACGGTTGGGATCAGCAACCGTCTCCCGAATGGGACAGCATCGATAGATTTAAGAACAAAAGGAATTTCTCTAGATAGGTGATCATACACCCTACTTCGGAGCGACCGACTTAGCCATGCTGCCTGCCCGATTTTTTTCATTTCCCGGTTTATGAGGCTTGAGGTCATAACGTATCTTTTGACAGATCACACCTCCATTACTTTGAATGCCACATCGTCATACCCGCCAAATCACCAATTGATTTCACCAAAAATACCACGGGTATACAGCTAAGAGAAACGAATTCCTCCGCCACCAAACGTAAGTACGTTTGAAGAGATCAACTTACGCGATCCTTTGAATATACTCTGTCAGACATTCGTCCATTCACGTTTGTCCTGGGACTGGACAAACCGAAGGCACTATTCTGTAAATAGGATAGCCCTTGCATAACTCCGTCTTCAATATATTCAGCATACTTGATTCGCAACGCTTATGCCAATACGGAGTGGTTCTCTGGATAATAATCCGACCGGTCTCTCCATATTAACAACGTTAAAATGGTCAAAACTTTGATAGTCGGTGATTTAACTATCAAACGAAAACATGTCGGTGTGCAAATAACGATATTATTTCCCGAAGGAAATTCTATCGAACAATCATCATTTCATTCATTCGTTTATTTCCCAATTCCTGTTGTTTAATGTTTCTTATTCACTATATTTAGAAAATATATATCATTATCCTTGGAAAACATTTCCATCTCTTGTTTATATATTCAGAAAACAATTCTGCTTCTCATTCGGAAAACATTTCCAAATCTCCTTCATTTGATTAAACAGATGTCTGAATAAACATCACTATGCCAAATCTCCTTGATTTGGTTTCCACTTAACCACTTTTCACCATCGAATCTTAACCATTCTTAGTTAAAAACGAAGTCAATCAAGTTGGGGTATAGTTACCTCTCAGACCTTAACTGAACAACATTTCTAACTTCGAAATAGGAAAAGTTCATCTCTTCAAAACCATAACACTTCTTTACGACATTCTCAGATTCTATTCACGAGTCCGCTTCTCATACAGTAAGCACTTGATTATACAATAGTGTTATAATTCCCTGCATCCGAATATAATAACTTTATTACGACTTTGATTCTCTATCTCGAATGAATAATCGAACAATGAACTTATCAACTCCTATTGGGTTAATGCTAATCTATAATCCTTATTCTATTAACCCTTACTGAGTTAACTCTTATTCTATTAACCTAGTTTGATTAACTCAACTTGACCAACTTACTTGATCAGCTCAACTTGGCTTAATTAACTCGACTTATCTAACTCCACTTATTTAACTCGACTTATCTGACTCAATTTGCCTAACTCCTATCGAATAACTAATATTCGATTAACTTATATTTGACTAACTATGTTTGTTCTAACTTTATTTTCGAATATCTAATATTCGATTTAACTCCATTCGCTCGGCTCTAGATCGCAGCGATCACAATGGTTACGCCTGATTCCCTCAGGAAACATCCGTCCGCCTTAGGCTATCTGCAGCCCTGCGAATTACGCTAGCAGTCGTGCTCACTGGTAGCTTATCTTAAATGACTACTTCTGTTTAACTCTATCTCGAATAACTAAATTCGAGCAAATCTAATTGAATAACTAATATTCCATCATCCCTCATTCGATTACTATATTTGGATAACTCTAGTTCGATTAGACTATAATCGATTAACTCTAACTGATTAACTCTACTAACTAACTCTAAATGTTTACTCCAACGGTTTAACTCTACGGCTTAACCCTAACGGTTTAACTCTAACAGTTCAACTCTAACGGTTGATCTCAATCAATTTGTTCTATTGGATTAACTCTATTGGATTAACTCTCTTGGATCAACCCATTTCGAATAACAAATATTCAATAAACTCCCTTTCGAATAAACTGATATTCGATAGCTTTACTTCGAATAACTCTTATTCGATAAATTCTCTTTCATACATATTCAGTTTCAAATATCGATATGGAAATCGATTTTTACTTCTCTATATAAGTCTTGACTTATATACTCTATTTACCCAAAGATAAATAACTAAATTAATTTATAAAACTTTATTTATAAATCAACCTACTCACTTTATCTGTTAAAACAGATCTTTCTTAAAAATTCACTTTGAATTCATATTCTGTTTACCCGTGTGCGAAGCACGGGTCGAAACTCTTCCTAGTGTAAAATTCTCCTTTATTACACTTCTAGCCAATTCCAAGTATTTTATTATTCTATTTATTTCCAAAATAAGTAATTCCTTTTATAACTCAGTTCATTTTCTAAATTCATTTTTTCTTTTTAGTCCATTGAAATGTTTACAAATATTTCTTCCTAATTTCATTTGTAACTATCTCTCAGATGTTTCTCTTTTGTTCCTTTTGTAATTATTTTACAAATGTTCTTCTATATTGGTTTTACCAATATTTTTCCTCTATTTCTTTGATTTACAAAAATGATTTTTCTTTATAAACCCGTTTTCCTTTCATACATAAAATCTATTGATTATATATAAGTAATCTATTTTCAAATATACTTTGAAAATCTCCCTTTTCATTTTCTCGTATCACTTATGGTGTAAAAATATCAAATCAAAATGATCGGTCATCATCCAAACACACAAAATCAATAATGGATGATATAACACATCATATATCAAAATATATGAAAAGCGGTAAATAAATGTTGAGGAACCCAGTTGGGTTCCTCCAACCTGTTCCCCTGCATCCACAGATGTCAGTCAACATAAATAACATGAGTATAAAGTATTCTGATAAACAGAATCAATATTTCGATACGATTTATATATATCGTTATCGAAATATTCAATCAACTGACTAGCAGTTCAACCAAACAGCCAACACACAGCAATTCAACCAATATTTATCAATTCTAAAAATACTTTAGAGAAATATAAAGTGTTCAGAGTTAGTGAGATTTACTCACCTTGGTTGATTCATCGTTAAATAACGATATTCGATCGTCGGACTGGTTCAGGCATTTTATTTCGCCATAAATTGCAACGTGCTCCAATTGACTCACGTTCAGTTCCATGGTGTAGCCACCGTCCATATGATCCCAACGGATCTTGTTTTGTCGATTTCTGATAACGTATGACAAAGGTATGATTTTTACCAGTTATATATATATATTATGGTTATCATTTAAATAATAAATTAATTAGACTAATCCTAATCACCTCTTAATCCCGTGTTACCCCTTAAACCCGCTACTCATCATTTCCTTCCTCCAGGCAAAACACGGCTCCTTCACCATTTGCCACACGTTCAAGCCTCCACTCCCACTCTATCTCTCAACGAAATCTAAAACAGAGAACACCATAATTCTTCTCTTGCAAAGCTCTCCTTCCCAATACCAAAGACTTCCACCTCGGCCTCCTTCCGCTGACCGCGTCGAACGGCCTCCCCCATGCCAGGTGCGACACCAATTCTGACCAAATACCCCAAAAAAATTCAAGCGAGTGCGACTTCATCCCCTGAATCCAAATATCACCTTGATTCTACCATTACTTCAATAAAAACCCCAAATCAATGAACCCTAATCCCACGCTTCAGACGTTGGCATCCCAGAACGTAAATCGAACTCAGAATAAATCATACAGGATGGAAAAGAATCACCTTCTGAACTCAAAAACTCTACTTTTGGATTTTATAAGGTTGTATTTGAATTTATATTGATTTTTGAAGTGGGTTTTTCCATGTTTGTTTTCCTTTGGTGGCGGCGCAAGTGAGATTGGCCAGGGAATGAAAGTCGTAGGGTTTGGTGATTGTTAAGGATATATATATAGGATGAAAATATATTTTTATATTCGAGTTTTATATTTATTTTAAGCTATCGCTGCTTTTTCTTGTCCTCTGAATTTCCTGCGAACACACACAATACCCAAAAATCATGAAACTAGACATGTAGCTAGATTTCGATGTTACGGTCCCAACGAAACTGGTTTCGTCAAATTCCGACTCCGTATGCTCACACAGCGTATTTTTAACCGTCGAAATACTGTATATTTTCACTCTAAAAACCCGTACGGCCACATACGGACTCTAAAAATCACGAAACTTGAAATCTAGCAATAATTTGACATTGCGGATCCAACAAAATTAGTTTCGTCGAAAACGGAGGTCGTATGAAAAACTTGCTATTTTTAAAGCCCAAAATAGCCCCCTTTAAATATATAAATATATTTAAAAACATTTAAATTAAATATTTAAAAATAAATATTATCGTATATATTCACATACGATATACCACAGCTCTAAAATATTCATATCAGAGTTTATAGCTCGATATTCAAATTCCAGTATTAAATCGATATTCAATTTATATTGAAAATCCATTTATAACGTAAATAAAGCGTTGCAAAATATAAAGGAATTCCATAGCGACTATTTTAAAATTTGATTTGGACATAAAACAAAATCTACACGACGAAATCCTGATTTCTTTCTTCCACTAGGAAGATATACTCCACCAGCTCCACACGTTTCTTGTTTCACAGAAATCCGAGTTAAAACGAATCCTGTATAACCAGTTGAAGTTTGAATCGCCAAATAGCGAACTGCAGCGCCATTTCGAGCTCTATTATAATTATAATTTAAATTATACGTTCAAATGGCGTTTATAAATATATTCGTCAATATAATCCAATATAAACTGAATTATATGTAATTTATACTGCCCATTCCCACAATATTGTGAATTCAACTATTTCTGACTATTTCAGAAATAAATATATTATTATATTATATAATTCAATTAAATATTCACTATAATTCAATTCAACGACCCCTTAATTCTCTAAATCACTATTCATATAATTAAATAAATTAATTATTCTGTTGCTGAAAATGCGGGTCGTTACACCTTTTACTTTAACTCTAATCGATTAACTCCAACTGGTTTAATTCTAACTGGTTAACTCTTATTGATTAACTCCATCTGGTTAACTCTAACTGGTTAAATCTAATTCGAATAACAAATATTCGATTACTTTATTCAACTGACTCGACTCGACTAACCCCTTTCGAATAACTAATTCGATTTACTACTTTCGAATACCATATTCGATTTAACTCCTTTCAAATACCATATTCGATTTACTACTGTCGAATACCATATTCGATTTAACTCCTTTCGAATACCACATTCGATTTAACTCCTTTATTCGCTTTATAAAGATTTCCTTTTTAACAACATTTATTCATTTTAAAGATTTACTTTTAGTAACGGTTCTCCACTTTAAAATGATTTCCTTCTTATAACAGTTTCCTTTTTATAACGTTTTCCCTTTTTCTAAATATCTCCTATTTATAAATATTCCAATTTATAAATATTTCTTATTTATAAATATTCCATTTATAAATATTTTATTTTCAGATATCACTTTGAAAATATTCCCTTATCAGCATTTCGGTATGTTATGGTATTCAACATATCAAATCACGATGATCAGTATCGTCCAAACAAATATAATCGACAACAGATTATATATCACATCATATATCACAATATATGAAAAACAGTAAAATAAATGTTGAGGAATCCAGTTGGATTCCTCCAACCTCTTTCCCTGCATCGCAGATGTTAAACAATATAGATAACATCACTTTCAGTTCCATATAATATATTCTGTTAAACAGAATCAATATAGAAATTCAACTAACTGACTACCAGTCCAATCAAACAGTCAACACATAGTCAATAAGCCAATATGTAACAGTTCTAAAAATACAACATGAAATTATAAAATGTTCAGAGTTAGTGAGATTTACTCACATTGGACGATCATCGTTAATAACGATAACCGTCGCTTGATTCAGATGGATAATTTATTTTGCTATAAATTGTAACGAGCTTCAATTCACTCCCAACCAGTTCCATTGTGAAGTATTTGTTGAGACGGTTCCAATGCCTCTTGTTTCGCTGAATTCCATTAACATATGAACATGTTATTGTTATTACAACTTTATACAATATTTAAATGGATTCTTAAATAACTAGGCTTAGTCAAATTTGAACGGGCCTCACCATTTTCCAAATTGACCCACTACAGAACTTATAACCCGGACCCCTTTTCTCTCCTTCCTCATAAAGTGAATTTCAACTTCAGATAGACACCCCAACGTTTTAAAATTTAAACCTGCTCAATCCATGTTTTAACCCAATTTAAATATCATTAACTATTAATTAATAATTAATTAAACCTAACTAAGTTAATTAAACCCTTAACCTGCCGTTTATCCTCCTTCTACTTCTGAAATAAATCCCGCAACTTCACAGTTGCTTCTCTTCTTTCCCAAACAAGTCGATCCAAGCTTGAACTCAGCAAAAACACCACGAGCTCCATTCAGTCCCTCCATCCTTCATTAAAAACTTCTTTTATAGTAAAATCCTGAACCAACCTTGAACGCACATTCTCTCCTTCATCCCTCAAATATGAACCCTTCCTTCTTGTAACTGACGCCCTTCTCTCCTGCTAACTCCATACTAATAATGTAATCGCACTTGATGCTTTCATCCACAACCGACATAAGAAACTCCCAGTATACCCCAACAGAAATGCGAAAAGAATTATCACCTTTTCACTTTGAAACAAACTACAGCCAACCCTCACTCAATGAAACCTTTGACTTCCTCATAAAAACCACTATCAATGACTATCGAACTCGATTATCACCGAAACCCTGAATTTATCTCAATTGAATCCAAAAACAAACCTCAATCGAGCTCAAACCCGTAACTCGACGAACCCTGGTCGAACGTAACCTCGCTGGGGAAAAAGTCAGCGAACAAAAATTGCTTGAAACCATTCGAAATGCATATCGATGTGAAGAGCGCCTCACTAGGATCATACGTATACAAATTTCATGATTTTAGGGATTTTGATATGTTTATTGTGATTTCATGAAGTCGGTTTTTTCTTGTTTGGGATAAAGGAGATGGCGGCGCATTTTTCTGAGTAGTGGAGAATGAAAATTTTTGGTTAGAATAGTGAAGTTATTATATAGGATATAAATTTGAAGACGTGGCAGATTTTGATCCGAGAAATAAATGGCTAGGTTTAGTGTGACGGCCCGCCCCGCACCAACCGACATTTACTCCAAAAGTGCGCTGTACACATGTCCAGTTAGCACGGAACGGGTCGCCAGAAGGAAAAGAAAGAAGGGAATGAACATACAAAGAACCTGTAGAATGTCTCACAGCGCATAGAACAAAATATAATAATAACATACTTGACATAAAACAGGAGAGACAGTGCATAAGCTGAAACTCAGAACTAAACATCATAGCAGCGGAAATCCAAAATACAGCTTATTACAACTTTCAAACTGTCTCAAGCAAAAGAAAGATAAATGAGGTACACTACTAATGCCCAAGTAGCGACCACCAACGACACAGGGAGAATGTATATATATATATCATACGTGGAAGCCTCCTGCCCGCCTCCGAATCAACTACTCGCACATCACCAGCTAACCTGTCTCTAGTCTGCTCGTGTGAGCACCCAGAGTAATAAGAGGAGACATAAAACTCTGGGTCAGACATAAAGCCTGGTATGAGCGATAAGCATCTAAAGTGAACAATAACAGGTAGACTAAAACATACCTGAACCTGGACCTGCAACCAAAGAGTTAGCACTACATACTGTACAACACTCTAAGGTATCATATCAAACAACATAAAGATAAGGAGGTGGGGGAGGTGTGCATGTCATAGGGATGGCAAACAATCAAACATAGCATCCATCCTCACATCTCTCACTCAGTGCGTAAAGCATACGATATTCACCACTTCGATCACCCACATACCTTACTACGATCACTTTGCCCCATGAAACCATAAATGGCTTCATTGCACTGATAACGTAGCCACTAATCATTTGCTATGTCCACTTTGCCCCATGGAGTCACAAGAACCCCACTGCACTGGCTCATAGCCTTACTAATCCTTACTATGTCTACTTGCCCCACGGAGTTATTCACCCCATCTGCGCTGGCTCATAGTCTTACTACGCATCACCTTGCCCCTCAGGTCATAATGACCCTACTGCACTGATAACGTAGTCTTGCTACCATCACTTTGCCCCTCAGGTCATAATGACCCTACTGCACTGATAAGTAGCCCATCATTCTTAGTGGTGAATCGAAGTTATGAACGTCGACAACTCCTTAGCATACGTCCCGCAGCAAAGTCCAACCATGAAGTGAACTCGTTGGTTCCCAACTGGTTCCGGGATCCTGAGCTCTAACTTCCCCTATTGGACTACCTTTGCATCTCGGGTTATTGGCCAATACTGGGTCGGGTCGGGTTCTTCCTCAGGTCATCGGTTCGGGTCGGTGTTCTTTATCCGTTCGGGTCGGGTCCCCCTTCTGATGCGGTTCGGATCGGCATTCCTCTGGGTTCGAGTCAGCTGCTTCTTCTTCTTCGGGTCGGGTCGGTGCTTCCTTTCGGGTCGGGTCGGGTCCTTCTTGGTTCGCGCTTTCGATCCGTCTTCATGCTCCCCTTCATATGCTCCTATCCGATCCGCTTCTTGCTCCTGCTCTGATTCGCCTTTGCATTTCCGATCCGATCCGTCCTCTTCGATCCGGTCCGTCTTCCTCGATCCGATCCCAGTTCAGCTAGCGTTGCCTTCCTTTTTGCCACTTTTCCCAAGTGTTGGGTTCCGATCCGATCAGATTCTTTGCTCAGTTCCACATATCCGATCTGAGCCCCCTTATCCGATCCGATCCGAACCCTGCACTGTTTTCTGAAACTGTTCCAGCAAGAGTTTACGCCATTCGACGACGTTTTCGACCATTCTAACTATTGAAATCAATCACAAGGCATTTCATACAGTCATAGCAACATGCATAATCAACCACAAACATCATTCACATCAATATCATAGGTTAAAATGGATCAAACATACCCAAAATCCCATATTTCCCCTTAAGCATGTTTAGGTGAAACTAATGATAGGATTAGCAAAACTTAACCAAATTAACCCAAATTCATATCAGAGGTCTAAAACATCATTTAGGAATTTATGAACATTTTTCCCAAATTTTATCATGCTTAAATTCGCTAATTAGCACTAATCACCCCTAACTAGCCATAATTAGTGTAAAACAATGCAAATCACTCACCTTAGCCACAAAATAAATTAAAATCTGAAATGATTATCTGATTTGATGTGAATCTCAATGCCAACAGCAGCTCCTTTGTTGATTTGGTGAAGATCCTTCTTGATTAGGGGTTGCTAAGCCAAATCCTTAACCTAAAGGTGATTTGGAGGTGATTTAGAGGTTGAAGGCCATTTTTAGGGATCCTTGGTGATAAGTGGAGGCTAGAAAACTGAAATGGAATGATTCTCCATCTCATTTCAGCCCTCCCATAACCCTAATCCCGAAATGGGTTATGGGCCTACTCACTAATCACCCGATTTGGCCCGGTTAAGCAGTTTTTCCACCCTCCAAACCTTGTTCCAGCCATATCTCCCAAACGGTAAGTTCGTTTGGCTATTGTGACCACTCTACGGAAAGAGAAACCATCAAACGAATCAAATGGAAGTGGTTTCAGGTCAAAATTCCTTTCCAATCAAAAGTTATGGCCAAAACAGTACCGTCTAGGGGCAAAATGGTCATTTAAAAATCGACAAAAATCATGGACATGGAAAATGACTCTAATAGATGTTTCCCAAAGTTACATGACCATACGACTTCACACGGGAAAGAAATAAATATTCTACAATCCTATGATATGTAGAATATGGGTCGTTACACTCTCCCCCCCTTAAGAAATTTTGCCCCCGAAATTCCCTAATCCAAACATACACAAAGGTTCCCGCATGCCTATCAATCATAAAACAATAATCAACATGCAAAACAAGCAATATAAGTCTACCCTAGCATGCGGAAAACTAAATCACAAAGTAAATCTTACCAGACAAAGAGTTCTGGATATGCCTTCCTAATGCTTTCTTCTGTCTCCCAAGTACAATCATTCTCGTCCTCGCCCCACTGAACCTTGACTAGCTTCACCGACTTCCTTCGAAGTTGTTTTGCATCGTGCCCCACAATACGAATCGGCTTGCGGTTCCCAACCGCCTCGGGCTCTACTTCGAAGTCCTCCAACTGATCAGGTGAAATAGTCATATCTGAGTCGTGAACGAACTTCCTTAGTTGGGAAACATGAAACACATTGTGAACTCCCGCCATTTTCTCTGGTAAGCCAACTCTATACGCCAAATTCCCGACTAATTCAAGAACAGGGAATGGCCCAACAAATCTTGGTGCCAACTTGCCTCTCCTGCCAAATCGAATCACGCTCTTCAACGGAGAGACCTTGGCAAACACCAAGTCACCAACGGAGAATTTCAAGTCTCTTCTCCTCTTATCGGCATAGCTCTTCTGCCTATCTTGAGCAGCTTTCATTCGTTGCTGAATGATCTTAATCTTATCTGAAGTTTCCCTCACCACATCTGGTCCAAGCACAAACTTCTCGCCAGTCTCTATCCAACATGATGGTGAGTTACACGGTCTTCCGTACAAAGCTTCATATGGGGCCATACCGATACTGGATTGGTAGCTATTATTATATGCAAACTCTACTAGATGCAAATGGTCATCCCACGATCCACCAAAATCCAATATACACGCTCTCAAGAGATCTTCCAATATACGATTCACCCTTTCCGTCTGACCGTCGGTCTGAGGATGATATGCGGTACTGAGATGTAATCCTGACCCTAGAGCCTCTTGTAAGCTCTTCCAAAACCCACTAGTGAACAACGGGTCTCGGTCACTCACAATGCTTTTGGGTACCCCATGAAATCTCACTACCCACTTCATATACAATTCTGCCAACTTGGCTGCCGTTCTGGTCGATTTGACTGGTATAAATCTTGCGCTCTTAGTCAATCGATCCACAATTACCCAAATGCTATCATATCCCGATCTAGTCCTTGGTAAGCCATCGATGAAATCCATCGAGACTTGTTCCCATTTCCATTCGGGAATTTCAAATGGTTGTAACAACCCACTAGGCTTCTTTTGCTCGGCTTTAACTAGCTGACAATTCATGCATTTGGATATAAACTTCCCAACGTCTCTTTTCATCCCTTCCCAGTAGTAAGTCTGTCTCATGTCTCGATACATCTTATTACCACCTGGATGTATAGTCAGTCTCGAGTGATGACATTCTCTAAGCACTTCATCTCTCAAACCATTCACGTTGGGCACAACTAGTCTTCCATCCTTCCGAAGCCATCCATCTCGATCAAGCCCATACACATTCATCTCCTCATCAACTCCCATTTCTAACTTGGAGATGATTTCTAGTAGATTAGGATCGTCCCTCTGGCTGGAACCAATCCGCTCTATCAAAGTAGGTCTGATCGTCAAACTAGCTAGCATAACTGGATCCAACTCGCACTTTGGTCTGAAATCAAACCCCGCGATATATTCCAGTTGCTTCCATTCAAGAAACATTGCCCCTAAGCTGGCATGTCTCCTACTCAAGGCATCGGCTACCGCATTACCCTTCCCAGGTGTATATGTGATATCAAAATCATACGAAGCCAAGAACTCTAACCATCTCTGCTGACGGAGATTCAGATCTTTCTGAGAGAAGATAACGATTTATGATCGGTAAACAGCTCAAATCTTTCTCCCAAGAGATAGTGTCTCCACATCTTCAGCACAAATACAATCGCTGCCAATTCCAAATCATGGGTAGGAAACTTCTTCTCATGCGGCTTTAGCTGTCGACTAGCATAAGCTACAACCCTACCTCCTTGCATCAATACAGCACCCAATCCGGTACCACAAGCATCTGTGTATACCGTCATCTCTTCATTCCCTTTAGGAATGACTAACACTGGCGTACGCGTCAACCTCTCCTTTAGACTTTTGAAGGCATCCTCACACACTCCGTTCCAGACGAAGGACTGATTCTTCTTAGTCAACTGAGTCAACGGCGCTGCTATCTTGGAGAAGTCCTGGATAAACTTACGATAATATCCGGCTAATCCCAAGAAACTTCTTACATCTGTTGCATTCTTGGGTGTAGGCCAATCCTGTACCGTAGCCACCTTCGCAGGGTCCACGGCAATACCACACTCTGAAACAACATGACCCAAGAATCTTACTTCCCTTCTCCAAAAATGACACTTAGAGAATTTCGCTTTCAATTGGTGTTTCCTCAACACCTCCATCACTATCCTCAAGTGCCCCTTGTGTTCTTCCTTTGTCCTTGAATAAACAAGGATATCATCCACGAACACAAGAACAAACTTACTCAACTGATCTCTGAATACTCGATTCATAAGATCCACAAAGTAGGCTGGTGCATTGGTCAACCCAAACGGCATGACCAACCACTCATAAAATCCAGACGGCGTCCTAAATGTCGTTTTCGGAACACTCTCATCCGCTACTCGAAGCTGATGAAATCCTGTCGCGAGGTCCAACTGGGAGAACACTCTAGCTCCTTCCAGCTGATCAAACAAATCATCTATCCGCGGTAGAGGATACTTATTCTTCCTCGTTACCTTATTCAACTCGCGATAGTCCACACACAACCGAAGGGAACCATCTGCCTTAGTGGCAAACACAACTGGTGCTCCCCACTCGGAGACACTCCTTCTAATCAATCCCTTCTTCAAAAGATTGCTGACTTGCACCCCGAGCTCTCGCTGCTCCCTTGGTGCCATACGACGAAGTGGCATCACTATAGGTCTGGCATCTTTCACTAAATCAATACGGAACTCAATCTCTCGGTGTGGTGGAAGCCCGGTCACCTCCTCGAAGACGTCCGGATACTGGCCAACCACGGGCACATCTGACAACTCATCCTGCGGGATGTCGAGGGAATTTACAAAACTAGCCATAACCCCATCACTAGGTAGACTACCAAACACTACCCTCCGCCCATCATCCGCCCTCACTGTCACCAAAAAGCCCTCACAGTCTACCACCACCCCGTATCTTTGGAGCCAATCGACTCCCAATATAATGCCATACCCAGTAAAGCCCAAAACAAAGCAATCACATACAAACATACATCCATGACTCGATAAGACCAAATTCCTGCAAATCATACTAAGGCTAGTCGAACCACCAATCGGGTTCGTCACAATCAATGGTCTATCGACTATCTCCGGTTCCAGTCCCAACCTATCTACCAAGTCACTAGATATGAAGGAACGGGAAGCCCCAGTATCAAACAAAACTCGAACAGGTATATCATAAATAGAAAGCATACCTTGAATAACAACATTCTTTCCTTTCTCCGCCGCAGTTGGGGCATTCGACGAAGAAGGAATAGCATCAAGAGCATATGCCTTCACAATCTGCTTCTCCTTAAGAGGTTGCGGACACTTATCTTTCTGATGTCCCACTTGACCACAGTTGTAGCACTTCCTTTCCGCTGGCTTGGCCCGACATTCTTTAGCATAATGGCCCTTCTTTCCACAGCTGAAGCACTCAACATCCTTCTTGCTCTTTTTCTGGCCACCTTTAGATTGGTCCTGCTTCCTCTTATTCTGAGAGTTATTCTTGCCTCCACCGCCTGCTTGCAGCTTTGGCCCTTCTGCAGATGCAGCCTCAGTCTTTGACTTAGGGTAAAGGCTCTCTGATCTCAAAGCTTCCCCACAATCGATTCAAAAGTCTCATCGATGTGATTAATAAGCCTCTCCCCCAAGTATCCATCCAACCCAGTAATGAACTTCTCATTCTTCTTTTCAGGAGTATCAATGAGAGACAGTCCATACTTCGACAAAGTGTCGAACTCAGCAATATAATCAGAAACTGCCCTCCCATTCTGCTTGAGTTCCAAGAACCTCTTGAACAACACCGACTTCTGGGCAGCTGGAATAAACTTCTCGCTAAAGTGAGCCTTGAACTGAACCCAAGTAACCTGGTCCTCTGGAGTAGCTGTTCTAATGGCATTCCACCAATTCATCGCTCGCCCTTGCAGCTGACGAGACGCTAGCCTTCTCTTCATCGCATCCTCAAGACCCAAGTCATCAAAGATACAGTCACAGCTATCCATCCAGTCCTGAACATCCGTGGCCGACTCCGTCCCGTGGAACGGCTTCCCACCAAGATTAGTGTAATCCTTGCACAACCTGGCGAAATCGACCCTAGGCGCCTGCACTACTGGGCCATCACCAACTCCGGGATTGGGAACTGCCCATTGCACTTCTCTAAGCATGTCTCTCATGAGGTTGGTAAACATCGCCCTCATGTCAGCGGCATTCCCATTATTGGCCCCTCTACCAGTACCTCTAACATGTCGGCTCATCGTCAATCTGTAAAAAGGGAAACGATTAACGACCCCATAGTGGTACTAGTGCAGTGCAACTTCATTCTTATACTGCTAATAGTATATATATACATAGCTTTTGAAAACCAAAGTAATCACAAATACGCGCTCTCATATACGTACTAACTCTCCCTAGTGTCTTTCCCTAGGTTAACTACGCAACCTAGAGCTCTGATACCAAGTGTGACGGCCCGCCCCGCACCAACCGACATTTACTCCAAAAGTGCGCTGTACACATGTCCAGTTAGCACGGAACGGGTCGCCAGAAGGAAAAGAAAGAAGGGAATGAACATACAAAGAACCTGTAGAATGTCTCATAGCGCATAGAACAAAATATAATAATAACATACTTGACATAAAACAGGAGAGACAGTGCATAAGCTGAAACTCAGAACTAAACATCATAGCAGCGAAAATCCAAAATACGGCTTAATACAACTTTCAAACTTTCTCAAGCAAAAGAAAGATAAATGAGGTACACTACTAATGCCCAAGTAGCGACCACCAACGACACAGGGAGAATGTAAATATATATATATCATACGTGGAAGCCTCCTGTCCGCCTCCGAATCAACTACTCGCACATCACCAGCTAACCTGTCTCTAGTCTGCTCGTGTGAGCACCCAGAGTAATAAGAGGAGACATAAAACTCTGGGTCAGACATAAAGCCTGGTATGAGCGATAAGCATCTAAAGTGAACAATAACAGGTAGACTAAAACATACCTGAACCTGGACCTGCAACCAAAGAGTTAGCACTACATACTGTACAACACTCTAAGGTATCATATCAAACAACATAAAGATACGGAGGTGGGGGAGGTGTGCATGTCATAGGGATGGCAAACAATCAAACATAGCATCCATCCTCACATCTCTCACTCAGTGCGTAAAGCATACGATATTCACCACTTCGATCACCCACATACCTTGCTACGATCACTTTGCCCCATGAAACCATAAATGGCTTCATTGCACTGATAACGTAGCCACTAATCATTTGCTATGTCCACTTTGCCCCATGGAGTCACAAGAACCCCACTGCACTGGCTCATAACCTTACTAATCCTTACTATGTCCACTTGCCCCACGGAGTTATTCACCCCATCTGCGCTGGCTCATAGTCTTACTACGCATCACCTTGCCCCTCAGGTCATAATGACCCTACTGCACTGATAACGTAGTCTTGCTACCATCACTTTGCCCCTCAGGTCATAATGACCCTACTGCACTGATAAGTAGCCCATCATTCTTAGTGGTGAATCGAAGTTATGAACGTCGACAACTCCTTAGCACACGTCCCGCAGCAAAGTCCAACCATGAAGTGAACTCGTTGGTTCCCAACTGGTTCCGGGATCCTGAGCTCTAACTTCCCCTATTGGACTACCTTTGCATCTCGGGTTATTGGCCAATACTGGGTCGGGTCGGGTTCTTCCTCAGGTCATCGGTTCGGGTCGGTGTTCTTTATCCGTTCGGGTCGGGTCCCCCTTCTGATGCGGTTCGGGTCGGCATTCCTCTGGGTTCGAGTCAGCTGCTTCTTCTTCGGGTCGGGTCGGTGCTTCCTTTCGGGTCGGGTCGGGTCCTTCTTGGTTCGCGCTTTCGATCCGTCTTCATGCTCCCCTTCATATGCTTCTATCCGATCCGCTTCTTGCTCCTGCTCTGATTCGCCTTTGCATTTCCGATCCGATCCGTCCTCTTCGATCCGGTCCGTCTTTCTCGATCCGATCCGCTTTCCTCTACCCGATCCGATCCCAGTTCAGCTAGCGTTGCCTTCCTTTTTGCCACTTTTCCCAAGTGTTGGGTTCCGATCCGATCAGATTCTTTGCTCAGTTCCACATATCCGATCCGAGCCCCCTTATCCGATCCGATCCGAACCCTGCACTGTTTTCTGAAACTGTTCCAGCAAGAGTTTACGCCATTCGACGACGTTTTCGACCATTCTAACTATTGAAATCAATCACAAGGCATTTCATACAGTCATAGCAACATGCATAATCAACCACAAACATCATTCACATCAATATCATAGGTTAAAATGGATCAAACATACCCAAAATCCCATATTTCCCCTTAAGCATGTTTAGGTGAAACTAATGATAGGATTAGCAAAACTTAACCAAATTAACCCAAATTCATATCAGAGGTCTAAAACATCATTTAGGAATTTATGAACATTTTTCCCAAATTTTATCATGCTTAAATTCGCTAATTAGCACTAATCACCCCTAACTAGCCATAATTAGTGTAAAACTATGCAAATCACTCACCTTAGCCACAAAATAAATTAAAATCTGAAATGATTCTCTGATTTGATGTGAATCTCAATGCCAACAGCAGCTCCTTTGTTGATTTGGTGAAAATCCTTCTTGATTATGGGTT
This sequence comes from Allium sativum, assembly GCA_030737875.1. Lineage (NCBI taxonomy): Eukaryota > Viridiplantae > Streptophyta > Magnoliopsida > Asparagales > Amaryllidaceae > Allium > Allium sativum. Next base: position 972,532,172 of record CM060915.1, on the reverse strand, counting down.
GCTAAGCCAAATCCTTAACCTAAAGGTGATTTAGAGGTTGAAGGCCATTTTTAGGGATCCTTGGTGATAAGTGGAGGCTAGAAAACTGAAATGGAATGATTCTCCATCTCATTTCAGCCCTCCCATAACCCTAATCCCGAAATGGGTTATGGGCCTACTCACTAATCACCAGATTTGGCCCGGTTAAGCAGTTTTTCCACACTCCAAACCTTGTTCCAGCCATATCTCCCAAACGGTAAGTCCGTTTGGCTATTGTGACCACTCTACGGAAAGAGAAACCATCAAACAAATCAAATGGAAGTGGTTTCAGGTCAAAATTCCTTTCCAATCAAAAGTTATGGCCAAAACAGTACCGTCTAGGGGCAAAATGGTCATTTAAAAATCGACAAAAATCATGGACATGGAAAATGACTCTAATAGATGTTTCCCAAAGTTACATGACCATACGACTTCACACGGGAAAGAAATAAATATTCTACAATCCTATGATATGTAGAATACGGGTCGTTACATTTAGTGACCCTTCTATATGAAGTTTTGTTCTCATCCGGACGGCCAACGACAGAAATAAAAATACTGTTGTGCCCAGCTCAGTGCCCCGATCCCAAAAATATAATAATACCGGTAGGTTAGCTTATTCTGTGAAACCCCGAAATGTTGATTACAGGGTGCAAAATATTTCAAACAAAAAGTTGCTTATTTAATTAATTAAAAATTTCCATAAAATTCTAAAAATTAAATTATCGCTATGTCTCAAAAGAACCTTGTCTAAATTCAAATCCGATATTCAAATATATTGAAAACCCTTTTATAACGTAAATAAAGCGTTGCAAATTATAAAGGAATTCCACAGCGACTTTTCTGAAATTTGATTTGGACGTAAATCAAAATCTACATGACGAAATCCCGATTTTTCTCTTCCACTAGAAAGATATACTTCACCAGCTCCACACGTTTCTTGTTTCACAGAAATCCGACTTAAAATGAATCCTGTACATTCAGTTGAAGTTCGAATCGCCAATTTACGAACTGCAGCGCCATTTCGAGCTCGATTTTAATTATAATATAATTATACGTTCAAACTGTCGTTCAAATTATATATTTGTTATTCAATTTCAAATTCTAAACTGAATTAAATAAATTTGAATTGCCCAATTAACCCAATATCATCAATTCACTATTTCTGACTATTTCAGAAATAAATATATTATTTAATTAATAATTTAATTAAATATTCACAGTTATTTAATTTAAACGACCATTTAAATCACTATATCACTATTTATATAATTAAATATGTTAATTATAATACCTCTACCAATGCGGGTCATTACAATCTTCCCCACTTAAAATAATTTCGTCCTCCAAATTGCTAAGGTAGAGAACGACCCTATCGACTGGTTAGAACATATTTGTTCACTTCTTAACTTCAGTTTCAACTGAACCAATTTAATTTCAATTAAATTTTAATTAATTCTTATCAACGAAAATTTTCAAAAATCCTGAAAATTTTCTAACACCTTAACTTTTCGAAAAATTTCGCCAGCACCTCCTTTGTATTGGTCAATAGGTCAAACTCCAACTCGCCTCTCTGGGCCATCTCCAACCCAAAAGAAAATCGAACAGCCAAGCGTCTTGCCAATTCGGCTCATAAATCTGATATCCAATAGAAATATAAACTTGTACCTTTTGTCGGCATATCATTATATCCTTTCCACCTGTTATCAATTCAGCGGATACAAGGGTCATCCCAATCAAATTCCAATCTGCTTCTATCCACAACACAACCATTCGCTTATATCCGAGCCAAATATCATTTCAACTCGAGTTTCTTCTCGATTCTCAACTCTTAACTTGATTATCACATTACACTTCAAATTTGAATCTCACAATCCAATTTGTCTTGATATCATTCTAATTCAATCTCAGCTACCACTTTACTGGCTTTACTTTAATTCAATTTTGCTTTCACAAATTTCTGTTAAATTTGTTTTTAATTCAAACAGTCTTTCCCTGGGGGTTTTTAAACAGTTTACTCTTTTCAAAAATCAAAATTTCCCTTTTAAACATGTCACTGAGTCCTTAATTAATATTCCATTAGTTAAATCACTTCTCTATTTCTTTATCAATATTTGTTAACCAAATATTTTCAATAACCATATTGGCCTTTTATGTTATTTGTAAAATATTTCTGAATTATCGCCTTCCTTTATTTTCTAAACTTTAGAAAATATATGCTATTTATAATTGGAAAATATTCCAATTACTTATCTCTTTTCCGATCTCGTTTATTTCTATACTTAGGAAATATTCTTTATTATATTTCCAAGCCTACACTTATTTGGGTTAAAACGGATGTTGTGTAAAGCACCGTTACGACAACCCAAATACTATATTCAACTAACTCTTATTCAACATTGATCTTCGAGCCTGAAATCTTACTATTTATTTGTTAATAATGAAATCAATCAAGTTGGGGTATAACTACCTCTCAGACCTTGACTGAATAACATTTATAACGTCAAAACAGATATGACTACTTACTCGAATAATCAATACCATACCACTACTTATTCACTTTAAAACATGTATACGCTTCCTCTTTCTATTCTTACTAGATTTTATTCTTAGTCTTCCTTTTTGATTTTACTATTCTATTTCTAAGTTCGTTTACTTATCGACTTCTATATATATATCGATACGTTGATTTCTAACTATTGAATTATCTTAAAAATATTCTAACTCCTTAAATTCCCGGAAAAATTCGCCATAACTTCCTTTGTACAAGAGCATCAGGGTATTTCAAATAGCCTCCCATGGCCCTCACTAATCCAAAAGAAAAAGAAAATGCCAAGAGGGTAGCCGATACGGCGCATAAAATCTCATATATGAATTAAATACGTACCTTTCTGTCGAGCATTCTATTTATATTTCTTCATACCTTATCCATACCTATCTCATGTATATTTATACCTGCCCAATCTATTTTAACTATACTTGATCGTTTTAACTCAATTCGTTAATTAATTTGTTAATTAACTCTTTAGTCTATTTCACTTTTATATTTGAACATGACATGTTCAAATATATTTTAACTTGCTTATTAACTAATTTGAATCCAAATTTCAAATTTAAGTTCTATATTCGATTTCGAATATTCATTTACAAATCCAATTCACCTTTCAAAGTTCAACTTCAAATTCAAAACTCGATTAACTAATTCCTCTTCGACTTTGTTAATTCTATTCAATTTCTATTCAAATTTTATATCACATCCATTATTCAAATCTATATATCAAATTCTATTATTCAAATTCTATATATTATAAATCCCATTTGAATTTCTATATTCAAATTCTATAGTTTAAATTCCATTTGAATTCTATATTCAAATTCTATATATTCAAATCCTATATTTGAATTCCTTTTGAATTCTATATTCAAATTCTATTTCAATTCCATTGAATTTCATATATTCAAACTCCCTTTGAATTTCTATATTCAATTCTATTTGAATTCTCTTTATTCAAATTCTATATTCAAATCTATTTGAATTCTCTTTATTCAAATTCTATATTCAATTCTATTTGAAATTCAACACAACTTGTCTTTCCAAAAACAAATTCAAACAGTATCTCTGGTAGTAATTCATCACTTACAACTCGAAAATGAATACTGATGATGCAGCTATCATTATTAGAATCTATTTTCCAGCGATCGAAGTGAGTTCAATACTATAAATCCATTACTAAACATTTCCACTTTGAAATTCATTTCAAAATATATTTCACATTGCTTGTAAAACAATTTAAAATCTCCCAGGATCTTAAATTTTCCTTATTTCTAATCCAAATCCATTTACAAACACTTATCCAATTCTCCAGAATTTTAATTCAATTTCTGGTTTAAATTTCAGATTTAATTCGCTTTGTAACACTTATACGAATTCTACTTGGTTATATATAATCATTTTACTTTAATAATCTTACTCGATTATAATCACAACGAATATATCCAATATCTTATAATCACTCCAATATAAATCCTTAATATCAAAATATAATTTGGGTAAAAGTATTTCATTTACCCTCTTTTCAAAACATACCATGACGGTTCATCGTATTCAAGTGTTCACAAAATTCCTACCGATACAGTGGATCAAACAGATAGACCAGAACCCATAAACTACTCAACCAATAAATCTCCATAATATAAAATTATTTTTATATCATTTACAAATACGTTCACTCGTATATATACACTTAACTCAATCTAGGGTATTACTAACCCTATCTCTACTGAGTCACGCCACAGAGCCAAGATAATTCTCTTAACTTAAGCTCTGATACCAACTGTAATGACCCGGGAATTTGGCGACTTTGGTTATCGCCATAAACTCAATGATGACTGACCAAACGTCGAAAAATACCCGATCATTAATGAAAGAAATTAGGGGGTGAGGAAAGATAAGATAGAAACTTAGAATAGAAGAAGAACACAATATCAGAGTAACACGAATCTCACAGCGGAACGAATAAATATATTTCATAACATAACTTTGAAATACAAATCTGTACTTGAATATACATATCATTATCAAAGTACATCACTTACAATACAGCGGAAATAACTATAGCTATATAATCCTGAAGCCTCCTGCTCCAAGCTCTTCCAGTATATCTGTATATCCCAACTACTTGACTGCCTATACAAATTTAGGCACCCAAGAGTTTAGGGAAACAAACAAATAAACTCCGAGTCAGTCAAGGGACTGGTGTGAGTAAAACAGTTTAAAACAGTTCAAGCAGGTAATCAATATCTCATAAGACCACGCCGTATAACGGAACGAGTTTTTCCCTTATGAGAATCCAAATTATCTTTATATCAAAAACCTTTTGATAATATAATAATGTCTATCAACCACAATAATAATAATAATCATCTAGCAGAACGCTTTCCTCTCATGTTCTACATATATAATATACAATCAAAACCACAAGCGCGTATTGGGTAATGGATTTCCAGCTATGACAAGGTATGGAACCACCTTTCGCTAGTTTATCTCTAGAGAGGAATACACTGGGTTCAACAAGAACATCTTGCAACCCGGCCACACATGACCGACCACTCATTTCGCTTGAGTGTATCGAATGTATATCACCAACAGTTGGGATCAGCAACCGTTTCCCGAATGGGACAGAATCAACAATAGATTTTTAGAAGTAAATGAAACTCTAGATCAGGTGATTATACACCCTACTTCGGAGCGACCGACTTAGCCATGCTGCCTGCCCGATTTCTGTCATTTACCGGATGTGAGGCTAGAAGCTACGCTTTATCATCACACCAGATTCACTTTGAATGCCACATCGTCAAATCCATCAAATCACTGATTGACGTTCTCAACCATACATTGTGTGTTAGCTAAAAGAAGTTCCCTTCTCCGCTTCCACTCTTGGTACGGTTGGAGAAATCAATATACGTGATCGTTTGGAAATACTCTGTTAGACATCCGTCCATACAAGTCATCCAGGAACAGGATGAACCGAAGGCACTATTCTGTAAACAGGACAGCCCTTGCACTTTACTCTGTCTTCAATTATCTTTGGCATATATGATTCGCAACGCTTATGCCAATACAGAGTGGTTCTTTGGATAATAATCCAACCGGTCTCTCCATATTAACAACGTTAAAATGGTCAAAACTTCGATAGTCTGTGATTTAACTATCGAAGAAAAACAGGGGTGCAAACAATGATATTATTTCCAAATGGAAATTTACATCGATCAAACATCATTCAACATTTATCTCTTTATTTCAATAATTTACTTATCTCCTGTTTCCCTATATTCAATATTTCTTATTTTCTAAATTTGGAAAATATACGTTATTAACAATGGAAAACATTTCCATTTCTTGTTTTCTTTATTAGAAAACATTTCTGGTTTCTTATTTGGAAAACATTTCCAAAGCTTCTTCATTGGACTTAGACAGATGTTTAAACAAACTATCGCGATGCCAACTCAAACCATTTCCTTTAATTACTAAATTCACTTAACCATCCTTTACTATCGAACCTTAACCATTCCTTGGTTAAAAATGAAGTCAATCAAATTGGGGTAATACTACCTCTCAGATCTTAACTGAACAACGTTTCTAACCTTGAAATAGACAAAGTTCACCCTTCTAATTCTTTAACAAACTTCCTTACGTAACTCTCTTTCAAATCTTTTCTATTCGATAATTCTTTCCGTCGATAAGGTATATTCGATAACTCTATTCAATTTATTCTATTCACTTAACTTTTTTGATTTAACTCTAACTCTATTCACTTAACTCCTATCGAATAAACTATATTCGATAATTCTTTTAATTCTATTTGAATAAACTATATATTCGATTAACTCCTTTTACTCTATTTGAATAAATTATATCTGATTAACTCCTTTATTCTATTTGAATAAACTATATCTGATTAACTCCTTTATTCTATTTGAATAAACTATATATTCGAGTAACTCCTTTATTCTATTCGAATAAACTATATTCGATTAACTCCTTTTACTCTATTCGAATAAACTATATTCGATTAACTCCTTTTACTTTCTATTCGAATAAACTATATTCGATAACTCCTCTAACTCTATTCGAATAAACTATGTTCGATTAACTCCTTTTACTTTAACTCTAATCGATTCACTCCAACTGGTTTAACTCTAACTGGTTAACTCTAATTGATTAACTCCATCTGGTTAACTCTAACTGGTTTAACTCTAACCGGTTAACTCTAATTCGAATAACAAATATTCGATTACTCTATTCGACAGACTCGACTCGACTAACTCCTTTCGAATAACTAATTTGATTTACTACTTTCGAATGCCATATTCGATTTAACTCCTTTCGAATACCATATTTGATTTACTACTGTCGAATACCATATTCGATTTAACTCCTTTCGAATACCATATTCGATTTAACTCCTGTCGAATACCATATTCGATTTAACTCCTTTATACGCTTTATAAATATTTCCTTTTTAACAACATTTATTCATTTTAAAGATTTACTTTTAGTAACGGTTCTCCACTTTAAAATGATTTTCTTCTTATAACAGTTTCCTTTTTATAACGTTTTCCCTTTTTCTAAATATCTCCTATTTATAAATATTCCAATTTATAAATATTTCTTATTTATAAATATTCCATTTATAAATATTTTATTTTCAAATATCACTTTGAAAATATTCCCTTATCAACATTTCGGTATGTTATGGTATTCAACATATCAAATCACGATGATCAGTATCGTCCAAACACATATAATCGACAACAGATTATGTATCACATCATATATCACAATATATGAAAAACAGTAAAATAAATGTTGAGGAATCCAGTTGGATTCCTCCAACCTGTTTCCTGCATCACAGATGTTAAACAATATAGATAACATCACTTTCAGTTTCATATGATATATTCTGTTAAATAGAATCAATATAGAAATTCAACTAACTGACTAGCAGTTCAATCAAACAGTCAACACACAGTCAATCAGCCAATATTTAACAGTTCTAAAAATACAACATGAAATTATAAACTGTTCAGAGTTAGTGAGATTTACTCACATTGGACGATCATCGTTAATAACGATAACCATCGCTTGATTCAGACGGACAATTTATTTTGCTATAAATTGTAACGAGCTTCAATTCACTCCCAACCAGCTCCATTGTGAAGTATTTGTTGAGACGGTTCCAACGCCTCTTGTTTCGCTGAATTCCGTTAACATATGAACATGTTATTGTTATTACAACTTTATACAATATTTAAATGGATTCTTAAATAACTAGGCTTAGTCAAATTTGAACGGGCCTCACCATTTTCCAAATTGACCCACTAAAGAACTTATAACCCGGACCCCTTTTCTCTCCTTCCTCATAAAGTGAATTTCAACTTCAGATAGACACCCCCAACGTTTTAAATTTTAAACCTTCTCAATCCATGTTTTAACCCAATTTAAATATCATTAACTATTAATTAATAATTAATTAAACCTAACTAAGTAAATTAAACCCTTAACCATCCGTTTATCCTCCTTCTACTTCTGAAATAAATCCCGCAACTTCGCAGTTGCTTCTCTTCTTTCCCAAACAAATCGATCCAAGCTTGAACTCAGCAAAAACACCACGAGCTCCATTCAGTCCCTCCATCCTTCATTAAAAATTTCTTTTATAGTAAAATCCTGAACCAACCTTGAACGCACATTCTCTCCTTCATCCCTCAAATATGAACCCTTCCTTCTTGTAACTGACGCCCTTCTCTCCAGCTAACTCCATACTAATAATGTAATTTCACTTGATGCTTTCATCCACAACCGACATCAGAAACTCCCAGTATGCCCCAACAGAAATGCAAAAAGAATTATCACCTTTTTACTTCGAAACAAACTACAGCCAACCCTCACTCAATGAAACCCTCGACTTCCTCATAAAAACCTCTATCAGTGACTACCAAACTCGATTATCACCGAAACCCTGAATTTATCTCAATCGAATCCAAAAGCAAACCTCAATCGTGCTCAAACCCCTGACTCGACGAACCCTTGTCGAACGTAACCTTGCTGGGGAAAAGTCAGCGAACAAAAATTGCTTGAAACCATTCGAAATGCATATCGATGTGAAGAGCGCCTCTCTAGGATCATACGTATACAAATTTCATGATTTTAGGGATTTTGATATATTTATTGTGATTTCATGAAGTCGGTTTTTTCTTGTTCGGGATAAAGGAGATGGCAGCGCATTTTTCTGAGTAGTGGAGAATGAAAATTTTAGGTTAGACCAGTGAAGTTATTATATAGGATATAAATTTGAAGACGTGGCTGATTTTGATCCGAGAAATAAATGGCTAGGTTTAGTGACCCTTCTATATGAAGTTTTGTTCTCATCCGGACGGCCAACGACAGAAATAAAAATACTGTTGTGCCCAGCTCAGTGCCCCGATCCCAAAAATATAATAATACCGGTAGGTTAGCTTATTCTGCGAAACCCTGAAATGTTGATTACAGGGTGCAAAATACTCCATACAAAAAGTTTCTTAATTAATTAATTAAAAATTTCCATAAAATTCTAAAAATTAAATTATCGCTATGTCTCAAAAGAACCTTGTCTAAATTCAAACCCGATATCCAAATATAATGAAAACCCCTTTATAACGTAAATAAAGCGTTGCAAATTATAAAGGAATTCCACAGTGACCTTTCTGAAATTTGATTTGGACGTTAATCAAAATCTACACGACGAAATCCCGATTTTTCTCTTCCACTAGAAAGATATACTTCACCAGCTCCACACGTTTCTTGTTTCACAGAAATCCGGCTTAAAATGAATCCTGTACATTGAGTTGAAGTTGGAATCGCCAATTTACGAACTGCAGCGCCATTTCGAGCTCGATTTTAATTATAATATAATTATACGTTCAAACTGTCGTTCAAATAATATATTAATTATACAATTTCAAATTCTAAACTGAATTAAATAAACTTGAATTGCCCAATTAACCCAATATCGTCAATTCACTATTTCTGACTATTTCAGAAATAAATATATTATTTAATTAATAATTTAATTAAATATTCACAGTTATTTAATTTAAACGACCATTTAAATCACTATATCACTATTTATATAATTAAATAAATTAATTATAATACCTCTGCCATTGCGGGTCATTACAATCTTCCCCACTTAAAATAATTTCGTCCTCCAAATTGCTAAGGTAGAGAACGACCCTATCGACTGGTTAGAACATATTTGTTCACTTCTTAACTTCAGTTTCAACTGAACCAATTTCATTTCAATTAAATTATTAATTAATTCTTATCAACAAAAATTTTCAAAAATCCTGAAAATTTTCTAACACCTTAACTTTTCGAAAAATTTCGCCAGCACCTCCTTTGTACTAGTCAATAGGTCAAACTCCAACTCGCCTCTCTAGGCCATCTCTAACCCAAAAGAAAATCAAACAGCCAAGCGGCTTGCCAATTCGGCTCATAAATCTTATATCCAATAGAAATATAAACTTGTACCTTTTGTCGGCATATCGTTATATCCTTTCCACCTGTTATCAATTCAGCGGATACAAGGGTCATCCCAATCAAATTCCAATCTGCTTCTATCCACAACACAACCATTCACTTATATTCGAGCCAAATATCATTTCAACTCGAGTTTCTTCTCGATTCTCAACTCTTAACTTGATTATCACATTACACTTCAAATTTGAATCTCACAATCCAATTTGTCTTGATATCATTCTAATTCAATCTCAACTACCACTTTACCGACTTTACTTTAATTCAATTTGCTTTCACAAATTTCTGTTAAAATTGTTTTTAATTCAAACAGTCTTTCCCTGGGAGTTTTTAAACAGATTACTCTTTTCAAAAATCAAATTTTCCCTTTTGAACATGTCACTGAGCCCTTAATTAATATTCCATTAGTTAAATCACTTCTCTATTTCTTTATCAATATTTGTTAACCAAATGTTTTCAATAACCATATTGGCCATTTATGTTATTTGGAAAACATTTCCGAATATCGCCTTCCTTTATTTTCTAAACTTTAGAAAATATATGCTATTTATAATTGGAAAATATTCCAAATACTTATCTCTTTTCCGATCTCGTTTATTTCTATACTTAGGAAATATTCTTTATTATATTTCCAAGCCTACACTTATTTGGGTTAAAACGGATGTTGTGTAAAGCATCGTTACGACAACCCAAATACTATATTCAACTAACTCTTATTCAACATTGATCTTCGAGCCTGAAATCTTACTATTTATTTGTTAATAATGAAATCAATCAAGTTGGGGTATAACTACCTCTCAGACCTTGACTGAATAACATTTATAACGTCAAAACAGATATGACTACTTACTCGAATAATCAATACCATACCACTACTTATTCACTTTAAAACACGTATACGCTTCCTCTTTCTATTCTTATTAGATTTTATTCTTAGTCTTCCTTTTTGATTTTACTATTCTATTTCTAAGTTCGTTTCCTTATCGACTTCTATATATATATATATCGATACGTTGATTTCTAACTATCAAATTATCTTAAAAATAATCTAACTCCTTAAATTCCCGGAAAAATTCGCCATAACCTCCTTTGTACGAGAGCATCGGGGTATTTCAAATAGCCTCCCATGGCCCTCAACAATCCAAAAGAAAAAGAAAAAGCCAAGCGGCTAGCCGATACGGCGCATAAAATCTCATATATGAATTAAATACGTACCTTTCTGTCGAGCATTCTATTTATATTTCTTCATACCTTATCCATACCTATCTCATGTATATTTATACCTGCCTAATCTATTTTAACTATACCTGATCATTTTAACTCAATTCGTTAATTAATTTGTTAATTAACTCTTTAGTCTATTTCACTTTTATATTTGAACATGACATGTTCAAATATATTTTAACTTGCTTATTAACTAATTTGAATCCAAATTTCAAATTTAAGTTCTATATTCGATTTCGAATATTCATTTACAAATCCAATTCACCTTTCAAAGTTCAACTTCAAATTCAAAACTCGATTAACTAATTCCTCTTCGACTTAGTTAATTCTATTCAATTTCTATTCAAATTTTATATCACTTCCATTATTCAAATCTATATATCAAATTCTATTATTCAAATTCTATATATTATAAATCCCATTTGAATTTCTATATACAAATTCTATAGTTTTAATTCCATTTGAACTCTATATTCAAATTCTATATATTCAAATCCTATATTTGAATTCCATTTGAATTCTATATTCAAATTCTATTTCAATTCCATTGAATTTCATATATTCTCCCTTTGAATTTCTATATTCAATTCTATTTGAATTCTCTTTATTCAAATTCTATATTCAAATCTATTTGAATTCTCTTTATTCAAATTCTATATTCAATTCTATTTGAAATTCAACACAACTTGTCTTTCCCAAAACAAATTCAAAACAGTATCTCTGGTTGTAATTCGTCACTTACAACTCGAAAATGAATATGGATGATGCAGCTGTCATTATCAGAATCTATTTTCCATCGATCGAAGTGAGTTCAATACTATAAATCCATTTCTAAACATTTCCACTTTGAAATTCATTTCAAAATATAATTCGCACTGCTAGTAAAACAATTTAAAATCACCTAGGATCTTAAATTTTCCTTATTTCTAATCCAAATCCATTTACAAACACTTATCCAATTCTCCAGAATTTTAATTCAATTTCTGGTTTAAATTTCAGATTTAATTCGCTTCGTAACACTTATACGAATTCTACTTGGTTATACATAATCATTTTACTTTTATAATCTTACTCGATTATAATCACAACCAATACATCCAATATATTATAATCATTCCAATATAAATCCTTTATATCAAAATATAATTTGGGTAAAAGTATTTCATTTACCCTCTTTTCAAAACATACCATGACGGTTCATCGTATTCAAATGTTTACAAAATCCCTACCGATACAGTGGATCAAACTGATCGACCAGAACTCATAAACTACTCAACCAATAAATCTCCATAATATAAAATAATTTTTATATTATTTACTTATACGTTCACTCGTATATATACACTCAACTCAATCTAGGGTATTACTAACCCTATCTCTACTGAGTCACGCCACAGAGCCAAGATAATTCTCTTAATTTAAGCTCTGATACCAACTGTAATGACCTGGGAATTTGGCGACTTTGGTTATCGCCATAAACTCAATGATGACTAACCAAACGCCGAAAAATACCCGATCATTAATGAAAGAAAGTAAGGGGTGAGGAAAAATAAGATAGAAATTTAGAATAGAAGAAGAAGAACACAATATCAGAGTAACACGAATCTCACAGCGGAACGAATAAATATATTACATAACATAACTTTGAAATACAAATCTGTACTTGAATATACATATCATTATCAAAGTACAACACTTACAACACAACGGAAATAACTGTAGCTATGTAATCCTGAAGCCTCCAGCTCCTAGCTCTTCCAGTATATCTGTAAATCCCGACTACTTGACTGCCTGTACAAATGTAGGCACCCAAGAGTTTAGGGAAACAAACAAATAAACTCCAAGTCAGTTATGGGACTGGTGTGAGTAAAACAGTTTAAAACAGTTCAAGCAGGTAATCGATATCTCATAAGACCACGCTGTAATAACCCGGAAAATCTGGGCCAGTTTAAAATTTTTATTTTGACAATTTTAGTGAATTTTGAACATTTAAAATGGATTATTTTAAATAATATTGACAAGAAATTTATTTTGAATAGAATTCGACGTATATATTATATACGCCGTCGTTAGAATATAAATATTTATATATAATTATAAAAGGAATTGAAAATGGCGCGGTAGTTCGATAATTCGATTTCAAACTTCAATTGAATGTACTGGGTGCAAAACAATCCGGATTTTAGTGAAACCAAAAATCATAGGATCTAATTGATGATATCTTTCCAACAAATCCAACAAATCAAAATTTCATAGCGGGAATCAAAAGATATGTCCAGTTGAAAATTCTGAATAGTCGCTATGGAATTCAGGCCCTTAAAAATGGACATTTTGCAAACGACCTCGGATTTCGACGAAACCACTTTTGTTGGGTCCGCAGTGTCAAATTATTGCTAGATTCCAAATTTCATAATATTTCGAATCAATATGTGAGCGTGGCAAAGGAAAACGTGTTTTGACCATTTCAGTTGATTTTAATCGACTGGAAATTGGCCATTTTTCTAACGGTCTCAGAATTCGACGAAACTAGTTTTGTTAGGACCGTATCGTCAATACGAAGCTAGAAAATATTTTTCTAGAATTTTTAAAGTTAATATGTGACCCCGGTAATTTGAAATGTACGTTTAAAATTCAATATAGTGATTTAAAGGTAAATTTAACGGAAACTGATTCAAACGATCAAATCAACCTACGATACATATCCCATTGTGTTCGGAATGGGGGTAATACGCTATGGACGACAGGCGGTGGACCTCGTTTCGAGGTCGTATGTAAAAGTCAACTTTTTGAAAATTAATTAATTAAAAAAAAAAAGAAGAAAACCCTCCTCTCCTTTAACCCGCTGGCCCCCCCTTTTTCTACCATTCAGTTGAAATCGAAATTAAAAAAAAAAAACGAAAGGGGGCTATAGCTCGTAGATCCACGCCGCCGCCCCAGGGGCGTGCGCGCCACCGTCCAGGCTGGCCCCACCCCCATCGCACCTCCCTCTCCTCCTCCCCCTCCTCGATTCCCCCAGTGCACGAAGACCGCGCCCCCCTGAGCAGCGATGCCCCCCCCCAAACCCCCAAATCGATTTGACCGCCACCACCCGACAATCCACCACTGCACTGGCCTCCACCGCCGCCTGAGCCAACCTCCGGCCACCCTCCGACGTGTTAATAGTAAGATTTTCTTTTTTTTTATTATTCTCTTTCAGTTTTTTTTTTCTTCTATGTATAATTCTTTAAATAAAATCTGAAATTATAAATGACATTGTATATGAAGGAAAATAGGATTATTAAATATGAAAAATCGAGATCTTTGATTATGTGAAGCGGAGATTTTTATTTTTTTTAAAGTTATAATTTTTAGATGATATAAAAATATGATTTTCATATTTTTAAAATATAGTTTTTACTATCTAGACGAAATAAAAATATGATTTTTATATATTGAACTTAGAATTAAAAATATAATTTTTATATAGGTAAAATATTAAAAATATCATCTTTATATGTGTAGGAAAATAGAAAATATGATTTTTCGAAAACTTTATTTTTATAAAGGAAAAAACTTTATTTTTATAAAGGCAAAAACTTTATTTTTATAAAGGCGAAAACTTTATTTTTATAATGGCGAAAACTTTATTTTTATAAAGGCAAAAACTTTATTTTTATAAAGGCAAAAACTTTATTTTTATAAAGGCAAAAACTTTATTTTTATAAAGGCGAAAACTTTATTTTTGAAAGGGCGAAATCTTTATATGAGGAATAAGGTGATAAAAATATAATCTTTATCTATATAGTAGCGTTGTGAAAATATGCTTATTTTTATATATTGAATAGCGAAGTGAAAATTCGATTTTTAAATATATGAAGTGATTATAAAAATATGATTTTTAAATTGAAAGTGAACAAATAAAAATGTGATTTTTATTTTAAAGACATCAAAATATAAAAATGTGTGATTTTTATATATGTAGTGACTACGGGCAAAAGAAGATGATAAAAAGGCGAGGATGAAGAAGATTTCTATAAATGAAGTGTCGTGAAGTTGGATGGCTTTCGGTGAGAATTTCTCACCTTTCAATTTCTTTTCTAGTTATATATATATATACTAAGATGCAGACGGTGCTTAGTAGCACCCGACACAATCGTCCACAGACCATGGACTTGTTTGTTTGGTTGCATATATTAGTTTGATGATTTGATTTGAATTTGGTTGTTTGGTGGATATGATTGATGTGTGAATGGCGTGGGCCTTCACTAGACCGGGGATAAGGCTAGGCCTCGTCCCGTTTCTAGTATCGTGCCGTTATGCCGCCGAAATTTTCTAAAATATGTTAGAAAAATAAAAATATCATTTTTATCGTGTAAATGTGTTGAAAGAAATTCATGTGTTGAAATAGAATATATTATCATTAAAAATATAATTTTTAACGTGAAAGTGAATAAATAAAATATTCATTTACAAACCGGACGGTTTGTTTATGTACACTGATTTGACTGACATTGATTGGGTCGATAAATTTTACACATCGCCCAACTGCACAAATAAAATCTGTGTTTGATTGTTTGAAACCCCACACGGGTGTTGGGATGAAATTTGAAGTTCACTCATCCTGATTGATTAAATATGTTGATCGATTGATTGACAGGCTGTTATAAGCGTTAGATATTTATATTTGATGCTTATACAGTGTAGTGCACTTTGGTTGATGGTTGATTGTTTATCAATGCTAGTATATACATGTGTTGTATGGAATCCATATAATTAACATTATATGGTGATTGATTGGGCCTCATTCCAATCGGGAAAACAATGAATATTATAAAAGAAAATTCATGTGTTGAATATAAAAATAGTCATGTGTGGACGATGATTATGTGTAGAAACTATTCATGTGTTGAGTAAAATATTTTAAATAAAATAAATTACATCTTTATCATATTTAAAATTAGAACTACTTTCCAGTAGAAGTCTAATTAAATTCAAACGATAGATACCATAGTTTTATAAAATATTTTACATAACAAAAATAGTGATGTGTTGACAGTACTCATGTGTTGAGATTAGTCGTATGTTAAAAGAAATATAGATTCATGTGTTGAATGGGATAAATATTCATTGGTTGGATAGAATAAAGAAGTTTTGAAAATATAAAGCCGTGTTGATTAGAGAGGCGTTATTTTGACGCGAACGATATTTATATCGATTTTATTCGTTGTATAATGAATATTGAAAAGTGATTTCAAAATTAAATATTTTGAAATGAAATTCAAATTGAATTAGATTAAAATTCGAATTGAATAGGAAGCGAATTTGAATTCGAATAAAATAGAAACGAATTCAAATTGAATTAGATTGAAATTGAAATTTAAAACGAACTGAAATTGAATTGAAATCAATTTGAAACGAATTCGAATTGAATCAAATAGAAGGTAAATTCGAATTGAATTGAATTGAAACGAATTTGAATTTGAATTGAATTGAAAGGAACTCGAATTGAATTAAAATCAAATCGATTTGAAATTGGACATAGAAGTTGAAATTGTTTTGAAACGAATTTAAAACGATTTATAAAATACGTTTTAAAAGGAAATCGACGATATATATATATATATATATATATATATATATATATATATATTATATATTTAATGGCCTGAATAGAACGCGCCGCGCCGCGGCAGTTCGTGAATTTCGACCATTTATTTCAAACGGACATTGCGGGAGATCCGACCGTCGGATTCTCCTAAAACCGGAACCGTTGGGTTCGTATCGAAAAGAGCTTTCCAATGAATATGAGAAATTTGAAATCTAACGGTTGGATTTGGAATTATGTCCAAATCAAATTCGAAAAAGGTCGCTGTAAGTGCAGTTCGATGGCCGTTGTTGGAAATCGACTGTACGGGCCTTGATAAAATTATCAAAAATATCTATAATTTGTGTAAAATCATAAGAAATGATTTGGGAAACATTGGGTTGAAAAATTTCACATTTGAAAAGATAAAAATAGATTTTTATCGAAATGAACTAGTTTTGAACTAGAATTAAAATCAATTTATTTTTGAAATAAATAAATTGAATTTGAAAGTGATTTTAAAAATAATCAATATTCCAAATATTCTTAAGTGGAAGTGTAGTTAAATCGAAATTATCTTCGGAATATTTCGATGTTGGATTTCGGGACTATACAGATATTGTTTTGGGAATTTGAAAGAGATATTATATATCGTTATTTCCAATACGATATTTGTTGGTTTCAGAATTTGATATTGAATATAAGCCGATATATTTTCTATTCAGAGCCTTGTATTTAATATCAAATGTGATTTGGTTTGTCGTGAATCGTGTTTTTGATGACATTGGTTCTTTAACCCAGTTAAAGGTAGGATATTGATTTTTGAAAAGATTAAAACTAAGTGGAGTTTTAATGAATCTTCAATTAGATTGAAAAGTGAATTGATAATTTAAATTATCAAATCTGAAAAGTGATCGAGAGTGGAGTACCACCAGTTTTGCTCCAAAGCGATAGTTAAATCTTTAATTAGATTTGAACGTGAAATGGTAATTAATTTTACCGATAACACCGTGGCGTTAGATATGGAGTATCACCAGTTTTGCTCCATGGGACATATAGGTTGGGATTGGGAAATAAAATAAATAATTACTTCGGTGTTGTTCGCTAATCCCGACTAGTTTGAAATGATATCCAAAGGAAGATTATAGAATAAATTTAGAAGAATTTATCTTGGATAAAATTAATGGGAACATTTCCCTAAGAATGTGTTTTTGTGAATAAAAGAATATTCTGAATTGGAATGAGGCGTTTGTTGTGTTTGTGTAACATTCGTTTATTATATACGTGGGTTATTCAGAAAGGCCGGGTTTATACCCATTCTGAATAATCGATTCGACGAGATGTCGAAGATGAAGACGGTGGTTGAAGACCGGAAGTCTTCACATCGTTTGGGTGATTACTGATGATCTTGATTGGGCTGTACACCCAGGATGAGGGAATCAGTTGGTGATCGTCCAGACGTACTTGGAGATGGATGGATATGCGAGGAAAGTGCCTCCGGTTTCGTTCAGACCCAGAACGAACTTGTAAATGGATTGTGTGTCTGACATTGGATTTTATTCTGTGTTGATTGATCTCTATTAAATATACATCTGTTTGGCGGCGGAGAATTTATTCTCTTGCTTAACGCCCTTCTCTGAGACATACGAGCTCAGAGGTTGTATATCGATGGACATCAGTCGCATGGAATGAATTGCCAGTGTGGCATGCGTAAGTGGCAGTTGATCAAGGCTTCTGTTGAAAAGCAAAGTCTTGTGGTTGATGATCAAAGCACGGCCTGTGTGGCATAGCTTTGTGTATAACGTGGATTCGCGAGCCTCACACCTCGGTATGAGTCAAAAACGGGATACGGACCCAAGGAGTGCACGACGTTTCTTTCTAGCTAGGGTGGTGTCAGTGACCTACCAGCCCTGACATTTATATACTTTTCACCTGTGTGGTTGTTGGATACGAGGCGCCTCGGATATAGGTCTGTAAGGACCGGGAAACGTGTGTTCAGGAATAACTAATCCTCAAAAGTAAGAGAGGACCGGCCTTGGAGGTTCCAAAGGATCGTAGTGGGGTCCTGAGGCATTGCTAGAGTGTCTCGAACGCGGAGAGGAGCTTGCCCCTTGCCTCGACTCATGACGGAAATCCAATTTCCAATACGTGTATTGCGGTTTTAATTGTAGAACTAGTATGGCGACATGATAGATGGTACCCATGCCGCCTATGATTGATATTTATGATTGAAATTGTTTTGACACTATACACTTATAATAGTATCAAATAATGTGTTTTAAACGTATCAAGCATGCTTTGGCTGTTATAAGGTAAAAACCCTATCCTCCGGCTTGCGTTGCATTGTGTGATGGGACCTGGGTCTTATAACAGCTTCATTTTTCTTTATTTAGCATTGCGTTGTTTGTTCTATGCACTGGTATTCTTGGGAGGAAACCCGTTCCGTGTTATACGGCGTGGTCCCTAGATTTACCGAACTTTAAAATAAAGAATTATAACTGTTTTAGTTCTCACACCAGTCACATGACTGACCTGGAGTTTATTGTTTTAACCTAAACTCTGGGTGCCCCTATTTTCCACACGGGCAGCTAGTAGTTTTGGTTTTGCATATTTATATTCACAGGGTCCTGATTAACAGCTGGAACGATGCTCGGAAAGCTCTGTATCCGTGTATCACTTTCAGTTGTGTTTTGTATATTTTTTCCGCTGCTATGTAATTTATTGTAATCTCTGATATTTATCGAATGTAATTTATTCATTTGTACTCTGTATATTCTTGTATCTGATGGAATTGTTGTAATAACAATGAAATGTTCTTCCTTATGCGTCCTTTTGTGTGTTGTTCTCAAAGTATCCGCTCTTTCCTTCACGGGGAAGTTACGGGTTCTCTCAGTGGTATCAGAGCTTTGGTTTACAGAGCTCGAGAACAAGACACATTAGAACCATACGAAAGAATTCATCAGATATTGGATTAGTAAAATCCAATTAGAATGACTCGTTAGAGATAGGATCAGTAGTATCCTAGAACGAGTGTGAAGAGTATATTTTTCAAATGAAAACAATTTGTTTTGAAAAGTTAAACCATTTTAAACGTATTTGATTATTTATTTATTTTGAATATGGACAATCCAATATATAAAGATTTTGTATATACGCGTCATGAACGTATATTCGAGGTTTTAATATATTGGATAGATATGGAATCACATTCTAGACACCCGGAGATGGTTCTGATGATTGATATATCATCATCAGAATTTGTGTTCGTGTTTCGAAGGTGTGATATCTATATATTTCCATTAGACTGGTGTGAGAACCAAAACTAATATAGTTAGAACACATTGTTGTGAATTGGCATCAAAAACATGATTTTTTGTATATGTATCAAATTATGAATTTGAAACTCTAATTCACTAATTGATTGATGTTTGTGTTGTTTGTTTATTTGTTTGATAATTTTGAACCATTATGCCTAATTGAATCACATATTGAATTATATTGAAAATTGGTCACATTTGCTTGCATATACATATACTTACATTGAACAGGTCATAGCAAAGAGGCTAGAGCCGAAGAATAAAATTTGTTTGCCCGACAAATAGGTACATGTTTACTACATAATTTCCTGTTTTGTTTGGGTGATGATGATTTTGTGAGCCTATTGGCTAGCCGCTTGGCTTTTTCTTTTTCTTTTTGAGATCTGAAGGACCGGGGAAGCTATTTGAAATTCCCCGATGCTCCCGGTGCAGGGGATGTTATGGCGAAAATTTTCGAAAATTTAGGGTGTTAGCCAAATTTTTGAAGAATTTGAAAATTCTCAAAAACTGAAAAGTTGGAGAATGGAAGCCAGATCGAATGTAGAGCTTATTAATCAAACCACTTTCGACTTTGTTCCTTTTCGGGGACGAAAAGTTTTAAGTGGGGGAGATTGTAATAACCCGGAAAATCTGGGCCAGTTTAAAATTTTTATTTTGACAATTTTAGTGAATTTTGAACATTTAAAATGGATTATTTTAAATAATATTGACAAGAAATTTATTTTGAATAGAATTCGACGTATATATTATATACGCCGTCGTTAGAATATAAATATTTATATATAATTATAAAAGGAATTGAAAATGGCGCGGTAGTTCGATAATTCGATTTCAAACTTCAATTGAATGTACCGGGTGCAAAACAATCCGGATTTTAGTGAAACCAAAAATCATAGGATCTAATTGATGATATCTTTCCAACGAATCCGACAAATCAAAATTTCATAGCGGGAATCAAAAGATATGTCCAGTTGAAAATTCTGAATAGTCACTATGGAATTCAGGCCCTTAAAAATGGACATTTTGCAAACGACCTCGGATTTCGACGAAACCACTTTTGTTGGGTCCGCAGTGTCAAATTATTGCTAGATTCCAAATTTCATAATATTTCGAATCAATATGTGAGCGTGGCAAAGGAAAACGTGTTTTGACCATTTCAGTTGATTTTAATCGACTGGAAATTGGCCATTTTTCTAACGGTCTCAGAATTCGACGAAACTAGTTTTGTTAGGACCGTATCGTCAATACGAAGCTAGAAAATATTTTTCTAGAATTTTTAAAGTTAATATGTGACCCCGGTAATTTGAAATGTACGTTTAAATTTCAATATAGTGATTTAAAGGTAAATTTAACGGAAACTGATTCAAACGATCAAATCAACCTACGATACATATCCCATTGTGTTCGGAATGGGGGTAATACGCTATGGACGACAGGCGGTGGACCTCGTTTCGAGGTCGTATGTAAAAGTCAACTTTTTGAAAATTAATTAATTAAAAAAAAAAAAGAAGAAGAAAACCCTCCTCTCCTTTAACCCGCTGCCCCCCCTTTTTCTACCATTCAGTTGAAATCGAAATAATAAAAAAAAAAAACGAAAGGGGGCTATAGCCCGTAGATCCACGCCGCCGCCCCAGGGGCGTGCGCGCCACCGTCCAGGCTGGCCCCACCCTCATCGCACCTCCCTCTCCTCCTCCCCCTCCTCGATTCCTCCAATGCACAAAGACCGCGCCCCCCTGAGCAGCGATGCCCCCCCCCAAACCCCCAAATCGATTTGACCGCCACCACCCGACAATCCACCACTGCACTGGCCTCCACCGCCGCCTGAGCCAACCTCCGGCCACCCTCCGACGTGTTAATAGTAAGATTTTCTTTTTTTTATTATTCTCTTTCAGTTTTTTTTCTTCTATGTATAATTCTTTAAATAAAATCTGAAATTATAAATGACATTGTATATGAAGGAAAATAGGATTCTTGAATATGAAAAATCGAGATCTTTGATTATGTGAAGCGGAGATTTTTATTTTTTTTAAAGTTATAATTTTTAGATGATATAAAAATATGATTTTCATATTTTTAAAATATAGTTTTTACTATCTAGACGAAATAAAAATATGATTTTTATATATTGAACTTAGAATTAAAAATATAATTTTTATATAGGTAAAATATTAAAAATATCATCTTTATATGTGTAGGAAAATAGAAAATATGATTTTTCGAAAACTTTATTTTTATAAAGGCAAAAACTTTATTTTTATAAAGGCAAAAACTTTATTTTTATAAAGGCGAAAACTTTATTTTTATAAAGGCGAAAACTTTATTTTTATAAAGGCGAAAACTTTATTTTTATAAAGGCAAAAACTTTATTTTTATAAAGGCGAAAACTTTATTTTTGAAAGGGCGAAATCTTTATATGAGGAATAAGGTGATAAAAATATAATCTTTATCTATATAGTAGCGTTGTGAAAATATGCTTATTTTTATATATTGAATAGCGAAGTGAAAATTCGATTTTTAAATATATGAAGTGATTATAAAAATATGATTTTTAAATTGAAAGTGAACAAATAAAAATGTGATTTTTATTTTAAAGACATCAAAATATAAAAATGTGTGATTTTTATATATGTAGTGACTACGGGCAAAAGAAGATGATAAAAAGGCGAGGATGAAGAAGATTTCTATAAATGAAGTGTCGTGAAGTTGGATAGCTTTCGGTGAGAATTTCTCACCTTTCAATTTCTTTTCTAGTTATATATATATACTAGGATGCAGACGGTGCTTAGTAGCACCCGACACAATCGTCCACAGACCATGGACTTGTTTGTTTGGTTGCATAGATTAGTTTGATGATTTGATTTGAATTTGGTTGTTTGGTGGATATGATTGATGTGTGAATGGCGTGGGCCTTCACTAGACCGGGGATAAGGCTAGGCCTCGTCCCGTTTCTAGTATCGTGCCGTTATGCCGCCGAAATTTTCTAAAATATGTTAGAAAAATAAAAATATCATTTTTATCGTGTAAATGTGTTGAAAGAAATTCATGTGTTGAAATAGAATATTTTATCATTAAAAATATAATTTTTAACGTGAAAGTGAATAAATAAAATATTCATTTACAAACCGGACGGTTTGTTTATGTACACTGATTTGACTGACATTGATTGGGTCGATAAATTTTACACATCGCCCAACTGCACAAATAAAATCTGTGTTTGATTGTTTGAAACCCCACACGGGTGTTGGGATGAAATTTGAAGTTCACTCATCCTGATTGATTAAATATGTTGATCGATTGATTGACAGGCTGTTATAAGCGTTAGATATTTATATTTGATGCTTATACAGTGTAGTGCACTTTGGTTGATGGTTGATTGTTTATCAATGCTAGTATATACATGTGTTGTATGGAATCCATATAATTAACATTATATGGTGATTGATTGGGCCTCATTCCAATCGGGAAAACAATGAATATTATAAAAGAAAATTCATGTGTTGAATATAAAAATAGTCATGTGTGGACGATGATTATGTGTAGAAACTATTCATGTGTTGAGTAAAATATTTTAAATAAAATAAATTACATCTTTATCATATTTAAAATTAGAACTACTTCCCAGTAGAAGTCTAATTAAAATCAAACGATAGATACCATAGTTTTATAAAATATTTTACATAACAAAAATAGTGATGTGTTGACAGTACTCATGTGTTGAGATTAGTCGTATGTTAAAAGAATTATAGATTCATGTGTTGAATGGGATAAATATTCATTGGTTGGATAGAATAAAGAAGTTTTGAAAATATAAAGCCGTGTTGATTAGAGAGGCGTTATTTTGACGCGAACGATATTTATATCGATTTTATTCGTTGTATAATGAATATTGAAAAGTGATTTCAAAATTAAATATTTTGAAATGAAATTCAAATTGAATTAGATTAAAATTCGAATTGAATAGGAAGCGAATTTGAATTCGAATAAAATAGAAACGAATTCAAATTGAATTAGATTGAAATTGAAATTTAAAACGAACTGAAATTGAATTGAAATCAATTTGAAACGAATTCGAATTGAATCAAATAGAAGGTAAATTCGAATTGAATTGAATTGAAACGAATTTGAATTTGAATTGAATTGAAAGGAACTCGAATTGAATTAAAATCAAATCGATTTGAAATTGGACATAGAAGTTGAAATTGTTTTGAAACGAATTTAAAACGATTTATAAAATACGTTTTAAAAGGAAATCGACGATATATATAATATATATATATATATATATATATATATATATATATATATTTAATGGCCTGAATAGAACGCGCCGCGCCGCGGCAGTTCGTGAATTTCGACCATTTATTTCAAACGGACATTGCGGGAGATCCGACCGTCGGATTCTCCTAAAACCGGAACCGTTGGGTTCGTATCGAAAAGATCTTTCCAATGAATATGAGAAATTTGAAATCTAACGGTTGGATTTGGAATTATGTCCAAATCAAATTCGAAAAAGGTCGCTGTAAGTGCAGTTCGATGGTCGTTGTTGGAAATCGACTGTACGGGCCTTGATAAAATTATCAAAAATATCTATAATTTGTGTAGAATCATAAGAAATGATTTCGGAAAAATTGGGTTGAAAAATTTCACATTTGAAAAGATAAAAATAGATTTTTATCGAAATGAACTAGTTTTGAACTAGAATTAAAATCAATTTATTTTTGAAATAAATAAATTGAATTTGAAAGTGATTTTAAAAATAATCAATATTCCCAATATTCTGAAGTGGAAGTGGAGTTAAATCGAAATTATCTTCGGAATATTTCGATGTTGGATTTCGGGACTATACAGATATTGTTTTGGGAATTTGAAAGATATATTATATATCGTTATTTCCAATACGATATTTGTTGGTTTCAGAATTTGATATTGAATATAAGCCGATATATTTTCTATTCAGAGCCTTGTA
The DNA here is from genome assembly GCA_030737875.1 of Allium sativum. Taxonomy (NCBI): domain Eukaryota; kingdom Viridiplantae; phylum Streptophyta; class Magnoliopsida; order Asparagales; family Amaryllidaceae; genus Allium; species Allium sativum. The sequence continues at coordinate 972,507,009 of CM060915.1, read as the reverse complement.
TTTAATATCAAATGTGATTTGGTTTGTCGTGAATCGTGTTTTTGATGACATTGGTTCTTTAACCCAGTTAAAGGTAGGATATTGATTTTTGAAAAGATTAAAACTAAGTGGAGTTTTAATGAATCTTCAATTAGATTGAAAAGTGAATTGATAATTTAAATTATCAAATCTGAAAAGTGATCGAGAGTGGAGTACCACCAGTTTTGCTCCAAAGCGATAGTTAAATCTTTAATTAGATTTGAACGTGAAATGGTAATTAATTTTACCGATAACACCGTGGCGTTAGATACGGAGTATCACCAGTTTTGCTCCATGGGACATATAGGTTGGGATTGGGAAATAAAATAAATAATTACTTCGGTGTGGTTCGCTAATCCCGACTAGTTTGAAATGATATCCAAAGGAAGATTATAGAATAAATTTAGAAGAATTTATCTTGGATAAAATTAATGGGAACATTTCCCTAAGAATGTGTTTTTGTGAATAAAAGAATATTCTGAATTGGAATGAGGCGTTTGTTGTGTTTGTGTAACATTCGTTTATTATATACGTGGGTTATTCAGAAAGGCCGGGTTTATACCCATTCTGAATAATCGATTCGACGAGATGTCGAAGATGAAGACGGTGGTTGAAGACCGGAAGTCTTCACATCGTTTGGGTGATTACTGATGATCTTGATTGGGCTGTACACCCAGGATGAGGGAATCAGTTGGTGATCGTCCAGACGTACTTGGAGATGGATGGATATGCGAGGAAAGTGCCTCCGGTTTCGTTCAGACCCAGAACGAACTTGTAAATGGATTGTGTGTCTGACATTGGATTTTATTCTGTGTTGATTGATCTCTATTAAATATATATCTGTTTGGCGGCGGAGAATTTATTCTCTTGCTTAACGCCCTTCTCTGAGACATACGAGCTCAGAGGTTGTATATCGATGGACATCAGTCGCATGGAATGAATTGCCAGTGTGGCATGCGTAAGTGGCAGTTGATCAAGGCTTCTGTTGAAAAGCAAAGTCTTGTGGTTGATGATCAAAGCACGGCCTATGTGGCATAGCTTTGTGTATAACGTGGATTCGCGAGCCTCACACCTCGGTATGAGTCAAAAACGGGATACGGACCCAAGGAGTGCACGACGTTTCTTTCTAGCTAGGGTGGTGTCAGTGACCTACCAGCCCTGACATTTATATACTTTTCACCTGTGTGGTTGTTGGATACGAGGCGCCTCGGATATAGGTCTGTAAGGACCGGGAAACGTGTGTTCAGGAATAACTAGTCCTCAAAAGTAAGAGAGGACCGGCCTTGGAGGTTCCAAAGGATCATAGTGGGGTCCTGAGGCATTGCTAGAGTGTCTCGAACGCGGAGAGGAGCTTGCCCTTTGCCTCGACTCATGACGGAAATCCAATTTCCAATACGTGTATTGCGGTTTTAATTGTAGAACTAGTATGGCGACATGATAGATGGTACCCATGCCGCCTATGATTGATATTTATGATTGAAATTGTTTTGACACTATACACTTATAATAGTATCAAATAATGTGTTTTAAACGTATCAAGCATGCTTTGGCTGTTATAAGGTAAAAACCCTATCCTCCGGCTTGCGTTGCATTGTGTGATGGGACCTGGGTCTTATAACAGCTTCATTTTTCTTTATTTAGCATTGCGTTGTTTGTTCTATGCACTGGTATTCTTGGGAGGAAACCCATTCCGTGTTATACGGCGTGGTCCCTAGATTTACCGAACTTTAAAATAAAGAATTATAACTGTTTTAGTTCTCACACCAGTCACATGACTGACCTAGAGTTTATTGTTTTAACCTAAACTCTGGGTGCCCCTATTTTCCACACGGGCAGCTAGTAGTTTTGGTTTTGCAGATTTATATTCACAGGGTCCTGATTAACAGCTGGAACGATGCTCGGAAAGCTCTGTATCCGTGTATCACTTTCAGTTGTGTTTTGTATATTTTTTCCGCTGCTATGTAATTTATTGTAATCTCTGATATTTATCGAATGTAATTTATTCATTTGTACTCTGTATATTCTTGTATCTGATGGAATTGTTGTAATAACAATGAAATGTTCTTCCTTATGCGTCCTTTTGTGTGTTGTTCTCAAAGTATCCGCTCTTTCCTTCACGGGGAAGTTACGGGTTCTCTCACACGCCGTATAACGGAACGGGTTTTTCCCTTATGAGAATCCAAATTATCTTTATATCAAAAACCTTTTGATATTATAATAATGTCTATCAACCACAATAATAATAATCATCTAGCAGAACGCTTTCATCTCACGTTCTACATATATAATACACAATCAAAACCACAAGCACGTATTGGGTAATGGATTTCCAGCTATGACAATGTATGGAACCACCTTTCGCTAGTGTATCTCTAGAGAGGAATACACTGGGTTCAACAAGAACATCTTGCAACCCGGCCACACATGACCGACCACTCATTTCGCTTGAGTGTATCGAATGTATATCACCAACAGTTGGGATCATCAACCGTTTCCCGAATGGGACAGAATCAACAATAGATTTTTAGAAGTAAATGAAACTCTAGATCAGGTGATTATACACCCTACTTCAGAGCGAACGACTTAGCCATGCTGCCTGCCCGATTTCTTTCATTTACCGGATGTGAGGCTAGAAGCTATGCTTTATCATCACACCAGATTCACTTTGAATGCCACATCGTCAAATCCATCAAATCACCGATTGACGTCCTCAACCATACATTATGTGTTAGCTAAAAGTAGTTTCCTTCTCCTCTTCCACTCTTGGTACGGTTGGAGAAATCAATATACGTGATCATCTGGAAATACTCTGTCAGACATCCGTCCATACAAGTCATCCAGGAACAGGATGAACCGAAGGCACTATTCTATAAACAAGACAGCCCTTGCACTTTACTCCGTCTTCAATTATCTTTGGCATATATGATTCGCAACGCTTATGCCAGTACAGAGTGGTTCTTCGGATAATAATCCAACCGGTCTTTCCATATTAACAACGTTAAAATGGTCAAAACTTCGATAGTCTGTGATTTAACTATCATAGAAAAACAGGGGTGCAAACAACGATATTATTTCCAAATGGAAATTTATATCCATCAAACATCATTCAACATTTATCTCTTTATTTCATTAATTTACTTATCTCTTGTTTCCCTATATTCAATATTTCTTATTTTCTAAATTTGGAAAATATACGTTATTAACAATGGAAAACATTTCCATTTCTTGTTTTCTTTATTAGAAAACATTTCTTGTTTCTTATTTGGAAAACATTTCCAAAGTTTCTTCATTGGACTTAGACAGATGTTTAAACAAACTATCGCGATGCTCACTCAAACCATTTCCTTTAATTACTAAATTCACTTAACCATCCTTTACTATCGAACCTTAACCATTCCTTGGTTAAAAATGAAGTCAATCAAGTTCGGGTAATACTACCTCTCAGACCTTAACTGAACAACGTTTCTAACCTTGAAATAGACAAAGTTCACCCTTCTAATTCTTTAACAAACTTCCTTATGTAACTCTCTTTCAAATCTATTCTATTCGATAATTCTTTCCTTCGATAAGGTATATTCGATAACTCTATTCAATTTATTCTATTCACTTAACTCTTTTGATTTAACTCTTACTCTATTCACTTAACTCCTATCGAATAAACTATATTCGATAACTCTTTTAATTCTATTTGAATAAACTATATATTCGATTAACTCCTTTTACTCTATTCGAATAAACTATATCCGATTAACTCCTTTATTCTATTTGAATAAACAATATCTGATTAACTCCTTTATTCTATTTGAATAAACTATATATTCGATTAACTCCTTTATTCTATTAGAATAAACTATATTCGATTAACTCCTTTTACTCTATTCGAATAAACTATATTCGATTAACGCCTTTTACTTTCTATTTGAATAAACTATATTCGATAACTCCTCTAACTCTATTCGAATAAACTATATTCAATTAACTCCTTTTACTTTAACTCTAATCGATTAACTCCAACTGGTTTAACTCTAACTGGTTAACTTTAATTGATTAACTCCATCTGGTTAACTCTAACTGGTTAACTCTAACTGGTTTAACTCTAATTGGTTAACTCTAATTCGAATAACAAATATTCGATTACTCTATTCAACTGACTCGACTCGACTAACCACTTTCGAATAACTAATTCGATTTACTACTTTCGAATACCATATTCGATTTAACTCCTTTCGAATACCATATTCGATTTAGTACTGTCGAATACCATATTCGATTTAACTCCTTTCGAATACCATATTCGATTTAACTCCTTTATTCGCTTTATAAAGATTTCCTTTTTAACAACATTTATTCATTTTAAAGATTTACTTTTACTAACGCTTCTCCACTTAAAAATGATTTCCTTCTTATAACAGTTTCCTTTTTATAACATTTTCCCTTTTTCTAAATATCTCCTATTTATAAATATTCCAATTTATAAATATTTCTTATTTATAAATATTCCATTTATAAATATTTTATTTTCATATGTCACTTTGAAAATGTTCACTTATCAACATTTCGGTATGTTATGGTATTCAACATATCAAATCACGATGATCAGTATCGTCCAAACACATATAATCGACAATAGATTATATATCACATCATATATCACAATTTAAGAAAAACAGTAAAATAAATGTTGAGGAATCCAGTTGGATAACTCCAACCTGTTTCCTGCATCACAGATGTTAAACAATATAGATAACATCACTTTCAGTTCCATATGATATATTCTGTTCAACAGAATCAATATAGAAATTCAACTAACTGACTAGCAGTTCAATCAAACAGTCAACACACAGTCAATCAGCCAATATTTAACAGTTCTAAAAATACAACATGAAATTATAAACTGTTCAGAGTTAGTGAGATTTACTCACATTGGACGATCATCGTTAATAACGATAACCATCACTTGATTCAGACGGACAATTTATTTTGCTATAAATTGTAACGAGCTTCAATTCACTCCCAACCAGCTCCATTGTGAAGTATTTGTTGAGACGGTTCCAACGCCTCTTGTTTCGCTGAACTCCGTTAACATATGAACATGTTATTGTTATTACAACTTTATACAATATTTAAATGGATTCTTAAATAACTATGCTTAGTCAAATTTGAACGGGCCTCACCATTTTCCAAATTGACCCACTACAGAACATATAACCCGGACCCCTTTTCTCTCCTTCCTCATAAAGTGAATTTCAAATTCAGATAGACACCCCAACGTTTTAAATTTTAAACCTGCTCAATCCATGTTTTAACCCAATTTAAATATCATTAAATATTAATTAATAATTAATTAAACCTAACTAAGTTAATTAAACCCTTAACCTGCCGTTTATCCTCCTTCTACTTATGAAATAAATCCTGCAACTTCGCTGTTGCTTCTCTTCTTTCCCAAACAAATCGATCCAAGCTTGAACTCAGCAAAAACACCACGAGCTCCATTCAGTCCCTCCATCCTTCATTAAAAATTTCTTTTATAGTAAAATCCTGAACCAACCTTGAACGCACATTCTCTCCTTCATCCCTCAAATATGAACCCTTCCTTCTTGTAACTGACGCCCTTCTCTCCTGCTAACTCCATACTAATAATGTAATTGCACTTGATGCTTTCATCCACAACCGACATCAGAAACTCCCAGTATGCCACAACAGAAATGCAAAAAGAATTATCACCTTTTCACTTCGAAACAAACTACAGCCAACCCTCACTCAATGAAACCCTCGACTTCCTCATAAAAACCTCTATCAGTGACTACCAAACTCGATTATCACCGAAACCCTGAATTTATCTCAATCGAATCCAAAAACAAACCTCAATCGAGCTCAAACCCCTAACTCGACGAACCCTGGTCGAACATAACCTTGCTGGGGAAAAAGTCAGCGAAAAAAAATTGCTTGAAACCATTCGAAATGCATATCGATGTGAAGAGCGCCTCTCTAGGATCATACGTATACAAATTTCATGATTTTAGGGATTTTGATATGTTTATTGTGATTTCATGAAGTCGGTTTTTTCTTGTTTGGGATAAAGGAGATGGCGGCGCATTTTCTTGAGTAGTGGAGAATGAAAATTTTAGGTTAGAACAGTGAAGTTATTATATAGGATATAAATTTGAAGACGTGGCTGATTTTGATCCGAGAAATAAATGGCTAGGTTTAGTGACCCTTCTATATGAAGTTTTGTTCTCATCCGGACGACCAACGATAGAAATAAAAATACTGTTGTGCCCAGCTCAGTGCCCCGATCCCAAAAATATAATAATACCAGTAGATTAGCTTATTCTGGGAAACCCCGAAATGTTGATTACAGGGTGCAAAATACTCCAAACAAAAAGTTGCTTATTTAATTAATTAAAATTTTCCATAAAATTCTAAAAATTAAATTATCGCTATGTCTCAAAAGAACCTTGTCTAAATTCAAATCCGATATCCAAATATATTGAAAACCCTTTTATAACGTAAATAAAGCGTTGCAAATTATAAAGGAATTCCACAGCGACTTTTCTGAAATTTGATTTGGACGTAAATCAAAATCTACACGACGAAATCCCGATTTTTCTCTTCCACTAGAAAGATATACTTCACCAGCTCCACACGTTTCTTGTTTCACAGAAATCCAGCTTAAAATGAATCCTGTACATTCAGTTGAAGTTCGAATTGCCAATTTACGAACTGCAGCGCCATTTCGAGCTCGATTTTAATTATAATGTAATTATACGTTCAAACTGTCGTTCAAATAATATATTCGTTCTTTAATTTCAAATTCTAAACTAAATTAAATAAATTTGAATTACCCAATTAACCCAATATCGTCAATTCACTATTTCTGACTATTTCAGAAATAAATGTATTATTTAATTATTAATTTAATTAAATATTCACAGTTATTTAATTTAAACGACCATTTAAATCACTATATCACTATTTATATAATTAAATAAATTAATTATAATACCTCTGCCAATGCGGGTCATTACAAGTCGATTATATTTATATATAAATATATATAAATATAATTAAATTAAATCGAAAAACGATGCTGCAGTTCGTATTTTGAAATCTAACTTCAAACGATTGTACCGGGAGATCCGACCGTCGGATTTTCCCAAAACTAAAACCGTTGGATTCTTTTTGAAAAGATCTTTCTAATGATATAAAATTTGTGAAGATCCAATAGTTAGATTTTCAGATATGTGTAAACCAAATCTAAAGAAAAACAGCGCCAGTGCCGCGTTATGGCCTGAAGCGTTGTTTGAATGAACTGACTATTTTTAAATAAATAAAAATAGCGACAAATCATGATAAAATATTATAAACGATATGGAATGGAAATAAACTGAATTTGCTCGGTTTATTTGATATTTGATGGTTGAATGTGTTTGGCGTGAAAATTACATTAAAAAACAGAATTATTGATGTCGAATAATTTAACCATTGAAATGAATTGATTTGAAATTCTAAATATGCGTGGATTATTTGAAAAGGACGAGTTAATTCTCATTTCAAATAATTGATCGACGAGTAGAAGTCGAAGATATGAAGATGGTGCAAGGCCAATGATCTTCACGTCGAATGGAGGGGTGCTACTGATGCTAATGTTAGAATTAGCTACCTTGAAGTGTGTCTAACATTGGATTTTGTTCTATGCTGATTGATCTCTGTTAAATATATACCTGTTTGGCGGCAGAGAATTTATTCTCTTGCTTAACGCCCTTCTCTGAGACGTACGAGCTCAGGGGTTATATATCGATAGAAATCAGTCGCATGGAGTGAATTGCCTGTGTGGCATGCCTAAGTGGCAGATGATCAAGGCTTTTGTTGAAAAGCAAAGTCTTGTGGTTGATGATCAAAGCATGGCTTGTGTGGAATAGCTTTGTGTATAACGTTAATTCGCGAGCATCACACCCTGGTATGGACCAGAAACGAGAGAGGACTACAGGGAGGACATGCATTTCCTTCTAGCTAAGAGTGGTGTTGGTGTTTTTACACGGCCTGACATTTTACTTATGTGGATGATGGATAGCGAGGTGCCTTGGTTATATCGGTCGATCCGGGATCGATGGAGTCATTGGGCTCATTTACGCCCCGTAGGGCGGGGAAACACATTGTTCAGGCATTTTAATCCACATCGATGGACCGGCCCTAAAGATCCAAGAGTCACTCGAACTCTGATCCTGAGACATGGGCTAGATTGTCTCGAAGCGGTAAGGATGATCCCTTGCCTTGGTTCACGACGGAAATCCAATTTCCAAATATGACATCGTGCGGTTTTGATTGTATACCTATATATGGCGACATAGTGGTATTAATGCCGTCTATGATTGATACTTATGATTGAAATTGTTTTTGAAACATATAAATACTAGTAATAATATCAAATGTTTTTGTTTTATTCGTATCAAGCATATTTTGGCCATTATAAGGTAAAACTCTATCCTTCAGCTTGTGTTGCATTGTGTGATGGGAACTGAGTCTTATAATGGCTTCATTTTTATAAAAAGCATTGCGATGTTTAAAAGATTTACTTATTTTGAAGCACTGGCAATCCATTGGAGTAAACCCGTTCCGCGAAAGTGGCGTGGTCCTGTGATTGGCCATATATTAAAGTAAGTTAAGTAGATTTCTCATACCAGTCCCATGACTTACTCGTTGTTTGTTTCACTTGCAAACTCGGGTGCCCCTTTTTCTACACGGGCAGCCTTGTATTCAGGTTTTAGCAGGCTCTTTCTGGATAGTTGGAGCTGAAGATGGATTCTATCATTTATCTCTTTTTATGCTGTTCAGCTCCTATTATACATATTATGTTTTGATTCCGCTGTAGACATTTATGTAAAGATGAACTGTATTGTGTACTAAGTATGATCCTGTATACTGTGTAACTCTGACGATTATGTTTATCCATTGTATTCTATTGTACATTATCTGGTGTATTTATTTATTTCTGTTCTATTGTTATCTGTTTATGTGTTATATTCCAAAGATTACTCTTGCCACCGTCGTACGGGGTTTGGGGTCGTCACAACGTGGTATCAGAGCTTTGGTTAAGCTTAGTTCTGGAATATAACATATTAACGAACTCATCAGAAATATAATTAGTAGTATTCTGTGATGGATCACTCATTTCAGATAGGATAAGTAATATCCTAGAATGAGTGTAGCAGGATGAAGTACACCTCGATAGACACATTTACATTGAAGTATATGTCTCTATGCTTTATAATATCTTTTCTGTTGACCTGACACTTGGTCTGCTATTTGTAGAAGTACTAGAAAATGAGTGTCAAAAACAAAAGAAGGAATACAGAACCAGATCTAGAAGCTCTATTAAAGAAATATCAAAATCTGGGTGGAGTACCATTCTCGGGCCATGAAACCATTATAAAAACTTAAGCTTGGATGAGTTCCGCTGAAAGAATTTTTGAACGTTCCCAACTGAGAGATGATCAGAAAAGATTAGTGGCATGTTGGACACTCAAAGATGAAGCTTTAATCTGGTGGGAAATAGTTACTAAGGATAATCCAGAAGGTAATATTACCTGGGATAGATTTAAAGAGATTTTCATATAAAGATTTACTCCTCCAGAAGCAACTGAGTGGTTATGTGATGAATTATACTATCTGATACAAGGAGATATGAATATCCCAGAATATCATAAGAGATTCAATGAACTTTCTAATTTTGCCCCTCATCTAATTGAAGATCCAAAGAGGAAGAATCTGAGGTTTATTAATGGTCTTCAATGAAAATACCAGAATAGTGTAATGGGGCATGTGAAGCTTCCTTTTTCTGAAATGATATACATAGCTTATCAGTTTGAAGATCTAGATAAGCGAGGCCTTTTTGTCGATGAAGAGAAAGTCAGTTCTAGCAACAAAAGGAAATTTGAAACTGATAGCCCAGAGACAAGTACATAGCTAGAGTCAAGTACGACGTCGGGGGTCAGGAAGAAACCTAGATTCGAAGGAAAAAAGGTTAAGTCTGAAAAAGGACTAGTAACGACTGCAATATGCAATTACAGCAAGAAGCCAGGGCATTTTCAAGGGAATTGCAAATCCTTGAAGAAGGAAACAAATGTTGGGTCAAAATCCAATAAAAAGTTTCAAGAGAATAGAAAATGCAATCTTTTCCACCAGGCGGGTCACCTCTCAAAGGCTTGCCAGCTATTCAGAAAATCTAAAGCAGTAAAAGCGAATGAAGTGGCAGAAACTCCAGCACCCTCATCTAGTCAGGAAAGGCAGGATGTTTTAGAAGGCACGCTTAATGTCAAAAATATTCCGGTTAAAGTATTGTTTGATACGGGCGCATCACGAAGTTTTATTTCGACTAAGGTGGTAAAGAAATTGGATTTGAAATTGAAGAAGCTTAAAGAACCAATGACTGTTCATAATCCGGTTGGGTGTTCCCTCGATCTTAGTTGGATTTGTGGGGTGCTGGTTTCCTTTTCCTGTTATCGGTTCCCTACTATCTCGATCATCATGAATTTCACAGAGTTTGATCTTATTTTGGGATTGGATTGGTTAACTAAATATGAAGCGGAGCTTAACTGTGCAGAAATAATTGTTAGAGTTAAAACAAAGCTTGGCTATATAACCATTCCATGTGAAGGCCCTAATTCTGATAGAAAAGATTTTTGGTCAGCTTTGGATGTTTCTCCTGCTCAATTAGAACCTGTCCCTATCATTCCAGAGAATATTCCGGTCGACATTGAAAATATTCCAGTTGTCAAGAACTATGCAGATGTGTTCGAAAAAGTTGTTAGCTTACCTCCGCAGAGAGAAATTGACTTTAAAATCTCTTTAGTTCCGAATGCAAGGCCAGTAGTTCACGCTATTCGAAGAATGACCTTGAAGGAAAAAGAAGAGTTAGACAATCAAACTCGACAGCTAGTATGGAAGGGTCTGATTAGGCATAGTTTCTCTGATTGGGGAGCAGCAGTGGTATTTTTCCCAAAGTCGGACGGTACTCTCAGACTATGTATAGATTATCGTGACTTGAATAAGCAGACGCTGAAAAACAAATATCCATTACCGCGGATTGATGATTTATTGGATCGATTGAATGGCGCACAAGTATTTTCGCGAATGGACCTAGCTACAGGTTTCCATCAGCTTTGTATTGCCGAAGAGTGTGTTCCTTTGATAGCATTCAGAGGCCCAGATTTATTCTACGAGTGATTAGTAATGCCGTTTGGCTTATATAACGCTCCAGCTTATTTTGTCGATCTAATGAACCAGGTATTCAGAGAAGTATTGAATAAATTTGTTCTGGTTTTCATTGATGATATTATACTCTTCTCTAAGTCAGAGAGCGAGCATGAAAAACATTTGGAACTAGTGTTAGAAATTCTCAAAAAGAATGTTTTAAAAGCAAAATTTTCCAAGTGTATATTCTGGTAAGAAGAAGTCAAATTCCTTGGCCACATCGTGTCAAAGCAAGGAATTTCAGTGGATCCCAGTAAAATCACTGCTATTCAGAATTGGAAATAGCCTCGTACACCCACAGAAGTCCGAAGTTTTCTCGGATTGGCTAGTTATTATTGGAAATTCATTAAGGATTTTGCGAAGACATCCAGTCCCTTAACAAAGCTTACTAAGAAAACTGGACTCCCGAATGTGAGGCCGCTTTCCAAGAGCTGAAGTTAAAATTGACGACTGCTCCAGTGCTCACAATTATTGATGGTAACCAAGACTTGAAAGTCTGGACCGATGCTTCTAAAGAAGGCCTTGGCGCAGTGTTAATGCAAAGAGGCTAGGTAGTCACTTACGCTAGCCGTCAATTGAAGCCACATGAGAAAAATTATGCAACACATGATCTTGAATTGTTAGCCATCGTGTTTGCTATGAAAATCTGGAGGCATTACCTATTGGGTGAGAAATTTGAATTATATACCGATCATCAATCACTGAAGTATTTATTCACACAGAAGGATCCAAATATGAGGCAGCAGCGTTGGTTAGAATTTCTCGTGGCATATGATCTTGATATTTTATATACTCTGGGGAAAGCCAATGTTATGGCCGATGCGCTCAGTAGGAAGAATGTGATCATCGCCAGTATTATCATTACACCATCGTTGATTGATAAAATATCTATTCTTCAGAAAGATGATAGTTTTGTTAAAGAGATGATGAAAAGAATTCAAAAGGGCGAGGTCTGCAGTTTTCAAGTGGATAGCGCAGGAGTTCTGAGATTGAAAGGAAGAATTTGTGTTCCCGACAATCTTGAGCTAAAAAGAGAAGTATTAGACGAGTGTCACAAGTCCAAGCTGTGTATCCCCCCAGGGGTTAGTAAAATGTATAATGACCTCAAGCGAACTTTCTGGTGGAGGGCAATGAAAAGAGATATCTCTATATATGTTAGCCACTGTCCTACTTGTCAACAAGTCAAAAGCGATCAGCAGAAACTCGCTGGATTGTTGCAACCTTTGGAAATTCCAGGTAGGAAGTGGGAACAAATTTCTATGGATTTCATAGATGTTTTGCCCAGAACCAGGAAAGGAAATGACAGTATTTGGGTGATCGTAGATCGTCTCACGAAGACCGCCCATTTCATACCTGTCAAATCGAATAGAACTGCTCAGAGTCTGGCGTAGATTTGTTTCAAGGAAATAGTTAGACTTCATGGAGTTCCCATGAGTATCGTTAGCGATCGTGACCCGATTTTTGCTAGTAAATTCTGGGAAGCATTCCAAGCAGAATTGGGAACGAAACTGAACTTGAGCATCACATATCATCCTCAAACAGATGGTCAAACTGAGAAGGTGAATCGTATTCTAGAAGATTTGTTACGGGCTTGTGTTATTGATTTTGGGGGATCATGGGAAGACCATTTGCATTTGGCCGAGTTCTCATACAACAACAACTACAAAGCGAGCCTGACAATGTCACCATTCAAAGAATTGTATCGTAGACCTTGCCGATCTCCTGCTTGTTGGGTAGAACCTGGTAATAGACTCGTATTGGGACCCGATATGATTCGCGAAGCAGCGGACAAAGTCAATTTCGTTAAGAAACGATTACTCGCCGCTCAAAGCCGACAGAAAAGCTATGCAGATAAGAGAAGAAGAGATATATCATTTGCTGTTGGCGACCACGTGTATTCGAAGGTATCTCCGATGAGAGGAGTAATCCAGTTCGGTAAAACAGGGAAATTGGCACCTAAATTTATTAGTCTGTTTCCTATTCTAGAACGGATTGGAACTCTCGCTTATAGGGTTCAACTGCCTGATTGGTTGCCCGTAGTACATAAAGTGTTTCACGTATCTCAATTTCGAAAGCATGTTCATGATCCAGGCTTGATCGTGGAAGAAGCAGCGCAATGGGATATAGAAATTGTTGTATATAACGGTGTTGTATACACAATTATATGATTTTTGTTTGATGATAAGAACCAAATAAATATTATTTTGAATGTGTTTGTTACTGTACTGTTTTATATATACATCAAAGACAGGAGTACAATATTTAAATTTAAATAGAATACGAATACATTCAAATATTCAACAGTATTTTGTTTAAATATTATATTTCAAACATTCAAACAGTACAACTTCTTATTACTCCACTATTTATTCATTTCACAGAATATTGTACTTATAAATAAATAGAATAAAATAGACAAGTTCGTTTGACAACAATAAAATGATATTTTATTTCAATCGAACTTGTTTATTACAAATGCTAGTACAATTCTCTCATTACTCAGCTCCTCACACTACAACACTGTCACTCAGCTATACATGTATTCTGATTTTATATACGTTCACATTTCATATATACATTTACACACTTTTTTTTGTTTTCTGTCTTCTGTTTTCATCTGTTGTCTCTGTCTTCGCACTTCACAGTTAGTCCAGTCATCATCTTTATACCTGTCATATACAGAAACACACACACAGTATATGGACCAGAAATATTTTTCAAAATACATGTGGATATAATTTTTGTTTTGAAAACTTTATTTCCCTCAGAATTTCGATGTATTTCTCATCATTTTTCTGACTCGATCTGTTTAATAACTGTGTCTAGACAGCTTGTGATATTCACAGTGATACACTGTAAATACCACAAGGTAGACAACATATATATATCTCAATGCAGGGACAGGAAAACTTCACTTATGGCTGCATATACACACGTGTATAAATATACACGTGTGCACTGCCTCGCCGATCAGGGAGCAACTGAGGAGTAGCCATAATGACCATCTCAACTCAGTGCATCACTCAAATATCAATGCAAACATGAGTTTAATGGACAAGCACAATGGCACAACAAATATATGTAGCAGCCCATGTGTCGAGCAAAGAAATTCAAAGTGAAAGGCCATGTACAAAGTGAAAATGTCAAACATTCAAAATGGTCAGGGTAAAAGCCAAGGTGCAGCAATTGTTGGAGTAACAAACAAGTCTAAGCAGGATGGTGCAAGAATGTATACATGCAAACTTCAGCATGGTGACATGAAGAACAGGCAAATACATAACCAACTCAAGTGCAGCAGCTAAAAAAGCATGGGTGAAACAAGGCAAATTCATAGGCTCACAAAGGAGCAAGTCAAATGCAAGAATCAAGACATCATATAGCAAGTGGTCAAGCTTAAGAGATCAAAGTAAAGCAGCATGATCAAAAGAGAAATAGCAAGTGGCACAGCCAACATACACAAAGTCACCGCATGGTCGAGAAGAACACAGCATGGCATGGAAAGTATATGAGTAGATGAGTGGTGATGCACTTATTCATGATCAAGCATGGCAGATGATACAGCAAAGACAAAGTTAACATGTCAGCAAAATATGGTGATCAAGTCCGTTTACATGTGTGAATGATATTTAACCAACAAATGCAAGCAATTAATGAAGCAGCATGTGTACAAGCAAGAGTAATCAGTATATACATGCATGGAAACACAAGTGGATTATGTTGAGATACAGGATGGAGTAGCTAATCAAATGAGCATGGAATACATGGAAATGGTTCATACAGTATGGCAGCATGAAGAATGGAATCAAAGTAGGGTGCATAACAATCTTTGGCAAGAAATAAGCAAGTATTTTTGTACAAGTGCATATATGGTCTTGCAAAGATCAAAGTTGAATTCATGGTTAAGTTTCCAGCTATCACACAATGGACAAATGAATGTGCGGAATTAATCATGCTACAAATCAGTGAATCAAAGTTTTTTAAGGCATGCAGAATTAAGGCAAGAAATCAGAGTTTCCAGCTTTTTTTGGGAATATACAACAGTGATGAATTTGGCAAGTTATCACACAATTATATTTCCAGAATTCACAATGAAGTTTTTTTTAAATTCAATCAATCAATTTCGGCAACAAACAATTTCAATCACATATGTTCAAAAGAGGAAATTCACCAACCCATCAACGCCGAAATTCATCCAAGGAAAATTATAAAATTCAAAAGAGGAAAACAATAAAATCAAATAGAATCTTTCTAGTAATGGTTTCGAATATTACTTTCCTGTTTTTGGTCAAGGAAATTTACAGAGCAAATCAAAGCCGAGTAAATTGAGTCAAAAGGGGAAACAAGTCACGCAATTAAAAGAAGAAACCGAGCATAGCAAAAAGGGGAATCATGATAATATTCATATCAAGGGAAACCAAAAAGGGGAAACTCGAAAATCAATCCAAACAATCAGATCGAACCATTCTATGAAACCAGAGAAATCAGGGTTAAATTCCGTCCCTATTTTAACACGCATATCATCACAGGCATTGGTAACGAAATCCAAAAAAATCAATTTAAAGAATTCAAGATAAAAACTACCCACAATTCTTTTAGGGTTTCGATCGAGTGCCAAAGAGGGAAATTCTAAATCGAAGCAACAGAGAACAACATCATTCGAGATTACATCTTCTCAGCAATACAAGCGACAAAGAATCGATTTGGATTCAGAAGGAAAACCCTAAATCACCAATTCAAGGCCGCCATTTCTTTTTTCAGGAACTAAAGAGAACGGACAAGTAGACTAAAGGGTGCAACACTTTGAAAAGGGATCGTCCGTTTATTTTTGGGCTAAGCCATGTTTTTAAAACAAAAGGGAGAGTTTATTTATTAAACTAGGGTTTAAGTTTTTATTTGTTTACTTTTTGTTGTATTTTGTTTGTTTAATTTTTCTGTTGTAATTCAACAAACAGGTTCTAGAAGTCTGTAAAATTCTAAGGGGTTTCAGTCAGGGTATTGACTGACAGTTGACAGAGTCTGTAAAATCTGGGTTACTGATTACGGGGTCGTAACTAGGGGAAATCTGATCGTGGGTATATCAGTCAGTCTAGGGTTTTAAGCGTAGGGTTAGAATAGGAGCAGGGTTTGCGAGTGTACATGGTCTTGTATGCACGATCTGTTCTATCACCTAGTAGAAACCTTAGAAATGCAGCAGTAGGCAGGGTTTTGCCGAAGCTGGGTATATCTGTGTGAGATTTATTTTCTGCATTTCTGTTTCTGCTATATTCTGTGATCTGTGTATTATTATCTCTCTCGTTAGATTTTTAATTCAGTTAAAAACTGTGATAAACCCTATTCACCCCTCCCCCCTCTAAGGTTAATTTAGATCCAACAATTGGTATCAGAGCAAGTATTTTTAACTCAAGAGTCATGGGTAACCCTAGTTGTCAGTCTAGCGAGAATCAAAACAGTTCATCTTCAACTATTTTCAATGGAACAGATTTTTTAAACTAGAAATCCAAAATGGAATTTTATTTAAAATCTGTTAACATTAAATGTTTTGATGTTGTTATCAATGGGTACGATATGGTAGATAAAGTTATTAATTCTCATGCTACACATATTCTTTATTCTTATCTTGATGATGATCAATACATTCTGATCTCCCATTGTTTGACCGCGCAGGAAATCTGGAAAACTCTCAAAAAGCTGTATGGAAAATATGACAATAGCTCAAAACCCCAGGATTACAACTCAGATACAAATATATGCTTAACAGGTCATGTAGATGAAACTTTAGATGGATCAGATGATGGAGAATCGATGATGCTAAAATAGAATTTTTCTCATATGAAGAACTGGTTTACATGTGTTTTGATTTAATGAAATCTGTTGGCAAACTCCAACTGAAAAATAAGTCTCTGAAATCTAAGAATTCTGAGTTAACCAGCAAAATTGATAATTTGGAATCACAACTTGAATATTTTAAAAACCTTTCAAATTCAGATTGCAAAAATTGTTTGAAATTGGAAACCAATCTTGTTCGTCTCAATAAAAATATTCAAAGGTTTGAAAATGAAATTTTGATCTTAAAAGAAAACAAGATTGAGTTATCAAATTTGAACAATTTTCTACAAAAGGAATTTGAAGTTTTTAAGACTAATATAAATTCCAAATTTGAAATTGCTGAAAAAGAAAATTTGTTGAAAAGAGATTCGATTTTGAAAGAACTTGAAAACGAAATTGAAAAGTCCAAGAAATTTGAATTCAAATGTCAAAAACTTTTTGAAATTGAAATCTCTGAGTCCCAAGCCAAAATCAAATTACTTGAATCTAAAATTTTGGTTTTGAAACAACATGATATTGAAAGGAAGATCACTAATAATCGATGTTCTGATTTAATAAAAGAAAGCAGTGGTCCTAAATCCAAAATTCAACGATTAGAATCAACTTTGGATAAATTTTCTAATGAGGAAAAATCGTTGAATATGTTGTTGCAAAATCAATTTTTTGTTGGAAATAAATATGGTATTGGCTTTGGGAAAAATAATGTTTTTGAAAATATCAATTCAAATGTTTTTAAAAATCTCTCAAGTTGCTTCAAGAAGGATAGTTTTGAAAAGTTGAACTATGGATATTTCAAAAGTTTTGTGAATCACAAACATGAAAAGAAATTGTTTGATAACAATCTATCTAATCCATTTTGGACCCCAAAAAGAAAAAAAGTGAATTCATATAAATTAAAACAGATTTGGGTCCCTAAAGGAACTTTAGTAAATTCTGATGGACTGTTATACAAACAGATTTGGGTACCAAAACGTAAGAAAACTATTGAGGGTGGTTTTACAAATTTTGTTAGACCACTCAATCCTCTTAACAGTTAGGTACCGAAGATGGCTGAGGAACTGCTTTGCTAAAGAGAATCTAAATTCAAATTGTTTCATCTCATTGAATCATTTGAAGTTCCTTGGCCAAGTCTGTTGAGTTAGAGAATCATTTGCTTACATCGATTTCAGGTATAATCTCTAAACTCATCTTTGTAAATATTTTTTATGTTTTCCTGCCTTCTATCTCTTCTGTTTATTTTCTTTGTCTGTTTGATTTGTCACTGTCATATCATTGTAATTTTTCTTGTACTTCCTTTACCTCCAATTGTAGTACTCATGATCTTCTGGAAATTCACTTCATTTGTATAAAACTCTAATGTTTTAATCATTTCCAGATATTGTATCTAAACTTGTAAACATTTGCAATTGTTTGAAGTTTATTTTCTGATTTATGAATTCATAACAGTGTTGATGTATTCATGTCATATCTTGAACACTGTTGTTTTGAATTCTAAATTTTTGAAGATCTGAATAATTAATGAAATTTCACACACTTATGCTGTTTTGAGTTTCTTCCAATTCATTTTGAAAACGCTTAAAATATTATACTCGTTACAGTACATTGTTTCTTATCATTCGTGATAATTTCATTGATTTTCCGATTGGCTTGGATCTCAGTGATACATCTTTAAATTCATTTTGTATTCATGATCAGTATGGTTGAAATTTGTTTATTTGAAATCATCTAAATTTTTTGATATTTTGAATATCACACACCACTTAATTTCCAATTATCAAACTTGTGTGAATAATTCATTATATCTCAAACTTGACATTGTTTCAAGTGATTTCAAATAAATTATTTTTAAATTTTTTGGATCATGAATACCTTTCAGACTTGATGTAAATGATCTGAAATTTCTCTTAAACTTGTCAAAGATAATTTTAAAAATTCTTTGAAGAAATGGTCTTAAATCTCTCTACTATTTCATGGTTATTTGATTTAAATATTTATTTGTTTAAAATCATTTGAAATTATTAATTTATTGAATCACACACATATATTGAATCTGAAATTTACATTCTGGTGCGACTAATTCACTGTATCTTGAGAGTATCATATTCCTCAAATGATTTCAAGTAAACAGTATTTTTAAACATTGGATCATGAATCATCTTATGTGACTGTCATCTTGACAAGTATGATTTGAAACTATTTTCTATGCTGCTCTGATACTGTTTGAAAAATATTTGTTTTTTTGAAATCATCTGCTGCTCTGATCAAAAGAAATTGATTTGTAAATATGTTTGATGATTGTTGAATTGGTTAATCTTGTCTGCTTGGGCCTTGTGATTAAAAAAATTAAAAAAAATCTATTGTCAATGATATTCTTTTTTGTCTCTAGTGTTGTCTTACAATCCTCATTAATAGAGACACCATTTGGTATCAGTAGTGCTGAATTTTTTTTATATATATTTTTATTAATCCCTCTTATGTTGTATAGATCTTTTTAATTTCCTCTTGTAATTGATTTTCAATTTTAAAATTATTTATTGATTATTCATTCAGAAATTGAAATCAATGAACAAACCGAACTATATTTATAATTCATCAAAATTATCATCAGACTTTGAAATTGTGATGAATTATGACTGCAGTATACTTCACAATAAGAGGAGATTTTATTTATATTTTCATGATGGTTGAATAATTATTATAATATCTCTGAATTGGCAATTATTTCACGACCATATCATCATTCTGCCATCCATGATAAATGTGGAGAGTTAATATGTTTTAAACATTTTTTTTGAATAAATAGTGGAAATATTCATTATGGAAATGTGACTGTGTTATTATTCAGAATTAGTGAAATTGAGAATTTTCAATGATCCCGGTACAGTTGGTCATATTTCATAATATAATTAATTTAGAAATTTATTTCACAGTCCATTTTTGTACCTACCACATTTCTATCATTCATATTGATTGTATATACTGAGGAGTTTTTCTATTTAAAGCTAAAAATGATAAAATATATAATTAATACATAAGTGTGTCTCTAACCTCATTTAAAAATCCAAGCTCTGGTTATGCATGGTTATGAGACAACTTATAATTTAAGTTGCGACTGACCTCATTTAAAAATCCAAGCTCTGGTTATGCGTGGTCAGTGTGCTCTTAAATAAAATAAAAAGAAAAAGGAAATAATATTCTAAAAATTAAAATTAATATGAAATTCTCCTTGGTGTATAAAAATCAGTTTATTAATTCTCTTTCTAATCTGTGAAGTGTGTTAATATTTTATAACGTATTATGAATTGTTGAATGATAGATATTGGGATTTAAGATTATTCAATTTTGTCACTTAAATTGAATTATTAATTATAGTCCAAACCCATCACTATTTTTGTGCTTTATTTTTATAAAAAATCTTTTGAAAATAATTGGAAATGATTTGTTTTTTAAAAAATTCTCTCAATTATGTATGAAATTCATTGTAAATCCGTCATTCCCTAAAATGTGAAATATGCCACCTGTTCTCGAAATATTATGATATTTGTTTGACTAATTGAAATTTATGATGACTGGTCTTCCTCTTATGCTGATATTATATTTATTAGTCACTTTTCATCTGTATTTCAAATTCTGAATCCTTTTGATGATAACAAAAGGGGGAAAATGGGTTGAGAATTTGATTTATGAGTGAATATTTTATAAATATTTTTAATTTTGAAAATTCATTATTATTCATACATTTCACTCATGCACAGTTATAGGGGGAGTTTCTGTTGTAGGGGGAGCTAATAAATAGGGGAGTTCAATATTCACTGTCAAACACATTTATTGTGTTCAAAATCTTTTATTTGTTTGTCATCATCAAAAGGGGGAGATTGTTGTATATAACGGTGTTGTTACACAATTATATGATTCTTGTTTGATGATGACAACCAAATAAATATTATTTTGAATGTGTTTGTTACTGTACTGTTTTATATATACATAACAGACAGGAGTATAATATTTAAATTTAAATAGAATACGAATACATTCAAATATTCAACAGTATTTTGTTTAAATATTATACTTCAAACATTCAAACAGTACAACTTCTTATAAATCCACAATTTATTCATTTCACAGAATATTGTACTTATAAATAAAAAGAATAAAATAGACAAGTTTGTTTGACAACAATAAAATGATATTTTATTTCAATCGAACTTGTTTATTCCAAATGCTAGTACAATTCTCTCATTACTCAGCTCCTCACACTACAACACTGTCACTCAGCTATACAGGTATTCTGATTTTATATACGTTCACATTTCATATATACATTTACACACTATTTTTTTGTTTTCTGTCTTCTGTTTTCATCTTCTGTCCCTGTCTTCACACTTCACAATTAGTCCAGTCATCATCTTCATACCTGTCATATGCAGAAACACACACAGTATATGGACCAGAAATATTTTTCAAAATACATGTGGATATAATTTTTGAAAATTTTATTTGCCTCAGAGTTTCGGTGTGTTTCTCATCATTTTTTTGACTCGATCTGATTAATAACTGTGTCTAGACAGCTTGTGATATTCACAGTGATACACTGTAAATAAACACAAGGCAGACAACATATATATATATATATATATATCAATGCAGGGACAGGAAAACTTCACTGATGGCTGCATATACACACGTGTATAAATATACACGTGTGCATTGCCTCGCCAATCAGTGTGCAACTGAGGAGTAGCCACAAGGACCATCTCAACTCAGTGCATCACTCAAATATCAATGCAAATAGGAGTTTAATGGATGAGTACAATGGCACAGCAAATATATGTAGCAGCCCATGTGTCGAGCAAAGAAATTCAAAGTGAAAAGCCATGTACAAAGTGTAAATGTCAAACATTCAAAATGGTCAAGGTAAAAGCCAAGGTGCATCAATCACTGGAGTAACAAATAAGTCTAAGCAGGATGGTGCAAGGATGTATACATGCAAACTTCAGCATGGTGACATGAAGAACAGGCAAATACATAGCCAACTCAAATGCAGCAGCTAAAAAGCATGGGTGAAACAAGGCAAACTCATAGGCTCACAAAGAAGCAAGTCAAATGCAAGAATCAAGACTGCATATAGCAAGTGGTCGAGCTTAAGAGATCAACGTAAAGCAGCATGATCAAAAGAGCAATAGCAAGTGGCACAACCAACATACACAAAGTCACCGCATAGTCGAGAAGAACACAGCGTGGCATGGAAAGTATATGAGTAGATGAGTGGTGATGCACTTATTCATGATCAAGCATGGCAGATGATACAGCTCAAGCATGGCAGATGATACAGCTCAAGCATGGCAGATGATACAGCAAAGACATAGTTAACATGTCAACAATATATGTTGATCAAATCCGTATAC
The DNA here is from genome assembly GCA_030737875.1 of Allium sativum. NCBI lineage: Eukaryota > Viridiplantae > Streptophyta > Magnoliopsida > Asparagales > Amaryllidaceae > Allium > Allium sativum. The sequence continues at coordinate 972,484,507 of CM060915.1, read as the reverse complement.
ATGTGTGAATGATATTCAACCAACAAATGCAAACAATTAATGAAGCAGCATGTGTACAAGCTAGAGTAATCAGTATATACATGTATGGAAACACAAGTGGATTATGTTGAGATACAGGATGGAGCAGCTAATCAAATGAGCATGAAATACATGGAAATGGTTCATACAATATGGCAGCAAGAAGAATGGAATCAAAGTAGGGTGCATAACAATGTTCGGCAAGAAATAAGCAAGTATTTTTGGACAAGTGCATGTATGGTCTTGCAAAGATCAAAGTTGAATTCATGGTTAAGTTTCCAGCTATCACACAGTAGACAAATGAATGTGCAGAATTAATCATGCTACAAATCAATGAATCAAAGTTTTTTAAGGCATGCAGAATTAAGGCAAGAAATCAAAGTTTCCAGTTTTTTTGGGAATATACAACAGTGATGAATTTGGCAAGTTATCACACAATTATATTTCCAGAATTCACAATGAAGTTTTTTTTAAATTCAATTAATCAATTTCGGCAACAAACAATTTCAATCAGATATGTTCAAAAGAGGAAATTCACCAACCCATCAATGCCGAAATTCATCCAAGGAAAATCACATAATTCAAAAGAGGAAAACAATAAAATCAAATAGAATCTTTCTAGTAATCGTTTCGAATATTACTTTCCTGTTTTTGGTCAAAGAAATTTACAGAGAAAATCAAAGCCGAGTAAATTGAATCAAAAGGGGAAACAAGTCACGCAACTAAAAGAAGAAACCGAGCATAGCAAAAAGGGGAATCATGATAATATTCATATCAAGGGAAACCAAAAAGAGGAAACTCGGAAATCAAGCCAAACAATCAGATCGAACCATTCTATGAAATCACAGAAATCAGGGTTCGGTTCCATCCCTATTTTAACTCGCATATCATCACAGGCATTGGTAACGAAATCCAAAAAATTCAATTTAAAGAATTCAAGATAAAAACTACTCACAATTCTTTTAGGGTTTCGATTGAGTGATAAAGAGGGAAATTCCAAATCGAAGCAACATAGAACAACATCATTCGAGATTACATCTTCTTAGCAATACAAGCGACAAAGAATCGATTTGGATTCAGAAGGAAAAACCTAAATCCCCAATTCAAGGCCTCCATTTCTTTTTTCAGGAACTAAAGAGAATGGACAAGTAGACTAAAGGGTGCAACACTTTGAAAAGGGGTCGGCCGTTTCTTTTTGGGCTAAGCCAAGTTTTTCAAACAAAGGGGAGAGTTTATTTATTAAACTAGGGTTTAAGTTTTTATTTTTTTACTTTTCGTTGTATTTTGTTTGTTTAATTTTTCTGTTGTAATTCAACAAACAGGTTCTAGAAGTCTGTAAAATTCTAGGGTGTTTCAGTCAGGGTATTGACTGATAGTTGACAGAGTCTGTAAAATCTGGGTTACTGGTTACGGGGTCGTAACTAGGGGAAATCTGATCAAGGGGATATTGGTCAGTCTACGGTTTTAAGCGTAGGGTTAGAATAGGAGCAGGGTTTGCGAGTGTACATGGTCTTGTATGTGAGATCTGTTCTATCACCTAGTAGAAACCTTAGAAATGCAGCAGTATGCAGGGTTTTGCCGAAACTGGGTATATCTGTGTGTGATTTATTTTCTTTATTTCTGTTTCTGCTATATTCTGTGATTTGTGTATTATTATCTATCTCGTTAGATTTTTAATTCAGTTAAAAACTGTGATAAACCCTATTCACCCCCTCCCCCTCTAGGGTTAATCTAGATGCAACATAAATTACTCCAGAATTGGCTGTGAGAAGAGAGCCACTAAAGATTATTGGCAAAGAAACCAAAGAACTGAGGAACAAGAAGGTTCACTTAGTCAAAGTGCATTGGAGTGGAGATCCGCGAGATTGTACTTGGGAAATTGAGGGGAGCATTAAGAAAGCCTATCCTAAGTTCAGGGTGGATATCTCTGATTGACTCTGGTGCAAGGTACATTTACCATACTTTGCATTACCATTTTGTTCTCTACTTTGTTGTTGTTTTCTTTTCATGGATGTATAATTTTTAATTTTATGGTCTGATAATTTTAAAAGAGTATATGAATTAATTAGTATATTTTTGAAAGATAAAAACAAATTGATTGTTGGTTATGTTGTTTGATTTTTGGTTGATTAATTAGAATTTTGAACCATTTAGCCAAATTGAACATTAAACTGAATTGAAAATTGATAGAAATTGCATGCATATACATGTATATACATTGAACAGGTCATAGCAGAGAAGCTAAGCAGAGGAATAAAATTGTTTGCCCGATAAATAGGTGCATGTTTATTGTATTTCTTAGGGATTTGATGATTTTATGAGCCGATTGGCTAGCCACTTGGCTTTTTCTTTTTCTTTTGGATTGGTGAGTGTCATGGGAGGCTATTTGAAATATCCCGAAGCTCCCCGTACAAAGGAGGTTATGGCGAATTTTTTTGAAAATTTAGGGTGTTAGCCAAATTTTTGAAGAATTTGAAAATTCTTAAAAACCGAAAAGTTGAAGAATGGAAGCCAGAATGAAAGTTGAGTTAGTTAATTAAATAACTTTCGATTTCATTCCTTTTCGGGGACGAAAAGTTTTAAGTGGGGGATATTGTAACAACTTGGAAAATCTGAACCAGTTTAAAAAATTTAATTCGGCTATTTTAGTGGATTTTAAAAATTGAAAATAAATTATTTCAAATAATAACGACGAAAATTATGTTTGAATCGATGTTTGGAAATAAATATAATTATTTTAAATTATAAACAAGGCCTGAAATGGCGCGGCAGTTTCAAAATTTGAATTCAAACTTTGACTGACTGTACCGGGTGCAAAATAAAATGGATTTTAGTGAAACCAAAAATATTTAAATCTATTTATGAATATCTTTCTTACGAATCTGAAAAATCGAAGTTTCATAGCGAGAGTCAAAAGTTATGGCCAAATGAATTTTCAGAAAGGTCGCTATAGGATTTATTTAGCCCACGAAAATAGACATTTTGCAAACGACCTCAGAATTCAACGAAACCACTTTTTTTGGATCTAAGATGTCAAATTATTGCTAGGTTTAAAATTCCATAATTTTTGAAGTTAATATGTGAGCGTGGCGAAGTAAAATGTGTTTGGTTGATTTCAGTTAAATAGGATCGACCAGAAAATGGCCATTTTTCAAACGGTCTCAGAATTCGACGAAACTAGTTTTGTTGGGACCGTATCGTCAAAACATAGCTCGATTTATTTTTCTGTAATTTTTGGGATCAGTATGTGGCCCCGGCAAATTGAAATGTACGTTCAAATCAAATATTGAATGTTTTATATTTTAATTTGAAGAGAAACTGAATGAAACAGTCGAATGGGCCTACGAAACATATCCCACTGGGTTCGAAATGGGGGATTTAGCTAGGGATGACAGTCGTTGGGTTTGGATTGGAGTTAGTATGTGAGGAGGGGTATTTCAGAGATTTTAAAAATATATAAATAGAAAAAAATATTAGCCAATCACAAATCGACAGCCCCACATCTCTCTCCCCGTAACTCTCTAGTTCAAAGGCGGAAAGCTTCTTCCACCTTCTCTCCTTCGTTCTGGCCGATTCTTTGCCTCGCCCCAGTTGGTTTTTTGAAGACTCGATCCCCTCTCCACATCCATACCTAGTTCACCTGCTACCATCGCCTGTACGCGGAGATCCGTGCCTCCAAACCCTGACCGTTTAAAGCGCCATCGCCATCTCTTCTTGCCGTCGAACTGAGGGGGAGGACCAGCGTCGGAGAGCCCTTTCCAAGCTCTTCCAGGTGGCGGCAACCTATCCCGATCACGTGCTGCGGATTGAAGGAAAATTCAAAACCTAGTTTTGAATCAAACGTGAAGGTATACGATGTGTTTTATTTAAACTGAAAATAACAGTTTAAAAGCATTGCAAACTTCTAAAAATCATATCTTTTTGCTATGTGGTCGAAATGCTGTGAAACATGAGACAGTGGACTCGTGCGGATGTCTTCTACATTCTAGAAGAGACCAGATATTTTTTCTGAGCCTTCTACAATTTTTGGAGGAGTGGAACCCAATGTGGGATTTCTGAATTATATACGATATGGAAACGACGATGTATAAATTATATAGTCGATGTACGAGTTACATAAGCATCGTACACCTCATGTATAAGCGTTGTATAAGTTGTATGTTCGATATATAAGTTATATATGCGTTGAAAAAATGATATATGCATTGAAATGATATTGAAATGAAATCGAAATATAGTTATATACGTATATCTATATATATATATACACTCCCCTCGTCCACAGACCATGGACGATATATATTGGTTGTTATATTGTTTGGATTATTGGTTGATGCGAAATTTGGTGAATATCATTAATGGTTGATTTGAAATGATTGTTTGTGGTTGAAATCCTAGTAGGATTAGTATATGGGAAAATTTGTCTGCGTACGAACTAGATATTGAAAATCCCCATTGTCAAAAGCTGCGAGGCTTTAAGGTAGAGCGAGGAGCCGTACTAGGGACAGTGCCGGTTTTAACTACCCTACCGTTATGCTGCCGAAATTTTCAATAATATTCATGTGTTAGAATTATTTTCATGTGTTGAAACTATATTCATGTGTTGAATAGAAATTCATGTGTTGAACAGAAATTCATGTGTTGAATGAAGTTCATGTATTGAATAATTTATTTAAAAGATAAAAATAACATTTTTATCATTTATATAGACTATAAAATATTAGTGTTTTAAATAAATTGTTTTAACACCAAAAATAGCATTTTTACATTATGTAAGAAATATATAAAATAATCATGTTTTGAAATAAATTGTTTTACAATGAAAACCACATTTTTATGATATATATGAACTGTTAAAAATAGTGATGTGTTGAAATAAATATCTGTTAGATAAAAATATTGTTTTTATCAAATATATGAAATGAATATGGTTTTGAAATCGAAGGATGAATTATATTTATATATATATATAATTAAAATATATCGAATAACGAAGCTGCAATTCGTATTTTGAAACCGTGATTTCAAACGATTATTGCGGAAGATCCGAACATTGAATTTTCCCAAAACTGAAACCGTTGGGTTCGCTTTTGAAATATCTTTCCAACGACACCAACATTGCAAAGATCCAACGGTTGGATTGTCTGGAATGTTTAATTCAAAACTGAAGAAAAACAGTGCCAAAGTCGATTATATTTATATATATATAATTAAATTAAATCGAATAACAATGCTGCAGTTCGTATTTTGAAATCGTAACTTCAAACGATTGTACCGTGAGATCCGACCATTGGATTTTCCCAAAACTAAAATCGTTGGATTCGTTTTGAAAAGATCTTTCTAATGATAGAAAATTTGTGAAGATCCAACGGTTAGATTTTCAGATATGTGTGAATCAAATCTGATGAAAAACAGCGCCATAGCCGCGTTATGGCCTGAAGCGTCGTTTGAATGAATTGGCTATTTTTAAATAAATAAAAATAGCGATAAATCATGATAAAATATTATAAACGATATGGAATGGAAAGGCGTGAAAATTACATTAAAGAACAGAATTATTGATGTCGAATAATTTAACCATTGAAATGAATTGATTTGAAATTCTAAATATACGTGGAATATTTGAAAAGGCCGAGTTAATTATCATTTCAAATAATTGATCGACGAGTAGAAGTCGAAGATATGAAGACGGTGCAAGACTGATGATCTTCATGTCGATTGGAGGGGTTCTACTGATGCTCATGATACGAGTAGCTACCTTGAAGGGGCTGAAGTAGTAGCCGTCCGGACGTACTTGTTGATTGTACGGATGTGCGGGGTATTAAGTGCCTCCGGTTTCGTTCAGACCCAGAACGAACTTGTAAATGGAATGTGTGTCTGACATTGGATTTTGTTCTGTGCTGATTGATCTCTATTAAATATATATCTGTTTGGCGGCGGAGAATTTATTCTCTTGCTTAACGCCCTTCTCTGATACGTACGAGCTCAGGGGTTATATATGGATAGAAATTAGTCGCATGGAGTGAATTGCCTATGTGGCATGCCTAAGTGGCAGATGATCAAGGCTTTTATTGAAAAGCAAAGTCTTGTGGTTGATGATCAAAGCACGGCTTGTGTGGCATAGCTTTGTGTATAACGTTAATTCGCAAGCCTCACACCCCTGTATGGACCAGAAACGGGAGAGGACTGCAGGGAGGACATGCGTTTCCTTCTAGTTAGGAGTGGTGTCGGTGTTTTTACACGGCCTGACATTTTACTTATGTGGATGATGGATAGCGAGGCGCCTCGGTTATTTCGGTCGATCCGGGACCGATGGTGTCATTGGGCTCATTTACGCCTCATAGGGCGGGGAAACACATTGTTCAGGCATTTTAATCCACATCGGTGGACCGGCCCTGAAGATCCAAGGGTCACTCGAGCTCTGATCCTGAGACATGGGCTAGATTGTCTCGAAGCACTAAGGACGATCTCTTGCCTTGGTTCATGACGGAAATCCAATTTCCAAATATGACATCATGCGGTTTTGATTGTATACCTATGTACGGCGACATAGTGGTATGGGGCATTAATGCCGTCTATGATTGATACTTATGATTGAAATTGTTTTTGAAACATGTAAACACTAGTAATAATATCAAATGCTTTTGTTTTATTCGTATCAAGCATATTTTGGCCATTATAAGGTAAAACTCTATCCTCCAGTTTGTGTTGCATTCTGTGATGGGAAATGAGTCTTATAATGGCTTCATTTTTATAAAAAGCATTGCGATGTTTAAAAGATTTACTTATTTTGAAGCACTGGCAATCCAATGGAGTAAACCCGTTCCGCGAAAGTGGCGTGATCCTGTGATTGGCCATATATTAAAGTAAGTTAAGTAGATTTCTCATACCAGTCCCATAACTGACTCGTAGTTTGTTTCACTTGCAAACTCGGGTGCCCCTTTTCTACACGGGCAGCCTTGTATTCAGGTTTTAGCAGGCTCTTTTTGCATAGCTGGAGCTGAAGATGGATTCTATCATTTATCTCTTTTTATGATGTTCAGCTCCTATTGTACATATTATGTTTTGATTCCGCTGTAGACATTTATGTAAAGATGAACTGTATTGTGTACTAAGTATGATCCTGTATACTGTATAATCTGATGATTATGTTTATCCAGTGTATTCTTTTGTACATTATCTAGTGTATTTATTTATTTCTGTTATGCTGTTATCTGTTTATGTGTTATATTCCAAAGATTACCCTTGCCACCGTCGTACGGGATTTGGGGTCTTCACAATTTCAAAGTTCATCAGCCTTGCTTTTATATACCCATTTTGTACCAATAACTAATTGATCGTTGGGTGTACTAGTTCCCAGACATCATTACATTCGAATTGATTTAATTCCTCTTGCATAGCTATAATCCAATAGTCATCTGTAGAGGCTTCTTTCGGATTTTTGGGTTCAAAGGTTGACAGAAATGCTACATGACCCATTTGGTTTAGTTGACTTCTTGTCCGAACATGTGAGTCAATTTCACCAATAATGTTTTGTGTAGGGTGGTCCCTCAGAATTCTGGGAGGTGATCTAGTATGTTCTATGGAATTATTTTCTGTATTTTCAAGACTAATATTCTCAATTATTTCATCATCATCTTTGTTCTTCATATTTTTATCAAAATTTTCATCAAAGGATACGTGTAAAGATTCTTCTATAACATTAGTATGTTTGTTCTATAACATTAGTACATTTTGTTAAAAATATGATAAGCTTTACTACGTTCTGAATATCCAATGAAAATTCCAAAATCAGCTTTTGCGTCAAATTTTCCAAGTTGATTTTTAGTATTAAGAATAAAACAATTAGAACCAAAAACTTTAAAATATGAAATGTTTGGTTTCCTTCTATTAAAGAGCTCGTAAGGAGTTTTTTTAGTTAAAGGACGAATAGAAATTCAATTTAATACGTAACAAGCAGTTGCTACATCTTCTGCCCGAAATTGTTTAGGTAAAGTACTTCCATTTCGTAAAGTTCTATCACATTCTTGTGAAGTCCTATATTTTCTTTCTACAACTCCATTTTTTTTGTGGAGTTCTAGGGAATGAAAAATTATGATCTATTCCTTTCTTTTTACAAAATTTTTCAAAAGATTCATTTTTGAATTCTCCACCGTGATCACTTCGAATGTTTTTAACTTTTAAATCTTTAGAATTTTGAATCATTTTTATGAAATCTTTAAAGTGTCCGAATGTATCACTTTTATTTTTCATAAATATGGTCATGTATATCTTGAGAAATCATCAATTATTACAAATACATAACGATTGTGATTTAATGATTGAACTTGAGTAGGACCAAATAAGTCTGTATGTAATAGTTCTAACAGTTGTAAAGTTGAAATAAGTTTTTTTGATTTAAAAGAAGATTTGGTTAATTTACCAATTTGACAATCTTCACATTGATTGTTTATTTTAAAATTTATTTTTGGTAGACCTTTTACTATCTCATGTTTCGAAAGTCTTTGTATAATTTTAAAATTTATATGACAGAAACGCTTGTACCATAACTAAGAATTGTTGTTATTAGCAATCAAACACATTTCTTTATTATTATTTACTTTCGTATTAAAACATAAATATTTCTATCTCGATTTCCTTCAAAAATAATATTTTGTTCTTTGTCAAAAATACTACATTTATTTTCAGAAAACGTTATTTTAAAACCTTTGTCACATAATTGACTAATACTAAGTAAATTATGTTTTAAATTTTAACTAAGGAAACATTAGTAATAAGAAGTAAATTTGAGATACCATAGTTGCACACATCTCCTTTACCAATGATAAAACCTTTTGAGTTATCTCTGAAGGTAACTGAGCCACCATCAAAGTATGAAATATTGGTTAGCATATCTTTGTCTCTGGTCATGTGTTTTGAGCAACCACTGTCTAATATCCATTTTCTCTTTGAGTGGGACCTACAAAAAATATTAATAAGCACACTGGTACCCACTTTTTGATAGGGTCCTAAGAGTTAGGTTTTCGAAGCTAAACCTAAGTGGGTTTAGTATCCCTTTTATATAAATAATTTTTATTATAATGCACAGTTTCCATAAATGAGTTAATATGTTTGTTTCCAATCAAACTATTATTAGTTTTTGGAAACCATATTTTAGTTTTATTTATGGATTTTGATTTGTCTTTAATTTTTGAATCAATTTTCCTCTTTAGTTTAGCATTTTTTACTGGAGGAATTTTTGATTCTTTTTTAAATCCTAATCCATGTTTGTTTGAAGATGTTTGAGAACTTTCTATAATTCTTGATAAATTTTCTCTACCCTTATTAAAGTTAGAAACATTTTTAGAGATGCTTTCTAACTTAATTTGAATACTTTTATTTTCTAATTCTGATTCTTTTATTTTAGTTTTCAACATGTGATTCTCAGAACTAATTTCATCATTCTTTGTCTTTTGAGTTTCGATTTCTTGACTCAAAAGAGAAAGTTGACTGTCTGAATTTGTAAGAGTGTCTTGAACTTTTTCAAGTTCTTCATCTAAAATTGTTTTTCATATTTCAACATGTCTCTTTCAAATTCAGCTTTATTCTGATTTTCACGAGTTTTTTTAAGCTTTTTCTTTAGAGTTTTTATAATATTTAAAGTTCAACATTAACCTCTATTAATTCTTCATAAGATAATTCAATTACTTCAGATTCTTGAGCCATGAAACACACATTTGCTTGTCCATTTTCTCTTTCACTATCACTGTCACTGTCTGATGAATCTGAGTTTTAGTCATCCCATGTAACAGAAAAAGCCTTCTTCTTGAATTTATCTTTCTTTTTCTTGTTGTTGAAGTTTCTATGATTTTCTTTCATTTCTGGACAGTCTTTTACCATATAACCCTTCTTATGACAATTGAAACATTCCAATTTTTAGGATGAAGGTTTGTTTGAGGTATTCTTTTTAAAATTTCCTTTTCTATAATTTAGAAATTTCTTAATTTTTTTGGCAATAAAGGCTAGATCTTCGTCTTCTGATTCAGATTCATCTTTATCAGCATGAAAGGCCACATTCTTATTTTCTTGAGCTAATTCCCTTTTTGCTTGAAGATTTACTTCATAGAACGTAAGATTTCCTATTAGTTCTTCTGGTTTCATAGCTGATAAGTCATTTACTTCTTCAATGGCTAGTACTTTTCTTTCCTAGTCACAGTTAGAGAGTTTAGTACTTTTGATGCGATATCAAAGTCACTATATTTTTCTTATAGTCCTATCAATGCATGTAAAATACCTTGAAATCTTGAGTACATTTCATTGATAGTTTCATTTTGAAGTTCCGGAACTAGTTTTTGAGCATTGAAATTTTTGTTTGCTTGACTTTTTTGTTTCTTCATGGATAGTTTTGAGTGTTTCCCATATTTGATATGCTGATGTACAAATGCTAACACGATTGAACTCATTTCTATCGAGAGCACATTATAGCACGTTCATAGCTTTTGCATTTGCATTTGCCTCCTCTTTTTGAATTGTTGTCCAAGCTGAATATTCTGTTATAGGTGCCGTGAATTCTTCTTGAGTAACATTCCATGCACTAAAGCCACTTGCTTGCATATAAATCCTCATTCTCGTAGCCCAATAGTTGTAGTGCAGTCCGTTGAATAGAGGTGGTCTTTGAGTAGACTGTCCTTCGGCAAAAGTAGTTGAGCTAGTACTTGGGTTATTCTCCATTTTATCAAGGTATCAAAAAACGGTGTTACGATTATAGGATGGCCTTGCTCCGATACCAATTGAAAGAGGCTATACAACAGTAGGATCGTGTAGATTGGAGAATAGGATGTAATGTATATAGCAAAGTAGTAAATAGTAAATCATGCAGTTGATTTATACTGGTTCAGACCACTGACTCAATTCTTGTATTTCACTAACACTAAAAACCCTCACTTCACCCGGAGGAATAGGTTCACAATTACCCGAACACCTAAACGGGATATCTCGCCTCAACTACTGAAGAAGTCTTCCTTAATAAAAAAAAATTTTATGACTTATTTGTGTTCTTGTTAACTCGGATATGTCAATATATAGTACACCATTCCTATGGTCTTTCCTTGATGATAAACGTGAAGCCTTTGAAAGATTATATCATAAATAGTGTGCTTTTTGAAAACTAGAGAACTTCGAATAATATAGAGAGAGAAAGAATGAAATTCAGTGATTTGATAAGTAAATCAAGTCTTTATTTATAATGTACAAAGAATTGTAACTCGTCACGAAGAGATTCCATCAAGAGAAATGATTTTGACAGTTGTGACTCTTTATAATAAGTTGCAACTCTTCATAATTAGATGTATGATTAATAATTTCATATGTCTATTTTGAATTTGAAATTTAAATAGCAATGAAACAGTACATTTCGTATCAGATTCAAACATCTGAAAAATTCAGAACATACGTCTAAATATTATGGATATTTTATTTTTGTGTAATGACCCAGATTTCCATAACATCGGAGTTGACTATATACATCATACGTCCAACCCAAATATCACGAAAATACGGAACATTTTTTTTTTAGAAGAACAAGATAGAAGCAGAACAGAAACAACAGCACAGAATCTCACATCGCAGCGGAACAAAATATAATATATCATATCTTTGAAATACAAAATCTTAACTGTATAACATACACTTATCAGAGTACAACACTTACAACATAGCGGAACAACACTATAACTAGATAACGCTGAAGCCTCCTGCTCCAAGCTCCTTTAGATAAATCTGTAAAATCCTGAAACTACTTGACTGCCTGTACAAATTTAGGCACCCAAGAGTTTAGGTAGAACAAAACAAATAAACTCCGGGTCAGTCATGGGACTGGTATGAGTAAACAGTTTAAAACAGTTTCAGAAACTAAATGATATCTCATAAGACCACGCCGTATAACACGGAACGGGTTTTTCCCTTATGAAAATCCAAACACTTGACTTATCTTTATATCAAAACTCTTTTGATATTATAATAATGTCTAAATCAAGTAAATAACAATCTAGTGGAACGTTTGCATCTCACGTTCCACATATATATACAATCAAAACCGCAAGCACGTATTGGGTAATGGATTTCCAACTATGACAAGGTATGGGATCACCTTCCGCTGGTATATCTCTAGAGGAGAATACACCGAGTTCAACAAGAACATCTTGCAACTCAGCCACACATGACCGACCACTCATTTCGCTTGAGTGTATCGAATGTATATCACCAACGATTGGGATCAGCAACCGTTTCCCGAATGGGTCAGCATCGATAATAGATTTTTAGAAGTAAATGAAACTCTAGATCAGGTGATTATACACCCTAATAGGTGCGACCTACATAGCCATGCTGCTTGCCCGATTTCTGTCATTTACCGGTTGATGAGGCTAGAAGCTACGCTTTATCATCACACCAAATTCACTTCGAATGTCACATCGTCAGATCCATCGAAAATCACTAATTGACGTCTACAACAGTACATTACGTGTCAGCTAAAAGAAGTTTCCTCCTCCGCTTCCACTCTTGGTACAGTTGAAGAAATCAATGTACGTGACCCTTTCTGGAAATACTCTGTCAGACATTCATCCATACAAGTCACCCAGGAACAGGATGAACTGAAGGCACTATTTCTATTTATAGAAAAAGTCCTTGCACTCTACTCCGTCTTCGATTATCTTTATATAATCTGATTCGCACGCTACTGCCGATATGGAGTGGTTCTTCGGATAATAATCCAACCGGTCTCTCCATAATGACAACGATGGTCAAAACTTCGATAGTCTGTGATTTAACTATCGAATAAAAACAAGTGTTTCGATAGTCGATGATTTAACTATCGAATAAAACAAGTGTTCATCCAAACATCCAACAAATCAGTGAGCCTTTAATTAATATTCCATTAATTAAATCACTTCTCTATTTCTTATCAATATTTGTTAACCAAATATTTTCAATAACCATATTGTCCCGTTACGTTATTTGGAAAACATTTCCATATATCGCCTTCCTTTATTTTCTATACTATGAAATATTCATTATTCTATTTCCCAGCTTACACTTATTTGGGTTAAAACGGATGTTGTGTAAAACATCGTTACGACAACCCAAATACAGTATTTAACTAATTCTTATTCCACATTGATCTTCGAGCCTGAATCTTGCTACTTATCGGTATATCATGAAATCAACCAAGTTGGGGTATAATTACCTCTCAGACCTTGACTGAATAACATTTAACGTCAAAACAGACAAGACTACTTACTCGAATAATCAATACCATACAACTGATTATTCACCTTTAAACACATATACATTTTCTCTTTCTATTCCTACGAGATTTTATTCTTATACTTCCCTTTTTAATTATACTCTTCTATTTCTAAGTTCGTTTCCTTATCGACTTCTATATAATTTGATATGTTGATTTCTAACTATCAAATTATCTTAAAAATATTCTATCTCCTTAAATTCCCGGAAAAATTCGCCATAACCTCCTTTGTACCGGGAGCATCGGGAAATTTCAAATAGCTTTCCCGGTCCTTCTTATCTCAAAAAGAAAAAGAAAAAGCCAAGCGGCTTGCCGATACGGCGCATAAAATCTCATATGGAAATTAAATACGTACCTTTTTGTCGGGCATTCTATTTATTTCACTTCTATACTTTATTCCATACCTGTCTCCTGTATGTCTATACCTGTCCAATCTATTTTAACTATACCAATCGTTTTAACTCAATTTGTTAATTTAATCTTGTTACTTAACTTTTCAGTCTATTTCACTTTCTTATTTGAACATGACATGTTCAAATATATTTTAACTGCATATTAACAAATTCTAATTATACTCATACTCTTGTTCCCTTATCGACTTCTTATTCAAATTCCAAATCAATTCTATTTGAATTCTTTTTATTTAAACTTCGTTTGAATTCTATTTGCATCCCTATATTTAAACTTCATTTGAATTCTATATTCAAATTCTATGTTTAAATTCCATTTAAATCCTATATTCAAATCGTTTAAAGTCCATTTGAATTTCTATATTCAAATCTATAGTTCAAAGTCCATTTGAATTTTCTATATTCAAATTCTATAGTTTAAAGTCCATTTGAATTTCTATATTCAAATTCTATATTCAAAGTCTATTTAAATTTCTCTTTTCAAATTCCATAGTTAAACTCCATTTGAATTCTATTATTCAAATTCTATTTTCAAAGTCTACTTGAATTTCTCTTTTCAAATTCTATATTCAAGGTCTATTTGAATTTCTCTTCATTACTTATAAACAACGTTTATAACTTCAATTCAAATCCCCCCTTTCATTTATAAACAACGTTTATAAATTCAATTCAAATCCCATATTCCATTTATAAACAACTTTATAAATTCGATTCAAATTCCATCCTTTCATTTATAAACAAAGTTTATAAATTCAATTCAAATTCCACATTTCCATTTATAAACAACTTTATAAATTCGATTCAAATTCCATCCTTTCATTTATAAACAAAGTTTATAAATTCAATTCAAATTCCACATTTCCATTTATAAACAAAGTTTATAAATTCAATTGCTTGTTTATATATATATTCAAAACAAGTTAATGTTTCTATACTTCATTTAAAATTCAAATTCTATTTATAAAAATAGAATTCCCCTTTTAAATTTCAAATACCCTTTTTGATATTTTTATAAATCAATATCCCAAGCCCCAGTGATATTTTAAACAATCAATCAACCAATTTTCAATCATTTGATTTTTAACACATCATATATGAATATATACGAAATCAAACAAACAACAACAGATAATATATTTTTGAGGAATCCAGTTGGATTCCTCCAACCTGTTTTCCTGCATCCACAGACGTTAGTCAACATAGTAATACCCATCCTGCTTCGAGGCAGGATATCGCGGTATAGAAGGTCATCCACTAATCATAGCGTGGGGCGTATAGGGTAATCATCCGCTATGAAACCGTGGGCATCCGCTAATGAAACTGCGGGAATCCAACCAATCATCAACTCAATATATATATATATATATAATAGTCAACCAATCCTAAATAACTATATATATTTTTAAAACAATCAGATAGCATTCAAACAAGCACAGACAATTATTTTTAACTATATAAAAATAATTTCTAAATAAATGTTGAGTGAGGTTTACTCACCAGATTTTCCTACTGGCATTCCATTATCGATTCTTTTGCATTGGTTTTCAAAGTTAATTCCAATCGACTCCAAGAATTTGCAAATCAACTCCAACTCGTACAGTTTGCAACTATAAACCTAACGTGATATATGGTGTTAGGTTTTTGACTTTAAATGAGTTTGCAAATTTTAATTTATAATTTATTGACTAACATAAATAAATTATAAACTAAATTAGCATTGATTATTTACCTTAATTTCTCTTATAAACATTTCTTCCTCGTGCCTTGAACAAAGTCGTGAGCCCTTCTGAATCAAGCCCAACATCTCCAGCTTCACATCAACCCACTTCCTACAATATAACCATACCGCCGACATCCATCAATTTCACCAGACCAGACCTTCCCAGTATTGACTTGTTCCTTGAATTATCATTACGAACTCTAGCTTGCAACAAAACCCAGGTCGGCCTCTTCGTCAAATCATCCAAGCAACAGAACTTTGCACTACTACAGATCCTGACTCGTAAACTGCTCCTTCACCAACCCTTTTTCCTGCGCCATTTCTCCCTTCAACTCACCACTAAACTGATGACGCCATTAATGCCATAACCACATCGGTGACTCTGGCTTCCATCCCTCCTTCAAATCCTGTTTGCAAGCTACCCTGACCCACCGATTAAAGCTCGATGACCATCTTTGCATCGCGACCTGGCACCACTCTAAATCTGGAGCGACAGTATCGACTTCACCCCCGCTGAACAATCGCGATGACCTATCCCCTCTCAAATCGAACAACCTTGCCTCCCAATCTCCAAAGTCGACGTCGAAGTGTGCTAAATCCGACCATGACAGCAATTGCGGTGAACCCTAGATCATTGTGAAAAGAAGGAATCGCGGTTTCATGTAATCGGGTTTTGTTTTTGATTTCTGATTGTAAGTGGCGGCCATTCTATTTATAAAGGGGATTTCATTTGGGTTTGGATTAGAATTTAAGTGGCCGACATTCTTGCCTTGGTGTTTTATTTATGTCCATCAAAAGGAGAAGGGTGTATTTTTATTTTATTTTAAAATAAACCGATATCTTTTAAATTGAAATATTCCTTGATTGCGAACTCGTTTCTGAACCCAACGAGTGACAATCTTAGGGTAATAGCCCTGTTCTGGACACACTGGGACAAGTCACGAAGTCCAATTCGATCTTCTGGAGAAGATAATAATTTAAATCCTATATAAATTAAATTCCAGAACAATTAATTCCCTCGACAATAAATTAATGTTATCGTTATTATTCAGTTTTGAATTTCTGTTGATTATCTGAATCAATTTCAGTATAGTCTGAACTCTTGAATTCAATTAACTTCGTATTTCGAAAATTAAATAAATTCAAAGTAAATCATCTTTCTGCTTTTAAATCGATAATCAAATATAAAATTTCTTTTATATTTTTATTTCAATATTTAAACCTCATTAAATATTCTAAATTTACCGACGAAATATCCGGGTCATTACATTTTGAATCAGCAAACAGGCATCAATCTGATTTATTTCAGACATCTTTTTTCTGGGCAAAACAAATTCCTTGCCTCTTTTAAATATGAAAACATATATATATATATATGATATGTGTGTGTAACCATTAAGGAAGACTTTTGAAACACCCCACCCTCAATTAAGGTCACTCACAAAGGGAATGCCTTAACTTTGGTGGAGGTTTGTAAGTAAAAGTCACAGATAAAACACAAGACAGATATAAACACATATATATAAGCAGCGGAAAATCAACAGACTTTTTATTTCATAAATATGTGTTCATACAAAACATTTCCATAACTGTCACATAATAACTTCCAAAACATTACAACATCATTTCTGTCTTGATTATTAAATAAAGAAGCATAAAACATAATTAAAACTGCATAAATCCCCATAGAACGTGTCCAACAACCATAGCCAAGGAAAGAGAGTCCAAACCGTATATCTACTATCTTGAAGCTTGCAAAGAGTCTGACTAAGCTGGGTTGTTTCCTCCCTGTGGACCTGTGGGGAAACGGAAGAAAAGAAGACGAAAGAAAATAGGGTCAGACATAAAGCCTGGTAAGTCTAGTGACTCTTCAGTATGTGAATAAGAAAAAGGCAGGATAGGTATAAACTGGAAATAGGAAAGTATCACAAACTAAGGTAAAGCAGTTTGAATCGAATATACTATCGCACCCCACACTATATCTCTGCACCTACTAGTACTATCTTAACTGGCACCCCATGATCAAGGCGAAGTGATCCCTTTCTAAAGATTGGCTCCTACTCGCATAATCATCTGTGTCTTACTGCCCCCAAAGATTGTAGGTACCTATGCTGGTCCCACCATGGGGTGTATCAAGTCCCATGGTGGAGGCTCGACACAATCCTTAGAATGCATATTTTATACTACTGGTGCCCCCAGTGCCTTGTTTGTCTGCTTCGAAGTGTGTGCACGCCCGCACTCCGTTAAACCCACACTATTGCACCCACCGCCGTCACTTTTGACCGCTTACAATCAGCCCAGTAATCGTGCCCCACCCTGCCTAGTTTCAGGGTACCAAGATACCTAATTGGGTTACTGCTGAAATGGGTCCCCGTTACTAGGGTTTTCTAGTCAAACATGTTAAGTGGTTAAGTGTCTGTATTTACCTAACCCCACCCATCAGTTTAATTAACATGTTGAATTGGTTAAGTGTTTTTGGTTAACTTAACCCTACCATCCTGACTTGTCTGTCCTTAGCTTTGTAAAGCACCGACCACTCACATTAGACAGATATTGTTACGGTTACTGGATGTGCCGATCGGTTCCGGGCAGGTTTACACCGTAACTCAGTCTAACCTCGGGTCCATATTGGGCTCAATGCTTAACCACCCACATTGGATAGGTATTGTTGTGACTACTGGACAGCCGGGCGGGTTCGGGCAGGTTTACATCACAACTCAATCCAACCTCGTGTTAAGCATATTCGTATTTTCTAAATTTACATATTTGTCTTTATTACTTGTTATATGTAAATTTGTCAACAATTAAATGTTGTGGCCCACTTTCCAAGTTTAACTTTTTTTGTATAAGAATTTATACCATTCAAGTGCCACCATTTTTGGCATGTGACAAACATGCCAATTTCATATACTTTTACGTCAAGTTTTCAATAATTACCAATTTTCCCAACGTTACCCCGTCTAATTATTAGGCTAACAATCTTAGCCTAATTTTCGTTCGCATGGTTTTTAACATATAGTATTAGGCTTAAAACTTAGCCTAATTTAGCGCACACAAAGATGGCATAAGGGAATTCATAAACATAAACATGACATATATGTAAACTTGGCATTTTTGGCATAGTCAATATGAACATCATAGTTGTGAACTTGCAAAATAGTCAATATACATATATGTGAATTTGCAACATAGACTGAATCATGGGTTTCAACTTGTCATGTGAACTTGCATTAAAAAGGGGAATCTGACTAAATAGGTGTCACATGAATTAGCATATGATTTAGAGAACATAAGCCTAAACATATTTAGATCTAGGCATAACATCGAACATCACTAGCATATGACAAGAATATAACATGTCAAAAAAGTATGTACAATTTCATCGCATGTGTGAACTAGATCCAAATCATGTTTACTACTATAACATAAAACTTGTATTAAAGTGGATCTTGGCATGGATCCAATTATGAACTTTGCAACTTTTGTATAAACATATTAGCATGTATATGAACTTAGGCATAGAGGTTTTAGCATATATATATATATATATATACATGAAATCTTAATCACATACAACCTATATAATCACATAAACATATAGGTGTCGATTGCAACATGAACTATACAACTTGCATGTGATTCTAAATGTATAATAGGATCAATATCAACTCAACTATACCACAAACATCACAATACCACAATCATTTCAATACATAGATGTGAATTAACATCGTTGTTACACAATAACACAATTCCATTTCCATTTTACATCGAATCAAATCCTAACTTTTATTCACATCGGAAAAATCACTATACTTACAACAAAAGACGGTCTTGTTTCCTGATTTCTGAGTTCTGAATTTGAATTGCTGTCCTTTGGGTAGACAAACGTTGATTTGATTCTTGTTTTACATTAATTTGGCTCATCTCTAAGCTTTTTTACAAGTGGAGGCTACTCTTGGCTTCCTTCCAGCAGCATGATGGCTCTAGCTCTATTTTATTTGTGTGAATTTAGGTTGAGACTAGGTTGTTTATATAAGATTTCAAACTAATTAGAGCCGTCGATGAAGCTAGAGTTAATCAAGGCCATCCATCTCAAGAGAAGCCAATCAGAAAGTGACAAGTCAGCCCTAGTGACACACCAGAGCTCAGAAATTCGACCCGAACCCGACCAGGCCAGCCAGGGCCTGACCAAGCAGGTTTCTGCTCGGCCAGGGCGCACTTGGCAGGTGCGCCAGTGCAAATTTGTACTGGTGCACTTCCCAAGTGCGCCAGTGCATTTTTGTTCTGGTGCACTTCCCAAGTGCTCCAGTGAATTCTGGCCCGTTTTTGGTTTTTCTGCCTAATTTCGTTAGTCCATATCTTCTTCATACGGTATCCGTTTTACACAAACTCGGATCTATCTCAAGCAGAATTCCGAGACGAACGCAGTGGCGTAACCCGTTTCCCTTAATTCCATCATTTAGAATTAATTATACTTTAATTTGTTATGTTACAGTTAACAGAAAATTCGTGGTGTTACATTCTCCCCTCCTTAAATGATTTCGTCCCCGAAATCTTCAAGTCTAGGAGAACGTAAGTCCTAACATCTAATCGTCCATCTACTCAACAATCAAGAATAGGCATCCATTGTCCTTAAAAGAATTCTAATGCTTCATGATCATATGCATAATGTGTGTATATGTCCTTATCTAATGTAAAATCAAGCGGTCTACTAATTCTGTTGACCTCCTTAGTGCGAATCATGTAAGTGTCATGAATCCATTATGTATGCAAATTTTTCCCTACTCATAATTCTACATGAGTGCACAACCATACATACAAATGCGACATCCATATGACGACATATCAAGTTTCAACCACATACAAATATAAATACATATATGCATATGAAATATGAAGTGACTGAGCCGATCTAAAACCTAGGTTGTGTGTGTATATGCATCCACGAGCAACCACTTGCAGCCATCAACCATAACATGTTTCAAGTACATGTTTACATCCAAAGGGTTTCTACCGAAGGATAAAGGATAATATCGAGGAGATATACCTAAAAAGATAGATACAAGCACAACTTAAGGAAAAAGAGAGATCAAAGGTGTACCCTCAAAAAGAAAAGGGTAGGCCGCGCGTATTCTGTCCTCAGTTTTCCAAGTCGCGTCTTCCTCGGCGTCGCTCCACTGAACCTTGATGAGCTTGACTTCGTGGTTGCGTAGTTTTTTATTTCAGTTCCTATGATTCGAGTTGGAACTCTCCTCACAGTTGCTTCGCGTTCCACTTCGGCTTCTTCTAGAATGCTTGGCTCCACCACTTCTGCAGATTCATGTAGACATTTTCGGAAATGAGAAACGTGAAAGACGTTGTGAATTCCAGCCAATCTTTCAGGCAGCTCTACTCTATAAGCCATTTTCCCAATCTTCTCGATGATAGGGAACGGTCCAACAAATCTTGGTTCTAGCTTTCCTGCGGATCCAAAGCGAACGATGTTCCTTAAAGGAGATACCTAAAGGAAAACCCTGTCCCCAACCATAAACTCAAGGTCGGTCCTTCTTTTGTCTGCGTAGGATTTCTGTCTATCTTGGGTAGTCTTCATTCTTATTTGTATCAAGTCTACTTTTTCAGAAGTCTCTCTAATCATGTCTGGCCCAAGTATAATCTTGTCAGTAGACTCCCACCAACAAGTTGGTGATCGGCAAGGTCTTCCATACAAAGCTTCGAAGGGCACCATACCAATGGTGGCTTGGTAACTGTTGTTGTAGGCGAATTCCACTAAAGGAAGATGATCCTCCCAAGTCCCTCCGAAGTCAAGAACGCATAGTCTCTAAAGATCTTCTAATACTCTATTCACCCTTTCTGTCTGACCATCAGTTTGGGGGTGACAGGCCGTGCTCAAGCATAACTGTGCGCGTACAACTTCTTGCAAACTCTGCCAAAATTCGCTCGTGAAGATGGGATCTCTGTCACTCACTATGCTGGAGGGTGTTCCATGGAGTCGAACTATTTCCTTGAGATAAAGAGAAGCTAGAGACGAGTTAGTCCTTCTACTCTTGACGGGTATAAAGTGGGCGGTTTTAGTAAGCCTGTCCACTATTACCCAAATGCTAGTATTTCCCCTTCTTGACCTAGGCGACCCATCAATGAAGTCCATTGAAATGCTATCCCACTTCCATTGGGGGACTTCTAGAGGATGAAGTAGTCCTCCAGGCTTCTTTTGTTCTGCCTTGACCTGTGGGCATGTCACGCACTTAGAAACGAAATCTGCCACGTCCTTCTTCATGCCGCTCCAATAGAAAACTCTCTTTACGTCTTTGTACATCTTGTCTCCACCTGGATGTATTGTCATCTTCGAATGATGTGCTTCCTCGAGAACCATCTTTACTAAATCCCTTGCTTGTGGGATGCATAGCCTTCCATCCCGTCTCAGCCAACCCTTGTCATCGATGGAGTACCTATTGAGGTGACTGGAAGTTTCACCCCTGATTAGTTTATCGATCACATCAACAAGCTGAGGGTCTTCGCGTTGTGCGGCCCCAATTGAGTCTAAAAGAGTGGGCCGTACTTCTAGGGATGCCAATAAATTAGGTATAAAATTAGAGGAGGGCCTAAAGTCAAAACTGACTATATACTCCAAGCTTTGCCTTTCTACAAAGAGAGGGCTTAGGGTCGGCTTCTTTCTGCTCAACGCGTCTGCTACTACGTTGCCTTTTCCAAGAGTATAGGAAATCTCAAAATCATACGAGGCAAGGAACTCCATTCATCTTTGCTGCCTTAAGGTAAGATCTTTCTGCGAGAAAAGATACTTCAACGATTTATGGTCAGTATATAATTCGAACTTCTCACCTAGGAGATAACGACGCCAAGACTTAAGCGCAAATACGATGGCGGCCAAGTCAAGATCGTGGGTTAGGTAGTTCTTTTCATGAACTCTCAATTATCTTCCACCATAAGCTACTACCCTCCCTTCTTACATCAGAACAGCACCTAGTCCCGTACCACAAGCATCCGTGTATACTGTGAACATCTTGCTTCCATCCGGCAAAGTCAGAACTGGGGCTGTTGTGAGAGCCCTTTTAAATCGTTGGAAAGCAGACTCGTAATCCAAATCCCAAGTGAATGCCAGATTCTTCTTTGTTAGCCTTGTGAGTGGAGCTGAGATTTTCGCGAAATCCCTAATGAACTTTCGGTAGAAACCGGCCAGCCCAAGAAAGCTTCGGACTTCGGTTGCATTTCTTGGTGTCTTCCAATCTTGCACTGCCACCACCTTCGCGGGGTCCACAGCTAACCCTTCTTTGGACACTATATGTCCAAGAAATCTTACTTCTTCTCTCCAAAAGTGGCACTTGGAGAATTTGGCTTTTAGTGATGAACTTGAAGAGTTTCCATGATCTCCTTCAGATGCTGAGCATGTTCTTCCTCATTTTTTGAGAAGATCAAAATATCGTCTACGAAGACAACCACAAACTTATTGAGGAAATCTCCGATCTCCCTGCTCATTATGTCTACGAAATAAGCAGGTGTGTTTGTCAAGCCGAAAGGCATGATAAGCCACTCGAAGAAACCGTCAAGGGTTCTAAACGCCGTTTTATCAATGCTATCTTCAGCTACCCTTAGCTGATGGAACCCAGTAGCCAGATCAAGTTGGGAGAAGACCGACGCACCTACAAGCGGATCAAACAAATCATCTATTCGGGGAAGTGGGTGTCTATTCTTTTTAGTCAGCTTGTTTAGCTCCCTATAGTCCACACAAAGACATAATGAACCATCTGCCTTGGTGGTGAACACCATTGGAGCACCCCATTCCGAGATACTCCGCCTTATAAACCCCTTCTCGAGAAGCTCCTTAACTTGATTATTGAGCTCCTTTCTCTCCTTTGGAGCCATGTGTCTAACAGGCAGTGCTGGCTTTGCATTATCGCAAGATATATGCGGAAGTCTATTTCTCGCTTCGGAGGTAAGCCTTTCACCTCTTCAAAGACATCTGGATATTCCCGGACCACACTAAACGACTGCAAATTCTCAACAGAAGCATCTACCGACTCTAGATAACTAAGCATAACAGCATTCAAGGGATTACAAGAAATTTCTAGAGTGTTACCGAGTCGAGTCAAGGGTCTAACCACTCTTTTCTCACAATCAAGAATGGCACCATTACTAGATAACTAGTCCATGCCTAAGATCAGTCCATATCCTGGGAAGCCCAAAACAAAGGCATTACATTTAAAATCAACACTTAGAATAGAGATTTTCAAATCCAAGCAAACCATCGACAAATAAGCCGAGCCCCCAATTGGATTTGAAACAACAAAGGGATCTTCTACCATTCTAGTGTCTAGGTGTAGAGACTCTACTAAAGCAGATGAAATAAAGGAGTGTGATCCACCAGAATCAAAGAGAGTGCGAACTGGATGATCATAAAGATAAACTAAGCTTTCTACGGAAATATTTCTACCTCGCTCTTGTGGAGGTGCCACAAGCGCATGAACCTGTCCCCCTAAGGTGGATCCAGTCCTCTGTCCCTGCCCCCGCTTCTTTGGGCACTCCTTAGCCAAGTGTCCAGTCTCTCCACAATGGAAACAACCACCATTCATCTTCGCCTTCTTCTTTCTGCAATCTTTCGCTATATGTCCTACAATGCCACAGAAATTGCACCTTCTCTTTTCGTGGGGCTTGTTATTCTTCCCACCATTCTTGAAGTCTGTTTTCTTAGCCTGTAATCCCTCTTTCTTTTCTTGAGGCACTTCCACCTTTGCCTCTTTCTTGCCTTTATCTTCCTCGTGTAGCAGCGCCATGTCCACCAAGCTTTCATAAGTTGCTCCCATGGGTATATAGGTCATTGCAAGGCTATGTAGAGGCTCATTCAAACCTTTGACGAAGCGAAGGGCCTTCTTATGTTGGGTGTTTACTAAATCCAGCCTAAATATGGCCAGTTGATTAAACTGATTGATGTACTCCTTGATCGTCATACTTCCTTGTTTAAGAGTTAGGAACTTCTCCATTTGCAGCCTTCTTTCAGCTTGGGAGAGGAATTTCATCTCAAACCTCATCTTAAAATCTCCCTAAGTCTCCACTGGCCTCTCAGCATGGGTAACTTCCCACCAATAGGAGGCTTCATTTTTCGGCAACCACACTGCTAGGTGTATCTTTTGCCTATCGTCAACTTCGAAGATGACGAACAAATCTTCAGTCTCCTTCAGCCAGTTCCTTGCTGCCACAAATGATTCAGTTCCAAAAAAGTCCTTTCCTTCTATAGCCTTGAAGTCTCTACATGTCTTAGCGAAAGTATTTCCACCAGGAGGAGGAGAAGGTGGAGAAACCGCTACCACTGTTGGAGGAGTAATGTCTGCTGGGCATGCACCATTGGCCCTAGCCTCTAGGTACCTTCGGTACCAGCCGGGTATCGGTACTCCTTCCGGAAGGTTAAGATCTCCAGACATGTTGGAACAAAAAGGAAAGTGTTCAAGACAAAGGATAGAGAGATAGTGCATATGGCTTTTGGTGGAATTATGCCTTTTAAAATCAAAGCTTTTTCTTGAAAACAATGCTTCTTTAAACTTCTTTTTGAAAATAGTTTCAAAAACTTTTATCTAGTTAGGTAAGTCTGTGCTCTGATACCAAGTGAAACACCCCACCCTCCATTAAGGTCACTCACAAAGGGAATTCCTTAACTTTGGTGGAGGTTTGTAAGTAAAAGTCACAGATAAAACACAAGACAGATATAAACACATATATATAAGCAGCGGAAAAACAACAGACTTTTTATTTCATAAATATGTGTTCATACAAAACATTTCCATAACTGTCACATAATAACTTCCAAAACATTACAACATCATTTCTGTCTTGGTTATTAAATAAAGAAGCATAAAAACATAATTAAAACTGCATAAATCCCCATAGAACGTGTCCAACAACCATAGCCAAGGAAAGAGAGTCCAAACCCTACATCTACTATCTTGAAGCTTGCAAAGAGTTTGACTAAGCTGGGTTGTTTCCTCCCTGTGGACCTGGGGGGGAAACGGAAGAAAAGAAGACGAAAGAAAATCGGGTCAGACATAAAGCCTGGTAAGTCTAGTGACTCTTCAGTATGTGAATATGAAAAAGGGCAAGATAGCTATAAACTGGAAATAGGAAAGTAACACAAACTAAGGTAAAGTAGTTTGAATCGAATATACTATCGCACCCCACACTATATCTCTGCACCTACTAGTACTGTCTTAACTGGCACCCGATGATCAAGGCGAAGTGATCCCTTTCTAAAGATCGGCTCCTACTCGCATAATCATCCGTGTCTTACTGCCCCCAAAGATTGTAGGTACCTATGCTGGTCCCACTATGAGGTGTATCAAGTCCCATGGTGGCGGCTCGACACAATCCTTAGAATGCATATTTTATACTACTGGTGACCCATGTGCCCTGTTTGTCTGCTCCGAAGTGTGTGCACGCCCGCACTCCATTAAAACCCACACCGTTGCACCCACCGCCGTCACTTTTGACCGCTTACAATCAGCCCAGTAATCGTGCCCCACCCTGCCTAGTTTCAGGGTACCATGATACCTAATTAGGTTACTGCTGAAATGGGTCCCCATTACTGGGGTTTTCTAGTCAAACATGTTAAGTGGTTAAATGTCTGTATTTACCTAAACCCACCCATCAGTTTAATTAACATGTTTAATTGGTTAAGTGTTTTTGGTTAACTTAACCCTACCATCCTGACTTGTCTGTCCTTAGCTTTTTAAAGCACCGACCACTCACATTAGACCGATACTGTTACGGTTACTGGATGTGCCGATCGGTTCCGGGCAGGTTTACACCGTAACTCAGTCTAACCTCGAGTCCTTATTGGGCTCAATGCTTAACCACCCACATTGGATAGGTATTGTTGTGACTACTAGACAGCCGAGCGGGTCCGGGCAGGTTTACATCACAACCCAATCCAACCTCGTGTTAAGCATATTCGTATTTTCTAAATTTACATATTTGTCTTTATTACTTGTTATATGTAAATTTGTCAACAATTAAATGTTGTGGCCCACTTTCCAAGTTTAACATTTTTGGTATAAGAATTTATACCATTCAAGTGCCACCAATTATGGCATGTGACAAACATGCCAATTTCATATATTTTTACGTCAAGTTTTCTATAATTACCAATTTTCCCTACGTTACGCCGTCTAATTATTAGGCTAACAATCTTAGCCTAATTTTCGTTCGCATGGTTTTTAACATATAGTATTAGGCTAAAAACTTAGCCTAATTTAGCGCACACAAAATTGGCATAAGGGAATTCATAAACATAAACATGACGTAGGTTTAAACTTGGCATTTTTGGCATAGTCAATATGAACATCATAGGTGTGAACTTGCAAAATAGTCAACATTCAAATATGTGAATTTGCAACATAGACTGAATCATGGGTTTCAACTTGTCATGTGAACTTGCATTAAAAAGGGGAATCTAACTAAACAGGTGTCACATGAATTAGCATATGATTTAGACAACATAAGCCTAAACATGTTTAGATCTAGGCATAACATCGAACATCACTAGCCTATGACAAGAATATAACATGTCTAAAAAGTATGTATAATTTCATCGCATGTGTGAACTAGATCCAAATCATGTTTACTACTATAACATAAAACTTGTATTAAAGTGGATCTTGGCATGGATCCAATTATGAACTTTGCAACTTTTGTATAAACATATTAGCATGTATATGAACTTAGGCATAGAGGTTTTAGCATATATATATACATAAAATCTTAATCACATACAACATATATAATCACATAAACATATAGGTGTCGATTGCAACATGAACTATACAATTTGCATGTGATTCTAAATGTACAATAGGATCAATATCAATTCAACTATACCACAAACATCACAATACCACAATCATTTCAATACATAGATGTGAATTAACATCGTTGTTACACAATAACACAATTCCATTTCCATTTTACATCGAATCAAATCCTAACTTTTATTCACATCGGAAAAATCACTATACTTACAACAAACGACGGTCTTGTTTTCTGATTTCTGAGTTCTGAATTTGAATTGCTATCCGTCGGGTAGACAAACATTGATTTGATTCTTGTTTTACTTTAATTTGCCTCGTCTCTAAGCTTTTCTACGAGTGGAGGCTACTCTTGGCTTCCTTCCAGCAACATGACGGCTCTAGCTCTATTTTATTTGTGTGAATTTAGGTTGAGACTAGGGTTGTTTATATAGGATTTCAAACTAATTAGAGCCGTCGATGAAGCTAGAGTTAATCAAGGCCATCCATCTCAAGAGAAGCCAATCAGAAAGTGACAAGTCATCCCTTGTGACACACCAGAGCTCAGAAATTCGACCAGAACCCGACCAGGCCAGCCAGGGCCTGACCAAGCAGGTTTCTGCTCGGCCTGGGCGCACTTGGCAGGTGTGCCAGTGCAAATTTGTACTGGCGCAATTCCCAAGTGCGCCAGTGCAATTTTGATCTGGCGCACTTCCCAAGTGCGCCAATGCATTCTGGCCCGTTTCTGGTTTTTCTGCCTAACTTCGTTCGTCCATATCTTCTTCATACGGTATCCGTTTTACACAAACTCAGACTCTATCTCAAACAGAATTCCGAGACGAACACAATGGCATAACCCGTTTCCCTTAATTCCATCATTTCGAATTAATTATACTTTAATTTGTTATGTTACAGTTAATAGAAAATTCAGGGTGTTACATTCTCCCCTCCTTAAAGGATTTCGTCCCCGAAATCTTCAAGTCTAGGAGAACGTAAGTCCTAACATCCAATCGTCCATCTACTCAACCATCAAACACAGGCATCCATTATATTAAAGATTTCTAATGCTTCATGATCATATGCAAAATGTGTGTATATGTCCTTATCTAATGCAAAATCAGGCGGTCTACTAATTCTATTGACCTCCTTAGTGCGAATCATGTAAGTGTCATGAATCCATTATGTATGCAAATTTTTCCCTACTTATAATTCTACATGAGTGGCAACCATCCATACAAATGCGACATCCATATGACAACATATCAAGTTTCATCCACATACAAATATAAATACATATATGCAATATGAAGTGACTGAGCCGATCTAAAACCTAGGTTGTGTGTGTATATGCATCCACGAGCAACCACTTGCAACCATAACCATAACATGTTTCAATTGCATGTTTACATCCAAAGGGTTTCTACCTAAGGATAAAGGATAATATCGAGGAGATATACCTAAAAAGATAGATACAAGCACAACATAAGGAAAAAGAGAGATCAAAGGTGTACCCTCAAAAAGAAAAGGGTAGGCCGCGCGTATTTTGTCCTCAGTTTCCAAAGTCGCGTCTTCCTCGGCGTCGCTCCACTGAACCTTAACGAGCTTGACTTCGCGGTTGCATAGCTTTTTGATTTCATTTCCTATGATTCGAGTTGGAACTCTCCTCACAGTTGCTTCGCGTTCCACTTCGGCTTCTTCTAGAATGCTTGGCTCCACGACTTCTGCAGATTCATGTAGACATTTTCGGAGATGAGAAACATGAAAGACATTGTGAATTCCAACCAATCTTTCAGGCAGCTCTACTCTATAAGCCATTTTCCCAATCTTCTCGATGATAGGGAACGGTCCAACAAATCTTGGTGCTAGCTTTCCTGCGGATCCAAAGCGAACGACGTTCCTTAAAGGAGATACCTTAAGGAAAACCCTGTCTCCGACCTCAAACTCAAGGTCGGTCCTTCTTTTGTCTGCGTAGGATTTCTGTCTATCTTGGGCAGTCTTCATTCTTCTTCGCATCAAGTATACTTTTTCTGAAGTCTCTCTAATCATGTCTAGCCTAAGTATAATCTTTTCAGTAGACTCCCACCAACAAGTTGGTGATCGGCAAGGCCTTCCATACAAAGCTTCGAAGGGCACCACACCGATGATGGCTTGGTAACTGTTGTTGTAGGCGAATTCCACTAAAGGAAGATGATCCTCCCAAGACCCTCCAAAGTCAAGAACGCATAGTCTCAAAAGATCTTCTAATACTCTATTCACCCTTTCTGTCTGACCATCGGTTTGGGGATGATAGGCCGTGCTCAAGCATAACTGTGTGCCTACAGCTTCTTGCAGACTCCGCCAAAATTCTCTCATGAAGATGGGATCTCTGTCACTCACTATGCTGGAGGGTATTCCATGGAGTCGAACTATTTCCTTACGATAAAGAGAAGCTAAAGACGAGGCAGTCCTTCTACTCTTGACGGGTATAAAGTGGGCGCTTTTAGTAAGCCTGTCCACTATTACCCAAATGCTAGTATTGCCCCTTCTTGACCTAGGCAACCCATCAATGAAGTCCATTGAAATGCTATCCCACTTCCATTGCGGGACTTCTAGAGGATGAAGCAGTCCTCCAGGCTTCTTTTGTTCCGCCTTGACCTGTTGGCATGTCACGCACTTAGAAATGAAATCTGCCACGTCCTTCTTCATGCCGCTCCAATAGAAAACTCTCTTTACGTCTTTGTACATATTGTCTCCACCTGGATGTATTGTCTTCTTGGAATGATGTGCTTCCTCAAGAACCATCTTTGCTAAATCCCTTGCTTGTGGGACGCATAGCCTTCCATCCCGTCTTAGCCAACCCTTATCATCAATGAAGTACCTATTGAGGTGATTGGAAGTTTCACCCCTGATTAGTTTATCGATCACATCAACAAGCTGAGGGTCTTCGCGTTGTGAGGCCCCTATTGAGCCTAAAAGAGTGGGCCGTACTTCTAGGGATGCCAATAAACCAGGTATAAAATCAGAGGAGGGCCTAAAGTCAAAACTGGCTATATACTCCAAGCTTTGCCTTTCTACAAAGAGAGGGCTTAGGGCCAGCTTCTTTCTGCTCAATGCGTCTGCTACTACGTTGCCTTTGCCAGGAGTATAGGAAATCTCAAAATCATACGAGGCAAGGAACTCCATCCATCTTTGCTGCCTTAAGTTAAGATCTTTCTATGAGAAAAGATACCTCAATGATTTATGGTCAGTATATAATTCAAACTTCTCACCTAGGAGATAATGGCGCCAAGACTTAAGCGCAAATACGATGGCGGTCAACTCAAGATCATGGGTTGGGTAGTTCTTATCATGAACTCTCAATTGTCTTCCACCATAAGCTACTACCCTCCCTTCTTGCATCAGAACAGCGCCTAGTCCCGTACCACAAGCATCCGTGTATACTGTGAACATCTTGCTTCCATCTGGCAAAGTCAGAACTGGGGCTGTTGTGAGAGCCCTTTTTAATCGTTGGAAAGCAGACTCGCAATCCAAATCCCAAGTGGACGCCAGATTCTTCTTTGTTAGCCTTGTGAGTGGAGCTGAGATTTTCGCGAAATCCCTAATGAACTTTCGGTAGAAACCGGCAAGCCCAAGAAAGCTTCGGAATACGGTTGCGTTTCTTGGTGACTTCCAATCTTGCACTGCAACCACTTTCGCGGGGTCCACAACTAACCCCTCTTTGGACACTATATGTCCAAGAAATCTTACTTCTTCCCTCCAAAAGTGACACTTAGAGAATTTGGCTTTTAGCTGATGAACTCGAAGAGTTTCCATGACCTCCTTCAGATGCTGAGCATGTTCTTCCTCATTCTTTGAGAAGATCAAAATGTCGTCTACGAAGACAACCACAAACTTGTTGAGGAATTCTTTGAACACCCTGCTCATTAGGTCTACGAAATAAGCGGGTGCATTTGTCAAGCCGAAAGGCATGACAAGCCACTCGAAGAAACCGTCTGGGGTTCTATACGCCATTTTCTCAATGCTATCTTCAGCTACCCTTAGCTGATGGAACCCAGTAGCCAGATCAAGTTGGGAGAAGAGAGTCGCACCTACAAGCTGATCAAACAAATCGTCTATTCGGGGAAGCGGGTGTCTATTCTTTTTAGTCCACACAAAGACGTAATGAACCATATGCTTTGGTGGTGAACACCACTGGAGCACCCCATTCCGAGATACTCCGCCTTATAAACCCCTTCTCGAGAAGCTCCTTAACTTGCTTACTGAGCTCCTTTCTCTCCTTTGGAGCCATGTGTCTAACAGGCAGTGCTACGGGCTTTGCATTATCGACCAGATATATGCGAAAGTCTATTTCCCACTTCAGAGGTAAGCCTTTCACCTCTTCAAAGACATCCGATATTCCCGGACTACTCTAACCGACTGCAAATTCTCAACAGAAGTGTCTGGTGACTCTAGATAACTAAGCATAACAGCAGTCAAGAGATTACAAGAAATTTCTAGAGTGTTACTGAGTCGAGTCAAGGGTTTAAACACTCTTTTCTCACAATCAAGAATGGCACCAATACTGGATAACCAGTCCATGCCTAAGATCCGTCCATATCCTGAGAAGCCCAAAACAAAGGCACTACATCTAAATTCAACACTTAGAATAGAGATTTTCAAATCCAAGCAAACCATCGAAAAATAAGCCGAGCCCCCAATTTGATTTGAAACAACCAAGGGATCTTCTACCACACTAGTGTCTAGGTGCAGAGATTCTACTAAAGCAGATGAAATAAAGGAGTGTGATACACCAGAATCAAAGAGAGTGCGAACTGGATGATCATAAAGATAAACTAAGCTTTCAACGAAAATATTTCTACCTCGTTCCTGTGGAGGTGCCAATAGCGCATGAACCTGTCCCCCTGAGGTGGATCCAGTCCTCTGTCCCTGCCCCCGCTTCTTTGGGCAGTCCTTAGCCAAGTGTCCAGTCTCTCCACAATGGAAACAACCACCTTTCATCTTCGCCTTCTTCTTTCTGCAATCTTTCACTAAATGTCCCATAATGCCATAGAAATTACATCTTCTCTTTTTGCGGGGATTGTTGTTCTTCCCGCCTTTCTTGAAGTCTGTTTTCTCAGCCTGTAAACCCTCTTTCTTTTCTTGAGGCACTTCCACCTTTGCCTCTTTCTTGCCTTTATCTTCCTCGTGTAGCAGTGCCATGTCCACCAAGCTTTCATAATTTGCTCCTATGGGTATATGGGTCATTGCAAGGCTGTGTAGAGGCTCATTCAAACCTTTGCGAAGCGAAGGGCCTTCTTATGTTGGGTGTTTACTAAATCCAACCCAAATCTGGCCAACTGATTAAACTGTTTGACGTACTCATTGATCACCATATTTCCTTGTTTAAGAGTTAGGAACTTATCCATTTGCAGGCTTCTTTCAGCTTCGGAGAGGAATTTCATCTCAAACCTCATCCTAAAGTCTTCCCAAGTCTCCACTGGCCTCTCAGCCTGGGTAACTTCCCACCAATAGGAAGCTTCATCTTTCAGCAACCACACTGCTAGTTGTATCTTTTGCCTGTCGTCAACTTCGAAGATGACGAAAAAATCATCGGTCTCCTTCAGCCAGTTCCTTGCTACCACAAATGATACAGTTCCAAAAAAATCCTTTCCTCCCATAGCCTTGAAGTCTCTACATGTCTTACAACAAACGACGATCTTGTTTTTTGATTTCTGAGTTCTGAATTTGAATTGCTATCCTTTGGGTAGACAAACATTGATTTGATTCTTGTTTTACTTGAATTTGGCTCGTCTCTAAGCTTTTCTACAAGTGGAGGCTACTCTTGGCTTCCTTCCAGCAGCATGACGGCTCTAGCTCTATTTTATTTGTGTGAATTTAGGTTGAGACTAGGGTTGTTTATATAGGATTTCAAGCTAATTAGAGCCATCGATGAAGCTAGTGTTAATCAAGGCCATCCATCTCAAGCGAAGCCAATCAGAAAGTGACAAGTCAGCCCTAGTGACACACCAGAGCTCACAATTCGATCAGAACCCGACCAGGCCAGCCAGGGCCTGACCAAGCAGGTTTCTGCTCGGCCTGGGCGCACTTGGCAAGTGCACCAGTGCAAATTTGTACTGGCGCACTTCCCAAGTGCGCCAGTGCAATTTTGTTCTGGCGCATTTCCGAAGTGCGCCAGTGCATTCTGGCCCGTTTCTGGTTTTTTTTCTTAACTTCATTCGTCCATATCTTCTTCGCACGGTATCCGTTTTACGCAAACTCGGACTCTATCTCAAGCAGAATTCCAAGACGAACACAATTGCTTAACCCATTTCCCTTAATTCCATCATTTAGAATTAATTATACTTTAATTTGTTATGTTACAGTTAACAGAAAATTCAGGGTGTTACAACTTTAACATGAAAATCTAGGACTAACAGACTCTTACAATATATTCAATCATTATTTTGGTGTTATTGAATCTGCTTGTCTAATCTCTTCCTGCAAAACAAGATTAGTCAAAAATATATATGCCTATGTATAGTTGTCATAGTCAAAATACTTATATAGCGAAATCCAAACAATATATATATATATATATATGCTCAATTGACCCCATCTAGAAAAGTGACGAAAAAAGCCCAAATGATTGAAGCAGATAAAATTTAAAAATAAATTTTATGTTTGCATGTTAAATTGTTTCTTTTCTAGTTTACTGCGGTTTTCTAATGTGATAGGATCGATGGATGACTAAACATAATTTGAGCTCACACAGAAGATAAATTATATAGAAGTGAGTGACTAAGTGCGAGTGAATCATGTATTCCAGTGTTTGTAGTGAGGAAGTGCCTGTGGAAATGTAATTGAATATGTGTAACAAGAAAATGTTTGTACGACTGTGATCATAATAGAGATGGAAGAAAAATGTGTACTGTTTGAAAATATAATAGAATATTTTTTAGGATAAAATATTTTTTCATACAATAAATTCTGGGTTAAATATTCAATTATCGCAAAAAAAAATTTGATTGTGCAAAATAGAATAGTAAATATATAAACACATTTACAGAAAAATATACATATTTTTATCATCATACAAAAATCATATTAATATATTCAACAACCTTTCCCTTTTGAGGATAACAAACATATATTAAGATTTCGCAGTGTATGTGAGTGTTTTTATCATGATATGTGCATGCTCTCCTTATTCAAGTACTCCCCCTCAAAAATGCATGAGGAAATTAAAATTCAACTGAATTTCAAATATTAAAACATTCTTGATTTATTCACTCATCTATCAAATTCTTAACCAGTCTCCGCTTTTTTCATCATCAAAAGAATAACACGAATCGAAATAGTGATAAACATAGACTAGAAATATAAATTCAAACTAAGAGGAAAATATATATCATAAATCTCATTTAATCTAACAAAAATCATAATATTTCTCAAACTAGAAACAAATTTCACTTTTCTGAATGATGGATTTACAATCGATTTTATAAAATGAAGAGAGTTTTTAAATTTCAAATACAGGAATTTGAATTCCAAACATATTTTAAATTTAAGAACAAATTAAATATTTTAAGAACTTACAAACCACACGTAACCGTTAGGACTTTTAAATGGAGGTAGTAGTTACTTAAAGAAGTTGTTAAGTATTTTCTAACCATGCATAACCGTTAGAAATTTTAAATGAGATTAGAAATATACTGTTTTCACTTAAAAAGCTTATTTGTTCAGGGTAATAAGTTTAAAGGACATCACTTCTAGAAAATTAGTTTTAAGGACAATTCTGCATGAAAAGGATAAAAGAGGTAATCTTTTTATGTTATAACTTAAAAAACAACAATTTTTATCTTTTTCCTGTATAACTTAAAAAGATAACCGCTTTTATTTTTCCATGTAGAATTGTTTTTAAAATTATTATTTCAGAAATGTTGTCCTTAAAAATTATTACCCTACAAAAAGAAGTCCTTTAACCTAATTTCCACTAACTTTTATCCGTCCCTTATATAAGTTCCATCCAGGCATAACCATGAGGATTTTTAAATGATAATGGAAGCACATATACAGAGATTAAGATGATTCACTCATGCATAACTGTGAGGACATTTGAATGAGAGTGAATACCTAGGATAACAATATTTTTTAAAAGTGTTTCCTTATTTCCAGAACATAATTTAAACTCTTCACATTGTATAAAACTATGATGAATGATAGAAAGATGATAGTAAAATAAAATGATCATGAAATAAGCAT
This sequence comes from Allium sativum, assembly GCA_030737875.1. Classification (NCBI taxonomy): domain Eukaryota; kingdom Viridiplantae; phylum Streptophyta; class Magnoliopsida; order Asparagales; family Amaryllidaceae; genus Allium; species Allium sativum. Next base: position 972,449,071 of record CM060915.1, on the reverse strand, counting down.
TAATTCAAAAATATTATAAAACCTTGTCTAATCATCATGGCATCTAAAATAATATTATTTTTCTTGTTATATTATAGTCACAAATCATCATAATTTCAGAAATATAAAATTAATTTTGACGAGCTCAAAAAGAGCTCAGTTTGTCAATTGTTTAATTTTTTAGCAAACAATCAAAAATACTTCTAAAATCTGAAATATAGGAAGACAAATTTTCTATAAGAGAGATTTTGTAAACTTGGATATCACTTGCAGTTCTGATTGCCCATTGTGGCACTACACGATATCTCAGACAATGATTTTTCAACTAGCTTATTGTGCAAACATCATACTCACTCAAACATTTTTAATAAATTCAATTCTTTTAATCAAATCTACGAATTTCCAGTTTTAGAAGAAGATTTACAAAGGAATTTCTTCATAGCATTTTTATCAGGCGCAAGGGTGATGTAACACCCCACATCCGTTAGTGTCACTCACAAAGGGAATGCACTAAGTTCTGTGGAGCATTTAGGGTAAAAGATGCAGATAAATTACAAGACAGACAGAAATTAAACAGCGGAAAATAAAACTTTACTTTATTGATAAGATAGTTTGTACAACAATTGTATTCCAATATCAGAGTATCATCTGTCTTACAAAATAAAGAAGCATAAAACAACATTTATATTCCCCAATGTAGCAAGAGCCAGCCAGAGCATCTGAAAAGAGAATCCAAGCAAAACTTCGACAAATCTTCAAGCTGGGAAAGAGTGACAGTCCAACTTAACCTGAGTTATACTATTCCCTCCTTTACTACCTGGGGGGGGGGGGGGGAACGGAAGAAAAGAAGATGAAAGAAAAACAGAGTCAGACATAAAGCCTGAGTAAGTTCAGTTACTTCTAGCATGTGAACATCGAAAAACAAAACGACATGAATTAACCGAATACAAGATAACACCATGATGACAGGGTCAGCAAGATTAGACAAGATTAACACAAGATATGCTAAGATAAGATAAACTGGGTATGCTCTAATACTTTCGCCGCTTCGCTACTTCCTTGTTATACTGGTTTCTATATCTCTGCACCACCTAACTAGTGTCCCAACTAGTAACGATAACGTGATCCCAATCCCTGTAGTTTCCACTGCCTTCAGGCATACATTTATTATTTATTACCTAGATCTAATCTAGGGTTTTCTATCAAGTGCTTTCTAGATTCAACTAGAGTTTACGCTATCTGCTGAACGCTTCTCGGATTCAGGGTTTATGCCACCTAGTCCAACTAGGGATTATGGTGCCTGTCGAACGATGCCCCCAAGTCTAGGACACACTACCTAGAGTGGTATATGTTCCTAGACTTCCCTACGCATGTATCGCGAATCGTTATCGCTTGTCTAGATGCACATGTCCTGTAATGTGCGGCCCGAGTCTTGTGGCAGGGCAAATCAAGAAACACAGAACTCGGTCGGGAGCTTTCAGATATCTGCCGATGCAGATGCTAAGGTCTGTTTTTATTCCAGTGGCTATGGTCCCACTTGACCCCTCCCTCAACTAATGAAAGGCACACCTTGAAAAATGAGAACTATACGCAGGCCCCCTATGCCCCACTAAACTATGACCATCCTCACCCATAACTAGATAGCAAGTATATGGTCTTTTGGAGTTCTCCACCTTTCCGCTTCACGTATCTCGACTAACTCAAGATGGATGGTAGACGAAGAGTTGCTATCACAGGGCTACCGTTTTCTCGCCGAATCACGCTGGTCCATCCTAGTCTTTAGGTTGCCATATATTGCAACCAAGGCATACCCTTGCTTCTTCTAACGCATACCTTAACCTCTGTGAGCCCAGGAGGATCATCTGCAGCCTCACAGAGGGATACCAAGAGTACCCTTACGTCCCCTCGAAGCCTCGGGCTTCGTAACCCAATTCGTTGGAGCCTTCTTTAAAATTAGATGGACGTTCGCTCCTTCTCGTGTTATACTAAGAATTACTACTTAGTTTTGTTAACTAAGGTTTACCACTTAGTATCCAGAATCGTTGTTTTCTTAACTAAGGTTTACTACTTAGCTCCTTTTAACTAAGGTTTACTACTTAGTTCTCTTTCTCGTCAATTTGGATTGGTTAAGTGTCATTAGTCAATTCAAACTAACTTAACCCTCTTCATTTATCCTGTTAAACTGGTTAAGATTTATCAGTAATTCATGTTGACTTAACCCTACCACAAACCAAGTTATATTGGTTAAGTATTTCTTATTACTTAACCCTATTCATTCATCCTGTATTGGTTAAGTGTTCCTTTTTTTTAACTTAACCTTGCCCATCTGTTTGAACTAACATTTTATTAATGGTTAAGTATTATCCCTTCATGTTTTAGACTTAACCCTATTCATTTAACATAATCTGATGGTTAAGTGTTCAAGTTTACTTAACCCTGTGGTCTAGTCCAGCTAACATATCAAATTGGCTAAGTGTATTAAATTTTACTTAACCACAACCTCTAGTCTAGTTAACATGTTAATTTGGATAAGTGTTTTCTTAGTTACTTACCCCCTACAAATCTTGTCTTGTTACGATGTTAAGTTTGGTTAAGTGACCCTATGGACTTAACCCTCCCATTCTAGCTTAACTGTGTTAAGTTGGTTAAGTGTTCCTATGGACTTAACCCTCCCATTCTAGCTTAACTGTGTTAAGTGTCTGTATGAACCTAACCCCACCCATCGGTTTGGTTATCATGTTGAATTGGTTAAGTGTCTTAGTTAACTTAAACCTACCATTCTTGTTCTAGCTTTAACTAAATAAATTATAGCCGCGACCACTCACATTAGACAGATATTATTGCGATTACTGGATGTGTCGGTTGGTTCCGGGCAGGTTTACATCGCAACTCAGTCTAACCTCGGGTTAGGCATATTCGTGTTTTCTAAGTTCAAAGGGTTTTGATTAATTTCCAAATCAGGTTTTGAAAGTAACCATCCCGTCCGTCGGATCAGTTAGGGATAGCCAGGGAGAGCAGGAAACTTGTATTTTCCAAACCCAAGCCTAGATACTATCCTCTCTGTCACCTTATAACTTTCTGGTGTGTTATTAAAAGAGATGTCGTTAATAAACCTTTCTTTTGTATATATTTATATTGTTAACAATTTATCCTCAAAGCCCACTTTCCCTTTCTAAATAAATTTTGGCCTATACCATACTCATTTATCATGCCCACTAATGGACTTATATTCTCGGCCCAAATTTTGATTTGCCTATCTTACAGTTTATAGAAATTTAGATCCAACATCCTCATTTACAGTTCATGCCAAAAACTAGATTTTATATTCTAGTTTACAGTTTATGCCAAACTAGATTTCATATTCTAGTTCACCATTTATGCCCAAAACTAAATTTGCATACCAACTACCTACTTTGTGGCCCGTTTAACCATTTACCATTTACGCCCAATGTATGTAAATTATTCACAATTATGCTAATATACTTGTCATGCTTGATTTAGCCACCCAGTTTTGATTTAATATTCTAATTTCAATTCATGTCAAAACTAGACTTTTTATTCTAATTTTCATCTTAATAGTCATGCTATAATGCATGTTCCCAAATTATGCCAATTTCCAAGTTTAGTCAATTTCATGTTTTTCCCAAAACGTATTCCCATCGTTCGTAAAATCGTGATTCAACCTAGATTATAAATAAATCTAGATTCATGGATAAAAGGGAATGAACCAAAATGCCATGAAATAATAGACATAATAACTGGCATAAGATGATAATTCACAGGCATATAGATCTGGTAATATTACGACATGAAAAGGGTTGAATAGTATAGGTTCAAGAACATGGGTAAACCTAACTTAATAGGTAAATTCCCAAGATCAAGATCCAAGGATAACTAGAAATAGAAAGTCGAGCCTAGATCCAATATAATGCCAGTTTGGGGTACAACATTGTTTTGTAACTACAGTGTCATGGGCATAAATAATAACCTTATATCCATAGTCATAGGAAATAAATCCTCACAGTTAATGAATCACAGTCATAAGCGATGTTCATAGTCAAAGGAAAATAATTCTCACAGTCATGAGTCACAGTCATAGGCAATGTTCATAGGCAATGTTCATAGTCAAAGAGGCATATGGTTTTAAGGTCCATAGTTTCATAGTCACAGTCTTATTGGTCATCGAATCATAACAGTTCTTAATTAGGTCCAAGGATATAAGCACTGATTCGAACAGAAAGATTTGGCATATTCTTTTATTCCTTTAATTTCATGTCACGAATAGAGAAAACGTTCAAATCTAAAAAGTAACCGACTTACAGAGATTATATTAGATTCCTAGAAAAACAGTCGTTGAAGTCGTTTGAATCTTCACTTGAATCCTAGCTTATTTTGAATCTCCTCTTGAAGGTCTTGAGCAGCATTTCCTCGTCTTGATTTATATTATTTTATTTATTATTTAATTTAGTGGAGGAGAAGAAGCCATGTCCACCAAGAATCTTTGCAGCATAAGGTTAGAGAAGAATTGTGAATGGAGAAGGAGACTAGGGGCTGTTTATATAGGATTAGGCGGACGAACCTAGGCAGAAAACGAGACCAGGTACATCAGAATGCACCCAGGCTCAAAAGTGGGTTTTTGCACCCAGGTCGACACCCATGTCGACTGGGCAGTCGACCTGGTCAGGGGGGTCGACTACCCAGTCGACTCCCCAGTCAATCTGGGTCCTGGGCGGGAATTTTCCCGCCCAGCCCGCTTCTGGGTTTGAATTCGAATTTCGAATTCGAATTTCGAGCTGTTTTCTGTTTTGAAAATTCCTGAAACTTCGGAGAGTCATAACTTCTTCATATGGACTCCGATTTACGCAAACTCGGACTCGTTTCCAAGCAGAATTTCGATACGAACGCAATGGCGCAACCTGTTTCCCTTGATTTTGATTTTAAAATTTAATTCTGCCTTGATTTTTGAATCCTAGTGTTACAGAATTACGGGGTGTTACATTCTCCCCCACTTAAAAGGATTTCGTCCCCGAAATCTTCAAGTTAGGAAGAATGTGTCCTACCATCCAATCACCCATCTACTCGACCATTCAATCACAAGCATTCATTTTCCTTAAAAGATTTCTAATGCTTTCATGTTCATATGCATAGTGTGTGTATATGTCTTTATCTAATGCAAGATCAGGCGGTCTACTGATTCAGTTGACCCCCTTAATGTGAATCATGTCAGTGCCATGCGTCCAATCATGTATGCAAGCATCCCTAGTTATGTAAATACTACATGTGTGCATAGCCATTCATCCATATGCAACATCCATATGATAACATATCAAGTTCAACTTACAAACAAATACATATCTGTAAATGCAATATGAAAGCATCCGAACTGATCTAGTGCCTAATACGTATGTATATGCATTCACGAGCAACCATTAGCAACCACTCGCAACCATCAACCATAACATGTTTCAAATACATGTTTACATCCAAAAGAGTTTCTTCCTAAGGATCGAAGATACGACCTAGAGGATATACTTTGGAAAGAGAGAAAAGCTCCTAAAAAAAAGAAATCAAGGATGCACCCTTAAGGAAAAGGGTATGATGCTAGTATCTAGCCTTCTTGAGCTTTACTCCACTGTATCTTAACTAATTTAACTTCACGATTGTGAAGTTTCTGACCTCCATTTCCAAAATAAACAGATGTCAATCACGGTACCAAGTGTATGTACTAAGATGATTAGAGGTCTCCCTCTTATCCACCATGCCATAACTATAAGGGTCGAAAGGTCACTACGTGCTTTTTAGAGTGCCTGCCACAACTATTCATCTCTCGCGCAAACCATCCTAGTCGAACTCGACATTCCTCAAGTACAAGCCCCAAAGGCCTAAACCAATATCAGACAAGCACCCAAGGAATATCTCCTCCGAATTTAGACGATCTACGTGAGATGATATAAGAAAACTCGATAGCTATTCTCAAATCCCTACTAACCAAAAATAAACTGGTCGGACCACCAATTGGATTTGAGACTCTAGTGGGATCTTTCTACTATACAAGTACTATGGTGCAGAGAATCAACTATGGAAGTGGATATGAACAAATACGAAGCGCTAAAACCAAAGGAAAGAGTACGAAAAGCAAAACTAGACTCTTCCAACAGAACTTTACTACCTTTCTCCTAGGTACGCTTGGTGGCGAAAGTATGTACTTGCCCTTCTGAAAATTTTGTCCTTTGCCCATAATTACATGCCCTATTACACCCTAGAAAAGATACTTCCTCTTGTCTTTAAGTTTTATAATTCCTTCCTCCTTTGTGAGCTAAATCTACATCCATGAATTTCTCATCCTCTTCCGTGTGTAGTCATGTTGACAAATCTCTCGAAAGCTGCTTCCATCATACAGAAAACCCTATAAGCTTGAAAGAAAACTTCCCGTAGGTGAAACAACTACGGCTATGGATGGAAGCCGGGCACTACTTTGCCCATCGATGAGGTTACCTCCCAGAAAGCCAGGAGCCCCAGAGACTCAAGAAAGAAGGAGACAAGAATTCAAACAGAGGAAGAGAAGATAGTGCGTATGGCTTTGGGGAATATGCCTTTTACACAAATCTTTTCTCTTGAAAATGCTTCTTTTAAAACCATTTTGAAAATAATTTTTCAAATCCTTTATCTGATCTAGTAACCTTCAGCTCTGATACCACGTGTAACACCCCACATCCGTTAGTGTCACTCACAAAGGGAATGCACTAAGTTCTGTGGAGCATTTAGGGTAAAAGATGCAGATAAATTACAAGACAGACAGAAATTAAACAGCGGAAAATAAAACTTTACTTTATTGATAAGATAGTTTGTACAACAATTGTTTTCCAATATCAGAGTATCATCTTTCTTACAAAATAAAGAAGCATAAAACAACATTTATATTCCCCAATGTAGCAAGAGCCAGCCATAGCATCTGAAAAGAGAATCCAAGCAAAACTTCGAAAAATCTTCAAGTTGGGAAAGAGTGACAGTCCAACTTAACCTGAGCTATACTATTCCCTCCTTTACTACCTGGGGGGGGGGGGGAACGGAAGAAAAGAAGACGAAAGAAAAACAGAGTCAGACATAAAGCCTGAGTAAGTTCAGTTACTTCTAGCATGTGAACATGGAAAAACAAAACGACATGAATTAACTGAATACAAGATAACACCATGATGATAGGGTCAGCAAGATTAGACAAGATTAACACAAGATATGCTAAGATAAGATAAACTGGGTATGCTCTAATACTTTCGCCGCTTCGCTATTTCCTTGTTATACTGGTTTCTATATCTCTGCACCACCTAACTAGTGTCCCAACTAGTAACGATAACGTGATCCCAATCCCTGTAGTTTCCATTGCCTTCAGGCATACATTAACTATTTACTACCTAGATCTAATCTAGGGTTTTCTATCAAGTGCTTTCTAGATTCAACTAGAGTTTACGCTATCTGCTGAACGCTTCTCAGATTCAGGGTTTATGCCACCTAGTCCAACTAGGGATTATGATGCATGTCGAACGATGCCCCCAAGTCTAGGACACACTACCTAGAGTGGTATATGTTCCTAGACTTCCCTACGCATGTATCGCGAATCGTTATCGCTTGTCTAGATGCACATGTCCTGTAATGTGCGGCCCGAGTCCTGTGGCAGGGCAAATCAAGAAACACAGAACTCGGTCGGGAGCTTTCAGATATCTGCCGATGCAGATGCTAAGGTCTGTTTTTATTCCAGTGGCTATGGTCCCACTTGACCCCTCCCTCAACTAATGAAAGGCACACCTTGAAAAATGAGAACTATACGCAGGCCCACTATGCCCCCACTAACCTATGGCCATCCTCACCCATAACTAGATAGCAAGTATATGGTCTTTTGGAGTTCTCTGCGTTTCCGCTTCACGTATCTCGACTGACTCAAGTTGGATAGTAGACGACGAGTTGCTATCACAGGGCTACCGTTTTCTCGCCGAATCACGCTGGTCCATCCTAGTCTTTAGGTTGCCATATATTGCAACCAAGGCATACCCATGGTTCTTCTAACGCAGACCTTAACCTCTGTGAGCCCAGGAGGATCATCTGCAGCCTCACAGAGGGATACCAAGAGTACCCTTACGTCCCCTCGAAGGCTCGGGCTTCGTAACCCAATTCGTTGGAGCCTTCTTTAAAATTAGATGGATGTTCGCTCCTTCTCGTGTTATACTAAGAATTACTACTTAGTTTTGTTAACTAAGGTTTACCACTTAGTTTCCAGAATTGTTGTTTTCTTAACGAAAGTTTACTACTTAGCTCCTTTTAACTAAGGTTTACTACTTAGTTCTCTTTCTCGTCAATTTGGATTGGTTAAGTGTCATTAGTCAATTCAAACTAACTTAACCCTCTTCATTTATACTGTTAAACTGGTTAAGAGTTATCAGTAATTCATGTTGACTTAACCCTACCACAAACCAAGTTATATTGGTTAAGTATTTCTTATTACTTAACCCTATTCATTCATCCTGTATTGGTTAAGTGTTCCTTTTTTTTAACTTAACCTTGCCCATCTGTTTTAACTAACATTTTATTAATGGTTAAGTATTATCCCTTCATGTTTTAGACTTAACTCTATTCATTTATCACAATCTGATGGTTAAGTGTTCAAGTTTACTTAACCCTGTGGTCTAGTACAGCTAACATATCAAATTGGCTAAGTGTATTAAATTTTACTTAACCCCAACCTCTAGTCTAGTTAACATGTTAATTTGGATAAGTGTTTTCTTAGTTACTTACCCCCTACAAATCTTGTCTTGTTACGATGTTAAGTTTGGTTACCCTATGGACTTAACCCTCCCATTCTAGCTTAACTGTGTTAAGTTGGTTAAGTGTTCCTATGGACTTAACCCTCCCATTCTAGCTTAACTGTGTTAAGTTGGTTAAGTGTTCCTATGGACATAACCCTCCCATTCTAGCTTAACTGTGTTAAGTGTCTGTATGAACCTAACCCCACCCATCGGTTTGGTTATCATGTTGAATTGGTTAAGTGTCTTAGTTAACTTAACCCTACCATTCTTGTTCTAGCTTTAACTAAATAAATTAAAGCCACGACCACTCACATTAGACAGATATTGTTGCGATTACTGGATGTGCCGGTTGGTTCCGGGCAGGTTTACATCGCAACTCAGTCTAACCTCGGGTTAGGCATACTCGTGTTTTCTAAGTTCAAAGGTTTTGATTAATTTACAAATCAGGTTTTGAAAGTAACCATCCCGTCCGTCGGATCTGTTAGGGATAGCCAGGGAGAGCAGGAAACTTGTATTTTCCAAACCCAAGCCTAGACACTATCCTCTCTGTCACCCTATAACTTTCTGGTGTGTTATTAAAAGAGATGTCGTTAATAAACCTTTCTTTTGAATATATATATATATATATATATATATATATATTGTTAACAATTTATCCTCAAAGCCCACTTTCCCATTCTAAATAAATTTTGGCCTATACCATATTCATTTATCATGCCCACTAATGGACTTATATTCTCGACCCAAATTTTGATTTGCCTATCTTACAGTTTATAGCAATTTAGATCCAACATCCTCATTTACAGTTCATGCCAAAAACTAGATTTTATATTCTAGTTTACAGTTTATGCCAAACTAGATTTCATATTCTAGTTCACCATTTATGCCCAAAACTAAATTTGCATACCAACTACCTACTTTGTGGCCCGTTTAACCATTTACCATTTACGCCCAATGTATGTAAATTATTCACAATTATGCTAATATACTTGTCATGCTTGATTTAGCCACCTAGTTTTGATTTAATATTCTAATTTCAATTCATGTCAAAACTAGACATGTTATTCTAATTTTCATCTTAATAGTCATGCTATAATGCATGTTCCCAAATTATGCCAATTTCCAAGTTTAGTCAATTTCATGTTTTTCCCAAAACGTATTCCCATCGTTCGTAAAATCGTGATTCAACCTAGATTATAAATAAATCTAGATTCATGGATAAAAGGGAATGAACCAAAATGCCATGAAATAATAGACATAATATGTAGCGACCCGAACTTCCCCGGTCTCCGAAGAGATGAGAAAGAACGAATTACTGTGAGGACAAGACAAATCAGAACGCAGACGGAAGAACATTTCATTGTTATTACAACAATTCCATCAGAATACAAGAATATACAGAGTATGAATGAATAAATTACATAGCAGCGGAAAAATAATACAAAGCACAACTGAAGGTGATATACGGATACAGAGCTTTCCGGATATCATTCCAGCTGTAAACCAGGATCCTGTGAATATAAATCTGCAAAACCAAAACTACTAGCTGCCCGTGCGGAAAATAGGGGCACCCAGAGTTTAGGTTAAAACAATAAACTCCAGGTCAGTCATGTGACTGGTGTGAGAACTAAAACAGTTATTTAAATCTTTACTTTAAAAGAGAGTAATTCAAGGGACCACGCCGTATAACACGGAACGGGTTTCCTCCCAAGAATACCAGTGCATAGGATAAACAGCGTAATGCTTTTTCGAAAAATGAAGCTATTATAAGACCCAGGTCCCATCACACAATGCAACACAAGCCGGAGGATAGGGTTTTCCCTTATATTAGCCAAACATGCTTGGTACGTTTAAAACAAATCATTTGATACTATAATAAGTGTATAGTGTCAAAACAATTTCAATCATAAATATCAATCCTAGGCGGCATGGGTACCATCTATCATGTCGCCATACTAGGCTCTACAAATAAAACCGAAATACACGTATTGGAAATTGGATTTCCGTCATGAGTCGAGGCAAGGGGCAAGCTCCTCTCCGCGTTCGAGACACTCTAGCAAATGCCTCAGGACTACACACTCTGGGCAATCCTGGATCTTCAGGGTCGGTCCTCACTTACGTTAGAGGATTGGCAATTCTTGAACACACGTTTCCCAGTCCTTACAGACCTAAAATCGAGGCGCCTCATCCAACAACCACATAGGTGAAAAGTATATAAATGTCAAGGCTGGTAAGTCACTGACACCAACAAAGCTAGAAAGAAACGTCGTGCTCTTCCTGAAGTCCGTATCCCGTTTTTGACTCATACCGAGGTGTGAGGCTCGCGAATTCACGTTATACACAAAGCTGCCACGTAGGCCGTGCTTTGATCATCTACCACAAGACTCTGCTTTTCAACAAAAGCCTTGATCATTGCATCTTAGCGTGCCACACAGGAAATTCATGTCATGCGACTGATGTCCATCGATATACAACCTCTGAGCTCGTACGTCTCAGAGAAGGGCGTTAAGCAAAAGAATAAATTTTCCGCCGCCAAACAGATGTATATTTAATAGAAATCAATCAACACAGAAAAAAATCCAATGTCAGACACACAATCCATTTACAAGTCCGTTCTGGGTCTGAACGAAACCGGAGGCACATTCCTCGCATATCCATCCATCTCCAAGTACGTATGGACGACCACCAACTATTTCCATCCTCTTGGGTGTACAGCCCAATCAGGATCGTCAGTAATTATCCAAACGATGTGAAGACTTCCGGTCTTCAACCACCGTCTTCAGCTTCGACTTATCGTCGAATCGGTTATTCAGAATGGGTATAAACCCGGACTTTCCGAACAACCCGCGTATATTAAAAACGAATGTTACACAGACACAACATACGCCTCATTCCAATGCAGAATAACCTTTTATTCACGAAATCACATCCTTAGGGAAAGGTTCCCATTAATTTTATCCAAGATAAATTCTTTAAAATTTATCCTTTAATCTTCCTTTGGATGTCGTTTCGTGAATAAAAGGATATTCTGCATTGGAATTAGGCGTATGTTGTGTCTGTGTAACATTCGTTTTTAATATACGCGGGTTGTTCGGAAAGTCCGGGTTTATACCCATTCTGAATAACCGATTCGACGATAAGTCGAAGCTGAAGACGGTGGTTGAAGACCAGAAGTCTTCACATCGTTTGGATAATTACTGACGATCCTGATTGGGCTGTACACCCAAGAGGATGGAAATAGTTGGTGGTCGTCCAGACGTACTTGGAGATGGATGGATATGCGAGGAAAGTGCCTCCGGTTTCGTTCAGACCCAGAACGGACTTGTAAATGGATTGTGTGTCTGACATTGGATTTTATTCTGTGTTGATTGATTTCTATTAAATATACATCTGTTTGGCGGCGGAGAATTTATTCTTCTGCTTAACGCCCTTCTCTGAGACGTACGAGCTCAGAGGTTGTATATCGATGGACATCAGTCGCATGGCATGAATTGCCTGTGTGGCACGCTAAGATGCAATGATCAAGGCTTTTGTTGAAAAGCAGAGTCTTGTGGTTGATGATCAAAGCACGGCCTACGTGGCAGCTTTGTGTATAACGTGAATTCGCGAGCCTCACACCTCGGTATGAGTCAAAAACGGGATACGGACTGCAGGGAGAGCACGACGTTTCTTTCTAGCTTTGGTGGTGTCAGTGACTTACCAGCCCTGACATTTATATACTTTTCACCTATGTCGTTGTTGGATGAGGCGCCTCGATTTTAGGTCTGTAAGGACCGGGAAACGTGTGTTTAGGAATTGCCAATCCTCTAACGTAAGTGAGGACCGGCCCTGAAGATCCAGGATTGCCCAGAGTGTGTAGTCCTGAGGCATTTGCTAGAGTGTCTCGAACGCGGAGAGGAGCTTGCCCCTTGCCTCGACTCATGACGGAAATCCAATTTCCAGTACGTGTATTTCGGTTTTATTTGTAGAGCCTAGTATGGCGACATGATAGATGGTACCCATGCCGCCTAGGATTGATATTTATGATTGAAATTGTTTTTACACTATACACTTATTATAGTATCAAATGATTTGGTTTAAACGTACCAAGCATGTTTGGCTATTATAAGGGAAAACCCTATCCTCCGGCTTGCGTTGCATTGTGTGATGGGACCTGGGTCTTATAATAGCTTCATTTTTCGAAAAAGCATTACGCTGTTTATCCTATGCACTGGTATTCTTGGGAGAAAACCCGTTCCGTGTTATACGGCGTGGTCCCTTGAATTACTCTCTTTTAAAGTAAAGCATTAAATAACTGTTTTAGTTCTCACACCAGTCACATGACTGACCTGGAGTTTATTGTTTTAACCTAAACTCTGGGTGCCCCTATTTTCCGCATGGGCAGCTAGTAGTTTTGGTTTTGCAGATTTATATTCACAGGATCCTGGTTTACAGCTGGAATGATATCCGGAAAGCTCTGTATCCGTATATCACCTTCAGTTGTGCTTTGTATTATTTTTCCGCTGCTATGTAATTTATTCATTCATACTCTGTATATTCTTGTATTCTGATGGAATTATTGTAATAACAATGAAATGTTCTTCCGTCTGCGTTCTGATTTGTCTTGTCCTCACAGTAATTCGTTCTTTCTCATCTCTTCGGAGACCGGGGAAGTTCGGGTCGCTACATTTGGTATCAGAGCTTTGGTTTACAGAGCTCGAGAACAAGACACATTAGAACCATACGAAAGAATTCATCAGATATTGGATTAGTAATATCCAATTAGAATTACTCGTTAGAGATAGGATCAGTAGTATCCTAGAACGAGTGTGAAGAGTATATTTTTCAAATGTAAACAATTTCGTTTGAAAATTTAAATTGTTTTACACGTATTTGAATAATTTATTTATATTGATTTGGACAATCGAGTATATAAAGGTTTTGCATATACACGTCATGAATGTATATTCGAAGTTTTAATATACTGGATAGATATAGAATCATACTCTAGTGGCCCGAAGATGATTCTGATGGTTGAGTACTCATCGTCAGAATTTATATTCGAGTGACGAAGGTGTGATATCTATATATTTTCATTAGACTGGTGTGAGAACCAAAACATATATAGATAGATTTATTGTTGTGAATTAGCATCAAAAACATGATTTTTTGTATATATATCAAATTTTATGAATTTGAAACTCTAATTCACTAATTGATTGATGTTTGTGTTGTTTGTTTATTTGTTTGACAATTTTGAACCATTACGCTTAATTGCATCAAATATTGAATTGTATTGAGAATTGGTCACATTTGCTTGCATATACATGTACTTTCATTGAATAGGTCATAGCAAGGAGGCTAGAGCAGGGAATAAAATTTGTTTGCCCGACAAATAGATACATGTTTACTATAATTTACTGTTTTGTTTGGGTGATGATGATTTTATGAGCCGATTGGCTAGCCTCTTGGCTTTTTCTTTTTCTTTTTGAGATCAGAAGGCCTGTATGGCAATTTCGGGATTTTCCCGTGGCTCCCGGTGCAGGGGAGGTTATGGCGAAATTTTTCGAAAATTTAGGGTGTTAGCCAAATTTTTGAAGAATTTGGAAATTCTCAGAAACTGAAAAGTTGGAGAATGGAAGCCAGAATGAACGTAGAGTTGATTAATCAAACCACTTTCGACTTTGTTCCTTTTCGGGGACGAAAAGTTTTAAGTGGGGGAGATTGTAATAACCCGGAAATGCGAACCAGTTTAAAATTTTTTATTTTGGCAATTTTATCGAATTTTGAATATTTAAAATGAATTATTTTAAATAATATCAACGAGAAATTTATTTTGAATATAATTCGAACGTATATATTTATATACGTCGTCGTTAGAATATAAATATTTATATATGATTATAAATAGAATTGAAAATGGCGCGGTAGTTCGATAATTCGATTTCAAACTTCAATTGAATGTACCGGGTGCAAAACAAACCGGATTTTAGTGAAACCAAAAACATTAGGATCTAATTGGGAATATCTTTCCAACGAATCCGAAAAATTGGGATTTCATAGCGGGAATCAAAAGATATGTCCAGTTGAAAATTCTGAATAGTCGGTATGGAATTCATGCCCTTAAAAATGGGAATTTTGCAAACGACCTCGGATTTCGACGAAACCACTTTTGTTGGATCCGTGATGTCAAATTATTGCTAGATTCCAAATTTCATAATTTTTTGAATCAGTATGTGAGCGTGGCAAAGGAAAACGCGTTTGACCAGTTTCAGTTGATTTTAATCGACTGGAAAGTGGCCATTTTTCCAACGGTCTCAGAATTCGACGAAACTAGTTTTGTTAGGACCGTATCGTCAATACGAGGCTAGAAAATATTTTTTTGCAATTTTTAGAGTTCTTATGTGACCTCAGTAAATTCAAATGCGCGATTCAAATTCAATATATAGAGTTATATGTTGATTTTAACGGAAACTGATCGAAACGATCGAATCAGCCTACGATATATATCCCATTGTGTTCGAAATGGGGGTAAAACGCTATGGACGACAGGCGGTGGGCCTCGTTTAGAGGTCGATAATAAAAGTTGCTTTTTGGTGGAAAATAAAATAATTAAATAATAAATTAAAGCTTTCTCTCTTCCCCCCCCCCTTCCTTTTCTCCTTAACCAGGCCCCCCCGTTGAAAACATTTCAGAACGAAAAAAGGAAAAAAGAAAAAAGAAAAAAAAAGGGGCGCAGCCGCGCAACCGCCACCACCCCAGTCGAAGCCACCACCTCCTTCTTCCTCTCTCCGCTGATCGAACCCCCTCCCCCATCGCTAAACCCACCGCGACCTCCAGCCCGCCTTCGTCGACGTCGAGCCACCGCGATGGCGCCTCCCACAACCATCGCGCCTTCCCTTTCCTCCTCCGATCCCTGTGCCGTCATCGACCCCCACCTCGATCCCCTCTTCTCCTTCTGCTACCCCCCTTCCTCGAATTCAACCCGCGACGCAGACCCCGACAACCACCTTCCCCGACCTCTGACGCCGCAGGTGGACCCCTCCTCTCCGTTCGAAGATGACCAGTACATTTTTTTTATTTATATTTTTATTTACTTAAAGTATTGTTTTTTTATTTATATTGTTTTATCCAATTTTAATTAGAGGGAAAAACCTGATTTTTGAAGTATAAAAATATAATGTTTTAAGAAGATAAAGATTTGTTTTATAACATTAAAAAGATTTGATTTTTAATTTATAAAAAGGAATGGTTTTTAAAAATATAAAAACATGATTTTTATTTTAAAGCAAAGCTATGATTTTTATCGAAGTAAAAGAAAGAATTTTATTTGTTCATTAGCTAGGAAAAAGAAGTGATTTTTAATGATAAAAATATGATTTTTATATAAGGCGGGTAATAAAAATGTGATTTTTATATTATAGAAGAAACAAAAATATAAATCTTTATATTTGAAAAGGCGAAATCTTTATAGTTAAAAAGGCGAGATTTTTATATATTGAATAGCATAGTAAAAATTCGATTTTTATATATTGAATAGCGAAGTAAAAATATGATTTTTATATATTGAATAGCGAAGTAAAAATTCGATTTTTATATATTGAATAGCGAAATAAAAATTTGATTTTTATATATTGAATAGCAAAGTAAAAATTCGATTTTTACATATGTAGTGGCTACGGGCAACGAAGATGACAAAAAGGCGAGAACGATGAAGATTTCTATAAATGAAGTGTCGTGAAGTTGGGATAGCTTTCGGTGAGAACTTCTCACTCTTCAACTTCTTTTTCTAGTTATATATATATACACTAGGATGTAGACGGCGTTTAGTAGCACCCGACACCCGTCATCCACAGACCATGGATGGCTTGTTTGTTTAATTGTTTGGTTGTGTAGTTGGTTAGATTATTTGGTTTGAATTGAATTGTTTGGAGAATTGAATGGATTTGATTGATGTGTGAATGGCGTGGGCCTCCACTAGACCGGGGATAAGGCTAGGCCTCGTCCCGTTTCTAGTATCGTGTCGTTATGCCGCCGAAATTTTCTAAAATATGTTAGAAAAATAAAAATATCATTTTTATTTTGTAAATGAACTGAATAGAAATTCATGTGTTGAAATAAAATATTTTATCGTTAAAAATATAATTTTTAACGTGAAAGTGAATAAAATAAAATATTCATTTACAAACCGGACGGTTTGTTTATGTACACCTATTTGAAGGACATTGATTGGGACGATAAATTTTACACATCGCCTAACTGCACAAATAAAATCTGTGTTTGATTGTTTGAAACCCCACACGGGTGTTGGGATGAAATTTGAAGTTCACTCATCCTGATTGATTAAATATGTCGATCGATTGATTGACAGGCTGTCATAAGCGTTAGATATCTATATTTGATGCTTATACAGTGTAGTGCACTTTGGACGATGGTTGATTATCTATCGTTGCTATTATATACATTTGTTGTATGGAATCCATATAATTAACTTTATATGGTAATTGATTGGGCCTCATTCCAATCGGAAAAATAAAGAATATTTTAATAATAAAATTTACATCTTTATCAATATAAAATAAAGGTTCACGTGTTAACAGTACTCATCCGTTGAGATTAGTCATGTGTTGAATGAAATATTTTAATAATAAAATTTACATCTTTATCAATATAAAATAAAGGTTCACGTGTTGACAGTACTCATCCGTTGAGATTAGTCATGTGTTGAACGAAACATTTTGATAATAGAAATATTTGAAATAGAAATATTTGAAATAGAAATATTTGAAATAGAAATATTTGAAAAAGAAATATTTGAAATAGAATATTAGAAAATAGAAATACATGAAGCCGTGTTGATTAGATTGACGCCATTTTGACGTGAACGATATTTATATCGATTTTACTCATTTTAAAATGAATATTGAAAAGTGATTTCGTAATCGAATATTTTGAAATGAAATTTGAAATGAAATTTGAATTGAATATGAAACGATTTCGAAATGAATTGAATATAAAGCGATTTCGAAATGAATTGAATATAAAGCGATTTCGAAATGAATTGAATATAAAGCGATTTCGAAATGAATTGGATATAAAGCGATTTCGAGATGAATTGAATATAAAGCGATTTCGAGATGAATTGAATATAAAACGATTTCGAAATGAATTGAATATAAAGCGATTTCGAGATGAATTGAATATAAAGCGATTTCGAAATGAATTGAATATAAAACGATTTCGACATGAATTGAATATAAAACGATTTGGAAATGAATTGAATATAAAACGATTTCGAAATGAATTGAATATAAAACGATTTCGAAATGAATTGAATATGAAACGATTTCGAAATGAATTGAATATGAAGCGATTTCGAAATGAATTGAATATAAAGCGATTTCGAAATGAATTGAATATAAAGCGATTTCGAAATGAACTGAATATAAAGCGATTTCGAAATGAATTGAATATAAAGCGATTTCGAAATGAAATGAATATAAAGCGATTTCGAAATGAATTGAATATAAACCGATTTCGAAATGAATTGAATATAAAGCGATTTCGAAATGTATTGAATATAAAGCGATTTCGAAATGAATTGAATATAAAGCGATTTCGAAATGAATTGAATATAAAGCGATTTCGAAATGAATTGAATATAAAGCGATTTCGAGATGAATTGAATATAAAGCGATTTCGAGATGAATTGAATATAAAGCGATTTCGAAATGAATTGAATATAAAACGATTTCGAAGTGAAATGAATATAAAACGATTTCGAAGTGAAATGAATATAAAACGATTTCGAAATGAATTGAATATAAAACGATTTCGAAATGAATTGAATATGAAACGATTACGAAATGAATTGAATATAAAACGATTTCGAAATGAATTGAATATAAAACGATTTCGAAATGAAATGAATATAAAACTATTTCGAAGTGAAATGAATATAAAACGATTTCGAAATGAATTGAATATAAAGCGATTTCGAAATGAATTGAATATAAAGCGATTTCGAAATGAATTGAATATAAAGTAATTTCGAGATGAATTGAATATAAAGCGATTTCGAGATGAATTGAATATAAAATGATTTCGAAATGAATTGAATATAAAGCGATTTCGAGATGAATTGAATATAAAGAGATTTCGAAATGAATTGAATATAAAACGATTTCGAAATGAATTGAATATAAAACGATTTCGAAATGAATTGAATATAAAACGATTTCGAAATGAAATGAATATAAAACGATTTCGAAATGAATTGAATATAAAGCGATTTCGAAATGAATTGAATATAAAGCGATTTCGAAATGAATTGAATATAAAACGATTTCGAAATGAAATGAATATAAAACGATTTCGAAATGAAATGAATATAAAACGATTTCGAAGTGAAATGAATATAAAATGATTTCGAAATGAATTGAATATAAAGCGATTTCGAAATGAATTGAATATAAAACGATTTCGAAATGAATTGAATATGAAACGATTTCGAAATGAATAGAATATAAAGCGATTTCGAAATGAATTGAATATAAAGCGATTTCAAAATGAATTGAATATAAAGCGATTTCGAAATGAATTGAATATAAAGTGATTTCGAGATGAATTGAATATAAAGTGTAACACCCCACACCCGCTACGGTCACTCACTAAGGGAATGCCATAACATCGGTGGAGTATTTTAAGTGAATATAGAACAGAAAAATTACAACAAGACAGATATAAGTAATACTTGAGAATTTAAAACATCATTTCATTCCAACGGAAAGTAAAACATGTTTGGTTACACCAAAACCATAAATAAGAGTCAAGTACATAATATCCATCCTGATAAAAACAAAAGTACATAATCCCACTACATAACCTAATAGCCATAATAGAAAAGATAAACTGAGCTTTACATCCACGGTCCAAGCTCCAAAAGATAGATAAAGTAGTCTGATCAAAGCCCACTAGTGCTAGGCCCACTCTGAAAACCTGAGGGTTGGGAAAAAGATAAAGAAACAACGGGGTCAGACATAAGTCTGAGTGAGTCCTATAACCCTAACAATACAATCATTAAAGTAATTAGGGTATGATATAAACAAGGTACGGTACCTCTGGGGATAATGACTACACTAAGTAGCCAACTAAACACAGGATGTACTAAAATAACCGAAAAGACGCATTTATCCACCCAAGGATAATTACTAGATTGCACCACCCCAGATCTACCCACCCAAGGGTAATTCCTACACTGCACCACACCAGTTCTACCCACCCAAGGGTAATTCCTACTTAAAGGTTGATCCCACTAAGTGTACTTAGTAATTTTACCCAGTAGTTTCTTGTACCCCTAGCTGACTACATAGGTGTTGTCTGCCCCTATCTCCACTAGGTGTACCCACTACTCCCCAAACGATCGGCTCCCTACCGTAGATACCCGTGCTGGCCCCACAATGCGGTGTATCACTCCCCAAAGTGGCAACCCGATACAACAAATGGTGCACGGCTTATATCTACACGATGCAACAACGTCTTACCTACCAGCCCGGGTCCACACACGCATATGAAACCCGTTGGACTCGCGTTGCCACCGCTACCCCGTTTTGGCCTCTTATAGTCAAGCCCAATATGCGTGTCCCGTCCTCGACTTGGGTCGAGCTCACAAAGATACGTTTGGGATATTGGTTGAAATTGGCCCCCACAAGCTACTACTTAAGCTTGTCATTTTATCTAGTGCATCCCACTTAACCCCTTTTATAATCATGCCCCCTTACATGTTAAGGTTTGGTTAAGTCATCTAATTATATTTCAATTGCCACTTAAGGCACCCACTAGATTTCCGCATGCCACCCAAGGCACTTACTTGATTCCCACATGCCACCCAAGGCACTTACTTAACCCTTTAATCATGTTTAATCACATGTTCCACTTTGGTTAAGTATTCTAATCGTATTTTCTATTGCCACCCAAGGCAACCCACTAGTTTCCTCATGCCACCCAAGGCACCCCCACTAGTTACTACATGCCACCCAAGGCACCCACTTAACCCCTCATGCCCCTCTACATGAAAATTTGGTTAAGTGTTTCTTAATTAAGATCGTAACCTTTGTAAAGACCTCTCACATTAGACTGTCTTTTATGGCAGCTGGATATGCCGGTTGGTTCCGGGCAGCCTTACACCATAACAGAGTCTAACCTCGTGTCTTTACACTTGTCACGTATTTAGTTTATGACTAAGACCTCTCACATTGGGCCAATCATTTGTAGCCGCTGGATTTGCCGGTCGGTTCCGGGCAGTCTTATGCTATAAAAGGGTCCAACCTCGTGTCTTAGTAGATTAATTACACCTAATTAATCACCCCCATAATTTGTATTAGTTATCCCTAATTTACAAATATTTAAGAATATGGGTAGACCTAACTCAATAGGTAAATTCCCAATTCCATAATATGGGTAGACCTAACTTAATAGGTAAATTCCCAATTATGTCCATCCACTTTACGGTATGTTTAATCATACCCACTTCACGCAATTTTATGTGTTCATTAATTTTTACCCCATCGTCCCGACGTAAATACGTTAACATGACATACTTCAAAAGAGAAGATTCATCATACACACCATAGGTTCAACTTAGCATATCAATAGCATTATCATGGGTTTAAAAGGTGTCAACTTGCAAATATGACCATAAACCCAACTTGCATAAATAACCAACCCAAACTTGCATGAATCCCATATGTCATAAAGACGGTAACTTGCATAATTGTTCATGTCATAGACCTAACATAAAGGTGTCAACTTGCATACATGTCATAGGTCTACAAGGGATGAACTTGCACATGTACTTATGTCATACATAGAGGCAAACTTGCATATGAACTTGCATCATAACTTGCATATGAACTTGCATCATAACTTGCATATGAACTTGCATAACATGCCATACTTAGAGGTAAACTTGAATATATTATGCATATCATAAAAAGAGACAAACTTGCATATGAACTTGCATCATAACTTGCATATGAACTTGCATCATAACTTGCATATAAACTTGCATCATAACTTGCATAAAACCAAATACTTTGCATGCATAAAACCAAATACATAACTTGCATAACATGTTACATATAACTTGCATATAATCTCACATATAGTTTGCATAACATGTTACATATGCATCAATGTTCAACATAGTGTTTTGCATAGTGAGCATCATAAAACATAGCATTAAACTTGCATATAGCATAAAACTTGCAAAACACACAACATACACTATACTAAACTTGCATAAGGACATTTATCCACAAACATAGCCATATCTTATCATATCCTATCATAATCAATTTAACAATTGATTATTAAGGCTATAGAAACTCACCACTAAACTCCCATAAGCAAACCCTTGCCAAAAATCACCCAAAAACTCTAGCCTTGAACATAAAGCTTGCAACTTGATGATGAATGCAAGCTAATGACCACTCATACAACTCAAAGATGCTTGTATGAACATGAAAGCCTTCATAGAAATAGTTTTATAAGAGGATGGAGGCTAGGGCTTTGAGTGGAGGCCATGATCATAGAAAATTTTGGCATAGTTTAGTTAGAGTATTGGATTATGATCATTTAGGGCTAGCTTAGGGTCTTATTTATAGGATTAGGCAAGTGTTTTAGGCCATTAGATTAACCCTAAATTAGATTAGGACCATCAGATATCGGAAGCTTCCAGAACCCAGCCCCAAAACACAGCCCAAACCCTGAAATGGTGCACCAGGCCAAACTGGCCGAGCACCCCCTGTCGACACCCAAGTCGACAGGGCTGTCGACTTGGTCCTAGCCAAGTCGACTGCCCAGTCGACAGGGCTGTCGACCTGGCTAGCTAGGCGGGAATTTCCCCCCTGCGCCCAATGGCCCCAATTTCGAAATTTGAACCTGAATTTTAAATCTGTTTTGAACTTTGAATTTTCTGAAAACTTCATTGGGCCATAACCGGGCCATACGGACACCGATTCTCGAAAACTCGGACTCTATTTCGCGTATTTTTCCGAGATGAACGCAATGACGCAGCTCGTTTCCCCCAATTCTCACATCTGAGATTATTTATTCTGTAATTAGTGAATTTTAGCATTAACCGAAATTCGGGGTGTTACATTCTCCCCTCCTTAAAGGATTTCGTCCCCGAAATCTCTAAGCTAAGGAGAATGCATATCCTACCATCCAAACAACCATCTACTCAATCCATCAAACACGGGCATCCATTGTCCTTAAAACAATTTCTAATGATGTATGAGCATATGCAAAAAGTGTGTGTATATGTTCCCTATCTAATGTATGAACATATGCAAACCATGATAGTGCCATGCATCCATTATGTATGCGAGAGAACCCTATCGACACATACAATATCTACATGAGTGCACAATCATTCACCAAAATGCATCATCCATATGATAACACAATCATTATACATCCATAAATATAGCTACCTACACACAATTATATGCAATATGCAATATGAAGTGATTGAGCCGATCTAGTGTCTAGAGTGTGTGTATATGCATCCACGAGCAACCACTAGCAACCACTTGCATCCACATGCATCCATCAAACATAACATGTCTCAAACACATGTTTCAACCATGGGTTTACCCTATCTAAAGGTCAAAGGTACTAATGAGAGGACATACTAAAGATAAGATAAGCACTAGACAAACGATAAAGGAGACGTTTAAAGGACATACCCTCAAAAAGGAATGGGTATAACGAACGCATCTTCGCTTCTGTCTCCCAAGTAGCACTGCTCTCACCTTCTCCCCTTTTCACTTTGACTAGTCGAACCTCTCTGTTTCTCAACTTCCTAATCTCTGACCCAAGGATGCGGGTAGGAGCTCGTCGAATAATCACCTCACGCTCTACCTTTACTTCTTTAAGCAAGCTCGGCTCTACCGCCTCTGCGGTCTCATGTAGGCACTTCCTCAAATGTGACACATGGAATATGTCATGTACACCACTAAGTCTGTCGGGCAACTCCACCAATGGAAGATGCTCTTCTCATGTACCTCCAAAATCTAAGATACATAGCCTCAAAAGGTCTTCTAAAATACGATTCACCCTCTCGGTCTGGCCGTCCGTCTGAGGATGATATGCGGTACTCAAACACAACTGAGTCCCTACCACCTTTTGCAAACTCTTCCAAAACTCTCTAGTGAAGATAGGATCTCAATCGCTCACTATACTGGAAAGTACACCATGCCATCTAATAATCTCTCGAATGTAAACTGAAGCTAGCCATGGAGCAGTTCTCTTACTCTCCACGGGTATAAAATGGGCGCTCTTAGTAAGTCTGTCTACCACAACCCAAATTCCCGTATTACCTTTCCTCGATCTCGGTAATCCATCGAGACACTATCCCACTTCCATAGCGGAACCTCCAATGGGTGAAGCAACCCACCGGGTTTCTTCTGCTCCGCTTTTATTTGCTAGCACACCAAGCATCTAGCGACATACTCGGCCACATCTTTCTTCATACCGGCCCAAAAGAAAACTCGCTTCATGTCTTGGTACATCTTGTCCCTATCGGGATGAATGGTCATCTTCGACCGATGTGCATCATCAAGTATAGCCTTCCTCAAACCCCTGTCTTACGGTACACAAAGTCTACCGTCTCTACGCAACCACCCCTTACCATCTAGGGTGTACCTACTCAAATGGCTGGACGACTCCCCCTCCTCATGAGCTTCTCTACTAACTCAACCAACTGTGGGTCGTCCCGCTGTGCTCCGCCAATACGCCCCAAAAGAGTAGGCCTAACCTCCAAGGAGGCTAGCAAACCGGGTACAAAGTCAACGGAAGGTCTAAAGTCAAACATAGAAATAAACTCTAAGCTCCGTCGTTCAACGAACAATGAACTCAAGGACAACCTTTTTCTACTTAAGGCATTCGTCACCACGTTACCCTTGCCATGGGTATACGCTATCTCAAACTCATAGGATGCTAAGAATCCCATCCAAAATCATCACAACTGTCCATCTCTCACGCAGACCACCCTAGTCGAACTCGACATCCCCCAAATGCAAGCCCCAAAGGCCTAAACCAATATCAGACAAACACCCAAGGGATACCTCCTTCGAATTCAGACGACCTACATGAGATGATACTAGTAAAAACGGCTAAATAATTAAGCCCTTGTCCAACTCTGGATGTCCTTGCCAGTCTCGCTCCAAAACCACCGTTTATTCCATAACTGGCTTTGCTCAACCTATTGAGAACATACGAAAACTTATTTCGCTCCCAGAAAAGACCAAGGTGTCATTTACAAAGACCATCACGAACTTATTTAGGTACTCCCTGAACACCCCTTCTCATCAATAAAGTATGCGGGGGCGTTCGTCAAACCAAATGGCATCACCAGCCACTCATAAAAACCATCCGGAGTCCTAAAGGCAGTCTTCTCTATACTATCCTCAGCCACTCTCAACTGACGAAACCCCGTGGCTAAGTCCAACTGCGAAAATACTGAGGCGCCAACTAACTGATCAAAGAGATCATCAATCCTCGGTAATGGGTGTCTATTCTTCTTTGTGAGTTTATTTAGTTCTCCTTAGCCAACACAAAGTCTGAGGGACCCATCCGCCTTCGTGGCAAAAACTACTGGAGCACCCCACTCCGACATACTTCGTCTTATGAACCCCTTCTCAAGTAAATCGCCTACTTGCTTATGGAGTTCCCTCCTCTCACGAGGAGCCATGTGGCACACTGGCCAAGACACTGGTTTGGCATTGTCTACCAGATATATTCGGAAGTCAATCTCCCGCTCCGGAGGTAAGCCCTTCACCCCCTTAAACACATCCGAGTATTCCCGGACCACTCTAACAGATCGCAAACTCTCGACCGACGTGTCAAGCGATTCTAGATAACTTAGCATAACAGTTTCCATGGGATTACAAGAGATCTCGAGAGTGTTACCCAAGCGGGTCATAAGCCTAACAACTCTCCCTTCAAAATCAAGAACGGCACACCTACTGGATAACCAGTCCATGCCCAAAACTAGCCCATAGCCCGTGAAGCCCAAAAAGCATCACATCTAAACTCAACGCTAAGTATAGAAACTTTCAAACCCAAACACATCATGGAGCCCCAATTGGGTTTGAAACAACTAAGGGATCATCTACTAAACTGGTGTCTAAGTGCAGTGACTCAACTAACAATGATGAGATAAACGAACTCAATGCGTCAGAATCAAATAAAGTTCGAACCGGATAATAAAGAAATCCAAATTCCAACCTAGACGGTCCTATCCCCATCTGGTACACTAGCAGTGAGGGAATACAACTACCCTCCAGGAGATTCCGTACCTTGCCCTTGCCTCCTTGGACAATCCTAATAAGGTGTCCTATTCCTCCCAAAAGGATAACTACTAGCCTTCTTCTTCCCATTCTCCACTCGTAACCTCCCATCAATGAGGTTTCGTCCTTCATTAACCAAACAACTATTTGAGCCTTCCTCCCATCGTCTATCCAATAGGTACCTACCAGTCCTCCTCCTTCTTGAACCAACTTCTAATCTGACTAACGTCTAAGTCCCTTGAAGTGGTTTTCCATTCTTATCTATCTTAGAAAGATCATCTATACACGGAGGGGAAACTCAAAACGAGAGAGGAAGAGATTCAAAACGGAGAATTCGAAAGATATAGATATGGCTATTGGGGATTATGCTTTTCTTTCAAAAACTTTTCTCTTAAAAGACATGTTTTTGAAAATACTCCTTTCCAAAAATATTCTTAGAAAATAGTTTTTCTAAAAAATTTATCTGTTCTGGTAACCTTAAGCTCTGATACCATGTGTAACACCCCACACCCGCTAAGGTCACTCACTAAGGGAATGCCATAACATCGGTGGAGTATTTTAAGTGAATATAGAACAGAAAAATTACAACAAGACAGATATAAGTAATACTTGAGAATTTAAAACATCATTTCATTCCAGCGGAAAGTAAAACATGTTTGGTTACACCAAAACCATAAATAAGAGTCAAGTACATAATATCCATCCTGATAAAAACAAAAGTACATAATCCCACTACATAACCTAATAGCCATAATAGAAAAGATAAACTGAGCTTTACATCCACGGTCCAAGCTCCAAAAGATAGATAAAGTAGTCTGATCAAAGCCCACTAGTGCTAGGCCCACTCTGAAAACCTGAGGGTTGGGAAAAAGATAAAGAAACAACGGGGTCAGACATAAGTCTAAGTGAGTCCTATAACCCTAACAATACAATCATTAAAGTAATTAGGGTATGATATAAACAAGGTACGGTACCTCTGGGGATACTGACTACACTAAGTAGCCAACTAAACACAGGATGTACTAAAATAACTGAAAAGACGCATTTATCCACCCAAGGATAATTACTAGATTGCACCACCCCAGATCTACCCACCCAAGGGTAATTCCTACACTGCACCACACCAGTTCTACCCACCCAAGGGTAATTCCTACTTAAAGGTTGATCCCACTAAGTGTACTTAGTAATTTTACCCAGTAGTTTCTTGTACCCCTAGCTGACTACATAGGTGCCGTCTGCCCCTATCTCCACTAGGTGTACCCACTACTCCCCAAGCGATCGGCTCCCTACCGTAGATACCCGTGCTGGCCCCACAATGGGGTGTATCACTCCCCAAAGTGGCAACCCGATACAACAAATGGTGCACGGCTTATATCTACACGATGCAACAACGTCTTACCTACCAGCCCGGGTCCACACACGCATATGAAACCCGTTGGACTCGCGTTGCCACCGCTACCCCGTTTTGGCCTCTTATAGTCAAGCCCAATATGCGTGTCCCGTCCTCGACTTAGGTCGAGCCCACAAAGATACGTTTGGGATATTGGTTGAAATGGGCCCCCACAAGCTACTACTTAAGCTTGTCATTTTATCTAGTGCATCCCACTTAACCCCTTTTATAATCATGCCCCCTTACATGTTAAGGTTTGGTTAAGTCATCTAATTATATTTCAATTGCCACTTAAGGCACCCACTAGATTTCCGCATGCCACCCAAGGCACTTACTTGATTCCCACATGCCACCCAAGGCACTTACTTAACCCTTTAATCATGTTTAATCACATGTTCCACTTTGGTTAAGTATTCTAATCGTATTTTCTATTGCCACCCAAGGCAACCCACTAGTTTCCTCATGCCACCCAAGGCACCCCCACTAGTTACTACATGCCACCCAAGGCACCCACTTAACCCCTCATGCCCCTCTACATGCAAATTTGGTTAAGTGTTTCTTAATTAATTAAGATCGTAACCTTTGTAAAGACCTCTCACATTAGACTGTCTTTTATGGCAGCTGGATATGCCGGTTGGTTCCGGGCAGCCTTACACCATAACAGAGTCTAACCTCGTGTCTTTACACTTGTCACATATTTAGTTTATGACTAAGACCTCTCACATTGGGCCAATCATTTGTAGCCGCTGGATTTGCCGGTCGGTTCCGGGCAGTCTTATGCTACAAAAGGGTCCAACCTCGTGTCTTAGTAGATTAATTACACCTAATTAATCACCCCCATAATTTGTATTAATTATCCCTAATTAATTACAAATATTTAAGAATATGGGTAGACCTAACTCAATAGGTAAATTCCCAATTCCATAATATGGGTAGACCTAACTTAATAGGTAAATTCCCAATTATGTCCATCCACTTTACGGTATGCTTAATCATACCCACTTCACGCAATTTTATGTGTTCATTAATTTTTACCCCATCGTCCCCACGTAAATACGTTAACATGACATACTTCAAAAGAGAAGATTCATCATACACACCATGGGTTCAACTTAGCATATCATTAGCATTATCATGGGTTTAAAAGGTGTCAACTTGCATATATGACCATAAACCCAACTTGCATAAATAACCAACCCAAACTTGCATGAATCCCATATGTCATAAAGATGGTAACTTGCATAATTGTTCATGTCATAGACCTAACATAAAGGTGTCAACTTGCATACATGTCATAGGTCTAAAAGGGATGAACTTGCACATGTACTTATGTCATACATAGAGGCAAACTTGCATATGAACTTGCATCATAACTTGCATATGAACTTGCATCATAACTTGCATATGAACTTGCATCATAACTTGCATATGAACTTGCATAACATGCCATACTTAGAGGCAAACTTGCATATATTATGCATACATAAAAAGAGACAAACTTGCATATGAACTTGCATCATAACTTGCATATGAACTTGCATCATAACTTGCATATGAACTTGCATCATAACTTGCGTAAAACCAAATACTTTGCATGCATAAAACCAAATACATAACTTACATAACATGTTACATATAACTTGCATATAATCTCACATATAGTTTGCATAACATGTTACATATGCATCAATGTTCAACATAGTGTTTTGCATAGTGAGCATCATAAAACATAGCATTAAACTTGCATATAGCATAAAACTTGCAAAACACACAACATACACTATACTAAACTTTCATAAGCACATTTATCCACAAACATAGCCATATCTTATCATATCCTATCATAATCAATTTAACAATTGATTATTAAGGCTATAGAAACTCACCACTAAACTCCCATAAGCAAACCCTTGCCAAAAATCACCCAAAAACTCTAGCCTTGAACATAAAGCTTGCAACTTGATGATGAATGCAAGCTAATGACCACTCATACAACTCAAAGATGCTTGTATGAACATGAAAGCCTTCATAGAAATAGTTTTATAAGAGGATGGAAGCTAGGGCTTTGAGTGGAGGCCATGATCATAGAAAATTTTGGCATAGTTTAGTTAGAGTATAGGATTATGATCATTTAGGGCTAGCTTAGGGTCTTATTTATAGGATTAGGCAAGTGTTTTAGGCCATTAGATTAACCCTAAATTAGATTAGGACCATCAGATCTCGGAAGCTTCCAGAACCCAGCCCCAAAACACAGCCCAAACCCTGAAATGGTGCACCAGGCCAAACTGGCCGAGCACCCCCTGTCGACACCCAAGTTGACAGGGCTGTCGACTTGGTCCTAGCCAAGTCGACTGCCCAGTCGACAGGGCTGTCGACCTGGCTAGATAGGCGGGAATTGCCCCTTCTGCGCCCAATGGCCCCAATTTCGAAATTTGAACCTGAATTTTAAATCTGTTTTGAACTTTGAATTTTCTGAAAACTTCATTGGGCCATAACCGGGCCATACGGACTCCGATTCTCGAAAACTCGGACTCTATTTCGCGTATTTTTCCGAGACGAACGCAATGACGCAGCCCGTTTCCCCCAATTCTCACATCTGAGATTATTTATTCTGTAATTAGTGAATTTTAGCATTAACCGAAATTCGGGGTGTTACATAAAGCGATTTCGAGATGAATTGAATATAAAGCGATTTCGAAATGAAATGAATATAAAACGATTTCGAAGTGAAATGAATATAAAACGATTTCAAAATGAATTGAATATATAACGAATTTGATTTGAATTGAATAGAAAACCAATTTGAATTCGAATTGAATAGAAAACGAGTTGAATTCAAGTTGAATAGAAAACGAATTGAATTCAAATTGAATAGAAAACGAAATGAATTCGAATCGAATTAAAATCGATTTGAATTGAAATCAAATAGAAATGAAAGTAAAAAGGATTTATAATAGGAAATTCAACTTTGATTTGAATTTGAAATAAAGGTTGAAATTGTTTTTGAAATGAATTCAAAACTATTTATGAAATTCATTTTAAGTAGTAATCGACGAAATATATATTATATATATTATATATATAATATAATGGCCTGAATAGAACGCGCCGCGCCGCGGTAGTTCGTGAATTTCGACCATTTATTTCAAACGAACATTACGGGAGATCCGACCGTCGGATTCTCCTAAAACCGGAACCGTTGGGTTCATATCGAAAAGAGCTTTCTAACAAATATTAGAAATTCAAAATCTAACGGTTGGATTTGGAGATACGTCCAAATCAAATTCGAAAAAGGTCGCTGTAAGTGTAGTTCGATGGCCGTTGATGGAAATCGACTGTACGGGCCTTGATAAAATTATTAAAAATATTAATAATTTGTGTAAAATCATAAGAAATGATTTGGGAAAAATTGGGATGAAAAACTCCATATTTGAAAAGATAAAAATAGATTTTTATCAAAATGAACTAGTTTTGAACTGAAATTAAAACCCATTTATTTTTAAATAAATAAATTGGATTTGAAATGGGTTTATCGTGAACGGTGTTTTAAATAACACTAGTTCTTTAACCCGATAATAATTAGAATTGATTCATGGGTTTATCGTGAACGGTGTTTTAAATAACACTAGTTCTTTAACCCGATAATAAATAGAATATGATTTGGGTTTGTCGTGAACTGTGTTTTAAATGACATTAGTTCTTTAACCCAGTAAAAGGAGTTTTAATGAATCCGCAATTAGATTGAAATGTGAATTGATAATTTAAATTATCAAATTTGGAAAATGAACGAGAATGGAGTATTACCAGTTTTGCTCCAAAGCGATAGTTAAATCTTTAATTAGATTTGAACGTGAAATGGTAATTAATTTTACCGATAACACCACGGTGTTAGATATGGAGTATTACCAGTTTTGTTTCATGGGATGAATAGGTTGGGATTGGGAAATAAAATAAATAATTACTTCGGTGTGGTTCGCTAATCTCGACTAGTTTAGAAAACCATAATTTGGTTTGAAACGACATCCAAAGGAAGATTAAAGGATAAATTTTAAAGAATTTATCTTGGATAAAATTAATGGGAACCTTTCCCTAAGGATGTGATTTCGTGAATAAAAGGATATTCTGCATTGGAATGAGGCGTATGTTGTGTCTGTGTAACATTCATTTTTAATATACGCGGGTTGTTCGGAAAGTCCGGGTTTATACCCATTCTGAATAACCGATTCGACGATAAGTCGAAGCTGAAGACGGTGGTTGAAGACTAGAAGTCTTCACATCGTTTGGATAATTACTAACGATACTGATTGGGCTGTACACCCAAGAGGATGGAAATAGTTGGTGGTCGTCCACACGTACTTGGACATGGATGGATATGCGAGGAAAGTGCCTCCGGTTTCGTTCAGACCCAGAACGGACTTGTAAATGGATTGTGTGTCTGACATTGGATTTTATTCTGTGTTGATTGATTTCTATTAAATATACATCTGTTTGGCGGCGGAGAATTTATTCTTTTGCTTAACGCCCTTCTCTGAGACGTACGAGCTCAGAGGTTGTATATTGATGGACATCAGTCGCATGGCATGAATTGCCTGTGTGGCACGCTAAGATGCAATGATCAAGGCTTTTGTTGAAAAGCAAAGTCTTGTGGTTGATGATCAAAGCACGGCCTACGTGGCAGCTTTGTGTATAACGTGAATTCGCGAGCCTCACACCTCGGTATGAGTCAAAAACGGGATACGGACTACAGGGAAAGCACGATGTTTCTTTCTAGCTTTGGTGGTGTCAGTGACTTACCAGCCCTGACATTTATATACTTTTCACCTATGTCGTTGTTGGATGAGGCGCCTCGATTTTAGGTCTGTAAGGACCGAGAAACGTATGTTCAGGAATTGCCAATCCTCAAACGTAAGTGAGGACCGGCCCTGAAGATCCAGGATTGCCCAGAGTGTGTAGTCCTGAGGCATTTGCTAGAGTGTCTCGAACGCAGAGAGGAGCTTGCCCCTTGCCTCGACTCATGACGGAAATCCAATTTCCAATACGTGTATTTCGGTTTTATTTGTAGAGCCTAGTATTGCGACATGATAGATGGTACCCATGCCGCCTAGGATTGATATTTATGATTGAAATTGTTTTAACACTATACACTTATTATAGTATCAAATGATTTGTTTTAAACGTACCAAGCATGTTTGGCTATTATAAGGGAAAACCCTATCCTCCGGCTTGCGTTGCATTGTGTGATGGGACCTGGGTCTTATAATAGCTTCATTTTTCGAAAAAGCATTACGCTGTTTATCCTATGCACTGGTATTCTTGGGAGGAAACCCATTCCGTGTTATACGACGTGGTCCCTTGAATTACTCTCTTTTAAAGTAAAGCTTTAAATAACTGTTTTAGTTCTCACACTAGTCACATGACTGACCTGGAGTTTATTGTTTTAACCTAAACTCTGGGTGCCCCTATTTTCCGCACGGGCAGCTAGTAGTTTTGGTTTTACAGATTTATATTCACAGGATCCTGGTTTACAGCTGGAATGATATCCGGAAAGCTCTGTATCCGTATATCACCTTCAGTTGTGCTTTGTATTATTTTTCCGCTGCTATGTAATTTATTGTAATCTCTGATATTTATCGAATGTAATTTATTCATTCATACTCTGTATATTCTTGTATTCTGATGGAATTGTTGTAATAACAATGAAATGTTCTTCCGTCTGCGTTCTGATTTATCTTGTCCTCACAGTAATTCGTTCTTTCTCATCTCTTCGGAGACCGGGGAAGTTCGGGTCGCTACATAATAACTGGCATAAGATGATAATTCACAGGCATATAGATCTGGTAATATTACGACATGAAAAGGGTTGAATAGTATAGGTTCAAGAACATGGGTAGAACTAACTTAATAGGTAAATTCCCAAGATCAAGATCCAAGTATAACAAGAAATAGAAAGTCGAGCCTAGATCCAATATAATGCCAGTTTGGGGTACAACATGGTTTTGTAACTACAGTGTCATGGGCATAAATAATAAACTTATATCCATAGTCATAGGAAATAAATCCTCACAGTTAATGAATCACAGTCATAGGCGATGTTCATAGTCAAAGGAAAATAATTCTCACAGTTATGAGTCACAGTCATAGGCAATGTTCATAGTCAAAGAGGCATATGGTTTTAAGATCCATAGTTTCATAGTCACAGTCTTATTGGTCATCGAATCATAACAGTTCTTAATTAGGTCCAAGGATATAAGCACTGATTCGAACAGAAAGATTTGGCACATTCTTTTATTCCTTTAATTTCATGTCACGAATAGAGAAAACGTTCAAATCTAAAAAGTAACCGACTTACAGAGATTATTTTAGATTCGTAGAAAAACAGTCGTTGAAGTCGTTTGAATCTTCACTTGAATCCTAGCTTGTTTTGAATCTCCTCTTGAAGGTCTTGAGCAGCATTTCCTCGTCTTGATTTATATTATTTTATTTATTATTTAATTTAGTGGAGGAGAAGAAGCCATGTCCACCAAGAATCTTTGCAACATAAGGTTAGAGA
The DNA here is from genome assembly GCA_030737875.1 of Allium sativum. Classification (NCBI taxonomy): domain Eukaryota; kingdom Viridiplantae; phylum Streptophyta; class Magnoliopsida; order Asparagales; family Amaryllidaceae; genus Allium; species Allium sativum. Next base: position 972,415,024 of record CM060915.1, on the reverse strand, counting down.
AGAATTATGAATGGAGAAGGAGACTATGGGCTGTTTATATAGGATTAGGCGAACGAACCTAGGCAGAAAACGAGACCAGTACATCAGAATGCACCCAGGCCCAAAAGTGGGTTTTTGCACCCAGGTCGACACCCATGTCGACTGGGCAGTTGACCTGGTCAGGGGGGGTCGACTCCCCAGTCGAGCTGGGTCCTGGGCGGGAATTTTCCCGCCCAGCCCGCTTCTGGGTTTGAATTCGAATTTCGAATTCGAATTTCGAGCTGTTTTTTGTTCTGAAAATTCCTGAAACTTCGGAGAGTCATAACTTCTTCATACGGACTCCGATTTATGCAAACTCGGATTCGTTTCGAAGCAGAATTTCGAGACGAACGCAATGGCGCAACCCTTTTCCCTTGATTTTGATTTTAAAATTTAATTCTGCCTTGATTTGTGAATCCTAGTGTTACAGAATTACGGGGTGTTACAGGTGACCAATGATTCAAGTCTAAAACGGTTTATTTGAAATCACTTGATGAAATTTTAATTTTCGGAATTTAAATCGAAATATGATAGTCCATAAGATTCAACATAACATCGATTTCAAATGATTTCATAAACAACTACCCAAGTTAAAATGATCGTACATGAAATTATCACAACCTACCAAAAATCAGTTTTTAGTAATGTGTTGTATCAACAACAGATTTTCAAGACATTTCAAACAAATATAGAAAAAACTCAAAATGGTATGATTATGTGATAATTCATCATCTTTTTAGAACTTCAAGAATTTTAAGATTTGGAAAGAGTTCAAGATATGATCAAAATACTACAACACTATCAAAAATTCTAAGCATAGATTATAGCCAATACTTCAAATATATTGCAGTTTTTCATTAGTTCAAGTTTAGAGTTAGGAAAATCACATAATATAAAATTTATAGAAATTTCAATCTATTTTCCAAAACATCTTGAATTATGTAATTTGAAGTTAATTATCACAAGTTATGACAGAAATACTAAGGCAGTGTCAATAGAATCAGCAACAATAGGAAAATAAAATACGGGTTTAGAGATCATATATGACTTACCATTGACATTTGTGAATTCAAGAGTCTCTAACTTGACATACTTGGGTAAGGAACTCTGAAGAATTGATTCAATAATAGTATGGAACAACTTGAATTTATATCTCTCACGATGTTGTTCCTTAGCCGCCTTTGGCACCTAGTTGTTTATAGAATTGAGTGGTCTAACAAAAGACATTGTACCACACTTAAATTCATTTAAACATTTTGGCACCCATACTTTTTTATATAATAATCCATCTACATTCACTAAAGTGCCTTTAGGAACCCAAATTCGTTTAACTTACTCAAAATTGTCTTCTTATCATTTGGAACCTAGACTCGTTTAATTGGATTGTTACTAGGCAGGCAATCATCTCGTTTATGTTTAAAAAATCCTTTGAAGTTTTTAGAGTTTAAATTCTCAATTCAATTGTTCAAATGATATTTGAAGAGACTTTGAGATCATTAGACTTTATCTTTCCAACTTGATCAATTTTGCCAAAAACAAGTCCTTTCTTATTCTTAACGATTTTTTTTCAACAACGTATTAAAAGTTTTTTCTCCATTAATTTTTTTTCTAAATCTCAACTCAAGATCGTCTATTTTAGGTTTCCAAAGATTATTCTCATTTATTAGTGAGGAACCATGGTTAATGTGTAACAACCAGGAAAATCGGAACTAATTTAAAATTTTTATTTTGTCTATTTTATTGAATTTTGAATAGTTAAAATAATTTATTTTAAATTATAATAATTAAAATTTTATTTAAATCGAAGTTAGAATGAATATATTTATTTTAATTTTAAAAGGAGTTAGACATAGCGTGGTACTTTGAAAATTTGAATTTGAACTTTGACTGAATCTACAAGATGCAAAATAAATCGAATTTTAGTGAAACCAAAAATATTAGAATCTATTTAATAATATCTTTCCAATGAATCAGAAAAATTAAAATTTCATAGCGGGAATCAAAAGTTATGACCAGTTGAATATTCAAAATAGTCGCTATGGAATTTAATATAATATATAGCCCGTATAAATAGCCATTTTGCAAACAACGTCTGTTTTTGACAAAAACCACCCTGGTTGGATCCGGAATGTCAAAATATTGCAAGATTCCAATTTCCATAATTTTTGGAATTAATATGCGAGCGTGGAAAAAGAAAATGTGTTTTGTCAATTTCGATCAACCAAAAAATGGACAATTTTCAAATGATCTCCAAATTCGATGTAAATTAATTTTATTAGGACTGTATCGTCAAAATATAGCTAGATTTATTTTTCGGAAATTTTTGGAGTCAGTTTGTGGCCCAAGTAAATTAAAATATATGATCAAATTAAATAATTAAATGTTTTATTATTTAATTTAAAGAAAAGTGGATTGAAATGATCAAACGGGCTGATGAGACCTAGTCCATCGTGTCCAGAACAGGGGTAATTAGCTGGAGGCAACAGTCGTTGGGCCTCGTTTGGAGTCCGGTCCGATAAATAAATAATTAGAAAATTTAAATTATATTAAAATAATATATTTATATATTAAAATAATATAACCCGTGTCTTTTCTTCCCCAAACCCGATTCCTTGCAAATTCAATGGCGGCTACAACTCGCAACTTCTCTCCTCGATAACTCCTTCCATACTCAATGAAATCAATCAACCCTTTGGAGGATTCCGTAGATCTCGATCTCCTTCCCACGTCCATACCCAATTTTGCCCCTGTAGTTGCGCATATCTCGAGATCTGAGCCCCTGAACCCGCCACGTTTGGACCGTCGCCGCAATCACCAGGCGTCATCAATCTGGGCATCACCACCGTCGATCAGGGTGCCACTCCAAGCTCTCCGACGTGGTAGTGGCTGATCCTCCCCTCGTGCAGTGGATTAGAAGATAGATCCAACCCTAGTTTTGAATCAAAGTGGAAGGTGTACGGCAGTTATGATTTAAACCTTTCACAACAATTAAAAGCATTGTGAAATTGAATTCAATCGTATAAAAATTATATCTTGCTCATACGATAACGAAATTCGATGAAACAGGAAACATTGGGGCCGTAAATTCGAGATCTACATTTCAGAAGAGGCCGCAGAATTTTTGGAGCAATCTGCAATTTTAGAAGAAATAAAAAGCAATGTGAGATTTCTGAATCCGAATTAAATAAATAGAATCATATTAGGTTATAGACGGAGTTTAGAAACTCTCGACATCCATCGTCCACAGACCTTGGACGACTTGATTGTATTGTGATGTGGAATTGGTTGATTTTTGGTGTCTGTTTATGGTTAAAATGAAATTGGTTGATATTATGGCAATAGATTGCCTAAAAAATGTATTAGGAAATTAAACCCCTTGTAAATACCGCAAGGACTAAGGTAGCGCGAGGAGCCTTACTAGGGACGTGCTGGATTTAATTACCCTGCCGTTATGGTGCCGAAATTTTCTGAAATATTCTTGTGTAATAAAAAAATTCATGTTATTATATAAAATTGTTTAAATAATATAAAAATTAGATTTTTATTATATATATATATATATATGAAATGATCATTATATGTCAACATAAAATCTATGTTTTTGTTGTAAATCAAAAATGGTCATTTGTTAAATAAAAATGTATTTACATTCTTAATGTAAATGCAACATTAAAAATAAACATTTTGAAATAGAAATGTATTGATTTTGAAATTTACAGTTTTAATGTAAATGCAACATTAAAAATAAAATATTTTGAAATATAAATGTAATGATTTTGATATTTACATTTTTTAAATGCAACATTAAAAATAAACATTTTGAAATAGAAATGTATTTACATTTGAAATTTACATTTTTAATGTAAATGCAACATTAAAAATAAACATTTTGAAATAGAAATGTATTGATTTTGAAATTTACATTTTTAATGGAAATGCAACATTAGAAATAAACATTTTGAAATAGAAATGTATTGATTTTGAAATTTACATATTTAATGTAAATGCAACATTAAAAATAAACATTTTTGAAATAGAAATGTATTGATTTTGAAATATACATTTTTAATGTAAATCCAACATTAAAAATAAACATTTGAAATAGAAATGTATTGATTTTGATATTTACATTTTTAATGTAAATGCAACATTAAAAAAAACATTTTGAAATAGAAATGTATTTATTTTGAAAATTACATTTTTAATGTAAATGCAACATTAAAAATAAACATTTTGAAATAGAAATGTATTGATTTTGAAATTTACATTTTTAATGTAAATGCAACATTAAAAAAAACATTTTGAAATAGAAATGTATTGATTTTGAAATTTACATTTTTAATGTAAATGCAACATTAAAAATAAACATTTTGAAATAGAAATGTATTGATTTTGAAATTTACATTTTTAATGTAAATGCAACATTAAAAATAAACATTTTGAAAAGAATTGTATTGATATTGAAATTTACATTTTTAATGTAAATGCAAAATTAAAAATAAACATTTTGAAATAGAAATATATTGACATTGGAATTTACATTTTTAATGAAAATAAAACATTAAAAATAAACATTGTTAAATAAAAATGTATTTACATTGGATTTTACCCTTTTTATTGTAAATGAAACATTAAAAATGTCCATTGTTATATAAAATATCTTTTCTCTGAAATTTACATTTTTATTGTAAGTGAAACATTAAAAATGTCCATTCTTATATAAAATATGTTTTCTTTGAAATATACATTTTTAATATAAATGGAACTTTGAAAATGATCATTAGTTAAACAAATATGTTTCTTTGAAATATACAATTTTAATTTTAATGAAACTTTAAAATGATCATTAGTTAAATAAAAATGTGTTACATTAATTTTTTTAATGAATCATTAAAAATACTCATTGGTTTGAATGAAAATATGCTAACAATAAAAATTCACATTTATTGTATATGAGAAAACATTAAGATTTACATTTTCAATGTAAATGAATCATAAGAAAAGATACATTGTTTATTAAATGTGTTAACATAAAAGATTACATTTTTTAATGTAATAAAAGAATGGAATAAAAGATTTCATTTTTAATGTATTAAAAGAATGAATAAGGAGATTACATTTTTAATGTAATAGATGAATGATTAAAAAGATTACATTTTCTTTTTAAATGTAAGATAGAATCATTAAATTATTCAAGTTTTGAATAAAATGTACTATGATTTCATATAAAAGAAATCAATGCTGAAATGAAATTGTTTATGACATTAAAAATCACATTTTTAATGTAATATAGAATTTCATATAAAGAAATCAATGTTGAAATGAAAATGGTTAGAAATCATCGAACGAATTAATATATATATATATATATATATATATATATATATATTAAAATAAAATGAATCGCGCAGCTGTAGTTCACGATTTGGAATCGTAACTTCAAACGATTATGCCAAGAGATCCGACCGTTGGATTTTCCCAAAACTGGAACCGTTGGGTTCGCTTTGGAAAGATCTTTCCAACGATATAAAATTTGCTAAGATCCAACGTTTAGATTTTGAGAAATGTATAAATCAAATTTTGGTGAAAACAGCGCCAGGGCCATGTAATGACCTGAAGCGTCATTAAATTGAAAATGGCTATTTTTAAATAAACAAAAATAGCGATAAATCGTTATAAAATATTATAAGCAATATGGAATGAAAAGAATGATTCAAATTATATATATTCGAGAATTATTTGAAAAGTCCGAGTAAACTCTCATTTCAAATAATTATACGACGATTGGAAGTCGAAGATTTGAAGACGGTGATTGAAGACCGACGATCTTCCCATCGAATGGATGACTACTGATGCCTTTGATTGGAGTTGCTGCCTTGAAAGGGTTATAGTGGTGGTTGTCCATACGTGCTTGTTGATTGTCTAGATATGCGAGAGCCTCTCTTCTGTATTGGACATATCGAACGAGGAATAAGGTGTCTCCGGTTTCGATCAGACCCAGAACGGACTTGTAAATGGATGTACGTCTGACATTGGGTTTTATACTGTGCTGATTGATTTTATTTAATATATATCTGTTTAGTGGCGGAGAATTTATTCTCTTGCTTAACACACTTCTCTGAGACGTACGAGCTCAGAGGTTATATATTGGTAGACATCAGTCGCATGGCGTGAATTGTCAGTGTGGCATGCCAAGATGCAAATGATCAAGGCTTATTGTTGAAAAGCAGAGCCTTCTGGTCGATGATCAAAGCACAGCTTTATTTTGGCATAGCTTTGTGTATAGCGTTACTTCGCGAGCCTCACACCCCGGTATGAACCAGAAACGGGAGAAGGACCCCAAGGAGAACGTATGTTTTTTCTAGCTAGAAGTGGTGTCATGGTATGGAGCCCAGACATTTTTACTTATGTGGATGATGGAAAGCGAGGTACCTCGGAATTGAATCCCTAGTGGCTCTTTAGTTACGCCCCATAGGGCGGGGAGACGTATTGTTCATGAATTACTAATCCACTAACATATTTGTGGACCGGCCATGGCGATCTAAGGGCTCACTTGAGTCTGAGTCCTGAGGCACGGGCTAGAGTGTCTCGAATTCGGTAAGGACGATCCCTTGCCTTGGTTCATGATGGAAATCCAACTTCTAATACGACCCATACGGTTTTGATTGTAAACCTATAATTGGCGACATAGTATATGGTAGCTATGTTGTCTATGATTGATACATTATGATTGAAATGTTTTTAAAATATATATACACTAATAATAATATCAAATCTGTTTTATCATATCAAGCATTTTTGACCATTATCAGGTAAAATTCTATCCTCCGGTTTGCGTTGCATTATGTGATGGGACTTGGATCTTATATTGGTTTCATTTTTCTAAAAAGCATTGCGTTGTTTAACGATTTACTTTATTTATGCACTGACAATCCAATGGAGTAAACCCGTTCCGCGTTAGCGGCATGTCCTGTGATTAGCCTTATTATTAAATAGGTTAAGTAGATTTCTAATACCAATCCCATGACTGACTCGTAGTTTGTTTCACTTTGCAAATTCGGGTGCCCTTTTTCCACATGAGCAGCCTTGTATACAGGTTCTAGCAGACTCATTTTGGATAGCTATGGAGATGAAGATGGATTCTACCATTTCTATTATGATGTTCAGACTTCATTTAGTATACTATGTTTGATTCCGCTGCAGACATTTTATATTAAGTTGAAAACTGTATTATGTACTAAGTATGATCCTATTATGCTATGTAACTCTGATGATATATTATTTCCAGTGTAATTTGATGTACATTATCTGCTGTAACCATATATTTCTGTTCTGCTGTTATTATTTATGTGTTACATTCCAATGATTATCCTTAGTTTCGTACAACGGGAGTTTGGTGTTATCACAGTTGGTATCAGAGCTTTGGTTAAACTTAGCCCGAAATATAGCATATAAATAAACAGGACAGAAGTAGAATCAGTAGTATTCTAAAATGAGTAACTCATCATAGATAGGACTTGTAATGTCCTTGAATGAGTATGGCTGAATAAAACACACCCCCATAGATTCATTTACATTTAAATATATTTCTCTATGCTTTACAATATATATTATGTTGGCCTGACTCTTTGTCTGCTATTTGCAGACATAGTAGAAAATGAGTGGCAAAAACAAAAGAAGTAATTCTGTGGTTCGACAATCTAATGAGCCAATCGTGCTCACACAGCCAGAACCAGATCTAGAAGCTCTAGTAATGAAATATCAGAATCTGGGTGGAGTACAATTCCCGGGCAAAGAATCCATTATTGAAACACAATCATGGATGCGTTCTACTGAGAGAATTTTTGGAGGCTTAAAGCTGAGAGATGATCAGAAAAGATTACTGGCATCTTGGGCACTCAAATACGAAGCTCTAATCTGGTGGGAAACTGTTACTGAGGAAGATCCAGAAGGTAATATTACCTGGGATAGATTTAAAGAAATTTTCAAAGAAAGATATATCCCTCCAGAAGCAACTGAGCGGCTATATGATGAGTTTTACAATCTGAAACAAGGAGATATGACCATCAAAGAATATCAGAATAAATTCAACGAACTTTCTTGCTTTGTTCCAGATCTAATTCGAGATCCTATAAGGAAGAATCTGAGATTTATCAAAGACTTCAAAATAAATACGAAGGTAGAGTACTTGCTCATGTAAATCTCCCTTTTTCAAAGATGATACAAATGGCTTAACGCTATGAGTATATTGATAAGCAACATGGTTTGGAAGATGAAGAGGAAAGAATTTCTAGCAGCAAAAGAAAGTTTGAAACCGATAGCCCTGAGGCAAGTACAATGCCTGAGGTCAGTAAGAAGCTTAAAGCTGATAAGAAAAGGGCTAGATCTAGGAAAGAACCGTTAACGACTGCCACATGCTCTAACTGCAACAAGCGAGGACATTTGGCGATAAGTTGCAGATCTCTAAAGAAACAAAGAAAGGATGGACCTAAATCCAATAAGAGGTCTCAAGAGGGAAGAAATTGCCATAAGTGTCACCAGTCTGGTCATATTGCGAAGAATTGCCGGCTATCAAAGGAGTATGTAGTAGCTCATGTAAATGAAGTAGCAGAAACTCCAGCACCCTCGGCTAGTCAACAAAGGCCAGATGTTTTGGAAGGTACTCTTACAGTCAACAATATTCCAGTTAAAGTATCGCTTGATACGGGCTTTTCACAAAGCTTTATCTCAAGCAATACAGTTAAGAAGTTGAAGTTGAAGTTAAAGCTAAGGAACCATAAGGAGTCAGTTAGAGTTCATAATTTGATAGAAGGTTCTCTTATTCTTGATGTGTATTGTAGAGTGCCTATTTCTTCCCATTACCAGTTTTCTTTTAATTTGATCGTCATAGATTTCTCTGAATTTGACATCATTCTTGGGCGGGACTGGTTAACCAAAAATAAGGCTGAAGTTAAATGTGCAGAAAGAGTTGTTAGAATTAAAACAAAGCTTGCCAATGTTGTTATACCTTGCGTAGGCTCAGATTCAGATAGAAAAGAATTTTGGGCTGCTCTTGAGGTTTCTCCCACTTCCATAGAAGATATTCCTTTTGTTGAGAATTATGCGGATGTATTCAAAGAAGTCGATAGCTTACCTCCATAAAGAGAAATTGACTTCAGGATTGACTTAGTTCCGAATGCAAGGCCAGTTGTGCATCCTATTTGAAGAATGACATGGAAAGAGAAAGAAGAATTGGGTAATCAAACTAAATAGATTTTATGGAAAGGTCTGATCAGGCCTAGCTTTTCAAATTGGGGTGTAGTAGTAGTGTTTGTTCCAAAGTCAGACGGTACTCTCAGACTGTGTGTGGATTACCGAGATTTAAATAAGCAGACGCTCAAGAATAAATACCCATTTATCATTTGAATGGAGCGAAAGTATTTTCTAAAATGGACCTGGCTACAGGTTTCCATCAACTGCGTATTGTTGAAAAGTGTGCTCCTTTGGCAGCTTTCAAAGGTCCAGACATATTTTATGAGTGGTTAGTAATGTCGTTCGGTTTATGCAATGCTCCTTCTTACTTTGTCGATTTAATGAACAGAGTAGTCCGCGATGCCCTAAATAAATTTGTGCTGGTTTTCATTGATGACATCTTAATCTTCTCTAAGTCAACTGCCGAGCATGAGAAATATTTGGAACAAGTTTTTGAAATTCTGAGAAAGAATGTATTAAAGGCCAAATTTTCTAAATGTGTATTCTAGCAAGAAGAAGTGAAGTTCCTCGGTCGTGTATTATTGAATGAAGGAATTTCGGTGGATCCAAGCAAAATCACCGCCATTTAGGATTGGAAGCAGCCTAAAACTCCTACATAAGTCAGAAGTTTCCTAGGATTGGCTGGCTATTATCGGAAATTTGTTAATGATTTTACGAAGCTATCTTGTCCATTAACGAAGCATACAAAGTTTAATTGGACACCTGAATGTGAGGCAACTTTCCCAGAGCTGAAATTGAGATTGACTACTACTCCAGTGTTGACCATTATTGATGGCAATAAAGATTTGAAATTATGGACTTATGCTTCTATTGAAGGTATTGGTGCGATATTAATGCAAAGAGACAAAGTAGTTGCTTATGCTAGCCATCATTTAAAGCCGCGTGAGAAGAGATACCCCATTCATGATCTTGAGTTGTTAGCCATCGTGTTTGCTTTAAAAATATGGAGGCACTATCTTTTGGGTGAGAAGTTCAAATTATATACAGATCATAAATCATTGAAGTATCTGTTCACCCAAAGGGGCTTGAATTTGAGGCAGCAACAATACTTAGAATTTCATGCGGCCTATGATCTGCACATCTTGTATACTCCAGGAACAACCAATGTTGTAGCCGATGCGCTCAGTAGAAAGAATGCGGTCGTCGCCAATCTTATCATCTCCAATCTCATTATTACACCTACACTGATTGATAAGATCTCTACTCTCCAGAAAGATGATGAATTTATTCAGAGAATTAGTAAAAGAGTTCGGGAAGGCGAACCCTCGAGTTTCCAAATTGATAACAAAGGAGTTCTGAGGTTAAAAGGCCAAATTTGCATCCCAAATAACCCTGAGCTCAGAAGAGAAGTAATGGATGAATGTCATAAATCCAAGCTTTGTATTCACCCAGGGGTGAGCAAGATGTATCATGATCTCAAGTGCACGTTCCGGTAGAAATCTATAAAAAGAGACATTTCCATTTATGTTAGAAGGTGCTCCACTTGCCAACAAATCAAGAGTGATCAGCAAAAACCTGCTGGATTGTTACAACCACTAGAGGTTCCAAGTTGGAAGTGGGATCAAATTTCCATGGATTTTATTGATGGGTTGCCCCGAACCAAAAAAGGTAATCACAGTATTTGGTTGATTGTAGACCATTTCACGAAGTCTGACGATTTTATTCCTGTCATATCTACTAGAACAACTCAAAGTTTGGCGAAAATTTATTTCAAAGAAATTGTCAAACTACATGGAGTTCCAAGTAGCGTTGTGTAACAACCTGCTCATTCCATGATAATAGATTTAAATACTTTATTTAAATATATCGTCGTGTCCGATTTGTCACTCAAAATGTCATTTTTCTCAAACAATAAAATTAGGATTCGGGACCACTTCCATTGAGTTCGGGTCATCTTTTACGACCTTTTTGACTATAAACATCGATATCTTTTGAGTTGGGCGATATTGGTCTTTTTCGTTTGGATATAAGACCAAAATATCACTTTCTACATATGGATGAGTTTGTACTCAAAACTACTTCCTTTGAGTTCAAAACGTCGTTTAGGTGTTCGAAAAGTATTAACTTTGATATATTCCGAGCTTCGGAAATTTGGGACTTTGGTTAGGTCTTGGTTTGGCTAACCTAGCCTACCTTATAAACCCCCCAATAGCTCTCTCCTCTTCATTCATTCAAAACTTAGAAGAAAATAAAAAAATGGAGAGTGGAATGGGAAATTAAAACTCCCTAAGCCCTAGCTTGATATTGTAGCTCCAATTCTTGAGAAAATCAAGTGTAGAGACTTGGGTAAGCTTCTCCACCTTCATCTCTATCTTCTCTAACCCAATCCCTCTTGAATTTGTATGATTTCCTAAACCTAACTCTTAGGAATCTTGTTGATATGCTCTTAGATTGGAGATTCATGAGTATTGATTGAAGAGAGGTTGATTTAGTAAAGCTTCGGTTGATTTCTTGCTTCTAGCAAGCAAAGGTGAGTTCTTTTTGAACTCACATCTATGCCACAAGCCATTGGCTTGTACAAGTGTAATTTAGTGTTCATACGTGTTTTCTTGTGCTAGCGAATTGGTTATGTTGGTGTAACTTAGCCGATTCCATATGTTTATGTTCCATTGAGTTGAAACTATAAGTAGGATTGTTTACACGATCATATGCATATGTTTTGAGTTGATTCGGTGATGTTGTGAAGCTCTGTTTTCCCTCGACAAAGTTCTAAGTCTTCACAAGTCGCTTGAATCGCTCTCGTAGGCTCTGGTTTGGAATTCAGTTCATATTTGAATATATAATCAAAATCATTGCAACCTTATGTATATATGTTTATGCATGTGAATGTGTGTATATGCATATTGTTTTTGTGCTTTAGAGAGCGTATGCAATCCCTTTAAACATTTAGAATCAATGCGGGAGGTCCGAGCTCGTTCGAAAATCGATTGCATATCATTACTTAGGCAAAAATGTAATATTTGGCCCAGTTCAGACGTCTGTTGCATCGCTTCAGTCGACTGACTGACGCAATAGACGTCTATAGAACTCCCTGGAAAGAACATAATTATTGGATTCAGCTCAGACGTCTGTTGCACCGCTTCAGACGTTTGACTGACGCAACAGACATCTGTTGAACTCTCTGTAACTACAGTAACTTTTTGCATCTGCTCAGACGTCTGACCCGACGCAACAGATGTCTGTTAAGGGGCAAAATGGTTGAATTCTTAAAACGATCATAGCTTTTTCATACTTTGTCGGAATTCAACGAAATCAGGTGCGTTGGAACCGTCTTGACGAGAGCTTTCCAATGAAGCAAATATTAGAGTAATTTACACTATTTGAGATCAATTGAAGCCTTTTATGATTTCATAAACATTTTTCACGACTCTAAAACGTGAATTATTGACTCCATATCCTTCGAGTCTATTCCGATGTAGTTTAAACCTTCTGGTGCTAGTTTGGAATTTCGATTCGTTCGTTGATCAAAATTACAACCGTTATCCCTTGATTTCCTGTATGTTGTTGTAATATGAGTTTATTTTCATGATGTTTGTGTTCTATTCGCTACGGCGATGGTTTTCATGAATAATTTAACCACAATGGATAATGGGGTTTTATATTGTCAATGGGCATCGAACCAACATTTAATCAGTTTTTAAATTCAAATCCTTTTAAAATAAATTTGGTTTATCAACCCGGTTCTGATTCTATTGATTTATAAACGATTTTTTATCCTATCGATCGGACGAGAAATTTATTTATTTACCTTAGTAAAACTGAGGACTATGACCCCTTACATGTTTACTTCGGCGAATAACTCTTGGACTCGTGCGTTCGAACATGTGTGGGGATTTTCTCTATTTTGAATAGAAACCAATTACAGGTTCGTAAATATTTGAGAATAACATGTGGTTATGGGACATGTTGCTATTTCCTTATATTAACTAGCTCGGAGTAATTTCTATTCACCCGGATCGATGTGATCCATTTTATGATTTGGACTTAGCTTCCTGGCTACGTCTCCGAGGGACTGTGGTTCACTGTAATAGTTTTCACCCTATCAGGGGAACTCTAGTCAGATAGTTTCCGCACTATCTATCGATACCTCCTGTTCATTTTATGACTTATGTTTTGTGCTTCTCGATCGCCCGAGTGGGATTTACGATTCTTGAATTTCACCTATGGGTCCTCGGTCCAACTTTCTATGTTTTATGATGTTTTCTAGAGATTTCACGATTTATGTGTTTTCTCTTCCGGGGTCACGACCCGGCTCTGTGGGGAGCTTCGGCTCAAACAAATGGGTTCGCTACCTAGAGATCGTATCTCACCACTTTGATGCATTATGCGTCAATTTGACCACTTTGACGCATTGCGCGTCAATTTTATAAATGATTTCTGACTCTTGATTACTTTGATGTGATGCGCGTCAATTTGATAAATGATTTTTGATTCTTGTTTACTTTGACGCAATGCGCGTCAATTTGATAAATGACTTTTGATTCTGCTGTCATTTATGTGTTTTGTTTATTTTGCATTCCGTTGTCATTCATGTGTTTAGTTTATTTGGCATTCCGCTGTCATTTCCTGTTGTGTGCTATTATTTGAATGTTGCATTCTATATTAGTCAGGAGATTATTTAGAGATATTTGTGTGCTGACATTCCATTGTCATTTCCTGATTGTGTCGACATGCCATGTTCATGTCATCCTTTGGTGTATCTCTTATTATCTCAGTTTATTTGATGAGTACAGCTAGACTGATCCGTTTATTGTTTATTTTCTTATAATAATACTCGGGTCAGGCCGAGTCATTTTAGGTGCTCTTTGGGTCTCACCGCAGGATTGATCTTCCGCTTTCAGCTTGCTACTCTGTCTCCGCAGCTTTATGTACTTTGTATCTATGACATTATCTATTGTTGTGTACATATTCGTTTAGTTAGATCATGGTACATGTATTAGTGGATCTTTGTTGACCACTAGCTTGTTGTACACATTCTTGGTTTATTCATATCTATTCCGCCTTTGTTATATGATTATTCTGTGTCTCGCTTTGAGATATACCATATTTATATTATTGTTTTTGTTTATTTTATGCTTCTTTCCGAATTGCATATAGCCGTTGTGTAGTTGCCCTATGCGCTGAACGGTCATGTTGAAATTTTAATCGGTATCAGAATTCGATGTGCGTTACTTATATGGAGCAATCATACAATCGGTCGCTCTTCACAAACCTCATTCTCCGTTATGGTCTACGACATTTCTCTGAAATGAACTAGACGATAGTGGGTATAGAGGCGGGGCATTACATATTGTTAGCGACCGTGATCCGATATTCGCTAGTAAACTCTGGGAAGCATTCCAAGAAGAGCTGGGGACAAAGTTAAATCTGAGCACCGCATATCATCCTCAAACATATGGCCAGACTGAGAGGGTGAACCGTATACTAGAAAACTTGTTGTGGGCATGCATTCTTGATTTTGGCAGATCATGGGAAGATCACTTGCACTTGGTTGAGTTCTCTTATAATAACAGTTAACAAGCAAGCTTGCAAATGTCACCATTCGAAGCATTGTATGGCAGGCCTTGTAGATCTCCCGCATGTTGGGTTGAACCAGGAAATAGACTAGTATTGGGTCCCGACATGATTCGAAAAGCTTCGGATAAAGTTGATTTCATTAAGAAGCGATTACTAATAGCTCAGAGTTGACAGAAAAGTTATGCAGATTCAAGAAGAAGGGATTTAAAATTTGATGTTGGCGATTATGTGTACTTGAGAGTTTCCCCATTAAGAGGAGTAGTTCGTTTTGGGAAGACTGGGAAGTTGGCTCCTAGATTCATTGGTCCATTCCCTATTCTAGAAAGAATTGGAACTCTCGCTTACACGGTTCGGTTGCCGGGGGTACATGATGTATTCCATGTGTCTCAACTTCGAAAGCATGTACATGATCCAGACTTGATTGTGGAGGAAGTTGCACAACAGGATTTGGAGATTACCGTGAGCTTAGCAGAAGAAGGGAGCCAGTAAAGATCATTCGCAAAGAAACCCGAGTTCTAAGGAACAAAAGAATCCATCTAGTCAAAGTGCAGTGGAGCGGAGTTCCCAAAGACTGTACATGGGAGACCGAGGATAGCATCAAACAGGCTTATCCCCATTGCAAATTGGATATACCTGATTAGCTCTGGTGCAAGGTATATTTACAATATTTTACATTTTCCGTTTTGTTCCCTACTTTACAGTTGTTTCCTTTTCGGGTACGAAAAGTTTTTAAGTGGGGGAGACTGTAACAACCCGGAAAATCGGAACCAATTTAAAATTTTTATTTTGGCTATTTTATTGAATTTTGAATAGTTAAAATAATTTATTTTCAATAATTACAATTAAAAATTTATTTAAATCAAAGTTAGAACGAATATATATTATTTTAATTTTAAAAGGAGTTAGAAATAGCGCGGTACTTTGAAATTTTGAATTTGAACCTTGACTGAATGTACATGATGCCAAATAAATCGGATTTTAGTGAAACCAAAAATATTAGGATCTGTTTAATAATATCTTTCCAACGAATCCAAAAAATTGAAATTGCATAGCGGGAATCAAAAGTTATGGCCAGTTGAATATTCATAATATTCGCTATGAAATTTAATATAATATATAGCCCATATAAATATCCATTTTGCAAACGACCTCCGTTTTCGACGAAACCACCCTGGTTGGATTCGAAATGTCAAATTATTGCAAGATTCCAATTTTCATAATTTTGGGAATTAATATGTGAGCGTGGCAAAAGAAAATGTGTTTTGTCAATTTCAGTCAATTTCGATCGACCAGAAAATGGCTATTTTTCAAACGGTCTCGAAGTTTGACGAAATTAATTTTGTTAAGACCATATCGTCAAAACATAGCTAGATTTATTTTTTGAGAATTTTTGGAGTTAGTCTGTGGTCCATGTAAATTAAAATATACGATCAAACTAAATAATTAAATGGTTTATTATTAAATTTAAAGAAAAGTGGACTGAAATGATCAAATGGGCTGATGATACCTAGTCCATCGTGTCTGGAACAGGGGTAATTAGCTAGCGGCAACAGTCATTGGGCCTCGTTTGGAGTCCGGTCCGATAAACAAATAATTAGAAAATTTAAATTATATTAAAATAATATATTTATATATTAAAATAATATAACCCTTGTCGTTTCTTCCCCAAACATGATCCCTTGCAAATTCAATGGCGGCTACATCTCGCAACTTCTGTCCTCGATAACTGTAACAACCCGGAAAATCAAAACGAATTTAAAATTTTTATTTTGGCGATTTTAATGGATTTTGAATATTTAAATTGATTTATTTTAAATAATAACAACTAAAAATTTCATTTTGACAAAGTTAGAACGTAAAAATTTATTTTAATTATATAACGAGCCTGAAATGGCGCGGTAGTTTGAAAATTCGATTTCTAATTTCAACTGAATATACAGAATTTAGTATAAGTCAGAATTGGACAAAACAAGAAATATTTGAATCTAATTAATAATATCTTTCTAACGGATGTAAGAAACTAAGATTTCACTTTATAAATTGAAAGTTATGTCCAATTTAAATTTCAAAAAAGTCGTTGTGGAATTTATATATATGTTAATATATATATATAGCCCATAAAAATAGCCATTTTGCAAACGACCTCCATTTTCGACGAAACCACTTTTGTTGGATCTGGAATATCAAATTATTGCTATATTCCAATTTTCATAATTTTTGGAATCAATATGTGAGCGTGACGAATTAAAACACATTTGACCAAATTTAGTTGAATTTAATCGACTGGAAAATGACCATTTTTTCAAACGGTCTCCAAATTCGATGAAATTAATTTTGTTAGGACCGTATCATCCAACCATATTCCATTGTATCAGGAATGGGGGGTATTTAGCTAGGGGTGATAGTCGTTGGGTTTGAATTGAAGTTCGTATGGAGAAACACGATTTTTCAAATAAATGTATAAACCGACCAATGAAATTAATCAATTCATCTAATTACATTTCCTGGAAAAACCAAAAACTCATAACCCTAAAGGACTCGATGGCAGCCACAGTTCATTTCTTCTTGCCTCGATTCCTCGTTATCCACTCAACAAAATCATATGCTCCAGTTGGGGTTTTTGTAGATCTTCTTATCCTCTTCGAATCCATGCATGTTTTGATATTTCTCGTGAGATATTTCATGAGATCCAAGGCCTGGAAGTTCAGACCTTTCGAGTGCCGCCGGAGCTCCTCCTCACTGTCGATCGGAGCATCGAGCACGGCGCCAGGAAGCTCTCTCCTAGCCCTTGGACGTGATACAATATGATCATCCCCTCGTGTAACGGTTTGAACGAAAAATTCAAACCTAGTTTTGAATCAAAAGGGTTGAGGTACGGGTTTAGTTATTTTAAACTGTTTTAACACTTTAAAACCGTCGCAAACTATGAATATAGAATAAAAACCATATCTTTTTGCTATGTTGTCGAAATCCAGTAAAACAAGAGACACAGGGACCGTGACGATGTCTTCTATATTCTAGAAGAGTCCGGAGAATTTTTAGAGCTCGCTACAATTTTAGGCGAAGCCGAAAGAAATATGAGAACTTCTCACTAAAATTATTTCTATACAGTTATTAATTGTATAACTTCATTTATGAACTTCTCCCCATCGTCCACAGACCATGGACGACTTGTTTGATTGTATTGTGTTGTGGAATTTGATTGAGATTGTGTTGTATATGTAAGCTGTATAAAATATTCATGTGTTGATTAAAATATTATAACGATAAAATATCATTTTTATCATATAAATAAAATATATAAAATATTCATGTGTTGAATAAAACATTTGAACGATAAAAATATCATTTTTATTGTATATATGGACTGTTTAAAATAGTCGTGCATTGAAATAAATATTCATAAACAAATCAGATTATTTGTTTATGTACACCCATTTATCGGATACTGATTGGGATGATATATTTTACACATCGCCCAACTGCATAAATAAAACCTGTGTTTGTTGTTTGAAAACCCCACACGGGTATTAGGATGATATTTGACATACACTGATCCCAATAATTAGTGGTATGTCAATCGATGGGTTGACAGGCTGTGATGAGCGTTATTTATTTATTCTTAACGCTTATGATGGTTGATTGTGTTTGATTATTGTTGTGTACATGTGTGTATAAGATCCATATAAATAAAATTATATGGTAATTGATTGTGTCTGATTCCAGTTCAGAATTAATGAATATATTAAAATAATAGAGTGAATATTGAAATGTGAAGTTGTGTTAAGTAGTTAAAAGCCATTTTAACACGAACGGGAATTTTGCCGATTTTATTAATTTTATAATGAATATCGAAAAGTGATTTCAAAATTTGGTATTTTGAAAAATATTATCATTTTAATATTATAATGATACGGAATATTCAAATTTGATTTGAAATCGAAATGAAATCGAAATCGTTTTAAAATGAATTTGAAACGAATTTATGAAGGAATATTCAGAATTGATTTGAAATTTGGAATGAAATTGAAATCGTTTTAAAATGAATTTAAAACAAATTTATAAAGGAATATTCAAATTCGATTTGAAATTGGAACGAAATTGAAATCGTTTTAAAATGAATTTAAAAAAAATATTCAAATTTGATTTGAAATTAAAATAAAATTGAAATCGTTTTAAAATGAATTTATAAAGGAATATTCAAAATTGATTTGAAATTTGGAATGAAATTGAAATCGTTTTAAAATGAATTTAAAACGAATTTATAAAGGAATATTCAAATTTGATTTGAAAATTTGAAATGAAGTTGAAATCATTTTGAAAACGAATTTAAAACGATTAATAAAATACGTTTTAAATGGAAATCAATGAAATATATATAATATATATATTATATATATTTAATGGCCTGAATAGAATGCGCCGCGCCGCGGCAGTTCGCGAATTTCGACCATTGACTTTGAGTTGACATTACGGGAGATCCGACCGTCAGATTCTACTAAAACGGAACCGCTGGGTTCATATCGAAAAGTGCTTTTGAACGGATATAAGAGATTTGAAATCTAACGGTTGGATTTGGAATTATGTCCAAATCAAATTTGGAAAAGGTCGCTGTAAGTGCAGTTCGATGACCGCTTATGGAAATCGACTGTACGGGCCTTGATAAAATTATTAAAAATATTAATAAATTGTGTAAAATCATAAAAAATAATTTGGAAAGAATTGGGATGAAAAATTCTATATTTGAAAAGATAAAAATATTTTTTTATTAAAATGAACTAGTTATTAACTAGATTTGAAATCCAATAATTTTTAAATAAAATAAATTGGATTTTTGAAATGGTTTTAAAAATAACCAAGATTACCAATATATGAATTGGAATGGATTTTGATCGAAATTATCTTTTGGAATATTTCGACGTCGGATTTCGTGATTATATAGATATTGTTATGGAAATTTGAAAGATATATTTATATCGTTATTTCCAATATGATATTTGTTGGTTGTAGAATTTGATATTGAATATAAGCCGATATATTTTCTATTCAGAGCCTTGTATTTAATATCAAATGGGATTTTGGGTTTGCTGTGAACGGTGTCTTCAGTAACACTGTTCTTGAACCCCGTATGAAGAGAATAAATCTTTTAATTAAGATTGTTAGAGTTTCCAATTATATTTAATAACTGGAATAAAATGGAAGGTGAATTGGGCCTATCGTGAATTGTGTTTTTAACGACATTCGTTCTTTAACCGATTTACAGTGAAATGTGATTTAGAATTTATGAATCTTTTTGTTAAGATTTAAAGGAGATTTTTCCAAAGTAAAGTTTTCCAATTTAATACAATAAATTAGAATGGAATGGAATTCGATTAGATAATAATCGAAGTGAGCTTCTGTGGAGGAAGACTGTTAATATATATGGAATTTAAGAGGCTCTACCATTATTCCATTTATATTACCGGTCGGATATGGAAGCTTATATCGATTATATATATTGAACTGTTTTCTGTGAAGATTCCGTAATTAATGGAATGTGATTTTGGGTTTATTGTGAGGTGTGTTTTAAATGACATTAGTTCTTTAACCCAGTTAAAGACAGGGTTTATTTCCTGAATTTGAATAATCATTAAGTAATGATTTTTGGGAGATTAAAACTAAATAGATTTTTAATGGATCTTTAATTAGATTGGAACGTGGATGGGATAATTAAATTTATCGAATTCATGGAACGATCGAGAATGAAGTATCATCAGTTTTGCTCCAAGCGAAAGTGAAATCTTCAATTAGATTTTAACGTGAAATGGTAATTTAATTTACCGATAACACCATGGTGTTAGATATGAAGTATTATGAGTTTTGCTTCATGGAATGAATAGGTTGGGATTGGGAAATCAAACAATTGATTACTTCGGTAAGGTTCGCTAATCCCGACTAGTTTGATAAACCTTAGTTTGGTTTGAATTGATATCCAATGGAAGATTAAAGAATAAATTTAAAGAATTTATCTTTGATAAATTAATGGGAACCTTTCCCAAAGTATAAGAATATTTGAATAAAGGAATATTCTGGATTGGAATGAGGCGTATGTTGTATTTTTATAGCACCTATTTATTATATACGTGAGTTATTCAGAAAGACTGGGTTTATCCCTGTAACGAACCGAACCAATTTAAAATTTTTATTTTAAACAATTTGGTGGAAAAATGTGGCAGAAAATAAAAATTTCATTTTTAAATAATATTAAAACCAGTGAAAATAGTCAATTTTCAAACGATCTCTGTTTTCAACGAAACCACTTTTGTTGGAACCAGAATGTCAAATTATTGCTAGGTTTCAATTTTTAGAATTTTTCGAATTAATATGTGAGCGTGGCGAAGGAAACTGTGTTTTGTCGATTTCAGTCAAATTTAATCGACTGAAAAATATCCATTTTTCAAACATTCTCAGAATTCGACGAAAATAGTTTTGTTAGGACCGTATTGTGATAAAGACAACTATATTTTTTTTTGGATTTTTCTGAGTCCCTATGTGGCCTCGGTGAATTTATTTATGCAGACGAATTAAATTTATAAAGGATTTAATTATTAAATTAAATAATACAGGCCACAGACAGCCGTTTGGGCTGACAGGACCTGTCCCATTGGATCCGGAATATAGGCTATTGGCTAGGGGCACCTTCTGCTGGACTGAAATTGAACCGGTTTGAAAGATATGGATTTAATTGTAAAAATACATTAAAAATATTATAAATATAGGATTTAAAACCCTAAAACCACTGTTTATTATCTCTGCCGCCGTCACCTTAAAATCAATGGCCTAAACCCGTCGAAACTTCCTCCATAAATTCCCATCGATCTACTCAGTAAATCCCACCACTCCAGTTCAATGTTTTGAAGAGATTTTTACCACCTTCACATCCATACGGCCATCACCCACCATCATCGCCTGTAGCGACCGCCCTCGTGCCATGAACCCGAGCCGCGTCGACTGCCAGCCAAGGCGCCAGAGGCCGCCAAGCTGCCCCCCCCCTTTGTCGGCAGTGGTGCGCCTCCCGTAGCCCGACGCCGTGGCACCATCGGATCCTCGAGCCGATCATCCAACCTCCTGAAAATTTGAATCCAAGTTTTGAACAAATAGAGAAGCTAACGGCCGAAGACTGTAGTGAAGAGGATGGGTTAATTCTTTGATTAATTAATTAATTGAAATTGTGTTAAAACATGTGCTGATCATAACTAATTCGTTTCAACTCAGAATTTGACGATTTCGGAAGCATTGGAATCGTAACAGCGAATAGAACGTGTTGAGACTAAAACAGGACCATTCTGAACAGTTTGAATTTTGGCCAAATCATGAACGACTGTGAGATTTCTAAATTTTGAATAATTAAATAATTTAATTATATTTGTTATGTGAATCATTGTATGTTATTGTTTCTGATCTACGATGATGTGATTGTTGTATGGTTGATTAATATTCGTTGTGATATCATGATATAGCATGTCAGTTTAGATCTATAAATTCTGATGTAATCTCTATAAAGTTCTCATCTTTATTAGTTCAATTTTTATTTTATTTCTATTTTTATTTTATTCCACTATAGAAATGAAAAATTGAATCTTGTTTGTTTTACAAACAAAATGAAATTTTGAATCTTTAATTTGCTTTCACAAATTAAAATGGAAAGTTGAATATTTATTTTTGATTTGCAAAATTAAACAAATGTTGAATCTTTATTTTTGATTGTAAAATTAAACAAAAGTTGACTTTATTTTTGATTCATAAAATAAAACAAAAAGTTGAATCTTTATTTTTGATTGCAAAATTAAACAAAAGTTGAATCTTTATTTTTGATTGCAAAATTAAACAAAAGTTGAATCTTTATTTTTGATTCATAAAATAAAACAAAAGTTGAATCTTTATTTTTGATTGCAAAATTAAACAAAAGTTGAATCTTTATTTTTGATTGCAAAATTAAACAAAAGTTGAATCTTTATTTTGATTTGCAAAATAAACAAAAGATTGAATCTTTATTTTGTTTATGATTTATAAAATAAAGAAAGTTTAAATCTTTTAAATTTTAATTAAAAGATAAATTAAGATTAGATATTTTATTTTGATTTACAATATAAAATAAAGATTAGATATTTTATTTGAATTACAAATAAAGATTAGATATTTTATTTGATTTACAAATAAAACAAAGATGAGACCTTTTATTGTGATTCATCAAATTTATACACCAAATCATATATTGTGCTGTATGTGTGGACATTGAAATTACGACGTTGGGTAAATAGAAATGGTTAGACCAAAAACCATATTATTATATTTGTGGATATTGAAACTACGATGTTGGGTAATAGAAATGGTTAGACAAAAACCATTATTTTTGGCTATCATATTTTGACACCAAATTGACATGTGAGTTAGATAGGAAAATACCCCCTATAAGGAAAAATGTGCATTAAGGAAAGATAATTAGAAAATTTACATTTTTCTAATGTAATAAAGATAATTAGAAAATTTACATTTTTCTAATGTAATAAAGATGATTAGAAAATTTACATCTTTCTAGTGTAATCAAGATAATTAAAGGATTTACATTTTTCTATGTAAAAATATAAGATTTACATTTTTCCATGTAAAAACATAAGATTTACATTTTTCTATGTTAAGATATAGGATTTACATTTTTCTATGTTAAGATATAGGATTTACATTTTTCTATGTTAAGATATAAGATTTACATTTTTCTATGTTAAGATATAGAATTGGCGAACAAAAATGTTATTTTTATTGAATATAAAAATATACATTGCTGAAAACTTCATTTTTGTCGCACTAGAATTGGCGAACAAAATTGTAATTTTATTGAATATAAAAATATTCATTGCTGAAAACTTCATTTTTGTCGCACTAGAATTGGCGAACAAAAATGTAATTTTATTGAATATAAAAATATTCAATGCTGAAAACTTCATTTTTGTCGCACTAGAATTGGCGAACAAAAATGTAATCTTATTGAATATAAAAATATACATTGTTGAAAACTTCATTTTTGTTGCACTAGAATTGGCGAAAAAAATGTTATTTTTATTGAATATAAAAATATACATTGTTGAAATCGTCATTTTTGTCGCATTAGAATTGGCGAACAAAAATGTTATTTTATTGAATATAAAAATATATATTGTTGAAACCGTCATTTTTGTCGCATTAGAATTGGCGAACAAAAATGTTATTTTATTGAATATAAAAATGTACATGGTTGAAACCGTCATTTTTGTCGCATTAGAATTGGCGAACAAAAATGTTATATTATTGAATATAAAAATATACATTGTTGAAAACGTCATTTTTGTCGCATTAGAATTGGCCAAAAAAATATTGTTTTTATAGAATAAAAAGAATGGATTCTAATAGTGGATATCGCCCAATGGTTTATATATTTAATAAATATAAAATTAAACGAAACGAGCGCTGCAGTTCGCGTATCGACAATCGTAACTTCAAACGGTTATTCCGGAAGATCCGACCGTTGGATTTTCCCAAAACTGGAACCGTTAGGACCGCTTTGGGAAGAGCTTTCTAATGATATAAATTTCATCAAAATCTGACGGTTAGATTCTAAGATATGTGTAAATCAAATTTTGGTAAAAACAGCGCCAGGGCCACCCACTGACCCGAAGCGTCGTTTATTTATATTTGAGCTATTTTCAAATAAATAAAAATAGCGATAAATAGTTATAAATATATTTGAAATGTTTTAAACTATAATTATGCGAAAATTATTTGAAAAGACCGAGTTTAACTTATTTCAAATAATTGCACGGCGATTAAATCAAAGATGTAAGAAGACGATGGTTGAAATCGGCGATCTTCACATCGAATGGATGACGACTACTGATGCCTTGGACTGACTTGCTCCCAGGACGGGGTTGAAGCAGTAGTTGTCCGGACGTATGTGTTGGTCGTGCGGATAAGCGAGAACCTCTTTTGTGTCTCCGGTTTCGTTCAGACCCAGAACGGACTGTAAATGGATGCGTGTCTGACGTTGGAGTTCATCCCATGTAATTCAATCAATTTGTATTAATATATGTCTGTTTGGTGGTGGAGAATTTATTCTCTGCTTAACAACTTGATATGTAGTAATAGTTATCGATCGCATGGCGTTGAATTGTCAATGTGACACGCCAAGATGCAATGATCAAGGCTTTGTTGAAAAGCTGGCCTTGTGGCTGATGATCAAAGCATATCCTGTTTAGGCATAGCTTTGTGTATAACATGACTTCGCGAGCCTCACACCCCGGTATGAGTCAAAAACGGGATATGGACCATAGGGAGTGCACACGTTTCTTTCTAGCTAGGAGTGGTGTTTGGGCTTTAACACGGGCCGGCATTTTACTTATGTGGATTATGGATTGAGGTACCTCGTGGTTTTTATATGCCGGAAGTGGTCATATTATAGGTCCAAAGGGACCGGGAAACATGTGTTCAGGCATAACTAATCCACTACCGTTAGGTGGGGACCGGCCCTACCGCATCCAAGGGTTCACTGCGGGGGATCCTGTGGCATTTGCTAGAGTGCCTCGAATCGGAAGAGGACGATCCCTAGCCTCGATTTCATGACAGAAAACCAATTCCCAATACGACGACATTTCGGTTTTGATTGTAAACTTATATACGGAGACATAGTAGGATGGGGTACTATGTCGTCTAGGATTGATATATTTATATTGAAGTATTCTAATACTGCTTAAACACTAATGATAACATTAAAATAATATTTTTCACGTATTAAGCATGTTTGATCATCATAAGGGAAAACTCTATCCTCCTGTGTGCGTTGCATTGTGTGATAGGACTTGAGTCTTATGATAATTTCATTTTTCAAAAATCATTTCGTAGTTTTATATAAACTTTATAAACTATGCACTGGCAATCCAATGGAGTAAACCCATTCCGCGTTAGCGGCGTGGTTCTGTGATTCGCCATATTGAAAGTTAGTATAGGAAGATTTCTCATACCAGTCCCATAACTGACTCGATGTTTGTTTCACTTTGCAAACTCGGGTGCCCTCTTTCCACACGGGCAGCCAATTGACAGGTTCAGGTGATACATTCTGATTGGAGCTTGCTTGGAGGGAAGAAGAAGAAGACCTTTTCTCTAGTTTTTACTTCTGCTTTGAGACATTTTATCTTCTGTAGCTTTGAAGTATGTGATGGAGTTTGAGACTTGTTTCTTTTCCATTTGAAACTTATTTCCCTTTTGTTGAGACTCTTTATTTGGCTAAGTTATATCATGTACTGCGTACTCTGATGTATTGGATATTATGATGCTGATGACATTTATTTCCGCTGCAATGGTTTATGTGTTATGATAATTATCTGAGATTTGTTTTGTTGTAAATATGTTGTATTCCAAAATGATTATCCTTACTTTCAGTCTACGGAAGTTTGGGGTTATCACAGTTGGTATCAGAGCCTAAGGTTAACCTTAGCTTCGGAATATAACATATTTAGAACAATTCGTCTAGATAGAATCCACATTATTCTAAGACGAGTAGCTCATTAGAGATAGGACTAGTAATGTCCTAGAATGAGCACAGCAGAATAGCACATATTTATCAGTCATTACATCATCATCTTTTCATCTTGTCCTTATCTTATCTTTTCTTGAAAATTCTCATTTTTGTTGGTCTGACTCTTTCCTTGATGGTACAGACTGATTTAAATGGATACTAGAGCAAGAACAGCCCGGGGCGGAGCCCGAGGTGGAGCTCGAGGCGAGACTAGAGGAGGAGCCCGAGTAGGAGCTGGAGGGCAAGCTAGAGATGAGACCCCCATCACTCAGAAACAGCATACTTCAGAGGTCGTAGCCGAACCATCTCCACCTCCACAGCCCTTCGATTTGGAGAGAATGTCAAAGAAATTCAAAAACCTAGGAGGTGTACCTTTCACAGGGCGAGAGTCTGCGATTCAGGCAGAAGCATGGCTTAAAGATTGTGAAAAGATCCTAGAGGGCTTAGAACTGGAAGATCAGCGAAAGCGTTACCTGGCAGTATGTCAATTAAAAGAGGAAGCCGGTCATTGGTGGGATACGATCAAGATCTGCAATGACGTGGACAATATGTCTTGGGCCAAATTCAAGGAACTTTTCAATGAGAAGTATATACCCCCACAAGCTAGAGAGCGCCCGCGCGAGCAGTTCGTTAACCTACAGCAAGGGAATATGACTGTTTCTAAGTATGTGAGGAAGTTTGATGAGCTTTCACGATATGCTCCTGGTTTGATTCATGATCTAGTAGAGAAGAATAAAAAATTTATCAAGGGTCTGTCCAAGAAATATTTGAACCGAGTCACTGCTCATATTAAGCTTCCTTTCAATGAAGTAGTAGAGATGGCGTGCCGCTACGAGGAAAATGACGAGTCTGGACCGCAGGATAGAGGGAAAAGTCAAAGCAACAACCAGAAGGAACAGGCTAACAAGAAACCGGAGGCAAGCAATTCTTCTATCGCTAAGCCCCAAGGGAAGAAAAGGGACAGGAGCAAGGTGACGTGCTATAACTGCGGCAAGATTGGACATTTTGATTACGAGTGTAGAGCACCTAAAAAGGTCAAGAGAAATGATTCAGGACCTAGTCAGAACCGTAACCCGAATCCTAAGAATCGTGGCCAGAGTTCTCAGGACAAGAGGGAATGCTACAATTGTCATCAAAAGGGGCACATTAAGGCGAACTGCCCACTACTAAGGAATGCTCAGGTGGCACATGTTTATGAGGGATCAGATGCACCAGCTTCGACTGAGGGGCCTAGTAAACCCGATGTCTTAGGAGGTATGCTTAATATTAAGAACATCCCTATTACGGTCTTATTTGATACTGGTGCTGCAAGAAGCTTTATTTCTAAAGATGCAAGTAAAAAGTTGAAACTGAAACCAAGAAAACTCAAAAATTTGATTAGAGCTAATAGTCCGATAGGAGGTTCCCTCATTCTAGATCAGTATTGTAAAGTGCTTATCTCCTATTCTCGCTATCAGTTTCCTTTTAATTTGATCATCATGGAGTTTTCTGGATATGACATCATAATGGGTATAGATTGGCTAGCAAAGTATGAGGCTGAGTTAGTATGCGCCGAAAGAATTGTCAAAGTTAAAACTAAACTCGATAATGTATGTATCCCCTGCCATGGCTCAGCCACCGATAGGAAAACATTCTGGTCTTCTCTAGAAGTTACCCCTACTTCTATTGAGGATATCCCTGTCGTCAAGGATTACGCAGATGTATTCAAAGAAGTTGAGGGCTTACCTCTGCATAGAGAAATCAGCTTCCGAATTGATTTAGCTCCGAATGCAAGGCCTGTCGTACATCCCATACGGAGAATGTCGCCTAAAGAAAAAGAGGAGCTGAGAAATCAAACCAAGCAGCTTTTGTTGAAGGGTCTGATCAGGCCCAGCTTCTCAGAATGGGGTGCAGCAGTGGTGTTCGTCCCTAAATCAGACGGTACTCTCAGGCTACGTGTAGACTACCGTGATCTCAACAAACAAACTCTGAAAAACAAATACCCACTGCCTCGTATTGATGACTTACTTGACCGCTTGCATGGAGCACGAGTATTCTCTAGGATGGACCTAGCTACAGGCTTCCATCAACTTCGCATTGCAGAAGAATGTGTGCCTTTAACTGCTTTCAGAGGACCGGATATCTTTTATGAATGGCTAGTAATGCCCTTCGGACTATGTAATGCTCCAGCATATTTTGTTGATCTGATGAATAGAGTGTTCAGAGATGTTTTAAATAAATTTGTGCTCGTGTTCATTGATGACATCCTCATCTTTTCTAAATCCACTGCTGAGCACGAACAACATCTGAGAGAAGTCTTAGAGATTTTGCGAAGAAATGTGCTGAAAGCAAAATTTTCTAAATGCATATTCTGGCAAGAAGAGGTGAAATTCCTCGGCCATGTTGTATCAAAGGAAGGCATCTCAGTAGATCTAGGAAAGATCTCAGCCATCTAAGAGTGGAAACAGCCTAGAACTCCCACGGCGGTCAGAAGTTTCTTGGGACTGGCTGGCTATTATCGGAAATTTATCAAAGATTTTTCGAAGGTAGCTTGCCCATTGACAAACCTGACCAAAAAGCATACGAAATTCAATTGGACACCGGAATGCGAGACAGCTTTCCAAGAGCTAAAGAAGAGGTTGACCAATGCTCCTGTGTTGACCATCATAGATGGCAATCAGGATTTGAAGGTCTGGACCGACGCTTCGAAACAAGGTTGTTTTTTTATATAAATCAACATGTCAGAGATAACATTTTCCTTTAATGTCAAGCTCATTTTAACATGTTATCCCTTATTTATTTAAGATATTGGTGCGGTGCTGATGCAAAGAGACAGAGTAGTCGCATATGCTAGCCGCCAGCTGAAACCGCATGAGAAGAATTACGTCACGCATGACCTTGAGCTAATGGCCATTGTGTTTGCTCTTAAAATATGGAGGTATTATCTCTTGGGTAAGAAGTTTGAAATTTACACGGATCACAAATCCTTGAAACACCTTTTTACCCAAAAAGATTTGAATATGAGGCAGCAACGCTGGGTTGAATTTCTTGCATCATATGACCTGGATATCCTATATACTCTGGGAAAAGCCAACATTGTAGCCGATGCGCTCAGTAGAAAGAATGCAGAATGCAACAATCTCATTATCGCCAGTCTCATTATCACTCCTTCTTTGATTGATAAAATTTCTGCTCTTCAGAAAAATGATAAATTTATTCAGAAGCTTTGTGAGCGAGTTCGTAAAGGCGAGGCCTCAAGTTTCCAGATTGACAATAATGGGACCCTTAGATTGCAAGGGCGAATTTGTGTGCCAGACATTGCTGAGCTAAAAAGAGAAGTTATGGATGAGTGTCACAAATCTAAAATCAACGTCCATCCAGGTGTAAACAAGATGTACCATGATCTTAAGCGCGCCTTTTGGTGGAAAGCGATGAAGAGAGATATTTCTATTTACGTTGCTAGATGTCCCACTTGTCAGCAAGTTAAAAGTGATCAACAAAAGTTGGCCGGTTTGTTGCAACCACTGGGAGTTCCAGGTTGGAAGTGGGAGGAAATTTCTATGGACTTTATAGATGGCTTGCCCCGAAGCAGAAAAGGGAATGATAGCATATGGGTGATTGTTGACCGCTTAACAAAATCTGCCCATTTCATCCCTGTCAGGTCCAATAGAACAGCTCGTAGTTTGGCACAGCTTTATCTTAAAGAGATAGTCAGACTACATGGGGTTCCCAAAAGCATCGTTAGTGATCGGGATCCATTATTTACCAGCAAATTCTGGGAAGCTCTTCAAGAAGAGCTTGGGACCAAGTTGAATCTGAGCTCTGCCTATCACCCTTAGACAGATGGCCAGACTGAGAGGGTGAACCGTGTTTTGGAAGACTTGTTGCGAGCTTGCATTCTTGATTATGGCGGTTCATGGGAGGACCACTTTCACTTGGTGGAATTCTCCTATAATAATAGCTACCAAGCAAGCTTGAAGATGTCCCCATTTGAATTACTATATGGCAGGCCATGCAGATCTCCGGCATGTTGGGTGGAGTCAGGCAATCGACTAGTCTTGGGCCCCGACATGGTTCATGAAGAATCGGATAAGGTTGACTTGATTAAGAAGCGCTTGCTAACTGCTCAGAGCCGACAGAAGAGCTATGCAGACCAGCGGAGAATAAATCTAGAATTCTCTGTGGGTGATCGAGTATACTTGAAGGTTTCTCCTTTGAGAGGCGTGATTCGCTTTGGGAAGACGGGAAAGTTGGCACCGAGATTCATTGGTCCATTCCCTATACTAGAAAGGATTGGTACTCTCGCTTATAGAGTGCAGCTGCCTGACTGGTTGCCAGGGGTGCATGATGTATTTCATGTGTCTCAACTCCGTAAGCATGTGCATGATCCAGATCTGATAGAGGATGAATTAAATCAATAGGTCCTAGATATTGCTCCAAATCTAATAGTGAGAAAGGACCCAATTAAGATCATTGGCAAAGAAACCAAAATTTTGAGGAACAAGAGGATCAACCTAGTCAAAGTTCAATGGAGTGGGGATCCTAGAGACGGTACTTGGGAGACAGAGGATAGCATCAAAACGGCTTTCCCCAAGTGCAGAGTGGACATCTCCGAATAACTCTCGTGTTAAGGTACATTTACCACAATTTACATTTTCCGTCTTGTTTCCTACTTTACTTTGTTTCCTTTTCGAGGACGAAAAACTCTTAAGTGGGGGAGATCGTAACGACCCGGAAAATCCGAACCAATTTAAAAAATTTATTTTAAATAATTTGGTGGAAAAATGTGGCAGAAAATAAAAATTTCATTTTTAAATAATATTAAAGCCAGTGAAAATAGTCAATTTTCAAACGATCTCTGATTTCAACGAAACCACTTTTGTTGGAACCGGAATGTCAAATTATTACTAAGTTTCAATTTTTAGAATTTTTAGAATTAATATGTGAGCGTGGCGAAGGAAAATGTGTTTTGTCGATTTCAGACAAATTTAATCGACTGAAAAATAACCATTTTTCAAACAGTCTCAGAATTCGACGAAAATAGTTTTGTTAGGACCGTATCGTCATTACAAAGACAACTATATTTTTTTGGATTTTTCTGAGTCCGTATATGGCCTCGGTGAATTTATTTATGCAGACGAATTAAATTTATAAAGGATTTAATTATTAAATTAAATAATACAGGCCACGGACAGCCGTTTGGGCTGACGGGACCTGTCCCATTGGATCCAGAATATGGGCTATTGGCTAGGGGCACCTTCTGCTGGACTGAAATTGAACCGGTTTGAAAGATATGGATTTAATTGTAAAAATACATTAAAAATATTATAAATATAGGATTTAAAACCCTAAAACCACTGTTCATTATCTCTGTCGCCGCCACCTTAAAATCAATGGCCTAAACCCATCGAAACTTCCTCCACAAATTCCCATCGATCTACTCAGTAAATCCCACCACTCCAGTTCAATATTTTGAAGAGATTTTTACCACCTTCACATCCATACGATCATCACCCACCATCGTCACCTGTAGCGACCGCCCCATGCCCTGAACCCGAGCCGCATCGACCGCCAGCCAAGGCGCCAGAGCCGCCGAGCTGCCCCCCTTCGCCGGCGGTGATGCGCCTCCCGTAGCCCGACGACGTGGCACCATCGGATCCTCGAGCCGATCATCCAACCTCCTGAAAATTTGAATCCAAGTTTTGAACAAATATAGAAGCTAACGGCCGAAGACTGTAGTGAAGAGGGTGGGTTAATTCTTTGATTAATTAATTAATTTAAATTGTGTTAAAACGTGTGCTGACCATAACTAATTCGTTTCAACTTAGAATTTGATGATTTCGGAAGCATTGGAATCGTAACAGCGAATAAAAAGTGTTGAGACTAAAACGGGACCATTCTGAACAGTTTGAATTTTGGCCAAATCACGAACGACTGTGAGATTTCTAAATTTTGAATAATTAAATAATTTAATTATATTTGTTATGTGAATCATTGTATGTTATTGTTTCTGATCTACGATGTTGTGATTGTTGTATGGTTGATTAATATTCGTTGTGATATCATGATATAGCATGTCAGTTTAGATCTATAAATTCTGATGTAATCTCTATAAAGTTCTCATCTTTATTAGTTCTATTTTTATTTTATTTCTATTTTTATTTTATTCCTCTATAGAAATGAAAAATTGAATCTTGTTTGTTTTACAAACGAAATGAAATTTTGAATCTTTAATTTGCTTTCACAAATTAAAATGGAAAGTTGAATATTTATTTTTGATTTGCAAAATTAAACAAAAGTTGAATCTTTATTTTTGATTGCAAAATTAAACAAGGTTGAATCTTTATTTTTGATTCATAAAATAAAACAAAAAGTTGAATCTTTATTTTTGATTGCAAAATTAAACAAAAGTTGAATCTTTATTTTTGATTCATAAAATAAAACAAAAGTTGAATCTTTATTTTTGATTGCAAAATTAAACAAAAGTTGAATCTTTATTTTTGATTGCAAAATTAAACAAAAGTTGAATCTTTATTTTGATTTGCAAAATAAACAAAAGATTGAATCTTTATTTTGTTTATGATTTATAAAATAAAGAAAGTTTAAATCTTTTAAATTTTAATTAAAAGATAAATTAAGACTAGATATTTTATTTTGATTTACAATATAAAATAAAGATTATATATTTTATTTGATTTACAAATAAAGATTAGATATTTTATTTGTTTTACAAATAAAACAAAGATGAGACCTTTTATTGTGATTCATCAAATTTATACACCAAATCATATATTGTGTTGTATGTGTGGACATTGTAATTACGACGTTGGGTAAATAGAAATGGTTAGACCAAAAACCATATTATTATATTTGTGGATATTGAAACTACGATGTTGGGTAATAGAAATGGTTAGACAAAAACCATTATTTTTGGCTATCATATTTTGACACCAAATTGACATGTGAGTTAGATAGGAAAATACCCCCTATAAGGAAAAATGTGCATTAAGGAAAGATAATTAGAAAATTTACATTTTTCTAATGTAATAAAGATAGTTAGAAAATTTACATTTTTCTAATGTAATAAAGATGATTAGAAAATTTACATCTTTCTAGTGTAATCAAGATAATTAGAGGATTTACATTTTTCTATGTAAAAATATAAGATTTACATTTTTCTATGTAAAAACATAAGATTTACATTTTTCTATGTTAAGATATAGGATTTACATTTTTCTATGTTAAGATATAGGATTTACATTTTTCTATGTTAAGATATAAGATTTACATTTTTCTATGTTAAGATATAGAATTGGCGAACAAAAATGTTATATTTATTGAATATAAAAATATACATTGTTGAAAACTTCATTTTTGTTGCACTAGAATTGGCGAACAAAAATGTAATTTTATTGAATATAAAAATATTCATTACTGAAAACTTCATTTTTGTCGCACTAGAATTGGCGAACAAAAATGTAATCTTATTGAATATAAAAATATTCATTGCTGAAAACTTCATTTTTGTCGCACTAGAATTGGCGAACAAAAATGTAATCTTATTGAATATAAAAATATACATTGTTGAAAACTTTATTTTTGTCTCACTAGAATTGACGAACAAAAATGTTATTTTTATTGAATATAAAAATATACATTGTTGAAATCGTCATTTTTGTCACATTAGAATTGGCGAACAAAAATGTTATTTTATTGAATATAAAAATATATATTGTTGAAACCGTCATTTTTGTCGCATTAGAATTGGCGAACAAAAATGTTATTTTATTGAATATAAAAATGTACATGGTTGAAACCGTCATTTTTGTCGCATTAGAATTGGCGAACAAAAATGTTATATTATTGAATATAAAAATATACATTGTTGAAAATGTCATTTTTGTCGCATTAGAATTGGCAAAGAAAAATATTGTTTTTATAGAATAAAAAGAATGGATTCTAATAGTGGAAATCGCCCAATGGTTTATATATATATATATATATATATAATAAATATAAAATTAAACGAAACGAGCGCGACAGTTTGCGTATCAACAATCGTAACTTCAAACGATTATTCCGGAAGATCCGACCGTTGGATTTTCCCAAAACTGGAACCGTTAGGACCGCTTTGGGAAGAGCTTTCTAACGATATAAATTTCATCAAAATCTGATGGTTAGATTCTAAGATATGTGTAAATCAAATTTTGGTAAAAACAACGCCAGGGCCACCCACTGACCCGAAGCGTCGTTTATTTATATTTGAGCTATTTTCAAATAAATAAAAATAGTGATAAATATTTGAAATGTTTTAAACTATAATTATGCGACAATTATTTGAAAATACCGAGTTTAACTCATTTCAAATAATTGCACGGCGATTAAATCAAAGATGTAAGAAGACGATGGTTGAAGACCGGCGATCTTCACATGAATGGACGATGACTACTGATGCCTTGGACTGACTTGCTCCCAAGACGGGGTTGAAGCAGTAGTTATCTGGACGTATGTGTTGGTCGTGCGGATAAGCGAGAACCTCTTTGGTGTCTCCGGTTTTGTTCAGACCCAGGACGGACTTGTAAATGGATGTGTGTCTGACGTTGGAGTTCATCCCATGTAATTCAATCGATTTGTATTAATATATGTCTGTTTGGTGGTGGAGAATTTATTCTCTGCTTAACACCCTGATATGTAGTCATAGTTATCGATCGCATGACGTTGAATTGTCAATGTGACACGCCAAGATGCAATGATCAAGGCTTTGTTGAAAAGCAGGCCTTGTGGCTGATGATCAAAGCATAGCCTGTTTAGGCATAGCTTTGTGTATAGCGTGACTTCGCGAGCCTCACACCCCGGTATGAGTCAAAAACGGGATATGGACCGTAGGGAGTGCACACATTTCTTTCTAGCTAGGAGTGGTGTTTGGGCTTTAACATGGCCCGGCATTTTACTTATGTGGATTATGGATTGAGGTACCTCGAGGTTTTTATAGGCCGGAAGTGGTCATATTATAGGACCAAAGGGACCGGGAAACGTGTGTTAAGGCATAACTAATCCACTACCGTTAGGTGGGGACCGGCCCTACCGCATCCAAGGGTTCACTGCGGGGGATCCTGGCGCATTTGCTAGAGTGCCTCGAATCGGAAGAGGACGATCCCTAGCCTCGATTTCATGACAGAAAACCAATTCCCAATACGACGACCTTTTGGTTTTGATTGTAAACTTATATACGGCGACAAAGTAGGATGGGGTACTATGCCGTCTAGGATTGATATATTTATATTGAAGTATTCTAATACTGCTTAAACACTAATGATAATATTAAAATAGTATTTTTCACGTATTAAGCATGTTTGATCATCATAAGGGAAAACTCTATCCTCCTGTGTGCGTTGCATTGTGTGATAGGACTTGAGTCTTATGATGATTTCATTTTTCAAAAATCATTTTGTAGTTTTATATAAACTTTATAAATTATGCACTGGCAATCCAATGGGGTAAGCCCGTTCCGCGTTAGTGGCATGGTCCTGTGATTCGCCATATTGAAAGTTAGTATAGGAAGATTTCTCATACCAATCCCATGACTGACTCGATGTTTGTTTCACTTTGCAAACTCGGGTGCCCTCTTTCCACACGGGCAGCCAATTGACAGGTTCAGGTGATACATTCTGATTGGAGCTTGCTTGGAGGGAAAAAGAAGAAGACCTTTTCTCTAGTTTTTACTTCTGCTTTGAGACATTTTATCTTCTGTAGCTTTGATGTATGTGATGGAGTTTGAGACTTGTTTCTTTTCCATTTGAAACTTATTTCCCTTTTGTTGAGACTCTTTATTTGGCTAAGTTATATCCTGTACTGCGTACTCTGATGTATTGGATATTATGATGCTGATGACATTTATTTCCGCTGCAATGGTTTATGTGTTATGATAATTATCTGAGATCTGTTTTGTTGTAAATATGTTGTATTCCAAAATGATTATCCTTAATTTCGGTCTACGGAAGTTTGGGGTTATCAAAGTCCCATTCTGAATAACTGATTCGACGATATGTCGAGGATGAAGATGGTGGTTAAAGACCGGAGGTCTTCACTTCGTTTAGATGATTACTGATGTCCTGATTTGGTTGTACACCCAAGACGAGGTAATAAGTGGTGATCGTCCATACGTACTTAGAGATCGACTGGATATGCGAGGACCTCTCTCTTGTATTGGACATATGGGACGAGGAATAAGGTGCCTCCGATTTCATTGAGACCCAAAACGAACTTGTAGATGGATGTGTGTCTGACATTGGATTTCATTCTGTGTGATTGATAGACATCAGTTGCATGGCGTGAATTGCTTGTGTCGCATGTTGAGATGCAAATGATCAAGACTTCTATTGAAAAGCAGAGTCTTGTGGTAGATGATCAAAGCACGACTTTAATATAGCATAGCTTTGTGTATAGCGTTAATTCGCGAGCCTCGCACCCCATGTGAACCAGAAACGGGAGAGGACCTTAGGGAGGACATGCGTTTCTTTCTAGCTAGGAGCAGTGTCAGGGTTTTGCAAGCCCTGACGTTTTACTTATGTGGATGATGGATAATGAGGCTCCTCAGTTATATAGGTCACTGCAGTGCCGATGGATGGTTTGGTCGATGTATGACCAGTTCACGCCCCATAGGGCGGGGAAACATATTGTTCAGGCATTTTAATCAACTTCATGTGGACTGGCCTTGACGATCCAAGGGTCACTCGAGCTCTGATCCCGAGGCTCGGGCTAGAGAGTCTCGAAGCGGTAAGGACGATCCCTTGCCTTGGTTCATAGATGGAAATCCAACTTCCAATACGTGACTTTGCGGTTATGATTGTAGAGCCTAGTATTGGCGACATGATATATGGTACCCATGCCATCTAAGATTGATACATTTATATTTGAAGATGTTTTTATACACTATGCACTTATAATAGTATCAAATGAGTTTTTTTTTAAAACGTACGAAGCATGTTTGGCTATTATAAGGGAAAACCCTATCCTCCGGCTTGCGTTGCATTGTGTGATGGGACATGGGTCTTATAATAGTTTCATTTTTCCAAAAAGCATTGCGTTGTTTTTTTATGCACTGGTATTCTTGGGGGGAAACCCGTTTCGTGTTATACGGCGTGGTCCCTTGATTTACTTTATTTTTAATGTAAAGATTTAATAACTGTTTTAGTTCTCACACCAGTCACATGACTGACCTGGAGTTTATTGTTCTAACCTAAACTCTGGTTGCCCCTATTTTCCACACAGGTAGCTAGTAGTTTCGGTTTTGCAGATACTACATTCATAGGATCCTGGTTTACAGCTGGAATGATATTCGGAAAGCTCTGTATCCGTTTATCTCTTTCAGTTGTGTTATGTTTTATTTTCCGTTGCTATGTAATGTAATTTAAATCTCTGATATTTATCAAATGTATATTATTTATTCATACTCTGTATATTCTTGTACTCTGATGTAAATTGTTGTAATAACAATGAAATGTTCTTCTGTTTGTGTTCTGGCTCGTCTTGTCCTCATTACAATCCGGGCTTTCCTTTACGGGGAAGTTTGGGCCGTCTCATTTGGTATCAGAGCTTTGGTTTACAGAGCTCGAGAACAAGGCATATTAGAACCAAATGAAAGAATTCATCAGAGATTGGATTAATAATATACAATGAGATTGACTCGTTAGCGATAGGATCAGTAATATCCTAGAACGAGTGTGAAGAGTGTTATTTTAAAACAAAAATTAAAAATAAATTTTGTTTTGAAAATTTAGATGTAATAACCCGGAAATCCGAGCCAATTTAAAATTTTTATTTTGGCAATTTTAGTGAATTTTGATTATTTAAAATGAATTATTTTAAATAATAACGACGAGAAATTTATTTTGAATAGAATTCGAACGTATATATTTATATAAATCGTCGTTAGAATATAAATATTTATTTATTTATATAAAAGGAATTGAAAATGGCGCGGTAGTTCGATAATTCGATTTCAAAATTCAAATGAATGTACCGGGTGCAAAATAAACCGAATTTTAACGAAACCAAAAATATTAGAATCTAATTGGTAATATCTTTCCAACGAATCCGAAAAATTGAAATTTCATAGCGGGAATCAAAAGTTATGTCCAGTTGAAATTTCAGAATAGTCGCTACGGAATTCTGGCCCTTAAAAATGGAAATTTTGCAAATGACCTCTGTTTTCGACGAAACCACTTCTGTTGGATCCGTGATGTCAAGTTATTGCTAGATTTCCAAATTCGTAATTTTTCGAATCAATATGTGAGCGTGGCAAAGGAAAACGTGTTTGACCAGTTTCAGTTGATTTTAATCGACTGGAAAATGGCCATTTTTCAAACGGTCCCAGAATTCGATGAAATTAGTTTTGTTAGGACCGTATCGTCAATACGAAGCTAGAAAATATTTTTCTGGAATTTATTGAGTCAGTATGTGGCCCCGGTAAATTGAAATGTGCGTTCAATTTCAATATATAGATTTATATTTTGATTTTGACGAAAACTGATGGAAACAGCCAAACGGGCTTGCGATACATATCCCATTGTGTTCGGTATGGGGGTAATTAGCAATGAACGACAGTCGGTGGGTTCGATTTCGAGTTCGAAAATAAAAGTTAGTTTTGGAAATTAAAATCTTATTAAATTATCTATATATTTTTTCAATAACCCCCCTATCTTCATTCATTCATTCAATCCCCCCCCCCCCCTCCGTTCTATTTTTCCAAATCGAGAAACCCCCTTACCGCCGCCGCCCGCTGCTGCTACCCCAGTCGCCGGCCACCCATCAACGCCGCTTCCTCCTCCCCTTCTTCTTCTCTGACCGCGACCTCCCCCAGTTGCCAACCCCTCGAATGACGCGAGACCCTAAACCCACCATCCTCCAACGCGCGAGCCCAGGAAGCCACCACCGTAGTTCTCGAGCGTCGCGCCCCTCTTACCGCAAGCCCACCACCTCCGGTCCCAATGTCGACCACCAGGCTGCCCTCTCCTCTGAGCGACGAAAAACAGTGAGTTTCCCACTTTAAATATATGTAAAAAAACCGAGATTTTTATTTATATTAAAGGTTGAGATTTTATATGTAGGAAAGAGTAATAAAAATATGATTTTTGATTATATGTTAAAGCTATAAAAATCTGATTTTCTTCAATATAAAAGATTTGATTTTTATTATCATAGAGATGCGATTTTTAGATTACATAAAAATATTATTTTTATTCTATGGAGGAATATTTTTAGCTGATAAAAATATAATTTTTAGTCGCATAAAAATATGGTTTTAATCGTATGAAAGGAAAATATTTCTAGTTTTATAAAAATATAATTTTTAGTGGGATGAAAATATGAAGTAGCGATAGTATAAAAATATATTCTTTTATGTACATGTAGCGTAATAAAAATATAATCCTTATTAGAAGTAACAAATATAAAAAAATAATCTTTATTAGAAGAGCGATATAAAAATATAATTTTGTTTATGAAGTTAGCTAGATTAAATATGATCTTTATTATATGAACACCGTGATAGTAAAAATAGAATTTTTATCTATATAGTAGCTGTGTAAAAATAGAATTTTTATCTATATAGTAGCGGTGTAAAAATAGAATTTTTATCTATATAGAAGCGGTGTAAAAATAGAATTTTTATCTATATAGTAGCGGTGTGAAAATATTTTTTTATCCATATAGCGTAGTTTTAAAAATGTGATTTTTATATACATAGCAACAATATAAAAATGTGATTTTTATATATGTAGTGGCTACGGACAACGAAATTGACAAAAGGCGAGCACGACGAAGATTTCTACATAAAAAGTGTCGTGGCGTTTGGTTTAGCTTGGGTGAGAACTCCTCGCTTTTAAATTTATTTCTAGTTGAATTATATACTAGGATGCAGACGGTGTTTAGTAGCACCCGACACCCGTCGTCCACAGACCATGGACGACATATTTGTTTGATTACTGTGTTGTGAAAATTGATTGTGTGATGTGAAAAGAAATAAAATATGTTATAGTGGAAAATATTTTATAGTTAAAAATATAATTTTTAACATGTATATAAAATGAATATTTATAAACAAATCGGATGATTTGTTTATATACATTGATTTGATTGATATTGATTGGGACGATAAATTTTACACATCGCCCAAATGCACAAATAAAATCTGTTTGACTGATTGAAACCCCCACACGGGTGTTGGGATGATATATGACATACACTAATCCCAATAATTAGTTGTATGTCGATCGATTGATTGACAGGCTGTTATAAGCGTTAAATATTTATATTTAATGCTTATGCAGTTGTGTGGTGCACTCTGGATGATAGTTGATTATTTATCATTCCTATTATATACATGTGTTGTAGGGAATCCATATAATTAACGTTACATGGTAATTGATTGGGCCTCATTCCAGTTTGGAAAATATAAAGAAAATTCATTTGTTGAATTGTAAAGAAAATTCATTTGCTGAATTGTAAAGAAAATTCATTTGTTGAATATAAAGAAAATTCATTTGTTGAATATAATGATAATTCATTTGTTGAATTGTAAAGAAAAATTCATTTGTTGAATAGTAAGGAAATTCATGTGTTGAATAGAGAAAATATTCATTGGTTGAATAGAATAACGAAGTAATTGAAATATAAAAAGCCGTGATGATTAGATTGACGCCATTTTGACGTAAAGGATATTTATATCGATTTTATTCATTTTTATAATGAATATAGAAAAGGAATTGATTTCAAAATACAATGTTTTGAAAATATTATCATTTGTATATCGATGATGTGGAATATTCAATTTTGATTTAAAATTGAATATGAAGTTGAAATCGTTTTGAAAACGAATTTAAAACGATTTATAAAATACATTTTAAAAGGAGATCGAAGAAATATATATAATATATTATATATATATATAATGGCCTGAAAAGAACGCGCCGCGCTGCGGCAGTTCGCGAATTTCGACCATTGACTTCGAACGGATATTACGGGAGATCCGACCGTCGGATTCTCCTAAAACCAGAACCATTGGTTTCGTATCGAAAAGAGCTTTCTAACGAATATTAGAAATTAGAAATCTAACGGTTGGATTTGGAATTATGTCCAAATCAAATTTGGAAAAGGTCGTTGTAAGTGCAGTTCGATGCCCGTTGATGGAAATCGACTGTACGGGCCTTGATAAAATTATTAAAAATACCAATAATTTGTGTAGAATCATAAGAAATGATTTGGTAAGAATTGGGATGAAAAATCCCAAATTTGAAAAGATAAAAATAGATTTTTATCGAAATGAACTAGTTTTGAACTAGAATAATAATTTATTTATTTTTAAAATAAATAAATTGGATTTGAAATGGTTTTGAAAATAACCAGAATTTCCAATGATTGAATTGGAATGGATTTGAATTGAAATCATCTATGGAATATTTCGATGTTGGATTTCGTGATGATACAGATATTGTTGTGGGAATTTGAAAGATATATTAATATCGTTATTTCCAATACGATATTTGTTGGTCGTAGAATTTGATATTGAATATAAGCCGGTATATTTTCTATTCAGAACCTTGATTTAATATCAAATGTGATTTGGGTTTGTCGTGAATGGGGTCTTCATTAACACTGCTCTTAAGCCCAGTTGAGAAAAAGATTAAATCTTTTTATTTAGATTTAATGAAGTGTACCAATTAAATAATATTTAATTGGAATTGATTTGGTATTGATTTTTGGGTTTATCGTGAACAGTGTTTTAAATAACACTTGTTCTTTAACCCGATAATTAATGGAATGTGATTTTGGGTTGTCGTGAACGGTATCTTCAATAATACTGTTCTTAGACCCAAAGGAGTTAAGAAAATCAGAAACTAACTGGAGATTAGTTAAGTTGAATGGTTTCTGGGGTATTGATCTGATGTTGGTTTCGGCCTTCGGGGTTAATACTTAGGGAATTACTCACTTGCTAATTTACGGTTAGGGACTGATTGAAATGTGATGTGATTTTGGGGTTTATCGTGAACCGTGTTTTAAATGACACTGATTCTTTAACCCAGTTAAAGATTAAAACTAAGTGGGGTTTTAATGAATCTTTAATTAGATTGAAAAGATCGAGAATGGAGTATCACCAATTTTTCTCCAGGCGGTAGTTAAATCTTTAATTAGATTTGAACGTGAAATTGTAATTGAATTTACCGATAACACCGTGGTGTTAGATATGAAGTATGACCAGTTTTACTTCATGGGATATATAGATTGGGATTGGGAAATAAAATAAATAATTACTTCGGTGTGGTTCGCTAATCCCGACTAGTTTGAAGTGATATTCAAAGGAAGATTAAAGAATAAATTTAAAAGAATTTATCTTTGATAAAATTAATGGGAACCTTTCCCTAAGAATGTGAAATTTAGAAACTAACTATAGGTTGGCTAAGATGAATGGTTACCTGGGTATTGATCTGATGTTGGTTACGGCCTTCGGGGTTAATATTTAGGGAATTGTTCTCTTACTAATTTACGGTTAGTGACTGATGAATTGGAATGAGGCGTATGTTGTGTTTTTGTAACACTTGTTTATTATATACGCGAGTTATTCAGAAAGACCGGGTTTATCCCATTCTGAATAATTGATTCGACGATTAGTCGAAGATGAAGACGGTGGTTGAAGACCGGAGGTCTTCACGTCGTTTGGATAATTACTGATGATCTTGATTGGGCCGTACACCCAAGAGGAGGGAATCAGTTGGTGATCGTCCAGACGTACTTGGAGATCGATGGATATGCGAGGTACAAGGTGCCTCCGGTTTCGTTCAGACCCAGAACGGACTTGTAAATGGATTGTGTGTCTGACATTGGATATCATTCTGTGTGATTGATGGATATCGGTTGCATGGAATGGTTTGCCTGTGTGGCATGCTAAGATGCAAATGATCAAGGATTCTGTTGAAAAGCAGAGTCTTGTGGTGGATGATCAAAGCACAGCCTGTGTGGCATAGCTTTGTGTAATGTTGATTCGTGAGCCTCACATCCCGGTTGTGAACCAAAAACGGGAGAAGGACCTCAGGGACGACATGCGTTTCTTTCTAGCTAGAAGTGGCGTCAGTGGTTTTACACGCCCTGACGAGTTTGACTTATGTGGTTGTTGCTGTTGTGAGGCGCCTCGGATATATCGGTGACTATGTGAAGCCGATGGAGTCATTTGTTGGCTCATTTATGCCCCAAAGGGTGGGGAAACGCAGTGTTCAGGCATTTTAATCCACATCGGTGGACCAGCCCTGTCGCTCCAAAGATCACTCGAGCTCTGACCTAAGGCTCGAGCTAGACAGTCTCGAATCGGTAGAGGACTATCTTTTGCCTTGATTCGAAGAAAGAAATCCAATTTCCAAACACGTGACTTTGCGGTTTTGATTGTAGAGCCTAGTATTGGCGACATGATATATGGTACCCATGTCGCCTATGATTGATATTTATGATTGTATATAAAATCAGAAACTAACTGGAAACGAGCTAAGATGGGTGGTTTCCTGAGTATTGGTCTGATGTTGGTTTCGGCCTTCGGGGTTAATACTTAGGGAATCGTTCTCTTACTAATTTACGGTTGGAGTCTGATTAAGAATCAAAAGATAAAATTTCACGTATCAAGCATTCTTTGGCTGTTATAAGGTAAAACCCTATCCTCCGGCTTGCGTTGCATTGTGTGAGACCTGGGTCTTATAACAGCTTCATTGTTCTTTGTTTAGCATTGCGCTGTTGTTTTATGCACTGGTATTCTTGGGAGGAAACCTGTTCAGTGTTATACGGCGTGGTCCCTTGATTTACCTAACTTTAAAAATAAAGTTTAATAACTGTTTTAGTTCTCGCACCAGTCCCATGACTGACCTGGAGTTTATTGTTTTAACGTAAACTCTGGGTGCCCCTATTTTTCCGCTGCTATGTAATTTTATTGTAACCTCTGATATTTATCGAATGTATTTTATTCATTCATACTCTGTGTATTCTTGTATTATGATGAATTGTTGTAAATGAGCAATGAAATGTTCTTCTGTTTGCGTTCTGATGTGGCTTGTGCTCAACTCAATCCGTGATTTCTCGTAAGGGGAATTTCGTGTCGTTTCATCATGGTATCAGAGCTTTGGTTTACAGAGCTCAGAGTACAAGACACGTTAGAACCAAAAGAAAGAATTCATCAGAGATTGGATTAGTAATAACCAATGAGAATGACTCGTTAGAGATGGGATGAGTAGTATCCTAGAACGAGTGGGAAGAGTATATTTTTAAAATGAAAACAAATTTTGTTCTGATGTGGCTTGTTCTCAACTCAATCCGTGATTTCCCATAAGGGGAATTTCGGGTCGTTTCATTAGATCTAATTATACGTATTTGAATATTTATTTTAAATTTATTTTGGACAATCAAGTATATAGAGATTTTGAATATACGCGTAATTAACGTGTATTCGAAGCCTCAAATATACTGGATGGATATAGAGTCACACTCTAGTCGCTCAGGCATGATTCTAATGATTGACGCGTCATCATCAGCATTTATTTTCAAGTTTCGAAAGTGGGATATCTATATATCT
This sequence comes from Allium sativum, assembly GCA_030737875.1. NCBI lineage: Eukaryota > Viridiplantae > Streptophyta > Magnoliopsida > Asparagales > Amaryllidaceae > Allium > Allium sativum. The sequence goes on along the minus strand of CM060915.1, from coordinate 972,370,067 downwards.
CCAATTGACTGGTGTAAGAAGCAAAATTTAGGTAGGATTATTGTTGTGAATTGGCATCAAAAATATAATTTTTGACTATGCATTAAAGTTATGTGTTTGAAACGTTAACCAATTAATTGATTGCTGGTTGTGTTATTTGATTCTTAGTTTGACTAATAGCATTATTGAAACCAATTTGTGAATGAAAGTTAAATTAGCCAAATTTAATCAAATATTGAACTAAACTGAAAATTATTTGAAATTGCATGCATGTACATATATATGTGTGAGCAAGTCATAACAAGGAGGCTAGAGAAGCGAAATAAAGTTTTATGCCCGATAAATAGGTACGTGTTTGCTAGTTTTCTTCTTCTTTAAAAAAAGAATTTATGAGCCTAAGGCTAGCCGCTTGGCAATTTCTTTATCTTTTAAAGAGTTTATGAGCCTATAGCCGCTTGGCAAATTCTTTTACTTTTAAAGATTTTATGAGCCTAAGGCTGGCCGCTTAGCATTTTCTTTTCCTTTTAAAGAGTCTATGAGCCTTAGGCTGGCCGCTTGGCATTTTCTTTTTTTCCTTTGGATTGATGAGGGCCATGTGAGGCTAGTTGCGATTTTAAATGTCTCCCCGTACAAAGGAGGTTATAACGATTTTTTTTGAAAATTTAGGGTATTAGCCAAATTTTTGAGGAATTTGAAAATTCTTATAAGCTGAAAAGTTGAAGAATGAAACTTGAGTTGGTTAGTTAAACAACTTTCAGCTCCGTTCCTTTTCGAAGATGAAAAATTTTTAAGTGGGGGAGATTGTGACAACCCGAAAAATCAGAACCAATTTAAATTTTTTATTTTGGCGATTTTAATGGATTTTTAATATTTAAATGATTTATTTTAAATAATAATGACTAAAAGTTTAATTTCGACGAAGTTAGAACGTATAAATTTATTTTAATTGTATAACGAGCCTGAAATGGCGCGGTAGTTTGAAAATTCGATTTCTAATTTCAATTGAATATACAGAATTCAATATAAGTCAGAATTGGATGAAACAAGAAATATTTGAATCTGAATAATAATATCATTCTAAGGATGTAAGAAACTTAGATTTCTCTTTATAAATTGAAAGTTATGTCTAGTTTAAATTTCAGAAAAGTCGCTGTGGAATTTATATATATTTTAATATATATATATATAGCCCTTAAAAATAGTCATTTTGCAAATGACCTCCGTTTTCAACGAAACCACTTTTATTGGATCTGGAATGTCAAATTATTGCTAGATTCCAATTTTCATAACTTTTGGAATCAATATGTGAGTGTGACAAATTAAAACGCGTTTGACCAAATTCAATTGAAGTTAATCGACTGAAAAATGGCCATTTTTCAAATGGTCTCCAAATTCGATGAAATTAGTTTTGTTAGGACCGTATCGTCCAAACATAGCTAGATTTATTTTTCTAGTATTTTCGGAGTCCGTATGTGGCCCCGGTAAATTAAAATGTACGTTCAAATTCAGTATACATTGATTTATATTTAAATTTAAATGAAAACTGATCGCAACGCTTACGCAACATATTCCAATGTGTCCAGAATGGGGGTATTTAGCTAGGAGCGACATTCATTGTGTTTGAATTGGAGTTCGTATAGAGAAACGCGATTTTTTGAATAAATATATAAATCGGCCAATGAAATTAATCCATTCGTTAAATTAAATTTCCTCGAAAAACCAAAAACCCGTAACCCTAAAGGACTCGACGGCGGCCACATTTCATTTCTTCTTGCCTTGATTCCTCATTATCCACGCAACAAAATTGTATGCTCCAGTTAGGGTTTTTGTAGATCTTCTTATCATCTTCGAATCCATACCTGTTTTGATATTTCTCATGCAATATTTCATGAGATCAATCAGGAAGTTCAGACCTTTCGAGTGCCGCCGGAGGTCCTCCTTAATGTCGATCTGAGCATCGAGCACGGTGCCTGGAAGCTCTCTCCTAGCCCTTGGACGTGATACGATCTGATCATCCCCTCGTGTAACAGTTTGAACGAAAAATTCAAACCCAGTTTTGAATCAAAAGGGTTGAGATACGGGTTTTGTTATTTTAAACTATTTTAACACTTTAAAACCGTAGCAAACTATGATTATAGAATAAAAATCATGTCTTTTTGCTATGTTGTCGAAATCCAGTGAAACAAGAGACACCGGGACCGTGATGACATCTTCTGTGACGATCCCAAATCCCCGTCCCCCGGTGGCAAGGGAAATCTTTGGAATATAACACATAAAAAAATAACGGCAAAGCAGAAATACGTAAATACACCAGATAATGTACAAAAAAATATACTAGAAATAATAATCATCAGAGTTACACAGTATAACAGGATCATACTTAGTACAAAATACAGTTCAGCTTTACATAAAATGTCTACAGCGGAATCAAAACATAATCTGTACAACAGAAGTTGAACAGCATAAAAAGAAAGAAGTGATAGAATCCATCTTCAGCTCCGTAGCTATCCAGAAAGAGCCTACTAAAACCTGAATACAAGGCTGCCCATGTAGAAATAGGGCCACCTGAATTTGCAAGTGAACAAACTACGAGTCATTCATGGGACTGGTATGAGAAATCTACTTAACTTATTTTATAATAAGGCCAATCACAGGACCAGGCCGCTAATGCGGAACTGGTTTACTCCATTGGATTGCTAGTGCTCTAAAACAAGTAAATTATTTAAACATCACAATGCTTTTTACAAAAATAAAGCCATTACAAGACTCAGTTCCCATCACACAATGCAACGCAAACCGGAGGATAGAGTTTTACCTTATAATGGCCAAAATATGCTTGATACAAATAAAACAAAAGCATTTGATATTATTACTAGTGTTTATATGTTTCAAAAACAATTCCAATCATAAGTATCAATCATAGACGGCATAAATGCCCCATACCACTATGTCGCCATGTATAGGTATACAATCAAAACCGCATGATGTCGTATTTGGAAATTGGATTTCCATCACGAACCAAGGCAAGGGATCGTCCTTACTGCTTCGAGACAATCTAGCCTACCATGTCTCAGGCAAGCACACAGGCAAGCCTTGGATCATCAGGGCCGGTCCACATGGAGTGGATTAAAATGCCTGAACACTGCGTTTCACTGCCCTAAGGGGCATAAGCTAGTCATATCCCAACCAAACCATCGGCTCTGAAGACACCGAAGTAACCGAAGCCTCGCTATCCATCATCCACATAAGTAAAATGCACAGGCGTGTAAAACACAAAACACCACTCCTAGTTTGAAAGAAATGCATGTCCTCCGTAATTTCCTCTCTCGTTTCTGGCTCATACCAGGGTGTGAGGCCCACGAATCAACGCTAAACACAAAGCTAGCTATTTAAAGCCATGCTTTGATTATCAACCACAAGGCTCTGCTTTTCAACAACAGCCTTGATCACAATATCTCTGTATGCCACGTTGTCAATCTACAACGTCAGATACACATCCATTTACAAGTCCGTTCTGGGTCTGAACAAAACTGGAGGCACCTTATTCTTCTCCTGTATGTCCAATACAATAGAGAGAGGTCCTTGCACATCTGAATGATCAACAAGTACGTCCGGACAACCACCACTGTAATCCCTTCAGGGCAGCGACTCCCATCAAAGGCATCAGTAGCCATCCATTCAATGTGAAGATCATCAGTCTTGCACTGTCTTCGTATCTTCGACTTCTACCCGTCGATCAATTATTTGAAATGAGAATTAACTAGGCCTTTTCAAATAATTCACGTATATTTAGAATTTAAAATCAATTCACATCCATGGTTAAATTATTTGACATCCACAATTCAGTTCATTAATGTAATTTTCACGTCAAACACATTCAACCATCAAATATCCAATAAACCGGGTAAATTCGGTTTATTTCCATTCCATATCGTTTATAATATTTTATAACGATTTATCACTATTTTTATTTATTTAAAAATAGCCAATTTATTCAAACTACACTTCAGGCCATAACGCGGCAATGGTGCTGTTTTTCTTCAGATTTGATTTACACATATCTGAAAATCTAACTGTTGGATCTTTGCAAATTTTATATCATTAGAAAGATCTTTTCAAAGCGGACCCAACGGTTTAAGTTTTGGGAAAATCCGACGGTCGGATTTCCTGGTACAATCGCTTGAAGTTACGATTTCAAAATACGAACTACAACATCGTTATTCGATTTATTTGAATTATATATATATATAATCCATTCTGGCGCTGTTTTCATTCAGATTTGAATTAAACATTCCACATAGTCTAACCGTTGGATCTTCGCAAAGTTAGTATTGTTGGAAAGATATTTCCAAAGCGAACCCAAAGGTTTCAGTTTCAGGAAAATCCGACGATCGGATCTCCCGCAATAATCATTTGAAATCACGATTTCAAAATACGAATTGCAGCATCATTATTCAATTTATTTTAATTATATTTATATATATAAATATAATCCACTCTTCGATTTCCAAACCATTTTCATTTCATATATTTGATCAAATTAATATTTTTACCCAACATGTAGTGACCCATTACTTCCCCGTGAAGGAAAGAGCGGATACTTTGAGAACAACACACAAAAGAACGCAGACGGAAGAACATTTCATTGTATATTACAACAATTCCATCAGATACAAGAATATACAGAGTATAAATGAATAAATTACATTCGATAAATATCAGAGATTACAATAAATTGTATAGCAGCAGAAAAACAATATAAAACACAACTGAAAGTAATGCACGGATACAGAGCTTTCCGAGCATCGTTCCAGCTGTAAATCAGGATCCTGTGAATATAAATCTGCAAAACCAAAACTACTAGCTGCCCGTGTCGAAAATAGGGGCACCCAGAGTTTAGGTTAAAACAATAAACTCCAGGTCAGTCATGTGACTGGTGTGAGAACTAAAACAGTTATTTAAAACTTTACTTTAAAAGAGAGTAATTCAAGGGACCACGCCGTATAACACGGAACGGGTTTCCTCCCAAGAATACCAGTGCATAGAAAAGACAACGCAATGCTTTTTCTAAAAATGAAGCTATTATAAGACCCAGGTCCCATCACACAATGCAACGCAAGCCGGAGGATAGTGTTTTTACCTTATAATAGCCAAGAATATTTGATACGTTTAAAACAAATCTTTTGATACTATTGTAAGTGTATAGTGTCAAAACAATTTCAATCATAAATATAAATCATAGACGGCATAAGCGCCCTATCCCACTATGTCGCCATACTAGGTTCTACAAATAAAACCGAAATACACGTATTGGAAATTGGATTTCCGTCATGAGTCGAGGCAAGGGGCAAGCTCCTCTCCGCTTTCGAGACACTCTAGCAAATGCTCAGGACTACACACTCTGGGCAGCCACTTGGATCGGTTGGGCCGGTCCTCTCTTACGTTTGAGGATTAGTTATTCCTGAACACACGTTTCCCGGTCCTTACAGACCTAAAATCGAGGCGCCTCATTCCAACAACCACATAGGTGAAAAGTATATAAATGTCAGGGCTGGTAAGTCACTGACACCACCAAAGCTAGAAAGAAACGTCGTGTTCTCCCAACGGTCCGTATCCCGTTTTTGACTCATACCGAGGTGTGAGGCTCGTGAATCCACGCTATACACAAAGCTATGTGTAACACCCCGTAATTCTGTGACATTAAGATTCACAAATTAAAGTATAATTAATTTTTAAAAGAAAAAGATCCATGCAGTTGTTTAATTTAAGTATTGTAACTAACATGAAAAAGAGAAGTAAGGAGAGAACAATAATTATTATTGTTCTAAGACTTATTAACAAAAGCCTCTGTAGCTCAGTTGGTTAAGGCATTGGATTTGTAGCATGGAGGTCGGGGGTTCGAACCCCGGCGGCGGCATAATTTTTTTTATCTTTGTTTTAGAGAGGGCCAACTGAACATGCAAATATATGTACGTATACAAATTCAAAATTTGAAAGGATAAGAACGTACATATAAGGAAATAAAGAAAATATATATATACATATGAGAATATAAATATATATATATATGCAAAAATATATGTATACGAAAGATAAAATTCAAGATAAGGCTACAGTCAATGAAATATGGCAACATCATTTAAATTTTGAAAATAAAATGAAAGTTGTGCGTATATATATATATATACGTGTAAAATGGTCGCTAGAGGAATTGTATACATATAAGAATATTTCATGTGAATAAAACAGTTAAATAAATTCCAGAAATTCAAAAGTTCGAAAATCAAATTTCTACGCCAAATACAATTCATTCGAAATTCAAATTTCTACGCCAAAATAGTGGGACCCAATGCTGACTCAGCACTGCGTGTATGATAAGATTTGGCTAGATTCATCTACGTACCTGGACTATTTTCTTAACTAGGTTCAATGCTGACTCAGCGCTGCGTGTACGATAAGGTCTTGAGCAGCTAGATAAACAGCCCTAGTCTTCATTCTCTTTGCACCAATTCTCTTCTATCCTTATGCTGCTAAGATTCATGGCTTCTTCCCCTCCTCTAAATTTTCTTAAATAATTAAAATAAAATATGATTCAAGACGAGGAGATGCTGCTAAAAGACTTTTTAGGAGAGATTCAAATCAAAGTTTCAAGTGAAGAATTCAAAGGCTAGCTCAAACAAGTTTCAAGCAACGACGCACGAATCATAGCCACGCTTTCCTTCTTTTCTAGATCTATTTTCTGTAAGTTGGTTATTTCTAGATCTGAATATTTTGTTTTATTTGTGACATGAAATTAAAGGAATAAAGGAATATGCCAAATCTCTCTCTCTCTCTCTTCGAATCTGTGTTTATACTCTTGGACTGAATTAAGAACTGTTATGATTCGAGGACAAATAAGACTGTAACCGTGACTATGACTATAGAACTGTGGCCTTTGAAAGCATATGCCTTTGGACTATGACATAAGCCTTTGATTTTGGGACATATAAACATCGCCTATGACAATGACTTATGACTATGGGAATTATTTTCCCTTTTGGACTATGAACATCGCATATGACTATGGACATTTCCTATGACTGTGGCTGTGACTACAAGGATTATTTCCTTGACTAGGCCTATACCTTTGATTTGGACATAAACTATTACTTATGACATAATGAGGACAACTGTGATTTTGATACCCATTATTTATGATAAGGAAAATATTGCTTTAGTTTTGTGATTGAGAAGTTGGGTCTAAACCCAATTATTTATTCTACCTGTTCCTTGATTTTTCTTTGGTTTTAAGACAGTGGGAATTTACCTATTAAGTTAGGTCTACCCACGTTCTTGAATCTATTTTGCCCATTCTTTGGTTTTAAGACAGTGGGAATTTACCTATTTAGTTAGGTCTACCCATATTCTTGAACCTACATTGTTATCCAAACCTTTTTATGCCAATTATTCCTTCTTGTCATTTTGATTCATTCCCTTTTTATCTACGAATCTAGATTTATTTATAATCTAGGTTGAATCACGATTATTCGAACGGTGGGAATGTGATTTGGGGAAAAACATGGAAATGAATATGAACGTAATTGTAAATTTGGAAATTGGCATAATTTGGAATATGTATTATGACATGCATATTAAAATGAAAACGGGGAAATTTGACATGGATTAGGGAATATGTGATTTTGACATATTAAATTTAGCGTTAGCAACTAAGCTAAATTTTAGGCATAAAATGTAAACTAGAAAAATAATTCTAGTTTTGCCATAAATTGTGAATTAGGATGTTAAACCAAGATTGGGTTAATTAAGGTTGATTTGGAATAAGTATATTAGCACAATTTTGAATTTATTCATAATTGTGAGCAATTGTCATGTTTAGAATAAATTATGGTTAGCGACACTAAATTTGGTATAATTTACATACCAAAAAGTATAAATATGATAAATAAGAGAGAATGGGCCATAATAATAAATGTGACAATGTACATTAAACGAATAGTAATGAAATAAGTAAATTAGGAGTAATTTACTTATAGAATTCGTCATAAATGGTAAATTGTTCATTTACCACAAAATAAGTAACTTGGTTAAGTTTTGGCCATAAATTATAAACTAGGATATTTAATCTAGTTTTGGCAATGAAATAGGAAATGGCCTGAACTGCAAGTTGGGTTAGGACTTGGGCCTAGAATATAAGTATACTAGTGGGCAGGACAAAATGAAAATGGTATAGGCCAAGTTTATTTAAAAAGGGAAAATGGACTTTGAAGATAAATTGTTGACAATTTATATATGGACAAAAGAAAGGTTTTCTCTTTGAATAACACATACACCTGAAAGTTCTAGGGTGACAGAGAGGATAGTGTCTAGGCTTGGGTTTGGAAAATACAAGTTTCCTGCCCTCCCTGGCTATCCCTAACTGATCCGAAGGACAAGATGGTTGTTTTCAAAACCAGATTTGGAAATTAATCAAAAACCCTTTGAACTTAGAAAACATGAATATGCCTAACCCGAGGTTAGACTGAGTTGCGGTGTAAACCTGCCCGGAACCGACCGGCACATCCAGTAACCGCAGCAATATCTGTCTAATGTGAGAGGTTGCGGCTTTAATTTATTAATTAAAGCTAGAACAAGAATGGGAGAGTTAAGTCCATAGAAACACTTAACCAACTTAACACAGTTAAGCTAGAATGGGAAGGTTAAGTCCATAGGAACACTTAACCAACTTAACACAATCAAGCTAGAATGGGAAGGTTAAGGAACACTTAACCAACTTAGCACAGTTAAAGCTAGAATGGGAGGGTTAAGTCCATGGGAATACTTAGCCAAATTAACATGTTGACTAGACTAGAAGGTGGGGTTAAGTAAAGTTAATACACTTAGCCAATTTAACATGTTAATTAGACTAGAGGTTGGGGTTAAGTAATACACTTAGCCAATTTAATAGGTTAGCTGGACTAGACCATAGGGTTAAGTAAACTTGAACGCTTAACCATCAGAATATGATAAATGAATAGGGTTAAGTAAAAAGCATAAAGGGATAACACTTAACCAGTTTATCAGGATAAATGAAGAGGGTTAAGTTAGCTTGAATTGACTAATGACACTTAACCAACCCAAATTGACGGGAAAGAGAACTAAGTAGTAATTCTTAGTATAACACGGGAAGGAACGAATGTCCGTCCGAGAAGGCTCCAACGAATTGGGTTACGAAGCCCGAGGCTTCGAGGGGACGTGAGGGTACTCTTGGTATCCCTCTGTGAGGCTGCAGATGATCCGCCTGGGCCCACAGAGGTTAAGGTCTGCGTAGAAGAACCAGGGGTATGCCTTGGTTGCAATATATATGGCAACCTAAAGACTAGGATGGACCGGCGTGATTCGGCGAGAAAACGGTAGCCCTGTGATAGCAACTCGTCGTCTACCATCCATCTTGAGTCAGTCGAGATACGTGAAGCGGAAAGGCGGAGAACTCCAAAAGACCATAATTGCTATCTAGTTATGGGTGAGGATGGCCATAGGATAGTGGGGCACCGGGGGCCGGCGTATAGTTCTCATTTTACAAAGGGTGCCTTTCATTAGTTGAGGGAGGGGTCAAGTGGGACCATAGCCACTGGAATAAAAACAGACCTTAGCATCTGCATCGGCAGATACCTGAAAGCTCCCGACCGAGTTCTGTATTCCTTGATTTGCCCTGTCACAGGACTCGGACCGCACATTACAGGACATGTGCACCTAGACAAGCGATAACGATTCGCGATACATGCGTGGGGAAGTATAGGAACATATACCACTCTAGGTAGTGTGTCCTAGACTTGGGGGCATCGTTCGACAGGTAGCGTAATCCCTAGTTGGACTAGGTGGCATAAATCCGAGAAGCATTCAGCAGATAGCGTAAACTCTAGTTAAATCTAGAAAGCACTTGATAGAAAACCCTAGATTTGATCTAGGTAATAAATAATGAATGTATGCCGGAATGCAATGGAAAATACAGGGATTGGGATCACGTTATCATTACTAGTTGGGACACTAGGTAGGTGGTGCAGAGATATAGAAATCAGTATAACAAGGAAATAGCGAAGCGGCGAAGTATTAGAGCGAAGCGGCGAAAGTATTAGAGCGTATCCAGTTTATCTTATCTTAGCATATCTTGTGATTACCTTATCCAATCTTGTTGACCCTATCGTCATGGTGTAATCTTGTATTCAGTTAATTCATGTCGTTTTGTTTTCCATGTTCACATGCTAGAAGTTACTGAACTTACTCAGGCTTTATGTCTGACTCTGTTTTTCTTTCGTCTTCTTTTCTTCCGTTCCCCCCCCCCCCAGGTTGTAGAGGAGGGAGTAGTATAGCTCAGGTTAAGTTGGACTGTCACTCTTTCCCAGCTTGAAGATTTATCGAAGTCTGCTTGGATTCTCTTATCAGATGCTATGGCTGGCTCATGCAAAAATTGAGGAATATAACTGTTGTTTTATGCTTCTTTATTTTGTAAGACAGATGATACTCTGATATTGTAAAGAAATCATTGTACAAATTATTTTATCAATAAAGCAAAGTTTTTATCTTCCGCTGTTTAATTTATGTCTGTCTTGTAATTTATCTGCATCTTTTACCCTAAATGCTCCACAGAACTTAGTTCATTCCCTTTGTGAGTGACACTAACGGATGTGGGGTGTTACACGTGGTATCAGAGCTGAAGGTTACCGGATCAGATAAAAGATTTGAAAAATTATTTTTCAAAACGGTTTTTAAAGAAGCATTTTCAAAAGAAAAGTTTTGTTTTAAAGGCATATTCCCCAAAGCCATACGCACTGTCTTCTCTTCCTCTGTTTAAATTCTTGTCTCCTTCTTTCTTGAGTCTCTGGGGCTCCGGGCTTTCTGGTAGGTAACCTTATCGAAGGGCAAAGTAGTGCCTGGCTTCCATCCATAGCTGTAGTTGTTTCATCTACGGGCAGTTTTCTTTCAAAGCTTATAAGGTTTTCCGGACGATGGAGGCAGTTTTCGAGAGATTTGTCAACATGACTACACACGGAAGGGGATGAGGAGTTTGGCTAAGGAGCATAACCCTAGGATGAGGAATTCATGGATGTAGACTTAGCACACGAAGGAGGAAGAAATTATAAAGCCTAAGACAAGAGGAAGTATCTTTACTAGGGTATGATAGGGCATATACTTAAGGACAAGGGCAAGAACGAGGACGATATTTTCAGAAGGACAAGTACATGCTTTCGCCACCAAGCGTACCTAGGAGAAAGGTAGTCCGGTTGGAAGAGTCTAATTTTCTGTTCGTGCTATTTCCTTAGGTTCTAGCACTTCTCATTTGTTCATATCCACTTTCATAGTTGGGTCTCTGCACCATAGTACTTGTACAGTAGAAAGATCCCACTAGAGTCTCAAATCCAATTGGTGGTCCGACCAGTTTAATTTTTTTTGTTAGTAGGGATTTGAGAATAGCTATCGCGTTTGCTTATATCATCTCACGTAGATCGTCTAAATTCGGGGGAGATATTCCTTGGGTGCTTGTCTGATATTGGTTTAGGCCTTTGGGGCTTGTACTTGAGGAATGTCGAGTTCGACTAGGATGGTTTGCGTGAGAGATGAATAGTTGTGACAGGCGCTCTAAAAAGCGCGTAGTGATCTTTCAACCCTTATAGTTATGGCATGGTGGATAAGGGAGAGACTTCTAATCATACACTTGGTACCGTGATTGACATCTGTTTATTTTGGAAATGGAGGTTAGGAACTTCACAATCGTGAAGATAAATTGTTTAAGATACAGTGGAGTAAAGCTCAAGAAGGCTAGATACTAGCAACATGCCCTTTTTCCTTAAGGGTGCATCCTTGATTTCTCTGTTTAGGAGCTTTACGCATAGTTGTTTCTCTCTTTCCAAAGTATATCCTCTAGGTCGTATCTACGATCCTTAGGTAGAAGCCAATGGATGTAAACATGTATTTGAAACATGTTATGTTTGAAAGGTTGCAAATGGTTGCTCGTGGATGCATATGCATACGTATTAGGCACTAGATCAAGTTCGGACGCTCTCATATTGCATTTACATATATGCATTTGTTTATAAGTTGAACTTGATATGATATCATATGGACGTTGCATATGGATGAATGGCTGTGCACGCATGTAGTATTTACATGACTAGGGATGTTTGCATGCATGATTGGACGCATGGCACTAACATGATTTGCATTAAGAAGGTCAACTGAATCAGTAGACCGCCTGATTTTGCATTAGATAGAGACATATACACACACTATGCATATGAACATGAAAGCATTAGAAATCTTTTAAGGACAATGAATGCCTGTGATTGAATGGTTGAGTAGATGGGTGATTGGATGGTAGGACACATTCTTCCTAACTTGAAGATTTCGGGGACGAAATCCTTTTAAGTGGGGGAGAATGTAACACCCCGTAATTCTGTGACATTAAGATTCACAAATTAAAGTATAATTAATTTTTAAAAGAAAAAGATCCATGCAGTTGTTTAATTTAAGTATTGTAACTAACATGAAAAAGAGAAGTAAGGAGAGAACAATAATTATTATTGTTCTAAGACTTATTAACAAAAGCCTCTGTAGCTCAGTTGGTTAAGGCATTGGATTTGTAGCATGGAGGTCGGGGGTTCGAACCCCGGCGGCGGCATAATTTTTTTATCTTTGTTTTAGAGAGGGCCAACTGAACATGCAAATATATGTACGTATACAAATTCAAAATTTGAAAGGATAAGAACGTACATATAAGGAAATAAAGAAAATATATATATACATATGAGAATATAAATATATATATATGCAAAAATATATGTATACGAAAGATAAAATTCAAGATAAGGCTACAGTCAATGAAATATGGCAACATCATTTAAATTTTGAAAATAAAATGAAAGTTGTGCGTATATATATACGCGTAAAATGGTCGTTAGAGGAATTGTATACATATAAGAATATTTCATGTGAATAAAACAGTTAAATAAATTCCAGAAATTCAAAAGTTCGAAAATCAAATTTCTACGCCAAATACAATTCATTCGAAATTCAAATTTCTACGCCAAATAGTGGGACCCAATGCTGACTCAGCACTGCGTGTATGATAAGGTTTGGCTAGATTCATCTACGTACCTAGACTATTTTCTTAACTAGGTTCAATGCTGACTCAGCGCTGCGTGTACGATAAGGTCTTGAGCAGCTATATAAACAGCCCTAGTCTTCATTCTCTTTGCACCAATTCTTTTCTATCCTTATGCTGCTAAGATTCATGGCTTCTTCCCCTCCTCTAAATTTTCTTAAATAATTAAAATAAAATATGATTCAAGACGAGGAGATGCTGCTAAAAGACTTTTAAGGAGAGATTCAAATCAAAATTTCAAGTGAAGAATTCAAAGGCTAGCTCAAACAAGTTTCAAGCAACGACGCACGAATCATAGCCACGCTTTCCTTCTTTTCTAGATCTATTTTCTGTAAGTTGGTTATTTCTAGATCTGAATATTTTGTTTTATTTGTGACATGAAATTAAAGGAATAAAGGAATATGCCAAATCTCTCTCTCTCTCTCTCTTCGAATCTGTGTTTATACTCTTAGACTGAATTAAGAACTGTTATGATTCGAGGACAAATAAGACTGTAACCGTGACTATGACTATAGAACTATGGCCTTTGAAAGCATATGCCTTTGGACTATGACATAAGCCTTTGATTTTGGGACATATAAACATCGCCTATGACAATGACTTATGACTATGGGAATTATTTTCCCTTTTGGACTATGAACATCGCATATGACTATGGACATTTCCTATGACTGTGGCTGTGACTACAAGGATTATTTCCTTGACTAGGCCTATACCTTTGATTTGGACATAAACTATTACTTATGACATAATGAGGACAACTGTGATTTTGATACCCATTATTTATGATAAGGAAAATATTGCTTTAGTTTTGTGATTGAGAAGTTGGGTCTAAACCCAATTATTTATTCTACCTGTTCCTTGGTTTTTCTTTGGTTTTAAGACAGTGGGAATTTACCTATTAAGTTAGGTCTACCCACGTTCTTGAATCTATTTTGCCCATTCTTTGGTTTTAAGACAGTGGGAATTTACCTATTTAGTTAGGTCTACCCATATTCTTGAACCTACATTGTTATCCAAACCTTTTTATGCCAATTATTCCTTCTTGTCATTTTGATTCATTCCCTTTTTATCTACGAATCTAGATTTATTTATAATCTAGGTTGAATCACGATTATTCGAACGGTGGGAATGCGATTTGGGGAAAAACATGGAAATGAATATGAACGTAATTGTAAACTTGGAAATTGGCATAATTTGGAATATGTATTATGACATGCATATTAAAATGAAAACGGGGAAATTTGACATGGATTAGGGAATATGTGATTTTGACATATTAAATTTAGCGTTAGCAACTAAGCTAAATTTTAGGCATAAAATGTAAACTAGAAAAATAATTCTAGTTTTGCCATAAATTGTGAATTAGGATGTTAAACCAAGATTGGGTTAATTAAGGTTGATTTGGAATAAGTATATTAGCACAATTTTGAATTTATTCATAATTGTGAGCAATTGTCATGTTTAGAATAAATTATGGTTAGCGACACTAAATTTGGTATAATTTACATACCAAAAAGTATAAATATGATAAATAAGAGAGAATGGGCCATAATAATAAATGTGACAATGTACATTAAACGAATAGTAATGAAATAAGTAAATTAGGAGTAATTTACTTATAGAATTCGTCATAAATGGTAAATTGTTCATTTACCACAAAATATGTAACTTGGTTAAGTTTTGGCCATAAATTATAAACTACGATATTTAATCTAGTTTTGGCAATGAAATAGGAAATGGCCTGAACTGCAAGTTGGGTTAGGACTTGGGCCTAGAATATAAGTATACTAGTGGGCAGGACAAAATGAAAATGGTATAGGCCAAGTTTATTTAAAAAGGGAAAATGGACTTTGAAGATAAATTGTTGACAATTTTTATATGGACAAAAGAAAGGTTTTCTCTTTGAATAACACATACACCTGAAAGTTCTAGGGTGACAGAGAGGATAGTGTCTAGGCTTGGGTTTGGAAAATACAAGTTTCCTGCCCTCCCTGGCTATCCCTAACTGATCCGAAGGACAGGATGGTTGTTTTCAAAACCAGATTTGGAAATTAATCAAAAACCCTTTGAACTTAGAAAACATGAATATGCCTAACCCGAGGTTAGACTGAGTTGCAGTGTAAACCTGCCCGAAACCGACCGGCACATCCAGTAACCGCAGCAATATCTGTCTAATGTGAGAGGTTGCGGCTTTAATTTATTAATTAAAGCTAGAACAAGAATGGGAGAGTTAAGTCCATAGAAACACTTAACCAACTTAACACAGTTAAGCTAGAATGGGAAGGTTAAGTCCATAGGAACACTTAACCAACTTAACACAATCAAGCTAGAATGGGAAGGTTAAGGAACACTTAACCAACTTAGCACAGTTAAAGCTAGAATGGGAGGGTTAAGTCCATGGGAATACTTAGCCAAATTAACATGTTGACTAGACTAGAAGGTGGGGTTAAGTAAAGTTAATACACTTAGCCAATTTAACATGTTAATTAGACTAGAGGTTGGGGTTAAGTAATACACTTAGCCAATTTAATAGGTTAGCTGGACTAGACCATAGGGTTAAGTAAACTTGAACGCTTAACCATCAGAATATGATAAATGAATAGGGTTAAGTAAAAAGCATAAAGGGATAACACTTAACCAGTTTATCAGGATAAATGAAGAGGGTTAAGTTAGCTTGAATTGACTAATGACACTTAACCAACCCAAATTGACGGGAAAGAGAACTAAGTAGTAATTCTTAGTATAACACGGGAAGGAACGAATGTCCGTCCGAGAAGGCTCCAACGAATTGGGTTACGAAGCCCGAGGGGACGTGAGGGTACTCTTGGTATCCCTCTGTGAGGCTGCAAATGATCCGCCTGGGCCCACAGAGGTTAAGGTCTGTGTAGAAGAACCAGGGGTATGCCTTGGTTGCAATATATATGGCAACCTAAAGACTAGGATGGACCGGCGTGATTCGGCGAGAAAACGGTAGCCCTGTGATAGCAACTCGTCGTCTACCATCCATCTTGAGTCAGTCGAGATACGTGAAGCGGAAAGGCGGAGAACTCCAAAAGACCATAATTGCTATCTAGTTATGGGTGAGGATGGCCATAGGATAGTGGGGCACCGGGGGCCGGCGTATAGTTCTCATTTTACAAAGGGTGCCTTTCATTAGTTGAGGGAGGGGTCAAGTGGGACCATAGCCACTGGAATAAAAACAGACCTTAGCATCTGCATCGGCAGATACCTGAAAGCTCCCGACCGAGTTCTGTATTCCTTGATTTGCCCTGTCACAGGACTCGGACCGCACATTACAGGACATGTGCATCTAGACAAGCGATAACGATTCGCGATACATGCATGGGGAAGTATAGGAACATATACCACTCTAGGTAGTGTGTCCTAGACTTGGGGGCATCATTCGACAGGTAGCGTAATCCCTAGTTGGACTAGGTGGCATAAATCCGAGAAGCGTTCAGCAGATAGCGTAAACTCTAGTTAAATCTAGAAAGCACTTGATAGAAAACCCTAGATTTGATCTAGGTAATAAATAATGAATGTATGCCGGAATGCAATGGAAAATACAGGGATTGGGATCACGTTATCACTACTAGTTGGGACACTAGGTAGGTGGTGCAGAGATATAGAAATCAGTATAACAAGGAAATAGCGAAGCGGCGAAGTATTAGAGCGAAGCGGCGAAAGTATTAGAGCGTATCCAGTTTATCTTATCTTAGCATATCTTGTGATTACCTTGTCCAATCTTGTTGACCCTATCGTCATGGTGTAATCTTGTATTCAGTTAATTCATGTCGTTTTGTTTTCCATGTTCACATTCTAGAAGTTACTGAACTTACTCAGGCTTTATGTTTGACTCTGTTTTTCTTTCGTCTTCTTTTCTTCCGTTCCCCCCCCCCCAGGTTGTAGAGGAGGGAGTAGTATAGCTCAGGTTAAGTTGGACTGTCACTCTTTCCCAGCTTGAAGATTTATCGAAGTCTGCTTGGATTCTCTTATCAGATGCTATGGCTGGCTCATGCAAAAATTGGGGAATATAACTGTTGTTTTATGCTTCTTTATTTTGTAAGACAGATGATACTCTGATATTGTAAAGAAATCATTGTACAAATTATTTTATCAATAAAGCAAAGTTTTATCTTCCGCTGTTTAATTTATGTCTGTCTTGTAATTTATCTGCATCTTTTACCCTAAATGCTCCACAGAACTTAGTGCATTCCCTTTGTGAGTGACACTAACTGATGTGGGGTGTTACACTATGCCACGTAGGTCGTGCTTTGATCATCAACCACAAGACTTTGCTTTTCAACAGAAGCCTTGATCAATTGCCACTTAGGCGTGCCACACAGGCAATTCATGCCATGCGACTGATGTCCATCGATATACAACCTCTGAGCTCGTACGTCTCAGAGAAGGGCGTTAAGCAAAAGAATAAATTCTCCGCCGACAAACAGATGTATATTTAATAGAGATCAATCAACACAGAATAAAATCCAATGTCAGACACACAGTCCATTTACACGTTCGTTCTGGGTCTAAACGAAACCGGAGGCACTTTCCTCGCATATCCATCGATCTCCAAGTACGTCTGGACAACCACCAACTGATTCCCTCATCTTGGGTGTACAGCCCAATCAAGATCATCAGTAATCACCCAAACAATGTGAAGACTTCCGGTCTTCAACCACCGTCTTCATCTTCGACATATCGTCGAATCGGTTATTCAAAATGGGTATAAACCCGGCCTTTCTGAATAACCCGCGTATATAGTAAACAAATGTTACACAAACACAACATACACCTCATTCCAATTCATTAGTCACTAACCGTAAATCAGTAAGAGAGCAATTCCCCAAATATTAACCCCGAAGGCCGAAACCAACATCAGATCAATACCCAGGAAACCATTCTTCTTAACTAACCTACAGCTAGTTTCTAAATTTCAATTCTTTGGGAAAGGTTTCCATTAATTTTATCAAAGATAAATTCTTTAAAATTTATTCTTTAATCTTCCTTTGGATATCATTTTAAACCAGATTATGATTTTCCAAACTAGTCGAGATTAGCGAACCACACCGAAGTAATTATTTGTTTTATTTCCCAATCCCAACCTATTCATCCCATGAAGAAAAACTGGTAATACTCCATATCTAACACCACGGTGTTATCGGTAAAATTAATTACCATTTCACGTTCAAATCTAATTAAAGATTTAACTATCGCTTTGGAGCAAAACTGGTGATACTCCATTCTCGCTCACTTTCAAAATTTGATAATTTAAATTATCAATTCACATTTCAGTCTAATTGCAGATTCATTAAAACTCCTTTTTCTGGGTTAAAGAACTAATGTCATTTAAAACACAGTTCACGATAAACCCAAATCACATTCTACTTATTATCGGGTTAAAGAACAAGTGTTACTTAAAACACCCTTCACGATAAACCCACAAATCAATTCTATTTACAACACATTTCAAATCCAATTTATTTATTTAAAAATAAATGGGTTTTAATTTTAGTTCAAAATTAGTTCATTTCGATAAAAATCTATTTTTATCTTTTCAAATATGGAGTTTTTCATCCCAATTTTTCCCAAATCATTTCTTATGATTTTACACAAATTATTACTATTTTTAATAATTTTATCAAGGCCCGTACAGTCGATTTCCATCAACAGCCATCGAACTGCACTTACATCGACCTTTTCCAAATTTGATTTGGACGTATCTCCAAATCCAACCGTTAGATTTCAGATTTCTAATATTCGTTAGAAATCTCTTTTTGATACGAACCCAACGGTTCCGGTTTTAGGAGAATCCGACGGTCGGATCTCCCGTAATGTCCATTCGAAGTCAATGGTCGAAATTTACGAACTGCCGCGGCGCGGCGCGTTCTATTCAGGCCATTATATTATATATATATAATATATATAATATATATTTTGTCGATTTCTATTTAAAACGAATTTTATAAATAGTTTTGAATTCGTTTCAAAAACATTTCAACTTCCATTTCCAATTCAAATCAAAATTGAATTTTTCCTTATAAATTCGTTTTAAAATTCATTTCCATTCAATTCAAATATCAATTCAATTTGAATTCATTTCAAATTGATTTTCTCCTATTTCGATTCGTTTTCAATTCAATTCGTTTTATATTCAATTCAATTCAAATTCGTTTTCTATTCAATTCAATTCGAATTCGTTTTTTTTATTCAATTCTGTAATGTCCCGTATTTTTCTGATCGTTTATTTGAAATATTTTATTTATTTAAAATATTTATTTGATTTTAAATAATGGGATTTGGCCCTTTTAATTTGAATATTTAAGCAATATTAAATTTTATATATATTCGAATATTTGCTAAACCAAAATACTTTTGAATGTCAAATGTGGAAATCCATCTTAAACTTAATTATAGTTGTACGGTTTTGGTTTGAATATATTTAGAACTATTGGTTAATTTTTACCGACAGGCTATAAGAATTTTAAATAACCCCATTTTACAACTAGTGTACAACATTCAGACAACTTATATTTTCAATACATAATCTATGTATGTATAGGAAGATATATATATACAATAAAAAAAAAAGAGACGGATGTACTCATGTCTTGCCATATGGAAAATATATACATGAATATATTGGCATGCATTGATTTCTTAATATCGATTTACTGTTGTTATATATAGCGGTATATACTATTATATATATATATATATATATATTTGTATACTTATGAAGGGTATATAACAGTATATACAAACAGTTTTATATATATATAACAAGAACGCCCTCCCTATGTTCTACTGCACCTTATATATATCAAGAATAATCGGTATCATATATATATATAGCAATGGTATGATTAGTTATATATGGTTAGATGGTACAACTAATGAAATCAATGGAATAAATAAATGACCATTGCAGTTATATATGTAATGAAACGAACACACACACATATATATATATATATATATATATATATATATTGATTATAGCTTGGGTACATTAATTTGTAACAGTGACTATACTAACCAAAAAGGAAAACACAATATATAGACAAATATTGATACAAGAAATCCCCAAACAATCCGTACAAGAAATATGTAAAATCAAATTTTGTAAATTCCAAAAAAAAAAAGGTCTTCCTCGGTTGGGCGCAGCCATCACCACTGTCTTCAGCAAGATCAACCTGAAAAGAGAAAGAAGAAAGAAAACCATAGAACCTAGTCTATTTTAGGGACGACTTTAGCAAGGTGCACATGGGGAAATCCAACACCATCTGCACTGTTACGCTCAGCCATCACCATTCCCATCAAGTCACCATTTGCCACCATCAAGTAAACCTGAGAAGACAGATGAAAACATAGCTATGAGTAGCTAGTAAAATAAGTAAATGTACGTATAAAGTGGAAGATTTCAAAGAAAGAAAAAAATGAAATAACCATACAGATCTTGGTGTATAAATCTGAACAAAAACCAGTACATAAATATGGCACCAAATCTGTACAGCTATAAGACAGTCAATACATAATTTTGTTTTAATATCACAAGGCAGATCTGAAATCAATCCAACATAACAGAAGACAGGACCATGTGAACAAAACATAGACCATTCAAAAAGGGGATCAAGCAAGTGTACAACATAATCAACCAAATGTATATATGTACATTTTTCTACATCAAATCTGTGAAGTATATGCATATTTTATATATGAGTTTCAAATCAAATTTATAGATAAAATGGTACAGGGCATAGCTGTACAGCTATGGATATATAGCTTATGCCTTGAATCTATAAAACCAAACCAAGATGTCAAACAAGAAAATTGACAATAAACATAGGTAGCTCCTAATCTACAAGGGAAACAGTTCGGGTTTTTATGTATATCAGAAATTCGCACATGGGAAGACCAAACAAAAATCCTTACAGACAAGGGACGCAGGGAATAAACAACTCAAGGGTGTCATAGCTATACCAAATTTATGTATAAACAGTTCGTAGCTCTAAGCAAACAAGTACATGAAATCCGACATTAAGACATCATACGTTCACTATCAAACATCACATATGCAGTTCGACAATTCATAGCAGAATCGCAGTACCTAGGGTTTTTTTTTTTTTACACAGCCGAAATAGATGGGAAACAACACCTAGGGTTTAGAACAACTAAGTCTAACGCCTATGATTTGAAATCACAGTAAAACCGCAAGTATAAATACCAACCACAATCGTTTTTTTATGTGAACACAACAAAGAATAGAAACCGAATTCAAAGAAGAAGTGAATCGAAAACTGAAATTAAAATTTAGTAAGAGTTACTTAGCTTTTTGTTGGCGACTAGGGTTCGGCCTTCGGCCTTGAAACTTCGATGACCCTTCGGAAGTACGGGGTGACTGAAGCAGAGGGAGAAGGAGTCTGGAGCGTCGCTGGCTTGGATCGAACGAAGCAAAGGGACGAGGAAGAATCGGTTTGACATGGAAGGGTTTCGAGTTTTCTTTTTCTGGAGTTTTGTGGCGGCTATGAAGTGATTAAAGGGGATCGACGTTTTAGGGTTTTAAGTGGAAAGGGAGGCGGGTTTGGGCTGATTTGGGTTGGGCTGAACGGTTTAAAGGTAAGGCCTCTTTTATTTATTTCTTTTAGGGTTTTAATTAGTTCAAAGTTTTTATAAAGATTCAAATATTAATGTAAAATGCAAATTAAATCAGATTTCGACGAAACGAAATATGTCGGGACCGTAAAGACGAGTACTACGCGATGGTTGAGGTCAGAGTAGGGCAGGCAGCAGCTAGATTTTTCAGAAAAATGAAATGTCGTTCAATTCAACTGAAAACAGGATGATTCATCGAAATCAATTCAAAGGTGAGTTAAACTCACTCAGTTATTTCCCGCTTATATTTTATAAGTTGGGTTTTTATTTTTGTGTGCTATGATTGCTAGTGATTGACTGATTGCTAATATATTCAGTTATGGTTAAACTGATGAAATTAAACGTCGTTTAAATTTCAGTGAAATCCAAATCGTTATTTTAACGATTGGTTCCAATTGAGGTAAGTTACCTCATTGGTCACGTTTATAAAATAAACGTGTTTTTAATAAATGAATTGTTTGATTGATTGTTGTGGTCGACCTTGAAGTGTCGTTATAAACTGTTATGAGACCATTACTGAATTGTTTTGATGGTTGAATATTGACCTGATGATTTACCATTTGTTTGGTTTAAACCAATGGGTATTATTGGTTGAGTGGTTGGCAGTACATGGCCTGTGAATTTAATATTTTATAAATATCGATCTACCGTCAGGTAAACCGACGAGATAAGTTATAAAATCTATTTTATAACTGGAAACAGGTTTTTAAATCTATTATTTGAATTGAAGTTATAAAAAGGAAATAAATATTTATTATTTACGAAATGAGTTATAATTGGGTTTTAAATGATTTTATAAAGAAAAGGGATAAAGGAAGAGTTTGTACAAGTTGACAACAGAGAAAAACCCAAGGGTTTAAATACGGGTTGGTTACTTGGATAATTTGTTTTTAAAACAATTAAAAGTTGATTTTTATAAATTAAGTTATTTGATGAATTTAAGGAAAGGGTAATGGCAAGGGAATTCAGTTAACTGTTAGCTGATTTATACGGTTGGTAAAATCCACCAGTTCGAATAAAATGAACAAAAGGAATAGATATTGATTTAAATATCCGTTAAAGTGTAACGAGTAGAGTTAGATATTTGTTAATCTTCGATCAACTATAATCTAAAGAGAATATTGAACTGGTTATTGTTAATAACCTAAATTGTGTTTGAGGAAGCGTGTAAGAGTAATAATAACCCTATTTTAGATTTGAGCAAAGTCAACTAGATTTTGATATGGTTAAATGGTAAAACTAATTTTCCTTTTAATTGAAAATGATTTAAAGAAATGATTAAAATTCAAAGTCGAGTAAGAATATATTTAAAGGAGATAAAGTTCGATTAAGGGATTATGGAGTGTTTTATGACCCAAGTGTTCGACAAACTTGGTAAGTAAAGTTAGTAGACAAGTATAAAGATTTAAAAGAAGAGTTTACTTAATGCCTCGATTTAAGTAGGGCGAATCCGAAATGGAATGATACTTGAAAGGGGTTAAGTGATGAGATGTTCGAACACAGGAGTTTCAAATATAAGAAAGGTTGAATAACCCAGATTTGAAATCAAGATTTGAAACAAGATTTAGTGTCGATAGTTATGTGATAAGCTAATACTATTCTGAGGTGAGAACGGGTCGATCAAGGTCTGAGAGGTAACTAAAATACCCCAACTTGGTTGGCCTCACTATTATCAAGGAACGATATTAGTTGGTATTGAGTGAAGGTGATGAATTGGTTTTATCTTATACAAGGAATACTGAACTCTAATGCAAGGATTTGGGGAAATTAAGGAATATTGCAATATTGGTTTAAAAAAGGATAAGAATATTGATTTCAAAATTATGTCAAACATTTGTTATTTAATTAGAGTTGATCGAATATAGTTAGAGTGAGTCAAACAAAGTTATTTAGGAGAAGTTTCCATTGCGTACGACTGCTAGCGAAATTCGCAGGGCTGTAGATAGCCTACGGTGGTCGGATGTTTCCTAAGGGAATCAGGCGTAACCATTGTGATCGCTGCGATCTAGAGTCAAGCGAATAGAGTTAAGTTGAATATTAAAATTGATTAACAATTTTGTTAAATATATTTCTAAAAGGCCAAGTCATGCCAAGCACTGAATCAGTGATATCATTTTATTGACACATGTGTTATTTGATAGTTAAATCACCGACTATCAAACCTGACCAATTCGCTTGTTGGTATGGAAAGACCGGGATCGAATTATATTCGAAAACCATTCCGACCAACAAATACGTGAAGAGATCAGAAGATGATCGAGATGGAGCATTGAAGACCGTGGATCTTCATAAGCGGAAGGACTACTAATAATCTTTGGTGAGCTCCTAGAGATGAACTGTGGTTCGGTCGTGGTTGGAAATCCACGGGTTGCAAGGACTACTCGCTACTGATCCATGGGGTGATTCCTATATGAGATGCAGTAGGAGAGTGCCTTCGGTTCATCCTGTTCCTGGATGACTTGTATTGACGGATGTCTGACAGAGTGTTTCCAAAGGAATTACATGAGTTGATTTTCTCCAAACGTACAATAGTTGATGGCGGGGAAATGGTTATTCTCTAGCCAGATAAACTAGAGTATTTTGTGGACGTCAATCAGTGTGATGTCTGGCGGATCTGACGATGTGGCATTCAAAGTGAATGGTGGCTAGATGCTGAAAAAGAGATTCTAGCCTCAAGCCTCATCAACCGGGAGATGACAAAAATCGGGCAGGCAGCATGGCTATGTGGGTCGCTCCCATTAGGGTGTATAATCACCTATCTAGAGAAATTCCTTTTGTTTCTTATTCTAACGATTCTGCCCATTCGGGAACGGTGGTTTGAGTCCAACCGTTGGTGATATACATTCGATACACTCAAGCGAAATGAGTGGTCGGTCATGTGAGGGCCGGGTTGCAAGACGTTCTTGTTGAACCCTGTGTATTCTCCTCTAGAGATACACGTGCGGAAGGTGGTCCCATACCTTGTCAAGTTGGAAATCCAATACCCAATAAGCGCCCGCGGTTTTCGATTGTATACTATATACGGGGAGCGTGAGATGCAAGCGTTCCTCTAGATTTGTTAATTATTTGTATCTAGACATTATCATAATATCAGATCAAGATATTGATTTCGAAAAAACTGGTTTGGGTTATCGTAAGGTAAAAACCGTCCGTGTTTATGTGTGGATCGGTCTTACGATTATCTTTTCTTTCGAAAGGATTTTAACTTTAAAATCAAGTTGTGTGATACCTTAATGCTGTGCGAGTTTATCTCACTCTGGTCCACCAGACTGACCCGGTGTTTTGTAAATGCTCGGGTTAGCCCGGATATACAGGTTCAGGTGATCAGGTACCGTGAAGTCTAGTGACGAGCTGAAGACGTTCAGACGAATGACATTCCGCTGTGTGATATATATATATATATGAGGACAGATTACCAAAAACTGTCCAGATGCGTGTTGTACTCTGATATTGTAAGTATTTTCAAAAGCTCTCAATAAAGATTATTTCTGTATTATATTTTGTTCCGCTGCGATGTGAGACTCTGTGTTGTGGTGATACTTCTTCTTCTTCTATTCTAACATTTCTTTCTTTCTTATCTCACCCTCTAATTTCTTTCTAAACGTTCCAGTGTTTTCGGTGCTTAGAGGATCGGTATAAGATACGGTAACAGTATTTATATCGATTTTCGGGGCCGAAAATCCTTGGGTCGTTACAGTGGTATCAGAGCTATTGGTTGAGTAGTAACCTTGGCTCTGTGGCGTAACTCGATAGAGATGGGGTTAGTAACACCCTAGATTGAGTTTGAGTGTGTATATATATATATATATATATATATGAGAGCGTATTTGTAAATTTATATACAAATGTTTTGTATTAATGTGTTGTTGATCGGTTCAAGTGTTGAAAAGCATTGAACTGGTAAGGAACACAATATTGTTTTGTGAAAAGGGTAAATGAAATAATTTTACCCGTGATTTATTTTTGTATAGAAATAAATAAATTTTCCAAATTATTGAGATATTGTGTGTTGAGTGATTTGAATGGAATTCAAAATATGGTTAAATTTTTGGATTAGAACTTAACTGGGTTAAGTGAAATCGAATTAGATAATTAATAATTATATTAGAATTAAATTAAGAAATAACTTTGTAAATAAATAAAGTTGATTGGAATTTGGAAATTTAATGATTAGTAATCAATTGAATATAAATTGATGGAAATTCAAATAGGTTGAATTAAATTAAATAGTAATATCGAAGGTGAATTTTGTTAATTTGATTGAGTTGTTATGCCATGATTGATTGTTGTCTGCTTGTCAGATTGGCTGAGTATAGAATTCATCCATGGGTTGATAAAAAGTTAAAACAAACTGAAACTCAGAAGAAAAATTGAAGTGTTATTTAAAATATTTTTAAAATTAATGGGATTTACCACATTTTCTTTCCTTAGCAATTTCGAGGACGAAATTATTTTAAGGGGGAAAGAATGTAATATCCCGTATTTTTCTGATCGTTTATTTGAAATATTTTATTTATTTAAAATATTTATTTGATTTTAAATAATGGGATTTGGCCCTTTTAATTTGAATATTTAAGCAATATTAAATTTTATATATATTCGAATATTTGCTAAACCAAAATACTTTTGAATGTCAAATGTGGAAATCCATCTTAAACTTAATTATAGTTGTACGGTTTTGGTTTGAATATATTTAGAACTATTGGTTAATTTTTACCGACAGGCTATAAGAATTTTAAATAACCCCATTTTACAACTAGTGTACAACATTCAGACAACTTATATTTTCAATACATAATCTATGTATGTATAGGAAGATATATATATACAATAAAAAAAAAAAAGAGACGGATGTACTCATGTCTTGCCATATGGAAAATATATACATGAATATATTGGCATGCATTGATTTCTTAATATCGATTTACTGTTGTTATATATAGCGGTATATACTATTATATATATATATATATTTGTATACTTATGAAGGGTATATAACAGTATATACAAACAGTTTTATATATATATAACAAGAACACCCTCCCTATGTTCTACTGCACCTTATATATATCAAGAATAATCGGTATCATATATATATATATAGCAATGGTATGATTAGTTATATATGGTTAGATGGTACAACTAATGAAATCAATGGAATAAATAAATGACCATTGTAGTTATATATGTAATGAAACGAACACACACACACATATATATATATATTGATTATAGCTTGGGTACATTAATTTGTAACAGTGACTATACTAACCAAAAAGGAAAACACAATATATAGACAAATATTGATACAAGAAATCCCCAAACAATCCGTACAAGAAATATGTAAAATCAAATTTTGTAAATTCCAAAAAAAAAAGGTCTTCCTCGGTTGGGCGCAGCCATCACCACTGTCTTCAGCAAGATCAACCTGAAAAGAGAAAGAAGAAAGAAAACCATAGAACCTAGTCTATTTTAGGGACGACTTTAGCAGGGTGCACATGGGGAAATCCAACACCATCTGCACTGTTACGCTCAGCCATCACCATTCCCATCAAGTCACCATTTGCCACCATCAAGTAAACCTGAGAAGACAGATGAAAACATAGCTATGAGTAGCTAGTAAAATAAGTAAATGTACGTATAAAGTGGAAGATTTCAAAGAAAGAAAAAAATGAAATAACCATACAGATCTTGGTGTATAAATCTGAACAAAAACCAGTACATAAATATGGCACCAAATCTGTACAGCTATAAGACAGTCAATACATAATTTTGTTTTAATATCACAAGGCAGATCTGAAATCAATCCAACATAACAGAAGACAGGACCATGTGAACAAAACATAGACCATTCAAAAAGGGGATCAAGCAAGTGTACAACATAATCAACCAAATGTATATATGTACATTTTTCTACATCAAATCTGTGAAGTATATGCATATTTTATATATGAGTTTCAAATCAAATTTATAGATAAAATGGGACAGGGCATAGCTGTACAGCTATGGATATATAGCTTATGCCTTGAATCTATAAAACCAAACCAAGATGTCAAACAAGAAAATTGACAATAAACATAGGTAGCTCCTAATCTACAAGGGAAACAGTTCGGGTTTTTATGTATATCAGAAATTCGCACATGGGAAGACCAAACAAAAATCCTTACAGACAAGGGACGCAGGGAATAAACAACTCAAGGGTGTCATAGCTATACCAAATTTATGTATAAACAGTTCGTAGCTCTAAGCAAACAAGTACATGAAATCCGACATTAAGACATCATACGTTCACTATCAAACATCACATACGCAGTTCGACAATTCATAGCAGAACCGCAGTACCTAGGGTTTTTTTTTTTTTACACAGCCGAAATAGATGGGAAACAAAACCTAGGGTTTAGAACAACTAAGTCTAACGCCTATGATTTGAAATCACAGTAAAACCGCAAGTATAAATACCAACCACAATCGTTTTTTTATGTGAACACAACAAAGAATAGAAACCGAATTCAAAGAAGAAGTGAATCGAAAACTGAAATTAAAATTTAGTAAGAGTTACTTAGCTTTTTGTTGGCGACTAGGGTTCGGCCTTCGGCCTTGAAACTTCGATGACCCTTCGGAAGTACGGGGTGACTGAAGCAGAGGGAGAAGGAGTCTGGAGCGTCGCTGGCTTGGATCGAACGAAGCAAAGGGACGAGGAAGAATCGGTTTGACATGGAAGGGTTTCGAGTTTTCTTTTTCTGGAGTTTTGTGGCGGCTATGAAGTGATTAAAGGGGATCGACGTTTTAGGGTTTTAAGTGGAAAGGGAGGCGGGTTTGGGCTGATTTGGGTTGGGCTGAACGGTTTAAAGGTAAGGCCTCTTTTATTTATTTCTTTTAGGGTTTTAATTAGTTCAAAGTTTTTATAAAGATTCAAATATTAATGTAAAATGCAAATTAAATCAGATTTCGACGAAACGAAATATGTCGGGACCGTAAAGACGAGTACTACGCGATGGTTGAGGTCAGAGTAGGGCAGGCAGCAGCTAGATTTTTCAGAAAAATGAAATGTCGTTCAATTCAACTGAAAACAGGATGATTCATCGAAATCAATTCAAAGGTGAGTTAAACTCACTCAGTTATTTCCTGCTTATATTTTATAAGTTGGGTTTTTATTTTTGTGTGCTATGATTGCTAGTGATTGACTGATTGCTAATATATTCAGTTATGGTTAAACTGATGAAATTAAACGTCGTTTAAATTTCAGTGAAATCCAAATCGTTATTTTAACGATTGGTTCCAATTGAGGTAAGTTACCTCATTGGTCACGTTTATAAAATAAACGTGTTTTTAATAAATGAATTGTTTGATTGATTGTTGTGGTCGACCTTGAAGTGTCGTTATAAACTGTTATGAGACCATTACTGAATTGTTTTGATGGTTGAATATTGACCTGATGATTTACCATTTGTTTGGTTTAAACCAATGGGTATTATTGGTTGAGTGGTTGGCAGTACATGGCCTGTGAATTTAATATTTTATAAATATCGATCTACCGTCAGGTAAACCGACGAGATAAGTTATAAAATCTATTTTATAACTGGAAACAGGTTTTTAAATCTATTATTTGAATTGAAGTTATAAAAAGGAAATAAATATTTATTATTTACGAAATGAGTTATAATTGGTTTTTAAATGATTTTATAAAGAAAAGGGATAAAGGAAGAGTTTGTACAAGTTGACAACAGAGAAAAACCCAAGGGTTTAAATACGGGTTGGTTACTTGGATAATTTGTTTTTAAAACAATTAAAAGTTGATTTTTATAAATTAAGTTATTTGATGAATTTAAGGAAAGGGTAATGGCAAGGGAATTCAGTTAACTGTTAGCTGATTTATACGGTTGGTAAAATCCACCAGTTCGAATAAAATGAACAAAAGGAATAGATATTGATTTAAATATCCGTTAAAGTGTAACGAGTAGAGTTAGATATTTGTTAATCTTCGATCAACTATAATCTAAAGAGAATATTGAACTGGTTATTGTTAATAACCTAAATTGTGTTTGAGGAAGCGTGTAAGAGTAATAATAACCCTATTTTAGATTTGAGCAAAGTCAACTAGATTTTGATATGGTTAAATGGTAAAACTAATTTTCCTTTTAATTGAAAATGATTTAAAGAAATGATTAAAATTCAAAGTCGAGTAAGAATATATTTAAAGGAGATAAAGTTCGATTAAGGGATTATGGAGTGTTTTATGACCCAAGTGTTCGACAAACTTGGTAAGTAAAGTTAGTAGACAAGTATAAAGATTTAAAAGAAGAGTTTACTTAATGCCTCGATTTAAGTAGGGCGAATCCGAAATGGAATGATACTTGAAAGGGGTTAAGTGATGAGATGTTCGAACACAGGAGTTTCAAATATAAGAAAGGTTGAATAACCCAGATTTGAAATCAAGATTTGAAACAAGATTTAGTGTCGATAGTTATGTGATAAGCTAATACTATTCTGAGGTGAGAACGGGTCGATCAAGGTCTGAGAGGTAACTAAAATACCCCAACTTGGTTGGCCTCACTATTATCAAGGAACGATATTAGTTGGTATTGAGTGAAGGTGATGAATTGGTTTTATCTTATACAAGGAATACTGAACTCTAATGCAAGGATTTGGGGAAATTAAGGAATATTGCAATATTGGTTTAAAAAGGGATAAGAATATTGATTTCAAAATTATGTCAAACATTTGTTATTTAATTAGAGTTGATCGAATATAGTTAGAGTGAGTCAAACAAAGTTATTTAGGAGAAGTTTCCATTGCGTACGACTGCTAGCGAAATTTGCAGGGCTGTAGATAGCCTACGGTGGTCGGATGTTTCCTAAGGGAATCAGGCGTAACCATTGTGATCGCTGCGATCTAGAGTCAAGCGAATAGATTTAAGTTGAATATTAAAATTGATTAACAATTTTGTTAAATATATTTCTAAAAGGCCAAGTCATGCCAAGCACTGAATCAGTGATATCATTTTATTGACACATGTGTTATTTGATAGTTAAATCACCGACTATCAAACCTGACCAATTCGCTTGTTGGTATGGAAAGACCGGGATCGAATTATATTCGAAAACCATTCCGACCAACAAATACGTGAAGAGATCAGAAGATGATCGAGATGGAGCATTGAAGACCGTGGATCTTCATAAGCGGAAGGACTACTAATAATCTTTGGTGAGCTCCTAGAGATGAACTGTGGTTCGGTCGTGGTTGGAAATCCACGGGTTGCAAGGACTACTCGCTACTGATCCATGGGGTGATTCCTATATGAGATGCAGTAGGTGAGTGCCTTCGGTTCATCCTGTTCCTGGATGACTTGTATGGACGGATGTCTGACAGAGTGTTTCCAAAGGAATTACATGAGTTGATTTTCTCCAAACGTACAATAGTTGATGGCGGGGAAATGGTTATTCTCTAGCCAGATAAACTAGAGTATTTTGTGGACGTCAATCAGTGTGATGTCTGGCGGATCTGACGATGTGGCATTCAAAGTGAATGGTGGCTAGATGCTGAAAAAGAGATTCTAGCCTCAAGCCTCATCAACTGGGAGATGACAAAAATCGGGCAGGCAGCATGGCTATGTGGGTCGCTCCCATTAGGGTGTATAATCACCTATCTAGAGAAATTCCTTTTGTTTCTTATTCTAACGATTCTGCCCATTCGGGAACGGTGGTTTGAGTCCAACCGTTGGTGATATACATTCGATACACTCAAGCGAAATGAGTGGTCGGTCATGTGAGGGCCGGGTTGCAAGACGTTCTTGTTGAACCCTGTGTATTCGCCTCTAGAGATACACGTGCGGAAGGTGGTCCCATACCTTGTCAAGTTGGAAATCCAATACCCAATAAGCGCCCGCGGTTTTCGATTGTATACTATATACGGGGAGCGTGAGATGCAAGCGTTCCTCTAGATTTGTTAATTATTTGTATCTAGACATTATCATAATATCAGATCAAGATATTGATTTCGAAAAAACTGGTTTGGGTTATCGTAAGGTAAAAACCGTCCGTGTTTATGTGTGGATCGGTCTTACGATTATCTTTTCTTTCGAAAGGATTTTAACTTTAAAATCAAGTTGTGTGATACCTTAATGCTGTGCGAGTTTATCTCACTCTGGTCCACCAGACTGACCCGGTGTTTTGTAAATGCTCGGGTTAGCCCGGATATACAGGTTCAGGTGATCAGGTACCGTGAAGTCTAGTGACGAGCTGAAGACGTTCAGACGAATGACA
Organism: Allium sativum; assembly: GCA_030737875.1. Lineage (NCBI taxonomy): Eukaryota > Viridiplantae > Streptophyta > Magnoliopsida > Asparagales > Amaryllidaceae > Allium > Allium sativum. Next base: position 972,338,030 of record CM060915.1, on the reverse strand, counting down.
TTCCGCTGTGTGATATATATATATATATGAGGACAGATTACCAAAAACTGTCCAGATGCGTGTTGTACTCTGATATTGTAAGTATTTTCAAAAGCTCTCAATAAAGATTATTTCTGTATTATATTTTGTTCCGCTGCGATGTGAGACTCTGTGTTGTGGTGATACTTCTTCTTCTTCTATTCTAACATTTCTTTCTTTCTTATCTCACCCTCTAATTTCTTTCTAAACGTTCCAGTGTTTTCGGTGCTTGGAGGATCGGTATAAGATACGGTAACAGTATTTATATCGATTTTCGGGGCCGAAAATCCTTGGGTCGTTACAAATTCAATTCGAATTCGTTTTTTTTTATTTAATTCAATTCAAAAACGAATATAATCGGTATAAACATCGTTCGCGTCAAAATAGCGCATCTCTAATCAACATGGCTTTATATATTTCAATAATTCTGTTATTCTGTTCAACAAATGAATATTTATTCTATTCAATACGTGAATCTATATTTTTGTCAACACATGACTAATCTCAACGAATGAGTACTGTCCACGTGTGACTATTTTTGTTGTTTAATATATTTTATAAAAATTATGGTATCTATCATTTGATTTCAAATCAGACTCCAACCGTAAATTAGTAAGAGAACGATTCCCTGAATATTATACCCGAAGGCCGAAACCAACATCAGATCAATATCCAGGAGACCACTCATCTCATCTATTTTCCAGTTAATTTCTAATTTTATATATGAAAAAGATGTAAATTTTATTGTTAAAATATTTCGTTCAACACATGACTAATCTCAACGGATGAGTACTATCAACACATGAACCTTTATTTTATAATATTCTTTATTTTCTAAATTGGAATGAGGCCCAATCAATTACCATATAAAGTTAATTATATGGATTCCATACAACACATGTATATAATAGCAACAATAAATAATCAACCATCATCCAAAGTGCACAACACCACTTGTTTGTCAACCTATCGATCGAAAAACAACTATACAATTGGGACTAGTGTACTTTAAATATCATCCCAATACCCGTGTGGGGTTTCACGTCAACAAACACTGAATATTATTTGTGCAGTTGGGCGATGTGTAAAATTTATCGTCTCAATCAATATCAGTTAAAACAGTGTACATAAACAAACCGTCCGGTTTGTAAATGAATATTTATTTATTCACAGTCACGTTAAAAATTATATTTTTAACGACCAAATTATTTTATTCAACCTATGAATATATTTTATTATCTATTTCACATCAACATCACAAACAATTTCCACAACACATCAATCAAACAAACAAGCCATCCATGGTCTGTGGATGTAACACCCCACATCCGTTAGTGTCACTCACAAAGGGAATGCACTAAGGTCTGTGGAGCATTTAGGGTAAAAGATGCAGATAAATTACAAGACAGACAGAAATTAAACAGCGGAAAATAAAACTTCGCTTTATTGATAAAATAGTTTGTACAATGATTACTTTATAATATCAGAGTATCATCTGTCTTACAAAATAAAGAAGCATAAAACAGCATTTATATTCCCCAATGGAGCAAGAGCCAGCCATAGCATTTGAAAAGAGAATCCAAGCAAAACTTCGACAAATCTTCAAGCTGGGAAAAAGTGACAATCCAACTTAACCTGAGCTATACTATTCCCTTCTTTACTGCCTGGGGGGAACGGAAGAAAAGAAGACGAAAGAAAAACAGAGTCATACATAAAGCCTGAGTAAGTTCAGTAACTTCTAGCATGTGAACATGGAATAACAAAACGACATGAATTAACTGAATACAAGACAACACCATGACGATAGGGTCAGCAAGATTAGACAAGATAAGCACAAGATATGCTAAGCTAAGATAAACTGGATATGCTCTAATACTTTCGCCGCTTCGCTATTTCCTTGTTATACTGGTTTCTATATCTCTGCACCACCTAACTAGTGTCCCAACTAGTAACGATAACGTGATCCCAATCCCTGTAGTTTCCATTGCCTTCAGGCATGCATTTATTATTTATTACCTAGATCTAATCTAGGGTTTTCTATCAAGTGCTTTCTAGATTCAACTAGAGTTTACGCTATCTGCTGAACGCTTCTCGGATTCAGGTTTTATGCCACCTAGTCCAACTAGGGATTATGCTACCTATCGAACGATGCCCCCAAGTCTAGGACACATTACCTAGAGTGGTATATGTTCCTATACTTCCCCACGCATGTATCGCGAATCGTTATCGCTTGTCTAGATGCACATGTCCTGTAATGTGCGGCCCGAGTCCTGTGGCAGGGCAAATCAAGAAACACATAACTCGGTCGGGAGCATTCAGATATCTGCCGATGCAGATGCTAAGGTCAGTTTTTATTCCAGTGGCTATGGTCCCACTCGACCCCTCCCTCAACTAATGAAAGGCACACCTTGAAAAATGAGAACTATACGCAGGCCCCCTATGCCCCCACTAACCTATGGCCATCCTCACCCATAACTAGATAGCAAGTATATGGTCTTTTGGAGTTCTCTGCCTTTCCGCTTCACGTATCTCGACTGACTCAAGATGGATGGTAGACGACGAGTTGCTATCACAGGGCTACCGTTTTCTCGCTGAATCACGCTGGTCCATCCTAGTCTTTAGGTTGCCATATATTGCAACCAAGGCATACCCCTGGTTCTTCTAACGCAGACCTTAACCTATGTGAGCCCAGGAGGATCATCTGCAGCCTCACAGAGGGATACCAAGAGTACCCTCATGTCCCCTCGAAGCCTCGGGCTTCGTAACCCAATTCGTTGGAGCCTTCTTTTTACTCAGACGGACATTCGCTCCTTCCCGTGTTATACTAAGAATCACTACTTAGTTTTTCTAACTAAGGTTTACCACTTAGTTTCCAGAATCGTTGTTTTCTTTAACTAAGGTTTACTACTTAGCTCCTTTTAACTAAGGTTTACTACTTAGTTCTCTTTCCCGTCAATTTGGGTTGGTTAAGTGTCATTAGTCAATTTAAGCTAACTTAACCCTCTTCATTTATCCAGTTAAACTGGTTAAGTGTTATCAGTAATTCATGTTGACTTAACCCTACCACAAACCAAGTTATATTGGTTAAGTATTTCTTATTACTTAACCCTACCCATTCATCCTGTATTGGTTAAGTGTTTCTTTTTAACTTAACCTTGCCCGTCTGTTTTAACTAACATGTTATTAATGGTTAAGTATTATCCCTTCGTGTTTTAGACTTAACCCTATTCCTTTATCACAATCTGATGGTTAAGTGCTCAAGTTTACTTGACCCTACGGTCGAGTCCAGCTAACATATCAAATTGGCTAAGTGTATTAAATTTTACTTAACCCCAACCTCAAGTCTAGTTAACATGTTAATTTGGCTGAGTGTATTAACTTTACTTAACCCCACCTTCTAGTCTAGTTAACATGTTAATTTGGCTAAGTGTTTTCTTAGTTACTTAACCCCTACAAATCGTGTCTTGTTACCAAGTTAAGTTGGTTGAGTGTCCCTATGGAATAGCCCTCCCATTCTAGCTTAACTGTGTTAAGTTGGTTAAGTGTTCCTATGGACTTAACCCTCCCATTCTATCTTAACTGTGTTAAGTTGGTTAAGTGTTCCTATGGACTTAACCCTCCCATTCTAGCTTAACTGTGTTAAGTGTCTGTATGAACCTAACCCCACCCACCGGTCTGGTTATCATGTTGAATTGGTTAAGTGTCTTAGTTAACTTAACCCTACCCTTCTTGTTCTAGCTTTAACTAAATAAATTAAAGCCGCTACCACTCACATTAGACAGATATTGTTGCGATTACTGGATGTACCGGTTGGTTCCGGGCAGGTTTACATCGCAACTCAGTCTAACCTCGGGTTAGCCATATTCGTGTTTTCTAAGTACAAAGGGTTTTGATTAATTTTCAAATTAGGTTTTGAAAGTAACCATCCCGTCCGTCGGATCAGTTAGGGATAACCAAGGAGAGCAGGAAACTTGTATTTTCCAAACCCAAGCCTAGACACTATCCTCTCTGTCACCCTAGAACCTTCTGGTGTATTATTAAAAGAGATGTCGTTAATAAACCTTTAATTTGTCTAAATTTACATTTTCTCATTTAGGACAAATTCTATAAGTAAATCATTCCTAATTTACTTATTTCCTAATTACTCTTTTAATGTAAATTGTCAACATTTATTCTTATGGCCCATTTTCCCCTCTATATCATATTTATGCTTTTTGGTATGTAAACTATACCAAATTAAGTGTCACTAACCATGATTTTGCTAAACCTGACAATTACTCCCAATTATGGCCAATTTCAAATTTATGCCAATATACTTATCATGCCAAATTAGCTAATCCAATTCTGATTTAACATTCTAATTACAGTTCATGTCAAACTAGACTTATTATTCTAGTTCACAATTCATGTAAATGCCAGATTTACAAGTCAATACTAGATTCAAATTACACATCCTATAATTCATGTCAAATTTATCCAATTTGCATCTTTATAAACATGCCATAATACATGTTCCCAATTTATGCCAATTTCCAAGTTTATAACTACGTTTTTAGTAAATTTCATATTTTGCCCAAATCGTATTCCCACCATTCGTATAATCGTGATTCAATCTAGATTATAGATAAATCTAGATTCGTAGAAAATAGGGAATGAACCAAAGATGCTATGAAAAAGATAGACATAATAACTGGCATAAAATGATAATTTACTAATTACAGACCTAACGAATTACACTGAAATTGATCTAAAACATCAAAAGCCTATAGGTCTGAAAATCTTATGACATAAAAAGGGTTGAATAACGATGTAGGTTCAAGAACATGGGTAGACCTAACTTAATAGGTAAATTCCCAAGATCTTAAACCAAAGAAAACCAAGAATAGACAGAATCAGGTTTAGACCCAGTTTCACAGTCACAAAACTTAAGCAACACTTTCCTAGTCATGAATCATAGGTGTTTAATCACAGGTGTTCTTGTTATGTCATAGGCAATAGTTTATGTTTTCTAATCAAAGGCATAGGCTTGTGTTCATAGTCAAGGAAATAATTCTCATAGTCATGAGTCACAGTCATAGGCATTGTTCATAGTCATAGGCAATGTTCATAGTCAAAGAGGCAAATGGTTTTAAGGTCCATAGTTTCATAGTCACAGTCTTATTGGTCCTCGAATCATAACAGTTCTTAATTAGGTCCAAAGATATAAGCACTGATTCGAATAGAAAGATTTGGCATATTCTTTTATTCCTTTAATTTCATGTCACGAATAGAGAAAACGTTCAAATCTAAAAAGTAACCGACTTACAGAGATTATATTAGATTCGTAGAAAAACAGTCGTTGCAGTCGTTTGAATCTTCACTTGAAATCTAGCTTGTTTTGAATCCTCTCTTGAAGGTCTTGAGCAGCATTTCCTCGTCTTGATTTATTTTATATATTATTTTAATTAGAATTAAAGCAGAGTATAGGCATAGAGAATTTGTGAGGAGAAAATATGAGGCCTAGGGGTGTTTTTATAGTGTAGAAGTCAACGAATCTGGTCAGAATGGCGTCCGGATACAGAAAAACGAACCAGGCTGCAGATCTGGGAAAAAGCGGGGAGGTCGACCCCCAGGTCGACCTATGGGGGGGGAGGTCGACCCCCAAGTCGACACCCTGGTCGACCTGGGTAACCAGGTCGACCCCCTGGTCGACCTGGGTACCCAGGTCGACCCCCTGGTCGACCTTGGTCCTGGGCGGGAAATTTCCCGCCCAGTCCGCTTCTGAGTCTGTTTTGAAATTTGAACTTCGCTGAAACTTCCGGAGGCCATATCTTCCTCATACGGACTCCGATTTACGCAAACTCGGACTCGTTTTCATGCAGAATTCCGAGACGAACGCAATGACGCAGCCCGTTTCCCTTGATTTTGATTTTAAATTTTAATTCTGCCTTGATTTGTGAATCCTAGTGTTACAGAATTACGGGGTGTTACATTCTCCCGCACTTAAAAGGATTTCGTCCCCGAAATCTTCAAGTTAGGAAGAATGTGTCCTACCATCCAATCACCCATCTACTCAACCATTCAATCACAAGCATTCATTGTTCTAAAAAGATTTCTAATGCTTTCATGTTCATATGCATAGTGTGTGTATATGTCTTTATCTAATGCAAAATCAGGCGGTCTACTGATTCAGTTGACCTCCTTAATGCAAATCATGTCGGTGCCATGCGTCCAATCATGTATCCAAGCATCCCTAGTTATGTAAATACTACATGTGTGCATAGCCATTCATCCATATGCAACATCCATATGATAACATATCATGTTCAACTTACAAAGAAATACATATCTGTAAATGCAATATGAAAGCGTCCGAACTGATCTAGTGCCTAATACGTATGCATATGCATTCACGAGCAACCATTAGCAACCACTTGCAACCATCAACCATAACTTGTTTCAAATACATGTTTACATCCATTGACTTCTACCTAAGGATCGAAGATATGACCTAGAGGATATACTTCGGAAAGAGAGAAACAATTATGCGTAAAGCTCCTAAAAAAAGAAATCAAGGATGCACCCTTAAGGAAAAGGGTATGATTCTAGTATCTAGCCTTCTTGAGCTTTACTCCACTGTATCTTAACTAATTTAACTTCACGATTGTGAAGTTCCTGACCTCCATTTCCAAAATAACCAGATGTCAATTACGGTACCAAGTGTATGTACTAAGATGATTAGAGGTCTCCCTCTTATCCACCATGCCATAACTATAAGGGTCGAAAGGTCACTACGTGCTTTTTAGAGTGCCTGCCACAACTATTCATCTCTCACGCAAACCATTCTAGTCGAACTGGACATTCCTCAAGTACAAGCCCCAAAGGCCTAAACCAATATCAGACAAGCACCCAAGGAATATCTCCTCCGAATTTAGACGATCTACGTGAGATGATATAAGCAAACTCGATAGCTATTCTCAAATCCCTACTAACCAAAAATAAACTGGTCGGACCACCAATTGGATTTGAGACTTAGTGGGATCTTTCTACTATACAAGTACTATGGTGCAGAGACTCAACTATGGAAGTGGATATGAACAAATGCGAAGCGCTAAAACCAAAGTAAAGAGTACGAACAGCAAAACTAGACTCTTCCAACAGAACTTTACTACCTTTCTCCTAGGTACGCTTGGTGGTGAAAGTATGTACTTGCCCTTCTGAAAATCTTGTTCCTCGTTCTTGCCCTTGTCCTTAATTATATGCCCTATCATACCCTAGTAAAGATACTTCCTCTTGTCTTAGGTTTTATAATTTCTTCCTCCTTCGTGAGCTAAATCTACATCCATGAATTCCTCATCCTAGGGTTGTGCTCCCTAGCCAAACTCCTCATCCCCTTCCGTGTGTAACCATGTTGAAAAATCTCTCGAAAGTTGCTTCCATCGTACAGAAAACCCTATAAGCTTGAAAGAAAACCGACCGTAGGTGAAACAATTATGGCTATGGATGGAAGCCAGGCACGACTTCGCCCATCGATGAGGTTACCTCCCAGAAAGCCAGGAGCCCCAGAGACTCAAGAAAGAAGGAGTCAAGAATTCAAACAGAGGAAGTGAAGATAGTGCGTATGGCTTTGGGGAATATGCCTTTTAAAACAAATCTTTTCTCTTGAAAATGCTTCTTTTAAAACCGTTTTGAAAATAATTTTTCAAATCCTTTATCTGATCTGGTAACCTTCAGCTCTGATACCACGTGTAACACCCCACATCCGTTAGTGTCACTCACAAAGGGAATGCACTAAGTTCTGTGGAGCATTTAGGGTAAAAGATGCAGATAAATTACAAGACAGACAGAAATTAAACAGCGGAAAATAAAACTTTGCTTTATTGATAAAATAGTTTGTACAACGATTTCTTTATAATATCAGAGTATCATCTGTCTTACAAAATAAAGAAGCATAAAATAACATTTATATTCCCCAATGGAGCAAGAGCCAGCCATAGCATCTGAAAAGAGAATCCAAGCAAAACTTCGACAAATCTTCAAGCTGGGAAAAAGTGACAATCCAACTTAACCTGAGCTATACTATTCCCTTCTTTACTACCGGGGGGGGGACGGAAGAAAAGAAGACGAAAGAAAAACAGAGTCAGACATAAAGCCTGAGTAAGTTCAGTAACTTTTAGCATGTGAACATGGAATAACAAAACGACATGAATTAACTGAATACAAGAGAACACCATGACGATAGGGTCAGCAAGATTAGACAAGATAAGCACAAGATATGCTAAGCTAAGATAAACTGGATATGCTCTAATACTTTCGTCGCTTCGCTATTTCCTTGTTATACTGGTTTCTATATCTCCGCACCACCTAACTAGTGTCCCAACTAGTAACGATAACGTGATCCCAATCCCTGTAGTTTCCATTGCCTTCAGGCATACATTTATTATTTATTACCTAGATCTAATCTAGGGTTTTCTATCAAGTGCTTTCTAGATTCAACTAGAGTTTACGCTATCTGCTGAACGCTTCTCGGATTCAGGTTTTATGCCACCTAGTCCAACTAGGGATTATGCTACCTGTCGAACGATGCCCCCAAGTCTAGGACACACTACCTAGTGTGGTATATGTTCCTATACTTCCCCACGCATGTATCACGAATCGTTATCGCTTGTCTAGATGCACATGTCCTGTAATGTGCGACCCGAGTCCTGTGGCAGGGCAAATCAAGAAACACAGAACTCGGTCGGGAGGTTTCAGATATTTGCCGATGCAGATGCTAAGGTCTGTTTTTATTCCCGTGGCTATGGTCCCACTCGACCCCTCCCTCAACTAATGAAAGGCACACCTTGAAAAATGAGAACTATACGCAGGCCCCCATGCCCCCACTAACCTATGGCCATCCTCACCCATAACTAGATAGCAAGTATATGGTCTTTTGGAGTTCTCCGCCTTTCCACTTCACGTATCTCGACTGACTCAAGATGGATGGTAGACGACGAGTTGTTATCACAGGGCTACCGTTTTCTCGCTGAATCACGCTGGTCCATCATAGTCTTTAGGTTGCCATATATTGCAACCAAGGCATACCCCTGGTTCTTCTAACGCAGACCTTAACCTCTGTGAGCTCAGGAGGATCATCTGCAGCCTCACAGAGGGATACCAAGAGTACCCTCACATCCCCTCGAAGCCTCGGGCTTCGTAACCCAATTCGTTGGAGCCTTCTTTTTACTCAGACGGACATTCGCTCCATCCCGTGTTATACTAAGAATTACTACTTAGTTTTACTAACTAAGGTTTACCACTTAGTTTCCAGAATCGTTGTTTTCTTTAACTAAGGTTTACTACTTAGCTCCTTTTAACTAAGGTTTACTACTTAGTTCTCTTTCCCGTCAATTTGGGTTGGTTAAGTGTCATTAGTCAATTTAAGCTAACTTAACCCTCTTCATTTATCCTGTTAAACTAGTTAAGTTTTATCAGTAATTCATGTTGACTTAACCCTACCACAAACCAAGTTATATTGGTTAAGTATTTCTTATTACTTAACCCTACCCATTCATCCTGTATTGGTTAAGTGTTCCTTCTTAACTTAACCTTGCCTGTCTGTTTTAACTAACATGTTATTAATGGTTAAGTATTATCCCTTCGTGTTTTAGACTTAACCCTATTCCTTTATCACAATCTGATGGTTAAGTGCTCAAGTTTACTTAACCCTACGGTCGAGTCCAGCTAACATATCAAATTGGCTAAGTGTATTAAATTTTACTTAACCCCAACCTCAAGTCTAGTTAACATGTTAATTTGGCTGAGTGTATTAACTTTACTTAACCCCACCTTCTAGTCTAGCTAACATGTTAATTTGGCTAAGTGTTTTCTTAGTTACTTAACCCCTACAAATTGTGTCTTGTTACCATGTTAAGTTGGTTTAGTGTCCCTATGGACTTAGCCCTCCCATTCTAGCTTAACTGTGTTAAGTTGGTTAAGTGTTCCTATGGACTTAGCCCTCCCATTCTAGCTTAACTATGTTAAGTTGGTTAAGTGTTCCTATGGACTTAACCCTCCCATTCTAGCTTAACTGTGTTAAGTGTCTGTATGAACCTAACCCCACCCACCGGTCAGGTTATCATGTTGAATTGGTTAAGTGTCTTAGTTAACTTAACCCTACCCTTCTTGTTCTAGCTTTAACTAAATAAATTAAAGCCGCTACCACTCACATTAGACATATATTGTTGCGATTACTGGATGTGCCGGTTGGTTCCGGGCAGGTTTACATCGCAACTCAGTCTAACCTTGGGTTAGGCATATTCGTGTTTTCTAAGTACAAAGGGTTTTGATTAATTTTCAAATTAGGTTTTGAAAGTAACCATCCCGTCCGTCGGATCAGTTAGGGATAGCCAGGGAGAGCAGGAAACTTGTATTTTCCAAACCCAAGCCTAGACACTATCCTCTCTGTCACCCTAGAACCTTCTGGTGTATTATTAAAAGAGATGTCGTTAATAAACCTTTAATTTGTCTAAATTTACATTTTCTCATTTAGGACAAATTCTATAAGTAAATCATTCCTAATTTACTTATTTCCTAATTACTCTTTTAATGTAAATTGTCAACATTTATTCTTATGGCCCATTTTCCCCTCTATATCATATTTATACTTTTTGGTATGTAAACTATACCAAATTAAGTGTCACTAACCATGATTTTGCTAAACCTGACAATTACTCCCAATTATGGCCAATTTCAAATTTATGCCAATATACTTATCATGCCAAATTAGCTAATCCAATTCTGATTTAACATTCTAATTACAGTTCATGTCAAACTAGACTTATTATTCTAGTTCACAATTCATGTAAATGCCAGATTTACAAGTCAATACTAGATTCAATTACACATCCTATAATTCATGTCAAATTTATCCAATTTGCATCTTTATAAACATGCCATAATACATGTTCCCAATTTATGCCAATTTCCAAGTTTATAACTACGTTTTTAGTAAATTTCATATTTTGCCCAAATCGTATTCCCACCGTTCGTATAATCGTGATTCAATCTAGATTATAGATAAATCTAGATTCGTAGAAAATAGGGAATGAACCAAAGATGCTATGAAAAATATAGACATAATAACTGGCATAAAATGATAATTTACTAATTACAGACCTAACGAATTACACTGAAATTGATCTAAAACATCAAAAGCCTATAGGTCTGAAAATCTTATGGCATAAAAAGGGTTGAATAACGACGTAGGTTCAAGAACATGGGTAGACCTAACTTAATAGGTAAATTCCCAAGATCTAAAACCAAAGTAAACCAAGAATAGACAGAATCAGGTTTAGACCCAATTTCACAGTCACAAAACTTAAGCAACACTTTCCTAGTCATGAATCATAGGTGTTTAATCACAGCTGTTCTTGTTATGTCATAGGCAATAGTTTATGTTTCCTAATCAAAAGCATAGGCTTGTGTTCATAGTCAAGGAAATAATTCTCATAGTCATGAGTCACAGTCATAGGCAGTGTTCATAGTCATAGGCAATGTTCATAGTCAAAGAGGCATATGGTTTTAAGGTCCATAGTTTCACAGTCACAGTCTTATTGGTCCTCGAATCATAACAGTTCTTAATTAGGTCCAAAGATATAAGCACTGATTCGAATAGAAAGATTTGGCATATTCTTTTATTCCTTTAATTTCATGTCACGAATAGAGAAAACGTTCAAATCTAAAAAGTAACCGACTTACAGAGATTATATTAGATTCGTAGAATAACAGTCGTGGCAGTCGTTTGAATCTTCACTTGAAATCTAGCTTGTTTTGAATCCTCTCTTGAAGGTCTTGAGCAGCATTTCCTCGTCTTGATTTATTTTATATATTATTTTAATTAGAATTAGAGCAGTGTATAGGCATAGAGAAGTTGTGAGGAGAAAATATGAGGCCTAGGGGTGTTCTTATAGTGTAGAAGTCAACGAATCTGGTCGGAATGGCGTCCGGATACAGAAAAACGAACCAGGCTGCAGATCTGTGAAAAAGCGGGGAGGTCGACCCCCAGGTCGACCTATGGGGGGGAGGTCGACCCCCAGGTCGACACCCTGGTCGACCTGGGTACCCAGGTCGACCCCCTGGTCGACCTGGGTCCTGGGCTGGAAATTTCCCGTCCAGCCCGCTTCTGAGTCTGTTTTGAAATTTGAACTTCGCTGAAACTTCTGGAGGCCATATCTTCCTCATACGGACTCCGATTTATGCAAACTCGGACTCGTTTTCATGCAGAATTCCGAGACGAACGCAATGGCGCAGCCCGTTTCCCTTGATTTTGATACTAATTTTTAATTCTGCCTTGATTTGTGAATCCTAGTGTTACAGAATTACGGGGTGTTACAGTGGATGACGGGTGTCGGGTGCTGCTAAGCACTGTCTGCATCCTAGTATATATATATATATAACTAGAAAGAGAAGATTTTAAAGTGAGAAGTTCTCAACAAAGCTATCCCAACTCCACGACACTTCTAATGTGGAAATCTTCGTCGTTCTCGCCTTTTGTCACTTTCGTTACCCGTAGCCACTACATATATAAAAATCACATTTTTAAATTGTTGCTATGTATATAAAAATCATATTTTTATAATCACTCCATATGGATAAAAATTCTATTTTTACATCGCTACTATATAGAAAAAAATTCTATTTTTACATCGATGCTATATAGATAAAAATTCTATTTTTACATCGCTACTATATAGATAAAAATTCTATTTTTATCACGCTATTATATAGATAAAAATTCTATTTTTACTTCGCTACTATATAGATAAAAATTCTATTTTTACATCGCTACTATATAGGTAAAAATTCTATTTTTATCACGCTACTATATAGATAAAAATTCTATTTTTACATCGCTAATATATAGATAAAAATTCTATTTATATCACGCTACTTATCTAAAAATCACATCTTTGTTCCTTCTACAAAATAAAGATCAAATCTTTAGCACTTCTATAATGTAAAAATCATATTTTTAATCTTCTACTCATATAAAAATTATATTTTTATATTTCACATAAGATAAAAAATCATATTTTTATTATTCCTTACCATGTAAAAATTATATTTTAATACTCCACTATAATAAAAATTATATTTTTATTTGAACCAAAAATTATATCTTTACTTCGCTTCTATCATATGTAAAAACCCCATCTTTCTTAGCTAATATCATATATAAAAATCCGATTTTTCTTTGGCTATAATATATATAAAAATCTGATTTTTCTCTTTAAAAATCATTTCTATATATATATATATATATATATATAAAAGCACGCTAGTTAAAAAAACTAATTTTCGTTTTCCAACAATGCAAAAACAAAAAAAAACTGATTTTAGAACTAACACATAGAAAATAAATGAATAAATAGAATTTAAAATAAGCTCACCCATTTTCAAGAGGGGGGTGGAGGCTGAGGGGTGTCGGCGCTCCTGAACAACGGCGGAGGCGGTGGAGGGCCGCTGATGGTCGGAGAGGGCCAAGGCGAGGTCGGCGACGTCGGGTTTCCACTGTGGGGTTCGAGGGTTTCGCGAGTGGGAGGGGATCGGAGGCGTGGGTTTTGGGTCGTGGATGAGTCCGTCGCAGCTGTGGAGGAGGGAAGGAGGGCGAGGTGCTGGGAAGAAGAACGGCGTCGGAGATGGGGAGTGAGGTGGAGCGGCGCGAGATCGAGATTTAGGTTTTTGTTTTTTTTTCTTTCAAAACTGACGGGTGATAGTGGAAGAGAGAAACGATGGAGGGGGGTATATTATAATATATTTATTAATTTAATTTAATTTCGAAAAGGTACTTTTTATTTCGACCTCTAAAAGAGGCCCACCGCCTGTCGTCCTTAGCGTTTACCCCCATTCCGAACACAATGGGATATGTATCGTAGGCTGATTCGATCGTTATAACCAGTTTTCGTCAAAATCAACATATAACTCTATATATTGAATTTGAATGCGCATTTCATTTTACCGGGGTCACATACTAACTCTTAAAATTCCAGAAAAATATTTTCTAGCTTCGTATTTACGATACGGTCCTAACAAAACTAATTTTGTCGAATTCTGCGACCGTTATAAAAATGGTCATTTTCCAGTCGATTAAAATCAACTGAAACTGGTCAAACGCGTTTTCCTTTGCCACGCTCACATATTGATTCGAAAAATTATGAAATTTGGAATCTAGCAATAACTTGACATCACGGAGCCAACAAAAGTGGTTTCGTCGAAATCCGAGGTCATTTGCAAAATTTCCATTTTTATGGGCCTGAATTTCATAGCGACTATTCAGAATTTTCAACTGGACATATCTTTTGATTCCCGCTATGAAATTTTGATTTTTCGGATTCGTTGGAAAGATATTATCAATTAGATTCCATTATTTTTGGTTCACTAAAATCCGGTTTGTTTTGCACCCGGTACATTCAATTGAAGTTTGAAATCGAATTATCGAACTACCGCGCAACTTTCAATTCCTTTTATAATTATATATAATTATTTATATTCTAACGACGATCTATATAATATATACGTTCGAATTCTATTCAAAATAAATTTCTCTTCGATATTATTTAAAATAATCTATTTTAAATATTGAAAATTCACTAAAATTGCCAAAGTAAAAATTTTAAATTGGCCCAGATTTCCAGGTTGTTACAATCTCCCCCACTTAAAACTTTTCGTTCCCGAAAAGGAACAAAGTCGAAAGTGGTTTGATCAATCAATTCTCTGTTCGATCTAGCTTCCATTCTCCAACTTTTCAATTTCTGAGAATTTTCAAATTCTTCAAAAATTTGGCTAACACCCTAAATTTTCGCCATAACCTCCCCTGCACCGGGAGCACGGGAAAATCCCGAAATTGCCATATAGGCCTTCTGATCTCAAAAAGAAAAAGAAAAAGCCAAGCGGCTAGCCAATCGGCTCATAAAATCATCATCACCCAAACAAAACAGTAAATTATAGTAAACATGTACCTATTTGTCGGGCAAACAAATTTTATTCTCTGCTCTAGCCTCCTTGCTATGACCTGTTCAATGTAAGTACATGTATATGCAAGCAAATGCGACCAATTTTCAATACAGTTCAATATTTGGTACAATTAGGCGTAATGGTTCAAAATTATCAAACAAATAAACAAACAACTCAACCATCAATCAATTAGTGGATTAATGTTTCAAATTCATAATTTGATACATATATACAAAAAATCATGTTTTTGATGCCAAATCACAATCAATAAATCTATCTATATAAGTTTTGGTTCTCACACCAGCCTGATGGAAATATATAGATATCATACCTTCGAAACACGAACACAAATTCTGATGATGATATATCAATCATCAGAATCATCTCCGGGTGTCTAGAATGTGATTCTATATCTATCCAGTATATTAAAACTTCGAATATACGTTCATGACGCGTATATGCAAAATCTTTATATATTGGATTGTCCAAATTCAATACAAATAAATATTCAAATACGTATAAAGCGATTTAAATTTTAAAACAAAATTGTTTTCATTTGAAAAATATACTCTTCACACTCGTTCTAGGATACTACTGATCCTATCTCTAACGAGTCATTTTAATTGGATATTACTAATCCAGTATCTGATGAATTCTTTCGTATGGTTCTAATGTGTCTTGTTCTCGAGCTCTGTAAACCAAAGCTCTGATACCACTGTAGTGACCCGTTACTTCCCCGTGAAGGAAAGAGCGGATACTTTGAGAACAACACACAAAAGAACGCAGATGGAAGAACATTTCATTGTATATTACAACAATTCCATCAGATACAAGAATATACAGAGTATAAATGAATAAATTACATTCGATAAATATCAGAGATTACAATAAATTGCATAGCAGCGGAAAAACAATATAAAACACAACTGAAAGTAATGCACAGATACAGAGCTTTCCGAGCATCGTTCCAGCTGTAAATCAGGATCCTGTGAATATAAATCTGCAAAACCAAAACTACTAGCTGCCCGTGTCGAAAATAGGGTCACCCAGAGTTTAGGTTAAAACAATAAATTCCAGGTCAGTCATGTGACTGGTGTGAGAACTAAAACAGTTATTTAAAACTTTACTTTAAAAGAGAGTAATTCAAGGGACCACGCCGTATAACACGGAACGGGTTTCCTCCCAAGAATACCAGTGCATAGAAAAGACAACGCAACGCTTTTTCTAAAAATGAAGCTATTACAAGACCCAGGTCCCATCATACAAAGCAACGCAAGCCGGAGGATAGGGTTTTTACCTTATAATAGCCAAGAATGCTTGATACGTTTAAAACAAATTATTTGATATTATTGTAAGTGTATAGTGTCAAAACAATTTCAATCATAAATATAAATCATAGACGGCATAAGCGCCCCATCCCACTATGTCGCCATACTAGGCTCTACAAATAAAACCGAAATACACGTATTGGAAATTGGATTTCCGTCATGAGTCGAGGCAAGGGGCAAGCTCCTCTCCGCTTTCGAGATACTCTAGCAAATGCTCAGGACTACACACTCTGGGCAGCCACTTGGATCGGTTGGGTCGGTCCTCTCTTACGTTTGAGGATTAGTTATTCCTGAACACACGTTTCCCGGTCCTTACAGACCTAAAATCGAGGCGCCTCATTCCAACAACCACATAGGTGAAAAGTATATAAATGTCAGGGCTGGTAAGTCACTGACACCACCAAAGCTAGAAAGAAACGTCGTGTTCTCCCAACGGTCAGTATCCCGTTTTTGACTCATACCGAGGTGTGAGGCTCGCGAATCCACGCTATACACAAAGCTATGCCACGTAGGTCGTGCTTTGATCATCAACCACAAGACTTTGCTTTTCAACAGAAGCCCTGATCAATTGCCACTTAGGCGTGCCACACAGGCAATTCATGCCATGCGACTGATGTCCATCAATATACAACCTCTGAGCTCGTATGTCTCAGAGAAGGGCGTTAAGCAAAAGAATAAATTCTCCGCCGCCAAACAGATGTATATTTAACAGAGATCAATCAACACAGAATAAAATTCAATGTCAGACACACAGTCCATTTACACGTTCGTTCTGGGTCTGAACAAAACCGGAGGCACTTTCCTCGCATATCCATCGATCTATAAGTACGTCTGGACGACCACCAACTGATTCCCTCATCTTGGGTGTACAGCCCAATCAAGATCATCAGTAATCACCCAAACGATGTGAAGACTTCCGGTCTTCAACCACCGTCTTCATCTTCGACATATCGTCGAATCGGTTATTCAGAATGGGTATAAACCCAGCCTTTCTGAATAACCTGCGTATATAGTAAACAAATGTTACACAAACACAACATACGCCTCATTCCAATTCATTAGTCACTAACTGTAAATCAGTAAGAGAGCAATTCACCAAATATTAACCCCGAAGGCCGAAACCAACATCAGATCAATACCCAGGAAACCATTCTTCTTAACTAACCTACAGCTAGTTTCTAAATTTCAATTCTTAGGGAAAGGTTCCCATTAATTTTATCAAAGATAAATTCTTTAAAATTTGTTCTTTAATCTTCCTTTGGATATCATTTTAAACCAGATTATGGTTTTCCAAACTAGTCGAGATTAGCGAACCACACCGAAGTAATTATTTGTTTTATTTCCCAATCCCAACCTATTCATCCCATGAAGAAAAACTGGTAATACTCCATATCTAACACCACGGTGTTATCGGGAAAATTAATTGCCATTTCACGTTCAAATCTAATTAATGATTTAACTATCGCTTTGGAGCAAAACTGGTGATACTCCATTCTCGCTCACTTTCCAAATTTGATAATTTAAATTATCCATTCACATTTCAATCTAATTGCAGATTCATTAAAACTCCTTTTTCTGGGTTAAAGAACTAATGTCATTTAAAACACAGTTCATGATAAACCCAAATCACATTCTATTTATTATCGGGTTAAAGAACAAGTGTTATTTAAAACACCCTTCACTATAAACCCACAAATCAATTCTTTACAACCCATTTCAAATCCAATTTATTTATTTAAAAATAAATGGGTTTTAATTTTAGTTCAAAATTAGTTCATTTCGATAAAAATCTATTTTTATCTTTTCAAATATGGAGTTTTTCATCCCAATTTTTCCCAAATCATTTCTTATGATTTTACACAAATTATTACTATTTTTAATAATTTTACCAAGGCCCGTACAGTCGATTTCCATCAACGGCCATCGAACTGCACTTACATCGACCTTTTCCAAATTTGATTTGGACGTATCTCCAAATCCAACCGTTAGATTTCAGATTTCTAATATTTGTTAGAAAGCTCTTTTCGATACGAACCCAACGGTTCTGGGTTTAGGAGAATCCGACGGTCGGATCTCCCGTAATGTCCATTCGAAGTCAATGGTCGAAATTTTCGAACTGCCGCGGCGCGGCGCGTTCTATTCAGGCCATTATATTATATATATAATATATATTTCGTCGATTTCTATTTAAAACGAATTTTATAAATAGTTTTGAATTCGTTTCAAAAACATTTCAACTTCCATTTCCAATTCAAATCAAAATTGAATTTTTCCTTATAAATTCGTTTTAAAATTCATTTCCATTCAATTCAAATATCAATTCAATTTGAATTCATTTCAAATTGATTTTCTCCTATTTCGATTCGTTTTCAATTCAATTTGGATTCATTTTCTATTCAATTCAATTCAAATTCGTTTTCTATTCAATTCAATTCAAATTCGTTTTCTATTCAATTCAATTCAAATTCGTTTTCTATTCAATTCAATTCGAATTCGTTTTTTTATTCAATTCAATTCGAATTCGTTTTTTTTATTCAATTCAATTCAAAAACGAATATAATCGATATAAACATCGTTCGCATCAAAATAGCGCATCTCTAATCAACACGGCTTTATATATTTAAATAATTCCATTATTCTATTCAACAAATGAATATTTATTCTATTCAATACGTGAATCTATATTTTTGTCTACACATGACTAATCTCAACGACTGAGTACTGTCCACGTGTGACTATTTTTGTTGTTTAATATATTTTATAAAAATTATGGTATCTATCGTTTGATTTCAAATCAGACTCCAACCGTAAATTAGTAAGAGAACGATTCCCTGAATATTAACCCCGAAGGCCGAAACCAACATCAGATCAATATCCGGGAGACCACTCATCTCATCTATTTTCCAGTTAATTTCTAATTTTATATATGATAAAGATGTAAATTTTATTGTTAAAATATTTCGTTCAACACATGACTAATCTCAACGGATGAGTACTGTCAACACATGAACCTTTATTTTATAATATTCTTTATTTTCTAAATTGGAATGAGGCCCAATCAATTACCATTTAAAGTTAATTATATGGATTCCATACAACACGTGTATATAATAGCAACAATAAATAATCAACCATCATCCAAAGTGCACAACACCACTTGTTTGTCAACATATCGATCGACAAACAACTATACAACTGGGACTAGTGTACTTTAAATATCATCCCAATACCCGTGTGGGGTTTCACGTCAACAAACACTGAATATTATTTGTGCAGTTGGGCGATGTGTAAAATTTATCGTCCCAATCAATATCAGTTAAAACAGTGTACATAAACAAACCGTCCGGTTTGTAAATGAATATTTATTTATTCACATTCACGTTAAAAATTATATTTTTAACGACCAAATTATTTTATTCAACCTATGAATATATTTTATTATCTATTTCACATCAACATCACAAACAATTTCCACAACACATCAATCAAACAAACAAGCCATCCATGGTCTGTGGATGACGGGTGTCGGCTGCTGCTAAGCACCGTCTGCATCCTAGTATATATATATAACTAGAAAGAGAAGATTTTAAAGTGAGAAGTTCTCACCAAAGCTATCCCGACTCCACGACACTTCTAATGTGGAAATCTTCGTCGTTCTCGCCTTTTGTCACTTTCGTTGCCCGTAGCCACTACATATATAAAAGTCACATTTTTAAATTGTTGCTATGTATATAAAAATCATATTTTTATAATCACTCCATATGGACAAAAATTCTATTTTTACATCGCTACTATATAGATAAAAATTCTATTTTTACATCGATGCTATATAGATAAAAATTCTATTTTTACATCGCTACTATATAGATAAAAATTCTATTTTTATCACGCTACTATATAGATAAAAATTCTATTTTTACATCGCTACTATATAGATAAAATTCTATTTTTATTACGCTACTATATAGATAAAAATTCTATTTTTACATCGCTACTATATAGATAAAAATTCTATTTATATCACGCTACTTATCTAAAAATCACATCTTTGTTCCTTCTACAAAATAAAGATCAAATCTTTAACACTTCTATAATGTAAAAATCATATTTTTAATCTTCTACTCATATAAAAATTATATTTTTATATTCCACATAAGATAAAAAATCATATTTTTATTATTCCTTTCCATGTAAAAATTATATTTTAATACACCACTATAATAAAAATTATATTTTTATTTGAACCAAAAATTATATCTTTACTTCGCTTCTATCATATGTAAAAACCCCATATTTTTTAGCTAATATCATATATAAAAATCCGATTTTTCTTTGGCTATAATATATATAAAAATCTGATTTTTCTCTTTAAAAATCATTTCTATATATATATATATATATAAAAAGCACGCTAGTTAAAAAAACTAATTTTCGTTTTCCAATAATGCAAAAACAAAAAAAAACTAATTTTAGAACTAACACATAGAAAATAAACGAATAAATAAAATTTAAAATAAGCTCACCCATTTTCAAGACGGGGGGTGGAGGCTGAGGGGTGTCGGCGCTCCTGAACAGCGGCGGAGGCGGTGGAGGGCCGCTGATGGTCGGAGAGGGCCAAGGCGAGGTCGGCAACGTTGGGTTTCCACTGTGGGGTTCGAGGGTTTCGCGAGTGGGAGGGGATCGGAGGCGTGGGTTTTGGGTCGTGGATGGGTGCGTCGCGGCTGTGGAGGAGGGAAGGAGGGCGAGGGGCTGGGAAGATGAACGGCGTCGGAGATGGGGAGCGAGGTGGAGCGGCGCGAGATCGAGATTTAGGTTTTTGTTTTTTTTCTTTCAAAACTTACGGGTGATAGTGGAAGAGAGAAACGATGGAGGGGGGTATATTATAATATATTTATTTATTTAATTTAATTTAATTTCGAAAAGGTACTTTTTATTTCGACCTCTAAACGAGGCCCACCGCCTGTCGACCTTAGCGTTTTACCCCCATTCTGAACACAATGAGATATGTATCGTAGGCTGATTCGATCGTTACAATCAGTTTTCGTCAAAATCAACATATAACTCTATATATTGAATTTGAACGCGCATTTCATTTTCCCGGGGTCACATACTAACTCTAAAAATTCCAGAAAAATATTTTCTAGCTTCGTATTGACGATACGGTCCTAACAAAACTAATTTCATCGAATTCTGCGACCGTTAGAAAAATGGCCATTTTCCAGTCGATTAAAATCAACTGAAACTGGTCAAACGCGTTTTCCTTTGCCACGCTCACGTATTGATTCGAAAAATTATGAAATTTGGAATCTAGCAATAACTTGACATCACGGACCCAACAAAAGTGGTTTCGTCGAAATCCGAGGTCGTTTGCAAAATATCCATTTTTAAGGGCCTGAATTTCATAGCGACTATTCAGAATTTTCAACTGGACATATCTTTTGATTCCCGCTATGAAATTTTGATTTTTCGGATTCGTTGGAAAGATATTATCAATTAGATTCCGTTATTTTTAGTTTCACTAAAATCCGGTTTGTTTTGCACCCGGTACATTCAATTGAAGTTTGAAATCGAATTATCGAACTACCGCACCACTTTCAATTACTTTTATAATTATATATAATTATTTATATTCTAACGACGATATATATAATATATACGTTCGAATTCTATTCAAAATAAATTTCTCTTCGATATTATTTAAAATAATCTATTTTAAATATTGAAAATTCACTAAAATTGCCAAAATAAATTTTTTAAATTGGCCCAGATTTCCGGGTTGTTACACAACACATATTTATTTCAGCACATAAATATTTTAGCACTTCACATATGTAATAAAAATGTGATTTTTATTGTTAAAACAATTTATTCCAAAAATAAAAAAATTTAGTGATTCATATATATTATAAAAATGTGATTTTTATTGTTAAAACAATTTATTTCAAAAATGAAGATTTTTGGCAATTCATATATATTATAAAAATGTGATTTTTATTGTTAAAACAATTTATTTCGATAATAAAGATTTTTAGCGACTCATATATGTTATAAAATTGTTATTTTTTGGTTAAAACAATTTATTTCAAAAATGAAGATTTTTATCGACTCATATATATTATAAAAATGTGATTTTTATTGTTAAAACAATTTATTTCAAACTTGAATATCTTATATACTTCATATGCATGATAAAAATGTGATTTTTATCTTTCAAACATATTATTCGTCATATGAATATTTTTCCAACCCATGAATATAAATCAAACACAGGAATATTTCAAAAAAATTCGACAGCATAACGGTATGGTGTTAAAACTGGCACCGTCCCGAGTACGGCTTCTCACTCTACCTTAAAGCCTCACAGCTTTTGACCAGGGGGATTTCAATAGCTAGTTCGTACGCAGACGAATTTTCCCATAAACTAATCCTATTGGGTTTTAACCACAATCAATCATATCAACCATTCGCATTTATCAACCCAATTTCACATCAACAAAAATCCAAACAATCACAACCAATATATATCGTCCAAGGTATGTGGACGAGGGGAGTGTACATATATATATATATATACGTAGATAAATATATTTCGATTTCATTTCAATTCCATTCAATGCACGTATGATTTTTACAACATATATATAACTTATACATCGCACATACAACTTATACAACGCTTATACATGAGGTGTACAACGCTTATATAACTTATATATCGATCGTATAATTTATAAATTGCCATTCCATATCGTTTATAATTTAGAAATCTCACATTGCTTTTCACTTTGCCAAAAATTGTAGCAAGCTCTAAAAATTCCCTGGTCTCTTCTAGAATGTAGAAGACGTCCTCACGGTCCCGATGTCTCTTATTTCACCGGATTTTGACCAAATAGCAAAAATATATGATTTTTATAAGCTAATCATTTTTTGCGATGGTTTTATAGTATTAAAACAGTTTTAAAATTAAATAGCCAATACCTTCAGCAAAGCCTTCCAAACTAGGTTTAGATTTTCTGCTCCAACTGTTGATCTTGGACACGGTCAGACCAGACCACGTCGAGGAGGAAGGGATGGCGCGTCCATGCACGGCGATGGGGTCACGTGCGATCGCCGAAGGACGGAGATCCAGCGGTTGAGCGTCCGTTCTGGAGATACAAAACTCGAAAAATTCCAAACCCTATGCAGATTTGAAGCTCGGAAGGAGATCCACAAAATTCTCTAAAGGAGTACGTGCTTTTGCTGAGCGGAATTGAAGAAATCAAGGGGGAAATGGATGAGAAATTTTCACCGCCCGAGATTGGGAGAGAAGCGGGTTTTTGGTCAACGAGGAAAGTGAGCAGCTAATTCTGATTATCCCATGTTTTATTTTTTAAATTTTAATTTTTTTAATTCCGAAATTACCCATCCATTCATACGAACTCCAATCAAAACCCAACGACTGTTGCCCCTAGCTAAATACCCCCCAAAATGGAATATGTTTCGTAAGCTCATTCGACTGTTTTAGCCAGTTATTCTTCAAATTAAAATATAAAATATTCAAGTATGGATTTGAACATGCATTTCAATTTGCCGGGGCCACATACTGATCCCAAAAATTCCAGAAAAGTTAATCTAGCTATGTTTGGATGATATGGTCCCAACAAAACTAGGTTCGTCGAATTTGGAGACCGGTTGAAAAATGGCCATTTTCTGGTCGATCCAATTTGACTGAAATCAACCAAACACATTTTCCTTTGCCACACTCACATTATTAACTCCAAAAATTATGGAATTTGAAACATAGCAATAATTTGACATTCCGGATCCAACAAAAATGGTTTCATCGAAAAGGGAGGTCGTTTGCAAAATGTCTATTTTCACGGGCTATATTAACTCCATAGCGACCTTTCTGAAAATTTATTTGGCCATAACTTTTGATTGCCGCTACGAAATTTCGATTTTTCAGATTCGTTAGAAAGATATTTATAAACAGATTTAAATATTTTTGGTTTCACTAAAATCCGTTATATTTTGCATCCTGTACAGTCAGTCAAAGTTTGAATTCAAATTTTCAAACTTCCGCACCATTTCAGGCCATGTTTTATAAATAAAATAAATATATTCACTATAACTTCGATCCAAATAGATTTTTGATCATTATTATTTAAAATAATTTATTTTAAATATTCTAAATGCACTAAAATAACCAAATTAAATTTTTTTAAATTGGTTCTGATTTTCCAGGTTGTTACAATCTCCCCCACTTAAAATCTTTTCGTCCCCAAAAAGGAATGAAGTTGAAAGTTGTTTAATTAACTAACTCAACTTTCATTCCCCAACTTTTCAGTTTCTAAAAATTTTCTGATTCCTCAAAAATTTGGCTAACACCCTAAATTTTCAAAAAAATTCGCCATAACCTCCTTTGTATGGGTAGGGGTTTGAAAATTTATTGGGCTGTATTACGTACCCAATAAATCCTAAAAAGCATACACATATTGGTAGTGATATATTCTGGTGTCCACAGGGGAGTGTGTATAGATCATAACACCATAGAATAAATTCTCGTCACCCTATAAATGGCTTTTGTGCCTTGATGACCAGAGAGATGTGTTTATTGTCATCTCCAGACCCGTGTAGGGTTTTTATTAATCTGGCAACTTACCATTACATTTTATATAGTCCATATCAGTTTTCGGTTCAACCTGTAATATAGTCATCGCCATACAAGCCTATCGCTCATATGGTAAACCTTCAACCTCATCACATAAGCTCCAAATGCTTATGTGGTATATGATAAAGTATGTTATCTTCAAGAAGTATGCCATGTAGAGTAGTTCAAAATTAATTGTTACTATCCTATGGCGAGGCTTATTATTACACACAGAACAATCAGCACTCCGCATCCGATGGCATTCATAGGAGTTGATATAATCATAAAATTGCGCATCCAACTCATTAAGGTTTACCTATTTGTCGGGCATGAAAATAAATTCTTTACTCAGAAGAAAATCCATTTACTTGTTCAAGCATATATAATGTACATGCATGTATTTCAATCAATTTCAAATTAGTTTAATATTTGATTCAATTTGCATAAATTTACCTTCATTCTCTTATCGATTAAATTAATTACCCTTCTAATATTTTGATTAATCAAATTCATAATCACACAACACGAACAACAATCAATTTATTTTTAACTTTTTCAAATATATAGTAATTAATTCATATACTCTTTTAAAATCATTTAGGCTGTATAATTAAAAAAATTACATCCATGAAAAGAAAACAACAACCAAGTAGAGAACAATACGGAAATGCAACATATGGTAAATGTACCTTGCACCAGAGTTAATCATAGATATCCACCCTGCAATTGGGATAGGCTTTATTAATGCTCTCCTCAGTTTCCCAAGTACAGTCTCGCGGATCTCCACTCCATTGCACTTTGACTAAGTGAACCTTCTTGTTCTTCAGCTCTTTAGTTTATTTGCTAATAATCTTTATCGGATCTCTCCTCACAGCTTATTCTGGAGTAATTTCCAAATCTTGTTGCGCGGCTTCTTTCACGACCAAGTCTGGGCCATGTACATGCTTTCGAAGTTGATATACGTGAAACACATCATGTACTCTAGGCAACCAGTCAGGCAATTGAACTCTACAAGCAATAGTTCCAATCCGTTCAATCATAGGAAATGAACCAATAAATCTAGGTGCTAACTTCCCTGTTTTGCCAAATCGGACTACTCCTCTCATTGGAAATACCTTCAAATATACATAGTAACCAACAGAAAAAGAAAAATCTCTTCTTCTTGAATCTGCATAGCTCTTTTGTCGGCTTTGAGCGGCTAATAATCGTTTCTTAATGAAATCGACTTTATCCGTAGCTTCGCGAATTGTGTTTGGTCTTAATACAAGTCTATTACCAGATTCTACCCAACAAGCGGGAGATCTGCACGGTCTACTATACAATGCTTCGAATGGTGACATTTTCAGGCTCGCTTGGTAGCTGTTGTTGCATGAGAACTCAGCCAAATGCAAATGGTCTTCCCATAATCTGCCAAAATCAATTACACAAGCCCGCAATAAATCTTCTAGAATATGATTCACCCTCTCAGTTCGGCCATCTGTTTGAGGATGATAAGCAGTGCTCAAGTTCAGTTTTGTTCCCAATTCTACTTGGAATGCTTCCCAGAATTTACTAGCAAAAATCGGGTCACGATCACTAACGATACTCATGGGAACTCCATGTAGCTTAACAATTTCTTTAAAATAAATCTGCGCCAGACTCTGGGCGGTTCTATTCGATCTGGCAGGTATGAAATGGGCGGTCTTCATGAAACGATCTATGATCACCCAAATACTGTCATTTACTTTCTTGGTTCTAGGAAAACCATCTATGAAATCAATAGAAATTTGTTCCCACTTCCAACCTTGAGTTTCCAGCAGTTGCAACAATCCAGCGAGTTTTTGTTGATCGCTTTTGACTTGTTGATAGGTGGAACACTGGCTAACATATATAGAAATATCTCTTTTCATCGCCTTCCACCAGAATGTTCGCTTGAGGTCATTATACATTTTACTAACCCCTGGGTGGATACTCAGCTTGGACTTGTGACACTCGTCCATTACTTCTCTTTTGAGCTCAAGGCTGTCGGGAACACAAATTCTTCCTTTCAATCTCAGAACTTATGTGCTATCCACTTGGAAACTGGAGACTTCACCCCTTTGAATTCTTTTGATCATCTCTTTAACAAAACTATCGTCTTTCTGAAGAATAGATATTTTATCAATCAACGATGGTGTAATGATAAGGTTGGTGATGATCACATTCTTTCTACTGAGCGCATCAGCCACAACATTGGCTTTTCCCGGAGTATACAAAATATCAAGATCATATGCCACGAGAAATTCCAACCAACTGTAATGACCCGGATTTTGAGCGACTTTGGTTATCGACATAAACACGATGTCGATAACCAAAACATCAAAAAAATACCAGTCATTAGTGAAAGAAATTAGAGGGTGAGAATATATAAGATAGAAACTTAGAATAGAAGAAGAAGAAGAAGAACACAATATCAGAGTAACACGAATCTCACAGCGGAACGAATAAATATATTTCATAACATAACTTTGAAATACAAATCTGTACTTGAATATACATATCATTATCAAAGTACAGCACATACAACACAGCGGAAATAACTATAGCTATATGATCCTGAAGCCTCCTGCTCCAGCTCTTCAAGTGTATCTGTAAAATCCCGACTACTTGACTGCCCATACAAATTTAGGCACCCAAGAGTTTAGGGAAAACAATAAAATAAACTCTGGGTCAGTCATGGGACTGGTGTGAGTAAAACAGTTTAAAACAGTTCGAACAAGTAATCGATATCTCATAAGACCACGCCGTATAACGGAACGGGTTTTTCCCTTATGAGAATCCAAATATCTTTATATCAAAAACCTTTTGATATTATAATAATGTCTATCAACACAATATAATAATCATCTAGCAGAAACGCTTTCATCTCACGTTCTACATATATAATACACAATCAAAACCGCAAGCACGTATTGGGTAATGGGTTTCCAACTATGACAAGGTATGGAACCACCTTTCGCTCATGTACCTCTAGAGAGGAATACACTGGGTTCAAACAAGAACATCTTGCAACCCGGCCACACATGACCGACCACTCATTTCACTTGAGTGTATCGAATGTATATCACCAACGGTTGGGATCAGCAACCGTTTCCTGAATGGGACGGCATCAACAATAGATTTTTAGAAGTAAATGAAACTCTAGATCAGGTGATTATACACCCTACTTCGGTGCGACCGACTTAGCCATGCTGCCTGCCCGATTTATGTCATTTACCGGTTGATGAGGCTAGAAGCTACGCTTTATCATCACACCAGATTCACTTTGAATGCCACATCATCAAGTCCATCAAATCACCGATTGACGTCCTCAACAATACATTATGTGTTAGCTAAAAGAAGTTTCCTTCTCCGCTTCCACTCTTGGTACGGTTGAAGAAATCAATGTACGTGACCTTTCTGGAAATACTCTGTCAGACATACAACCATACAAGTCATCCAGGAACATGATGAACCGAAGGCACTATTCAATACATCCATCTTAGGCACTGTTATCTAAGACTTATACAATAGCCCTTGCACTTTACTCCGTCTTCAATTATCTTTGGCATATATGATTCGCAACGCATATGCCAATACAGAGTGGTTCTTTGGATAATAATCCAACCGGTCTCTCCATATTAACAACGTTAAAATGGTCAAAACTTCGAAAGTATGTGATTTAACTGTCGAATAAATACAAGTGTGCAAACAACGATATTATTTCCAGATGGAAATTCTATCAATCAATCATCAATCATATATATATATATATATATATATATATATATATATATACATATATATTCATATTTCCTTATTTTCTATGTTTAGAAAATATACGTTAATACTGGAAAACATTTCCATTTCTAATCCATATTTCAAATTTCAATATTTGATTACGTTTCTGATTCTATTTGGAAATGTTTCCAAATCTTCTTTACTTGGATTTAAACAGATGTTTAAATCAACACCGCGACGACAACTCAAACCACTATACTTATTTACTAAATCACTTAAACACTTTCACTCTCGAACTTTAACCATTTCTAAATAAAAAACACAGTCAATCAAGTTGGGGTACCTCTCAGACCTTAACTGAACAACGTTTCTAACCTTGAAATTGACAAAGTTTACCCTTTTAATTCTTTAACAAACTCCCATACGTAACTCTCTTTCGAATCATCTCCATTCGATAATTCTTTCCTTCGAATAAGGTATATTCGATAACTCTGTTCAATTTACTCTATTCGGTTAACCCTTATTAATTAACTCTATTGGACTAACGCTATTGGATTAACTCTATTGGACTAACGCTATTGGATTAACTCGTTTCACTTAACTCCTTTCGAATAAACTATATTCGATAACTCCTTTAACTCTATTCGAATAAATTATATTCGATTAACTCCTTTTACTTTCTATTCGAATAAACTATATTCGATTAACTCCTTTTACTTTCTATTCGAATAAACTATATTCGATTAACTCCTTTTACTTTTTATTCGAATAAACTATATTCGATTAACTCCTTTTACTTTCTATTCGAATAAACTATATTCGATTAACTCCTTTTACTTTCTATTCGAATAAACTATATTCGATTAACTCCTTTTACTTTCTATTCGAATAAACTATATTCGATTAACTCCTTTTACTTTCTATTCGAATAAACTATATTTGATTAACTCCTTTTGAAAAACTATGTTCAATTGACTCCTTTTGAATAACTATGTTCAATTGACTCCTTTTAAATAACTATGTTCAATTGACTCCTTTCAAATAACTATATTCAATTGACTCCTTTCAAATAACTATGTTCAATTGACTCCTTTTGAATAACTATGTTCAATTGACTCCTTTCAAATAACTATATTCGATTTAACTCCATTCGCTTAACTCTAGATCGCAGCGATCACAATGGTTACGCCTGATTCCCTCAGGAAACATCCGACCATCGTAGGCTATCTGCAGCCCTGCGAATTTCGCTAGCAGTCGTGCTAAATGGAATCTCATCCCGAATAACTATGTATGTTTTACTCTAATCGATTTAATCTATTTGATTTACTCTAATCGATTAACTCTATTTGATTTACTCTAATCGATTAACTCTATTTGATTTACTCTAATCGATTAACTCTATTTGATTTACTCTAATCGATTAACTCTATTTATTTTCTAAATAAATATTCTTTTATCCTATTTATTTTCTAAATAAATATTCTCCTTTATAATCTCCTATTTATTTTCTAAATAAATATTTTCAAATTATTTCCTTTTATAAAATCGGTTGATTTTATAAAATTCCTTTATTTCAATATACGTTGAAATATTCCTTTTTACATCCCAGGGTTTCTTATGATATTAAAAATATCAAATAACAATGATCAACATCATTCTAACACACATAATCCATAACAGATTATATATCACATCATATATCACAATATATGAAATACAGTAAAATAAATGTTGAAGAACCCAGTCGGATTCCTCCAACCTGTCTCCCTGCATCCACAGATGTTATACAATATAAAATCAACATCACTTTCAGTTCCATATGACATATTCTGTTAAACAGAATCAATATAGAATTCAACTAACTGACTAGCAGTTCAATCAAACAGCCAATACACAGTCAATCAGCCAACATCTAACAGTTCTAAAAATACAACATGAAATTATAAACTGTTCAGAGTTAGTGAAATTTACTCACATTTGCGCGTTAGCCGTTAAATAACGGTTTGCGTTATTTGATCCAGTCGGACAATTTATTTCACCATAAATTGTAACGAGCTCCGATGGACTTCCAGTCAGTTCAATCCTGTAGTGTCGGTCTATACGATCCTATCGGATCTGATCGTTCGAGATTCTGATACAGTAGGTACACGTTATACATTATTCAAGTTATTATTCAATATCATTTTTAAATTAAAATAAACTTGATTTATTTTTCCAATGGGCTTAACCTTTTATTCCACGGCCCAAATGATTTCCAGCCCCTCCCTTGGTTGTTAATGGCCTGCTTGGCCTCATTATCCTGTTTTCAATTCTTTGTTTGAGCATCCATCTTGTTTTAGAACTCCTGCTTCAACACAGAGAAACATCACCGAATCATGGACACCCTTCACAAATCCCGCAACAATCAGACTGACCCAACTCAACTCAAAACCATGAATCGCTTTCTCCATTTCTCCCTGACATGTTGCTCCTGTTCTTCTTCTTTGAACCGCACAAACTCACACAACGACTCCTTCTCTTGTATCCCTCTTATACACCTCTAAACACATCCCACTGTTTTCTTCTTCAAACGGAATACTCCACTTCAGACAACATAACCTCATCCGACAGCCTCTTCCAACTCCCGATACCCAACTCCAAATCCAGAACTTCGAACGCCATTACTTCGATCCAAACTCGTCGCTACCTTTCTGTTCGCGACTTCAACAATCCACACGGCACTCACCGAAAACCACGACATCTTTTGTTTCGAAATCCCAAAAAATAACACAGCAGGATGCAATCATACCTTCTAAACCCAAAATAAATAGCTGAAACTCAAATCGATGCTTAAATCATACGAATCGAAGAACCCTAGTATCTGCCGTATGATTTTGAGCATCAGGAGAATAGCGTTGAACTCCCTAAAAATAGTAGGGATTTGTAAAGAGACTTGCAGCGAATCCATTTATAATTCTCTTTTGATTTGTAGATTTTTTAGGTGATTTCTTTTGATTTTCCTAACTCAGGAAATTTTCTGGTTTTTCTTTCTTCCTGGCGGCTACCCAATTTGACCAGGGAATGGAAGTTTTTAGGTTAAGGGGAAATTGTAGTGTATGTATAGGGTGTCTAGATATTTTTATATCTATTATTATATTGTTTATATCTTCACCGCTATTTGTATTGTCATTTAAAAATTCCTGAGGTCACATACAATATCCAAAAATGACGAAAATTTGCATGCAGCTACAGCTCGATATTACGAACCCAACGAAATTGGTTTCGTCGAATTCCGACTTCGTATGCTCACACAGCGTATTTTTAACTGTCGAAATACTGACTGTTTCTCACTCTAAAAATACGTACGACCACACAATGACCCTAAAAATCACGGAAACTGACTTCTAGCAACTATTTGACATTGCGGATCTAACAAAATTAGTTTCGTCGAATTTCGACTTCATTTGCAAAAGTGGTTATTTTTAAAGCTTTGGATGACCCATTTAAATATATAAATATATTTAAATATAATTAAATTAAATATAAATAAATATATATTATCGTATATATTCACAGTGGAATATCATACAGCTCTAGAATATTCCTATATGAATTTCTAACTCGATATTCACTTCTGGGTCAGCCCGATATTCGATTTATATTGAAATTTCTTTTTAAAATATAAATAATTCCTTTATAAATTATAAAGGAATTCCACAGCGACTTTTTCTAAAATTTGATTTGGACGTAAATCAAAATCTACACGATGAAATCCAGATTTTTTCTCTTCCACTAGAAAGATATACTCCACCAGCTCCATACGTTTCTTGTTTCACGGAAATCCGGCTCAAAACGAATCATGTACATTCAGTTGAAGTTCGAATCGCCAATTTACGAACTGCAGCGCCATTTCGAGCTCGATTTTAATTATATTATAATTCTACATTCAAACTGTCGTTTATATAATATATTCGTTATTCAAATTCAATTCCAAGCTGAATTAAATATCACAGATGATCCAGTTCACACCATATCGTCATTTCGGCCAATTCTGATTATTTTAGAATTAAATATATTATTTAATGTATTATTTAAATTAAATATCCACCATTATTTAATTCCACGACTATTAAATCCTTTTAATCACCATTTAAATAATTAAATAAATTAATTATTATACCGCTAACGATGCGGGTCATTACACCAACGCTGCTGCCTCATATTCAGATCTTTCTGGGTGAATAGACACTTCAATGATTGATGATCTATATACAATTCAAATTTCTCACCAAATAGATAGTGCCTCCATATTTTCATAGTGAACATGATGGCTAACAATTCAAGATCTTGAGTTGCATAATTCTTCTCATGCGGCTTCAATTGACGGCTAGCATAAGTGATTACTTGGCCTCTTTGCATTAATACTACACCAAGGCCTTCTTTAGAAGCATCTGTCCAGACTTTCAAGTCCTGATTGCCATCGATAATTTTAACACTGGAGCAGTTATTAATCTTAAATTCAGCTCTTGGAAAGCTGCCTCACATTCGGAAGCCTAATTGAACCTTGAATGTTTCTAAGTAAGCTTGGTTAAGGAACTAGATATCCTCGAAAAATCTTTAATGAACTTTTGATAATAACTAGCCAATTCGAGAAAACTTTGGACTTCTGTGGGAGTAGTTGGCTGCTTTCAATCTTGAATAGTTGTGATTTTACCGGGATCCAAAGAAATTCCCTCTTTTGATACAACGTAGCCATGAAATTTGACTTCCTTGCCAGAATATACATTTAGAAAATTTTGCCTTTAAAACATTCTTTCTGAGAATTTCTAATACTTGTTCCAAATGCTTTGCATGTTCACTCTCTGATTTAGAGAAGATTAATATGTCATCAATGAAAACCAGTACGAATTTATTCAACACTTTTCTGAATACCTGGTTCATTAGATCGACAAAATAAGCTGGAGCGTTACATAAGCCGAACGGCATTACTAACCACTCGTAGAATAAATCTGGACCTCTGAATGCTATTAAAGGAACACACTCTTCAGCAATACAAAGCTGATGGAAACCTGTTGCAAGGTCCATTCGTGAAAATACTTGCGCTCCATTAAGACAATCCAACAAATCATCAATTCGCGGCAATGGATATTTATTATTTAACTTCTTCTTGTTCAAGTCACGATAAGCTACACATAGTATGAGAGTACCGTCTGACTTTGGGACAAATACCATTGCTGCTCCCCAATCAGAGAAACTAGGCCTGATCAGACCCTTCCACACTAGATGTTGAGTTTGCCTGTCTAACTCTTCTTTTTCCTTCAAGGTCATTCTTCTAATAGCATGAATTACTAGCCTTGCATTTGGAATTAAAGCGATTTTGAAATCGATTTCTCTACGCGGAGGTAAGCTGACAACTTCTTCGAACACATCCGCATAGTTCTTCACGATAGGAATATTTTCTTTGTCGACCGTAACATTCTCTATAACGATAGGAACAGGTTCTAATTGAGCAGGAGAAACATCCAGAGCTGACTAAAAATATTTTTTATTAGAATTTGGAACTTCACATGGAATGGTTATATAATTGTCTGATTTAATCTTCGCCTTAACGACTCTGTCGACGCATTTAACCTCAGCTTCATATTTGGTTAGCCAATCCAATCCCAAAATAAGATCAAATTCTGTAAAATTCATGACGATCGAGATGGTAGGGAACCGATAATAGGAAAAAGAAATAGGTACCCCACATATCCAATCAAGATCGAGGGACCCCCCAATCGAATTATGGACAGTCATGGGTGTTTTGAGCTTTTTCAAATTCAAATCCAATTTCTTAACCGCATTACTTACAATAAAGCTTCGTGATGCACCTGTATCAAACAGTACTTTAATAAGAATATTTTTGATAGTAAGCGTGCCTTCTAAAACATCGGGCCTTCCCTAACTAGCTGAGGGTGCAGGAACCTCTGCCACTTCATTCACTTGTGCCACTTTGGTTGTATTTAACAGCCGAAGGTCTCGCTTTATGTGACCAGCCTGATGGCAAAGATTTCATTCTCTATCCTCTTGAAACTTGTTCTTGGATTTAGATCCATTATTCTTTCGTTTATTCGAAGATTCACAGTTCCTCATCGAATGCCCTTGTCGATTACACTTTAAACATATGGCTGCCTTAAACTTTTCTGACTGGCCCTTGGCCTCTTATTGCCTTCAGACTTTGTACTCGCTTCAGGATGCGTACTTGTCTTTAGGCTATCAATTAAAAATTTTCCTTTTGTTGTTAGTACTACATTCCTCTTCGTCTTCCAAAAGGCCTTTCTTATCAAGATCTTCATACTGGTAACCATATATATCATTTCAGAAAAAGGTAGTTTCACATGTGCAGTTACCCAACTTTGATACCTTCTTTGGAGCCCATTAATAAATCGTAGATTCTTCCCCTAAGGATTTTGAATTAGATGCGAGGCAAAACGAGAAAGTTCATTGAATTTCTTATGATATTCTGGAATGGTCATATCTCCTTGTATCAGATAGTAGAATTCATCACTTAACCGCTCAGTTGCTTCCGAAGGAAAAAATCTTTCATTGAAAATTTCTTTAAATATATCCCAGGTAATATTACCTTTTGGATTATTCTTAGTAACAGCTTCCTACCAGAATAACGCTTCGTCTTTGAGTGCCCAAGATGCCAGTAATCTTTTCTGATCATCTCTCAGCTTAAAACCTTCAAAAATCCTCACAGCAGAGCACATCCATGCTTGAGTTTGAATGATGGACTCATTGTCCGAGAACGGTACTCCACCCAGATTTCGATACCTCTTTAACAGAGCTTCTATATCTGATCCTGGCTGTGAGAGCACAGCTGGCTCATTAGATTGTCGAACCATAGGATTACTTCTTCTGCTTCTACCACTCATTTTTCTATGTCTGCAAATAGCAGACAAAGTGTCAGGTCAACAGAAACGGTATTTTAAAGCATAGAGACATATACTTAAATGTAAATGTGTCTAGCAGGGTGTATTTCATTCTGTTACACTCATTCTAGGATATTACTGATCCTATCTGAAATGAGTTATTCGTCTTAGAACACTACTAGTTCTATTTCTGACGAGTTCGTTAATATGTTATATTCCAGAACTAAGCTTAACCAAAGATCTGATACCATGTTGTGACGACCCCAAACCCATGTCCCCAGGTGGCAAGGGTAATCTTTGGAATATAACACATAAATAAATAGCAGCAGAACAGAAATATATAAATACACCAGATAATGTACAACAAAATATACTGGAAATAATAATCATCAGAGTTACACAGTATAACAGGATCATACTTAGTACAAATTACAGTTCAGCTTTACATAAAATGTCTACAGCGGAATCAAAACATAATATGTACAACAGGAGCTGAACAACATAAAAAGAAAGAAGTGATAGAATCCATCTTCAGCTCCATAGCTATCCAGAAAGAGCCTGCTAAAACCTAAATACAAGGCTGTCGTATATAAATAGGGGTACCCGAGTTTGCAAGCGAAACAAACTACGAGTCCGTCATGGGACTGGTATGAGAATTCTACTTAACTTATTTTATAATAAGACCAATCACAGGACCACACCGCTAACATGGAACGGGTTTACTCCATTGGATTGCCAGTACTCTAAAACAAGTAAATCATTTAAACATCGCAATGCTTTTTACAAAAATGAAGCCATTATAAGACTCAGTTCCCATCACATAATGCAACGCAAACCGAAGGATAGAGTTTTACCTTATAATGGCCAAAATATGCTTGATACGAATAAAACAAAAGCATTTGATATTATTACTAGTGTTTTTATGTTTCAAAAATAATTCCAATCATAAGTATCAATCATAGACGGCATAAATGCCCCATACCACTATGTCGCCATATATAGGTATATAATCAAAACCGCCCGATGTCGTATTTGGAAATTGTATTTTCGTCGTGAACCAAGGCAAGGGATTGTCCTTACCGCTTCGAGACAATCTAGCCTACCATGTCTCAGGCAAGCGCGCAGACAAGCATTGGATCGTCAAGGCCGGTCCACACGGAGTGGATTAAAATGCCTAAACACTGCGTTTCCCTGCCCTATGGGGCGTAAACTGGTCATATGACAACCAAACCATCGGCTCGGAAAAGACCGAAGTAACCGAGGCCTCGCTATCCATCATCCACATAAGTAAAATGCCCGGGCATGTTAAACCCAAAACACCACTCCTAGCTCGAATGAAACGCATGTCCTCCCTGATGTCATCTCCCGTTTCTGGCTCATACTGGTGTAACGACCGGAATTCTACGCATCGAAGGATCGTATAATATTTATTTATTTCACATACGAAGTCATATGGTCATGTAACTTTGGGAGATGGCTATCGGGGTCATTTCCTATGTTCATGATTTTTGCCGATTTATAAATGACCGTTTTGCTCCTAGCTGATCTTGTTTTGGCTATAACTTTTAATTGGTAAGGAGTTTTGACTTGAAACCACTTCCATTAGATCTGGATAATGGTTTACCTTTTTATAGAGTGGCACATGTGAAAAACGGACTTACCGTTTGGGAGATATGGTCGAAATAAGGTTTAGAAGGTGAAAAACTACTTAACCAGGCCAAATGAGGTGATTAGTGAATGGGCCCATAACACATTTCGGGATTAGGGTTATGGGGAGGCTGAAATGAGTTAGGTTTTCATTCAATTTTAGTTTTCTAGTCGCCATTTACCTCTTAGAAACCCTAGCAATGGCCTCCACTCTCTAGAATCATTTCTAATCACCATTTAATCAAGGATTAGCCTAATCTACACCAAATTAAGGCGAAATAGCACCAAAGCAAGGTTGGAGCGACTGTTAGACATTGGTATTTGCCCAAAATCAGAGGAGTTTCAAGTCTGAAAGTTTTAATTGTGGCAAAGGTGAGTGATTAGCCTTGTTTTTACACTAATTATGGTTAATTAAGGGTAATTAGTGTTAATTAGCGAATTTAAGCATAATTAAATTTTGGAAAAATGTTTAGAAATTCTTAAACACCGTTTTAGACCTTTGTTAGAAGTTTGGGTTAATTTGGTTAAGTTTTGTTAATCCTATCATTAGATTTGCTTAAACACGCTTAAGGGGAAAATATGGATTTTGGGTATGTTTGATCCATTTTAATACATTAGATTGTTGTTTTGGTGTTTATGGTTGATTCCCTATGTTGCTATGACTGTATGGTATGCTTTGTAATTGAGTAGAATAGTTAGAATAGTCGAAAACGCCGACGTATGGCGTAAAATGGTCGCAGGAAGAGTTGCAGGAATTTGAGCCCGACTGGATCGGATCGCCCCTACACGAACCGACTCGATCGTGAGTCCTTCCCCACGAGCCGACCGGATCGAGCCCATGTACCACGAGCCGTGGAGTACCATACACCACGAGTTGCTAGATGTTCCTCACCTCTTCGAGTTTGATCACCACGAGCGGAGCGTCCAAGAGTCGATCGCCTTGAGGGTCGTGAGCTGAGACAAGCCAAAGCAAGAAGCCATGGACTGGACCATGAGCCACCAGCGGAGCATTGCCACTAACCGACCCGATGGTCACGATCCTTTATGAGCTAGAAGCCATCATGAGTCAAGGAAAGGAGGGCGAGCCACGAACCGAAGCTAGGAGGGGCTATCCACGAGCCGAGGAAGCTGGTTACGAATCGAGCATCTGAGCTGAAGTATGGACACGAATGGAAACTGAAGTGCGAATGGGATAATGACCAAACCTGAGGTGTAAAGGTGGTTCAAATTAGATGTTAGAACTCAGGATCTAGATGGGAACCAACGAGTTTATTTCATGATTGGACTTGTTGTGGGATGTGTGCTAAGGGGTTATCGATACCTATAGCTTTGACTCACCACTGAGAGACGGATTAATGGCTATGGATTAGTGTAGTGGGGCCATTGTGACTCCATGGGGCAAAGTGATCGTAGAAAAGAATTGGATGATCAAAGTGGTAGAAATCGTATGCTTTACGCACTGAGTGAGAGATTTGAGGATGATTACTATGTTTGATGTTTGCTACCACCATGACCCCACCCCCATTTACACTTTATGTTAGTGTTACCTTAGAGTACTATACATCTTGTTGTGCTAACTCTTTGGTTGCAGGTCCAGGTTCAGGTATGATTGGATTATACCTATTATTGTTATGTTTTGTTGCTTGACTTTTTTCTGACCCAGAGTTTTATGTCTCTTCTTATTACTCTGGGTGCTCTTAAACGGACATATTAGAGACAGGTCAGGTAACTGTGCACGAGTAGTTGTGCCGGAGATGAGCAGGAGGCTTCCACGTATGATATATATAAATATTCTCCCTGTGTCACTGCTGGTCACTACTTTGGGCATTAGTAGTGTATCTCCTTTATTTTGCATTAGAGATAGTTTTTAAAAGTTGTAATAACAATGATGTGGAACATAAGCTGCATTTGGATTTTCTGCTGCTATGATGGTTTAGTTCTCAGCTTATGCGCTCTCTCGCCTGTTTTATGTCAAATATGTTATTATTATATTTTATTCCATGCACTGTGAGACATTCTACAGGTTCCTTGTTAGTTTAAATTTCCTTCTTTCCTTTCTTTGACGACCGTCCCATGCTGGTTGGACATTGGCACAACGTACTTTCATTGGAAATGTCAGTTGGCGCAGGGCGGGCCGTCACATTTGGTACCAGATCTCTAGGTTGAGTAGTTAACCTAGGGAAAGACTCCAAAGAGAGATAGTACATATATGAGAGCGCGTATTTGTGATATTTTGGTTTTCAAAAGATATATATATATATATATATGCTATTAGTATATTTAAGGATGAAGTCGCACTGCACTCTCCACTGAAGAGATGGTTAATCGTTTTCTCCTTACAGATTGAACGATGAGCCGATATACGAGGGGCTCTAGTAGAGGAGATAATAATGGGAATGCTCCTGATATGAGGACGATGTTCACTGACCTCATGAGAGAGATGCTTAGGGATGTTTAGAGGGCAGCTCCCAATGCTGCAAATGGTGGTGGTGAGTAGTGTAGGCGCCTAGGGCCGATTTTGCCAAGCTTAACAAGGATTATTCTAGTCTTGGCGGGAAGCCGTTCCACGGAACGGAGTCGGCTATGGATGTTCAAGATTGGTTAGATAGTTGTGAGCGCATCTTCGAGGACTTGGGAATCGATGATGCCATGAAGAGAAAGTTACATCGTGTCAGCTTCAAGGACGAGCTATGAATTGGTGGAATGTTATTAAAGCAGCTACTCCTGAAGACCAAGTTACTTGGAATCAGTTTATGACCTGTTTCAGTGAAAATTTCATTCCAACTGCACACAAATATGAATTGTTTAGGAAATTTTTAGAGCTTAAGCAGAATGATAGGGCAGTCTCGGAATATATTGCTAAGTTCATTATCGAAGTATGGATTGTCTCTCATTGACACTGCCGAGAAGAAGAACGAGAAGTTCATAACCGACTTAGATGAGTACTTAAGGGAAAGGCTGATAAACCACATCGACGAGACGTTCGAGTCTATAGTGGGAAAAGCATTGAGATCGGAGAGTCTATACCCTAATTTAAAGGCCGATGTTGCTATTGCATCTGTAGAGGAACCAAAGCTGCAAGTAAGCGGTGGAGTTAAGGAGTCTCAGAATAAGAGAAAACAAGATCAGACCAAGGGTGGTAAGAAAAAGAAGGACAAGAAAGATAAAGAGTTCTTTAGTTGTGGCAAGAAGGACCACTTTGCTAGAGATTGTCAGGAAAAGCTTGGGGAAAAGAAGTGCTTCAATTGAGGCCAAGTGGGACATCATAAGGATAATTGCCCGTAACACCCTAAAGAGAAGCAGATCGTGAAAGCATATGCTATCAACGTTGTTCCTTCTTCTTAGAATGCCCCAACTGCAGCGGAGAAGGGAAAGGGCGTCATTATTCGAGGTATTCTTTCTATTTACGATGTTTCTGTTCTAGTTTTGTTGATAGCGAGGCATCCCATTCCTTCATATCTAGTGACCTGGTAGATAAGTTGGGATTGGAACCTGAGATAGTTGATAGACCTTTAGTTGTGACGAACCCGATAGGTGGTTCGACTAACCTTTACATGGTTTGTTGTAATGTGGTCTTATCGAGTCATGGATGTATGTTTGCTTGTGATTGCTTAGTTGTTATGCTAGTATCATCTCAAGTAGATTATCTGAATTTGGAGGAGATGTTCCTTGAGTGCTTGTCTGATATTGGTTTAGGCCTTTGGGGCTTGTGCTTAGGGAATGTCAAGTTCGACTAGGATGGTTTGCGTAAGATATAAGTAGTTGTTACGATTTCCAATGAATGATATCTCGACTTACTCGAGGAGTGATGTGCAGCCGTGACATGATAAGACTGTTCTATGGTATGGGCTGATGCGAGTTAGACTCGATAGGGTTATGAGATGACTCGAACGGGACTCGAGAAAGATGAAAAGTAATGGATTGTTTAGGACCCTACGTTGATGTTCTTTTTTTGAAGGAATAGGATGTGTTCGTTGATCATGGAAGATGCAGCGAAGGTTAGGACGACTAAAGTTGGACTTGAACTCGTAAAAGAAAATAGGTGTTCATTGATCTTGGAGACGCAACGAATAGGGAGATGACTCACGCTGGATTAGAGTTTGTCGGTAATGGATACTCAAGACTGGGTCTGAGTTTAAGGTAATAGATTGACTCAAGTTGGACTCGAGAAGGCTGCAAGGAAATGGATTGGCTCGAGTTGGACTCGAGAGGGCAGCAAGATAATGGATAGACTTGGGTGGGACTCGAGTATTTTAGGCGGACTAGAAGAAGGGGTATCTGGGGACGCCCTTTACCTTGGATCTGTTGGACGTGATCTAGTTATCCTTAGAGGATTAACGTAAGTTGGACGTACGGTAGTCCATATGGAGGCGGGGCTTCCATTAGCCTTGTGATTGATTGGACCAGTCAAGTAGGCATCGACGTATGTTTGGAGGCGGGGCTTCCGTTAGCCTTGGGATTGGTTGGACCAGTCAAGTAGGCATCGACGTGTGTATGGCTTTAGCAGGTGATAGATAGGACATATTTGATGGATGCTCTGGCTGCTATGTTTGTTCCTCTTCTTGTTCCCTTGAGTAGACTATCACCTGTAGGGTTTTGGTAATAAAGAATGAAGAGATGACGACATACACGGATGCCTGTGCTACCGGACTAGGTGCGATAGCTGATGCGTTGAATAAGAGACATGACAGTTTTGATGTTATGTTTCTTGAATGGAAGCAGCTGGAGTATATCTTGGGATATGATCTCAGACGTAAGTATGGATTGGATCCAGAAATGTTAGTAAGTTAGATGATCAAACCAACTTTGATTGAGCGGATTGGTTCCAGTCAGAGGAATGATCCTAACCTTTTGGAAATCATCTCCAAGGTAGAAATGGATATCGATAGCAAGGAGATGAGCAAGTGTGGACCAGATAGAGAGGGATGGCTTCGAAAGGATGATAAACTGGTTGTACCCAATGTCAATGGTTGGAGAGATTGAGTTCTTAGAGAATATCATCACTCAAGACTGACTTTATATCCCGATAGTAACAAAATGTATCGAGACATGAAGCAGACCTACTACTGGGGAGGGATGAAGGGAGACGTTGGGAAATTTATCTCCAAGAGTATAAATTGCCAGCTAGTTAAAGCTGAGCAAAAGAAGCCTAGTGGTTTGTTATAGACATTGGAATTCCCGAATGGAAATGGGAACAAGTTTCAATGGATTTCATTGAAGGGTTACCAAGGACCAGATCGGACCATGATAGCATTTGGGTGATTGTGTACCGATTAACCAAGAGCGCAAAGTTTATATCAGTCCAGTCAAATAGAACGACAGCTAAGTTAGTAAAACTGTATATGAAGTGGGTAGTGAGATTTCATGGAGTACCCAAAGGCATTGTTAGTGACCGAGATCCATTATTTACTAGTGGGTTTTGGAAGAGCTTACAAGAGGCTTTAGGATCAGAATTACATCCCAGTACCGTGTGTCATCCTCGAACCGATGGTCAAACAGAGAGGGTGAATCGAGTATTAGAAGTTCTCTTGAGAGTTTGTATATTGGATTTTGGTGGATCATGGGATGACTATTTGCATCTAGATGGATTCGCATATGATAATAGTTATCAGTCTAGTATTGGAGTGGCTCCATTTGAAGCTTTGTATGGAAGACCGTGCAACTCACCATCATGTTGGTTGGGAACCAGTGAGAATTTGTGCTTGGACCAGAAGTAATAAGAGAAACTTCAGATAAGAACAAGTTTGTCCAACAGCAAATGAAGGCTGCCCAAGATAGGCATGAGGGTTATGCTGATAGAAGACGAAGAGATTTGGAATTCTTCGTTAACGACTAGGTATTCGTCAAGATCTCTCCATTAAAGAGCGTGGTACGATTTGGTAGGAGAGGCAAGTTAACACCAAGATTTGTTGGTCCACTCCCAGTTCATGAGCAAGTTGGGAATTTGGTATATAAAGTTGAATTACCAGAGAAGATGGCAGGATTTCATAATGTATTTCATGTTTCCCAGTT
Organism: Allium sativum; assembly: GCA_030737875.1. Classification (NCBI taxonomy): domain Eukaryota; kingdom Viridiplantae; phylum Streptophyta; class Magnoliopsida; order Asparagales; family Amaryllidaceae; genus Allium; species Allium sativum. The sequence goes on along the minus strand of CM060915.1, from coordinate 972,294,792 downwards.
AAGGAAATTCGTGCACGACCCCGATATGACTATTTCACCTGATCAGTTAGATGATATCGAAGTAGAACCCGAGGCGGTCGGGAACCGCAAGCCGATTCGTATTGTCGAGCACGATACGGAGCAACTTCGAAGGAAAGCGGTGAATCTAATCAAAGTTCAGTGGGGCGAGAATGAGAATGAATGTACTTAGGAGAAAGAGGAGAGCATTAAGAAGACGTATCCAGAACTCTTTGCCTAGTAAGATTTTAATTGCGACTTTGTTTTCCGCATGCTAGGATAGACTTGTTTGTTTGTTTTTGTATGTTTGATTGTTGTGAATGGTTGGAAGGCATGCGGGATCCTTTTCTTGTTTCTTAGTTAAGGAATTTTGGGGGCGAAATTTCTTAAGGGGGGAGAATGCAACGGCCCGCATTCTACGCATCGAAGGATCTTAGAATATTTATTTCTTTCACATACGAAGTCGTATGGTCATGTAACTTTTAGAGACGACTATCGGGGTCATTTCCCATGTTCATGATTTTTGCCGATTTTTAAATGACCTTTTTGCCCATAGCTGATCTTTTTTTGGCCATAACTTTTGATTGGTAAGGAGTTTTGACCTGAAACCACTTCCATTAGATCCGGATGATGGCTTACCTTTCTATAGAGTGGTCACACGTGAAAAACGGACTTACCGTTTGGGAGACATGGTCGATATAAAGTTTAGAAGGTGAAAAACTGTTTAATCGGGCCAAATGAGGTGATTAGTGAATGGGCCCATAACCCATTTCGGGATTAAGGTTATGGGGAGGCTGAAATGAGTTAGCTTTTCATTATATTTATGTTTTCTAGCCGCCATTTACCTCTTAGAAACCCTAGCAATGGCCTCCACTTTCTAGAATCATTTCTAATCACCGTTTAATCAAGGATTAGCCTAATCTACACCAAATTAAGGAGAAATAGCACCAAAGCAAGATTGAAGCTGCTATTAGGCATTGGTATTTGCCCAAAATCAGAGGAGTTTCAGTTCTGAAAGTTTTAATTGTGGCAAAGGTGAGTGATTAGCCTTGTTTTTACACTAATTATGGTTAATTAAGGTTAATTAGTGTTAATTAGCGAATTTAAACATAATTAAATTCTGGAAAAATGTTTAGAAATTCTTAAACACCGTTTTAGACCTTTGTTAGAAGTTTGGGTTAATTTGGTTAAGTTTTGTTAATCATCTCATTAGATTTGCTTAAACATGCTTAAGGGGAAAATATTGGTTTTGGGTATGTTTGATCCATTTTAATACATTAGATTGTTGTTTTGGTGTTTATGGTTGATTCACTATGTTGCTATGAATGTATGGTATGCTTTGTGATTGATTAGAACAGTTAGAATAGTCGAAAACGTCGTCGTATGGCGTAAAACGATCGCAGGAAGAGTTGCAGGAATTTGACCCGTACTGGATCGGATCGCCCCTACCCGAACCGACCCGATCGTGAGTTCTCCACGAGCCGACCGGATCGAGCCCAAGTACCACGAGCCGTGGAGCACCATACACCATGAGTCGCTAGATGTTCCTCACCTCTTCGAGTTTGATCACCATGAGCGGAGCGTCCACGAGTCGATTGCCTTGAGGGTCGTGAGCTGAGACAAGCCAGAGCATGAAGCAACGGACTAGACCATGAGCCACCCGGGGAGCATTGCCACGAACCGACCCGATGGCCACAATCCATCATGAGCTAGAAGCCATCACGAGTCGAGGACAGAAGGGCGAGCCACGAACCAAAGTTAGGAGGGGCGATCCACGAGCCGAGGAAGCTGGTCACGAATCGAGCATATCTGAGCTGAAATATGGACATGAATGGAAACTAAAGCGCGAATGGGATAATGACCAAACTCAAGATGCAAAGGTAGTTCAACTTAGAAGTCATAACTCAGGATCCAGACGGGAACCAATGAGTTGATTTCATGATTGGACTCTGCTGCGGGTTGTGTGCTAAGGGGTTATCGATACCTATAGCTTTGACACACCACTGAGAGACGGATTAATGGCTATGGATCAGTGTAGTGGGGCCGTTGTGACTCCATGGGGGAGAGTGATCATAACAAAGAATTTGGTGATCAAAGTGGTAGAAATCGTATGCTTTACGCACTGAGTGAGAGATGTGAGGATGATTACTATGTTTGATATTTGCTACCACCATGACACCACCCCTATTTATGATTTATGTTAGTGTTACCTTAGAGTACTGTACATCTTGTTGTGCTAACTCTTTGGTTCCAGGTCCAGGTTCAGGTATGATTGGATTATACCTGTTATTGTTCTATTTTGTTGCTTATTGCTCATACCAGACTTTTGTATGACCTAGAGTTTTATGTCTCTTCTTATTACTCTGGATGCTCTTAAACGGGCAGACAAGAGACAGGTCAGGTGTATATTCATGAGTAGTTGTGCCGGAGACGAGCAGGAGGCTTCAAAGTATGATATATATAAATATTCTCCCAGTGTCGCTATTGGTCACTACTTTGGGGATTAGTAGTGTATCCTTCTTATTTTGCTTTAGAGACAGTTTTTAAAAGTCTTAATAACAATGATGTGGAACATAAGTTGTATTTGGATTTTCCGCTACTATGATGGTTTAGTTTTCAGATTATGCACTATCTCGCCTGTTTTATGTCAAGTATGTTATTATTATATTTTATTCCATGCACTGTGAGACATTCTACAGGTTCCTTGTTAGTTTAAATTTCCTTCTTTCCTTTCTTTGACGATCGTCCCGTGCTGGTTGGATATTGGCACAGCGTACTTTCATTGGCAATGTCGCCTGGTGCAGGGCGGGTCGTCACAACCGGGGTGTGACGCCCGCGAATCAACGCTAAACACAAAGCTAGCTATTTAAAGTAATGCTTCGATCATTAACCATAAGGCTCTGCTTTTCAACAACATCCTTGGTCACAGCATCTCTGTATGCCACGTTGTCAATCTACAACTTCGGACACACATCCATTTACAAGTCTGTTCTGGGTCTGAACGAAACCAGAAGCACCTTATTCCTCTCCCGTATGTCCAATACAAAATAGAGGCCCTCGCACATCTGAACGATCAACAAGTACATCCGGACAACCACCACTGTAACCCTTTCAGGGCAGTAAGTCCCATCAAAGTCATCAGTAGTCATCCATTCGATGTGAGGATCATCGGTCTTGCACCGTCTACATATCTTCGACTTCTAACCGTCAATAAATTATTCTAAATGAGAATTAACTCATCCTTTTCAAATAATTCACGTATATTTAGAATTTCAAATCAATTCATTTTCATGGTTAAATTATTTGACATCCATAATTCAGTTCATTAGTGTAATTTTCACGTCAAACACATTCAACTATCAAATATCCAATAAACCGGGTAAATTTGGTTTATTTCCATTCCATAACGTTTATAATATTTTATAACGATTTATCGCTATTTTTATTTATTTAAAAATAGCCAATTTATTCAAACGACTCTTCAGGCCATAATGCGGCCATGGCACTGTTTTTCTTCAGATTTGATTTACACATATCTGAAAATCTAACCGTTGGATCTTTGCAAATTTTATATCATTTAAAAGATCTTTTCAAAGCGGACCCAACAGTTCCAATTTTGGGAAAATCCGACAGTCGGATCTCTCAGTACAATCATTTGAAGTTACGATTTCAAAATATGAACTGCAGCATCGTTATTCGATTTATTTTAATTATATTTATATATATAATCTATTCTGGCGTTGTTTTCATTCAGATTTGAATTAAACATTTCACACAATCTAACCATTGGATCTTTGCAAAGTTGGTATCGTTGGAAGGATATTTCCAAAGCGAACCCAATGGTTTCAGTTTCGGAAAAATCCGACGGTCGGATCTCCCGCAATAAACGTTTGAAATCACGATTTCAAAATACGAAATATAGCATCATTATTCGATTTATTTTAATTATATATATATAATCCATTCTTCGATTTCCAAACCATTTTCATTTCATATATTTGATAAAAAAAATATTTTTACCCAACACATATTTATTTCAGCACATGACTATTTTTAACACTTCATATATATAATAAAAATGTGATTTTTATTGTTAAAACCATTTATTTCAAAAATGAAGATTTTTAGCGATTCATATATATTATAAAAATGTGATTTTTATTGTTAAAACAATTTATTTCAAAAATGAAGATTTCTAGCGACTCATATATGCTATAAAAATGTGATTTTTATTTTGTTAAAACAATTTATTTCAAAAATGAAGATTTTTAACGACTCATATATATTATAAAAATGTGAATTTTATTGTTAAAACAATTTATTTCAAACCTGAGTATCTTATATACTTCATATACATGATAAAAATGTGATTTTTATCTTTCAAACATTTTATTTGTCATATGAATATTTTTCCAACCCATGAATATATTTCAATACATGAATATAAATCAGACACAGGAATATTTCAGAAAATTTCGGTAGCATAACGGCAGGGTAGTTAAAACCGGCACCGTCCCGAGTACGGCTCCTCACTCTACCTTAAAGCCTCGCAGCTTTTGACAAGGAGGATTTCTATATCTAGTTCGTACACAGACGAATTTTCCTATAAACTAATCCTATTGGGTTTCAACCACAATCATTCATATCAACCATTCGCATTTATCAACCCAATTTCACATCAACCAAAATCCAAACAATTACAACCAATATATATCGTCTATGGTCTGTGGACGAGGGGAGTATATATATACGTATATAAATATATTTCGATTTAATTTCAATATCATTTCAATTCAACGCACATATGATTTTTACAACGTATATATAACTTATACATCGCGCATAAAACTTGTACAACGGTTATACATGAGGTGTACAATGCTTATATAACTTATATATTGATCGTATAATTTAAACATCGCTACTCCATATCGTTTATAATTTAGAAATCTGACATTGCTTTTCGCTTTGCCAAAAATTGTTGCAAACTCTAAAAATTCCCTGGTCTCCTCTAGAATGTAGAAGACGTCCTCACGATCCCGGTATCTTTTGTATCACTGGATTTTGATCACATAGTTAAAAGATATGATTTTTATAAGATAATCATATTTTGCGACGGTTTTATAGTGTTAAAACAGTTTTAAAATTAAATAGCCGATACCTTCAGCAAAACCTTCCAAACTAGGTTTAAATTTTCTGCTCCAACCGTTGAACTTGGAGACGATCAGACCAGACCACGCCGAGGAGGAAGGGACGACGCGTCCACGCACGGTGGTGGGGTCACGCGCGATCGCCGGAGGATGGAGATCCGGCAGTTGAAAGTGCTGACTTTGCAGCGCCCGCTCTGGAGATACACAACTAGAAAAATTCCAAACCCTATATGAATTTGAAGCTCGGAAGGAGATCCACAAAGTTCTCTAAAGGAGTACGTGCTTTTGTTGAGCGGAATTGAAGAAATCAAGGGGGGAAAGGGATGGGCAATTTCTGCCGCTCGAGATTGGGAGAGAAGCGGGTTTTCGGTCAAAGAGGAAAGTGAGTGGCTAATTCTGATTGGCCCATGTTTTATTTTTTAAATTTTAATTCTTTTTAGTTTCGAAATTACCCATCCGTTCATACGAACTCCAATCCGAACCCAACGATTGTCGCCCTAGCTAAATACCCCCATTTCGAACACAACGGAATATGTTTCGTAAGCCCATTTGACTGTTTCAGCCAGTTATTCCTCAAATTAAAATATAAAATATTTAAATATGGATTTAAACATATATTTCAATTTGTCGGGGCCACATACTGATCCAAAAAATTCTAGAAAAATAAATCTAGCTATGTTTGGACGATACGGTCCCAACAAAACTAGTTTGTCGAATTTTGAGACCGTTTGAAAAATGGTCATTTTCTGGTCGATCCAATTTGACTGAAATCAACCAAACACATTTTCCTTTGCCACACTCACATATTAACTCCAAAAATTATGGAATTTGAAACCTAGCAATAATTTGACATTCCGGATCCAACAAAAGTGGTTTCATCAAAAACGGAGGTCGTTTACAAAACGTCTATTTTCACGGGCTATATTAACTCCATAGCGACCTTTTTGAAAATTCATTTGGCCATAACTTTTGATTCCTGCTATGAAATTTCGATTTTAAGATTCGTTAGAAAGATATACGTTAATAGATTTAAATATTTTTCGTTTCACTAAAATCCGTTTTATTTTGCATCATGTATAGTCAGTCAAAGTTTGAATTCAAATTTTCAAACTGTCGCGCCTTTCCCGGCCTTATTTTATAATTAAAATAAATATATTCACTATAACTTCGATCCAAATAGATTTTTGGTCATTATTATTTAAAATAATTTATTTTAAATATTCCAAATCCACTAAAATAGCCGTATTAAAAAAATTTAAATTGGTTTTGATTTTCTGAGTTGTTACATCTTCTATATTCTAGAAGAGACCGGGGAATTTTTAGAGCTCGCTAAAATTTTAGGCGAAGCCAAAAGCAATGTGAGAACTTATCACTAAAATTATTTATGTACAGTTATTAATTTTATTACTGCATATATGAAATGCTCCCCGTCATCCACAGACCATGGATGACTTGTTTAATTGTATTGTTTTGTGGAATTTGATTTAGATTGTGTTGTATATATAAGCTATATAAAATATTCATGTGTTGAATAAAATATTTGAACGATAAAAATATCATTTTTATTGTATAAATAAAATTTATAAACTATTCATATATTGAATAAAATATTTGAACGATAAAATATCATTTTTATTGTATATATGGACAGTTTAAAATAGTCATGTGTTGAAATAAATATTCATAAACAAATCAAATGATTTGTTTTTGTACACCCATTTATCGGATACTGATTGGGACGATATATTTTACACATCGCCCAACTACACAAATAAAATCTGTGTTTGTTGTTTTCCACACAGGTATCGGGATGATATTTGACATATACTGATCCCAATAATTAGTGCTATGTCAATAGATGAGTTAACAGGCTGTGATGAGCGTTATTTATTTATTTTTAACGCTTATATAGTTGTGTAATGCACTTTGGATGATGGTTGACAATGTTTGATTATTGTTGTATAAATGTGTGTATGAGATCCATATAAATAAAATTATATGGTAATTGACTGTGTTTGATTCCAATTCAGAATTAACGAATATTTTAAAATAATAGAGTGAATATTGAACTGTGAAGTCGTGTTAAATATTTAAACGTCATTTTAACATGAACGGGAATTTTGTTGATTTTATTCATTTTATAACGAATATCAAAAAGTAATTTCAAAATTTGATATTTTCAAAAGTGTTATCGTTTTAATATTAAAATGATATGGAATATTCAAATTTGATTTGAAATTGAAATGAAATTGAAATCATTTTAAAATGAATTTAAAACGAATTCATAAAGGAATATTCAAAATTGATTTGAAATTTGGAATGAAATTGAAATCGTTTTAAAATGAATTTAAAACGAATTTATAAAGGAATATTCAAATTTGAATTGAAATTGAAATCGTTTCAAAATGAATTTAAATCGAATTTATAAAAGAATATTCAAATTTGATTTGAGATTGAAATGAAATTGAAATCATTTAAAAATGTATTTAAAACGAATTTATGAAGGAATATTCAGAATGGATTTGAAATTTGGAATGAAACTGAAATCGTTTTAAAATGAATTTAAAACGAATTTATAAAGGAATATTCAAATTTGATTTGAAAATTTGAAATGAAGTTGAAATCGTTTTAAAACGATTTACAAAATACGTTTTAAATAGAAATCGATGAAATATAATATATATATATATATATATTTAATGGTATGAATAGAGCGCGCCGCGCCGCAACAGTTCACGAATTTCGACCATTGACTTCGAATTGATATTACAGGATATCCGATCATCGGATTCTCCTAAAACCGGAACCATTGGGTTTGTATCGAAAAGTGCTTTCCAACGGATATAAGTGATTCGGAATCTAACAGCTGGATTTGGAATTATGTCCAAATCAACTTTGGAAAAGGTCGTTGTAAGTGCAGTTCGATGACCGTTTATGGAAATCGACTGTACGGGCCTTGATAAAATTATTAAAAATATTAATAATTTGTGTAAAATCATAGGAAATGATTTGGAAAGAATTAGGATGAAAAATTCCGTATTTGAAAAGATAAAAATATTTTTTTATCAAAATGAACTAGTTATTAACTAGATTTAAAATCCAATAATTTTTAAATAAAATAAATTGGATTTTTGAAATGGTTTTAAAAATAATCAGGATTTCATTTGAATCGAAATTATCTATTGAATATTTCAATGTTGGATTTCGTGATTATATAGATATTGTTATGGAAATTTGAAAGATATATTTATATCGTTATTTCCAATACGATATTTGTTGATTGTAGAATTTGATATTGAATATAAGCCGATATATTTTCTATTCAGAGACTTGTATTTAATATCAAATGGGATTTGGGTTTGTCGTGAATGGTGTCTTCAGTAACACTGTTCTTGAACCCCATATGAAGATAATAAATCTTTTAATTAAGATTGTTAGAGTTTCCAGTTATATTTAATAATTGGAATAAAACGGAATGTGAATTGGGTCTATCGTGAACTGTGTTTTTAACGACATTCGTTTTTTAACCCGATTTACAGTGAAATGTGAATTGGAATTTATGAATCTTTTTGTTAAAATTTAAAGGAGATATTCCAAAGTAAAGTTTTCCAATTTAATAAAATAAATTAGAATGGAATGGAATGGAATCCGATTAGATAATAATCGAAGTGAGCTTCTGTGGAGGAAGATTGTTAATATATATGGAATTTAAGAGGCTCTGCCGTTATTCTATTTATATTACCGGTCGGATATGGAAGCTTATATCGATTATATATATTGATTTGTTTTCCGTGAAGATTCCATAATTAATGGAATGTAATTTTGGGATTATTGTGAGCTGTGTTTTAAATGACATTAGTTCTTTAACCCAATTAAAGACAGGGTTTATTTCTTGAATTTGAATAATCATTAAGTAATGATTTTTGGGAGTTTTAAACTAAATGGAGTTTAATGAATCTTTAATTAGATTGGAATGTGGATGGGATAATTAAACTTATTGAATTCATGGAATGATCGAGAATGTAGTATCATCAGTTTTGCTCCCAGCAAAAGTTAAATCTTTAATTAGATTTGAACGTGAAATGGTAATTGAATTTACCGATAACACCGAGGTGTTAGATATGAAGTGTTACCAGTTTTGCATCATGGGATGAATAGGTTGGGATTGGGAAATTAAACAAATGATTACTTCGGTAAGGTTCGCTAATCCCGACTAGTTTGGATAAAGCTTTGTTTGGTTTGAATTGATATCCAATGGAAGATTAAAGAATAAGTTTAAAGAATTTATCTTTGACAAAATTATTGGGAACCTTTCCCAAAGTATAAGAATATTTGAATAAAGGAATATTCTGGATTGGAATGAGGCATATGTTGTGTTTTTATAGCACTTGTTTATTATATATGCGAGTTATTCAGAAAGATCGGGTTTATCCCATTCGGAATAACTAATTCGACGATATGTCGAGGATGAAGACGATGGTTGAAAACCAGAGGGTCTTCACATCGTTTGGATGATTACTGATGTCTTGATTGGGCTGTACACCCAAGATGAGGTAATAAGTGGTGATCGTTCAGACGTACTTGAAGATCGACCGGATATGCGAGCACCTCTCTCCTGTATTGGACATACGGGATGAGGAATAAGGTGCCTCCGGTTTCGTTCAGACCCAAAACAAACTTGTAGATGGATGTATGTCTGACATTGGATTTCATTCTGTGTGATTGATAGACATCAGTTGCGTGGCGTGAATTGCCTGTGTGGCATGCTGAGATGCAAATGATCAAGGTTTCTGTTGAAAAGCAGAGACTTGTGGTAGTTGATCAAAGCACGACTTTAATATAGCATAGCTTTGTGTATAGCGTTAATTCCCAAGCCTCGCACCTCAGTGTGAACCAGAAACGGGAGAGGACCTTAGGCAGGACATGCTTTTTTTTGGCTAGGAGTGGTGTCAGGGTTTTGCAATCCTTGACGTTTAACTTATATGGATGATGGATAGCGAGGTGCCTCAGTTATATCGATCAATGCAGTGCCGATGAATGGTTTGTTCGATATATGACCAGTTTATGCCCCATAGTGTGGGGAAACGTATTGTTCATGCATTTTAATCCACTTCGTGTGGACCGGCCCTGATGATCCAAGGGTCACTCGAGCTCTGATCCTGAGGCTCGGGCTAGAGAGTTTCGAAGCGGTAAGGACGATCCCTTGCCTTGGTTCACAGATGGAAATCCAACTTCCAATATGTGACTCTGCGGTTTTGGTTGTAGGGCCTAGTATTGGCGACATGATATATGGTACCCATGTTGTCTAGGATTGATACATTTATATTTGAAGCTGTTTTTATACACTATGCACTTATAATAGCATCAAATGATTTGTTTTAAACGTACCAAGCTTGTTTGGCTATTATAAGGGAAAACCGTACCCTCCGGCTTGTGTTGCATTATGTGATGGAAACTGGGTCTTATAATAGCTTCATTTTTCCAAAAAGTATTGCACTGTTTGTTTTATGCATTGGTATTCTTGGGAGGAAACTCGTTCCGTGTTATACGGCATGGTCCCTTGATTTACTTTATTTTCAAAGTAAAGATTTAATAACTGTTTTAGTTCTCACACCAGTCACATGACTGACCTGGAGTTTATTATTTTAACCTAAACTGTGGTTGCCCTTATTTTCCACACGAGCAGCTAGTAGTTTCGGTTTTGCAGATATTATATTCACAGGATCCTGGTTTACAGATGGTTGTTATTCTGAAAGCTCTATATCTGTTTATCTCCTTCAGTTGTGTTACGTATTATTTTCCGCTGCTATGTAATGTAATTTAAATCTCTGATATTTATCAAATGTATATTATTTGTTCATACTCTGTATATTCTTGTACTCCGATGTAAATTGTTGTAATAACAATGAAATGTTCTTCTGTTTGTGTTCTTGTTCGTCTTGTCCTCATTACAGTCCAGGCTTTCCTTTACGGGGAAGTTTGGGTTGTCTCAATAACTCCTTCCATACTCAACGAAATCAATCAACCCTTTGAGGATTTTATAGATCTCGATCTCCTCTCCACGTCCATACCCAATTTGTCCCCTGTAGTTGCACTTGTCTTGAGATCCGAGCCCCTGAACCTGCCACGTTTGGACCGATGCCGCAATCACCGGGCGCCGTCGATCTGGGCATCACCATCGTCGATCAGGGCGCCACTCTAAGCTCTCCGACGTGGCAGTGGCCGGTCCTTCCCTCGTGCAGTGGATTAGAAGATAGTTCCAACCCTAGTTTTGAATCGAAGTGGAAGGTATATGGCAGTTATGATTTAAACCTTTTACAACAATTAAAAGCATTGTGAAATTGGATTCAATCGTATAAAAATCATATCTTGCTCATACGATAATGAAATTCGTTGAAACAGGAAACATTGGAACCGTAAATTCGAGATCTGCATTTCAAAAGAGGCCGCATAATTTTTGGAGCATTCTACAATTTTAGAAGAAATAAAAAGTGATGTGAGATTTCTGAATCCGAATTAAATAAATAAAATTATATTAGGTTGCATACGGAGTTTAGAAACTCTCGACACCCGTCGTCCACAGACCATGGATGACTTGATTGTATTGTGATGTGGAATTGGTTGATTTTTGGTGTTTGTTTGTGGTTGAAATGAAATTTGTTGATATTGTGGAAATAGATTGCCTAGAAAAAATGTATTAGGACATTAAACCCCTTGTAAACGCCGTGAGGCCTAAGGTAGCGCGAGGAGCCGTACTATGGATGGTGTCGGTTTTAATTACCCTGCCGTTATGTTGTCGAAATTTTCTGAAATGTTCTTATATATAAAAAAATTCATGTTATTATATAAAATTGTTTAAATAACATAAAAAATATATTTTTATTATATATATATATATATATATATATATATGAATATGAAATGATCATTATATGTCAACATAAAATCTATATTTTTGTTGTAAATCAAAAATGGTCATTTGTTAAAGAAAAATGTATTTACATTTGAAATTAACATTTTTAATGTAAACGCAACATTAAAAATAAATATCTTGAAATAGAAAAGTATTGATATTGAAATTTACATTTTTAATGTAAATGCAACATTAGAAATAAACATTTTGAAATAGAAATGTATTGATTTTGAAATTTACATTTTTAATGTAAATGCAACATTAAAAATAAAAATTTTGAAATAGAAATGTATTTACATTTGAAATTTGCATTTTTAATGTAAGTGAAATATTTTGATATAGAAATGTATTGATTTTGAAATTTACATTTTAATGTAAATGCAACATTAAAAATAAACATTTTGAAATAGAAATGTATTGATTTTGAAATTTACATTTTTAATGTAAATGCAACATTAAAAATAAACATTTTTGAAATAGAAATGTATTGATTTTGAAATTTGCATTTTTAATGTAAATGCAACATTAAAAATAAACATTTTGAAATAGGAATGTCTTGATTTTGAAATTTACATTTTTAATGTAAATGCAACGTTAAAAATAAACATTTTGAAATAGAAATGCATTGATTTTGAAATTTACATTTTTAATGTAATAAACATTTTGAAATAGAAATGTATTGATTTTGAAATTTACATTTTTAATGTAAATGCAACATTAAAAATAAACATTTTTAAATAGAAATGTATTGATATTGAAATTTACATTTTTAATGTAAATGCAACATTAAAAATAAACATTTTGAAATAGAAATGTATTGACATTGGAATTTACATTTTTAATGAAAATAAAACATTAAAAATAAACATTGTTAAATAAAAATGTATTTTCGTTGGATTTTGCCTTTTTTATTGTAAATGAAACATTAAAAATGTCCATTGTTATATAAAATATCTTTTCTTTGAAATTTGTATGTCTAAGTTCTGGATCTGAATCGATCAACTGATCATCATTTTGATAAAGATTTCGAAACACTCGAACAAGTCATTGATTAGATATTTTTTTCGAATTTGGTAAATGGGATAAGTTACCAAGATTTATATATTTTGTATATAAAGAAAGTTTTCATAAATAAATTTAGTTATATGGATTAGTTGTTTGTTAAGAATGATGATACATAATTATTATCATTTATTGGTTGGTTTGTAGTTTTTCTTGACCAGTTTATGGGTATTGACTACGGTGTTTGGATAAGAGTAATCTTATCCATTTGCTTGCATGGGTTGGGTAGACTTATTATTTGGGAACATGGGAAACGAAATACCTTGTGAATTCAGTTTCACGATTTCACTATAAGGCGTTCGGTAATGATGTTGGGTAAATATTCAATTTGAATAAAGTTGTTTAGAATGAATTTAAACAAGAAATATGCAAATGTAATTCATAAATGAGATTTATAAATATGAATTGAATTCGAGTTGAGAATCGAAGAATTTGGGATTTCGGTAAGTTCGAAAATGATTTTTAAAGCTTGAATGAAATATTATTATTGTTGGAAATTGTTTATAAGGGATTTAAATTTTTTTGAAAGGCGTTGATCTTGGTTTGGTCGCTGGAAAATAATGTAGATGATGACTGCAGCAGCATCGAGATTCGTTTATGAGTTTCTAAGCAAGAACTTGCTACCATGGATAATAGTTTGGATTTAAAAATATTTCTATTTGAATCCAGATTATTTGAAGTATAAAATCCGGGATTTCATTTCTGAAGTTTTCAACTAAGTTGTATATGGATTCATATAATCTTTGGGATTAAAGGTATATAATTTTGCATCTCAATTGATTTCATATTTGGTAGATTTCATATGTTAATGAAATGGGATGTTCAATGATTTTTGATAGTCGATATTTCCAATTTGTATAAGAACTTTCAACCAGTTTATGTGAAAACGTATGGAAAATAGGTTTATTGTTTATAAATTTAACAAAGGTTAAACTAATTTAATTAAACTCAATTAAAACGAGCTTGTCGCATAGCGACAATTCATGATTTTCTGAATGAAGTTAAAATGATTGTATAGGATCCAATATAATTCGGAATTATTTGAAACAAGAATCTTTCGAATCTATTGGATTATAGTCTTCTAGTGGAAGAGAAAGATTTAGATTTCATCTTGTAGATTTTGAGTTATAGCTAAATCAAATTTTCAGAAAAATCGCAGTTAAGCAGTTCGCGTTAAAACTAAAACTGAAGCAAAATCGAAATTATAGAATTTGGAATTTGGGAAGCGATGGGTTTAAACTTGTTTTGAATTGATTGAACTAGTTGAGTTAAGGAATTTTTTTGAACATTTTAGTGTTTATACACTTAAATACTAATTTGAGTAAGTATTGAATGAATTATAAGCTTATATGAAATCGATTACGTTTATAATAAGAATTTTGGTAAGGAAGAGAACTATAGAAATATAATCGTATTGATTACAGAAATTATTTAGAAGTCAAGCACTGGTGAAAAGTAAATGTTTGGTTTATATAACTTGAAGTGAATTGTTTGAAATAACTGACAAATGATATTAGTATGGAAATAATATACTAAGTATTGAACAAAGATGAATAAAATAATTGGAATATTAATAAACTAATTGGAGTAAGTATGTAAGATTTACATAGGTTGTTTTATTCGCTTTGCGATTTGGTCCATATTCGAATGCATGATTTTGTGGTAGCTTATACCAATACAAGTTGGTAATTTTCACTCGATTCTTGAGGGCGAAGTTAGATACAGGATTTTTGATATGATTCTGTAATTCTTTGTCTTAGTATATGGCTATGTAAGAAGAATGGAGGTTTCTAATCAAGAAAACAGATCTGAGTCCGCACTAGAGTGATCAGTGAACGGTACTAGTCTGGAAATGAAATTATGTGGTCGAGTAAGCGATTAAATTTGATATTGCATACGAATGGCTTATGTATATCATATGGGCTTTAGGAATAATTCATGCTATGTTGTTGGCTTGTGGAGAATTTGAGAATTGAATCTTTGAATTGTTGAGGTAGCATGAATGGTTGGTCAAGTGTTAACCTGAGGCTGTTAAGCATAAGGTGATGCTTGATGGATTGTTCATCATATTGTGCGGTGATGAGGTTTCAAAACCTGAGTAAATAATGAGTTATGATTGTTACTAATTATGATATTAGGCGATACTGTTATATGATTGTTGTTTATGGATTTGCACCATCATTACTATTTGCATCATATTTGGATTTTTGCATATGATTGTTGTGTTGTTTCTCACATGTTGAAGTTATTATATTACTTGCCTATTTGCTTAACTCTCGTTTGCGTTATGTATGTATATACAGGTTTATGGAAGCAAATGGCGCTAGTCGCTTTTTGATTTCGTATATAGAGTTTTGTTGCCCGACAAACAGGTATACATTTATGAAATTGATTGGGTTTGATGGATTTTATGACCTGGATATGGGTAGCCATTTGGCTTTTGTTTTCTTTTGGGATTGAGTGAGGCCCTGCGTGGCATTTGGGATTTTTTTCGGATTGAGCTGTACAAAGGAGGTTACGGCGAAATTTTTCGTAAATTTCGGGAGTTAGAAAATTTTAACAAGATTTTGGGAATAATTTTTTTTGAAGTAAATTTGGTGAGTTTATTTATATTCGACTTAACTTGTGATTTCAGGACGAAATCCTTTTAAGGGGAAGAATGTAATGACCCGTAATTTCAGTACCGAAAAATTTAAATTATTTAAATACGAATGTGATTAAATTAGAAGTCTAATAATTTGAATTCGGAAAATAAGAGTTATTTAATAAAACTGAATCGAATATGGAATTAAATTGAATTTAAAGCTTATGGAAAATTCCGTTTGAATGTGAACGATAATAATAAATTATTATTGAAGGATGGAATTGTTTGGGAATCGATTAAACATTAATTCGATTTCATTTACACGTGAAAAGAATATTTTCGCGAACAGTCTCAGAATTCGTCGAAACCAATTTTACCGAGTCCGTAATATTGCAATATAGCAGAATGTCGAATTTTGTGAAGATTGGGTTTGTTATGAAGTTGTCCGAGCTTAAAACGTCGAACAAGATAATAATTGAATATTAAAATAAAATTATCTAACAAATATCTAAACCCCTTCTCCCTATAAGTAAGACTTATCAACATTCCTTATAACCTAACTATTTGTCTTCTACAAACAAGAAATTGGCCGCCTCCTTCTCAAATTCTTTAAGAAATATAATCAACTTTGATTCTCAACGAAATCCCTTAGCTATTGAAATGCTACAAGCAAGGGCTTCAAATCTATGCACCCAGATTTTGTGCGATATGTTTCCCTGGAGCTTGAAAAATATACAGTGGAGCTAGGGAACGGCTTCACGGGAAGCACGAGCGACAATAGGCTAGGGGTATGGTGCGATTGAACTCCTGGCAAGTAGCTAAGGGTACCAGCGTCGAGGAGCTCTTCGGAACTTAGTGGAGAAAAGCGACAGTGGGAGGGGCGTGAGAAAGTAGCGAGGTCGTGTTTATGTAGAAAGGGTCGGAGTTGTTCTAGTGGTGGTCATTAAGAGGGATGGAGGCGATTAATATTTTGGTGACGAAGTTGACATCGATGGGTGACCGGAATAGTGGGAGAGGTCGGTCAAAATGTAGGTCAAGGGTTTGGGTAGGGATTTTGGACATCACGGGCTCCAGGATTTCAAATATTGAGGAAGTTGGTTTGGCGGTCACGTGTTTTACAGAAGGGCTCATACGAGATCCGATTGAGAACCGTCAGTTGCGTTGGGGTCGTGATGGAGAACACTACGTGTACGTTGTGGATTTGGATTATTCCGGAGAGTCTGGAATTTTATCTAATTTCAAACGCCTGTTTTAAATTAGATAAAATAGCATGTGATCGTCATTTGGAATTGATGGTGAGTTTAACTCACACTTATTGCTACACTATTGTACCATATAATAATATTGAACTATATTACATATATATATATATGTTGATATATGAACAATGAAGCAGGGGGACAGGTAGGAGGAATCCAACAGGATTCCTCAATATGATGGTTACCGTATTTATATTCATATATGTGTATTATGAATTGATTGTGTTTTAAACCTGATTGTGGACCCCATTGATTTTATAACATTGTTAAATGTGAAATTATCGTGAAGTAAATATATTATTTTATATAATATATCGAGTTTGTCTATTTCATATAATTTGGTGTGTTTTGCATAACTGGACAGAATTGGGAAATTATACGAATAGGAACGGGAATTGGGAAATTGAAGGAAATGGTTTTGGAATAAAACATTCTTATAAATTCTTTTATTTTAAAACCAATTTTAGCTATTTTATTATATATACCTTTTCATCCCTTTTATTTTAAACATGTTTTTAACTTAATTATTTTATCCTTTTATTTAAAGTCAATTTTCAAGTTATTTTACGGTATATATATTTTGAAACCAAGTAAGCCTACTTTATAAGATTTGGAAATGATTTTGGGATTATAACATACCTGTTATAATCAATGGTTTAGAAATCACTAGTATTTCACCATGTTGAATATTTATCAATATTTACTTCTTTAAAGGAATATTTTAAGCACATAAATAAATATAGAAATGGTTTTGGGTTTTTTCATGACAATGTGTTTATTACATTCGTCTTTAACCCACTCGGGTTATATCATCGAAATTCGTATAATTGAATCTTTAAACGAACGGTTAAAGATAATTATATAGAAGGAATTGTTTTGGGTTTGTTGTATATAGTGTTTTAGCAACACTTATTTTTAAACCTATGGAATATAGTTAAACTAGAATTATACGGTTTAACGAATTTGATTATACTTAGATCTTTAAATTATTGATTTTTAAAGATAAATACAAGTATAGAAATCTATCAGGATAAAGATGTTTAACGTATAAAAGAGGAGAGGTTCTTTATTAAACAATGGTTTTAAACCTCTTTGATTATATTTTTAAAGATCTTAGAAATGAATTGTGGTTGTACTTATAACGGAGGTATAAGTATATGATATACGTTTTGAAGTATTGAAAATAAAAAGGAAATCTTGGAATTGAATTGTGATTATACTTATACCGGAGGTATGAGTATATTAGTACCTTTTAAGTATTAAGACTATAAAGGACAAGGAATTAGTAGAATGTATATACATGTATCACTTATGTGTAAGATTGAATATAAACGCTAGTATATAAAGGAATATTAATCGAGTATGAGTTATTGATTAATAAGAGAAGTCTTATTTGACAAATGAAGTTTTATTAGGTAAAAGAAGTTTAACTAATAAAGATGTTTAATTAATGAAATATTAACCAAATGGGACAGGGATTAGAAGCCGTTTATATAGATTAACTGTGCTTTAACTGTTTATCATGCTTCGTGATCTTGATAGAGCCTTGATTGTTTATTCGTTTGTTATGGATATTAAGCGAGGCAATTTTCCATATACAATCGTTTATTGCGTGCATTATAGTTGGTTAATCGATTATAGAACTTGACCTTAAATCTAGCGACTGGTTTTGAGGAGACCGGGATTGGTAAGTGTTATACTTATCGAAAACCTCTTCAAAACTAGTATACGGGTTCTATATTTTGGAAGCTGCTAGTAAGTGAAGTCTATATGGGGATTCGAGATCTATTGAGATGCTCGAACACATATAGTGATTCTAAGATCTGTGAAGGAATCTATGTGTGATTCCAAGATCTAGTGATGTACTGGAACCAAGTGTGATTCTGAGATATGTGAAGGAATCTATATGTGATTCCAAGATCTATTGAGCTGTGGGATTCCAACTGGGAATTTTGGTCCTGTTCGAGTGATGAAGACTCGTGTAAAAGACGCCGAACAAAACCTCGACATCGGATATGGCTAAAAACAGAGTAGGACCACAATCTGGGGTTTTGCTAACCTACAGCAGGATATATTGACTCCATGTCTAGTGTATGCTTATTATCGAATCATCGCGGGAGCTCTTTGAAGTTGCACGTGCGAGTTGGGTATATTTGGTTCCACGTGGTGCACTTCAGTGTTTTCGTGTGTGGGCCAGCGTTGTTTACCTTATGGTATATTTATCTAGAGAAGTACAACGCTCGGAGGTACTTTTTGACCCTTGTGCATGGAGTTCGGATCTGTATTGAGAGATCTCTGATGGAAAACCCAATATGCGAACGTGCCTTATCGGTTTTGTTTGTAAACTTAATAGTTGTCGAATGTAACCAATGTAAATATTCCTTCTATATGGATTTATTTTTATTCTACACCCTAGACATTATCTCTGATACAACTATACTTCTCATAATAAATGGTTGGATGTTATTGAGGGGATAACCATTACGGACATGCGTACGGCCTCATATTGTATTGATATGCATTACTTAAATGTTGAGTTATCTCACGTGGTTGCTTGCCTGATCCGGGTGTTATTTTGCAATAATGCTCGGGTCAGACCGAGTATATTTGTAGATCAGATTTGGATTGCTTTGCAGCTTCAGAAGTGGAGTTGGTGACGAGACGTGTACTCGTACTCTTTTATTTTATCCCGCTGTGCAGGTTATTGTATGTATCAGCAAATTAAGGACAGGTTGTTATAATTGTTCAGGCTGATTCATTGTGTACTCTGATTGACGAATGTATATTTTAAATTTTTCCGCTTTTTGTAAAAGAGCACTGTTGTAATTCTAGATTATTCATTCCATTGTGAGATTTTGTTCTGTATCTTCCTTCTTCATTTCTTCTATCTCCTTTCTTTTCCCATAACTATCAGACTTTTATGGTACTTGATTTGAGATACATGAATACAGAGGATGTATTAGTATTGATTTTCAAGAGCCGAAAAGTCGGGTCGTTACAGGATAATTCACAGCGAAGGATTAAATATAATAGAACATATGCAATATACAATAATAGTGAAGTGGAATTGAGCAGAATCTTAAACTTTTTCATATCTCCATGAAATATCCATGCAACATTGGATAACACTATAAGAGTCTATACACTTTAAGAGTCTATACAAGGTGTCTCACTACAAGTCGCTCAGAGAATACATCAACATAGCAGTGGAAAAACAACAATTGTAGGTAATAGGAAACTAATATGTAAGCATCCAGCTCGTTATCGCTCAGCAACATCGTCCCCTTAAAGATCAACTACCTGTCACCTACTACTCAATCTTCCCATCTAACACATGGATGAACAACCCAAGATAATGAGAGGAAACGTAAAACCTTGAGTCAGACAACAATCTTAATGAGCGATAAAATAGCTATCTAACATCATCAATAAAGTATATGAGAAACAGGTAGATTAATCAACTAATTTAACAACACATCGGAGAAGAACCCAACCCCGGTTCAATATCATGTCGTCCGTAAAGGGCTAATGGTAAACCCCAGTTCTAGCAAAAACTCCATACACCATCGTGATTGTATCTATAGGCCCGTCATGACTGCCTAGGGTACTGGACCCATTCAACCGGTCTTTTAGGCGTCCCTATTATACCCCTTCTTTGAGTCTGCTAGAACCTATGACAACGGTAATTCCTTGGCCTTCATAACTCTAGTCCAGGGCTAATGGTAAACCCGGTTGCCTTCATAAATAAGGTGAAACTATAGTTGATCCTATGACCGGCTCAATATCATGTCATCCGTCAAGGGCAAATGGTAAACCATATTTCTAGCAAAAACTCCATACGCCATCGTGACTGTATCTCTAGGCCCATCACGACTGCCCAGGGTACTCGACCATTCAACCGGCCTTTTAGACGTCCCTATTATACCCCTACTTTGACTCCACTAGATACTACAACAACGGTAATTCCTTGGCCTTCATAACTCTAGTCATAATCACCGACGACTATCCAAAAGCTCAAAACACACTTGAGCAGCCATTATCCATGAGCTCAAAACATACTTGAGTCGCCTGCATATTCGTTTCATTGCGTCAATCAACGAACACTCCATAACACTTTGAACATTCCGTCTTGAATTCACGTCGATGCCACGATCATCACCGATCCAAAAACATATGTCGCTTGGTCGATAATCAATTCACAACGTTTCATTCAGCCTTTTAAAGTGTTTCAAAAATGCTATCATATCCACTGGTTCCATACCCATCGGCTCCATTTTTATACTATAGCATTTCTGAACACTTTTCACAGCGTTTCTGAACCACTGTGGCTTCCCCCCTTCGATCCATCATGGATCGGTTTCGATCCACCTACAAGATCGCGAGCCAAGCCCTATTTTTCCCATGCCAATCCATCAAAAATTGTTGATCCGCCACACCTATGGATCATGCCCGATCCATGACTTTTCATAGCATTTTGCTAAAAACTGTTAATTATGATGGATTGATGCAATCCGTACCCTTTTCAAGCCACTCAAATTCCCACTAATCCGTCGAAGAACGCTGGCCGATCCATACCTTTCCACGTACCCGATCCATCCATGGATCGTGGCCGATCCTAGTCCTTTCCACAACGTTTAAGAAATGCTATCAAACTCAACTAGATCAGCAAAAAAATAACCGATCCACTTGATTTTTCCATACCAATCCATCATTTTTCAATTTCTCGATCCATGTTAGATTAGCCTTATCGTATCCATCTTTTTACAGCGTTTACCGAACGTTGTTCCTCCTAGAAACGTTGATTCAAGCAAAATCTCTGATCTATGTAATATCCTTGGTCGATCCATGGATTTTGTACATCCGATCCATGCTCTTGTTTTGCCAAATCCACACGAAATCTAAGACTTGTCCATATTTTTGATATGGCCGATCCATCACCAAATCCATTTCAAAACCAATTTAATTTCAATCAATAAATCCATAATGAACCTAAGAAAAATCGAACAATGATCTAATACATGAATTAGCATAAAAATTCACCGATTTAAGTTGCTAGATTAGACCCTATGGTGATTCGAATGAAAATATACATACCATGATGTAGAACGTAGGTGAAAACAACTTGAAATGATGAAAATAAGATCAAACAACTCATATACTCGATTGAATCCGCACGAGAGATGTTTGTCACTCACTAATTCTTCAAAATAACTAGAAAACCCCTAATATATAATCCGTACAACAAATAACGATGAAGAACAGTCTTTGAATCTTTCACTTTGATGCGATCTACCGATGTTAATCTTCGATCTTCAAATCTGGATCTATGATAATAATGGAGTAGAGATGTATTTGATTAAGCAAGGAGGATCATGAGCTTAACCAAATGAGAAATGAAGAAAGTAACCCCTTCCCTTTTCCTCTACCCCCTATTTATAGCCAAACCTGTTACACCCCACGTCCATTAATGTCACTCTCAAATGGAATGCATAACTTTCATGGAATATTATTTGTGTATAGAACAGAATATAACAAGACGGGTACATATACTGGTACTTGACAAATTAAAACAACTTTTATTGCAGCGGAGAAATAGTTTGGTTACAACAACATCAAAAACCAACAATAAAACCAAATACACTTAATATCCATCTCGACAAATTATTTTCTAAGTACATAAAGTAAAAAAGCAAAACCCCATCATAAGTAGCCATAAAAGAGATAAGCTGAACTTTACTTTCAGCAATCTAAGCACTTCCAAAAGAGAGAGAAAGAGGTCCAAATCAAGCTCCACTAGCACTAGTCCCACCTTGAGAACCTGGGGGGAAAGGAAGAAAGAGGCGTAAACAAAGGGGGTCAGACAAAAAGTCTGGCGAGTCCAATAACTTTAACAATATAATTATTAAAGTAATTAGGATAAAGCATAAACTGGTAAAACAAGGAATGACTGTGAAGCAAATGGGTAAGACAAAACAAACAAGAGGGATATGTTGGCTTTAATCGCGCTCCTAATCACTATAGGATAATTACTATACTGCACCATTACAAGTCACCCTAAAAGTTGATCCCGCCTATTGAACATAATAATAATAATGGTAGTTTCGTGTACCCCTAGCTGTCTTCATAGGTGCCGCCTGCTCCTACCTCCACTAGTTGTACCCACTACACTCCCCATTCTAATTACGACATTAATTCATAATATGGTAGTTGGACTCCTAGCTGTCTTCATAGGTGCCGCATGCTCCTATCTCCGCTAGTCGTACCCACTAACTTCCCCATTCGATCAGCTCCCTAACTCGTAGATACCCATGTTGGTCCCACAGTGAGGTGTATCACTCCCCAAAGTGGCAACCCGATACCACTAAAGATGCACAGCTTATACCTACATGATGCAACAACGTCTTACCTACCAGCCCGAGCCCACGCACGCACATGACCCCGTTGGACTTGCGTTGCCACCGCTAACCCGTTTTGACCTCTTACAATCAAACCCAGTAAGCGTGTCCCATCCTCGATCTAGGTCTAGCTCACTTGGATACTAAATGGGTTACTGGTTGAAAAGGCTCCCCACACTTGACACAAGCTTTCCACCTATGCTTGGTCCCCACTAGGGTTTCCCACTTAACCCCTCTTATTCATGTCTTCTTACATGTTTCAACTTGGTTAAGTGTTTATAATTATATTCCACATGTCACCCATGTTACCCACTTATCAAATCAACATGTGTTATTGGTTAAGCTTGTCATAACCCTATCCGCTTATCAGATCAATATATATATATATATATATATATATTTATTTGGTTAAGCTGGTCTTAACCCTATCCACTTATATATTATTGGTTAAGTTGGTCTTAACCCTATCCACTTATATATTATTGGCTAAGTTGGTCTTAACCCTATCCACTTATCAGATCAATATGTATTATTGGTTAAGTTTGTCTTAACCCTATCCACTTATCAGATTAATATATATTATTGGTTAAGTTTGTCTTAACCCTATCCAGTTATCAGATTAATATATATTATTGGTTAAGCTGGTCTTAACCCTACCTACTTATCATGTTTTATGTATCATATATATATACATATATATATATATATATATCGTATAATATGTTTTACTTAGTTTATGATTAAGTACATCTTAGTTCACAGATACATTGGTTAAGAGAATAAATCCCTAAGTATTAACCCCGAAGACTGAAATCAACATCAGATTGGTACTAAAACACCCCACCTCCATTAAGGTCACTCACAAAGGGAATGCCTTAACTTCGGTGGAGGTTTATAAGTAAAAGTCACAGATAAAACACAAGACAGATATATAAACACATATATATAAGCAGCAGAAAACAAACGGACTTTTATTTCATAAATAGGTGTTCATACAAAACATTCCCATAATTGTCTCATAATAACTTCCAAAACATTACATCATCATTTCTGTCTTGATTATTAAATAAAGAAGCATAAAACATAATAAAAGCTGCATAAATCCCTATAGAACGTGTCCAAAAGCCATAGCAAAGGAAAGGGAGTCCAAACCATACATCTACTATCTTGAAGCTTGCAAAGAGTCTGACTAAGCTGGGTTGTTTCCTCCCTGTGGACCTGGGGGGAACGGAAGAAAAGAAGACGAAAGAAAAATAGAGTCGGACATAAAGCCTAGTAAGTCTAGTGACTCTTCAGTATGAGAATAAGAAAAAGGGCATGATAGGTATAAACTGGAAATAGGAAAGTATCATAAACTAAGATAAACCAGTTTGAACTGAATATACTATCGCACCCCCACACTATATCTCTGCACCTGCTTGCATTGTCTCAACTGGCACCCCATGATCGGGGTGAAGTGATCCCCTTTCTAAAGATCGGCTCCTACTCAGCAAAATCATATGTGTCATACGACCCCCAATGATTGTAGATACCTATGCTGGTCCCACCATGGGGTGTATCAAGTCCCATGGTGGGGGCCCGACACAATCCTAAAATGCATAGGTTATACTACTGGTGCCCAGTGCCATGTTTGTCTGCTCTGAAGTGTGTGCACGCCCGCAATCCGTTAGAACCCACACTGCTGCACCAATCGCCGTCGCTTTTGACCGCTTACAATCAGCCCAGTAATCGTGCCCCACCCTGCCTAGTTTCAGGGTACCATGATACCTAATTGAGTTATTGCTGAAATGGGTCCCCGTTACTAGGGTTTTTTAGTCAAACATGTTAAGAAGTGTCTGTATTTACTTAACCCCACCCATCAGTTTAATTAACATGTTGAATTGTTTAAGTGTTTTAGTTAACTTAACCCTACCATCCTGACTTGTCCTTAACCTTAATTAGTTAAAGCACCGACCACTCACATTAGACAGGTATTGTTACGGTTACTGGATGTGCCGGTCGGTTCCGGGCAAGTTTACACCATAACTCAGTCTAACATCGGGTCCTTATTGGGCTCAATGCTTAACCACCCACATTGGATAGATATTATTGTGACTACTGGACAGCCAGGTGGGTCCGGGCAGGTTTACATCACAGCTAAATCCAAACTCGGGTTAAGCACACTCGTATTTTCTATGTTTACATATTTGTCTCTATTACTTGTTATATGTAAATTTGTTAACAATTAAATGTTATGGCCCACTTTCCAAGTTCATCATTTTTGGTATAAGGATTTATACCATTTAAATGCCACCAATTTATGTCAAGTTTCCTATAATTACCAATTTTTTCCAACGTTACCCCATCTAAATATTAGGCTAACAATATTAGCCAAATTTTTCGACCGCATGATTTTTAACATATAATATTAGGCTAAAAACTTTGCCTAATTTAGCGTACACAAAATTGGCATTCATTAACATAAACATGACATAGGTGTAAACTTGGCATTTTCAGCATAGTCAATATGAACATCATAGGTGTGAACTTGCAACGTAGACTAAATCAACATACATATATGTGAATTTGCAGCATAGGCTAAATCAACTTACATATATGTGAACTTGCATTGCAATAGGGATCTAACTAAATAGGTGTCACATGAATTAGCATATGATTTAGACAACATAAGCCCAAACATGTTTAGATCTAGGCATAACATCGAACATCACTAGCATATGACAAGAATGTGACATGTCCATAAAGTATGTATAATTTTATCACATGTGTGAACTAGATCAAATCATGTTTACTACTATAACATGAAACTTGTAACAAAATGGATCTTGGCATGGATCCAATTATGAACTTGCAATTTTTGTATAAACATATGAGCACATATATGAACTTAATCATTTAGGCATAGAAGTTCTATTATATAGCATATAACTTGTCATAATCACCTAAACATATAGGTGTAGATATGAACCAAATGACTTGTATGTGAATTTGAATAGTTCCAACATCAACTAGATTAATCCACAAACATTCTAATGGATCCAACATCAACTCAATTATACCGCAAACATCCCAATACTATTCACAACACAATCATTGCAACACATAGATATGAATTAACATCGTCGTTATATAATAGCACAATTCCATTTCCATTTTACATCGAATCAAATCTTAATTTTATTCCCATTGGAAAGTTCACTATACTTACAAAAAACGATGAACTTGAATTTTGGATTCTGAGTTATGAACTTGTAATGCTTTCCTTTGGGTAGATAAACGTTGTTTGATTCTTGTTTTTACTTTAGTTTTGCTCGTCTCTAATCTTTCTTCAAGTGGAGGCTACTCTTGGCTTCCTTCCAGCAGCATGATGGCTCTAGCTCTATTTTATGTGTGTGAAGTTAGGTTGAGACTAAGATTGTTTATATAGAATTTCAAACTAATTAGAGCCGTCGATGAAGCTAGAGTTAATCAAGGCCATCCATCTCAAGAGAAGCCAATCAGAAAGTGACAAATCAGCCCTAGTGACACGGCCAAGCCCCAGAAACCGAAGCCAGGACCAGACCAAGCAGGTTAGGTTGACCAAGCAGGTCGACCTGTAGGTCGACCCCCAGGTCGACTACATAGTCGACCTGGGTACCCTGGTCGACTCCCAGGTCCACCACCTGGTCGACCTGGGTCTTGGGCGGAAAAAATTCCCGCACAGCCCAGTTCTGGCCCAGATTTGAATTTTGAACTTGTTTTCGGGCTATTTGAATTTTAAATCGAATTCTGAAACTTCCGGAGGTCATAACTCCTTCATACGGAGTCCGATTTACGCAAATTCGGACTCTATCTCAAGCAGAATTCCGAGACGAACGCAATGGCGTAACTCATTTCCCTTAATTCTTTCATTTAGAATTAATTATACTTTAATTTGTTAATATACTATTAATAGAAAATTCGGGGTATTATAGGTACTCAGAGAATTACTCAACTCAACCAAACTTCTGTTTTTAATTCTTATTCACATATAAACTTGTGCATAATTCACATATAGACTTGCATAAGATTCACATACAAACTAGCATATGTAGAAACAGACTTGCATAGGATTCACATACAAACTAGCATATGATTTACATCCCAAACTTGCATATAAACTGATGCTGTTGACATCAAAAGTTGGTCACTTATGACAATCAACCCCCAATCGCATGATCAACACACGACTAAAGATAAAAAAATGCAGTGAAAAAGGTAAAAGAATGGGGAGCACACACAGAATTTTTATAGTGGTTCGGCAAGGGTAGTGCCTACGTCCACTTTATATATTACTTCTTTTTCTTTTGATTACAAGTACAATGTTTTTTTCTGTTTGAAGAAAAGAAAGAAAATGAGTATCTTCCTTTCTTCCTTTTGAGAGATTGAGATTCTGGAGGAGAGTTGAAATGAAAAGCTTATAGAAGCCGTTTGGCTAAGAGAAGTCCCTCCTTTCCCTTTAAGTTTGGAGGTATTTATAGGTGGAAAATGTACCTTGGGTTGTTGTGAAATGGTCTGGCCATTTCGGGAGATCCCGGACACGTAGAGTCAATCCATTGGCTCAAGTTGCGGCTGGAAGACTGACTCTACTGTTTATAAATAGTATCTTCGGAAGTTGTGGCGACGTGGCATCCTTGAAGAGGTATATCAAAAGTAGAGCTTTGACCGCCTTTATCTCCTTGGAAATCGAGAAATTAGGTGGACTGGCTCTGTAGAAGATTTCCACACTGGCCCGGAATGACCGGTCGACTTACTCTAATAAACTCGGTCGACTGGGAGGCCTACTCTTCCGGAGTGAGCTGTTATTTGTTGAATCTGGACGTGGGCCGATGTGTGACTGTTTTGGACCCATTATTGGATGTTAGGCTTCCTGAAATGTGGCTTTGTATTTGACTACGCGTTTGGACTTTGCTCGTTGAGACTCTTGCCAAAAAGAGGGTTAACACTTTGCCCCTCAGAATGCGTCTTCATCGACAGAGGGAGATATGTTCTGAAATCTGGACCGAAGTACAAACGCTCGAGCTGCTATGGTCGCTTCAGACCATATTAAGGCCAGAAAACCAACGGTCTGATGTTGTATTAAGACCGGAAAACCGACAACCATCGGGAACCATATTAAGGCCGAGATGACGATTGCCATAAGAATTGGTTCCTACAAATACAAAACAAGCCATTCTCGTTTAGAGAAAGGTGATGGGTCGAGCATTTTATTCCACTTGGCTTTAGAGGGGGGCGAGCATAAACCATGCTCGGCTTGGTGGCGAGCATAAACCATGCTCGGCTTGGTGGCGAGCATAAACCATGCTCGGCTTGGTGGCAAGCATAAACCATGCTTGGCTTGGTGGCGAGCCTAAACCATGCTCGGCTTGGTGGCGAGCATAAACCATGCTCAGCTTAGATAGGGTGAGTATTAATCATACTCGGCTTAGGGTAACTGTTTCATACACTCGACTCATGTTAGGTTAGTTAGTTTAACGAGCTATGCACGCTCGTGGTGTAAAGAAAGAGAGCGTAATCCACACTCATGTTTAACAAAATGTGACCTCACTCTCTTGAAGGAGTAGGTGTTTGAGTGGTGGTGGGCGTTCGTGCTAACCACATAGAATGGGGGGCGAGCATTAACCATGCTCGGCTTAGAAATTTTACAACACGATCTACTTTTGCAAAAAGCAAAGTTCATAACTGCTAAGCAACTATTACAAAGAAATTCTACGGGGACAGCGATTGATTACAGTGCATCAAGGTGTCCTTGTTATTAAAAGAATTACATCGAAAGAAAAGACAAAGAATCGAATTAATGATAATTCTTCGAGTGCTAGTCTCAGGGTCCCTTCCATTTTTAGGGGCTCGTGGACCATCCTGAGGAGCTTGGGCAGAAGGTCGCGGCGGCATGGCCGGGGCGCGATCTTTGACATATTCAGCGAGTTGCCCTTTTCTAACTCATCCTTCGATGAGATATCGCAGATATCGACAATCATTTGTATTATGTTCAGCTACGTTGTGGAATATACAATGCTTGCCAGAATCAAGTTCCATCTGGGTCGGTTCTCGTCGAGGTGGCCTTGGAGTGGGGAAGGACTCGTGCATATTGAGATAGATATCGAGTAAAGAGGAATTGAGCTCGGTGTACAGATCGTACTTGTTCTCATTTCGAGGTCGGATATTATGTTCATCCTTTTCCGAGACCTTTCCTCTTCCTTTATTCTGGCCATTGCCATTGAGTGGACCTTGTTGTTTGGCTACTAAAACTTCAAGGCTCTCCATTTCAAGGATGGCATCCTCTTGTCGGAGGAATCTCTCGGCCTCGGAGTAAAAATCATCTATATCTTTGGGGGGATCCCTGGTTAAGGAGTTCGAGAATTCTGATCTTTTCTGGACTCCCGCGATGGCTTCCATTAACACCATCGATGGCTCGGGCCGATCGACAGATGCTACAGCTGCGTTGAACCTCTCGAGGAAGGATCTTAGCGTCTCTCTGGATCACTGTTTGATGGTAGATAAAAACATGATGCTTTTCGGTTGAGAGATATGCACTCGAAACTGCTCGATGAAG
The DNA here is from genome assembly GCA_030737875.1 of Allium sativum. Classification (NCBI taxonomy): domain Eukaryota; kingdom Viridiplantae; phylum Streptophyta; class Magnoliopsida; order Asparagales; family Amaryllidaceae; genus Allium; species Allium sativum. Next base: position 972,264,861 of record CM060915.1, on the reverse strand, counting down.
CGGGTGACCAAAGTATTCCAACTACTGATTGATTCCGTTGTTAGCTGCCGAAACCACATACCGGCTATATCTGTGAGAAAGAGAGGAAAGCATTTAGCCATGAAATTGGTTGATGCACCAAGTACTTCCATATGTCGCATGTTTCGCATGAGATGAATGGTCGGGTCAGTGCGACCGTTGTATGGCTCGATGGCTAGGAACCTAAAGTCCGGAGGATTTCGAGAATTTCTGATTTCTCTAGTGAAGGGGTTGTGGTTGACATTGTCTATGTCTTGCTGCGAAGAATTGCCCCGAGTAAAGCGTCGGATGATGCTTGCGAGCCGACTCCCATCTCCGAGGAGTCGTTGCCATGAACTTAATTCCGCCTCTTGAGAAGGTTCTGTACGAGGATCCGGCAGAAGCATGCTCGGAAGGGTGGCCATTGGCTGGGCTCGACCTCCGAGATCTGAGTGAAGGTGTGAGGGAAGGTGAGATCTGGTAGGTGGTTCTGGGCAGAATGGCCCCTCTGGAACCTGATGAGTCGTGGGTCGAGCCATACCTGTAGCAAAGGGTCTAGGCTGATCCAGCATAGCATGTGATATTCGGAGACCAGGGCTGCCCCCGTCTGAAGAGAGGTTAGGAGGGTCTACGGTAGCGTTTTCTTCCGCTACAGTGATGACCAGCATAGTAGGGTGGCTTCCCTTGTTTGAAGGGAAGGCTGTGTCAGCTCTTTGCCGAAGGGAAATAGTGGTTAGATTGGTTTGTGGTAAGACTCTGGGTTGTAACGGGAATGGCATTAATTCTGATGGACCCGGTGGGAGCTCAACCGATTCAATAGGTCGAGATATTCCAGGGAGTGGAGGCATATTTGTCAGACGATCTAGATCTTGATCGCCCGCCTCTTGAGGTTTTATGACCACAGCTGTGCTAGTCACTGGAAGCGATACCCCTGGTTGTGCTCGACTGGTTGGTGGGACCAAACCAGGATGAAATAAATGTGTAGCCTGATTAGTGGCCTGGTTTCATGCAGACTGAAGATCGGTTATTGCCCCAACTTCGGTCGATGGAGGAATTGATGTTGAAGCGTTCAATCCCATTTCCAATCGGCCGAGAAGGTGATCCATCAACTGCTGTCGTTTGAGGACTCTACCCTGAGATGTCATATGGTTTCTGAGTTCGACTATGATTTTATCCATGTCGGCTCGGGTAAGGAATCAAGACATGTTGTCATGAGAGGAAACTTCGTGGCTTGCTTCTGCAGCATCGATATCAGCTGCATCGGCGTTTGCGGGACGAGAGGATGTTGCATCTTTCTTTCGTTTGTTCGCCATGACCTGAGATAAGCAGGAGCTCGATGGCGGCAACGGAGTGCTCCCCCTCCTGGCACGCCAAAATGTTGACGTCAAAAGTTGGTCACTTATGACGATCAACCCCCAATCGCGTGATCAACACACGACTAAAGATAAAAAATGCAGTGAAAAAGGTAAAAGAACGGGGAGCACACACAGAATTTTTATAGTGGTTCGGCAAGGGTAGTGCCTACGTCCACTTTATATATTACTTCTTTTTCTTTTGATTACAAGTACAATGTTTTTTTTTGTTTGAAGAAAAGAAAGAAAATGATTATCTTCCTTTCTTCCTTTTGAGAGATTGAGATTCTGGAGGAGAGTAGAAATGAAAAGCTTATAGAAGCCGTTTGGCTAAGAGAAGTCCCTTCTTTCCCTTTAAGTTTGGAGGTATTTATAGGTGGAAAATGCAGCTTGGGTTGTTGTGAAATGGTCCGGCCATTTCGGGAGAGCCCGGACATGTGGAGTCAATCCGTTGGCTCGAGTTGCGGCTGGAAGACTGACTCTACTGTTTATAAATAGTATCTTCGGAAGTTATGGCTGACGTGGCATCCTTGAAGAGGTATATCAAAAGTAGAGCTTTGACCGCCTTTATCTCCTTGGAAATCGGGATATTAGGCGGACTGGCTCTGTAGCAAATTGGCCCGAAATGATCGGTCGACTTACTCCGATAAACTCGGTCGACTGGGAGGCCTACTCTTCCGGAGAGAGCTGTTATTTGTTGAATCGGGACGTGAGCCGATGTGCGACTGTTTTGGACCCATTATTGGCTGTTGGGCTTCATGAAATGTGGCTTTGTATTTGACTGCGCGTTTGGACTTTGCTCGTTGAGACTCTTGCCAAAAAGAGGGTTAACAGTTGTCATAAAATGAATCATGTTAAACATATGTGATTGGACATATGAAATAGATCTACTAACATAAGTTAACAAAACTGTCATATGTTCATATGTTCACCAACAGACGATAAAAAAGTTAAGTAACATCACATGATTCAGACATGTTCTCATAATCCAAATTATAACTCATCATGATTAATTTATTAATTATTTTGTGAAAGAAATTGTACTCACAAAGACAGATTAGAGAAGAGAATAATTCGTTCATCATTTATATTAGAATCCTGACATGCAATTCCTAAGCTTCAAGAAGAAGAACTATTCTAGCAGCAGCATGGAGGCCAAGAGATTAATTTAGTTTAGGTTTAGAGCTTGAGTCTATGCATGCTTATATAGAAGTTTAAATCAATATAAGCCGTTAGATTATCATAGGAGCAAATTAGAACCACTCAGACTAGATAGAGTTATCTTGAATTTCCACTATGCCCTAGTGACTCAGCAACAGGTCAGAAAAGACTCAGCAACAAGTCAGAACCGTCACAGTTCAGATCTACCCGAGGGGTGAGTCGACCCCAAGGTCGACCCCCTGGTCGACCTATATAGGGGAGGTCGACCCCCTGGTCGACCTGGCCTAGGGTAGTTCGACCTGCAAGTCGACCTACCTTGGTATAGGTTGACCTCTAGGTCGACCTATCTGGGTTATTTTACTATTTAATTTTATAAATTTCTCTTGAATCTTCTGAAGGCCATAACTCCTTCATACAAAGTCCGATTTACGAAAACTTGGACTTTATTCCAAGCAGAATTTTGAGACAAATGCAATGGTGTAACCCATTTCCCTTAATTCTTCTCCTAAAAATTAAGTGTTCATAAAATTGTAAATTTTAATATTTAAAATTACGGGGTGTTACATTCTACCCTCCTTAAAGGATTTCGCCCCCCAAATCTCCGAGTTAAGGAGAATGTATATCCTAACATCCAATCATCCATCTACTCAACCATCAAACACAGGCATCCATGGTCCTTACAAAATTTCTAATGTCATATGAACATATGCAAAAAGTGTGTGTATATGTTCCTTATCCAATGCAAAATCAGGCGGTCTACTGATCCAGTTGACCTCCTTAATGCAAATCATGATAGTGCAATGCGTCCATTATGTATGCGAAAGAATCCTAACGATACATATTATTCCTACATGTGTGCACAACCATTCATCAAAATGCAGCATCCATATGATAACACAACCATTATACACCCATTAATTTAAATATGCACACATATTTATATGCAATATGAAAGTGATTGAGCCGATCTAGTGCCTAATGTGTGTGTACATGCATCCACGAGTAACCACTTGCAACCGCTCGCGACCATCGATCATAACATGTTTCAAATACATGTTTACATCCATTAGTTTCTACCTAAGGATAAAGAATAGGACCGAGGAGATATACTTAAAAGATAGATATAAGCTTGAATAAACTTATGGAAAAAGAGATTAAGGAGGTACCCTCAAAAAGAAAAGGGTAGGCTGCGCGTATTTTCCTCTCAGTTTCCCAAGTCGCGTCTTCCTCAGCGTCACTCCATTGACTTTAACGAGCTTGAATTCACGGTTGTGTAGCTTTATAACCTCCAATCCAAGGATGCATGTAGGGGCTCGTCTAATCGGGGCATCTCACTCCACTTCTACTTCTCTAAGCCTACTCGGCTCTACTACTTCCACGATATCTTCTAAACACTTCAGCAAATGTGACATGTGAAACACGTCGTGAACACCACTTAGCTCGTTGCCTCTTCCCATGTCCGTCCAAAATCTAGGAAACATAACCTCAAAAGATCTTCAAGGATTCTATTCACCCCTTTCTGTCTGTCCATCCGTCTGTGGATGATAAGTGATACTCGTACTTGCCGCCTTTTGCATATCACCATTTCCTCTTGCATCGAAAACTGCGCCAAGCCCTGTCCCGCAAGCATCGGTATATACTGTGAATGGCTTACTTCTATCTGGCAAAACTAAAACTGGAGCTGTTGTCAAAACCCTCTTTAAACGTTGGAAAGCATCGTCACAATCAACATCTCAAGAAAAAGTCAAGTTCTTCTTCGTTAACTAAGTAAGTGGGGCTGATATCTTCGCGAAGTCCATAATGAACTTCCTATAATAGCCCGCCAGCCCTAAAAAGCTTCTTACTTCTGTTGCGTTCTTAGGAATCTTCCAATCTTGGATTGCCACCACCTTTGCGGGATCCACAGCTATCCCTTCCTTAGAGACCACATGTCCTAAGAACCTCACTTCTTTTCTCCAAAAATGGCATATGGAGAACTTAGCTTTGAGTTGATGCGTTCATAGGATCTCTAAGACTTCCATAAGATGAAGGGCATGCTCTTCCTCGCTTCTAGAGAAAATCAAGATATCGTCCACAGAGACTACCACAAACTTGTTTAGAAACTCCCTAAACACCCTACTCATTAAGTCAACAAAGTATGCGGGTGCATTCGTCAAACCAAAAGGCACGACGAGCCACTCGAAGAAACTGTCAGGAGTTCTAAATGCAGTCTTATCTATGCTGTCCTCAGCCACCATTAGCTGATGAAATCCTGTAGCCAAATCCAGCTGCGAGAAAACCGAAGCACCAACCAACTGATTGAATAAATCATCTATCCTCGGCAATGGGTGTCTGTTCTTCTTTGTGAGCTTATTCAACTCTCTATAGTCCATGCACAATCTAAGTGACCCATCAGCCTTCGTAGCAAAAATAACTGGAGCACCCCATTCCGAAATACTTCTTCTTATGAACCCCTTCTCAAGCAACTCTTTCTCTTGCTTACTGAGTTCTCTTCTATCCCTCGGAGTCATGTGGCGTACTAGTAATGCAAATGGTTTGCCTTAACTACAAGGTATATACGAAAGTCTATCTCGTGCCTTGGGGTAAACCCCGAACTTCATCGAAGACGTCACCAAATTCACGGACCACACGAACAGATTCCAAATCATCATCGGACGCGTCAAGAGATTCTAGGTAGCTAAGCATCGCCGAACCTCTAGGGTCACAAAAATATCAATGGTCTTTCCATAATGAGTCAACAATTTAACTACCCTTCTTTCACAGTCTAGGATGGCACCATATCTGGCTAGCCAATCCATGCCTAGAATCAAGCCGTAGCCTATGAAGCCAAGAACGAAGGCATTGCATTCAAACCCAATGCCCAAGATAGACACTCTCAAATCCCGACAAATCATCGAAAGATGAGCCGACACCAATAGGATTTGAGACTACTATGGGATCCGTAACTAGACTAATATTTAGGTGCAGTGTTTTAACTAACGAAGCAGATACAAACGAGTGTGAAGCGCCAGAATTCAAACAAGGTTCGAACAGGATGATCAAAAAGAAAAACCAAACTTCTAACCAAGATATTTCTACCTCTATCAGGTATGCCAGCCATGAGGGAATGCATCTTCCCTCCAGAAGATCTTGTACTTTGTCCTTACCTTTGCCTTTTTGCTTCTTTGGACGATCCTAATAAGATGTCCAGTTTCTTCGTAACGATAACAACTAGTCTTCTTCTTCTTTCTAACGTCTTTATTTAAATAGTCAGGTATTTCACAAGTGTGGCCCTTCCTTTTCTCTTAGCCCCTTGTTATCCTTACCGTCTTCCTTTGGATCTTCTTTCTTATCGTGTGTCCTATCCATGTCTCTCCTGTACATTCTCCATTCGTGACCTCCTACCAAAATGAGGCTTCGTCCTTCATTGACCAAGCAGCTAATTGAACCTTCCTCCCATCGTCTATCTTAAAGGTACCAACAAGTCCTCCACTTCCTTCCAGCTTTGACAAACGTCCTAGTCCCATGAAGCAGTTTTCCGCCCATCGTACAGAAGTTCTTACATATCTTAGAAAAAGCGTCTATACGTGGAGGAAGAAATTCAAAATGGAGAATCGAAGGAAAGATATATGGCTCTTAGGGGTTATGTTTTTCAAAATAAACTTTTCTCTTAAAAATACTCTCCTTAAAACATATTTTTGAAAGTACTTTTTTTTATAAAATGCTTTTATAAAACAGTTTTTCAAAATCTCTTATTTGTTCTTGGTAACCTTCAGCTCTGATACCACGTGTAACACCCCACGTCCATTAATGACACTCTCAAAGGGAATGCATTAACTTTCATGGAGTATTATTAGTGTATAGAACAGAATATAACAAGACAGATACATATATTGGTACTTGAAAAATTAAAACAACTTTTATTGCAACAGAGAAATAGTTTGGTTACAACAACATCAAAAACCAACAATAAAACCAGGTACACTTAATATCCATCTCGACAAATTATCTTCTGAGTACATAAAGCAAAAAGCATAACCCCAACATAAGTAGCCATAAAAGAGATAAGCTGAACTTTACTTTCAGCAATCTAAGCACTTCCAAAAGAGAGAGAAAGAGGTCCAAATCAAGCTCCACTAGCACTAGTCCCACCCTGAGAACCTGGGAGGCGGCGGGGACGGAAGACAGAGGCAAAAACAAAGGGGGCCGGACATAAAGTCTGGCGAGTCCAATAACTTTAACAATATAATTATTAAAGTAATTAGGATAAGGCATAAACTGGTAAAACAAGGAATGACTGTGAAGCAAATGGGCAAGACAAAACAAACAAGAGGAATATGCTGGCGTTAATCGCACTCCTAATCACAATAGGATAATTACTATACTGCACCATTACTAGTCACCCTAAAAGTTGATCCCGCCTACTGAACATAATAATAATAATGGTAGTTTCATGTACCCTTAGCTGTCTTTATAGGTGTCGCCTGCTCCTGCCTCCACTAGTTGTACCCACTACCCTCCCCATTCTAATTACAACATTTATTCATAATATGGTAGTTGGACTCCTAGCTGTCTTCATTGGTGCCGTCTGCTCCTATCTCCGCTAGTCATACCTACTACCTTGCTCATTTGATCGGCTCCCTAACTCGTAGATACCCATGCTGGTCCCACAGTGAGGTGTATCACTCCCCAAAGTGGCAACCCGATACCACTAAAGATGCACGACTTATACCAACATGATGCAACAACGTCTTACCTACCAGCCCGGGCCCGCGCACGCACATGACCCCGTTGGACTTGCGTTGCCACCGCTAACCCGTTTTGACCTCTTACAATCAAACCTAGTAAGTGTGTCTCGTCCTCGATCTAGATCGAGCTCACTTAAATACTAATGGAATTACTGGTTGAAAAGGGTCCCCACACTTGACACAAGCTTTCCACCTATGCCTGGTCCCCACAAGGATTTCCCACTTAACCCCCTCTTATTCATGTCTTCTTACATGTTTCAACTTGGTTAAGCATTTATAATTATATCCCACATGTCACCCATGTTACCCACTTATCAAATCAACATGTGTTATTGGTTAAGCTTGTCTTAACCCTATCTGCTTATCAGATCAATATATATGTGTATATATATATATATATATATTTGGTTAAGCTGGTCTTAACCTTATCCATTTATATATTATTGGTTAAGTTGGTCTTAAACCTATCCACTTAAATATTACTAGCTAAGTTGGTCTTAACTATAGGGTTATAGATCAATATGTATTATTGGCTAAGTTTGTCTTAACCCTATCCACTTATCAGATTAATAAATATTATTGGTTAAGCTGGTCTTAACCCCACCCACTTATCAAATTAATGTATATTATTGGTTAAGCTGGCCTTAACCCTACCTACTTATCATGTTTTATGTATCACTCATATATATATATAGTATAACATGTTTTACTTAATTCATGATTAAGTACATCTTAGTTCACAGATACATTGGTTAAGAGTATAACTCCCAAAGTATCAACCCCGAAGACCGAAATCAACATCAAATTGGTACTCAGAGAATTACTCAACTCAACCAAACTTCTATTTGTCATTCTTATTTGTCCTTGATCGGCATTAATTAATTATTAATGCATAGACCTCTCACATTAAGTCGATTACTTGTGTCCATTGGATATGCAGGGCGGTTCTGGGCAGACTTCCACCACAAGCCAGACTTAACCTCGTGTCTAAGCATCTTTTAATTATGCCTATGACCTCTCACATTAGACTGCCGTTTGCGGTTGCTGGATGTGTCGGGCGGGTCCGAGCAGTCTTATACCACAAACGAGTCTAACCTCGTGTCTTGCGTTTATTACGCATTTAATTTATGCCTTTGACCTCTCATATTAGACTACCGTTTGTGGTTGTTGGATTTGTCGAGCGGGTCCGGGCAGTCTTATACCACAAACGAGTCTACCCTCATGTCTTAGACATTTATTATTACATATTGTTACTCAACCTCAATTTGAATTAATATCCCTATTTCAGATTGTCAATAACTTCCAATTTTAATCCATGTCCATAATTGTCACTTAAATTATGTCCATAATTTCCAGGTATATAAATTATACTAATTAATGTCTCAAATTAATTATATGCTTTTAAAGCCATTTTATGCTAATTCACAATTTGTATAATTAATATTTTCCGATTGTCCCCACGCTATTCATACGTTTTGATATGAAATATGTTAGACTCGCAAATACTCTAACTCATAAAAAGAAAAGAAACATCACAACTTGCATAACACATAAAATAGATCTAACTTGCGAATAAGAATTATAACATAAGTTTGCATAGCCAATAACTTGCATAGGCAATGGACATATAGAACATAAATTTTCATAAACTACCATGGATCTAAATATACATCTAAACATGAAATTGTGAACTTGCATATATGAATATGGGTTTCACCTAAACTTGCATATATGGAATATGGTTTTCACCTAAACTTGCATATGTGGATATAGTTTTCACCCAAACTTGCATATGGATTCCTACAAACTTGCATATGAATTTAAACATGTAAACTAATATCACATGTTTTGCATATAAACTAGCATATGTATATACTTGATTCACATATAAACTTGTGTATAATTCGCATACAGACTTGCATAAGATTCACATACAAACTAGCATATGTAGAAACAGACTTGCATAAGATTCACATACAAACTAGCATATGATTTACATCCCAAACTTGCATATAAACTGATGTCATAAAATGAATCAAGTTAAACATATGTGATTGGACATATGAAATAGATCAACCAACATAAGTTAACAAAACTGTCATATGTTCACCAACAGATGATAATAAAGTTAAGTAACATCACATGATTCAACAGACATGTTCTCATAATCCAAATTATAACTCATCATGATTAATTTATTAATTATTGTGTGAAAGAAATTGTACTCACGAAGACGGACTAGAGAAGAGAATAATTCATTCGTCGTTTATCTTGGAATCATGACTTACAATTCCTAAGCTTTAAGAAGAAGAACTATTCTAGCAGCAGCATGGAGGCCAAGAAATTAATTTAGTTTAGGTTTAGAGCTTGATTCTATGTGTGCTTATATAGAAGTTTAAATCAATATAGGCCGTTAGATTATCATAGGAGCAAATCAGAACCATTCAGACTAGATAGAGTTATCCATAATTTCCACTTATGCCCAAGTGACTCAGCAACAGGTCAGAAAAGACTCAGCAACAAGTCAGAATCGTCACAGTTCAGATCTACCCGAGGGGGTAGGTCGACCCCAAGGTCGACCCCCTGGTCGACCGGTATAGGGGAGGTCGACCCCCTGGTCGACCTGGCCTGGGGTAGGTCGACCTTCCTTGGTATAGGTCGACCTGTCTGGGTTATTTTACTATATAATTTTCTGAATTTCTCTTAAATCTTTTGAAGGCCATAACTCCTTTATACGAAGTCCGATTTACGAAAACATGGACTCTATTCCAAGCAGAATTTCGAGACGAATGCAATGGCGTAACCCATTTTCCTCAATTCTTCTCCTAAAAATTAAGTGTTCTTAAAATTGTTAATTTTAATATTTAAAATTACAGGGTGTTACAAAACCATTAGCCCACCAATGGGCCTTACTAATCAACCCACTAATGAGTACTTAGTCTGTCCAGAAATCATGTAGCACTAAAATAGCAATCCTCTCAAAACACTGAATCAAATCTTTAATGTAACCACTCTACGGAATTGACAACACCATTTCCTTACTAGTGAAATCGATTTCAGCACCTGATTCAATCCGAGTCAAAAGTTATCCCTTATATAAACCGATATGGGAAAAATAGTCACAAATAAAATTGATAAAAATTATGAACATGTCTCACATCCCTATAAACAACATATCAAAATATGAGAATGATCTAACCCTCACGGAATTAAATAAAAATATTTTACGATTCTAAGATATGTAAAATGCGGATCGTTACATGACGATACTCGTAAGCTATTAGACAACTTTAACTATTTATATCTATTGTCACGACCTCAGAATCAAGCATATTTGAATTTAGCACCTGAAACTGTGCTTGGTCGACAAACCTATATAAGACATGCATAAGCTCAAAAATACTTTTTATTTCAAAAAATCAAAGTAGATAAAGATTGAACACATGTACTCATGCAACCCCTCAAGCCATACAAACTGGATTTGTTTATAATCTACAAACTGTTGCGTTTTTGAAATGACGTGAACTGGAATAATAACTTTGTTTACGATCCTTGGAGATTTTGGGTTTTATATAAGACTTTTGACAAAAAATACATTTGAACTGGAATGAATTGATGAGCTTAATAAAAAAAACATGAATACCTAGGACTGTACAAACTTGGAACTATATTCACTAAATCGCATCTAAAGATCTTTTTATCTTAACATTTGAAACTGGAGCCTGAAATTTCTTATCCAGTTCAAACATAAACTTTCACTTATACCCAGAATTCAATATTCTTGTAAAAGATCCTTATATCAAAACCGGTGAGCTTCATGATAGTAGTATATACTTTTGTTAAGGTTCTTCTACTTTCAAATAATTTCCTTTCAAATTATCAACTTATTTCAAAATTTGATTAACTCAATGTCATTATTGAAACTTAACATATATGCATATAGCATAAGCTATTGGATCCAAGAATTTTAACGACCAAAAGCTTTAACATAAGGATTGCGCACTTGGCTTTTAACAGAAAACGATAATTCTATATAATTTGTTACACAATAAAGACTACTTTTGAAATCTTAGCTACTTTTAATTACGCATATACTTTTATTAAAACTTAACCTTTTTAGATAAGTATTAACTTAATTTTAATGTTTAATATCAAACCCCAAGCATCCCAAAAACATAATGTTCTTGCATATCTGTCAGTCTTAAGTATTTATGGACCAAAGACCTTTGAGTGAAAATTACGCATCCGGCTACTCATCTTAAAACAGAATTATGTTTCACTAAAAAGAAATTGCTACTATTTATATTCGAATCAAACATACAAATGAATTTCTATAACTATGGTTATGCAAAAATTGTATTTTTGAAATGTAGTCACAAAATCAAGATAAAATACTCGAGATATTAGAAACAAATTTACATATACACATAGATTTTTGTTTTCTTGCAAAAACAGAAACTACTATTTGCACTTGAATTGATATGTTCAATGCTATATATATACACACACACACACATACAAACATATAATTAATTAATTTGTTAAAACTATGCTCATATTTGAAGTCTTATCTGCTTCAATGGCATGCACGTACTACAACAAAAATACCAATTCGCAATTGTCAAAAACTGTTGTAATAGATTTGCTACAAAAGGCAGCGCTAATCGTTATATCAACAATTTTAATAAATAAGGATAATTTTACAACTAACACTAACAATTTTGAAATATCCTTTCTACAAGTGCCTCAGGCAATTGTGAAATACTTATTCACAACTGTTATTGGTTGCAACAGCCTGCATTTAACGTATCAAAGGATCGTAAAATATTTTTATTTAATTCCCTGAAGGATGGATCATTCTCATATTTTGAAATATTGTTTATGGGGATGTGAGACATGTCCATAATTTTTACCAATTTTATTTATGACCATTTTACCCCTGTTAGTTTTGTACAAGGCATAACTTTTGACTGGCATCGAAGCAGGTGCTGAGATTGATTTCATTGGAAAGGAAATGGTGTTGCCAATTCTGTAGAGTGGTTACATAAAAGATTTGGCTAAGCAGTTTGGGAGGAATTGTTGTTTTTATGTTTCATAATTTTCTGTACAGGTTTTGTGAAGCCAATGACGGGTTGATTTGGGGTGGCCCATTAGTGGGCTGATGGGAGGCTATAAATAAAGGGTTAGAGGCATGGAGAATAATTTACTTTATTCATTCTCTCATTTTATTGAGCTCGTGATCCGCCTTTCTCAATGAAATACACCTTTCCTCCATTAAAATCTAAATCTAAGGAAGAAGATTAAAGAACTGCATCAATCAAAGCTAGATCTACATCAAGGGAAGAGAGATCACATCAAATCAAGATGGTTGAAGAGTATTCTTCGCTGTTTGGATTCGTGATTCATCGTTTTTAAGCTAGGTCGAAGATTTGTTGAGTGATAGGCATCTGCCACACGGATTCAATCAAGTATATGGGTTGTTTGATCATATATTCATCATTTTAAGTTGTTTTAACCTAGATCTATATCATGGTAAGTATATTTTCATATGAATCACCATAGGATCTAATCTATCAACTTAAATCGGTAAATTCTTATGTTAATTCATATGCTTATGCAGGTTAGATTCATTGTTTTAGTTTATGCATTGATTTATCAAGATTTGGTGAATTTTATATGATTATTGATGAATAATTGTCATTTTTATGTTGTTGATGATTTCATAAAATGTTGATGGTTGAATTGAATGATTTGGATGAGTTGTTTGAATCGATATTGTCGTTTGGTGATGGTTTGATCAAGTTTGGAGTTGTTTTGATCGGATTTGGAGTCAGGTCGTTTTTGACCCAAAGAGTCATGCCAGATCGTTTTTGATCCATAGAGCCACGTCAGGTCATTTTTAACCCAGAAAGTCAGGTTAGGACGTTTTTGACCCAAAGATGCTGGTCAGGTCTTTTTTTTAACTAGAGAGTCAAGTTAGGTCGTTTTTGACCCAGAAAGTCAGGTCAGGTCATTTTTGACCTGATGAGTCGGGCTGGAACGCTATGAATCGAATATTGACCAAATGGCTTATGGTTTCGACTCGATGGTGGTTGTGGCTTCGAAGTTAATTCAAGTAGGAATGTTCGAAGTGTTGTGATGTGTTAGTTGATCGTCGAAATGCAATAAATGCAAAGATGACTCAAAGTGATGAGTTGATGGATAATGGTTGCTCGAGAAGGTTTCTTGAACTATGAATAGTTGTCGGGGAGGACGACTAGATATATTGAAGGCTGATAGATTATCGCTGTCATAAGTTTTAGCTGGCTCAAAGCAAGGGTAGAATAGAGGCGCATAAAAGACTGAAATGTTGTTGGTCGAATACCCTAGGCATCGTCGAAAGGCCAAGATACGTATCGTTGAAATGCATATGGAGTTTTTACTAGAGCCGGGGTTACCATTAGCCCTTGATGTATGGCAAGGTTGGCCGTCATACGATTAATAATAGTTTCGAAGCATGATAGGCAGTGATAGCCAGGGTCATGGATGTTGGTTGTTTTGCTTGTGTCATCTCACGTAAGTTGTCTGACGTCAAAGGAGATGTTTCTTGGGTGCTTGTCTTATGTTGGTTCGGGTCTTGTGCTTGATGGATGTTGATCTTGATTAGGATAGTTTACACGAGATATAACTGGTTGTTATGATTGCTATTATCTGGTTACTTCTAACTGTCATGGATGTATAAATGCTTGCTTGTAGAGGCTATCACTATTGGATATAGGGGAAGATGGGTTTGGGTTCTTCTCTGGTGTTTTGGTAGGTTGTTTGGTTGATCTACCTATTCTCATATACTTTATTGATTATGTTAGACAGATGTTTTATCGCTGATTAAGATTGTTATCTGACACAAGGTTTTATATTTCCTCTTATTACCTTGGGTTGTTCATTTGGGTTTGAATGGGCAGACTGAGTAGCAGGTTACAGCGAACAGAGCTTAGCGAGGATGCAGAGCGATGACCAGCAAGAGGCTTGCGTATTAGTATCTATTATACATATTGGATGTTTCCGTTGATATATGCTATGAGTGTTGTAGTGAGGAAAATTTGTACAAACACTTATGTTGTAATCCAAAGATGTATGGATATTCTTTCTAATGGTTATGAGAGTTTGAGTTTCTTCTTAGATATGCTTCACTATTATTGTCTGTTGTATACGTTCTATTATAATTTATCTTTGCGCTGTGAGTTGTATGACAGGTTCCACATTTTGTTATCCTACTCTGAAGATTGTCCATAGCTGCCTGACACATCTTTCAGCGTATTATTCCTCTTGTTTAGTGCAGGAGTTATGGGAGGTCGTCACATTTGGTATCAGACCCTGGTTATCGATTTTAGCCAAAGTTTTAAGATGTGATAACGTATGAGAGACGTACTTGTAGATTTCCGATGGATGCATACTATATGTATATTAGTGTATAGTATAATAGCACTTGAACTCTATAGTAGTTTTTCTCGTAAGTGGCTAATCATTGTATATTACAGATTTAGAATGAGTCGTTGACCATCGAGACACACAGCTAGGGTAGAGAGTGCTCCTGGAGGGGGGAAATGGCGTTATACTACCCAGCTATGTTTGAGGCCATGATGGCAGCGATCATGAGGAGGGTACCCGCTCAGGAGGCAGCTGCGGTAGATTTAGAGGTGCAGGTACCTAGGGTTGTGGATTTCGCGAAGCTGTGCAAGGTCTTCACATCTGTGGGAGGAAAACCGTTCAAGGGGACAGATCTGACTGAAAAAATTCAAAGTTGGTTAGTTGCTTGTGTATGGATTTTTGGAGACTTGGGTATAGATGATGCAATGAAGAGGAAGCTTGCATCGAAACAATTACAGGGTAGAGCCATGGATTGGTGGAACTTTGTTACGCTTGAGACTCCAGAGAATGAAATTACATGGGATCAGTTTCGAGTCAAGTTTGAGACAAATTTTATCTCTACTGCTCAAAAGTCTATTTTGTTCAAGAAGTTTGTGAAGTTGAAGCAAAATGGTCGACTGGTGTTGGAGAATGTTTCTGATTTTGAGGCCTTGTCCAAGTATTCTCGTTCATATATTGACTCTGCTTACCAGAAGAACGAGAAGTTTGTTGCGGGTTTGGATACTTATATTGGGAGGCCATTGGTTGATCATCTGGATGCCCGTATGAGAAAATAGTGGAAAAAGCTGTGAGGCATGAAAGCTTGTTTCCAAAAGAAGAAACTGTTGTTGTGGCAACCAAGGAATCTTCAAAACCACAACAGGGTGGCAATAATAATAAAAGGAGGAAGCAACAATAGAAGAAAGAGAATGATGGCAAAAAAGAAACCTAAAAGCGAGGTGGTTTTCTTTAACTGCTAACAAAAGGGCCATTACTCCAACGAATGTAAAAATCTAAAAGCTGAGAAGAAGCACTTTAAGTGTGGAAAGCTTAGGCATGAAAAGAAGTATTGTCCAAAATCAGCTAAGGGTAAGCAGGTTGTGAAGGCTTTTGCTTTGGAAGTTGTGCCATCTTCTTTAAGGGCTCCTACTACAGAGGAGAAAGGGAAGGGTGTCATCGTCTAAGGTACTCTTTCAGTAAGAGGTGTTTCAGTTCATGTGTTGTTTGATACTGGAGCATCGCATTCATTCATTTGTAATGAGCTTGTATGCCGCTTGGATTTGGAAGTCGAGATTAGTGATAGATCTTTGGTTGTGATTAATCCAGTTGAGGGTTCGTCCATCCTTTGTATGCTTTGTCGTGGTCTAGTGTTATCGATTCATGGTTGTTCCTTTGTGTGTGATTGTTTTGTTTTAAACTTCGCTGGGTTTGGGATCATCTTGGATATGGATTGGCTCAAGAGGTATGCGGAAAAAGTGAATTGCGAGAAGCTTGAGGTAGGAGTCGGGGACGTGAAAGGGTGAAGCGTTTTAATTCGATATAAGCCCGATGATGGTGTCTTCATGGGCTTTTTATATTCGCTTGTGATTTCACAAGAAGCTTGTCATCTGTGCTGATCGCTAATGAGTTTGAAGATGTCTTTGCGGAGGTCAAAGGTTTGTCGCCGCATTGTGAGATTGAGTTTAGAATCTATTTAGTCAAGGGGGCTAGAACTATCATTATGCCTCTTAGGAAAATGGCGTCTAAGGAACAACGGGAGTTAGAGGTGCAAGTTCGTGATCTTTTTGGAAAAGGATTCATTCGAAGAAGCATGTCTGAATGGGGTGCACTAGTTGTATTTGTAACCAAGGCTGACGGATCATTGAGATTGTGTGTGGATTATCGTGAGCTGAACAAGGTGTACAAGAAGAATAAGTATCCGTTGCCGAGGACCGATGACTTGTTCGATCAGCTTCACGAAGCCAAAGTGTTTTCTCAGATGGATTTGGCAATGGGATTTCACCAGTTGAGAGTGGCAAAGGATAGTGTGCCGAAGACTGCTTTTAGGACACCATCCGTTTTCTTTGAATGGTTGGTGATGCCGTTTGGGTTGACTAATGCGCCAGCGTACTTTGCGGATTTTATGAATAGGGATTTCTGAGATCAGTTGAATAATTCATGTTTGTGTTAATGGATGATATTCTGGTTTACTCTCGAAATAAGGAAGAATATAAGACGCACTTGCGAGTTGTTTTGGAAATCTTCGAAAGCATCAGTTGAGAGCTAAGTTTTCGAAGTGTCACTTCAGGAAGAGAGAAGTGAGGTTCTTAGGCCATGTTGTTCCCAATAATGGAATAGCAGTTGACCTCGTTAAAGTGGCAACAATCCAGGACCGGGATAGACCTAAGAATGCGATGGATGTGAGGACTTTTCTTGGACTGGCAGGTTATTATCGTCGTTTTATAAAGGATTTCTCCAAGATAGATGCACCAATAAAAGGATTGGCAAATAAGAACCAATTGTTCACATGAGATGCAAAGTGTGAGCAAGATTTCGGAATCATGAAAGAGATACTAATGAGTGCTCCTGTTTTGACGATTCCGAGTGGGAATGAAGAAATGATGGTATGTACCGATGCATGTGGTACTGGGCTTGGAGCAGTGCTGATGCAAAAGAATAAAGTTATGCCCTACGCATGTCGACAGCTGAAGCCACAGGAAAGGAATTATCCAACTCATGATTTGGAGTTAGCAGCGATCGTGTTTTCTCTGAAGATGTGGAGAAATTACATGTTGGGAGTTCGATTCGAGCTGTTTATGGATCACAATTCATTGAACTTTTCTCCCAAAAGGATTTGAATTTTTGGCAGCAACGGTGGTTACAGTTTCTGGCATCGTATGATTTTAGTATAGCCTATACTCCTGGTAAATGTAATGCAGTGGTGGATGCGTTAAGTCGAAGACAAGCAAGTTTGTAAGCAATGTTTTCAGAATGGAATCACCTCGAGTACTTGGCTGGATTTGATTTTAGGCCTTATTGTGAGTTAGAACCTGAAATGTTGGCAAGATTATCAATAATACCTACTCTCATTGAAAGGATTGGCGAAGGCCAGAAGCGTGATGCAAAGCTTGTTGAAATTATTTAAAAGTTGGAACTAGAGGATAAAGAGTTCGAGATCGACCGAGAAGGTTTGCTTCGGAAACAAGGACAACTGGGTGTTCCTGATATCGATGGGTTGAAAGATGAAGTTCTGGGGGAATGTCATCACACTAAGTTGACGATTCATCCTGGTGGTATTAAGGTGTATCAGGACAAGAATCGAGCTTACTACTAGGAAGAGATGAAAAGGGATGTTGGAAATTTTATTTCCAAGTGCATGAATTGTCAGTTGGTGAAAGCTGAACAGAAGAAGCCGAGTGGGTTGCTTCAGCCGTTGGAAGTTCCTACGTGGAAGTGGGAGCAGATATTGATGGACTACCTCGAAGCAGGGCAGGAAATGAAGGAATTTGGGTTATCGTGGATCGTTTAACCAAAAGTGCAAGGTTTATTCCTGTCAAATCGACTAGCAAAGCACCGAAAGTTGCTGAGCTTTATATTAAATGGATAGTTCGATTCCATGGTATACTGAAGAGCTTAATGAGTGATTGAGATCCATTATTCACGAGTGGGTTTTGGAAGAGTTGCAAGAAGCTTTGTGAAAAAAGTTGTGTTCCAGAACGGCTTATCATCCCCAAACCGATGGTCAAATCGAGAGGGTTAATCGAGTTTTGGAAGATCACCTGAGGGCATGTGTATTGGACTTTGGATGATCAGGGAAGACCATCTACATCTATTTAAGTTTGCGTACAATAGCAGCTACCATTCGAGCATTGGGATGGCACCATACACGGCGTTGTATGGTAGACCGTGTAACTCTCCGGCATGTTGGTTAGAACTAGAGATAAGTTGATACTTGGGCCAGAGATGATCAGAGAGACATCAGATTGTATCGAGATCATTCGACAACGAATGAAGGCATCCCAAGATCGTCAGAAGAGTGATGCCGATAAGCGTTGAAAAGATTTGGAATTCAACGTTGGTGATATGGTTCTCGTGAAGGTTTCACCGTTGAAGCACATTGTTCAGTTCGGAAGCAAAGGAAAGTTAGCTCCAAGGTTCATTGGAACTTTCCGATAATTGAGAGAATTGAAAAGTTCGCGTATAGATTGGATTTACCCAAGAAGATGTCAAGTGTGCACAATGTTTCCATGTGTCATTTCTATGAAAGTGTGTGCATGATTTGAATGTGGTGGTATCTCCAGAGCAATGCGAAGACCTAGAAGTTGAGACCATAGTTACAAAACCTCGTAAGCTGCTTCGCGTTATAGGGAACGACACGAAATAGCTTGAGAGGGAGACGGTTAAGCTATTCAAGGTACAATAGAGTGAGGATGATGATGATTGTAGGTAAGAAACGGTAGAGAAGATGAAGGTGACCCATCCAGAACTCTTTGTTGGTATGACCCATAAGTGTCGTGTCATTCTTACCCCGTTGTAACTTATACTATTATTATTGTTGTTAGAATTCTACATGCTAGGATAAGGCTATGGATTCATGACTTGATGGATGCTAGTTGGATGGTAAATTGGTTGCAAATGGATGATAGGCATGCAAAATTATTTGGTTGCTTCTGTTTGCTTGGGATTTCGGGGGCAAAATTCCTAGAGAGGGGGAGGGAGAATGTAATAGCCCGCATTTTACGTATCATAGGATCGTAAAATATTTTAATTTAATTACTTGAGGGTTGGATCATTCTCATATTCTGATATGTTGTTTATAGGGATGTGAGATATGTCCATAATTTTTACCAATTTTATTTGTGACCATTTTTCCCCTATTAGTTTTGTACAAGGCATAACTTTTGACTGAGATTGAATTATGTGCTAACATCAATTTAACTAGAAAGGAAATGGCGTTTCCTATTCCGTAGAGTGGTCACATTAAAGATTTGGTTCAGCGGTTTGGAAGGAATCATTGTTTTTGTGTTTCATAATTTTTTGTACAGGTTTTGTGAAGCAATTGATGGGTTGATTTGGGCAGGCCCATTAATGGGCTGATGGGAGGCTATAAATAGAGGGTTAGAGGCATGGAGAATAGTTTACTTTCTTCATTCTCTCATTTGGTTGGGCTCGTGATCCTCCTTAATCAAATACACCTTTCTACCATTAAAATCTAGATCTAAGGAAGAAGATTGAAGATCTACGTCAATCAAAGCTAGATCTACATCAAGTGAAGAGAGATCTCATCAAATGAAGAGGTTTGAAGAGTATTCTTCGTTGTTTGGATTCATGATTCATCGTTTTTAAGCTAGATTGAAGATTTAGTGAGCCATAGGCATCTCTCAGACGGATTCGATCAAGTATATGGGTCGTTTGTCATATGTTCATCATTTTAAGTTGTTTTAACCTAGATCTATATCATGGTAAGTATATTTTCATATGAATCACCATAGGATCTAATCTAGCAGCTTAAATTGGTAAATTCTTATGTTATTTCATATGCTTATGCAGGTTAGATCCATAGTTTTAGTGTATGCATTGATTTATCATGATTTGGTGAATTTTATATGATTATTGATGAATAATTGTCATTTTGATGTTGTTGATGATTTCATAAAGTGTTGATGGTTGAATTGAATGATTTGGACGAGTTGTTTGAATCAATGTTGTCGTTTGGTGATGATTTGATCAAGTTTGGAGCGATTTTGGTCAGATTTGAAGCCATGTCGTTTTTGACCCAGAGAGTCAAGTCAGGTCATTTTTTACCAAGAAAGTCAGGTCAGGTCGTTTTTGACCCAAAGAGGCAGGTCATGTCGTTTTTCTGACCTAGAGAGTTAGGTCAGGTCGTTTTTGACCAAGAAAGTCATGTCAGGTCATTTTTGTCCTGATGAGTCGGGCAGAAACACTATGAATTGAATATTGACTTAATGACTTATGTTTTCGGCTCAATATTGGTTGTGGCTTCGAAGTGAAATCAAGTAGGAATGTTCGAAGTGTTGTAATGTGTTCGTTGATCATCGAAATGCAACAAATGCGAAGATGACTCAAAGTGGTGAGTTCATGGATAATGGTTGCTCGAGAAGGTTGCTTAATCTATGAATAGCCGTCAGGGAGGATGACTAGAGATATTGAAGGCTGAGAGATCATCGTTGTCGTAGGTTCTAGCTAGCTCAAAGCAAGGGTATAATAGGGCGCCTAAAAGACTGGAAGGTTGTTGGTCGAATACCATAGGCATCGTTGAAAGGCCTAGATGCGCATCATTGAAAGGCATATGGAGTTTTTGCTAGAACAGGGGTTACCATTAGCCCTTGACGTATCGCAAGGTTGGCTATCATACAATTAACAATGGTTTCGAAGCAGGATAGGTAGAGATAGCCAGGGTCATGGATATTGGTTGTTTTGCTTGTGTCGTCTCAAGTAGGTTGTCTGGCGTCGAAGGAGATGTTTCTTGAGTGCTTGTCTGATGTTGGTTTTGGCCTTTAGGTCTTGTGCTTGAGGGATGTTGATCTTAATTAGGACGGTTTACGTGAGAAATAACTAGTTGTTATGATTGCTATTGTCTGGTTACTTCTGATTGTCGTGGATGCAATGTTGCTTCTAAATGCCTTCTTGTAGAGTCTATCACTACCGGATGTGGGGAAGACGGGTTTGGGTTCTTCTCTGGTGTTTTGGTAGATTGTTTGGTTGATCTATTTATTCCCATATACTTTATTGATGATGTTAGATAGTTCTTATCGCTCATTAAGACTGTTGGCTGACTCAAGGTTTTATGTTTCCTTTTATTACCCTGGATTGTTCCTCCAGATTTGGATGGGAACACTGAGTTGCAGGTTATAGGTTACAGAGCTTAATGAGGCGAGGATGCCTAGCGATGACGAGTAGGGGGCTTGTGTATTAGTCTCTATTATATATATTGGATGTTTCCGTTGATATATACTCTGAGTGTTGTAGTGAGGCAAATTTGTACAGACACTTATGTTGTAATCCAAAGATGTATGGATATTATTTCTGGTGGTTATGAGAGTTTGAGTTTCTGCTCAGATATGCTTCACTATTATTGCCTGTTGTATATATTCTATTATAATTTATCCTTGCTTTGTGAGTTATACGATAGGTTCCGCATTTTGTTATCCTACTCTGATGATCGTCCATAGCTGCTTGACACGTCTTTCAGCGCATTATTCCTCTTGTTTAGTGCAGGATTTATGGGCAGTCGTCAGATTGGCAATTGTAAAAGGGTCCTACTACAACTAACGATGATAGTTGCAATAACTTTTTTTGCAGTTACCATTATCGTTGTGGTTCATTTTTTTTGTAGTTACTATCAACCACAAATTTCATAATCTTATAATTATAAACCAATATTTTTCTAATAATAACCACAATCATTCATAAAATTTTAAAATAATATAAAGCAATCATATTCAAAAAATTGAAATAATTGCAAATATTTGGAAATAAGAGGTCTATTTAGTGTATATTTATTATTACACGATAAATAAAATTTCTCCTACTTTTCTTTATACAACAACAAGCGCGTTTAACGTACTAGCATGTCTTCATTCACAAAACCCTGTATTTCATAAAAAATAAAAATGCTTATTTTTGCAACTTTTTTTTTTTGAATAAAACTATGTACTTCATTTATACATAAGAAGTACATAAACGAGAAGCTTAGCAAAAAAGACTTACAACAAACGAATACTATACAAAAAAACAACTAACTGCCAAGCTTATCAAAGACAAACCCTTACAAACACCATGACAGACATAAAAAACACACAACAAAAACATACGAAAAGCACAACAAAATCTCATTAAGCCCAAAATCCCATAAATAAAACACCACCAGAGATAAGCACACAAAAGCTTGAAAAATAGAAGCAAGGATCCTTGGCACAGAGCAATCTTCAACTAACAAAACCACCAAGAACAAGACAACCCATATATGCCATACAGCGAACCCATAGTTGAAAACTGCACCATTCATGTAAACCAAGCATTCTCTGAAAAGCCAATGCTACACACTGCATCAGAGTTGCTCCAAAATAACATCTGATATAACTAGAGAAATACTACAAAGCCCCATCACCACAACAGACACAACAAAAAGTAAAAAACAACAGCTCACTTCTTAGATATACCCTCACACATAACTCCACCAGGAATGCCTCCTTCATCCTTTACTTTACATGTTTTTGATTTGGATATTGTCTGTTGTAACTGAGATACTAATTTCACCCACTAAGGGTTGGTTTCCAATTACGGTTCAGTGTATATCAAATTACTGCCCTCTTTAAACTTACCTGCTTTAAACTTGTTTCTTTTCCTCTTGAAACTACTAGAGGAGCTATCTAACTCGTCCATTATATTATCAGCTACATCATTAAAATGAACCTTATTACTTTCATCAATATTTCTATCACTATCATATTGAGCTTCTATATATTAGTATCCTTGTCATTCTTATTCACCTGATCATAACCATCTTGCATGTAAACGTAACTATTTGATAACTCTTCTGGAGTCTTAGATCCTTCAACCTCATGCTTCTCTCATCGAATAAAGTGTAAATTATTGTTTTTGACATTCCAAATTGTGGTTGTTTTTCCCTATGATGACAACCCCATACCTATTGCACTAAATAAAAGAAAAGTGTGTTGCATGACGCGCTAGGATGATAAGGGATGATCGTCATGGAAGATAAACCAAAACATAACCTTTCGTATAACTCACAACGCATGATAATATATAGTAATAGAATATATAATAGGATACAGTAGTGGACATCGCAAAGCAGGAAATCCCATCACCATAAAAATCTCAAAATATACAGTACCAACTTAGTAACTGAATATCTGAATATATTGTGCATCACTACATCCCTCATAAGAGTGTATAAATGTCAAAACAACGGAAATTGTCCTAGTACTATATAATAAGAATAGTAGTACGCTAGCCTCCTGCTCGTCATCGCATAGCATCATCGTCACCAACCCATCACCTGTTGCTCAATCTACTCAACAACATCATCGATGAGTATCCTAAGGTAATAAGAGGATATATAAAACTTTGTGTCAGACAACAGCTTGGTATGAACAATAAAAGATCAACAATAGCTACAGAGGATAATATGATAATAGAAAGTTCAAGTCTCAGCTGACATGTCCCTACAACCAATGAGTTAGCACATAATAATCACATTAAATATACTACTCAAGCACACTGAAATAGATATGAGTCTAAATAGGATTCCCAAACCCCACTTCTCTACAGTAACCTATGGTGATAACATACCCAGAGAAATAGTAGAGAACACACAAGCAACCATAGCATCCAAAACAAACAATAACTTAGTTAACAACAACTAAAGCTTTGAATGCGTTGACATCCGAATGACTGGCCATTGCCATCCGTTAAGGGCTAATGGACACCCCAGATCTAGTCATGCTACCATGTTTGTGAAACCCATAGTTCAACACGCCTGCCTTTAGGACCTAAGTGTTCAGCAACTAGGTACTAATACGGAGCTACCCAGAATACTTGATCTACCAGATCCTAATGGATGTCCCCACGATAACCCTGCTTTGACTTTGCTAGAATCCTTCAATCAATCAACTATTATTTCTCACTTTCGATCACATGAGCTATCCACGAATCCCTCTTTTATCTCGAGTCTCACTCGAGTCGGTCCATTATTACGTAGCCTCATTCCACCTTGAGCTACCTACCGCATTCACCTTTAACCACTCCCGCTTGAGTTCGCAATTGAAGAATCAATCCCACTTTGATGATAACTTCTACCTTGTAGATGCTATCAATAAGAAAAGACCACTAACAACTTCTTGAAGACCCCTTGTGTTCTACTCTAGGACCCCCGTTCCCTAATTCCTTACCCGGACGGATCGTTACTGATCCATCCCCTATGGATCGGTACCGATCCATACACTTAGCCAATATTGGCTAAGTGTCTAGGGCCCCTGCATTCATGCTTAGAGTACTTCCCTGCAGTCTAATTTCATAGCCAACTCCTCTCTGAAGTCTTCTATGTCGTTACATTGACGAGTATTCAAGCGTTTGCATTTTAATCCATCTGATGTACCTCAAAATTTGCACATGACCTAAGGACCTCTCGAAGCCATGCATAAAGTTTTGGCTCTCCATGTGCAATAGTGATGGATCAGTACCAATGCATAAGCTATGGATCAGTATCAATCCATGTATTTAGAAGACTTGGGCACAAAAATTTCTAAGTGCAATCCCTACATCCTCCTGAGCTCCTCCTCCAAGTTTCCTCTGAATCTAATCATTTGAACCTCTGATTCGTTATGTTCTTCAATCCTAAGTCCTATGACACATAATTCGAAATGAAAAAATCAATCATAACATACAATTAAGTCATTTAAACAATAATTCATCCAATTTCGAACATGAATAATCATTTGAATATAAACATACATGGATCACAACACAAAAATCATATATTTAATGCAACTTGGATCTTAACATATGTAAAAAATAACGGATCTAACGGTTTACATGATATATGATCAAATTAGATTATCCTATGGCGTATTGATCTAAAATAAGAGTATATGATCTAAATTTTCAGAGAAATTAACATATAGGGTGAAAAATGATCCTAATTAACACATATAATGCGTAGTAACCGTGTGAGAGATCACTATCACACACCAAAACCTAGATCCGGTGCAATTTAGATGAAATCACATTTAAACAAC
Organism: Allium sativum; assembly: GCA_030737875.1. NCBI lineage: Eukaryota > Viridiplantae > Streptophyta > Magnoliopsida > Asparagales > Amaryllidaceae > Allium > Allium sativum. Next base: position 972,239,478 of record CM060915.1, on the reverse strand, counting down.
GAAGAAGTCCATGGAATATGGTGTAAAACAATAAGATCCAATCCTCCTAGATGCAGATCTTGCCTCTAGATGCATCCTAGAATGATTTAGAGAAAAAATAGGGTTTAGAGAGATTATGCTGAATCGAAGATTCAGAGAAGCCCAACTTAATAAAATGAGGAGAAGTACCCTAACTATCTCCTCAAACCGTTTATTTATAATTGCAATTCATTAGTCTAATAGGTTCACTAATCAGCCACTAGCTATTAATTAAGCTTCCCAGCATTAATAAAAAAATAAAATGGTGATTTCTCTTTAAAACCTGAGCCAAATATTTATTGTGACCGCAATATGGAATGACCAACTACCATCCCGATCCAATGAGACAAATTACGGAAAAATTTGTTCCCTAGAAAAGTTACAGTTAAAACAGTAAGTCACAGAGGTAAAACGATCACAAAATGATTCAATAAAAATCATGGACATGAATCAGCCTCCTCCCCCATAAACAACATATTAAAATATGGGAATGATACGACCATTAAAGAATTAAATAAAATTATCTTACGATCCTACAATACGTAAAATACGAGTCCTTACATTCTCCCCATCCCCTTTCCTTTATAAATTTCATCCACGAAATTCCATGCAAACATAGTATCTTGTATGCCTACCATCTAGGAGTAACCAATCTATCATTCAATCTAGCATCCAATAGTCCATAAAACCAAAATCCTACCTTAGTCTGTAGAACTCTAATAGTACGAGACACAATCGCACAAGTAAGATACAATATATGGGACGCACCACTCAAAGAGTTCTGGATAGGTCGACTTCATACTTTCTTCTGTTTTCCATGTACAATCGTCATCATTCTCGCTCCATTGTACCTTGACTAGATTAACAACCTTCCTCCAAAGTTGTTTCATGCCACTCCAACAACGTGAAGCAACTTATGAGGTCTAAAAACTTTCGGGTTTACCTCCAAGTCTTCCATTTGATCTGTAGATACCACCTTACTTTGGTCATGCACAAACTTTCATAGATATGACAAATGAAAACATTGTGCACACCAGCCATTTCTCATGTAGATCCACTCTATAATTGAGCTTCCCAGTATGCTCTATAATCGGAAACGGCCCAACAAATCTCGGAACTAATTTTACTTTCCATCCAAATCATACAACATTCCATAAGGATAAAACCTTAACAAATATCAAAATCCCTATCGAGAATTATAAATCTTTTCTCCTTCTATCGGCTTAACTCTTCGGCGATTTTGGGCTTCCTTCATTCGTTGCCAAATGATCTCAATCTTGCCTGTCATTTCCCTTATCATTTCTGGCTAGTACCAACTTCTCTCCTGTTTCTATCCAGTAGAATGGTGAATTGCATGGTCTGTCGTACAATGCCTTATACGATGCCATACCATTACTCGACTGATGGCTATTATTGTAAGCAAACTCAACCAAATGAAGATGGTCTTCCCATGATTTCTAAAATCCAATACGGAAGCTCTAAGAAGATCTTCTAATACTTGGTTGACTCTCTCTATTTGACCATCAGTTTAGGGATGATAAGTCGTACTCATGTGTAGCACTCTTCCTAATGTTCTTGCAAACTCTTCCATAATCCACTGGTAAACAAATGATCTCAATCACTTACAATACTCTTAGGTATTCCATGAAAACGAACTATCCATTTAATATACAATTCAGCTAACTTGGATGCCACCCTAGTAGAAATGACAGGAATAAATCTTGTGCTTTTGTCAAGTGATCCACAATAACCAATATACCATCATATCATGTCCTAGTCCTTGGCAAACCATTAATAAAATCCATAAATATTACCCTCACTTCCACATAGTAACTTCTACTCATTGTAATAACCCATCATCTTCTTCTGCCTAGCTTTAACTAACTAGCAGTTCATGCATTTCAAGATGAATCTTCGAAACACCTTTCATACCATCCTAGTAGTAAACTCCTTTCATATCTCGATACATTTTATTACCACCTAAATGAATAGTCAATCTATAGTGATGACATTCTCTCGGTACTTCATCCCACAATCCATTTATATCAGGAACAACCAGTATTCCATTCTTGCAAAGTCAACCATCTCGATCGACTCCATATCTCTTCATTTCCTCGGACTCAACTCTCATTTCCAATCTCTGAATGATCTCAATAAATTTAGCGTTACGTTATTGTCTTTCGCCAATCCTTTCAATGAGAGTAGGTCTAATCGATAAGCTTGCCAACATTTCAGGCTCCAATGCACTAAGGCTTGAAATTAAATCCGTCCAAATACATAAGGCACTTCCATTCAGTAAACATGCCTCTCAAACTTGCATGTCTTCTACTTAATGTATCATCCACTGCATTACCTTTTTCTAGAGTATATGCTATACCAAAATCATATGAAGCTAGAAATTCTAACTAACATTGTTGTCGAAGATTCAAATCCTTTTGGAAGAAGAGATACTTCAATGACTTATGATCCGTGAGTGGCTCGAACCTTACTCCCAGCAGATAATGCCTCAATATCTTCGGAACAAACACTATCGCCGCTAACTCCAAGTCATGAGTCGGGTAATTCCTTTCATGTGGCTTTGGTTGTCGACTTGTATAAGGCACAACTATATCTTTTCAGCATTAGCACTATTCCTAATCCAATACCGCATGCATTGATCTGCATGCATCGATATACATAACTATCTCAACGTTTATGCTCGGAATAACCCATACAGAAGAACTCGTTAATCTCTCTTTCAAGACCACAAAAGCAGGGTCACATTTCGCATCCCATGCGAAGACCTGATTCTTCTTTGTCAATCTAGTCAATGGTGCATCCATCTTCGAAAAGTCCTTGATAAAAAGTCGAGAATATCCAGGTAAACCAAGAAAACTCTTAACATCCATCGCATTTTTAGGTTAGTCCTAATTTTGGATCACTACCATCTTAGCGAGATCCACCACTATTTCTTGTCCCAATAAGACATGTCCTAAGAATCTCACTTCTTCCTTCCAGAAGCGGCACTCTGAGAACTTAGCTCTCACCTGATGCTTTTGTAAGATTTCCAAAACAGTTCTCAAATGCTTCTTGTGTTCTTTCCCAGTTCTGGAATAAACCAATATATCATCTATGAACATATGCACGAACTTATTCAACCAATATATGAAAACTCGATTCATAAGATCCACAAAATATGTTGGTGTGTTAGTCAATCCAGTGGCATCATCATCCACTCGTAAAATCTGGATGGTGTCCTAAAAGCATTCTTCGACAAATTATCCTAACCACTCTCAATTGGTGAAATCCCATTGCCAAATCCATTTGGGAAAACACCTTGCCTTCGTGAAGCTGATCAAACAAGTCATCAATCATCGACAATGGATATTTATTCTTTTTGGTTTCCTTATTCAGTTCATGATAATCCACACACAATCGCATGACCCATCAGCCTTAGTCGCAAACACTACTAGTGCACCCCATTCTGATACACTTCTCCGAATGAATCATTTACTCAAAAGATCGTTCACTTTCATCACTAACTCTCAATATTCTCTAAGTGCAATTCTCCTAAGGGTAATAACAATAGGTCTAGCTATGTTCACTAGATCAATTTAAAACTCAAATTCCCTTTGTGGCGGCAATCCTCTGATTTTGTCAAACACATAGAAAAATTCTTTAATGATCGACATAGATGACAGCCCATCCCATGGAATTGCAAGCGAATATAAAAAGCTAACTAGGACCCCATTCTTTGGCAAGCAGAGTATCATAACCGTTCGCCCTTTGATATTCTCATTTGTCACCTTGAACTTCTCGCAATCCACTATAGCCGCATATCTCTTGAGCCAGTCCATACCTAGAATAATCCTGAACCCAGTGAAGTTCAAAAGAAAACAATCATACATAAAAGAGAAACCATGAATCGATAAGACTAAACCATGAAAAATCATACAAAGACTAAACGATCACCCAACTAGATTAGTCATAATCAATAGTTTATCAACAATCTCAGGTTCTTAAAGCTAACTTGCAAATAAGCTCATTACAGATAAAAGAATGTGATGCTCCAATACCAAACAAAACTCAAACTGAAACACCTCTGAAAGAAAGCATACCTTGCCTAACACACTCTTCCCTTTCTCTACTGTAGTTGGATCCCTGGAGGAAGATGGCACAACATCCAGTGTATATTCCTTCACAACCTGCTTATCCCTTGGCAGCTCTGGGCAGTTCTTCTTCAGGTGCCCAGTCTTATAATATTTGAAACACTTCCTCTCTATCTTAGGAGCTTTTAAATCCTTAAAATAATGGTCCTTCTCATGACAGTAAAAGCAGATAACCTCACCCTTAGGTTTATTCTGGTCATTCTCCCCTTATCGTTGTTGTTTCCTCTTCCCATTCCACTTATTCTTATTCCCACCGCCTTGTTGTGGCTTCGACTCTTCCTTACTTTCAACAACTCCATCTTTCATCGGGAACAAGTTCAAGTGCCTTAATGCTTTTTCAACTAACTTCTCGTATGGATCCTCAATATGATCCACTGGTTTTTCTCCAAGACACTCATCCAATCCCATAATAAACTTCTCGTTCTCCTAATATTGAATCTGAATATAAGAATGGTTATACTTAAACAAAGCCTTAACCTCTGCTACATACTCACTCATAGGCCTTCCACCTTGTTTCAACTCAGCAAATATCTTGAAGAGATTTGACTTTTGGATCGTAGAAATGAACTTCTCCTCAAACATAGTCTTAAACAGTTCCCAAGTATTATGGCCCTCCAGAGTCTTAAGAGTAATGGAGCTCCACTGATCCATTGCTCACCCTTAAAGCTACCTCGACGCGAGCTTCCTCTTCACTGCGTTGTCGATCCTTAAATCTTCGAAGATGAGAACATAATTATCCAACAAATTTCGAACTTCGATCGAAGGTTCCAAATGGCTTGCTACCTGGATAGGTATAATCCTTGCACTACTTGGCGAAATCAGCTACACAAGGTTCTTGCTCAAGAGCACCACCATCTACTGCCGCCTCTGTAGTGGGTATCCTTCACATGATCGACGCCATCATAGCCTCGAATATAGATGGAAAATTGGTATAGCAGCTTCTGATTTACTATCCTCATCTACTCCTCCAGTACCAGCCTCATCCCTAGCAGCGTTCCTTGCATTTCGATGACTCGCTCTTTATCTGAAACAAGAATGACCAATCCTTATCAATTAAAGGTCACAACGGTGCTTAAGTGCTTATTAATCTACTATACTATATATATATATATTACAATATAGTTATCATCTAAATAAAATGACAAGTGTGTCTCTCATATACCTGTACCTGTGGAACTGTGGGTAATATCGATTAATCAAAGCTCTAATGCCAAGTGTAATGACCACCCTATACCTCTTGCACCAAACATATGAAACGTGTGTTGCATGATGTGCTAGGAAGATAAAGGATGATCATTAAGGTAGATAAACCGAAACATAACATGTCGTATAACTCACAACGCATGGATATTATATAATAATAAAATATAAAACAGGATGTAGTACTGAAGCATAACAAAGCAGGAAATCCCAACTCCATAAAAATCTCAGAATATCAATAACAAAGTAGCCTCAATAACTGAATATCAGAATACATCATGCCTCATTACATCCTTCATCAAAGTATGTAAATGTCAAAATAGAGGAAACCATCCAAATAGCAATACAATAAGAATAGGAGTATGCCAGCCTCCTGCTCGTCACTACATGGCATCATCATCACCAACCTATCACCTGCTACTTAATCTACTCATCAGCATCATCGATGAGCATCCCAAGGTAAAAAGAGGAGACATAAAACCTTGGGTAAGACAACAGTCTAGTTTGAGTGATAAAAGATCAACAACAGCTACACAGAATTATATGATAACACACAGTTCAAATCTCACTTGAACTGTCCCTATAACCAAAGAGGTAGAACATAATAATCATATTAGATATGCTACTCAAGAATAGGATTTCCGGTCCCTGCTTTTCTTCAGTATCCTATAGTGATAGCCTACCTAGAGAAATAGAAGAGAATACACAAGCAACCATAGCGTCTGTAACAAACAATAACCTAGCTATCACTGACTAAAGCCTTGAACAAGTTGACATCCAATGACTGGACGTTTTCATCCTTAAAGAGCTAACGGAAAAACCGGATCTAGTCAGACTACCGTATATAAGGAACCCATATTTCAACACTTATGCCTTCAGGTTCCAAGTGTCGGCAACTAGATACTAATAAGCTACCCAGGGTATTCGAGCTCACCGATCCTAGCGGACGTCCCTGTTGATATTAAGAATTTGATTGATGCCAACAAAAGAAGTTGAAATGGAAATCATGTTATAGAGATAAGGTTTTACATATATATAAATTGAGTTGTGTTAGAATCATGTTAAAATCTATCCTCAAGTATAATACGAAAAGTGTGTGTATATATATATATTCATATGGCTGAAAAAAGCCAGAAGTGTACAAAATAAGCTCTACCAATCGACTGGTAGAGAATTGACCAGTCGAGTGGTCAGAGAAATTTTGTACACAAAGGCTAGTTTTGAAACATGTTTTTATTTATACGATTTAAAGTTTAATTCAACGAGTCAACTAATGTTTTTTTTTCAATCGACTGATTCGACCCAGAAACTATTTTATGAAGAGTCACCATCTTTCATGAAGAGATTTCTCTTCAATAATCAATGGAAATGGACACAACTTTTTGTAGAAACTCTTCATGAAGTAATGCTACTCTTTTAATATTATATAAACACTTCAAACATGTTTTTCAAATCACCAATTTCTATTTATATTCTCTCTATTTTCTGAAAATAACTTCTATGTACTTTGCAAACAAAAACTCTCCAAATTCAAGTTACTTATTGAATCCTTGATAATACTTTTCATATCTTGATTCAACAAGTAACTAGCTTCCTTAAAATCTTTGCAAGCATTTCAAATACTATAGGATAAGATTATAGGAAGGGTGTAATTAAACTATTGACTATCTGTGTTGATCAAAGAACACAAATCAGAAGTCAAAACAATTGTAATTGTTGAAGTCCTGTGTAGTTGCTCAGGCGAGAGGAATCCTTGTTGGGGCTCGGGCGTACTGACCTATTCCTCCGGGTTAAAAGAGGGCGTGATAGTGAATTCCGACGAGGAGCTTCGGGAGTGGACGTAGGGCAAGAAATCTGAACCAGTATAATATTCCTGATGTCGTTTCTTATTGCATTTACTTTTGATATATGTCTATAGCTTAGCTTTTTACCTACATAACTATTGTATATTAGCTAGTTAGTATATCATCTATATTTCCGCTATATCCATATAGATCCTGCTTAAGTTGTACACATTGACTTTTCAATTGGTATCAGAGCCTGGTGTTCTAGAGATCGTAAAAACATCCTAGAATAAATGGCAATAAAGAAACCTTGTCAAGGGATTAGAAAATGGAAGTGCAACAAAGCAGAATCAAGAGAGCAAGGAAGCAAATGTCTCATGGCTAAAATCAGATCACAATTAGTATGTGTAGATTCATTATATAAAAACCTTTTGTTAGACCGTGAAAAATTGTTAAAAGATTTTAAAAGTTTAGGTAAACTAAATGCAGTTATTTTAGCCAAGTATAAAGATTGCGACCAAGAAAATTCCAAACTAAAAGAGGAAAACAATTTTTTAGTTAAAGAAGTCAAATGTTTTGAAAATTCCTTAGAAGAGCTTGTTTTTCAATAAGATTTCCTTCAAAAAGAAAATGATTGACTAGAAGATAAAAACAATACTCATTTAAAGGAAATTGATGGTCTCCAAAATAAAAATACATCATTGGACGATTCTTTAAATAATTCTAGTTCTTTAATTTTGTCTCTTGAAAAAGAGAAAGAGGCTTTAACAGAAAAGAATTTAGAATTATCTAAAGAATGTGAGATTTTTAAAGTTAATAATAATATTTTGCAGAAAGTAATTACTGAATCAAAAGAAAATGTTGAAAAATTACAATCATCTTTAGATAATTCAGAATCTCAAACTAATCGTCTCGAAAATGAGAATAGTACTTTAAAAAGGAAGATTTTTGAATTAAATAAGGATATTGATAACAAAGTTTCTTTTGAAAATATCAATCGCAACTATGGAATCAAATTTGAAAAATGTACAAATAAGTTCATGAAATTTAATAACGTTCAAAATGATTTGAAAATGATCTTATCTAGATCTCGATCTTTACATGACAAAAGTGGTTTAGGATATAATAAAACCTATGCACATTAAAGATCCAATCATTGTAGAAACTCGAATACTTCTTTGACTAGAGATCTTCATAATAAATCTAGAAGTACGAAAAGAAATATCAATAGAAATTATTTAAGTATCTGGGTTCATGTAAATTGGAAAAACAGAAGAAAAAAATATTGATGATTATTTTGATTTAGTGGTTAATAATGAAAATTTTGTCTTTAAAGGTTCTATTAAACCATCTTGGGTATGGTTAACTTTCATCTAACCCCTGGACCCAAAAGAAACAAGTGGGTACCAAAGTATATACATAATATTTTTTGCAAGTACACCACAACAAAGGGAATACTATTTTGGTATCTCTATCGGTCGTACAACAAATAGTCTCGTATGCTCTTTGAAAACTATTTATGCTTGTTTTCTCTTATTTTTGCTCGATTACTACTTTATCATGTTACATATTCTTTTTAATCGATGACAAAGGGGGAGAAATATTATGAAATATATATGCATTATATGCTAACATTTTGTTATAGGGAATCAAAATGGTAAGATTTTAATTTTATCGAACTAAAAAAATGTTGCAGAAATTCAGGGGGAGAAAATCAGATATGTTGTCATCAATTAAAAAAGGGGAGAATGTTGATATCATGATTTTGATTAACACCAACAAAAGGAGTTGAAATGGAAATCATGTTATAGGGATAAGGTTTTACATACATATAAATTGAGTCGTATTAGAATCATGTTAAAATCAATCCTCGAGTATAATACGAAAATTATATATATATATATATATATATATATATATATATATATATTCATATGGCTTTAAAAAGCCAGAAGTGTACAAAATAAGCTCTACTAGTCGACTGGTAGAGAATTGACCAGTCGACTGGTTAGAGAAATTTTGTACACAATGGCTAGTTCTGAAACATGTTTTTATTTATATGATTAAAATTTTATTTCAACCAGTAAACTAATGATTTTTTTTACTAGTCGACTGATTCAACCCAGAAATTATTTTATGAAGAGTCACCATCTTTCATGAAGAGATTCCTCTTCAATCATCAATGGAAATGGACACAACTTTTTATAGAAACTCTTCATGAAGGAATGCTACTCTTCTACTATTATATAAACACTTCAAACATGTTTTTTCAAATCACCAATTTCTATTTATATTCTCTCTATTTTCTGAAATTAACTTCTATATACTTTGCAAACAAAAGCTTTCCAAATTCAAATTACTTATTGAATCCTTGATAATACTTTTCATATCTTGATTCAGCAAGTAACTAGCTTCCTTAAAATCTTTACAAGCATTTCAAATACTCGAGGATAAGATTATAGGAAGGGTGTACTTAAATTGTTGACTATCTGCGTTGATCAAAGAACACAAATCAGATGTCAAAACACTTGTAATTGTTGAAGTGATTTGTAGTTGCTCAGGCGAGAGGCATATGTTAGGGACTGCATAATGTATCGCTCAGGCAAATCAAACACTAGAGGAGGGGTGAATAGTGTTTGTAGAAATTTAAAAAAACTGAAAGTTAGAGAGAACTATGGGATGAATCAAACACCACAAACATAGACACAGATTCAAACGCAGAGGCAAAATAAACAAAAACAAAAATGCAGAAAAGGAAAGAAAACACGGATTTTACTGGTTCGGACTACTCCTACGTCCATTCCCATGCAACGCTGGGTTGTGCAGAGTTTTATTACTCTTTCAATAGTCAATTACACCCTCCTTGATTTCACGGCTCATATGGAGACACTGATTCCTACTTTTTTGATTTCACGACTCACAAGAACACACAAACTCCTATTTCCTTGATTTCACGACTTTAAGGACACACCGACTCCTCTTTGACTCACAATAAGGTTTATTCAACCCAATCAATTACAAAACATCCCTATAACTCTTCAATAGCACTTGATTCAGAGAGTAGAGAGTAGAGAGTGTAAAGAGAAGAAGTTTTATCAAAATAGAATTGAATTCGGTAGAGTATAAGTGTAAAAACCATAAAAATGATTAAGAATAATGGTGGGATGAAAGAAGATGAAGATGGAGAAGAAGAGTTGTTAGAAAATTCGGTTTTAACCTCTTTTTATAAGTTATGAAGGTTTGCAACGGTTCTAAAGCATTTCAAATAATGAAAAGACACTTCCCTTCAAATTTAGAAAAATAGCTGTTATATGTCGACATACATATTTTGCTATGTCGACATAGCCATGTGTAAATTTTATTTTCAAAGCATTTTTCAAGTATTTTGATATTAAATTAATTCTGAAAATTCTTGAATAAAATTCTAATGTTGTAAATCAATAGTATATGATAGAAAAACATATGAAAATATATTTTTAAACTATATAAATATATTTATAAAATTATAAGGTTTTAAACTATATAAAATATAAACAAAGTATATATATAAACCTTAAGTTTGAAAACCAAAGAAGAATAAATAGAAAAACAAAATAGATATGATTGAGGATAAAAAGAAAACAAAAATAGAGAGGATTGAGGATAGAATCGAAAATCAGAATTTGAATTGAGTTTGAATTTGAACCTGGAGTGCTATTTGGAGTCTTACAAAATCTAGACTCTATAAAAATATTATTCTTAAACTCTTGAACTCTTGAAATCTTGATTAGTCATGAGTCTTGAACCTACTCTGAATTCTGAATCTCTAAAAGCTCTTAAACTGTACAGTCTTCAATATTAATTCCTGTATAAAAATTCTGCATATATATATATATATTCTAAATAAAGATGTTAGTATATATATTTTATAATCAATGATAATTTTAATAAGGTTGTTGTCATCAAAACTCCATTCTCCAACAATCTCCCCCTTTTTGATGATGACAACCTTAGTTTATAAAATATCATACCTGTATATACCTGTTTGATGATGATCTTCTTATACTCCCCCTGTCTATAAGAATTCTATAAAACTATGCCTATATTTTATAATTTCTACACTTTTGGCCTTATTAAAAAGAAAGATTAAAGATACTCCCCCTAAGTTTAAACAACTGTAGAAACTAAGTAATATTCTAAAAAATGATCCCCCTAAATTGTATAATTCCCTACTTATGACATAAAATACTCCCCCTTAATCTAATAATCGTAAATTTATGTTATATAAGGTTTAGAACAATATCAATCATAAATAACAATTTTATTTATGTTAAACAAACACGTGTACATATACATGGATTTATACATATACCTATACGTCATACCATAAGAACGTAATAAAGCTAAACCTAGACAAACCTTAAACCCTAAATTATTTGACAATGGGAGACTTGTAAATTGGACAATTTGGATAATGGAGACAGAATTCTCAATTCTTTTCAACCACATTCCCATTTTCGTCAAATAGGACCTCTCCTATGCATTCAACGTTATCATCTTCGTCCGCAACCGTTGTTTGAGCCTCTTGATGTTCTTCCTCCTCCATCATTTCTTCCTTATATAGTTCTTCCTCCGGTTCTTCTTCTAGTTCTTCCTCTTCTTCCATTGGTTGATTATCGTCATTGATGATAATCGGGTTAGTCTCATTATCCATCATAAACTTTAAGAGACTCCTCATCACTTTTCCTTGTTTGTTTTGCTCTTGACTTATTATAATTTGAAGCACTTCCATCTCATCCATCAATTGAAACAAATACTCCATTTTCTCCTCAATTTTGATTACTCTAGAGAGCGTAGATCATTGACATGGACTCTTGGATGGTCCAGCGTATGAAGCGGAGTTGTTTTGAGTATTTGGATTAGTGGAGGCCATTGTAATTTTTAATTTAGAGTTTTTACAGAGAAGAAGAATGAGAATGAAGAAAGAAATTCAAATTAAAGGATTTATACAGTTAGAATAACTAACTTATGGTGGAAATTAATTTTTAAAAAAATCAGTTATATGTCGACATACCAGAATATTCATGTCGACATAGTGTTGTTGCAAATTTTATTATTTTAATTCCTTATTATATATATATATTATTACTTAATTATTCTAATTCACTTAATGAACACATACATAATTCTATCCTAAATTTAGTGAATGTTGCTTCATTTAATGGTTTGGTTAATATATCGACTACTTGTTTACCAGTTTCTATAAATTCAAGTGAAATCTTTTCTTTACTATTATTATTTCTTAGAAAATGACGTCGCACATCAATATGTTTAGTTCTTGAATGATGAGTAGGCTTTTTAGATATATTTATAGCACTTGTATTATCGCTGTAACGACCCGGGATTTCAGCCGTTGAATTCCGAATATTTAATTTGGTTTAAATATTTTATTTGAATTATAAGGAATTTATTTAATAAAATGATATTTGAGTGTAACTCGAACAGACGATTGAATTAGGCCACGAAACCAATTCCGTTGATTTCGTATCGTCGATTAGGGTCAGGATAGCTATATAGTTTGTTATTTTTAGAGACCGGAAAATTTGGTGTTCAAAATGGCAGTGCGGTGCACGTTAAAAAGGACCTACCGGGGCAACAGTCTCAGAATGCGACGAAACTAGTGCCTTAGGGTTCGTATCGAAAAGTTATTGTCGGTGTTCGCAGTTTCAAGTTGTTTAGATTTATCTGGTGACAATGAAAAATTTAAACGCGTGTTTATTTCTGGTTTTATAAAGGAAAATTTTCCAAACGAAGTCGGAATTCGACGAAACTTGTCCCATTGGGTTCAGAATACCTTTTTACACCAAGATTAGCCTTTTTATCAGTAAACGGAAGTCAACTGTGGCTAATTTTATTTGATACTTCACCGCGAAATTTCGTTAGAATATAAAATCAAAATAAATTAAAATCCAAAGTTCATTTCACATGTGATGCATCATTTTCAAATCTCTCCCAAATATAAGAATCACGTTCTCCAAATCTCGGAGCAGCCTGATCATATCTCGGCCAAGATTTTGGCTGACAGTATAAAAAAAAATCATCAAATCAAAAATCAAACTCCTTGTCGACCACTGTATTGTCACTTTCATGCAGCGTCAAAAGGAATGGGTACGGTTGTGATGACCCCAAACTTCCACAAGTGAAAGCAGGAGAAATCATTTTTGGAATACAACATAAATACAATAAAACAGAACACAGATACAATATAGCAAAGGAGACTCATGGAGTAATAACATTATAGCAGCGGAAAAATATAATGTCATCAATCACAGAAAATCCACAGTCACAGAATCTAAGCTATTACAACAAGTTTGCAGAAAAGAAATAAGTTTGATGTCTAAAAAGAAAAGAAAAGATGCCATAGAAACAAAAGGTAAAAGTCTTCAAGCTCCCAGTCATCGCCTCTCCATGAAAGCTAATCCAAGGAAAATGATAAGTGGCTCCAAAGAAAAACTCCAAGCAAAGAAAGAACCTGTCTACTTGGCTGCCCGTGTAGAAGAGAGGGCACCCAAGTTTGCAAAAAGGTGAAACAAACTATGGGTCAGTCGTGGGACTGGTGTGAGAAATCTTAAATAACTTATACTAATAAGGCAAATCCAAAGACCACGCCGCTAACGCGGAACGGGTTGTACCAATGGATTGCCGTGCATAACTATAGTGTCAATACAGATAAGTAAAACGTAACAAAACGCAATGTCTTTTGAAAAATGGAACCACCATAAGACTCAGGTCCCATCACACAATGCAACGCACACCAAGAGGATAGAGTTTTACCTTATGGTGGTTAAACATGCTAAATACGCCAAATACGAAACTAATACTATTATTAGGGTGTATATGTTTTAAAACAATTCAAAGCAATGTATTAATCTGTAATAACCCGCAAAATCTGGGCCAGTTTAAAATTTTTATTTTGGCTATTTTAGCGAATTTTGATATTTAAAATGGATTATTTTAAATAATATCGACGAGAAAATTTAATTTGAATATAATTCGACGTATATATTTATATACGTCGTCGTTAGAATATAAATATTTATATATAATTATAAATAGAATTGAAAATGGCGCGGTAGTTCGATAATTCGATTTCAAACTTCAATTGAATGTACCGGGTGCAAAACAATCCGGATTTTAGTGAAACCAAAAATGATAGGATCTAATTGATAATATCTTTCCAACGAATCCGAAAAATCAAAATTTCATAGCGGGAATCAAAAGATATGTCCAGTTGAAAATTCTGAATAGTCACTATGGAATTCAGGCCCTAAAAAAATGGACATTTTGCAAATGACCTCGGATTTCGACGAAACCAGTTTTGTTGGGTCCGTGATGTTAAATTATTGCTAGGTTTCAAATTTCATAATTTTTCGAATCAATATGTGAGCGTGGCAAAGGAAAACGCGTTTGACCAGTTTTAGTTGATTTTAATCGACTGGAAATTGACCATTTTTCAAATGGTCTCAGAATTCGATGAAACTAGTTTTGTTAGGACCGTATCGTCAATACGAAGCTAGAAAATATTTTTCTGAAATTTTTCTAGTTAGTATGTGACCCCGGTAATTTGAAATGTGCGTTTAAAATTCAATATAATGATTTAAATGAAAATTCAAAAGGAAACTGATTGTAGCGATCAAATCAGCTTGCGACACATATCCCATTGTGCTCGGAATGGGGGTAGAACGCTATGGGCGACAGGCGGTGGGCCTCGTTTCGAGGTCGTTAATGAAAGTCAACTTTTTCCGATTAAAATAATAATAATAATAAAAAGGGAAAATATATTTTCCCCCTTTATCATTGGCCCCCCCCTTTCACGTTTCATTTCAAATCAGAAAACAGAAATAAAAAAAAAAAAAAAAGAAGAGAACGAGAAGGACGGAGAGGCGGAGCGGCCTCCTCCACCGCCGCTGCCACCGCTGAAGGCGGCGCCCTCCGCCAGGCCCTCTCTCCTCCCCCTCGCGACTCTTTCCTCCTCCCTCCTCCACGCGAGGACAGCGAGCGCCCCCCCCCCCCCCCCCCCGAACCCTAGCGCCGCCGCCATCAGGCGCTCCGCCAGCCACCTCCGCCTTGGTGCGACGTTCGAGCCCCCTGTAAGTAACTGTGAATTTTTATTTAACTTAAAATCTGAATTTTTATTTAACTTAAAAACTGAATTTTATTTTACTTAGAATCTGAATTTTTATTTAACTTAAAAACTGATTTTTATTTAACTTAAAATCTGAATTTTTATTTAACTTAAAAACTGAATTTTATTTTACTTAAAATCTGAATTTTATTTTGTTTTAAAAACTGATTTAAAAAGGAATTTTAAAATTGATTTTTATTTTAAAGGTTTGAAATAGGAAAAAAGGTTTTAACTTTAAAATAGAAAAGGCGGAATTTTTATTGAGTAGAAGAAGTAAAAATATGATTTTTATATTTTTAAAGTAATAAAAATATAATCTTTATAGGATAGAGAATATAAAAATATCATCTTTGTATATGTAGCGAAATAAAAATCTGATTTTTATTACGTTGAGATAAAGTGGTAATTTTTGAAAAGGCTAAATCTTTATTTTAGAAAAGGCGAAATCTTTATATGGAAAATAGCGTGATAAAAATATAATTTTTATCTATTTGACATAGTAATAAAAATATGATTTTTATATATTGAACTTCGATAGAAAAATAGAATTTTTATATATTGAACTTCGATAGAAAAATAGAATTTTTATATATTGAACTTCGATAGAAAAATATGATTTTTATATATTGAACTTCGGCATAAAAATATGATTTTTATATATTGAACTTCGGCATAAAAATATGATTTTTATATATTGAATAGCGAAGTAAAAATTCGATTTTTACATAGGTAGTGAAAGCGGACAACGAAGATGACGAAGGTGCGGTAGCGACGAAGGTTTCTGCAAATGAAGTGCCGTGGAGCTAGGATAGCTATATGTGAGAATTTCTCACCTTTCTATTTCTTTTCTAGTTATATATTTATACTAGGATGCAGACGGTGCTTAGTAGCACCCGACACAACCGTCCACAGACCATGGACTTGTTTGTTTGACTGTTTGGTGATTGATTGCGATATTGGTTTGAATGTGGTTTGTGGTGTGAAAAATCGAATCGATAAATTGGTTAGGATTAGACGTGCGCCGTTATAAGGCGTAGGAGTAAGGCTAGGTTAGACCCTTACTCCAAATTTTGTGGTTTGCAAAATGAAATTGATTTGATTGATGAGTGAATGGCGTGGGCCTTCACTAGACCGGGGATAAGGCTAGGCCTCGTCCCGTTTCTAGTATCGTGCTGTTATGCCGCCGAAATTTTCTAAAATATGTTAGAAAAATAAAAATATCATTTTATTTAAAGAATGAACTGAATAGAAATTCACAGGTTGAAATAAAATGTTTTATCGTTAAAAATATAATTTTTAACGTGAAGTGAATAAAATAGAATATTCATTTACAAACCAGACGGTTTGTTTATGTACACCTATTTGAATGACATTGATTGGGACGACAAATTTTACACATCGCCCAACTGCACAAATAAGATATGCGTTTGATTGTTTGAAACCCCACACGGGTGTTGGGATGAAATTTGAAGTTCACTCATCCTGATTGATTAAATATGTCGATCGATTGATTGACAGGCTGTTATAAGCGTTGAATATCTATATTTGATGCTTATACAGTGTAGTGCACTTTGGTTGATGGTTGATTATTTTTCAATGCTATGATATACATGTGTGTATGAAAATCCATATAATTAACGTTATATGGTAATTGATTGGGCCTCATTCCAATTAGAAAATTAAAGAATATTATAAAATAAAAGTTCATGTGTTGACAGTACTCATTCATTGAGATTGGTCATGTGTTGAACAAAATATTTTAGTAATAAAATTTACATCTTTGTAATATAAAATAAAAGTTCATGTGTTGACAGTACTCATCCATTGAGATTGGTCATGTGTTGAACGAAATATTTTGATAATAACAACTATTTTGAAAAAGAAATATTTGAAATAGAATATTTGAAAATAGGAATATATGAAGCCGTGTTGATTAGATTGACGCCATTTTGACGTGAACGATATTTATATCGATTTGAAAACGATTTCGAAATGAATTGAATTGAAAACGAATTCAAAATGAATTGAAAACGATTTCGAAATGAAATGAATTGAAAACGATTTCGAAATGAATTGAATTGAAAACGATTTCGAAATGAATTGAATTGAAAACGAATTCAAAATGAATTGAAAACGATTTCGAAATGAATTGAATTGAAAATGAATTCAAAATGAATTGAAAACGATTTCGAAATGAATTGAATTGAAAACGATTTCGAAATGAATTGAATTGAAAACGAATTCAAATGGAATTGAAAGCGAATTGAAATGAATTCAAATTGAATTGAAATTCGAATTGAATAGAAATGAATTTTAAAACGAATTTATAAAGAAGAATTCAATTTTGGCTTTGAATTGAAATAGAAGTTGAAATAGAATTTGAAACGAATTTAAAACTATTCATATAATTCGTTTTAAATAGAAATCGACGAAGTATATATTATATATATTATATATATAATATAATGGCCTGAATAGAACGCGCCGCGCCGCGGTAGTTCGTGAATTTCGACCATTGATTTCAAACGGACATTACCGGAGATCCGACCGTCGGATTCTCCTAAAACCGGAACCGTTGGGTTCGTATCGAAAAGAGCTTTCTAACGAATATTAGAAATTTGAAATCTAACGGTTGGATTTGGAATTATGTCCAAATCAAATTCGAAAAAGGTCGCTGTAAGTGCAGTTCGATGGCCATTGATGGAAATCGACTGTACGGGCCTTGATAAAATTATTAAAAATAGTAATAATTTGTATAAAATCATAAGAAATGATTTGTGAAGAATTGGGATGAAAAACTCCCTATTTGAAAAGATAAAAATAGATTTTTATCGAAATGAACTAGTTTTGAACTAGAATTAGAATTCTATTTATTTTTAAATAAATAAATTGAATTTGAAAAGGGTTTTGAAAATAACCAAAATTTCCAATGATTGCATTGGAGTGGATTTGAATCGAAATTTTCTTCGGAATATTTCGATGTTGGATTTCGGGATTATACGGATGTTGTTACGGAAATTTGAAAGATATATATTTATATCGTTATTTCCAATACGACATTTGTTAATCGTAGAATTTGATATTGAATATAAGCCGATATATTTTCTATTCAGAGCCTTATATTGAATATCAAATGTGATTTGGGTTTGTCGTGAATGGTGTCTTCACTAACACTGTTCTTGAACCCAGTTGAGAAAAGATTAAATCTTTTTATTTAGATTTAATGAAGTGTACCAATTAAATAATATTTAATTGGAATTGAATTGATATTGATTTTTGGGTTTATCGTGAACAGTGTTTTAAATAACACTTGTTCTTTAACCCGATAATTAATGAATGTGATTTGGGCTTGTCGTGAATGGTGTCTTCACTAACACTGTTCTTGAACCCAGTTGAGAAAAGATTAAATCTTTTTATTTAGATTTAATGAAATGTACCAATTAAATAATATTTAATTGGAATTGAATTGGTATTGATTTTTGGGTTTATCGTGAACAGTGTTTTAAATAGCGCTCGTTCTTTAACCCGATAATTAATGAATGGGATTTTGGGTTTATCGTGAACCGTGTTTTAAATGACACTGATTCTTTAACCCGGTTAAAGATTAAAACTAAGTGGAGTTTTAATGAATCTTTAATTAGATTGAAAAGATCGAAAATGGAGTATCACCAGTTTTGCTCCAGGCGATAGTTAAATCTTTAATTAGATTTGAACGTGAAATGGTAATTGAATTTACCGATAACACTGTGGTGTTAGATATGAAGTATTACCAGTTTTACTTCATGGGATGAATAGGTTGGGATTGGGAAATTAAAACAAATGATTACTTCGGTAAGGTTCGCTAATCCCGACTAGTTTGAATTGATATTCAAAAATGGATTAAAGAATAAATTCAAGGAATTTATCTTTGATAAAATTAATGGGAATCTTTCCCTATGAATGTGAAATTTAGAAACTAACTGTCGGTTAGCCAAGTAGAATGGTTTTCTGGATATTGATCTGATGTTGGTTTCGGCCTTCGGGGTTAATGTTTGGGAAATTATTCTCTTGATTAATTTATGGTTAGTGACTGATGAATTGGAATGAGGCGTATGTTGTGTTTGTGTAACACTTATTTAAAATATACGCGAGTTATTCGGAAAGACCGGGTTTATCCCATTCTGAATAACCGATACGACGATAAGTCGAAGATGAAGACGATGGTCGAAGACCGGAGGTCTTCACGTCGTTTGGGTAATTACTGATGATCTTGATTGGGCTGTACACCCAAGAAGATGGAAACAGTTAGTGATCGTCCAGACGTACTTGGAGATCGATGGATATGCGGGGTACTAGGTGCCTCCGGTTTCGTTCAGACCCAGGACGGACTTGTAAATGGACTGTGTGTCTGACATCGGATTTCATTCAGTGTGACTGATATCGGTTGCATAGGATGGTTTGCCTGTGTGGCATGCTAAGATGCAAATGATCAAGGCTTCTGTTGAAAAGCAAAGTCTTGTGGTGATGATCGAAGCACGGCCTTTGTGGCGTAGCTTTGTGTAACGTTTACTTCGTGAGTTTCACACTCGGTATGAACCAAAAACGGGAGACGGACGTCAGGGGGGACATGCGTTTTCTTTCTAGCTAGAAGTGGCGTCAGTGGTTTTACACGCCCTGACGAGTTTGACTTATGTGGTTGTTGCTGTTGCGAGGCGCCTCGGATTGATCGGTCGTTCTCGAACCGATGGAGTCATTTAGTTGGCTCGCTTACGCCCCAAAGGGCGGAGAAACGTATTGTTCAGGCATTATAATCCACTTCGTGTGGACCGGCCCTGACGATCCAAGGTACGGTTGCGGCTGTGCCTGAGACTCGGGCTAGATAGTCTCGAATCGGTTGAGGACTATCTTTTGCCTCGGTTCATAGACGGAAATCCAATTTCCAAATACGTGACATTTGCGGTTTTATTTGTAAACCTATATATGGCGACATGATATATGGTACCCATGCCGCCTATGATTGATACTTATGATTTGAAGTCGTTTTATACACTATGCACTTATAATAGTATCAAACAATCTGTTTTAAACGTATCAAGCATTCTTTGGCTGTTATAAGGGAAAACCCTATCCCCCGGCTTGCGTTGCATTGTGTGATAGGACCTGGGTCTTATAACAGCTTCATTTTTCTTTATTTAGCATTGCGCTGTTTGTTTTATGCACTGGTATTCTTGGGAGGAAACCCGTTCCGTGTTATACGGCGTGGTCCCTTGATTTACCTAATGATTTAAAATAAAGATTAATAACTGTTTTAGTTCTCACACCAGTCACATGACTGACCTGGAGTTTATTGTTTTAACCTAAACTCTGGGTGCCCTTATTTTCGACACGGGCAGCTAGTAGTTTTGGTTTTGCAGATTTATATTCACAGGATCCTGGTTTACAGCTGGAACGATATCCGGAAAGCTTTGTATCCGTATATCTCTTTCTAGTTGTGTATTGTATTATTTTCCGCTGCTATGTATTTAAATGTAATTTAAATCTCTGATATTTCTGTGTAATATATTCATTTATACTCTGTATATTCTTGTAATCTGATGCATTGTTGGGATATACAGTGAAATGTTCTTCTGTATGCGTTCTATTTTGTCCTGTTCTCAAACGATAGGGCGTTTCGAACGGCCTGGATCGGTTTAGCGACTGGTTCGGACCGAGCGAAATTCCTTGCCGTCACATTTGGTATCAGAGCTTTGGTTTACAAAGCTTAGAGAACAAGGCACATTAGAACCATATGAAAGAATTCATCAGATATTGGATTAGTAATATCCAATGGGAATGACTCGTTAGAGATGGGATCAGTAGTATCCTAGAACGAGTGTGAAGAGTATATTTTTGAAAATGAAAACAAATTTTGTCTTGAAAATTTAAATCAATTATTCGTATTTGGTTATTTATTTATATTGATGTGGACAATCCAGTATATATAGATTTTGCGTATACGTCTGATCCGCGTGTATTCAAAATTTTAATATATTGGATAGATATAGCAACACACTCTAGTCGCCCGAAGATGATATTGATGATAGCGATCGCATCATCAACATTTATATTCGTGTTTCGAAGGTGTGATTTTCTATATATTTCCATTAGACTGGTGTGAGAACCAAAACTAATATAGCTAGAATATATTGTTGTGATTTGGCATCAAAAATTTGATTTATGTGTATGTATCAAAATTATGAATTTGAAACTCTAATTCACTAATTGATTGATGTTTGTGTTGTTTGTTTATTTGTTTGCTAATTTTTAGCCATTTAGCCTAATTGAATCACATATTGAATTATATTGAAAATTGGTTGCATTCGCTTTCATATACATGTATATCATTGAACAGGTCATAGCAAGGAGGCTAGAGCAGAGAATAAAATTTGTTTGCCCGACAAATAGGTACATGTTTACTACATAATTTACTGTTTTGTTTGGGTGATGATGATTTTGTGAGCCTATTGGCTAGCCGCTTGGCTTTTTCTTTTTCTTTTTGAGATCTGAAGGACCGGGGAAGCTATTTGAAATTCCCCGATGCTCCCGGTGCAGGGGAGGTTATGGCGAAATTTTTCGAAAATTTAGGGTGTTAGCCAAATTTTTGAAATTTTGAAAATTCTCAGAAACTGAAAAGTTAGAGAATGGAAGCCAGATCGAACGTAGAGCTGATAGATCAAACCACTTTCGACTTTGTTCCTTTTCGGGGACGAAAAGTTTTAAGTGGGGGAGATTGTAATAACCCGCAAAATCTGGGCTAGTTTAAAATTTTTATTTTGGCTATTTCAGCGAATTTTGATATTTAAAATGGATTATTTTAAATAATATCGACGAGAAAATTTAATTTGAATATAATTCGACGTATATATTTATATACGTCGTCGTTAGAATATAAATATTTATATATAATTATAAATAGAATTGAAAATGGCGTGGTAGTTCGATAATTCGATTTCAAACTTCAATTGAATGTACCGGGTGCAAAACAATCCGGATTTTAGTGAAACCAAAAATGATAGGATCTAATTGATAATATCTTTCCAACGAATCCGAAAAATCAAAATTTCATAGCGGGAATCAAAAGATATGTCCAGTTGAAAATTCTGAATAGTCGCTATGGAATTCAGGCCCTAAAAAAATGGACATTTTGCAAATGACCTCGGATTTCGACGAAACCAGTTTTGTTGGGTCCGTGATGTTAAATTATTGCTAGGTTTCAAATTTCATAATTTTTCGAATCAATATGTGAGCGTGGCAAAGGAAAACGCGTTTGACCAGTTTTAGTTGATTTTAATCGACTGGAAATTGACCATTTTTCAAACGGTCTCAGAATTCGACGAAACTAGTTTTGTTAGGACCGTATCGTCAATACGAAGCTAGAAAATATTTTTCTGAAATTTTTCTAGTTAGTATGTGACCCCGGTAATTTGAAATGTGCGTTTAAAATTCAATATAATGATTTAAATGAAAATTCAAAAGGAAACTGATTGTAGCGATCAAATCAGCTTGCGACACATATCCCATTGTGCTCGGAATGGGGGTAGAACGCTATGGGCGACAGGCGGTGGGCCTCGTTTCGAGGTCGTTAATGAAAGTCAACTTTTTCCGATTAAAATAATAATAAAAAAAAAAAAGGGAAAATATATTTTCCCCCTTTATCATTGGCCCCCCCCCCTTTCACGTTTCATTTCAAATCAGAAAACAGAAATAAAAAAAATAAAAAAAAGAAGAGAACGAGAAGGACGGAGAGGCGGAGCGGCCTCCTCCACCGCCGCTGCCACCGCTGAAGGCGGCGCCCTCCGCCAGGCCCTCTCTCCTCCCCCTCGCGACTCTTTCCTCCTCCCTCCTCCACGCGAGGACAGCGAGCGCCCCCCCCCCCCCCCCCGAACCCTAGCGCCGCCGCCATCAGGCGCTCCGCCAGCCACCTCCGCCTTGGTGCGACGTTCGAGCCCCCTGTAAGTAACTGTGAATTTTTATTTAACTTAAAATCTGAATTTTTATTTAACTTAAAAACTGAATTTTATTTTACTTAGAATCTGAATTTTTATTTAACTTAAAAACTGATTTTTATTTAACTTAAAATCTGAATTTTTATTTAACTTAAAAACTGAATTTTATTTTACTTAAAATCTGAATTTTATTTTGTTTTAAAAACTGATTTAAAAAGGAATTTTAAAATTGATTTTTATTTTAAAGGTTTGAAATAGAAAAAAAGGTTTAAACTTTAAAATAGAAAAGGCAGAATTTTTATTGAGTAGAAGAAGTAAAAATATGATTTTTATATTTTTAAAGTAATAAAAATATAATCTTTATAGGATAGAGAATATAAAAATATCATCTTTGTATATGTAGCGAAATAAAAATCTGATTTTTATTACGTTGAGATAAAGTGGTAATTTTTGAAAAGGCTAAATCTTTATTTTAGAAAAGGCGAAATCTTTATATGGAAAATAGCGTGATAAAAATATAATTTTTATCTATTTGACATAGTAATAAAAATATGATTTTTATATATTGAACTTCGATAGAAAAATAGAATTTTTATATATTGAACTTCGATAGAAAAATAGAATTTTTATATATTGAACTTCGATAGAAAAATATGATTTTTATATATTGAACTTCGGCATAAAAATATGATTTTTATATATTGAACTTCGGCATAAAAATATGATTTTTATATATTGAATAGCGAAGTAAAAATTCGATTTTTACATAGGTAGTGAAAGCGGACAACGAAGATGACGAAGGTGCGGTAGCGACGAAGGTTTCTGCAAATGAAGTGCCGTGGAGCTAGGATAGCTATATGTGAGAATTTCTCACCTTTCTATTTCTTTTCTAGTTATATATTTATACTAGGATGCAGACGGTGCTTAGTAGCACCCGACACAACCGTCCACAGACCATGGACTTGTTTGTTTGACTGTTTGGTGATTGATTGCGATATTGGTTTGAATGTGGTTTGTGGTGTGAAAAATCGAATCGATAAATTGGTTAGGATTAGACGTGCGCCGTTATAAGGCGTAGGAGTAAGGCTAGGTTAGACCCTTACTCCAAATTTTGTGGTTTGCAAAATGAAATTGATTTGATTGATGAGTGAATGGCGTGGGCCTTCACTAGACCGGGGATAAGGCTAGGCCTCGTCCCGTTTCTAGTATTGTGCTGTTATGCCGCCGAAATTTTCTAAAATATGTTAGAAAAATAAAAATATCATTTTATTTAAAGAATGAACTGAATAGAAATTCACAGGTTGAAATAAAATGTTTTATCGTTAAAAATATAATTTTTAACGTGAAGTGAATAAAATAGAATATTCATTTACAAACCAGACGGTTTGTTTATGTACACCTATTTGAATGACATTGATTGGGACGACAAATTTTACACATCGCCCAACTGCACAAATAAGATATGCGTTTGATTGTTTGAAACCCCACACGGGTGTTGGGATGAAATTTGAAGTTCACTCATCCTGATTGATTAAATATGTCGATCGATTGATTGACAGGCTGTTATAAGCGTTGAATATCTATATTTGATGCTTATACAGTGTAGTGCACTTTGGTTGATGGTTGATTATTTTTCAATGCTATGATATACATGTGTGTATGAAAATCCATATAATTAACGTTATATGGTAATTGATTGGGCCTCATTCCAATTAGAAAATTAAAGAATATTATAAAATAAAAGTTCATGTGTTGACAGTACTCATTCATTGAGATTGGTCATGTGTTGAACAAAATATTTTAGTAATAAAATTTACATCTTTGTAATATAAAATAAAAGTTCATGTGTTGACAGTACTCATCCATTGAGATTGGTCATGTGTTGAACGAAATATTTTGATAATAACAACTATTTTGAAAAAGAAATATTTGAAATAGAATATTTGAAAATAGGAATATATGAAGCCGTGTTGATTAGATTGACGCCATTTTGACGTGAACGATATTTATATCGATTTGAAAACGATTTCGAAATGAATTGAATTGAAAACGAATTCAAAATGAATTGAAAACGATTTCGAAATGAAATGAATTGAAAACGATTTCGAAATGAATTGAATTGAAAACGATTTCGAAATGAATTGAATTGAAAACGAATTCAAAATGAATTGAAAACGATTTCGAAATGAATTGAATTGAAAACGAATTCAAAATGAATTGAAAACGATTTCGAAATGAATTGAATTGAAAACGATTTCGAAATGAATTGAATTGAAAACGAATTCAAATGGAATTGAAAGCGAATTGAAATGAATTCAAATTGAATTGAAATTCGAATTGAATAGAAATGAATTTTAAAACGAATTTATAAAGAAGAATTCAATTTTGGCTTTGAATTGAAATAGAAGTTGAAATAGAATTTGAAACGAATTTAAAACTATTCATATAATTCGTTTTAAATAGAAATCGACGAAGTATATATTATATATATTATATATATAATATAATGGCCTGAATAGAACGCGCCGCGCCGCGGTAGTTCGTGAATTTCGACCATTGATTTCAAACGGACATTACGGGAGATCCGACCGTCGGATTCTCCTAAAACCGGAACCGTTGGGTTCGTATCGAAAAGAGCTTTCTAACGAATATTAGAAATTTGAAATCTAACGGTTGGATTTGGAATTATGTCCAAATCAAATTCGAAAAAGGTCGCTGTAAGTGCAGTTCGATGGCCATTGATGGAAATCGACTGTACGGGCCTTGATAAAATTATTAAAAATAGTAATAATTTGTATAAAATCATAAGAAATGATTTGTGAAGAATTGGGATGAAAAACTCCCTATTTGAAAAGATAAAAATAGATTTTTATCGAAATGAACAAGTTTTGAACTAGAATTAGAATTCTATTTATTTTTAAGTAAATAAATTGAATTTGAAAAGGGTTTTGAAAATAACCAAAATTTCCAATGATTGCATTGGAGTGGATTTGAATCGAAATTTTCTTCGGAATATTTCGATGTTGGATTTCGGGATTATACGGATGTTGTTACGGAAATTTGAAAGATATATATTTATATCGTTATTTCCAATACGACATTTGTTAATCGTAGAATTTGATATTGAATATAAGCCGATATATTTTCTATTCAGAGCCTTATATTGAATATCAAATGTGATTTGGGTTTGTCGTGAATGGTGTCTTCACTAACACTGTTCTTGAACCCAGTTGAGAAAAGATTAAATCTTTTTATTTAGATTTAATGAAGTGTACCAATTAAATAATATTTAATTGGAATTGAATTGATATTGATTTTTGGGTTTATCGTGAACAGTGTTTTAAATAACACTTGTTCTTTAACCCGATAATTAATGAATGTGATTTGGGCTTGTCGTGAATGGTGTCTTCACTAACACTGTTCTTGAACCCAGTTGAGAAAAGATTAAATCTTTTTATTTAGATTTAATGAAATGTACCAATTAAATAATATTTAATTGGAATTGAATTGGTATTGATTTTTGGGTTTATCGTGAACAGTGTTTTAAATAGCGCTCGTTCTTTAACCCGATAATTAATGAATGGGATTTTGGGTTTATCGTGAACCGTGTTTTAAATGACACTGATTCTTTAACCCGGTTAAAGATTAAAACTAAGTGGAGTTTTAATGAATCTTTAATTAGATTGAAAAGATCGAAAATGGAGTATCACCAGTTTTGCTCCAGGCGATAGTTAAATCTTTAATTAGATTTGAACGTGAAATGGTAATTGAATTTACCGATAACACTGTGGTGTTAGATATGAAGTATTACCAGTTTTACTTCATGGGATGAATAGGTTGGGATTGGGAAATTAAAACAAATGATTACTTCGGTAAGGTTCGCTAATCCCGACTAGTTTGAATTGATATTCAAAAATGGATTAAAGAATAAATTCAAGGAATTTATCTTTGATAAAATTAATGGGAATCTTTCCCTATGAATGTGAAATTTAGAAACTAACTGTCGGTTAGCCAAGTAGAATGGTTTTCTGGATATTGATCTGATGTTGGTTTCGGCCTTCGGGGTTAATGTTTGGGAAATTATTCTCTTGATTAATTTATGGTTAGTGACTGATGAATTGGAATGAGGCGTATGTTGTGTTTGTGTAACACTTATTTAAAATATACGCGAGTTATTCGGAAAGACCGGGTTTATCCCATTCTGAATAACCGATACGACGATAAGTCGAAGATGAAGACGATGGTCGAAGACCGGAGGTCTTCACGTCGTTTGGGTAATTACTGATGATCTTGATTGGGCTGTACACCCAAGAAGATGGAAACAGTTAGTGATCGTCCAGACGTACTTGGAGATCGATGGATATGCGGGGTACTAGGTGCCTCCGGTTTCGTTCAGACCCAGGACGGACTTGTAAATGGACTGTGTGTCTGACATCGGATTTCATTCAGTGTGACTGATATCGGTTGCATAGGATGGTTTGCCTGTGTGGCATGCTAAGATGCAAATGATCAAGGCTTCTGTTGAAAAGCAAAGTCTTGTGGTGATGATCGAAGCACGGCCTTTGTGGCGTAGCTTTGTGTAACGTTTACTTCGCGAGTTTCACACTCGGTATGAACCAAAAACGGGAGACGGACGTCAGGGGGGACATGCGTTTTCTTTCTAGCTAGAAGTGGCGTCAGTGGTTTTACACGCCCTGACGAGTTTGACTTATGTGGTTGTTGCTGTTGCGAGGCGCCTCGGATTGATCGGTCGTTCTCGAACCGATGGAGTCATTTAGTTGGCTCGCTTACACCCCAAAGGGCGGAGAAACGTATTGTTCAGGCATTATAATCCACTTTGTGTGGACCGGCCCTGACGATCCAAGGTACGGTTGCGGCTGTGCCTGAGACTCGGGCTAGACAGTCTCGAATCGGTTGAGGACTATCTTTTGCCTCGGTTCATAGACGGAAATCCAATTTCCAAATACGTGACATTTGCGGTTTTATTTGTAAACCTATATATGGCGACATGATATATGGTACCCATGCCGCCTATGATTGATACTTATGATTTGAAGTCGTTTTATACACTATGCACTTATAATAGTATCAAACAATCTGTTTTAAACGTATCAAGCATTCTTTGGCTGTTATAAGGGAAAACCCTATCCCCCGGCTTGCGTTGCATTGTGTGATAGGACCTGGGTCTTATAACAGCTTCATTTTTCTTTATTTAGCATTGCGCTGTTTGTTTTATGCACTGGTATTCTTGGGAGGAAACCCGTTCCGTGTTATACGGCGTGGTCCCTTGATTTACCTAATGATTTAAAATAAAGATTAATAACTGTTTTAGTTCTCACACCAGTCATATGACTGACCTGGAGTTTATTGTTTTAACCTAAACTCTGGGTGCCCTTATTTTCGACACGGGCAGCTAGTAGTTTTGGTTTTGCAGATTTATATTCACAGGATCCTGGTTTACAGCTGGAACGATATCCGGAAAGCTTTGTATCCGTATATCTCTTTCTAGTTGTGTATTGTATTATTTTCCGCTGCTATGTATTTAAATGTAATTTAAATCTCTGATATTTCTGTGTAATATATTCATTTATACTCTGTATATTCTTGTAATCTGATGCATTGTTGGGATATACAGTGAAATGTTCTTCTGTATGCGTTCTGTTTTGTCCTGTTCTCAAACGATAGGGCGTTTCGAACGGCCTGGATCGGTTTAGCGACTGGTTCGGACCGAGCGAAATTCCTTGCCGTCACATAATCCTAGGAAGCATAGGTACCATATATTATGCCTCCAATACTAGTAATACAATCAAATCCGTCGGGGTCGTATTGGAAATTTGGGTTTCCATCATGAGTCCAGGCTAGGGAGGACTCCTTACCGATTCGAGACGCTCTAGTTAACGTCTCAGGATTACCCGCAGTTAACCCTTGGATCCTGCAGGGCCGGTCCTCACATACAGCTTAGAGGATTGGCAATTCCTAAGCACACGTTTCCCGGTCCTATAGGACCTATCCGAGGCGCCTCATTTCATCATCCTCCAAAAGTAAAATGACTACTAACTAGAAAGAAACGTGCTACTTTCCCTGCGTTCCCTTCCCCCTTTTTAGACTCTACCGGTTTGTGAGGCTCGTGAAGTCAAGTTCTTCATACCACAAGGTTCTGCTTTTCAACAAGAAACCTGATCATTTCATCTTAGTATGCCACATCGTCACTCCATACCGTACTATTGATCGTCCGTCACTATATAAACGGGTGTTAAGTAGAGAATAAATTCTCTGCCACCAATCGTTTATATATTAACTGAATATCAACAACATAATATTTTGTGGGGTACGATGTCAGACACACCATCCATTTATACCCATGCTCTTGGTCTGAACTAGGATCAAACCCGTGAAATCAACACGTACGTTTGGGCAATTACCCCGACCCTTGAATTGGGATCAAACCAATTCAGAGTCTTGATTGTTGTCCATTCGAGGGGAGATTTACGGTCTTCATACGCCGTCTTCATACTTGAATTCTTGAAATCGTACGATCATTTGGAATGGGATTAACCCGGTCTTTCCAAATAATCCCGCATTCATATATTTTGAGAAAAACATATTTCATATCGTTATTTTATTTTATAACGATTAATTCTTGCCTTAATTATTTAATATAATTAATTCCTTATTTAACGACGCTTCAGGTCAAGGGCGACCTTGGCGCTGTTTTCAATCAATTTTGTTTTTCACTTTCCTCAAAATCTAACCGTTGGATTTTAGCGTAGCTTATATCGTTGGAAAGATTTTTCAAGACGGTCCTAACGGTTTCAGTTTTGGGAAAATCCGACGGTCGGATCTTCTGGTATAATCGTTTAAAGGTTCGATTTCAAAACGCGAACTACCGCGCTCGATTCGTTATATTTTAATTATATATATATATAAATATATATAAATAATTCGTTTAGTTTATCGTCCCTACGTGCAGCTTACATTTCTCTTAACTTTCACCTTTACATGACAATGTAGTTTAGGATTAGACGATAATTCTTCCCTTTTAATTCATTATTATTTATTTTATACTTTATAATTTTCATTTAAGAATGTAAATTATAATGTGCCGTCCCATTCATTTCTTTGTATATTACTTTACCAATTTCATTATGAATAATGAACACTTTCCTATGGTGTAAGTTCCCTTTTACCTACATTATAAATAATGTTAATGTTTCAATACAGTTCCTTACCTTTCATTTAACATTATAAATAATGTTATTCTTACATACGTTTCATTTCTTTTATTTAACATTATAAATAATGTTAAACCTTACATACAGTTTCTTTTCTTTTTAACATTAACATTAAAATGTTAATATCATACAATGGTGTTATTCTTATAATATAATGCATAAATAAAATGTAATCTCTTTCCTACAGTTAATCCTCTTTAAATTACCATTATAACTAATGTCGATTTCCCATGCATTGTAAATTACTTATTTTTAACATTAAAAATAATGTACTCTTCCTACGATAGAAATACTCTTTTTATTAACATTTAAAATAATGTTACATTTACATACAATAAATGTTAATGAACCATATAGTGAGTTTTTCTCTTTTATTTTCCATTCCATTAACATTAGAAATAAATGTTAATGAATCATACAATGTATTTTCTATATTTTTAATATAGACAAAAATGCTAAATTATCATATGGTGAAATTTTCTATATAACATTAACAAAAATTTTCCATTCAACATACGGTGAAAATTTTCTATAATTCTAATATTAACACAAATGAATGTTAATCTCATCGGTTCATTTTCTTAGTACATAACATTAAAAATAATGTTAATGAATCATACGGTGACATTTTCATATTTAACAAAATAAGTATCAATCAATCATACGGTAAATATTTTCATTTTTTTACAAAATGCTATTTTATCATACGATGCAAATTTATATTTTTATAACATGCCCAAAAATGTTATTTAACATACAATGCAAACTTATATTTTTATAACATGACCAAAAATGTTATTTAACATACAATGCAAACTTATATTTTTATAACATGACCAAAAATGTTATTTAACATACAATGCAAACTTATATTTTTATAACATGACCAAAAATGTTATTTAACATACAATGCAAACTTATATTTTTATAACATTAAATAAAGATGACAAAAATACTATTCACATACAATGCATTCTTATATGTTAAACATTAAATAAAAATGACAAAAATACTATTCACATACAATGCATTCTTATATGTTAAACATTAAATAAAAATGACAAAAATACTATTCACATGCAATGCATTCTTATATGTTAAACATTAAATAAAAATGACAAAAATACTATTCACATGCAATGCATTCTTATATGTTAAACATTAAATAAAAATGACAAAAATACTTTTATCTTAACATTAAAAATAATGCTAAATCATCCTTTCTTTTTATATAACAAAAATGAATGTTAATTTAATATGCATTCATTTCATTTTTAATTAACATAAAAAAATAAATGTTAATTTAACCTACAATACATTTTCCTTTTTATTAACATTAACAATAAATGTTAATTTTACATGCCTTACATTTCAAATTTATTAACACTAAAAATAAATGCTAATTTTCTTACAATGCATTTTCTATTTTATAACATGTCAAAATGTTACCTTTTATTCAATGCATTTTCAACATGACACAATGCTAGTTTAACATACAGTGCATTTTATATTATTAACATGACAAAATGCTAGTTGAACATACAGTGCAAATTATATTATTAACATGACAAAATGCTAGTTGAACATACAGTGCAAATTTATATTATTAACATGACAAAATGCTAGTTGAACATACAGTGCAAATTATATTATTAACATGACAAAATTCTGTTTTTCATACAATGCATTTATCTAATTTTAATATGACAAAAAATGCTATTTTACATAGAATGCATATTTTCTATATAATATTAACAAAATGCTAACTTCCCTTACCATGTAAATTTAATCCTTATATTAAAAAATATAAATTCAATCTTTTTGTACAATGTAAATTTCCACTCTTCTTATTACATTAACAAAAATGATACCTTCCTACGATAAAAATTATCTTATCTTTAACATTAAAAAAAATAATGTCAATCAATCATACGGTGAATAATTTCATATGATGAAATTTCTATTTTTAACATTTAAACAAAAATGTTATTTTCCTTACAGTGCATTTTATATTTATCACATGACAAAAATGTTATTCTTCATATCAATGCATTTTCATATTTACATATTTCTGATGTAAAATTAAACACCGTTTTTCATTGCAACTATATTTACAAATTTCAAATGTAAAATCTATCCATCTTATTAAATCAACAAAACATATACTTTTATATGTTTGCAATAAAAATGTGGTCTTTTGTTTATAACAACAAAATATATAACTTTTTATATAATCAATAAAAATATAATCTTTTAATAAAAACAATAAAATCTCTAACTTTTGTTTCATGTCATATTAACATCGTCCAACTTAAATTTCCTACCTCTATAGTGATTCAAGTTTTCATGTCATACACACATCGCTAATCTTATTTTTCCATGAAACATAACAACAGCAAATATATTCATCGATGATAAATTTCAGATCTACTATTTCTAATCATTCAAAACATCAATCATACAATTCAAACATCATACTTCATACATCAAATAATAGATCTATAATTAATTTAAATAAAGTGAATACTCACAACATTAGATCTAGCATACATACAGAGGTTTGGTCATAGCTGATTCACATCGCATTTGTTCATAGCAGGTTCACATCGCATAGTATGAATTAAATTAAATTAATTAAAATAGAAGTGAACTCTCACCTTGCTTGGATAATAAATATAATAAATCCAAATTAATTTTCAGAAGGCTCCAATCGGTCTCAGCAAATACTACTCGTCCTCACGGTCATGTCGGATCTGAAATTTTCAGAATCGGTGTTCAAACAAATAAGTTATCAATGTTTTAATTAACCAGACTTTTAACAACTGCTGCAGTCACGCTTAAAAGCGTCGCAAAATCTGAAATAAAAATTACCTCAGCATTTTCAGTTTTGTTCAGATTTTCAAATCCGAATTTCTCTTGAATCGCTGAATGGTTTTGAGTGACGTTTGTTGGACAACGACCGGGAAGGAGGGAGCTTTGTGCGCCGAGAAGGGGGTGGCGCTCGGTGGTGCCAGGCGGGGCCCACGTGCGTGCGACGGCGGCGGCTTCTCGGGCTCGGGGCGGGCGGCACGGGTCACGGGGGAGGCTGAGATTGGTACCAAATTAAAGATCTCGAAAAGAGCTTCGAATCGGTATATGGTATGTTGAATTTCGTTAAGAGATGAGGGAGAAAACTGAGGTCAAAGTTTTGATCAATAATGGGTTACTTGCGGCTGAACAACGAAGGAGGAAGGAGTATACGTACTGTATACGGGGTATTTATACTAGTATTTAGGGTTTTATTTTAATTATTTAATTAATTATTTAATTCAAGAAAATACCGTTTTCACATACGACCTCCGATTCGCGCTCAACGACTGTCGAACTTAATGTTTTGACGTCTTCTGAATGCGATGGCGCTATCCCCCCGGTCCAATTCTGAAGTTACAGTATGGTTTTCTTTTATTTTCAAATAAATCCTTTATTTTAAATTCGAACATAAATATAATTTTGCCGGGGCCACATACGAAGTCAGAAAAATCCGGAAAAATTATTTTTGGCTTTCTTATGCCGATACGATCACAACAAAATTCGTTTCGTTCAATTCTGAGACTTTTTGAAAAATGGCTATTTTCAGGGCGAATATATTTAATATCAAAAATACAATTTGAAAACAGTAATTTCTGAAACTCAAAATATATAAGTGTTTACTGTTTTTCAATGCAGAAACGTCATTCTGGGCTCAATGGAAATGGTTTCGAGTTCCAATTCCTTCGTATGTAAAAAGTGGCCATTCTGACCTTTATATATTATATATATTCATTTCATAGCGACTTTTCTAAATTTTAATTTTGACATAACTTACAAGTTTTAAAGTGAAATTTCAATTTTCCAGATTCATTAGAAAGATATTCTTAAATAGATTTAAATATTTTTGGTTTCACTAAAATTCGTTTTATTTTGAATCCTGTACATTCAGTCAAAGTTTAAAGTCAAAATTTCAAACTGCAGCGCTTGTTTTCAATTCCTTTTATATATAAATTAAATTTATTCGTTTTAACTTCGATTAAAATAAATCAATCATTTAAAATACCTTAAATTCATTAAAATAAAAATTTTAAATTTGGCCCTAAAATTCTGGGTCGTTACAATCTCCCCCACTTAAGAACTTTTCGTCCCCGAAAAGGAAAAAGAAAATAAAAGAGGAGGAATAAACACAAAGAATGTTTTTAACAGCGATGGTACCGTCTATAACATCAGGCTTTCCACCGAAGAAGTTGGTCCTTTCGCTCCTTCGTACACATGTGCCAATTGAGCATCACCACTTCTCTTAGTCTTCTTCGAACGTATGATCAAGGAAAGAGTCAAAACAATGGTAAAGGTGATTCCAAGGGATAGAGAAGATCGAAGGATAAAGGAAAGGATGATGATAAAGTGACTGGCTATTATGTATCTCATGAACTGTTCGCCATAGAATATAGTGATTCTATGTAAACGAATTATTATAGATATGTTGTACTCCGCTTTGTAAACCAAAGCTCTGATACCAACTGTGATGACCCCAAACTTCCACAAGTGAAAGCAGGAGAAATCATTTTTGGAATACAACATAAATAAAATAAAACAGAACACAGATACAATATAGCAAAGGAAATTCATGGAGTAATAACATTATAGCAGCGGAAAAATATAATGTCATCAATCACAGAAAATCCACAGTCACAGAATCTAAGCTATTACAACAAGTTTGCAGAAAAGAAATAAGTTTGATGTCTAAAAAGAAAAGAAAAGATGCCATAGAAACAAAAGGTAAAAGTCTTCAAGCTCCCAGTCATCGCCTCTCCATGAAAGCTAATCCAAGGAAAATGATAAGTGGCTCCAAAGAAAAACTCCAAGCAAAGAAAGAACCTGTCTACTTGGCTGCCCGTGTAGAAGAGAGGGCACCCAAGTTTGCAAAAAGGTGAAACAAACTATGGGTCAGTCGTGGGACTGGTGTGAGAAATCTTAAATAACTTATACTAATAAGGCAAATCCAAAGACCACGCCGCTAACGCGGAACGGGTTGTACCAATGGATTGCCGTGCATAACTATAGTGTCAATACAGATAAGTAAAACGCAACAAAACGCAATGTATTTTGAAAAATGGAACCACCATAAGACTCAGGTCCCATCACACAATGCAACGCACACCAAGATGATAGAGTTTTACCTTATGGTGGTTAAACATGCTAAATACGCCAAATACGAAACTAATACTATTATTAGGGTGTATATGTTTTAAAACAATTCAAAGCAATGTATTAATCCTAGGAAGCATAGGTACCATATATTATGCCTCCAATACTAGTAATACAATCAAATCCGTCGGGGTCGTATTGGAAATTTGGGTTTCCATCATGAGTCCAGGCTAGGGAGGACTCCTTACCGATTCGAGACGCTCTAGTTAACGTCTCAGGATTACCCGCAGTTAACCCTTGGATCCTGCAGGGCCGGTCCTCACATACAGCTTAGAGGATTGGCAATTCCTAAGCACACGTTTCCCGGTCCTATAGGACCTATCCGAGGCGCCTCATTTCATCATCCTCCAAAAGTAAAATGACTACTAACTAGAAAGAAACGTGCTACTTTCCCTGCGTTCCCTTCCCCCTTTTTAGACTCTACCGGTTTGTGAGGCTCGTGAAGTCATGTTCTTCATACCACAAGGTTCTGCTTTTCAACAAGAAACCTGATCATTTCATCTTAGTATGCCACATCGTCACTCCATACCGTACTATTGATCGTCCGTCACTATATAAACGGGTGTTAAGTAGAGAATAAATTCTCTGCCACCAATCGTTTATATATTAACTGAATATCAACAACATAATATTTTGTGGGGTACGATGTCAGACACACCATCCATTTATACCCATGCTCTAGGTCTGAACTAGGGTCAAACCCGTGAAATCAACACGTACATTTGGGCAATTACCCCGACCCTTGAATTGGGATCAAACCAATTCAGAGTCTTGATTGTTGTCCATTCGAGGGGAGATTTACGGTCTTCATACGCCGTCTTCATACTTGAATTCTTGAAATCGTACGATCATTTGGAATGGGATTAACCCGGTCTTTCCAAATAATCTCGCATTCATATATTTTGAGAAAAACATATTTCATATCGTTATTTTATTTTATAACGATTAATTCTTGCCTTAATTATTTAATATAATTAATTCCTTATTTAACGACGCTTCAGGTCAAGGGCGACCTTGGCGTTGTTTTCAATCAATTTTGTTTTTCACTTTCCTCAAAATCTAACCGTTGGATTTTAGCGTAGCTTATATCGTTGGAAAGATTTTTCCAAGACGGTCCTAACGGTTTCAGTTTTGGGAAAATCCGACGGTCGGATCTTCCGGTATAATCGTTTAAAGGTTCGATTTCAAAACGCGAACTACCGCGCTCGATTCGTTATATTTTAATTATATATATATAAATATATATAAATAATTCGTTTAGTTTATCGTCCCTACGTGCAGCTTACATTTCTCTTAACTTTCACCTTTACATGACAATGTAGTTTAGGATTAGACGATAATTCTTCCCTTTTAATTCATTATTATTTATTTTATACTTTATAATTTTCATTTAAGAATGTAAATTATAATGTGTCGTCCCATTCATTTCTTTGTATATTACTTTACCAATTTCATTATGAATAATGAACACTTTCCTATGGTGTAAGTTCCCTTTTACCTACATTATAAATAATGTTAATGTTTCAATACAGTTCCTTACCTTTCATTTAACATTATAAATAATGTTATTCTTACATACGTTTCATTTCTTTTATTTAACATTATAAATAATGTTAAACCTTACATACAGTTTCTTTTCTTTTTAACATTAACATTAAAATGTTAATATCATACAATGGTGTTATTCTTATAATATAATGCATAAATAAAATGTAATCTCTTTCCTACAGTTAATCCTCTTTAAATTACCATTATAACTAATGTCGATTTCCCATGCATTGTAAATTACTTATTTTTAACATTAAAAATAATGTACTCTTCCTACGATAGAAATACTCTTTTTATTAACATTTAAAATAATGTTACATTTACATACAATAAATGTTAATGAACCATATAGTGAGTTTTTCTCTTTTATTTTCCATTCCATTAACATTAGAAATAAATGTTAATGAATCATACAATGTATTTTCTATATTTTTAATATAGACAAAAATGCTAAATTATCATATGGTGAAATTTTCTATATAACATTAACAAAAAATTTCCATTCAACATACGGTGAAAATTTTCTATAATTCTAATATTAACACAAATGAATGTTAATCTCATACGGTTCATTTTCTTAGTACATAACATTAAAAATAATGTTAATGAATCATACGGTGACATTTTCATATTTAACAAAATAAGTATCAATCAATCATACGGTAAATATTTTCATTTTTTTACAAAATGCTATTTTATCATACGATGCAAATTTATATTTTTATAACATGCCCAAAAATGTTATTTAGCATACAATGCAAACTTATATTTTTATAACATGACCAAAAATAAACTTATATTTTTATAACATGACCAAAAATGTTATTTAACATACAATGCAAACTTATATTTTTATAACATGACCAAAAATGTTATTTAACATACAATGCAAACTTATATTTTTATGACATTAAATAAAGATGACAAAAATACCATTCACA
The DNA here is from genome assembly GCA_030737875.1 of Allium sativum. Classification (NCBI taxonomy): domain Eukaryota; kingdom Viridiplantae; phylum Streptophyta; class Magnoliopsida; order Asparagales; family Amaryllidaceae; genus Allium; species Allium sativum. The sequence continues at coordinate 972,201,262 of CM060915.1, read as the reverse complement.
TACAATGCATTCTTATATGTTAAACATTAAATAAAAATGACAAAAATACTATTCACATACAATGCATTCTTATATGTTAAACATTAAATAAAAATGACAAAAATACTATTCACATGCAATGCATTCTTATATGTTAAACATTAAATAAAAATGACAAAAATACTATTCACATGCAATGCATTCTTATATGTTAAACATTAAATAAAAATGACAAAAATACTTTTATCTTAACATTAAAAATAATGCTAAATCATCCTTTCTTTTTATATAACAAAAATGAATGTTAATTTAATATGCATTCATTTCATTTTTAATTAACATAAAAAAAATAAATGTTAATTTAACCTACAATACATTTTCCTTTTTATTAACATTAACAATAAATGTTAATTTTACATGCCTTACATTTCAAATTTATTAACACTAAAAATAAATGCTAATTTTCTTACAATGCATTTTCTATTTTATAACATGTCAAAATGTTACCTTTTATTCAATGCATTTTCAACATGACACAATGCTAGTTTAACATACAGTGCATTTTATATTATTAACATGACAAAATGCTAGTTGAACATACAGTGCAAATTATATTATTAACATGACAAAATGCTAGTTGAACATACAGTGCAAATTTATATTATTAACATGACAAAATGCTAGTTGAACATACAGTGCAAATTATATTATTAACATGACAAAATTCTGTTTTTCATACAATGCTTTTATCTAATTTTAATATGACAAAAAATGCTATTTTACATAGAATGCATATTTTCTATATAATATTAACAAAATGCTAACTTTCCTTACCATGTAAATTTAATCCTTATATTAAAAAATATAAATTCAATCTTTTTGTACAATTTAAATTTCCACTCTTCTTATTACATTAACAAAAATGATACCTTCCTACGATAAAAATTATCTTATCTTTAACATTAAAAAAAATAATGTCAATCAATCATACGGTGAATAATTTCATATGATGAAATTTCTATTTTTAACATTTAAACAAAAATGTTATTTTCCTTACAGTGCATTTTATATTTATCACATGACAAAATTGTTATTCTTCATATCAATGCATTTTCATATTTACATATTTCTAATGTAAAATTAAACACCGTTTTTCATTGCAACTATATTTACAAATTTCAAATGTAAAATCTATCCATCTTATTAAATCAACAAAACATATACTTTTATATGTTTGCAATAAAAATGTGGTCTTTTGTTTATAACAACAAAATATATAACTTTTTATATAATCAATAAAAATATAATCTTTTAATAAAAACAATAAAATCTCTAACTTTTGTTTCATGTCATATTAACATCGTCCAACTTAAATTTCCTACCTCTATAGTGATTCAAGTTTTCATGTCATACACACATCGCTAATCTTATTTTTCCATGAAACATAACAACAGCAAATATATTCATCGATGATAAATTTCAGATCTACTATTTCTAATCATTCAAAACATCAACCATACAATTCAAACATCATACTTCATACATCAAATAATAGATCTATAATTAATTTAAATAAAGTGAATACTCACAACATTAGATCTAGCATACATACAGAGGTTTGGTCATAGCTGATTCACATCGCATTTGTTCATAGCAGGTTCACATCGCATAGTATGAATTAAATTAAATTAATTAAAATAGAAGTGAACTCTCACCTTGCTTGGATAATAAATATAATAAATCCAAATTAATTTTCAGAAGGCTCCAATCGGTCTCAGCAAATACTACTCGTCCTCACGGTCATGTCGGATCTGAAATTTTCAGAATCGGTGTTCAAACAAATAAGTTATCAATGTTTTAATTAACCAGACTTTTAACAACTGCTGCAGTCACGCTTAAAAGCGTCGCAAAATCTGAAATAAAAATTACCTCAGCATTTTCAGTTTTGTTCAAATTTTCAAATCCGAATTTCTCTTGAATCGCTGAATGGTTTTGAGTGCCGTTTGTTGGACAACGACTGGGAAGGAGGGAGCTTTGCGCGCCGGGAAGGGGGTGGCGCTCGGTGGTGCCAGGCGGGGCCCACGTGCGTGCGACGGCGGCGGCTTCTCGGGCTCGGGGCGGGCGGCACGGGTCACGGGGGAGGCTGAGATTGGTACCAAATTAAAGATCTCGGAAAGAGCTTCGAATCGGTATATGGTATGTTGAATTTCGTTAAGAGATGAGGGAGAAAACTGAGGTCAAAGTTTTGATCAATAATGGGTTACTTGCGGCTGAACAACGAAGGAGGAAGGAGTATACGTACTGTATACGGGGTATTTATACTAGTATTTAGGGTTTTATTTTAATTATTTAATTCAAGAAAATACCGTTTTCACATACGACCTCCGATTCGCGCTCAACGACTGTCGAACTTAATGTTTTGACGTCTTCTGAACGCGATGGCGCTATCCCCCCGGTCCAATTCTGAAGTTACAGTATGGTTTTCTTTTATTTTCAAATAAATCCTTTATTTTAAATTCGAACGTAAATATAATTTTGCCGGGGCCACATACGAAGTCAGAAAAATCCGGAAAAATTATTTTTGGCTTTCTTTTGCCGATACGATCACAACAAAATTCGTTTCGTTCAATTCTGAGACTTTTTGAAAAATGGCTATTTTCAGGGCGAATATATTTAATATTAAAAATACAATTTGAAAACAGTAATTTCTGAAACTCAAAATATATAAGTGTTTACTGTTTTTCAATGCAGAAACGTCATTCTGAGCTCAATGGAAATGGTTTCGAGTTCCAATTCCTTCGTATGTAAAAAGTGGCCATTCTGACCATTATATATTATATATATTCATTTCATAGCGACTTTTCTAAATTTTAATTTTGACATAACTTACAAGTTTTAAAGTGAAATTTCAATTTTCCAGATTCATTAGAAAGATATTCTTAAATAGATTTAAATATTTTTTGTTTCACTAAAATTCGTTTTATTTTGAATCCTGTACATTCAGTCAAAGTTTAAAGTCAAAATTTCAAACTGCAGCGCTTGTTTTCAATTCCTTTTATATATAAATTAAATTTATTCGTTTTAACTTCGATTAAAATAAATCAATCATTTAAAATACCTTAAATTCATTAAAATAAAAAATTTAAATTTGGCCCTAAAATTCTGGGTCGTTACAACGGTGTCCCCTATAACTCAAACCGTGGAGACAAAGTATTCTAGCGAAGCAAACCTATCTAAAAGCCTAACAGCAGACTACTCGTACCATTTTCTTGGCACTCACGGATTCTCAAATATAAATACATGGTGCCCTCATTTTTATTTTCTTCATCTAAAAATAACCGCAACCTTTTCTTAGAAAAAAAAAAAAACAGTTCGCCAATGTGAAAAGGGGGAGAACGGAACGAGTGGACGGTGAGGGGTTCGAAGGTCCTGGGTTAAGCGGTTTCATGGGCAGGAGGAAAATGAACAGGGGAGTATTTTCGGGGAAGGAGTTCAGGAGGACGAGTTGCATGTTGTGCTCGTGACTAATGAAGTGGTTGATGGAGATTAGGCCAGTGAGAAGTTTGGTGGCTTCAAACATGGATTCGGTGAACTGTGGAGGAGCAGGTTTTGTTGGTCAAAACGTGGGTATGGATGGAAGGGAAAGGACAAAAGGGTACCGGGTTTAGTGTAGAGAATGTTGGAGCTACTGTGAGTATAAGAAGAAGTAACGTAGAGGATTAGTATGGGAAGGCAGATTGATCAATTTGTGGTGATGCGATGAACCACCTGGAAGCACGCTATTGCTTTATTATGGGAAGATTAATCCTAATGGAATCAGTTAAGGGGAAGAAGGGACTGAGGTTTTGGCGTTGGACAGGAGTTGAGGTGGGCTTTTGTGAAGGTCTCGATAAATTCATTATACATGAGGAAGATCAGTTATGCGGCTAAATACGAGGTTAAAGGACATAAATAGAATTGAATGAAATAAGAGCTATCGTACACGGATGAACGATATCTGCACAACTATGCTGATCAGAATAAAGAATGTGAGGAAGAACATTGATCAACCATCTAAAACAAAAAGCGAATACAATCGGACACGTTGAAATCGCAGCAACAAAATCTACATCGTGGAACTGACACAACATAGAAAAGAACTGTTGGAATTCCATGGGAAAAATCAAATACGTGTTTGATTTTAAACAAAATCAAAGCAGAACCGTCGACTGCAAGACAAGGTGAGTAAACTCACTAACTCCCTCTCGTTTATATTTTTATATATAAACGAGTTTTAAATATTTTTATAATGTGCAATGATTGATTGGTTGAATAGTTGGTAAATTTGGTTGAAATGGTTGATAGGATTACACCATTAATTGATCATTAGTTCTGATATTTCATTTTGATGTGAAATAATATTATTGATGTTATTAACATCCGTGGATGCAGGGAAACAGGTTGGAGGGATCCAACTGGATCCCTCAACATTTTATTTACTGTTTTATTTGATGGTGATATATGTTATGCTACATTATCCATGGTTGAATTTGTGTGTTTGGTTTACCCTGGCCTTAGGAACCTGGTATTTTAGATACCGTAAAATATCATCGAATGTGAAAAAGGAAATTAGAATTTAAAAGCAGAGTTTATTTCCAAATTAGAAATAATTTCTTTTTCATTGAGTTGCAAATGGAAACCTATTCCATTGGGTAAACCAAGAAAAATGTTATAAATAAAGATATAAATTAAGTGGATCATTAACCATTGGATAAATTAAAAGGTGAGTTCAAATATGAATGTATATTTGAAAGTGAGTAGCGGTTTTGAAACCAATATTTGGAAATGGATCCGAATTTAGCAAATTACAGAGGAAAGTTTAAAGAAAGATTTTCAAATGCTTAAAATAAAAGAATAATAGTTTAAAACAAGGAAATATTTTGCAAATAAAATGTATATAAAAAGGGGATTTATAGAAATCGAATTAAGTGGTTAGAAAAATGTATAGTTTATAAATATGTTTAAAGGAGAACTTGAATTGTTTAAAATAAACAGAGTTTATAAATGAACAACGGAAGCGTGTGCGTCGCACACGGTATTTTATTCAAAACAGCGACTATAACGCTGTTGTTATAAGAAATGCTTTTATAATTTTAAACAGCGACTATAACGCTGTCTTTGTAAGAAATGCTTTTATAAAACTAAACAGTGATTCTAGCGCTGTTGTTATAATAGATGTTGTAAATCTATACAGCAATTTTAGACGCTGCTGTTATAATAAATGTCTTGGTAAATCTAATAGCAATTTTAACGCTGCCATAACTGTTTTAATAGCAATCTTAATGCTATGGTTATGATAAGTGTTCTATAATGCTAGACAGCGGTTTAACGCTGTTGTTGAAAGCAATGTTTTATAAACCAAACATTTGAAGACAACGATTATAACGCTACCGTTATAATCAATATTTTTATAAAGAAGGTGTGTTCGTAGATCAAATCCGAGAGTTGCGTAAGAAATGTTTGGTTTAAAGTTGTGAGCTCTGACCATTTCAAAGTTAAGAATGTCGTTCAGTTAAGGTCTGAGAGGTAATTATACCCCAACTTGACTGACTGCATTATTGACAGAGAAATGGTTAAGGCTCGATAGCAAGGGTTGGTTAGTGATATCGTTAGTTAACGAATGATTTATGATTTGAGTTATAATAACGATGTTTATAACATCAGTTAATTCAAAGGATTTAGAAATGTTTTCTAACTGGAGTAAAAGATATGTTCTCAATAAAGGAATTATATATATATTGGAAATGTTTTCCAATACTCAAGAGAGAAAATAGAGCTTTAAAAGAACACGAAAGGTGGAAAATGGGAATTGGAAATGATAATGTAATAAAGAACTAATATAAAAAGGGCCCAGTGTTGTTTAATGCTTGATTGATAGAATTTCCATTTGGAAATAGAACCGTTGATTGTATGGATGTTTCTTTGATAGTTAAATCACCGACTATCAAAGTTTTATTTTTTTTATACCTCTGTTGTCAACATGGAGAGACCGGGATCAGATTTGATATCTGAAAACCACTCTGTATTGGCGTAAGCGTTATTAAGCAACTTATGCTGAAGAAAATTGAAGACGGAGTTATGCAAGGGTTATCCTGTTTACGGGATAGTGCTTTCGGTTTGTCCAGACCCAGGACAACTTGTATGGACGAGTGTCTGACAGAGTATTTCCAAAGGGAATTACGTACGTTGATTCCTTCAAACGTACGAAGTTGGGGCATAGAAGGGAAGCTTCTTTAGCCTAACAATCTGAGTATTTTTGTGGGAATCAATTAGTGATTTCCGATGGATCTGACGATGTGGCATTCAAAGTGAATGATGGCCAGATGTTCTGGAAGATAATTCAAACCTCAAGCCTCATCAACCCGGAATTGGACAAAAATCGGGCAGGCAGCATGGCTATGTGGGTCGCACCCATTAGGATGTATGACCATCTATCTAGAGAAATTCCTTTTGCTTCTTAAATCTATCGATGCTGTCCCTTATCGGGAGACGGTTGCTGATCCCAACCGTTGGTGATATACATTCGATACACTCAAGCGAAATGAGTGGTCGGTCATGTGTGGGCCGGGTTGCAAGATGTTCTTGTTGAACCCAGTGTATTCGTCTCTAGAGATACACTATCGGAAGGTGGTCCCATACCTTGTCATGTTGGAAATCCAATCTCCAATAAGCGCCCTGCGGTTTTTGATTTTATATTATATATGGAGCGTGAGATGCAAGCGTTCCGCTAGATTTATATCTATTTGATGTGGACACTATTATAATATCACTGGATTTGATATCAAAAATATTTTTGGTTATCGTAAGGTAAAAACCGTCCGTGTTTATGTGTGGATCGGTCTTACGATTTTCATTTCTTTCAAAAGGATTTTGAAGTTAAACAAATGGTTGGAGTTTACTCACACCAGTCCCATGACTGACCCAGAGTTTATTTTGTTTTGTTTTTCCCTAAACTCTTGGGTGCCCAAATTTGTACGGGTAGTCAAGTAGTCGGGATTTTTCAGATTCACTTGGAGAAGATTGAAGCAGGAGGCTTTACCTGTTAGCTATAGACTATCATACTTCCCGCTGTGTATTTTGTTGTATCTGGAAACAGGTGTTTATAACTGTTCCAAAGATAACTATTGTGCTCTGATGATGGTATGTATATATATACAGTTACTGTTTTGTATTTCAAAATTATGTTATCTAATATATTTTATTCGTTCCGCTGTGAGTTTGTGATCTTCGTTTTCTTCTATTCTAATATTTCTTTCTTTCTAATTCTCACCCTCTAACTTCTTTCTAATAATGATTCGTATTTCTGTGCAATTTGAGTAGGACGTGTGGTGTTATTAGTCGACTCAAAGGGTACGGATTTGCGGGTCGTTACAGTTGGTATCAGAGCTGAAGGTTAAGTGATTACCTTGGCTCTGTGGCGTAACTCAATAGAGATGGGGCTAGTAATACCCTAGATTGAGTGTGAGTGTATATATATGAGCGCGTATTTGTAGATTTGAGATAAAATTGTTGTATATTGTGTTGGCTGCTTTGTTGAGTGATTTATGAATTCTGGTCGATACAGGATGTACAACTGTATCGATAGGTGTTTCTAAACTCTCGAACAGAACAATTTGACACAGTATTGTTTTAATGATGGGTAAGTGAAATAACTTTGCCCAAAGGATATTTTTGATATAAAAGAAATAATTTCTGAATTATTATGTATGGATGTATGGATTGTTATTACAATCAAATGGAATTATAAAATATTGAAACAGTTATATATAACCAAATATAACTTGTATATGGGAAATATACATAAATAAGATGAACTGAAATTAAATTCAAATCAGAATTAGAATTCGAATTCCGGGAGTTTAGAAATATTTTCTGAAGTATTTTAAAGGTAATATAGCATTACTTGAAGGTATTTTTGAATGAGAATGATTTTTAATGAGTTTGAAAGTGATTAAGCACTGAAATCACTTCAGTGGCGAGAAAATAATTCTGATAATGGATCGCGACATTATCGGTATTCATTTTCGAGTTTCTAAGTGATGGATTGCTACCATAAGTAATTTGGGAATAAAAATTGTTTGGAAAGGACAAAATGATTTAGAAATTCAATTTTTAATTGAGATATATATATGATTTCAAATTAATTTGAAATAAAACCCGGAATTTGGATTCTGGAATTAAAATTTAACTTGTGTAAGTTGAATAGAATGAATTGGTAAAGATGTACCAAAAGAACTGAAATTTAACTTAAGTCGAGTTAAATTAAAAGTGGATTAGATTAGAAATTATTTCGAATGAAGTAAATAAAGAAATGTTGAGATTCGGATTATAAATATTCGACTAATGTGTGAACAAGTTGAATATATAGTGGATGATGGGTGGGAATTAAACTTCGGTGGAATTGGATTCAAGTAAAATAGGTGGGTTGGCTTAAATGAGAATCAGACTTGGATTGATAAAGTGAAAGTTGAATTGACTTGGGAAACTATTGGAAATATATGCGTACTGAGCAGATATTGAATGAAAGCAAACGCAAGAGATAGAAATATGCCCGATCAAAAAGGTACATGTTTACAATATTGTTTGGGTTGATGATTTTATGAGCCTATGAGGCAAGCCACTTGGCCTTTTGATTTTCTTTTGGATTGGAGAAGGCCTAGAAAGGCAAGTTGTGGTTGTACCGATTGAGCCGTGCAGAGGAGATGCTGCCGAAATTTTTCAGAATTTAAAGTGTTAGAAAATTTTCAGAATTTTTGGAAATTTTCGTTAGTAAGAATAAATTAATATTTTAATTTAAAATAAATTGGTCCAGTTAAACTGAAGTTAAGATGTGAAAAAAAAAAGATTATTGGACCTAGTTAACAGGATACGTAGCATCTTTTCCTACCTTAGCAATTTCGAGGACGAAATTATTTTAAGGGGGAAGGAATGTAACGACCCGGGATTTCAGCCGTTGAATTCCGAATATTTAATTTGGTTTAAATATTTTATTTGAATTATAAGGATTTATAAGGAATTTATTTAATAAAATGATATTTGAGTGTAACTCGAACAGACGATTGAATTAGGCCACGAAACCAATTCCGTTGATTTCGTATCGTCGATTAGGGTCAGGATAGCTATATAGTTTGTTATTTTTAGAGACCGGAAAATTTGGTGTTCAAAATGGCAGTGCGGTGCACGTTAAAAAGGACCTACCGGGGCAACAGTCTCAGAATGCGACGAAACTAGTGCCGTTGGGTTCGTATCGAAAAGTTATTGTCGGTGTTCGCAGTTTCAAGTTGTTTAGATTTATCTGGTGACCGTGAAAAATTTAAACGCGTGTTTATTTCTGGTTTTATAAAGGAAAATTTTCCAAACGAAGTCGGAATTCGACGAAACTTGTCCCATTGGGTTCAGGCTAATTTTATTTGATACTTCACCGCGAAATTTCGTTAGAATATAAAATCAAAATAAATTAAAATCCAAAGTTCATTTCACATGTGATGCATCATTTTCAAATCTCTCCCAAATATAAGAATCACGTTCTCCAAATCTCGGAGCAGCCTGATCATATCTCGGCCAAGATTTTGGCTGACAGTATAAAAAAAAAAAATCATCAAATCAAAAATCAAACTCCTTGTCGACCACTGTATTGTCACTTTCATGCAGCGTCAAAAGGAATGGGTACGGTGTCCCCTATAACTCAAACCGTGGAGACAAAGTATTCTAGCGAAGCAAACCTATCTAAAAGCCTAACAGCAGACTACTCGTACCATTTTCTTGGCACTCACGGATTCTCAAATATAAGTACATGGTGCCCTCATTTTTATTTTCTTCATCTAAAAATAACCGCAACCTTTTCTTAGAAAAAAAAAACAGTTCGCCAATGTGAAAAGGGGGAGAACGGAACGAGTGGACGGTGAGGGGATCGAAGGTCCTGGGTTAAGCGGTTTCATGGGCGGGAGGAAAATGAACAGGGGAGTATTTTCGGGGAAGGAGTTCAGGAGGACGAGTTGCATGTTGTGCTCGTGACTAATGAAGTGGTTGATGGAGATTAGGCCAGTGAGAAGTTTGGTGGCTTCAAACATGGATTCGGTGAACTGTGGAGGAGCAGGTTTTGTTGGTCAAAACGTGGGTATGGATGGAAGGGAAAGGACAAAAGGGTATCGGGTTTAGTGTAGAGAATGTTGGAGCTACTGTGAGTATAAGAAGAAGTAACGTAGAGGATTAGTATGGGAAGGCAGATTGATCAATTTGTGGTGATGCGATGAACCACCTGGAAGCACGCTATTGCTTTATTATGGGAAGATTAATCCTAATGGAATCAGTTAAGGGGAAGAAGGGACTGAGGTTTTGGCGTTGGACAGGAGTTGAGGTGGGCTTTTGTGAAGGTCTCGATAAATTCATTATACATGAGGAAGATCAGTTATGCGGCTAAATACGAGGTTAAAGGACATAAATAGAATTGAATGAAATAAGAGCTATCGTACACGGATGAAGGATATCTGCACAACTATGCTGATCAGAATAAAGAATGTGAGGAAGAACATTGATCAACCATCTAAAACAAAAAGCGAATACAATCGGACACGTTGAAATCGCAGCAACAAAATCTACATCGTGGAACTGACACAACATAGAAAAGAACTGTTGGAATTCCATGGGAAAAATCAAATACGTGTTTGATTTTAAACAAAATCAAAGCAGAACCGTCGACTGCAAGACAAGGTGAGTAAACTCACTAACTCCCTCTCGTTTATATTTTTATATATAAACGAGTTTTAAATATTTTTATAATGTGCAATGATTGATTGGTTGAATAGTTGGTAAATTTGGTTGAAATGGTTGATAGGATTACACCATTAATTGATCATTAGTTCTGATATTTCATTTTGATGTGAAATAATATTATTGATGTTATTAACATCCGTGGATGCAGGGAAACAGGTTGGAGGGATCCAACTGGATCCCTCAACATTTTATTTACTGTTTTATTTGATGGTGATATATGTTATGCTATATTATCCATGGTTGAATTTGTGTGTTTGGTTTACCCTGGCCTTAGGAACCTGGTATTTTAGATACCGTAAAATATCATCGAATGTGAAATAGGAAATTAGAATTTAAAAGCAGAGTTTATTTCCAAATTAGAAATAATTTCTTTTTCATTGAGTTGCAAATGGAAACCTATTCCATTGGGTAAACCAAGAAAAATGTTATAAATAAAGATATAAATTAAGTGGATCATTAACCATTGGATAAATTAAAAGGTGAGTTCAAATATGAATGTATATTTGAAAGTGAGTAGCGGTTTTGAAACCAATATTTGGAAATGGATCCGAATTTAGCAAATTACAGAGGAAAGTTTAAAGAAAGATTTTCAAATGCTTAAAATAAAAGAATAATAGTTTAAAACAAGGAAATATTTTGCAAATAAAATGTATATAAAAAGGGGATTTATAGAAATCGAATTAAGTGGTTAGAAAAATGTATAGTTTATAAATATGTTTAAAGGAGAACTTGAATTGTTTAAAATAAACAGAGTTTATAAATGAACAACGGAAGCGTGTGCGTCGCACACGGTATTTTATTCAAAACAGCGACTATAACGCTGTTGTTATAAGAAATGCTTTTATAATTTTAAACAGCGACTATAACGCTGTCTTTGTAAGAAATGCTTTTATAAAACTAAACAGTGATTCTAGCGCTGTTGTTATAATAGATGTTGTAAATCTATACAGCAATTTTAGACGCTGCTGTTATAATAAATGTCTTGGTAAATCTAAATAGCAATTTTAACGCTGCCATAACTGTTTTAATAGCAATCTTAATGCTATGGTTATGATAAGTGTTCTATAATGCTAGACAGCGGTTTAACGCTGTTGTTGAAAGCAATGTTTTATAAACCAAACATTTGAAGACAACGATTATAACGCTACCGTTATAATCAATATTTTTATAAAGAAGGTGTGTTCGTAGATCAAATCCGAGAGTTGCGTAAGAAATGTTTGGTTTAAAGTTGTGAGCTCTGACCATTTCAAAGTTAAGAATGTCGTTCAGTTAAGGTCTGAGAGGTAATTATACCCCAACTTGACTGACTGCATTATTGACGGAGAAATGGTTAAGGCTCGATAGCAAGGGTTGGTTAGTGATATCGTTAGTTAACGAATGATTTATGATTTGAGTTATAATAACGATGTTTATAACATCAGTTAATTCAAAGGATTTAGAAATGTTTTCTAACTGGAGTAAAAGATATGTTCTCAATAAAGGAATTATATATATATTGGAAATGTTTTCCAATACTCAAGAGAGAAAATAGAGCTTTAAAAGAACACGAAAGGTGGAAAATGGGAATTGGAAATGATAATGTAATAAAGAACTAATATAAAAAGGGCCCAGTGTTGTTTAATGCTTGATTGATAGAATTTCCATTTGGAAATAGAACCGTTGATTGTATGGATGTTTCTTTGATAGTTAAATCACCGACTATCAAAGTTTTATTTTTTATATACCTCCATTGTCAACATGGAGAGACCGGGATCAGATTTGATATCTGAAAACCACTCTGTATTGGCGTAAGCGTTATTAAGCAACTTATGCTGAAGAAAATTGAAGACGGAGTTATGCAAGGGTTATCCTGTTTACGGGATAGTGCTTTCGGTTTGTCCAGACCCAGGACAACTTGTATGGACGAGTGTCTGACAGAGTATTTCCAAAGGGAATTACGTACGTTGATTCCTTCAAACGTACGAAGTTGGGGCATAGAAGGGAAGCTTCTTTAGCCTAACAATCTGAGTATTTTTGTGGGAATCAATTAGTGATTTCCGATGGATCTGACGATGTGGCATTCAAAGTGAATGATGGCCAGATGTTCTGGAAGATAATTCAAACCTCAAGCCTCATCAACCCGGAATTGGACAAAAATCGGGCAGGCAGCATGGCTATGTGGGTCGCACCCATTAGGATGTATGACCATCTATCTAGAGAAATTCCTTTTGCTTCTTAAATCTATCGATGCTGTCCCTTATCGGGAGACGGTTGCTGATCCCAACCGTTGGTGATATACATTCGATACACTCAAGCGAAATGAGTGGTCGGTCATGTGTGGGCCGGGTTGCAAGATGTTCTTGTTGAACCCAGTGTATTCGTCTCTAGAGATACACTATCGGAAGGTGGTCCCATACCTTGTCATGTTGGAAATCCAATCTCCAATAAGCGCCCTGCGGTTTTTGATTTTATATTATATATGGAGCGTGAGATGCAAGCGTTCCGCTAGATTTATATCTATTTGATGTAGACACTATTATAATATCACTGGATTTGATATCAAAAATATTTTTGGTTATCGTAAGGTAAAAACCGTCCGTGTTTATGTGTGGATCGGTCTTACGATTTTCATTTCTTTCGAAAGGATTTTGAAGTTAAACAAATGGTTGGAGTTTACTCACACCAGTCCCATGACTGACCCAGAGTTTATTTTGTTTTGTTTTTCCCTAAACTCTTGGGTGCCCAAATTTGTACGGGCAGTCAAGTAGTCGGGATTTTTCGGATTCACTTGGAGAAGATTGAAGCAGGAGGCTTTACCTGTTAGCTATAGACTATCATACTTCCCGCTGTGTATTTTGTTGTATCTGGAAACAGGTGTTTATAACTGTTCCAAAGATAACTATTGTGCTCTGATGATGGTATGTATATATATACAGTTACTGTTTTGTATTTCAAAAGTATGTTATCTAATATATTTTATTCGTTCCGCTGTGAGTTTGTGATCTTCGTTTTCTTCTATTCTAATATTTCTTTCTTTCTAATTCTCACCCTCTAACTTCTTTCTAATAATGATTCGTATTTCTGTGCAATTTGAGTAGGACGTGTGGTGTTATTAGTCGACTCAAAGGGTACGGATTTGCGGGTCGTTACAATCGCAGTATAGGTGATTTACTTATGTTTATACCAAAATCATTTAGAGTTAGTTGCATATAAATTACTTGTGAACAAGCTAAAGCAGCAGATATATATTCTGCTTCAGTTATTGATAAAGATACGGTATTTTGTTTCTCACTAAACCAAGATACAAGGGAATGTCCTAGAAAATGACATGTTCCACTAGTACTTTTTCGATGAGATTTACATCCCGCGTAATTAGCATCATAGTACGAAACTAGATCGAATGAATCATTTTTAGGATAAATTAATCCAAAATCTGATGTATACCTTACATATCTCAGAATACGCTTTATGGCTTTTAAATGAGTTTCCTTAGGTTGTGATTGATATGTTGCACAGAGACATACACTATGCATTATATCTGGTCTACTAACTGTTATATATAATAATGATCCTATCATTCCTCTATATAGTTTCTGATCAACGTCTTTTAATGTATCATCTTTACTTAAAGCAATATTAGTTGCCATAGGTGTTGGTCTACCATTTGATGTTGTTAGATTGTATTTATTAATTAAATCTCTCACATATTTTTCTTGATTAATAAATATTCCATTCTTTAGTTGTCGAATTTGTAAACCTAAAAAGAATGATAATTCTCCCATATGGATCATTTCAAACTCTTTGGTCATAATATCTGAAAACTCTTTGTTCATTTTTTAATTTTTCGACCCAAAGATTATGTCATCAACATATATTTGTACTAATTGTATATCTTTGTTATTTTTCTTAATAAACAGCGTATTATCTAATTTTCCTATTTCAAAGTTTGATTGTAGTAAATAGTTTCGTAATCTATCATACCAAGCTCTAGGAGCCTGTTTTAATTCATATAATGCTTTCTTTAGTTTATATACGTGATCGGGTAACTTTTCATCTTCAAATAGGGGTGGTTGCTCTACATATACGTCTTCTTTGACAAAACCATTTAGAAATGCACTTTTAACATCCATTTGATATAATTTGAAATTATTATAGTTTGCAAAGGCTAGTAAAATTATTATAGCTTCTAGTCTTGCTAGGGGAGCAAAAGTTTCATAATATATTCCTTCTTGAGTATATCCTTGTGCTACTTGTGCCTTTTTTCTTACTACCTCACCGTGTTCATTCCTTTTATTTTTATAGACCCATTTGGTTCCTATAATTGTTTCATCCTCTGGTCTAGGAACAAGTTCCAATACTTCATTCCTAGTAAATTAATTCAATTCTTCATGCATAGCAAGTATCCATGAATCATCGGAAGAAGCTTCCTTTTGATTTTTAGGTTCTATAGTTGATATAAATGCAGTATTACTCATATTATTTAGTTGATTACGAGTTCTAACAAGGGATTCAATATCCCCTAGAATATTTTCTATGGGATGGTCTCTAAGTAATCTAATTCTTTTATTTGGTTGGTTATCTTCATTATTTATTTCGTTAACTTCATCCTCACAATCGTCTTTATCATTTAGAGTTATACTTTTATAGTTTTCATCAAAAGATACGTTTAATGTTTCTTTTATAGTGTTGGTTCGAGTATTAAAAACTCTATATGGCTTGCTTTTTTCTGAATATCCAATAAAAATTCCTTTATCTGATTTTGAATCAAATTTTTCTAAATTATCCTTTGTATTAAGTATTAAACATTTACTTCCAAATATTTTAAAATAAGATACTTTTGGTTTCTAATTATATAAAAGTTCATAAGGAGTTTTATGAGTCAAAGGTCTAACTGAAATTCTATTAATAATATAACAAGCTGTTGTTACTGCCTTAGCCCAAAAATTCCTTGGTAAATTACTATCAGATAACATAGTTCTTGCACATTCTTGTATCATTCTATTTTTACGTTCAACTACTCCGTTTTGTTGAGAATTTCTTGGAATTGAAAAATTGTGGGTTATTCCCTTTTTACTGCAATATCTTTCAAAATTCTCATTTTCGAATTCTCCCCCATGATCGCTACATATTATTTTAATTTTTAGTGATAATAAATTTTGAATTCTTTTAGAAAAAGTTTCAAATTGATCGAAAGAATCACTTTTATTTTTAAGAAAAAAAGTCCAAGTGTATCTAGAAAAATCATCAACTATTACAAATACATATCTGTTATGATTTATTGATTGAGTTTGAGATGGACCAAATAAATCCATGTGTATTAACTCTAATGGTTTTGAAGTAGTGAATTCTTCTTTTGATTTAAATGAGCTCTTCCTTAATTTTTCATATTGACAAGCATAGCATAAGCAATTAACTTTGAATTTCATTTTGGGTAATCCTCTAACCGAATCTAGTTTAGAAATTCTAGAAATATGTTTGAAATTTATGTGCTCGAATCTCTTATGCCAAATCTAGGGATCACTTGTATTGGCCATAAGACATAAACTATCATTGGAAATATTCATACTTAATATATAAATATTTTTCTTTCTATCTCCTTCGAATATAACTTTTGAATTCCTATCTTCTATCAAACATTTATTCTTTTCAAATTTTATTTTATATCCTTTATCGCAAAGTTGGCTTATACTTAGCAAATTGTGTTTTAAATTCCTAACTAATAGAACATCAGAAATAGTAGGAGTTCCAGAATTACTGACATTGTCGATTCCAATGATGTATCATTTAGAATTATCTCCGAAGTTTACAAATCCACCATCTTCATACTTCAGATTATTGACTTGTTCTGGATTTCCAGTTATATGTCTCGAACAACCACTTCCATTTGTTCCTTTTCATTTCCACCAGTTGCTTTTCAGAAATTGAATTTTCAATAGCCATGTAACACACCAGTTCAAGATTTGAATCTCCAATAGCCACCTTTTCAAAATTTGAATTGCCAATAGCCACTTTACCCATCTTTTCAACTTTTGATTTTTCAAAAGTAATAGAACTCATTCTTTTCTGTATTGACCAATATTTCAGTAGATCATATGCTTCTTTAACATTAATATATGCAGACTTTTTTAACATTGATGTAATGAATGAATTGATACTAACATCATCGGAAATTCAAAAAATTTCCATTTTACCAAATTTTCAAAAATCAGATTATGAACTTTTTAAAAAACATAGCTCCGTTACCAACTGTTAGGGACTGCGGAATGGATCGTTTAGGCAAATCAAGCACTAGGGGGGTGAATAGTGTTTGTAGAAATATAAACAAAACTAAAAACTAGGGAGAACTATGAGATGAATCAAACACCACAAACACAGACACAGATTCAAAAATAGAGGAAAAATAAACAAAAACAAAAATGCAGAAAAGGAAAGAACACACTAGATTTTATACTGGTTCTGATTACTCCTATGTCCAGTCCCACACAACGCTGGGTTGGGCAGAGTTTTATTACTCTTTCAATAATCAATTACACCCTCCTTGATTTCACAGCTCACAAGGAGACACCGATTCCTACTTTCTTAATTTCACGGCTCACAAGAACACACCGACTCCTATTTCCTTGATTTCACAGCTCACAAGGACACACCGACTCCTCTTTGACTCACAACAAGGTTTATTCAACCCAACCAATTACAAAACAGCCCTATAACTCTTCAATAGCACTTGATTCAGAGAGTAGAGAGTGTAAAGAGAAGAAGTTTTATCAAAATAGAATTAAATTCGGCAGAGTATAAGTGTAAAAACCATAAAAATGATTAAGAATAATGGTAAGATGAAAGAATATGAAGATAGAGAAGAAGAGATGTTAGAAAATTCGGTTTTAACCTCTTTTTATAGGTTATGAAGGGTTGCAACGGTTCTGAAGCATTTCAAATAATGAAAAGACACTTCCCTTCAAATTTAGAAAAATAGCTGTATATGTCGACATACATGTTTTGCTATGTCGATATAGCCATGTGTAAATTTTATTTTCAAAACATTTTTCAAGTATTTTGATATAAAATTAATTCTGAAAATTCTTAAATAAAATTCTAATTTTGTAAATCAATATTATATGATAGAAAACCATATGAAAATATATTTTTAAACTATATAAATATATTTAGAAAACTATAAGGTTTTAAACTATATAAAATATAAATAAAGTATATATATAACTTCAGTTTTAAAATCAAAGAAGAATGAAAATAGAATAAAATAGTAAAACAAAAAAGATAAGATTGAGGATAAAAAGAAAACAAAAATAGAGAGGATTGAGGATAGAATTGAAAATTAGAATTTGAATTTGAATTTGAACCTGGAGTGGTATTTGGAGTCCTACAAATCTAAACTCTATATGAATATTATTCTTGAATTTTTGAAATCTTGATTACTCATTAGTCTTGAACCTACTCTGAATTCTGAGTCTCTAAAAGCTCTTAAACTGTACAGTCTTCAGTATTAATTCTTGTATATAAATTCTGCATATATATATATTCTAAACAAAGATGTTAGTATATATTTTATAATCAATGATAATTTAAATAAGGTTGTTGTCATCCAAACTCCATTCTACAACAGCATCCTTGTTGGGGCTCGGGTGTACTGACCTATTCATGTGGGTTAAGAGAGGGCATGATAGTGAATTCCGAAGAGGAGCTTCGAGACTGGACGCAGGGCGGGAAGTCCGAACCAGTATAAAATTCCTAGCGTCGTTTCTTATTGCATTTACTTTTTATATAATTCTATAGCTTAGCTTTTTACCTGCGTAACTATTGTAAATTAGCAAGTTAGTATATCACCTATATTTCCTCTATATCCAAATATAGATCCTGCTTAAGTCATACACATCGACTTTTAAATTGGTATCAGAGCCTGGTGTTCTAGATATCGTAACATCATCCTAGAATAAATAGCAATAAAGAAACTTTGTCAAGGGATTAGAAAATGGAAGTGCAATAAAGCGGAATCAAGAAAGCAAGGAAGCAAATGTCTCATGGCTAAAGTCAGATCACAATCGGTATGTGTAGATTCATTATATATAGATCATTTGTTAGACCATGAAAATTTGTTAAAAGATTTTAAAAGTTTAGTTAACTTAATGCAGTTATTTTACCCAAGTATTAAGATTGTGAGCAAGAAAATTCCAAATTAAAAGAGGAAAACAGTTTTTTAGTTAAAGAAGCCAAATGTTTTGAAAATTCCTTAGAAGAGCTTGTTTTTCAGAAAGATTTCCTTCAAAAATAAAATGAGCGACTAGAAGATAAAAACAGTATTCTTTTAAAGGAAATTGATGGTCTCCAAAATAAAAATACATCATTAGAAGATTCTTTAAATAATTCTAGTTCTTTAGATTTGTCTCTTGAAAAAGAGAAAGAGGCTTTAACAGAAAAGAATTTAGAATTATCTAAAGAATGTGATATTTTTAAAGTTAATAATAATATTTTACAAAAAGTAATTTTTGAATCAAAAGAAAATGTTGAAAAATTACAATCATCATTAGATAATTCGGAATCTCAAACTAATCGTCTTGAAATTGAGAATAATACTTTAAAAAGGAAGATTTCTGAATTAAATAAGGATATCGACAACATAGTTTCTTTTGAAAATATCAATCGCGACTGTGGAATCAAATTTGAAAAATGTACAAATAAGTTCACGAAATTTAACAAAGGTCAAAATGATTTGAATATAATCTTATCTAGATCTCGACCTTTACATGACAAAAGTGGATTAGGATATAATAAACCCTATGCACATCCAAGATCCAATCATTGTAGAAATTCGAATACTCCTTTGTCTAGAGAACTTCATAATAAATCTAAAAGTGAGAAAATGTAACAACCCAGAAAATCTGAACCAATTTAAAAATTTTAAATTGGCTAAAATAATGGATTTTTGAAATTAAGAATAAATATTTTAAATAATAAAGGTGAAAATTGAGTTTGAATCGACAATTGAAAAGGAATATAATTAATTCTAATTATAAACAAGGCCTGAAATGGCGCTGCAGTTTCAAAAATTGAATTCAAACTTTGTCGGACTGTACCGGGTGCAAAACAAAACGGATTTGAGTGAAACCAAAAATATTTAAATCTGTTAGTGAATACCTTTCTAACGAATCTGAAAAATCGAAGTTTCATAGTGGGATGCAAAAGTTATGGCCAAATGAATTTTCAGAAAGGTCACTATGGAATTTATATAGCCCGTGAAAATGGCCATTTTGCATACAATCTCGGAATTCGACGAAACCACTTTTGTTGGATCCGGGATGAGAAGTTATTGCTAGGTTTCAAATTTCATAATTTTTGAAGCTAGTATGTGAGCGTGGCAAAGGAAAATGTGTTTTGGTCAATTACAGTTAAATTGGATCGACCAGAAATGAGCCTTTTTGCAAACGGTCTCAGAATTCGACGAAACTATTTTGTTGGGACCGTATCGTCAAAACATAGCCAGATTTATTTTTCTGGAATTTTTCGAATCAGTTTGTGGCCCTGGCAAATTGAAATGTACGTTCGAATCAAATATTGAATGCTTTATATTTTAATTTGAAGGAAAACTAACTGAAACAGTCGAATGGGCCTACGAAACATATCCCATTGTGTTCAGAATGGGGGTAAAACGCTAGGGACGACAGTCGTTGGGTTTGGATTGGGGTTCGTGTGTTAAAGAGGGTATTTTTTGAATTTTAAAAGTTTTAAATAAAAAAAATACCATTCGCCCACGTCAGCCCCCCCCCCCCCAATATTTTCTCTCTCCCCGTAACACGATCGAAGGCGGAAAACCCTCCAAACCTTCCCGTCCATTTTCTGATCGATCCACGCACCAAAATCAAACACTCCAGTTGGGAAATTTGTAGAGATCGAGAAGATCTTCAAATCCATATATAGTGTGGATTTTTTTCATTGAGTGGTTTGGGAGAATCGAGCTTGGGAAGTTCGGATGTTTTAACCGCCGCCGCCGCTTCCTCCGACCATCGAGCGCCGCCGCACCCCCCTGCGCACGTGCGCCTCTCCTCCCCCTTCGACGCTTTGAAGGCTGATCGACGAATAGCTACACGGATTCGAAGAAAAATCCAAACCTAGTTTTGAACGAAACAGCTGAGTTACGGCCTTGTTTATTTTCAACTGTTTTAACACCTTTAAACCGTTGCAAACTTTGAAAAATCATATCTTTTTCGTGTGTGATCGAAATTCAGTGAAACAAGAGACAGTGGACTCGTGTGGACGTCTTCTACATTCTAGAAGAGACCGCATATTTTTCTGAGCCTTCTGCTATTTTTGGTGGAGTGGAACCCAAAGTGAGATTTCTAATTTATAAACGATATGGAAAACGACGATGTATAAATTATATAGTCGATGTATGAGTTATATAAGCGTTGTACACCTCTTGTATAAGCGTTGTATAAGTTGTACGTTGGATGTATAAGTTGTATATGCGTTGTAAAAATTATATATGTGTTGAAATAGAAGTGAAATGCTATATATAAATATATATATATATACGCCCCTCGTCCACAAACCATGGACGATATTTATTGGTTGTGATTGGTGTGAAAATTGATTGATAGCTAATGGTTGATTGGAATTGTTTGTGGTTGATATTGATTGATTGTGGTCGAAAAATACCCGTTTGTGGTTGGGAAATATTTGGTTGAAACCACATAGGATTAGTTTGTGGAAATGAAAAAAATATATACATGCCGCCTGCGTGTGAACTAGATGCATGAATCCCCATTGTCAAAAACCGCGAGGTTTTAAGGTAGAGCGAGGAGCCGTACTAGGGACGGTCCCGGTTTTAACTACCCTGCCGTTATGCTGCCGAAATTTTGAATAATATTCATGTGTTAGAATTATTTTCCTGTGTTGAAATTATATTCGTCTGTTGAATAGAAAACCTTCATGTTTTGAATAGAAATTCATTCGTTGAATCGAAATTCATGTGTTGAATGGTATTCGTGTTTTAAATATAAAAATCATATTTTTATCTATATATATAAACTATAGAAAACCTTCATGTGTTGAATCGATATTCATTTGTTGGATTGAAATTCATGTGTTGAATGGTATTCGTCTTTTAAATATAAAAATCACATTTTTATCTATATATATAAACTATAGAAAACCTTCATGTGTTGAATCGATATTCATTCGTTGGATTGAAATTCATGTGTTGAATGGTATTCGTGTTTTAAATATAAAAATCACCTTTATATATATATATATATATATATATACAAACTATAGAAAACCTTCATGTGTTGAATCGATATTCATTCGTTGGATATAAATTCATGTGTTGAATGGTATTCGAGTTTTAAATATAAAAATCACCTTTATATATATATATATACAAACTGTAGAAAACCTTCATGTGTTGAATCGAAATTCATTCGTTGAATTGAAATTCATGTGTTGAATGGTATTCATGTTTTGAAAGAAAGTGTTTTATAATAAAAATCCAATTTTTATCATCGATATGAACTATATAAAATAATCTTGTTTTGAAATAAATTGTTTTATAATAAAAATCCTGTTTTTATCACCTTTATGAAATATATAAAATAGTCGAGTTTTGAAATAAATTGTTTTACATTAAAAATCACATTTTTATGATATACATTAATTGTTAAAAATAGTGAAGTATTGAAATAGAAAACAGTTAGATAAAAATATCTTTTTTATCAAATGTATGAAAATCATATAGTTTTGAAATCGAAGAATCGATATATATATATATATATATATATATATATATAAATAGAATTGAAATATATCGAGTAACGACGCTGCAGTTCGTATTTTGAAACCGTGATTTCAAACGATTATACCGGGAGATCCGACTATCGGATTTTCCTGAAATCGCAACCGTTGGGTTCGCTTTGGAAATATCTTTCCAACGGCACCAACTTTGTAAAAATCCAACGGTTGGATTGTCTGGAATGTTTAATTCAAATCTGAAGAAAAACAGCGCTAGAATCGATTATATATATATATATATATATAATCGAATAACGACGCTGCAGTTCGTATTTTGAAATCGAAACTTCAAACGATTATACCAGGAGATCCGACCGTCGGATTTTCCCGAAACTGGAACCGTTGGATTCGTTTTGAAAAGATCTTTCTAATGATGTAAATTTTGTGAAGATCCAATGGTTAGATTTTCAGATATGTGTAAATCAAATCTGAAGAAAAACAGCGCCACGGCCGCGTTATGGCCTGAAGCGTCGTTTTGAATAAATTGGCTATTTTAAAATAAATAAAAATAGAGATAAATCGTTATAAAATATTATAAACGATATGGATGTGAAATTTAGAAATTAAATGAAGGTTGGCTAAGTCGAATGGTTTCTTGGGTATTGATCTGATGTTGGTTTCGGCCTTCGGGGTTAATATTTGGGAAACCGCTCTCTTACTGATTGATGGTTAGTGACTAATGAATTGAAATGATGCGTATGTGTATTTGTGTTGCAATTGTTTATCATATATGCGAGTTGCTCAGAAAGACCGGGTTTATCCCATTCTGAATGACTAAATCGACGATAAGAAATCGAAGATGAAGACGGTGGTCGAAGACTGGAGATCTTCACCTCGTTTGGATGGTAACCGAGGTCCTGATTGGGAGGCATCCCGAAATATGGATAATGAGTGGTGATCGTTCAGACGTACGTGGAGATCGATGGGTTTGCGAGGTATATAGTGCCTCCGGTTTCGTTCAGACCCAGAACGGACTTGCAAATGGACAGTGTGTCTGACATTGGAATTTATTCTGTGTTATTGATAACTATTAGTTGCACGGTGTGAATTTCCTGTGTGGTATGCTAAGATGCAGTGATCAAGGCTTCTGTTGAAAAGCAAAGTCTTGTGGTGATGATAAAAGCACCGCCTGTGTGGCGTAGCTTTGTGTATAACGTGAATTCGCGAGCCTCACACCCCGGTATGAACCAGAAACGGGAGAGGACATCAGGGAGGGCCTGCGTTTCTTCCTAGCTAGAAGTGGCGTCAGTGGTTTTACACGCCCTGACGAGGTTGACTTATGTGGTTATTGCTGTTGCGAGGCGCCTCGGTTATATCGGTCGATCCGGGACCGATGGAGTCATTTGTTGGCTCATTTACGCCCCAAAGGGCGGGGAAACGTAGTGTTCAGGCATAATAATCCACATCGGTGGACCGGCCCTGACGATCCAAAGGGTTGATGCGTTCTAATCCTGAGGCTCAGACTAGGCAGTCTCGAATTCGATGAGGACTATCTTTTGCCTTGGTTCAGGACGGAAATCCAATTTCCAAAATACGACATCGTGCGGTTTTGATTGTATACCTATATATGGCGACATAGTGGTATGGGGCATTAATGTCGTCTATGATTGATACTTATGATTTGAAACTGTTTTTGAAATATATAAACACTAGTAATAATATCAAATGCTTTTGTTTTATTCGTATCAAGCATATCTTGGCCATTATAAGGTAAAAACTCTATCCTCCGGTTTGTGTTGCATTGTGTGATGGGAACTGAGTCTTATAATGGCCTCATTTTTATAAAAAGCATTGCGATGTTTAAAAGAAAGATTTGTTTTTAAAGCACTGGCAATCCAATGGAGTAAACCCGTTCCACGAAAGTGGCGTGGTCCTGTGATTGGCCATATTATAAATGTGTTGAGTATATTTCTCATACCAGTCCCATCACTGATTCGTAGTTTGTTTCACTTTCAAACTCGGGTGCCCCTTTTTCTACACGGGCAGCCTTGTATTCAGGTTTAGCAGGCTTCATCCGGATAGCTGGAGCTGAAGATGGATTCTATTATTTATCTCTTTTTATGTTGTTCAGCTCCTATTGTACATATTTTGTTTGTTTCCGCTGTAGACATTTATGTATAGCTGAACTGTATTTGTACTAAGTATGATCCTGTATACTGTGTTACTCTGATGATTACGTTTATCCAGTGTATTCTATTGTACATTATCTGGTGTATTTATTTAATTGTGTTCTGCTATTATCTGTTTCTGTGTTATATTCCAAAGATTACCCTTGTCGCCGTCTGTACGGGAAATGGGGCCGTCACATCGTGGTATCTGAGCTTTGGTTAAGCTTAGTGCTGGAATATAACATATTAACGAACTATTCAGAGATAGAACCAGTAGTGTTCTAGGACGAGTAACTCAGTACAGATAGGATCAGCAATATCCTAGTATGAGTACAGCAGAATCAGAACAACTCGTTAGAGATGGGGTCAGAAGTGCCTCAGAACGAGTCGAGGGTAATATGTTTTTAAATAACATATTTGTGATAATATATATTCTGGTTTTATAAATATAATTTTTGAATATATAAAAGATATATATTTGAAAGGTTGAAAAATTAAAAACAATTTGATTGTTGTTTGTGTTGTGTGATTGTAGATTTGATTAATTGAATTATTGAAACAATAGTTAATTTAATCAACAATAGAATAATGGTAGAATTTATTCATTTAAATCACACATTGAACTGATTAGAAAATAGATAGAAATATATACATGTGCATTATATATGTTTGAACGGGTAAATGGATAGCTATTGAGTAAAGATTTTATTTGCGTGCCCGACAAATAGGTTAACCTTAATGAGTTGGATGCGAAATATTATTATATCAACTCCTGTGAATGCCATTGGATGCGGAGTGCTGGTTATTCTGTGTGTAAAAATAAATGTCGCCATAAGATAGTAATAATTAATTTTGAACTACATTACATGGCATACTTCTGGAAGATAGGCATACTTCATCATATACCACATAAGCATTTGGAGCTTGTGTGACGAGGTGGAAGATTTACCATACGAGCAAGAGGCTTGTATGGCGATGACTATATTTTACAGGTTGAACTGATGACTGATATGGACTATTTAAATTGTAACGATAAAATTGCCAGATTAATAAAAACCCCACACGGGTCTGGAGTTGACAATAATCACGTCTCTCTAGTTATTAGATACGGCACATGGACTATTTATTTCCCACACGGGACGAGGTGACGAGGATTTATCCTCTGGAGCATTTAAAATACACACTCCCTCAGGCTTTGACAGGATGATGAGAATTTATTCTCTGGAGTTATTATCAATACACGCTCCCCTGTAAACACCAGAATATATCACTATAAATATGTGTATGCTTATTAGGATTTATTGGGTACCTAATACGGCCCAATAAATTTCCAAACCTCTCCCCGTACAAAGGAGGTTATGGCGAAATTTTTCGAAAATTCCGGGTGTTAGCCAAATTTTTGAAGAATTTGAAAATTCTCAAAAACTGAAAAGTTGGAGAATTAAAGCCAGATCGAACGTGGAGTTGATTAATCAAACCACTTTCGACTTTGTTCCTTTTCGGGGACGAAAAGTTTTAAGTGGGGGAGATTGTAACGACCCAGAAAATCTGAACCAATTTAAAAATTTTAAATTGGCTAAAATAATGGATTTTAGAAATTTAAAATAAATATTTTAAATAATAAAGGTGAAAACTGAGTTTGAATCGACAATTGAAAAGGAATATAATTAATTTTAATTATAAACAAGGCCTGAAATGGCTCTGCAGTTTCAAAAATTGAATTCAAACTTTGTCGGACTGTACCGGGTGCAAAACAAAACGGATTTGAGTGAAACCAAAAATATTTAAATCTATTAGTGAATACCTTTCTAACGAATCTGAAAAATCGAAGTTTCATAGTGGGATGCAAAAGTTATGGCCAAATGAATTTTCAGAAAGGTCGCTATGGAATTTATATAGCCCGTGAAAATGGCCATTTTGCATACGATCTCGGAATTCGACGAAACCACTTTTGTTGGATCCGGGATGAGAAGTTATTGCTAGGTTTCAAATTTCATAATTTTTTAAGCTAGTATGTGAGCGTGGGAAAGGAAAATGTGTTTTGGTCAATTACAGTTAAATTGGATCGACCAGAAATGGGCCTCTTTGCAAACAGTCTCAGAATTCGACGAAACTAGTTTTGTTAGGACCGTATCATCAAAACATAGCCAGATATATTTTTCTGGAATTTTTCGAATCAGTTTGTGGCCCTGGCAAATTGAAATGTACGTTCGAATCAAATATTGAATGTTTTATATTTTAATTTGAAGGAAAACTGACTGAAACAGTCGAATGGGCCTACGAAACATATCCCATTGTGTTCAGAATGGGGGTAAAACGCTAGGGACGACAGTCGTTGGGTTTGGATTGGGGTTCGTGTGTTAAAGAGGGTATTTTTGGAATTTTGAAAGTTATAAAAAAAATATACCATTCGCCCACGTCAACCCACCCCCCCAATATTTTCTCTCATCCCGTAACACGATCGAAGGCGGAAAACCCTCCAAACCTTCCCGTCCATTTTCTGATCGATCCACGCACCAAAATCAAATACTCCAGTTGGGAAATTTGTAAAGCTCGAGAAGATCTTCAAATCCATATATAGTTTGGATTTTTTCATTGAGTGGTTTAGGAGAATCGAGCTTGGGAAGTTCGGATGTTTTAACCGCCGCCGCCGCTTCCTCCGACCATCGAGCGCCGCCGCACCCCCCTGCGCACGTGCGCCTCTCCTCCCCCTTCGACACTGCGAAGGCTGATCGACGAATAGCTACACGGATTCAAAGAAAAATCCAAACCTAGTTTTGAACGAAACAGCTAAGGTACGACCTTGTTTATTTTCAACTGTTTTAACACCTTTAAACTGTTGCAAACTTTGAAAAATCATATCTTTTTCATGTGTGATCGAAATTCAGTGAAACAAGAGACAGTGGACTCGTGTGGACGTCTTCTACATTCTAGAAGAGACCGCATATTTTTCTGAGCCTTCTGCTATTTTTGGTGGAGTGGAACCCAAAGTGAGATTTCTAATTTATAAACGATATGGAAAACGATGATGTATAAATTATATAGTCGATGTATGAGTTATATAAGCGTTGTACACCTCTTGTATAAGCGTTGTATAAGTTGTACGTTCGATGTATAAGTTGTATATGCGTTGTAAAAATTATATATGTGTTGAAATAGAAGTGAAATGCTATATATAAATATATATATATATATACGCCCCTCGTCCACAAACCATGGACGATATTTATTGGTTGTGATTGGTGTGAAAATTGATTGATAGCGAATGGTTGATTGGAATTGTTTGTGGTTGATATTGATTGATTGTGGTTGAAAAATACCCGTTTGTGGTTGGGAAATATTTGGTTGAAACCACATAGGATTAGTTTGTAGAAATGAAAAAATATACATGCCGCCTGTGTGCGAACTAGATGCATGAATCCCCATTGTCAAAAACCACGAGGTTTTAAGGTAGAGCGAGGAGTCGTACTAGGGACGGTCCCGGTTTTAACTACCCTGCCGTTATGCTGCTGAAGTTTTGAATAATATTCATGTGTTAGAATTATTTTCCTGTGTTGAAATTATATTCGTCTGTTGAATAGAAAACCTTCATGTGTTGAATAGAAATTCATTCGTTGAATTGAAATTCATGTGTTGAATGGTATTCGTGTTTTAAATATAAAAATCACATTTTTATCTATATATATAAACTATAGAAAACCTTCATGTGTTGAATCGATATTCATTCGTTGGATTGAAATTCATGTGTTGAATGGTATTCGTGTTTTAAATATAAAAATCACATTTTTATCTATATATATAAACTATAGAAAACCTTCATGTGTTGAATCGATATTCATTCATTGGATTGAAATTCATGTGTTGAATGGTATTCATGTTTTAAATATAAAAATCACCTTTTATATATATACAAACTATAGAAAACCTTCATGTGCTGAATCGATATTCATTCGTTGGATAGAAATTCATGTGTTGAATGGTATTCGTGGTTTAAATATAAAAATCACCTTTTTATATATATATATATATATATATATATATATATATATACAAACTATAGAAAACCTTCATGTGTTGAATCGAAATTCATTCGTTGAATTGAAATTCATGTGTTGAATGGTATTCATATTTTGAAAGAAAGTGTTTTATATTAAAATCCAATTTTTATCATCGATATGAACTATATAAAATAATCTTGTTTTGAAATAAATTGTTTTATAATAAAAATCCTGTTTTTATCACCTTTATGAAATATATAAAATAGTCGAGTTTTGAAATAAATTGTTTTACATTAAAAATCACATTTTTATGATATACATTAATTGTTAAAAATGGTGAAGTATTGAAATAGAAAAAGTTAGATAAAAATATCATTTTTATCAAATGTATGAAAATCATATAGTTTTGAAATCGAAGAATCGATATATATATAAATAGAATTGAAATATATCGAATAACGACGCTACAGTTCGTATTTTGAAACCGTGATTTCAAACGATTATACCGGGAGATCCGACCATCGGATTTTCCTTAAATCGCAACCGTTGGGTTCGCTTTGGAAATATCTTTCCAACGGCACCAACTTTGTAAAAATCCAACGGTTGGATTGTTTGGAATGTTTAATTCAAATCTGAAGAAAAACAGCGCCAGAATCGATTTTATATATATATATATACATACATATATATATAATTATATATAATCGAATAACGACGCTGCAGTTCGTATTTTGAAATCGAAACTTCAAACGATTATACCGGGAGATCCGACCGTCTGATTTTCCCGAAACTGGAACCGTTAGATTCGTTTTGAAAAGATCTTTCTAATGATGTAAATTTTGTGAAGATCCAACGGTTAGATTTTCAGATATGTGTAAATCAAATCTGAAGAAAAACAGCGCCACGGCCGCGTTATGGCCCGAAGCGTCGTTTTGAATAAATTGGCTATTTTAAAATAAATAAAAATAGAGATAAATCGTTATAAAATATTATAAACGATATGGATGTGAAATTTAGAAATTAACTGAAGGTTGGCTAAGTCGAATGGTTTCTTGGGTATTGATCTGATGTTGGTTTCGGCCTTCGGGGTTAATATTTGGGAAACCGCTCTCTTACTGATTGACGGTTAGTGACTAATGAATTGAAATGATGCGTATGTGTATTTGTGTTGCACTTTTTTATCATATACGCGAGTTGCTCAAAAAGACCGGGTTTATCCCATTCTGAATAACTGAATCGACGATAAGAAATCGAAGATGAAGACGGTGGTCGAAGACCGGAGATCTTCACCTCGTTTGGATGGTAACCGAGGTCCTGATTGGGAGGCATCCCGAAATATGGATAATGAGTGGTGATCGTCCAGACGTACGTGGAGATCGATGGGTTTGCGAGGTATATAGTGCCTCCGATTTCGTTCAGACCCAGAACGGACTTGCAAATGGACAGTGTGTCTGACATTGGAATTTATTCTGTGTGATTGATAGCTATCAGTTGCACTGTGTGAATTGCTTGTGTGGCATGCTAAGATGCAGTGATCAAGGCTTCTGTTGAAAAGCAAAGTCTTGTGGTGATGATCAAAGCACCGCCTGTGTGGCGTAGCTTTGTGTATAACGTGAATTCGCGAGCCTCACACCCCGGTATGAACCGGAAACAGGAGAGGACATCAGGGGGGCCTGCGTTTCTTCCTAGCTAAAAGTGGCGTCAGTGGTTTTACATGCCCTAACGAGTTTGACTTATGTGGTTGTTGCTGTTGCGAGGCGCCTCGGTTATATCGGTCGATCCGGGACCGATGGAGTCATTCGTTGGCTCATTTACGCCCCAAAGGGAGGGGAAACGTAGTGTTCAGGCATAATAATCCACATCGGTGGACCGGCCCTGATGATCCAAAGGGTTGATGCGTTCTGATCCTGAGGCTCAGGCTAGGCAGTCTCGAATTCGATGAGGACTATCTTTTGCCTTGGTTCAGGACGGAAATCCAATTTCCAAAATACGACATCGTGCGGTTTTGATTGTATACCTATATATGGCGACATAGTGGTATGGGGCATTAATGCCGTCTATGATTGATACTTATGATTTGAAACTGTTTTTGAAATATATAAACACTAGTAATAATATCAAATGCTTTTGTTTTATTCGTATCAAGCATATCTTGGCCATTATAAGGTAAAAACTCTATCCTCCGGTTTGTGTTGCATTGTGTGATGGGAACTGAGTCTTATAATGGCCTCATTTTTATAAAAAGCATTGCGATGTTTAAAAGAAAGATTTGTTTTTAAAGCACTGGCAATCCAATGGAGTAAACCCGTTCCACGAAAGTGGCGTGGTCCTGTGATTGGCCATATTATAAATGTGTTGAGTATATTTCTCATACCAGTCCCATGACTGACTCGTAGTTTGTTTCACTTTCAAACTCGGGTGCCCCTTTTTCTACACGGGCAGCCTTGTATTCAGGTTTAGCAGGCTTTATCCGGATAGCTGGAGCTGAAGATGGATTCTATTATTTATCTCTTTTTATGTTGTTCAGCTCCTATTGTACATATTTTGTTTGTTTCCGCTGTAGACATTTATGTATAGCTGAACTGTATTTGTATTAAGTATGATCCTGTACACTGTGTAACTCTAATGATTACGTTTATCCAGTGTATTCTATTGTACATTATCTGGTGTATTTATTTATTTATGTTCTGCTATTATCTGTTTCTGTGTTATATTCCAAAGATTACCCTTGTCGCCGTCTGTACGGGAAAAGGGGTCGTCACATCGTGGTACCAGAGCTTTGGTTAAGCTTAGTGCTGGAATATAACATATTAACGAACTCTTCAGAGATAGAACCAGTAGTGTTCTAGGACGAGTAACTCAGTACAGATAGGATCAGCAATATCCTAGTATGAGTACAGCAGAATCAGAACAACTCGTTAGAGATGGGGTCAGAAGTGCCTCAGAACGAGTCGAGGGTAATATGTTTTTAAATAACGTATTTGTGATAATATATATAGTCTGGTTTTAGAAATATAATTTTTGAATATATAAAAGATATATATTTGAAAGGTTGAAAAATTAAAAACAATTTGATTGTTGTTTGTGTTGTGTGATTGTAGATTTGATTAATTGAATTATTGAAACAATAGTTAATTTAATCAACAATAGAATAATGGTAGAATTCATTCATTTAAATCACACATTGAACTGATTAGAAAATAGATAGAAATATATACATGTGCGTTATATATGTTTGAACAGGTAAATGGATAGCTGTTGAGTAAAGATTTTATTTGCGTGCCCGACAAATAGGTAAACCTTAATGAGTTGGATGCGAAATATTATTATATCAACTCCTTTGAATGCCATTGGATGCGGAGTGCTGGTTATTCTATGTGTAAAAATAAATGTCGCCATAGGATAGTAACAATTAATTTTGAACTACATTACATGGCATACTTCTTGAAGATAGGCATACTTCATCATATACCACATAAGCATTTGGAGCTTGTGTGACGAGGTGGAAGGTTTACCATACGAGCGAGAGGCTTGTATGGCGATGACTATATTTTACAGGTTGAACTGATGACTGATATGGACTATTTAAATTGTAACGATAAAATATCCAGATTAATAAAAAACCCACATGGGTCTGGAGTTGACAATAATCACGTCTCTCTAGTTATTAGATACGGCACATGGACTATTTATTTCCTACACGGGACGAGGTGACGAGGATTTATCCTCTGGAGCATTTAAAATACACACTCCCTCAGGCTTTGACAGGATGACGAGAATTTATTCTCTGGAGTTATTATCAATACACGCTCCCCTGTAAACACCAGAATATATCACTATAAATATGTGTATGCTTATTAGGATTTATTGGGTACCGAATACGGCCCAATAAATTTCCAAACCTCTCCCCGTACAAAGGAGGTTATGGCGAAATTTTTCGAAAATTCCGGGTGTTAGCCAAATTTTTGAAGAATTTGAAAATTCTCAGAAACTGAAAAGTTGGAGAATTGAAGCCAGATCGAACGTGGAGTTGATTAATCAAACCACTTTCGACTTTGTTCCTTTTCGGGGACGAAAAGTTTTAAGTGGGGGAGATTGTAACGACCCAGAAAATCTGAACCAGTTTAAAATTTTTAAATTGGCTAAAATAATGGATTTTAGAAATTTAAAATAAATATTTTAAATAATAAAGGTGAAAATTGAGTTTGAATCGACAATTGAAAAGGAATATAACTAATTCTAATTATAAACAAGGCCTGAAATGGCGCTGCAGTTTCAAAAATTGAATTCAAACTTTGTCGGACTGTACCGGGTGCAAAACAAAACGGATTTGAGTGAAACCAAAAATATTTAAATCTGTTAGTGAATACCTTTCTAACGAATCTGAAAAATCGAAGTTTCATAGTGGGATGCGTAAGTTATGGCCAAATGAATTTTCAGAAAGGTCGCTATGGAATTTATACAGCATGTGAAAATGGCCATTTTGCATACGACCTCGGAATTCGACGAAACCACTTTTGTTGGATCCGGGATGAGAATTTATTACTAGGTTTCAAATTCAGTGAAACAAGAGACAGTGGACTCCTGTGGACGTCTTCTACATTCTAGAAGAGACCGCATATTATTCTGAGCCTTCTGCTATTTTTGGTGGAGTGGAACCCAAAGTGAGATTTCTAATTTATAAATGATATGGAAAACGACGATGTATAAATTATATAGTCGATGTATGAGTTATATAAGCGTTGTACACCTCTTGTATAAGCGTTGTATAAGTTGTACGTTCGATGTATAAGTTGTATATGCGTTGTAAAAATTATATATGTGTTGAAATAGAAGTGAAATGCTATATATAAATATATATATATACGCCCCTCGTCCACAAACCATGGACGATATTTATTGGTTGTGATTGGTGTGAAAATTGATTGATAGCGAATGGTTGATTGGAATTGTTTGTGGTTGATATTGATTGATTGTGGTTGAAAAATACCCGTTTGTGGTTGGGAAATATTTGGTTGAAACCACATAGGATTAGTTTGTGGAAATGAAAAAATATACATGCCGCCTGTGTGCGAACTAGATGCATGAATCCCCATTGTCAAAAACCACGAGGTTTTAAGGTAGAGCGAGGAGCCGTACTAGGGACGGTCCCGGTTTTAACTACCCTGCCGTTATGCTGCCGAAATTTTGAATAATATTCATGTGCTAGAATTATTTTCCTGTGTTGAAATTATATTCGTCTGTTGAATAGAAAACCTTCATGTGTTGAATAGAAATTCATTCGTTGAATTGAAATTCATGTGTTGAATGGTATTCGTGTTTTAAATATAAAAATCACATTTTTATCTATATATATATAAACTATAGAAAACCTTCATGTGTTGAATCGATATTCATTCGTTGGATTGAAATTCATGTGTTGAATGGTATTCGTGTTTTAAATATAAAAATCACATTTTTATCTATATATATAAACTATAGAAAACCTTCATGTGTTGAATCGATATTCATTCATTGGATTGAAATTCATGTGTTGAATGGTATTCGTGTTTTAAATATAAAAATCACCTTTTTATATATATACAAACTATAGAAAACCTTCATGTGTTGAATCGATATTCATTCGTTGGATAGAAATTCATGTGTTGAATGGTATTCGTGGTTTAAATATAAAAATCACCTTTATATATATATATATATATATATATATATATATACAAACTATAGAAAACCTTCATGTGTTGAATCGAAATTCATTCGTTGAATTGCATTCATGTGTTGAATGGTATTCATATTTTGAAAGAAAGTGTTTTATAATAAAAATCCAATTTTTATTATCGATATGAACTATATAAAATAATCTTGTTTTGAAATAAATTGTTTTATAATAAAAATCTTGTTTTTATCACCTTTATGAAATATATAAAATAGTCGAGTTTTGAAATAAATTGTTTTACATTAAAAATCACATTTTTATGATATACATTAATTGTTAAAAATAGTGAAGTATTGAAATAAAAAACAGTTAGATAAAAATATCATTTTTATCAAATGTATGAAAATCATATAGTTTTGAAATCGAAGAATCGATATATATATATAAATAGAATAGAAATATATCGAATAACGACGCTGCAGTTCGTATTTTGAAACCGTGATTTCAAACGATTATACCGGGAGATCCGACCATCAGATTTTCCTGAAATCGCAACCGTTGGGTTCGCTTTGGAAATATCTTTCCAACGGCACCCACTTTGTAAAAATCCAACGGTTGGATTGTCTGGAATGTTTAATTCAAATCTGAAGAAAAACAGCGCCAGAATCGATTATATTTATATATATATATATATATATATATATATATATAATTATATACAATCGAATAACGACGCTGCAGTTCGTATTTTGAAATCGAAACTTCAAACGATTATACCGGGAGATCCGACCGTTGTATTTTCCCGAAACAAGAACCGTTGGATTCATTTTGAAAAGATCTTTCTAATGATGTAAATTTTGTGAAGATCCAACGGTTAGATTTTCAGATATGTGTAAATCAAATCTGTAGAAAAACAGCGCCACGGCCGCGTTATGGCCCGAAGCGTCGTTTTGAATAAATTGACTATTTTAAAATAAATAAAAATAGAGATAAATTGTTATAAAATATTATAAACGATATGGATGTGAAATTTAGAAATTAACTGAAGGTTGGCTAAGTCGAATGGTTTCTTGGGTATTGATCTGATGTTGGTTTCGGCCTTCGGGGTTAATATTTGGGAAACCGCTCTCTTACTGATTGACGGTTAGTGACTAATGAATTGAAATGATGCGTATGTGTATTTGTGTTGCACTTGTTTATCATATACGCGAGTTGCTCAGAAAGACCGGGTTTATCCCATTTTGAATAACTGAATCGACAATAAGAAATCGAAGATGAAGACGGTGGTCGAAGACCGGAGATCTTCACCTCGTTTGGATGGTAACCGAGGTCCTGATTGGGAGGCATCCCGAAATATGGATAATGAGTGGTGATCATCCAGACGTACGTGGAGATCGATGGGTTTGCGAGGTATATAGTGCCTCCGATTTCGTTCAGACCCAGAACGGACTTGCAAATGGACAGTGTGTCTGACATTGGAATTTATTCTGTGTGATTGATAGCTATCAGTTGCACGGTGTGAATTGCCTGTGTGGCATGCTAAGATGCAGTGATCAAGGCTTCTGTTGAAAAGCAAAGTCTTGTGGTGGTGATCAAAGCACCGCCTATGTGGCGTAGCTTTGTGTATAACGTGAATTCGCGAGCCTCACACCCCGGTATGAACCAGAAACGGGAGAGGACATCAGGGAGGGCCTGCGTTTCTTCCTAGCTAGAAGTGGCGTCAGTGGTTTTACATGCCCTGACGAGTTTGACTTATGTGGTTGTTGCTGTTGCGAGGCGCCTCGGTTATATCGGTCGATCCGGGACCGATGGAGTCATTCGTTGGCTCATTTACGCCCCAAAGGTTGGGGAAACGTAGTGTTCAGGCATAATAATCCACATCGGTGGGCCGGCCCTGACGATCCAAAGGGTTGATGCGTTCTGATCCTGAGGCTCGGGCTAGGCAGTCTCGAATTCGGTGAGGACTATCTTTTGCCTTGGTTCAGGATAGAAATCCAATTTCCAAAATACGACATCGTGCGGTTTTGATTGTATACCTATATATGGCGACATAGTGGTATGGGGCATTAATGCCATCTATGATTGATACTTATGATTTGAAACTGTTTTTGAAATATATAAACACTTGTAATAATATCAAATGCTTTTGTTTTATTCGTATCAAGCATATCTTGGCCATTATAAGGTAAAAACTCTATCCTCCGGTTTGCGTTGCATTGTGTGATGGGAACCGAGTCTTATAATGGCCTCATTTTTATAAAAAAGCATTGCGATGTTTAAAAGAAAGATTTGTTTTTAAAGCACTGGCAATCCAATGGAGTAAACCCGTTCCACGAAAGTGGCGTGGTCCTGTGATTGGCCATATTATAAATGTGTTGAGTAGATTTCTCATACCAGTCTCATGACTGACTCGTAGTTTCACTTTCAAACTTGGGTGCCCCTTTTTCTACACGGGCAGCCTTGTATTCAGGTTTAGCAGGCTTTATCCGGATAGCTGGAGCTGAAGATGGATTCTATTATTTATCTCTTTTTATGCTGTTCAGCTCCTATTGTACATATTTTGTTTGTTTCCGCTGTAGACATTTATGTATAGCTGAACTGTATTTGTACTAAGTATGATCCTGTATACTGTGTAACTCTGATGATTACGTTTATCCAATGTATTCTATTGTACATTATCTGGTGTATTTATTTAATTCTGTTCTGCTATTATCTGTTTCTGTGTTATATTCCAAAGATTACCCTTGGCGCCGTCTGTACGGGAAATGGGGTCGTCACAGAAAAGAAATATAAATAGAAATTATTTAAGTATCTGGGTTCCTATAAATTTGAAAAACAGAGAAAAATATGTCGATAATTATTTTGATTCAGTGGTTAATAATGAAAATTTAGTCTTTAAAGGTTACATTAAACCCTCTTGGGTATGGTTACCTTTCATCTAACCCCTGGACCAAATGAAACAAGTGGGTACCAAAGTATATATATCATATTTTTAGCTGGTACACCACAACAAAGGGAAGACTATTTTGTTATCTCTATCGAACGCATAATAAATAGTCTCGTATGCTCTTTGAAAACTATTTATGCTTGTTTTCTCTTATTTGTGCTCGATTACTACTTTATCATGTTACATATTCTATTTAATTGAGGACAAATGGGGAGAAAATTATGGAATATATATGCATTATACGCTAACATTTTGTTACAGGGAATCAAAATGGTAAGATTATAATTTTATCGAAATAACAAAATGTTGCAGAAATTCAGGGGGAGCAAATACTCAGGGGGAGAAAATCAGATATGTTGTCATCAATCAGAAAGGGGGAGAATGTTGATATCAAGATTTTGATTAATGCCAACCAAAGAAGTTGAAATGGAAATCATGTTATAGAGATAAGATTTTACATATATATAAATTGAGTCATGTTAGAATCATGTTAAAATCTATCCTCGAGTATAATACGGAAAGTGTGTGTGTATATATATATATTCATATAGCTAAAAAAGCCAGAAGTGTACAAAATAAGCTCTACCAGTCGACTGGTAGAGAATTGACCAGTCGACTGGTCAGAGAAATTTTGTACACAACGGCTAGTTTTGAAACATGTTTTTATTTATACGATTTAAAGTTTAATTCAACTAGTCAATGATTTTTTTCCATTCGACTGATTCGACCCAGAAACTATTTTATGAAGAGTCACCATCTTTCATGAAGAGATTCCTCTTCAATAATCAATGGAAATGGACACAACTTTTTATAGAAAATCTTCATGAAGGAATGCTACTCTTCTACTATTATATAAACACTTCAAACATGTTTTTTCAAATCACCAATTTCTATTTATATTCTCTTTATTTTCTGAAATTAACTTCTATATACTTTGGAAACAAAATCTCTCCAAATTCAAGTTACTTATTGAATCCTTGATAATACTTTTCATATCTTGATTCAACAAGTAACTAGCTTCCTTAAAATCTTTGTAAGCATTTCAAATACTCGAGGATAAGATTATAGGAAGGGTGTACTTAAACTGTTGACTATCCGTGTTGGTCAAAGAACACAAATCAGAAGTCAAAACACTTGTAATTGTTGAAGTCCTTTGTAGTTCCTCAGGCGAGAGGCATCCTTGTCGGGGCTTGGGTGTACTGACTTATTCCACCGGGTTAAGAGAGGGTGTGATAGTGAATTCTGAATCTTTAAAAACTCTTAAACTGTATCGTCTTCAGTATTAATTCATGTATACAAATTTTGCATATATATATATATTCTAAATAAAGATGTTAGTATATATTTTATAATCAATGATAATTTAAATAAGGTTGTTGTCATCAAAACTCCATTCTCCAACAGCATCCTTGTTGGGGCTCGGGTGTACTGACCTATTCCTCCGGGTTAAGAGAGGGCGTGATAGTGAATTCCAAAGAGGAGCTTCTGGACTGGACATATGGCGGGAAGTCCGAACTAGTATAAAATTCCTGGCGTCGTTTCTTTTTGCATTTACTTTTTATATAATTCTATAGCTTAGCTTTTTACCCGCGTAACTATTGTATATTAGCTAGTTAGTATATCATCTTTATTTCCTTTGTATCCATATATAGATCATGCTTAAGTCATACACATCGACTTTTTAATTGATAGCAGAGCCTAGTGTTCTAGGGATCGTAACAACATCCTAGAATAAATGGCAATAAAGAAACCTTGTCAAGGGATTAGAAATTGGAAAAGCAAAAAAGCAGAATCAAGAGAGCAAGAAGCAAATGTCTCATGGCTAAAGTCAGATCACAATCGATATGTGTAGATTCATTACGTAAAGGTCATTTGTTAGACCATGAAAATTTGTTAAAAGATTTTAAAAGTTTAGGTAAACTTAATGCAATTATTTTAGCCAAGTATTAAGGTTGTAAGCAAGAAAATTCCAAACTAAAGGAGGAAAACAATTTTTTAGCTAAAGAAGCCAAATGTTTTGAGAATTCCTTAGAGAGCTTGTTTTTCAGAAAGATTTCCTTCAAAAAGAAAATGAGCGACTAGAAGAGAAAAACAGTATTCTTTTAAAGGAAATTGATGGCCTCCAAAATAAAAATACATCATTAGAAGATTCTTTAAATAATTTTACTTCTTTAATTTTGTCTCTTGAAAAAGAGAAAGAGGCTTTAATAGAAAAGAATTTAGAATTATCTAAAGAATGTGAGATTTTTAAAGTTAATAATAATATTTTACAAAAAGCAATTTCTAAATCAAAAATGTTGAAAAATTACAATCATCTTTAGATAATTCAGAATCTCAAACTAATCGTCTCGAAAATGAGAATAATACTTTAAAAAGGAAGATTTCTGAATTAAATAAGGATATCGACAACAAAGTTTCTTTTGAAAATATCAATCGCGACTATGGTATCAAATTTGAAAAATGTACAAATTAGTTCATGAAATTTAATAAAGGTCAAAATGATTTGAATATGATCTTATCTGGAACTCGACCTTTACATGACAAAAGTGGTTTAGGATATAATAAAACCTATGCACATCTAAGATCCAATCATTGTAGAAATTCGAATACTTCTTTGACTAGAGATATTCATAATAAATCTAGAAGTAAGAAAAGAAATATCAATAGAAATTATTTAAATATCTGGGTTCCTATAAATTGGAAAAAAACAGAGAAAAATATATCGATAATTATTTTGATTCAGTGGTTAATAATGAAAATTTTGTCTTTAAAGGTTCCATTAAACCCTCTTGGGCATGGTTACCTTTCATCTAACCACTGAACCCAAACGAAATAAGTGGGTATCAAAGTATATGCATCATATTTTTTGCAGGTACACCATAACAAAGGGAAGACTATTTTGGTATCTCTATCGAACGTATAATAAATTGTCTCGTATGCTCTTTGAAAACTATTTATGCTTGTTTTTTCTCTTATTTGTGCTCGATTACTACTTTATCATGTTATGTATTCTTTTTAATAGATGACAAAGGGGGAGAAAAATTATGGAATATATATGCATTATACGCGCTAACATTTTGTTACCGGGAATCAAAATGGTAAGATTACAATTTTGTCGAACTAACAAAATGTTGCAGAAATTCAGGGGGAGAAAATACTCAGGGGGAGAAAATCAGATATGTTGTCATCAATCAGAAAGGGGGAGAATGTCGATATCGGGATTTTGATTAATGCCAACAAAAGAAGTTGAAATGGGAATCATGTTATAGAGATAAGGTTTTACATATATATAATTGAGTCGTGTTAGAATCATGTTAAAATCTATCCTCGAGTATAATACAAAAAATGTGTGTGTGTGTGTATATATATATATATATTCATACTGCTCAAACAAGCCAGAAGTGTACAAAATAAGCTCTACCAGTCGACTGGTAGAGAATTGACCAGTCGACTGGTCAGAGAAATTTTGTACACAACGGCTAGATTTGAAACATGTTTTTATTTATACGATTTAAAGTTTAATTCAACCAGTCAACTGATGATTTTTTTACCAGTCGACTGATTCGACCTAGAAAATATTTTATGATGAGTCCCCATCTTTCACGAAGAGATTCCTCTTCAATAATCAATGGAAATGGACACAACTTTTTATAGAAACTCTTCATGAAGGAATGCTACTCTTCTACTATTATATAAACACTTCAAACATGTTTTTTCAAATCACCAATTTCTATTTACATTCTCTCTATTTTCTGAAATTAACTTCTATATACTTTGCAAACAAAAGCCCTCCAAATTCAAGTTACTTATTGAATCCTTGATAATACTTTTCATATCTTGATTCAACAAGTAACTAGCTTCCTTAAAATCTTTGCAAGCATTTCAAATACTTGAAGATAAGATTATAGGAAGGGTGTACATAAAATGTTGACTATCCGTGTTGATCAAAGAACACAAATCAGAAGTCAAAACACTTGTAATTGTTGAAGTCCTGTGTAGTTGTTTAGGTGAGAGGCATCCTTGTTAGGGCTCGGGTGTACTGACCTTTCCTCCGGGTTAAGAGAGGGCGTGATAGTGAATTCCTAAGAGGAGCTTCGGGACTGGACGTAGGGCTAGATGTCCGAACCAGTATAAAATTCCTGGTGTCGTTTCTTATTGCATTTACTTTTGATATATTTCTATAGCTTAGCTTTTTACCTGCGTAACTATTGTATATTAGCTAGTTAGTATGTCATCTATATTTCCGCTATTTCCATACAGATCCTACTTAAGCGTATACATTGACTTTTTAGTCCCCACGATATCCCTGTTTGAATCAGCCAGAACCCTTCGAACTATCTACTATTCCTTGGCACTTCCAATCACATGAACTATCCACAACTCCCTCTTTTATCTCGAGTCCCACTTGACTCAGTCCATTATCCCACAACCTCATTCCACCTTGGGCTGCCTATCACGTTCGCCTGCGACCATTCTCGCTTGATTTCACAATCAAAGAATCAACGTCAGTTTGATGATAACTTCCCCTTCGTAGGTGTTACCGACAAACAGAGACAATTAGAAACATCCTGAAGACCCCTCTGTTTCACCCTAGACTCCAGGCCCCCAACTCCTTACCCTGATGGATCAGTACTGATCCATACACATAGCCAAAATTGGCTAAGTGCCCAGATCCCTTCCATTCATGTTTCGAGTGCTTCCGTCTGGGCAAGTTTCATGGAGTAACTCCTCTCCGAAGTCTTTTCTGTCCATGCATCAACGAGTATTTAAGCGTTTGCACTTTGGCCCATCTGATCAACCTTAAAATTTGCACATGATCTGCTAAGGACCCCTCGAAGCCACACTCGAAGTTTTGGCTTTCCAAGTTCAACCATGATGGATCAGTACCGATCCATAATCCATGGGCCGATTCGATCCATGTACTTAGAAGATTTCCGTATAAAAATTTCTAAGTGCAATCATGACGTCCTTCAGAGCTCCTCAGCCATGTTTCGTCTGAATCTGATCATCTAAACTTTTGATTTGCTCTATTCTTTAATCCTAAATCCTACTACACATAATTCTAAAGGAAAATTAAACATAGCATACAATCAAATCATTCAAACAGTGATTCATCCAATTATGAATATGAACAATCATATGAACATAAACATACATGGATCATGGCACAAAAATCACAGATTTAACACAATTTGGATCTAAGCATATGTAAACATTGATGGATCCGCAATTTACATGATATATGATCAAATAAGATTATCCTAGGGCATCTAGATCTGAAATAAACATATATGATCCGATTTTAGATGACATTAATATATGGGGTGAAAAACGATCCTAATTAACATATAACCCATAGTAATAATGTAAGAGATATTTATCACTCACCAAAGCCTAGATCAATGCAATTTAAATGAAATCAAATCTGGACAACGAAGTAGTCTCTAGAATGTTGTGTAAAACTATGAAATCGAATCCTCCTTGATGTGGATCCTGCTTATAAACGTGGCTTAGAATGATTAGAGAAAGAAACTAGGGTTTAGAGAGATTAGGTTGAACTAAAAATTCACAAACGCCAACCGAATGTTTAGAACGATGAGAAGAGTCCTAATTATCTCCTCAAACTCTCGATTTACAATTCCAGTTCATTAATCTAATTGGCTCACTAATCTATCCATTAGCTGCTAACTAACCTACCGAGCAAAAATAAAAACAGCGATTTCTACTATACCACTGAGCCAAATCTTTAATGTGATCGCTCAGCAGAATGGTGAACCACCATACCCATCCAATAAGACCAATTAGAGCACTTTATTCGATCCCTAGCAAAAATTATGGTTAAAATAGTAAGTCACAAGGGAAAAATGGTCACAAAACAATTCGGTAAGAATCATGGGCTTGTATCACACCCCTATGAGCAACAAATTAAAATTTGAGAATAGTACAACTTCTCGGGAATTAAATAGAACTATTTTACGATCCTCCAATATGCAAAATACGGGTTGTTACATTACCATTGTTTTAAATTTTGATTTTCATATAATAACTTTTGAAAATTTGTTACTTTTCTGTTAATTTTTAAAAAAAATGCCCAAAATAAAATGATACTTGCTATGACATTTAGGATTTATTTCGAAAAATTGGAAGTTTCGCATAAAAAAGGAAATGTAGCTTTTCATGCTTCAAAAACAAATGAGCATAAGAATTTTTTTAAAGAAATCTCATTGATACTTTCAAATTTACCTTAGTATATTAAACAATAGAAAGTATCAAGTTAGACATTTTCTAATTATCCAATAACTATTAGTACACAACACCTTGATGCTCCCACTAGCCATAGTCTTACACTGTCCAACATTTGTAGAGCAATACATACTCTACTCTCAATAGATATATCGATATCCAGCCTTGATATATCTTGTTCAAGGGTATTTCAAATGGTATTTATATTTTTATTGTGATAAATCATCGACTATTACAACAACATTTTGTAGCTACTATAATAAAACATACCATTTATGGACTTTCTACTTGATATACTTTTAATTTAATTAATTAATTAATATAACACATTGTATCAAGTATATAATATGAAGTAAACATCTTTTACTTTGAACAAGATTGGTTATCAAGTTAGGTATGTATAATAAATTACATAATTACCCTTGGTGCATACCACTATATTTATCACTAGCAATGTCTATTGTAGTTAAATTAGAATTTAAAAGGCATATTAATTTAACGCTATTATAAATTCATTGTTTAACATTGTTCAATACATCGAATATAATATTTTATAACTAATATTTCATAAATATTAATTAAATTAATAATTATTACTAGTTAATTAAATCAAATGATAAGAGACGTACTTATAGTTTCTATTGTGCAACTCTTAAATGTAAATTTAGTCAGCGATTAATACCGAACATTTTGAATGTTAACGTTTAATGTCACTTAGAAGGTGGTGCTATATATGAACAAATTTGTCATTTTTTAAGGTAAAATTCGATTTTACTTTATTAAGCATTACCCAATTATGATAACTATTTACATCGATTCTCTCCATCAGAATTATACCAACTAGATTTATAGAATTTGATGACTATTAAAATTATAGTATCGTCTATATTCAACTACATAGTCCAAATACAAAGTCATCTGTTAAATAATAATAGTTGTTATTAGCCGAAATACTTTAGTTAGAGAGTGTAAGGACCCGTAACTTCCCCGTGAAGGAAAGGGCGGATAATTTGAGGACAAGCCACATCGGAACGCAAACAAAAGAACATTTCATTGTATATTACAACAATTCCATCAGGATACAAGAATACACAGAGTATAAATCAATATTACACATTGACTAAATATCAGAGATTTAAATACATCACATAGCAGCGGAAAAATAATACAATACACAACTGAAAGAGATATACGGGTATAGAGCTTTCCGGATATCATTCTAGTTGTTAACCAGGTTTTGTGAATATAAATCTGC
Source organism: Allium sativum (assembly GCA_030737875.1). Taxonomy (NCBI): domain Eukaryota; kingdom Viridiplantae; phylum Streptophyta; class Magnoliopsida; order Asparagales; family Amaryllidaceae; genus Allium; species Allium sativum. The sequence goes on along the minus strand of CM060915.1, from coordinate 972,156,486 downwards.
AAAACCAAAACTATTAGCTGACCGTGTCGAAAATAAGGGCACTCAGAGTTTAGGTTAAAAAAATAAACTCCAGGTCAGTCATGTGACTGGTGTGAGAACTAAAACAGTTATTAATCTTTATTTTAAAGGTAGTTAAATCAAGGGACCTCGCCGTATAACATGGAATGGGTTTCCTCCCAAGAATACCAGTGCATAAAACAACAGCACAATGCTAAAATAAAGAACAATGAAGCTATTATAAGACCCAGGTCCCATCACACAATGCAACACAAGCCGGAGGATAGGGTTTTACCTTATAATAGCCAAAGAATGCTTGATACGCTAAATTTCATCTTTTATTATTACTATAAGTGTATAGTGTCAAAACAATTTCAATCATAAGTATTAATCATAGACGGCATAAGTGCCTCATACCACTATGTCGCCATATATAGGTTTTACAATCAAAACCGCAAAATCACGTATTAGAAGTTGGATTTCCATTTATGAACCAAGGCAAGGGATCGTCCTTACCGAATTCGAGACGCTCTAGCCCGTGTCTCAGGAACAGCCGCAACTGCACCTTGGATCGTCAGGGCCAGTCCACTCGATGTGGATTATAACGCCTGAACACTGCTTTTCCCCACCTTATGGGGTGTCAATGAGTGCAATGACTCCATCGGCTCCACATAGTCACCGATATATCCGAGGCGCCTCGCAATCCAACAACCACATAAGTCAAACTCGTCAGGACGTGTAAAACCACTGATGCCACTTCTAGCTAGAAAGAAACGCATGTCCTCCCTGAGGTCCTTCCCCCGTTTCTGGTTTACACCGGGGTGTAAGGCTCGCGAATTGACACTACACAAAGCTGTGCCACACAGGCTGTGCTTTGATCATCAACCACAAGACTCTGCTTTTCAACAGAAGCCTTGATCGTTTGCATCTTAGCATGCCACAAAGGCAGACCACTCCATGCAACCGATATCCATCAGTCACACAGAATGATATCCAATTTCAGACACACAGTCCATTTACAAGTCCGTTCTGGGTCTGAACGAAACCGGAGGCACCTTGTACCTCGCATATCCATCGATCTCCAAGTACGTCTGGAAGATCACTAATTGATTCCCTCCTCTTGGGTGTATGGCCCAATCAAGATCATCAGTAATTATCCAAATGACGTGAAGACCTCCGGTCTTCGACCACCGTCTTCATCCTCGACACATCATCGAATCAGTTATTCAGAATGGGATAAACCCGGTCTTTCTGAGTAACCCACGTATATAATAAACAAGTGTTAGACAAACACAACATATGCCTCATTCCAATTCAGAACATTCTTTTATTCAAATATTCTTATACTTTGGGAAAGGATCCCATTAATTTTATCAAAGATAAATTCTTTAAATTTATTCTTTAATCTTCTTTTGAATATCAATTCAAATTAGTCGGGATTAGCGAACCACACCGAAGTAATCATTTATTTTATTTCCCAATCCCAACCTATTCATCCCATGAAGTAAAACTGGTCATACTTCATATCTAACACCATGGTGTTATCGGTAAATTCAATTACCATTTCACGTTCAAATCTAATTAAAGATTTAACTATCGCCTGGAGCAAAACTGGTGATACTCCATTCTCGATTATTTCAATCTAATTAAAGATTCATTAAAACTCCACTTGGTTTTAATCTTCCCCATAATCACTATCAATGATTATTTAACTTGGGAAATCATATCTTGTCTTTAACTGGGTTAAAGAACCAAAGTCATTTAAAACACGGTTCACGATAAACCCAAAATCACATTCTATTTCCAATGGAATTTTCATGGAAAACAAATCGATATATATATATATATAATCGATATAAACTTCCGTATCCGACTAATAATATAAATGGAATAAAGGAAAAGCCTTTTAAATTCCACATATATTAGTTGTCTTCCTCCACAGAAATTCACTTCGATTATTACCAAATCGAATTCCATTCCATTCCAATTTATTTGATTAAATTGGAAAACTTTACTTTGGAAAATCTCCTTTAAATCTTAATAAAAGATTTATAAATTCCAAATCACATTTCATTGTAAATCGGGTTGAAGAACGAATGTCATTAAAACACAGTTCACGATAAACCCAATTCATGTTTCATTAATTGTCGGGTTAAAGAACAAGTGTTATTTAAAACACCGCTCACGATAAACCCAAAAATCAATTCAAGTTCAATTCCAATTAAATATCATTTAATTGGTATACTTCATTAAATCTAAATAAAAAGATTTAATCTTTTCTCAATTGGGTTTAAGAACAGTGTTAATGAGGACACCATTCACGACAAACCCAAATTCCATTTGATATTAAATACATGGCTCTGAATAGAAAATATATCGGCTTATATTCAATATCAAATTCGACGACCAACAAATATCGTATTGGAAATAACGATATAAATATATCTTTCAAATTTCCATAACAATATCTATATAATCACGAAATCCAACATCGAAATATTCCAAAGAAAATTTCGATTCAAATCCTTTTCCACTTTATATATTGCAAATTCTGGTTATTTTCAAAGCCATTTCAAATCCACTTTATTTATTTTAAAAATAAATAGGATTATAATTCTAGTTCAAAACTAGTTCATTTTGATAAAAAATCTATTTTTATATTTTCAAATTTGGAATTTTTCATCTCAATTCTTCACAAATCATATCTTATGATTTTACACAAATTATTACTATTTTAAATAATTTTATCAAGACCCGTACAATCGAATTCCATCAACGGCCATCGAACTGCACTAACAGTGACCTTTTCCAAATTTGATTTGGACATAGTTTTTAATACAACCATTAGATTTCAAATCTCTAATATTCGTTAGAAAGCTCTTTTCGATACGAACCCAACGGTTACGATTTTAGTAGAATCCGACAGTCGGATCTCCCGTAATATCCATTCGAAGTCAATGGTCGAAATTCGCGAACTGCCGCGGCGCGGCGCGTTCTATTCAGGCCATTTAATATATATATAATATATATATTTCGTCGATTTCCTTTTAAAAACGTATTTTATAAATCGTTTTAAATTCGTTTTCGAAACGATTTCAACTTCATATTCAATTTCGAATCAAAATTGAGTATTCCACATCATCGATATACAAATGATAATATTGTCAAAATATTATATTTTGAGATCACTTCTTTTTCTATAATCATTATAAAAACGAATATAATCGATATAAATATCGTTCGCGTCAAAATGGCGCATATCTAACCAACATGGCTTTATATATTTCAATAACTTCGTTATTCTATTCAACAAATGAATATTTTCTTCAACACATAAATATATATTTTTATTCAACACATGAATATATATTTTATTCAACACATGAATTTATATTTTTATTCAACACATGAATATTTATTCTATTCAACACATGAATTTTTATTCTATTCAACACATGAATTTTTATTCTATTCAACACATGAATTTTTATTCTATTCAACACATGAATTTTTATTTATAATATTCCTTATTTTCTAAATTGGAATGAGGCCCAATCAATTACCATATAACGTTAATTATATGGATTCCCTACAACACATGTATATAATAGCAACGATAAATCATCAACCATCATCCAGAGTGCACCACACAACTGCATAAGCATTAAATATAAATAATTAACGCTTACACAGTCTGTCAACCCATCGATTGACATACAACTAAAGAATCGGGATTAGTGTACGTCAAATATCATCCCAATAACCATGTGGGGTTTCAAATCAACAAACACCAATTTTTTTATTTGTGCAGTTGGGCGATGCGTAAAATTTACCGTCCCAATCAGTATCAGTCAAATGGGTGTACATAAACAAATCGTTCGATCTGTTTATAAATATTTATTTTATATACACGTTAAAAATTATATTTTTAACTATAAAATATTTATTTCAACACATGAATATATTTCCATTCATTCCACATTACAATCAACTTTCACCACACAACAATCAAACAAACAAGTCATCCATGGTCTGTGGACGACGGGGGTCGGGTGTTACTAAGAACCGTTTGCATCCTAGTATATATTTTAACTAGAAATTAAATTTAAAAGTGAGAAGTTCTCACCGAGGGATCCACTCCATCATTCTCCATTTCTGAACCTCCGAACCGTTTGGATTTGCCCGACATTCCAACTCAACCATTTCACGATGTTCATGATAAAAATCACATTTTTATTATTCAGTTTAATATATAAAAACATTTCTTTATGGCGATAAAAATCATGTCTTTGATTATATAAAAATTTAGTTCCTATTTCTCTATAAAAATCTCTTCTTGACTTTATTCTAAAAATCTAATCTTTATGTAAAATAAAGATCTAATCTTTTTAAACAATGACATATATATATATTCTTTTAACAAATAAAAATCAAGTCTTTTTCCTAAATAAAAATCAAATTTTATCTATAACCCTATATATATATATATATAATAAAAATTATATTTTTATTAACTCTATGTAGATTTAAACTGAAATTAAAAATTAGTATTTTAAAACTCACCTTCTTGCCTGAAAAAAAAAATCTGATTTTTGGGATGGGGAAAGGGGTTGTCTGCGCTGCGTTGGAGGTGGAGGGAGCTTCTGGTGGTCGTGGCGTCGGCTAGGGGGTGGCGGTGCTCCTCTTGTGAACGGTGGTGGCTATCTCGGCTGTGAATGGCGCTAGGGTTTGAAATCGATTTGGGGGAGGTTTGGTCGCGGTTTACAGCGGAGGAGGTCAAGGGGGGTCGCCAGAGTAGGCGACAGCGGTGGGTGGCCCACGCTAGGGCGCAGCGGCGCCAGGAAGGCTGTGCGGCGATGAAGTCGAGGTACGATGTCGACTTGATTTTTTTTTTTCGTTTGAAAATAATGACTGCGAAGGAATAGGTAGGGGGTTAAGTGGAAATTATATTATTATATTTTTTTTAATTTTCGAATTTGTTGTCTTTTTCATCCTAACTCCAAATGAGACCCAACGACTGTCGCCCCTAACCAAATACCCCCATCCCAAACATAATGGAATATGTATCGCAGGCCAATTCGACCGTTACGATCAATTTCCGTTGAATTTAAAATATAAATCTTTATATATTCAATTTAAACGCGCATTTCAATTTACCGGGGACACATACGGACTCTAAAAATTCTAGAAAAATTATTTCTAGCTTCGTATCGACGATACGGTCCTAACAAAACTAATTTCATCAAATTCTGAGACCATTTGAAAAATGGCCATTTTCTGGTCGATCGAAATTGACTGAAACTGTTAAACCCGTTTTCCTTCGCCATGCTCACATATGATTCAGAAATATTATGAATTTTGGAATCTAGCAATAACTTGACATCCCAGATCCAACAAAAGTGGTTTCGTTGAAAACCGAGGTCGTTTGCAAAATTTCCATCTTTAAGGGCCAGAATTCCACAACGACTATTCTGAATTTTCAACTAGGCATAACTTTTTATTCCCGTTATGAAATTTCAATTTTTCGGATTCGTTGGAAGGATATTCTCAAATAGATTCTAATATTTTTTTCATTTTACTAAAATCCTGTTTATTTTGAATCGTGTACATTCATTTGAGATTTGAAATCGAATCTTCGAACTGCCGCGCCATTTTCAATTCCTTTTATAATTAAAAATAAATATTTATATTCTAATGACGATTCGAATAAATATATACGTTCTAGTTCTATTCAAAATAAATTTCTCGTCGTTATTATTTAAAATAACTCATTTTAAATAATCAAAATTCATCAAAATTTCCAAAATAAAAATTTTAAATTGGCACGGATTTCCAGGTTATTACAATCTCCCCCACTTAAAACTTTTTGTCCCCGGAAAGGAACGAAGACGAAATTTTTTTAACTAATCAACTCAACTTTCACTATTTTCTTTATGGCTTAAGTTCTTCAACTTTTCAGTTTCTAAGAACTTTTCAAATTTTTCAAAAATTTGGCTAACACTCTAAAATTTCGCCATAACCTTCCCTGCACCGGGAGCCTCGGGATTTTTCAAATGGCCTCCCATGGCCCTCACCAATCCAAAAAGAAAAAGAAACAGCCAAGCAGCTAGCCAATCGGCTCATAAAATCATCAAAAACCAAAGAAATACAATAAACATGTACCTATTTGTTGGGCAAACAATTTTATTCCTCTTCTCTAGCCTCCTTGCTATGACCTGTTCAAAAAGTACATACATATGTATGCAAATCCGACAAATTTTCAATACAATTCACTATTTGGTACAATTTGGCTAAATGGTTCAACATTTAATTAATCAAACAATAATCAAACAACACTTCCAGCAATCAATTAGTTGATTAGCTTTTCAAATTCATAACTTTGATACATAGTCCAAAAATAAGATTTTTGATGCTAAATCACAACAAATAATCCTACGTAAGTTTTGGTTATCACACCAGTCTAATGGAAATATATAGATATCTCACTTTCGAAACACGAACATAAATCCTGATAATGGAGCTCCATCATCAAAATCATCTCCGGGCGACTAGAGTGTGATTCTATATCTATCGAATATAGTTGAGGCTTCTAATACATGTGGACTAGACGTATATTAAAATCTCCATATACTCGATTTTCCAAATCAATTTTGAATAAATATTCAAATACGAATAATATGATTTAAATTTTCAAAACAAAAATTGTGTTCAATTTAAAAATATACTCTTCACACTCGTTCTAGGATACTACCGATCCCATCTCTAACGAGTCATTCTCATTGGATATTACTAATCCAATCTCTGATGAATTCTTTCGTTTGGTTCTAACGTGTCTTGTTCTCCGAGCTCTGTAAACCAAAGCTCTGATACCAAATGTAACAATTGGGAATTTCGCCCGATCTGAATAGATCGCTAAACCGACTAAGACCGTTCGAAACCCCTGATTGTTTTTAGAACACGCTATATTACAACAATTCCATCAGAATACAAGAATATACAGAGTATAAATCAATATTACACATTTACTAAATATCAGAGATTTAAATACATTACATAGCAGCAGAAAAATAATAAAATACACAACTGAAAGAGATATACGGATACAGAGCTTTCCGGATATCATTCCAGCTGGAAACCTGTGTTTCTGTGAATATAAATCTGCAAAACCAAAGCTACTAACTGCCCGTGTCGAAATTAAGGGAACCCAGAGTTTAGGTTAAACAATAAACCCTAGGTCAGTCATGTGACTGGTGTGAGAACTAAAACAGTTATTAATCTTTATTTTAAAGTTAGGTAAATCAAGGGACCACGCCGTATAACACGGAACGGGTTTCCTCCCAAGAATACCAGTGCATAAAACAAAAGCGCAATGCTAAAATAAAGAACAATGAAGCTATTATAAGACCCAGGTCCCATCACACAATGCAACACAAGCCGGAGGATAGGGTTTTACCTTATAATAGCCAAAGAATGTTTGATATGCTAAATTTCATCTTTTATTATTACTATAAGTGTATAGTGTCAAAACAATTTCAATCATAAGTATCAATCATAGACGGCATAAGTGCCTCATACCACTATGTTGCCATATATAGGTTCTACAATCAAAACCGTAAAATCACGTATTGGAAGTTGGGTTTCCATCTGTGAACCAAGGCAAGGGATCGTCCTTACCGAATTCGAGACACTCTAGCCCGTGTCTCAGGAACAGCCGCAGTTGCACCTTGGATCGTCAGGGTCGGTCCACTCGATATGGATTATAATGCCTGAACATTGCGTTTCCCCATCCTATGGGGTGTCAATGAGTCCAATGACTCCATCGGCTCCACATAGTCACCGATATATCTGAGGCGCCTCGCAATCCAACAACCACATAAGTCAAACTCGTCAAGGCATGTAAAACCACTGACGCCACTTCTAGCAAGAAAGAAAACGCATGTCCTCCCTGAGGTCCTTCTCCCGTTTCTGGTTCACATCGGGGTGTGAGGCTCGCGAATTAACGCTACACAAAGTTGTGCCACTCAAGCTGTGCTTTCTGTAGGATCTAAATCAACCCTAGAGGAGGGTGAATAGGGTTTATCGTAGATTTTCACAAAATAATTAAATAATCACAGCACAGATAATGATCAGAATAAATGCGAAAAATAAATAACACACAGATATACCCAGCTTCGGCAAAACCCTGCCTACTGCTGCATTCCCCAAGGTTTCTACTAGGAGTTAAAACAATCTCTACGCTTACAATCCCCTGTAAACTCGCAACACTCGCTCCCAACTGTTCTTGACCCTACGCTCAAAACCCTGCACTGGTTTCTATCCCCGAAATCAGATTTCCCCGAATTACAAATCCCATAATTCGTCTCCCTAGTTTTCTGAAACAAACTAGAAAACTATAGATTTGATTACAAATTCAAAAATGAATAAGAAAATAAAAAAACCCTTGTAAAACAAAGTTAGAAATGCTTAGGAGTTTAAAATAGGGTTTTCCCCCTTTATATGAAAACTAGGCCGGCCCTTTCCTAATTGCTTCACCACTTCTCTTTAGCCTGATCTCTTTTTCTCTGAAGTAAAAAAATGGCGGCGGCTTTGCTAGGGTTTACTCAAATCTCCCGAACTAATTTGATACTTGATGAACTTTTAATCTCTGAAGCACGAGACCCTTGATGCTTTATCGTCTCTGATGTTCTTCAATTCGTAGTCGCGATCTCTTTTGATTGAGTTGAAGGATCCAAGTACTCTCCTTTTTCTGGTATGATTTTAAATAAAAATTTCTTCTTCGATTGTGCTTGAACTTGGATGCCCCTTAGCCTGTGATGAATCGGTGGTTATTTACAGGGTTAACTGGAAAACTATGGAATTGTTGATTCTCTGATTTGGTGTTAGAACTAGTCTGATATTGCGTATATTTTGGGCTTTGAAATCTTCGACTACTTTGGAGATTTCTTCGATTAATTTTGGAATTTGAATTGGTCTTCCTTATATCGATGTAAAACTGCCGTGTATATATTTCAAATATTCAGGAAATTTTGAACTTTGCGTGTGACTTTTGAACTTTGAATTTGTCTAGATCGATTTCAACCTTGAATAAATTTGCTGACACTGATGCTATACTCCACTTGATATTTGTCTTGACCAACTTTTAGATAAGAACAAGTACTACATATGCTTTTTGCCGAATAAAACTGTTGTTATAGTTCTTTGCTTAAGAACTGATATTAAACTTGAATTTCCTTTGAATATAAACAACACATGAATCTTGCCAGATAATTTTGAACTGATAAGAACAGTTGCTCTATAAACAGATTTGCATAAATCCTTTACTTGAACTTGTTGTTGCATTCCTGACTTTGGTTGAAATCATACCATATATGCTCTATTGTATACTGATTTGAACTTGACTAAATTTGCCATAAATGTTTCTAAAAACTGTTTTTTTTTTTAAACAAAAATAGAATTGTTTCCATGCCATAAATCCTGTGATTTTACTCTTGTATGAATGTTGGCTTGTACTTGTTTGCCCCTTTAACACTTGATGTTCCGTGCTATCCTGGAAAAATTTGTCGAGTAAATACACCATACTTTTTTTCCAATTTTGTTTCACTGCCATGTTTCTTGTAGTTTAGCTTGAGTATTCTTGAACCACTTTGGATTTACTGCTCGACCACATTGTCTTCACTGCTGCATCATTTAGACTTTGTGTTTGACCAATTTTTACACATTAAAAGATGCATCATATCATGTGAGTACCACTGTCCATTTGCACTTGCTTGTGCACGACCAGTTTCAGTTTGTAGCTGCTTTGCGCTTTGACCTTATGCACATGAGCCTGGAAGTTTGCTTTTAACTAGTGCACCTATTTGTAACTTGCTCTTTACTGCCTTCAGCCTGAAATGTGTATGCTTTCATTACCATATCACTTGTCTCATTTATTTTCATGCTTGTATTGACCTGCGGCATCTTCATTTTGCTATGTACATGTAAGACCTGTTGTTTGTTGGTCCATTGTGTCGTTGCCGAGTCATCATGTTGTTCGATCATTTTGTCTTGAGCTTGTATGTTGTATACTTGAACTCGTGTCACTATTTTCTTTTTGCTTATGCTGGTTCTTTGTTGCTCAAGTGTTGCTCCATTTTTTATTTTTTTTACCATGAGCCTGACTTGATACATGCACCACCATATACAATTGCTTTTTCGGCACTTTTGTATACCTGCATCGCCTTTGAATTTCTTTCGATCATTTTGGCTTTTTATTTTTATTTGCACACAGATTTGCACTGAGTCGAGAAGGTCCATATGGCTACTCCTCAGTTGCTCGCTGATTGGCGAGGCAGTGCGCACGTGTATATTTATACACGTGTGTACATGCAGCCATCATTCAATTTTTCTGTCCCTGCATATCAGACAAAGTCTAGAAAATGATGAGAAATACACCGTAATTCTAAGGTAAATAAAATTTTAAAATAAATTTGTATTTGTTTGTATTGAATTTTATTTTTGTTGCAGTCTACTGTGTGTGTTCTTCCGTATGTGACAGGTATGAAGATGACTGGACTGGATTGGAGAGCAGTGAAGACAGAAGATGGAAGACAGAAGATTTGTGTCATTAATTTGTTATTATAACTGAGTGTGAGTGTTAGTGTGTAAAAGTGATTGTATAAGTGATGAATGAACTGTAGTAAGTAGCTGTGAGAGAATTGTATTGATTATATGTAATAAACAGATTTGGTTGAAATAAAATAATATTTTATTATGTTCAAACCAATCTATCTGTTTTTATTTGAATTATTACAATTTCATGTGTGATGTGTCATGTCAGAAATATTCAAAGTGATTTGTAAATAGTGGAGTTATAAATAGTTGTACTGTTTGAATGTTTGAAATATAATATTTAATTTAAATAAAATACTGTATGAATATATGAATGTCTGTACAGTCGTATTCTACTTAAATATAAATATTATATTTCTGCCTGTGATGTATATATAGAACGGTACAGTAACAAACACATTTAAAATAATATTTATTTGGTTGTCATCATCAAACAAAATCATATAATTGTGTATACAACACTGTTATATACAACACATTTAAAATAATATTTATTTGGTTGTTATCATCAAACAAAAATCATATAATTGTGTATACAACACTGTTATATACAACAATATCCCCCTTTTGATGATGACAAACAAATAAAAGATTTTGAATGTGTTTATACATGAGATATATTACTCCCCCTATTTGTATGCTCCCCCTACAAATGAACTCCCCTTATATATGTGGGAAATATAAACGATGAAATTCAGTTGACCATTCTGCCTCTAGATATTTAATTTCCAATTTTAAAAATATTCTTGAATTAAATACTCATCAATCAAAATCTTGACCATTCTCCCCCTTTTGTTATCATCAAAAGGATAATAGAAATCGAAACAGTGATGAATATAGACTAAAAATATAAACTCAAATTCAGAGAGAATATATATCGCAAATCCCATTTAATCAAACAAAAATCATAATAATCTTTAAATCAGAAGCAAAATTTCACTTTCAGAATGAATGGATTTAGGATGGATTTTATAGAATAAGGAGAGTTCAATAAAATTGAATATTTGAATATGAATTTCAAAGATTTTAAATAGGCTTAAAAAATGTGTTAAGAACTTTCTAACCACGCATGGCCCAAAGGTCTTTTAAATGGGGTTAGTAGTAACTTAACTTTATCCTCTTTAATGAGTTCCATCCATGCACAGCCCAAAGGTCTTTTAAGTGAGAATGGAAGCACATAGAAATTAAGGTAATTCACCCACGCATAACTGCGAGGATTTTTAAATGGAAGTGAATACCAAGGATAAATTATTTACTTATTTATTTTTATTTTATTTTTAATTCCAAGAATAATTAGAACTCCCCAAATTAAATAAAACCATGATGAACGGCAGAAATATGGTAGATATAGAGGATGGTCGTGAAATAAGCTCTAATTCAAAGATATTATAAAATCTGTCCAATCATTATGAGATTTAAAATATCATCTCCTCTGGTTATGAATTATACCATAGTCACAACCCATCACAAATTCATAAATCTATCAATAATTTTGATGGGTCACAAAACAGTTCAAATCAATCAATAATTTTAATTTTTGAATAAATAATCAAAAATAATTTTAAAATTGAAAATATCAATTTCAAAAGGGGTTTTTGAAAATATCAATGCAAGTTTGAAAATCAGTTTCAAAAAATCAATCAGTAGAATATGAAATTATCTAATATTTCTAATGTTGATTGTTCCTAGACAATTTTAAAACAACATATCTATTTAATTCAAATTTGTCTACGGAATTTAAAGATATTTAATTACTGATTTTTCAACTAATCATCGTCACCAAGATTTTCAAACCAATCGTCCAACAAATCAAATCAGTTTCCTTATCAGAGCAGCACAAGTACATTTTCAAAGTAGGAATCACAAGTGAATTTTTAGAGATTTTTTACACACGCACAAGAATCATTCAACGATCAAATCTGAAGATGATTATTTGAGATCACAAAAAAATCAAATTTTTTTAACATCTAGGAAATTCAACCATCAATAATAAATGATTTCAAAATCACCCACGTAGAAAATAAAAGAAATAAAAACTAAAAAAAGAAAATAAACTAAATTTTTTTGAAAATACTAGTTTAGAGATCATACCTGACTTACCATAATCGACGTGATCCAAAGAATCTCCAACTCTGATTCTATGGCTAAGGAACTCCAAATAATTAGATAATATGAATCAATTTAAATTTTATCTATCTTAAGCACAGATGTTCCTTAGCCTATCCTTGGTACCTAAATGTTTAAGGGATCGAGTGGTTTAACAAAAACTGTTTTACCACTCTTATCTTTGTTTACAAGTTTTGGTACCCAAACCCGTTTATACAACAATCCATTACTATCCACTAGTGTACCCTTTGGAACCCAAATTTGTATTCAAATTTATTTCGTTATTTTTTGGAATCCAAATTCGTTTAATTGAATTGTTTCTAAACGAGCTTTCATATCGTTCATGATTTAAAAACCCTTTGAAATTATTAGAATTCAAAATTTCAATTTGATCAATTTCAAAGCCATTTAAAGGATTTTTAAAATCATTAGGATTTTGTTTTACAACAGGATCAAATCCAAAACCAAGTTCCTTTTTGTTCTGAACAAAAAATTGATGTTTTAACAACATATTCAACGATTTCTCTCCTTTAGAAAATTTAGTCAAAGCTGACTCAAGTCGTTGAATTTTAAATTTAAGATCGCTATTTTCTTTCATTGAATTTGAACAACGATTAATAGCGATCTTCCTCTTTTCAGCATCAGTTTGTTTTAAAACCAAATTTTCATTCTCAAGTGCTTTGATTTTAGCATTGGGCTTAGAAATTTCAAATTCAAATTGTTTTTGCCTTTCAAAATCAAGTTTTTAAGATTCTCTAAGATTTTCAATTTCCTTCTCAAAATCATGATTTTTATTTTTCAAATTCACGTTTTCACTTTTGAGTAATTCAAAATCAGTTTTGAATTCCAAAGGATCATTACTCAAAAATTGACATTTTTCACATTCTGAAAATGGTGAATTCTTGACTTTTTCAAGTTTTCTTTCTAAACTGTTATTTTCTTGAACTAGTTTTGACCTATCAGATTTCAATTTCTTAACTTTTAGTTCAAGAGAATCAACGGTTTTTGTGAGGTCGTGACACATTAAAATTAATTCTTTATAGGTAAAATTCGATACCTCGCTAGAATCCTCTTCACTTCCTTCCGAATCAGATTGAGCCATAAGACACAAATTAGCTTCCTCTTCATCACTTTCAGAAACTTCTTCTCCTTCCTCGTCATCCCATGTAGCAGCAAAAGCCTTCTTCTTTCTTCTGAAACTCTTCTTCTTTTCGTTTTTGAGCTGTGGGCAATTCGGTTTGATATGTCCGGGTTTCTTGCAATTGTAGAAAAACACTTCATCGTCTGAACTATCTGAACTTTCGGACTTGTTGGTTTTTAAATTCTTCTTTCGTGGCTTGTAATTTCCTTTAGCCTACTTTCTCAAAACCATGGCTAGCTCTTTAGCGGGATCATCAGCAGTACTTTCGACATAATTATTTAGAGTGATCTTCTTTTTCTTTGATTCAGAATCCTTTCGTTCTTCTCTTGCTTTTAACTCCATCTCGTAAGTAATGGATTTCCAATCAACTCCTCTATGCTTATTTTATTCAGATCTTTTGATTCTTGAATCGCTGTAATTTTTGCTTCAAAATTCATTGGTAGCACTCTCAATATTTTTCTGATCAATTCCACTTCTGTATAGGTTTTACCAAGAGCTTTTGCATTGTAGACTAGTGATGAGAAGCGTCCATACATTTTTTTTATATCTTCATCTCTTTGCATAGAGAAATTTTCATATTCATTGCTGAGTAGAGCGAGACGATATTCCTTTACTTGAGATGTACCTTCGTGTGTGACCTCCAACGTATGCCATATTTCCTGTGTAGTTTCATAATGAGAAATTCGATTAAATTTTGTTTTATCAAGAGCACAGATTAAAGCATTCATTGCTTTGGCAATAGTTGAAAATAATTTTTTATCATTAGCGTCCCACCTGTCTTTTGATTTAGGAATTTCAACACCACTAACAATAACAGTGGGAGATCTATAACCTTTTTCAATAATATCCCACACATCATAATCGACTGAGCTCAAATAGATTTTCAGCCTAGCTTTCCAATATGCATAATCAGTTTCATTAAACATTGGTGGCCTAGCTATGGACTGACCCTCAGAAAAAGAGTTATTAGACAGATTCATGACTCTAGAGTTAAAATAAAATAAAAAATACCAGCTCTGATACCACTTGTAGGATCCAAATTAACCCTAGAGGGGGGTTAATAGGGTTTATCGCAGATTTTCACAGAATAATTAAATAATCACAGCATAGATAATGATCAGAATAAATGCGAAAAATAAATAACACACAGATATACCCAGCTTCGGCAAAACCCTGCCTACTACTGCATTCCCCAAGGTTTCTACTAGGAGTTAAAACAATCTCTACGCTTACAATCCCCTGTAAACTCGCGACACTCGCTCCTAACTGTTCTTAACCCTACGCTCAAAACCCTGCACTGGTTCTATCCCCGAATTACATATCCCGTAATTCGTCTCCCTAGTTTTCAGAAATAAACTAGAAAACAACAGATTTGATTACAAATTGAAAAACGAATAAGAAAATAAAAAACCCTTATAAAACAAAGTTAGAAATCCTTAGGAGTTTAAAATAGGGTTATCCCTCTTTATATGAAAACTAGGCCGGCCCTTTCCTAATTGCTTCACCACTTCTCTTTAGCCTAATCTCTTTTACTCTAAAGTAAAAAAATGGCGGCGGCTTTGCTAGGGTATACTCAGATCTCCCGAATTGATTTGATACTTAATGAACTTTTAATCTCTGAAGCACGAGACCCTTGATGCTCTATCGTCTCTGATGTTCTTCAATTCGTAGTCGCGATCTCTTTTGATTGAGTTGAAGGATCCAAGTACTATCCTTTTTCTGGTATGATTTTAAATTTGAATTTCTTCTTTTATTGTGCTTGAACTTGGATGCCCCTTAGCCTGTGATGAGTCGGTGGTTATTAAAGGGTTAATTGGAAAACTCTGGAATTATTGATTCTCTGATTTCTTAGAACTGGTCTGATATTGTGTATATTTTGGGCTTTGAAATCTTCGACTACTTTGGAGATTTCTTCGATTAATTTTGGAATTTGAATTGGTCTTCCTTATATCGATTTAAAACTGCTGCGTATGTGTTTCAAATATTCAAGAAATTTTGAACTCTGCGTGTGACTTTTGAACTTTGAATTTGTCTAGATCGATTTCAACCTTGAACAAATTTGCTGACACTGATGCTATACTCCACTTGATATTTGTCTTAACCAAATTTTAGATAAGAACAAATACTACATATGCTTTTTGCTGGATAAAACTATTGTTATAGTTCTTTGCTTAAGAACTGATATTAAACTTGAATTTCCTTTTAAATAGAAACAACACATGAATCTTGCCAGATAATTTTGAACTAGTAAGAACAGTTGCTCTATAAATAGATTTGCATAAATCCTTTACTTGAACTTGTTGTTGCATTCTTGACTTTGGTTGAAATCATACCATATATGCTCTGTTGTATACTGATTTGAACTTGATTAAATTTGCTAGAAATGTTTCTCAAAATTGTTTTTTTAGAAAACAAAAATAGAATTGTTTCCATGCCATAAATCCTGTGATTTTACTCTTGTATGAATGTTGGCTTCTACTTGTTTGCCCCTTTAACACTTGTTGTTCCCTGTTATCCTGGAAAAATTTGTCGAGTAACTACACAATACTTTTTTTTCCAGTTTTGTTTCACTGCCATGTTTTTTGTAGTTTAGCTTGAGTATTCCTGAACCACTTTGGATTTACTGCTCGACCACATTGTCTTCACTGCTGCATCATTTAGACTTTGTGCTTGACCAATTTTTACACATTAAAAGTTGCATCATATCTTGTGAGTACCATTGTCCATTTGCACTTACTTGTGCACGACCAGTTTCAGTTTGTAGCTGCTTTGCGCTTTGACCTTATGCACATGAGCCTGGAAGTTTGCTTTTAACTAGTGCACCTATTTGTAACTTTCTCTTTACTGCCTTGAGCGTGAAATGTGTATGCTTTCATTACCATATCACTTGTCTCATTTATTTGCATGCTTGTATTGACCTGTGGCATCTTCATTTTGTTATGTACATGTTAGACCTGTTGTTTGTTGGTCCAATGTGTCATTGCCGAGTCATCATGTTGTTCGATCATTTTGTCTTGAGCTTGTATGTTGTATACTTGAACTCGTGTCACTATTTTCTTTATGCTTATGCTGGTTCTTTGTTGCTCAAGTATTGCTCCATTTTTTTTTACCATGAGCCTGACTTGATACATGCACCACCACATACACTTGCTTTTTTGGCTCTTTTGTATACTTGCATCTCCTTTGAATTTCTTTCGATCATTTTGGCTTTTTATTTTTATTTGCACACAGATTTGCACTGAGTTGAGAAGGTCCACATGGCAACTCCTTAGTTGCTCACTGATTGGCGAGGCAGTGCATATTTATATACGTGTGTACATGCAGCCATCAGTCAATTTTTCTGTCCCTGCATATCAGACAAAGTCTAGAAAAATGATGAGAAACACACTGTAATTCTGAGGCAAATAAAATTTAAAAATAAATTTTTATTTGTTTGTATTGAATTTTATTTTTGTTGCAGTCTACTGTGTGTTCTTATGTATGTGACAGGTATGAAGATGACTGGACTGGATTGGAGAGCAGTGAAGACAGAAGATGGAAGACAGAAGACTTGTGTCATTAATTTGTTATTATAACTAAGTGTGAGTGTTAGTATGTAGAAGTGATTGTATAAGTGATGAATGAACTGTAGTGAGTAGTTGTGAGAGAATTGTACTGATTATATGTAATAAACAGATTTGGTTGAAATAAAATAATATTTTATTGTGTTCAAACCAATCTATCTGTTTTTATTTGAATTATTACAATTTCATGTGTGATGTGTCATGTTAAAAATATTCGAAACGATTTGTAAATAGTGGAGTTATAAATAGTAGTATTGTTTGAATGTCTAAAATATAATATTTAATTTAAATAAAATACTGTATGAATATATGAATGTTTGTACAGTCGTATTCTATTTAAATATAAATATTATATTCGTGCCTGTGATGTATATATAGAACAGTACAGTAACAAACACTTTTAAAATAATATTTATTTGGTTGTTATCATCAAACAAAATCATATAATTGTGTATACAACACTGTTATATACAACACATTTAAAATAATATTTATTTGGTTGTTATCATCAAACAAAAATCATATAATTGTGTATACAACACTGTTATATACAACACTTCGATCATCAACCACAAGACTCTACTTTTCAACAGAAGCCTTGATCATTTGCATCTTAGCATGCCACACAGGCAGACAACTCCATGCAACCGATATCCATCAATCACACAGAATGATATCCAATGTCAGACACACAGTCCATTTACAAGTCCGTTCTGGGTCTGAACGAAACCGGAGGCACCTTGTACCTCACATATCCATCGATCTCCAAGTACATCTGGACGATCACTAACTGATTCCGTCCTCTTGGGTGTACGACCCAATCAAGATCATCAGTAATTATCCAAATGACGTGAAGACCTCTGGTCTTCGACCACCGTCTTCATCCTCGACACATCCCCGAATTAGTTATTCAAAATGAGATAAACCCGGTCTTTCTGAATAACTCACATATATAATAAACAAGTGTTACACAAACATAACATACGCCTCATTCCAATTCAGAATATTCTTTTATTCAAATATTCTTATACTTTGGGAAAGGTTCCCATTAATTTTATCAAAGATAAATTATTTAAATTTATTCTTTAATCTTCTTTGGAATATCAATTCAAATTAGTCGAGATTAGCGAACCACACCGAATTAATCATTTATTTTATTTCCCAATCCCAACCTGTAACAACCCATAAAATCTGAACCAATTAAAAATTTTATATTGGCTATTTTAGTGAATTTTAAATATTTAAAATAAATATTTTAAATAATAACGACGAAAAGTAGTTTGAATCGATGTTTGAAAATTAATATGATTACTTTGAATTATAAACAAGGCCTAAAATGGCGTGGTAATTTCAAAATTTGAATTCAAACTTTGACTGACTGTACTGGGTGAAAAATAAAACGGATTTTAGTGAAACCAAAAATATTTAAATCTGTTGGTGAATATCTTTCTAACGAATCTGAAAAATCGAAGTTTCGTAGCGGGAGTCAAAAGTTATGGCCAAATGAATTTTCAGAAAGGTCGCTATAGAATTTATATAGCCCGTGAAAATAGACATTTTGCAAACGACCTCGGAATTCGACGAAACCACTTTTGTTGGATCCGGGATGTCAAATTATTGCTGGGTTTCAAATTTCATAATTTTTGAAGCTGATATGTGAGCGTGGCGAAGAAAAATGTGTTTTGGTCAATTACAGTTAAATTGGATCGACCAGAAAATGACCATTTTTCAAACGGTCTCAGAATTCGACGAAACTAGTTTTGTTGGGACTGTAACATCAAAACATAGATAGATTTATTTTTCGGGAATTTTTAGAATCAGTATGTGGCCCCGGCAAATTGAAATGTGCGTTCAAATTAAATATTGAATGTGTTATATTTTAATTTGAAGGAAAACAGACTGAAACAGTCGAATGGGCCTACAAAACATATCCCATTGTGTTCGGAATGAGGGTAATTAGCTAGGGATGACAGTCATTGGGTTTGGATTGGAGCTGGTATGTGACAAGGGGTATTTTAGAAATTTAAAAATATATAAATAAATAGAAAAATCTCATTGGCCAGTCAACCTTCTCTCTCCCCGCTTTCTCTCTCTCCCTCCCCCGATCGACAACAGCTCAAAACTTTCCGACCATTTTCTGATCAAACCACGCATCGATAGCCCTCGACCCAGTTGAGCATTTTGAAGAGCTCCCCCCAAGCCTCAAATCTGTACTTTCTACTCCCCATGTCGTCGCTCCTACCCCGAGAATCGAGCCTCCAAAGTGCCGTCGTTCATCGCTACCGTGCTCCCTCGTCAGGCGATCGATCGCCACCGCACTTACCTCGTTCTGCGCGCGCCTCCAAGCCTTTGGATGTGGTGAAGTCGGATCGACGCAAGAATACACGGATTGGCCGATAAATCAAAACCTAGGTTTGAACATTTTCAGAAGGTAACGGCTGTTTTATTTTTAACTGTTTTATAGCACTTCTAAACGCTACGGATTTTGATTTCACTATAAAAATCATATATTTTTCGTTTGTGGTCGAAATTCAGTGAAACAAGAGATGCTGGGACCGTGAGGACGTCTTCTACATTCTAGAAGAGACCGCATATTTTTCTGAGCCTTCTGCTATTTTTGGTGGAGTGGAACCCAAAGTGAGATTTCTAATTTATAAACGATATGGAAAACAACGATGTATAAATTATATAGTCGATGTATGAGTTAAATAAGCGTTGTACACCTCATGTATAAGCGTTGTACAAGTTGTATGTTCGATGTATAAGTTATATATGCGTTGTAAAAAATTATATATGCGTTGAAATAAATTGAAATGAAGTAAAATAAAATAGAAATATATTTATATATATATATTTTCCCCTCGTCCACAGACCATGGACGATATTTATTGGTTGTGATATTGTTTGGATTATTTGGTTGATGAGAAATGTGATGAATAATGCGAATGGTTGATAGAATTGTTTGTGGTTGAGAATGATTGACTATGGTTGAAAAATACCCATTTGTGGTTGAAAACAAAATTAGAATAGGTTGTGGAAATGAAAGAAAACATGCTCGCCTGCGTGCGAATTAGATGCATGAAATCCCCATTGTCAAAAACCGCGAGGTTTTAAGGTAGAGCGAGGAGCCGTACTAGGGACGGTCCCAGTTTTAACTACCCTGCCGTTATGCTGCCGAAATTTTCAATAATATTCATGTGTTAGAATTATTTTCATGTGTTGAATAGAAATTCATGTGTTGAATGGGTTCATGTGTTGAACCAATTATTTAAAAGATAAAAATCACATTTTTATTATATATATAGCCTATATAAAATATTAATATTTTAAATAAATTGTTCGAACACCAAAAATAACATTTTTACCTTATGTATAGACTATATAAAATAATCATGTTTAGAAATAAATTGTTTTACAATAAAAATCACATTTTTATTATATATAAAAACTATAGAAAATATTCATGTGTTGAATAAAGGATTAGAACGATAAAAATAATATTTTTATCGTGTGTGTGAAGTCGAAAACATTCATGTGTTGAAATATGGATTGAACAATAAAATCTACATTTTTATTGTGAATACGAAGTGTTAAAAATGGTGATGTATGGAATAAATATTTTTGATGATAAAAATATCATTTTTATCAAATATATGAAGTGATATGGTTTTGAAATCAAAGAAAGAATTATATTTATATATATTTATATAATTATAATTAAAATATAGTGAATGACGAAGCTGCAGTTCGTGTTTTGAAACCATGATTTCAAACGATTAGTGCGGGAGATCCGGCCATCGGATTTTCCCGAAACCGCAACCGTTGGGTTCACCTTGGAAATATCTTTCCAATGGCACCAACTTTGTAAAGATTCAACGGTTGGATTGTCTGGAATGTTTAATTCAAATCTGAAGAAAAACAGCGCCAGAATCGATTATATATATAAAAATATAATTAAATTAAATCGAATAACGATGTTGTAGTTCGTATTTTGAATCGTAACTTCAAACGATTAGTGCGGGAGATCCGACCGTCGGATTTTCCCAAAACTGAAACCGTTGGATTCGTTTTGAAAAGATCTTTCTAATGATATAAAATTTGTAAAGATCTAACAGTTAGATTTTCATATATGTGTAAATCAAATATGAGGAAAACAGCGCCACGACCGCGTTATGGCCTGAAGCGTCGTTTGAATGAATTGGCTATTTTTAAAATAAATAAAAATAGCAGTAAATCGTGATAAAATATTATAAACGATATGGAATGGAACTAAACTGAATCTGCTCGGTTTATGTCATATTTGATGGTTGAATGTGTTTGGTGTGAAAATTACATTAAAGAACAGAATTAGTGATATCGAATAATTTAACCATTGAAATGAATTGATTTGAAATTCTAAATTTACGTGAATTATTTGAAAAGGCCGTGTTGATTCTCATTTCAAATAATTCTTCGACGAGTGAAAGTCGAAGATATGAAGACGGTGCAAGACCGATGATCTTCACGTCGAATGGAGGGGTGCTACTGATGCTCATGATAGGAGTAGCTACCTTGACGGGGTTGAAGTAGTACCCACCCGGACATACATGTTGATTGTACGGATGTGCGAGGTATTAAGTGCCTCCGGTTTCGTTCAGACCCAGAACGAACGTGTAAATGGACTGTGTGTCTGACATTGGATTTTGTTCTGTGCTGATTGATCTCTATTAAATATATATCTGTTTGGCGGCGGAGAATTTATTCTCTTGCTTAACGCCCTTTTCTGAGACGTACGAGCTCAGAGGTTATATATCGATAGAAATCAGTCGCATGGAGTGAATTGCCTGTGTGGCATGCCTAAGTGGCAGATGATCAAGGCTTCTGTTGAAAAGCAAATTCTTGTGGTTGATGATCAAAGCACGGCCTGTGTGGCATAGCTTTGTGTATAACGTGAATTCGCGAGCCTCACACCCCGGTATGGACCAAAAACGGGAGAAGGATCCAGGGAGGACATGCGTTTCTTTCTAGCTAGGGTGGTGTCAGTGACCAACCAGCCCTGACATTTATATTATTTTCATCTGTGTGGTTATTGCTGTTGCGAGGCGCCTCAGATATATCGGTCAATCCGGGACCGATGGAGCATTGGGCTCATTTACGCCCCCAAAGGGCGGGGAAACGTAGTGTTCAGGCATTTTAATCCACATCGGTGGACCGGCCCTGTGGCTCCAAAGCGTCGATGCGTTCTGATCCTGAGACTCGGGCTAGACAGTCTCGAATTCAGTGAGGACTATCTTTTGCCTCGGTTCATGACGGAAATCCAATTTCCAAATACGATACCGTGCGGTTATGATTGTGTGTCTATATATATATATATATATATATATATATATATATATATATATATATATATGGCGACATGATATATGGTACCCATGCCGTCTATGATTGATAGTTATGATTGAAATTGTTTTTGAAACATATATACACTAGCAATAATATCAAATGATTTGTTTTGCTCGTATTAAGCATATTTTGGCCATTATAAGGTAAAACTCTATCCTTCGGTTTGTGTTGCATTATGTGATGGGAACTGAGTCTTATAATGGCTTTATTTTTATAAAAAGCATTGCGATGTTTAAAAGATTTATTTATTTTAAAGCACTGGCAATCCAATGGAGTATACCCGTTCCGCGAAAGTGGCGTGGTCCTGTGATTAGCCAAATTGTAAAGTGTGTTAAGTAGATTTCTCATACCAGTCCCATGACTGACTCGTAGTTTGTTTCACTTGCAAACTCGGGTGCCCCTATTTCTACACGGGCAGCCTTGTATTCAGGTTTTAGCAGGCTCTTTCTGGAAGCTGGAGCTGAAGATGGATTCTATCATTTATCTCTTTTTATGCTGTTCAGCTCATGTTGCACATATTATGTTTTCTATTCCGCTGTAGACATTTTATGTATAGTTGAACTGTATTTTGTACTAAGTATGATCCTATATACTGTGTAACTCTGATGATTATATTTATCCGGTGTATTCTATTGTACATTATCTGGTGTATTTATTTATTTCTGTTCTGCTATTATCAGTTTATGTGTTATATTCTAAAGATTTCCCTTGCACCGTCTCATCGGGGTCTGGGATCGTCAAAAATGTGGTATCAGAGCTTTGGTTAAGCTTAGTTATGGAATATACCGTATTAACGAACTCGTCAGAAATAGAACCAGTAGTGTTCTAGGATGAGTAACTCATTATAGATAGGATCAGTAATATCCTAGTATGAGTATAGCTGAATGAAATACACTTCGATAGACACATTTACATTTAAGTATATGTCTCTATGTTTCAAAATTACCTTTTCTATTGGCCTAACACTTTGTCTGCTATTTGCAGACATAGAAAATGAGTGGCAGAAACAAAAGGAATGCAGAACCAGATCTAGAAGCTCTATTTAAGAGATATCGAAATCTGGGTGGAGCACAATTCTCAGGGAATGAATCCCTTATTCAAACTCAAGCTTGGATGAGTTCTACTGAAAGAATTTTTGAGCGTTTCCAGCTGAGAGATGATCAGAAAAGATTAGTGGCATCTTGGGCTCTCAAAGAAGAAGCGTTAATCTGGTGGGAAACGGTTACTAAGGATAGTCCAGAAGGTGATATCACCTAGGGTAGATTCAAAGAGATTTTCAGTGAAAAATTTATTCCTCCAGAAGCAACTGAGCAACTATGTGATGAATTCTATTATTTGATACAAGGAGATATGAATATCCCAAAATATCATAAAAGATTCAATGAACTTTCTCATTTTGCCCCTCATTTAATTCAAGATCCAAAGAGGAAGAATCTGAGGTTTATTAATGGTCTTCAAAGGAGATACCAGAATAGTGTAATGGGGCACGTGAAGCTTCCTTTTTCTGAAATGATATACATGGCTTATCAGTATGAAGATCTTGATAGGCGAGGCCTTTTTGTCAACGAAGAGGAAGTCAGCACTAGCAGAAAAAGGAAATCTGAAGCTGATAGCCCAGAGACAAGTACACAGCTTGAGGCCAGTACGAAGTCTGAGTTCAGAAAGAAGCCTAGATTCGATCAGGAAAGGGTTAAATCTGAAAAAGAACCAGTAACGACTGCCATATGCAATAACTGCAATAAGCAAGGGCATTTGACCAGGAATTGTAAACCCTTGAAGATGCAGAAGAAGAAAGGGTCAAAATTCAGTCGGAAGCAGAAGAAGAAAGGGTTTAAACTCGATAACCAGTTCCAAGAGGATAGAGAATGCAGTCAATGCCATCGGACTGGTCATCTAGAAAAAGATTGCCGGTTCTTGAAGAAATCTGAAAAGGGTCAAGTAAATGAAGTGGTAGAAACTTCAGTACCCTCAGCTAGTCAGGAAAGGCCAGATGTTTTAGAAGGCATGCTTATTGTCAAGAATATTCCAGTTAATGTATTGTTTGATACAGGCGCGTCGCGAAGCTTTGTTGCAAAGAACGCGGTTAAGAAACTAGATTTGAATTTGAAGAAGCTCAAAGAACCCATCACTGTCCATAATCCGGTTGTGGGTTCCCTCGATCTTAGTTGGGTTTGTGGGGTACCTGTTTCTTTTTCTCATTATCGGTTCCCTTGTATCTCGATCGTGATGAATTTTACCGAATTCGATCTTATTTTAGGATTGGATTGGTTAACCAAATACGAAGCGGAAGTTAAATGTGCAGAAAGGGTTGTCAAGGTTAAAACAAAGCTTGCCAATATTGTATTTCCCTGTGAAGGTACGAATTCTGATAGAAAAGACTTCTGGGTAGCATTAGATGTTTCTCCTACTCAAATAGAACCTGTTCCTGTCGTTACAGAGAATATTCAGGTCGGCATTGCAAATATTCCAGTTGTCAAGAACTATGCGGATGTGTTCGAAGAAGTTGTTAGCTTGCCTCCGCAGAGAGAAATTGATTTTAAAATCTCTTTAGTTCCGAATGCAAGGCCAGTAGTTCACGCTATTTGAAGAATGACCTTGAAGGAAAATAGAAGAGTTAGACAATCAAACTAGACAGCTAGTATGGAAAGGTCTGATCAGGCCTAGTTTCTCTGATTGGGGAGCAGCAGTGGTATTTGTCCCGAAGTCAGACGGTACTCTCAGACTATGTGTAGATTATCATGACTTGAATAAGCAGACACTGATGAACAAATATCCATTGTCGCGGATTGATGATTTGTTGGACCGATTGAATGGAGCACAAGTATTTTCACGAATGGACCTAGCTACATGTTTTCACCAGCTTCGTATTTCCGAAGAGTGTGTTCCTTTGAAAGCATTCAGAGGTCCAGATTTATTCTACGAGTGGTTAGTAATGTCGTTCGGCTTATGTAACGCTCCAGCTTATTTTGTCGATCTAATGAACCGGGTATTCAGAGGAGTATTGAATAAATTCGTTCTGGTTTTCATTGATGTTATATTGATCTTCTCTAAATCAGAAAGTGAGCATGAAAAACATTTGGAACAGGTGTTAGAAATTCTAAGAAAAATGTGTTGAAAGCAAAGTTTTCCAAATGTATATTCTGGCAAGAAGAAGTCAAATTTCTTGGCCACGTCATGTCAAAAGAAGGAATTTCAGTGGATCCCAGTAAAATCACTGCTATCCAGAATTGGAAACAGCCTTGTACACCTACAGAAGTCAGAAGTTTTCTCGGGTTAGCTAGTTATTATTGGAAATTCATTTAGGATTTCGCGAAGACATCTAGTTTCTTAACGAAACTGACTAAGAAACATTCGAGATTCAATTGGACTTCAGAATGTGAGGAAGCTTTCCAGAAGCTGAAATTAAAACTGACAACTGCTCCAGTGTTAACAACAATAGATGGCAATGAGGACTTGGAAGTCTGGACTGACGCTTCTATAGAAGGCCTTGGTGCAGTGTTAATGCAAAGAGGGCACGTGATTGCTTATGATAGTCGTCAGCTGAAACCACATGAGAAAAATTACGTTACTCATGATCTTGAGTTGTTAGCCATCATATTTGCTTTGAAAATCTGGAGGCACTATCTTTTGGGTGAGAAATTCGAACTGTATACAGACCACCAGTCATTGAAGTATTTGTTCACCCAGAAAGACTTGAATCTGAGGCAGCAGCGTTGGCTTGAATTTCTTGCAGCGTACGATTTTGAGATTTTGTACACTCCAGGGAAGGCCAATGTTGTGGCTGATGCGCTGAGTAGAAAGAATGTAATAATCGCCAGTTTTATTATTACGACTTCATTGATCGATAGAATATCTGACCTTCAGAAGGATGATCACTTCATTCAAAGGATCAAAGAAAGAATTCAGAAAGGCGAGCCCTCAAGTTTTCAAATCGATAACGATGGGATTCTGAGGTTGAAATGTCGGATTTGTGTGCCAAACATTGCTGAACTCCGGAGCGAAGTATTAGATGAATGTCACAAAGCCAAGCTTAGTATCCATCCAGGAGTGAGCAAGATGTATAACGATATCAAACGCACTTTCTGGTGGAGATCTATGAAACAAGACATCTCCTTATATGTTAGCCGATGTACTACTTGTCAATAAGTCAAAAGCGACCAGCAGAAGCTCGCTGGATTGTTGCAACCTTTGGAAATTCCAGGTGGAAAGTGGGAACAGATTTCTATGGATTTCATAGATGGTTTGCCCAGAACCAGAAAAGGAAATGACAGTATTTGGGTGATCGTCGATCGTTTCACGAAGACCACCCATTTCATACCTGTCAAATTGAATAGAACTGCTCAGAGTCTGGCGCAGGTTTATTTTAAAGAAATTGTTAGACTGCACGGAGTTCCCATGAGCATCATTAGTGATCATGACCCGATTTTTCTAGTAAATTCTGGGAAGCATTCCAAGCAGAATTGGGAACGAAACTAAACTTGAGCACCGCATATCATCCTCAAACAGATGGCTAAACTGAGAGGGTAAATCGTATTCTTGAAGATATATTGCGGGCGTGTATTATTGATTTTGGCGGATCATAGGAAGACCACTTACATTTGGCTGAATTCTCATATAACAACAGCTACCAGGCGAGCTTGAAAATGCCACCATTCGAAGTATTATATGGTAGACCGTGCCAATCCCCTACTTGTTGGGTTGAACCTAGTAACAGACTTGTATTGGGGCCTGATATGATTCGCGAGGCTGCGGATAGTGTCGATTTCGTTAAGAAACGATTACCAGCCACTCAAAGTCGACAGAAAAGCTATGCAGACAAGAGAAGAAGAGATATATCATTTGTTGTTGGCGACTATGTATATTTGAAGGTATCTCCGATGAGAGGAGTCATTCGATTCGGTAAAACGGGGAAATTGGCGCCCAAATTCATTGGTCTGTTTCCTATTCTAGAACGGATTGGAACTCTCACATATAGGGTTCAATTGCCTGATTGGTTGCCTGGAGTGCATGATGTATTTCACGTATCTCAACTGCGAAAGCAGGTGCATGATCCAGATCTCGTTGTAGAAGAAGCCGCACAACAGGATTTGGAAATCACTCCAGAATTGGCTGTGAGAAGAGAGCCGCTAAAGATAATTGGCAAAGATACCAAAGAGCCGAGGAA
This sequence comes from Allium sativum, assembly GCA_030737875.1. Classification (NCBI taxonomy): domain Eukaryota; kingdom Viridiplantae; phylum Streptophyta; class Magnoliopsida; order Asparagales; family Amaryllidaceae; genus Allium; species Allium sativum. The sequence goes on along the minus strand of CM060915.1, from coordinate 972,128,525 downwards.
CAAGAAGGTTCACTTAGTCAAAGTGCAATGGAGTGGAGATCCGCGAGATTGTACTTGGGAAACTGAGGAAAGCATTAAGAAAGCATACCCTAAGTGCAGGGTGGATGTCTCTGATTGACTTTGGTGCAAGGTACATCTACCATATTTTGCATTTCCATTCTGTTCTTTACTTTGATGTTGTTTTCTTTGCATTGATGTAAACCTTTTAATTATATATTCTAGTTATTTTAAAAGAGTATATGAATAAATTGGTATATTTTTGAAAAGTTGAATAAAATTGATTGTTGTTTGTGTTGGGTGATTGTGGATTTGATTAAATAAATTATTTGAATGATAGTTAATTTAATCAATAAGAGGATGAATGGTAAATTTATGCAATTAAATCACACATTGAACTGATTTAAAAATAGATAGGAATATATACATGTGCATTATATATGTTTGAACAGGTAAATGGATTAGCTGTTGAGTAAAGAATTTATTTGTGTGCCCGACAAATAGGTAAACCTTAATGAGTTGGATGCGCAATTTTATTATTATATCAACTCCTATGAATGCCATTGGATGCGGAGTGTTGGTTATTCTGTGTGTAATAATAAATGTCGCCATAGGATAGTAACAATTAATTTTGAACTACACTACATGGCATACTTCTTGAGAGAGGCATACTTCATCATATACCACATAAGCAATTGGAGCTTGTGTGACGAGGTTAAAGATTTACCATACGAGCGAGAGGCTTGTATGGCGATGACTATATTTTACAGGTTGAACTGATGACTGATATGGACCATATAAAATATAACGGTAAATTGCCAAATTAATTTAAAAAACCACACGGGTCTGGAGATGACAATAAACACGTCTCTCTGGTCATTAAGGCACAAAAACCATTTATAGGGTGACGAGAATTTATTCTCTGGAGTTATGATCTATACACACTCCCATGTGGACACCGGAATATATCACTATAAATATGTGCATGCTTATTAGGATTTATTGGGTACCTAATACGGCCCAATAAATTTCCAAGCCCCTCCCCGTACAAAGGAGGTTATGGCGAAATTTTTCGAAAATTTAGGGTGTTAGCCAAATTTTTGAAGAATTTGAAAATTCTTAGAAACTGAAAAGTTGGAGAATGGAAGCCAGATTGAAAGTAGAGTTAGTTAATCAAACCACTTTCGATTTTGTTCCGTTTCGGGGACGAAAAGTTTAAGTGGGGGAGATTGTAACAACCCGTAAAATCCGAACCAATTTAAAAAAATTTAATTGACTATTTTAGTGAATTTTAAATATTTTAAATAAATATTTTAAATAATAACGACGAAAAGTAGTTTGAATCGATGTTTGAAAATGAATATAATTACTTTGAATTATAAACAAGGCCTAAAATGGTGCGGTAGTTTCAAAATTTGAATTCAAAGTTTGACTGACTGTACTGGGTGCAAAATAAAACGAATTTTAGTGAAACCAAAAATATTTAAATCTGTTGGTGAATATCTTTCTAACGAATCTGAAAAATCGAAGTTTCGTAGCGGGAGTCAAAAGTTATGGCCAAATGAATTTTCAGAAAGGTCGTTATAGAATTTATATTGCCCGTGAAAATAGACATTTTGCAAACGACCTCGGAATTCGATGAAACCACTTTTGTTGGATCCGGGATGTCAAATATTTCAAATTCCATATTTTTTTAAGCTAATATGTGAGCGTGGCAAAGAAAAATTGTTTTGGTCAATTACAGTTAAATTGGATCAACCAGAAAATGGCCATTTTTCAGACGATCTCAGAATTCGACGAAACTAGTTTTGTTGGTACCGTAACGTCAAAACATAGCTAGATTTATTTTTCGGGAATTTTTAGAATCAATATGTGGCCCCGGCAAATTGAAATGTGCGTTCAAATTAAATATTGAATGTGTTATATTTTAATTTGAAGGAAAACTGACTGACACAGTCTACGAAACATATCCCATTATGTTCGGAATGAGGGTATTTAGCTAGGGACGACAGTCGTTGGGTTTGGATTGGAGCTGGTATGTGACAAGGGGTGTTTTAAAAAGTGAAAATTAGGGACACATCCCTAAAACCAAAGTTAATTCACGCCACGTCCACCCGCTTTTTTTTATATGTTTCCGGTCCCTAAAATTAGATACCGCCCAAAAATTTTGGTCCATTCGCTTGCTCCTCAAGTCCCCTTCGCCTTTTTCAATTTCTGGCAAAAAAAATGCGCTCATGCATAAAAAAAAATTCTAAATACTGGAAATAATCCCATGAGCCCACGCAAACTGAAAAAAAAAAGTTGCATACATGTATGCAACTATTATTGATAGTTGCATACATGTATGCAACTTTTTAAATATACATGCAAAAAAGATCTGCAAGTCTGCTGAATAATTGCATACAAGTATGCTGTTATTCAAAATAGCTGCATACTTGTATGCAGTAATGCGTTGAAAGCCGAAGGCATGACAATATGTGCATACTTGAATGCATATTTTCTGCATAACTGCATACTCGTATGCACATATGCAAGCATGCGTGCTTTCCATGCAGAAATCGAATAGATGCATGAAATCATGCATGTATTTTGGAAAATCTGCATACATGTATGCATATATGCTGCTGTATGATGCGGAATTGAAATAGATGCATACATGTATGCAACTATTTGAAATATGCGTATGTTTTCATGCATTTTACTGCATTTTTCGCTGTTTTGTGTATTTTTTGATTTTGACGTGTTTGTTGATTGATTTTCCACCTGGTTTTTTTGGCGTGAACATGTTTTATTTAATTATGAATTTACGTGATTTTTTTCTATTTTTTTTATATTTTTTAAATGAATTTTCAAAAAATAGGGACCTAATTTACATGAAAAGTTGGACCGGATGTGAGCCTAATTTTGAAACTTAATAGGGACCTATGACAAACGGGCCCTTTTAAAAATTTAAAAATAGAAAAATAAATTGAAAAATCTCATTGGCCAGTCAACCTTCTCTCTCCCCACTTTCTCTCCCTCCCTCCCCCGATCGACAACGATAACAGCTCAAAACTTCCCGACCATTACATTAAAGAACGATGTGGAATGGAAATAAACTGAATCTACTCGGTTTATGTGATATTTGATGGTTGAATGTGTTTAGTGTGAAAATTACATTAAAGAACAGAATTAGTGATATCGAATAATTTAACCATTGAAATGAATTGATTTGAAATTCTAAATTTACGTGAATTATTTGAAAAGGCCGAGTTGATTCTCATTTCAAATAATTGTTCAACGAGTGAAAGTCGAAGATATGAAGACGGTCAAGACCGATGATCTTCACGTCGAATGGAGGGGTGCTACTGATGCTCATGATAGGAGTAACTACCTTGACGGGGTTGAAGTAGTAGCCACCCGGACGTACATGTTGATTGTACGAATGTGCGAGGTATTGAGTGCCTCCGGTTTCGTTTAGACCCAGAACGAACGTGTAGATGGACTGTGTGTCTGACATTGGATTTTGTTCTGTGCTAATTGATCTCTATTAAATATATATTTGTTTGGCAGCGGAGAATTTATTCTCTTGCCTAACGCCCTTCTCCAAGACGTACGAGCTCAGAGGTTATATATCGATAGAAATCAGTCGCATGGAGTGAATTGCCTGTGTGGCATGCCTAAGTTGCAGATGATCAAGGCTTCTATTGAAAAGCAAAGTCTTGTGGTTGATGATCAAAGCACGGCCTGTGTGGCATAGCTTTGTGTATAACGTGAATTCGCGAGCCTCACACCCCGGTATGGACCAAAAACGGGAGAAGGATCCAGGGAGGACATGCGTTTCTTTCTAGCTAGGGTGGTGTCAGTGACCTACTAGCCCTGACATTTATATTATTTTCACCTGTGTGGTTGTTGCTGTTGCGAGGCGCCTCGGATATATCGGTCGATCCGCGACCGATGGAGTCATTGGGCTCATTTACGCCCCCAAAGGGCTGGGAAACGTAGTGTTCAGGCATTTTAATCCACATCGGTGGACCGGCCCTGTGGCTCCAAAGGGTCGATGCGTTCTGATCCTGAGACTCGGGCTAGGCAGTCTCGAATTCGGTGAGGACTATCTTTTGCCTCGGTTCATGACGGAAATCCAATTTCCAAATACGATACCGTGCGGTTTTGATTGTATATATATATATATGGCGACATGATATATGGTACCCATGCCGTCTATGATTGATAGTTATGATTGAAATTGTTTTTGAAACATATATACACTAGCAATAATATCAAATGATTTTTTTTGCTCGTATTAAGCATATTTTGGCCATTATAAGGTAAAACTCTATCCTCCGGTTTGTGTTGCATTGTGTGATGGGAACTGAGTCTTAAATGGCTTCATTTTTATAAAAAGCATTGCGATGTTTAAAAGATTTATTTGTTTTAAAGCACTGGCAATCCAATGGAGTAAACCCGTTGTAACACCCCGTAATTTTATAACATTAAAATTCACAAATTAAAGTATACTTAATTTTTAAAAAAGAATTAAGTGAAATGGGTTGCGCAGAGAAATATATATATATTGATATATATATATATAAATTAAAAATTAAATAAATAAATATGCGAAAAAGTTCAGAACAGCGAATTGGGAGGGGGAATAACCAAACCGACCCATTTTTGAGATCGACCCAAGCCCCGCTGGGTCGACTAGGGGTTAATCCAGGGTGTTTGGCTGTCAACCCGTGGGCCGATTCGCTCAAATGCAGATTTTGCATTTGATTGGTTCTAATGGTTCAGGGTTAATCTAATGGTCCTAAATAACTTCCTACACCTATAAATACATCCTAATGCTAATCCTAAACCTAATTAAAATAGAATAGTTACCGTCATACCGTCGCCATGGAAATCAATGGAGCCGCCGCCAACTAAGAAAGAAGAAAAGCAAATTCAATTCTAATTCTCTCAACCCTAAAGCAAAGCAAAACTCTCTCTTTTCTTCTCTAAATTGTGAGTATGATGATCTTAACAAGATTATTATCATTTTAATTAGGTTGAGTTATGAATGGATTATGAGTAGATGATGTGAATTATCATATATGTTGTTGTAAACCCCTTTTGCTATCATGTATATTGTAAATCCAATGTTATGTGATGATGATATCTTATATGTTGTAAATCATGCTATGATGATGTTATGTATGTTGAAAGTTTCTATGCTAAGTTGTGATGAATCATACATGTTAAAATGGCCATGATGTTACCATCTATGCTAGTTAGTTCATATTAATTAAATCATCATGTTTGGGTTATGTTGATCTATATGAAAAGTCACATATGCAAGTTTATGTATAGATTTGGGCTATGATCATATCATATAAATTGAGACATTTAACAAGTTGACACCTTTTGATCCTTAACATGTGTAGTCTATGCAAGTTTCACCCCTATTATGATTAGATTTATTTTAATTGTCTATATGTTGTGATAATTTATCTTTGTGCTAGGTGTTAGACTATACAAGTCTAGCCTATATTATGCGTTGAATAAGCGAACGTATAAACATGGGGTAGGGGTAATATTAAGGATTTAATATTAAAAAGTTGGGGTGCAATTGATATGATTTTGCATGCCATAAGTGGATGGCCAAAATTGAGTCAATTATGGACATCATTAAAAGTTGACTTAATTAATAATTTGAATAGGGAATTATTAAAACTGGGGTAAAAGATTTTAAGTGTTAATCAATGCTTAGGACACGAGGTTGGACTCGTTTGTGACGTAAACCTGCCCGGACCCACCCGGCAAATCCAGTGGTCACAAATGTCAGCCCAATGTGAGAGGTCCTAGGCCTAAACTAAAGCATAACGGTTGTAAAGACACGAGGTTAGACTCTTTTATGGTGTAAGACTGCCCGGACCCGCCCGGCAAATCCAGCTGCCATAAATGCCAGTCTAATGTGAGAGGTCTTTATGAGGTTATGGCCTGAATGAAGTAAGAAATACTTAACCAGATAAACATGTAAGGTGGGACATGGGGGTTAAGTAGGAGCCTTGGGTGGCATGAGGAATCTAGGGGGTGCCCTTAGTGGCATGTGAAATACGATTAGTAAGACTTAACCAAACACACATGTAAATGAACATGACTAAGAGGGTTAAGTGGGATATAATAGTGACAAGCCTAGGTGGGTAGCTTGTGGGGGCCCATTTCGACCAGTATCCCAAACGTATCTTTGTGGGCTCGACCCAAGTCGAGGACGGGACACGCATGCTGGGTTCGACTGTAAGAGGCCAAAACGGGGAGCGGTGGCAACGCAAGTCCAACGGGTTTCGTATGCGTGTGTGGACCCGGGCTGGTAGGTAAGACGTTGTTGCATCGTGTAGGTATAAGCCGTGCATTCTCAAGTTGTATCGGGTTGCCACTTTAGGGGAGTGATACACCCCACTGTGGGGCCAGCACGGGTATCTACGAGTAGGGAGCCGATCGAAAGTGGGTAGTGGGGTACACCTAGTGGAGATAGGGGCAGACGGCACCTATGTAGTCAGCTAGGGGTACGTAAGGCTATTTATAAAGTTTCTGTGTGAAGCAAGTGGGATCAAACAATAGGGTGACTGGTGTGGTGCAGTGTAGTAATGTGCGGTGCAGTGTAGTAATCATTCGTTAGTAATTAGGTGTGCCTTTACCGTCATCTTTAACGTTATCTTAAACGCTATCTTTATCTTCCTAAGAGTTCATAGACATTTACTTGTCTTCCAGCTTATGCCTTAGTCTAGTTATTTTGATAATAGTATTGTTAGAATTATCATACTCGCCAGACTTTATGTCTGACCCCCTCTATTTCTATCCTTTTTCCCCCTCCAGGTCCTCAGGTTGGGCCCAGCTCTAGTGGAGTTTGATTGAATTGCTTCATCTCTCTTTGGAAAGCTTGGACCGTTGAAGTAAAGTCCAGCTTGTTATCTTTTTAATGGCTATTTATGTAATGGGATTATGTATTTTGTTTTTATGAAGATGGATATTGTACTTGGTTATGATCTATGGTTTTATGATGTAACAAACATGTTTAATTTCCGCTGCAATAAAATGAAGTTTTAGATTTCCAAGTACTATTTATTATCTGTCTTGTTGTAATTTTTCTGTTCTATATTCACTTATAACCTCCATGGAAGTTAATGCATTCCCTTCGTGAGTGACATTAATGGATGTGGGGTGTTACACGTGGTATCAGAGCTTAAGGTTACCAGAACAGATAAAAATAGTTATTTTTGGAAGAAGTGTTTTCAAAAACATGTTTTAATGAGAAATTTAAAGAGAAAAGTTTTTAAGAAAAACATAATCCCCAATAGCCACATATCTTTATCTTTCGAATTCTCCATTTTGAATCTTTCCTTTTTCGTTTCAGCATGGCTGAAGATCTTAATCTACCCGACGGTGTAACGATACCAGGATGGTATAGGAGGCTATTGGAGGCTAGGGCCGCTGCAGGTCCAGCCAATGTTCCTCCACCACCAGTTGCACCCGTTCCTCCTCCTCCTCGCGTAGATACTTTTGCAAAGACGTGCAAGGAATTCAAGGCTATGGGTGGAAAACCATTTCAAGGGTCAGAAACATTTGTGGAAGCTAGAGATTGGCTTAAGGAGGTTGAAGAATTGCTAGAAATCTTTGAAGTGGAAGAAGGGAGGAGAGTTCGTTTAGCAGCTTGGTTGATGAAGGGAGAGGCCTCGTTTTGGTGGGAGGTCACCAATGGGGAGCGTCCTGTTGACTCTTGGGCGGATTTCAGACGTAGGTTCGAGGCGAAGTTTCTCTCAAGGGCGGAAGAAAATCTATATATGGAAAGGTTCTTGACATTGAAGCAAGGAAGCTCGTCAGTGAAAGAATATGTCAATAAATTTAATCAATTAGCAAGGTTTGGCTTGGACTTAGTAAACACGCCGGAGAAGAAGGCGCTGAGGTTCGTTAATGGATTGAATGAACCGTTGCAAGGGTTGGCTATGACCCACATCCCTATGGGTGCCACCTTTGAGAAGCTAGTAGACATGGCACTCATGCACGAGGAGAAAGGCACTAAAGCTGATAAGGCACCCGAGAAGAAAGGGGATCAAAATAAGGGTGGCAAAGGCAACAATGCTAAGGGGAAGAAGAAATGTTTTAACTGTGGGACCCCAGGCCATCTCAGCAAGGATTGCCGAAAGAAAAAGAAGACTGGCTGTTTTCATTGTGGCGATGCGGGACATTTAGTGAAGGACTGCCCAAGGAAGGGGCAGAGGACAGGGACTACCTCGGGAGGACAGGTGCAGGCTCTTCTGGCACCAGGGCAGGCAAGGGGACAAGTTCAGACTCTCGCGGTCCCACCGCTGCAAGAACGAGGTAGAACCATTTCTGTTGAAAGCTTAGTTTTTCTGTTTGATCATCCTGTCCGTACCTTATTCGATTCGGGCGTATCGCATTCATTTATCTCTACATCATTAGTTGAAACACTGCACCTAGATACTAGTATTGTTACTGATCCGTTAGTAGTCTCAAATCCTATTGGTGGTTCGGCTCATCTTTCTATGATTTGTCGGGATTTGAGAGTGTTTATCTTGGGCGTTGAGTTTGAATGCAACGCCTTTGTCCTTGGTTTCACGGGCTGTAGTTTGATTCTAGGGGTGGATTGGGTAGCCAAGCGGGGTGCCATCCTAGACTGTGAAAGGAGGGTAGTTAGACTATTGATTCGTTGTAGAAAAACCCTCATATTTCTTGCGACCCTAGGGGTTCAGTGATGCTTAGCTGCCTAGAATCTTCTGATGCATCTAACGATGATTAGGAACCTGTTTGTGTGGTCCATGAGTATGGAGACGTCGTTGATAAAGCGCGGGGTTTACCCATAGGCGCGAAATAAGTTTACGTATGTGCTTAATAAATTAAGCAAAGCCCGTTATGTAATCAGCGGTAGTTTTGGAGCAAGACTGGCAAGGACGGCCAGAGTCGATCAAGTGCTCAATTGATTGACCATCTTACTAGTGTCATCTCACGTAGGTCGTCTGAATTCGAAGGAGGTATCCCTTGGGTGTTTGTCTGATATTGGTTTAGGCCTTTGGGGCTTGCACTTGGGGGATGTCGAATTCGACTAGGATGGTCTGCGTGAGAGATGGATAGTTGTGACGATTTTACATGGGATAATATCCTGATTTTCTCTAGAAGCAGAGAAGAGCATGCCCTATGTCTTACGGAAAGCTTAGGGACCCTACAAGTGCACTAGCTTAAAGCTAAGTTCTCCAAGATACCATTTTTGGAGGAAGGAAGTGAGGAATTTAGGGCATGTGGTCTCTAGGGAAGGGAGATATGTTAAGGTGGATGGAGTTCTTAGCATCCTACGACTTCGAGATAGCATATACCCCTGGCAAGGGTAACGTGGTGGCGGATGCCTTAAGTAGAAAAAGGTTATCCTTAAGTCCTTTGTTTGTTGAGCGGCGAAGCTTAGAATTCATTTCGAAGTTTGACTTTAGACCTTCCGTTGACTTCGTACCCGGTTTGCTAGCATCCTTGGAGGTCAGACCTACGCTTTTGGGACGGATTGGCGAGGCACAGCGAGACGACCCACAGTTAGTTGAGTTAGTAGAAAACCTCAAAGGAGGGGAGTCATCAAGCTATCTCCGTAGGTATACCCTAGATGATAAGGGTTGGTTACGTAGGGACGGTGGACTTTATGTACCAAAAGACGATGACCTAAGGAAGACTATTCTTGACGAAGCACATCATTCGAAGATGACCATTCATCCCGGCGGGGACAAGATGTACAAAGACATGAAGAGAGTTTACTTTTGGGCCGGCATGAAGAAAGACGTGGCCGAGTATGTCGCTAGATGCTTGGTATGCCAACAAGTAAAAGCGGAGCAAAAGAAACCCGGTGGGTTGCTTCACCCATTGGAGGTTCCACTATGGAAGTGGGAGAGTGTCTCGATGGATTTTGTGGATGGATTACCGCGATCGAGGAGGGGTAATACGGGGATTTGGGTTATAGTAGATAGACTTACTAAGAGCGCCCATTTCATTCCCGTAAAGAGTAAGAGGACTGCTCCATGGCTAGCATCAGTATACGTTCGAGAAATAGTTCGTTTGCACAGTGTTCCTTCTAGCATAGTGAGCGACCGCGATCCTATTTTCACTAGCGAATTTTGGAGAAGCTTACAAGAGGCGGTAGGGACTCAGTTATGTTTGAGCACCGCATATCATCCTCAGACGGACGGCTAGACCGAGAGGGTGAATCGCATTCTAGAGGATCTGTTGAGGCTATGTATCCTAGACTTTGGGGGTACGTGGGAAGAGCATCTTCCATTGGTGAAGTTCGCATATAATAACAGCTTTCAGTCCAGCATTGGTATTGCACCATTCGAAGCTCTTTATGGACGACCTTGTCGTTCACCTACATGTTGGTGGGAATCTACGGATAAGATCTTACTTGGGCCTGATATGATTAGGGAGACTTCAGAGAAGATCGACTTGATTCGAAGGAGAATGAAAGCAGCGCAAGATAGGCAGAAATCTTATGCGGATAAGAGGAGGACAGATCTCGAGTTTGAAGTTGGGGACATGGTCTTTGTCAAAGTGTCTCCATTACGAAATGTTGTTCGCTTTGGGTCCGTTGGGAAATTAGCACCAAGGTTCGTAGGGCCGTTTCCTATTAAGGAGAAGATTGGACGGATGGCGTATAGAGTGGAGTTGCCCGAGAGACTTAGTGGTGTATATGACGTATTCCATGTGTCACATTTGAGGAAGTGCTTGCACGAGACCGTGGAAGTGGTAGAGTCGAGCTTGCTTAGAGAGGTGGAGATAGAGCGTGATGCGACAATTCGACGAGCTCCTACGCGCATTCTTGGGTCGGAGATCAAGAGGTTGAGGAATCGAGAGGTCAGACTAGTCAAAGTGCAATGGGGAGATGATGAGAGCAAGGCTGCTTGGGAGACGGAAGAGAAGATGCGTTCACGATACCCTTTTCTTTTTGAGGGTATGTCCTTTAATTTCTCCTTTATCGCTTAGCTTGTACTTATCTTATCTTTAGTATATCCTCTCGCTAGTATCTTTGACCTTTAGTTAGGATAATCCTATGGTTGAAACATGTGTTTGAGACATGTTATGTATGGTGGATGCAAAATGGATGCAAGTGTTTGCTAGTGGTTGCTCGTGGATGCATATACACACTATTAGGCACCAGATCGGCTCAGTCACTTCATATTGCATATTGCATATATATGGATGTATTTAGTAAAATGGATGTATAATGGTTGTATTATCATATAGTTGCTGCATTCGGGTGGATGGTTGTGCACGCATATAGAATTAATATGTATCATTAGGAATCTTTTGCATACATATTGGACGCATGGCACTATCATGAATTGCACTAAGGAGGTCGACTGAATCAGTAGACCGCCTAATTTTGCATTAGATATAGACATATACACACACTGTGCATATAAACATTAAAGCATTAGAAGTCTTTTAAGGACAATGGATGCTGGTGCTTGATGGATGAGTAGATGGACGATTAGATGGTAGGATATACATTCTTCTTGACTTGGAGATTTCAGGGACGAAATCCTTTAAGGAGGGGAGAATGTAACACCCCGTAATTTTATAACATTAAAATTCACAAATTAAAGTATACTTAATTTTTAGAAAAAAATTAAGTGAAATGGGTTGCACAGAGAAATATATATATATATATATATATATATATATATTGATATATATATATATATATATAAATTAAAAATTAAATAAATAAATATGCGAAAAAGTTCAAAACAGCGAATTGGGAGGGGGAATAACCGAACCGGCCCATTTTTGAGATCGACCCAAGCCCCGCTGGGTCGACTAGGGGTTAATCCAGGGTGTTTGGCTGTCAACCCGTGGGCCGATTCGCTCAAATGCAGATTTTGCATTTGATTGGTTCTCATGGTTCAGGGTTAATCTAATGGTCCTAAATAACTTCCTACACCTATAAATACATCCTAATGCTAACCCTAAACCTAATTAAAATAGAATAGTTACCGTCATACCGTCGCCATGGAAATCAATGGAGTCGCCGCCAACTAAGAAAGAAGAAAAGAAAATTCAATTCTAATTCTCTCAACCCTAAAGCAAAGCAAAACTCTCTCTTTTATTCTCTAAATTGTGAGTATGATGATCTTAACAAGATTATTATCATTTTAATTAGGTTGAGTTATGAATGGATTATGAGTAGATGATGTGAATTATCATATATGTTGTTGTAAACCCCTTTTGCTATCATGTATATTGTAAATCCAATGTTATGTGATGATGATATCTTATATGTTGTAAATCATGCTATGATGATGTTATGTATGTTGAAAGTTTCTATGCTAAGTTGTGATGAATCATACATGTTAAAAAGGCCATGATGTTACCATCTATGCTAGTTAGTTCATATTAATTAAATCATCATGTTTGGGTTATGTTGATCTATATGACAAGTCACATATGCAAGTTTATGTATAGATTTGGGCTATGATCATATCATATAAATTGAGACATTTAACAAGTTGACACCTTTTGATCCTTAACATGTGTAGTTTATGCAAGTTTCACCCCTATTATGATTAGATTTATTTTAATTGTCTATATGTTGTGATAATTTATCTTTGTGCTAGGTGTTAGACTATACAAGTCTAGCCTATATTATGCGTTGAATAAGCGAACGTATAAACGTGGGGTAGGGGTAATATTAAGGATTTAATATTAAAAAGTTGGGGTGCAATTGATATGATTTTGCATGCCATAAGTGGATGGCCATAATTGAGTCAATTATGGACATCATTAAAAGTTGACTTAATTAATAATTTGAATAGGGAATTATTAAAACTGGGGTAAAAGATTTTAAGTGTTAATCAATGCTTAGGACACGAGGTTGGACTCGTTTGTGACGTAAACCTGCCCGGACCCGCCCGGCAAATCCAGTGGTCACAAATGTCAGCCCAATGTGAGAGGTCCTAGGCCTAAACTAAAGCATAACGGTTGTAAAGACACGAGGTTAGACTCTTTTATGGTGTAAGACTGCCCGGACCCGCCCGGCAAATCCAGCTGCCATAAATGCAAGTCTAATGTGAGAGGTCTTTATGAGGTTATGGCCTGAATGAAGTAAGAAATACTTAACCAGATAAACATGTCAGGTGGGACATGGGGGTTAAGTAGGTGCCTTGGGTGGCATGAGGAATCTAGGGGGTGCCCTTAGTGGCATGTGAAATACGATTAGTAAGACTTAACCAAACACACATGTAAATGAACATGACTAAGAGGGTTAAGTGGGATATACTAGTGACAAGCCTAGGTGGGTAGCTTGTGGGGGCCCATTTCGACCAGTATCCCAAACGTATCTTTGTGGGCTCGACCCAAGTCGAGGACGGGACACGCATGCTGGGTTCGACTGTAAGAGGCCAAAACGGGGAGCGGTGGCAACGCAAGTCCAACGGGTTTCGTATGCGTGTGTGGACCCGGGCTGGTAGGTAAGAAGTTGTTGCATCGTGTAGGTATAAGCCGTGCATTCTTAAGTTGTATCAGGTTGCCACTTTAGGGGAGTGATACACCCCACTATGGGGCCAGCACGAGTATCTACGAGTAGGGAGCCGATCAAAAGTGGGTAGTGGGGTACACCTAGTGGAGATAGGGGCAGACGGCACCTATGTAGTCAGCTAGGGGTACGTAAGGCTATTTATAAAGTTTCTGTGTGAAGCAAGTGGGATCAAACAATAGGGTGACTGGTGTGGTGCAGTGTAGTAATGTGCGGTGCAGTGTAGTAATCATTCGTTAGTAATTAGGTGTGCCTTTACCGTCATCTTTAACGTTATCTTAAACGTTATCTTTATCTTCCTAAGAGTTCATAGACATTTACTTGTCTTCCAGCTTATGCCTTAGTCTAGTTATTTTGATAATAGTATTGTTAGAATTATCATACTCGCCAGACTTTATGTCTGACCCCCTCTATTTCTATCCTTTTTCCCCCTCCAGGTCCTCAGGTTGGGCCCAGCTCTAGTGGAGTTTGATTGAATTGCTTCATCTCTCTTTGGAAAGCTTGGACCGTTGAAGTAAAGTCCAGCTTGTTATCTTTTTAATGGCTATTTATGTAATGGGATTATGTATTTTGTTTTTATGAAGATGGATATTGTACTTGGTTATGATCTATGGTTTTATGATGTAACAAACATGTTTAATTTCCGCTGCAATAAAATGAAGTTTTAGATTTCCAAGTACTATTTATTATCTGTCTTGTTGTAATTTTTCTGTTCTATATTCACTTATAACCTCCATGGAAGTTAATGCATTCCCTTCGTGAGTGACATTAATGGACGTGGGGTGTTACACCTGTTCCACGAAAGTGGCGTGGTCCTGTGATTAGCCATATTGTACAGTGTGTTAAGTAGATTTCTCATACCAGTCCCATGACTGACTCGTAGTTTGTTTCACTTGCAAACTAGGGTGCCCCTATTTCTACACGGGCAGCCTTGTATTCAGGTTTTAGCAGGCTCTTTCTGGATAGCTAGAGCTGAAGATGGATTTTATCATTTATCTCTTTTTATGCTGTTCAGCTCTTGTTGTACATATTATGTTTTCTTTTCCATTGTAGACATTTTATGTATAGCTGAACTGTATTTTGTACTAAGTACAATCCTATATACTGTGTAACTCCGATGATTATATTTATCCGGTGTATTCTATTGTACAGTATATGGTGTATTTATTTCTGTTCTGCTATTATCAGTTTATGTGTTATATTCCAAAGATTACCCTTGCACCGTCTCATCGGGGTCTGGGGTCGTCAGACAACCTATTCATCCCATGAAGTAAAACTGGACATACTTCATATCTAACACCACGGTGTTATCGGTAAATTCAATTACCATTTCACGTTCAAATCTAATTAAAGATTTAACTATCGCCTGGAGCAAAACTGGTGATACTCCATTCTCGATTATTTCTATCTAATTAAAGATTCATTAAAACTCCACTTGGTTTTAATCTTCCCCATAATCACTATTAATGATTATTTAACTTGGGAAATCATATCCTGTCTTTAACTGGGTTTAAGAACCAAAGTCATTTAAAACACGGTTCACGATAAACCTAAAATCACATTCTATTTCCAATAGAATTTTCATGGAAAACAAATCGATATATATAATCGATATAAACTTCCATATCCGACTAATAATATAAATGGAATAACGGCAAAGCCTTTTAAATTCCACATATATTAGTTGTCTTCCTCTACAGAAATTCACTTCGATTATTACCAAATCGAATTCCATTCCATTCCAATTTATTTGATTAAATTGTAAAACTTTACTTTGGAAAATCTCCTTTAAATCTTAACAAAAGATTTATAAATTCCAAATCACATTTCACTGTAAATCGGGTTGAAGAATGAATGTCGTTAAAACACAGTTCACGATAAACCCAATTCACATTTCATTAATTATCGGGTTAAAGAACAAGTGTCATTTAAAACACCGCTCACGATAAACCCAAAAATCAATTCAAGTTCAATTCCAATTAAATATCATTTAATTGGTATACTTCATTAAATCTAAATAAAAAGATTCAATCTTTTCTCAACTGGGTTTAAAAACAGTGTTAATGAAGACACCATTCTCGACAAACCCAAATTCCATTTGATATTAAATACAAGGCTCTGAATAGAAAATAGATCGGCTTATATTCAATATCAAATTCTACGACCAACAAATATCGTATTGGAAATAACGATATAAATATATCTTTCAAATTTCCATAACAATATATGTATAATCACGAAATCCAACATCGAAATATTCCAAAGACAATTTCAATTCAAATCCATTTCCACTTTATATATTGGAAATTCTAGTTATTTTCAAAACCATTTCAAATCCACTTTATTTATTTTAAAAATAAGTAGGATTATAATTCTAGTTCAAAACTAGTTCATTTCGATAAAAATCTATTTTTATCTTTTCAAATTTGGAATTTTTCATCTCAATTCTTCACAAATCATTTCTTATGATTTTACACAAATTATTACTATTTTTAATAATTTTATCAAGGCCCGTACAGTCGAATTCCATCAACGGCCATCGAACTGCACTTACAGTGACCTTTTCGAAATTTGATTTGGACATAATTCCAAATCCAACCATTAGATTTCAAATCTCTAATATTTTTTAGAAAGCTCTTTTCGATACGAACCCAACGGTTCCAGTTTTAAGAGAATCCGACGGTCGGATCTCCCGTAATATCCATTCGAAGTCAATGGTCGAAATTCGCGAACTGCCACGGCGCGGCGCATTCTATTCAGGCCATTTAATATATATAATATATATATTTCGTCGATTTCCTTTTAAAAACTTATTTTATAAATCATTTTAAATTTGTTTTCGAAACGATTTCAATTTCGAATCAAAATTGAATATTCCACATCATCGATATACAAATGATAGTATTTTCAAAATATTATATTTTGAGATCACTTCTTTTTCTATAATCATTATAAAAACGAATATAATCGATATAAATATCGTTCGCGTCAAAATGGCGCATATCTAACCAACACAGCTTTATATATTTCAATAACTTCGTTATTCTATTCAACAAATGAATATTTTCTTCAACACATGAATATATATTTTTATTCAACACATGAATATATATTTTATTCAACACATGAATATATATTTTATTCAACACATGAATTTATATTTTTATTCAACACATGAATATTTATTCTATTCAACACATGAATTTTTATTCTATTCAACAAATGAATTTTTATTCTATTCAACACATGAATTTTTATTCTATTCAACACATGAATTTTTATTCTATTCAACACATGAATTTTTATTTATAATATTCCTTATTTTCCAAATTGGACTAAGGCCCAATCAATTACCATATAACGTTAATTATATGGATTCCCTACAACACATGTATATAATAGCAACGATAAATCATCAACCATCATCCAGAGTGCACCACACAACTGCATAAGCATTAAATATAAATAATTAAGGCTTACACAGTCTATCAACCCATCGACTGACATACAACTAAACAATCGGGATTAGTGTATGTCAAATATCATCCAATACCCGTGTGGGTTTTCAAATCAACAAACACCGATTTTTTTATTTGTGCAGTTGGGCGATGTGTAAAATTTACCGTCCCAAACAATATCAGTCAAATGGGTGTACATAAACAAATCGTCTGATCTGTTTATAAATATTTATTTTATATACACGTTAAAAAAAATATTTTTAACTATAAAATATTTATTTCAACACATGAATATATTTCCATTCATTCCACATCACAATCAACTTTCACCACACAACAATCAAACAAACAAGTCATCCATGGTCTGTGGACGACGGGTGTCGGGTGCTACTAAGCACCGTCTGCATCCTAGTATATATTTTAACTAGAAATTAAATTTAAAAGTGAGAAGTTCTCACTGAGGGATCCACTCCATCATTCTCTATTTCTGAACCTCTGAACCGTTTGGATTTGCCCGACATTCCAACTCAACCATTTCACGCTGTTCATGATAAAAATCACATTTTTATTATTCAGTTTTATATATAAAAACATTTCTTTATGGCGATAAAAATCATGCCTTTGATTATGTAAAAATTTAGTTTCTATTTCTCTATAAAAATCTCTTCTTGACTTTATTCTAAAAATCTAATCTTTATGTAAAATAAAGATCTAATCTTTTTAAAAAATGACATACATATATATTCTTTTAACAAATAAAAATCAAGTCTTTTTCCTAAATAAAAATCAAATTTTATCTATAACCCTATATATATGTATATGTATATGTAATAAAAAAAATATTTTTATTAACTCTGTATAGATTTAAAATGAAATTAAAAATTAGTATTTTAAAACTCACCTTCTTGCCTGAAAAAAAATCTGATTTTTGGGATGGGGAAAGTCGTTGTCTGCGCTGCGTTGGAGGTAGAGGGAGCTTTAGGTGGTCATGGCGTCGGCTGGGGGTGGCGGCGCTCCTCTTGTGATCGGTGGTGGTTGTCTCGACCGTGAACGGCGTGAGGGTTTGAAATCGATTTGGGGGAGGTTTGGTCACGGTTTACAACGGAGGAGGTCAAGGGGGGTCGCCGGAGTAGGCGACGGCGGTGGGTGGCCCGCGCTGGGGCGCGGCGGCGCCAGGAAGGCTGTGCGGCGACGAAGTCGAGGTGCGATGTCTACTTGGTTTTTTTATTTTTATTTTTCGTTTGAAAATAATGACTGTGAAGGAATAGGTAGGGGGTTAAGTGAAAATTATATTATTATATTTTTTTTCCAGTTTGTTGTCTTTTTCATCCTAACTCCAAACGAGACCCAACGACTGTCGCCTCTAACCAAATACCCCCATCCCGAACACAATGGGATATGTATCGCAGGCCAATTCGACTGTTACGATCAGTTTTCGTTGAATTTAAAATATAAATCTTTATATATTCAATTTAAACGCACATTTCAATTTACCAGGGCCACAACGGACTCTAAAAATTCTAGAAAAATTATTTCTAGCTTCGTATCGACGATACGGTCCTAACAAAACTAATTTCGTCAAATTCTGAGACCGTTTGAAAAATGGTCATTTTCTGGTCGATTGAAATTGACTTAAACTATTAAAAAGCGTTTTCCTTCGCCACGCTCACATATTGATTCAGAAAATTGCGAATTTTGGAATCTTGTAATAACTTGACATCCCGGATCCAACAAAAGTGGTTTCGTCAAAAACCGAGGTCGTTTGCAAAATTTCCATTTTTAAGGGCCAGAATTCCACAACGATTATTCTGAATTTTCAACTGGGCATAATTTTTTATTCCCGCTATGAAATTTCAATTTTTCGGATTCGTTGGAAGGATATTCTCAAATAGATTCTAATATTTTTTGTTTTGCTAAAATCTGGTTTATTTTGAATCCTGTACGTTCATTTGAGATTTGAAATCGAATTTTCGAACTACCGCGCCATTTTCAATTCCTTTTATAATTAAAAATAAATATTTATATTCTAACGACGATTCGAATAAATATATACATTCTAATTCTATTCAAAATAAATTTCTCATCGTCATTATTTAAAATAATTCATTTTAAATAATCAAAATTGCCAAAATAAAATTTTTTAATTGGCTCGGATTTCCGGGTTATTGCAGAGAGTTTGACTTTGAACAAACTTTAGTTGAACATGATACTAATTTCATATAACTGAGGAAATAAATCTCTCTTGAATCATGTTTCACTTCCAACTGTTCAACTCGAATAGCCTGTATTCGTTTAATTGATGTCATGATTCACCTATGATCAAGAGAGTTGTGTAATTTTGTTTGACTTTAGCTATATTACCTTATAGAAAACGACCG
Organism: Allium sativum; assembly: GCA_030737875.1. Classification (NCBI taxonomy): domain Eukaryota; kingdom Viridiplantae; phylum Streptophyta; class Magnoliopsida; order Asparagales; family Amaryllidaceae; genus Allium; species Allium sativum. The sequence goes on along the minus strand of CM060915.1, from coordinate 972,109,155 downwards.
AGTGATTCATTTCATGACTATCCAATAACTATCAGTATGTGACATCTTGATGTCTTTAAAGTAATAAGTAATAAACTAAGATGTTACATACTCTTGTCTTCACGGACGCATCAATATGCAGTTTCGATACATTTTGACCATGAATATTTAAAATGATATGTTTATTTTATTATGATAAATCGCTCATGGTTATAGCACATTATAACTACTATCACATAACATAATGATTATTGGTTTTGTATTAAATATACTTTTATTAATTAATATAACATATTATATCAATTATATTATAGGAAGAAAACACCTTTTATTTAAGAAAAGATTGATTATCGAGTTAGATATATGTAAAAATTGCATAACTACCCTTAGGATATGTTGGAAAATCTTGGTATTTCCCGCTTCGTGAAGTTAAGATAGACACTTTAAGATTAGTAGTAATGGGAGCACAAGAATTTATAGTTCTTCAGTATGGAGATTCTTTCCCTATACAAAAGAATAGTGAGATTACAAGAATATAATTACAAAAAGTAACTCACACTCGGTGGCTCACTCAAGCTTGAGGATAAAGACTTCCCAAGCTATCTCTCTTTCACTCAAAGAGACTCTCTAACTTTTAAATTTTTCTTACATTAAGAAGTGGCTTCTCTCTTGATCATTGGATTTTTGGATGGGTAGAAATGAAGGCTCCTTCTCCGATTTATACTACTCATCCTTCACAATAAATGGTGAAGATTACTTATATCCAAGGGTGGAGATTGATTCTCTAGAATGCTCCATACTCTCGAGGAATTTTTACACTCTTTCATTTCCTTCTACATCTTCCATACTCTTTTGTAAGGTTCCAGAAGGTTCCGCACATCTCCAAGATGTTCCAGAGGGTTCCACACTCTTCCACAAGCTTCTAGAGGATTCTACACTTCTCTAAAGTTCTCCAGAACATTCTAGAAAGTTCTACACTTCTCTAGAAAGATTAGAATTTTCTGGAAACTCTCAAATTAAGGAAGGATCCCAACAAGATATACCTCTAACTTTATCATGTTTTCGACTAGTAAATCTATTTTTCTATACAAGCAGGCATGTTGTCGGTTATTTATAATGTAGTTGATGTGCTTGGAAACCTTGTTCCTTTTCTTATCTGTATGTATGTACTGTATGATCTGCAGATCATACATCCCTTCTATCTAAAAAGCAATTTTCTTTTCTAGTTCTAACAAACGAAAATATATTTATTCCATTTTTTCATAAAAAAAACTTAAGTCTCTTACCTTACTAATAAATAGTTTGGCTCTATTTCCTAAATATTTGAAATTACTACTACTTTGGCAGTACACACGTACGAGGCAGTGCTACCAAAAGAAACGATGCACATGTGAAACAACACGCACAAGGCAGTTACCTATATGTACCTCAAAATGAACCTTCTATTATATAAATTGAAAATTAGGTTGGTGAGCATCTTTTTACAAGATAATTAGTTTTAAAGATAAATTTATCATTATTTTTATATAATTGAAAAAAGATAAATTGATTTATCATTTTTATTGTTAATTGTTCTTAAAACTAATTTTTTAGAAATGATGTCCTTAAGACTTATTACTCTAAACAAATGAGTCCTAGCAGTTAAGTGGAAATCCCTTCGTACGAATTACTCTTGCATCTTTGACCTTCAATAATTAAATCAAAAAAGCTAGAAGGCCCGAATAATACATACGAAATTGTGTCCGAAAGAAATCATGCGGTTGTGCTTCAGTGGATAATTTGAAATCCGCATCTCCTCCTGAATTACGCTTATACTCGCACTTTCCTGGCCATGTGTTTTCAGTCTCCTCCTAAATTACGCTTATACTCGCACTTTCTTGGCCATGTTTTCAGGCCCTGTAGCAAAACTCTAATTAAATCAGGGTATTTTACCATTTTATGTGGTCCTACAACATTGTATCTCAAAGGGCTATCAAACTCTTTTGACTTGAAGATTTGGTATATAAGAAGTAATTCTAGCATTCTTCTTCAGATGTGGGACCATGGTTGTAACGTACCGAAAATTTTTGACTTAGAAAATTCGACATACAACACCATGTTGAGTATTCAAACATCGAAAACGTCGGATAGTTTAAGAAAGAAATTAGAGGGTGAGAATAGATAAGATAGAAACTTAGAATAGAAGAAGAAGAACATACGACATCAGAGTAAACACGAACCTCACAGCGGAACAAATAACATATAATATGTATCATAACTTTGAAATATAAATTTGTACTTGAATATACGTATCATTACCAAAGTACAACACTTACAACACAGCGGAAATAAACAATAGCTATATGATCCTGAACCCTCCTGCTCCAGCTCTTCCATTATCTGTAAATCCTGACTACTTGACTGCCCGTACAAAAATAGGGCACCCAAGAGTTTAGGGAAAAGAAAACAAAATAAACTCTGGGTCAGTCATGGGACTGGTGTGAGTAAAATAGTTTGAGCCATTAAATGATATCTCATAAGACCACGCCGTATAACGGAACGAGTTTTTCCCTTATGAGAATCCAAAATAATCTTTATATCAAAACTCATTGATATTATAATAGTGTCTATCAACCACAATATAATAATCATCTAGCAGAAACGCTTCCATCTCACGTTCTACATATATAGTATACAATCAAAACCGCGAACGCTTATTGGATAATGGATTTCCAACTATGACAAGGTATGGATCCACCTTTCGCTAGTGTACCTCTAGAGAGGAATACACTGGGTTCAACAAGAACATCTTGCAACCCGGCCACACATGAACGACCACTCATTTCGCTTGAGTGTATCGAATGTATATCACCAACGGTTGGGATCAGCAACCGTTTCCCGAATGGGACAGCATCGACAATAGATTTTTAGAAGTAAATGAAACTCTAGATCAGATGATTATACATCCTAATAGGTGCGACCTACATAGTCATGTTGCCTGCCCGATTTTTGTCATTTCCCAGTTGTGAGGCTAGAGGCTTCGCTTATCTTTTACATGCCACATCTTCATTCACTTAGAATGTCACATCGTCATACCCTTTAAAATCACAAATTGATTTATCCAAAAATAACACGGGTATATAGCTAAGAGAAACGAATTCCTCCGCTATCAAATGTGAATACGTTTGAATAGATCAACTTAAGTGGTCTATTAGATATACTCTGTCAGACCTTCTTCCATACAAGTTGTCCTGGGACTGGACAAACCGAAGGCACTATTCAGTACATCCATCTTAGGCAATCTTTACCTAAGATTTATACAACAGCCCTTGCACTTTACTCTGTCTTCAATTATTTTTCGCATATATGATTCGCAACGCTTATCCCAACACGGAGTGGTTCTTTGGATAATAATCCAACCGGTCTCTCCATATTAACAACGTTAAAATGGTCAAAAACTTCGACAGTCGGTGAGTTAACTATCAAAGAAAAACAGGTGTGAAAACAACGATATTATTTCCAGATGGAAATTATATCGATCAATCATCATTTAACATTTAACATTTATTCTCTTTAGTGCATTAATTTATTTATTTTCCTGTTTCCATATATTCTAAATTCTTATTTTCTATTATCAGAATACATTTCAGATTCTTATTTGGAAAACATTTCCAAAACTCCTTCACTTGGTTTAAACCGATGTTTAAATCAAACATCGCCATGCCAACTCAAACCATTTCACTCATTGACTAAATTTACTTAACCATCCTTTACTATCAAACCTTACCATTCCTTAGTTAAGAAGGAAGTCAATCAAGTTGGGGTATAATTACCTCTCAGACCTTAACTAAACAACGTTTTAACTTCGGAATAGTCAAAGTTTATCTTTTTAAATCTTTAACAAACTTCCTTACGTAACTCTCGGATTCTATTTATGTATCCACTTCTTTATTGAAAACATTGATTATAACGATAACGTTATAATCCCTACTTTCGAAATATCTAACTTCCATTTTAACTTTTATTCTTTAATGTGAATAAATAAATAACACCTGATTTATAAATAAATAAATCTTGATTTAAACACCGGAAAGTATAAGTACTTTCTCGAATTCGATATAATTGAATTCGATGTATAACTCTCTTTCGAGTAATCTCTATTTGATTAACTCTTCTTCGAATAACCTATATTCGATTTTCTCTCTTCGAATAATTTATATTCGATTATCTCTCTTCGAATAACTTATATTCGATTATCTCTCTTCGAATAACTTACTTTGAATAACTTATATTCGGTTAACTCACTCTTTCGAATAACTAAATTCGATTAACTCCTTTCGAATAAACTAACATCGATAACTCCTTTCGATTAAACTAAAATCGATTAACTCCTTTCGATTAAACTATAATCGATTAACTCCTTTCGATTAAACTATAATCGATTAACTCCTTTTGATTTAACTATAATCGATTAACTCTTTCCTTTAACTCTATTCGAATAAACTATATCCGATTACTCCTTTAATTCTATTCGAATAAACTATATTTGATTAACTCCTTCAACTCTTTTGGTTAACTCAAATCGACTAACTCTATTCAATTAACTCTAATCAACTAACTTTATTTGATTAACTCTATTAATTAAATCCTTTGATTAAATCCTTTTCGAATAAGGAATATTCGATTCACTCTTCGTCCATATTCAGTTTCAAATATCAATGTTGAAACTGATTCTTACTTCTCTATATAAGTCTTGACTTATATATTCCATTTATCCAATGATAACTATTTTACTTAATTTATAAAATATTATTTATAAATTAATCGTCTCAATTTATCTGTTAAACAGATTCTATTTATTATCTACTTTAAATAAATCTTTTCATATTTACTCGTTAAACAGATTTCCATTTAATCTTTATTCCCTTTTATAATTCTATTTGCCTTACAAACAATCCCTTTATAAAACTCTATTTGTTCTATAAATAATCCCTTTATAAAACTCTATTTGTTTTATAAATAATCCTTTTTTAATTATCCTGTTTATTTTCCAAATAAATATCCTTATGATATCTTATTTATTTTCTAAATAAATATCCCTTATACTTCTATTTATTATCCCAATAAATGTTTCTTATATGATCTTATTTATTATCCCAATAAATATTCCTCTTTATAAAATCCTTTGATTTTATAAATAATTCCCTTTTTATAAAATCCCTTGATTTTATAATTATTTTCTCTTTAATAAATTTTCATTCATTTTATAAACAAATAGCCCTTTTTATAAAATCCTTTAATTTTATAAATAAATTTCCTTTTTAACTCTTCTTTGATTTTACAAAGTATTTTCTTTTATAAAATCCTTTCTTTATATATAAAATCCATTGATTTTATATAAATAATTTATTTTCAAAATACACTTTGAAAATCCCCTTTTTACATCCCGGTATTTCTTACGGTATTTAAAATACCAAATAACCATGATCGATATCATTCAAACACACATAATCAACAACAGATTATATATCCCATTATATATTACAATATATGAAAAACAGTAAAATAAATGTTGAGGAATCCAGTTGGATTCCTCCAACCTGTTTCCCTGCATCACAGATGTTAAACAACATAATTAACATCGATTTCATTTCAATATGAAATATTCTGTTAAACAGAATCAATATTTGACAAACGATTTATATATATATCGTTACCTATAATTTTAACCAATACACAAGCAACTCAACCAAACAGTTAACACACAGCAATCAACAGATACTTATCAGTTCTAAGAATACGTTATAAAAATATAACTGTTCAGAGTTGGTGAGTTTTATTCACATTTCGCGTTAACCGTTAAATAACGATTTGTGTCTGTTGATTCAGACGGACAATTTATTTCGCCATAAATTGTAACGATCCCCAATTCACTTCCAGTCAGCTTCGTTGTGAAGCTCTCGTCCATACGGTCCCAAAGGATCTAACCGTTCGTTAATCTGACACTGTATGACGAAGTTACAACTTATACAAGTATAACACATTTTTAAATAAAAACTTGGGTTTTTATTTCTTTGATGGGCCTTACCATTTCAAATATCATCCCATTACTCCTCTTCCCAAACCCGCAACACTCATCTCCCCTTCCAGTAAACATGTCGACCTTGCTCCAAGCCATTACAGTCTATTCTGAGCTCCACCATACCTTCATCACTCCACCGTTCAACCCATGAATACCACCATCGAACTTCTTGCTCAAATCTCCATCCACCTATACCATCAACACCCAACTCGTCATCCTCGTTCGAATCGCGTCGAAACCCAAATCGGTGGCACACAGTAAAACATCCGAACCTTTTCATCACCAAATTCCACCAAAATTTCACAATACGTGCGGAATTTCATAACAAGATCAACTTCAACCTTCAATTCGTACATCGGTGCTTAAATCTCTCGAGAAAAGCAACCTTAGGTCTGCTGCGACTAAGTCGCGAATCAAAAATACCCATCGCGCCTGAAACGAAGACCATCAACGTGAAGCTCAGAGGAAAACAAGCCTAGATAAATGGCTTTAAGAATTTATAGGATTTTATTTTGTATTTCTATGATTTTATGAAGTCTCGAAGTGTTTTACTGAAGCAAGAAAGTAGCGGCGCTCTTTTTAGTTGACCAGAGGAGTGAATGAGATTAGGTTTAGAAGTTAATCATATATTTATAGGAAAAATATATATTTTTAATAGAATATTATATTGAATTTTAAGCAAACGCTATTTTTATTTATCCTCTAAAATTCCTATTACCACATACGATACCCAAAAATCACGGAAATGGGCATGCAGCTACAGTTCGACATTACGGTCCCAACGAAACTGGTTTCGTCGAATTCCGACTTCGTTTGCTCACACAACATATTTTTAAAGGTCGAATTATCGTCTGTTTTTCACATTAAAATCTCGTATGGCCACATACTGACTTCAAAAATCACGGAAATAGAAATCTAGAAATAATTTAATATTACGGATCCAACAAAATTAGTTTCGTCAAATTCCGAGTTCGTTTGCAAAACTGGCTATTTTTAAAGCCCTAAATAACCCTTTTAAATATATAAATATATTTAAAAATAATTAAATTAAATATTTAAAAATAAATATTATCGTATATATTCACAATAGAATATCATACAGCTCCACTGGGATTTACAACTCGATATTCAAATCCCGGTTGAATCGATATTCAAATTTATATTGAAATTCCTTTTATATATATCGTTATAAATTATAAAGGAAATTCCATATATAGCGAGTTTTCTAAAATTTGATTTGGACATAAATCAAAATCTACACGATGAAATCCCGATTTTTCTCTTCCATTAGAAAAATATACTTCACCAGCTCCTAACGTTTCTTGTTTCACATAAATCCGATTTAAAACGGACCTGTATATCCAGTTGAAGTTCAAATCGCCAAATAGCGAACTGTCGCACCATTTGAAGCTCGATTTTGATTATAATATAATTCTACGTTCAAACTTCTTTTAAATAATATATTCGTTATTCAAATTCAATTCCAAGCTGAATTATATCTTATAAATAATCTCATTCACACGATATTGTGAATTCCACCATTTTTTATTATTTCTGAATTAAATATATTATTTAATTATTATATTAATTAAATATTCCTTATTATTTAATTCTGGTCATTTTAAATTACCAAACCTTTATTTAAATAATTAAATAAATTATTTATTATCCGTAAAAGTACGGGTCGTTACAATGGTCTTCTAATGAAACCACCTAACGTATATGTTTAAACCCAGTACTAGTTACATTGAACTCTATGGAAATTAGGATGGTCCACGTTCAATTTCCACAGTGAGCGGAGGTGTTATTTTTCCCAACTATTTGTCTAAAATATTTATTTGTTTTGAAATCTTAGTTAATTTATTATTGTGTTCTTTTTTCGTCTGCGATATAAGTTCACCGAAGATGAAGTATTCCTTTGACGGTAAAAGACAGGCACCATCTATGTTATAAAATAAACTAACCACACGTAATGGAAGTCCATGGACTTCGTGCCAGTTGAGTTGTAACACCTCTCAATGATGATCCGCTGCTACTCTTCGATTGGTCTTTTTTTCTTTTTTCCTCTTTTTCAAAAATTGTATTTTGTTAAAGAAACTTTGGAATTATTATTGCCATAATTATTCTTATTTTTATGAAGTTTATACATAATTAAGAATAATAGAAATTAAAAATCATTGGATCATGATTAATAGCTTTGAGTAAACGGTCAATTGTAGGTCTAGCTAATATATAACTACAAAAAATTAGCATCAAACTAGTTTAAGTTTAGCACGATACTCGGATATTTGAAAACTTGATACCATTTGATTGAACAATCCAACGCAATAGTTAATAAAGATTTGACTTACATTTCTATTTAATAAGAAAAATGTGTCATTTTAAGAATAGAATCTCTAGTTGAATTGTGAAATAAGTCACCTAGTCATTAATTATGTAAATTTGGTCTCAATTTCTGTAACATCACAGTTGACAATTACTACCATCCGCCAATTCGTTTATCTTCAATTTTTATATTATGATAACTTTTAGTATAATAATTGAATTTAAGAACCGTTTTCATAATTAAATCACAAATTTAATAAACTTACCCATAGTATTTACTGGTGATATCTAAAAATATAATTTTATATGATGATTTTTAACTGTGTTTTAATAACATAGTTAAAAACTGCATTTTTAATAATGCATCACCAAAATGCAGCAAAAGACTGCATTTTAATACACCATTAAAATACAGTTTTGAACCGCATTTTTGGTAATGTAGTTATAATACATCATTAAAACGTAGGATTTAACTGTAGTACAAAAGTGCGGCTGAAAACTGCATTTTAATGGTGTACTACTAACTGTATCTTAATAATGTAGTTGAAAACTGCATTCAATAGGTGCTTTTTTTTTTAAAAAAAAAAAGAATAAGGAAAAAGAAACCTGTCTTTCTAAAATGCACGAACAGGCTATAGAAATGCACATAAAAAAATTACACCTAATGCAGTCAGAAATTACGCTATAATGATGCATTTTTATATAGGACTGTTATAGTAATGGTAAATTTACCAGTATCATACCAATACCAAGTAATTGGTAAAAAAAAAAAATTGAGCCACTTTCGTTTACCAATGTTATCGGTATGATAACGGTAAATTTACCATTGTTAACGGTAAATATAGCGGTAAAGAAAAGTCAAAACCAGTGGTAACGGTAAATTTACCAATCATATTAAATTTATTTTTCACTATTAGATCAAACCTTAACCATAGACACGTTTGACGATACATCGTGGTTTTTAAGAAGATTTTGTAGTATTATTTATGATGATGATTCTTTTTAAGTTTTGTTAGGCTCAAAGTTTCAAATTATAAATGTTATTATCTCATATTATTGTAAATAAGCTGTGATGGATTAAGAAATACTTAGATGTCACTAAAAATATCGTAATACTAATATAAATATCATAGAGTAATAGTTAAAAAAACAAGATAATTGTTTTTTTTTTTTTAATTTTAGTGCAACAAAATTTGAATGTTTGTTGTACTGGTAAATTTCACATTACCAGCCAACGGTATACCAGTTTATCGGTATACCAATGAATATTTTACCATTGGTAACGGTAAATTATCGGTAGCTATTTTTAACTTACCAGTAGTATTGGTACGGTAATAGTTCTCATGTATCGGTAGCGGTTACCATTACCATAACAGCCCTATTTTTATCTACATCACTATGATACAATTATACAATTATAAACTGCAACACCATGTTGCAGGTTTTACCTGCATTTCAAATATGCTGTTAAAAACTACAATGCAACTAAAATATAGTTAAAAACTACAATGCTACTAAAATATAGCTAAAAACTGCATGTCAACTATAATTGCATCAATAAGATACAACTCGGCCACACAATTACAAAATTTTCAAGTGATATAACTGAAAATTATGATCGTGTTTCCAAATTTCGAATTTGGAAAAAATGAATTTCAAAATTTTAATTTCTACATACACATAACATCATTAATTGAAAAAATAATAAAATTTGTGATTTAACTGTGAAAACGACTTATCAATCTGAAAAAAAAAAAAAAAAAAAAAAAAAAAAAAAAAAAAAAAACTCATTGCGGAATAATGAATGATAATTAGTGGATAAGGATTTAAATAAGAACGTGATGATTAAAGCATTATGAACAAAATATCAGCATAGAAATCTAATTTACATAAATTATTATATACAGAAGTATTGCTTTTTGAAATCAAACAAATTGACTTGTCGTACAAAGCCCTTTTCAAGAAACAACACATGCACCTTTCAGTAAACCGAAAGGACCAGCAGCAAGCTATGAAAAGGAAAAAATTAACCTATGAAAAGGAAAAGGAAAAAATAGAAAGAAAAAAAAGGCCACAACAAAGGGTACAAACACATGGTTTGTTTGTCTATTTAGTATTACATGTTCACAGAGTCATATCAGTTTCCAGACTAAGAAAAACATACATACACAAGATAAAGTCGCAAATACACATACTCATCATCACATTCATTTATTTTATTCATCGGACGACCAGAGAGCTTGAAATAGAGCAGAGTAATCTATGAGACACCCAGCAACTTCTTAATATCCTTCTGCAGAAAAATGAAAATAATATTAACAGGATAAGTAAAAAAGGGAAATTAGACACATCCTCTTTCCCCAACTTATTTGTTTTGCGTTCCACCTTTTTAAAAACTATATTACACATCCTTCTTTTTTGAATTTATTTCATTCTTACTTCTTCGGTTCAAAATTTCGGATCGCTGCCAAAAGAAACGTGTATTGCAGACTGCTATGAATTATGAACACACCCTAAAATTAGTAGAACTACCCCAATACTCCCCTGAATTTCTTTTCAAAATAGGAATGTATTTTATAAAAGAAAATTGGAAGGGGATGCTGAAGGGTTTTTGTTCTTTTAGAAAAAAAATTAAGAATGTGCCAAAATTTTCCATAAATAAATGCTAGGAAACTATCTTCTTATTTGTTTTTATTTTGTGAACAATACCTCAATGCTGAGAGGAGACGTGGTCGGTGCATAACGGTCCACAACGTGTCCATCCTTGTCAACTAAGAATTTAGAGAAGTTCCATTTGATATTGTCGCCAAATAGGCTACCTTTGCTTGATTTCAAGAACTTGTATATTGGTGCAGCATTATCTCCATTCACATCAACCTAAATAAAGAGCAATATCAAGCATAATACACCTTGTCTCTGCAATCTGACAGTGATTACACTTCTTTGTGTTCCGTGTAACACCGTTCCCTTAGAAGGGAACGCAAAAAACAAACTTAAACCTTACTGCTTCCAAGCATTTACTACTAGTGTTTTTCTTTTCTTTTCTTTTCTTTTCTTCCTTTTACAAGTTTTGTTACGCTAACCGCGATTTCTATGGTTTACTTCTTCCATTTTCACATACATCAACACAAGTCATTAACACGATAATGTACTGTCAATCAATGTATGAATGATGCTTGCTTAAAAAATAATGGCATTAGGTATTACTTGCCTTGTCAAAGATAGGATACTCGGCCTTGAATCGAGTGCAAGCAAACTCTACTATCTCCTCGTTACTACCAGGTTCCTGTGCTCCAAACTGGTTGCATGGAAAGGCCAATATTTCAAGACCTACACATGTGCCCAGAATTCATTAATAGTAAAACAAAGAACAAACTTCTAGCGGAGAATTCACTGAAACTGAAACTTAAAAAACAAAAAACTTCTAGCTACTAATTATACAGCTTATTTGGCATCTTTAAATAACAATAAGGGCTATACGTAATTTTAAAATATATTACATATTTTTGTGTAATTAACTAATTGCTATACTAGTATGTTAACTTCAATCTAATGTAATGCAAATTATGATCAAATTAGTTGAACATCTTAAAGACCAACATCAAAAAGGCCCATGGCGAGAAGAAAGTCAGCAGTATAAAAAAAAATAAAGCAGTGCCTTGGTTGTTATTTATGTGAAAAACATTACTGAATTTATCATTGAGAACAAACCACAATACCTTGACCCTTGTACTTCTCATATAATTGGCTCAGTTCAGTATAGTTGGAATTGGTCAATCCACTACAAAGACAACAAATATAGAATTAAAACAAGCAAAAAACAAAGAAATAAAGCAATACTACCAAATCTATTTTTTACATTGTGATGAACAAAAAATTCTGTTCATGAGACATCGAAAAAAAAAAGAGGGGGTGTTGAGCCCGCATGGATTTTAATAATAATATTATCAACTGTAATTTTATACAATGGATATTTCTGTCAATTACATAGAATTTATGGCTGATCACTGCACCTCAACAATCTGATTTTTAAAGGAATCATATAGTGAGTGAGGTGAAAAATAATATACAAATCCAAATGTCAAAACAAGTATTAATCATCGCATACTTCTTGGGAACAATGTACTTCCAACATCAACTGAATCAATATCCCAGAATACTACCAGAGATTAAAAATAAAAAAATAAAAAAATAAAAAAAGAAGAAGAAGAAGAAGATGAAGGAATCCAAATGTTCTATGCTAACTGTACAGCCAATATAGTACATTCATATACCATAGAAATGTAGCTAAATCTATTTACTTCGTATATATGCAATACTTAGAGACCATCTCCGCCCACCTTTAGTATTAGTCATTGAGCACATACATTGTCTTGGCAACACTAGTGACAAAAGGAATCCAAATGTTACATGTCGCCAATCGCACGCATGCACAAGTGCGCTATATTTTCTTATGATGTTGGACTTAACCGTTCAGCCCACGCACCCACAATGCAAACTACACCTAACATTATGGTTGTACTATTATAAATCAAGAACACTCTTCCTATAATCTTATCCTCGAGTATTTGAAATGTTTGCAAAGATTGAAGGAAGTTAAAGGCTTGTTAAATCAAGATATAAGAACTGTTATCAAGGATTCAACAAGTAACTTGAATTGAGAAAGCTTTTGTTTACAAAGTATATGTAAGTTTATATCAGAAAATAGAAAGAATATAATCAGAGATTTGTTGTTTGTAAAACACGTTTGAAGTTTTTATATAATCAGAGATTGGGACAACTCGGATTCATCTTCTAAGAGTGACGGCGACAGTGACAATGAGCAAGCAAACATATGCTTCATGGCTAAGGATAATGATGTAAGTGATTTTACTTTTGATGAATTAGTAGAAATTAATACTGAAATCTTAAGAGTCTAGGAAATTGTTTAAGCGAAAGTTTAAACAAGCTAACGAAGATAAAAAGAAAGCAGAATTTGAGAGAGATATTTTATAAGATGAGAAAGAAATTTTAGAAAACGAAATTAGGAAATTACAAGAATCTCTTTCAGTAGCAAATTCTCAAATTCTATGTTGAGTCAAGAAATTGAGACTCAAAAGAATAAAAATGATTTATTAGCTTCTGAAAATCATGATTTAAATACTAGAGTTAAAATTATAGAATTGGAAAATTCTAGTTATTAAGTTAGAAAGCTAAAAATGTTATTAACTTTAATAAGAGAATTTATCTAAAATATTAGAAAATTCTCAAACGGTTTTTTGTAAAAAAGGACTAGGGTATGATAAAAAATTAAAATCAAAAAGTAAATTCAGTTCTAAAAACTCTAATATTAAACCAGAAATTTCTAGTAGTAAACTAAATATTTTTACTAAGAAAAAACTCTCGGGAAATATTAGTATATGGATTCCAATGTCAAATAATGTTCTTATTAGGAATAAATATATTTTGAAAAAAATGACGATGCTCGACTTTTTCATTTCGATGGTAATGGGCCAGAAAACCCTAAATCGAGCTAAGTCGATGTCGATACTCCTCGTCAAAACATAAATCGAACATCGATTAAAAAAACCTAATTGCTTCTCGTCTTGGCTCGCCGCTGCTCCTTCGCCCTGCTCCTCACTGCTGCTCCTCCATCCTGCTCATCGCTGCCAGCCCCAGGTAAGTTACATGATTTTTTCTTTTGACCCAAAAGTCAAACGTAAACTGTGCTTAAGAATATGGTGACATGAGAAACTAATGTTTGTAATAGAATAATTGGCTGCTATCCTTTTTAAATTAATATTGTAATGTGTCAAAAAATTACAAATATATGTACATATTTGTTCCTATTGGATACATTTTAATGTAAATCATACTTCTGTCAAAAAATATGGTTTACTGTAAACCATACTTCTGTCAAATAATATATACTAACATATATATTTTTAATTTTCTCCTCTAAAAGGTAACTACTAACTAATTCACCAGGCATATGTATTTTTCAAAAGAATTTTAAGTTTTAAAACTGATCTATATTATTTGGAAGAAATGGAAAAAAAACATTTTAAGTTTATTGATTTTAAATGTATAAAAAGAGAGTTTTTTAATGTATTTTTTTCAAAACAAGCAAAACCAAACAACCACAACACGAATTAAATTTATGTTGTTTTTTTTAGAAAATAATAATTAACTGATTTGTTTTTAATTATAAATGCAGCAGTTGAAATGGAGAGTAACACAGAAAATACTTGGCATGAGATGGCTAGAGATATTTGTTGAATTTGAACCTATTACCATGTTATCTTTGTTGAATTTGAACATATTATTATGTTATCTTTATATCTAAATATATTATATATTTAAGTCTAATAAATATATAAAAGACTTGTCGACTAGTCACGACTAGTCGGACGACTTGTCGACTAGTCACGACTAGTCGGACGACTTGTCGACTAGTATTCTAGACGGTAGTGGCTCGACTTGACGTCGTGATTACCTTGATACCAACTTGAAATTGTTTCTACCAACTTGAAATTGTTTCTAGTGATGTGTTCAAGAACCACGCACTTACGAAATTACATCCCTTGATAAATTCAAAAGACAATCATCATACAAAACTACAAATGGCAACTGCTCTACTTCATGTTAACAGATTATCGATAGATTAGGGAATGCCAGAATGGCCATTTGATGACACTATCTAGTTCATGCTACAACACATTAAGCTTGTACAGAAGATAAAATGTTGGTCTGTCAGTCAACCATGCTGCAACACTTAAGAGGTCCGTCGTGTGTTTTTTAAGCTGTATTGCAGTGAATTTGATGATGTTCAATTCATGGCTCACGACACAATAGTGTTTCAAGTGCCAGTCCTATCAGTTTGGTTGCCCTAGACAAAATGGAATTATGTTGCCCCTAATTAAAGAAAATAACAATTATACTACAACAAATGTAGGTAGTGGCAAGTTATACGATACTAATTGGATTTTTAATGTACTTAAATGCAAAATTATGACTACTATACATCTACTTGCTTCATTAAACTATAGTGAAATTTTTCTATACATCGCATTCTAGAATGAGTATTGCTTTCCATGGGGTGTTGCCCTAAGAAATTGTCTTGTTTGCCTTACCCTAGCGTCGGCCCTGAGTGTGTTTCTATATTACGCGTCTAGGACAAAATGTCAATCATGGTACTACTATGACTCCACCTGCTTTTGCTCCTATGCTCGACTTTCTCCCTGACTTATCAGTAACTCAGAGTGATGATTAGACCTTACAAGCAAGCCATGAAGTTCCCAGATATTAGTAAGGTCGTTGCTGGTAGGCTTTGTCAAACCCAACGAATTGGAAGTAATGTGTACAGTTCGACAATGATGAGGAGTTTGCACAAACAATATATATCCTCCTTTGTGAGTGTTAACTCCGTTACGAACACGGTTCACAATAGAAAGCTCATTAAGACGTCTTATTGAACAAAACAAGCGCAAACCATCAGATTACACGTATTGACTCATTCACCCATACTGCTCGTTCATCTATAGAGATCGGCCGCCACGTAAACAGGTCGGTTAGTTATTAAAAGGAGTGTGGCCGAGTGGTGAGCACCCTGGGTCGAACCCCGCGACTCGAACACCACGGGTCGAGCAAGCCAGCTTGAGCACCATGTTGAAAACAAGATTTTGATTAATGTCAACAACGAGAAGTGCATTGGAAATCATCTCATAGAGATAAGGATATATATATATATACACACACATTGAATCGTGTTAGAATTATGTTAAAAGCTATCCTCAAGTATAACACGAGTATAAAACAAAGCATAAATATATAGATATATATACATTTAAAATGACATGAAACAGTCTGACTGGGCAAAAATGCCTGAACCAGTCGACTGGTCCAAAACCAACCAGTCGACTGGTCAAGCAATTTTGCTCCAGTAACGGCTAGTTTCTGAATATTTTAAATATATAAGATTTCATGCTTTTTTAACCGGTCAACTGATTTGAAACAGCATATATTTTCTGAAAGATTGTCTTCATTCATAAAGAGAAATCTCTTCATTTCTAAAACGAAATGGAAACTTCCTTTGGTTAAAACTCTTCATGAAGAATTGCTGCCTTTCTACTATTATATAAACACTTCAAACGTGTTTTACAAACAACCAATCTCTGATTATATTCTCTCTATTTTTTGATATAAACTTCTATATACTTTGCAAACAAAAGATCTCTCAATTCAAGTTACTTGTTGAATCCTTGATAACGCTTCTTATATCTTGATTTAACAAGCAACTAACTTCCTTCAATCTTTGCAAACATTTCAAATACTCGAGAATAAGATTATAGGAAGGGTGTACTTAAACTAATGACTATCCGTGTTGATTCAAGAACACAAAGCAGAAGCCAAAACACTTGTAATTGTTGAAGTCTTGTATAGTTGCTCAGGCCAGAGGCATCCTTGTTAGGGCTCGGGTGTACTGACCTATTCCTCCGGGTTGAGAGAGGGTGTGATAATGAATTCCGAAGAGGAGCCACGGGACTGGACGTAGGGCGGGAAGTCCGAACCAGTATAAAAATTTCTGGTGTCGTTTCTTATTACATTTACTTTTGATATATTTCTATAGCTTAGCTTTTTACCTGCATAACTATTGTATATTAGCTAGTTAGTATATCATATACATTCCCACTATATTCATATAAATCCTGCTTAAGTCGTACACACCAACTTTTCAATTGGTATCAAAGCAAGGCCATCATTTAACCGTAAAAGATTTTGAATAATGTTAACAACGAGAAGTGCATTGGAAATCATGTCATAGAGATAAGGTTTTAAATGTGTGTGTATATATATATATGCTTTGTTTTATACTTGTGTTATACTTGATGATAGATTTTAACATAATTCTAACACGACTCAATGCATATATGTATATAAAACCTTATCTCTATAACATGATTTCCAATGCACTTCTCGTTGTGGACATTAATCAAAATCTTGTTTTCAATACTCTCCCCCTTTTTGATTGATGACAACACTTCTGATTTTCTCCCCCTGAATGTTTAGCTCCCCTTGAATTTCTGTAATATTTCGTTAGTTCATAAATTTATAAACCTACCATTGAATTCCTTCAACAAAAATTGTTAGCACATATATTCCAATATCGTGGGATCATAAAATGTTATAGCACATATAGCATGGAATCATAAAATGTTATAGCACATATAGCATGGAATCATAAGAGAGATATTTCTCCCCCTTTGTCATCGGTTAAAAAGAAATTAAGATATCATAAACACAAATAATCGAATAACAATTTGATGCTAAAATAAAAACATAATCATTTCAACCATGCATAATGTTCAACACAACCTAAAAGCATAGAGGTTCCTACTACAAGTTATTACACAACCAAAAGCATAAATAATAAGTTCGAAATAAAAAAGATACTAAAGCAAATAACATACATATCACACTACTAAGCTAAATGTTATTGGATTCGGTACTTTCAGAAGAAGTCCAATTGAGAGGAGACATGGGCCGTTTGTCCGGATCCGTCACATGACCCGTGTTTACAAGAGTGCAAAAGTTTGAATTCCACATCCTCCAAAGAAAATCCTTAATTTTATCAAACTTTTTGTCCATTTTCTTATCCATTCTTTTAAGTCTTGCTTCTAAAAGGGAGTTGGTTGCGCACAACTACATCACGTGCTTGTCTTGACGTTTGAGATGGTTCCGTTAGTCGGACATCTTCGGGATTAGCATGAGTAGTACTTGATGATGGTTGATCCAAACTTCTCTTTTTCCAACTTTTTAAACTCATGATTCGAATAATTGGAGGAGGCATATGCATTTGTTTCAAATTCTTCTTATTCAATATTTTTATTTCAATTGTCTCCGAATCCGATTTTGGAATTTGTGCACTTTCAAAGATTCTCATTAAGTATTCTCCATAATGAAAATATGTAGTTATTCCTTTGTGTATAAAGAAGGAAATGGTCCATAATTGTTTGCATCCAATTAATTTTTACATAACCAAAAGTTGCATACAAAGCTCGAAAAATGTCTGAATACACAAGATCATGTGTTCCGGATCTTGGTAGTATTGTTCGAATAAGGACATAGTGAAGAATTCTTGCATTAGGTCGTAGCCCTTTGGTTCGAGATCCGTCCGAGTCGTCATCAATAAAGAGATGACTTACTTCATCCGTTACACCATATTCACAATTTAATTCGGATAAAGTTATTCCATCTGTAGATGAATTTAAAACTTCTTCAGGTCTATCAATAGAAATGAAGATAGGTTGCTCACAAACAATACACCAGACATAATTTTGTGATGGGGGTTTGATGATCCAAATTCATATTGGCCAAAAATAGCTTTATCATGGTGACATTGATTTTGATATTGTTTTTGAGAATAATCTAGAAGTGATTCAAGTCTACCTAGTTGCAAAAGGCCCTGGGATGGATTTCAATTTTGATAAAAGCTTCTACCTTCTCTTGGCTAAATCATTCCATAGCCATTGATCAATAAAGGATTCAATTGCCTTCTTTGATCTCTATCTAGAAGATGATTCAGTGTCTCTTTGACGTTTAGAAGGTGTCATGATAGAATTTCGGAGTTTTTAGGGTTTTTAGACCTTTTTGGATAAGTTGAAAAGTGAGAAAAATAAAGGGTAGAGGAGTTAAGAAGCACCGAACACAGCAGGAATCAGGTATTCGGGTTTTCCTTAACCAATCGACTGGTTTATTTACTACCAGTAGACTGGTTGTTGTTATTATGAACAACAGCCTTTATTCTAAAAAAAATTGAGTTGACTTTTGAAAACTTATTATGTGTATTGGTCTTAAGCTTATTAGCTTGAAAAGAAACATATATATTTTTATTAAAATATATTACAACTCCGAAAAACAAAACATTGGAAACATTGCATTATTGTTCAATGCAAGTCTTATTAAGCGAAAAGAAATATTCTTATGATTCGATAACTATTTTTCAGATGAGGTTGATTTTCGTGGTGCCCTAGCTCCCTCATTCTGTTGATAGTTCTTTTTCCACGAGTTTGGACTTGCCTTCTTATTTTTGTTGGTTTTCTTCCATGCACTCCATAAAGTAGAGGGTCTCCTTGATGATTCAGGAGTCATAGAAAGAGGGTAATGCCTTGGTTCTAGAACAGCTGATCTTCCACAAATTCGAAGAGCTATCTATAGTTTCGAGTAAAGTTAATCTATCTGAAGTTTGCTTTTGCTTATAATTCAGTTCTCTTTGTAATTTTAGTTGTTCATTTTGATAATATCGAATATATCAATTTTGTCTTTTGTTGATAGAGACACTGAAACTTCTCTTCTCTTCTTGGCTTTCGGAGTGTATCCGGTTCGATACTCTTGCCACCAAAAGGTTGGTTCGTTGTTCGGAGTAGGAGACGTGATGATATTAATTGAATCGGATGAAGCTGTTTGAAGATTTGGTTGGTATTGATGGGAAATTTTATTTCTTTGACATAACAAGATTCTTGGTTATTGTTTCTTTATTTGTTTAAAATAAAATCTTTTTCTCTAGAAGTATACAAAAGTGTGTACTAAATATAGTGTATCACATGAATGACAAAGCTAGTATTAGCCATTCCTTTAGAAACCGAAAATATGTTTACTAAAAACTAGGTATTGTATGTTTAATAAATGGTTTGTACGTTAGATAATATACTAAAAATAGTATGTCTATTTTGAATAAGCAACAACTATTATTAAAGAACTATATAGAGATGAGTATTTTTCGAAGTCTATGTTTAACAAAAATAACTTACAGAGAAGAGTGAGTGCAAAAGACCACCTTTTGGTTTTAGTTAATCATTGTCATAAATTTTCGTGGTACTTGCAAAAGAATGGAATTTAAAATGGTACACATTTCCTCTGTTAGGGTCCTAAGGGTTAAGTCTTAGAAAGCCAAACCCAAGAGGGTTCAGGATCCTTTTTGAAAAGTAATTATCATTATAATGAACAGAATCTAAATTTTTTTTTAATATATTTACTCCTAATAAGAACATTATTTGACTTAGGAATCCATATACTAATATTTCCCGATAGTTTTTTCCTAGTAGAAATATTAATTTACTACTAGAAATTTCTGGTTTAATATTAGAGTTTTTAGAACTGGATTTCCTTTTTGATTTTAATTTCTTATCATACCCTAGTCCTTTTTTTACAAAAAACCGATTGAGAATTTTCTAATATTTTAGATAAATTCTCTCTATCTTTGTTAAAGTTATTAACATTTTTAGAAATGCTTTCTAACTAATTTTTAAACTAGAATTTTCCAATTCTATAATTTTAACTTTAGTATTTAAATCATGATTTTCAGAAGCTAACATTTTTTTTTTTTTTTGAGTCTCAATTTCTTGACTTAACATAGAAATTTGAGAATTTGCTACTGAAAAAAATTCTTGTAATTTCCTAATTTCATTTTCTAAATTTCCTTTCTCATCTTTTAAAAAATCTCTCCCAAATTCTGCTTTTTTTTTATCTTCGTTGGCTTGTTTAAACTTTCGCTCAAATATTTTCCTAGACTTTAAGATTTCAGTATTAATTTCTACTAATTCATCAAAAGTAAAATCACTTACATCATTATTGTTAGCCATAAGCATACGTTTGCTTACTCACTGTCACTGTCGCTGTCACACTCAGAAGATGAATCCGAGTTGTCCCAAGTGACTGAAAATGCTCGTCTCTTTGATTTTTTCCTTTTTGCGATTTTTCTTCAATTCTAGACAATTCTTTTGATAATGTCCAGTCTTGTGACAATTAAAGCATTCTACTAGTGCAGGGTCAGGCTCTTTTGATGAATTCTTTCTCACATTTTTTGCTTTGACCTTTTCTGTATTTTAGAAATTTTCTAATTTTTTTGCTACGAAAGCAATATCTTCTTCATTTGAATAGGAATCTTCTTTTCAGCATGGAAAGCTAAATTTTTCTTATTTTGTACTTGTGCTTTCTTTGTCTGCAAATTTACTTCATAAGACATTAGATTACCGATCAACTCTTCTGGTTTCATGGCAGAGAGATCATTAGCTTCTTCGATTGCTAACACTTTTCTCTCCAATTCGTCCGTTAAAGAGTTCAAAATTTTTGACACTATATCAAAATCGGAATACTTTTCTCCTAATCCTAACAAAGAGTGATAAACATTTTGGAAACGTGAATACATATCATTTATGGATTCATTTTCATTCATCTTAGAATTTTGAAACTGATTCTTAAGCATAAATATTTTGCTTTGTTTAACCTTGTTAGTACCTTCATGAGTAATTTTGAGTGTTCTCCAGATTTCATATGTTGTGTTGCACATACAAATCCGGTTAAACTCGTTTCTATCTAAAGCACAGTGCAGCATATTCATAGCCTTAGCATTGGCAGTAGCCTCCGCTTTTTCATTCGTGGATCATTCAGTGTATAAAGTAGTAGGTTGTGTGTATTCCTTTTGTGTAATGTTACATGCATCATAACTATTTACTTGCATGTATATCCTCATTCGTGTAGCCCAATAACTATAGTTCATGCCATTAAAGAAGGGTGATCTAGCAGTTGATTGGCCTTCAGTATATCTGGCATTAATGCTAGTACTAGTATTATTATCCATATTGTCTAAATATCAAATAATGGTTTTACGGTTAAATGATAGCCTTGCTCTGATACCAATTGAAAAGTCGGTGTGTACGACTTAAGCAGGATCTATATGGATATAGCGGAAATGTAGATGATATACTAACTAGCTAATATATAACAGTTACACAGGTAAAAAGCTAAGCAATAGAAATATATCCAAAGTAAATGCAATAAGAAGACACCAGAAATTTTTACTGGTTTGGACTTCCCGCCCTACGTCCAGTCCCAAAACTCCTCTTCGGAATTCATTATCACGCCCTCTCTTAACCCGAAGGAATAGGTCAGTACACCCGAGCCTCAACAAGGATGCCTCTTGCCTGAGCAACTATACAGGACTTAAACAATAACAAGTGTTTTGACTTCTGCTTTGTGTTCTTGAATCAACACAGATAGTCAATAGTTAAAGTACACTCTTCCTATAATCTTATCCTCGAGTATTTGAAATGTTTGCAAAGACTGAAGGAAGTTGGTGGCTTGTTAAATCAAAGATATAAGAAGTGTTATCAAGAATTCAACAAGTAACTTGAATTGAGAGAGCTTTTGTTTACAAAGTATATATAAGTTTATATTAGAAAATAGAGAGAATATAATCAGAAATTTGTTGTTTGTAAAACACGTTTGAAGTTTTTATATAATCAGAGGTTGGGACAACTCGGATTCATCTTCTGAGAGTGACGGCGACAGTGACAATGAGCAAACAAACATATGCTTCATGGCTAAGAATAATGATGTAAGTGATATTACTTTTGATGAATTAGTAGAAATTAATACTGAAATCTTAAGAGTGTAGGAAATTGCTTAAGCAAAAGTTTAAACAAGCTAATGAAGATAAAAAGAAAGCAGAATTTGAGAGAGATCTTTTAAAAGATGAGAAAGAAATTTTAGAAAATGAAATTAGGAAATTACAAGAATCTCTATTAGTAACAAATTCTCAAATTCTATGTTGAGTCAAGAAATTGAGACTCAAAAGAATAAAAATGATTTATTAGCTTCAGAAAATCATGATTTAAATACTAGAGTTAAAATTATAGAATTGGAAAATTCTAGTTTAAAAATTAAGTTAGAAAACTAAAAATGTTATTAACTTTAACAAAGGTAGAGAGAATTTATCTAAAATATTAGAAAATTCTCAAACGGTTTTTTGTAAAAAAGGACTAGGGTATGATAAGAAATTAAAATCAAAAAGTAAATTCAATTCTAAAAACTCTAATATTAAACCAGAAATTTCTAGCGGTAAACTAAATATTTCTACTAAGAAAAAACTCTCGGAAAATATTAGTATATGGATTCCTATGTCAAATAATGTTCTTATTATGAATAAATATATTAAAAAAATAGATTCTGTTGATTATAATGATAATTACTTTTTCAAAAAGGATCCTGAACCCTCTTGGGTTTGGCTTCCTAAGACTTAACCCTTAGGACCCTAACGGAGGAAGTGAGTAGCATTTTAAATTCTATTCTTTTGCAGGTACCACGAAAATTTATGACAATGATTAGATAAAACTAAAAGGAGGTCTTCTGCACTCACTCTTCTCTGTAAGTTATTTTTGTTAAACATAGATTTCGAAAAATACTCATCTCTATATAGTTCTTTAATAATAGTTGTTGCTTATTTAAAATAGACATACTATTTTTAATATATTAGTTAACGTACAAACCATTTATTAAACACACAATACCTAGTTTTTAATAAACATATTTTCGGTTTTTGAAGGAATGGCTAATACTAGCTTTGTCCTTCATTTGTTACACTATATTTAGTATACACTTTTGTATAAATTCTAGAGAAAAAGTTTTTTTTTTAAAACAAATAAAGAAACGATAACCAAGAATCTTCTTATCATGTCAAAGAAAAAAAATCCCCATCAACACCAACCAAAACTTCATCCAATTCAATTAATTACATCACGTCTCCTACTCCAAACAACGAACCAACTCTTCGGCGGCAAGAATATCGAACTGGATACACTCCGAAAGCCAAGAAGAGAAGAGAAGTTTCAGTGTCTCCATCAACAAAAAACAAAATTGATGATATTCGACATTATCAAAATGAACAACTAAAATTACAAAGAGAACTGTATTATGAGCAAAACCAAACTTCAGATAGATTAACTTTTCTCCAAACTATAACTCTTCGAATTTGTGGAAGATCGGTTGTCCTAGAACCAAGGCATTACCCTCTTTCTATGACTCTTGAATCATCAGGAGGCCCTCTACTTTATGGAGTGCATGGAAGAAAACCGACAAAAATAAAAAGGCAAGTCCAAACTCGTAGGAAAAGAACTATCAACAAAATGAGGGAGCTAGGACACCACGAAAATCAACCTCATCTGAAGAATAGTTATCGAATCATAGGAATATTTCTTTTCGCTTAATAAGACTTGCATTGAACAATAATGCAATGCTTCCAATGTTTTGTTTTTTCCGGAGCTGTAAAATATTTTAATAAAAATATATATGTTTCTTTTCAAACTAATAAGTTTAAGACCAATACACATAATAAGTCTTCAAGGAATCAACTAAAAATTCTTTATAATAAGGCTGTTGTTCAAAATAACAGCAACCAGTCGACTGGTAATAAATAAACCAGACGACTGGTTAAGGAAAACTCAAATACCTGGTTCCTGCTGTGTTCGGTGCTTCTTAACCTCTCTACCCCTTATTTTTCTCACTTTTCAACTTATCCAAAAAGGTCTAAAAACCCTAAAAACTCCGAAATTCTATCATGGCACTTCCTAAATGTCAAAGAGACACTGGATCATCTTCTAGAACGAGATCAAAGAAGCCAATTGAATCCTCTATTGATCAATGGCTACGGAATGACCTAGCAAAGAGAAGGTGGAAGCTTTTACCAAAATTGATATTCATCCCAGGGCCTTTTTGCAAAATTCGAAGACTTCAATTCCTATGTCTTACAATAACTAGCTCATCAAGGTAGACTTGAATCACTTCTAGATTATTCTCAAAACAATATCAAAATCAATACCACCATGATAAAGCTATTTTTGGCCAATATGAATTTGGATCATCAAACCCCACTAATTCACAAAATTGTGTCCGGAGTATTATTTGTGGATAACCTATCTTCATTTCTATTGATAGACTTGGAGAAGTTTTAAATTCACCTATGGATGGGATAACTTTATCCGAATTAATTTGTGAATATGGTGTAAGGGATGAAGTAAGTTATCTCTTTATTGATGATGATTCGGACGGATCTCTAACCAAAGGGCTACGACCTAATGCAAGAATTCTTCACCATATCCTTACTCGAACAATACTACCAAGATCCGGAACACATGATCTTGTGTATTCAGACATTTTTCGAGCTTTGTATGCAATTTTTGGTCATGTAAAAATTAATTGAATGCAAACAATTATGGATCATCTCTTTCTTTACACACAAGGAATAACTACATATTTTCATTATGGAGAATACTTAATGAGAATCATTGAAAGTCCAAAAATTCCAAAACCGGATTCGGAGACAACTGAAATAAAAATATTGGATAAGAAGAATTTGAAACAAATGCATATGCCTCCTCCAACTATTCGGATTATGAGTTTAGAAAGTTGGAAAAAGAGAAGTTTGGATCAACCATCATCAAGTACTACTCATATTAATCCCGAAGATGTCCGACTAACGGGACCATCTCAAACGTCAGAAAAGCACCTGACATAGTTGCGCGCAACCAACTCCTTTTAGAAGCAAGACTTAAAAGAATGGATAAGAAAATGGACAAAAAATTTGACATAATTAAGGATTTTCTTGGGAGGATATGGAATTCAATCTCTTGCACTCACGTAAACACTGATCATGCGACGGATCCGGACAAACGGCTCATGTCTCTTCTCAATTGGACTTCTTTTGAAAGTACCGACTCCGATGACATTTAGCTTAGTAGTGCGATGTGTGTGTTATTTGCTTTACTATCTTTTTATTTCGAACTTGTTATTTATGCTTTTGGTTGTGTAATAACTTGTAGTAGGAATCTCTGTGTTTTTAGGTTGTGTTGAACATTATGCATGCTTGAAATGATTATGTTTTTATTTTAGCATCAAATTGTTACTCGATTACTTTGTGCTTATATCTTAATTTTTTTTTAATTTATGATAAAGGGGGAGAAATATCTCTCCTATGATTCCATGCTATAACATTTTATGATTCCACGCTATTACATTTTATGATTCCACGATATTGATTTCATGCTATATGTGCTATAACATTTTATGATTCCACGATATTGGAATATATGTGCTAACAATTTTTGTTGCAGGAATCAAATGGTAAATTTATAAATTTATGAACTAAAGAAATATTGCAAAATTCAAGGGAGCTAAACATTGAGGGAAAGAAAATCAGAAGTGTTGTCATCAATCAAAAAGGGAGAGAATGTTGAAAACAAGATTTTGATTAATGTCAACAACGAGAAGTGCATTGGAAATCATGTCATAGAGATAAGGATATATATGTATATATACATATATATATACAATGAGTTGTGTTAGAATTATGTTAAAATTTATCTTCAAGTATAACACGAGTATAAAACAAAACATAAATATATATTATATATATATATATACACATTTAAAATGACATGAAACAGTCTGACTAGGCAAAAATGCCTGAACCAGTCGACTGGTCAAGCAATTTTGCTCCAGTAACGGCTAGTTTCTGAATATTTTAAATATATATGATTTCATACCTTTTTAACCGTCAACTGATTCGAAACAGCATATATTTTCTGAAAGGTTGTCTTCATTCATGAAGAGAAATCTCTTCATCTAAAAGGAAATGAAAACTTCTTTTGGTTAAAACTCTTCATGAAGAGTTGCTACCTTTCTACTATTATATAAACACTTCAAACGTGTTTTACAAACAACCAATCTCTTATTATATTCTCTCAATTTTCTGATATAAACTTCTATATACTTTGCAAACAAAAGCTCTCTCAATTCAAGTTACTTGTTGAATCCTTGATAACACTTCTTATATCTTGATTTAACAAGCAACTAACTTCTTTCAATCTTTGCAAACATTTCAAATACTCGAGTATAAGATTATAGGAAGGGTGTACTTAAACTATTGATTATCCGTGTTGATTCAAGAACACAAAGCAGATGTCAAAACACTTGTAATTGTTTAAGTCCTGTATAGCTGCTCAGGCGAGAGGCATCCTTGTTGGTGCTCGGGTGTACTGACTTATTCCTCCGGGTTAAGAGAGAGTGTGATAGTGAATTCCGAAGAGGAGCTTCGGGACTGGACGTAGGGCGGAAAGTCCGAACCAGTATAAAAATTTCTGGTATCATTTCTTATTGCATTTACTTTTGATGTATTTCTATAGCTTAGCTTTTACCTGTGTAACTATTGTATATTAGCTAGTTAGTATATCATCTACATTTCTGCTATATCCATATAAATCCTGCTTAAGTCTTACACACCGACTTTTCACACTACGGGTCGAGCACCGCGGGTCGAGCACCATCTGTGTGAACGGTCGAGCAATGTTCACTTCAGTGCCAAGTTGGTCGGTCGAACATGTCATTTGCTCGAGCAGTCCTGGGTCGAGCTCCTCCGGGTCGAGCACCAATCAAGCATCAAACACGTTTAAGAATGAGTGTGCAACACCATATATGGACCCTTTATGGTGGGCATCATAACATAATGTGGTTTCATGAATCCTGAGAATGTTATACAGGGACTGGCATCTTAGAAAGCATGGCACGTTGTCATTTCACATTGTTTCAAAGAAGGAATGGCAAAGCCAAGTCAGCTGTACAAATGCTTTGGGTTGGCATCATCAATTCATTATGTAATAACAGAACGTGCATCATATATTAAGGCGTGAAGCCTTTGCATGAGTTGAACACAAATGCCACGTTAGCGTGGACTATGATCAATACGAGCTAGGCGTTATAAGTTTGAAATATCCTTGGTCGATCATTCCACACTATTTTGGTTGGTCATTGTGTACTTCCCTGGTCGGTCCCTGCGTCGCTTCGTGGGTCAAACACCTTATGTATTTATATGCGAACCAGTTTCGAAAAGTGGAGCAATTGAAAGCTACAGGGGACGTTTTAGGCCATATTAGTTAATAGTATAAGTCGGCTCTAATAAGGTGGCGGCATAAATAATATTGGGTCGGCGTGTTATCTTGTTGCGACAACAAAGTACACGTAGCAATATTGTTGTGAGGTTTGGTCCCATATTCTGTAATAAAGAATAGTAGAAATGTATGGAGGATTGATGCGATAAAGTGAAACACACGTGGCTGAAAATATGAAGTGTGGCGTGTCAAGAATCTCTAAAGCACGTACGGGTCCGGTGTCCAATTACATGAAGAAGCGCCGGAGTTAACTTCAAATAACAGTGGACACGTCAGCTAATATAAGATTGGGTGGGTCCTTCATACAATATTTGGGTCACACAGAACTTCATGTAATTTGGGTCGGTCAGTAGACCGTGTTGTGTTTTTGGGTCGGGCAGTGAAGGGTCCAGTGGCAAAATTGTAATATTTGGGTCGGACGAGCCAGCTGTCCAGTGGCAGTTTTTTAAATATGTGTACGTTCGACCCATACCATGTACACCCTAATTACAAAATTGCCATTCGGTCCAAACTTCTTCTATAAATACCTCGTTTCACCACACTTCAGAAGAGGGGTTCTTCTACCTGAAGGGCTACCCAAATCATTTCTCCACCATTCTAAAGCTTCTCAAGCTCCATTAATGGCTTTCTAAGCTCACTCATTCCTCCAACATCAAGTGGATCTCATCTTCTCCCAACACCATTAATGCTCACTCCAGTTCAATTCAGGTGATCTCCAACCGCCATTACTCCTCTTTAAAGCACGGATCTAACACTATTTTCATGATGGAATCAAGGAAAATTATCTAATCACAAGATTTAATCCGTCCCTTCTCGAATTCAAGTGAGATCTAAAGCGGAAAGAGAGTAAAAAGTGGAGAATCATTGTAAAGAGTGATCAAGTGTAATAAATGAGATGTATGAGGTGATGCTATATGTAATTTTCTCCATGATAATGAAAATAACTTCAAAAGTGGACGTAAATCTTTCCTAGATCGAACCACTATAAAAACCCTTGCGTTTTTACTTACTTTCCCCGTTTATTTTGCGATTGTGACTCCTTTTGATTTCTAACCATATTGGTGAAGTTCGGTTCACGTACCTTGGTGTTGAGATCCAATTTGGGTTTTAACAGTGAGTAAGCAATTTGAGTTAGGTATATTTGATATGTACTGCTTTTATTATGTTTCATGCATTATCTACAATCTTTTTTAGTTTCAATAAAAAAAATTGTAGTAATAAAATTTCATTCCTAATCTTCTGCATCGTTGTTCGAATTTGATAAGCACACGCTTTATTTATATAATTTTACAAGATTTTTTGGCAAGTGGCCATGTGCAATGCACGTACATTTAATTTCTTTTATTAAATTTTAAATTTTCAACCTAGTTTGATAAAAAATAAACTGAAATACAGAGAGAGAAAATTGTAATTCTTTTGTTGAAACAAAGTTTCAACCTAGTAACCTTATTCACATTCCAAATTTTCCATTTGAAAATAGATGTTAATTTGTTGGATTTGAACTCCTAACTTGTTGTCTATATATAAGCGTGAATGTTCCTGGTAGGGGATTTTCACTTATTGAGCTTATTTATTCAAGGTAACAAGTTTTAAGGACAACACTTCTGAAAACATTTTATAGGAAAAAGAGAAGAATTTATCATTTTCTGTTATGTATAAATAAAGATAAAAGAATTTATATTTTTCCTGTATAACTTAAAAAGATAAATGAGTTTATCTTTTCCCTGTAAATTGTACTTAAAACTTATTATCCTAAAATAAATTGCACTTCAACCTAATTTCCACCTAAAAGATTGCCTTTTCTATTCCATCTATTAATAAAGATTAATTACATATTAATAAATATTATTTATTATTGATTATATTTAGATTATTTTATTAATTAGTTAAAAAACAACATTATTTTTTGTACACGGTTGACCTAACATTCAATGTATCCAAGTACGTAAGTTCAGTAAACAACTGTTCATAAAACTGTGTGCAATAATGGAGAAATGTGTAGAAAAAGAATCATTTTAAAGGGCAAAAATAAAAAACTAGACACCTTTTTAACACAAAAGAGAGCGGCGATGTTGCAATGGACAGTGGAGAAGAGCTTGTCAAAATTCGCAGTTGTTTTCTTAACAGCAAAAACAATATAAAGAGAACATGTATTTAAAGTATTTTTGCCATTAAATGATACCAACACACTTTAGGATCAGATACCACCCAGCACCCCCCCCCAGGGGTGACCCTGTGGGCAGCCCACCAAGGCTGGGGCAACCCACCAGGGTCGGAGTAACAACAAAGTAAAAAATTATTTGTGTCTATATATATATATATATATATATATATATATATATATATATATATATATATAATTTTCTTTATAGACTTCGTATGTATTAGAAATAAAAAAAGGTGTTTATTCAAGTATTTAACATATGTTGATAACCGTTAAGAGACTAAAAGTTCATTTATGCTACTGTGCTTTTTAATTTACATTTTAACAAATACTTTAAGAGTAAAATTGATTTCGATCTCTATAAAATTATTATTATACACTACTTAGCATTGAATTACACTGTTCTTTTTCTTGTTATGGTATATAGGTAACCTTTAAAGAAATATTCATCAAACTCAGTGCACATGCTTTGATTGATCACAAGATGTGTATCCACAGGACCATAACACATATTATTGTTTAAAATTATAACAATCGAAAATTCTTTAGAAAAGCACATACATGTAATATCATTTCAAAAATATAATCAACTGCAAAAAATGAAAAATATCTTCAGAAAATTAGAATATATCATAAAATTATGTACTTTATGTCATAATCCATATTTTAATGCAAAATAAGAATCATGTCGTATAAATATGCTTTACAAATAGAATGATAATTTAACAATGTATTACTAAATATCTTAAAGTTTCTAAAAAATGTAAATGCAAAATAATTTTACATTTTGTTTTGGATAATTAATAAACAGCCTTTATATATCTAACGAGGAATTACTTTTAAAGGCCAAACTTAGCATTTTTATTTGTGAAAAGTATGCTAAGTTTGGATTTGAGGAAGCAAGGCACAATTTAGTGCAAAAGTGGAAATCGGGGGCCCACTGTCCTTTCCACTTTTGCACTAAATTTGCTTTTCCCCCTAGTTTCCAAACATAGCATATTTTTAACCCAAAAAAATGTTAAGTTTGGCCTTCTCACTATTTTTCACTCTCTTAACCCTAGTTGTTTTTTCTTCAAATACACTTTATAATGTTCTCATAACACATTGGCTAACGAAAAATTAATGTGATCAGAAAATTAGTCAAAACTTCCCCCGAATATTATAATGTGCTATTACGATTTATTTTTTGAGAAGAAACACTCGTTAATAATAAAAAATATAACGTGAAATACACATGTTTTATGTTTTGTTATAATATCATAACGGGATTTAATGCGAGTTTTTTCTCTATTAGCTAATGTAAGGTTTTTGTGCTGAAATTTTGAGGCAACAAACTTTTTTTTGGGCTCAGTCAACCTCCTTATTGGGCCGCCACTGCCCCCCCCCCAAACCCCTCCACGTGCAACCAAAAAAACCGCACACACAAAGAAAACCCACAAACACCACCCCTTCTTTGTCACCTATTTTTAAGTTTTCAAATTCTCCTCATGTTTAAATCCACTTCGTTTGTCCATTTCAGTTCTCAATTATTAATTGTCTACTCATGTATGTATACACACCAAAACAACTGACTGTCCGTCAACCTCATTGTACAATTGTATTATTATTGCTCAGATAATTAAAAGCTGCTAAATTGGTAGCAAAAGAACAAAGAAGACAAGATTATATACCATTGAGATGCAACATTAACGATTAACAGAGCCTTCCCCTTATACTTGCTCAAATCCACATCATTTCCCTTGGCATCCTGAAGAATAAGCTTATGATAATATTGATGTTGGTGTAAACCAATCAAAAACGTAAAAGCGCTTTATTTGTATTCACATATGCATTCTAGCGACTCATACTACAAACAGATTCACCAGTACAAAACAAATACTAATCGAAACCAACACGTACTTCAATAATCGAGATTAAAATCCAGCAAAAAAAATTCACAAATTCACAATCAAACAACAAAAAGTCAAAATCAAAACACATTAAAAAGGGTAAATATTTTACCTTGACAGTGAAATCATGAACAGATTGAACTGATTGAGAAGCCATTTCAGATAAGAATCTCGAAACCAAATACCTTGGCGAGGAAATCAGATTAGAAGCAGAAAACGAAGAAAGTGTGTTGCTCGGTGTTCTATCCGAAGAACTGCTTGAACTGATTAACTGGGAAGGGTTGATTTTTGAGTACAGGAGGCACGAAGCTGAGATATTTATCGAATTTCTTAAACGAAGGAATCGTGAGCAAAGCATATGCTTGGGTATTATAATAATTTTATTTTTATTTTATGAATTTTTTACCTCCGCGTTTCATCAAAGTAGAGGACTGTCGGCAATTATTAGCATGTTCTGTGGCGAGGATCCGTTGTTGAATCGTTCAAAGAGGTAACGTGGCTACCCGAGCAAAATCCCAACACAGATGGCGCAATAAGCATTAATTAGAGGTTGTTGCACATTTATATCTGGATTTATTCGGATGCATTTTTTTAATAACTAGTGTGTAACCCGTGCGTTGCACACGATATATTGTATAAAAATAATGTGTTAAGTATATTTAGAATATAATTTATTATGTAATTTGTGGTAAATTATTAGGATAAATGAGATAAACTGAATTTACAATATTTCTAAATAATTTTTATATTTGAATATAGATTAAATTTATTTTTATATAGTGTATTTCTACATTTGAATAAAACTATATTATTGTTTCTTTGATAAAAATGAGTTTCAGATTGATTTATTACTTTTTAGATTTTTGATAAAAGAGGTAATATATCGATTTATTATTTTTCATGATTCAATATTTGTTAAGAAAATAAATGTGTATTAGTATCGTTAATTAATTTTAAAATTAATATTTTACAAAATTGTAGACAAATATTCACGTATAACAATTTGAAGCTCCCATTTAGCTTTTGGTATATTTTACTAAAAGCAAACCATGTACATATTAAATCTAAAATGTTACTTGAGATAATAGCGAAAATACATAAAAAATTAGAGTGTAGTATTAATGAATCGATATTTTTTTATGCATTAAATTTTTTTACAACACATGACCAAAATGATTATATGATATTATCAAAGATATTTGCTTAAAAATAAAAAACTATTTTAACGAAAATAAGATATGAAAGAATATGGATTATGTTGTTATTTTAATCACGTAAAAAGGTATTTTTAATATATTTCTTCATAACTTAGTAATTTTAATTTGTAATAGAAACTTTTAAATATATCTAACATTTGCCTCAAAAAGACAAAGAAATAGAAATGAAGAATATTTCCAATGAAATGTTGTAAAAAAAATTACCCATTGGTTAACAGAAATTACAGATATAAATAATTAGAATATCACCTTTTTACAAAAACATTTTGTGTTTTCAGTGATATACCATTTTAGAAAGCAAATATTACATATATAATTGTATGTAATGAAATTCAAACTTTAGAATGGAAAAAAATTCTTTGTACTAAATCCTAAATATAAGGAAGAAAATTTATGAACTTGAACGTAAAACGATATAAGATAATTAAAGACAATATTTTATTCATATTAGTTATGCGAACTTGAATGAAAAAAATGATTTACCCATTTTTGTCCATACATATGTGGTGTAAACATAGTGAATTTTATTTTTATGATTTATTAGTCAAAAAAATAGATATTTTTTAATTTGATTTATTAAAATATTTAAATTTAAGACCACTTGATAAATTCGTATATGAACATGAATGCAAAACAGTATAAAACTTAGGAGAAGTCGACAAATAATTGTAATAGTTATTGAATGTTGATATTTAAAGGTAAAATGACAACATCGATATTTAAAGGTAAAATGATAACATTGTAATAATATTTATAAATTGTCGAAATTTTAAACTATGCGAACTTAAAATAAAAATTAGTTTTACCATTTTGAGTCTTTGACACACTGAATCATACTTAGTTAAATTACAAAGACACCTGAGATATTCAATAGCCGAGCATTTTGCTTGGGATTCTATACCAAAAAGTGAAACAATTTTTTATTTAAGCACTTCAGCATGTGCGCAGGAGGAAATGTTATTGTAAAACACTGTTTGTTAGGTTTTTTTTTTAAACCTTGTGATCTTAACATGTACATAATGTTGCATTTTTTAATGTGCACATGCACAAATAAACCATTTATCAAAACATGAATAAGACCAAGCTATTCTAGAAAATAAGTAAATTAGCAAATAAAGTAATCAACTATTACATCAATATCTAAAGAAATATAACAAATATTAAAATTAGAGTTTTCAACTGCTTGAAACTTAAAAAACTCGCATAATAGGTCAAAAATCAGCATAGTAATATATAAGGAAAATTTCTTTCCATCACAAAAAATAGCATCATACCTTATTCCTCATAATCCTGGATACTTGCGGAAGTCCAAAATTATCTAGCGCTAGTTATACGTTTTTAATTACCATTTATGGTAATATCGTTATAAGATTTTGCAGTAATTGAATTGATGTAATCATGTTTTCTATGCTTTTTCAAAGTTGGTGATATTGTTTTCTCTTATCCTTTCTCCAGGCTTGAAACCTACATCAAAAATACACCGACGACGGAAAAAATTGTTTTAGAAGAATTTTTTTATGTTGACCATGATTCTATTTTAGTGATAAACATGGAAATTTTATACCATACACG
This sequence comes from Allium sativum, assembly GCA_030737875.1. Taxonomy (NCBI): domain Eukaryota; kingdom Viridiplantae; phylum Streptophyta; class Magnoliopsida; order Asparagales; family Amaryllidaceae; genus Allium; species Allium sativum. The sequence goes on along the minus strand of CM060915.1, from coordinate 972,074,191 downwards.
CACACGCACATACAGACATACATATAAAGGATGCGCGCGCGCACACACACACGCGCATGCACACACACACACGCACATGATGGACTATTTAAACATAAAATTTGACACAAATTGAAAGACACATAGTCGCGATCATTGGACCTTCTTGTCCTTATGTGAAAGGGTGAAATTCATGGACGATCCAATGGTTGAGATCAATTATGTCAAAAAGTTGTGTCTAAATAAATTTTCCTATATATACATAGATATGTGTGTGCACGCGCGCATGCGAGAATTGATTTCGTTAAGCCTTTAATCTTTTCGCCTTTTAAAGCTCATCAAACACCAAAAAACTAATTTCGATAATAGTTTATGTAGCACACGAAATCGTAAAGATATCAAAATAATTAAACTATATGATTCTTATACACGATTCTTTTTTGCTGAATTCAATTATACTCTCACAATATTAATATTTTATTTTTGGAATGTATCAAAGGATTTACAATATCCTAGGTCTCCTTAGACAGGACTTACAGAGGTTGATAATGACTACATCTTGCTTCTTCGTCCTTCTAGAATACTTCTATATATGTCTAATTTTCGATGCAACTCTCCTAGAGTATTTCTTCTAGTACCTTGCTTACTAAAAGGAAAAACATAGTTACTTGATTTTATTATGTAGAAAATTTCATTTAACTTTTAATACACGGAGTAATTTAAGGTGGATTGCATCAATGGTGTCATATGAATGCCCATATTTAATTTATTGTGCAAGTAATAAAGAGCCATCATTTTATTAAACAGTCAGGTATAACCATGACATGTACCGTGACTTACGAATTGTATGGTTAACTAAGGATGCCTTTGATCAAATTCTGAATAAATGGATAATAAAAATTATTTAGATAAATAACAAAAAAAGAATGAACATGAGCACTCATGAACTGATAATATACAGTTTGTATCATCCTTGGTTATTACATCAATAAATAACACGGTAATCTATTCCGTACAGCAAAAATATTAGTCAAAGTTCAGCAACTGCAGAAATATATATGCTAATTTTCACAATCTTATGATCAAATAGCATAATCATATATCATTTTCTACTGTACATAACAAACGGCCAAAAAACACTATGAAGCTGCAAATTAATTAAAATTGATGTCAATTTTTCGTAAAACATAAGCATCAATCTGCCCTCTCAGTCCAACTTTCTCACATGCTCCATCTAGGATATTGTTTATTGAGCCTTCAGGTTACGCATTGGTACCTGAAAATGGCATGCACAACTTAATAAAAACCTAATACATGATTTGAAATGATTGTTCTATTACTTTGGAAACAACACTTAATAAACCTCTATTGTAGTATTCTCATGAGTTCAATTATTATTGTGCTTACTGCATTTACGTAGCCTCTTTGGAAACAACATTTCATTTGTTAATAAGGAGATACCTATGATTTTTGAAATGAAAATATTAACGTTTTTGTCATATACATGAGAAACTCAGCAGCCTCTTTGAAGATAAATGTATATCATTACACTATTAATATATAAAATTAAAAATTTAACAGCTGAAAAGGAACACTTACTACTTACCACATCTGGATATTGTTCCTTCATTTTTTTTTGTCACTATCGTTTGACTCAATTAATTACTCATGCATATAATTAATTTTATTTGTTATCATTATGCAGGGGTAATATAATTTCGCAAAATCATAGAATTACAAAAAAAATTAAAATTAATAATTATATTTAAAAAATTTGGAAGACAAACAAAAGTACACCACATCTTTCTGGTTTATCATCATACTTATGGTCACCTGTAACCAAATTAGATATGTAGAACAGACTGGTGGAACATATTTTGTGCTCGGGAAGCTTTCACTAATTCAGTAAGCTTTACACATTACCCATATCAAAGAGAATTTTTCATTGATGTCCTCTTAGTCAATTGATGCCATGTACATTCACATGTCGAGCAGTGTCTTTGATCATTCTAAAAACAATACAGGAGTTTCATCGTTGTTTTGTACTTCCTATTGTGTTGCGGCAAAAATATCAAGTACAATGAATAAACTATTAGTTCAAAGCTTTCCACAAACGCTTGGCCTGCCTAAAATTAAAGCAAGCTTATGAAATGAATTATAAAAAAATAAAGAGCATGATATCATAAACAATAACATAAACCTTAAGTCGTATACGTATAGGAAATCATCCTGAAGATTTGTCATTACTAACTTTAAGGGAAAACTAACATGACAAATTTAATTTATCGTCCATACGAAGCAAGCACAATGAATATTCAGACCAAAGTAAAAGTTTGTTTACCAGCAGGAAATTACTGTAGCCAAAACAGTAAGGCTATTTTCTAGCTGCCACCAAACTAATCTTAGTTACTAAATAGCCAACATATATATCATATATTTAACCATATATTTCAAGCAATTTTCCAATGTAAAAAAATAGAATAAAGCATCTCCATTTCTATAGAGTAAAGCACATCGTCTATTACTTAACCTAGATAAAAACTACTAAACCTAATCAAGAAAAACATGAAAGTATAGAATGTAGAATACAATTCCTGACCAAGCTCAAGCTGCAAGCTAACAAATCAAATTTTCGGTTTTTGGTAAGGTGCAAAAGTTGAAATCAAAATAAGCATTTTAAAGAAATTATGTACAAAAATATCACTCTATAATTTTCCTTATTTTGTCACATAGTATACTTTGCACACTGGACGGAGCTGTGTATGAAACTGCCATCAACTAATTTCTCATTACAAAAAAAATCACACTAAACTCAAACCAACATGTTACTTCTACAGCTTAGCATTTCGATCCCATTTGATGTAGCTGCTGTGCTAATGTAATGTTATTCATCAACCCTCTGCAAAATTTCAAACCTTAATCAGAGACAGAAAAGATGAAAAACAGTCTTAGATGGATAAATTCAAAACAAAACAAAAGAAAACAAAAAATAAATGTTTACTTCTCGAATCTTAATAATAGAATATATGTATAATATTAAAAGAACAACCTGATACTGTACCATACAATAAGATGGCACATAAACAAACTTCATAGAAGATTTGAATTCTCTGCCATCAACCACCAACTTTCCTAATACAACATCATTTGCTTTATAATATAAAATTTAGTCTTGAAATGATAGAAATAGATGTATAAACCATATGATTCCATATAAGATTTTGTTTTTCTATCCGAAGAAAGTCTATTAATATATTAAATATGTTGTGTTAAATACCAAATATGTTATCTTTTAACTTTACTCTTATAATAAACATTTTATGCTAAAATTTCACCATTTTCTAGTATATAATAGAAAAGTAAGTTGTAGTTCACCATAGCTTTATGTTATTAATTTATTGTGTTGATTTACTTGTCCATTAGTGGACACAATGATAAAGCCCATGTAGATATGTTATACATCTAATGGTGCAGAGATTTAAACACTGTACTTTAAAGTACCTTTTAAGCTTACCATGTAATTTGACATGGCCTTACAACATAAAAGGAAAATATCATATTGGATATGTATATGAATAGTTAAATAAGTTGGTATAAAAAGGTAAATGTATACCAAACATGTTGATGCATGTCTAGATTCCAGGATGCATGCACTATGTAGAGGACTAAACTCATATGAAGTGAGCCAAAAGCATTTCAAATTTGATAACCGAAAAAATGCCTTGTGAAAATAAGCAAAACCAGAAGTTTAATCTACAAACATTATCAAATTACACATGGAAGTGATAAACAATAAGCTTTTTCCACATTAACCTATGACATGTTCAAATAAACTGTCTTTTTAAGTCTACTGAATGTAGCAAAACAACAGAAAAAATATCAAATTAAATTGCCTGGTAGATGCCTTGAATTAACTTATAACAACTCACTGTTCCGATACAATGATGGTCAAATAACCAAGAATATATAGGAACTCAACAAAAATATGAAGTTATAATTTGTATCAAACTGAAGGTAAGATTCAATTTGTCACTATTGTTCATAATAACTCAAATCTATTAACATGTTAAGATTATGTACTTCAGCTGCCACTAAAGTCGCAGCATGTTAAGAATATGTTTAATACTTTTCCAGTATATATTTCATGAACCACCGCATGTTAAGAATAGTTGTTTAAATAAGTTCTTGATACATATGCATGATGTTATAATAATCGTTCGTTCAGCCAGTAAAGATTTCCCGCTAAATAAGTACGCAGTAACAGTATTTTAAGAAAAGAAAAACATTAATTATTTATAGTAGAAAAATTCAAATTTATTACATGTTGAATTACTATATATAGTTCATATCCGTCATATAGCTAGCCATTTAATTTTAGCCCTGATGACTTCAACTTGCAGCAGACAGCATGAGCATCATTCAGATACATTATTTACTTTAGATGGATGAAAATAAAAAATATATAGTTACAATATTTATAAAAAATGGTACATGTGAAAGTATGTTTGAGTTCGTTTGCTTTCTAATAAGAATATATACTATTTTTTTATGGATTCACGCTGTTTATTATTCAAAACAGAAACGACATAATATTTCAAGACCTTCAATACAGTGGAAAGGCCTAGATGTCCTAAAATCTAAACCCACTTTTTTTTTGTATATAAACATATTATACATTTATAATTATAATTGAATACACATGATGTGTTTATTAATATTATATCATTATTGTGTATGAACAAATGAGGTTAACATTATTGGTTGTTTTTGAATCTTAGTGTACTAAATGTATAGTATAGTAAGTATAGTATGTAACGGTTCAGCTCAAATAAACTGTCTTTTTTGGTTTAGTCACCTAAATGTATCAAACCACAGAAAAGGTATAAATTTAAAGAGTTACGTAGATGCCTTGAATTAACTTATAACAATTCATTGTTCATGTATAATGACACTCAAATAAAAAAGAATATAAAGAAGCTCAATAAAAATAAAAAGTTACAATTTGTATCAAGCTAAAGATAAGATTAAACTTGTCACTATTTTTCATAATAGCTCATGTCTATTAACACATTAATAATTTTTTCTTTAACTATCCCTAATGTCGCAGCACGTAAGAATATGTTTGATAATATTCTTGAATATATTTCATGCGCCACCACATGTTAAGAATAATTGTTTAAATAAGACTTTGTATACTACATGATGTTAAAATAACTGTTCTTTCTGCCCTTAAAGGTTCCCTGCTAAATAAGTATGTAGTGACAATATTTCAAAAAAAAAAAAACATTAATTATTTACAGTAGAAGATTTTGAATTTTTTTACATGTTGAATTACTATATATGGTTCTTATCTGGCAAACAGCCGTTCAATTTTAACCTTGATGACTTCAACTGGTAGCAGACAGCCTTACATAGATGAATGTATAACACCGTTAACCAACATTTTAACAGTGATGAGGTGGTTAATCTATAGACATCTGATGTCTGTTGCATTGTTAAATCTCCAACGTTCTTTGTCTTTTCTTTATCTTGCTGTTGAACACAAGCTATTTTGTTATATAGATAATTCTTCAAGGGGTTTATGGTTTACCAACATGTATTAAATAAAAGTTATCTCATGTCCTTAGCTGATGTTTAGCATTATTTATGAAATTTTCATTTAAATCATTTCAGCCCTTATCATAACTTCTAATAGACAATTAATTTTTTTTTTTAAATAATTCAGACTGTAAAACATGAACAATTATAGAAACTATTAATGCGACAGAAATGCGATAAGCAGAGAATGAAAGGTTCATATGTGTAAAAAATGTGTGTACACAAAGTACTGGCATCAGTCACATTTTCATGCATTTAGAAAGAAAAAAATAACAGAAAGGTGGTCGATACAAACAAAGGTAAGCACCTTCAAGTCTTCATATGTCAGATTCAGACTCACATGTAAGGCAGATGAAAAATAATATATGTCTACAAATACAGATAGTTGAGGACAGAATAGAAGTTTATCAATGAAGGCTAAAGTAATTTTTAAATACCTGTGCGTAATGTCCTATCAGATACTATAGAGTCCATATAAAATTGAATATCACTGAAACCAGAATATCTAGTATTATGAAGTAGTCCTGAAGACATGGATCTATTGAATAAAAATGCATTAACAAACAACTTGGAGCACAACTCATTTAAATGAGTTTATGCGAGGATGTATCTCGGGATCTATATAAAAATGAATGACGATGAAAGACAACTCATGTACGGAAGGCTTGCAAAAGGGAAATTTGAATAATGAAATATTTACGAAATTGAAATTTTCTTTTTAAAAGCTTAAGTAAGAAAGTGCTCATTTTGGAGACACTGCAATAAGTAATATGCATACTAAATCATTTTTGGTATCGAAGACCATTGCACGAAATAAATTGTAGTAGCATGCATACTGAATCATTTTTTTATCAATAATATGTCCATTTATATGTCAACATATGATAAACTGATATAACTTTTTTTTGGAAAAAGCAGTGAACACAATAATTGAAGCAAGCCATGACATAGTAATCATGTTACCTTCACGTAATAGTGAATATTTTACCATTTGGAAATTACTCTGCAACAATTGTTTCCTAGTAATATCTAATATTAAAATTTTTTTCTTTGGTATATGACAAATACTTTTACTTGTCTCTGATGAGTGGAAAGTATGTAAGGTAGCGGAACAAATAACATGCCTTCTATATGAATATTTGCATCAAGCGAATGATGACAACACCATTTATCGTGATGGAAACATCCACATCAAAAATTCAGTATTAGTGATTTCAGATATCTATTTGGATAAAGGTATATGAGAAGGTGAACCTACAACGAGTTACAATTAAACTTGAATCTGGTTAACTCAATTATTGCATAAACATTTAAGTATAAATTAAAAGGCATAACCAATCTTTTTCATATATTTGTCTCGACTGCCTCCTCTTAACTTTATTGTATGACGTATTTTAGCTTTGGATAAAAGAATTTATTTTGTTGTTTCGACTCACATTTCGACTCACAGACCATAGCTTTACGGTTTCTTCAATTGTTCGACTTCTAGTTTTTCCATTAACACAACATAATGTGAATTTTGAAAATATTCATTCAATTGTTGACTTAAAACTTAGTTTCTAGCCACTTAAACCTTTGAAATAAAGTAAAAATTAAAAAGATTGTACTTGCGATAAGAGAATGAAATTTGAAGAAAAGTAATATATTCAATCGGTGATCAGAACTAATAGCATCTTTGGAAGCATGGGGTATTAAAAAGTAGCATACCGTAGCAGTTGATTAACTTCCCATGTTGCTGGAATAGTGTTTGAGATCTTATTTTTTTACTCCTAGTTGGAAGGTAAACCAAGTGTAATTTTACTGTATAGATGGAGCAACGTCCTCTTGGAGCTTCTTTAATCCACACTGCTACATGCCTTAGACATCCCCAAAATTGGAAGGTTATGATTCCCATTGAGCTAGAGCATTTGATCCGTTAACTAAAGCCTGCCCAATGAACTTTTCAATATCAATGGGAGGAGAACGATTTAATTGATATATGTCAATGTAAAAAGAAAAAGAAAAAAAATACATATGGAATCAAAATGGACTTAAAAATAAAATAGTTTAACAGTGTATTTTGTTTATTTAACAACATTCATTCTCTTAGACAAATATATCACAATTTACACCAAGACACGCTCAACATTAGCAATAATATATTTTACATGACTCCATGTTGTAAGAGTTCCTTATATTCCTCACGAGGTAGTAACTTCTGTTCGATTATACATATTTAATCGTAACAAATTTGTAGTATATCTTAAATTTATAATTTCAAAACGGTGAACGCGTTGTCCCTGCAGCTTTATAGTGAATACTGATACTAATACCATGAAAATTATAGATAGCACGCAAAATAGTCAATAAACTATATAATATATGCAAAGCCAAGACTTATTAGTATTATAACTTTTTGCTAAAATGAGTAATAGTTATACTTAAGGCTGATGTTTAAAGCCAAGCTAAATTTTAATTAATGTAAGAGGCAATGTAAACATATTATTTTGCAAGCTATTATAGCACCAAAAAAACCAGTTACAACAATGCAATTACGCAAAAAAATACAACATGAATATATGATTAGAGCAAGGATCGAGATCTAGATTTTGGTGTTGGTTTTGAACTTCTGTGGCTGCAGGTTTATTTGATCTAGTTTGTAAATTTCGGGAATTTCACATTTCTTATTTCGTCGTTTATTCATATGATTTTCTTTGTGATTTTATATGTTTTCAAATTTGAAGTTTAAAATTTTGTATATTCATATGTTTGAAGCTAAAATAATACTTTTACTTTGTACTTGTTCCTTCCATAAAATTTAAATTCCAATAATGTTTTATATTGAAATGTGATTTTAGTCTGGTCTTGTTTCGACCTCTACTAAAACCGAAATAAGGCAATAAGAATCTAAGCATTTCAGTAGAAACCACACACCTTGGATAAAAGGTAATAGTAACAAAGGGAACTCCTAATGGAAATTGATCAATCTTAGAGAAATTAAAATTTCAGTAGAAGGTGGACCTTATAGTTTCTAGTGTACCGACTACTCCCTCTACAATGAAACATAAGGACATGTGATTCATTTCTATTTTTCCATTAATATGAACCCCAGTTTACTTAAATTAAGAAGTTCATATTTCAAGCATAAGGACATTTGTGCTTAGTGGCTCGCAACAAAAGTACGTGTACCTGTGCAAACAAACAATGACAATTCAAAATATCATACAAATAGTAACTGTACATTCTATCGTCTAAATCTAAATCTAAATCTAAATCTACAACCACTAACTTTATATACTATTATCTCCACAATAGTCAAAATGGGTTCAATATTTTAAAGCACCTAAATCTAACAAATCAGCATGAAAGAAAGCAAACCTAAATGTGAATTCAAATAGAGATAGGTAAAAATATGTGACCTGATACCAGCATCGCCAGAAATCCCAATTCCAAGTGCGGAAGATGAAAACAATAAGACCGCATCAAATGAAGAACAAAGATGAGCATCGAACTTCCCACTACCATAGCTCTACACATTGTTTTTTATGGCAACTTCAGGCACAAGCATTAAAACTGCCTTCTGGGCAGTTCTAGTAATGAATAAGTAGATGTATTAGCCTACAAACCCTCTGCCATGCCAAGTATTTAAAATACAAAACCATCTGCCATGCAAAATATGTCAAACTATCATGCCACAATGCTTAAATAAACTGAGGAAAGAAAAAACCGAAATAGTTAGAAACACCAAAACTAAAGACTGGATATCCTGTATTGTATTTCACTGTCAGGGGGATTTAACAATATCTATAGCAAAATAGCTATCTGTAAGAGGATTGATAATTAAAGAAAAAGGTTGATTATGTCTCAAGTAAGCTGCTCCTTTGATATTTCAGAATTAATTTCTGATATCATATAAGAAGTTAGAAAATTTAAGAGAAGGGTTATTAACAACAAACACCTCACACAATCATGGTTAAACACGTAAATTAAAACTAACAGCTGCTTATTTAAAAAAAATTGTGAATGGAGAAAAATGTGAACCTTCATTTCAGGCTGGTTGGATTGAAGCCTCTTAGTTTCTGGTTCTCTATTTCCCTCCTCCTCTGACAAAGGGATTTTTTTTCTGAGAAAAACATGCGAAGGAAGAATATGTGGCGAAATTATATGCGATTTTGAGGATGAATCAAACCACCAATTAAAGAGCCTAAAAATCAAACCAACCCAAATCATCGTCAATTCCAACCAAATCAATTAAGCTGCAAATCCAATTTAATAAGATCACCTAAAAGCACGGATAACAGAGCGACCAAAGAGATATTAATCAAAATGAAACCTGAAATTCAGCCGGTGAAAATATACAGTACTTGAACGCTAGCAACGAATCAAAGCGTTGATTCTGAAGAGTAACAAATGTGAAACGAATTTGATAGAGAAATAACGTCAGTTTCCTAATAATACTGATAGGCATACCTCGCAAAAGCGTTGAGGCGAGCTGGAAGGGACGGAAAGGAAACTGGAAAGCATGGATCTCGAGTTAATCGGGCTGGCAAAGTCCTAAAGAGGGAAATACAAAGCGAAAAGGCAGAGAATGCACAAATCGGCTAGATTTCCTTCGGATGAAATTAGAGGAAGGGAATTGCGGCTTTATTATGTAGCTAGAAAGCGGAGGAAATTTAGAAGGTAGTTTAAGGACGAAAACTGAAGAAAATGGAAAAAAGGAAAGCAAAACGGGAGAAAAAGATCGGAAGAAAAGACGATTTTTTAATAAGAGGCGGTTTAATATTGAAATCTACATGGATAGCTTTAGAGTCACCGTAGCTTCACTCAAATAATATAGATAGATTAGAAATTTAAAAACGAAATATTTGAAATTGGAGAGTTTTAAGGTGAATAGAGAGAATTTAATTTTGAATAAAATACCCTGAGAGAGTTTTAAGGTGAATAGAGAGAATTGAGAGAATTAAGGTGAATTGAGAGAATTGAGAGAATTAAGGAGAAAGCTTGAAAAGCTTCTGCTTTACTATTGTTTAATAGATAAGAAGCGTAAAATTCATTTTAAGTAGGGTTGTGGTGTGATATATAAAAGTGAATATCTTTTGTAATATTTTATTTAGTCTGACATCATGGGAATAAGTTTAACATTAGCTCCAAAGTCTATATACAAAGGAGTCAATGTAATAGAAATTGTGCGCTCTTGAATCAATAGAAATAAAAAGTCTTTCCGTATCTCTTCTGCTTTCTCTAATGACTTCTTTTTTATTATATGTTCTGTTTTATTTTATAACAAGTTAGAAATTTTTACCATGTTACCACTTATCAACCATTATCAATCGCTACCAACAAAAGTGATATTGAACAATTGGTAACCAATTTAACTGGTACAGTATGCCAAACCACATGAAAAAAATGTGGTACTTTAATGGTAACTGAGCATTAACAATGGTAGTTATCATACTTACTACATATCTTAAACAATACATATGTATATTCTTATATTTCATCAAATATGTTTATTACATAACATTGAACTTCTAGTATGTAATGATTTAATAAATTACCAAGGAAAATACTATTACGATATAAGATTGAATGCAACTTTTATCATACATCTTAGAAACATTATAATTTATATGATATTTTAGTTCATCAATAATGTGTTCTTACATGTTTGGCTACATGAAATAAGATAGATAAATAATAATATAATAACAAAAAAAATCAATTTTAATATTTAATATTTTAACGTGAAATATTGTAAACAAAAAAAAAATCTCATACTAGTAAACGGCAAAAACTTATTATCGACAACTACCAACCATAAACCGAACTGTTGGTTACCGATTTCTTTGGCTGGTAATGGTATGATTTTTCTAATTACCATATAAGTCGGTACGGTAATGGTTTGAATACAAAGTTTCGGTAACGAACTGAATCCACCCCTAATTTTATGTGTCAATGATTTGAACTCAAACCTCTTTCAAGCCAACGTTCGACATCATACCGCTTGTTACTTTAGCTAGTATTCCTTTGATATACATTCGATGTAAAGGCCCAGAATTTTAACCGTTTAATTAAATATTTTAAAATGGTTTAAATATTATTTTGGAATTTAATTAGCTCGAAATAAATAATTTTGAATATTTTATTTATATAAATAATAAAATAATTATTTAAATTCTGGAATGGTCGAGATTTTTAGGTTTGCTGTAGAATGAGAATTTGACAATATGGAAATATTTATACAAGTTTATATGGAAATATATGAACGATTTCGTTTATTAAACGATGTTTAAACGTTTAATTTGTAATTTAATTATAAAACCAACTGCAGCGGCGCGGTAGTTCGTAATATTACGTTTTGAACTTTAATTGGATGTATAAGATCCAATATAAGTTGGATTTCTTTGAAACAAGAAACATCCGAATCTATTTGATAATATTTTTCTAATGAAAGAGACAAATCGAGTTTTCATGTTGCAGATTTTGTTCTATGTCCAAATCAAATTTTCAAATAGTCGCTATGAAATTCATTTATAATTTATAACGATTTATTATATAAAAATAAAGGATTTTTATTTTATTAAATATCCATTTTGCTTGGAATTTAACCCAGGGTATTTTATTATAAAACTATATGAAATTCTGGCCAAGTATGCCCAATTATAATATTTTAATATTATTATATTGAGGTATTTTAAAATTGATTTATCTTAATTTAATTTGGACCTTTAAAAAGGGACTTTATTCAAACGACCTCCGTTTTATCGAAACAAATTTTATTAAGACCGTAATAGCTAATTACTGCTAGGTTTCAAGTTTCGCGTCAATTGAAGTTATTTTGTGAGTGTGGCAAAATTTAAATGTAAATAAATCGACCATTTAAGCTTAAACAAGCGCCATTTGAGCAAACGAACTCGGAATTCGGCGAAACAAGTTTCGTTAGGATCGTAACGTCAAATTATACCATGATGTCCATTTTCATCACAAACGGAGTTCGTATGTGAGCGTATTAATCGATAAACATCATTCTGAATTAATGATAGACACGGTAAAATATCGTTGGTTGTTTTCAAATAAATATCCTTAGTCTTTTCAAATTAATACCTCTGCACATTCACGTTCTCACCGGCAGCTCTATCTCCCTTTTCCGACTAAAAAAAATCTAGCCATTCCATTATAAAACCCTACCCATCCTCATTTGCTTGGATCCACTAAATCTCCCAAAACATTCGATAATTTTAGAAACAACCAACTGAGAAATTGTTAAGCATGAGAAGCTCATCTTCCATGTAAAATCTGGTAACGTTCGATGGCCTATGGAGGACGTTGGGGATTGTTGATCGAAAAAGCACATGTTACGGTTTTTGGAGGATTTCGAGGTGGAGGGAGATTGTTGGGTGATGGAGTCAGAAGATGAAGTGAGGGGAGAAGAGTAGCCGACCTATCGACGGCAGTCTGATCATCTAGCATCGACCAGAGGCCAAGAAAGAGGATTTTTACAGTGATGGGTTCATTCAGGGAGAAGCAATCGGGTTTTTGGGGTTTTCAGGGTGATATGGGAAGTGTCAACGTCGGAGGTTTGAAAGTCAGGGGTCGGCCAAAGTCTGGTGATTCGAATGGAAGAGGTGCGGTGGTATGAATCGCAGAGTGGTGGTTGCAGTTCATAAAAGAACGGAAGTGGTGTCAGTTCGTCTTTCTAGTCCGTGCTCGAGCTACAGGGGACCAGAGAGCATAGGACCCGTTGGAGAAGAGACGGTGGAGGCAGGCGCAGCTGTAGGTGACCTCAGGTGGAATTTCGGTGCTTGATTTTGATGGCAACGATCGTTCAAAGTTTGGGAAACGTACGTGTTTAAACAGAAAGGGGGATCGAAGTAAAACAATCGGGTTTGGGAAATCTTTGCTGAAGGAAACGCGTAATCCGAGGTGGCGTGGATTTTAAAAGTAATTATCGTTAAGTAAATTCATTTGTTACTATTAAGGTTTAAATAATTATCGAGGAGATTGTTTGGATTGTATTTTTCTAGTAGGATGGTTTTCGAAGGGAACTGGGAAGGAGCATTATCGGGTTCCAGGAGATAGTCACGAGAAAACACGTGAGGATTAGGCTTGACTGATGACGACTTAGCCGTTAATGAAAGGTGATTAAGGGCTTAAATAGTTAATTAATTTTAATTAGGATTTAAAGCCATTTTTAATTTATAATGAACATTACAATAATGAAAACTTATCCATACATTGCCAGAATTATGCGAAATTGGGTTCGTTGGAATCGCAGAGAAGAGCACTACATTGCTGTGCAAGTTCAGGTAGGATTGGAAGCAATTGTGTTTTTCATTTAATTTTAAATGCTAGTGTAAAATTAAATGGAATAACGTGCAAATCGTCTATCGAAACCAATGGTGGGCTAACTTTCACACTTTTTTGGAATTTTATGATGTGTTAAATTCATATAAAAATATAATTTATCGTTGATAATATAAATTGGTTGATTGAATGGCTTGGATGCTATTTTTCTGTTATTGGTTGACGTTAAATGTATTTACATCATTTGAAATGTAGTGGATGAAATTTCTATTTTTATATATTATTCTGGAAAGTTATAACGAGCCGTGATGCAGGAAAGAACAAGTTGTAGGGATCCAACCAGATTCCTCAAATATTGTTTATTTTCATATTGTTTGTATATGAATTGGTTGAACCCCATTGATGTTAAAACCTGTTTGATTATTAAACATTGAATTAAAATTCAACTTGTTGTGATTTGGTTCAATATATAGTATTGATTGAGGAATTGAGAGCAAATGGCCTAGAACCCATATTTTTGTTAAAACGTTAAATTGCCGTTAGGCGAGTTAACGAAGTTTAGCTATAAAGTTTATCTTATAACTGAAGCAAGCTTTTTAATTATATGAGTTTTAAAAAACAAATCGATGTTTATAATACATTTTTATAGAAATATTATAAAATGATTCTATAATAAGGATTTGACGTTTACATCAGTTTTATAAGTAATTTAAGCTGTAATTAACCTGCGGGTTAATATTTTGAAATAATTATATTTAAGCAAACAATTAAGCAATATTATTAGATTAGTTTTATTAATCTAATAGGAAGAGATAATTGAAAACCATTAACGAATTAACCGATGGGCTTAAGTTGACTAAGTCAACCGTTTGATCAAATGCGGTTATTAATGAATAATTGTGTAAATTTAATAAGATTTTCTTAAATATGATTTTTCTTTTAAATAAACGACGTTTTAAAAAGGTTATTAATGTAATCAGCTATTATTTAATAATTAAATTTCAAAGGGTGTTCAACTAATCTATTTTTAGTTAAGGAAGAAGTAAACCACTTTTACTTCAAAAATAAGGAAGTTGATTGTATTTAAATTGCTTCTTAAACAAGAACTACTTAAGAATTGATCAATTGTATAATGAAACCCATTAAATTTTAAAAGAGCTTATAACAGGATTTATAATGATACCAGAGTTATATAAACGAAAAAGGAATTTGGGATAACGTGATAGTTTGAAATAAACATTTTATTAGGTACGAAGTTTTGAAACGAAGGTAAAGAAAACTTATGGGATTTGGAGGTAGTTAAAATGAAATGTTAATGGTTTGGATAAAGTTAATAAATGGATTTATTTATGAAATCCCGGAATTTGTTTTGTAAAGGTTTGGGTGAAGTATTTTGAAAATGAATTAATATAATTCAAGTTTATAATGGAATTGTGTAACATGGAAAAAAAACTAGATTTAGTAAAAACGATCATAATTGATCGAGATTTTCCAAAGTAAAGATACGGTTTATAAAACCGTAGTTTATCTAAAATAGAGAAATGAAGATTGATTGATGATATAAGTAAGATAAGTGTAACGACCCTACTTTCAAACACCTCGGAAGTTGTATCATTATATAAGAATAAAAGATAGATAGAAAATAAAACTACAGAAAACATCAGAATCTCACAGCGGAACTTGAACATAACATAATAACCTAAAATATTACATATCATAAGTCAAGTACATTAGACTACTTCATGCATATGGATACATGTCATCACAAATATCATACTTAACATTTGTGGTACTAACTTGCAGATAATTATACATAACATCATGGATAACATAACTTACAGATAATTATACATAGATAAGCCAACATTCAGATCCTTCCCATCCAGCTACTCCAAAAGTTAAGTCAAGACCTGGATCACTTGTCTACTCATAACAAGTGTTATGAGTACCCAAGAGTTTAAGGAAAACACAGAAAAATAAACTCTAGGTCAGTCGAGGACTGGTGTGAGTGTACGATTTTAAAACAAGATAAGAAATAAAATCATACTCATAAGACCACGCCGTAAATACGGAACGGGTTTTTACCTTATGAGAATCAACAGTTTGTATATTTAAATCAGATATCCACGTTCTCAGAAAGTATGGAATGAAATTGAACCCGCTTAAATGTTCATTTGGAGTCGCATCTGGAAAAATTCTTGGATTTATGGTCAATGCCGGGGGCATCAAGGCCAATCCCGCTCAGGTCTCAGCTCTGAAGGAATCAATGTTGGACTTATTGGATCTTTAGCTATTCATGTGAGGATTGGTCCTTGGGGATCTATAGAGAGTCCGCTTTATGAAATGTCTGAGAGATCAAAAGAGGCACAGATAATTTATTTATCACCAAATAGAGATGAATATTATATGGTAGCCGCATTATGATAATGTCTAGGGTTTCCACAAATAACTTAGTTACTAGTAGAATGTTTTCATCTCACATTCTACTTACATAATATACAAACAAAACCGCTTAACGCATATGGATAATTGATTTCCAACTATGATAAGGTATAGAACCACCTTCCGATAGTATATCTCCAGATAGGAATACACTGGGTTCAACAAGAATTTCTTGTAACCCGGCCACACATGACCGACCACTCATTTCTCTTGAGTGTATCGAATGTATATCACCAATGGTTGTGTACGGCAACCATTTCCTGAATGGGAAATCATCGATAGAATAAGAACAAAAGGAATATCTCTAGATAGGTGATAATACACCCTAATGGGAGCTACCCACGTAGCCATGCTGGCTGCCCGATTTTTGTCATTTCCTGGTTGTGAAGCTTGAGGCTAAACTTACCTTGACAAACACTTTATTTGTTTTGAATGCCACATCATCAAAACCCGCTAATTACTAATCGACTTCTTTAAAAAAATATCATGAGTATAAAGCAAGAGAAATGAATTCCTCTGCCACTGATAACTACGTTTGAAAAGATCAATGTACGTGATTAGTTAGAAGTACTCTGTCAGACATTCGTCCATACAAGTTGTCCTGGGATTGGACAAACCGAAGACATTATTTTATAAACCCATCTTAGGCAATTTCTACCTAGGATTTATAAAACAATTCTTGCATAACTCCGTCTTTTATTATCGTTGATAATCTTTGACTTGCAACGTAGAAATCGGGTCGAAGTGGAATATATATTCTAGACTCTTCGAAACGATCGACGTTAATATCTTTTAGGGATAAGTGATATTTACATGGATCATATTATAATATAAAATTTAATCTTAAATATTGACTTTTTATTTGTTGTTTAATTTGATCATTAAATTCATTTCTTGATGTTGAAAAGATTTTATCGTCTTAAGTTGATAAAATTTTAGTTTGATGTTATTTCAAACATTTGAATTAACGTCGACAGTTACATCACCTTCATTTCATCACGGTAGATCATTGAGTTTAATTTAGTAATTCCTTTTTATTTAATTTAATTATCCATATGAATAATTAATATTAAACTAGTACACTTTGATTTCATAAATATATATATATATAAGTGTATACAAAATCTACATTACATTCGTTATATTATTCCTTCATCTCATTTTTTTTTAAACAAATCATTGTTAAGTCATTAGGAACTTTATTTAAAACAATGTCTAAACATATAATTAAAACTAAACCTCCCTTCTCCTTAAACATTTGCTACTTTAAATTTAAACGGGCCCATTTAAATAAACCCAGCCCATTATTCTCTTAACTTACTTTTCTATTTTCTCTTGCTTTTAAAAGAATTTGTATGGCCCGGAAACTCACCTAAAAGCCCACGTGATCTAACCCTTCCCGCCATTTAATCTACTTAACCATCACAAGCCCACGTGACAAGAACCCAGGCCCCTCTTTATTTCCTAAAAATTCTGAGACCTGCTTGTGTCCCTTGCCAAAAATTTGCTTCCCTCTCCATATTCTATCATGCGTTTTTGGTTACCCAAACTAGTGATGAATCTTGTGTGTCCTGACACTATGGCACCATCCCATGGAACCAAAATTAAATGCCCTTACATGTTTACTCTTTACTTTCTTCTTGATTTGTTTTTATTAAATGTTTTGATTTATTCACTTGCATGATCCGTTGTTGGCTTATTTAATTCTTCTTTAGTTTTTCTCTAAAACTTGTGTGGCTCAAAAATCACAACAGCCGAGCCTCCCGTCAATGTTTTCTATCCTTCATCTTTCACTGGCCATATGCGGATACCCCAAACTGATCATGAACAGTCCCCCTTTTTTTCTACATGACCGCTACATTTCCTTTCATGTTTTTATTCCATCTGAAGCTTACTAGTGTTTACCCATTTCACCTTAACCCCTTTTGTAAATTTACTCCTGCACATGATTTATGTTTGTTGCCAACGGTTCCTACTGGCATTTCATTCCTAACTTCACAAATTTTTACCTTATTTATTTCTATGTTTTCCACTGTACACATTTACATGTGCACATGCACACTCGACATGAGTCGATACCAAGCCTCGTTACTACTCCAACACATGTACTATCTAGGCTGAAATCGTCTCTACTGCTCGGATCCCCCTTCGACGGTCTGCGTTCGGAAATGGATACATCGACGAGTTTTCCAAAACAAACATCCTTGTTCACAAGGAAATGTTTTACGCCGTCAATACCCATCATCGATCAACCGCACACTCTCGCCACCGTTTTCCAATGTCGTATCCTTCCCGAGTTTCCCGTCATTCGGTTGTCTCACAACAAAATAGTTTAAAAACCGTTTTACTGTATGCTATTACAAGTCATATCAATTTTATATTTTAGTGTTCATTGTTTCATATTATAATAGACCTGAATGGTTATTTCCATTAGAGAACTAAAGTTAGACTTCTCTTTCACAACTAGTAGTTAAAATTTAGACAATCAGAGAAAGGTTTTCATCATGATATGCTTAGTTTTGCATTTACTGGTATTCTCAACTGAAAACTAAACACAGCAGTGGTTCAATACAATCATGATGAGTCGCATTTGTTAACTACATAACAGCTCCCTTTTAAACCAAAACTGATGATCTAATTGCTAGTGTTCATATAGGAAACAAGGTTCCCATGTACTAGAACCATATCGTGAGGTTCATTTGGCAAGAACAGGGTGTATATTTAACAAATAGGAAATGATAGAGGGTTTAAACCATGTATACACAGTTTAACAATAAGTAAATACCCCAATATGATCAAACAATACGTATGGTTTCAGCAAATGAGGTTTTTAATACTATCATGACAAGTTGCAGCATATTTAATATTAAACTTGCATGGATTTAGAAAAGGTAAATAGTGAGTGTTTTGCTCACTTTCTTTTCTGCATATATCATACTGTATATATATATATATATACGAGGAGCGTTCAGTGGCACCCCAGATAGTGAGCACCCCAAATGCCCCCCAATAGAAACCAAGTATTTATAGTACTTTAAGTTAGTGGAAGGTGAGAGAATGAGTGGAGGGAGAGAGAGAAAAGGGATATGTGGTGAAAATTATGGGGCATTTAGGGGTGCTGCACTGTTTCGGGTGTCATTGAACGCTCGCCTATATATATATATATGTTATATATTTTAGTGTTTTATTTTTAAATGTCATTTACTAACCTGAATGATCATTTTTCATGCAGAGAACGAAAACCTTACTTACTCTAGCATCACAAATATGAGGATATTATACCAAATAGAGTAATGTCCTTAAATAGTGTATACCTAGTTTGCATTTTCAAGGAATCATGTACTGTTTAATCAAGCAAATATGGTATCAGTAGTAAGGTGTAGCAATACAAGCATATCATATAACAGAGTAAATAACTTGTATGGGTTTAGAGAAATCAATCAAGTGAGTGTTTACTCACTTTCTTTTCCTGCTGTGAAATAAGAATTTCTTGGTGTATGTTAGATCGAAAGTATGGTGCACAATTTATGAAAGCATGCTTCCTATTTATAGACTCAAAAATAATATTAAATATATAAGGTGCATTCAATGCTAGATGTTCTGATGTAAAGAATGAAAAGATCCTCCTACTTGACGCCTAGTTATGTCAAAGAATAGCCTGCACATTGTTTACCTTTGTGTACTAAATGCACAACTAAGTCTTTACTGTCCCCTCTTGTTTAAGTTTTGACAAAAATAGTTAATGCTTTGGTCCTTATGGAAGGAAATAAATCCTTCTTCTTACACACTTTGATGTAACAAATAGTATTGTGCTCTCAAACAGCTAGGTGCTCTGTCTATTTTATCATCATTCGGCAGATGTTCATTTTCCACATAATATATGTTTTGCTTTTAAATACAAATCTTAGTTGTTAAGTAACTTGCATTTAATGTCCCTTGGGAAAAATATTGTCTAGTCTTTCATGAAAGAAAACAAATTATACTTCCATCAGATCTTGTTTAGAACACTCAAGTGACATGGTTCTTGTCACTACTTCCTTAAGCATGAAGTAACTACTAAGAATTTTACTTAATTAATTTAGTTTCTAAATACAATGGATCTTATAGTATATTAACTAAGATGGTTTGCTTACACATTTTCAAAATGACAAGTATATAAAAATTAGAAATTCTCATAAACAGATGTATATGCATGAAGAAAAAGTTAGTTACATTTCTTATTTACATGAATGGGATCAATTTCATTAATTAAATTAGTTATTAATGAAATCATTGATTTATGGGTTTAGAAATATTTAGTTTAAAAACCCGGGACATTACAATCTACCCACCTTATAAAAATTTCGTCATCGAAATTTGTAAACAACACACACACACACACACACACACACACATATATATATATATATATATATATATACAGCCAAAAGGTGATATGTCATAAACCATCATACTAGTTACTACAGATAGTGCGATAATAAGTGCTATACTCGACTAGCTCGAGTTATAGTCAGATAAAAGCCCTATGTACAAACATAACATACTATCCTACTCGGAGTCATCACTACTGATCTCAATCACGTCATCCACTTCGTCATCAGAGATGTTAATGACCTCCACTACATCGTCTTCTTCATCCACATCCTCATCATCTGATATGTAAATGACCTCGGCAGGTGAAGGCGGGTATAACATCATGTCTGGATAAGCAAAGTCCTATGTAAACTCCTGACTACCCCCTGCAGCATGGAATTCCAAAAAGTCGTGTAGAATCTGCACCCACAGAGCAGTTAATTGGTCGTCTGGCTCAACTGGTGGAGTCTGTACTACTGGGTAGACCTTTATCGGCTCCGGTATGACCTCTTCTTCTTCTTCTTCGGCTCTTCCTCCTCCTCCATCTCTTCGTATTCCTCTGTCTCCTCCAATCCCATATTCGAGTCAGCATCATCATCGCTACTGTCATCACCCTCTCCATCACCATCATAAACTATCTGCTGGCCTACCTCGTCCTCTGCATCATCCTGGTCCTCAGAAAAAATCCATGCTCTCCTCCTTTGACATAGGCTCTGCCTGGCCTGCGCTGGACTCGTCTGAATCCATGTCTCTACCCTCATCATCGCGCGAGGCTGCACTATCTCGGTCCTATCGCTCAAATTCACTATCTCATGAATACGGATACTGGCATGGAGCCTCAGTATCCGTAAAGGGGTCAACTTCTTTGTAGTATCCTTTTGAACATGGGTGCCATCTGATAATAAGGAATAGATATCAGAAAGTGAAAATAAACTGTAAAAGTTCATAGGCCCTAAGAATAACTGAATCCTCAAAAACACATGCTAATAAAATGAAAAGTCCATAATTTCATTTCCAACATAGGGTAACATCCAAAACAATACATATGATAACATCCAGCATACAATAATATCTAATCAAACATACAATAAACCAACACTTAGTTTATAACAAAGTTTGGATAAAACTCCTTGACGTGCTTTTCCGTTTCCAAAGTACAGACATTTAGGTTCTCGCTCCATTGTATTTTGAGCAGCTTCACAATCTTGCTCCGGAGTCGCTTCTCTTCTTTATCAACCACATAGACTGGATATCGAATCACAGTTATGTCTGGTTCAATCTCAAGATCTTCTTAAACGGATGGTTCCAAAATCAAAGACGGGTCGTGAACACACTTCCGAAGATGGGATACGTGAAAAATGTTATGAATCCCTGCCATCCTTTCTAGTAGTTCCACTCTATAGGCAAGTGATCCAATCTTCTCAATAACACGAAAAGGTCCTACAAATCGGGGAGCTAACTTCCCAGTTTTACCAAATCTGATTGCTCCTTTAATAGGTGCAATCTTCACAAACACCAGATCTTCAACAGAAAAATTAAGATCCCTTCGCCTCTTGTCTGCGTAGCTCTTTTGTCGATCATGGGCCTCTTTCATTCTACTCTTAACTAACTCAACCTTCTCAGTTGCCTTTCAGATCATATCTAGACCGAGAACAAGTTTATTACTGGACTCAAAACAACAAGTTGGCGACCTGCACGGTCTTCCATAGAGAGCTTCGAAGGTGTCATACCTATACTGGCTTGATAGCTGTTGTTGTAGGAGAATTATACTAGATGCAAGTGATCTTCCAATGATCCTCCAAAGTCAAGAATACATGCTCTCAACAGGTCTTCTAAAATTCGGTAGCAAAAGAACAAAGAAGACAAGATTATATACCATTGAGATGCAACATTAACCATCAACAGAACCTTCCCCGTATACTTGCTCAAATCCACATCATTTCCCTTGGCATCCTGAAGAATAAGCTTATGATAATACTGATGTTGGTGTAAACCAATCAAAAACATAAAAACGCTTTATTTGTATCCACATATGCATTCTAGCGACTCATACTACAAACAAATTCACCAGTACAAAACAAATACTAATCGAAACCAACACGTACTTCAATAATCGAGATTAAAATCCAGCAAAAAAAAAATCACAAATTCACAATCAAACAACAAAAATTCAAAATCAAAACACATTAAAAAGGGTAAATATTTTACCTTGACAGTGAAATCATGAACAGATTGAACTGATTGAGAAGCCATTTCAGATAAGAATCTCGAAACCAAATACCTTGGCGAGGAAATCAGATTAGAAGCAGAAAACGAAGAAAGTGTGTTGCTCGGTGTTCTATCTGAACAACTGCTTGAACTGTTTAACTGGAAAGGGTTGATTTTTGAGTACAGAAGGCACGAAGCTGAGATATTTATCGAATTTCTTAAACAAAGGAATCGTGAGCAAAGCATATGCTTAGGTATTATAATAATTTTATTTTTATTTTATGAATTTTTTACCTCTACGTTTCTTCAAAGTAGAGGACTTTCGGCAATCATTAGCATGTTTTGTGGCGAGGACCCGTTGTTGTTCGGTTTTTACAGCAAAAATCGAATACAGAGATGGCAATCCAGATGTAAATGCATTGATTAGAGATTATTGCACATTTATATCTGGATTTATTCGATTACATTTTTTAATAATGTGGTGCTAAGATCACCCCAATTTACTTTTCCTATTACCACAACTAAAAAATACCATAATAATTACCTTTATACTCTTTCTAATACCTTACAAAAATAAATAGGGGCTATCACCATTTATACATATTTCTCCCTCTCAGCTTCAATTCGTCTGTTCTTTCTCTTTCGAAAATCCTAGACTGCCATGATTTTTGTTTCCAACGTGTTCATCCATCTTTTTCTTCACTGAATTCTACGCTACTACAAAAATGAGGGGATGCAAATAAAAAAGTTGTGAATAAAGATCGAATTTAGCAAAATAAATGAAGTGAAGATGAATTTTGAAGTCGTGAAAAGCATGGGCGGTAAAGGAACGAATGATTAGGGTTTTTATATTAGGCTTGAATACGTGTATTTCAGTAATCAATGATTGAGTGAGAGATTAGAAAGTGATCAACGTGGTATTAAGAAGCATAGAAAATTTATTGTGTTTTAATTTTTAAGTTGTGGTAATAGGAATAGGAAATTGGGATGCCCTTAGCACCACACTTTTAATAATAAAAACCATTACATTCATTTTATCTTCTCCAACGGATCGACCCCTTCATTCATCTACATACACCGCTTAATTAATTTTCATTCATGTGCATGCAAAACATTGCATGGTTTACTTTTTCGTTGGATGTTCATTAAATTCACGAGAAAACGCAAAATATGTCACTCCAAAAAGGTTAAGGGGTCACTTTCTTCTAAAAAAAAAAATTACTAAAGGGAGGATTATTTAACATAGCCCCCTTGACAATTTATTAAATATAGACCAAAATGTCCTTCTATTATTTAAACTTAATTACATTTTACTGTTCGTTAAATCCTAATCGTCTTTTTCTTCTTAGAGTGAACAATTAATCATTTTTTTATGTAGGAACCAATTCCTAACGAAATTTCTAACTTTGAAAAAAAAGACAACATGATTTTCACTCAAAAAAGCGAATGGCATGTTGAATTTGTTGAAGAAATCACCGAAAAGGTAACAATTTACTGAGAAAAACGGAGGCCTGTTTTCGATCATCTATCCAAACTTTGTACTGAATTTCAGTATGTTCTTGTCGATTTTTACTGTAATTCATGTATTTAAAATGGAGGGTAAAATCAAAATCTCCCGATTCTCTTATCTAAAAATCCTGGAACTTCCTTTATTAAACTCATATTGAAAACCTCTTTAATCATGTACCAATGTTGTGATATGCGATTCAGTCCTAGAGGTCGTGTGAAACCATGAGCCTAGGGTTTTGACTACAGGTCGATTTAAATGATGTGCCTGTGTTGGAGAGTGTAATTGAATTTGATATGATATCGAAGTACGATTTATTCTCTCGTTTGTCACTCCGAAGTTTGAAGTTTGTTGCTGGGTTCTGAGATCGACTCGAAGGGTGATTGTTCCATTCCGAGAGATTGTTTGTTGGAGGAGTCGATCGAGCAAGTTCATGATGTTTGAGCTTGTGCCTTGTATAGAAGTTCGTCCTACTTTGTCGGGACGAATCGTGAAGACGTATGTGTTGATTGTCGTTCCCGTTCCCTCGGGTGCTCTCTCTATGAAGCGGGAAATAACGTTGTCATCGCTCGACATATGTTTCCGTTAATGGCGTTTCCATACGGGCTTTAGTTTGACATCGAGATTTCATCGTTCAATTTGATCTTACAATTCAATGGATTGGACAAGATTGAGACTTGCCATATTGAGACTCGTGAGTTGATTTCTCTTTTGATTGTGACTTACCATGTTAAAGGCTTAGTTAGATTATATACATGTGTAACATCTCATGTTTGGTCGCTATAACTTAATACTATGGGCGACTGCAACTTCCATAGCGATTAATGTCTGACCTCGGGGTGGGGGAATGTTATGACATAGTTAATCTATACGTGGCAGTATACATGATTCGTCAAAACTTAAATTCATCGAGTCATGGTTGCATGTTTGCTAAATTGGTTGCTTCTTGTTGAACTTAACTGGACCATGGTTATTACGACGGTAAGTCGAGTCGACAGAGGTTCAACTAGTGGACTAGTGGACTAGTCGTAGACTAGTCGAGACTAGTCGATAAATAAATAAATATATACATATACACATAATTATAAACTTCTAACTAATACACATGCATAAAAATTCAAACATGTACTAATAGTAGCTAATTTAATTAAGAAAAACAGTAGCAGGTAATCAAACAACAGCTAACTAACAGGAAGTTAAAAAAAATCACAAATTCACGATCAAACAACAAAAAGTCAAAATCAAAAGACATTAAAATGGGTAAATATTATACCTTGACAGTGAAATCATGAATAGATTGAACTGATTGAGAAGCCATTTCGGATAAGAATCTCGAAATCAAATACCTTGGCGAGGAAATCAGATTAGAAGCAGAAAACAAAGAAAGTGTGTTGCTCGGTGTTCTATCCGAAGAATTTCTTGAACTGTTTAACTGGGAAGGGTTGATTTTTGAGTACAGGAGGCACAAAGCTGAGGTATTTATCGAATTTCTTAAACGAAGGAATCGTGAGCAAAGCATATGCTTAAGTATTATAATATTTTTATTTTTATTTTACGAATTTTTTACCTCTACGTTTCTTCAAAGTAGAGGACTGTCGGCAATCATTAGCATGTTTTGTGGCGAGGATCCGTTGTTGTTCGGTTTTTATTGCGTGAGAGCGTTTGAATCGTTCAAGCGGCAACGTGGCTACTTGAGCAAAAATCGAATGCAGAGATGGCAATATGGATATAAATGCATTTGTTTAGAGGTTGATGCACATTTATATCTGGATTTATTCGGATACATTTTTTAATAATAAGAAGCATTACATTCATTTTATCTTCTCCAACGATCAACCTATTCATTCATCTGCATACACTACTTAATTAATTTTCATTCATGTGCATGCAAAACATGGCATGGTTTACGTTTTCGTTGGTTGTTCATTAAATTCACGAGAAAACGCAAAATGTGTCACTCCAAAAAGGTTAAGGGGGTCACTTTATTTTTTTTTACTAAAGGGAGGATTATTTAACATAGCTCCCCTTAACAATTTATTAAATATAAACCAAAATGTCTTTCTATTATTTAAACTTAATTACATTTTTACTGTTCGTTAAACCCTAAGCATCTTCTTCTTCTCAGAGTGAACAGTTAATCATTTTTTTCATGTAGGAACCAATTTCTAACGAAATTTCTAACTTTGATAAAAAAGACAACATGATTTTCACTCAAAAAAGCGAATTGCATGTTGAATTTGTTGAAGAAAGGTAACAATTTACTGGAAAAAATGGAGGCCCGTTTTCGATCATCTATTTTCGGTATGTTATTTCCAAACTTTGTACTGAATTTCAGTATGTTCTTGTCGATTTTTACTGTATTTCGTGTATTTAAAATCGAGGGTAAAATCGGGTTTATTTATTTATTTCTCCATTGTGCTTGGTCCCCCCTTAACAACATAATTTTTAATGGAGTGAAAATAAAATATGACCCACCCAACCCCCTCTTTATCTGTTTTGTTCGTTCATTTATGCATCCTTACATCATCGATTTTTGAGTTCATTGACGGTTAGGTAAGAGAGGAAGCAATTTTCAAGTAAAGAAGAGGCACATCGTAGAAGTAAGTCCTACTTACATGCTTAATTTCATGAATTATGTAAAAACCAGATCTAAACATTCTTTTTATTGTTTGAAGAAGTACGGATCTTAAGGCTAATCTGACACTAGAGATGGATGAATAATATCTACTAAATATTATGAATCATTTTAGGATCGTGATTTTAAACAATGCACAATTGACAATAACAAACGCAAACACAGATAACTATAAATGTAGCAAAGTAAAAATAGAGAATCAGAGAGAGATCATACCGAATATTATTATATTGATTCAAAGTTACCCTTCATCTAATCTCATACACACGCTTGTGTATGTTCCTTCTCTGAATGTTAAACTTTTGATGCAATCCCGATTTCAAGGCTTTGAAACAGACCTTCCAGATTTTTTAGGTTTTAGGTACACCTACTTGACTTTCGGGTTACAAGAACACCCACTTGATTTCAGGGCTACAACACAACTAATAGTGCTTGCGTAACGACCGCCATACATCATTGGTATTCATATAATCCAATAACGCGTTGTACAAGCGCTCGATCAATGTAAGAAGAATATCAAGAGAAAGAAATAGGATAAAAAAAGAAAAACGAACAAAAAGGAAGATAAAAAGAGAAGAGGGAAAGAAAACACAAAATATAATCACGAAATCTGGCGTATATCTCATAACGCATCAGGTAACACATAATAATAACAACCACAAATATAAAATATGTGAGACGGTAATAAATCTATTAACCACGTAGTCAGAGTACATAGGTTCATACAGTTATAAGGAACACAAACAGAGTCTATACAAGTGAAATAAACTCAACTGATAAATTATCTTTAATAAGAATACTTAACACAACTGAATAAACAATAAGAACACAAATATTAATATGATAAGATGTTTCCTCCTGCTAACCTGTCTACAAAGCTCTGATTATGCTCATACTTATTACTTAGCCTACTCATCAGCATTGTTGACGATTACGCAAGGTAATAAGAGGAAACATAAAACATTGGGTCAGACACCAATCTAGTGTGCGCGATAAACAAATTTCAAATTATTGTAAAATCAATAATAGGATATGGCACAGAGGGTGTAGAGAATCATACAAGTCTTTCCCATGCATCTACAATGTTAGCACATATAAAGATGTATACTATTCTATGATAATCATCATGGGTATAATTCTACATCAAAATACTAGGTGTGTCTAGATATCTGATTCGGTTATATCCACATCCCATGATATCCTTAAAATGGTAATTAATTAAGTAAGCATAGCATCCATCATCCATCCTTACATTAACTCACTCAATGCATTGAATATACAATAACATTATTGTTTCTTAATACTCAAGTCCATGTCACTCGATCGTCTAGGAATTAAGTTATATGTAACAACCCAAATTTTTAAACAAATAATAATTAATTAATGGATTAATTAATTGAGGAATAAACTGATAAAGTAATTGTTAATCGGAAAAATATTGAGAATTAAGCAAAATAGATTTTTTTTTCGTTACGTCCATTATGAAATTCTGATTCAGATAAACTTTTAGTTTGCATAAATCAGACAAGAAATGAACAAGTTATGATCAATCAAAGTTTGAAATTAAGTTAAAGAATTTAATTAATAAAGCAACGGTAAATGGGTGACCCAACCCTTAACTAGGTTGACACATGGGTCAACGTAGGGGTCGACACATGGATCGACCCATGTCTAAGGCAGGTCGACCCATCTTCGAGCTTGGTTCTGGATAATTGCTTGTTTATGTATTGTTGATGTGTCTTGTATGGTTTAGATTAAAAACCTAAAATCTAATGGCCTAAAATATAAATATAAGATATAATAAGTTTGGACAATAAATCTAATGAACTTGAACACTAACTCTACTATAAAAAGGCTACTAAACCCTCACTCTTTCCCCACATCTATTATTCATCTTCTTAGCCTCCACGATATAATATTTTGAAAATAAAATTAGAGAAAAAGAATGGGTGCTGTCAAATTATAAATCTGAAAGGATATTCTACTTCTACTTCTTATAGTGATTATTAATCTAAATAAAAATGGATTTTGACAATAAAATATATAAGATCTGAAAGCATCAGTGTTTATAAGTTTAATCTTTTACATGTTATTATTCATTTCAATTACTGTAAATTACCTACTTCTTTTGCAGTTATTACTTGTTTATATGTACATTCTTCTGCCTTATCCCCTTTTTGCTATTTTTTTTGCAGTATTATTATGCCTTTACCGTTTGAATTGTATAGAATTGGAATAATATGAAATAATGTTAAAAGAGGAATTGGGCATATTAGAATTTGTGAATTATGGGCTATAAATTGGGATTATTATAAAGGAAGAATATTTAAACATAAATAGGTTGCACTTAATTATATATTAAGTAGATATGTAATAGGTAAACATGTTATTTGACATTGATTTGTGAACATGACATTGATTTGATAAACATGTTATTTGACATAGATTGTAAACGTGTTAATATGGCATTGATTGGAAAACATATGTTTGACATTAATTTGTAAATATGTTACTTTGATTGGAAAACATGTATTCGACATTAATTTGTAAATATGTTAATATAACATCGATTAGGAAAATGTGTTATTCGACATTGATTGTGAGCATGCCATTGATTTGGTAAACATGTTATTTGACATTGATTGTAAACATGTTAATATGGCATTGATTGAAAAACATGTATTTGACATTAATTTGTAAATATGTTAATATGACATTGATTGAAAAACATGTAATTGACTTTATTGGGGTAAACATGATAATTTGGCATTGATATTTGAAAACGTGTTAATTGACACTGATTTGTAAACATGTTAATTTAGCATTGATATCGGAAAACACATAATTTGCCATTTATGTTCATTCGACATTAAAATGGAAACATGTTCATTCAATGTTAATTTGACGTTAATATGGAAAAAAAGTTAATTGTACTTAATATGACATTAAGTAATATGTATTGGAAAGCGTGTTAATTGGAATTAATGATGCTTAATTGGACATTAACATGTAAATGGAAAACGTGTGAATGAGAATCAGATCTATATCAAGTAAAACATGATACTGTAACTTGTAACTTGTAATCCGTATCTGTAAACATTTAAGCAGGTGTCTGTCAAATTTGGGAAGGGTGTAAATAATCACATTTAATAAGAAATGTCATTTACAACCTTGGAATATTACATAAGGTTATATTAAGCTTATTGATGACCTTAAACCTGCTAAGTTAAACCTGTTTGATTAATAAGTTAAGAGGTTCATGTCTGCTGTTAAAATATTAGGGGGACTCTTAAAATTCTAGTTTGGGGGCCAAGCCTAGGGGTGGTTGATGTCAATCTGTTGTTTACCCGGAACCCACATCAATTGGTACTTTTCTATTATTAAATGACTCTTGCACTAGGTAGAGACTATGGCACGTTATACTGATGGATGATTGTAAGATGTTCAAATTCTAGAGGTGAGTACAGGCACGTTTCGGTGGAGTCATGAGCGTGCATGGGTCTGATTGGGAAAGCTAAAATGCTGTAACACTAGCGGATAAGGCTGTATCTTTTAAAGTTTATGGGTTCGGGACTGATATCCCTGAATGTAATGGTTGGCAAAGTACATTCTTATCTGTTAGGAAGCCGATCAATAGGTAGCATTAGGAAAAATCATTCCTAACTACTTGTTTCTGTCTGAATCTATAGAAGTGCAAAGTAGTCAAATTGCCTGATCCGATTATTATTATTATTATCATCATTATCTTTCTATAAGAATAGCTAGTCCTTATTATCAATTCATAACAGTTATTGTTCACCTTTAGGTATATACAGACACTTACCTTTTGTGACACTAGAACCACTATTTATTTATTTTACTTAACCTATCAAGTCAAACTGGTAATCATAGCAGCTCACCAGGCTTCATGTCTGACACATTTCCTTTTTTCTTTTCTCTTTTCTTCCCCCAGGCTTACAGGAGAAAGTATATAGTCCAGCTTTCTTTATTAGCTTTGTCATGATGGATTTTTGCAAGACGGATTACTTCACGTTCTCTTTCCAAGGCTAGGTTGTATCTCTTTGACTATATTTGGAGAATAATATTATTTTACTTTAATGTTGTTTTTGACTGAGATTTTAAGGCATGACATTTTGTAACTATTTGGTTAAATGAAACAAAGATGGTTTTGTATATTTTGAAATGAATGTTTCTTCTTCCACTATAAAATTATTATTTTATATCTTGTGAAACTTTTTAGTCTCTGTAATATTTATGTCTCTATACCTACAATGCTCCGTACCTTCTTAATGAAAACCTCATATGGGTGACATTAAGGAATATGGAGTATTTCATTTGGTAGTAGAGCATAAGGTTACCAAGATCACTAAAGTTTTGTTTAAAAGAAAATGTTTTCAAAAGAAAGCGATTTTTTTTCAAAATCAAAAGTTACTTTTGAAAATAAAATATCCCCTATTTCCAATTAAAACTTTCCTTTGACTCTTTTTAAATCTTCATCTTTTTAGTTGAGTTATAAGGCATTCTATCTAAGCTTTCCTTTATAGGTTGAAAATTTGAATAATGGACAAACTCGTTTAGTTTAGTAGTTGGGAAAGGTCGACGTTAAAAAGGAATTCGCTGCTAGACAGATATTAAAAAGAGTTAATCATGGATATAAAAGGACAGTTTGAAAAGTAAGAATAACCTAAATTGATGGGTTAAGAAAAAGGAATGTATTTCCATTGTAGAGTTTGAAATTATATAGAAAACATCATTGCAAAAATGAATGGATTGGTGCGTAATAGGGGTTTTACCGTATTGTGCACTATCCTCCAACTTAAAGATAATTAAAAAGAAATATATTGCAATTACGGATTTCTATAGAATAGATTGTCTTGTGCTATTGAAATAGGTTTTTATACATTTTCGGTAACCAATCAATTAAGGGACTTCCAAAAAGGTGAAATTAAAGATGGCAAGTAAAATGTCAACATGAGTATACCAATGAAAAAAGGATTATAGGGAACATAAAAGCAGTAATAAATTGGACATTAAGAGAGAAATAGTAAAATTCAAGAATTGGTGGAAGAAAGAATGTTATCTATCTTTAGTTCTCGCTAGTTTTGCTATTTTATATAGGAATATTTTATCCCTTTTTCCTTGGATATATTGGTTGCGTGGGGCCATAGCCACGACAAGTTGAATCTTGTAGAGCGTCTGTATTGTAGGCTTAATGGAGCGGTCCTTTACAGATAGGGTAAATCCCCAAGGGTGTGATGATAACACTGGTGGCTGTTTTGCACTTAGGCCCTGAAGTAGTTTCTGAAACCCCATAGGGATTGGCTTGATTATCTGTTTATCTGTGGTTAATTGGGGTTGAAACTAGAAATCTTGATGTTTAGGGCATTTCTGAGTATGGATTAGGTTGTCATGATTAAGCCTCATATGACATATTGATTTACAATAAGGGTGTAAATTATGAGCCTAAAATATGACGTTGGCATTAATATGACATATGGACTTATAGGGAAAAGTTATGGGCCTAATATCTGTTAAGTATTTCTGGGAGCTGTTTTGACTGTAAGAAGGAGATGGTTAGGCTAAGTCATGCGATGGACTAATTTTTGATACTTCTTCCGACCCTTTGGGTCAGTCATGTTGATACCCTAGTACATCTCTAGGCAGTATCGGTTCAGTTCACTTTGTGCTATATATATTCCGAATATAATAAGTGGTTGAGAGATTATCTCTAGGATAGAGAGATTGGTTTTCAGATTTGTATTTGTGGTAATGCTAAACTTGTTGCATTTCGAATAAAGCACATGGTATAAGTGAGAATTGAGTTTCATGGTTTTGACTGGAATCCATCCTAGCTATGTGAATATACCATCAATGGATGGGTTGCAAGCTTAGACAAGCTATCAGTATAATAAGTCGTCTCAGATGTTGGAAGGAAAGTGGGATTTCTTAGGGGTATGAAACTCGAGTGTTGACCTGTGAAGGACTAATTGGTTGGAATATTTTACTCTCTAAACCCTATCTTTTAAAAAGAATGGTGTGACTCTTATGTTGGAGCCTTCCACATGTATTTTAAGGAAGTAATTGGACTTCGGTTGTAACGAAAAAGTTTTCAAAAAAAGCCAAGTAAAAGGATTTTTGAAATAATTGTGTTCCTAGACAAGAATATAACAAGGAGGTGTTTTATGAAAACTTGTGTAACCACTTTGAGTCGAAACTCCATATGTATAAAGTTTTAAAGAACAGGAACTTAGAAAGACTAATGTATTTTGATATGAAAATTGTATTTTGGAAATTTCATAAAAGCAACTATACATGTTTCAAAAAGAATCTTTTGCAACTAAAATTTTTCCTCATTAATTTTTTTCAAATAAGGTTTTGAAAAATTATATTATATTATATATATATATAAAAAGTGGGGCGGTAAGTAGGTTATTATGTGGTTCCACAATATAAGCGAAATGAGCCAAGGAAAACAAGATGGGTAAGTAAAGACTAGAAATGTGGAAAGGAGGAAAAGTGTGACTTTACCTGTAAGATTAAGGTGAGCTTTTGGATTGGTTCACTTGAGAGTTTCTCCCCGAAGTAACTAAAATAAGTGAGAAGAGAGAATTACACCGAGGGATTCAAGTTTCTTACCATATTCTTTTGACAAGTATTTCCTCTTTAATATTCTAACTGACGCTTCTTCCTTTGATTAGGAGCTTCCCTCTAGTATATCCTTGGGAATTGTATATCTTAAGATTTGAGCTTATAGATGATAAGATATGGTTGAAATATGTGTTTGAGACATGTTATGTTTGATGGTTGCAAGTGGATGCAAGTGTTTGCCAGTGAATACGATGGATGCATATACACACACTAGACACCAGATTAGGGATCAGCTCAAACACTTACATATTGCATATGGATGTTTGTGCATTTTAATTTATTTTCACTATGGATGAAAAAAATGGTTGAATCATCACTTGGATGTTGCATTTTGGTGAATGGTTGTTGCACACATATAGAATTTTATATGTGTCATTAGAATTCTTTTGCACACATATTGGATGTAAGACGCAAACATGAATTGCATTAAGAAGGGAGGTCATTTGAATTAGTAAACCATCTAATTTTCGCATTAGCTTAGGGACATATAAACGACACCTTTTCATATGTTCATACAAAGCATTAGAAATTCTAAGGACAATGGATGCTAGTAGATGTTGGTTGAGTAGATGGGTGTTAGGATTCATAACATTCTTCTAGCCTTGGAAATTCCGGGGACGAAATCCTTTAAGGAGGGGAGAATGTAACAACCCAATTTTTTAACAAATAATAATTAATTATTAGATTAATTAATTAAGGAATAAACCAATAAAATAAATATTAATCAGAAAATATTGGGAATTGAGCAAAATATATTTTTTCGTTGCGTTTGTTACGAAATTCTGATTTAGATAGAATTTTAGTTTGCATAAATCGAACAAGAAATGAACAAGTTATGATCAATCAAAGTTTGAAATTAAATTAAAGAATTTAATTAATAAAGCAACGGTAAATGGGCGACCCAGCCCTTAACTGGGTCGATAGATGGGTTGACCCATGTCTAAGGTGGATCGACCCACCTTCAAGTCTGGTTCTGGATAATTGCTTACTTATGTATTGCTGATGTGTCTTATATGGTTTAGATTAAAAACCTAAAATCTAATGGCCTAAAATATAAATACAAGATACAATGAACTTGGATAATAAATCTAACGTACCTGGACATTAACTCTACTATAAAAAAGGCTACCAACCCTCACTTTATAACGACCTGCAAATCCGTATTATCTGAGTTTACTAAAACAACACGCATCCAACCCAAATTGCATGGAAATACGAGTCACTAGGGTTAAAGAAATAGAAATAGATAGACGATAGAACAAAAGGAAACATCAGAATCTCACCGCGGAACTAATAAAATATATTATATAACATATCCATTTGAATACAAAATTTTGTATCATATATACATACCATCATCAAAGCACAATACAATATTTGATACAGCGGAAAGAACTCTCAAATCACTAACGGCGAAGCCTCCTGCTTCAAGCTCCTCCAAGTGTATCTATAAAATCCTGAAACACTTGACTGACCATACAAATTTGGGCACCCAAGAGTTTACGGTAAAACAAACAAAATAAATCTGGGTCAGTTATGGGACTGGTGTGAGTAAACTCCAACCATGTGGCTTAACTTTGAAAAACCTTAATTTTGAAAAGAAAAGGTAATTGTAAGACCGACACACACATAAATACATATGGTTTTTACCTTACGATAACCAAAACATTTTTGATATCAAAATCCCGTGATATTATAATAATGTCTAATCAAATAAATAACCATCTAACAGAATGCTTGCATCTCACGCCCCACGTACATAGTATAAAATCAAAACCCGCAGGGCGCTTTTTGGAGATTGGATTCCAACTACGACAAGGTATGGGATCACCTCCCGATCAGTGTACTCTAGAGCGGATACACTGGGGTTCAACAAGAACATCTTGCAACTCGGCCACACATTAACGGTCACTCATTCAGCTTGAGTGGACCGAATGTATTATCACCCACGGTTGCTGGCCCTCCAACCGTAACCCGCAAGATATAGAATTGAAATAAGAACAAATGAATTTTTCTCTAGATCAGTGATAATACACCCTGCTTGGGTATGACCCAACTAGCCATGTTGCTTGCCTGATTTTCATCATTTTCCGGTTATAAGGCTTGAGGCTATGTTTATCTTTTTTAGAACATCTGGCAACATTCACTTTGAATGTCACATCGTCAAACCCGTCAAATCACAAGTTGATCTTTCAAAAATACTACTGGTATAAAGAAGCTAAGAGAAACGAATTCCTCTGCCACCAAATGTAAAACCTTGAAAAGATAGTCTTATGTGATCTATTAGGAATACTCTGTCAGACATTCGTCGATACAAGTTATCTTGGGTCTGAACAAACCGAAGGCACTATTCCATCAATCCATCTTAGGTAATTTCTACCTAGGATTAACAGAACAGCCCTTGCACTTTACTCCATCTTCAATTATTTTTAGCATATCTAATTCGCAATGTCTATTCCTATACGGAGTGGTTTTCAGATAATAAATCCGACCACTACAACAAAAAACACTTTTCGCAACAGGCAATATCTGTTGCAGTAGACCAATCGCAACAGGCCCGCGCCTGTTGGTATAGCCGAAGTTGCAAAAAGTCAAACAACGTTTTCTGCCTGTTACAATAAGACGTTGCGGTATACTTTTTTGCAACTGGCCTTTGTTGTTGCAACAGATCATTTTGCAACAACAAATAACAGTTGCAAACCTATTATAGGCATTCAATAAACAAGATACTACAACTATTTCTGCCAGTTGCAATTTGATTATTTACAACACAACATGCCTGTTGCAAAATTCAAAAAACTCATTTGCCTCCTACAATCCACCATCATTGCATTTAATAATATAATAATGAAAGCATATATTATCAAAAAATAAGTAAATATGCATTTCCAATAACATTCACTAAATAAGTAAACATATATTATCAAGAAATAACATATATTTTATTTCAACAAAAATTCAATACTACATACGATTGCAGCAAAAGTTCACAAAATTTCCACACGCTATTCACATATAAAATAATTTCTATTCTCTACTTTAACAGATTTTCTGAAAATATTATTTTCTATGCAGCTCTATCAGAAGCATCCATCATCGTAAGAGAACACACTCCATTAACGAACCTCTTTACATGTGTACGGTTCAACGAAGTGGATCGTTTTACTTCACGAGATCAACTCAGCTTTCCGTATGTTCTATGATGCCTAAACATATCAGGAGTCGATATGTTCCCAATATTTTTCCACATTTCACTTTTTCCTAATGTTCAGAAATAAAGAAATAGAAACAGAAAAAGATAACGAATCAGTTGATCTAAAAAAAATTAAGCTAATAAAAAAGCTTGCTTATCTACAAAGTTGACAATCGATTTTCTTGTCAATTTTAGCTGGCCAACTTGATTTTTCTGTCAGCTTCTGATTCTTGCCTCGCAAGACCTGCATGAAATAATCATACGATTGTGAACTAAACAATCTTTATGCACGTCAAATGGGAACACAATAAGATTTTTCCTTTTATATTTAGATGGATCAAACAGGAGAACAAAATAAGGCAAAACGACAGTGCAACTCTAACGGCTTTAGGATATCAGTACAGTACTGGAAGCAGACAACCACCCAGTAAATGCATTGCTATAATAAGAGCTTATAAATACAGAGAATTTACTTAATAAAAAATACATCTACAATATCCAAAAATCAAGAGACTGAGCTTCTTATGAAGTAGTTTCAAGAGGCTGTCATTATCTATGATAAGAGTCTGCAAGGAAATTGCTGTATTTTATGAATTTAATCTATTTCAATTGAAGACTCTGTATCTGCTATTTCATGTATCTTGTGTTTTCAATTATTAGAAGGTGCAAACACAGTAAATTTCACATCAATATTCTCTTCTTAAGTTATAGTAAAAGACCAGAAGTTTCTTTTATTATTCATGTATTTATGATTGCATTGGAAGACTGGGTGTTGGGTTTGATATCAAATTTAGATCTTAAAGACTGCATACTATTTGTAATATATGTATCGTACTTGATGCAAGTACCATACATTTTTTTAGAAAAAAAACAATTGAAATAACCAACAACAACCAACATATGACAACAGTAAACATCAGTAATAAAAATCCTCACAAACAATATCTTGAGAAAAATAAATAAATTAGACTACCCTTTGAAATTAGATCCCATGCATTTCTAAAGTAGTCTATTAGGTTAAATTTTATACTAAAGGGTAACAATTAAATAAATTCCAGCCAGCGGTTCATGAAGCATTTGACTGTCTGTTGCACACTCAGCAGTGGTGAAAGGCATGCAAGAAGTATGCTGCCATATTGCGTGGGTAAACAATGAGTACAACATTGTACCAGCAATTGCACCATTTTAACCATCTAGCAAAACTGAGGTGCTTGCTTAGACCCAGAACTGAAATTTAAAACTGAATTTAGCTTATATTCTACTTTTTGATAATCCAACTGAAATCCAAACAGAATTGGCCGATTTGAAAACAGGATTGAAATCATACAATTTTGATATTTATGTAAATAATGAGCTTGGTCGCTTCTTTATGTGGACAGTTGTATCGATTTAATAAAATACCTTACATTACCTACATATCCGCTCCTAGTTTTCCCTTTAAACATATTTTTATAATAGATCAGTAGAGCGTTATTCTCAGAATTGACAAAATTCAGCCAGAATAAAACACGCTCATAAGATGACATTAATCAATTAAATCAAAATCAAAATTTACATGGCTGGATGATTTTTTTACCTTCCCCTTCCTAGAACAGGAATGGAATGAAAGCAAGAAATTGATCTCGGTTTATGCGAAAATGCAGGTTGACTTCCAATAAAAACCGAAGCTTCCATTGCGTGATTCATAATTCAACTCCTTTAATCTGAAACTGTACTGGCCAATAAGCAATTATTATTCCTACTTTTTATATATGAAGAGAAATACAGTGAAGTACCTTCATCCATATGCATCAAGACTATCATAAACATATGAGCGATCTGATTCTCTAAGCATGAGTAAAAGAACCGCTGCCAGTTATTGTTATTTCCCCATATTCTTCAAAGCATTTGCGTCACCAAACTTCTCAATAGCATCAATGAATTCCATGACCTCGATTTTGAAAGCTGTAGCAGGAGAAAATTTATGTGACATATATATCATTTGAGTCATAAAATATAAACTATAAACAGTTAAGAGAGGCATAAAGAGAAAATGTGACAGCCTTGTAAGAATTATTAGACTGTTTATTAGCAGTCAACTGTCAATTCTGGGTTGATCATGAGGCAGTTTTCTTCCTGTAAATATAGTCGGAACAAAAATTAATAAAAAGAAAAAAAATGAGTAGCTTGCAACTCACCTCAGCACAAAAACATATATAGTTTATTTGCTACTCTTTAATATAATTGTTAATGTTTCATATTAACGTTCATTGATCTACTCTGGTATGCACTTTATACACAGTTAAAAATGCAAATATATGTATGCACTTTGTAAATGAATTTCACCTTGTACAAATGAGATTTCCTTCGTAAACAAACCATATTCAACACTACGAGTTTGCTTGTTGTCTCACAGTTACTGCGGACCGAGATTTCGGCATTTTCATTTTTCTTAAATGCAAATTATTCAGATAGATATGAAACTAAAGGCATCTATTTCTTTATAATAAAAAAAGAAATGATAATTTAAATAAAATTGGAACCTGGAAAAATGCTTATATGTTGCTGCTCCCATAACAAACTTGTTAATCCCATGCCAAGATATAAGTTAAATTTGTCCTTTTGCAACATTATTTGAATCGATCACAACTCACAAGTTTCTCAGCTTGTACCTGAATGAAGAAACCAAGTAATTAAGAGTATGAACAAACAAAATAAATTAAACAATTATGACGTTAATTCACCTTAAGTTCTTTTTTTTGAATACGAAACTATTACGATGTTAATTCACATTGAGTTTTTTTAAAATATGAAACTAATAAATAAATATTCAGCTTGTGAATGCACCGAATCAAACCACATTAATAATACGAGACTAAAATATCATTGAAAATTAAGCAGTGCCTTAACATATCAAACTGCATCTAATCAGTCGAAGAAAAATCAACAGAAAATCAGGGACAAAGCGAGGTAGATAAGTATCATGTAGCAAACTTGAGGCATAACTAACCGCTGGTAAATTTGGTGACGGCAACCTTGGTGCCCTCGGATATAGCATGCTTAACGAGTTCACTAGGAAGCACAAGGCGAACAAAAGTCTGAATCGCCCTGGAGGTTATTGTTGGCTTCTTGTTGTACCTCACCAATTTAGAATATTCCTGAGCAAGCTTTTCAAATATATCGTTGATGAAGGAATTCATGATTCCCATGGGTTTGTTGGAGATCCTGGTGTAGGCTAACAATAAATGGAATGACTGCACCAAGTTACCATCAGTTTCACATAAATGGTAACATTATTACTATTAATGATGAAAACAATAATGATGAAAACATAAATGGTAACTTTAATCTGTATCCCACTATTCATCATGCGTTGGTCTGTGTTACCATCAGTTTCACATCAATAAGTTTTAACCCTAGACAACAATACGTTGATAATAAGTTGGGTATCAACTACTAATGATGAAAACAATAATGATACTATCATCATAATGTAAATTAACATTTTCCAATACAATAAATAAACAGCAAAACATAACCCTTAACTGGTAACTATTGTACAGTTTCAAAAGGAAAGGAAAGCATTGATAATAATAACGCTACAATACTTCTTAGTGCATATCATGAGCCAAAGCTATTGGAATGCCTTGTCTTTCCAGAAGCAACATAGGAACTCGGTACTTTGCATATATAAATATTCAATATAAAAGCAAGCGTCAGTTTGATAATAAATCAATGAAATGATACAAGAAAAAGTTGTTATGAAAAAGACTAACCAACCTAATCCAGTATTGGAAGAACGGCGATGACAAATGTAAACTAACAATAAAGGTATAGTGCCGAACAATGTTTTGTTGATGCACCATTAAGGCAAGAGATTAGAATTGTTGGTAATGATGAC
This sequence comes from Allium sativum, assembly GCA_030737875.1. NCBI lineage: Eukaryota > Viridiplantae > Streptophyta > Magnoliopsida > Asparagales > Amaryllidaceae > Allium > Allium sativum. The sequence goes on along the minus strand of CM060915.1, from coordinate 972,033,465 downwards.
AGTAACATAATTGGTATTTTATGCAAATAATTGGATAATTTCACAAGTGCATAATACTATAAGCAAATGCTTCAAATACCATTTGAAAACTTAACAAAAAGTCATGGATGACTTCAACTGGTAGCATCTAAAAAATGAATAAGAATTCAATTGGATGGTAAGGGAATATGATAAATAGCTATATTACACACCTTAAAAAATTGATTTCAGCAGTACAATTAAAAAAATAACTACGATGATGATGGTGATGATGATATACACAAAATGGAAGTTAAATAAAGTACCTTGCGTCGTTTAAAACCTCTTCCTTTGGTTGCAGCAATTGTGGTTGTAGGACTAATATTACCATCATTTTTACTCTTCTGAGGAATAGTAGCTGCCATATATAAGATAATGAAATTTTAAAATGTTTATAAAAATAGCTAAGATTATTGAATGATGGGAACTTAGTATTTGATGTAGAGTGAGTACTGTACGATGCCTTCGAAACAATGTTTTATATTGGATCTTGGCGTGCTAGCTTTCGTCTTCTGCTTGTGGAGGGGAAATAGTGTGATGGAGCAGTGCAAGCTCAAACGCACTAAGCTGCACACTCTTCTTCATGGATCCATGCAACACACCACAATATTCTTTGAGGTCCTCCACTAAAAGCTGCACACTAAGCCAATTTTCATTCCAATAAATGTTGCACTTAATACACGCGCGGGCACAAAGCTACACCTGCACAACACAAACGCACAAAGCTACACTTGCACATAATCATACTGCTATTTGCAACCCTTCATCACTTTCATCTTAATTTGATTTAATAACTTGGTGTTTTAAAATTGCAGTATTTCAACTAGTAACCTCATTTACATCCTAGTAGTTCAACCACTCAGGAATTAATAACAAACAACATATCTTTATCGCTTCAAATTTTAGTAGAAAATTATTTTGACATAAGTATGTTTGCGAAGGCTTGATTGAGTTCCCATCCTTTGTGGACAACAACTTGCTGTTACTGTTCGACTGCGGCTCGGTCGGATCATTAAAACTATGATTAAACAAATGCAGAGATATCAAAATTCGGGTTGCTTTCATAACCGCAGATTTCTATGATTAAACTTTCCATGCATAAATGAATGAAAGAAACAACCAAAACATACATAGGCCGATTGATATCAAAAATCAGGTTGCTTTTATTAGTTTATATAACCAGACTTCTAAAACTAAACTTTCCATGCATAAATGAATGAAAGATCTAGTCAATTCCTTAATGAAATTTGAAGCAATGTTCCAAATTTTAAGCTTCTGTGCATCCTCCTCTCATGACCACAAAAACACTCATTCAAACCATCTCGTTCAACACACAGCCCTTCCCACTGTCAACAACCATTTAACAAACTTCCACCACCTTCCTCTTCCACCCAAAAACATTCACTCAAACATCCACACTTCCTTGGTAATCTCATCACCACAATGCAAACAACAAGTTTAATTTCAGCCACTCTTCGTCATCCTCCAAGCATCGGACTCAATAAAAGGAACCTACTCCATCACAGTCCCTTCCTAGTTCAGCCGCATGTTCCTTCTCTCAATAAGACTTACTTCATCATCATAAACCCACACACGTCTTCATGGTGAGCATCTCCTCCTTCCCCTTACTGCCTTCATAACCCACCTCTGCAACCCAATCTACAACACTTTCTACCTTGCCAAGTCTATAGTGCCAGTCAGCCTCCATCACCTCAAAAAGCAACCAAACAACCTGCAATACAAATTTTATCTCTACTGCCCAACAAACAACAACCCAAAACTACCCCTGGCCGCCTTCGTTTAATGTACCATAATTGCATACAAGCCTGAGTCCTCTTTCCCCTCACTAGAACGCACGCCAGAACTAGTTTCATCATCCTCTATTGCAAACCTATAGCATCCTTAAAAAAAATAACCAGTAGCTTCCTTTTAATTTTTTTTTGAAAGCTTGTACAAAGCTGTAAGTCAGTCACCTTGGCCTCCCGTTCCTTGCCGTCACCCACCTTCGGTGACCTCTTCCGTGCATTGAACCATTACTCAGCCCCTCTCCTCCTCGTCTCATCGTGTAACTAAGTGAATTGAGAAAGAGTCAGATGAATAGGAAGGGCAATAGGCTAGATTGGAAGAGCAGAAAAGGTGGAGGGAGGCGAGATTGGGGAGGAAAGAACCAGGGCATTCGTGAATGGAGAGAAAGGGAATGATTTTGATTTTAGGGTTGGGGATTTTTGAAAGGTTAGAAGTTTAATGATGGTGGGACTAGAGAATGAGGTGTTTCGGAAAAAAAGAAGGAGGTCAAATGAAAAAAAGCGAGGGCGGGCATATAAAAAAAACGAGGCGGTCAGATGAAAAACAAAGGCGAAACGGAGTAAATTTCGACCAGATGCTATTGGCATCAAACAATAAGAAGTACAATCGCCAAAAATATAGTTATGGCACAAAATGTCACTTGTAAAAATATTGTTATCGCAGTTGGTAGATTACAAATGCTAAAAATATGTATTTTGCGAATGGCACAGAAGCGCGATTTTTAATCATTAACTAAATTTATAATTATTAAATGTTATTACTAAATATTAACTGTAATTTACTAGTTATCAACAATTAATTACAATGGTTTGTTACATTTAAGAAATAATAATTGACTATTATATTAACTAGTAATTATAAATTATTTAATCCTCAATTACAGTAATTGTGATATCAATCAATTATCGTTTATTTATTGGTTACAAATTATTTGATTGTCAATTATAAATGTCACTTTATAATAACTAAATTTTATTATTTAATAATAATTATTAAATATTAATCTTAATGATTATATAATTACTAGTAGTTAATTATTAAATAGTAAATATTTATTTAATTACTAATAGTTAATTATTTATTTATTATGAATTTATTTAATTATATCTTATATACTTAATATTTAAATACTCATATTTCAAATTAATTATTAATTATTATCTACTTGTTTTTATTATTTATTTATTTATTATTATTACTTATTTATTTTATTATTTTAAATGTTAATTATTATTATTTGTTAATTATTAGTTATTATTATTTAATTATAAGTTATAAATATCACTTTATAATACTTAAATTTTCTAATTTATCTTAATTATTATATAATTACTAGCAGTTGATCATTTAACAGTAACTATTTAAAATTAATTATTAAAAGTTAATCATTAGAAGCTAATACTTATTTTTAATTGTATGTTTTTCGCAACTGGCTTTACCAGTTGTAAAAAAAATACAGTTATTGCAAGTGGCGAAAACAGTTGCTAAAAATATTTATTCGCAACTGGCTTGGAAGCGTAGTTGCAAATAATATGTTTGTTGCAACTGTTAGGAAGTACAGTTGCTAAAAGTATGAAGTACAGTTGCTAAAAATACGCTTTTCGCAACTGGAAGAAAAAATATGTTGCTAAATCTCATCTATTGCAACTGCTATAATAGGACTGTTGCTAAATATCATTTACTGCAACTACCATGTGTCGCCCGTTGCAAATAGCTAGTTGCAACAGGGTATTTTTCTTGTAGTGAACCGGTCTCCTCGTACTGACAACGATGGTTAAAAAAACTTTGATAGTTGGTTATTTAACTATCAAAGAAAACAAAACATCCATTAAACGTCACTGGCCCTTTTAATATTTAGTTAATTAAACCACTTTCCAAATTCCTTTCGATATTCTATATAATTGATTTCTAGTTATCAAAACTTCTTAAAAATATTCTAGCCCTTTAAATTTTCGGAAAATTTCGCCAACATCTACTTTGTACGGCACAATCGGTACAACTACAAATCGCCTCTCTAGACATTTTCCATTCAAAAAGAAAATTAAAAAGCTAAGTGGCTTGCCCAATAGGCTTGACAAATCTCATATGGAATTTTAAACATGTACCTTTTTGCCGGTCATTCAATATAAAATCTTCATTTTCTTCATTCCATACATGTTTAACATGTATATGCCCATTCCCAATTTATTCCAACTCAATCCAACCACTTAACTCAATTTGCTAATTATTTCGCTAATTAGCTCTTTTACCTAATCCATCTTTTTATTTGAACATATCACGTTCATATCTAATTTTAATTTGTTTACAACCAATCGAATTCCATTTTTAATCCATGTTTCATATTCGATTTCGGATATGAATTTACAATTACCATTCACTTATCCAAAGTCAAACTCGATTCAAAATTGATTAACTAATTCTTCTTCTACTTAGTTAATCCTTAAAAAAATGTTTTTTGTTTCAAAAAAACCTTTCATTTACCCCACTTGAGTTCAATATTTATTTTACAACTCAAGTCTGGATTTTTAAAACAGAAATCCAAATTTGATTAACACAAAATCCTCCAATTTTATTTATTAAATCATTATAATTTATAGATGATTATGGCGCTGTTTTTCTGGAAATCTGATTTTGATATAACTCAAAATTTAGAAGACGAAATCCAGATTTTTCTCTTCCATTAGGATAGGTCCAGACGTTCCTTGTTTCACCAAATTCTGACTTATATTGAGTTATATATATACTCAATTGAAGTTCGAATCGTCAAATTACGAGCTAGCGCGCTACGGCGAGTTCGTTTTGATTAATTTAAATATAAACATTTAAACTTCGTAAATAAATTTCAACTCCATTTTCAATATTTTAAAATAATTCAATCCCATCATCCAAATCGGACTTAACAATCCCAATTGTTCAAGCTTGTCGATTATTTATTCCCACATTCATAACTCGGCTATGAATTTATTCAAAACTCAAATTCTATATTCAATTCCATTCCACTTGGAGTTAAATTACTTATAAAATTCGATCTAATCCAAATTCAGTTATAAATTCCTTTTATGGGAATAATCAATTGATTCAACATCCTTTACCATTACAAACTAATAGCATCCCTTGATAATAGTGAAGTCGTTCAAGTTGGGGTATTTTATTTACCTCTCAGACCTTGACCGACATATCTTGAGATAGATAAAAGCTTGTAATACAAAAACTCAATTTAAATCTCAACCTTTATTCCATTTCTTACATTTGGAATTCTATTTCCAAATTACTCGACGAAAATTTCTTTATCACATTTATAACCGTTGTTTATAAATTAACTTCCTTATTAAAACAAACTTTTATTTTAATAATCTATTTCAAACTCGATTCCCATTTTGGAATATTTATTTTTTAAAAACTTATATATATAAATATAAATAACATGGAATATATTTTCATATTTAAATTTTAATTTCAATTCGGTATAATCCTAATATCTTATCTGGAAATAGTTTATTATTTTATAAATTCGACATAGTCGAATTCTAATCATAAGCCGTGTGAATTTATTTTAATTCATTTTACATTTCGAACATCAGAATAAATTTCATCGTTTACTTTCCCCGAAACGATTTTAAATTATAAATCCCTTTTTAAAATCATACTTGAATTCACATTCCCAAATTATTCAACGATAACCATTTATAATTTAACTACTTGTTTTTTATTAAAACAAGTTTATTTTTCCTAGCCCGCTCGAAAATCATTTTCTATTTAAAAAAAATGAATTTTCCTTTTTAAATCTAAAAATCCCTTTTTATGATATTTTTAAATATCATATACAGGGCCAGTGATATTCAAACATCCAAAACACCCAATTGTCAATCACATGTTTTATAACACATCATATATGATAATTTATATGAAAACAAACAATAATAAATTTTTGAGGAACCCAGTTAGATAACTCCAACCTTTTTTTCTACATCCACAGATTTTAGACAACATAAATAATACCAATCCTGCTTCAAGGAAGGATATCACGGTATAGCAGGTCATCCACTCAATATATCGTGAGGCGATAGGGTCATCCGCTAATGGTACGGCGAAAAATATCCAATATATATATATATATATATATATATATATTAGCCATAACCACGAAGTCTAAATATAATTAATGTATATAATAACCACAATATTTTAATAAATAGCAATGCAACCAATCATACAACAAACATCATATAAATATTTGTATTAAATAAAAATTCGATTATAATAAATTATAATCGAACCAGAGAGTGAGTTTACTCACCTTGATTTTATTCGCGCTGAATACCCAGTTGAATTCCATTTCATCGCGACTATGGATCTTTCTGAATAAATCTACTTCAGACCTATGATTTATTTAATTTAATTATCGATTAGACATTTATTTAATTTAAATTAGCTTAAAAGAATTATTTTATGAATCTTTAATTTATTTAATGCATATACCTTATTGCCCTTGCAATTAACTCGAACATTAATGAAGCAAACTCAAAATCATCGATCCATCTTTCTAAAATCAGCCCCAACATACTGCCCACCCCACTACAACAATTCATCGAATAACTCACGAACACTCTCCATCTCATTTCACTGTCCTGCTTGCTATTACTGCGGCACCATCCCCTGACCCAACATCACTGCCTATTCGGTCCAGACACCCCTTCCTCACTGCTGCTACTGTCGTGCCTTACTACTGCATTGCTACTTCTTTACCACACAACTTTACGACATTGCTCCTCAGATCTCATCTTTAGCCTAACTCCAGGAAGTCGTGACACTGATACTTGAGTTCGACCCCGGTAGTGAAAAACAACGATGGTTTTTGTCACCAAACTTCTTCCCATCACCACTGCGATGTCACCCATAGTCCATATTAGATCTCGACAAGCTTCATCAATTCGCCCCCAATCCCAAGAAAATCTTTACTTCCAATTAGCGTCAATCATGACAGCCTAGCCTAATCCTTGAATCACAACTCGTAGCTTTAAGCTACAGTACTCATGTCGCACCCTTAATTCGCCAAAGACCGAGCTCAACGCCTTATATCAGTCGCGATTTCCATGAACACCACTTCTGATCCTTCCTTAAGTATCATGCAGGCCAACTCTAAATCTGCATCTCACGAATTCGAACACCCGATAGTCTTCTTGCATCAGATGGTTTCAAACGAGAAGGACTAGGCTTCTATTTTTTTGATATTTGGGATTGAATTAAAAAATAAAGATCGGGCATTTATTTGTTTTAAGTACTCGAAAGAGGGAAGAACAGGTGTTCTTTACTGAACCAGGAAAATAGAATTAAGGGAGGATCGCGATTTATAGAGGAAAAGGGAGCGGTTTGTTCTAAAGGAAGAAAGGGAATAACTTGTTTATATAGGCACGAACGAAGAAACATACGTACTGAAGCCATTAATTTTCTATCTCCATGATATCGAAGACGGGAAACAAATTGTATGTAGATTGAAAGAAAGTGACAGCGTAGTATAGGTCGGCCTCATATTTTTTTATTTTGATTTGATTTTGATCTTATCTATTTAAATTTATAATAATATATTTCACGGTTCCAAACTCCAATCGAGACACAACAACCGACGTTTCTAGGGTCTAACCACTATTCTAAACATGTTGAAACGAGCTTCAAAGCTGATTCGATCATCTCTAAAAGATATCAATTTTAATCAACGATTTAAATTAAATTAAATTATTTTTGAGTGTTTTCTAACCATACAATCAAACGATAAATCCAAATGTTATTGATTTGAAATCTGATAATAATACACTATTAATGGATCTGATGGAACTGGTTTTGTTGAGTTCTAAGATCGTTTGAAATTTAACTATTTCACATATTAATTAAAACTGATTAAAATATAATTTTAAATTCAAACAAATCAAATTCATCGAAAATAAAATTATTATTATTGATTCTAATTCAAATAGTAATTATATTAATCGACTAAATCATTTTGATTTAGTTTTAAATCTAAATTCAATTGTTTATTATTCCATACACGATAATTCGATATATTCGAAATTAAATCATATATCGATTATTAGAGCGAGAAATTCCCTATTAAAATTCATTTGTATTTCCAGTTCAACATTTAAAACTAATTTAAATGTTTAATATTAAATGACTAAAAATCCAGGATGTTACACACTATTTCCCCATATTTATTCTTTAGCTTCCTAGCCTCCACTATATAATGTTCTGAAAATAAAATTAGGGAAAAAGTCTAGGTGCTATCAAATTATAAATCTAAAAGGATTTTTTCTTCTACTTCTTTTTGGAAGGCCTTTTCTGGATCTACAACAATTTTATGTGAGTACTACTGTGATTTTCAAATTTCTTCTATGTTAATGTTAAAATAGATACAATAGTTGTTGTTGTGATTAACAATCTAAATAAAAAGGGATTTTGATAGTAAAATATATTGGATCTGAAAACATAAGTGTTTATAAGTTTAATCTTTTACATGTTATTGTTCATTTTAATTACTGTCAATTACCTACTCCTTATGCAGTTATTATTTGTTTATATGTACATTATTCTTCCTTATCCCCTTTATGTCATTGTTTATTTATAGTCTTATTATGCCTTTACCGTTTGAGCTGCATAGAATTGGAATAATATGAAATAATGTTAAAAAAAGGAATTAGGAAAATTAGAATTTGTAAATTATGGACTCTAAATTGGGATTATTATAAAGGAAGAATATGCAAACATGAATAAGTTAAACTTAATTATATATTAAGTAGACATGTCATAGGTAAACATGTCATTTGACATTGATTTGGTAAACATGTTATTTGACCTTGATTGTAAACATGTTAATATGGCATTGGTAGAGGTTTAAACGGGTCGGACCGGACAAGACGGGGCTGTGTCATAGTCCTGTCCTATATGGGTTTCGGACGGACACATATCGAACAAACATTAAGTTCGGACACTGTTCGTACGAGCCGGACAATAGACAGACAATATTCAAACAATAGAAAAACATCAAACATTTCGGATTGGACTGGATGATGTTGTGTCTATGTCTCGTTCTATAAGAGAATCGCATGGACACATATCAGACACCTTATAGCCTCGAATCGAGCTAGACAATGAACTATCATATCTGATATACCACCGTAGACATTGATTAGAAAACATGTATTTGACATTAATTTGTAAATATGTTAATATGGCATTGATTGGAAAACATGTATTCGACATTAATTTGTAAAAATGTTAATATGGCATTGATTAGGAAAACATGTTATTCGACATTGATTTGTGAACATGGGATTGATTTGGTAAACATGTTATTTGACAATGATTTTAAACATGTTAATATGACATTGTTTGGAAAACATGTATTTGACATTAATTTGTAAATATGGTAATACAACATTGATTGGAAAACATGTAATTGACATTAGTTTATATATATGTTTATGTTAATTTGAAAAACATGTTAATCGACATTAATTAGGGAGAGTATGTTAATTTGAGAAACATAGTAATTTGTCATTCATGTTAATTGACATTAATTTGGAGAATATGTTCATGTTAATTCAGAAAACATGCAATTTGTCATTTATGTTCATTTGACATTAATTGAGGAAAATATGTTCATTTGACAATTAATTTAGAAAACATGTAATTTGTCATTTATGTTCATTTGACATTTGATTGGGAAAAACATGTTAATGTTAATTTATTGGGGGTACACATGTTAATTTGGGATTGATATTGGAAAATATGTTAATTGACACTGATTGGTAAATATGTTAATTTGGCATTGATATCAGAAAACATGTAATTTGTCATTTATGTTCATTTGACATTAAAATGGAAAACACATTCATTTGACGTAAATTTGGAAAGCATGTTAATTTACACTAATACGGAAAACACATTAATTGTACTTAATATGACATTAAGTAATCTGTATTGGAAAACATGTTAATTGGAATTAATGATACTTAATTGAACATTAACATGCAAATGGAAAATGAGTGAATGAGAATCAGATGTATATCAAGTAAAACATGATACTGTAACTTGTAACCAGTAATCCGTTTCTGTAAATATCTGAGTGTTAAATACCAAGGATCAATTTTGCAGCGGATTACTATTAAATTTCTAAACCCTAGTTTAATAACCGATTAGTATTTGAATCAAAACGAGTACCTTTTGAATCTTGGAATTACTCGAAAGCGGTTATTGATGGAATCGAATCAAACACACAAATCAAAGCGCCTCTATTGAAGATCCACAGACGATGATCTCGACGGTGTCAAACAAATCTAGGAAAGGTGGAATTTTGGTACTAGCCAAATTCAGATTAGGGTTGAATGAAATTTCATGGTAGATCGAATAATAATCAGAAAGGGATCGACCTTTCCTTTTATAAACAAGCAATACGAAATTTAAGTCCATATTATTTACTAGTTCTCTATATTTAAAATAAAAGAAAATGTCAACCATTTGATTTCCCTTTTATTTTAAGTAGTTCTCAGCTTATTCAACGTCCTTATGTGTGACCGTATAGGTTACCATAACGTTGGAAATAATTTAAACAATATTTAAATTATAAACAGTGAGCGGCATCTAGTAGTACATCACTGTTACCCAAGTTATAATAATATCAATGATTCGATACAATCCTTTTGTGACCAGTGTATCAATGTAATATAATCTTTTTAATCAGTATATCCAGGATTAACCTCAAGGCATGGAACATATCATCCTCTTTATAATTTAATCCGTTTATCTTGATTGATGAGTAAACTGTATATAAACAAATCAATATTTGAGCACGGCCTTGCATTTTATAGTCTCACTCAGTCAAGAGGCCCATGGATAATTCTCTCTCTCTCTCTCTCTCTATATATATATATATACATATATTTGTAGTGTTAAATTCCATCTAGATCATTCATAATTTTATTCGATTTGAGATGTATCCAATAATCACGTTTATCATCAACTCAGTTACGATTAACTTTTGATGATATCAAAAAACTAATATATTTGAATAAAATTATAATGATTTCAGGTCTTAGGACCATTACATCACTGTCACTATGAGAATTACTTACGATACTCTTAATTATATTCCACGTAGTTTTCTCACGTTGGGTCAGCCCAATATGCTATTCTCTAATATATATTTATGTCTTGACATTAATATCACGTATATTAATGATCAATGAGATGTGATCATCAGTCAATCAACATACTAATATCAACATTTTACTGTTGTCCTATATAAACAATAAAACTTGACTAGGAAAATTTAAGAATTACAATACTCAACATATTATATAATCTCAAGTTCACAAGTCTTACTCGAACTATACAATTCCGTATTATTATTCTAAGGACTTCTATTATGTTAATATTTATAGTACGCAGTAAATATAACATAACAGAATATTTTATTCCAAATAAATTATAATACTAACAATGTTATTATTATTATTCACATCAAACAGATTGCCTCTAGGGCACATACACTAACAATCTCCCACTTGCACTAGAGCCAATCACTCATGTATCAAATACCCATGAAACAAGTGTGACTATCATTCTTTTGCTGCGATAAAGCTTTAGTTAGTGGGTCTGCAACATTATTATCCGTTGGGACTCTACAAATATGTATATCTCCTCTATCAACAATTTCACAGATGAGATGGTATCGTCGAAGTATGTGTTTGAATCAGCGATGTGATCTAGGTTCCTTAGACTGAGCAGTGGCCTCATTGTTGTCACAATAAAGATCTATTGGGTCAACAATGGATAGAACAACAGAAAGTTCAGTGATGAATTTCTTAATCCAAACAACCTCTTTAGCAGCTTCTGAAGCAGCAATGTATATAGCCTCCAGAGTTGAATCAGCGACTATTTCTTGCTTTGAAATTTTCCAGCTAATAGCAGCACCATTCAGGAAAAACACATAACCGGACTATGACTTGTAGTCATCTTTATCAGTCTGGAAACTAGCGTATGTGTAACCTTCTACCATTAATTCCTCTTCGCCTCCATATATCAAGATCGAGTCTTTAGTCCTTCTCAAGTACTTAAGAATGTTCTTGACTAATGTCCAGTGACTTTCTCCTGGATCAGATTGGAATTTACTTGTCATACTTAGAGCTTAGGAGACATCTGGATGAGTGCACAACATTGCATACATGATTGATCCAATTGCCAAAGCATAAGGAATCAGTTTCATGCGTTCCTTATCATTTGATGACTTAGGACATTGGGGCTTAGAAAGTGATATACCATGTGACATGGGTACATATCCTTTCTTTGCCTCTTGCTTGCCAAATCTTTTTAGCACTTTATCAAATGTACTCTGACTTAGGTCTATTAACTTTCTTGATCTATCTCTATAGATCTTTATACCTAAAATATAGGTTGCCTCGCCTAAGTCTTTCATTGAGAAATTATTTCACAATCATGTCTTCACCGCTTGTAATGAATTAGCATCATTCCCAATAAGTAATATATCATCCATACATAATACTAGGAATATAATGTTACTCCCACTAATTTTCTTGTATACACAAGGTTCATCTTCGTTCTTAATGAAGCCAAACTTTTTGACTGTTTTATTAAAACGAAGATTCCAACTCCGAGATGCTTGTTTCGATCCATATATGGATCATTGTTTACATACTTGTCTAGCTTCCTTTAGATTGACAAAACCTTCAGGTTGTGTCATGTACACATCCTCGATAAGATTCCCATTAAGGAATGCGGTTTTGACATCCATCTGTCAGATTTTGTAATCGTAAAAGGCTGCAATTGCAAGCATAATCCTAATGGACTTAACTGTACCACTGGGGAGAAGGTTTCATCATAGTCAACTCCTTGAACTTGTCTGAATCCTTTCGCCCCCAATCGGCCTTTATAGGTTTGTACTCTATCATCCATGCCAGTTTTCTTCTTGAAAACCCACTTACACCCGATTGGTTTTACTCCGTCAGGTAGATCAACCAAAGTCCATGCTTGGTTGGTGTACATGGAATCCATTTCAGATTTCATGGTTTTAAGCCATTTCTCATATTCTGGTCCATTCATAGCATCTTGGGCTCATCTTGATCTATGAGCATTACATCTCCTATTTGAGTTATTAAATATCCAGAATATCTATCGGCCTCATGACGTATTCTACCAGATCTACGAACATTTTGTTAATTTGAGCAGGTTCGGTTTCCACAACAGATTGTGGTTCTTGCTCAATTTCAAGTTCTGGTTCAATAATATCTTATGGTTCTCGAACTTCTTCGAGTTCTACTATATTCCCATTTGTACTTTTAGAGACTAGATCTCTTTCCATAAAATTACCAGTTCGAGCAACAAACACGTTATGCTCTGAAGGTTTGTAGAAATAATATCCTTTTGTTTCTTTTGAATATCCCATAAAATAACACTTTCTGATTTGGGTCCGAGCTTGTCAGAATTAGGAAGCTTAACAAAAGCTTCACATCCCCAAATCTTTATATAAGAGACATTGGGACATCTCCCTGTCCATATCTGATATGGTGTCCTATGAACCGTTTTAGTGGGAACCCGATTAAGTATGAATGCAACTGTTGTAAGAGCAAAACCGCAAAAACTTGTTGGAAGATCTGTATGACTCATCATTGATCGTACCATATCTAATAAGGTGCGATTTCTCCTTTTGGATACACCATTCCATTGTGATATTCCTGGTGGAGTGAGTTGTGAAACAGTTACACACTCTTTCAGATAATCATTAAACTCTTGGCTTAAATATTCTCCTCCTCGATCTATTCGAAGAGTTTTTATATTCTTACCAAGTTAGTTTTGAACTTCGTTCTTGAATTCCTTGAACTTTTCAAAGGATTCTGATTTGTGTCTCATAAGATACACATATCCATATCTACTAAAATCACCAGTAAATGTAATGAAGTAATAAAACCCACCTCTAGTTGATGTACATATTGGTACACATACATCACTATGTTTAAGGGCCAATAGATCATTAGCCCATTCAATGTGTCTAGTAAAAGGGGCTTTAGTCATCTTGCCTAATAAACAAGATTTGCATTCTTCATATGATTCAAAATCAAATGAATTCAAAATTCTATGTTTATGGCGTTTTGATGTGCGTTTCTCGTTTATATGGCCTAATCGACAATGCCAGAGGTACGTTGAATTCAAATCATTAGATTTAATCCTTTTGGCATTAATGTTATAAACTGGCATATCAAAATTAAGAACATAGAGACCCTTAACCAACAGTGCACTTCCATAAAATATCTCATTTAAATAAAATAAACAACATCCGTCTTTTATTATAAATGAAAATTTTAGCTTGTCCAAACAAGATACAGAAATAATATTTGTTTTAATGGAAGGAACAAAATAACAATCTTCTAATTTTAAAACTAATCCAGTTGGTAAGGACAAGTGGCAACTTCCTATGGCTAATGCGGGAACTTTTGCTCCATTTACCACTCGTAAGTCCACTTCTCCTTCTGCCAAGTTTCTACTCCTTTGGATTTCCTGCAAATTGACACAGATATGTGATCCACATCCGGTATCTAATACTCAAGATGTATAAGTAGATAAATTGACATATATAACATTTACACATGAATTGGGCGAAGTCAAACTTCCCTTCTTCTTCTTTAGATCTTCTAAATAAGCATAACATTTGCGTTTCCAGTGACCCGGCTTTCCGCAGTAGTGACAATCACCCTCTTTGGGAACCCTCCTTTAGGCTTTGATGCCTTTTTAAAATTCGTCCTATTAGCAGTCTTCTTAAGCTGCTTTTTCTTGTTTTCGCCCTTGCCCTTAGCAGTTTCCTTTTGTACCATCATTATGGCAGCCGATTCTGCTTTCTTTATGTTATTTTCAGCAGTTCTCAACATGCTCAATAACTGTAACAACCCGGAAAATCTGAACCGATTAAAAATTTTTATTTTGGCAATTTTAATGAATTTTGAATATTTAGAATGAATTATTTTAAATAATAACGACGAGAAATTTATTTTGAATAGAAATAGAACATATATATTTATTTGAATAAACGTTAAAATATAAATATTTTATTTTAAATATAAAAGGAATTGAAAATGGCGCGGTAGTTCGGAAATTCGATTTCAAAATTCAAATGAATGTACAGGATTCAAAATAAACCGGATTTCAGCGAAATAAAAAATATTAGAATCTATTTGAGAATATCTTTCCAACGAATGCGAAAAATTGAAATTTCATAGCGGGAATAAAAAGTTATGCCCAGTTGAAAATTCAGAATAGTCGCTATGGAAAATATAGCCCTTAAACATGGAAATTTTGCAAATGACCTCTGTTTTTGACGAAACCACTTTTGTTGGATCCAGGATGTCGAGTTATTGCTAGGTTTCAAAATTCATAATTTTCTGGAGCAACATGTGAGCATGGTGAAGTAAAACGTGTTTTGACAGTTTCAGTCAATTTCGATCGACCAGAAAATGGCCGTTTTTCAAACAATCTCAGAATTTGACGAAATTAGTTTTGTTAGAACCATATCATCAATACGAAGCTAGAAAATACCTTTCAGGAATTTTTAGAGCTCATATGTGGCCCCGGTAAATTGAAATGTGCGTTCAAATTCAATATATAGATTTATATTTTGATTTTGATGAAAACTGAATGAAACGATAAAATTGGCTAACGATACATATCCCATTGTGTTTGGAATGTGGGTAATTAGCTGGGGGCGACAGTCAGTGGGTTCGATTTTGAGTTCGAAATAAAAAGTTGCTTTATGGAATAAATTCAATAAAATAAAAATAATATAAAACTTTTACAAAACCCCACTCCGCTTATATTTACTTCAGATTGAAACCCCCCCTCAAAAACTGAAATCGCGATGGTCATCCCCCCCGATCTCGTGACGCCTCCGCTGCTCTTCCTGACGCCACCCACCGCCGTTGCCGGATCCGACCACTCCCCTTCAACACCTCCTTCTCTCTCCTCTTCAATCTACATTCAAACCCGAAAATCCCTAACCCCCCACAACCCTAAGCCGCCGCCATCCCTTTCATGGCCCGCCGCCAATCGAATTAGCCACCGCGACCTCCCCTGAACCCCCTCTTCTCAGTTCGACGCTGGACTATAAGTTCTTCCCTTATTTATTTATTTTTTATTTTTATTTGTTTATTTTGTTTATTTTGAATAATCATTTTTATGAATAAATAGCAATGAAAAAAATGTGGTTTTTATCATATATAACATCGGGATCAAAACGTGATTTTATTTATATAAGGGGCGACATAAAGGTTCGATTTTTACTCAACATAAAGATTTGATTTTTATTTGTTTTAATAGAGATTAAAAACATGATTTTTATTGATTAATGGTAAAGTGAAGATTATATTTTTAATGGTAAAATGAAGATTATATTTTTAATAGAAAGTGAAGATTACATTTTTATAGAAGGGGAAGATTACATTTTTATCGAAAGGAAAGATTACATTTTTATCAAAGTGAAGATTACATTTTTATAGAAAGGAAAGATTTCATTTTTATCAAGGGAAGGATTACATTTTTATCATAGAAAAGTTTATATTTTATCAATGAGAAGAGATTGTTTAAAGATATGATTTTTATTAAAATAACTTCATTATAAAAATATGATTTTTTATTTTAAAGGTAGCAATATAAAAATACGATTTTTATATATACAGTAGCGATATAAAAATATGAATTTTATATGTGTAGAAAATTAAATATGTGATTTTTAATATGAGCAGCATGAAAAAGGATTGCGTTGATATTATGAAAAAATTCAAATGGTTCAGAAATTCAGAAATAAAGAATGGAGGAGTGGAACCCTCGGTGAGAATTTCTCACTTTTAATTTATTTTCTAGTTTGAAATATATACTAGGATGCAGACGGTGCTTAGCAGCACCCGACACCCGTCGTCCACAGACCATAGATGAATTTGTTTGTTTGATTGATGTGTTGTGAAAATTGATTGTGTGATGTGGAATGAATAAATATTTTATAGTTAAAAATATATTTTTTAACGTGTATATAAAATAAAAATTTATAAACAAATCGGACGATTTGTTTATGTACACACATTTGACTGATGTTGATTGGGATGATAAATTTTACACATCGCCCAACTGCACAAATAAAACCTGTGTTTGATTGTTGGAATGTAACAACCCGAAAATCTGGGCCAGTTTAAATTTTTTATTTTGGCATTTAAGCGAATTTTGATTATTTAAAATGGATTATTTTAAATAATATCGACGAGGAATTTATTTTGAATAGAATTCGAACGTATATATTATATACGTCGTCGTTAGAATATAAATATTTATATATAATTATAAATAGAATTGAAAATGGCGCGGTAGTTCGATAATTCGATTTCAAACTTCAATTGAATGTACCGGGTGCAAAACAATCCGGATTTTAGTGAAACAAAAAACATTAGGATCTATTCGTGAATATCTTTCCAGCGAATCTGAAAAATCAAAATTTCATAACGGGAATCAAAAGATATGTCCGATTGAAAATTCTGAATAGTCGCTATGGAATTCAGGCCCTTAAAAATAGACATTTTGCAAACGACCTCGGATTTCGACGAAACCACTTTTGTTGGGTCCGTGATGTAAAGTTATTGCTAGATTCCAAATTTCATAATTTTTCGAATCAATATGTGAGCGTGGCAAAGGAAAACGCATTTGACCGGTTTCAGTTGATTTTAATCGACTGGAAAATGGCCATTTTTCCAACGGCCTCAGAATTCGACAAAACTAGTTTTGTTAGGACCGTATCGTCAACACGAAGCTAGAAAATATTTTTCTGAAAATTTTAAAGTTCGTATGTGACCCCGGTAATTTGAAATGTACGTTTAAAATTCAATATAGTGATTTAAATGTAAATTTAACGGAAACTGATCGAAACAGTCGAATCAACCTACGATTCATATCCCATTGTGTTCGGAATGGGGGTAAAACGCTATAGACGACAGGCGGTGGGCCTCGTTTAGAGGTCGTATGTAAAAGTCAACTTTTTATAAATAAAATAATAAATAAAATAAAAAGAAACATCATTTCTCTCTCCCCTTTAATCCCCCTGCCCCCCCCCCCCCCCGTTCAAAAATTAAATTCAGAATAAAAAAAAAGGAAAAAAGGGCGCTCCTCAAATCGATGGCGGCTATCGCCACCGCCACCTGGCCACCGCCCATCGAACGCGCCGCCTCTCCTCCGGCGGTCAGCCCCTCCTCGTCGCCCCTTCCCAAATCGAACCCCGCACCCTACGATCGACGAAAAACCCTAGCCGCCTGATCCGACACACCCCCAATCCGCCACCGCACCCATCCAGCTCCTCCTCCTCGCCCTGACACCGCCTCCTCCTCCCTCCCTTCGACGAGCACATCCCCTTTGCCCCTAGTTGGACCAGTGTCCCCCCCCTCGAGTCCATGAGTGCAACCAGCGTGCCGCCGCCTCCGCAGCCCGCCATTAATCGGCAGCAACTCCCCCTCCTTTCAAAACAACGGTAAACACTTATATATTTCAGTTTTATTTTATTTTTATTATCTTTCTATAAAACTGAAAATTAAAGGGATGATTTTTAATCAAGAAAGTTTAGATTTTTAAATGATAAAAGTTTAGATTTTTAAATGATAAAAGTTTAGATTTTTAAATGATAAAAGTTTAGATTTTTAAATGATAAAAGTTTAGATTTTAAATGATAAAAGTTTAGATTTTTAATAGATAAAAGATTGAATTTTTATAATGTTAAAAGACGAGATTTCTTTTAATTAATAGAAAGAATAAAAATATAATTTTTATATGAGAGGAAGAGTAGAAATTCGATTTTTCTATATTGAATAGCATAGTAGAAATATGATTTTTATATATTGAACATCGAAATAAAAATATTATTTTTATATATTGAACATCGGAATAAAAATATGATTTTTATATATTGAACATCGGAATAAAAATATGATTTTTATATATTGAACTTCGGAATAAAAATATGATTTTTATATATTGAATAGCGAAGTAAAAATTCAATTTTTACATAGGTAGTGAAAGCGGGCAACGAAGGTAACAAAAAGGCGAGAACGAAGAAGATTTATATCAAAGAAGAGTCAAGATGATTGGATAGCTATCGGTGAGAATTTCTCACCTTTCAATTTCTTTTCTAGTTATATATATATACTAGGATGCAGACGGTGCTTAGTAGCACCCGACACAATCGTCCACAGACCATGGACTTGTTTGTTTGGTTGCATAGATTAGTTAGATGATTTGATTTGAAATTGAATTGTTTGGTGAAATGAATGGATTGATTGATGTGTGAATGGCGTGGGCCTTCACTAGACCGGGGATAAGGTTAGGCCTTGTCCCGTTTCTAGTATCGTGCCGTTATGCCGCCGAAATTTTCTAAAATATGTTAGAAAAATAAAAATATCATTTTATTGAATAAATGAACCGAATAGAATATTCATAGATTGAATAAAATGTTTTATCGTTAAAAATATAATTTTTAACGTGAAGTGAATAAAATAAAATATTCATTTACAAACCGGACGGTTTGTTTATGTACACCTATTTGAATGACATTGATTGGGACGATAGATTTTACACATCGCCCAACTGCACAAATAAAATCTGTGTTTGATTGTTTGAAACCCCACACGGGTGTTGGGATGAAATTTGAAGTTCACTCATCCTGATTGATTAAATATGTCGATCGATTGATTGACAGGCTGTAATAAGCGTTAGATATCTATATTTGATGCTTATACAGTGTAGTGCACTTTGGTTGATGGTTGATTATTTTTCAATGCTATTATATGTGTGTAATGTATGAAAATCCATATAATTAACATTATATGGTGATTGATCGGGCCTCATTCCAATTTAGAAAATAAAGAATAATATAAAATAAAGGTTCATGTGTTGACAGTACTCATCCATTGAGATTGGTCATGTGTTGAACGAAATATTTTAGTAATAAAATTTACAACTTTATCAATATAAAATAAAGGTTCATGTGTTGACAGTACTCATCCATTGAGATTGGTCATGTGTTGAACGAAATATTTTGATAATAACAACTATTTTGAAAAAGAAATATTTGAAATAGAATATTTGAAAATAGAAATTTATGAAGCCGTGTTGATTAGATTGACGCCATTTTGACGTGAACGATATTTATATCGATTTTATTCATTTTGAAATGAATTGAATTGAAAACGATTTCGAAATGAATTGAATTGAAAACGATTTCGAAATGAATTGAAAACGAATTCAAATTGAATTGAAAGCGAATTGAAATGAATTCAAATTGAATTGAAATTTGAATTGAATAGAAATGAATTTTAAAACGAATTTATAAAGAAGAATTCAATTTTGATTTGAATTGAAAAGGAAGTTGAAATTGCTTTTGAAACGAATTTAAAACTATTTATATAATTCGTTTTAAATAGAAATCGACGAAATATATATTATATATATAATATAATGGCCTGAATAGAACGCGCCGCGCCGCGGCAATTCGCGATTTTCGACCATTTATTTCAAACGGACATTACGGGAGATCCGACCGTCGGATTCTCCTAAAACCGGAACCGTTGGGTTCGTATCGAAAAGAGCTTTCTAACGAATGTTAGAAATTTGAAATCAAACGGTTGGATTTGGAGATACGTCCAAATCAAATTTGAAAAAGGTCGCTGTAAGTGCAGTTCGATAGCCATTGGTGGAAATCGACTGTACGGGCCTTGATAAAATTATTAAAAATAGTAAAAATTTGTGTAAAATCATAAGAAATGATTTAGAAAGAATTGGGATGAAAAACTCCATATTTGAAAAGATAAAAATAGATTTTTATCGAAATAAACTAGTTTTGAACTAGAATTATAATTCTATTTATTTTTAAGTAAATAAATTGAATTTGAAAAGGGTTTTAAAAATAACCAGAATTTCCAATGATTGCATTGGAGTGGATTTGAATCGAAATTGTCTTCGGAATATTTCGATGTTGGAATTCGTGATTATACGGATGTTGTTATGGAAATTTGAAAGATATATATTTATATCGTTATTTCCAATACGACATTTGTTAATCGTAGAATTTGTTATTGAATATAAGCCGATATATTTTCTATTCAGAGCCTTGTATTGAATATCAAATGTGATTTGGGTTTGTCGTGAATGGTGTCTTCATTAACACTGTTCTTGAACCCAGTTGAGAAAAGATTAAATCTTTTTATTTAGATTTAATGAAGTGTACCAATTAAACAATATTTAATTGGAATAGAATTGATATTGATTCTTGGGTTTATCGTGAATGGTGTTTTTAAATAACACTCGTTCTTTAATCCGATAATTAATGGAATGTGGTTTGGGGTTTATCGTGAACCGTGTTTTAAATGACACTGATTCTTTAACCCAGTTAACGATTAAAACTAAGTGGAGTTTTAATGAATCTTTAATTAGATTGAAATGATCGAGAATGGAGTATTACCAGTTTTGCTCCAGGCGATAGTTAAATCTTTAATTAGATTTGAACGTGAAATGGTAATTGAATTACCGATAACACTGTGGTGTTAGATATGAAGTATTACCAGTTTTACTTCATGGGATTAATAGGTTGGGATTGGGAAATTAAAACAAATGATTACTTCGGTAAGGTTCGTTAATCCCGACTAGTTGAATCGAAATTCAAAAGAAGATTAAAGAATAAATTCAAGGAATTTATCTTGGATAAAATTAATGGGAACCTTTCCCTATGAATGTGAAATTTAGAAACTAGCTGTCGGTTAGCTAAGCAGAATGGTTTTCTGGATATTGATCTGATGTTGGTTTCGGCCTTCGGGGTTAATATTTGGGGAATTATTCTCTTGATTAATTTACGGTTAGTGACTGATGAATTGGAATGAGGCGTATGTTGTGTTTGTGTAGCACTTTTATAAAATATACGCGAGTTATTCGGGAAGACCGGGTTTATCCCATTCTGAATAACTGATACGACGATAAGTCGAAGATGAAGACGAAGGTCGAAGACCGGAAGTCTTCACGTTGTTTGGGGGATTACTGATGATCTTGATTGGGCTGTACACCCAAGAAGATGGAAACAGTTGGTGATCGTCCAGACGTACTTGGAGATCGATGGATATGCAGGGTACTAGGTGCCTCCGGTTTCGTTCAGCCCCAGAACGGACTTGTAAATGGACTGTGTGTCTGACATTGGATTTTAGTCCGTGTGATTGATCTCTATTAAATATATATCTGCTTGGCGGCGGAGAATTTATTCTCTTGCTTAACGCCCTTCTCTGAGACGTACGAGCTCAGGGGTTATATATTGATGGATATCAATCGCATGGAGTGAATTGCCTGTGTGGCATGCCTAAGTGGCAAATGATCAAGGCTTCTGTTGAAAAGCAAAGTCTTGTGGTAGATGATCGAAGCACGGCCTTTGTGGCGTAGCTTTGTGTAACGTTCACTTCGCGAGTTTCACACCCGGTATGAACCAAAAACGGGGGACGGACCTCAGGGAGGGCATGCGTTTCTTTCTAGTTAGGAGTGGCGTCAGTGCTTGAACTGGCTGACGAGTTTGACTCATATGGATGTTGCTTATTATTACTTGCTGAAAAGCGAGGCGCCTCGTGATATCGGTTTCGGCCGATGCTTCTGGTCGGCTGACGGGCCAGGCTTACGCCCCAAAGGGCGGGGAAACGCAGTGTTCAGGCATTTTAATCCACATCGGTGGACCGGCCCTGACGATCCAAAGGCTTGACTGAGTACTTGCCTGAGACACGGACTAGAGCGTCTCGAATCGGTGAGGATCTTGCCCCTAGCCTCGGTTCATACCATAAATGATAACCCAACTTCCAATACGACATTGCGGTTTTGATTGTAAACTTATATATGGCGACATAGTGGTATGGGTCGTTAATGCCGTCTATGATTGATACTTATGATTTGAAGTTGTTTTATACACTATGCACTTATTATAGTATCAAATAATCTGTTTTAAACGTATCAAGCATTCTTTGGCTGTTATAAGGGAAAACCCTATCCCCCGGCTTGCGTTGCATTGTGTGATAGGACCTGGGTCTTATAACAGCTTCATTTTTCTTTATTTAGCATTGCGCTGTTTGTTTTATGCACTGGTATTCTTGGGAGGAAACCCGTTCCGTGTTATACGGCGTGGTCCCTTGATTTACCTATCTTTAAAAATAAAGATTAATAACTATTTTAGTTCTCACACCAGTCCCATGACTGACCTGGAGTTTATTGTTTTAACCTAAACTCTGGGTGCCCTTATTTTGACACGGGCAGCTAGTAGTTTTGGTTTTGCAGATTTATATTCACAGGATCCTGGATTACAGCTGGAACGATATCCGGAAAGCTTTGTATCCGTATATCTCTTCTAGTTGTGTATTGTATTATTTTCCGCTGCTATGTAATGAATTGTAATCTCTGATATTTTTCTGTGTATATATATTTATTTATACTCTGTATATTCTTGTAATCTGATGCATTGTTGTAATATACAATGAAATGTTCTTTTATATGCGTTCTGATTTGTCGTCACATGGAAACCCCACACGGGTATTGGGATGATATTGGACATACACTAATTCCAATAACTAGTTGTATGTCAATCGATCGGTTGACAAGCTGTGTAAGCGTTAAATATTTGTATTTGATGCTTACACGGTGTAGAATGCACTCTGGATGATGGATTGATGTTTTCATTGTTGTTATACACATTTGTTGTGTGAAATCCATATAATCAAATTATATGGTAATTGACTGTGTCTGATTCCAGTTCAGAAAGAAAGAATATTTTAAAATAACGATTATTTTAAAATAACGAATATTTTTAAACAATATTCAGAAAAGAATCAAAATCTGATTTTGATGTCCGATTTGGGATGGGCACGAATATATTTAAATATATATAGCCGTGTTGATTATATTAATGCTATTTTGACGTGAACGATATTTATATCGATTTTATTCATTTTTATAATGAATATCGAAAAGAAATTGATTTCAAAATCTATTGTTTTAAGAATATTATCATTTATATATCTGTGATATGGAATATTCAATTTTGATTAGAAATTGAATAGGAAGTTGAAATCGTTTTGAAAACGAATTTAAAACGATTTATAAAATACGTTTTAAAAGGAAATTGATGAAATATATATAATATATTATATATATAATGGCCTGAATAGAACGCGCCGCGCTGCAGGAGTTCGCGAATTTCGACCATTGACTTCGAATGGACATTACGGGAGATCCGACCGCCGGATTCTCCTAAAACTGGAACCGTTGGGTTCATATCGAAAAGAGCTTTCTAACGAATGTCAAAAATTAGAAATCTAACGGTTTGATTTGGAATTATGTCCAAATCAAATTTGGAAAAGGTCGCTGTAAGTGCAGTTCATTGGCAGTTTTTGGAAATCGACTGTACGGGCCTTGATAAAATTATTAAAAATATCAATAATTAGTGTAAAATCATAAGAAATGATTTGGAAAGAGTTGGATGAAAAATCCCATATTTGAAAAGATAAAAATAGATTTTTTTTTAAATGAACTAATTTTGAACTAGAATTATAATCCATTTATTTTTGAAATAAATAAATTGGATTTGAAATGGCTTTAAAAATAACCAGAATTTCCAATATATAAATTGGATTGGATTTGAATCGAAATTGTCTTCGGAATATTTCGATGTTGGATTTCGTGATTATACTGATATTGTTATGGAATTTTGAAAGATATATTTCTATCGTTATTTCCAATACCATATCTATTGGTTATAGTATTTGATATTGAATATAAGCCGATATATTTTCTATTCAGAGCCTTGTATTTAATATCAAATGGGATTTGGGTTTGTCGTGAATGGTGTCTTCGTTAACACTGTTCTTAAACCCAGTTGAGAAAAAAGATTAAATCTTTTATTTAGATTTAATGAAATGTACCAATGAAATGATATTTAATTGGAATTTAATTGGAATTGATTTTTGGGTTTATCGTGAATGGTGTTTTTAATAACACTTGTTCTTTAACCCGATAATTTATGGAATGTGAATTGGGTTTGTTGTGAACTGTGTTTTAAAGACATTCGTTCTTTAACCCGAATCATAGTGAAATGTAATTTGGAATTTATAAATCTTTTGTTAAGATTTAAAGGAGATTTTCCAAAGTAAAGTTTTCCAATTTAAATAAAATAAATTGGAATGGAATGGAATTCGATTTGGTAATAATCCTAGTGAATTTCTGTGGATGAGGACTGCTAATATATATGGAATTTAAAAGGCTTTGTCGTTATTCCATTTATATTGTTAGTCAGATATGGAAGTTTATATCGATTATATATATATCGATTTGTTTTCCATGAAGATTCCATGGTTAATGGAATGTGATTTTGGGTTTCCGTGAATGGTATCTTTGACGATATTGTTCTTAGACCCAACGGAGTTAAGAAAATCTGAAACTAACTGGAGATTACTTAAGTTGGATGGTTTCCTGGGTATTGATTTGATGTTGGTTTAGGCCTTCGGGGTTAACACTTAGGAAATTATTCACTTGCTAATGTACGGTTAAAGGCTGATGGAATAGAATGTGATTTTGGGTTTATCGTGAACTGTGTTTTAAATGACATTGGTTCTTTAACCCAGTTAAAGACAGGATATGATTTCCAAGTTAAACAATCATTAATATTATTTTTGGGAAGATTAAAACCAAGTGGAGTTTTAATGAATCTTTAATTAGATTGAAATGAGCGAGAATGGAGGATCACCAGTTTTGCTCCTGGCGATAGTTAAATCTTTAATTAGATTTGAATGTGAAATGGTAATTGAATTTACCGATAACACCGTGGTGTTAGAAATGAAGTATTACCAGTTTTACTTCATGGGATGAATAGGTTGGGATTGGGAAATTAAAACAAATGATTACTTCGGTAAGGTTCGTTAATCCCGACTAGTTTGGATAAACCATAATATGGTTTGAATTGATATTCAAAGGAAGATTAAAGAATAAATTTAAAGAATTTATCTTTGATAAAATTAATGGGAACCTTTCCCAAAGTAAAAGAATATTTGAATAAAGGAATATTCTGGATTAGAATAAGGCGTATGTTGTGTTTTTATAACACTTGTTTATTATATACGCGAGCTATTCGGAAAGACCAGGTTTATCCCATTCTGAATAATTGAATCGACAAGAAGTCGACGATGAAGACGGTGGTTGAAGAGCGGAGGTCTTTACATCGTTTGGATAATTACTGATGATCTTGATTGGGCTGTACACCCAAGAGGAGGGAATCAATTGGTGATCGTCCAGACGTACTTAGAGATCGATGGATATGCGAGGAATAAGGTTCCTCCGGTTTCGTTCAGACCCAGAACGGACTTGTAATGGATGTGTGTCTGACATTGGATTTTATTCTGTGTTGATTGATTTCTATTAAATATATAACTGTTTGGCGGCGGAGAATTTATTCTCTTGCTTAACGCCCCTCTCCGAGACGTACGAGCTCAGAGGTTATATATCGATAGATATCAGTCGCAGGCATGAATTGCCTGTGTGGCATGCTGAGATGCAAATGATCAAGGCTTCAGTTGAGAAGCAGAGTCTTGTGGTTGATGATCAAAGCACGACCTTTGTGGCGTAGCTTTGCGTAGCATTAATTCTCGAGCCTCACACTCCGGTGTGAACCAAAAATGAGAGAGGACGTCAGGGAGGGCATGCATTTCTTTCTAGCTTGGAGTGGTGTTTTGGGTTTTACACGCCCGGACATTTTACTTATGTGGATGATGGATTGCGAGGCGCCTTGGTTATATCGGTCGATCCGCGACCGATGGAGTCATTTGTTGGCTCATTTATGCCCCATAGGGTGGGGAAACGCATGTTCAGGGTTTAAGTTTAATCCACTCCATGTGGACTGGCCCTGAGGATCCAAGGTGCAGTTGCGGCTGTTCCTGAGAGATGGTAGGCTAGATTGTCTCGAAGCGGTGAGGACGATCGCTTGCCTCGGTTCACAGATGGAAATCCAACTTCCAATACGTGACTTTGCGGTTTCTATTGTAGAGCCTAGTATGGCGACATAGTGGTATGGGGCACTTATGCCGTCTATGATTGATACTTATGATTGAAATTGTTTTGAAACTATGCACTTATAGTAATAATAAAAGATGAAATTTAGCGTATCAAGCATTCTTTGGCTATTATAAGGCAAAACCCTATCCTCCGGCTTGTGTTGCATTGTGTGATGGGAACTGGGTCTTATAATAGCTTCATTGTTCTTTATTTAGCATTGCGCTGTTATTTTATGCACTGGTATTCTTGGGAGGAAACCTGTTCCGTGTTATACGGCGTGGTCTCTTGATTTACCTAACTTTAAAATAAAGATTAATAACTGTTTTAGTTCTCACACCCGTCCCATGACTGACCTGGAGTTTATTGTTTTAATCTAAACTCTGGGTGCCCCTATTTCCACACGGGTAGCTAGTAGTTTTGGTTTTGCAGATTTGTATTCACAGGATCCTGGTTTACAGCTGGAATGATATTCGGAAAGCTCTGTATTCATATATTCTTTTTAGTTGTGTTTTATATTATTTTCCGCTGCATTGTAAATTGTAATCTCTGATATTTTTCTGTTGTATATTAAACGTATAATATTTATTCATACTCTGTATATTCTTTTATTTTGATGGAATCGTTGTAATTAACAATGAAATGTTATTCTGTTTGTGTTCTGATTCGTCTTGTCCTCAAAGCAATCCGTGCTTTCCTTCGCGGAGAAGTTTCGGGTCGTCACATTTGGTCAGTCAAGGGTTTCTCAATTTCGTTTATGAGATAATTCATGACGAATTGAAAATACTTACTGTTTAATGATTATAGCACAAGGTCGGTTTGAGCTTCTGGTGTCAACGGAAACCCTAACCTTTCGAGATACTCAATATATCCAATCATTTCAGTAAGTGTGGATCAACGGGTTCCTTATCTCCCATTTTACAGTGATATAGAGACTTTCTTGTGTCAAATCTTTCCTATCGAGCATTCCCTTCGAAAAATTTCTTAATGCGCTCGATCATCTCATAAGCATCCATGAAATCATGTTGCTTCTGAAGCCTCGGAGTCATGCTTGCCAGCATGAGACAACTGACATCAAGAGCATCATCTTGGTGCTTCTTATGGGCATTAATTTCTGTATGGGGTGCAGTACTTGGTGGTGCCTCTGGAATAGGCCCATCAAGAACATACAACTTCCTTTCTTGTTTGAGGACAATCCTCAATTTACGGTGCCAGTTATGGAAATTAATTCCATTCAGTTTTTCCTTTTCAAGAACCGACCTAAATGATATATTTTTGGTGTTGCCTACCATTTGAATCTACATGAGATAAAAAATAATAATGATTAATTTTTTTTTTTTGACTATCAAAATAATACCCATCATTAATATAAATGTATAAATAAAATAAATATGCTCCCGCTCAAATCAACATCCCTATATTTTAATATACATATGTTTAAAAAAAAAATATTTAGGTGTTCCAAGATCCATATCTAATCTTGCCTTGATCTAGCTTTGGCTAACTCCCCAAAACACAATCTTTTAGGTAGACATGTAATGTCAATTATATCGTATATATAATTCTTGGTCGCATGATGAACATTTTGTTCATTAAATTATTCATTTGCTCAAATATAGAATAATGCATGCTCTTTGTCTCTAAGGCCATAATCCTATTATGCGGTCTAGTTAAGTCAAACCCAATAATACGTTGGAGTACCACATTTACTCCATCGCATATAACCAAAATAAAAAGGATGCACAACGCTTTGGTATTACCCACATCCTAGTGACTTTGGACATTAATGAGCATATTATTGGAAGACATCACCAAGACTTAATATAAACTACAGTTTTAATAAGGGACTTAAATTTGAATTTGACAAATCATTTTAATTATACCCCTTTTAAAATATAATTATTTTAAAAATGATAATTTTAATTCCACACTAACGTATTTCAAAAAATATGAGTCTTAAAAGGAATTAAATATATCTAGCCTTTGTTTTAAATACTTTAAAACAATTTTCAATTTTACTTGTGAATGAAAATAAAATTTGAAAAATAGTTTATAATAATGTGCGGCCCCTCAGCTTTATAACAAAACAAAGTAATAGTTTCTATGAACTTTTCAAAACAGATTTGCATGTTGTTTCGTACATATAAATAGTAAAATGGAAATACTTTAAGCCCATAAGTTTAAACAATTATAATCAGGCCTTTGTGGGCCCAAACACTAATTCAATCATTTATCAAACAGTATCAAGAACATCATAGTAAAACTATAGGTATCATCTATATACTGTATTTACAATATTATCTCAGATATTGCAATACAAGCATGAGAAATGTAATTTTTCACAAATATTTAAACACATCACTCTGTACATATATAAAACATTCAACAGTCTCACGCATCACTAAAATATTACTCAATATAGATTCATATACAAATTGTCATATTTCATCTTAGAATGAAGCTTTCAGATGTAAACACTTATCACGACATAAACTCAAATACATCATGCGCATTTTCAGAAGAGAAACATTTCAATATTTATATACAACTGCAATAAAACATAACATTCAGACTTTCTTCATCAGACTTCATGCAAACATTTTCACATTTGAATCAGATAAAAAATGCATTAATATACGTGTTTTAATCATTTATTGGCTGATGTAATATAAAATAAGTTTGCCTCTATACAGATATTAAATAGGAAATCCATGTGTTAGGAAATGAATTACTACAAATTTCAGATCAAGTGTGAATATACACATATGTATCACAGTGAAGATCCGAGGCAGTTAAACTTGGATATGTCCATATATGTAGCGACCCGTCTTTTTCGCCCGATTCTCGTCGGTAATTAAACCAACTTAAATCGTTCACAAAGACGAATTATTATGGGTACTTACATATATTGAACAAAATAACATAACTTTTCATTGCATAATACAATCTTACATCAGAGTTACATGGAATATCAGAGTACAACATATACAGCGGAAGAAAAGTAAATATACTCTCAACGGAAGAAGCAGTATGATGTAGCAGAAGCTCCAAACTCTAGCATGACTTCCAATCCATAAAGCGCTTCGAATCTTGCTCCAACGATCTATAACTGTAAAACTAGACTACTAGCTGCCCATGTAAAAATTAATGGGCACCCAGAGTTTAGGAAGGAACAATAAACTTCAGGCCAGTCATGGGACTGGTATGAGAACATAAAACAGTTATTTTTAGGATTTATTTTAAAGTTGGGAAATTCACCGGACCACGCCGCTAACACGGAACGGGTTTACCCCATGTGAATATCCGTGCATATAAATTTGCAATGACTTTTGGGAAAAATGAAGCTGTCATAAGCTCGTCCCACATCACACAATGCAAGTGCACACTAGATGGGCGAGGTTGTCATATGATAACCAAACGTGCTTTCATACGTAAAAATCCTCTTTTCATAATATATATAGTGTGGAAAATTATTTCGCAAATAAATGTATTAATCCTAGACGGCATATTACCCCATCCTATTATGTCGCCATATATATACAAACCAAAACTGTGTGGCACGTATTGGAATTTGGGTTTCCAACTTGATGATTCCTGGCACGAAAGATCAATCAGAAAACAAAAAATGTAATCACGGGCTTTTCATCCAGACGCAGACACTAATACAGATCGCGAGGTAGATCAACGGTTTTCGACTAGACACGGCCCCCCAAACATATCCTATTCCATAAGTCATAAGTGGTTTCCCACTGCTGCAGCGGTCGTCATCAATTCATGTATATATACACAACTTAACCGCCAGTTTCTCATCATCCGGGGTGTGAGGTTTGTCGATGTCATGGCATACATAAAGCATGCCCAGAAAAGCAATGCCTTGATCGTACAAGCTCATTTCATTCTTAAGTATGTCACATTGTCCATTTACAACATGACCATTGATTTCCATCCATACATAACCACTTCGAGCTCATACATCACAAACCAGATACATATCAACGGAAATCAGTGTTATGTTGTCAACTACACTGTCAGACACACAATCCATACAAGTCAGTTGAGAGTTAGGGTGTATTTATAGATTTTTAAGTTGTTTTGAGCCCTCAGATGAAGATAGGAGGAATCTAGGCCATTCAAAATTCAGAGAGCCAATCAAGAGGTGACACGTCAGCCCTAGTGACACACAGGGCCTCAGAAATTCGAGCCAGAGCCAGACCTGGCCAGCTAGGTCGACCAGGCAGGTCGACACCCAGGTTGACACTATGGTCGACCTGTGGGGGACCAGGTCGACACCATGGTCGACCTGGGGTGACCAGGTCGACTCCATGGTCGACCCTATGGTCGACCTGGTCTTTGGGCGGGAATTTTCCCGCCCAGCCCAGTTTGAACCTGAAATTCGAAATTTTGAAATTAAACTGAGCTGTTTGAATTTAAATTTGATTCTGAAACTTCCGAAGTCCATAACTTCTTCATACGGAGTCCGATTCTCGCAAACTCGGACTCTATCTCAAGCAGAATTCCGAGACGAACGCAATGACGTAACCCGTTTCCCTTAATTCTTTCATTTAGAATTAATTATACTTTAATTTGTGAAGCTTAGCGTTATTGAATTCACGGGGTGTTACATTCTCACCCCTTAAAAGGATTTCGTCCCCGAAATCTTTAAGTTAGGAAGAATGTATATCCTACCATCCAACAGTCCATCTACTCAACCAACAAACACAGGCATCCACTGTCCTTAAAAGACTTCTAATGCTTCATGATCATATGCATAGTGTGTGTACATTTCCTTATCTAATGCAGAAATTAGGCGGTCTACTGACTCAGCTGACCTCCTTAATGCGAATCATGTAAGTGTCATGAATCCATTATGTATGCAAATTTTTTTTCCTACTCATAATTTTACATGAGTGCACAACTATTCATACAAATGCGACAACCATATGACAGCATATTAAGCTTCAACCATATACAAATGAGAATACACATATGCATATGCAGTATGAAGTGACTGAGCCGATCTATAACCTAGGGTGTGTGTGTATATGCATCCACGAGCAACCACTAGCAACCACTAGCAACCATTTGCAGCCATCATCCATAACATGTTTTCAAATACATGTTTGCATCCATTTGTTTTCTACCTAAGGAGTTAGGAAAAGGACCGAGGAGATATACCTAAAAGATAGATAAAGCATAACTTAAGGAAAAAGAGAGAGATCAAAGATGTACCCTCAAAAAGAAGAGGGTAGGCAGCGCGTATTCTGTCCTCAGTTTCCCAAGTCGCGTCTTCCTCGGCGTCGCTCCACTGAACTTTAACGAGTTTGACTTCGCGGTTGCATAGCTTTTTCACTTCAGTTCCTAAGATGCGGGTTGGAACTCTCCTCACAGTTGCTTCACGTTCCACTTCGGCTTCTTCTAGAATGCTAGGTTCCACCACTTCCGTTGACTCATGCAAACACTTCCGGAGGTGAGAAACATGAAAGACGTTGTGAACTTCGGCCAGTCTCTCGGGTAGCTCTAATCTATAGGCCATCTTTCCAACCTTCTCGATGATAGGAAATGGTCCTACAAATCTTGGTGCTAGCTTTCCGGTGGATCCAAAACGAACGACGTTCCTTAAAGGTGATACCTTAAGGAAAACCCTGTCCCCAACCTCAAACTCAAGGTCGGTCCTTCTTTTGTCTGCGTAGGATTTCTGTCGGTCTTGGGCAGTCTTCATTCTCCTACGTATCAAGTCTACTTTCTCAGAAGTCTCTCGAATCATATCTGGTCCAAGTATAAGCATATCTGTAGACTCGTACCAACAAGTTGGTGATTTGCACGGTCTTCCATACAAGGCTTCGAAGGGCGCCATACCGATGGTAGCTTGGTAGCTGTTGTTATAGGCAAATTCCACTAAAGGAAGGTGATCCTCCCACGTCCCTCCAAAGTCAAGAACGCAAAGTCTCAAAAGATCCTCTAAAACTCTATTCACCCTTTCCGTCTGGCCGTCGGTTTGGGGGTGATAGGCCGTGCTCAAACATAACTGTGTGCCTACAGCTTCTTGCAGACTCCGCCAAAACTCGCTTGTGAAGATAGGGTATCGGTCACTAACAATGCTGGAGGGTATCCCATGGAGTCGAACTATTTCCTTGAGATAAAGAGATGCTAGAGATGCGGCAGTCCTTCTACTCTTGATAGGTATGAAGTGGGCGCTCTTAGTAAGCCTGTCCACTATTACCCAAATGCTAGTGTTGCCTTTTCTCGACCTAGGTAGTCCATCAATGAAGTCCATTGAAATGCTATCCCACTTCCATTGTGGGACCTCTAAAGGATGAAGTAGTCCTCCAGGCTTCTTTTGTTCCGCCTTGACCCGTTGGCAGGTCATGCACTTAGAGACGAAATCTGCCACGTCTTGTTTCATGCCGTTCCAAAAGAAAGTCCTTTTTATATCCTTGTACATCTTATCACCGCCAGGGTGTATGGTCATCTTAGAATGATGTGCTTCTTCGAGAACCATCTTTGTCAACTCCCTTGCTTGTGGGACGCATAATCTTCCATCTCGCCTCAGCCAACCCTTATCATCGATGGCGTACCTACTAAGGTGACTAGAAGTCTCACCCCTAATAAGTTTATCAATCACATCAACAAGCTGAGGGTCTTCACGTTGTGCAGCCCCTATTGAGTCCAAGAGAGTAGGGCGTACTTCGAGAGATGCTAGCCAACCTGGTACAAAATCTGAGGAGGGCCTAAAGTTAAAACTGGCTATATACTCCAAGATTTGCCTTTCCACAAAGAGAGGGCTTAAGGTCAGTTTCTTACGGCTCAACGCGTCTGCTACTACGTTGCCTTTGCCGGGAGTATAGGAAATTTCAAAGTCATATGAGGCAAGAAACTCCATCCATCTTTGCTGCCTCAAGTTAAGTTCCTTCTGCGAGAAGAGATATTTCAACGATTTATGGTCAGTGTATAATTCGAACTTCTCACATAGGAGATAATGGCGCCAAGACTTAAGCGCAAAGATGATGGCGGCTAACTCAAGATCGTGGGTTGGGTAGTTTTTTTCGTGAACTTTTAATTGTCTTCCACCATAAGCTACTACCCTTCCTTCTTGCATTAGAACAGCGCCTAGTCCCGTTCCACATGCATCGGTGTATACCGTGAACATTTTGCTTCCATCTGGCAAAGTCAGAACTGGGGCTGTTGTGAGAGCCCTTTTTAATCGTTGGAAAGCAAACTCGCAATCCAAATCCCAAGTGAACGCCAGATTCGTCTTTGTTAGCCTTGTTAGTGGGGCTGAGATTTTCGCGAAATCCCTAATAAACTTTCGGTAAAAACCGGCTAGCCCAAGAAAGCTTCGAACTTCGGTTGCATTTCTTGGTGTCTTCCAATCTTGCACTGCCACCACTTTCGCGGGGTCCACGCCAACCCTTCTTTGGACACTATATGCCCCAGAAATCTTACCTCTTTTCTCCAGAAGTGACACTTGGAGAATTTGGCTTTTAACTGATGTGAACGGAGAGTTTCCATGATTTCTTTCAGATGCTGAGCATGCTCTTCCTCATTCTTTGAGAAGATTAAGATATCATCTACGAAGACAACCACAAATTTGTTGAGGAATTCTCTGAACACCCTACTCATAAGGTCTACGAAATAAGCGGGTGCATTTGTCAAGCCGAAAGGCATGACAAGCCACTCGAAGAAACCGTCTGGGGTTCTGAACGCCGTTTTATCAATACTATCTTCATCTACTCTTAGCTGATGGAACCCAGTTGCCAGATCAAGTTGGGAGAAGACCGTTGCACCTACAAGCTGATCAAACAAATCGTCGATTCGGGGAAGAGGGTGCCTATTTTTCTTGGTCAATTTGTTTAACTCCCTATAGTCGACGCAAAGGCAAAGCGAACCGCCCGCTTTGGTTGCGAACACCACTGGAGCACCCCATTCCGAAATGCTCCGTCTAATGAACCCTTTTTCGAGAAGTTCTTTAACCTGCTTACTGAGCTCCTTTCTCTCCTTTGGAGCTATGTGTCTGACAGGTAAAGCTACAGGCTTTGCATTCACAAGATATATGTGGAAGTCTATTTCCCGCCTCGGAGGTAAGCCTTTCACCTCCTCAAAGACATCCGGATATTCCCGGACTACTCTAACCGATTGCAAATTTTCATCAGAAGCATCAAGCGACTCTAGATAACCTAGCATAACAGCATTCAAGGGATTACAAGAAATTTCTAGAGTGTTACCAAGCCGAGTCAAGAGCCTAACTACGCTTTTCTCACAACCAAGAATGGCACTATTACTGGATAACCAGTCCATGCCTAAGATCAAACCATACCCCGAGAAGCCTAAGACAAAGGCATCACAACTAAACTCAACGCTGAGAATAGAGATTTTCAAACCCAAACAAACCATTGACAAGTAAGCGGAGCCCCCAATTGGATTTGAAACTACTAAGGGATCTTCTACCATACTAGTGTCTAGATGCAGAGATTCTACTAAGGCAGAGGAAATAAAAAAAGTGTGATGCGCCAGAGTCAAAAAGTGTACGAACTGGATGATCATAAAGATAGACTACACTTTCTACAGAAATATTACTACCTCTTTCTTGCTGAGGTGCCACTAGCGCATGAACCTGACCCCCTGAAGTGGATCCAACTTTCTGTCCCTGCCCTTTCTTCTTTGGGCAGTCCTTAGCTTGGTGCCCAGTCTCTCCACAATGGAAGCAACCACCCATCTTCGCCTTTCTTTTCCGGCAGTCTTTTGATATATGGCCCACAATGCCACAGAAATTGCACCTTCTCTTCTCACGGGGCTTATTGTTCTTTCCTCCTTTCTTGAAGTCTGTTTTCTTTGCTTGTAGACCCTCTTTCTTCTCTTCCACCTTAACTTCTTTCTTACCGTGATCTTCCTCGTGTAGCAACGCCATGTCCACCAACCTTTCATAAGTCGCTCCTGTTGATACATGGGTCATGGCAAGGCTGTGTAGAGGCTCATATTCCCTGATCGTCATGCTTCCCTGTTTCAGAGTTAGGAACTTTTCCATTTGCAGGCTCCTTTCTGCTTGGGAGAGAAATTTCATCTCAAACCTCGTCCTGAAGTCTTCCTATGTTTCCACCGCCCTCTGAGCATTGGTAACTTCCCACCAATAGGAAGCCTCATCCTTAAGCAACCATACCGCTAGTTGTATCTTTTGCCTGTCATCCACTCCAAAGATGACAAACAGATCCTCAGTCTCTTTTAGCCAGTTTCTTGCCCCTACAAAGTATTCTGTCCCATAAAAATCTTTTCCACCCATTGCCTTGAAGTCTCTACATGTTTTTGCGAAGGCATTTCCACGGGGAGGTGGTGGAGGAGGAGGAACCGCGGCCACTGGAGGAGGGATGTTTGCTGGGCCCGCGCCATTGGCCCTTGCTTCTAAGTACCTCCTAAACCAGCCGGGAATCAGCACTCCTTCTGGGAGGTTAAGGTCTCCAGACATGCTGAAACAGAAAGGGAAAAATTCAAAACGAAGGATAGAGAGAGGTAGATAGGGCACATGGCTTTGGGGGATTTTGTCTTTTCATAAATATAACACTTTATCTTGAATAATGCTTCTTTAAATTTTCTTTTTGAAAATAATTTCAAAAACTTTTATCTTATCTGGTAAACCTATGCTCTGATACCAAGTGAAACACCCCACCTCCATTAAGGTCACTCACAAAGGGAATTCCTTAATTTTGGTGGAGGTTTATAAGTAAAAGCCACAGATAAACTCAAGACAGATATAAATACACATATTTTAAACAGTAGAAACCAACAGACTTTTATTCATCAATACGTGTTCCAAAACAAAACATTCCATAATTGTCTCAAAATACTTCCACCATTACTACATCATAACTGTCTTGATTATTAAAGAAGCATAAAGCATAAATAAAGTGACAAAAATCCCCATAGTGATATCCAAAGCCATAGTCCGAGCAAAAGAGACCCAAATCATACATCTACGTTCTTGGAGCTTGAACAGAACCTGACTGAGCTGAGCTGTTTCCTCCCTGTGGACCTGGGGGGGGGGACGAAAGAAAAGAAGATGAAAAGAAAATAGGGTCAGACATAAAGCCTGAGTAAATCTAGTAACTCTTCAGTATGTGAATAAGAAAAGGGCATGATAGATATATACTGAAAATAGGATGATGTCATAAGCTAAGGGAGTGTCGAATGTACTATCGCACCCATATTATATCTCTGCATCTACTTGAGTTTACTCTAACTGGCACCCCATGGTAAGGGTGAAGTGATCCCCAATTTCACTTAAAGATCGGCTCCTACTCGCGTTAACATGTGTCATATGGCCCCCAAGAATTGTAGATACCTATGCTGGTCCCACCATGGGGTGTATCAAGACCCATGGTGGCGGCCCCGACACAAATTCTAGAAGGCATGGGTTATACTACTGGTGTCCCCAGTGCCCTGGTTGTCTGCTCCAAAGTGTGTGCACGCCCGCACTCCATTAGACCTGCACTGTGCACCCACCGCCGTCGTTTGACCGCTTACAATCAGCCCAGTAATCGTGCCCCACCCTACCTAGTTTCAGGGTACCGTTGATACCTAAATTGGGTTACTGCTGAAACGGGTCCCTCGTTACCAGGATTTTCTAGTCAAACATGTTAAGTGGTTAAGTGTCTGTATTTACCTAACCCCCACCCATCAATTCTTGTTAACATGTTGAATTTGGTCAAGTGTTATAGTTGACTTAACCCTACCACCTGTCCTTAGCCTCTTAGGAGCACCAGACCACTCACATTAGACAGGTATTGCTACGGTTACTGGATATGCCGGTCGGTTCCGGGCATGTTTACACCATAGCTCAGTCTAACCTCGGGTCTTTATTGGGCTCAATGCTTAACCACCCACATTGGATAGGTATTGTTGTGACTACTGGACAGCCGGACGGTTCCGGGAAGGTTTACATCACAACTCAATCCAACCTCGGGTTAAGCATGTCGTGTTTTCTAAATTTACATATTTTATTATTTCTCAAATGTATATATGTAAATGTCATATCTTTTATTAGCAATTCATACCGCTTTAAATGTCATTGTCATTGGCATGTGCCAAACATGCCAACATATATTTTCGTGTTTTACACCCAACGTTATTACCCCCGTTTATACGTTCGCAACGTTATAACAAATGTTGGGCTCGACACAATTCAGCCCAACTTTATAAGCGTAAGAAAAGAGGAAATTAAGAACATGTAATATTTGACAACATATAAGGGTGTGTGGCGCATGAACTTGCAATTTAGCGATACTGACATAAATGATGGGTCATGTGAACTTGCATTCAAATCAAAGTATAACTAAGTAGGTGGCATATGAGATGGCATAGTTTAGGCTAATACAAACTTGTGTTTAAACATGTTTAACTTGGCATAATGTCAAACACAAAAATTGCATGATGTATATTCACCAAAAGGTCCAATTATAACATTTAATTCACATAGCCTATTTCAACATGATCTTGCATAGTTTATGAAACACAAACGATACTTAACATAGATCCAATTTCACTTGCAAATAAACATGAACTCGCATGATTTATGAAACCCAAACGATGCTTAACATAGATCCAATTATACTTGCAAATAAACATGAAAGTGATAACATAGGCTTTGGGTCATGTAGACATAAAAGGTTTCAAGTCTAAATTATGTTTACATAAATTCTAATTTAGACTAAGGGAATATACATAGTCCATGCCATCGACATATACATAAAGGATCAATTTCTAATTTTTGCCACAACTTGCAAGTGCCATTGTTTTCATATACAATTGTTCAATAGGCTTGCATCAATCAACTTATGCCACAAACGTCAATACACAAGTTATGACAGAATCATCACAATACATAGAATTTTATACAATATAATAACACAATTCTATTTTCATTCACATCGAATCACATCGCAATTCTTATTCATATTCTGAAAGGTCACTATACTTACAACGAATGCAGAATCTTGAATTCTGGATTCTGAATTCTGAAATTGGAATGCGCTCCTTTGGGTAGACTAACGTTGCATTGAAAACTTTTGATTTAAACTTTAAATCTTCTTCTTAGTTTGAATCGTCTCTAGACTTTTCTCATGATGTCTATGTTCAATTCCTCCCTAGCAGCATGACGACTCCTTTCTCATATTTTTGTGTGAATTTTCAGTTGAGAGTTAGGGTGTATTTATAGATTTTTAAGTTGTTTTGAGCCGTCAGATGAAGATAGGAGGAATCTAGGCCATTCAAAATTTAGAGAGCCAATCAAGAGGTGACACGTCAGCCCTAGTGACACATAGGGCCTCAGAAATTCGAGCCAGAGCCAGACCTGGCCAGCCAGGTCGACCAGGCAGGTCGACACCCAGGTCGACCTGGGGGGGACCAGGTCGACACCATGGTCGACCTGGGGTGACCAGGTCGACTCCATGGTCGACCCTATGGTCGACCTGGTCTCTGGGCGGGAATTTTCCAGCCCAGCCCAGTTTGAACCTGAAATTCGAAATTTTGAAATTAAACTGAGCTGTTTGAATTTAAATTTGATTTTGAAACTTCCGAAGGCCATAACTTCTTCATACGGAGTCCGATTCTCGCAAACTCGGACTCTATCTCAAGCAGAATTCCGAGACGAACGCAATGGCGTAACCCGTTTCCCTTAATTCTTTCATTTAGAATTAATTATACTTTAATTTGTGAAGCTTAGCGTTATAGAATTCACGGGGTGTTACATAAACCGAGCCTTATGCCATGACCTGGAACGCGGAAAAGAACTGTACGCCTCCTCCGAACATCGACACAAAATCTTATCGAATTCCACCAAACTTTGCTACATTGAATCTCTCTCCATCCTCATCATGAATCCATTCACCGTTCCGTCAGTCGATGTCTGATTCTCCGATTTTCCTCAACCTTAGTTTCCGACCATTGAAATCGTCGACATGGAATCCCCTCAAACTTATACCAAAAATACTACACCTTTTGCTGATCGCAACGGCGCCGACGACGTCGATTAATTCTTCCTAAATTTTGAGTTATGATTTTCAAAGCTTGCCACTCAAATTTCTCATTTTACTGTAAACTAGAGATATCTCTCTCGACACTTAGCTAAATTCCGATCTACTGATTTCTAAAAATCGGAATTGATGATACAGACAACTTCCGTGTTGGTCATTTGGGTTGAAAGTGGATGGATTGGAAGATTTTGATTTTTGAGTGGAGTGGAAACATGAAATTCATTTTGCTGGAACTTAGATAAGGGTGGAAGAAGCATACGACAGAGAGAGAAGTCGCACCAGGAAGGGAAAAATGGATGAAGTGTGAATGAGAAGGGGTTTTATTAATATTTATGTAATCCCCTTTGTCACCTTTAATCCAAGACACTTGGCAAAACAAGTTACATGCATGTAGCCAAATATGACTATATTTATTTTATAATTTTTCCAACCAATGCATGTTAGGAAAAATGGCTTATTTATTTATTTATAAAAATTGGAATTTTAGCCACATCTTTATAACACTTATAAATGCAATCCAAATTGCAACTCTTATAAATGTGACTTCTTTATTACTTAAGGTTTTAACAAAATATTAAACTAATAATTTAAAATTTCTTATCTATATTATTTATTAATTTTATATACATGTGTGATTTACCTAAATTTATAAAATAGTCTAAAATAAATATTTCATAATCCTTATAAAAAATTTATGAACATCGTTTAATAAACTTACATAATGTTATACCACACAAAAATCTTTTATATAAAATTTTAAATCACTTATTCTTCACCAAATTCATACCTATATTAATATTAAAACCAGAAAATGCCATTACTTATAAATATTTGAAATATACATAAATCTTAAAAATGGTCTTTAAAAGTAAGATTTTTCAATATTTTAATAAATCAAAAGCAACAAATCAACTTATATATAGAAGATGAGGTTAAATTTTTATATTTAAACTTATTAAATTAATTTTGTAGAATAAAAATTCAAATTAAACTTAGTTAAATTCTTAGGTTATTACATTCACCCCCCCTTAAGGCTTTTCGCCCTCGAAAAGGAGAGTCATAAGATTAAGTCTTATTTGCCAAAACAAAATTTTCTTACAAATTTTTATCAAGTCA
Source organism: Allium sativum (assembly GCA_030737875.1). Taxonomy (NCBI): domain Eukaryota; kingdom Viridiplantae; phylum Streptophyta; class Magnoliopsida; order Asparagales; family Amaryllidaceae; genus Allium; species Allium sativum. The sequence continues at coordinate 971,992,366 of CM060915.1, read as the reverse complement.
GACCAATTTAAAGAAATTTGAGTTTTAACTATAACCACGATTTCTGGTACAAAACATTTGAAAACGATTTCTTCGAACTTGGAATCCCATTTCATTCTAAATTATTGACATATTATATTCTTTCATATAGAAAATCATATTGTACTTTGGGATTTCCAAAACTAACTTTGCTTTCAAAACTTATACATTCTATACTGAAATCTATACATTATTAGTTCGAGGAGTTCATCCACATGACAGGGCAACTGAGTATCACCCATCGTTCGCAATCCAATCACTCTTCACAACCCAGTTTTAGTCACGGTTACTCGAACGAATCAATCATTTCATGTCCTGAAGTTTGTAAACCATTTTTTTGAAATCTATAATTTACAAATATCTTCAGCTTATATTTTTTTACAAACATTTCAAATCATCGGGATTTAAATCGTCGAAATTTCTTTTATTTGGAAACCACTCTTATAACTATCCATCATATCCAAAGTACATGGGTAAACAAATTTGATTACTTGGAAAAAAAAATCAACTTTCAAATATACAACTCAGGTTCATATCTCAAAATAAATGATATCATTCACATTTTAGTTCCCATATTCACATAATTGAATAACACTTTTTCTTTTATTTAAATCCATTTAAAATCCAAAATATTTAACTCTTCTCATTCTTGTTTAAATATCCAATCTTGTTTAGAATTTTTTTTCTTACTCTTCTAATTGAAAAATCTCTTGTGACAGTTTATTCAAAATTCCATTATGCTTCCGCTACGCTACTCTGATTATGCGTATACATATTTGAGCTAGTTTCAATCATTAATCTTAACATTTTCAGAACTCACTTCTAAAATTTATTATTTCTAAGATCTAATTTTTCTCTTACCTTCTTACAATGTAAGGCCTATTTGGTTGGGGTTCCATTAACACGATTTCTCATATAAACAAGTTATCTGGTTTGAATTTGATCTTGGTTTCATTCTACAACAGGCACAAAGGGGTATATATCAGACAATAAAATTGCACGTGTTCTGATTAAATAAAGTTGTATAAATAGGGGTTCAATATCAAAACAAATATAAAAAGCAGTGACCGTCCAAAGTACAATACTTGACTCAATTCAAAAGACAAGAAGGTATGGACTACGCTGTCCACTAACAAACGGTTCGAATTTAAACGATTGAGCTAACTTAGGCTTAGGTAGAAAAGTCGAGCGAACCTAAGGATACAGTTATAAGTTATATATTCTTAGAACACTTGTTGCTTATTAACTTCCCTTTAAGTGAATCTACATCAAATTTCGTTTTTCTTTATGTCATAAACGATTACTCTTTAAATATTTCTATTTGAATTACTCATACAAAAAAAATCTTCCTACTTTGATGTTTTTGAATTTTTTTTACACAAATTTCTTAACTTAATTCAAATATCATTTCAGATTCCTTAAGGGGGTTTTGATTTTTCTACAAATATATTTTCAAGCAAATAGTTTAACTTGCGTATTGTCATTTACAATTCATGTCGATTTCAAATCTATTACTTATATTCACTCGTTTAATATTCTTCGACAAATATTATATCTTCTCCGATTACACACATTAGATCTAAAATTTCATATTCACATATCTATTATTACTTGTTTATTTTAGAATATGGGTAGTATTTTTGATAAAATTTCTTAATGAATTTTCTTATTTCCAAATTTTTCCTTCTAATCTTTAAGTGAAATTTAATTCTAAATTCCTTTTGGTTATTATCAAATAGTTGATTTTGCATTTATACATATCGTCCGTACATTAAACTCCTTCTTAATAGTTCTAACATATCGAAGTAGTTCAAGTATCCCTCGACGTCTTTACTGGAGTTATATAGTCATCCCACTTTCAAAACTCGAAAATGAGTACTGATGATGTTGCAATCATCATCAGATCATCCCCGGGCGATTAGAGTGTGACTCTATATCTATTGCATATATATAAGGCTTTGTACATACGCCGACCTTGCGTATATTCGAAATCTTCATATATACCAATAGTCCTATCACGACGTCCATTAAAATACTTGAACATTTATTATTAAAGTTATCTTTCAACATGATTATGTTCTTTAAAACACTTTAGTTTGTTTTGAAAATCTATTTTCAGAGTATGCTCTCTCGATCATAATATTTCGGAATCTCATTCTAGTGAATTTTTAACCCTATCTCTAATGAGATACTATAACTCTGATGAGGCCTATCCTTTGTTCAAATATGTACGTACCCTATAGCTTTGTATAACCAAAGCTCTAATACAAAACTGTAACGACCTGTCTTTTTTCCCCGATTCTCGTCAGTAATTAAACCAACTTAAATCGTTCACAATGACGAATTGTTATGGGTACTTACATATATTGAACAAAATAATAGAACTTTTCATTGCATAATACAATCTTACATCAGATTTACATGGAATATCATAGTACAACGTATACAGCGGAAGAAAAGTAAATATACTCTCAGCGGAATAAGCAGTATGATAAAGCGGTAGCTTCAAACTCTAGCGTGACTTTCAATCCAGAAAGCGCTTCGAATCTTGCTCCAACGATCTATAACTATAAAACTAAACTACTAGCTGCCCGTGTAAAAATTATTGGGCACCCAGAGTTAAGGAAGGAACAATAAACTCTAGGTCAGTCATGGGACTGGTGTGATAACATAAAACAATTATTTTTAGGATTTATTTTAAAGTTGGGAAATTCACCGGACCATGCCGCCGACGCGGAACGGGTTTACCCCATTTGAATACCCATATAAATTTGCAATGACTTTAGGGAAAAATGGAGCTGTCATAAGTTCATCCCACATCACACAATGCAAGCGCACACCGGATGGGCGAGGTTTGTCTTATGATAACCAAACATGCTTTCATACGTAAAAATCCTCTTTTCATAATATATATATAGCATGGAAAATTATTTCGCAAATAAATGTATTAATCCTAGACGGCATAATACAACATCCTATTATGTCGCCACATATATATATATATATATATATATATATATACACACACACACATACAAACCAAAACCGTGTGGCATGTATTGGAATTTGGGTTTCCAACTTGATGATTCCTGGCACGAAAGATCAATTGGAACACAAACGAAATGTAATCATGGGTTTTTCATCTAGACGCGGACACCAATACAGATCGCGAGGTAGATCGACGGTTTTCGACCAGACACGGCCCCCCGAACATACCCTATTCCATAAGTCATAAGTGGTTTCCCACTGCTGCAGCGGTCATCATCAATTCATGTATATATACACAACCTAACCGCCAATTTCTCATCATCCGGGGTATGAGGTTTGTCGATTTCACAGTGTACAGAAAGCATGCCTAGAAAAGCAATGCCTTGATCGTACAAGCTCATTTCATTCTTAAGTATATCACATTGTCCATTTACAACATGACCACTGATTTCCATCCATACATAACCACTTCGAGCTCATACGTCACAAACCAGATACATATCAACGGAAATCAATGTTATGTTGTCAATTACACTGTCAGACACACAATCCATACAAGTTAGTCCTGGGTCTGAACGAAATAAAAAATCCGAAAGTTCTCCCAATACGTTCGGACTTCCTGCCACTCTGGTAATAGGGGTATTCTCTACTGTAGCTATTCAATAAAGAAACCAATCGGCAGACAGTCCATTCGATTGTAAAGAACCCACGGTCTTCATTCATCGATTCCAAGTCTTGAATTTGCTTCATGCGTCGTATTATTACTTGGAATGGTTTTCAGACTCAAATCTGATCCCGGTCTTTCCAAGTAATAAGCGTATTCTTAAATCGATGGTCATGGATCATACGGGCATTTCAATTAAATCTTCTTCCAATCATTTCAATTCATTTACAATGTCAAGGTTGGATTTGTCATAAATTCTTTCATCCTTTTAACCTTTCTTTGAAATCAAATATTCAGTTTACCAACTTTGATTTCTGCCAAAACCCTTCGATTCCTTAAGTCTTTAAGTTTATCGAATCTTTATTTGGCTTAGAATTTTTTAACGATAATCCAAACAATTTATATTCAAACATAAGTTTGATAGAGTTAATTCAACTTATATTCGATATAAATTCACAACTCAACAAGCACTATCAGAACCTTGGTGTAAATATTTTCTAGTGCTTCTAATAGTATTTGTTCAACCTTGGAATTACACATCGAATATCCGTCAAAACTCCATTCAACTCATTTCCTTTTTAAAATTCTAACTTGTAGAATTTATAAAATTCCATATACTAATATTCAATCACTTAAAAATCCTTCCAAACCATTTAAAATCTTTTTAACCATTTAAAATAATGGTTTACGGTTTTAATTTCAAAACCCATTTATCTTTGGAATTGAGAAATAATGTTTGAATGTTATTAAAAGCGCTGAAATAGTCATTTAATTCAAATAGATTCCAAATAAATTCAAAAATTCAAATAATTCATTTCTAATTTCTTTAAATTAATAAAGTAAGATTTCTCATGTATTCTTTCTAAATTTAAAACTGGTTTTATTTGAGTTTTCGTTATGGTCGCCGAACTGAACGTACAGCAACCTTTTCCAAATTTGTTTTGAATATAACTCGAAAATCGTACACTGAAAATTAAAAATTTCCTTTCTATTCAAAAATTGTTAATATTTGAAAATCAACGCTTCTTATTTCAAGTCAACCCGATTTCAAACGGCCAAGTTATAACTATTTAAAAATTTAAATTTATACTTACGAACTGTTGCGCCATAGCGCGTTATAGATCGATTTAAATATAATTCCTTCAAATCTTTTCGAATTTGAATTTTAAAATTTCAAAACAACTTAATTTTTCAAAACCGATTATTAAGTTTAATCCATAATCATTCCTTAAATTCCAAATCTTAATTTAAATTCAAATAAGTTGTAAACCATAAGAATTCTGAAACCCTTTTTATTTGAAATTTAAATTCAATATTCGTTAATGGTCATTACACGAATTAAATTTTCAAATTTTTTTTCAAATCTAAATTTCAAATTAACTATCCCGTTTGTTGGACTAGTTAAGGATAGCCAGGGAGAGTAGGAAACTGGATTTCCAAACCCAAGCCTAGACACCATCCTCTCTGTCATCCTAGAACGGTCTGGTATATATATTATAAAATATTATATTTTATCTCCAAATCTCTTTTTGAATTAATCGGCTTAAAAATAATATTTTTAATGTTTGGAAAATCAAAATTTTCATTCATATGGAAGGAACATTCAATCGATCATCCGTATCATTCCACAACCGTGGTATTGTGTGTGCATCATGCAAACATAATAAATCAACCATATTGTCGGAGTCCCTTACGAACGAACACAGCTACTCTCCACGCACTGCTTTCAATCCCTTTCCATTAGTAGCTAGTGATCTTCTGCTAATTTATATTGAGTTTGAATTAATATTGACGTTCTCCATTATATATATAGATATATATATATATATATATAAGGATTTTTCATAAATTTATATTTAATCAACGTTATCCATATTATATGTCAATGGGTTCAAATTTCAAATACGATAACGGATCTAACGGCAAGTTAATTTGATTAAAATCGAATGAGATATAGGTGTTTAGAGTTTACCCAAATATAAACTTAAATTAAATAATTTCTCACCCAACAAATTAGGCCCGGCCCAAGCCCAAAAGCACCATACGTTCAACTGGCCCGATCTCCCTTCCTCCTTCTTCTTCTCCCTTTAGTTCCACGCTGGAACGATGCTCCCATTAGAACCGTGCACCCCCTATGCATACGCACATGGCATTTACTTCCGCAAACTCGACATCCAAGCCACCCACAAACTTCCCTTCGCGTCATCTCTCAACCGCACCTACCCACCTAAACTCCAGCTCCCTACATTGAAAACCGAGCCTCACGCCGTGACCTGGAACGCGGAAAAGAACTGTATGCCTTCTCCAAACACCGACACAAAATCTTCCCGAATTCCACCAAACTTTGTTACATCGAAGCTCTCTCCATCCTCATCACAAATCAGTTCACTGTTCCGTCAATCGATGTCTGATTCTCCGATTGTCCTCAACCCTAGTTTCCGACCACTGAAATTGTCAACACGGAATCGCCTCAAATTTATACCAAAAATACTACACCTTCTACTGATCGCAACGGCGCTGACGGCGTCGATTAATTCTTCCTGAAATTTGCGTTATGATTTTCAAAGCTTGCCACTCAAATTTCTCACTTTACTGTAAATTAGAGGTATCTCTCTCGACACTCAGCAAAATTCCGATCTGCTGATTTCTAAAAGTCAAAATTGATGATACGGCCAACTTCCATGTTTGTCATTTGGGTTGAAAGTGGATGGATTGGAAGATTTTGATTTTTGAGTGGAGTGGAAACATGAAATTCATTTTACTGGAACTTAGATAAGGGAGGAAGAAGCATACGACAGAGAGAGAAGTCAGACCAGGAAGGGAAAAATGGCTGAAGTGTGAATGAGAAGGGGTTTTATTCATATTTATTTAATCTCCTTTGTCACCTTTAATCCAAGACACTTGGCAAAACAAGTTACATGCATGTAGCCAAATATGACTATATTTATTTTATAAATTTTCCAAACAATGCATGTTAGGCAAAATGACTTATTTATTTATAAAAATTGGATTTTTAGCCTCATCTTTATAACACTTATATAGGTAATCCAAATTGCAACTCTTATAATTGTGACTTCTTTATTACTTAAGGTTTTGACAAAATATTAAACTATTAATTTAAATTTTCTTATCTATATTATTTATTAATTTTATATACATGTATGTTTACCAAAATTTATAAAATAGTCTAAAATAAATATTTCATAATCCTTATAAAATTTTTATGAACATCATTTAATAATCTTACATTATACAACATAAAAATCTTTTATATAAAATTTTAAATAACTTATTCTTCACCAGATTCATACTTGTATTAATATTAAAACCAGAAAATGCCATTACTTATAAATATTTGAAATATACATAAATCTTAAACATGGTCTTTAAGTATAAGATTTTTCTATATTTTAATAAATCAAAAGCAATAAATCAACTTATATATAGAAGATGAGGTTAAATTTTTATATTTAAACTTATTAAATTCATTTTATAGAATAAAAATTCAAATTAAACTTAGTTAAATTCTTAGGTTGTTACAATATATATATATATATATATATATATATATATATATATATATATAACAAAGTGAAATATGATACTTGTGTTCCTAGGCAATACCTTATCTAGCATGACTTTCATGTCATATGTATTTCAGGTATTTATCACAATATATAAATTCATCTGCTTATCTTATTTTAGACATGTATTTACATTTCAAAACAGGTCAGATGAGTTTATTGTCTAGATTATAACAGGAAATCTATATATCTTGCAACTAATAAAAAATTAAGAATATTTTATTAGCTGACCACATAGGCATAACAGTTTCCAAACAAATATTTGCCAGCATAATATATTATATGCACATATATCCACATGATTTAACATGAGATGTGAGTATGTATACAACAGTATCCAAAACAGTTTTGGACATATGTATACAATTCCACATCAAACCAGATATGTGTATAACAGTTTACAAAACTGTTTTGGATATATTTGTATAAAGAAGTATACTGTCCAGTGATCAAAATATATGTATATATTGACACAAGTCATAGTATATATAATTCAGACTAATATCACATACTTATAACAAAAAATTTCCCATTTAATAAATAAAACTGCAGGTTTTAGCAATATAGATAGATATTAACAAAAAAACATACAACTTGGGATGCAGAGTATCTTATACACTGATTATTTAATAATAGATCAACCATGAATCTATAAATTGAATCACTCTATCACTAATTTGATGAACGAGATGATTTGTTAAACCATATAATCATAGTTCTGTAAACAGATCTAAGTAGGATCAAAAAAAAAAAACTAGTTTTTGATAGTGATATAAAAAACCCAAGCTTACAGATAGAATTATGCTACCAGGATAAAACCTAATCTGGACTTAAACATTTAATCCAAAAAAATATTTGATCCAAATTATAATCACAGAAACAGTTCATAGATTAAACCATATTAGAGATAAATAAGAATTGGAATTCAGACATACATATCTGAATTAACATCAAATATTAGCCCAGATTCAAAACTGTAAACAAAACAAAATTTGGTCTAACTCGAAATAATTTCGATTTTGAATCATATGTTTTACATATTCCAGATCCATATACATTATTATTCATAATACTGTTTAAATTATTACAATAATAAGCACATGACTTAATCAATAACTGAATCGAATGAAACTGTGGCTCTGATACCATTGTTGAAAACCAAGGATCAATTTTGCAGCGGATTACTATTAAATTTCCAAACCCTATTTTAATAACCGATTAGTATTTGAATTAAAATGAGTACCTTCTAAATCTTGGAATTAATCGAAAGCGGTTGTTGATGGAATCGAATTAAATGCTCAAATCAAAGCGCCTCCATTGGAGATCCACGGACGATGATCTCGACAATGTCAAACAAATTGAGGAAAGGTGGAATTTTGGTACTAACCAAATTGGGATTAGGGTTTAATGAAATTTCGTGGCGGATCGAATAATAATCCGAAAGGGATCGACCTTTCCTTTTATAAACAAGCAATATGAAATTTTAGTCCATCCTATTTACCCGTTCTCTAAATTTAAAATAAAAGAAAATGTCAACCATTTGATTTCCCTTTTATTTTAAATAGTTCTCACCTTATTCAACGTCCTTATGTGTGACCCTATAGGTTACCATAACGTAGGCAATAATTTAACAATATTTAAATTGTAAATGGTGAGTGGCATCTAGTAATACATCACGGTTACCCAAGTTATAATAATATCAATGATTCGATACAATCCTTTTGTGACCAGTGTATCAATGTAATATAATCCTTTTAATCTGTATATCCAAGATTAAACTCAAGGCATGGAACGTATCATACTCTTTATAATTTAATCCGTTTATCTTGATCGATTAATAGACTATATATATAAACAAATCAATATTTGAGCACGACCATGCATTTTATAGTCTCACTCAATTAAGAGGCCCATAGATAATTCTATATATATATATTTGTAGTGTTAAATTCCATCTAGATCATTCATAATTTTATTCGATTTGAGATGTATCCAGTAATCACCTTTATCATCAACTCATTTAGGAGTAACTTTTGATAATATCAAAACACAAATATATTTGAATAAGATTATACAAGTCTGAGGACCACTACATCACTGTCACTATGAGAATTACTTATGGTACTGTTGATTATATTCCACGTTTTCTCACGTTGGGTCATCCCAATACGCTATTCTCTAATACGTATTTATGTCCTGACATTAATATCACATATATTAATGATCGATGAGATGTGATCATTAGTCAATCAACATACTAGTCACATCATTTTACTGTTGTCCTATATAAACAATAAAACTTGACTAAGGACATTTAAGAATTATAATACTCAACATATTATATAATCACAAGTTCAAGTCTTACTTGAACTATAAAATTCCGTATTATTATTCTAAGGACTTCTATTATGTTAATATTTATAATATGCAGTAAATATAACATAACAGAATATTCTATTTCAAATAAATTATTAAACTAACAATGTTATTATTATTATTCACATCAAACAGATTGCCTCTAAGGCATAAACACTAACAATCTCTCGCTTGCACTTGAGCCAATCACTCATGTATCAAATACCAATGAAACTAGTGTGACAATCATTCTTTTGATGCGACCAAGCTTTAGTTAGTGGTTCTGCAACATTAATATCCACTGGGACTCTGCAGATATGTATATCTCCTCTGTCAACAATTTCACGAATGAGATGATATCGCCTAAGTATGTGTTTGAATCGTTGATGTGATCTAGGTCCCTTAGCCTAAGCAATGGCCCCATTGATGTCACAATAAAGATTTATTGGATAAACAATGGATGGAACAACAGAAAGTTCAGTGATGAATTTCTTAATCCAATCAGCGTCTTTAGTAGCTTCTGAAGCAGCAATGTATTTAGCCTCCATAGTCGAATCAGCGACGGTTTCTTGCTTTGAATTTTTCTAGCTAATAGTAGCACCATTCACGAAAAACACATAACCGGACTGTGACTTGTATCTTCTTTATCAGTCTGGAAACTAGCGTCTGTGTAACCTTTTACCATTAATTCCTCTTTGCCTCCATATATCAAGATCGAGTATTTAGTCCTTTTCAGGTACTTAAGAATGTTCTTGACTGCTGTCCAGTGACTTTCACCTGGATCATATTGGAATCTACTTGTCATACTTAGAGCGTAGGAGACATCTGGATGAGTGCACAACATTGTATACATGATCGATCCAATTGACGAAGCATAAGGAATCAGTTTCATGTGTTCCTTATCATCTGATGACTTAGGATACTGGGACTTAGAAAGTGATATACCATGTGACATGGATACATATCCTTTCTTTGCCTCTTGCATGCCAAATCATTTTAGCACTTTATCAATGTATGTACTCTGACTTAGGCCTATAAACTTTCTTAATCTATCTCTATAGATCTTTATACCTAAAATATAGGTTGCCTCGCCTAAGTCTTTCATTGAGAAATTATTTCCCAACCATATCTTCACCGCTTGTAATGAATTAACATTATTCCCAATAAGTAACATGTATTTCACATATAATAATAGGAATATAATGTTACTCCCACTAATTTTCTTGAATACACAAAGTTCATCTCCATTCTTAATGAAGCCAAACTTTTTGACCGTTTCATCAAAATGAAGATTCCAACTCTGAGATGCTTGTTTCAATCCATATATGGATCATTGCAGTTTACATACTTTTCTAGCTTCCTTTGGATTGACAAAACCTTCAGGTTGTGTCATGTACACATCCTTGATAAGATTCCCATTAAGGAGTGCGGTTTTGACATCCATCTGCCAGATTTCGTAATCGTAAAAGGCTGCAATTGTAAGAATACTGCTAATGGATTTAACCATAGCCACTGGGGAGAAGGTTTCATCATAGTCAACTCCTTGAACTTGTCTGAATCCTTTCGCCACCAGTCATCCTTTATAGGTTTGTACTCTACCATCCATGTCAGTTTTCTTCTTGAAAACCCACTTACACCCGATTGGTTTTATCCCGTCAGGTGGATCAACCAAAGTCCACACTTGGTTGGTGTACATGGAATCGATTTCAGATTTCATGGTTTCAAGCCATTTCTCAGATTCTGGTCCATTCATAGCATCATGGTAAGAAGTTGGCTCATCTTGATCTATGAGCATTACGTCTCCTGTTTGAGTTATTAGATATCCAAAATATTTATCGGGCTCATAATGTATTCTACGAGATCTACGAACGTTTTGTGTAATTTGAGCAGGTTCAGTTTCCACAACAGATTGTGGTTCTTGCTCAATTTCAAGTTCCGGTTCATTAATATCTTATTGTTCTCGAACTTCTTTGAGTTCGACTTTATTCCCATTTGTACTTTTAGAGAATATATCTATTTCCATAAAATTACCAGTTCGATCAGCAAACACTTTATGCTCTGAATGCTTGTAGAAATAATATCCTTTTGTTTCTTTTGGATATCCCACAAATAACACTTTTCTAATTTGGGTCCGAGCTTGTTAGAGTTAGGAAGCTTAACAAAAGCCTCACATCCCCAAATCTTCATATAAGAGACATTGGGACATCTCCCTATCCATATTGGATATGGTGTCTTCTGAACCGTTTTAGTGGGAACTCGATTAAGTATGAATGCAGCTGTTGTAAGGGCAAAATCCCAAAAACTTATTAGAAGATCTGTATGACTCATCATTGATCGTACCATATCTAATAAGGTGCGATTTCTCCTTTCGAATACACTATTCCATTGTGGTGTTCCTACTGGAGTGAGTTGTGAAACAATTTCACACTTTTTCAGATAGTCATTAAACTCTTGGCTTAAATATTCTCTGCCTCGATCTGTTCGAAAAGTTTTTATATTCTTACCAAGTTGGTTTTTAACTTCGTTCTTGAATTCCTTGAACTTTTCAAAGGATTCTGATTTGTGTCTCATAAGATAAACATATCAATATCTACTGAAATCATCAGTAATTGTAATGAAGTAATAAAACCCACCTCTGGCTGATGTACTCATTGGTCCACATACATCACTATGTATAAGGGCCAATAGATCATCAGCCCGTTCACTGTATCCAGTAAAAGGAGCTTTAGTCATCTCGCCTAACAAACAAGATTTGCATTCTTAATATGATCCAAAATCAAATGAATTCAAAATTCCATCTTTATGAAGCTTTGACATGCGTTTCTCGTTTATACGGCGTATTCGTTAATGCAAAATTTACTTTGGATTCAAATCATTAGATTTAATCGTTTTGATATTAATGTTATAAACTGGCATATCGAAATTAAGAACATAGAGACCATTAACTAACTGTGAACTTCCATAAAATATCTCATTTAAATAAATTAAACAGCATCTGTCTTTTTTTATAAATGAAAATCCTAGCTTGTCCAAACAAGATAAAGAAATAATATTTGTATTAATGGAAGGAGGAAAATAACAATCTTCTAATTTTAAAACTAATCCTGTAACACCCCGCCTCCGCCAGGGTGGCTCTTGCAAGCACCCTGACTTTGGAGGGGCATTTGAATCAGGTAAACATGCATAATGATATATCAAGGCAGAACAAGAACATATGTATATATGTAAACAGAGTAAAGAAGATAAGTAAAACAGCGGAAGATTTCAAACTATTTCAAAACAAGTCTGATACAACATAATGTCAACTTTTCCAAATACACAAGTCTAGATAAAAACAACATCACTGAAAAACTGAAATACATAAGTACTATCCCCAAATAAGTGATAACCATAGCTAGCTTCATGTCAAGACCGTACATGAGCTAAAATCCCACAAGCAAGCGATCAGAAATCCAAGCTAAGCTCCAATGTTCCCACCCTGAGAACCTAGGGAGGGGGGGGGGGGGGGACGGAAGAAAAAGAGGCGAAAGGAAAACAGGTCAGTCAAAAAGACTGAGTAAGCCCTACTACAATCAATGTAAACTGATAAAGTTAACTGGCATGAGAAGCAGGGATGAACATAAGGATAACAACATACTAGCATGATGATTAACTAACAAGGTAGATAAAGGTGTCATCGCATAATCATGTTTAAGGTTTTTGCACCACAGGTGTACTAGCAAACTAACATGACTTGAATAAACAAATATTGATCCCTTGGCCCAAGCTTTGGCCCAATAACATGAAGTGACCCTAATATGCGGTCCAACCAAACGGTCTAGTCGATCGGCTCCCTATAAGCCTAACTCGTCACGTGTTGGTGTCCATACGGCCCAAACATAATTGTAGTCAGACTGTGCAGGGTCTCCCGTCGGGTGTATCAAGCCCTAGGGTGTCAACCCCTGGACACCATAAACATGAGTGCACAGTCTCGATCTACTGGTACCCGTGCATGTTTTCCCCGGCTTCGGACTGTGTGCACGACCATAGTCCGCCCGGAACTACACCGGCGTACCCTTCTGCCGTCGCTTTTGGTCACTTACCTCAAGTCCAGTAATCGTGCTCCCTCCCTAATCTAGTCCCTAGGGCCTTAATGATACAAACTTGGGATTACTGCTGGAGTGGACCCCCATTGCTAGGATTTTTCTAGTGGGTTAAATACGGTTTAACCCCTTTACTAATCATGGATTAACTTGGTTAAGTGTAACGATGGGTTCACGACTTAACCCTGATTAATCTACCAAGCCCAAATTGGTTAAGTATTAAGTGGACCATGACTTAACCATAATCATGAGGCATTAATTAATTTAATGTGCCTTAACCTCTCACATTAGACCTTGTTGTGGTTACTAGTTAAGCCGGGCGGGTCCGGGTAGCTTTACACCACAACTTGGTCTAACCTCGGGTTCAAGGTACCACATGACCAACTTCTCACATTGGGTCCTATTGTTTGTAGCAACTAGTTAAGCCGGTCGGTTCCGGGTAGTTTTACGCTACAAACTCAACCCAACCTCGAGTGGGTCACACTTATCTTCTCTAAGTGTCATGTCCATCATGTTTCCAAAACATATCACAAATTTTCAAGCATTTGGGTAGACCTAACTTAATAGGTAAATTCCCAATGGGTAGACCTAACTTAATAGGTAAATTCCCAATCTTATGTTTTTATGTCTTTTAAGTTTACCCAACCCCAAACGCAATCCCATCGCTTACATATCGCACTAGCGCATAAAGGATAGAAAGAGGGAACTTGGCATAATCATGACATAAAGGTGTTGAAGCCACAAGTTTAACATGGTGGCATATGAAATGTACATATGTTCATATACTTGCATATTACATTTTTAGGCCTCAAAAGCATGCATAAAACCAAACTTAGCATATTGGTGATACATGGTGATAAATGACATGTAGAAATGGCCATAAGTTCGCATTTAGCCTCACATGCAAGTTATCATAAGAGATATGATAACTTACATGTTGCCAAAATGCAACCTTTAGCATAAAGCTTGAAGCTTTATGTTCATATACTCAATATAAGCTTGCATAACATGATAACATGAACAAAATGATCATCCCAAACTTGCATAACATACATGGCAAACTTGCATATAAACTTGCATATCATAACATGATAAACTTGCTTATCATAACATGGCAAACTTGCATAACATAACATGATTAACTTGCATATCATAACATGGCAAACTTGCATAACATAACATGATTAACTTGCATATCATAACATGGCAAACTTGCATAACATAACATGATAAACTTGCATATCATAACATGGCATACTTGCATAACATAACATGATAAACTTGCATATCATAACATATCAAACTTGCATAACATGACATAGTAAACTTGCATATCATGGCAAACTTGCATATCATACATTTAACTTTAGAGTTTAAGTATGAAAGTAGAATAGGGCTTACAATGCTTATGAAGACACAAAAATATGACAAAGCCCTTATGCAATCAAATAGACCCAAAATGCAAGCTCTAATAGAAAAACCCTTGAGCCAAAATGATCAAAACCCTTGCTTTATGATGTAAATATGGAAACTTGACTTGAATGCAAGCTAATGATGCTCATACAAGCTTGAAAACACTTGTATGCATTGAAAATCTCTCATAGAAATAACTTAGAAATTTTATGAAGAGAGTGGAGGCCATGAGAGGAATGATTTTGCCATAGTTTAGTTACTTGAATGAATAATGATGATTTAGGGTTAGGTTAGGGGCTTATTTATAGAGATTAGGATTAGTTTCAACCTTAGGATTAAACCCTAATTCCAATCTCAGCCCTTAAAATCGAATCTGGCCCAAAACCTAACCAAAACCCCAAAATGGTGCACCAGGCAAAACTGCCCGGCTGGACCAAGTCGACAGCCAAGTCGACAGGGCTGTCGACTTGGGTCCAACCAAGTCGACTCCCAAGTCGACAGGGCTGTCGACTTGGGTGCTCTGGCGGGAGTTTTCCCGCCTAGCCCAATCTGACCTAATTTCCAAATTCAAACTTGAATTTGAAATCTGTTTTTACTTTGAAATTTTCTGAAAACTTCGTTGGGCCTTAATCGGGTCATACGGACTCCGATTTTCGAAAACTCGGACTCTATTTCGCGTATTTTTCCGAGACGAACGCAATGGCATAGTCCGTTTCCCTTGATTCAGATTTTAGAATTAAATTCTGCCTCGATTTACGTTCTAACAGGTTATTGAAAATACGGGTTGTTACATTCTCCCCTCCTTAAAGGATTTCGTCCCCGAAATCTTCAGGTTAGGAAGAACGTATCCTACCATCCAACATCCATCTACTCAAAACATCATCCACGAGCAATCATTGTCCTTACAAGATTCTAAATGTTGTATGAACATATGCAAAGGTGTGTGTATATGTACTTATCTAATGCAAATATCATCAATGCAAATTATGTTAGTGAAATGAATCCATATGTATGCAATTCCTAACATAATGTATAACATCTATATGTGTGCACATAACATACATCCATATGCAACATCCATGTGATAACACAAAAATTTTCATCCATGAATAAGCGTAAACACTCATGCATATGCAATATGAGGAGTGTGTGAGCCGATCTAGTGCCTAATGTGTATAATGCATCCACGAGTAACCACTTGCAAACACTTGCAACCACTTGCAACCATCAAGCATAACATGTTTCAAACACATGTTTCATCCAAAGGGTTTCTACCTAAGGTTCTCATGACAAGATTAACATGATAAACTAGATAAACATGGATAGCAAAAGATATGCTACAAAGAGATCGGGAAGATAAGCAGGATATACTCCTTTCGGATTACAAGAAATCCCTTCCTAACCCTGACATGTATTACTAGCCAATAAGTCGTACCTCCCGACAAAAATAGGACCGAGAATGGGACCGAGAGGATATACGTAAAAAGATAACATGCAAGTAAGTTCCACAGGAAAACAAGGATCAAGGATATAAAAAGGATATGATGCGCGTATCCAGCCTTCAATCTTCTAAGTCACGTTTCCTTGAGCTTGACTCCACTATGCTTTGACCGTCTTTTATCTCATGATTTCTTAGCTTCTTAACTCTTATTTCCAAATATGAGTTGGAACCCATTTCATTGTCGCCTCTCGTCTTCCTCTTTCACTTACTCTTCTATCATTCTTGGCTTATAACTATGACCTCATGGTTTCATGCAAGCTCTCCAAAATTCACTAGTGAATCCTGGATCTCGTTTACTTACTATAAAGTATTCCACGCAGCAGAACTTTTCTTGAAAATACCAACCCTCGTTGCCAATTGCTCTTACTAACATGATTTTCTATATCTCATG
The DNA here is from genome assembly GCA_030737875.1 of Allium sativum. NCBI lineage: Eukaryota > Viridiplantae > Streptophyta > Magnoliopsida > Asparagales > Amaryllidaceae > Allium > Allium sativum. The sequence continues at coordinate 971,975,370 of CM060915.1, read as the reverse complement.
CTTGAACGAAATGAACCATCCGCCTGCGAATGATAGGCCGTACTTAGATTCAGTTGCTTGCCCATGACCTCCCGTAGACTATCCCAAAACTAGCTAGTGAAGATTGAGTCCTGGTTACTAACTATACTTTAGGGAACCTCGTGCAACCGCTTTATTTCTTGAAAGTAAACTGTTGCTAGCTATGATGCAGTCCTTTCGCTCTTTACCGGAGTGAAATGAGCACTCTTCGTGAGTCTACCTACTATGACCCACATGCTCGTATTCCCTTTCCTTGATCTAGGCAGTCCATCCACGAAATCCTTCGTGACGCTTTACTACTTCCATTGCGGGGACCTCCAATGAATGTAATAGCTCACCCGGCTTTTTATGACTTGGCCTTAATCTGTTGGCACAACATGCACCTTGGGACAAACTCGGCCACCTCCTCGAGTGATGTGCATCTTCAAGACCCTTCTTTCTCTCATTGCGTCTTAGCCATCCCTTGTCATCTATAGCGAGGTGACTTACCATCTCGCCTCGAATCAACTTGTCCATGATCTCGACTAACTGCGGGTCTTCTTTCTATGAAGTCCCTACTTGATCCAGAAGGGTAGGTCTAAACTCAAGGGACGCTAACTAACTAATTAAACTGAGAAAGCTTCTTACTTCAATTGTCCTCATCGGAGCTTTCCGGTTTTGAACCGCGACCACTTTAGCGGGATCCACCGCTAAGCCTTGCTTAGAAACTATGTGCCCAAGAAATCTAACTCCTTTTTCTCCAAAATGACATTTGGAGGACTTGGCTTTCAACTGATGGGCTCTAAGCGCATCCATCACCTCCTTGAGATGTCTAGCATGTTCTTCCTCGTTCTTTTAAGAAAGTCAGGATATCTTCTACAAAGACTACCACAAACCTATTCAGGAACTCCCTAGGCACCCTACTCATCAAGTCCACGAAGTAGGCGGGTGCATTAGTCAAACCGAATGGCATGACCAGCCATTCTAAGAATCCATCTGGAGTTCTGAACGCAGTTTTGTCTATACTATCCTCAGCTACTCTGAGCTAATGGAATCCAGTAGCAAGATCAAGAGAAAACAGATGTTCCTACAAGCTGATCAAACAAATCATCGATCCTTGGTAATGGTTGTCTATTCTCACGATAATCAACACAAAGTCGAAGAGAACCATCTGCCTTGGTAGTAAATACTACAGACGCTCCCCATTCAGATATACTTCGTCTAATGAAGTTCTTCTCAAGCAACTCCTTCACTTGCTTACTTAGCTCCCGCCTTTCACGCGGAGCCATGTGCCGAATGGGCAAAGAAACCGGCTTTGCATTATCCACCAGATAAATGCGGAAATCAATCTCTCGCTTAGGGGTAACCCCCCTTCACTTCACCCAAGATATCAGGATATTCTCGGACCACCCTCACCGATTGCAAACTATCGATAGACGAGTTGAGGGATTCAAGATAACACAACATGACGGGACCCATAGGGTTACAAGAAATTTTTAGGGTATTACCGAGGCGAGTCATGAGCCTCACAACCTTATGCTCTAAAATCAAGAATGGCTCCAAAACTGGACAACCAATCCATGCCCAAAATCAACCCATACCCCATGAAACCGAGAATATAAGCATCACACGAGAACTCTACACTCAAGATAGAGATTTTCAAATCCACGTAGATAATAGACAAATGGGCGTAAACCCCAATTGGATTTGAAACACACACGGGATCATTAACTAGACTAGTACTTAGGTGCAAACTTTCAACAAGATCAGATGAGATAAAGCTATGCGATGCACCAGAATCAAACAAGGTACGAACTGGAAAATCAGAAATGTAAACAAGACTTTTAACAGAAACACTACCTCGATCAAGAGCTGGAAGAACGATGTTGAGGGGGTGAACTCGCCCTTCAGACGGTCTTGCACACTGAGTCTGACCTTGCCCTTGCTTCTTCGGGCAATCTTTGCTGAAATGTCCAAACTCACCACAACGATAGCATTCACCACTCTTCCTTTTCCTCTTCTTACAATCCTTAATAAGATGCCCAACTGAACCGCAATAATGGCACTTCTTTTTGTCGTTATTGCCCTTGTTGTTGTTCCCCTTGTTGCCTTGACTCTTGTTCTGGTTCTTATTGCCTTGACTGCTCTGACCACTTGGATTACCCTGATTTCCTTTCCACTGGGAATCAGTCTTCTTGGCTTGAGTATCATTCATCTTGATCTCTTTCTTGTCACTCCTATTCTCTTCATTGAGTAGGGCCATATTCACCAAACTCTCGAAAGTTTCCCCCAAGGGTATATGAGTCATGGCTAAACCATGTAAGGGCTCGTTTAATCCTAGAGCAAAGTATAGGGCCTTCTTCTGAGCTGTGTTAACCAAGTCTAAACCGACCCGAGCCAGTTGATTAAACTTATCTATGTATTCCCTAATAGTCATGTCCCCTTGCTTCAGTGATAGGAACCTTAGTCCAAACTTTCCCCGAAAGTCATCCCATGTCTCAATTGGCCTAGTAGCGGTGGTGACCACCCACCAACGTGCAGCTTCTTCCTTTAGCAACCATACTGCTAATAAAACCTTCCTACGGTCATCTATATCAAAGAAGGCAAAAAGATCTTCGGTTTCTTTCAACCAATTCCTGGCCTCTACATAAGTCTCGGTTCCAATGAAATTCTTTCCACCCATCGTCTTAAAGTTCTTACAAGTTTCCGCAAAATCCGCTTGTGGAGGCTGAGGGGAAGGAGAAACATCAGCTATGGGAGGAGGAGGAACATTAACTACCGGAGGAGGAGGAGGAACATTGGCGGGGCCGGCTTCGGTCGCCCTAGCCTCCAAAAGTCTCCTATACCAAACAGGTACGTGTACTCCCTCCGGAATAGCAAAGTTGTTGGCCATACTGAAAACAAAAAAAGATAGATTCAGAATGGAGAGAAAAATGAAGGAATTCTTGCTAATGGCTTTTTGGGGAATAGCCTTTAAAATAAACTAGACTTTTATTTGGAAAATACTTTATACTTGGTTTTGAAAATAGTTTTCCAAAAGTTTTTTAAAAACCTTTTTGTTCCTTCTCGTAAACCTGGCTCTGATACCAAATGTAACACCCCGCCTCCGCCAGGGTGGCTCTTGCAAGCACCCTGACTTTGGAGGGGCGTTTGAATCAGGTAAACATGCATAATGATATATCAAGGCAGAACAAGAACATATGTATATATGTAAACAGAGTAAAGAAGATAAGTAAAACAGCGGAAGATTTCAAACTATTTCAAAACAAGTCTGATACAACATAATGTCAACTTTTCCAAATACACAAGTCTAGATAAAAACAACATCACTGAAAAACTGAAATACATAAGTACTATCCCCAAATAAGTGATAACCATAGCTAGCTTCATGTCAAGACCGTACATGAGCTAAAATCCCACAAGCAAGCGATCAGAAATCCAAGCTAAGCTCCAATGTTCCCACCCTGAGAACCTGGGGGGGGGGGGAACGGAAGAAAAAGAGGCAAAAGGAAAACAGGTCAGTCAAAAAGACTGAGTAAGCCCTACTACAATCAATGTAAACTGATAAAGTTAACTGGCATGAGAAGCAGGGATGAATATAAGGATAACAACATACTAGCATGATGATTAACTAACAAGGTAGATAAAGGTGTCATCGCATAATCAGGTTTAAGGTTTTTGCACCACAGGTGTACTAGCAAACTAACATGACTTGAATAAACAAATATTGATCCCTTGGCCCAAGCTTTGGCCCAATAACATGAAGTGACCCTAATATGCGGTCCAACCGAACGGTCTAGTCGATCGGCTCCCTATAAGCCTAACTCGTCACGTGTTGGTGTCCATACGGCCCAAACATAATTGTAGTCAGACTGTGCAGGGTCTCCCGTCGGGTGTATCAAGCCCTAGGGTGTCAACCCCTGGACACCATAAACATGAGTGCACAGTCTCGATCTACTGGTACCCGTGCATGTTTTCCCCGGCTTCGGACTGTGTGCACGACCATAGTCCGCCCGGAACTACACCGGCGTACCCTTCTGCCGTCGCTTTTGGTCACTTACCTCAAGTCCAGTAATCGTGCTCCCTCCCTAGCCTAGTCCCTAGGGCCTTAATGATACAAACTTGGGATTACTGCTGGAGTGGACCCCCATTGCTAGGATTTTTCTAGTGGGTTAAATACGGTTTAACCCCTTTACTAATCATGGATTAACTTGGTTAAGTGTAACGATGGGTTCACGACTTAACCCTGATTAATCTACCAAGCCCAAATTGGTTAAGTATTAAGTGGACCATGACTTAACCCTAATCATGAGGCATTAATTAATTTAATGTGCCTTAACCTCTCACATTAGACCTTGTTGTGGTTACTAGTTAAGCCGGGCGGGTCCAGGTAGCTTTACACCACAACTTGGTCTAACCTCGGGTTCAAGGTACCACATGACCAACTTCTCACATTGGGTCCTATTGTTTGTAGCAACTAGTTAAGCCGGTCGGTTCCGGGTAGTTTTACGCTACAAACTCAACCCAACCTCGAGTGGGTCACACTTATCTTCTCTAAGTGTCATGTCCATCATGTTTCCAAAACATATTACAAATTTTCAAGCATTTGGGTAGACCTAACTTAATAGGTAAATTCCCAATGGGTAGACCTAACTTAATAGGTAAATTCCCAATCTTATGTTTTTATGTCTTTTAAGTTTACCCAACCCCAAACGCAATCCCATCGCTTACATATCGCACTAGCGCATAAAGGATAGAAAGAGGGAACTTGGCATAATCATGACATAAAGGTGTTGAAGCCACAAGTTTAACATGGTGGCATTGAAATGTACATATGTTCATATACTTGCATATTACATTTTTAGGCCTCAAAAGCATGCATAAAACCAAACTTAGCATATTGGTGATACATGGTGATAAATGACATGTAGAAATGGCCATAAGTTCGAATTTAGCCTCACATGCAAGTTATCATAAGAGATATGATAACTTACATGTTGCCAAAATGCAACCTTTAGCATAAAGCTTGAAGCTTTATGTTCATATACTCAAGATAAGCTTGCATAACATGATAACATGAACAAAATGATCATCCCAAACTTGCATAACATACATGGCAAACTTGCATATAAACTTGCATATCATAACATGATAAACTTGCTTATCATAACATGGCAAACTTGCATAACATAACATGATTAACTTGCATATCATAACATGGCAAACTTGCATAACATAACATGATTAACTTGCATATCATAACATGGCAAACTTGCATAACATAACATGATAAACTTGCATATCATAACATGGCATACTTGCATAACATAACATGATAAACTTGCATATCATAACATATCAAACTTGCATAACATGACATAGTAAACTTGCATATCATGGCAAACTTGCATATCATACATTTAACTTTAGAGTTTAAGTATGAAAGTAGAATAGGGCTTACAATGCTTATGAAGACACAAAAATATGACAAAGCCCTTATGCAATCAAATAGACCCAAAATGCAAGCTCTAATAGAAAAACCCTTGAGCCAAAATGATCAAAACCCTTGCTTTATGATGTAAATATGGAAACTTGACTTGAATGCAAGCTAATGATGCTCATACAAGCTTGAAAACACTTGTATGCATTGAAAATCTCTCATAGAAATAACTTAGAAATTTTATGAAGAGAGTGGAGGCCATGAGAGGAATGATTTTGCCATAGTTTAGTTACTTGAATGAATAATGATGATTTAGGGTTAGGTTAGGGGCTTATTTATAGAGATTAGGATTAGTTTCAACCTTAGGATTAAACCCTAATTCCAATCTCAGCCCTTAAAATCGAATCTGGCCCAAAACCTAACCAAAACCCCAAAATGGTGCACCAGGCAAAACTGCCCGGCTGGACCAAGTCGACAGCCAAGTCGACAGGGCTGTCGACTTGGGTCCAACCAAGTCGACTCCCAAGTCGACAGGGCTGTCGACTTGGGTGCTCTGGCGGGAGTTTTCCCGCCTAGCCCAATCTGACCTAATTTCCAAATTCAAACTTGAATTTGAAATCTGTTTTTACTTTGAAATTTTCTGAAAACTTCGTTGGGCCTTAATCGGGTCATACGGACTCCGATTTTCGAAAACTCGGACTCTATTTCGCGTATTTTTCCGAGACGAACGCAATGGCATAGCCCTTTTCCCTTGATTCAGATTTTAGAATTAAATTCTGCCTCGATTTACGTTCTAACAGGTTATTGAAAATACGGGTTGTTACAAATCCAGTTGGTAAGGACAAGTGGTAACTTCCTATGGCTAATGCAACAATTTTTGCTCCATTTCCCACTAGTAAGTCCACTTCTCCTTCTGTCAAGATTTTACTCCCATGCATTTCCTGCAAATTGACCCAGATATGTGACCCACATCCGGTATCTAATACCCAATATGTAGAAGTAGGTAAATTGACATATATAACATTTATACCTGAATTGGGCGAAGTCAAACTTCCCCTTTTCTTCTTTAGATCTTCTAAATAAGCATAATAGTTGCGTTTCCAATGACCCGGCTTTCCGCAATAGTGACAATCACCCTCTTTGGAAACCCCTCCTTTAGGCTTTGATGCCTTTTTGAAATTGGCCTTATTAGCATTCTTCTTAAGTTGCTTTTTCTTGTTTTTGCCTTTACCTTTGGCAGTTTTCTTTTGTACCATCATTATGGCAGCCGGTTCTGCTTTCTTCATGTTATTTTCAGCAGTACTCAACATGCTCAATAACTCAGTCAAGAGTTTCTCAGTTTCGTTCATCAGATAATTCATGACGAACTGAGAATACTTACTGTTTAATTATTATAGCACAAGATCGGTTTGAGCTTCTGGTGTCAACATAAACCCTAACCTTTTGAGATGCTCAATGTATCCAATCATCTTCAGTACGTATGGACCAACGGGTTCCTTTTCTCCCATTTTGCAATGACATAGAGTCATGCTTGTGTCATATCTTTCCTGTCGAGCATGCCTTTCGAACAATTTCCTAAGGTGTTCGATCATCTCATAAGCATCCATGAACTCGTGTTGCTTCTAAAGCCCCCAAGTCATAGTTTCCAGCATGAGACAAATGACATCAAGAGCATCATCTTGGTGCTTCTTATGCGAATTAATTTCTGCAAGGGGTGCAGTACTTGTGGTGCCTCTGGAATAGGCACATCAAGTACATACATCTTCCTTTTTTTGATGACAATCCTCAAATTACGGTGCCAGTCCAGAAAATTAATTCCATTCAGTTTTTCCTTTTCAAGAACAGACCTAAGCGATAAATTGTTGGTGTTGCTTGCCATTTAGAATCTACATGGGATAAAAAATAATAATGATTAATAATTTTTTTTGACTATCAAAATAATACCCATCGTTAGTATCAATGTATAAATAAAATAAGTATGCTCCCACTCAAATCAACATCCCTATATCTTAATATACATATGTATATATATATATATATATATATATATATGTTCCAAGATCCATATCTAATCATGCCTTGACCTAGCTTTGGCTAACTCCCCAAAACACAATCATTTAGGTAGACATCTTATGTCAATTATATCGTATATATAATTCTTGGATCGCATGATAAACATTTTGTTCATTAAATTATTCATTTGCTCAAATATAGAATAATGCATGCTCTTTGTCTTTAAGGCCATAATCATATTATGCAGCCTAGTTAAGTCAAACCCAATAATACGTTGGAGTACCACATTTACTCCATCGCATATAACCAAAATAAAAAGGATGCACAACGCTTTTAGCATTACCTACATCCTAGTGATTTTGGACATTGATGAGTGTATTATTGGAAGACGTCACCTACACTTAATATAAACAATAGTTTTAATGAGGGACTTAAATTTGAATTTTACAAATCATTTTATTTATACACCTTTTAAAATATAATTATTTTAAAAATGATAATTTTAATTCCACCTATCTATTTCAAAAAATATGAGTGTTAAAATGAATTAAATATATCTAGCCTTTGTTTTAAATACTTTAAAACAATTTGCAGTTTTAATTATGAATGAAAATAAAATTTGAAAAATAGTTTATAATAATGTGCGCCCCCTCAGCTTTGTAACAAAACAAAGTAATAGTTTCTATGAACTTTTCAAAATAGATTTGCATGTTGTTTCGTACATCATACAAATAGTAAAATGGAAATACTTTAAGCCTACAAGTTTAAACAATTATAATCAGGCCTTTTAGGGCCCAGACACTAATCAGGCATTTATCAAAAAGTATCAAGAACATCATAGTAAAACTACAGGCATCATCTATATACTGTATTTACAACATTATCTCAGTATATTACAATACAGGCATGAGAAATGTAATTTTTCACAAATATTTAAACACATCACTCTGTACATATATAAAACATTCAGCAGTCTCACGCATCACTAGAATATTACTTAATACAGATTCATATATAAATTGTTACATTTTAGCTTAGAATAAACCTTTCAGATGTAAACACTTATCACGGCATAAACTCAAATACATCATGTGCCTTTTCAGAAGAGAAACATTTTAATACTTATATACAGCTGCAATAAAACATAACATTAAGACATTCTTCATCAGAATTCATGCAAACATTTTCACGTAATCAGATAAAAAAATGCATTAATATACGTGTTTTAATCATTTTTTGGCCGATGTAATACAAAATAAGTCTGTCTACGTACAGATATTAAACAGGAAATCCATGTGTTAGGAAATGAATTACTACAAATTTCAGATCAAATGTAAATATACACATATGTATCACAGTGAAGATCCAAGGCAGTTAAACTTGGATATGTCCATATATATAACAAAGTGAAATATGATACTTGTGTTCCTGGGCAATACCTTATCTAGCATGACTTTCATGTCATATGTATTTCAGGTATTTATCACAATACATAAATTCATCTGCTTATCTTATTTTAGACATGTATTTATATTTCAAAATAGGTCAGATGAGTTTATTGTCTAGATTATAACAGGAAACCTGTATGTCTTGCAACTAATAAAAAATTAAGAGTATTTTATTAGCTGACCACATAGGCTTAAAAGTTTCCAAAAAATATATTTGCCAGTACAATATATTTTATGCAGATATATCCACATTATTTAACATGAGATGTGAGTATGTATACAGTAGTATCCAAAACAGTTTTGGACATATATATACAATTCTACATCAAACCAGATGTGTATAACAGTATACAAAACTGTTTTGGTTTTGATATATTTGTATATAGAAGTAAACTATCCAGTGATCAAAATATATGTATATATTGACACAAGTCAAAGTATACATAATTCAGACTAATATCACATACTTATAACACATAATTTCCCAGTTCATGAATAAAATTGTAGGTTTTGGTAATTTAGATACATACTAGCAAAAAGCATCCAACATGGGATGCAGAGTGTCTTATACACTGATTATTTAATAATATATCAACTATGAATCTATAAATTGAACCACTCTATCACTAATTTGATGAAAGAGATGATTTGTTAAACCATAGATTCATAGTACTGCAAACAGATCTAAGTAGGATCAACCAAAAAAATAAAAACTAGTTGTTGATAGTGATATAAAAAACCCAAGCTTACAGACAGAATATGCTACCAGGATAAAACCTGATCTGGACTTAAACATTCAATCACAAAAAAAAATCCAAATTATAATCATAGAAACAGTTCATAGATTAAACCATATTAAAGATGAATTGGAACTGGAATTCAAACATACATATCCGAATTAACATCAAATATTAACTCAGATTCGAAACTGTAACAAAAAAGAATTTTTTTTCTAACTCGAAATGATTTCGATTTTGAATCATATGTTTTACATATTCTAGATCCATATACATCAGTATTATCAATATTGTTTAAATTATTACAATAATAATTACATTGCTTAATCAATAGCTGAATCGAATGAAACCGTGGCACTAATAACATTGTTGAAAACCAAGGATCAATTTTGCAGCGGATTACTATTAAATTTCCAAACCCTAGTTTAATAACCGATTAATATTTAAATCAAAACAAGTACCTTTTGAATCTTGGAAATAATCGAAAGCAGTTGTTGATGGAATCGAATCAAACACTCAAATCAAAGCGCCTCTATTGGAGATCCACGGACGATGATCTCGACAGTGTCAAACAAATCGAGGAAAGGTGGAATTTTGGTACTAGCCAAATTGGGATTAGGTTTTAATGAAATTTCATGGTGGATCGAATAATAATCAGGAATGGATCGGGCCTTTCCTTTTATAAACAAGAAATACGAAATTTCGGTCCATCATGTTTACCCGTTCTCTATATTTAAAATAAAAGAAAATGTCAACCATTTGATGTCCCTTTTATTTTAAATAGTTCTCACCTTATTCAAGGTCCTTATGTGTCCTTATGTGTGACCCTATAGGTTACCATAACGTTGGCAATAATTTAAACAATATTTAAATTATAAACAGTGAGCGACATCTAGTAGTAATACATCACGGTTACCCAAGTTATAATAATATCAATGATTTGATACAATCCTTTTGTGACCAGTGTATCAATGTAATATAATCCTTTTAATCATTATATCCAGGATTAAACTCAAGGCATGGAACGTACCATCCTCTTTATAATTTAATCTGTTTATCTTGATCAATGAGTAGACTATACATAAACAAATCAATATTTGATTACGGCCATGCATTTTATAGTCTCACTCAATCAAGAGGCTCCTGGATTATTTTACATATATACACACATATATTTTTAGTGTTAAATTCCATCTAGATCATTCATAATTTTATTCGATTCGAGATGTATCTAATAATCACCTTTATCGTCAATTTAGTTACGAGTAACTTTTGATGGTATCAAAACACAAATATCTTCGAATAAAATTGTAACGATTTCAGGTCTGAGGACCATTACATCACTGTCACTATGAGAATTACTTATGATACTGTTAATTATATTCCACGTAGTTTTCTCATGTTGGATCAGCCCAATACGCTATTCTTTAATACGTATTTATGTCCTGACATTAATATCATGTATATTAATGATCAGTGAGATGTAATCATCAGTCAATCAACATACTAGTCCTAACATTTTATTGTTGTCCTATATAAACAATAAAACTTGACTAGGGACACTTAAGAATTATAATAATCAACATATTATATAATCTCATGTTCAAGTCTAACTCGAACTATACAATTCCATATTATTATTCTAAAGACTTCTATTATGTTAATATTTATAATACGCAGTAAATATAACATAAAAGAATATTTTATTCCAAATAAATTATAATACTAACATGATGGACTTAATGAGAAATGTCATTTACAGGTTCCTGTCTGATTTGGGGAAGGGTTGTGTAAAGAATTGCATTTAATGAGAAATGCCATTTACAACCATGAAATATAACACATGTTCATATTAAGCTTATTAATGACCTTAAACCTGGTAAGTTAAACATGTTTGATTAATAAGCTAAGAGGCCCATGTGTGCTGTTAAAATATATTAGGGGGGCTCTTAAAAGCCTAGTATGGGGGCCAAGCCTAGGAGTGGCTTGCGTCAATCTGTTGTTTGTTCGGAACCTGTATTAATCAGTGTCCTTCTGTTATCAAACGAGTCTCACACTAGGTAGAGACTTGGGCATGCTTTACCGATGGATGATTGTAAGAGGTTTAAATTCTAGAGGCGGGTACAGGCACATTCCGACGGAGTCATAAGCGTGCATGAGGAAGATGAGACGTTGTAACACTAGCGGATAGGGCGGTTTCTTTTAAAGTTTATGGGTTCGAGACTGGTATCCCTAAATGCATGGCTGGCACATGCTATTTGTATCTGTTAGGAGCCGATCAATGGGTAGCATTAGGAAAAATCCTTCATAGTTACTTGTTTCTGTCTAAATCTGTCGAAGTGCAAAACAGTCAATCTGCCTGATTTGATTATTATTATTGTTATTATCATCATTGTCTTTCTATAAGAATAGCCAATCTTTATTATTAGTTCACAACAGTTATTGTTCACCTTTAGATATGTACATACACTTACCTTTTGTGACACTAGAACCAATATTTATTTGTTTTACTTAACTTACCAAGTCGAGTTGGTAATCACAACAACTCACCAGGCTTTATGTCTGACCCATTTCCTTTCTTTTTTTTCTCTTTTCTTTCCTCAAGGCTTACAGGGTGAAAGTATATAGTTCATATTTCTTTGTTAGCCTTGTCGTGATGGATTTCTGTAGGATGGATTACTTCCTTTTCTCTTTCCAAGGTTAGGTTGTATCTCTTTGACTATATCTGAGGAATAATATTATTTTACTCTGATGTTGTTTTTGAATGATATTTTGAGACATGACATTTTGTAACTGTTTGGTTAAATGAAACAAAGATGGTTTTGTATATTTTAAAATGAAAGTTTCCTCTTCCGCTGTAAATTTATTATTTTAGGTCTTGTGAAATCTTAGTCTTTGTTATGCTTTATGTCTCTATACCTATAATGCTCCATATTTTCTTAATGAAATCCTCATACATGCGACATTAAGGAATACTGGGTGTTACACTATACTAACACAACCCAAAGTAAAAACCCAGACTTGATCCGGGTAAATTCCGCAAGTTTTCCAACTGTGGAAACAATCTCTCGGACTTGGAGATAAGCAACGGACTTGGTCCACTGAACATTACACCTACTACCTCTTTTCCCCGAGTACCTATCAAACCTACGTATCGATAATAATTTGTATATGTCTCCCACAACAAAGTTTATTTCCATAAGTATGCTTATGACCCCCAAATTGGAATCTTTTTGGTTGGGACAAAGTGTAGACAACTGACCTGTCATTAATCTCGATCGAATCAAGCATAGACAACCAACTTGTCATCGAATCCAACCAGTTGTCCCCAATCCTCTCTAGTACCTTCTCATCTCTACTTATCATCACTAATTTTGCATTTCGAAAAAAAAACCATCCATCATAGAGGCCTTGGCTTCCCATCATGGAAACACCATCATCAAATGATGAATCATTGTGTCGAAACACACATCCATGCCTAATGCCAAATCCACTGATTGAATAGCCATCTCGTCGAACCTATTGTCAAACGAGCCATCATGTCTTGCACCTCGAAACAACATCATCGTCTTCGTCAAATTGGCCAAAACGACAAACAACAATCGTAACAACCCGAGTTTTTAGGGTACATGGGGGCAGACTGTTTCTGGCTTGTTTTGGGATTTAAACTATAAGGAAAGAACAAATTACGAGATTAAAAGGCAAGCTTATATAATATAGTAAGGTGAGTTAATAAAAAATTTGGGACTGCGTTAGAAACCGTATATTGGAATAAACTGAATTCAAAATTAAGTAATAGAGAAATTTTTTCTAACTTGTGTTTGTTAAACAAAATTAGGATGACAATAATGAAGCTGGTGAAAGCTTGTGAATTGTGCTTGATAGATTTATTATTAAATGTAATAATTAGTAATTATTAAACGATAATCTTTTTTATTACTAAATTGAATAATAAAAATATAAAATATAAAATATCGATATGGAATTAATATTTAAAAGTTGTATATTTTTAATATGAGCATCAAAGCTATTCAAAAAATTTAAATAAGTACTTTATGTAAAATAAGGTATTTGGGCAAAAATAGTGAAATGTATGGTTAAATAAGTGTAAAAAAATGTAAGTGTAGGAAATAAGGTTTAGAAACTTTATAAAGTGAAAACTAAGGTAAAACAAGAACTGGTAAGTTTTATTGTGTTATATTTCAATAAATTGCTATATATGTGTATAATGAATTTTAGGGTAAATTTGTGTTTTATAAATAAAAATTTAGTTGTACTATGATGTAAAAGTGTAAACATTGATAGAAATCAATATTTATGTGCTAAGAATAATTTTAATATAAGTGTATAAGTTGTTTGTATCAAATAATGAAGGTTGTTCAGTTTTTTTTTAAAATTTAAAATGTATGTTTTATACAAGAAATTTTGTAAATTGTACATAGATTAGAAAATGTAATTTTTAGTTGAAAACTTGTAAATATAAGGTTGAAGAGATTTAAAAATATATGAAACTTGTTTTTTAAATTTTGATTAAGATTGTATAAGTGTTGGATTTTCAAAACATAAGTTAAAGACGATGTAAATATTGTAAACATGGCTTAAACCATGTTAATTAGGCCACTTGAACTTAATTAAGTCCTAATTACAAAATGACTACCGTAATTAGCCTAATTAAGCCTAATTAGCTATTGGGTTAAGGAAGAAAAGTATGGAATCTTATTTTCCAGATACGTACTTCTCTTCCTGAGGGCTTTTTCTCTATCCTTCTAGTTATAGTAAAAAATAAGAGAGAGGAAGAAATACCCTCTTAAGGAAATTGAAATTTAATACCTTCCCTTAAAATTAAATGAAAAAGTAAAGAGAGATTCTCTACAACAAGGAAATTCTAGTATATGTTTCAATCAAGTATTCTATGGTAATTCATGGTAGAAAGTTAGAAATTTGAAGGCTTGTATGTCAATTTTCTCCTTCAAAACATGTTCAAGTGCCTCAAGTTGTTCACTTGCAACCAGTTCAGGCCTAAATCTCCCTAAATATAGTCAACGTGAGTTGTTCAATTCACATTTTTCTATTTTAAACACCTATTTTGGTGTAATCTAATTTATTTGGAAGTATTTCTGTGAATAATCGTTGGTTATAGTATCTTGTTTTGTGAATTTTCTAAGTGAAGCCAAGTCTGAGTCCATTTTCTAGGCCGAATAACTTCTTTTGCTGCCAGAATTTGGCAAAACCACTTTTTTATAGCCATGTTGTTGCTCTATGCACATATCAATTTTCAGCTGATTTTAAGTTAAGAACTAAGGTAAATAGGTGCATAAAGTTAGAAACGAAGCAAGTAAAGAACCTGTAACGACCCGTATTCTACGTATCGGAGGGTCGTAGAATATTTATTTCATTTTCATACGAAGTTGTATGGTCGTGTAACTTTGGGGAACGACTATTGGGGTTATTTCCAATGTTCTCGATTTTTGCCGATTTTTAAATGTCCATTTTACACCTAGTAAATCTTGTTTTTCCCATAACTTTTGATTGGTAAGGAGTTTTGACTTGAAGCTACTTTCATTGGATTTGGATGATGGTTTAGCTTTCCATAGAGAGGTCACATTGGCCAAACGGACTTATCTTTTGGGAGATATGGCCGAAATAAGGTTTAGAAGGTGAAAAACAGCTTAACCGTGCCTAATTAAGGTGAATAGCAGCTAGGTTCATAACCCATTTCGGGATTAGGGTTATAGGAGGGCTGATAGGGTTAAGAAAAACATTTCATTTCAGTTTTTATAGCCGCCACTTTCATTCTTTAAACCCTAGCAATGGCCTCCACCTTCTGAATCACTCCCAAATTGCCTTCTAATCACTAATTAAGAAGATCTACATCAAATCAAGGCAAATCAAAGTTGGAGCTGCTGTATTGCATTGGAAAACGCCCCAAAATAGTAGAGTTTCAGATCTAAAGTTTTATTTGTGGCTAAGGTGAGTGACTTGCATTATTTTTCACTAATTACGGCTAATTATGGGGTGATTAGTGTTAATTAGCGAAATTATGCATGATAAAATTCTGGAAAAATTTGTAAAAATCTTAAATATTATTTTAGGGCTCTGATAAAAATTTGGGCTAACTTGGACATGTTTAGCTAATAATATGGTTAAGTCATGATTAAGGGGATTAAGGGGAAAACATGGGTTTTGGGTATGTTTGATCCATATTTACGTATTAAATTGTTGTTTTGGGGTTTATGATTGATTATACATGTTGTTATTACTGTTTGGAATGATTTGTGATTGCATAGAAAAGTTAGATTGGTCGAAAACGCCGTCGTATGGCGTAAATAGCTCGCTGGAGGCGGTGCAGGAATTCAAATCGAATGGCAGAATAGAGGGCCAGATTGGATCGTCCTATGGGGTCGTGGGACACCATCACGAACCAAGTCATTTCCCCCAAATCGAACCGCCTGCATGAAGTCATCGAGCACCATCACGAATCAAGCTGAACTGCTCGCACTGGAAGACCACGACCCGGATGTTCTCCACGAACCGGGAAACCAGCTCCGAACTGAGCCGAAGAGGAATCACGAACCGAATTGACCAAAACCATGGAGTTCACGATCCGAACCGCAAGAGGAAGGATAACACGACCCGAACCAGTGATGGAGCTCGACCCGACCCGGATTGTATGCCACGATCCGAACCGACCTGGAGAGGGAGCCGACCCGACCCGATGTGGACGATTACGAGCCGAACTACTTCAGGAGGACGAAATCGAACCGAATGGAGCTGTTTTCCAAACCGATCCAGAGCAGACCAAACCCAAGATGCAAAGGTAGTCCAAATGAGGAGTTGTAACTCAGGATCCAGATGGGAACCAATGAGTGAACTTCATGATTGAATTTTGCTGCGGGACGTGTGCTAAGAAGTTGTCGACGTCCATAACTTTATTTCACCACTGAGTGATGGATTAGGCTACAGATCAGTGCAATGGTGTTGTCAGGACTTCATGGGGTAGAGCGACCGTAGCAAGGCTATGAGCCAGTGCAGTGGAGTTGTTATGACTCCATGGGGCAGAGTGAACATAGCGAAGTATTAGTGGTTACAGATCAGTGCAGTGGAGCCGTCATGACTCCATAGGGCAGAGTGATCGTAACAAATAATTTGGTGATTAAAATGGTGGATATCGTGTACTTTACGCACTAAGTGAGAGATGTGAGGATAACTGCTACGTTTGATGTTTGCTATCACCATGACATGCACACCCTCTTCCCATTATTTTCACACCATGTGTTAGTCTCACCTTAGAGTATCATACATCCTATTGTGTTAACTCTTTGGTTGCTGGTCCAGGTTCAGGTATGGCAATGTATACCTGTTATTGTTCTATTTTTGCTTCTTATCGCTCATACCAGACTTTTGTCTGACCCAGAGTTTTATGTCTCTTCTTATTACTCCAGGTGCACCTAAACGAGCAGACTAGAGACAGGTTAGCTGGGTATGCACGAGTAGCTATCCAGAGACGAGTAGGAGGCTTACACGTAATGTTCCCATATATTCTCCCTGTATTGTTGTTGGTCACTACTTTGGGCATTATTAGTGTACCTTCCTATTTTGCTTCAGAGACAGTTTAAAAGTTGTAATAATGATGGTTTAGATCATAAGCTGTATTTTGAATCTTTCCGTTGCTATGATAGTTTAGTTTTCAGCTTATGCACCGTCTCGCCTGTTTTATGTCAAAGTTGTGTTATTATTATATTTTATCCCATGCACTGCGAGAAATTCTAAAGGTTCCTTGTTAGTTCAAATTCCTTTCTTTTCCTTTCTTTGGCGACCATCCCGTGCTGGTTGGACATCGGTACAGCGCATTACAAGGAAATGTCGGCTGGTGCGGGGAGGGCCATCACACTTGGTATCAGAGCTCTAAGTTGCGTAGCTAACCTAGGGAAAGACACCAGGGAGTGATAGTATACGTATATAAGAGCACGTATTTGTGATATTTTGGTTTTCAAAATTTATATATACATACTATTAGTATATATAAGGATGGAGTCGCACAACACTGGCACCACCGAAAAGATGGTTAATTGTTTTCTCCCTACAGATTGAATGATGAGCCGATATACGAGGAATACTGGTTCAGGAGCCAATAATAGGAATGCTCCTGATATGAGGACGATGTTCACTGACTTCATGAGGGAGATACTTAGGAATGTTCAGAGGGCTGCTCCTAATGCTGTAAATGGTGGTAGTGCAGCGGTGCAAGCGCCTAGGGCCGATTTCGCCAAGCTCTGTAAGGACTACACTAGTCATGATAGAAAGCCGTTCCATGGAACGGAATCAGCTATAGAAGTTCACGATTGGCTTGATAGTTCTGAGCACATCTTCGAGGATCTAGGAATCGACGACGCGATGAAGAGGAAGCAACTATCCCGTCAACTGCAAGGACGGGCTATGAATTGGTGCAATGCTATTAAGGCAGCTACCCTTGATGATCAAGTTACTTGGGATCAGTTTTAGGCCCGATTCAAGGTACGCTTTCTGTTTATGATGTTCTTGTTCGAGTATTGTTTGATACCGGAGCTTCCCGTTCCTTCATATATAGTGACCTGGTAGATAGGTTGGGATTGGAACCCGAGGTAGTCGATAGACCTTTAGTGGTGAAGAACCCGATTGGTGGTTCGACTAACCTTAGTATGATTTGTCGAAATTTGGTCTTATCGAGTCATGGATGTATGTTTGCTTGCTTGTGATTGCTTTGTTTTGGGCTTTACTGGGTTTGGCATTATTTTGGGAGTCGATTGGCTCCAAAGATACGGGGTGGTGGTAGACTGTGAGGGATTTTCGGTGACTATTGGGGCGGATGATGGGCGGAGGGTAGTGTTTGGTAGCCTACCTAGTCATGAGGTGATGGCTAGTTTTCTAAATTCCCTCGCAATCCCGCAGGACCAGTTATCAGGTGTTCCCAATGCTGGCCAGTATCCAGATATCATCGAGGAATTGACCCGTAGGACAAGCTCTAGAATGGGTTTAAATTCTTGTTGTGATGATGATTTCCTTCGTATGGTATGACACGATCATATACACACTTAGCTTGTAACAACCCGCCCGGAGTTGGCCTAAATTTCGACTCAGAAAAGGCTAATTGAAACTTAGAGCCACTGTAAATGGATCATTGGTTCCTGTAAGGAATTACATTTGCATATAATAATAGTTAAACATAACATTATGGAATCTCACACGGTGGTACGAGAAAATATAATACTTAAAATAAGATGCACCATATTATAGAGAAAACCACAGGTTAAGCTAACCATTGTCAAATACAATTATTTAAAATGATACATCTTTAAGTTTCATCATCTTGGGTTTCCATAAGCACTACAACAATGATAACTAATAATAGAATGATATCTTCATCGCTGTAACACCCAGAATTTTCTGTTAACTGTAAATTAACAAATTAAATTATAATTAATTCTTAATGAAAGAATTAAGGGAAATGGGTTGCGCTATTGCGTTCGTATCGGAATTCTGCTTGAGATAGAGTCCGAGTTTTCATGAATTGGACTCCGTATGAAGGAGTTATAACCTCCGGAAGTATCAGAATTCAAATTAAAATTCAAACAGTTCAAAACAAAGTTCAAATTTCGAATTCAGACCCAAACTGAGCTGGGCGGGAAAATTCCCGCCCAGGCACCAGGTCGACCATAGAGTCGACCTAGGGGTCGACCTGGGTGACCAGGTTGACCATAGGGTCGACCTGGGGGTCGACCTGCCCAGTCGACCTAGTTTGGCCCTGGCTGGCCTGGTCGGGTTCTGGTCGATTTCTGAGGCTTGGCTGTGTCACTAGGGCTGACATGTCGCATTTTGGTTGGCTCCTCTCGAAGTGAATGGTCTAGATTCGTCTTTGATCATCTGATGGCTCAAATCAATCTGAAATTCTACAAATATAACTCAACACTCTAACCTAAATTTACATAAGAAATTAGAGACGGAGCCGCCATGCTGTCGGGAGAAAACTAGGTGGAGCCTCCACTTGTAGAAAAGCTTAGAGACGAGCCAAATTAAAGTTAAAACAATAATCAAATCAACGTTAGTCTACCCAAAGGAAAGCAATTCAAATTCAGAATTCAGAAATCAGAAAACAAGACCGTCGTTTGTTGTAAGTATAGTGATTCTTCCTATGTGAATAAAATTAAGGCTTGATTCGATGTAAATTGGGAATGAAATTGTGTTATCGTATAAACAACGATGTTGATTCATATGCGATGTAATGATTGTGGTATTGTGATGTTTGTGATATAATTGAGTTTATGTTGATCCTATTATACATGTAGAATCACATGCAAGTTGTATAATTCATGTTGTAATCGACACCTATATGTTTATGTGAATTATATAGGTTGTATGTGATTAAGATTTCATGTATATATATATGCTATAACGTTTGTGCCTAAACGATTATGTTCACATACATGCTAGTATGTTTGTAAGAAAGTTGCAAGTTAATTGGATCCATGCCAAGATCCCCTTTAATACATGGTTCATGTTGTAATTAGATATATGATTGGATCTAGTTCACACCCTTGTCATAAAATTATACATACTTATGAAAATGTCATATTCTTGTCATATGCTAGTGATGTTCGATGTTATGCCTAGATCCAAAACATGTTTAGGCTTATGTTGTCTAAATCATATGCTAATTTATGTGATACCTATTTGATTAGATACCTATTTCAATGCAAGTTCACATATATGTTGATTTAGGCTATGTTGCAAGTTCACATTCATGTTGACTCTTTTGTAAAGTTCACACCTATGATGTTCATATTGACTATGACAAAAATGCCAAGTTTAAACCTATGTCATGTTTATGTTTATGAATTCCCTTATGCCTATTTGTGTGCGCTAAATTAGGCTAAGTTTTTAGCCTAATATTATATGTTAAAAAAACCATGCGAACGAGAATTAGGCTAAGATTGTTAGCCTACTATCTAAACAGGGTAACGTTGGGAATATTAGTAAAACTTGACATAAGAAAATATATGAAATTGGCATGTTTGTCACATGCCAAAATTAGTGGCACTTGAATGGTATAAATTCTTATACCAAAAATGTTAAACTTGGAAAGTGGGCCACAGTATTTAATTGTTGAAAAATTTACATATATTAAGTAATAAAGACAAATATGTAAATTTAGAACGAATATGCTTAACACGAGGTTGGATTGAGTTGTGATGTAAACCTGCCCGAACCCGCCCGGCTGTCCAGTAGTCACAACCATACCTATCCAATGTGGGTGGTTAAGCATGGAGCCCAATAAGGACCCGAGGTTAGACTGAGTTATGGTGTAAACCTGCCCGGAACCGACCGGCACATCTAGTAACCGTAACAATATCTGTCTAATGTGAGTGGTCGGTGATTTAAAAAGCTAAGGATAGACAGTCAGGATGGCAGGGTTAAGTTAACTAAATCACTTAACTAATTCAACATGTTAATTAAACTGATGGGTGGGGTTAGGTAAATACAGACACTTAACCACTTAACATGTTTGACTAGAAAACCCTAGTAACGGGGACCCATTTCAGCAGTAACCCAATTAGGTATCATGGTACCCTGAAACTAGGCAGGGTAGGGCACGATTACTGGGCTGATTGTAAGTGGTCAAAAGCAACGGCGGTGGGTGCATCAGTGTGGGTTCTAATGGAGTGCGGGCGTGCACACACTTCGGAGCAGACAAACAGGGCACTGGGGGCACCAGTAGTATAACCTATGCATTCTAAGGATTGTGTCGGGTCGCCACCATGGGACTTGATACACCCCATGGTAGGGCCAGCATAGGTGTCTACAATATTTGGGGGCCGTAAGACACAGATGATTATGCGAGTAGGAGCCGATCTTTAGAAAAAGGGGATCACTTCACCTCCTGCATGGGGTGCCAGTTAAGACAATACAAGTAGGTGCAGAGATATAGTGTAGGGTGCGATAGTATATTCGATTCAAACTGCTTTACCTTAGTTTATGATACTTTTTTATTTCCAGTTTATACTTATCATGCCCTTATTCTTATTCTCATACTGAAGAGTCACTAGACTTACCAGGCTTTATGTCTGACCCTATTTTCTTTCGTCTTCTTTTCTTCCGTTTCCCCCCCAGGTCCACAGGGAGGAAATAACTCAGCTTAGTCAGACTCTTTGCAAGCTTCAAGATAGTAGATGTACGGTTTGGACTCTCTCTCCTTGGCAATGGCGGTTGGACACGATCATGGGGATTTATGCAGTTTTAACCATGTTTTTATGCTTCTTTATTGAATAACCAAGACAGAAATGATGATGTAATGCTTTGGAAGTTATTAGGTGACAGTTATGGAAAGGCTTTGTATGAACACATTTTTATGAAATAAAAAGTCTGTTGTTTTCTGCTCCTTATATATATGTATGTTTATATATATATATATATATATCTATCTTGTGTTTATCTGTGACTTTTACTTAAAAACCTCCACCAAAGTTAAGGCATTCCCTTTGTGTGTGACCTTAATGGAGGGTGGGGTGTTTCACTTGGTATCAGAGCATAGATTTACCAGACTAGATAAAAAAATTTGAAAACTATTTTCAAAAGAAGTTTAAAGAAGCATTCTTTTTCAAGAAAAAGTCTTGTTTTTAAAAGGCATAATTCCCCAAAGCCATATGCACTATCTCTCTCTATCCTTTTGTCTTGAGTACTTTCCTTTTTGTTCCAGCATGTCTGGAGATCTTAACCTTCCAGAAGGAGTACCGATCCCTGGCTGGTTCCGAAGGTACCTAGGGGCTAGGGCCAATGGTGCGGGCCCAGCAGACATTCCTCCTCCAACAGTGGCAGCGATTCCTCCTCCTCCTCTGCGTGGAAATACTTTCACTAAGACATGTAGAGACTTCAAGGCTATGGGAGGAAAGGATTTTTATGGGCTGAAGGAGACCGAGGACTTGTTCGTCATCTTCGAAGTTGACGACAGGCAAAAGATACAGCTGGCAGTGTGGTTGCTTAAGGATGAGGCTTCCTATTGGTGGGAAGTTACTCATGATCAAAGGCCAGTGGAGACTTGGGAAGATTTCAGGATGAGGTTTGAGATGAAATTCCTCTCCCAAGCTGAAAGAAGCCTGCAAATGGAGAAGTCCCTAACTTTGAAACAAGGAAGTATGATAATCAAGGAGTATGTAAGTCAGTTTAATCAGCTGGCCAGATTTGGGCTGGATTTGGTAAACACCCAACACAAGAAGGCCCTTTGCTTCGTCAAAGGCCTGAATGAGCCTCTACACAGCCTTGCAATGACCCATATACCCATGGGAGCAACTTATGAAAGCTTGGTGGACATGGCGCTACTACACGAAGAAGATAAAGGCAAGAAGGAGGCAAAGGGGGAAGTGCCTCAAGAAAAGAAAGAAGGTTTACAGGCTAAGAAAACAGACTTCAAGAAAGCCGGGAAGAACAACAAATCCCGTGAAAAGAGAAAGTGCAATTTCTATGGCATTGTGGGACATATAGCAAAAGACTGCAGAAAGAAGAAGGCGAAGATGAATGGTGGTTGTTTCCATTGTGGAGAGACTGGACACTTGGCTAAGGACTGCCCAAAGAAGCGGGGGCAGGGACAGAGGACTGGATCCACCTCAGGGGGACAGGTTCACGCGCTAGTGGCACCTCTACAGGAACGAGGTAGAAATATTTCCGTAGAAAGCTTACTTTATCTGTATGATCATCCAGTTCGCACTCTCTTTTATTCTGGTGCATCACACTCCTTTATTTCATCTGCTTTAGTAGAATCTCTACACCTAGACACTAGTATGGTAGAAGATCCCTTGGTTGTTTCAAATCCAATTGGGGGCTCGGCTTATTTGTCGATGGTTTACTTGGATTTGAAAATCTCTATTCTAAGTGTTGAATTTAGATGCAGTGCCTTTGTTTTGGGCTTCTCAGGATATGGACTGATCTTAGGCATGGACTGGTTATCCAATAATGGTGTCATTTTTGATTGTGAGAAAAGAGTGGTTCGACTCTTGACTCGGCTCTTTAACACTCTAGAAATTCCTTGTAATCCCTTAAATGCTGTTATGCTTAGTTATCTAGAGTCGCTTGATGCTTCTGTTGAGAATTTGCAGTCGGTTAGAGCGGTTCGGGAATATCCGGATGTCATTGAAGAGGTGAAAGGCTTACCTCCAAAGCAGGAAATAGACTTCCGCATATATCTTGTTGATAATGCAAAGCCCGTAGCTCTGCCTGTTAGACACATGGCTCCAAAGGAGAGAAAGGAGCTCAGTAAGCAAGTTAAGGTGCTTCTCGAGAAGGGGTTTATAAGGAGAAGTATCTCGGAATGGGGTGCTCCAGTGGTGTTCGCCACCAAAGCAGATGGTTCACTACGTCTTTGTATGGACTATAGGGAGCTAAATAAGCTGACTAAAAAGAATAGACACCCGCTTCCCAGAATAGACGATTTATTTGATCAGCTTGTAGGTGCGTCGGTCTTCTCCCAACTTGATCTGGCTACTGGGTTCCATCAGCTAAGGGTAGCTGAAGACAGTATTGATAAAATGGCGTTAAGAATCCCAGACGGTTTCTTCGAGTGGCTTGTCATGCCTTTCGGTTTGACAAATGCACCTGCTTATTTCATAGACCTAATGAGCAGGGTGTTCAGAGAATTCCTCAATAAGCTCGTGGTGGTCTTCGTGGACGATATTTTGATCTTCTCAAAGAATGAGGAAGAACATGCTCAGCATCTGAAGGAGATCATGGAAACTCTTCGAGTTCATCAGCAAAAAGCCAAATTCTCCAAATGCCACCTTTGGAGAGAAGAAGTAAGATTTCTTGGACGTACAGTGTCCAAAGAGGGATTAGCTGTGGACCCCGCGAAAGTGGTGGCAGTGCAAGATTGGAAGACACCAAGAAACGCAACCGAAGTCCGAAGCTTTCTTGGGCTAGCTGGTTTTTACCGAAAGTTCATTTGGGATTTCGCGAAAATCTCAACTCCACTCACAAGGCTAACAAAGAAGAATCTGCCATTCGCTTGGGATTTAGACTGTGATATTGCTTTCCAACGCCTAAAAAGGGTTCTCACAACAGCCCCAGTTCTAACTTTGCCAGATTGAAGCAAGATGTTCACAGTATACACGAATGCTTGTAGTACGGGACTAGGCGCCGTTCTGATGCAAGAAGGGAGGGTAGTAGCTTATGGTGGAAGACAACTAAGAGTTCATGAAAATAACTACCAAACCCATGATCTTGAGTTGGCCGCCATGGTCTTTGCGCTTAAGTCTTGGCGCCATTATCTCCTATGTGAGAAATTCGAATTATATACTGACCATAAATCGTTGAAGTATCTTTTCTCGCAGAAAGATCTTAACTTGAGGCAGCAAAGGTTGATGGAGTTCCTTGCCTCATATGATTTTGAGATTTCCTATACTCCCGGCAAAGACAACGTAGTAGGAGACGCATTGAGCAGAAAGAGGCTGACCCTAAGCCCTCTCTTTGTGGAAAGGCAAAGCTTGGAGTATATAGCCAGTTTCGACTTTAGACCCTCCTCAGATTTTATACCTGGTTTATTGGCATCCCTAGAAGTACGACCCACTCTTTTAGACTCAATAGGGGCCGCACAATGCGAAGACCCTCAGCTTGTGGATGTGACTGATAAGCTAATTAGGGGTGAAACTTCAAGTCACCTCAATAGGTATTCCGTCAATGATAAGGGTTGGCTGAGGCGAGATGGAAGAGTATGCGTCCCACAAGCAAGGGATTTGGTAAAAAAGGTTCTCGAGGAAGCACATCATTCCGAGATGACAATACACCCAGGCGGGGACAAGATGTACAAGGACGTAAAGAGAGTTTTCTTTTGGGACGGCATGAAGAAGGACATGGCAGATTTCGTTTCTAGGTGCATGATATGCCAACAGGTCAAGGCGAAACAGAAGAAGCCTAGAGGACTGCTTCGTCTTTAGCTTCTCTTTATCTCAAGGAAATAGTTCGACTCCATGGAATACCCTCCAGTATAGTGAGTGACAGAGATCCCATCTTTACGAGCGAATTTTGGCGGAGTCTGCAAGAAGCTGTAGGCACACAGTTATGTTTGAGCACAGCCTATCACCCCCAGACTGATGGTCAGACAGAAAGGGTGAATAGGGTATTGGAAGATCTTTTGAGACTATGCGTTCTTGACTTCGGAGGGATTTGGGAGGATCACCTTCTTCTAGTGGAATTCGCCTACAACAACAACTACCAAGCCACCATCGGTATGGCGCCCTTTGAAGCTTTGTATGGAAGACCGTGCGGATCACCAACTTGTTAATGGGAGTCTACTGACAAACTTATACTTGGGCCGGACATGATTCGAGAGACTTCAGAGAAAGTGGATTTGATACGAAGGAGAATGAAGACAGCCCAAGACAGACAGAAATCCTACGCCAACAAAAGAAGGACCAACCTTGAGTTTGAGGTTGGGGACAGGGTTTTCCTTAACTATCCCCTTTAAGGAACGTCGTTCGCTTTGGATCCGCAGGAAAGCTAGCACCAATATTTGTAGGATTGTTCCCTATCATCGAGAAAAATGGGAAAATGGCTTATAGAGTAGAGCTTCCTGAAAGATTGGCCGGAATTCACAATGTCTTTCACGTTTCTCATCTCCGGAAATGTCTACATGAATCTGCGGAAGTGGTGGAGTCGAGCATTCTAGAAGAAGCCGAAGTGGAACGCGAAGCAACTATAAGGAGAGTTCCAACTCGAATCATAGGAAAAATCTACGCAACCGCGAAGTCAAGCTCATCAAAGTTCAGTGGAGTGACGCCGAGGAAGACGCGACTTGGGAAATTGAATACAGAATACGCGCAGCTTACCCTTTTCTTTTTGAGGGTACATCTTTGATCTTTCTCTTTTTCCTTAAGTTATGCTTGTATCTATCTTTTTAGGTATAATCTCCTCGATATTATCCTTTATCCTTAGGTAGAAACCCCTTTGGACGAAAACATGTAATTGAAACATGTTATGGTTGATGGCTGCAAGTGGTTGCAAGTGATTGCTAGTGGCTGCTCGGGGATGCATATACACACACAAACTAGGTTTTAGATCGGCTCAGTCACTTCATACTGCATATGCATATATGTATTCATATTTGTATGTGGTTGAAATCTGATATGTCGTCATATGGATGTCGCATTTGTATGAATGGTTGTGCACTCATGTAGAATTATGAATAGAAAAAAAAATTGCATACATATGGATTCATGACACTTACATGATTTGCATTAAGGAGGTCAACTGAATCAGTAGACCGCCTAATTTTTGCATTAGATAAGAACATGTACACACACTGTGCATATGATCATAAAGCATTAGAAGTCTTTTAAGGACAATGGACGCCTGTGGTTGATGGTTGAGTAGATGGACGATTGGATGTTTGAACTTACGTTCTCCTAGACTTGAAGATTTCGGGGACGAAATCCTTTAAGGAGGAGAGAATGTAACACCCCGAATTTTCTGTTAACTGCAAATTAATAAATTAAAGTATAATTAATTCTTAATGAAAGAATTAAGGGAAATGGTTACGCCATTGCGTTCGTCTCGGAATTCTGCTTGAGATAGAGTCCGAGTTTGCGTGAATCGGACTCCGTATGAAGGAGTTATGACCTCCGGAAGTATCATAATTCAAATTAAAATTCAAACAGTTCAAAACGAAGTTCAAATTTCGAATTCAGACCCAAACTGGGCCGGGCGGGAAAATTCCCGCCCAGGCACCATGTCGACAATAGGGTCGACCTGGGGGTCGACCTGGTTTGGCCCTCGCTGGCCTGGTCGGGTTCTGGTCGATTTCTGAGGCTTGGCTGTGTCACTAGAGCTGACATGTCGCATTTTGGTTGGCTCCTCTCGAAGTGAATGGTCTAGATTCGTCTGTGATCATCTGACGGCTCAAATCAATCTGAAATTCTATAAATATAACTCAACACTCTAACCTAAATTCACATAAGAAATTAGAGACGGAGCCGCCATGCTGTCGGGAGAAAACTAGGAGGAGCCTCCACTTGTAGAAAAGCTTAGAGACGAGCCAAATTAAAGTTAAAATAATAATTAGATCAACGTTAGTCTTCCCAAAGGAAAGCAATTCAAATTCAGAATTCAGAAATCAGAAAACATGACCGTCGTTTGTTGTAAGTATAGTGATTCTTCCGATGTGAATAAAATTAAGGCTTGATTCGATGTAAATTGGGAATGAAATTGTGTTATCGTATAAACAACAATGTTGATTCATATGCGATGTAATGATTGTGGTATTGTGATGTTTGTGATATAATTGAGTTTATGTTGATCCTATTGTACATGTAGAATCACATGCAAGTTGTATAGTTCATGTTGTAATCGACACCTATATGTTTATGTGAATTATATAGGTTGTATGTGATTAAGATTTCATGTATATATATATATATGCTAGAACCGTTATGCCTAAACGATTATGTTCACATACATGCTAGTATGTTTGTAAGAAAGTTGCAAGTTAATTGGATTCATGCCAAGATCCACTTTAATACATGGTTCATGTTGTAATTAGATATATGATTGGATCTAGTTCACACCCTTGTCATAAAATTATACATACTTATGAAAATGTCATATTCATGTCATATGCTAGTGATGTTCGATGTTATGCCTAGATCCAAAACATGTTTAGGCTTATGTTGTCTAAATCATATGCTAATTTATGTGACACCTATTTGGTTAGATACCTATTTCAATGCAAGTTCACATATATGTTGATTTAGGCTATGTTGCAAGTTCACATTCATGTTGACTATTTTGCAAAGTTCACACCTATAATGTTCATATTGACTATGCCAAAACTGCCAAGTTTACATCTATGTCATGTTTATGTTTATGAATTCCCTTATGCCTATTTGTGTGCGCTAAATTAGGCTAAGTTTTTAGCCTAATATTATATGTTAAAAAAACCATGCGAACGAGAATTAGGCTAAGATTGTTAGCCTAATATCTAAACGGGGTAACATTGGGAATATTGGTAAAACTTGACATAAGAAAATATATGAAATTGGCATGTTTGTCACATGCCAAAATTAGTGGCACTTGAATGGTATAATGTAACGACCCGGATTTTGAGCGACTTTGGTTATCGACGTAAGCACGACGTCGATAACCAAAACGTCGAAAAATCCTGGTAATTAGTGAAAGAAATTAGAGGGTGAGGAAAGATAAGATAGAAAATTAGAATAGAAGAAGAAGAAGAACACAACATCAGAGTAACACGAATCTCACAGCGGAACGAATAAATATATTTCATAACATAACTTTGAAATACAAACTTGGTACTTGAATATACATATCATTATCAAAGTACAGCACTTACAACACAGCGGAAATAAACTATAGCTATATGATCCTGAAGCCTCCTGCTCCAAGCTCTTCCAGTATATCTGTAAAATCCCGACTACTTGACTGCCCATACAAATTTAGGCACCCAAGAGTTTAGGGAAAACAACAAAGTAAACTCCGGGTCAGTCATGGGACTGGTGTGAGTAAAACAGTTTAAAAACAGTTCGAACAAGTAAATGAAATCTCATAAGACCACGCCGCATAACGGAACGGGTTTTTCCCTTATGAGAATCCAAAATATCTTTATATCAAAAACCTTTTGATATTATAATAATGTCTATCAACCACAGTATATATATAATCATCTAGCAGAAACGCTTTCATCTCACGTTCTACATATATAGTATACAATCAAAACCGCAAGCACGTATTGGGTAATGGATTTCCAACTATGACAAGGTATGGAATCACCTTCCCCTTGTGTACCTCTAGAGAGGGATACACTGGGTTCAACAAGAACATCTTGCAACCCGGCCACACATGACCGACCACTCATTTCGCTTGAGTGTATCGAATGTATATCACCAACAGTTGGGATCAGCAACCGTTTCCCGAATGGGACAGCATCAACAATAGATTTTTAGAAATGAATGAAACTCTAGATCAGGTGATTATACACCCTACTTCGGTGCGACCGACTTAGTCATGCTGCCTGCCCGATTTCTGTCATTTACCGGATGATGAGGATAGAAGCTACGCTTTAACATCACATCAGATTCACTTTGAATGCCACATCGTCAAATCCATCAAATCACCGATTGACGTCTACAACAATACATTATGTGTTAGCTAAAAGAAGTTTCCTTCTCCGCTTCCACTCTTGGTACGGTTGGAGAAATCAATATACGTGATCGTCTGGAAATACTCTGTCAGACATCCCTCCATACAAGTCACCCAGGAACAGGATAAACCGAAGGCACTATTCCGTAAACAGGATAGCCCTTGCATAACTCCGTCTTCAATTATCTTTGGCATATATGATTCGCAATGCTTATGCCAATACAGAGTGGTTCTTTGGATAATAATCCAACCGGTCTCTCCATATTAACAACGTTAAAATGGTCAAAACTTCGATAGTCTGTGATTTAACTATCGAATAAAAATAGGTGTGCAAACAATGATATTATTTCCTAATGGAAATTTATATCGATCAAACATCATTCAACATTTATCTCTTTAATTCATTAATTTTACTTATCTCCTGTTTCCCTATATTCAATATTTCTTATCTTCTAAATTTGGAAAATATACGTTATTAACAATGGAAAACATTTCCATTTCTTGTTTTCTTTATTGGAAAACATTTCTGGTTTCTTATTTGGAAAACATTTCCAAAGTTTCTTCATTGGACTTAGACAGATGTTTAAACAAACCATCGCGATGCCAACTCAAACCATTTCCTTTACTGCCGAACATTAACTATTCCTTAGTTAAAACGAAGTCAATCAAGTTGGGGTAGAACTACCTCTCAGACCTTAACTGAACAACATTTCTAACTTTGAAATAGGCAAAGTTCACTTTATGACTCCTTTACTAACTTCCTTACTTAACCCTCCTTCGAATAAATATATTCGATTGACTCTTTTCACTTAACTCTATTCAATTTACCCTTATCAATTAACTCTATTGGATTGACTCATTTTGACTAATGCTATTGATTTACCCATTTCACTTAACTCCTTTCGAATAACTATATTCGATGACTCCTTTTACTTTCTTTGAATAAACTATATTCGATTAACTCATTTGCTTCTATTCGAATAACTATATTCGATTAACTCTTTTGCTTTAAATTCGAATAACTATATTCGATTAACTCCTTTTACTTCAACTCAAATCGATTAAACTAACATCGATTTGCTCCTTTCAACTTTATTCTCAAATCGATTTACTAACATCGATTAACTTCTTTTACTTTAACACTAATCGATTAACTAACATCGATTAGCTCCTTTCAACTTTATTCTCAAATCGATTTACTAACATCGATTAACTTCTTTTACTTTAACACTAATCGATTAACTAACATCGATTAGCTCCTTTTAATAAACTACGTTTTCCGTTACAACTATTTCCTTTTTATAACGTTTACTTACCGTTACAAATATATCCTATTTATAACTTCTATTTACCGTTACAAATATTTCCTATTTATAACTTCTATTTACCGTTACAAATATTTCCTATTTATAACTTCTATTTATTTTCTAGATAAATATCCCTTTTATAAAACCGTGTTCGTTTTATAAATATTTCCTTTCATAAAATCCTGTGATTTTATAAAATTCCTTTATTTCAATATACATTGAAATACTTCTTTTTACATCACAGGGTCTTTTATGATATTTACAATATCGAATAACAATGATCAACATCATTCCAACACACATAATCCATAACAGTTTATATAACCCATCATATATCACAATATATGAAAACAGTAAAATAAATGTTGAGGAATCCAGTCGGATTCCTCCAACCTGTTTCCCTGCATCACAGATGTTAAACAATATAGATAACATCACTTTTCAGTTCTATATGATATATTCTGTTAAACAGAATCAATATAGAAATTCAACTAACTGACTAGCAGTTCAATCAAACAGTCAACATACAATCAAACAGCCAATATCTAACAGTTCTAAAATATATAACATGAAATTATAAACTGTTCAGAGTTAGTGAGATTTACTCACATTGGACGATCATCGTTAATAACGATAACCATCGCTTGATTTAGACGGACAATTTATTTTGCGATAAATTGTTATGAGCACCAATCCACTCTCGGTCAGTTCCATTGTGTTGCTCCCGTCCATATGATCCCAACGGATCTTGATTTTCTGAATTTCGTTAACGTATGCTCAAGTTATACCATTTGAAAGTGTGAACACTTATTAAATAAATAACACATGGATTTTTATTTTTATATAAAGGGCCTTACCCTTTATAAATCATCGGCCCAATACCCCTTTTTAGTTCAATGCCCAGAACCCGAACTGTTGTGGCCTCTTCTTCCTCAAAAGCTTCGAACCCAGCAAATTCCAATGGCCCTTCCCTTTTCACAAATCGCAAGAAACTCCTCCTCCTATTCATCGAAACCCAAACAAAAAT
Organism: Allium sativum; assembly: GCA_030737875.1. NCBI lineage: Eukaryota > Viridiplantae > Streptophyta > Magnoliopsida > Asparagales > Amaryllidaceae > Allium > Allium sativum. Next base: position 971,943,232 of record CM060915.1, on the reverse strand, counting down.
CGCCAGTAGTCTTCTTATGCAATCCTCTTCCTACTCGTAGCACTCTCGCTCCGCTCGATGGCACTAAAGGTTCTGCGTCGGCCAAATGTAGCGAACCCCCCGTTACTTTTTTTGATGACCGAACTCCACACAATTGGGCCTACAAGTGCTACTCGATGCCATGAACCCCATCCCCAACTCCAATTTAAAGATCGATGCTCACAGAAACTAAAATCAGTAAACCTAGTTTACTGCTCAAAACTTGAGCAACCGTAAAACAGTATCGCACCCCTCAAAGCTGATATAGAATCGAAGGGAATAACATCAGGAGCTCAAATATTTGCGTTAGGAGATTTTTAGGATTTTGTTTTATATTTTTTCATTGATTTTTCTTTTGGGAAATTTCTCTCGAGAAGATTTCTGGCAAGAAACATACGGTGGCTTTTATATGCCTGTTTTGGGTTGGTAAGATTTGTGGTTGAAGATGAGTGATGCGTGGCCTCCAATTTGGCCAAGGAAAATATTAAGATATATTTTTCTTTTATTGATTTTATATCCGTTTTCTGTCCTTAAAAATCCCTGTCACCACACATGATGCCCAAAAATCACCAAAATTGACATGCTACTAGAGTTTGACATTACGGTCCCAACGAAACTAGTTTCGTCGAATTCCGACTCCGTATGCTCACACAACGTATTTTTAACTGCCGAAATACTGACTGTTTTTCACTCTAAAAATTCGTACGGCCACACAGTGACTCTAAAAATCACGAAGCTGGAAATCTAACAACTATTTGATATTGCGGATCCAACAAAACTGGTTTCGTCGAATTCCGAGGTCGTATGAAAAACTGGCTATTTTTAAAGTCCAAAATAACCCATTTAAATATATAAATATATTTAAATATAATTAAATTTAATAAATTTTTAAAAATAAATATTATCGTCTATATTCACAGTGGGATACCATACAGCCCAGGAATATTCCTATATGAATTTCCAGCTTGATATTTCAAATCCCCAGTTATATCGATATTCGATTTATATTGAAAATCCTTTATAACGTAAATAAAGCGTCGCAGATTATAAAGGAATTCCACAGCGACTTTTCTAGAATTTGATTTGGATATAAATCAAAATCTATACGACGAAATCCCGATTTTTCTCTTCCACTAGAAAGATATACTCCACCAGCTCCACATGTTTCTTGTTTCACAGAAATCCGGTTTAAAACGAATCCTGTACATTCAGTTGAAGTTCGAATCGCCAATTTACGAACTACAGCGCCATTTCAAGCTCGTTTATAATAATATTATAAACTGTACGTTCAACTGTCGACGATTTAATATATTCGTTATTCAAATTCAAATCCAAGTTGAATTAAATATCACAGATGATCCGGTTCACACCATATCGTCATTTTCAGCCAATTCTGATTATTTCAGAATTAATATATTATTTAATTTATTATTTTAAATTAAATATTCACCATTATTAAATTCTACGGCCATTAAATTCTCTACACCACCATTGATATAATTAAATAAATTAATCATAATACCCCTGCCAGTGCGGGTCATTACAATCTTCTCCACTTAAAATAATTTCGTCCTCGAAATTGCTAAAAGGTAGAGGACGACCCTATCGACTGGTTAGAACATATTAGTTCACTTCTTAACTTCAGTTCCAACTGAACTAATTTAAATTCAATTAAATTATTAATTAATTCTTATCAACGAATATTTTCAAAAATCCTGAAAATTTTCTAACGCCTTAACTCTTCGAAAATTTTCGCCAGCACCTCCTTTGTACTGGTCAATCGGTACAACTCCAACTCACCTCTCTGGGCCATCTCCATCCCAAAAGAAAATCAAACAGCTAAGCGGCTTGCCAATTCGGCTCATCAAAATCTCATACCATGTGAAATATAAACATGTACCTTTTTGTCGGGCATATCATTATATCCTTTCTACCTGTTATCAATTCAGCATAAACCAATGTCATGCCAATCCAACTCCAAATCAGCTTTTATCTCCAACACAGCCATTCGCTTATATCCAAGCCAAATCCCATTTTAACTCAAGTTCAACTCTTGATTTTCAATTCCTTAACTCCTCAATCCAATACCATTTCGGATTCTAATTTCACAAATCCAATCTTATTCGATTTCAATTCAACTTCAGTTACCACTTAACTGAATTTACTTTAATTCAAATCTGCTTTCACAAATTTCTGTTAAATCTGTTTTTAATTTAAACAGTCTTTCCCTAGGAAATTTTCAAACAGTTTACTCTTTTCAAAAATCAAATTTTCCTTTTTGAAATGTCACTGAGCCCTTAATTAATATTCTATTAGTTCAATCACTTCTCTATTTCTTTATCAATATTTGTTAACCAAATATTTTCAATAACCATATTGGCCCTTTTTATGTTATTTGGAAAACATTTCCGAATATCGCCTTCCTTTATTTTCTAAACTTTAGAAAATATATGCTATTTATAATTGGAACATATTCCAACTACTTATCTCTTTTCCCATCACGTTTATTTCTATACTTAGGAAATATTTAACATCTATTTCCGAGCTTACACTTATTTGGGTTAAAACGGATGTTGTGTAAAACATCGTTACGACAACCCAAATACTATATTCAACTAACTCTTATTCAACATTGATCTTTGAGCCTGAAATCTTACTATTTATTGGTTAATAATGAAATCAATCAAGTTGGGGTATAACTACCTCTCAGACCTTGACTGAATAATATTTATAACGTCAAAACAGATATGACTACTTACTCGAATAATCAATACCATACAACTACTTATTCACCTTTTTAGCACGTAAACACTTTCTCTTTCTATTCTTACTAGATTTTATTCTTAGTCTTCCTTTTTTGATTTTACTATTCTATTTCTAAGTTCGTTTCCATATCGACTTCTATATATTTCGATACGTAGATTTCTAGCTATCAAATTATCTTAAAAAAATATTTTATCTCCTTAAATTCCCGGAAAAATTCGCCATAACCTCCTTTGTACTAGGAGCATCGGGAAAATCCCCAAACTGCCACACAGGCCTTCTCCAATCAAAAGAAAAAGAAAAGCCAAGCGGCTAGCCGATACGGCGCATAAAATCTCATATATGAATTGAATACATACCTTTCCGTTGAGCATTCTATTTATATACCTTCATACCTTTTCCATACCTATCTCATGTATATTTATACATTTCTAATTCATTTCAACTTAATCCAGTCATTTTAACTTAGTTCGTTAAGTGATTTTCAAATTACTGGTTTGCCCCTTTTCACCTTCTTATTTGAGTATAACATGTTCAAATATATGTTTAACTTACTTATTAACTAATTTGAATCCAAATTTCAAATTTAAGTTCTATATTCGATTTCGAATATCTGATTTCAAATCCAATTCACCTTTCAAAGTTCAACTTCAACTTCAAAACTCGATTAACTAATTCCCCTCGACTTAGTTAATTCTATTCAATTTCTATATTTGAATTTCGTTTCAATTTCCTTATTCAAATTCTATATTTGAATTTCATTTCAATTCTATTTGAATCTTTTATATTCAAATTTCAAATTCAATTCTATTTGAATCTGCTTTATTCAAATTTCATTTTCACTTCTATTTGAATTTTCCTAATTCAAATTCTATTTGAATTTCATATATTTAAACTCCTTTAAATTTCTATATTCAATTTGAATTACAAATATTCAAATTCCTTTTTAAATCCTTTATTCAATTTCTATGTCACTTCTCTTATTCAAATTCTATTCGATTTCTCTTATGTCAAATTCTATTCGATTTCTATATTCGAATTTCCTTTATTCAAATTCTATATTTGAATTTCATTTCAAATCTCTTATATTTTCTATATCCAAACGCCATTTGAATCTCTATATTCAAATTCTATATCACTTCCATTGAGTTTCATATATTTAGACTCCATTTGAATTTCTATATTCAATTTCCCTTTGAATTCTCTATATTCAAATCCTCTTTGAATTTCCTTTATTCAAATTCCTTTAAATAAGTCTCGATTTCAATTCCCTTTGAAATCGATATTTCTACCTTTGGAAAATAGGTTTTTCCTTTCAATTTCACACTTATATTTTTTTTTTCCTGAATTATCCAATGATAATTCTTTTCACTTCATTTTATAAACTTCGTTTATAAAAGAACTATTTATAAACTTCGTTTATAAAGGAACTTCTCGTTTTATTTCTTTTAAAACAAGTTAATATTTCAAATCTATTTCAAAATTCAAATTCTATATATTAAATTCTATTTTGAAATTCAACACACTTATCTTTCCCAAAACAAATTCAAAACAGTATCTTTGGTAGTAATTCGTCACTTACAACTCAAAAATGAATACTGATGATGCAGCTGTCATCATCAGAATCTATTTTCCAGCGATCGAAGTGAGTTCAATACTATAAAACCATTTTTAAACATTTCCACTTTGAAATTCATTTCAAAATATAATTCACACTGCTTGTAAAACAATTTAAAATCTCCCAGGATCTTAAATTTTCCTTATTTTTAATCCCAATCCATTTACAAACACTTATCCAATTCTCCAGAGTTTTAACTTCAATTTCTGGTTTAATTTTCAGATTTAACTCATTTGATTTCACGTATTTCACTTATATGAATTTTGATTGATTATTTACATAACCATTCAATTTATAATCTTACTCGATTATAACAACAATCAATATATCCAATATGTATCAAATATACGTTTGGGTAAAATTATTTTTATTTACCCTCTTTTCAAAACATATCGTGCCGACCCATCGTATTCGAGTGTTTAGTAACTCCTACCGATACAGTGGATCAAACTGATCGACCAGAACTCATAAACTACTCAACCAATGAATCTCCACAATATAAAACAAATTTTTATATCAAATACAAATACGTTCACTCGTATATATACACTCAATCTCAGTCTAGGGTATTACTAACCCTATCTCTACCGAGTCACGCCACAGAGCCAAGTAATTCTTAACTTAAGCTCTGATACCAACTGTAACGACCCGGATTTTGAGCGACTTTGGTTATCGACGTAAGCACGACGTCGATAACCAAAACGTCGAAAAATCCTGGTAATTAGTGAAAGAAATTAGAGGGTGAGGAAAGATAAGATAGAAAATTAGAATAGAAGAAGAAGAAGAACACAACATCAGAGTAACACGAATCTCACAGCGGAACGAATAAATATATTTCATAACATAACTTTGAAATACAAACTTGGTACTTGAATATACATATCATTATCAAAGTACAGCACTTACAACACAGCGGAAATAAACTATAGCTATATGATCCTGAAGCCTCCTGCTCCAAGCTCTTCCAGTATATCTGTAAAATCCCGACTACTTGACTGCCCATACAAATTTAGGCACCCAAGAGTTTAGGGAAAACAACAAAGTAAACTCCGGGTCAGTCATGGGACTGGTGTGAGTAAAACAGTTTAAAAACAGTTCGAACAAGTAAATGAAATCTCATAAGACCACGCCGCATAACGGAACGGGTTTTTCCCTTATGAGAATCCAAAATATCTTTATATCAAAAACCTTTTGATATTATAATAATGTCTATCAACCACAGTATATATATAATCATCTAGCAGAAACGCTTTCATCTCACGTTCTACATATATAGTATACAATCAAAACCGCAAGCACGTATTGGGTAATGGATTTCCAACTATGACAAGGTATGGAATCACCTTCCCCTTGTGTACCTCTAGAGAGGGATACACTGGGTTCAACAAGAACATCTTGCAACCCGGCCACACATGACCGACCACTCATTTCGCTTGAGTGTATCGAATGTATATCACCAACAGTTGGGATCAGCAACCGTTTCCCGAATGGGACAGCATCAACAATAGATTTTTAGAAATGAATGAAACTCTAGATCAGGTGATTATACACCCTACTTCGGTGCGACCGACTTAGTCATGCTGCCTGCCCGATTTCTGTCATTTACCGGATGATGAGGATAGAAGCTACGCTTTAACATCACATCAGATTCACTTTGAATGCCACATCGTCAAATCCATCAAATCACCGATTGACGTCTACAACAATACATTATGTGTTAGCTAAAAGAAGTTTCCTTCTCCGCTTCCACTCTTGGTACGGTTGGAGAAATCAATATACGTGATCGTCTGGAAATACTCTGTCAGACATCCCTCCATACAAGTCACCCAGGAACAGGATAAACCGAAGGCACTATTCCGTAAACAGGATAGCCCTTGCATAACTCCGTCTTCAATTATCTTTGGCATATATGATTCGCAATGCTTATGCCAATACAGAGTGGTTCTTTGGATAATAATCCAACCGGTCTCTCCATATTAACAACGTTAAAATGGTCAAAACTTCGATAGTCTGTGATTTAACTATCGAATAAAAATAGGTGTGCAAACAATGATATTATTTCCTAATGGAAATTTATATCGATCAAACATCATTCAACATTTATCTCTTTAATTCATTAATTTTACTTATCTCCTGTTTCCCTATATTCAATATTTCTTATCTTCTAAATTTGGAAAATATACGTTATTAACAATGGAAAACATTTCCATTTCTTGTTTTCTTTATTGGAAAACATTTCTGGTTTCTTATTTGGAAAACATTTCCAAAGTTTCTTCATTGGACTTAGACAGATGTTTAAACAAACCATCGCGATGCCAACTCAAACCATTTCCTTTACTGCCGAACATTAACTATTCCTTAGTTAAAACGAAGTCAATCAAGTTGGGGTAGAACTACCTCTCAGACCTTAACTGAACAACATTTCTAACTTTGAAATAGGCAAAGTTCACTTTATGACTCCTTTACTAACTTCCTTACTTAACCCTCCTTCGAATAAATATATTCGATTGACTCTTTTCACTTAACTCTATTCAATTTACCCTTATCAATTAACTCTATTGGATTGACTCATTTTGACTAATGCTATTGATTTACCCATTTCACTTAACTCCTTTCGAATAACTATATTCGATGACTCCTTTTACTTTCTTTGAATAAACTATATTCGATTAACTCATTTGCTTCTATTCGAATAACTATATTCGATTAACTCTTTTGCTTTAAATTCGAATAACTATATTCGATTAACTCCTTTTACTTCAACTCAAATCGATTAAACTAACATCGATTTGCTCCTTTCAACTTTATTCTCAAATCGATTTACTAACATCGATTAACTTCTTTTACTTTAACACTAATCGATTAACTAACATCGATTAGCTCCTTTCAACTTTATTCTCAAATCGATTTACTAACATCGATTAACTTCTTTTACTTTAACACTAATCGATTAACTAACATCGATTAGCTCCTTTTAATAAACTACGTTTTCCGTTACAACTATTTCCTTTTTATAACGTTTACTTACCGTTACAAATATATCCTATTTATAACTTCTATTTACCGTTACAAATATTTCTTATTTATAACTTCTATTTACCGTTACAAATATTTCCTATTTATAACTTCTATTTATTTTCTAGATAAATATCCCTTTTATAAAACCGTGTTCGTTTTATAAATATTTCCTTTCATAAAATCCTGTGATTTTATAAAATTCCTTTATTTCAATATACATTGAAATACTTCTTTTTACATCACAGGGTCTTTTATGATATTTACAATATCGAATAACAATGATCAACATCATTCCAACACACATAATCCATAACAGTTTATATAACCCATCATATATCACAATATATGAAAACAGTAAAATAAATGTTGAGGAATCCAGTCGGATTCCTCCAACCTGTTTCCCTGCATCACAGATGTTAAACAATATAGATAACATCACTTTTCAGTTCTATATGATATATTCTGTTAAACAGAATCAATATAGAAATTCAACTAACTGACTAGCAGTTCAATCAAACAGTCAACATACAATCAAACAGCCAATATCTAACAGTTCTAAAATATATAACATGAAATTATAAACTGTTCAGAGTTAGTGAGATTTACTCACATTGGACGATCATCGTTAATAACGATAACCATCGCTTGATTTAGACGGACAATTTATTTTGCGATAAATTGTTATGAGCACCAATCCACTCTCGGTCAGTTCCATTGTGTTGCTCCCGTCCATATGATCCCAACGGATCTTGATTTTCTGAATTTCGTTAACGTATGCTCAAGTTATACCATTTGAAAGTGTGAACACTTATTAAATAAATAACACATGGATTTTTATTTTTATATAAAGGGCCTTACCCTTTATAAATCATCGGCCCAATACCCCTTTTTAGTTCAATGCCCAGAACCCGAACTGTTGTGGCCTCTTCTTCCTCAAAAGCTTCGAACCCAGCAAATTCCAATGGCCCTTCCCTTTTCACAAATCGCAAGAAACTCCTCCTCCTATTCATCGAAACCCAAACAAAAATCGCCAGTAGTCTTCTTATGCAATCCTCTTCCTACTCGTAGCACTCTCGCTCCGCTCGATGGCACTAAAGGTTCTGCGTCGGCCAAATGTAGCGAACCCCCCGTTACTTTTTTTGATGACCGAACTCCACACAATTGGGCCTACAAGTGCTACTCGATGCCATGAACCCCATCCCCAACTCCAATTTAAAGATCGATGCTCACAGAAACTAAAATCAGTAAACCTAGTTTACTGCTCAAAACTTGAGCAACCGTAAAACAGTATCGCACCCCTCAAAGCTGATATAGAATCGAAGGGAATAACATCAGGAGCTCAAATATTTGCGTTAGGAGATTTTTAGGATTTTGTTTTATATTTTTTCATTGATTTTTCTTTTGGGAAATTTCTCTCGAGAAGATTTCTGGCAAGAAACATACGGTGGCTTTTATATGCCTGTTTTGGGTTGGTAAGATTTGTGGTTGAAGATGAGTGATGCGTGGCCTCCAATTTGGCCAAGGAAAATATTAAGATATATTTTTCTTTTATTGATTTTATATCCGTTTTCTGTCCTTAAAAATCCCTGTCACCACACATGATGCCCAAAAATCACCAAAATTGACATGCTACTAGAGTTTGACATTACGGTCCCAACGAAACTAGTTTCGTCGAATTCCGACTCCGTATGCTCACACAACGTATTTTTAACTGCCGAAATACTGACTGTTTTTCACTCTAAAAATTCGTACGGCCACACAGTGACTCTAAAAATCACGAAGCTGGAAATCTAACAACTATTTGATATTGCGGATCCAACAAAACTGGTTTCGTCGAATTCCGAGGTCGTATGAAAAACTGGCTATTTTTAAAGTCCAAAATAACCCATTTAAATATATAAATATATTTAAATATAATTAAATTTAATAAATTTTTAAAAATAAATATTATCGTCTATATTCACAGTGGGATACCATACAGCCCAGGAATATTCCTATATGAATTTCCAGCTTGATATTTCAAATCCCCAGTTATATCGATATTCGATTTATATTGAAAATCCTTTATAACGTAAATAAAGCGTCGCAGATTATAAAGGAATTCCACAGCGACTTTTCTAGAATTTGATTTGGATATAAATCAAAATCTATACGACGAAATCCCGATTTTTCTCTTCCACTAGAAAGATATACTCCACCAGCTCCACATGTTTCTTGTTTCACAGAAATCCGGTTTAAAACGAATCCTGTACATTCAGTTGAAGTTCGAATCGCCAATTTACGAACTACAGCGCCATTTCAAGCTCGTTTATAATAATATTATAAACTGTACGTTCAACTGTCGACGATTTAATATATTCGTTATTCAAATTCAAATCCAAGTTGAATTAAATATCACAGATGATCCGGTTCACACCATATCGTCATTTTCAGCCAATTCTGATTATTTCAGAATTAATATATTATTTAATTTATTATTTTAAATTAAATATTCACCATTATTAAATTCTACGGCCATTAAATTCTCTACACCACCATTGATATAATTAAATAAATTAATCATAATACCCCTGCCAGTGCGGGTCATTACATATAAATTCTTATACCAAAAATGTTAAACTTGGAAAGTGGGCCACAACATTTAATTGTTGACAAATTTACATATATTAAGTAATAAAGATAAATATGTAAATTTAGAAAATACGAATATGCTTAACACGACGTTGGATTGAGTTGCGATGTAAACCTGCCTGGACCCACCCGGCTATCCAGTAGTCACAACAATACCTATCCAATATGGGTGGTTAAGAATGGAGCCCAATAAGGACCCGAGGTTAGACTGAGTTACGGTGTAAACCTGCGGAACCGACCGGCACATCAAGTAACCATAACAATATCTGTCTAATGTGAGTGGTCGGTGCTTTAAAAAGCTAAGGACAGACAGTCGGGATGGTAGGGTTAAGTTAACTAAAACACTTAACCAATTCAACATGTTAATTAAACTGATGGGTGGGGTTAGGTAAATACAGACACTTAACCACTTAACATGTTTGACTAGAAAACCCTAGTAACGGGGACCCATTTCAGCAGTAACCCAATTAGGTATCATGGTACCCTGAAACTAGGCAGGGTGGGGCACGATTAGTAGGCTGATTGTAAGCTGTCAAAAGCGACGGCGGTGGGTGCAACAGTGTGGGTTCTAATGGAGTGCGGGCATGCACACACTTTGGAGCAGACAAACAGGGCACTGAGGGCACCAGTAGTATAACCTATGCATTCTAAGGATTGTGTCGGGTCGCCACCATGGGACTAGATACACCCCATGGTGGGTCCAGCATAGGTGTCTACAATATTTGGGGGCCGTAAGACACAAATGATTATGCGAATAGGAGCCGATCTTTAGAAAAAGGGGATCACTTCACCTCCTGCATGTGGTGCCAGTTAAGACAATACAAGTAGGTGCAGAGATATAGTGTGGGGTGCGATAGTATATTCGATTCAAACTGCTTTACCTTAGTTTATGATACTTTCCTATTTCCAGTTTATACTTATCATGCCCTTATTCTTATTCTCATACTAAAGAGTCACTACACTTACCAGGCTTTATGTCTGACCCTATTTTCTTTCGTCTTCTTTTCTTCCGTTCCCCCCAGGTCCACAGGGAGGAAACAACTCAGCTTAGTCAGACTCTTTGCAAGCTTCAAGATAGTAGATGTACGGTTTGGACTCTCTCTCCTTGGCTATGGCGGTTGGACACAATTATGGGGATTTATGCAGTTTTAACCATGTTTTTATGCTTCTTTATTGAATAACCAAGACAGAAATGATGATGTAATGTTTTGGAAGTTATTATGTGACAGTTATGGAAAGGCTTTGTATGAACACATTTTTATGAAATAAAAAGTCTGTTGTTTTCTGCTGCTTATATATATGTGTGTGTTTATATATATATATATATATATATATATATATATATATCTGTCTTGTGTTTATCTGTGACTTTTACTTAAAAACCTCCACCAAAGTTAAGGCATTCCCTTTGTGAGTGACCTTAATGGAGGGTGGGGTGTTTAAATCGCCCTTTTTAGTCTCCATCATTGCTTCTCCGTGGAATCTACCCCACCTACTGACCTGTTGGATATGTTAAGGAGAGGGGTCGAAACATAAAGTCCTGTGTGACTGAAAATAATACTTGCTTAAAGACTATACCCTAGATTTAGAAGGTTATATATATCAAGGTATGTCTTTGAAACACACAAGCACACACATATACAAAAGTGTCTAACCAATGAGGTAGAGATTTGAATTAATCACTTAAGACCTTTATTGGTGCATTTAGGGTGGAGAACCAATGAGGTGGACTATCTCGGTCACTTAAGGCTTGTTCTAACATGTTTATTAAGGGTGGATTCTCACAATCTCTTATAACCCTAAGGAGGACCCTAGCCACTTAATACCTCATCCTAATACGTCAATGTTCTTAAGTATCTAGTCTCACAAATAATATGAGAAGTAGTAACTCGCGGCTTAATACTGGTTTAGGGTAGCCAGCATAGAGCCATTTAAGACCCTTTCGGTTGATGCCTCATGTTACTACTTAACTGATATTATGGTAGGACACCTATGGCGCTTAAGACTTACCTTAGACAGTTGGTGAATTAAATGGCATGCTACATCCAACATATACCAATTTTTCCCTAGGTTGGCCCTCACACAGCTCCTAGAGGAAGTGGACATTACGGTAAACCACCCTACTCCGTTATTGCCGTCTCTAAATTAGTTGTAAAGAAGGAGGACCCATAGACTTACTTCGAATATAATAAGGGTGAGTCCTATGACTTTGGTCCACATCCAGGGAATAAACCTTCGGAATGGTCCTAGTCCTAACCACTTAGTACCCAAACTAGATAGGAAAAGAGTCAGCCACTTAAGAACTTCTCAAGGCGTAGTAAACCTACATATTTACACATAATAGTTGCATATATATACACAAGACCTCTCACATTAAACCGTCTATATAACAACCCAGAATTTTGGAACCAATTTAAAATTTATTTTTAATTGATTTTAATAGAAATTAAATATTTTGAACGATTTATTTTGAGAATAAACAATGTTAAATTAATTTAAAACAAAATTTGAGCATATAAATTTATAATTTAATTAAAATGAGCTCGTAATGGCGTGGTAGTTAGAAAATTTAGTTTTAAGACTTTAAACGAGTATATATAATTGAATATAAATAAGAATTTGATAAAACAAGAAATGTTAGGATCGGGTTAACCATTTCTTTCTAATGAGTGTAAGAAATTGAGATTTCACTTTGTAAATTGTAAGTTATGTCCAAATTAGAATTTCAGATGGGCGCTATGGAATTTATTAATATTTTAATATTATTTAAGCCCTTAAAAATAGCCATTTTGCAAACGAGCTCCGTTTTCAGCGAAATTAATTTTGTTGGATCCGGAATATTAAATTAATGCTAGATTCCAAATTTCGTAATTTTTGGAGCTAGTTTGTAGTTATGCGTAATAAATTGTGAATCGATCAGTCATTTGAGCCCGAAATAGAGCTTTTTGAGCAAACGGACTCGGAATTCAACGAAATAAGTTTCATTAGGACTGTACTGTCAAGACATAGCTCTATGTCATTTTTCATCGCCAACGGAGTTTGTATGTGAGCGGGGCATCGGTAAACGTCGAATGGAGATAGCGCTTACTAAAGAAATAATAAAATATGATTTCCAAACCCTACCTATGTAGTATCTCTTCCTCCACAACCCTAATTCTTTCCCTTTTTCCTTATTTCGCAGCCAACCCCTTTCTCCTCTAAAATTATTTTGCAAAAACGACCCCGAACATTAAATAATTAATATCTTCCAATCCATGACCGATTATCCAATACTCATAAAAGGAGTGTTGTAGATCATGATGAGATCTAGCTACCATGAAAATTTCAGGACCTATCGTCGCCAGAATTCGCCGGATTCTCGGTTTAAAGTCAGAAAACTAACTTTGATTTATGGGTTTTTGTGATCAAACCGACGAGTATTAGGTGATGGCACCAAAAGGGAAGTTGTGAGGGTAGGATGCTTGACAAGTTCGCTTTAGATTGTTCAACCTGATATGGCTTATGGTAGCGGGGATGACGAGTTAAACATCGTTGACACTTTAGAGGGGCTGGCGAATGTTTTTGGAGTCATGCCCGGGGTGGAGGGCTCGTTGGCCGATGGTGTTCGAAGGTGGTCGAAAAGGCGGTCCTTTCGGTGGTGGTTTACGACGCCATCATTGGCTGGTGGCGGATCAATTGCATGCGACGGGAAATTGGGGGCGTGGGTGATTTCTCCCTGACGGCGGCGCTAGGAGGATGGCCGCGACTGGCGTGGGCGCGCTTCACCAAGGCGAAGGCGTAGGTGGCAGAGCTGGGTGCACGGGAAGTCTGTAGGCGGCGCAGCGAGGCCGTGGATGGAGGCAGCAAACGTGAACGACAAGGGTCAGAGAAAATAGGGTTTTAAATATTTAATTATTATTTTAATTATTTGTTCAAACTTTGGACTTTAATATCTCTCACGTATGAGTTCAGAATCGCGCGAAACTGGATCCGTTGAGATCGTGGAGTTGAGAGCTTCGCAACAAAACTAATTTGGTCAAATTTGGAGGAAGTTGAATTTTTCGGTCAAATTAAACCCAAGTTTAATTTGATTTAAAAGGAAATCAACGATCTGAGCCGATCAATTTGAGAACTCTCTCACTCAAGTATTTTTTTTTTGTTATTAGATCATATTTAAAATATACTGGTTATCTATGATGATCTTTATCTGTCACATGCGATATTCTTTGAGTTCAGTAGATGAACTATTCACAAAGTTTATTTGTTATTAGAAGTACTGTTTGAATATATGACACTCGTATTTCAAACCATGTGGATGGACACATTGTGGCGCCTTAAATGGCAATGGATGATTATTTATGTTATGATTTGAATGTGAAATTGAGATATTTAACATATTAAAATAATGTTAATATATTAGTGGTAGTTGAAATTGGATATAAATATCCATTTATAAATGAACATTGAATTAATTATTACTGGCTTAAGTAAAATCAATTAGTTAGAAAAATAATTCGAATTGAATTAGAAATGATTAAATTCCGAAATCAGTAATGAATTTAAATTGATTGTTGTTGGTTAAAAACCCAATATGGGTCTCGCGATGATATTTGATTTACACATCTCCCCTGTATATAGTTCGTATGTTGATCGATTGATTAACAACACGAAATAAGCATCAATAAATCATTCGAAGCTTATATAAAAAGAAAATGCACGCCGAATGTCATTTTTGATGTTGATAGTTGTTTGCAACTAATGTTGGATGCATATAATGAATGTAATCTATATAAATTTATTTATATGGATACTGGTTGAAATTTTATTCCAATCCGAAATAGAATATGAATATTTTAATAATATAATATTCAATGAAATTCGAAGTTGATTTCGATGTCCAATTTTGGATGGACACAAAAATATCGAAAATAACAATGAATGGATTTGAATTAATTTTCATACAATTATAGTTTGTTCAAGTTTATTGTGAAATAAATGGTATTTTTAAAAAAATGAAGTGAGTCAAGTACAAAAAATGCTATTTTAACTCAAACGGATTTTTATATTGATTTTATTTATTTTTATAATGAATATCGAGAAACTGGATTTCAAAATCTAACATTTTAATATTTTACCATTTTGAGATTATAATAATATGGGATGTTCAATTTTAATTAAAAATTGAAATGGAAGTGAAATCATTTTTAAACGAATTTATAAACATTTTATAAAATAAGTTTTGAATGGAAATCGACAAAATATATTTTATATATTTAAATGGTTTGAATAGAACGTGACCGTTCGCGAATTTCGACCATTAACTTCAAATGAATATAAAAGGTTTAAATTCGAACAGTTGGATTTTAAAATATGTCCAAATCAATTTCAGAAAAGGTCGCTATGGAGGCAGTCCAGTGGATTATATTGGAAACTGACCGTAAGGGCCTTAATAAAATTATTAAAAGTATGAATAAATTATGTAAAATCATAATAAATGATTTGGTAAGATTTTGGATAAAATATTCCATATTTGAAAAGATAAAAGATATTTTTATCTGAATAAACTAGTTAACAACTAGATTAGAAATCCAATGAGTTTAAATTAATAAATTGGATTTGTGAATGGTTTTAAAATGACCAGAGTTTCCAACATATAAGTTGGAATGGATTTGAATGGAAATTATCTTCAGATATTTTCGTTATTGGAATTCATGATTATATAGATATCGTTGAGGATTTTCGAAGATATTGATATCGTTATTCCAAAATGATATCTGTTATTTTCAGAATTTGGTATTGAATATAGGTCGACATGATTTCCATTTAAGATCTTATATTTAATATCAAATTAGATTTTAGATTTGTCATGAATGGCATCTTAAATAATACTATTCTTAAACCCAGATATGAAAGGAATAAATCTTTTAATTAAGATTTAAGGAAGTTTTGCAGTTTATTTAATTAAATTGGAATTGAATGGAATTCAATTAATAATAATCGAAATGAACTTCTATAAAGGAAGGTCTTTACTATTTATGAAATTTAAAAGGCTTTGTCGTTATTCCACTTATAGTATTTGTCCGATACGGAAATTTATATCGATTATAAATTGTGCAAATTTCCATAAAGATTCCATATTAAATGGAAGATGATTTTGGGTTTATTGTGAGTGGCATTTGTACATGACATTTGTTCTTTAACCCAGTTAATGATATGAGTAATTTCGTAAAAATTGAATAATCATTAAATAATGATTTTTGAGACTATAGTTTTAATGAATCTTTAATTAGATTGAAATGTAAAAAGAAGTAATTAAATTTACCGAATTTGAGAAATGATTGAGATGGAGTACTACTAGTTTTACTCCATGCGACAGTTAAATCTTTGATTAGATTTAAATGTTAGCTGGTAATTAAATTTACCAATAATATGATGGGTGTTAAATATGGAGTACCACTAGTTTTGCTCCATGAGATGAATAGGTTGGGATTGGGATAATCAAATGCATGATTACTTCGGTAAGGCTCGTTAATCCCGACTAGTTTAATACACCTTAATTTGGTTTATACCATGAAAAGATATTATAAAACCTTTTGAAATGATATCCAAAGGAAGTTTAAACAATAAGTTTAAAAGAACTTATCTTTGATAAAATTATGGGAACCTTTCCCAAAGGTAATGAATATTTGAATTAAAAAATATTTTGGATTGGAATGAAATATGTGCTATCTTTATGTATTTATCACATGATTATAATGATACCCCAGTTATTCGAAAAGAACGGGTTTAACCCATTTTAAGTAGTTATTACGATGATTAAAAGTAGAAGATATGAATAGGGGTCGAAGATTGGAGATCTTCACATTGTTGGGATGACTGCAGATGTCTCGACTTAGGGTGTACACCCAAGATAAGGCAAAAAGTGGTAGTCATCCAGACATACTTGGAGATCGATCGAATATGCGATGACCTCTCTCATGTATTGGACATATGGGATGGGGAATAAGGTGCCTCTGGTTTCGTTCAGACCCAGAACGGACTTTAAAATGGATTTTGTGTCGAACATTGTATTGTATGTTTTATTCAGTAATCTCTGCTAAATATAAATTTGTTTGGTAGCGGAGAATTTATTCTCTTGCTTAATACCCTTCTCTGATACATACAAGCTTAGAGGTTATATATTGGTGAAATCGATGGTATAGTATGGATTGACAATGTGGCATGCTGAGATGCAATAATCAAGGCTTTTGCTGAAAAGCAGGGCCTTGTGGATGATGATCAAAGCACAACTTTAGTTAGCACCGCTTTGTGTATAGCATTAATTCGCGAGACTCACACCCCGGTATGGGTCAAAAACGGGATTAGGGATGCAGGAAGTGCATGCGTTTCTTTCTTGCTATGGGTGATGTCATGGTATAGAGCCCAGACATTATACTTATGTGGATGATGTTTGATGAGGTGCCTCAGATATGATTGGTCGACATACTGACTAGGTGGCAGGTCCTATAGGACAAGAAAACATATTTTTCAGGAATAACTAATCCACAAACGTTAGGTGTGGACTGGTCCTGTAGGATCCAAGGGTTGCCAATAGGTGTGATCCTGTATCATCTTGCTAGAGATGATCCAAATTGGAAGGAACCATCCCTGACCTTGACTCATGATGGAAATCCAATTTCCAATACGTGACTTTCAGTTTTAGTTGAAAACCTATATTGCGACATAATATATTGTACCTATGTCGTCTATCATTGATACATTTATATTCGAAGTTGTTTCTACACCATGCACTTATAATCATATCTAAATTATTTGTTTTAAAACGTATCAAGCATGTTTGGCTATTATAAGGTAAAACTCTATCCTTTGGCTTGCGTTGCAATGTGTGATGGGACCTGAGTCTTATAGTAGCCTCATTTTTCAAAAAGAATTGTGTCATTTTATCTTTAAATAGATATTCATGTGGAGTAGACCCATTCGGTATTATATTGCGCGGTCCCATGATTTTTCCCACTTTTAAAGTAAGTTTTAATAATTGTTTTAAGCCCCATAACTGATCTAGAGTTTATTGCTTTCGCCTAAACTCTGAATGCCCATATTTTCCATATAGGTAGCTAGTAGTTTTGATTTTGTAGATATTTATTCAATAGGATCTTAGTTTACAGTTGGAGCTATATTCGGATAGCTTTGTATCTGTGTATTTCTTTTAGATGTGTTTGATTAATGTATTTCCGCTGTGCACTGTATTTATACATTTTATTTTCGCTGCTATATAAATTAGTAATATCTAATATTATTTTTCAGCTGTGTAATATTTATTTGTACTCCGATATTCTTGTACCCTGATGTAAATTGTTGTAATAACAATGAAAAATTCTATTGTCCTGTGTTCCAATGCGTCGTGTTCTCATACAAACCATGTTCTCGTTCGGTCTAGGCCAGCTGGGGATTTCGGGTCATGATAGTCTACATGTAGATGTTGGATATGCCGGGCAGTTCCGGGCAGACTTCTACTACAAGTTGGCTTAACCTCGGGTCAGAGTGTACTAATTTAAATGGACCGTGACACCTAAACCTCTCACATTAGTCAAACTCACTTGTGGTTGCTGGATTTGCCGGTCGTTTCCAGCCATACTTCTACCAAAAATGATGACTAACCTCGTGTTTATATATCATTATTTAATATATAGATAAGTCATTTTATACGCACACATAAACAACAATTTATATGGGGACATTTCAAATTCTATCCTTATTCTTATCGTATTTATTACGTCATTATTATGCGAATTACGTTAATTATGCTATGTAAGTAGAATATTTAATACGCATAAATAACATAAATTTTTGTATGAATGAAGGAATGTTTTAACGACGTAAATTGTCAATTTAGTCCATATTCAAGGCATACAAGTTATTTCTCACATCCAACCGCTAAATACATGACATGGTGACCGTAACAACCCGAAATTTTGAAACCAATTTAAAATTTATTTTTAATATAATTTTAATAAGAAAATACGTTAGAATTTAAAAATTCAATTTTTAAATATCATCATATGGCCTTAAAAAGTAAAATTTTGCTAGCAACCTTAGAATTCGACGAGACCAATTTTGTAGGATTCGGAATAATAAATAATGGCTAAGTTTCAAATTTCGTGCCAGACGGAATCATTGTGTGGCCATGCACGATAAAACAGTTTGATGTAAAATTGACAATACAAAGGAACATTGTTCATATGCCATCGGAATTCGATGACACGTTTTTTCGGATTCGTAGCGTCGATTAATGATCAAGTTCCAAATTTCATGATTTTTGGAATTAGCATGTGGGCGTACAAGAAGAAAAGGTATCCTAAAATCGCATTTTAAGACTAGTTAAAACTTGATCGAAAAATAAAATGGAAGGTCAAACGAACTCGGAATTTGATGAAACCTGTTTCGTTGGATTCGGTTCGTAATCAAAAATTTCATAGCAAACAGAATTAATTTGTGATCGTGCAATCAAAAGAGGTGGAGGCTAACTAGCACACTTTTATAAACATGAAGTTATAAAACTTAAAACAAACGGAGGCCATCCGACGTGCCAAGATGGTTTTGTTGGAACTCACGGGATCGCGCCACATCAGCGATCCACGTGAGGGGTGGTATTTTGGCACTTAGGCCCTCCTTTTCTTTTCTTTTCCTTCCTTTCTTTCCTCCTCCTTTTCATTTTACCTTCTATCCACTTTCCTCCTCTTCAATGGCAACCTCCTTCCTCCTCCTCCTCCCCGGGACCTGCACCACCACTACCCCGCATCCTTAGCCACTGTGCCGCCCCTACAGTAGCTCCTCCGCTGCATGGTCCCCTCCCCCTCCCCTCTTGCCGGATCTCCTTGAAAACCCTTCAATTTCAAGAAAGCTCCCTCCTTTATGCTCCTACCACCTCGTGTGGCCCCCCACATGGCCAAAGCACTATGTCTAGCACCACCACCACCCACTACCTCCGCTGTCCAGTCCATGGCAGCAGCCCAGTGGTCCCTATGAGCCTCCAAACCCCTTAAAATTCAGCCTTTACTTAGTATACGCCTTGTTAGTGTGCATATGAGTGTTGCGGTGAAGTTTGGTGTTGATTTGGCGAGGAAAGGCGAGATTTTTAACTTGTAGCAAGTGTGTGAAGCGCCGACGGTGAAGTGTCGTGATGTTAGGATTCTTGGGTGAGAATTTATTGCTTAATTTTTATAGTTAAAATTAAAATAAGTTGCTAAATGTTTGATTTAGGTGTATATGCAAACTTGTAAAATTCATAACTTTTGCATACGAGATCGTAATTCGACCATTCAAGATGCTTGAAACTGAATCGACGAGAGCTTCACAATGAAACTAATTTGTAGAGATTTGAAGCTCATCTTAATCTTTGGAGAAGGAAAATGTTAGATTCGGTCAATCGATAGTTTGACGATATTTAGTAGAAAACAACCAAGGTAAGAACTCTCTCACTCAAATATTTTATACAGTTATTTATTTTTATAACTGGAAATATATTAATTGCTTATGTGAATTTTTATCTGTTACATATGGAATCCCTCGAGTTCAACACATGAACTATTCACAAGTTTATTTATTATTAGAAGCGTTTTTATATAGAATATACGACACTCGTATTTCAAACAATGTGGATGGACAATTTGTGGCACCGTAAATGGCAATGGATGAATTATTGATTGGTATTGCAGTTAATCTGTTGATTGACGAACCCATATATGTGTTAATTGTTTAATGCTTATATAGTATGTACCACGATATGTGGACTGGATGTTATCTTGGATGTTGGTATTTGTTTACAACTATTGTCGGATGCATATGATGAATGAAATCCCTATAAATTTATTTATATGGATATTTGTTGAATATTATTCCAATTCGGAATAAAACATGAATAGTTTAATAATATAATATTCAATGAAATTTGAAATTTGGTTTTGATGTTTGATTTTGGATGGATACAAAAATATTGAAATACATGTAGCCAAGTTAAGTAGATATACGCCATTTTAACTCGAATAGACTTTATATCGACTTTATTCATTTATATAATGAATATAGAAAAGATTTGTTTTCAAAATCTAATGTTTTGAAAATATTATTAATTTAGGTTATAATAATATGGGATTTTCCATTTTTATTTAAAATTGAAATGGTAGTTGGAATCGTTTTTAAAAGAATTTATAAATGTTTTATAAAATGAGTTTTGAATGAAAATCGACGATATATACTATATATATTTAAATGGCTTGTGTCGCGCAGCGACCGTTCGCGAATTTCAACCATTAACTTTGAATAGACGTGACGGGAAATCCGACCGTCAGATCTCCTAAAATCAAAACCGTTGGGTTCGTATTGAAACGATCTTTCAAATGAATATATAAGATTTAAATTTGAACTGCTAGATTTTAAAATATGTCCAAATCAATTTCAGAAAAGGTCATTATGGATGCAGTTCGGTGGTCGATATTGGAAACCGACTGTAAGGGCCTTAATAAAATTCTTAAAAATATGGATAAATTATGTAAAAATCTTAATTAATGATTTGGAAAGATTTTGGATGAAATATTCCATATTTGAAAAGATAAAAGATATTTTTATCTAAATGAACTAGTTAACAACTAGAGCAATAATCCATTGATTTCAAATTAATAAATTGGAATGGATTTGAATGGAAATTATCTTCAGATATTTCGACATTGGATTCCGTGATTATACAGATATTGTTGTGGGAATCTGGAAGATATTGATATCATTATTCCAAAACAATATCTGTTAGTTTTAGAATTTGGTATTGAATGTAAGTCGACATGATTTCCGTTTAAGTTCTTATATTTAATATCAAATTAGATTTTGGATTCCTTGATAATGGTATCTTAATTAATTCTGTTCTTAAACTCACTTGTGAAAGTAATAAATCTTTTAATTAAATATTTAAGGAAGTTTTCCAGTGTATTCAATTAAATTGGAATTGAATGGAATTCGATTATTAATAATCGATATGAGCTTCTATGAAGGAAGGCATTTACTATTTATGAAATTTAAAAAGGCTTTGCCGTTATTCCACTTACAGTATTGGCCAGATACAGAAATTTATATCGATTATAAATTGTTCATATTTCCATGAAAGTTCCTTTTCAATGGAAGATGATTTTGGGTTTATCGTGAACTGTGTTTTAAATTACATTGGTTTTTAACCCAGTTAAAGACAGGATTAATTTTCCTAAAGTTGAATAATCATTAAATGATGATTTTTGAAGATTAAAACTAAGTGGAGTTTTAACGAATCTTTAACTAGATTAAAATGAGAATGGGATCATTAAATTTGTCAAATTCGAGAATTGTTCAAGATGGAGTACCGGTAGTTTTACTCCATGCCATAGTTAAATCTTTAATTAGATTTGAACGTAAAATGGGAATTAAATTTATCGATAACACTATGGGTGTTAAAAATGGACTACCACCAGTTTTTCTCCATGGGATGAATAGATTGGGAATAAATGATTACTTCGTTAAGGCTCGATAATCCCGACTAGCTTTATAAACCTTAATTTGGTATAAGTTGTGAAAAGATAATAAAATCTTTTGAAAATGATATCCAAAGGAAGATTAAACTATAAGTTTAAAAGAATTTATCTTTGATAAAATTATTGGGAACCTTTCCCCAAAGACATGAATATTTGAATAAAAGAATATTCTGGATTAGAATGAGATGTGTGCTATCTTTGTGTATTTATCACATGATTATAAAGAAACGTTAGTTATTTGGAAAGACCGGGTTTAGCCCATTCTGAATAACTCTTGCGACGATTAAAAGTCGATGATGAAGGCGGTGGTTGAAGACCGGAGATCTTCACATTGTTTTGGCTATTGCTGATGTCTCGACTTGGGGTGTACACCCAAGACGAGGTAATAAGTGGTGATCGTCCAGATGCACTTGGAAATCGACTGGATATGTGAGGACCTCTCTCCTGTATTGGATATATGGGATGAGGAATAAAGTGCCTCTGGTTTCGTTCAGACCCAGAACAGACTTTAAAATGGATTATGTGTCGGACATTGTATTGTATGTTGAATTCAGTGATCCCTACTAAATATATATCTGTTTGGTGGTGGAGAATTTATTCTCTTGCTTAACACCCTTCTCTAAGACGTATGAGCTTAGAGGTCATATATTGGTAGATTTCAATTGTATGGCATGGATTTCCAATGTGGCATGCTAAGATGCAATGATTAAGGTTTTTGTTGAAAAGCATGGTCTTATGGATGATGATCAAACATGGCTTTAATTAGGAGCGCTTTGTGTATAGCGTTAATTCGTGAACCTCACACCTGGTATGAGTCAAAAACGGGATAGTGACTGCAAGGAGTGCATGCGTTTCTTTCTAGCTAAAAGTGGTGTCATGGTATGGAGCCCAGATATTTTTACTTATGTGGATGATGGATTGCGAGGCGCCTCGAATATAGAGCCGAACAAAAGGATCATATGGTCGACGTACTGACCAGGCTGTAGTTTCGATAGGACCGGGAAACGTATTGTTTAGGAATAACCAATCCAAAAATGTTAGGTGTGGACGGGCCCTGAAGATCCAAGGGTTGCCCATAAGTGTGATCCTAAGGCATTTGCTAGAGTGTCTCGAAACCGGTAAGGAGACATCCCTTGCCTTGACTCATGATGGAATCCAACTTCCAATACGCGACTTTTCGGTTTTAGTTGTAAACCTATATGGCGACATAATATATGGTACCTATGACGTCGATGATTAATACATTTATACTCGAAGTTGTTTGCCACACTATGCACTTGTAATAATATCAAAATTATTTGTTTTAAAACGTACCAAGCATGTTTGGCTATTATAAGGTAAAACTCTATCCTCCAGCTTACGTTGCATTGTGTGATGGGACCTGAGTCTTATAATATCTTCATTTTTCAAAAAGCATTGCATTGTTTATGTTTTAAACTAGTATTCATGTGGAGTAAATCCGTTCCATGTCATACGGCATGGTCCCATGATTTTTTCCACTTTTAATGTAAGTCTTAATAATTGGTTTAAGTTCTCACAACAGTCCCATGACTGACTTGGAGTTTGTTGTTTCCACCTAAACTCCGGGTGCCCATATTTTTTACACGGGGAACTTGTAGTTTTGGTTTTGCAGATGTTTACTTAACATGATCCTGGTTTACAGATGGAGCTATATTTGGAAATCTTTGTATCCGTGTATTTCTTTCAGTTGTGTTAGTTGATGTATTCCCGCTGTGCATTATATTTATACATTTTATTTCCACTGCTATGCAAATTATTAATCTCTGATATTATTTTTCTATTGTGTAATATTTATTCGTACTCTGATATTCATGTACTTTGATGTAAAATTGTTGTAATAGCAATAAAAGGTTCTATTGTTCTGTGTTCTGATGCGCCGTGTCTCATACAATCTGCGTTTTTCTGTCTCTTCGGAGATCGATGGAATTTGGAACGTAACAATGTGGTATCAGAGCTTTGGTTTACAAAGCTCGAGAACAAGACGCATTAGAACCGAATGAAATAATTCATCAGGAATAGAATTAGTAACATCCTATAAGAACAATCATTAGAGATAGGACTAGTAGTATCCTAGGATGAGTGACTCATTAGAGATGGGGTTAGTAATGCCCTAGAATGAGTTGGAATATATTATAAATAGAAAAGACTAATTTTGCCATTTATAAAAATGAAATTGATTATGAAAGACTATATTTTATAATATAATCTGAGTGTTATTTTGACATTGAGATTGGGCAATTGAGTATAAGAAGATTTTGCATATACGCCTTGCAAACGTATATCCGAAGTCTTGAGTATAAGAAGATTTTGCATACACCCCTCTAGGAGGAGCAGTCGACTTCCTGGTTTCCAATTTTCCCAGTAAACTTTTATTGGGCTGGAGATATTTTTATTATATAACGTTATTAATTTCTTTTATTCCTTCCCTTTTAAACGTTATTCTTGCCCCCTAGTTGCATACTTATATATACACAAGAATTTAAATTATATGGAATATTCCAATTACTCATTTATTGGCCATATACTATTCCATATATTAATATTATAATTTGAATTTCAAGCTGTGTTACATATATATTCAACGTTAAATTTTCTATCAAGTGCAACCTTCTCATACGGGCTCAGATTCTGACATATTATATATGAAACTTGATCAGAATTTTGTTACGAATACAACTACGGTATTTTCGTGGCCAAATTTCTATTGCTACAAAATTCCATTTTTTAGCCCGTTGTCCTTTTATTACTTTATTGTTAATTTCCATCATTTATTATTACTAATTGGTTTTAGGTATATTTTTATGGGGTGTTACAAAGCTTGTGGGCTTAGAAAATTATGTTAGAATTAAAGTCTTGGCCTTGAGTTGTGATAACATTCCATGTTCTATTTTATCTATGACATCGACTATTCGTGTCATAACTTTCCTCTTTCAGGATAATGAAAACATTCGTTTTTATGCCATTTCTAGTTCATTAGACCCTTTTATGTGTCATATTATATTTGTATTTCATGAACGGTTATTGATTTAAGCTTATATAATTCCTTTTATGTGAAAAATAATTCTTATTTATATGTTATACAATTCATTTATCATTCAATAATTGATATGTTTAGCTAGACTGACCTACGTATTTGTACTCGGTTTAGACCAAGTTGTTTCAGGTTATAGCTTGCTGTCGATTGGGTTTTAGAAGTTTCATCTTGGACTATCTCTGTCGAAATCATTTATTTATGTCTTATGTATATTTATTCATTTCTTATGTATATTTATTCATTTAGGACATGTTGTATATGTAAATCATTTGAGTATGTTGCATATGTATATGTTGTACTATGTTGTTGTATTTATATGTATTTTGTTCTGTGATATGTGATCTTTTATCTATGATGTATTATAATATGTTCTATGATCCTTAGCCATCGTAGTTTTAAATTAGATGAATTTATCTGAGGTAAGAAGAAAAATTTATACATCCAATCAATGTATTCGATACTCATCTAATACAAGATTACAAATGGTCGCTCCTAACTAGCACCATTCTTCGCTCAAATAGACAATATTACTATGTAATGCTCTTTATGATGGTAGGTCTCAGGGTGGGATATTACAAAAATGGTAAAAGAGAAAAATTCAGAACAAGGTATGATAAACACTGAACGTAACTGAAATAGTACATGAGTTACAACAAGGAAGGATAACGCTTGTATCTACTTTTGTCATTTCTATTATTACCCTTAGCCCATGTTTCTTACCAGTTGAGCCATATGCAAATCTTAGCCTTGGAAAATATGTATATCAATGTATTTCATTCCATGAGTTATATCCTAGCATCTGTGGTTTATCTTCGTAGAAATCTTCATCTTCTCAAATCGTTTCGGTGTTTAAATCTTAGGCTTAAAATCTTCATGAAATTCAAATCCTACCCGCTTGGGTATAGTTGATGCTTAAGTTAATAAAGTAAATTGGAATGGGTAAATGAATTAAACCTAAGGTAAAATAAGTAAAATTCATGTTAGGATGAAAGAGTATTGATTTGAAGATAAATTAGAGTTATGTAGCGGAAAACAGTGAATTGCTTTGGTTGTAATACATTTAATAAATATATAAGTGGAATCAAGGGATGGTAAATATTGATGATTAAATGTTTGTTAAGAGTTAATCGAGTAGTGAAAATGAATAACTAGGGGGACTTAGTTTTAGATTGTATTTATTTAAACTAAAGCAAGAACATTTATGATAATGAGACAATAAAGACGACCGTGTGTGAATCAAAAATTTATGATTATTTATTATGTTGAATTGTCTGTTGGGTATTTCAAGGTTTTTGATCGATGTGTCTGCTCAACATTGTCAATAAGAATTTCTTAAATGCTTATATGAGACGATCGAACATAATATTTTGTGTAATAAAATAAATCTTATAAAAGAATAGCGTAAAATATTTCTATGGGATTAGTGTTAAACTACTATATATGACGAGAATTGTAATGAATTCGACGAGCCAATAGCGATATTATATTGACTTTACAGCCAAATAATGAGAAAAATTGTTGTCGAATGGGTAGTTTAATATTAGTTAAAATGAATTAATAAGTTGTTAAGTGAAATTTTTGTTTTTGGAAAATTAAGAGAATAAATATGAAGTGTTTTGAGAATTGAGAATTGTTTTAAATGTTTGAACCCGAGTAATATGTTAGGAATATGCTCCCATATGTTAGGAATATACTCCCATAATATATGGTAAATAGTGAGGCAATTCAATGTTATTGTCAAAATAGCAGCCATTGGTTGGGTAATTAGTACAAAGTTGATGGCGAGGCGACATCTTTTGCTAATCAAAAATTGGGAGTAAATGGGGTGTGTATTCTAATTATAGCATGTATGAGATACAGTATAACAAATTAAAAACTCTCGTGTATATTTATGGAGATGATAATTTAAAACTGGTGCAAATTGAGTAATCAAATTTGAAACTTTATTGTTAAATTGAGTAAGTTGATGAGGATTATAAAAAATTTGAAACTCTGTGTGTTTGATTACTTAAACTAATTTTCTAAGAGAATAAAATTGAGATGAGTTATTAAAAAATTAAAATTAAAATGTGTTGGCTTAAGAAAAACTGCGAGGACGCAATTTCTTTAAAAGGAAGAGTCTGTAACAACCCGCGATTTGGAGTATCCGAGGCAGACTGCTTACAGCATGTTTTGGAATTTAAGCTATAAGGAAGAACAAATTATGAGATTAAAATCCAATCTCATATAATATAGTAAGGCGAGTCAATCAAAAATTTGGGATTGTATTAGAAACTGTGTATTGGAATAAATTGAATTCAAAATTAAGTAATAGGAAAATGTGTTCCAACTTGTGTTTGTTAAACAAATTTAGGTTGATAATAATGAAGCCGGTGAACGCTTGTGAATTATGTTTGGTAGTCTTACCATTAAATGTAATAATAAGCAATTATTAAATAACAACCTTTTTGTTACTAAAGTAAATAATTAAAATACAAAATATTAATTTGGAATCAATATTTAAAAGTTGTTTATTTTTAATATGAGCTTCAAAGCCGTTCGAAATATTTAAATAAGTACTTTATGTAAAATATGGTGTTTGGGCAAAAATAGTGAAATGTGTGGTTAAATAAGTGTAGGAAATAAATTTTGAAAATTTTATAAAGTGGAAATTAAGGTAAAAGGAGTATTGATAAGTTTTATTGTGTTATATTGCAATAAATTGCAATATATGTATAGAATGGATTTCGGGGTAAAGCTTTGTTTTATAAATAAAAATTTAGTTGTAGGTATGATGTAAAAATGTAAATTTTGAGGGAAATCAGCATTTATGTGCTAAGAATAATTTTAATATAAGTGTATAAGTTGATTATCAAATAGTGAAGGCTGTACAATTTTTTTTTAAAATTTAAAATCTGTGTTTTGTACAAGAAAATGTGTAAACTATACGTTGATTAGAAAATATAAATTTCAGTTGAAAACTTGTAAATATAAGGCTAAAGAGATTTAAAAATATTTGAAACATATTATTTAAATTTTGATAAAGCTTGTATAAGTGTTGGATTCTCAATCCATAAGTTAAAGACAATGTAAATAGCATAAACATGGCTTAAACAATGTTAATTAGGCCACTTGAACAGTACTAAGGCCTAGTTACCCGACAACTACCCTAATTTAGCCAAATTAGCTACTGGGTTAAGGTTGAAAAGTCTGCAATCTTATTTTTCTAGGTATGTACTTTTCTTCCTGAGGACTTCTTCTCCATCCTTCTTGTTACAGCAAAAATTAAGAGAGAGGAAGAAATGGCCTCTCAAGGAAATTGAAAGTTATAACCTTCCCTAAAAAAAAGAAGTAAAGAGAGATTCTCAATAAGAAGGCAATTCCAGTATATGTTTCAGTCAAGTATTCTATGGGATTTCATGGAAGAAAGTTACAGTATAAATTTGGGGGCTTGCATGTCAATGTTTCTACTTCGAAACAAGTTCAAGTGGCTGAAGCTTTTCACTTGCAACCAGTTCAGGCCTAAATCTCCCTAAAACCAGTCAAGATGAGTTTTTGAACTCACACTTCTAGTTTAAACATCTATTTTGGTTAAACCTAAGTTATCCAGTAGTATTTCTATGAGTAATCGTTGATTACAATACCTTGCTCCTGTGAATTTTCCAAGAGTTGAAAACCGAGTCTGAGTCCACTTTCCAGACCGAATAAGTTCTTAATTACCTAACAGAATTTAGCAAAAACACTTTTATTTGATAGCCATCCTTTTTCTCTATGCACATATTAATTTTCGGTTGATTTCAAGTTTGGGAAGTAAGGTAATAGGTGCACAAAGTTAAAGACGAAGCTGCCTGAAAACTTATAATAATCTCTATGCTGTGGGTTGACCCACCATCATTATGGGTTGACCAATCAATCTTAGGGGTCAACCAACACTCTCTAGGGGTTGACCCATCAAGTTGTTTTTGCGTTATTTACTTCCCGGACTTGAACTCTGATGCTGGATGATAACAGTGCCCCGGACCAACTTCTGGGCACCGTACCTCCCTCAATTTTGATTTGATTTGCATGATTCGTTTTTCATTGTAAAGTAAGTTTGAATGTTTGTCTCCATGCTTATAAATTTTTAGATCGTTCCGATGGTGATGAGATATTCAAATTCGGTCTAAAAGTAAAACCTAGAGAAGATTCTAGACCTGGATAGAATTCAATATGACATGAGTCCAAGTTTGAGGCTCCATATCTTTCTCATATCATGTCGAAATTTAGCAATTCTTTTTCCAATATATAAATATATATGTTATTCTAGTTTGTGCATATTAATTTTTAGACCATTCGGAGATCATTTGGCCACTCAAAACTTACCTGAAAGTTGAATACCGAGAAGATTTCCAATTTCGTTTCGGAACATTTTCCCTTGTGTATTTTGTCATAATTCCATATTTCTGCGTTGATATACATATTTGTTGAATCCCATTGAGTTTTCTATGTTCCTTTGTTGATTTTAAAGTATGTTTTTATTTTGAAAGCCTTGATCCTATTTGGACAAGCAACTATTGTACAAAATCTATTTTTTTGGATTTTTAGTTTTTGTGTTAATTTTGTATGTTGCTTTCATGTTGAAATTTCGTGTGTTTGTAACACTGTACGTTTTATAAAACGTATTCATAAGCAATTATAAATATAATGTTTTTTAGCCCTTTGAGACAAAGATGATTTCTTGGATTTGTTTTGAAAATAAATTGTCCCAAGGTCATACAATATACAATATTTTTCAGTATAATATCATTTTCAAAGTAAATACTCAACTGCTTCCGAAATTGTTTTATGAGATTCATTTTCTCAAAACCCGTATTTTCAATATATGAACTCCCATGTTTTGCATCTTTGAGAAGATGAGAAGTAGTTTTAAATGATTTAATAAACCACGTGGTATGTGGCACGTAGGTTAATTATATCAGTTAATTTTGGACTCGTTGATTGAAGTTATTTATTGATTCTAGTGTGGAGTGGGCTATCTTATAGTAAATTGGTTAGTGAAAATGCACGATATGAGAAGTATTGTTTTCATTATTCTAATTACGGTTTGGGAGTCTATGGCACATCCTTTTAGTGTTATTATTGCTGGTACTTAGACAGGTGGGTCATATATACATATTTATAGATGGTTGGCGAATTTGGACTGATGGGTCCTGTATAAGACTGGTGGGTCACTTATGTATTATACCTGGCAGGCCGAAACCAGTGGGTCATATATTGGACTGGTGGTTCCTAGTCTTACAGCTGGTAGGCGACTTGGACTGGTGGGTTTGTAACGACCCGGATTTTTAGCGACTTTGGTTATTGACATAAACACGATGTCGATAACCAAAACACCGAAAAATCCAGGTAATTAGTGAAAGAAATTAGAGGGTGAGGAAAGATAAGATAGAAAATTAGAATAGAAGAAGAAGAACACAATATCAGAGTAACACGAATCTCACAGCGGAACGAATAAATATATTTCATAACATAACTTTGAAATACAAATCTGTACTTGCATATACATATCATTATCAAAGTACAACACTTACAACACAACGGAATAATAATAGCTATATGATCCTGAAGCCTCCTGCTCCAGCTCTTCAATGTATCTGTAAATCCCGACTACTTGACTGCCCATACAAATTTAGGCACCCAAGAGTTTAGGGAAAACAACAAAGTAAACTCCGGGTCAGTCATGGGACTGGTATGAGTAAAACAGTTTAAAACAGTTGAACAAGTAAACGATATCTCGTAAGACCACGCCGCATAACGGAACGGGTTTTTCCCTTATGAGAATCCAAAATATCTTTATATCAAAAACCTTTTGATATTATAATAATGTCTATCAACCACAGTATATATATAATCATCTAGCAGAAACGCTTTCATCTCACGTTCTACATATATAGTATACAATCAAAACCGCAAGCACGTATTGGGTAATGGATTTCCAACTATGACAAGGTATGGAACCACCTTTCGCTCGTGTACCTCTAGAAAGGAATACACTGGGTTCAACAAGAACATCTTGCAACCTGGCCACACATGACCGACCACTCATTTCGCTTGAGCGTATTGAATGTATATCACCAACGGTTGGGATCAGCAACCGTTTCCCGAATGGGACAGCATCAACAATAGATTTTTAGAAGTAAATGAAACTCTAGATCAGGTGATTATACACCCTACTTCGGTGCGACCGACTTAGCCATGCTGCCTGCCCGATTTCTGTCATTTACCGGACGATGAGGCTAGAAGCTACGCTTTATCATCATACCAGATTCACTTTGAATGCCACATCGTCAAATCCATCAAATCACCGATTGACGTCCTCAACAATACATTATGTGTCAGCTAAAGAAGTTTCCTTCTCCGCTTCCACTCTTGGTACGGTTGGAGAAATCAATATACGTGATTGTCTGGAAACACTCTGTCAGACATCCGCCCATACAAGTCATCCAGGAACAGGATGAACCGAAGGCACTCTTCTGTAAACAGGATAGCCCTTGCATAACTCCGTCTTCAATTTCCTTTGGCATATATGATTCGCAACGCTTTTGCCAATACAGAGTGGTTCTTTGGATAATAATCCAACCGGTCTCTCCATATTAACAACGTTAAAATGGTCAAAACTTCGATAGTCTGTGATTTAACTATCGAATAAAAACAAGTGTGCAAACAACGATATTATTTCCAAATGGAAATTATATCGATCAAACATCATTTAACATTCATCTCCTTAGTTCATTTTTCATCCCCTGTTTCCCTATATTCAACATTTCTTATTTTCTAAATTTGGAAAATATACGTTATTAACAATGGAAAACATTTCCATTTCTTGTTTTCTTTATTAGAAAACATTCTGGTTTCTTATTTGGAAAACATTTCCAAAGCTTCTTCATTGGACTTAGACAGATGTTTAAACAAACCATCACGATGCCAACTCAAACCATTTCCTTTACTGCTGAACCTTAACTATTCCTTAGTTAAAAACGAAGCCAATCAAGTTGGGGTAGAACTACCTCTCAGACCTTAACTGAACAACATTTCTAACTTTGAAATAGGCAAAGTTCACTTTATATCCCTTTTACTAACTTCCTTACTTAACCCTCTTCGAATAGCTATATTCGATTGACTCTTTTCACTTAACTCTATTCGGTTAACCCTTATCAATTAACTCTATTGGACTAACACTATTGGATTAACTCTTTTTGACTAACGCTATTGACTTACTCATTTCACTTAACTCCTTTCGAATAAACTATATTCGATAACTCCTTTTACTTCCTTTGAATAAACTACATTCGATTAACTCCTTTTTTCTTTAACTCTAATCGATTAACTAACATCGATTAACTCCTTTTACTTTATTTTCTAATCGATTAACTAACATCGATTAACTCCTTTTACTTTATTTTCTAATCGATTAACTAACATCGATTAACTCCTTTTACTTTATTTTCTAATCGATTAACTAACATCGATTAACTCCTTTTAACTTTATTCTCTAATCGATTAACTAACATCGATTAACTCCTTTTACTTTATTTTCTAATCGATTAACTAACATCGATTAACTCCTTTTAACTTTATTCTCTAATCGATTAACTAACATCGATTAACTCCTTTCGAATAAACTATTCATTTATAAGAGATTTACTTTTAGTAACGGTTCTTCACTTTACAAATGATTTCCTTTTATTCTAACTTATCCTTTGATTTTATAAATATTTCTTTTGTAAAAATCCTTTTCCTTTTCTATATAAAATCCATCGATTTTATATAAATAATTCATTTTCAAAATATACTTTGAAAATATTCCTTTATCAACATTCAGTATGTTATGGTATTCAACATATCAAATCACGATGATCAGTATCGTCCAAACACATATAATCGACAACAGATTATATATCACATCATATATCACAATATATGAAAAACAGTAAAATAAATGTTGAGGAACCCAGTTGGGTTCCTCCAACCTGTTTCCCTGCATCCACAGATGTTAAACAATATAATATAACATCACTTTCATTTCCATATGATATACTCTGTTAAACAGAATCAATATAGAAATTCCACTAACTGACTAGCAGTTCAATCAAACAGTCAACACACAGTCAATCAGCCAATATTTAACAGTTCTAAAAATACAACATGAAATTATAAACTGTTCAGAGTTAGTGAGATTTACTCACTTTGGCAGTTCATCGTTAAAGAACGATAAACTGTTATTTGATTTGAATCAAACAATTTATTTCGCCATAAATTCAAACGAGCTCCAATCCACTCCCAGTCAGTCTCATTGTGTTGCTCCCGTCCATACGATCCCAACGCAACTTACGGTTTGTCAATCTGATATCGTATGATCTAGATATGACGTTAACAAGTTATACACTTTAGTAAATAAGAATTTAAATTAAAAACTTGGGTTTAAAATTACATTGGGCTTTCACCATTTAACCGGCCCACTCATGTTTGAAACCCGACCCATGCCATTCCCCTTTCTTCCTCAACGCAATCCCCGTCCTTCAGCTCCAGTATTCCAAACCCATGGCCGATGGTTCCACCTCCCTTCTCCCTCCATTCACTTCACTTAAAATCAAATAAGAATCATCAATGATCTTCATTTCGAAATCTCCACACCCTCGTATCAATCACTTCCAGCTCGGTGGCCATCAGGTAGTCGCATTCTCCAGCCCCTCCGCGATACAGTGTAGTGTCGATCGACACTTTTTCCTCCAGAAATCCACCAAAAATACCCGCAAGCAGCTAAACACTACGCTGAATCCAAAAACAACTACCAAAATACCAATCGATGCTTTAATTACTGGATTTCCTCAACCCTAAGATCGATACACCCGCTGTGTATTTTCGAGCGACAGAAAATTCGCGTCGCACCATACCAGATTAGTATCAACGTGAAAGTCTTGGTCTCAGGAACTCAAATAAGTGAGCGATGTGATTTTAGGAATTTTCTTGGGTTTTATATTGATTTTCCACTTTTCAATTTTTGCTATTCAGGAAATAAACTGATGCTCCAAGCTTTTATAAACGGCCAAGGCATTTGTGTGGCTGAAAAGGACGTTCACGTGGCCTCTCCTAGTCTTTAGAAAGCTTAGGATATTTTTTTTATTTATAAATTTATTTATATTTCGCTTTCTAAAAATTCATGCAATCACACATGATACCTAAAAATCATGAAACTGGACATGTAGCTAGAGTTCGACATTACGGTCCCAACGAAACTGGTTTCGTCGAATTCCGACTTCGTATGCTCACACAGCGTATTTTTAACTGTCAAAATACTGACTGTTTCTCACTCTAAAAATCCGTACGACCACACAGTGACTCTAAAAATTACCAAACTTGGAATCTAACAACTACTTGACATTGCGGATCCAACAAAATTAGTTTCGTCGAATTCCGACTTCGTTTGCAAAAGTGGCTATTTTTAAACCCCTAAATAGCCTATTTAAATATATAAATATATTTAAATATAATTGATTTAATATTTAAAAATTAAATATTATCGTCTATATTCACAGTGGAATACCGTGCAGCTTCAGAATATTCCTATATGGATTTACAACTCGATATTCACTTCTGGGTCAACCCGATATTCAATTTATATTGAATTTCCTTTTTAAAATATAAATAATTCCTTTATAAATTATAAAGGAATTCCACAGCGACTTTTCTAAAATTTGATTTGGACATATCTCAAAATCTACACGACGAAATCCCGATTTTTCTCTTCCACTAGAAAGATATACTCCACCAGCTCCACACGTTTCTTGTTCCACAGAAATCCGGTTTAAAACGAATCCTGTACATTCAGTTGAAGTTCGAATCGCCAATTTACGAACTGCAGCACCATTTCGAGCTTGATTTTACTTATAATATAATTATACTTTCAAACTGTCGTTCAAATAATATATTCGTTATTTACATTCAAATTCTAAACTGAATTAAATATCACAAATGATCCAGTTCACACCATATCGCCATTTCAGCCAATTTTGATTATTTCTGAATTAAATATATTATTTAATTATTTAAATTAATTAAATATTCACTATAATTTAATTAAACAACGATTTAATTCCCTACCTCACGATATATATAATTAAATTAATTAATTATAATACCCCTGACAATGCGGGTCATTACAGGGTTTATGGTTTTATATTATTGTTTTCTAGATTTCTTTGTGTTGATTTCTAGAATTTTGGTGGTTTTGAATGTTTTCACCTTGTTGACGGTGTTTATATTTTATATAGCTAGTGGGTTATTGTCATTAATTATTTAGGTGATTTCATTCACATTACTTTAAGGTTTAGAATGGGGTTTAATTGTTGTCGTGACGATTTCCTTTGTATGGTATGACATGGTCATATACACCCTTTTTTCTTAGCTTATGGGCTTAGCAAATTATGTTGGAATTAAACTACTAGCCTTGTTGTGATAGCATTCCATGTTTCACTTTATCTATGACTTTGGGTATTCGTGTCATGGCTTCTCTCTTTCAGATAATGCTAATATTGTTCTTATGCCATTTCTAGATCATGAGACCCTTTTGTATATCAATCCAGATTAGTACTTCATGAACGGTTAATTGATTTGAGCTTATATAATTTCTTTTGTCTAGAAAATAATTCTTATATATAAGTTGTATAATTCATTTATCATTCGATAAATTATATGTCTAGCTAGACCGACCTGCGTATTTATACTCAGGTCAGACCGAGTTATTTCATGTTATAGCTCACAGTTGATTTGGGTTTAGCAGTTTCATCTTGAACTATCTCTTCTAAAGATATTTCTTAAGTTGTATAGTGATAGTTTCATGTCTTATGTACATTTATTCATTTAGGACATGTTGTATATGTAAATGGTCTATGTAAACCGTGTAGCATGTACATGTTGTATTCTGTTGTTGTATTTATATGTGTTCTATTCTATGGTTTGTTATCTGTATGTATTGTAATTTTTTTGAGTATGATTCTTAGCCATCATAGTTTTATATTAAATGAATTGAGTACATCGGTCCACTTAAGGTAAGAAGAAAAATTTATATACCCAATCGAATTATTTGACACTCGTTTAATACAAGATTACGTATGGTCGCTCTTAATTAGCACTATTCTCCACTCTAATAGGTTTTATTATTTTGTAATGCTCTTTATTAGGGTGACTCTCGGGGTGGGATGTTACAACAATAGTAGTTTATATTGACCACTCCATCCTGGTCGACCACTATGATCATGTATTTAATCAAAATTAGTTAAATGCACATTAGGTGAAAACGTACGACATTCATCGTCAAATTCAGTTCGTTGCCAAGTCCATCCTCCATCTTCAGATCTGTCGCTAAACTAAATATTGTTTCGCCTATTAATCAATCGCTAAGCTCCAACGCTCCTCCGTTTTCAAATTAGTATGAATATTCCGATGCTCTTTCGTGAAATTATCTCATTCGTTCAAGCCTATCATCGATGTGCCTCAACCAATATACATTGACATGTGCATTTGATCGATAAGCACCCCAAACTCTAGTGAACGAGATTTTCATAATTTTAAATAATCTAAACACGATGTTTTAACTAAACTAATCAAACAATTCAACCATGCAACTACTAGTCATACAAATACCTAAAATAGCATATAAACTTCTAAGATAACATCCATATAAACATCGATTATATAGTATACTAACAATTACAGTTCAGTGAGAGACAATATCACTCACCTTGTCCAAAATAACCAAAACTTACTCCAAAGGTAGAGCTCGCCAATACGAGTCCAACGGAAGAAATGCATCCAAAAAGAACTTCGTATGCAAAAGTTATAGTGAGTATAATTTTATGAATTATTAATTGATTAAATAATTAAACAACAATTGGTTACCAAGTTAATTACCTTTCCAATTAACACTAATCTTTCTCCCTTATATTATCAAGTCGTGCACGCTCTACCATCTCACCCATAGCCATGTGCATTTCCCCCACTGACATGGAGATCACTCCATGAAATTTAATGATGTTCACACCCTCGAGCCTCTCTTCCAAAGCTCGACTCGCCTATACTGAAATTGCCAATCCCGAAGCCATATAATAGAATGCATTGTGCTCGCTTGTAATGCAGCCCGAGATATCGATCTCCCCAAAAGGCCATCGAGCTCCATGAAAAAGATGGGGAAAGAGCGGTTTTCATTGATGAAACCAACTGTGCCATCATCCTCGCTATTCGTTGCTCCTATACACAATGAACCCAAATCCTAAATTGATGCCTAAATCATGATCTCGGCTAGGAGCAATTACATGTCACAAAACCGATATGGGTTTAAAGAATTTTCCGATACGAGTTCGTTGAAATTGGTTTTAGGATTTTTCATGAACCATAGTATGAGATTTTAATTATTGAAATATTTTTGAAAGGGTTGGTTCCATTGCGATGAAATATAAAGGAAAATATAAAGACAAGAGTGAACAATAATTAGAAAGTGAACGACCAAGAGAATTCTGAGTTAGGGATGATTTATATATTAACATAATATCTAATGATTTCAAATTCTCCAATTAAAATCGATGTAACAACGCTAAGATCACAAAGACAAACTTAAATAAATTTGATTGGTTGAACAAGAAATCATAAAATAAGATAGGATATGACGGGTCCTAAGACTCTTTCCCA
This sequence comes from Allium sativum, assembly GCA_030737875.1. Classification (NCBI taxonomy): domain Eukaryota; kingdom Viridiplantae; phylum Streptophyta; class Magnoliopsida; order Asparagales; family Amaryllidaceae; genus Allium; species Allium sativum. The sequence goes on along the minus strand of CM060915.1, from coordinate 971,904,897 downwards.
ACACGTGATTTCCTAAGAGAGACTTAGGACAATGACCCTGGTCATAATATCTTATATTGTTACGAACTTGGCACTGATATCAAGCTGTGACTCCCCACCTCCATACTCGCGTTAGCGAAGGAAATTACAAGTAATGTTATCAACTAACCTGAAGAATAAAGCTATTGAGTAGTGACCATCTTATAATAGCTTTCAACGAGTGTTAAGCATGCCACATAACGTGGTTTAACTTTTTTAATCTCAAGAGGAAACCCAGCACATCTAATTCAAGTTCAAGCCCACAACACAAGGGCCATATATAATTCAAAAATAAAAATAGCACAATAATATAATAGATGTCAGACACAAATATTCACATCACTAAGGCGGAACTAGATATGAATATAACACATAAGTATGTACACAAAGATGTTGACCATACACGGTCTATTATCTATAAAAGATTAGGTACAAGGGCTACACAATAATATGTACACTAATGAGTTCCTATCTCATTTACAAAAACCCAAATTCTACGACTCCAAAGTAGTTATCCTAAAGGTGGATATTCCATGCTGGAGTCAAGAAGAATCACCTGAAATACCTCAGCTTGACCCGAGTATTATTAACGCAAAGATAAACAATACATGGATTAGTCTAGCTATACTTATCACAATAAACTGAGATAAAATGAGAGATACAACAGATAATGTGAAACACCCCACCTCCGTTAGGGTCACTCTCAAAGGGAATGCCCTAATTTTGGTGGAGGTTTATAAGTATAAGTCACAGATATACAAGACAGATATAAGAACACATATTTTTGAACAGCGGAAAACAACAACTTTTATTTCATTAAAATATGTGTTACACAAACCATGCCATAATTGTCTTACAATATTTCCAAAATCATAACTGTCTTGATTGCATTATTTAAAGAAGCATAAAGAAAACATAAATAAACTGCAAAAGTCCCATAGTTGCTGTCCAAAGCCATAGTCCAAAACGAAAAGATCCAAGCAATACATTCTTTCTCTTCAAGCTGGATATGAAGGCTGGTCAAGCTGCGGTATTCCCTCCCTGAGGACCTTGGGGGGGGGGGGGAACGGAAGAAAAGAAGACGAAAGAAAAGTAGAGTCAGACATAAAGCCTGAGTAAGTCAAGGACTATTCAGTCTATGAATAAAGAACTGGGTATGATAAGTATAAACTAGAAATGGGAAAGCACCATAAACTTAGTTAAGTTGTCTAGAGTCGAATATACTATCGTACCCCATATTAATCTCTGTACCCATATAAACTGGTTCCCAACGGGCACCCCATAATCAGGGTGAAGTGATCCATTTTATGATGATCGGCTCCTACTCGCATAGTTACATGTGTCTTACGGCCCCCGATGTTGTAGTTACCAATGCTGGTCCCACCATGGGGTGTATCAAGTCCCATGGTGGCGGCCCGACACAATCCTAGAATGCACAGGTATGCTACTGGTGCCCAGTGCCTTATTTTTCTGCGCCGGAGTGTGTGCACGCCCGCACCCCGTTAGAACCTACACTGCTGCACCACCGCCGTCGATTTGACCTCTTACAATCAGCCCAGTAATCGTGCCCCACCCTGCCTAGTTTCAGGGTATCATGATACCTTGTAGGGTTACTACGAAAAGGGTCCCCCGCTACTAGGTTTTCTATTTCTAGCCAACATGCTAAGTTGGTTAAGTGTTTTATAAACCTAACCCCCAATCAGTCTGTTTAGTTTAGCATGTTCCATTTTGATTAAGTATTAATATAATTTACTTAATCCTATCAATCCTGACTCAGCCTTAATTGTCTTATTAAATCCTTGACCTCTCACATTAGACAGGTATTGTTGTGGCTGCCTGTTGCCGGTTGGGTCCGGGCAGTCTTACGCCACAACTCAGTCTAACCTCGGGTCCTTATTGGGCTCCGTGTTTAACCACCCACATTGGATAGGTATTGTTGTGACTACTGGACAGCCGGGCGGTTCCGGGCAGGTTTACATCACAACTCAATCCAACCTCGGGTTAAACACATCGTATTTTCTACATTTACATATTTTGTCTCTTTTCTTTTTATATGTAAATATTTGCGGCCCATTATTCAAATTCATCTTTATTGGTTAAGATTTATTTATGCCACTTAATTGTTCTTTCAAGGTTGTTGGCGTGCGTTAAACATGCCAACACATATGTTCTATATTTTAGCCCAAACGTCATTACCCCCGTATTATACGTTCGCTCCAACGTAAGGTGTGTTGGGTTTAATACTTAAACCCAATTTAGCCATATGAAAAGGGGAGGCTTATAACATGATGTTTATAAGGTAACATAGAAAAAGGGGAGTGTGAACGCATGAACTTGCAACATAACGATCTAATTAACATAAAATAGGCACATGTGAACTTGCAATTGTAACATCATATAATCATGGCATAACATGAATCATTTTATCCACATAATCATAGCATAAATAATACTTAAACATAAATCATTCTATTCATATGGTTAATGCATAGACAATACTTAAACATGAATTATTTTATTCATATGATTATGGCATAAGCAGTACATGAATCATTCTAGTCATATGATAATGGCATAAACTTAAACATGAATCATAGGTTCAACTAACCATGTAAACTTGAAATTAAGAATCTAACTAAATTAGATATCATTATTATTGGCACAGGGTCTTGACTAGAAATATAAGCCTATATTTTTTATTTAGGCATAAACTAATCGTGTTCATAAAATCACTACATGTTAACAAAAGGGTACTTACTTTTGTCACTAATACAAAAGTATGGTTCAACTAGAATTATCCCAACCCTATTCTTATATGAATCATGGTTTTCATTCTATTCATAGAATTATAGCATAAACATATCTAAACTTACATCATGGTTTTTATTTTATCTATGTAAACTTGCAAGAGGAATGTAATTCTAATGTAATTCTAATGTAACTTATGATAACAACATGAGCCTAAAAACATGTTTTTCAATTGGGCATAATAACGAACATAGTTTAGTCATGTTCATAAAATTAATACAAATTTACAAAGATGCGTGCTTTTGTCACTATCACAAAAATATGATTTTTATACTTGAACTATGATGCCAATTCCAACATAACCTTCATATGAATCATAATACTTAGGTGAATCAAATTACACTAAAGATGACCATAGAATTTTACATCATGTTGTCATAACAATAGATCATAGACTTGCATGAATTTCAAAATAAACTATTACAACATATAATTGTTGTTTCAACATGAATCTTATATTGCATTTACCAAATGGGTGTTGTAAATAACTACCACAAACATGTAGTTTTCAATATGAATCATATGCTTGCATAAGTCCCAATCAAAATTCCACAACATGTGGTTGTCAACATAAGCCACATACTTGTATGAATCAAACCATAGCATTGCCAAATCGTTTAGAATCAAAATAACATACAAATATAAGTCATTATCGCCACAATTCCATTTCGTTTCCAACGCAAATCGCGTACTTGCAAATATCCAATCGTATACCATAATATTCCCAAATCATTTGCATCAAAGCAACATACAAATATAGATTATTATCGCCACAATTCCATTTCTTACATTACACAAATCAACACAATTATTTAATTCATATCGGAATAGCACTCTACTTACAGCGTATGGCGAATCTTCAATTCAGAAACCTGAATTCTGAATTTGGAGACGCTATCCTTTGTTGTAGGCGTTGCTTTAAGCTTTGAATTATCTCCTAATTGCCTCTCAATTTCTGACGGCTATACTTAGTCTCTCCTCAGCAACATGACGGTCTCATCTCCATTTTAGTTTGTGTGAATTAGGGTTAGACTTAGGTCCTTTTTATAGAGTTTGTGAGTTGATTTAGACCGTCGATGAAGCTTGGTTCAATAATAGCCGTTCGTTTGAAGGAGAGACCAACCAGGAGCTGACACCTAGCCCTAGTGACAATGCAAGGCTCAGAAAATCGACCAAACACAGACCTGGCCAGCCAGGACTTGACCAGAACTGACCAGCAAGTCATTTTTGACCTGGGCGCTCTTGGCAGGTGCGCCAGGTCAAAAATGTACTGGCGCACTTCCCAAGTGCGCCAGTGCATTTTTGTTCTGGCGCACTTCCCAAGTGCGCCAGTGCATTCTGACCCGTTTTCCGGTTTTTCGCCCAACTTCGTTCGTCCATATCTTCTTCATACGATATCCGTTTTACGCAAACTCGGACTCTATCTCAAGCAGAATTCCGAGACGAACGCAATGGCGTATCCCGTTTCCCTTAATTCTTTGATTTGAAATTAGTTATACTTTAATTTGTGAATCTCACTGTTATAGAATACACGGGGTGTTACATTCTCCCCCACTTAAAAGGATTTCGTCCCCGAAATCTTCAAGTTAGGAAGAATGTATATCCTAACATCCAATCATCCATCTACTCATCCATCAAACACGAGCATCCATTGTCCTTAAAAGACTTCTAATGCTTCATGATCATATGCGAAGTGTGTGTGTACATGTACTTATCTAATGCAAAATCAAGCGGTCTACTGATTCAGTTGACCTCCTTAATGCAAATTATGTAAGTGCTATGGATCCATTATGTATGCAAATCCCCCTATTCATGATTCTACATGAGTGCACAATCATTCATACACATGCAACATCCATATGACAACACATTAAAGTTCAACCATATACGAATGCAAACATATATGCATATGCAATATGAAGTGACTGAGCCGATCTAAAACCTAAATTGTGTGTGTATATGCAACCACGAGCAACCACTAGCAATCACTTGCAACCACTTGCAACCATCAATCATAACATGTTTCAATTACATGTTTTCATCCAAAGGGTTTCTACCTAAAAGATAAGGTCGAGGAGATATACCTAAAAAGATAGATAAAAGCGCAACTTAAGGAAAAAGGAAAGATCAAAGATGTACCCTCGAAAAGAAAAGGGTAGGCTGCACGTATTCTAGTTTCAGTTTCCCAAGTTGCATCTTCTTTTGCGTCGCTCCACTGAACTTTGACGAGCTTGACTTCGCGGTTGCGTAGCTTTTTCACTTCCGTTCCTAATATGCGGGTTGGAACTTTCCTCACGGTTGCTTTGCGTTCCACTTCAGCTTCTTCTAGGATATTTGGCTCTACCACTTCAGCAGACTCATGTAGACATTTTCGGAGATGTGAAACGTGAAAGACGTTGCGAACTCCGGCCAATCTTTCGGGTAGCTCTAATCTATAGGACATTTTCCCAATTGTTCCTATCTAAAGGTATAGTCGAATGATAGAAACAAGTAAAAACTTTGTGCCCATTAGGCAATGTCAAAACTGGAAATCTATGCCACATATATATTGATTAGGAGAAGAACTCTCTAAGCATCAGCCCCGAAGACCGAAATCAACATCAGACTGATACCCAAAGAATTACTCAACCCAACCACCATATATGATTCTAGGAAACTAAGCATGATGGACTCCTTTTAGGTCACAACGGAGTCCCTTCCTAAGACCAACCTGTATCCTATAAAACCCAAAAAGTTTAGTCAAACCAACGAACACCCTCAAGGCCCAACATGTGTTACTAACAGATGAGTCATACTCCCTATGGGGTTTGCAACAGAAATTGGATTGAGAATGGGACCGAGAGGATATACACAAAAGATAGCATGCGAGTAAGCTCTACAGGGAGAGAGGGATCAAGGATATACTCTTAAGAAGAGATATGATGCACGAATCTAGTCTTCAATCTTCTAAGTCGCATTCCTTGAGCTTAACTCCATTATGCTTTGTCCGTCTTTAACTTCACAATTTTGTAGCTTCTTAATTCTTGTTTCCAAAATATGAGTTGGAACCTATTTCACTGTTGCCTCTCGTTCCTCTTTCACTTACTCTACTTCTAGTATACTCGGCTCAAACATAACGGCGTACTCATGGTTTCATGCAAGCTCTCCAAAATTCACTAGTGAATCTTGGATCTTGTTCACTTACTAGAAGGTATTCCACATAGATGAATTATCTCTTGAAAATAAACAAATGTCAACTATGTTGCCAAATGTACTTACTAAGGTGATTCTCCATAACTCATGCATAAGCGAAATGAACCTTCTGCCTTAGTGGCGAACACTATTGGAGCGCCCCATTCTGAAATGCTCCTTCTAATGAACCCCTTCTCTTAGAAGCTCTTTAATCTGTTTACTGAGCTCTTTCCTTTCCCGTGGAGCCATGTGTCTAGCGGGCAACGCAACGGGCTTTGCATTATCTACAAGATATATACGGAAGTCTATCTCCCGCTTCGGAGGCAAGCCCTTCACCTCTTCGAAGACATCCGGATATTCCCGGACCACTCTAATCGATTGCAAATTTTCAACGGAGGCATCTAGCGATTCAAGATAACTAAGCATAACCGCATACGAGGGATTACAAGAAATTTCCAAAGTGTTACCGAGCTGGGTTAGGAGCCTGACAACCCTTTTCTCACAATCAAGGATGGCCCCATTACTGGATAGCCAATCCATGCCCAAAATCAAACCATATTCCGAAAAGCCCAAAACAAAGGCACTACATTTAAACCCTATGCTTAGAATAGAAGTTTTCAATCCCACACAGATCATAGACAAATGAACTGGGCCCCCAATTGGGTTTGAAACAATTAAGGGGTCCTCTACCGTACTAGTTTTTAGGTGCAGAGATTCTAACTAAAGCAGACGAGATAAAGGAGTGTGATACGGCGGAATCAAATAAAGTGCGAACGGGGTGATCATAAAGATAAACTACACTTTCTACAGAAGTATTTATGCCTCGTTTCTTTGGGCAGTCCTTAGCCATGTGGCCTGTCTCACCGCAAGAAAAGCACCCACCATTCATCTTGGCCTTCTTTTTCCGGCAATCTTTCACTAAGTGCCCCACTTTGCCACAGAATTTACACTCCCTCTTCTCTCGGGACTTGTTGTCTTTCCCGCCCTTCTCAAAGTCTGTCTTCTCAAGGCAGTCTTTGCTGATGTGTCCAGTCTCTCCACAACGAAAACATTCTCCTTGCTTTCTTTTCCTCTTTCTACAATCCTTGGCTATGTGCCCTTCCGTACCACAAAAATTGCATTTCCTTTTTTCTCGTTTCTTATTATTACTGTTACGATCCTTTCTTGTTTGACTACTATTCGACTTCCTACTCTGGGACTCTTCCGCTCGCTGGTTCACGAGGAGGAGGAGGAGTGAAAGTGTCAGCAGCTGGGGAGTAAGGTCTCCAGACATGCTGAAACAGAAAGGATAGATTCAAAACGAAGGATAAGAGATAGTACCTATGGCTTTGGGGGGACTTTGCCTTTTTAAAATAAAATAATATTTTATCTTTTTAAAAATGCTTCTTTAAATTTCCTTTTTGAAAATAAATTTTCAAAACTTTTTATCTTATCTGGTAAACCTATGCTCTGATACCAAGTGAAACACCCCACCTCCGTTAGGGTCACTCTCAAAGGAAATGCCCTAATTTTGGTGGAGGTTTATAAGTATAAGTCACAGATATACAAGACAGATATAAGAACACATATTTTTGAACAGCGGAAAACAACAACTTTTATTTCATTAAAATATGTGTTACACAAACCATGCCATAATTGTCTTACAATATTTCCAAAATCATAACTGTCTTGATTGCATTATTTAAAGAAGCATAAAGAAAACATAAATAAACTGCAAAAGTCCCATAGTTGCTGTCCAAAGCCATAGTCCAAAACGAAAAGATCCAAGCAATACATTCTTTCTCTTCAAGCTGGATATGAAGGCTGGTCAAGCTGCGGTATTCCCTCCCTGAGGACCTGGGGGGGGGGGACGGAAGAAAAGAAGACGAAAGAAAAGTAGAGTCAGACATAAAGCCTGAGTAAGTCAAGGACTATTCAGTCTATGAATAAAGAACTGGGTATGATAAGTATAAACTAGAAATGGGAAAGCACCATAAACTTAGTTAAGTTGTCTAGAGTCGAATATACTATCGTACCCCATATTAATCTCTGTACCCATATAAACTGGTTCCCAATGGGCACCCCATAATCAGGGTGAAGTGATCCATTTTATGATGATCGGCTCCTACTCGCATAGTTACATGTGTCTTACGGCCCCCGATGTTGTAGTTACCTATGCTGGTCCCACCATGGGGTGTATCAAGTCCCATGGTGGCGGCCCGACACAATCCTAGAATGCACAGGTATGCTACTGGTGCCCAGTGCCTTATTTTTCTGCGCCGGAGTGTGTGCACGCCCGCACCCCGTTAGAACCTACACTGCTGCACCACCGCCGTCGATTTGACCTCTTACAATCAGCCCAGTAATCGTGCCCCACCCTGCCTAGTTTCAGGGTATCATGATACCTTGTAGGGTTACTGCGAAAAGGGTCCCCCGCTACTAGGTTTTCTATTTCTAGCCAACATGCTAAGTTGGTTAAGTGTTTTATAAACCTAACCCCCAATCAGTCTGTTTAGTTTAGCATGTTCCATTTTGATTAAGTATTAATATAATTTACTTAATCCTATCAATCCTGACTCAGCCTTAATTGTCTTATTAAAGCCTTGACCTCTCACATTAGACAGGTATTGTTGTGGCTGCCTGTTGCCGGTTGGGTCCGGGCAGTCTTACGCCACAACTCAGTCTAACCTCGGGTCCTTATTGGGCTCCGTGTTTAACCACCCACATTGGATAGGTATTGTTGTGACTACTGGACAGCCGGGCGGTTCCGGGCAGGTTTACATCACAACTCAATCCAACCTCGGGTTAAACACATCGTATTTTCTACATTTACATATTTTGTCTCTTTTCTTTTTATATGTAAATATTTGCGGCCCATTATTCAAATTCATCTTTATTGGTTAAGATTTATTTATGCCACTTAATTGTTCTTTCAAGGTTGTTGGCGTGCGTTAAACATGCCAACACATATGTTCTATATTTTAGCCCAAACGTCACTACCCCCGTATTATACGTTCGCTCCAACGTAAGGTGTGTTGGGTTTAATACTTAAACCCAATTTAGCCATATGAAAAGGGGAGGCTTATAACATGGTGTTTATAAGGTAACATAAAAAAAGGGGAGTGTGAACGCATGAACTTGCAACATAACGATCTAATTAACATAAAATAGGCACATGTGAACTTGCAATTGTAACATCATATAATCATGGCATAACATGAATCATTTTATCCACATAATCATAGCATAAATAATACTTAAACATAAATCATTCTATTCATATGGTTAATGCATAGACAATACTTAAACATGAATTATTTTATTCATATGATTATGGCATAAGCAGTACATGAATCATTCTAGTCATATGATAATGGCATAAACTTAAACATGAATCATAGGTTCAACTAACCATGTAAACTTGAAATTAAGAATCTAACTAAATTAGATATCATTATTATTGGCACGGGGTCTTGACTAGAAATATAAGCCTATATTTTTTATTTAGGCATAAACTAATCGTGTTCATAAAATCACTACATGTTAACAAAAGGGTACTTACTTTTGTCACTAATACAAAAGTATGGTTCAACTAGAATTATCCCAACCCTATTCTTATATGAATCATGGTTTTCATTCTATTCATAGAATTATAGCATAAACATATCTAAACTTACATCATGGTTTTTATTTTATCTATGTAAACTTGCAAGAGGAATGTAATTCTAATGTAATTCTAATGTAACTTATGATAACAACATGAGCCTAAAAACATGTTTTTCAATTGGGCATAATAACGAACATAGTTTAGTCATGTTCATAAAATTAATACAAATTTACAAAGATGCGTGCTTTTGTCACTATCACAAAAATATGATTTTTATACTTGAACTATGATGCCAATTCCAACATAACCTTCATATGAATCATAATACTTAGGTGAATCAAATTACACTAAAGATGACCATAGAATTTTACATCATGTTGTCATAACAATAGATCATAGACTTGCATGAATTTCAAAATAAACTATTACAACATATAATTGTTGTTTCAACATGAATCTTATATTGCATTTACCAAATGGGTGTTGTAAATAACTACCACAAACATGTAGTTTTCAATATGAATCATATGCTTGCATAAGTCCCAATCAAAATTCCACAACATGTGGTTGTCAACATAAGCCACATACTTGTATGAATCAAACCATAGCATTGCCAAATCGTTTAGAATCAAAATAACATACAAATATAAGTCATTATCGCCACAATTCCATTTCGTTTCCAACGCAAATCGCGTACTTGCAAATATCCAATCGTATACCATAATATTCCCAAATCGTTTGCATCAAAGCAACATACAAATATAGATTATTATCGCCACAATTCCATTTCTTACATTACACAAATCAACACAATTATTTAATTCATATCGGAATAGCACTCTACTTACAGCGTATGGCGAATCTTCAATTCAGAAACCTGAATTCTGAATTTGGAGACACTATCCTTTGTTGTAGGCGTTGCTTTAAGCTTTGAATTATCTCCTAATTGCCTCTCAATTTCTGACGGCTATACTTAGTCTCTCCTCAGCAACATGACGGTCTCATCTCCATTTTAGTTTGTGTGAATTAGGGTTAGACTTAGGTCCTTTTTATAGAGTTTGTGAGTTGATTTAGACCGTCGATGAAGCTTGGTTCAATAATAGCCGTTCGTTTGAAGGAGAGACCAACCACGAGCTGACACCTAGCCCTAGTGACAAGGCAAGGCTCAGAAAATCGACCAAACACAGACCTGGCCAGCCAGGACTTGACCAGAACTGACCAGCAGGTCATTTTTGACCTGGGCGCACTTGGCAGGTGCGCCAGGTCAAAAATGTACTGGCGCACTTCCCAAGTGCGCCAGTGCATTTTTGTTCTGGCGCACTTCCCAAGTGCGCCAGTGCATTCTGACCCGTTTTCCGGTTTTTCGCCCAACTTCGTTCGTCCATATCTTCTTCATACGATATCCGTTTTACGCAAACTCGGACTCTATCTCAAGCAGAATTCCGAGACGAACGCAATGGCGTATCCCGTTTCCCTTAATTCTTTGATTTGAAATTAGTTATACTTTAATTTGCGAATCTCACTGTTATAGAATACACGGGGTGTTACATAATGACATATATGTAATAACAACAATGTTCATATATAGATGTGAAGGCCCAAAATATCCACATAATATCTTAAACAAATCTCAGTGCTTAAAAGATTATCACGTTCTAAATTATACAGCTATTCATAAGGAATGATATCACCTATCAAATCAACATAAAATTGAAAACACATTATCAAAATACAAATTGATATCATATATCAAAACACATTCCCAAGAAATGATATTACCTACCAAAAAAACACAAATTGCAAAAATCAATAATTAGAAATCCAGAATATAACAAAAAGTGGAAAGAGGCCTATTATAAGACGAGATCCCAAAGAATCACCAACATGTATATCACAAGATGAGATACAATCTCGAAGTATATAACCTATAGTTTTTGAGTCGTATCTGCAAAAGATGGTCTTAAGACGATGGGTTGCGACCCGCCGAATCCGAAGATCGAAGAAAGGACAAATCCACAAAATCACGAAAAGATCATAATTGATCAAAGAAAGTGTAAACTACTCCAAGCTAGTAATTATAAGAGTTAAGCTACATGTCCCATAACCACTCGCTTAAAAGAAACAATGATAGCTACCATCATATTTGGTAAATATGCACAATGTCACTAAATATTTAAAAACAATTTTTTTTAATCAATAACACTTATCATAATATTCATCTAATTCACCAAGTGTGCTTATATACGAATTAAACACAAATACCATACTCTACCATTATGCAACTCTGACGAGATGGACATCGATATTCATTCCTGCACACTCAATAGATACACTAGTATGGCTTAAATGATAAACATGAAAAATGCACTAACTCAAGAAGTAATAACAAGTAAAAAAAAAAATATTAACAAAGCAGCTGCATCACTACTGTAACAACCCGCATTCTACGCATCGGAGGATCGTAGAGTATTTATTTATTTCTTATATGAAGTCATATGGTCATGTGGCTTTGGGAAACGACCATTGGGGTCATTTCCCATGCCCATGTTTTTGCCGATTTTTAAATGACCGTTTTGCCCATAGCTGATCTTGTTTCGGCCATAACTTTTGATTGGAAAGGAATTTTGACCTAAAACCACTTCCATTAGATTCTTTTGGTGGTTTACCTTTCCATAGAGTGGTCATAATAGCTAAACGGACTTACCGTTTGGGAGATATGGCTGAAATAAGGTTTGGAAGGTGAAAAACTGCTTAATCGGGCCAAATAGGGTGATTAGTGAATGTGCCCATAATCCATTTCGGGATTAGGGTTATGGGGAGGCTGAAAAGAGTTAGGGTTTCATTCCATTTCAGTTTTCTAGCCTCCACTCACCTCTTAGAAACCCTAAAAATGGCCTCCAACCTCTAAATCACTTTCTAATCAAGGATTAAGCTTAGCAACATAAAATCAAGGGAGATCTTCACCAAATCAAGATTGGAGCTGTTGTTTAGCATTGGTATTCGCGCCATATCAGAGATTTATTTTAGATCTAAGGTTTATTTGTGGCTACGGTGAGTGATTTGCATAGTTTTGCACTAATTACGGTTGATTAAGGGTAATTAGTGAAGATTAGCGAATTTATGCATTAATAAATTCTGGAAAAATATCTATAAATTTGAAAATAATGTTTTATACCTCTGTTAGAAATTTGGGTTGATTTGGTTAAGTTTTGTTAATCCTACGATTAGTTTTGCTTAAACATGCTTAAGGGAAATATGGGATTTTGGCTATGTTTGATCCGTTTTACATGCTAGGATTGTTGTTTTGGTGTTTGTGAATGATTATACATGATGCTATGACTGTATGATATGATTTGTGATTGTCTAGAAGTGTTAGATTGGTCGAAAACGCCGTCGAATGGCGTAAACAGTCGTTGGAAGAAGTTGCAGGATTTTGGCCGATCCGGATCGGATCGGAGGAAGGAGCCCGATCCGAACCACCTTCCACGAGAGCTGCTCACACCCGACCCGATCCGCCGTCGTGGGCTTGAAGCTACTCCGACCCGAACCGATGCACCATGGAGAAGCTTGAGAGACCCGACCCGATCCGGAGTGCTTGGGAAGAAGGACCGAACCAGAGGAGTTTTCCATGAAGCCAGGAGGTGTGGACTCCGATCTGAACTGCTGGAGGAAGGCCACCCCAATCCGACCCACATAGCCACCTCCGAACCAAACCGATGTATGGCGATTGGACTTGAAGGCCCCGACCCGATCCGCCAGGGGTGATGATGACGATCTGAACCCGATGAGAGTACGATCCGAAGAAAAGTAAAGGAAGAAGACCGATCTGGAGAAGAAGACCAATAACCCGAGATGCAAAGGTAGTCCAAATAAGAAGTTAGAGCTCAGGATCTAGTTGGGAACCAACGAGTCGACTTCATGAGTTGGGCTTTGCTGCGGGACGTGTGCAAAGGGGTTGTCGGTATTCATAACTTTGGTTCACCACTGAGAGACGGATAGTGGGCTTGTAGTGATAGCTGTACGGGATTGGATTCCGTCATGGCCCAATGGATAGGTGACCAAGGTAGTGGATATCGTATGCTTTACGCACCGAGTGAGAGATGTGAGGATGTTTGCTATGTTTGATTGTTTGCTTTCACTATGACATGCACACCCCCACCCCCGTATTCCTTACACCATATATTAGTGGCACCTTAGAGTAATGTACGGTATGTAGTGCTAACTCTTTGGTTGCAGGTCCAGGTTCAGATTAGAGACAGGTTAGCTGGGTATGCACGAGTAGCTGATCCGGAGACGAGCAGGAGGTTTCCACGTATGATACATATAGATATTCTCCCTGTGTTGTTGAAGATCACTGCTTGAGCATTAGTAGTGCATCTTCTATTTTAGCTTTCTTTTGCTCTAAAGACAGTTTAAAATTGTAATAATGATGCTGGATCATAAGCTGTATTTGGATTTCCGCTGCTATGTTGGTTTAGTTTTCAGCTTATGCACTGTCTCGACTGTTTTATGTCAAAATTATGTTATTACTATATTTTGTTCCATGCGTTGTGAGACATTCTACAGGTTTCTTTGTTAGTTCCTTCATCTTCTTTCCTTTCTTTGGCGACCGTTCCGTGCTAGTCGGGCATGAGCACAGCGCACTATCGGAGGAAATGTCGACTGGTGCGGGGCAGGCCATCACATTTGGTATCAGAGCTCTAGGTTGTGTAGTTAACCTAGGGAAGTCATCAGGGAGAGATAGTATACGTATATGAGAGCGCGTATTTGTGATTATTTTGGTTTTCAAAAGCTATATATATATACTATTAGTAGTATAAGGATGAAGTCGCACTGCACTAGCACCACTATGGAGATGGTTAATCGTTTTCTCTTTACAGATTGAACGATGAGCCGATACGCAAGAGGTGCCGGTAGGAGAGCCAATAATGGGAATGCTGCTAACATGAGGACGATGTTTACTGACATCATGAGAGAAATGCTTAGGGATGTGCTGGGGCCAGCTCCCAATGTCGGTAATGGTGGTGGTCCAATAGTGCAGGCGCCTAGGGCCGATTTTGCCAAGCTGAATAAGGATTATACTAATCTTGGTGGGAAGCCGTTCCACGGAACGGAGTCAACTACGGATGTTCAGGATTGGTTGGATAGCTATGATCGTATCTTCGATGACTTGGGTATCGAGGATGTGATGAAGAGAAGGCTAGCGTCTCGCCAACTGCAAGGGTGAGCGATGAATTGGTGGAATGCTATTAAGACAGCCACTCCAGAGGATCAGGTTACTTGGGATCAGTTTAAGGCTCGCTTTAGCGACAAGTTTATCCCAGCTGCTCAGAAGTCGGAATTGTTTAGGAAGTTCTTGGAGCTTAAGCAGAATGGTAGGGCAGTCTCGGAGTATATTGCTAAGTTCCACACTTTGTCGAAATATGGGTTATCCCTAATAGATACCGCCGAGAAGAAGAACGAGAAGTTTATAATAGGTTTGGATTAGTAATTGAGGGAAAAGCTTATTAACCACATCGATGAGACGTTTGAATCGATTGTGGGGGAAAGCATTGAGGTCAGAAAGCCTTTACCCTAAGTCGAAGACTGAGGTTGCATCTGCAGAGGAGCCAAAGCCGCAAGCAAGCGGTGGAGGCAAGAATAATTCCCAGAACAAGAGGAAACAAGACCAAACCATGAATGGTCAGAATAAGAAAAATAAGAAAGATGGCGAGTGCTTTAGTTGTGGTAAGAAGGGCCGCTATGCCAGAGATTGTCGGGAAAAGCCTGGGGAAAGGAAGTGCTTTAATTGTGGCCAAGCGGGACATCACAAGAATGAATGTCCACAACCTCCTAGGGAGGAGCAGATCGTGAAAGCATATGCTATCAACGCTGTTCCTTCTTCGTCGATTGCCCCAACTGCGGCGTGGAAGGAAAAAGGTGTCGTTATTCGAGGTATGCTTTCTATTTAAGATGTTTTGATTGAGTTTTGTTTGACAAACCTAAGTTAGTCGATAGACCTTTAGTAGTGACGAACTCGATTGGTGGTTCGACTAGCCTCAGTATGATTTGTCGTAACGTGGTCTTATCGAGTTGTGGATGTATGTTTGTTTGTAATTACTTTGTTTTGGGCTTTACTGGGTTTAGCATTACTTTGGGGAGTCAATCTACTCTAAAGGAATAGGGTGGTATTAGGTACCTACCTAGTGATGGCGATAATAACTGGGGTTAAGGAAGCTGAGAGGTTATCGTTGTATTAAGTTCTAGTTGTCTCTAGGAGGCAAATGAGTGCTCCAGTGCTTAGTTGTTTTTCTTGTATCACTTCACGTGGATTGTCCGAATTCGGAGGAGATGTTCCTTGGGTGCTTGTCTGATATTGATTTAGGCCTTTGGGGCTTGTGCTTAGGAAATGTCGAGTTCGACTATGATGGTTTGCGTGAGAGATAAGTAGTTGTTGTGATTTTCATTGTATGATATCTTGGTTTACTCGAGGACTAATGGGCAACTGTGACAGGATAAGACTATTCGATGAGATGGACTGCCCATAGTTAGACTCGATAGGGTTATGAGATGACTCGAGAAAGATGCAAAGTAATGGATTGTTTAGGACCTTATGTTGATGTTCTTTTTGAAGAAATAGGATGTATTCGTCGGTCATGGAAGATGCAACGAAGATTAGGACGGTTCAAGTTGGACTTGAACTCGTAAAAGAAAATGGGTGTTCATTGATCTTGGAGATGCAACGAATAGGGAGACGACTCACGTTGGACTAGGGTCTGTAGGTAATGGATACTCAAGACTGAGTATGAGTTTATATGTAATGGATTGACTCGAGAACGCTGCAAGGAATTGGATTGGCTCGAGTTGGACCCGAGAGGGCAGTAAGATAATGGATAGACTTGGGTGGGACTCGAGTATTTCAGGCGGACTAAAAGCAGGGGTATCTGGGGACGCCCACTTACCTTGGATCCGTTGGACGTGATCTAGTTATCCTTGGAGGATAAACGTACGTTGGACGTACGGTAGTCCATTTGGAAGTAGGGCTTCCATTAGTTATTGATGTTGGTTGGATCAGACATATAGATATCGATGTATTCATGGCTTTAGCAGGTGATAGATAGGATTTGTTGATGGATGCTATGGTTGTTGTGTTTGTTCCTACCTTTCTTCTCTTGAGTATCACCTGTAGGATCCTGTTGAATGGAAATAGGATAAGTTCGTTGATCATGGTGATATGACGGGTGTAAGATACTTTGCGTTAGGCTTGAAGTGTGATGGGCATTGTGGAGCGTCTGTTGACCTTGGAGATTCAGCGGATATAGGAGCTTCAAGTTGGACTTGGACTCGAAGGTAGAGTACCTAGATTCATTGGATGAGTCTAGTTCACCTTTAGAAGGTGAATGTACGTTGGACGTGCAGTACGAGTATAAGTGGAGTACCTAGGTTCATTGAATGGATCTAGTTTTCCTCTAGGAGGTGAATGTACGTTGGACGTGCAGTACGAATGTGGGAAGGACTCAAGTTGGACTTGAAAGGACATTTGGAATGTAGTTGAAAATTTGGCGTATAGGGTTGGATTACCTAAGAAGATGACAGTATAGACGGATGCCATAGTACCGGGCTGGGTGCGATAGCTGATGCATTGGGTAGGAGACATGCCAGTTTAGAGGCTATTTTTCTAGAATGAAAGCAACTAGAGTATATCACGGGATATGACTTCAGACCTGAGTGTGAATTGGATTCAGAAACACTAGTAAGCTTGACGATTAGATCGATCTAGATTAAGTGGATCGGTTCCAGTCAGAGGAACGATCCTAACCTATTGGAAATCACCTCTAGGGTAGAGATGAGAATCGGTGGCGAGAGAACGACTATATTTGGGAACTAGAGGATGACATAAGAAAGTCGTATCCAAAGTTCTTTGCCTGGTAAGATTTACTTTGCAATTTAGTTATTCTGCATGCTAGGATAGACTTATTTTGCTTGTTTTGCATGTTTGATTGTTGTTTTATGACTGATAGGCATGCGGGACCTTTTGTGTGTTTTGGTTTGGGAATTTTGGGGGCGAAATTTCTTAAAGGGGGGGGGGATGTAACAACCCGCATTCTAAGCATCGGAGGATCGTAGAATATTTATTTATTTCTTATACGAAGTCATATGGTCATGTGGCTTTGGGAAACGACCATTGGGGTCATTTCCCATGCCCATGATTTTTGCCAATTTTTAAATGACCGTTTTACCCCTAGCTGATCTTGTTTCGGCCATAACTTTTGATTGAAAAGGAATTTTGACATGAAACCACTTCCATTAGATTCGTTTGGTGGTTTACCTTTCCGTAGAGTGGACATAATAGCTAAACGGACTTACCGTTTGGAAGATATGGCTGAAATAAGGTTTGGAAGGTGAAAAACTGCTTAATCGGGCCAAATAGGGTGATTAGTGAATGGGCCCATAACCCATTTCGGGATTAGGGTTATGGGGAGGCTGAAAGGAGTTAGGGTTTCATTCCACTTCAGTTTTCTAGCCTCCACTTACCTCTTAGAAACCCTAAAAATGGCCTCCAACCTCTAAATCACCTCCAAATCACTTTCTAATCAAGGATTAAGCTTAGCAACATCAAATCAAGGGAGATCTTCACCAAATCAAGATTGGAGGTGCTGTTTAGCATTGGTATTCGCGCCATATCAGATATTTATTTCAGATCTAAGGTTTATTTGTGGCTAAGGTGAGTGATTTGCATAGTTTTGCACTAATTACGGTTGATTAAGGGTAACTAGTGAAGATTAGCGAATTTATGCATTAATAAATTCTGAAAAAATATTTATAAATTTGAAAATAATGTTTTATACCTCTGTTAGAAATTTTGGTTGATTTTGTTAAGTTTTGTTAATCCTACGATTAGTTTTGCTTAAGCATGCTTAAGGGAAATATGGGATTTTGGCTATGTTTGATCCGTTTTACATGCTAGGATTGTTGTTTTGGTGTTTGTGAATGATTATACATGATGCTATGACTGTATGATATGATTTGTGATTGTCTAGAAGTGTTAGATTGGTCGAAAACGCCATCGAATGGCGTAAACAGTCATTGGAAGAAGTTGCAGGATTTTGGCCGATCCGGATCGGATCGGAGGAAGGAGCCCGATCCGAACCACCTTCCACGAGAGCTGCTCACCCCGACCCGATCCGCCCTCGTGGGCATGAAGCTACTCCGACCCGAACCGATGCACCATGGAGAAGCTTGAGAGACCCGACCCGATCCGGAGTGCTTGGGAAGAAGGACCGAACCAGAGGAGTTTTCCATGAAGCCAGGAGGTGTGGACTCCGATCCGAACCGCTGGAGGAAGGCCACCCCGATCCGACCCGCATAGCCACCTCCGAACCAAACCGATGTATGGCGATTAGACTTGAAGGCCCCGACCCGATCCGCCAGGGGTGATGACGACGATCCAAACCCGATGGGAGTACGATCTGAAGCAAAGTAAAGGAAAAAGACCGATCTGGAGAAGAAGACCAATAACCCGAGATGCAAAGGTAGTCCAAATAAGAAGTTAGAGCTCAGGATCTAGTTGGGAACCAACGAGTCGACTTCATGAGTTGGGCTTTACTGCGGGACGTGTGCAAATGGGTTGTCGGTATTCATAACTTTGGTTCACCACTGAGAGACGGATAGTGGGCTTGTAGTGATAGCTGTACGGGATTGGATTCCGTCATGGCCCAATGGATAGGTGACCAAGGTAGTGGATATCGTATGCTTTACGCATCGAGTGAGAGATGTGAGGATGGTTGCTATGTTTGATTGTTTGCTTTCACTATGACATGCACACCCCCACCCCCGTATTCCTTACACCATATGTTAGTGGCACCTTAGAGTATTTTACGGTATGTAGTGCCAACTCTTTGGTTGTAGGTCCAGGTTCAGACTAGAGACATGTTAGCTGGGTATGCACGAGTAGCTGATCCGGAGACGAGCAGGAGGCTTCCACGTATGATACATATAGATATTCTCCCAGTGTTGTTGAAGATCACTGCTTGAGCATTAGTAGTGCATCTTCTATTTTAGCTTTCTTTTGCTCTAGAGACAGTTTAAAATTGTAATAATGATGCTGGATCATAAGCTGTATTTGGATTTCTGCTGCTATGTTGGTTTAGTTTTCAGCTTATGCACTGTCTCGACTGTTTTATGTCAAAATTATGTTATTACTATATTTTGTTCCATGCGCTGTGAGACATTCTACAAGTTTCTTTGTTAGTTCCTTCATCTTCTTTCCTTTCTTTGGCGACCGTTCCGTGCTAGTCGGGCATGAGCACAGTGCACTATCGGAGGAAATGTCGACTGGTGCGGGGCGGGCCGTCACAACTACCCTTTGTGACTGTCTGCGTACCTTTATCTAATTGGGAGAACAATTAGATATAGGATTAAGCCAACGTAGTTCTTCTTTACATAAAACGTTTGTCAAAGTAATCCATTTCGATAATGCCATTATTTCTATCAAACTGTAGGTATTCTATGTTTGTCCCAGTCCCCAATTAATCCTTATGTTCTTGATTTCAAGACTTTATGCAAGTCATATTAAGTCATCAATGTTCTCAATCATTTGTCGTATATGTTGTTTGCTTACCGAAGCAAAGATTGCAGTCAATACAGTATGTTGAAGTCGTGTGCAAAATTAGATTAAAACACAAGCTTAATAAATAAGTAATTGTTTAAATGATGAGTATACTCATAGTACTCCTGGCTATCTTCATCAAAAAGCTTTGTAGAACATAATATAGTACTTATCATCACCCCAAAACAATCTAATGTCTTCCTTGAATCATCATAATTCATAAACTCACTTCATCCTACTTTGTTCTCGGTTTTGACACGTTTTGACTCTCTTTTACAATCATTTAACATCCCCGCTTTTGAAAGTTTGTGTTAGCCTGCTTTGTAACCAAGCTATAAAAGGCTTGGTGATTGGATGTTGGACACATTTAAAGGTGAAGGATATATACTATCATTAAGAGGAAATCATCAGATCGGGTATTAGAAGAGATATCGAGTCGGATCGGTCACCATGTTCATTTCCATTAAATCCAGGAGGCGGATCGGATCGGCATGCACAATTGGGCCGGGTCAGAGCGGATGAAGTATCGGGTCGGTTCGGAATCCCCCTACCGATCTGATCAACTGCAATTCATAAACGGTTGCATATCACATTCCTACAAATCCGAGGCAGTTACAACCCAATTACCCACGTCGCTGATGTGCTGTCTTCATCATAGAGCATATGAACCCGAGATTTACGGGATGGGATCCACGTGGCATCTGACCCAACCATGATTTATGCCTATAAATACACCACACCACTCCATTTTGAAGGATCTTTTGGCTATCTATCCATTCAAGCTTCACCACCAACTATATTCCTCTGTTTATTTCAGATTGTACCCAAACTCCTTGAGTATAATTCTATGAATTTAGAGTGATTATTGATTGTACTAGTGAGATTTGATCAGCTATCATCATTGTATTTATAGTTAATTCATCAATCAAGAAAGTATAAAGTGGATGTAGGCTTATTAACGCCAAACTACTATAAATCTTGTGTTCTTGTCGCTTTTTATCTCATTTTCTTTGTATTTCATAATCGATTGGGTGTTAGAACCACTTTTTGGTCTAACATTTTGGTGCTTTCACTAAGAAATTTGAATTCTTAGCATTCTGGATTACCAACCTACTTTTTGGATTCTCAAGTGCGAAGAAGTTAATCCGTATTTCCACTGTTTCGAAGTTTTTATTGATCTCAAGAGATTTAGATTTTATGGCTCCAAGAAAAGGAAAGGAACCCCAGATTTCTCGAGAGAATTAGGCGAGTGAAGATAAACAGGCAATTGTTGTCACGGGGGCACGGTTCGGGGCCGAACCGATCCGGAGGGAACACACCGACTTGAACCGGACATGGTGCACCGAACAGAACCGAAAACCTGACTGAGACCAATGTTTCTCCTCCGACCCGACCCGGTGGCACAACTATCAACTCCTCTGAACCGACTACTGTTGAGGCTGGTACTTCTACTCGAGCCACTGCAAATGCTCCAATGCCAGCCACAACAACTAATGATCAACCCTCTGCCTCTACACCCATCTCACACATGAATTTCTCATGCCTGCTTGATATGTTGGATATAACTAAGATGCTTTAGAAGTCCAGAGATGTGAAAGTGTCACTATGCAAGAAAACATGAAAGACATGAGTAGGTAGATAAATGAGCTTTGCAGGCAATGAACACCTTCTCCGACTCATCATCTCGCTGCAGACCATTCATATTCTTTGGAGGAAAGGTGTCCACGTCAGAGGAGGCCGTATGAGAGACCTGAGAACCTTGAAGAAATGACATTTGGATCATTGGGATCTCGTAAAGATGCGGCCCGTGTCTTAGGATCGAATGACGATAGCTTGAGAGAGCCGATGTTGCTGCTAATGCAGGGGTCCCGTGTCCTCCATAGGGATCCCAACATTACTAACCCTACTCAACAACAACTCCTTCAGCCCACTTGTCTTGTGAGTGACTGGGACCACCAGGGGCAAGGAAGTTCAGCTGCTACCAGAAACCGAAGAACGTCACCTGATGTAGGGGCTGGATATATTAGGAGAACCAGATGTGCAGATCCCGAGCCAACGCTAACCAATGCTGAGGTGGAAGCAATGGTGCGCCATATTACGACTAACAGTGGGGGTTACACCAACTAAGATTGGGGATTTGAGCGCAGTCATACCCCTTTCACCGACGATATTCTGGATTATCAGTTCCCCAGGCAGTTTACTCTGCCCAGGATGGATCGATACGGCGGCAGAACAGATCTAAGGCAGCATTTGATGAGGTATTCATGGTATATGAACACCACAACAGCACCTGACGTATTAAAATACAAGGCTTTTCCTATATATCTTGAAGATGTTACATTAATGTGGTTCACCCGACTCCCTCCTCGGTCAATCTCCAGTTTCAAAGAGTTAGGTGAAAGCTTCATGAACCAATTTTGACTCCATGCACGGAAATCTAAGAGCGTCATTGAACTATCCGGGATCAAGCAAGCTCCTGGTGGAACTTTGAAGTCATATTTAGATTGCTTTACCCTGGCAGTTACTGAAGTAAGCGATCACATGAGCAGACCATCTTGTTGGCACTAATTGACGTGGTTGACAAGGACACTGAGTTTGGGAAATATTTGCCGCTAACAAGGGAACTATTTTATGAGAAAGCCAATATCCGTCTGCGATGGGAAGAGATATATGCCAACTGAAAGAGAAACTCTGATGAAATCCTGAGAGAAGATATTCAAAGAAATGTTACCATCAAGCAGTCCGGTGACAATGCAGGAAAGGTCAAAGTAAATGTTGGTAACAAGAGTGGAGGAAATGGTCACCAGGGTGGAAATGTGGCAAAAGAAATAGGAATCGGAGGAACGATTCCAGAAAGTGACCTCGATTTCAAACTTTTGAAAATTATACGCCGCTAAATGACACTTTGGAGAATATCTATTTAGATACTTATAACATTGTCCAGTACAAGAAACCTCCACCTAGGGATTCGACCGAAAAAGAGTGTGAAACCGGAAAGTTTTTCTTGTTTCACAAAACTTATGGCCACTACACGAATGAGTGTCGACACCTAAGAGATGTTGTAGAAAAGTTACTTCGTGCAGTAAAGCTGGATGAATACAAATTTGGCCCAAAGGATAGAGGGTAAGGATGACAAGCTCCAAACCAGAATAAGCTTGTTCCTAGGCCCACTGCCCAGTAAAAGGGAAAGGGTATAGTCATCAATACCATCATCGGAGGACCACAACCGATGGGATTTAGCAATAAGACCATGGAGCAGTATGTGAATGCTTCTAAACACCCAGAAGTGGGAGAGTGTAGTAATCTTGAAGACAACGCACCCATGAAAAAACAGAAAACAACAACAGAGGATGTTATCTTTCGAGATAGAGAGAGTGTCGGGGTCAAAGCGCCCAACACCGATCCATTGTTGATAACTACCATTATCGAACCTGCATTAGTTAAGAAAGTCCTTGTGGACAGCGGGAGTTCCGTCAACATCTTGTTTAAAAAAGCATTGATCAAATGAAGCTAAAAATGAAGGATGGGAGAGGGAGATCATCGAAGAGTAAGGATCCTCCCGTTTGTGATCATGGATATTGACTCACCTTACAACGCTTGAAGAAATCGATCCTAGAGAGGATGAAGAACCAGTAAGCAGGAAGGCGGCGCCTAATGAAGCAAACGTAGACATTCTGATCGATAATGACGACCCGACAAAGGTCTTGAAGATTGGATCACACTTGGATTCTTTCTGGATGAAAGAATTAACAGACTTTTTGAAAGTGAACTTAGATGTGTTTTCCTGGACCCATGCTGATATGTGTGGGATTTCTCCCTCAGTTATGAGCCATTCACTGAGTATAAACCTAAAGCAACCTCCTGTGAAACCAAAAGGTGTATGTTGGGCCCAGAGAGGTCGGCCACCTTGAAAGAGGAATGGAGAAGTTAAGGGATAATGGATTCATCAGAGACTCGACATATCCCGAATGGATATCAGACCTCATCCTAGTCGAGAAATCCAATGGGGAGTGGCGAATGTGTATTGACTTTTCTAATCTAAACAAAGCATGCCCGAAGGACAGCTTTCCACTCCCCAGAATTGAACAATTGGTAGACTCAATGGCGGGACACGAACTTCTCTCTTTCATGGATGCATATTCAGGGTACAACCAGATTCCCATACATGTATCGGATCAGGACCATACCAGTTTCATTACAAACTTGGGGTTGTACTGTTATGTGGTGAAGCCGTTCGGATTGAAAAATGCCAAAGCCACCTATAAGCGCTTGGTGAATTTGATGTTTCACAACCAAATTGGGAAGACAATGGAAGTATACGTGGATGATATGCTTGTGAAGTCGAAGCGATCATCTGACCACACAGCGGACTTAGCAGAAATGTTCAGTATTCTCCGACGATATGGAATGAAGCTTAATCCTCTGAAATGCTCATTCGGGGTCGCATCAGGAAATATTTTGGGCTTCATAGTCAGTTCCCGCAGAATTGAGATCAATCCCGATCAAATTGCGGCAATCAGGAATATTGAAGAACTGCGAAAGATCAAAGATGTCCAAAGTTTGGCGGGAAAGGTCACAACACTAAGCAAGTTTATTTCTAAGGCCACAGATAAATGCGGTCCTTTCTTCGATCTAATAAAACTTAGAAACGTAACTTTGAGTGGACCCCAGATTGTGTAGAAGCTTTTCAAAACCTATTGGACCTCTTAGAGAAACTTCCAATATTGTCTAAACCAGTAAACCATGAAGATTTGTTTGTATATTTGGCAGTGTCATCCCATGCCATTAATTCAGCTCTGGTTCATGAAGAAAAAGTCCAGAGACCAGTATATTATGTGAGCAAGAAATTGGCGGCAATAGAGAGCAACTATCCAAAAATAGAGAAACTTGATTATAGCCTACTAATTGCTTTTAGAAAATTTCACCACTATTTCTAGGCTTATACAATTGTTGTATATACTGACCAACCACTCTGGTAGGTCTTGCGACAAGCTGAGGCATCCGGATGACTTCTCAAGTGGAATATTGAACTAAGCCAGTTGGACCTAAACTTCCAACCCAAAAGATCAATAAGGGGGCAAGCATTAGCTGACTTCATCGCTGAGTTCACAATCCCTGAGGAGGATGTCTAAGATGAAGAGGCTGGCCCCTAAGAGCATAAATTAGAACTTAGCCCTTGGAAGCTATATACTGGTGGTGCTAAGAATGATAGACGATCTGATGCTGAAGTTGTTTTGACAACTCTTGGAGGATGATCAATTTACTATACTCCGCGATTAGAATTTTCCTAACTAACAATGATTCTGAACACGAGGCTCTGATTGTCGGCTTTAAACTCGCTATGGAATTAGGAGTAACAATGTTGAACATTTTCTATGATTCAAAAATTGTCGTCTTCCAGGTTCGGAAGGAGTTTTAGGCTAAAGGACCTCAACTCGTCGCTTACCTAGAAAGGGCAGAAGAGTTATTAGACAACTTAGAGCATTATAACATAACACACATTCCACGGACAGAAAATCAGAAAGTGGATAAATTAGCTAAGTTGGCAAGTTCGTTTAATCCAGAAGAACCCGAGATGGTCCCAATCGAGGTACTAATGTCTCCAAGCATCAACCAAATGGAAGTTGATCCGGTGCTAGAGACTGAACTGGAAAGAGAATAATGGAAGACGCCGATAAAGGACTTCCTGCAAAATGGAACACTCCCGACGAAAAAGTGTGAAAGACGGGCTGTGTTTTGCAAAGCATCAAGATATATCATGTAGGACAGAGTCCTTTACCAACAGGGATTTTCTATGCCCTTGCTCCGATGTGTAACATATAACGACATCAAATGTGTACTAAAAGAAGTGCACGAGGTTGAATGTGGAGATCACACTGGAGGTCAAACATTGGCAAAGAAAATATTACGGCATGACTACTTCTGGCCTACCGCATAGAGATGCAGCTGATTATTCACGATGCTGCGATAGATGCCAGAAGTTCGTGAAAATTTCCAAAGCACCTCCCAGTCAACTAAAGTCAATGGTGAGTCCGTGGGCATTCACTGTGTGGGGGATATACATCATTGGAAGCCTACTGATTGCTAAAGGTGGAGCAAAATATGCAATCATGGCCGTAGATTACTTTACTAAATGGGCAAAAGCCAAGCCATTAACTATGATCACGACAAAGTGGGTAATCAATTTTGTCATGGAAAAATAATTTGCCAATTTGAAATTCCCAAAGCCATCATAACTGATAATGGAACTCAATTCGATAACACCGAGTTTAAAGACTTCTGCCAGAAATACAAAATTGACAAGAGATACACCGCAATAGCTCACCCACAATCAAATGGACAAGTCGAGGCAATAAACAAGATCATCAGATCCATTCTTAAAAAACAACTGAAATAGGCAAAAGCCATGTGGGTTGACGAGTTGCCTTTAGCATCGTGGGCTTACCGAACGACTCACAAATCGACAACCGGTCATACCCCCTTCTCACTATCATTCGGATCAGAAGCAGTCATTCCAGTGGAGTTGAAAGTTCCTTCCTGTAGAATGACGTGCTATGACCCGATTACAAACAGTGCGCTTTTTCTTGAGTCCTTGGACATGGTTGAGGAAAAGAGAGATGAAGCAGGCTTATGCGCCTCGAGGCACAGACACCAAATTGCGTGATATTACAATAGAAAGGTTCGATCTTGGACCTTTGAACCTGGAGACTTAGTCTTGAAACGTGTCTTCCGGACCCCCGTCCACCTGGGTCTGAAATGGGAAGGACCGTATACCATTCAACAAAAACTTGACACATGAGCTTTCAAGTTGACGACCGTAGATGGTGAGGATATACACATAGCATGGAACGCCCATCACTTGCGGCAATACTTGACTTAAGATTGTACTGATTCTTTTGTTTTATAAACTATGTAAAAAGGCATGACTTGCCTAGAAAATTCTAGTTAATATAAACAAAAGATTATAAAGTGGATGTAGGCTATGATTTGGCCGAACCACTATAAAAATATTGCATGTCATTTATTTTTTCTTCATTTATCTCTTTATATCCTATGATTGTTTTTTTAGTATGAAACATTAAACTTGAATTGAAATGGGAAGCGAGTATAACACTCGAACCTGTGAGACTCCGCCTTAAGAAATACGGTGTAGAGAGAAAGCCAGAGCGAATGGGACAATCGTTTGCGTGGAAGACTCTAGCTCTCATGATTTGAGAAAGAATATAAAGGACGGGAAGACGACGTCCCAGACTCTAACCCTCATGATTCGAGAGAGAGAGTATAAAGGTCGAGAAGACGACACCCTCGAGGCGTGATGGTGCACCACGATAAAAGACCACCTTGACCACACTCTAACCTGGGCATACGAAAAAAGAGTATAAAGGAGCTAAGAACAAGTGCTAAGGAAAAAGGATCCATACTCCACTGAAGGATTGGGGCCAATTTAATGACAATCCTAATCAATCCCGAACAATCCCTGTCCAAGTATTTTATTCAAGATTGGTTGGGAGCATATACATACACATTACATTCCCCTATTGTTTACTACTTATTTTAGTAATGAATTTATATCACATGGATTATCATTTGCAGGGAAGCTCGTATATAATCTTTATTTGATTTGTGATGTGAATTATTATTTGTTACATTTACCGAGATTAATAATGCTTTGACCACTAATGCACTTAACTGAAATAAATGACAAATTTGCAGATATTTGACATTGCAGGGATTGCAAGGAAACAAGCTACTTTATTTACATAAGTGCAGGTTTATACAAGGAGACTAATCAAAAGATGTGAGGGCTGCACTCGCTATAACAATAGCAGGCTAGTGGAAAACAAAATGAAAAGGACTGAACTACATTTTACTTGGGTTTTGGGGAGACTTTCGACTTTTTGGCAGCTTTAAGCCTAGCTTTCTCCTCTCGGTAAGCTTCAGTTAGGAAACGTTTCTTTCTCCCTTTATCTACAGGAGGTGCATTTGGATCGGTAGGGGACTTCTGAGCTAAACTTCCAGTTATTGATCGGTAGAAAGCTTGACAGCCAATCCTGACTGAGGAGCAATTGCTTGAAGGGGGTTGACATTAAGGGGCTCTTCTTTTTTAGCCTAAGCTTCCAAAAGCGCATCCTTCTTTGCTTTCATTTCAGCTAAAGTCATGTTTTCAGCATCTCCCGAGTCCCTCGTCATAACTACATCATCATCTCCTTCGTTCCCATCATTACCATCATCGTCTTTCAGTGCATCTATCATGTCTCCATCTTTGGGAGTCTCAGTACTAGATTGCGCGATAGCTTTTGTCAGCAACTTCTTCTTACTTCTCTTTGACTTCTCCGGAAGGTTTTGCACCTAAAGAATGAGAAGCAATAGTAATTAGCTTAGAAGAAAACTCGGGTTCTTCGATCATCTACCCTACGATACAACGAAAAGTTGAAATGGATTTTAGAAAAGGTGGAGATACCTTTGGATGACTTTTCGGTAGGAGCGACAGAGGTTTCCGGAGTTGTTTCAACAATTGGAGATGGGAAAGCTGTCTTGGGAAGTCCTGGATTTTCGGGATCATGCCCCCCTGTCTCGACAACCCTAGAGGAAACAGATGAAGAACCAGCTTCGATGGTTTCTTTTCACTTGATCCGACATGTCTCCTCCTCCATAGCAACAGAGATTAGTTCACGCCCTTCGGCTAAGCGTTCCGGCTCCTCACCTCTCAGATACTTCTCCATGAGTTTTTCCACATCAATGGTGTCCACATTAAGCTGTCGTTTCTCCCAGTCAACAACTTGGTCCCACATATGGAAAAAAGTTGTTGGATAGTCTTTGATCCAGGAAATGTCCCGATAGTGAATTACTTGAGCAAATAATTCTACCATGAGCTCACTGTAATCGTCCAATTCCTTTTGGGCTTCGGCAAGTTGTACATTCGCGTTCTCAGCAGATTTAATAGCAATGTTTGCATTCACCTTAGCCAGAACTACCCTCGATTCAATCTCCGCCAGCTTGGCCTCCAGATCAGCATTCTTCTCGCTAACTCCGCCTTCTCCTGCTCAATGCGATCACAAGCTAACTTTACCGAAATACTTTCAGATTTAGCATCCTCAGCTTTCTTCTTCATGTCTAAGCATTCCGGGCTATGAGCTTCAAGTTTGGTGTGATAACGCTTTTGTAACTCTTCATATTGTTTCTTGTAGTTGCCAACATCACGTCGCGCGAGAGCAAGTTGAGCGTGTGCGTCCTCCACTTTTTTTCTATGTCCTTCAATATATTCTCGTCATGCTCGGCCATTTCCTTCATGTTATTCATGTCAATTATTAAGTCTCGAATGATTTTGGAAAGATTTCGCAAGCACTTATACTGCTTATCCACTAAGTCTAATTTAGCCTTGACTTCGTCCTCCCATTTCGGAGGCACTGGCTCAAGAGCAGGAATGAAAAGCGTATTCTCGAAGTGATGATCTGGAAATTGCTTCTTTAGAATTTTCATTTTTTCTTTATTCTTGGAGTCAAGTGTCACAGGCTTCGTTATTGATAGTTCGACTTTTCATCGTTCAGTAGGTACAAGGGTCGTTTTACCTTTCTCTTACCCTTTTTCAGAAGCTTTTATCTTATCTTGTGGGTCGGAATGTTTTGGTGGTGGCCTTTCCTGATGGTGTTTTTCCTTCGGAGGTGTTGGAACCTTGGTTAGTGATTTGTCTCCTTCACGACGGTCCTGATGGATCCTACGCTTATTAGTATCTGATCGACGAGGAGAACAGGAACGTGAAGAATAAGGATGGTTAGAATCATGATGTCTCCTGCTATCTCTCCCGCGACCATCATCATGATCATGCTCTATATCTAGATCGAACCTAGGCATACTGAGCGAACATCTCTAAAGGGGTAGCGGCAGTGCGTCATTTCTCCTGCAAAATGATACAAGTCAACATTAGAAATCAGAATTAATATGGAATACGAGTACTGTGACGTGCAGTGCAAGTGTAGTGTCTATATCTTAAGTGATCCACCAAACGGACCGGAGCCCCGAGCTAATCTTATTTGTAAAGTACCCCCGGCTTTCACGGGAGTAACATCTTCCTCGGAAGTTGGAAAGAAAGAATATGTTCCAATATCTTGCAAAGTGTAAATGTCATCGGGTAGGGGAAGCCTCCCCAAATACTAATATATGGATTCGTCCATAAGAAAGTCATCGACTTGAGACTTGGCTAACAGTGGCGTTTTGGGAGAAGTAAATCCTTCGGAAGTAGCAACATTGTAACAACCCGAATTTTAGTGATTACCTGCTGTAGGTATTAATAAATTATACGTGAAAATTTTGAAGTAATTACATCGTAATTATTAAATTATTTGGTGAATTCAACATCCATTAGCGAGTTGGAGATTTAAAAAATGTAAGTTTGGGGTTTAATGTGGTAAAAAGGAAAACAATTAATCATTTTAGTAATTAATTTGAGGCTTGGGATTTATTAAAAATTTGAGAAAGTATGTGTTGAAAATTTTGGTGATTAAAAGAAACATAGTTTTGCAAATTATGTTTAAATTTATATGACAAGAATTTTTGAGAATTTTAAGAAGCATAAAATATTTAATTTGAGTAATTAATAAATATTTATTGCAAATATTATTAAAAGGTAGAAAACATAATTTTAATGTCCTTTTGATAAACTGCGTATAATTATAAAATTACTGAAGGGTTCAAATTCGTACTTTGTAAAATTTGCATAACTTGTGTCAAGATTATTGAATTTTGTATAAAATTGTTGTAAATGTAAAATTTAAGTGTTAAAAAAAAAAGGGTCAAAATAGTTAAAAAGTATGATTACAAAATTTTGATTAGTGTTGTTGGGTTTTAACATAGTACTTGGGTTGATAAATGTGATAAAGTATAGTTAAAAGTGTCTTTATGGCCAAAATAGTGTTATAAGGCCTAATTGCCTAGTTAAAGAGCATAATTAGGTTACTTAGACCCTAATGACTTGGTTAACCTAAGAATTCTCTAGACTACCAGAAGCCTACGTTGTTTTACATCAGAGAAACATCGTTCCTCTTCTTCTTCCTATAGGAGAAATAAGGAAAACCAAGATAATTTTTACTGTAACTCCAATTTTTGCCTCTAATCTTCTCCAAATTGCTAATTTGAGGTTGCTAATCCTTTCTGTAGCAGCTGTAGTTGAGAAATCGGGGAAGAAAGCTCCAATCTCTTAGTGCTTTGGCCTCTAAAAGCTTCAAAACTTCCTCCTATTTGCTGCAAATCTAAGGTGAGGGTTCCCTCACACAAATTCTAACTTGTTTCAGTTGTTTATTATTGCGATTTGCTGTGAAATCTTAAGTTTCATTGAATTTGTCTTATATGTTTTGTTGTTTATGTTTGGCTGAAAACTATTTCGATCATAACTCTTTCGTTATTGATCGGAATTCTTATTATTATATGTTTTTGGAATGCTCAAATTATTAGCTATAAGTTTCCGATGTTCAGTTTGCAATATTTTGTGATTAACATTGTTAAAATCGGGTTTTTGTACTGCTGTCTCGAGATAAAAATCGACAGCCATGTTTTTTTGTTAAGCAGGAACCGTTTCGATCATAACTCTCTCGTTATTGATCGGAATTCTTATTATTATATGTTTTTGGAATGCTCAAATTGTTAGCTATAAGTTTCAGTTATTCAGTTTACAATATTTTGTGATTAACATTGTTAAAATCGGATTTTTGTACTGCTGTCTCGAGATAAAAATCGACAGCCATGTTTTTCTTGTTAAGCTGAAACCGTTTCGGTCATAACTCTCTCGTTATTGATCGGAATTCTTATTATTATATGTTTTTGGAATGCTCAAATTGTTAGCTATAAGTTTCAGTTATTCAGTTTACAATATTTTGTGATGAACATTGTTAAAATCGGGTTTTTGTACTGCTGTCTCGAGATAAAAATCGACAGTCATGTTTTTCTTGTTGAGCAGAAACCGTTTCGATCATAACTCGCTCGTTATTGATCGGAATTCTTATTATTATATGTTTTTGGAATGTTCAAATTGTTAGCTATAAGTTTCAGTTGTTCAGTTTGCAATATCTTGTGATCAACATTGTTAAAATCGGGTTTTTGTACTGCTGTCTCGAGATAAAAATCGACAGCCATGTTTTTTTTGTTAAGCTGAAACCGTTTCGATCATAACTCTCTCGTTATTGATCGGAATCCTTATTATTATATGTTTTTAGAATTCTCAGATTGTTATCTACAAGTTTCAATTGTTCAGTTCACAATATTTTGTGATTAACACTGTTAAAATTGTGGTTTTGCGCTGCTGTCCGGGAGAAAATCGACAGCATCTTTTGTGACTCCGTGACACATGCACCATTTTTTATATAAATCATTTTCAAAATATTTCAAGTATGAAATTATTGTTTTAGAACAATATATTGCCTTGATAAAGTTTTATAAATGCATTAGAAATCATATTTTAACAAGTATTACCAAACTTTACGGGTTTTAAGATATTTCTATGAAACTTCATTTTGTTCAAACAACTATCTTAAGTTTGTTTTAATATAAGAACCTCACATATTGGTCACCTTCGAGAAGACGTGATGGTGAATGAATGATATCGTAAACCATACGGTATGGGACGTGATGGTATACGATATATATTCATCCCTGATTCGTCTGATTGAAGTAATAAATCTCAGTACTTCTCAGTGTTTATGTGATTTCAGTGATTTCTTGTAGCTTTTTGTGTTTTCAAATCTCAGTGTTTTCTTAGTGTTCCTGTGATTTTAGTGATTTCTTGTGACTATTTGTGTTTTTAAATGTGAAGCTGACTTACAGTGTGTGAACCGTTAAGTGAGAATGTGTGGTATGGGACACACTATTTTCACTTTTTGGGTTACTATCTGAGAGTCTGTGACACATCCCTGTGTGACCGCCAGTACTAGACCTTTGGGTCAATCCTGTGTGAACTCTGTGTGGACCTTTGGGTTAATCCTGTGTGACTCTAGGGACCTTCGGGTCATTCGGGTACCCTCCTGTGTGATATAGTACTGGCTAAGGCTTTAAGCCATTCTATGTGATAGCACGTGCAGGCGTAGCTTTGACTCGCCACACCTAGTGATGGATCCGTAATATGTATTTTTGTGTTTCATATTCCTCATGATTTCTTTTATGGATTAGAGTTCAGTGATTTTGTGGATTCATGATTTAGTGTTTTGATGAATTTGAGATTTTAAGGTTGTTTTCCTTTTATTTAGTGAACACCTTATGTTTCATTAACGATTATAGGAATTCGCTCGCCTATTACTTATATCTATCTTATTCCTTTATGTTATAAAGGAATTCTCCTTTTAGCGGATCATTTACTTATTGCTTTTACTGATTAGTTGTTACAAGTTAGACTGACCCGTGTGTATGTCCCTCGGGTCAGACCGAGTTACAGGTTAGCTTATCCGTTCGCGTTTTACTACCTACTTGGATATCCTACTCACTTTTGGAGATGCACAGTTTTTGTCTGCTTTGGTAGTTCCCCTTGGACATGACATTGTATATCCTTTTGTGGGGTTTTTGATGTATGCATATTTTGTAGTAACTATCATACTTATCAATGTATAATGTATTATATGGGAAGTATGGGTATGTATATATATCAGTGACTGTTGTTCTGTATTCTGCGATCTATATTATATGTATATTGTTCTGAATAGATCATAAAACCATCATGGTGGTGTATTGAATAAGTGTTAGGCATGTTACCAGAAGAAAAAAAAAACTTGACATGTTTAATACTTATTCTATGCAACAGTATGGATGGTTGCTCCTATATGCCTTATTCTCTGCATTAGTAGACAGTATTACCAGCTAATGCTCTTTGCTAATGTGGGTCTCGGGGCGGGGCGTTACAAACATCCTCGGGAGTAACGTACTGTTGCCTGTCTCCGATAGGTATATTCACTAGTACATCGTCTTGGATTGTCATAGGTGAAGGGATTTTTCAGGGCATAGTTGGAGCCACCTCCTCTATTGTTTCTTTGTCTTTTGGTTGCAATTCCTGAGTGGAACCTGCGAGTTCCTGATCTTTCGAACTCTCTCCCCTCTCAATTAAAGTTCCAGTTGGTCCCTCTGCTGGGGGCACATATACATAAGGAACACTCCCATGGCCTATGCTTCGAGTCATGGCAAGTAGATAATGACGATGAAGATAGTCATCCACTAGACATTCTCTGACGGTTAGTAGTTTTTGGTCACCATTAAGAAAATGATTCATGCGATCCAAGTACACCTGGTGCACCTCCTTTTTCGAGTTAGCAGCTAAAAAAGGTAAGGAAAGTCACTACATTTACGGTAGCACTTAAAGTCAGAGCATCAAAGTCTAAAGCTAACTTGATTTGAGCCATCGCCTGCGCATCCAGTTGCTGCTTAATATAGAACCACTCAGGCTTCACATCCCCTACTTTACTGCTGAATGGTTCGTCGATAATCTTCTTTTTTGGCATAGACTCGAAGTACACGAAAGACGGAGTTTCTTTTGTTATGTGCTTGAAATTTTAGAAGAAGCTCATATCTTCGGAATTTAGCTCTACCCCAGAATTTCTCTATAGGCGATATATAATGTATACAAATAAGCATATGCATTGGGATGGAGTTGCATGAGGGCGATTTGCATTCGTCTTAGAAAATCGACGATGAATAGTGGAAACGGAGGGATATCCCCCGCGATATACATCAACCGACTGATCCTTTCGGGTGGATTATAAGGTCGATCTATTTCAGTAGGTACTTGGTGTCTACCCAAAGAATCCCATGTTTTAAACATAGGCGTCTAAGCTTGGGATCATCAATCGTCAACTTAACCGATTCTGTAGGTGCTCCTAAGATAGGTGCAATCTCAAAATCGTTGGGAGCACGATTGTCTCCCACTCCTCCTTCCTCTTCTTCATCCACAGAAACTTCACTTCTAGACGATTCTGCACCCTCGTGAATTTCTACTTCGTAGTCCAAGTCGACACTATCCCATTTTGAGTCCGAAGTAGAGGATACATCTTCAAGGTTGGGGTTTTCGAATGGGGCTGAAGTCTCATTCTTCCCGGCCAATCTGGCTGAACGTCTTCTGAACATGATTGTTGTACTATCCAAGAGATGACAGAAATTAGAGTATGATTGCCCATGCCCCCCCGTGTGTGTATATGTGACGAAAAGGGATTTCGCTCGGTCCGAACCAGTCGCTAAACCGACCCAGACCGTTCGAAACGCCTGATCGTTTTGAGAACAAGACAAAATAGAACGCAGACGGAAGAACATTTCATTGTATATTACAACAACGCATCAGAATACAAGAATACACAGAGTATAAATGAATATTACACAGAAATATCAGAGATTACAATAAATTACATAGCAGCGGAAAATAATACAGTACACAACTGAAGGAGATATACGGATACAAAGCTTTCCGGATATCGTTCCAGCTGTAAACCAGGATCCTATGAATATAAATCTGCAAAACCAAAACTACTAGCTGCCCGTGTCAAATAGGGGCACCCAGAGTTTAGGTCAAAACAATAAACTCCAGGTCAGTCATGTGACTGGTGTGAGAACTAAAACAGTTATTAATCTTTATTGTTAAAGTTAGGCAAATCAAGGGACCACGCCGTATAACACGGAACGAGTTTCCTCCCAAGAATACCAGTGCATAAAACAAACAGCGCAATGCTAAATAAAGAAAAATGAAGCTGTTATAAGACCCAGGTCCTATCACACAATGCAACGCAAGCCGGGGGATAGGGTTTTCCCTTATAACAGCCAAAGAATGCTTGACACGTTTAAAACAAATCATTTGATACTATTATAAGTGCATAGTGTATAAAACAACTTCAAATCATAAGTATCAATCATAGGTGGCATGGGTACCATATATCATGTCGCCATACTAGTTCTACAATTAAAACCGCAAATGTCACGTATTTGGAAATTGGATTTCCGTCTGTGAACCGAGGCAAAAGATAGTCCTCAACCGATTCGAGACAATCTAGCCTACCATGTCTCAGGATCAGAGCTCGAGTGACCCTTGGAGCGACAGGGCCGGTCCACCGATGTGGATTAAAATGCCTGAACACTACGTTTCCCCGCCCTTTGGGGCGCAAATGAGCCAACGAATGGCTCCATCGGACCCGGATCGTCCGATCTAACCGAGGCGCCTCGCAACAGCAACAACCACACATGTGAAAAGTATATAAATGTCAGGGCTGGTAGGTCACTGACACCACCCTAGCTAGAAGGAAACGCATGCCCTCCCTGAGGTCCTCTCCCGTTTTTGGTTCACAACCGGGGTGCGAAACTCGCGAAGTAAACGTTACACAAAGCTACGCCACAAAGGCCGTGCTTTGATCATCACCACAAGACTTTGCTTTTCAACAGAAGCCTCGATCATTTGCATCTTAGCATGCCACACAGGCAAACCACTCTATGCAACCGATATCAGTCGCACAGAATGAAATCCAATGTCAGACACACCGTCCATTTACAAGTCCGTTCTGGGTCTGAACGAAACCGGAGGCACTTTCCTCGCATATCCATCGATCTCCAAGCACATCTGGACGATCACCAACTGTTTCCATCTTCTTGGGTGTACAGCCCAATCAAGATCATCAGTAATCACCCAAACGACGTGAAGACCTCCGGTCTTCGACCACCGTCTTCATCTTCGACCTATCGTCGTATCAGTCATTCAGAATGGGTTAAACCCGGTCTTTCCGAATAACTCGCGTATATTTTAAATAAGTGTTACACAAACACAACATACGCCTCATTCCAATTCATCAGTCACTAACCGTAAATTAATCAAGAGAATAATTTCCCAAATATTAACCCCGAAGGCCGAAACCAACATCAGATCAATATCCAGAAAACCATTCTACATGGCTAACCGACAGTTAGTTTCTAAATTTCACATTCATAGGGAAAGGTTCCCATTAATTTTATCCAAGATAAATTCCTTGAATTTATTCTCTAATCTTCTTTTGAATTTCGATTCAACTAGTCGGGATTAACGAACCTTACCGAAGTAATCATTTGTTTTAATTTCCCAATCCCAACCTATTCATCCCATGAAGTAAAACTGGTTATACTTCATATCTAACACCATGGTGTTATCAGTAAATTCAATTACCATTTCACGTTCAAATCTAATTAAAGATTTAACTATCGCCTGGAGCAAAACTGGTGATACTCCATTCTCGATCATTTCCATCTAATTAAAGATTCATTATAACTCCACTTAGTTTTAATCGTTAACTGGGTTAAAGAATCCGTGTCATTTAAAACACGGTTCACGATAAACCCAAAGTCACATTCCATTAATTATCGGGTTAAAGAACGAGTGTTATTTAAAACACTGTCGACGATAAACCCAAAAATCAATATCAATTCAATTAACTATTATTTAATTGGTACACTTCATTAAATCTAAATAAAAAGATTTAATCTTTTCTCAACTGGGTTCAAGAACAGTGTTAATGAAGACACCATTCACGACAAACCCAAATCACATTTGATATTAAACACAAGGCTCTGAATAGAAAATATACCGGCTTATATTCAATATCAAATTCTACGACTAACAAATATCGTATTGGAAATAACGATATAAATATATATATATATATATCTTTCAAATTTCCATAACAACCTCTGTATAATCACGAAATCCAACATCGAAATATTCCGAAGACAATTTCGATTCAAATCCATTCCAATGCAATCATTGGAAATTCTGGTTATTTTCAAAACCATTTCAAATTCAATTTATTTATTTAAAAATAAATAGAGTTATAATTCTAGTTCAAAACTAGTTCATTTCGATAAAAATCTATTTTTATCTTTTCACATATGGGATTTTTCATCCCAGTTCTTCACAAATCATTTCTTATGATTTTACACAAATTATTACTATTTTTAATAATTTTATCAAGGCCTGTACAGTCGATTTCCATCAACGGCCATCGAACTGCACTTACAACGACCTTTTTCAAATTTGATTTAGACATAATTCCAAATCCAACCGTTAGATTTCTAATTTCCAATATTCGTTAGAAAGCTCTTTTCGATACGAACCCAACGGTTCCGGTTTTAGGAGAATCCGACGGTCGGATCTCCCGCAATATCTGTTCGAAGTCAATGGTCGAAATTCGCGAACTGCCGCGGCGCGGCGCGTTCTATTCAGGCCATTATATTATATATATAATATATATAATATATACTTCGTCGATTTCAATTCAAAAAGTGCTTTATAAATCGTTTTAAATTCATTTTCAAAACGGTTTCAACTTCATATTCAATTTCAAATCAAATTCATTTCAAAACGATTTCAATTCTATTTCAATTCAATTCGAATTCATTTCAAAACGATTTCAATTCTATTTCAATTCAATTCGAATTCATTTCAAAACGATTTCAATTCTATTTTAATTCAATTCGAATTCATTTCAAAACGATTTCAATTCTATTTCAATTCAATTCGAATTCATTTCAATTTGAATAAAATCGATATAAATATCGTTCACGTCAAAATGGCGTCAATCTATCAACGCGGCTTCATATATTTCGATTTTCAAATATTCTACTTCAAATACTTCTTTTTCAAATATTTCTATTCAAATATTTTATTTCAAATATTTCTATTTCAAAACTGGAATGAGGCCCAATCAATTACCATATAATGTTAATTATATGGATTTTCTACAACGCATGTATATATCAACAACGATGAATAATC
This sequence comes from Allium sativum, assembly GCA_030737875.1. NCBI lineage: Eukaryota > Viridiplantae > Streptophyta > Magnoliopsida > Asparagales > Amaryllidaceae > Allium > Allium sativum. Next base: position 971,865,978 of record CM060915.1, on the reverse strand, counting down.
AACCATCATCCAAAGTGCATTCTACACTGTATAAGCATCAAATATAAATATTCAACGCTTAAAACAGTCTGTCAATCAATCGATCGACATACAACTAAACAATCGGGATTAGTGTACGTCAAATATCATCCCAATACCCGTGTGGGGTTTCAAACAATCAAACACAGATTTTATTTGTGCAGTTGGGCGATGTGTAAAATTTATCATCCCAATCAATGTCCTTCAAATAGGTGTACATAAACAAACCGTCCGGTTTGTAAATGAATATTTATTTATTCACATTCATGTTAAAAATTATATTTTTAATGTTCAAATATTTTATTTTAACACATGAATTTTTATTCAGTTCATTTACAAAATAAAAATGATATTTTTATTTTTCTAACTTATTTTAGAAAATTTCGGCGGCATAACGGCACGATACTAGAAACGGGACAAGGCCTAACCTTATCCCCGGTCTAGTGAAGGCCCACGCCATTCACACATCAATCAAATCAATTTCATTTCACCAAACAATTCAATTCCAAACCAAATAATCTAACCAACTACACAACCAAACAATTAAACAAACAAGCCATCCATGGTCTGTGGATGACGGGTGTCGGGTGCTACTAAACACCGTCTGCATCCTAGTATATATTTATAACTAGAAAAATTAAATTGAAAGGTGAGAAGTTCTCACAGATAGCTATCCAATCATCTTGACTCTTCTTTGATGGAAATCTTCATTGTTATCGCATCTTTGTCATCTTCGTTGCTGTAGCCACTACATATATAAAAATCGAATTTTTACTTCGCTATTCAATATATAAAAATCGAATTTTTATTACGATGTCATATATATAAAAATCATATTTTTACTTTGATGTTCAATATATAAAAATCATATTTTTACTTTGATGTTCAATATATAAAAATCGAATTTTTACTCCGCTATGTATATAAAAATCCTATTTTTATAATCACGCTATGGATAAAATTTCTATTTTTACATTGCTACTATATAGATAAAAATTATATTTTTACCTCGTTATTCTCTATATAAAGATTTCGCATTTTCAAATACAAAGATTTCGCCTTTTCAAATATATCATTATAAAAATCACATTTTTATTTTTCTACACATATAAAGATGATATTTTTAAGTCTCTACATAAACAAAAATCATATTATTCACGTTCAAAATTTGAAAATTATACAAATTAGCCACAGTAAAAAGTTACCATTCCCATTGTTTAAGTGGATAAACCCCGTCTTCTTTCATCTTCCTCTAGACTGAATTTGCTCGAACCGTCACTCCCAGAAAGGAGCCGCGACTGCCATCAGCCGGAGCCACCAGGTATTGATCGGAGTTCGCCACATTGAAGAGCTCCACGTCATCGTTCTTCCCTTGCAACAGCGCCATGTTCGACTTGGCGTCGGAGGAGGAAAATGCGGCGTCAGGGGGGGGGGTTTGCACGACAGGGGGTCTCGCGGTTGAGGGCTTGCGGAGGATTGGGGTTCGGCGCGGGTTTTCAGAAAGGAGGAGAAGGAGATGAGCGAGGGGAGGTTGCGCGAGGAGGGAGGGGAGCGTCGGTGGCGCGACTGTCGCCTGAGGGAGGAGGACGATGGCGATTTGGGGAGGAGCGTCGAGTTCAATTTGGAAAAGGGGGCTCGGGTCATCTGATTTAGGTTTAGAAAATATATAGGGGGCTTTATATACTTATATAATTTAATTACTTTATTCTCCTTCAAGTTGACTTTTCATTTGACCTCGAAACCGAGTCAACCGACTGTCGCCCCTATCTAATTACCCCCATTCCGAACACAATGGGATACGTTTCGTAAGCTAATTCGCTTGTTACGATCAGTTTCCGCCGAAATCAAGATATACTTAGTATATATTGAATTTAAACGCGCATTTCAATTTACCGGGGACACATACTAACTTGAAAAAAATCCAGAAAAATATTTTCTAGCTTCGTATTGACGATACGGTCCTAACAAAACTAGTTTCGTCGAATTCTGAGACCGTTAGAAAAATGGCCATTTTCCAGTCGATTAAAATCAATTGAAACTGGTCAAACGCGTTTTCCTTTGCCACGCTCACATATTGATTCGAAAAATTATGAAATTTGGAATCTAGCAATAATTTTACATCACGGATCCAACAAAAGTGGTTTCGTCGAAATCCGAGGTCGTTTGCAAAATTTCCATTTTTAAGGGCCTGAGTTCCATAGCGACTATTCAGAATTTTCAACTGGACATATCTTTTGATTCCCGCTATGAAATTTTGATTTTTCGGATACGTTGGAAAGATATCATCTATTAGATCCCATTATTTTTGGTTTCACTAAAATCCGGATTGTTTTGCACCCGGTACATTCATTTGAAGTTTGAAATCGAATTATCGAACTACCGCGCCATTTTCAATTCCTTTTATAAATATAAATAAATATTTATATTCTATCGACGACGTATATAATATATACGATTTAATTTTATTCAAAAGAAATTTTCTCGTCGATATTATTTAAAATAATTCATTTTAAATAATCAAAATTCGCTGAAATTGCCAAAATAAAAAATTTTAAACTGGCCCAGATTTTCGGGTTGTTACAATCTCCCCCACTTAAAACTTTTCGTCCCCGAAAAGGAACAAAGTCGAAAGTGGTTTGGTCAATCATCTCTACGTTCGATCTGGCTTCCATTCTCCAACTTTTCAGTTTCTGAGAATTTTCAAATTTTCAAAAATTTGGCTAACACCCTAAATTTTCGAAAAATTTCGCCATAACCTCCCCTGCACCGGGAGCCACGGGAAAATCCCGAAATTGCCATATAGGCCTTCTGATCTCAAAAAGAAAAAGAAAAAGCCAAGCGGCTAGCCAATAGGCTCATAAAATCATCATCACCCAAACAAAATGGTAAATTATAGTAAACATGTACCTATTTGTCGGGCAAACAAATTTTATTCTCTGCTCTAGCCTCCTTGCTATGACCTGTTCAATATAAGTACATATATGCAAGCATATGCAACCAATTTTCAATACAATTCAATATTTGGTTCAATTAGGCTAAATGGTTCAAAATTATCAAACAAATAAACAAACAACACAAACATCAATCAATTAGTGAATTAGAGTTTCAAATTCATAATTTTGATACATATACAAAAATCATGTTTTTGATGCCAAATCACAACAATATGCCCTATCTAATTTTTGGTTCTCACACCAGTCAATAGGAAATATATAGAAAGTCCACTTTCGTCACTCGAACATGAATTCTAATGATGGAGCTCCATCATCAAAATCATCTCCGGGCGATTCGAGTGTAATTCTATATCTATCCAGTATATTAAAACTTCAAATACACGTTTGCAAGGCGTATATGCAAAATCTTTATATACTGGACTGTCCAAATCAATACAAATAAATAATCAAATACGAATAATTGATTTAAATTTTCAAAACAAAATTGGTTTTCATCTTAAAAATATACTCTTCACACTCGTTCTAGGATACTACTTATCCTATCTCTAACGAGTCATTCCCATTGGATATTACTATTCCAATATCTGATGAATTCTTTCGTATGGTTCTAATGTGCCTTGTTCTCTGAGCTCTGTAAACCAAAGCTCTGATACCAACTGTGACGAAAAGGGATTTCGCTCGGTCCGAACCAGTCGCTAAACCGACCCAGACCGTTCGAAACGCCTGATCGTTTTGAGAACAAGACAAAATAGAACGCAGACGGAAGAACATTTCATTGTATATTACAACAACGCATCAGAATACAAGAATACACAGAGTATAAATGAATATTACACAGAAATATCAGAGATTACAATAAATTACATAGCAGTGGAAAATAATACAGTACACAACTGAAGGAGATATACGGATACAAAGCTTTCCGGATATCGTTCCAGCTGTAAACCAGGATCCTGTGAATATAAATCTGCAAAACCAAAACTACTAGCTGCCCGTGTCAAATAGGGGCACCCAGAGTTTAGGTCAAAACAATAAACTCCAGGTCAGTCATGTGACTGGTGTGAGAACTAAAACAGTTATTAATCTTTATTGTTAAAGTTAGGCAAATCAAGGGACCACGCCGTATAACACGGAACGGGTTTCCTCCCAAGAATACCAGTGCATAAAACAAACAGCGTAATGCTAAATAAAGAAAAATGAAGCTGTTATAAGACCCAGGTCCTATCACACAATGCAACGCAAGCCGGGGGATAGGGTTTTCCCTTATAACAGCCAAAGAATGCTTGATACGTTTAAAACAAATCATTTGATACTATTATAAGTGCATAGTGTATAAAACAACTTCAAATCAAAAGTATCAATCATAGGCGGCATGGGTACCATATATCATGTCGCCATACTAGTTCTACAATTAAAACCGCAAATGTCACGTATTTGGAAATTGGATTTCCGTCTGTGAACCGAGGCAAAAGATAGTCCTCAACCGATTTGAGACAATCTAGCCTACCATGTCTCAGGATCAGAGCTCGAGTGACCCTTGGAGCGACAGGGCCGGTCCACCAATGTGGATTAAAATGCCTGAACACTACGTTTCCCCGCCCTTTGGGGCGCAAATGAGCCAACGAATGGCTCCATCGGACCCGGATCGTCCGATCTAACCGAGGCGCCTCGCAACAGCAACAACCACACAGGTGAAAAGTATATAAATGTCAGGGCTGGTAGGTCACTGACACCACCCTAGCTAGAAGGAAACGCATGCCCTACCTGAGGTCCTCTCCCGTTTTTGGTTCACAACCGGGGTGCGAAACTCGCGAAGTAAACGTTACACAAAGCTACGCCACAAAGGCCGTGCTTTGATCATCACCACAAGACTTTGCTTTTCAACAGAAGCCTCGATCATTTGCATCTTAGCATGCCACACAGGCAAACCACTCTATGCAACCGATATCAGTCGCACAGAATGAAATCCAATGTCAGACACACCGTCCATTTACAAGTCCGTTCTGGGTCTGAACGAAACCGGAGGCACTTTCCTCGCATATCCATCGATCTCCAAGCACATCTGGACGATCACCAACTGTTTCCATCTTCTTGGGTGTACAGCCCAATCAAGATCATCAGTAATCACCCAAACGACGTGAAGACCTCCGGTCTTCGACCACCGTCTTCATCTTCGACTTATCGTCGTATCAGTCATTCAGAATGGGTTAAACCCGGTCTTTCCGAATAACTCGCGTATATTTTAAATAAGTGTTACACAAACACAACATATGCCTCATTCCAATTCATCAGTCACTAACCGTAAATTAATCAAGAGAATAATTTCCCAAATATTAACCCCGAAGGCCGAAACCAACATCAGATCAATATCCAGAAAACCATTCTGCTTGGCTAACCGACAGTTAGTTTCTAAATTTCACATTCATAGGGAAAGGTTCCCATTAATTTTATCCAAGACAAATTCCTTGAATTTATTCTCTAATCTTCTTTTGAATTTCGATTCAACTAGTCGGGATTAACGAACCTTACCGAAGTAATCATTTGTTTTAATTTCCCAATCCCAACCTATTCATCCCATGAAGTAAAACTGGTTATACTTAATATCTAACACCACGGTGTTATCGGTAAATTCAATTACCATTTCACGTTCAAATCTAATTAAAGATTTAACTATCGCCTAGAGCAAAACTGGTGATACTCCATTCTCGATCATTTCCATCTAATTAAAGATTCATTAAAACTCCACTTAGTTTTAATCGTTAACTGGGTTAAAGAATTCGTGTCATTTAAAACACGGTTCACGATAAACCCAAAGTCACATTCCATTAATTATCGGGTTAAAGAACGAGTGTTATTTAAAACACTGTCCACGATAAACCCAAAAATCAATATCAATTCAATTAAATATTATTTAATTGGTACACTTCATTAAATCTAAATAAAAAGATTTAATCTTTTCTCAACTGGGTTCAAGAACAGTGTTAATGAAGACACCACTCACGACAAACCCAAATCACATTTGATATTAAACACAAGGCTCTGAATAGAAAATATACCGGCTTATATTCAATATCAAATTCTACGACTAACAAATATCGTATTGGAAATAACGATATAAATATATATATATATCTTTCAAATTTCCATAACAACCTCTGTATAATCACGAAATCCAACATCGAAATATTCCGAAGACAATTTCGATTCAAATCCATTCCAATGCAATCATTGGAAATTCTGGTTATTTTCAAAACCATTTCAAATTCAATTTATTTATTTAAAAATAAATAGAGTTATAATTCTAGTTCAAAACTAGTTCATTTCGATAAAAATCTATTTTTATCTTTTCACATATGGGATTTTTCATCCCAGTTCTTCACAAATCATTTCTTATGATTTTACACAAATTATTACTATTTTTAATAATTTTATCAAGGCCTGTACAGTCGATTTCCATCAACGGCCATCGAACTGCACTTACAGCGACTTTTTTCAAATTTGATTTGGACATAATTCCAAATCCAACCGTTAGATTTCTAATTTCCAATATTCGTTAGAAAGCTCTTTTCGATACGAACCCAACGGTTCCGGTTTTAGGAGAATCCGACGGTCGGATCTCCCGCAATATCTGTTCGAAGTCAATGGTCGAAATTCGCGAACTGCCGCGGCGCGGCGCGTTCTATTCAGGCCATTATATTATATATATTATATATATAATATATACTTCGTCGATTTCAATTCAAAACGTGCTTTATAAATCGTTTTAAATTCATTTTCAAAACGGTTTCAACTTCATATTCAATTTCAAATCAAATTCATTTCAAAACGATTTCAATTCTATTTCAATTCAATTCGAATTCATTTCAAAACGATTTCAATTCTATTTCAATTCAATTCGAATTCATTTCAAAACGATTTCAATTCTATTTCAATTCAATTCGAATTCATTTCAAAACGATTTCAATTCTATTTCAATTCAATTCGAATTCATTTCAATTTGAATAAAATCGATATAAATATCGTTCACGTCAAAATGGCGTCAATCTATCAACGCGGCTTCATATATTTCAATTTTCAATTTTCAAATATTCTACTTCAAATACTTCTTTTTCAAATATTTCTATTTATTTCAAATATTTCTATTTCGAAACTGGAATGAGGCCCAATCAATTACCATATAATGTTAATTATATGGATTTTCTACAACGCATGTATATATCAACAACGATGAATAATCAACCATCATCCAAAGTGCATTCTACACTGTATAAGCATCGAATATAAATATTCAACGCTTAAAACAGTCTGTCAATCAATCGATCGACATACAACTAAACAATCGGGATTAGTGTACGTCAAATATCATCCCAGTACCCGTGTGGGGTTTCAAACAATCAAACACAGATTTTATTTGTGCAGTTGGGCGATGTGTAAAATTTATCATCCCAATCAATGTCCTTCAAATAGGTGTACATAAACAAACCGTCCGGTTTGTAAATGAATATTTATTTATTCACATTCATGTTAAAAATTATATTTGTAACGATCAAATATTTTATTTTAACACATGAATTTTTATTCAGTTCATTTACAAAATAAAAATGATATTTTTATTTTTCTAACTTATTTTAGAAAATTTCGGCGGCATAACGGCACGATACTAGAAACGGGACAAGGCCTAGCCTTATCCCCGGTCTAGTGAAGGCCCACGCCATTCACACATCAATCAAATCAATTTCATTTCACCAAACAATTCAATTCCAAACCAAATAATCTAACCAACTACACAACCAAACAATTAAACAAACAAGCCATCCATGGTCTGTGGATGACGGGTGTCGGGTGCTACTAAACACCGTCTGCATCCTAGTATATATTTATAACTAGAAAAATTAAATTGAAAGGTGAGAAGTTCTCACAGATAGCTATCCAATCATCTTGACTCTTCTTTGATGGAAATCTTCATTGTTATCGCATCTTTGTCATCTTCGTTGCTGTAGCCACTACATATATAAAAATCGAATTTTTACTTCGCTATTCAATATATAAAAATCGAATTTTTATTACGATGTCATATATATAAAAATCATATTTTTACTTTGATGTTCAATATATAAAAATCATATTTTTACTTTGATGTTCAATATATAAAAATCGAATTTTTATTACGTTATTCGATATATAAAAATCGAATTTTTACTCCGCTATGTATATAAAAATCCTATTTTTATAATCACGCTATATGGATAAAATTTCTATTTTTACATTGCTACTATATAGATAAAAATTATATTTTTACCTCGTTATTCTCTATATAAAGATTTCGCCTTTTCAAATACAAAGATTTCGCCTTTTCAAATATATCATTATAAAAATCACATTTTTATTTTTCTACACATATAAAGATGATATTTTTAAGTCTCTACATAAACAAAAATCATATTTTCACTACTTCTATATAGTAAAGATTATATTTTTAATACTTTAAAAATATAAAAATCATATTTTTAATACCTTAAAAATATAAAAATCATATTATTCACATTCAAAATCTGAAAATTATACAAATTAGCCACAGTAAAAAGTTACCATTCCCATTGTTTAAGTGGATAAACCCCATCTTCTTTCATCTTCCTCTTGACTGAATTTGCTCGAACCGTCACTCCCAGAAAGGAGCCGCGACTGCCATCAGCCGGAGCCACCAGGTATTGATCGGAGTTCGCCACATTGAAGAGCTCCACGTCATCGTTCTTCCCTTGCAACAGCGCCATGTTCGACTTGGCGTCGGAGGAGGAAAATGCGGCGTCAGGGGGGGGGGGGGGGGTTGCGCGACAGGGGGTCTCGCGGTTGAGGGCTTGCGGAGGATTGGGGTTCGGCGGGGGTTTTCAGAAAGGAGGAGAAGGAGATGAGCGAGGGGAGGTTGCGCGAGGAGGGAGCGGAGCGTCGGTGGTGCGACTGTCGCCTGAGGGAGGAGGACGATGGCGATTTGGGGAGGAGTGGAGAGTTCAATTTGGAAAAGGGGGCTCGGGTCATCTGATTTAGGTTTAGAAAATATATAGGGGGCTTTATATACTTATATAATTTAATTACTTTATTCTCCTTCAAGTTAACTTTTCATTTGACCTCGAAACCGAGTCTACCGACTGTCGCCCCTAGCTAATTACCCCCATTCCGAACACAATGGGATACGTTTCGTAAGCTAATTCGCTTGTTATGATCAGTTTCCGCCGAAATCAAGATATACTTCAGTATATATTGAATTTAAACGCGCATTTCAATTTACCGGGGACACATACTAACTTGAAAAAAATCCAGAAAAATATTTTCTAGCTTCGTATTGACGATACGGTCCTAACAAAACTAGTTTCGTCGAATTCTGAGACCGTTAGAAAAATGGCCATTTTCCAGTCGATTAAAATCAACTGAAACTGGTCAAACGCGTTTTCCTTTGCCACGCTCACATATTGATTCGAAAAATTATGAAATTTGGAATCTAGCAATAATTTTACATCCCGGATCCAACAAAAGTGGTTTCGTCGAAATCCGAGGTCGTTTGCAAAATTTCCATTTTTAAGGGCCTGAGTTCCATAGCGACTATTCAGAATTTTCAACTGGACATATCTTTTGATTCCCGCTATGAAATTTTGATTTTTCGGATACGTTGGAAAGATATCATCTATTAGATCCCATTATTTTTGGTTTCACTAAAATCCGGATTGTTTTGCACCCGGTACATTCATTTGAAGTTTGAAATCGAATTATCGAACTACCGCGCCATTTTCAATTCCTTTTATAGATATAAATAAATATTTATATTCTATCGACGACGTATATAATATATACGATTTAATTGTATTCAAAAGAAATTTTCTCGTCGATATTATTTAAAATAATTCATTTTAAATAATCAAAATTCGCTAAAATTGCCAAAATAAATTTTTTTAAACTAGCCCAGATTTTCGGGTTGTTACAGTATATGTCCTAATTTGTGTCAATATGTGTAATGCTGGAATCAGAGAATTCAAAGTGAGCAGAGTAGAACGCATTACAAAGGAAAGGTAAGCTATTATATGTTCATTTAGTCCGGAATATCCAGTTCAAAAGGCTCTATCCTAACTATCCATGAAGCAGACGCAATATTTTATTATGGTTAAGTTATATGTGAAATTATGTTACAAATCCGTATTGTCAAGGCTTTAGTCATAACCAAATCTGAATGGTAAGATTAAGTGATGCGTGTGTTCCATATGAAAGACAATCGGATTGGTTAGGAAGTCCGAGTATTAATGCAATGAGTCCGCTGGGACGTTTATATACGGATGTCGTGTTGAAGCAGAGGTGTTTAAATAAGCTCGTCAGGTGGGTTCGAAACTTAGAGAGGAGCGAGGTCGGCTCGGGTCGGATCATGTGAAGTCAAATCTCTTCGGATTGATCAACACCAAACCGAACCAATCCAACACTTTGGAACCTAACTCCTTCATTTGAGCATTTTTGAAGCTTTCCCCAATATCAGCCTTTCCGATCAGAACCGACCCCTTTGCTATCACTCCCCTTTAAGCATGTTTGAAATTGCTTCGGATCCATCCATTCCATCCCAGTCTGCTCCCGATCTTCCAAACTTACCATCTTCTTTTTCCTTCCCACTTCGCCAAGAATCACAAACCCATCGTCTCCCCTTCATCCAGTTTGGAAACACGCTATGAACTGATGCTCCCGACACTCGTGCTAAAATCAGCATCGCCACCACTTAGAGGCGACGACGAAGTCGCCGGCGACGGTGGTGGTGAACCAGAAAATTCCGGTGTTAAAATTAATATCGAATTAGATAAAATCATACAAATTAATTCCAATTTCGAGTATAGCTTGGTAAAAAACTGAAAAAAAATGAGATTTTGAACCCATATGTAGATTTAATTTTGAAATTAGACGGATTCTTGGGGTTTTTAAAGTTAGGGTTCTTAATGGTATTAGGGAAGGCGGTGATAGAAAATGAGGAGTAAGAGAAGGAAGTTGGTAAATTTATACATGAGGAGGAAAACCCTTCGTGTTCCAATGCATTGGACAGTCCAGTTCAACTCGCTTAAAAGGCAAATCAAGCAAATTAAAGGCCTTTCAACCCAATAACATGGCAACAGACCAGGTGCAAGATAGACATATCGAATTAAATCAGTCCAAACCAAAATGTGATTCTTGATTCAGTGACATGACTCAACGCACGAAAGAGGAATAGAAAAATTCAGAAGAAAATGTCAAAACTCACACATATGTGTGGAGAAAGTTACCTGGAAAATTGGCCTTGACTTAAGTTAGAATCTCCTAGTTGTCAAAAGTAACAGGAGTAATTCTTGGTCTCGCATCATATTTATACTCATTACAGATGTCAAGAAACATGATTTCATGAAGCGTCATGACTCTTCATACAGATATGATCTTTGGTTACCATTCATTGACCAATAGATAAGTAAATAGCTCTTCGAAGCATGTCTTACTTCCAATAAAACGTACTTTGAGGGGGTAAAATTTTAGCTTGCTTTATAACCAAGCTATACAAAGCTTAGTGATTGGATGTTGGACACACTTAATGGTGAAGGACATAGACCATCAATAAGAGGAAATCATTGGATCGGGTATTAAAAGAGATATCGAGTCGGATCAGTCACCATGCTCATTTCCATCAAATTCCAGGAGGCGGATCAGATTGGTATACACAATAGGGCCGGGTCGGAGCTGCTGAAGTATCGGGCTGGTTCGGAACCCCCTACCATCCGATCAACTGCAATTCATAAACGGTTGCATATCACATTCCTACAAATCTGGAGTAGTTACAACCCAATTACCCACGTCCCTGATGTGTTGTCTTCATCATAGAGCATCCGAACCCGAGATTTACGGAATAGGACCCACATGGCATTCGACCCGACTATGCTTTATGCGTATAAACACACCATAACACTCCATTTGAAAGGATCTTTCGGCTCTCTATCCACTCACGCTTCATCATCAACTATATTCCTCTGTTTATTTTAGATTTTACCCAAACTCCTTGAGTATAATTCTATGAATTTAGAGTGATTATTCATCGTACTAGTGAGATTTGAGCGGCTATCGTCATTGTATTTATAGTTAATTCATCAATCAAGAAAGTATAAAGTGGTTGTAGGCTTATTAAAGCCGAACCACTATAAATTTTGTGTTCTTGTCGCTTTTTATTACATTATCTCTGTATTTCATAATCGACTGGATGTTAGAACCACTTTTTGGTCGAACAGTTTGTTTATGATACGATGAGGAAGCTCAAGTCCAAAATTGAGAGGATTTGGAGTAGTTTACCATGGCTTTATATTCAAAAAGTTATTACAGTGTTTCTATTGCTCTATGAAAAGTTCTGGGTAGTTTATAATAGTTTTAGACTCAAAACAACTATTACAACGTTTCAGGTGCACTATGAAAAGTGATGTGTAGTTTATAATTCAAAACAGATATTAAAGCGTTTACGACATGATGTGAAAACTTCTGGACTCATTAAAGTGCTTTATGAATAATTCAGAGACAAGACAACATTTTTGAAATGCTATGAAAGTTCTGGACTCGGTATAGTGCTTCATAAATAATTCAGTGAAAAGATAGCGTTTCAGAATGCTACGAAAAGTTCTGAAATCCAGATTTTTGACTAGTTTTTCGGCAAAATGTTTGATTCTATTTCACTATAGTTTTGACTCCAAATTTCTACAGTAAGAAGCTTTCGTAGACTACTTAATTATCATGAAAAGAAAACCTAAAAATCATTTGTTAATTTAATATATGTAGTTCAACAATACAAGACATTTTTAACATGTCCATTTTAGGCAGATTTTTACCAGACTTTGCATCCAGTTTTTAGGCACACAAACTATCAAATTAGAAAAAGTGGCCAAAATGAAAGTGGTAGGCCTTTGAATTAGCTTCCCAGATTGATAAAGAAATCAAAATTTCATCAAGAATTGAGGAAGTTATGGTCAAAATACCGAACATCATTTTCATAGGTTCAAGACCAATCATTCATCCTTAAATTTCACAACTTTTCTTCAAAATATGAAATGAATACATATTCTCAAATAGTTTTTCTCACCTTATAATTGTAGTTTGAACTTATAGTTATTCTCTTGGCTTTTCCTAAACTTCTCCTCTTTATCTTATCTTGTTTATTGTTTTGTAAATTTCTTAAGGCTAGTTTGGTAATTTGGTTTTGGACACTTGTCCGCCTTATCTTCATGCAAGCTTTAGGATATAGACACATGCCTACTTAGGCGTCTTTAAATGTTTCTACACATGGGAACCTAATGTGTTTACGTGTATTTATATTATTTAATCTTAAGACATATGTATCGTTCATTTGATGACACGTGTCCCTGTCATTTTAAGCCCTTTTTCATTTTCTAGAATATATATACATATACCATTTGTATTTTATTTATATGATATGTACATATATACATGTGTTCTTCTATTGTTACTACATGCACATGATGTTTTAACAACTTTTAACAAGTAAAACGTTGTTTATCGACAAAACTGTTTTTGGTCACATTATCGATATTTCTTCGAACTGCTTATCTTCGTAAACAAAAATTCAACTACATGTTTTCTCCTAAATAATTATTATTTATTCAGGGATTTAATCAAGGTTATAAAACCATTTCTATAACATTAAATCCAAGATTTAAATATTTAATAACATCAATATTTAAATAATTACTACCCGAATTTTTAGGTTATTACGTTAAATCATCAGAAAAATTGTTCGACTATGGTAATAAATACCGTAGGGTTGGCACTGGATACTATGTAGAACCCTATAGAAGTCCTATATATATATTAAGAACATTATATGTGAGATTTATATAAATAAATTGGCATTTATAACAGTCAGTACAACAAACATGGAGGATCCCAGAGGATCTAGATTGGAATAACTAAGTAGTATTAAAGGAAACAAATTAATCTTTATCAAACCAAAGCATAGTTTACGAATCATTTCACAATAAACACAATGAAAAACCCTAGATATATAACAGTGACATTCTAAATGTATATGTGAGATTAATATGCATAATGTAGTTCTTATTCCATCAGCCTGCCACTCTATTCCTTTAAGCTTAAGTACCAATTAAGGGAAAATGTGGGTGTGTGTGTATATGTGTATATATGTATATATATACATATATGTATATGTGTGTGTATATGTATATACGATCAAGAGCATCCCAAATAGTGCAACACCCCTTTAACCCCTCTGATTTTCACCACACAATCTTGTTTCTCTCTCTCTCTCCATTAATTTTCTCTTCTTAATTTATTTAATTATAAATGTGTGATTATTATTGAGATGTCATGAAAGAGGGATGCCATGTGACCCCCTCATATGTGTGTGTGTATATATATATATATTAAATTCAAGTAACCTTTTATATTTTTGTAGTTGCTTCTTCTAACTTCACTAAGCTTTACATTCCAATATATAAACAGAAAACGTGAAAAATATACTGCAACCAAAGCACCAAAATGTTCATATTGTAACCTTTTTCCAATCCAAATTTGTAATAGTTGTAAATGTGAGAACTTACTAATGGTTATTAGCATGATAAAACATTATCACACTTACAACCGTAATACAAGTTGGTAGCTTCGTATATACACCGAACTATACTGGGTAGTTAGTAATTTTGAAATCTAATTTCTAATGCATTTTCCTTCTCTTCCTTCGTATCCACACTAAATTTCATTTTATGCCATCTTCAAAAATTTAATCATCGGTTACGATCGTCTATCCTAATTTAATTTGACAATTCCTCACCGACACCACATCGATCTAAATTCCATAAAACTGTCACCTTTGAATGAGAACGGAAAGTGATCGATTCCTCCTCCGTATTCACTAGCTGGGTCATCGCAGTATCGTTATAGATCGACTCATGTACCCTTCATCCAATTTCAATCTAAATTTCGAGTATTCATGTTGATTTAATGACTATAGATTGTGTGTTTCCATGTTGCTTTAATTGATGTTTCAGATAAGTTTCATGGATTTGATTTGCTTAGAATTCGCTTACATTTCAATTAAGATTTTTTTGCTGTATTAATTATGTGTATTTGTCCTATTTTGAAATTTTCAATCAGATGGTGTAACCTATAGGTTTGGATTCCAATTCTTACTTCCTCTTCTGTTTGTTCTTCAATTCAAAAGTATTCTTATTATTTGTATAATGAAAAATAGATTATTTATAATTCTCATTTTATAATCCTCATTATGTATTATGATTGTGCTATTTATATATTCTTAGGATTGATCAAATATACAACCGATGATTTCTACCCTATTCATGCTATTTTATGTTGACTCTGTCTGAAATTATGCTTTATCGTGTTTGTGCTGCTTCTTGTTACGAGAAAAAAGTTAAATGCATACTATAGTGCCACCATCTCTATCAGCTATAAGTAACAACAATACGTCATCTCCATATGATTTTCATACTCTAACCAATTTCAAATAGCTTTCAGATTATAAAATATGAGGAACCAATCAAAATGGTAATGACTTGTTTTACATGTCCTAATGTCATGTGACATTTTCTTCTATTAAATAAAGATTTCTAGATGTCATGTGACTTTTGCTAATTTAAGTTCTTAAATGTACAATTTGTTCGGATGGAACCCTACCCCATTACCATCTAGCTTGTATTTTGGATTTGCTGCAAATAATTGCTAATTTAAGGGCACTTTTTTGCGGAGTTCACCCAAATTATCATGAAAATTTCACTGTAACAACTAAATTTTGTGGAGTTCCACAAGCTTGCACCAATAATTGCTTGCAATAACAAGCCTGCTTATGCAGAGCTTGGAACATCAAGATAGCTGATGCAAGCTAGCGAGTTTAGGAGCAAGCTTGGTCCATTAAGCTTGCAGGATTCTCGCTCATATGTAAGCCAAATGCATTTATTAGCACTTTATAAGTCGATTTATACACATATATTTACCTAAAACCCCACTAGAAAAAATACACACAAAAACCAAAAATTAATCTGTCTCAATCCATAAACATACATATAACAAATGCATAAACTTGGCCATTATTTTTGCAACCAATGATTGCATTAAGAGAGATTCTGAACGTACAACCACTAAAAATGAGTTGTTGAAGCGATGCACTTCTCAAATGTCGTGCGGTATTTGTCATAAAGCTACCGTGAATAACCTTGAGGGGGTTCCTGAGTACTATAATTTCGTAGAGTAATTAGATATGTTTAGTATTAGTGATAAACATGAAATATAGCAAAAGGTATAAGCATGCGAGTTGCATTTAGACTATATAGATGTTTTTGCAAAGATAAATCAATAATGATTTTTATGATTGAAATACAACATTACTATAATGACATTATCAAAGTAGAATGACATTATTAATGTTAAATAAGAGTACTTCGTACAAATTTTGTTGACAAACAGTAAAAGTAAAATCCAGCCAAAACTCAAATACCATATTAAGAAAGCATATTTAGTTACAATTAGAAAGGAATATTTAAATATGGTTTTTTAAATATTTTTTAGTCAAGTAAGCCTGATGGATTTAAAGGATTTACACACAAATGATAACCTAAATCAAGTAAAACATAGTCAATGTTAAAACAACCGTCAATTGTTAGATTTAGTTTCCAATAATTATATAGCATTTTTAGCCCTAAGAAAAAAGTGCTAGATTTCACAAATCATGATTATTCATAACTAAAAAACAAAAGATAGACATGCTATTGGAACTTTGATAATTTTATAAAGTGCAAAACTAGAGATATTGTTATTATAGCAAACTGATTGTGTACAAAAGAGAATTACACAGGTATCGTGCATTCATATACATATGCACGGCTACATGCCTTAGAGAGAAAATAGAAAATAAAAGAAGATGAGATTCGACCCATTTGAGCTTTAACCTTTTATATCGGTTTTCCTTTAATATATGAACCTGCACTTCATAGCTTTTGATTCCCTTCTCAAATTGACTAGGGTTTGGGTTTTCGGAGGCGATTCCTTTGAAACTTGATAGATCTTGATGATGAGTGATGGAGTCAAACACTGTATTGATTGACTTGCAATTGGGTTTATTTGGTCTCTCATCTTCAAAATCCTTCTTCGATTTGGTGAGAGTGATTCCAGCTTCTCCTTGGGTGATTTTGTTCTTCAATTCAGTCTGTAGAGGCTTAGTATGAAAGCTTTTCTTCTCCTTATTACTTGAAGTATTTCCTGAAACTTTGTAAAATTTGTAGCTGATAAGGATTTTGTTAAAGCGACTGTGCACAGGTAAGTGGCAGGTAAATGCCTGATTTCCAAATTTTCTTTTAATACTTGTTCTTTCACGAATTATAGATCTATTTCAGTATGCTTTGTCCTTGCGTGGCGTATTGGGTCTACATACATGTATACCTTGCTTTAATTGTCACACTACAGTATTGGCTTGCATTCAGTTTTAAATTTAAGTTCAGATAATAGGGATTGTAGCCATATAACATCCGCTATTGCATTTTCCATACATCTATACTTTGCTTCAATACTAGATCTAGACATAGTTGGCAGTTTCTTAGAGCACCATGACAGTAAATTCTTTCCAACATATATACAGTACCCTGTTGTAGATTTCTTATCATCTGGGTCAGATGCCGAATCTGTATCGGTGTAGCCTGTAATGTTGAGATTCTTGCTTGCTTTAATTAATAGTCCATGATCCAATGTTCCACATAGATATCTCAAAATTCTTTTCACTGCTTTCCAGTGAGTATTCACTGGTTCCAGCATGAATTGGCACACTTAGTTAACACTGAATGTTATATCAGGTCCTGCGTACTGTAAAGCACCAACTACACTTCTATAATGTTTAGTATTAATTATTGGTTCTCCCATGTATTTAGAAAGTTGTTGGCTGCTAATGATTGGTGTTGGCTGTGATTTTTCTTTGTTCATTTCTTTCTTTGCTAGCAATTTCAATATGTACTTATTTTGAGATAATATGATTTCTGTTTCAGACATATTGGCCTCTATTCCTAGGAAGTATCTTAGAGATCCCAAATCTTTAATTACGAATTGTTTGTTTAGCTGATGTACAAGTTTGTCGATCTCTGGGTCATCATTTCCTATTACAATAAGGTCATCAACATAAATTAGAATGTATATAACAGAACTGCAGATTTTAATGAATAAGGAATTGTCTTATTTGGTAGATTGAAAACCTATTTTAGGTAATGTGGTTTTTAATCTATCAAAGCACACTCTCGGAGGCTATTTCAAGCCATATATGGCTGTATTGAGTTTGCACACATATTTTGAATTCTGTATGTATCCTTTTGGTTTGTCCATGTAGAATTCTTCGTTAAGTGTGCCATTTAAAAAGCGTTGTTGACATCCAATATTCTGAGTGGCCACTTGTTGCTTATGGAAATGGCTAGAACAACTCCTATAGTTGATTATTTTTACTACTAGTGAAAAAGTTTCTTTGTCGTCGAACCATTGATCTTGAGTATAACCTTTTTCTACTAATTTGGTTTTATATCTTGGGATTGTACCAATAGGGTTTCTCTTAATCATGCATGTCCATTTACAGCCAATAATATTTTTGTCTCTTGGTCGTATGACTAATTCCCATGATTTATTTTGCATGAGAGCATGATATTCACTGTTCATTGCCTCTCTTCAGTTGTTGTCTTTAACAGCCTGTTCAAAGGTACTTGGTTCATCATCTCTTATTTCAGCATTGCAAATTTTAGGATTGAAGATTCAACTCTTTGACCTTGTGATCATGGGGTCAGACTGTTTAGCTTGACACTGGTCACCTGGTGACTCACTAGAGCTATTTTAGTGTTGTCTTGACTGCTTGTGTATTCTTCGGTAACCACTTGATTTTGATTTATTTGCCTTACAAACAATTGACTGAGTTGACTAGATGATTGTTCAGCTTCACTTGGCCTAGTTTGTTGTGGTGCCGACTCATCATTAGCCTTCTAAGTTATATTTGTGCTTGAGTAATATGAGTAAAGGGGTAATAGAGGAATAGATATATTTATATCATAAACTTTATTGGTTGTTTTGATATTTTTGTTACTATATACGAAAAAAATTCATTGAACATAACATGTATACTTTTACAGACCCTTCCATTGTTGTCTAAACACTTGTAGCCTTTTTGATTAGGAGCATACCCTATAAAGGTACAAAGCTTAGATCTAAATTCTAGCTTATGCTTATTAACTGGTCTTAGGTGAGGATAACATAGACATCCAAAGTGTAATAACCTAGAAATCCGAGCCAATTTAAATTTTTTATTTTGGCAATTTTAGTGAATTTTGAATATTTAAAATGAATTATTTTAAATAATGACGATGAGAAATTTATTTTAAATTGAATTAGAACGTATATATTTATATAAATCGTCGTTAGGATATAAATATTTTATTTTAATTATAAAAGGAACTGAAAATGGCGCGTTAGTTTGAAAATTCGATTTCGAAGTTCAAATGAATGTACAGGATTCAAAATAAACCGGATTTTAGTGAAACCAAAATATTTGAATCTATTTGAGAATATCTTTCCAACGAATCTGAAAAACTGAAATTTCATAGCGGGAATCAATTGTTACGTCCAGTTGAAAATTCAGAATAGTCGCTATGGAATTCTGGCCCTTAAAAATGGAAATTTTGCAAACAACCTCGGTTTTCGACGAAATCACTTTTGTTGGATCCGGGATGTCAAGTTATTGCTAGATTCCAAAATTCGTAATTTTCTGAATCAATATGTGAGCGTGGCACAGTAAAATGCGTTTGACCAGTTTCAGTTGAATTTAATCGACTGGAAAAAGGCCATTTTTCAAACGGTCTCAGAATTCAACGGAACTAGTTTTGTTAGGACCGTATCGTCAATACAAAGCTAGAAAATAGTTTTCAGGGATTTTTAAAGTTCGTATGTGGCCCCGGTAAATTGAAATGTGCGTAAAAAATTCAATATATAGATTTATATTTTAAATTCAACGAAAACTGATCGTAATGGACGAACTGGCTAACGAAACATACCCCATTGTGTTTGGAATGGGGGTAATTAACTAGGGGAGACTGTCGTTGGGCCTCGTTTGGAGTTCAAAAGAAAAGTCAACTTTTTCTTAGAAGGATTAAATAAAATAAAATAATTATATATATAATTTCTTTCATTTAACCCCTTAATTTCCCCTAGCCCTGCTTATTTCTAAAACGAAAAAAACCCTAAAATTGAAATCGACCTCGCTCCCTCGCCGAGCCCCTATCACCGCGCCTCCTTGCCCACGTTGACCTCGCATCAGCCAATATCCTCCGCCTTGCCCTTCGCCATTCGCACCTTGTCGAGCTCAACAACCCTAAATCGCACAGCCACCGAACCACCCCATCAAAGACCGCCGCTGCCAGCTAATGGGGCCCCACCACCGCAAGCCGCCGCTTCCTCGCGCCTGCAGACCCTGCCGCCCCACCCTCAGCCACCAACTTCGACCCCCCTCTCTGGCACAACGAAACCCGTAAGTTTTCTTTTATTATTATTTATTATTTTATTTTCAGTTCTTATAGATAATTATAAATAGAAGGTTTTATTTTTTAGTTCATGATAGTTTGATTTTTATTTCATGAAAAATTTGATTTTTAATGGAAAAAAAGATGAGATTTTAATTAGTTAAAAAAGAGATTTTTAGCCTCATAAAAATACGATTTTTGGTTGAGTAAAGATGTGATTTTTATATGATCAAAGAAGTGATTTTTATACATATACTAGAGTAATAAAAATATGATTTTTATAGTTTTAGTATAATAAAAATATGATTTTTATTTATGAAGAGTATTAAAAATATGATTTTTACTTAGTAGAGATTATAAAAATATGATCTTTATAAGATAGAGAATATAAAAATTCGATTTTTATATATATGAAGAGTATAAAAATTCGATTTTTATATATATGAAGAATATAAAAATTCAATTTTTATATATAGAAAGTAGCGATATAAAAATTGAATTTTTATAATATGGCTTTGAAACAAAAATGTGACTTTTAACATATGCCGCGTGAAACAGATCTCGATAAAAAAGCACGGTGAAGATTTCCTACATATGAAGAGTCGACGTGAATTGGTTTAGCAAGTCGGTGAGAACTCCTTACTTTTATTTTTATCTGTTTTCTAGTTGAAATATATACTAGGATGCAGACGGTGCTTAGTAGCACCTGACACTCGTCGTCCACAGACCATGGATGGCTTGTTTGTTTGATTGATGTGTTGTGAAATCGATTGTGTGTACTGGAATGGAAGAAATTATTTTATGGTTAAAAATATAATTTTTAACATGTATATAAAATAAATAGTTATAAACAAATCAGATGATTTGTTTATATACACACATTTGACTGATATGGATTGGGACGATAAATTTTACACATCGCCCAACCGCACAAATAAAACCTGTGTTTGATTGTTTGAAAACCCCACACGGGTGTTGGGATGAAATTGGCCATACAGTAGTCCCAATAATTAGCTATATGTCGATCGATAGATTAACAGGCTGTTATAAGCGTTAAATATTTATATTTGATGCTTATGCAGTGTAGAATGCACTTTGGGTGATGGTTGACTGTGTTTGATTGTTGTAGTGTACGTGTGTGTATGAAATCCATATAATTAACACTATATGTTAATTGATTGGGCCTCATTCCAATTTGGAAAATAAAGAAAATTCGTGTGTTGAATAAAATATATATTCATGTGTTGAATAAAAGAAGATTTATGTGTTGAATAGAATAAATATTCAGGTGTTGAATAAAATATATATTCATGTGTTGAATAATAGAAAATTCATGTGTTGAATAGAGTAAATTCATGTGATAATTAGAATAAATTCATGTGTTGAATAAAATATATATTCATGTGTTGAATAAAATAAAATTCATGTATTGAAGAAAATATTCATGTGTTGAATAGAATAACGAAGTTATTGAAATATATAAGCCGTGTTGATTAGATATGCGCCATTTGAACGTGAACGATATTTATATCGATTTTATTCATTTTTATAATGAATATCGAAAAGTAATTGATTTCAAAATATAATGTTTTGAAAATAATATCATTTATATATCGATGATATGGAATATTCAATTTTGATTAGAAATTGAATATGAAGTTGAAATCGTTTTGAAAACGAATTTAAAACGATTTATAAAATACGTTTTTAAAGGAAATCGACGAAATATATGTAACACCCCGCCTCCGCTAGGGTCACTCGCAAAGGAATGCACTAGCTTTAGAGGGGCATTATTGGTAAACATGCACAGAAATATCACAAGACAGAACATATAAAATAGCGGAAGTAAAATCGAACTTTCATAAATATTAATAATTAAGGTCTAAAGCCTTTTACATCAGGGTACATCAAAACCTGTCTTGCAATAGTAAAGAAGCATAAGGACTTTTTCATTAATTATTCCCCAAGTAAAAACAGTAAAGTAGCCATAGCCAAGAAAAGTCCAAGCCATCCATGATGACCTTCAAGTAGAAGAAGTCCGAACTAAACAGCAGTATTTCCTCCCTGTAACCTGGGGGGAAACGGAAGAAAAGAGGCGAAACAAAACGGGTCAGTCAAAAAGACTGAGTAAGCCCTATCTACTATCAGCATAAAAACTAGTAAAGTTAACTGACATGAGAAACTGAGATGAACATAAGCATGATAACAAGATAGACAAGCTAAATCAAAATAACAGGATGAACTACTGAACTTAGATACACTAAGGTGTCATGATAAATTACGATGTCAAGATAAAACAAGATATCACATCGTCAGGTTTCTATCAGGTATAATATTCCCAAGATGTCTATCACGTATAACGTCCCATGATATCTATCCTGTATTTTTGCTCTGCACCTACCGTACTAGTATCCCCACCGTATCATGTGTTAACTATGCATGACCCTTACTCAAAAGTCGTGCAATGGTCCATGTCAACCTAATATATCGCATATATAGGTTACTCAACTCGTATATTTTATTCCATGTAAGTGTTCAGTCCCTTGCCGTAGACCATACGGGCTTTCCCATGAGATCCTATATTACTTTAACATAGTTCCATGATCCTTAAGATCGGTTTGGACTGTTACCCTAAACCTAGCTAGGGTCTTCCAACATGAATTATCGTCTGTACAACTAGGACTTATGCTACCTAGGGCTACTAGGGATTACGCTTACCTATTGCACGTTTTTGTATCTCGGTTTGGGTTCAACCACCTAGGGCCACTAGGGATTACGCTAACCGCCAACCGCGCCCTTTTTCCCACGCATTCATCGTGAATCGTTTTTCCATGACTGTATGCACATGTATCACATCGTGCCATCCGAGTCCTGTCGCAGGGCAGACCAGGAAATACAGGACTCGGTCGGGAGCTTACGATTTATCTACCGATGCAGATGCTAAGGTCTGTTTTTCTATACGTGGCTATGGTCCCACGCGACCCCTCCCTCAACTAGCGAAAGACAAGACAGGATAAATCCTGTACGAGAACACACTACTGGCCAACCCCCAATCCGAGCCTTACCGCAACCATAATTAGATAGCAATTATGGTCTATTGGGTGTTCTCTGCCTTTCCGTACGTACACGCTTGACCAAAGATGGTAGGTAGCCTGACGAAAAATGCTATCTAGGGTACGACCGTGTTTCGTCGACTATACCCTATCCATCCCCGTCTTTAGGTCGCTCGTATAGCAACCAAGGCATACTCTTGGTTCTTCTAACGCAGACCTTAACCTCTCATGAGCCTAGTATAATTACCTGGCAGCCCACAGAGGGATCCCAAGAATATCCTCACGTTCCCGAAGCCGCTGCTTCGTTACCCAGTTCGCTGGAGCCTTTATCTAAATCAGATACTTGCTCCTACTCGTATACTTAAACGATGACCTACCGTATCAGGTTACTCATCTATCTATGAACTGGTCTAAATTTCCTTGACTAAGAATCATTACTTAGTTATCCCTCAACTAAGGTTTACCACTTAGCCTTATTCCCGTTATCCTTGTTAACTATGGTTATCCACCTAATTCTCCGAATTAGGGTTTATCTAATAGATTAAGTGTCACTTAAGTTCATGATTTAATCCCGTCTACAAATCATGTCAAAATTGGCTAAGTATCCAAGTCCAAGACTTAACCCTACAAACCATGCTCAAGTTGGTTAAGTATGTATTAACTTGACCCCATCAAATTACTGAGTCAAATTGGTCAAGCGTATTCAAACGATTCGTGACTTAGCCTTATCATGTCTTCACGTTAGATTGGTTAAGTATAGGTTAACTTAACCTCAATAAATTCACGGGTTAGATTGGTTAAGTATAGGTCACTTAACCACATCAAATTCACGAGTTAGATTGGTTAAGTATAGGTTAACTTAACCTCAATAAATTCACGGGTTAGATTGGTTAAGTATAGGTCAACTTAACCTCAATAAATTCACGGGTTAGATTGGTTAAGTATAGGTTAACTTAACCTCAATAAATTCACGGGTTAGATTGGTTAAGTATAGGTCAACTTAACCTCAATAAATTCACGGGTTAGATTGGTTAAGTATAGGTTAACTTAACCTCAATAAATTCACGGGTTAGATTGGTTAAGTATAGGTCACTTAACCACATCAAACTACCAAGTGGGATTAACTAAGTCTAGGCTAACTTAACCCCATCCGATTATCATGTTTAGACTAGTTGAGTCTAATCTTAACCCCATCCATTAACTGTATTTTTCGGTTAAGTGTCATTAAGAAAACTTACTTAACCTTACCCAATTATCGTGTTGGATTGATTAAGTGTTGGTTAACTTAACCCCGTCCACTAGTCGTATAAAAATGGTTAAGTGTCATTAGGCAAATCAAGTCACTTAACCTTCCCAACCTTGTCATGCTTTGTTAAGTACCATTAGCCTAATCAAAATTACTTAACCCATTTGTCCATGTCATATTTGGTTAAGAGTCATTAATCAAATTAACTCAACCCTATCATGTGGCATTAATTACTTAATGCACCCCAACCTCTCACATTAGACTTTGTTATGGTTACTAGTTAAGCCGGTCGGTTCCGGGTAGCTTTATACCACAACTTAGTCTAACCTCGGGTTCAAGCACAACATGACCAACTTCTCACATTGGGTCCTATTGTTTGCAACTACTAGTTAGGCCGGTCGGTTCCGGGTAGTTTTACGTTGCAAACTCAACCCAACCTCGAGTTGGCCACTTTCATGTTTAGTCTAGTGTCATGTTCATATTCAAGTTTTCAAGCAATTGGGTAGACCTAACTTAATAGGTAAATTCCCAATGGGTAGACCTAACTTAATAGGTAAATTCCCAAGCTTATGTTTTCAAGCATACTTACATGTCAACTTCCATGTTATATTTCAAGTCATGTTTTCAAGTATAAACACATGTCATATTTAACGTTACATGTTGTCATGTTTATACCCATTTACCCAAATCATGTTCATATCATTATGTTTTCCCATAATGTGACCCCAACGCTTTTTAAACTCGCATATACGTTCGCAACAACGTAATGGATTAAAAGAAGAGACTTGGCAAAGGCATGACAAAAATGGATATTAAGCCACAAGTTAATCATGGTGGCGAATGAGGCACAAATGTGTTCATTAGCTTGCATGTTACATTCATAAGCCTCACAAAAACATGCATAAACCCAAACTTGGAACATAAACGAATCATGGTGACAAAAGACATGGAATGATGACTAGAAACTCGCATATATCATCATATAAGGGTTATGACTTCATATGCAAGTTGACATAAAGATTATGAAGGTTCTCATGTTGCATAATGCAACATTTCAACATAAAGGTTGTAGCTTTTAGCTCATAAGATCAAGATGATGACTTCATAAACTTGCATAACATGATAGCATGTATCATTCTCAATGATCAAACCCAAACTTGCAACATGAACATTTAACTTCATAGTTAATATCTAAGAGTAGGAAAAGGGCTTACATTGCTATGAAGGCCTAAATCGATTAAACTAAAGCTTGTGATGAAGCCTATGCATGCCATCACCCAAAAACCCAAAGATAGATGCTCCAAATCAACAAAAACACCATCTTTATGAACAAAGATCAAAGCTTTTGCCTTGAAATCAACTTGAGAAGCTCTCATACTAACATAGGGACTCTCTAATACTCTCATGATCATGAAACCTCTCATAGAAATGAAGTGGAGGCTAGGATAGTTGAGTGGAGGCCATGAGAGTAGCAATTTTGCCATAGTTTAGTTACATGAGTGAATAATGAGGGTTTAGGGGTAGGTTAGGGGCTTATTTATAGAAGATTAGGCTAGTTAGGACCCTTAGATTAACCCTAGGACTAACCTGAACCGTCAGATTTCAAACCAGGCCTAAAAACATGACCAAGGACTCAAAATGGTGCACCAGACAAATCTGCCCGGCCACCCTGTGTCGACCCCCAAGTCGACAGGGCTGTCGACTTGGGTCAAGCAGGTCGACTCCCAAGTCGACAGGCCTGTCGACTTGGGGTACCTGGCGGGAATTCTTCCCGCCTTGCCTTCAACCCCTAATTTTTGAAATTAAAACTCGTTTTTGAACTTGAATTTTCTGAAAACTTCGTCGGACCATAACTTGGTCATACGGACTCCGATTCTCGAAAACTCGGATTCTATTTCGCGTATTTTTCCGAGACGAACGCAATGGCATAGCCCGTTTTACTTGATTCAGAATTTAAAATTAAATTCTGCCTTGATTCTCGTTTTAATCATGTTATCGAAATACGGGTTGTTACATTCTCCCCACCTTTTAGGATTTCGTCCCCGAAATCTCCAAGTTAGGAAGAACATATCCTACCATCCATCGTCCATCTACTCAAAACATCATCCACAAGCAACCATTGTCCTTAGATGATTTCTAATGCTGTATGAATATATGCAAAACGTGTGTGTACATGTTCCTTAGCTAATGCTAATGATCAGGCCTGAATAATCTTTCTAATGCATAAATATGTATAGTGCCATGAATCCAACATGTATGCAAATAGTCCTAGTCATATAGATACTATATGCGTGCACAATCATTCATTCATATGCAACAACCGCATGATGATACATTCGATTTCATCCATAAACAAGTATAAATACTCGTGCATATGCAATATGAAATGTGACCGAGTCGAACTAGTATCTAATGTGTATTCGCGCATCCACGAGCAACCACTTGCAACCATATCAATCATAACATGTTTCAAATACATGTTTACATCCATAAGGTTCTACCTAGGATTCCCTGAAACAGGGTCGAGAAGATAAACAAGACAAACTCCTTACGGGGTTTGTAACAGAAAATAGGACCGAGAGGATGTCCACAAAAGATAGCCTACAAGTAAGCTCTACAGAAAACAGGGATCAAGGATATACTCCCAAAAAGAGATATCATGCGCGTATCTAGTCTTTGATCATCAAAGTCGTATTTCCTTGAGCTTAATTCCATTGTGCCTTGACCGTCTTTTAACTTTGCGATTTCGTAGCTTCTTATTTCCTGTTTCCATAACATGAGCTAGAACTCATTTCTTCGTCGCCTCTCGTTCCACTTGCACTTATCCTCTTTCTAGAATACTTGACGCAAACAGGACTGCGTACTCATGATCTCATGCAAGCTTTCCAAAATTCACTAGTGAATCTCGGACCTCGTACCACAAGGTATTCCACGTAGGAGAACTTTCTCTTGAAAGTAAACAGATGTCAACCAGGTTATCAAGCGCACTTACTAGGGTGACTTCTATAACCCATGCATAAGTGAAATAAACCATCCGTCTCATCGGCGAACACCACTCGATCGGGCTTCAAATTTCCAATAAAGATATCAAGGGATTCTAAGTAACTAATCATAACCGAACCCAAAAGGTTACACGAGACTTCGAGGGTATTACCGAGGCTAGTCCAACTACCCTCCTATCAAAACCGAGAGTGGCACCCCCTTCTGGATAACCACTTCATCCCTAGAACCCATCCATAGCTTATAAACATAAGCATTATTTCCAAACTCAACTTTTGGCATAGACATTCTCAAATCCCAATAGGTCATGTATAAATGGACTGATTTTCCAATAGGACCTTGAGACAGAAATGGGATCCTCTATTACGCTAGTACTTAAGGTGCAGAGACTCAACTACCGAAGCGGACTTAAATGATACGATGATCAAAACAAAGTCCTAACGGGATGATAGAGAAGAAGAGTTAAACCTTTAACAAGATCGTTACCCTCCTTTTGAGGTACTCTAGAAATGAGAGCATACTACTGCCCTCCCGATGATCTTGTCCTTGTCCCATGATACTTAACTATCCGCCCCGTTTCATCATGCCAAAGGTACTCTCTCGTCATGGGTTTCATTGTTCATCCTTCTCTCTCGTCCTGGGCTGAGCCATACCAACAAGTTGCTCGTCCTTAAGCTCGTATCCTTTATCCTCTTTCTCACTATCCTTTCTTATAACGTGGCCACTGGTCTCTCGAGAACCACCTCCATCGCATGGAAAGCACTTTCGTAGATAGAAAAGACTAGTCGTAGTTAAAACCACTGTGACTACAGATGGAGAAAAGAAAGGAAAAGAGATTCAATTAAGGAAACAAGGATAGTGCTAATGGCTTTAGGGGAATAGCCGTTTTCTTTCAAAAGAAAATTTTCTTGAAAAATGCTTCTTTATAAACGATTTTCAAATAGTTTTCAGAAGGTCTTTAAAAACTTTTGCCCAGTCTGGTAACCTTCTGCTCTGATACCAAATGTAACACCCCGCCTCCGCTAGGGTCACTCGCAAAGGAATGCACTAGCTTTAGAGGGGCATTATTGGTAAACATGCACAGAAATATCACAAGACAGAACATATAAAATAGCGGAAGTAAAATCGAACTTTCATAAATATTAATAATTAAGGTCTAAAGCCTTTTACATCAGAGTACATCAAAACCTGTCTTGCAATAGTAAAGAAGCATAAGGACTTTTTCATAAATTATTCCCCAAGTAAAAACAGTAAAGTAGCCATAGCCAAGAAAAGTTCAAGCCATCCATGATGACCTTCAAGTAGAAGAAGCCCGAACTAAACAGCAGTATTTCCTCCCTGTAACCTGGGGGGGAAACGGAAGAAAAGAGGCGAAACAAAACGGGTCAGTCAAAAAGACTGAGTAAGCCCTATCTACTATCAGCATAAAAACTAGTAAAGTTAACTGACATGAGAAACTGAGATGAACATAAGCATGATAACAAGATAGACAAGCTAAATCAAAATAACAGGATGAACTACTGAACTTAGATACACTAAGGTGTCATGATAAATTACGATGTCAAGATAAAACAAGATATCACATCGTCAGGTTTCTATCAGGTATAATATTCCCAAGATGTCTATCACGTATAACGTCCCATGATATCTATCCTGTATTTTTGCTCTGCACCTACCGTACTAGTATCCCCACCGTATCATGTGTTAACTATGCATGACCCTTACTCAAAAGTCGTGCAATGGTCCATGTCAACCTAATATATCGCATATATAGGTTACTCAACTCGTATATTTTATTCCATGTAAGTGTTCAGTCCCTTGCCGTAGACCATACGGGCTTTCCCATGAGATCCTATATTACTTTAACATAGTTCCATGATCCTTAAGAACGGTTTGGACTGTTACCCTAAACCTAGCTAGGGTCTTCCAACATGAATTATCGTCTGTACAACTAGGACTTATGCTACCTAGGGCTACTAGGGATTACGCTTACCTATTGCACGTTTTCGTATCTCGGTTTGGGTTCAACCACCTAGGGCCACTAGGGATTACGCTAACCGCCAACCGCGCCCTTTTTCCCACGCGTTCATCATGAATCGCTTTTCCATGACTGTATGCACATGTATCACATCGTGCCATCCGAGTCCTGTCGCAGGGCAGACCAGGAAATACAGGACTCGGTCGGGAGCTTACGATTTATCTACCGATGCAGATGCTAAGGTCTGTTTTTCTATACGTGGCTATGGTCCCACGCGACCCCTCCCTCAACTAGCGAAAGACAAGACAGGATAAATCCTGTACGAGAACACACTACTGGCCAACCCCCAATCCGAGCCTTACCGCAACCATAATTAGATAGCAATTATGGTCTATTGGGTGTTCTCTGCCTTTCCGTACGTACACGCTTGACCAAAGATGGTAGGTAGCCTGACGAAAAATGCTATCTAGGGTACGACCGTGTTTCGTCGACTATACCCTATCCATCCCCGTCTTTAGGTCGCTCGTATAGCAACCAAGGCATACTCTTGGTTCTTCTAACGCAGACCTTAACCTCTCATG
The DNA here is from genome assembly GCA_030737875.1 of Allium sativum. Classification (NCBI taxonomy): domain Eukaryota; kingdom Viridiplantae; phylum Streptophyta; class Magnoliopsida; order Asparagales; family Amaryllidaceae; genus Allium; species Allium sativum. The sequence goes on along the minus strand of CM060915.1, from coordinate 971,835,596 downwards.
AGCCTAGTATAATTACCTGGCAGCCCACAGAGGGATCCCAAGAATATCCTCACGTTCCCGAAGCCGCTGCTTCGTTACCCAGTTCGCTGGAGCCTTTATCTAAATCAGATACTTGCTCCTACTCGTATACTTAAACGATGACCTACCGTATCAGGTTACTCATCTATCTATGAACTGGTCTAAATTTCCTTGACTAAGAATCATTACTTAGTTATCCCTCAACTAAGGTTTACCACTTAGCCTTATTCCCGTTATCCTTGTTAACTATGGTTATCCACCTAATTCTCCGAATTAGGGTTTATCTAATAGATTAAGTGTCACTTAAGTTCATGATTTAATCCCGTCTACAAATCATGTCAAAATTGGCTAAGTATCCAAGTCCAAGACTTAACCCTACAAACCATGCTCAAGTTGGTTAAGTATGTATTAACTTGACCCCATCAAATTACTGAGTCAAATTGGTCAAGCGTATTCAAACGATTCGTGACTTAGCCTTATCATGTCTTCACGTTAGATTGGTTAAGTATAGGTTAACTTAACCTCAATAAATTCACGGGTTAGATTGGTTAAGTATAGGTCACTTAACCACATCAAATTCACGAGTTAGATTGGTTAAGTATAGGTTAACTTAACCTCAATAAATTCACGGGTTAGATTGGTTAAGTATAGGTCAACTTAACCTCAATAAATTCACGGGTTAGATTGGTTAAGTATAGGTTAACTTAACCTCAATAAATTCACGGGTTAGATTGGTTAAGTATAGGTCAACTTAACCTCAATAAATTCACGGGTTAGATTGGTTAAGTATAGGTTAACTTAACCTCAATAAATTCACGGGTTAGATTGGTTAAGTATAGGTCACTTAACCACATCAAACTACCAAGTGGGATTAACTAAGTCTAGGCTAACTTAACCCCATCCGATTATCATGTTTAGACTAGTTGAGTCTAATCTTAACCCCATCCATTAACTGTATTTTTCGGTTAAGTGTCATTAAGAAAACTTACTTAACCTTACCCAATTATCGTGTTGGATTGATTAAGTGTTGGTTAACTTAACCCCGTCCACTAGTCGTATAAAAATGGTTAAGTGTCATTAGGCAAATCAAGTCACTTAACCTTCCCAACCTTGTCATGCTTTGTTAAGTACCATTAGCCTAATCAAAATTACTTAACCCATTTGTCCATGTCATATTTGGTTAAGAGTCATTAATCAAATTAACTCAACCCTATCATGTGGCATTAATTACTTAATGCACCCCAACCTCTCACATTAGACTTTGTTATGGTTACTAGTTAAGCCGGTCGGTTCCGGGTAGCTTTATACCACAACTTAGTCTAACCTCGGGTTCAAGCACAACATGACCAACTTCTCACATTGGGTCCTATTGTTTGCAACTACTAGTTAGGCCGGTCGGTTCCGGGTAGTTTTACGTTGCAAACTCAACCCAACCTCGAGTTGGCCACTTTCATGTTTAGTCTAGTGTCATGTTCATATTCAAGTTTTCAAGCAATTGGGTAGACCTAACTTAATAGGTAAATTCCCAATGGGTAGACCTAACTTAATAGGTAAATTCCCAAGCTTATGTTTTCAAGCATACTTACATGTCAACTTCCATGTTATATTTCAAGTCATGTTTTCAAGTATAAACACATGTCATATTTAACGTTACATGTTGTCATGTTTATACCCATTTACCCAAATCATGTTCATATCATTATGTTTTCCCATAATGTGACCCCAACGCTTTTTAAACTCGCATATACGTTCGCAACAACGTAATGGATTAAAAGAAGAGACTTGGCAAAGGCATGACAAAAATGGATATTAAGCCACAAGTTAATCATGGTGGCGAATGAGGCACAAATGTGTTCATTAGCTTGCATGTTACATTCATAAGCCTCACAAAAACATGCATAAACCCAAACTTGGAACATAAACGAATCATGGTGACAAAAGACATGGAATGATGACTAGAAACTCGCATATATCATCATATAAGGGTTATGACTTCATATGCAAGTTGACATAAAGATTATGAAGGTTCTCATGTTGCATAATGCAACATTTCAACATAAAGGTTGTAGCTTTTAGCTCATAAGATCAAGATGATGACTTCATAAACTTGCATAACATGATAGCATGTATCATTCTCAATGATCAAACCCAAACTTGCAACATGAACATTTAACTTCATAGTTAATATCTAAGAGTAGGAAAAGGGCTTACATTGCTATGAAGGCCTAAATCGATTAAACTAAAGCTTGTGATGAAGCCTATGCATGCCATCACCCAAAAACCCAAAGATAGATGCTCCAAATCAACAAAAACACCATCTTTATGAACAAAGATCAAAGCTTTTGCCTTGAAATCAACTTGAGAAGTTCTCATACTAACATAGGGACTCTCTAATACTCTCATGATCATGAAACCTCTCATAGAAATGAAGTGGAGGCTAGGATAGTTGAGTGGAGGCCATGAGAGTAGCAATTTTGCCATAGTTTAGTTACATGAGTGAATAATGAGGGTTTAGGGGTAGGTTAGGGGCTTATTTATAGAAGATTAGGCTAGTTAGGACCCTTAGATTAACCCTAGGACTAACCTGAACCGTCAGATTTCAAACCAGGCCTAAAAACATGACCAAGGACTCAAAATGGTGCACCAGACAAATCTGCCCGGCCACCCTGTGTCGACCCCCAAGTCGACAGGGCTGTCGACTTGGGTCAAGCAGGTCGACTCCTAAGTCGACAAGCCTGTCGACTTGGGGTACCTGGCGGGAATTCTTCCCGCCTTGCCTTCAACCCCTAATTTTTGAAATTAAAACTCGTTTTTGAACTTGAATTTTCTGAAAACTTCGTCGGACCATAACTTGGTCATACGGACTCCGATTCTCGAAAACTCGGATTCTATTTCGCGTATTTTTCCGAGACGAACGCAATGGCATAGCCCGTTTTACTTGATTCAGAATTTAAAATTAAATTCTGCCTTGATTCTCGTTTTAATCATGTTATCGAAATACGGGTTGTTACAATATATATAATATTATATATATATATATATATATATATATATATATAATGGCCAGAATAGAACGCGCAGCGCAGCGGCAGTTCGCGAAATTCGACCATTGACTTCGAATGGAAATTATGGAAGATCCGACTGTTGGATTCTCCCAAAACCGGAACCGTTGGGTTCATATCAAATAGAGCTTTCAAACAAATATTAGAGATTTGAAATCTAACGGTTGGATTTGGAATTATGTCCAAATCAAATTTGGAAAAAGTCGCTGTAAGTGCAGTTCGATGGCCGTTGATGGAAATCGACTGTATAGGCCTTGATAAAATTATTAAAAATAGTAACAATTTTTGTAAAATCATAATAAATGATTTGTGAAGAATTGGGATTGAAAACTCCATATTTGAAAAGATAAAAATAGATTTTTATCGAAATGAACTAGTTTTGAACTATAATTATAATCCATTTATTTTTAAAATAAATAAAGTGGATTTGAAAGGGTTTTAAAAGTAACCAGAATTTCCAGTAATTGAATTGGAATGGATTTGAATTGAAATCGTCTTTGGAATATTTTGATGTTGGATTTCATGATTATACAGATATTGTTATGGAAATTTGAAAGATATATTTATATCGTTATTTCCAATACGATATTTGTTGGTCGTAGAATTTGATATTGAATATAAGCCGATATATATTCTATTCAGAGCCTTGTATTTAATATCAAATAGGAATTGGGTTTATCGTGAACTATGTTTTAACGACATTTGTTCTTTAACCCGATTTACAGTGAAATGTGATTTGGAATTTATAAATATTTTGTTAAGATTTAAAGGAGGTTTTCCAAAGTAAAGTTTTTCAATTTAATAAAATAAATTGGAATGGAATGCAATGTGATTTTGGGTTTATCGTGAACGGTGTTTTAAATGACATTGGTTCTTTAACCCAGTTAAAGACAGGATATGATTTTCGGGAAGATTAAAATCAAGTGGAGTTTTAATGAATCTTTAATTAGATTGGAATGATCGAGAATGGAGTATCACCAGTTTTGCTCCAAAGCGATAGTTAATTCTTAAATTAGATTTGAACGTGAAATGGTAATTGAATTTACAGATAACACCATGGTGTTAGACATGAAGTATTACCAGTTTTACTTCATGGGATGAATCGGTTGGGATTGGGAAATAAAATAAATGATTACTTCGGTGTGGTTCGCTAATCCCGACTAGTTTGGAAAACCATAATTTGGTTTGAATTGATATTCAAAAGAAGATTAAAGAATAAATTTAAAGAATTTATCTTTGATAAAATTAATGGGAACATTTACCAAAGTATATGAATATTTGAATAAAAGAATATTCTGAATTGGAACGAGGCGTATGTTGTGTTTGTGTAACACTTGTTTATTATATACACGAGGTATTCAGAAAGACCGGGTTTATCCCATTCTGAATAACTAATTCGACGATGTGTCGAGGATGAAGACGGTTGTCGAAGACCGGAGGTCTTCACATCGTTTGGATAATTACTGATGATCTTGATTGGGCTGTACACCCAAGAGGAGGGAATCAATTGATGATCGTCCAGACGTACTTGGAGATCGATGGATATGCGAGGTACAAGGTGCCTCCGGTTTCGTTCAGACCCAGAGCGAACTTGTAAATGGACTGTGTGTCTGATATTGGATTTTATTCTATGTGATTGATTTCTATTAAATATATATCTGTTTGGCGGCGGAGAATTTTATTCTCTTTCTTAACTCCCTTCTCTGAGACGTACGAGCTCAGGGGTTATATATTGATGGATATCAATCGCATGGAGTGAATTGCCTGTGTGGCATGCCTAAGTGGCAAATGATCAAGGCTTTTATTGAAAAGCAGAGTCTTGTGGTTGATGATCAAAGCACGACCTGTATGGCATAGCTTTGTGTAGCGTTGATTCGCGAGCCTCACACCCCGGTTGTGAACCAGAAACGGGAGAGGGCCTCAGTGAGGACATGCGTTTCTTTCTAGCTAGGGTAGTGTCAGTTACCTACCAGCCCTGACATTTATATTATTTTCACCTCTGTGGTTGTTGGATTGCGAGGCGCCTTGGATATATCGGTGACTGTGTGGAGCCGATGGAGTCATTTGGCTCATTTATGCCCCAAAGGATAGGGAACGTAGTGTTCAGGCATTTTAATCCACATCGGTGGACCGGCCTTGACGATCCAAGGGTCACTCGAGCTCTGATCCTGAGGCTCGGGCTAGAGAGTCTCGAATCGGTGAGGACTATCTTTTGCCTCGGTTCACAGATGGAAACCCAACTTCCAATACGTGACTTGGCGGGTTTGATTGTAGAGCCTAGTATGGTGACATGATATATGGTACCCATGCCGTCTATGATTGATATTTATGATTGAAATTGTTTTGACACTATATAGTTATAGTAATAATAAAACATGAAATTTGGCGTATCAAGCATTCTTTGGCTATTATAAGGTAAAACCCTATCCTCCGGCTTGTGTTGCATTGTGTGATGGGACCTGGGTCTTATAATAGCTTCATTGTTCTTTATTTAGCATTGCACTGTTGTTTTATGCACTAGTGTTCTTGGGAGGAAACCCGTTCCATGTTATACGGCGTGGTCCCTTGATTTACCTAACTTTAAAATAAAGATTAATAACTGTTTTAGTTCTCACACCAATCACATGACTGGCCTGGAGTTTATTGTTTTAACTTAAACTCTGTGTGCCCTTATTTTGACATGGGCAGCTAGTAGTTTTGGTTTTGCAGATTTATATTCACTGGATCCTGATTTACAGCTGAAGCGATATTCGGAAAGCTCTGTATCCGTGTATTACTTCCAGTTGTGTTTTGTATTATTTTTCCACCGCGATGTATTTAAAGGTAATTTAAATCTCGAATATTTTCTATGTAATATTTATTCATACTCTGTAATATTCTTGTATTCTGATGGAATTGTTGTAATAAACAATGAAATGTTCTTCTGTTTGCGTTATGATGTGTCTTGTCCTCAGTACAATCCGCGATTTCCCGTAAGGGGGATTTCGGGTCGTAACAGTTGATATCAGAGCTTTGGTTTACAGAGCTCGAGAACAAGACACATTAGAACCAAACGAAAGAATTCATCAGAAATTGGATTAGTAATATCCAATGGGAAGGACTCGTTAGAGATGGGATCAGTAGTATCCTAGAACGAATGTGAAGAGTATATTTTTAAAATGAAAACGGATTTTGTTTGGAAAAATTAAATTTTATTTTACATATTTGAATATTTATTATATATTGATTCGGACAATCCAGTATATAGAGATTTTGCATATACGTCTGATCCACGTGTATTCGAAGTTTTAATATGCTGAATAGATATAGAATCACACTCTAGCCGCCCGGAGATGATGTTGATAATGACCATGGCATCATCAGTATTTGTGTTTGAGTTTCGAAGGTGGGATATCTATATGATTCCAATTGACTGGTGTGAGAACCAAAACTAAATAGGGCTTATTGTTGTGATTTGGCATCAAAAATCTGATTTTTTGACTATATATCAAAGTTATGAATTTGAAAAGATAATCAACTAATTGATTGCTGATTGTGTTGTTTGATTATTGGTTGATTAATTAAAATTTGAACCATTTAGCCAAATTGTATCAAATAGTGAGTTGTATTGAAAATTAGTCGCATTTACATGCATATACATGTACTTACATTGAACAAGTCATAGCAAGGAGGCTAGAGAAGGGGAATAAAATTGTTTGCCCAACAAATAGGTACATGTTTATTGTATTTCTTGGGTTTTTGATGATTTTATGAGCCGACTGGCTGTTTCTTTTTCTTTTTGGATTGGTGAGGGCCATGGGAGGCTATTTGAAATATCCCGAAGCTCCCGGTGCAGAGGAGGTTATGGCGAAATTTTTCGAAAATTTAGGGTGTTAGCCAAATTTTTGAAAAATTTGAAAAGTTCTTAGAAACTGAAAAGTTGAAGAACATAAGCCATAAAGAAAATAGTGAAAGCTGAGTTGATTAGTTAAACAACTTTCAGCTTCATTCCTTTTCGGGGGCGAAAAGTTTTAAGTGGGGGAGATTGTAATAACCCGGAAATCCGAGCCAATTTAAAAATTTTATTTTGGCAATTTTAGTGAACTTTGAATATTTAAAATGAATTATTTTAAATAATGACGACGAGAAATTTATTTTAAATTGAATTAGAACATATATATTTATATAAATCGTCGTTAGAATATAAATATTTTATTTTAACTATCAAAAGAATTGAAAATGGCGCGGTAGTTTGAAAATTCGATTTTGAAGTTCAAATGAATGTACAGGATTCAAAATAAACCAGATTTTAGTGAAACGAAAAATATTTGAATCTATTTGAGAATATCTTTCCAACGAATCCGAAAAATTGAAATTTCATAGTGGGAATCAAAAGTTACGTCCAGTTGAAAATTCATAATAGTCGCTATGGAATTCTGGCCCTTAAAAATGGAAATTTTGCAAACGACCTCGATTTTCGGCGAAACCTCTTTTTTTGGATTCGAGATGTCAAGTTATTGCTAGATTCCAAAATTCGTAATTTTCTGAATCAATATGTGAGCGTGGCGCAGTTAAACGCGTTTGACCAGTTTCAATTGAATTTAATCGACTGGAAAATGGCCATTTTTCAAACGGTCTCAGAATTCGACGGAACTAGTTTTTTAGGACCGTATCGTCAATACAAAGATAGAAAATATTTTTCGGGGATTTTTAAAGTCCGTGTGTGGCCTCGGTAAATTGAAATGTGCGTAAAAAATTAATATATAGAGTTATATTTTAAATTCAACGAAAACTGATCGTAACAGCCGAACTGGCTTACGAAACATATCCCATTGTGTTCGAAATGAGGGTAATTAACTAGGGGCGACAGTCGTTGGGCCTCGTTTGGAGTTCAAAAGAAAAGTTAACTTTTTCTTGGAAGGATTAAATAAAATAAAATAATTTATATATAATTTATTTCATTTAACCCCTTAATTTCCCCTAGCACCGTTCATTTCTAAAACGAAAAAAAAAACCATAAAATTGAAATCGACCTCGCTCCCTCGCCAGACCCCCATCACCGCGCCTCCTCCCCCACGTTGACCTCGCATCAGCCAATATCCTCCGCCTTGCCCGTCGCCATTCGCACCTTGTCGAGCTCAACAACCCTAAATCGCGCAGCCACCGAACCACCCCATCGATGACCGCCGCCGCCAGCCAATGGGGGCCCACCACCGCACGTCGTCGCTTCCTCACCACCTGCAGACCCTGGTGCCCTACCCTCAACCACCAACTTCGACCCCCCCTCTCTAGCACAACGAAACCCGTGAGTTTTCTTTTATTATTATTTATTATTTTCTTTTCAGTTTTTGTAGATAATTATAAATAGAAGGTTTTAATTTTTAGTTCATGATAGTTTGATTTTTAGTTCATGAAAATTTTGATTTTTATCGAATAAAAAAAAGATATTTTAATTAGCTAAAAATGAGATTTTTAGCCTAAAAAAAATACGATTTTTGGTTGAGTAAAGATGTGATTTTTATATGATCAAAGAAGTGATTTTTATACATATACTAGAGTAATAAAAATATGATTTTCATAGTTTTAGTATAATAAAAATATGATTTTTATTTATGAAGAGTATTAAAAATAAGATTTTTACTCAGTAGAGATTATAAAAATATGATCTTTATTAGATAAAGAATATAAAAATTCGATTTTTATATATGTGAAGAATATAAAAATTTGATTTTTATATATATGAAGAATATAAAAATTCGATTTTTATATATAGAAAGTAGCGGTATAAAAATTGAATTTTTATACTGTGGCTTTGAAACAAAAATGTGACTTTTAACATATGCCGCGTGAAACAGATCTCGATAAAAAAACACGGTGAAGATTTCCTACATATAAAGAGTCGTGGTGAATTGGTTTAGCTAGTCGGTGAGAACTCCTCACTTTTATTTTTATCTGTTTTCTAGTTGAAACATATACTAGGATGCAGACGGTGCTTAGTAGCACCTGACACCCGTCGTCCACAGACCATGGATGACTTGTTTGTTTGATTGATGTGTTGTGAAAATCGAATGTGTGTAGTGAAATGGAAGAAATTATTTTATAATTTTTAACGTGTATATAAAATAAATAGTTATAAACAAATCGGACGATTTGTTTATATACACACATTTGACTGATATGGATTGGGACGATAAATTTTACACATCACCCAACCGCACAAATAAAACCTGTGTTTGATTGTTTGAAAACCCCACACGGGTGTTGGGATGAAATTGGCCATACAGTAGTCCCAATAATTAGCTCTATGTCGATCGATAGATTAACAGGCTGTTATAAGCGTTAAATATTTATATTTGATGCTTATGCAGTGTAGAATGCACTTTGGTGATGGTTGACTGTGTCTGATTGTTGTAGTGTACGTGTGTGTATGAAATATATATAATTAACACTATATGGTAATTGATTGGGCCTCATTCCAGTTTGGAAAATGAAGAAAATTCATGTGTTGAATAAAATATATATTCATGTGTTGAATAAAAGAAAGTTCATGCGTTGAATAGAATAAATATTCAGGTGTTGAATAAAATATATATTCATGTGTTGAATAATAGAAAATTCATGTGTTGAATAGAATAAATTCATGTGTTAAATAAAATAAATTCATGTGTTGAATAAAATATATATTCATGTGTTGAATAAAAGAAAATTCACGTGTTGAAGAAAATATTCATGTGTTGAATAGAATAACGAAGTTATTGAAATATATATAAAGCCATGTTGATTAGATATGCGCCATTTGAAGTGAACGATATTTATATCGATTTTATTCATTTTTATAATGAATATCGAAAAGTAATTGATTTCAAAATATAATGTTTTGAAAATATTATCATTTATATATCGATGATATGGAATATTCAATTTTGATTAGAAATTAAATATGAAGTTGAAATCGTTTTGAAAACGAATTTAAAACGATTTATAAAATACGTTTTTAAAGGAAATCGACGAAATATATATAATACATATTATATATATAATGGCCTGAATAGAACATGCCGCGCAGCGGTAGTTCGCGAATTTCAACCATTGACTTCGAATGGAAATTACGAGAGATCCAACCGTCGGATTCTCCTAAAACCAGAACCGTTAGGTTCGTATCGAAAAGAGCTTTGTAACGAATATTAGAGATTTGAAATCTAACTGTTGGATTTGGAATTATGTCCAAATCAAATTTGGAAAAGGTCGCTGTAAGTGCAGTTCGATGGTCGTTGATGGAAATCGACTGTACAGGCCTTGATAAAATTATTAAAAATAGGAATAGTTTGTGTAAAATCATAACAAATGATTTGTGAAGAATTGGGATGAAAAACTCCATATTTGAAAAGATAAAAATAGATTTTTATCGAAATGAACTAGTTTTGAACTAGAATTATAATCCATTTATTTTTAAAATAAATAAAGTTGATTTGAAAGGGTTTTAAAAGTAACCAGAATTTCCAATAATTGAATTGGAATGGATTTGAACTGAAATCGTCTTTGGAATATTTCGATGTTGGATTTCATGATTATACAAATATTGTTATGGAAATTTGAATGATATATTTATATCGTTATTTCCAATACGATTTTTGTTGGTCGTAGAATTTGATATTGAATATAAGCCGATATATTTTCTATTCAGAGCCTTGTATTTAATATCAAATAGGAATTGGGTTTATCGTGAACTGTGTTTTAACGACATCTGTTCTTTAACCCGATTTACAGTGAAATGTGATTTGGAATTTATAAATCTTTTGTTAAGATTTAAAGGAGGTATTCCAAAGTAAAGTTTTCCAATTTAATAAAATAAATTGGAATGAAATGTGATTTTGGGTTTATTGTGAACCGTGTTTTAAATGACATTGGTTCTTTAACCCAGTTAAAGACAGGATATGATTTTCGGGAAGATTAAAAACAAGTTGAGTTTTAATGAATCTTTAATTAGATTGGAATGATCGAGAATGGAGCATCACCAGTTTTTGCTCCAAAGCGATAGTTAAATCTTTAATTAGATTTGAATGTGAAATGGTAATTGAATTTACCGATAACACCGTGGTGTTAGATATGAAGTATTACCATTTTTACTTCATGGGATGAATAGGTTGGGATTGAGAAATAAAATAAATGATTACTTCGGTGTGGTTCGCTAATCCCGGCTAGTTTGGAAAACCATAATTTGGTTTGAATTGGTATTCAAAAGAAGATTAAAGAATAAATTTAAAGAATTTATCTTTGATAAAATTAATGGGAACATTTCCCAAAGTATAAGAATATTTGAATAAAAGAATATTCTGAATTGGAATGAGGCGTATGTTGTATTTGTGTAACACTTGTTTATTATATACGCGAGTTATTCAGAAAGACCGGGTTTATCCCATTCTGAATAACTGATACGACGATGTGTCGAGGATGAAGACGGTGGTCTAAGACCAAAGGTCTTCACATCATTTGGATAATTACTGATGATCTTGATTGGGTTGTACACCCAAGAGGAGGGAATCAGTTGGTGATCGTCCAAACGTACTTGGAGATCGATGGATATGCGAGGTACAAGGTGCCTTCAGTTTCGTTCAGACCCAGAGCGAACTTGTAAATGGACTGTGTGTCTGACATTGGATTTTATTCTGTGTGATTGATTTCTGTTAAATATATATCTGTTTGGCGACGGATAATTTATTCTCTTGCTTAACGCTCTTCTTTGAGACATACGAGCTCAGGGGTTATACACTGATGGAAATCAATCGCATGGAGTGAATTGCCTGTGTGGCATGCCTAAGTGGCAAATGATCAAGTCTTTTGTTGAAAAGCAGAGTTTTGTGGTTGATGATCAAAGCACGGCCTGTGTGGCATAGCTTTGTGTAGCGTTGATTCGCGAGCCTCACACCCCGGTTGTGAACAAGAAACGAGAGAGGACCTCAGGGAGGACATGCGTTTCTTTCTAGCTAGGTTGGAGTGACCTACCAGCCTTGACATTTAATTTACTCCCCAAAGGGTGGGGAAATGTAGTGTTCAGGCATTTCAATCCACATCGGCGGACCGGCCCTGACGATCCAAGGGTCACTCGAGCTCTGATCCTGAGGCTCAGGCTAGACAGTCTCGAATCGGTGAGGACTATCTTTTGCCTGGGTTCACAGATGGAAACCCTACTTCCAATATGTGACTTTGCGGTTTTGATTATAGAGCCTAGTATGGCGACATGATATATGGTACCCATGCCATCTATGATTGATATTTATGATTGAAATTGTTTTGACACTATACACTTATAGTAATAATAAAACATGAAATTTAGCGTCTAGCTAGGTTGGAGTGACCTACCAGGCCTGACATTTAATTTACGCCTCAAAGGGTGGGGAAATGCAGTGTTCAGGCATTTTAATCCACATCGGTGGACCGGCCCTGATGATCCAAGGGTCACTCGAGCTCTAATCCTGAGGCTCAAGCAAGAGAGTCTCGAATCGGTGAGGACTATCTTTTGCCTCGGTTCACAGATGGAAACCCAACTTCCAAAACGTGACTTTGCGGTTTTGATTGTAGAGCCTAGTATAGCGACATGATATATGGTACCCATGCCGTCTATGATTGATATTTATGATTGAAATTGTTTTGACACTACACACTTATAGTAATAATAAAACATGAAATTTAGCGTATCAAGCATTCTTTGGCTATTATAATGTAAAACCCTATCCTCCGGCTTGTGTTGCATTGTGTGATGGGACCTGGGTCTTATAATAGCTTCATTGTTCTTTATTTAGCATTGCGCTGTTGTTTTATGCACTGGTGTTCTTGGGAGGAAACCTGTTCCGTGTTATACGCCGTGGTCCCTTGATTTACCTAACTTTAAAATAAAGATTAATAATTGTTTTAGTTCTCACACCAGTCACATGACTGACTTGGAGTTTATTGTTTTAACCTAAACTCTGGGTGCCCTTATTTTGACATGGGCAGCTAGTAGTTTTAGTTTTGCAGATTTATATTCATAGGATCCTGATTTACAGCTGAAGCGATATTCCGAAAGCTCTGTATCCGTGTATTACTTCCTGTTGTGTTTTGTATTATTTTTCCGCTGTGATGTATTTAAAGGTAATTTAAATCTCTGATATTTTCCATGTAATATTTATTCATACTCTGTAATATTCTTGTATTCTGATGGAATTCTTGTAATAAACAATGAAATGTTCTTCTGTTTGCGTTATGATGTGTCTTGTCCTCAGTACAATTCGCGATTTCCCGTAAGGGGGATTTCGGGTCGTAACACAAAGGTTTTAAGAAAATAGTAGTCTGGCTTAATATTAAAAAGTATCTCAAATTTATGGTTTCATGTTTCACCTCTTCAATTGTGATAGGCTATCTGTGCTTGATATTCAATGTGGGCATAGTTTACTTCTTGTAGAAATTTTTATGTTGGCTTATTGGGTTGCTTTGGTTCTTGTTTTTTTTGGTTTAGGTTTTGGTAATTATGCTCTGAAAGTTGAGAGATTATGGAATTATGGCTTCAGGTTTTGGAGTGTGTTGGTTTGGTTTGCTTGGCCACCGTCTGTCTTGGTATACAGGTGAAGCAAATAGCTCTCGACATACTAAGATTAATGGTTGGTATATGTGATCCAGAAGGATTTACTCTCAAAAGCTGGCCTAAGGTAATGCTGCTAATGTTATATGGACATGTCAGTGTACTATGAAATGTAATGAAGTTGGGTGTTTTGTATCCTAATGATTTGCAAGCTTAAACAGGGAATACTATTTCAAGCTATTGGATTGTGTTCCGGTCAGTTCCTTGCTCCTTTGTTTCTTATTTTGGCAAGCCATGCAAAGCCAAGGCTCGAACTATTGCTGATCTAAGTGGGAAGTGCATTGCCTCCCTATCTCATCTTGATTGAACATGGTTACTTGCGAAAGCCTGCTAGCTCCTCATGCAATATTTAGTTGTGATAAACCTGGATTCATGTCCTTGCCTACATTTAGGGAAATGTCATTTTGGTGCTCCTCACTATTGGCTTCGCGTGGAGCTCAAAATACGCTCTTTGCTATTGTTGTATGGTCATGTCAATGGATGCTGTTATATGTAGAAGCCTAAACAATTTTCAAATACCTGTATCTGAATTTCCTCTTTTCAGTTGTACCTGAGTGTGTCTATACTGAGATGATGTTGTACTCTATATAGTGATTGGTATAACCCATGTTTATGTATGGTCTATTTAGTATATTTTGTATTTTGAAATGTTATGCACTTATTTTGAAGTTTGTCATGTAATACGTCTTAATCTCCCCACGTGGAGTTTCAAGACATATATAGTCTATATTTAGTGTTTAGCTCCAGTGTTCTAACTTAGTTAGGATGATGGTGGATGATCCACCATTACAACCAAGCGGTGGACGGTCTACCTTAAAAACCGAATTTAGTAGATTGGTAATTGGCTAATCTCCTAGAATTATTGTAATTATTATTTGTTACAATAATAAGTGTTCGCGGTCACTTTAAAAATAGGTCGGCTTCGCAAACAAAAAAAGTTTTTCATCTGGGATGATTCCTTCTAATACATTGGTTGGTAATCTATTAATCAAGTATACCACAGTATTAAAGGAATCCGACCAAAATTTGAGTGGCATCTTTGCTTGAGCTAATAATGTTACATTACACTATACAAGCAGACCAACAACCCCCTATTGCGGAAAATTTGCAATGGCTTTGGGCCGTTGCTGAATAGCAACAGCTAAAATCCGTTGCATCTTTGTTTAACATAGTCACAAGCTGTTTTACATCTGAAAGCAAATTTAATTCGTTCTAAAAGAAAGGCACCCTTCAATACACCCCAATCATTCCCACTTTCCCATTTTGGTTTTCACGTAGAAAAAAACAAAGACGTACGCTTGTGCCTTGGGTTTGAAAAAATCAAGCGCTTGATCATTTACAGTAACCAGTTCATCTCGTATTCAGGCTCTCTTGATCATCGCCATCGTCACGTAATCGTCCATCATCGGTTAATCGACAATCTACTATTACAAGTTATTGCAATCTCGTAATATTATAATTCTTAATCTCGTGTTCGTGAGGCTGCAAAATTATTTAATTTCATGTATACATATTCATTTAGTTGGAGCATCTTTTTATTATTTAGATCATCAAATACCCGATATCTAAAGACAACGGATCTAGATGTGATCCCTAGGACTGCCCTTTTCTATAATCTTCTTTAGCAACAGGATGTACTATGGTTGATATAATTGTTGAGTAGACTTCTCTCTCTGCTATATACTATGCACATTCAACCAAAATGGTTTTCTCGAATTTTCATAATTTTTATACTATATGTGACGGCTGCCCCGTACCATCAGACATTTCCCCTGAAATGCGTTGTGCCAATGCCTGGCTAGCACGAGACGATCGCCTAAAGGGTTGAAACAATGAATTACCAAAGAACCTGTAGTACGTCTCACAGCGCAAGGAATAAAATATAATAATAACATAACTTGATATAAAACAGGCGAGACTATATATAAGATGAAAACAAAACCATATCCATCAGAGTAGCGGAAACCAAAATACAACTTCATATCCAATTATTACAACTTTAAAATAACGTCTCTAAAAGAAAATAAAAAAGGTACACTACTAATGCCCGAAGCAGTGACCAGCAACAACACAGGAAGAATATATATAATTTGTGGAAGCCTCTTACTCGTCTCCGGACAGGTGCATAACCACCCAACCTGCCTCCAGTTCGCTCGTCTAGGAGCACCCAGAGTAATAAGAAGAGACATAAAACTCTGGGTCAGACGAAATTCTAGTGTGTGCGATAGCAACAAAATAAAGCGAAAAAAGGTATAAATAATCATACCTGACCTGGACCTGCAACCAAAGAGTTAGCACAACAAGATGTACAATACTCTAAGGTAACACTAACTTAGAGTATAAAATGGAAGTGTTCGTGTCATAGTGATAGCAAACATCAAACATGGCAATCATCCTCACATCTCTCACTCAGTGCATAAAGCATACGATATCCACCGCTTTGATCACCAAATCTGTAACAACCCGCATTCTACGCATCAGATGATCGTAGAATATTTATTTCTTTCCCATATGAAGTCGTATGGTCATGTAACTTTGGGAAACAACCACTAGAGTCATTTCCTATGTTCATGATTTTTGTCGATTTTTAAATGACCATTTTGCCCCTAGCTGATCTTGTTTTGACCATAACTTTTGACTGGAAAGGAATTTTGATCTGAAACCACTTCCATTAGATTCGTTTGATGGTTTACCTTTCCGTAGAGTGGTCACATGTGAGAAACGGACTTACCGTTTGGGAGATATAGCTGAAATAAGGTTTGGAAGGTGAAAAATTGCTTAACCGGGCCAAATAGGGTGATTAGTGAATGGGCCCATAACCCATTTCGGGATTAGGGTTATGGGGAGGCTGAAAAGAGTTAGAGATTCATTCCATTTCAGTTTTCTAGCCTCCACTTACCTCTTAGAAACCCTAAAAATGGCCTTCAACCTCTAAATCACTTTTTACTTGAAGATTGGGCTTAGCAACATCAAATCAAGAGAGATCAACACCAAATCAACATTTGAGCTGCTGTTTAGCACTGGGATCACACCAAATCAGAGATTTATTTCAGATCTAAGTTTTATTTGTGGCTAAGGTGAGTGATTTGCATAGTTCCTCACTAATTATGGCTAATTAAGAGTAATTAGTGTTAATTAGCGAATTTAAACATGATAAAATTCTGGAAAAATACCTATAAATTCTTAAGTGATGTTTTAGACCTCTGATATGAATTTGGGTTAATTTGGTTAAGTTTCGCTAATCACGTCATTAGTTTCACCTAAACATGCTAAAGGAAAAAAAATGGGGTTTTGGCTATGTTTGATCCATTTTAACCTATCATATAGTTGTTTTGGTGTTTGTGGTTGATTATGCATATTGTTATGACTGTATGGTATGCTTTATGATTGATTAGAATAGTTGGAATGGTCAAAAACGCCGTCGAGTGGCGTAAACTGCTTGCTGGAAAAAGTGCAGGAAGACATCCGAACCGGATCGGATCGGTTAGGAGGACCCGATCTGAACCCCCACTCGAATTCAGAAGCTTCGATCCGCTCTTACGCTCCACACCCCGATCCGAACAGAGGAGGACAACAAGGACTGGGGAAGCTTCTATCCACTTGCATTTCTCGTGGCATACATCATCCGATTCGACCCGCATGGTCACCTCTGAACCGAACCGACGCATGGTGGATGGAATTGAAGAACCCGACCCGATCCCCTAGAGGCGACGTCTTCCGATCCGAACCGACATATTGGGAGGGAGATCGAGAATCCGACCCGATCCAGTAAAGGGAAGCATTCCGATCCGAACCGAACTAGTGATTAGGGGAAGATCCGAACCGATCCGGTGATGACCAATAACCCGAGATGCAAAGGTAGTCCAAATGGAAGTTAGAGCTCAGGATCCAGTTGGGAACCAATGAGTTCACTTCATGGTTGGACTTTGCTGCGGGACGTGTGCTAAGGAGTTGTCGACGTTCATAACTTCGATTCACCACTGAAAATGGATGATGGGCTACTTATCAGTGCAGTAGAGTCACTATGACTCGAGGGGAAAGGTGATGGTAGCAAGACTACGTTATCAGTGCAGTAGAGTCATTATGACTCGAGGGGCAAAGTGATGCGTAGTAAGACTATGAGCCAGTGCAGTGGGGTCATTGTGACTCCATGGGGAAGAGTGGACATAGTAAAGGATTAGTGAGGCTATGAGCTGGTGCAGTGTGGTCATTGCGACTCCATGGGGCAAAGTGGACATAGCAAAGGATTAGTGGCTATGTATCAGTGCAGTGAAGCCATTTATGACTTCATGGGGCAAAGTGATCATAGCAAAGTATGTTGGGTGATCGAAGTGGTGAATATCGTATGCTTTACACACTGAGTGAGAGTTGTGAGGATGGATGCTATGTTTGATTGTTTGCCATCACTATGACATGCACACCCCCACCCCCATTATCTTTACACCACATGTTATTGGCACCTTAGAGTGTTGTACAGTATGTAGTGCTAACTCTTTGGTTGCAGGTCCAGGTTCAGGTATGGTTTAGTCTACTTGTTATTGTTCTGTTTAGATGCTTATCGCTCATACCAGACTTTATGTTTGACCCAGAGTTTTATGTCTCTTCTTATTACTCTGGGTGCTCACACGAGCAGACTAGAGATTGGTTAGCTGGTGATGCGCGAGTAGCTGATTCGGAGGCGAGCAGGAGGCTTCCACGTATGATATATAGATATTCTCCCTGTGTCGTTGGTGGTCGCTACTTGGGCATTAGTAGTGTACCTCCTTTATCTTGCTTTTGTTTTTGAGACAGTTTGAAAAGTTGTAATAATGTTAGCTTGGATCATAAGCTGTACTTGGATTTTTCGCTGCTATGTTAGTTTGTTTTCAGCTTATGCACTGTCTCACCTGTATTATGTCAAGTATGTTGTCATTATATTTTGTTCCATGCGCTGTGAGACATTTTACAGGTTCCTTGTTAGTTCATTCTCTTCTTCCCTTTCCTTCTGACGATCCGTCCCGTGCTGACCGGACATGTGTACAGCGCACTTTTGAAGTAAATGTCGGTTGGTGCGGGGCGGGCCGTCACAAAATCCATTAGGGCCAAGACAGGTCCACACCGCCCTGGACTTCGTACAGCTATTTCTATGACCACACCGCCCTGGTCTACAGTCAGTAACCCTACCCAGTCCACACTGCGCGGGCTCTAGGATAGGGCCAACCAGTCCACACCGCGCTGGCTCTGGTTCGTCTACATGCCCCCTCTCTCAATGGTGAACCAAAGTTATAGATATCGATAACTCCTTTGCACCCGTCCCGCAGCAAACCCCAACTCTTGAAGTTAACTCTTGGTTCCCATCTGGATACTGAGTGATAACTTTCCGTTTGGAATTCCTTTGCATCTCGGGTTTTGGTCGAATTGGAGTTGCTCTTCAGAAGAGTTCACGATTGTCATCGCGTGGTAGAAGCTCAAATCCAGTTCGGTTTGGGGTCACCATCATGGCTCGGTTCGTGGTCGTCATCGACTTGCGGTCACCATAGGGGTCATGATCACCATGGGGTCGTGGTCACCATAGGGGTCGTGGTCACCATAGGGGTCATGACCATAGGGGTCGTGACCATGGGGGTCGTGACCATGGGGGTCGTGACCATGGGGATCGTGACCACCCTGGGGGTCATCATCACGAACTGAAACCCTATAGTCTTCAAGCAAGCTAATTTTGCAAAAAGACGACGTTTTCAACTATTCCAACTTTCCCATGCAATCATAAAACATACCAAATAGCAGTAGTAACATGTAGAATCAACCAAAAACATTAAAACAAAGATTTCATATGTTAATCAAGATCAAACATACCGAAATCCATGATTTTCCCCCTTAATCCTTCAAATTTCGGAATTAACAAAATAAATCCAAATCAACCCAATTTCATATATGTGACATAAAAAATGATTTTATAATTTATGCATATTTTTCCATAATTTTTGGATGTATAATTTCGCTGATTGTCACTAATCATCCCTAATTAGCACTAATTAGCGTATAAACATTCAAATCACTCACCTTAGCCAATAATTAATGATAGATTTGGAACTTTTACTTATTTGGCTCGGATTCCAATGTGGTGCAACAGCTCTACCTTGAGTTTGGTGTTAATCCGGGTTGATTTAATTAATTAGTGACTAGCTAGAAAGCGATTAGAGAGAGATTTAGACGATGGAAGCCATGATTAAGGTTTGAGAAAGCTGAAACACGGTAGGATCGATAAATCCAAATATTTGGTATTCTGTCATATATATGGAAACCAAATTGATAACTCTATAATAGCTAAAGAAGTGAGACAGAAAAGAGAAAGAAGAAATACTTCTATGAGGTAACTTCAATCAAATGGTCCATACTTTCGAGAAATTTTGTCCAGTAAATAACCGGAAGCAAAATAAGTACTATTATGCTTACTGGTCAAAATCATAAACAGAAATATTTTATAAAGGATTGATTGAAAATAAAAGAAAGAAATCAATAACAATATGAGATACAACATATTTTTGTGACCTAAACCAAAAAAAGAAGAAAAAAAAAGAAGAAAAAAAAACTGCACAACCGTAAATAAAAAATATTTTAAAATACACAATATGTCAAATGAAATCTGCAGTTATTTCAAAAAAAACTGTGATCATTCATCCGTACTTTAGGAAATGTCACATTAGGAATTATAGTAGATAGATCAAACTTAACAAAATTGTATATAAACTTGAAAACTAAGCGTAGGCAAGAATGATAAAAAAAAGCTAAATTGTTTCCTATTTTGTTTGTCATCAGCATTTTTGTCCGGTAAATAATGGAAAGCAAAATAAGTATTGTTATGCTTACTGCTCAAAATCATAAACAGAAATATATTTTTTTAGGATTGATTGAAAATAAAAGAAAGAAATCAATAACCAAAAAAAACCTGCACGGTCGTAAATAAAAAATATTTACAAATACAACAAAATGTCAGTTGAAATATGCAGTTTTAATAACACGAAAGAAAATTGCGAGTTAATTAATATGAGAACAACACGAACAAAGGAGCAATATATTATAGTATAAAGGGAAAAAATGACATAACACCCAACATCATTTCACTAAACTATCTTTTTGATATATGTTGACTAACATAAACAATAACAGAGAATATGATATGGGAAAAGGTCCATGGAATAAAATACATGCACAATGCTATGTCCATCTCTTTATATTTTGATGCAGTGAATCCAGAGTTAAAGCAGAAATATCTGAACCTATCCATAAAACTAATAAATAGTATGGTATTTATCCTGACAATTTCATCATTCTTTTGGCATTTTCGAATTTTTAGTGTCAACTATTGAAAGAAAATGTTTCTATCCTAAATTTGTTATTTTTTCCAATGTCACTATTACCAAAAGGTACTCTCGTATCTTTTATTGTTCAAAACTCTTTGCATTTTGTACCCTTACGAAGATGGAACATCAATTAAATGGAAATGAGAGCGAGAAAACATGATAATGCAAATAGAGGAACACGGCTTTTAATAAACTTCACACGTGCAAAAAATATAATAACACCAAAACAAATATTGCTTGAGACAAAGTACTCCTTACTTGATATTCAAGAAAATAGTAGCTTTATAAAGTCATGTTACAAAATAAAGGCATCGTATATTGCACTGATGTTGTAACTTACTTTATACATAAATACTTAAAAAGAAATTACAATAATAAAATATAGGATGAAAATAAATTTATTCACCGATAATACTGCATAAATCATCCTCATTCATTGTTACAATGACTATTCCCAACTTATTAGCCATTTCACCAAACAGTTGGCCTGCATAAACAAAACAATATTGTTTCATAACTGGAGGCATGTAGTATGATGATGGTAAGCAATAACCATTGGAAAACAAATAAAAATAGAAAATTCACAAAGAACTTACAATATTCAAAGCTTCTCAAAGCTCAAATGTCCATCTAAACTAATCCATGTCCATGCGGTTGTTGCATCCTTATCACAATTATGACTTTCATTTTTCCTGTAGAATAATATAAAATGTTATAGTCCATTACTTCTTCTTTGAAGCGGTTGTTGCATCGTTATTCATAGAAGAACTTACAATATTCAAAGCATTTCAAAGCTCAAATGTCCATCTAAACTAATCCATGTCCATGACTTCTTTGTTGAAGCGGTTGTTGCATCTTTATCACAATTTCGACTTTCGTTTTTCCTGTAGAATATAAAATTTTATAGTCAGTAAATGAAATAAGGGAGCTAAGAATTAACGCCATTAATTTGAAAAGTTTTCAGTTTTGGATAGGAGAAAAATGACGTTGCTTCTTCAAATTGGAAGGGACGTGGGGATGAATCCTTACAGCGTTGATTGTCTGGCTCCTCCTCGTCCCGTAGTTTGTTAACCTGCAGCCAAAAAACATACTTTTATTTGATGATATCGTACATAATTAAAATTGCAAATCAGTAAATGCAAATCCGAATTGAACAATTGAAAAGCAAATCCGAATTGAACGTAGGGAAGAAGGCTAAAGGGTTTTGGTGACGGAACGAATAATGCGGTGATGTAACTAAGCTTGAGGAGATCGTGGGAGCGAGACAATGTTTCGTGTACAAATCGAAGGCGCTCTTTGTCTATGGTTAGATTAAATCCAAGCCATTCTTTGTCTTTTAATAACCAACCCATGCTTTTTGTTATATAGATATCATCATTAGAGTATAACACTTACATCACAGCGGAAATAACGATAGCTATAAAATCCTGAAGCCTCCTGCTCCAAGCTCCATCTAGTGTATCTGTAAATCCTGACTACTTGACTGCCCGTACAAATTTGGGCACCCAAGAGTTTAGGGAAAACAAAACAAAATAAACTCTGGGTTAGTCATGGGACTGGTGTGAGTAAACTCCAACCATTTGGTTTAACTTTTAAAAATCCTTTTCAAAGGAAATGATAATCGTAAGACCAATCCACACACAAACATGGATTGTTTTAACCTTAGGATAACCCAAAATGTTTTGAAATCAATATTTTTCTGATATTATAATAGTATCTAAATACAAATAAATATAATCTAGCAGAAAGCTTGCATCTCACGCTCCACATATATAGTACACAAAAAACCGCGGGCGCTTATTGGATATTGGATTCCGACTTTGACAAGGTATGGGACCACCTGCCGATAGTGTATCTCTAGAGGCGAATACACTGGGTTCAACAAGAACGTCTTGCAACCTGGCCCACACATGACCGACCACTCATTTCGCTTGAGTGTATTGAATATATATCACCAACGGTTGGGAGCTACCCACCGTTTCCCGAAAAGGGACAACATCGAAAATAGATAAAAGAATGAAATGGATTTTCTCTAGGTAGGTGATATGCACCCTAGTGGGGGCGACCCACATAGCCATGCTGCCTCCACGATTTCTGTCATCTCCCGGTTGATGAGGCTTGAGGTCATAACGTATCTTTTGGAACACCTGGCCACCATTCACTTTGAATACCACATCGTCATACCCGCCAAATCACAAATTGATTTCCCTAAAAATACCATGGATATAAATCTAAGAGAAATGAATTCCTCCGCTACCAAACGTAAGTACGTTTGAAGAGATTAACTTACGCGATCTGTTAGATATACTCTGTCAGACATTCGTCCATTCACATTGTCCTGGGACTGGACAAACTGAAGGCACTATTCTGTAAACAGGATAGCCCTTGCATGACTCTATCTTCAATTATCTTCATTATATTTGATCGCAACGCTAACATCCATACATAGTGGTTTTCAGATAATGAATCTGATCTCGGTCTCTCTGTACTGACGATGGAAAAATGATCAAAAACTTCGATAGTTGGTGATTTAACAATCAAAGAAAAATAGGTGTGCAACCAATGGTCGTATTTCCAAATGGAAATCTTACCGAGCAAATCATCAATCAACACTTATCTCCTTTAATTTAATTTATCCTAAATTTATTCATTTCTCCATTTTTATATATTCGTAAATTCTTATTTCTAAATTTAGAAAATATACCTTATTAATCATTGGGAACCATTTCCATATTTACTCCCAATTCTTATTTTCTATATTAGAAAACATATCTGATTCTTATTTGGAAAAACATTTCCAGAACTCTTTCATTAGATTTAAACAGATGTTTAAATATAACGTCGCTATGCAAACTCGAACCATTACACTCATTTACTAGATTCACTTAACCAACCTTCACTATCGAACCTGAACCATTCCTTAGTTAAAACTGAGGCTAATCAAGTTGGGGTATAACTACCTCTCAGACCTTAACTGAACAACAACTCTAACCTCGAAATAGACAAAGTTCATCTTTTAAATCTTTAACAAACTTCCTTACGTAACTCTCGGATTTTATTTACGAATCCCCTTCTTTTAAAGAAATCATTTGATTATAACGACAGTGTTATAATCCCATGTTTCCCAAATAAAATAACTTAAATATAACTTTTCTTTATTAATTTGGATTAATTAATTTATTAAATAAATAAATCTTTATTTAAAAACCGGAAAGTAAATAGCACTTTCCCAAATTTGATTTAATCGAATTTCCACGCATGAGACTCTCTCGAATAATCTCTATTCGATAACTCTTTTTCGAATAACTATATTCGATAACCCTCTCTTTCGCATAACTTATATTCGATTACTCTCTTTCGAATAACTTATATTCGCTAACTCTCTTCTTCGAATACTTATATTCGATAGCTCTCTTCTTCGAATACTTATATTCGATAACTCTCTTATTCGAATACTTATATTCGATAACTCTCTTCTTTAAATACTTATATTCGATAATCAAATATCGGTTTCCAACCGAATACTAATTATCTTGTTGAATCCTGATTAATTCAATATAAAATTCTTTAAAATTATTTTTGAAACATCTGGCTTAGTCGAATTCTAATTACAAATCTTTACGGATTTTATTTAATCCTTTTTACATTTCGAATATCGAAATGGATTTCATCGTTCCTTTTTAAAACAACTCCCAATTTCCTATTTTATATTCACTATTGAATTTACAATCTCAATTATCCACTGATAATTACATTCATATTCATTTATAAACATTGTTTATAAATCACAACACTTGGTTTCTTTATTACACAAGTTATTCATTCGTAACCATTTGAAATTCCATTTCTGTTTAATTTCTATTTCAAAAAAATCCACTTTCCTTTATACATGTGTTATTGGCAAAAACATTTACTTAATTCCATTATTCACATCGAATGTGAATAATATTTCTCTTATATTATCAATTCAATTTGATTTCATATTTAAAAATAATATCTCATTTCCAAATTCTATTTATAGAATTATTTGTACAAAATCTCCTTTTAACTTCTAACACTTAAAATCTCATTTAGATTACCCATTATAAATGCTGAATTCAATTTCCATAAAAATATTGGTGCTACAACCGATTTCTACTTCTCTATATAAGATAGGACTTATATATTCCATTTATCAAAAGATAAATATTTTTATTTAATTTAAAAAATATATTATTTATAAATTAATCTTCCTAATGTATCTGTTAAAACAGATTTCTATTTAAAATCTACTTTGAAAAACATCTTCTCGTTGTTCTTTTAAATCTTGTCAATTCCCTTTTATAATCCTATTTATTTCCCAAAATAATGTCTTTCATATATTTCTTTACTTACTTCTTATTACTTCTATTAAGTAATTTACCCAAAAACGGTCTTTTAAACTTCCATATAACAGTTAACAGTTTTATATAGAAGTTTCTTATTTAATTATCACATATCCCTTCTCTTTATAAAACCTTTTTGATTTCATAAAGTTCCTATTTCAATATACACTTCACAAATTTCTTTTTATAAAACCCTTTTGATTTTATAAACTTTCAAAATTTAATATCCACTTCAAATTTCCTTTTTATATAAAATCCTATGATTTTATATATAAATATTTTATTTCAGTTTATAGTTTGAAATTTCCCTTTTCTCATTTCAGTGTTTCTTATGGTATTAAACATACCATATAACAAGGATCAATACCATCCAAACACACAAAATCAACAACAAATTATATATCACATCATATATCACAATGTAGGGAAAACAGTAAAATAAATGTTGAGGAATCCAGTTGGATCCCTCCAACCAGTTTCTCTGCACCCACAGATGTTAATCAATATAAATAACACGAATATGAGATATTCTGATCAACAGAATCAACATTCGATTAACGATTTATATATATCGTTATCTATATTTTCAACCAATTAACTAGCATTTCAACCAAACAGCCAACACACAACAAACAACCATCATTTTATCAATTCTAAAAATACGTTATAAAAATATAAGTTGAGTAGAGCTAGTGAGATTTACTCACTTTGGATGGTGATCGTTAAATAACGATTATCGGTCATTGATTTGATTCAGGCATTTAATTTCACCATAAATCCAAACGAGCTCCAATTCACTCCCACCCAGTTCCATTGTGTAGCCCTCGTCCATATGGTCCCAATGGGTCTGACCGTTCGAAATTCTGATAAAGTATGTTCAAGATATTCAATTCCGAAGTTTATTTAGCATTTAAATTAAAACAAAAACTTAATTCTATTTTGACTTATAATTGGGCCTTACAACTTTTAAACGGCCCATGCTTACCCTGAAATCCTACCGCAATGAACAGTTATCTTCCTCCAAACGAGCTTTAGGTACCACTCATTTCATTCGCCATTTCAGCAACTTCAGAAAATCAATGCCACTCCCATACTCCATTAAAAATCAAAATACCACCACCTAAATTCATCTCGTCTGCATATCCTCACAATCATACTACCTTCATCAAACTCGACTGTCCCTTTTGAAATCCATCGAACAGGAAAAAACCCCAACTACTGTGCTCGTGTGACATTAGAATGCACTGAAATCCCTCAAATCTTGCTAACAACTGCTAATCGAATCCACAAACCCAAACACATCGATCATTTCTCCAATCGATGCATTGATTTCACGCCAACGTTAACCCTAGCTGCTGTGGTGAACAGCCGAACATCACCAACGTCGAACGTGTTTCAAGTTTCGCAGACCAGTGTGAGGCTATGGCCTTCACAATCTCAAAACAATCGATATTAGCATTTTAGGATTTTTTAAATGATTTGTTTTATATTTTTAGAACTCACGATGGTTTTTCTGTAGAAGAATATTGATGGTGGCGTGAAATGGTATTGACCAGAGGAGAGAAAATTTTAGGGTTAGTGTAGATAAGGTAGTGTATTTATAGGAAAGGTAAAAATATTTTTTTCCATTCGATTACTATATTAATTTCTATCGTATCGCTACTTATATTTGTCCTTAAAAATCCGTATGATCACACAAGATATCCAAAAATCATGAAAATGGGCATGCAGCTACAGTTCGACATTACAGACCCAACGAAACTGGTTTCGTCGTATTCCGACTCCGATTTCACACAGCGTATTTTTAACTGTCAAATTATCGACTGTCTTTCACATTAAAAATCGGTACGGCCACATATTGACTCTAAAAATCACGAAAATTGAAATCTAACAATAATTTAATGTTACGAATCCAACAAAATTGGTTTTGTCGAAAACGGAGTTCGTTTGCAAAAATGGCTATTTTTAAAGCTCTAAATAAACCCATTTAAATATAAATATATTTAAAAATAATTAAATCAAATATTTATAAATAAATATTATCGTATATATTCACATAGAATATAATGCAGCTCCAAAATATACATATCTGGATTTATAACTCCATATTCCAAATCCAGAGTTAAATCGATATTCAATTTATATTAAAAATCCATTTATAATATAAATAAATCATTATAAATTATAAAGGAATTCCTTAGCGACTTTTTGAAAATTGGATTCGGACATAACTCACAATCTTCGTGACGAAATCTCGATTTTTCTCTTCCATTAGGAAAATATACTTCACCAGCTCCGAACGTTTCTTGTCGTAGAAATCAGATTTAAAACGGATTCTGTATACTCAATTGAAGTTCGAATCGACAAACTACGAACTGCAGCACCATTTCAAGCTTGATTTTAATTATAATATAATTATACGTTCAACTGTCGTTTATATAATATATTCGTTAATATAATTCAGCTCTAAACTGAATTATATATTATATATGATCCAATTCACACAACATCGTGAATTCCACTATTTTCGACTATTTCGAAAATTAAATATATTATTCTATTATTTATATTAAATAGATATTCAATATTATTTAATTAAACAACCATTTAAATCTCCAAATCATTATTTAAATAATTAAATAAATTAATTATTATACCATAAAAATACGGGACGTTACATCTGGATATAACTTCCTTATGTTATCCTCAGTTTCCCAAGTACAGTCATTCTCATTGTCACCTCACTGGACCTTAACTAGTTTCATCGTTTTCCTTCGAAGTTGTTTCGTATTGTGTCTGTCAATACGAATCGTTATGTGGCTTCCAACTGCCTTGGATTTTACCTCGATATCATCCAACTGAACTGGTAAAATAGTTATACCAGAATCATGTACGAACTTCATTAACTGAGAAACATGAAATACGTTGTGCACCCACGCCATCTTTTCAGGTAATCCAACTTAATATGCTAAATTCCCAACTCGTTCGAGAACTGGAAACGAACCAACATGCTAACTTACCTCTCCTACCAAATCGAATCACACTCTTCAACAAAGAAATCTTAACAAATACCAAGTCGCCAACAGAGAATTCCAAATCTCTTCGTCTTTTATCAGCATAACTCTTCAACCTATCTTGGACAGCCTTCATTCGCTGTTGAATAACCTTGATCTTATCTAAAGTTTCTCTTATTACATCTGGCCCAAGCACAAATTTCTCACTGGTTACCAACCAACATGATGGTGAGTTGCATAGTCTTCCGTACAAAGCTTCAGATGGATCCATACCAATACTGGACTGATAACTATTATTATATGCGAACTCAACCATATGCAAATGGTCATCCCATGACCTTCTCCCCCCCTAAAATCCAATACATAAGCTCTCAAGAGATCCTCTAACACACGATTCACCCTCTTTGTTTGAATGTCGGCTTGAGGATGGTACATGGTACTGAAATGTAATTCTAACCTTAAGGTCTCTTGTAAGCTCTTCCAAAAGCCACTAGTAAATAATGGATCTCAGTCACTCACAATACCTTTAGGTACTCCATGAAATCTCACTACCCACTTTATATACAGTTCCGCTAATTTAGCTGCCGTTCTATTCGACTTGACCGGTATAAACCTTACATTCTTGGTCAATCGATCCACAATCACCCAAATACTATCATGACCTGATCTAGTCCTTGGTAAACCATCAATGAAATCCATTGAAACTTGTTCCCATTTCCATTTGGGAATTTCCAACGGTTGTAACATACCACTAGGCTTCTTTTACTCGTCTTTAACCAACTGGGAGTTCATGCAATTGGATATAAACTTCTCAACGTCTCTCTTCATCCCTTCCCAGTAGTAGGTCTACTTCATGTCTAGATACATTTTGTTACCATGGGGATGTATAGTCAGTTTCGAGTGATGACACTCTCTAAGCACTTCATCTCTCAATCCATTAACATTGGGTACAACTAGTCTCCCATTATTTCGAAGCCATCCTTCTCGATCAAGTCCATACTTATTCATCACCTCATCGTCGATACCCTTTTCTACCTTGGAGATGATTACCAATAGGTTAGGATCGTCCCTCTGACTGGAATCGATCCGCTCAATCAGAGTTTGCCTAATCGTCAAACTTGCTAACATCTCTGGATCCAATTCGCACATAGGTCTGAAATCATATCCTGCGGTATACTCCAGTTGCTTCCATTCCAGAAACATATCCCCCAATTTGGCATGTCTCCTACTCAATGCATCAGCTACGACATTGCCCTTCCTAGTTGTGCATGCAATATTGAAATCATATGAAGCCAAGAACTCTAAACATCTCTACTGACGAAGATTTAAATCCTTTTGAGAGAAAAGATACTATAATGACTTATGATCGTTAAACAACTTGAATCTTTCTCCCAAGAAATAGTGTCTCCACTTATTTAACACGAACACGATCGCTGCCAATTCCAAATCATGGATAGGATACCTTTTCTCATGCGGTTTCAGTTGCCGACTAGCATAGGCCATAACACTACCGCCTTGCATTAGTACAACACCTAGTCCGGTACCACATGCATCCATGTATACTGTCATCTCTTTGTTCCCTTTAGGAATAACTAACACTGGTGCACATGTTAACTTCTCCTTTAGACTTTTAAATGTATTCTCACATCTTTCGCCCCAAGCAAAAGCTTGATTCTTTTTGGTCAACTGAGTTAACGATGCCGCTATCTTGGAAAGTCTTGAATAAACTTACGATAATATCCAGCTAACCCTAAGAAACTTCTCATGTTTGTTGCATTCTTAGGCGTAGACCAATCCTGCACTGTAGCGACCTTCACAAGGTCCATAACAATACCATTCTATGAAACAACATGGCCCAAGAATCTCACTTCCCTCCACCAGAAGTAACACTTGGAAATTTTTTCTTTCAGTTGGTGCTTCCTCAACACCTCCATCACTATCCTCAAATGTTCCTTATTTTCTTCCTCTATCCTCGAGTAAATCAAGACATCATCCACAAACACAAGAACAAACTTATTTAATTAATCCCAGAAAACCCTATTCATAAGATCCATAAAATATGCGGGTGAATTGGTCAACCCAAATTGCATGATCAACCACTCATAGAATCCAGACGGCATTCGAAATGCCATTTTTGTATACTCTCAGCTTGTAACGACCTGCTTTTTTGCCTGATTCTCATCGGTAATTAAACCAACTAAAATCGTTCACAAACACGGATAGTTATAGGAACTAACATACTTGAACACAACAATAGAACTTTTATTTCATTTCAAAATTTTTACAACATAATTACAAGGAAAATCAGAGTATACCATAAGCTCAGCGGAAACAAATCGAATGCTCTCAGCGAAAGAAGTACAATCCAAAACCTAACTCTTAACATGTTCATGCTTCTTCTAGCAAGCAAGACTGCTCCAAAATTGAAACAACTCGTGTACTAAACCTTCAAAATAAACTACTGACTGCCCGTAAAAAAGTATGGGCACCCAGAGTTTAGGTATGGGAAACAATACGACTGGTGTGAGAACTCAAAACAGTTTATATACATATGGTTTATTTTAAAGTTGGGGTTTCACCAGACCACGCCGCTACGCGGAACGGTTTTACTCCATGTGAACACCCATGCATAGAAATTCGTAATGACTTTGGAAAAATGAAGTCATCATAAGCTCGTCCCATATCACACAATGCAAGCGCACACCAGATGGGCGAGTTTTATCTTATGATAACCAAAAATGATTTCATACGTGAAAGTCCACTTTTAATACTATTATCAGTGCATCGTGTTGAAAAATCATTTTGCAAATAAATACAGAATCATAGCCCCATAACACCAATTGGTTATATTGAATATTGGTATACAATCAAAATCGCATGGTTCGTATTGCAAATTGGGTCTCCAACATGATGGTTCTTGACACGAAAGATCAGTGGATAGAATCATAGCCCCATAACCCCAATTGATTATATTTCATATAGGTATACAATCAAAATCGCATGGCTCGTATTGGAAATTGGGTTTTCAACATGATGGTTCCTGACACCAAAGATCAATCAAGGACACGAAGCTAAATATCTCCCGGTTAACATCCAGACAACGGACACCGAATACATAGCGCAAAAGTATATATCCCGGATAACATCCAGACATCGGACACCGTATATACTCTATTCCCTATGGTTTCAAAATTGGATCCATTCGCCGAAGCTTTCAAATTTCAACAAAGTTTATGTATATGTATACAACCTAACCACCAGTTTACCATCATTTCGGGGTGTGAGGTTCGTCGAAGTCACGATATACACAAAGCTACGCATTAATAAGCCATGCTTTGATCGTCATTTATCTCATTTCATAACTCGAGTGTGTCACATTGTCCATTCACCACATGTCACTAATTTCGATTAATGCATAACCTCTAAGTTCATATGACTCAGAGTCGAGAATAATTCCATTGCCACAAATTCAATATGTATAACATAAATCAGTGCTACACAGTTTATTACAATGTCAGACACACAATCCATAGAATTCCGATCTGGGTTTGAATGGAACAACAATTCGAATGTAACGGCCCGCAAATCCATACTATCTGAGCTGACTAATACAACACACGTCCAACTCAAATAATACAGAAATACGAGTCATTAGGGTTAAGGAAAACAGAAAAGATAGAAGAAGAACAGAAATAACAATACAGAATCTCATAGTGGAACGGATAAACTATATTATATAACATAAGCTTTGAAATACAAAATTTTGTATCATACATACATACCATCATCAGAGCACAATACAATATTTGATACAGCGGAAAAAACTCTAAAATAACTAGCGGTGAAGCCTCCTGCTTCCAACTCCTCCAAGTGTATTTGTAAAAGCCTGAAACACTTGACTGCCCGTACAAATTTGGGCACCCAAGAGTTTAGGTTTTCTGGGCCAGTCATGGGACTAGTGTGAGTAAACTTCAACCATATGGTTTAACTTCAAAAATCTTTTGAAAGAAAAGGATAATAGTAAGACCAGTCCACACAAAAACACAGATGGTTTTTACCTTACTATAACCCCAACCATCTTTGATATCAAATTCCAGTGATATTATAATAATGTCTAATCAAATAAATAACCAAATTGTAGAATGCTTGCATCTCACGCTCTACATACATAGTATAAAATCAAAAACCGTAGGGCGCTTATTGGAGATTGGATTCCAACTATGACAAGGTATGGGACCACCTTCCGATGATGTATCTCTAGAGGCGAATACACCTGGGTTCAACAAGAACGTCTTGCAACCCGGCCCACAATGACCGACCACTCATTTCGCTTGAGCCTATCGAATGTATATCACCAACGGTTGGGCTCAAACCACCGTTTCCTAAAAAGGGATAGCATCGAAATAGATTAAAGAAGTAAATGGAATTTCTCTTGACAAGTGATTATACACCCTAATGGGAGCGACCCAGCCATGCTACCTGCCCGTTTTTGTCATTTCCCGGTTGTGAGGTTTGAGGCTACGTCTATCTGGTCACCATACACTTTGAATGTCACATCGTCAAACCCGTCAAATCACTAGTTGATCTTCCCAAAAATATTACGGGTATAAAAGCTAAGAGAAACGAATTTCTCCGCCACCAGACGTAATACCTTGAAAAGATCGTCTTATGTGACCGTTAGGAATACTCTGTCAGACATTTGTCCATACAAGTTGTCCTGGGACTGGACAAACATAACAGCTCATTGAATTTCACTCTGTCTTCGGTTATCTTCAACATAATCTAATTTGCAACTACTATGCCTATATGGAGTTGTTTTCAGATATTAAATCCAACCGGTCTCTCCGTATCGACAACGATGGTAAAAAAATTGATAGTCGTTGTTTTAACTATCAAAGGAAAAATAAACATCCATCAAACAATTTCGCATGGCCCTTTCTAATATTTCATTTTTAATTCATTTTCTTAGCGAATTCTATAAATATTGTTATATCAATTTCTATTATCAAAATTTCTTAAAAATATTCTAACTACTTAAATTTCCGGAAAAATTCGCCATAACCTCCTTTGTACCGGCAAATAGTTCAAACCTCAACTCACCTCTCTAGGCCTTTTCCTTTCAAAAAAATAATAAAAAAAACCAAGTAGCTTGCCGATTCGGCGCATAAAACCTCATATGGAAATTGAAACATGTACCTTTTGTCGGGCACTTAATATATTCTTCATACTCTCTTCATATTCTCCATCCAACACATGTTTGACATATATACGCCCATTTCCCAATTCAATCCAAATCAGTTCAACACTTTTTACTTTAATCGCCTTGAATTTGCTAACTAATTTTCTAATTAGCTTCTTGGCTTAACCTATTTTTAATTTGAACATATTGCGTTCAATACATATCCATTCGCTTACCCATAAATCAACCCTAAATCCCTTGCTAGTTTTCAAATTCAAATCCAAGTTCTTATTCGAAATTCCAATTTCAATTAATAAAATCAATTCATTTAAACTAAACTAAGTTTAAATCAAAACCCTATTCACTAATTCCTTTTGAAATTAGTTAACTTTATTCAGTAAATTAAAAATCTAATTTTTGTATTAAAATCACTTTATCTATTCCACTTGAGTTCATATTTAATTTATAACTCAAACTGGATTTTTTTCTATTGGAAATTCGGGTTTATATATTCACTCAAAATCCTTAAAATTTATTTAATAAATCATTATGGCTTAAAGCGATTATGGCGCTGTTTTTCTAAAAATTTGATTTTGATATAACTCAAAATCTATATGACGAAATCTATATTTTTCTCTTCCATTAGAAAACAATCATTCAGTAGGTCCGGGCATTTCTTGTTTCATCGAATTCCGACTTAATTTGAGTTCTACATACTCAATTGAAGTTCGAATCGTCAATTTACGAACTGCCGCGCTGCAGCGAGTTCGTTTGAATTTAATTTAATTATAAACATTTAAAACTTCGTTTATAAAATAATTTCAACTCCATTTCCAATAAATCGAATCCACTATCCAAAACTACCTTAACAATTCAGAGTATTGAACTCGTTGATTATTTCGTATTCATAACTCGGTTACGAATTTATTTAAACTCAATCATATTATAATAGATTTCAATTCCCTGGAAATAAATTATTATATAACCCAGCGGCTTTATCCAACTTCACATTTCGAAGATTACAACTAATTTCAAGATAAACTCGTTTCAATATCCTTTAACCATTACAATCTAATATCATCCCTTGATAATAGTGAAGCCATTCAAGTTAAGGTATTTTATTTACCTCTCAGACCTTGACCGACAACGTTCTTATCGTGAGATAGATAAAAGCTTGTAATACACAACCCTGATTTAAATCTCGCCTTCTACTCACTTTCTTACATTTGGAAATCTATACCAAATTACTCGATGAAAATTTTCTTCATCACGTTTATAAACGTGATTTATTAGTTAACTTACTTATTAAAACAAATTTCCATTTTAACAAGCTATTTGAAACTCAAATACCATTTGGAATATTTTACTTGATAACTTATATAAATATATTTATATAAATTAACATGGAATCGATTTTTATATTTAAAATCTAAAATTTCAATTTAATACAACGCCAACATATTTTGGAAATAAATCCTATTTCAATAAATTTGACCTACTTGAATCCTAACCATAAATCCAAATGGATTTATTTCAATTTAATTACATTTCGAACATCGAAAAATAGATTCCATTGTTTTCTTTGCAAAACGATTCTATTTGCCCCTTTTTAAACTTATACTTGAATTTAAATTTATAAATTTTCCAATGATAATCTTTCTCCTTTATCATTTAAAATTTCCACTTCTTTTTTTAAATATTAAAACAAGTTTCCAAATTCAATTTCTATTTCAGAAAATAAATCCCCTTTTCCAAATTAACACTTGAGTTTCCATTTCTAAAATATCCAATGATAATTTTTCTATCTAATCATAAACATTGTTTAAAAATTTGATTACTTGTTTTATTATTAAAACAAGTTATAATTTCTAATCCATTCAAAATTCCATTTCTATTCTGAAAGTAAAATTTCCCTTTAATTCTAAAAATCCCTTTTTGATATTTTTAAATATAAATATTTAGGGCCAGTGATATTTAATCATCCAAATAAACAAACCTCAACTCAATTCAATCATCACACATATATAAGTATGTAAACAGTAATAAATAAATTTGAGCAATCCAGTTGGATCCCTCCAACCTGTTTTCCCTGCATCCATAGATGTTAGTCAACAAAAAAATACCAATCCTGCTTCAAGGCAGGATATCGCGGTATAAAAGGGGATCCACTTATGTACGTGGGCGTAGGGTCATCCGCTAATGATACTGCGGGCATCCGCTAATAGTATTGCGGGAAATATCCAATAACCACATTAATTCGACAATTCATTCATGCACCCAAGCAACCAACAAATTTATTTTTACGATAAAAATAAATTTAAATATAAAACTGTGAGTGAGATTTACTCACCTGATTTCATTTGCGTTGAATATCCCGATTTTATATGCCATACCGTCTCGGCTACGCATATACTTGAATCGTCTTCACTGAACATATTCCTTGGTACTTTGTAAATTAATCGATAAATTTTCCGAATCATTCCAAAGCCGAAATCAGCCCCAACACTGTCATTTCCCATTCGGCATTCCATCGACCACTTCGTAGACAACTCCATACCATTTTACCACCATTCGAACCCTCAAGCTCCTCAAATCCGAACTTCCCAATTTAACACCAGCAAATACACAGACCAACGCCTCCAACTAACATGTCCAACTCCCCTATATTTCATTGTATTACCGTTGTCACTTCACTTTCCCATTGTCTTGCCTTCATCAAACTAAACTCGATGCCTCTAATCACAAGAAGCTGCACCCCCTCCTCACTGCTTTTGCTGTAGTAACAGACACAACTCAAGATCGAGCTTTAATCCCAGAAATGCTATTGTCGTTGCCTCAAAATTCACAGTCCATCTCCGATCAGTAGAAATCCTCTAGTCAGAAGCCCACTGCCAGAATCTACTGTACCCCAAAAATCGAACTCCAACTGTTCATTCATCCTCCCAAATCCAAGACCGAACTTCCCCAAACTTCATTGCCGAACTAAGCAACCCAGTTCACTCATTCTGGTGCCAGCATTCAACTGTCGAACCTTTCCCAAGTTGTCCCATTCGTTGTCAATTACCTCGAACTCCACTCCATTATTCACCAAATCGATCTAACCCTAGAACCACGCTAGCCTCTCCCGTTCAACCACTGGTCCTTCCACCAAAATCTCAACTTCATCCACCACCTGAGAACAACGACTCCTGAAACGCGAGTTCGAATCCAACCACAATTCCGTCTACATCAGTATCGAACCAAGTTACAACCCTTCGAACACGCAACCGAAGATCAGCTCGTCTTCCATGAAATCGCGACACCTTAATGAACGAGGAGGAATCAAATCAAGGCTTTTAGAAATTGATTCGTACTATTTATTTGGATTCGCCCCTCTTTCGATTTTAACAGCGAAAGGAGAATTAGTTTTAGAGATTTAGGACTTGAAATTATTGGATTTCATTCGTATATGATTTTATACAAATCATTGAAGATTTTAAATGGAGGAAAGGCTTTGATTTTTCTCTTTTGAGAAACGAAATGGCAAAGGGGGTATCGGCTGTTATATAGACCAAGAGAAGGAAACAATCGTACATGTTAATTAAAGGGATGTCTACCTAAAGTACAGACAACAATTAAATTGATTTGATTTAAGAAGATTTTTATCCTTTTTAAACAGATATCGATTTGATCTCATGCTTATCCACTAAAATAATATCGGGGTTTATAACTCGACATCACGAACCGCTATTTTAACCTACCGACCGACGTTTAAATATTATAACACTATTCTGAACTCAACAGAATATATTCTGAAATTTAATTTGAATGTATATATAGAATAACCATATTAAATTTATATAAATAATTTAAACTCAGGAAGAATCAATTCTCTGAAAATAAAATATTTTTATTATCGTCTATATTCAAATACAATTAATACTAATCATCTGAATTGTTTTAATTCAGTTTTTAACTTCGATTCCAATTATATTTCGTATTACGGTAATTTAATATATTAAATCGAAATTGATTTTTAAATCGATAACTAAATATAAAAGTTCATTTATGTAACAACCCGCAAAATCTGGGCCAGTTTAAAATTTTTATTTTGGCAAATTTAGCGAAGTTTGAACATTTAAAATAGATTATTTTAAATAAAATCGACGAGAAATATATTTTGAATATAATTCGACGTATATATTATACGCGTCGTCGTTAGAATAAATAATATTTATATATAATTATAAATAGAATTGAAAATGGCGCGGTAGTTCGATAATTCGATTTCAAACTTCAATTGAATGTACCGGGTGCAAACCAATCCGGATTTTAGTGAAACCAAAAACAATAGGATCTAATTGATGATACCTTTCCAACGAATCCGAAAGATCAAAATTTCGTAGCGAGAATCAAAAGATAAGTCCAGTTGAAAATTCTGAATAGTCGCTATGGAATTCAGGCCCTTAAAAATGGACATTTTGCAAATGACCTCGGATTTCGACGAAACCACTTTTGTTGGGTCCGTGATGTCAGGTTATTGCTAGGTTTCAAATTTCATAATTTTTCGAATCAATATGTGAGCGTGGCAAAGGAAAACGCGTTTGACCAGTTTCTGTTGAATTTAATCGACGGGAAATTGGCCATTTTTCAAACGGTCTCAGAATTCGACGAAACTAGTTTTGTTAGGACCGTATCGTCAATACGAAGCTAGAAAATATTTTTCTGGAATTTTTCTAGTTAGTATGTGACCCCGGTAATTTGAAATGTACGTTTAAAATTCAATATAGAGATTTAAATGAAAATTCAAAAGGAAACTGATTGTAACGATCAAATCAGCTTGCGATACATATCCCATTGTGTTCAGAATGGGGGTAAAACGCTATGGGCGACAGGCGGTGGGCCTCGTTTCGAGTTCGTATGCAAAAGTCAACTTTTTCGAATAAAATAAAAAATATATATAAAATAATAAAATAATTTTAATTCCCTTTCTCCCCCTTTTCCTTATGCTTGCCCCCCCCCCGGTCATT
The DNA here is from genome assembly GCA_030737875.1 of Allium sativum. Taxonomy (NCBI): domain Eukaryota; kingdom Viridiplantae; phylum Streptophyta; class Magnoliopsida; order Asparagales; family Amaryllidaceae; genus Allium; species Allium sativum. Next base: position 971,797,013 of record CM060915.1, on the reverse strand, counting down.
ATAATTTCAAATCAGAAAAAAAAAAAGAAAAAAAAAACCCTTAATCGAATCGCGCCAGCCCCACCTCGTCTCGACGCCGACGAAGAACCCTACCACCGCCTCCATCGATCGAAGACCGCCTCCCCGTTCGAACCCCGAGAACCCTCGAAGCCACCTGTCTCCGTCGAAGCTCGAAGCCGCCACCTCGTTCGAAGCCCTAGCGCCGCCCCTCGAAGCCAGAAGCCCTCCGACGATCTGCAGAAACCCCCCCCACCCCTCTGTAAGTATTTTGCTATTTTATTTTAATAATTTAAAAACTGTTTTTATATAAAGATAAAACTGTTTTTTTATATAAAGATAAAACTGTTTTTTTTATGAAGATAAAACTGTTTTTTTTATGAAGATAAAACTGTTTTTTTTTATGAAGATTAAACTGTTTTTTTTATGAAGATAAAACTGTTTTTTTTATGAAGATTAAACTGTTTTTTTTTTATGAAGATTAAACTGTTTTTTTTATGAAGATTAAACTGTTTTTTTTAAGAGTATATAAACTGATTTTATAAAAGAATAAAAGCTGATTTTATAAGATTTTAAATAAACTGATTTTATAAAACCTTTTAAAAACTGATTTTTAGAAAAGATAAAACTGATTTTTTTTAGGATTTTAAAAACTGAAACTGTTTTAAATATAAAGAAATAAAACTGAAACTGTTTTAAAAATAAAGAAATAAAACTGAAACTGTTTTAAAAAATAAAGAAATAAAACTGATTTTTATTTTATCTACGTTGAGATAAAGTGTTTAGATTTAAAAAGGTGAAATCTTTAGATTTAAAAAGGTGAAATCTTTAAATTTAAAAAGGCGAAATCTTTATATAGAAAATAGCGTGATAAAAATATGATTTTTATATATTGAACTTCGATAGAAAAATAGAATGTTTATATATTGAACTTCGATAGAAAAATGTGATTTTTATATATTGAACTTCGATAGAAAAATATGATTTTTATATATTGAACTTCGATAGAAAAATATGATTTTTATATATTGAACTTCGATAGAAAAATATGATTTTTATATATTGAACTTCGGTAGAAAAATAGAATGTTTATATATTGAACTTCGATAGAAAAATGTGATTTTTATATATTGAACTTCGATATAAAAATATGATTTTTATATATTGAACTTCGAACTAAAAATTCGATTTTTATATATTGAATAACGAAATAAAAATGTGATTTTTATATATTGAACTTCGATATAAAAATATGATTTTTATATATTGAACTTCGAACTAAAAATTCGATTTTTATATATTGAATAACGAAATAAAAATATGATTTTTATATATTGAATAGCGAAGTAAAAATTCGATTTTTACATATGTAGTGGCTACGGGCAACGAAGATGACGAAAAGGCAAGAACGTTGAAGATTTCCTGCAAAGGAAGAGCCGTGGAGCTAGGATAGCTATATGTGAGAATTTCTCACCTTTCACTTTATTTTCTAGTTATATATATATACTAGGATGCAGACGGTGCTTAGTAGCACCCGACACAATCGTCCACAGACCATGGACTTGTTTGTTTGGTTGCATAGATTAGTTATATGATGTGATTTGAATTTGGTTGTTTGGTGATTTGATTGATGTGTGAATGGCGTGGGCCTTCACTAGACCGGGGATAAGGCTAGGCCTTGTCCCGTTTCTAGTATCGTGCCGTTATGCCGCCGAAATTTTCTAAAATATGTTAGAAAAATAAAAATATCATTTTTATTGAATAAATGAATTGAATAGAAATTCACATGTTGGAATAAAATGTTTTATCGTTAAAAATATAATTTTTAACGTGAATGTGAATAAATAAATATTCATTTACAAACCAGACGGTTTGTTTATGTACACTTATTTGAATGACATTGATTGGGACGATAAATTTTACACATCGCCCAACTGCACAACTAAAATCTGTGTTTGGTTGTTTGAAACCCCACACGGGTGTTGGGATGAAATATGAATTTCACTCATCCTGATTGATTAAATATGTCGATCGATTGATTGACAGGCCGTTATAAGCGTTGAATATCTATATTTGATGCTTATACAGTGTAGTGCACTTTGGTTGATGGTTGATTATTTTTCAATGCTATTATATACATGCGTTGTATGGAAATCCATATAATTAATTTTATATGGTAATTGATTGGGCCTCATTCCAATTTGAAAAATAAAGAATATTTGAAAATAGAAATTTATGAAGTCGTGTTGATTAAGTTTGACGCCATTTTGACGTGAACGATATTTATATTGAATTGAAAACGATTTCGAAATGAAGTGAATTGAAAACGATTTCGAAATGAATTGAATTGAAAACGATTTCGAAATGAATTGAATTGAAAACGATTTCGAAATGAATTGAATTGAAAACGAATTCGAATTGAATTGAAATGAATTCAAATTGAATTGAAATTTGAATTGAATAGAAATGAATTTTAAAACGAATTTATAAAGAAGAATTCAATTTTGATTTGAATTGAAATGGAAGTTGAAAATGTTTTTGAAACGAATTCAAAACTATTTATATAATTCGTTTTAAATAGAAATCGATGAAGTATATATTATATATATTATATATATAATATAATGACCTGAATAGAACGCGCCGCGCCGCGGCAGTTCGTGAATTTCGACCATTTATTTCAAACGGACATTACGGGAGATCCGACCGTCGGATTCTCCTAAAACCGGAACCGTTGGGTTCGTGTCGAAAAGAGCTTTCTAACGAATGTGACAAATTAGAAATCTAACGGTTGGATTTGGAATTATGTCCAAATCAAATTTGAAAAAGGTCGCTATAAGTGCAGTTCGATGGCCATTGATGGAAATCGACTGTACGGGCCTTGATAAAATTATTAAAAATAGTAATAATTTGTGTAAAATCATAAGAAATGATTTGTGAAGATTTGGGATGAAAAACTCCATATTTGAAAAGATAAAAATAGATTTTTATCGAAATGAACTAGTTTTGAACTAGAATTATAATTCTATTTATTTTTAAATAAATAAATTGAATTTGAAAAGGGTTTTGAAAATAACCAAAATTTCCAATGATTGCATTGGAGTGGATTTGAATTAAAATTGTCTTCGGAATATTTCGATGTTGGAATTCGTGATTATACAGATGTTGTTATGGAAATTTGAAAGATATATATTTATATCGTTATTTCTAATACGACATTTGTTAGTCGTAGAATTTGATATTGAATATAAGCCGATATATTTTCTATTCAGAGCCTTGTATTGAATATCAAATGTGATTTGGGTTTGTCGCGAATGGTGTCTTCACTAACACTGTTCTTGAACCTAGTTGTGAGAAGATTAAATCTTTTTATTTAGATTTAATGAAGTGTACCAATTAAACGATATTTAATTGGAATTGAATTGGTATTGATTTTTGGGTTTATCGTGAACAGTGTTTTAAATAACACTTGTTCTTTAACCCGATAATTAATGGAATGTGATTTTGGGTTTATCGTGAACCGTGTTTTAAATGACACTGATTCTTTAACCCAGTTAAAGATTAAAACTAAGTGGAGTTTTAATGAATCTTTAATTAGATTGAGATGATCGAAAATGGAGTATCACCAGTTTTGCTCCAGGTGATGGTTAAGTCTTTAATTAGATTTGAACGTGAAATGGTAATTGAATTTACCGATAACACCGTGGTGTTAGATATGAAGTATTACCAGTTTTACTTCATGGGATGAATAGGTTGGGATTGGGAAATAAAATAAATGATTACTTCGGTGTGGTTCGCTAATCCCGACTAGTTTGAATTGATATTCAAAGGAGATTAAAGAATAAATTTAAAGAATTTATCTTGGATAAAATTAATGGGAACTTTTCCCAAAGCATAAGAATATTGGAATAAAAGGATATTCTGAATTGGGATGAGGCGTATGTTGTGTTTGTGTAACACTTTTAAAATATATACGCGAGTTATTCAGAAAGACCGGGTTTATCCCATTCTGAATAACTGTTTCGACGTGGTGTCGAAGATGAAGACGGTGGTCGAAGACCGGAAGTCTTCACGTCGTTTGGGTGATAACTGATGATCTTGATTGGGCTGTACACCCAAGAAGATGGAAACAGTTGGTGATCGTCCAGACGTACTTGGAGATCGATGGATATGCGGGGTACTAGGTGCCTCCGGTTTCGTTCAGACCCAGAACGGACTTGTAAATGGACTGTGTGTCTGACATTGGATTTTAGTCCGTGTGATTGATCTCTATTAAATATATATCTGTTTGGCGGCGGAGAATTTATTCTCTTGCTTAACGCCCTTCTCTGAGACGTACGAGCTCAGGGGTTATATATTGATGGATATCAAACGCATGGAGTGAATTGCCTGTGTGGCATGCCTAAGGGGCAATTGATCGAGGCTTCTGTTGAAAAGCAAAGTCTTGTGGTGATGATCAAAGCACAGCCTGTGTGGCACAACTTTGTGTAACGTGAATTCGCGAGCCTCGCACCCCGGTTGTGAACCAAAAACGGGAGAGGACGTCAGGGAAGGCATGCGTTTCTTTCTAGCTAGAAGTGGCGTCAGTGGTTTTACACGCCCTGACGAGTTTGACTTATGTGGTTGTTGCTGTTGCGAGGCGCCTCGGTTATATCGGTTTCGGCCGATGCATTCTGGTCGGCAGACGGACCAGACTTACACCCCATAGGGTGGGGAGATGCATGTTCAGGGTTTAAGTTTAATACACATCGGTGGACTGGCCCTGAGGATCCAAGGCTTGACTGAGTACTTTCCTGAGGCTCGGGCTAGAGAGTCTCGAAGTCGGTGAGGACTATCTTTTGCCTCGGTTCATAGATGGAAACCCAATTTCCAAATACGTGACATGTGCGGTTTTAATTGTAGAACTAGTATGGCGACATGATATATGGTACTCATGCCGCCTATGATTGATACTTATGATTTGAAGTTGTTTTATACACTATGCAATTATAATAGTATCAAATGATTTGTTTTAAACGTATCAAGCATACTTTGGCTGTTATAAGGGAAAACCCTATCCTCGACTGCGTTGCATTGTGTGATGGGACCTGGGTCTTATAACAGCTTCATTTTTCCTTATTTAGCATTGCGCTGTTTGTTATATGCACTGGTATTCTTGGGAGGAAACCCGTTCCGTGTTATACGGCGTGGTCCCTTGATTTACCTAACTTTTAAAATAAAGAATAATAACTGTTTTAGTTCTCACACCAGTCACATGACTGACCTGGAGTTTACTGTTTTAACCTAAACTCTGGGTGCCCTTATTTTTGACACGGGCAGCTAGTAGTTTTGGTTTTGCAGATTTATATTCACAGGATCCTGGTTTACAGCTGGAACGATATCCGGAAAGCTTTGTATCCGTATATCTCTTCTAGTTGTGTATTGTATTATTTTCCGCTGCTATGTATTTAAATGTAATTTAAATCTCTGATATTTCTGTGTAATATTCATTTATACTCTGTATATTCTTGTAATCTGGTGCACTGTTGTAATATATAGTGAAATGTTCTTCTGTATGTGTTCTGTTGTGGTTTGTTCTCGAACTATCCGACGCTTTCCTTTACGGGGAAGTTGCGGGTTTTTACACGTGGTATCAGAGCTTTGGTTTACAAAGCAGAGAACAAGGCACATTAGAACCATATGAAAGAATTCATCAGATATTGGGTTAGTAATATCCAATTAGAATGACTCGTTAGAGATGGGATCAGTAGTATCCTAGAACGAGTGTGAAGAGTATATTTTTCAAATGAAAACAAATTTTTGTTTTGAAAATTTAAATCAATTATTCGTATTTGATTATCTATTTATATTGATATGGACAATCCAGTATATATAGATTTTGCGTATGCGTCTGATCCGCGTGTATTCGAAATTTTAATATACTGGATAGATATAGAATTACGCTCTAGTCGCCCGGGGGTGATTCTGATGATTGATATATCATCATCAGAATTTATATTCGAGTGACGAACGTGTAATATCTATATATTTCCATTAGACTGGTGTGAGAACCAAAATTAGATAAGGCCTATTGTTGTGAATTGGCATCAAAAATCTGATTTTTGTATATGTATCAAAATTATGAATTTGAAACTCTAATTCACCAATTGATTGATGTTTGTGTTGTTTGTTTAATTGTTTGATAATTTTGAACCATTTAGCCTAATTGAATCAAATATTGGATTATATTGAAAATTGGTCGCATTTGCTTGCATACATGTATATCTTTTGAACAGGTCATAGCAAGGAGGCTAGAGCCAGAGAATAAAATTTGTTTGCCCGACAAATAGGTACATGTTTACTACAATAATTTCCTGTTTTGTTTGGGTGATGATGATTTTGTGAGCCTATTGGCTAGCCGCTTGGCTTTTTCTTTTTCTTTTTGAGATCTGAAGGACCGGGGAAGCTATTTGAAATTCCCCGATGCTCCCGGTGCAGGGGAGGTTATGGCGAAATTTTTCAAAAATTTAGGGTGTTAGCCAAATTTTTGAAGTTTTGAAAATTCTCAGAAACTAAAGAGTTGGAGAATGGAAGCCAGATCGAACGTAGAGTTGATTAATCAAACCACTTTCGACTTTGTTCCTTTTTGGGGACGAAAAGTTTTAAGTGGGGGAGATTGTAACAACCCGCAAAATCTGGGCCAGTTTAAAATTTTTATTTTGGCAAATTTAGCGAAGTTTGAACATTTAAAATAGATTATTTTAAATAAAATCGACGAGAAATATATTTTGAATATAATTCGACGTATATATTATACGCGTCGTCGTTAGAATAAATAATATTTATATATAATTATAAATAGAATTGAAAATGGCGCGGTAGTTCGATAATTCGATTTCAAACTTCAATTGAATGTACCGGGTGCAAACCAATCCGGATTTTAGTGAAACCAAAAACAATAGGATCTAATTGATGATACCTTTCCAACGAATCCGAAAGATCAAAATTTCGTAGCGAGAATCAAAAGATAAGTCCAGTTGAAAATTCTGAATAGTCGCTATGGAATTCAGGCCCTTAAAAATGGACATTTTGCAAATGACCTCGGATTTCGACGAAACCACTTTTGTTGGGTCCGTGATGTCAGGTTATTGCTAGGTTTCAAATTTTATAATTTTTCGAATCAATATGTGAGCGTGGCAAAGGAAAACGCGTTTGACCAGTTTCTATTGAATTTAATCGACGGGAAATTGGCCATTTTTCAAACGGTCTCAGAATTCGACGAAACTAGTTTTGTTAGGACCGTATCGTCAATACGAAGCTAGAAAATATTTTTCTGGAATTTTTCTAGTTAGTATGTGACCCCGGTAATTTGAAATGTACGTTTAAAATTCAATATAGAGATTTAAATGAAAATTCAAAAGGAAACTGATTGTAACGATCGAATCAGCTTGCGATACATATCCCATTGTGTTCAGAATGGGGGTAAAACGCTATGGGCGACAGGCGGTGGGCCTCGTTTCGAGTTCGTATGCAAAAGTCAACTTTTTCGAATAAAAAAATATATATATAAAATAATAAAATAATTTTAATTCCCTTTCTCCCCCTTTTCCTTCTGCTTGCCCCCCCCCCCCCCCGTTCATTATAATTTCAAATCAGAAAAAAAAGAAAACCCTTAATCGAATCGCGCCAGCCCCACCTCGTCTCGACGCCGACGAAGAACCCTACCACCGCCTCCATCGATCGAAGACCGCCTCCCCGTTCGAACCCCGAGAACCCTCGAAGCCACCTGTCTCCGTCAAAGCTCGAAGCCGCCACCTCGTTCGAAGCCCTAGCGCCGCCCCTCGAAGCCAGAAGCCCTCCGACGATCTGCAGAAAACCCCCCCTCTGTAAGTATTTTGCTATTTTATTTTAATAATTTAAAAACTGTTTTTATATAAAGATAAATCTGTTTTTTTATATGAAGATAAAACTATTTTTTTTATGAAGATAAAACTGTTTTTTTTATGAAGATTAAACTGTTTTTTTTATGAAGATAAAACTGTTTTTTTTATGAAGATTAAACTGTTTTTTTTATGAAGATTAAACTGTTTTTTTTATGAAGATTAAACTGTTTTTTTTAAGAGTATATAAACTGATTTTATAAAAGAATAAAAGCTGATTTTATAAGATTTTAAATAAACTGATTTTATAAAACCTTTTAAAAACTGATTTTTAGAAAAGATAAAACTGATTTTTTTTAGGATTTTAAAAACTGAAACTGTTAAAAATATAAAGAAATAAAACTGAAACTGTTTTAAAAATAAAGAAATAAAACTGAAACTGTTTTAAAAAAATAAAGAAATAAAACTGATTTTTATTTTATCTACGTTGAGATAAAGTGTTTAGATTTAAAAAGGTGAAATCTTTAGATTTAAAAAGGTGAAATCTTTAAATTTAAAAAGGCGAAATCTTTATATAGAAAATAGCGTGATAAAAATATGATTTTTATATATTGAACTTCGATAGAAAAATAGAATGTTTATATATTGAACTTCGATAGAAAAATGTGATTTTTATATATTGAACTTCGATAGAAAAATATGATTTTTATATATTGAACTTCGATAGAAAAATATGATTTTTATATATTGAACTTCGATAGAAAAATAGAATGTTTATATATTGAACTTCGATAGAAAAATGTGATTTTTATATATTGAACTTCGATATAAAAATATGATTTTTATATATTGAACTTCGAACTAAAAATTCGATTTTTATATATTGAATAACGAAATAAAAATGTGATTTTTATATATTGAACTTCGATATAAAAATATGATTTTTATATATTGAACTTCGAACTAAAAATTCGATTTTTATATATTGAATAACGAAATAAAAATATGATTTTTATATATTGAATAGCGAAGTAAAAATTCAATTTTTACATATGTAGTGGCTACGGGCAACGAAGATGACGAAAAGGCAAGAACGTTGAAGATTTCCTGCAAAGGAAGAGCCGTGGAGCTAGGATAGCTATATGTGAGAATTTCTCACCTTTCACTTTATTTTCTAGTTATATATATATACTAGGATGCAGACGGTGCTTAGTAGCACCCGACACAATCGTCCACAGACCATGGACTTGTTTGTTTGGTTGCATAGATTAGTTATATGATGTGATTTGAATTTGGTTGTTTGGTGATTTGATTGATGTGTGAATGGCGTGGGCCTTCACTAGACCGGGGATAAGGCTAGGCCTTGTCCCGTTTCTAGTATCGTGCCGTTATGCCGCCGAAATTTTCTAAAATATGTTAGAAAAATAAAAATATCATTTTTATTGAATAAATGAATTGAATAGAAATTCACATGTTGGAATAAAATGTTTTATCGTTAAAAATATAATTTTTAACGTGAATGTGAATAAATAAATATTCATTTACAAACCAGACGGTTTGTTTATGTACACTTATTTGAATGACATTGATTGGGACGATAAATTTTACACATTGCCCAACTGCACAACTAAAATCTGTGTTTGGTTGTTTGAAACCCCACACGGGTGTTGGGATGAAATATGAATTTCACTCATCCTGATTGATTAAATATGTCGATCGATTGATTGACAGGCCGTTATAAGCGTTGAATATCTATATTTGATGCTTATACAGTGTAGTGCACTTTGGTTGATGGTTGATTATTTTTCAATGCTATTATATACATGCGTTGTATGGAAATCCATATAATTAATTTTATATGGTAATTGATTGGGCCTCATTCCAATTTGAAAAATAAAGAATATTTGAAAATAGAAATTTATGAAGTCGTGTTGATTAAGTTTGACGCCATTTTGACGTGAACGATATTTATATTGAATTGAAAACGATTTCGAAATGAAGTGAATTGAAAACGATTTCGAAATGAATTGAATTGAAAACGATTTAGAAATGAATTGAATTGAAAACGATTTCGAAATGAATTGAATTGAAAACGAATTCGAATTGAATTGAAAGTGAATTGAAATGAATTCAAATTGAATTGAAATTTGAATTGAATAGAAATGAATTTTAAAACGAATTTATAAAGAAGAATTCAATTTTGATTTGAATTGAAATGGAAGTTGAAAATGTTTTTGAAACGAATTCAAAACTATTTATATAATTCGTTTTAAATAGAAATCGACGAAGTATATATTATATATATTATATATATATAATATAATGGCCTGAATAGAACGCGCCGCGCCGCGGTAGTTCGTGAATTTCGGCCGTTTATTTCAAACGGACATTACGGGAGATCCGACCGTCGGATTCTCCTAAAACCGGAACCGTTGGGTTCGTGTCGAAAAGAGCTTTCTAACGAATGTGAGAAATTAGAAATCTAACGGTTGGATTTGGAATTATGTCCAAATCAAATTTGAAAAAGGTCGCTATAAGTGCAGTTCGATGGCCATTGATGGAAATCGACTGTACGGGCCTTGATAAAATTATTAAAAATAGTAATAATTTGTGTAAAATCATAAGAAATGATTTGTGAAGATTTGGGATGAAAAACTCCATATTTGAAAAGATAAAAATAGATTTTTATCGAAATGAACTAGTTTTGAACTAGAATTATAATTCTATTTATTTTTAAATAAATAAATTGAATTTGAAAAGGGTTTTGAAAATAACCAAAATTTCCAATGATTGCATTGGAGTGGATTTGAATTGAAATTGTCTTCGGAATATTTCGATGTTGGAATTCGTGATTATACAGATGTTGTTATGGAAATTTGAAAGATATATATTTATATCGTTATTTCTAATACGACATTTATTAGTCGTAGAATTTGATATTGAATATAAGCCGATATATTTTCTATTCAGAGCCTTGTATTGAATATCAAATGTGATTTGGGTTTGTCGCGAATGGTGTCTTCACTAACACTGTTCTTGAACCTAGTTGTGAGAAGATTAAATCTTTTTATTTAGATTTAATGAAGTGTACCAATTAAACGATATTTAATTGGAATTGAATTGGTATTGATTTTTGGGTTTATCGTGAACAGTGTTTTAAATAACACTTGTTCTTTAACCCGATAATTAATGGAATGTGATTTTGGGTTTATCGTGAACCGTGTTTTAAATGACACTGATTCTTTAACCCAGTTAAAGATTAAAACTAAGTGGAGTTTTAATGAATCTTTAATTAGATTGAGATGATCGAAAATGGAGTATCACCAGTTTTGCACCAGGCGATGGTTAAGTCTTTAATTAGATTTGAACGTGAAATGGTAATTGAATTTACCGATAACACCGTGGTGTTAGATATGAAGTATTACCAGTTTTACTTCATGGGATGAATAGGTTGGGATTGGGAAATAAAATAAATGATTACTTCGGTGTGGTTCGCTAATCCCGACTAGTTTGAATTGATATTCAAAGGAGATTAAAGAATAAATTTAAAGAATTTATCTTGGATAAAATTAATGGGAACTTTTCCCAAAGCATAAGAATATTGGAATAAAAGGATATTCTGAATTGGGATGAGGCGTATGTTGTGTTTGTGTAACACTTTTAAAATATATACGCGAGTTATTCAGAAAGACCGGGTTTATCCCATTCTGAATAACTGTTTCGACGTGGTGTCGAAGATGAAGACGGTGGTCGAAGACCGGAAGTCTTCACGTCGTTTGGGTGATAACTAATGATCTTGATTGGGCTGTACACCCAAGAAGATGGAAACAGTTGGTGATCGTCCAGACGTACTTGGAGATCGATGGATATGCGGGGTACTAGGTGCCTCCGGTTTCGTTCAGACCCAGAACGGACTTGTAAATGGACTGTGTGTCTGACATTGGATTTTAGTCCGTGTGATTGATCTCTATTAAATATATATCTGTTTGGCGGCGGAGAATTTATTCTCTTGCTTAACGCCCTTCTCTGAGACGTACGAGCTCAGGGGTTATATATTGATGGATATCAAACGCATGGAGTGAATTGCCTGTGTGGCATGCCTAAGGGGCAATTGATCGAGGCTTCTGTTGAAAAGCAAAGTCTTGTGGTGATGATCAAAGCACAGCCTGTGTGGCACAGCTTTGTGTAACGTGAATTCGCGAGCCTCACACCCCGGTTGTGAACCAAAAACGGGAGAGGACGTCAGGGAGGGCATGCGTTTCTTTCTAGCTAGAAGTGGCGTCAGTGGTTTTACACGCCCTGACGAGTTTGACTTATGTGGTTGTTGCTGTTGCGAGGCGCCTCGGTTATATCGGTTTCGGCCGATGTATTCTGGTCGGCAGACGGACCAGACTTACACCCCATAGGGTGGGGAGATGCATGTTCAGGGTTTAAGTTTAATCCACATCGGTGGACTGGCCCTGAGGATCCAAGGCTTGACTGAGTACTTGCCTGAGGCTCGGGCTAGAGAGTCTCGAAGTCGGTGAGGACTATCTTTTGCCTCGGTTCATAGATGGAAACCCAATTTCCAAATACGTGACATGTGCGGTTTTAATTGTAGAACTAGTATGGCGACATGATATATGGTACCCATGCCGCCTATGATTGATACTTATGATTTGAAGTTGTTTTATACACTATGCACTTATAATAGTATCAAATGATTTGTTTTAAACGTATCAAGCATACTTTGGCTGTTATAAGGGAAAACCCTATCCTCGACTGCGTTACATTGTGTGATGGGACCTGGGTCTTATAACAGCTTCATTTTTCCTTATTTAGCATTGCGCTGTTTGTTATATGCACTGGTATTCTTGGGAGGAAACCCGTTCCGTGTTATACGGCGTGGTCCCTTGATTTACCTAACTTTTAAAATAAAGAATAATAACTGTTTTAGTTCTCACACCAGTCACATGACTGACCTGGAGTTTATTGTTTTAACCTAAACTCTGGGTGCCCTTATTTTTGACACGAGCAGCTAGTAGTTTTGGTTTTGCAGATTTATATTCACAGGATCCTGGTTTACAGCTGGAACGATATCCGGAAAGCTTTGTATCCGTATATCTCTTCTAGTTGTGTATTGTATTATTTTCCGCTGCTATGTATTTAAATGTAATTTAAATCTCTGATATTTCTGTGTAATATTCATTTATACTCTGTATATTCTTGTAATCTGGTGCACTGTTGTAATATATAGTGAAATGTTCTTCTGTATGTGTTCTGTTGTGGTTTGTTCTCGAACTATCCGACGCTTTCCTTTACGGGGAAGTTGCGGGTTTTTACAATTTATATTATCAATTAAATATTTAAAACCATATTAAATGCTTAAAATTAATCGACTAAAAATACGGGTCGTTGTATCGAAAATCTCCAAATATATTCGGATCTCATGCCACTTATAACCTTGTATTAGGTGATCAACCCAACCGAGACATCGGCGGCAATCAATCCAAGCAATTCGAAGATCATCGGTCTTCACTTTTCGATTTCCGAGTTTTCGATTATTCATAATGTCATATTATTACTTGGAATGGTTTTTGAACATATATTCGATCCCGGACTTCCCAAGTAATCAACGTATCTAAAACAATAGTAATGGATTATACAACCTTATATTTCAAACATGATTCTTTATTTGTTGTTATCATTCTATAAACCTTCTTAATTTACAAAGCTTAATTCGGATTTTAAGTTTCGATTCACAATAATTCAACAATTTTGATATTTCCAATATAAGTTCAAGTAGAGTTTAATCAACTTATATTGGATATTTATTTGTAGGCCTGGCGAAGTCACTATCAGAATCTCTATGAAAATGTTTAATGGTTTTTGATAGGATTTGTCCAACCCTGAAATTTTATATTGAATATTCGAAGATTAACTCTACCTAAACCCGCCTCTTTTTAAAATTTCAAACTTCCAATGTCATATTTTAAATAGAAAATCCTTAAATAAAATTCCATACGAAATAATTTAAGTTCCCTAAATCCTTCAAATTTAACAAAACAATTTCACAATATCATACGATTTATAAACTTCAAACCCAGTTGATTTCAAAGAATGTTATAATTAACGCTTAATAATGTTACAACAATAAAATAGCCATTTGAATCAAATTGATCCAAAATCATTCAAAATTCAAATATATCATCTTTAAACACTTTTAAAGCATAAATAAGATTAATCATAATTTTTACTACATTTTATATAATTTATATGAATTCGTTTCATTCGCTTCCATTATGGTCGACGAACTACACATATAACGACTTTTCCAAATTTGGTTTATCCATAACTGAAAACCGTCTGTCGGGATTTGAACTTTTGTTTTCTATGCAAATGTTACAATTAATAGAAATCCAATGTTTTCGTTTCGCGTTAATCCGATTCAAAATGTTCAAGTTATAGTCATTTGAAATTCAATATCGATGTTTGCGAACTGTCGCTACGCGACGCGTTCGATTAAACCATATAATGCTTTAATATAAATCACCTCATCTCTTTTCAAAATAAAATCAAACTACATAACTTAACCTTTAAAACCCATATTTTGAATAATGTTTATACTCCCATTCGAGTTCCAAAATTGATTTACTTCAAAAATCATTTCAAATTTACAATTATTCATTTCGAATTAGATTGAAAACTTAAAATAACAAATTTCCAAATCTCGTCTGATTACTCAAACCAATCGTTAACGCTGAAAACGTACTAGAAATATTATTCGATCTAAATTTCAAAAGCTCTTTGATTTCAAAATTATTTACATGAACATTGAGTTATCATTTTATATTTCAAATAATAAAATCAAATTTATCTACATAAAACACATCCTTTTAAACAAACTCAACACGATATTTCCAAATTCGATTAATCATTTCAAAGCGTATAATGAATTAATGAAATCAAAATATATAAATTTAAATACCAATTTATTGTTTAAATTTCAAAACCTCTTTCAACTTTGACAATCCAAATTTCGTTAGAACCCGTTTTCTCCTTTTTGTTTCTGTCTTCGACGACAGTCGCTAGTTATTTGTAACTTAGATTTTCAACTCACGTGAAAACTAAATTTGACTAATTTTTATTTCAAATATTTAATATTTACATGGTTGTCATGGGAAGGAGGTTTAAAATCGACTTTTCAACATAATGCACTGCTACGACACGTGTTTCCATGCAATCAAAAATCAATCATATCAATCGACCATATAACAGACATGAATCATTAATTGCAAACCAAATCGTTAAAACAAATAATTTGTTGTGCGCAAAGCGTTACCGTCAATAATGCTTGGTGTTCAGTGTTTCTTACTGTACAACTGTCATTCATACATCGCATGTAACCATTTCGTGTTCAAACAATACACTACATTAACTAATTAATATCAATTAAATATCATTTAACCATTGCAACTAATTTAAAATATTTTAAATTAGAGTTCTCACCTTCATTGCGCTCCATTTTCTTTCGCTGATCGGACCTTTTACTGTAAACGGACCACCTAAATGTTGTCGTTATACATTAAATTTCCTTCCTTGCAACTAAACTAAGTTAGTGTGAATATAGAAATCCGTACACACACATGCACTTACTTTTTCCTCAACCTGAAGGAGCCGAGGCTATCACAAGCAAAACAGAAGGGAATACCGACTAGGTTTCGGACCTGGGTGCGAACCAAGTGATTGGAGTGGCCTTGGCCTTATTGTCTTAGGTGGAAGAGAAATAAAAGGTGGCGGTCTAGCTTGAAACGTAGAGGCAAAACCTTGGGGATGGAGAGCAGCTGTCAATATAGGAAGGCCGATGTGCATGGAGAACAGCAGTGGTGCGGATGGTTGGTTCGCGGTTTTGAGGTGGTGGACGCGGTGGAGGTGCTGTGCTCAGAGGTGGTTCGATGGATGTGAAGCAGTTGAGGTGGTGGAGCGGAGGGCATTGGAGGTTGAAATGGGAAGGGGAAGCAAAATGTTTTGTTGTTGTTAAGTGGAACGGTGCATGCAAGGTAAAAGGGAGGTTTGTCTGCTTTCACGAGGGGAAAAAGGAAGGCTCTGGTGGTGGACTTGGTGGTCAGACGTCGAGGAAAGGAAGGGCAGTTCTAGTGGGTGTTTGGCAGGGTTGTGGTTGCGATATCAGGCGGAGTGGAGTTGAGCAGGTTTGAGCAACATTTTTGAAGGGGTGGAAACGCGGTAGAGTGGAGAGAGAGAGAGTGGAAGGACTGGTGGCGGAGTGGTTGGAGACTGGTGATGGGTGGTGGAGTTTTTAAAGAAAGGAAACAATGCGTGAGAAGGAGGAAGAAGATGGTGATGGAGGTGCCGATGAGGGAGAAATTTTGTGCGGCTTTTGAGGAGGAAAGGGAGTTTTTGTTTCTTTCCGAAGAACGAATATGGTGGAAGATGATATCTGAAGTGCAGCAAACAGAAGGGTGGAGCAAGATAAATGTTAGGAAGAAGAAAGTTGCGTGTAATCATATGGGTTCTTTTCTTTTTTTCCAGGGAAGATAATAATGAAGTGGGAGAGGGACCGAAAATCAAGTGCTGATGGAGTAACGTTGCGTGTCCTTCATTTGATTTTAAGGGAAAAATTTATTTTCCAACAATGACACTTGGCATCCCATTCTCATGCTTAAGGACACATATACATATTTAATTATTTAATTTAAACTTCAATCAATGCACGTAGATTAAAATGATTTATTTATTTATTTGTTAAATTTTGATTTTTAGTAACATTTGTGCAACATATATGTGTATAACCAATTCCGGACATTTTTATGTGCAACCACCACAACATCACATAACATATATTTCAAAATTATACAAACAAAATTTAAAAACTAACTATCTTAATAAAATTTACATAAATATCATAAGTTGTAAAATCTATACTTCACCGAATTCTCATGCGTTATCCAATAATATTACTTAAAATTTGTATATATACTTATGTTACCTATTATAAATCGAAAACAAAATTTAAATATTTATAAAATCCATTTTATAAATCTTAAAATTCGAAATATAATATCTTTACACCTTACCAATCATATTCTTACAATAAATTTCTTTTATCAAATTCTAACTATAAACCGGATATTCACCAAAATTAAAAATATATAATTCAAACATCTCTTTAACATAATTTCTATTTTTTCAACTCATATGTATTTAACTAACAGCTAAAATTATATAATCTCTTACAAAATCAATACTTATAAAATATAAATAATATTCTTAACTATAAAATTTTATGGTCAACACAAATCAAAAATAAACTTTCTTATTCAAAACTATATTTATAAACACGAGCAAATATTTATCAAACCAAAATATAAAACTTATTAAATTAAAATCAGTACTTAAATCTTTAAAATTTTGATTTATACTTAAATAACTCAAATTATACAATTGAAATTCCATTAAACTTAGTTAAAATCTTGGGTTGTTACTTTCACCCCCACTTAAGGCCTTTCGTCCTCGAAAAGGGGAATAGTTAGTTTTTAAAACCTATACGAATTTTTAAACCAAATCCTTTATTCAGTTTTGGAAACATGTTTCAAAGTATTAGAATAAACAGACTCAGATATCACATAAAGCAAAGCATACATATCATATTCATCCAACAGATCATATCATAAAGTTGTCCTAGTCAGCGTACAAAAGTATCCCTACCCTAGTACGTACTACGTACTTAAGGTAGTCCAAAATATAAGGTCACAAAAGGTATACCTATCGAGGTACTAGTCCCAAAAACCCGTCCTAGCCCAAAATATCTTAATGCGTCTAAGCACTTAAGATAACCACACATATTATATATAAGGTCCATTTCCATCATCTAACCACACGTCTGACGTATCTAATCCATCGTCTGATGGACCAGACAAACTGATCTCTTCTTATTCTTCCTCTTCGAATTCTTATGGTTCCTCCTCCTCAAATTCCTCCTCAAACTCTTCCTCATCATCTTCCATAATGCCATCGTCGCCAATCCCCATATCCTCATCCCCTATGAGAACGTCATCCATGACCACAATATCCGCCTCGTCTACCAGTGGCTCAGTGTCCTCTTCATCGCTATCTGAAGATAGGGTATGGTCCTCCGTCGGAGTAATGTCCGACGATATCTCTATGGTCTCGTAATCCCTTGGATCGTTGGAAAAATCTACGGATGAATCATCTGGATCTGATCCAGAGCTGCTATTGCTAGTGTTACCAGTAGGAAAGAACTGGGCTATGTACTGTTTCACACTAAGGGGTCTTCCATGCTAAACAAAGAAAAAATCTAAACTTAGAAATCATCAAAATTTATTATTAAATCAAAATTTATATAGGTTATCATTTACCTATCATTTTTAAATCAATTCAAGTCAAATTACGGGACTATACCAATTAAGGGCAAATTTCTTATCTAATGTATCCCTAATATCCCTAAAATAGTTATGGGGCTTAATTTTAAATCATTCATATCCTTTATTACCAAACAAGAAATCATTATTTCGAATGTTTAGAGAAATTTACTTAAGTTAACCAAATAATTCAAGTTAATTCCTTATTAAATGTTTACACCCAAAATTTTCCAAGCATTCAAAAATGGTTAAGGATTTTCTTAAGATTTTACCAACCAAAATCATTATCATTGTTATGCCAAGTAGTTTATAAACGTTACTTAAGTTTTAATACAAGCCCAATGTTTCCTAGTTACCCTTTTTTAAATTTTCATACTTAAGTGGTTCATCCATAGCGTCAAGTAGACATTTACAAATTCAATATTTCCTTACTAACCTTTAAGGGTTTACTTACTCAAGATATGGCATCCAAACAAGGTTTCTAATACTTATCAAACCAATTCTTAAATTTTAGGTTTACCAATCTTTATTTTAACAACTTGTTTTCGCGATAAAAGACGGTCTCTCAAACATAATATTCCTAAATCTCATTCTAGAGTATTTCTAACCCTATCTTTAGTGAGATGTTATAATTCTGATGAGTCCTATTCTTTGGTTCAAATATGTCGTATCTCATAGCTTTGTATAAACCAAAGCTCTGATACCAACTGTAACGACTCGCCTTTTTTCCCGATTCTCGCCGGTAATTAAACCAACTAAAATCGATCACAAAGACAGATAGTTATAGGCACTAACATACTTGAAAAAACAATAGAACTTTTATTTCATTTCAAAATTTTTTACTTCAGAATTACAAGGAAAATCATAGTATACCATAAGCTCAGCGGAAACAAATCGAATGCTTTCAACGGAAGAAGTACAATCCAAAACCTAATTCTTAACATGTTCATGCTTCTTCTAGCAAGCAAGACTGCTCCAAAATTGAAATAACTTGTGTACTAAACCTGCAAACTAAACTACTGACTGCCCGTACAAAATTATGAGCACCCAGAGTTTTGGTGTGGGAAACAATAAACTCCAGGTCAGTCGTGGGACTGGTGTGAGAACTCAAAACAGTTTATATACATATGGTTTATTTTAAAGTTGGGGTTTCACCGGACCACGCCGCTATCGCGGAACGATTTTACTCCATGTGAACACCCATGCATAGAAATTCGTAACGACTTTAGAAAAATGAAGCCATCATAAGTTCGTCCTATATCACACAATGCAAGCGCACACCAGATGAGCGAGTTTTATCCTATGATAACCAAAAATGCTATCATACGTGAAAATCCTCTTTTAATACTATTATCAGTGCATCGTGTTGAAAAATCATTTCACAAATAAATATAGAATCATAGCCCCATAAACCCAATTGGTTTTATTGCATATAGGTATACAATCAAAACCGCATGGCTTGTATTGGAAACTGGGTTTTCAACATGATGGTTCCGGACATGAAAGATCAATTGAAGACACGAAGCTAAGTATCCCCTGGATAACATCCAGACAACGGACACCGAATACATAGCGCAAAAGAATATATCCCGGATAACATCCAGACATCAGACACCGTATATACTCTATTCCCTCAGGTTTCGAAAATGGATCAATTCACCGAAGCTTTCAAACTTCAACAGAGTTTATGTATATGTATACAACCTAACCGCCAGTTTACCATCATTACGGGGTGTGAGGTTCGTCGAGGTCACGATATACACAAAGCTACGCTCTAATAAGCCATGCTTTGATCGTCATTTAGCTCATTTCATAACTCGAGTGTGTCACATTGTCCATTCACCACGTGTCATTGATTTCGATTAATACATAACCTCTAAGTTCATATGACTCAGAGTCGAGAATACTTCCATTGCCACAAATTCGATATGTATTAACATAAATCAATGCTACACAGTTTATTACAATGTCAGACACATAATCCATACAATTCCGATCTGGGTCTGAACGGAATAACAATCCGAAAATCTCCAAATATATTCAGATCTCATGCCATTTATAACCTCGTATTGGGTGATCAACCCAACCGAGACATCGGCGGCAATCAATCCAAGCAATTCGAAGATCATCGGTCTTCACTTTCTGATTTCCGAGTCTTCGATGATTCATAACGTCGTATTATTACTTGGAATAGTTTTCGAACATATATTTGATCCCAGTCTTTCCAAGTAATAAGCGTATCTAAAACAATAGTCTTGGATTATACAAGATCTCGATTCAAACCTCCTTCCACATCATTATTAATGTATTTACAAAACAGTGTTGGATTCATTTAAATTTCAAAAGATCCCTTGCCTTTTTAATTCTTCTTTTCCGATCCAGTATTCGAATTTTCCAACCTTATATTTCAAACATGATTCTTTATTCGTTGTTATCATTCTATAAACCCTCTTAATTTACAAAGCTTAATTCGGATTTTAAGTTTCTATTCACAATAATTCAACAATTTTGATATTTCCAATATAAGTTTAAGTAGAGTTTAATCAACTTATACTGGATATCCATTCGTAGGCCCGGCGAAAACACTATCAGGATCTCTATGCAAATGTTTAATGGTTTTTGACAGGATTCGTCCAACCCTGAAACTTTATATCGAATATTCGAAGATTAACTCTACCCAAACTCGCTTCTTTTTAAAATTTCAAACTTCCAATGTCATATTTTAAATAAAAAATCCTTAAATAAAATTCCATACGAAATAATTTAAGTTTCCTAAATCCTTCAAATTTAACCAAACCATTTCACAATATCTTACGATTTATAAACATCAAACCCAGTTAATTTCAAAGAATGTTATAATTAACGCTTAATAATATTACAACAATCAAATAGCCGTTTGAATCAAATTGATCCAAAATCATTCAAAATTCAAATATATCAGCTTTAAACACTTTTAAAGCATAAATAAGATTAATCATAATTTTTACTACATTTTATATAATTTATATGAATTCGTTTCATTCGCCTCCATTACGGTCGACGTACTGCACATATAACAACTTTTCCAAATTTTGTTTAACCATAACTTGAAAACCGTCTGTCGGAATTTGAACATTTCATTTCTATGCAAATGTTACTATTAAAAGAAATCCATTGTTTACATTTCGTGTTAATCCGGTTCAAAATGTTCAAGTTATAGTTATTTGAAATTCAATATCGATGTTTGCGAACTATCGCTACGCGACGAGTTCGATTAAACCATATAACGCTTTAATATAAATCGCCTCATCTCTTTTCAAAATAAACTCAAACTACATAACTTAACCTTTAAAAATCATATTCCGAATAATGTTTATACTCTTATTCGAGTTCCAAAATTGCTTTACTTCAAAAATCATTTCGAATTTACAATTATTCATTTTGAATTAGATCGAAAACATAAAATAATAAATTTCCAAATCTGGTCCGATTACTCAAACCAATCGTTAATGCTGAAAACGTAGTAGAATTATTATTCGATCTAAATTTCAAAACCTCTTTGATTTCAAAATTATTTACATGAACATTGAGTTATCATTTTATATTTCAAATAATAAAATCAAATTTATGCACAAAAAACACATCCTTTTAAACAAACTCAACACGATATTTCTAAATTCGATTAATCATTTCAAAGCGTATCATGAATTAATGAAATCAAATAATATAAATTTGAATACCAATTTATTGTTTAAATTTCAAAACCTCTTTCAACTTTGACAATCCAAAATTCGTTAGAACCCCTTTTCTCCTTTTCGTTTCTGTCTTCGACGTTAGTCACTAGTTATTTGTAACTTAGATTTTCAAATCACGTGAAAACTAAATTCGACTAAATTTTTATTCAAATATTTAATATTTATATGGTTTTCATGGGAAGGAGGTTTAAAATTGACTTTTCAGCATAATGCACAACTATAGTGTGTGTTTCCATACAATCAAAAATCAATCATATCAATTGACCATATAACAGACATGAATCATTTATTGCAAACCAAATCGTTAAAACAAGAAATTTATTGTGCGCAAAGCGTTACCGTCAATAATGCTTCGTGTTCAGTGTTTCTAACTGTCATTCACACATCGCATGCAAACATTTCGTGTTCATACGATCGACTACATTAACTAATTATTATCAATTAAATATCATTTAACCATTGCAACCAATATAAAATATTTTAAATTATAGTTCTCACCTTCACTACGCTCTATTTTCTTTCGCTGATCGGACCTTTTATCGTAAACGGACCATCTAAATGTTGTCGTTATACGTTAAATTTCCTTCTTTGCAACTAAAATAAGTTAGTGTGAATATAGAAATCCATACAAACACATGCAATTACTTTTTCCTCAACTTGAAGGAGCCGAGGCTATCACAAGCAAAACAGAAAGGAATACCGACTGGATTTCGGACCTGGGTGCGGACCCAAGTGATTGGAGTGGCCTTGGCCTTACTATCTTGGGTGAAAGAGATATAAAAGGTGGCGAGCTTGCTTGAAACGTGGAGGCAAAACCTCGGGGATGGAGAGAAGCTATCGATAGGGGAAGGCCGAGGTGCATGAAGAACAGCAGTGGTGCGGATGGTTAGTTCGCGGTTTTGTGGTGGTGGACGCGGTGGAGATGTTGTGCTCAAAGGTGGTTTGGTGGATGGGAAGCAGTCGAGGTGGTGGAGCGGAGGGCTTTGGAGGTTGAAATGGGAAAGGGGAAGCAAAATGTTTTGCTATTGTTAAGTGGAACAGTGCATGTAAGGTAGAAGGAGGTTTGTCTGCTTTTACGAGGGGAAAAAGGAAAGCTCTGGTGGTGGGATGGATGTTCAGACGACAAGGAAAGGAAAGGCAGTTCTGGTGGGTGTTTTGCGGGGTTGCGGTTGCGATATCAGGCGGAGTGGAGTAGAGCAGGTTTGAGCAACTGTTTTGAAGGGGAGGAAACGCTGTAGAGTGGAGAGAGAGAGAGTGGACGGATTGGTGGCAGAGTGGTTGGAGACTGGCGATGGGTGGTGGAGTTTTTAAAGAAAGGAAACCGTGCGTGAGAAGGAGGAAAAAGATGGTGATGGAGGTGCCGATGAGGAAGAAAGACTGTGTGGCTTTTGAGGAGGAAAGGGAGTTTTTTCTTTCCGGAAGAACGAATACGGTGGAAGATGATATCTAAAGTGGAGCAAATAGAATGGTGGAGCAAGATAAATGTTGGGAAGAAGAAAGTTGCGTGTAATCAGATGGGTTATTTTCTTTTTCCCACGGAAGATAATAATGAAATGGGAGAGGGACCGAAAATCAAGTGCTGATGGAGTAACGTTGTGTGTCCTTCATTTGATTTTAAGGGAAAATTTTATTTTCCAACAATGACACTTGGAAACCCATTCTCATGCTTAAGGACACATATATATTTATTTATTTATTTTATTTAAAATCCAACCAATGCATGTTGATAAAAATGATTTATTTATTTGTTAAATTTTGATTTTTAGTAACATTTGTGTAACATATATGTGTATAACCAATTCCAAACATTTTTATGTGCAACCACCACAACATCACATAACATATATTTCAAAATTATACAAACAAAATTTAAAAACTAGCTATCTTAATAAAATTTATATAAATATCATCAGTTGTAAAATCTATACTTCACCGAATTCTCATATGTTATCCAATAATATTACTTAAAATTTGTATATATACTTATGTTACCTATTATAAATCGAAAATAAAATTTTAAATATTTATAAAATCCATTTTATAAATCTTAAAATTCGAAATATAATATCTTTACACCTTACTAATCATATTCTTACAATAAATTTCTTTTATCAAATTCTAACTATAAACCAAATATTCACCAAAAATTAAACTTTTATAATTCAAACATCTCTTTAACATAAATTTATATTTTTTCAACTCATATGTATTTAACTAACAGCTAAAATAAAATATCTTTTACAAAATCAATACTTATAAAATATAAATAATATTCTTAACTATAAAATTTTATGGTCAACATAAATCAAAAATAAACTTTCTTATTCAAAACTATATTTATCAACAAGAGCAAATATTTATCAAACCAAAATATAAATCTTATTAAATTAAAATCAGTACTTAAATCTTTAAATTTTAAATTTATACTTAAATAACTCAAATTATACAATTGAAATTCCATTAAACTTAGCTTAATTCTTGGATTGTTACACATGTGCTACTTAGAGCTGATGAAATCATATCGCGAGATCCAACTGGGAGAACACTCTTGCTCCATTTAGTTAATCAAAACAAATCATCTATCCGCGGAAAAGGATACTTATTCTTCCTAGTCACCTTATTCAACTTGCGGTAGTCCACACATAAGCAAAGGGAACCATCAGCCTCGGTAGCAAATACAACTGGTGCTCCCCACGTGGAAATACTTCTTCGGATAAATCCCTTCTTCAAAAGATCGGCTACTTGCACTTCGAGCTCTCGCTGCTCCCTTGGCTCCCTACGACAAAGAGGCATCACTATAGTTCTGGCATCTTTCACTAAATCAATCCGAAATTCTATCTCTCGGTGTGGTGGAAGTCCGATCACTTCCTCAAATATGTCCAGATACTCGCCAGCGATAGGTATGTCTGATAACTCATCATGCGGGATGTCGAGGGAATTTAGAAAACTAGCCATCACCCCATCACTAGGTAGGCAACCCAATACCACCCTCCACCCATCATCCGCTCTAATGGTCACCGAAGGCCACTCACAATCTTCCATCACCCCATACCTTTGGAGCCAATCGACTCCCAAGGTAATGCCAAACCCAGTAAAGCCCAAAACAAAGCAATCACAAGCAAGCATGCATCCATGACTTGATAAGACCAAATTACGACAAATCATACAAAGGCTAGTCTAACCACCGAATGGGTTCTTCACAACTAAAGGTCTATCGACAATCTCAGGTTCCAATTCCAACCTATCTACTAGGTCACTAGATACAAAGGAATGGGAAGCCCCGGTATCAAACAATACTCGAACAGGAACATCATAAATAGAAAGCATACCTTGAATAACGAAACCCTTTCCTATCATCGCTGTAGTTGGGGGCATTCGACGAAGAATGAACATCATTCATAACATATGCTTTTGCGATCTGCTTCTCCTTAGGGGGTTGTGGACACTTGGTCACAGTTGAAGCACTTCTTCTCCCCTAACTTCGCACGACAATCTTTGATATAGTGGCCCTTCTTTCTGCAGCCAAAGCACTTGATATCTTTCTTATTCTTCTTTTTTTGACCATCCTTGGCTTGGTTCTGTTTTCCCTTATTCCGGGAATTCTTCTTGCCTTCACCGCTTGCCTGCGTTTTTGGCTCCTCTACAGATGCAATAGCAACCTATGTCTTCAAATTAGGGTAAAGGCTCTCTGATCTCAATGCCTTTCCCACAATAGATTCGAAGGTCTCATCGATATGGTTTATAAGTCTTTCCCCCAAGTACTCATCTAGTCCAGTTATGAACTTCTCGTTCTTCTTCTCTGTAGTATCTATAAGAGTAATCCATATTTCGATAAGGTACCGAATTCAGCAATATATTCCGAGACTGCCCTACCATTCTGCTTAAGCTTCAAAAATTTCTGGAATAATTATGATTTCTGAGCAGTTGGAATAAACTTGTCAAAGCGAATCTTAAACTGATCCCAAGTAACTTGATCCTCAAGAGTAGCCGTTTTAATAGCATTCCACCAATTCATTGTCCATCTTTGAAGTTGACGCGATGCTAGTTTTCTCTTCATTGCATCATTGATCCCTAGATCCTCGAAAATGCGCTCACAACTATCAAGCCAATCATGGACCTTCATAGACGATTCTATTCCGTGGAACAGCTTCCCTCCAAGACTAGTATAATCCTTGCTAAGCTTGGCGAAATCGGCTCTAGGCGCCTCTGCACTACTGCACCACCACCGTTAGTAGCATTAGGAACTGCTCCCTGAGCAACCCTAAGCATCTCTCGCATGAAGGCAGTAAACATCATCCTTATATCAGGGACATTCCCATTGTTAGCCCCTGAACCTACTCCCTCTTCAACTCTCGATGCGGTGTTCCTCACCGTACTCCTCATATTTCAGCTCATCATTCAATCTGTAAAGAGAACATGATTAACCATCTCCTTAGTGGTACCAATGCAGTGCGACTTCATCCTTAGATATACTAATAGTATATATAGTTTTTAAAACCAAAATTTCACAAGTACGCGCTCTCATATATGTATACTATCTCTCCCTAATATCTTCCCCTAGGTTAAACTATGCAACCTAGGCTCTGATGCCAAGTGTGACGGTCGCCTCGTACCATCTGACATTTCCCCTGAAATGCGTTGTGCTAATGCCCGGCTAGCACGGGACGATCATCAAAAGGGTTGAAACAATGAATTACCAAAGAATCTATAGTATATCTCACAGTGCAAGGAATAAAATATAATAATAACATAAATTGATATAAAAAAGGCGAGACAATATATAAGCTGAAAACTAAACCATATCCATCAGAGTAGCGGAAACTAAAATACAGCTTCATATCCAATTATTGCAACTTTAAAATATTGTCTCTAAAAGGAAATAAAAGAGGTACACTACTAATGCCCGAAGCAGTGACCAGCAACAACATAGGGTGAAATATATAGTACGTGGAAGCCTCATGCTCGTCTCCGGATAGCTACTCATGCATAACCACCTAACCTGCCTCTAGTCTGCTTGTCTAGGATCACCCAAAGTAATAAAAGAGACATAAAACTCCGGATTAGGCGAAAGTCTAGTGTGAGCGATAGCAACAAAATAAAGCAATAACAGGTATAAATAATCATACCTGACCTGGACCTTTGACCTTTAGATAGGGTAAAACCTATGGTTGAAACATGTGTTTGGGACATGTTATGTTTGATGGATGCGTGTGGATGCAAGTGTTTGCTAGTGGTTGCTCGTGGATGCATATACACACACTCTAGGCACTAGATCGGCTCAATCACTTCATATTGCATATTGCATAAAATTGTGTGTAGGTAGCTATATTAATGGATGTATAATGGTTGTGCTATCATATGGATGATGCATTTTGGTGAATGATTGTGCACTCATGTAGAAATAGTATGTGTCGATAAGGTTCTTTCGCATACATATTGGATGCATGGCACTATCATGGTTTGCATTAAGGAGGTCAACTGAATCAGTAGACCGCCTGATTTTGCATTAGACAGGGAACATATACACACACTTTTTGCATATGTTCATACAACATTAGAAACTCTAAGGACAATGGATGCCAGTGCTTGATGGTTTAGTAGATGGTTGTTTGGTTGGTAGGACACGTTCATCTTGACTTATAGATTTCGGGGACGAAATCCTTTAAGTAGGGGAGAATGTAACACCCCGTATGTTGAATAACTTGCTATAATATAAAACAGGGCAGAATTAAATTTTAAAATCTGAATCAGGGGAAACGGGCTATGCCATTGCGTTCGTCTCGGAAAAATACGCGAAATAGAGTCCGAGTTTTCGAAAATTGGAGTCCGTATGACCCAGTAAAGGCCCAAAGAAGTTTTCAGAAAATTCAAAACAGATTTAAAAACGAAAATTTCACATTTCAGAAGTGGCGGGAAAATTCCCGCCAGACCCAGGGAGTCGACCTGGGGGTCGACTGGGGAGTCGACCTGCCCACCAGGTCGACTGGGGAGTCGACCCTAGTGTCGACCTGGGGGTCGACCTCCCTGGTCGAGCCCAGGTGACCTGGGTGCACCAGTTTGGCTTTTGGGCTGTGTTTTGGTGGCTAGGACGAAATCTGACGGCTCTAATCTGATTTAGGGTTAATTTAATGGCCTAAAACACCTAACTACTCTATAAATACACCCTAAGACTACCCTAATTCATACTAAAGATAGATACAACACCGTTATGCCGTCAAAATGCAACTTGAAGGAGTCTCCATCAATCTAAAGAGGAAGATAGCTTCTCAAATCAATCTCTAATCAACTCTAGCAACTTAATCTTCTTCTTAGGAGTGCTAATCAACAAGTTATGAGTTTTCTATAGCCTTAATGACCAATTATTGAAATTATTATGATATGATATAATGAGGTTATGGCTATGAATGTGGATCAATGCATGTTATGCAAGTTATATGCTATGTGTTAATGATGTTATGCAAGTTATGCAAGTCATATGCTATGTGTTTGTGATGTTATGCAAGTTATGCAAGTCATATGCTATGTGTTTGTGATGTTATGCAAGTTATGCAAGTCATATGCTATGTGATTATGATGTTATGCAAGTTATGCAAGTCATATGCTATGTGTTTGTGATGTTATGCAAGTTATGCAAGTCATATGCTATGTGTTTGTGATGTTATGCAAGTTATGCAAGTCATATGCTATGTGTTTATGATGTTATGCAAGTTATGCAAGTCATATGAGAAACATTGATCCATTATGACACCATGATATGCAAGTTTGGTGTATGATTATATGCAAGTTCATCTATGATATGTATGCAAGTTTGGTGTATGATTATATGCAAGTCCATATATGACATGTTATGCAAGTTTGGTGTTTGATGATATGCAAGTAACATGTGCAAGTTTACACCTTAGAATGATATGCATACATATGCAAGTTAACCCCTTTGTATGTCATACATACATATGCAAGTTTACCCCTTTGTATGACATAAATAACTTATGCAAGTTAACCTCCTTATGACATATGTGATTCATGTAAGTTTGGGTTGATTATTTATGCTAGTTGGGTTTGATGCTATATGCATGTTGACACCTTTAAACCCATGTTGATGCTAATGTTATGCAAGTTGAACCCATTATATTTGTGATGAATCTTCCCTTTTATGTCATGTTAGCGAATTACGTGGGGAACGATGGGGTTAATATACATGTTAATGAAATGGTGTGAAGTTGGTATGATTATGCATACCATAAAGTGGATGGACATAATTGAGTCAATTATGTACATCGTTAAAAATTGGAATTAATTAGGGAAAATTAATTCGGGGGTGATTAGTTAGGTGTAATTAATCGACTAAGACACGAGGTTGGACCCTTTTGTAGCTTAAGACTGCCCGGAACCGACCGGCAAATCCAACGGCTACAAATGATTGGCCCAATGTGAGAGGTCTTAGGCACAAACTACATACGTGACAAGTGTAAAGACACGAGGTTAGACTTGGTTATGGCGTAAGGCTGCCCGGACCCAACCGGCAAATCCAGCTGCCATAAAAGATAGTCTAATGTGAGAGGTCTTTACAACGGTTACGTTCTTAATCAATTAAGAAACACTTAACCAGATAAGCATGTAGTGGGCATGAGGGGTTAAGTGGGTGCCTTGGGTGGCATGTGGAAATCAAGTAAGTGCCTTGGGTGGCATGTGGAAATCTAGTGGGTTGCCTTGGGTGGCAATAGAAAATACGATTAGAATACTTAACCAAGTGGAAACATGTAATTAAACATGATTAAAGGTTTAAGTGGGATGCACTAGATATATTGACAAGCTTAGGTGGTAGCTTGTGGGGGCGCCCATTTCAACCAGTAACCCATATGTATCTTATTGGGCTCGACCCATGTCGAGGACGGGACATGCGTACTGGGCTTGATTATAAGAGGCCAAAACGGGTTAGCGGTGGCAACACAAGTCCAACGGGTTTCATATGCGTGTGTGGACCCGGGCTGGTAGGTAAGACGTTGTTGCATCGTGTAGGTATAAGCCGTGCACCATTTGTTGTATCGGGTTGCCACTTTGGGGAGTGATACACCCCATTGTGGGGCCAGCACGGGTATCTACGGTAGGGAGCCGATCGCTTGGGAGTAGTGGGTACACCTAGTGGAGATAGGGGCAGACGGCACCTATGTAGTCAGCTAGGGGTACACGAAACTACTGGGTAAATTCTCTAAGTCCTTGGGTGGGATCAACCTTTAAGTAGGAATGACTGGTGTGGTGCAGTTAGTAATTACCCTTGGGTGGGTAGATGCGTCTTTACCGTTATCTTAATTCATCCTATGTCTAGTTGGCTACTTAGTGTAGTCATTTATCCCCAGTCATCCCGTACCAAGTTTATATCATACCCTAATTACTTTGATGATTGTGTTGTTAAAGTTATAGGGCTCACTCAGACTTATGTCTGACCCCGTTGTTTTTATCTTTTTCCCCCCTCAGGTCCTCAGGTTGGGCCTAACACTAGTGGGCTTTGATCAGACTTCTTTATCTATCTTCTGGAGCTTGGACCGTGATGTAAAGCCCAGCTTATCTTTTCTTTTATGGCTATTAGTTATGTAGTGGGATTATGTACTTATGTTTATCAGGATGGATATTTAGTACTTGACTCTTGTTTTAGTTGGTTTTGATATGTAACCAAACATGTTTAGCTTCTGCTGCAATGAAATGATGTTTTAAATTTCAAGTATTATTTATATCTGTCTTGTTGTAATTTTTCTGTTCTATATTCACTTAAAATACTCCACCGAAGTTAAGGCATTCCCTTAGTGAGTGACCTTAGCGGGTGTGGGGTGTTACACGTGGTATCAGAGCGAAGGTTACCAGAACAGATAAATTTTTTAGAAAACTATTTTTCTAAAAACATTTTCGGAAGAAGTATTTTCAAAAACATGTCTTTAAAGAGAAAAGTTTTTGAAAGAAAAGCATAATCCCCAATAGCCATATCTTTATCTTTCGAATTCTCCGTTTTGAATCTTTCCTTTTTCGTTTCAGCATGGTTGAAGATCTTAACTTTCCGGAGGGTGTGACGATACCAGTATGGTATAGGAGATTGATGGAGGCTAGGGCCGCCACTGCGGGTCCAGCAAATGTTCCTCCACCAACAGTAGCACCCGATCTTCCTCCTCCCCCTCCCCCTCCTCGCACGGATACTTTTGCTAAGACTTGCAAGGAATTTAAAGCTATGGGAGGGAAACCTTTTCAAGGATCAGAAACTTTTGTGGAGGCTAGAGATTGGCTTAAGGAGGTGGAAGAGTTGATAGATATCTTTGAGATGGAAGAAGGAAAGAAAGTCAAGTTAGCTGCTTGGTTAATGAAGGGAGAGGCCTCATTCTGGTGGGAGGTCACTAATGGAGAACGCCCCGTTGACTCTTGGGCGGATTTCAGGCAAAGATTTGTGGCAAAGTTTCTCTCAAGGGCGGAGGAAAACTTGTATATGGAAAGGTTCTTGACTCTAAAGCAAGGAAACCTCTCGGTGAAGGAATATGTCAACAAGTTTAATCAATTGGCAAGGTTTGGCATAGACATGGTGAATACACCGGAGAAGAAGGCTTTGAGGTTCGTGAAAGGCTTGAATGAACCGATGCATGGATTGGCTATGACTCACATCCCTATGGGAGCCACCTTTGAGAAGCTAGTTGACATGGCACTCATTCATGAGGAAGAGAAGGGCCCCAATGCTAATAAGGCACCCGAGAAGAAAGGAGATCAGAAGAGACCTCAACAACAACAGCAAAACAAGGATGGAAAAGGCAACGGTGGCAAGGGAAAGAAGAAGTGCTTCAATTGCGGGATACCAAGCCACATAAGCAAAGATTGTCGGAAGAAGAAGAAGACTGGCTGCTACCACTGTGGTGAAGCAGGGCATCTAGTGAAGGATTGCCCTAAGAAGGGGCAAAGGACGGGATCTACCTCAGGGGGACAGGTGCAAGCTCTTATGGCACCAGGTCAGGCAAGGGGGCAAGTTCAGGCCCTCGCAGTTCCACCGATTCAGGAAAGAGGTAGAACTATTTCCGTAGAAAGTCTGGTTTTTCTATTTGATCATCCTGTCCGTACATTGTTTGATTCTGGCGCATCGCATTCGTTTATCTCATCATCATTAGTTGAGTCACTGCACTTAGACACCAGTCTAGTAGATGATCCCTTGGTTGTTTCAAACCCAATTGGGGGCTCCACTTATTTGTCCATGATATGTTTGGGTTTGAAGATTTCTATACTTAGCGTTGAGTTTAGATGTGATGCTTTTGTTTTGGGCTTCACGGGCTATGGGTTGATTTTGGGCATGGACTGGTTATCCAGTAATGGTGTCGTTCTTGATTGTGAATGGAGAGTTGTGAGGCTCATGACCCGCTTGGGTAACACTCTCGAGATCTCTTGTAATCCCATGGATTCTGTTATGCTAAGTTATCTTGAATCGCTTGACGCTTCGGTCGAGAGTTTGCGATCTGTTAGAGTGGTCCGGGAATACTCGGATGTGTTTGAGGAGGTGAAGGGCTTACCTCCGAAGCGGGAGATAGACTTCCGAATATATCTGGTGGATAATGCTAAACCTGTATCTTTACCAGTGCGCCACATGGCTCCTCGTGAGAGGAGCGAGCTCCATAAGCAAGTAGGGGAGTTGCTTGAGAAGGGGTTCATAAGACAAAGTATATCGGAGTGGGGTGCTCCAGTAGTTTTTTCCACGAAGGCGGATGGGTCCCTCAGACTTTGTGTAGACTATAGAGAACTCAACAAGCTCACAAAGAAGAATAGACACCCATTGCCGAGGATTGATGATCTCTTTGATCAGTTGGTTGGCGCTTCAGTATTTTCTCAGTTGGACTTAGCCACGGGGTTTCATCAGTTGAGGGTGGCTGAGGATAGCATAGACAAGACTGCCTTTAGGACTCCGGATGGTTTCTATGAGTGGCTGGTGATGCTATTTGGTTTGACGAACGCCCCTGCATATTTTGTTGATTTGATGAGTAGGGTGTTCAGGGAGTTTCTTAATAAGTTCGTGGTGGTCTTTGTGGATGACATCTTAGTATTTTCTAAGAGTGAAGAAGAGCATGCCCTACATCTTAGGGAAGTGTTGGAGACTCTTCGAGCGCATAGCCTTAAGGCTAAATTTTCTAAATGTCACTTCTGGAGGAAGGAAGTGCGGTTCTTGGGGCACGTGGTCTCCAAGGAAGGGATAGCTGTGGACCCCGCGAAGGTAGTATCCATCCAAGATTGGAAGGTTCCGAAGAATGCTACCGAGGTGAGGAGTTTCTTGGGGTTGGCTGGCTACTATAGGAAGTTTATCAAGGACTTCGCGAAGATATTAGCCCCATTAACTCGCTTGACGAAGAAAAATCTAGTCTTTGTATGGAACGTAGATTGTGATGATGCGTTTCGACGGTTAAAGAGAGCTTTAACCACAACTCCAGTCTTAGTGTTGCCAGATGGGAGTAAGCCATTTGTTGTTTATACCGATGCTTGTGGGACTGGACTGGGCGCAGTCTTAATGCAAGAGGGAAGGGTAATAGCCTATGGTGGAAGGCAGTTGAGAAAGCATGAGAAAAATTACCCTACCCATGATTTAGAGTTGGCCTCTATTGTTTTTGCGCTTAAGATTTGGCGCCATTATCTTCTGGGAGAGAGATTCGAATTGTTCACTGACCACAAATCATTGAAGTACTTGTTTTCTCAGAAAGATTTGAACTTGAGACAGCAAAGGTGGATGGAGTTTTTAGCATCCTATGATTTCGAGATAGCGTATACCCCTGGCAAGGGTAACGTGGTGGCGGACGCCTTGAGTAGAAAAAGGTTGTCCTTGAGTCCATTGTTCGTGGAACGACGAAGCTTGGAATTTATCTCGATGTTTGATTTCAGACCTTCCGTTGACTATATACCCGGTTTGCTAGCATCCTTGGAGGTCAGACCTACTCTTTTGGGACGGATTGGCGAGGCACAGAGGGACGACCCACAGTTGGTTGAGTTAGTAGAGAGGCTCATAAGGGGGGAGTCGTCCAGCCATTTGAGTAGGTACACCCTAGACGATAAGGGGTGCTTGCGTAGAGACGGTAGACTTTGTGTACCGCAAGACGAGGGTTTGAGGAAGGCTATTCTTGATGATGCACACTGTTCTAGGATGACCATTCATCCCGGTGGGGACAAGATGTACCAAGACATGAAGCGAGTTTTCTTTTGGGCCGGTATGAAGAAAGATGTGGCCGAGTATGTCGCTAGATGCTTGGTGTGCCAACAGGTGAAAGTGGAGCAAAAGAAACCAGGTGGGTTGCTTCACCCATTGGAAGTTCCGCAATGGAAGTGGGATAGCGTCTCGATGGATTTTATTGACGGGTTACCCAGATCGAGAAAGGGTAATACGGGAATTTGGGTTGTGGTAGACAGACTTACTAAGAGCGCCCATTTCATACCTGTGAAGAGCAAGAGGACTGCTCCATGGCTAGCTTCAGTTTATCTTCGAGAGATAGTTCGATTGCATGGGGTACCCTCTAGCATAGTGAGTGATCGAGATCCTATCTTCACTAGTGAGTTTTGGAAGAGTTTGCAGGAAGCAGTGGGGACTCAATTGTGTCTGAGCACCGCATATCATCCTCAGACGGACGGCCAAACCGAGAGGGTGAATCGTGTTCTGGAAAACCTTTTGAGGCTTTGTATCTTGGATTTTGGAGGTACATGAGAAGAGCATCTTCCATTGGTGGAGTTCGCGTATAATAACAGCTTTCAGTCCAGTATTGGTATGGCTCCTTTCGAAGCTCTTTATGGAAGGCCTTGTCGATCACCTACATGTTGGTGGGAATCTACGGATAAGATCTTGCTTGGGCCCGATATGGTTAGAGAGACTTCGGAGAAGATTGATTTGATTCGAAGAAGGATGAAAGCAGCGCAGGATAGGCAGAAATCTTACGCGGATAAGAGGAGGACGGATCTTGAGTTTGATGTTGGGGACATGGTCTTTGTCAAAGTATCTCCATTACGGAATGTAGTTCGCTTTGGGTCCGTTGGGAAGTTAGCTCCAAGATTTGTTGGGCCGTTTCCTATTAAGGAAAGGATTGGACGGATGGCATATAGAGTGGATTTACCCGAGAGACTTAGTGGGGTACATGACGTATTCCATGTGTCACATTTGAGGAAGTGCCTACATGAGACCGCAGAGGTGGTAGAGCCGAGCTTGCTAAAAGAAGTGGAGCTAGAGCGTGATGCAACTATTCGACGAGCTCCTACCCGCATCCTTGGGTCAGAGATTAGGAAGTTGAGGAACAGAGAGGTGCGGCTAGTCAAAGTGCAATGGGGATAAGATGAGAGAGATGCTACTTGGGAGACAGAAGCGAAGATGCGTTCACTATACCCATTCCTTTTTGAGGGTACGACTTTTAACTTCTCCTTTATCGTTTGTCTAGTACTTATCTTATCTTTAGTATGTCCTCTCATTAGTACCTTTGACATTTAGATAGGGTAAAATCTATGGTTGAAACATGTGTTTGGGACATGTTATGTTTGATGGATGCGTGTGGATGCAAGTGTTTGCTAGTGGTTGCTCGTGGATGCATATACACACACTCTAGGCACTAGATCGGCTCAATCACTTCATATTGCATATTGCATAAAATTGTGTGTAGGTAGCTATATTAATGGATGTATAATGGTTGTGCTATCATATGGATGATGCATTTTGGTGAATGATTGTGCACTCATGTAGAAATAGTATGTGTCGATAAGGTTCTTTCGCATACATATTGGATGCATGGCACTATCATGGTTTGCATTAAGTAGGTCAACTGAATCAGTAGACCGCCTGATTTTGCATTAGATAGGGAACATATACACACACTTTTTGCATATGTTCATACAGCATTAGAAACTCTAAGGACAATGGATGCCAGTGCTTGATGGTTTAGTAGATGGTTGTTTGGTTGGTAGGACACGTTCTTCTTGACTTAGAGATTTCGGGGACGAAATCCTTTAAGTAGGGGAGAATGTAACACCCCGTATGTTGAATAACTTGCTATAATATAAAACAGGGCAGAATTAAATTTTAAAATCTGAATCAGTGGAAACGGGCTATGCCATTGCGTTCGTCTCGGAAAAATACGCGAAATAGAGTCCGAGTTTTCGAAAATCGGAGTCCGTATGACCCAGTTAAGGCCCAAAGAAGTTTTCAGAAAATTCAAAACAGATTTAAAAACGAAAATTTCACATTTCAGAAGTGGCGGGAAAATTCCCGCCAGACCCAGGGAGTCGACCTGGGGGTCGACTGGAGAGTCGACCTGCCCACCAGGTCGACTGGGGAGTCGACCCTAGTGTCGACCTGGGGGTCGACCTCCCTGGTCGAGCCCAGGTGACCTGCGTGCACCAGTTTGGCTTTTGGGCTGTGTTTTGGTGGCTAGGACGAAATCTGACGGCTCTAATCTGATTTAGGGTTAATCTAATGGCCTAAAACACCTAACTACTCTATAAATACACCCTAAGACTACCCTAATTCATACTAAAGATAGATACAACACCGTTATGCCGTCAAAATGCAACTTGAAGGAGCCTCCATCAATCTAAAGAGGAAGATAGCTTCTCAAATCAATCTCTAATCAACTCTAGCAACTTAATCTTCTTCTTAGGAGTGCTAATCAACAAGTTGTGAGTTTTCTATAGCCTTAATGACCAATTATTGAAATGATTATGATAGGATATAATGAGGTTATGGCTATGAATGTGGATCAATGCATGTTATGCAAGTTATATGCTATGTGTTAATGATGTTATGCAAGTTATGCAAGTCATATGCTATGTGTTTGTGATGTTATGCAAGTTATGCAAGTCATATGCTATGTGTTTGTGATGTTATGCAAGTTATGCAAGTCATATGCTATGTGATTATGATGTTATGCAAGTTATGCAAGTCATATGCTATGTGTTTGTGATGTTATGCAAGTTATGCAAGTCATATGCTATGTGTTTGTGATGTTATGCAAGTTATGCAAGTCATATGCTATGTGTTTGTGATGTTATGCAAGTTATGCAAGTCATATGCTATGTGTTTATGATGTTATGCAAGTTATGCAAGTCATATGAGAAACATTGATCCATTATGACACCATGATATGCAAGTTTGGTGTATGATTATATGCAAGTTCATCTATGATATGTATGCAAGTTTGGTGTATGATTATATGCAAGTCCATATATGACATGTTATGCAAGTTTGGTGTTTGATGATATGCAAGTAACATGTGCAAGTTTACACCTTAGAATGATATGCATACATATGCAAGTTAACCCCTTTGTATGTCATACATACATATGCAAGTTTACCCCTTTGTATGACATAAATAACTTATGCAAGTTAACCTCCTTATGACATATGTGATTCATGTAAGTTTGGGTTGATTATTTATGCTAGTTGGGTTTGATGCTATATGCATGTTGACACCTTTAAACCCATGTTGATGCTAATGTTATGCAAGTTGAACCCATTATATTTGTGATGAATCTTCCCTTTTATGTCATGTTAGCGAATTACGTGGGGAACGATGGGGCTAATATACATGTTAATGAAATGGTGTGAAGTTGGTATGATTATGCATACCATAAAGTGGATGGACATAATTGAGTCAATTATGTACATCGTTAAAAATTGGAATTAATTAGGGAAAATTAATTCGGGGGTGATTAATTAGGTGTAATTAATCGACTAAGACACGAGGTTGGACCCTTTTGTAGCTTAAGACTGCCCGGAACCGACCGACAAATCCAGCGGCTACAAATGATTGGCCCAATGTGAGAGGTCTTAGGCACAAACTACATACGTGACAAGTGTAAAGACACGAGGTTAGACTCGGTTATGGCGTAAGGCTGCCCGGACCCAACCGGCAAATCCAGCTGCCATAAAAGATAGTCTAATGTGAGAGGTCTTTACAACGGTTACGTTCTTAATCAATTAGGAAACACTTAAACAGATAAGCATGTAGTGGGCATGAGAGGTTAAGTGGGTGCCTTGGATGGCATGTGGAAATCAAGTAAGTGCCTTGGGTGGCATGTGGAAATCTAGTGGGTTGCCTTGGGTGGCAATAGAAAATACAATTAGAATACTTAACCAAGTGGAAACATATAATTAAACATGATTAAAGGGTTAAGTGGGATGCACTAGATATATTGACAAGCTTAGGTGGTAGCTTGTGGGGGGGCCCATTTCAACCAGTAACCCATATGTATCTTATTGGGCTCGACCCATGTCGAGGACGGGACACTCGTCCTGGGCTTGATTATAAGAGGCCAAAACGGGTTAGCGGTGGCAACGCAAGTCCAACGGGTTTCATATGCGTGTGTGGACCCGGGCTGGTAGGTAAGACGTTGTTGCATCGTGTAGGTATAAGCCGTGCACCATTTGTTGTATCGGGTTGCCACTTTGGGGAGTGATACACCCCATTGTGGGGCCAGCGCGGGTATCTACGGTAGGGAGCCGATCGCTTGGGAGTAGTGGGTACACCTAGTGGAGATAGGGGCAGACGGCACCTATGTAGTCAGCTAGGGGTACACGAAACTACTGGGTAAATTCTCTAAGTCCTTGGGTGGGATCAACCTTTAAGTAGGAATGACTGGTGTGGTGCAGTTAGTAATTACCCTTGGGTGGGTAGATGCGTCTTTACCGTTATCTTAATTCATCCTATGTCTAGTTGGCTACTTAGTGTAGTCATTTATCCCCAGTCATCCCGTACCAAGTTTATATCATACCCTAATTACTTTGATGATTGTGTTGTTAAAGTTATAGGGCTCACTCAGACTTATGTCTGACCCCGTTGTTTTTATCTTTTCCCCCCCTCAGGTCCTCAGGTTGGGCCTAGCACTAGTGGGCTTTGATCAGACTTCTTTATCTATCTTCTGGAGCTTGGACCGTGATGTAAAGCCCAGCTTATCTTTTCTTTTATGGCTATTAGTTATGTAGTGGGATTATGTACTTATGTTTATCAAGATGGATATTTAGCACTTGACTCTTGTTTTAGTTGGTTTTGATATGTAACCAAACATGTTTATCTTCTGCTGCAATGAAATGATGTTTTAAATTTCAAGTATTATTTATATCTGTCTTGTTGTAATTTTTCTGTTCTATATTCACTTAAAATACTCCACCGAAGTTAAGGCATTCCCTTAGTGAGTGACCTTAGCGGGTGTGGGGTGTTACATTTGGGGTACGGGCCAACTAGTCCAAACCGCCCTGGCTCTGGTTCATCTACATGCCCCTCTCTCAATGGTGAATCAAAGTTATAGATATCGATAACTCCTTTGCGCACGTCCCGCAGCAAAGCCCAACTCTTGAAGTTAACTCATTGGTTCCCGTCTGGATCCTAAGCGATAACTTTCCGCTTGGACTTCCTTTGCATCTCGGGTTTTAGCCGAATTGGAGTTGATCTTCAGAAGAGTTCACGATCATCGTCACGTGGTAGAAGCTCAAATCCAGTTCGGTTCGGGGTTTCCATCACGACTGAGTTTGTGGTCGTCAATGGCTCATGGTCACCATAGGGGTCGTGGTCACCATGGGGTCGTGGTCACCATAGAGGTCGTGGTCATCCTAGGGGTCATGACCATGGGGTCATGGCCATGGGGTTCGGGACCTTGGGGTCGTGGCCATGGGGGTCGTGACCACCCTGGGAGTCGTGACCATAGGGGTCGTGACCACCCGGGGGGTCACCATCAGAAACTGAAACCCTACAGCCTTCCAACAAGCTAATTTCGCAAAACGACAGTGTTTTAAACCATTCCAACTTTCCAATGCAATCATAAAAAATACCAAATAGCAGTAGTAATATGTAGAATCAACCAAAAAAATCAAAACAATGATTTCATATGTTAATTTAGATCAAACATTCCCTAATCCATGATTTTCCCCCCTTAATCCCATAAATTTCGGAATTAACAAAATATATCAAAATCTACCCAATTTCATATATGTGACATAAAATATGATTTTAGAATTTATGCATATTTTTCCATAATTTTTGGATGTATAATTTCGCTAATTATCACTAATCACCCCTAATTAGCACTAATTAGTGTATAAACATGCAAATCATTCACTTTAGCCAATAATTAATTATAGATCTGAAACTTTTACAGATTTGGCTCGGATTCTAATGTGGTGCAATGCTCTACCTCGAGTTTGGTGTTAATCCGACTTGATTTGATGTAGATTTGATTAATTAGTGACTAGAAAGTGATTTAGAGAGAGATTTAGAAGATGGAAGCCATGATTAGGGTTTGAGAAAGGTTTGTGGCGGCTAGAAAAATGAAAGGAGATGATTCTCCAACTCCTTTCAGCCCTCCCATAACCCTAATCCCGAATCGGGTTATGGAGCTAACTGCTAATAACTTAATTAAGCCCAATTAGGCTGTTTTTCCATCTACAAATATTATTTCAGCCATATCTTCCAAACGGTATGTCCGTTGGATTAATATGACCACTCAACGGAATGGGAAACCATCATCTGAATCCAATGGAAATGGATTCAATTCAAAACTCCTAACCAATCAAAAGTTATAGGCAGAACAAGATTAGCCAGTGGCAAAACGGTCATTTTAAATCCGGCAAAAATCGTGAGTGTGGGAAATTACCCCAATAGTCATTTCCAAATGTTACACAACCATCACTTCGTATGAAAATAAAACAAATATTTTGTAATCCTCCAATACGTAGAATACAGGTCGTTACACCATATAATTGAATTATACATTGATGGCAGGCGAGAGTTCCCGCTGGATAATGTCGTTATTGGGTTTGGTTCAAAAGATAGTCCTTCCATTTTTTCCCAGATGGATATTGACAAAGTAATCAACTACTTATATTGTAAATGTAATTTAGCTGTCTTGTTTTGAAACATAAGTCAGTTAAATGCTAGATACGTTTGGGCATTTGCGCTCTATTGGCCTGTAGAAACCTTGGCTATATTTATTATAAAATCAATCCAAAGAAGCAATTATTATTGTTTATTGTTTACAAGTAAATAATTTACCTTGGACCTTAGCCAGTCCACAAAAGTTCAAAACAATATTTTTAATGAAGAACTATATATATGTTAACTCAACTCAAGAATACGATAAAGCTCATGAAATAAATCGACGTCGATTCCTACTTGCGACCTCCCCAAACCCTTAAACCAATGAAGTGCCAGAGACCACACATTTTAAATCATAATCAATCTCCTTCATCATATCAATGCATGTGATCGTGCATTGCTGTAGAACTTTACCTGAAACCATGCATTTATCATTCCTACCCAATTTCAGATTTTTAACTTGCATACAACCAAGATTTATATTACCATTTTCCACTATATTTATCCTTATTTATTTCAGATACAATATTTTAACATTATCTACAGGGAAATTGTCACCAGCCACAACAATTTCATCCTCCAGCATCGCTTCAAGCACTTGAAATATGTTGTTAACTGGCGCAGTCCCTTCGAGTAGTCTGCTTTTGCACAATGATTTTCTTTCCTTACCTCTAGCAATTCCTTCTACAATTAACTGATCAACAATGACTCTCATACTCTTAGTGGTTAGCTATTCGACATTGTTATTATCTCCTTTCGATGATTCAGTAACTTGCATTAAACCTGGTTTAGACTTTAAACATCACTGCCAATGTTTCCACCAAGCTTCAATCCGTTCATGGGAAGACCACCCACTGCATCACCTTCATTCTCATCATGCTGCAAAATAGTTTTATATGTTTTTGATATTTTCCAAAAGGTTCAAAAAAATAAAGTTATTTTCAATTTTATTCATCAAAACCATTTTTCAAATTGATGGTATTTCAAAATTAATTCCCAAGTTATAAAAGATGACAACTCGGAATAGTAAACCAAACAACACCAATCTTTTTTAGAATTATTGCTGTAATTATCTCATTTCTGAATGATGTGCCAACTACCAACAGTCCAAGCTTTTATGAACTCTTTATAGGTTGTGCTTGCCAATGTATTTTTTTATTTTGTGGTGCATGATCATAGCAACATTTTGTTGCTGAGTTATGCACGTGTTTTATGTACTTCAAATGGAGACGAATGAAATTATTCCAAAAATAGTTCGACTAGTTTTCCTGCATGGAAAATATTTATTTTTAAATTTTCATATTTTATGAGTTGTTGTTATTATTGGTTCCTTTTCATGAATGAAGCACCAAAAATCAATAGTGTCACGACCCCGATTTTTAGTCGTTTGGTTTTGAATATTTAAATTTGTTTTAAATGCTATATTAGGAATATAAAAGAATTTTTTATAAGGAATTTATTAATTAAATGATGTTTGAACATATAATTTATAATTAAATTTAAAAAGAGCTCGTAATGTTGTGGTAGTTCGTAGTTCTACATTTTGAACTTCAATTGGATGTACATGATCCAATATAAGTCGGAATTCTTTGAAATAAGAATCATCCAGATCTATTGGATTATAGTTTTCTAACGGAAGAGAAAATTTGAGATTTTATATTGTAGTTTTAGAGTTATGTCCAAATAAAAATTTTAGAAAGTCGCTATGAAATGTTTACAAACCATAACAATTTATTTAATAAACAAAAGGATTTTTAATAAATTAAATATCGTTATAGCCTAGAATTTAATCAAAATGGTTTCTGAATAGTCATATATGCTATTGGAAAATAACGGAATTTATAGAGTTTTAAAATAATTAATTTAAAATTGATTTGGAGAAAATGAGGATTTTATATTAGTTTAATCAAGTTAAAAATATCCAATTATAATGCGGTCACGTATTTTAACAAAATTGGTTTCATTGGATATGTAATATTAAATTATTATATGAAAATAAATTTCATGGCAATTCGATACCATTTGTGACTTCGGTAGCTATGAATGCATAGCTTGTTTGCGTAGTAGTTAACTAAATAAATTTAATTTGATTAAAAGAAAATTTTGTGTAACTTGAGATAACGATCGAATTAAGACACGAGATCTTTTCCGTTGAATTCGTATTAACATTTATAGTCAGGATATGTTTTTAGTTCTTATTTTTGGAGATCAGGTAATTTGGTGTCCAAAATAGGGTTGTTTTACGTATAAAATATCATTTTGGGAAAACGGTCCTGTAATGCGATGAAACTTGTGCCATTGGATTCGTATTAATAAGTTATTATAGGATTTTGATTTTCATACCAATCGGACTTACTGTTTGATCGTGGGAATAGTAAATGCATAAATTTTTATTTAATCGTTTGTTTGATTTAATATGAAACTTAAGAATAGTCCATTTTCAAACGACCTCCGATTTCTATGAAACTAATTTTATAAAATCTGTAATGATTAATTATTGTAAGATTTCCAGTCTGGGGTAATTTTGAGGATCATGCGCGATATAAACGTGTATCGATCTACGTTATGAATTAAAAAGTGAGATTGCCCAAACAATCTCGGAATTCCACGAAACCAGTTTTATCATGCCCAAAATATTTAATTATTGCAGGATTTCATCTTTCGAGCCAATCAGAGTTATTTTGTGAGCGTGCGAAATTAAAATGTGAATCAATTAACTAATTTAATATTCAAAATTTCGCTATTTTTGCAAACGGACTCGGATCTCGACGAACCATATTTCGTTGTGTCCGGAATGTCAAACTATAACTGTATGCCCATTGTCATCGCCAGTGGATTTCGTATGTGATTATATGAATTTACAAACGTCAAATAGAAATGGTGATAGGCACAAACTAATATAATTAAATAAAATATTTGAATAAAATAATATATTTTTCTTCTATAAAAGAACCCCACAGCTGAGAATCCCTAAGCCCCAAATTCAATCGTTCTCGTTTCTTATTTCGCCGCTTCTCTCCAATCTTCAAAAATCAATTAAAATTTCAATACTCAATGAAAAAAATCAAATTTGGATTCGTTGAAATCCTTGAAAAGAGGGATTTAATCTCGTGTACCTTTTGCGCGACATCATTATCTGGATGCTCGAAGTGGACCAGCAGCCTAGATATTTGAGTTTTAGGGTAATTCAGGCATTTAAGCGCAAAACAAATATCGTTTTCGTGATGAGAGTTGATTATGGGAATTTTTGTTGAATTATAGGATGTAAAGATGTCGCGTAGTGCTACAGGGGGGGTCTGAGTTGCGACATGAACAGTGATATCAAAGTATGGGTGGTTGTTGATGAACGTGATGAGGG
The DNA here is from genome assembly GCA_030737875.1 of Allium sativum. Taxonomy (NCBI): domain Eukaryota; kingdom Viridiplantae; phylum Streptophyta; class Magnoliopsida; order Asparagales; family Amaryllidaceae; genus Allium; species Allium sativum. The sequence continues at coordinate 971,752,844 of CM060915.1, read as the reverse complement.
TGGCTAGGCGATTCTGACGAGGGATTTTTGGAGATTTTGGTGTCAATAAAAGTCGTGGGTTTACTGTGGTAAGCACTGTTGTATAGTTCGATACGATGATTCAAGGTGGCTACGAGTTCGACTGGTGTGGTGGAGGTGGATGAGCTCATGATGGAGATGCTATCGGAGGAGTTGGTTTTGGATATCATGGTCTATAGTGGAAGTTTGGTGCTCGTGAAATTTGGCAATGGAAAAATGAAGTTGTCGAGTTCGAAATATGTGAGGAGGAAGAAAAGCCGCATTTTTAAGAAGGTGATTAATGGATTGAGTTAATTAATAGATTATTTAATTAATTTATGACATGTTTTTTAACTATAAAACTTGTAATATTCATATCTTTTTCATACGCTAACAGAATCGCACGAAACAAGTGTCGTTGGGTTCGTAATCGCGAAGTCTACGCGTGCGAGCTGAAATGGAAGGAATCAGTGCTAATTGGAATTTTATATAGTTTCAAACATCGTTTGAAACTATATAAACCAACAGGAAATCATCAAATCTAAACAAAATGAGAGTTAACTCTCACGCTTTTTGAAATACTATGATGTGTTAAATTCATATTATTATGATTTATCTTGTTAACATAAATTGGATGATTTGGTTGGTTATGGATTGTTAATAGCTGTTTGATTGGTGATGGACGTTATTATATTCCGTTATTAAATGATTTAGAATAGATTTCTGTTCATATATGTTTATGAAATGATATTATAAGCTGTGATGCAGGGAGAATAGGTCGGAGGGTTCCAACTGGATTCCTCAAATAATTGTATGTTACTTGTTTTTTTTCCATATTATTAATATTTGAATTGTTTATTTCAAGTAATATAAAATCCTTTTTGGATAGTGATGGTTGAACTGGATGTGGATTGGTTGAATTGTATTCAATGTTGATATGTTTTAATCAATAGACAATATTGATTGAGGGGTTGATAGTAAATGGTCTAGAATCTATTTTTGAAGACGTCGATTGCTGTTAGGAAGATTGACGAAGTTTTAAGTTATAAAATTTATTTTTATAACTGATTTTAGAATTTTAATTTATATTTTGATAAAATCGAAGTTTAATTTATAAACAAACGTTTATTTTTATTTAGTTTGATAAAAATATTACAAAATGATATTTATAGCAAATTCTTATGTTTTAATAAGTTTTTATAAGCAAATAAGTTAGAAAGTTACCTATGGGTTTGTAATTTGAAATAATTGTTCTTATGGAACAATCGAGTGATTTGTTAATTATATTATTAACTAATTCAAGGGAAAGAACTAGTTGAAGTCAGTTAACAAGTTAACTGATGATTTCCAAGTTGACCGAGTCAACCGTTTTGAAATTAAAACTGAAATTGATCATTCGATTAATTAGTTTAAAATAAATATAAAAAACGTTTTTGATATTCAAACTTAGTAAATGTTCTTAAAAGTAATTAATCGGGTTTAAAGTAATTATTGAATTGTTTGTCATTAACAATGTTAATTATTATCCTAATAACTATTTAAAGTGATTAACTATTCTGTTTTTAATTAATCAGGAAGCTAACTACGTCTACTATAGTTAATGTGAAGTTAATTATTATTTTAATTAATTAAAGCGATCACCTTTTTAAATGAGAATTCATTTAAGAACGGAATCAAGTTATAATGAGATTCTTAATAGAATCTAGTAGATAGTTTTATGAAAGGATTACACAATAAGCCCAAGTTTTATAAATGAAGTTTATAAAAGAGATTTATAATTAATGAGATGATTTTAAACCAAATTTTACTTAATAACTAAATTAAGTAAGGTGATAGGATTTGAAATGAGATTTCGAAATGCAATGACTAAAGGTGTTAAATAAGATGTTATCTGTTTTGGGTAAAAGATTTGGTAAATGGATTTTGTAATAAAATCTGAGTTATAAAACGAATTATATAAAAGGGTTTAGGAATAAACCCAAGTCTTATAAACAAAGGTTTATAAAGAAATATAAAAATTTAAAGTGACGATTTTAAAGGAATGTTTACTTGATAATCAAGTTAAGTAAAACAAATGTAACTGAAAAGAGGTTTCAGATGCAAATGGGTTTGGAAATTGGATTTATTTTTAAATAATCTAAAATGGTTTTATGATAGAAAGTGTAATATATTTAAAATGTAATCTAAATGTAAATATTGTTATAAAAGAAATTTAAGTTAAGTGTTGATGTTTATCAAGAGTTTTACTTAATAAATGAGTTAGGTGAAATAGTTATATTTGAAAGAAAAGCCTTCGATTCAAGAAGTGGTTTATAAAACCATATATCAAATGAAAGGGTTAAATGACATTTGTTTTGATATTAGAATTTATATCGGTTTATAGTTACAAACTCATATCTATCTTAAGTTAAGAACGTTGTCAATCAAGGTCTAAGAGGTAAATAGAATACCCCAACTTGAACGACTTCACTGTTATCAAGAGATGATATTAGTTTGTAATGGCAGAGATGTTGGAAATGATCTATTATTTTTATGAGGGAAATAATACTGTAACATTATCTTCATGTGTTTGAAATATAATAAAACTATGAGTTTCTATGTTAAATAACGTAGTATTTAACATTATTTGGCCCATATTTGAAGTATGGTAATATTTATATCCTTTGGTTAATTATATTGCACCATTTTCTAGAGAATGATATATTATGGGTTTTGGAATACATTTATTCCAAGGAATAAGTTAATAGCTATAATTTTTCGAGCTAATGTAAATGAGAAGTTGTATGGGTTGAGGAATGGATTTGAATATTGGAACTACTATTTCCATAAACATTAGTATAAACTTGTATTGGAAAATTTTGAAGAAAAATAAACCATTGAGGGTTATATTATAAAGATGCAACATATGATATTGTAAAACCATTTAAGATTTGTAATTTAACTTATACCAATTAGTTATATATATTTATATAGCGATATTTTGCCAAAGTAAAGGTGAACCAAAAAGGGTTTTTGTATATGTATTGATATTCCAAAGTAATGGAAATAAAAAAGATTTTGAGAATATATAAAGATTGTTCAAAGCAAAGAAAATAAAAGAGGGGTTTGGTGAATATGTTATTCTAAAGTTATAATAATTTGATAATGTTTTCAAAGTAACGAAAACGGAAGAGATTTGTTGAGATAAGTTTATAGAACCAAATTTTAAGAATCAATGGAATGATTTTTGACAAAATGATTTTAATGAATGATTTAAAGGGGCTTGAGCTACTGATGTATTGATTTTACCATTGTGATTTGATAGTTAAAAACCTATCTATCGATGAAATGATGAATTTGGACTATTGACGTGTTAGTTCGAAGAGATCGGGATGAGAACCAGACCCAAAACCACTTCGAACTAACTTAGCGTTAGAGAACTAACATTGCAGGGATCTTATGAGATTATTCGAAGACATAGAACTTTGGAGTGGGAGGAATACTCACTGATGTCTCTGGTTAATTACCGAGATTAAATTCATGGCAGTAAACCTTGACGTTCCGAGGTACCTTTGGTTTCGTTTAGTCCCAGAACAAACTGGTATGAACGGATGTCCGAAAGAGTATTTCCTAAGATCATGTATGTTGATTTTTACAAATATACCAAGTCTGATGGCAAAGAAGGAAAATTCTTTTATCTTAACACCCAAAATATATTTGTGGATGTCAATTAGTGATTTGATGGATCTAACGATGTGACATTCAAAGTTTGAATGTGATGTTTTGAAAGGTAATTGTTACCTCAAGCCTCATCAACCAGGAAATGACAGAAATCAGGCAAGCAGCATGGCTATGTACGTCATACCCATTAGGATGTATTATCATTTGATCTATAGAAAATTGAATTTCTTCTTATTCTATCGTTGCTGTATGCTTATGGAACAATTGCTGATCACAACCATTGGTGATATACATTCGATACACTCAAGTTGAATGAGCGGTCGGTCATATGTGGCTGAGTTGCAAGATATTCTTGTTGAACCCCAGTGTATCCCCTCTAGAGTATACTGATTGGGAGGTGCTCCCATACCTTATCATATTGGAAATCCAAACTCTAATGTGAGCCGAACGTTTTTAGTTATACACCAACTATGTTGGAAAGTGTGATGCGAGCTTTCCGGCTATATTCCTATTTATTCGTGGGTTGATAGACATTATCATAATATTAGTAGATTTTGATATAAAAAGTGATTTGAATATCGTAAGGTAAAAACACGTGCCATGTTTATGTGTAGTCGTGTCTTATGAGAGTCCATTCTTCTAAAAAAAATTCTAAAGTTAAACAAGTTGTTTGCAATATGAATTTGTCACTGAAATTATTCCAGACTAGTCTGGGTGAATTTTGCTTTGCTTAAAATGTGCTCAGGTCAAACAGAGTATACTATCAGATTAGGTTTCGCTTGGAGCTTCAGAAGGGAAACTGGAGTCGAGATGTATTCCCGTATTTCTAGTATTAATTTATTTCCGTTGTGTGTGTTGTAATAATTAGATTTTATAATATTATTTGTTGTGTATTCTGATGTTGTGTAATCATATGTATACAGTTTTCTCTTTGTGTAAAGAGTTTCGGTATATTATATTTTATTTATTTTGTTCTGGGACTCTGATCTTCTTATTCTTCTATTTTAACATTCCTTTCTTTCTCTTCTTACCCTCTAATTTCTTTCTATTAACAACCCGGTTTTCTATGCTTTTGAGTTGGACATGAATAGTTAAATGTTGGCTTAAATAGTACAGAAAAGTTGGGTCGTTACGTATAGTTAAGGCTTCTGTGTGTGTTCCATACCGATTATGGGTTATGACTACCATTTTATTAATTAATTTTCATTTATAATTGTAGCAACATATTTTCTACTGAATTATGCATTTGTTTTATATCCTTGAAATGGAGATGATCGAAATGATTCCAAAAAAATTTGACTTGTTTTTCTACAAGGAAAAAGTTTTTCTCCCCTTCCTATATAGGGATTTCTAGTCTTAATAGCCAGATTTACAATATAAATGTTTGAACTTCCTTAAGGGTGCCTCTTTTTCAACTAAACATTAGAACAAGCACAGTGTATTTTTTGATGAGTGACAACAATGATAATTAAAAAAAAGATCCATCACAAGCATTTTTACTGTCTGTAGCTAACAATGAACGATGGATACTATTTACTTTCTTCACCAAGTTCAAAACAAAACAACCTTACATGAAATGAATAAAAATAACACTAACCGTCTACAGTGTTCCAAGTGGTTAATGTAGCAATCAAATCCGTGCTTGATTTTTGTTCAAAAGAATTAGCGATTCATTTTCCTCAAAGTCCCTTATAATTAGATTGCAGTAGCAAATATATTGGATCCTTTGATTGAAGCGTTGCAGTGATTGATTGATTAACTAGTGTTACTACCAAAATTAACACCGAGACAAGCTGACGGTGAAGGGGTACCAGACTAACGTAAACATAAAGGTTAATCCGAGAGCATCAACCCGACACAGGACAAATCCAACAGCATAAGGGAAGCATTCAGAACAACGAGTAACTGACACCATCATCAAAAGGAGACTTTGGATCCGATGAAAAGAAAGAGTACCGGCAAGGTAGCTCCATCACGAAAAGAAGCTAATGAGAGTATATTTACGGAGCCATATCACCTAAAACCGGAAGCAGATGAAGAGAAAGAATAAAAAACTACAACTCGAGACCAAGACAGACGGAAGGGCTATCGGCATTGACTTGATTAATGCTAATACAAAAAGAGATGAGAGCACCAAAAGCACAAGGACCCGAGGCTCAATAAGAACCGTCCGAAAGCCAGTCATCGGGACTAGAAAACTTGATGATCAAAAAGTGACAACTTCAGTAATCAACATATAAGAACCGGAAGTACCCCTCTGGAAGACTGAAACCCACTTCAGAAATATGCCGAAAAGCAAGTTAAAGCTTCTAAAGATACAAGCTATCCAAACTAATTCACTTATTATCAATACTGAAAGTGGTGGTGGATCCCATAACAACATATCCGAAACACAAAGGTGAACATCATGAAGAAGTAATAACAAGACCGAAAGCTCATGACCGAAAGCTCATGACCAGAAGCCCCTAACCGGAGGCCAAAAGCCTTTCCTAGAGCTATTTGTACTAACAGGCTTGGTATTGATATAAAGGAAATGAAGTAACGTCAGAGAGAAGCTCCGAAGACCGAGATCATCCTTCCGAGAGCCGAGACCGGTGACCTAAAAGAAATACTAGATCCGTCAACAAGGTCAAAAGAACGGCCGAGAGCGAAGCAACCGGAACCAAAAGAGAAAAGCGACCGACTAACCCGAAAAAGGCTGTTGCTGGCCCAATAGCAAAAGTTGTCCCAATTTATCTATAAATATGACCCCAAGGATTTCATTTTAGGGGCCGAATTCTCATTTCTCATTCTTGTACTCTTTTCTTCTAAAGTAAACCCTAATTTCTAAATCGATTTAAGGATTTCTATTGTAGTTACTTACGTATCTCAAATCAAAGATCAATAAAGCGTGAATCATTACTCAACGTACTTCTTATGAGTTTCTTACGAGTTTCTTAGCTGTTTCCTACATGATGTGCCTTATGCTTTCCACATGGCAACTGTTTTCCATCCAAATTTAAACTCTTCTGAAAGGTTATTATAAAACCCCCTTTCTACAAGCCATTTAGCCTCCCATCAAGTGTTGTGCTTAGGGAACCATTGTCCTAAGATAGCTGTAGGTTCTTAAGTCGCTTAAGCGTGATGCTCACCCCTTTGAGGGAAGAGTAACTAATCTTTCGGGCTTTAAACCTTGATATCTAAGAAACAATGAACTAACTCAAGCTCATGGAAACTAAATAATCCCATTCTCCCCTTAGGTCCACTTCTATAGACCTATCTCCGGTGTTGACAAAAAATATCGTTAACATTTTGGTGCTAGAAGGAGGGCTTGAACCTCCGACCTTGTGGTTAACAACCACATATTTAACTGTGTTGTTCCGTCCAGGATTGGACTAAACTTTGAAGAAGAAGGAATATGGACCAAAGGTCCCAACAAGAGTCTTGTGGATCCCAAATGGATATGTCATATATTACTGACCCAAGAGTGACGGAAGAACAGAGGTTAAGAATGGAAGCTTTGCGAATAATTAAATGCAAAAGGGAGGTAGAGAAATATGATTCTGACTACTAAAGCAACAACCCTTCCTACATAAGATAAACACCAACCTTTACTCTAAATGGTGCTACGTCCAAGGAGTATAACCCCTTCTCTCGTATAAAGAAAGTTATCCATGAACAAGCAAAAGTGATGGTATTTGAACGAGAAATAATAGAGGATTTTAATCGTTTTACTTCCAAATGGGCTAAAAGGATAGCGTTTCAACCTCAACATACCTTGAAAAGAAGAAGAAAGGGTGTAGATGAAGTAGCAAGGTTAGGAAACAATAGGTCTAAACTCCAATGACAAGGAAAGGACTTTATACTAAGAATGCCTAAATATTTACTTCCTAATCAAACAACTTCCTAATCAAACAACAACCCAATTATTGGCCTTTCGCAAAGAAGAAGCCCAGGTACGAAACGAGATTGGGAGGGCCTTATTGTCATTATCATATGATGAATGGGCATGAAACTAACCACTGTAGAATTCTCGAAGAGATGATCATCAAATTCCTCGATCAAGAACAATTGCGAGACTTTGTAAAAGGATCAAACTAAATCCAATAAAAATCCTTAGGAAAAGGATTACCTACATAACTAAGGGTATGGAAACCCTCTCAAAAGCTCGAAATAACCCAAGATGGGTCAAACCACAAACGGATAAAAACCCTTGTCACCGCCGAGTTGGCTAGGGCAAGGCACCCCCCGGAGGTGGGTGATGTGTAAGCCTTTCTTCGTGCCTAAATCAGAAAGGGTCAGTTTAAAGCATCAAAAGTGTAAGCATCCGATTCACGCTAGAAATGGTCGGGACGGAGCGTCTAATTAGCACATTTTACCTCTGCTCGCAGAAGGGTACGTCCTACCTCTACTATGAATAGCACGTCCTGCCTCTTCTTATGTTCCGCGTTACCTGCAGAAGGGAACGCAAACCCTTATCATCTCCTACGATGGCTGGGATAAGGTACCCCTTGGAGGGGGGGGTAGAGTGTAAGCCTTTATAACCGCCTACAATGGTCAAGGTAGAGCATCGAAAGAGTAAGCCTTAATTATGCGCCAATGATGGCCTGGTTTAAGCATCTAAGACCTTATCATTGCCTAGGATGGTCAGGATAAGGAGCCTCCTAAAAGAAGGTCAAGTAAGTCCTTGAGCCCTACTTGTGGATAAGCTAGCCAAGCACACCAGACATATAGACCTAGAGAGTGGCCAACAAAGCACGTACATCCTCTGCTTTGACAATCAAAAGCCCAGAGAGTGGCTCACGAAGCGCATACATCCTCTGCTTTATAAATCAAACCCAAAAGGGGTAACGAAACTGATTACCAGAAGGGGATTTCTGGTCTCCTATCTTTAATACCCGAATCTGGGTCAGTTTGGGATTTCAATTATTACCAAAAAAGGGTTTCTGGTCTCTTATTTTATGTACCTGAATCTGGGTTGGTTTGGGACCTCAATTATCGTTGGAAGCGGATTTCTGGTCTTATCTAAAGATACCTAAATCTGGGTTGGTTCGAGGCTTAAATTATTACCGAAAGCAGATTCCTGGTCTTATACCTTAATCCAGAACATGGATCAAAGCCTTATTACTACCAGAAGGAGATTTCTGGAATTCTATCTTTAATACCCTAATCTGGGTCATAAGATTTAAGTTATTAATACCAAAGGGAAAGGATCAACTACCATTACCCGGAACGATGGCCTAATTCTACTAGTTAAAAGCCTTCAAACAAAGATAATGTCTTCCGTCATGCTCAAGTAGATTTCCCTAAACTCATATATACATCAAATCATTATTCATTGTGTCAATTGCATACACGATACAAATAACCACACTGCACTAGAACATAAGCTCAAGGGAGACCTCAAGTAAATTTCTTAAATTTCTCTAACAAAACCTTATGACAGAGGTTACACTCTTCTTAAATACCCTACGGAGGTAGGTTTCTTTAGAGTTTCTATTAAATGGAGTTGTCTTCTCTACACATAAAATATAGACAAAACCATCATGCATGTCCCATAAGAATTAACATCGAACAGTGCATGTTAAGCTTACACATAATAACATGGTAGCACTCTTGAAAGAAAGCATTTTTGTTGCAAGCTATGACTACACATCAAGTAACACCTCTACAAATCATAACTTCATTTATAGCACTATTAATACAAATCATTACATGTGAAGTATGATACATCAAGTACCTTACCTTCTGCATATTTACTTACAAATGGATTTGAAAACAAGTATATCTCCCATGAGGGTAACATCCTGATTCTAATGTCATGGCTTATATGTAAACATAATCTAGTTCTCAGAAGTGCTATTAAAGGTGGGTAGTATAATTCCCAGGGCAAGAAGCGATCATCTTGACTCAGCTCAGGGTGTTAGTAGAAAGATTAAGCGAAGAATCAAATGGAATTCCATACCGTTCAGGTGTGTAAACCGGAGGACGCTTGTGATAATCCCATTCTCCGAAGGGTGGACTATCATAACCTCGAGTCAGCTTTGACCGATACGTGCAGATTTCTCTTAAGAATCGATCCTTTCCTTCGCCAAGAAAATCAAGGAGGATCCGAGGATATTGAGTATAAACTTTCTCGAGGTCCCTTAGGAAGCAATACCGTGCCAATGGGGAAGACTTAACAAGAAATGACTTCTCCTCGTATTCTCTTTTCAACATAACATAATCTCCTAAGAAATCCCTAGAAAGAAAACTTGAAGTAGAGGACAGACTCTGAAGAAAGTATTAAAGGAATTAGAAGAAAGACATTTCATCACATCGTAAATTGAGAAAATACATTCATTACAGGCAATCCTCCTGCTCATACAAAATAGATCTCTTAAAGGTTTCAGATACAATCGATGCTTATTAAACTTAAGTTTATCAATAGGTAGCTCTCTGGGAATAGAGGTAATTCATGGAAGGTTCCGACATTCACCCGGGTGGAGGTCCGCACTACATTCATCTAGGCACCTTCTATGGAGAAACCTAAGCAAGCCCCCGCTATCACCTAAAAAGGAAAATCCCACTGTTTCATATCTACTGTAAATTTGGTACAAAAAGTTTACTAATGTGTCCCTGTCTTCGATTAGCATCTAGAATAAGGTCATAAGCTCAGCATTTTCTTTCAAAAGTCTCTCACACCGCAGTCGAGCGATTCTCAACCTAGGGGCAACTTCTCTCTCTTTGAAAAGCAATAGTTTTGCAGCACTTTTATCAATAAAGTGGTATCTATTGGATAAGGCGTTATATTTATTTGTTTGTTTGTTCATCTCTCTGGTAAGAAGAGTCACTTTTAGCTGAGCCTTTTTAAGAAGGGAACACCTAAAACCTAATGTTCTCCTTTTCATCTATGCGAAAAGGAATAGAGACCAACTATTGAAAGTAAAAATAAAAAAAGATATCATAGAAGTTATTGTACCACAGAAACAGGAGCAGAAACTTGAAAGGTCTCAACAGAAGAAGCACACTTGAAGCTTGAAGCTTGGATCTTTCCTCATCTTTTACCCCCTAGAAGGATTGGGAGGTTTAGCCAAAACAAGATCACCTCTGTCATACGCTTCATCTCGACCATCAAAAGCCAAGAAGGTGCAGCCAGTGCCAATAGAACCACCACTGTGTTTTTCTCTGTCTTCACTAGCATTTATGGACTTGGGATTATCATCATTAGCAGAAGCAACCTTTGGCACCTCAATGAGACCTCTTTCATCATCAGCATGTGGCTCCTCAAAAAGGATATCCTCAATAAACTAAAGTTCAGCCACGTCGGTCTCCTTCCTCTTGGGAATTTATTTTCCCGTTCTCATACAAGTTATCTGTGACGACCCCAAACCCCATAAGACGGTGGCAAGGGTAATCTTTGGAATATAACACATAAACAGATAACAACAGAACAGAAATAATTAAATACACCAGATAATGTACAATAGAATACACTGGATAAACATAATCATCAGAGTTACACAGTATATAGGATCATACTTAGTACAAAATACAGTTCAGCTATACATAAATATCTATAGCGGAAAACAAAACATAATATGTACAACAGGAGCTGAATAGCATAAAAAGAGATAAATGATAGAATCCATCTTCAGCTCCAGCTATCCAGAAAGAACCTGCTAAGACCTGAATACAAGGCTGCCCATGTAGAAAGAGGGGCACCCGAGTTTGCAAGTGAAACAAACTATGAGTCAGTCATGGGACTGGTATGAGAAATCTACTTAACACATTTTATAATATGGCCAATCACAGGACCACGCCACTTTCACGGAACGGGTTTACTCCATTGGATTGCCAGTGCTTTAAAACAAGTAAATCTTTTAAACATCGCAATGTTTTTTATAAAAATGAAGCCATTATAAGACTCAGTTCCCAACACATAATGCAACACAAACCGGAGGATAGAGTTTTACCTTATAATGGCCAAAATATGCTTGATACGAGAAAAACAAATCATCTGATATTATTGCTAGTGTATATATGTTTCAAAAACAATTTCAGTCATAACTATCAATCATAGGAGTCATGAGTACCATATATCATGTCGCCATATATATATATATATATATATACACAATCAAAACCGCACGATGTCGTATTTGGAAATTGGATTTCCGTCATGAACCAAGGCAAAAGATAGTCCTTACCGAATTCGAGACTGTCTAGCCCGAGTCTCAGGCAACAGCCGCAACTGCACCTAGGAGCCACAGGGCCGGTCCACCGATGTGGATTAAAATGCCTGAACACTATGTTTCCCTGCCCTTTGGGGCGTAAATGAGTCCTACGACTCCATCGGCTCCACATAGTCACCGATATATCTGAGGCGCCTCGCAACAGCAACAACCACACAGGTGAAAATAATATAAATGTCAGGGCTGGTAGGTCACTGACACCGCCCTAGCTAGAAAGAAACGCATGTCCTCCCTGGATCCTTCTCCCGTTTCTGGTCCACATCGGGGTGTGAGGCTCGCGAATCAACGTTATACACAAAGCTATGCCACACAGGCCGCGCTTTGATCATCAACCACAAGACTTTGGTTTTCAACAGAAGCCTTGATCATCTGCCACTTAGGCATGCCACACAGGTAATTCACTCCATGCGACTGATTTCTATCGATATATAACCTTTGAGCTCATATGTGTTAGAGAAGGGCGAGCAACAGAATAAATTCTCCATCGCCAAACAGATATATATTTAATAGAGATCAATCAGCGCAGAACAAAATCCAATGTCAGACACACAGTCCATTTACAAGTTCGTTCTAGGTCTAAACGAAACCGGAGGCACTCAATACCTCGCATATCCGTACAATCAACAAGTACGTCCGGACGGCTATTACTTCAGCCCCTTCAAGGTAGCTACTCCCATCATGAGCATCAGTAGCACCCCTCCATTCGACGTGCAGATCATCGGTCTTGCACCGCCTTCATATCTTCGACTTTCAATCGTCGATCAATTATTTGAAATGAGAATTAACTCGGCCTTTTCAAATAATTCACGTATATTTAGAATTTGAAATCAATTCATTTCAATGGTTAAATTATTCGACATCACTAATTCTGTCCTTTAATGAAATTTTCACGCCAAATACATTCAACCATCAAATGTCACATAAACCGAGCAAATTCAGTTTATTTCCATTCCATATCGTTTATAATATTTTGTCACTATTTATCGCTATTTTTATTTATTTAAAAATAGCCAACTCATTCAAACGACGCTTCAGGCCATAACGCGGCCGTGGCGCTGTTTTTCTTCAGATTTGATTTACACATATCTAAAAATCTAACCGTTGGTTCTTTACAAATTTTATATCATTAGAAAGATCTTTTCAAAACGAATCCAACGATTTCAGTTTTGGGAAAATCCGACAGTCGGATCTCCCGCACTAATCGTTTGAAGTTACGATTTCAAAATACGAACTACAGCGTCGTTATTCGATTTAATTTAATTATATTTATATATAAATATAAATATAATCGATTCTGGCGCTGTTTTTCTTCAGATTTGAATTAAACGTTCCAGACAATCCAACCATTGGATCTTCACAAAGTTGGTGTCGTTGGAAAGATATTTCCAAAGCGAACCCAACGGTTTCGGTTTCGGGAAAATCCGATGGTCGGATCTCCCGCATTAGTCGTTTGAATCACGGTTTCAAAACACGAACTGCAGCTTCGTTATTCGATTTATTTTAATTATATTTATATAAATATATATAAATATAATTCTTTCTTCCATTTCAAAACTATCTTCACTTTATATATTTGATAAAAATGATATTTTTATCATCAAAAATCTTTGTTCAACACATGAATATTTTTAGCACTTCATATTCACAATAAAAATGTAGATTTTATTGTTCGATCTATATATTCAACACATGAATGTTTTCGACTTCACACATACGATAAAAATATGATTTTTATCGTTTTAGTCCTTTATTCAACACATGAATATTTTCTATAGTTTTTATATATAATAAAAATGTGATTTTTATTGTAAAACAATTTATTTCAAAACACGATTATTTTATATAGTCTATACATAAGGTAAAAATGTTATTTTTGGTGTTAAAACGATTTATTTAAAATACTAATATTTTATATAGCCTATATATATAATAAAAATGTGATTTTTATTGTAAAACAATTTATTCAACACATGAACTTCATTCAACACATGAATTTCTACTCAACACATGAATATAGTTTTCAACACATGAAAATAATTCTAACACATGAAAATAATTCTAACACATGAATATTATTGAAAATTTCGGCAGCATAACGGCAGGGTAGTTAAAACCGGGACCGTCCCTAGTACGGCTCCTCGCTCTACCTTAAAACCTCGCGATCTTTGACAATGGGGATTTCGTGCATCTAATTCGTACACAGACGAGCATGTTTATTTTTATTTTCCACAAACTAATCCTATGTGGTTTCATCCAAAATAATTCTCAACCACAAACATGTATTTTTCAACCACAATCAATCATTCATGATTTTCACCAAATTTCCCATCAACCAATAATCCAAACAATATCACAACCAATAAATATCGTCCATGGTCTGTAGACGAAGGGAGTATATATATATATATATATATATATATATATTTGTATATGAATATATTTCAATTTCATTTCACTTCGTTTCAATCATTACAACGCATATATAATTTTTACAATGCATATATAACTTATACAACGAACGTACAACTTATACATGAGGTGTACACGCTTATATAACTCATACATCGACTATATAATTTATACATCGTTGTATTCATATCGTTCATAATTCAGAAATCTCACATTGGGTTCCACTCCACCAAAATTAGGAGAAGGCTCAAAAAAATATGCGGTCTCTTCTAGAATGTAGAAGACGTCCACACGAGTCCACTGTCTCTTGTTTCACTGAATTTCGTCAACAGAGCAAAAAGATATGATTTTTATTGTGAAATCAAAAACCGTAGCGCTTTAAAGTGCTATAAACTATTTTAAATAATATAAACCGTAGCTCAGCAGTTTTGTTCAAACCTAGGTTTGCATTTATCTTCCAATCCGCTGCGCTATAGGAGGATCGACCAACGTGTAACACCCCGAATTTTAGTTAATACTAATATTCACTAATTGTAGAATAAATAATCTCAGATGTGAGAATTGGGGGAAACGGGCTGCGTCATTGCGTTCGTCTCGGAAAAATACGCGAAATAGAGTCCGAGTTTTCGAGAATCGGAGTCCGTATGGCCCAGTTATGGCCTAATGAAGTTTTCAGAAAATTCAAAGTTCAAAACAGATTTAAAATTCAGGTTCAAATTTCGAAATTGGGGCCATTGGGCGTAGGCGGAAAAATTCCCGCCTAGCTAACCAAGTCGACAGCCCTGTCGACTGGGCAGTCGACTTGGCTAGGACCAAGTCGACAGCCCTGTCGACTTGTGTGTCGACAGGGGGTGCTCGGCCAGTTTGGCCTGGTGCACCATTTTAGGGTTTGGCTGTGTTTTGGGGCTGTTTTCTGGAAGCTTCCGAGATCTGACGGACCTAAACTAACCTAGGGTTAATCTAAGGGTCTAAAACACATCCTAATCCTATAAATAAGACCCTAAGCTAGCCCTAAATGATCATAATCCTATCCTCTAACTAAACTATGCCAAAATTTTCTATGATCATGGCCTCTACTCAAAACCCTAGCCTCCATCCTCTTTCTAAACTATTTCTATGAAGGCTTTCATGTTCATACAAGCATTTTTAAGTTGTATGAGTGGTCATTAGCTTGCATTCATCATCAAGTTGCAAGCTTTATTTTCAAGGCTAGAGTTTTTGGGTGATTTTTGGCAAGGGTTTGCTTATTGGAGTTTAGTGGTGAGTTGCTATAGCCTTAATAATCAATTGTTAAATTGATTATGATAGGATATGATAAGATATGGCTATGTTTGTGGATCAATGTGTTTATGCAAGTTTAGTATAGTGTATGTTGTGTGTTTTGCAAGTTTTATGCTATATGCTATGCAAGTTTAATGCTATGTTTTATGATGCTCATTATGCAAAACACTATGTTGAACATTGATTCATATGTAACATGTTATGCAAGCTATATGTTAGATTATATGCAAGTTCATATGTAACATGTTATGCAAGCTATATGTGAGATTATATGCAAGTTCATATGTAACATGTTATGCAAGCTATATGTGAGATTATATGCAAGTTCATAAGTAACATGTTATGCAAGTTATGTGTTTGGTTATATGCAAGTTATGTGCATGATTATATGCAAGTTCATAAGTAACATGTTATGCAAGTTATGTGTTTGGTTATATGCAAGTTATGTGCATGATTATATGCAAGTTCATATGTAACATGTTATGCAAGTTATGTGTTTGGTTATATGCAAGTTATGTGCATGATTATATGCAAGTTCATATGTAACATGTTATGCAAGTTATGTGTTTGGTTATATGCAAGTTAACATGTGACATGCTATGCAAGTTCACACCTTTGTATGACATAAGAATCATATGCAAGATACCCCTTTGTGACATATGTGCTTCATGCAAGTTTGGGTTAAATGCTAGTTGGGTTTAATGTATGCTCATATATGCAAGTTGACACCTTTTAAACCCATGATAAAGTTATATGCTATGTTGGTTAAACCCATGGCATTTGTGATGAATCTTCCCTTTATTATGTCATGTTATGAGAACGAATTTCGTGGGGAACGATGGGGTTAATATGCATGTTAATAAAATGGTGTGAAATGGGTATGCTTAAGCATAACATAAAGTGAATGGACATAGTTGGGAATTTACCTATTAAGTTAGGTCTACCCATATTATGGAATTGGGAATTTACCTATTAAGTTAGGTCTACCCATATTATGGAATTGGGAATTTACCTATTGAGTTAGGTCTACCCATATTCTTGAAATTTGTAATTAAGTAGGGATAATTAATACAAATTATGGGGGTGATTAATTAGGTGTAATTAATCGACTAAGACACGAGGTTGGACCCTTTTGTAGCATAAGACTGCCCGGAACCGTCCGGCAAATCCAGCGGCTACAAATGATTGGCCCAATGTGAGAGGTCTTAGTCATAAACTAAATACGTAACAAGTGTAAAGACACGAGGTTAGACTCTGTTATGGTGTAAGGCTGCCCGGAACCAACCGGCATATCCAGCTGCCATAAAAGACAGTCTAATGTGAGAGGTCTTTACAAAGGTTACGATCTTAATTAATTAAGAAACACTTAACCAAATTAGCATGTAGTGGGGCATGAGGGGTTAAGTGGGTGCCTTGGGTGGCATGTAGTAACTAGTGGGGGTGCCTTGGGTGGCATGAGGAAACTAGTGGGTTGCCTTGGGTGGCAATAGAAAATACGATTAGAATACTTAACCAAAGTGGAACATGTAATTAAACATGATTAAAGGGTTAAGTAAGTGCCTTGGGTGGCATGTGGGAATCAAGTAAGTGCCTTGGGTGGCATGCGGAAATCTAGTGGGTGCCTTGAATGGCAATTAAAATATGATTAAGGACTTAACCAAAATTTATAACATGTAAGTAGACATGGGTTAAGTGGGATTCACTAGAAATGACAAGCTTAGGTGGGTAGCTTGTGGGGGCCCATCTCATCCAATATCCAAAACGTATCTTTGTGGGCTCGACCCAAGTCGAGGACGGGACACGCATATTGGGCTTGACTATAAGAGGCCAAAACGGGTTAGCGGTGGCAACGCAAGTCCAACGGGTTTCATATGCGTGTGTGGACCCGGGCTGGTAAGTAAGACGTTGTTGCATCGTGTAGGTATAAGCCGTGCACCGTTGATATTATCAGGTTGCCACTTTGGGGGACGATACACCCCACTGTGGGGCCTGCACGGGTATCTACGTTAGGGAGCCGATCGCTTGGGGAGTAGTGGGTACGCCTAGTGGAGATAGGGGCAGACGGCACCTATGTAGTCAGCTAGGGGTACACGAAACTACTATTAAAAATTACTAAGTACACTTAGTGGGATCAACCTTTAAGTAGGAATTACCCTTGGGTGGGTAGAACTGGTGTGGTGCAGTGTAGGAATTACACTTGGGTGGGTAGATCTGGGGTGGTGCAGTGTAGTAATTATCCTTGGGTGGGTAAATGCGTCTTTTCGGTTATCTTAGTACATCCTGTGTTTAGTTGGCTACTTAGTGTAGTCATTATCCCCAGAGGTACCGTACCTTGTTTATATCATACCCTAATTACTTTAATGATTGTATTGTTAAGGTTATAGGACTCGCTCAGACTTATGTCTGACCCCGTTGTTTTTATCTTTTTCCCAACCCTCAGGTTTTCAGAGTGGGCCTAGCACTAGTGGGCTTTGATCAGACTGCTTTATCTATCTTTTGGAGCTTGGACCGTGGATGTAAAGCTCAGTTTATCTTTTCTATTATGGCTATTAAGTTATGTAGTGGGATTATGTACTTTTGTTTTATCAGGATGGATATTATGTACTTGACTCTTGTTTATGGTTTTGGTGTAACCAAACATGTTTTACTTTCCGCTGCAATGAAATGATGTTTTAAATTCTCAAGTATTACTTATATCTGTCTTGTTGTAATTTTTCTGTTCTATATTCACTTAAAATACTCCACCGATGTTATGGCATTCCCTTAGTGAGTGACCGTAGCGGGTGTGGGGTGTTACACAACGCCACGTCGAAGAGGGAGGAGTCGCGCACCCGCGTGTGGTGGTGGGGTCCAATTCGATGCACCGGGGTAGCGGCGGCGGCGGTTTAAAGTTCGGGACTTCCCGAGCTCGATTCGAATGCTACAGGCCACGAAAAAATCTCCAATGGGTATGGATTTGAAGAGCAGAGAGAGCTCTTCAAAAAGTTCAACTGGAGCTCCTGATTTTATTGCGTGGAGGAGGAGAAAACGAGGAGAGAAGGAAGGAGCTGCTGCCGCCGTATATCGCGAGGGGGTATCGGGTTTTCTCAGATCCGAGGAGAGAGAGAGAAAAAGTGAGGCCCAATCAGATTTTTTATTTAATTTATATATTTTAAAATTTCAAAAATACTCCTTATCTCTTACGAACTCCAATCCAAACTCAACGACTGTCGCCCCTAGCTAAATAACCTCATTCCGAACATAATGGGATATGTTTTGAAGGCCCATTCAAATGTTTCAGTCAGTTTTCCTTCAAATTAAAATATAAAACATTCAATATTCGATTTGAACGTACATTTCAATTTGTCGGGGTCATATACTGATTCTAAAAATTCCCGAAAAATAAATCTAGCTATGTTTTGACGATACGGTCCCAACAAAACTAGTTTCGTCGAACTCTGAGACCGTTTGAAAAATGGCCATTTTCTGGTCGATCCAATTTAATTGACTGATCAAACACATTTTCCTTCGCCACACTCACATATTAACTTCAAAAATTATGAAATTTGAAACCTAGCAATAATTTGACATCCCGGATCAAACAAAAGTGGTTTCGTCGAATTCCGAGGTCGTTTGTAAAATGTCTATTTTCAAGGGCGATATATTCTCTATTGCGACCTTTCTGAAAATTCATTTGGCCATAACTTTTGACTCCCGCTATGAAACTTCGATTTTTCAGATTCGTTAGAAAGATATTCACTAACAGATTTAAATATTTTTAGTTTCACTAAAATCCGTTTTATTTTGCACCGGGTACAGTCAAAGTTTGAATTCAAATTTTGAAACTACCGCGCCATTTCAGGCCTTGCTTAGAATTAAAAATAATTATATTTATTTTCAAACATTGATTCAAACATACTTTTCGTCGTTATTAATTAAAATAATTTATTTTAAATATTTAAAATCCACTAAAATAGCCAAATTAAAATTTTAAACTGGTTCAGATTTTCCGAGTTGTTACATTATCTTAGACATAAATTTTTCCACAATAGATGGATTGAGAGAAGAAAAGTTTAAGTCCGAGCATATGTTCATATTATCCGCATAAAGAAGAAAGGAAGCATCCTCAAAAGAATTGACCACAATTTCGTCCAAGGTGGTCTGGAAAAAACAATAGACCCTCCGTTTAGCATCGTTCACCACTGCAGTAGCCTTGACCAATAAGGCCTCCTTCCTACTAAGATTGATCTTGAGAATCATTTTCTTTTTTCAAAAGAGATTTTTGTTTTTGTAATGAGGAGCAACAAGAGTCAATCACGGTAATCTCTTCTATGGACTTCTCCAAGGTCCCCATTAAAACCCGAACTTCTTCAGCCAAGACCAGATGGGACTCTTTTTCTGTGGCAATTGAGTTTTTCACTTATGCCAGACCAAACTCCAGTTTATTTCTCTCCATAACCACACTTTCTTTAATATGGATAAGGGCTCATTTTCCTTCCTCAAGGAAATGTTTTTTCTTTAGGTTTCTACAACTCATAAGAAGGTTTGGAAACATCATCTTGCATTAGGAACCACCACTTGCTAGCTTACAGGAAACACAATAGTCACATACAAGACAATCGAAAGAGGTCCAGAAAAATGAGAGGGGTAAAAACACATACCAAAAGTAGTTGTTCAACCAAAGCTTGACAACAACCGGGGGAATCAAACAAAAGATCGAAATTGCAAAAGGTAGAAGAAGAGATAATTTTCCCGACTTATTCATTGAAGCTATCACCATCAGGAGGGTTGGGAAAGTCTTGAGGGATGAGATCCTCATAAGAAGAGGAAAATCCCATTGTGTGATGTAATTCATTGGAAACTTCTGAAGACCTGACAATATGAATGTTTGAACAAGGGGCCTCCTCTTGGGGAACAGTCACAGAAGCATTTGTAACCACATCAGCACAGAGGAATGGACCCGTCATGTCCTTAGATATTTTTGACAAAGGTCCTTCTATGCTCATATCCATAAGCTTCCTCTTTACACTTTCCCTGGAGTTGAACAAAGCATCCTTAAGGGAATAAACTCCAGTTCTGGGAATCAGGGAAGTGGAATTGGTTTTACTAGACTCAATACGGATGGCTCCTAACATATAATGAAAGAAAAAAGAATGAAGATTCAATTCCTACTCCATTTCAAGTTATCACGTAAAGGGTATGCCTAGGTTGTCAAGAAATAGAGGAGAGTTGGGGGAGAAAGGAGCATTTTTTTTCCTAGCGACAAGGAGAGAGTTCCTTTACTTAGTAAGACCAAAGGTGGCTGCCCGATAATAGATTGAACGGATGGCAAAAAGGAATGCCTTTAAAGGGTAGTAGAGGTAAGTTGCGATGACCTATTGCCAAATTTTTCAGAAGCAGCGCCAAGAAGGTCTATTATCTCCTTATCTGAGTAGCCAGGCGATTTGGGTGCAACAACTGCAATGAAAAAAAATATGAAGTGAAAGGTGACCCTCTATAGCACAATAATAATAATAATAATGTTTTTGGGTGTAAATACTTAGGGGATGGAAGCTGCCGGAGATGCTGGGTGGACATCGAACAATGAAAAATTGGTTTCCCTAGTCTTTGAATTTGGTCGCTGCTTCAGATAGCAATTTCTTTGTGGGGTTTGCATGGAAAATTTGAGGGTTCACATCGTTAAGTTTGGATGGACGAACCAAGTAATCAAGGGTAGAAGGGATTAAAGAACAATTACCATATTATAAGGATAAAAGTTCCAAGCCTAGCAAGTAGGTATAACTATTAGGAGAAAGTCGGATGGAGCAATTCCCAATACTGTAGAAATCGGCAAAGGAAATCAGGGAAGGGGATAAAACTCCCATGCCAGATGTGGATAGCAGAGTAAGCAAAGTATCCTTATGGAGAAGAAGCGATGATGTCCATATCACCTAGGGGGATGGCTTCAACACCAAAAATGTTAAAACCCTAAAGAATAGCATCAACTTGCTCTTACAACAAAATCAGAGAATTTTTTTCAATGGCACAAACCCTCCTCGAAGCGGAAAGATCATTTGGCAAAGGACCATTTCAATCAAGTTTAAAGGTAATATGTTTCTTCCCCATGATAGCAGGTACAACCTGTATAATTTTATAAGACAGGGTAAAAACGACGCTCGAAAGGATAGGATCCTTGTTCTCCTAAAAATGTCTTGACAATAACAAGAGGTTGTCCCTCAGGCATCTTCATGAGAATAAGGGCAGATGAAAACATTAATTTAAGCCATCAAGTAAATTCGGAATGGGTTGCCAAGAATTGGTAATCAGAAAGCTGAAATCAGTTTATGGAAAGCAATTCTGATTGTTACTTTAGCTCAGATAAACTAACAAATGCTTTAATTGTAAAATCAAGTATAAATGACTTATAGAACATGCTTATTTGAAGATCACTAATGCTTTTCTGAGAATAAATTTCAAAGCCAGGAAATGAAGAAGAAGAAAAGGAGCTAATAAAGTGAAATGAGGAAGGTATATATAGGAAAAAAGAGGCGGGTAATTCATTCAAAGTTTGACTTGAAAAGTTGAAAATACCCCTTCACCTGGGGGGCAAATGTTACTAACAAAATTAACACCAAGACAAGCTGACGGTAAAGGGGTACAGGACTGACATAAACATAAAACGGTAATCCGAGAGCTTCTACCCGACACAGGAAAAATCCAATAGCATAAGGGAAGCATTTAGAACAATGAGTAACCAATACCATCATCAAAAAGGAAACGTTGGATTCAATGAAAAGAAAGAGTACCGGTAAGGTATTTCCAACAAGAAAAGAAGCTAACGAGAGTATATTTACGGAGCTATATCACCTAAAACCGGAAGCAGATGAAGAGAAAGAATAAAAACCTACGACCCGAGACCAAGAAGGGCGGAAGGGCTATCGGCATTGACTTTCTTAATGCTGATACAAAAAGAGACGAGAGCACCAAAAGCACAAGGACCAGAGGCTCAAGAAGAACCGTCTGAAAGCCAGTCATCAGGACTAGAAAACTTGATGATCAACAAAGGGCAACTTTAGTAATCAACAGATAAAACACCTGAAGAACGCCTCCAGAAGACGGAAACCCACTTTAGAAATATGCTGAAAGGCAAGTTAAAGCTTCTAGAGAGACAGGCTACCCACACTAATTCACTTAGTGTCAATATCGAAAGGGGTGGTCGATCCCAAAACGACATATATGAAAAACAAAGGTAAACATCATGAAGAAGTAATAACAAAACCGATACCTCATGACCGAAAGCCCCTAGATGGAAGTCAAAAGCCTTTCGTAAAGCTATCCGTACCAACAGGCTTGGTGTTTATACAAAGGAAATGAAGTAACGTTAGAGAGAAGCTCTGAAGACCGAGACCATACTTTCAAGAGCTGAGACTGGTGCCCTAAAAGAAATACTACATCCATCAACAAGGTCGAAAGAATGGCCGAGAGCAAAGCAACTGGAATTGAAAGAGAAAAGCGGTCGAGACATGGCTGTTGAAGCCGAAAAGGGCTGTTGCTGGCCCAATAGCAGAAGGGGTCCGAATTTTAGGGGCTGAATTCTCATTTCTCAATCTTGTACTCTTTTTATCTAAAGTAAACCCTAATTTCTAAATCGACTTAGGGATTTCTATTGTAATTACTTATGTGTCTCAAACAAAGATCAATAAAGAGTGAATTTATATTTAGCATACTTCTTATGAGTTTCTTAGCTGTTTCCTACATGACGTGCCTTATGCTTTCCGCATGGCAACTATTTTCCATCCAAGTTTAAACCCTTCCATAATGTTATTGCAAAACCCCCTTTATACAAGCCATTTAGCCTTCCATTAAGTGTTGTGCTTAGGGAACCCTTGTCCAAAGATAACCATTGGTTTGACATGACCCGAACTTCCCCGTGAAGGAGAGCACGGATTATACTGAGGACAAGATAGATCAGAACGCAAACAGAAGATTATTTCATTGTCAATTACAACAATTCCATCAGAATACAAGAATATACAGAGTATGAATTACAAATTACACATTTACTACATATCAGAGATTTAAATACATTACTGCAGTGGAAAAATAATACAATACACAACTGAAAGAGATATACGGATACAGAGCTTTCCGGATATCATTCCAGCTGTAAACCAGGTTCCTGTGAATATAAATCTGCAAAACCAAAACTACTAACTGCCCGTGTCGAAAATAGGGGCACCCAGAGTTTAGGTTAAAACAATAAACTCCGGGTCAGTCATGTAACTGGTGTGAGAACTAAAACAGTTATTTAAAACTTTACTTTAAATCAGATCTATCAAGGGACCACGCCGTATAATACGGAACGGGTTTCCTCCCTAGAATACCAGTGCAAATAACAAAACAGCGCAATGCTTTTTGGAAAAATGAAGTTGTTATAAGACCCAAGTCCCATCACACAATGCAACGCAAGCCGAAGGATAGGGTTTTCCCTTATAATAGCCAAACATGCTTGGTACGTTAAAAACAAATCATTTGATACTATTATAAATGTATAGTGTCAAAACAGTTTCAATCATAAGTATCAATCATAGACGACATAAGTGCCCCCATACCTATATGTCGCCATACTAGGCTCTACAATCAAAAACCGCAAAGTCACGTATTGGAAGTTGAGTTTCCATCAATGAACCAAGGCAAAAGATAGTCCTCACCGATTCGAGACTCTCTAGCCCGAGCCTCAGGATCAGAGCTCGAGTGACCCTTGGATCGTCAGGGCCGGTCCACCGATGTGGATTAAAATGCCTAAACATTGTGTTTCCCCGCCCTTTGGGGCGCAAATGAGCCAAATTACTCCATCGGCTCCACATAGTCACTGATATATCCGAGGCGCCTCACAACAACAACAACCACACAGGTGAAAATAATATAAATGTCAGGGCTGGTAGGACACTGACACCACCCTAGCTAGAAAGAAACGCATGCCCTCCCTGATGTCCTCTCCCGTTTCTGGTTCACAACCAGGGTGTGAGGCTCGCGAATTAACGCTACACAGAGCTATGCCACACAGGCGGTGCTTTGATCATCAACTACAAGACTTTGCTTTTCAACAAAAGCCTTGATCATTTGCCACTTAGGCATGCCACACAAGCAATTCACTCCATGCGAAGGATGTCCATTGATATACAACCCCTGAGCTCGTACGTCTCAGAGAAGGGTGTTAAGCAAGAGAATAAATTCTCCGCCACCAAACAGATGTATATTTAATAGAGATCAATCAACAAAGAATAAAATCCAATGTCAGACACACGGTCCATTTACAAGTTCATTCTCGGTCTGAACGAAACCGAAGGCACCTTGTACCTCGCATATCCATCGATCTCCAAGTACGTCTGGACGATCACCAACTGATTCCCTACTCTTGGGTGTACAACCCAATCAAGATCATCAGTATTTATCCAAATGATGTGAAGACCTCCGGTCTTCGACCACCGTCTTCATCCTCGACACATCGTCGAATCAGTTATTCAGAATGGGATAAACCCGGTCTTTCTGAATAACTCACGTATATAATAAACAAGTGTTACACAAACACAACATACGCCTCATTCCAATTCAGAATATTCTTATACTTTGGGAAAGGTTCCCATTAATTTTATCAAAGATAAATCCCTTAAATTTATTCTTTAATCTTCCTTTGAATATCAATTTAAATCAAATTATGGTTTATCCAAACTAGTCGGGATTAACGAACCTTACCGAAGTAATCATTTGTTTTAATTTCCCAACCCCAACCTATTCATCCCATGAAGTAAAACTGGTCATACTTCATATCTAACACCATAGTGTTATCGGTAAATTCAATTACCATTTCACGTTCAAATCTAATTAAAGATTTAACTATGCCTATAGCAAAACCGGTGATACTCCATTCTCGATCATTTCAATCTAATTAAAGATTCATTAAAACTTCACTTGGTTTTAATCTTCCCAAAAATCACTATCAATGATTATTTAACTTGGGAAATCATATCCTGCTTTTAACTGGGGTAAAGAACCAATGTCATTTAAAACACGGTTCACGATAAACCCAAAATCACATTCCATTTACAATGGAATCTTCATGGCAAACAAATCGATATATATAATCGATATAAACTTCCATATCGACTAATAATATAAATGGAATAACGACAAAGCCTTTTAAATTCCAGATATATTAGTTGTCTTCCTCCACAGAAATTCACTTCGATTATTACCAAATCGAATTCCATTCCATTCCAATTTATTTTATTAAATTGGAAAACTTTACTTTGGAAAATCTCCTTTAAATCTTATCAAAAAGATTTATAAATTCCGAATCACATTTCACTGTAAATCCAGTTAAAGAACGAATGTCGTTAAAAAAGAGTTCACGATAAACCCAATTCACATTCCATTAATTATTGGGTTAAAGAACAAGTGTTATTTAAAACACCGTTCACGATAAACCCAAAAATCAATTCAAATTCAATTCCCATTAAATACCATTTAATTGGTATACTTCATTAAATCTAAATAAAAAGATTCGATCTTTTTTCAACTGGGTTTAAAAACAGTGTTAATGAAGACACCATTCACGACAAAGCCAAATCCCAATTGATATTAAATACAAGGCTCTGAATAGAAAATATATCGGCTTATATTCAATATCAAATTCTATGACCAACAAATATCGTATTGGAAATAACGATATAAATATATCTTTCAAATTTCCATAACAATATATGTACAATCACGAAATCCAACATCGAAATATTCCAAAGACAATTTCGATTCAAATCCATTCCAATTCAATTATTGGAAATTCTGGTTACTTTTAAAACCCTTTCAAATCCAATTTATTTATTTCAAAAAATAAATGGATTATAATTCTAGTTCAAAACTAGTTCATTTCGATAATAATCTATTTTTATCTTTTCAAATATATAATTTTTCATCCCAATTCTTTCCAAATCATTTCTTATGATTTTACACAAATTATTGCTATTTTTAATAATTTTATCAAGGTCCGTACAGTCGATTTCCATCAACAGCCATCGAACTGCACTTACAGAGACCTTTTCCAAATTTGATTTGGACATAATTCCAAATCGACTGTTAGATTTCAAATCTCTAATATTCGTTAGAAAGCTCTTTTCGATACGAACCGAATGGTTCTGGTTTTAGGAGAATCCGACGGTCGGACCTCCCGTAATGTCCGTTCGAAGTCAATGGTCGAAATTCGCGAGCGGCCGCAGCGCGGCGCGTTCTATTCAGGCCATTATATATATAATATATATATATTATATATATTTCGTCGATTTCCTTTTAAAATGTATTCTATAAATCGTTTTAAATTCGTTTTCAAAACGATTTCAACTTCATATTCAATTTCAAATCAAAATTGAATATTCCATATCAGCGATGTATAAATGAGAATATTTTCAAAACGTTATATTTTGAAATCACTTCCTTTTCTATATTCATTATGAAAACGAATATAATCGATATAAATATCGTTCTCATCAAAATGGCACAAATCTAATTGACACGGCTTTATATATTTCAATAACTTCATTATTCTATTCAACAAATGAATATTTTCTACAACACATGAATATATATTTTCTTTCAACACGTGAATATTCTCAACACATGAGTATCGTCAACACATGACTATTTTTGTTATTTAATATATTTCATAAAATTATGATTTCTATCGTTTAATTCTAAATCGGACTCCACCAGTAAATTAGTAAGAGAACGATTCCCTAAGTATTAACCCCGAAGGCTGAAACCAATATCAGATCAATACCCAGGAAACCACTCATCTTATCTAGTTTCCAGTTCGTTTATAATTTTATATATGATAAAGATGTAAATTTTATTGTTAAAATATTTCGTTCAACACATGATAAGTTTCAACACATGAATATTCTCAACACATGAGTATCGTCAACACATGACTATTTATTTTATTCAACACATGAATCTTTATTTTATAATATTCTTTATTTTCCAAATTGGAATGAGGCCCAATCAATTACCTATAATGTTAATTATATGGATTTCCGTACAACACATGTATATAATAGCAACGATAAATAATCAACCATCATTCAGAGTGCACCACACAACGGCATAAGCATTAAATATAAATAATTAACGCTTACACAGTCTGTCAAACAATCGATTGACATACAGCTAAATAATTGGGATTAGTGTACGCCAAATATCATCCTAACACCCGTGTGGGCTTTCAAATTAACAAACACAGATTTTTATTTGTGCAGTTGGGCGACGTGTAAAATATACCGTCCCAATCTATGTCAGTCAAATAGGTGTACATAAACAAATCGTTCTAATTTGTAAATGAATATCTATTTTATTCACATCAACGTTAAAAATTATATTTTTAACTATAAAATATTTTAGTCCATTCCACACCACACAATCAAATTTCACAACACATCAATCAAACAAACAAGTCATCCATGGTCCATGGACGACGGGTGTCGGGTGCTGCTAAGCACCGTCTGCATCCTAGTATATATTTCAAATAGAAAACAAATTAAAGTGAGAATTTTCACCGAGGGTTCCACTCCTCCATTTTTATTTCTGAAATTCAGAACAGTCTGGATATGCCCGTACTTCCAACGCAGTCGTCTCTACGTTGTTCATATTAAAATCGCATTTTTAATATGATGCTCTATACATTAAAAATCATATTTTTAATACTCTGCCAATATAAAAATCATATTTTTATCCTTTCTATAATATAAATATCATATTTTTATCCTTTCTATAATATAAAAATCATATTTTTCTTCTTTATATACTATAAAAATCATATTTTTATTCTTTCTATAATATAAAAAAAATCATATTTTTATCCTTTCTATAATATAAAAATCATATTTTTATTTCAAAACCATAGAAAATAAAGTTCATATTTTTATATCGCTTCATATGAAATAAATCACATTTCTTCTTTGCCAGAAATATGAAAAATCAAGTTTTAAAAAATCGAATCTTTATAGTTTAAAAATAGAATCTTTATAGTTTTAAAAATCGAATCTTTATATAGCAAAAGATGATATTTTTATATAAAAATTCAACTTTAAAAACCATGCTAATTTATTATTAAAAAAAATACTACTTTTAATTTAAAATCCATCCTATATATATAAAAGCAAGGTTATATATAAAAATAAATACTATTGATTTATTTTATTTTAAAATAGTGATATTCATCATTTTCCCTTTTGAATTTCGAATTAAACGCAATGTAGTCAACATTATAATCTATGAACGAAGTAATTAACTAAGAATTGATCACCTCCTTCATTGTTGAACTCAACAGCACCCTGTTCCACTGAGCTTCAAAGCTAGGTTAACCATTTTCGCTCAAACCGTGCCGCTAGAGACCGATCGGACCATGCCTCGTTGTAGCACTTACGGAACCGCGCCTGCGCCTGGGAGTACGGCCATTTCGATTGACGAACGGCGGCGCGAACGATGAGTGGCAGCACTTTGAGGTGACGGTTCGAGAAAAATACTGCTCGCTGAAAGACCAGACCACTGCAGATTTGAAGAACACAGAAAGCTCTAAAAAATTGCTTCAAACTTTTCTTGAATCCATTGAGTGAACCGAAAATTATTGGAGAAGAAAGGTTGGAGTAATATTCATCGTTCGGGTTTTTAACTGGAGGCGTGATTTTGATTTTATGAGATTAGGGTTACGAAAATTCCTATTGGCTTATGTTTATAATTTATTTATTTTCATTTAAATCCAAAAATACCAGTTTAACACCACCAACTCCAAATCAAACCCAACAATTGTCACCACTAGCTTAATACCCGTATTCAGAACACAATGGGATATGTTTCATAAGCCAATTCTAACGTTTCGATCAGTTTTCGTTTAAATTTAAATTTAAATCTATATATTCAATTTTAAACGTATATTTCAATTTACCGCGGCCACATACTAATTCTAAAAATTCCCGAAAATTATTACTAGCATCGTATTGACAATATAGTCCTAACAAAACTAATTTCGTCAAATTTGAAGACCATTTGAAAAATGGCCATTTTCTAGTCGATTGAATTCAACTAAAATTGGTCAAACACGTTTTCTTCTTTCACGCTCACATATTAATTCAGAAAATTATGAATTTTGGAATCTAGCAATAATTCGACATCCGGGATCCAACAAATGTGGTTTTGTCGAAAATAGAGGTCATTTGCAAAATTTTCATTTTTAAGGGCCAAAATTCCATAGCGACTATTCTGAAATTTCAACTGGACATAACTTTTTATCCCCGCTATGAAATTTCAATTATTCGGATTCTTTGGAAAGACAATTCTCAAATAGATTATAATATTTTTGGTTTCGCTAAAATCCGGTTTATTTTGAATCCTGTACAGTCATTTGAAATTTGAAATCGAATTCTCGAGCTACCGCGCCATTTTCAATTCCTTTTATAATTTAAAACAAATATTTATATTCTAACGACGATCTATATAAATATATACGTTCTAATTCTATTCAAAATAAATTTCTCGTCGTTATTATTTAAAATAATCCATTTTAAATATTCAAAATTCGCTAAAATTGCCAAAATAAAAAATTTAAATTGGCTTGGATTTTCGGGTTATTACAATCTCCCCCACTTAAAACTTTTCATCCCCGAAAAGGAACGAAGCCTAAAGTTATTTTACAAACTAACTCAACTTTCATTATTTTCTTTACGGCTTAAGTTCTTCAACTTTTCAGTTTCTAAGAACTTATCAAATCTTTCAAAAATTTGGCTAAAACCCTAAATTTTCGAAAAATTTCGCCATAACCTCCCCTGCACCGGGAGCTTCGGGATATCTCAAATAGCCTCCCATGGCCTTCACCAATCCAAAAATAAAAAGAAACAGCCAAGCGGCTAGCCAATCGGCTCATAAAATCATCAAATTCCCAAGAAATACAATAAATATGTACCTATTTGTCGGGCAAACAATTTTATTCCTCTGCTCTAGCCTCCTTGCTATGACCTGTTCACACATATATATATGTACATGCATGCATTTTCAGTACAGTTCAATATTCCCTTCAATTTGGCCTAATGGTTCCAAATTTACCGTACTTTCACATAATGGTTTAAATAAATAATCACATAACACAATCATCAATCAATTAGTTGATTATCTTTTCAAACACATAATTTTGATACATATACAGAAAATCATGTTTTTGATGCCAAACCACAACAATAGCCCTATCTAGTTTTGGTTCTCACACCAGTCTATGGAAATATATAAACATCCCACTTTCAAAACTCGAACACATATACTGATGATACTATAGTAATCATCAGGATCGTCTCCGGGCGACTACAGTGTGATTCTATATCTATCCAGTATATTAAAACTTCAAATACACACGGATCAGACGTATATGCAAAATCTTTATATATTGGATTGTCCAAATTCAATACAAATAAATATTCGAATACATTGAATTAAGTTTAAATTTTCAAAACAAAATTCGTTTTCAATTTAAAAATATACTCTTCACACTCGTTCTAGGATACTACTGATCCCATCTCTAACGAGTCATTCTCATTGGATATTACTAATCCAATCTCTGATGAATTCTTTCGTTTGGTTCTAACGTGTCTTGTTCTCCAAGCTTTGTAAACCAAAGCTCTGATACCAAGCTGACATGACCCGAACTTCCCTATGAAGGAAAACACGGATTGTACTGAGGACAAGACAGATTAGAATGCAAACAGAAGAACATTTCATTGTCAACTACAACAATTCCATCAGAATACAAGAATATACAGAGTATGAATTACAAATTACACATTTACTACATATCAGAGATTTAAATACATTACTGTAGTGGAAAAATAATACAATACACAACTGAAAGAGATTTACGGATACAGAGCTTTCCGGATATCATTCCAGCTGTAAACCAGGTTCCTATGAATATAAATCTGCAAAACCAAAACTATAAGCTGCCCGTGTCGAAAATAGGGGCACCCAAAGTTTAGGTTAAAACAATAAACTCCAGGTCAGTCATGTGACTGGCGTGAGAACTAAAATAGATATTTAAAACTTTACTTTAAATCAGACATATCAAGGGACCACGCCGTATAACACGGAACGGGTTTCCTCCCAAGAATACTAGTGCAAATAACAAAATAGAGCAATGTTTTTTGAAAAAATGAAGCTATTATAAGACCCAGGTCCCATCACACAATGCAACGCAAGACGGAGGATAGGGTTTTCCCCTATAATAGCCAAACATGCTCAGTACGTTAAAAACAAATCATTTGATACTATTATAAGTGTATAGTGTAAAAACGATTTCAATCAAAAGTATCAGTCATAGACGGCATAAGTGCCCCATACCACTATGTCGCCATACTAGGCTCTACAATCAAAAACCGCAAAGTCACGTATTGGAAGTTGGGTTTCCATCTATGAACCGAGGAAAAAGATATTCCTCACCGATTCGAGACTCTCTAGCCCAAGCCTCAGGATCAGAGCTCGAGTGACCCTTGGATCGTTAGGGCCGGTCCACGGATGTGGATTAAAATGCCTGAACACTGCGTTTTCCTGCCCTTTGGGGGCGTAAATGAGCCAAATTACTCCATCGGCTCCACATAGTCACCGATATATCCAAGGCGCCTCGCAATAGAAACAACCACACAGGTGAAAATAACATAAATGTCAGGGCTGGTAGGTCACTGACACCACCCTAGCTAGAAAGAAACACATGCCCTCCCTGATGTCCTCTCCCGTTTCTGGTTCACAACCGGGGTGTGAGGCTCGCGAATTAACACTACACAAAGCTATGCCACACAGGCGGTGCTTTGATCATCAACCACAAGACTTTGCTTTTCAACAAAAGCCTTGATCATTTTCCACTTAGGCATGCCATTTAACAACTCGAATTTTTATAACATGTTAAAACAAGAAATCAAGGAAGAATTAAATTTTAAAATCAGAATCAGGGGAAACGGGTTACGCCATTGCGTTCATCTCGAAATTTTACATGAAATAGAGTCCGAGTTTTCGAAAATCGGAGTCCGGATGAAGAAGTTATGGCCTGTACCAGTTTCAGCAGTTTTCAGGCCGCACTGGACCAGGGGGTCGACCTACCCCCCCCCCCCAGGTCGACCATAGGGTCGACCTACCCCCCAGGTCGACCATAATGTCGACCCCCCCACCTTACAGGTCGACCTGGTCGGCCTGGTTTGACCCAGAACTCATATTTGAAGCCTGAGACATGTTTTGACAGTTCGGATTGATTCTAGGGTTAATCTAAGGGCCTAAACTAGTTGCTACACCTATAAAAACACCCTTAGACCTAACCTAATTCATATCAAATCATTCTTACACCATTATGCTGTTAAACTCCCTTTTGAACCATGGCCGCCGCCCCCAAATTAAAGAACAAGCATTCAAACTCAATCCAATTCGAAGATTAAAGCTTGTACAATGATTCAAGACAATAAATAAACACTGCTAAAACATTCTATGATAATTTCAGTTCCTAATTCACTAGCCATGCTCTGTAAGTGCTAGTTACTTTTAGATTTAAACATTTAATTATAATATGGACATGAAATAAAGTGGAATTGGATCTAAGTATGTTTATCGATTTTGATCTATTTCTGTTGCTCCTTGAATCTTCTGTTTTGGGACTTGTCTATCTTCATGTTTATGACAAGTTTATGATCTATTCAGCAGTTTTCTTAATTTGTGATGACGTTATCATCAAGTTGTAGTATTTATTCCTATGATGATGTTTTCCTCTGATCTCATTTTTATTCAATTTCTATCTCCCCTAATTTATTTTCTTTTCATGAACCTTGGTCAGTTTCGGACCTTGGCCTAAAATCGCGATTTGCGTACGATATGTATACGGGGGAATTATGGCATTATTGCCTATATGAATATGATGTAATAATTGGCAACATAAAATTGGAT
The DNA here is from genome assembly GCA_030737875.1 of Allium sativum. NCBI lineage: Eukaryota > Viridiplantae > Streptophyta > Magnoliopsida > Asparagales > Amaryllidaceae > Allium > Allium sativum. Next base: position 971,719,311 of record CM060915.1, on the reverse strand, counting down.
ATTATCATTGTATTTTAAAGTTTGGGCTTGATATGTAAATTTTGGTATAATCTTGTTATGAACAAATTTGCATAAATATTATATACATGGAATTTGGCACAAATAGGATCTATGTAATGTAACATGAGATTTGGTATATATAACATGTATGTAATTTGGCATGTAAATTAAACCACGAGTTCGGGCCTAAGTAAATTAAATCAAAAGATTTGGCTTACGATTGGGCATATGTAGAATTGGGGATTTGAATATAAAAGCGATTGTAAATTTGATAATTGGCATAAATATGTATTATGAACTTGGGTAGTTGGCGTGTGTTGTAATAAAAAGATTACAGTTTGGGATAACTACATCATGAATCATGATTTGGGTTTATTTGGGCATGATACATGCAATTTTGGCAAGAACTCGATATGGGTGAAATAGCATAAACTTGGCATACATGTAAATTGGCAAGAATTGGACATATGCAAACTGACTAGAATTGGGTATATATATCCATATATATATATATATATATATATATAAAAATTGGCATGTAATTTTGGAACTTGGGCATATGTTTATTAATATGTAAAGTTGGGAATTTGAAACATGAAAATGACTGTGTATTGGATAATTGACTTGAACACGAACACGAACATTTCTTTATGTTAAACACATGAACTGATATTGGGGTTCTGGGGGAAATACGACCATTAATGAACCTTTGACGTGAGGTTAGACCCGGTTTGTGGTATATATCTGCCCGGAACCGCCCGGCAAATCCAGTAGCCACAAAGTGTCAGTCTAATGTGAGAGGTCGAAGGTCGAATTGTAGGCGTAACTATTTATGACTCGAGGTTAGACACAATTTGTGGTGTAAATCTGCCCGGAACCGCCCGGCAAATCCAGTGGCCACAAAATGCACGGTCTAATGTGAGAGGTCATGATTCATTCGTCATAATGAATGAATTAAGGAGTACTAACCATAATAAGACGTGGGTATGGTTAGAGGGTTAGGTGGGATGACATGGAAAATTGACATGTAAATGTGGACCTAACCGGTACGAGTTAAGAACATGTAAAACTTTCGAATGTAGGCTTAACCAACATAATAGTTAATCAGACCAATGGGTGGGTTAAGTAATATGACTAGATTAATGACACTTAACCAATATAACATGACACGTGGCAGTGTTACGTCAACTTGAACATATAGATAATACTTAACCAACTTAGCACGATACGTGGGCGGGTTAAGCCATGAATTATTTGAATATACTTAACTAATTTGACACGATGATTTGATAGGATTAAGTCATGAACCGCTTGAATATACTTAACCAATTGGACACGATGATTGGATAGGGTTAAGTCATGAACCGCTTGAATATACTTAACCAATTGGACACGATGATTTGATAGGGTTAAGTCATGAACCGCTTGAATATACTTAACCAATTAGACGCGATGATTTGATAGGGTTAAGTCATGAACCGCTTGAATATACTTAACCAATTGGACGCGATGATTTGATAGGGTTAAGTCATGAACCGCTTGAATATACTTAACCAACTTGACAGATGATTCGTAGGGCTAAGTCATGAACTTGATCGACAACACTTAGCCAATTTGACATGACACGTAGGCGGGTTAAGTCACGAACTTGAATGACAACACTTAACCAACTTGACATGCTAGACTGATGGGGTTAAGTCTCGAATTTAAATGACAACACTTAACCTACTGAACGGAAACCCTAGTTACGCGGTCCTTTTTAGAAGTAACCCACTTGATGTATCACGGTACCCTGGAACTAGGCAGGGTGGCGCACAATTACTGGGCTGATTGTAAGCGACCAGAACGACGGATGTGTGGGTGAGCCAGTGTAGGTTCTAACGGAGTGCGGGCGTACACACACTCCAGAGCAGAAAAAGCAGGCATTGGGCATCAGTAGGTTTACACTGTGCGTGCTTGATTCAGGTCGATGGTTGGCACCATAGGGCTTGATACACCCTATGGTGGACCTAGCACAGGTAACTACATTTCGTGATTGGGCCGTATGACACAGACACATGAACGAGCTAGGACTAGTAGGGAGCCGATCGACTAATAGATCGTTACATGGAATTCGTTAGGTAGCATAATCCCTAGTGGTCCTAGGTGGCATAAACCCTAATCGAATCTAGAAAACGTTCAGTAGGTAGCATAATCCCTTGTGGTCCTAGGTGGCATAAATCCTAGTTGAACACGCGATAGCTCATGGTAAGGAAACTTAGCCAGAACAAGGGTGGCAATCCCAACGATTTCAAGAATGGTGGCACTACATTAAAGTAGTATAGAAATACGTGATGAAAACCGTACGATATACGGCAAGGGACTGTACATATACATGAAAAGGATGATACGGGTTGGGATACTAGTACAGTTGGTGCAGAGAATTTAGGAAATCAGAGCAAATAGATATCATTTTAATGGTGAAGCAGAGAGATCTTGCGGTGCTTGATAGAAATCTTGCGAAACTATACTTAGTTCATCCTGAATGGGAACCTTGCAATGTTATACATGACAGAAATCCTATGATGTTATTCTTAGTTATCGTGCCTGTAGCTTATCTTGTCATCATGCTTATGTTTAGGAACCTCTCTCTAAAAGAAATGGAATGTACTTTCAGTTTATTCATGTCATGTTATCTTTACCTATTTTTATGCTGAAAGTCACTAGGACTTACTCAGTCTTTATGACTGACCTAGTTTGTTTCACCTCTTTTTCTTCTGTTTTCCCTCCCCCCCCCCCCCCCAGGTTCACAGGGTGGGAACACAGCTTAGTTCGGATCTTACCAAGCTCCAAGGCTATTTCATAAAGGCTTGGATTGCTCTTGGCTATGGCTTGCTTTGCTTCTTTATTGGGGAATGATTTATAACTATGGTTTTATGCTTCTTTACAATTGCAAGACAGATTTCGATGTAATGGATTTAGTAGCATTTTGATGTAAAAGGCTTTAGGCCTTTCTAGATTTTTAAAGCAATGAAATTTGGTTCTCCTTCCGCTGTTTTATATGTTCTGTCTTGTAATATTTCTGTGTATGTTAACCTAGATAATGCTCCACCAAAGCTAGTGCATTCCCTTTGTGAGTGACCCTAGCGGAGGTGGGGTGTTACATTTGGTATCAGAGCAGAAGGTTACCAGACTGGGCAAAATTTTCTTAAAACCTTTTGAAATTATTTTCAAACCGTTTACAAGGAAGCATTTTTCAAGAAAAATCTTGTTTTATTTAAAGGCTATTCCCCAAAGCCATATGCACTATCTTTTGATTCTCTCCTTGAGTCTCTTCTCCCTTTCTTTTTTTACCATAGTTTGTAGGCATGTGACACATGTTGAAGGGCAAAGTAGTGTCCAACCTCCATCTGTAGCCGCAGTAGTTTTACTTGCGACTAATCTTATCTCAAGCTTTGTAGGGTTGCCGTGCGATGGAAGTAGCTTTCGAGAAACTTTTTAAACAAGCTATACAAAGATAGTAGGAACGAGGATAAAGAACACAAGTCTAAGGATGAGAAACTTGTTGATATGGCTTAATCCACGAAGAGGAAAACGGTGAAAGGAAAGAGGCCAAGTGAAAGAATAATAAAAACCCATAACAAGAGAGGACATCATTGGTATGGTAAAAAGGGACATGTAGTTAAGTATCATAGGACAAGGGCAAAGAACAAGATCGTCGAGAGAGCAAATTATATGCTCTCACTACTAGCATACCTAAGAAAGGTGGTAACGTTTCTGTTAAAGGTTTAGCTTCTCTTTTCTATCATACCATGGGAACTTTGTTTTTATACATCGCATCCTTTTGATTCTGCCTCGATAGTCGAGTCTCTGCACCTTAGTACTAGCATAGTAGAGGATCCCATTTTTGTCTCAAATCCTATTGGGGAATTGGCTCCTTTATTCATGACTTGTTTGGATTTGAGAATGTCTATGCCAAGTATTGAGTTTAGATGTAACACTTATGTTTTTGGATTATGAGTTGATTCTAGAGATGGAGTGGTTATCCAGTAAGGGTGCCATTCTTGGTTTTGAAAGGAGGGTAGTTAGGCTCTTGACTTGCCTCGGTAATACCCTCGAAGTCTAGTGTAACCCTTAGGGTTCTGCCATGTTTAGTTACCTAGAATCTCTTGATACATTTATCGATCCGCTCGAGTAGTGTTCGCCATTAAGGCGGATGGTTCATTTCGCTTATGCATGAGTTATAGAAAATTACCTTAGTAAGTACACTTGACAACATGGTTGGCATTTGTTTATTTTCAAGAGACAATTCATTTATGTGGAATACTTTCTAGTAAGTGAATGAGATCCAAGATTCACTAGTGAATTTTGGAGAGCTTGCACGAAACCATGAGTACGCAGTTATGTTTGAATTGGGTATACTAGAAAGAAGAATAAGTAAAAGTGGAATGAGAGGCAACAGTGGAATGAGTTCCAACTTATATTTTGGAAATAAGAATTAAGAAGCTACGAGAATTGTGAAGTTAAAGACGGTGAAAGCACAATGGAGTTAAGCTCAAGGAAATATGACTTAGAAGATTGAAGACTAGATACGCACATCATATCTCTTTTTTAAGAGTATATCCTTGATCCCTCTTTTCTTGTAGAGCTTACTTGCATGCTATCTTTTATGTATATCCTCTCGGTCCTATTCTCAATCTTATTTCGGTTGCAAACCCCATAAGGAGTATGACTCATCTGGTTGTAATACATGTTAGGGCTTGAGGGTGTCCGTTGGGTTGACTAAACTTTTTGGGTTTTATAGGACATGGGCTGGTGCTTAGGGAGTTCTCCTCCTATTCAGTATATATGTGACGTAGATTTCCAACTTTGACAATGCCTAATGGGTACAAAGTTTTTACTTGCTTCTATCATTCGGCTATATCTTTAGGTAGGAACAATGGGGTGAAACATGTGTTTGAGACATGTTATGATTGATGGTTGCAAGTGGTTGCAAGTGGTCGCAAGTGGTTGCTCGTGGTTGCATAACACACATTAGGCACTAGATCGGCTCAGACACATTTTCATATTGCATATGCATGAGTGTTTATACTTGTTTATGGATGGAATTGAATGTGTTATCATGTGAATGTTGCATATGGATGGATGTTTGAGCACACATATAGTGTTTATGTGATTAGGGCTATTTGCATACATGTTGGACTCATGGCACTAAACATATTTTGCATTAAGAAGATCAATCAGGCCTGATCATTTGCATTAGATAAGGAACATATACACACACTTTCTGCATATGTTCATACAGCATTACAAATCTCTTAAGGACAATGGATGCCTGTGATTGATGATTGAATAGATGGATGATTGGATGGTAGGACACATTCTTCTAAACTTGAAGATTTCGGGGACGAAATCCTTTAAGGAGGGGAGAATGTAACAACCCGAATTTTTATAACATGTTAAAACAAGAAATCAAGGCAGAATTAAATTTTAAAATCAGAACCAGGGGAAAAGGGTTACGCCATTGAGTTCATCTCGAAATTTTACATGAAATAGAGTCCGAGTTTTCGAAAATCGGAGTCCGGATGAAGAAGTTATGGCCTGGACAAGTTTCAGCAGTTTTCGGGCAGCACTGGACCAGGGGGTCGACCTACCCCCCCCCCCCCCCCGGTCGACCATAGGGTCGACCTACCCCCCAAGTCGACCATAGTGTCGACCCCCCCATCTAACAGGTCGACCTGGTTTGACCCAGAACTCATATTTGAAGCCTGAGACATGTTTTGACGGTCTGGATTGATTCTAGGGTTAATCTAAGGGCCTAAACTAGTTGCTACACCTATAAAAACACCCTTAGACCTAACCAAATTCATATCAAATCATTCCTACACCATTATGCTGTTAAACTCCCTCTTGAACCATGGCCGCCGCCCCCAAATTAAAGAACAAGCATTCAAACTCAATCCAATTCGAAGATTAAAGCTTGTACAATGATTCAAGACAATAAATCAACACTACTACAACATTATATGACAATTTCAGTTCCTAATTCACTAGCCATGCTCTGTAAGTGCTAGTTACTTTTAGATTTAAACATTTACTTATAATATGGACATGAAATAAAGTGGAATTGGATCTAAGTATGTTTATCGATTTTGATCTATTTCTGTTGCTCCTTGAATCTTCTGTTTTGGGACTTGTCTATCTTCATGTTCATGACAAGTTTATGATCTATTCAGCAGTTTTCTTGATTTGTGATGACGTTATCATCAAGTTGTTGTATTTATGCCTATGATGATGTTTTCCTCTGATCTCATTTTTATTCAATTTCTATCTCCCCCAATTTATTTTCTTTTCATGAACCTTGGTCAATTTCGGACCTTGGCCTAAAATCGCGATTTGCGTATGATATGTATACGGGGGAATTATGGCATTATTGACTATATGAATATGATGTAATAATTGGCAACATAAAATTGGATATTATCATTGTATTTGCAAGTTTGGGCTTGATCTGTAAATTTTGGTATAATCTTGTTATGAACAAATTTGCATAAATATTATATACATGGAATTTGGCACAAATAGGATCTATGTAATGTAACATGAGATTTGGTATATATAACATGTATGTAATTTGGCATGTAAATTAAACCACGAGTTCAGGCCTAAGTAAATTAAATCAAAAGATTTGGCTTACGATTGGGCATATGTAGAATTGGGGATTTGAATATAAAAGCGATTGTAAATTTGATAATTGACATAAATATGTATTATGAACTTGGGTAGTTGGCGTGTGTTGTAATAAAAAGATTACAGTTTGGGATAACTACATCATGAATTGGGTTTATTTGGGCATGATACATGCAATTTTGGCAAGAACTCGATATGGGTGAAATAGCATAAACTTGGCATACATGTAAATAGGCAAGAATTGGACATATGCAAACTGACTAGAATTGGGTATATATATCCATATATATATATATAAATTGGCATGTAATTTTGGAACTTGGGCATATGTTTATTAATATGTCAAGTTGGGAATTTGAAACATGAAAATGACTGTGTATTGGATAATTGACTTGAACATGAACATTTCTTTATGTTAAACACATGAACTGATATTGGGGTTCTGGGGGAAATACGACCATTAATGAACCTTTGACACGAGGTTAGACTCGGTTTGTGGTATAAATCTGCCCGGAACCGCCCGGCGAATCCAGTAGCCACAAAGTGTCAGTCTAATGTGAGAGGTCGAAGGTCGAATTGTAAGCGTAACGATTTATGACACGAGGTTAGACCCAATTTGTGGTGTAAATCTGCCCGGAACCGCCCGGCAAATCCATTGGCCACAAAATGCACGGTCTAATGTGAGAGGTCATGATTCGTTCGTCATAATGAATGAATTAAGGAATACTAACCATAATAAGACGTGGGTATGGTTAGAGGGTTAGGTGGGATGACTTGGAAAATTGACATGTAAATGTGGACCTAACCGGTATGAGTTAAGAACATGTAAAACTTACGAATGTAGGCTTAACCAACATAATAGTTAATCAGACCAATGGGTGGGTTAAGTAATATGACTAGATTAATGACACTTAACCAATATAACATGACACGTGGCAGGGTTAAGTCAACTTGAACATATAGATAATACTTAACCAACTTAGCACGATACGTGGGCGGGTTAAGCCATGAATTATTTGAATATACTTAACCACTTTGACACGATGATTTGATAGGGTTAAGTCATGAACCGCTTGAATATACTTAACTAATTGGACACGATGATTGGATAGGGTTAAGTCATGAACCGCTTGAATATACTTAACCAATTGGACGCGATGATTTGATAGGGGTAAGTCATGAACCGCTTGAATATACTTAACCAATTGGACGCGATGATTTGATAGGGTTAAGTCATGAACCGCTTGAATATACTTAACCAATTGGACGCGATGATTTGATAGGGTTAAGTCATGAACCGCTTGAATATACTTAACCAACTTGACAGATGATTCGTAGGGCTAAGTCATGAACTTGAACGACAACACTTAGCCAATTTGACATGACACGTAGGCGGGTTAAGTCACGAACTTGAATGACAACACTTAACCAACTTGACATGCTAGAATGATGGGGTTAAGTCTCGAATTTAAATGACAACACTTAACCTACTGAACGGAAACCCTAGTTACGCGGTCCTTTTCAGCAGTAACCCACTAGATGTATCACGGTACCATGGAACTAGGTAGGGTGGGGCACGATTACTGGGCTGATTGTAAGCGACCAGAACGACGGCTATGTGGGTGAGCCAGTGTAGGTTCTAACGGAGTGCGGGCGTGCACACACTCCAGAGCAGAAAAAGCAGGCATTGGGCATCAATAGGTTTACACCGTGCGTGCTTGATTCGTGTCGATGGTTGGCACCATAGGGCTTGATACACCCTATGGTGGACCTAGCACAGGTAACTACATTTCGTGATTGGGCCGTATGACACAGACACATGAACGAGCTAGGACTAGTAGGAAGCCAATCGACTAATAGATCGTTACGTGGAATTCGTTAGGTAGCATAATCCCTAGTGGTCCTAGGTGGCATAAACCCTAATCGAATCTAGAAAACGTTCAATAGGCAGCATAATCCCTAGTGGTCCTAGGTGGCATAAATCCTAGTTGAACACGCGATAGCTCATGGTAAGGAAACTTAGCCAGAACAAGGGTGGAAGTCCCAACGATTTCAAGAATGGTGGCACTACATTGAAGTAGTATAGAAATACATGATGAAAACCGTAAGATATACAGCAAGGGACTGTACATATACATGAAAAGGATGATACGGGTTGGGATACTAGTACAGTTGGTGCAGAGAATTTAGGAAATCAGAGCAAATAGATATCATTTTAATGGTGAAGCAGAGAGATCATGCGATGCTTGATAGAAATCTTGCGAAACTATACTTAGTTCATCCTGAATGGGAACCTTGCAATGTTATACATGACAGAAATCCTATGATGTTATTCTTAGTTATCGTGCCTGTAGCTTATCTTGTCATCATGCTTATGTTTACTTTCAGTTTATTCATGTCATGTTATCTTTACCTGTTTTTATGCTGAAAGTCACTAGGACTTACTCAGTCTTTATGACTGACCTAGTTTGTTTTGCCTCTTTTTCTTCCGTCCCCCCCCCCCCCCCCCCAGGTTCACAGGGTGGGAACACAGCTTAGTTCGGATCTTACCAAGCTCCAAGGCTATTTCATGAAGGCTTGGATTGCTCTTGGCTATGGCTTGCTTTGCTTCTTTATTGGGGAATGATTTATAACTATGGTTTTATGCTTCTTTACAATTGCACGACAGATTTCGATGTAATGGATTTAGTAGCATTTTGATGTAAAAGGCTTTAGACCTTTCTAGATTTTTAAAGCAATGAAATTTGGTTCTCCTTCCGCTGTTTTATATGTTCTATCTTGTAATATTTCTGTGTATGTTTACCTAGATAATGCTCCACCAAAGCTAGTGCATTCCCTTTGTGAGTGACCCTAGCGGAGGTAGGGTGTTACATGCCACATAGGCAATTCACTCCATGCGACTGATGTCCATCGATATACAACCCCTGAGCTCATACGTCTCAGAGAAGGGTGTTATGCAAGAGAATAAATTCTCCGCCACCAAACAGATGTGTATTTAATAGAGATCAATCAACACAGAATAAAATCCAATGTCAGACACACGGTCCATTTACAAGTTCGTTCTCGGTCTGAACAAAACCAGAGGCACCTTGTACCTCGCATATCCATCGATCTCCAAGTACGTCTAGACGATCACCAACTGATTCCCTCCTCTTGGGTGTACAACCCAATCAAGATCATCAGTAATTATACAAACGATGTGAGGACCTCCGGTCTTCGACCACCGTCTTCATCCTCGACACATCGTCGAATTAGTTATTCAGAATGGGATAAACCCGGTCTTTCTGAATAACTCGCGTATATAATAAACAAGTGTTACACAAACACAACAAGCGCCTCATTCCAATTCAGAATATTCTTTTATTCAAGTATTCTTATACTTTGGGAAAGGTTCCCATTAATTTTATCAAAGATAAATTCCTTAAATTTATCTTTGATCTTCCTTTGAATATCAATTCAAATCAAATTACGGTTTATCCAAACTAGTCGGGATTAACGAACGTTACCGAAGTAATCATTTGTTTTAATTTCCCAACCCCAACCTATTCCTCCCATGAAGTAAAACTGGTCATACTTCATATCTAACACCACAGTGTTATCGGTAAATTCAATCACCATTTCACGTTCAAATCTAATTAAAGATTTAACTATCGCCTGGAGCAAAACTGGTGATACTCCATTCTTGATCATTTCAATCTAATTAAAGATTCATTAAAACTCCACTTGGTTTTAATCTTCCCAAAAATCACTATCAATGATTATTTAACTTGGGAAATCATATCCTGCTTTTAACTGGGTTAAAGACCAATGTCATTTAAAACACGGTTCACAATAAACCCAAAATCACATTCCATTTACAATGGAATCTTCATGGAAAACAAATCGATATATATAATCGATATAAACTTCCAAATCCGACTAATAATATAAATGAAATAACGGCAAAACCTTTTAAATTCTAGATATATTAGTTGTCTTCCTTCACAGAAATTCACTTCGATTATTACCAAATCGAATTCCATTCCATTCCAATTTATTTTATTAATTTGGAAAACTTTTCTTTGGAAAATCTCCTTTAAATCTTATCAAAAAGATTTATAAATTCCAAATCACATTTCACTGTAAATCGGGCTAAAGAACGAATGTCGTTAAAACACAGTTCACGATAAACCCAATTTACATTCCATTAATTATTGGGTTAAAGAACAAGTGTTATTTAAAACACCGTTCACGATAAACCCAAAAATCAATTCAAATTCAATTCCCATTAAATACCATTTAATTGGTATACTTCATTAAATCTAAATAAAAAGATTTGATCTTTTTTCTCAACTGGGTTTAAAAACAGTATTAATGAAGACACCATTCACGACAAACCCAAATCCCATTTGATATTAAATACAAGGCTCTGAATAGAAAATATATTGGCTTATATTCAATATCAAATTCTACGACCAACAAATATCATATTGGAAATAATGATATAAATATATCTTTCAAATTTTCATAACAATATATGTATAATCATGAAATCCAATGTCAAAATATTCCAAAGGCAATTTCGATTCAAATCCATTCCAATTCAGTTATTGGAAATTCTGGTTACTTTTAAAACCCTTTCAAATCCAATTTATTTATTTCATAAAATAAATAGATTATAATTCGAGTTCAAAACTAGTTCATTTCGATAATAATCTATATTTATCTGTTCAAATATGTAATTTTTCATCCCAATTCTTTCCAAATCATTTCTTATGATTTTACATAAATTATTGCTATTTTTAATAATTTTATCAAGGCCCGTACAGTCGATTTCCATCAACGGCCATCGAACTGCACTTACAACGACCTTTTCCAAATTTGATTTGGACATAATTCCAAATCCAACCATTAGATTTCAAATCTCTAATATTCATTAGAAAGCTCTTTTCGATACGAACCTAAGGTTCCGGTTTTAGGAGAATCCGACGGTCGAATCTCCCGTAATGTCCGTTCGAAGTCGATGGTCGAAATTCGCGAACGGCCGCGGCGCGGCGCGTTCTATTCAGGCCATTATATATATATATAATATATTATATATATTTCGTCGATTTCCTTTTAAAACGTATTTTATAAATCATTTTAAATTCGTTTTCAAAACGATTTCAACTTCATATTCAATTTCAAATCAAAATTGAATATTCCATATCATCGATGTATAAATGAGAATATTTTCAAAACGTTATATTTTGAAATCACTTCCTTTTCTATATTCATTATAAAAACAAATATAATCGATATAAATATCGTTCGCGTCAAAATGGCGTAAATCTAATCAACACGGCTTTATATATTTCAATAACTTCATTATTCTATTCAACAAATGAATATTTTCTTCAACACATGAATATATATTTCCTTTCAACACATGAATATTCTCAACATATGAGTATCGTCAACACATGACTATTTTTGTTACTTAATATATTTCATAAAATTATGATTTCTATCATTTAATTCTAAATCAGACTCCACCCGTAAATTAGTAAGAGAACGATTCCCTAAGTATTAACCCCGAAGGCCGAAACCAACATCAGATCAATATCCAGGAAACCACTCATCTTATCTAGTCTCAAGTTAGTTTCTAATTTTATGTATGATAAAGATGTAAATTTTATTGTTAAAATATTTCGCTCAACACATGAATATTCTCAACACATGAGTATCGTCAACACATGACTATTTATTTTATTCAACACATGAATCTTTATTTTATAATATTCTTTATTTTCCAAATTGGAATGAGGCCCAATCAATTACCATATAATGTTAATTATATGAATTTCCATACAACACATGTATATAATAGCAACGATAAATAATCAACCATCATCCAGAGTGCACCACAGAACGACATAAGCATTAAATATAAATAATTATCGCTTACACAGTCTGTCAACCAATCGATTGACAAACAGCTAAATAATTGGGATTAGTCTATGCCAAATATCATCCCAACACCCGTGTGGAGTTTCAAATTAACAAACATAGGTTTTTATTTGTGCAGTTGGGCGACGTGTAAAATTTATCGTCCCAATCTATGTCAGTCAAATAGGTGTACATAAACAAATCGTTCTGATTTGTAAATGAATATCTATTTTATTCACATCAACGTTAAAAATTATATTTTTAACTATAAAATATTTTATTCCATTCCACATCAGACAATCAAATTTCACAACACATCAATCAAACAAACAAGTCATCCATGGTCTGTGGACGACGGGTGTCGGGTGCTGCTAAGCAGCGTCTGCATCTTAGTATATATTTCAACTAGAAAACAAATTAAAGTGAGAAGTTCTCACCGAGGGTTCCACTCCTCCATTTTTATTTCTGAAATTCAGAACAGTCTGGATCTACCCGTACTTCCAACGCAGTCTTCTCTACGCTGTTCATATTAAAATCACATTTAATATGATGCTCTATACATTAAAAATCATATTTTTAATACTCTACCAATATAAAAATCATATTTTTATCCTTTCTATAATATAAAAATCAGATTTTTATCCTTTCTATAATATAAAGATCATATTTTTCTTCTTTCTATAGTATAAAAATCATATTTTTATTCTTTTTATAATATAAAAAAATCATATTTTTATCCTTTCTATAATATAAAAATCATATTTTTATTTCAAAACCATAGAAAGCAAAGTTCATATTTTTATATCGCTTCATATGAAATAAATCACATTTCTTCTACGCCAGAAATATGAACAAAAATCAAGTTTTAAAAAATCGAATCTTTATAGTTTAAAAATCGAATCTTTATAGTTTTAACAATCGAATCTTTATATAGCAAAAGATGATATTTTTATATAAAAAATTCAACTTTAAAAACAATGCTAATTTGTTATTAAAAACAATACTACTTTTAATTTAAAAACCATCATATATATATATATATAAAAGCAAGGTTATGTATCAAAATAAATACTATTGATTTATTTTATTTTAAAATAGTGTTATTCATCATTTTCCCTTATGAATTTCGAATTAAACGCAATGTAATCAACACTATAATTTATGAACGAAATGATTAACTAAGAATTGATCACCTCCTTTATTGTTGAACTCAACAGCACCCCGTTCCACTGAGCTTCAAAGCTAGGTTAGCCATTTTCGCTCAAACCGTGCCGCTAGAGACCGATCAGACCATGCCTCGTTGTAGCACTTGGAGAACCGCGCCTGCACCTGGAAGTACGGCCACCTCGATCGACGAACGGCGGCGGAATCGGACGACGAGTGGCGGCACCTTGAGGTGACGGTTCGAGAAAAATACTGCTCGCTGAAAGACCAGACCACTACGGATTTGAAGAACACAGAAAGCTCTACAAAATTGCTTCAAACTTTTCTTGAATCCATTGAGTGAATCGAAAATTATTGGAGAAGAAAGGTTGGAGTAGTATTCGTCGTTCGGGTTTTTAACTGGAGGCGCAATTTTGATTTTATGAGATTAGGGTTACGAAAATTCCTATTGGCTTATGTTTATAATTTATTTATTTTCATTTTCATTTAAATCCAAAAATACCAGTTTAACACCACCAACTCCAAATCAAACCCAACAATTGTCGCCACTAGCGTAATACTCGTATTCCGAACACAATGGGACATGTTTCATAAGCCAATTCTAACCTTTTCATTTAAATTAAAATTTAAATCTATATATTCAATTTTAAACGTACATTTCAATTTACCGGGGCCATAAACTGATTCTAAAAATTCCCAAAAAATTATTTCTAGCTTCGTATTGATGATACAGTCCTAACAAAACTAATTTCATCAAATTTGAAGACCGTTTGAAAAATGGCCATTTTCTAGTCGATTGAATTCAACTGAAATTGGTCAAACACGTTTTCTTCTGCCACGCTCACTTATTAATTCAGAAAATTATGAATTTTGGAATCTAGCAATAATTTGACATCCGGGATCCAACAAAAGTGGTTTCGTCGAAAACAAAGGTCATTTGCAAAATTTTCATTTTTAAGGGCCAAAATTCCATAGCGATTATTCTGAAATTTCAACTGGACATAACTTTTTATCCCCGCTATGAAATTTCAATTATTCGGATTCGTTGGAAAGATATTCTCAAATAGATTCTAATATTTTTAGTTTCGCTAAAATCTGGTTTATTTTGAATCCTTTACAGTCATTTGAAATTTGAAATCGAATTTTCGAACTATCGCGCCATTTTCAATTCCTTTTATAATTTAAAATAAATATTTATATTCTAACGACGATCTATATAAATATATACATTCTAATTCAATTCAAAATATTTCTCGTCGTTATTATTTAAAATAATCCATTTTAAATATTCAAAATTCGCTAAAATTGCTGAAATAAAAATTTAAATTGGCTCGGATTTCCGGGTTATTACATGGTTCTTAAGTCACTTAAGCGTGATGCTCACCCTTTGAGGGCAGACTTGTCGAAAACACAGTTTCAGTGTTTTGATGATAGCAACTATACGATGTTAACATACTTGTTGAATTATTTCAGATCAAAGCTGAGACGATAGATAATGGAGAAGATAGTTTTATATTTTTTCTGAAAAAAGAAGGGAAAGCATTGCCAAGTTTTGAACGCAAGACATAGTTTCCAAAATACATTCCATCGAAAAGCAAAGAAGAAAACAAAAGGGCTGAAGGCTTTTATATATTATTATACATATGCAAAATACATCAAGGCCATGCATCACTTTGAATTGGAAAGCATGCAACGTACAAATACACCATGTAGCTAATTGTTGAGACACATGGACATTGTATCATATGGCAGTAATGGTTGAATTAAAAAAAACTTAGTGGAAGCGGGATTTGATCATAGGTTTGCACAATACAAGATTGATGCCCCAACCACCGAAGCCATGCTACCCATTGAACATAAATGGCTTAACACCATATATCAATTCATGAAAAGGCGGATGCTGAAAAAGAGACGTAGCAAGGATTCGAACCCGCACCTTCCCGCTTGGCACGCACATGTAGGGCTGTCAATTTCCAACACGACCCTAAACCTGATCCGAAACCCGCACGAGAAATTAGCGGGTTGATCCGACCCATTTAGTAACAGGTCATTTTAGGGTCAACCCGACTTTGACCCGGTTATAAACGGGTGTGTTTAGGGTTGACCCACAAAACCCGAATTTAACCCGATTAAACCGTTTATGGACTCTATATTATTGTAAAATTATCGTCTTGGCTTGAAAATGAAGGATGTTGTCATTATTCAGTTATTCATACACACTAACACTTAACAATTTTTCACGTTTTCATGTTTACTCCCACATTAATAACTTTTTATATTTTTATTCTCATCTTAGCTTGCAACAAGTGAATGACAACAATACCCTTCTTTCATGTTTTCATATTCATTCACATCTTTTTATACAAATATTTTTCTTAACGGGTTACACGAATCAAACCCGAAACCCGCACGATTATAAATGAGTCAACCCGAAACCAACCCGTTTAATAAACGGGTTGAGCTGATCCGACCCGAACTCAACCCGAACACGACTTGACCCTACCCATTGACAGCCCTACGCGCATGCACTTACCAACCTGCCTCTTCAAGTCTTTGTAAGGAGTGAATGACTACTTATTTAAACGTTTCGCAAAGATGATGAAAAGGCGCAAAAACAAGTCATCACCTGGATTCAAACTCGAATCCTTAGGTTCAAAGTCATACGCAGTTACCAACTACACCAATGGTCACTTTGGTTAAAGATTTGAAGGCACTGAATATAACGTTTTTAAAACAAATGGACATGAAAGTAACTTTTCAACCAATTTCTATCCAATGGACGCTTCTTTTCCAAAGAAGATTTACTGAAGCATTACAACTATTTAAAGGCTTCTTTTCATAAATATATAAGCCTCCCAAGATCTCACAAAAATATATACACCTCTATTCTCTAAACCATTCTCATATTGCTTACAAATGCTCAAAATTCCATATTTATTTCAAAGAAAATATTAGACCAGCGCTACTCTGCTCCACAAATATTTAAATCTGATCAAACTTCACTTCCTAGCCTCTGCGCACTCGATTTACATCATTATTGTTCAAGGCTATAGAAGTTGTAATACATTGCCACTACTTCGTGTATTGAAGACACAATATATAGTCAATCATTTACTACTTTGTATTAGAAATCTCGGTAAGCCTGTAGCCCATTCAAATCAGGTGGGTAAGCTTATGGCTCGTGAAATCAAGTGGGTAAGCTTGTGGCCCATGAAATCAAGTGGGTAAGCTCGTGGCCCGTGAAATCATGTGGTGTTTGTAAACCTATTCCTCCAGGTGAAGTGAGGGTTGTTTCGATAGTTAGAAAGCCATAGAGGAGCTTTCAGACTGGACATAGGATAGGAAGTCCGAACCAGTATAAATCGACTGTGTGATTTATATTTTCCGTTGTTATTATAATTATTTTACTACTACTGTGGTTACTGCGCTTCAAATTTTATTGTTCATCGTCCATCCAGTGTATTGCGACTATTCATTCGTCGCCGCACCGACTTTACAATTGGTATCAGAGCAAGGTTTCTATTGATTGTCACAACATCATAGAATAATGGCCAGAAAGAGATGTGATCACAAGTCCTATAAAAGCAAAGCTACAACAAATGAGAACTACAAAAAGGTACTTTCTGATTTACAAATTTTAATGAAAAATAGTGATGATTTTGAAAAACTTAATTTTATTATTCTAAAGAAGATGAATTCTGTCGAACTTGAAAGTGAAAAATTAAGAAAAGAAAAAATTGATTTAGAAAATCAAAATGTTACTTTGAAAAATAGTTTTATGAATCTTAAAGATTTTATAGACGAACAATATACCATATTCAAAAAAGAAAAAGAGAAATTTTCAAAAGAAATTTATGAGTTGAAGAGACAAAATAATTAACTACAATCATCCTTAGATAATTCAGATCTCGAATTAGTCGTCTTGAAAATGAGAATAATGCATTAAAGAAGAAGAATTCTGAATTAAATAGAAAATTGATAATTTGAAAAATAGCAAAACGTGTTTTAAAAATGTCAATCGCGACTTTGGATTCAAATCTGAAAAACGTACAAGTGAGTCATGAAATTCAATAAAGGTCAAGATGATTTAAATAAGATTTTATCTAGTTCTAGACCTTTACATGACAAAAGTGGTTTAGGATATATTAAAACTATTCGTAAAATTAGTATTAGATACGCTTTCATGTATAATAAAAATATTAGTGCTAGTACTAAATTTGGAACTAGTTCTAAATCCAGTTTTTATGATAATTCAAATGCGTTTAAAGATAATGTTGTCTATAATATTTATGGAAGTACAAAATTATTAACAGGAAATATGGGAAATTATCTAAATATTTGGGTTCCTGTTAATTGAAAAAATAGAGAGAAATATATCAATAATTATTTTGATTCAGTAGTTAATCATGAAAATTTTATTTTTAAAGGTACCATTAAATCCTATTGGGTATGGTTACCTTCGATCTAACCTCTTGGACCCCAGCGGAGAAAGTGGGTACCAAAATATAAATTTTATTTTTTGTATGTATCCGAGAAAATCAAAAGGATTATACACAGCTAGCATTCCTTACATACAATGGAAAACGAGCGTTCATGGAAACAGAACTGCAACAAATTCAGTATATCTAATTTATTCTTTTATATTGAGGTTAGTATTTTCAATTTTTAAAAACATATAATTTTAGTTTCTAAAATAAAAGGGGAGTGTTTTGAAACTATCTAATTTAAAATACATCACAAATTCAATTATTATTTTCATCAATTTTGTTGATGACAAAGGGGGAGAAAATTGAGCACATTGACAAGGGAAGTATATAAATTTAGACGAAGCAAATATTTACGGGGAGAAATATAATATTATTTATTTATATAATTGTATAGTTGTCATCATAAAAAAGTGAAAGAATGTTGAAAACACAGTTTCAGTGTTTTGATGATAGCAACTATATGATGTTTGTTACTAACATACTTATTAAGTTATTTCAGATCAAAGCTGAGACGATAGATAATGGCGAAGATAGTTTTATATTTTTTTTCTAAAAAAAAAGGGAAAGCATTGCCAAGTCTTGAATGCAAGACATAGTTTCCAAAATACATTCCATCGGAAAGCAAAGAAGAAAACAAAAGGGTTGAAGGCTTTTATATATTATTATATATATGCAAAATACAGCAAGGCCAAGCATTACTTTGAATAGGAAAGCATGCAATGTACAAATGCACCATGCAGCTAATTGTTGAAGGGACACATGGATATTGATTATATGGCAATAACGGTTGATTAAACAAAAAACTTAGTGGAAGCAAGATTTGATCCCGGGTCTGCACAATACACGACTGAAGCCCCAGTCACCTGAGCAACATTACCCATTGAACATAAATGGATTAACACCATATATCAATTCATGAAAAGGCAGATGCTCAAAAAGAGACACAGCAAGGATTTGAAACTGTCTAATTTAAAATACATCACAAATTCAATTATTATTTTCATCATTTTTGTTGATGACATATGGGGAGAAAATTGAGCACATTGACAAGGGAAGTATATAAATTTAGACGAAGCAAATATTTAGGGGGAGAAATATAATATTATTTATTTATATAATTGTATAGTTGTCATCATAAAAAAGTGAGAGAATGTTGAAAACACAGTTTCAGTGTTTTGATGATAGCAACTATATGATGTTTGTTACTAACATACTTGTTAAGTTATTTCAGATCAAAGCTGAGACGATAGATAATGGCGAAGATAGTTTTATATTTTTTTCTAAAAAAAGAAGGGAAAGCATTGCCAAGTCTTGAATGCAAGACATAGTTTCCAAAAATACATTCCATCGGAAAGCAAAGAAGAAAACAAAAGGGTTGAAGGCTTTTATATATTATTATACATATGCAAAATACAGCAAGGCCAAGCATCACTTTGGATAGGAAATCATGCAACGTACAAATGCACCATGCAGCTAATTTTTGAAGGGACACATGGACATTGATCATATGGCAATAACGGTTGATTAAACAAAAAACTTAGTAGAAGAAAGATTTGATCCCGGGTCCGCACAATACACGACTGAAGCCCCAATCACCTGAGCAACATTACCCATTGAACATAAATGGCTTAACACCATATATCAATTCATGAAAAGGCGGATGCTCAAAAAGAGATGCAACAAGGATTTGAACCCGCACCTCCCCACTTGGCACGCACATGCACTTACCAACTCACCTCTTCAAGTCTTTGATAGGAGCGAACGACTACTTATTTAAACATTTCGCAAAGATGGTGAAAAAGCTCATGAACAAGTCATCAACCAGATTCGAACTCAGCTCCTTAAGTTCAATGTCATACGCAATTACCAACTACACCGATGGTCACTTTGGTAAAAGATTCGAAGGCACTGAAGATAACGTTTTTAAAACAAATGGACATGAAGGTAACTTTTCAACCAGTTGCTATCCAATGAACGCTTCTTCTCCGTGGAAGATTTATTGAAGCATTACAACAATTTGAAGGCTTATTTTTATACATATATGTGCCTCCCAACATCTCACAAAAATATATACAACTCTATTCTCTAAACCATTCTCATATTGCTTTCAAACGCTCAAAATTCCAAATTTATTTCAAAGCAAATATTAGACCAGCACTACTCCGCTCCACAAATATTCAAATCTGGTCACACTTCCTAGCCTCTGTGCACTCGATTTACATCATTATTGTTGAAGGCTATAGAAGTTGTAACACATTGCTACTACTTCGTGTATTGAAGACACAATATATAGTCAAACATTTACTACTTTGTATTAGAAATTTCGGTAAGCCTGTAGCCCTTTCAAATCAGGTGGGTAAGCTTGTGGCTCGTGAAATCAAATGGGTAAGCTTGTGGCCCATGAAATCAAGTGGGTAAGCTCGTGGCCCATGAAATCAAGTGGTGTTTGTAAACCTGTTCCTCCAGGTGAAGCGAGAGTTGTTTTGATAATTAAAAAGCCGAAGAGGAGCTTTGGGACTGGACGTAGGACAGGAAATCCGAACCAGTATAAGTCAACTATGTGATTTATATTTTCCGCTGTTATTATAATTATTTTACTGCTGTTGTGGTTATTGCGCTTCAAATTTTATTGGCTATCATCGATCCAGTGTATCGCAATTATTCTTTCGTCGCCGCACCGACTTTACAACAGTAACTAATCTTTCGAACTTTAGACCTTGATATCTAGGAAATGGTTAACTAACTCAAGCTCGTGAAAACTAAATGATCCCATTTTACCCTTAGGTCCACTTCCATAGACCTATCTCCGGTGTTGACGAACAATATCGTTAACAACTAGTTAATTGTCAACCACCAAAAGCTGAAGCTTCTGTGATCTTTGTGTCTTCCCAAGATACCCTTGTTTTATAAAGATTTTGCATCAACCATTATGACAACTACCTTTTTGTTGTCAAATCATACCCATGTTTTGTAAAGATATAGATGAAGCAATTGTAAAAAAAGTACGCTTGCTTTTCTGAGAAGATCTGTCTTAACGTCAAAATTACTCATGGTGCAAAATTTTGTTGCCTTTTTCCACCTTTCTGGATGCAACATTTTATATCTCACAATAAAAGTAGAGAATAAGTATGGAGTATTATTAAATTAATTATGAAATGAAATATATCAAATAAGAAATATAATTATGTGAGTACTATATGTGTAGAAAAATAGCTAAAATATTTTTATAGATTGCAAAATTTGTCAATTTACAAAAAATGTTAAATAATTATTGTATTGTAACAAATAATCATCAGACAGTGTATCCAATAAAAAAAGCAATTACTAGATATTATCTTATTCTTATTTCATTTTTATCGTACATTTGTATTGTTATATGAAGCGCAGAAGGTTGCACTACTTTTATTGAGGATGCTAGCAAAATCAAGTTGGTTTTTTTTTTTTTTTTGGATTTGTAATGTTAATTTGAACATTTGAGAAAATAAGGCCATGATTTTGGATTCCTAAAAATAAGAGAGGTTTTGGTCCTTTTTTTAACAAAAAATAGGGACTTTTATCTCATAACATAAGAATTCAAATTTCTATGAAACTAGATTTCAGGGTTTATAATTGTTGTTCGAACACGTTACTTAACTTCATAGAAACTTTCAGTGAAGTTGTCCATATGGAGCTGGCAATGGACCATAATGTAGGTTTAACGTTGTGTTTTAAGTTATCTTCCTATAGCTTCTAAAGTACTTTTGGGTTCCTTCGAATCAGGAGAACCTTCCTCGGGGATATGGATATATTGAGTTCAATAAACGTGTTGATGCTGAGAAGGCCTTCTGTACATGAATGGGGTATACTGAAAAGACAAATGCTCCTCATCACACATCAGAAAGCTCAAGAAGAAAGTAAAAGCAACAGTAATGCATGTTATGTAGCAATTAATATTGTAATATTATTGTAGCGAAGTTGAAATGTACTGTAATATTATTTTGGCTACTGCTAGTGAACTTTGGAATGCATGATAATACTATTTCTACTGCTGCAAACTGTTAGAACTAAAAGTTTGAAATGGTTTAAATTTTTGAACTTTAAAAGTTTGTTGTATAGTTTGGTCATTATGTTGAACCTATTGGAAATATTCAGTTTATTGATCATTCTTTTACGGTATTATGTCAAATCCGCAGAGGTTTGTACTGAACAGAAGTATAGGAGGAGGAAGAAAAAGAAGTTTTTTATCTTTTCAAATTAGGTCAATTAGAAAGGGCTAAAAGCCATTGCTAAAGTAAAAATAGCAATGGACAGTAGCCGTCGCAATGACAAAATTTGCAACGGCTTAAAGTCGTTGCAAAAATAAAATTTAGCAATAGCTTTGATTCATAGCTAAATTTTTGCTACTCCAGATTTTGCTATGGCTTAAACCCGTTGCGAAATTAGTTTGCAGTGGCTTTAATCCATAGCGAAGCAGTGTTTATGGTGTAGTAAGCCAATTTCTACAATACAAACTCATTTTGTTATGATGTACAATTCCTTTCTTATCAAAGTATCCCTTCAGTGACTTATACTCGGTCCCCCCATCAGATTGTATAATATTAATTTAAGAGTTAGTCAGATTTTCAGTAAGTGTTATAAAGTGTATCACAGTGTTGTATTTGTCAGATTTTGACTTTAGAAAATAGATCCATGTGTATCTATTATAAGCATCTACAAAAGATATGTAGTATTTATGCCCATGATCAGAAAATATTGGTGTAGGGCCCTATAAATTAGTGGCTATAACATCAAGTGGTTTAGTGTACTTTGTGTTAGACTCAGTAAATGCAAGTTTGTGACTTTTGCTCATCTGGCAGTATGTACACATATAAGGTAAAGAAACATTATCAACATAAATATTATTTTCAGCTAGAATTTTCTTTACAATATTTGCATTAGGATGCCCATGCTTGTTATGCCACAAGTCAAACACTCTTTCCTCACAATCAGATTTATTTTCACTGAAGTTACAGTGCACTTTTCTTCTATTAATACTGCTGCAATTTATTTGATTAAACTTGTATAGTCCCTTTACTTCATTACCCTGCAGCAAAACATCTTTAGTGAGAATATCTCTAACTAAGTAGTATTTTGGAAAAAGTTCAAAGTAAACATGGTTGTCTTGTAAAAACTATGATAACTTAGAAGGTTCTACTTAATTTCTGGTAGTCTAAGTAGGTTATTTAAGAGTAATTGTTTCGTTCAACAAATGTAACCATGACCGGTATGAGTAATAATTACAGACTTACCATCTCTCACGCAAACAGATTGTTTACATCTGTACTACTTGCATCCAAGATTTAGGTTGTCAAGATTACCAATTAGGTGCTTTGTGGCACCTGAGCCAGGTACCAGGCTTCATCAGTGACATGTTCCAATTTGACAACTTCATTTTGGTTCTGACTTTTGTTGTTGGCATTCTATGTACACTAGTCAAGTTGCACATATGCAATATTGGCATTGGGATTGCTATTTCTTTGACTGCCTTGATTAGGTGTAAAGCCTTGATTGAATCTAAAATAGCATTTGAATGTTGTATGCCCTATCTTTTCATATATCTGACAATTGGGCACGTTATTGTTACTGCCCCTGCAACTTGACCTCACTACAACAAAAGTGGGCATATTCGACACTATTTTACTGTGGCCGTAGATCAGAAAAGCGTTGCCGTAGGCCCTTTTTTCAAATAGGCAACACCAAGGGGGCGTGGCATCCGCGGCCGTTGCATTAGCCTTCTAAGGCAACGCTTTTGCACATCTAAGGCCACAGACAGAAAGTGTTGCATTATAACCCTATTGCAACAGTATATGCATGTAATGCAACAACGTATAGCGTTGTCTTAAGTAAAAGCCAGAGCCTGGCTTCCAGGTCATGGTAGTGGGGGCCACATGCACTTTCCACGTCAGTTGCCAACGTGTCGCATGCCACGTCATTTATCCACGTCAGCTGCACATGTGTCACATGCCACGTTAGCTATCCACGTGGCACCACGTAAGGTGTGGGCCCCACGTGTCGTACCATTGTGAAATTAATAATAGTACACTTAATGCAACACCACAACACAGTCTAATGCAACACCACAGCACAGTCTAATGCAACACCACAGCACAGTCTAATGCAACACCACAGCACAGTTTAATGCAACACCAGAAAACATCAACTGCAATGGTAAAAAAATCAAATGCAACACCAGAAAAAAATCAACTGCAGCTGTAATACAACCCTGTAATTACAATCTACAATACATATATTCAATCCAAAACATTGTACCACTTTCATACATATATACCAAAATATTCATACAATAAATCCTCCCAAAACATTCATAACCACAGTCAGACCAACCAATTATATATACCCACTCACTAGTGTCATCACCAACACGTACCACAAGTGCCATCATCCAAACATACCAAAAGTGTCATCACAAACACATACCACAGTGCCATAATTCAAAAGAACAGAACATAACACAAGTGCTAACACATACCATCCAAATAATTCAGTCAGTTGCCGGGGTTACAGGGGTAACAAGTTCATCTTCATCACTTGTTGTGGTAACAAAAAAGTCTCCGACGTCTAAATTAAGATCTGGATTGGCTTCACTAAGCTTTTTTAACACCAATGACACATTCTCTTTCACTTTTCTGTTCACCTTTTCTTCCAAATCCGCCTCAAGCTCTTGCCTTATTTTTTGGGCCAGCTCTTGCACATAACTGTCCGAAGAACCAGGAGTTGTTGGAGAATTTTCAGCCATTTTTCCTCGCCTTCCTACAAGCCAGTTCCGCGTGTGGCTCTTCCCACTAGAAACAAGTGCATCTGCCTCAGCAATGTTCCCTGCATCCACCATTGCTTGAACCTTCGCCTACAAAATGAAAACCAGGCAAGCATATATATAAATAGGCTGCTGGCAGGAATGAATTTATTAACAGAACTTGTTTTCTTTCAAACTAACTATGTGTTCGATTTAATAAGCAGCTGCAACAAACGTACAATGTCCCAATTATACTGACACAAGTATTGCTATTTCAGTATCTAATTATATATGTACTCACGTATTTGGCCATTAGTTCATCCGTGTTAGTCTTGTAACTTCTACCCGGTTCTCGTTTTTGTGTTTCCAAATAAACCAAGGCAGCGGATGGGGAGGCTTTTTCTGGGTCCTTCTTTCTCTATCAAGTATTACGATTACCAACAATTAAACACATTTTTTAACATTCAATGTTAAGTATTTACAGATCTAGCTGCTTCCTATGAACATTGAGACAATTATATATAAAATGTAAATCATGTGATATAACAAATTAGAATTATCATGTGGCCAATTCAACTCAATCACAAAAAAATAACTTAAGTTCAAAAAAACACATACTATCTTTTCTTTGGCTACTGCATGAGTTTTGGGACCCATGGTATGTGTCTCATTTAGTGAATTACGATGCGTGGAATTAGAATCAGCTAGGGCCTGGAAATCCAAAAAAAAAGTATTGCACTAAACAAGGATAATGCGAACTACTAAAGAATCGATTAGCACTAAACAAGATAATGTGAACTACTAAACATTATACAAATGTGAATATCATTAAAGCCGTACCTGAATTGCTTCATCCCCTCAGTATTCCAAGAGCATTTTAAAATCCTCCAACGGAATTGTACTCGGCCTATTTGCAAGCCTTTCCTCATCAGTTGAATATTTTTATAATACCTTGCTTTGATGCGAGACTTGTACTGCCTCCAAGAGTCGTTGAGCATGTTCAAGACCCACTTGTGTCCTTCTTCCGGAATGACATACCTAGCCTATAATATATCAATCACAAAATTCAGGAAACAAACTAATTAATTAAAACCAAACATTTAGGAAGTCAGTTGATATGGTTAAGGAAATTAGATTGTACCAGAGCATAATCCAACATTTGTCGCTTTAATGAATCTGGAACAACATGCCAATTGATGTAAGTTAGAGACACATTATCCTTTGCTATTGTCCCAAGAAAATTGCTTAACTCTATAATATTATCAGATATTGGCTGACCATCCTCATTCAACTCAATGACTACTTTATCATCAGGGGTTCTAGCATGCACCTTGGTCATTTTTGACTTCCCTCTACGTTTTTTTGGACTTTGTACTTTATCTACCAGGTTCAATTTTTTTTATAGAAAATAGACACAGTCAACAGTGCAGTGCAGTGCACAGATAAAGAAACATTATATTGTTCCTGTACCTGCTTCATCTTCCTGTGCAATCCATTCCTCCTCTAATCGATTGGTAAGATTTCCCATTATTTCAGGCGCTTCAACATTCTGCTTTTGACGTTTCCGCATCGCTAAATAAGAAGCAACTGAACCAGCAGCTTCACATGAAGTGGTTGTTTGTTTGAACAATTTGCTACATGTAGGTTTTAAAACGGATGGATGAGACGTTATAGGTTTTAAAACTCCTGAAAAAGACGGTGTAATTTTCTTCAAGTTCGTTAATGTTTCTGCGATTTTCGCCCGGTCACTCATTTTCTTTGGAGTTGGAGCGTGTTCCTTGATCAACTCCCTGTTGGAGCCAGATTTCTTTGGAGAGGGGGTGCAAGTCATCGCTTCCTTCTCAATTTCAATGGCTGCATTGGTTCGCGAACGAGTTCTTGGTCCAAGTAAAGGCCCGTTTGACTTTACAATTTTGATTCTCTACAATTAAGTCGAAGGTCAAGATTTTTTACGTTCATAAAGGCAAAGACAATAAGTAATAAACAAATAACTTCTTTATACCTCCGAATCCGATGAATCATCAGTGACGTCTTCGCCAGCATTTTCTGAGATGTATTCATCATGTCCAGCAACATCTTTACCTTTATCTTTCTTATTTCGTGCGGCAGCCTCTTGCATACAATTAACCAATGAAGCCACCCCAAGTGATCTACTAACTGCATCGTTTTCTTGCATTCGCGTGATTCGCTCTTGTTCATACTTCGTCAAAACTGATGGTTGTGAGAACTGCAAGCAGATTAGCATTATTACACACCATCGATGATAAATTTAAGCTAGTTAACCAAATAGAATCGACGTATAAACAATTCTCGCTATTTTGACAGAATGTATGCACAGAGAACAAATAGTTACTTGAATTAGCTGTAGCCTTCATGGTCGGAATAGGACATCGACACAGTAATAGAAAACAACTAAAATCCAGTTCTTGCTTTTACGTGCAGAATTTTAATAAAAAGTAGTTTGAAATAAAAGAATTCATCCGGATTAATAAAACTGAAATGAAATCTGAAAAATACCTGAACAAAAGCTTCATGCTCTCGGGTGTCATCATCATTATCTGTTTCATTTTCTACATTTAATTTCCTCCTGGTTCCTTTGTCCGTCACAGTAACATCTTCTTCATCCTTATACTTATCATCAGGCTCCGGGATAGTTTCTTCTAACCAACTTGAGTTGGGATGTTTTTCATCATTTTGTGTTGCTGCTGAAGTCTATGTGCAGTAGTATACCTGCGCTTTGCAACCGGCTTCTTAGCAGAACCTAGAACAAAAAAAAAACTGAAACGATGGCTTCCTTCGTAGTTCTTTACACACACACAGAGATATAAATATATATATATAAGAATGGATCTATATTACATATACTATATACCTTGAATTATGTTTTTCCTTGGTCGTATGATTACATGTGGCTGTAGTTGAGTCACCGGCTCAATGTCTTTGTCAATGGTGTTGTCGATGTAAAAAACCACTTCTTCTTGCTTATTAATGCAGCCCTGTACGTACTCGTTTGCGTCCTTGTCATTCAATATTAGCTGCCATCCACCCCTCGTTCCTTTGCTGATGATATAGACTCCTCCTATTTCAGTGTAATGGAGTGCATCTTTAATAAAGTCCATAAGCACATTGTAAGAAAAGCGGTCTACATCATAATTTGATACTACGAAGCGATCTCCACCAATGTAGCATGTCTTTCGAAACTGTCCGCCATGTTGCAGTCGGATAGTAATAAGTTCATCCATCCTATGCAAAATAAATACATTAGAACAAGGTACATGCATGTTTAAGTAGACAAAAAACAACAACTATAACATTTTGGTCTATAACCACAGTCAAATGACAGTAAAGAAAGACATTTAATCATAAAACATGTGAACAATGTAGATTGCATTATGAGAAAAGAGTGACAAATACATTCATCAAAGATAACAGTTCCCAGCTAAAACAATAAGTGCCAAATACATCATAAATTAGATCAAAGAAAGAGGAATTTTTTATCCTAATGAGACGGAACAGGATCAGGAACTTCTGCTTCTACTTCTGTTTCTAGTTGTATTACGGGGACATCATCCCTGATCCAACCCACATCAACAACTTCTGGTTCTAGTTCACCACCTATGCCCATATCAGGTGATTGCGTATTGCTCATGTCTTCTTCCATTGCATTATGATTTTCAGTATCACACCAACCTCACGGCAATTTTTTAATAATGTAATGACTGTTCTTTTCAACTGCATCTTCCACATAAAATACTTGCTACACTTGCGAAGACAAGACATAAGGCTCAGTTTTATGGCACTTGCTAAAATTTGCTCGAGTAAGACCATATGAATCTTTTTCCTCTTGGTACCAGTAACACTTAAAAAGGACCACGGTGAAAGCTCCCCAATAATCAAGCTCAAAAATTTCTTCGATTGATCCGTAGTAATTGACATCACCCACTATTGGGTTTGGTCTTTCGAACTTGCAAAGCTGGTGGTTTTGGCACTCAAAAATACACCACTATTTTGTGTGGTACATCGAGAATCTCTAACTTTTGTGTGGAATCTATACCCATTTATTATATAATCGATAAACTTCCTAGCTACTCGATTAGGACCTAATGCAAACAACTCTAAATCTGTTGAAATATTGCCCTTTTTCAGAACCTCTTCTTTAAGCCAATTCCAAAACTCTTTGAAATGTTCTCGTTCCCTCTTGTATCATCTTGGATTTGGAAGACCATCCACAATAGCTCGATGAACCCTAAATAATAATTAAGGTCAAAAAACTACGAAATGCAGATGTTAATTTATAGTTAACGAAAATGATATAGGAACTTAATAACTTACTTGATCAAACTCTCAATTTCTTGATTACCGGAATTGAACAGAATATAGCGATGCGTTGCCTTCCACTCTGCATCTTTCAAATTGAACATCTTCACATCTTTATTCTTCTTTGTTCCAATATGATATTCCAAATCTGTTGGACATTTCCCAAAATCAATCGACGTGTTTTCTGTTCCTCCATCAACGCTTAAAAATCTTGAACAGAAGGTCACACACTCTTCTGCCAAGTAACCTTCTGCAATCGAACCTTTCGGTCTGTTTCTATTTCGCACATAAGATTTCAACTTTCCTAGATATCGCTCAATGGGATACATGCATCTAAGATGTTCAGGCCCGCCGTATTCGATTTCTCTGCATAAATGAACAAGCAAGTGTACCATTATATCGAAAAAAGCCTGTGGAAAAATCATTTCAAAATGACAAAGTATCTCGATAATTTCTTTTTGCAGTCTCTTGATATCATCCACTTCGATAACCTTGCTCCATAGTCCTCTAAGGAATGCACTAAATCTGATCACTGGTAATGCAACCTCGGGTTTTGACGCTTTCTTTATGGAAAATTGTAACAAATAGTGGAGTATGAAATGAGCATCATGGCTCTTATATCCCACAACCATTCTCTCTTTCATGTGCACGTACCGACTAACATTCGAGGCACAACCGTAGGGCAGTTTGGCGTTCTTCAATACAGAGAAAAAGATTTCTTTTTCCTTGTTTGTCATATCAAATATTGCAGCTCTAATTTCAACATGCTTTCCGTCACCGATTCAACAGGATGAAGTTCCTTCCTTATGCCCAATTCCTGTAAATCCAAACGAGCATTTAGGTGATCCTTCGACATGCGACCTATATTAAGTAAAGTACCTAATATTTTGTCGCATATGTTCTTCTCTATGTGCATGGCATCCAGGTTATGTCGAAGGGGATTATGACACCAATATGGTAAGTCAAACAGTATTGACCTTTTTTTAGAAGGGCCATCGCTTTTACCAGGTTTCTTCGTCTTATCCCCAAACATATTTTTGAACCCCCGCAATAAATCTTCAATATTAGTTCCTGATAGTATTTCTGGAATGCTCCCCATTTCAGTTTCGCCATTAAATCTCCTCTTATCCAGCCTCCACTTATGTGTCGGATCAAGAAACTTTCTATGGTGCATATAACACATTTTTTTGCTATGCATCAAATAATTTGAAGAAGTTTCATAATGGCATACTGGACACGCTAGTCTCCCCTTCGTGCTCCAACCTGACAACATGGCATATCCCGGAAAATCACTAATGGTCCATAAGACGCTTGCACGTAATTAAAATTCCCATCAGTCAAGGGATCATATGTTTCGACGCCAACATTTCATAACGCTTTCAATTCCGCAATTAAAGGCTGCATATATACGTCAATACTGTTCTTTGGAGAATCTGGACTAGATATTAATGTTGAAAGAATCAAATTCTCTTATTTCATGCATAACCAAGGCGGAATATTGTAGTTTATCAACAGAATTGGCCATGTACTATAACTTGAATTCATTGAACGATATGGATTAAATCCATCAAATGCTAGACCCAATCTAACATTATGATTTTCTGATGAAAAACCAGGATGGCGAACATCCATCATCTTCCATGCCACACCATCAGTCGGATGTCTTAGTTTTCCATCTTCTTTTCGTTCCACTTGGTGTCATCTCATGAGTTTGGAATATTCTTTGCACATAAACATCCTTTGTAACCTTGGTCTTAGAGGAAAGTACCTCATAACATTTGCCGGCACTTTGGGATTCGACTTTGGTGGATCATTATTATCAACGATGTCTTCTTTTTCTTTTACAGCCACCTCGAAAAACCAAAAATGTCACAAGCCTCTTTATCTTTATTCTCTGCCCAATATAACATGCAATGGTTTGGGCAAGCATGTATTTTATGGTAATCAAGACCTAAATCCTTAATTACATTCTTTGCAGCATAGGAAGACAAAGGCAACTGGGCATCAGGAAAGGCTTCTTTTATAAGCTTTAGTAATTCCCCAAATGCAGACTCGTTAATTCCATAAGCACACTTTAAATGATAAAGCCTGATCAAGAAACTTAGTCGAGAAAATTTAGTGCAGCCAGGATATAACGGTTTTTTTTCTTCTTTAACATGCCGATAAAATTTCTCGGCCTTTGGATTTGGTTCTACTACAAAGTCCCTGCGATTTTGATCAAATTTTTAACTCGCACATTTGAACATCACATCCAAATTATCCTCAAAATCCATCTCCGTTGCACAATCCATATGGTTATCAACTCCTAATAATTTTGTCTGTGAAACTTCACAAATCCACCCGGTATGTAATGGAGAAGGGCCATTAAAAATAAGATGATCGTATATGACATTTTCACAATACTAATTACGTTCTGTACATTTTTTGCAGGGGCACTTCATCTCATCACCTACTTTATAAATGGGAAATGCATTTCCTAGAAAAGCTGTTACCCCGCTTACATATTCGGCACTCGATCTGGGAAGTCCTATCCATATGTAATACTCGCTATCCATTGTCACAGTCTAACCATGGCCTAGAAAAACCAAATTTGATTCCACTGATAGTTTCAAGACACGAGCAAGGGCTACCCTGTGAGGTTTGACTAAATTAGAAATAAAAACAAAACAAGTTAATAATTTACAAATATACATAATCAGTATGATGATACAAAGACGATTGTTTTGATATGAATTATCACTAACTTTTGGAACTGAGTTATCAGGATAATACATAAAACAAGCAACTAAGGATACTGACCACAAATTCATAACATTACATGACTGCACCAAAACAAAACAGTACAGATACAAAGACCATACAGGTGACATAAAGACGATGCAGTTGTACCTAATACAAAAAACGATGCAATAATTTAATTTTTTCTTCTAATGTTTAGCCCTTGAAGATGGTCGTTAAGTCTACTAACGTCAGTTCAAAAACCAATAACTCGATTTTGCAGCGTTGTAAGTTGATGTTGTAATTCATTTGCGTACTCAGCGGCTCGACTTGGAAACTGTTGGTCAATCCACTGCCAAAAGGTACACCCTGTGGGATAAACACGACATCTAAAATAACGACGACCAATGTTGAATCCAATTGAAATAACATCTTCTACAGCGGCATACCCACAATCACACTTTATGATTGGTAAGCCAGCTTGCTGTTCATTAACCACTTGGTTGTTTTGATGCTGACGACGCAAGGCAGCACGACCATGTCGTCGCATCTCCCTTTCTTCACGTCCTTCTTCTTCTAGCCGTTGTCTTCGGAGTTCTTCTTGCTCTACTTCATACTCAAGCAAATCATCATAGTGCCTTTCTTGCATCTCTATATAAAAATCAATAGGAGTTTCTGGTGATGATGGGTTTGACAATTCTAGATCACCCATGCCCAGGGTATCTTCGTAGTCATATGATGTAGGAAGAGAAATAGGCATTATTTAACTACAAACAGAAATAGACATTTAAATATTTAAATTGGATTTCTTTTGTCCTCTAAATTTTGTTTCCACCTGTCGAAATAAGCATTACTTACCAATACATCAATGGTTTGGCAAACATAAAAATACAGAACTTGCATAATTTCAACACATGCAAACATATAAATACAACACTTCACGTATAAAAAACCTTAATTTAAGGCAATCGGTATACCTAAATCACCCAGAGACTTTGAACGTACACCAAAATAAGTTAGCGACGAAATCAACTAAATAAAACCGAAATGATGAATCCCTAACTACCTGTAATTGTCCTAAATGATCCAAATTGGAGGTGTAAAGTTTGTAAAATAGGAGCAATCGAAGGTTTATAGTTTGTAACCGGAGGTACAGACTTACAGTAGCAATCAGAGGTGTTCTTGGACGGATTTCGCGGAGAGAGAAACAGTCGAAGGAGGAGTACGGGAGAAATTTGTTTTTGGGGGGAAGTATTTCATGAATGGGGAAACTATCGCGCCAAATTTTCACTAAGCTGTAGCAAGGATCGGCTTGAACCATTGGATTAATCTACATCTACGGTTCTTTACTTTTTTTAAACTGATAACGTGGATCGCTAACTTTGCATGTATTTATCTAATGCAACACTTTGAACTGACGTAGCAAGGATCGGCTTGAACCGTTGGATTAATCTACATCTACGGTTACATATTTGTTTAAACTGATAACGCGAATTGCTGACTTGGCATGTATTTATGTAATGCAACACTTTGACCTGGTGTTGCATGTCACATCACAAGAATTCCAACCGCAACACTGCGTTCACATCTAATGCAATAACAAATGAATATTGTTGCTGAAGATCAAAGAATGCATAGCTATCACCACACTTTCCATGCAATGCACACAAATTAGTGTCGAATATGCCCACTTTTGTAGTAGTGCCTGTTACCAAAGCCACCTCTCTGTGATGACTGGTTTGTTCCTTGATCATTGTTTCTGATACTGCTAGCATAGTTAATGGAAAGCCCTGAATCTTGAGTTCTTTTACCTCCGATTCTTGCTTCATGAGATAATAAGATTGAATGCATTTCCTCTATTGGAGGTGTTACTTCATGAGTGGTGATAATGACTACAACAGCTTCATAATCATCATTTAAATCATTTAGCACTGATAGAACTTGTTTAGATTGAGATACTTTGTGACCAGCTGCTTCAAGTTGATCACAAATTGTCCTCATCTTTGATAGGTAATGTCTCATGCTGCTGTTGTACTTTCTTGCATTCTGCAGTTTCTTCTATAAAGCATGATTTTGGCACCTGATTGTGAGTTGAAGTTCTTTTCTACATTTGACCATATTTTATTTGTAGTATTGCATCTAATGACTTAAGATATTAAATTATCGCTTATTGATGATAAAAGCCATGCACTTATTAGTCTGTCCTGTCTTGGATATTTTATATAGTCCTCGTTGCTAACCACCCTGTTTTCTTCATCAATGACATATCTTGATGTAATGTCTAGAGTGCCATAGATGTGTCCTTCCAGACCATAGCCTTGGATGACAGTTTCTATTTGAAATTTCCACAGCAGATAATTGCTTCATCTAATTTGATTGTGATGAGTTGGCTCTATGGACTTATAATTGTTTTGATCAGTTGATCAACTAGGTTGCTTTGATTACTTGGTGGAAGGACAGAAGTGTAAGAATTATTTGATGTAGCAGATCGATTATCTTTAGCCATGTTGAAATCAATACAGAGGAAGGATCAAATAGTCAAGTAAGAGGAAGGTGAGCTCTAGACAAAGATAAGGCAGGTAAGAATCTGATTCTTAATTCAGATTGTTGCAGCCTGTTGAAAATCCAGGTGATGAATTTATTTTGTTTTCTGATGAATTTCCACGGCGAGACATTTTCTTGAATTGATTTTCTGGTATATTGTTGCTTTTGCTGTCTGATTCTTGCCAAAAAAAAAAAATCTTGCCTGGTTTGGTAATGTCTTTCTTGATGCAACCAATGAAACAAACGGCGTGACACTTGAAAGTCTATTTTCAAATCAACTCTCAAATGATAAGTAAGACTTCGATTAGAGGAACTCAAATGATGAAGATTTTCCGATAAGTCAATTTTTCGACAGATCGATTTGCTGTTAAACATCGGCTCTGATACCAAGTTGAAACTTCGATGATTTTACAAAGTGTACAACTAAGAGATTTTGTTATTATTGCAAACTAATTTTGTACAGAAATGAGTTACACAGGTATCGTGCATTTATATACATATGCATGGTTACAGCTTTAGACAGAAAACAGAAAATAAAAGAAGATGGGCTTCGACCCACTTAAGCTTTAACCCTTTATATCGGTCTGCCTGTAATATACGAAGCCGCACTTCATATCTTTTGATTCTTGCTCCAGCAAGCTTGTTGTACCAAGCTTAGCATGCTGGAGCAAGCTTGCTGAAGACTAGCAAAGCTGCACAAGCAAGCTTAGAACCACAAGCTTGCTATGCCCAGTTTCAAGCTTGCTCTAGCAAACTTGCTGGATTCTGGATTATATGTAAGGCAAGTGCATGTTTCAGCAGTTTATTACTCGACTTGCACGCACATTTTTATCAAAACCCCCTTAGGAAAACAAATGCACACAAAAACCAAAAAACTGTCTGTCTCAATCCACAAACAAATGCAATTTATTACTCGGCTTGCAAGCACATATGTAACACACGTATAAAACTTGACCACTATTTTTGCAGGCAATTATAGCAATAAAAGGTACTATGAAAAGTACAAGCACTAAAAATGAACTGTTGAATTGATGTACTCAAAAACCTCACGATATTTTTCATAAAGCTGCTGTGAATAATCGTCACTACAAGAAAAAGGCCTTTTTATAGCGTTTGAAAAACGCTATAAAAGGATATGATGGCGTTTTTATAAACGCTATGTATCAACATGTTGTCATATGTCAGAGGTCTACAATAGCAACCTAATAATCGCTATAAAAAACATGTTATAAAAGATGTTACTCATAGCGTTTCAGAATTGCTATTAAATGGATGATTGTAACATACAAATTCCTATCTACAACGTTTATTGCTTGCTATAAAACTTTTACACAGAGTTATGGTTTATACCGCTAATATTTATGACGTCATTTAATTGCTATTTATAGCAACTATAAACGCTGTAGATAAGCATTGCTTGTTATTATAGCAACTACAAACGTTGTAGAAACTTCATAGCCTAATTATTATAGCAACTACAAACGCTATAGAAAGTTTAATTTAGTATTTTATAGCATTATTCACTTGTCATGAAAGCTGTTTAATCGTTGCAGAATATTTTTATTGCACTAGCATAATGCTATAATTTTTATAGCCATTATTAAAAGTATTTCATGCACAATATTAAGCATATAAATATTTGTGATCAAAAGTATATCATACAAAGTTCGAAACATATAAATATTTGTGATCAAAAGTAACAATTCTTACAATCATTGCAAACCAAAACAATACATATTAAAAAGTACAATCCATACAATCATAGCTAACCAAAACGATATATAGTAAAAGTAAAGATGTATGGACATTGACGCAAAATACATTTAAAGAAGAATGAATGCGACAACATATTTTTTCATGTATTTCACCATAGTGTAAACCTAGAACATCAGACAGGGCCTGTCAAAAAAAAAAAAAAAAAAAAAAAAAAAAAAAAACATCTATTAGTCATAAAATCCGAACATGCAGGGTTTAATGCTTAATATAAGAAAGTACACTGGCCATCTGAAACTAGTACAAACTAATAAGAATGATTTGTCATGTGCTAATGGGATTCCCTGGAGTTTAACAAAACTTGGCAGATGCATTTCCATGTGCCAATCATAGATGCTAACACAACGAACATGACATGTTCCCTGATTCAACAAATGATAATATCTGGCCTTCAAATCTAGTGAACAATGACAATCTATCTTTTTGTATACATAAATTTTAAGTTGTAATTCTTGACGCATTCTCTCCGAATTCAAAAGGAAAACAGAAAGATGAGCAAGAACAAGAAATTGGTTATAGGAGATTATATTATTTGCACATTAACATGTTGAGGCAAGAAACATGCATTTGTAAGTTTAGACTGATCTGAACCCATCCCTGCCACAATGTTGTGACTACTATTTATGTTTATATTTGAAGAATTAACTAATCTAAAGCTTCA
The DNA here is from genome assembly GCA_030737875.1 of Allium sativum. Lineage (NCBI taxonomy): Eukaryota > Viridiplantae > Streptophyta > Magnoliopsida > Asparagales > Amaryllidaceae > Allium > Allium sativum. The sequence goes on along the minus strand of CM060915.1, from coordinate 971,682,299 downwards.
AAGAACTATATTTGCATTATAATATAGTTTGCACGACCTATTTGTTCACCAAATGAACTCACAGATGAGAAAGTAATTAATCAGTAATAACTCTCCATATTATTTGCACACTGACTACATTGACTAAGTTAACTTAGCTAAATATTTATATTACTTAGTTAATTTTATAAACTTGTTTAACTTTTATAAATCTCGAAAAAATATAAAATTTAATTAACTTTGTTAATTTATTATTATAGTTTTATAATATTTAATTATTATTTTATAAATTAATTAGTTATTATTATTTATAATACTTAGCTAATTTAGTTAATTTTTATAAAATTAGTTTTTTTATAAAATTAGTTAACTTGTTAATATTTTATAACTTAATATTATTATGTTTATTATAAACTTAGGTTATTATTATTATAAAATTGTTAATTTTTATAAAACTTAATTAACTTGGTTAACATTTCATAATCTATAGTTTCCATTATCATTCTAAGCTAAGTTAATTAGCAATATTATAAATTCGTTATTTTTTTATAAAATTTAGCTAACTTAAGTAAATTATTATAAGCATGTTTAATTTTCATAAAGCTTAGTTAACCTAGTTAAATAATTATTACTATTATTGTTACTATTATTATTATATATATTAATAATACTTAATTAATTTATATGTAAAACATATTTAATTTATTACAACTATTATTTAAAAGCCATAGTTAATATTTATTATTATTATTATAAATTTAGTTAATTTGTAAAGAACTTAATTAATTTAGTTAATATTTATAGTAATTACTGTTATTATATAAGCATATTTAATCATTATTATTGTAAATTTATTAATTTTTATACAGATTAGTTAACTTTGTTAACATTTTATAATTTATTATTATAATAATCTTATTTAAGTATAATTATTATTATCATCATTATTATTAATATAAATTTGCTAGTTTTTGTAAATATTAGTTAACTTAGTTAAATTTTACAATACTTAGCTAATGTTTATAAACTTATTTATTTTTTATGTATCAAAATATGAGGGTATTATGTAATCAAACATTGAATGGTCTAAAAAGATAGATTCAGAGACAATAGGTCCATATGTAATCGGCATATAGCTAACCTTTTCTAATGCATAATGCAGTCAATGACTCAAACAAACTAGAACCGTGTGTTGAGTGCTTATGTACAATTTAATCAAATACAAAGGTAATTCAGTAGGAGTATATTATTTTGCAGGTATGACAGAGGTAAGTAGAATAAGGAAAGATAAACCAAAGGAATTTCATACCTGAGGTTTGACTTCTACAATCAACAGGCCAGGTTTAACTGTTGCTGGTTCATTTGGCAAGTGTACTCTCTAAATGTTTGAGCATCTCTTTTGCTTGTGCAGAGCCAAATCCAGTGTCAATATCTTTATGATGCCATGCGAATGCTCTTTCCCTTGTCTTGAATCTTCATGTATTATCCATCAGTAGATTCAGTATTGAGATGCATAACTGGTCCAGCCATATTCATCCAACTAGAGCTATTTTTCCCATTATTAAAAGTTTCCCAATAATTAGTGCTTCTCCATCTGCAAGTATTACACAATTCCCCGTATCAAAATAACCATAGATTACCATCCTCATAATGTTATGTTTTCCATAGTGAACAAAGTAGTGTCTAAAAGTTGTACTGTAATTATAGTTACTACAACAACTAAGTTCCAATTAGATGAATTATTTAACAGTGGGAAGCAATAAAGAAAAGATAAATACCACATTAAGTAGCCATGTTCTGCAGCAATTCCTAAATACTCAATGCCTAACTTTCTACTACATCATGATAGAAAATGTACTCCATAATCAAATGTATGAAACCCAACAATTCAACATTTTTTTTTAAAATCTCTAACCTAGCTGGAAGTGACCTATAAATTTCTGAACTAGGAAATGCACTGTGCAATTATAATCCCATCCACAACCTATTAAACATCCATTTTAAAAATGTTAGCAATGCCATGAATTCAGAATTATATTTTTATAATTACTTGTAAACTACAAATTTGTGGCTGATCACGTACCTACAGCCATGACAACTGGAACTATGCCAAACTAAGAATAAGTAAACGTGCAAGAATGCTAATCTAGCTGTAGCACTGATTACGTGTGTCCCAAGACTCCCAACTCATTTCGTCCATTTCTATGCAAGCAACTGAAGTTTTCGTAGATTATATATGAATAAAAAAGCTGCTTTTTAAATAGAATTAATTATATTCTACATAAAACCTACACGAAGAAACATAACAAATACAACTCAAGACGCTCTTAGTGACCTCGGAAAAAAGCATAAGTGCACTATAAGTTGTAAAAGCAAATGTTTTAAGTTTTAGGGAAACCCACCCATAATTAGCCATTAGTACGTGGCGTATTATTTACCAGAACTTCGCCAATGTATTAGACATTTTGGAAGTATGTATAGATGAAGAGATAAATGGTTACTCACCTGGATTGCTGATTACTTTGCCTAAAGCACGCTTGCGTTGACTTGATGCTGGTTACTAGTGTGGGCTGCTAGTTTACAACAAATTAGCGTGTGCAATAATCCACATTTCAAATGATTGGTAAAATAATATGTTAGGGACATCCCAATTTGCCATCTCTAGAGTCTAGACAGTTCATTTTTCTTCAACGAGAATTATTCTTGAGGTGCAACACTTTAACCTTTTTAAAGAATTAATCTTCCAATTACGAGATTACATAAGAGTGTTTAACAGTTCTCTAATATGCAAAATATGGATCCTTACCAGAAGCGTCCATAATAGTTTACTGTATGAAAAGGAGAAATGCACATAAAAATCATCTCATCTTTGGTCAGTTTAGAGATATAAAAAGGATTTTCCAAGAAAAAAATCATCACATCGATAACAGTATTTATAAGCTCGGACTGAACTAATTCATTTTTCTCTTCTGAATTACCTCTTTTTTGTACATACTCGTTCTCTAGCCAGAAGGCAAAAAGTTAAGTATTTCTTTATATCTGACTCTATGTTAAATTTCAATACTTAATCTATTAACTTAACGTGATTCAGAGTAGTTTAACTAGTGTTGATGTATAAGAAAGTTTCTTAGTACTGACAAAGGCTCATCTTAAAAAAATTGTTAATTTTATGATTTATTTGATTTTTGCTGCTGACAAGGCAACAACAGCAAGCAGAGTGCTTCTATAAGAATTATTTTGTAGAAGCCATTAATAAATCAAACAAAAGACTAAATCAAAAGAATACTCTAACATATAAACTGTTATGTTACTCATCATCCTTCCGTATGTACAACTAGATATTCATTGATTCAAAGCTTGTCATTACTAAGTGATAGTTGTTCACCAGCCAGAGTTTAAAAACTTCCTCTTAACAAAACTGAATCAAAGCACCTTTTTTTGTTGAAAAGGGAGAATAAACCCCATCAGGAACAAGCTAATATAATATCATAATGAAACTAGCTTAACAATTTGCAAACGTGATAGTGAGTGTTAATATAACAAGAAGGAAAAACAGTTCAAAGAGATCAAACTGGTAATGCTTAAATAAATAGCATAAGTACTACCATAGATAGAAAAGCCAACAACGATAAAATATGAAGCTTCAGACTAGCAAAACAATTACCATCATTCTTCTTCTAAGCTACTAAGCCACTGATTTGTTGATATGATTGTAAATAGGAGGTTGATTCTATATTCTCCCTTAAACTGAGGACCTCTCTTTTGCTTCTTTGGCAGAAATACATTGCTAAATGCAGATTTTGAGGTCAAGCAAGACTTTAGCAATTTCAGTGCCTGCATATTATAGAACTCGCTAAATTTGTATGCCTGCATCCCCTAAATAGTAATGTTCAAAGTATAACATGTGTTCCAACATAGCAACATTTAAAAGTGTACAGTCATAATTGAACTGGAAGCACAACAAGAAATATTTGCAAAGACCAAAAATCAGTATCATTACTATATTCCAGGAAAATGATACCTGTAACTAATATAGAAGTTTACATATTCGCTTTGACAAATAAATGGTAAAACAGTAAGCCACTCATTGAATTATTTAAACATAGTTTCGATTGAAGTATTCAGAAGTTTTACTGGCAATTATAAATTAAAATAGAAAAAGGAAAAAAAAAAAAAACAGGTAACTCGAATACTGGGCACATTGAAAATTCTAACCATTAATGTCGATTTTTTGTTGGAATGTCAGGGGCATGAATCCCCCTACCAGGAAATATGATATTTTAGACCTTATTAATTCTTACAATATCTCATTATTTATATTAATTGAACATAAGCTATCTAATGAGGATATTAAATTATTTGTGTATGGGTATAAACCTGGTTGGTTTTATTTTGCAAATGAATATCTAAATGAGAAGAGTCGAATGTTTGTTATGTGGAGCACTCGCTATTGGCAGTTTGGTGTCATAGCAAGCAACCATCAGGCTATATCAGGTTCACTACAGAATATTGGCGATTTTAAATTAAAGTTGTCGGCTGTTTACGGTTATCACAATCATGGTCACAGAAAATAACTATGGGACCATATCAAATATATTGGTACACTTGATAACTTACCATGGCTAGTTTCGGGAGATTTTAATTTGGTCTTGTACATTTCAGACAGAATTGGACCTTCTTCATATAATACAAAGTTGGATGAATGGTTTTTTGACACTATCCAAACAGCAGGTTCACAAGGTGCACTGATTAGGTAATAAGTTTACATGGAGGGGTGGCCTTAAGTTCTCTCATAACGGTAAGATTGATAGAGTTTTTATTAACTCGAATTCTTATGGTCCTTCTCTACTTCCAATGCTCACACTTCAGATCACTCAACGAGTGATCATTGTCCAATTTTAGTCTGGGTATTTCAGCCTGATGATATGGGTTCTAGATTTTTTAAACGTCATTGGGAACTTATTAAAGATGATTTACTAGCAGCTATTCACGGGGTGTTTGCAACTGGTCGCATAATTAAAGAAATTAATCATACTTTTGTTACTTTGGTTCCGAAAAAGGAAAATCCTACATCATTATCGCCCAATTTCTTGTTGCAATGTTATTTATAAAGTCGTTGCTAATATCATTTTTAATAGGATAAAAATTTACCTGAATGAACTGGTGTCTCTTAATCAGAATGCCTTCATACCTGGCAGAAATATAACAGAGAATTCTTTGTTAGCATATGAAATGTTGCGGACTTTCAATAGACAAGGTTCTAAGAGTGTGTGTATCAAAGTTGATCCACAAATCATCTGAGTTCTCATATGAAGAAAATCTTTGGTAGATAGTTTAGAGGGGAAACCAGAATTATCATTTGAATGGACATATAAAAGAGATGAATTTAAGATTAAATCAGACGTGGTGTTCGACTGTAGATATACCAGAACTAGTCCAAATTTCGCAGCACTACCTCGTTCAAGACGGTCAATGCAGTCTCTTGTTTGAGTTGTTTAACACGCAGACCTTTGCTTACCCATGATTTGTATCCACCATAAACTATGTAAGAATTCTACAATCAAGAAATTTAGTGTAATTAAAAATTAAAAAAGAAATCCAACAAATAGGAAAGAAAAATAATAGGTCAGAATAAGTAGTTACTGTCCTAACCTTCCCCTTATGATACATACAAATATTCATATATGGTAAAGGCATGGATAGAAGCACCTGCTTTTATTTAAATAAATTTAATTTTTATGCTTTAAATTTAGATGCCACGACTAATGAATTATTTGCTGAATTGTGTGAAAATACAGTGGATAAGATGGGATACTTGAAGTACCTAAGTGCAAATAATTGTGTATTAACTATAATAGAAAAAAGTTGCTCACATTGATGGTATGATTATTCAATGCATAATAGTCTGTTGGCATCATCTTCGTTTCATCCTCATAGAAAGGCAGAAAAATTATGAAGAGACAGCCTGTGGACAATCAGTGTTTAGAACATCAAACATTTAACTTTTTCATACAAACAACACAGAGGATATTTCATAGCAGCCATCAAAATGGCTTCCTTTGTAAACAACAAATGTGAAATAGGATATGAAAAGATGCAATGAGTCACAGCTCAAGAAGGAATATTGTTTATTTGACAGCCGGAACAAAAGTCTACTGTACAACAATTAAATATATCTTCGCATATGTCAAATGGAAGTCTAAGCCTTCTCAGCCATGAAACCAGTCCTCACAAGTGTAATAGATGGTAAAGAACCACACTGAAAAATAGAAAATGACACAAAAAGAACTCCACATCGAGATACTAGGACTTTAAGGTAGTAGCAGGAGATCTAAAAAGATTATGTTATATATGCATAGCATAAATGTTCACAACAAATGAAAAATAATTACCAAATATTAACCTCAACCACTACTTTTATTTTAGTTCATCAACTCTGAGCTTATGCACTAAGATAAGTTCAGCCTATAAACAAAATATTTGGTTTTCTAGTTGAATTTAGAGAACATATAATTGCTGTTAAGACAAATCAATTTTTTTTTTCTACCATGTCAGAAAGATAACAAGTTGATAGAATTAAATATGAAAATAAGAACAAAAATGGTGCAACTGAAATAATATTTGAAGCAATTTCAACTAATATTTGAAGCATTTTCAACTATATGAAGGTAAAACTTAGAGTAATTGAAATAGTGTTGGTGAATTTCTTTACAGCTAGAAAATGTTTTTTTATTTAAAAATAATAATAATTGTATATAGTTTGTTTATTTAAATGATCCAAGATGATTAAAAACTAATTCCTTAACATTGCAAAGGGAAATGCCAGTATTTAAATCATAGAACATTTTTAATATTAATCATGGCTGCTTAATAGAATTAGGGTAGGTTTCAAATAATAAAAAATGTTTTATTGGTTATCAACGGACTACAGCATATAATATTTTGGACCAGCATATAATATTTTGGACAAGCATATTTAATCTTATAAGATTACTTTAATGTCAATAAAATGCCATCAAAATGCCTCTGAAGATGAGTAAAATGCGCAATGGAACAATAAATATGGAGGCTAGATGGTAGCTTCTTGTAACTGGTCCTGAATACAGCAATATATGATGAAGTTTAATGGAAGTTTTTTGAAAATATAAAGTAAAAGCACTTACTAATATGCAAAAAAGAAAAAAAAAGCAGTATGGAAAATGACCGGCCAACTTAAAAGCTCACATTTATTTCAGATGTCCCTTGGATGCCAATCCAGTGCATGCATTAGTGATAATAGATTAATATAAATATTTAAGCCATGAAATAAGTAGTATTTCTTAAAATAAGCAGTTTCATAATCATTTCTGCAGACATCCATACATGTCTATGTTAATATACTTACCAACTAACATTGTCTGAACTTGGATTGCCTTTTGGGAAGTAACTCAAGCATTGAACTTGCTTTCGCTTTGCTCTCCAAGAAAAGAAGAAGACTAAATCACTTTGAACATAATTTCAATTACCTGTAGCTCTTTGTATAAGATGAGTGCCATCAAAATCTGCAGTAAAACCATACTGTAATACATGAACATGTTAGCAATATGAAATGCACATTTCAGCTTGTGTAGTCTGATTAAATACCTACCAATTAAGCAAATGTAGAAAACTGTACAGATATGGTTGCATACAAACCTATGATAAATGAAATACCACAATCCGATCTTATGTCATATCTACAAGACAGAGACAAAATCAAGCCTTCCATCATGAACCAAGTCATCTTCAAGACACTTGACGAAGTCTGCAATGCAGCTTTCATCCTCTACAACACGATAAAACAGCAGGAGTAAAAAAGCAATTCAAGTCTTTGAGTTAATAAAACCAATATACTGGAGCCTAAGCTTAAGATGGTGATAAAATTGAAACATAATTTGTTTAACACAATATAATAGATTTTTGAAATAAGACAACTAAAGATCTTGGGAATAAAGTTTCCACATTAAAAGATTGATGTTCAAAATGTAGAGAACTTAGCAATGCACGCTACCAACAAACCCAGATGCAACGAAAATTGATAGAACAATTAGAGATGTGGATAGGAATCCAGCTATGAAAAGAAGACTGTACGCTAGAGTAAAGTTTGAAGATTCCCTTTGAATTGTGCGAGTCAGAATGAAAGTTGAATTTAATGCATTTGTCGAACCGATAGGAGCAAGATCGGTTGAGCTATCTTCTTTTTTAAGGTCAATTGTGCGGAAGCAATTTCCATTTACTCTTGAAGATTGAAGGCAATTTAGTAATGAGTTAAAAGTAATTTGGTAGGAATTCTTTCAGGTATAGATTTTAAAATATTCAGAATTTCAGATTCTTACTAGTGCTAATCGGTGTTATGGACACAACATTCATAAAATATTTTGACTGTCATTATTAGATTTTTGTGTTGCGTGAAGGTGAAACATATGCTTTTAGGTTGTAATCTTTTGGCATTGGCTTTTCCTAAAACAGCTAACATAACTAAAAAAACATGATTGAAATTTCATAGGGCTCAATGCATAAATAAAATAAAGCCAAAAGACCACCCACTCAATATATTCCATGCACCAATCTCCTGTCACCAAAGGACATAAGCTTACTTAGGTTGTTGCAGAGACCATCACCAACCTCTTGTCACCAAAGTCATAACTGCTCTGATATCAGACCATCCACTCAATCTAGAAAATCACATCCATTAGCCTACCACTATCGCAACCCATATCGCCATCCTCTGCCTCATCTACTACAAATCATTTGCGGCATCCGCAACCATCAATCATCCTCATCAAACCCCGGTTACTACGCCCAAAGCCAACACCTTCCCGAATTTCTTGCAAACACAATCAACAAATGCAACCTCAGCTCCAAAATTGCCGCACTGTACCAACATCTACCTACCACTGGAGATAAACCAACAGACTTCTTTTCATCTCTAGTTCTGACCAAATAAACCCACAATCATCACGTCACCTCCACCCAACCTGAACCTATCTACTATAACACATTCTTCTTCAAACATCCTAAACAAGCCCTAACCTGATTCGAAACTGTCCTCCACTTTCTAATATCTCAACCCATAACCAATCGAAACCCGCACCTTCATTGGTCTACGGCAACCGCCATCAGATATCGAAACCCCAAAGAAAGAATAAAAATCGCAACTTGTTAATCAAATATAATGGGAAGAATTGAGCTTGAAGAATTGAGCCTAAATAATATCTTGAGGAAGAAAGCGGCGAAAGAGACAGATTAAATTATTAAAAAGATTGAAGGGGGTGAAGATGAGAAGCCTGAGGGGGGAAAGCGAAAATGAAAATGAAATTTTGGCGGCCTAAAAATAAGTTGGGAGGGAAATAAAAATGGAACGCTAATTCGGCATGTACTACGTTAATATAATTGCGGACGTTTTAATATAATTGCACTTGAACTTGTTGTCTTTTTAAGTTAAATAAAGAATAACCATTTAACAATAGCAAGCCAAATTTTCGTGCAATCCATGTTGCTATTAATATAATATTTTCTTGTAGTGCGTGATGGGTTCCAAAGTACTAAATTTTCATGGAATAATTAGATATGTTCACTATTAGTGATAAACATGAAAATTGACCCTGTAAATAAAGCAAAATGCATAAATATGTCGGTTACAATTAAACTATATGGATATTTTTACAAAGGTAACTCAATAATGATTTTGGTCATTAAAATACAACATTATTATAATGATAATTTTTACAATCGAACTTGCTGGTTCCAATCCTCTTTCAAGTTATAGAAAGATACCATTTTTCTTTTTTCATTTGTTCATTGTGCTTCTAATCTTCGATTATTCGTCCGTCAATCTTTGATCTGAATTTTTACTTAGAATTTATGTGTTCAAAACCGAATAAGGCTCTTAATGATCAGTTCCTTGAAGATAAAATACTCTGGTTTTGAGAAATTTGTGAATATTATGCTAGTAGTGAATTTCAAGTAAGAATATTTTTCATTTTTGTGTGATATTCGGGAATAATCTGCAATATAGTTGTTTTAAGGATTTGTTAGTGTAAATTTTTGATTATTTAAATGAAAAGAGGGAAAAAAAACTTTTGTAAGAGTTTACCATGCGCATACGCTAAGAAAAGTCACTTATGTGGTGTTCGCGGATCAGACTAGGTGCACTAGGGAAGGTTTTACGACTTCGGTCAGTTTCCCTTCTAAACAAATTCCAAAAAAAAAAAAAAGATTTTACAACTTGTTTAGTAATGGATTGGACGATCAACAATGTTGTGATGAATTGCTTCTGCTCCAGCATATCTTACAGAATTACTATTGCTTCGAAGCACTAACACTTCTTCCAGTATTTTTTAGTTTTAATCACTATTGCAACATGTATCCATAGAATCATTGTTGCTTTAAGCGATCAAAACTTTTGTTAGTGTAGTTTTTTAACTTTTAGTTAATGTTGCTCCAACATGTCTTACAGGAATGGTTGAGATGAACTGTTTCATCTCGAGCTGCTCAAATGAACGAGTAGATTCACTGAATCGCTAAACATTGTGACAATACAAACGATTGATGTTACTACAATGATTCAATTCAAAGAGGAAGATTCTGATAGCAAAGGACAACAAACCGTCAAAATATAGCAGCATGCTATAATGTCCTTGTAGGTTTGGTATGCATTTAGGTATATAGTGTCTTTTCTATATTTAAATGGTGCTCGACTTTCCATGTACAAAATTAATATTTATTCGTGTTTGGTTTATTGCTCCTAACTCAAATAGGATGTCTTATGTATGATGAAACACAATATGTTTGAATTGTTACCTACATGTATTGTTTTGTTTCTAACTCACTGTAAAAGTAAAAAAAGATACTGGATTGCGTATTTTATTCAAGTTGAATTTTTCTTTTCTTTTCGATTTATAAGTCATTACCACAACAAGCTAACTTTTTGACTTTTCAAAAGTAAAAAAACTTCTGTAATAAGCTAAAGTACTACTGCTTTCAATTACCAGTCGGGCCCTTACCCCTCAAATAAAATTACAAGATTTTACAAATCATGATTATTCATAATTAAAAAAGGTAAGATTAACCGTTTGTCAAACCAAATAGAGATAATGGTACCCTGTAGCTTTCAAAACACACTTCCGATCAAACCAAAGAAGTTGGGATCTTACGTATCAGTATAACCTTACAACGGTGGGAAAACCGACCGTTAAATTATTTATTTAAAAGATAAAAATATAGTAAAATTTTAGTTTAACAAAAAATGAAAATATGTCTATTGCAGAATTATTTAATAAATATATCACATTGGTGTATTTCTCCTTTTCCATTTGTACCGACTTCATCTTAAATGGAGCCAACGTATTATATATTGTATGCATATCTGTGTGTGTACACATACACTGAAGCGATTTGAAATTGCTTCATTATAAATTGCCGACTGAGCGTCAACCTGGCATAAACATGTTCGTTTTATAATAAGTAGTGAAACTCATCTGTTTCTGGTATCGTTTATTGAAGCAGACTGGTAACAATAGATTTCCCTTTTTGGAACCACTAGTTTATGAAGCTTCCATAAAACTTTAAAATGATTTTGCTTTTGTGGACAGAATTAGTAGTATGTTGCTGCATTCCTGCATAATAAATTATTTATTTATTTTCTCATCAAGGTATAGCTGCATAGGGCATATACCAAATAAAACGAGTAGACATGATCAACTCTATTATGTAGAATGGTACAAATATATAAGAGATATATTAACAGTTAAATCATGAAAGTGGTATACAAATATATATGACATACATCCCTATACAAAATGCAATGTAACAGTAAGATTTTTTTTTTTATGAAAAAGTAAATGATAATCGAGTATTCTTGCCACAGGCTTGCTTTCCACGTGCTGCTTTACATGTACATGATGTTGAAAACTGAAACGTAACTCCTTTGCGATGGTGTTACAAAAATAACTTGAATATAAAGACCTGATGGATAACAATACATGCACCTCTGCAACTCAATTCGATAACATATATAAAATGTTTACAAAGAAAAACATGTGATTCAGAAAAGATTTAGCATAAGTAACCCATATTATAGCTATGGGTTTACTAATCTATACATTGTAATCTGAAACAACATGGTCTACGAAGCTATGTGGACTGTTTAAAGGTGCCTAGCTAAACCACAGAAGACCTGCACAGTCTGGATGACTTAAATTTTGAATAAAATTGAACATGTAAAGTGTTAGTCAATATGATTCAAGTCCTGCTTAATGTAAATATGGTAAATATGATGACTTCACATGTTCGTAAATATTGTTATTCTTGTTTAGTATATACAGACTAATTTTGCACTCAGCAAGTGTAAAGAGTTAGTAAATGTGTACACAATAGCAATTGCTTGTAAAATTCAATCAAGAAAGTCAACAAAGAAGCTTCTCTTACTTCTCAAAACACAATCAATGCTAAAAATTGTAAACATTTTCAGCTGATAAATACAAACTAAAGCAGAATGTCAACTAATTATTTAGTTCTCAACCATCGAATGCCCTTTTGTCAATAATTCAAACATATGTGTGTAGTGTGTTTTAATGTTAGTTACAGCTAAAGTTTAATTAGTATATATGTGGTCTATTGTATTTGAATACTGGAGGATTAGACATCAACAGTGTAAGAATATCACTTGGTTGACGCTTAGTCGGCAATTCATCAAAAAAATAGTTCTTTTTCAAAATGGATCAAAACTTCCAGGCAAATCTGCAAAAGCTTAGAAATGGTTCAATAAGTAGACATATGTTTTGAGAATAGACTCCTAGTTCCATATAGGAATAATAAAGTGGTGCAAAACTATTCTTGTTTTAATGTGTTCTTCCTACACTCTTATTTTTGACTTGTTAATCCAAGATCCATTTGAATGAGCAAGCCTGATGCCACTTGAATCTTCCCATAAAGTTCGTAAATTTCGTCTCATGATGCTAAATGGTGCTCTATTCAGTAGAAAACTCATATGCTGCCTTTTTGTATGTGACAAAAAAGGGAAAAACTGTAATTTCATTTACAATTTCAAATTGACAAAGAATAAGATGCCCTGTCAATGGCATGCATGGACAAAAGTTAGATCATATTTATAAGAACAGTGTACGTATAATCTATACACCAGGGAGTAGAAACAGACCAAATAAATGCATTTCCATCAAAGTTGACTAATTTATCAAATCCGACTACACATAGGCTTATTGGCATACTTCTACCAGTGGTCAAATTTTTCTATTATTACTATAATAACTAGCATATACCATGTTGTTCTTCGCTCATGGTCATCAACCTTGAACCTTTAGAAATGAAATTTAGAATTCCAACCCTGTAAATTGTATAGTGAGTTTTCTTCATAAAAGAGAAAATAAATAAATCATATATTATTTATCAAGTGACTTTGTGAACATAGCTTTTTACGAACCGTTTGCATTGGACTTCGCTTCGAAGCGTGTATGGTAAAATATAATAAAACTAGATTTTGACAGTTTTACTTTACATCAAGTTCGATTGAACAACAATTAATTAATCAAGATTTTGGCAGGCTATGAAACTAAGATTCATAATCAAGATTTCCATTAAAAAAAAAAAAAAAAAAAAATCTCTTTTCGTTATTGCATCTTGAAACAAATTCATTTGGGAAATTGTTCTTACAACTACAAATGTTAAATGGTGCTCGACTTTCCATGTACAAATTAATATTTATTCGTGTTTGGTTTATTGCTCCTAACTCAAATAGGATGTCTTATGTATGATGAAACACAATATGTTTGAATTGTTACGTACATGTATTGTTTTGTTTCTAACTCACTGTAAAAGTAAAAAAGATACTAGATTCTGTATTTTATTCAGGTTGAATTTTTCTTTTCTTTTCGATTTATAAGTCATTATCACAACAAGCGAACTTTTTGACTTTTCAAAAGTAAAAGAACTTCCGTAATAAGCTAAAGTACTACTGCTTTCAATTACCAATCGGGCCCTTACCCCTAAAATAAAAGAGGATTGTTAATAACACTCCATTTTTGGTTAAGGGATGACACAAATTTCAGTTTTTAAAATTTTGTTAAGGGAAGTACACTACAGTCTAAACACCCCTTAACAATACGCAATAATAAGACAAAATTACCCTTAATCTAAATAAGAAGCACGATGTGGTGAAATTCGGTCGCATGTCACCGTTTTCCGAAGTACGACGTAGATGTGAAAATACGAAAAACGGCCTGCAAACACCGAACAATCATTATAAAGATAGAAAATTATGACTGTTTTTAGTGTGCAAGCACGGCAGAGTATGACCGTTTCCGTTGTTTTTGTTAAGTTTGTTACAGAGATAGAAAAGATGTGCTAATGCTACCGTTTTTATTAAATAAAAACGGTATACTCTTACCGTTTTTTCTGCTTCGAGCGCGAGCATTGAAATACAACAAGGTTATTTTTGTCTTTTAAAAGTATAATTGATGTTGGCTCATAACAATTTTTTTATAGACCGGTATCGCCTTAAAATATGACACCCCTTAACCAAAAAGGGAGTGTCATTAACAACACACAAATAAAATTACAAGATTTTGCAAATCATGATTACTCATAATTAAAAAAAGGTAAGATTAACGGTCTGTCAAACCAAATAGAGACGATGGTACCCTGTAGCTTTCAAAACACACTTCCGATCAAACCAAAGAAGTTGGGATCTTACGTATAAATCATCATCTAATCAGAATTAAATGGAGGTTCTGACTGCCCCTTCCAAAATCAATTTCAATTTCGTGATTCCGACGCCATGGAGTCCCATCCTTGATTCAAATTTAATGTCTTCCTTGCATGCGTTGTGATATTTCAATGATTAGAATCTGAGAAATGAAAAATCACAAGGAAAAATATGTAAATAGGCACGAAAGATGGTGATTGATAGAGATATTCCAACGGAGAAACTAAGCTAACACTAGTGTATACCTCGAAGAGGAGAGAATAACGAAAGAAATTTTGGGGATGAAGCAAAGGAAAAGTGACGTTAATGCGAGGGTGAAAACGGGAGGGTTCAGGGCTGGGGAAAAGGGGAGCATATACTTTGGACCCGAAATTTCGTCTGAATCTTTAATTTTGGTGGTACCAACCTGAAATCAGGAGACCAGATTGTTTCGGTTTAGGAGACCACAAAATTTGGGGTCCAGATGATTATTTCTTGAGAAAAAGAGTAACGGTTTGTGTAGACATTTAATGAAGTCAGAATATTCGAGGTCATTTTGACGTCCTTTTAATTTGATAATATTCTATGATAGTTAAATCAAAAACCATATTTTTGTTATTTTTAATGTTATTGAATAAAAAACAAATAATTTTATATGGCTATTTATATTAAAATTTTATGTGATGGACGTTGGTTGGTCGGTTCGGTCCGGTTTGAAGCACAAACCGTTAGCGCACCGCAACAAACGGTTAACCAAAAATAAAGACCGTAGTATTATATTTTACTATGGTTCGGTTTCAGTTCGGTTTCGAATATATTCGGTCCGGTTTAGGTTCGGTCCGGTTTGATTTCGAAACATACAAATAACACAGATGGTAAAACTGCAAACTAACTAATGCATCTTTTAATAGTGTATAGCAGAAGCAGTGAATATAGTGCACAAGATAAACACGACCATGTGAATATAGTGTATAGTAGAAGCAGTGAATAACAAAAACCATTTGGAGATGGCAAATGCCAATGACAACTTGACAAGGATAGTACAACAACTAATATAGAACAGTCGGACGCATCACAAACCACTAAACACGTTGCATATGCTGCTAACAGTTATTACTCTCGGATGGATTGGCATATCCCCCAGGTGTACGAGGAAAGGGCAGCAAGTCAAAAAAGATACTGTTCTAATGCACAATCAGTTCGATTGTTTGCTTATTGACGACACTGCTCCCCATAGTCCAGAGATCAATTCTGCTCCAGAAGAAGATTGTGTTTTAGACGAAGATGTAAATACTGACAGTTCAAGTTCTGAGGAGGCCTTAGATGATTTTTTATCGACCGTCAACAGTTCATACAAAACATAGCACTGAACATCGAGGAGACTCCGGCGCTACCAGGAAACATAGATTTCTCAGGGTTGGTTACGTCAAACCCTGCATATAATCAGAGGGAAGGTAATGTCTCTAAACCCCGCAGCTTCGCCTAAAATATGCACCAGGTGCTCAAATAATATTTCCTAATCATTGCGAGATAGATTTGGGGAGATAACTGCAGCCTAAGGCAGTTTATCTCCTGTAAAAAACATAGCTGCAGGGATGTTCTTCTACAAAAATATGGCATTTGGACTCACACTATTTTACTATGAATCATTCGCTGGTTTTTCGGCAATCAATATAGGATGATTGGTACATGATACTATTCAACGTGATTCTCACCTCGCTGCCTGTAATATCACTAGGACTATTTGAGCATTCCTTCTGAGGTTTGCCTTCAGGTTAGTTATACTACACCCTTCTTTAAATTATTTAGACCGCTTTTAAATATGGGTTTATCCCAGGCAAGACAAATTTTGTCAAAACTTAAATATATATTTGTTCCTTTATCTAAAATAAGCATGCACCAAAATAAGCATGTACCACACAGATATACAAAAAGCCAAATCTGAAATATACACTACATTTATATATTTTGTCTAAGTGTTCGCTGCTTTTAAGGTAGGACCCTAGGGGTGTGGTTGGGCTGTAGACCAGTCACCAGGTATTGGTAATCGCTGCTAACACTGGGCTTTAATATATACAAAGTAATCCGGTCCGGTTTAATACGGACGGTTTCACCCTTCAAACCGCAACCGTAATAAAATGATTCAGGTCGGTTTCGTATATTCGGTTTAGAAAGATAATACGGAGCAGTTTTCGCACCATTTCATCGGTTCGGGTCGGGCGGTTTCCGTTTAACGGTCTGGTCTATGCTTACCTCTAGTTTAAATAAACTTTCCCTTGTTAGAAGTGTTAAAATTATAGAATATTCCTAAAAATTTCAAACACATATGGTCATTTCTAGTAGAATAGAACTGCATGCATAGTAATTCTTATTTGAAACAATCATCAATTTGACTGTTCATTAATTTGACCGTTGAGAATTTACATCGCTCTCTAGGGGTTTAAGTGCAAAATCTCATATGGTATCAACAAACGTATGTGGTTCGGTTTCATAAATATGAAACGCAAATATGAATTTCAGTTTGAAGTGAGCTAGTTACAACTTTGTGTTCTTTTAAAAGTTATTGAATTAGAACCAAATGATTTTATATTGTCGAATGCTTAAGAAATTTTTTAATCTTTAGTTACAAGTAATCATTTATGATAGAGCTTAGTAATTATTGTTGAAAACTTCTATTTGAATCCAACAAACTGTCTACATTTAAAAAAATAAAAAACAACCATTAATAAATAACAACACTGTACTGAATTGTTAAACATAATGTTAAAACCATGTAATGCTGTTCAATAAAACCATGTATAATATGTAAATAAGTGCGGAAAAGAGAAGGAAGATCGATAAGCCAAAAAGA
Source organism: Allium sativum (assembly GCA_030737875.1). Classification (NCBI taxonomy): domain Eukaryota; kingdom Viridiplantae; phylum Streptophyta; class Magnoliopsida; order Asparagales; family Amaryllidaceae; genus Allium; species Allium sativum. The sequence goes on along the minus strand of CM060915.1, from coordinate 971,664,750 downwards.
CCATGTGTAATATGTAAACAAGGGCGGAAAATATGTAAATTTTCCCCTCTTCAATATGGTTGTGGAAGAAGGAATGGTATTTTGGATGGTAAGAAAATTCAATTGGAGACATTAACTGGACAGAAAGTGAATGTAGCTGTTGTTGCTAAGTTGGCATTGAATGGTAAGAAAATTCAGTAAATGAATTTGAAGATAAGGAATTGATATTGAATTACACTCACATCCGGGTGACAGGGTTGATAGTTCAGAGCTTATCGCTTTCGTGGTTTTATATTCTAGAAGATGAAGAAGGTTGTAGCAATTATCAGTATAAGCTCTCTTTTATTTATTTATTTTCTTGGGAAGAATGAAAACAAAGGCAGAAATAATAAATGCAATATGTTCTGCCAAATCTGTAGCTATAGTGGAAAAATGGACCTATAGTTACTTTAACCACCGTATTTAAATATAGGATTTTCTTTGAAAGGACAAACTTAACCAAAATTTTGATGAAAAATATACAAAGTTTGGTTTTTAGAGAGAATAACAACTTTTAGTGCAAAAGTATGGTTCATTGCCATTTCCCTTTTAAACTAAAATGTGTCTTTTTAACTAAATTTCAAACTTTGTATATTTTTCACCAAATTTTTTGCTAAGTTTGTCCTTCAGCCTATTTTTTGTTGCAAATGAATGAGAAAGAGAAAGAGAAAGAGGGATTTTGGAAGAAGAGAAAGGAAAACAACTTTTAGTCCCACATCATGAAATATGAGTACCAACTCTTCTACAATCTTATATAAATAAAGGAGAATAGAGCTCATATCAGTGGTGGCTAAGCCAAGACACAATATTACATTGATGTCAACTTGGGCCTAATGCCTTGTGACTCTTGGAGTTCATGACACAATATTATATTGATGTCAAATCGGGCTTAGTGCCTTGGGACTCTTGGAGTCCATGACACAATATTATATTGATGTCAAATGTGGGCTTAGTGCTATGGGACTCTTGGAGTCCGTGACACAATATTATATTGATGTCAAATGTGGGCTTAGTGATTTGGGAACTCTTGGGTCCATGACACGATATTAGTGTCAATAATTGGGCGTTGGACCTTGGGACTCTTGAGGTCTCATGGTTAAATAGGCTGCTGATTTCAGTTTGGGCCTATTGTGCTGAAACGAGTTATTTTAATCATTTTATGATCTGGTATGTCCCTTCTATTGAAGGGATACAACCGTTTCATCATAAATGCACACGCACATTTAAGCACCGCTTGGTTAAAGGGTCGCAACCTTTCCAAAGGTCATTAATGTTCGTATAGGCATTTCCTCCAGCCTATAAATACATAGCCCAAAAGGAGAGAATAAATATTAATTATTCTTCTCAATTGTTACTCCCTCTTCAAAGCATTCCTCTGTTCAAGTTTCTATAATCTACTTCAGTTCGTCGGAGCTCCGTTTGCTGGCACTGCACTACGGGGCTGGTCCGTTTTATCCTGGGAAACAAATTGCGATCACGTCATTCAGTGCATATGACGGCAATATTGTTTTAAGGAAACAGAATTATTTCTGGACTCGGACATTGCGGTTGGTGACGGTTCTATACCGCTCCAATCCAGTGCACAGTCGGTCTTGCTTACTGTCTTTTCTGCAATCACAGTTTGACTTGACAATTGTGGCATTATTGAGTAACATTGATATTGTTACTATTTATTTGCAATACAATTGTGTATTGACAAAAAGATCTAACTTTGTAATACAATTGTGTATTGACAAAAAGATCTTGTAACAATCTTAAAACAATACAAAGCGGAAGTTGAGGATCAACTCAACAAGAAAATCAAAGCTTTAAGAAGTGATAGAGGAGGAGAATATGTATTCCCTTTTGAATAATCTTGCGCTGAACATGGTGTTTTACACCTAATTACAGCACCATATTCACCTCAATCCAACGGTATAGCCGATCGGAAGATAAAACTCTTAAAGAAATGATGAATGCCTTATCCTGGCTTGCCAGATAATTTTTTGGGAAGAAGCTATTCTTTCGGCAAATCATATTTTAAATAAAATATCCCGAAAGAAAACATCTCTATCTTCTCATGAACTTTGAAAAAACAGACCACCATCCTACAAATACCTAAAAGTGTGGGGGTGTCTTGCCAAAGTAGAGGTACCAAAACCAAAGAAGGTCAAAATTGGACCAAAAACAATTGATTGTGTATTTATTGGATGTGCAAAAAGCAGTGCCGCATATCGATGTTTGGTACACAAATCTGAAATTGATGATATTCATGAAAATACCATCATTGAGTCGAGAAATGCTAAATTTTTCGAACATATATTTCCCTTGAAATATGGTATTGAAAATCATACACCTAAGAGATCAAGGGAAAAAAGAAGTTCATTACTCTATTGAGGATGCTGAACAAAATAACACTCAGCTAAGTAGTGTTGAGCAACAAGTGGAGGAGCCAAGAAAAAGTAAAAGGTCAAGGACGTTAAACCTTTGGACTGGACTTCTATACATTTATGTTAGAAGATGATCCATTGAAATACAAACAAGCTATGTCCTCCAGCGATGCCCCTTATTAGAAAGAGGCAATTAACAATGAGATTGAATCCATTATGTCCAATCATACATGGAAATTAGTTGATTTACCTCAAGGATGTAAGACCTTAGGTAATAAATGTATATTTAATTAAAAATTGAAACCTGATGGTTCAATAGACAAGTACAAAGCTCGTCTGGTAGTCCAAGGATTTAAACAAAAGGAAGACCTGGACTATTTCGACAAACATCAATTAGAATGCTCATTGCAATTGCATCCATACATGACTTAGAAATACATCAAATGGATGATAAAACTGTATTCTTGAATGATGAATTAGAGGAGGAAATCTATATGAAACAACCTGAAGGATTTCTAAGCTCAGAAAATGAGAATAAAGTGTGCAAATATGTGAAATCACTTTATGGCCTTAAGCAAACTCCAAAAACAGTGGCATGAGAAGTTTGATAATACTATGTTATCAAATGGATTCACAATAAATGAATTAGATAAATGTGTGTACATAAAACATACACATATTGGATATGTCATTGTTTGTCTTTATGTTGATGACCTATTAATCCTAGGCAATAATAAGGCCATAATAACATCTACAAAGGATATGTTATCCTGTAGATTCGATATGAAAGACCTAGGACTGGCTGATGTGATATTGGGTGTAAAAATTCTAAGAACACCACATGGATATGCATTATCCCAATCGCATTACATCACCAAGATACTTGAGAAATTCAAGCAATATAATGTAACTATTGCAAAATCACCAGTAGATATGAACCAAAATTGGGTAAAGAACAATGGTGATGGTATTTACCAATTGGAATACTCTCGTATACTAGGAAGTATCATGTATGAACTGTACTAGGCCTGATGTCGCATATGCTGTAAGAAAACTAAGTAGATTTACCAGCAATCCTGGTAAGCATCATTGGAAAGCGATAATCAGAGTTCTATGATATCTAAAGTATACACAAAGCTATGGTTTATACTATACAAACTATCCTTCAATAATGGAAGGATATAGTGATGCAAATTGGATCACTGGATCAAATGATACAAAGTCTACAAGTGGATACGTGTTCACATTAGGAAATGGAGCGATTTCATGGAAATCATCCAAACAGACTTGTATCGCTAGATCTACGATGGAATCAGAGTTTATTGCACTAGATAAGACTGCAGAAGAAGCAGAATGGATTCGAAGCTTCTTGGAAGACATTCCTAATTGGAGCAAACCTGTGCCTCCAATATGTATACATTGTGATAGTCAATCAGCTATTGGAAGAGCTAATAGTACACTATACAATGGTAAATCTAGGCATATTCGTCGTAGACATAAAACGATAAGACAACTTCTCTCTAATGGGGTTATCACGATAGATTACATTTGATCTAAAGATAACTTAGCGGATCCACGTACCAAAGGCTTGCCAAGAGAGAAAGTTCAAATCTTATCGAAGGGAATGGGGCTAAGGCCTATAGACTAAAGGTTTTTCTAAAATGGAAACCCCACCTACTTGACTGGAGATCCCAAGATCTAGGTTCAAAGGGACAACGAAGTTTAAGAGAAACTTGATGGCACTGTTATACACAAACCATTCCTATGATAAGTCAGTGCATTATATGTTGAATAAGGATAAGTATTAGTACTTTTAATGATGTCTGTATTTGAGGAATTAAGAGAATACCCTTTACAGAATCACCTACGTAAGTGCGAAGGCGCCGCTTCAAAGAGAATTATGAGGCCAAATTCTCTAAGCACTTATGAGACCAGGCAGGTGTTCAAGGCAAAAACGAACACATACAGAGAACGAAGGGTTATAAGAAACATTTATCGTGTGTTGTCTACTTTGGAATTACACAAAAGGCTTACAGTTCAAGGACAGTCAATGTCTACTGATTCGCCTGTGATTCAAATAGGTAATCACTAGGAAAGTTCAAGGCCCATGTGCTACTTTAACCGATGCGATAAATGATTCGTGAAACTAAGAACGACTTCTCATTCATGTGGGGGATTGTTGGAAATGAATGAGAAAGAGAAAGAGGGATTTTGGAAGAAGAGAAAGGAAAACAACTTTTAGTCCCACATCATGAAATATGAGTACCAACTCTTCTACAATCTTATATAAATAAAGGAGAAGAGAGCTCATATCAGTGGTGGCTAAGCCAAGACACAATATTACATTGATGTCAACTTGGGCCTAATGCCTTGTGACTCTTGGAGTCCATGACACAATATTATATTGATGTCAAATCGGGCTTAGTGCCTTGGGACTCTTGGAGTCCATGACACAATATTATATTGATGTCAAATGTGGGCTTAGTGCTATGGGACTCTTGGAGTCCGTGACACAATATTATATTGATGTCAAATGTGGGCTTAGTGATTTGGGGACTCTTGGGTCCATGACACGATATTAGTGTCAATAATTGGGCGTTGGACCTTGGGACTCTTGAGGTCTCATGGTTAAATAGGCTGCTGATTTCAGTTTGGGCCTATTGTGCTGAAACGAGTTATTTTAATCATTTTATGATCTGGTATGTCCCTTCTTTTGAAGGGATACAACCGTTTCATCAGAAATGCGCACGCACATTTAAGCACCGCTTGGTTAAAGGGTCGCAACCTTTCCAAAGGTCATTAATGTTCGTATAGGCATTTCCTCCAGCCTATAAATACATAGCCCAAAAGGAGAGAATAAATATTAATTATTCTTCTCAATTGTTACTCCCTCTTCAAAGCATTCCTCTGTTCAAGTTTCTATAATCTACTTCAGTTCGTCGGAGCTCCGTTTGCTGGCACTGCACTACGGGGCTGGTCCGTTTTATCCTGGGAAACAAATTGCGATCACGTCATTCAGTGCATATGACGACAATATTGTTTTAAGGAAACAGAATTATTTCTGGACTCGGACATTGCGGTTGGTGACGGTTCTGTACCACTCCAATCCAATGCACAATCGGTCTTGCTTACTGTCTTTTCTGCAATCACAGTTTGACTTGACAATTGTGGCATTATTGAGTAACATTGATATTGTTACTATTTATTTGCAATACAATTGTGTATTGACAAAAAGATCTAACTTTGTAATACAATTGTGTATTGACAAAAAGATCTAACTTTGTAATACAATTGTGTATTGACAAAAAGATCTTGTAACATTTTTCACATTTAAATATATATAGTTTCACACAAATTATTTCCATTTCATATGATATTTCCTTTAACATTATTTTTTTGGGTTTTGTAGTTGTTCCTGTAAGCAGCATGTTGTTGCCTTCGTGAACAACAACGAAATGTAATGAATAAATACTATTCATGTAACAGATAGGTTGCCAACAATAATTTACATAACCAACATTTGAATTAGGGATGCGAGGAGGATAAGACAAGGAAAATATTACTTTAAATAATCTGAAAGGGTTCATGATACAATCTATCTATATAATATTTCCCACTAATCTTACATTTCTGGATTTTCAATTATATCCCTGATTCATTTAATTATTTCATCCAATCGAGATCATTTAATTATTTCCACTAATTAAGGTCATTTATGTGTGTCACAGAAGGAAATTGTTTTTGTCATTTTAAATTCTTACTTCCGCCTTTTCGATTTCCATTCTCATTTTGACCTTTTTACGTTAATCATATTTTCTTCTTCAAGTTTAACTACATATTTTCTTTTGAAAACTTTCCTGCTGCTATAATCAAAATATAGTCAATAAACTTGCAATCAGCTATGAGTGAAAATCAATATACTGCTGAAGTTGGAGAAAATACTTATTATACAGGTTTGTTCTCTTATTTCCGTCGTCAAATTCGTTATAAGTATAGAAAAATACGTTTATATATGTGTGTAGTTTTGTACTGAATAAATTTGTATTGTTATATTATTATTTGTTAATAATATAGCATAGACCTAATGTGTAGGTTAGATTGGTAAAACAAGTAAAATTGATTTTACAATGTTATGCTAGAGCTGTGCTAGGGTGTGCCTGGGCGCTTACTGCCGTTAGGTCTTAACTCGAGTTAACTAAATAGATTATGTTATATATGATCTCTAAAATTTTGATACATGTAACTATTTTTAAACTTCTTATTTTATTAAGTTTCAAGTGCTAACATATTTTTTCATTCTCGAAATTAAATTCTAAAATTTTGAACTTCAAAGTGGCTTTATTATTATATTCCGGTTGCTAGATTACTTATACACAATTTTATTTGTTGCTTTAAAGGTGAAAGTTTTGGTCCGTTTCGAAGTGGGAAACGTGGAAGGCCACAAAAATTAAAAGCAAATTCAGTATCTGGTAATTGGTCCATATATAACGACATCATATTATGTAGCATTTTTTGTTCTTTATATTCACTTACAGTTGTTAATTTACATACTCATGTATCAGTTTGTAAGAAACGAAGTGGAAGTCCTCTTGGACAGAACATTATTCCTAACACTGTACAAGATATAATCAATAGAGAAAGTATACAAATGTCACCTGAGGTCCAGCGCAACGTGGGAGATGGCAAAATGCGAAATGAGAAAAAAGGTGACATATTCCACTTGGTTTATTATTGATAAAATGATTGATAGATAGGTTTTCTATACATTATTGTTTTCATTGCAGGTGTGGTGACGCAACATGCTAATTCAAATAATGATCAAGTTAAATTGCATCCAAAAAGGGTTTTGTTTGATATACTTATTGAGAAAGATTATGATATTTCCAATGAAAATCTTGCAAAGTTCGAAAAAATAGGTATTCATTTACTAGCTTAACCTAATTCGTGAAAAACTTGCACAATTTAGTAGTAATGGATGATGACTTCTAATTTTGTGTATCATATTATTAACAGAAGTTAGGCGTCTTTATAATATTTCTGCCAAGTCAAGTTCAGGTATGTGCATATAAGTTAGGATTCTACTATAAAATACATGTATAATCTATCTAACATGTTTCAAACTATATCTTAATTTTATGCATTATACACTCAATATTGGTACCTTTCATGTAGTAAAATAATAAATGAAAGTGTCACCAACTTTGATCATCATATTACAAAACTTAAATCTCAATTTGCTACCTTTCACGTAGTAAAATAACAAATGAAAGTGTCACCAACTTTGACCATCATGTTACAAAACTTAGATCTTAATTTGCTTTAATATATCAAAGAGGTATTGTTTACATATATTGTATAATATAACATCATAGATAACGAACATGCCCATTACAGGAAGTTCTTCCACAGATCACCCCAGTAGATTTAATATATCAAAATGGAGTAGTGGTTGTGTTGAAAAGAATGATACAAATGCAAAATGAAAACAACCTCTTGGTGATATTACTAATACTCCAGATATACTACATTTAAGATGTTTCAAACTATTATGGGTATTATTTTTAAAATATACACTCAGTTTACTTATCTTACAAGCAATGTATTAAGAATCATTGGTGATACCAATTCCCACTCTCAATATACTCCAGGTATTATGATTGTATTATTTTTACCATAATTTTTTTTCGTGTTTTTATTTTGTTATTTTAATAAAATTCTCATGGAATATATCTTTGTAGGAGCTTATTCTTGGGATCAAACTAGGAGATCTAGCTTCCCAAAATGGAGTAGTGGTTGTGTTCATAAAAACGATGTAAATGCAAAAACAAAACAACCTCTTGGTGATATTAGTAACACTCCAGATATATTAAGAACAAGAGTTTCCAATCACAATTCCCTACATGTATTATGAGTATGTATTATATTTACCATAATTTCTTTATCCATATGTTGTTGTTAATTAATTTAACAAAGTTCTCATATGATATGTTTCCTACGAACTTCTTCTTTTCATCACACCAGAAGATCCAACATCTCAAAATGGAGTACTGGTTGTGTGGAAAAAGATAATATAAATGCAAAATCAAAACAATCTCTTGGTGATATTACTAACACTCCAGGTATACTAATTTCAAGATCTTTCAAGCTATTATAGGTGTTACTTCGAAAATATGCACTAAATTAGTTATCTTACAAGCAATATAGTAAGAACCAATGGTGATACCAATTTCCAATCTCATTTCACGCCAGATTTTAAGATTGTATATTAATTTTATCATAACCCATTTCAGTGTTTTTTTGTTAGTCTGATAAAGTTTTAATCATAATTTATCATATACTATTTTACTAACACTCCAGGTATATTAAATTTAAGATGTTTCAAGTTATTATGGGTGTTATTTTTATCATATACATTAATTTGGTTATCCACAGCCACTCTGTTAAGAACCGTTGGTGCCACAAATTTCCAATCTCAGTTCCCTCTAGGGGTTATGAGTATTCTTCATATTTTACGTTCTTACTCTAAAAAAAACTCATGTAGTATATTTTTTCTAGGAACATCTTCTTATGATCCTCCTAAGAGATCTAATATCTCAAAACGAAGTATTGGCTGTGTCGATAGACACGATATAGATGCAAAATTAAAACGATCTTCCAGTGGTATTACAAATATCACAGGTATATTTTGCGAAATAAGTTAAAATCCTCTGTATTTTAGTTTTTATAACATGCATCCAATTTAGATGTGTTATAGTTAGTGCATATAATACTGTAAAATGGATTTATTATACAATATTTTAGTACATTATTATTTGATTTTTGGTATCATATTAAAATGGGATTATTATCTAATTTAGATGTGAAGCCGGTGAGATTACAAGCTTAATTTGATGGAGGTATTTGATTTATCTCAAGAAACCGTTGTTTTCTACAAGTACACAATTTTCTACAAGTATTTATTGCATACACAATTTTCTATAAGTATTTATTGCATACACAATTTTCTTCAAGTATTTATTGCAACTCATTATAACTGTTGTTTTCTACAAGTATTTATTGCATACACAATTTTCTATAAGTATTTATTGCATACACAATTTTCTACAAGTATTCATTGCATACACAATTTCCTACAAGTATTTATTGCAACTCATTATGACTGTTGATCCAATAAATTTTTTTATTGCATACACAATTTTCTACAGGTATTTGTTGCAACTCGTTATGACTGTTGTTTTCTATAAAAAAGAAAGAAAAGAGGCCACCTTTTTTTTTTTAAATTAGTGTATCCCCGTGTTTTCAAAAATATCTCATTGCAGCGTCTTTGTTAATAAAGCAAATATATTTAGTCTTGTGAATATATAATTGGCAATATGGCCATGCACTAAGTCTTATAAAAGGTAAAAAAATGATAAAATTATGTTAGAGAAGGGAAAAAAATTGATGCACCAATATTCAAAAGGGGTTTTTACCCTCAAGGAAAAAAAAGAACTAGAGATTGTTCCATAAGGACAAGGGGGCAAAATTTTATCCTTAAGGACAATATTTAGTGTAAAAGGAGGAATTCAGGGGCCCATTATAATTCCTCCTTTTACACTAAAACTTGTCCTTATGGACAAAATTTTGCCTTCTTGTCCTTATAGAACAATTTTTTGTTCATTTTTCCTTCAGGGTATTTTCCTGTATTGAAAATAACTTGACTGCAATTTTCCTCCTAAAGTTCCCTTCACTTTTATTTTATTACTTTCTCTCTCTTCTACATTATCATTTCTATCCTCCTTTGATTTTACGTTTATTCATGCCATTTTTCTTCATTACTGTACTCTACATTGTTCATATTCTGGAATGTTCAATATTTTACCAGTTACATCTTATCTTATAATTACCTATTTTTACATTATAATAATTTATATTGTAATATTTTTTTACTTAAATTTATTATTTTATTAATGTCACTTATGCATCAAATATTCATATAAGCTTACTTATAAAATGAATATAAAAATCCGTGATAGTGTCACTTCCAATTTTAATAGTTAATTACATCATAATCCTTAACTTAACATTAACAACTAATCAATTAAATTAAATTATAGATGTGTTTTTCAATTTTATCCCAAAAAAATAAGATAAATATGGACCATCATGTTTGACCAGCTAAGCAGATTGTACATAACACAATATACATCACTTTTGTCCCTACTTCTCCATGTTATCACACCCTCCTCATCTCCAAGCCTCTATGTATTCTTAGGTTAGTACTTCTAAAACCTGTCAATATCGCACATATACATGTAACGTCTCTTTTATTTATTTTTATCCATATGTCATTGATTATCAAAACTTAGCTAATCTATTTTTTCTCCATAGGAACTCATATCACCGGCATATATGGAAAGATTTGATAGTTTAAACTCTCTAAAACATATTGATAATAAATATGAATGGAAAATCAGAGTTCAAGTTATTAGAATCTGGGAAAGTTACAGTAGTAAAGGTGATAAGGAATATCTAGGAAGAAATCTCCTTTTGTTAGATGACAAGGTAAATAATTATATCTAAACAGTTTATTCCTTTTATATATATATATATTACAATCTCATAATTATTCATTTTTTCAAATGTTTTTCGTTGCATAACATAGCATACTCGAATTCATGCTTTTATATGGGCAAATCATGTTGAATACTTGAAGGACAAGTTGGAAGAAAGACAAATATACATTCTCAGCAATTGATGTGTCAAATCCTACAAACCAGAATATGTAAAACCTATCCGCAACGATCTACAGATTTGGTTAACAAGGCGTACCAAGGTGACAAATTATTGAATTATGAGAAGATGATACGGGAAAAAGAATTTGATTTCTTTGATATTGCTAATGTGAAAGAGTTATCACTAGAGAAAGACCAAGCTCAATTATTAGTTACGATCTAAGACATTTTAGACATACATACACATCTGTTTTACAATAAGTAGAAAGTTTCATTCATTTATTATTATTATTTATCAGATTTTATTGGAGTGCTCAAGTATAAGGATTGTGATATTTTAAAAGATGGTTTAAATGAGTTTGTAATGCAAATGGCAAAGAGCAATGCAATTTTATATTTGAACTTACAGATGGGGGGTATATATATAACACTTTAAATATTATGGAATTTAAATCTTTTTTTTTATATGCATAAACAATATTTTGCATCCCATTCTTATGTTTTGACAGTTCTATTGTGAAATTTTGTTTTTGGGAAGATTTTGTCAAATTGTTTGCTACCGCTTTAAAAGAAGCTAGTGAGAGATCAGTTATCATCATTGTGGCAAGTTGTAGGTTGAATTCATTTAAAGGTACAATTTTAGTATGACTTTTATGTTATTCATAATTGAGAAAATTCATTAAAATATGTTTTGGTGGGATTTGCCCATTTTTCTCCATCAGTCGACTATCAATTACTTTAATATGTGAAAACCTAATAACATGACGTTTCTTATATTGTAGAGCAACCTAATATGACCAATGTTGGTGCAACATGGTTTTTCATCAACTACAATCATCACAACGTTCTTAAAATGAGAACGAGGTAAATTTGAGTTTTACTGAAATGTAATACAATATATTTTTTAAATATATAATATACATAGAAAATTAAACTTATAAAATATGTAGGTTGAATATTATTGATTTCAATGAAGGAAAAGTCGATGTTAACGATATGATTACCGGAGATTATCAAATACTGAGTACTAGTGAGATAAGGAACATGAAATCTGAATATATTGAGATATACTCCCTAGACTTTTAAAAAAAATATTTTCAATTTGTCGTTTCTATTCGAATACCTAATGTTACTATCTTTTATAAATTTCAGAAAGAAGTTATTTGTCAAGTAACCGTTAGAAATGTAAAAGAGGAACAAACTTGGTATTATGATGCTTTCTTAGCATGCAGTGATCAATAAGCTGAGGAGAAAGATGGGAAGTATAAATGCCCTAATTGTAAAAGAAGCGTACCCTGTCCAGACATGAGGTAATTTTCTGTAGTGCTAAAGAAAAATTTACTTACTTTCCTACTAATAGTTTTTGTGTGTGTGTCTGTGTATGTGTGCTTGTGTGCAGATTTAGATTATGTGTTATTGTTGAAGATAATAGTGGCAGTGCTGCAATAATTTTGCAAGACCGTGAGGTTTACAGAATAGTTAGAAAAAATGTTTATGACGTTATGGGAGATCAAGAAAAGGTATGCATATCTTCAAATATTCTAACAGAAAATTTTAATACTTTATTATTTGACAAAATTAAATAAATTATAATATTCTTTCTAACAAGGAAAGAAAAATGAATTTCCAACAATTTTGAAGTGTTTGGAGGGAAGGCTGTACACAATTACTATGTGTTTTTGAGAATAATGTGCATAGAGGTTCAAGCATGTACATGGCCACAGACATACTTGAAGGTTTTGAGTTGATTGGGAATTCCATGATAGAAAGTGAAGACGGTGCAGTTGCGCTACAAAGTTCACAGGTATTTTGTTGACACACACACACACACACACACACACACACATATATATATATATATAGTTAGTCATATTCATTGCACCAAGTTATTTTATTTCATTTATATGCAGATGTCTATACCAAGTTTCAGCACTGAATCTAAAACAAACATCAATATGCACATCCCCGGTATTGAAAAATTTACAAACACTAATAGTTTGAAGAGGAAAAGCAAAGAGATTGATAATGATGTCAAGCTATCATATATTTTTAGCGACCTTAAGGATAAAAAAGATGATGTAAATGGATGTATTTCAAAACTGAAAGCAATTAAAAAAAGAAAAAGTAAGTTGTATATATTTGATGGTTATTTTATATATGATGTATGTATTATCATTTTTTGGGGTAAGGAGTGACTAATTAATATTGTGCATCTACTCAAATGTTTATTGCACTGCAGGAATGAAAAATATTCAAAAAAGTGGAAGTCATGAAATTATGCTGGGAATAAGTTTGGACTTGAACATAATTTTCATGTTTATTTTGTTTGGAATGGAAACTACTCATGATCTTATATTTATTTTGCTCTATTTTCATATTTATTTTGTTTGGAATGAAAACTACTCATCATCTTATATTTATTTTGCTCTGAAAGCTGCTATTGTTAATGTATTTTTCTATTATGGATGTTTATTTTTATGTTGTAATTTGAAATTCTAGTTAGAATGCCTCTTATACATATAAAAATATATTTAAAACTTAATAACAAAGCATACATTGCATCATATATATAAATATATATATTGAAAATTATTATATATATATATATATGATGACATCATATACACATTTTTGCTTCATCAACAAAAGTTAACATACTGTAGTTTGTATATAATTTATATAATATTTCAAATCCCGATTAAATCGATATTCGATTTATAATGAAATTCCTTTTATATATCGTTATAAATTATAAAGGAAATTCCACAGCGACTTTTCTAAAATTTGTTTTGGACAAAAATCAAAATCTACATGACGAAATCCCGATTTTTCTCTTCCATCAGAAAGATATACTTCACCAGCTCCGAACGTTTCTTGTTTCATAGAAATCCGGCTTAAAATGAACCTATACATTCAGTTGAAGTTCGAATCGCCAAATCGCGAACTGCCGTGCCATTTCGAGCTCGATTTTAATTATAATATATATAATACGTTCCAGCTTCGTTATTCAAATATAATCATCAATATAATTCAATATAAACTGAATTATATATTTTAACTTGTCCAATTCACACCATATCATGAATTCTGTTATTTCCGATTATTTCGAAAATATATATTATTCTATTATTTATATTAATTAAATATAAATATTATTTAATTCTGGTTATCAATATCGCCACTCGATATTTAATAATTAATTAATTATTCGCCAGCTAAAAAATGCGGGTCATTACAATCTTTCCCCCTTAAAATAATTTTGTCCTCGAAATTGTTAAGTTAGAAGAATGTTACTAACTCTACTAATTAGATTTAAACATCTTTAGGTTTTACTTCTTAACTTCCATTTTAACTGAACTATTTAAATTCCAATTAACTTATTAATTCTTTCCGACTTACTAAATTCTTCATAAATTCTGAAAATTTTCTAACGCTCTAACTTTTCGAAAAATTTCGCCATAACCTTCTTTGTACAGCCCTATCGGTAAAACCACAACTCACCTCTCTAGGCCTTCTCCAACCCAAAAGAAAAATCAAACAGCCAAACGGCTTGCCAATTCGGCTCATAAATCTTATATCCAATAGAAATATAAACTTGTACCTTTTTGTTGGCATATCATTATATCATTTCCACCTGTTATCAATTCAGCAGATACAAGGGTCATCCCAATCAAATTCCAATCTATTTTTATCCACAAATCCAATCATTCGCTTATACCTAAGTCGAATTCAATTTCAAATCAAAGTTCCATTTTCGATTTATTTTATTTTATTTCTTAAATCATCAATCCAATACCATTTCAGATTCTATCTCACAATTCAATATCAGATTCTACTTGATATATCCTGTCCAATTCAATTTCCAGTTAATTGGTTTCAATTCAGTTCCAACTTGGTTTCACATATTTCTATTTAAATTTGTTTTCTAATTCACACAGTCTCTTCCTCGGAGTTTTAAACAGCTTTGCTTTTCTAAAACCAAATATTCCTTTTTGGATTTCAAACAACTTGTTTCTCTCAAAACAATTCAAAACAAAATCCTTGGTAGTAATCCATTACTTACAACTCGAAAATGAACACTAATGATGTCGTGATTCATCATCAGGGTTATTTCCCAGCTATTGAAGTGAGTTCAATACTATATCACTTTTCAAAACCATATCTAAACACTTCCATTTTGAGATTCATTTCAAAATACCATTCACACTGTTTGTAAAACAATTTAAAATCTCCCAGGATTTTAAAATTCTCATATATTCAATTCAAATCCATTTACAAACACTTATTCAAATTTCCAGGTTTTAGTTTAACTTTTGATTTAAATTCAGATTTAATTCAATTCAATTTCATATATTTCACTTATATAAATTCTGATTGGTTATTTACATAACCATTTCACATCTTATAATCGTATTCGATTATAATAGTGACCAACACATCCAATATATTATAATCTTTCAATATAAATCCTTTATATCAAAATCTAATTTGGGTAAAATTATTCCATTTACCCTCTTTTCAAAACAAGTAGTGTTGGTTCATCGTATTCGAGTGTTTATAAATTCCTAGCGATATAATGGATCAAACTGATCGACCAGAACTCATAAAAACTCAACCAATAAATCTCCGGAATATAAATCATTTTATATTGAATATCAAATACGTTCACTCGTATATATACACTCAAACTCAGTCTAGGGTATTACTAACCCTATCTCTACTACGTCATGCCACAGAGCCAAGGTAATACTTAACCTTAAGCCCTGATACCAACTGTAACGACCTGGTTTTTAGCGACTTTGGTTATCGACATAAACTCAATGACGACTAACCAAACATTGAAAAATACCAGTAGTTAATGAAAGAAATTAGAGGGTGAGAATAGATAAGATAGAAACTTAGATTAGAAGAAGAAGAACAACACAACATCAGAGTAACACGAACCTCACAGCGGAACGAATAACATATAATATATAACATAACTTTGAAATATAAATCTGTACTTGAATATACATATCATTTCCAAAGTACAACACTTACAACACAGCGGAAAATAACCATAGCTATATAATTATGAAGCCTCCTGCTCCAACTCTTCAAGTATCTGTAGATCCTGACTACTTGACTGCCCTTACAAAATTGGGTACCCAAGAGTTTAGGGAAAACAAAACAAAATAAACTCCGGGTTAGTCACAGGACTGGACAAACCGAAGGCACTATTCAGTACATCCATCTTAGGCAATCTTTCCCTAAGATTTATACAACAGCCCTTGCTCTTTACTCCGTCTTCAATTATCTTTGGCATATATGATTCGCAACGCTTATGCCAATACGGAGTGGTTCTTCGGATAAAAATCCAGTCGGTCTCTCCATATTAACAACGTTAAAATGGTCAAAAACTTCGATAGTCGTTTAGTTAACTATCAAAGAAAAATACGTGTGCAAACAACAATATTACTTCCAAATGGAAATTATATCGATCAATCATCATTGAACATTTATCTCTCTATTTAACTTATTCATTTTTTCATCTCCTGTTTCCATATCTTCAACATTTCTTATTTTATAAATTTAGAAAATATACGTTATTAACAATGGAAAACATTTCCATTTCTTGTTTTCTATATTAGAAAACATTTGTGATTCTTATTTGGAAAACATTTCCAAAGCTCCTTCATTGGATTTAAACAGTAAATAAAACATCGCTATGCCAACTCAAACCATTTACTAAATTCACTTAACCATCATTTACTATCAAACCTTACCATTCCTTAGTTAAGAAGGAAGTCAATCAAGTTGGGGTATAATTACCTCTCAGACCTTAACTGAACCACATTTTAACTTCGAAATAGTCAAAATTTATCTTTTAAACCTTTAACAATCTTCCTTACGTAACTCTCTTTCGATTAATCTCTATTCGATAACTCCTCCCTTCGAATAACTATATTCGATAATCTCTCTTACAAATAACTAAATTCGAAAACCTTTCTTCGTATAAACCATATTCGATTAACTCTATTCAATTAACTCTTATCAGTTAACTCTTATTGGATTAACTCTTTTGTTTTAACTCTAATCGATTAACACTATTTGATTAACTCTATTGGTTTAACTCTTTTCACTTAACTCCTTTCGAATAAACTATATTCGGTAATTCCTTTGATTCTATTCGAATAAACTATATTTGATTAACTCCTTTCAAATAACTATATTCGATAACTCCTTTCGAATAACTAGATTCGATAACTCCTTTCGAATAACCAATATTCGATTAACTCACTTCGAATAACCAATATTCGATAACTATTCTCAAATGAACTATATTCGGTTACTCTTCTCGAATGAACTATATTCGATTACTCTTCTTCGAATAAATTAAATTCGATAACTATTCTTCGAATAAATTATATTCGATAACTCTACTTCGAATAAATTATATTCGATAACTCTTCTTCGAATAAATTATATTCGATAACTCCTTTTAACTTTATTCGAATAACTAATATTCGATAACTCCTTTTAACTAACTCTAATCGATTAACTCAATTTAATTACTCTATTGGTTAACTCTAGCTCTAATTGGTCAACTCTAACCGATCAACTCTAATTGATCAACTCTAACTGGTCAACCCTAATTGATCAACTCTAACTGGTTAACTCTAACTGATCAACTCTAACTGATTAACTCTAACTGGTTAACTCTAACTGATCAACTCTAACTGGTTAACTCTAACTCTAATCGATTAACTCTAATCGAATAACTAATATTCGATTAACTCATTTCGATTAACTCTTTTGGATTAACTCCTTTGATTTATTCCTTTGAATTATCTCCTTTGATTAATTCCTTTAAATTAACTCCTTTGATTAATTCCTTTGAATTATCCCCTTTGATTAATTCCTTTAAATTAACTCCTTTGATTAATTCCTTTGAATTATCTCCTTTGATTAATTCCTTTAAATTAATTCCTTTGATTAATTCCTTTGAATTATCTCCTTTGAATCATTTCCTTTTGAATCATCTCCTTTGGATTATCTCCTTTGGATTATCTCTTTTTCTATTTGTTTACTTAACAAATAATTATTCCCTTTTCAATTCTATTTATTTAATAAATAAATATTTCTTTTATCTTTTCTACTTATTTAACAAATAAATATTTCTTTTATCTTTTCTATTTATTTAATAAATAAATATTTCCTTCATCTTTCCTATTTATTTAACAAATAAATGTTTCTTTTATAACATTCTATTTATTTCCTATAAAAAAATATTTCCATTTAATCTATTTGTAAATGTTTTACAAATATTTCCTTTTAAATTCTATTTGTAAATGTTTTACAAATATTCCATTTTCCTATTTTATTTGTAAATATTTTATAAATATTTCTTTTTTCTATTTGTTTTTTGCAAATATCTTCCTTTGTATTTGTTTTACAAATATATTTCCTTATATTTATTTTACAAATAATTTCCTTTATATTTGTTTTACAAATATATTTCCTTTTTAACTTTTTTGATTTTATAATTATTTCCTTTGATAAAATCCTTTTTCCTTTTATATATAAAATCCATTGATTTTATATAAATAATTTATTTTCAAAATATACTTTGAAAATCCCCTTTTCTACATCCCAGTATTTCTTACGGTATTTAAAATACCAAATCACAATGATCGATGTCATTTAAACACACATCATCATCAACATATTTTATATTATATCATATATTACAATATATGAAAATAGTAAAATAAATGTTGACGAATCCAGTTGGATTCCTCCAACCTGTTTCCTTGCATCACAGATGTTAAACAATATAATTAACATCTATTTCATTTCAATATGAAATATTCTGCTAAACAGAATCAACATTTGATTAACGATTTATTTATATATCGTTATCTATAATTTCAACCAATACACAAGCAATTCAACCAAACAGTTAACACACAACAATCAACAGATAATTATCAGTTCTAAGAATACATTATAAAAATATAACTGTTCATAGTTGATGAGTTTTACTCACATTGGACGATCACCGTTAATAACGATTACCATCTCTTGATTCAGACAGACAATTTATTTTGCAATAAATTGTAACGAGCACCAATCCACTCCCGGTCAGTTCCATTGTGACGCACCCATCCATACGATCCCGACGGATCTTGTTTCGTCTGATTCTGATATCGTATGACGAAGTTACACATTATAGAAGTTTGAATACAATTTATAACGTCATTAGCAAGTTAATTAATGATTAACACATTATTTAGCTTATAACTGATCTGGGTTTTAACTTCTAAGCGCCGCGCTCAGTACCTTCTTTTGCATTTAACACCTGCATCCATGAATGATTCCTCCAAGCCCAGCTTCCCATTTCTCCTCTTCACTTGATTAAAACACATCTGTCTTCACCACCATTATTCATAACAGCCCAACAAAATTATTACTTAAATCATTGATTTTAAATCAAGCCTCACCACAATTGCTCGGCCCATTTCCAACCTCAAATACCCACACCCGATAGCTTCATCTCCTCCAAACAGATATAACTCGCGAGCTTCAGAAATGGAAAATCTGAACTACCCTTCCACCCATCCTCGATCATTTCTTCATGAATTTAGAAACCATATACATCATCACTCTCCTCTTTCCAATCTCTCTCTCCTCATACCCTTAATACCCTGTTCGATGCCACCAACAGATTTCCATCGACGGCCTCTTCCAGTTGAGTACAGGCATCGCGCGACCTCCCACAGCGTCGGAGAGCACCAAACTCCGGCGACAGACACGCGTCGCCATCACCAACTCATAACACATCTCCAATCCCACCAACAACCACCACAGAAGCCACCAAATCAAACCCTAGCTCCACCGTATGTTTTTGAGCATCAGTAGAACTGCGTCGCAACCCACAAAGCCAGTATCAGACTGAAGAGAAACCATCCCCGAATTCGAATATGTCTATGAAATGATTTATAGGATTTGTTTTGATTTCCTTTGATTTTTTGTTTCTGCGGTTTTCTTTGTGAATGAGAATTTGTTTCTCCTGTTATATACTTGCAGTGGTGGTTGAGGGTTGTGGTTGAGAAAGAGGATGGGTGGCCTTGTTTAGGTCCACACAAAATTTAGGATATTTTACTAATTTTATTTTCATTTTATATTTGTTTTCAGTACTCTAAAAATCCCTACGAATACACACGATATCTAAAAATCATGGAAACCTGCATGCAGCTACAGTTCGACATTACGGTCCCAAAGAAACCGGTTTCATCAAATTCCGACTCCGTTTCCTCACACAACGTATTTTTAAAGGTCAATTTATCGACTGTTTTTCACTTTAAAAATCGGTACGGCCACATACTGACTTCAAAAATCACGGAAATTGAAATCTAGCGATAATTTAATATTGCGGATCCAACAAAATTAATTTCGTCGAATTCCGAGGTCGTTGGCAAAAATGGCTATTTTTAAAGCGCTAAATAACCCTTTTAAATATATAAATATATTTAAAAACAATTAAATTTAATATTTAAAAATAAATATTATCGTATATATTCACAACAGAATATCATACAGCTCTAGAATATTCCTATATGAATTTCTAGCTTGATATTTCAAATCCCGATTAAATCGATATTCGATTTATAATGAAATTCCTTTTATATATCGTTATAAATTATAAAGGAAATTCCACAACGACTTTTCTAAAATTTGATTTGGACATAAATCAAAGTCTACACGATGAAATCCTGATTTTTCTCCTCCATCAGAAAAATATACTTCACCAGCTCCGAACGTTTCTTGTTCCACAGAAATCCGGCTTAAAACGAATCATGTACATTCAGTTGAAGCTCGAATCGCCAAATCGCGAACTGCCGCGCCATTTCAAACTCGATTTTAATTATAATATATATTATACGTTCCAGCTTCGTTAATTAAATATATTCGTCAATATAATTCAATATAAACTGAATTACATATTTTAACTTGTCCAATTCACACCATATCATGAATTCTATTATTTCCGATTATTTCGGAAATATATATTATTCTATTATTTATATTAATTAAATATAAATATTATTTAATTCCAGTTATTGATATCGCCACTTGATATTTAATAATTAATTAAATAATTATTCGCCAGCTAAAAAATGCGGGTCAATACACCATGTATCTGTTTGTAAGAAACGAAGTGGAAGACCTCTTGGATAGAACATTATTCCTCATACTATACAAGATATAATTAATAGAGAAACTATACAAATGTCACCTGAGGTCCAGCGCAAAGTGGGAGATGGAAAAATGCGAGATGAGAAAAAAGATGACATATTCCACTTGGTTTAATATCGATAAAATGATTGATAGATAGGTTTTCTATACGTTATTGTTTTCATTGCAGGTGTGGTGACGCAACAAGCTAATTCAAATAATGATCAAGTTAAATTGCATCCAAAAAGAGCTTTGTTTGATATACTTATTGAGAAAGATTATGATATTTCCAATGAAAATCTGGCAAAGTTGGAAAAGTAGGTATTCATTTACTAGCTTAACCTAATTCGTGAAAAACTTGCACAATTTAGTAGTAATAGATGATGGCTTCTAATTTTGTGTATCATATTATTAACAGAAGTTAGGCATCTTTATAATATTTCTGCCAAGTCAAGTTCAGGTATATGCATATTAGTTAGGATTATACTATAAAATACATGTATAATCTATCTAACGTGTTTCAAACTATATCTTAATTTTATGCATTATACACCCAATATTGCTACCTTTCATGTAGTAAAATAAGAAATGAAAGTGTCACCAACTTTGATCATCATATTACAAAACTTATATCTCAATTTGCTACCTTTCACGTAGTAAAATAAGAAATGAAAGTGTCACCAACTTTGACCATCATGTTACAAAACTTAGATCTTAATTAGCTTTAATATATCAAAGAGGTATTGTGTACATATATTGTTTAATATAGTATCATAGATAACGGGCATGCCCATTACAGGAAATTCTTCCACAATTCAACCCAATAGATTTAATATATCAAAATGGAGTGGTGGTTAAACAACCTCTTAGTGATATTACTAACACTCTAGATATACTACATTTAAGATGTTTCAAACTATTGTGGGTGTTATTTTTAAAATATACACTCAATTTACTTATCTTACAAGCAATGTATTAAGAATCGTTGGTGATATCAATTCCCACTCTTAATATACTCCAAGTATTATGAGTATATTATTTTTACCATAATTTTTTTTGTGTTTTTATTTTGTTATTTTAATAAAATTTTCATGGAATATGTCTTTGTAGGAGCTTATTCTTTGGATCAAACTAGGAGATCTAGCATCGCAAAATGGAGTAGTGGTTGTGTTCACAAAAATGATGTAAATGAATAAACAAAACAACCTCTTTGTGATATTAGTAACACTCCAGATATATTAAGAACACAAGTTTCCAATCTCAATTCCCTACATGTATTATGAGTATGTATTATATATATACCATAATTTCTTTATCCATATGCTTTTGTTAATTAATTTAACAAAGTTCTAATATGATATGTTCCCTAGGAACTTCTTCTTTTCATCACACCAGAAGATCAAACATCTCAAAATGGAGTACTGGTTGTGTTGAAAAAGATAATATAAATGCAAAATCACAACAACCTCTTGGTGATATTACTAACACTCCAGGTATACTAATTTCAAGATGTTTCAAGCTATTATAGGTGTTACTTCTAAAATATGCACTAAATTAGTTATCTTACAAGCAATACAGTAATGGTGATACCAATTTCCAATCTCATTTCACTCCAGATTTTAAAATTGTATATTAATTTTATCATAATCTATTTCAGTGTTTTTTTGTTAGTCTGATAAAGTTTTAATCATAATTTATCATGTATTATTTTACTAACACTTCAGGTATATTAAACTTAAGATGTTTCAAGTTATTATGGGTATTATTTTTATCCTATACATTAATTTGGTTATCCACAGCCACTCTGTTAAGAACCGTTGGTGCCTCAAATTTCCAATCTCAGTTCCCTCAAGGGGTTATGAGTATTCTTCATATTTTACGTTCTTACTTAAAAAAAAAACTCATGTAGTATATTTTTTCTAGGAACATCTTCTTATGATCCTCCTAAGAGATCTAATATCTCAAAACGAAGTATTGGTTGTGTCGATAGACACGATATAGATGCAAAATTAAAATGATCTTGCAGTGGTATTGCAAATATCACAGGTATATTTTGCGAAATAAGTTAAAATCCTCTTTATTTTAGTTTTTATAACATGCATCCAATTTAGATGTGTTATAGTTAGTGCATATAATACGTTAAAATGGATTTATTATCTAATATTTTAGTACATTATTATTTGATTTTTGGTATCATATTAAAATGGGATTATTATCTAATTTAGATGTGAAGCCAGTGAGATTACAAGCTCAATTTGATGGAGGTATTTGATTTATCTCAAGAAACCGTTGTTTTCTACAAGTACACAATTTTCTACAAGTATTTATTGCATACACAATTTATTGCATACACAATTTTCTATGAGCATTTATGCATACACAATTTTCTACAAGTATTTATTGCAACTCATTATGATTGTTGTTTTCTACAAGTATTTATTGCATACACAATTTTCTATAAGTATTTATTGCATACAAAATTTTCTATAAGTATTTATTGCATACACCATTTCCTACAAGTATTTATTGCAACTCATTATGACTGTTGATCCAATAATTTTTTTTATTGCATACACAATTTTCTACAAGTATTTATCGCAACTCATTATGACTGTTGTTTTCTATTAAAAAGAAAGAAAAGAGGCTACCTTTTTTTTAAATTAGTGTATCCCTGGGTGTTTTCAAAAATTTCTCATTGCAACATCTTTGTTAATAAAGCTAATATATTTAGTCTTGTGAATATATAATTTATTAATATATTATTGGCAATATGACCATGCATTAAGTCTTATAAAAGGTAAAAAAATGATAAAATTATGTTAGAGAAGGAAAAATAATAATTTGATGCACCAATATTCAAAATACTTGACTGCAATTTCCCTCCTAAAGTTCTCTTCACTTTTATTTTATTATTTTCTCTCTCTTCCATGTTATCATTTCTATCCTCCTTTGATTTTACGTCTACTCATGTCACTTTTCTTCATCACTGTATTCTACATTGTTCATATTCTAGAATGTTCAATGTTTTACCAGTTACATCTTATCTTATAATTACCTATTTTTACATTATAGTAATTTATATTGTAATATTTTTTTACTTAAATTTATTATTTTATTAATCTCACTTATGCATCAAATATTCATATAAGGTTACTTATAAAATGAATATAAAAATCCGTGATAGTGTCACTTCCAATTTTAATAGTTAATTACTTCATAATTCTTACCTTAACATTAGCAACTAATCAATTAAATTAAATTATAGATGTGTCATTCAATTTTATTCAAAAAAATAAAATGAATATGGACCATCATGTTTGACCAGCTAAGCAGATTGTACATGGCACAATATAAATCACTTTTGTCCCTACTTCTCTGTATTATCACGCCCTCCTCATCTCCAAGCCTCTATGTATTCTTAGGTTAGTACTTCTAAAACTTGTCAATATCGCACATATACATGTAACGTCTCTTTTATTTATTTTTATCCATATGTAATTGATTATCAAAACTTAGCTAATCTTTTTTTCTCCATAGGAACTCATATCACTGGCATATATGGAAAGATTTGATAGACTAAACTCTCTAAAACATATTGATAATAAATATGACTGGAAAATCAGAGTTCACATTATTAGAATCTGGGAAAGTTATAGCAGTAAAGGTGATAAGGAATATCTAGGAAGAAATCTCCTATTGTTAGATGACAAGGAAAATACTTATATTTAAACAGTTTAATCTTTATATATATATATATATATTACAATCTCATAATTATTCATTTTTTCAAATGTTTTTTGTTGCATAACATAGCATACTCGAATTCATGCTTTTATATGGTCAAATCATGTTGAATACTTGAAGGACAAGTTGGAAGAAGGACAAATATACATTCTCAGCAATTGGTGTGTCAAATCCTACAAATCAGAATATGTAAAACCTATCCGCAATGATCTACATATTTGGTTAACAAGGCGTACCAAGGTAACCAAATTATTGAATTATGAGAAAATGATATAGGAAAAAGAATTTAATTTCTTTGATATTGCTAATGTGAAAGAGTTATCACTAGAGAAAGACCAAGCTCATTTATTAGTTATGATCTAACATGTTTTAGACATACATAAACATCTGTTTTACAATAAGTAGAAAGTTTCATTCATTTATTATTAATATTTATCTGATTTTATTGGAGTGCTCAACTATAAGGATAGTGATATTTTAAAAGATGGTTTAAATGAGTTTGTAATGCAAATGGCAAAGAGCAATGCAATTCTATATTTGAACTTACAGATGGGAGGTATATATATAACACTTTAAATATTATGGAATTTAAATCTTTATTTTGTTATATTCATAAACAATATTTTGCTTCCCATTCTTATGTTTTGACAGTTCTACTGTGAAATTTTGT
Organism: Allium sativum; assembly: GCA_030737875.1. NCBI lineage: Eukaryota > Viridiplantae > Streptophyta > Magnoliopsida > Asparagales > Amaryllidaceae > Allium > Allium sativum. The sequence goes on along the minus strand of CM060915.1, from coordinate 971,639,017 downwards.
TTTTGGGAAAATTTTGTTAAATTATTTGCTACCGGTTTATAAGAAGCTACTGAGAGATCAGTTATCATCATTGTGGCAAGTTGTAGGTTGAATTCATTTAAAGTTACAATTTTAGTATGACTTTTATGTTATTCATATTTGATAAAATTTATTAAAATATGTTTTGGCAGGATTTACCCATTTTTCTCCATCAGTCCAGCTTAATTCTCTCATCCATCGATGTGAAAATTTAATAACATGTCATTTCTTATATTGTAGAGCAACCTAATATGACCAATGTTGGTGCAACATGGTTTTTCATCAACTACAATCATCATAACGTTCTTAAAATGAGAAAGAGGTAAATTTGAGTTTTATTGAAATGTAATATAATATATTTTTTAAATATAATATACATAGAAAATTAAACTTATAAAATATGTAGGATGAATATTATTTATTTCAATGAAGGAAAAGTTGATGTTAACGATATGATTACTGAAGATTATCAAATACCGAGTACTAGTGAGATAAGGTACATGAAATCTGAATATATTGAGGTATACTCCCTAGACTTTTAAAAAAATTATTTTTAATTTGTCGTTCCTATTCGAATACCTAAAGTTACTATATTTTATAAATTTCAGAAAGAAGTTATTAGTCAAGTAACCGTTAGAAATGTAAAAGAGGAACAAACTTGGTATTATGATGCTTTCTTAGCATGTAGTGATCAAGAAGATGAGGAGAAAGATGGGAAGTATAAATGCCCTAATTGTAAAAGAAGCGTACCCTGTCCAGACATGAGGTAATTTTCTGTAGTGCTAAAGAAAAATTTACTTACTTTCCTGCTAATAGTTTTTTTTATGCGTGTGTGTGTGTGTGTGTTTGTGTGCAGATTTATATTATGTGTTATTGTTGAAGATAATAGTGGCAGTGCTGCAATAATTTTGCAAGACCGTAAGGTTTACAGAATAGTTAAGAAAAATGTTTATGACGTAATAGGAGATTAAGAAAAGGTATGTATAGCCTCAAATATTTTAATAAAAAAATTTAATACTTTATTATTTGACAAAATTAAATAAATTATAATATTCTTTCTAGCAATGAAAGAAAAATGAATTTCCAACAATTTTGAAGTGTTTGGAGGGAAGACTGTATACAATTACTATATGTGTTTTTGAGAATAATGTGCATAGAGGTTCAAGCATGTACACGACCACAGACATATTTGAAGGTTTTGAGTTGATTGGGAATTCTATGATAGAAAGTGAAGGCGGTGCAGTTGTGCTACAAAGTTTACAGGTATTTTGTTGACACACACACACAAATACATACATATATATATAGTTAGTCATGTTCATTGCACCAAGTTATTTTATTTCATTTATATGTAGATGTCTATACTAAGTTTCAGCACTGAATCTAAAACAAACATCAATATGCAAATCCCCAGTGTTGAAAAATTTACAAACACTAATAGTTTGAAGAGGAAAAGCAAAGAGATTGATAATGATGTCAAGCTGTCATATATTTTTAGCGACTTTAAGAATAAAAAAGATGATGTAAATGGATGTATTTCAAAACTGAAAGCAATCAAAAAAGAAAAAGTAAGTTATATATATTTGATGGTTATTTTATATACGGTGTATGTATTATTATTATTTTGGTAAGGAATAACTAATTAATATTGTGCATCTATTCAAATTTATTGCACTGCAGGAATGAAAAATATTCAAAAAAGTGGAAGTCATGAAGTTATGTTGGGAATAAGTTTGGACTTGAACATAATTTTCATATATATTTTATTTGGAATAGAAACTACTCATGATCTTATATTTATTTTGCTTTATTTTTATATTTATTTTGTTTGGAATGAAAACTACTCATGATCTTATATTTATTTTGCTCTGAAAACTACTATTGATTAATGTATTTTTCTATTATGGTTGTTTATTTTTATGTTGTAATTTGAAGATGAGACGACCCGATTTCCCGTTCTCACGGAAACAAGGTTATCTTTGGAATATAACACAGAAACAGATAATAGCAGAACAGAATTAAATAAATACACCAGATAATGAACAACAAAATATACTGGATAAAGTAATCATCAGAGTTACACAGTATACAGGATCTTACTTAGTACAAATACAGTTCAGCTACACATAAATGTCTACAGCGGAAATAAACAAAATATGTACAATAGGAGCTGAACAGCATAAAAAGAAATAAATGATAGAATCCATCTTCAGCTCCAGCTATCCAGAAAAAGAACCAGCTAAACCTGAAAACAAGGCTGCCCGTGTAGAAAAAGGGGCACCCGAGTTTGAGAGTGAAACAAACTACGAGTCAGTCATGGGACTGGTATGAGAAATCTACTCAACACATATATATATAATTGGCTAATCACAGGACCACGCCACTTTCGTGGAACGGGTTTACTCCATTGGATTGCCAGTGCTTTAAAATAAATCTTTCTTTTAAAACATCGCTATGCTTTTTATAAAAATGAAGCCATTATAAGACTCAGTTCCCATCACACAATGCAAGCAAACCGGAGGATAGAGTTTTACCTTATAATGGCCAAGATATGCTTGATTCGAATAAAACAAAGGCATTTGATATTATTGCTAGTGTCAATATGTTTTGAAAACAATTTCAAATCATAACTATCAATCATAGACAACATGAGCGTCCCATGCCACTATGTCGCCAAATGTATATATACAATCGAAACCGCACGATGTCGTATTTGGGAATTGGATTTCCATCATGAACCAAGGCAAAAGATAGTCCTTACCGAATTCGAGACAATCTAGCCTACCATGTCTCAGGATCAGAGCTCGAGTGACCCTAGGAGCGACAGGGCCGGTCCACCGATGTGGATTAAAATGCCTGAGCAATACGTTTCCCCGCCCTTTGGCGCGCAAACGAGCCAACGAATGACTCCATCGGACCCGGATCGTCCGATCAAACCGAGGCGCCTCGCAACAGCAACAACCACATAGGTGAAAAGTATATAAATGTCAGGGCTGGTAGGTCACTGACACCACCCTAGCTAGAAAGAAACGCATGCCCTCCCTGAGGTCCTTCCTCCCGTTTTAGGTTCATACCGGGGTGTGAGGCTCGCGAATTCACGTTATACACAAAGCTACGCCACACAGGCGGTGCTTTGATCATCACCACAAGACTTTGCTTTTCAACAGAAGCCCTGATCACTGCATCTTAGCATGCCACACAGGCAATTCACGCCATGCGATTGATGTCCATCGATATACAACCTCTGAGCTCGTACGTCTCAGAGAAGGGCGTTAAGCAAAAGAATAAATTCTCCGCCGCCAAACAGATGTATATTTAACAGAGATCAATCAACACAGAATAAAATCCAATGTCGGACACACAGTCCATTTACAAGTCCGTTCTGGGTCTGAACGAAACCGGAGGCACTAAATACCTCGCAAACCCATCGATCACCACGTACGTCTGGACGATCACCACTCATTATCCATATTTCGGGATGCCTCCCAATCAGGACCTCGGTTACCATCCAAACGAGGTGAAGATCTCCGGTCTTCGACCACCGTCTTCATCTTCGACTTTCAATCGTCGATCGATTATTTGAAATGTGTAACACCCCGCCTCCGCTAGGGTCACTCACAAAGGAATGCACTAGCTTTAGAGGGGCATTATTGGTAAACATGCACAGAAATATCACAAGACAGAACATATAAAATAGCGGAAGTAAAATCGAACTTTCATAAACATTTATAATTAAGGTCTAAAGCCTTTTACATCAGAGTACATCAAAACCTGTCTTGCAATAGTAAAGAAGCATAAAGACTTTTTCATAAATTATTCCCCAAATAAAGACAGTAAAGTAGCCATAGCCAAGAAAAGTCCAAGCCATCCATGATGACCTTCAAGCAGAAGAAGTCCAAACTAAACAGCAGTATTTCCTCCCTGTAACCTGGGGGGGAAACGGAAGAAAAGAGGCGAAACAAAACGGGTCAGTCAAAAAGACTGAGTAAGCCCTATCTACTATTAGTATAAAAACTAGTAAAGCTAACTGTCATGAGAAACTGAGATGAACATAAGCATGACAACAAGATAGATAAGCTAAATCAAAATAACAGGATGAACTATTGAACTTAGATAAACTAATGTATCGCGATAAACTACGGTATCATGATAAATCAAAGTATCCCATCGTCAGATTTCTATCAAGTATACTATCCCAAGGTATCTACCCCGTCTAACATCCCACAGTATCTGTTTCGTATATTCTTCCTGGTTCTAACATGTATTTTTGCTCTGCACCTCTCGTACTAGTATCCCAACCCGCGTCATGTGTTAACCATGAATGTCCCTTGCCCAATGTTATGTAATGGTCCATGTCAACCTAATATATCGCATATATAGGTTACTCAAATCATATGTTTCTTTCCATGTATATAAGTTCAGTCCTTTGCCGTACCTCGTACGGGCTTCCTCATGTCGTATTATCCTTGAAATCGTTTGGACTGTCACCCTTGTTCTAGCTAGGCTCTTCCATATGAATCATCGTTTGAACTACTAGGACTTACGCCACCTAGCACCACTAGGGATTACGCTTACCTATTGCACGCTTTCGTATTTCGGTTTGGGTTAAACCACCTAGGCCACTAGGGATTACACTAACCCTCAACCGCGCCCTTTTTCCCACGCATTCATCGTGAATCATTTTTCTATAACTGTATGCACATGTATCACATCGTGCCATCCGAGTCCTGTCACAGGGCAAAACAAGAAATACAGGACTCGGTCGGGAGCTTTAGATTTATCTGCCGATGCAGATACTAAGGTCTGCTTTTCTACACGTGGCTATGGTCCCACGAGACCCCTCCCTCAACTAGTGAAAGGCAACACAAGAGAAAATCTTGCATGAGAACTACACTCCGGCCAGCCCACATCCTACGGCCTACCTCACCCATAATTAGATAGCAATTATGGTCTGTTGGGTGTTCCCTGCCTTTCCGTACGTACACGCTTGACTCAAAATGGTAGATGATCGACGAACTTGCTATCTCGGGCACCTTATGTATTCGTCGACTCACTGCTATCCATCCCAGTCTTTAGGTCGCTCGTATAGCAACCAAGGCATACTCTTGGTTCTTCTAACGCAGACCTTAACCTCTTGTGAGCCCAGGATGATCATCTGCGACCTCACAGAGGGATACCAAGAATATCCTCACGTTCCCCGAAGCCGCTGCTTCGTTACCCAGTTCGCTGGAGCCTTTATCTAAATCAGATAGCCCGCTCCTACACGCATACTTAAACGTTGACCTAACGTATCGGGTTACTAATCTATCTAAGAAATGGTCCAAATTTCCTTGACTAAGAATTATTACTTAGTTTCCCTTAACTAAGGTTTACCACCTAGCCTTATTTCCATAATCCTTGTTAACTATGGTTATTTACCTAATCCTCCGAATTAGGGTTTATCTAATGGGTTAAGTGTCACTTAAGTTCATAACTTAGCCCGTCTACAAACCATGTCAAAATTGGCTAAGTATCCAAGTCCAAGACTTAACCCTACAAACCATGTGTCAAGTTGGCTAAGTATATTAAGCAATCCATAACTTAACCTCGTCTAATTATCATTTTAGATTGGTTAATTATATAAATTAACTTGACCTTGTCAAATTACCGAGTCAAATCGGTCAAGCGTATTCAAGTGATTCGTGACTTAGCCTTATCATGTTTTCACGTTAGATTGGTTAAGTATAGGTCACTTAACCACATCAAACTAACGAGTTGGATTAGTTAAGTGTAAATTAACTTAACCCCGTCCAATTACCATGTTTAGATTAGTTAGGTCTGAGTTGCCTTAACCCCATCCATTAACTGTATTAAACGGTTAAGTGTTACTAAGAAAATTCACTTGACCTTATCAAGTTATCGTGTTGGATTGATTAAGTGTTGGTTAACTTAATCCCGTCCCCTCGTCGTATAAAAATGGTCAAGTGTCGTTAGGCAAATCAAGTTACTTAACCTACCCAACCCTGTCATGTTTTGTTAAGTATCATTAGCCTAATCAAATTACTTAACCCATTTGTCCATGTCATATTTGGTTAAGCCTCATTAATCAAATTAACTTAACCCTATTATGTGGCATTAATTATTTAATGCACCCCAACCTCTCACATTAGACTTTGTTGTGGTTACTAGTTAAGCCGGGCGGGTCCGGGTAGATTTACACCACAACTTGGTCTAACCTCGGGTTCAAGCACAACATGACCAACTTCTCACATTGGGTCCTATTGTTTGCAACTACTAGTTAGGCCGGTCGGTTCCGGGTAGTTTTACGTTGCAAACTCAACCCAACCTCGAGTTGGCCACCTTCATGTTTAGTCTAGTGTCATGTTCATAGTCAAGTTTTCAAGCAATTGGGTAGACCTAACTTAATAGGTAAATTCCCAAGCTTATGTTTTTATGCATACTTACATGTCAACTTCCATGTTACATTTCAAGTTATGTTTTCAAGTATAAACACATGTCATATTTAACGTTACATGTTGTCATGTTTATACCCATTTACCCAAATCGTATTCATGTCATTATGTTTCCCCATAATGTGACCCCAACGTTTTTTAAACTCGCATGTACGTTCGCAACCACGTAATGGATTAAAAGAAGAGACTTGGCAAAGGCATAACAAAAATGGATATTAAGCCACAAGTCAATCATGGTGGCGAATGAGGCACAAATGTGGTCATTAGCTTGCATGTTACATTCTTAAGCCTCACAAAAACATGCATAAACACAAACTTGGTACATAAGCGAATCATGGTGACAAAAGACATGGAATGATGACTAGTAACTCGCATATATCATCATATAAGGATTATGACTTCATATGCAAGTTGACATAAAGATTATGAAGGTTCTCATGTTGCATAATGCAACATTTCAACATAAAGGTTGTAGCTTTTTGCTCATAAGATCAAGATAATGACTTCATAAACTTGCATAACATGATAGCATGCATCATTCTCAATGATCAAACCCAAACTTTCAACATGAACATTTAACTTCATAGTTAATATCTAAGAGTAGGGAAGGGCTTACCTTGCTATGAAGGCCTAAATCGATTAATCTAAAGCTTGTGATGAAGCCTATGCATGCCATCACCCAAAAACCCAAAGATGAACACTCCAAATCAACAAAAATACCATCTTTATGAACAAAGATCAAAGCTTTTGCCTTGAAATCAACTTGAGAAGCTCTCATACTAACATAGGGACTCTCTAATACTCTCATGATCATGAAACCTCTCATAGAAATGAAGTGGAGGCTAGGATAGTTGAGTGGAGGCCATGAGAGTAGCAATTTTGCCATAGTTTAGTTGCATGAATGAATAATGAGGATTTAGGATATGTAAGGGTCTTATTTATAGATTAGGCAAGTGTTTTAGGCCATAGGATTAAACCTAGATTCAATCCAAGCCATCAAAGCATGTCTTGGGGAAGAAGTCAAGTGTAGGAACCATCTAGGGCCTTTAGATTAAAGATGGACCATGAGAACCATCCAAATGCAAAATCTGCATTTGAGCGAATCGGCCCATGGGTTGACAGCCAAACACCCTGGATTAACCCCTAGTCGACCCAGCGGGCTCGGGTCGACCTCAAAAATCGGCCGGTTCGGTTATTCCCCTCTCCTAATTCGCTGTTTTGAACATTTTTGCATATTTATTTATTTAATTTTCAATTATATATATATACATATATATATCAATATATATATTTCTCTGCGCAACCCATTTCACTTAATTAAGTATACTTTAATTTGGGAAATTTCGTGAAACTTCGCGAGGCCATATCTTGGTCATACAGACTCCGATTTTCGAAAACTCGGACTCTATTTCGCGTATTTTTCCGAGACGAACGCAATGGCATAGCCCGTTTCACTTGATTCAGAATTTAAAATTAAATTCTGCCTTGATTCTCGTCTTAATCATGTTATCGAAATACGGGTTGTTACATTCTCCCCACCTTTTAGGATTTCGTCCCCGAAATCTCCAAGTTAGGAAGAACATATCCTACCGTTCATCATCCATCTACTCAAAACATCATCCACAAGCAACCATTGTCCTTAGATGATTTCTAATGCTGTATGAATATATGCAAAACGTGTGTGTACATGTTCCTTAGCTAATGCTAATGATCAGGCCTGAATAATCTTTCTAATGCAAAAATATGTATAGTGCCATGAATCCAACATGTATGCAAATAGTCCTAGTCGTATAGATACTATATGCGTGCACAATCATTCATCCATATGCCTCAACCGCATGATAATACATTCGATTTCATCCATAAACAAGTATAAATACTCGTGCATATGCAATATGAAGTGTGACCGAGTCGAGCTAGTATCTAATGTGTATTCGCGCATCCACGAGCAACCACTTGCAACCACTTGCAACCATATCAATCATAACATGTTTCAAATACATGTTTACATCCAGAGGGTTCTACCTAGGATTCCCTGAAACAGGGTCGAGAAGATAAACAGGACAAACTCCTTACAGGGTTTGTAACGGAGAATAGGACCGAGAGGATGTCCACAAAAGATAGCCTACAAGTAAGCTCTACAGAAAACAGGGATCAAGGATATACTCCCAAAAAGAGATATCATGCGCGTATCTAGTCTTTGATCATCAAAGTCGTCTTTTAACTTCGCGATTTCGTAGCTTCTTATTTCCTGTTTCCATAACATGAGCTGGAACTCATTTCTTCGTCACCTCTCGTTCCACTCGCATCCCTGGCGCAAACATGACTGCGTACTCATGGTCTCATGCAAGCTTTCCAAAATTCACTAGTGAATCTCGGACCTCGTACCATAAGGTATTCCACGTAGAAGAACATTCTCTTGGAAGTAAACAGATGCCAACCAGGTTATCAAGCGCACTTACTAGGGTGATTTCTATAACCCATGCATAAGTGAAATAAACCATCCGTCTTATCGGCGAACACCACTCGATCGGGCTTCAAATTTCCAATAGAGGTATCAAGGGATTCTAGGTAACTAATCATGACCGAACCCAAAAGGTTCCACGAGACATCGAGGGTATTACCAAGGCTAGTCAAGAGTCTAACTACCCTCCTATCAAAACCGAGAGTGGCACCCCTTACTGGATAACCACTTCATCCCTAGAATCCATCCATAACCGAGGCATGTCATTCTCAAATCCAAAACAAGTCATGAATAAATGGACCGATTCTCCACAGGACTTGAGACAAAAATGGGATTCTCTAATACGCTAGTACTTAAGGTGTAGAGACTCAACTATCGAAGCAGACTTAAATGATACGATGATCAAAACAAAGTCCTAACGGGATGATAGAGAAGAAAAGCTAAACCTTTAACAAGATCGTCACCCTCCTTCCGAGGTACCCTAGAAATGAGAGCATACTGCTGCCCTCCCGATGATCTTGTCCTTTTTCCATAATACTTAACTATCCGTCCCGTTTTACCATGCCAAAGGTACTCTCTCGTCATGGGTTTCATTGTTCATCCTTCTCTCTCGTCCTGGGTTGAGCCATACCAACAAGTTGCTCATCCTTAAGCTCGTATCCTTTATCCTCTTCCTCACTATCCTTTCTTATAACGCGGCCACTGGTCTCTCGAGAACCACCTCCATCGTAAGGAAAACACTTTCGTAGATAGAAAAGACTAGTCGCAGTTAAAACCACTGTGACTACAGATGGAGGAAAGAAAGGGAAAGAGATTCAATTAAGGAAACAAGGATAGTGCTAATGGCCTTTGGGGAATAGCCTTTTTCTTTTAAAAGAAAATTTTCTTGAAAAATGCTTCTTTGTAAACGATTTTCAAATAGTTTTCAGAAGGTCTTTAAAAACTTTTGCCCAGTCTGATAACCTTCTGCTCTGATACCAAATGTAACACCCCGCCTCCGCTAGGGTCACTCACAAAGGAATGCACTAGCTTTAGAGGGGCATTATTGGTAAACATGCACAGAAATATCACAAGACAGAACATATAAAATAGCGGAAGTAAAATCGAACTTTCATAAACATTTATAATTAAGGTCTAAAGCCTTTTACATCAGAGTACATCAAAACCTGTCTTGCAATAGTAAAGAAGCATAAAGACTTTTTCATAAATTATTCCCCAAATAAAGACAGTAAAGTAGCCATAGCCAAGAAAAGTCCAAGCCATCCATGATGACCTTCAAGCAGAAGAAGTCCAAACTAAACAGCAGTATTTCCTCCCTGTAACCTGGGGGGGAAACGGAAGAAAAGAGGCGAAACAAAACGGGTCAGTCAAAAAGACTGAGTAAGCCCTATCTACTATTAGTATAAAAACTAGTAAAGCTAACTGTCATGAGAAACTGAGATGAACATAAGCATGACAACAAGATAGATAAGCTAAATCAAAATAACAGGATGAACTATTGAACTTAGATAAACTAATGTATCGCGATAAACTACGGTATCATGATAAATCAAAGTATCCCATCGTCAGATTTCTATCAAGTATACTATCCCAAGGTATCTACCCCGTCTAACATCCCACAGTATCTGTTTCGTATATTCTTCCTGGTTCTAACATGTATTTTTGCTCTGCACCTCTCGTACTAGTATCCCAACCCGCGTCATGTGTTAACCATGAATGTCCCTTGCCCAATGTTATGTAATGGTCCATGTCAACCTAATATATCGCATATATAGGTTACTCAAATCATATGTTTCTTTCCATGTATATAAGTTCAGTCCTTTGCCGTACCTCGTACGGGCTTCCTCATGTCGTATTATCCTTGAAATCGTTTGGACTGTCACCCTTGTTCTAGCTAGGCTCTTCCATATGAATCATCGTTTGAACTACTAGGACTTACGCCACCTAGCACCACTAGGGATTACGCTTACCTATTGCACGCTTTCGTATTTCGGTTTGGGTTAAACCACCTAGGCCACTAGGGATTACACTAACCCTCAACCGCGCCCTTTTTCCCACGCATTCATCGTGAATCATTTTTCTATAACTGTATGCACATGTATCACATCGTGCCATCCGAGTCCTGTCACAGGGCAAAACAAGAAATACAGGACTCGGTCGGGAGCTTTAGATTTATCTGCCGATGCAGATACTAAGGTCTGCTTTTCTACACGTGGCTATGGTCCCACGAGACCCCTCCCTCAACTAGTGAAAGGCAACACAAGAGAAAATCTTGCATGAGAACTACACTCCGGCCAGCCCACATCCTACGGCCTACCTCACCCATAATTAGATAGCAATTATGGTCTGTTGGGTGTTCCCTGCCTTTCCGTACGTACACGCTTGACTCAAAATGGTAGATGATCGACGAACTTGCTATCTCGGGCACCTTATGTATTCGTCGACTCACTGCTATCCATCCCAGTCTTTAGGTCGCTCGTATAGCAACCAAGGCATACTCTTGGTTCTTCTAACGCAGACCTTAACCTCTTGTGAGCCCAGGATGATCATCTGCGACCTCACAGAGGGATACCAAGAATATCCTCACGTTCCCCGAAGCCGCTGCTTCGTTACCCAGTTCGCTGGAGCCTTTATCTAAATCAGATAGCCCGCTCCTACACGCATACTTAAACGTTGACCTAACGTATCGGGTTACTAATCTATCTAAGAAATGGTCCAAATTTCCTTGACTAAGAATTATTACTTAGTTTCCCTTAACTAAGGTTTACCACCTAGCCTTATTTCCATAATCCTTGTTAACTATGGTTATTTACCTAATCCTCCGAATTAGGGTTTATCTAATGGGTTAAGTGTCACTTAAGTTCATAACTTAGCCCGTCTACAAACCATGTCAAAATTGGCTAAGTATCCAAGTCCAAGACTTAACCCTACAAACCATGTGTCAAGTTGGCTAAGTATATTAAGCAATCCATAACTTAACCTCGTCTAATTATCATTTTAGATTGGTTAATTATATAAATTAACTTGACCTTGTCAAATTACCGAGTCAAATCGGTCAAGCGTATTCAAGTGATTCGTGACTTAGCCTTATCATGTTTTCACGTTAGATTGGTTAAGTATAGGTCACTTAACCACATCAAACTAACGAGTTGGATTAGTTAAGTGTAAATTAACTTAACCCCGTCCAATTACCATGTTTAGATTAGTTAGGTCTGAGTTGCCTTAACCCCATCCATTAACTGTATTAAACGGTTAAGTGTTACTAAGAAAATTCACTTGACCTTATCAAGTTATCGTGTTGGATTGATTAAGTGTTGGTTAACTTAATCCCGTCCCCTCGTCGTATAAAAATGGTCAAGTGTCGTTAGGCAAATCAAGTTACTTAACCTACCCAACCCTGTCATGTTTTGTTAAGTATCATTAGCCTAATCAAATTACTTAACCCATTTGTCCATGTCATATTTGGTTAAGCCTCATTAATCAAATTAACTTAACCCTATTATGTGGCATTAATTATTTAATGCACCCCAACCTCTCACATTAGACTTTGTTGTGGTTACTAGTTAAGCCGGGCGGGTCCGGGTAGATTTACACCACAACTTGGTCTAACCTCGGGTTCAAGCACAACATGACCAACTTCTCACATTGGGTCCTATTGTTTGCAACTACTAGTTAGGCCGGTCGGTTCCGGGTAGTTTTACGTTGCAAACTCAACCCAACCTCGAGTTGGCCACCTTCATGTTTAGTCTAGTGTCATGTTCATAGTCAAGTTTTCAAGCAATTGGGTAGACCTAACTTAATAGGTAAATTCCCAAGCTTATGTTTTTATGCATACTTACATGTCAACTTCCATGTTACATTTCAAGTTATGTTTTCAAGTATAAACACATGTCATATTTAACGTTACATGTTGTCATGTTTATACCCATTTACCCAAATCGTATTCATGTCATTATGTTTCCCCATAATGTGACCCCAACGTTTTTTAAACTCGCATGTACGTTCGCAACCACGTAATGGATTAAAAGAAGAGACTTGGCAAAGGCATAACAAAAATGGATATTAAGCCACAAGTCAATCATGGTGGCGAATGAGGCACAAATGTGGTCATTAGCTTGCATGTTACATTCTTAAGCCTCACAAAAACATGCATAAACACAAACTTGGTACATAAGCGAATCATGGTGACAAAAGACATGGAATGATGACTAGTAACTCGCATATATCATCATATAAGGATTATGACTTCATATGCAAGTTGACATAAAGATTATGAAGGTTCTCATGTTGCATAATGCAACATTTCAACATAAAGGTTGTAGCTTTTTGCTCATAAGATCAAGATAATGACTTCATAAACTTGCATAACATGATAGCATGCATCATTCTCAATGATCAAACCCAAACTTTCAACATGAACATTTAACTTCATAGTTAATATCTAAGAGTAGGGAAGGGCTTACCTTGCTATGAAGGCCTAAATCGATTAATCTAAAGCTTGTGATGAAGCCTATGCATGCCATCACCCAAAAACCCAAAGATGAACACTCCAAATCAACAAAAATACCATCTTTATGAACAAAGATCAAAGCTTTTGCCTTGAAATCAACTTGAGAAGCTCTCATACTAACATAGGGACTCTCTAATACTCTCATGATCATGAAACCTCTCATAGAAATGAAGTGGAGGCTAGGATAGTTGAGTGGAGGCCATGAGAGTAGCAATTTTGCCATAGTTTAGTTGCATGAATGAATAATGAGGATTTAGGATAGGTTAGGGTCTTATTTATAGATTAGGCAAGTGTTTTAGGCCATAGGATTAAACCTAGATTCAATCCAAGCCATCAAAGCATGTCTTGGGGAAGAAGTCAAGTGTAGGAACCATCTAGGGCCTTTAGATTAAAGATGGACCATGAGAACCATCCAAATGCAAAATCTGCATTTGAGCGAATCGGCCCATGGGTTGACAGCCAAACACCCTGGATTAACCCCTAGTCGACCCAGCGGGCTCGGGTCGACCTCAAAAATCGGCCGGTTCGGTTATTCCCCTCTCCTAATTCGCTGTTTTGAACATTTTTGCATATTTATTTATTTAATTTTCAATTATATATATATACATATATATATCAATATATATATATTTCTCTGCGCAACCCATTTCACTTAATTAAGTATACTTTAATTTGGGAAATTTCGTGAAACTTCGCGAGGCCATATCTTGGTCACCGATTTTCGAAAACTCGGACTCTATTTCGCGTATTTTTCCGAGACGAACGCAATGGCATAGCCCGTTTCACTTGATTCAGAATTTAAAATTAAATTCTGCCTTGATTCTCGTCTTAATCATGTTATCGAAATACGGGTTGTTACAAAATGAGAATTAACTCGGCCTTTTCAAATAATTCACGTATATTTAGAATTTCAACTCAATTTATTTCAATGGTTAAATTATTCGACAACACCAATATTGTTCTTTAATGTAATTTTCACACCAAACACATTCAACCATCAAAAGCCACATAAATCAAGCAAATTCGGTTTATTTCCATTCCATATCGCTCATGATATTTTATAACTATTTATCGCTATTTTTATTTATTTTAAAATAGCTATTTTATTCAAAACGACGCTTCGGGCCATAACGCGGCCGTGGCGCTGTTTTTCTTCAGATTTGATTTACACATATCTGAAAATCTAACCGTTGGATCTTCGCAAAATTTACATCATTAGAAAGGTCTGTTCAAAACGAACCCAACGGTTCCAGTTTCGGGAAAATCCGACGGTCGGATCTCCCGGTACAATCGTTTGAATTTTCGATTTCAAATTACGAACTGCAGCGTCGTTATTCGATTAAATATATAATTATATATATATATATATATAAATATAATCGCTTCTGGCGCTGTTTTTCTTCAGATTTGAATTAAACATTCCAGATAATCCAACCGTTGGATTTTTACAAGGTTGGTGCCATTGGAAAGATTATTCCAAGGCGAACCCGACGGTTGAGGTTTCGGGAAAATCCAATGGTCGGATTTCCCGTACTAGTCGTTTGAAATCACGGTTTCAAAATACGAACTGCACGGCTTCGTTTCGTTTTAATTTTATTTATATTTATATATTTATATAAATATAGTTCATTCAACAATTTCAATATCGTTTTCACTTCAAAAATTTTTCTAACACCTTAAATTTTGGAAAAATTTCGCCATAACCTCCCCTGCACCGGGAGCATCGGGAAATCGCAAATAGCGTCCCGGTCCTTCTAATCTCAAAAAGAAAAAGAAAAAGCCAAGCGGCTAGCCAACAGGCTCATAAAATCATCACCCAAACAAAGCAGTAAATGTGTACCTATTTGTCGGGCACAAAATTTTATTCCTCTTCTCTAGCCCCTTTGCTATAACCTGTTCCATGAATATACATGTACATATATATATACAGTTCTTATCATTTATCATTTTCTATTCAACTTCATATTTGATTTCTATTTGGTTTAAAAACACCATTCCTTCTAATGCTACATAAATAGGTGCAAATCATTTCATTAGCTAATTAATGAATATTTCAACTCATATATGTTTATTTTGAACAAGTGGCTATTTTTAACACTTCACATTTCAACGATTTATGCATACAATAAAAATGTCATTTTTATTGTAAAACAATTCATTTCAAACACTATTTTTCTATATAGTTCATATAGTCGATAAAAGGTGATTTTTATTATCAAACAATTTATTTCAAAATATGAATACCATTCAACACATGAATTTCTAAACAACGAATGAATATCAATTCAACACATGAATGTTTTCTATAGTTTCTATATATAGATAAAAATGTGATTTTTATTATCGAACAATTTATTTCAAAATATGAATACCATTCAACACATGAATTTCTAAACAACGAATGAATATCAATTCAACACATGAATGTTTTCTATAGTTTCTATATATAGATAAAAATGTGATTTTTATTATCGAACAATTTATTTCAAAATATGAATACCATTCAACACATGAATTTCTAAACAACGAATGAATATCAATTCAACACATGAATGTTTTCTATAGTTTCTATATATAGATAAAAATGTGATTTTTATTATCGAACAATTTATTTCAAAATATGAATACCATTCAACACATGAATTTCTAAACAACGAATGAATATCAATTCAACACATGAATGTTTTCTATAGTTTCTATATATAGATAAAAATGTGATTTTTATTATCGAACAATTTATTTCAAAATATGAATACCATTCAACACATGAATTTCTAAACAACGAATGAATATCAATTCAACACATGAATGTTTTCTATAGTTTCTATATATAGATAAAAATGTGATTTTTATTATCGAACAATTTATTTCAAAATATGAATACCATTCAACACATGAATTTCTAATCAACGAATGAATATCAATTCAACACATGAATGTTTTCTATTCAATGAATAAATATAGTTTTAGCATATGAAAATAATTCAAACACACGAATATTATTCAAAATTTCGGCAGCATAACGGCAGGGTAGTTAAACCGGCACCGTCCCTAGTACGGCTCCTCGCTCTACCTTAAAACCTCGCGGTTTTTGACAATGGGGATCATGCATCTAGTTCGCACGCAGGCGGCATGTATTTATTTATTTCATTTCCACAACTAATCCTATGTGGTTTCAACCAAATATTTTTCAACCACAAACGGGTATTTTTCAACCGCAATCAACCAATATCAATCACAAACAATCCCAAACAATCATTCGCTATCAATCAATTTTCACAACAATTTCAACCAATAAATATCGTCCATGGTTTGTGGATGAGGGGCGTATATATATATATATATATATATTTATATATAGCAATTCACTTTCATTTCACACATATCTAATATTTTTAAATCAGAAATCTCACCAATAGCTATCCAACTTTACGACTCTTCCTTAGAGAAATCTTCGCCTCTCTGTCGCTTTCGCCCGTATTCTCTACATATGTAAAAATCGAATTTTTACTATGTTATTCAATATATAAAAAAATCGAATTTTTATTTCGATGTTCAATATATAAAAATTTGATTTTTCTTTCGACTTTCAATATATAAAAATATGATTTTTCTTTTGACTTTCAATATATAAAAATATGATTTTTCTTTTGAGTTTCAATATATAAAAATATGTTTTTTTCTTTTGACTTTCAATATATAAAAATATGATTTTTCTTTTGACTTTCAATATATAAAAATATGATTTTTCTTTTTTAAAAATCAGGTTTTTATTTCTTTTCAAATACAGTTTTTAAATTCTTTAAAAAAATAGTTTATATATCTTAAAAAAAAATCAGAAATTACTTTTTTAAAAATTCTTTTTTTTTTTTTAAATCGGTTTTTTTTCCTGCAAACAAAAATAAAAATAGAAATAAAACAACCTAAATTGCTCACCGTCCTGCGAAGGAGAGGGAAGAAGAAGGAGGCGTCGGCGATGTGGTGTGGTGCTCGGTGGTGTCGCGGCGTCGATGTCTTCAGGGGGGGGGGGGCTGCTTCGATTGCGTCGCGAGGGGTTCTGGTGAACGAGGGATGGGGTGGCGGCTTCCAGGTGAGGGCGGCGTCGAGGTCTGGAGGGCGGCGGCTCGATAAGTTAGGGTTTTTTTTTTCTTTCGTTTCTGAATAATGAATCGGGGGGGGGGGGGGGGGGCAATGAAGAAAAGGAGGGAGAGAAAATTAAAATATATATATATATATTTTTTATTAATTAATTATTTAATTTTGGTAAAAAGGTTGACTTTTACATACGACCTCGAAACGAGGCCCACCGCCTGTCGTCCATAGCGTTTTACCTCCATTCCGAACACAATGGGATATGTAGCGCAAGCTGATTTGATCGTTACAATCAGTTTCCTTTTGAATTTACATTTAAATCACTACCGGGGCCACATACTAACTAGAAAGATTTCAGAAAAATATTTTCTAGCTTCGTATTGACGATACGGTCCTAACAAAACTAGTTTCGTCGAATTCTGAGACCGTTTGAAAAATGGCCAATTTCCAGTCGATTAAAATCAATAGAAACTGGTCAAACGCGTTTTCCTTTGCCACGCTCACATATTGATTCGAAAAATTATGAAATTTGGAATCTAGCAATTACTTGACACTGCGGATCCAACAAAAGTGGTTTTGTCGAAATCAGAGGTCGTTTGCAAAATGTCCATTTTTAAGGGCCTGAATTCCATAGCGACTATTCAGAATTTTCAACTGGACATATCTTTTGATTCCCGCTATCAAATTTCGATTGGTCAGATTCGTTAGAAAGATATCATCAATTAGATCCTAATGTTTTTGGTTTCACTAAAATCCGGATTGTTTTGCACCCGGTATATTCAATTGAAGTTTGAAATCGAATTATCGAACTACCGCGCTATTTTCACTTCTATATATAATTATAATTAATTATATTCGTTTTCCATTGTCGATTCAAACTCAGTTTTTATTGCCATTATTTAAAATATTTATTTTAAATATTTAAAATCCCTTATTTTAGCCAATTTAAAAATTTTAAATTGGTTCAGATTTTCTGGGTCGTTACAATCTCCCCCACTTAAAACTTTTCGTCCCCGAAAAGGAACAAAGTCGAAAGTGGTTTGATAAATCCATAATCATACAACACAACAACCAATCCAATTGTTTTTAACCTTCAAAAATATACTAATCAAATTTTATATTCCTTTAAAAATCATTCAGAGTATAGAATAAATAGTGCACATCCATGAAAAGGAAATAACAACAGAATAGAGAATTGAATGGTAGTGCAAAGTAGGGTAAATGTACCTTGCACCGGAGTCAATCAGAGATATCAACTCGGCATCTAGGATAAGCTTTCTGAATGCTCTCCTCAGTTTCCCAAGTACAATCTCGCGGATCCCCACTCCATTGCACTTTGACTAAGTGAACCTTCTTGTTCCCCAGTTCTTTGGTTTCTTTGCCGATGATCTTTAGCGGCTCTCGCCTCACAGCTAATTCTGGAGTAATTTCAATATCCTGCTGAGCTGCTTCTTCCACGATCAAGTCTGGATCATGAACGTGCTTTCGAAGTTGAGATATATGAAATACATCATGCACTCCAGGCAACCAGTCTGGCAATTTAACTGTATATGCGAGAGTTCCAATCCGTTCCAGAATAGGAAACGGACCAATGAATTTGGGTGCCAACTTTCCAGTTTTACCGAACCGGATAACTCCTCTCATCGGCGATACTTTCAAATATACATAGTCGCCAACTTCAAAGGATATATCTCTTCTTCTTCTATCGGCATAGCTCTTTTGTCGGCTTTGAGCGGCGAGTAATCGCTTCTTAATAAAATCGACTTTGTCGGCAGCTTCTCGAATCTTATCGGGACCCAACACAAGTCTATTTCCAGGCTCGACCCAACAAGCAGGAGATCGGCACGGTCTACCATACAATGCTTCGAATGGCGACATTGTCAGACTCGCCTGGTAGCTGTTGTTATAAGAGAATTCAGCCAAATGCAGATGGTCTTCCCATGATCCACCGAAATCTATAACACAAGCCCGCAATAGATCTTCTAAAATGCGATTCACCCTCTCAGTCTGACCGTCTGTCTGAGGATGATAAGCGGTGCTCAAGTTTAACTTCGTTCCCAGCTCGACTTGAAATGCTTCCCAGAATTTGCTAGTGAATATTGTATCTCTATCACTTACTATACTGAGCGGCACTCCATGCAGTCTAACTATTTCCCTGAAGTAAATCTGGGCCAGACTCTGAGCGGTTCTATTTGATCTGACAGGTATGAAATGGGCGGTCTTCGTGAAGCGATCTACGATCACCCAAATACTGTCATTTCCTTTTCTAGTTCTGGGCAGACCATCAATGAAATCCATAGAAATATGTTCCCACTTCCAGCCAGGAACTTCTAGTGGTTGTAATAATCCAGCCAATTTCTGTTGATCGCTTTTGACTAGCTGGCAAGTAGGGCATCGACTAACATATATTGAGATGTCTCTTTTTAACGACTTCCACCAGAATGTGCGTTTGATATCGTTATACATTTTATTCACACCCGGATGGATACTGAGCTTAGATTTGTGACATTCATCCAGTACATCCCTTCTGAGTTCAGGAATATCTGGAACGCAAAATCGCCCTTCTAACCTCAGAATCCCTTCGCTGTCTAGCTGGAAATCCGAAGCATTGCCTTCACGAATTCGCTGACTTATTCCTTTGATAAATTGGTCGTCCTCTTGGAGAGCCGATATCTTATCAATCAACGAAGTCGCAATGATGAAACTGGCGATCATCTCATTTTTTCGGCTTAACGCATCGGCCACGACATTGGCTTTTCCTGGAGTATATATAATTTCAAAGTCATATGCTGCAAGAAACTCCAGCCAACGTTGCTGCCTCAAGTTCAAGTCCTTCTGAGTGAACAGATATTTTAATGACTGATGATCTGTAAACAGTTCAAATCTCTCGCCCAGAAGATAGTGTCTCCAGATTTTCAAAGAGAATATGATAGCCAATAACTCAAGATCATGAGTTACATAGTTTTTCTCGTGCGGCTTCAGTTGACGGCTAGCATAAGCAATCACTTGACCTCTTTGCATTAACACTGCGCCAAGGCCTTCCCTAGAAGCATCAGTCCAGACTTTTAGATCTTGGTTGCCATCAATGATGGTTAACACTGGAGCTGTCGTTAATCTTAACTTTAGCTCTTCGAAAGCCTCCTCGCTCTCTTGAGTCCATTTGAACTTAGAATGCTTCTTTGTAAGCTTCGTTAAATGGCCAGATATCTTCGAAAAGTTTTTAACGAATTTCCGGTAATAGCTAGCCAATCCGAGAAAACTGCGGACTTCAGTGGGAGTACTGGGCTGTTTCCAATTCTGAATAGCTGTGATTTTGCTTGGATCCACAGCGATTCCATCTTTCGATACGACATGGCCCAGAAACTTCACTTCATCTTGCCAGAATATACATTTGGAAAACTTGGCTTTTAATACATTCCGTCTCAGAATTTCTAAAACCTGTTCCAGATGCTTTTCATGTTCGGCCTTTGATTTAGAGAAGATTAGAATATCGTCAATGAAAACCAGAACAAATTTATTCAATACTCCTCTGAATACTCTGTTCATTAGATCGACGAAGTAGGCAGGAGCGTTACATAAGCCGAACGGCATTACTAACCACTCGTAGAATAAGTCGGGGCCTCTGAACGCTGTCATTGGAACACACTCTTCGGCAATTCGAAGTTGATGGAACCCTGTAGCTAGGTCCATTCGTGAGAATACTTGTGCTCCATTTAATCGATCCAACAAATCATCAATCCGCGGCAATGGATACTTGTTCTTTATTGTCTGCTTATTCAGATCTCGATAATCCACACATAGACGTAGAGTACCGTCAGATTTTGGGACAAACACCACTGCTGCACCCCAATCAGAGAAACTAGGCCTGATCAGACCTTTCCATACTAGCTGTCTTGTTTGATTGTCTAATTCCTCCTTCTCTTTCAAGGACATTCTTCGAATAGCATGAACTACTGGCCTTGCATTGGGAACTAAAGCAATCTTGAAATCTATTTCTCTCTGCGGAGGTAAGCGAACAACTTCCTCGAACACATCTGCATAGTTCTTGACGACAGGAATATCTTTGATGAGGTCCGGAATATTTTCTGTGACTTCAGAAACATTTTCTATTTGGGATGGAGAAACATTTAGAGCTGCCCAAAAATCTTTTCTATTTGAAGTTGGGCCTTCACATGGTATGGTTATATAGTTTCCCAATTGTTCTTTTGCCTTTACAACTCTCTCGGCGCATTTAACTTCCGCTTCATATTTGGTTAGCCAATCCAATCCCAGAATAAGATCGAATTCATTAAAATTCATGACGATAGAGATAATAGGGAATTTATAGCAAGAAAAAGAGACAGGTACTGCACAAATCCAACTAAGATCAATGGAACCCCCAACTGGATTTTGGACTGTCATTGGTTCTTTGAGCTTTTTCAATCTCAAATCCAACTTCTTGACTGCACTCTTTGCAATAAAGCTTCGTGACGCGCCTGTGTCAAACAGTACTTTAACTGGAATGTTTTTGACATTGAGCGTGCCTTCCAAAACATCAGACCTTTCCTGAGCAGACGAAGATGTAGGCACTTCTGCCACTTCATTTACATGTACTGCTTCAGGTTTTCGGAATAGCGGGCAGGCCTTTGAAAGATGACCGGACTGATGACATTGACTGCACTTCCTATTCTCTAGGAAATTCATCCCGGATTTAGACCCGCCATCCTTTCGTCTGTTCGAAGATCTGCAGTTTCTCATCGAATGCCCTTGTTGATCACACTTAAGGCATACGATTGGTTTTACCTTTTTCTGATTGATCTTTGGCCTCTTCATGACTTCAGCCTTCGTGCTGACCTCAGGCTGCATATTTGCCTCTGGGCTATCAGCTTCAAATTTTCTTTTGCTGCTAGAACTGATTTCCTCTTCATACTGTAGCATACCTTTCTTATCTAGATCTTCATATTGGTAAGCCATATATATCATTTCTGAAAAAGGAAGCTTCACATGCCCCAACACTTTATTCTGGTATTTCCTTTGAAGCCCATTGATAAATCTCAAATTCTTCCTCTTCAGATTTTGAATTAGATGAGGAGCAAAGTGAGAAAGTTCATTAAATTTCTTATGATATTCGGGAATTGTCATGTCTCCTTGTATTAGATAAGAAAATTCATCGCATAATCGCTCAGTTTCTTCAGGAGGAGTAAATCTTTCCAAGAAAATCACTTTGAATCTGTCCCAGGTGATATCACCTTCTGGATTATCCTTAACAACAGAATCCCACCAGAACAAAGCTTCATCTTTAAATGCCCAGGAGGCTAGTAATCTTTTCTGGTCATCTCTAAGCTTTAATGCTTCGAAGATTTTCTCAGCCGAACGAATCCAAGCTTGTGTCTTCATAATAGATTCTTCACCAGAGAACGGTATTCCACCCATATTTCGATATTTGATTAATAGGGCCTCAATATCCGGTTCTGCATTCCTTCTGCTTCTGACACTCATTTTCTAGTACTTCTGCAAATGGCAGATCAAGTGTCAGGTCACAGAAAAGAAAATTTTAAAATATAGAAACATATACTTCAAGTGTAAATGTGTCTATCGAGGTGTTATTTCATTCTGCTTTACTCATACTAGGATATTACTGATCCTATCTGTATTGAGTTACCCGTCCTAGAACACTACTGGTTCTATTTCTGACGAGTTCGTTCAAATGTTATATCCCAGAACTAAGCTTAACCAAAGCTCTGATACCACGATGAGACGACCCGATTTCCCGTTCTCACGGAAACAAGGTTATCTTTGGAATATAACACAGAAACAGATAATAGCAGAACAAAATTAAATAAATACACCAGATAATGAACAACAAAATATACTGGATAAAGTAATCATCAGAGTTACACAGTATACAGGATCTTACTTAGTACAAATACAGTTCAGCTACACATAAATGTCTACAGCGGAAATAAACAAAATATGTACAATAGGAGCTGAACAGCATAAAAAGAAATAAATGATAGAATCCATCTTCAGCTCCAGCTATCCAGAAAAAGAACCAGCTAAACCTGAAAACAAGGCTGCCCGTGTAGAAAAAGGGGCACCCGAGTTTGAGAGTGAAACAAACTACGAGTCAGTCATGGGACTGGTATGAGAAATCTACTCAACACATATATATAATTGGCTAATCACAGGACCACGCCACTTTCGTGGAACGGGTTTACTCCATTGGATTGCCAGTGCTTTAAAATAAATCTTTCTTTTAAAACATCGCTATGCTTTTTATAAAAATGAAGCCATTATAAGACTCAGTTCCCATCACACAATGCAACGCAAACTGGAGGATAGAGTTTTACCTTATAATGGCCAAGATATGCTTGATACGAATAAAACAAAGGCATTTGATATTATTGCTAGTGTCAATATGTTTTGAAAACAATTTCAAATCATAACTATCAATCATAGACGACATGAGCATCCCATGCCACTATGTCGCCAAATGTATATATACAATCGAAACCGCACGATGTCGTATTTGGGAATTGGATTTCCGTCATGAACCAAGGCAAAAGATAGTCCTTACCGAATTCGAGACAATCTAGCCTACCATGTCTCAGGATCAGAGCTCGAGTGACCCTAGGAGCGACTGGGCCGGTCCACCGATGTGGATTAAAATGCCTGAGCAATACGTTTCCCCGCCCTTTGGGGCGCAAACGAGCCAACGAATGACTCCATCGGACCCGGATCGTCCGATCAAACCGAGGCGCCTCGCAACAGCAACAACCACATAGGTGAAAAGTATATAAATGTCAGGGCTGGTAGGTCACTGACACCACCCTAGCTAGAAAGAAACGCATGCCCTCCCTGAGGTCCTTCCTCCCGTTTTAGGTTCATACCGGGGTGTGAGGCTCGCGAATTCACATTATACACAAAGCTACGCCACACAGGCGGTGCTTTGATCATCACCACAAGACTTTGCTTTTCAACAGAAGCCCTGATCACTGCATCTTAGCATGCCACACAGGCAATTCACGCCATGCGATTGATGTCCATCGATATACAACCTCTGAGCTCGTACGTCTCAGAGAAGGGCGTTAAGCAAAAGAATAAATTCTCCGCCGCCAAACAGATGTATATTTAACAGAGATCAATCAACACAGAATAAAATCCATTGTCGGACACACAGTCCATTTACAAGTCCGTTCTGGGTCTGAACGAAACCGGAGGCACTAAATACCTCGCAAACCCATCGATCACCACGTACGTCTGGACGATCACCACTCATTATCCATATTTCGGGATGCCTCCCAATCAGGACCTCGGTTACCATCCAAACGAGGTGAAGATCTCCGGTCTTCGACCACCGTCTTCATCTTCGACTTTCAATCGTCGATCGATTATTTGAAATGAGAATTAACTCGGCCTTTTCAAATAATTCACGTATATTTAGAATTTCAACTCAATTTATTTCAATGGTTAAATTATTCGACAACATCAATATTGTTCTTTAATGTAATTTTCACACCAAACACATTCAACCATCAAAAGCCACATAAATCAAGCAAATTCGGTTTATTTCCATTCCATATCGCTCATGATATTTTATAACTATTTATCGCTATTTTTATTTATTTTAAAATAGCTATTTTATTCAAAACGACGCTTCGGGCCATAACGCGGCCGTGGCGCTGTTTTTCTTCAGATTTGATTTACACATATCTGAAAATCTAACCGTTGGATCTTCGCAAAATTTACATCATTAGAAAGGTCTGTTCAAAACGAACCCAACGGTTCCAGTTTCGGAAAAATCCGACGGTCGGATCTCCCGGTACAATCGTTTGAATTTTCGATTTCAAATTACGAACTGCTGCGTCGTTATTCGATTAAATATATAATTATATTTATATATATATAAATATAATCGCTTCTGGCGCTGTTTTTCTTCAGATTTGAATTAAACATTCCAGATAATCCAACCGTTGGATTTTTACAAGGTTGGTGCCATTGGAAAGATTATTCCAAGGCGAACCCGACGGTTGAGGTTTCGGGAAAATCCAATGGTCGAATTTCCCGTACTAGTCGTTTGAAATCACGGTTTCAAAATACGAACTGCACGGCTTCGTTTCGTTTTAATTTTATTTATATTTATATATTTATATAAATATAGTTCATTCAACAATTTCAATATCGTTTTCACTTCAAAAAATTTTCTAACACCTTAAATTTTGGAAAAATATCGCCATAACCTCCCCTGCACCGGGAGCATCGGGAAATCGCAAATAGCGTCCCGGTCCTCTAATCTCAAAAAGAAAAAGAAAAAGCCAAGCGGCTAGCCAACAGGCTCATAAAATCATCACCCAAACAAAGCAGTAAATGTGTACCTATTTGTCGGGCACAAAATTTTATTCCTCTTCTCTAGCCCCTTTGCTATAACCTGTTCCATGAATATACATGTACATATATATACAGTTCTTATCATTTATCATTTTCTATTCAACTTCATATTTGATTTCTATTTGGTTTAAAAACACCATTCCTTCTAATGCTACATAAATAGGTGCAAATCATTTCATTAGCTAATTAATGAATATTTCAACTCATATATGTTTATTTTGAACAAGTGGCTATTTTTAACACTTCACATTTCAACGATTTATGCATACAATAAAAATGTGATTTTTATTGTAAAACAATTCATTTCAAACACTATTTTTCTATATAGTTCATATAGTCGATAAAAGGTGATTTTTATTATCAAACAATTTATTTCAAAATATGAATACCATTCAACACATGAATTTCTAAACAACGAATGAATATCAATTCAACACATGAATGTTTTCTATAGTTTCTATATATAGATAAAAATGTGATTTTTATTATCGAACAATTTATTTCAAAATATGAATACCATTCAATACATGAATTTCTAAACAACGAATGAATATCAATTCAACACATGAATGTTTTCTATAGTTTCTATATATAGATAAAAATGTGATTTTTATTATCGAACAATTTATTTCAAAATATGAATACCATTCAACACATGAATTTCTAAACAACGAATGAATATCAATTCAACAAATGAATGTTTTCTATAGTTTCTATATATAGATAAAAATGTGATTTTTATTATCGAACAATTTATTTCAAAATATGAATACCATTCAACACATGAATTTCTAAACAACGAATGAATATCAATTCAACACATGAATGTTTTCTATAGTTTCTATATATAGATAAAAATGTGATTTTTATTATCGAACAATTTATTTCAAAATATGAATACCATTCAACACATGAATTTCTAAACAACGAATGAATATCAATTCAACACATGAATGTTTTCTATAGTTTCTATATATAGATAAAAATGTGATTTTTATTATCGAACAATTTATTTCAAAATATGAATACCATTCAACACATGAATTTCTAATCAACGAATGAATATCAATTCAACACATGAATGTTTTCTATTCAATGAATAAATATAGTTTAAGCATATGAAAATAATTCAAACACACGAATATTATTCAAAATTTCGGCAGCATAACGGCAGGGTAGTTAAACCGGCACCGTCCCTAGTACGGCTCCTCGCTCTACCTTAAAACCTCGCGGTTTTTGACAATGGGGATCATGCATCTAGTTCGCACGCAGGCGGCATGTATTTATTTATTTCATTTCCACAACTAATCCTATGTGGTTTCAACCAAATATTTTTCAACCACAAACGGGTATTTTTCAACCGCAATCAACCAATATCAATCACAAACAATCCCAAACAATCATTCGCTATCAATCAATTTTCACAACAATTTCAACCAATAAATATCGTCCATGGTTTGTGGACGAGGGGCGTATATATATATATATATATATATATATATATATATATATATATATATATAGCAATTCACTTTCATTTCACACATATCTAATATTTTTAAATCAGAAATCTCACCAATAGCTATCCAACTTCACGACTCTTCCTTAGAGAAATCTTCGCCTCTCTGTCGCTTTCGCCCGTATTCTCTACATATGTAAAAATCGAATTTTTACTATGTTATTCAATATATAAAAAAATCGAATTTTTATTTCGATGTTCAATATATAAAAATTTGATTTTTCTTTCGACTTTCAATATATAAAAATATGATTTTTCTTTTGACTTTCAATATATAAAAATATGATTTTTCTTTTGAGTTTCAATATATAAAAATATGTTTTTTTCTTTTGACTTTCAATATATAAAAATATGATTTTTCTTTTGACTTTCAATATATAAAAATATGATTTTTCTTTTGAGTTTCAATATATAAAAATATGTTTTTTCTTTTTTAAAAATCAGGTTTTTATTTCTTTTCAAATACAGTTTTTAAATTCTTTAAAAAAACAGTTTATATATCTTAAAAAAAAATCAGAAATTACTTTTTTAAAATTTTTTTTTTTTTTAAATCGGGTTTTTTTCCTGCAAACAAAAATCAAAATAGAAATAAAACAACCTAAATTGCTCACCGTCCTGCGAAGGAGAGGGAAGAAGAAGGAGGCGTCGGCGATGTGGTGTGGTGCTCGGTGGTGTCGCGGCGTCGATGTCTTCAGGGGGGGGGCTGCTTCGATTGCGTCGCGAGGGGTTCTGGTGAACGAGGGATGGGGTGGCGGCTTCCAGGTGAGGGCGGCGTCGAGGTCTTCGTCGGCGTCGAGGTCTGGAGGGCGGCGGCTCGACAAGTTAGGTTTTTTTTTTCTTTCGTTTCTGAATAATGAATCGGGGGGGGGGGGGGGCAATGAAGAAAAGGAGGGAGAGAAAATTAAAAAATATATATATATATATATATTTTATTAATTAATTATTTAATTTTGGTAAAAAGGTTGACTTTTACATACGACCTCGAAACGAGGCCCACCGCCTGTCGTCCATAGCGTTTTACCCCCATTCCGAACACAATGGGATATGTATCGCAAGCTGATTTGATCGTTACAATCAGTTTCCTTTTGAATTTACATTTAAATCACTATATTGAATTTTAAACGTACATTTCAAATTACCGGGGCCGCATACTAACTAGAAAGATTCCAGAAAAATATTTTCTAGCTTCGTATTGACGATACGGTCCTAACAAAACTAGTTTCGTCGAATTCTGAGAGCGTTTGAAAAATGGCCAATTTCCAGTCGATTAAAATCAACAGAAACTGGTCAAACGCGTTTTCCTTTGCCACGCTCACATATTGATTCGAAAAATTATGAAATTTGGAATCTAGCAATTACTTGACACTGCGGATCCAACAAAAGTGGTTTCGTCGAAATCAGAGGTCGTTTGCAAAATGTTCATTTTTAAGGGCCTGAATTCCATAGCGACTATTCAGAATTTTCAACTGGACATATCTTTTGATTCCCGCTATCAAATTTCGATTGGTCAGATTCGTTAGAAAGATATCATCAATTAGATCCTAATGTTTTTGGTTTCACTAAAATCCGGATTGTTTTGCACCCGGTATATTCAATTGAAGTTTGAAATCGAATTATCGAACTACCGCGCTATTTTCACTTCTATATATAATTATAATTAATTATATTCGTTTTCCATTGTCGATTCAAACTCAGTTTTTATCGCCATTATTTAAAATATTTATTTTAAATATTTAAAATCCCTTATTTTAGCCAATTTAAAAATTTTAAATTGGTTCAGATTTTCTGGGTCGTTACAGAAATTCTAGTTAGAACGCCTCTTATACATATAAAAATATACTTAAAACTTAATAACAAAGCATACATTGCATTATATATATATATGATGACATCATATACACTTTTTTGCTTCATCAACAAAAGTTAACATACTGTAGTTTGTATATAATTTATATAATATTACTTGAATTCTATCACTTATATAATTTTAATGATTATTTGTTCAATTTTTCACATTTAAAGATCACAAAATAAGTTTAAATTGTAATGAATTAATAACATGTTTTCAGAATGAAATCACAAGTAATCATTTTTTATATCTATGCCAGAAAATAACCATTCATAACAAAAAATTTAGACGAATAACAAAATAATTAATCAAATAATCATCCATGGCAAAATTATTGTTGGGAGAACAACATGACAACTAATTATTGTTACTGCATAAATTATTAGATGGATAACAGAATAGTTAATCAAAATAATCATCCATGATAAAATTATTTTTGGATGAACAACAGAACAATTTATTATTGTTGCCGCATAAATTATAATATTTATATATATATAACTATTTAATATTAATTACAAAACTTTATTTTTCTTTTATTTTTGATATTTAATCATTACAATATTTTTTTAATAACATAAATTTTAATGCCTAGCAAAGCGGGCAAAAAATACTAGAAAATTGATAATCCATAACAATAATCAGCAGTGCTATTTGCATCGTAAAAAGTGTCTCTTTCACATAAATTATCTTCACCGTTGCATTTGGTGGAATGGAAGAAACCCTTTTCATTTGAGTGCGGTAATGACAAAAACTCCACTTTCTTACAAGGTCCTGTAAAATTTGGACTTTGCTTAAACGACCGGAAATAAGCAGTGAAATTACGCGGATCTGAGAATGAAAGGGAGGAAATCACGGAGTCTGCCAAAGGCACAAATGAATCGCTGTCTTTGAAAATGTTTTCCCATCCTTTATTACATCGGATCGATTGAAAACAAACCTTCAGGGTACAATGAAGATTATTTGTGCAAGTTGTGATTACTTGCATAGATTAGAAAAGACATTTAGAAATTTATTTAATGATACTTTTTATTTTATAACTTCGAAATTGGTATCGAAAGTGAAAGCTAATGAACTGGCGGAATGTGTATTTATAGAGAAAGTAGACATCTGTTCAAGGTGCCTTTCGAACTGAATGGTCACGAATGTTTTCAACAGATATTACTGTTGCTGTTTGAATTTAAACTTAACAGTCAAAATAATATACCGTTTCGGACGGGACGCTATCCCGCACCCCAGCAGGGGTGCTGTCCTCTAGACCCCTGCACCCCCACCTTTAGGGGTTTCCACCCCTTTGACCCCCTCCGTAGGGGATACTAATTGAAAAATTCATAAAAACCTTTCAATCATTACGCGGATCTAAGAATGAAGTGGAGGAAATCACGGGGGTTAAAAAAATCTGACAACTGCTGCTGCTTTCGCATAAAATAACATACACATTTTTGGTCTATCTAGAATTTTCGTATATCTTAATGGCTGCTTCTGAAAACTGAGCCTTTGGTTCCTATCTATCTTAATCTCTCTCTACCCACATCGTCTTATTTTCACATCGCAACTAACTTTCCTCTTCTTTGCTTCACGCGTATCGCTCCTTTAGATGGCGAAGAACCGGAAAGGCAAGACACGACTTTCGAATATCTCTATTAGGTATAAGCGAATTTATGCACCTTCTACTCCCTTGGTTTGGAAGGTTGAGCCTGACCTTGCTGTTGCTTCTACTGACAGTCTTGTGGAGATTCCAGTCCTTTCTAGCCTGGCAAGTGATTTAGCCTCTTTCGAGAAGTCTGCTTCTCTCTCTGGTTTGACTATGGAATGTAATTCTTCTCTGACCACTATGATTTCTGACTGTGTGTCGTCTCAGGATAGATGGGGTGTTGTTGATGGTAATGCGACCAGTGAGGAGATTTGTTGTGTTAATGCGAATCCGTTGCCTAGATTTTACAATGTTAATGGTAAAACTATCAGTGAAAAGGTATGTTGTTGTTCGGATGTTCCTGGTTCGTCTAGCATTAAGGAAATTTTGCTTCCTTCTCATTTTGAAGTTTGTCGGCCAAGTATTATTTGTAATGTCGTGTCCGAGCCTATAGCACCTGTTAGCAAATTGCCTGCAACTGGTGATTTGTTAAATCCTCTACAGCCTAAATGGACTTCTTGCTTTGCCTCCTTGCCTCGAAGCTCAGGCGTCTACACACCATGTGAGCTCGTCTCTTCCTAATGTGATGTTGTCCCGCCACCTGACATTTGTTCTACTGGGCATCAAACATTGAAAAGATTTTTTTATTGGGCCTTTTCTTGACTTGGAAATTTCCTACTACGATGTCCGAGATCATTATCGCAACATTTGGGAAATCAAGGATGGATTCTACTCGAATTCTCAAACGCGAAAGAGAGAATGAGGATGTTTGTATTCGAACCGTTCATTATTGGTGACAAACCTTTTATCATAACTATTTGAAGTCCGTCAGTTGGTACAGCAAGAGAATAGGTACTTTCAATTTCGGGTTGAGCTCTATTCACTTATATCCCTTCTTGTAACACCCCGTGAATTCTATAACATTAAGCTTCACAAATTAAAGTGTAATTAATTATAAATGAAAGAATTAAGGGAAACGGGTTATGCCATTGCGTTCGTCTCAGAATTCTGCTTGAGATAGAGTCCGAGTTTGCGTGAATCTGACTCCTATGAAGGAGTTATGACCTTCGGAAGTTTCAGAATAAAATTTAAAATTCAAACAGCTCGGTTTCAAGTTCAATATTCGAAAAATAAGTTCAAACTGGGCTGGGCGGGAAAATTCCCGCCCAGGGACCAGATCGACCATAGGGTCGAGCATGGTGTCGACCTGGTCACCCCAGGTCGACCATAGTATCGACCTGGGTGTCGACCTGCCAGTCGACCTACCTGGTCGACCTGGCTGGGTCTGGCTCGAATTTTTGTGGCTCGGTGTGTCATTGGGGCTGACATGTCACCTCTTGATTGGCTCTTTGGACTTTGTATGGTCTAGATTCCACATGTCTTCATCTGACGGTTCAAAATAATCTAAAAATCTATATATACACCCTAAGTCTCAACTAAAATTCACAAAAAAATAAATAAGATTAGAGTCGTCATGCTGCCGGGAAGGAATTGAGCGTAGCCGTCAAGGGAAAGGAGCTTAGGGACGAATCAAATTAAGAAGAGAACTAAAGCTTAATCAAATTAATTAATGCAATGTTAATCTACCCAAGGAACACATCTCAATTTCAGAACTCAGAATCCATAATTCAAGATTCTGCATTCGTTGTAAGTATAGTGATCTTTCAGATTATGAATAAAACTGTGACGTGATTCGATGTAAATGAAAATAGAATTGTGTTATAATAATGATATAAATTATGTGTATTGTAATGATTCTGTCATGACTTGTGTATTGATATTTGTGGCCTAAATTGATTGATGCAAGCCTATTGGACAATTGTATATGAAAATAATGGCACTTGCAAGTTTGTGGCAAAAACTATAATTTGATCCCTTTATGTTTATGTCTATGGCATGGACTATATACATTCTCTAAGTCTAAATTAAGGCTTATGTAAACATGTTCTAGATTTGAGGCCTTTTATGCCTACATGACTCAAAATCTAGGAACACATTCTTATGTTTATTTGCAAGTATAATTGGATCTATGTTAAGTACCATTTGGGTTACATAAACTATGCAAGTTCATGTTCAAATAGGCTATATGATTAGATGTTAAAATTGCATATTTTGGTAAATATACAACATGTTAGTTTTGTGGTTGACATTATGCCAAGTTAAACATGTTTAAACCCAAGTTTGTATAAGTCTAAATATGCCATTTTATGTGACACCTATTTAGTTATATGCCTATTTGAATGCAAGTTCACATGACCTATTATTTATGTTAGTTGAATCGCTAAATTACATGTTCATGCGCCACACACCTTTATGTATTGTAAAATATTACATGTTCCTGATTTCCCCTTTTCTCGCGTTTATAAAGTTGGGCTGAATTGTGTCGAGCCCAACATTTGTTATAATGTTGCGAACGTACAAATGGGGGTAATAACGTTGGGTGTAAAACATGAAAAATATATGTTGGCATGTTTGGCACATGCCAACGATAATGACATTTAAGCGGTATGAATTGTTATACCCAAGAATAAAGGACATGACATTTACATATAAAATTGAGAAGTGATAAAATATGTAAATTTAGAAAACACGGTATGCTTAACCCGAGGTTGAATTGAGTTGTGACGTAAACCTGCCCGGAACCGCCCGGCTGTCCAGTAGTCACAACAATACCTATCCAATGTGGGTGGTTAAGCATTGAGCCCAATAAGGACCCAAGTTGGACTGAGCTATGGTGTAAACCTGCCCGGAACCAACCAATACATCCAGTAACCATAGCAATATCTGTCTAATGTGAGTGGTCAGTGCTTTAAGAGGCTAAGGACAGATGGTAGGGTTAAGTCAACTAAAAACACTTAACCAAATTCAACATGTTAACAAGAATTGATGGGTGAGGTTAGTTAAATACATACACTTAACCACTTAACATGTTTGACTAGAAAACCATAGTAACGAGGGACCCGTTTCAGCAGTAACCCAAGTTAGGTATCATGGTACCCTGAAACTAGGCAGGGTAGGGCACGATTACTGGGCTGATTGTAAGCGGTCAAAAATGACGGCGGTGGGGGCATAGTGTAGTTTCTAACGGGGTGTGGGCGTGCACACACTCCGGAGCAGACAAACAGGGCACTGGGGCACCAGTAGTACAACCTATGTTTTCTAGAATTGTGTCGGGGCCGCCACCATGGGTCTTGATACACCCCATGGTGGGACCAGCATAGGTATCTACAATTCTTGGGGGCCGTATGACACATATGTTTATGCGAGTAGGAGTCGATCTTTAGAAAATGGGGATCACTTCACCCTCAGCATGGGGTGCCAGTTAGAATAAGCTCAAGTAGGTGCAGAGGTATAGTGTGGGTGCGATAGTACATTCGATTCTAAACTACACTTCCTTTACTTGTGATACTTTCCTGTTTTCAGTCTATATCTATCATGCCCTTTTTCTTATTCACATACTGAAGAGTCACTAGATTTACTCAGGCTTTATGTCTGACTCTATTTTCTTTTCGTCTTCTTTTCTTTCGTCCCCCCTCCCCCCCGGCCCCCCAGGTCCACAGGGAGGAAACAACCCAGCTTACTCAGACTCTTTGCAAGCTTCAAGACCTTAGATGTATGGTTTGGATCTCTTTTGCTCGGATTATTGCTTTGGATATCACTATGGAGATTTTTATTACTTTATTTATGTTTTATGCTTCTTTAATAAACAAGACAGTAATGAGGTTGTAATGTTGGAAGTATTTTGAGACAATTATGGAAATATTTTGTTTGAACACGTATTGATGAAATAAAAGCCTGCTTGTTTTCCGCTGTTTAAAATATTCGTGTTTATATCTATCTTGTGTTTATCTATGACTTTTACTTATAAACCTCCACCAAAGTTAAGACATTCCCTTTGCGAGTGACCTTAACGGAGGTGGGGTGTTTCACTTGGTATCAGAGCATAGGTTTACCAGATAAGATAATTTTTTTTTTGAATTGTTTTCAAAAGGAAGTTTAAAGAAGCATTTTTCAAGAAAAAAATGTTATATTTTTTTTAAAAGGCATAATCCCCCAAAGCCATGTGCACTGTCTCTCTCTATCCTTCGTTTTGAATCTTCCCTTTCTATTTCATTATGTCTGGAGACCTTAACCTTCCAGAAGGAGTACCGATACCCGGCTGGTTTAGGAGGTACTTAGAAGCAAGGGCCAATGGCGTGGGCCCAACAAACATTCCTCCTCCGATGACCGCGGTTCCTCCTCCTCCTCCTCGTGGAAATGCCTTCGCAAAAACATGTAGAGACTTCAAGGCTATGGGTGGAAAATACTTTTATGGGACAGAGTCCTTT
The DNA here is from genome assembly GCA_030737875.1 of Allium sativum. NCBI lineage: Eukaryota > Viridiplantae > Streptophyta > Magnoliopsida > Asparagales > Amaryllidaceae > Allium > Allium sativum. Next base: position 971,603,785 of record CM060915.1, on the reverse strand, counting down.
GTAGTAGCAAGAAACTGGCTAAAGGAGACCGAGGATCTGTTTGTCATCTTCGGAGTTAATGACAGGCAAAAGATACAGCTAGCAGTGTGGTTGCTTAAAGATGAAGCTTCCTATTGGTGGGAGATTACCAATGCTCAGAGGGCAGTGGAAACATGGGAAGATTTTAGGACAAGGTTTGAGATGAAATTCCTCTCCCAAACTGAAAGAAGCCTGCAAATGGAGAAGTTCCTAACTCTTAAACAAGGGAGCATGACGATCAGGGAGTACGTCAATCAGTTTAATCAGCTGGCCAGATTTGGGCTGGACTTAGTAAACACCCAACACAAGAAGGCGCTTCGCTTCGTCAAAGGTCTGAATGAGCCTCTACACAGCCTTGCTATGACCCATGTATCCACGGGAGCGACTTATAAAAGCTTGGTGGACATGGCGTTGCTACACGAGGAAGTCAACGGTAAGAAAGAGACTAAGGTGGAAGAAAAGAAAGAGGGTCTACAAGCTAAGAAAACAGACTTCAAGAAAGGAGGGTAAAACAATAAGCCCCGTGAGAGGAGAAAGTGCAATTTCTATGGCATTGTTGGACATATGTCGAAAGACTGCCGAAAGAGGAAAGCGAAGATGGGTGGGTGCTTCCATTGCGGAGAGACTGGGCACTTGGCTAAGGACTGCCCAAAGAAGCGAGGGCAGGGACTGAAGGCTGGATCCACTTCAGGGGGTCAAGTTCATGCGCTGGTGGCACCTCCACAGGAACGAGGTAGTAATATTTCTATAGAAAGTGTAGTCTATCTTTATGATCATCCAGTTTGCACACTTTTTGAGTCTGGCGCATCACACTCCTTTATTTCATCTGCCTTAGTAGAATCTCTGCATCTAGACACTAGTATGGTAGAGGATCCCTTAGTAGTTTCAAATCCAACTGGGGGCTCCGCTTACTTGTCAATGGTTTGTTTGGGTTTGAAAATCTCTATTCTCAGCGTTGAGTTTAGTTGTAATGCCTTTGTTTTGGGCTTCTTGGGATATGGTTTGATCTTAGGCATGGACTGGTTATCTAGTAATGGTGTCATTCTTGATTGTGAGAAAAGAGTAGTTAGACTCTTGACTCGGCTTGGTAAGACTCTAGAAATTTCTTGTAATCCCTTGAATGCTGTTATGCTTAGTTATCTAGAGTCGCTTGATGCTTCTGATGAGAATTTGCAGTCAGTTAGAGTAGTCCAGGAATATCCGGATGTCTTTGAGGAGGTGAAGGGCTTACCTCCGAGGCGGGAAATAAACTTCCGCATATATCTTGTGGATAATGCAAAGCCTGTAGCTTTACCTGTCAAACACATAGCTCCAAAGAAGAGAAAGGAGCTCAGTAAGCAGGTTAAAGAACTTCTCAAAAAGGGGTTCATTAGACGGAGCATTTCGGAATGGGGGTGCTCCAGTGGTGTTCGCAACCAAAGCGGATGGTTCGTTTCGCCTTTGCGTCGACTATAGGGAGTTAAACAAATTGACCAAGGAAAATAGGCACCCTCTTCCCCGAATCGGCGATTTGTTTGATCAGCTTGTAGGTGCGACGGTCATCTCCCAACTTGATCTGGCAACTGGGTTCCATCAGCTAAGAGTAGCTGAAGACGGCATTGATAAAATGGCGTTCAGAACCCCAGATGGTTTCTTCGAGTGGCTTGTCATGCCTTTCGGCTTGACAAACGTATCCGCTTATTTTGTAGACCTGATGAGCAGGGTGTTCAAAAAAATCCTCAATAAGTTCGTGGTGGTCTTCGTAGACGATATTTTGATCTTCTCAAAGAATGAGGAAGAACATGCTCAACATCTGAAAGAGATCATGGAAACTCTCCGTGCACATCAGCTAAAAGCCAAATTTTCCAAGTGCCAATTTTGGAGAAAGGAAGTAAGATTTCTGGGGCATATAGTGTCCAAAGAGGGGTTGGCTGTGGACCCTGCGAAAGTGGTGGTAGTGCAAGATTGGAAGACACCAAGAAATGCAACCGAAGTTCGAAGCTTTCTTGGGCTAGCCGGTTTTACCGAAAGTTCATTAGGGATTTCGCCAAAATCTCAGCTCCACTCACAAGGCTAACAAAGAAGAATCTGGCGTTCACTTGGGATTTGGACTGCGAGTTTGCTTTCCAACGATTAAAAAGGGCTCTCACAACAGCCCCAGTTCTGACTTTGCCAGATGGAAGCAAAATGTTCACAGTATATACGGATGCTTACGGTACGGGGCTAGGCGCTGTTCTGATGCAAGAGGGGAGGGTAGTAGCTTATGGTGGAAGACAATTGAAAGTGCATGAAAAGAACTACCCAACCCACGATCTTGAGTTGGCCGTCATCGCCTTTGCGCTTAAGTCTTGGCACCATTATCTCCTAGGTGAGAAGTTCAAATTATACACTGACCATAAATCGTTGAAGTGTCTTTTCTCGTAGAAAGATCTTAACTTGAGGCAGCAAAGGTGGATGGAGTTCCTTGCCTCGTATGATTTTGAAATTTCCTACACTCCCGGCAAAGGCAACATAGTAGCAGACGCGTTGAGCCGAAAGAAACTGATCCTAAGCCCTCTCTTTGTGGAAAGGAAAAGCTTGGAGTATATAGCCAGTTTTAATTTTAGGCCCTCCTCGGATTTTGTATCGGGTTTGTTAGCATTTCTCGAAGTACGCCCTACTCTCTTGGACTCAATAGAGGCTGCACAACGTGAAGACCCTCAGCTTGTGGATGTGATTGATAAACTAGTTAGGGGTGAAACTTCCAATCACCTCAATAGATATTCCATCGATGATAAGGGTTGGCTGAGGCGAGATGGAAGACTATGCGTCCCACAAGCTAGGGATGTTGTGAATAAGGTTCTCGAGGAGGCACATCGTTCCAAGATGACTATACACCCTGGCGGTTATAAGATGTACAAGGATATAAAAAGAACTTTCTATTGGAGCGGCATGAAGAAGGACGTGGAAGATTTCGTTTCTAAGTGCGTGACATGCCAACAGGTCAAGACGGAACAAAAGAAACCTGGAGGACTACTACATCCTCTAGAAGTCCCGCAATGGAAGTGGGATAGCATTTCAATGGACTTCATTGACGGGTTGCCTAGGTCAAGAAGAGCAATACTAGCATTTGGGTAATAGTGGATAGGCTTTCTAAAAGCGCCCACTTTATACCTATCAAGAGTAGAAGGACTGCTTCGTCTCTAGCTTCTCTTTATCTCAAGGATATAGTTCGACTCCATGGAATACCCTCCAGCATAGTGAGTGATAGAGACTCCATCTTCACGAGCGAATTTTGGCGGAGTCTGCAAGAAGCTGTCGGCACACAGTTATGTTTGAGCACGGCCTATCACCACCAACCTGATGGTCAGACAGAAAGGGTGAATAGAGTACTAGAAGATCTTCTAAGACTGTGCGTTCTTGACTTCGGAGGAACTTGGGAGGATCATCTTCCTTTAGTGGAATTCGCCTATAACAACAGTTACCATGCCACCATCGGTATGGCGTCCTTCGAAGCTTTGTATGGAAGACCTTGTTGATCACCAACTTGTTGGCGGGAGTCCACTAACAAGATTATACTTGGGCCAGACATGATTAGAGAGACTTCAGAAAAAGTGGACTTGATACGAAGGAGAATGAAGACTGCCCAAGACAGACATAAATCCTACGCCGACAAAAGAAGGACCGACCTTGAGTTTGAGGTTGGGGACAGGGTTTTCCCTAATGTATCTCCTTTAAGGAACGTCGTTCGCTTTGGATCCACAGGAAAGTTAGCACCAAGATTTGTAGGGCCGTTTCCTATCATCGAGAAGGTTGGGAAGATGGCCTATAGATTAGAGCTACCCGAGAACTGGCCGGAGTTCACAACGTCTTTCATGTTTCTCACCTCTGGAAGTGTTTGCTTGAGTCTTCGGAAGTGGTGGAACCTAGCATTCTAGAAGAAGCCGAAGTGGAACGTGAAGCTACTATGAGGAGATTTCCAACCCACATCTTAGGAACTGAAGTGAAAAAGCTACGCAACCGCGAAGTCAAACTCGTTAAAGTTCAGTGGAGCGACGCCGAGGAAGACGCGACTTGGGAAACTGAGGACAGAATACACACTGCCTACCCTTTTATTTTTTAGGGTACATCTTTGATCTTTCTTTTTCCTTAAGTTATGCTTTATCTATATTTTTAGGTATATCTCCTCGGTCCTTTTCCTAACTCCTTAGGTAGAAAACAAATGGATGCAAATAGGTATTTGAAAACATGTTATGGATGATGGCTGCAAATGGTTGCTAGTGATTGCTAGTGGTTGCTCGTGGATGCATATACGCACACACCCTAGGTTTTAGATCGGCTCAGTCACTTCATATTGCATATGTATATATGTATTCTCATTTGTATATGGTAGAAACTTGATATGTTGTCATATGGTTGTCGCATTTGTATGAATAGTTGTGCACTCATGTAGAATTATGAGTAGGAAAAATTTGCATACATAATGGATTCATGACACTTACATGATTCGCATTAAGGAGGTCAACTGAATCAGTAGACCGCCTGATTTCTGCATTAGATAAGGACATGTACACACACTATGCATATGATCATGAGGCATTAGAAGTCTTTTAAGGACAGTGGACGCCTGTGATTGTTGGTTGAGTAGATGGACGGTTGGATGGTAGGATATACATTCTTCCTAACTTGAAGATTTTGGGGACGAAATCCTTTTAAGAGGGGGAGAATGTAACACCCCGTGAATTCTATAACATTAAGCTTCACAAATTAAAGTGTAATTAATTCTAAATGAAAGAATTAAGGGAAATGGGTTACGCCATTGCGTTCGTCTCGGAATTCTGCTTGAGATAGAGTCCGAGTTTGCGTGAATCGGACTCCGTATGAAGGAGTTATGACCTTCGGAAGTTTCAGAATAAAATTTAAAATTCAAACAGCTCGATTTCAAGTTCAAAATTCGAAAAATAAGCTCAAACTGGGCTGGGCGGGAAAATTCCCGCCCAGGGACCAGGTCGACCATAGGGTCGACCATGGTGTCGACCTGGTCACCCCAGGTCGACCATAGTGTCGACCTGGTTGTTGACCTGCCAGTCGACCGTAGATGTATGGTTTGGATCTCTTTTGCTCGGATTATGGCATAATCACTATAGAGATTTTTGTTACTTTATTTATGTTTTATGCTTCTTTAACAAACAAGACAGTAATGAGGTTGTAATGTTGGAAGTATTTTGAGACAATTATGGAAATGTCTTGTATGAACACGTATTGATGAAATAAAAGCCTGTTTGTTTTCCGCTGTTTAAAATATTTGTGTTTATATCTGTCTTGTGTTTATCTGTGACTTTTACTTATGAACCTCCACCAAAGTTAAGGCATTCCCTTTGCGAGTGACCTTAACGGAGGTGGGGTGTTTCACTTCTGTCCTACAAACACTATTGGATCTTAACCGGCTTGCAAATAGAATTGGTAAGTTTATATTTTGGATGTCAATATTGTGGAAAGAAAAGATCTTGTCTTTGCTAAAGAATTGATTAAAATTACACTGAATAATCCCCTCCCTTCCCAACCAAAGGTTTATGTTGAAGGTTATGACATGTTTGTGGATGTTAAATACTCTTGGCAGCCTAATATCTGCTCTACTTGTCATTATTTTGGACATTTTCCATAAGTTTGTAAACTCATTGATGATCCTATCATGGTTAAGATCTCCCTCCCTAGGCTGCATGTTCATGTCTGGGTTCCCAAACCTAAGGTTTTGGTCCTTTCTGCAAAAGGTGCTTCAATGTCTCGTTCGACCTCCCATTTAGCTTAAAAAATGTTTGGAATATTTCTTTTATGGCTCCTCCTATACACAATAATTATGTTATTGGTTGGGGCTCACACGAGAAGGTGTGGATTCAAGAACCTTCAGAGATGCGATATGACCCTATCCATAAGATTTAATTCATGTTTGTTAGTGAATATGAATGGGAGATTAGGCATATGTACTAGTTTGATGATGGTAATGATTTGGTGCTGCTCTACGGTGATGAAAGCTTTGGAGATTGTGATAAGTAGTTCTGGAAGATGTTAGTTGGGAAAAGAAATTTACCTACGACAAGAATTATTATGCTTATGTGCCAAACCTCCTCGCTCACTTTGTAGATTTCTTGCATGTCATCGACCAAGGCACTCTTTCCTCTTGAAGTGTTCCCTCCTCATCCAAGGGGGACTAGTTTATGTTATTTAGTAGTTGAAGCACTTGGCTTCTCTCCTATTTTGTTTTGTACAATGGTCTGACTATTTTAGTCCCAGCCATAGATGTTTTTGTGCCTGTGCTGAGCACCATTTTTTTTTATTAGGAATAAAATGTAACACGACTCACAATAAAAATAGGTTTGCCTTGTCCAAAACATTATTGATACTTAATTAATTATTAATTAGCAACTCAATAAATTAGTAATTAATGATTAAGTCTTAATTGTAATTCTTTTTCATCATTTGTTTACAAAAAGTTTCTAAAAGTACTTTTAAGTCTAAAGCACAATTTAGCACCAATCACGTTTTTACGATAAAACTATATTCATGAATGTAACGTCCCGAAAATTTGCGATCTTTGGTCATCGACATAAATCCCACGTCGACTATCCAAACATCGAAAATACCAGTAGTTAATGAAAGAAATTAGAGGGTGAGAATAGATGAGATAGAAACTTAGAATAGAAGAAGAAGAACAACACAACATCAGAGTAACACGAACCTCACAGCGGAACGAGTAACATATAATATATAACATAACTTTGAAATATAAATCTGTACTTGAATATACATATCATTTCCAAAGTACAACACTTACAACACAGCGGAAATAACCATCGCTATATAATTCTGAAGCCTCCTGCTCCAGCTCTCCAAATATATCTGTAAATCCTGACTACTAGACTGCCCGTACAAAATTGGGCACCCAAGAGTTTAGGGAAAACAAAACAAAATAAACTCCGGGTCAGTCATGTGACTGGTGTGAGTAAACTCAAATCATTTGTTTAACTTTAAAGATCCTTTCAAAGAAAGAATAATCGTAAGACCGATCCATACATAAACACGGATGGTTTTTACCTTACGATAACCCAAATCATTTGTAAACAATATTATTCCGATATTATAATAATGTCTAATACAAGTAATATTAATCTAGAAGAACGCTTTCATCTAATGTTCTACATATATAATATACAATCAAAACCGCGGGCTCTTATTTGGGAAATGGATTCCAACTATGACAAGGTATGGATCCACCTTCCGCTCAGTGTACTCTAGAAGCGATACACGGGAGTTCAAAAAGAACATCTTGTAACTCGGTCACACATGACCGACCAATCATTTCGCTGAGTGTATCGAATATATTGTCACCTTACAGTTGGTAAACCAACATAACCATTCCCGGGAGATACAAAATTGGAAGAAGTAACAAATATGAATATTCTCTAGATGGTGACAATATACCCTAATTGGTTGTGAACCACTTAGCCATGCTGCCTGCCCGATTTCTGTCATTTCCCAGTTGATGAGGCTGGAGGTCATAACGTATCTTTCACAGATTACTCATTCATTCACTTTGAATGCCACATCGTCATACCCGTCAAATCACAAATTGATTTCCCAAAAATACCACGGGTATAAGCTAAGAGAAACGAATTCCTCCTCCACCAACGTAAATACGTTTGAAATGATCAACTCACGTGATCCACCAGATATACTCTATCAAACATTCTTCCATACAGGTTGTCCTAGGACTGGACAAACCAAAGGCACTATTCTGTAAACAGGATAGCCCTTGCATAACTCCATCTTCAATTTGTCTTCGATCTATTTGATTCGAGACGCTAACGGCCATACGGAGTGGTTCTCGGATAATAATCCAACCGGTCTCTCCGTATTGACGATGGAAAAATGGTCAAAACTTTGATAGTCTATGATTTAACTATCAAAGAAAAACACATGTGCAAACAACGATATTATTTCCAGATGGAAATTATATCGATCAATCATCATTTAACATTTATCTCTTTAGTTCATTAATTTACTTCTCTCCTGTTTCCATGTATTCTAAATTCTTATTTTCTATTATCAGAAAACATTTCTGATTCTTATTTGGAAAACATTTCCAAAACTCCTTCACTGGGTTTAAACTGATGTTTAAATAAAACATCACCATGCCTATTCAACCATTACCTTTATTAACTAAATTCACTTAACCAACCTTCACTATCAAACCTTACCATTCCTTAGTTAAGAAGGAAGTCAATCAAGTTGGGGTATAATTACCTCTCTGACCTTAACTGAACAACGTTTTAACTTCAAAATAGTCAAAGTTTATCTTTTAAATCTTTAACAAACTTCCTTAATTAACTTTCTTTCGAATAAATCTCTATTTGATAACTTTAACTGATTTACTCTATTGATTAACCCCTTTTGATTTAACTCCTTTTCGAATAAGTAATATTTGATTACTCCTTTTAATTTAACTCCTTTTACTCTATTCGAATAAACTATATTCGATTAACTCCTTTCAATTAACTCTAATTCGATTTAACTCTAACTCGATTTACTCTTATTCGATTAACTCATTTCGATTAACTCCTTTTGATTAACTCCTTTAATTCTATTTGGCTAACTCAATTGGATTAGCTCTATTTGATTAACTCTATTGGATTAACTCTATTTGATTAACTCTATTTGATTAACCCTAATTGATTAACTCTATTTGATTAACCCTAATTGATTAACTCTATCAATTAACTCCTATCAATTTACTCCTTTCAAATAAACTATATTTGATTAACCCCTTTCGAACAAACTATATTCGATTTACTCCTTTCTCTATTCGAATAAACTACATTCGAAAACTCCTTTTAACTCTATTCGAATAAACTATATTCGATAACTCCTTTCGAATAAACTATCATTCGATAACCCTTTCGAATAACTAATATTCGATAACCCTTTCGAATAACTAATATTCGATAACCCTATCAATTAACACTAATATTCAATAACTCTTTTCAAATAACTACTATTCGATGATCTCTCTTTCAAATAACTAATATTCGATACTCCTTCTTTTGAATAAACTATATTCGATTATCTTTCTTCAATTAACTCTATTCGATTACTTTAATCGATTAACTCTAATTCTAATCAATTAACTCTACTCTCAAATCGATTAACTCTATTTGATTAACTCTAACTGGTTAACTCTAACTGGTCAACACTAACTAGTTAACTGTGACTGATTAACTCTAACTGATTAAACCTAATAACTCCTTTTGATTAACACATTTTGATTAACTCTACATCCATATTTAGTTTCAAACATCGATGTTGAAATCAATTCTTACTTCCCTATATTAGTCCTGACTTATATATTCCATTTATCCAATGATAAATATTTTATTTAATTTATAAAATATCATTTATAAATTAATCTTCTTAATCTATTAGTTAAAACAGATTCTATTTAAAATCCTTGCTTTAAATCCATATCATGTTATACCCGTGTGTGAAGCACGGGTCTAAATTTCCAGATGTAAAATTCTATTCATTTGCCAAATGTTTCCTTATATGACATTCTATTCATTTACCAATAAATTCCTCTTATAAATCTATTTATTTTCTAAATAAATATTTCCTTTTTTTTACTCTATTTATTGTCTAGATAAATATTTCCTTTTATAACTCTGTTTGTAAATGGTTTACAAATATTCCCTTTTCAATTCTATTTGTAAATAGTTTACTAATATTTCCGTTTCTAATCCTTTTCACAAATATTTTCCTTTTATATTTGTTTCACAAATATTTTCCTTTTATATTTGTCTCACAAATATTTTCCTTTTTTACATTTGTTTTACAAATATTTTCCTATTTATAAAATTCTATGATTTTATAAATATTCCCTTTTATAAAATCTTTTGATTTTATAAATAAATTCCTTTTATATTTGTTGTACAAATATTTCTGTTTTAATTCTTTTCGACTTGCCAAATATTTCCTTAATGACATCCTTTGATTTTATAAATAGTTTCTTTTATAAATTCTATTTATTTTCTCCATAAATATTTCTTTTATAATTCTATTTACTTCCTACGTGAATAATCCTTTTTATACCTTTATTTACTTTCTAAGTAAATAATATTTTTTATAAAATTCCTTGATTTTATAAATATTTTCTTTATTAAATTGCTTTTATAAATTTTTTTTATTTTATAAATATTCTATTTCAACACACAGTTTGAAATCTTCCTTCTACATAAAATCTTTCGATTTTTTATAATAATTTATTTCAATATTTCTTTTGGTATTTAACAGTACCAAATAACAAGACCAGTGTCATTATAATCAATCGCAGATTATATCACATCATATAACACAATATATGAAAACAAACAGTATTATAAATATTGAGAAATCCTGTTGGATCCCTCCAACCTGTTTTCCTGCATCACAGGTGTTAAACAACAGAGTATAAAATATTCTGATAAACAGAATCAATATTCGATTTAACGATTTATATATATCGTTATCTATACTTTCAACCAAATAAATTAATAGTTAATCCAAAAAGTCAACACACAACAAATCAACAATATTTATCAGTTCTAAAAATACATTATAAAAATATGAACTGATTGGAGTTAGTGAGTTTTACTCACTTTGGCAGTTCATCGTTAAAGAATGATAAACTGTTGTTTGATTTAAATCAAACAATTTATTTCGCCATAAATTCAAATGAGCTCCAATCCACTCCCAGTTAATTCCATTGTGATGCTCTCGTCGATACGATCCTGTCGGATCTTGTTTTGCTGAATTTCGATATCGTATGACCCCGATATTAGATTTACAAGTTTAAACATTAATTTAAACTAAAAATAACTTAACTAATAGATTCATTGGGCTTTAACCTTTATTTTCCTTGGCCCACGTAAACACCATTTCAGCCACTCAAACCAATACCGTGTCACCCTTTCTTCCTCCCAAAAACACAGCGAGCTCCTCCAATATTTCCCCCAAACCAACTTCGAACTCCCTTTTCCCTCTCAAAAATCATGGTTCGACGCATACGTACCACCGTTGTATTCTGCTCCTTGATCTCCATCCTTCCGCATTCCTCAAGTTCAACTCGAGCTCTCCTACCCCGATGCGGTTTTTAGCGAACCCACTTCACTGCTGTGAAAAAATGCGACACCTTTCCAAGACAATTACTACCAAAATGTGCACACCAGTGTTAAATCCATCAACAAACTCGAATCCACCAACCCAATCCCTCAACAACACCTCCAATCTCCCGATTCAAGGAACCCTAGCCTCTTCGCTGTACATTCCAGCGTATGAAATACATCTCGAACCACATAAAAACCATACGAGATTGATCCCCAAACTGATACGAGTTCATATATATATAATTTAGGAAATTTTATTTCCATTTTTTTGAATTTTTGAAGGAGGAAATTTGTTTACTGTAAAAGCAAACACCGACAGCTACAAATTTTGACTGGAGAAAGTTATTTTAGGTTTAGGAAAGGGTGAGGATATTTTATAGGATAAATAAAATATTTTTATATTCAATTTTATATTTGTTTTTAATTAGTCGTTGTTTGTTTCTATGCTTTAAAAATTCATATGGCCACATATAATCCCCAAAAAATCATGAAAATTGACATACAACTAGAGTTTGACATCACGGACCCAACAAAACTAGTTTCATCGATTTCCGACTTCGTTTGCTCACACAGCGTATTTTTAATCGTCGAAATATCGACTGTATTTCACATTAAAATCCCGTACGACCACCTACTAACTCTAAAAATCACGAAAATTGAAATCTAACAATAATTTAATATTGTGGATCCAGTAAAATTAGTTTCGTCGAAAACGGAGGTCATTTGCAAAACTGGCTATTTTTAAAACTCTAAATAACCAATTTAAATATATAAATATATTTAAAAATAATTAAATTAAATATTTAAAATTAAATATTATTGTATATATTCACAATAGAATATCATACAGTTCCACTGGGATTTTCAACTCGATATTCAAATCCCGGTTGAGTCGATATTCAAATTTATAATGAAATTCCTTTTATATATCGTTATAAATTATAAAGGAATTCCATAGCGACTTTTCTAAAATTTGATTTGGACATAAATCAAAATCTACAAGAAGAAATCCCGATTTTTCTCTTCCATTAGAAAAATATACTTCACCAGCTCCGTGCGTTTCTTGTTTCATAGAAATCCGATTTAAAACGGACCCTGTATATTCATTTGAAGTTCGAATCGCCAAATAGCGAACTACCAAGCCATTTGGAGCTCGATTTTAATTATAAAATAATATATTCGTCATTCTAAATCAAATTCTAAGCTGAATTAAATACTTTGAATTGTCCAGTTCACATTATATTGTCAATTCACTATTTTTGATTATTTCAGAAATTAAATATATTACTCTACTATTTATATTAATTAAATATTCAATATAATTTAATTAAACAATCATTTTCACTATTTAAATAATTAAATAAATTAATTATTATCCATATAAATATGGGTCGTTACAATGACGGTTATTGCTATATAGATCGTAACTTGAAAATTCATTTTTTGGTTTTATTTTTGAAAATTTAACTCATGAAACGTACCTTTTTTAAGTTTTGAAAACTAAAATAAAGTTGGGATCATGAAGATTGATTTTTTAAACTAAATTCACTTAGTTTAATGCAAATGATCCCATTTCGCTAATCCATACAAAGATGCTATCTTTCTTAGCTTAACAACACATGTACATGACATTAACGTCAAAGTAAACTTATACATAACAAATCACGTCATTTCCATAACGTAAAAGAATCCCAAACTAAAACTCATCATTTAAATCTCATTTTCAATCATATTTCCATTCACATATAAGCACATATAATTCAACAAAACAATCATTATAATTCATCAAATCAAGAAAGACTGCATATTAATACTAACATGAATTGAAAATATGAATTTTCAAATATGTGAATTTAAATTCACCATACTCTCGAAGATCATCATCGAGTTTGAAATTGACCTAGGTCCGTTGATGTCACAACCAACATTTTTTCCCGATTCAAACTGATAATTAAACCGACTTAAAGCGATCAACAAGACGTATCGCTTGGGGTTACAACGCATAGGAATTGAACAAAAGAACCTTTTCATTAATATCATTACAATATTACATCAGAGTACAAGAATGTACGACAAATATCAGAGTATCCTAAAATACATACACAGCGGAAAACAAATGTATCGCGGAAGACTGAGAAATGATCTAGAATATAGCTCCAGCCTAATCCAGAATCCTGCTTTAAAAATATGCAAACCAAAACTACCAGGCTTCCTGTATGGAAAATATAGGCACCCAGAGTTTAGGTGGAAGAACAATAAACCCCGAAACTAGTGTAAGAACTAAAACAGTTATTCAATTTATTTTAAAGTTGGGTAAACCATAAGACCCCGTCGTATAACACAGAACAGGTTACCCATTATGAATACCAGTCACAAAACTACTTACAATGCATTTTGAAAATGAAGCTACCATAAAACTCGCATCCCACCACACAATGAAACACACACAAGAGGAGTAAGTTTTGCCTTATGAAAACCAAATATGCTTGGTATGAGAAAGTCTCTTTTATTATTACTAGTGCATAGTGTGGAAATCACTTTCAAAAGAAAATGTAAGGTATCATATATTACGTCTACATACATAGGTTAAAACTAAAACCGTAAAAGGCTCATATTGAAAGTTGGATTCCATTAATGACCAAGGCAAAGGATCTTCCTTTCCGTGATTCGGAACACCTCTAGCGGGATGTCCCAAGATCAAAAAATGCCCCTTTCGGTAGCGTCAGAGCAAACCCACCTAAAAATAGGTGTAGTTCGAATGTCTCCTGAACATAACTTCTCTCGGTCGTTGTTAACCATCATCCGAGGTGTTGTGATCTATCATTCAATAAGACTTTTGTCTAGGCTACATACCATGGCATCACTTCTCAACTAGAAAGAAATGTTAGTCCTTAGCTCTGTGGTATTTCATCCTGTTTTGGCTCATTACTGGTTGTGAGGTCCTAAAGTCACATTTAACACAAAGCACTGTTTTTCGACAAAAAGCTTTGATCATCAATTGCTCATCATTTAGCATGCCACATTGTCAATTCACAACATATAATCGGTGTATATTAATATAACCCTCTTAGTACATAAGCCTCAGAAGAGGGTGTTAAGCTAAATGGATAAATCCTCCGTCACCAATTGATATATAATCAATTGAAACCAATTGTATATGTCGTAAAATACAACTTCAAACACACATCCGTTTATAAGTTCGTTCTGAGTTTTGAATGAAACCGAAGGTACCTTATTCCTTGACCAATAAAGGAGAGATGCCCTTGCATATTCGGGCAATCAACAAGTACGTTCGGACTACTGGCACTTATAACCTCGTCTTAGGTGTACACCCCAATCGAGACATCAGCAACAAATCCAAACGATGTGAAGATCCTCGGTGTTCAACCATTGTCTTCGGTCTCTTCAATACTCGTCGTATAGTTATTCAGAATGGGTTGGAACCCGGTCTTTCTAAAATAACTGGCGCATCTTTACATTCAATTGATATATAAAAATATCATAGTCTCATTCCATTTCGGAATATTCATTTACTCAAACCATTCTTTAATTTGGGGGTATACCCATTCAAATCTTATCAAAAATTTACATCTTTTAAACTCTTGTTTAAATCTTTCCTTGGAAATCATTTCAAAAGATTATAAAATCTCATTTCATAAATTTAACTCAACGTTTTATCGAGATTATTGAATTTCGCGAAATGGTAATTTATCAAATCATTATCTTATGCCCATTTTGCTCATCTTGTGGAGCGAAATCGATGGTACTCCATATCTAATGCCCCTCATATTTTGTTAAGCTTGAACACCCTTTTTCATTCAAATCTGATTGAAGATTTTTGATTATCTTTATGGGAAAACACATTTACACAAACCCAACCATTTGTTGATCATTGGTTAGGATAAATTACTTTATCTTTCTTTAATCATATCCCTTGCCCAAAATCGTACTTACGATTTCTTAATCATTTCGTTACAGAAAAACCATTCACTAACTAAAATTATTTGTTGATTGCACAACGCCAAGAGAATGATCTATCAAATGTACGACCTCGAAGGCCTAAACCAACATCATATCAAACACCCAAAAGATTGCCCAACTCAACGATAAACCACCAAGTTCTAACTTCTTTTTTTAAATCTTCATTATTCAATTTAAATAAAGATTTCATTTCAACTAATCTTGAGAAATCATCTTCTCCTTTAAATGGGTTAAAGAACAATGTTATTTAAAACATCATTCACAATATACCCAAAATCATACATCCATTATAAATGAAATCTTCACGGATATTATATCAGCTCATAGTCGATAGACATTACCGTATTGGACTAATACTATAAGCAGAATAACGGCAAAGCCTTTTAATTTCCTTAAATTGTAAACGTCTCCATCCACGGGGACCTGTCTCGATTATCACTAAATTGATTTCCATTCAATTCCAATTTAATTCATTGATTGGAAAACTTAACTTTGGAAAACTCATTAATCTTAATTAAAAGATTTATTCCATACTTTTCATTTTTAACTGGGTTAAAGAATGATGTTATTAAAGACACCATTCACGAAAAACCTCAAACCAATTGATATCAAATATAAGATTCTAAATAGAATTTGCATCAACTTATATTCAACACCAATTTTCGTAATCAATGAATGCTATAAGTGGAATAACGATATAAACATCTTTCAAATTCCTCAAATAATAAACGTCTACATAATGGTAATCAATACAAAATATTCAAAGATCATTTCTATCGAAATCCAACTTATTTAAATTGGCAAACTTTTCTAAATCAAAAGATTTAACAAATCCCCAAAACATCGTTTTATTGTATTCAGCAAGTTAGGTTGAAAACACAAAAATCGAAATATAGTTCGATACTTCATATTTCTTATACAAAAAACTTTAAAATAATTTATTGTGATTTATCATAAAATTTCCATATTTTTACTAATTTTTATAAGGCCATTTCGATCAATTCCAATTACTGTCCTCGAACTGCGATTACAACAACCTTTTTAAAAATAGATTTAATCACAACTTGAAATCCAAAAAAAATCTTTCATTTGAAAGCTATAATTAACAGAAAGCAAACATTTTTCATTTCAAAAAAATCCAGTTTAAATTGCATTAATTTTGCTCGCTTGAAGTTCATGGTTGAAATTCGCGGACTTTCACTGCGCGAAACGTCCTATTCAAACCATATTATTATTTAAAATAAAACTCATCCAATTCAGTTCAAAAGTATTTTATAAAATGTTTATAAACTCATTTTAAAATGATTCTAACTTCAAATTCAATTATAACTCAAAATTGAATTTCTATTATTATAATATTAAAACAAATATTCTTAAAATATAGAATTTTGAAATCCAAACTTTCTTGATATCCATTATAAAAGTAAATAAGATCATTGGAATAATTAATTCGAGTTAAAAACGTCGTTTATATATCTAACTCGAATTCACTTTTGAATTTACTATTCAAAAACTATTTTAAATTAGAATAATCTATTTCAAATTCAAATATCTTTCAAATTCATTTTGACATTTTCAATAATTGTTTAAATTCATATCTATTTCATTTCCAAATCGTTTTGGATATAAAAATGTAATTTCCATTTTCATCTAATTTCACTTAAACGAATATATTTTCATTTAATATTCCAATGAAACGAGACTCAAATCAATACCCAAATTATTCCATATTTGTGGTGTCCATTTGTGTAAACAATTATAATAACAACCACAACAGTTATCATCCATCAAACAACAATTAAAATATAAGCATTATAATTGTTAACGCTTATACATACATAAACAGTATAAATAAAACTATAATAAATATCCGTCATTCACGAAGCAACCATAACAACCACAAGCAATCAATATATAATTAGTTGACGATCATAATAACTATTCAAGCTAAAAAGAGGTCTCGCAGTGATTTTTTTATCGTTTTAATAATAACTGTTTTTGAGTTAAATTAAACGTGGGCTTAATTTAGCCAAACATTCCAGCTAGCTCTAATCTCATCCAAATCAGTTTGTACACATAGCCTGCATCTGTCTGATCAAATAGTTTTCTTGTTTCGTCCAATTCTGAGTTCATACAAACAAGATATAATCGTTCGAACTTAGATAAATCAAATACGATAATTAACGAATTTAATTGTTAAGTTAATTAACTTAACCTCTTCTTCCCCACATCGTTCTTCACTGCTCCACCCCCACATTCACCTTTTGCCGCCACCAGAGACCCCTAGACGTCGCCGCCTCATACCACCACCACCGTTGTTCCATGGTACACCCACGACCGCGACCGCCCTCGTCTCCCCGACCGCTTGGAAATCGACCACGATCAGAAAACCTTCGAGCTTCCCAATCAAATGCCTCCTATCAGCTGGAGGTTCGTCGCCGCCACCGTTGGATGCACCAGCCTCCTCTCTTCCTCCTTCATTGTAACAACCCGGAAAATCTGAGCCAATTTAAAATTTTTAGTTTGGCTATTTTAGTGGATTTTAGATATTTAAGATAAATATTTTTAAGTAATAACGACGAAAAGTGTATTTGAATTGACGTTTGAAAATAAATATAATTATTTTTAATTATAAACAAGGCCTGAAATGGCACGGCAGTTTCAAAATTTGAATTAGAACTTTGACTGACTGTACAGGGTGCAAATTAAAACGGATTTTAGTGAAACCAAAAGTATTTAAATCTGTTTGTGAATATCTTTCTAACGAATCTGAAAAATCGAAGTTTCATAGCGGGAGTCAAAAGTTATGGCCAAATGAATTTTCAGAAAAGTCGCTATAGAATTTATATAGCTCGTGAAAATAGACATTTTGCAAACGACCTCAGAATTCGACGAAACCACTTTTGTTGGATCCAAGATGTCAAATTATTGCTAGGCTTCAAATTTCATAATTTTTGAAGTTATATGTGAGCGTGGCAAAGGAAAATGTGTTTGGTCGATTTCTGTTAAATTGGATCGACCAGAAAAGGGCCATTTTTCAAATGGTCTCAGAATTCGACGAAACTAGTTATGTTGGGACCATATCGTCAAAACATAGCTAGATTTATTTTTCTAGAATTTTTGGGATCAGTATCTGGCCCCGACAAATTGAAATGTACGTTCAAAACAAATATTGAATGATTTATATTTTAATTTGAAGAGAAACTGACTGAAACAGTCGAATGGGCCTATGAAACATATCCCATTGTGTTCGGAGTGGGGGTAATTAGCTAAAGACGACAGTCGTTGGGTTTGAAAAGGAGTTCGTTTAAGAAAACACTATTTTAAAATTTTAATAAAGCATCGACCAATAGAAATTTCCCATTCATAAATTTAAAAATATAAATATCCCTCAAAACCCTTGTTCTCTTCACGATCGACGGCGGCTACCAGTTCAAACCTTCCCGTCCACTTTCCGACCGCCACAGTAACCATTAGACCCCGACCCAGTTCAACCTTTTGAAGCCCTTCCCTCCCTCTTCAAATCCATATGAGTTTGACCCCCGATAGTTGAGTGGTTCTCGAGTTATGGGCCCACGAAGTGCCGTGCATCGATCGAGATTGTGCCACCACAGCTGCATCGATCCACGTGAAACCACCACGCGCCTGACCGCGATTCAAAGCTCTACGACGTGGCGAGGTCCGATTTTAACCTAGTGCAGTGGATTGGAGTATAATTCAAAACCTAGTTGTGACGGCAAGGAATTTCGCTCGATCCGAATCAGTCTTAAACCGATCTAGACCGTTCGAAACCCCTGATCGTTTTGAGAACAGGACAAAATAGAACGCAGACGAAAGAACATTTCATTGTTATTACAACAATTCCATCAGAATACAAGAATATACAGAGTATAATTGAATAAATTACATTCGACAAATATCAGAGATTACAATAAATTACATAGCAGCGGAAAATAATACAAAACACAACTGAAAGTAATACACGGATACAGAGCTTTCCGAGCATCGTTCCAGCTGTAAATCAGGATCCTGTGAATATAAATCTGCAAAACCAAAACTACTAGCCGCCCGTGTCGAAAATAAGGGCCCCCAGAGTTTAGGTTAAAACAATAAACTCTAGGTCAGTCATGTGACTGGTGTGAGAACTAAAACAGTTATTTAAAGCTTTACTTTAAAAGAGAGTAATTCAAGGGACCACGCCGTATAACACGGAACGGGTTTCCTTCCAAGAATACCAGTGCATAGAATAAACAACGCAATGCTTTTTCGAAAAATGAAGCTATTATAAGACCCAGGTCCCATCACACAATGCAACGCAAGCCGGAGAATAGGGTTTTCCCTTATAATAGACAAACATGTTTGGTACGTTTAAAACAAATCATTTGATACTATAATAAGTGTATAGTATCAAAACAATTTCAATCATAAATATAAATCATAGACGGCATGGGTACCATATATCATGTCGCCATACTAGGCTCTACAAATAAAACCGAAGTATCTCGTATTGGAAATTAGATTTCCGTCATGAGTCGAGGCAAGGGGCAAGCTCCTCTCCGCTTTCGAGACACTCTAGCAAATGCTCAGGACTACACACTCTGGGCAGCCACTTGGATCGGTTGGGCCGGTTCTCTCTTACGTTTGAGGATTAGTTATTCCTGAACACACGTTTCCCGGTCCTTACAGACCTAAAATCGAGGCGCCTCATTCCAACAACCACATAGGTGAAAAGTATATAAATGTCAGGGCTGGTAAGTCACTGACACCACCAAAGCTAGAAAGAAATGCCGTGTTCTCCCAACGGTCCGTATCCCGTTTTTGACTCATACCGAGGTGTGAGGCTCGCGAATTCACGTTATACACAAAGCTGCCACGTAGGCCGTGCTTTGATCATCAACCACAAGACTTTGCTTTTCAGCAGAAGCCTTGATCCATGCAACTCAGCGTGCCACACAGGCAATTCATGCCATGCGATTGATATCTATCGATATATAACCTCTAAGCTCGTACGTCTCAGAGAAGGGCGTTAAGCAAGAGAATAAATTCCCCGCCGCCAAACAGATATATATTTAATAGAAATCAATCAACACAGAATAAAATCTAATGTCAGACACACAATCCATTTACAAGTTCGTTCTGGGTCTGAACGAAACCGGAGGCACTTTCCTCGCATATCCATCGATCTCCAAGTACGTCTGGACGACCACTAACTGATTCCCTCATCTTGGGTGTACAGCCCAATCAAGATCATCAGCAATCACCCAAACGATGTGAAGACTTCCGGTCTTCCACCACCGTCTTCATCTTCGACTTATCGTCGAATCAGTTATTCAGAATGGGTATAAACCCGGCCTTTCCGAACAACCCGCGTATATTAAAAACAAATGTTACACAAACACAACACACGCCTCATTCCAATTCAGTAGCTACTAACCGTAAATCAACAAGAGAACAATTTCCCAAATATTAACCCCGAAGGCCGAAACCAACATCAGATCAATACCAGGAAACCATTCTTCTTAGCTAACCTACAACTAGTTTCTAACTTTCATATTCTTAGGGAAAGGTTCCCATTAATTTTATCCAAGATAAATTCTTTGAATTTATTCTTTAATCTTCCTTTGGATGTCATTTCAAACCAAATTATGGTTTTCCAAACTAGTCGAGATTAGCGAACCACACCGGAGTAATGATTTATTTTATTTCCCAATCCCAACCGATTCATCCCATGAAGCAAAACTGGTAATACTCCATATCTAACACCACGGTATTATCGGTAAATTTAATTACCATTTCACGTTCAAATCTAATTAAAGATTTAACTATCGCTCTAGAGAAAAATTGGTGATACTCCATTCTCGCTCATTTGCCAAATTAGATTATCAATTCACATTTCAATCTAATTGCAGATTCATTAAAACTCCTTTTACTGGGTTAAAGAACTAGTGTCATTTAAAACACAATTCACGATAAACCCACGAATCAATTCTATATAAAACCCATTTCAAATCCAATTTATTTATATAAAATAAATGGGTTGTTACTTTAGTTCTAAACTAGTTCATTTTGATAAAAATCTATTTTTATCTTTTCAAATATGGAATTTTTCATCCCAATTTTCCCCAAATCATTTCTTATGATTTTACACAAATAATTACTATTTTTAATAATTTTATCAAGGCCCGTACAGTCGATTTCCATCAACGGCCATCGAACTGCACTTACAACGACCTTTTCCAAATTTGATTTGGACGTATCTCTAAATCAAACCGTTAGATTTCAAATTTCTAATATTCGATAGAAAGCTCTTTTTGATACGAACCCGACGGTCCCGGTTTTAGGAGAATCCGACGGTCGGATCTCCCGTAATGTCCGTTCGAAGTTAATGGTCGAAATTTACGAACTGCCGCGGCGCGGCGCGTTCTATTCAGGCCATTATATAATATATATATATATATATATATATATTTCATCGATTCCTATTTGAAACGAATTTTATAAATAGTTTTAAATTCGTTTCAAAAACAATTTCAACCTTTATTTCAATTCAAATTAAAATTGAATTCTTCCTTATAAATTCGTTTTAAAATTCATTTCTATTCAATTCAAATTTCGATTCAATTTGAATTCATTTCAATTCGTTTTCAATTCAATTCGAATTGTTTTTCAGTTCAATTCGAATTCGTTTTCAATTCAATTCGAATTGGTTTTCAATTCAATTCGAATTCGTTTTCAATCCAATTCCAATTGGTTTTCAATTCAATTCGAATTCGTTTTCAATTCAATTCGAATTCGTTTTCAATTCAATTCGAATTGGTTTTCAATTCAATTCGAATTGGCTTTATATTCAATTCAATTCAAATTGGTTTTCTATTCGATTCAATTCAAATTGGTTTTCTATTTGATTCAATTCAAATTGGTTTTCTATTCGATTCAGTTCAAATTGGTTTTCTATTCGATTCAGTTCAAATTGGTTTTCTATTCGATTCAATTCAAATTGGTTTTCTATTCGAATCAATTCAAATTGGTTTTCTATTCGATTCCATTCAAATTGGTTTTCTATTCGATTCAATTCAAATTTAAAAATGAATATAATCGATATAAATATCGTTCGCGTCAAAATAGCGCATCTCTAATCAATACGGCTTTATATATTTAAATAATTCCATTATTTTATTCGACAAATGAATCTTTATTTTTGTCAACGCATGACTAATCTCAACGAATGAGTACTGTCCACGCGTGACAATTTTTGTTATTTAATAGATTTTATAAAAATTATGGTATCAATCGTTTGATTTCAAATCAGACTCCAACCGTAAATTAGTAAGAGAACGATTCCCTAAATATTAACCCCGAAGGCCGAAACCAACATCAGATCAATATCCAGGAGACCACTCATCTTATCTATTTTCCAGTTAGTTTCTAATTTTCTATATGATAAAGATGTAAATTTTATTGTTAAAATATTTCGTTCAACACATGACTAATCTCAACGGATGAGTACGGTCAACACATGAACCTTTATTTTATAAAGATAAAAATGTAGATTTTACTATAAAAATATTTCGTTCAACACATGACTAATCTCAACGGATGAGTACGGTCAACACATGAACCTTTATTTTATAAAGATAAAGATGTAGATTTTACTATAAAAATATTTCGTTCAACACATGACTAATCTCAACGGATGAGTACGGTCAACACATGAACCTTTATTTTATAAAGATAAAGATGTAGATTTTACTATAAAAATATTTTGTTCAACACATGACTAATCTCAACGGATGAGTACAGTCAACACATGAACCTTTATTTTATAATATTCTTTATTTTCTAAATTGGAATGAGGCCCAATCAATCACCATACAAAGTTAATTATATGGATTCCATACAACACATGTATATAATAGCAACGATAAATAATCAACCATCATCCAAAGTGCACCACACTGTATAAGCATCAAATATAGATATCTAACGCTTATAACAGCCTGTCGATCCATCGATCGACATACAACTAATTATTAGGATTAGTGTATGCCGTATTTTATCCCAATACCCGTGTGGAGTTTCAAACAATCAAACACAAATTTTATTTGTGCAGTTGGGTGATGTGTAAAATTTATCGTCCCAATCAATATCAGTCAAATCAGTGTATATAAACAAATCGGCCGATTTGTTTATAAATATTTATTTATTCACATTCACGTTAAAAATTATGTTTTTAACGATAATTAATTTATTTCAACACATGAATATATTTCATTATCCATTTCATATCAATTTCACAAACAAATTTCACAACACAACAATCAAACAAACAAGCCATCCATGGTCTGTGGATGACGGGTGTCGCGTGCTACTAAACACCGTCTGCATCCTAGTATATATATATAACTAGAAAAAGAAATTTAGAGTGAGAAATTCTCACCGAAAGCTATCCCAACTTCACGACACTTCATTTATAGAAATCTTCATCGTTCTCGCCTTTTTGTCACCTTCGTTGCTCGTATTCTCTACATATGTAAAAATCAAATTTTTACTTTGCTATTCAATATATAGAAATCGAATTTTTCCACCGCTACTATATAGGTAAAAATTATATTTTTCTAACGCTACTATATAAATAAAAATTATATTTTTCTAACGCTACTATATAGATAAAAATTATATTTTTCTAACGCTACTATATAGATAAAAATTATATTTTTATTCTATACAAAAATTGTATCTTTGTTATACTATCATATAAATAAATAAAAAATCACTTCTTTTTCATGCTACCAGTATGAAAATCTTTCCTTTAATATGCTACAAGCATAAAAATCATATTTTTATCAATGTAATACATATATAAAAATTCAAATTTTATCATTGTTTATTTAAATCAAAACTGAAAATAAAACATATTATTCACATTTAAAATCTGAAAATTATACAAATTAGCCATAGTAAAAAGTTACCATTCCCATTGTTTAAGTGGATAAACCCCGTCCCCTTTCATCTTCTTCTGGACTGAACTTGCTCAAACCGTCACTCCTAGAAAGGAGCCGTGACTACCATCAGCCGGAGCCACCAGGTACTGATCGAAGTTCGCCATATTGAAGAGCTCCACGTCATCGTTCTTCCCTTGCAACTGCGCCACGTTCGACTTGGCGTTGGAGGAGGAAGATGCGGCGTCAGGGGGGTTGCGCTACAGGGGGTCTCGCGGTTGAGGGCTTGCGGAGGATTGGGGTTCGGAGCGGGTTTTCAGAAAGGAGGTGAAGGAGATGAGCGAGGGGAGGTTGCGCGAGGAGGGAGGGAAGCATCGGTGGCACGACAGTCACCTGAGGGAGGAGGACGATGGAGATTGGGGAGGAGCAGCGTGTTCAATTTGGAAAAGGGGGCTCGGGCATCAGATTTAGGTTTAGAAAATATATAGGGGGCTTTATATACTTATATAATTTAATTACTTTACTCTCCTTCAAGTTGACTTTTCATTTGACCTCGAAATCGAGTCCACCGACTGTCGCCCCTAGCTAATTACCCCCATTCCGAACACAATGGGATATGTATCGTAGGCTGATTCGATCGTTACAATCAGTTTCCGTTAAAATCAACATATAACTCTATATATTGAATTTGAACGCGCATTTCAATTTACCGGGGTCACATACTAACTCTAAAAATTCCCGAAAAATATTTTCTAGCTTCGTATTGACGATACGGTCCTAACAAAACTAGTTTCATCGAATTCTGAGACCATTTGAAAAATGGCCAATTTCCAGTCGATTAAAATCAACTGAAACTGGTCAAACGCGTTTTCCTTTGCCACGCTCACATACTGATTCAAAAAATTACAAAATTTGAAATCTAGCAATAACTTGACATCACGGATCCAACAAAAGTGGTTTCGTCGAAATCCGAGGTCGGTTGCAAAATTCCCATTTTTAAGGGCTTGAAATTCCATAGCGACTATTCTGAAATTTCAACTGGACATATCTTTTTATCCCCGCTATGAAATCTCAATTTTCCGGATTCGTTGGAAAGATATTATCAATTAGATTCAAATATTTTTGGTTTCGCTAAAATCCGGTTTATTCTGCACCCGGTACATTCAATTGAAGTTTGAAATCGAGTTATCGAACTACCGCACCATTTTAAATTCCTTTTATAATTATAAATAATTATTTATATACTAACGACGACGTATATAATATATACATTCGAATTATATTCAAAATAAATTTCTCGTCTATATTATTTAAAATAATCCATTTTAAATGTTCAAACTTCGCTAAAATTGCCAAAATAAAAATTTTAAACTGGCCCAGATTTCCGGGTTATTACACTAGTTTTGAACACTTCTAAAAAGAGGT
The DNA here is from genome assembly GCA_030737875.1 of Allium sativum. NCBI lineage: Eukaryota > Viridiplantae > Streptophyta > Magnoliopsida > Asparagales > Amaryllidaceae > Allium > Allium sativum. The sequence continues at coordinate 971,578,272 of CM060915.1, read as the reverse complement.
ACGGCTGTTTTAATTTTAAACTATTTAATAGCACTTTAAAGCGCTACGGTTTTTGTTTTCACAATAAAAATCATATCTTTTTGCTATGTTGACGAAATTCATTGAAACAAGAGACGGCGGGACCGTGAGGATGTATTCTACATTCTAGAAGAGACCAGATATTTTTCTAAGCCTTCTACAATTTTTGGTGGAGTGGAACCCAATGTGAGATTTCTGAATTATAAACGATATGGAAAACAATGATGTATAAATTATATGGTCGATGTATGAGTTATATAAGCATTGTACACCTCATGTATAAGCGTTGTATAAGTTGTATGTTCGATGTATAAGTTATATATGCGTTGTAAAAATGATATATGCGTTGAAATAAATTGAAGTGATATTGAAATGAAATCGAAATATAGTAATATAGGTATATCTATATACATATATATACTCCCCTCGTCCACAGACCATGGACAATATATTTTGGTTGTGATAATGTTTGGATTATTGGTTGATGTGAAAATTTGGTGAATATCATGAGTGGTTGATTTGAAATGATTGATTATGGTTGAAATCCCAATAGGATTAGTATACGGGAAAATTCGTCTGCGTACGAACTAGATATTGAAAATCCTCATTGTCAAAAGCTGCGAGGCTTTAAGGCAGAGCGAGGAGCCGTACTAGGGACGGTCCGGGTTTTAACTACCCTGTCGTTATGCTACCGAAATTTTCTGAAATATTTCTATGTTTGATTCATATTCATGTGTTGAAATAAAATTCATGTGTTGAAATAAAATTCATGTATTGAAATAGATATTCATGTGTTGAATAAAAATTCATATGTTGAATGAAGTTCATGTATTGAATAAATCTTTGAAAAATAAAAATAACATTTTTATCATATATATAGATTACATAAAATATTAGTGTTTTAAATAAATTGTTTTAACACCAAAAATAACATTTTTACCTTATGTATAAACTATATAAAATAATCGTGTTTTGAAATAAATTGTTTTACAATAAAAATCACATTTTTATGATATAGATGAACTATTAAAATAGAAATTCATGTGTTGAAATAAAATTCATGTGTTGAATAGAAATTCATGTGTTGAAATAAAATTCATGTGTTGAATAGAAATTCATGTGCTGAATAGAAATTCATGTGTTGAAATAAATAGCTGTTGGATAAAAATATTGTTTTTATCAAATATGTGAAATGAATATGGTTTTGAAATCGAAAAATGAATTATATATATATATATATGTATATAATTGAAATAAATCGAATAACGAAGCTATAGTTCGTGTTTTGAAACCGTGATTTCAAACGATTAGTGCGGGAGATCCGACAATCGGATTTTCCCGAAACCGAAACCATTGGGTTCGCTTTGGAAATATCTTTCCAACGACACCAACTTTGTGAAGATCCAACGGTTGGATTGTCTGGAATGTTTAATTCAAATCTGAAGAAAAACAGCGCCAAAATAGATTATATTTATATGTATATACAAATACGAATAAATTAAATCGAATAACGACGTTGTATTTCGTATTTTGAAATCGTAACTTCAAACGATTAGTGCGGGAGATCCGACCGTCGGATTTTCCCAAAACTAAAACCGTTGGGTTCGTTTTGAAAAGATCTTTCTAATGATATAAAATTTGTGAAGATCCAATGGTTAGATTTTCAGATATGTCTAAATCAAATATAAAATTTGTGAAGATCCAATGGCCTGAAGCGTCGTTTGAATGAATTGGCTATTTTTAATTGAATAAAAATAGCGATAAATCGTTATAAAATATTATATATGATATGGAATGGAAATAAACCGATTTTTCCCGGTTTATTGGGTATTTGATGGTTGAATGTGTTTGGCGTGAAAATTACATTTAAGAACAGAATAATTGATGTCGAATAATTTGACCATTGAAATGTATTGATTTAAATTCTAAATATACGTGAATTATTTGAAAAGGCCGAGTTAAATCTCATTTCAAATAATTGATCGGCGATAAGAAGTCGACGATGAAGACGGTGGTTGAAGACCGGAGATCTTCACCTCGGTTAGATGATAACTGATGTCTTGATTGGGAGGCATCCCGAAATATAGATAATTAGTGGTGATCGTCCAGACGTACTTGGAGATCGATGGATATGCAAGGTATATGGTGCCTTCGGTTTCGTTCAGACCCAGAACGAACTTGTAAATGGACTGCGTCTCTGACATTGGATTTTGTTCTGTGCTGATTGATCTCTATTAAATATATATCTGTTTGGCGGCGGAGAATTTATTCTCATGCTTAATGCCCTTCTCTGAGACGTACGAGCTCAGAGGTTATATATCGATAGAAATCAGTCGCATGCAGTGAATTGCCTGTGTGGCATGCCTAAGTGGCAGATGATCAAGGCTTCTGTTGAAAAGCAAAGTCTTGTGGTTGATGATCAAAGCACAGCCTGTGTGGCATAGCTTTGTGTATAACGTTGATTCGCGAGCCTCACACCCTGGTATGAACTAGAAATGGGAGAGGACCTCAGGGAGGGCATGCGTTTCCTTCTAGCTAGGGTGGTGTCAGTGACCTACCAGCTCTGACATTTATATTATTTTCACCAATGTGGTTGTTGTTGTTGCGGGGTGCCTTGGATATATCGGTGACTATGTGGAGCCGATGGAGTCATTTGGCTCATTGACGCCCCAAAGGGCGGGGAAACGCAGTGTTCAGGCATTTTAATCCATATCGGTGGATCGGCCCTGTCGCTCCTAGGGTCACTCGAGCTCTAATCCTGAGACACGGGCTAGAGCATCTCGAATTCGGTAAGTAGGGGTGTAAACGGGTCGGACCGAACCGGACGGAGGTGTGTCCAAGCTCTGTCCTATAAGAATTCGGACGGACATGGACCGGACATCATATAGCCTCGGACCGAGCCGGACAACGGATTGTCCTGTCCGATATAATAGAAAAACATCATCGGACAGAAAACTAGTGTGTCCAAGCTCTGTCCTATAAGAGAATCGGACGGACACGGACCGGACACCTTATAGCTTCGGACCGAGCCGGACTGTCCTGTCCGATATACAGCCCTATCGGTAAGGACTATCTTTTTCCTTGGTTCATGACGGAAATCCAATTTCCAAATACGACACTGTGCGGTTTTGATTGTATACCTATATATGGCGACATGATATATGGTACCCATGCTGTCTATGATTGATATTTATGATTGAAGTTGTTTTTGAAACATATAAACACTAGTAATAATATCAAATGATTTGTTTTGCTCGTATCAAGCATATTTTGGCCATTATAAGGTAAAACTCTATCCTCCGGTTTGCGTTGCATTGTGTGATGGGAACTGAGTCTTATAATGGCTTCATTTTCATAAAAAGCATTGCGATGTTTAAAAGATTTACTTGTTTTAAAGCACTGTCAATCCAATGGAGTAAACCCGTTCCGCGAAAGTGGCGTGGTCCTGTGATTAGCCATATTATAAGATTTGTTTGGTAGATTTCTCATACCAGTCCAATGACTGACTCGTAGTTTCACTTGCAAACTCGGGTGCCCCCTTTTTTTCTACACGGGCAGCCTTGTATTCAGGTTTTAGCTGGCTCTTTCTGGATAGCTGGAGCTGAAGATGGATTCTATCATTTATCTCTTTTTATGTTGTTTAGCTCCTGTTGTACATATTATGTTTTGTTTTCCACAGTAGACATTTATGTATAGCTGAACTGTATTTTGTACTAAGTACGATCCTGTATGTTGTGTAACTATGATGATTATGTTTATCCAGTGCATTCTATTGTACATTATCTGGTGTATTTATTTATTTCTGTTTTTGTTTATGTGTTATATTCCAAAGATTACCCTTGCCACCGTCGTACGGGGTTTTGGGGTCGTCACAATGTGGTATCAGAGCTTTGGTTAAGCTTAGTTCTGGAATATAACATATTAACGAACTCGTCAGAAATAGAATCAGTAGTGTTCTAGGACGAATAACCCATTACAGATAGGATCAATAATATCCTAGTATGAGTATAGCAGAATGAAATACACCTCGATAAGCACATTTACATTAATGTATATGTCTCTATGCTTTAAAAATACCTTTTCTGTTGGCCTAACATTTTGTCTGCTATTTGCAGACATTGAAAAATGAGTGGCAGAAGTAGAAGAGGTAGGGAAGAACCATATATTGAGGCTCTACTAATTAAGTATCGAAATATGGGTGGGGTACCGTTCTCAGGCAATGAATCTATTATTCAAACTCAAGCCTGGATATGCTCTACTGAGAAAATTTTTGAACGTTCAAAGTTGAGAGATGATCAGAAAAGATTACTGCCATCTTGGGCACTCAAAGATGAAGCTTTATTCTGGTGGGATTCGATTATTAAGGATAATCTAGAAGGTAATATTACCTGGGATCGATTTAAAGAGATTTTCAATGAAAGATTTATTCCTCCAGAAGCAACTGAGCGGTCATGTGATGATTCTGTTATCTGATACAAGGGGATATGAGAATTCCAGAATATCGTAAGAAATTTAATGAACTTTCTCATTTTGCCCGGCATCTAATTGAAAATCCAAAGAGGAAGAATCTGAGATTTATTAACGGGCTTCAAAGAAAGTACCAAAGTAGAGTGATGGGGCATGTGAAGCTCTCTTTTTCTGAAATGATATACATGGCTTATCAGTATGAAGATCTCCATAAGAAAGGTCTTTTGAACGACGAAGAGGAAGTCAGTTCTGGTAACAAAGGGGGAGTCTGAAGCTGATAGTCCTGAGGCCAGTGCGATGCCTGAGGTGAGTAAGAAGCCCAAAGCCAAGAGGAAAGGGTTAAATCTGAGAAAGGGCCAGTAACGACTGCCATATGCAGTAACTGCAAGAAGCCAGGGCATTTGGCGATAAACTGCGGACCCTTAAAGAAGCGATTAAAAGGTGGACTTCAATCTAAGAAGGGATTTCAAGAGAATCGAAAGTGCAGTCAATGCCATCAGGGCGGTCATCTTTCAAAGGCTTGCCAGCTATTCAAGAAACCTGAAAAGGTTCATGTAAATGAAGTGGCATAAATGCCTGCATCTCATCTGGTCAGGAAAGGTCTGATGTTTTGGAAGATACGCTTAATGTCAAAAACATTCCAGTTAAAGTACTGTTTGATACAGGCGCGTTATGAAGCTTTATTGCAAAGAATGCAGTTAAAAAATTGAATTTGAAATTGAAAAATCTCAAAGAACCCATCGCTATCCATAATCTGGTTGGGGGTTCCCTCAATCTTAGTTGGATTTGTGGGGTGCCTGTCTCTTTTTCCTGTTATAAGTTCCCTACCATCTCGATCGTCATGAATTTTACTGAATTTGATCTATATTTTGGGATTGGATTGGTTAACCAAATACGAAGCAGAGGTTAAATGTGCCGAGAGAATTGTTAAGGCGAAGGCCCAATTAGGGAACTATATAACCATACCATGCGAAGGTCCGAATTCAAATAGAAAAGACTTTTGGTCAACTCTTGATGTTTCTCCTGCTCAAATAGAAAATATCCCTATAGTCACAGAGAATATTTCGGACATCATAAAAGATATTCATGTCATAAAGAATTATGCAGATGTGTTTGAAGAAGTTGTTAGCTTACCTCCGAAGAGAGAAATTGATTTCAAGATCGCTTTAATTCCGAATGCAAGGCCAGTAGTGCACGTTGTTCGGAGAATGACTCTAAAGGAGAAAGAAGAATTAGATAATCAAACTCGACAGCTTGTACGGAAGGGTATGATCAGGCCTAGTTTCTCTGATTGGGGAGCAGCAGTGGTGTTTGTCCCAAAGTCAGATGGTACTCTTCGACTATGTGTGGATTATCATGACTTGAACAAGCAGACATTAAAGAACAAATATCCATTGTCGCGGATTGATGATTTGCTGGATCGATTGAATGGTGCACAAGTATTTTTAAGGATGGACCTAGCTACAGGCTACCATCAGCTTCGTATTGCCGAAGAGTGTGTTCCCATGACAGCAATCAGAGGTCCCGATTTGTTCTATGAGTGGTTAGTAATGCCGTTCGGCTTATGTAACGCTCCTTCCTATTTTGTGGATTTAATGAATCAAGTATTCCACGATGTCTTGAATAAATTTGTTCTGGTTTTCATTGATGACATATTAATCTTCTCTAAGTCAGGGAGCGAGCACGCGGAACATTTGGAACAAGTGTTAGAAATTCTGCGAAAGAATGTCTTGAAGGCCAAACTTTCCAAATGTATATTCTAGCAAGAAGAAGTCAAGTTTCTGGGCCATGTTGTATCAAAAGAAGGAATTTCTGTGGATCCCGGTAAAATCACCGCTATTCAAAATTGGAAGCAGCCTAGTACTCCCACAGAAGTTCGAAATTTTCTTGGATTAGCTAGTTATTATTTGAAGTTCGTTAAAGATTTTTCGAAGATATCTAGTTCCTTAACAAATCTTACCAAGAAGCACGCAAGATTCAAGTGGACTCCCGAATGTGAGGAGGCTTTTCAGAAGCTAAAATTAAGATTAACAACTGCTCCAGTGTTAACGATTATCGATGACAATCAAGACTTAAAAGTCTGGACAGATGCCTCTAGAGAAGGCCTTGGTGCAGTATTAATGCAAAGAGGTCAAGTAGTTGCTTATGCCAGCCGTCAGCAGAAACCGCATGAGAAAAATTACGTTACTTATGATCTTGAGTTGTTAGCCATTGTATTTGCTTTGAAAATCTGGAGGCACTATCTTTTAGGTGAGAAATTTGAACTGTATACAGATCATCAGTCGCTAAAGTATCTGTTCACCCAGAAAGACTTGAATCTGAGGCAGCAACGTTGGCTAGAGTTTCTTACAGCATATGATTTTGAGATTTTGTACACTCCAGGGAAAGCCAATGTTGTGGCCGATGCGCTAAGTAGAAAGAATGTGATGATCGCCAGTTTTATTATTACGACTACATTGATTGATAAAATATCTGCTCTTCAGAAGGACGATCACTTCATTCATAGGATCAGAGAAAGAATACAGAAAGGCGAACCCTTGAGTTTCCAGATTGATAACCAAGGAGTTCTAAGGCTAAAGGGTAGAATTTGTGTTCCTAACATTTCTGAGCTCCGGAGGGAAGTACTGGATGAATGCCACAAGTCAAAGATGAGTATCCATCCAGGAGTGAGCAAAATGTATAATGATATTAAGCGTACATTCTGGTGGAGGTCGATGAAGAGAGACATTTCCTTATATGTTAGCAAGTGCTCTACTTGCCAACTAGTCAAAAGCGACCAACAGAAACTTGCCAGATTGTTGCAACCGCTGGACATTCCAGGTTGGAAGTGGGAACATATTTCCATGGACTTCATAGATGGTTTTCCCAGAACCAAGAAAGGAAATGACAGTATTTGGGTGATCGTAGATCGCTTCACGAAGACCGCCCATTTTATACTTATCAGGTCCAATAGAACAGCTCAAAATCTAGCACAGATTTATTTCAAGGAAATTTTTAGGCTACATGGAGTGTCGACCAGTATAGTTAGTGATAGAGATCCAATATTTACTAGCAAATTCTGGGAGGCATTTCAAGTAGAACTGGGAACGAAACTGAACTTGAGCACCGCTTATCATCCTCAGACAGATGATCAGACTAAGAGGGTGAATCGTATACTGCAAGATTTATTGCGGGCTTGTGTTCTTGATTTTGGTGGATCATGGGAAGACCATTTGCATTTGGCTGAGTTCTCATACAACAACAGCTACCAAGCGAGCCAAACAATGTCACCATTCGAAGCATTGTATGGTAGACCGTGCCGGTCTCCTGCTTGTTGGGTTGAACCTGGTAATAGGCTTGTATTGGGACCAGATATGATTTGCGAAGCTGCGGATAAAGTCGATTTTATTAAGAAACGATTGCTAGCAGCTCATAGCCGACAGAAGAGCTATGCAGACTCGAGCAGGAGGGATTTAGCATTTGCTGTTGGTGACTATGTGTATCTATGGGTTTCTCCGATGAGAGGATTAATTCGATTTGGCAAAACTGGGAAGTTGGCGTCCAAATTTACTGGTCCATTCCCTATACTTGAACGGATTGGAACTCTCGCTTATAGGGTTCAATTGCCTGATTGGTTGCCTGGAGTACATGATGTATTTCACGTATCTCAACTTCAAAAGCATGTACATGATCCAGACTTGATCGTGGAAGAAGCAGCACAATGGGATATAGAAATTACTCCAGAATTGGCTGTGAGAAGAGAACCGCTAAAGATAATTGGCAAATAAACCAAAGAACTGAGGAACAAGAAGGTTCACTTAGTCAAAGTGCAATGGAGTGGAGATCCACGAGATTGTACTTGGGAATCTGAGGAGAGTATTAAGAAAGCCTATCCTAAGTGCAGGGTGGATATCTCTGATTGACTCCGGTGCAAGGTACATTTACCATATTTTGCATTTCCATTTTGTTCTCTACTTTGTTGTTATTTTCTTTTCATGGATGTAAACTTTTAATTCTATAGTCTGAATGATTTTAAAAGAGTATATGAATTAATTAGTATATTTTTGAAAAGTTAAGAACAAATTGATTGTTGTTTGTGTTGTGTGATAGTGGATCTGATTAATTAAATTATTAGAACGATAGTTAATTTAATCAAGAAGTGAATGATGGTAAATTTGTGCAATTAAATCAAGTATTGAACTGATTTAAAAATAGAGAGAAATATATACATGTGCATTACGTATGTTTGAACAGGTAAATGGATTAGCTGTTGAGTAAAGAATTTATTTGCGTGCCCGACAAATAGGTAAACCTTAATGAGTTGGATGCGCAATTTTGTTATTATATCAACTCCTGTGGATGCCATTGGATGCGAAGTGCTAGTTGTTCTGTGTGTAATAAAAAATGTCGCCATAGGATAGTAGCAATTAATTTTGAACTACACTACATGACATACTTCTTGAAGATAGGCATACTTCACCATATACCACATAAGCATTTGGGGCTTTTGTGACGAGGTTAAAGATTTACCATACGAGTGAGAGGCTTGTATGGAGATGACTACATATTACATGTTGAACTGATGACTGATATGGGCCATATAAAATGTAACGGTAAAATTGCAAAATTAATAAAAACCCCACACAGGTCTGGAGATGACAATAAACAAATCTCTCTGGTCATTAAGGCACAAAAACCATTTATAGGGTGACGAGAATTTATTCTTTGGAGTTATGATCTATACACACTCCCCTGTGGACACTGGAATATATCACTATAAATATATGCATGCATATTAGGATTTATTGGGTACCTAATACGACCCAATAAATTTCCAAACCCCTCCCCGTACAAAGGAGGTTATGGTGAAATTTTTCGAAAATTTAGGGTGTTAGCCAAATTTTTGAAGAATTTGAAAATTCTTAAAAACTGAAAAGTTGAAGAATGGAAGCCAGGATGAAAGTTGAGTTGGTTAATTAAACAAATTTCGACTTCGTTCCTTTTCGAGGACGAAAAGTTTTAAGTAGGGGAGATTGTAACAACTCGGAAAATCCGAGCCAATTTAAAATTTTAATTTGGCTATTTTAGATATTTAAAATAAATTATTTTAAATAATAATGACGAAAAGTATGTTTGAATCGACGCTTGAAAATAAATATAATTATTTTTAATTATAAACAAGGCCTGAAATTGCGCGACAGTTTGAAAATTTGAATTCGAAATTTGACTGACTGTATCGGGTGCAAATTAAAACGGATTTTAGTGAAACCAAAAATATTTAAATCTGTTAGTGAATATCTTTCTAAGAATATGAAAAATCGAAGTTTCATAGCGGAAGTCAAAAGTTATGGCCAAATGAATTTTCAGAAAGAGTCGCTACAGAATTTATATAGTCCATGCAAATAGACATTTTGCAACGACCTCAGAATTCGACGAAACCACTTTTGTTGGATCCAAGATGTCAAATTATTGCTAGGTTTCAAATTTCATAATTTTTGAAGTTAGTATGTGAGCGTGGCAAAGGAAAATGTGTTTGGTCGATTTCTGTTAAATTGGATCGACCAGAAAAGGGCCATTTTTCAAACGGTCTCAGAATTCAACGAAACTGGTTTTGTAGGGATCGTATCGTCAAAACATAGCTAGATTTATTTTTCTGGAATTTTTGGGATTAGTATATGGCCCCGGCAAATTGAAATGTACGTTCAAAACAAATATTGAATGGTTTATATTTTAATTTGAAGAGAAACAGACTAAAACAGTCGAATGGGCCTACGAAACATATCCCATTGTGCTCGGAGTGGGGGTATTTAGCTAAGGGCGACGGTCGTTGGGTTTGAAAAGGAGTTCGTTTAAGAAAACACTATTTTAAAATTTTAATAAAGCATCGAACAATAGAAATTTTCCATTCATAAATTTAAAAATATAAAAATCCCTCAAAACCCTCGTTCTCTTCACGATCGACGGCGACTACCAGTTCAAACCTTCCCGTCCACTTTCCGACCGCCACAGTCACCATTAGACCCCCAACCAGTTCAACCTTTTGAAGCCCTTGCCTCCCTCTTCAAATCCGTATGAGTTTGACCCCCGATAGTTGGGTGGTTCTTGAGTTCTGGGCCCACGAAGTGCCGCCGCGTCGATCGAGATTGTGCCACCATCGCCGCATCGATCCACGTAAAACCACCACGCACCTGACCGCAATTCGAAGCTCTACGACGTGGCGAGGTCCGATTTTAACCTAGTGCAGCGGATTGGAGTATAATTCAAAACCTAGTTTTGAATGCTTCTAAAGAGAGGTACGGCTGTTTTAATTTTAAACTGTTTAATAGCACTTTTAAGCGCTAAGGTTTTTGATTTCACAATAAAAATCATATATTTTTGCTATGTTGATGAAATTCAGTAAAACAAGAGACGCCGGGACCGTGAGGACTTCTTCTACATTCTAGAAGAGACCAGATATTTTTCTGAGCCTTCTACAATTTTTGGTGGAGTGGAACCCAATGTGAGATTTCTGAATTATAAACAATATGGAAAACAACGATGTATAAATTATATGGTCGATGTATGAGTTATATAAGCGTTGTACACCTCATGTATAAGCGTTGTATGTTCGATGCATAAGTTATATATGCATTGTAAAAATGATATATGCATTGAAATAAATTGAAATGAAATCGAAATATAGTTATATACGTGTATATATATATATATATATACTCCCCTCGTCCACAGACCATGGACGATATATATTGGTTGTTATATTGTTTGGATTATTGGTTGATGTGAAAATTGGTGAATATCATGAGTGGTTGATTTGAAATGATTGATTGTGGTTGAAATCCCAATAGGATTACTATATGGGAAAATTCGTCTGTGTACGAACTAGATATTGAAAATCCCCATTGTCAAAAGCTGCGAGGCTTTAAGGTAGAGCGAGGAGCCGTACTAGGGACGGTCCCAGTTTTAACTACCCTGCCGTTATGCTGCCGAAATTTTCTGAAATATTTCTGTGTTTGATTCATATTCATGTGTTGGAATAAAATTCATGTGTTGAATAGAAATTCATGTGTTGAAATAAAATTCATGTGTTGAAATAAAATTCATGTGTTGAAATAGATATTCATGTGTTGAATAGAAATTCATGTGTTGAATGAAGTTCATGTATTGAATAAATTCTTTGAAAAATAAAAATAACATTTTTATCATATATATAGATTATATAAAATATTAGCGTTTTAAATAAATTGTTTTAACACCAAAAATAACATTATTAGCTTATGTATAAACTATATAAAATAATCGTGTTTTGAAATAAATTATTTTACAATAAAAATCACATTTTTATGATATATATGAATTGTTAAAAATAGAAATTCATGTGTTGAAATAAAATTCATGTGTTGAAATAATATTCATGTATTGAAAAGAAATTCATGTGTTGAAATAAATAGCTGTTGGATAAAAATATTGTTTTTTATCAAATGTGTGAAATGAATATGGTTTTGAAATCGAAAAATGAATTATATTTATATATATATATATATAATTGAAATAAATCGAATAACGAAGCTGCAGTTCGTGTTTTGAAACCGTGATTTCAAACGATTAATGCGGGAGATCCGACCATCGGATTTTCCCCAAACCGAAACCATTGGGTTCGCTTTGGAAATATCTTTCCAACAGCACCAACTTTGTTAAGATCCAACGGTTGGATTGTCTGGAATGTTTAATTCAAATCTGAAGAAAAATAGCGCCAGAATAGATTATATTTATATGTATATATAAATGTAATTAAATTAAATCGAATAACGACGACGCTGCAGTTCGTATTTTGAAATCGTAACTTCAAACGATTAGTGCGGGGGATCCGACCGTTGGGTTTTCCCAAAACTGAAACCGTTGGGTTCTTTTTGAAAAGATCTTTCTAATGATATAAAATTGGTGAAGATCCAACGGTTAGATTTTCAGATATGTGAAAATCAAATCTGAAGAAAACAGCGCCACGGCCGCGTTATGGCCTGAAGCGTCGTTTGAATGAATTGGCTATTTTTAATTGAATAAAAATAGCGATAAATCATTATAAAATATTATATACGATATGGAACGAAAATAAACCGAATTTTCCCGGTTTATTGGGTATTTGATGGTTGAATGTGTTTGGAATGAAAATTATATTTAAGAACAAAATTATTGATGTCGAATAATTTAACCATTGAAATGAATTGATTCAAATTCTAAATATACGTGAATTATTTGAAAAGGCCGAGTTAAATCTCATTTCAAATAATTGATCGGCGATAAGAAGTCGACGATGAAGACGGTGATTGAAGACCGGAGATCTTCACCTCGGTTGGATGATAACTGATGTATTGATTGGGAGGCATCCCGAAATATAGATAATAAATGGTGATCGTCCAGACGTACTTGGAGATCGATGGATATGCGAGGTATGTGGTGCCTCCGGTTTCGTTCAAACCCAGAACGAACTTGTAAATGGACTGTGTCTCTGACATTGGATTTTGTCCTCGGCTGATAGATATCTATTAAATATATATTTGTTTGGCAGCGTAGAATTTATTCTCTTGCTTAACGCCCTTCTCTGAGATGTACGAGCTCAGAGGTTATATATCGATAGAAATCAGTCGCATGGAGTGAATTGCCTGTGTGGCATGCCTAAGTGGCAGATGATCAAGGCTTCTGTTGAAAAGCAAAGTCTTGTGGTTGATGATCAAAGCACGGCCTGTGTGGCATAGCTTTGTGTATAACGTTGATTCGCGAGCCTCACACCCCGATATGAACCAGAAACGGGAGAGAACCTCAGGGAGGGCATGCGTTTCCTTCAAGCTAGGGTGGTGTCAGTGACCTACCAGCTCTGACATTTATATTATTTTAACCTGTGTGGTTGTTGCTGTTGCAAGGTGCCTCGGATATATCGGTGACTGTGTGGAGACGATGGAGTCATTTGGCTCATTATCGCCCCAAAGGGTGGGGAAACGCAGTGTCCAGGCATTTTAATCCACATCGGTGGACCAACCCTGTCGCTCCTAGGGTAACTCGAGCTCTGATCCTGAGACATGGGCTAGAGCGTCTCGAATTCGGTAAGGACTATCATTTGCCTTGGTTCATGACGGGAATCCAATTTCCCAATACGATACCGTGCGGTTTTGATTGTATACCTATATATGGCGACATGATATATGGTACCCATGCCGTCTATGATTGATATTTATGATTGAAGTTGTTTTTGAAACATATAAACACTAGTAATAATATCAAATGATTTATTTTGCTCGTATCAAGCATATTTTGGCAATTATAAGGTAAAACTCTATCCTCCGGTTTGCGTTGCATTGTGTGATGGGAACTGAATCTTATAATGGCTTCATTTTTATAAAAAGCATTGCGATGTTTAAAAGATTTACTTGTTTAAAGCACTGGCAATCCAATGGAGTAAACCCGTTCCGCGAAAGTGGCATGATCCTGTGATTTGCCATATTATAAGATATGTTTGGTAGATTTCTCATACCAGTCCCATGACTGACTCGTAGTTTGTTTCGCTTGCAAACTCGGGTTCCCCTTTTTTCTACACGGGCAACCTTGTGTTCAGGTTTTAGCAGGCTCTTTCTGGATAGCTGGAGCTGAAGATGGATTCTATCATTTATCTCTTTTTATGTTGTTCAGCTCCTGTTGTACATATTATGTTTTGTTTTCCGCCATAGACATTAATGTATAGCTGAACTGTATTATGTACTAAGTATGATCCTGTATACTGTGTAACTCTGATGATTATGTTTATCCAGTGCATTCTATTGTACATTATCTGGTGTATTTAATTATTTCTGTTCTGCTGTTTTTGATTATGTGTTATATTCCAAAGATTACCCTTGCCACCATCGTACAGTGTTTTGGGGTCGTCACATTCATGTTTTCCCCTTTACCTAACAACGCCGCTAGCTCCTCCAATCATTCAAAACTCGACCACAACCCGACCTAAAAGTTCACCCAAATTTAGCTCCAAACTACGACCGCCACGGTCGACTTAAGGCCGACCGACCAACTACAAAGTTGTAGCCCAGCCTCCCCTCTTCGACTTCCTAGTCGACTCCTCTGGCCAACTCTTTATCGTTTGCACGTAGTTCTAGATCAACTGAAAGTAGCATGTCTTACTTTGAGGCCAGATTTACACCAAACCACTACACCAATTGCCACCAAATTTTTGCTGCAGATAGTACTCGACATGCACTACAATTTTCTAGTTGGACCTTTCCTCCATTTCTCACTTGTTTGGAGGACAAATTAACAGTATGAAATGGACTTATTTGCAAATTATGGAAGATGAGATTTGGGATTTAGGTTTAGGAAATGTTGAGGGGTATTTATTGGTTGAATATTTTCAGTTTGTTATTATTCTATTTGATTATTATATTACCCGATGCCATTGCTATCTCCTATTGACGTTTATAAATTCTCATGGGCACATGCAGACTCTATTTGCGGTGAAAATTGATAAACAACTGTGGTTAGTCATTACGGTCCCAATGAAACTTGTTTCATTGAAATCCGACTCCATTTGTCAAATAGAGTTAGTTTGCGTTCAAATTATAGATTAATTATACATACATATTTACATTGAACATTTATATCTATCACAACCACATACTAACTCCGATTGATCCAAAATTTGGAATCTTACAATAATTTACCATTTCGAATCTGATAAAATTGGTTCTTTGAAATCCAAGATCGTTTGCAAAATGACTATTTTACCATATTCAATTAAATCAATAAAATATAATTTAAATTCAAAATATTCAAATCTATTAATCATAAAATATTGTTATCTTATATATATGTATTCAAATAAAACTTCATATAGCTTCAGAACAAACTATGTTAGATTTTAAACTCAATATGTCACACATTGAATTTCCCCAATCTCCGAAGAGACGAAAAAACATGGATTGTTTAAGAACACGACACATCATAACACTGAACAATATAATTTTTCATTGTTATTACAACAATTTACATCAGAGTACAAATAATAAATGTTACACAACGGAAAAATAATATCATAGATTAAAATACATAGCAGCGAAAATAAAAATGTACAAATACAATGCGTAGCAGACCTACATCATCTAACGTAACTGAAAGAAATACACGGATATAAAGCTTTCAGAATATAGCTCCAACGGTAAACCAGGATCCTGTTAAATAAACATCTGCAAAACCAAAACTACTAGCTGCCCGTGTGGAAAATATGGGCACCCGGAGTTTAGGTGAAAACAACAAACTCTGAGTCAGTCATGGGACTGGTGTGAGAACTTAAAACAGTTATTAAAACTTTACTTTAAAATAGGGTAAATCACGGGACCACGCCGTATGTCACGGAATGGGTTTACTCCCATGAACATTCTGAAATAAAACAATTTATAAACAACGCATTGCATTTTGAAAACTGAAGCTATTATAAGTCTCAGGTCCCATCACACATTGCAACGCAAGCCGGAGGATAGAATTTTACCTTATAATAGCTAAACATGCTTGATATGTTTAAAAACAAAGATTTGATATTATTATAAGCGCATAGTGTATAAAACAACTTTGAATATAAATGTATCAATCAAAGACGGCATAGTACCCCATCCAACTATGTCGCCATATAGGTTTACAACTAAAACCGAAAAGTCGCGTATTAGAAATTGGATTTCCATCATGAGTCAAGGCAAGAGATGTTCTCCTTACCAATTTCGAGCCATCTCTAGCGGGATGCCCAGGATCAACACACGTGACCCTTGGATCCTGCAGGGCCGGTCCCCTCTTACTTTTGCGGATTAGTTACTCCTGAATAATACGTTTTCCGGTCCTATTGTACCTATCACTTGAGCCTTTTAGTCATCTCTATATCCGAGGCGCCTCGCATTCCTTTAACCACATAAGTAAAATGTCTGGGCTTCATACCAAGAGACCACTTCTAGCTAGAAAGAAACGTATGCACTCGTTGCACGCCTTATCCTGCTTTTGACACATATCGGTGTGTGAGGCTCATGAATTATCCCTATACAGAAAGCTGTGCTAATTAAAGTCATGCTTTGGTCATCATCCACAAGGCCCTACTTTTCAACAAAAGCCGTGGTCATTTGCATATTAGCATGCCACATTGACAATTCATGCCACACAACTGATATCTATCAATATATAACCTCTAATCTCGTACGTCTCAGAAAAGTGTGTTAAGCAAGAGAATAATTAAATTCTACGCCACCAAACAGATACATATTTAATAGAAATCAATCAATACAGAACGACATACAATGTCGGACATATAATCCATTAACAAGTTCGTTCTGGGTCTGAATGAAACCGAAGGCACCTTATTCCTCATCCTGCATGTCCAATACTGGAGAGAGGTCCTCGCATATCCGGTCGATTTCCAAGTACGTTTGGAAAACCACCACATATAACCTCAACTTGGGTGTACTTTCCAAGTGAGACATCACCAATGGCCCAAATGATGTGAAGATCTCCGGTCTTCAACCACCATCTTCATTTTTGAATTTCAATCGTCATAACAGGTATTCAGAATGGATTGAACCCGGTTTTTTCGAATAACTAGCGCTCTTTATAATCATGTGATAAATACACAAATATAACACACATCTCAATACAATCCATAATATTATTTTATTTAAATATTCATTATCTTTGGGAAAGGTTCCCATTAATTTTACCAAAGATAAATCCTTTTAAACTTGTTGTTTAATCTTCCTTTGGATATCATTTTCAAAAGATTATATTATACAACTAGTTGAGATTATCGAGCCTTACCGAAGTAATCATTCATTTTATTATTCCCAATCCCAACAAATTCATCCTATGGAGAAAAACTGGTGGTACACCATATCTAACACCCATCGTGTTATCGATACATTTAATTACCATTTAACGTTTTAAATCTAATTAAAGATTTAACTATCGCATGGAGTAAAACTGGCGGTATTCCATCTCGAATTTGATAAATTTAATTATCCCATTCTCATTTCAATCTAACTAAAGATTCATTAAAACTCTAGCTCAGTTTTAATCTCAAAAATCACTATTTAATGATTATTAAACTTCAGAAAATTTATCCTGTCTTTAATTGGGTTAAAGAACAAATGTCATTCAAGGACACAGTTCATGATAGTCCCAAAATCATCTTCCATTTCATATGAAATCTTCTCAAAAATCTGAAAAATTTATAATTGGTATAAATTTCCGTATCTGATCAATACTATAAGTGGAATAATTGCAAGGCCTTTTAAATTCCATAAATAGTAAACGTCTTCCTTTACAGAAGCTCACCTTGATTATTATTAATCGAATTCCATTCAATTCCAATTTAATTAAATAAACTGGAAAACTTCTTTAAATCTTAATTAAAAGATTCATTCCTTTCACAAGTAGGTTCAAGAACAATATTAATTAAGATACCATTCACAACGAACCCAAAATCTAATTTGATATAAAATATAAGATCTTAAATGGAAATCATGTCGATTTACATTAAATACCAATTTATGAAACTAACATATATCGTTTTGGAATAACAATATCAATATCTTCCAAATTCCTACAACAATATCCGTATAATCACGGAATCTAATATCGCAATATCCAAAGATAATTTCCATTCATGTCTATTCCAATTTATATGTTGTAAACTTCTAGTTATTTTAAACCATTCTCAATTTAACTTATTAATTTAAAATCACTGGATTTCTAATCTAGTTGTTAACTAGTTCATTTAGATAAAAATATCTTTTATCTTTTCGAACTTGGAATTTTACATCCAAAATCTTTTCAAATCATTAAAAATTATTTTACACAATTGATTCATATTTTTAATAATTTTATTAAGACTCTTACAGTCGGTTTCCAATATTGGCCACCGACCTGCATCTATAGCGAACTTTTCTAAAATTGATTTGGACATATTTTAAAATCTAATCGCTCAAATTCAAACCTGATGTATTCATTTGAAAGATCTTTTCGATACGAACCCAGCAGTTTCGGTTCTAGGAGAAACCGACCATCGGATCTCCTATTACGTCCGTTCAAATTTAATGGTCGAAATTCGCGAACGGTCGTTGCGCGAAACGTTCGATTCAAACCATATATATAATATATTTCTTAGATTTCCATTCAAAATGTATTTTATAAAACGTTTATAAATTCGTTTAAAAACGATTTCACTTACAATTGAATTTTAAATTAAAATTGAACATCTCCAATTACCATAATCTCAAAATAATAATATTTTCAAAATGTCGAATTTTGAAATTCAGTCTTCTCGATATTCGTTATAAAAATGAATAAAATCGATATAAAAATCCGCTCGAGTTAAAAATAGCATTCATCTACTTGACTCGACTTAATATTTTAATCATACCACTCATTTCAAAATATACTTGAACAAGTCATATTTGTATGAAAATTTATGCAAATCCATTCATTTCCATTATAAATATTAATTGATATTTATATTTTTGTGTCCATCCAAAATCGGACATCGAAATCAACTAAGAATTTCGTTAAATATTATATTATTAGAATATTCATATCTTTCCGGATTGGAATAAAATTTCAACCAATATCCATATAAATAAATTTATATGAATTACATTCATCATATACACCCAAAAATAATTGAAAACAACTATCAACATCCAAAATGACATCCACTGTGCATTTTATTTTCATTTAAGCTTCAAATGATTTATTGACGCTTATTTCGTTTTGTAAATCTATCGATCAACATACGAATTATATACTAGGGAGATGTGTAAATCGAATATCATCCCGAGCCCGTGTGCGGTTTTCAACCAACAACAATCAACTTAAATTCATTGCTGATTCTTAAATTTAATCATTTCTAATTCAATTCGTATTATTTTTCTAACTGACTGATGTTACTTAAGCAAGTAATAATTAGCTCACTGTTCACTTATAAATGGACATTTATATCCAATTTCAACTACCACAATATATTAACATTATTTTAATATGTTAAATATCTCAAAATCACAATCAAAACTTTACACAACAGGCCAACAATTCATCCATGGATTTGCAAGCAACTGTGATGTGAGCTACGATGCACCGTTTAACATTTTATAATATATTGACAACATTGTATACACAAGCAATCAATATATATTTATTTATAAAATAAATAACTGTACAAATAATTTGAGTGAGAGAGTTCTCACTTTGATTTCCACTCCGCCAGTCTTTAATTGACGATTTTCTTTTGAGTTAAATCAAACTTGGGTATAATTTGACCCGAAAATTCAACTTGATCCAAATCTGACCAAATTAGTTTTGTTGCGAAGCTCTCGACTCTACGATCGCCGCGGATCTGGTTTCGCGCGATTCTGAGTTCGTATGCAAAATTTAGTAAGGTCTAAAAATTAATTACATAATTAAAATAATTAAATAATTAGTAAATCCTTTACCCACGTTAATCTCTTCCTTCATGTTCAAATCCTTCAGGCCATGCAAAAACCCAAAGTCCACCTCCCTTTACCTACGCCTCTTGGAGCTGCCTAGAACCGATCAACCACCGCCACACGAAGCGCCGCTCCATCCTCCACCAATGACGGCTGTGGGGGCCCAATCCCCCCTCCCCCGCTCTGAAATCAAGACCGACGCCGACCTCTTTGGGCATGAAATTCGTGCACAAAACTTCACCATTTCAGATCTCAACCGTTCAACTTGTAGAGCTCGTTGAGCTGATCATTTTTCGTTTAGAAATCATCCTCTAATTTTGCTTGGATTGAGAGATTTGGGAGAGGAAAGAATTGAACGATTTTGGCCATTCATTTTATGAGGCCGGCGGCTTACTAAAGTGATTAGGGTTTGGTGGAGAAAATAGCTTATATATATATGTTTTATTATTATTTAATTCAAAAATAAGTTGTTTATCGTTCCAAACTCCAAATGAATCCCAACGAGTGTCGTCCCTAACCAAATACCCCCATTTCAGACACAATGGGTTATGTTTTGTAAGCCAATTCGATCTTTTCGGTTAGTTTTTATCAAAATTAAAATATAAATCAATATAACGTTCAATATTAATTTTCAACGTATAATTTAATTTATCGGGGCCACATACTGACTCCAAAAATTATGAAATTTGAAATCTCGCTATGTTTTTCAATTATGGTTCTAACAAAATTAATTTCGTCGAATTTGAAGACCGTTTGAAAAATGTCCTTTTAACTAGCTTATTAAATTCCACTAAATTTATACTACGCGTTTAAATTTACTGTGCTTATGTATTAATTCCAATTGATTTGAAATTTTAACCCAGCAATAATTTGACATTTAGGATCCAACAAAATTAGTTTCATCGAAAACGAAGGTCGTTCGCAAAATGGCTATTATTAAGGGCTTAAAAATATTAAAATAATAATAAATTCCATAGCGACTATTTGGAATTTTAATTTGGGCATAACTTACCATTCATAAAGTGAAATCTCAATTTCTTACATTCGTTAGAAAGATACAGTTGATTCAATCCTAATATTTCTTGTTTCATCCAATTCTGATTTATAATGAATTATGTATGCTCGTTTAATGTTTTAAAACTAAATTTTCAAACTACCCTGCCATTTCAAGCTCGTTTTATAATTAACATTAAATATCATCTTAGCTAAATTTTACATTGTTAATTCTCAAAATAATTCATTAAAAATATTTAATTTCCATGAAAATAAACTAAAAATAAATTTTAAATTGGCTCCAAAAATACGGGTTGTTATAATCTCTCCCACTTAAAGCTTTTCCGTCTCCGAAGAAGAATGGAGCTGAAAGTTGTTTAACTAACCAACTCAACTTTCATTCTGGCTTGAGATCTTCAACTTTTCAGTTTCTAAGAACTTCTAAATTTCTCTGAAATTTGTCTAACACCTTAAATTTTTGAAAAATTTCGCCATAACTTTCTTTGTATGAGTTGATCTAAATAGATTTATATGGCCTTATCAGGCACCCAATAAATCAAAAGATCATATACAAATCAATTGTGACTTATCTATGCTCAAGGGAGATGTGCGAAAAATCATCCCTTGACCCGGTGATGGGAATTAGTTATAATCCATGTGTCGTATCTAAAACAAGAGAGACGAGTACATTTTTGTCATCTCAAGACCTGTGTAGGGTTTGTCATTAAATCCTGCTGTTTTCCATTATATTTTATTAAGTCCATAATCAATCCTCAGTTCAACTTGTAATTCAGTCCTCGGCATACAAGCGTCTTGCTCATTTTCAAATTCTTACTTAAATCAATTCAAGTATATTTCAATGTTTCAATTGGAATTATATAGTCATCCCACCTTCGGAACTCGAAAATAAATGTGGATGATGCTCAAGCTATCACCCGAATCATCCTCAAGCGACTAGAATGTGATTCTATATCAATCAAGTATATTCAAGACTTCAGATATATGCTAGCCAGGCATATATGCAAATTTTTCTTATACTCGATAGTCCCACCTCAACGTCAAATAAACACTCAAAATCATATTATAAGGTGTAATCTTTCATAATCATTTTTTTAATAAATAAACAAATTTATTCTTTTCTATATATACTCTTCCAACTCATTCTAGGGCGTTACTAACCCCGTCTCTAATGAGTTACTCATTCTAGGATACTATTGATCCTATCTCTAACGCGGATTCTTCAATAGGACATTGCCAATCCTATCTCTGATGATTTGTTTCGTTTAGTTCTAATGTGTCTTGTTCTCAAGCTTTGTAAACCAAAGCTCTAATACCAAACTGTCACGCATTGAATTTCTCCGATCTCCGAAGAGACGAAAAAACGCGGATTGTTTGAGAAAACGACGCAACATAACATAGAAAAATAGAATTTTTCATTGCTATTACAACAATTTACATTAGAGTACAAATAATAAATATTACACAGTGGAAAAATAATATCTGAGATTAAAATACATAGCAACGGAAATAAAAATGTATAAATACAATGCTTAGCGGAAATACATCACTAACACAACTGAAAGAAATACACGGATACAAAACTTTTCGATTATAACTCTAGCCGTAAACCAGGATCGTGTTAAATAGACATCTGCAAAACCAAAACGACTAGCTGCCTGTGTGGAAAATATGGGCACCTAGTGTTTAGGTGAAAATAATAAACTCCGAGTAAGTCGTGGAACTGGTGTGAGATCTTAAAAACGGTTATTAAAACTTTACTTTAAAATAGGGTATATCATGGGACCATGCCGCATGTCACGGAACGGGTTTACTCCCATGAATATTCTGAAATAAATCAATTTATTAACAACACAATGTTTTTTTGAAAAATGAAGCTATTATAAGACTCAAGTCCCATCACGCAATGCAATGCAAGCCAGAGGATAGAGTTTTACCTTATAATAGCCAAACTGCTTGATATGTTTAAAAACAAAGATTTGATATTATTATAAGGGCATAGTGTATAAAACAATTTCGATTATAAATGTATCAATCATAGACGATATAGTACCCCATCCTACTATGCCGCCATATAGGTTTACAACTAAAATCGAAAAGCCGCGTATTGGAAACTGGATTTCCATCATGAGTCAAGGCAAGGGATGTTCTCCTTACCGATCTCGGGACATCTTTAGCGGGGTGCCCCAGATCAACAAACATGACCCTTGGATCCTGCAGGGCCGGTCCACTCTTACTTTTGTGGATTGGTTATTCTTGAGCAATACATTTACTAGTCCTATTGGACCTATTATTTGAGCCTTCTAGTTGGCTCTATATCTGAGGCGCCTTGCATTCCATCAACCGCATAAGTAAAATGTCTGGGCTCCATACCATGACACCCCTTCTAGCTAGAAAAAAGCATATGCACTTCCCGCGTCCATTATCCCATTTTTGACTCATACTGGTATTCAAGACTCGTGAGTTAATGCTATACACAGAGTTGTGCTAATTAATGTCATGATTTTATCATCATTCACAAGGCCTTGCTTTTCAATAAAAGCCTTGGTCATTTGCATCTTAGCATACCACATTGACAATTCATGCCATACAACTGATATCTATTAACATATTACCTCTAGGCTCGTACGTCTCAGAGAAGGGTGTTAAGAAAGAGAATAAATTCTCCGCCACCAAATAAATAAATATTTAATAGAAATCAATCAATACAGAACAAAATACAATGTCAGATATACAATCTATTTACAATTTCGTTCTGGGTCTGAATGAAACCGGAGGCACATTATTCCTCATCCCGCATGTCCAATACAGGAGAGAGGTCCTTGCATATCCAGTCGATTTCCAAGTACGTTTGGACAACTACCACATATAATCTCTACTTGGGTGTACTTCCCAAGTGAGACATCAGCAATAGCCCAAACAATGTGAAGATCTCCGGTCTTCAACCACCATCTTCATTTTCGACTTTCAATCGTCGAAACAGTTATTCATAACGGATTAAACTCGGTCTTTTCGAATAATTGGCGCATCTTTATCATCATGTGATAAATACACAAAGATAACACACATCTAATTCCAATCCAGAGTATTCTTTTATTCAAATATTCATTACCTTTGGGAAAGGTTCGCATTAATTTTATCGAAGATAAATTCTTTTAAACTTGTTGTTTAATCTTCCTTTGGATATCATTTCTAAAAGATTTTATTATATAGCTAGTCAGGATTATCGAGTCTTACCGAAGTATCATTCATTTTATTATTCCCAATCCCAACCAATTCATCCTATGAAGAAAAACGGGTGGTACTCCATGTCTAACACCCATTGTGTTATCAGTAAATTTAATTACTATTTGACGGTTTAAATCTAATTAAAGTTTTAACTATCGCATGGAGTAAAACTGGCAGTACTCCATCTCGAACAATTCTCGAATTTGATAAATTTAATTATCCAATTCTCATTTCAATCTAATTAAACATTCATTAAAACTCTAGTTCAGTTTTAATCTCAAAAATCATTATTTAATGATTATTCAACTTTAGGAAATTTATCCTGTGACGACCGCCTACAGCCCCCACACTAAACAATAGGAATAATGCGCTGAAAGGTGTGCCAGACAGCTATGGACGATCATCAGGGTATGATAACTCAATCAGAAATTTTCGTAGAACTCCCAGTGCAAGGATAAAATATAATAGATATATACAACAGGCATTAATAGTGAAGCAGTAAACATTAGACTTTCATAACGATTAGAAAGTAATATCCACAGATTTGATTTACAACAATAGTGTTTGTACAAACTGCCTCAGTACAGCACTCAAAGAATAACAAACAGCGGAAATCCAAATGCTATATAGTAGAAAGATAGTACGCCAGCCTCCTTCTCGCCTCCGAATAGCTACAACGTCCCCACTAAGAAATCACATGTCACCTGCCACTTAGTCTGGATGAACAGCCTAAGGTAATAAGAGGGAAAAAAATAAAATTTTGAGTCAAACAATAGTCTTAGTGAGTGATAAAACAACTAACAAACTTAATCAATAAGTATATAAGAATATGTAGGTTTACCAACCACTACCAATACCAGAGAAGAACTCACACCCGTCTTCCCTACATCCGACAGTGATAGATTTTACATCAAACAATTTAACCATTCATCCATGGAATCTAAAACACCCATTCGATCGTGGCAAAGCACTCATGGCATCCAAATTATATATCTCATGTAAACTATCCTAATCGAATTCAATTTCCCGCAAGCACAAGCCCAGAGGCCTAAACCAATATCAGACAAGCACCCAAGGGACATCTCCTTCGATGTTGGACAATCTACATGAGATGGTACAAATAGAACAACCAAACAATAAAAAGACCATGACTGACTCTGGCTATCACTGCCTGCTTTGAAACCATCGTTAATCGTATGACGGCCATCATGACTGCCATATGTCAAGGGCTAATGGTGACCCCAGTTCTGGCAACAACTCCATACTCAATCATGACTCGTATGTTTGTCTTCTCAAATTTCGACAACTAGGCCTTTCACGACTGCCCAAAGTACCCCTGCTTTGAGTCTGCTAGAACTTACGATAACAATAATCGGCCTTCACATCTCTAGTCGTCATCACCAGCGGCTATCACTAATTAAAGTCTCACTTGAATTACCATTATCCACAACTCATCACCCTTGAGTTGCCTGCATATTCGTTGCTTTTACACTGATCAACGAACACACCACTTCACTTCGAAGATTCCCGCCTGGATACACATCGAAGTCAGAAATTTCTGAACCAACCAAGAATCAATAGAAGGTCCAACACAAAACCACTGAAACAAACAACGAATATAAGATTCAGTGTTGACAACCAGCCACCTTCCTTTGGAACATAACCAACCCCTACTCGATCGGCCTTCCCTTGGTATGACTGACCCTAGCCCTCAACCAACCCCACTGGCGACCGACCCCATAGGTGACTGTCCCCTCTGACCGACTCAATTGGTGACCGACCCCTCCTAGTGAATGACCCTATTGGTGACGACCACTCATGGTGAACGACCCTTCACCATGATCGACCAAAGGGTCAACCCTCCTCTGCCCGGTCCCCCTCCTTCCAGGACCGACCCCTCTACATGACTTCGTGCATTTCAGCTCGACCGACCCCACCATGTGCGACCGACCGCTCTTTTTGTACTACACTAGTACTTCACTTGTACTACCCGCTCGACCCAGGCCTGTACAGGCCCAAATCAAACCCAATTTTGACCAAAACTTCGCAAATCGGTACAATCGACAAAATATACTCATCTAATTCATCCAATACAACCATAATCATGTTATAGATCATAACAACATGAATATGACAATTTCATCCAAATCATACAATTTTCACCAAAAATCATAATAAATGAACATATGATCTAAATTGCGGATCTAACTTGCATAAACATATGAGATAGCATAGTAATTATCTGTTTAAACCTACTAAATCTGATCCTATAGTGATTCATATGAAAATGGACTCATTATGGTGTAGATCTATGAGAAAACACTTGAATTTGGTGAAAAACATGACCAAGCATTCATATACTTGATTGAATCCATATGAGAGATGCATATCACTCACCAATTCTCCAAATCAAGCTAAAAACAATGTATTAAGATTCTGGACAATAAGCAATTCGAACCAAACCCCTTGATCTGATAAATTCTCACTTCAATTGATGCAGATCTAGCCTCCAACGGTGTAGATATTTGATTTCCTCCCTTAGATTTTGATTTTTAATGGTGGAAAGGTGTTACAGGAAGGAGGAACATAGGCCACCTAATGAGAGAATAAAAAAACTAAACCATTTACCATATCTCTCACCCGCTATTTATAGCTTCCACCAATCCACTAATGGGCCTCTCCAAATCAGCCCATTATTGCTTTATAAACATGGACAACCAACTGAAAAACCTTAAAACAACGATTCCTCCCAAACCATTGAACCAAATCTTTAATGTAACCACTCTAAGGAAAGACAATCATCATTTCCTTTCCAATGGCACATGTCTTACCACTTGATTCGACCCGAGTCAAAAGTTATGCCCTGTACAAGGCTGACAGGGGCAAAATGGTCACAAACAAAATTGGTAAAAATTATGGACATGTCTCACATCCCCATAAACAATGTAGTAAAATATGAGAATGATCCAACCCTAAGGGAATAAAATAAAAATATTTTACGATCCTTCGATACGTAAAATGCGGGTTGTTACATATTCTGTCTTTAATTGGGTTAAAGAACAAATGTCATTTAAGGACACAGTTCACGATAAACCCAAAATCATCTTCCATTTCTTATGGAATCTTCACGGAAATCATGAACAATTTTTAATCAGTATTAATTTCCATATCTAATCAATACTATAAGTGGAATAACGACCATGCCTTTTAAATTCCATAAATAGTAAACGTCATCCTTCGCAGAATCTCATCTCGATTATTATTAATCGAATTCTATTAAATTCCAAATTAATTAAATAAACTGGAAAAATCATTTAAATCCTAATTAAAAGATTCATTCCTTTCACAAGTGGGTTCAAGAACAGTATTAATTAAGATACCATTCACAACGAACCCAAAACCCAATTTGATATTAAATATAAGATCTTAAATGGAAATCATGATGACTTACCTTCAATACCAAATTATGAGACTAACAGATATCGTTTGGAATAAAAGATATCAGTATTTTCTAAATTCCCACAACAATATCCGTATAATCACGGAATCCAATATCGCAATACCCGAAGATAATTTCCATTCAAGTCCATTCCAATTTATATATTGGAAACTTCTGGTTATTTTAAACCATTCTCAGTTCAACTTATTAATTTAAAATCATTGGATTTTTAATCTAGTTATTAACTAGTTCATTTAGATAAAAATATCTTTTATCTTTTCAAACTTGGAATTTTTCATCCAAAATCTTTTCAAATCATTAATTATGATTTTACATAATTTATTCATATTTTTTTAATAATTTTATTAAAACCCTTGCAGTCGGTTTCCAATATCGGCCACCGAGCTGCATCCATGGCGACCTTTTCTGAAATTGATTTGGACATATTTTAAAATTGAACTGATTAAATTTAAACCACATGTATTCATTTAAAAGATCTTTTCGATATGAACCCAACGATTCTGGTTTTAGGAGAATCCGACGGTCGGATCTCCCGGTATGCCCATTGAAAGTTAATGGTCGAAATTCGCGAATGGTCGCTGTGCGAAACGTGCTATTCAAACAATTTAAATATATATAATATATTTCATTGATTTCCATGCAAATTGTATTTTGTAAAATGTTTATAAATTCTTTTAAAAACGATTTCACTTACATTTCAATTTTAAATTAAAACTGAACATCTCCAATTATTATAATCTCAAAATAATAATATTTTCAAATTGTCAAATTTTGAAATTCAGTTTTCTTGACATCCATTACAAAAATGAATAAAATCGATATGAAAATACGTTCGAGTTAAAAATAGCGTTCATATACTTAACTTGGGTTCATATTTCAATAATATCATTCATTTCAAAATATACTTGAATAAATCATATTTGTATGAAAATTTATTCAAATCCATTCATTTCCATTATAAATATTCATTGATATTTATATTTTTGTGTGCATCCGAAATCGGACATCGAAATTAACTTCAAATTTTGTTAAATATTATATTATTAAAATATTTATATCTTTCTGGATTGGAATAAAATTTCAACCAATATCCATATAAATAAATTTATATGGATTACACTCATAATAGACACCCAGCAATAGTTGCAAACAACTATCAACATCCAAAATGACATCCAGTGTGCATTTTATATTCATATAAGCCTCAAATGATTTATTGATGCTTATTTCGTTTTGTTAATCAATCAATCAGTTCAAGAACTATATAGTAAGGATAAGTGTAAATCGAAAATCATTCCGAGACCCGTGTGGGGTTTTCAACCAACAACAATCAACTTAAATTCATTAATAGTTCTTAAATTTTATCATTTCTAATTCAATTCGAATTATTTTTCTAACTGACAAATTTTACTTAAGCAAGTAATAATTATTTTACTGTTCATTTATAAATGGATATTTATATCCAATTTCAACTACTACTAATATATTAACGTTATTTTAATATGTTAAATATCTCGAAATCACAATCAAAACTTAACACAACAAGCCAACAATTCAACCATGGGTTCGCAAGAAACTGTGATGTGAGCTACCATGCACCGTGTAACATTTTATAATAAATTAACAACATTGCATACATAGGCAATCAATATACATATTCAGTTACAAAATAAATAATTGTACAAATAATTTGAGTGAAAGAGTTTTCACTTTGATTTCCACTTCGTCAGTCTTTAATTGACGATTTTCTTTTGAGTCAAAATAAACATGGGTTTAATTTGACCCAAAAATTAAACTTTCTCCAAATCTGACCAAATTAGTTTTGTTGCGAAGCTCTCGTCTCCACGATAGCAACGGATCCAGTTTCGCGCAATTCTGAGTTCGTATGCAAAAGTTATTAAGGTCGGAAGTTTAATTACGTAATTAAAATAAGGGAAACTCTATCTAGATACAAAATAAGAACACAAAATTGCACATAATGAATCTCAACCACTGGATCCTCCCTTGAATTTCACTCTCCATAGAGAGACAAACAAATCCAATGGTGGAGGCTTTGTATCTTTTTCTTTGTGTCTAATTTTGTGTCCCAATACTCGGCCCTTTAAAATAATTAAATAATAATTAAAATCCTTAACCCACGTTAATCTCTTCCTTCCCGTTCAAATCCTTCAGGCCACGCAAAAACCCAACGTTGACCTCCCTTACCCACACCGCACGCCTCCTCGAGCCGCCTTGAACTGATCAACCACCGCAACACGAAGCGCCACCCCATCCTCCACCAACGCCGGCTATGTGGGCCCACTCAGCCCTCCTTTGGTCCACAAATCAAGACCGACGTTGGCCCCTTTAGTCATGAAATACGTGCACAAAATTCCACCATTTCAGATCTCAAGTGTTCAACTTGTAGAGCCCGTTGAGCTGATCATTTTTCGTTTAGAAATATTCTTCTAATTTTACATGGATTTAGAGATTTAGGGGAGGAAAGAATTGAACGATTTTGGCCATTTATTTGTTGAGGCCGGCGGCTTGCTGAAGTGATTAGGTTTGGTGGAGAAAATAGTTTATATACATATGTTTTATTATTATTTAATTCAAAAATAACTTGATTGTCGTTCCAAACACCAAACGAATCCCAATGGTTGTTGTCTCTAACCAAATACCCCCATTCCGGATACAATGGGATATGTTTCGTAAGCCAATTCGATAGTTTGATCGGTTTTTATCAAAATTAAAATATATATCAATATAACATTTAATATTAAATTTCAACTTACATTTTAATTTATCGGGGCCACATACTGACTCTAAAAATTATGAAATTTTTAAATCTCTCTATGTTCTCTAATTACGGTTCTAACATAATTAATTTCATCAAATTTGGACATCGTTTGAAAAATGGCCTTTTAGCTAGCTGATTAAATTCAACTGAATTTACAATACGCGTTTAAATTTACTATGCTTACATATTAATTTCAATTGACTTGAATTTTTAAACCTGACAATATTTTGACATTCTGGATCCAAAAAAAATAGTTTTGTCAAAAACGGAGGTCGTTTGCAAAATGGCTATTATTAAGGGCTTAAATAATATTAAAATAATAATAAATTCCATAGCGACTATTTGGAATTTTTATTTGAACATAACTTACCATTTATAAAGTGAAATCTCAATTTCTTACATTTGTTAGAAAGATATAGTTAATTTGATCCTAACATTTCTTATTTCACCCAATTCTGATTTATAATTAATTTTGTATACTCGTTTAAAGTTTTAAACTAAATTTTCAAACTACCCCACCATTTCAAGCTCATTTTATATTTAATATTAATATATACGTTCAAACTTCATCTTAAATAAATTTTA
Source organism: Allium sativum (assembly GCA_030737875.1). Lineage (NCBI taxonomy): Eukaryota > Viridiplantae > Streptophyta > Magnoliopsida > Asparagales > Amaryllidaceae > Allium > Allium sativum. The sequence goes on along the minus strand of CM060915.1, from coordinate 971,547,254 downwards.
AATCGTTAATTCTCAAAATAATTCATTAAAAATATTAAATTTCCATGAAAATCAATTAAAAATAAATTTTAATCTGGTCCCAAAAATACGTGTTGTTTCATGATATTTCCATTTTTAAGTTAGATCGATATTCATTTTATAATGAAATCCCTTTATTTTATTTAATAATTCATTATGGTTTATAAACGATTCCATAACGACTTTCTGAATATTTGATTTGGACATAACTCACAATCTATGTTATGAAATCTCGATTTTTCACTTTCATTAGAAAATTATAGTTCAATAGATACGAACGTTTTTTGTTTCAACCAATTATGACTTATATTGGATCTTATACATTCATTTATAATTTGAAACATAATATTACGAACTACCACGCCGCTACGAGCTCGTTTTAAATTATACGTTGAAACCTTAAATTAAATAAATTCCATGTCGTTAATTCTTAAAATAAATCATTTTAAATATTTAAATTAATTAAATATTTTTTAATAAAATCTGGGTTGTTACAATCTCCCCTACTTAAAAAGACTTCGTCCTCGAATTCGGAGATGGAACTAAAGGACGTTTAACCAACAATGCCTTCATTCTAACTAAATCAAATTCTTCAACTTTTTAGTTTCTTAGAAATTACTCATTTCTCAAAAAAATTCTAACACCTTAAATTTTCAAAAATTTCTGCATAACCTCCTTTGTACGGCTTAGTCGGTATAACTACAACTTGCTTCTCTAGGCCCTCATCAATCAAAAAGAAAATTCAAAAGCCAAGCGGCTCATAAAATCATCAAACCTAATCAAGACAGTAAATATGTACCTTTATGTCGAGCATTCAATTTTATTCCTCATCTTAGATTCCATTCAATAACCTGTCCAATATATATATATATATATATATATATATATATATATGTATGTATATGTATATGTATATGTATATATATGTCCAATTCCAACTAATTTCCAATCATTACCAAAATACCAAACCATTCTTATATAGGTTTTGTCATTCCAGTTCCACTCGATGTAATCCAGTCCCATTTTTTTAACTTCACTTAAGTTAAATTTTAATTCATTTGATTCACTTTTATTCTTTCAATATATTTAACTTATATTAGTTAAATTTAAAGCTCAAACTGAAACACCCCACCTCCGTTAGGGTCACTCTCAAAGGGAATGCCCTAATTTTGGTGGAGGTTTATAAGTATAAGTCACAGATACACAAGACAGATATAAAAACACATATTTTTGAACAGCGGAAAACAACAGTAACTTTTATTCCATCAAAATACGTGTTACACAAACCATGCCATAGTTTGTCTTACAATACTTCCAAAAACATAACATCTTCATAACTGTCTTGATTACATTATTTAAAGAAGCATAAAAACATAAGTAAACTGCATAAGTCCCATAATTGCTGTCCAAAGTCATAGTCCAAAACGAAAAAGATCCAAGCAATACATTCTTTCTCTTTAAGCTGGATGTGAAAACTGGTCAAGCTGTGGTATTCCCTCCCTGTGGAGCTGGGGGGGGAAACGAAAGAAAAGAAGACGAAAGAAAAGTAGAGTCAGACATAAAGCCTGAGTAAGTCTAGGACTATTCAGTCTATGAATAAAGAATTGGGCATGATAAGTATAAAATGGAAATGGGAAAGCACTATAAACTAGGTTAAGTTGTCTAGAGTCGAATGTACTATCGTACCCCATATTAATCTCTGCACCCCTGTAAACTAGTTCCCAACAGGCACCCCATAATCAGGGTGAAGTGATCCATTTCAAATGATCGACTCCTACTCGCATAGTTACATGTGTCTTACAGCCCCCGATGTTGTAGTTACCTATGCTGGTCCCACCATGGGGTGTATCAAGTCCCATGGTGGCGGCCCGACACAATTCTAGAATGCAAAGGTATACTACTGGTGCCCAGTGCCTTATTTTTCTGCGCCGGAGTGTGTGCACGCCCGCACCCCGTTAGAACCTACACTGCTGCAGCACCGCCGTCGATTTGACCTCTTACAGTCAGCCCAGTAATCGTGCCCCACCCTGCCTAGTTCAGGGTATCCTGATACACCTTGTAGGGTTAATGCTGAAAAGGGTCCCCCGCTACTAGGTTTTCTATTTCTAGCCAACATGCTAAGTTGGTTAAGTGTTTTGTAAACCTAACCCCCAATCAGTCTGTATAGTTTAGCATGTTCCATTTTGATTAAGTGTTAATTCAATTTACTTAATCCTATCAATCCGGACTCAGCCTTAATTGTCTTATTAAAGCCTCGACCTCTCACATTAGACAGGTATTGTTGTGGCTGCCTGTTGTCGGTTGGGTCCGGGCAGTCTTACGCCACAACTCAGTCTAACCTTGGGTCCTTATTGGGCTCCGTGTTTAACCACCCACATTGGATAGGTATTGTTGTGACTACTGGATAGCCGAGCGGTTGCGGGCAGGTTTACATCACAACTCAATCCAACCTCGGGTTAAACACATCGTATTTTCTACATTTACATATTCTGTCTCTTTTCTTTTTATATGTAAATATTTGCGGCCCATTATTCAAATTCATCTTTATTGGGTAAAATTAATTTACACCACTTAATTGTTTTTCAAGGTCGTTGGCATGCGTCAAACATGCCAACACATATGTTTTGTATTTTAACCCAAACGTCATTACCCCCGTTTTATACGTTCGCTACAATATAACATATGTTGGGTTTAGCATTTAAACCCAACTTAGCCACATGAAAAAGGGGAGGCTTAGAACATGGTGTTTATATATTCTAAGCAACATAAAACGGGAGTGTGAACGCATGAACTTGCAACATAACGATCCAATTAACATGAATTAGGCGCTTGTGAACTTGCATTGTAACAACATATAATCATGGCATAAACATACCTATACATGAATCATGGGTTTTAATCTATTCACATAATCATGGCATAAACATACCTAAACATGAATCATGGTTTTTTAATCTATTCATGTAAACTTGCAATTGGAATGTAAATCTAACTTAATTATATGTCACATAAAATTATCATATGAGTTTGATAACAACACAGGCCTAAAACATGTTTCCAATTAGGCATAACACCAATCGTAATCTAGTCATGTTCATAGGATTAACACAAGTTCACAAAGATGCTTACTTTTGTCATTAATACAAAAGTATGGTTTTATACTTGAATCTCGATGCCAATTCCATAAATTCATATAAACCATAGTACTTAGTTGAATCCAATTACACACTAAAAGTGATCATAAAAGTATGTACAACATATTGGCATAATGGTGAATCCTATACTTGCATGAATCTCAATTAAACTACCACAATCATGAATCACATACTTGTAATTTTCCAATAGGTGTCGTAATAAACTACCACAAACATGTAGTTTTCAATATGAATTACATACTTACAAATATCCAATCGTTATACCACAACATCCCAAATCGATTAGAATCAAAACAACATACAAATATAGATTATTATCACCACAAATCGAATACAATTCTATTTCTCATTTTACACAAATCAAAACACAATTATTTATTCACATCGGAATAGCACTCTACTTACAACGTATGACGAATCTTCAATTCAGGAATCTGAATTCTGAATTTGGAGATGCTATCCTTTGTTGTAGGCGTTGCTTTGATTTAATTGACGTTGCTTTAAGCTTTCGAATTGTCTCCTAATTGTCTCTCAATTTCTGACGGCTATTCCTAGTCTTTCGTCAGCAGCATGACGGTCTCATCTCCATTTTTGTTTGTATGGATTAGGGTGAGTCTTAGGTCCTTTTTATAGAGTTTGTGAGTTGATTAGGACCGTCGATGGAGCTTGGTTTAATAATAGTCGTTCATTTTAAGGAGAGACCAATCGGGAGCTGACACCTAGCCCTAGTGACAAGGCAAAGCTCAGAAAATCGACCAAGCACAGACCAGGCCAGCCAGGGGGGGCTGGGTTCGACCTGGCTCAGGGGCCAGGTCGACACGCCATTCGACACCGTGTCGACTTGGCAGTCGACACGGGTGACCCAGGTCGACTACCCAGTCAACCTGGGTAACCCCAGGTCGAGAACCCAGTCGACCTGGGTGCCTTGGGCGGGAAAATTCCTGCCCTGGCCAATCCGGCCCAATTTTGAATTTTGAATTGGTTTTTCTGAGCTGTTTTGAATTTTAAACTGAATTCTGAAACTTCCGGAGGCCATATCTTCTTCATACGGAGTCCGTTTTACGCAAACTCGGACTCTATCCCAAGCAGAATTCCGAGACGAACGCAATGGCGTATCCTGTTTCCCTTAATTCTTTGATTTGAAATTAGTTATACTTTAATTTGTGAATTTCACTGTTATAGAATACACTGGGTGTTACATTCTCCCCCACTTAAAAGGATTTCGTCCCCGAAATCTTCAAGTTCAGGAAGAATGTACATCCTAACATCCAAACATCCATCTACTCATCCATCAAACACGAGCATCCATTGTCCTTAAAAGACTTCTAATGCTTCATGATCATATGCGAAGTGTGTGTACATGTACTTATCTAATGCAAAATCAGTCGGTTTACTGATTCAGATGACCTCCTTAATGCAAATTATGTAAGTGTCATGAACTCATTATGTATGCAAATTTTCCTATTCGTGATTCTACATGAGTGCACAATCATTCATATAAATGCAACATCCATATGACAACACATTAAACTTCAACCATATACAAATATAAATACATATATGCATATGCAATATGAAGTGACTGAGCCGATCTAAAACCTAAATTGTGTGTGTATATGCAACCACGAGCAACCACTAGCAATCACTTGCAACCACTTGCAAACATCATCCATAACATGTTTCAATTACATGTTTTCATCCAAAGAGTTTCTACCTAAAAGATAAGGTCGAGGAGATATACCTAAAAAGATAGACAAAAGCGCAACTTAAGGAAAAAGAAAGATCAAAGATGTACCCTCGAAAAGAAAAGGGTAGGCTGCGCGTATTCTAGCTTCAGTTTCCCAAGTTGCGTCTCCCTCGGCGGCGCTCCACTGAACTTTGACGAGCTTGACTTCGCGGTTGCGTAGCCTTTTCACTTCCGTTCCTAATATGCGGGTTGGAACTTTCCTCATGGTTGCTTCGCGTTCCACTTCAGCTTCTTCTAGGATATTTGGCTCTACCACTTCAGCAGATTCATGTAGACATTTTCGGAGGTGCGAAACGTGAAAGACGTTGTGAATTCCGGCCAACTTTTCGGGTAGCTCTAATTTATAGGCCATTTTCCCAATTTTCTCAATAATAGGAAACGGCCCTACGAACCTTGGTGTTAGCTTTCCTGTGGTTCCAAAACGAACAACGTTCCTTAGCGGAGATACCTTAAGAAAAACTCTATCCCCAACCTCAAATTCAAGGTCGGTCCTCCTCTTGTCGGCGTAGGATTTTTGTCTGTCTTGGGCTGTCTTCATTCTTCTCTGTATTAAGTCTACTTTTTCTGAAGTCTCTCGGATCATATCTGGTCCAAGTATGAGCTTGTCAGTAGACTCCCACCAACAAGTGGGCGATCGGCACGGTCTTCCATATAAAGCTTCGAAGGGTGCCATTCCGATGGTGGCTTGGTAGCTGTTGTTGTAGGCAAATTCCACCAAAGGAAGATGGTCTTCCCACGTCCCTCCGAAGTCAAGGACGCACAGTCTTAAAAGGTCCTCCAAAACTCTGTTCACTCTTTCTGTCTGGCCGTCGGTTTGGGGATGATAGGCTGTGCTTAAGCATAACTATGTGCCTACCGCTTCTTGCAGACTCCGCCAAAACTCAGTTATGAAGATAGGGTCTCGGTCACTAACAATGCTGGAGGGTATTCCATGGAGTCGAACAATTTCCTTGAGGTAAAGAGATGCTAGGGATGAGGCAGTTATTTTACTCTTGACATGTAAAAAGTGGGCGCTTTTAGTAAGCCTATCCACTATTACCCAAATGCTAGTGTTGCCTCTTCTAGACCTAGGCAGCCCATCAATGAAGTCCATTGAGATGATATCCCACTTCCACTGCGGGACCTCTAGAGGATGGAGCAGACCGCCAGGTTTCTTCTGCTCCGCCTTAACCTGTTGGCAGGTCATACACTTAGAAACGAAATCTGCCACGTCCTTCTTCATGCCGTTCCAAAAGAAAGTTCTCTTTATGTCCTTGTACATTTTATCCCCGCCTGGGTGTATCATCATCTTGGAGTGATGTGCTTCCTCGAGAAGCTTCTTTACTAAATCCCTTGTCTGTGGGACGCATAGTCTTTCGTCTCGCCTTAGCCAACCCTTATCGTCGATGGAGTATCTGTTGAGGTAACTTGAAGTCTCACCCCTAATTAGCCTATCAATCGTCTCCACAAGCAGAGGGTCTTCGCGTTGTGCTGTCCCTATTGAGTCCACTAAAGTCGGGCGTATTTCGAGAGATGCTAGTAAGCCTGGTACAAAATCGGAGGAGGGCCTAAAGTCAAAGCTGGCAATAAACTCTAGGCTTTGCCTTTCAACAAACATCGGGCTTAGGGTCAGCTTCTTTCGGCTTAACGCGTCTGCCACTACGTTGCCTTTGCCCGGAGTATAAGAGATCTCGAAATCGTACGAGGCAAGAAACTCCATCCACCTTTGTTGCCTTAGGTTAAGATCTTTCTGCGAGAAAAGATATTTCGACGATTTATGGTCAGTGTAAAGTTCGAACTTCTCACCTAGGAGATAGTGTCGCCAAGACTTGAGTGCAAAGACGATGGCAGCTAACTCAAGATCGTGGGTCTGGTAGTTCTTTTCATGCACTTTCAACTGCCTTCCACCATAAGCTACTACCCTTCCTTCTTGCATTAAGACAGCGCCTAGCCCTGTCCCACATGCATCTGTATAAACTGTGAACATCTTGCTTCCATCTGGCAACGTCAAAACTGGGGCTGTTGTAAGAGCCCTTTTTAGTCGTTGGAAAGCAAACTCGCAATCCAAGTCCCAATTGAACACTAGATTCTTCTTTGTCAGCCTTGTGAGCGGAGCTGATATTTTTGCAAAGTCTCTTATGAATTTCCGATAGAAGCCTGCTACCCCGAGAAAGCTTCGGACTTCTGTTGCATTCTTTGGTGTCTTCCAATCCTGTACCGCTACTACCTTAGCAGGGTCCACAGCTAACCCTTCCTTGGATATTATGTGCCCAAGAAACCTCACTTCCTCTCTCCAAAAGTGGCACTTGGAGAATTTGGCTTTTAGCTGATGGACTCGCAGAGTTTCCATGATTGCCCTTAGGTGCTGAGCATGTTCCTCTTCACTCTTTGAGAAGATCAAGATATCGTCTACGAAAACCACTACGAACTTGTTGAGGAATTCTCTGAACACCCTACTCATCAGGTCCACGAAGTAAGCAGGTGCGTTTGTCAAGCCAAAAGGCATGACAAGCCATTCAAAGAAGCCGTCTGGGGTTCTGAATGCCGTCTTATCGATGCTATCTTCAGCTACCCTTAGCTGATGAAAACCGGTCGCCAAATCGAGTTGGGAGAAAACAGACGCTCCTACAAGCTGATCAAACAGATCGTCAATTCTGGGGAGAGGGTGCCTATTCTTTTTCGTTAGCTTGTTGAGCTCCCTATAGTCAACACATAGACGGAGTGAACCATCCGCCTTTGTAGCGAACACCACTGGAGCGCCCCATTCTGAAATGCTCCTTCTAATGAACCCCTTCTCTAGAAGCTCTTTAATCTGTTTACTGAGCTCCTTCCTTTCCCGTGGAGCCATGTGTCTAACGGGCAGCGCAACGGGCTTTGCATTATCTACAAGATATATGCGGAAGTCTATCTCCCGCTTCGGAGGCAAGCCCTTCACCTCTTCGAAGACATCCGGATATTCCCGGACCACTCTAACCGATTGCAAACTTTCAACAGAGGCATCTAGCGATTCAAGATAACTAAGCATAACCGCATACGAGGGATTACAAGTAATTTCTAGAGTGTTACCGAGTTGGGTCAGAAGCCTAACCACCCTTTTCTCACAATCCAGGATGGCACCATTACTGGATAGCCAATCCATGCCCAAAATCAAACCATATCCCAAGAAGCCCAAAACAAAGGCACTACATCTAAATTCTACGCTTAGAATAGAAATTTTAAATCCCACACAGATCATAGACAAATGAGCTGGGCCCCCAATTGGGTCTGAAACAATTAAGGGGTCCTGTACCATACTAGTTTCTTGGTGCAGAGATTCTACTAAAGCAGACGAGATAAAGGAGTGCGATGCGCCAGAATCAAATAAAGTGCGAACTGGGTGATCATAAAGATAAACTACACTTTCTACAGAAGTATTTATACCTCGCTGTTGTAGAGGTGGCGCTTCTAGCACATGAACCTGTGCCCCTGAGGTGGATCCAGCCCTCTGCCCCTGCCCTCTTTTCTTTGGGCAATCCTTAGCCATGTGGCTTGTCTCACCGCAAGAAAAGCACCCACCATTCATCTTGGCCTTCTTTTTCCAGCAATCTTTCACTAAGTGCCCCACTTTGCCACATAAATTACACTTCCTCTTCTCTTTGTTGTCTTTCCCGCCCTTCTTAAAGTCTGTCTTCTTAGGCTGTAAACTCTCTTTCTTCCCTTGAGAGCTTACTGCCTTTGTCTTCTTCTTGCCCTTATCCTCTTCGTTCAGCAATGCCATCTGCACCAACCTTTCATACGTAGCTCCCATGGGTATATGAGTCATGGCCAAACTGTGTAATGGCTCATTCAATCCTTTGACAAAGCGGAGAGCCTTCTTGTGCGGAGTGTTGACTAGGTCCAGTCCGAACCTAGCCAGCTGATCGAACTGATTAACATACTCTTTGCCTGTCATATTCCCTTGCTTAAGAAATAAGACTTTTTCCAACTGAAGACTCCTTTCAGCTTCTGAGAGAAATTTAGCCTCAAACCTTGCCCTAAAGTCCTCCCATGTTTCCACTGGTCTTTCTGCATTGGTGACTTCCCACCAGTAGGAAGCCTCGCCTTTAAGTAGCCATACTGCCAGTTGTACTTTCTGCCTATCTTCTACCTCAAAGATGACGAATAAGTCCTCGGTTTCCTTCAGCCAATTCCTGGCTGCCACGAAGGACTGGGTTCCATGAAAGTCCTTTCCTCCCATAGCTTTAAAATCTTTACATTTCTTAGAAAAAGTATTACCCTGCGGAGGAGGTGGAGGAAGAGGTGCTACTGCAGCTGGCTGATTTCCTGCAGCTGGGGGAGGAGGAACGGTAGGACCTGGTTAAGTGGCCCTTGCTTCTAAGAATCGTCTGAACCAACCAGGTATTGGTACACCCTCTGGCAAGTTAAGTTTTTCGGACATGCTGAAACAAAAGGATAGATTCAAAACGAAGGATAAAAGATAGTACCTATGGCTTTGGGGGACTATGCCTTTTTAAAATAATATAATATTTTATCTTTAAAAATGCTTCTTTAAATTTTCTTTTGAAAATAAATTTTCAAAACATTTTATCTTATCTGGTAAACCTATGCTCTGATACCAAGTGAAACACCCCTCCTCCGTTAGGGTCACTCTCAAAGGGAATGCCCAAATTTTGGTGGAGGTTTATAAGTATAAGTCACAGATACACAAGACAGATATAAAAACACATATTTTTGAACAGCGGAAAGCAACAGTAACTTTTATTCCATCAAAATACGTGTTACACAAACCATGCCATAATTTGTCTTACAATACTCCCAAAAACATAACATCTTCATAACTGTCTTGATTACATTATTTAAAGAAGCATAAAAACATAAGTAAACTGCATAAGTCCCATAATTACTGTCCAAAGCCATAGTCCAAAACGAAAAAAATCCAAGCAATACATTCTTTCTCTTCAAGCTGGATGTGAAAACTGGTCAAGCTGCGGTATTCCCTCCCTGTGGACCTGGGGGGAAACGAAAGAAAAGAAGACGAAAGAAAAGTAGAGTCAGACATAAAGCCTGAGTAAGTCTAGGACTATTCAGTCTATGAATAAAGAATTGGGCATGATAAGTATAAAATGGAAATGGGAAAGCACTATAAACTAGGTTAAGTTGTCTAGAGTCGAATGTACTATCGTACCCCATATTAATCTCTGCACCCCTGTAAACTAGTTCCCAACAGGCACCCCATAATCAGGGTGAAGTGATCCATTTCAAATGATCGACTCCTACTCGCATAGTTACATGTGTCTTATGGCCCCCGATGTTGTAGTTACCTATGCTGGTCCCACCATGGGGTGTATCAAGTCCCATGGTGGCGGCCTGACACAATTCTAGAATGCAAAGGTATACTACTGGTGCCCAGTGCCTTATTTTTCTGCGCCGGAGTGTGTGCACGCCCGCACCCCGTTAGAACCTACACTGCTGCAACACCGCCGTCGATTTGACCTCTTACAGTCAGCCCAGTAATCGTGCCCCACCCTGCCTAGTTAAGGGTATCCTGATACACCTTGTAGGATTACTGCTGAAAAGGGTCCCTCGCTACTAGGTTTTCTATTTCTAGCCAACATGCTAAGTTGGTTAAGTGTTTTGTAAACCTAACCCCCAATCAGTCTGTATAGTTTAGCATGTTCCATTTTGATTAAGTGTTAATTCAATTTACTTAATCCTATCAATCCTGACTCAGCCTTAATTGTCTTATTAAAGCCTCGACCTCTCACATTAGACAGGTATTGTTGTGGCTGCCTGTTGCCAGTTGGGTCCGGGCAGTCTTACGCCACAACTCAGTCTAACCTCGGGTCCTTATTGGGCTCCGTGTTTTACCACCCACAGTGGATAGGTATTGTTGTGACTACTGGATAGCCGGGCGGTTCCGGGCAGGTTTACATCACAACTCAATCCAACCTCGGGTTAAACACATCGTATTTTCTACATTTACATATTCTGTCTCTTTTCTTTTTATATGTAAATATTTGCGGCCCATTATTCAAATTCATCTTTATTGGGTAAAATTAATTTACACCACTTAATTGTTTTTCAAGGTCGTTGGCATGCGTTAAACATGCCAACACATATGTTTTGAATTTTAACCCAAACGTCATTACCCCCGTTTTATACGTTCGCTACAATATAACATATGTTGGGTTTAGCATTTAAACCCAACTTAGCCACATGAAAAAGGGGAGGCTTAGAACATGGTGTTTATATATTCTAAGCAACATAAAAGGGGAGTGTGAACGCATGAACTTGCAACATAACGATCTAATTAACATGAATTAGGCACTTGTGAACTTGCATTGTAATAGCATATAATCATGGCATAAACATACCTATACATGAATCATGGGTTTTAATCTATTCACATAATCATGGCATAAACATACCTAAACATGAATCATGGTTTTTTAATCTATTCATGTAAACTTGCAATTGGAATGTAAATCTAACTTAATTATATGTCACATAAAATTATCATATGAGTTTGATAACAACACAGGCCTAAAACATGTTTCCAATTAGGCATAACACCAATCGTAATCTAGTCATGTTCATAGGATTAACACAAGTTCACAAAGATGCTTGCTTTTGTCATTAATACAAAAGTATGGTTTTATACTTGAATCAAGATGCCAATTCCATAAATTCATATAAACCATAGTACTTAGTTGAATCCAATTACACACTAAAAGTGATCATAAAAGTATGTACAACATATTGGCATAATGGTGAATCCTATACTTGCATGAATCTCAATTAAACTACCACAATCATGAATCACATACTTGCAATTTTCCAATAGGTGTCGTAATAAACTACCACAAACATGTAGTTTTCAATGAATTACATACTTACAAATATCCACTCGTTATACCACAACATCCCAAATCGATTAGAATCAAAACAACATACAAATATAGATTATTATCACCACAAATCGAATACAATTATATTTCTCATTTTACACAAATCAAAACACAATTATTTATTCACATCGGAATAGCACTCTACTTACAACGTATGACGAATCTTCAATTCAGGAATCTGAATTCTGAATTTGGAGATGCTATCCTTTGTTGTAGGCGTTGCTTTGATTTAATTGACGTTGCTTTAAGCTTTCGAATTGTCTCCTAATTGTCTCTCAATTTCTGACGGCTATTCGTAGTCTTTCGTCAGCAGCATGACGGTCTCATCTCCATTTTTGTTTGTATGAATTAGGGTGAGTCTTAGGTCCTTTTTATAGAGTTTGTGAGTTGATTAGGACCGTCGATGGAGCTTGGTTTAATAATAGTCGTTCATTTTAAGGAGAGACCAATCGGGAGCTGACACTTAGCCCTAGTGACAAGGCAAGGCTCAGAAAATCGACCAAGCACAGACCAGGCCAGCCAGGGGGGGCTGGGTTCGACCTGGCTCAGGGGCCAGGTCGACACGCCAGTCGACACCGTGTCGACTCGGCGGTCGACACGGGTGACCCAGGTCGACTACCCAGTCGACCTGGTGCCTTGGGCGGGAAAATTCCCGCCCTGGCCAATCCGACCCGATTTTGAATTTTGAATTGGTTTTTCTGAGCTGTTTTGAATTTTAAACTGAATTCTGAAACTTCCGGAGGCCATATCTTCTTCATACGGAGTCCGTTTTATGCAAACTCGGACTCTATCCCAAGCAAAATTCCAAGACGAACGCAATGGCGTATCCCGTTTCCCTTAATTCTTTGATTTGAAATTAGTTATACTTTAATTTGTGAATTTCACTTTTATAGAATACACAGGGTGTTACACAAACCATCTTAATCATTTCCCCAAATTGCAAAACATTAAATTTTAGCCAAGTTCATAGCTTGAAGTTATTCTTTCCTTTACCTGAGCTACTTAAAATCATTTTTAAACATGTGTCTAAATGGGTTTAATTATATCTCGACGTTTCAATTGGAATCATATAGTCATTCCACTTTCGAAACTCGAAAATAAACACTAATGATGCTGCAGCTATCAACAAAATTATCCTCAAGCGACTAGAGTGTGACTCTATATTTATCCATATATTTGAGACTTCATATATATGTCGAGTAGGCGTATATTCCAAATCTTCTTATACTCGATAGTCCAATCTCAACATCAAATAAAACACTCAAATTCTTATTACAAGATAATCAGGTAGGTTATCCATATATAATCTTTCAAAACCAAAATCACTTTTATAAATATGCAAGTTCGTTCTCTTCTATATATAATACTCTTTAAACTTATTCAAGGGCATTACTAACTCTATCTCTAATGAGTCACTCTTCTAGGATATTACTAATCCTATCTCCAGTGAGTCCTTTCCTCCTATTCAAACAAGTCGTACCCCAAAGCTTTATATAAACCAAAGCTCTGATACCAATGTCACTTCCCGCCTTTTTGCCTGATTCAAACCGACAATTAAATCGACTTAAACCGATCAACAAGACGTATCGCTTAGGGTACAACACATAAGAACTAAACTAAAGAACTTTTTCGTAATATCATTATAATATTACATCAGAGTACAAGAATATATCAGAGTACAACAAATATCAGAGTATCCAAAAATACATACACAGCAAAAAACAAATCTCTCGGCGGAAGACTAAGGATTGATCCAGAGTATAGCTCCGGCCATACTTTTGAATCCTAATTTAAAAATCTGCAAACCAAAAATACTTGGCTACTCGTGTGGAAAATATGGGATTTCAGAGTTCAGATGGAAGAATAAAAAACTCCAGATCAGTCATAGGACTGGTGTGAGAACTAAAATAGTTATTTAATTTATTTTAAAGTTAAGAAAATCATAAGACCATGCCATATAACACGGAACGGGTTTCCCCTTATGTATACCAGTCATAAAACTACTTGCAGTTCTTTTTGAAAATGAAGCTACTATAAGACTCACATTCCATCACATAATGCAACACACACTACAGGAGCAAGTTTTTCCTTATAATAACCAAGTATGCTTGGTACGCAGAAGTCTCTTTTATTATTACTAACGCATAGTGTGGAAATCAGTTTTGAAAGTAAATGTATAAATCTTCAAAGACGTTGGTACCATGTATTACATCTACATACATAGGTTACAACTAAAACCGTAAAAGGCTCATATTGGAAGTTGGGTTCCATTAATGACCAAGGCAAAGGATCTTCCTTTCCGTGATTCGAAACAACTCTAGCAGGATGTGCCATGATCAACAAATGCTTCTTTCTGTAGCGGCTGAGCTGATCCACCTATAAACAGGTGTAGTTGGAATCTCTCCTGAACAAAACGTCTCTCAATCGTTGTTGACCATCATCTAAGGTGCCTCAATCTATCATTCACTAAGACTTTTTGCCTGCGTTCCATACCATGGCATCACTTTTCAACCAGAAGGAAACGTTAGTCCTTAACTCTATGGTACTTCATCCTGTTTCGGCTCATTACCAGTTTTGAGGTCCTGAAGTCACGTTTTACACAAAGCACTCTTTTCAACAAAAAAACTTTGATCATCAATTGCTCATTATTTAGCATGTCACATTGTCAATTCACAACATATAATCAGTGTTTATTATTATATAACCCAATGAGTACATAAGCCTCAGAGGAGAGTGATAAGCTAAATGGATAAATCCTCCGCCACCAACTGATATATAATCAACAAAAACTAGTTGGTTATGTCATAAAATACAACATTAGACACACATCCTTTTCCAAGTTCGTTCTAAGTTGTGAACGAAACTGAAGGCACCTTATTCCTCATCCAATAAAGGAGAGAGGCCCTTGCATATCCAAACAATCAACAAGTACGTCCGAACTACTGCCACTTATAACCTCGTCTTGGGTGTACACCATAATCGAGACATTAGCAATAAATCCAAATGATGTGAAAACTCCCGATCTTCAACCACCGTCTTCAGTATCTTCAATACTCCTCGTATAGTTATTCAAAATGGGTTTGAACCCCGTCTTTTCGAAATAACTAGCACATCTTTACAATCAATTGATATATAAAATTATCATGAGTCTCAATCCATTCGAAGTATTCATTTACTCAAATCAATCTTTAATTTGGGGTATACCCATTTAAATCTTGTCAAAGATTTACATCCTTTAAACACTTATTTAAATCTTTCTTTGGAAATCATTTCAAAAGATTACAAAATCTCATTTCATAAATTTAACTCAAATCAAGTTTCTACGCTTTATCGAGATTATTGAATCTCGCGGAAAGGTAATTTCTCAAATCATCATCCCATTCTCATCCTATTTATCTCATGGAGAAACACTAGTAGTACTCCATATGTAGTACCCCTCGTATTTTGGTAAGTTTGGTTGCCCACTTTAATTTCAAATTTGATTGAAGATTTTCAATTATCTTTGCGGGAAAACACGTTTACCCAAACCCAACTCATTTGTTGATCATTGATTAGGGTAAATTACTTTATCTTTCCTTATCCCTTGCCCAAAATCATAATTACGATTTCTTAATCATATCGTTAGGGAAAAACCATTCATTTAACCAGAATTAGTTCTTGATTGCACAATGCAAAGAGAATGATATATCAGGTGTATGACCTCGAAGGCCTAAACCAACATCTGATCAAACACCCAGAAGATCACTCAACTCAATGATAAACCATCAAGTTTTGACTTCTTTCTTTAAATATTTATATTCCATTTAAATAAAGATTTCATTTCAACTAATCTTGAGAAATCAACTTCTCCTTTAAATGGGTTAAAGAACAATGTTATTTAAAACATCATTCACGATAAACCCAAAATCATACTTCCATTAGAAATGTAATCTTCACAGAAATCATATCAGCTCATAATCGATATATATATATATATATATATATATATATATATATATATATATTCTAGTATCGGACTAATACTATAAGTGAAATAATGACAAAACCTTTTAAATTCCTTAAATAGTAAAGGTCTTCATCCATGGAGACCCATCATGATTATCAGTAAATCGATTTCCTTTCAATTTCGATGTACTTCATTAATTGGAAAACTCATTAATCTTAATTAAAAGATTTATTTCGTACTCTTTATCTTTAACTGGGTTAAAGAACAATGGTATTGAAGACACCATTCACGACAAACTCCAAACCAATTGATATTAAATATAAGATTCTAAACAGAATTTACATCAACTTATATTTGACACTAATTTTTGTAATCAACGAATGTTATAAGTGGAATAACAATATAAAAATCTTCCAAATTCCTCAAATAGTTACGTCTACACAATGGTAATCAATACCAAATAACCGAGGATCATTTCTATCCAAATCCAATTTATTTAAATTGAAAAACTTTTCTAAATCAAAAGATTTACCAAATCCCCAAAACGTCGTTGTATTGTATTCAACAAGTTAGGCTGAAAACACAAATCGAAATATGGTTCAAAACTTCATATTTCTTATCCAAATCACTTTAAAATCATTTATTATGATTTATCATAATTAATTTTTTTCATATTTTTAATAATTTTTATATGGTCATTTAGATCGATTTCCAATCACGATCATCAAATTGCGTTTACACTGATCTTTTCAAAAATAGATTTAATCATAACTTGAAATCTGTAAGTTGAAATCCAAAAATTTCTTCTTTCATTTGAAAGGTATCATTAATAGAAAGAAAACGTTTTTTGTCTCAGGAAAATCTGAATTAAATTGCATTAGTTATAGTCGTTTGAAGTTCATGGTTGAAATTCGCGAACTGTCGTTGTGCAACATGTCCTATTCAAACCATATTATTATTTAAAATAAAACTCGTCTGATTTAGTTCAAACGCATTTTATAAAACGTTTATAAACTCGTTTAAAATCGATACTAACTTTAAATTCAATTGCAACTCAAAATAGAATATTCTATTATTATAATATTAAAAATAATAATATTTTTCAAAATATAATATTTTGAAATCCAAACTTTCCTGAGCTCCATTATAAAAATAAATAAGATCATTAGAACAATCAATTCGAGTTAAAAACGTCGTTATATATCTAACTCGAATTCACTTTGAATTTACTTTTCAAAATCTATTTTAAATAGAACAATATATTTTCAATTAAAATCTCTTTCAAATTCATTTCAACCTTTTCAATAGTTATTTGAAATCATATATATTTCATTTCCAAATCATTTCAGAATTAAAATCCAATTTCCATTTTCATGTCTAATTTCACTTAAATGAATATATTTCCATTTAATGTTCCAATGATATGAGACTCAATCAATACCCAAATTATTTCATATTCGTGGTGTCAATTTGTATGAACAATTATTATAACAACCACAATAGCTATCATCCATCAAACAATAGTTAAAATATAAGCGTTATAACTGTTAATGCTTATATATACATAAACAATATAAATAAAATTGTAATAAACATCCATCATCCATGAAGCAACCATAGCAACCACAATCAATAAATAATCATTTGATGATTATAATAACTCAAGTTAAAAAGAGTTCTCATAGTGATTTTTGATTGTTACAATAACGATCGCTTTTGAATTAAATTAAACATGGATTTAATTTAACCCAAAATTATAACTAGCTCCAATCTCATCAAAATCAATTTTTACACATAGCCTGCGTCTATACGATCCCAACGGATCTTGTTTTGTCCAATTCTGAGTTCATATGAACAAGATATAATCGTTCGAACTTAGATAAATCAACTACGGTAATTAACAAATTTAAATTAAATTAATTAACATAACCACTTCTTCCCTATGTCGTTCTTCACTGCTCCACCCCCACATTCACCTCGTGCCGCTATTAGAGACTCCCAGACCACCACCGCCCCATACCACCACCTCCGTCGTTCCATGGCGCACCAACGACCGCGACCCCGACCCCGACCACCTCGTCACCCCGCCCGCCTGGAAATCGACCATGACTATAAAACCTTCGAGCCGCCCAATCAAACGCCTCAGACCACCTGGAGGTTCACTGCCACTACCATTCGACGCGCTAGCCTCCCCTCTTCTTCCTTCTTGTTGGTCCCTTCACCTAACAATGCCCCTAGCTCCTCCAAATCATCCAAAACTTGACCACAACCCCACCTGAAAGTTCACTTACGTTTAACTCCAAACTACAGTCACCCTAGTCGACTTCAGGATGACCGACCAACGACAAAGTTGTAGCTCAGCCTCCCCTCTCCAACTTCCTAGTTGACACCTCCGACCAACTCTTCATCGTTTGCATGTAGTTCGAGATAAACCGACTTCGAGGCCAAATTTACACCAAACCACTACACCAATTGCCATCAAATTTTTGCTGTAGGTAGTACTCAACTTACACAACTTCCTAGTTGGAACTTTCGTCCAATTCTCATTCGTTTGGAGGATAAAAATTAAATGTATGAATGGAATTATTTGCAAATTATGGCAGCTGAAATTTGGACATTTAGGTTTAGGAAACATTGAGGGATATTTATAGATGAGATATTTTTAGTTTATTATTATTCTATTTGATTATTATATTACTTGATGTATATCGCTATCTCCGATTGACGTTAATAAATTCGCATGGGCACATATGAACTTTGTTCGCGGTGAAAATTAATATACAGCAATGGTTTGTCATTACGGTCCTAACGAAACTTATTTCATCGAAATCTGGATCTGTGCGCTAATTTGAGTTCAAATTATCGATTAATTATACATACGTATTTACATTGAATGATTATAAATCACACAGCCAGATACTAACTCCGATTGATCCAAAATTTGAATCTTACAATAATTTACGACTTCAAATCCGATAAAATTGGTTTGGTCGAAATTCGAGATCGTTTGCAAAATGACTATTTTTTCATATTCAATTAAATTGATAAAATATAATTTAAATTCAAAATATTCAAATCTATTAATCATAAGATACTATTATCTTATATATATATATATATATATATATATTCAAATAAAACTTCGTATAGCTTCATAACAAACTATGTTGGATTTTAAACTCGATACTTCCATTTTTAAGCTAAATCGATATTCATTATATAATAAAATCTCTTTATTTTATTTAATAAATCATTATGGTTTATAAACGATTCCATAGCGACTTTTGGAAAATTTGATTTGGACATAACTCATAATCTATAATATGAAATCTTGATTTTTCACTTTCATTAGAAAACAGTAGTTAAATAGATACAAACGTTTCTTATTTCAATGAATTCTGATTTATATTAGATCATGTACATTCATTTAAAGTTCAAAACATAATATTACGAACTACCGCGCCGTTGTGAGCTCGTTTTTAACTATATTATAATTCATACTTTCAAACCATAGATTAAATAAATTCCAAGTCGTTAATTCTTAAAATAAATCATTTTAAACATTCAAATTAATTAAATATGCCTTAATAAAATCTGGGTCGTTACATCTGATCTCCACTTCAAAAACACAAAAGTATGATTTCTGACCTTTTAAGAGGCAAGATGGTCTTCTTCCAAGTCATAAAGCTAGGATGCATGTGGGTTTTGGTGCTTGCTTTGTGAAAGAGGAGGTAGAAAGGAGAAGTAAAAACAAGTTTTAAAAGGATTTTACAGAAGAAGCTTTGAATTTGAACCTTTTAATTTCTTTTTTAAAGAAACTAATAAGGAGTATTGAAAAGCTTGGAAATGAAATGAAGTTTGAGAAGCGAGAAAAGAATGTGAAAATGGAAGAGAAGGAAAATAGAAAAGGTTTTATATAAATTGAAATCTAAGTAGATGATTATGTTAAGTGACAACTAACTTTAGTCCAAATGGTTTCAAAATTACGAATCAAGGTCAATAACAAAATAACAACTTCTACAGGTCCCTACAAAAAGTTATGATCGAAATACGAACTGAGATTCAAATCAAAATTCATAGTGATAGGGCAATGAGCTTACATTAGGTTTTTCGACCGTTTACTCTTATAATCTTCAAATCTGCTCAACGTGAAAGTTGTCACATTCTTTTCAAGGTTTCTAAAACATCAAAAATCATTGAAAAGAATGTGACAACTTTCATGTTGAGCACATTTGAAGATTCTGAGAGTAAATGATCGAAAAACCTAATGCAAGCATCATTGTAAATTTAAATTTGAATATCAGTTTGTATTTCGATCATAACTTACCTCTTTAGATGCCTGCACTAGCTGTCAATCTATTCAACCGGACGGTACTTTCTCCACTACCTTGTTGATGAAGTTTGCATATGGTGAACAGTAGGATGAGGGAAGCGAGGAAATACATAAATATAAATTTGAGACAAATTAGAATGAATTAAAAAGGGTCAATCACTAGTTCATTATGTAAATTAATAACTACCGTTATTTTCAAATTCGGTAACACTTAAAAAAACAAATTTGTAATATGCATTTTAAAGTACATATACTTACAGTTAAAACTGCAATTATTTATGGTTGAAAATGAAATAAATTTTAAAATGTATAATTCATTAACACCAAAGTGTATTATTCATATGCTATTTTAACACCAACTACAAACTTCCGCTTTACAAAAACTTCAAGTCATCCTCACCTCATCATACTTCATCATATACCTACATACGATGAATGTACACAATAATGATACATCGAGCAGTCATTATCCGATCATAAAATGTGTTTATAATAAAAGATTGATATTTCAAAATGTTCCATGATGTTTTGACTGAGATGGATGATACAAGGGCATTACAATTGTCATCTACCAAATGCAACAAAAAATCATACAAATAATAAACACACAATAATAACTTTAACTGTTGCAACAAAACCGTTACATGCATTATTTAATTTCACTATGACATTGAAATCATCTATATTTGATGTTGTATAAATAGTAAAGTCTACACTTCTGGAAGTAATTCGTTTCATCATGTCAAAGTCTAGATTTTAAGGCCGTCTTAGAGCACTCCCAGCAGTGTATATATGGGATGAAATGGGGAGGATGGACGCTTTAATTTGCAAAATCGCATTCCAGCATAGTAAGTTCGGAGGTGGGGAGGAGATTGAAATGGTGAGCGTTGCCATTTGGGAATTTGAGTGGCGATTGATAAACGGTTTTCTAAAAACCATATATAGTTAAACGGTTTTAAAAACCGTTTATAATATATATTCCATTGTTTTTAAATGCACATCCTTCTTCTTGTTTTTGTTCCCTTTTTTCTACATTTATGGTTGTTTATTGTTTATAGTTTCTGAATTTTGTTTACAAAGACTTATATTAAAAAATTTCATATCAAATTTTTATTCTTGAATTTATTAAACAATTTAAGTTTCTAAATTTGTTTTCTATTTTTAAATTATTTAATTATTTTAAGTTTGTAGATAATTTTTGTAAATTTGTTAATGCTTTTAAGTTTGTAAATTTGTTTCCTATTTTTAAATTCATTGATTTTTGAAGTTTGTAAATATATTTTTTAAATTTGTTAATTCTTTTTAAGTTTGTAAATTTGTTTTTTATTTTAACATTAGGTTACTTATTTTTTATAGTTATAAAATTATATTTGTAACTTTGTTTTTTATTTATAAGTTTTAAAATTGCTTTTACATTACAGAATTACCCGATCTCCTTTTTTATTTTTGGCATGTATTTAAAATTATATACGCATTATTAACTGTTTTAAATCTTTTGGTTTCCTTAAGCACATTATATCTTTCTAGTTTGATAGTTGGTAGTTGATATAACATATGTTAGTTATTAAAAATGTTATCAACGACATTAATTCCAAAAAACACTTGCGATACAACAAATGTTCATTATAACATCAATAGCTAAACGTAGGATACAAGAGAAATAACTAAATGCTAGCCACCAAAATATAGGATACAAGAGATATTAACTAGGAAATTCAATACGCAAGCATATTAATTATTACATTCAATCTCAAGGGATTCTAAAGAGGTTCGAAATTGACTATTCTCCTGTTCTAACTCGTTGGCATAAGAAATACCCTTTGGACATAAATGGTCGTTTATCCACTCAAAATAATTGCATCCATTAGGACGTAATGAGCATAACTGGATCTTACGACCAATATTCTCTCCGTCCGCCCGTACTACTACATCCACCGCTTAACAACAGTAGCAACAAACGGGATATGAGTTAACCTCCTGCTCGTTAGGAGTCTGGTTAACTGATACTCATCGTACCTCTTGTTCATATGGAGGCTGAACTACCGGGAATTGATCTATCACTTCCACAGTCGGAGGACGAGGGACAGTAGTCGCTCGTAAGTGTCCTTCATTTACGGTTTGGACAACTTGATGACCTACATCTGGAACATGAGCAATAGGTGGATGTAACACCCCACCTCCGTTAAGGTCACTCACAAAGGGAATGCCTGAACTTTGGTGGAGCATTTTAGTAAACAGAACAGAAAATTTCAAGACAGATAAACAATACTTGAGAAATTACAACTTTATTACAGCGGAAAACAGAAATCAGTTTGGTTACATCTTTACCAAAAACTCAAGTACATAAATATCAGTTTTGTTCAAAAAATCATCAGAGAACAAAACTTTAAAATCATAATCCCCACAGAAGTTGCCATAAGGAGTCAAGCCATACTTTAAGCACTCTAAGTACTTCAAGCAAAAGAAATCCGGATCAAGCTAAAGTGTTCCCTCCTTGGAAAACCTGGGGGGAAACGGAAGAAAAAGGGGCGAAAACAAGCAAGGTCAGACATAAAGTCTGGCAAGTCCAGTGACTTTCAGCATATGAACAGATAATAATAATCATGGCATGCAAATAAATCTGGATGCGAGATAACAGTAACAGGTGTAGCAGATGTACTTAGGTTAAACAGAAGAAACATAATGATATAAGCTATTACTTTTCACTTCTCTGCCCTAATACTAGTATAACAGGATTAGGTGTTACCATAATGTCTAAACAGAAACAGAAATGGGAACAGAATAATTTCCACAGAAGAGAATGCTAGTAATGGGCCTTTACCACCCCGAATAGAAACAGACAGAAACAGAATGCTAATAATGGGCCTTTACCACCCGAACAGAAGGTACAGAAACAGATTAATCCCTGCGGAAACAATGTAGAATTAGGTGTACACTAGTAAATGGGCCTTTACCACCTGAACAGACAGTACCACGCAGAAACAGACAGGTGTTACCACCCAATAGAAACAGACGGTACCAACAGAAACAGGCAGAACTAAGTGTACCCTAAAACCCTACCCCAAGCGATCGGCTCCCTAATACATAAATACCCTGTGTCGGCCCCACAGTAGGGTGTATCACTCCCTAAAGTGACAACCAATTGGCACAGACCTATTTATAGATGTCACGGCGTCTTACATCCTCAGAGACAGATCAGGATCCATGCACGCACATGACCCGGTTGGAACGCACCATCAACACCCCTCGCCATTATTAGAATGAACCGATTATAATGAGTTCAGTAAGCGTGCCCGGATCCTACCTATTTTTGGGTCATAGTTTTGATACTAGAAAGGGTTACTGACTAATATGGGTCCCAAACAACAGATGACACAAGTAATTTCCCTCCTAACCTTGTGTCCCCAGACTAACAGATTTCAGATTAACTTGTTTACAAGTTCAGACATACAGAGTTCAGAACAACTAGTTCACAGATCAGACAAGTTTTCAGACTAACGGATTAGATATACGGATTTAACAGATTTATCGATTTGTCTAACTTTGTAATTGGGCCTACAGATTCACGAAACGGGTTTGTTAAATTCATTAGTCCAATTGGTTTAACCCTATCCACCCAACACGTTTTAGACCTAATATTTATCTTAGATTTGTATCAATTAAAAATTAACGCGTAGACCTCTCACATTATACTGACAGTTTGCGGCCACTGGTTAGGCCGGTTGGTTCCGGGCAGGTTTCTACCGCAAACTGATTCTAACCTCGGGTTTCAAGCATGTTATGACTAACTTCTCACATTAGAACCTATTGTTTGCGGCCACTGGATGTGCCGGGCGGTTCCGGGCAGGATTACGCCGCAAACTCATTCTAACCTCAAGTTAGCCATGTTTCATGTTTAGCCAATGCATTCATTCACAGACTATGCTAATATCAGACTAATCATGCTAATTTAACAAATTAACTTCTGTACAAGTTACAGTAGATTATTCGGGGTTCTATTAATAAGTTTTGCTCAATTTTAAATCGAGCCTTCAGATTTACATATTTCAAATTTCAGCATTTTAGTTCCAACAGATTACGCTATTCAATAGATTAACCAGATAACAGATCTTGCAGATTAGGCGATTTAGCAGATCTAGCAGATAAGGCAATTTAACATAATTAGCAGATTAGGCAATTCAATCTAATTAACAGTTTAGGTAATATAACAGAACTAGCAGATTAGGCAATATAACAGATTTAATCATTCCTTAAAGTTTCCTTGACATATCTTGCCTAATTATAAATTTGGCCTAAGTTTGCATGTCTAAATAATTGTCATGATTCACAATATGATCATATACCCCCCATTTGCATTGAATTTACATGGCACAGATTATGGTCATAATTTACCATATAACTCATGTCCTAATTTTAGTTGAACTTGCCTAGTACAAAAGATTCACACATGAATTATACCAAATATAGCCATCGATTACAATGCATGTCATATACTCAAAAATCTCCCACTTAGGTGTTATTCACATTTATCAGTTATCAAATCTTAATATAGATCTTCACACCTAAGTCATATTCTCTTTTTATCTCAAGTCATGAATCGTTATATAAAAATATACCCAACAATCTAGAACTTTAAATTATAACAGATCTTAATTCAAAATATGCGTTATGTCCAAAGTCTCAAGTCACATGTTAACATACAATGGTTCCACTTCTTCCAATTCACAGAATATGCATAGATCTAAATCTAGTTTACAACATAAGTCACAGATTAGCCATGTCCAATTATGCCATCATTCATTATTTGTCCCAAAGTTTTGCGTTTGTGCGTTAATCTCATATGAGATGCGGCGCAGGCTCGTGGTAGCCTGGCTATAGAATAGAAAGAAGAAAGAGATACGAAATAAAATATATCAGAACAGAACGTACCCAACCTCAAATTCAGATTTATAATCATGCCACAATTATAATTAAAGTTTATATCGGAAAATAACTGTACTTGCCTTTCGTGGTTTTAAGAAAGGGTAATAAACTGTTGTTGATGCTGAATTACTCCTCTTTAATTGTTGTTGTAGCTCTAAACTTTGATTTGAGATTTGATTTAGCTTTTAATTCTATTCAGGTTGGAAGAAGATGTATCAGTCCAAGTTTTGATTCCAGCAGAGTAACGACGCCATTATTTTATTTAATAAGAACGGAGGCAGAATGAAATTATGCAGCATAAGGTTAGAGAAGAATGGTTTAAAAAGAATAGGGCTAGGGGCTGTTTATATAGGGTTTCAAACTAATTAGAGCCGTCGATGAAGCTAGAGTTAATCAAGGCCATCCATCTCAAGAGAAGCCAATCAGAAAGTGACAAGTTAGCCCAAGTGACACAGCAGAGCTCAGAAATTCGACCAGAACCCGACCAGGCCAGCCAGGGTCAAACCAGAAAGCTGTGCAGGTTTTCTCTTGGTCTGGGCGCACTTGGGAAGTGTGCCAATGTAAATTTTTACTGGCTCACTTCCCAAGTGCGCCAGTGCAATCTTTTTTTTTCTATTTAGCCACCAAACTTCGTTCGTCCATATCTTCTTCATACGGTATCTGTTTTACGCAAACTCGGACTCTATTTCAAGCAGAATTCCGAGACGAACGCAATGGCGTAACCCGTTTCCCTTGATTCTTATTTTTGTAATTAATTATTCTCTGATTTGTTACTTATACGTTGATACAAAATATGGGGTGTTACATTCTCCCCTCCTTAAAGGATTTCGTCTCCGAAATCTTCAAGTTAAGAAGAATGTGTCCTACCATCCAGTCATCCATCTACTCAACCATCATCCACAAGCATCCATTGTCCTTAGAAAACTTCTAATGTTGTATGAACATATGCAAAAGTGTGTGTATATGTTCCTTATCTAATGCAAAGATCAGGTGGTCCACTGATTCAGTTGACCTCCTTAATGCGAACTATGTCAGTGTCATGAGTCCAACATGTATACAATTTTCCTATTTGATACATATCATTCTTATATGAGTGACAACCATTCATTCATATGCAACATCCATGTGATGAGTCAATCATTTTGCATCCACAAAAATTGAAAATGCTCACACATCCATATGCAGTATGAGAGTGTTTTCGAGCCGATCTAGTGCCTAGTGTGTGTATATGCATCCACGAGCAACCACTAGCAACCACTTGCATCCACTTGCAACCATCAAACATAACATGTCTCAAACACATGTTTACATCCATAGGATTCCTATCTATAGGTCGAAGACTCGATCAATAGGATACAGTCGAGTGATAGGAGCGAGTGCAGATAAACAAAAATTTGGTTTCCATTAGACCTTGGTTGAGAGACAAATTCCCCTAAGTATCAACCCTGAAGACCGAAATCAACATCAGATTGGCACCCAGAGGATTACCCTCCTTAGACAATGTCAAAACTGGAAATCTCAACCTTATCAGAAATATTCAGATATTTACAGATTACCGGTACAGATCAGATTACTAAATGATTCTTAGGAAACTAAGCATGATAAAAACCCAGAATGTATGCGTCATAGTCAACTTAACGCTCAACGCAGATACCCAACTTATCACAATTGGATGAGTCATAACCCTTATGGGTCTGAGTCTGCAGCGGAATCAGAAACAATACTAGTATTCAAGTGTAGAGTATCGATTACAGAATCGAAATGCCAGAATCAGAAAAGAGTTTTAACTCAAAAATCAGATAAAGAAATTAAACCTCCTACAGAAAGTTTTTCTATTTCTATCCTATCCACTAGCCTCGAGAGTGTTCGCCTGCCCTCCAGAAGTTGGTCCTGCCCTCTGCCCTTGCCCTCGTTTCTTCGGGCAGTCCCTAGTGAAGTGTCCCATCTCACCATAGTTGAAGCAAGTGCCCTTTCTTTTCCCGCAATCCTTGTTTAGATGAGTCGAGCTTCCACAAGTAAAGCACTTTTTCTCCTTCTTATCTTCAGACTTTTCTTCCTTCTTTTGTTTTTCCTTTTTGGGCCATGCTTTCTTGTTCTGTGGTTCTTCCTTGTTTGCCTCCTTGCCCTTGTCTTTCTCGTGTAGTAGTGCCATGTCCACCAATCTCTCGTAAGTCGCTCCCACGGGTACATGGGTCATGGCTAGGCTGTGCAGTGGCTCGTTCAATCCTTTAACAAAGCGGAGAGCCTTTTTATGCTGGGTGTTTACTAAATCTAGCCCGAACCTGGACATTTGGTTGAACTGGTTGACGTATTCCTTGACCGTCATACTTCCTTGCTTAAGAGATAAGAACTTTTCCAGTTGTAGACTTCGTTCAGCTTGCGAGAGGAATTTCATCTCAAACCTTGTTCTGAAATCCATCCATGTTTCAACTGGTCTCTCGGCGTTAGTGACTTCCCACCAATAGGAAGCTTCGTCCTTGAGCAACCATACCGCCAATTGTACCTTCTGCCTATCGTCCACCTCGAAGATAACGAACAGATCCTCAATTTCTTCGAGCCAGTTCCTTGCTTCTACGAATGATTCAGTTCCCTTGAAATCCTTTCCACCCATGGCCCTAAAATCTTTACAAATTTTTGAAAAAGCAATTGCACGAGGAGGGGGCGGAGGAGGAGGAAGCGCTGCAGATGGAGGAGGAATATCTGCAGGGCCTGCATCGTTGGCCCTAGCCTCTAGGTATCCCCTAAACCAGCCAGGTATTGGCACGCCCTCTGGAAAGTTAAGATTCCCAGACATGCTGGAATGAAAGAAAAATATTATAACGGAGAACTGAAAAGATAGGTATATGGCTTTTTGGGGATTATGTTTTTCAAAATAAACTTTATTTTTGAAAATACTTCCTTTTAAAACATTTTTGAAAATAGTTTTCAAAAACTTTACCCAATCTGGTAACCTTCAGCTCTAATACCAAGTGTAACACCCCACCTCCGTTAAGGTCACTCACAAAGGGAATGCCTTAACTTTGGTGGAGCATTTTAGTAAACAGAACAGAAAATTTCAAGACAGATAAACAATATTTGAGAAATTACAACTTTATTATAGTGGAAAACAGAAATCAGTTTGGTTACATCTTTACCAAAAACTCAAGTACATAAATATCATTTTTGTTCAGAAAATCATTAGAGTACAAAACTTTAAATTCATAATCCCCACAGAAGCTGCCATAAGGAGTCAAGCCATACTTTAAGCACTCCAAGTACTTCAAGCAGAAGAAATACAGATCAAGCTAAAGTGTTCCCTCCTTGGAAAACCTGGGGGGAATGGAAGAAAAAGGGGCGAAAACAAGCAAGGTCAGACATAAAGTCTGGTAAGTCCAGTAACTTTCAGCATATGAACAGATAATAATAATCATGGCATGCTAATAAAACTGGATGCGAGATAACAGTAACAGGAGTAGCAGATGTACTTAGGTTAAACAGAAGAAACAGAATGATATAAGCTATTACTTTTCACTTCTCTGCACTAATACTAGTATAACAGGATTAGGTGTTACCCTAATGTCTAAACAGAAACAGAAACAAAAACAGAATAATTTCCACAGAAGAGAATGCTAGTAATGGGCCTTTACCACCCCAACAGAAACAGACAGAAACAAAATGTTAATAATGGGCCTTTACCACCCGAACAGAAGGTACAGAAATAGAAACAGATTAATCCCTACGGAACAGAATGTAGAATTAGGTGTACACTAGTAAATGGGCCTTTACCACCTGAACGGACGGTACCACGCAGAAACAGACAGGTGTTACCACCCAACAGAAACAGGCGGTACCAACAGAAACAGGCAGAACTAAGTGTACCCTACAACCCTACCCCAAGCGATCGGCTCCCTAATACATAAATACCCTGTGTCGGCCCCACAGTAGGGTGTATCACTCCCTAAAGTGACAACTAATTGGCACAGACGTATTTACAGATGTCACGGCGTCTTACATCCTCAGAGGCAGACCGGGATCCATGCACGCACATGACCCGGTTGGAACGCACCATCAACACCCCTCGCCATTATCAGAATGAACCGATTGTAATTAGTTTAGTAAGCATGCCCGGACCCTACCTATTGTTGGGTCATAGTTCTGATACCAGAAAGGGTTACTGACTAATATGGGTCCCGAACAATAGATGACACAAGTAATTTCCCTCCTAACCTTGTGTCCCCAGACTAACAAATTTCAGATTAACTTGTTTACAAGTTCAGACATACAGAGTTCAGATCAACTAGGTCACAGATCAGACAAGTTTTCAGACTAACGGATCAGATATACGGATTTAACAGATTTACTGATTTGTCTAACTTTGTAATTGGGCCTACAGATTCACGAAACGGGTTTGTTAAATTCATTAGTCCAATTGGTTTAACCCTATCCACCCAACACGTTTTAGACATCATATTTATCTTAGATTTGTATCAATTAAAAATTAACGCGCAAACCTCTCACATTATACTGACAGTTTGCGGCCACTGGTTAGGCCGGTTGGTTCCGAGCAGGTTTCTGCCGCAAACTGAGTCTAACCTCGGGTTTCAAGCATGTTATGACTAACTTCTCACATTAGAACCTATTTTTTGCGGCCCCTGGATGTGTCGGGCGGTTCCGGGCAGGATTACGCCGCAAACTCATTCTAACCTCGAGTTACCCATGTTTCATGTTTAGCCAATGCATTCATTCACAGACTATGCTAATATCAGACTAATCATGCTAATTTAACAAATTAACTTCTGTACAAGTTACAGCAGATTATTCGGGGTTCTATTAACAAGTTTTGCTCAATTTTAAATCGAGCCTACAGATTTACATACTTCAAATTTCAGCATTTCAGTTCCAACAGATTACACCATTCAACAGATTAAACAAATAACAGATCTTGCAGATTAGGCGATTTAGCAGATCTAGCAGATAAGGCAATTTAACATAATTAGTAGATTAGGCAATTCAATCTAATTAACAGTTTAGGCAATATAACAGAACTAGCAGATTAGGCAATATAACAGATTTAATCATTCCTTAAAGTTTCCTTGACATATCTTGCCTAATTATAAATTTGGCCTAAGTTTGCATGTCTAAATAATTGTCATGATTCACAATATGATCATATACCCCCCGTTTGCATTGAATTTACATGGCACAGATTATGGTCATAATTTACCATATAACTCATGTCCCAATTTTAGTTAAACTTGCCTAGTACAAAAGATTCGCACATGAATTATGCCAAATATAGCCATCGATTTCAATGCATGTCATATACTCAAAAATCTCCCACTTAGGTGTTATTCACATTTATCAGTTATCAAATCTTAATATAGATCTTCACACCTAAGTCATATTCTCTTTTTATCTCAAGTCATGAATCGTTATATAAAAATATACCGAACAATATAGAACTTTAAATTATAACAGATCTTAATTCAAAATATGCGTTATGTCCAAAGTCTCAAGTCACATGTTAACATACAATGGTTCCTCTTCTTCCAATTCACAGAATATGCATAGATCTAAATCTAGATTACAACATAAGTCACAGATTAGCCATGTCCAATTATGCCATCATTCATTATTTGTCCCAAAGTTTTGCGTTTGTGCATTAATCTCTTATGAGATGCGGCGCAGGCTCATGGTAGCCTGGCTATAGAACAGAAAGAAGAAAGAGATACAGAATAAAATATATCAGAACAGAACGTACCCAACCTCAAATTCAGATTTATAATCATGCCACAATTATAATTAAAGTTTATATCGGAAAATAACTGTACTTGCCTTTCGTGGTTTTAAGAAAGGGTAATAAACTGTTGTTGATGCAGAAATGCTGAATTACTCCTCTTTAATTGTTGTTGTAGCTCTAAACTTTGATTTGAGATTTTATTTAGCTTTTAATTCTATTCAGGTTGGAAGAAGATGCATTGGTCCAAGTTTTGATTCCAGCAGAGTAACGACGCCATTATTTTATTTAATAAGAATGGAGGCAGAATGAAATTGTGTGGCATAAGGTGAGAGAAGAATGGTGTAAAGAGAATGGGGCTAGGGGGCTATTTATATAGGGTTTCAAACTAATTAGAGCCGTCGATGAAGCTAGAGTTAATCAAGGCCATCCATCTCAAGAGAAGCCAATCAGAAAGTGACAAGTTAGCCCTAGTGACACAACAGAGCTCAGAAATTCGACCAGAACCCGACCAGGCCAGCCAGGGTCAAACCAGAAAGCTGTGCAGGTTTTCTCTCGGCCTGGGCGCACTTGGGAAGTGCGCCAATGTAAATTTGTACTAGCGCACTTCCCAAGTGCGCCAGTGCAATCTTTTTTTTTTCTATTTAGCCACCAAACTTCGTTCATCCATATCTTCTTCATACGGTATCCGTTTTATGCAAACTCGGACTCTATTTCAAGCAGAATTCCGAGACGAACGCAATAGCGTAACCCGTTTCCCTTGATTCTTATTTTTGTAATTAAATATTCTATGATTTGTTACTTATATGTTCACAGAAAATACGGGGTGTTACAGTGGATGAATCGTCAAGCGGGCCAGCTCCGGGTAGTCACGACGCAGGTCCTCGTATGCTGCTCTTGGTATTCGATATTCCAATCAATATCTGTTCTTGGATTTGATGGCAGATGCTCAGCAAAGTTTTGATCATAGTTCGAATCCATTGACGAGGGCCATCACCATGAAGGCATTTTTTATCTTAATGAAAATTTTGGTTCCAGATAACTAAAAAGTAGTAACCTTAGATATTTATAGGGGCAATATGTGGAGTAAACATACAACAAATTTGATGGAGCAACCTTAGGCTAGTCAATGCAGGGTTATAGCAGTGCACATGTGATGATCCCTTAAATTGAGGAGTTATTAATCTTTCCTGGTAAGACTAGTCATTGTAGGGTTAAAGCAGTGTACATGTGACGACCTCTTAAACTAAAGTACAATTTTCAGGGCTGAAGTGATATGATGACTCAGTATGATAGTTATGGGGCTGAACCGATAGGACTAGTTAGTGGGCTCACTTCAGAAAATGTCCCCTATAACGATAGAAACACTGTAGCACTGGAGCACTATAGTGACGGGATCCACCCTTGAAGCGATAGCACTACTCAGGAATACTGTAACACTATAGCACTGGAGCACTATAGTGATAGGAACATTGTAACAATACAACACTGGAGCAGTGATAGGACTACTCAGTATACTAGGTGTATATGTATTTATACTCCCAAGTTTTATGCTCTGTAAGCTCATAATCCATTCACTCAACATTAACAATTTGAGCTATGGACAACTGTTATGATGCCGACGATAAATACTAAACATTGTCAAAAAAAACAATTACATTAACAAACCGTTAGATAACCTATAATACAGAGTTAGCCCGTTACATTAAAATTACATAATATGGCATGAAAAACATTTCAGAATGCATAGCAATAAATACTGAACTCAAACATAATAATACACAAAACAACTTAACATTACATGAGCAAACCGTTAGATAACCCGTATTACTGAGTTAGCCTGTTACATTAACACTACACAAAACAACAAAACATTACATTTACAAACCAGTACATTGACATTACACTAAGAAACCATTACATTAACATTAGCACCTAAAAATTCATAGAAACATCTCTTCGAACTTCATTGAAAGTCCTTAACGCCCGAAATGTAAATCCCACTTCCTTTCTTCTTTCCTTTTCCCTTAAATAGAGATTTCACCTTGCTGACTAAACCACTACTCTTCTGCTTACCTTTGTCCAAACTCTTGCTTGAACATACATAAATACTTTGTTAATATATGTGAACTTTAATAAACTTAGAACTAAATAAATAATTATATGTGAACAAGTTACAATTGCATATGGAGTTAAATTAACAAGTACCCGGCGTCGACGATGATGAGGTTGGATATCAAAACCTAACACCATATTGGTTAGTATGTACATCACTGGATCACCCTCATCATCTTGCTCATCACTCTCGTCGCCTTCGTCATCTTCCTCATCACCCTCGTCATCTTCCTCGTCTTCTTCACTGTCGCCATCCTCTTCTTCCTCCTCCTCTTCCATCTGTACACGTGTTTTTCTTTTTTTGGGCTTTTGTTCGGCCTGTCCATTTAGTCGCCATACCCAACACTGGTTCCTTAAAAATCTCCATGTTCTGAGAAAAATTGAAAAACAAACACAATATCATTATACAAAAAATAACAGGGATTCTATGTTCTGAGCAAAATTGAAAAACAAACATGTATCACAAAAATAAATCGATAACTTATAAACATGTCTGCAAGTGTGTTAATCCTATTCAAGCCCTCTTCATAATACTTTAATTGTTCAAGAGCTAATTGCCGCACACCGATATTCATTTCCCATATACTATCAACGGTGTAATGAGATGGAACCTGCGGTATATCCATCAAATGAGGAATGGGTAACGGCTCTTGTCCTATCCATTGCATGTTCCATCCAGGATCCTCTACCTAATCACTTTTCTGTGGTTGTTAAAACTGAGATGCATAATTAACCTCTAAAGACGTGACGATTGGGGCTTCAATTCCTGCCTTCAAAGTAGAAGGTCTGAAAAAAATTCATGTTACTGATACAGACTGAAGCATCTAGTAATGGACCAACATCTCTGCCTACTGACTGCCAATACGTGTTATAGGCCATGTCTGGCTCTTTATATATATACTGCTGACAATCATATTGGTATAAGGCTTGCTGCTACTCCGCATATGTAGAATATGTCATCTTGCAGGTCATGTGCGCGGGAGGATCAATGGGAATAGTCGCCCAGCCAGTTAGCTACCTCTTACATCTCTCTCCTAAATACATCTCATAAAAATGATCGGGTGGAACAATCAAAGGCAACTGTTTCATCGACGGGTTGTGTGCATGGACAACCTCTGCATCAGCGAGTGCGATTGAATTATGCCATGGATTCCAATTTATAAGCATTGTGTGGCGATGATCAATATGATACCATGTGCTAGAGAACAATTGAGCCGAAGTACCATGCGTCCTAGGCTCTCAATCTCGGATAGGAAGCTTGCTTCACCTCTTCTTTGACAATACATCTGCACGCCGTCATATACTCAAAAAAACAGTACTGCAAAATAGAAAGATGCAATATTAAACACTAGAAGAAACCACTGAGGCAAAAAAAACTTTGTACTTACTATAGCTCATCATACCTGCAGTAGCTCGATGAAACCAGTTATATGCCCTCCCTTAGTTACAACAACATCCAAACTCTGGTACAGGTAACCCATAATCATCGAACCCCAATTGAACTGTTCCACTAAGCCTAAATCAAATATGGCCTCCAAATATCCCAGGCTAATAGGGTCATTTGTTGTCGTAAAAAATAGAGTACCCATCATATACAAAACAAAAATGCAGGAAATATGAGTTTTGTTATCATTGGCCTCAAGATAATCGTCATGAAAGTACTTCATAAGATGCGATAAAGCAACGTTTCCTACCCGACACTACAACAATACTGCAGTTTTATAGCGGCCCAAAACCGCTATGAATAACAAACATAGCGGTTTCATAAACGCTGTATATGAACATGTTATTAAAAACTGCTACACATTTATAGCACTTTCTCTGCCGTTATTAAAGATCAATTTTGATAGCGATGTCTTGCCGCTATGTTATATTATTACAATAGCTTATGATGACCGCTATAATACATCAAAATCTCATTCATAGAGAAAATATTGATAACAAAATATTACCGTTATAAAATACTTAATCAATAACGGATATTTAATGCTATTAATGTCTGTGTTATAGTTTTTACTAACCCCTTTGACAGCTCATTTCTGCAGCTATAATCAGAAAATACAATGGCTCCTTTTTGCCGCTATTCTACAGATGTACAATAGCTCAGATTTACCGCTATTATACGTCAAAATCTCAATAAATTTGAGATTATTCATAATGCAGGTTTACTGCTATAACATATATTGATAGCTCATGCATTTTAATAATAATATATCTAAAAGAATATTCATAAAAAATTAAAGATGAACACAGAAAATATACTAATTGCAAATAAAGTATCAACTAACAAAAGAAATTCAATACATGAGTTAACACCTAATTCAATACATATGTTGTCAATTCCCAATAATGTCAACTTGAGTACACAAAATATAAAACATAGTTTATAATTGTTCAGTTAACGCAGAAAAGACACAAGACAAAACAGCCCTTCCATTGGTAATCGCAGCACCATCACCAAAGTCGATCATGTCCTATTTCCTTTTGAGGCATATCAACATCTTCATTGATAACATCTTCCTGGTATCAACGGTGAAAAAGTAATTAGATCATTGATTAAAAGTGGACAATATTTTTTGTTTAAACTTGACAGAAATCTAGAAAATCGTAGGCTTTAACTCATAATGGAATAATCAGGCTATATTGTTTGGAAGCAACAAAAACATCAGAGATGTTTATGAAAGATTTTCAAAAACTCCCTGGCAATTACTGGATGGCATTTGGAATAACAAATTATATGACCACGTATCATGCACATTTCCAGCAACATCAAATCAAGAACTCATTGTTTTCTCCTTACATATGGGCTTACTGAATTAAAACATTGACCAAGTATAATCATTCTTAGAAGTAGCCAATGAAATGACATGTTTAACATGCAAATACGAGTAAGCCTCTTAACATTTGTCAACACTGACAGATATAAGTAATTCTTCGTATACAGCGACATTCATTCAAAAGGATGTAAACAATTTTTTTGGTTCTGGTTGCACTATGAGCATCCTTTTCTTTTTCACATATACTGAAAAACAGTTGTGCGCTCCTAGACGTAATGCTCCATATAATCTGATAAAAATGTTATACTTAACATGTATCTATAAATGGGTGGCTAGAATACAACATACAACTCTTACATTTACTCGCAGATGCTTGATAAACCTAACGGGTGACTTCCTGTTCTTTTGTATTTCTTGTAGCATAGAATTTAATAATCAACCCAGTCATAATACTACGCTAAAGTTGGATATATCAGTGCCTTGAGATCAAGCATGTAAAAAAATAATTACGGGTTTTATTGTTTCATTTAATTCCACTCTCCATAATATAATCCTTCTTAAAGGGGATGGACTATAGCCTATTATTTTTTCGAGGCATGTCCATATATGTTGCTAAACATTCATATTTCCAGTGCTTTATATTATTTACATAAAGATGAGACTTCAATATTTTTACAGTTCAAATAATTTGCTTTGATTTAAAGCAATCGGATTTTATGATAGCATTTATACGGACAGAGACACATAATATTAGTTCCTTTTGAATGATGACATATAGTTCCAAGCGGAAAACACAGTGATGCAAGAATGAGATCCTCACATCAAAAGACTATATGTCTGACATCGGAAAGCGCTGGATGAAATATGTACATATGTATCAGTGCATAAAATGTTAAAAAAGCTACGTCATTAAGCAAAGTGACAATTTTAAGGTTTGTTTTATTACTTTAATCTTGCTACTTTGCAAATAACAAACTTAATGAGTTGATCATAAAATAAGATATATACACATATAATTTTATGATTTTCTCCGATGTGGGACTGCTTCCAAACCTATGATATAATTATTTTATTTATATAACATCGAATTTGGTTATGTAAAAAAATCTTTTTTCGTTGACAACTACAAGATATGCATTATACTCAAATTTGGAGTATTAGTCCACCCTAAATTGGATCCAAGCATATATATAGATATTACTGTAATTAAAACAACACACTCCTACAGTTCACCGCCACCTTCCACTTGGCAGCCAAATATCTAGCGTATTTCAATCATTATGACAGAAAATACAAACCTTACTTGGTAATGCAGAAAACAGGAGGAGGTGAGCTCCTTGCAGGCATGCACATAAAAGGAACCACGCAGTGTTAATGCAAAAAATGACACTAACCCCCCAAGGTATGTTTCAACACTTTACAAATACGTAATAAATATGCAATACCAATAATTAATTACGCTAAATTATTCGAATTATACAAAGAATACAACATAAAAATTTAATATAAAAACTATTTCTTTGAGCATCATATAAATTTTGGTTGTCGTATTGTTGTTTTTGTAACATTGTAGTTTTTGAAACTGAGACGAACACTTGCTACCCTGAGTATTTTTGGTTGTTGAAGCATTTCAAAAAATACAAAAACTGTGATATTGGATTGGTATTAAATTGATGTTGATTCATAGTTCCTATCTTTATTTTTATTTATTCATATTTACAGTACCAGACAAATGCAAAGGTTCACCCAATTAAACCAAACCACGTGTTTCCATTAATCAAATACCACTACAGTCAAACGTTTCACACTGTATTTCCCCAAATTCAACAGACCGCTCTTCTTCTCCAAATTGCTGCCCCATTCTTTTTCTTTTTCTATAAAAAGCATACTAATTCACTTTCTGCGACTTTATGCTTCTTTTTTATGTGAAGAAAACCGACAAGAGCAGATCGATGCTGCTCGAAGTAGAAGCCCGATAAGAGCAGATCGATGCTTCCAAGATTTCACTTTCTTCGACTTTATGCTTCTTTTTTATGTGAAGATAACCAGAACCGTTTTTTTTCAAATATAAAATTAGACGTTCAAAGAGGCATACTTTAGCCACTGTTGTAGCTTTATGTGCAAAAGATAAGATTATGATGTGAAAATCAATTAAACAAGAGATGCCGGGGTTGAAGTCGCTCATACTATTAAGAGCCTAAATGGGTTTTGTTTAGCTGATACATCTAATAAGATATCTTTCATTTTTCACAAATTTTGTTGATGACACCAATCCTTCTCATAGCATAACAAACTTCACTATAGTAACATGTACGTAGAGAATAGGTAACAAGTGCAGCACACCACAAAAACACGTTTGTAGTCAACACAAAAAATAAAATAAAACGATGAATGCGTACCTGATATATTGCAGCCTCATCTTTTCACTTTTAGTTTTTTTCCCACAACATGTTAAGTGCACAGAACTCTGACATAGGTCGTAAACCACTGAATCAACTACAAAACAAAACAAATGTAAGATGATACCAATAGCCAATTATCTAAAAGACATAGTTTAAGTGCCAAAATTTTAAAGGAATAAAGGAAGTTACGCACTCAATAAAAACATAACAGAAAACACTATATAAAAAGATTTGAGTGCTAAAATACTTTGTAACTACATTATATGAGCAACTTAATTATGCATAAATAAGTAAGCAGTACCACTAGTGACCATGTAAAATCAGTAATTGTGCATCATCGATGAATAAACTCAGCTTACTTCACTGAAACTAATCGAGTTTACCATTTTTGTTTCCAAAGTTTGCTAATGTTGATCAAAACAGATAGCATGTTGTAAAATTCCAAATTTTTTGCTGACAAGGCAAATAATTATGCGAATTACTAAGAAAACAACTAAGTAGTATCGTCGTCTAACAGTCTAGCCTTACCCAAGTTTACATCAACTCCGAGATTCTTTGAAGTTTTTCATTGATCGATCACACAACTAGCAGTCGGCATAGGCGAAAGAGAGGAAAATCATACCTACACAACAAACTGAAATGAGACAGAGGTAAATTAATCACTTAGAAAATTACAGTCATTACTTGCGCAACACCAACAGATTCCAGATAAAAAAAGCATCAACATTATGAACAATAATTGCATTGAGAGATTACTAATACATGCATCAATAACATAATTACCTACGCGAATTTGTTTAACATGCATCTTCTCACTTACAATTCTACTTTCTTGAAGGATTTCACAAGAAACGTTAAGGGGTAGATCATTGGAATCAACGAAACCTTTTACAAAACTCATATATCGTGGGAACTGTAACATATAAAAATATTATGAACAGGTGATAAAATAATAACATGCATGCTAGGAAACTAAAAACTATCGCACAATGATTACTAACAACTTACCAATTCATCATCAAAATCATCTGAAATGAAAACTCGCTTGACATATAGGCATATGTTTTTTATATTCGGATTAACTACAACTTCAGTATTCATTGGTGCCATACCTACAATGTATAGAACACTTCTAAACTCCACTTCACCCTATTCAGCACGAAACACAAATATCAATAAGTTTGTAGCATAAAATACAACCAAATCCTGACAAATGAATATTAACATGACAGAAGTATCAATAAGTTTGTAATATAAAATACAACCAAATCCTGACAAATGAATATTACCATGACATACCTCTCTCGGATGTGTGTATATGCCAGTGGTTCTAGAAAATCATTGAATGTTTTCTTGTAAAATTCATCATAATCTTCCTTCTCAACTTCCTTCGAGTTTCTCATCTATGCACAGTTACAAGAAAGATGGTCTCAGACCCCCCCCCCCCAAAAAAAGCCTGAGAAGCAATGATAAAAATTCTGATTACCCAAATTGGATTGGTTTGGTTTCATTTGCCAACTCCCAATCCCAATATTTTTTAGTTACTGGTTTTTTATTCATTTTTCCCCCTAAAATAAAACACATCCACAATTTAGCTTCAAAATAGTCAAGGTAGGAAAAAATAGAACAATCATACATCTAGAAACATACATCTTCTTTTTCCTCTTCACCCTCTTT
This sequence comes from Allium sativum, assembly GCA_030737875.1. Lineage (NCBI taxonomy): Eukaryota > Viridiplantae > Streptophyta > Magnoliopsida > Asparagales > Amaryllidaceae > Allium > Allium sativum. The sequence goes on along the minus strand of CM060915.1, from coordinate 971,507,579 downwards.
TTGTTCTTCCTCCTTCTCCACCTATCAAAACATGTGAAATGTTAGCGCACAGCCATATTAAGATCCATTTTGATTCATATAAAAAATGGGGCCTAAAAAAGAGTCAACGTTTAAACATATACAATTACCTCTACAGTCCTAGATATTTCCTGCCATGTGTATATAGGGAACGAAACAAACTGTTAATAGATTTTTACCAATCCTTGAATTTTTTAGGATCAACATATGATTGTTTTTTTTTAAATATAAAAGATCCATAGATCAACATTTCACCATCGCAAAATCTAAGTGTATGGCAACTAATATCCAAAATATTTTAACAAAACGCATAGAGTAATTAATTTTATACAGCTCCATAACATAACAACTAATTTGAGAAAATAAAAACCATGAGAAATTAATTATGTTTGTTGAATAAGCAATTCTGAGAGAAGATGAATCTTTTTAACACCCCAAAATTTTACTGCATAAAGTATCAGTAACCTATATCCAAATTACCTTGTAAGCTGAGTTGTGTATAAAACTTGTCATTGTAGGACAACAGAAGTTAGAGTCAGTTTGTTGCATAGCGAGGTCCCAATTATAAAATAGGAGTTTTGGATGGGCTTATCCTTAGCGGCAAGTTTCAAAGAATAGCTCCACTACAGTTGAGTGCTGCAGTTGCACTTTCTGCCATGGCGAACTCAACAAATGCAATTCTAGTAGAGTGGCGTTGATGTCCAAGCATTCTCATCCGAAACACCTTTCCACATGCAGACTCAAAAAAACGTTTCAGTTTTTCATAATTAACCTTCAGGTCAATATTAGCACAGTAGATTGTCACGAATCATTGATGAGGAGTAAAATATAAGAACTATGTGAATCACATGACGATGCTTATAAACCAGATATTTCTTAAATTATAAGAACAAAATATTGGAACAATCTTAGTACAATAAGCTAACCACACAACTCTTGTATTCATACCGAGGACTCAAACAACGCAGTCAGTAGTTCGTTCTTGCTGGATGATGATTCAAGGTAAATATAAACATAAACACACGTAGATATGCAAGTGAAATATAAAATTGACAGTATCTAAATCATTAAATTTTCAACTATTTTTTATGTGCAGCATACCATTCACAGTAGATGATATTTCAAAATCAATGACAGAAATAAATGCATTTGATATTGATCCGCCTCCACTGATCCATGAAAACACAAGTTTTCAGTTCTTGCTGCAAAGAACGGAGCAGCAGTAATTATCAGATTCAACAGAAGATTTTTTTTTTTGGGGTTTTGGTCACTGTGCATATATTGTAAATGATACAATAACCTACAGGTGAAGCAATGCAGTCAAGATATTACATAAAGAACAACACTTTCGATTGATTTATTGATGATTTTTGTTCAACGAGCAAGGTGTTTCAGCATTTTGGAACTTGCTCAGTGTTCTAGGTTTGTTGGCCATGGTCCGGTTAGTGTCGCTACGTGCTTGTAATATGGATGGTGGCCGCTTTAGTTAGATGTTTCATTTGCAGTTTTTTTCATAGCCATATTCATTTGTATACCTTGTTTGGCCAGCTTTTTATTAGCATATATGACAAGAAAAATCCAAATTGTTAAATATAGAATGACACAACAAAGCTTGCAAATCAAAGTTTGATTCAATTATTTACTTCTATAAATCAAACTACGATACTTTTACCAAAGGTATGACACAACCCTGTCTAATCCAACTTGTTTACACTCATATTTATAACACGTCTTTAAATTTACATTATTTTCCTCACTCATAATAACATGTGTCTTAAGTCTATGTTCCCCACCAATATTTCCCTCTATATCTCTTCAATATTAATGTCCACGTTATAGATAAGCAAACTAGATTTTATTTTTTTAGAATTATGTAAATTGATAAGGGAATCTAGATATTTTTTATAATTATATAATTTGACGACCATTACAGGGGCTATTAGAGTAACTGGTTATTAATTCAAATTTGTTATTCAAAGTCACTAAAAATAACACGTTTAAAAGAATGCTGCAATTTTAGAAGGTCACAATCCATCGTAGAATTCAAAAATGTTAAAATTTACATTTACATGCATATTTAAGTCAAAGCTAGACCAGCTGGAAATGCTTTGCATAATACCCACAAGCCAATGCTTAGCTAGACAAGAAATTCAAGTGTTGCATAACTGAATTAGTTTTGCATTTTACACTAGTATAAAGCTGAGTAGATCTGGATGCAACATTAAACTAAAAATAGGGGAAAAATACCATTGTTACCACATCGAGCATTCACCCAGATCATTCATGAAACAGTATGCATAACATTCGTTTGAATAATCTACGACTTTCGCCCCCTTTCATTTGGCTAAATTTTCGTCGATGAGAAGCAAAATTGAAATTATATCAACTAATTGCATTCACCTGCAAGAAGGCTGCAATTATAAATCTCTTTAGTACAAATTACATAGATATGCACATTATACTCCAAATTATGTACCTTGATCATATTCTTTTTTACTTCATTGCTCATAGCATACAACCTGCTCCATAAAGAGAAGATAATATATGAGATGAACTGTTTGGCTTAGATGAAGGCTTGAGTATCTTCATCCAAACGAGTATCAGCAGAACTACAATCAGCAACCAAGCTGCCTCAACCAAAACAGGTGAATTTCAGCATCTTCTTCTCCTCAAATCCGATGTTCTATTTACGGTTACCTTATAGTTTGTTAGTAATAGTGTTTTTTGTTATATCGCTTCTTCCGTAGCGAAGTTCATGAAATTTCCCTAGGTAACAGAAGTAAATGTGAGATGTGATATCCAAACTTTTGTACTTCAGTAACACTACAGTATAATAGAATATTGTGTATAATAATATAGTATAATAGAATAATGTACATAGGGAAAATTTATGCAGATATTTTGACAAAATTCATTACAGGAGTTTATATGGATAAAAGTGCATATACATGACCTTAAACATAATAAGGCAAATAAAAGCAGTATAATGAAGTAATGATGATTTCAATATTTTTGTAATATATTAATATATTTGGGAGTAAAGATCACGACACTGTTATAGTTACTAATTTAGTATAAGAAGATCCTAAGATTTGTCACATGCAAGTGCAAGTGGACATCTATGAAATTTAACAGCAGAGAAGCTGGTAATATATTATCTTATTTCTAAAGCCAGAAAATATAAAATTATAATAGTATTTACAATAAGTTTGAGATGGTGATTCCTATTTAAAATGAAGAAGCAAACTTAGGTGTGGAACATCTGATTCAATAATTATCACATTCAAGAAAATATAAAAGTTCAAATAAAGTAAATACTCTAAATGGGAAAAGCACAATAAGATGGCTACCTTCGAGCGATTATCAAATTTGGTATAAGATCAAATTTGTCAGCTCTTAACGCTTGAATCTCCTGTACAAAACAGTAAAAATGGGATTATGCTGATTGTAAAAATTAGTTATGTTTGTATCATGATGTATATCCACTTTTGATAGTAAAACATATGTGGAGTCTAAGATTTTGCGCTGAGATCTGAAATTTAGCTCATGATAGCATGCACCTAAAACCAAGTACATGAAAAAATGACGCACATAAAGGACCCAAGACAAATAAATAGCTAATGGAGATTGGTGCATAACAAGATTTTTGTATTATTAGCATGTAGTACCCGTTTTTCTACACATCAGTAACAAGATAGTTGCATTTAGTTTCATACGGAAAAAATACATGCGCCTACTACTTTTCAATTTAAGAGCTTACTTGATCTGTGAGATTTAAGAAATATTTATTGTATCAACAATTTTTTAAGACAGTTTGACTCTGAATTTTAATTACTGTTATGAGTTATGTTATTTAAAAAAAATGCATTGGAAATCACATGCATAAGTGCTTTAGTCAAAACAAAATGGCAACCATGTATCCTTAGGACTATTGCGCATAGTTTTTAAAAAAATCAATAAAGCTAATAGAAGTTAATATATGCACAAATTGAGTTTATATGATAATATTTTGTATCTATAATATCAAAATTTCTCAATCCAATGACGTACTTGATGTTTCTCAGAAGAAATGTATGGAAAATCAGACGCCTAAGTGCTTTTGTCTAAACGAAATGACAACCATGTACCCTCAAGGCAGTTGTGCAGAAGTTAAGTTATCAAGTACTTTATTAGAGCTAAATGGAAGGTAATATTTGCATATGCTGAGTTCATATGATAATATTTTGCATCTCTAAAACGAAGTAGTATAAAGCCACAAATAAGTTAGTTTACTGTAATGCATTCAAAGTAGTATGAAGCCACAAATAAGTTAAAAAATGTTGCATAAGAACAAAGACGATAAAGTTTTGTGAACAGAAAGAATCAAGGAATCAAATTTCCACATTATATATATACACACACGCACGCGCATATGTACATACGTATACACACACATACATACATACATACATACATACACACCACACACACACACACACACACACACACACACATATATATATATATATATATATATATATATATGGTAAGCATGACTTTAAATTTGACAAAAAACCATAGTTTAGGTCCTTAGGAAATGTCACAACAAAAATAAACTAAGAAACAACTATCACATAGTACTTTCATATTTATGATAAATTAAAGAATATTTGATTGTTTTTGGAATCTTATGAACTCATAGTGCTTTGATGAGAGAAAATAAAAACATTCATAACGTAGACTGACTTTTCTAGTAGTGGGACAAACGTAGAATCCAACAAATAAATTAGTCTAATAGATAATGAGACATTTAATGCCAAATGACAGGTTTGTTAACATATGCAGAAAGGCATATGTTTAACCAAACAAATCAATTTATCCTAAGAAAAGAATGCCGCAGAAAAGCAAAATTGATTTTAGTTATAGGAATTAGTTACCATAAAATTGTGAACAGCAAAAGACATATGTATAACCAAGACTTTAGGCATTCTGTACTTAAGTTAAAGTATATGAATGCTTTTGCATTTCATTCCCCACCAGCATCAAATTTTAGCCTCATATTTAAACGAAAAACTAAAAAGAACAAAACATAGATTAAATGTAAAAAATAGGTGTTTCATGTTAACCCAGTTCATATAAATTTAAATTGATTAAAACTTACTTGTGTCTTTGACATGAATTTTGTCGATTTCACAATTAGCAACAGTAATTTGTACATAAAACTCAAACTTGAGTAACCTAAGTGATTCACAATATAATTATAAAATTATGATAAATGGAAGGAGCAAATTCAACATAAGAGCTCACCTTAAGCCGTAAGTGGGCTTTCTCTATCCCAATTGTAATAATCATTCTTAATTCCTGTCTTCCAATGTTTTGTCCATTTGTAAAGCATTGCTACAACTCTTCACATACTGATCAACTGTAGCTATTACCCGCTGCACCTATAGAGAGTAAAACGGAAATCAAGAGGCTAAAGAAGACACCGGCAGAAGACGAGCAGAAAATTGTAATGTAGGGAGAAAACAAAATAAAATGGCCATTAAATGAGGGATATGAAGGGATTTTTTCTTATGTCGAACATGGCTTTTAGACAAATGTTGGAAAAATCCTAGACTTTCTGTATGTGCAAAGAAATAAGTCAACCACCCAAAGATTTCAAAAGTTATGACATTGAAAGCATTTTCCTGGACCAAAATAAAAGAAACAATGCCTTAGCAAAATACCATAGTTTCTGAGATATGTAAGAGTACTAATTCATTCCTACAGAGGTTGTGGAAAGCCTAACATTCTATTATCGGAGAAAGTTTTAGTCATAACTTAGTTTTATATGACAGAAACTAAATTTATTTCATATTCAGGTGTACCAAATGGTCATTGTAGACACTGAATATGACTTCACAATAAAACACATGACCATAATTTTTTCTCCATAATCGTAAATTGAATCAGATCCTAAATTGAATCAGATAATCGTAAATTCAGATGGTAACCCTAAAATCATAAATCCGAATCTACAAATCCATAATCTTAAATTCAGATCTACAACATACACAAACAAAGAATCGAGATCACTTACCAAAATACAAATCGACTATTTGATCCAAAACGCGTCGCCGCTTCGACAAAGATTGAAGATGGACAGAGTTTTGGAGGGAGACCGTGAATAATGATCGGAGATGGACCACGTTTTCAGCAATCGCTAGATGATTTGTGAGGTGAAGGAAGGGTTTGCAGGGAGATGAATAATTATTTGTGAACCGTGAATAAAAGCCAGCGTTACACCACGTTACACCCTTATTGCCAAAACAATTTAAGGCGTAAAGAAAGAATTAAGTGTAATTAATAACACTTTAGAAAACTGTGTTATTAAAAAGCGTTATAAATATCATATTTTGTTGTAGTGCGAATATCTTTCTCCTCAAGAAGTGGCAATAGTTTGCCTCCAACCCTCATCATACGGTATCATTTGAGTATTCATTCCAACTAGAATAGATGTCAACATGGTAAAATCTAACAGTGTAAACCCGATCTTCGTACTAGGAAATAAAAAGGTATGAGTAGTTGGCCACCAACGCTCAACAATAGCATGTATGCATCTGCTGTTAGAGTTTTTCAATTCAACATCCATAAATTTTCCAAATATATTCACTATCGGATCTCTAACTTGAGGATATACATTAACTTTCCTCCACCATTTCAACATTATTGTAAATTCTCCATAACATCTCATGTTGTCGCGGTTCTAGTTATATAATTAAATCATGTAAATAATCTTTTCGTATCGAATAATTTTAGTTAAAACATTTTGAAACAAAAAAATAAATATATCGTAAGCTCTTTTCCGTTGTTGTAAATATATGTAACTCCATTTTGTAGACTCATGATCGACATTAATGGAAATGTCGGGTCAATTGTTGTCTCCTTCCTTACTCCGTAGCCACCTTCTTCGCCTTCAATCGTTCTTCGATTTTTCCGCAAAACTTTTCTCCTACATAACCCACTCGTGCCGCTAGTGCCTTCAGTAATTTCCTCTTCCATCATCAACCAATTCCACTAATTTGCTAAACCCATAAAATTGCCAATTTTGATATTTTAAGGTAGAGAATGAAGGAATTGATTGGGCTAAAGTGATGAGAAAGAGTAGATATTGATTTGCTTGAAATTGTAGAATAAATCCTTTGTTTTTCAAATAATTAGTGGATTAGGGTTTTGAAATTTTGGGGTTTTCTGAAAACCGACACGAAGACTTGGCTTTTGTTTACAAAGAGGAATGACTCTGTAAAAAGAAGCTTGCGATATATATATATATATGTATGTATGTATGTATGTATGTATATATTGGGGCTAAACGGTTTTCTGAAAACCGTTTAGTCAATAAACGGTTTTCAGAAAACCGTTTAGTGCTTAATTTAAAAAAATTATATAATAGCCAATATCCCCCCATCGACTGTTGGGACGGTGGGGGAAATCCACGCTTAACAATGCTAATTCACACTCCAAAAACTTTAAGCTGCTGGGTATGCTCTTACTATGCTTGTTTTTGAACTTCTTCTGAGCTCTGTACAGAACTTCATGGACTTCCTCAAAATGAGGGCTTGTATAACTCTTCACATTTTCAATCCACCTCAGTATTTTCTTTCTCTGACCCAAGATTCTTTGCCAATTTTCCTGGTCAACAAGCTATAATCAGAATCAGAATAGTTCGTTAATATGAAAAGGCTGTACATATCAAATTTGTTATAAGCTTTTACAAAAAAATTAATCACATTTCACAAAATCTCAAATAACATATTTATAGTTTCAGCTTTTACCTCAAGATGCATAATTTCACAGACGAGACTAAGATCTGCAATGGATGGGAGAGAATTTCCAAGTAGGAACTTTCCATCTTCTTTGAGCCAAATAGACTCAATTTTGGAGAGTGATGAATATAGTAGTTTTTCAGTTTCATCTGCTGCTTGTGGGTTCAGTGGAAGACCAAATACAGGTGCTAGTGTGCTATTTAGCACATAACTTTGGATGCTTTGGATCGTAAAGGCTATCACTGCCAGGTGTAGGTAGGGCTGGCAATTAGAACCGAGAACCGTAAACCCGAACCGAACCGACCCGAAAAGACCCGAACCCGAACCGAACCCGATGGGTCTCGGGTCGGGTCTAGGTGATGAAAAATACCATCAAGACCCGATAAAACCCGACCCGCATAGACCCGAACCCGAAAGACCCGACCTAAAAACACTGAAATATATGTATTTTTAGTGTTATTATTCAATCGGACCCGAACCGACCCGACCCGACCCGAGCTTTAACCCGACCCGACCCGAACCGAAGCTCGGGTCGGGTCGGGTCCAGATTTTTAAAATGTATAGTTTAGACCCGACAAAACCCGACCCGCCTAGAACCGAGACCCGCCGGGTCGGGTCTGGGTCCATCGGGTCGGGTCTAATTGCCACCCCTAGGTGTAGGGAAGGCAGTTGTGAGTTCTTCTCTGGAGCTGGGTAGATTAGTTCGTTTATTTACCCATTCTCGTATACTTTATTGATGAAGTTGTTAGCTGTTTTATCGCTCATTAAGACTGTTGTCTGACTCAAAGTTTTATATTTCCCTCTTATTACCTTCGGTTGTTCATCCGATTGTTTGGATGGGCAGACTGAGTAGCAGATGACATGTGATAGCTTGGTGAGACGACATTGCTGATCGATGGTGAGCTGGAGGCTTACGTACCAGTTTTATTACTATATAATATTTGGATTTCCATTGTTTGCTATTTTCTCTGAGCGTTGTAGTGAGGCAAATTTTATAAACACTACTGTTGCAATCCAAGAGTATGGATATTACTTTCTAGTTGTTCTGGAAGTTTGGCGTTTTCCTACTTCATTATTAATACTTGTTGTATATGTTCTATTATATTTTATCCTTGCGCTGTGAGCTACGACAGGTTTCGATGATATTTACCTACCTTGATGATCATCCATAGCTGTCGTGCACACCTTTCAGCGCATTATTCCTCTTGTGTAGTGCGGGGGTTATGGGTAGTTGTCACAATATGTGTGTGTCTCATTACTTAGGAGTTAAGTTTTTATTTTATTTTATTTTATACGGTATTAAACTCTACAGCTTAACCGTTATTTATCGCTAACCATTAAATTCGTATTGTCACAAACAAACTCCGAACACAATGAAAATGGACAAACTATTACGTCTTAACATTCTAGTTCTAATGAAACTAATTATTGAAAACAGACTCTGTTTGTACAACGACATTATTTTAATTCCAATTTATTCATCAGTTCACCCTTAAATTGCACATACAAATAAAACAACTTCAATTGACTCCAAACTGGAAACCTTACAATAATGAGCTATACGTATTCCAATAATTTGTTTCGTCGAAAACGAAGGTCATTTGAAAAGAAAGCTATTTCCAAGGCTTATATAATAAAAATAAAATATAATTAAATCCCAAAACAGTTCCATTAAATAAAAATAAATTATTATAATCAAATATAACCAAATGGATATATATATATATATATATCACTCCTAATTTAACCAATACGGAATTATAACTTAACCTTGCCATTCTCGAGTCAAACGATATTCGAATTATATAAAAATTCTTATTTAATTTTTAAATAACGTTATCATTTATAAACGAATTCCATAGCGGCTATTTGAAAATTTGAATTGGACATATCTAACAATCTATAATATGAAATCTCCATTTTTCTCTTACGTTAGAAAATTTTAATCAAATAGATTAACATGATTCTTGTTTCACAGGATTCCGACTTATATCAGATCATGTATATTCAATTGAAGTTCAAAACGTTATATTACGAACTACCGCGACGTTACGAGCTCAATTTATAATTAAATATAAATGTAACGTTCAATATTCATTATATAAACGAATTATATATTATAAATCCATTTAAAATACAAATTCAATATTTAAAATAATAAATTAAATTAAATATCTGATTACAAAAAATACAGGACGTTACAGAAAGCTTTGATTTTAAACCTTTTATTTTTTTTTAAATAAACCATTAAGGAGTATTGAAAAGCTTCGAAATGGAATGAAGTTTGAGAAGCGAGAAAAGAATGTGAAAATGGAAGAGAAGGAAAATAGAAAAGGTTTTATATAAACTGAAATCTAAGTAGACAATTATGTTAAGTGACAACTAACTTAAGTCCAAACGGTTTCAAATTTTACTTGTCAAGGTCAATAACAAAATAACAACTTCTATGGGTCCCTACAGAAAGTTATGATACCTACAGAAAGTTATGATCGAAATACGAACTGAGATTAAAATTGAAATTTACAGTGACAGGACAACGAGCTTGCATTAGGTTTTTCGACCATTTACTCTTAGAATCTTCAAATGTGCTCAACATGAAAGTTGTCACATTCTTTTCAAGGTTTCTAGAACATCAAAAATCATTGAAAAGAATGTGACATGTTGTACACATTTGAAAATTCTAAAAGTAAATGATCGAAAAACCTAATGCAAGCTCGTTGTCTTGTCACTGTAAATTTCGATTTGAATCTCAGTTCGTATTTCGATCATAACTTACCCTTTAGATGCCTGCACTAGCTATCAATCTATTCAACCCGACGGTACCCTCTCCACTACCTTGTTGATGAAGTTTGCATATGGTGAATAGTGGGATGAGAGGGGCGAGGGAATAGATAAATATAAATTTGAGACATATTAGAATGAATTAAAAAGGGTCAATCACCAGTTCATTTTGTAAATTAATAACCACCTTTATTTTCAAATTTGGCAACACTTCTAAATAAACAAATTTGTAACATGCATTTTGAAGTACATATACTTACAGTTAAAACTGCAATTATTTACAGTTGACGATGAAATAAATTTTAAAAAGTACAACTCATATACTATTTTAACACCAAAGTGTATTATTCATATACTATCTTACCACCAACTACAAACTTCCGCTTTACAAAAACTTCAAGTCATCCTCACTCCATCATACTTTAGCGTATACCTACAGATGACCATGAATGTACACAATAATGATACATTGAGCAGTCATTATCCGATCATAAAATGTGTTTATAATAAAAGATTGATATTTCACGATGTTCCATGATGTTTTGACTGAGATGGATGATACAAGGGTATTACAATTGTCATCCAGCAAATGCAACAAAAATCATACAAACAATAAACACACAATAATAACTTTAACTGTTGCAACAAAAACGTTACGTGCATTATTCAATTTCGCTATGACGTTGAAATCATCTATATTTGATGTTGTTGTATAAATAGTAAAGTCTATACTTCTGGAAGTAATTCTTTTCAGCATGTCAAAGTCTAGATTTTAAGGCTGTTTTATTGTGCTTGCTTCTGAACCTCTTCTGAGCTCTATAGAGAATTTCATGGACTTCCTCAAAATGAGGGCTTGTATAACTCTTCACATTTTCAATCCACCTCAGTATTTTCTTTCTCTGACCCAAGATTCTTTGCCAATTTTCCTCGTCAACAAGCTATAATCAGAATCAGAATAGTTCGTTAATATGAAAAAGGTTGTACATATCAAATTTATTATAGGCTTTTACAAGAAATTAACCATATTTCACAAAATTTCAAATAACAAATTTATAGTTTCAGCTTTACCTCAAGCTGCATAATTTCACAGACGAGACTAAGATCTGCAATGGATGGGAGAGAATGTCCAAGTAGGAACTTTGCATCTCCTTTGAGCCAAATAGATTCAATTTTGGAGAGTGATGAACACAGTAGTTTTTCGGCTTCATCTGCTGCTTGAGGGTTCAGTGGAAGACCAAATACAGGTGCTAGTGTGCTATTTAGCACATAACTTGCTGCAACAAAAATCTATAAGTTAGGCAAATATAGTTAATTTTTTGCATAGGAAAATCTAAGGAAGTAAATACTATCAGAATGCATGGTGCATATGTATATCACAAGGATGGAATACAAAAAGATCAACACCTGCGCCACGGCGTAAGTTGGAATGATGCCAATCTAGTATTGTGTTAATCTTAGCTCTCGCAAAGAGATCTGCAGGGTACCTGATAGGGCATATAAACAACACGTTGATAACCTTCGGTTGAAAGTCCGCAAAGAGAAAGGAAATATGGAAACGACAAATGAAGGCACTTCATGCTAATTGTCTTTGTAGAACCAAGCCTTAAGGAACTATTATCAGACTAGTCTTGTGTGTTCATACTTCATAGTCATTTGTTAGGTACTGATATGAATAAATGTCAGCCAACTCCTACGAAGATGAACTTGCAAAGAATAGGATCTTCGCACTGCCTTAAGAACATATTTCGTAACAAATAAATGGAAGCATAAGTATTTTACTATTTTCAGAATGTACAACAAATAAAATTGTTTATAAATTCATTTATCCCCAAACAGGAAAGTGGAAACATGTAGTAGCGAAATAGCACTGACACGATTCCTATATTTCATATTTAAATTAGTGCAATTCAAAGCAGCAATAATGCACTTTTCCAAACAAAGTTGTATTACTCTGCGATTGTATTTATAATAAATTAACTGAAAAATGTACAAAATAGTGAATGATATAGTTAAGCTAATGGATTCACTTTCCTCTGCCTACCTTTTACCATTTAATCTCCACCTTTGCCGTAGAATGATTTTCAGAATGTACAACAAATAATATTGTTTATAAATTCATTTATCCCCAAACAAAACATGTAGTAGCGAAATAGCACTGACACGATTCCTATATTTCATATTTAAATTAGTGCAATTCAAAGCAGCAATAATGCACTTTTCCAAACAGAGTTGTATTACTATGCGATTGTATTTATAAAGTTAACTGAAAAATGTACAAAATAGTGAATGATATAGTTAAGCTGATGGATTCACTTTCCTCTGCCTACCTTTTACCATTTAATCTCCACCTTTGCCGTAGAATGATTTTATAAAAGTCAAATAAAAATGAGAGTAAGAAGTGTATTTATCACTCACCATAATATGTACTTTGAAGTTTGAACTAATATCACCATATTGGAAAATGAATATGTACTTGTAAGTTGTAACTAAGAAGTCAACAGAGAACCACATGCATGTGTGTGTGTGTGTGCGTGATGAAGGTTTTTATTCCAGTACTCCTTTAGCATCCCTATGATGTATTGAATTTACGTTATCCTAAATTGTAAAATTTGTAGATATTTAATCTATAATTTGAAGTCACCTCTAAAAGGAAAGAGATCACTTTACATTTTCTAACCTGTTTGAAGCTATGAGTTGGTTAAACCATTAAAGCATTTATTCTGACCGTTGATGTGAACAATTTTGTTATGTTAAATACATCCGTATATGCTTAATTCTTGTACAGATGATCTTCAAAACAAGGTTCAAAATTCCAGCGAAATTTTAATAATTCCGCTACAGTTCGGAGCAAAACCGAGACAAAATCCGAATTGAATTCTGAGTCTTTGAATTTGTTCAAGTACTAAAAAATGCAATAAACATATACAAATTTAGAACAACAGCGTATCAAACAAAATTAAAAAAAAAAATTGAATAAATGACCAAATAATTTAATATAAAATTTTGACATTTTTGCCAATTTCGATTACATTGCAACAATGGACATCATTGCAAACTCGTAACACAGATAGACTTGGTTTTCACCATGTCAACATTTATGCTTGCACACCTTGAAAGTTATGCACAAAATTTTAAAATTTTATATTCGTTATAAGTATACAAGAAGGCTGTAGTTGGAACAAAATTTTCCCCAACTCTCTTTTAAGTAATTTGTCCAATTTTATGTATATTACATATTTTTATCTTGTAAATACAAGTACATATTTAATGTATTGCTATAGAAAAATATCAAAATCTAGCGTGGTATCATTTACAAAATTGAATAAAATTTCGATAATCTCAATTGGATAGAACACAAATGAAACCTGGAAACTTCAACCTTGTTTAAGAGGTAGGCGAACATATTCACAAAATTTTAAAGCATTTAGAATAATGTAGCTCAAAAAAAGATAAAGGCGTATAAAGGGTCCCCAAAAAATGGAGTTATTGATCATACGAGTCTGTGATGATTCTTTTATGCCAGCTACATAAAAAGGAAGTTACTTGAAAAATGAAATTTTCATGATGATTGTTGTAGACATAACACAAGTAGAAAGTAAATTGGCTTAGCAATGATGGTTGATGTAAAAATGCAATACCTTAACTAACATAAAATACAAGTATTCACATCCACAAATAATAATAAAATAAGAAAAATAAATTTTGATAATATGAAAGGATGAACATTTTGGTTTCCATTTCCATGCGTTCATATTGGATTTTTTGAATTTCAGTCATTCCAAAAGGATCAGTTACACTTACAACTCTACTTTGGACTTTTTATTTTTACAAAATATTGATAAAAATTATATATTTGTATTTACTAAAATAAAATTATAGTTCTAGATCTTTTATATCTCGTTCGGTGTCTCCTTTTCACACTTAATGAAATGAGACATCAAATCTCTCTCATATATCTTCCCACATTCATCTCAACTGAAATATTCAAATCTCACCCAAAATACTGATTGAAATCTCAACCCGAGATCTCACCCGAAAATACATCTTTTCTTTTTTTACGTAATGTTTTTCTTTTTATTTTCATAATAGATTCATAGGAAATTACTCGATTCAATTATTATTTACCAACTCCTCGAATATAATTTTCATCTTTCAGCTTGATGAGTCACAATAAAAGACTTCATTTTGAAATGTTCAAATAAAAGATTTCATTTTTAATGTTCAAATAAAAGACTATTATTCAATCACCGAATTAATCAAGCTAATCAGCTGTCAATCTTCTTCAATATATTGATTTTAATTTTTTTCCATGGAAATCAATTATGTTACCATTTTATTTTTCTTTGAAATTGTAGTTGCTAAATAAATCATTGAAATAACAATTTTAGACACAAAAATTACTCTGAAATTGATAGGAATTGAGATTTCTTTGGCTAAAAAGTCATGTCTTTTCATTCATTAGCAGAAGCCATTTATACACAACGTCCCATTCTGATTTCGTCAACAAATCAGTTAAATATGGAAACTACAAATTATATCCTTAAACTTGATTTTGTCACCAAATCACATAAATATGAAAACTACAAATTACATCCCTAAACTTGATTTTATCACCAAATCATATAAATAAGGAAACTACAAATTACATCCCTAAACTACACTGATTTCCTAATCATTGCCAGCTTATCAAACCACAAAATATCTGTGATTTCCTAATAGAAATACTCTCAAGATGTGCATTAAGATCCAAGGAGTTGAATGTACGCCGGATAGATCTAGGTCTCTTTTGATTTGAGATAGTTTCTATGAGTTTCAAAATGAAACATGACCGAAATACGAGGGTTAAAACCTTGAATGAAATATGCATTAGACACCAAAAAGAAATAATTATTGATTTTGCTGTATTTTCATGTTATTCAATTGAACAGGATTAGAACTGACGAAATTATCACAAATTTCCTACAGCTATTTGGTGATTTCTCCATTTTTATTATTTTATTAATTTTTTATTCTTAATTCCTTTATATATATTTTTCACTGTTTTCGGTACTTGGAAAGCAAATCCGAAACGTAAACTGAAAACGGAATTTTGACTGGATTTCATCTTGATTATCACCGAGACCGGAATGAAATTACAAAAATGACCAAAATTCCACTAGAACCCTGAACAATGGTACGACTAGGAAGACAAAACGATACACCGGTAAGGAGAGAAAATAATATTTTCAGTGGCCAAAAAAGATCGAAGTGAAAAACAAAATTAACACGGGAATGAAGCATTAAAAACGATGTAGTAAACGTCGAGGACCGGTAGTTAAAGTGAGACAATTGGGGTATAGTATCCTGGATAGAGCTTCTAAAGGTCATTGCTTTGAACCTTCAAAACATCAAAACACGTGCTTTGCTTCAGTAAGGTTATATTTAACTAGCAATATGACTCAAAATAAAATAATACAAAATTTAAGAATCCATGTTACCGATCCTATAATTTGATAGAAAAACGAGGATGATGATGATCTGATGCATTTGTGATAAACCACATACTCGTAGGCATTCATTTACATCTATTTGTGAAAAACCCATAAAAATATCAGAATGTTAGAGTCGTTTGATTAGCTTTTCCCCATGTTACTTTTTTGCTATTGAAAATAAACAGTGGGTCTTTTTTTTTCATAATCTAAACATAGAGCAGGTCCCTAATTTATACTTATAGCTGTACTTCAGTTATGTCATCACTGGTAATAGAAAAATAAATCTTCTTCTCTCATCATTGTGATCTAAAACATGGCATATGTGATCATTTCAATTGGCAAAAATATTATCCTTGCTTTGGGCCAAGTCCAGTAGATTGTGAAAAATACATTTAAAAGCATTTAAAACCATTGGATTTGTGATTTTTTGCAAAAAGTGTAATTTTATTGCTGTGTCATTTCTACTTTGAATAGATAGATAGATTAAATGCAAACAAAAACATTTCTAAAACAAACAAATCAAATTGTACGAAAACTTGATAGAAATAACAAGTCTCAAAAAGGGAGAATACAATGAGAATATAAAATCAGCCGTCTTTAAATCTAAGTACTACAATGTGTTTATTTCTCAAAACTATATTATTTTTATGTATATTGTTTGTTCCACTTCATCATTTTAACTTGATCAAACTTTTTTTATTATTAGAAGAAACTAAACCTTAATATCAAAACATAAAATTGAATTTGTGTTACATCAAAATATGTAATAGATGTTTTTGCACAGTAATCATGGATTATAAATTCTGTATTTCCATACTTAAATGCAACAATAACAAAACATCATGATTGAACATAAATTCAGAATTCCCACATTATTTTGATTAAAGAAAAACTTCATATTGACTGAGAATGAAAGTTAAACTCCTTTAGATAGAAAAAGAAAATCTACTTACTGTTGTTGAACTATATTATATATTTTATTTTGAATTCTAAATAATTTTAAACAATTGTATCGTGGGTATGCTGTGTTTAAAAAAAAATGTTACCATTTTGCATTATGAAGAGGAAAAACAAAAAATCATAGATAGTTGTTAAAATGTAAGTTAGCTTGCTTTGATTAAAATGCGTTGATATAACAGTTACACTGACCATATTTTGTAATAAAGTTACAAGAATTCATTTCTTAGAGAAGTCACATATATAATGAAAATGAAACCAAACCTCCTTCCACTAGAATTGTCAAATGCATAGAATTATCAATTAGACAAATCAAAGTTCCTACAACACAAATAAAATGAGTTTTAGTACTTTTTATAGAAATGCATAAATTAGTGTATCGTATCAAGCATCAAAATATTTGATTCAAAGGGATGTTTAACACTTGATTTAACTTAAATTGATGAAACTTAAACTGGTTTATCATGACATTTGGATTTTCCTACTTTTTTGTCATTTTTCTTGGGTTTTATTCTTTTACTGAATCACGGCTAGTAAAGTGTAAGCTCACATTATGAAAGACATGAAATTTCAAATTTTGGACTAGACCCACAAATTTTGCTTTATTTGCATTTTTTTTTTTTAAACATTTAGAAATGGTGAAAGAAAGGTACATCCAATGAGAATGCATTACAAGAATTGATGTATGTTTTTGTGCACGAGATTAAATGGTGAAAATGAGTCTTGGTTTGGCCTTTCTATGTAGATCCTTGCATATTGAAATTTCACCTTCTACAAAACAAAAATATCATTGCTTAAAAAAGTGAAAACTGAATTCATGTCTTTATGTTTTTCTGATTGTATATTAAACGACCTCTAATATTTAAAACTCCTAAATGCATCACTGTTTTCAAATTTGATGACATCGTAAAAACGTTAATTACATTAATCTTGTTTCTACTCTCAACTTTCTTTTTTGATTTTATCGCATTATTCCTCGCTATTCCACCAATCTTCCTTCGAATTGATTTCTTTCGTCATAAGAAATTGGTAGCTTCATCTCCAGGTGATTTCTCTTCTATCCAAATTCCTTTCGTCATAAAGCAAATTAATCCTACTAAGTGATAAAGATAATGGGCTACGTTCTAAATATAAAAGGTACTTTGCATATTTAAAAATCATCTCGTTCTTGATGAATATGCATTCAAACAAAATATGGATCTCACTTGAAGGTTGAGTTAAAAGAGCAAGGGAAAGCCAAAGAGAAAGTGAGTTATGCATTCTTTTAACTTTGAAATCTCTCAACTAACTTAGGAGTGAGCGTCATTTGTCCTAATACAAGAAAGATCATCAGTATTAGTATTATCCTTAACATAAAGGTAATATATATGTTTCTTATATAATACAAGAAAGATGGTGTTTTAATATATCAGAAAGAATGTTTTGCAATCCTTGTCATTAATTATATCTTTCTACAACTTATTAGTGGTTTTCACCTTTTTAATAATATTTTCCACGCCATATCGACATCGTGTTCATTTAATTTCCATTATTTCTTCCCCAAACTTCTTTTGGTATTTGTGCTTTGATGTTGCAACTAAATTTCTAACATACTAACTAATAATATTTTCCATGTCATATCGACATCGTGTTCATTTAATTTCCATTATTTCTACCCCAACTTCTTTTGGTATTTGCGCTTGCATGTTGCAATTAAATTTCTAACATACTAACTCGTATTGTTAGTGTATTATTTATTCACCATGATAATTATCTCTAATCATTACACTTAATTTTATTCAAAGTTCAAACATTCAATATTCACAATGTGTTCGTACCTCTGAAATTATTTTCTACGTTGCGTAATGTGCAAGCAACTTGCATCAGTGTGACGTAGTCGAAACGTGCGCCACTCAAATACAATGCAAGTCAGTCAAGGTACAAACAGTCCGACAACCTCACTTCACAGAAAAAATGATTATTTTGCACTAATACAACATGGGTGACTCACGTTAAAGAAAATGAAACTGCCTTGCATGATAGACAACACAAGTCACTCACACTACATACACTGAGCGACAAGCACTACTGACAACGCAAGGAAGCAAACAACATGCAATACAGACAATGTTACTGATTTACACCCTGGATGGTAAAGATGACTTGCAGCATACACAATGCAAGTCGGCCTATTTGAAGTGCAAATGACATGCATTTCATTAAAATAACATAGAAGGTAAAATAATTTATTAAAAAAGTCTCTTGATTAGTGAAAACACGTTAGTAAATCCAACTATTGTAAAAAAGATACCAAATATAGTTATAAATAAATAGGCAGACTTGTAATATGAGACGCTGAAGATCCATTAAACTTGAAAAAAAAAAAGCCACTGACCTTACCCAGAAAACCATGAAGTAAATAAATAAATAAAACTATTTTTGGATGATGTGTTGTTGTAAATTGGAAAGAGACATACTGACCTCTAAGTAGGATCTGTGGTTATATTTCCTTTTCTGGCTATTGATAAGGACCTTGACTTGTTCAAAATCCCTCCTAACTATTTGCAATTGGTATTGGTATGTATAGAAGTGACTTCGGTCTTATTCAATTGTTCATAGTGTGTAATCATGTATCCATTCACATTTTCAAACACAAGCATAAATACATTCGGTTAGATTATTTTCTATTCAGCCTTATACTTGATCACATTAATTAATTGCATAATGATATTTTTGTTAGGATTATGTGGTTGATATGATGCATCAACCATTTATAAGCGAGTCTGGAATTAAGTTTTAATTTGAACAAAATACCATGGAATTGTATTGCTTAACATCGCTTTATACAGTGCACCAAATTATCCATTAACGATACCGCCCAATGTTTTAAAACGCAAAAGGCGTACGTGAGGCGTTTTCGGGTCCGTGAGGCGAGGCGTAAGCCTCAAAGTGTTGAGGCGTAAGCCTTTTGGGTAGAGAAAAAGCGCAATACATATACTTAATTTTTAACCACTTCCATACAGCATCTCGTTTGTTCATTTTAAATTAACCTAACCAACAATAGAATTATGAACCAACTATACAAGGGTTTTTCGGGTAAGTCTACATTAATTCAAAATGTATGTGTACACATATTATAAATCTTTTTTATTTCCATTAAAAAATTAAATTTTAATGACATTTATCTGTGTCAGTATCTGCAACTAAAGATAAAACAAGCTTTTAAGTCATATGCCTCAACTGTTTGAGGCGTGCGAGTCGTAAGCTTTATGTGCTTTGTATGCCACAAATTTTTGAGGCGTAAGTTTTAGACGTAAAAAAACCTTTTGGAATAAGCCTCAAGGCATTTTATCTCGTATTTCCTCAAGGCGAGCCTTGAGGCGAGTATCGAGGCGGATTTTTCAAAACAATGATACCGCCTAACATCACTTTCAAATAACTGCACAAATTAAATAACTTTACTGGTGTATCTTGAATAATTCATGAAATGGACCACCCATTTAAAAAAGAAAACCATCTCATGAAAAAACAATGGCATAAATTATGTTATAGAGTGCATGAAAAGAAACGAATCTATTAACTCTATACGGCTATGGAAATGTACTCACCAGTGGTCTGACACTCCTGGGAAAGCACAAGCAACATATATGAGAATGGTATGACTGCAAATAATAATTGGGTACAATCAGTAGAAGCAAATGCAAATAAACATTATACAGTTAAGAGAGTGGTATAAGACCAATTGGCCCAAAAAAACAAAACAAAACAAAAATTGGACAAAAAGTAGGAAATACCATAGCAAGGATAAGTTATGTACAGCCTTTGAATCTCATTGGATGAAAATTTAAAACTGTTTGCATAGAAAATAAAGTGTCTGATATACATTTCTTCAGTGAACTTGATGTTTATGGAGAAAAGTGATTCATCCTTCATGGAAAACACATTCCACTCCATTACAAACTATTGGCTAAACTGCATTACTATGAAACGGGACATATTATCAAGTGAATGTCAAAGTATGAATCAGTTATTTGGCAATGATATGAATTACTTGTTTCCAAAAAGTTACACTATTAGTATTTAAAGTTTCAAACATAGTGACATCAAGGTAAAAACGTTTGCATGATAATAGCTGAAAATACCTCTCATGAAGTTTGAATCTTCCATCAGCTATAGCAGGAACCTGTCCCATCGGATTGATTTCTGAAAAATAAAACTTCTTTTTTAGTCATGTAAACTCAATAATGATAATGAATATAGTTCCCATCTTTCTACAAGCTCATATGTAGACTCAGTAATAAACTAGTCCCCAATTTCATTGTAAAAGGTCAAATTATTACAGTAAGTAAATGATTCAGGTTAAGAAGATTATCACATAAATCATTAAGATTATTGAATGACGGACCTTTGAAGTCTGCAGACTTGTGCTGGCCTTTGCCTAAATCAATCTTGATTTCCTCAAAATCGATGCTATTCATTCTTATGTACCAAATCGCAATCCAGCGCAGGGAAAAGGTATAAAAGTCAGAAGCTACAAATTAGCAATAAACAAAAATCAGCTAAAAGGGAAGTAGAATTACTTGCAGAAGATTAGTACTGCGCGCGATGGTTGAGACATGCGATCTACATAAATTTTCAACGCCATTTCCGCTCTGTCGCCTAGGGTACAGAATTTTTCAAATTATTTTGGATTATCATGTACAGAGTACGCCTAGAGTATATGTATGTGCAGAGCCGACCCTTGGGCCAGGCCTATTAGACGGCTAAAAAAAAGTGCTGGTAAAGGCACTTCAATATGTTATTCTTAATACTGCAATTAAAAAAATAAAACTCATTAAATTTTGTATGCTTTCTGATACCATATTATCTCTTCATTATAATCTCTCATCCAATCATTATTTGTCAAACGGATCACGTATTAAGCTAATCCAAAAACTCGAATCTTTCGTAATCGCTGTCTTTTTCTCATCTCTCGAGGGAAAATTCAAATTCGTATGGTAATCTCTCAATTGTTTGGTGATCTAAAAACCATAATCTCTCACTTCCTCTTCTAGTTTGCTTAATTCAAACTTAATCAAGGCTATTGTATATTCGTCGGCATTGCGGCGTCGAATTCGTTGATCGGTTATAGATCTAGGGTTTAACCCATTGATCGATTTTAGAAATGAGGACGAACGAATATCGAGCGAAATAAAAATAGGATAAAACAGTGTGGTAGCCTTTATTTTTTAAGTGTGTGGTTGTGTGGTATTAAGAAGAGTGTAGTACTAATTCTTGTGGTATTTTTTAGTCGCGGTATTAAGAAGAACATATTGGGGGTGCCCTTAGCACTACCAAAAAAAAAAACTAATTTCAAAATTTGAAATTGCGACCTGCAAAAAAGAAAAGGGGCAGAAAAGAGAAGAGAGAAGAGAAAAGGCGACGAAGTAGAAGAGAACACTAAACTGACATCGGACTTGCCGCACGCAACCTGCCGCGCATCTTGAGATTTAGGCTTTGTTTGTTTAAAATGTTAAATCTGAATTCTGATTGCTGAATTCTAAAGTCTGTTTGCTGAAATCTGATTGCTTGATTCTAAAAAAATCACATAATTATTTGTCTAATTAAGCATTCAGAACAAAATTAACATATTCAGCATTCAGAATTAGAAATAAGAACGAAAAAAGTTCTAAATGAAAAGATCTGAATGCTTAATTTATTCAGAACATTAACAAAAATAACAAACTACATACAAAGTTCTGATTAATTAATCAGAAGTCTGATTCAGAACAAACTGAGAAAAACAAACGAGCCATTAGAATCATCGAGTTCTCCCTTCCATTATTCAGAAAAAAAGGCAATTAGGTATATTTTAATTTTTTGATTTTGTTTGATTATCTCCCTTCTCGATTCTATGAATAATATAGTGTGAAACTGTGAATTGATTTCCGTTACAATTGCTTACTCACGATTAGACTGTTAGCAGTAATGGGCAATTTGGCATGAAATTGATTCAATTGAAACACGTTGACACAATGGCAGTATGGAAACATATAAAGTATTAAATTATTTGATTCTAATAGGATGCTGGAAGCAATTTGTATTCTGATTTATTTATCGGTTGATTGTTCTAAATTAGAATGGATGAATCATGAAATCAGTTAGTGAATTAATAGGAACATACCTGTATCGTTTATTGATTTTAAGCTTTTATGTTATTAATTTGGAAATGCATAGTATAGGAAAATGACGAAGAACGAAGATGGTAAAAATCGTATTAGATTTTGAAAGCAAAATACTGGAGCTTATAATAAAAGAGTAAAAGGAAAAAAAAAAAAAGAGGAATTAGAAAAATCACTTGTTGGATCACGTTGTAATGCACATTTTGATTTTCAGTTGTTTTCTGATTTTTTTTTTTTTTTTAATATTCTCATAACAATTTTGCAGTAGAGTTGGAAAAAATTGCCAAAAGTTGTTTTGCATCTTCAGAGATACCCTCAAGGTTATGTTACAAAACTCATGCATGTATGATTTAATTGCAAACTACAAGCGAATGAATCCAGTATACATCAATAATTCTGTTCAATACTGAAAATCCACAGGAAAGAGGGCGAGGAGAATGGAAGAAGCTTCTTCTTCCCTGAAACTAGTTAGTTTCATTTCTGAAAAATAGTTGATAAATCAAAGAAGACCAGAGGTGAGAGAGTAGAAGATGATGGTACGACGCAAAGAGACAGACCTCTGTATGAGATATTGAAAGAAAATAAAGACAAAAAGGATGCAGAATTCAATGAAAGATTCAAGCACAGACCACCCAAAGCTCTATATGAAGATGAGACCGAGTTCTTAGAAAATTTGGAGATGTCACGGAGAGAATTTGAACATCAACAAGCAAACAAAGAAGCTGAACAATTTCGCAGTTTTCAAGAGGCAATGGCAGAATAATCGAACGTTATTCGTGGAAATTCCAACAGTTGCTAAGCCTGAGGAAATGAAACAAACTACAAAGAAGGCTCAACAGTCTTGTCCTGCTAATTTTATTATAGCAATCAAGCCGCAGGCAAAGAAAGCTAAAACTGAAGTAGCCACCTCAGAAAGACATACCTTCTTCTTGTTCAGTTGAAAAGCGTCCTAAGGAAAACTCACTTCTGGGCTTGGTCTCATATAGTAATGAAAGTGATGATGATTAATGTTCATCTGGAAATGTATTTTTGTACTTGTTTGCATAATGATGCCTAAAGAAATATTTTATAAATATGTGCAATAACACCGTAGTGTGCAATAACACTATAGTTTGCAGGAAACAATAGTTTAATTTAAGCAATGCTTCTAAGGCTAAAAAAAAGGAAAAGAAAGGAATCCAGTATACATCTTTAATTATATAATAGTAATTATATGCATCAAGTATGACTAGTAGTAACATATGATTTTCTTTTTATGGCAGTCCATAATTGTTTTCTACATATGAAGAGCAACCTCCTACAATGCCAGAGCAACCTGCTATACATGAAACTGGAGTATGCATACCCACTTTTGATGGGTAAGTTCTCATGCACTTTGTTATTTTTTTTTTACCTTTTTATTGAGTAAATGGCAACAAAATTGGTTCCCACATAGGGCAACCCAATGTTTCGAACCGGCCCTGTGTATGTGTGGCGCGGTAGCGGGTAATAGCATTTACACACCAAACACCCTAACCCGCTTTTTTCCTCACTCAAGCATTTACGGACACCAACATCTACACACCAAGTAACCCGCTTTTTTCCTCACTCAAACATTTACTCCCTTGCGTACTCATGGATCCACCCATTTAATTTTAGTGTTGCGCTAAAGACAGTGTGTTTTATTCTGCAGATTGCCACGGTATTGTTAATCAAACAACGTTTAATCGGTGGTAGCTCGGAGAATACGCTAAAAATAAATTTTTTTTTTCTTGGTTTGATGGTAGTCCTTAGCATAAAAGACGATGTCCTTAGCACCGCACCAATTTTAATTTTTTGTTTATGCATGTTCTTTATTTACTAAACACGCTCTTCTTTTTTCACCGTGTTGCCTAATATTATTCTTTCAGCAGACGCACTTCTTTCGATTAAGCATATGATCTTGGAGCTTAACTCTATTATTTGTCGTTGTCAATTGGCTCTTACACGCTAGAAGCGTAAATTTTTCGGCTTGGACCGGACCGAACGAATGTCTATTCAGTTTTCATCCTAAATAAAATCGAATTTGATGAGATTTATGCTCGTATAAACTTTATTGTCTTAATTCGTGTTTTAAGTGAAATCGAATGAGCACTGACATACGTTTCTCGGATACAGATATGGACGGGCATTGTCATTTATATCAATTTTTGTGCTTTTTAATAGTGTTTTCATAGCTGATATACTGAATATAAGAAATACAGACGAATTCGAACAACGACCACGAACTAAACATGTTTTTTGTGTACAAATTTTGTTGTCCAAAGTCATGTCCTAAGTGAAAATTGGAGGGATTCAAGCGGATGTATTTCAGTCCGGACGTAAATAGACATCGAACACTCGTACAAAATTAACAGCTCTATTAGACATCAATCAGTTGTAGTCAGCAAGCTTCTAAACATGAAATTTCGTTTGCGTCATGTAACGACTCGTCTTTTTGCCCGGTTCAAACCGGTAATTGAACCGACTCAAAACGTTCATAAAACGGATTTTTAGAGGTAGTTACACATTGGAACAAAAATAAAAGGACTTTTCATTATCATAACAATAATTTTACATCAAAGTTACAATGATCATCAGAGTACAACAGAATACGCAATGGAAATAAATATGATTACCCTTAGAGGAAGAATAATGATCTAAGACATAGCTCTAGCTTAGATTCTGAATCTACTCTAACTAATTCCAAGACTAATATGCAAATCAAAACTATTAGCAATCCGTGTGGAAAATAACGGACACTCAAAGTTTAGGTGAAGGAAACAATAAACTCTAGGTCAGTCATGAGATTGGTGTGAGAAACTAAAATAGTTATATTTAGGTTTATTTTAAAGTGAAGTAAATCATAAGACCACGTCGTGTAACACGGAACAAGTTTTTCCCTTATGAATATCAGTGCATAAAAACTCATAATACCTTTTGGAAAATGAAGTTACTATAAGGTCTTATGACACACACAATGCAAACGCAGACTTGGACGAGGTTTCTCCTTATGATAACCAAAAATGCTTGATATGTAGAAAATCCTCTGATATTATTATTAGTGCATAGTGTGAAAAATCCTTTCGCAAGTGAATAGATTAATCTTAACCAACTTACATACCATATACCATGATGACGAATAATATACAACTGAAATCATACAGGCTCGTAGTGGAGAATGAATTTCCAACAAATGACCAGGCTAAGGAACTTCCTTATTGATGGGTAGACCTCTAGAGGGATGTCCGGAGAACTAAATGGCACTCTGCTAACGCAAGGTCGGATTATCCCTTAACTAGATAACTTAGAGCACACTTGAGTATGTTATCTCACGGTCGTTACCAACCTTTAACCAGGATCCCGTGTCATCAACAACCACATAATTAGAAGTTGTCACATAAGTAATACCTAGACTCCATACCATGGTACACTTTTTATCTAAAAGGAGACGACACACCCATATCCTTACTGCATTTTTCCTATTTTGGTCATTTTCAGGGTGTGAGTCTTGCTGAAGTCTCATTACAAAAAGCTACGCTTTATCAAGCCATGCTTTGATCATCAATAGCTCATCACTTAGGATGTCACGCTGTCATTTCATAATATATAATTGGTAAACACTAAACCTATCACCTTTTAGCATGTACATCTCAAAGAAGGGGTTAAGCAAAGAGAACATATTCTCCGCCACCAATCAGAAATATATTTAGTAAAACCAATCGATATATTGCAAAATACATTGTCAAGCATACATCCATATAAGTCTGTTTTGTGCCTGAACGAAACCGAAGGCACCTTATTCCTCGTCCAATGAAGGAGAGAGACCCTTGCAAATCCAGAAAAAATCTCCAAGTACATCGAAACTACTGCTACTAATAACCTCGTTATGAGATGCCTCCCAATAGAAGCATTAACAAGTAATTCCTTCGATGTGATGAAGAACTCCAGTCTTCAACCATCGACTTCAATTACTCCATTACGTCATATAATTATTCGAAATGGTTTTCGGATACAAATACGATCTCGGTCTTTCTGTAAAATATGATCTCGGTCTTTCCGTAAAACCAGCGCAGTTTAAAAACAATTATGGATTATATCAGATCTTAATTAAGTCTTTCTTTACTTAATTTCGGTTAATCAAAATTTTCCTTTAAAACCCTTTTCAGATTCTAAACTTTATTCCTTTAAAATCCAATATTTCATTAATCAAAACTTAATCAAGGTTTCCCTTTTAAATCCTTAAATTAAATCCTTTCTTTAAAATTTATTCCTTTAAGTCCTCCTTTTAAATCGTATCTTTAAAATTAAAGACTGTAAGTCTTAATAGTTTTGCTTACTTCAAAATAATGTTATTCAAAACCTTCATTGATTAACTCAATCGAAACTATTTAAATCCAACTGATTGATACTAAGCATAAGATTCATATAGAAATTGGGTCAACTTGTATTTAATACCAATTCTTGAAATTAGTGAATACTATAAGCGGAATAACAATATACATCTTCTAAATTCCTTAGATAGTATACGTCTAATAACGTAATTTTTATAAATATCCGAAGATTATTCCTATCCAATCCCAATTTGAAAAACTTTATCTTTAATCAAAGGATTAAGCTTATACCGTTTAATATAGGAACTCGATAGAGAATATATCAGCTCATGTTCAATATCAATTCCTGTATTCAACCGATACTATAAGCGAAATAATTGTAGATCTGCCTTTTAAATTCCCCGAATAATACAAGTTTATTTATGGAATTAATGTCGCCATTTGAAGATTACTTTCAACTATTTCCAATTTCGTTAATAATTGGAAAATCTTTTTAGTTTAAGATAAATTAGATTTTTATTTAAGATAATAAGTTTAAGTGTTATAAACTTCCAAAATATATTTTATAAATCATTTAAAAATAATTCTTTAAGATTTGAATAGTAATTAATAAGTTTAAAACTTCAAAATATATCATTTTCAGAAAATGTTGCAAAAGCGTTGCTAAATTGCTAGTTAAATCAAAATAGTCTTTTAATTATCCAAGACTTAATATTTTCAGTTCAAATCACTTTCAAATAACTAATTATTATTTATCAAAAAAATTCCATGTTGTTAAATAACTTTCATAAAATCGTTTCATTCGATTTCCAATTACGGTCATCGAACTACAAAACCACGATTTTATTTGAAAATAGATTTAAACATAACTTGAAATCTATATATTGAAATTCAAAAATTCTTTTTCTATTTGAAAATTATTACTATTAGACGGTAAACATTTTTCATTTCATGTCAATCCGATTTAAATCGTATTAATTATAAGTGATTAAAGTTTATGGTCGAAATTCGCGAACTACCACACCGCGACTAGTCCTATTCAGATCATATTACAACTTATAATAAAAATTTGTCCAATTCACCTCTAATATGATTATAAATTTTTATAAACATATATACATATATAATCATTTTAAAACAATATTTTTCTAAAATTTCACTTTAAATCCTATTTTAAATTAAAATTGATTATTATAATATTAATAAAATAATATTGTTTTTCAAAAATTAATCTGATGAACTTCAAACTTTGCAAAAATCAAATTAAATATTAGTTAAGACTAACAGAATAAATGGTTTGAGTTTAAACCATCGTTCACATACCTAACGCAACTTCAATTTTGAAATTCACTATTCACAATTAATTTCAAAATTGTACATGCCATATATAGTAAAAATTGTTTTCAAATACGTTTCCACCTTTATAAAAGTTGTTCATGTATACTTTAATTTCATTTCCAAATTAATTCGTATACCAAATTCCAAATTTCAGTTTTGGTCATTATTTATATATTATAATAATATAAATCTCTTTTATGCGTGTAAAAGGAATGGAGGCTTAACCAATTATCTCTATAATGTCATAACTACAGTGTCATAGGTGTGTGATTACATTCAACAGCAACTAACAACATATGAACATTCATAACAACCAGTAACGATATCATCAATCAGTGTTATAAACTACGTGCAAGTGTTATAGTAATTAACGTTTATCAGGGTACATGTATTATTAACTACACAACCATTCATCCAACATTACACACATATAATTACTATCCATAACTAATTGTATATAAATAAAAGTGTGTAGAGTTCCTCATCGGCATAATTGCTCCTTAAATCTTCACGGTAGGCGATCCTAGCTAACCGCGAGCGATCACTAACAAACAATACTTCCCCGCACCGACTTTGTGACAAAATATAATAATATAGTGTATATATACATATATGTATGTATTCATTTATTATTATTATTATTATAAGTGGAGGAGGGGCCGAGGCTTGATGAAGGGGGATTAGGGTCCATGGCCGAACTTATGTGCGATGCTGGGTGGCTTAGGGTGAACGGGGGGTGCTCGGGTGGAGGTCGGCCTGGGTGGTGATGGCCAGAAAAAGGGAGGGCCAAGGATGGGAAGGGTATGGCTGAGACTTAGGAAGCTAGGGGAGGGATTACGTGGCACCGGAATTTGGGCTGAGAGGAGGAGGAGTGGTCGGGGCTCGTAAGCCGTGGAGAATAGGAGAGGGAAGAGGGAGAAAGAGGGGAAGGAGAGAGGGAAATGGAGCTTAAGGGAAGAAGTGAATAACACTACGCCATAGATGACCTAATGGAACCCCCAAGATATGATGCAGTAATGCCAAAAAATGTTGTTATAGGCAAAAAACGATCAAAGACAACATTTTCCTAGTGTTGCATTTTGCCGTATTGCCGTAGAGTCAAAGGCAACATCTCTACCATCCAGTGACAACATTTTCCTGATGTTGCCACATATACTAATTTTACTTAAAAGTAGGTCGCACGTTATCTATAGTTACACTTTTATCATCCAATGGCAACACTTTGCTAGTTTATCACAACATTTACCACCACATATTGCAACATTATTTACTATCACATAATAGAACATCTACCATCACGTACTGCAATATTTTGTTGAATATAACGATATTTATTGAACAATATATTACTGACACAATTAGATATTCAAACATGGTATTTTATTCAAATAAATATTTTATTTCAACATTTCAAATAGTACAAATTTTCTAACTCCATTATTGTACATTCATTGGTAGATTACATAGTCATTTATATTTACATACATTCCTCACTATACTGTCAATCGATTCACTCATATACAGACTCACTGTCACTCTCTGACACACACAGTCTTCAAATGCTTCCATATCTATCTCTCCATCCATCTTTACAAGTTGAGAAAAGGAAAATTAAAAACAGAGAATTTTGCATACCAGAGATCTCGACAAAATCACCACTGTCTCTTCCTTACCACCATCCAATAACAAGTATGTTATTCACAATTGCAACCTGAAACAAACACCTTTTTTAATACACAAACCAATAGCATAGGCTAACTTTACAACAAAGATACAGAAAACTCATAAATCATGTTTGAACAACCTTGAATAATAAAAAAACTCAATCATAAAGCTTCTCCACTACTACACCTTGCTGTATTCTAAATAGCCAAACACATTTTACCAATTTTTAGAACCAACAAGAATACAGCCAACTTAACTCGTTTTAAACCATCATGCTACATTCACCATTGGATATCAAGCTATCAAGCCCAACTTCGTCTCTGACTGTAGGGAAGACATCATCATTGCGGCGCCATGACCACCGAGCATGTGTATTGTTCATCACATCCAATCTGCCATGGCCAAAGCACGCTTCTTGGAACAGGGAAAGAGAGGCTGACTTATGATTCTTGTCAAAACTAATTATCCATGCATCAACAAATTAGCATATATGTATAAATAAGTACCACAAGTTCAACTTTAGAATGATATGTATGGATATTACGTATTTTGTAGCCAGACCTTCTCTGTTTCCTCCATCTCCAATTGTTATATGAACCGGCCCACACTTGTTGGCCATGTTGTTGTACATTCTAGTTTGAACAGTAAATTTTAATTTATAATGCTTCCCATGATAAAAGGAATAATGGTAGTAAACTGAAGAGATATATAAAACCTACAAATCGTTGATAAGCATGAACATGGCTGGCGAAGATGATAGCAACTCTAGCACTATAAAGTAGATCCTCCATGGCCTTCCTCATGCTCTCACCTTCTCCTTGATGTGTTGTGTTTGTATTATACCATGGCGCATGCAACAACACGATGATCCATAAAGTCGCCTTCCTATCTATCTGATTCAGATCACTGACCAACCATCTATTTGAAATTAAATATCAGCAATAAATAATATTTCTTACAGTACATACATAAGTATACATATATGCATACATAATAGTGCATGTGATTGTATGTCTGTGTTAAAGATTGGAAGTATGCATACACACCTATATTGTTTCGAATCTGAACCAAAATCTGCATACGAGCCTAACATGATGACATGCACGGCGCCATCTGCGACATCCAAGGAGTAGTAAAGATTGGAAGTGGAGCCATAATAAACAAATTTAATTAGGTTTTAAACCATCATTAGAACAAAATACCAAATAGTTTTCAGATTAAATATTTGTATCATGTTTCATTCTAAACCTTTTGTTCAAGATTTAGATGAAGAAAAATGCATGACACAGTAACTGAATAAATTAATCCAGCTAATGCCAGCTTAAACTAAAAGAGAACGACAATGGGGCAGCATAAAGTTCCACCAATATTATTATTAAATTATTAAAAGACACACTCCCTGTATCAAATGCAAAATGGATGTCAATTTACATTGTTAAACTACAAATAATCATTGACTTACAAATAGACAAATCAGTTCCAAACGGATTAAATATATCATTATTATTGATAAATATAAATTATGTATCATTAAAATCACTTGTACGGTTTTCAGAGACATTCACACCTTCTTCACCTGATCCATACATATAATGAACTTCACTGTAATCCCATAATTCATCATTAATGGTAACCTCAAATAATTTGTTTCTTGTACTAGCAACAACGCTAACACTAGGAAACAATGATTCATTATGTACCATTTGCCAACTGTCATCCCAGCTCCAATCGGGTCAATCGCTGAACCTAATCAAATCCAATATCCTATTGGATTCGTAATCCAGAACTGCTTCAGTTTCTAATACTGAATCACATATGCCATTATCCATTATACTCTTCAGCGTAACCCGCTTGTACTCAATATCCAAATATGCATCTCTCAAGAAAGGATGCATCAACAACTCCTCAACGGTAGACCTCTTGGCGGCGTTCCAGATGAAAGAGGATGCGACAAAAACCGAACTGCTTAGATGTGGATTGCATAAGTAGATCCGAAAAGAAGAATGAATTAAAGAAGGGGATGAAGTCATAGATGATGCGAGCCTATTCTAAGCAACAACAGAGAAAGCTATGATGAAACAATGAGAAGAAAAGAGGGGGAAAAAATGAGATTGAAGAAATTAGGTTAAGATAGCTGGCAAAATTAGGGATTTTGGAAATTTGGGGGTGAGAACGAAATGAAAAGTAAAGCAGGTGAATGAAAATAAAAGTGGAAAATAGAAATAGCTGAGGTGTGGATTGATGGTTGAGACTTTTTTTAAAAGATGGTATGGATCGCTAAGGTGTAAATTTTTTTAATTTTTTTAATTTGAATATATTTGTATCTACTACAACGTTTTGATGATACATATACTAACACCTTGAAGCGCATATTGCAGTAGGACCAAAATTTTATAGTTGTTGCAATATTTTACTTGGCAACACCTTGAAAATCTGTTGTAGAAGGTCATCTATGGCGTAGTGATATTGTGACGGCCTGCCCCACACCGATTGACATTTCCAATGAAAGTGCGTTGTGCCAATGCCCAACCAACACGGGACGGTCGTCAAAGAAAGAAAAGAAGGGAATTTGAACTAACTAGGAACTTGTACAATGTCTCACAGCGCATGGAACAAAATATAATAATAACATACTTGACATAAACAGACGAGACATTCATAAGCTGAGAACTAAACCATAACCATCATAGCATCGAAAATTCGAAATACAGCTTATGTTCCACATCATCATTATTTCAACATTTAAAACTGTCTCTAAAGCAAAATAAGAAAGGTACACCACTAATGCCCGAAGTAGTGACCAGCAGCAATACAAGGAGAATATATATATATATATATATATATATATATATCATACGTAGGAGCCTCCTTCTCGTCTCCGGATCAGCTACTCGTGCATAACCAGCTAACCTGTCTCTAGTCTGCCCATTTAAGAGCATCCAGAGTAATAAAAAGAGACATAAAACTCTGGGTCAGAAAAAAGTCTGGTATGAGCGATAAGCAGCAAAACAGAACAATAACAGGTATACTAAACCATACCTGAACATGGACTTGCAACCAAAGAGTTAGCACAGCAAGATGTACAATACTCTAAGGTGACACTAACATAGGGTGTATATATAACGAGGAAGGGGTGTGCATGTCATAGTGATATCAAACAATCAAGCATAGCAACCTACTCGCATCTCTCACTCAGTGCGTAAAGCATACGATATCCACTGCTTTGATCACCCAAACCTTGGCTATGATCGCTCTGCCCCATGGAGTCATGGCGACTCCACTGCACTGATCCATAGCCACTAGTCCTTGCTATGTCCACTCTGCCCCCATGAAGTCATGACGACTCCACTGCACTGGCTCATAGCCATGCTACGATCACTCTGCCCCATGGAGTAATAACTACCCCACTGCACTGATCCGTAGCCTAACAATCGTCTCTCAGTGGTAAATAAAAGCTATGAACGTTGACAACTCCTTAGCACACGTCCCACAGCAAAGTCCAATCATGAAGTTAACTCGTTGGTTCCCATCTGGATCCTGAGTTCTACTTCCCATTTGGACTACCTTTGCATCTCGGGTTTTGGTCTCCTCCGGATCGGTTCAGAAACAAGCTTCCATTCAGATCGAATCTCTTCTCCTTGTTCAGTTCGTGGTCATCTGCCCTGTTCGGGTCGGATCGTCTCATCATGCCAAGGTCGGTTCGGTTCGTGCTCCTTCCACTAGGTCAAACCGTGGTGCTCCAAACTGGGTCGTGGTGCCACACTGGTTCGGTTCGGAGTAGCTGGTCGGGTTGGATATGCAAGCATCACTATGAGTCGGGTCGAGATCCTCGATTCGTGACAGTTCACTTGTGGTGCATCGATTCGGTCGCGTGATCTGCTTCGTGATGCAGTAGTCCTGAGAGGTGGCTCGGGTCGTGAAATACTCCACGAGCGGGTCGGTCCCCCCCCACCGATCCGATCCGGTTCGGGTCAAAATCCTACACTGTTTCCTGCAATTTTCCAGCAACTGATTACGCCACACGACAGTGTTTTCGACCATTCTAACTGTTCTAATCAATCACAAAGCATACCATACAGTCATAGCAACATATAGAATTGACCAACAACAATTTGATATGTCAAAATAGATCAAACATACCCAAAACCTATATTTTTCCCTTAAGCATGTTTAAGAAAATCTAATGATAGGATTAGCAAAATTTAACCAAATTAACCCAAACTTCCAACAGAGGTCTAAAACAATGTTTAAGAATTTCTAAACATTTTTCCAGAATTTAATCATGTATAATTTTGTTAATTAACATTATTCCCTCTAGTTAGCCGTAATTAGTGTGGAAACAATGCTAATCACTCACCTTAGCCATATTTAACATTTAGATCTGAAAATATCTCTATGCAACACAGCAGCTCTATTCCCAATTTGATGCTAATTTGCCTTGATTAGATGTAGATTAGGCTAAAACTTGATTAAATGGTGATTAGAAGGTGATTTGGGTGTTGGAGGCCATTGTTAGGGTTAGGGAAATGTTTTAGGCCGCTGAGAAAATGAAAATAGATCGTTTCCTAACTGATTTCAGCCTCCCCATAACCCTAATCCCGAAATGGGTTATGGGCCCTCTTGCTAATCACCCTAATTAGGCCCGGTTAAGCTGTTTTTCACCTTCTAAACCTTGTTTCAGCCATACCCCCCAAACGGTGAGTCCGTTTGGCTAATGTGACCACTCTGCAAAAAGTTAAACCATCATCCGGATCTAATGGAAGTAGTTTCAGGTCAAAACTCCTTACCAATCAAAAGATATGGCCGAAACAAGATCAACTAGGGACAAAACGATTATTTAAGAATCGGCAAAAATCATGAACATGGGAAATGACCCCAATAGTTATCTCCCAAAGTTACATGGCTATACGACTTCGCATGAGAAAGAAATAAATATTCTACGATCCCCTGATGTGTAGAATGCGGGTGGTTACATTCTCCCCCCTTAAGTAATTTCGCCTCCGAAATTCCTTAACTAAGAAATAAGTAAAGGATCCCGCATGCCTACCAACCATTCACAACAATCAAAAATACATAACAACAAACAAGTCTATCGTAGCATGCAGAAAACTAAATTGCAATTAAAATCTTACCAGGCAAAGATTTCTGGATACGTCTTCCTAATGCTCTCCTCTGTCTGCCAAGTACAATCATTCTCATTCTCGCCCCACTGAACTTTGTCAAGATTCACCTCTTTCCTTCTAAGTTGCTTCGTATTGTGCTCGACAATACGAATCGGCTTGCAGTTCCCAACTGCCTCGGGTTCTACTTCGATATCATCCAACTGATCAGGTGAAATAGTTATATTGGGGTCGTGCGCGAATTTCCTTAACCGGGAAACATGAAATACGTTATGAACTCCTACCATCTTCTCTGGTAATTCAACTTTATATGCCAAATTCCCAACTTGCTCGAGGATTGGGAATGGACCAATAAATCTTGGTGCCAACTTTCCTCTCCTTCCAAATCGAGTAACATTCTTTAATGGAGAGATCTTGACAAATACTAGGTCGCCAACGGAGAATTTCAGATCTCTTCTCCTCTTATCAGCATAACTTTTCTACCTATCTTGGGCAACCTTCATTCGTTGTTGAATAATCTTGATCTTATCGGAAGTTTCTCTTATCACATCTGGCCCAAGCACAAATTTCTCACCGGTTTCTAACCAACATGATGGTGAGTTGCACTGTCTTCCATACAAAGCTTCATATGGAGCCATACCAATACTGGATTGATAACTATTATTATATGCGAACTCCACTAGATGCAAATGGTCATCCCATGATCCACCAAAATCTGATATGCAAGCTCTCAAGAGGTCTTCTAATACTCAATTCACCCTTTCTGTCTGACCGTCAGTTTGAGGATGATACGCGATACTGATATATAATTCTGACCCTAGAGCCTCTTGTAAGCCCTTCCAAACACACTAGTAAACAACGGGTCTCAGTCACTCACAATGCTTTTAGGTACTCCATGAAATCTCACTACCCACTTCATATACAGTTCTGCTAACTTCGCTGCTGTTCTATTCGACTTGACGGGTATAAACCTTGCACTCTTGGTCAATCGGTCCACAATTACCCTAATGCTATCATGACTCGATCTAGTCCTTGGAAACCCATCAATGAAATCCATTGAGACTTGTTCCCATTTCCATTCTGGAATTTCTAATGGTTGCAACAAACCACAACGCTTCTTTTGCTCAGCTTTAACTAGCTGGTAGTTTATGCACTTGGATATAAACTTCCCAACGTCTCTATTCATCTGTTCCCTGTAGTAGGTCTGCTTCATGTCTCGATACATTTTGTTACCACCGGGATGTATAGTCAGTTTTGAGTGATGACATTCTCTTAGCACTTTATCTCTCAATCCATTCACGTTGGGTACAACTAACTTTCCAATCTTTCTAAGCCATCCTTCTCGATCAAGCGCATACTTGTTCATCTCCTCGTCGATACCCATCTCTAACTTGGAGATGATTTCCAATAGGTTAGGATCATTCTTCTGACTGGAACCAATCCGTTTAATCCAAGTGGGTTTGATCGTCAAACCTGCTAACGTTGCTGGATCTAATGTGCACTTTGATCTGAAATCATACCCTGCGATATACTCCAGTTGCTTCCACTCAAGAAACATAGCCCCTAAACTGGCATGTCTTCTACTCAATGCATCAGCTACTGCATTGCCCCTTCCTGGTGTATGTATGATATCGAAATCATAGGAAGCCAAGAATTCTAATCATTTTTGATGTCGGAGATTTAGATCCTTCTGAGAAAAGATATTTTAATGATTTATGATCTGTAAACAACCCGAATCTTTCTCCCAAGAGATAATGTCTCCACATCTTCAATGTGAACACGATCGCTGCCAATTCTAAATCATGGGTAGGATATCTTTTCTCATGCGGTTTCAGTTGCCGACTAGCATAAGCAACAACCCTACCTCCTTGCATCAATACAACACCTAGCCCAGTACCACATGCATCCATGTATACTGTCATCTCTTCATTCTCTTTAGGAATGACTAACACTGGTGCACACATCAACTTTTCCTTTAGACTCTTGAATGCATTCTCGCACTTTTCGTCCCAGACGGAAGCTTGATTCTTCTTGGTCAACCGAGTCAACAGTGTTGTTATCTTGGAGAAGTCTTGGATAAACTTACGATAATATCCGACCAATCCCAAGAAACTTCTTACGTCTGTTGCACTCTTGGGCATAGACCAATCTTGTACAATATCCACCTTTGCAGGGTCCATAGAAATATCATTCTCTGAAACAACATGGCCCAAGAATCTCACTTCCCTCCTCCAGAAGTGACACTTAAATTTTTTTGCTTTCAATTGGTGTTTTCTCAACACCTCCATCACTATCCCCAGATGTTCCTTGTGTTCTTCCTCTATCCTCGAATAAACCAAGATATCATCTACGAACATAAGAACAAACTTATTCAATTGATCTCGGATGTAACACCCCACCTCCGATAGGGTCACTCACAAAGGGAATGCACTAGCTTTGTGGAGCATTATCTAGGTAAACATACACAGAAATATTACAAGACAGAACATATAAAACAGCGGGAGAAGAACCAAATTTTATTTCTTTAAAAATCTAGAAAGGTCTAAAGCCTTTTTACATCAAAATGCCATTAAATCTATTACATCGAAATCTGTCTTGAAATAGTAAAGAAGCATAAAACCATGGCCATAAATCATTCCCCAAGTAAAACAGTAAAGCAAGCCATAGCCAAGAGAAATCCAAGCAGTATATGAAAGAGCCTTGGAGCTTGGTAAGATCCGAACTAAGCTATATTCCCACCCTGCGAACCTGGGGGGGAGAGGGGACGAAAGAAAAAGAGGCGAAATAAACTGGGTCAGTCATAAAGACTGAGTAAGTTCTAGTGGCTTTCAGCATAAAAACAGGTGAAGATAATATGGCATAAATCCTAGTTGAACACGCGATAGTTCATGATAAGGAAACCTAGCCAGAACAAGGGTGGCAGCCCAAACGATTTCAAGAATGGGGGCACTACGTTGAAGTAGTATAGAAATACGTGATGAAACCCGTACGATATACGGCAAGGGACTGTACATATACATGGAAAGGATGATACGGGTGACTACATTTCGTGATTGGGCCGTATGATATAGACACATGAACGAGCTAGGACTTGTAGGGAGCCGATCGATTAATAGATCGTTACATGGAAAAAGGGTGTTACATCGGAATACTCTATTCATAAGATCCACAAAATATGCTGGTGCATTGGTCAACCTGAATGGCATGACCAGCCACTCGTAGAATCCAGACGGCGTCCGAAAGGTCGTTTTAGCTATACTCTCAGCCTCCACCCTAAGCTGATGAAAACCTGTCGCGGGATCCAACTGGGAGAACACTCTCGCGCCACTCAACTGATCAAACAAATCATCTATCTGTGGTAGTAGATACTTATTCTTCCTCGTCACCTTATTCAACACGCGGTAGTCCACACATAATCGAAGGGAACCATCTTCCTTGGTAGCAAACACAACTAGTGCTCCCTACTCGGAGACACTTCTTCTGATAAATCCCTTCTTCAAAAGATCGCTTACTTGCACCCCGAGCTCTCGCTGCTCCCTTGGCGCCATATGACGAAGTGGCATCACTATAGGTCTGGCATCTTTCACTAAATCAATACGAAACTCAATCTCTCGGTGTGGTGGAAGTCCGGTCACTTCCTCGAAGACGTCCGGATACTGGCCAGCCACGGGCACATCTGACAACTTATCATGCGGGGTGATCCGCTCTAACTGTCACCAAAAAGCCCTCACAGTCTACCACCACCCCGTACCTTTGGACTCAGTCGACTCCCAAAATACTACCAAACCCAGTAAAGCCCAAAACAAAGCAATCACAAACAAACGTGCATCCATGACTCGATAAGATCACATTACGACAAATCATACTAAGGCTAGTCGAACCACCAATCGGGTTCGTCACCGCTAAAGGTATATCGACTATCTCGGGCTCCAATCCTAACCTATCTACCAGGTCTCTAGATATGAAGGAACGGGAAGCCCCAGTATCAAACAATACTCGAACAGGAACATCACAAACAGAAAGCATACCTTGGATAACGACATTCTTTCCTTTCTCTGCTGCAGTTGGGGCATTCGACGAAGAAGCAACAACATTAAGAGCATATGCTTTTACAATCTGCTTTTCTTTAAGGGGTTGCGGACACTTATCCTTGTGATGTTCCACTTGGCCACAGTTGAAGCACTTCCTATCCGCTGGCTTTGCTCGACATTCTTTAGCATAATGGGCCTTCTTGCCACAGCTAAAGCATTCAACATCTTTCTTGCTCTTTTTCTGACCATCCTTACCTTGGTTCTGACTCTGCTTCCTTTTATTCTGAGAATTATTCTTGCCTCCACCGCTTGCTTGCGGCTTTGGCCGCTCTACAGATGCAACAACGACTTCAGTCTTGGGTTTAGGATAAAGGCTCTCTGACCTCAATGCTTTCCCAATAATCGATTCAAAAGTCTCATCAATATGGTTTATAAGCCTTTCCCCCAAGTACTGATCTAGACTAGTTATGAACTTCTCATTCTTCCTCTCGGGAGTGTCAATGAGGGATAATCCATACTTCGATAAAGTATCGAACTCGACAATATATTCCGTGACTGCTCTACCATTCTGCTTAAGTTCCAAGAATTTCCTAAACAGTTCTTATTTCTAAGCGGTTGGGATAAACTTATCACTAAAGCGAGCTTTAAATTGATCCCATATTACTTGATCCTCAGGAGTGGCTGCCTTAATAGCATTCCACCAATTCATAGCCCGTCCTTGCAACTGACGGGATGCTAGCTTCCTCTTCATCGCGTCCTCGATTCCCAGATCCTCGAAGATACGCTCACAACTATCGAACCAATCCTGAACTTCAGTAGCCGATTTTGTTCCGTGGAACAGTTTCCCACCAAAACTAGTGTAATCCTTGCAAAGCTTGGCGAAATCGGCTCTAGGCGCCTATACCGCTGCACCACCACCATTTGCATCATTAGGAGCTGCCCTCTGAACATTCCTAAGCATCTCTCTCATGAGCTCAGTGAACATCGTCCTCATATCAGGAGCATTCCCATTATTAGCTCCTCTACCAGTACCCCTAGTATATCGGCTCATTGTTCA
The DNA here is from genome assembly GCA_030737875.1 of Allium sativum. Lineage (NCBI taxonomy): Eukaryota > Viridiplantae > Streptophyta > Magnoliopsida > Asparagales > Amaryllidaceae > Allium > Allium sativum. The sequence goes on along the minus strand of CM060915.1, from coordinate 971,466,886 downwards.
ATATGTAAGGAGAAAATGATTAACCATCTCTTCAGTGGTGTCAGTGCAGTGCAACTCCACCCGTAAATAAACTAGTATATATATGTAACTTTTGAAAACCAAAATATCAAAAATACGCGCTCTTATATACGTACTATATCTCCCTGGTGTCTTTCCCTATGTTAACTACTCAACCAAGAGCTCTGATACCAGATGTAATGACCTGCCCCGCACCGATCGACATTTCCAATGAAAGTGCGTTGTGCCAATGTCCAACCAGCATGGGACGGTCGTCAAAGAAAGGAAAGAAGGGAATTTGAACTAACAAGGAACCTGTAGAATGTCTCACAGCGCATGGAATAAAATATAATAATAACATACTTGACATAAAACAGACGAGACAGTACATAAGCTGAGAACTAAACCATAATCATCATAGCAGAGGAAATTCAAAATACAGCTTGTGTTCCACATCATCATTATTTCAACTTTTAAAACTATTTCTAAAGCAAAATAAGAAAGGTACACTACTAATGCCCGAAGTAGTGACCAGCAACGATACAAGAAGAATATATATATATATCACACGTGGGAGCCTCCTGCTCGTTTCCGGAACAGCTACTCGTGCATAACCAGCTAACCTGTCTCTAGTCTGCCCGTTTAAGTGCACCTAGAGTAATAAGAAGAGACATAAAACTCTGGGTTAGACAAAAGTTTGGTATAAGCGATAAGCAACAAAACAAAACAATAACAGGTATACTAAACCATACCTGGACCTGGACCTGCAACCAAAGAGTTAGCACAACAAGATGTACAATACTCTAAGGTGACACTAACATAGGATGTATAGATAACGGGGAAGGGATGTGCATGTCATAGTGATATCAAACAATCAAGCATAGCAATCATCCTCACATCTCTCACTCAATGCATAAAGCAAGCGATATCCACTGCTTTGATCACCCAAATCCTTGCGATGATCACTCTGCCCCTTAGAGTCATGGCGACTCCACTGCACTGATCCATAGCCACTAGTCCTTGCTATGTCCACTCTGCCCCATGAAGTAATGACGACACCACTGCACTGGCTCTTAGCCATGCTACGATTATTGTGCCCCATAGAGTAATAACTACCCCACTGCACTGATGCGTAGCCTAACAATCGTCTCTTGGTGGCAAATCAAAGCTATGGACATCGACAACTCCTTAGCACATGTCTCGTAGCAAAGTCCAATCATGAAGTTAACTCATTGGTTCCCATCTGGATCCTGAGTTCTACTTCCCATTTGGACTACCTTTGCATCTCGGGTTTTGGTCTCCTCTGGATCGGTTCGGAAACAAACTTCCATTCGGATCGGTTCTCTTCTCCTTGTTCAGTTCGTGGTCATCTACCCCATTTGGGTCGGGTCGTCTCATCATGCCAAGATCGGGTCGGTTCGTGCTCCTTCCACCGGGTCAAACCGTGGTGCTCCAAACTAGGTCATGGTGCCACACTGGTTCGATTCGGTTCGGAGTAGCGGTTCGGGTTGGATATGCAAGCATCACTCCGAGTCGGGTCGAGCTCCTCGATTCGTGACTGTAACACCCCACATCCGTTAGTGTCACTCACAAAGGGAATGCACGAAGTTCTGTGGAGCATTTAGGGTAAAAGATGCAGATAAATTACAAGACAGACAGAAATTAAGCAGCGGAAAATAAAACTTTACTTTATTGATAAAATAGTTTGTACAAAGATTTCTTTACAATATCAGAGTATCATCTGTCTTACAAAATAAAGAAGCATAAAACAATATTTATATTCCCCAGTTTTGGCAAGAGCCAGCCATAGCATCTGAAAAGAGAGTCCAAGCAAAACTTCGATAAATCTTCAAGCTGGGAAAGAGTGACAGTCCAACTTAACCTGAGCTATACTATTCCCTCCTTTACTACCTTGGGGGGGAAACGGAAGAAAAGAAGACGAAAGAAAAATAGAGTCACACATAAAGCCTGAGTAAGTTCAGTAACTTCTAGCATATGAACATGGAACAACAACAAAATGACATGAATTAACTGAATACAAGATAACACCATGATGATAGGGTTGGCATGATTAGACAAGATTAACACAAGATATTCTAAGCTAAGATAAACTGGATATGTTCTAATACTTTCGCCGCTTCGCTATTTCCTTATTATACTGGTTTCTATATCTCTGCACCACCTAACTAATGTCCCAACTAGTAACGATAACGCGATCCCAATCCCTGTATTTTCCATCGCCTTCAGGCATACATTTATTATTTGTTACCTAGATTTAATCTAGGGTTTTCTACCAAGTGCCTTCTAGATTTAACTAGAGTTTACGTTATCTGCCGAACGCTTCTCGGATTCAGGATTTATGCCACCTAGTCCAACTAGTGCTACATGTCGAACGATGCCCCCAAGTCTAGGACACACTACCTAGAGTGGTATATGTTCCTATACTTCCCCACGCATGTATCGCGAATCGTTATCGCTTGTCTAGATGCACATGTCCCATAATGTGCGGTCCGAGTCCTGTGTCAGAGCAAATCAAGGAATACAGAACTCGGTCGGGAGCTTTCAAATATCTGCCAATGCAGATGCTAAGGTCTGTTTTTGTTCCAGTGGCTATGGTCCCACTTGACCCCTCCCTCAACTAATGAAAGGCACACCTTGAAAAATGAGAACTATACGCCGGCACCCAGTGCCCCACTATCCTATGGCCATCCTCACCCATAACTAGATAGCAAGTATATGGTCTTTTGGAGTTCTCCGCCTTTCTGCTTCACGTGTCTCGACTGACTCAAGATGGATGGTAGACGACGAGTCGCTATCACAGGGTTACCGTTTGCTCGCCGAATCACGCCGGTCCATCCTAGTCTTTAGGTTGACATGTATTGCAACCAAGGCATACCCCTGGTTCTTCTACGCAGACCTTAACCTCTGTGGGCCCAGGCGGATCATCTGCAGCCTCACAGAGGGATACCAAGAGTACCCTCACGTCCCCTCGAAGCCTCGGGCTTCGTACCCCAATTCGTTGGAGCCTCCTTTTTTACTCAGACGGACATTCGCTCCTTCCCGTGTTATACTAAGAATTACTACTTAGTTTTACTAACTAAGATTTACCACTTAGTTTCCAGAATCGCTGTTTTCTTAACTAAGGTTTACTTAGTTCTCTTTCCCGTCAAATTGGATTGGTTAAGTGTCATAGTCAATTCAAGCTAACTTAACCCTCCTCATTTACCCTGTTAAACTGGTTAAGCGTTATCAGTAACTCATGTTGACTTAACCCTACCACAAACCAAGTTATATTGGTTAAGTATTTATTACTTAACCATACCCATTCACCCTCTGTTGGTTAAGTGTTCCTTTTTAACTTAACCTGGCCCGTTTGTTTTAACTAACATGTTATTATTAATGGTTAGGTATTATCCCTTCATGTTTTAGACTTAACCCCATTCCTTTATCACAACCTGATGGTTATGTGTTCAAGTTTACTTAACCCTACGATCTAGCCCAGCTAACATATCAAATTGGCTAAGTGTATTAGATTTTACTTTACCCCAACCTATGGTCTAGTTAACATGTTAATTTGGCTAAGTGTATTAGCTTTACTTAACCCCAACCTCTAGTCTAGTTAACATGTTAATTTGGCTAAGTGTATTAACTTTACTTAACCCCTACAAAACTTGTCTTGCTACCTTGAGTTTGGTTAAGTGTCTCTATGGACTTAGCCCTCCCATTCTAGCTTAACTGTGTTAAGTGTCAGTCTGAACCTAAACCCACCCATCAGTTTAGTTATCATGTTGAACTGGTTAAGTGTCTTAGTTAACTTAACCCTACCATTCTTGTTCTAGCTTTAACTAAATAAATTAAAGCCGCGACCACTCACATTAGACAGATATTGTTGCGAATACTGGATGTGCCGGTTGGTTCCGGGCAGGTTTACATCGCAACTCAGTCTAACCTCGGGTTAGGCATATTCGTGTTTTCTAAGCTCAAAGGGTTTTGATTAGTTTTCAAATCAGGTTTTGAAAGTAACCATCCCGTCCGTCGGATCAGTTAGGGATAGCCAGAGAGAGCAGGAAACTTGTATTTTCCAAACCCAAGCCTAGACACTATCCTCTCTGTCACCCTAGAACTTTCTGGTGTGTCATTAAAAGAGATGTCGTTAATAAACCTTTAATTTGTTTAAATTCACATTTCCTCATTTAGGCCAGATTCTATAGGTAAATTATTCCTAATTTACTTATTTCCCAATTACTCTTTTAATGTAAATTGTCTACATTTATTTCTATGGCCCATTTCCCTTCCTAAATCATATTTATGCTTTTTGGTATGTAGACTATACCAAATTAAGTGTCACTAACCATGATTTTTCTAAACCTGACAGTTATTCTCAATTATGGCCAATTTCACATTTATGCCAATATACTTACCGTGCCAAATTAGCTAATCCAATTCCGATTCAACATTCTAATTCACGTCAAACTAGACTTATTACTCTAGTTCACTATTCATGTAAATGCTAGATTTACATGTCAATACTAGATTCAAATTACACATCTTATAATTCATGTCAAATTTATCCAATTTGCATTTCTATGAACATGCCATAATACATGTTCCCAATTTATGCCAATTTCCAAGTTAAACTACGTTTTTAGTAAATTTCATATTTTGCCCAAACCGCATTCCCACCGTTCGTATAATCGTGATTCAGTCTAGATTATAAATAAACTTGGTTCGTAGAAAATAGGGAATGAACCAAAGATAGACATACTAACTGGCACAAAAAGGGTTGAATAACGACGTCGATTCAAGAACATGGGTAGACCTAACTTAATAGGTAAATTCCCAAGGTCTAAAACCAAGAATAGACAGAATAAAGACGTAGGTTCTAGAACATGGGTAGACCTAACTTAATAGGTAAATTTCCAAGGTCTAAAACCAAAGATAACCAAGAATAGACAGAATAGATAATAGGGTTTAGACCCAATTTCACAGTCACAAAACTAAAACACTTTCCTAGTCATGAACCATAGGTACTTAATCACAGTTGTCCCATTTATGTCATAGACAATAGTTTTGCTTCATAATCAAAGGTATAAGCTTGTGTTCATAGTCATGGAAATAATTCTCATAGTCACAGTCATAGGCAATGTCCATAGTCATAGGCAATGTTCATAGTCATAGGCAATGTTCATAGTCATAGGCAATGTTCATAGTCAATGAGGCATATGGTTCTAAGGTCCATAGTTTCATAGTCACAGTCTTATCGGTCATCGAATCATAACAGTTCTTAATTAAGTCCAAAGATGTAGGCATAGATTCGAATAGAAAAATTTGGCATATTCTTTTATTCCTTTAATTCATGTCACGAACAGAGAGAAACGTTCAAATCTAAAAAGTAACCGACTTACAGAGATTAGATTAGAATAGAAAGATGGCGTTGCTATGATTCATATAAAAACAGTCGTTGCAGTCGTTCGAATCTTCACTTGAATTCTAGCTTGAATCTCCTCTTTGAAAGTCTTTGAGCAGCACCTCCTCGTCTTGATTTATTTTATACATTATTTTATTTATTATTTGATTAAGAGGAGGAGAGGAAGCCATGTTCACTAAGAATCTTTGCAGCATAAGGGTAGAGAAGAATTGTGAATAGAGGAGTCTAGGGCTGTTTATATAGTATAGAAGTCAACGAATCTGGTCAGGATGGCGTCCGAATACAGAAGAATGAACCAGGTGCAGAAAATAGGAAAAAGCAGGGGGGGTCGACCCCCAGGTCGACTACCCAGTCGACCTGGGTGACCCAGGTCGACTACCCAGTCGACCTGGGTGCCTTGCGCGGGAAAATTCCCGCCCTGCCCATTCTGGGTCCGATTTGAATTTGAACCTGACCTGTTTTGAATTTTGAACTTCGCTGAATCTTCCAGAGGGCATATCTTCCTCATACGGACTCCGATTTACGCAAACTCGGACTCGTTTTCATGCAGAATTCCGAGACGAACGCAATGGCGCAGCCCGTTTCCCTTGATTTTGATTTTAACTTTTAATTCTGCCCTGATTTGTGAATCCTAGTGTTACAGAATTACGGGGTGTTACAGTGACAGTTCACTTGTGGTGCATCGGTTCGGTCGCGAGCTCTGGTTCGTGATGCAGCAGTCCTAAGAGGTGGCTCGGGTCGTGAAATACTCCACGAGCAGGTCGGTTCATCCCCCCCACAGATCCGATCCAGTTCGGGTCAAAATCCTGCACTGTTTCTTGCAACTTTTCCAGCAACTGTTTACGCCACACGACGGCGTTTTCGATCATTCTAACCGTTCTAATCAATCACAAAGCATACCATACAGTCATAGCAACATATAGAATTGACCAACAACAATTTGATATGTCAAAATAGATCAAACATACCCAAAACCCATATTTTCCCCTTAAGCATGTTTAAGAAAATTTAATGATAGGATTAGTAAAACTTAACCAAATTAACCCAAACTTCCAACAGAGGTCTAAAACAGTTTTTAAGAATTTCTAAACATTTTTCCAGAATTTAATCATGTATAATTTTGTTAATTAACACTAATTACCCATAATTAGCCGTAATTAGTGTAGAAACAATGCTAATCACTCACCTTAGCCACATTTAACACTTAGATCTGAAAATATCTCCGTGCAACACAGCAGCTCTTTTCCCAATTTGATGCTAATTTGCCTTGATTAGATGTAGATTAGGCTAAAACTTGATTAAATGGTGATTAGAAGGTGATTTGGGTGTTGGAGGCCATTGTTAGGGTTAGGGAAATGTTTTAGGTGGCTGAGAAAATGAAAATAGATCGTTTTCTAACTGATTTCAGCCTCTCCATAACCCTAAACCCGAAATGGGTTATGGGCCCTCTTGCTAATCACCCTAATTAGGCTCGGTTAAGCTGTTTTTCACCTTCTAAACCTTGTTTCAGCCATACCTCCCAAACGGTGATTCCATTTGGCTAATGTGACCACTCTACGGAAAGGTAAACCATCATTTGAATCTAATGGAAGTGGTTTCAGTTCAAAACTCCTTACCAATCAAAAGTTATGGTCGAAACAAGATCAGCTAGGGGCAAAACGGTCATTTAAAAATCGGAAAAAATCATGAACATGGGAAATGACCCCATTAGTCGTCTCCCAAAGTTACATTACTATACGACTTCGCATGAGAAAGAAAGAAATATTCTACGATCCCCTTGATGCGTAGAGTGCGGGTCGTTACAGATATGATGAGAATGAAGGGGTGTTTGGATGCTCTTTTATATCCTTAATTCAAGGGCCTTTTGGTGATTAAATTCGTAGACACTTGTCCACCCTAAAGCATGCATGAATACTTGTGGAATACCACCTTTGATAACCGTTAGCCTCTTTTCAAAACCATGTATCATAAGCATAGTTTCATATTTAAACACTTTAGTAACACTTTAAAGACGTTGCAAATTTGAAGCACCATATGTATGTCACAAATTACTACTTCTAGGTCATCGTTTAACCATTTTAAAATACCGACGATTAATGTTATCAAAACCGAACGATGTTATCAACATACTTAACATTTCAAACAATTATTTAATCTTATTATCTATATTTAAATACATTTATTTAGCTAGAAAAGATTACATTTAAAATAGTTTTATAACTACGTATTTGGAAAATTCATTGCAACGAAACTTGGTAAATTATTACCAAAATTATACCATTATATTTCAACAATATTAAATTTCTATTTCATCATTTAAATTAATATTTATATTAAAACTGTATTACTAATTTATTTTATAATTAATCCAAAATCATATTTAACAAATTAAATTCATTTTACATTCAAAAATCTCGGTTTAAATTAATCAAAAATCCAGGATCTATCCCCCATTAAAAACTTTTCATCCCCGAAAAGGAAAGAAAATCGTAATTTCCAGTTTTATTTATTAAATAACTTATAGATTTCCAAACACAAGATTTAAAAATCCTTTATACATAAATTTGAGTAAAATATTTATCTTTGAAAAAAAGGGGAATCTCATTCTTATAGCAAAAATGTCGGTAGAAAAATTCTAGCATATGTATAAGTCAGCACATTAACATCATGCTATAGTCAGCCAAAATGAATATTATATCACAGTATCCATGTCTGAGTACAAAAATAGTGTCATCCTACCAACCTGATCACATACTACGCACTTGAAGTGGTATATACACAACAACAAAATGTATTCCTGTCTACAAGGTACTAGTCCCCAAAAAGATGCCCTAGCCCAAATATCTTAGTGAAAACTAAGTAGTTAAGAAAACTATATATACAATATCTACACTGTCCGCAAAACAATAGCCTCAACTATCTGACCCATCGTCAGATGGTCCTGACATACTCAACTCCTTAGGCTCATCATCCGCGAAATCATTGTCGTCGTCGTCCATCGGCTCATCGTCTGCTAAATATCATCCTCATCTATGACCTCACCTTTATTCTCCTCATCAAACTCGGGTGTGTGGCCCTACTCTAGAGCATCGTCATCAATGGTAGGCTCTACCTAATCATCCACATGTCCACCAAACTAAGCTACACCATCAAACTTGTCTATTTTCTCCTCAAATTCATCCTGCTCATCAATCATCGAAGCGTCCTGGGGTATATCCTCACCCTGGAACATCTCGACATTGTCATCCTGCTGAAGCTGTGCATCCTCTCCGGAGTTTCTCATCTCGTCATCGTTGAAGGGAGTACCCATTTCCCATACTATATGCTCTTCGGCCTCTAAGTCATAACTCTCGTCATTAACTGTGTGTTCTACAATATCATTGGTCGTTGCTGGATCCTCGGGCTCTGAGGGTGGAGAAGCCTCTGGCTGCATGTTGCTTGTCTCGGCATCGCTCGATGGATCAAACTTCCAACTCTCCGAGTCGGATCCTAAGCTGGTACTATCGTCTCCAGTGTTAAAGTTGGCTTAGTACTGCCTAACGCCAAGGTGTCTACCACCTTGAAATTAACAAGGAATTTTAGAATTTTAAATCATTCCTAAGTTTTGATCCTTAACTTACTAATAAGTCTAAAAATTGTGAAACTTATTACTTTTCAAATTTCAAAATTCCCAAAATTACTATTTAACCCATACTACATTATAATTTAACTTATCCACGTACCTTAGTTTAGATTTTTTCTTATTTTTAATCTCCAAATACCTTTTAATCAAAATTTGAAACTCAATTCACAAGGTATTTGTAATTTTTTAGAGGTATTCCAGTTGACTACTAGAAATTGATTCGGATTTAGGTTATTATAGCTTAAGTTAGGTTATCCTTGATTTACCAACGAAAAGGAATTTGAAAAGTCAAAACTATTTCGAAAACGTAAGTTTGGTACTTATAGTCTATCTTTCATATCTAAACTTCTAAATATTTATTGATTATCTAAAATCATCGATAATTTCTATTTCAATTCAGACACTTAAGCTTTAATCTAAGTTTAAATTTACCTCAATTATTTTCCAAAACATATTTTTAACCAAGTTCTTAGATTTTTAAAAGCTATTCATACTTGGATTATCTACTCTAATTACAATTATATATGAACACTTAGGATTTCCTAGTTTAACTATGGATGCTTGTGTTTAATTCTAACTGTCTTGACTAGTTAATTTATGGGTGATCACAAGTACTTATGTTTTAATAGTTTTGATCTCCTAATTTATCATTTAGACTATGACATATTTATAATTCAAAATGAATTCTTTTTATAATCAAAACATATTACTTTTCAAAATCAAAACCATTTTTATATGAAAACACGCTCTCTCACATATAGTACTCTCAGCCTCATTCTAAGGTATTATTAACCTTATCTTTAATAAGTTAACCATTATAGGATGTTACTAATCCTATCTCTGATGAGTCTTTTCCTCCCATTCTAATGAGTCGTACCCCAAAGCTTTTAATAAACCAAAGCTCTGATACTAATTCTATAACGACCCATCTTTTTTCCTGGTTCAAACTGATAATTAAACCAACTCAAAACATTTATAAAGACGAATTGTTAGGGATACTTACACATTGGAATAGAAATAAAAGGACTTTCCATTACCATAACAAGAATTTTACATCAAATTTACAATGATCATCAGAGTACAATAGAATACATATCGGAAATAAGTATGAAAACTCTCAGCGGAAGAATAGTGATCCAAGACATATCTCAAGCTTAGATCCTGTATCTATTCTAATTGATTCCAAGGGAAATCTGCAAACCAAAACTACTAGCTATCCATGCGAAAAATAATGGGCACTTAGAGTTTAGGTGAAGAAAACAATAAACTCTAGGTCAGTCATGAGACTGGTGTGAGAAACTAAAACACTTATATCTAGGTTTATTTTAAAGTAAGGTAAATTATAATGCCAAGTCATATAACATGGAATGGGTTTTTCCCTTGTGAATACCAGTGCATAAATACTCGCAATGCCTTTTGGAAAATGAAGCTACCATAAGGTCTAGCCGCACACGCAAAATACAAACGTAGACTTGGGCAAGGTTTCTCCTTATGATAACCAACAATGCTTGATATGCAGAAACTCCTCTAATATTATCGTTAGGGCATATTGCGAAAAGTCCTTTCGCAAGTAAATGTATTAATCCTAGCCAACATAGGTACCATATACTATGATGACATATTGTAAAGGCCCACAAATATGTACCCTATGAGTCAACTAAATACAACACACGTCCATCTCAAATTGCACGAAAATACAAATGTTTAGTGGTAAAGAAGAAAAGAGATAGAAGAAAACAGAAATAATACACAGGATCTCACAATCGCAGTGGAATAATATATAATGTATAACAACCTTTAAAATGCAGAACTATAACTGTATGTACATACCATTCATCAGAGTACAACATTTATGTGATATAGCGGAAAATAAACACTTGATAACTATCAGTGAAGCCTCTTACTCCAAGCACCTCCAAGTGCGTCCGTAAGAACCTAAACTACTTGATAGCCTGTACAAATTTGGGCACCCAAGAGTTTATGGAAAACAAAAAGTATGAAATCTGGGCCAGTCATAGGGCTGGTGTGAGTAAACTCCATACAACTTGCTTAACATTTGAAATCCTTTATAAAAAAATGGAACTCTCGTAAGACACGACCCCCCCTTAAACATGTCATATGTTTCTATCTTACGACAACAAAATCACTTTTATTATAAATCCAATGATATTATAATAATGTCTAAAATCCACAAATAAAATAGGAATATAGCCGAAAATCTTGCATCTCACTATTCGACATAGTTGGTTTACATCTAAAATCGTACGGTCTTGTATTGAAGTTTGGATTTCTAACATGACTAGGTATGGAACCACCATCCATCAGTGTTCTCTAGAGATGAAACACTGGGGTTCAACAATAACATCTTGCAACCCGGCCACATAGAACCGATTACTCATTCAACTTGAGTGTACAAAATATATCATCACCGCGGCTGTTTGTCGTCCAACCTCGTCCAACCGAACTTATTACGTAGCATACATAAGGGGCAATTGATTTTTCTAGATCAGGTGATAATATACTTTAATAGGTATAACCCACATAGCCCCGCTTCCTGCCCGATTTTACTCATTTCCCAACTGATGAGACTTGAGGTCACGATTACCTTTTTAAGGCATCACATTCAACTTTGAATGCCACATTGTCAGATCCATCAATAACTAATTGACTTGCATAAATATACTCTGGGTGTTAAGCTAAAAGAAGTTTCCTTCTCTGCCACCATACTCGGTATATTTGTAAAAATCAACGTACATGATTATTGGAAATACACTGTCAGACATTCGTCCATACAAGTTCATTCTAGGTCTGAACGAAACCGAAGGCACTATTTCCTATTAATCCATCTTAGGCAATTTCTACCTAGATTGACCGAAATAGCCCTCACACTTTACTCCATCTTCAATTATCTTTAGTATAATCTAATTCGCAACGCTAATGCCCATAAAGAGTGGTTTTCAGATAATAAATCCAATCCTGGCATCTCCTTTGATAGTCGGTTATTTAACTATCAAAGAACAAAATTCAACCAAAAACTTATTTTCAAATGAAAATACTACTGATTAAGCACCAAACAATCACTGAGCCAATTTTAAATTAATTTCTTATTAATTTAATCACTTTCTCAAGTTCATTAAATATCTTTACTGAGATATTCCTTAAAACCACTTTATCCCTCACGATACTTGGAAAAAATTTCCATATAATGCAACCTCTTATTTTCTATACTTAGAAAATAGGGGATTTTCACTTAAAGGGCTTATTTGTTCAAGGTAATAAGTTTTAAAGACAACACTTTTGAAAAATTAGTTTTAAGGATAATTTGCATGAAAAATATAAAAGCTTTATCTTTTTACGTTATACAGAAATAAAGCTAACCGCTATTATCATTTTCCTATATAACTTAAAAAGATAACCGATTTTATCTTTTTCGTGTAGAATTGTCCTAAAAACTAATTTGTCAGAAGTGCAATCCTTAAAACTTATTACCCTGAACAAATAAGCCCTTTAACCTAATTTCCACTAGAAAATATCTATTATTACAATTGGAAGCCATTTCCATATACTCATCTCTTTCACGAAATCATTTATTTTCTACATTTAGAAAATATTTGTTATTATATCTCTTTCTTAGGTTAAAACAAATATTGCATAAAACATTGTTACGATAACCCAAAATTCCCTATACTCAGCTAACTATATTTTAACATCTCATATTCAGCTTAAACTATTTTTTTTAGAAATCAATTACTGTAGCAGCGGTGTTATAGTCCATGCTGTCCTATTATTCATGAAAAAAATATCTATTAATCAATAAAGGTTGAAATCTATGTTTTGGCACTTATTTTATTTCAAATTACTTTACAAATAAACTTAAAAATTCATTTTTGAAATATCATTTCAAAATATCACTTATTCACTATATATATATATATACACACACACACACACACACACGTTGCACTTTATAAATCTCACATTTGGCTTTTAACCAAGAAAACCATTTTAACATTCTAAACGATGTTACTAATTCCATTAAAATTCATAATATTCTTGTTTATAAAATTTCTTTGCTTATACAATTCCATTATAAGTTCTCTTTGATTCAATTTCCCAAACTCACTTAGACATTGCTTTATAACTTCATTTGACTTCAAATCCATTATAAAGTACTATTTCGAAAACCAATATAAACTCAATCGTCAAATTTCCATTGTATATCTATTTATACAAATATAATTATAATCTTCTTCTGTAAAACTATTTGCTTTATTATACTTCCCATTATATTTATAATATTCAACATTTCTTTTTAAAAATATTAAAAAATACAAATTTTATAACATTAAAAAACATCTTTATTTGATTTCTACAAAACCTTTCTCAATTAGTACTTCCATTTTAAGATAATACTATTTCATTTCAAAACTTATACATAAAATTTAGAATTTATTTCCATACTATAAATATATTGAAATATTAGCTTCCTAAAAGTTTAAACTATAAATTATAGTATCTACTAAATAAATGTCAAATGTCCTTTCTAAAAATATTTTTTTAATAAAACTTGACATACTCGATTTCCAGTTATAAATCATTTTGGATTTATCTCAATTTCATTTACATTCCAAATCTCAAAATAAAATTCATCATTTCCTTCCGGGTTAATTTCAAATTCCTTTTTAAAAATTTACGCTTGAATATATAATCCCAAATTACCCAATGATAATCATTCGCCTCATTTATAAACATTATTTATAAATTAAACTCCTTGTTTTATCTATTAAAACAAGTTCATATCTCTAAGCCCGTTTGAAATTCAACTTTTATTGGAAAAGTAAATTTCCTTTTTATATTCTTTTATATATCTCAAATTCTAGTTTTGTTCATTCGAATGTATATATTATGCTATTTAAATACCAATATAGGGGACAATGTTATTCAAGCATCTAAAATGTACAATAATCTATCACAAATTATTTATAACATCATATAACACTATATACGAAAATAAATAATATAATTGTTAAAGAATCCAATTGGATCCCCCCAACCTGTTTTTACTGCATCCGCGGATGTTAATCAACATAAGTAATATGAATCCCTATTCAAGGCGTGATATTGCGGTATAAAGGGTCATCCGCTATTATGCGGGGAGCATAAGGTCTCATTTGCTAAAATGTGCGGGAATATCCAACTACCAAGCTTATATCTAATATATATATAAAATAACAAACATTTGAGGATAATTTATCAATCCATCTAAACAGCCAACAATTATTTTTAACAATTAATAATAATTCTAAATATTAAATTTTGATTGAGATTTACTCAACGTCATTTTTAGTCATTGTCAAAGCGATTTAATTTTAAAACTAAATTTAAATCAATGTTTAATTTAGCTTGAATCCTAATTGTAACAACCTGGAATTTCTGAATCAATTTAAAATTTTATTTTAGTTATTTTAATGGGTTCTGAATATTTAAAATAATTTATTTTAGATAATAATGATTTAAGTTTTGTTTAAATTGAAGTTAGAATATATAAATTTAAAATTTAATTAAAACGAACTTGTAATGGCGCGGTAGTTTGAAAATTCGATTTTAAACTTCAAATGAATATAAAGAATTCAATATAAATCGGATTTCAATAAAATAAGAAACGTCGGAATATTTTGAACTGTAATTTTCTAACGAACGTAAGAAACTGAGATTTCGCTTTATAAATTGTAAGTTATGTCCAGTTTAAAATTTAGAATAGTCGCTATGGAATTTATATATATTTTAATAATATATAGCCCTTAAAAATAGCCATTTTGTAAATGATCTCCGTTTTCGATGAAACTACTTTTGTTGGGTTCGGAATGTCAAATTATTGTTAGGTCTAAAATTTTCATAATTTTTGGAATTAATATGTGAGCATAGTAAATTTAAACATGTTTTCAATTTCAGTTTAAATTTAATCAACTAGTTAAAATAGCCATTTTGCAAACAATCTCCAAATTCGATGAAATTAGTTTTGTTAGGACTGTATCATCAAAACATAGCTAGATATAATTTTTCGGTAATTTATGAGTCAGTATGTGTCCCCGGTAAATTAAAATGTATGTTCAAATTCAATATATTGATTTATATTTTAATTTTGAGAAAAACTGACTGAAACAGTCGAATTGGATTACGAAACTATTCCATTATGTCCGTAACGTGGGTATTTAGCTAGGGGCGACAGTCGTTGGGAATCTTTTGGAGTTTGGGTATAAAATCTAACATTTTTGGAATTAAATTTAAATATGGGACAATAGAAAAATTTATAACCCTAATTTTATTTTCTTAGAAAACCGCTGCCTCCTATAACGATCGAACGCCGAAAATTCTTCGATCCTTCTCCCCTCTAGATCTTCAAATCCTCTCAATGAATAACGAAATTTTCTGAAGCAATATTGGAGAGGATCGTATGATCTACCTATCCAACGGGTGAGATCATCTGGAGTTGTGTATTTTTCTCGAATCTCAAGCTCAAAGGCCAGCAGTTTTGTGGTGATTTCTGGCACCGGGAGGCGATCGAGTTGACGTTTGAAGGTGACGGAGATAGAGCTCGCGGAGGCGAAGCTCGTGGAGGCGGCTGATCGTCGTCAAGGTGGCTGTGGCGAGCGCGAATTCCAACTCTTGTTTCGAACGACGTGTAGTAGCGGTTTTCAAAGGTGGAAAGGTGAATTAATTTAAATTAATTGCTTTATTAATTATGATAATGAAGTAATTAACCTTTATAAAATTGTAACTTTCTCATACGACGTCGGAATCCGGTGAAACATGAGCCATTGGGATCGTGACAGTGTGTACTACATTCTAGAATTGACTGGAAGAAGTTTGGAGCTAGCTACAAATTTAGGCGGAGTGGAATTCAAAGTTGGAACTCTCTCATTCAAAATTTTATACAGTTATTTATTTTATAACTGAATATACGAATAACCAGTGATGATTTTTATCTGTTTTAATTATCATAAACTGTTATACAGTATCTGTTAGCTCACTTCACTGTTGTTTGAAAACCATAGATGATTTGAATTACTGTATTGTGTGTTGATTGTGATTCTGAACATCAGAAAAAAATAATGTTAATAAATTTGTGGTATTTGAAATTAAATTATAAATATTTATTTATAATTTAAACAATGAAAATTGGCTAATTAGAAAAATATTCAAATCGAATTAGAATTGGTTAAAGTTATTAACCAGTGATTAATTTGAATCGACTACTGCTGTTTGAAAACCCCACACGGGTGTGGGGATGATAATAACTTCACACATCTCCCTTGTGTTTAGTTGTATGTCGATTGATTGATTGACAGACTATTATAAGCGATATTTAATTATTTAATGCTTATACAATTGTAAATTGCACTTTGGATGTGAATTGCCTATTTAATAGTTGTTTATCACTATTTTTGAATACATGCGATATATGGAATCCATATAAATAAAATTATATGGTAATTGATTGAGTCTGATTCCAATTCAGAAATAACGAATATTTTAAAACAATATTCAATGGAAAAAAATCAAAATATGATTTTGATGTCCGATTTTGGATGGACAAAAAAATATTGACATATGAAGCCGAATTAAGTAAATATACGCCATTTTTACTCGAACGGAATTTTCTGACAATTTTATTTATTTTGTAATGAATATCGTAAAGGTTTAATTTTAAAATCTGATATTTTGAAAATATTATCATTTTAATATTATAATGATATAGAATATTCAATTTTGGTTAAATTGAAAATGAAGTTGAAATCGTTTTAAAATGAATTTATAAACGATTTATAAAATACGTTCTAAATGGAAATCAACGATATATGTATTATATATATTTATGTGGCTTGAATAGAATGCGCCGCACAACGACCCTTCACAAATTTCAATCATTAAGTTCAAATTGATGTAACAGGAGATCCGTTCATCGGATTCTCCTAAACCCGGAATAATTGGGTTCATATCGAAAAGATCTTTTCAATGAATATAAGAGATTTAAATTTGAATGGTTGGATTTTTAAATTATGTCCAAATCAATTTCAGAAAACGTTGCTATAGATGTAGTTCGGTGGGCATTATTGGAAACCGTCTGTAAAGGCCTTGATATGTTTATCAAAAATATGGTAAAATTGTGTAAAATCATAATAAATGATTGGAAAGATTTTGGATGAAAAATTCCAAATTTTGAAAAGATAAAAGATATTTTTATCTAAATGAGCTAGTTAATAACTAGAATAAAAATTCCCATGATTTTTAGAAATAATAAATTGGATTGAAAATGGTTTTAATATAACCAAAATTTTCCAACGTATGAATCGGAATGGATTTGAATGGAAATTATCTTCGGAGTATTTCAATATTGGATTCCGTGATTATACAGATACTCTTGAGGAATTTGGAAGATACAGACATCGTTATTCCTAATATGATGTTCGTTGGTTTCAAAATTTGATATTGAATATAAGCTGATATAACTTCTATTTAGAGTCTTGTATTTTATATCAAATTGGATTTTGGGTTTGTCGTGGATGGTGTCTTCAATAACACTGTTCTTAAACCCGGTTGAGAAAAGAATAAATCTTTAATTAAGATTTAGGGAAGTTTATCAATTAATTAAATTAATTGGGGATTTTGGGTTTATCGTGAGTGATGTTTTAAATAACATTAGTTCTTTAACCCAATTAACAGTGAAGATATGATTTGGAATTTATAAATCTTTTTATTAAGATTTAATGGAAATTTTCCAAAGTAACGTTTTCCAATTTAAAATATTAAATTGGAATTAAATGGAATTGGATTTGGTAATATTCAAAATGAGCTTCTGTGAAGGAATACCATTACTATATATAGAATTTAAAAGGCCTTGTCGTTATTCCATTTATATTATTAGTCTGATACGGAAATTTATATCGATTATAAACTGTTATGATTTCCATGAAGGTTCCATTTTTATGAAAAATGGTTTTGGGTTTATCGTGAACTGTGTTTTATATAACATTTGTTCTTTAACCCAATTAAATGAAGGGTTAATTTCCAGAAAGTTAAACAATCATTAAGTAATGATTTTAGAGATTTAAACTAAGTAGAGTTTTTAATAAATCTTTAATTAGATTTGGAGTGGGATAATTAAATTTACCAAATTCGAGAAAGTGTTTGAGAATGGAGTATCACCAGTTTTACTCCATGAGATAGTTAAATCTTTAATTAGATTTAAAACGTTGATTGGTAATTGAATTTACCAATAACACAATGGAGTACTAGCAGTTTTGCTCCATGGGATAAATTGGTTGGGATTGGAAAAATTAAATAAACGATTACTTTGGTAAGGCTCGATGATCCCGAGTAGTTGGATAAACCTTAATTTGGTTTAAATTGTGAAAAGAATATTTGAATAAAAGAATATTCTGAATTGGAATAGGGCATATGATGTGTTTTTATAGCAATTGATCATAAAATATACAAGTTATTCGAAAAGACCGGGTTTAACCCATTCTGAGTAACTGATATGACGACTTAGTCAAAGATTTGAAGGTGGTGGTTGAAGACCAACGATCTTCACATTGAATGGATTACCACTGATGCCTT
Organism: Allium sativum; assembly: GCA_030737875.1. Classification (NCBI taxonomy): domain Eukaryota; kingdom Viridiplantae; phylum Streptophyta; class Magnoliopsida; order Asparagales; family Amaryllidaceae; genus Allium; species Allium sativum. Next base: position 971,448,218 of record CM060915.1, on the reverse strand, counting down.
GGATTTGGGTAGTTCCCATGAAGGGGTTATAGTGGTAGTTGTTCGGACGTACTTGTTGATTGTTCGGATATGCGAGGGCCTCTCTCCTGTATTGGACATATGGGACGAGGAATAAGGTGCCTCCGGTTTCGTTCAAACCCAGAATGGACTTATAAATGGATGGTGTGTCTGACATTGTATTCCATTTTGCTGTATTCGTTTATCTCTGCTTAATATATATCTGCTTGGTGCTGAAGAATTTATTCTCTTGCTTAACACCCTTCTCTGAGACGTACGAGCTTAGAGGTTATATATTGGCAAAAATCAATGATATGGTATGGATTGACAATGGGACATGCTGAGATGCATAGATCAAGGCTTTTGTTGAAAAGCAGAGTCTTGTGGTTGATGACCAAAGCACGGCTTTATGTAGCACAGCTTTGTGTAGCGTTAATTCGTGAGCCTCACATACTGGTATGATAGTGAACTGATGGTTAGATCAGTATACTTTTGAGATAAGGATAGACACCCTTAGGGTTGTCATGGATTCGATCGACCGAGATGATACTGGGTGTGGTCTCCCCATACCAGTAGGGATAGGGCACACCCCCCGATTCCCAGGTGGATAGAGTTAGCGGTGTTTTCTAAAGTCCTGGACGAAAGCCGCAGTTATACTGGTTTCCTCGATAGGCAAATGTGCATTACGGTGTTTTCCAAAAGCCCTGGAAGTAAGCCGTGGAGTATTGCATTATGCGATAGATCTTTCGAACCAGCAGCCATCATGATGGAAATTGTAATGGCCCAAAAATTGTAAAGACCCGGAAAAATCGAACACTTAATCCTTAAATATCGTAACAATTTGTAATATTGTTAAATGTTATAAATGTGATTTTATAACCTTGTTAAACATCATTTAATTAATAATTTACGATACTAGACTCGTTTTGGAAAAATGCTTTCAAAAATATATTTTTGATAGTATATTGATAAAATGGCCGAAAATCGTTTTATCGATAAATGGCTATTTTCTCAATAAAAGTTGTTGAAAATTTTAGTGAATGTCTAATTAATCGTTAGGAAATTAATTAGCTAATAAAAGTATTTTTCATATTTATGGCTAACTATATTGATGATGTCATCATTTTCAAAAATGAGCATTTAAGGAAAGTTTTTGTATTTTGGGGATATAAATATTCAAATAAGTGTTTTATAATTTGAATATGCTTGTTTTAATTGTTTAAATAAGTTAATGAATTTATTTTCAAGTTTTGTTTACTTGAATAAATCATTTGATAAAGAACTAATAATATGATTGAGATTCAACTTCCATATTCACATCCTATCGTTGAATAGAAGTTGTTTCATATCGTTGCAACGTTGTTTGATATATGTGTATGTATTAATATACATGCATATACACATATATATGTAATCATAATTAGTCACAACAAGGGTTATAAAATATCCTGAGTATATGTATATATAAGCTTCTTATATGTATACAAATGAATGCTTACTTTTTAAGCTTTGAAAAAGCAAACTTACCATCTCTTACACACCTTTCACTTCTCTTACACACTTTTCACTTCTTTCATGAGTGTGTTTAGGGTTTTAAGGGCATTTTGGTCTTTTCCCATCCACTTTCTTTTTCCTATATAAGGAGGGGTATACCTCCTTCTTTCTTACACAAAATTCCTAAGCAAAAGTGAAGCTTTTTAATGGCTTATCTTCATCTTCTTCCTCTTCCTTACTAACTTTCTCAAACTATATTCAAACCAACTCCAAATCAACTCAATCTTTAAGTGTAACCATCTTACATCATTAAAAGACCTTTTAGCAAGTTAGAAGTTGAAAAATCCAAGCCCCTCTCAATTTTCATCTTTGGCCGTGAGCTATATAAGGAAGGAAGCAAGGAAAAACAAAGGAAGGAAGGAGGTTGCTAGCTTGGATCTTTGTTCTTATTCTTGGATCTTTATTCTTATTCTTGGATCTTTATTCTTATTATTGGATCTTGGATTTGCTAAGGATTAAGGTGAGTTTACTCACTATTTAAGACAGCAAATAAAAACCATTTGCATGTCCTTTACTATGCTTAAACTTGCTTGAATGTTAGAACTTATGTTAAAAAATGTTAACTTGATTCTTACTTTAAAAGTAAGCGACATATGTGATCCATGTTAATGGATTTGAATGGACTTGAATAAACTTGGATTTGGACTTGAATTGACTTGTATAACAAGTGGAATGGACTTGAAACAAAGCACATAAGAATTAGTATGGATTGACATATTATGGACTTGAACTTGAAAGTGCACTTATAGCGATGGTCGCTATAGATGCAGTTTGAATTGTTGTGTTTTCAACACTTTGTATGAAACTTTGCAATGACATCCTTAGTGATTTCTTGTCATATTAAAATGGTTGTTTAACTTATATGTTAAATTGAAGTGAGTTTGAAAGCTAGAATAGTCATATAAGTGCACTTGCTAAATACTGATTTATTGAATATCATGATTATTATGCTTAATTCTAGTAAGCCGACGAGTAGGCTTATCTATCTGTGAGTGTCAAGAATGGGGTGTCTAGGCAAGGGGTGATATGCAACCAGTGCTCTAACTTACCTGGCCTCACTCTTGACCGAGAGATAGTTAAGTTGATAATGTCGGAAACGAGTTAAGTACATGAAGTGTGATTTCTGTAAGCATAAAATGGTTTTGGGTTTGTCGTGACAATGTGTTAATTACATTAGTATTTAACCCTCTCAGATTATATCATGGAAGTAAATATAATTGAATATTTAAACAACATTTAAAGATAAATTATAAAGGATTGTTTTGGGTTTGTTGTAAACATTGTTTTAGCAACACTTGTTTTGAAACCCCTGGAATGTAGTTAAACTGGAATATACGGTTTAATGATTTTGAATATACTTAGATCTTTAATAATTGATTTTAAAGATAGAAACAAGTATAGGAATCTTTCAGAATAAAGATATTGAATAAGATGTTTAACTTATAAAAGAGAAGAGGTTCTTTATTAAACAATGGTTTTAACCTCTTTGGTTATACTTTAAGAAATCCTAGAAATGAATTATTGAAATACTTATACCGGAGGGATAAGTATATGAATACGTTTTGAAGCATTGAAGTTAGAAAAGAAATATTGAAAATGAATTGTAGTTATACTTATACCGGAGGGATAAGTATATGAATACATTTTGAAGTATTGAAGTTAGAAAAGAAATCATAAAATTGAATTGTAGATAAACTTATACCGGAGGGATAAGTATATGAGTACGTTTCGAAATATTGAAGTTAAATAGGAAATCTTGGAATTGAATTGTGATTATACTTATACCGGAGGGATAAGTATATTAAAACCCTTTTTGTGTAGTAAGACTATAACGGATTAGGTAATTCGTAGAATATATACATATACACATTTTATATGTATAAGTTGAATATATACGCTAGTATATAAAGGAATATTAATCGAGTATGAGTTATTGATTAATAAGTGATGTCTTATTTAACAAACGAAGTTTTATTAGTTAAAAGTAGTTTTACTAATAAAGGAATATTAATCGAGTATGAGTTATTGATTAATAATTGAAGTTGTATTTGACAAGTGATGTTTTATTAGTTAAAAGGAGTTTTAGTAGTAAAATAAGTTTTAATTGATGAAATATTAATTAAATGGGAATGGGATTAGAAGCCGTTTATATGAGTTAACCGTGCTTCGACTAATTATCATGTTGCGTGACTTGATAGTGATTTGGCTGTTATCATGCTTCGTGATCTTGATAGTGCCTTGAATGTTTATTCGGTTGTTATGGAAATTAAGCAGGGTTGTTTTCCATATACAATCGTATATTGTGTGAAATGTAGTCAGTTAGTTGACTATAGAACTTAGCCTTAAATTTAGCGACTGGTTTTGAGGAGACCGGGATTGGTAAGTGTTTTACTTATCAAAAACCACTTCAAAACTAGTATACGGGTTCTTAGTTTTGGAAGCGGTTGTGAAGTGAAGGCCATATGGCGATTCGAGATCTGTTGAGATGCTCGAACACATATAGTGATTCTAAGATCTATGAAAGAATCTATGTGTGATTCCAAGATCTGTTGATGTATTGGAATCCATGTATGATTCCGAGATCTGTGAAGGAGTCTATGTATGATTCCAAGATCTATTGAGCTGTGGGATTCCAACTGGGAATTCTTGTTCTGTTCGAGTGATGAAGACTCGTGTGAAAGATGCCGAATGAAACCTCGACATCGGAAATGGCTAAAAACAGAGTAGGAGCACAATCTGGAGTTTTGCTAACCTAAGGTAGGATATATTGACTCCATATCTAGTGTATTCTTATTATCGAATCGTGCGGGAGCTCCTCGAAGTTGCGCACGGGAGTTGGGTATATTTGGTTCCACGTGGTACACTTCGGTGTTTCGTGCGTGGGCCAGTTGTGTTTACCTTATGGTATATTTTATCTGGAGATATGCGATGCTAGGAGGTACTTTCTGACCCTTGTGCATGGAGTTTGGATCTGTATTGAGAGATCTCCGATGGAAAATCCAATATATGAACGTGCCTTAGCGGTTTTGTTTGTAGACTTAATAGTTGTCGAATGTAACCAATGTAACCATTCCTTCTATGTGAATTTATTTATATTCTACACCCTAGACATTATCTATAATACAACTATACTTCTCTTAATAAACGGTTGGATTCTTTTGAGGGGAAAAACCAAAGTGGTAATCTGCACGGTCCCTCAATATTGTTACATGCAATCTTGAGTTTTCTCATACCAGACTGATGTCTGACGCTTGGTTTTTGTTTTCCCTAAAATCCTCACGTACTCCTTCGAGTAGGCTGAGTATGTCAGGTTTTACTTTGGAGCTTCTGGAAGAGAGTTGGAGTTCATCTTACCGTACTTTTTATATCCGCTGCATTCTATGTTGTACATCAACATTTATGAGGACCGGATGTTATAACTATCCAAGTTGATGATAGGTTATTGTTCTCTGATAGTTGTAATCATAAAGTTTTATTTTGTAAAGATCATTCTTTATATTATATGTTACCGTTCCGTTGTGAGATTCTGATATTGTGTCCTCTTCTTCCTTAGTCTATTTTCTTTTTATTTTATTTCACCCTAACTTTTCGTCTTTCCGGCACTTGGGTGCTCGGCACGTGAATACCATGGATGTATTAGTGCCGACATTCGAGGGTCGAAAAGTCGGGTCGTTACATTTGGTATCAGAGCACAAGGTTGAGCGAACACCTTGGCTTAGGTTGGGTATGACTCATCAAGAGATAGGGTAATGGAATGCCCTAACATGAGTTAAGTGTATTATATATAAGAGAGCGCGTATTTTTTAGTGCTATAAATATATTTTATGTTGTCTTAGTTAATCTGTTGAGTGGTTTATGAATTCTGGTCGATATGTGGGACGCCATGGTATCGATAGGGATTTCTTAATACTTAAACAAGGCAAATCGACACAATATTGGTTTTAAATTGGTAAATGAAATAATTTTACCTAGGCTTATATTTTTGTACAAAATAAAAACTTTCATAAATTGATATAATTATTTATGATGTGTTTGGTTGTTAGGAATGATAATATTCAACTATTATTAGTTATGTTTGATCAGTTTATGAGCATGTACTATTGCTTGTTGACTTATAACTAGTTTACCTTTTAAAAACATGGGTTGGGTAGATGGGAATAAGTGAGAACATTAGATATGAACACCTTGTGAATTAAGTTTCATAATTTGACTATAAGGCGTTTAATGATGATGTTAGGTTAAATTTAATTTTAACATGATCCGTCTATTATAATCTGAATAATGATAAGAATTTGTGAAATAAGTTAGATAAAGAAGTGCTTTATATAAATTATTGAAACTCGATTAAGTCATTTTACGGAACCATATAGTCTATGCATTAAGATTGTATAAATGTGAATAATGCCATGATTTGTAGTTTGGTCGGTTTCATTTGTTAAAATGAAACGGGATTTTCAACGATTTTGGATAGTTGAAAACTTTTGAATTATTATGGAACTTGAAGTTAAGTGTTTGTGAAAATATAAATTGAGTTTATATAACACTTGAATTATTAAGATAGCAAGTTGGAACAAGTTCAAAATTTGATTAACATACTCAACAAATTTGATGTTTGGATATACTCATAGAATGTATTAGAGTATTATATGTGTACAAACTTAAGTTATACAGTGTTTAATAACTTGAAGTAAAGTTTTATGAAATGATTCATAAGTGGTTTTAGTATTAATAAAGAAATACTAAGTGATAATTGAATGTTGAAAAAGAGGAAGGATATTAGAATAAAATGGCATACTATACATATAGAAGAATTAATAAAGGATATTGGTAGTTAATGAACCAATAGGATAAAATACATGAGTTGTACGTAGATCGTTTTATTCGCATAGTTGATCTTGGTACAGATTCGAGTACAGGATTTTGAAGGTGATTTACATCGGTCCTAATAAGGATTCTTCACTAGGCTTTGGACGACGAATACTTGATGTGGATTTTTAATATAATCCTGAAGTTTTCTATCATAGTGTATGGCTATGTAAGGAAGATGAAAGTTTCTGGTCAAGGAACTAGATCGGAATACGCACTAGATATGTCAAGTGTGGTATACTAGTTCGGAAACGAAATCCTGTGATCGGGAAAGTGATATGATCAAACAATGTGTACAGATGGTTTATTAACATCGTATGGGATTTAGTATGTTTGGTAGCTAGTGGAGGGTTTGGGAAACGACTCTTTGATTTGTTATGAGGTATTGTGAATTATCGACTAAGTAATCCCTAAGGCTGTTGAGCGTAAGGCACGCTTAGTTGGTTGTTTATCATCCTTGCATGATGAGAGGGTTTAAACTTGAGAAAACCACAGGATTTGTATGCTAGTAGTGTGATACTATTAAGTATCGATGTTTATAGTTTCTTTGGTTGCTCGTGTTGCAATTTCGGGGACGAAATATTTTAAGTGGGGGAGAATGTAAAGACCCAGAAAAATCGAACACTTAATCCTTAAATATCGTAACAATTTGTAATATTGTTAAATGTTATAAATGTGATTTTATAACCTTGTTAAACATCATTTAATTAATAATTTATGATACTAGACTCGTTTTGGAAAAATGCTTTCAAAAATATATTTTTGATAGTATATTGATAAAATGGCCGAAAATCGTTTTATCGATAAATGGCTATTTTCTCAATAAAAGTTGTTGAAAATTTTAGTGAATGTCTAATTAATCGTTAGGAAATTAATTAGCTAATAAAAGTATTTTTCATATTTATGGCTAACTATATTGATGATGTCATCATTTTCAAAAATGAGCATTTAAGGAAAGTTTTTGTATTTTGGGTATTTAAATATTCAAATAAGTGTTTTATAATTTGAATATGCTTGTTTTAATTGTTTAAATAAGTTAATGAATTTATTTTCAAGTTTTGTTTACTTGAATAAATCATTTGATAAAGAACTAATAGTATGATTGAGATTCAACTTCTGTATTCACATCCTATCGTTGAATAGAAGTTGTTTCGTATCGTTGCAACGTTTTTTGATATAAGTGTATGTATTAATATACATGCATATACACATATATATGTAATCATAATTAGTCACATCAAGGTTTATAAAATATCCTAAGTATATGTATATAAGCTTCTTATATGTATACAAATGAATGCTTACTTTTTAAGCTTTAAAAAACAAACTTACCATCTCTTACACACCTTTCCCTTCTCTTACACACCTTTCACTTCTTTCATGAGTGTGTTTAGGGTTTTAAGGGCATTTTGTTCTTTTCCCATCCACTTTCTTTTTCCTATATAAGGAGGGGTATACCTCCTTCTTTCTTACACAAAATCCCTAAGCAAAAGTGAAGCTTTTTAATGGCTTATCTTCATCTTCTTCCTTTTCCTTACTAACTTTCTCAAACTATATTCAAACCAACTCCAAATCAACTCAATCTTTAAGTGTAACCATCTTACATCATTACAAGACCTTTTAGCAAGTTAGAAGTTGAAAAATCCAAGCCCCTCTCAATTTTCATCTTTGGCCGTGAGCTATTTAAGGAAGGAAGCAAGGAAAAACAAGGGAAGGAAGGAGGTTGCTAGCTTGGATCTTTGTTCTTATTCTTGGATCTTTATTCTTATTATTGGATCTTGGATTTGCTAAGGATTAAGGTGAGTTTACTCACTATTTAGGACAGCAAATAAAAACCATTTGCATGTCGTTTACTATGCTTAAACTTGCTTGAATGTTAGAACTTATGTTAAAAATGTTAACTTGATTCTTACTATAAAAGTAAGCGACATATGTGATCTATGTTAATGGATTGGAATGGACTTGAATGAACTTGGATTTGGACTTGAATTGACATGTATAACAAGTGGAATGGACTTGAAACAAAGCACATAAGAATTAGTATGGATTGACATATCATGGACTTGAACTTGAAAGTGCACTTATAGCGATGGTCGCTATAGATGCAGTTTGAATTGTTGTGTTTTCAACACTTTGTATGAAACTTTGCAATGACATCCTTAGTGATTTCTTATCATATTAAAATGGTTGTTTAACTATGTTAAATTGAAGTGAGTTTGAAAGTGTGTAAAGCTAGAATAGTCATATAAGTGCACTTGCTAATTACTTATTTATTGAATATCATGATTATTATGCTTAATTCTAATAAGCCGACGAGTAGGCTTATCTATCTGTGAGTGTCAAGAATGGGGTGTCTAGGAAAGGGGTGATATGCAACCAGTGCTCTAACTTACCTGGCCTCACTCTTGACCGAGGGATAGTTAAGTTGATAATGTCGAAAATGAGTTAAGTACACGAAGTGTGATTTCTGTAAGCATAAAATGGTTTTGGGTTTGTCGTGGCAATGTGTTAATTACATTAGTATTTAACCCTCTCAGATTATATCATGGAAGTAAATATAATTGTATCTTTAAACAAACATTTAAAGATAAATTATAAAGGATTGTTTTGGGTTTGTTGTAAACATTGTTTTAGCAACACTTGTTTTGAAACCCCAGGAATGTAGTTAAACTGGAATATACGGTTTAATGATTTTGAATATACTTAGATCTTTAATAATTGATTTTAAAGATAGAAACAAGTATAGGAATCTTTCAGAATAAAGATATTGAATAAGATGTTTAACTTATAAAAGAGAAGAGGTTCTTTATTAAACAATGGTTTTGACCTCTTTGGTTATACTTTAAGAAATCCTAGAAATGAATTATTGAAATACTTATACCGGAGGGATAAGTATATGAATACGTTTTGAAGCATTGAAGTTAGAAAAGAAATATTGAAAATGAATTGTAGTTATACTTATACCGGAGGGATAAGTATATGAATACATTTTGAAGTATTGAAGTTAGAAAAGAAATCTTAAAATTGAATTGTAGATATACTTGTACCGGAGGGATAATTATATGAGTACGTTTCGAAATATTGAAGTTAAATAGGAAATCTTGGAATTGAATTGTGATTATACTTATACCGGAGGGATAAGTATATTAAAACCCTTTTTGTGTAGTAAGACTATAACGGATTAGGTAATTCGTAGAATATATACATATACACATTTTATATGTATAAGTTGAATATATACGCTAGTATATAAAGGAATATTAATCGAGTATGAGTTATTGATTAATAAGTGATGTCTTATTTGACAAACGAAGTTTTATTAGTTAAAAGTAGTTTTACTAATAAAGGAATATTAATCGAGTATGAGTTATTGATTAATAATTGAAGTTGTATTTGACAAGTGAAGTTTTATTAGTTAAAAGGAGTTTTACTAGTAAAATAAGTTTTAATTGATGAAATATTAATTAAATGGGAATGGGATTAGAAGCCGTTTATATGAGTTAACCGTGCTTCGACTAATTATCATGTTGCGTGACTTGATAGTGATTTGGCTGTTATCATGCTTCGTGATCTTGATAGTGCCTTGAATGTTTATTCGGTTGTTATGGAAATTAAGCAGGGTTGTTTTCCATATACAATCGTATATTGTGTGAAATGTAGTCAGTTAGTTGACTATAGAACTTGGCCTTAAATTTAGCAACTGGTTTTGAGGAGACCGGGATTGGTAAGTGTTTTACTTATCGAAAACCACTTCAAAACTAGTATACGGGTTCTTAGTTTTGGAAGCGGTTGTGAAGTGAAGGTCATATGGCGATTCGAGATCTGTTGAGATGCTCGAACAAATATAGTGATTCTAAGATCTATGAAAGAATCTATATGTGATTCCAAGATCTGTTGATATATTGGAATCCATGTATGATTCCGAGATCTGTGAATGAGTCTATGTGTGATTCCAAGATCTATTGAGCTGTGGGATTCCAACTGGGAATTCTTGTTCTGTTCGAGTGATGAAGACTCGTGTGGAAGATGCCGAACGAAACCTCAACATCGGAAATGGCTAAAAACAGAGTAGGAGCACAATCTGGGGTTTTGCTAACCTACGGCATGATATATTGACTCCATATCTAGTGTATGCTTATTATCGAATCATGCGGGAGCTCTTCGAAGTTGCGCGCGGGAGCTCCTCGAAGTTGCGCACGGGAGTTGGGTATATTTGGTTCCACGTGGTACACTTCGGTGTTTCGTGCGTGGGCCAGTTGTGTTTACCTTATGGTATATTTTATCTGGAGATATGCGATGCTCGGAGGTACTTTCTGACCCTTGTGCATGGAGTTTGGATCTGTATTGAGAGATCTCCGATGGAAAATCCAATATATGAACGTACCTTAGCGGTTTTGTTTGTACACTTAATAGTTGTCGAATGTAACCAATGTAACCATTCCTTCTATGTGAATTTATTTATATTCTACACCCTAGACATTATCTATAATACAACTATACTTCTCTTAATAAATGGTTGGATTATATTGAGGGGAAAAACCAAAGTGGTAATCTGCACGGTCCCCTCAATATTGTTACATGCAATCTTGAGTTTTCTCATACCAGACTGATGTCTGACGCTTGGTTTTTGTTTTCGTTAAAATCCTCACGTACTCCTTCGAGTAGGCTGAGTATGGCAGGTTTTACTTTGGAGCTTCTGGAAGAGAGTTGGAGTTCATCTTACCGTACTTTTTATATCCGCTGCATTCTATGTTGTACATCAACATTTATGAGGACAGGATGTTATAACTGTCCAAGTTGATGATAGGTTATTGTTCTTTGATAGTTGTAATCATACAGTTTTATTTTGTAAAGATCATTCTTTATATTATATGTTACCGTTCCGTTGTGAGATTCTGATATTGTGTCCTCTTCTTCCTTAGTCTATTTTCTTTTTATTTTATTTCACCCTAACTTTTCGTCTTTCCGGCACTTGGGTGCTCGGCACGTGAATACCGTGGATGTATTAGTGCCGACATTCGAGGGTCGAAAAGTTGGGTCGTTACAAAAATCCATACCAATTTGAGCTGACTAATATCCTACACATTCAACTCAAAGTGCACGAAAGTTCAGATCATTAATAGAAAGAAATAAGAGGACGAGATAGAAAAGATAGAACTAATAGAATAGAAGAAGAAGGACATCAAAATCAGAGTAAACACGAATCTCACAGCGGAACAAATAACATGTATTATAACATAACTTTGAAATACAAAAACTGAATTTGTATATACATACCATATCAGAGTACAACTCAAATATATTACGGCGGAAATAATCTCTAACTAACTAATGGTGAAGCCTTCTGCTTCCAGCTCCTTCAAGTGAATCTGCAAAGCCTGAAACACTTGACTGCTCGTACAAATTTGGGCACCCAAGAGTTTAGGGAAAACAAATAAAATAAAATCTGGGTCAGTCATGGGACTAGTGTGAGTAAATTCCAACTATATGGTTTAACTTTGAAAATCCTTTTGAAACAAAAGGATAATAGTAAGACCAACCCACACATAAACATGGACAGTTTTTACCTTACTATAACCCAAAATATGTTGATATCAAACTCCAGTGATATTACAATAATGTCTAATCAAGTAAATAACCAAATAGCAGAACGCTTGCATCTCACGCTCCATATATATATATATAATCATAAACCGCATGGCGCTTATTGGAAATTGGATTCCAACAGACAAGGTACGGGAGCACCTACCGATCAGTGTACTCTAGAGGGGATACACCTTGGTTCAACAAGAACGTCTTGCAACCCGACCACACGTGACCGACCACTCATTTAGCTTGGGTGTATTGAATATATTGCCACCCACGGTTGTTGTCCATCCAACCATAATCCGAAGACACAGAATCAAAAAAGAAGAACAAATATGAATTTTCTCAAGGTCGGTGACAATACACCGTGCTTGGGGATGACCCAACTAGCCATGCTGCCTAGCCCAACTTTTGTTACTTCCTGGTTGTGAGGCTAGGGCTGTGTCTATCATTTCAGAACATCTGACCACCATATACTTTGAATGCCACATCGTCAAACCCATTAATTCACTAATCGATTTCCAAAAATATCATGGGTATAAAAAGCTAAGAGGAACGAATTCCTCCGCCACCAGATGTAATACCTTTAAGATATCAATCATACGTGATTGTTAGGTGTACTCTTTCAGACACTCGTCCATACAAGTTGTCCTGGGACTGGACAAACAGAAAGCACCATTCTGGAACAGAACGACCCTTGCATTTCACTCCGTCTTCAATTATCTTCAGCATAATCTAATTCGTAGCACCTAGCCTACACGAAGTGGTTTTCAGATAATATATCCAATCGGTCTCTCCATATTGACAACGATGGTCAAAACATTTCGATAGTCGGTTATTTAACTATCAAGGTAAAATAAAACAAACATCCATTCTAATGTATAACTACACATCACACAATCACTGATTCTTTTTATTTTAACATTAATTTCCCAGTTTTCTATATTTTCCTAGATATTCCCCAAAACCCGTTTAAGCCTTACCCTTCTTGAAAAACATTTCCGGTTTTCATTATAACAATTTAATTTGCAACATTCGCTTTTTAAACTCTATTTACTTTAAAATGTGAATGTAATCCTTTTATAGAAATCTGAACACCTTCATCAAATAAATCTTCATTTAAGAAATAAATTCCCTTATGGGCTCAATCTTATTTACCGAGTTATTCTAAATTTTATCTTCCCATTCCACTTCATAAGCTCTGTTTCTAAGTCTCTTCTTGATAAGTAAATATCACGTTTATAACTTAAATCTTGATTTCATATTCTATTAAAATTTATTGGTTTAAAACTGGGTATTTACTATCCTATCAATTTACAATTTCTAAAAATAACTTATCTTCATAATATTCGACATTGTCGAATTATAATTCCAAATCCTACTGGTTTAATTCTAATCACATTTCGAACATCGAAATGATTACATTGTTTTCTGAAACAATTTTCCAATTTCTCTTTCTAATCTCATTCTTATATTTCTTTGGACAAAAATCATTACTTACTTTAGACTAAGTGGATTTCAAACCAAACTGTTTACATTCCCTAAGGAGTAGTGCTATATATAGAAATCACGATTAAGCTTGGTCAACGACGTTAATTTATCGTTATAGTTCAAAACTTGCAATATGCTGAAATATTCCCCTTTATAACTAATCTCGACATAACAATCACACTTAAGCCTAGACAACAACGTTATTTTATCGTTATAGTTCAAAGACTTGCGATACGCTACTATATTCCACTTTATAACTAATCTCGACATAACAGTCATGCTTAAGCCTAGTCAACAACGTTTTTACTTTATAAAAACGAACTCTAAAATACCGGTTTATAATAGAACTTCTATTATAATTTAAAATTTTACTTTAGTAATAAAAATATAATTTTATAATTAACTTTGTTGATTTTCCTGATGGCCAATCAATTTCTTAACCAAACGATGGATTTATGGTCAGTTGCTGCCGCTTTCTTTAATCAATATCGTCTGTTGATTTAATCAATATCTATACAGGGTTAAAATGTCATTTGGGTTTAACAGTGTATATATAAATAAAACCAAACAACAGTACTTATAAATATTGAGGAATCCGGTTGGATTCCTCCAACTGGTTTCTTGCATCCACAGATGTTAGTTCATACAGTTTACACTAATTCCATACTATGGAATATTAAATCGATGGAATCAGTATCCAACCCATGATGTGTACATATGCAATGATCTATATATATTTCAACCAATTTAATTGTAATTTACCTAATCGACCATCACACAACATTCAACCATTATTTATCACTATTAAAATATAATTAAAATATTTTAAAATAGAACAGAGTAAGTAAATTTACTCACCTTTGCGCGTTAAGCGTTTAATAACGATTTGTGTCGGTTGATTTACCCAGCACTTTTAATTGCCTAAACTGTAACGTGCTCCAAACAACTACAGCTCAACTCCAGTACGTTGTACGTGACTATACGATTCCATAGTGACGAACGGTTCGTAAAACCTTGTTTTTAACCGAACCCATCATGAGAACAAGAATGACCCGTATGCTACAGCGTCTGTTCTTCTGCGAAATATTCTGGATGCTCCTTCCTATATACAACATTAACCGCTAATACTCCCTCACCATAATGTCCATTGTCTCCTCCTAAAATGGTAACACTCATACTTTTTTCCGCTAATCAACAATTAACACAGAACGTAAATCCTTCATCCCATAAATCATATTGGGACATGCTGCTCTACAGAATACTAGTATGCATACACCTTCTAGTGCTTGTGCCCTCCCATTTCTAGATTTTTATAGCCGCTTTCCTTTCTCTTTTTTTTCTTCTTCTATGATTGGGCCTTACGTTTTAGCCCATGAACCGTAATGTACATTCTCTAGTTCATGCACAATATGCTGAACTCGACTGCTCCCTCAAAGCTCATTTCCTATGTACATCGAGCACACCACTGCCTTATATTCCCCAAGTCACAAAACTTTGCATACTCACGTGTAAAGGAAATCCGCCCAAAACCTTAATACCATTTAATCTTCTACTGTGACCTTTTTATCCCTACTGACCCCATAACAGCTTGCACACAACCCCCATGTTTCTCTCTTTCCCATTAGTTTCACCGTCCCACCACAAAAGCTTCTCCTTCACGTATGGATTCTTCCACCAGCTTTTTTGCTTACAACATCATTCCGCTGTCCTTACTTTCCTTCGCATGCTACACAACCCTTTATTTTTCACCCATAACCGAACACTATCTCCACGTCCACCTTCATGAAGTACACCCATCTCTTGCAACTTCTAATGTTATGGACCCAAACCAATGCGTCCCCTGTCCATACTTCTACACCTTTACGTTTAGTTTGGCATCCACTCTTTACATTTTACAGGCCTCCAGCACCTCCTTTAGCGCTGCCGACAAACCTCGTCCAGATATTGTATTCATCATCACCACGACATCCGATAACCGGAGATCTGACCTCCGATCATAGCTGCACCATGCCCCCTTGCCGACCAACTTCACATTCTATCTTGTCTAGACGGTTGTGTCCTAGGATGATTTAACGACTCACATAAGTTTAAACCTCTATAAAAGCAACCCTAGTCCTTAACCCTAAATTACACAATTTCATTCCAAGGAGCCACTATGCTGTCCATAGTCGTCCTAGCCTAGTCACCATTTCTTCTTCAACTAGGAAGCAAATTAGAAAGCAAGTTAGAAGCTACAAATCAAAATCTAATTTTAGAGAATTGATAGTCTTTGTCAAGGGATTGTTTTCAGTTTCAGAAAACAGATCCCAGAAAACAAAACTTTCTTTTGTTTGTAAGCCCTGTTATTATTTAGATGTGAATGATTAAAAGTTATGATTTGTAATAAAGTGAAAACTAGAGTTATCCCTAGTTGTAAGATAATGGTGATGCTGATTCAAGTCTATTCTTGTAACGATTCTATCATATACGCCTATGAGACTATTATGGTTTATTGGACTTATTATGTATGTTAAACCAATCATGTATTATGTAAATTTGGTGACTCTTTCGTGTTATTTTACATGCAAGTTTTTAGGCTAAGTTATATATATGTTTAGATCTACATTCTCATATGTTAGATCTATGATTATTGGATCCAAAATACAAGTTCATATCTACATGTCTAACTGGATTTGTGTAATTTTATATGCTTAAGATTCATGTTTATTGGATCGAAAATAAAAGTTCACATTCACATGCCTAGTTGGATTCATGTAATTCTATATGCTTAAGATTCATGTTTATTGGATCCAAAATAAAAGTTTACGTTTACATGCCTAGTTGGATTTGGGTAATTTCATATGCTTAAGACTCATGTTAATTGGATCCAAAAATGCAAGTTCATTGTTTTATGCCAAATTTACATGACACGTGTTTAGTTAGATCCGTATTATTTTATGTTGTATGAATGGTACATGCTCCTTTCTTTCCCCTTTTGTATATAAGATAGGCTAAGTTGCGAGCCTAACATTTTGTGTTAATTTTGCGAACGTATAACGGGAGTAACATTGGGAAAACCTTAAATTTCATATTATTGGCATAATTTGGCCTATAAATATATGAATGATTAGTGGCATAAAAATGGTATAATTTATATACCTAAAAAGTTTGAACATGATTTAGAGGGTAAATGGGGGCATGACTTGAATGGCAATAATTGTGGATAATTTACATATAAATATGAAAGGTAAATATGTAAATTAAGTAAAACACGAATATACCTAACCCGAGATTAGATTGAGTTACGGTGTAAGACTGCCCGGAACTTCCCGGCACATCCAACAACTGTAACAATATAGATCTAATGTGAGAGGTTAGCGCATCAAGCCCAAAAGAACCCGAGGTTAGATTGAGCTGTGGTGTAAGACTGCCCGGAACTGACCGACACATCCAGCAACCGCAACAATACATATCTAATGTGAGTGGTTGGTGATTTAATGAATAAATTAAAGCTAAGACAGAAATGGTAGGGTTAAGTTAATTAAGGCAACACTTAACCAATACAACATGTTAACTAAACTAAGTGGTGGGGTTGGGTTTATTTGAGAATACTTAACCATTTTAACATGTTGATTAGGAAACCCTAGTAACGGGGACCCATTTTAGCAGTAACCCACATAGATGTATCATGGTACCATGAACTAGGCAGGGTGGGGCATGATTACTGGGCTGATTATAAGCGGTCAAAACAATGACGGGTGGTCCGTCAGTGTAGGGTCCGACGGAGTGCGGGCGTGCACGCACTCCAGAGTGGAAAAAGCAGTCACTGGGCATTAGTAGTTATACATTGTACATCTTAAATTGTGTCGGGTTGCCACCATAGGACCTGATACACCCCATGGTGGGACCAACACAGCTATCTACAATCAAGCGGGGCCGAATGACACAAGTGGTAAACGTATACGAGTAGGAGCCGATCGATAAAGGGGATCATTTATCTTGAACACATGGTGCTAGTTGAAACACTTGTAAGTGGGTGCAGAGAAATAGTAATGAGTGCGATAACATATTCAGTCTTATTATCTTATTTTTAGGGTGCTGTCCTAGGCTCAGTTTATTCATGTCATAATCCTTTTTCTACTTTACATGCTAAATAATCACTGGACTTACCAGACTCATGTCTGACCCATTTTCTTTCATCTTCTTTTCTTCCGTTCCCCCTTAGGTCCGCAGGGAGGGAATACTTCAGCTTAGTTTGGACCATTTCTAGCTTGAAGAGAGTAGATGTATTGCTTGGATTATCTTTTCTTGGCTATGGCTTTGGATACACTCTTATTGGGGATTTATGCTACCTTATTGTTATTTAATGCTTCTTTATCTTTTAATCAAGACAGAGATTTTGTTGTAATAATTTGGAAGTTGGTTTGAGACAATTATTGTAATGTTTTAACTGAGCCATGTACTTATAAAATAAATTTAGTTTTTCCGCTGTTCATATGTCTGTCCTGTAAATTATCCGTATCTTTTACCTAAAATGCTTCACCGAAGTTAAGACATTCCCTTTGTGAGTGACCTTAACGGAGGTGGGGTGTTTTACTTGGTATCAGAGCTGATGGTTGCCAGTTCAGATAAAATTTTGGAAACTAATTTTAAAATAGAAGTTTAAAGAAGCATTTTTAAGAAAAAAGTATAGTTTTTATCTTAAAAGGCATAATTCCCCAAAGCCATATGCACTATCTTTTCTATCCTTTGTTTTGAATCTTTTCATTTTTGTTTCAGCATGTCTGGGGACCTTAACCTTCCAGAGGGCATACCGGTACCTGGCTGGATCAGAAGGTACCTAGAGGCTAGGGCTAACGATGCAGGCCCAGCAGACGTTCCTTGTAACACCCCACCTCCGCTAGGGTCACTCACAAAGGGAATGCACTAGTTTTGGTGGAGTATTATCTAGGTAAACATGCACAGAGATATCACAAGGCAGAACATAAATAAAGCAGCGGTAGAAATTAAAAACCAACTTTTTATTACTTTCCAAGAAAGAGTCAAAAACCTCATATATCCAAGATACAAATTATTCCATTACAACAAGTTTCAAAGAAGCATAAACTTAAGATAACCAAAAGTAAAATATTCCCCATAAATAGCCGAAGCAGCCATGGCATAGCTCAAGACCAAACCGTACATGAGCTGTCAGAAAGCAAGCCAAATCCAAGCTAAGAGCTAGTGTTTCCTCCCTGAGAACCTGGTGGGGGGGGGGACGAAAGAAAAAGGGGCGAAAGAAAAAGGGACAGTCATAAAAACTGGTAAGCCCTAGTGACTTTCAGTATGAAAACTAGTAAAGGTAACATAATATGTGAAAACTGGAATTAAACATAGGGATGGTAACAGAACTGATAGGATAATTAAGATAACAAGATAAGTCAAGACTAGCATCGCATGTTCAAGATTCGATGCTCCAACTGTACTAGTATTCTAACCCATGTCAAGTATTAACCATGAAATGATCCCTTGGCCCAGTATCATGAAGTGACCCATTACGGGGTCCTACGGTACGATCTACTAATCGATCGGCTCCCAACAAGTCCTAGCTCGTCATGTGTCTGTGTCATACGGCCCTATCCCGAAATGTAGTTACCTGTGCTAGGTCCATCATAGGGTGTATCAAGTCCTATGGTGCCAACCACCGACACGAATCAAGAACGCACAGTGTAAATCTACGGGTGCCCAATGCCTGCTTTTTCAACTCCGGACTACGTGCACGACCATAGCCCGCCTGAACCTACAATAGCGCACCTACTCAGCCGTCGTTCTGGTCGCTTACAATCAGCCCAGTAATCGTGCCCCACCCTGCCTAGTCCTAGGGTATCGTGATACATCTAAGTGGGTTACTACTGAAAAGGACCGCGTAACTAGGGTTTCTAATGGGTTAAGTGTTGTCATTCAAATTCATGACTTAACCCTATCCAGATCATGTATCAAGTTGGTTAAGTGTGTTCAAGCAGTTCATGACTTAACCCTATCAAATCATCGTGTCAAGTTGGTTAAGTATATTCAAGTGGTTCATGAATTAACCCTATCATGTGGCATTAATTCATTAGTGCACGCCAACCTCTCACATTAGACTAACTGTTGTGGTTACTGGATTTGCCGGGCGGTTCCGGGCAGATTTACACCACAACATAGTCTAACCTCGGGTTTTACGTGTGATATGACCAACTACCCACATTGGATCCTATTGTTTGCAACCACTGGATTTGCCGGGCGGTTCCGGGCAGATTTACACTGCAAACTCAACCCAACCTCGAGTTGGCCATTTTCAAGTTTATCTAATTGTCATGCCCACGTTCAAGTTTTCATGTCTAGATTCATGTCCAGTTTTCAGGTCATGTTTCATGTCAAATCGTGTCAAGTTCATGTCCATATTCAGGTTCAAGTCATAACAACGTTCATGTTCAAGTTTAAAGCTAATTCATATTTTACCTAGTCTAACCAAATCGTATTCCCATCGCACGTAAGCTCGAATCGATGCAAATAAATCTAATTAGGGAATAACATAAAATGGAATGGGTATAAGGTGGCAAA
Organism: Allium sativum; assembly: GCA_030737875.1. Classification (NCBI taxonomy): domain Eukaryota; kingdom Viridiplantae; phylum Streptophyta; class Magnoliopsida; order Asparagales; family Amaryllidaceae; genus Allium; species Allium sativum. The sequence goes on along the minus strand of CM060915.1, from coordinate 971,428,163 downwards.
AGTGATTACTAGCATAGCATGGTATGACTTGAAATAAAAGATTAAAACATTACTGGCATATGGAATATTGGCCTCAAACATAAAGATTCCAAATCTAGCAAAATAAGGTACTAGTCAAGATAACAGTTGTCATAAGGTGATAGTATAGTCATGGTAACGATTGACATAAGGTGATAGTATAGTCATGGTAACGATTGACATAAAGTGATAGTCATAAACTTGTGACTAATAGCAGATTCAACATGAGAATATGAGGGGTTTCTCTTTTTGATTTACAACATGAATAGGCCCAAAATCAATGTCATTGTAATATCCAAGAGTCAAGATCCAAGATGAACAAGAATGGATGTAAAACAGTCATCATACATAGGTCCAATTTCAATTTACAACATATTCATATTACATTTACAGTTTAAATCTGAAAATAACTGGGGCTTACAGATTGTGGTTCGAGAATTAGAAAAAGAGAGTCGATGTTGAATCTTTATATGCTTAGTCAAGTCCTAATAGAAGTCCCCAAATCAGCAATTCCCTTAACGCAGTCTCAACGTAGAAGAAGCAGTCCCTCTCTCAAACTTTTCAACCAGAATTAGAGCAGCATAAAGTCAGAAAGAATTTTGTGTAGAGAGACTGGTGTTAGGGGCTGTATTTATAGGGTCAGGTCAACGAATGTGGACAGAAACGAGGCTAAATACATCAAAGTGAATCCAGCTTCAGAAATGGGCTCGGGCACCAGGTCGACCCCCAGGTCGACACTATGGTCGACCTGGTTCTGGGTAGGTTGACTACATAGTCGACCCCCAGGTTGACCTGGTCCTGGGCGGGAAATTCCTGGGTGGGAAATTTCCCGCCCAGTCCATTCTGAGGTTTGAAATTCGAATTTTGAATTCGAATTGAACTGTTTTTGAACTTGAAAACTTCTGAAAACTTCGAAAGGTCATAACTTGGTCATACGCACTCCGATTTTCGAAAACTCAGACTCGTTTCCAAGCAGAATTTCGAGACGAACGCAATGGCATAACCCGTTTCGCTTGATTCTTATTTTAAAAATTAATTCTGCCTTGATTTATGGTTATTACACATTATAAAAACACGGGTTGTTACATTCTCCCCCCTTAAAGGATTTCGTTCCCGAAATCTCTAAGTTAGGGTGGATGTGTCCTACCATCCAATCATCCATCTACTCAAAGCATCATCCACAGGCAACCATTGTCCTTAAAAGATTTCTAGGCTGTATGAACATATGCAGTAAGTGTGTGTATATGTACTTATCTAATGCAAAAGATCAGGCGGTTACTGATTCAGTAAACCTCCTTAATGCAAAATATGTTAGTGTCACGAATCCAACATGTATGCAAATTCCTAACGTAGTTTATAATCTCTACATGAGTGCACAAACATTCATCCATATGCAACATCCAAGTGATAGCATAATAAGTTCCATCCATGTACAAGTATAAGCACTCATGCATATGCAACATGAAAATGTGACTGAGCCGATCTAGTGCCTAATGTGTGTCATGCATCCACTAGCAACCACTTGCAACCATTTCCAAACATCAACCCTAACATGTTTCAATCACATGTTTACATCCATATGGTTCTACCTAAGGTCCTCAAGATAAGATCGAGAAGATAACAAGACAAACGTAGATATTAGAAGCATGATACGAAAAGGTTTTCAAGGAAAAAGAGATCGAGAATGTACCCTCAAAAGAAATGGGTAAAGCGCGCGTATCTTCTCTTCGGTTTCCCAAGTTGCGTCTTCTTGGGCTTCACTCCACTGCACTTTAACTAGCTTGACTTCTCGATTCCTTAGCTTCTTAATCTCCGTTCCTAAGACACGAATTGGAACTCGCCTCAATGTTGCTTCTTTTTCCACTTCTACATCTTCAAGGATGCTTGGCTCAACCACTTCGGCTGACTCATGCAAGCACTTCCGGAGATGCGAGACGTGAAAGACATTGTGTACTCCAGATAACTTCTCGGGTAAGTCTACCTTATAGGCCATCCGTCCAATCCTCTCAGTGATAGGGAACGGTCCTACGAACCTTGGTGCTAGCTTTCCAACTGCCCCAAAACGAACTACATTGCGTAACAGAGAAACCTTTATAAAGACCATATCTTCGACTTCGAACTCTAGATCTGTCCTTCTCTGGTCCGCATAAGATTTCTGTCTATCTTGGGTCGTTTTCATCCGTCTCCGTATCAGCTCAATCTTCTCAGACGTGTCTCTTATCATATCAGGGCCAAGTATAAGCCTGTCTGTCGTCTCCCACCAACAAGTTGGCGACTTGCACGGTCTTCCATACAGGGCTTCGAACGGTGCCATTCCGATGCTAGCTTGGTAACTGTTATTATATGAAAACTCCAGGAGAGGAAGATGGTCTTCCCAAGTACCACCAAAGTCAAGAATGCATAGCCTCAGGAGATCTTCTAGTACCCTATTTACCCTTTCGGGTTGTCCATCCGTCTGTGGGTGATAGGTCGTGCTCAAGTTCAGTCGTGTTCCCATTGCTTCTTGCAGACTAGTCCAAAACTGGCTAGTGAAAATCGGGTCACGATCACTAACTATACTAGAAGGAACTCCATGCAACCGTACTATCTCTCGAAGGTAAATAGACGCTAGCCCTGATGCGGTCCTCTTGCTTTTCACCGGAATGAAGTGAGCACTTTTCGTGAGTCTATCAACTATGACCTATATGCTAGTATTTCCCTTCCTAGACCTAGGCAGTCCACCCAAGAAATCCATCGAGATACTCTCCCATTTCCATTGCGGAACCTCCAAAGGGTGTAATAGCCCACCGGGCTTCTTCGACTCGGCCTTTACTTGTTGGCACACCATGCACTTCGAAACGAACTCTGCCACGTCCTTTTTCATTCCAGCCCAAAAGAACTTGCGTTTCATATCCCTGTACATCTTATCCCCTCCGGGATGTATAATCATCTTCGAGTGGTGCGCTTCTTCAAGAACTTTCCTTGCTAGGTCTCCCACTTGTGGGACACATAGCCTTCCATCGCGCCTTAGCCATCCCTTGTCATCTATGGTATACCTACTGAGGTGACTTGACGTCTCACCACTAATCAGCTTGTTCATGATTTCGACTATCTGTGGGTCTTCCTTTTGTGAAGTCCCTACTTGATCTAGAAGTGTAGGTCTTAACTCAAGAGATGCTAACGTAGCAGTCAATGACTCAACAGCAAGTGTAAAATCAAAGGTTGCTATAAACTCAAGACTTTTCCTTTCCACAAACAAGGGGCTCAAAGTCAACCTCTTTCTATTTAGCGCGTCCGCCACCACGTTACCCTTGCCGGGGTATAAGCTATATCGAAGTCATATGATGCCAAGAATTCCATCCACCGTTGTTGTCTCAGATTCAAATCTTTCTATGAGAAGAGGTACTTAAGCGATTTGTGGTCGGTATACAGCTCGAACCTCTCCCCTAGAAGATAATGGCGCCAAGCTTTAAGTGCAAAAACAATCGCGGGCAACTCCAAGTCATGAGTGGGATAGTTTTTCTCATGAACTTTAAGTTGTCTGCCCCCGTAGCATATTACTCTTCCTTCTTGCATTAGGACGGCGCCTAATCCCGTGCCGCACACATCTGTGTACACGGTAAACATCTTACCTCCATCGGGTAATGCCAAAACTGGAGCTGTGGTGAGGGCTCTCTTAAGTCTATGAAAAGCAGCGTCATACTCTATGTCCCATGCAAAAGCTAGGTTCTTCTTTGTTAACTTAGTAAGAGGGGCTGAAATCTTAGCGAAGTCCTTAATGAACTTCTTGTAGTATCCCACCAAACCGAGAAAGCTCCTCACCTCCGTTGCATTCTTAGAAATTTTCCAGTCCTGTACCGCAACTACCTTTGCGGGGTCCACGGCTATGCCTTGCTTAGAAACTACATGCACAAGGAACCGAACTTCCTTCCTCCAAAAATGGCATTTGGAGAACTTAGCCTTTAACTGGTGTGCTCTAAGCGTTTCCATGACTTCCTTGAGATGTCCAGCATGCTCTTCTTCATCTTTTGAGAAGATCAAAATATCATCCACGAAAACTACCACAAACTTGTTAAGGAACTCCCGAAACACCCTACTCATCAAATCTACAAAGTACGCGGGTGCATTCGTTAACCCAAACGGCATGACGAGCCATTCGAAGAACCCATCTGGAGTCCTAAACGCAGTTTTGTCAGTGCTATCCTCATCCACTCTAAGCTGATGGAATACTGTGGCTAGATCGAGTTGAGAGAAAACAGATGCTCCCACAAAATGGTCAAACAAATCGTCGATTCTTGGTAGTGGGTGCCTATTCTTCTTTGTCAGCTTGTTTAATTCACGATAATCTACGCATAGACGAAGTGATCCATCCGCCTTAGTAGCGAATACCACCGGAGCACCCCATTCAGAAATGCTCTGTCTTATGAAATTTTTCTCAAGCAACTCGTTAATTTGTTTACTGAGCTCTTTTCTTTCTCGTGGGGCCATGTGCCTAACGGGCAATGAAACTGGATTGGCATTATCAACAAGATAAATTCGGAAGTCTATCTCGCGTTTAGGAGGTAATCCCCTCACTTCATCAAAGACATCTGGATATTCTCGGACCACTTTTACAGATTGCAAATTATCGTCGGACGAGTCAAGAGATTCAAGATAACACAACATGACCGGACCCTTAGGGTTACAAGAAATTTCAAGGGTATTACCAAGGCGAGTCATGAGCCTCACGACCCTTTTTTCACAATCAAGAATGGCTCCATAATCGGACAACCAATCCATACCTAGGATCAAACCGTATCCCATGAATCCGAGAACATAAGCATTACACGTGAATTCTACGCTTAAGATACAGATCCTCAAATCCACACACATCATAGATAAATGGGCGGAGCCCCCAATTGGATTTGAAACTATAACGGGATCCTCAACCAGACTAATACTTAGGTGCAGATTTTCAACAATATCAGAAGAAATAAAAGTATGCGATGCGCCAGAGTCAAGTAAGGTTCGAACTGGAAAGTCAGAAATGTAAACAAGGCTTTCTACGGAAATATTACTACCTCAGTCAAGAGCTGGAGTGGTATTGAGAGCATGCAACTGCCCTCCAGAAGGTCCTGCTTGCTGGGTCTGCCCTTGCCCCCGCCCTTGCTTCTTAGGGGAAATCCTTGCTGATGTGTCCAGTATCTCCACAATGAAAGCATTCACCCAACTTCCTCTTCTTCTTTCTACAGTCTTTAGATAGATGTCCAGTAATACCACAGAAGTTGCACTTCCTCTTCTCACGTGATTTGTTGTTGCTCTTGTTATTCTTATTATTCTTGTTGTTCCCCTTCTTGAAGTCAGCTTTCTTATTCTGAGTCTCATTAAGCTTAACCTCCTTCTTGCTATTCTTGTCTTCCTCATGAAGTAGAGCCATATCCACCAAGCTTTCAAAGGTCGCCCCCATGGGTATATGAGTTAGGGCCAAGCTGTGTAGTGGCTCGTTCAATCCTCGAGCAAAGCGTATAGCCTTTTTCTGGGCTGTGTTGACCAAATCCAAACCGAACCGAGCAAGCTGATTAAACTTATTCACGTACTCCCTAACAGACATATCCCCTTGCTTGAGTGCTAGGAACCTCTCCATCTGAAGGTTCTCCTTTACTGACGATAGGAATTTGAGCCCAAACCTCTCTCTAAAGTCTGCCCAAGTCTCAACTGGCCTGGTAGCGTTGGTGACTTCCCACCAAAATGCAGCTTCCTCTTTCAACAACCATGCTGCCAACTGAACTTTCCTATGGTCCTCCATATCAAAGATAATGAACAAGTCTTCTGTCTCCTTTAGCCAGTTTCGTGCCTCAACAAAGGTTTCAGTTCCAACGAAGTTCTTGCCGCCCATTGCTTCAAAATATTTGCATATTTTGGCAAAGGCGGTACCAGGAGGAGGAGGAACCGCGGCCACTGGGGGAGGAGGAGGGATGTCTGTCGTGCCCGCGTCGTTGGCCCTGGCTTCTAAGTACCTTCGGAACCATCCAGGCATAGGTATTCCCTCAGGAAGGTTAAGATCAGCCATGCTGAAAAACGAAAAGAAAAAGATTCAAACGAGGGGAAAAAGGAAAGTGCTAATGGCTTTTGGGGAATAGCCTTTTTAAACATAAAACTTTTCTTGAAAAATGCTCCTTTATAAATGGTTTTGAAAATAGTTTCAGAAGGTTTTTAAAACTTTTTGCCCAGCCTGGTAACCTGGCTCTGATACCAAATGTAACACCCCACCTCCGCTAGCGTCACTCACAAAGGGAATGCACTAGTTTTGGTGGAGTATTATCTAGGTAAACATGCATAGAGATATCACAAGGCAGAACATAAATAAAGCAGCGGTAGAAATTAAAAACCAACTTTTTATTACTTTTCAAGAAAGAGTCAAAAACCTCATATATCCAAGATACAAATTATTCCATTACATCAAGTTTCAAAGAAGCATAAACTTAAGATAACCAAAAGTAAAATATTCCCCATAAATAGCCGAAGCAGCCATAGCATAGCTCAAGACCAAACCGTACATGAGCTATGAGGAAGGAAGCCAAATCCAAGCTAAGAGCTAGTGTTTCCTCCCTGAGAACCTGGGGGGAGGGGAAACGAAAGAAAAAGGGGCGAAAGAAAAAGGGTCAGTCATAAAGACTGGTAAGCCCTAGTGACTTTCAGTATGAAAACTAGTAAAGGTAACATGATATGTGAGAACTGGAATTAAACATAAGGATGATAACAGAACTGGTAGGATAATTAAGATAACAAGATAAGTCAAGACTAGCATCGCATGTTCAAGATTCGCTGCACCAACTGTACTAGTATTCTAACCCATGTCAAGTATTAACCATGAAATGATCCCTTGGCCCAGTATCATGAAGTGACCCATTACGGGGTCCTACGGTACGATCTACTAATCGATCGGCTCCCTACAAGTCCTAGCTCGTCATGTGTCTGTGTCATACGGCCCTATCCAGAAATGTAGTTACCTGTGCTAGGTCTACCATAGGGTGTATCAAGTCCTATGGTGCCAACCACTGACACGAATCAAGCACGCACAGTGTAAATCTACGGGTGCCCAATGCCTGCTTTTTCAACTCCGGACTACGTGCACGACCATAGCCCGCCAGAACCTATAATGGCGCACCTACTCAGCCGTCGTTCTGGTCGCTTACAATCAGCCCAGTAATCGTGCCCTACCCTGCCTAGTCCCAGGGTATCATGATACATCTAAGTGGGTTACTGCTGAAAAGGACCACGCAACTAGGGTTTCTAATGGGTTAAGTGTTGTCATTCAAATTTGTGACTTAACCCTATCCAGATCATGTATCTAGTTGGTTAAGTGTGTTCAAGCAGTTCATGATTTAACCCTATCAAATCATCGTGTCAAGTTGGTTAAGTATATTCAAGTGGTTCATGACTTAACCCTGTCATGTGGCATTAATTCATTAGTGCATGCCAACCTCTCACATTAGACTAACTGTTGTGGTTACTGGATTTGCTGGGCGGTTCCAGGCAGATTTACACCACAACATAGTCTAACCTTGGGTTTTACGTGCAATATGACCAACTACCCACATTGGATCCTATTGTTTGCAGCCACTGGATTTGCCGGGCGGTTCCGGGCAGATTTACGCTGCAAACTCAACCCTACCTCGAGTTGGCCATTTTCAAGTTTATCTAATTGTCATGCCCATGTTCAAGTTTTCATGTCTAGATTCATGTCCAGTTTTCAGGTCATGTTTCATGTCAAATCGTGTCAAGTTCATGTCCATATTCAGGTTCAAGTCATAACAACGTTCATGTTCAAGTTTAAAGCTAATTTATATTTTACCTAGTCTACCCAAATCGTATTCCCATCGCATGTAAGCTCGAATCGATACAAATAAATCTAATTAGAGAATAACATAAAAAGGAACGGGTATAAGGTGGCAAAAGTGATTACTAGCATAGCATGGTATGACTTGAAATAAAAGATTAAAACATTACTGGCATATGGAATATTGGCCTCAAACATAAATATTCCAAATCTAGCAAAATAAGGTACTAGTCAAGATAGCAGTTGTCATAAGGTGATAGTATAGTCATGGTAACGATTGACATAAGGTGATAGTATAGTCATGGTAACGATTGACATAAAGTGATAGTCATAAACTTATGACTAATAGCAGATTCAACATGAGAATATGAGGGGTTTCTCTTTTTGATTTACAACATGAATAGGCCCAAAATCAATGTCATTGTAATACCCAAGAGTCAAGATCCAAGATGAATAAGAATGGATGTAAAACAGTCATCATACATAGGTCCAACTTCAATTTACAACATATTCATATTACATTTACAGTTTAAATCTGAAAATAACTGGGGCTTACAGATCGTGGTTCGAGAATTAGAAAAAGAGAGTCGATGTTGAATCTTTATATGCTTAGTCAAGTCCTAATAGAAGTCCCCAAATCAGCAATTCCCTTAACACAGTCTCAACGTAGAAGAAGCAGTCCCTCTCTCAAACTTTTCAACCAGAATTAGAGTAGCATAAAGTCAGAAAGAATTTTGTGTAAAGAGACTGGTGTTAGGGGCTGTATTTATAGGGTCAGGTCAACGAATGTGGACAGAAACGAGGCCAAATACATCAAAGTGAATCCAGCTTCAGAAATGGGCTCGGGCACCAGGTCGACCCCCAGGTCGACACTATGGTCGCCTGGTCCTGGGTAGGTCGACTACATAGTCGACCCCCAGGTCGACCTGGTCCTGGGCGGGAAATTTCCCGCCCAGTACATTCTGAGGTTTGAAATTCGAATTTTGAATTCGAATTGAACTGTTTTTGAACTTGAAAACTTCTGAAAACTTCGAAAGGTCATAACTTGGTCATACGGACTCCGATTTTCGAAAACTCGGACTCATTTCCAAGCAGAATTTCGAGATGAACGCAATGGCGTAACCCGTTTCACTTGATTCTTATTTTAAAAATTAATTCTTCCTTGATTTATGGTTATTACACGTTATAAAAACACGGGTTGTTACATTCCTCCTCCCCCAGTTGCAGCTGTTCCTCCTCCTCGTGCAAATGCTTTCTCAAAGATATGTAGGGATTTTCAAGCCATGGGTGGAAAGAACTTTAATTGGACTAAGTCATTTGTAGAAGCAAGAATCTGGCTTAAGGAAATCGAGGACTTGTTTGTTATCTTCAAATTGGGCGATAGGCAGACGATACAGTTGGCCGTGTGGTTGCTTAAAAATGAAGCCTCTTATTGGTGGGAAGTTACTAATGCTGAGAGAATAGTTGAAACTTAGGAGGATTTCAGAATGAGGTTTGAAATGAAATTCCTCTCATAAGCTGAATGTAGCCTACAGATGGAGAAGTTCTTTGCTCTCAAATAGGGAAGTATGCCGGTTAAGGAATACGTCAACCAATTCAACCGGCTGGCTAGATTCGGACTAGAGTTAGTAAACACTCCCCATAAGAAGGCTCTCTGTTTTGTTAAAGGGTTAAACTAGCCACTGCACAGCCTAGCTATGTCCTATATACCTATGGGTGCGATTTATGAGAGGTTGGTGGACATGGCACTGTTACAGGAGGAAGACAAGGATGACAAGAAAGAGGAAAATGTGGAAGTACCTCAAGATAAGAAAGTGGAGGGATTGCAGAATAAGAAGACAGATTCAAAGAAGGGTGGGAAAAACAACAAACCCCGTGACAAGAGGACGTGTAATTTTTATGGCATTCCTGGACATCTGATTAAGGACAGCAGAAAGAAAAAGAGGAAGATGGGTGGTTGTTTTCACTGCGGCGAGACATGACACATGGCTAAGGACTGCCAAGAAAGCAAGGACAAGGGCAGAGGACTGGATCTACTTCTGGAGGGCATGTTCACGCTCTCATAGCACCTTTGCTAGAACGAGGTAGAAATATTTCTGCTGAGAGTTTAGTTTATCTTTTTGATCATCCTGTTCGTACACTCTTTGATTCTGGCGCATTGCACTCTTTTATATCTACCGCTTTAGTTGAATCTCTACACCTAGACACTAGTATAGTAGAGGATCCCTTGGTTGTTTCAAATCCAATTGGGGGCTCGGCTTATTTGTCAATGATTTTTTTGGATTTGGAAATTTCTATACTAAGTGTTGGGTTTAGATGTAATGCCTATGTTATGGGCATCACGGGCTATGGGTTGATTCTAGGCATGGATTGGTTATCCAGTAATGGTGCCATCCTCGATTGTGAAAAGAGAGTGGTTAGATTATGACTCGCCTCGGTAACACTCTCGAAATCTCTTGTAATCCCGTGCATTCTGTGTAACACTCCACGTCCATTAATGTCACTCACAAAGGGAATGCATTATCTTCCATGGAGCGTATTTAGTGTATAGAACAGAATATAAAAAGACAAATATAAATAATGGTACTTGAAAACTTTAAAACAACTTTTATTGCAGCGGAGAAATAGTTTGATTACAACAACTTCATAAACCAAGCACACTTAATATCCATATTGATAAATTGTTTCAGAGTACATAAAATAAAAAGCATAAACCCCAACACAAGTAGTCATAAAAGAGATGAGCTGAACTTTACTTTCAGCAATCCAAGCACTTCAAAAAAAGAGAGAAAGAGATCCGAGATCAAGCTCCACTAGCACTAGTCCCACCCTGAGAATCTGAGGGGAAAAGGAAGAAAAGAGGCGAAAACAAGGGGGCCAGACATAAAGTCTAGCGAGTATAATAACTTTAACAATATAATTATTGAAGTAACTAGGATAAGGCATAAACTGGTAAGATAAGATATGACCATGAAACAAGTGGGCATGAAGAAGCAAATAAAAGGAATATTCTGGCATTAATCTCATTCCTAATCACTATAGGATAATTACTATACTGCACCACCACTAGTCACCCTAAAAGTTGATCCCGCATACAGAACTTAATAATGATAATGGTCATTTCGTGTACCCCTAGCTGCCTTCATAGGTGCCGTCTGCCCCTATCTTCACCAGTTGTACTCACTACCCCCATTCGATCAGCTCCCTAACTCGTAGATACCCATGCTGGTCCAACAGTGGGGTGTATCACTCCCCAAAGTGGCAACCCGATACCACCAAAGATGCACGGCTTATATCTACACGATGCAACAACGTCTTACCTACCAGCCCGGGCCCACGCACGCACATGACCCCGTTGGACTCGCATTGCCACCGCTAACCCGTTTTGACCTCTTACAATCAAATCCAGTAAGCGAGTCCCGTCCTCGACTTGGGTCGAGCTCACAAAGATACTTAATGGGTTACTGGTTTGAAAAGGGCCCCCATGCTTGACACAAGCCTTCCACCTATGCTTGCTCCCCACTAAGGTTTCCCCACTTAACCCCGATTCTTATTCATTTCTTCTTACATGTTTCATTTTTGGTTAAGTGCATCTAATCGTATTTCACATGCCACCCAAGGCACCCACTTAATTTCAAATGCCACCCAAGGCACCCACTTAATCCCTCATGTCCCACCACATGTTTATCTGGTTAAGTGTTACCTAATTCATTAGAACCGTAACCTTGTAAAGACCTCCTACATTAGGCTGACATTTGCGGTTGCTGGATTTGTCGGGCGGGTCCGGGCAGTCTTATACCGCAAACGAGCCTAACCTCGTGTCTTTAAAATTGTTACGTACTTAATTCGTGTCTTTGACCTCTCACATTAGACTGGCATTTCTGGCTATTGGATTTACCTGGCGGGTCCGTGCAGTCTTACACCACAAAAGAGTCTAACCTCGTGTCTTAGACGGTTAATTATTACATATCTTTATTTAACCCCAAATTGGATTAATATCCCTATTCAAATTTGTCAATAAATTCCAAATTTATTTATGTCCATAATTGTCTCTTAAAATTATGTCCATAAATACCAATTATGCCAATTAATGTCTCAAATTAATTATATGCCTTTTAAGGCCATTTTATGCCAATTCACAATTTATGTATATTCAATATTATCCCATCATCCCCATGCTATTCGTACGTTTTCATATGACATATGTTAGACTCGCAAATAGTCTAACTTATAAAAATAAAAACAACATCACATAAAATAGATCTAAGGATCATGACATAAGATTACATAGCCAAAAACTTGCATTTGAATTTCATTCAAACTAGCATATGATACAAAACTAGCATAGGTAATGGGCATAAACTTGCATAACTTATGTACTGCTATAGATCCAAACATAAAGGTGTGAACTTGCAAATGGATCTAAACATAAAGATGTAAACTTGCATATAGATCTAAACATAAAGATGTAAACTTACATATAGATCTAAACATAAAGATGTAAACTTGCATATGGATCTAAACATAAAGATGTAAACTTGCATATGGATCTAAACATAAAGATGTAAACTTGCATATGGATCTAGACATAAAGGTTAATGTCACATAAACTAGCATATGCATATACATGTCTCACATATATTTTAACAACCCAAACTTGCATAAGATTCATACATGAATATATGATCCAATCATCACAAACTTGCATAAGATATATGATTCAACTTGCATAAGATTCACATAAGATCTAACATATGATCCAACTTGCATAAGACTAACATATGATTCAACACCACAAACATACATATAATTTACATCACATGATTCAAAATCATATTCTCATAATCCCAATTATATCCTATCATAAATTAATTAAATAATTATTTTGTGAAAGCTTTCATACTCACAATTAAAAAGAATAGTCTTGTCTTTCTGGGATCTGTATTCTGAAACTGAATTGCTCGCCTTTGATGTAGATTAATCGTTATTTAGATTTGATTCGATTTTGATTCAAGCTTCTATCTTGCATTAGGGTTGAAAGTGTATGGCAGCTACTCTAGGTTCTCCATTGATGGCATGGCTGCTCTTATTATGAATTAATGTGATTAGGGTTAGGGGTTTAGGAGTGTTTTTATAGAAGTTTAATTTAACAAGAGCCGTCGGATTAATCTAGGGATAACCAGAACCATCAGGACCACTCAGATGCCACATCAGCCCTTAGGGCGAATCAGGCCACGGGTTGACAGTTAAACACCCTGGATCGACCCCTAGTCGACCCAGTGGGGCTCTGGTCGACTCCAAAAATGGTGCGGTTCGGCTATTCCCCCTCTCGATTCGCTGTTTTGAACTTTTTTTGAATATTTTTAATTTTTTTATTAAATATATATATATATATATATATATTTCTCTCATATCCATACAAACTTCAAGGCTTAATAACTTCTTCATAAGTTATCCGTTTTATGCAAACCAAATGTCTATCTTGACCCAAAATTTTGAGACGAACATAATGGCGCAACCCATTTCACTTAATTCTTCTTCTAAAAATTAAGTATACTTTAATTTCTGAATTTTAATGTTATAAAATTATGGGGTGTTACATTCTCCCCTCCGTAAAGGATTTTGTCCTCGAAATCTCTATGTTAAGAAGAATGTATCCTACCAACCAATCATCCATCTACTCAACCATCATCCACAAGCATCCATTGTCCTTAAAGAAATTTCTAATGCTATATGAACTTATGCAAAAATGTGTGTATATGTTCCTTATCTAATGCAAAGATCAGGTGGTCCACTGATTCAGTTGACCTCCTTAATGCAAATCATGATAGTGCCATGCTTCCATTATGTATGCGAAAGAATCCTATCGATACATATTATTTCTACATGTGTGCACAACCATTCATCAAAATGCAGCATCCATATGATAACACAACCATTATACATCCATTAATTTAGATATGCACACGCATTTATATGCAACATGAAGGTGATTGAGCCGATCTAGTGCCTAATGTGTGTGTACATGCATCCACGAGCAACCACTAGCAACCACTTGCATCCATTTGCATCCACTAAACATAACATGTCTCAAACACATGTTTGCAACCATAGGGTTCTTCCTAACTAAAGATCGAAGATGTCATCGCAAAGATAATACTAAAAGATAGGACAAGTGTCAACAAAGCGGTAGAAAAAGGAGAAATTAAAACATACCCTCAAAATGGAAAGGTTACAGCATATGCATTTTGTCTTCCGTCTCCCAAGTCGCGTCTCTTTGATCATCTCCCCATTGCACTTTGACCAACTTGACCTCTTTGTTGCGAAGCTTTTTGACATTCGATCCGAGAATGCGTGTAGGAGCTCGTCTGATCGTGGCATTGCGCTCTACTTCCACTTCTTCGAGCATACTCGGCTCTACCACTTCCGCCATATCGTGTAAACACTTATGAAAATGCGAAATGTGAAACACGTCATGAACTCCACTGAGCTTCTCTGGTAACTTTACTCTATACGCCATCTGTCCAATCCTCTCTGTAACAACCCGTATTTCAATAACATGTTAAAACGAGAATCAAGGCAGAATTTAATTTTAAATTCTGAATCAAGTAAAACGGGCTATGCCATTGCGTTCGTCTCGGAAAAATACGCGAAATAGAGTCCGAGTTTTCGAGAATCGGAGTCCGTATGACCCGTTAAAGGCCCAAAGAAGATTTCTGAAAATTTGAATTTCGGAAACAGTTTTAGAAACCAAATCTGGGGCTAGGCGGGGAGTTTCCCACCTAGGCCATGTCGACAGGGCTGTCGACAGGCCTGTCGACTTGGGCCCAGACCAAGTCGACAGCACTGTCGACTTGCCTGTCGACAGGGGGTGGCCGGGCAATTTTGCCTGGTGCACAATTTTGGGTCTTGGTCTGGTCTTGTGGCCTGGTTCTAGAGAATTCCGAGATCTGACGGTTCAGGTTGGTCCTAGGGTTAATCTAAGGGCCTAAAACTATCCTAATCTCTATAAAAAGACCCTAAATCCCTAAAAATCAAACCTAGCAACTAAGTGCTGCCAAAATCAATCTTGATCATGGCCTCCATCTCCAATCCCTAGAGCCTATGCACTCAAATCAAGTTCAAATCAAAAGGTGCAAGCTTGCTACACCAAATCAAGGCCAAATCAACATTTCTATGCGAGTTCCATGACGATTCTTCTACAAAGGAGGCACCTTTCTTAGCCAAGATGATTCATGCTCCTTTCCCTAGGCCTAACTAAGTAAGTTCTAGCTACTTTTGGATCAAAACGGTATTTTTAATGTTGACATGGGATAAAATGAGGCTAAACATGATTATGCGAATCTATATGAACCTTACCATGCCTCTTGTGTTCATATTTATGATCTTAGGCCATGTGAGTGACTTAATCATGCCTCTCATGCTATGCATAACCTAGTTTAACTTGCAAGTTTGGATCTTTATGCATGAAATGCTAGCATGAACCTTTAGGAACCACTTTATGTGTGAAACATTGGCTAAGACAAGATTTTGGGGCTTATGCATGTTTATGAACCCAAACCCCTTTATGCTAACATGCAAGTTTATGGCCAAATCCTTTATGAGATTATGCATGCCCGTGGCCAATCCCCTCTTTTAAGTTGTGCATGTTTATGGCCAAACCCTTTTTGATAATATGCATATTTGTGGTCGAATCCCCTTGTGACATTTTGTGTGTTTGTGGCCAAAAACCCTTTTTATGACACTATGCATGTTTGAGGCCAATTTGTAGCTATAGTATTCCTACTATGTTGACTCGTCTATACTTACGTTGGAAACACGTTTTGGGGTTAGGTTAGACGAGCGTGAATATACATGAGAAACTTAACTTGAAGTTCCATGAAATATGAGGTGAAACGTGATTTGGGTTAAATGGGTATAACATGACAACATGCAACATTGAATATAGCATGTAAGTTAACATGTAAATATGCATAAAAACATAAGCTTGGGAATTTACCTATTAAGTTAGGTCTACCCATTGGGAATTTACCTATTAAGTTAGGTCTACCCAATTGCTTGAAAACTTGACTATGAACATGACACTAGACTAAACATGAAAGTGGCCAACTCGAGGTTGGGTTGAGTTTGCAACGTAAAACTACCCGGAACCGACCGGCCTAACTAGTAGTTGCAAACAATAGGACTCAATGTGAGAAGTTGGTCATGTTGTGCTTGAACCCGAGGTTAGACCAAGTTGTGGTGTAAATCTACCCGGACCCGCCCGGCTTAACTAGTAACCACAACAAAGTCTAATGTGAGAGGTTGGGGTGCATTAAATAATTAATGCCACATAATAGGGTTAAGTTAATTTGATTAATGAGGCTTAACCAAATATGATATGGACAAATGGGTTAAGTAATTTGGTTAGGCTAATGATACTTAACAAAACATGATAAGCTTGGGTAGGTTAAGTAACTTGATTTGCCTAATGACACTTGACCATTTTTATACGACTAGTGGACGGGATTAAGTTAACCAACACTTAATCAATCCAACACGATAACGTGATAAGGTTAAGTAAATTTTCTTAATGACACTTAACCGTATAATACAGTCAATGGATGGGGGTAAGATTAGACTTAACTAATCTAAACATGGTAATCGGATGGGGTTAAGTTAGCCTAGACTTAATTAATCCAACTTGGTAATTTAATGGGGTTAAGTTAAACACTTAACTAATTTAACACGATGATTCGATGAGGTTAAGTGACCTATACTTAACCAATCTAACTCGTTAGTTTGATGAGGTTAAGATAACCTATACTTAACCAATCTAACGTGAAAACATGATAAGGCTAAGTCACGAATCGTTTGAGTACGCTTGACCGATATGACTCAGTAATTAGATAAGGCCAAGTTAATATATATACTGAACCAATCTAAAATGATAATTAGACGAGGTTAAGTTATGGACTGCTTAATATACTTAGCCAACTTGACACATGATTTGTGGGGTTAAGTCTTGGACTTGGATACTTAGCCAATTTTGACATGGTTTGTAGACGAGCTAAGTTAAGAACTTAAGTGACACTTAACCCATTAGATAAACCCTAATTCGGGGGATTAGGTAAATAACCATAGTTAACAAGGATTATGGAAATAAGGCTAAGTGGTAAACCTTAGTTAAGGGAAACTAAGTAATAATTCTTAGTCAAGGAAATTTGGACTATTCCTTAGGTAGATTAGTAACCCGATACGATAGGTCAACGTTTAAGTATGCGTGTAGGAGCAGGCTATCTGATTTAGATAAAGGCTCCAGCGAACTGGGTAACGAAGCAGCGGCTTCGGGGAGCGTGAGGATATTCTTGGGATCCCTCTGTGAGCTGCCAGGTCATTATACTAGGCTCACGAGAGGTTGAGGTCTGCGGTAGAAGAACCAAGAATATGCCTTGGTTGCTATGCGAGCGACCTAAAGTCTGGGGTGGATAGCAGTGAGTCGATGAATACATAAGGTGCCCGAGATAGCAAGTTCGTCGATCATCTACCATCTTGAGTCAAGCGTGTACGTACGGAAAGGCAGGGAACACCCAACAGACCATGATTGCTATCTAATCATGGGTGAGGTAGGCCGTAGGATGTGGGCTGGCCGGAGTGTAGTTCTCATGCAAGATTTTCTCTTGTGTTGCCTTTCACGAGTTGAGGGAGGGGTCTCGTGGGACCATAGCCACGTGTAGAAAAGCAGACCTTAGTATCTGCATCGGCAGATAAATCTAAAGCTCCCGACCGAGTCCTGTATTTCTTGGTTTGCCCTGTGACAGGACTCGGATGGCACGATGTGATACATGTGCATACAGTTATAGAAAACGATTCACGATGAATGCGTGGGAAAAAGGGCGCGGTTGAGGGTTAGTGTAATCCCTAGTGGCCTAGGTGGTTTAACCCGAACCGAAGTACGAAAACGTACGATAGGTAAGCGTAATCCCTAGTGGTACTAGGTGGCGTAAGTCCTACTAGTTCAAACGATGATTCATATGGAAGAGCCTAGCTAGAACAAGGGTGACAGTCAAAGACGATTTCAAGGATAATACGACATAAGGAAGCCCGTACGAGGTACGGCAAAGGACTGAACTTATATACATGGAAAGAAACATATGATTTGAGTAACCTATATATGCGATATTAGGTTGACATGGACCATTACACGACTTTGAGCACGGGACATTCATGGCTAACACATGACGCGGGTTGGGATACTAGTACGAGAGGTGCAGAGCAAATACACATGTTAGAACCAGGAAAAGTATACGTAATAGATACCGCGGGATGTTAGACAGGGTAGATAACCTTGGATAGTGTACTTGATAGAAAACTGACGATATGATACCTTGACTTATCACGACACCGTAGTTTATCAGGATATCCTCGTTTACCTTGCTAAAACAGTTCAACCGGCTACCCTGGTTTAGTTTATCTATCTTGTAGTTATCCTTATGTTTACTTTCAGTTTATGCATGTCATGTTACCTTACCTGTTTTTATACTGGAAGTAGATAGGACTTACTCAGTCTTTTTGACTGACCCGTTTTGTTTCGCCTCTTTTCTTCCGTTTCCCCCCCAGGTTACAGGGAGGAAACACTGCTGTTTAGTTCGGACTTCTTCTGCTTGAAGGTCATCATGGATGGCTTGGACTTTTCCTGGCTATGGCTACTATACTGTTTTTACTTGGGGAATAATTTATGAAAAAGTCTTTATGCTTCTTTACTATTGCAAGACAGGTTTTGATGTACTCTGATGTAAAAGGCTTTAGACCTTGTTTATTCATATTATAAAAGTTTGATTTTACTTCCACTATTTATATATGTTCTGTCTTGTAATATTTCTGTGCATGTTTACCAATAATGCCCCTCTAAAGCTAGTGCATTCCTTTGCGAGTGACCCTAGTGGAGGTGGGGTGTTACATTTGGTATCAGAGCAGAAGGTTACCAGACTGGGCAAAAGTTTTTAAAGACCTTCTGAAAATTATTTGAAAAACCATTTACAAAGAAGCATTTTTCAAGAAAATTTTCTTTTTAAAAAAGAAAAAAGGCTATTCCCCAAAGGCCATTAGCATTATCCTTGTTTCCTTGATTGAATCTCCTTTCCTTTCTTTCCTCCATCTGTAGTCACAGTGGTTTTGACTGCGACTAGTCCTTCTAGCTGCGTAAGTGTTTCCCGTACGATGGAGGTGGTTCTCGAGAGACCGTTGCAGAGTTATGCATGAAAGGATAGTAAGAACAAGGATAAAGGATACAAGCTCAGGAATAAGCAATATGATTGGTATGACTGAGTCCTAAAAGGAGGGAGAAAGATGAACAATGAAGCCCATGACGAGAGAGTACCTTTGGCATGGTGAAACGGGACGGATAGTTAAGTATCATGGAACAGGGGCAAGATCATTCGGAGGGCAATAGTATGCTCTCATTTCTAGGGTACCTCAGAAGGAGGGTAACGATCTTGTTAAAGGTTTAGCTTTTCTTCTCTATCATCCTGTCGGGACTTTGTTTTGATCACCGCATCTTTTAAGTCCGCTTTGATAGTTGAGTCTCTGCACCTTAGTACTAGCATAGAAGAGGACCCCATTTTTGTCCCAAATCTTGTTAGAGGATCGGTCCATTTATTCATGACTCGTTTGGATTTGAGAGTGCCCATGTTTTTGGAAGCTATGGTTGGATTCTTGACTTGCCTTGGTGATACCCTCGAAGTCTCGTGTAACACTTTTTGGGTTCTGTCATGGTTAGTTACCTAGAATCCCGGGATGCGTTTGTTGGTAATCCGTTCAAATAGGATTCGCCGCTAAGGCGGATGGTTCGTTTCGATTATGCATGAGTTATGGGAATCACCCTAGTAAGAACTCTTGGCAACAAGGATTGGCATCGGGAAACGAGATCCAGAATTCACTGGTGAATTTTGGAGAGCTTGCATGAGTACGCAGATATGTTTGAGCCAAGCATACTAGGGAAAGAATAAGTGAAACAAGAGGCGGCAGTGAAATGAGTTCCACTCACACCTTGGAAATGGGAATCAAGAAGCTACGAAATCGCGAAGTTAAAGAACGGTCAAGGCACAATGGAATTGAGCTCAAGGAAATACGACTTTGATGGTCAAAGACTAGATACGCGCATGATATCTCTTTTTGGGAGTATATCTTTGATCCCTGTTTTCTGTAGAGCTTACTTGTAGGCTACCTTTTGTGGACATCCTCTTGGTCCTATTTCCTGTTACAAACCCCATAAGGAGTTTTGTCTTGTTTATCTTCTCGGCCCTGTTTCAGGGAATCTTAGGTAGAACCCTATGGATGTAAACATGTATTTGAAACATGTTATGGTTGATATGGTTGCAAATGGGTGCTAGTGGTTGCTCGTGGGTGCGCGAATTTACATTAGGTATTAGCTCGACTCGGTCACATTTCATATTGCATATGCACGAGTATTTATACTTGTTTATAGATGAAATTGAATGTGTTATCATGCTGATGTTGCATATGGGTGAATGTTTGTGCACGCATATAGTGTATATGACTAGGACTATTTGCATACATGATGGATTCATAGCACTAAACATATTTATTGCATTCAAAAGATTTTTCAGGCCTGATCATTAGCATTAGCTAAGGAACATGTACACACACGTTTTGCATATATTCATACAGCATTAGAAATCATCTAAGGACAATGGTTGCTTGTGGATGATGTTTTGAGTAGATGGATGATGGATGGTAGGATATGCTCTTCCTAACTTAGAGATTTCGGGGACGAAATCCTAAAAGGTGGGGAGAATGTAACAACCCGTATTTCAATAACATGTTAAAACGAGAATCAAGGCAGAATTTAATTTTAAATTCTGAATCAAGTAAAACGGGCTATGCCATTGCGTTCGTCTCGGAAAAATACGCGAAATAGAGTCCGAGTTTTCGAGAATCGGAGTCCGTATGACCTGTTAAAGGCCCAAAGAAGATTTCTGAAAATTTGAATTTCGGAAACAGTTTTAGAAACCAAATCTGGGGCTAGGCGGGGAGTTTCCCGCCTAGGCCATGTCGACAGGGCTGTCGACAGGCCTGTCGACTTGGGCCCAGACCAAGTCGACAGCCCTTTCGACTTGCCTGTCGACAGGGGGTGGCCGGGCAATTTTGCCTGGTGCACCATTTTGGGTCTTGGTCTGGTCTTGTGGCCTGGTTCTAGAGAATTCCGAGATCTGACGGTTCAGGTTGGTCCTAGGGTTAATCTAAGGGCCTAAAACTATCCTAATCTCTATAAAAAGACCCTAAACCTAACCTAAATCCCTAAAAATCAAACCTAGCAACTAAGTGCTGCCAAAATCAATCTTGATCATGGCCTCCATCTCCAATCCCTAGAGCCTATGCATTCAAATCAAGTTCAAATCAAAAGGTGCAAGCTTGCTACACCAAATCAAGGCCAAATCAACATTTCTATGCGAGTTCCATGACGATTCTTCTACAAAGGAGGCACCTTTCTTAGCCAAGATGATTCATGCTCCTTTCCCTAGGCCTAACTAAGTAAGTTCTAGCTACTTTTGGATCAAAACGGTATTTTTAATGTTGACATGGGATAAAATGAGGCTAAACATGATTATGCGAATCTATATGAACCTTACCATGCCTCTTGTGTTCATATTTATGATCTTAGGCCATGTGAGTGACTTAATCATGCCTCTCATGCTATGCATAACCTAGTTTAACTTGCAAGTTTGGATCTTTATGCACGAAATGCTAGCATGAACCTTTAGGAACCACTTTATGTGTGAAACATTGGCTAAGACAAGATTTTGGGGCTTATGCATGTTTATGAACCCAAACCCCTTTATGCTAACATGCAAGTTTGTGGCCAAATCCTTTATGAGATTATGCATGCCCGTGGCCAATCCCCTCTTTTAAGTTGTGCATGTTTATGGCCAAACCCTTTTTGATAATATGCATATTTGTGGTCGAATCCCCTTGTGACATTTTGTGTGTTTGTGGCCAAAAACCCTTTTTATGACACTATGCATGTTTGAGGCCAATTTGTAGCTATAGTATTCCTACTATGTTGACTCGTCTATACTTACGTTGGAAACACGTTTTGGGGTTAGGTTAGACGAGCGTGAATATACATGAGAAACTTAACTTGAAGTTCCATGAAATATGAGGTGAAACGTGATTTGGGTTAAATGGGTATAACATGACAACATGCAACATTGAATATAGCATGTAAGTTAACATGTAAATATGCATAAAAACATAAGCTTGGGAATTTACCTATTAAGTTAGGTCTTGGGAATTTACCTATTAAGTTAGGTCTACCCAATTGCTTGAAAACTTGACTATGAACATGACACTAGACTAAACATGAAAGTGGCCAACTCGAGGTTGGGTTGAGTTTGCAACGTAAAACTACCCGGAACCGACCGGCCTAACTAGTAGTTGCAAACAATAGGACTCAATGTGAGAAGTTGGTCATGTTGTGCTTGAACCCGAGGTTAGACCAAGTTGTGGTGTATATCTACCCGGACCCGCCCGGCTTAACTAGTAACCACAACAAAGTCTAATATGAGAGGTTGGGGTGCATTAAATAATTAATGCCACATAATAGGGTTAAGTTAATTTGATTAATGAGGCTTAACCAAATATGATATGGACAAATGGGTTAAGTAATTTGGTTAGGCTAATGATACTTAACAAAACATGATAAGCTTGGGTAGGTTAAGTAACTTGATTTGCCTAATGACACTTGACCATTTTTATACGACTAGTGGACGGGATTAAGTTAACCAACACTTAATCAATCCAACACGATAACGTGATAAGGTTAAGTAAATTTTCTTAATGACACTTAACCGTATAATACAGTCAATGGATGGGGGTAAGATTAGACTTAACTAATCTAAACATGGTAATCGGATGGGGTTAAGTTAGCCTAGACTTAATTAATCCAACTTGGTAATTTAATGGGGTTAAGTTAAACACTTAACTAATTTAACACGATGATTCGATGAGGTTAAGTGACCTATACTTAACCAATCTAACTCGTTAGTTTGATGAGGTTAAGATAACCTATACTTAACCAATCTAACGTGAAAACATTATAAGGCTAAGTCACGAATCGTTTGAGTACGCTTGACCGATATGACTCAGTAATTAGATAAGGCCAAGTTAATATATATACTGAACCAATCTAAAATGATAATTAGACGAGGTTAAGTTATGGACTGCTTAATATACTTAGCCAACTTGACACATGATTTGTGGGGTTAAGTCTTGGACTTGGATACTTAGCCAATTTTGACATGGTTTGTAGACGAGCTAAGTTAAGAACTTAAGTGACACTTAACCCATTAGATAAACCCTAATTCGGGGGATTAGGTAAATAACCATAGTTAACAAGGATTATGGAAATAAGGCTAAGTGGTAAACCTTAGTTAAGGGAAACTAAGTAATAATTCTTAGTCAAGGAAATTTGGACTATTCCTTAGGTAGATTAGTAACCCGATACGTTAGGTCAACGTTTAAGTATGCGTGTAGGAGCAGGCTATCTGATTTAGATAAAGGCTCCAGCGAACTGGGTAACGAAGCAGCGGCTTCGGGGAGCGTGAGGATATTCTTGGGATCCCTCTGTGAGCTGCCAGGTCATTATACTAGGCTCACGAGAGGTTGAGGTCTGCGGTAGAAGAACCAAGAATATGCCTTGGTTGCTATGCGAGCGACCTAAAGTCTGGGGTGGATAGCAGTGAGTCGATGAATACATAAGGTGCCCGAGATAGCAAGTTCGTCGATCATCTACCATCTTGAGTCAAGCGTGTACGTACGGAAAGGCAGGGAACACCCAACAGACCATGATTGCTATCTAATCATGGGTGAGGTAGGCCGTAGGATGTGGGCTGGCCGGAGTGTAGTTCTCATGCAAGATTTTCTCTTGTGTTGCCTTTCACGAGTTGAGGGAGGGGTCTCGTGGGACCATAGCCACGTGTAGAAAAGCAGACCTTAGTATCTGCATCAGCAGATAAATCTAAAGCTCCCGACCGAGTCCTGTATTTCTTGGTTTGCCCTATGACAGGACTCGGATGGCACGATGTGATACATGTGCATACAGTTATAGAAAACGATTCACGATGAATGCGTGGGAAAAAGGGCGCAGTTGAGGGTTAGTGTAATCCCTAGTGGCCTAGGTGGTTTAACCCGAACCGAAGTACGAAAACGTACGATAGGTAAGCGTAATCCCTAGTGGTACTAGGTGGCGTAAGTCCTACTAGTTCAAACGATGATTCATATGGAAGAGCCTAGCTAGAACAAGGGTGACAGTCAAAGACGATTTCAAGGATAATACGACATAAGGAAGCCCGTACGAGGTACGACAAAGGACTGAACTTATATACATGGAAAGAAACATATGATTTGAGTAACCTATATATGCGATATTAGGTTGACATGGACCATTACACGACTTTGAGCACGGGACATTCATGGCTAACACATGACGCGGGTTGGGATACTAGTACGAGAGGTGCAGAGCAAATACACATGTTAGAACCAGGAAAAGTATACGTAATAGATACCGCGGGATGTTAGACAGGGTAGATAACCTTGGATAGTGTACTTGATAGAAAACTGACGATATGATACCTTGACTTATCACGACACCGTAGTTTATCAGGATATCCTCGTTTACCTTGCTAAAACAGTTCAACCGGCTACCCTGGTTTAGTTTATCTATCTTGTAGTTATCCTTATGTTTACTTTCAGTTTATGCATGTCATGTTACCTTACCTGTTTTTATACTGGAAGTAGATAGGACTTACTCAGTCTTTTTGACTGACCCGTTTTGTTTCGCCTCTTTTCTTCCGTTTCCCCCCCAGGTTACAGGGAGGAAACACTGCTGTTTAGTTCGGACTTCTTCTGCTTGAAGGTCATCATGGATGGCTTGGACTTTTCCTAGCTATGGCTACTTTACTGTTTTTACTTGGGGAATAATTTACGAAAAAGTCTTTATGCTTCTTTACTATTGCAAGACAGGTTTTGATGTACTCTGATGTAAAAGGCTTTAGACCTTGTTTATTCATATTATAAAAGTTTGATTTTACTTCCGCTATTTATATATGTTCTGTCTTGTAATATTTCTGTGCATGTTTACCAATAATGCCCCTCTAAAGCTAGTGCATTCCTTTGCGAGTGACCCTAGTGGAGGTGGGGTGTTACATTTGGTATCAGAGCAGAAGGTTACCAGACTGGGCAAAAGTTTTTAAAGACCTTCTGAAAATTATTTGAAAAACCATTTACAAAGAAGCATTTTTCAAGAAAATTTTCTTTTTAAAAAAGAAAAAAGGCTATTCCCCAAAGGCCATTAGCATTATCCTTGTTTCCTTGATTGAATCTCCTTTCCTTTCTTTCCTCCATCTGTAGTCACAGTGGTTTTGACTGCGACTAGTCCTTCTAGCTGCGTAAGTGTTTCCCGTACGATGGAGGTGGTTCTCGAGAGACCGTTGCAGAGTTATGCATGAAAGGATAGTAAGAACAAGGATAAAGGATACGAGCTCAGGAATAAGCAATATGATTGGTATGACTGAGTCCTAAAAGGAGGGAGAAAGATGAACAATGAAGCCCATGACGAGAGAGTACCTTTGGCATGGTGAAACGGGACGGATAGTTAAGTATCATGGAACAGGGGCAAGATCATTCGGAGGGCAATAGTATGCTCTCATTTCTAGGGTACCTTAGAAGGAGGGTTACGATCTTGTTAAAGGTTTAGCTTTTCTTCTCTATCATCCTGTCGGGACTTTGTTTTGATCACCGCATCTTTTAAGTCCGCTTCGATAGTTGAGTCTCTGCACCTTAGTACTAGCATAGAAGAGGACCCCATTTTTGTCCCAAATCTTGTTAGAGGATCGGTCCATTTATTCATGACTCGTTTGGATTCGAGAGTGCCCATGTTTTTGGAAGCTATGGTTGGATTCTTGACTTGCCTTGGTGATACCCTCGAAGTCTCGTGTAACCCTTTTTGGGTTCTGTCATGGTTAGTTACCTAGAATCCCGGGATGCGTTTGTTGGTAATCCGTTCAAATAGGATTCGCCGCTAAGGCGGATGGTTCGTTTCGATTATGCATGAGTTATGGGAATCACCCTAGTAAGAACTATTGGCAACAAGGATTGGCATCGGGAAACGAGATCCAGAATTCACTGGTGAATTTTGGAGAGCTTGCATGAGTACGCAGATATGTTTGAGCCAAGCATACTAGGGAAAGAATAAGTGAAACAAGAGGCGGCAGTGAAATGAGTTCCACTCACACCTTGGAAATGGGAATCAAGAAGCTACGAAATCGCGAAGTTAAAGAACGGTCAAGGCACAATGGAATTGAGCTCAAGGAAATACGACTTTGATGGTCAAAGACTAGATACGCGCATGATATCTCTTTTTGGGAGTATATCTTTGATCCCTGTTTTCTGTAGAGCTTACTTGTAGGCTACCTTTTGTGGACATCCTCTTGGTCCTATTTCCTGTTACAAACCCCATAAGGAGTTTTGTCTTGTTTATCTTCTCGGCCCTGTTTCAGGGAATCTTAGGTAGAACCCTATGGATGTAAACATGTATTTGAAACATGTTATGGTTGATATGGTTGCAAATGGGTGCTAGTGGTTGCTCGTGGGTGCGCGAATTTACATTAGGTATTAGCTCGACTCGGTCACATTTCATATTGCATATGCACGAGTATTTATACTTGTTTATAGATGAAATTGAATGTGTTATCATGCGGATGTTGCATATGGGTGAATGTTTGTGCACGCATATAGTGTATATGACTAGGACTATTTGCATACATGATGGATTCATAGCACTAAACATATTTATTGCATTCAAAAGATTTTTCAGGCCTGATCATTAGCATTAGCTAAGGAACATGTACACACACGTTTTGCATATATTCATACAGCATTAGAAATCATCTAAGGACAATGGTTGCTTGTGGATGATGTTTTGAGTAGATGGATGATGGATGGTAGGATATGCTCTTCCTAACTTAGAGATTTCGGGGACGAAATCCTAAAAGGTGGGGAGAATGTAACAACCCGTATTTCAATAACATGTTAAAACGAGAATCAAGGCAGAATTTAATTTTAAATTCTGAATCAAGTAAAACGGGCTATGCCATTGCGTTCGTCTCGGAAAAATACGCGAAATAGAGTCCGAGTTTTCGAGAATCGGAGTCCGTATGACCCGTTAAAGGCCCAAAGAAGATTTCTGAAAATTTGAATTTCGGAAACAGTTTTAGAAACCAAATCTGGGGCTAGGCGGGAGTTTCCCGCCTAGGCCATGTCGACAGGCCTGTCGACTTGGGCCCAGACCAAGTCGACAGCCCTTTCGACTTGCCTGTCGACAGGGGGTGGCCGGGCAATTTTGCCTGGTGCACCATTTTGGGTCTTGGTCTGGTCTTGTGGCCTGGTTCTAGAGAATTCCGAGATCTGACGGTTCAGGTTGGTCCTAGGGTTAATCTAAGGGCCTAAAACTATCCTAATCTCTATAAAAAGACCCTAAACCTAACCTAAATCCCTAAAAATCAAACCTAGCAACTAAGTGCTGCCAAAATCAATCTTGATCATGGCCTCCATCTCCAATCCCTAGAGCCTATGCACTCAAATCAAGTTCAAATCAAAAGGTGCAAGCTTGCTACACCAAATCAAGGCCAAATCAACATTTCTATGCGAGTTCCATGACGATTCTTCTACAAAGGAGGCACCTTTCTTAGCCAAGATGATTCATGCTCCTTTCCCTAGGCCTAACTAAGTAAGTTCTAGCTACTTTTGGATCAAAACGGTATTTTTAATGTTGACATGGGATAAAATGAGGCTAAACATGATTATGCGAATCTATATGAACCTTACCATGCCTCTTGTGTTCATATTTATGATCTTAGGCCATGTGAGTGACTTAATCATGCCTCTCATGCTATGCATAACCTAGTTTAACTTGCAAGTTTGGATCTTTATGCATGAAATGCTAGCATGAACCTTTAGGAACCACTTTATGTGTGAAACATTGGCTAAGACAAGATTTTGGGGCTTATGCATGTTTATGAACCCAAACCCCTTTATGCTAACATGCAAGTTTGTGGCCAAATCCTTTATGAGATTATGCATGCCCGTGGCCAATCCCCTCTTTTAAGTTGTGCATGTTTATGGCCAAACCCTTTTTGATAATATGCATATTTGTGGTCGAATCCCCTTGTGACATTTTGTGTGTTTGTGGCCAAAAACCCTTTTTATGACACTATGCATGTTTGAGGCCAATTTGTAGCTATAGTATTCCTACTATGTTGACTCGTCTATACTTACGTTGGAAACACGTTTTGGGGTTAGGTTAGACGAGCGTGAATATACATGAGAAACTTAACTTGAAGTTCCATGAAATATGAGGTGAAACGTGATTTGGGTTAAATGGGTATAACATGACAACATGCAACATTGAATATAGCATGTAAGTTAACATGTAAATATGCATAAAAACATAAGCTTGGGAATTTACCTATTAAGTTAGGTCTACCCATTGGGAATTTACCTATTAAGTTAGGTCTACCCAATTGCTTGAAAACTTGACTATGAACATGACACTAGACTAAACATGAAAGTGGCCAACTCGAGGTTGGGTTGAGTTTGCAACGTAAAACTACCCGGAACCGACCGGCCTAACTAGTAGTTGCAAACAATAGGACTCAATGTGAGAAGTTGGTCATGTTGTGCTTGAACCCGAGGTTAGACCAAGTTGTGGTGTAAATCTACCCGGACCCGCACGGCTTAACTAGTAACCACAACAAAGTCTAATGTGAGAGGTTGGGGTGCATTAAATAATTAATGCCACATAATAGGTTTAAGTTAATTTGATTAATGAGGCTTAACCAAATATGATATGGACAAATGGGTTAAGTAATTTGGTTAGGCTAATGATACTTAACAAAACATGATAAGCTTGGGTAGGTTAAGTAACTTGATTTGCCTAATGACACTTGACCATTTTTATACGACTAGTGGATGGGATTAAGTTAACCAACACTTAATCAATCCAACACGATAACGTGATAAGGTTAAGTAAATATTCTTAATGACACTTAACCGTATAATACAGTCAATGGATGGGGGTAAGATTAGACTTAACTAATCTAAACATGGTAATCGGATGGGGTTAAGTTAGCCTAGACTTAATTAATCCAACTTGGTAATTTAATGGGGTTAAGTTAAACACTTAACTAATTTAACACGATGATTCGATGAGGTTAAGTGACCTATACTTAACCAATCTAACTCGTTAGTTTGATGAGGTTAAGATAACCTATACTTAACCAATCTAACGTGAAAACATGATAAGGCTAAGTCACGAATCGTTTGAGTACGCTTGACCGATATGACTCAGTAATTAGATAAGGTCAAGTTAATATATATACTGAACCAATCTAAAATGATAATTAGACGAGGTTAATTTATGGACTGCTTAATATACTTAGCCAACTTGACACATGATTTGTGGGGTTAAGTCTTGGACTTGGATACTTAGCCAATTTTGACATGGTTTGTAGACGAGCTAAGTTAAGAACTTAAGTGACACTTAACCCATTAGATAAACCCTAATTCGGGGGATTAGGTAAATAACCATAGTTAACAAGGATTATGGAAATAAGGCTAAGTGGTAAACCTTAGTTAAGGGAAACTAAGTAATAATTCTTAGTCAAGGAAATTTGGACTATTCCTTAGGTAGATTAGTAACCCGATACGTTAGGTCAACGTTTAAGTATGCGTGTAGGAGCAGGCTATCTGATTTAGATAAAGGCTCCAGCGAATTGGGTAACGAAGCAGCGGCTTCGGGGAGCGTGAGGATATTCTTGGGATCCCTCTGTGAGCTGCCAGGTCATTATACTAGGCTCACGAGAGGTTGAGGTCTGCGGTAGAAGAACCAAGAATATGCCTTGGTTGCTATGCGAGCGACCTAAAGTCTGGGGTGGATAGCAGTGAGTCGATGAATACATAAGGTGCCCGAGATAGCAAGTTCGTCGATCATCTACCATCTTGAGTCAAGCGTGTACGTACGGAAAGGCAGGGAACACCCAACAGACCATGATTGCTATCTAATCATGGGTGAGGTAGGCCGTAGGATGTGGACTGGCCGGAGTGTAGTTCTCATGCAAGATTTTCTCTTGTGTTGCCTTTCACGAGTTGAGGGAGGGGTCTCGTGGGACCATAGCCACGTGTAGAAAAGCAGACCTTAGTATCTGCATCAGCAGATAAATCTAAAGCTCCCGACCGAGTCCTGTATTTCTTGGTTTGCCCTGTGACAGGACTCGGATGGCACGATGTGATACATGTGCATACAGTTATAGAAAACGATTCACGATGAATGCGTGGGAAAAAGGGCGCGGTTGAGGGTTAGTGTAATCCCTAGTGGCCTAGGTGGTTTAACCCGAACCGAAGTACGAAAACGTACGATAGGTAAGCGTAATCCCTAGTGGTACTAGGTGGCGTAAGTCCTACTAGTTCAAACGATGATTCATATGGAAGAGCCTAGCTAGAACAAGGGTGACAGTCAAAGACGATTTCAAGGATAATACGACATAAGGAAGCCCGTACGAGGTACGGCAAAGGACTGAACTTATATACATGGAAAGAAACATATGATTTGAGTAACCTATATATGCGATATTAGGTTGACATGGACCATTACACGACTTTGAGCACGGGACATTCATGGCTAACACATGACGCGGGTTGGGATACTAGTACGAGAGGTGCAGAGCAAATACACATGTTAGAACCAGGAAAAGTATACGTAATAGATACCGCGGGATGTTAGACAGGGTAGATAACCTTGGATAGTGTACTTGATAGAAAACTGACGATATGATACCTTGACTTATCACGACACCGTAGTTTATCAGGATATCCTCGTTTACCTTGCTAAAATAGTTCAACCGGCTACCCAGGTTTAGTTTATCTATCATGTAGTTATCCTTATGTTTACTTTCAGTTTATGCATGTCATGTTACCTTACCTGTTTTTATACTGGAAGTAGATAGGACTTACTCAGTCTTTTTGACTGACCCATTTTGTTTCGCCTCTTTTCTTCCGTTTCCCCCCCAGGTTACAGGGAGGAAACACTGCTGTTTAGTTCGGACTTCTTCTGCTTGAAGGTCATCATGGATGGCTTGGACTTTTCCTGGCTATGGCTACTTTACTGTTTTTACTTGGGGAATAATTTATGAAAAAGTCTTTATGCTTCTTTACTATTGCAAGACAGGTTTTGATGTACTCTGATGTAAAAGGCTTTAGACCTTGTTTATTCATATTATAAAAGTTTGATTTTACTTCCGCTATTTATATATGTTCTGTCTTGTAATATTTCTGTGCATGTTTACCAATAATGCCCCTCTAAAGCTAGTGCATTCCTTTGCGAGTGACCCTAGTGGAGGTGGGGTGTTACACTCTCTGTAATTGGAAAGGGTCCTACGAACCTCGGTGCCAACTTCCCTACTGATCCAAAACGGACTGCGTTTTTTCATGGTGACACCTTAACAAAAACCATGTCCCCAATATTGAATTCAAGATCGGTTCGTCTCCTATCAGCATATGACTTCTGTCGATCCTGTGCCGTCTTCATTCGCTGTCGAATCAGATCTATCGTCTCCGAAGTCTCCCTAATCATGTCGGGTCCAAGCAAAACCTTATCAGTGGATTCCCACCAACATGTAGGTGATCGGCATGGTCGTCCATAAAGAGCCTCAAAAGGTTCCATGCCAATGCTAGCCTGAAAACTATTATTATAGGCGAACTCCACTAGTGGAAGGTGTTCTTCCCCATGTTCCTCCAAAGTCTAGGATGCATAGTCTCAGAAGGTCTTCTAGAACCCGATTTACTCTCTCGATCTAGCCATTTGTCTAAGGGTGATAAGTGGTACTTAAGCATAATTGCGTTCCAACCGCCTCTTGTAAGCTTTTCCAAAATTCGCTTGTGAAAATGGGATCTCTATCGCTTACAATGCTAGAGGGTATGCCGTGCAAACGAACTATCTCTCGAAGGTAAACAGATGCTAACCACGCGACGGTCCTTCTACTTTTAACGGGAATAAAATGGGCACTTTTGGTAAGTCTGTCTACAATTACCCAAATCCCCGTATTACCCTTCCTTGATCTTGGTAACCCATCTACAAAATCCATGGAAACGCTTTCCCATTTCCAATGCGGAATCTCTAAGGTATGGAGCAAACCTCCAGGCTTCTTTTGCTCCGCCTTGACTTGTTGGCACATTAAGCATCTAGCAACGAACTCGGCCACGTCCTTCTTCATTCCGACCCAAAAGAAAACTCGCTTCATATCCCTATAAATCTTATCACCACCGGGATGTATGGTCATCTTAGAGCGATGTGAGTCTTCAAGAATTGCCTTCTTCAAACTCTCGTCTTGTGATACGCAAAGTCTTCCATCTCTACGTAGCCAACCTCCTTTATCTATAGCATATCTATCAAGATGACTCGAGGGCTCCCCTCCTATAAGCTTGCCTACTATCTCAACCAACTGTGGGTCATTTCGCTATGCCTCTCCAACTCGACCCAAAAGTGTAGGTTGCACCTCTAACGATGCCAATAATCCGGGTACATAATCGACAGAGGGTCTGAAGTCAAAGGAAGATATATACTCCAAACTCTGCCGCTCTACGAACAAAGGACTTAAAGTTAACTTCTTTCTACTTAAGGCGTCGGCTACAACGTTACCCTTGCCAGGGATATATGCGATCTCAAAATCGTAGGATGCCAAAAACTCCATCCATCTCTGTGGCCTCAAGTTTAGGTCCTTCTGAGAGAATAAGTACTTTAGCGACTTATGGTCTGTATACAACTCAAATCTCTCGCCAAGCAAATAATGACGCCATGAATTAAGCGCAAAAACTATGGCCGCCAACTCTAAATCGTGGGTAGGGTAATTTTTCTCGTGGGCTTTCAACTGTCTTCCATCATAGCATATCACCCTTCCCTCTTTCATTAAAACTGCGCCAAGCCCTGCCCCGTAAGCATCAGTATATACAGTGAATGTCTTACTCTCGTCTGGCAAAACTAAAACTGGAGCTGTCGTCAAAGCCCTCTTCAGACGTTGGAAAGCATCATCACAATCAACGTCCCAAGTAAAAGTCAAATTCTTCTTCGTTAATCGAGTGAGAGGGGCTGATATCTTCGCGAAGTCCTTAATGAACTTCCTATAATAGCTAGCCAGCCCTAAAAAGCTTCTTACTTCTGTTGCGTTCTTAGGAGTTTTCCAATCTTGGATTGCCACAACCTTGGCGGGATCCACAGCTATCCCTTCCTTAGAGACCACGTGTCCTAAGAATCTCACTTCTTTTCTCCTAAAATAGCACTTGGAGAACTTAACTTTTAGCTGATGCGCTCGAAGGGTCTCTAAGACTTCCCTAAGATGTAAGTCATGCTCTTATTCATTTTTAGAGAAAACCAGAATATCATCTACAAAGACTACCACAAACTTGTTTAGAAACTCCCTAAACACCTTACTCATTAAGTCAACAAAGTATGCGGGTACATTCGTCAAACCAAAAGGCATGACGAGCCACTCAAAGAAACCATCAGGAGATCTAAAGGCAGTCTTATCGATGCTATCTTCAGCCACCCTTAGCTGATGAAACCCTGTAGCTAAATCCAGTTGTGAGAAAACTGAAGCACCCACCAACTGATCGAATAAATCATCTATCCTCGGCAATGGGTGCCTATTCTTCTTTGTTAGCTTATTCAGCTCTCTATAGTCTACGCACAATCTAAGAGAACCATCAGTTTTTGTAGCAAAAACGACTGGGGCACCCCACTCCAAAATACTTCTTCTTATGAACCCCTTCTCAAGCAATTGTTTCACTTGCTTACTGAGTTCTCTTCTCTCTCTTGGAGCCATGTGACGCACTGGTAATGCAACTGGCTTTGCAGTATCTACTAGATATATTCAAAAGTCTATCTCGCGCCTCGGGGTAAACCTCGAACTTCATCGAAGACGTCACTATATTCATGGACCACACAAACAGATTTCAAATCATCATTGGATGCATCTAGGGATTCTAGGAAGCTAAGCATCACCGGACCTCTAGGATCACAAGAAATACTAAGGGTCTTTCCACAACGAGTCTACAATCTAACTACCCTTCATTCACAATCTAGGATGGCACCTTATCTACTTAGCCAATCCATACCTAGAATCAAGCCATAGCCCATGAAGCCAAGAACAAAGGCGTTGCATTCAAACCCAACGCCCAAGATAGACACTCTGAAATCCCGACAAATCATAGAAAGTTGAGCCGAACCACCAATAGGATTTGAGACTACTATGGGATCCGTAACTAGACTAGTATTTAGGTGCAGTGTTTCAACTAGTGAAACAGATACAAATGAGTGTGAAGCGCCAGAGTCAAACAAAGTACAAACAGAATGATCAAACAGAAAAACTAAACTTTCAACGGAAATGTTTCTACCTCTCTCCTGTCTTGGTGCCATGAGAGCCTGAATCTGCCCTCTCGCCTGCCCTGGTGCCATGAGAGCCTGAAGCTGCCCTCCAGAAGTTCTCTGCCCTTGCCCCTGTTTCCTTGGGCAGTCCTTAACTAGATGACCCGCCTCTCCACAGTGGAAATGACCAGTCTTCTTCTTTTTCCTACAGTCTTTGCTCAGATGGCCTGGTGTCCCACAATTAAAGCACTTCTTCTTTCATTTGCCATTATTGTTCTTCCCGCCTTTCTTGTTTTGCTATTGTGGCTTCTTCTGGTCTCCTTCCTTCTCTGGTGCCTTATTAGCATTCACACCTTTCTCTTCCTCATACATAAGCGCCATGTCAACTAGTTTCTCAAAGGTAGCCCTCATTTGAATGTGGGTCATCGCCAACCCATGTAGCGGCTCATTCAAACCTTTAACGAACCTCAGGGCCTTCTTCTCAGGTGTGCTTACCAATTCCAAGCAAAATCTCGCTAACTGATTGAACTTGTTGATGTACTCCTTTACTGATAAATCCCCTTGCTTCAACGCCAAGAATCTTTCCATATATAAATTCTCTTCTGCACGTGAGAGAAACTTCATTTCAAACCTACGCTTGAAATCCATCCATGTCTCCACCGGACGCTCTCCGTTCGTGACCTCCCACCAAAACGAGGCTTCGTCTTTCATTAACCAAGCAGCCAATTGGACCTTCATTTCATCTTCTACTTCGAAAATACCAAATAGATCTTCTATCTCCTTAAGCCAATTTCGAGTTTCAACAAACATCTCTGATCCGTGAAAAGGTTTCCCGCCTATTGCCCTAAAATCTTTGCATATCTTTGCAAAAGTATCAACACGGGGAGGGGGAGGAGGAGGAGGGGGAGAAGGAGCATTTGCTGGGCCTGCGACATTGGCCCTAGCTTCTAGATACCTTCTAAACCATCCTGGTACCGGTATCCCCTCGGGTATCTCGGGAATTCCAGACATGCTGAAAAGAAAATAAAGAGATTCAAAATGGAGAATTCGAAAGAAAGATATATGGCTCTTGGGGGTTATGTTTTTAAAAAAAACTTTTCTCTTGAAAATACTTTCCTTAAAACATACTTTTGAAAGTATTTCTTTATAAAATGCTTTTTGAAAAATAGTTTTTCAAAATTCATATCTGGTCTGGTAACCTTCAGCTCTGATACCACATGTAACACCCCACGTCCATTAATGTCACTCACAAAGGAAATGCATTAACTTCCATGGAGCGTATTTAGTGTATAGAACAGAATATAACAAGACAGATATAAATAATGGTACTTGAAAATTTTAAAACAACTTTTATTGCAGTGGAGAAATAGTTTGATTACAACAACTTCATAATCCAAGTACACTTAATACCCATCTTGATAAATTGTTTCAGAGTACATAAAATAAAAAGCATAATCCCCAACACAAGTAGCCATAAAAGAGATGAGCAGAACTTTACTTTCAGCAATCCAAGCACTTCCAAAAGAGAGAGAAAGAGATCCGAGATTAAGCTTCACTAGTACTAGTCCCACCCTAAGAACCTGGGGGGGGGGAGGGGCGAGTAAAGGCGAAAACAAGGGGGTCAGACATAAAGTCTGGCGAATATAATAACTTTAACAATATAATTATTAAAGTAACTAGGATAAGGCATAAACTGGTAAGATAAGATATGACCATGAAACAAGTGGGCATGACAAAGAAAATAAGGGGAATATTCTGGCGTTAATCTCGTTCCTAATCACTATAGGATAATTACTATACTGCACCACCACTAGTCGCCCTAAAAGTTGATCCCGCCTACAGAACTTAATAATGATAATGGTAGTTTCGTGTACCCCTAGCTGCCTTCATAGGTGTCGTCTTCCCCTATCTCCACTAGTTGTACCCACTACCCCCATTCGATCGGCTCCCTAACTCGTAGATACCCGTGCTGGTCTCACAATGGGGTGTACCACTCCCCAAAGTGGCAACCCGATACCACCAAAGATGCACGACTTATATCTAAATGATGCAACAACGTCTTACCTACCATCCAGGGCCCACGCACGCATATGACCCCGTTGGACTTGCATTGCCACCGCTAACCCGTTTTGACCTCTTACAATCAAATCTAGTAAGCGTGTCCCATCCTCGACTTGGGTCGAGCTCACAAAGATACTTAATAGGTTACTGGTTTGAAAAGAGCCCCCAAGCTTGACACAAGCCTTCCACCTATGCTGGGTCCCCACTAAGGTTTCCCCACTTAACCCCATTCTTATTCATGTCTTCTTACATGTTTCAATCTTGGTTAAGTGCATCTAATCGTATTTCACAAGCCACCCAAGGCACCCACTTAATTTCAAATGTCACCCAAGGCACCCACTTAACCCCCCATGTCCCACCACGTGTTTATCTGGTTAAGTGTTACTTAATTCATTAGAACCGTAACCTTGTAAAGACCTCCCACATTAAGCTGACATTTGCGGTTGCTGGATTTGCCGGGCGGGTCCGGGCAGTCTTATACCACAGACGAGCCTAACCTCATATCTTTACAATTGTTACGCATTTAATTCGTGCCTTTCACTTCTCACATTAGAGTGGCATTTGTGGCTGTTGGATTTCCCGGGCGGGTCCGAGCAGTCCTACATCACAAAAGAGTCTAACCTCATGTCTTAGGCGGTTAATTATTACACATCTTTATTTAA
The DNA here is from genome assembly GCA_030737875.1 of Allium sativum. Taxonomy (NCBI): domain Eukaryota; kingdom Viridiplantae; phylum Streptophyta; class Magnoliopsida; order Asparagales; family Amaryllidaceae; genus Allium; species Allium sativum. The sequence goes on along the minus strand of CM060915.1, from coordinate 971,391,151 downwards.
CCCCAAATTGGATTAATATCCCTATTCAAATTTGTCAATAAATTCCAAATCTATTTATGTCCATAATTGTCTCTTAAAATTATGTCCATAAATACCAATTATGCCAATTAATGTCTCAAATTAATTATATGCCTTTTAAGGCCATTTTATGCCAATTCACAATTTATGTATATTCAATATTATCCCATCATCCCTATGCTATTCGTACGTTTTCATATGACATATGTTAGACTCGCAAATAGTCTAACTTATAAAAAGAAAAACAACATCACATAACACATAAATAGATCTAAGGATCATGACATAAGATTACATAGCCAACAACTTGCATATGAATTTCACTCAAACTAGCATATGATACAAAACTAGTATAGGTAATGGGCATAAACTTGCATAACTTATGTACTGCTATAGATCCAAACATAAAGGTGTGAACTTGCATATGGATCTAAACATAAAGATGTAAACTTGCATATAGATCTAAACATAAAGATGTAAACTTGCATATAGATCTAAACATAAAGATGTAAACTTGCATATGGATCTAAACATAAAGATGCAAACTTGCATATGGATCTAGACATAAAGGTTAATGTCACATAAACTAGCATATGCATATACATGTCTCACATATATTTTAACAACCCAAACTTGCATAAGATTCATACATGAATATATGATCCAATCATCACAAACTTGCATAAGATATATGATTCAACTTGCATAAGATTCACACAAGAACTAACATATGATCCAACATGCATAAGACTAACATATGATTCAACACCACAGACATACATATAATTTACATCACATGATTCAAAATCATATTCTCATAATCCCAATTATATCTTATCATAATTAAATTAATTAATTATTTTGTGAAAGCTATCATACTCACAATTAAAAAGAATTGTCTTGTCTTTCTGGGATTTGTATTCTGAAACTGAATTGCTCGCCTTTGATGTGGACTAATCATTATTTAGATTTGATTTGATTTTGATTCAAGCTTCTATCTTACTTTAGGGTTGAAAGTGTATGGCGGCTACTCTAGGTTATCCATTGACGGCATGGCGGCTCTTGTTATGAATTAATGTGATTAGGGTTAGGGGTTTAGAAGTGTTTTTATAGAAGTTTAATTTAATAGGAGCCATCGGATTAACCTAGGGATAACCAGAACCATCAGGACCACTCAGATGCCACATCAGCCCTTAGGGCGAATCGGGCCACGGGTTGACAGCCAAACACCCTGGATCGACCCCAAGTCGACCTAGCGGAGCTCGGGTCGACTCCAAAAATGGTGCGGTTCAGCTATTCCTCCTCCCGATTCGCTGTTTTGAACTTTTTTTGAATATTTATATATATTTCTCTCATATGCATACAAACTTTAAGGCTTAATAACTTCTTCATAAGTTATCCGTTTTATGCAAACCAAATGTCTATCTTGACCCAAAATTTTGAGATGAACATAATAGCGCAACCATTTCACTTAATTCTTCTTCTAAAAATTAAGTATACTTAATTTGTGAATTTTAATGTTATAAAATTACGGGGTGTTACATTCTGTTATGCTTAGTTAGTTACCTAGAATCTCTTGATGCGTCTGTTGAAAACGCGCAGTCTGTTAGTGTAGTCCGTGAATACTCAGATGTATTTGAAGAGGTGAAGGGCTTACCTCCGAAGTGGGAGATAGACTTCCGCATATAACTTGTTGATAAAGCAAAACCCGTAGCTCTACCCGTGAGACACATGGCTCCATGGGAGAGGAAAGAGCTCAGCAAGCAAGTTAAAGAGCTACTCGAAAAAGGGTTCATAAGGCGGAGTATTTCTGAATGGGGTGCTCCAGTAAAGCGGATGGTTCACTTCGCCTATGCATTGACTATAGGGAGCTAAACAAGCTGACCAAGAAGAATAGGCACCCGTTTCCAAGAATAGACAACTTGTTTGATTAGCTTGTAGGTGCATCGGTTTTCTCCCATTTAGATCTGGCTACCGAGTTTCATCAGCTAAGAGTGGCTGAAGACAACATTGATAAGACTGCGTTCAGAACCCCGGATGGCTTCTTCGAATGGCTTGTCATGCCTTTCGGCTTGACAAACACAACCACTTATTTCGTTGACTTGATGAGCAAGGTATTCAGGGAGTTCATTAATAAGTTTGTGGTGGTCTTCGTAGATGACATTTTGATTTTCTTGAAGAATGAAGAAGAGCATGCTTTGCATTTAAGGAAAATCATGGATACTCTTCGTGCACATCAGCTGAAATCCAAATTCTCCAAATGTCACTTCTGGAGAGAAGAAGTGAGGTTTCTTGGACATGTGGTGTCCAAAGAGGGGATAGCTGTGGACCCCACAAAAGTAGTTGCGGTGCAAGATTGGAAGGTTCCACGGGTTGCAACCGAAGTCCGAAGCTTTCTCGGGCTAGCGGGCTTTTACTGAAAGTTCATTAAAGACTTTACGAAAATCTCAGCCCCACTCACAAGACTGACAAAGAAGAACCTAACTTTCATTTGGGATTTGGATTGCGATGTTGCTTTCCAACGTTTGAAAAGTTCTCTAAAAACAGCCCCAGTTCTAACATTGCCTGATGGGAGCAAAATGTTTACCGTATACACAGACGCATGCAGTACAGGATTAGGCGTTGTCTTGATGCAAGAAGGCAAGGTAGTTTGTTATGGGGGAAGGCAGTTGAAGGTACATGAGAAAAACTACCTAACTCATGATTTGGAGTTAGCTGCCATTGTTTTTGCTGTTAAGTCATGGCGTCATTATCTACTAGGAGAAAGGTTTGAATTGTTTACTGACCATAAATCATTAAAGTACCTTTTCTCACAGAAAGATCTTAACTTAAGACAACAAAGGAGGATGGAATTTCTGGCCTCATATGATTTTGAGATTTCCTATACCCCTAGTAAGGGCAATGTAATAGCAGACGCCTTGAGTAGAAAGAAGCTGACCTTAAGTCCTCTCTTTGTAGAAAGGCAAAGCTTGGAGTACATAACAAACTTTGACTTTAGAACCTCCTCTGAATTTGAACCTGGTTTGTTAGCATCGCTAGAGGTGTGACCTACTCTTTTGGACTCAGTAGGAACCGTGCAACGTGAAGACCCTCAGCTAGTTGATATGATGGATAAGCTAATTAGGGGTGAGACTTCTAGTCACCTCAATAGATACTCCATCAATGATAAGGGTTGGTTGAGACGGGATGGAAGACTATGCGTCCCACAAGCAAGGGATTTGGTGAAGACGGTTCTCGAAGAAGCACACCATTCTAAGCTGACCATACGCCCAGGTGGAGACAAGATGTATAAAGACATAAAAAGGGTTTTCTTTTGGAATGGTCTGAAGAGGGATGTAGCTGAGTTTGTTGCTAAGTGCTTGATATGCCAGCAAGTCAAAGCAGAGCAGAAGAATCCTGGTGGTCTGCTCCATCCTCTAGAGGTCCCACAGTGGAAATGGGATAGCATTTCGATGTACTTTGTTGATGGGTTGCCTAGGTAAAGAAGGGGCAACACCAGTATTTGGGTAATAGTGGACAGGCTCACTAAAAGCGCTCAGTTTATACCTATTAAGAGTAGAAGGACTGCCTCGTCTTTAGCATCTATTTATCTTAAAGAGATAGTTCGACTCCTTGGGATACCCTCCAGCATAGTGAGTGATCGAGATCCTACCTTTACGAGCGAGTTTTGGAAAAGTTTGCAAGAGGCTGTAGGCACACAACTATGCTTAAGCACGGCCTATCACTCCCAAACCGATGGTAAGACGGAAAGGGTAAACAGAGTATTGGAAGACCTCTTGAGATTGTGCATTCTTGACTTTGGAGGAACATGGGAGGATCATCTTCCTTTGGTGGAATTCGCTTACAACAATGGCTACCAAGCCACCATAGGCATGACACCCTTCGAGGCTTTATATGGAAGACCATGTCGATCACCAACTTGTTGGTGGGTGTCTACAGACAAGCTCGTACTTAGGTCAGACATGATTAGAGAAACTTCATAGAAGGTGGATTTGATAAAATGATGAATGAAGACTGCACAAGATAGAAAGAAGTCCTACGTAGACAAAAGAAGGACCGACCTTGAGTTTGAGGTTGGAGATAGGGTGTTCCTTAAAGTATCTCCTTTGAGGAATCACTACAACAAATATACCATATTAAAACGGTGCAAAAAAGTTGTAAAAAGTTTTTACAACGGTGTAGCCACCGTCGTGTATTAAGAAGTTGTAGTATACTTATATCTTTTACAACGTTTTTGCACAGTTGCAACACCGTTGTGAAATAGCGTATTTAACAACTTTTACTCACCATTGTAATAAACTTAATTACAACTTTTATTCCCCGTTGTTGTATATTCTGTTATAACATCAGAGCATAGGTATAACAACTTTTAACACCGTTGTAATTAACTTTATTACAACTTTTTTTTGCTGTTGTAACTCATATACACCTTACTACTATAAAGAATTCATATATATTAATAATAATATGATTCATATTTCAATGCAACAAATATAATTATACGGAATCATTCATATATATTAATTAACATAATATTCGATCAACATACACATAGTACGTCATCAACTAAGCCCATCACAAAAAACATAACCGTTTCAAAATAAATACATCGATCTAATACAAAAGATACATAAGCATGCCCTACAAAAGCACTTTAGCCAAAAAAAACCGTAATTTTTATTCCAAGCCACAGTTGATCCAACAGCTTCTCCAATGGTAGTCATTTCGGAATTCGGCTTCCACAAGAAAGCCTCTGAAACCTATAAAGTTGAATTATGCATACAAATAAATATCTTGGTATTTTTATTCAACAAGAATCAAAGCAAAAAAATATATCGAAAGAGTATGTAGACAAATGTGGTCGTATGAGAGAAGATATGAATCCGTATTGCTAAGGCATGGCATCCTATATATCTAGCTAAGATTTTTTTTCTCCTTTTAAAAAATACAAAAGGAGAAGACGAAAAATAAGGGGTCCAATTAATATTTTGATGGGAATGCAGGATAGCAAAATAAAAAATTAGAGTTGACAGAGCAACAATGTACATAGATAAAATTATGAATATAGTGCTAAATTCTGAATATTCAAAGTGGCTGGATCCTCTCAATGCATCAAATTCACACAAAATATAGGGAGAGGTTTGAGAAAATACCTGTTCAAGAAACAGCTTCAACCTAAACCCCATATCAATGGAATCTTGCTACTGCAATTATTTATTAACTACTATGCATCTAATAGTCGGTTCTTTGTGTCCCTTCCAGTAGAAAAGTATTTATACCTGAAAAACAATACCCTGGACTGCCTCGTTTGAATGAGACACCCCAGGAGATTGCATGGGCAATCAACAGGGTCAGACATAAAACGTCTGGTATGAGTGTATTCTATAAATAATGTATCTTATAAAACAGTTGTTTGAACTTTATATCAGTTGATGCTCAACGTACAATCCTTTTCTATGGTTTACAGTCCTACTCAGGACATTCTAGAAACATACCAAACTGTCTAACAAATATAGACCACTGTTTATGTGTTCACCAAACAAAGCACTGATATATATATATATATATATTATACTATCTTAACAATCAGATAAGCAGGTTATATGATCACCGTACAAACATATCTTATGTTAATCTGTTCAACAAATGTATAACAGGTAGTCGTGTGTGCATTAACTAAGCCCCAATATATTAAACTTCCCATCCAACATTATAGCAGGTTAAGGGTTCACTATATAATATGCATATTCATTAAATTGACTAAACAAATACTAGCAGGTCACATATTCATTACCCAATATGTATGTGCATTAAGTAGACTAAACAAATATAGCAGACTGTACTTCAATCAATGGGCATATATATACAACGCTACTTAGGTAAAAGTGTATCAAGTATTTAAGCTAACAGGGACATGCAATTATCATACTTGGTAACCTATTTACTGCTAACTCCAAAGTATAACAGCAAAACTCAATAAGTCCAAAAACACACACAACAAATTTAGCACGCACATATGTGGTATGTATATACACATAGTAGGTTAGGTTTACATCCAATAAAACGCATCCATTTAAACTGTCGAAACAACATCATAGCAGCTAATAAATATTTTACTGTTGTTCTTTAATCTCTTTTATACACCAGCCTTAGCACATATACACATATAATTTATATATGTATATCTGTCAAGGTCATTTAATCAAACTCAACCTAACAGCTTATTTCCATTTTATATATTTATATACACACACATCTTAATATATGTATACATTAATTCATATCCATTCAAATTTCAGAACAATGGGGCAAACAATCCAATATGTATAGATACACACCTTTCCATGCATATATACATATATATCCATTTTCATATTTTATCTGGCATTTAGAATATATATACATATATATATACACATGCGCTTGCATGTATATACACATATGTATCTATTCAATTTTTATTATGGCATATATTACTGGTGTGTATATATATATACACATACATAACTATGCATGTATACATACCCATCCAAGCATGCCTTTCTATCATAATTTACAGCTTTCATTTCTGAGAATATATCACCCATTCAATATGAACATATGATACAGTTAAACACTCAATATACTTCTCTGATTAATCTGTATGTACCAAACCCGTATTATACTTGTCAGATTTTTCTTTCCATAACTTATCAAATGATATATGATGATTCTATGATTCACATTTACTAGCAGGTAATTAAAGCAAGTTTCTATATAAACCTGTAGTTAGTTCAGTATACGGGGTAAATCATACAGTGGCAACCAAGCATCCAAACACAAGACAAACAATGTTTTATCCAATGTCAAAACATCACAAGCACGACATTCAAACACAAAATCATAGTTGCATATAGATATATCAATAATCAATGGATGTATATCATTACACTAAACCTTCATAGGGATTCACGAACATGTTGGCTGCCTATAAGGGTCTTAGTGCCATAGTAAGGGGGATACACTCACCTAGGTTTTCAATGTCGATTTCGTGCTTCCAGATCTTGATTTCTCCCTGTGGTTCCTCGGTTTTGGGCTTCGATCTCCTTAGATCTGCTGCCGCTTCCCTCTGAAGTTCGTCTCCTTCATGAGTCCATCACCATTTCCGATGCGAGATGCCTTATTTGGATTTTTCCCTAATTTAATTTTCTAGGGTTCGGCCATTATTTGGTTTTTTATTTTATCTCATTTTTGGCTGAATGGATAAAACATTTTGGGGTCGGTGTTCTTTTGTTTACTGGGTATATAACGGCTAGGGTTATTATCATAGGCTAATTCCAATTTTGCCCCCTTGGTTATATTAACCCATAGTAATTCTTAAGCCCATTTTCCACAACACTTAACAAATTTTCATGTCATATTTTAGCCCAATAGTAAACATGAATTTTTACTTGCAAATTGAACACACAAATAAACATATGTGTGTATATCAATTTCTACCCATCCATTTATATATTTTTATTAATAAAAGAGGATTATTTTAAGGCTATAAAATTTTGGGTTCTCACATAGGGTTTCTAAAAAATTAGTATGTAGACAGCGAACGAAATGTAGAAGCGGGAATTGAAAATTAAGGTTGCGGGGATTTGATTTGTGATAAGACAGGAGGTGGGAAGTTTAAACAATTTCCTATAAGACCAAGTTGTGGGATTGTTTAACGTCACGCTTGAAAAAAGAGGGAACTAAAAAAATATTATCATAAGTTATTAGTTATTATTTATTAATTATTAATTATAAATAATTTATGAATAACCGTTTGTATAGTAAATTATAAATGACTAATGATGTAGTTTATCATTTTTATAACTACAAGTTATAAAGTATTATTTATTAAATAACCAATGTTAATTATTAGCATTTAATTGTGAATTAGTTATAAATTATATATTACTAATTAAATATTAAGTTTTCAAATTTTATTTATTTATTATCGAAAATCAATTGATTATTAATTACTAATTATTTATTTTAATTGATTCACAATTGATTATTAATAACTAATTAGTTATTATTTAACTTTTACTTATTTCTACTTAGTTATAATCGAGTAGCAATTATTAAAAGCTTATAATGTATATGTTACTAATTATTAATTAATAAGCAATTTAACATTAACTATTAAAAATAAATTAATACTTATTAATTATTAATTATTTAATAATAATTAATAAATATTATTGATTCCTAAATTTATTATTAATTATAAATTATTATTAAATATTAATATAATTAGTTATTAAATATATATATATATATATTCTAAACATGAAGTTCGTAATAGGCATCTATTACAGCTAATAAAATGAAAAGTTGTTAAAAATGTGTTTATTACAACTTTAGGAAATTAACAGTTGTAAAAAACATTTATCAGAATTTAATTAGTATATATTAGTTATTACAACAAACAAAAATGAAAAGTTGTGATATATATGTTTATTACAACATTGATTTTTTCATAGTTGTAAAAAACATTTATTACAACAGTGTGTTTTGCACAGTTGTAAAAAAGCGTTTATTACAACTGTGCTTTTCGCACAGTTGTAAAATTAAAGTTGTAATATGGTATTTTTGTTGTAGTGAATGTCATTCGCTTTGGGTCCATAGGAAAGTTGGCACCAAGATTTGTAGGGCCATTTCCTATCATTGAAAGGATTGGGACGATGGCTTACAAAGCAGAGCTACCCGAAAGACTGGCAGGAGTTCATAATGTTTTTCATGTTTCTCGACTACGAAAGTGCTTACATGAGTCTACGGAAGTTGTGGAGCCAAGTATACTAGAGGAAGTAGAAGTGGAACGAGAAGCGACTGTGAGAAGAGTTCCAACTCGTATCTTGGGTTCGGAAGTCAAAAGGCTACGCAACCGTGAAGTCAACCTTGTTAAAGTCCAATGGTGTGACGCTAAGGAAGACGTGACTTGGGAAACAGAGAGAAAAATATGTGTAGCCTACCCTTTTCTTTTTGAGGGTACCTCTTTGATCTCTTTTCCCATAAGTTTATACATGCTTGTATCTACCTTTTTAAGTATGCCTCCTCGATCCTTAGATAGAAACCAATGGATGTAAACATGTATTTGAAACATGTTATGATTGAAGGTTGCAAGTGGTTGCAAGTGGTTGCTAGTGGTTACTCGTGGATGCATATACACACACATTAGGTGTTAGATCAGCTTAGTCACTTTCATATTGCATATGCATATATGTGTTTGTGTATGGATTGAAACTTGGAATGTTATCATATGGACATTGCATTTGTATGGATGATTGAGCACTCATGTAGAAAGTATAATTAGGAATAATTGCATGCATAATGGACTCATGGCACTGACATAATTTGCTTTAGGGAGGTCAACTGAATCAGTAGACCGCCTGATTTTGCATTAGATAAGGACATATACTCACACTCTGCATACAGTCATGAAAGCCTTAGAAATCTTTTAAGGACAATGGATGCTAGTGTTTGATGGTTGAGTAGATGGACGATTGGATGGTAGGATATACATTCTTCATGACTTGAAGATTTCGGGGACGAAATCCTTTAAGGAGGGGAGAATGTAACACCCTGTATTTCTCTGTTTATTAAAGTAACGAATTATAAAACACTAAATTGTAAAAGTGAGAATTAAGGAAAACAGGTTACGCCATTGCGTTCGTCTCGGAATTCTGCTTGAGATAGAGTCCGAGTTTGCATGAATCGGACTCCGTATGAAGAAGTTATGGAGTTCAGAAGATTTCATGTTTAAACATAAAATTATAATTAAATAATTTAATTAAACAAAAACAGTTTAAAATTTGAAAATCACGTGGCACAACTGGGCGGGAAAAATCCCGCCCATGGGGGTCGACTCCCCCCCCGGGGGGGGGGGTCGACATAGGTGTCGACCCCCCAAGAGGGGTGTCGACTTCGGTGTCGACCCCCTCACCTAGATCCAAACAATGACGATTTTCTGACTTGTTGCTGAGTCTTTTCTGACCTGTTGCTGAGTCACTAGGGCATAAGTGGCAATTTCTGGATAACTCTATCTTGTCTGGACGGTTGTGACCGCTCCTAGGATGGTCTAACGGCTCACATAAGTTTAAACCTCTATAAAAGCAACCCTAGTCCTCAACCCTAAATCACACAATTTCATTCCAAGGAGCCACCATGCTGTCCATAGTCGACCTAGCCTAGCCACCATTTCTTCTTCAACAAGGAACCAAATTAGAAAGCAAGTTAGAAGCTACGAATCAAAATCTAATTTAGAGAATTGATAGTCTTCGTCAAGGGATTGCTTTTCAGTTTCAGAAAACAGATCCCAGAAAACAAGACTTTCTTTTCTTTGTAAGTCCTGTTATTATTTAGATGTGAACGATTAAAAGTTATGATTTGCAATAAAGTGAAAACTAGAGTTATCCCTTGTTGTAAGATAATGGTGACGCTGATTCATGTCTATTCTTTTAACGATTCTATCATATATGCCTATGAGACTATTGTGGTTTATTGGACTTATTATGTTTATTAAACCGATCATGTATTATGTAAATTTGGCGACTCTTTCATGTTATGTTACATGCAAGTTTTTAGGCTAAGTTATATATATGTTTAGATCTACATTCTCATATGCTAGATCTATGATTATTGGATCCAAAATACAAGTTCATATCTACATGTCTAATTGAATTTGTGTAATTCTATATGCTTAAGATTCATGTATACTGGATCCAAAATAAAAGTTCACATTCACATGCCTAGTTGGATTTGTGTAATCCTATATGCTTATGATTCATGTTTATTGGATCCAAAATAAAAGTTTACATTTACATGCCTAGTTGGATTTGGGTAATTTCATATGCTTAAGACTCATGTTAATTGGATCCAAAAATGAAAATTCATTGTTTTATGCCAAATTTACATGAAACATGTCTAGTTAGATCCATATTATTTTATGTTGTATGAATGGTACATGCTCCTTTCTTTCCCCTTTTGTATATAAGATAGGATAAGTTGCGAGCCTAACATTCTATGTTAATTTTGCTAACGTATAACGGGGGTAACGTTGGGAAAACCTTAAATTTCATATTATTGGCATAATTTGGCCCATAAATATATGAACGATTAGTGGCATAAAAATGGTATAATTTATATACCTAAAAAGTTTGAACATGATTTAGTGGGTAAATGGGGCATGACTTGAATGGAAATAATTGTGGATAATTTACATATAAATATGAAAGGTAAATATGTAAATTAAGTAAAAGATGAATATGCCTAACCCGAGGTTACACTGAGTTATGGTGTAAGACTGCCCAGAACCGCCTGGCACATCCAGCAACCATAACAATATAGATCTAATGTGAGAGGTTAGCGCATCAAGCCCAAAAGAACTCGAGGTTAGATTGAGTTGCGGTGTAAGGCTGCCCGGAACCGACCGGAACATCCAGAAACCACAACAATACATATCTAATGTGAGCGGTTGGTGCTTTAATGAATAAATTAAAGCTAAGACAGGAATGGTAGGGTTAAGTTAATTAAGGCAACACTTAACCAATACAACATGTTAACTAAACTGATGGGTGGGGTTATGTTAATTTAAGAACACTTAACCATTTTAACATGTTGATTAGGAAACCCTAGTAATGGGGACCCATTTCAGCAGTAACCCACATAGATGTATCATGGTACCCTGAACTAGGCAGGGTGGGGCACGATTACTGGGATGATTGTAAGCGGTCAAAATAACTGCGGGTGGTGCGTTAGTGTAGGTTCCGACGGAGTGCAGGCGTGCACGTACTCTGGAGTGGAAAAAGCAGGCACTGGGCATCAGTAGTTATACACTATGCATCTTGAATTGTGTCGGGTTGCCACCATAGGACTTGATACACCCCATGGTGGGACCAGTATAGGTATCTACAGTCAAGCGGGGCTGAATGATGCAAGTGGTAAACGTATACGAGTAGGAGCCGATCGATACCGGGGATCATTTATCTTGAACACATGGTGCTAGTAAAAACACTTGTAAGTGGGTGCAAAGAAATAGAAATGAGTGCAATAGCATATTTCCATATTCAGTCTTATTATCTTATTTTTAGGGTGCTGTCCTAGGCTCAGTTTATTCATGTCATAATCTTTTTTCTAGTTTACATGCTAAATAATCACTGGACTTACCAGACTCATGTCTGACCTATTTTCTTTTGTCTTCTTTTCTTCCGTTTTCCCCCCCAGATCCGCAGGGAGGGAATACTTTAGCTTAGTTTGGACCATTTCCAACTTGAAGAGAGTAGATGTATTACTTGGATTCTCTTTCCTTAGGCTATGGCTTTAGATACACTCTTATCGGAGATTTATGCTATCTTATTGTTATTTCATGCTTCTTTATGTTTTAATCAAGACAGAGATTTTGCCGTAATAATTTGGAAGTTGGTTTGAGACAGTTGTTATAATGTTTTAACTGAGCTACGTGCTTATAAAATAAATTTAGTTTTTCCGCTGTTCATATGTCTGTCTTGTAAATTATCTGTACCTTTTACCTAAAATGCTCCACCGAAGTTAAGGCATTCCCTTTGAGAGTGACCCTAACGGAGGTGGGGTGTTTCAAGTATGTTATTATTTATATAAGATAAAGGATAAGGTGAGGGTCATTTTCATACGTAAGAGCATGCGTGTAAGGTAGGGTATGGTCTGCACTGATTGCTAGGGGTAAGGTTGTTCATTTCCAATGAAGCCATTCCGCTAGATTATTGTTCATTAAATTTTGATAAGCACCTTCCATCACCTTTTCTTAAGTCAATACGTAGAGGCATGTGCGTTTGCCTCGGAAAGGAACGCAGTGACTAGCGTTAGGACATAGGCTGCTTAGATTAGTGTAGTGTACCCATACTTACTTAACAGCGAAGAAAGAAAATGTATATTTATATATTTATTATTATTTGTAGCCAACATACCACACAACAGGATTTGAAAACAAAAACCAAGTTCTATCGTGTGCTGTCTTCTGTCATAAGAGTTGTCCTATTTGTTTATTATGATACCGTATATTTTTTCTTTTATCGATTTTAATTGATATCCCATAGTGTTACAATGTGGTTTCGCTACATGGTGGAATTTATTCATAAGTGGTGGCATAATATAAAGATGGTTGGTTGTGATGTTGTTTAGTGTCCCCATTACGTAAAACATCATTGGGTTACAGACAAATTTAAGAATACGGTCGTGTCCAGCGCGGTGCCACGATCCCAAAAATATAATAATATCGGTAGATCAACCTATATTGTGAAATCCCGAAATGCTGCTACATGGTGTAAAACACTCCAAATAAAAAGTTACATATTTAATTAATTAAAAATTACAGTAAAATTCTAAAAATTAAATTATTACTATGTCTCAAAAGAATCTTGACCAAATTCGCAACCAGTATCTAGTTATATCAAATAAACCATTATGGTCGATAAACGATTCTATAACGACTATTTGCAAATTTGATTTGGACATAACTCACAATTTGTAACACAAAATCTTGGTTTCTCACTTCTATTAGAAAGATACTATTCAACAGATTCCAACATTTCTTGTTTCGAAGAAATACGACCAGTAACGGGTCTTGTACACTCAGTTGAAGTTCAGAATGTTAAATTACGAACAGCCACTATATTATGATCTCGATTATATTTAATATATATATTTATATGTTCAACTTCGTTTTAATTAATATAGAAATCCACTTATATTATGAATTCAATATTTAAACTGATTTAAATATTCAAATACAAACCGATAAAAATGCGGGACGTTATCACTTTGGCCCATATCCATACATCCTCAGTTGATCTCCAATCAATTTATCCTAAAATCACTCATTTGCTTTTACCAAGCCTACTTCCATTTCAAATTCCAAGTTCCAATCTCAATTTTGAATTCTTACTCAACAATCCAGTTCCTTTTCAGATTACCTCTAATCGAATCTGATTTTAATTAAATTAGTTCAAATTCTAATTTATTCATTCACTTTTATCATTTTAATCAATTTAACTCCATAGGTTAAATTTGAATTTTAGAATTTTAAATTCCTGGGTCTTATTTCAAATCAGTATGCAATCATATATGCATAATAATAACAATTCAAAATATTTGAATTTCCAAACACTTATTTCCTCAAACAACTCAAAACAAAACCTTTGGTAGTAATCCGTCACATGGAAACTCAAAAATGAACACTGATGATGCGGTCGTCATCATCAGAATTATTTTCCAGTGATCGAAGTGAGTTCAATACTATATTATTTTAAAACTTACTTTAAAACACATTTATTTTGAAATTACTTCAAATTCCATTTACAATATTTGAATTTTTTTTTCAAATCACCCAGGATCTTAAATTTCCATATATTTAGTCCACATTTTATTCACAACACATTTCCCAAATTTCCAGGGTTTATTTCAATTTTGGTTTTAAATTCAGATTTAGTTCATCTGATTTTGTATATTATACTTATATAATATTTCGATTGGTTATTTATATAACCAACTCAATTATAAATCTTATTCGATCGTAATAATGATCACACATCAAATATATTATAATAATATCAAGTTATATACTTCTTTTTATATCAAAATATATTTTAGGTAAAATTATTTCATTTACCCTCTTTCAAAACAATATTATGTCGAAATTTTCTATCCAAGCGTTTATAAATCCCTATCGACCATGTCAGCTAAACGCGTCGACCTGGAATTTGTATACCACTCACCAGATCAATCAACACAATAAAAAACAGTTTTTATATTGATTTACAAATACGTGCTCATATATATACACTCAAACTCAATCTAAAGTACTATAACTCCACCTCTATTGAGTTACGCCACAGAGCCAAGGCAATCACTTAACCTTTAGCTTTGATACCAACTGTAATGGCCCGAAAATCTTTAACAATTTGAGCTGACTAATATCCTACACATTCAACTCAAAGTGCATGAAAGTTTAGATCATTAATAGAAAGAAATTAGAGGATGAGATAGAAAAGATAGAACTAATAGAATAGAAGAAGAAGGACATCAGAATCAGAGTAAACACGAATCTCACAGCGGAACAAATAGTATGTATTATAACATAACTTTGAAATACACAAACTCAATTTGTATATATATACCATATCAGAGTACAACTAAAATATACTGCGGTGGAAATAATCTCTAACTAACTAATGGTGAAGCCTTCTACTTCCAGCTCCTTCAAGTGAATCTGCAAATCTTGAAACACTTGACTGCCCGTACAAATTTGGGCATGCAAGAGCTTAGGGAAAACATACAAAATAAACTCTGGGTCAGTCATGGGACTGGTGTGAGTAAATTCCAACCATACGGTTTAACTTTGAAAATCCTTTTGAAATAAAACGATAATAGTAAGACCAACCCCCACATAAACATAGACGATTTTTACCTTACTATAACCCAAAATATTTTGATATCAAACTCTAGTGATATTACAATAATATCTAATCAAGTAAATAACCAAATAGCAGAACGCTTGCATCTCACGCTCCACACATATATATATATAAAATCATAAACCACAGGGTGCTTATTAGAGATTGGATTCCAACAGACAAGGTATGGGAGCACCTACCGATCAGTGTACTCTAGAGTGGATACACCTAGGTTCAACAAGAACATCTTGCAACCCGGCCACACATGACCGACCAATCATTTAGCTTGAGTGTATCGAATATATTTCCACCTACAGTTGTTGGCCATCCAACCGTAATCTGAAGATACAGAATCAAAAAAGAAGAAAAAATATGAATTTTCTAAGATCGGTGACAATACGCCCTGCTTGGGGATGACCCAACTAGCCATGCTGCCTAGCCCAACTTTTGTTACTTCCTGGTTGTGAGGCTAGAGGCTACGTCTATCATTGCAGAACATCTGGCCACCATATACTTTGAATGCCACATCATCAAACCCGTCAATTCACTAGTTGATTTCCAAAAATATCATGGGTATAAAAAGCTAAGAGGAACGAATTCCTCCACCACTATACGTAATACCTTTAAGGTATTAATCATACGTGATTGTTAGGTGTACTCTGTCAGACACTCGTCCATACAAGTTGTCCTGGGACTGGACAAACAGAAAGCGCCATTCTGGAACAGAACGACCCTTGCATTTTACTCCATCTTCAATTATCTTCAGCATAATCTAATTCGTAGTGCCTATGCCTATACAGAGTGGTTTTTAGATTTTATATCCAACCGGTCTCTCCGTATTGACAACGATGGTCAAAACACTTCGATAGTCGGTTATTTAACTATCGAGGTAAAACAAACATCCATTCTAATGTATTACTACACATCACACAATCACTGATCATTTTTATTTTAACATTAATTTCCAAGTTTTCTATATTTTCCTAGATATTCCCCAAAAGCTGTTTAAGCCTTACCCTTCTCGGAAAACATTTCCAGTTTTCATTATAACTATTTAATTTGCAACATTCGCTTTTTAAACTCTATTTACTTTAAAATGTGAATGTAATCCTTTTATAGAAATCTGAACACCTTCATCAAATAAATCTTCATTTAAGAAATAAATTCCCTTACGGGCTCAATATTATTTACCGAGTTATTCTAAATTTTATCTTCCCATTCCACTTCATAAGCTCTGTTTCTAAGTCACTTCTTGATAAGTATATATCACGTTTATAACATGAATCTTGATTTCATATTCTATTAAAATTTATTGGTTTAAATTCCAGTATTTACTATCCTATAAATGTACAATTTCTAAAAATAACTTATCTTCATAATATTCGACATTGTCGAATTATAATTCCAATTCCTACTGGTTTAATTCTAATCACATTTCGAACAACGAAATGATGACATTGTTTTTTGAAACAATTTCCCAATTTCTCTTTCTAATCTCATTCTTATATTTCTTTGGACAAAAGTCATTACTTATTACTTTAGACTAAGTGGATTTCAAACCAAACTGTTTACATTCCCTAGGGAGTAGTGCTATATATAGAAATCACGCTTAAGATTGGTCAACAGCGTTAATTAATCGTTACAGTTCAAAACTTGCAATACGCTACAATATTCCCCTTTATAACTAATCTTGACATAACAGTCACGCTTAAGCCTAGACAACAATGTTATTTTATCATTATAGTTCAAAGACTTGCGATACGCTACTATATTCCACTTTATAACTAATCTCGACGTAACAGTCACGCTTAAACCTAGTCAACAACATTTTTACTTTATAAAAACGAACTCTAAAATACCGGTTTATAATAGAACTTCTATTATAATTTAAAATTTCGCTTTAATTATAAAAATATAATTTTTATAATTAACTTCGTTGATTTGCCTGACGGCCAATCAATTTCTTAACCAAACGATGGATTTATGGTCAGTTGCTGCCACTTTCTTTAATCGATATCGTTTGTTGATTTAATCAATATCCATACAGGGTTTAAATGTCATTTGGCTTTAACAGTGTATATATAAATAAAACCAAACAATAGTATATATAAATATTGAGGAATTCGGTTGGATTCCTCCAACCGGTTTCCTGTATCCACAGATGTTAGTTCATATAATTTACACTGATTCCATACTATGAAATATTAAATCAATGGAATCAGTATCCAATCCATGATGCGTACATATGCAATGATCTATATATATTTCAACCAATTTAATTGCAATTTACCTAATCGCCAATCACACAACATTCAACAATTATTTATCACTATTAAAATATAATTATAATATTTTAAAATAGAACAGAGTGAGTAAATTTACTTACCTTTGCGCGTTAACCGTTTAATAACGATTTGCGTCAGAGTATTTAGCTAGCGCTTTTAATTGCCTAAACTGTAACGTGCTCCAAACCACTCCAACTCAAATCCAGTACGTTGTACGCAACTATATGATTCCATAGTGACGAACGGCTTGTTTTTAACCCATCCCATCACGAGAACAAGAATGACCAGTATGCTACATCGTCTGTTCTTCTACGAAATATTCTGGATGCTCCTTCCCATATACAGCATTAACCTCTAATACTCTCTCACCATAATGTCCATTGTCTCCTCCTAAAATGGCAACACTCATACTTTTTTTCTCTAATCAACAATTAACACAGAACGTAAATCCTTTATCCCATAAATTATATTGGGAGATGCTGCTCTACAGAATACTAGTACGCACGCACCTTCTAATGCTTGTGCCCTCCCATTTCTAGATTTTTATACCCGCTTTCCTTTCTCTTTTTTTTCTTCTATGATTGGGCCTTATGTTTTAGCCCATGACCTGTAATGTACATTCTCCAGTTCATGCACAATATGATGAACCCGGACTTCTCCCTCAAAGTTCATTTCCTATGTACGTCGAGCACACCATTGCCTTATATTCCCCACGTCAGAAAACTTTGCATACTCACGTGTAAAGGAAATCCGCCCAAAACCTTAATACCATTCAGCCTTCTGCTGTGACCTTTTCATCCCAACTGAACCCATAACAGCTTGCACATAACCCCATGTTTCTCTCTTTCCCATTAGTTTCACCGTCCCACCAAAAAATCTTCTCCATCACGTATGGGTTCTTCCACCAACCTTTTTGTTTACAACATCATTCCACCGTCCTTACTTTCCTTCGCATGTTACACAACCCTTTATTTTTCATGGTATATTCGAACACTATCTCCATGTCCACCTTCATGAAGTACACCCTTATGGACCCAAACCAGTGCGTCCCCTGTCCATACTTCTACACCTTTACGTTTAGTTTGGCATCCACTCTTTATGTTTTACAGGGCTCCAGCACCTCCTTTAGCGCTGCTGACAAACCCCGTCCAGATCTTGTATTCATCATCACCACGACATCCGATAACCGGAGATATGACCTCCGACCATAGCTGCACCATGCCCCCTTGCCTACCAACTTCCCATTCGAGTATACGAGTTTCCAGCACCCGCTCAGCCTGACCGTCACTAGCGTCCAAGAGCCACCTTTTCCGGTCATCCGCGCCATCTCCTTGGCCTCCAGCTCGCACTAGTCTATATTGTGTCTGTTTGTATAATTTTGTTAATGAATTTAGAAACCGCGGTTTCATAAGTTGGATGAAGCAAATGCTTTTTTTTCTCTTTACTGAAGTGTACGAGTATGTTATTGTTTATATTAGATAAAGGATAAGGTGAGGGTCATTTTCAAACATAGGAGCATGCATGTAAGGTAGGGTATGGTCTGCACTGATTGCTAGGGGTAAGGTTGTTCATTTCTAATGAAGCCATTCTGCTAGATTATGGTTCATTAAATTTTGATAAGCACCTTCCATTACCTTTTCTTAAGTCAATACGTAGAGGCATGTGCGTTTGCCTCGAAAAGGAACGCAGTGACTAGCGTTAGGACATAGGCTGCTTAGATTAGTGTAGTGTACCCTTACTTACTTAACAACGAAGGAAGAAAATGTATATTTATATATTTATTATTATTTGTAGCCAACATACCACACAACAGGATTTGAAAACAAAAACCAAGTTTTATCGTGTGCTGTCTTCTCTCATAAGAGTTGTCCTATTTGTTTATTATGATACCGTATATTTTTTCTTTTATGGATTTTAATTGATATCCCATAGTGTTACAATGTGGTTTCGCTACATGGTGGAATTTATTCATAAGTGGTGGCATAATATAAAGATGGTTGGTTGTGATGTTGTTTAGTGTACCCATTACGTAAAACATCATTGGGTTACAGATAAATTTAAGAATATGGTCGTATCCAGCGCGGTGCCATGATCCCAACAATATAATAATATTGGTAGATCAACCTATATTGTGAAATCCCGAAATGCTGCTACATGGTGTAAAACACTCCAAATAAAAAGTTACATATTTAATTAATTAAAAATTACAGTAAAATTCTAAAAATTAAATTATCACTACATCTTAAAAGTATCTTGTCCAAATTCGCAACCAGTATCCAGTTATATCAAATAAACCGTTACAGTCGATAAACGATTCTATAGCGACTATTTGGAAATTTGATCTGGACATAACTCACAATCTGTAACACAAAATCTTGGTTTCTCATATCTGTTAGAAAGATACAGTTCAAAAGATTCCAAAGTTTCTTATTTCAAAGAAATCCGACTAGTAACGGGTCCTGTACACTCAGTTGAAGTTCAAAACGTTAAATTACGAGCTGCCGCTATATTACGATCTCGATTATATTTAATATATATTTTTATATGTTCAACTTCGTTTTAATTAATATATAAACCCACTTATATTATGAATTCAATATTTAAATCGATTTAAATATTCAAATAAAAACCGATAAAAATGCGGGACGTTATACAAAACTAACCTTCCAATACGAGCTTTGCGGTTTTTGCTGTATACCTATATATAAGGCAACATAATAGGACGAGGTATTATGTTGTCTAGGATTGATACATTTACTTTCGAAGTTGATTTATACACTATACACTTACAGTAATAAAAGATAAATTTCGCATATCAAGCATATTTGGCTATTATAAGGTAAAACTCTATCCTCCGGCTTGCATTGCATTCTGTGATGGGACCTGGGTCTTATAATAGCTTCATTGTTATTTTATTTAGCATTGCGAGTTTTGTTTTATGGTATTCATGGGAGGAAACCCGTTCCGTGTCATATGGCATGGTCCCACGGTTTACCTAACTTTAAAATAAAGTTACCTATGACTGACTCGGAGTTTATTGTTTCCACCTAAACTCTAGGTGCCCATATTTTCCACATGGGCAGCTAGTAGTTTTGGTTTGCAGATATTTCTTTACATAGCATCCTGGATTACAGCTGGAGCTATATTCAGAATGCTTTGTATCCGTGTATTTCTTTCAGTTGTGCTAGTTGATGTATTTTCCACTACGCATTGTATTTATACATTTTGATTTCACCGCAATGTAATTTATTTTATGATATTATATTTTCCGCCGTGTAATATTTATTCATACTCTGATATATTCTTGTACTCTGGTGTAATTGTTGTAATAACAATAAAATGTTCTAGTGTTTATTTTCTGATGCGTCGTGTTCTCAAAGCAATCCGAGCTCCTCCGTCTCCTCGGGGATCAGGGAAGTCTGGGTTGTCTCAGTTTGGTATCACAGCTTTGGTTTAGAAAGCTCGAGAACTAGACACATTTGAACCAAACAAAAGATTTCATCAGAGATAGGATTAGTAATATCCTATAAGAACGACTCGTTAGGGATAGGGTTATTACCGCCCTTGAATGAGTTTGAAGAGTATTATTTATAAAAACAAATTTAGTTTTGAAATTTTATATCTATTATTCGTATATAAGTATTTTATTTTAAATTGAATTTGGACCATCGGTAGGTAGATTTTGAATATATGTGTAACTAACATGTATTCGAAGCCTCAAATATACTGGGTAGATACAGAGTCACACTATAGTTGCCTGGAGATAATCCTGGTCATTAATCGATTATCATCAGCATTTATGTTCGAGTTTCGAAAATGTGATATCTATATTATTCCAATTGACTGGTGTGAGAACCAAAAACCTTAGTTAGAATTTATTGTTTGTGATTTGATCTTTAAATATGATTTTGAATATATATATTGTTGGTTAGCTTTTTGACCAAGCCACCAAGGTTCACATACAAGAAGGAAATATGATGCTCCATTTCTCTTAGTCTTCAGAAATCTGGTCGTAGTTGCTCAGCCCTTATCGGATCGCTACGCACCCTTCGAATCGCTACCAGCTAGCATGAACCGAACCACCTACATCAGACCGATCCGATCCCTCCTCAGCGACTCGACCCGATCCGACTTCATCACAGAAGGCGCAGCGAAGCCACTGACCTGTTCAAGTGCGAGCTAGTCTTCAGCGATCCGAAAAGAATGGATCCAGCGACACGTGTCCATAACTGTCATATTGACCAATTCCTCCTCATTACTCGGTCCAATCCGATTTTCTCGGGATTTACGCCACGTGTGACCACGAACCGCCTGACAGAATCAGCTATAAATAGCCCAGAGATTGGCATTTTTGAGGACCTTTTTGGCAGTATTGAGCACTGATTCCACCATTACTGTCATACCACTATTTCTTATCAGTTTTACTTCGAGATTACTGAGAAAAATCATAATTGTAAGAGTGAGTTTGAGAGAAATTATTGATTATACTAGCATTCAAAGTATAATCGAAAACATATAAAGTGGACGTAGGCTCGTTAACGCCGAACCACTATAAATTCTGCGTGTTTTCTGCTTTTTCTTCATTCTCCAGTTATAATTCTCTAAGAATCAGGAAAATTTGGGTGTTAGGTCCAAATTTTGATCTAACATTTTGGTTTTGGTGCTTTCACTGAGAATTTCAATTCTCAGCCTACCGGATTGCTATTCTACTATTTGGATTTGAAAGTCCGAAGAAAACAGTCCCAAAACTTCACTGTTCAGATTTTTGAAGATTCCAGCGACATCTGATATCATGGCTGGAAAGAAGTCTAAGGAAGTACGAGCTTCACGGGCGAATGAAGTCGCGAATGAAGCAGTTGAAGAAAGTGTGCACGAGCATGTCAATGAAGGACCGTCGGATCGCGGAGCGCTGGGGGCGAACCTATCCGATCGTGGCGTCGCGAACCGATCCGATGAAGGTGCCACGCTCCGAGTCGACGAGGGCGATGCGATCCGGACTGCTGAAGGGGTTGTGACCCGATCCCAAGACAACGCACCGAACCCTCTACCCCATGTTACCACGAACCGATCCCAGGGGAGCGCTGCGAGCCACCGACCTCGATCCACAGCGATCCGAATTGATGACCAGACTACAACTCTACCTGGAAAGGAGGTTATGGCTCACTCTTCCCGTCCTGTTACCTCTGCTCGACCTGGTTCAAGTTCTCTGCGCATAAGAGAAAATGTTGATGATCAATATGACCCTTCTGCTCCAGTTACTGAGGGAGATCTCTCTCGTTTCTCTGAAATGTGGGAGAGGCTGTTTGATGAATTGGCTGCTCAAAGGTAGGAGAGCTCCGTGCTGCGGCAGAACTTGACTGTTATGGATAGAAGGCTCAATGACCTTGCAAGGCAAAGGACGCCCCCAGTTCGTCCGCTCACCCCAGAGTACTCTTCTTCGTCTGAGGAATCGCCAAGACACCCGTGGCGACCGTATGAGAGGCCTGAAAACACAGAGCAGCTCCGATTTGGAACCCTGCCATCACGAGAAGAAGAGGCACTAGGTGCAGGGCCCTCAAACCGCGATGTGAATAATTGTGCCGCAACTCCCAGAGCTCGAGCTGTGGACAACCCCGTTCAGAATAGACTACCTCAGCCCCTTCGCCGTACAAATGCTCATGGTAACAGGGGGCAGCGAAGCCCAATCCGAGCCCCGGATTTCGTGGCCGCTCCTGGAAGGGAGATTAGAGAATCCCACCGAGGAAGAAGCGCTGACCCCAAGCCTCCGCTGACCAGTGCAAATGTTGCTGCTATGATCCATCAAATTCTGGCAGATAGCCGTGGACAATAGAATGAAGATTGGGGAATTGACCGCAGTCACACCCCTTTCACTGATGACATTTTAGATGCGACGTTCCCGAGGCGCTTCAACATCCATAGATGAACCGTTACGCGGGTAGATCTGATCCCGTCCAACATCTGATGAGATATTCTTGGTCAATGACCGCTGCCGCAGCTTCTGACGCTGTCAAGTGCAAAGCATTTCCCATATTCCTGGAGGATGTAGCATTATTATGGTTTACTCGCTTACCAGCAAGATACATTTCCAGTTTCAGGGAGTTGAGTGAAAGGTTCGTGGAACAGTTCCGCATCTATGCACAAAAGATGAAGAGTGTGATTGACTTGTTCCTTGTCAAGCAACGACCAGGCGAGAGTTTGAGGGTGTATTTAGACCGTTTCAACCTAGCCGCTACTGAAGTCAAAGATCCTCATGAGCCAACTGTTGTGGCAGCCCTAATTGATGGGGTAGATAAAGACACCGAATTTGGGAGATACGTGGCCGGCAAGCCACCTCATACTAGAGAATTATTCTACGAAAAAGCTAACGTGCACTTACGACGGGAGGAAGTATATGCTAACCGAAAGGCAAAAACGGCCGATAAAGAGGAAATCCAGAGCAATGTCGCCATTAAGCAGACATGAGACAGCTCGGGAAAGGTCGAGGTTAATGTCGGAAATCGGAACCAGGGTGGTCGTCAGTCAGGAAACAATGGTAATAACAGTAATGGCAACAACCAGAAGAGGAATCGAGGGAACGATTCCCAGAGAAGGACTTGTCCCAGGTCTTTTGAGAGTTATACGCCAATAAACGATACTTTGGAGAATATCTTCATGGATTCGTACAACGTCCTCCAAAATAAAAGGCCTCCTACAAGAGAGTCGACGGAGAAAGAACGTGAAACGGGGAAGTTTTGTCTCTTCCATCAGATTCATGGCCATTTGACAAATGAATGCCGTCACCTAAGAGATGTGTTCGAGAGGCTTCTCCGAGAAGGAAAATTGGATGAAAACAGAGTGACACCCAGAGACAGGGGGCAAGCCGTACAGGCCCCAAATCAGAACCAGAATCAACCTGCTGTCAGGCCAACTGCCCAGCAAAATGGAAAGGACCTTGTTATCAATACCATAATCGGAGGGCTTTATCTCGCCGGGCACGGTTCCAAGGCATTGGATCAGTATGTCAATGCAGCCAAGCAGCACCTCGGGGTAGGGGAGTGTAGCAACCCTGAGGACAACGTCCCGGTAAAGCAACAAAAGATGATGTCCGACGACGTCGTTTTCCGCGAACGAGAAAGCATTGGAGTCCATGCTCCGACTGAAGATCCATTTATAATCACAGTACCTATTGGCCCGGCCACTGTTCATAAAGTCTTGGTGGATAACGTGAGTTCCATCAATATTCTTTTCAAAAAGACATTCGACCAGATGAATCTCGAGATAAAAGACTTGAAGCCCTGTGAGGAATGGATCCGTGGATTTAACGGAGCATCCACCGCTCCAATGGGTTATGTAGAGCTACCAGTTACGCTTGGGGAAGGAGAACGCCAGAGAGTGAGAATTCTTCCCTTCGTGGTTTTGGGTATTGAATCACCCTATAATGCCTTCTTGGGCCGACCGGCCCTCGCAAAGTTTAGAGCCTATATAGCCCCCTGGTGCTTGTTATTGAAGTTTCCTACAGAAGCTGGTGTTGGTATTGTCAGAGGAGATCAGGTTGCCGCATGAGCATGTTATATTGCAGAGCTAAAGCTACTCCGCAACGGAGGAGACATAGAAACCAAGGGCGCTTCTCCCCCCACAAGGGCGGAGACCTCATAGCAATTAAAGATGATAACCGTAGGAGAGTCGCCCAGAGAGTTGCCCGAGGATATAGATCCCAGAGAGGACAAAGAACCTGGGGGCAGAACGACGACTCCCAACGAGACAACTGTGGATGTACCGATCGATGATAGTGACCCAGAGAAGGTCCTTAAGATTGGATCCCAGTTAAATCCGAATTTAGCTAAAGAACTGACGGATTTCTTCAAAGATAATTTGGATGTATTTGCTTGGACCCACGCAGACATGTGTGGGATATCTCTATCAATCATGAGCCATTCATTAAGCATTAACCCTAAGCATCCTCCGGTAAAACAAAAAAGGCGAATGCTGGGCCCAGAGAGGTCCGCTGCCTTGAAAGAAGAAGTTGGAAAGCTAAAGAGTAATGGATTTATCAGAGGTTCAACCTATCCAGACTGGATTTCAAATCCAGTCCTGGTAAAGAAGGCCAACGGGAAGTGGCGAACGTGTATCGATTTCTCGGATTTGAATAAAGCCTGCCCAAAAGACAGTTTTCCGTTACCCAGGATCGATCAGTTGGTGGACTCAACGGCGGGTCATGAACTTCTCTCCTTTATGGATGCTTATTCAGGATATAACCAGATTCCAATGCATGTTCCAGATCAAGAACACACTAGCTTCATTACGGATCTGGGATTATACTGCTATGTGGTGATGCCCTTTGGCTTGAAGAATGCAGGTGCTACGTATCAACGGTTAGTGAACAGAATGTTCTATAACCAGATTGGGAAAACAATGGAAGTATACGTCGACGACATGTTGGTTAAGTCCAGGCAATCCTCCAATCACACTACAGACTTGGCAGAGATGTTTGGCATTCTTCGAAAGTACGGGATGAAACTCAACCCAACGAAATGTTCATTCGGGGTCGCCTCCGGAAAATTCTTGGGATTCATCGTCAGTTCTCGCGGGATTGATATTAATCCAGACCAGATCACAGCAATCAGAGACATTCAGGAGCCTAGGCAAATTAAAGATGTGCAAAGCCTTGCAGGGAAAGTAGCAGCACTAAGCAGATTCATCTCCAGGGCTACGGACAAATGCATCCCATTCTTCGAATTGATAAAGCGAAGAAAACGCCACTTCAAATGGACGTCTGACTGTATAGAAGCGTTTCAGAACCTGCTGAGTCACCTGGAGAAACCTCCGATATTATCTGAGCCGGTGGACCACGAGGATTTATTCGTGTACTTGGCAGTGTCGTCTCACGCGATCAGCTCAGCATTGGTGAGAGAAGAAGATAAAGTTCAAAGACCAGTGTATTACGTGAGCAAAAAATTGGCGGCAGCAGAGCGTAATTATCCAAGGATAGAAAAGTTGGCGTACAGTTTGCTGATTGCCTCTAGAAAGCTTCGACATTATTTTCAGGCTCATCCCATCACCGTGTACACTGATCATCCACTCAAGCAAGTTCTATAGAGACCAGAAGCGTCTGGGAGACTACTCAAATGGAACATTGAGTTGAGTCAATTTGATCTGAACCTTCAGCCCCGGCGGTCAATACGGGGGCAAGTGATAGCTGGTTTCATAGCAGAATTTACTGTCCCGGAGGAAGATATAGCGAACGAAGAAGCTGACCCCCCAAAGTTACTTCTCGATCCCAGTGCCTGGAGATTGTATACTGATGGTGCTAGGAATGACAAGAGATCCGGCGCTGGAGTAGTGCTTGAAACTCCTGAGAAACGGCTGATATCCTATGCTATCCGGATGGAGTTTCACGCCACTAACAACGACTCCGAATATGAAGCCCTGATAGTCGGGTTAAGAATCGCAATGGAGTTGGAAATCACAAAGTTGGACATATTTTGCGACTCCAAGTTAGTTGTAAACCAGGTCACTAGAAAATCTCATGTCAAAGGCCCAAGATTGATTTTATACTTGGAGAAAGTGAAGGAGTTGCTGAACGGCTTCGATCACTACAGCATATCTCACATTCCACGGTCAGAGAACCAACAGGCAGATAAGTTGGCAAAGAAGGCTAGTTCCGACGATCCTGAAGAGAACGGGCTAGCCCCAGTTGAAGTACTTCGGTCTCCTAGTATAGATCAGATGGAAATTGATTCGGTACTAGAGACGGAACCAGAAAGGGAGTCATGGATGACCCCTCTAAAGAATTTCTTGATGAATGGAACGCTTCCTACCAAGAAGAGCGAGAGTCGTAAAGTGATTCGTAAAGCTTCCCGATACGTTCTGCAAGGTGGGGTCCTTTACAGACAGGGATTTTCGATGCCCCTTCTCCGGTGTATAGCTCATGACGACATCAAGCATGTACTGCAGGAGGTACATGAGGGCGAATGCGACGATCACACTGGAGGGCAAACATTGGCAAAAAAGGTGTTGCGGCATGGTTATTTCTGGCCTACAATAAACAAAGATGCGGCGAAGTACGCATGACGGTGTGATGCATGCCAGAGATTTTCAAAGATACCTAGGGCACCTCCTAGTCAGTTAAAAACAATGACGAGCCCATGGCCTTTCGCTATGTGGGGAATTGATATCATCGGAAGTCTCCCCATTGCTAAGGGCGGAGCGAAGTTCGCTATTGTAGCTGTAGATTACTTCACTAAGTGGGTCGAGGCTGAGCCACTGACTACAATCACAACCAAACGAGTGATCAATTTCGTCGTTAGAAACATCATCTGTCGATTTGGGATTCCAAAGATTGTTATAACTGACAACGGAACTCAGTTCGATAGCACTGAATTCAGAGACTTCTGCCAGAAATACCACATTGAGAAACGGTACACCTCTGTGGCGCATCCGCAGTCGAACGGATAGGTCGAAGCAGCGAATAAAGTGATTAAGTCCATTCTGAAAAGAAGACTGAAACGGGCCAGAGCCATGTGGGTTGATGAATCACCCTTAGCACTATGGGCCTACAGGACAACGTATAAATCGGCAACAGGACATACCCCATTTTCCCTTGCTTTTGGAGCAGAAGCAGTCATCCCGGTTGAAATAAAAGTACCTTCTCACCGAGTGACTTATTACGATCCGATGACTAATAACGAATTGCTCCTTGAATCCCTAGATATGATCGAAGAAAAGAGGGACGAAGCAGACCTGCGTGCCTCGTGATGCAAACAACAGGTCGCCCGATACTACAACAAAAAGGTTCGAGCCCGAACCTTTGAACCCGGAGACTTGGTTCTGAAGCGTGTCTTTCCAGCCCCAACTCATATGGGTGCGAAGTGGGAAGGACCGTACTCCATTCTGTGCAAGCTTGATAATGGAACCTTCAAGCTAGCAACCGTAGATGGAAAGGAAATCCCCAGAGTGTGGAATGCCCAACATTTACGGCCGTATCTAACGTAAAGATGTCAGATCTGTTCTTTTGCTTTATTAAGGACCATGTACAAGGCACGACTTGCCTAGAATAGTCCGATTTCTTAAGCAAAAAATTATAAAGTGGACGTAGGTCATGATTCGACCGAACCACTATAAAAATATTGTGTGTCGTTTACCTTTATTGCACTATTATTTATCTGCCTTTCTATTTTTATGGAAATTGCTGTGAACCATGCAACGATCACATAAGCGTATAATTATAGGTGCCTTCCATCAGAATGGAATGCAATCACTAGTCAAAACTCTGAGGGTGCGATAAAGTAAATCATATCATTGATAGCGCTCTAACTCTCCAGAGCCGAGAGAGAGCATAACAGACATGAAGGCGATGTCCGTAAGTCATGGCGGTGTACCATGATCAGAACCGCCTTGACGGAACTCTAACCTCGGCGACTGCCAGGAGAGTATAAAAGCGTCTCCGATTGAGCGCTGAGAAAGAGCTCTTACCCCGCTGAAGGATCGGGGAGCGACAGAAATGCTGAGCTTGAACTCTAACCTCGACGACTGCCAGGAGAGTATAAAAGCGTCTCCGATTGAGCGCTGAGAAAGAGCTCTTACCCCGCTGATGGATCGGGGAGCGACAGAATTGCTGAGCTCGAACTCTAACCTCGGCGACTGCCAGGAGATTATAAAAGCGTCTCCGATTGAGCGCTGAGAAAGAGATCTTACCCCGCTGAAGGATCCGGGAGCGACAGAACTGCTGAGCTCGAACTCTAACCTCGGCGACTGCCAGGAGAGTATAAAAGTGTCTCCGACTGAGCGCTGAGAAAGAGCTCTTACCCCGCTGAAGGATCGGGGAGCGACAGAACTGCTGAGATCGAACTCTAACCTCGGCGACTGCCAGGAGAGTATAAAAGCGTCTTCGACTGAGCGCTGAGAAAGAGCTCTTACCCCGCTGAAGGATCGGGGAGCGACAGAGCTGCTGAGCTCGAACTCTAACCTCGACGACTGCTAGGAGAGTATAAAAGCGTCTATGATTAAGCGCTGAGAACGGTGCTGGAGACTCAGCGCCCACAGGATCTCTATCCCATTGAAGGATCGGTGCGTAGATTATGACACGAGTCCGAACTCTGACCCGCAGATGGATCGGGAGAGTATCGAAGTGCCAAAAGCCGGGCACCGCAAGAACTCTAACCCTACAAAAATTTCCAAGTCCCCCATGTTCAGAAACAGGGGGAAACGTGCATGCAACTCAAATCAATCTTTAACGATTGATTGGGGATAGATATATGCATATGTGTATCTTGATGCGATACAATGCTGTTAAAGTCTTTTTGTTGCTTGAATGATTTGTGGTTGTAAGTAAATAATTTATGACTGAACATGAAAAGTTTATTAAATGCAGGTACACGATGATGCAAAAGAAATAAACTTTCATTCATGAAATGCAAGCCTAAACGTAAAAGGCAACCTAAAACAAAAGTGAGGGCCAGTCTCACAACTACATTTCATGGCCAGTGGGAATCTTAAAAACAAAACATAGACAAGCGGCAGTATCCTATTTACGTTTGGACTTTTTCTCCTTCTTCTGCTTTTCCAGCTCCGCCTTGTTAGTATCAGATTGATCGTCCTTCTTTCTCTTCCTTTTGTCTATAAGAGGAGCTGAAGGTTCATCCGAAGACTCCTCCTCATCCTTCTTTCTCTTTCTTTTATCAGTAAGGGAAGCTGGGAAATCATCGGGATTCTCAAAATGAAGCTATTTAGTGATCGATTTGGGCTGGAGTTTCAGAACCATCCCAGTTTTGGGGTCAAACTCCGAGATAGGAGCTACGTTCAAAGGCTCTTGTCCCACCTTCTTTAAAGCCAGCTGCTTTTCTTGCCTAGCCTTTCTTTTAGCCAAAGTCTCGTCGTCATCGCCTTCGACTTCTTTGGTACTAATGATATCCTCCTCATCATCTACATGGCGCCCATCCATATCTTTCAAGGCATCGATGGTTTCGTCATCCTTGGGAGCATCAGCACTGGGTGCTAGGAAGCCCTTCTCCGCTGTTGTACCTTCAGCCTGCTTCGGTATATCAGCACCGGCGCTAGGCGAGACGTCAATCTTCTCCGCCTCTGTCCTCTTCTCGACATCCTTGTCGACGGGCCCGCCACCTGTATTATGAGGAACACATGTTATTAATTCGATTGGTTGCTCCACCAGACGACGACAACTCACAATTGCTTTAACAAATTGTGGGAAAAAAATGGAGATACCTTCCGCTGATCCTCCATCCAGGCTAGCTGTAGAAGCTCCGACAACCATAGGAGTCAGGCCCAAAGGAATTAATGGATCATCAGGATTGTATTCCTCAACTCCGGAGGCCTTGGGCTCTACAGTTGAGCTCGAACCTTCGTCAATCTTGTTTTTGCCCTTAGCCAGGGCCCTCTCCTTTTCCATTTCTTCTTGAATTAGGCGCCGGCCTTCTGCCAAATCCTCGGGCTCGTTATCCCTCAGAATGGTCCTCATCAGCTCATCTTCGTCAATCTCTTCAACTCCTAATCTCTACTTCTCACCCTCGACGACGGTGTCCCATATGTTGGCTAAAGTGACGTGGTAGTCCGGGATCCACGAGATGTTACGGGTTTTGAGGACGTGGCCGAGGGAGTCAAATATCATCTCTTCAAACCCTTCGATATCCTTTTCTCTCTCGAGGAGCTTGTTGTTAGAAGCAGTAGCCATTTCAATGGCACTTTCTACATTCTTTTCTGCGTCTCTGCATCCGCGACTTGCTCATTCAGAATTACTTTCTCTCCTTCGGCCAAAGCTAAACTCTCCTTCAAACTCGCCCTTTCTTTCTCCCAAGCAGCTCTTTCGGCCTCGAAGTGATCCTGTGCTGTTTTCAATTCAGAGTTGGCCATCCTGAGATCTTCCACCTCTTTCTTCAATAACACTCGCTCTTTGCTATTAGAATCAAGCTCATTATGGAAACGTTGCCTGGCCTCCTCCAGCTCTGTTTTGTAAGCTCTAACGTCTCGTTGGGCCAAGGCAAGCAGAGATTGTGCATCCTCTAATTCCTTCTCCATTTTTTCCCTGGCCCTTTCATTGTTATCTATCTTCACTTTGGATCTGTGTGCTTCCATTTCAAGCGTGCGGATGACCTCTGAAAGATTAACAGCATGTTTCTTCATCACTTCATACTGCCTGGCTACATGGCGAATGTGCCCGATGACCTCAGTATCCCAGTTCCTAGGGACTGGTTCCAAGGCTGGAACAAACATCATCCTTTCGAAGAAGATGTTAGGGAATTGTTCTCGCAACTTTTCCAGCTTAGCCTGAGTCTCAGGACCATGGATGTAATCTCGTGACCCGGGGGCAACCAAATCTTGCTGGCTGGAAGGGACAATGTCAATTTTCTCCTTCTCAGAATCCTTGATTGGATCCTTGCTTTTATCCTTGGGCTCATAGTGTCTTTTTGATAACCTGCTGTGAGAGGGTGCACTCTTCGGAGGGGTTAATTCTTTGGAAAGTTGTTTTCCCCCTGTAGGTGGCACCGAATAACTGGGAAGCTTGCCAGATGTTGGTTTTGATGGAGACTGGGATTGTGAAGAAGTAGGCTTGTGAGAAAGGCCGCGAGAACGCTCAGGATTTGGATGAAGACTGGGTGTACCTTCACGGAGAGAGCGATAGGAATAAGATCACCTACGAGACATCTTCCCTGCAAAAGTAAAAAGAGCATATAAAACCCTGAATACTGTTGATATAAATGTGTGGGGTCAGGCAGTGCGTGTGATTTGTGCATCCCATATAATTCCCCCCTAACAGACCAGGGCCCGAAGTCAGGCTCATCTGAGTAGTTTCTCGTTCTCCAACTGGAACAGTTGTTTCCTAAGAAACAGGGAAAAATGGCTCCCCTTCAAAGTCTCCCTGTGTGTATACATCATCAGCAAAGGAATTTTGCTCAGCTCTTTAAATAGTTGTTCTTCTGTTAAATCATCGGGAGCAGCAGGTTCAATCGGAAGAGAGGCCCTTGAGGGGAAACCCCCCGGAGAAACTGGGATTTCCTTAGACTTATCACCACGGGCCTCATCTCCTCTATATATGTTTAGGTCCTCGTCGTCCTGGATGATTATCGGGGAAGGACTCTTACGAAATTTAATTGTTTCTGCTGCCCGTGACGTTCCTTCTCCCTCCGTTGGGGGCACGTACTTGTAGGGTTTGCCGCCTGCACCAAGTCCAAACCTTATATCCAGAAGGCGATGCTTGTGAAGGTTCTCGTCAGTAATGCACTTCTTGATCTTTAGAAAATCGGATTTGCTTTGTAGAAGAAGAGACAGTCGATTATTGTATACCGAGCCTTCCGTCTTGGGAAAGGCGTGATCTGCTTAGAGAAAAAAAGAAGGGGCATGTTAATGCTTCGATTTCTTAAATAAGTTATTCAGTCAAAAGTTTAAAGTTTACTTGATTTAAGCCATCTTCTTGAACACCCAACTTGTCTCTTTATATAGAACCAATCGGCTTTGGGATCCCCTATGTTGCTATATCCGTCAGACAGAACCTTCCTATTCGCTACCGTTTCGAAGAAAGAGAAATTTGGGGCTGCCGAGGAGCGATGCTTGAAAAGATAAAAGAATTTTAAATCTTTAAATGTGAGCTCGGTATGCAGGATTTCCGCGTATGCGATATATAGAGTGTATAGAGCCGCGTAGGCATTGGGATGAAGCTGCATCGGAGCAATACCCAATCGTTTTAAGGTCTCAATGACGATTGGAGGAAACAGAGGAATAGCTCCTACCCAGCACATGAGTCGGCTGACTGTCATATACCCTTCCGGAGCTAAGTGAGGTCTATCTTCGCTGCCGGGTGTCCTCACATCATCCCTGGGGATCCCATGTCTCAAGCAAATTCTCTTAAGCTTTATGTCATCGAGTTTGGAAGCTAGAGAGTCTGTGAACTTCTCTATTTCTATTGCACCAGGGACTTCATCGGGAGCTCGGCCATCTACCTCTGATTCTTCATCAAGCGAGGTACTCTCAGACGGATTCGATTCTGTTTCTGCCTCATATTCGGATCCAGAATTCGCACCCTCTGGATTAGATGGAAGAACCTCGGGGTTGAGATGCTCATACACCTCGGGATCCGTCTCTGTGTCAGATCTTGAAGGGGAATGATTATCCGACATTACTGTTTAGGCGAGTAAACATGAGAAATAAAATTATAATTACCCATCCCCCTGTGTGTGCAAGTGCCGGTGTGTGCTTGTGCGTGCATTAAAGAAAAGTACGAAAGTCAACAAGATCGTCAAGATATTAGTCATCATATGCAGTCAAATTGTGCAGTTCAATTATGTTGTCATCCAGTCCAGAAAGCCCAACATCAAGGCTCTAGCCTAACTGTCCAGATTCTTGTTATAATAGTGTATTGTTTGAAGTTAAAAACATGTTTGGATCGTGGGTTGAAGACTCGTTTCGAGGGGTACGATTGGATCGCGGGACGGATGGATCGCTCTCATTCAGGTCGCACTCACTGGAATCGTATGCATCCTCGGATCGTGAAGCCGTCACCTCTTGGAAGGCAACATCGGTTCGTGATACCTCTTCGGATCGCGAGATTGGGGTTCGGATGGTGGCATATGGCTGGATTCACGAGACAAGAATGAATCAGAGACAGACGCTAACTCCCAGGAGTGCTCCGGATCGGGTCGCTATATGCTTGTAGCGATCCGCTCCCTCATCACCGCGATTCGCTGCTTGCTCTCCAACTCCAACTCCTTCCATTTACTCCCTCCACGATCCGCTCCTTGGCCACTGCCACGATCCGCGCCTCCGCCATCATCACGGTCCCTTGTCTCGCCACTGACCTTCTTTTATTTCCTCTTTCCTCCTCACCCACGATCCGTGCCCAAACCTCGCTCACGATCCGACCTGCTCAACTCCTCACCCTTCTTCTTCTTCCTCCTCCAGTCTCCTCTCCACCTCCGAGCTAAAATGACGAGATTAATGGCTCCTCATCGTCCTTTAGAGCCTTGACCACCGACAAAACTCTCCATTTTCCCACTTAAACTAGTCAAATCGGAAGGAAACAAAGGGGGGAGATGCGTTGGAGCATTTCTAGCAAGATTACCTGTTTGTTTTACTTTTAAACGAGAGAAGGAATTGCGAACTGAAGATTGGAAGAAGAAGTTGAAGTCTGGCGGCGGCGAAAAGAAGAAGGGAAAAGAAGGAGGAAGGCTTGGTTTATATAGGGAAAGCAGTGACCATTCGCCTTCTCCTTTTTGTCTTACTCGATCCGAACGGGCCGCGAATCAAGGCCCATCAGGCTTCATGAAGAAGCCCGCTCGATCACTGGATCGTGACGAAGGATGTACTTACGGATCGCGGTGACATGGAGCGATCCGACCAAAAAAAAAAAGAGAGAAAGAAGGGAGAAGAAAAGGAAAGTTCAGAAATTTACCTGGTACACACGACAATGAGGTCTCCAAAGATTCCAAGAAAAGAATTGCCCAATGAACGAGAAATGATCGAAGACTGTACCGACATTTATACTCGTCAAAAGATACGACCTTTTTGAAGTGACTAGGTTTTTCGGACAGGCGCGACTATTTGATTGCACCGCTTCACGAGAAGACATCTCTGCAACTTCGAAGCATGTTC
Organism: Allium sativum; assembly: GCA_030737875.1. Lineage (NCBI taxonomy): Eukaryota > Viridiplantae > Streptophyta > Magnoliopsida > Asparagales > Amaryllidaceae > Allium > Allium sativum. The sequence goes on along the minus strand of CM060915.1, from coordinate 971,355,831 downwards.
CATCCTCGATAAAACATACTTCGAGGGGGCAAAATGTTGGCTAGCTTTTTGACCAAGCCACCAAGGTTCACATACAAGAAGGAAATACGATGCTCCATTTCTCTCAGTCTTCAGAAATCTGGTCATAGTTGCTCAGCCCTTATCGGATCGCTACGCACCCCTCGAATCGCTACCAGCTAGCACGAACCGAACCACCTACATCAGACCGATCCGATCCCTCCTCAGCGACTCGACCCGATCCGACTTCATCACAGAAGGCGCAGCGAAGCCACTGACTTGTTCAAGCGCGAGCTAGTCTTCAGCGATCCGAAAAGAATGGATCCAGCGACACGTGTCCATAACTGTCATATTGACCAATTCCTCCTCATTACTCGGTCCGATCCGATTTTCTCTGGATTTACGCCACGTGTGACCACGAACCGCCTGACAGAATCAGCTATAAATAGCCCAGAGATTGGCATTTTTGAGGACCTTTTTGGCAGTATTGAGCACTGATTCCACCATTACTGTCATACCACTATTTCTTATCAGTTTTACTTCGAGATTACTGAGAAAAATCATAATTGTAAGAGTGAGTTTGAGAGAAATTATTGATTGTACTAGCATTCAAAGTATAATCGATAACATATAAAGTGGACGTAGGCTCGTTAACGCCGAACCACTATAAATTCTGCGTGTTTTCTGCCTTTTCTTCATTCTCCAGTTATAATTCTCTAAGAATCAGGACAATTTGGGTGTTAGGTCCAAATTTTGATCTAACATATATATATGAAAATTATATATTTGAAAAGCTAATCAATTAATTGATTGCAGGTTGTGATGTGTGATTATTAATTTAACTAATAAAAATATTGGAATATTAAAACCAACACGAGAATGAAAGGTGAAATAAGACAAATCAAAAATATTAGCCCCCTTGATAAAATCCTAAAATATTATGTAGGATATGGATGACAATGGCTTATCTGGAACTAAATTCTGGATGACTCCAAAACAAGAAAGAAGGGCTAACCAATAAGCAATAAAGGAAAGGGTGTTGGACTTAGGAACACGCATGGGTGTTCATTGTTATAAATGTAAATAGGAAGGACATTATGCAGTTCTATGTCCTAAGAAAAAGAAGAACAAGAAGAGAGAGAGATAAGAGAGGACATAGTTTGTTTCAAGTGCAAACAGACAGGACATTTTGTAGATAAGTGTTCATAAGTAAGGTAAAAATCCAGAAACCTAGGAAAAGAAAAGAAGTGCTTTCGATGTAAAGAAGTAGGGCATGTATCCTGAAAATGCCCATTAAAGGAGGTAGATAAGTAGCTCAAAGGAAAGGAGCTATCTACTTTGGAAGTGGGCATGATTTCCTAGGAAGTTAAGTTCTAATATAAAGAACTAGGATTTTGGATACATGTATGTATGTATGCATATGTGGATGGTTGTATTAACGTATGGTTATTTATGTTGTGACACTTTTTGTTTTAAAATATATCAGTATTTTATGATAAAACCAATGTAAGAACGAGTAAATGAATTGGGTTAAGTTAATTTTTGCGATATTGCTAAATTGAAAATTGATTGGAATTGGATATATGTACATGTATATATTTATATTAGACAGGTTGTTGAGTAAATATTGAGTAGAGGATTAAATTGCGTGCCCGACAAACAGGTGCACCTTAATGAGTTGGTTGTGTAATTTTATTTATTATATAAACTACTATGAGTGAATTTGGATGCGCTGTGATGGTTGTTCTATGTGAGATTAAAAACTTATGCCATAGGATAGCAAAAAATAAATTATGAACTATACTGCATGGCATACCACATGAAGACAACATATCATATCATATTCCATATAATCATTTAGTGCTTATACGACGAGGTTTGGATTTCCATACGGACGAGATGCTTGTATGGCGATGGCTGAATTACAGGTTGAACCGAAGAACGATTATGGACTTAATAAAATACATATAAAGGTGCTCCGGGCAGGATTTAATAAAAACCCTACACAGGTCTGGTGATGACAAAAATTCACGTCTCTCTTGTTTTTAATTAAGGCACATGGATTATATTAATTTTCCAACACTAGGGCAAGGTATGAGATTTTGACATTTTTGCGCGTCTCCCTTGGACATAGATATGTCAAAAAAATTGTGTATGCTTTTTATTGATTTATTGGGTGCCTAATACGGCCCAATAAAATTTTCAAACCCTCCCCGTACAAAGGAGGTTATGGCGATTTTTTTTGAAAATTTAGTGTAATAACCCAGAAAATCAGAACCAATTTAAAATTTTTAATTTGACAATTTTAATGAATTTTGAATATTTAAAATGATTTATTTTAAATAATAACAACTATAAATTGATTTTGAATAGAATTATAACATATATATTTATATAAATCGAAGTTAGAATATAAATATTTATTTAAATTATAAAAGGAATTAAAAATGGCACGGTAGTTTGAAATTTCGATTTCAAATGAATGTACATGATTCAAAATAAACCGGATTTTAGTTAAACCAGAAATATTAGAATCTATTTGAAAATATCTTTCCAACGAATCTGAAAAGTCCAAAATTCATAGCGGGAATAAAAAGTTATGCCCAGTTTAAAATTCAGAATAGTCATTATGGAAATATTGCCCTTAAAAATAGCGATTTTGCAAACGACCTCCGTTTTCGACGAGACAACTTTTGTTGGAGTCAGAATGTCAAGTTATTGCTATATTCCAATTTTCATAATTTTTGAAATCAATATGTGAGCTTGGTGAATTTAAACGTGTTTGGCACTTTCAGTTTGAATTTAATCGACTGTAAAATGACCATTTTCAAACGTTCTTCAAATTCGACGAAATTAGTTTTGTTAGGACCGTATTGTCAAAACTTAGCCAGGTTTATTTTTTTGGAATTTTTGAGGTCCGTATGTGGCCCCGATAAATTGAAATGTACGTTTAAATTAAATATATATTGATTCATATTGTAATTTAAATGAAAACTGATCGAAACAATTGAATTGGCCTACGAAACATATCCCATTGTGTTTGAAATGGGGTGATTAGCTAGGGACCATAGGCGGTGGGTTCAATTTGGAGTTCAGAATGTTAAACCTCGAGATTTGGAAATAAAATGAATTAAATAGTAAATATATATACCTATATATACTCATTGGACCGGTCAAACCCTAATCTTCCTATTTCTCAAATGTGATAACCAGTAACTTCCCCGGTAAGGAAAGCACGAATTGCTTTGAGGACAAGACGAATCAGAACGTAAACAGAAGAACATTTCATTGTTAATTACAATAACTCCATCAGAACACAAGAATATACAGAGTATGAATAAATATTACACATTTGATAAATATCATAGATTTAAATACAATACTGCAGCAGAAAATAATAATACAAAACATAACTGAAAGAGATACACGGATACATAGCTTTTCGAATATCACTTCAGCTATAAACCAGGATCCTGTGAATATGAATCTGCAAAACCAAAACTACTAGCTGCCCGTGTCGAAAATAAGGGCACCCAGAGTTTAGGTCAAAACAAAAAACTCCAGTCAGTCATGTGACTGGTGTGAGAACTAAAACAGTTTTTAATCTTTATTTTTAAAGTTAGGTAAATCAAGGGACCACGCTGTACAACACGGAACGGGTTTCCTCCCAAGAATACCAGTGCATAAAACAAACAGCGCAATGCTAAATAAAGAAAAATGAAGCTATTATAAGACCCAGGTCCCATCAAACAATGCAACGCAAGCCGGAGGATAGGGTTTTCCCTTATAATAGCCAAACATGCTTAGTATGTTTAAAACAAATCATTTGATACTATTATAAGTATATAGTGTCAAAACAATTTCAATCATAAATATCAATCATAGACGACATGGGTACCATATATCATGTCGCCATACTAGGCTCTACAAATAAAACCGCAATGTCACGTATTGGAAATTGGATTTCATCATGAGTCGAGGCAAGGGGCAAGCTCCTCTCCATTTCAAGGCACTCTAGCAAATGTCTCAGGACCACACACAGCGATCCCTTGGAACCTCCAAGGCCGGTCCTCTCTTACTTTTGAGGATTGGCAATTCCTGAACACACGTTTCCCGGTCCTATAGGACCTATATAATGGTCTGTACGTCGGCTCACATAGTGCCAGCTATCGACCATATTTTCGAGGCGCCTCGCATTCCAACAACCACACAGGTAAAAAGTATATAAATGTCAAGGCTGGTAGGTCACTGAAATCACCTATAGCTAGAAAGAAACGTCGTGCACTCCTTGGGTCCTTATCCCATTTTTGACTCATACCGAGGTGTGAGGCTCGCGAATTAACGCCATACACAAAGCTGCGCCACACAGGCCGTGCTTTGATCATCAACCACAAGACTTTGCTTTTCAACAGAAGCCTTGATCATTTGCCACTTAGGCATGCCACACAGGCAATTCACTTTATGCGACTGATGTCCATCGATATACAACCTCTGAGCTCGTACGTCTCAGAGAAGGGCGTTAAGCAAGAGAATAAATTCTCCGCCGCCAAATAGATGTATATTTAATAGAGATCAATCAACACAGAATAAAATCCAATGTCAAACACACAGTCCATTTACAAGTTCGTTCTGGGTCTGAACGAAACCGGAGGCACTTTCCTCGCATATCCATCGATCTCCAAGTACGTCTGGACGATCACCAACTGATTCCCTCCTCTTGGGTGTATAGCCCAATCAAGATCATCAATAATCATCCAAACGATGTGAAGACTTCCGGTCTTCAACCACCGTCTTCATCTTCGACTTATCGTCGAATTGGTTATTCAGAATAGGTATAAACCCGGTCCTTCCGAATAACCCACGTATATAATAAACAAGTGTTACACAAACACAACAAATGCCTCATTCCAATTCAGAATATTCTTTTATTCAAAATTTTCACATTCTTATGGAAAGTTTCCCATTAATTTTATCAAAGATAAATTCTTCTAAATTTATTCTTTAATCTCCCCTTGGATATCACTTCAAACCATATTATGGTTTTCCAAACTAGTCGGGATTAGCGAACCACACCGAAGTAATTATTTATTTTATTTCCCAATCCCAACCTATTCATCCCATGGAGAAAAACTGGTAATACTCCATATCTAACACCACGGTGTTATCGGTAAATATTAATTACCATTAAACGTTTAAATCTAATTAAAGATTTAACTATCGCTTTGGAGCAAAACTGGTGATACTCCATTCTCGATCATTCCAATCTAATTAAAGATTCATTAAAACTCCACTTAGTTTTAATCTTCCCAAAAATCAATATCCTGTCTTTAACTGGGTTAAAGAACCAACGTCATCTAAAGCACGGTTCACAATAAACCCAAAATCACATTCCATTGTTAATTGGGTTAAAGAACAGGTGTTATTCAAAACACCGCTCACAATAAACCCAAAAACCAATTTAAATTCAATTCCAATTAAATACTAATTAACTGGACAATTTCACTAAATCTTAATTAAAAGATTTATTCTGTTCTAAACTGGGTTCAAAAACAGTGTTATTTAAAACACCATCCACGACGAACCCAAAATCCCATTTGATATTAAATACAAGGCTCTGAATAGAAAATATACATGCTTATATTCAATATCAAATTCTGAAACCAACAAATATCGTATTGGAAATAACGATATAAAATATATCTGTCTAATTTCCATAACCATATCTGTATAATCACGAAATCCAACATCGAAATATCCCGAAGATAATTTTGACTCAAATCTATTCCAGTTCACGTATTGGAAATTCTGATTATTTTTAAAACGAGTTCAAATCCAATTTTATTTATTTAAAAATAATTGGATTTTAATTCTAGTTCAAAACTAGTTCATTTCGATAAAAATGTACTTTTATCCTTTCAAATGTGGAATTTTTCATCCCAATTCTTCACAAATCATTCCTTATGATTTTACACAAATTATTACTATTTTTAATAATTTTATCAAGGCCCGTACAGTCGATTTCCATCAACGGCCATCAAACTGCACTTACAACGACCTTTTCCAAATTTTATTTGGACATAATTCCAAATCCAACCGATAGATTTTTAATCTCCAATATTCGTTAGAAAGCTATTTTCGATACAAACCCAACGGTTCTGGTTTTAGGAGAATCCGATGGTCGGATCTCCCGTAATGTCCATTCGAAGTCAATGGTCGAAATTCATGAACTGCCGCAGCGCGGTGCGTTCTATTCAGGCCATTATATAATATATATATATATATATATATATATATATATATTGTCGATTTCCTTTTAAAACGTATTTTATAAATCGTTTTAAATTCGTTTTCAAAGCAATTTCAACTTCATATTCAATTTCAAATCAAAGTTGAATATTTCATATCATTAATATATAAATGATAATATTTTCAAAACGTTATATTTTGAAATCACTTCCTTTTTATATATTCATTACAAAAACGAATATAATCGATATAAATATCGTTCACGTCAAAATAGCGCATCTCTAATCAACACGGCTTTATATATTTCAATAACTTCGTTATTATGTTCAACAAATGAATATTTATTCTATTCAACACATGAATATATATTTTTCTTTCAACACATGAATATATATTTTTCTTTCAACACATGAATGTTTTCAACACATGAATATATATTTTTCTTTCAACACATGAATATATATTTTTCTTTCAACACATGAATATTCTCAACACATGAGCATCGTCAACACATGACTATTTTTGTTATTTAATATATTTTGTAAAATTATGATAGAGATGTAAATTTTATTGTTAAAATATTTTACTCAACACATGATAAGTTTCAACACATGAATATTCTCAACACATGAGCATCGTCAACACATGACTATTTATTCTATTCAACACATGAATCTTTATTTTATAATATTCTTTATTTTTCCAATTGGAATGAGGCCAAATCAATTACCATATAATGTTAATTATATGGATTCCATACAACACATGTATATAATAGCAACGATAAATAATCAACCATCATCCAAAGTGCACCCCACAACTACATAAGCATTAAATATAACTAATTAACGCCCATACAGTCTGTCAATCAAACGATCGACATACCACTAAACAATTGGGATTAGTGTACGTCAAATATCATCCCAACACCCATGTGGGGTTTCAGTCCACAAACACCGAATATTATTCGTGTAGATAGGTGACGCATAAAATTTATCATCCCAATCAATATCCTTCAAATAGGTGTACAAAAACCAACCGTCCGGTTTGTAAATGAATATTTATTTATTCACATTCACGTTAAAAATTATATTTTTAACAATAATTAATTTGTTTCAACACATGAATGTTTTATTATGCATTTCATATCAACATCACAAATCAACTTCACAACACAACAAACAAGCATACAAGTCGCCTATGGTCTGTGGACGACGGGTGCTGCTAAGCACCGTCTGCATCCTAGTATATAATTTTAACTAGAAAACAAGATTTAAAGTGAGAAGTTCTCACCGACTAGCTAATCCAATACCACGACTTTTCATATGTAGAAATCTTCGTCGTGCTCGCCCTTTTGTTAATTTCATTATCCGTAGCCACTACATATATAAAAATCACATTTTTATTTTGTTGTCATGTATATATAAAAATCACATTTTTATAACTACGCTATATGGATAAAAATTCTATTTTTATACCGCTATTATATAGATAAAAATTCTATTTTTACACCGCTATTATATAGATAAAAATTCTATTTTTATAACAGTGTTTACATAATAAAACCATATTTTCCTCTCGCCATTCTCTATATAAAAATCATATTTTTATATCTCAACTACATATGTAAAAATCACTCCTTTACACCGCTACTTCCATGATAAAAATTATATTTTTATCTTGCTAGTAATATAATAAAAATTATATTTTTATTAATCTACATAAATAAAAATCATATTTTTATTCTTCCTATGATATAAAAATCATATTTTTGATTCACTACATATATAAAGATAATATTTTTATATTCTCTACTATATAAAAATCATATTTTTAATACTTTTACTTTATAAAACTCATATTTTTTTCCTTTCTATAATATAAAAATCATATTTTTATTCTTTCTATAATATAAAAATCATATTTTTATTCTTTCTATACAATGAAAATTATATTTTCATACTCTACATACAATAAAAATTATATTTTTATCGTATTAAAGATCATTTCTTTTTATTTCTAAAAACCTAGTCTTTTCATTTCTAAATTGACCACATAAAAATCAGATTTTTCTTTCTAATCTAAACACATAAAAAATCTAGTTTTTAACCCGTTTTTATAATTAAAACTGAAAAATAATGATAATAAAGAAATGTAAATAAAAATTAAAACTCATTGTGATATATCGAAAGGACGGGGTGAGGTTTCCGTTCAGGTGGCCGGAAGGGGTCGTTGATGCGGTGGTGGGGACCTGGGGAAGGCGCGGCGGCGCTGTGGTGAAGGGGGTAGCGTTCTAGGGTTGAGGGGGGTTTGGGTTCGTGAAAGGGGCTCGTGGTCTCGCGTGGAGGAAGAGAGAGGGAGGAAGCGGAGGAGGGCGCGGCGATCGAAGGTGGGATGGGAGGGGTGCTCGTCGGCGGTGGCGCCTGGAAGGGGGGCGACGCGTTTCCCATTTTTTTTTGATTTTGAAAATGAACAGGTGGGGCTGAGAATATAGAGGAAGAGAGAGAGGGTTTTTTATTTTTAATTTATTTAATTATTTAATTTCAAAAAGCAGCTTTTAATTTCGACCTCGAAATCGAACCCACCACCTGTCGCCCATAGCTAATTACCCCCATTCCGAACACAATGGGATATGTATTGTAAGCTGATTCGGTCGTTTCGATCAGTTTTCATCAAAATCAAAATATAAATCTATATATTGAATTTGAACGCATATTTCAATTTGCCGGGGCCACATACGGACTCTAAAAATTCCCGAAAAATATTTTCTTGCTTCGTATTGACGATATGGTCCCAACAAAACTAATTTCGTCAAATTCTGAGATCGTTTGAAAAATGACCATTTTCCAGTCAATTAAAATCAACTGAAACTGCCAAAATACGTTTTACTTCGCCACGCTCACACATTGATTTAGAAAATTATGAATTTTGAAACCTAGCAATAATTTGACATCCCGGATCCAACAAAAGTGGTTTCATCGAAAACTGAGGTCGTTTGCAAAATTTTCATTTTTAAGGGCCAGAATTCCATAGCGTTTATTCTAATTTTCAACTGGGCATAACTTTTGATTCCCGCTATGAAATTTTGATTTTTCGGATTCGTTGGAAAGATATTTTCAAATAGATTCGAATATTTTTGTTTTCGCTAAAATCTGGTTTATTTTGAATCCTGTACATTCATTTGAACTTTAAAATCGAATTTTCAAACTACCACGCCATTTTCAATTCCTTATATAATTATAAATAAATATTTATATTCTAACGACGCTCTATATAAATATATACATCTATTTCTATTCAAATTAAATTTCTCGTCACTATTATTTAAAATAATTCATTTTAAATGTTCAAAATTCATTAAAATTGCCAAAATAAAAATTTTAAATTGGCTCAGATTTTCCTGGTTATTACAATCCCCCCCCCCACTTAAAACTTTTCATCCCCGAAAAGGAACGAAGCTAAAAGTTGTTTAAATAACCAACTCAACTTTTATTATTTTCTTTACAGCTTAAGTTCTTCAACTTTTCAGTTTCTAAGAACTTTTCAAATTTTTCAAAAATTTGGCTAACACCCTAAATTTTCGAAAAATTTCGCCATAACCTCCCCTGCACCAAGGACTTCGGGATATATAGCCTCCCATGGCCCTCATCAGTCCAAAAGTAATAGAAACAGCCAAGCGGCTCATAAAATCATCCAAACCCAAGAAATTAGTAAACATGTACCTATTTGTCGGGCAAACAATTTTATTCTTTTGCTCTAGCCTCCTTGCTATGACCTGTTCAATGTAATTACATGCATATGCATGCAATTGTAATCATTTTCAATACAGTTCAATATTCGGTTCAATTTGGCTAAAGGTTCAACCTTTAATTAATCAAACAATAATCAAACAACACAACCAGCAATCAATTAGTGAATTAACGTTTCAAATTCATAATTTTGATAGATACACAGAAAATCATGTTTTTGATGCCAAATCACAACAATAAACCTATCTAGTTTTGGTTCTCACACCAGTCTGATGGAAATATATAGATATCACACCTTCGTCACTCGAAAATAAATACTGGTGATGGTATACTTCATCATCAGGACCATGTCCGGGTGACTAGAGTGTGATTCTATGTAACACCCCGTAATTCTACAACACTAGGATTCATAAATCAAGGCAGAATTAAATTTTAAAATCAAAATCAAGGGAAACGGGCTGCGCCATTGCGTTCGTCTCGGAATTCTACATGAAAATGAGTCCGAGTTTGCGAGAATCAGAGTCCGTATGAAGGAGATGTGACCCTCCGAAGTTTCAGAATTCGATTTAAAATTCGAACAGGTCAGAAATGAGTTCAAATTCGAAAAACAAACCCAGATTGGGCTGGGCGGGAAAATTCCCGCCCAGGACCCAGGTCGACTGGGTAGTCGACCTGGGGGGTAGTCGACCTAGGGGTCGACCCTCCTCCCGCTTTTTCCAGTTTTCTGAACCTGGTTCGTTCTCCTGTATCCGGACGCCATTCTGACCAGATTCGTCCGCCTAATCCTATATAAACAGCCTTAGTCTCCTTCTCTATTCACAATTCTTTTCTATCCTTATGCTGCCTCTGAGAAAATGTATAAATAAATAATAAGAAAATAATACGAAGATCCAAGACGAGGAAATGCTGCTAAAGACTTTCAAGAAGAGGTTCAAGTCAAGCAAGGATTCAAGTGATGATTCAAACGACTGTTTTTCTACGAATCTAATCTAATCTCTGTAAGTCAGTTATTTTTAGAATTGAACATTTTCTCTATTCGTTACATGTAATTAAAGGAATAAAAGAGTATGCCAATTCTTTCTATTCGAATTAGTGCTTATTTCTTTGGGAATAATTAAGAACTGTTATGATTCGATGAACATTGCCTATGACTATGAACATTGCCTATGACTGTGACTGTGACTATGAGAATTATTTCCTTGACTAAACCTAGGCCTTTGATTAGAAAACATAAACTATTGCCTATGACATAACAAGGACAACTGTGATTAAACACCTATGATTCATGACTAGGAAAGTGTTGCTTAAGTTTTGTGACTATGAAATTGGGTCTAAACCCAATTATCTATTCTGTCTATTCTTGGTTTTCTCTGGTTTTAGATCTTGGGAATTTACCTATTAAGTTAGGTCTACCCATGTTTATCTATTCTGTCTATTCTTGGTTTTCTTTAGTTTTAGACCTTGGGAATTTACCTATTGAGTTAGGTCTACCCATGTTCTTGAACCTATACTATTCAACCCTTTTTATGTCATAATATTACCATGCCTGTGAACTGTCATCTTATGCCAGTTATTATGCCTATCTTTTTCGTAGCATCTTTGGTTCATTCCCTATTTTCTACGAATCTAGATTTATTTATAATCTAGGTTGAATCACGATTATACGAACGGTGGGAATACGATTTGGGCAAAATATGAAATTTACTAAAAACGTAGTTATAAACTTGGAAATTGGCATAAATTGGGAACATGTATTATGGCATGTTCATAGAAATGAAAATTGGAGAAATTTGACTTGAGTTATAGGATGTGTAACTTGAATCTAGTATTGACTTGTAAATCTAGCATTTACATGAATTGTGAACTAGAGTAATAAGTCTAGTTTGAACTGTAATTAGAATGTTAAATCAGAATTGGATTAGCTAATTTGGCATATTGGCATAAATTTGAAATTGGCCATAATTGTGAGTAATTGTCATGTTTGACAAAAATCATGGTTAGTGACACTTAATTAGGTATAGTTTACATACCAAAAAGCATAAATATGATATAGAGGGGAAAATGGGCCATAAGAATAAATGTTGACAATTTACATTAAAAGAGTAATTAGGAAATAAGTAAATTAGGAATAATTTACTTATAGAGTTTGTCCTAAATGAGAAAATGTAAATTTATACAAATTAAAGGTTTGTTAACGACATCTCTTTTAATAACACACCAGAAAGTTCTAGGGTGACAGAGAGGATAGTGTCTAGGCTTGGGTTTGGAAAATACAAGTTTCCTGCTCTCCCTGGCAATCCCTAACTGATCCGACGGACGGGATGGTTACTTTCAAAACCTGATTTGAAAATTAATCAAAACCGTTTGAACTTAGAAAACACGAATATGCCTAACCCGAGGTTAGACTGAGTTGCGATGTAAACCTGCCCGGAACCAACCGACACATCCAGTAGTCGCAACAATATCTGTCTAATGTGAGTGGTCGCGGCTTTAATTTATTTAGTTAAGGCTAGAACAAGAATGGTAGGGTTAAGTTAACTAAGACACTTAACCAATTCAACATGATAACCATACTGGTGGGTGGGGTTAGGTTCATACAGTTAAGCTAGAATGGAAGGGTTAAGTCCATAGGAACACTTAACCAACTTAGCACAGTTAAGCTAGAATGGAGGGCTAAGTCCATAGGGACACTTAACCAAACTCATGGTAACAAGACAAGATTTGTGGGGGTTAAGTAACTAAGAAAACACTTAGCCAAATTAACATGTTAACTAGACTAGAAGGTGGGGTTAAGTAAAGTTAATACACTTAGCCAAATTAACATGTTAACTAGACTAGAGGTTGGGGTTAAGTAAAATCTAATACCCTTAGCCAATTTGATATGTTAGCTGGGCTAGACCGTAGGGTTAAGTAAATTTGAACACTTATCCATTAGATTGTGATAAAGGAATGGGGTTAAGTCTAAAACATGAAGGGATAATACTTAACCATTAATAACAGGTTAGTTAAAACAGACGGGCAAGGTTAAGTTAAAAAGGAACACTTAACCAGTACAGGATGAATAGGGTTAAGTAATAAGAAATACTTAACCAATATAACTTGGTTTGTGGTAGGGTTAAGTCAACAAGAGTTATTGAATACACTTAACCAGTTTATCGGGATAAATGGAGAGGGTTAAGTTAGCTTGAATTGACTAAGGACACTTAACCAATCCAAATTGGCGAGAAAGAGAACTAAGTAGTAAACCTTAGTTAAAAGGAGCTAAGTAGTAAACCTTAGTTAAGAAAACAACGATTTTGGAAACTAAGTGGTAAACCTTAGTTAGCAGAACTAAGTAGTAATTCTTTGTATAACACGGGAAGGAGCGAACGTCCGTCTGATTAAAACGAAGGCTCCAACGAATTGGGTTACGAAGCCCGAGGCTTCGAGGGGACGTGAGGGTACTCTTGGCATCCCTCTGTGAGGCTGCAGATGATCCTCCTGGGCTCACAGAGGTTAAGGTCTGCGGTAGAAGAACCAGGGGTATGCCTTGGTTGCAAAATATGGCAACCTAAAGACTAGGATGGACTGGCGTGATTCGGCGAGAAAACGGTAGCCCTGTGATAGCAACTCGTCGTCTACCATCCATCTTGAGTCAATCGAGATACGTGAAGCGGAAAGGCGGAGAACTCCAAAAGACCATATACTTGCTATCTAGTTATGGGTGAGGATGGCCATAGGATAGTAGGGCACCGGGGGCCTGCGTATAGTTCTCATTTTTCAAGGTGTGCCTTTCATTAGTTGAGGGAGGGGTTAAGTGGGACCATAGCCACTGGAACAAAAACAGACCTTAGCATCTGCATCGGCAGATATCTGAAAGCTCTCGACCGAGTTCTGTATTCCTTGATTTGCCCTGCCACAGGACTCGGGCCGCACATTACAGGACATATGCATCTAGACAAGCGATAACGATTCGCGATACATGCGTGGGGAAGTATAGGAACATATACCACTCTATGTAGTGTGTCCTAGACTTGGGGGCATCGTTCAACAGGTAGCATAATCCCTAGTTGGACTAGGTGGCATAAACCCTGAGTCCGAAAAGCGTTCAGCAGATGGCGTAAAACTCTAGTTGAATCTAGAAGGCACTTGGTAGAAAACCCTAGATTAGATCTTGGTAACAAATAATAAATGTATGCCAGAAGGCAATGGAAACTATAGGGATTGGGATCACGTTATCGTTACTAGTTGGGACACTAGTTAGGTGGTGTAGAGATCTAGAAACCAGTATAACAAGGAAATAGCGAAGCAGCGAAAGTACTAGAGCATATCCAGTTTATCTTATCTTAGCATATCTTGTGATTATCTTGTCTAATCTTGCTGACCCTATCATCATGGTGTTATCTTGTATTCCGTTAATTCATGTCATTTTGTTTTTCCATGTTCACATGCTAGAAGTTACTGAACTTACTCAGGCTTTATGTCTGACTCTGTTTTTCTGTGACGATCCCAAAATCCGAGGGGCGGTATTAAGGATAATAATTGGAATATAACACATTAATCATCATAGCAGAGAACAGATAATAGCAAAAACAATAAATAGAATAATTTTACATGGATATGACAACGGAATCACAACATGTAGGAACATCAGAATAGAATAGCGTGGGATATAACTTAGTAAATAAAAAGGAAAGTGATCAGTCATCATCGCCAGAGGCGGAATACATACATGCAGTGAGACATAATACGGGTATCAGTCTACATCGCCCAAGGCGGAATACATATACATATAGTAAGAAATACGGAAAGTAAATCAGTCTGCATCGCCAGTGGCGGGATCATAATATAAGTACAGTAATGGCGGAAAATGTCAAAGTTGTCTCTGTGAAGTAAGCCTCGCCATGAGCCAAAAATGCACTCTATGCAACAGTGCAGAGCCAAAAACAACCTATCACCTGTGTACTAGGCTGCCCGTGAGAAAATAAGGGCACCCGCGTTTGCAAAGTGAAACAAACAACGAGTCAGTCATAGGGACTGGTATGAGGAATCTATTTAACAGTTAAACAACAGTAATAGCAAATCATAGGACCACGCCACTTTCGCGGAACGGGTTTACTCCAGTGATTGCTAGTGCATTTAAAACAAAGTAAATACTTTTAAAACAACGCCATGCTTTTTGAAAGAATGAAGCCATTATAAGACTCAGGTCCCATCATACAATGCAACGCAAGCCGGAGGATAGAGTTTTACCTTATAAGGGCCAAATATGCTTGATACGTATAAAGCAAAATCATTTGATATTATTACTGGTGCATATATGTTTCAAAAATGAATAGCATCATAAATATCAATCATAGGCGGCATAGCTACCATCTACTATGTCGCCATACTAGTTCTACAATCGAGTCCGTTATTTCGTATTGGAAATTGGATTTCCGTCATGAGTCGAGGCAAGGGGCAAGCTCCTCTCCGCTTCGAGACACTCTAGCAAATGCCTCGGGACTACACACTCTGGGCAACCCCGGATGCGGCTGGGCCGGTCCTCACTTACGTTAGAGGATTAATTATGCCTGAACACACGTTTCCCGGTCCTTACAGACCTATAATCGAGGCGCCTCATTCCAACAACCACAAAGGTGAAAAATAGATATATATGTTAGGGCTGGTAAGTCACTGACACCACCATAGCTAGAAAGAAACGTCGTGCTCTCCCAGCGGTCCGTATCCCGTTTTGTATCCCGTTTTAAACTCATACCGAGGTGTGAGGCTCGCGAATCTACGAAAATACACAAAGCCAGGCCACGAAGACCTTACTTTGATCATCGTCCACAAGACTTTGCTTTGCAACAGAAGCCTTGATCATAGCATCTTGGCATGCCACATAGGCAGTCCACTCCATACGATTGATTTCCATCGATATATAACCCCTGAGCTCGTACGTCTCAGAGAAGGGAGTTAAGCAAAAGAATAAATTTTCCGCCGCCAAATAGATATATATTTAACAGAGATCAATCAGTATAGAACAAAATCCAATGTCAGACACACAGTCCATTTACAAATCCGTTCTGGGTCTGAACGAAACCGGAGGCATCACATTCCTCGCATATCCGTCCAATCGACACATACGTTCAGACGGCTACTACTTCCGTCCCTTTCCGGTAGCTACTCCGGTCAGGAACCTCAGCAGTGCCCATCCAACCGATACGAAGATCGTCGGTCTTGAATCGTCTTTGCATTTTCCAATTCGAATCGCTCGATAAATTATTTGAAATGAGGGTTAGCTCGGTCTTTTCAAATAATTCACGTCATTAGAATTTAAATCGATTCTTTTTATGGTTATATTATTCGACATCCATCTTTCGGTTCTTTAGTGTTATTTTCATGTCATACACATACAACCATCAAATATCAAACAATTCAAACCCAATTGGTTTATTTTCAATCAATGTTGCTTATAATATTTTATAACGATTTTTCGCCATTTTTATTTATTTAAAAATGGCCATATTTAATTAAACGACGTTTCAGGTCGTGTCGTGGCACTGGCGCTGTTTTCCCCTTAATTTGTTTTACACATATCGGAAAATCTAACCGTTGGATTTCTACAAAGTCTATATCAGTGGGAAGATATTCCCAAAGCGAACCCAACGGTTCCAGTTTCATGAAAATCCGACGGTCGGATCTTCCACACTAGTCGTTTGAAGTTACGGTTTCAAAATTCGAACTACAGCGTCGTTATTCGATTTAATTTAAATATATTTATATTTATATATAAATATAAATGATTCTGGAGCTGTTTTTCTTCAGATTTGAATTAAACATTCCAGACAATCCAATCGTTGGATTTTTACAAGGTTGGTGCCGTTGGAAAGATATTTCCAAGGCGAACCCAGCGGTTGCGGTTTCGGGAAAATCCGATGGTCGGATTTCTCGCACTAATCGTTTCAAATTACGATTCCGAAACACGAACTGCACGGCCTCTATTCCCTTTAATTATATTTATATTTATATATATAAATATAGTTCATTCTATTATTTCAACTATAGTTCATTCTATATTTTCAACTTCGTTTTCACTTCAAATATTTCACTAACGCCTTAATATTTCGAAAAATTTCGCCATAACCTCCTTTGTACGGGGAAGGGTTTGGAAATTTATTGGGCTGTATTAGGTACCCAATAAATCCTAAAAAGCATTCACATATTTATAGTGATATATTCTGGTGTTTACGGGGGAGTATGTACTGATAATCACTCCAGAGAATAAATTCTCGTCACCCCCGTTTCCGTGTGGAAATAAATAGTCCATGTGTCGTATCTAATAACTAGAGCGACGTGATTATTGTCAACTCCAGACCCGTGTGGGGTTTTTATTAATCTGGCAATTTATCGTTATATTTTATATTGTCCATATTAGTCATCAGTTCAACCTGTAGTATATAGTCATCGCCATACAAGCCTCTTGCTTGTATGGTAAATATTCCACCTCGTCACACAAGCTCCAGTTGCTTATGTGGAATATGATGAAGTATGCCTATCATCAAGAAGTATGCCATGTAGTGTAGTTCAAAATTAATTGTTACTATCTTATGGCGACGTTTATTATTTCACACAGAATAACCAGCACTCCGCATCCAATGGCATTCACAGGAGTTGATATATAAATAAAATTGCGCAGCCAACTCATCAAGGTTTACCTATTTGTCGGGCACGCAAATAATTTCTTTACTCTACAGCCAATCCATTTTTCCTGTTCAACACATGTATATATATGCAGAACAAAGCTAATAATAATATTTCTAGCAAACTATTATTTATTTCGACACGTGTGTATTTTTATCTAAGCGTATACATGGTAAAAGAAATATTTTTATCGTTAAAAATATTTATTCAACACGTGAATGTTTTTAACACTTCATATTCACAATAAAGGTGTAGTTTATATTGTCTATTCATTTTATTTTAAAATACGATAACATTCAACACATGAATTTCAACTCGACGAACAAATTGCAATTCAACACATGAATATTCTATATAGTTTGTATATATATAAAAATGTGATTTTTATCGCTAAAGCCATTTGTTTAAAATTCAAATAATATTCAACACATGAATCTCAACTCAACGAATGAATTACAACTCAACACATGAATATTCTATATATTTTGTATATATATAAAAATGTGATTTTTATCGCTAAAGCCATTTGTTTAAATTAAAATAATATTCAACACATGAATCTCAACTCAACGAATGAATTGCAACTCAACACATGAATATTCTATATATTTTGTATATATATAAAAATGTGATTTTTATCACTAAAGCCATTTGTTTAAATTCAAATAATATTCGACACATGAATCTCAACTCAACGAATGAATTGCAACTCAACACATGAATATTCTATATATTTTGTATATATATAAAAATGTGATTTTTATCGCTAAAGCCATTTGTTTAAATTCAAATAATATTCAACACATGAATCTCAACTCAACGAATGAATTGCAATTCAACACATGAATATTCGATATAGTTTGTATATATATAAAAATGTGATTTTTATCGCTAAAGCCATTTGTTTAAATTCAAGTAATATTCAACACATGAATTTCAACTCAACGAATGAATTGCTACTCAACACATGAATATTCTATATAGTTTGTATATAATTTATTTCAACGAATGAGAATTATTCTAACACATAAATATTTCAGAAAATTTCGGCAGCATAACGGCAGGGTAGTTAAAACCGGGACCGTCCCTAGTACGGCTCCTCGCTCTACCTTAAAACCTCGCGGTTTTTGACAATGGGGATCATGCATCTAGTTCGCACGCAGGCGGCATGTTTTATTTTCAATTCCACAATCCTATTCTATTTTGTTTCAACCACAAGAGGGTATTTTTCAACCACAAAGGTATTTTTCAACCACAATATCAACCACAAACAATTATTCCCAACCATTTGTCATACCATATAATACCACGTCAATCACAAGCAATAAATATCGGCCATGGTCTATGGACGAGGGGAGTATATATATATAATATAATAATTCACTTGCATTTCATCACAATTCAAAGCATATATGTTTCATTCTACGTTTGTATAATTTATACATCGCTAATATAACTTATACAACACATGTACATGAGGTATACAATGCGTATATAATTTACACTTCGCTTATATAATTTATACAACACGATTTCATTCACACAAATGGTTTAGATTCCTCACATTGGTTATTGCAGTGCTAAAAATCGTAGGAAGGTCAGAAAAATCCGCGGCTTCTTCTAGAATATAGAGAGCCTCCTTGCGGTCACGGTGTCTCCTGTTTCATCGAATTTCGTTAACATAGCAAAAAGATACGATTTTTACAAGTTTGCAACGCTTTATAGTGTAAAAATCAGTTGAAAATAGGTTTAGCCGTATACCTCCTTTGTGCTCGAAAACTAGGGTTCCACTTTTCGGCTAAACCGCGAAGCGATAGGACGAACGGCCAGCGCTGCGTCGAAGAGGAAGGGAAGAGCTTCCCAACGCTACCCGAGATGATCGGCTCGGTGGTCCCTAGCACCCACGGCGGCGGCGCGAAGTTCGAGCTTTCTCGGCGCGATATCTCCCTCTACACTCAACGATAAATCTTGAAGTTGCTATGGATTTGAAGATCTCTGAACGCTCTTCAAAATGGATCTTAGTTTGCTTGATTTGGTTGTGTGGTTGTGGAGAAATTGAAGAGAGAAGTTCGGAGCAAATTTCCGCGTCGTGCCTGGAAGAACGATGAGGGAGATGAATTTTGATAGGTCGGCTCCCTTTTTATTTTAATTTTTAATTTATTTAATTCCAAAAATACCCCCTTCCACAGACGAACTCGAAATCAAACCCAACGACTGTCGCCCCTAGCTAAATACCCCCATTCCGAACACAATGGGATATGTTTCACTGGCCAATTCGACTGTTACAGTCAGTTATTTTTCAAATTAAAATATAAAACATTCGATATTTAATTTAAACGTACATTTCAATTTGCCAGGGCCACAAACTGAATCGAAAAATTCCAGAAAAATAAATCTAGCTTTATTTTGACGATACGGTCCTAACAAAACTAGTTTCGTCGAATTCTGAGCTCGTTTGAAAAACGGCCATTTTTAGGTCGACCAATTTTAACAAAAATTGACCAATCACATTTTCTTTTGCCCCGCTCACATACTAGCTTCAAAAATTATGAAATTTGAAACTTAGCAATAATTTGACATCCCGGACCCAACAAAAGTGGTTTCGTCGAATTCCGAGGTCGTATGCAAAATATCAATTTTCAAGGGCTATATATGCTATATAGCGACCTTTCTGAAAATTCATTTGGCCATAACTTTTGATTCCCGCTATGAAACTTCGATTTTTCAGATTCGTTAGAAAGGTATTCATAAACAGATTTAAATATTTTTAGTTTCGCTAAAATCCGTTATATTTTCCACCCGGTACAGTTGGACAAAGTTTGAATTCAAAATTTCAAACTGCCATACCATACCCAATTCTATATTTTATTGAAATAGGCTATTTCAATTATTCAAATTTCTTGGTAATAACCTAATTTAAAAATTTTAAATTGGTTCACATTTTCCGGGTTATTACAATCTCCCCCACTTAAAACTTTTCGTCCTCGAAAAGGAAATAACAGCTAAGCAGGAAATAAAATGTAAATGCAAAGTATTGTAAAGGTACCTTGCACCGGAGTTAGTCAGAGATGTCCACTCTACATTTGGGATAGGCTTGTTTAATGCTTTCCTCAGTTTCCCAAGTACAGTCTCTAGGATCACTACTCCACTGCACTTTGACTAGATGAATCTTTTTCCTCTTTAGCTCTCTAGTTTCTTTGCCAACTATCTTTAATGGCTCTCTTCTGAGTGCTAATTCTGGAGTTATGTCAATATCATGTTGCGCTGCTTCTTCCACAACAAGATCTGGATCCTGAACATGTATTCTGAGTTGAGATACATGGAACACATCATGTATACCAGGCAACCAATTAGGTAATGAAACCCTATACGCCAGAGTTCCAATCCGTTCAAGTATAAGAAAGGGACCAATAAATCTCGGTGCCAACTTCCCAGTCTTGCCAAATCTGATTACTCCTCGCATTGGAGAAACTCTTAAATAAACATAATCGCCAACGGCAAACGATATATCCCTTCTTCTCGCATCAGCATAACTTTTCTGCCGGCTCTGCGCGGTTTTTAATCGCTTCTTAATGAAATCGACTTTATCCGATGCTTCTCGAATCATATCGGGCCCCAACACAAGTCTGTTGCCAGGTTCTACCCAACATGCGGGAGATCTGCACGGTCTACCGTATAATGCTTCAAATGGAGACATTCCCAAACTTGCTTGATAGCTATTGTTGTAAGAGAATTCGGCTAAATGTAAGTGATCTTCCCATGAGCCTCCAAAATCGATAACGCAAGCCCGCAGTAAATCTTCTAGAATTCTATTCACCCGCTCGGTTTGGCCGTCTGTCTGAGGGTGATAAGCGGTGCTTAGATTCAATTTGGCTCCCAATTCTTCCTGGAATGCTTCCCAGAATTTGCTAGTAAACAGGGGATCTCTATCACTGACTATATTGAGCGGCACTCCATGTAGTTTAACTATTTCTTTGAAGTAAATCTGTGCTAGACTTTGAGCCGTTCTGTTGGATCGGACAGGTATGAAATGGGCAGTCTTCGTGAAGCGATTTACGATTACCCATATACTGTCGTTCCCTTTTCTAGTTCGAGGCAGGCCATCAATGAAGTCCATCGAGATTTGTTCCCACTTCCATCCTGGAATTTCTAAGGGTTGTAATAATCCAGCCAATTTCTGCTGATCACTCTTGACTAGTTGACAAGTGGGGCATCTGCTAACATATAACGAGATATCTCATTTCAAAGCTCTCCACCAGAACGTGCGCTTGATATCGTTATACATTTTGCTCACACCGGGATGGATACTTAATTTGGACTTGTGGCATTCATCAAGTATTTCTCTTCTGAGTTCAGGGAGGTTTGGGATGCAAATTCTGCCCTTTAATCTTAGAACTCCTTTGTCATCGAGTCGAAAACTTGTGGATTCACCTCCTTTGACTCTCTGACTGATTCTTTGAATGAATTCATCGTCCTTCTGAAGGGTCGAGATCCTGTCTATTAATGAAGACGTGATGACAAAACTGGCGATGATTTCATTCTTTCTGCTGAGCGCATCGGCTACAACATTGGCTTTCCCTGGAGTGTATAGAATTTCAAAATCATATGCCGCAAGGAATTCTAACCAACGCTGTTGTCTCAAGTTTAGATCTTTCTGAGTGAACAGATATTTCAAGGATTGATGATCGGTGTATAGTTCGAACTTCTCGCCCAGTAAATAATGCCTCCAGATTCTTAAAGCAATCACGATAGCTAATAACTCAAGATCATGAGTTGCATAGTTCCTTTCATGCGGCTTCAGCTGACGGCTGGCATAAGCGACCACTTGGCCTTTTTGCATTAACACTGCGCCTAGCCCTCTAATAGAAGCATCTGTCCATACAGTCAAGTCTTGGTTGCCTTCTATAATTGTCAATACTAGAGCGGTTGTCAATTTCAGTTTCAGCTCCTGGAAAGCTTCTTTACATTCGGGAGTCCATTTGAATTTCTCATGCTTCTTTGTAAGCTTTGTCAATACTCCATATATCTTTGAAAAATCCTGAACGAATTTCCGATAGTAACTAGCCAATCCAAGGAAACTTCGAACTTCGGTGGGCGTAGTAGGTTGTTTCCAGTTCTGAATCGCTGTAATTTTGCTTGGGTCTACAGCAATTCCTTCTTTTGATACGAAATGGCCTAGGAATTTAACTTCATTCTGCCAGAAGACACATTTAGAAAATTTAGCTTTCAAGACATTTCTCCTTAGAATTTTCAACACTTGTTCTAAATGTTTTGCATGTTCATCTTCCGACTTGGAGTAGATTAAAATGTCATCGATGAAGACTAGCACAAATTTATTCAATACACCACAGAACACTCTGTTCATAAGATCGACGAAGTATGCCGGAGCGTTACACAAGCCGAACGACATTACTAACCATTCGTAGAATAAATCGGGACCCCTAAAGGATGTCAAAGGAACACAGTCTTCGGCTATACGCAATTGGTGGAAACCTGTAGCTAGTCCATTCTGGAGAATACTGTTGCTCCATTTAATTGATCTAACAGATCATCTATACGGGGCAAGGGATATTTGTTCTTCAGTGTCTGTTTATTGAGATCTCGGTAATCAACACAAAGTCTTAGAGTACCGTCTGATTTCGGGACAAATACTACTGCTGCTCCCCACGCTGAAAAGCTCGGTCTGATCAGACCTTTCCAAAGCAATTCTCGGGTTTGACTACCTAACTCTTCTTTTTCTTTCGGGGCCATTCTTCT
Organism: Allium sativum; assembly: GCA_030737875.1. Classification (NCBI taxonomy): domain Eukaryota; kingdom Viridiplantae; phylum Streptophyta; class Magnoliopsida; order Asparagales; family Amaryllidaceae; genus Allium; species Allium sativum. Next base: position 971,332,417 of record CM060915.1, on the reverse strand, counting down.
AATTGGATGTACTACTGGTCGGGCATTAGGAATTAGATCTATCCTAAATTCAATTTCTCTTTGCGGCGGTAAGTTTTCTACCTCTTCAAACACATCCGCATAGTTTTTAACGACCGGTATCTTTTCTAATGAAGGGGGAGTAACTTCTAAAGAAGACCAAAATTCTGTTCTATTTATTCTGGAACCATAGCATGGTATATATATAGGTCCAAGCTTCGTTTCGACTTTAACGATTCTTTCGGCACATCTAACTTCGGCCTTATATTTGGTTAACCATTCCAAACCGAGAATAACATCGAATTCCGATAAATCCATAACAATTAAGTGGATGGGAAACTTGTAACGTGAATAAGAGATAGGCACTCTGCAGTATAAACTGAGACTAACAGAACCTCCTATCGGGTTTTGAACTTTAATCGGTTCTTTTAGAATTCTTTGTTTCAATTTTAACTTATGAACAATATTACCAGAAATGAAGCTACGTGATGCACCGGTATCAAAAAGTACAGAAACAGGAATATTTTTAATGGTAAGGGTACCTCCCAAGACGTCGGGTTTACCTGATCCATCGGTGGTAGCTGGCGGGGTCTTCCCATCATACACATGAGCCACTTGTGCATTCTGCTTCAGAGGACAGTTCCTGCTATAGTGCCCCTTCTTATGGCAGTTGTAGCATTCGGCTGAGTCATTTGCCTTTGGTTTCCTTGGAGCTTTGCATACATTAGAAAAATGACCTGGCTTCCCGCAGTTGTAGCAATTTCCTTTCGGGATCTTTGCAGGTTTCTGAGTAGCGGCCACGGTAATGCTAGACTCGGGTTGATCTGCTGAGGCCTTGCGCTTATTCCCAGCTTGGCTTTTGGCGCGGTCTTGGCTAGCGTGCCTTTCGTCCATATCTTCATAATTGCAAGCCATTTCTACTAATTCTGAAAAGGAGAGTTTGATGTTGCTCATAGCTCTGTCATGGTAATTGCGCTTTAGCCCAAATATGAATCTCTTGTTCTTTGCTTTGTTGGTCAAAATCAGCTCTGGAGCATAGCGCGACAACTGGGTGAACTTATTTAGGTAATCCTTAATAGAGAGATCTCCTTGCTGGAGATTAGCAAACTGCTCTCGCATCCTCTCTAGAGCCTGTTCAGGTACAAACTTCTCATTGAACATAGCTTTGAATTGCTCCCAGGTCCTGACAGTACCTGCTGCATCCTCTGAGGTAATGGCATCCCACCACAGCTCTGCTTCCCCCTGTAGGAGCCAAATGCCAAGTCGTGCTTTGTTGTTGGTTCCCATACCCATGCCTTCAAAGATTTTCTCACAGGTCTTCAACCAAGCTATAGACTCGGTCACTGTACCAGTGCCAGTAAAGGGTTTTCCCCCAAGATTCCTGTACCTCTTTGCTACTTTGTCTAGCTCAAAGTCTTCGGGTGCTGGTGGCTGAACAATAGGGCCTTCCACAACTACGGGGATATTCCCCCGTCCTCCTGCTGCCTCTCCTCAGCCTCCACGGCCTCCTCTAGCTGCTGCTGCTCGTGTAGCCATCTAAGAGAATACTGTATAAGCAAGAAAAGAGTCAAGCTCACAGATTTGATAATTTTCATAAATGATAAAGCAGGGTAATACAAGGAAAGATAATGATGATGTACTGATCAAATTGTTTTGCTAATCTGCTTAGCTCATTCTAGGACATTGCTAATCCTATCTCTAATGAGCTACTCGCATTAGAACACTACTGATTCTATTCTGACGAGGTGTTTAATGTGTTAGATCCCGGAACTAAGGTTAACCAAAGCTCTGATACCAACTGTGACGATCCCAAAATCCGAGGGGCGGTATTAAGGATAATCATTGGAATATAACACATTAATCATCATAGCAGAGAACATATAATAGCAGAAACAATAAATAGAATAATTTTACATGGATATGACAGCGGAATCACAACATGTAGGAACATCAGAATAGCATAGCGTGGGATATAACGTAGTAAATAAAAAGGAAAGTGATCAGTCATCATCGCCAGAGGCGGAATACATACATGCAGTGAGACATAATAAGGGTATCAGTCTACATCGCCCAAGGCGGAATACATATAGTAAGAAATACGGAAAGTAAATCAGTCTGCATCGCCAGTGGCGGTATCATAATATAAGTACAGTAATGGCGGAAAATATCAAAGTCATCTCCGTGAAGTCAGCCTCGCCATGAGCCAAAAATGCACTCTATGCAACAGTGTAGAGCCAAAAACAACCTGTCACCTGTGTACTAGGCTTCCCATGAGAAAATAAGGGCACCCGCGTTTGCAAAGTGAAACAAACAACGAGTCAGTCATGGGGACTGGTATGAGGAATCTATTTAACAGTTAAACAATAGTAATAGCAAATCATAGGACCACGCCACTTTCGCGGAACGGGTTTACTCCAGTGATTGCTAGTGCATTTAAAACAAAGTAAATACTTTTAAGACAACGCAATGCTTTTTGAAAGAATGAAGCCATTATAAGACTCAGGTCCCATCATACAATGCAACGCAAGCCGGAGGATAGAGTTTTACCTTATAAGGGCCAAATATGCTTGATACGTATAAAGCAAAATCATTTGATATTATTACTAGTGCATATATGTTTCAAAAATGAATAGCATCATAAATATCAATCATAGGCGGCATAGCTACCATCTACTATGTCGCCATACTAGTTCTACAATCGAGTCCGTTATTTCGTATTGGAAATTGGATTTCCGTCATGAGTCGAGGCAAGGGGCAAGCTCCTCTCCGCTTCGAGACACTCTAGCAAATGCCTCGGGACTACACACTCTGGGCAACTCCGGATGCGGCTGGGCCGGTCCTCACTTACGTTAGAGGATTAATTATGCCTGAACACACGTTTCCCGGTCCTTACAGACCTATAATCGAGGCGCCTCATTCCAACAACCACAAAGGTGAAAAATAGATATATATGTCAGGGCTGGTAAGTCACTGACACCACCATAGCTAGAAAGAAACGTCGTGCTCTCCCAGCGGTCCGTATCCCGTTTTGTATCCCGTTTTAAACTCATACCGAGGTGTGAGGCTCGCGAATCTACGAAAATACACAAAGCCAGGCCACGAAGACCTTACTTTGATCATCATCCACAAGACTTTGCTTTGCAACAGAAGCCTTGATCATAGCATCTTGGCATGCCACATAGGCAGTCCACTCCATACGATTGATTTCCATCGATATATAACCCCTGAGCTCGTACGTCTCAGAGAAGGGAGTTAAGCAAAAGAATAAATTTTCCGCCGCCAAATAGATATATATTTAACAGAGATCAATCAGTATAGAACAAAATCCAATGTCAGACACACAGTCCATTTACAAGTCCGTTCTGGGTCTGAATGAAACCGGAGGCGTCACATTCCTCGCATATCCGTCCAATCGACACATACGTTCAGACGGCTACTACTTCCGTCCATTTCCGGTAGCTACTCCGGTCAGGAACCTCAGCAGCGCCCATCCAACCGATACGAAGATCGTCGGTCTTGAATCGTCTTTGCATTTTCCAATTCGAATCGCTCGATAAATTATTTGAAATGAGGGTTAGCTCGGTCTTTTCAAATAATTCACGTCATTAGAATTTAAATCGATTCTTTTTATGGTTATATTATTCGACATCCATCTTTCGGTTCTTTAGTGTTATTTTCATGTCATACACATACAACCATCAAATATCAAACAATTCAAACCCAATTGGTTTATTTTCAATCAATGTTGCTTATAATATTTTATAACGATTTTTCGCCATTTTTATTTATTTAAAAATGGCCATATTTAATTAAACGACGTTTCAGGTCGTGTCGTGGCACTGGCGCTGTTTTCCCCTTAATTTGTTTTACACATATCGGAAAATCTAACCGTTGGATTTCTACAAAGTCTATATCAGTGGGAAGATATTCCCAAAGCGAACCCAACGGTTCCAGTTTCATGAAAATCCGACGGTCGGATCTTCCACACTAGTCGTTTGAAGTTACGGTTTCAAAATTCGAACTGCAGCGTCGTTATTCGATTTAATTTAAATATATTTATATTTATATATAAATATAAACGATTATGGAGCTGTTTTTCTTCAGATTTGAATTAAACATTCCAGACAATCCAATCGTTGGATTTTTACAAGGTTGGTGCCGTTGGAAAGATATTTCCAAGGCGAACCCAGCGGTTGCGGTTTCGGGAAAATCCGATGGTCGGATTTCTCGCACTAATCGTTTCAAATTACGATTCCGAAACACGAACTGCACGGCCTCTATTCCCTTTAATTATATTTATATTTATATATATAAATATAGTTCATTCTATTATTTCAACTATAGTTCATTCTATATTTTCGACTTCGTTTTCACTTCAAATATTTCACTAACGCCTTAATATTTCGAAATTTTTTGCCATAACCTCCTTTGTACGGGGAGGGGTTTGGAAATTTATTGGGCCGTATTAGGTACCCAATAAATCCTAAAAAGCATTCACATATTTATAGTGATATATTCTGGTGTTTACGGGGGAGTATGTACTGATAATCACTCCAGAGAATAAATTCTCGTCACCCCGTTTCCGTGTGGAAATAAATAGTCCATGTGCCGTATCTAATAACTAGAGCGACGTGATTATTGTCAACTCCAGACCCGTGTGGGGTTTTTATTAATCTGGCAATTTATCGTTATATTTTATATTGTCCATATCAGTCATCAGTTCAACCTGTAGTATATAGTCATCGCCATACAAGCCTCTTGCTTGTATGGTAAATCTTCCACCTCGTCACACAAGCTCTAGTTGCTTATGTGGAATATGATGAAGTATGCCTATCATCAAGAAGTATGCCATGTAGTGTAGTTCAAAATTAATTGTTACTATCCTATGGCGACGTTAATTATTTCACACAGAATAACCAGCACTCCGCATCCAATGGCATTCACAGGAGTTGATATATAAATAAAATTGCGCAGCCAACTCATCAAGGTTTACCTATTTGTCGGGCACGCAAATAATTTCTTTACTCTACAGCCAATCCATTTTGCTTGTTCAACACATGTATATATATGCAGAACAAAGCTAATAATAATATTTCTAGCAAACTATTATTTATTTCAACACGTGTGTATTTTTATCTAAGCGTATACATGGTAAAAGAAATATTTTTATCGTTAAAAATATTTATTCAACACGTGAATGTTTTTAACACTTCATATTCACAATAAAGGTGTAGTTTTTATTGTCTATTCATTTTATTTTAAAATACGATAACATTCAACACATGAATTTCAACTCGACGAACAAATTGCAATTCAACACATGAATATTCTATATAGTTTGTATATATATAAAAATGTGATTTTTATCGCTAAAGCCATTTGTTTAAAATTCAAATAATATTAAACACATGAATCTCAACTCAACGAATGAATTGCAACTCAACACATGAATATTCTATATATTTTGTATATATATAAAAATGTGATTTTTATCGCTAAAGCCATTTGTTTAAATTCAAATAATATTCAACACATGAATCTCAACTTAACGAATGAATTGCAATTCAACACATGAATATTCGATATAGTTTGTATATATATAAAAATGTGATTTTTATCGCTAAAGCCATTTGTTTAAATTCAAATAATATTCAACACATGAATTTCAACTCAACGAATGAATTGCAACTCAACACATGAATATTCTATATAGTTTGTATATAATTTATTTCAACGAATGAGAATTATTCTAACACATAAATATTTCAGAAAATTTCGGCAGCATAACGGCAGGGTAGTTAAAACCGGGACCGTCCCTAGTACGGCTCCTCGCTCTACCTTAAAACTTCGCGGTTTTTGACAATGGGGATCATGCATCTAGTTCGCACACAGGCGGCATGTTTTATTTTCAATTCCACAATCCTATTCTATTTTGTTTCAACCACAAGAGGGTATTTTTCAACCACAAAGGTATTTTTCAACCACAATATCAACCACAAACAATTATTCCCAACCATTTGTCATACCATATAATACCACGTCAGTCACAAGCAATAAATATCGTCCATGGTATGTGGACGAGGGGAGTATATATATATAATATAATAATTCACTTGCATTTCATCACAATTCAAAGCATATATGTTTCATTCTACGTTTGTATAATTTATACATCGCTAATATAACTTATACAACACATGTACATGAGGTATAAAATGCGTATATAATTTACACTTCGCTTATATAATTTATACAACACGATTTCATTCACACAAATGGTTTAGATTCCTCACATTGGTTATTGCAGTGCTAAAAATCGTAGGAAGGTCAGAAAAATCCGCGGCTTCTTCTAGAATGTAGAAAGCCTCCTTGCGGTCACGATGTCTCCTGTTTCATCGAATTTCGGTAACATAGCAAAAAGATACGATTTTTACAAGTTTGCAACGCTTTATAGTGTAAAAATCAGTTGAAAATAGGTTTAGCCGTATACCTCCTTTGTGCTCGAAAACTAGGGTTCCACTTTTCGGCTAAACCGCGAAGCGATAGGACGAACGGCCAGCGCTGCGTCGAAGAGGAAGGGAAGAGCTTCCCAACGCTACCCGAGATGATCGGCTCGGTGGTACCTAGCACCCACGGCGGCGGCACGAAGTTCGAGCTTTCTCGGCGCGATATCTCCCTCTACACTCAACGATAAATCTTGAAGTTGCTATGGATTTGAAGATCTCTGAACGCTCTTCAAAATGGATCTTAGTTTGCTTGATTTCGTTGTGTGGTTGTGGAGAAATTGAAGAGAGAAGTTCGGAGCAAATTTCCGCGTCGCGCCTGGAAGAACGATGAGGGAGATGAATTCTGATTGGTCGGCTCCCTTTTTATTTTAATTTTTAATTTATTTAATTCCAAAAATACCCCCTTCCACAGACGAACTCGAAATCAAACCCAACGACTGTCGCCCCTAGCTAAATACCCCCATTCCGAACACAATGGGATATGTTTCGCTGGCCAATTCGACTGTTACAGATAGTTATTTTTCAAATTAAAATATAAAACATTCGATATTTAATTTAAACGTACATTTCAATTTGCCAGGGCCACAAACTGAATCGAAAAATTCCAGAAAAATAAATCTAGCTTTGTTTTGGCGATACGGTCCTAACAAAACTAGTTTCGTCGAATTCTGAGCTCGTTTGAAAAACGGCCATTTTTAGGTCGATCCATTTTAACAAAAATTGACCAATCACATTTTCTTTTGCCCCGCTCTCATACTAGCTTCAAAAATTATGAAATTTGCAACTTAGCAATAATTTGACATCCCGGACCCAACAAAAGTGGTTTCGTCGAATTCTGAGGTCGTATGCAAAATATCAATTTTCAAGGGCTATATATGCTATATAGCGACCTTTCTGAAAATTCATTTGGCCATAACTTTTGATTCCCGCTATGAAACTTCGATTTTTCAGATTCGTTAGAAAGGTATTCATAAACAGATTTAAATATTTTTAGTTTTGCTAAAATCCGTTATATTTTCCACCCGGTACAATCGGACAAAGTTTGAATTCAAAATTTCAAACTGCCATACCATACCCAATTCTATATTTTATTGAAATAGGCTATTTCAATTATTCAAATTTCTTGGTAATAACCTAATTTAAATTTTTTAAATTGGTTCACATTTTCCGGGTTATTACATTTTCTTTCGTCTTCTTTTCTTCCGCCCCCCCCCCCTCCAAGGTAGTAAAGGAGGGAATAATATAGCTCAGGTTAAGTTGGACTGTCACTCTTTCCCAGCTTGAAGATTTGTCGAAGTTTTGCTTGGATTCTCTTTTCAGATGCTATGGCTGGCTCTTGATAAAATTGGGGAATATAAATATTGTTTTATGCTTCTTTATTTTGTAAGACAGATGATACTCTGATATTGTAAAGAAATCGTTGTACAAACTATTTTATCAATAAAGCAAAGTTTTATTTTCCGCTGTTTAATTTCTGTCTGTCTTGTAATTTATCTGCATCTTTTACCCTAAATGCTCCACAGAACTTAGTGCATTCCCTTTGTGAGTGACACTAACGGATGTGGGGTTTTACACGTGGTATCAGAGCTGAAGGTTACCAGATCAGTTAAAGGATTTGAAAAATTATTTTCAAAATGGTTTTAAAAGAAGAATTTTCAAGAGAAAGATTTGTTTTAAAGGCATATTCCCCAAAGCCATACGCACTATCTTCTCTTCCTCTGTTTGAATTCTTGTCTCCTTTTTTCTTGAGTCTCTGGGGCTCCTGGCTTTCTGGGAGGTAACCTCATCGAAGGGCGAAGTCGTGCCTGGCTTCCATCCATAACCGTAGTTGTTTCACCTACGGCCAGTTTTCTTTCAAGCTTATTAGGGTTTTCTGTACGATGGAAGCAGCTTTCGAGAGATTTGTCAACGTGATTACACACGGAAGAAGATGAGGAATTCATGGATGTAGATTTAGCTCACAAAGAAGGAAGGAATTATAAAACCTAAGACAAGAGGAAGTATCTTTACTATGGTATGATAGGGCATATAATTAAGGACAAGGGCAAGAACAAGGAATAAGATTTTCAGAAGGGCAAGTACATGCTTTCGCCACCAAGCGTACCTAGGAGAAAGGTAGTAAAGTCCTGTTGGAAGAGTCTAGTTTTGCTATTCGTACTATTTCCTTTGGTTTTAGTGCTTCTCATTTGTTCATATCCACTTCCACAGTTGAGTCTCTACACCATAGTACTTGTATAATAGAAAGATCCCACTAGAGTCTCAAATCCAATTGGTGGTCCGACCAGTTTATTTTTGGTTAGTAGGGATTTGAGAATAGCTATCGAATTTGCTTATATCATCTCACGTAGATCGTCTAAATTCGGAGGAGATATTCCTTGGGTGCTTGTCTGATATTGGTTTAGGCCTTTGGGGTTTGTACTTGAGGAATGTCGAGTTCGACCAGGATGGTTTGCGTGAGAGATGAATAGTTGTGGCAGGCACTCCAAAAAGCACGTAATAACCTTTCGACCCTTATAGTTATGGCATGGTGGATAAGAGGGAGACCTCTAATCATACACTTGGTACCGCGATTGACATCTGTCTATTTTGGAAATGGAGATCAAGAACTTCACAATCGTGAAGTTAAATTAGTTAAGACACAGTGGAGTAAAGCTCAAGAAGGCTAGATACTAGCATCATACCCTTTCCTTAAGGGTGCATCCTTGATTTCTTTTTTTTGTAGGAGCTTTACGCATAGTTGTTTCTCTTTTTCCAAAGTATATCCTCTAGGACGTATTACCGATCCTTAGGTAGAAGCTCTTTTGGATGTAAACATGTATTTGAAACATGTTATGGTTGATGGTTGCAAGTGGTTGCTAATGGTTGCTCGTGAATGCATATGCATACGTATCAGGCACTAGATCAGTTCGGACGCTTTCATATTGCATTTACATATATGTATTTATTTGTAAGTTGAAATGGATATGTTATCATATGGATGTTGCATATGGATGAATGGCTATGCACGCATGTAGTATTTACATAACTAGGGATGCTTGCATACATGATTGGACGCATGGCACTGACATGATTCGCATTAAGAAGGTCAACTGAATCAGTAGACCGCCTGATCTTGCATTAGATAAAGACATATACACACACTATGCATATGAACATGAAAGCATTAGAAATTTTTTTAAGGACAATGAATGCCTGTGATTGAATGTTTGAGTAGATGGGTGATTGGATGGTAGGACACATTCTTCCTAACTTATTGATTTCGGGGACGAAATCCTTTTAAGTGGGAGAGAATGTAACACCCCGTAATTCTGCTACATTAGGATTCACAAATCAAGGCGGAATTAAATTTTAAATCAAAATCAAGGGAAACGGGCTGCGCCATTGCATTCGTCTCGGAATTCTGCATGAAAACGAGTCTGAGTTTGCGAGAATCGGAGTCCGTATGAAGGAGATATGACCCTCCGAAGTTTCAGAATTCGATTTAAAATTTGAACAGGTCAGAAACGAGTTCAAATTCGAAAAACAGACCCAGATTGGGCGGGAAAATTCCCGCCCAGGACCCAGGTCGACTGGGTAGCCGACCTAGGGGTCGACCCCCCCACCGCTTTTTCCAGTTTTCTGAACCTGGTTCGTTCTCCTGTATCCGGACGCCATTCTGACCAGATTCGTCCGCCTAATCCTATATAAACAGCCTTAGTCTCCTTCTCTATTCACAATTCTTTTCTATCCTTATGCTGCCTCTGAGAAAATGTATAAATAAATAATAAGAAAATAATACGAAGATCCAAGACGAGGAAATGCTGCTAAAGACTTTCAAGAAGAGGTTCAAGTCAAGCTAGGATTCAAGTGATGATTCAAACGACTTCAACGGCTGTTTTTCTACGAATCTAATCTAATCTCTGTAAGTCAGTTATTTTTAGATTTGAACGTTTTCTCTATTCGTGACATGTAATTAAAGGAATAAAAGAGTATGCCAATTCTTTCTATTCGAATCAGTGCTTATTTCTTTGGGCATAATTAAGAACTGTTATGATTCGATGAACATTGCCTATGTCTATGAACATTGCCTATGACTGTGACTGTGACTATGAGAATTATTTCCTTGACTAAGCCTAGGCCTTTGATTAGGAAACATAAACTATTGCCTATGACATAACAAGGACAACTGTGATTAAACACCTATGATTCATGACTAGGAAAGTGTTGCTTAAGTTTTGTGACTATGAAATTGGGTCTAACCCCAATTATCTATTCTGTCTATTCTTGGTTTTCTCTGGTTTTAGATCTTGGGAATTTACCTATTAAGTTAGGTCTACCCATGTTTATCTATTCTGTCTATTCTTGGTTTTCTTTGGTTTTAGACCATGGGAATTTACCTATTGAGTTAGGTCTACCCATGTTCTTGAACCTATACTATTCAACCCTTTTTATGTCATAATATTACCATACCTGTGAATTGTCATCTTATGCCAGTTATTATGCCTATCTTTTTCGTAGCATCTTTGGTTCATTCCCTATTTTCTACGAATCTAGATTTATTTATAATCTAGGTTGAATCACGATTATACGAACGGTGGGCATACGATTTGGGCAAAATAAGGAATTTACTAAAAACGTAGTTATAAACTTGGAAATTGGCATAAATTGGGAACATGTATTATGGCATGTTCATAGAAATGCAAATTGGAGAAATTTGACATGAGTTATAGGATGTGTAACTTGAATCTAGTATTGACTTGTAAATCTAGCATTTACATGAATTGTGAACTAGAATAATAAGTCTAGTTTGAACTGTAATTAGAATGTTAAATCAGAATTGGATTAGCTAATTTGGCATATTGGCATAAATTTGAAATTGGCCATAATTGTGAGTAATTGTCATGTTTGACAAAAATCATGGTTAGTGACACTTAATTTGGTATAGTTTACATACCAAAAAGCATAAATATGATATAGAGGGGAAAATGGGCCATAAGAATAAATGTTGACAATTTACATTAAAAGAGTAATTAGGAAATAAGTAAATTAGGAATAATTTACTTATAGAGTTTGTCCTAAATGAGAAAATGTAAATTTAGACAAATTAAAGGTTTGTTAATGACATCTCTTTTAATAACACACCAGAAAGTTCTAGGGTGACAGAGAGGATAGTGTCTAGGCTTGGGTTTGGAAAATACAAGTTTCCTGCTCTCTCTGGCTATCCCTAACTGATCCGACGGACGTGATGGTTACTTTCAAAACCTGATTTGAAAATTAATCAAAACCCTTTGAACTTAGAAAACACGAATATGCCTAACCCGAGGTTAGACTGAGTTGCGATGTAAACCTGCCCAGGACCAACCGACACATCCAGTAGTCGCAACAATATCTGTCTAATGTGAGTGGTCGCGGCTTTAATTTATTTAGTTAAGTCTAGAACAAGAATGGTAGGGTTAAGTTAACTAAGACACTTAACCAATTCAACATAATAACCAGACTGGTGGGTGGGGTTAGGTTCATACAGTTAAGCTAGAATGGGAGGGTTAAGTCCATAGGAACACTTAACCAACTTAGCACAGTTAAGCTAGAATGGAGAGCTAAGTCCATAGGGACACTTAACCAAACTCATGGTAACAAGACAAGATTTGTGGGGGTTAAGTAACTAAGAAAACACTTAGCCAAATTAACATGTTAAATAGACTAGAAGGTGTGGTTATGTAAAGTTAATACACTTAGCCAAATTAACATGTTAACTAGACTAGAGGTTGGGGTTAAGTAAAATCTAATACACTTAGCCAATTTTATATGTTAGCTGGGCTAGACCGTAGGGTTAAGTAAATTTGAACACTTAACCATCAGATTGTGATAAAGGAATGGGGTTAAGTCTAAAACATGAAGGGATAATACTTAACCATTAATAACAGGTTAGTTAAAACAGACGGGCAAGGTTAAGTTAAAAAGGAACACTTAACCAGTACAGGATGAATAAGGTTAAGTAATAAGAAATACTTAACCAATATAACTTGGTTTGTGGTAGGGTTAAGTCAACAAGAGTTATTGAATACACTTAACTAGTTTATCGGGATAAATGGAGAGGGTTAAGTTAGCTTGAATTGACTAAGGACACTTAACCAATCCAAATTGGCGAGAAAGAGAACTAAGTAGTAAACCTTAGTTAAAAGGAGCTAAGTAGTAAACCTTAGTTAAAAAACAATGATTCTGGAAACTAAGTAGTAAACCTTAGTTAGCAGAACTAAGTAGTAATTCTTAGTATAACACGGGAAGGAGCGAACGTCCGTCTGATTAAAACGAAGGCTCATCCGAATTGGGTTACGAAGCCCGAGGCTTCGAGGGGACGTGAGGGTACTCTTGGTATCCCTCTGTGAGACTGCAGATGATCCTCCTAGGCTCACAGAGGTTAAGGTCTGCGTTAGAAGAACCAGGGGTATGCCTTGGTTGCAAAATATGGCAACCTAAAGACTAGGATGGACCGGCATGATTCGGCGAGAAAACGGTAGCCCTGTGATAGCAACTCGTCGTCTACCATCCATCTTGAGTCAATCGAGATACGTGAAGCGGAAAGGCGGAGAACTCCAAAAGACCATATACTTGCTATCTAGTTATGGGTGAGGATGGCCATAGGATAGTGGGGCACCGGGGCCTGCGTATAGTTCTCATTTTTCAAGGTGTGCCTTTCATTAGTTGAGGGAGGGGTCAAGTGGGACCATAGCCACTGGAACAAAAACAGACCTTAGCATCTGCATTGGCAGATATCTGAAAGCTCCCGACCGAGTTCTGTATTCCTTGATTTGCCCTGCCACAGGACTCGGGCCGCACATTACAGGACATGTGCATCTAGACAAGCGATAACGATTCGCGATACATGCATGGGGAAGTATAGGAACATATACCACTCTAGGTAGTGTGTCCTAGACTTGGGGGCATCGTTCAACAGGTAGCATAATCCCTAGTTGGACTAGGTGGCATAAACCCTTAGTCCGAAAAGCGTTCAGCAGATGGCGTAAAACTCTAGTTGAATCTAGAAGGCACTTGGTAGAAAACCCTAGATTAGATCTAGGTAACAAATAATAAATGTATGCCTGAAGGAAATGGAAACTACAGGGATTGGGATCACGTTATCGTTACTAGTTGGGACACTAGTTAGGTGGTGCAGAGATATAGAAACCAGTATAACAAGGAAATAGCGAAGCGGCGAAAGTACTAGAGCATATCCAGTTTATCTTATCTTAGCATATCTTGTGATTATCTTGTCTAATCTTGCTGACCCTATCATCATGGTGTTATCTTGTATTCCGTTAATTCATGTCATTTTGTTTTTCCATGTTCACATGCTAGAAGTTACTGAACTTACTCAGGCTTTATGTCTGACTCTGTTTTTCTTTCGTCTTCTTTTCTTCCGTTTCCCCCCCAGGTAGTAAAGGAGGGAATAGTATAGCTCAGGTTAAGTTGGACTGTCACTCTTTCCCAGCTTGAAGATTTGTCGAAGTTTTGCTTGGATTCTCTTTTCAGATGCTATGGCTGGCTCTTGATAAAATTGGGGAATATAAATATTGTTTTATGCTTCTTTATTTTGTAAGACAGATGATACTCTGATATTGTAAAGAAATCGTTGTACAAACTATTTTATCAATAAAGCAAAGTTTTATTTTCCGCTGTTTAATTTCTGTCTGTCTTGTAATTTATCTGCATCTTTTACCCTAAATGCTCCACAGAACTTAGTGTATTCCCTTTGTGAGTAACACTAACGGATGTGGGGTGTTACATTCTATATCTACCCAGTATATTAAAACTTCAAATATACGTTCATGACGCGTATATGCAAAATCTTTATATATTGGATTGTCCAAAATCAATACAAATAAAATATTCAAATACGTATACTTGAATAACTTCCAAAACAAAATTTGCTTTCAATTTTATATTTAAAAATTTTCACTCTTCACACTCGTTCTTGGATACTACTGGTCCCATCTCTAACGAGTAATTCTTATTGGATATTACTAATCCAATCTCTGATGAATTCTTTCGTTCGGTTCTAATGTGTCTTGTTCTCGAGCTCTGTAAACCAAAGTTCTGATACCACTGTGATAAACCGTAACTTCCCCGGTAAGGAAAGCACGAATTGCTTTCAGGAGATGACGAATCAGAATGGAAACAGAAGAACATTTCATTATTAATTACAACAATTCCATCAGAATACAAGAATATACAGAGTATGAATAAATATTACACATTTGATAAATATCATAGATTTAAATACATTACTGCAGCGGAAAAATAATAATACAAAACATAACTGAAAAAAATACACGGATACAGAGCTTTCCGAATATCACTTCAGCTATAAACCAGGATCCTGTGAATATAAATCTGCAAAACCAAAACTACTAGCTGCCCGTGTCGAAAATAAGGGCACCCAGAGTTTAGGTTAAAACAATAAACTCCAGGTCAGTCATGTGACTGGTGTGAGAACTAAAACAGTTATTAATCTTTGTTTTTAAAGTTAGGTAAATCAAGGGACCACGCCGTATAGCATAGAACAGGTTTCCTCCCAAGAATACCAGTGCATAAAACAAACAGTGCAATGCTGAATAAAGAAAAATGAAGCTAATATAAGACCCAGGCCCCATTACACAATGCAACGCAAGCCAGAGGATAGGGTTTTCCCTTATAATAGCCAAACATGCTTAGTACATTTAAAACAAATCATTTGATACTATTATAAGTGTATAGTGGCAAAACAATTTCAATCATAAATATCAATCATAGATGGCATGGGTACCATATATCATGTCGCCATACTAGGCTCTACAAATAAAACCGCAATGTCAGGTATTGGAAATTGGATTCCATCATGAGTTGAGGCAAGGGGCAAGCTCCTCTCCAACTCGAGACACTATAACAAATGTCTCAGGACCACACACAGCGATCCCTTGGAACCTCCAAGGTCGGTCCTCTCTTACTTTCGAGGATTGGCACCCCGAACACACGTTTCCCAGTCCTATATGACCTATATAATGGTCTGTATGTCGACTCACATAGTGCCAGTTATCGACCATATATTCGAGGCGCCTTGCATTCCAACAACCACACAGGTAAGAAGTATATAAATGTCAGGGCTGGTAGGTCACTGACATCACCCATAGCTAGAAAGAAACGTTGTGCACTCCTTGGATCCTTATCCAGTTTTTGACTCATAACGAGGTGTGAGGCTCGCGAATTAACGCCATACACAAAGCTGCGCCACACAAGCCATGCTTTGATCATCAACCACAAGACTTTGCTTTTCAACAGAAGCCTTGATCATTTGCCACTTAGGCATGCCACACAGGCAATTCACTCCATGCGACTGATGTCCATCGATATACAACCTCTGAGCTCATACGTCTCAGAGAAGGGCGTTAAGCAAGTGAATAAATTCTCCGCTGCCAAACAGATGTATATTTAATAGAAATCAATCAACATAGAATAAAATCCAATGTCAGACACATAGTCCATTTACAAGTTCGTTCTGGGTCTGAACGAAATCGGAGGCACTTTCCTCGCATATCCATCGATCTCCAAGTACGTCTGGACGATCACCAACTGATTCCCTCCTCTTGGGTGTATAGCCCAATCAAGATCATCAATAATCATCCAAATGATGTGAAGACTTCCGGTCTTCAACCACCGTCTTCATCTTCGACTTAACGTCGAATTGGTTATTCAGAATGGGTATAAACCCGGCCTTTCCGAATAACCCGCGTATATAATAAACAAGTGTTACACAAACACAACATACACCTCATTCCAATTCAGAATATTCTTTTATTCAAAATTTTCACATTCTTAGGGAAAGGTTGCCGTTAATTTTATCAAAGATAAATTCTTCTAAATTTATTCTTTAATCTTCCCTTGGATATCACTTCAAACCATATTATGGTTTTCCAAACTAGTCGGGATTAGCGAACCACACTGAAGTAATTATTTATTTTATTTCCCAATCCCAACCTATTCATCCCATGGAGAAAAACTGGTAATACTCCATATCTAACACCACGGTGTTATCGGTAAATATTAATTACCATTACACGTTCAAATCTAATTAAAGATTCAACTATCGCTTTGGAGAAAAACTGGTGATACTCCATTCTCGATCATCCCAATCTAATTAAAGATTCATTAAAACTCCACTTAGTTTTAATCTTTCCAAAAGTCAATATCCTGTCTTTAACTGGGTTAAAGAACCAACGTCATCTAAAGCACGGTTCACGATAAACCCAAAATCACATTCCATTGTTAATCGGGTTAAAGAACTGTGTTATTCAAAACACCGCTCACAATTAACCCAAAAACCAATTTAAATTCAATTCCAATTAAATACTAATTAACTGGACAATTTCACTAAATCTTAATTAAAAGATTTATTCGTTTCTAAATTGGGTTCAAAAACAGTGTTATTTAAGACACCATCCACGACGAACCCAAAATCCCATTTGATGTTAAATACAAGGCTCTGAATAGAAAATATACCGGCTTATATTCAATATCAAATTCTGAAAACAACAAATATCGTATTGGAAATAACAATATAAAATATATCTTTCAAATTTCCACAACCATATCTGTATATTAACGAAATCCAACATCGAATTATCCCGAAGATAATTTCGACTCAAATCCATTCCAATTCACGTATTGGAAATTCTGATTATTTTTAAAACCAGTTCAAATCCAATTTTATTTATTTAAAAATAATTATATTTTAATTCTAGTTCAAAACTAGTTCATTTCGATAAAAATATATTTTTATCCTTTCAAATGTGGAATTTTTCATCCCAATTCTTCACAAATCATTCCTTATGATTTTACACAAATTATTACTATTTTTTAAAAAAAATTCAAGGCCCGTACAGTCGATTTCCATCAACGGCCATCGAACTGCACTTAAAGCGACCTTTTCCAAATTTGATTTGGACATAATTCCAAATCCAACCATTAGATTTCAAATCTCCAATATTCGTTTGAGAGCTCTTTTCGATACGAACCCAACGGTTCTGGTTTTAGGAGAATCCGATGGTCGGATCTCCCGTAATGTTCATTCGAAGTCAATGGTCGAAATTCACGAACTGCCGCAGCGCGGTGCGTTCTATTCAGGCCATTATATATTTAATATATATATATATATATATTATATTTCGTCGATTTCCTTTTAAAATGTATTTTATAAATCATTTTAAATTCGTTTTCAAAACAAGTTCAACTTCATATTCAATTTCAAATTAAATTTGAATATTTCATATCATTAATATATAAATGATAATATTTTCAAAACGTTATATTTTGAAATCACTTCCTTTTTCTATATTCATTGCAAAAATGAATATAATCGATATAAATATCATTCGCGTCAAAATGGCACGTCTCTAATCAACACGGCTTTATATATTTCGAAAACTTCGTTATTCTATTCAACAAATGAATATTTATTCTATTCAACACATGAATATATATTTTTCTTTCAACACATGAATATTTTCAACACATGAATATATATTTTTCTTTCAACACATGAATATATATTTTTCTTTCAACACATGAATATTCTCAACACATGAGCATCGTCAACACATGACTATTTTTGTTATTTAATATATTTTATAAAATTGTGATAGAGATGTAAATTTTATTGTTAAAATATTTTACTCAACACATGATAAGTTTCAACACATGAATATTCTCAACACATGAGCATCGTCAGCACATGACTATTTATTCTATTCAACACATGAATCTTTATTTTATAATATTCTTTATTTTCCCAATTGGAATGAGGCCCAATCAATTATCATATAATGTTAATGTAACACCCCACACCCGCTATGGTCACTCACTAAGGGAATGCCATAGCATCGGTGGAGTATTTTAGTGAATATAGAACAGAAAAATTACAACAAGACAGATATAAGTAGTACTTGAAATTTTAAAACATCATCTCATAACAGCGGAAATAAACATGTCTGGTTACATCATAAAACCATAATAAAAGTCAAGTACAATATCCATCAAAATAAAGAAGTACATAACCCCACTCTCAATACAATAGCCAGAACGAAAGAAAAGATAACTGGATAACTGGAGCTTTACATCTACCCAAGCTCCTCAAGACTGGAACAGCAATCCGATCAAGCTCTACTACTGCTAGGATCCACCGTAGGACCTGAGGGTTGGGAAAAAGATAGAAACAACGGGGTCAGACATAAGTCTGAGTGAGTCCTATAACTTTAACAATACAATCATTAAAGTAACCAGAGAAGACATAAACTTGACCTACGGTAATATCTGGGGATGAATGGCTACACTAAGCAGCTTGGTAGACTTAGGATAAACTAAGATAACCGTCAGGACGCATCTACCCACCCAAGGATAATTACTAACTGCACCACACCAGTCATTCCTACTTAAAGGTTGATCCCTTCCAAGGACTTAGAAAATTTCCCCAGTAGTTCCATGTACTCCTAGCCCACTACATAGGTGCCGTCTGCCCCTATCTCCACTAGGTGTACTCAGTAATTCTTACCCAGTAGTTTCGTGTACCCCTACATAGGTGCCGTCTGCCCCTATCTTTATTAGGTGTACCCACTACTCCCCATCGATCGGCTCCCTACCGTAGATACCCGTGCTGGTCCCACAGTGGGGTGTATCACTCCCCTAAAGTGGCCACCTGATAATATCAACGGTGCACGGCTTTATATCTACACGATGCAACAACGGCTTATCTACCAGCCCGGGCCCACACACGCATATGAAACCCATTGGACTTGCGTTGCCACCGCTAACCCGTTTTGGCCTCTTATAATCAAGCCCAATATGCGTGTCCCGTCACTCGACATGGGTCGAGCCCACAAAGATACGTTTGGGATATTGGTTGAAATGGGCCCCCACAAGCTACCCACCTAAGCTTGTCATATATCTAGTGTATCCCACTTAACCCTTTAATCATGTTTAATTACATGTTTCCACTTGGTTAAGTATTCTAATCGTATTTTCTATTGCCACCCAAGGCAACCCACTAGATTCCACATGCCACCCAAGGAAACCACAAAATTTCCACATGCCACCCAAGGCACCCACTTAACCCCTCATGTCCCACTACATGCTAATATGGTTAAGTGTTTCTTAATTAATTAAGACCGTGATCTCCCATAAAGACCTCCCACATTAGACTGACTGTTATGACCGCCTGGTTAAGCCGGTAGAGTCCGGGCAGTCTTACGTCATAACAGAGTCTAACCTCGTATCTTTACCTTAATCACGTATTTAATTCATGGCTAAGACCTCTCACATTGGGCTGACATTTGTAGCAACTGGTTAAGCCGGTCGGGTCCGGGCAGTTTTACACTACAAATGAGTCCAACCTCGTGTCTTAGTCGATTAATTACACCTAATTAATCACCCCCATATTAATTATCCCTAATTAATATCAAGTTTTCCATAACATGGGTAGACCTAACTCAATAGGTAAATTCCCATGGGGTAGACCTAACTCAATAGGTAAATTCCCACTTATGGTAATTTATTTTTATGGTATGCTTAATCATACCCAATCATTCATTTATTAACATATTTACCAACCCCATCGTTCCCCACGTAAATCGTTCTCATTTCATGACATAACAAAGGGGAAGATCCATCACAAATATCATGGGTTTAGCATATAACTTTGTCATGGGTTAAGAGGATGTCAACTTGCATATATGAGCACATATTAACCCAACTACGTTTTACCCAAACTTGCATATTATCATACACATGATTTGCATAACATGTTACATATGAGCTTGCATATTATCATACACATATCTTGCATAACATGTTGAACTTGCATATAGGCATTCTCATAACTTGCATAACATGTTAAACATGCATTTAAGCATACACATAACTTGCATAAGCATTCACATACTTGCATAAGCATCCACATACTTGCATAAGCATCCACATACTTGCATAAGCATTCACATACTTGCATAAACATGCATAACTTGCATATCATGTCATTTAAGCATATACATATCTTGCATAAACATTCATATACTCGCATAAGCATGCATAACTTGCATATCACATAAATCTTGCATTTAAACATATACATGACTTGCATAAGCATCCATATACTTGCATAAGCATGCATAACTTGCATATCACATTAAACTTGCATTTAAACATATGCTTAACTTGCATAACTCACTTTGTTAAACATGCATAATTCCACTCATTAAATATGCATAAATCCACTTGTTAAACATGCATATACCAACTTGTTAAACATGCATAAATCAACTTATTAAGCATGCATAAACCAACTTATCAAACATGCATAAACATAGAACAACATAGAGTAACATATCATTATACATGATTCAAACTCACTAATCCGCATTTAAGACCATAAGTCTCATTACACCCAATCTACTTACTTTAATAATCGATGTTAAAGTGATAGAAACTCACCAAACCCATAATTAATCAACTTATGAAGAGGAATTAGTTGCTAATTATGAAGATGGTGATGATTAGAGAATGATTTGAGAGGGATTAGCTTGCAACTTCCTTCTTAGATTAGTGGAGACTTCTTCTAGGATTTAATTTGGCGGCATGAGGCCTTCATTTCTATTTTTAGTATGGATTAAGGTAGGTTTAGGGTGTATTTATAGATTAGGAGAGTGTTTTAGGCCCTTAGATTAACCCTAGGTTAGATTAGGACCCTTAGATTTAGGAAACCTCTAGAACCAGCCCTCCAAGCCAGCCTAGAACCCAACCTGGTGCACCCAGGTTCACTGGACGGCGCGCCCCTGTCGACAGGCAAGTCGACAGGCAAGTCGACACCCCTGTCGACAGGCCTGTCGACAGCCCTGTCGACATGGGTAGGGCGGGAATCTTCCCGCCTAACCCCGCCTGACCCATTCCAAATCTGAATTTTTAAATCTGTTTTAGTTTTGAATTTTCTGCAAACTTCATCGGGCCATAACTGGGCCATACGGACTCCGATTTTTGAAAACTCGGACTCTATTTCGCGTATTTTTCCGAGACGAACGTAATGACGCAGCCCGTTTCCCCTAATTCCCACATCTGAGATTATTTATCTTGTAATTAGTGAATTTTAGTATTAACCCAAAATTCGGGGTGTTACATTCTCCCCTCCTTAAAGGATTTCGTCCCCGAAATCTCTAAGCTAAGGAGAATGCATATCCTACCATCCAAACAACCATCTACTCAAACCATCAACCACTGGCATCCATTGTCCTTAAAACAATTTCTAATGATGTATGAGCATATGCAAAAAGTGTGTGTATATGTTCCCTATCTAATGTATGAACATATGCAAACCATGATAGTGCCATGCATCCATTATGTATGCGAGAAAACCCTATCGACACATACAATATCTACATGAGTGCACAATCATTCACCAAAATGCATCATCCATGTGATAACACAACCATTATACATCCATAAATATATCTTCCTACACACAATTTTATGCAATATGCAATATGAAGTGACTGAGCCGATCTAGTGCCTAGAGTGTGTGTATATGCATCCACGAGCAACCACTAGCAAACACTTGCATCCACTTGCATCCATCAACCATAACATGTCTCAAACACATGTTTCAACCATAGGTTTACCCTATCTAAAGGTCAAAGGTACTAATGAGAGGACATACTAAGATAAGATAAGTACTAGACAAACGATAAAGGAGAAGTTAAAAGACATACCCTCAAAAAGAAATGGGTACAATGAACGCATCTTCGCTTCCGTTTCCCAAGTTGCGTTGCCCTCGTCTTCTCCCCATTGCACTTTGACTAGTTGAACCTCTCGATTCCTCAATTTCCTAGTCTCTGACCCAAGGATGCGAGTAGGAGCTCGTCGGATAGTCGCATCACGCTCTATCTCTACATCTCTAAGCGAGCTCGGCTCTACCACCTCTGCGGTCTCATGTAAGCATTTCCTCAGATGTGATACATGGAATACATCATGAACACCACTAAGTCTGTCGGGCAACTCCACCCTATATGCCATCCGTCCAATCCTTTCCTTAATAGGAAACGGCCCAACAAACCTCGGTGCTAACTTCCCAACGGATCCAAAGCGAACAACATTTCTTAACGGAGATACCTTGACAAAAACCATATCCCCAACCTCAAACTCAAGATCCGTCCTTCTTTTGTCCGCATAAGATTTTTGCCTATCCTGCGCTGCTTTCATCCTTCTTCGAATCAAGTCAATCTTCTCGGAAGTCTCCCTAACCATATCAGGCCCAAGCAAGATCTTATCCGTAGATTCCCACCAACATGTAGGTGATCGACAAGGCCTTCCATAGAGAGCTTCGAAAGGAGCCATACCAATACTGGACTGAAAGCTGTTATTATATGCGAACTCCACCAATGGAAGATGCTCTTCCCATGTACCTCCAAAATCTAGGATACAAAGCCTCAAAAGGTCTTCTAGAACACGATTCACCCTCTCAGTCTGGCCGTCTGTCTGAGGATGATATGCGGTGCTCAGACACAATTGAGTCCCCACTGCTTCTTGCAAACTTCTCCAGAACTCGCTAGTGAAGATAGGATCTCGATCACTCACTATTCTAGAGGGTACCCCATGCAATCGAACTATCTCTCGAAGATATACAGAAGCTAGCCATGGAGCGGTCCTCTTGCTCTTCACAGGTATGAAATGGGCGCTCTTAGTAAGCCTGTCTACCACCACCCAAATTCCTGTATTACCTTTTCTCGATCTGGGTAACCCGTCAATAAAATCCATCGAGACGCTATCCCACTTCCATTGCGGAACTTCCAACGGGTGAAGCAACCCACCAGGTTTCTTTTGCTCCGCTTTCACCTGTTGACATACCAAGCATCGAGCTACATATTCGGCCACATCTTTCTTCATACCGGCCCAGAAGAAAACCCTCTTCATATCTTGGTATATCTTGTCCCCACTGGGATGAATGGTCATCCTAGAACGGTGTGCATCATCAAGAATAACCTTCCTCAACCCTCCATCTTGCGGTACACAAAGTCTACCGTCTCTACGCAAGCACCCCCTGTCGTCTAGGGTGTACCTACTCAAATGGCTGGACGACTCCCCCCTTATGAGCTTCTCTATCAACTCAACCAACTGTGGGTCGTCCCTCTGGGCTTCCCCAATCCGCCCCAGAAGAGTAGGTCTAACTTCCAAAGAAGCTAGCAAACCGGGTACATAGTCAACGGAAGGTCTGAAATCAAACATCGAGATAAATTCCAAGCTTCGTCGTTCCACGAACAATGGACTCAAGGACAACCTCTTTCTGCTCAAGGCGTCCGCCACCACGTTACCCTTGCCAGGGGTATACGCTATCTCGAAATCATAAGATGCTAAAAACTCCATCCACCTTTGCTGTCTTAAGTTTAAATCTTTCTGAGAGAATAAGTACTTCAATGATTTATGGTCAGTGAACAACTCGAATCTCTCACCAAGAAGATAATGGCGCCAAATCTTAAGCGCAAAAACAATAGCGGCTAGCTCTAGATCATGGGTAGGGTAATTTTTCTCATGTGCCCTCAACTGCCTTCCACCGTAGGCTATTACCCTTCCCTCTTGCATTAAGACTGCGCCAAGTCCTGTCCCACAGGCATCGGTATAGACAACAAATGGCTTGCTCCCACCTGGCAACACTAAAACTGGAGCAGTGGTTAAAGCTCTCTTTAACCGTCGGAATACATCATCACAATCTACGTCCCATGTGAAAACAAGATTCTTCTTCGTCAAGCGGGTTAATGGGGCTGATATCTTTGCGAAGTCTTTAATAAACTTCCTATAATAACCGGCCAACCCCAAGAAACTTCTTACTTCGGTAGCATTCTTTGGAATCTTCCAATCCTGAATTGATACTACCTTCGCGGGATCCACAGCTATCCCTTCCTTGGAGACCACATGCCCCAAGAACCGCACTTCCCTCCTCCAGAAGTGACATTTAGAAAATTTAGCCTTAAGGTTATGTGCTCGAAGAGTATTCAACACCTCCCCAAGATGTAAGGCATGCTCTTCTTCACTCTTAGAAAATACTAAGATATCATCCACAAAGACCACCACAAATTTATTAAGGAACTCCCTGAACACCCTACTCATCAAATCAACAAAGTATGCAGGGGCGTTCGTCAACCCAAATGGCATCACTAGCCACTCATAGAAACCATCTGGAGTTCTAAAGGCAGTCTTGTCTATGCTATCCTCAGCCACCCTCAACTGATGAAACCCCGTGGCCAAGTCCAACTGAGAAAACACTGAAGCGCCAACCAACTGATCGAAAAGATCATCAATCCTCGGCAATGGTGTCTATTCTTCTTTGTGAGCTTGTTGAGTTCTCTATAATCTACACAAAGTCTGAGGGACCCATCCGCCTTCGTAGCAAATACTACTGGAGCACCCCACTCCGATATACTCCGTCTTATGAACCCCTTCTCAAGCAACTCCCCTACTTGCTTATGGAGTTCCCTCCTCTCACGAGGAGCCATGTGGCGCACTGGTAAAGATACAGGTTTAACATTATCCACCAGATATATTTGGAAGTCAATCTCCCGCTTCGGAGGTAAGCCCTTCACCTCCTCAAACACATCCGGATATTCCCGGACCACTCTAACAGAATGCAAACTCTCGACTGAAGCATCGAGCGATTCAAGATAACTTAGCAAAACAGATTCCATGGGATTACAAGAGATCTCGAGAGTGTTACCCAAACGGGTCAGAAGCCTAACAACTCTCCTTTCACAATCAAGAACGGCACCATTACTGGATAACCAGTCCATGCCCAAAATCAACCCATAGCCCGTGAAGCCCAACACAAAAGCATCACATCTAAACTCAATGCTAAGTATAGAAATCTTCAAACCCAAACATATCATGGACAAATAAGTGGAGCCCCCAATTGGGTTTGAAACAACCAAGGGATCATCTACCAGACTGGTGTCTAAGTGCAGTGACTCAACTAATGATGATGAGATAAATGAATGCGATGCGCCTGAATCAAACAATGTACGGACAGGATGATCAAATAGAAAAACCAAACTTTCCACGGAAATAGTTCTACCTCTCTCCTGAATCGGTGGAACCGCGAGAGCCTGTACTTGCCCCCTAGCCTGACCCGGTGCCATAAGAGCTTGCACCTGTCCTCCTGAGGTAGATCCCGTCCTTTGCCCTTTCTTAGGACAGTCTTTCACTAGATGCCCTGCTTCGCCACAGTGGAAGCAGCCAGTCTTCTTCTTCTTGCGACAATCCTTGCTTAGGTGGCCAGGTGTTCCACAATTGAAACACTTCTTCTTTTTGCCCTTGCCACCGTTGCCTTTCCCCCCTTTGTTTTGCTGTTGTTGCTGAGGTCTCTTTTGATCTCCCTTCTTCTCGGGTGCCCTATTAGCATTGGGACCCTTCTCTTCTTCATACATGAGTGCCATGTCAACTAGCTTCTCAAAGGTGGCCCCCATAGGGATATGAGTCATAGCCAACCCATGCATCGGTTCATTCAAGCCTTTCACGAACCTCAAAGCCTTCTTCTCCGGTGTATTCACCATATCTAGGCCAAACCTTGCCAATTGATTAAACTTGTTAACATATTCCTTCACCGAGAGATTTCCTTGCTTTAGAGTCAAGAATCTTTCCATATACAAGTTTTCCTCCGCTTTTGAGAGAAATTTTGCCACAAATCTTTGCCTAAAATCCGCCCAAGAGTCAACGGGGCGTTCTCCATTAGTGACCTCCCACCAGAATGAGGCCTCTCCCTTCATTAACCAAGCAGCCAACTTGACTTTCTTTCCTTCTTCCATCTCAAAAATATCTATCAACTCTTCCACCTCCTTAAGCCAATCTCTAGCTTCCACAAAAGTTTCAGATCCTTGAAAAGGTTTCCCTCCCATAGCTTTAAATTCCTTGCAAGTCTTAGCAAAAGTATCCGTGCGAGGAGGAGGGGGAGGAGGAAGATCGGGTGCTACGGTTGGTGGAGGAATATTTGCTGGACCTGCAGTGGTGGCCCTAGCCTCCATCAATCTCCTATACCATACTGGTACCGTCACACCCTCCGGAAAGTTAAGATCCTCAGCCATGCTGAAACGGAAAAAGGAAAGATTCAAAATGGAGAATTCGAAGGATATAGATATGGCTATTGGGGATTATGCTTTTCTTTCAAAAACTTTTCTCTTTAAAGACATGTTTTTGAAAATATTTCTTCCAAAAATGTTTTAGAAAAATAGTTTTCTAAAAATTTTATCTGTTCCGGTAACCTTTGCTCTGATACCACGTGTAACACCCCACACCCGCTATGGTCACTCACTAAGGGAATGCCATAACATCGGTGGAGTATTTTAGTGAATATAGAACAGAAAAATTACAACAAGACAGATATAAGTAGTACTTGAAATTTTAAAACATCATCTCATAACAGCGGAAATAAACATGTCTGGTTACATCATAAAACCATAATAAAAGTCAAGTACAATATCCATCAAAATAAAGAAGTACATAACCCCACTCTCAATACAATAGCCAGAACGAAAGAAAAGATAACTGGATAACTGGAGCTTTACATAGACCCAAGCTCCTCAAGACTGGAACAGCAATCCGATCAAGCTCTACTACTGCTAGGATCCACCGTAGGACCTGAGGGTTGGGAAAAAGATAGAAACAACGGGGTCAGACATAAGTCTGAGTGAGTCCTATAACTTTAACAATACAATCATTAAAGTAACCAGAGAAGACATAAACTTGACCTACGGTAATATCTGGGGATGAATGGCTACACTAAGCAGCTTGGTAGACTTAGGATAAACTAAGATAACCGTCAGGACGCATCTACCCACCCAAGGATAATTACTAACTGCACCACACCAGTCATTCCTACTTAAAGGTTGATCCCTTCCAAGGACTTAGAAAATTTCCCCAGTAGTTCCATGTACTCCTAGCCCACTACATAGGTGTCGTCTGCCCCTATCTCCACTAGGTGTACTCAGTAATTCTTACCCAGTAGTTTCGTGTACCCCTACATAGGTGCCGTCTGCCCCTATCTTTATTAGGTGTACCCACTACTCCCCATCGATCGGCTCCCTACCATAGATACCCGTGCTGGTCCCACAGTGGGGTGTATCACTCCCCTAAAGTGGCCACCTGATAATATCAACGGTGCACGGCTTTATATCTACACGATGCAACAACGGCTTATCTACCAGCCCGGGCCCACACACGCATATGAAACCCGTTGGACTTGCGTTGCCACCGCTAACCCGTTTTGGCCTCTTATAATCAAGCCCAATATGCGTGTCCCGTCACTCGACATGGGTCGAGCCCACAAAGATACGTTTGGGATATTGGTTGAAATGGGCCCCCACAAGCTACCCACCTAAGCTTGTCATATATCTAGTGTATCCCACTTAACCCTTTAATCATGTTTAATTACATGTTTCCACTTGGTTAAGTATTCTAATCGTATTTTCTATTGCCACCCAAGGCAACCCACTAGATTCCACATGCCACCCAAGGCAACCACAAAATTTCCACATGCCACCCAAGGCACCCACTTAACCCCTCATGTCCCACTACATGCTAATATGGTTAAGTGTTTCTTAATTAATTAAGACCGTGATCTCCCATAAAGACCTCCCACATTAGACTGACTGTTATGACCGCCTGGTTAAGCCGGTAGAGTCCGGGCAGTCTTACGTCATAACAGATTCTAACCTCGTGTCTTTACCTTAATCACGTATTTAATTCATGGCTAAGACCTCTCACATTGGGCTGACATTTGTAGCAACTGGTTAAGCCGGTCGGGTCCGGGCAGTTTTACACTACAAATGAGTCCAACCTCGTGTCTTAGTCGATTAATTACACCTAATTAATCACCCCCATATTAATTATCCCTAATTAATATCAAGTTTTCCATAACATGGGTAGACCTAACTCAATAGGTAAATTCCCATGGGGTAGACCTAACTCAATAGGTAAATTCCCACTTATGGTAATTTATTTTTATGGTATGCTTAATCATACCCAATCATTCATTTATTAACATATTTACCAACCCCATCGTTCCCCACGTAAATCGTTCTCATTTCATGACATAACAAAGGGGAAGATCCATCACAAATATCATGGGTTTAGCATATAACTTTGTCATGGGTTAAGAGGATGTCAACTTGCATATATGAGCACATATTAACCCAACTACGTTTTACCCAAACTTGCATATTATCATACACATGATTTGCATAACATGTTGCATATGAGCTTGCATATTATCATACACATATCTTGCATAACATGTTGAACTTGCATATAGGCATTCTCATAACTTGCATAACATGTTAAACATGCATTTAAGCATACACATAACTTGCATAAGCATTCACATACTTGCATAAGCATCCACATACTTGCATAAGCATTCACATACTTGCATAAGCATTCACATACTTGCATAAACATGCATAACTTGCATATCATGTCATTTAAGCATATACATATCTTGCATAAACATTCATATACTCGCATAAGCATGCATAACTTGCATATCACATAAATCTTGCATTTAAACATATACATGACTTGCATAAGCATCCATATACTTGCATAAGCATGCATAACTTGCATGTCACATTAAACTTGCATTTAAACATATGCTTAACTTGCATAACTCACTTTGTTAAACATGCATAATTCCACTCATTAAATATGCATAAATCCACTTGTTGAACATGCATATACCAACTTGTTAAACATGCATAAATCAACTTATTAAGCATGCATAAACCAACTTATCAAACATGCATAAACATAGAACAACATAGAGTAACATATCATTATACATGATTCAAACTCACTAATCCGCATTTAAGACCATAAGTCTCATTACACCCAATCTACTTACTTTAACAATCGATGTTAAAGTGATAGAAACTCACCAAACCCAAAATTAATCAACTTATGAAGAGGAATTAGTAGCTAATTATGAAGATGGTGATGATTAGAGAATGATTTGAGAGGGATTAGCTTGCAACTTCCTTCTTAGATTAGTGGAGACTTCTTCTAGGATTTAATTTGGCGGCATGAGGCCTTCATTTCTATTTTTAGTATGGATTAAGGTAGGTTTAGGGTGTATTTATAGATTAGGAGAGTGTTTTAGGCCCTTAGATTAACCCTAGGTTAGATTAGGACCCTTAGATTTAGGAAACCTCTAGAACCAGCCCTCCAAGCCAGCCTAGAACCCAACCTGGTGCACCCAGGTTCACTGGACGGCGCCCCCCTGTCGACAGGCAAGTCGACAGGCAAGTCGACACCCCTGTCGACAGGCCTGTCGACAGCCCTGTCGACATGGGTAGGGCGGGAATCTTCCCGCCTGACCCCGCCTGACCCATTCCAAATCTGAATTTTTAAATTTTTAAATCTGTTTTAGTTTTGAATTTTCTGCAAACTTCATCGGGCCATAACTGGGCCATACGGACTCCGATTTTCGAAAACTCGGACTCTATTTCGCGTATTTTTCCGAGACGAACGTAATGACGCAGCCCGTTTCCCCTAATTCCCACATCTGGGATTATTTATCTTGTAATTAGTGAATTTTAGTATTAACCCAAAATTCGGGGTGTTATAGTTAATTATATGGATTCCATACAACACATGTATATAATAGCAACGATAAATAATCAACCATCATCCTAAGTGCACCCCACAACTGCATAAGCATTAAATATAACTAATTAACGACCATACAGTCTGTCAATCAAACGATCGACATACCACTAAACAATTGGGATTAGTGTACGTCAAATGTCATCCTAACACCTGTGTGGGGTTTCAATCCACAAACACTGAATATTATTCATGCAGATGGGCGACGTGTAAAATTTATCGTCCCAATCAATATCCTTCAAATAGGTGTACATAAACAAACCGTCCGGTTTGTAAATGAATATTTATTTATTCACATTCATGTTAAAAATTATATTTTTAACGATAATTAATTTGTTTCAACACATGAATGTTTTATTATCCATTTCACATCAACATCACAAACAAACTTCACAACACAACAAACAAGCATAAAAGTCGTCCATGGTCTGTGGACGACGGGTGTCAGGTGTTGCTAAGCACCGTCTGCATCCTAGTATATAATTTTAACTAGAAAACAAGATTTAAAGTGAGAAGTTCTCACCGACTAGCTAATCCAATACCACGACTCTTCATATGTACAAATCTTCGTCGTGCTCGCCCTTTTGTCAATTTCATTGTCCATAGCCACTACATATATAAAAATCACATTTTTATTTTGTTGTCATGTATATATAAAAATCAAATTTTTATAACTACACTATATGGATTAAAAATTCTATTTTTACACCGCTATTATATAGATAAAAATTCTATTTTTACACCGCTATTATATAGATAAAAATTCTATTTTTATAACGGTGTTCACATAATAAAACCATATTTTCCTCTCGCCATTCTCTATATAAAAATCATATTTTTATATCTCTGCTACATATGTAAAAATCACTCCTTTACACCGCTACTTCCATGATAAAAATTATATTTTTATCTTACTAGTAATATAATAAAAAATATATTTTTATTACTCTACATAAATAAAAATCATATTTTTATTCTTCCTATAATACAAAAATCATATTTTTGATTCACTACATATATAAAGATAATATTTTTATATTCTCTATTATATAAAAATCATATTTTTAATACTTCTACTTTATAAAAATCATATTTTTATTCTTTCTATAATATAAAAATCATATTTTTATTCTTTCTATAATATAAAAATCATATTTTTATTCTTTCTATACAATGAAAATTATATTTTCATACTCTACATACAATAAAAATTATATTTTTATCGTATTAACGATCATTTCTTTTTATTTCTAAAAACCTAGTCTTTTCATTTCTAAATTAACCACATAAAAATCAGATTTTTCTTTCTAATCTAAACACATAAAAAAAATCTAGTTTTTAACCCGCTTTTATAATTAAAACTGAAAAATAATGATAATAAAGAAATGTAAATAAAAATTAAAACTCACTGTGATATATCGAAAGGAGGGGGTGTGGTTTCCATTCAGGTGGCCGGAGGGGGTCGTCGATGCGGTGGGGGGGCCTGAGGAAGGCGCGGCGGCGCTATGGTGAAGGGGGGGTAGCGTTCTAGGGTTGAGGGGGGTTTGGGTTCGTGAAAGGGGCTCGTGATCTCGCGTGGAGGAAGAGAGAGGGAGGAAGGGGAGGAGGGCGTAGCGATTGAAGGTGGGGTGGGGGGAGTGCTCATCGGCGGTGGCACCTGGAAGGGGGGCGACACATTTCCTTTTTTTTATTTTCAAAATGAATGGGGTTTTGGGGGGGCCTGAGA
The DNA here is from genome assembly GCA_030737875.1 of Allium sativum. Taxonomy (NCBI): domain Eukaryota; kingdom Viridiplantae; phylum Streptophyta; class Magnoliopsida; order Asparagales; family Amaryllidaceae; genus Allium; species Allium sativum. The sequence goes on along the minus strand of CM060915.1, from coordinate 971,300,497 downwards.
GTATAGAGGAAGAGAGGGAGAGGGTTTTTTATTTTTAATTTCAAAAAGCAACTTTTAATTTCGACCTCAAAATCGAACCCACCACCTATCATCCATAGCTAATTACCCCCATTTCGAACACAGTGGGATATGTATCGTAAGATGATTCGATCGTTTCGATTAGTTTTCATCAAAATCAAAATATAAATCTATATATTGAATTTGAACGCACATTTCAATTTGCAGGGGCCACATACGGACTCTAAAAATTCCCAAAAAATATTTTCTTGCTTCGTATTGATGATACGGTCCCAACAAAACTAATTTCGCCAAATTCTGAGACCGTTTGAAAAATGGTCATTTTACAGTCGATTAAAATCAACTGAAACTGCCAAAACACGTTTTACTTCGCCACGCTCACACATTGATTCAGAAAAATATGAATTTTGAAACCTAGCAATAATTTGACATTCCGGATCCAACAAAAGTGGTTTCGTCGAAAACTGAGGTCGTTTGCAAAATTTCCATTTTTAAGGGCTAGAGTTCCATAGCAACTATTCTGAACTTTCAACTGGGCGTAACTTTTGATTCCCGCTATGAAATTTTGATTTTTCGGATTTGTTGGAAAGATATTTTCAAATAGATTCGAATTTTTTTGGTTTCGCTAAAATCCGGTTTACTTTGAATCCCGTACATTCATTTGAACTTTAAAATCGAATTTTTAAACTACCGCGCCATTTTCAATTCCTTGTATAATTTTAAATAAATATTTATATTCTAACGACGCTCTATATAAATATATACTTCTATTTTTATTCAAATTAAATTTCTCGTTGCTATTATTTAAAATAATTCATTTTAAATATTCAAAATTCATTAAAATTGCCAAAATAAAATTTTTAAATTGGCTCGGATTTTCTGGGTTATTTCATCAAACCTGCCGCCGTCAGTTATAACCAAGGGCCGAAATTGTCCTAGATTCAAACCCTAAACATTTTCAAACCCATTCGAATTAAATCCCACCTATGAAACAAAGATCTAAGAACACCACGAGATCTAGAACGTGAGCGGTGAAGATCGGATATTGTGTGGTCATTGGGGAGGAATTCCAGCTCAAAGGTGGTGCGTTGGTGAGGGTTTTCTGAGCTGGAGGGGCGACGGAGGTTCATCAAACTCACGGCGATGGAGGAGGACGTGGTGATGGTTGTCTTGACGTCGTCCAATCAAGGTACGGGTGCTTCCAATGTTGTGCGCAAGTGAGGTTTCAATGTCGATGATGGGTTTCCCAAATCAACGGTTGCCTGGAACGATGACTACATGGTAGGGGATAATTAAGAAAGGGATTAAGATTTAATTATCTATTTAGTTGATTAATTTAGGTAATTAACATTCAAAGTGCTATATTTTATCCAAATAGAAACGGAATCAAACAAAATCAAATCCGTTAGAACCGTGATGACAAACCGTACGGCATGGAATTAACTGGAACATATTTGGAGCAAGTGACAGTTTTTGGTCAAATTAAGCACCCTGTTTAATTTAATCAAAATTATCGTTTAATAACGATTTCAAAACTGACCATTGTGAGAACCTCTCACTATAAAATTATTTTTGTACAGTTAGTTATTTTTTGACTGCATGTATGAACTGCTCCCTTTCATCCACAGACCATGGACGATTTAATTGATTGTATTATGATGTGAAAATAAAATAATATATATATGAAGTGTGGAAATAATATATATATGAAATGAAAATTATATATATATATGCAATGTGAATAAAATATATATTTGCGATGTGAAAAAAATATATATGAAATAAAATATATATAGGAAATGTGAAAAATATATATATGAAATAATATATATATATACGAAAGGTGAAAAATATATATATATGAAGTACGAAAATAATATATATACGAAAGTTGAAATATATATACATATATGAAGTATGAAAATAATATATATATAAAAGGTGAAATATATATATATATATATATATATATATATGAAATAAAATATTTATAGGAAATGTGAAAAATATATATATGAAATAAAATATATATATGAAAGGTGAAAAATATATATATATATATAAAGTATGAAAATAATATATATACGAAAGGTGAAAAATATATAAATGAAGTATGAAAATAATATATATAAGAAAGGTGAAAAATATATGTATGAAGTGTGAAAATACTATATATATATGAAATGAAAATAATATATATATATGAAATGAATAATATACATATATATATATATGAAATGAAAATGATATATATATGAAATGTGAAAAATATATATATGAAGTGTGAATGAAATAAATATTGGTTAAAAATATTATTTTTAACGTATATATGAGATGTATAAAATTGTCATGTAATGGAATATTCAATTCTGATTTAAACTTGAAAATCAAATTGAAATCATTTTAAAATCAATTTAAAAAAATTTATAATGGAATATTCAGCTTTGATTTGAAATTGAAATGGAAGTGGAAATCATTTTAAAACGAATTTAAAATGATTTATAAAATTCGTTTTAAATGGAAATCCATGAATGTATAATATATATATATATATATATATATATATATATATATATTATAGTGGCTTGAATAGAACGCGCCGTGCAGCGACCATTCGCGAATTTCAACCATTAACTTCAAATTGATGTTACGGGAGATCCGACCGTCAGATTCTCCTAAAACCAGAACCGCTGAGTTCGTATCGAAAAGAACTTTCCAACAAATATAAGAGATTTGAAATCCAACGGTTGGATTTGGAATTATGTCCAAATCAAATTTGGAAAAGGTTGTTGTAAGTGCAGTTCGATGACCGTTTATGGAAATCGACTGTACGGGCCTTGATAAAACTATTAAAAATACAGATAATTTGTCTAAAATCATAATAAATGATTTGGAAAGAATCGGGATGAAAAATTCCATATTTGAAAAGATAAAAATATATTTTTATCCAAATGAACTAGTTATTCAATAGAAATAATAATCCAATAATTTTTAAATAAATAAATCGGATTTGGAAATGGTTTTAAAATAACCCGAATTTTTCAGTGTATGAATTGGAATGGATTTGAATTGAAATTATCTTCGGAATATTTCGATATTGGATTTCGTGATTTTACGGATATTGTGGAGGAATTTGGAAGATGTATATATCGTTATTCCCAATACGATATTTGTTGATTTCAGAATTTGACATTGAATATAAGCCGATATTATTTTCTATTCAGAGCCTTGTATTTAATATTAAATTGGATTTTGGGGTTTGTCGTGAAATGTGTTTAAATGACATTAGTTCTTTAACCCGAGTAAAAGAAGGATTAATTTCCAGAAAGTTGAATAATCAATAAGAAATGATATTTGGGATTTAAACCAATAGGAGTTTGAGTAAATCTTTAATTAGATTGTGAATGAATAAATGGTAATTTAATTTACCAAAACACGTGATGTGATTAAACCAAATTTACATGGTTATTTATATTCATGATTGTGATTAATTGATTGTTTGGATTGTGCTCGACCAGTTTATGAGCAAGATATGCTTTTACATTTAGCATTGGGCTGGGTAGAAATATGGGTATGCTAACATCTTGTGAAATACTTCACGATTTGACTACAAGATGTGTAGCGATGTTGTTGTGTTCATTTCAAATTTAATGAATGATTTTGAAATGGTATTTTTCTTAAGTGAAAAGAAATGTATTCCCGATTTTGGACAGGGAACGTTTTATAAAAATGTTTTATAAAACAGAAAGGATTTCGAGGGCTAAAACCCGACGATTTCAAAATGATTTGGAAATATATTATGGTTTTACATTGTAGTTCATCACATATTCGATTAGTTGCTATTAATGATGTATCTGTTTGGTGGCGGAGAATTTATTCTCTTGCTTAACACCCTTCTTTGAGACGTACAAGCTCAAAGGTTATGTGATTAATAATGATTGATCATATGTGTGAATTGTTGATGTGAAGTACTATAGTTTGAATGTACTTGTGATTATTATGTTGTGAAATGATTTTCCCTACTTCGGGATATAAAATAGTTTAGTGTGTGACTAAAGATTCGGGTGACCCAATAGTGACTAAAAGTATGGGCTGGATCCAGTGCCTTAGGGTGAGTGGTCAACAGTGTAGCCTGCTCCATGCATGGGAGGTGCACACACACACACACACACACACATATATATATATATATATATATATATATATATATATATATATATATATATCGAGTTGAAGGGACACTTACTGCCCGGTGAGGAAAGATTCCCGATATTTGGTTGCATACTTGTTTGTATGCATTGTTATGTTTGGAATTCATATTCACAAGCGATTTGATTTGAGATCCCGAAGTGAAATCTACATTGATATAAAAGTTAGATAAGAATTTTAGTTGATTTGAAATAGAAATCGAGAAATAAAGTCCAAAGAAATAATTTCTGTAAATTGAATTGGATTTGGAAAATCTAAGTGTGGTGATTAATCAAAAAGGGTTGATTGGGATATTGCATGTTGATTGATCCACAATAGATCCATATCTATATTATTGATTATTGTTTATGCACTGGCAATCCAATGGAGTAACCCCGTTCCGCGTTAATGATGTGGTCCTGTGATGTGCCTTATTTAAAATAAAGCTAATACTGTTTTGAGTTCTCACGCCAGTCACATGACTGACCTGGAGTTTATTGTTTTAACCTAAACTCTGGATTCCCATATTTTCCACACCGGCAGTCAACAATTTGGTTTTACAGATATTTCATTTAGCAGGATTCTGGATCGAAGCTTAAAGCTGTGTCCAGAGCATGTATAGCCTTTCTCTCTGTAGTTTACTTGTTTCCGCTGCATTGTATTACATTTATTGTAAAGTGGAAATTTGCGTGAAGGGCTTACTAGTCAGGTCCAATTAGTTTAAAGGACACAACTTTTAAAGAATAAGTTTCAAGAACAAAAAAATGTCGCGGCTGTTATTTTGCAAATCTAAAACTCTAGTCGATCTTCATCAAAATGGAAATTTTCAAATCTTTTCATCTTTCAAACGAATCGATTAAACGATTCTATTTTATTTCTACAGCCACAATTGATTGAACGATTCGATTGAACGAATTGATTGAACGACTCGATCGAATGATTCGATTGAATGAATTGATTGAATGATTCGATTTTCAAAAGCTTTACATTTTATGTCATGTGTTGATGAAACGAAGGAGGACTGTTGTGTTTTGATGACGGATGGTTGGTTCCAGAGTGGACAGAAATGCAAATCAGAGAGAATATGGGAAGCAAATGGAAATCAAATGTAAAAACAATACTACAAGTGCATTGTAAAATATAATTTTGTGTGGATTGAATGCAGGTGCATTTCCGATTTTGTAACTAATAGTTATAATGTTCATGTAGTTGGTTTCTTGTAGTTCTTTTTATATAAAGATAAATACTTTTATCTTTTTCAGAGAAGGAAGAACAACCTGTAGTAATAATACAACGAAATACTGGTTGGTTTATGTGATTTAACTATGAAGTTGTCTGCTCATATATATATTTTTGATACAATAGAATGCCAGCTTTAAGCGTCTCTCATGTATATATTTTTATATTTTTCAGATAAAGATAAATACTTTTATCTTTTTTAGAAAAGGAAGAACTACTTGTAATAATGATATAAATAATATTGGCATACTTGAACTTTTTTGTATACTGTGTACTACAGTACAATTAAAATTGCGAAAAATGCAGAAGCCGTAGCTATTGTTTTTAACACAAAAATATAATTAAAAAGGAAGAATAGCCAACTGAGTAACTTTCCCCTGTTCTTTCTAGCTCCTTTACACATAAATTTGCACATCATTTATGGTTTTAACCTTCGCAACAAAGAACGATTAACAAAAAAACATAAGGTCACCAGAACAAAAAAAACAAATAAACATGACTCTGCAAGTTCATAGCCATTCTATTTACAAGCACAACAATAAACAATACGACTGTGACTATCATAGTAGATCAATCTCCATATCGCTGCACCCAATAACTAACGCTTGTTGATCCTCGACTTCCTACAAAGGAAATTTGAATATGTATCAGCAAGGATGAAATTAGAAAGAAAGAAAAATATTTGATAAATGATAACATATTTTTGATTTAGTTAGCCTACAATGTGTTTGGAGTTATATACTCTAGTTGATTTAGTTAGCGTTCTTTGTGCTGAGTACAGAGCAAATCAAATTAATAAAAGATAAATGCTTTTATCTTTTTTAAACATTGCACTAAAAGTAAACAGTCACATAATATTCCATTCGACTTATATCAACCCATATACATAAAACTGAAAATGTAGCAAAATACAGTATAAAAGTGCCAACATATACTACTTAGTATGAGTCTACACTTATAGTCAAGAGCTACAATTTGTTATGATAGCTTCTAGTGTTATTTTGTACAAAAGATAAGTTATTGTATCTTTTCATGTAGAATGAAAATGTTGCTGACATTAAGATGGTCTGGTTCTAGTGCAACTCCATTAAATTCATTGCCAGAAGCTCTAATTGCATCCAGCTCCTCTGCCGGCCACACCTAAAGGTTGATTCCAATCTTCACATCAAATAATATATTTCTATCAATGTTCTGAACACATGCCCAACACTTGAGAATATAATCAGCTACTGCAATTATCGTTTGCTTTCCATTATCAATCAGCAATCATTTCAAATTGGTAAATTCCAATATCCATACCTGCAGCTACTGCTTTATTAACAACCATTTCAACAAATAACACAACCATTATAGATGAATCACACCTAAAATTAAAGATGTAAACAAATAAATCCATTTATAAAAATGTTTTACAATATATAATCTTAATTAGCAACTATTTACATAAAATAGTACATAACAGATCCATTTCTACCCACTTTTCAGAAGAAGATATAACCGTATATCTTTTCTGGAATTCAAACTAATATTTAGTTGAATCACTGAAAATTTGTTTCAGTTTTATCTTTTCTGGAATTCAAACTAATACTCAGTTTCAAATATAAGTAAATCTAAACAGCTAATTAATTCTATGTAGGTAAAACTAAATGGTTTTATCTTTTTAGCAGTTAAATACAGTGATTGATCTGTACATTACTGACATTTTGTAGGTTTTCTACTGGTTTTATCTTATGCAGTTAAATACAACTAATTAATCGTATGCAGGTAAAGCTAAATGGTTTTATCTTTTTCAATAGTATAATAGATTTACAATCTTATTGAAAACAGTAATATGTACAAATCGTATGAGAAAAACATAAACTGTTTAAAAAGATAAATATATTAATCTTTTGTTTACTTTATTACATAAAATAATGTTGAAAATGATATATACATTAAAAAATAAATAAATATTTTAAAAAAACTTGTAAGTATATACAAAAATATAATTTCTCAAATTTCATTAAATAATTAATATGAATATTACTTTTTATTAAAACATATAACTTAGTTAAAAAGATAATTGTGTTTATCTTATTAAAATAGTATAAACATTAAAATGATATGATCATCTAAAGTTCTTATTTTCAGCATACGATAAATTCTCTTAGTCATGATAATATGAAAACATATGATAAAGATATAATACATATTATCTTATGTGAAAACATATATTTGATTCACTTGAGAAAAGATAAAAAAAATATTTATCTTCTTTACTTTGTGTGTATATATATATATTCGCTTGAGAAAACATTAAAAAGATAATTGAATATATGTCATGTGTTATAACTAAACATTTATGTCACACAATTAAAAAGATAGTTATAACTAAACATATATAACATGTATCATTTATTTTCAAACATAAGTAGAGCTAAACATCTAATTATTATTTTTAAATCTGAAGTTCAGTTTTGAAAAGATAGAAGCAACAATCTTTTTTAAATCTAAAATAAAATAAGATATACTGCTAAACATTTAAAAATTGTTAATTACAAAAATGCAATTTTGTAATCAAAAGTTCAGTTTTATCATTAACATTGCATATTGGCAACTAACAATTAACACATGACATATATACATATATATATATATATATTCAACTATCTTTTTTAAATCTAAAGTTCAGTTTTGAAAAGATAGAAGCAACTATCTTTTTTAAATCTGCTATTAGATAAGATATTCTACTAAACATTTGAAAAATGTTAGTTAATTCAATTTTGTAATAAAAAGTTCAGTTTTATCATTAACATTGCATATTTGCAACTAACAATTAGCACATGACATATATATTCAATTATCTTTTTTAAATCTGAAGTTCAATTTTGAAAAGATAGATACAACTATCTTTTTTGGATATAAAATAAAATAAGATATTCTACTAAACATTTTAAAATTGTTAATTACAAAAATTAAATTTTGAAATCAAAAGTTCAGTTTTATCATCAACATTGCATGTTTGCAACTAGTAATTAATACATGACATATATATTCAATTATCTTTTTTTTAATTTGAAATTCAGTTTTGAAAAGATAGATGCAACTATCTTTTCTAAATCTGAAATAAAATTAGATATTCTACTAAACATTTAAAAATTGTTAATTACAAAAATGAAATTTTGTAATTAAAGGTTCATTTTTATCATTAACATTGCATATTTCCGACTAACAATTAACACATGACATATATATTCAATTATTATTTTTAAATCTGAATTTTAGTTTTGAAAAGACAGATACAACTATCTTTTCTAAATTTGAAATAAAATAAGATATTCTACTAAACATTTTAAAACTGTTAATTACAAAAACGAAATTTTGTAATTAAAAGTTCAGTTTTATCATTAACATTGCATATTTGCAACTAACAATTAACACATGACATATATATTCAATTATCTTTTTTAAATCTGAAGTTCAGTTTTGAAAAGATATATACAACTATCTTTTCTAAATCTGAAATAAAATAAAATAAAACAAATTTAGACTAAATTTGTGTATATAATTTAACAAATTGTAACATAAAACACAAACAATATCAACTTGTGAAATTCCGTAGATATATCAAACATAAAACAGTGTTTTTTTGAAAAGGTAAATGAAATTATCTTTTTTAAATCTGAAATAAAATAAGGTATTCCATTAAAAATTTAAAAATTGTTAAATTTGAAATTCAGTTTTGAAAAGATATAAGTTAAATCAAAATACAAACACCTTTATCTTTTTAAGCTATCAAACAAATTAACATGTGCCACTCAATATATACATATGAACAGTTCATCATCACTATAAATTGATTCAAACTACGTATTATTAACCCATTGAATATATACATATGATTAACAAAACAACTAATATGTTTTACATGTATCAGTAATTTTCAAATATTACTAAATTTTAATATGTAATTAAATAATTCAAATCAAAAGATAAACACCTTTATCTTTTTATGTTGTCAAACAAATTAAATTCTACCACTGGATATACACGCACAAACAGTTTTATATAGCAAATAAAATCAATCAGTAAATAACTACTTACTTCAGCTAAAAATAATAATCGATATATAGCAAATAGAAAAAATCGAGGAACAACAAACAATAAAGATAAACAAGTACTTACTTGTTCAACAACTACTAAACTAAAATCATGTCTTTCAAATAGTGAATATAAATTGCGCCTTAGTTTCTTCAGCTGAATAAATGTGAGGCGATTACCATCAGCAATCGATATATAACAATCAATAGAAATAAACAATTACTTACTTGTTCAACTGAGAAAAGTGATGCGGTTTGATTTCTTCTGCCAATCGACAGATCAATTGAATCGATTTTGTTTCAAAATTAATGTAACGACCCGGAAAATCTGAACCAATTAATTTTTTTTAAATTGGCTAAAATAATGGATCATTACATTCTTTCGGCTCAGCGCATCGGCCACGACATTGGCTTTCCCTGGAGTGTATATAATCTCAAAGTCATATGCTGTGTATATATATATATATTTATATATAGTTATTCACTTCTATTGGTTGTGATTGGTGTGAAGATTGATTGATAGCGAATGGTTGATTGGAATTGTTTGTGGTTGATATTGATTGATTGTGGTTGTAAAATACCCATTTGTGGTTGAGAAATATTTGGCTGAAACCACATAGGATTAGTTTGTGGAAATGAAATATATATATACATGCTGCCTGCGTGCGAACTAGATGCATGATTCCCCATTGTCAAAAACCGCGAGGTTTTAAGGTAGAGCGAGGAGCCGTACTAGGGACGGTCCCGGTTTTAACTACCCTTCCGTTATGTTGCCGAAATTTTGAATAATATTCATGTGTTTGAATTATTTTCATTTGATTGAAACTATATTTATTCGTTGAATAGAAAACCTTCATGTGTTGAATTGAAACTCATTCGTTGAATAGAAATTCATGTGTTGAATGGTATTCGTGTTTTAAATATAAAAATCACCTTATATATATATATATACAAACTATAGAAAACCTTCATGTGTTGAATCGATATTCATTCGTTGAATTGAAATTCATGTGTTGAATGGTATTCGTGTTTTTAAATATAAAAATCACCTTTTTATATATATATACAAACTATAGAAAACCTTCATGTGTTGAATCGATATTCATTCGTTGGATAGAAATTAATGTGTTGAATGGTATTCGTGTTTATAATATAAAAATCACCTTTTTATCTATATACACAAACTATAGAAAACCTTCATGTGTTGAATCGAAATTCATTCGTTGAATTGAAATTCATGTGTTGAGTGGTATTCATATTTTGAAATAAATTGTTTTATAATAAAAATCATATTTTTATCATCTATATGAACTATATAAAATAGTCGTGTTTTGAAATAAATGGTTTTATAATAAAAATCCTATTTTCTCACCTTTATGAACTATAGAAAATAATCGTGTTTTGAAATGAATTGTTTTATAATAAAAATCACATTTTTATTATATAAATGAATTGTTAAAAATAGTGAAGTGTTGAAATAGAAGACAGTTAGATAAAAATATCATTTTTATCAAATGTATGAAAAGAATATAGTTTTGAAGTCGAAGAATCGATATATAAATATATATAAATAGAATCGAAATATATCGAATAACGAAGCTGCAGTTCGTATTTTGAAACCGTGATTTCAAACGATTATACCGGGAGATCCGACCATCGGATTTTCCTGAAATCACAACCGTTGGGTTCGCTTTGGAAATATCTTTCCAACGGCACCAACTTTGTAAAAATCCAACGGTTGGATTGTCTGGAATGTTTAATTCAAATCTGAAGAAAAACAGCGCCAGAATCGATTATATATATATATATAAATATAATTATATTTAATCGAATAACGACATTGTAGTTCGTATTTTGAAATCGAAACTTCAAACGATTATACCGGGAGATCCGACCGTCGGATTTTCCCGTAACTGGAACCGTTGGATTCGTTTTGAAAAGATCTTTCTAATGATGTAAATTTTGTGAAGATCCAACGGTTAGATTTTCAGATATGTGTAAATCAAATATGAAGAAAAACAGCGCCACGGCCGCGTTATGGCCCGAAGCGTCGTTTTGAATAAATTGGCTATTTTAAAATAAATAAAAATAGCGATAAATCGTTATAAAATATTATAAACGATATGGATGTGAAATTTAGAAATTAACTGAAGGTTGGCTAAGTCGAATGGTTTCTTGGGTATTGATCTGATGTTGGTTTCGGCCTTCGGGGTTAATATTTAGGAAATCGTTCTCTTACTGATTGACGGTTAGTGACTAATGAATTGAAACGATGCGTGTGTATGTTAGTGTTGCACTTGTTTATTATATACGCGAGTTGCTCAGAAAGACCGGGTTTATGCCATTCTGAATAACTGAATGGACGATAAGAAATCGAAGATGAAGACGGTGGTCGAAGACCGGAGATCTTCACCTCGTTTGGATGGTAACCGAGGTCCTGATTGGGAGGCATCCCGAAATATGGATAATGAGTGGTGATCGTCCAGACGTACGTGGTGATCGATGGGTTTGCGAGGTATATCGTGCCTCCGATTTCGTTCAGACCCAGAACGGACTTGCAAATGGAAAGTGTGTCTGACATTGGAATTTATTCTGTGTGATTGATAGCCATCAGTTGCACGGTGTGAATTGCCTGTGTGGCATGCTAAGATGCAGTGATCAGGGCTTCTGTTGAAAAGCAAAGTCTTGTGGTGATGATCAAAGCACCGCCTGTGTGGCGTAGCTTTGTGTATAACGTGAATTCGCGAACCTCACAACCGTGTCCGATGGTGTAATTCGTTGGCTCACTTACGCCCCATAGGGCGGGGAAACGCATTGTTCAGGAATTTTAATCCACATCGGTGGACCGGCCCTGACGATCCAAGGGCCCACCTGTGTCTGGGTCCTGAGACATGGGTTAGAGCATCTCGAAGTCGTTAAGGACTATCTTTTGCCTTGGTTCATGACGGAAATCCAATTTCCAAATATGTGACTGTGCGGTTTTGATTGTGTATATATATGGCGACATGATATATGGTACCCATGCCGTCTATGATTGATAGTTATGATTGAAATTGTTTTTGAAACTTATAAACACTAGTAATAATATCAAATGCTTTTGTTTTATTCGTATCAAGCATATTTTGGCCATTATAAGGTAAAACTCTATCCTCCGGTTTGCGTTGCATTGTGTGATGGGAACTGAGTCTTATAATGGCTTCATTTTTATAAAAAGCATTGCGATGTTTAAAAGAATGATTTGTTTTAAAGCACTGGCAATCCAATGGAGTAAGCTCGTTCCACGAAAGTGGTGTTGTCCTATGATTAGCCATATTTTAAATGTGTTGAGTAGATTTCTCATACCAGCCCCATGACTGTCTCGTAGTTTGTTTCACTTTCAAACTCGGGTGCCCCTTTTACTACACGGGCAGCCTTGTATTCAGGTTTAGCTGGCTCTTTCTGGATAGCTGGAGCTGAAGATGGATTCTATCATTTATCTCTTTTTATGCTATTCAACTCATGTTGTACATATTATGTTTGTTTCCGCTGTAGACATTTATGTATAGTTGAACTGTATTTGTACTAAGTATGATCCTGTATACTGTGTAACTCTGATGATTGCGTTTATCCAGTATATTCTATTGTGCATTATCTGGTGTATTTATTTAATTCTGTTCTGCTATTATCTGTTTCTGTGTTATATTCCAAAGATTACCCTTGTCACCGTCTGTATGGGAAATGGGGTCGTCATAACGTGCGAGCAAATGAGACGACCCCAAACCCCGTACTGACGGCGGCAAGGGTAACCCTTGGAATATAACACAGAAACAGATAATAGCAGGACAGAATTAAATAAATACACCAGATAATGAACAATAGAATATACTGGATAAACGTAATCATCATAGTTACACAGTATACAGGATCATACTTAGTACAAATATAGTTCAGCTATATATAAATGTCTACATCGGAAAACAAACAAAATATGTACAATAGGAGCTAAACAGCATAAAATAGATAAATGATAGAATCCATCTTCAGCTCCAGCTATCCAGAAAGAGCCAGCTAAACCTGAATACAAGGCTGCCCGTGTAGAAAAAGGGGCACCCGAGTTTGAAAAATATATTTAAAATCCATTATTTTAGCCAATTTAAAAATTTTAAATTGGTTCAGGTTTTCCAGGTCGTTACAATTAAATTAGCAACAGATTTGATTTCGAAAGTATAAAATGAAGAAGAAAGCGGATTTGAAATCGATTGGGCTTTTTTTGAGTGTCGAGAATACATACGAAATGAGACGATAAAATTTTGTCCTTAAAAATAAATATTTTAAACCCGTGTCCTAGAAATTAATACTTTGATGTAAGTAAGCCTTATGTTAAAATTACCCTATTGTAAATTAATCTTCCGCTGTATTATATTTCGATATACTCTGATATATTGTAACGACCCAGAAATCCGTACCAATTTGAGCTGACTAATATCCTACACATTCAGCTCAAAGTGCACGAAAATTCAGATCATTAACAGAAAGAAATAAGAGGATGAGAAAGATAAGATAGAACTAATAGAATAGAAGAAGAAGAACTCAACTGAGCAGAATCAGAGTAAACACGCCAAGTGTATCTGTAAAAGCCTTAAACACTTGACTGCCCGTACAAATTTGGGCACCCAAGAGTTTAGGAAAATAAACAAAATAAACTCTGGGTCAGTCATGGGACTGGTGTGAGTAAACTCCAATCATACGGTTTAACTTTGAAAATCCTTTGAAACAAAAGGATAATAGTAAGACCAACCCACACATAAACATGGAAGGTTTTTACCTTAATATAACCCAACCACTTTGATATCAAAATCCAGCGATATTATAATAATGTCTAATCAAGTAAATAACCAAATAGCAGAACGCTTGCATCTCACGCTCTACATACATAATATAAAATCAAGAACCGCAGGGCGCTTATTGAAGATTGGATTTCAACTATGACAAGGTATGGGACCACCTGCTGATAGTGTATCTCTAGAGGCGAATACACTGGGTTCAACAAGAACGTCTTGCAACCCGGCCCACACATGACCGACCACTCATTTCGCTTGAGTGTATCGAATGTATATCACCAACGGTTGGGAGCTACCCACCGTCTTCCCGAAAAGGGACAGCATCGAAACAGATTAAAGAATGAAATGGATTTTCTCTAGATAGGTGATTATACACCCTAATGGGAGTGACCCACATAGCCATGTTGCCTGCTCGATTTCTGTCATTTACCGGTTGTGAGGCTTGAGGCCAGAATTTACTTTGAAACATCTGATATCCATTCACTTTGAATGCCACATCGTCAAATCTACTAGGTATCGCTAATTGACGTCCACAAAAATACTCTTGTTGGGAGCTAACCAACTATGGCACATTTGAAGAAATCAACGTATGCGACCCTTTTGGAAATACTCTGTCAGACATCCATCCATACAAGTCATCCAGGAACAGGATGAACCGAAGGTACTCTCCTACTGCATACAATAGAGGAATCACCATGTAACGACCCTTGCATTTCACTCCGTCTTCAATTATCTTCAGCATAATCTAATTCGAAGCGCCTATGCCTATACGGAGTGGTTTTCAGATAATATATCCCACCGGTCTCCTCGTATTGACAACGATGGTCAAAACACTTCGATAGTTGGTTATTTAACTATCGAAGTAAAACAAACATTCATGCTAATGTATAACTAAACATCATACAGTCACAGACACTTTTTAACATTTGTCATCGTCGAATTATAGTTCCCATTTCTAATAGTGTTATTTAACTCTAATCATATTTCAAACATCGAAATGATGCCATCGTTTTCTGCAATGATTTTCCACTACTCGTTCTTATATTTCTTTGGATAATCATCGTTACTTATTACTTTAGAATAAGTGGATTTCAAAACAAACTATTTTCATTCCTTAGGGAGTAGTGTCTTATAAAAATCATGCTTAAATTTGGTCAACAACGCTAATTTATCGCTATAGTTCAAAAACTTGTCATACGCTGTAATATTCTCCTTTATAATTAATCTCGACAGAACAATCACGCTTAAGCCTAGTCAACAGCGTTATTTTATCGCTACAGTTCAAAACTTGCAACACGCTGCTATATTCCACTTTATACTAATCTCGATACTTCTTTCCGTTACAAAAATCTTGACATCTCTTTCCGTTACAAAAATCTTGACATCTTTTTCTGTTACAAAAATCTTGACATTTTTAATTCAATAACATTTTAAATGAGGTCCACTTAAGAAACAATTATTTAATTAACAAATATTTTACTTTATAAAATGAACTATAAAATACCAGTTTATAATAGAATTCCTATTACAGTTTAAAGCTTCGCTTTACTTATAAAAATCTAATTTTTTTATAATCGACTTCGTTGATTTGCCTGACGACCAATCAACTTCTTAACAAAATGGGTCTATGGTCGACTGTCGCTATTTCTAAATTGATATTGTCTATTTATTAAATCAACATAACGTTGAATTTCCATTCAACACGGTTCAAACAGTGCATATAAAACAAATAGTACATATAAATACTGAGGAATCCGGTTGGATTCCTCCAACCGGTTTCCTCCATTCATAGATATTTGTCAACACAATTAACACCAATTCCATAATAGGGAATATTATAATTGATGGAATCAGTACCCAACCAATGATGTGTACATATGCAACGATATATCTATTTTAACCAATTTAACTACAATTTACCTAACCGACCATCACACAACATTCAACCAATATTTAAAATATAATTGTAATATGTTAAAAAGAAATCAGAGTTAGTGAGTTTACTCACCTTTGCGCGTTAACCGTTAAATAACGATTTGCGTCAGTTGAATATATCGGGCGTTTTGATCTGCTTGGAATTCAACCGAGTTCCAAGTCGCTCTGGATCAACTCCTGTACGTAGCCAATCAATCCCTGTGAAAACCCGTAACTTCCCCGGTGAGGAAAGAGCGGATAGTTCGAGAACAAGCCACAAAATAGAACGCAGACGGAAGAACATTTCATTGTATATTACAACAATTCATCAGATTACAAGAATATACAGAGTTTGAATAAATAAATATTACACAGAAAATGTCAGAGATTACAATAAATTACATAGCAGTTGAAAATAATACAATACACAACTAGAAGAGATATACGGATACAAAGCTTTCCGGATATCATTCCAGCTGTAAACCAGGATCCTGTGAATATAAATCTGCAAAACCAAAACTACTAGCTGCCCGTGTCAAAATAAGGGCACCCAGAGTTTAGGTCAAATCAATAAACTCCAGGTCAGTCATGGGACTGGTGTGAGAACTAAAACAGTTATTAATCTTTATTTCAAAGTTAGATAAATCAAGGGACCACGCCGTATAACACGAAACGGGTTTTCTCCCAAGAATACCAGTGCATAAAACAACAGCGCAATGCTAAATAAAGAAAATGAAGCTATTATAAGTCCCAGTTCCCATCACACAATGCAATGCAAGCCGGAGGATAGGGTTTTTACCTTATAATAGCCAAGAATGCTTGATACGTTTAAAACAAATCATTTGATACTATTATAAGTGTATAGTGTATAAAACAACTTCAAATCATAAGTATCAATCATAGGCGGCATGAATGCCCCATACCACTATGTCGCCATATATAGGTTATACAATCAAAATCGCAAAGTCACGTATTTGGAAATTGGGTTTCCATCTATGAACCGAGGCCAGGGATCGTCCTCTACTGATTCGAGACTGTCTAGCCCGAGCCTCAGGAACAGCCGCTACTGCCCCATGGAGCGACAGGGCCGGTCCACCGATGTGGATTATTATGCCTGAACACTACGTTTCCCCGCCCTTTGGGGGCGTAAATGAGACAACGAATGACTCCATCGGACCCGGATCGTCCGATCAAACCGAGGCGCCTCGCAACAGCAACAACCACACAGGTGAAAAGTATATAAATGTCAGGGCTGGTAGGTCACTGACACCACCCTAGCTAGAAAGAAACGCATGCCCTCCCTGAGGTCCTCTCCCGTTTTTGGTTCACAACCGGGGTGTGAGGCTCGCGAATTCACGTTACACAAAGCTATGCCACACAGGCTGTGCTTTGATCATCACCACAAGACTTTGTTTTTCAACAGAAGCCTTGATCATTTGCCACTTAGGCATGCCACACAGGCAATTCACTCTATGAGTTTGATATCCATCAGTATATAACCCCTGAGCTCGTACGTCTCAGAGAAGGGCGTTAAGCAAGAGAATAAATTCTCCGCCGCCAAACAGATATATATTTAATAGAGATCAATCACACAGACTAAAATCCAATGTCAGACACACAGTCCATTTACAAGTCCGTTCTGGGTCTGAACGAAACCGGAGGCACTTTCCTCGCATATCCATCGATCTCCAAGTACGTCTGGACGATCACCAACTGTTTCCATCTTCTTGGGTGTACAGCCCAATCAAGATCGTCAGTAATCACCCAAACGACGTGAAGACTTCTGGTCTTCGACCACCGTCTTCATCTTCGACTTATCGTCGTATCAGTTATTCAGAATGGGATAAACCCGGTCTTTCCGAATAACTCGCGTATATTTTAAATAAGTGTTACACAAACACAACATACGCCTCATTCCAATTCATCAGTCACTAACCGTAAATTAATCAAGAGAATAATTTCCCAAATATTAACCCCGAAGGCCGAAACCAACATCAGATCAATATCCAGAAAACCATTCTGCTTGGCTAACCGACAGTTAATTTCTAAATTTCACATTCATAGGGAGAGGTTCCCATTAATTTTATCAAAGATAAATTCCTTGAATTTATTCTTTAATCTTCTTTTGAATTTTGATTCAACTAGTCGGGATTAACGAACCTTACCGAAGTAATCATTTGTTTTAATTTCCCAATCACAACCTATTCATCCCATGAAGTAAAACTGGTAATACTTCATATCTAACACCACGGTGTTATCGGTAAATTCTATTACCATTTCACGTTCAAATCTAATTAAAGATTTAACTATCGCCTGGAGTAAAACTGGTGATACTCCATTCTCGATTATTTCAATCTAATTAAAGATTCATTAAAACTCCACTTAGTTTTAATCTTTAACTGGGTTAAAGAATCAGTGTTATTTAAAACACAGTTCACGATAAACCCAAAATCCCATTCCATTAATTATCGGGTTAAAGAACGAGTGTTATTTAAAACACTGTCCACGATAAACCCAAAAATCAATATCAATTCAATTCCAATTAAATATTATTTAATTGGTACACCTCATTAAATCTAAATAAAAAGATTTAATCTTTTCTCAACTGGGTTCAAGAACAGTGTTAGTGAAGACACCATTCACGACAAACCCAAATCACATTTGATATTCAACACGAGGCTCTGAATAGAAAATATATCGGCTTATATTCAATATCAAATTCTACGACCAACAAATATCGTATGGGAAATAACGATATAAATATATCTTTCAAATTTCCATAACAATATCTGTATAATCACGAATTCCAACATCGAAATAATCCAAAGACAATTTCGATTCAAATCCATTCCAATATAATTATTTGAAATTATGGTTATTTTCAAAACCATTTCTAATCCAGTTTATTTATTTAAAAATAAATAGAATTATAATTCTAGTTCAAAACTAGTTCATTTCGATAAAAATCTACTTTTATCTTTTCAAATATGGAGTATTTCATTCCAATTCTTTCTAAATCATTTCTTATGATTTTACACAAATTATTACTATTTTTAATAATTTTATCAAGGCCTGTACAGTCGATTTCCAACAACGGCCATCGAACTGCACTTACATCGACCTTTTCCAAATTTGATTTGGACATAATTCCAAATCCAACCGTTAGATTTCTAGTTTCTAATATTCGTTAGAAAGCTCTTTTCGATACGAACCCAATGGTTCTGGTTTTAGGAGAATCCGACGGTCGGATCTCCCGTAATATCCGTTCGAAGTCAATGGTCGAAATTCGCGAACTGCCGCGGCGCGGCGCGTTCTATTCAGGCCATTATATTATATATATAATATATAATATATAATTCGTCGATTTCAATTCAAAACGTGCTTTATAAATCGTTTTAAATTCATTTTCAAAACGGTTTCAACTTCATATTCAATTTCAAATCAAAATTGAATATTCCAATTTAAATTCATTTTAAATTCGTTTCAAATTGATTTCAATTCAAATTGATTTCTTTTCAATTCAAATTGATTTCTAATTCAATTTCAGTTCGTTTTCAATTCAATTTCAATTCGAATTCATTTCTATTCAATTTCAATTCGAATTCATTTCTATTCAAATTCATTTCAAAACGATTTCAATTCTATTTCAATTCTATTCGAATTCATTTCAAAACGATTTCAATTCTATTCGAATTCATTTCAAAACGATTTCAATTCTATTCGAATTTCGAACCATTTCAGTTTATTTCGAATTTCAAATCAATTCAATTAGATTCGAATTTCAATTCATTTTAATATTCACTTCAATTTGAAAAAAATCGATATAAATATCGTTCACGTTAAAATGGCGTCAATCTATCAACACGGCTTCATATATTTCAATTTTCAAATATTCTATTTCAAATATTTCTATTTCAAATATTTCTATTTCGAAACTGGAATGAGGCCCAATCAATTACCACATAATGTTAATTATACGGATTTTCTACAACACAAGTATATATCAACAACGATGAATAATCAACCATCATCCAAAGTGCATTCTACACTGTATAAGCATCAAATATAAATATTCAACGCTTATAACAGCCTGTCAATCAATCGATCGACATACAACTAAACAATCGGGATTAGTGTACGTCAAATATCATCCCAATACCCGTGTGGGGTTTTAAGCGATCAAACACAGATTTTTATTTGTGAAGTTGGGCGATGTGCAAAATTTATCGACCCAATCAATGTCAGTCAAATCAGTGTATATAAACAAATCGGTCGATTTGTAAATGAATATTTATTTATTCACATTCACGTTAAAAATTATATTTTTAACGATAAAACATTTTATTTTAACATATGAATTTCTATTCTATTCATTCTTTAAATAAAATGATATTTTTATTTTCTAACTTATTTTAGAAAATTTCGGCGGCATAACGGCACGATACTAGAAACGGGACAAGGCCTAGCCTTATCCCCGGTCTAGTGAAGGCCCACGCCATTCACACATCAATCAAATCAATTTCATTTCACCAAACAATTCAATTCCAAACCAAATAATCTAACCAACTACACAACCAAACAATTAAACAAACAAGTCATCCATGGTCTGTGGATGACGGGTGTCGGGTGCTACTAAACACCGTCTGCATCCTAGTATATATTTATAACTAGAAAAATTAAATTGAAAGGTGAGAAGTTCTCACCGATAGCTATCCTAACTCCGCGGCAATTCCTATGTAGAACATCTCCACCGTGCTCGCCTTTCTTCACTTTCGTTGCCCGTAGCCACTACATATATAAGAATCGAATTTTTACTTTGCTATTCAATATATAAAAAATCGAATTTTTACTATGTTATTCAATATATAGAAATCGAATTTTTACTTTTGTTTAAAAATCATATCTTCTTTATATTTAAAAATCAAATCTTTATTTAATTAAGACTAAAAATAAAAATAAAAAATCCATTCTTTAACATGGATAAAATATAAACTTTCTCTTAACTAAAAATCATATATAAAAATCTGAACTTAAATCAAGGACTGATACAAAATAAAACTGATTTTATTAAAGGCTGTAAATCACCTTTATTTCCCATTGATCTCGCTGGGGGCCGCTGGAGGAGCTTGCGGGTTCAAAAGGGGCTGCTGCATCCGAGATGGGGGGGGGGTCTTCGGCGAGGGCTCCATGGGTTTGGGCTAGGGTTTTCCTTTGGGGAGGGTACGGATTCGGAAAGGGGACAAGAGAAGGGGGCGAGGCGGTCTTCTGTGGCACGACGGTGAGGTCATCGAAGGAGGAGGGGCTCTGGCTAGTGGCAGCGTCGATCCGCATGGGGGGGGGGGGGGGGGGGGGCTGAGCGCTATCGCGGGTTTTTTTCTTCTTCTGATATTTAATTCGACGGGGAGGGCAAATGAAAGAGGGAGGGGGTTTTCTGAAAATATATATATGTTTTATATTTAATTCATTTTATTTATCAAAAAGCAACTTTTTATTTTGACCTCGAAACGAGGCCCACCGCCTGTCGTCCATAGCTAATTACCCCCATTCCGAACACAATGGTATATGTATCGTAAGCTGATTCGGCTGTTGCAATCAGTTTTCGTCAAAATCAACATATAACTCTATATATTGAATTTGAACGCGTATTTCAATTTACCGGGGTCACAAACTAACTCGAAAAATTATAGAAAAATTATTTCTAGCTTCGTATTGTCGATACAGTCCTTACAAAACTAGTTTCGTCAAATTCTGAGACCGTTTGAAAAATGGCCAATTTCTGGTCGATTAAATCAACTGAAACTGGTCAAACGCGTTTTCCTTTGCCATGCTCACATATTGATTCGGAAAATTATGAAATTTGGAATCTAGCAATAACTTAACACTGCGGATCCAACAAAAGTGGTTTCATCGAAATCCGAGGTGGTTTGCAAAATTTCCATTTTTAAGGGCCTGAATTCCATAGCGACTATTCAGAATTTTCAACTGGACATATCTTTTTATCCCTGCTATGAAATTTTGATTTTTCGGATTCGTTGGAAAGATATTCACAAATAGATCCTAATGTTTTTGGTTTCACTAAAATCCGGATTGTTTTGCACCTGGTACATTCAATTGAAGTTTGAAATCGAATTATCGAACTACCGCGCCGTTTTCAATTCTATTTATAATTATATATAATTATTTATATTCTAACGACGGCGTATATAATATATACGTTCTAATTACATTCAAAATAAACTTCTCGTCGATATTATTTAAAATAATCTATTTTAAATACTCAAAATTCACTAAAATTGCCAAAATAAAAATTTTAAACTGGCCCAGATTTTCGGGTTGTTACAATCTCCCCCACTTAAAACTTTTCATCCCCGAAAAGGAACGAAGTCGAAAGTGGTTTGATCAATTAACTCTATGTTCGATCTGGCTTCCATTCTCCAACTTTTCAGTTTCTGAGAATTTTCAAATTTTCAAAAATTTGGCTAACACCCTAAATTTTCGAAAAATTTCGCCATAACCTCCCCTGCACCGGGAGCCACGGGAAAATCCCGAAATTGCCATATAGGCCTTCTGATCTCAAAAAGAAAAAGAAAAAGCCAAGCGGCTAGCCAATAGGCTCATAAAATCATCATCACCCAAACAAAACAGTAAATTATGTAGTAAACATGTACCTATTTGTCGGGCAAACAAATTTTATTCTTCGGCTCTAGCCTCCTTGCTATGACCTGTTCAATGTAAGTATATGTATATGCAAGCAAATGCGACCAATTCTTAATATAATTCAATATTTGATTCAATTAAGCTTAATGGTTCAAAATTATCAAACAAATAACACAAACATCAATCAATTAGTTGATTAGCTTTTGAAATTCATAACTTTGATACATAGTCAAAAATCAGATTTTTGATGCCAAACCACAACAATAGGCCCTATCTAATTTTGGTTCTCACACCAGTCAATAGGAAATATATAGAAAGTCCACTTTCGTCACTCGAACATGAATTCTAATGATGGAGCTCCATCATCAAAATCATCTCCGGGCGATTCGAGTGTAATTCTATATCTATCCAGTATATTAAAACTTCAAATACACGTTTGCAAGGTGTATATGCAAAATCTTTATATACTGGACTGTCCAAATCAATACAAATAAATAATCAAATACGAATAATTGATTTAGATTTTCAAAACAAAATTTGTTTTCACTTTACAAATATACTCTTCACACTCGTTCTAGGATACTACTGATCCTATCTCTAACGAGTCATTCTCGTTGGATATTACTAATCCAATTTCTGATGAACTCTCTCGTATGGTTCTAATGTGTCTTGTTCTCTGAGCTTTGTAAACCAAAGCTTTGATACCAACTGTGAAAACCCGTAACTTCCCCGGTGAGGAAAGAGCGGATAGTTCGAGAACAAGCCACAAAATAGAACGCAGACGGAAGAACATTTCATTGTATATTACAACAATTCATCAGATTACAAGAATATACAGAGTTTGAATAAATAAATATTACACAGAAAATGTCAGAGATTACAATAAATTACATAGCAGCGGAAAATAATACAATACACAACTAGAAGAGATATACGGATACAAAGCTTTCCAGATATCATTCCAGCTGTAAACCAGGATCCTGTGAATATAAATCTGCAAAACCAAAACTACTAGCTGCCCGTGTCAAAATAAGGGCACCCAGAGTTTAGGTCAAATCAATAAACTCCAAGCCAGTCATGGGACTGGTGTGAGAACTAAAACAATTATTAATCTTTATTTCAAAGTTAGATAAATCAAGGGACCACGCCGCATAACACGGAACGGGTTTTCTCCCAAGAATACCAGTGCATAAAACAACAACGCAATGCTAAATAAAGAAAATGAAGCTATTATAAGACCCAGTTCCCATCACACAATGCAACGCAAGCCGGAGGATAGGGTTTTTACCTTATAATAGCCAAGAATGCTTGATACGTTTAAAACAAATCATTTGATACTATTATAAGTGTATAGTGTATAAAACAACTTCAAATCATAAGTATCAATCATAGGCGGCATGAATGCCCCATACCACTATGTCGCCATATATAGGTTATACAATCAAAATCGCAAAGTCACGTATTTGGAAATTGGGTTTCCATCTATGAACCGAGGCCAGGGACCGTCCTCTACCGATTCGAGACTGTCTAGCCCGAGCCTCAGGAACAGCCGCAACTGCCCCATGGAGCGACAGGGCCGGTCCACCGATGTGGATTATTATGCATGAACACTACGTTTCCCCGCCCTTTGGGGCGTAAATGAGCCAACGAATGACTCCATCGGACCCGGATCGTCCGATCAAACTGAGGCATTCGAATTCGTTTTCTATTCAATTCATTTCGAAATCGTTTTATATTCAATTCATTTCAAAATCGTTTTATATTCAATTCATTTCGAAATCGTTTTCAATTTAAATTTGTTTTAAATTCAAAAACGAATATAATCGATATAAATATCGCTCACGTTAAAATGGCGTCAATCTATCAACACGGCTTCATATATTTCGATTTTCAAATATTCTATTTCAAATATTTCTATTTCGAAACTGGAATGAGGCCCAATCAATTACCATATAATGTTAATTATATGGATTTTCTACAACACAAGTATATATCAACAACGATGAATAATCAACCATCATCCAAAGTGCATTCTACACTGTATAAGCATCAAATGTAAATATTCAACGCTTATAACAGCCTGTCAATCAATCGATCGACATACAACTAAACAATCGGGATTAGTGTACGTCAAATATCATCCGAATACCCGTGTGGGGTTTTAAGCGATCAAACACAGATTTTTATTTGTGCAGTTGGGCGATGTGCAAAATTTATCGACCCAATCAATGTCAGTCAAATCAGTGTATATAAACAAATCGGTCTATTTGTAAATGAATATTTATTTATTCACATTCACTATATTCATATTCACGTTAAAAATTATATTTTTAACGATAAAACATTTTATTTTGACATATGAATTTCTATTTAGTTCATTCTTTAAATAAAATGATATTTTTATTTTCTAACTTATTTTAGAAAATTTCGGCGGCATAACGGCACGATACTAGAAACGGGACAAGGCCTAGCCTTATCCCCGGTCTAGTGAAGGCCCACGCCATTCACACATCAATCAAATCAATTTCATTTCACCAAACAATTCAATTCCAAACCAAATAATCTAACCAACTACACAACCAAACAATTAAACAAACAAGCCATCCGTGGTCTGTGGATGACGGGTGTCGGGTGCTACTAAACACCGTCTGCATCCTAGTATATATTTATAACTAGAAAAATTAAATTGAAAGGTGAGAAGTTCTCACCGATAGCTATCCTAACTCCACGGCACTTCCTATGTAGAACATCTCCACCGTGCTCGCCTTTCTTCACTTTCGTTGCCCGTAGCCACTACATATATAAGAATCGAATTTTTACTTTGCTATTCAATATATAAAAAATCGAATTTTTACTATGTTATTCAATATATAGAAATCGAATTTTTACTTTTGTTTAAAAATATAATCTTCTTTATATTTAAAAATCAAATCTTTATTTAATTAAGACTAAAAATAAAAATAAAAAATCCATTCTTTAACATGGATAAAATATAAACTTTCTCTTAACTAAAAATCATATATAAAAATCTGAACTTAAATCAAGGACTGATACAAAATAAAATTGATTTTATTAAAGGCTGTAAATCACCTTTGTTTCCCGTCGATCTCGCTGGGGGCCGCTGGAGGAGCTTGCGGGTTCAAAAGGGGCTGCTGCATCCGAGAGGGGGGGGGGGGGTCTTCGGCGAGGGCTCCATGGGTTTGGGCTAGGGTTTTCTTTTGGGGAGGGTACGGATTCAGAAGGGGACAAGAGAAGGGGGGCGAGGCGGTCTTCTGTGGCACGGCGGTGAGGTCATCGAAGGAGGAGGGGCTCTAGCTAGTGGCGGCGTCGATCCGCATGGGGGGGGGGGGGGCTGAGCGCTATCGCGGTTTTTTTTTCTTTCTGATATTTAATTCGACGGGGAGGGCAAATGAAAGAGGGAGGGGGTTTTCTGAAAATATATATATGTTTTATATTTAATTCATTTTATTTATCAAAAAGCAACTTTTTATTTTGACCTCGAAACGAGGCCCACCGCCCGTCGTCCATAGCTAATTACCCTCATTCCGAACACAATGGGATATGTATCGTAAGCTGATTCGGCTGTTGCAATCAGTTTTCGTCAAAATCAACATATAACTCTATATATTGAATTTGAACGCGTATTTCAATTTACCGGGGTCACATACTAACTCGAAAAATTATAGAAAAATTATTTCTAGCTTCGTATTGTCGATACAGTCCTAACAAAACTAGTTTCGTCAAATTCTGAGACCGTTTGAAAAATGGCCAATTTCTGGTCAATTAAATCAACTGAAACTGGTCAAACGCGTTTTCCTTTGCCACGCTCACATATTGATTCGAAAAATTACGAAATTTGGAATCTAGTAATAACTTAACACTGCGGATCCAACAAAAGTGGTTTCGTCGAAATCCGAGGTGGTTTGCAAAATTTCCATTTTTAAGGGCCTGAATTCCATAGCGACTATTCAGAATTTTCAACTGGACATATCTTTTTATCCCTGCTATGAAATTTTGATTTTTCGGATTCGTTGGAAAGATATTCACAAATAGATCCTAATGTTTTTGGTTTCACTAAAATCCGGATTGTTTTGCACCTGGTACATTCAATTGAAGTTTGAAATCGAATTATCGAACTACCGCGCCGTTTTCAATTCTATTTATAATTATATATAATTATTTATATTCTAACGACGGCGTATATAATATATATGTTCTAATTACATTCAATATAAACTTCTCGTCGATATTATTTAAAATAATCTATTTTAAATACTCAAAATTCACTAAAATTGCCAAAATAAAAATTTTAAACTGGCCTAGATTTTCGGGTTGTTACAATCCCGGTCTATCCGTGCTTGAGAACCTCAGCTCCGCCAAGAACAATGCTTCCTTTCTATAATACAACTTTGAATGCTCAAATATTTCTGCTCCAACGCCATTTCCGAAAGCTTTGATCCCACTTCTTTGTTATTATTATTATTATTATAGGCCTCATGTTAATTCTACCAGCCCAACCCGAACTTAAAAGCCCAGGCCCGGAATTTAAATCTACTGACCGTACCTTTACACCAGATTACTTCTTCCGCTGAAAGTTTAACATCTCGCTCCACCTCTTTGTCATTAATCCTCCACTGTTTGATTTCCAGTTGAACCCAAAACTTCAGAGGCACACATACTAATAACATGTTCACTCATACTTGAACACTCTTTTGTTTATTTATTAAACAAGAAACGCCCCCTACCCACTTCAACACAACACTTGCACTCACCAAAATCATATCCTCCTTCCAGTAAATGTCTCCTTTACTTCAAAATTCACACATCCAACATTTCAACCCCAAGCATCACCAGGTTTTTCCGCGCACACCCACCCTACTTCAGCACAAAGCTCGTAATCACCTTTATTCAATTCATCGACCACTCTTACTACATTAAACTCCATAACGCCAGAACTTGAGCCTCCCTTACATTTCATGAAACCAACAGATCCCAATATTTAAAACACCCATGCGCATGTAAACATCAGTTCTACCCTTGCCATCCTCAACATACTTTAATTTTGATTTTCCTTATCAAATGGCCCAAGGCCCAAAACGAAGTAGCAGCTCACCACCCTCCTTTTTACCAAAAGACACACAACTCCAATCTTCTTCTTCCTAAGTAAGAACACTCCACCATGACTATTTGTATCCGCAACTACCCCTTGACACACCTCAATATCAACTCTCCTCCACGAAACTGACCTCCGTGCCATCGCTCCGCTACTCATCGTTCGTACACGGAAGACCGGAAAAAGAACTCCGAACTCCTGTATGTAAGCAGCACGCTACAGCTCCTTTGATACTTGTGTGATATCATTTTGCCTAAAACAGCACGTAAGTGAAAGCCTATTGTTGAACGAGTTGGATTATATGATAGGAAACCCGTTTATAGCATCATTGCTTTATTCCCAAAACTCCATCCAGTAGCAGCTCCTGTCCTTAAACATCACGCTCCGGAAATATACATCCACCACTTCCAATCTTCGTCCACCTCCGAAAACATAACCCCGTGCCTTTCCTTGAGTTATTCATACTCGCACCACTTTTCAAATCCAACGCTCGACACCGCCATCTCCTACGAGTTCAACTCGCTGGTTCCCCCCACTACAATACTTTGCCATCATCATTCGCCATACTGCCTACTTTCCATTTGTTTTGTGTTTCTCTCCCTAGTCGCTATAGTAGCTTCATGGCTACTGTGAACTTGCGTGTATTTATTATATATATATGTCTTATCTGTTGACGCCATTTCTTAGCTTGTATTACGTTGAAGCAAAGAATGAAGCTGGTGTGTTTATTTATAGGGTTAATTACTTGGCGCACACGGACATATTACTTTATATGCAAGGAATAGGAGGTAGTCTGATAGGGTAGGAAGGCAGCAGACATGTGAAAAAGGACTTGGACCATCTGTGCGATTTGAAGATACAAGCAGAGTATTAACTTTGAGGAGACAGGCTAGTGAATTCATACCAGACAGGTGAAGTAGGGGTTGAAAGAAGGCAGTACGATACCCTTAGCTACCAAGAAACGGAAATTTATATATATTCATTTCCTGTATTCTTTGCAATTCAGCGTTTAACAGATGCTTGTTAAGATTTTCTTCACTATATTTGATCATTGGGTGGATATGCTATATCACAAGTGAGTATTTTGGACTTAGTGTAGAGTTTATACATGTCTGCGTGTGGAAATAAAGTGTGCAGCATGGCGATTAAATAATGCAAGGACGGATAGCACGTTACCTCATTGAAACCATAAGTATGTTGGACATGTTAGAAGCTCCCTAAGGGTAAAATGGAAGGAATGGGTCTTTATTTAACTTTTAAATGATTTCGTCGTCCGTTACTTAAAATTTTATTAATGTATGGACCACTATAAAAAAAATGAAAATACTGTTGTGGCGAGCAATGTGCCATGATCCCAAAAATATAATAAAATCGGTAGGTTAACTCATATTGTGAAACCCCAAAATACCGATATAGGGTGCAAAATACTGCAAATAAAAAGTTGCGTATTTAATTAATTAAAAATTACAGTAAAATTATAAAAATTAAATTAACACTACGTCTCAAAAGAACCTTGTCTAAATTCGAATCCGGTATGCAGTTATTTCAAATAAACTGTTAAGGTTGATGAACGATTCTATAGCGACTATTTGAAAATTTGATTTGGACATATCTTGAAATCTATACGACGAAATTTCCATTTCTCACTTCTGTTAGAAAAATATAGTTCAACAGATTTCATCGTTTCTTGTTTCGAAGAAATCCGATTTATAACGGGACTTGTACACTCGTTTGAAGTTCAGAACGTTAAATTACGAAGTGCAACATCATTATGAGCTCAATTATATTTAATATATACTTTTATACGTTTAACTTTGTTTTAATTAATATATAAATCCACTTATATTACGAATTCAATATTTAAACTGATTTAAATACTCAAATATAAACCAATAAAAATGCAGGATGTTACATTCCTTCCCCCTTAAAATAATTTCGTCCTCGAAATTGCTAAGGTAGAAAAAAAATGCTACAATCCATATCATAACCAGATTAAAAATCTTTTATTCAATTTCTTAAATCCAGTTTTAAACAGAACCGATTAATTCAAATTAAAATATTAATTCCTTCTTATTACCGAATATTTTTGAACATTTTGAAAATTTCCTAACCGTTTAAATTTTCAGAGAATTTCGCCAGCATCTCCTCTGCACAGCTCATTCGGTACTACTACAATTTTCCTTTCTAGCATTTTCCAATCCAAAAGAAAATATAACAGCAAACCATCTTTTCAAAGTAGCTCAAAATCTCATATCCAAGTATAATGCAAACTGGTATCTTTTTATTGGGCATTTAACTATATCTCTGCCGTTTGTTATTACTTTAACATATATCCAAGCATCCTTGGTTGATCTCCCATCAATCCATTCTCAGACCAATCTTTCGCTTTTACTAAACCAAATTTTATTTCAATTCCAATTCCATTCTCAATTCTTAACCTTATCCAACAATCCCATTTTATTTGGGATCATCTCTAACCCAATTCAATATATTTAACCAACTGAATTCTCATGTTTCACTTACTAATTTAATTTCTCAAATTAGTTCTCTTAATCTTAAGCTCAACTTTGATTTTATTAAAATATCAAATTTTAATTTCCAATTTTACCATATTAACTCCATAAGTTAAATCTTTATTTTAGAATTCAAATTCCTGAGATTTATTTCAAATCAGTTTGAAATAATATATATTTTCATATAATAATAGAAATTCAAAACATTTGACTTTTTTAACAACTTTTTTACTCAAAACAATTCAAAAAAAATATTTTGGTAGTAATCCGTCACTTAGAAACTCGAAAACGAACACTGATAATGCGGCCGTCATTATCAGAATTTATTTTCTAGTGATCAAAGTGAGTTCAATACTATATTACTTTTCCAAATTCATTTTAAACCCTTCCATTTCAAATATCTTTCAGAATGCTTGGAAAACAATCTCAAATCTCCCCAGGATTTTAAATTTCCATACATTTAATCCTTTTCCAAGTTTCCAGGGTTTATTTCAATTCTGGATTTAATTTTGGATATAATCCATTAAATTTCACAAATTACATTATACAAGTTCTGATGGGTTATTTACGTACCCATCCTAACCATAATGTTATTCAATTATAATAATAACAAATACGTCCAATATATTGAATAATTCCAGTAATATATACTTTCTTTATATCAAAATATATTTTTGGGTAAAATATTTCTTTTACCCAGCCTTTGTAAACAATATTGTGTCGAATAACTCTGTTCAAGAGTTTAGAAACACCTATCGATACAATTTGCAATCCAGTATCGACCAGAATTCATAAACCACTCGCCAAACCAATCAACACAATATAAAACAGTTTTAATATAAATTTTCAAATACGCGCTCATATATATACACTCATACTCAATCTAGGGTATTACTAATCCCATCTCTATTGAGTTACGCCACAGAGCCAAGGTAATCACTTAACCTTCAGCTCTGATACCAACTGTAATGACCTAGGGGGCAGTGGGCTAACCTCCCACCGTGGCTTACAGAGATACCTCAGAACTGCTTTTACGGCCAGCCTCTCGACTCAACCAAATCACATTGTCGGGAGATGTAGGGGTAAGAATCTCCCATTCGCCATCAAACGCGAAGCGAGAACCCCCTATCTTCCATACCAATTAAGCAGCCAGCTCTGATACCAACTGTAACGACCCAGAAATCCGTACCAATTTGAGCTGACTAACATCCTACACATTCAGCTTAAAGTGCACGAAAATTCAGATCATTAATAGAAAGAAATAAGAGAATGAGACAGATAAGATAGAACTAATAGAATAGAAGAAGAAGAACACAAGTGAACATAATCAGAGTAAACATGAATCTCACAGCGGAACGAATAAAATGTATTATATAACATAACTTTGAAATACAAAACTGTATTGTATATGCATACCATTATCAGAGTACAATACATCATATCACAGTGAAAATAATCTCTAAATACTAATGGTGAACCTTCTGCTTTTAGCTCCTCCAAGTGTATCTGTAAAAGCCTGAAACACTTGACTGCCTGTACAAATTTGGGCACCCAAGAGTTTAGGAAAACACATAAAATAAACTCTGGGTCAGTCATGGGACTGGTGTGAGTAAATTCCAATCATACGGTTTAACTTTGAAAATCCTTTGAAATAAAAGGATAATAGTAAGACCAACCCACACATAAACATGGACGGTTTTTACCTTTCTATAACCTAAACCACTTTGATATCAAAATCCAGCGATATTATAATAATGTCTAATCAAGTAAATAACCAAATAGCAGAACGCTTGCATCTCACGCTCTACATACATAATATAAAATCAAGAACCGCAGGGCGCTTATTGGAGATTGGATTCCAACTATGACAAGGTATGGGACCACCTGCCGATAGTGTATCTCTAGAGATGAATACAATGGGTTCAACAAGAACGTCTTGCAACCCGGCCCACACATGACCGACCACTCATTTCGCTTGAGTGTATCGAATGTATATCACCAACGGTTGGGAGCTACCCACCGTCTTCCCGAAAAGGGACAGCATCGAAACAGATTAAAGAATGAAATGGATTTTCTCGAGATAGGTGATTATACACCCTAATGGGAGCGACCCACATAGCCATGCTGCCTGCCCGATTTCTGTCATTTACCGGTTGTGAGGCTTAAGGCCAGAATTTACTTTGAAACATCTGATCTCCATTCACTTTGAATGCTACATCGTCAAATCCACTAGGTATCGCTAATTGACGTCCACAAAAATACTCTAGTTGGGAGCTAACCAACTAAGAAACATTTGAAGAAATCAACGTACGCGACCCTTTTGGAAATACTCTGTCAGACATCCGTCCATACAAGTCATCCAGGAACAGGATGAACCGAAGGTACTCTCCTACTGCATACAATAGAGGAATCACCATGTAATGACCCTTGCATTTCACTCCGTCTTCAATTATCTTCAGCATAATCTAATTCGCAGCGCCTATGCCTATACGGAGTGGTTTTCAGATAATATATCCAACCGGTCTCCCCGTATTGACAACGATGGTCAAAACAATTCGATAGTTGGTTATTTAACTATCGAAGTAAAACAAACATTCATGCTAATGTATAACTAAACATCATACAATCACGGACACTTTTTAACATTCGTCATCGTCGAATTATAGTTCCCATTTCTAATAGTGTTATTTAACTCTAATCATATTTCAAACATCGAAATTATGCCATCGTTTTCTGCAACGATTTTCCACTACTCGTTCTTATATTTCTTTGGATAATCATCGTTACTTATTACTTTAGAATAAGTGGATTTCAAAACAAACTATTTACATTCCCTAGGGAGTAGTGTTATATAAAAATCATGCTTAAATTTGGTCAATAGCGCTAAGTTATCGCTATAGTTCAAAAACTTGTCATATGCTGTAATATTCTCCTTTATAACTAATCTCGACAGAACAGTCACGCTTAAGCCTAGTCAACAACATTATTTTATCGCTATAGTTCAAAACTTGCTACACGCTGCTATATTCCACTTTATACTAATCTCGACACTTCTTTCCATTAGAAAAATCTTGACATCTCTTTCCGATACAAAAATCTTGACATCTTTTTCTGTTACAAAAATCTTGACATCTTTAATTCAATAACATTTTAAATGAGGTCCATTTAAGAAACAATTATTTAATTAAGAAATATTTTACTTTATAAAATGAACTATAAAATACCAGTTTATAATAGAATTCCTATTATAGTTTAAAGCTTCGCTTTACTTATAAAAATCTAATTTTTTTTATAATCGACTTCATTGATTTGCCTGACAACCAATCAACTTCTTAACAAAATGGGTCTATAGTCGACTGTCGCTATTTCTAAATCGATATCGTCTATTTATTAAATCAACATAACATTGAATTTCCATTCAACACGGTTCAAACAGTGCACATAAAACAAACAGTACATATAAATACTGAGGAATCCGGTTGGATTCCTCCAACCGGTTTCCTCCATCCACAGATATTTGTCAACACAATTAACACCAGTTCCATACTAGGGAATATTGTAATTGATGGAATCAGTACCCAACCAATGATGTGTACATATGCAACAATATATCTATTTTAACCAATTTAACTGCAATTTACCTAACTGACCATCACACAACATTCATCCAATATTTAAAATATAATTATAATATGTTAAAAGGAAATCAGAGTTAGTGAGTTTACTCACCTTTGCGCGTTAACCGTTAAATAACGATTTGCGTCAGTTGAATATATAGGGCATTTTAATCTGCCTGGAATTCAACCGAGTTCCAAGTCGCTCTCGATCAACTCCTGTACGTAGCCAATCAATCCCGGTCTATCCGTGCTTGAG
The DNA here is from genome assembly GCA_030737875.1 of Allium sativum. NCBI lineage: Eukaryota > Viridiplantae > Streptophyta > Magnoliopsida > Asparagales > Amaryllidaceae > Allium > Allium sativum. The sequence goes on along the minus strand of CM060915.1, from coordinate 971,266,083 downwards.
AACCTCAGATCCGCCAAGAACAATGCTTCCTTTCTATAATACAACTTTGAATGCTCAAATATTTCTGCTCCAACGCCATTTCCGAAAGCTTTGATCCCACTTCTTTGTTTTTTTTATTATTATTATGGACCTCATGTTAATTCTACCAGCCCAACCCGAACTTAAAAGCCCAGGCCCGGAATTTAAATCTACCGACTGTACCTTTACACCAGATTAATTCTTCCGCTGAAAGTTTAACATCTCGCTCCACCTCTTTGTCATTTATCCTCCACTGTTTGATTTCCAGTTGAACCCAAAACTTCAGAGGCACACGTACTAATAACATGTTCACTCATACTTGAACACTCTTTTGTTTATTTATTAAACAAGAAATGCCCCCTACCCACTTCAACACAACACTTGCACTCACCAAAATCATATCCTCCTTCCAGTAAATGTCTCCTTTACTTCACAATTCACACATCCAACATTTCAACCCCAAGCATCACCAAATTTTTTCGCGCACACCCACCCTACTTCAGCATAAAGCTCGTAAACACCTTCATTCAATTCATCGACCACTCTTACTGCATTAAACTCCATAACGCCAGAACTTGAGCCTCCCTTACATTTCATGAAACCAACAGATCCCAATATTTAAAACACCCATGCGCATGTAAACATCAGTTCTACCCTTGCCATCCTCAACATACTTTCATTTTGATTTTCCTTATCAAATGGCCCAAGGCCCAAAACGAAGTAGCAGCTCATCGCCATCCTTTTTACCAAAAGATACACAACTCCAATCTTCTTGTTCCTAAGTAAGAACACTCCACCATGACTATTTGTATCCGCAGCTACCCCTTGACACACCTCAACATCAACTCTCCTCCACGAAACTGACCACCATGCTGTCGCTCCGCTACTCATCGTTCGTACACGGAAGACCGGAAAAAGAACTCTGAACTCCTGTATGTAAGCAGTACGCTACAGCTCCTTTGATACTTGTGTGACATCATTTTTCCTAAAACAACACATAAGTGAAAGCCTATTGTTGAAGGAGTTGGATTATATGATAGGAAACCCGCTTGTAGCATCATTGCTATATTCCCAAAACTCTATCCAGTAGCAGCTCCTGTCCTTAAACATCACGCTCCGGAAATATACATCCACCACTTCCAATCTTCGTCCACCTCCGAAAACATAAACCCGTGCCTTTCCTTGAGTTATTCACACTCGCACCACTTTTCAAATCCAACGCTCGACACCGCCATCTCCTACGAGTTTAACTCGCTGGTTCCCCCCGCTACAGTACTTTGCCATCATCATTCGCCATACTGCCTCCTTTCCATTTGTTTTGTGTTTCTCTCCCTAGTCGCTACAGTAGCTTCATGGCTACTGTGAACTTGCGTGTATTTATTATTTTTATATATATCTTATCTGTTGACGCCATTTCTTAGCTTGTATTTCGTTGAAGCAAAGAATGAAGCTGGTGTGTTTATTTATAGGGTCAATTACTTGGCGCACACGGACATATTACTTTATATGCAAGGAATAGGAGGTAGGCTGATAGGACAGGAAGGCAGCAGGCATGTGAAAAAGGACTTGGACCGTCTGTGCGATTTGAAGATACAAGCAGAGTATTAACTTTGAGGAGATAGGCTAGTGAATTCGTACCAGACAGGTGAAGTAGGGGTTGAAAGAAGACAATACGATACCCTTGGCTGCCAAGAAATGGAAATTTATATATATTCATTTCCTATATGCTTTTCAATTCAGCGTTTAACAGATGCTTGTTAAGATTGTCTTCACTATATTTGATCATTGGGTGGATATGCTATATCACAAGTGAGTATTTTGGACTTAGTGTAGAGTTTATACATGTCTGCGTGTGGAAATAAAGTGTGCAGCATGGCGATTAAATAATGCAAGGATGGATAGCACGTTACCTTATGTAAACCATAAGTATGTTGGACATGTTAGAAGCTCCCTAAGGGTAAAATGGAAGGAATGGGTCTTTATTTAACTTTTAAATGATTCCGTCGTCCGTTATTTAAAATTTTATTAATGTATGGACCACTATCAACAAAAATGAAAATATTGTTGTGACGAGAAATGTGCCATGATCCCAAAAATATAATAAAATCGGTAGGTTAACTCATATTGTGAAGCCTCAAAATTCTGATATAGGGTGCAAAATACTGCAAATAAAAAGTTGCGTATTTAATTAATTAAAAATTACAGTAAAATTATAAAAATTAAATTAACATTACGTCTCAAAAGAACCTTGTCTATATTCGAAACCAGTATGCAGTTATTTCAAATAAACTGTTACGGTTGATGAATGATTCTATAGCGACTATTTGAAAATTTGACTTGGACATATCTTGAAATCTATACGACGAAATTTCCATTTCTCACTTCTGTTAGAAAAATATAGTTCAACAGATTCCCTCGTTTCTTGTTTCGAAGAAATCCGATTTATAACGGGTCTTGTACACTCGGTTGAAATTCAGAACGTTAAATTATGAAGTGCAGCGTCGTTATGAGCTCAATTATATTTAATATATATTTTTATACGTTTAACTTTGTTTTAATTAATATATAAATCCACTTATATTACGAATTCAATATTTAAACTGATTTAAATACTCAAATATAAACCAATAAAAATGAGGGACGTTACATATATTCTGTACTCTGATGTAAGATTATTACGATGTTTATAAAAGTCTTCTACTATTTGTTTTGACGTGTTGTATGCCCAGAGTTAGCATATGCAGGATTCGAACGGTCTTGGTCGGTTTAGCGATTGATTAGGTCCGGGCGAAATCCGTATCGTTACATGTAGGGTGTTAGCCAAATTTTTAAGAAATTTTAAAATTCTTCGAAACTGAAAATTTGAATAATGAAAGCCAGAATGAAAGTTGTGTTGGTTTGTTAAATAAATTTCAGCTTCGTTCCTTTTCGAGGACGAAAAGATTTTAAGTGGGGAGATTGTAACAACCCGGAATTTCTGAACCAATTTAAAATTTTATTTTAGCTATTTTAATGGGTTTTGAATATTTAAAATGATTTATTTTAAATAATAATGATTTAAAATTTATTTAAATCGAAGTTAGAATGTATAAATTTAAAACTTAATTAAAACGAACTCGTAATGGTGCAGTAGTTTGAAAATTCGATTTTAAACTTTGAGTGAATATACAGAGTTCAATATAAATCGGATTTCAGTAAAATAAGAAACGTTGGAATATTTTAAACTGTAATTTTCTAACAAACGTAAGAAACTGAGATTTCACTTTATAAATTGTAAGTTATGTCCAGTTTAAAATTTAGAATAGTCGCTATGGAATTTATATATATTTTAATAATAATATATAGCCCTTAAAAATAGCCATTTTGCAAACGACCTCCATTTTTGACGAAACCACTTTTGTTGGGTTCGGAATGTCAAATTATTGTTTGGTTTAAAATTTTCATAATTTTTGGAATTAATATGTGAGCACAGTAAATTTAAACGTGTTTTCAATTTTAGTTTAAATTTAATCGACTAGTTAAAATAGCCATTTTGCAAACGATCTCCAAATTCGATGAAATTAGTTTTGTTAGGACCGTATCGTCAAAACATGGCTAGATATAATTTTTTGGTAATTTTAGGAGTCAGTATGTGGCCCCGGTAAATTAAAATGTATGTTCAAATTCAATATATTGATTTATATTTTAATTTTGAGAAAAACTGACTGAAACAGTCAAATATGCTTACGAAACATATTCCATTATGTCCGTAATGGGGGTATTTAGCTAGAAGCGACAGTCGTTGGGATTCTTTTGGAGTTCGGGTATAAAATCTAACATTTTTGAATAAAATAAAATATAAATATGGGCCAATAGAAAAATTTATAACCCTAATTTTATTTTCTCAGAAAAACGCCACCTCCTATAATGATCAAACGCTGAAAATTCTTCGATCCCTCATCCCTCTAGATCTTCAAATCCTCTCGATGAATCATGAAATTTTCTAAAGCAATATCGGAGAGGATCGTGTGATCTAGCTATCCAATGGGTGAGATCATTTGGAGTTGTGTTTTTTTCTCGAATATCGAGCTCAAAGGCCCACCATTTCGTGGTGATTTCTGGCACCAGGAGGCAACCGAGTTGGACGTTTGGAGGTGCCTGGGATAGAGATCGCGGAGGCGAAGCTCACAGAGGTTGTTGATCGTCGTCAAGGTGGCTGTGGCGAGCGCTAATTCCAACCCTAGTTTCGAACGTCGTGCAGCAGCGATTTTCAAAGGAGGAAAGGTGAATTAATTTAAATTAATTACTTTATTAATTATGTTAATGAAGTGATTAACCTTTATAAAATCGTAATTTTCTCATACGACGTCGACATCTAGTGAAACGGGGTCCCTTGGGATCGTGACAGCGTGTACTACATTCTAGAACTGACTGGAAGGAGTTTGGAGCTAGCTACAAATTTAGGCGGAGTGGAATTTAAAGTGAGAACTCTCTCACTCAAAATTTTGTACAGTTATTTATTTTATAACTGAATATATGAATAGCCAGTGATGATTTTTATCTGTTTTAATTATCATAACTGTTATACGGTGTTTGTTAGCTCACTTCACTATTGTTTGGAAACCATGGATGATTTGATTTACTGTATTGTGTGTTGATTGTGATTCTGAACATCATAAGAAAAATAATGTTAATAAATTTGTGGTAGTTGAAATTAAATTATAAATATCCATTTATAATTTAAACAGTGAGAATTGGAAAATTAGAAAAATAATTCAAATTGAATTAGAATTGGTTAAAGTTATTAACCAGTGATTAATTTGAATCGACCGTTGTTGTTTGAAAACCCCACACGGGTCTGGGGATGATAATAACTTCACACATCTCCCTTGTGTTTAGTTGTATGTCGATCGATTGATAGACAGATTGTTATAAGCATTATTTAATTATTTAATGCTTATACAGTTGTAAATTGCTCTCTGGATGTGAATTGACTGTTTAACAGTTGTTTATCACTATTTTTTAATACATGCGAAGTATGGAATCCATATAAATAAAATTATATGGTAGTTGATTGAGTTTGATTCCAATTCAGAAATAACAAATATTTTAAAATAATATTTAGTGAAAAAAAATCAAAATCAAAATGTGATTTTGAAGTCCGATTTTGGATGGACAAAAAAATATTGACATATGAAGTCGAATTAAGTAAATATATGCCATTTTTACTCTAACGGAATTTTCTATCGATTTTATTTATTTTATATTGAATATCGAAAAGGTTTGATTCCAAAATCTAATATTTTGAAAATATTATCATTTTAATATTATAATGATATATAATATTCAATTTTGATTTAAAATTGAAAATGAAGTTGAAATCATTTTAAAATGAATTTATAAACGATTTATAAAATACATTTTAAATGGAAATCGATGATATATATATTATATATATTTATATGGCTTGAATAGAATGCGCCGCGCAGCGACCCTTCGCGAATTTCAACCATTAACTTCAAATTGATGTACCGGGAGATCCGATCGTCGGATTCTTCTAATCTCGAAACCGTTAGGTTCTTATCTAAAAGACCTTTCAAATGAATATAAGCGATTTAAATTTGAATGGTTAGATTTCAAATTATGTCCAAATCAATTTTAGAAAAGGTCGCTATGGATGCAGTTCGGTGGCCGTTATTGGAAACCGACTGTAAAGGCCTTAATATGATTATTACAAATATGGAAAAATTATGTAAAATCGTAATAAATGATTTGGAAAGACTTTGGATGAAGAATTCCAAGTTTTGGAAAGATAAAAGATATTTTTTACTAAATGAGCTAGTTAATAACTAGAATAAAAATCCCATGATTTTTAGAAATAATAAATTGGAATGAAAATGGTTTTAATATAACCAGAATTTTCCAACGTAGGAATCAGAATGGATTTGAATGGAAATTATCTTCGGAATATTTTGATACTGGATTCCGTGATTATATGGATATTGTTGAGGAATTTGGGAGATACAGATATTGTTATTCCCAATACGATATCCGTTGGTTTCAAAATTTGATATTGAATATAAGCCGATACTATTTCTATTTAGAGACTTGTGTTTAATATCATATTGGATTTTGGTTTGGCATGGATGGTGCCTTCAATAGCAATGTTCTTAAACCTAGTTGAGAAAAGAATAAATCTTTAATTAAGATTTTGGGAAGTTTACCAATTAATTAATTTAAATTGGAATTTTGGGTTTAGCGTGAGCGATGTTTTAAATAACATTAGTTCATTAACCTAATTAACAGTGAAGATATGACTTGGAATTTATAGATCTTTATAAAAAGATTTAGTGGAAAATTTCCAAAGTAAAGTTTTCCAATTTAAAATATTAAATTGGAATTGAATGGAATCGGATTTGGTAAAATTCGAAATGAACTTCTGTGAAGGAATACCGTTACTATATATGGAATTTAAAAGGCCTTGTCATTATTCCATTTACATTATTAGTCTGGTATGGAAATTTATATCGATTATAAACTGTTATGATTTCCGTGAAGGTTCAATTTTTATGGAGAATGATTTTAGGTTTATCCTGAACCGTGTTTTAAATAACATTTGTTCTTTAACCTAATTAAAGGCAGGATTAATTTCCGGAAAGTTGAACAGTCATTTAGTAATGATTTTAGAGATTTAAATTAAGTATAGGGTTTTAATAAATCTTTAATTAGATTTGGAATGGGATAATTAAATTTACCGAATTCGAGAAAGTGTTCGAGAATGGAGTATCACCAGTTTTACTCCATTTGAAAGTTAAAATATTTAATTAGATTTAAAACGTTGAATGGTAATTGAATTTACCAATAACAAAGTGGATGTTAGATATGGAGTACTATTAGTTTTTCTCCATGGGATAAATAGGTTGGGATTGGAAAAATTAAACAAATGATCAAAGCATGGCTTTAAGTAGCGAAGCTTTGTGTAGCATTAATCCCCGAGCCTCACACACCGGTATGATGGTGAACTGATGGTTGGATCAGTATGCTTTTGAGATGAGGATAGACACCCTTAGAGTTGTCATGGATTCGGTCGACCGAGATGATGCTGGGTGTGGTCGCCCTACACCAGTAGGGATATGACACACCCCCGATTCCCAGATGAATAGAGTTAGCGGCATTTTCCAAAGCCTTGACTTAAGCCGCGGTCATACTTGTTTCCTCGATAGGCAGATGTGCAGTATGGTGTTTTTCTAAAAGCCCTGGACGTAAGCCACGGAGTATTGCATTACACGATAGATCTTTCGAATCAGCAGCCATCATGATGGAAATCCAACTTTCCAATACGAGCTTTGCGGTTTTTGCTGTATACCTATATATATGGCGACATAATAGAATGGGGTATTATGTCATCTTGAATTGATACATTTACTTTCGAAGTTGTTTTATACACTATACACTTATAGTAATAAAAGATAAATTTCGCATATCAAGCATATTTGGCTATTATAAGTTAAAACTTTATCCTTCGACTTGCATTTTATTGTGTGATGGGACCTGAGTCTTATAATAGCTTCATTGTTCTTTCATTTAGTGTAACACCCCGCAAATTCTATAACTGTGAAATTAACAAATTAAAGTATAATTAATTTGAAATCGAAGAACTAAGGGAAACGGGATACGCCATTGCGTTCGTCTCTGAAAAATACACGAAATAGAGTCCGAGTTTTCGAAAAACGGAGTCCGTATGAAGAAGATATGGCCTTCGGAAGTTTGAGAATTAAGTTTAAAATTCAAACAGAATAAAATAAGCTCAGAAAAACAAAATGGGGCCCAATGGGCCAGGGCGGATAAACACCCGCCTAGGCCACCCAGGTCGACTAGGCTGTCGACCTGGGCTACCCATGTCGACAGGGCTGTCGACAGCCCTGTCGACAGGGGTATCGACCTGGTCGAGCCCAGTCCAACCTGGCTGGCCAGGTCTGTGTTTAGCCGATTTTCTGTGGTCTGCTTTGTCATTAGGGCTAGGTGGCGGGTTCTAATTGGTCTCTCTTCCTAATGAATGGCTATGATCAATCCAAGCAACATCAATGGTCCTAATCAGTTCATAACCTCTATATAAACAACCCTACACTAAACCCTAATCTATTCATTCAAATTTAGAACATAGCCGCCATGTTGCTGAGGAACGACTAGAGGTAGCCGCCAACTAGAGAGAGGATTAGGGAGAAAGTTCTAGAGCCTAAAGCAATTCAAGCAACCTAAAGCTAATCAATTCAACAAAGGAATCACATCTCTTAATTAGAAAATTCGCCGCAACCATTGTAAGTAGAGTATTACTTTGGTATGAATAAACAATTGTGTTGATGTGTATGCTTGAATTGTGGCAATAAAGTTATCCATATTTGTGCGTTCTTATCAATTTGAAATATTATATACGTTTGGATTATGTTATTCATATTATAAAGAACTACATGCGGTAGTTCTATGCTAATATACGTTTGGAAAATGCGCAAATTATGTGACCTATGTTGAAGCTACATGTATGTAGTTGATTTAAATTCATGCAAGTTTGAGGCTTTGTTATTATGCCACCATGAGGTATATTTTTGTGCATAAATCATTTTGCAAGTTTGGTTGTTATAGTTCATATGAAACTATGTTTGAATTTTGACACCATAATCCATGTATTAAGCCATGATTTTGCAAAACTTGTGAATATGGCTAGGCTATGAATGATATTTGGCATAATTGAAATCCATGAATAAGTCAATCTTGTTTAAAAGAATTATATGATGACATATGTGAGACATGGCTAGGTTAGACTCAAAAATCCCTTTTTGCAAGTTTAAAGCAAACACCATGATTAGGAAGATTTATGCATAAGAATATTTATACCGTCGTTATGTGATTAGACTTAAATCATGATTAAGTTGAACTATGCTTTTGTGTTAGTAACAAAGTATCCCCTTTGTAAACATGTAGAAACCTTATGAACATGACTTGTTTATGTTTATGCCATGAACAAATTTAACTATACTTATGCCATGCTCATGTTTGATATTATGCCATGCTTATGTTTGACATTATGCCATGTTTATGCTAGAAGTATTTATGCCATGCTTATGTTTGACATTATGCCATGTTTATGCTAGAAGTATTTATGCCATGCTTATGTTTGACATTATGCATAAATAAGAATATAGGTTCATGTTGCAGTTAAACCTATGCAAGTTCACATGCTTTGATTCATGTCACCTATGTTACCACTATGCAAGTACACCAGTTTCTATTTTGTATTCCCAACGTCGTATTGCAAGTTCATGCGCTCACATTCCCCTCTTTGTGCATGTAATCACGCCATAAGCCTCCCCTTTCGCATGGCTAAATTGGGCTTTAAAAGGCTAAGCCCAATATACATAGACGGACGTATAAAAACGGGGGTAAATAACGTTGGGTTAAAAATTAATTAATGAATGAAAATATAAAATAGAAGGGCCCAAATTCAAGTATGGGTTGGGCCCGTGATTGGTGTAACCTTTACACCATTAACTTAATAATGGGCCGCAAATATTTACATATAAGAAATAAAGAGGAATGACAAAATATGTAAATGTAGAAAATACGATGTGTTTAACCCGAGGTTGGATTGAGTTGTGATGTAAACCTGCCCGGAACCGCCCGGCTGTCCAGTAGTCACAGCAATACCTATCCAATGTGGGAGGTTAAACATGGAGCCCAATAAGGACCCGAGGTTAGACTGAGTTGTGGCGTAAGACTGCCCGGAACCAACCGGCAACAGGCAGCCACAACAATACCTGTCTAATGTGAGAGGTCAGGGCCTTAATAAGACAATTAAGGCTGAGTCAGGATTGTTAGGATTAAGTGAACTAAAGACTTAATCAAAATGGAACATGCTAAACTAAACGGACTAGTGGGGGTTAGGTTAGAAAACACTTAACCAACTTAGCATGTTGGCTAGAGATAGAAAACCTAGTAGCGGAGGACCCTTTTCGCAGTAACCCTACAAAGGTATCATGATACCCTGAAACTAGGCAGGGTGGGGCACGATTACTGGGCTGATTGTAAGAGGTCAAATCGACGGCGGTGGTGTAGCAGTGTAGGTTCTAACGGAGTGCGGGCGTGCACACACTCCGGCGCAGAAAAATAAGGCACTGGACACCAGTAGCATACCTGTGCACTCTAAGGTTGTGTCGGGTTGCCACTATGGGACTTGATACACCCCATGGTGGGACCAGCATAGGTAACTACAACATCGGGGGCCGTAAGACACATGTAACTATGCGAGTAGGAGCCGATCATCATAGAATGGATCACATCACCTTGATTATGGGGTGCAAATTGGAAACTAGTTTATATGGGTTCAGAGATTAACATGGGGTACGATAGTATATTCGACCCTAGACAACTTAACCAAGTTTGTAATGCATGCCCACTTCCTGTTTATACTTATCATACCCAGTTTTTATTCATAGACAAAATAGTACTAGACTTACTCAGGCTTTATGTTTGACTCTACTTTTCTTTCGTCTTCTTTCTTCCGTTTCCCCCCCTAGGTCCACAGGGAGGGAACACAGCAGCTTGATCAGCCTTAACATCCAGCTTGAAGAAGAGAAATGTATTGCTTGGACTTTTTCGCTTTGAACTATGGCTTTTGGACAATCCACTATGGGCTTTTGCAGTTTATCTATGCTTTATTTATGCTTCTTTAAATAATGTACTCAAGACAGATTATGAAAGTGTTATGTTATGTTTTTGGAAAGGATGTTGTTGTAACACGTATTTGACTTTATGAAATAAAAGTTTGTTGTTCTTCCGCTGTTTACAAATATGTGTTCTTATATCTGTCTTGTATATCTGTGACTTGTACTTATAAACCTCCACCAAAATTAGGGCATTCCCTTTGAGAGTGACCCTAACGGAGGTGGGGTGTTTCACTTGGTATCAGAGCATAGGTTTACCGGATAAGATAAAAAGTTTTGAAAATTTATTTTCAAAAAGGAAATTTAAAGAAGCATTTTTAAAAGAAAAAAAAATATATTATTTTATTTTAAAGGCAAAGTCCACTCCCCAAAGCCATAGGTACTATCTCTTATCCTTCGTTTTGAATCTATCCTTTTTGTTTCAGCATGTCCCAAGAACTTAACTTGCCGGAAGGGGTGCCAATACCTGGTTGGTTTAGACGGTTCTTAGAAGCAAGGGCCACTCAGCCAGGTCCTACCGTTCCTCCTTCCCCAGCTGCAGGAAATCATCCAGCTGCAGCGGCACCTTTTCCTCCACCTCCTCCGCGGGGAAACACGTTTGCTAAGATATGTAAAGATTTTAAAGCTATGGGAGGAAGGGATTTCCATGGAACTGAGTCCTTCGTGGCAGCTAGAAATTGGCTGAAAGAAACGGAGGACCTATTCATCATCTTTGAGGTAGAAGATAGACAAAAAGTACAATTGGCGGTGTGGCTATTGAAGGGCGAGGCTTCCTACTGGTGGGAAGTCACTAATGCTGAAAGACCAGTGGAGACATGGGAGGACTTTAGGGCAAGGTTTGAGACTAAATTTCTCTCAGATGCGGAAAGAAGTTTGCAGTTGGAAAAATTCTTATTTCTTAAGCAAGGAGACAAGACTGTTAGAGAGTATGTGAATCAGTTCGATGAGCTGGCTAGGTTTGGACTTGACCTAGTCAACACCCCGCACAAGAAGGTTCTCCGTTTCGTCAAAGGGTTGAATGTGCCATTACACAGTTTGGCCATGATCCATATACCCATGGGAGCCACGTATGAAAGATTGGTGCAAATGGCATTGATGAATGAAGAGGATAAGGGCAAGATGGAGACAAAGACAGACAGCTCTCAAGGGAAGAAAGAGGGTTTGCAGCCTAAGAAGACAGACTTTAAGAAAGGCGGGGAAGGCAACAAAGAGAAGAGGACGTGTAATTTCTGTGGCAAAGTGGGGCACTTAGTAAAGGACTGCCGGAAAAAGAAGGCCAAGGAGAATGGTGGGTGTTTTTCTTGTGGTGAGACGGGCCACATGGCTAAGGACTGCCCAAAGAAACGAGGGCAGGGGCAGGGGACTGGATCCACCTCAGGGGCACAGGTTCATGTGCTAGAAGCGCCACCTTTGCAACAGCGAGGTACAAACACTTCTGTAGAAAGCGTAGTTTATCTTTATGATCACCCCGTTCGCACTTTATTTGATTCTGGCGCATCACACTCATTTATCTCGTCTGCTTTAGTAGAATCTCTGCACCTAAAAACTAGTATGGTAGAGGACCCCTTAATTGTTTCAAATCCAATTGGGGGCCCAGCTCATTTGTCTATGATCTGTTTGGGATTGAAAATTTCTATTCTAAGTGTTGAATTTCAATGTAGTGCCTTTGTTTTGGGCTTTTCGGGTTATGGTTTGATTTTGGGTGTGGATTGGCTATCCAGTAATGGGGCCATCCTTGATTGTGAAAAAAGGGTTGTTAGGCTCCTAACCCAGCTCGGTAATACTTTGGAAATTTCTTGTAATCCCTCATATGCGGTTATGCTTAGTTATCTTGAATCGTTAGATGCCTCTGTTGAAAATTTGCAATCAGTTAGAGTGGTCCGGGAATATCCGGATGTCTTCGAAGAGGTGAAGGGCTTGCCTCCGAAGCGGGAGATAGACTTCCGCATATATTTTGTAGATAATGCAAAGCCCGTTGCATTGCCTGTTAGACACATGGCTCCATGGGAAAGGTAAGGGCTCAGTAAACAGATTAAAGAGCTTCTAGAGAAGGGTGTTCGTTGGTTTTACTAAAGTTTTTGGGCTTTATAGGATACGAGTTGGACTTAGGAAGGGACTCCCTTGTGACCTAAAAGGAGTCCATCATGCTTAGTTTCCTAGGATCATATGTGGTGGTTGGGTTGAGTTTGGGTGTCAGTCTGATGTTGATTTCGGTCTTCGGGGCTGATGCTTAGAGAGTTCTTTTCCTAATCAATATATATGTGGCATAGATTTCCAGTTTTGACATTGCCTAATGGGCACAAAGTTTTTACTTGCTTCTATCATTCGACTATACCTTTAGGTAGGACCATTTCCTATCATTGAGAAAATTTGGAAAATGACCTATAGATTAGAGCTACCCGAGAAGTTGGCCCGAGTCCACAACGTCTTTCACGTTTCACATCTTCGAAAATGTCTACATGAGTCAGCTGAAGTGGTAGAGCCAAATGTCCTAGAAGGGGCCGAAGTGGAACGCGAAGCAACCATAAGAAAAGTTCCAACCTGCATACTAGGAACGGAAGTGAAGAAGCTACGCAACCGCGAAGTCAAACTCGTCAAAGTTCAGTGGAGCGACGCCGAGGGAGACGCGACTTGGGAAACTGAAGCTAGAATACGCACTGCCTACCCTTTTCTGTTCGAGGGTACATCCTTGATCTTTCATTTTCCTTAAGTTGCGCTTTTATCTATCTTTTTAGGTATATTTCCTCGACCTTATCTTGTAGATAGAAACCCTTTGGATGGAAACGTGTAATTGAAAAATGTTATGGATGATGGTTGCAAGTGGTTGCAAGTGATTGCTTGTGGTTGCTCGTGGTTGCACATACACACACAATCTAGGTTTTAGATCGGCTCAGTCACTTCATATTGCATATGCATATATGTTTGCATTCGTATATGGTTGAATTTTAATGTGTTGTCATATGGATGTTGCATTTGTATTGAATGATTGTGCACTCATGTAGAATCATGAATAGGAAAATTTGCATACATAATGGATTCATGGCACTTACATAATTCGCATTAAGGAGGTCAACTGAATCAGTAGACCGCCTGATTTTGCATTAGATAAGTTCATGTATACACACACTTCGCATATGATTCATGAAGCATTAGAAATCTTTTAAGGACAATGGATGCTCGTGTTTGATGGATGAGTAGATGGATGATTGGATGTTAGGACATACATTCCTCCTAACTTGAAGATTTCGGGGACGAAATCCTTTTAAGTGGGGGAGAATGTAACACCCCGCAAATTCTATAACTGTGAAATTAACAAATTAAAGTATAATTAATTTGAAATCGAAGAACTAAGGGAAACGGGATACTCCATTGCGTTCGTCTCAGAAAAATACACGAAATAGAGTCCGAGTTTTCGAAAAACGGAGTCCGTATGAAGAAGATATGGCCTTCGGAAGTTTGAGAATTAAGTTTAAAATTCAAACAGAATAAAATAAGCTCAGAAAAACAAAATGGGGCCCAATGGGCCAGGGCGGATAAACACCCGCCTAGGCCACCCAGGACGACTGGGCTGTCGACCTGGGCTACCCATGTCGACAGGGCTGTCGACAGCCCTGTCGACAGGGGTATCGACCTGGTCGAGCCCAGTCCAACCTGGCTGGCCAGGTCTGTGTTTAGCCGATTTTCTGTGGTCTGCTTTGTCATTAGGGCTAGGTGGCGGGTTCTAATTGGTCTCTCTTCCTAATGAATGGCTATGATCAATCCAAGCAACATCAATGGTCCTAATCAGTTCATAACCTCTATATAAACAACCCTAGACTAAACCCTAATCTATTCATTCAAATTTAGAACATAGCCGCCATGTTGCTGAGGAACGACTAGAGGTAGCCGCCAACTAGAGAGAGGATTAGGGAGAAAGTTCTAGAGCCTAAAGCAATTCAAGCAACCTAAAGCTAATCAATTCAACAAAGGAATCACATCTCTTAATTAGAAAATTCGCCGCAACCATTGTAAGTAGAGTATTACTTTGGTATGAATAAACAATTGTGTTGATGTGTATGCTTGAATTGTGGCAATAAAGTTATCCATATTTGTGCGTTCTTATCAATTTGAAATATTATATACGTTTGGATTATGTTATTCATATTATAAAGAACTATATGCGGTAGTTCTATGCTAATATACGTTTGGAAAATGCGCAAATTATGTGACCTATGTTGAAGCTACATGTATGTAGTTGATTTAAATTCATGCAAGTTTGAGGCTTTGTTATTATGCCACCATGAGGTATATTTTTGTGCATAAATCATTTTGCAAGTTTGGTTGTTATAGTTCATATGAAACTATGTTTGAATTTTGACACCATAATCCATGTATTAAGCCATGATTTTGCAAAACTTGTGAATATGGCTAGGCTATGAATGATATTTGGCATAATTGAAATCCATGAATAAGTCAATCTTGTTTAAAAGAATTATATGATGACATATGTGAGACATGGCTAGGTTAGACTCAAAAATCCCTTTTTGCAAGTTTAAAGCAAACACCATGATTAGGAAGATTTATGCATAAGAATATTTATACCGTCGTTATGTGATTAGACTTAAATCATGATTAAGTTGAACTATGCTTTTGTGTTAGTAACAAAGTATCCCCTTTGTAAACATGTAGAAACCTTATGAACATGACTTGTTTATGTTTATGCCATGAACAAATTTAACTATACTTATGCCATGCTCATGTTTGATATTATGCCATGCTTATGTTTGACATTATGCCATGTTTATGCTAGAAGTATTTATGCCATGCTTATGTTTGACATTATGCCATGTTTATGCTAGAAGTATTTATGCCATGCTTATGTTTGACATTATGCATAAATAAGAATATAGGTTCATGTTGCAGTTAAACCTATGCAAGTTCACATGCTTTGATTCATGTCACCTATGTTACCACTATGCAAGTACACCAGTTTCTATTTTGTATTCCCAACGTCGTATTGCAAGTTCATGCGCTCACATTCCCCTCTTTGTGCATGTAATCATGCCATAAGCCTCCCCTTTCGCATGGCTAAATTGGGCTTTAAAAGGCTAAGCCCAATATACATAGACGGACGTGTAAAAACGGGGGTAAATAACGTTGGGTTAAAAATTAATTAATGAATGAAAATATAAAATAGAAGGGCCCAAATTCAAGTATGGGTTGGGCCCGTGATTGGTGTAACCTTTACACCATTAACTTAATAATGGGCCGCAAATATTTACATATAAGAAATAAAGAGGAATGACAAAATATGTAAATGTAGAAAATACGATGTGTTTAACCCGAGGTTGGATTGAGTTGTGATGTAAACCTGCCCGGAACCGCCCGGCTGTCCAGTAGTCACAGCAATACCTATCCAATGTGGGAGGTTAAACATGGAGCCCAATAAGGACCCGAGGTTAGACTGAGTTGTGGCGTAAGACTGCCCGGAACCAACCGGCAACAGGCAGCCACAACAATACCTGTCTAATGTGAGAGGTCAGGGCCTTAATAAGACAATTAAGGCTGAGTCAGGATTGTTAGGATTAAGTGAACTAAAGACTTAATCAAAATGGAACATGCTAAACTAAACGGACTAGTGGGGGTTAGGTTAGAAAACACTTAACCAACTTAGCATGTTGGCTAGAGATAGAAAACCTAGTAGCGGAGGACCCTTTTCGCAGTAACCCTACAAAGGTATCATGATACCCTGAAACTAGGCAGGGTGGGGCACGATTACTGGGCTGATTGTAAGAGGTCAAATCGACGGCGATGGTGTAGCAGTGTAGGTTCTAACGGAGTGCGGGCGTGCACACACTCCGGCGCAGAAAAATAAGGCACTGGACACCAGTAGCATACCTGTGCACTCTAAGGTTGTGTCGGGTTGCCACTATGGGACTTGATACACCCCATGGTGGGACCAGCATAGGTAACTACAACATCGGGGGCCGTAAGACACATGTAACTATGCGAGTAGGAGCCGATCATCATAGAATGGATCACATCACCTTGATTATGGGGTGCAAATTGGAAACTAGTTTATATGGGTTCAGAGATTAACATGGGGTACGATAGTATATTCGACCTAGACAACTTAACCAAGTTTGTAATGCATGCCCACTTCCTGTTTATACTTATCATACCCAGTTTTTATTCATAGACAAAATAGTACTAGACTTACTCAGGCTTTATGTCTGACTCTACTTTTCTTTCGTCTTCTTTCTTCCGTTTCCCCCCCAGGTCCACAGGGAGGGAACACAGCAGCTTGATCAGCCTTAACATCCAGCTTGAAGAAGAGAAATGTATTGCTTGGACTTTTTCGCTTTGAACTATGGCTTTTGGACAATCCACTATGGGCTTTTGCAGTTTATCTATGCTTTATTTATGCTTCTTTAAATAATGTACTCAAGACAGATTATGAAAGTGTTATGTTATGTTTTTGGAAAGGATGTTGTTGTAACACGTATTTGACTTTATGAAATAAAAGTTTGTTGTTCTTCCGCTGTTTACAAATATGTGTTCTTATATCTGTCTTGTATATCTGTGACTTGTACTTATAAACCTCCACCAAAATTAGGGCATTCCCTTTGAGAGTGACCCTAACGGAGGTGGGGTGTTTCATTTAGCATTGCGGGTTTTGTTTTATGCTACTCATGGGAAGAAACCCGTTTAGTGTCACACGGCATGGTCCCGCGATTTACCTAACTTTAAAATAAAGTTAATAAATGTTTTTAGTTCTCACACCAGTCCCATGACTGACTCAGAGTTTATTGTTTCCACCTGAACTCTGGATGCCCATATTTGTCGCACGGGCAGCTGGTAGTTTTGGTTTGCATATATTTGTTTATACAGGATCCTGGATTGCAGCTAGAGCTATATTCGCAATGCTTTGTATTAGTGTATTTCTTTCAGTTGTGATAGTTGATGTATTTTCCGCAACACAGTGTATTTATGCATTTTAATTCCGCTGCAATCTAATTTATTCTCTGATATTGTATTTTTCGCTATGTATTATTTATTCATACTCTAATATATTCTTGTACTCCGGTGTAATTGTTGTAATAGCAATGAAATGTTCTAGTGTTTTTGTTCTGATGCATCGTGTTCTCATAGCTACCCCGTCTCCTCCGTCTCCTCAGGGAATGGGGAAGTTTGGGGCATCTCGGTAATAGACTTAGAAATTCACCAATTCAAATCCAAAATGAAGAAAATTATTTAACGAATGCAACACAACCATCCTTACCTGATTTCGACCATGTGTTAGTTAAATACAAGATTTATAAGGAATTGATTAACTAAATTAGCAACCAAAACTCAATCAACTAAATTTAGTTAACTTACTAATCATACCCTAATCTCTCCATCATGAAATTACTACAGGAAAAATGCAAAACCCGCCCTCCTCTTTGAAAAGCATGACTTCGAACTCCTTATTGAGCAAAACACCTTGTTGACCCATGTTTTGACCATCCACCACTATACTCCAGCCACCAGTCAAGGCCGCAACCACCGCCAATAAAATCAACGAACCAAACTCCATCAGTTCCTACACTTGAAACCAACTCTGATCCACACTCCAGAATCGCGACCTCGAAGCTATCCATGCAACAGCACGATGTCATGACCTACCAAACATCACCGTACCACCCCAAGATTTACTTACAAACTCATCACTATACCCTAAGCTCCATTCAACACTCGAATTCGCTGGCCACTTCCTCGATTGAAGCAAAAGATGAACCCTAGGTCGTGCTAGAACAAAATCGAGCACCCCTAAAAACCATCACACAAACTACCGAGCCTACAAATATGAAGTGTTGATTTATACAAAGCTATATGATCCATTCGTATATGATTTCTCTAAATATGTGGTTCGACTTAGTTTTCTAGATAAATTTTTAGAGTCTAGCCATCGTTTGTTAGTTTGCAGAAGAAGGAATGGGTAGCAGTTATTTTATTGACTTTGAGAAGTAGCTTTCTAGGGAAGATTTATACATTTTATTAACTTATATTCATGCGCTCTATGTCGTTTGATGTTTAAAATTTTTGCAATCCCATATTGAATTCGATTGCTTTGAAAAAAGACATCCAACTATAGTTATGACGTTCCGGAACCAATGAAACTTATTTCATCAATTCTGGTATTGTTTGAAAATAAAACACTATTTTAAATCTTAAGTTAGTGGATACGCATTCAGTAGCACATGATCACATAATAACATCGATTGACACGAAACTTAAAATCTAGTAATAATTAACTATTGCAGATTTAATAAAACTGGTTTCGTTGAAATTTGAGATCGTTTGAAAATTAGCTATTTTAATTCGTCAATTAAATTGACGATTTCAATAATAAATGAAATCATTTAAATTTCGTTTTTAAACTTTACTAAATAATTCTAATTCAACCAGAATTTATATAAATCGATGGAATCATTTCAATTCGTTTTTAGGATTTAATTATTTCTTGTTTTCATATTATGATAATTCGATATATTCAAAATTAAATCATTTCCACTGTTTAAATCGATAAACTCCATATTAATATATATATATATATAGTTCTTGTTTAACATTTAAAACAAATTTAAATTCTCAAAGCTAAATAACTAAAAATCTGAGTCGTTGCACGTATAGTATACAACCAAATTCGTACAGGCTCGTAGTGGAGAATAGATTTCCAACAAATAAACAGGCTATGGAACTTCCCGACCAATAGATACACCACTAGTTGGATATCCCGAGAACTCACTGGACTCTGCTAATGCAAGGTCGAGTTATCCCTTAACGGATAACTTAAAGCACACCTAAGTATGCCATCTCTTGGTCGTTACCAACATTTAACCGAGATCCCTCGTCATCAACAACCACATAAGTAGAAGTTGCCACATAAGTAATACCTGAGCTACATACCATGGTACACTTTTTATCTAGAAGTAGACAACATACCTATATCCTTACTGCATTTTTTTTGTTTTGGCCATTTCCAAGGTGTGAGGCTTATTGAAGCCTCATTACACAAAGCCACGCTTTATCAAGCCATGCTTTGATCATCAATAGCTCATCACTTGGTATGTTACATAGTCATTTTATAATATGTAATTGATAATCACTAACTATACCACCTTTGAGCTCATAATTCTCAAAGAAGGGTGTTAAGCTAAGAGAACATATCCACCACCAATAAAAAATATGTTTAGTAAAAACCAATCGATATATTACAAAATGCACTGCTGGACATACATCCATACAAGTCTGATTTGGGTCTGAACGAAACCGAAAGTACCTTACTCCTCGTCCACTGAAGAAGAGAGACCCTTGCAAATACAAAAAAAACTCCATCTACGTCGGAACTATTGCTACTAATAACCTCGTTATGGGATGCCTGGATCCTTCGATGTGAAAATCACCGGTCTTCAACCGTGGTCTTCAATTGCTCCATTATGTCGTATAGTTATTCAGAATGGTTTATGGAAATAGATCCCTGGTCTTTTCGTAAAATAAGTGCAATTTAAAAATAATTATGGACTATATCATATCTTAATCAAGTCTCCCTTTAATAAATTCCAGTTAATCAAAATTTTCCATAAAAACCCATTTCAGTTTCTAAACTTCATTCCTTTAAAATCTAATATTTCATTAATCAAAACTTAATCAAGGTTTCCCTTTTAAATCCCTTCTTTAAAATTTATTCGTTTAAGTTTTCCTTTTAAATCGTATCTTTAAAATCGAGGGTGATTAAGGCTTGTAAGTCTTAATAGCTTTTGCAACACCCCACATTCCTTAATGTCATCCATATGAGGATTTCTGTAATGACCCGCATTGGCAGGGGTATTATGATTAATTTATTTAATTGTATAAATGGTAGGTTAGTGAATTACATGGTCGTTGAATAAAATAATAGTGAATATTTAAATATAAATAATAAATTTAAAATAAAATATTTAATTCTGAAATAATCAGAATAGGTTGAAATGACGATATGGTGTGAACCGGATCATCTGTGATATGTAATTCAGTTTGGAAATTGAATTTGAATAACGAATATATTCAATCATCGACAGTTGAACGTATAGTTTATAATATAATTATAAACGAGCTCGAAATGGCGCTGCAGTTCGTAAATTGACGATTCGAACTTCAACTGAATGTACAGGATTCGTTTTAAGCCGGATTTCTGTGAAACAAGAAACATATGGAGCTGGTGGAGTATATCTTTCTAGTGGAAGAAAAAAATCAGGATTTCGTCGTGTATATTTTGAGATATGTCCAAATCAAATTTTAAAATAGTCGCTATAGAAACGTTTATCGACCGTAACAATTTATTTGATATAACTGCATATCGGTTTCGAATTTAGACAAGGTTCTTTTGAGACATAGCGATAATTTAATTTTTAAAATTTTACTGTAATTTTTAATAAATTAAATAAGCAACTTTTTATTTGAAGTATTCTGCACCCTATAATCAACAGATTGAGGTTTCACAATATGGGTCCACCTATCGATATTATTATATTTTTGGGATCGTGTGACATTGCTCGTCTCACCGGTGTTTTTATTTCTGTCCATAGCGTTACGTAACTATATAAATTAATAGATTAGATAATGGCTTAAATAATTATCTAAAAGTAAAATAAGCAAAATATCCTAACTTTGCTAGGCCTAAACAACACCACGTTGCCATTAATTCTAAGCCGCACTCCTTTATTTTCGGCAAAACGTGGAGACTGATCTTCCATACTTCAAAGAAAACAAAACGTGGAAAGAATTCCATCTTTCAAAAATCTTATAAATACTCCCTTTAAGCAATTCCTTAAAACCTAAAGATCGACTTCATCTATAGCAAATAAATGAAGCCGCCACCACCGTTCTTCACAACAAATGTGAGACGCTACTCTGAGTTCGTCAAAACGTGAAATTTGATCTTTCAAAATTCATAGAAAATTGATGGAAAATCTATAAATCTTGAGATGAGTGTATTCGGAATCGCGATGAGCTTCTCTACGCTTATAGGTGGTTTATATGATGTTCGAACTATCCTGTTTGTTGCTGAAATACACGACGCAGTTACAGCAAAGACTAGGGTTAGATAAATGGCGATGTTGAAGCATTTAGGTGAGAATCGAAGGTCGTATTCGGGTTCAGGGGAGTGTGAAGCAACTCGGTGAGGAGTTTTGTGAAGTTCCATGGACATTGAGGTCGATACCTATATGGGGTTGGTCGCGTCAAGAACCTGGGAGACGCAATGTCGAGGTTAGCTTCGAGTGGGATGTTACTGGGTGGAAGAGGGAGAGTAGTCGAAGATATTAAGGTTGTGAAGATTTGCAATGGATTTCATGCAACAGTGGAGGAGTTATGGATGGAGGAAGCCATCGAAGTCGGCCTGTGTTTCTCTGGAGCAAAGACCGTGATTTGGGAAGAAGGACATAGAGCGGACCGATGTTCTTCTATTGGGCTGAATGGGGAAATTAAGGTTAAAGCCCAAAAGGCCAATTTAATTCAAGTTTTATTCTAATTAAAAAGTATAAAACCTATATAAATCATACCTATCTCATATGTTATCAGAAATCAACAAAACCAGATCCGATAGGATCGTATGAATGCACACTAGACGATGGAACTGGTTGGAAATAATTCTGAGCTTGTTGGGATTTGATGAAATAAAACGTCCGTCAGAATCAAGTGACAGTTAATTGTTTTTAACGATTACAGAAATGTGAGTAAAACTCACTAACTCTCCTCAATTTATATTTTAATATAAATTGTACTTTATTTATTGACTGCTGTATATTGATTGTTAAACTGGACTGTTAAATAGATTTGATTGAAAACGTAGTTATAGCTAATCTATGTACTGTTAATCAAATATGGTTCTGTACAGCAGGATATTTCATTTCAAAATGAAATATGATATATATTACACTGTGTAACATCTGTGATGTAGGGAAACAGGTTGGAGGAATCCAACTGGATTCCTCAACATTTATTTTACTGCTTTCATATATTGTGATATATGATGTGTTATATAATCTGTTATGGATTATGGGTGTTGGAATGATGTTGATCATTTTTATTCGATATTTTAAATATCATAAAAGACCCTGGGATGTAATAAGAATTATTTCAATGTATATTGAAATAAAAGGGATTTTATAAAATCAACAGATTTTATAAAAGGAAATATTTCGAAAATAATGAAAAGGGAATAATGTTTTTAAAACGAATAGAGTTTTATAAAAGGGAAATCATTTGTAAAGTGAAGAACTGTTACTAAAAGTAAATCTTTATAAATGAATAGTTTATTCGAATAGAAAGCAAAGTAGTTAATCGATGTTAGTTTAATCGATTAGAGTAAAAGTTAAAAGTAGTTAATCGATGTTAGTTAATCGATTAGAGTAAAAGTTAAAGCAAAGGAGTTAATCGATGTTGGTTTAATCGATTAGAGTTAAACTTAAAAGGAGCTAACCGATGTTAGTTAATCGATTAGAGTTAAAGCAAAGTAGTTAATCGATGTTAGTTTAATCGATTAGAGTTTAAGTAAAAAGATTTAATCGAATATAGTTATTCGAATAGAAGAAAAAGAGTTAATCGAATATAGTTTATTCGAAGAAAGTAAAAGGAGTCATCGAATATAGTTTATTCGAAAGGAGTTATGTGAAATGAGTAAATCAATAGCATTAGTCGAAATGAGTAAATCAATAGCATTAGTCAAAATGAGTAAATCAATAGTGTTAGTCCAATAGAGTTAATTGATAAGGGTTAATCGAATAGAGAAAGTGAAAAGACTCAATCGAATATAGCTATTCGAAGGAGGGTTAAGTAAGGAAGTTAGCAAAGGGATATAAAGTGAACTTTGTCTATTTCAAAGTTAGAAATGTTGTTCAGTTAAGGTCTGAGAGGTAGTTCTACCCCAACTTGATTGACTTCGTTTTTAACTAAGGAATAGTTAAGGTTTGGCAGTAAAGGAAATGGTTTGAGTTGGCATCGCGATGGTTTGTTTAAACATCTGTCTAAGTCCAATGAAGAAGCTTTGGAAATGTTTTCCAAATAAGAAACCAGAAATGTTTTCTAATAAAGAAAACAAGAAATGGAAATGTTTTCCATTGTTAATAACGTATATTTTCCAAATTTAGAAATATTGAATATAGGGAAACAGGAGATAAGTAAATTTATGAAATAAGGAGATGAATGTTAAATGATGTTTGATCGATATAATTTCCTTCTGGAAATAATATCGTTGTTTGCACACTTGTTTTTATTCGATAGTTAAATCACAGACTATCGAAGTTTTGACCATTTTAACGTTGTTAATATGGAGAGACCGGTTGGATTATTATCCAAAGAACCACTCTGTATTGGCATAAGCGTTGTGAATCATATATGCCAAAGGAAATTGAAGACGGAGTTATGCAAGGGCTATGCTGTTTACAGAATAGTGCCTTCGGTTCATCCTGGTCCTGGATGACTTGTATGGACGGATGTCTGACAGAGTATTTCCATACGATCACGTATATTGATTTCTCCAACTGTACCAAGAGTGGAAGCGAAGAAGGAAACTTCTTTTAGCTAACACATAATGTATTGTTAAGGACGTCAATCGGTGATTTGATGGATTTGATGATGTGGCATTCAAAGTGAATCTGGTAAGATGATAAAGCGTAGCTTCTAGCCTCATCATCCGGTAAATGACAGAAATCGGGCAGGCAGCATGGCTAAGTCGGTCGCACCGAAGTAGGGTGTATAATCACCTGATCTAGAGTTTCATTCATTTCTAAAAATCTATTGTTGATGTTGTCCCATTCGGGAAACGGTTGCTGATCCCAACTGTTGGTGATATACATTCGATACACTCAAGCGAAATGAGTGTTCGGTCATGTGTGGCCGGGTTGCAAGATGTTCTTGTTGAACCCAGTGTATTCCTCTCTAGAGGTACACTAGCGAAAGGTGGTTCCATACCTTGTCATAGTTGGAAATCCATTACCCAATACGTGCTTGCGGTTTTGATTGTATCTTATATATGTAGAACGTGAGATGAAAGCGTTTCTGCTAGATGATTATATATATACTGTGGTTGATAGACATTATTATAATATCAAAAGGTTTTTGATATAAAGATATTTGGATTCTCATAAGGGAAAAACCCGTTCCGTTATGCGGCGTGGTCTTATGAGATATCGTTTACTTGTTCGAACTATTTTTAAACTGTTTTACTCATACCAGTCCCATGACTGACCCGGAGTTTATTTTGTTGTTTTCCCTAAACTCTTGGGTGCCTAAATTTGTACGGACAGTCAAGTAGTCGGGATTTTACAGATATAGTTGAAGAGCTGGAGCAGGAGGCTTCAGGATCATATAGCTATAGTTATTTCCGCTGTGTTGTAAGTGCTATACTTTGACAATGATATGTATATTCAAGTACAGATTTGTATTTCAAAGTTATGTTATGAAATATATTTATTCGTTCCGCTGTGATATTCGTGTTACTCTGATGTTGTGTTCTTCTTCTTCTTCTATTCTAATTTTCTATCTTATCTTTCCTCACCCTCTAATTTCTTTCACTAATTACCAGGATTTTTCGATGTTTTGGTTATCGACATCGAGCTTATGTCGATAACCAAAGTCGCTAAAAATCCGGGTCATTACAGTTGGTATCAGAGCTTAGGTTAAGAATTACTTGGCTCTGTGGCGTGACTCGGTAGAGATAGGGTTAGTAATACCCTAGAATGAGATTGAGTGTATATATACGAGTGAACGTATTTGTTATTGATATAAAAATTTGTTTTATATTGTGGAGATTCATTGGTTGGGTTGTTTATGAGTTCTGGTCGATCAGTTTGATCTACTGTATCGGTAGGAGTTACTAAACACTTGAATACGATGGGTCGGCACGATATGTTTTGAAAAGGTGGTAAATTAAAATATGTTTACCCAAGGTATATCTTGATATAGAGAAGATATATATATCAAAATTTTAATATAATGGATATATTGGTTGTTATTATAATCGAGTAAGATTATAAGTAAAATGGTTATGTAAATAACCAATCAGAATTCATATAAATGAAATACGTGGAATCAGATGAGTTGAATCTGAAATTTTAGACCAGAAATTGAGTTAAAACTCTGGAGAATTGGATAAGTGTTTGTAAATAGATTGGGATAAAAAAGAAGGAAAATTTAAGATCCTGGGAGATTTTAAATTGTTTTACAAGCAGTGTGAATTATATTTTGAAATGAATTTCAAAGTGGAAATGTTTAGAAATGGTTTTATAGTATTGAACTCACTTCGATCGCTGGAAAATAGATTCTGATGATGACAGCTGCATCATCAGTATTCATTTTCGAGTTGTAAGTGACGAATTACTACCAAAGATACTGTTTTGAATTTGTTTTGGGAAAGACAAGTTGTGTTGAATTTCAAAATGGGAATTCAAATATAGAATTTGGATAATATAAATTGGAATTTTGAAATAGATCTGAAATATTAACTTGTTTTAAAAGAAATAAAACAAGAAGTTCCTTTATAAACGAAGTTTATAAGTAGTTCTTTTATAACGAAGTTTATAAATGAAGTGGAAAGAATTATCATTGGATAATTCAGAAATAAAAATACAAGTGTGAAATTGAAAGGGAAACCTATTTTCCAAAGGTAGTAATATCGATTTCAAAAGGAATTGAAATCGAGACTTATGTAAAGAATGAATAAAGAAAGTTTGAAAAGGAATTTGAATAAAGGAAGTTCAAACATAGGATTTGAATATAGAAAATTCAAAGGGGATTTGAATAAAGGAATTCAAATAGAAATTGAATATAGAAATTCAAAGGGAGTTTGAATATATGAAATTCAATGGAAGTGATATAGAATTTGAATATAGAAATTCAAATGGCGTTTGGATATAGAAAATATAAGAGATTTCAAATATAGGATTTGAATATCGAAAGTGAAATGAAATTTGAATGTAGGGGATTCAAATAGAATTGAAAAGGAAATTTGAATAAAGAAGATTCAAATAGAATTGAATTTGAAATTTGAATATAGAAGATTCAAAGGGAATTGAAATGAAATAAAGAAAATTCAAATGGAATTTGAATATAGCATTCAAAAGGGGGTTTGAGGATTAATATGCGAAATCGAATACGAAACCTGAGTTTGAAAGGATAGAATTTGATTTGTTTATAAGTAAGTTAAAATATATTTGAACATGTTATACTCAAATATGAAAGTGAAATGGGCAAACCAGTAATTTGAAAATCACTTAACGAACTAAGTTAAATGATTGGATTAAGTTGAAATGAATTAGAAATGTATAAGTATACATGAGATATGTATGGATAAGGGTATGAAGGTATATAAATAGAATGCTCGACAAATGGTATGTATTTAATTCAAATGTGAGATTTTATGCGCCGTATCGGCTAGCCGCTTGGCTTTTTCTTTTTCTTTTGGATTGGTGAGGGCCATGGGAGGCTATTTGAAATATCCCGATGCTCCTAGTACAAAGGAGGTTATGGCAAATTTTTCCGGGAATTAAAGAAGTTAGAATATTTTTAAGAAAATCTGATAGTTAGAAATCAACGTGTCAATATATATATATATATATATAGAAGTCGATAAGGAAATGAACTTAGAAATAGAATAGTATAATCAAAAATGAAGTCTAGAATAAAATCTAGTAAGAATAGAAAGAGAAAGTGTATACGTGTTTAAAAGTGAATAAGTAGTTGTATGGTATTGATTATTCGAGTAAGTAGTCATATCTGTTTTGACGTTATAAATGTTATTCAGTCAAGGTCTGAGAGGTAGTTATACCCCAACTCGATTGATTTCATTATTAACAAATAAATGGTAAGATTTCAGGCTCGAAGATCAATGTTGAATAAGAGTTAGTTGAATATAGTATTTGGGTTGTCGTAACGATGTTTTACACAACATCCGTTTTAACCCAAATGAGTGTAAACTTGGAAATAGAATAATAAATATTTCCTAAGTATAGAAATAAATGAGATCGGAAAAGAGATAAGTAATTGGAGTATTTTCCAATTATAAATAGGATTATAAAGGTTATTGATTTAGAAAATAAAGGAAGGAGATATTCGGAAATGTTTTCCAAATAACAAAAAAGGGCCAATATGGTTATTGAAATATTTGGTTAACAAATATTGATAAAGAAATAGAGAAGTGATTTAACTAATGGAATATTAATTATGGGCTCAGTTGAATTTCAAAGAGGAAAATTTGTTTTTTTGAAAAGAGTAAACTGTTTGAAAACTCCCAGGGAAAATACTGTTTGAATTAAAAACAAATTTAACAGAAATTTGTGAAAGCAAAATTGAATTAAAGTAAAGCCAGTAAAGTGGTAATTGAGATTGAATCAGAATGATATCAAGACAAATTGGATTGTGAGGTTCAAATTTGAGGTGTAATGTGATAATCAAGTTAAGAGTTGGGAATCAAGACAAAACTTGAGTTTGAGATGAAAATTTGGCTTCGTAAAAGCGAATGGTTGTGTTGTGGATAAAAGCAGATTGGAATTTGATTAGGATAACCCTTGTATCCGCTGGATTAATAACAGGTGGAAAGGATAAAATGATATGCCGACAAAAGGTACCAGTTTATATTTCTATTGGATATAAGATTTATGAGCCGAATTGGCAAGCCGCTTGGCTGTTTGGTTTTCTTTTGGGATGGAGATGGCCCAGAGAGGCGAGTTGGAGTTTGACCGATTGACCAGTACAAAGGAGGTGCTGGCGAAATTTTCGAATAGTTAAGGAGTTAGAAAATTTTCAGGATTTTTGAAAATTTTCGTTAATAAGGATTAATTAATAATTTAATTGAAATTAAATTGTTTCAGTTGAAACTGAAGTAAAAAGTGAACAAATATGTTCTAACTAGCTAATAGGGTCGTCCTCTACCTTTTAGCAATTTCGAGGACGAAATTATTTTAAGTGGGGAAGATTGTAATGACCCGCATTGGCAGGGGTATTATGATTAATTTATTTAATTGTATAAATGGTAGGTTAGTGAATTACATGGTCGTTGAATAAAATAATAGTGAATATTTAAATATAAATAATAAATTTAAAATAAAATATTTAATTCTGAAATAATCAGAATAGGTTGAAATGACGATATGGTGTGAACCAGATCATCTGTGATATGTAATTCAGTTTGGAAATTGAATTTTAATAACGAATATATTCAATCATCGACAGTTGAACGTATAGTTTATAATATAATTATAAACGAGCTCGAAATGGCGCTGCAGTTCATAAATTGACGATTCGAACTTCAACTGAATGTACAGGATTCGTTTTAAGCCGGATTTCTATGAAACAAGAAACATATGGAGCTGGTGGAGTATATCTTTCTAGTGGAAGAGAAAAATCAGGATTTCGTCGTGTAGATTTTGAGATATGTCCAAATCAAATTTTAAAATAGTCGCTATAGAATCGTTTATCGACCGTAACAGTTTATTTGATATAACTGCATATCGGTTTCGAATTTAGACAAGGTTCTTTTGAGACATAGCGATAATTTAATTTTTAAAATTTTACTGTAATTTTTAATAAATTAAATAAGCAACTTTTTATTTGAAGTATTTTGCACCCTATAATCAACAAATTGAGGTTTCACAATATGGGTCCACCTATCGATATTATTATATTTTTGGGATCGTGTGACATTGCTCGTCTCACCGGTGTTTTTATTTCTGTCCATAGCGTTACGTAACTATATAAATTAATAGATTAGATAATGGCTTAAATAATTATCTAAAAGTAAAATAAGCAAAATATCCTAACTTTACTAGGCCTAAACAACACCACGTTGCCATTAATTCTAAGCCGCACTCCTTTATTTTCGGCAAAACGTGGAGACTGATCTTCCATACTTCAAAGAAAACAAAACGTGGAAAGAATTCCATCTTTCAAAAATCTTATAAATACTCCCTTTAAGCAATTCCTTAAAACCTAAAGATCGACTTCATCTGTAGCAAATAAATGAAGCCGCCACCACCGTTCTTCACAACAAATGTGAGACGCCACTCTGAGTTCCTCAAAACGTGAAATTTGATCTTTCAAAATTCATAGAAAATTGATGGAAAATCTATAAATCTTGAGATGAGTGTATTCGGAATCGCGATGAGCTTCTCTAAGCTTGTAGGTGGTTTATATGATGTTCGAACTATCCCGTTTGTTGCTGAAATACACGACGCAGTTACAGCAAAGACTAGGGTTAGATAAATGGCGATGTTGAAGCATTTAGGTGAGAATCGAAGGTCGTATTCGGGTTCAGGGGAGTGTGAAGCAACTCGGTGAGGAGTTTTGTGAAGTTCCATGGACATTGTGGTCGATACCTGTATGGGGTTGGTCGCGTCAAGAACCTGGGAGACGCAATGTCGAGGTTAGCTTCGAGTGGGATGTTACTGGGTGGAAGAGGGAGAGTAGTCGAAGATATTAAGGTTGTGAAGATTTGCAATGGATTTCATGCAACAGTGGAGGAGTTATGGATGGAGGAAGCCATCGAAGTCGGCCTGTGTTTCTCTGGAGCAAAGACCGTGATTTGGGAAGAAGGACATAGAGCGGACCGATGTTCTTCTATTGGGCTGAAGGGGGAAATTAAGGTTAAAGCCCAAAAGGCCAATTTAATTCAAGTTTTATTCTAATTAAAAAGTATAAAACCTATATAAATCATACCTATCTCATATGTTATCAGAAATCAACAAAACCAGATCCGATAGGATCGTATGAATGCACACTAGACGATGGAACTGGTTGGAAATAATTCTGAGCTTGTTGGGATTTGATGAAATAAAACGTCCGTCAGAATCAAGTGACAGTTAATCGTTTTTAACGATTACAGAAATGTGAGTAAAACTCACTAACTCTCCTCAATTTATATTTTAATATAAATTGTACTTTATTTATTGACTGCTGTATATTGATTGTTAAACTGGACTGTTAAATAGATTTGATTGAAAACGTAGTTATAGTTAATTTATGTACTGTTAATCAAATATGGTTCTGTACAGCAGGATATTTCATTTCAAAATGAAATATGATATATATTACACCGTGTAACATCTGTGATGCAGGGAAACAGGTTGGAGGAATCCAACTGGATTCCTCAACATTTATTTTACTGTTTTCATATATTGTGATATATGATGTGTTATATAATCTGTTATGGATTATGGGTGTTGGAATGATGTTGATCATTTTTATTCGATATTTTAAATATCATAAAAGACCCTGGGATGTAATAATAATTATTTCAATGTATATTGAAATAAAAGGGATTTTATAAAATCAACAGATTTTATAAAAGGAAATATTTCGAAAATAATGAAAAGGGAAAAATGTTTTTAAAATGAATAGAGTTTTATAAAAGGGAAATCATTTGTAAAGTGAAGAACTGTTACTAAAAGTAAATCTTTATAAATGAATAGTTTATTCGAATAGAAAGCAAAGTAGTTAATCGATGTTAGTTTAATCGATTAGAGTAAAAGTTAAAAGTAGTTAATCGATGTTAGTTAATTGATTAGAGTAAAAGTTAAAGCAAAGGAGTTAATCGATGTTGGTTTAATCGATTAGAGTTAAACTTAAAAGGAGCTAACCGATGTTAGTTAATCGATTAGAGTTAAAGCGAAGTAGTTAATCGATGTTAGTTTAATCGATTAGAGTTTAAGTAAAAAGATTTAATCGAATATAGTTATTCGAATAGAAGAAAAAGAGTTAATCGAATATAGTTTATTCGAAGAAAGTAAAAGGAGTCATCGAATATAGTTTATTCGAAAGGAGTTATGTGAAATGAGTAAATCAATAGCATTAGTCGAAATGAGTAAATCAGTAGCATTAGTCAAAATGAGTAAATCAATAGTGTTAGTCCAATAGAGTTAATTGATAAGGGTTAATCGAATAGAGAAAGTGAAAAGACTCAATCGAATATAGCTATTCGAAGGAGGGTTAAGTAAGGAAGTTAGCAAAGGGATATAAAGTGAACTTTGTCTATTTCAAAGTTAGAAATGTTGTTCGGTTAAGGTCTGAGAGGTAGTTCTACCCCAACTTGATTGACTTCGTTTTTAACTAAGGAATAGTTAAGGTTTGGCAGTAAAGGAAATGGTTTGAGTTGGCATCGCGATGGTTTGTTTAAACATCTGTCTAAGTCCAATGAAGAAGCTTTGGAAATGTTTTCCAAATAAGAAACCATAAATGTTTTCTAATAAAGAAAACAAGAAATGGAAATGTTTTCCATTGTTAATAACGTATATTTTCCAAATTTAGAAATATTGAATATAGGGAAAAAGGAGATAAGTAAATTTATGAAATAAGGAGATGAATGTTAAATGATGTTTGATCGATATAATTTCCTTCTGGAAATAATATCGTTGTTTGCACACTTGTTTTTATTCGATAGTTAAATCACAGACTATCAAAGTTTTGACCATTTTAACGTTGTTAATATGGAGAGACCGGTTGGATTATTATCCAAAGAACCACTCTGTATTGGCATAAGCATTGCGAATCATATATGCCAAAGGAAATTAAAGACGGAGTTATGCAAGGACTATGTTGTTTACAGAATAGTGCCTTCGGTTCATCCTGGTCCTGGATGACTTGTATGGACGGATGTCTGACAGAGTATTTCCAGACGATCACGTATATTGATTTCTCCAACTGTACCAAGAGTGGAAGCGGAGAAGGAAACTTCTTTTAGCTAACACATAATGTATTGTTGAGGACGTCAATCGGTGATTTGATGGATTTGATGATGTGGCATTCAAAGTGAATCTGGTAAGATGATAAAGCGTAGCTTCTAGCCTCATCATCCGGTAAATGACAGAAATCAGGCAGGTAGCATGGCTAAGTCGGTCGCACCGAAGTAGGGTGTATAATCACCTGATCTAGAGTTTCATTCATTTCTAAAAATCTATTGTTGATGTTGTCCCATTCGGGAAACGGTTGCTGATCCCAACTGTTGGTGATATACATTCGATACACTCAAGCGAAATGAGTGGTCGGTCATGTGTGGCCGGGTTGCAAGATGTTCTTGTTGAACCCAGTGTATTCCTCTCTAGAGGTACACTAGCGAAAGGTGGTTCCATACCTTGTCATAGTTGGAAATCCATTACCCTATACGTGCTTGCGGTTTTGATTGTATCTTATATATGTAGAACGTGTTACGAAAGCGTTTCTGCTAGATGATTATATATATACTGTGGTTGATAGACATTATTATAATATCAAAAGGTTTTTGATATACAGATATTTGGATTCTCATAAGGGAAAAACCCGTTCCGTTATGCGGCGTGGTCTTATGAGATATCGTTTACTTGTTCGAACTATTTTTAAATTGTTTTACTCATACCAGTCCCATGACTGACCCGGAGTTTATTTTGTTGTTTTCCCTAAACTTTTGGGTGCCTAAATTTGTACGGGCAGTCAAGTAGTCGGGATTTTACAGATATAGTTGAAGAGCTGGAGCAGGAGGCTTCAGGATCATATAGCTATAGTTATTTCCGCTGTGTTGTAAGTGCTATACTTTGACAATGATATGTATATTCAAGTACAGATTTGTATTTCAAAGTTATGTTATGAAATATATTTATTCGTTCCGCTGTGATATTCGTGTTACTCTGATGTTGTGTTCTTCTTCTTCTTCTATTCTAATTTTCTATCTTATCTTTCCTCACCCTCTAATTTCTTTCACTAATTACCAGGATTTTTCGATGTTTTGGTTATCGACATCGAGCTTATGTCGATAACCAAAGTCGCTAAAAATCCGGGTCATTACAATTTCATTTAGAATATATGGAGCATAGTAGGTATAAAGACATAAAACATCATAGAGACTAAGATTTCATAAGACATGTAATAATAAATTTACAATGGAAGAAGACAATTTCATTTTAAATATAAAACCATCTTTATTTCAATTAAACCAAATAGTTACAAAATGTCATGTCTTAAAATCCCAATCCAAATAATATCAGAGTACAAAATAATATTATCCCCCAAATAGTCAAAAAGGTACAACTTAACCTTGGAAATAAAAGAAGTAATCCGTCTTCTGTAGACATCCTTGATGATAGAATCAACAAAGAAATCTGAACTATATGCTTCCTCCCTGTAAGCTTGGGGGGAACAAAAGAGAAAGGAAGAAAGGAAATGGGCCAAACATAAAGTCTAGTGAGCTGCTATGGTTACTAACATGACTGCTAAGTTAAGGAAAAACAGATAAATAGTAGTTCTAGTGTCATAAAAGAGTATGTGTTTGTGCACATCTAAAGGTGAACAACAACTGATATAATTGATATAAAGGATTGGCTATTCTTATTAAAAAGATAATGATGATAGTAATGACGATGTTAAAACTGATTGATAATTTTTTTGATACCCCACGTCCGTTAATATCACTCACTAAGGGAATGCATTAAGTTTCGTGAAGCGCTATAGGTAAACAGACACAGAATAATTACAAGACAGATATAAATAAGATAGCAACGGAAATTTAAATTTTTATTTCAAACATAAATCATAATACCGTTGTGCACAATTTCATAAGTCACAAAAACAATTACAATAAAATAACTTCTATCTTGCACCATCAGAGTACATAAGTAAGTAAAAAAGCATAATTCCCCAATTAAAAGAGTTAAGCCATAGTAGAGACAAGAACTTGAACCATACTTCAAATGTAGCTCCTAGCAAGATGATATCTGAGTCCTGACTAAGCCTGAGTATTTCCTCCCTGAGAACCTGGGGGGGGGGGGGGGGGGGTGAACGGAAGAAAGAAGGAGAAACAAAAGGGTCAGACATAAAGTATGGCGAGTCTAGTTACTTTTAGCCAGTAAATAAATAAAAATAACATGATAGGCATATAAAGTGGATAAAAGGGAGATCACTACATAAATGGCAGGTGTGACAAGGTAAGCAAGATAAGGTGTATGTGCCTCACTATTGATTACTCTGCACTATTACTAGTATAATTAAAATGAGATGATCCCTTCCACTATAAGTTGGTAGACTTAGGGCATACGTCCGAGTGTCCCTAACCACTACCCTAATCGATTGGCTCCCTACCCCATAGATATCCTGTACTGGCCCAACAGTAGAAGGTATCACTTCCTAAATGGCAACCTTTAAGGTGTGCACAACCATACCCACTGGTGTCACGGTCGTCTTATCCCCCTCTGTTTGGCTCATGCACGCACATGGCCCGATCGGTTTGCGCCGCCCACGCCGTCCGTCTCGTTTGGATATCTTATAATCAATTAGTAAGTGTGCCCCTTCTCTGCCTAGTACAGAGTTCTTTATTTGATACCAACTTCGGGTTACTGACTGAAATAGGTCCCATACAATATGATACAAGCTCTCCCTTTTGTCTTCTATCCCCATTAGGTTTTTCACTGACTATGTATACCTTTAGGTGTCTTTTAATTACATAGCCTTATGTCAGTTATGCTTACCCTAAAATTACATAACTTTATAATATTTTTCCACCGGTTCTGTATACCACTAGGTCTCTTTAATTACATAACCTTATTTGGTTAAATTCGTGGGCCTATATGTAAATATTACCCACCCCTCTAATTTACTTAACCCACCCACTACACATCCAATTTTACTTAACCCTAACTTAAGTTCATAATCATACAATCCTTATGGATTAAATTAGGTTAAGTAGTCCAATTCAATACCATGTCTAATTATGGTTATAATGGACTAGAACTCCCACATTAGGCCTACAACGTGTGGACGCTGGATATGCCGGTCGAGTCCGGGCAGTCTTATTCCACAGTTGGACCTAACCTCGTGTCTTAGCCCGATTCGTAATTGCGCACTTAGACCTCTCACATTAGGTTCAGCATTAGTGCCTGTTGGATATGCCGATCGGGTCCGGGCAGACTTCCACCACTAATGCAACCTAACCTCGTGTCATAAGTGCAATTACAATTCCTAATTGTAATTACTAAATTTTCCATTTTTATCCAAATCTACCTATGTCATTATAGGTGATTATTTCTATGTTTCCCCATTTGAATTAAATGTCCAATTTATATAAATATTACATAAGTTATGCCAATTATAAATCCCTTTTCCCCCTTTCCTAACTAACGTATTCACACGTATTTTGGCTGCATCTAGGCTATAAAGTAGCCTATCCATAACAATGAAAAAGGGAATATGACAAAGGTGATAGTTTCAACATATCTTGGCATAAACTAGCATGATAACAAAGTGAATGGATATGTAATTAACATCATCACAAGGTGGATATAAAACTGATAACTTGTGGCAATTGCTACATGTCAAAGCAAGAATAATGAGATCTAATTGAACCATTTTAGGTGTCCAACTATTTAGATCTAGCATAATTAGGTTGACATAGTAACATGTTTAGATCTGCAGATGGATTCACTTGTTAAGTCTACAACATATCTAAACTGATCATAATATGACAGGTGAAGGGTGATTTACATAAAGAACTAGATCTAACCAATGTTACAACTGTCCAATTTAATAGATGTACATTCACCACAATGTAGTTACAAGTCTAGATCCACATATACAACATAATAGAATAACCACAATTGTATTAGATCTAGGGAAACAAATCTATTATGACATAGTATAGGATATAACACTTGAACAGAAACATACTTTACAACATATCCAATTTACAATCTTTCATAATTTA
Source organism: Allium sativum (assembly GCA_030737875.1). NCBI lineage: Eukaryota > Viridiplantae > Streptophyta > Magnoliopsida > Asparagales > Amaryllidaceae > Allium > Allium sativum. Next base: position 971,229,651 of record CM060915.1, on the reverse strand, counting down.
CTTTTATTTATCAACACCTAAAAGCAATCTAGAAACTCATAGCATTAGGTTTAGAGAATTGAGAAAGAACGAATCTTGAATTTTGAATTTGATTTGCAAAGTACGTAGTTGTAGAAAACGGTCCTATCTCAGTTCGTATCCCGGCAGCATATGGCTCCCATAAGTTCCAATGAAGAAATAGGAGATTTGAGCATATATTTATAGCTGCAGAACCCTCTGGAACCGACTATCACCTCATCCCTAGGGGTGTCGACACCCCTATGGGTGGGTCGACCCATAGGTGGACACCCCTTAAGTGGGGTCGACCCCTAGGTTGACACCCCTTTAGTGGGGTCGACCCCTAGAGCGGGAATTTTGCCGCTCTGCCGATTTTTTTGAATTTGAATCGTTCTAGATAAAATTCTGAATCATCTCTGACTCATGCGTATGTATATAATTTTTCTACGTGTACACAAACTTAAAATGCTCATAACTTCCTCATACAGTGTCCGTTTTACGCAAACCAAATGTCTATCTTGACCAGAATTTTGAGACGGATACAATGGTGCAGTCTGTTTCTTCTAGTTCCAAATATTAAATTAATTTTTATTTAATTTATCCTCTTTTAGTTTTAGTAAAAATTCGAGGTGTTACATTCTTCCTTACTCAAAGGATTTCATCCCAAAATCTCTATGTTGAGAAGAATGCATATCCTACCATCCATCATCCATCTACTCATCCACCAACCACTGGCATCCATTGTCCTTAAAGATTTCTAATGCTTATATGAATATATGCGAAGATGTGTGTATATGCCCCAACCCTAATGCGAAGATCAGGCGGTCTACTGATTCAATTGACCTCCTTAATGCAATGTATGTTAGTGCCACGAATCTAATATGTATGCAAATAAACCTATTGTATCATATAAGTTCCATATGTGTACACATCCATCCGTCCAAATGCAACATCCATATGATAGTTCATCCATTTCCATCCAAAAAGGAAAAGAAAGTGCACACACATCCATATGCAGTATGAAAGTGATTGAGCCGATCTTAGTGCCTAATGTGTGTTCATATGCATCCACATGCAACAACTAGTAAATACTTGCATCCACTTGCATCCGTCAATCATAACATGTTTCAAAAACATGATTACATCCATAGGATTCCTATCTAAAGGTCGAAAATACTATGGATAAGATACACTCTATTGACAGAAACAAGCACTGATAAAACTTAGGAAAAGGAGTTAAGAACATACCCTCAAAAAGAAAAGGGTATGTACCACGAATATTGTCTTCGTTCTCCCAATTTGCATCTTCTGGGTTATCTCCCCATTGAACCTTTAGCAACTTGATCTCCTTATTGCGCAGCTTCTTAACTTCGAACCCAAGAATATGGGTACGGACTCGTTTGACTGTTGCCTCCCGTTCCACTTCGACTTCTTCCAACATACTCGGCTCAACAACTTCTGCGGTGTAATGCATGCACTTTCGCAGATGAGAGACGTGGAAAACATCATGAACACTGGATAGATTTTCTGGGAGCTTTACCTGGTAGGCCATTTGGCCAATCCTATCGGTTATGGGAAATGGTCCCACTAACCTAGGTGCCAACTTCCCTACTAATCCGAAGCGAACCACATTCCTTAAAGGCGATACTTTGATAAAAACCAAGTCTCCCACTTCGAATTCAATGTCAGTCCTTCTCTTGTCTGCATAGGACTTCTGCCTATCTTGAGCTATCTTCATCCTCCGTCGAATAAGGTCAATCTTTTCGGTCGTTTCCCTAACTATATCTGGTCCAAGTAATAATCTTTCTGTAGATTCCCACCAACAAGTTGCTGATCTACAGGGTCATCTGTACAATGCTTCGAAGTGTGCCATGTCGTTGCTAGCTTGATAACTGTTATTATAGGCGAACTCTACTAAAATAAGATGCTCTTCCCAAGTCCTTCCGAAGTCTAGGATACATAGTCTTAAAAGATCTTCAAGAATCTTGTTCACCCTTTCTGTCTGCCCATCAGTCTGAGGATGATAAGCGGTGCTCAAACACAACTGTGTACCTAATGCTTCTTGCAAACTCTTCCAAAATTCGCTTGTAAAGATGGGGTCACAATCGCTCACGATGCTGGAAGGTACTCCATGAAGACGAACTATCTCACGAACATAAATTACTGCCAACCATAATGTCGTCCTCTTACTCTTAACTGGAATAAAGTGAGCGCTCTTAGTGAGTCTATCCACTAACACCTAAATACTGGTGTTACCTTTCTTCGATCTAGGAAAACCGTCTATGAAATCCATAGAGACGCTCTCCATTTCCACTGCAGAACCTCCCACGGATGAAGTAATCCACTGAGCTTCTTTCGCCCAGCTTTGACTTGTTGGCAAACTAAACATTGAGAAACAAATTCGGCCATATCTTTCTTCATCCCAGCCCAAAAGAAAACCCTCTTCATGTCTCTATACATCTTGCCACCATCTGGATGAATAGACATCTTAGAATGGTGGGCTTCTTCTAGGACTTCCTTTATCAATCTTTCAGTTTGAGGAACACAATGCCTTCCATCTTGTTGCAACCACCCCTTTTCATCTATGGGATATCTACTGAGGTGACTAGGAGTCTTTCCTCTTCTGAGCTTATCCATGATGTCTACAATCTGTGGGTCACCTTGTTGCGAAGCTCCTATCTGGTCCATAAGGGTCGGTCGTATCTCCAAGGATGTAAACAAATCTGGAAGAACCTCAATGGAGGGTCTAAAATCAAAAGCTGATTTGAACTCCAAGTTCTTTCTTTCCACGAACAAAGGACTTAGGGTCACCCTCTGCCTACTTAGTGCGTCTGCCACCACATTACCCTTGCCAGGGGTATAAGTAATCTCAAAATCATATGAAGCTAAAAACTCCATCCACCGTTGTTGCCTTAAATTGAGATCCTTTTGTGAGAATAGATACTTGAGAAATTCATGATCGGTGTATAACTCGAACTTTTCTCCACGTAAATAATGACGCCATGCCTTTAATGCGAATACTATGGCAGCTAACTCTAGATCATGGGTGGGGTAGTTCTTCTCATGAACTCTCAACTGTCTATCCCCATAACATATTACTTTCCCTTCTTGCATCAAAACTGCACCAAGCCCTGTACCGCACGCATAAGTGTAAACAGTAAACACTTTACTTCCATCAAGCAAGTTCAAGACTTGGGCTGTTGTCAGAGCCCTTTTTAGTCGATGGAAAGCAACATCACAGACTATGTCCTATGAGAATGCCATATTCTTCTTTATCAGCCTGGTGAGAGGGGCTGATATCTTCACAAAATCCTTAATGAACTTCCTATATTAACCTGCCAACCCAAGAAAGCATCTCACCTCGGTTGCATTTTTAGGAATCTGTCTATAACGTCCCACATTTTTGTCGGTTCGTATTTGAATATTTAAAATAGTTTAAATATTGAATTCATAATATAAGTGAATTTATATATTAATTAAAACGAAGTTGAACGTATAAAAATATATATTAATTATAATAGAGCTCACAACGAAGCCGCAGTTCGTAATTTAACGTTCTGAACTTCAACTGAGTGTACCGGACTCGTTTTAAATCGGATTTCTTCGAAACAAGAAGCGTTGGAATCTGTTGAACTGTATCTTTCTAACAGAAGTGAAAAACCAAGATTTCGTCTTATATATTACAAGATTTGTCCAAATCAAATATTCAGAAAGTCGCTATAGAAGCGTTTATCGACCATAATAGTATATTTGATATAACTAGATACCGGTCGCAAATTTGAACAGGGTTCTTTTGAGACATGGTAAAAATTTAATTTTTAGAATTTTACTGTAATTTTTAATTAATTAAATATGCAACTTTTTATTTGGAGTATTTCGCACCCTGTATCGGTATTTCGGGGTTTCAAAATATGAATCAATCTACCGGTATTATTATATTTTTGGGATCGGGGCACCTCGCTGGACATAACTGTATTATTATTTCTGTCTATAGTAAATCATATGTGGATGGGGTTGGTACGTTTAACATTTTGAACTAAAAACCGTTAACCGTTTTCGCTAAGAAACAAATCAAATTCAAAACTAAATATCGACAACCTCTATTCTCTAGAGACTGTATGCTAGAAATAGAAATCACATGCCTAAGGGATTAAACAATATCTACACGATACAGCTATATTTTGGAAATGCCAACTAACCTATATCATATAATATAATATGCATGCCTTAGATCTTAAGAAACCATCAACATTGCCTTCGCCCATACCAAAAGCAAGGCATACTGTGTTATTTCTTTTCACTAGCACGTTCCTAAGTTTGAAATTAGCTGCCTAGACTAACCTGCACCACTACCCTATTCCTTAAATACTAAGGAATAAACAGTACCTACCCTAGAAGCTATCGGCCAAAACCCTACTCCTTCATGGCCAAGGAACCTCAATCCTATATATACACCGCGTTCTCACTCCTTTTCTTCTTCGAGGCAACATCTTATTTCTAAACTTCTAAAACAAATCTTTCCAGAAGAGTGTATGCGAAAGCTTTGGTGGAGTAGAGGAACGTGAGAGGGGTAGGATTTAATTGAACTGGAGGAGTCTTTGTATAAGGTGGCGGTTGGGTCTACAGGTAACATGTGTATAAGGTGGAGGAGTCTTTGTATAATTATTTATGTTATCAGTATCCATCGATGGTCGTCCATCTGGATCTCTTCGTAGACATGTTTCAGCTAAGCACACCATCCAAAACAATTCATGAACGTCATGGCAATCCAAAATTCTTTCATCTATCTGTTCTGGATATTGCCTTTCTTTCAGGAGTGGTTTTGCCTGTTTTATTGTGAAACTATCTATGCATTGATAGTTTGAAAGCAGCGAAGGACATAAAAGAAATGAGGGGAGAGATGCGGCGACAGTGGACAGTTGTGAGTGGAGGACGTTGCAAGGGGATGGAGCAAGTCAAAGGATGGTGTTGTGTTGAAGGGAGTGATGAAAGTTGATATGGAAAACGTTGGGAGGACTTCTGAACAAATAGATGAGAGTGGAGCGAAGTTGGGTGCGTTCATGAGGGCATGCACATGTGTGCATTGAAGAAGCAGTGTTATCTTTTGCATGGGTGGAAGTGCGGACAAGTGCTGTCGCACGCATGGACTGATTGAAGTTGTGAAAGGAAATGGCGTGAAGGGCACATGAAGAAAGTGGGCGAGAATGTTGGTGACATGATGAATGTAATGCGTGCAGTTTGTACCTCTTGGAGCTGGTAAATGTCGACCAACTAAGCATGTGAGGATGGAGTTTTTGGTGTAGAGGAATAAAAGTTGCGTAACAATGTTAAGTAGGATCATTTTAGAAAGAAAGAGGAAGAGACACTGTTATTCAATGTGAAGGCCGGTAGTGTTTTATTTTCAAGGGAGCGATGGGCCGATGTTCAGTGGAGATGGAACCATACAGGAGGCAGTGTTCGAAACTGATATTGGGGGAAGAAGGCAGTTTTAATATTTGGTGCGGGATGGAATTACCGATGGGCCGTTAAATAAAGGAATTTCGCAAACTTGAATTCGTTGGAACTATACAAAGGCAAGCTACATCGGGAAGCGTTCGTGTCTTGAGCGGGCCGACAGATGTTTTAGCGTGAACGATGCCAGAATTGAACGCCTGGTTTAACCGACTGACGCAAATCGTTATTTAACGGTTAATGCGCAAAGGTGAGTAAAATCACTAACTCTGATCTATTTTAAATATTTTAATTTTTAATGTTGTTTGAATAATGCGTGATGGTCGTATAAGTAGATTTCAATCGAATTAGTTGAAATATATATATCGTTACATATTTACACATCATCAGTTGGACACTGATCTCATCGATTATAATATTCCCTAGTATAAAGTTAGTGAAAATTGCGATGACTAACATCTGTGGATGGAGGAAACCGGTTGGAGGAATCCGACCGGATTCCTCGATATTTATATGTACTGTTTGTTTTGTATGCACTGTTTGAACCCGAATTATATTTAAAACCCCATGTGAAAATTGATGTTGAACGGAAATTCAACATCTGTTTCGATAAATCAATAAACGATATCGATTAGGAAAGTGGTAACAAACGACCGTAAAACCATCATTTTGTTAAGAAGTAATTGGCCGTCAGGCAAATCAACGAAGTTAATTATAGAAATTATATTTTTATAATTAAAGCGAAGTTTTAAATTATAATAGAAGTTCTATTATAAACCAGTATTTTAGAGTTCGTTTTTATGAAGTAAATAAAAACGATTGTTGACATTTAAATAAGTTTGTAAAGTAGAAATTATCCTACGATTAAATATTTGGATAATTATTTTAAGACAAACAATTTAGAAATATTATTAGATTAAATATATTAATCTAATGGTAAGAAGTAATTAAAATTAGTTAACGAATTTACTGATGGAATGAAGTTGATTTAAATCAACTATTTAATTGAAAAATGATTATTAGATTAAATGGGTCTTCAAATTTATCTAATGATAGTCACTTGACAATTAATTGATTTACATTAATAAGATTTCTCATTAATTATCTCTTTAATTAATGAATTTAAATGATGATTGAACTAATATAATTAGTATAAAGTGAGCAACTAGTCTATTTAGATTAATGATGAAGTAAACTGTTTACTTCAACAATAATAAAGTAAATATTATTTAATTAAATAATTTTTCTTAAATGGATTTCATATAAGAGGATATTGAATTTATAATAAGAGGTTACTTGAATTAAGTATAATGTTTCAAATAAAAGTAAACCATCAGAAGACAAAGAACATTAATAGATCTTGTTAAAGAAGTTATAAATAGAACTGTGAAATGAAGTAAAGTGAAAAGTTAATGTTTAATATAGATAGTCATAAACAACCAAGTTTCAAAGTAAGGATATGGTATTATAAAACCATAGTTCAAATTAAACAAGAAAATACGGTTTAATAGATATTATAAGTAATAAGGGATTAGAGTACAGGCTTATATCTGTTCTAAGGTGAGAACGTTGTCGATCAAGGTCTGAGAGGTAAATAAAATACCCCAACTTAAATGGCTTCACTATTATCGAGGAACGATATCAGTTTGTAACGGAAACAGATGTAAAGATTAGTATAAAGGGAATAAGACAGCGTATTGCAAGTCTTAAAACTATAGCGATAAAATAAACGCTGTTGACTAGGCTTAAGCGTGACTGTTATGTCAAGATTAGTATAAAGGGAATGTGGCAGTGTATTGAAAAGCTTAGAACTATAGCGATAAAATAAATGCTGTTGATTAGGCTTAAGCGTGACTGTTATATCAAAATTTGTTATAAAGGAGAATATTACAGCGTATGACCGGTTTTGAACTGTAACGATAAATTAACGCTGCTAAGCAAACTTAAGCGTGATTTTTATATATAGCAGCACTTCCTAGGAGATGAAATTAGTTGGGTTTGAAATCCACTTAGTTTAAAGAAATAAGTAACGGTGTTTGTCCAAAGGAATATCAGAATTAGTTTAGAAAGGGAAATAGGAGAATCGTGTTAGAAAACGATGACATCTTTTCGATAGTCGAAATGTAATTAGAATTAAACCATTAGGATTTGGAACTATAATTCGATGAAGTCGAATGTATTAAAGTAAATTATTTTAGGAATTATAATCTGATAGGATCGTTAATACTTAGCTTAAACCAATAAATTACAATATGATATGTAATCAGTGTTTAGTTATAAACTTGATAAGAAGATGTCTTAGAGAACAGAGTTTATTAAGTAGATTGGGAATATAAATTATGAAAGAGATTTTAGAAAACGAGATAATGGTATTGATTTTCTAAATAAAGAGTATATTGATAAAGGTGTTCAGATTTCTATAATAGCATGATATTCACCTTTTAAAGTGAATAATGTTTTAAAAGTGAACGGTTGGCCGATTTAAAATATTTATAATGAAATTGGAATTAGTTTTCCAATGTAGATAGGGTAGATTATCCAAGCATAGAAATAAAGAACGTGATAAGAATGGAAATGTTTCGAACGTTAATAACGTATGTTTCTGGAACGTGAGAGAATAAGAGTTTATAATAACTGGAAATGTTTTCCAAGAAGTGTAAAAATGATAAATCGGGATTTAAGAAATATCTGGTAAGATACGAAAATTGGGTAATAAAAATGAATAATAAAAAGTGCCCGTGGTTTTGGGATGTTAGTTATATATTAGAATGGATGTTGTTTTTACTCTGATAGTTAAATAACCGACTATCGAAGTGTTTTGACCATCGTTGTCAATATGGAGAGACCAGTTGGATTTATTATCCGAAAACCACTCCGTATAGGCATAAGCGCTGTGAATTAGATATGCTGAAGATAATTGAAGACGGAGTTAAATGCAAGGGTCGTCCAGTTCCAGAATGGTGTTTTCTGTTTGTCCGGTCCCAGGACAACTTATATGGACGAGTGTCTGACAGAGTATTTCCAACGGTCACGCCGTTGATTTTTACGAATATACTAAGTTGGTGGGGAGAAGGTAACTTCTCTTTATTCTACACCCAGTGTACATTTGTGTAATCAATATGTGATTACGGATTAGACGATGTGGCATTCAAAGTGAATGGTGATCAGATGTTCTGAAGATAGACGTAGCCTCTAGCCTCACAACTAGGAAGTAACAAAAGTTGGGCTAGGCAGCCTGGCTAGTTGGGTCATCCCCAAGCAGGGTGTATTATCACCGATCTAGAGAAAATTCATATTTATACTTCTTTTCGATTCTGTATCTTCGGATGACGGTTGGATGGCCTACAACCGTGGTGATAATATATTCGCGACACTCAAGCTAAATGAGTGAGCGGTTATGTGTGGCCAGGTTGCAAGACGTTCTTGTTGAACCCTGAGTGTATCCCCTCTAGAGTACACTGATCAGAAGGTGCTCCCATACCTTGTCTGTTGGAATCCAATCTCCAATAAGTGCCCTGCGGTTTATGATTTTATACTATATATATGTGGAGCGTTAGATGCAAGCATTCTGCTACTTGGATATTTATTTGCTTAGACATTATCATAATATCACTGGATTTGATATCAAAGATATTTTGGGTTATAGTAAGTTTTTCAAAGTTAAACAGTATAGTTGGAATTTACTCACACCAGTCCCATGACTGACCCAGAGTTTATTTTGTTGTTTTCCCTAAACTCTTGGGTGCCCAAATTTGTATGGGCAGTCAAGTGTTTCAGGATTTTACAGATTCACTTGGAGGAGCTCAAAGCAAGAAGCTTCACCTTTAGTTATGTAGAGATTATTTCCGCTGTGATGATATGATGTATTGTACTCTGATATATGGTATGTATATACAATGCAGTTTTGTAATTCAAAGTTATGTTATATAATACATTTTATTTATTCCGCTGTGAGTTTCGTGTTTACTATGATTATGTTCAGTGTTCTTCTTCTTCTTCTTCTATTCTATTAGTTCTATCTTTTCTATCTCATCCTCTTAATTCTTTCAATAATGACACGGTTTTCAAGGTATCGAAAATCGCGCCGTTACACTGCCAATCTTGCACTGCAACCACCTTGGCGGGATCTACAGCTATCCCTTCTTTGGAGACTACATGCCCTAAGAATCTCACATCTTTTCTCCAAAAATGACATTTGGAGAACTTTGCCTTAAGCTGATGGTCACAGAGAGTTTTCAAAACTTCTCTCAAATGTTGGGCATGCTCTTCTTCATTCTTGGAGAAGATCAAAATATCATCAACAAAGACTACAACAAATTTGTTTAGGAACTCCCGAAACACCCTACTTGAAACACCCCACCTCCATTAAGGTTACTCACAAAGGGATTGCCTTAACTTCGATGGAGCATTATAGGTAAAAGACATAGATAATTTACAAGACAGAAATATAAGCAGCGGAAAACAACATTTATTTCATACGTGGTTCATAACAAAAGCATTTCAGCAAACTGCCTCAAAGCAACTTCCAAATCATTACATCAAAATATCTGTCTTGCTTTAAAACATAAAGAAGCATAAAACATAAATAAAACCTCATAAATCCCCAAGTCTAGTGTGTCCAAAGCCATAGCCAAAGATAATAGATTCCAAGTCGTACATCACATAGTCTTCAAGCTTGGGGAGATGAACGGTCCAAATTAAGCTGGGCTATTCCCTCCCTGGTTACCTGGGGAGGGGGGGGGAACGGAAGAAAAGAAGACAAAAGAAAAATGGGTTAGACATAAGTTTAAGTAAGTCCAATGACTTTTCAGTGTGTGAATAAGGAAAAAGGTCATTATAGGAATAAACTGAAAATAGGACAGTACCAGAACAACAAACTAACATAAAACTATATAAGGCAGGGTAAACCGAATTTACATCGCACCCATGTCTAACTCTTTGCACGTACTTATACTTGTCCAACTAGTACCACGTGTTCATGGTGAAATGATCCCCTTATATCGATCGGCTCCTACTCGCTTGCATTTATCATGTGTGTCATTTGGCCACCCTGCTTGATTGTAGATACCTGTGCTGGTCCCACCACAGGGTGTATCAATTCCTATGGTGGAAACCCGACACGATTCAAGATGCACAGCGTATGACTACTGATGCCCAGTGCCTGCTTTTTCCACTTCGTAGTACGTGCACGCCCGTACTCCGTCGGAACCTACACTGACGCACCACCCGCCGACGTTTTGACCGCTTACAATTCAGCCCAGTAATCGTGCCCCACCCTGCCTAGTTCAGGGTTCCATGATACATCTATGTGGGTTACTGCTGAAATGGGTCCCCATTACTAGGGTTTTCTAACTAACATGTTAAATTGGTTAAGTGTCCTAACTCCACCCATCAGTTTAGTTAACATGTTGAATTGGTTCAGTGTTTCCTTAATTGACTTAACCCTACCAATCTTGAATTAGCTTTATTAAAGCACCAACCACTCACATTAGACAAGTATTGTTGTGGTCACTGGATGTGCCGATCGGTTTAGGGCAGTTTTACATCACAACTCAGTCTAACCTCGGGTCCTTTTTGGCTCAATGCACTAACCACCCACATTAGACAGGTATTGTTGTGGTCACTGGATGTGCCGGTCTGTTCTGGGAAGTTTTACACCACAACTCAGTCTAACCTTGGGTGAGGCATATTTGTCTTTTCTAAATTTACATATTTATCCTTTTATGCTTATATGCAAATTTGTCAACAATTTATTGTCATGGCCCACTTTCCTTCTAAATCAAATTCATAATTTTGGGTATGTAAATTATACCATTTCAATGCCATACCATTTACATGGTTATGAGCCAAATATGTCAATTACATGTAGTTTCATGTTTTCCCCCAACGTTACCCCCGTTGTACATTCGCAAATTTTCATAGAATGTTAGGCTCAACATTTTAGCCTAACTTATAAACTAAAAGGGGGAAAAGAGAAAGTTGCAACATTCCAACATTATACAAAAATATGGATCTCACTAGATGTGTCACATGAACTTGGCATAATATACTTTTAATTATGAACTTGCAAACTAGATCTATGCAACATGAATCATAAAAAAAATAGTTTTACATAGAACTACCAAAACTTAATTTGCCATGTAGTGGTGAACTTGCATAGGGGTTGAATCATGCTAACATGGATCTAACATGAGGCATATGGATATAACATATAAATTGTAGGTCTAAACATATAGGCTTACGTAATCATGTTTTTAACCTATAAACTTGCATGTATTCATAACATGATAGAATCACCTAACTTGCATAAACATGGCATAATTTCCAAATTGACATACAACATATAGATGTCATCACCAAATTATACAAGGTCGTAGATCTAAACATGTATGCATAATGGATCTAAACAGTTAGGCATAAACGACAAGACTTAACCTAAAACTTGTATGTATCATAATATCACCAAACTTACATATGATAATTTCATTCTCAAATTCCTATACGACATCATAGGTTTATTCACCAATTTCCACATAACATGGTAGCTTTGATAGACGACAATAGTTCATAGGCATATATGATAGAATAAACATGAATCAGCATCACATACAACTTGATACAATTCTATTTTACAATTCATTACAAACCATGTCTTTAATTTATTCACATCTGAAAGATTACTACACTTACAACCAAAAAAGGAATTCTTTATGAAACACCCCACCTCCGTTAGGATCACTCACAAAGGGAATGCCCTAATTTTGGTGGAGGTTTATAAGTATAAGTCACAGATATACAAGACAGATATAAATACACATATTTTTAAATAGCGGAAACAACAGCAACTTTTATTTCATCAAAATACGTGTTACACAAACCACACCATAATTGTCTTACAATACTTCCAAAAACATTACATTTCCATAACTGTCTTGATTAACAAAGAAGCATAAAACATAAAGTAAAGCAACAAAATCCCCATAATGATATCCAAAGCCATGATCCAAGCCAAAGAGATCCAAACCATACATCTACTGCCTTCAAGCTTGCAAAAGAGTCTGACTAGGCTGAGTTGTTTCCTCCCTGTGGACCGGGGGGGACGAAAGAAAAGAAGCCGAAAAGAAAAACGGAGTCAGACATAAAGCCTGAGTAAATCTAGTGACTTTTCAGTATATGAATAAGAAAAGGATATGATAGACACAAACTGAAAACAGGATAGTATCATAACTAAAGGATTGTAGTCTAGAATCGAATATACTATCGAACCCACACCATATCTCTGCATTTACTAGTATTACTCTAACCGGCACCCCATGCTGAGGGTGAAGTGATCCTTTTTGTTTTCTAAAGATCGGCTCCTACTCGTACGTGTGTCTTACGGCTACCCCAAGAAGTGTAGATACCTATGCTGGTCCCACCATGGGGTGTATCAAGACCTATGGTGGCGGCCCCGACACAATTACTAGAAGGCATAGGATATACTACTGGTGCCCCCAGTGCCCTGCTTGTCTGCTCCGGAGTGCGTGCACGACCGCACACCGTTAGACCTACACTGTACACCTAACATTGCCGTTATTTGACCGCTTACAATCAGCCCAGTAATCGTGCCCCACCCTGCCTAGTTTCAGGGTACCGTTGATACCTAAATTGGGTTACTGCTGAAACGGGTCACTACGTTACCAGGGTTTTCTAGTCAAACATGTTAAGTGGTTAAGTGTATGTATATACCTAACCCCCACCCATCAGTATTTGTTAACATGTTGAATCTTTGGTTAATTGTTTTCAGTTGACTTAACCCTACCACCTGTCCTTAGCCTTTTAGAGCACCGACCACTCACATTAGACAGATATCACTACGGTTACTGGATGTGCCAGTTGGTTCCGGGCAGGTTTACACTGTAGTTCAGTCTAACCTCGGGTCTTTATTGGGCTCAATGTTTAACCACCCACATTGGATAGGTATTGTTGTGACTACTGGACAGCCGGGCGGGTCCGGGCAGGTTTATGTCACAACTCAATCCAAGCTCGGGTCAAACATGTCGTCTTTTCTAGGTTTACATATTACATTATTTATGTAAATGTCATGTCGTCTTTTAATTTGGGTATAACAATTTATACCGCAAAAATGTCACAGTCGTTGGCATGCGCCAAACATGCCAACATATTTATTTATATCATGTTTTACACCCAACGCTATTACCCCCGTTTGTACGTACTAATGTTGGGCTCGACACAATTCAACCCAACTTGATAAACGTGAGAAAAGGGGAAATTCAGAACATATAATATTTCTATGATACATAGAAGGTGTAGCGCATGAACTTGCAAATTGGCATTAACATAAACATTGGAGCATTTGAACTTGCACTCAAAATTGGCATACAACTAAATGGGTGTCACGTAGGATGGCATATGTAGACTTATACAAACTTGGGTTTTAACATATTAACTTGGCATAACGTCGAACACAAAACTAGCATGTTGTAAATTAACCCAAAATGTCCAAATATAATATATATAGTCTATTTCCACATGAACTTGCATAGTTTATGTAGCCCAAACTGCATTTAACATAGTTCTAATCATACTTGTAATGGGTCTAAGATGTATACATAAGTTCTGAGTCATGTAGCAAAAGGATCTCAAATCTAGGGTGTGGTTACATAAGTATATGGCCCATGATATCAACATAAACATAAAGGGGATATTAACATAAACATGAGAGGGATCTAATCATAGACTTTGCCACAAAACTTGTAATTACCATCGCTTTCATGTACAAACGTATAATAAACTTGCATCGATCCATTTATGCCACAAATCAATTCACCAAAACAATCACGATAGAATCATTACAATACACAAGATCTACATCATTACAATGATACAATTCTATTCCCAATTACATCGTATCACATCATAATTTTATTCAAATTCTGAAAGACCACTATACTTACAACGTGACGAGATCTTGTTTTCTGATTTCTGTTTTCTGAATTTGGAAATGCTCTCCTTTGGGTAGCAATTTGTTGATTGATTTGATTAGACCTTAATTTGCTTCTTAGTTTAATTCTTGGCGGCTACGATCAACTCCTTCCAGACAGCATGATGACTCCTCTCTTATTTTCTTATGTGAATTAGTTGAGTCTTAGTGTGTATTTATAGAGTTTTCAAGTAAATTTGAGCTGTCTGATGCAAACAGGGTGGGAAATCAGACCGTACAGCACACCAGAGTCGAACCAGGGTCAGACCCACCTGGTCAGGCCGACCAGGCAAGTCGACCTGCAGGTTGACACCCAAGTCGACTGCGCAGTCGACTTGGGGGGCCAGGTCGACTGCCCAGTCGACACTAGTGTCGACCTGGTCACTGGGCGGGAATTTTCCTGCCCAGCCCAGTTTGAACTCGAATTTGAATTTTAAACCTGTTCTGAGCTGTTTTTGAATTTCAAATTTATTCTGAAACTTCCGGAGATCATAACTCCTTCATACGGAGTCCGTTTCACGCAAACTCGGACTCTATCTCAACCAGAATTCCGAGACGAACGCAATGGCGTAATCCATTTCCCTTAATTCTTTCATTAGAATTAATTATACTTTAATTTATGAATTTCACTGTTATAGAATATACGGGGTGTTACATTCTCCCCCACTTAAAAGGATTTCGTCCCCGAAATCTTCAAGTTTTAGGAAGAATGTATATCCTACCATCCAATCGTCCATCTACTCAACCAACAAACACAGGTGTCCATTGTCCTTAAAGACTTCTAATGCTTTATGATCATATGCATTATGTGTGTAAATGTCCCTATCTAATGCAGAAATCAGGCAGTCGACTGATTCAGTTGACCTCCTAAATGTGAATCCTGTAAGTGTCATGAATCCATTATGTATGCAATTTTTTTCCTACTCATAATTCTACATGAGTGCACAACAATTCATACAAATGCGATAACCATATGATAACATATAAAATTTCAACCATATATGAACGAGAATACATATATGCATATGCAGTATGAAGTGACTGAGCCGATCTAAAACCTAGGGTGTGTGTGTATATGCATCCACGAGCAACCACTAGCAATCACTTGCAACCACTTGCAGCCATAATCCATAACATGTTTTCAAATACATGTTTGCATCCATTTGTTTTCTACCTAAGGAGTTAAGGGAAAAGGGTCGAGGAAATATGCCTAAAAGATAGATAAAGCATAACTTAAGGAAAAAGAGAGATCAAAGATGTACCCTCGAAAAGAAAAGGGTAGGCTGCGCGTATTCTAGCCTCAGTTTCCCAAGTCGCGTCTTCCTCGGCGTCGCTCCACTGAACTTTGACGAGCTTGACTTCGCGGTTGCGTAGCCTTTTCACTTCAGTTCCTAGGATGCGTGTTGGAACTCTTCTCACAGTTGCTTCACGTTCCACTTCGGCTTCTTCTAGAATGCTAGGCTCTACTATTTCAGCAGACTCGTGTAAACACTTCCGGAGGTGAGAAACATGGAAGACGTTGTGAACTCCGACATGTTTTTCAAGTAGCTCTAATCTACAGGCCATCTTCCCAACCTTCTCTATGATTGGAAATGGTCCTACAAATCTCGGTGCTAGCTTTCCAGTGGATCCAAAATGAACAACGTTCCTTAGAGGAGATACCTTATGAAAAACTCTGTCCCCAACCTCAAACTCAAGGTCGGTCCTTCTCTTGTCGGCGTAGGATTTCTGTCTATCTTGGGCCGTCTTCATCCTTCTTCGAATCAAGTTCACTTTTTCTGAAGTTTCTCTGATCATGTCTGGACCAAGAATAACCTTATCTGTAGACTCCCACCAACAAGTTGGTGACTTGCACGGTCTTCCATACAATGCTTCGAAGGGTGCCATGCCTATGGTAGCTTGGAAGCTATTGTTGTAAGCAAACTCCACTAAGGGAAGGTGATCCTCCCATGTCCCTCCAAAGTCTAGAACGCAAAGTCTCAAAAGATCCTCTAAAACTCTATTCACCCTTTCCGTCTGTCCATCGGTCTGGGGGTGATAGGCCGTGCTCAAACATAACTGTGTGCCTACAGCTTCTTGCAAACTTTGCTAAAACTCGCTTGTGAAGATAGTGTCTCGGTCACTAACAATGCTAGAGGGTATCCCATGGAGTCTAACTATCTCCTTGATGTAAAGAGACGCTAGGGATGAGGCGGTCCTTCTACTCTTGACAGGTAAAAAGTGGGCGCTCTTTGTAAGCCTATCCACTATTACCCAAACGCTAGTACTGCCCCTTCTCGACCTAGGCAGTCCATCAACGAAGTCCATTGAAATGCTATCCCACTTCCACTGTGGGACCTCTAGTCGATGAAGCAGTCCTCCAGGCTTTTTCTGTTCCGCTTTAACTTGTTGGCATACCATACATTTAGAAACGAAATCTGCCACGTCCTTCTTCATGCCGTTCCAAAAGAAAACTCTTTTTATGTCCTTGTACATTTGGTCTCCGCCTGGATGTATTGTCATCTTGGAACGATGTGCTTCCTCGAGAAACTTCTTTATCAACTCCTTTGCTTGTGAAATGCATAGTCTTCCGTCGCGTCTCAGCCAGCCTTTATCATCAATAGAGTATCTACTGAGGTGACTAGAAGTCTCACCCCTAATTAGTTTATCAACCACTTCGACTAGCTGAGGGTCCTCACGTTGTGCCGTCCCTATTTTGTCCAAAAGAGTAGGGTGCACCTCAAGAGATGCTAACAAACCTGGTACGAAATCAGAGGAGGGCCTAAAGTTGAAACTGGCTATATACTCTAGGCTTTTCCTTTCTACAAAGAGTGGGCTTAGGGTCAGTTTCTTTCTACTCAAGGCGTCTGCCACCACATTGCCCTTGCCCGGAGTATAGGAAATCTCGAAGTCATACGAGGCAAGAAACTCGATCCATCTCTGTTGCCTCAAGTTAAGATCTTTCTGCGAGAAAAGATATTTCAACGATTTATGGTCAGTGTAAAGTTCGAACTTCTCACCTAGGAGATAATGTCGCCAAGACTTAAGTGCAAAGACGATGGCGGCTAACTCAAGATCGTGGGTCAGGTAGTTCTTTTCATGAACTTTCAATTGCCTTCCACCATAAGCTACTACCCTCCCTTCTTGCATCAACACAGCGCCTAGCCCTGTCCCACATGCATCTGTATAAACTGTGAACATCTTACTTCCGTCTGGCAGAGTCAGGACTGGGGTTGTTGTAAGAGCCCTTTTTAGGCGTTGGAAAGCCAACTCGCAATCCAAGTCCCAATTGAACACTAGATTCTTCTTTGTTAGCCTTGTGAGTGGAGCTGAGATTTTTGCAAAATCCCTTATGAATTTTCAGTAGAAGCCTGCTAGTCCTAGAAAACTTCGGACCTCAGTTGCATTCTTTGGTGCCTTCCAGTCTTGCACCGCAACTACCTTCGCGGGGTCTACGGCCAGCCCTTCTTTAGATACTACATGCCCAAGAAACCTTACTTCTTCTCTCCAAAAGTGGCATTTTGAAAATTTTGCCTTTAGCTGTTGTGCTCGGAGAGTATCCATGATTTCCTTCAGATGTTGAGCATGCTCTTCTTCACTTTTTGAAAAGATCAAGATATCGTCTACGAAGACAACCACAAACTTGTTGAGGAATTCTCTAAACACTCTGCTCATTAGGTCCACGAAATAAGCGGGTGCATTCGTCAGGCCGAAAGGCATGACAAGCCACTCAAAGAAACCGTCTGGGGTTCTGAATGCTGTTTTATCAATACTATCTTCAGCCACTCTTAGCTGATGAAACCCAGTTGCTAGATCAAGTTGGGAGAAAACCGACGCGCCTACAAGCTGATCAAACAAATCGTCGATTCAGGGAAGAGGGTGCCTATTTTTCTTGGTCAACTTGTTTAACTCCCTATAGTCAACACAGAGGCGAAGCGAACCGTCTGCTTTGGTTGCGAACACCACTGGAGCACCCCATTCTAAAATGCTCCTTCGAATGAACCCCTTCTCAAGAAGTTCTTTAACCTTCTTACTGAGCTCCTTTCTCTCTTTTGGAGCCATATGTA
The DNA here is from genome assembly GCA_030737875.1 of Allium sativum. Lineage (NCBI taxonomy): Eukaryota > Viridiplantae > Streptophyta > Magnoliopsida > Asparagales > Amaryllidaceae > Allium > Allium sativum. The sequence continues at coordinate 971,211,174 of CM060915.1, read as the reverse complement.
TGACAGGTAAAGCTACGGGCTTTGCGTTATCCACAAGATAGATTCGAAAGTCTATTTCCCGCTTCGGAGGTAAGCCTTTCACCTCCTCGAAGACATCCAGATATTCCCGGACTACTCTAACCGACTGCAAATTCTCGTCAGAAGCATCAAGCGACTCTAGATAACTAAGCATAACAGCATTCAAAGGATTACATGAAATTTCTAGAGTGTTACCAAGCCGAGTCAAGAGTCTAACTACTCTTTTCTCACAATCAAGAATGACACCGTTACTGGATAACCAGTCCATGCCTAAGATCAAACCATATCCCGAGAACCCTAGAACAAAGGCATTACAACTAAACTCAACACTGAGAATAGAGATTTTCAAACCCAAACAAACCATTGACAAGTAAGCGGAGCCCCCAATTGGATTTGAAACTACTAAGGGATCCTCAACCATACTAGTGTCTAGATGTAGAGATTCTACTAAAGCAGATGAAATAAAGGAGATTGATGCACCAGAGTCAAAAAGTGTGCGAACTGGATGATCATAAAGATAGACTACACTTTCTACAGAAATATTACTACCTCGCTCCTGTGAAGGTGCTGCCAGAGCATGAACTTGACCCCCTGAAGTAGATCCAGCTTTCTGTCCCTGTCCTTTCTTCTTTGGGCAGTCCTTAGCTTGGTGCCCAGTCTCCCCACAATGGAAGCAACCATCCATCTTTGCCTTCTTCTTCCGGAAGTCCTTCTCTATATGCCCAACTATGCCACAGAAATGGCACTTTCTCTTCTCACGGGACTTCTTGTTCTTTCCTCCTTTCTTAAAGTCTGTCTTCTTAGCCTGTAAACCTTCTTTCTTTTCCTCAGCCTTAGTCTCCTTCTTGCCGTGGTCTTCCACATGTAGCAACGCCATGTCCACCAAGCTTTCATAAGTTGATCCCGTGGACACATGGGTCATGGCAAGGCTGTGTATAGGCTCATTCAGACCATTGACGAAGCGAAGCGCCTTCTTGTGTTGGGTATTTACTAAGTCCAGCCCAAATCTGGCCAGCTGATTAAACTGATTGACGTACTCTCTGACCGTCATGCTTCCCTGTTTATGATTCAAGAACTTCTCTATTTGCAGGCTCCTTTCAGCTTGGGAGAGGAATTTCAGTTCGAACCTTGTCCTAAAATCATCCCAAGTTTCCACTGCCCTCTGAGCATTAGTGATCTCCCACCAATAGGAAGCTTCATCTTTGAGCAACCACGCTACTAGCTGTATCTTTTGCCTATCATCAACTCCGAAGATGTCAAACAGATCCTCGGTCTCCTTTAGCCAATTTCTTGCTCCTACAAAGGGTTCAGTTCCATGGAAGTCTTTTCCACCCATGGACTTGAAGTCTCTACATGTTTTGGCAAAAGCATTTCCAAGGGGAGGAGCAGGAGGAGGAACTGGTGCTACTGGGGGAGGAAGGATATCTGCCAGGCCCGCGCCATTTGCGGCCCTAGCTTCTAAGAACCTTCTAAACCAAACGGGTATCGGTACTCCTTCAGGAATGTTAAGGTCTCCAGACATGCTGAAACAGAAAGGAATATTCAAAACGATGGATAGAGAGAGATAGTACACATGGCTTTGGGGGATCATGCCTTTTAAAATATAACACTTTTTCTAAAAAAAATGCTTCTTTAAACTTTCTTTTGAAAATAATATCAAAAACTTTATCTTATCTGGTAAACCTATGCTCTGATACCAAGTGAAACACCCCACCTCCGTTAGGGTCACTCACAAAGGGAATGCCCTAATTTTGGTGGAGGTTTATAAGTATAAGTCACAGATATACAAGACAGATATAAATACACATATTTTTAAATAGCGGAAACAACAGCAACATTTATTTCATCAAAATACGTGTTACACAAACCACACCATAATTGTCTTACAATACTTCCAAAAACATTACATGTCCATAACTGTCTTGATTAATAAAGAAGCATAAAACATAAAGTAAAGCAACAAAATCCCCATAATGATATCCAAATCCATGATCCAAGCCAAAGAGATCCAAACCGTACATCTACTGCCTTCAAGCTTGCAAAAGAGTCTGACTAGGCTGAGTTGTTTCCTCCCTGTGGACCTGGGGGGGAGGGAACGAAAGAAAAGAAGACGAAAAGAAAAACGGAGTCAGACATAAAGCCTGAGTAAATCTAGTGACTTTTCAGTATATGAATAAGAAAAGGATATGATAGACACAAACTGAAAACAGGATAGTATCATAACTAAAGGAGTGTAGTCTAGAATCGAATATACTATCGAACCCACACCATATCTCTGCATTTACTAGTATTACTCTAACCGGCACCCCATGCTGAGGGTGAAGTGATCCTTTTTGTTTTCTAAAGATCGGCTCCTACTCGTACGTGTGTCTTACGGCTACCCCAAGAAGTGTAGATACCTATGCTGGTCCAACCATGGGGTGTATCAAGACCCATGGTGGCGGCCCCAACACAATTACTAGAAGGCATAGGATATACTACTGGTGCCCCCAGTGCCCTGCTTGTCTTCTCCAGAGTGCGTGCACGACCGCACACCGTTAGACCTACACTGTGCACCTAACATTGCCGTTATTTGACCGCTTACAATCAGCCTAGTAATCGTGCCCTACCCTGCCTAGTTTCAGGGTACCGTTGATACCTAAATTGGGTTACTGCTGAAACGGGTCCCTACGTTACCAGGGTTTTCTAGTCAAACATGTTAAGTGGTTAAGTGTATGTATATACCTGACCCCCACCCATCAGTATTTGTTAACATGTTGAATCTTTGGTTAAGTGTTTTCAGTTGACTTAACCCTACCACCTGTCCTTAGCCTTTTAGAGCACCGACCACTCACATTAGACAGATATCACTACGGTTACAGGATGTGCCGGTTGGTTCCGGGCAGGTTTACACTGTAGTTTAGTCTAACCTCGGGTCTTTATTGGGCTCAATGTTTAACCACCCACATTGGATAGGTATTGTTGTGACTACTGGACAGCCGGGAGGGTCCGGGCAGGTTTATGTCACAACTCAATCCAACCTCGGGTCAAACATGTCGTCTTTTCTAGGTTTACATATTTCATTATTTATGTAAATGTCATGTCGTCTTTTAATTTGGGTATAACAATTTATACCGCAAAAATGTCACAGTCGTTGGCACGTGCCAAACATGCCAACATATTTATTTATATCATGTTTTACACCCAACGCTATTACCCCCGTTTGTACGTACTAATGTTGGGCTCGACACAATTCAGCCCAACTTGGTAAATGTGAGAAAAGGGGAAATTCAGAACATATAATATTTCTATGATACATAGAAGGTGTAGCGCATGAACTTGCAAATTGGTGTTAACATAAACATTGGAGCATGTGAACTTGCACTCAAAATTGGCGTACAACTAAATGGGTGTCACATAGGATGGCATATGTAGACTTATACAAACTTGGGTTTTAACATATTAACTTGGCATAACGTCGAACACAAAACTAGCATGTTGTAAATTAACCCAAAATGTCCAAATCTAATATATATAGTCTATTTCCACATGAACTTGCATAGTTTATGTAGCCCAAACTGCATTTAACATAGTTCTAATCATACTTGTAATGGGTCTAAGATGTATACATAAGTTCTGAGTCATGTATCATAAAGGATCTCAAATCTAGGGTGTGTTTACATAAGTATATGGCCCATGATATCAACATAAACATAAAGGGGATATTAACATAAACATGAGAGGGATCTAATCATAGACTTTGCCACAAAACTTGCAATTACCATCGCTTTCATGTACAAACGTATAATAAACTTGCATCGATCCATTTATGCCACAAATAAATTCACCAAAACAATCACGATAGAAACATTACAATACACAAGATCCACATCATTACAATGATACAATTCTATTCCCAATTACATCGTACACATCATAATTTTATTCAAATTCTGAAAGACCACATACTTACAACGTGATGAGATCTTGTTTTCTGATTTCTATTTTCTGAATTTGGAAATGCTCTCCTTTGGGTAGCAATTTGTTGATTGATTTGATTAGACCTTAATTTGCTTCTTAGATTGATTCTTGGCGGCTACGATCAACTCCTTCCAGACAGCATGACGACTCCTCTCTTATTTTCTTATGTGAATTAGTTGAGTCTTAGTGTGTATTTATAGAGTTTTCAAGTAAATTTGAGCCGTCAGATGCAAACAAGGAAGGAAATCAGACCGTACAGCACACCGGAGTCGAACCAGGGTCAAACCCACCTGGTCATGCCGACCAAGCAAGTCGACTTGCACGTCGACACCCAAGTCGACTGCGCAGTCGACTTGGAGGGGCCAGGTCGACTGCCCAGTCGACACTAGTGTCGACCTGGTCACTGAGCGGGAATTTTCCCGCCCAGCCCAGTTTGAACTCGAATTTGAATTTTAAACCTGTTCTGAGCTGTTTTTGAATTTCAAATTTATTATGAAACTTCCGGAGATCATAACTCCTTCATACGGAGTTCTTTTCACGCAAACTCGGACTCTATCTCAACCATAATTCCGAGACGAACGCAATGGCATAAGCCATTTCCCTTAATTCTTTCATTAGAATTAATTATACTTTAATTTATGAATTTCACTGTTATAGAATATATGGGGTGTTACACTTGAGTTCGGGGATCTGTATTGTAAAACTGAATTGCTTGCCTTTGATGTAGATCATTGAATTCTCTTAGTTGAATTAGATTAGATTTGATTTGGTTTTGATGTAGCTTCTATCTTGCCTTTGAGTTGAAAGAGATGATGGCTATTCTAGGTTCACCATTGATGGCATAGCGGCTCTTGGAATGAATTAGTGTGATTTTAGTTTGAGAGTTAGGTTGCTTATATAGAGTTTTAATTAATTTAGAGTCGTCAGATTAACCCTAGAAGCAATCAAGACCATCCAAACAAGATAGAACAGCCAAATCAGCCCAAATGACTTAGCAGGGAGTCATAACACATCAATTTTCAGATCTGCCCGAGGTGTAGGTCGACCCCTAGGTAGACCTCTAGGTCGACCTGTATGGGGGAGGTCGACCCCCTGGTCGACCTGGCCTTGGGCTGGAAGTCTCCTGCCCAGGCCGCTTCTACTTCAGATTTTGAATTTTGAATTTTTAACTATATTCTGAACTGTTTATTTAAACTCTGAATCTTCTGAAGGTCATAACTCCTTCATACGGATTCTGATTTACGAAAAATCGGACTCTATCTCAAGCAGAATTCCGAGCCGAACGCAACGGCGTATCCCGTTTTCCTTAATTTTTACATTTGTAATTAACTATTCTTTAATTCGTAACTTTAATGTTTTACAGAAAATATGGGGTGTTACACTACTCATCAAATCAACAAAATAGGCGGGTGCATTTGTCAACCCAAAAGGCATAACTATCCATTCAAAGAAACCGTCCGGAGTTCTGAAAGCAGTCTTATCTATGTTGTCCTCAGCCACCCTCAACTGATGGAACCCTGTAGCCAAGTCCAACTGAGAAAATACCAAGGCACCAGCAAGCTGATCAAATAAATCATCAATCTTCGGAAGCGGGTGCCTATTCTTCATGGTGAGCTTATTCAATTCTTTATAGTCAACACACAAACGAAGTGAACCATCTGCTTTAGTTGCGAATACTACTGGAGCACCCCATTCAGATATGCTTCGTCTGATAAAACCTTTCTCAAGTAGCTCCCCTACTTGTTTACTTAGCTCCCCCTTTCCCTTGGAGCCATGTGGCGCACTGGTAATGCAACTGGCTTTCCATTGTCCACCAGATATATGCAGAAGTCAATCTCGCGCCATGGAGGTAACCCCGTACCTCATCAAAAACATCGGAATAATCTCGAACCACTGGAATAGATTGCAAATCATCTATGGATGCATCTAGAGACTCTAGGATGCTAAGCATAAAAGACCCTTGGGGGTCACAAGAAACTTCGAGGTTCTTCCCATGACAAGTCAGGAGTCTAACAACCTTCCTCTCATAACCCAAAATGGCCCCATATGTGGTTAGACAATCCATTCCTAGAATCAACCCGTAGCCCATAAACCCGAGTACATATGCGTCGCATTCAAACTCCATGCCTAACAAGATATTTTCAAACCCTGACAAATCATCGATAAATGAGTCGAACCACCAATGAGGTTTGAAACAACCACGGGATCTACTACCATACTATTAATTAAGTGCAGAGATTCAACCACAGAACTAAATATAAACGAATGTGAAGTACCAGAATCAAAAAGTGTTCTAACTGGATGGTTTGAAAGAGAAACTAAAATTTCTACGGAAATTTTCTACCTCTTTCAGGAGCACTGATCGCGAGAGCATGCACCCGCCCTCTAGAAGTCCCTGCTCTTTGACCTTGTCCCTGCGATCCCTGTTTCTTCGAGCAATCTTTAGAGAAGTGTCCGACCTCTCCTTAATTAAAGCAATTGGCCTTACTTATCTTACAATATATGATCAAGTGATCCTCCTTTCCACAATTATGACATTTTCTCTTATCCCTACCTTTGTCATCTTTCCCTCCTTTCTTCTGCTGTTACTGCTGTGGTTGCTATTGTTGTTGCCCCTTCTTGGGCCACACCTTCCTATTCTGCGATGTCCCCTCAGTCTTTGCTTCCTTCTTCTCTCCCTTGTCATCCTCATGTATTAGGGCGATATCAACAAGTTTTTCAAAAGTGCCCCCCATTGGAATATGGGACATGGCTAAACCATGCAGAGGCTCATTCAGTCCTTTAGCAAACCGCAAAGCCCTTTTGTGCGGTGAATCCACCAACTCCAACCCGAACCTTGCCAGCTGGTTGAACTTGTTCACATACTCCTTTACCGTCAAATTTCCTTGTTTGAGTGCTAAGAACCTCTCCATCTGTATGTTTCTCTCAGCTTGGGAAAGAAATTTCATTTCGAAACACTGTCTAAAATCTTCCCAAATTTCCACCGAACATCCAGCTTGGGTGATTTCCCACCAAAATGAGGATTCGTCCTTTAATAGCCAAGCAGCTAACTGAATCTTTATTCGGTCCTCCACTTCAAATATTACGAATAAGTCCTCGGTCGCCTTAACCCAGTTCTGAGTTTCTGCGAACGTCTCGTTCCCATGGAATGGCCTTCCTCCCATAGCCCGGAAGTCTTTGCAGATCTTGGTAAAGTAGTCAGCTCTTGGAGGAGGGGGAGGAGGAGGAATGACTGGTGCAGCCAGGGGAGGAACGTCTCTTTGGCCTTCGGCTGGCGCCTTGGCCTCCAAATACCTACGGAAACATCAGGGTATTGTGACGCTCTCTGGTACACTAGGAATGTTTTGTTCTCCAGACATGTTGAAAAAGAGAACAAGAAGAAATTTAGATAAAGGACCGAAGGATAATATATACGGCTTTTTGTGGATTTTATTTCAAAACAGACTTTTCTTTTGAAAATATTTCTTTTAAATTTTTTTTTGAAAATAATTTCCAAAAACTTTTATCTAATCTGCTAACCTTCATCTCTTATACCAAGTGTGACACCCCATGTCCGCTAATGTCACACTAAGGGAATGTATTAAGTTTCGTGAAGCGCTATAGGTAAACAAACAAAAAATAATTACAAGATAGATATAAATAAGACAACAACGGAAATTTAAATTTTTATTTCAAACATAAATCATAATACCGTGGTCCACGATTTCATAAGTCACAAAAACCATTACAATAAAATAACTTTTGTCTTGCACCATCAGAGTACATAAGTAAGTAAAAAGCATAATTCCCCAATTAAAAGAGTAAAGCGATAGTAGAGACAAGAACTTGAGCTATACTTCAGAAGTAGCTCCTAGCAAGATGATATCTGAGTCCTGACTAAGCCCGAGTGTTTCCTCTCTGAGAACCTGGGAGGGGGGAACTGAAGAAAGAAGGAGAAACAAAAAGGTCAGACATAAAGTCTGGCGAGTCTAGTTACTTTAAGCCAGTAAATAAATAAAAGTAACAAGATAGGCATATAAAGTGGATAAAAGAGAGATCACTACATAAATAGCAGGTGTGACAAGGTAAGCAAGATAAGATGTATGTGCCTCATTAATGATTACTCTGCACTATTACTAGTATAACTAAAATGAGATGATCCCTTCCACTATAAGTTGGTAGACTTAGGGCATACGTTCGAGTGTACCCTAACCACTACCCTATTCGGTCGGCTCCCTACCCTGTAGATATCCTGTGCTAGCCCCATAGTAGGAGGTATCACTTCCTAAAGTGGCAACCCTTGAGGTGTGCAAAACCATACCTACTGGTGTCACGATCCTCTTATCCCCCTCTGCCCGGCTCATGCACGCACATGGCTCAGTCGGTTTGCGCCGCCCACACCGTCCGTCTCGTTTTCATCTCTTATAATCAATCAGTAAGCGTGCCCCTTCTCTGCCTAGTACGGAGTTCTTTATTTGATACTAACTCCGGGTTACTGACTGAAATGGGTCTCACACAATATGATACAAGCTCTCCCCTTTGTCTTGTATCCCCACTAGGTTTCTCACTAACTATGTAAACCCTTAGGTGTCTTTAATTATATAGCCCTATGTCAGTTATGCTTACCCTAAAAGGGTGTCTTTAATTACATATATTTATTATAGTTTTCCACCGATTATGTATACCACTAGGTATCTTTAATTACATGACCTTATTAGGTTAAGTTCCTGGGCTTATATGTAAATATTACCCACCCCCTCTAATTTACTTAACCAACCCACTATCCATCCAATTTTACTTAACCCTAATTTAAGTTCATAATCATACAATCCTTATGGATTAAATTAGGTTAAGTAGTCCAATTCAATACCATGTCTAATTATGGTTATAATGGGCTAGACCACCCACATTAGGCCTACAACGTGTGGATGCTGGATATGTCGATCAGGTCCGGGCAGTCTTATTTCCTAGTTGGGCCTAACCTAGTGTCTTATACTGACTCGTATTTGCGCACTTAGACCTCTCACATTAGGTTCAGCATTAGTGTCTACTGGATATGCCGGTCAGGTCCGGGCAGACTTCCAGCACTAATGCAACCTAACCTCGTGTCATAAGTGAAATTACAATTCCAAATTATAATTACTAAATATACCATTTTTTTTCCAAATCTACCTATGTCATTATAGGTGATTATTTCTATGTTTCCCCATTTGAATTAAATGTCCAATTTATATAAATATTACATAAATCATGCCAATTATAAATCCCTTTTCCCTGTTTCCTAACTAACGTATTCACACGCATTTTGGCAGCATCTAGGCTATAAAGTAGCCTAGCCATAACAATAAAAAAAGGGAATATGACAAAGGTGGTAGTTTCAACATATCTTGGCATAAATTAGCATGATAACAAAGTGAATGGATATGTAATTAACATCATCACAAGGTGGACATAAAACTGATAACTTATGGCAATTACTACGATGTCAAAGCAAGCATAATGAGATCTAAATTAACCATTTTAGGTGTCCAACTATTTAGATCTAGCATAATTAGGGTGACATAGTAACATGTTTAGATCTGCAGATGGATTCACGTGTCATGTCTACGACATATCTAAACTGATCATAATATGACAGGTGAAGGGTGATTTACATAAAGAACTAGATCTAACCAATGTTACAACTGTCCAATTTAATATATGTACGTTCACCACAATATAGTTACGGGTCAAGATCCAAATAGGCAACATAATAGGATAACCACAATTTTATTAGATCTAGAGAAACATGTCTATCATGACATAGTATAGGATATAACACTTGCACAGAATCATACTTTTCGTATCCAATTTACAGTCTTTTACTATTTACTTTATTTGTCTGAACCTAAAAGCAATCTATAAACTCACAGCGTTAGGTTTAGAGAATTAAGAAAGAACAGATCTAGAATTCTGAATTTGATTTGTAAAGTATGTAGTTGTAGAAAGTGGTCCTATCTCAGTTCGTATCCCGGCAGCATATAGCTCCCATAATTTCCAATGAAGAAATAAGAGATTTGAGCACATATTTATAGCTGCAGAACCTTCTGGAACCGACTGCACCTCAGCCCTAGGGCTGTCGACACCCCTGTGGGTGGGTCGACCCATAGGTCGACACCTCTTAAGGGGGGTCGACCCCTAAGTCGATACCCCTCTAGGGGGGTCGACCCCCTAGAGCGAGAATTTTACCGCTCTGCCGAATTTTTCGAGTTTGAATCGTTCTGAATAAAATTCTGACTCATTTCTGACTCATGCGTATGTATATAATTTTTCTACGCATATACAAACTTAAAACCCTTATAAATTTCTCATACGTTGTCCGTTTTTACACAAACCAAATGTCTATCTTGACCAGAATTTCAAGATGGACGCAACGGTGTAGTCTGTTTCTTCTAATTCCAAATATTAAATTAATTATTATTTAATTTATCCTCTTTTAGTGTCGGTACAAATTCGAGGTGTTACAATTTTGCACTTCTACGACTTCGAACTAAAAATAATAATTAGGAAGGAATTTCATAATACTACCCATCGATCGGTTCTTTCTTAGATGTGAATAACCTATGCCGGTTATGGAATCTGGGGTTATCAATTCCAAAACCCATCAACTAAAAAGACACAACCCTAATCGTAAGTGTTACAACATCTTCTCTTCCCCGTTGAGAACCATGCATGCTCATGGTTTCTCTAGAAAGCGCCCATACCCACCTCGTTTGAACCACTTACTATCCAGTTCAGTATAAGTGTGTCTTAGCCTCTACCTAGTTCAAGACTCCATGATAACTAAGGAATATTGTAACGACCTGCATTTTTAGTCAATTAATTTTGAGCAATTAATATTTTTTTAATTATGAGTTGATAATATAAATGGATTTGTTTATCAAATTTAGCGATTTAATTAACAAAATACGATTTAATTTCAAATATATCGAATTATCGTAATGCGAAAACGACAAATAATTGAATTCGAAATTAAATCAAATCAAAATGAATCAGATTATCAATATAAATTCTATTAGAATATAAACAATAATAATAATTTATTATCGAGGAAATAATTCTTTTGAATTCAAATTATAGTTATCGATTTAAATTGGAACCTAAGAATTGTCAATTCTCAAACGCCCTAGGATTTCAATGAAACCAATTTTATTAATACCGTAATAGTTAATTATGCCTAGATTTCAAGTTTCGCGCAAAATTTAAATGCGTACCGATTCACATTGAGAATTTAAAAGACAGTTTTACAAACGATATCAGAATTCGACGAAATTAGTTCCATTGTGTCTGAAATATTAAGTTATTGCAAGATTTCAAGTTTCATCCCAATTGAAGCTCGTGTGTTGTTGTTTTAACAAATTACTTTACGCCTAAATTTCATAAGATTGTTAAATTCATCTATAAATACACACCTAAACACCTCATTCTCTCCATTATTTTTCTTTCCTTATTTTCATTTATAATTAAAATCGGGGAAAAACCCGTAGCCATTTTCTCTCAAACCGATTACATAAATAAAAAATAAATCAAATAAAAATCCTAAATTACTAAAACCTATTCCATCATATTTGTATACACGCGAGCTTCACACTAGTTCATCCAAATTCTGTGCGATCCTGGGTCTCGATTGGGTGTGCAGCCTAGGGCTTCGAACAAATAATGATGCAGGCCGAGGTGACGATCAATGCCGGAAGTATATGTGAGTTAGAGGAGTTTGGTAGTCGGAAAGTCGCTTCCTTTCATTGGAGGATAGAAGTTGCTACCGTACGTGATTTGCGAATGGATGTCATGGTTTTTTGTGCCAATTGCAGGGAAAAAGGAAGTGTCGCGTGAGCTTTTGGGGACAGCGTGGAGTTTGGGATTCGACTTATGGATGATTGGAGAGGCCATAATTGAGGAAGATGATGGTGATTTTCAAGAGGTACTGACATTGAGGGAGTGCGTGGTGAGGTTTCGTGGGTTCTTAGATCCATATTTTCAAAACGAGGAGAAGAGTTAAGTAGGAAGAATTTTAAACTAATTAAGGTAATTAAATTAAATTAAATTACGATAGTTAGTAAATTAGTATGATTTAAATTGTGAAAAAAAAATGCAGTATCTTGTTCATTTTAGATCTGTTCGAAGACCATAAATTGTGTTGGACTCATTGATTCAGGATTCTCGATGGAATTCATTTTGAGATATTTGGAGTCAATTAGAGCTAGCCAGAGTTTACTTTAAACCGAATGGTATTTGATATAATTTAAATTGGGATATTTGGCAAATAAAAATCACCGTAAGTAAGTCTCACTCAGATTAAATAATTATAATTTAATTTGAGTAGTCAAAAATAATCGTTCGTTGATTGGATGAATTGAATGATATTATTAAATTGATTGCCATATATATATATTAGTTATAACTAGGCTTGGAAGTTGGAGTTTCCCACGGTACCATTAGCGGATGGGACCCTATGCATCCCACAAAATATATAATGAATGACCTTCTATATCGCGATATCCTGCCTTGAAGCAAAATTGATATTATTTACATAGTCTAACATCTATGGATGCAGGAAACAGGTTGAAGGGATCCAACTGGATTCCTCAAAATTTATTTATTGTTGTTTCATATATATCGTGTTATATGATGTATGATAGATTATTATTGTGTGATTGAAAGATTGAATAACACTAGCTCTTTAATATTGATATTTAAATACCGAGAAAAATATATTCGAATAAAAAGAAAGGAATTTCAAGATTTTAAAAAGGAAAAATTATTTTTTTGAAATAGAAATTGAATTTCAAAAGGATTTGAAATAAAAGACTTGTTTAAAGTAGAAACAAGTAGTATAAATTATAAATGTTGTTTATAATGAATATGAAATTTATCATTGGATAAAATGAAATTCAAATTAAAGTAAGAAAAAAAAGAGAATTTGGAATTGTTTCAAAAAGATAACGATGAAATTTATTTTGATGTTCAGTATGTAAATTGAATTGAAATAAATCCATATGGATTTATGATTAGAATTCGACCATGTCGAATTTATAAAAAAGTAAATTATTTCTAGAAAGGATATTGGAATTATATTAAATAGAAACTAAAATTTAAAATTAAATACTAAATTAGATTCTATGTTTATATATATATATAAGTTATAATAATAAAATATTCCAATATAGGAATTGGGTTTCAATTGGATTTTGAAATGGAAGCTTGTTTTAATATATAGAATAAGGAAGTTAATTTATAAATAATGTTTATAAATGTAATAAAATAATTTTTCATTGGATAATTTGGAAATAGATTTTCCAAATGTAAGAGATGGCAAACCATATTCCAAATGGGACAGAAGATGAGATTTTAATGATATTATAAGTAATATTGGTTTTTGAATTACGAACTTTTATTTATCTCAAGATAAGAACGTTGTCGATCAAAATCCGAGAGGTAAATAAAATACCCCAACTTGAACTACTTCACTATAATCAAGGGTTGATATTAGTTTGTAATGGTAAAGAGGGTTGAATTAATTGGTTATTTCCATAAAAGTTATATTGCAAATTATTTAAAAGATTTTGAGATATAATTAACTATTGGGTTTTAAAGTGAACAATGTATAATTTGACATTGTTTGGCCCAAGCATGAAGTGTGATTATACATTCCGTTAAGTATATAGCTCTACCTTCAAACGATGAAAATAGAATGGTATTGGGAATACATTTATTAGAAGAAATAAATATACGACCACGATTTCGAGAAATATATGTAAGAGACTATAGCTGAGTTGAAATGGAAGTGTATATGAAAATTAAATCATTATTCCCGAAGTGAAGTTGTGAAATTAAAGAAACCCATTTAGATGTGTATAATAAGAAGGATGTCAAATAACATCTTTTAGACCCATATATAAGATTTGTTATTTAATTCATACCACTTGATTATGTAAATAAATGATATTTCCAAGGTAAAAGAAATGAAAAGGGATTTTGTGAAGTATAGTAATATTTTCAAAGCTACGGAAATAAAATGGGTTTTTATGAAATTATAGCAATAGTTTCAAAGTAAAGGAAATGAGAGGAGTTTGGTGAATAAGTTATTCTATTTATATGAAGATAGGCTTATTGTTCCAAGGAACTAGAATCGTTTCAGAAAGGAAACGATAGATTTTATTCCGGAATTTGGAATATAAACTGAGTTGAGATAAATCCAAGGGTTATTAATTAAAATTCAATTATGTCGAATTTTATAAGATAATTTATTTCCAAGGGAATTGGAATTTAATACAGAAAATGGAGCTGTGATTTATAACCATGAATGAAGTAATCAACGATTTTGGATAATCAGAAGATTTAAGTTAGATTTGAAAAATTGCTTTAATTTATATTAAAATATTGAAGAATGATGTTGGAATTTATTTAGTTATCAAAGTTAAACATTTATATTTAAATTTAATTAAAACAAACTCGATGCAGCGCGGTAGTTCTAAATTTGACATTTCAAACTTCAGCTGAGTTTATAGAACTCAACATAAGTCAGAATTCTTTGAAACAAGAATCGTAAGGACCTATTGAATAATAGTTTTCTAATGGAAGAGAAAAATATGGATTTCACCTAAGAGATTGTGAGTTATGTCAAATTCAAATTTCCAGAAAAACAACGTCATAATCGTTTATTAATTATAATGATTTTTTAATAAAATTGGATGTTTTTAAGTAAGTAAAATTTGGATTTTCATTAGAAAAACTGAAAATTAAGTTATAAAATATTTATGAATTCAAGTGGAGTAAATGAATTGATTTTTGAAATAAAAAAAAGATTTTGGATTATGGAATCATGTCAATGTAACGTCCCGCATTTTTATCAATTTATATTTGAATATTTAAATTAGTTTAAATATTGAATTCGTAATATAAGTGGATTTATATATTAAGTAAAATGAAGTTGTACGTATAAAAATATATATTAAATATAATCGAGCTGTAATATCATGGTAGTTCGTAATTTAACGTTTTGAACTTCAACTGAGTGTACAGGACCCAGTTTAATTCGGATTTCTGCGAAACAAGAAATATTGGAATCTGTTGAACCTTATCTTTCTAACAGAAGTGAAAAAATCAAGATTTCGCGTTATAGATTGTGAGTTATGTTCAAATCAAATATTGAGAAAGTCGCTATGGAATCGTATATCGACTGTAACGGCTTATTTGATATAACTAGATATCAGTTTCGAATTTAGACAAAATTCTTTTGAGACATAGCTATAAATTAATTTTTAGAATTTTACTGTAATTTTTAATGAATTAAATACACAACTTTTTATTTGGAGTATTTTGCACCCTATATCGATATTTCGGGGTTTCACAATATGAGTTAACCTACCGATATTATTATATTTTTGGGATTGTGGCACCTTGCTGGACACGACTGTATTTTTATTTTTGTCCATGGCGACTCGTACGCAAACTAAATTTTAAATAACGGGGTACGCTAAACTCTAACAAAAGAATTACCCGATACAACACATATATAAATATATGTATATTCGTTCCTTCATATCCACGCAAATACCTATCCCTTCACACTTAAGTTTTCCTACCTTAGCCATTAAGGAATGGTACAACACTGAGAACTCACATCACTAGGCTTCACAGTAAGTTTATACTCTAACCTACTTTAATTAGTACTGTGCTTTCAACAAGCTATGCAAACCTAAGAAAATTACTTCATACCAAAGGAAGTATGGCCTAACCTCTCCTCTACCAACATGCCTATAGCCGATTATCATGTACTTTCCTCTTCCTTACCATCTAAACAATCTTCTTTTATAAATACATAGCGATAATATTCCTTTTTTTGGGCAATAAGAACCTTGCTTCTTTCTTTTTTATGTTTCTTGTTTCTTCATTAAATTATTCCCAACTTAAATATCCTCTATAAATTGGAAAATGCGCATTTCGGAAACCCCTGGCCTAAAAGCTTTGCGTTAATATTTTTTGTGGGGCTCGAACGAATTCTCTACCGTTTGTTTACAACAGCATGGAGCAGTGTTCACGTATAAAATCCATGAAGAAGAGATGGGAATTTAATGCAGGTCTTGGCTATAAATAAATGGTGCATGGACGGTAACGTGATGGCCGTGAAGTATGGAGTTCAATGACGTAAAGGGATGTTCAGGAAGTGGAGGCTCACGCGATGTGAATGGCAGGATTGGAACGCAGCGATGGGTGAAAATCCATGTCTAGTTGAAGGCTAATAAAGTACGTAAGGTAAGGCAAATAAAGGGTGGATCAAGGATCTATGAAATGGTTAACCACTGGGTTAGTAAAAATTAGTGGTTGATGTCGGAAGTTCGTTTGTATGGTCGGATGGAGGAATTGCTGAAGATGAACGTGAAGTATACGGTTTATGAGATGCACATGCAGTTGGATAAGAAATGGCTTGTAGGGAGTGCGGACTGTCGGGGTACGAATATTTGTTTTAGTGACTTTGCAGTGGTAAAACTCAATGATGGTTAGGAGAGGTTGTTAATGTGGATCAGTGTTTGTCGACGTCGGGAAAGAAGTAGCTGAGCATGGTTTAACTGGTGAAGTTCCTGAAGCACGTCGTTTGTATGAATGCAGTTGGAGCAAATGTTTTTCTGGTAAAAAAAATAGTTGCACCCTAAACAAGTATTACATATACTCAGACATATAGGATAAACAGTAAAGAAAAAGGGTATTGTGAATGTCATGATTTACAAAGTAAGAGATGGAGGAGTTGTGGGAGACAGAAGCCGGGTCATTGATGAGCAGTGCGGTGAGTAAATTCAGGTGAGGGGCGGTCCGTGACAACATTAGTAAGTTGTATAATGGGGGACCTTGGTTTTGTGTTTTAAAAGCGACAAGTCGAGTGTTTGCAGTATGGCGGTGTAGAAGAACAGGAGATGTTGGTGTAATTTTTGTCGGAGGGGACGCTGTCAGTAGCATGAAGTCTGAACCGCGATGAAGAAGCTACTGTGGAGGTTAGTTATATGTTCATGCGTGGACATCCATATGTGGCGCAGCGTTTATATATATATATACACAAAGAAGAAAGGAACTACAGTTTGAACGGTTATGGCTGGCGTATTGTTTTAAATGGGCTGAGAATTTAATGGTCTGACGAATGGCCCGTCACTTTGGAATCGCACGGAAGCTGGCAATGTTATGATGTCGAGTTGAAGTAATTTGAAGCACGTTGAATTTATGGAAGAATTAAACGCCTGGTTTAATCAACTGACGCAAATCGTTATTTAACGGTTAACGCGCAAAGGTGAGTAAACTCACTAACTCTGATCATTTCTATAATATTATAATCGTTATTTAATATTGATAAATAATGGTTAAATGATGCGTGCTGGTTGTTTGGATGAATTGCAAATAGATTGGTTGAAATAATTATATGTGTTGTTTTCATATATTGCATTATCAAATGTGATAGATAATCTGTTGTTTATTGTTGTTTGTTAGGGATGCGGGATTGCACTAGCTCTAAAATAACTGGTATTTAAACACCGTAGGAATATATGGGAAATGAGTTCAAAATTTAAAAAGGGAAAATCTATTATTTATTATATTTAAATAATAGAAATTTAATTTGGATTGGGCTAGAACAATTACTTGTTTTAATTATATAAAACAAGCAATTTGATTTAAAAACGATGAAATAATCATCATTAGGATATTTGGGTAAGATGAATTCAAGAATAAATTTAAAAAGGGAAAATGGTAAATCGGCTCAAAATAAACGATGAAATTAATGCAATGTTCGAAATGCAAGTAGAATTGAAATAAATCGATAAGAGGTATAATAGAAATTCGAATGTATCGAATTATATATATAAATAATCTATTTATGAAAATTTTATATATTTGATTAAGATAGTTAATAATTGGTTAGGAATCCACAATTTTTGAACAAATAGGAAACTGAGATTTAGTTGTAAACTGGATTTATAATTAAGGAGAAGTTGACTTGAAATCAAAATTTATGAAGAGAAGTTGGATTATATATTTAGAAGATAACTTAATAGATGAGATTTTCACTGACAATGATATTTATTTATAAAACCATGTTTTTGATTGATTTAACAAAACTAGATTTCGATAAGAAAAATATCCACGTTCTAAGGAGAAGAATGTTTAAAAGCAAATAGTTTGCAGATTAAAATAAATTAATGGGAATTGGAAATGGTTTCTAAACATTAATAAGGTATATTTTCTACAGTACTGAAAATAAGAAATGTGGATGAAGATAGGAATGTTTTCGAACATTAATAACGTTTATTTTCTGGGATAGGGGAAGTTGGAAAATTAATATAAGTTAAAAAGGGGTCAGTGATTGTGTGATGATTTGTTGTACATTTAAAGGGATGTTTGTTTTACTTCGATAGTTAAATAACCGACTATCGAAGTGTTTTGACTATCGTTGTCAATACGGAGAGACCAGTTGGATATATTATGTGAAAACCACTTCATATAGGCATAAACGCTGCGAATTAGATTACGTTGAAGATAATTGAAGATAGAGTAAAATGCAAGGGTCGTTCAGTTCCTGAATGGTGCTTTCTATTTTTCCAGTCCTAGGACAACTTGT
This sequence comes from Allium sativum, assembly GCA_030737875.1. Lineage (NCBI taxonomy): Eukaryota > Viridiplantae > Streptophyta > Magnoliopsida > Asparagales > Amaryllidaceae > Allium > Allium sativum. The sequence continues at coordinate 971,192,576 of CM060915.1, read as the reverse complement.
ATGGACGAGTGTTTGATAGAGTATACCTAACAAATCACATACAGTTGATCTCTTAAAGGTATTACGTCTGGTGGCTGAGGAATTCGTTCCTCTTAGATTTTTACCCGTGATATGTTTGGGAATCGATTAGTGAATTGATGGGTTTGACGATGTGGCATTCAAAGTAAATGGTGATTAGATGTTCTGAAGATAGACGTAGCCTCTAGCCTCACGACCAGGAAGTAACAAAAGTTAGGCTAGGCAGCATGGCTAGTTGGGTCATCCCCAAGCAGGGTGTATTGTCACCGATCTAGAGAAAATTCATATTTGTTCTTCTTTTTCAATTTTGTATCTTCAGATTATGGTTGGATGGCCAACAACCGTGGGTGGCAATATATTCTATACACTCAAGCTAAATGAATGGTCGGTCATGTGTGGCCAGGTTGCAAGACGTTCTTGTTGAACCCCAGTGTATCCTCTCTAGAGTACACTGATCGGTAGGTGCTTTCATACCTTGTCTGTTGGAATCCAATCCCCAATAAGCGCCCCGTGGTTTATGATTTTATACTATATATATGTGGAGCGTGAGATGCAAGCGTTCTGCTACTTGGATATTTATATGTTTAGGCATTATCATAATATCACTGGATTTGATATCAAAGTATTTTGGATTATAGTAAGGTAAAAACCGTCCATGTTTATGTGTGGGATGGTCTTACTATTATCTTTTTGTTTGAAAAAGATTTTTAAAGTTAAACAGTATGGTTGGAATTTACTCACACCAGTCCCATGACTGACCCAGAGTTTATTTTGTTTGTGTTTTCCCTAAACTCTTGGGTGCCCAAATTTGTACGGACAGTCAAGTGTTTCAGGCTTTGCAGATTCACTTGGAGAAGCTGGAAGCAGAAGGCTTCACCATTAGTTAGTTAGAGATTATTTCCGCTGTAATATATATGAGTTGTACTCTGATATAGTATGTATATGTATATATATATAAATTCAGATTTGTATTTCGAAACTTTTTATATAATATATTTTATTATTCCACTGTGAGATTCGTGTTTACTCTGATTCTGTTCAGTTGTGTTCTTCTTTTTCTTCTATTCTATTAGTTCTATCTCATCCTCTAATTTCTTTCTATTAATGATCTGAATTTTCATGCACTTTGAGTTGAATGTGTAAGATATTACTTAGCTCAAATTGGTACGAATTTTCAGGCCACTACAGTTGGTATCAGAGCATAAGGTTAAGTGATTACCTTGGCTCTATGGCATAACTCAATAGAGATGGAGTTAGTAATGCTCTAGATTGAGTTTGAGTGTATATATATGAGCGCGTATTTGTAAATTAATATAAAAACTGTTTTATATTGTGTTGACTGGTCAGTCGAGTGGTTTATAAATTCTTGTCGAAACAGTAATGCAAACTGTGTTGATAGGTGTTTCTAATCTCTTGAACAGAGTAATTCGACACAGTATGTTTTGAAAAGAGGGTAAATGAAATAATTTGACCTAAAAAAAGTATATATCTTGAGATTATTACAGTATATTGGATGTGTTGATCGTTATTATGATCAAATAAGATTTATAATTAAGTTGGTTATATAATTAACCAATCGAAATATTATACAAGTATAATATACAGAATCAGATAACTAAAATCTGAGCTTAAAACCAGAAATTGGAATTAAAAATCTGGAAACTTGCAAAAGAATTGGAAATAATATTTGGATTAAATATATGGGAATTTTAAAATCCTGGGAGATTGGAAATTGTTTTCCAAGTGCTATGAAAGATATTTTGAAGTAATTTACAAATATAAGTGTTTAAAATGAATTTTGAAAGTGATATAGTATTGAACTCACTTCCATCACTGGAAAATAATTCTGATGATGACGACCACATTATCAGTGTTCATTTTCGAGTTTCTAAGTGACGAATTACTACCAAAGATTTTGTTTTTGAATTATTGTGAGGAAACAAGTAGTCAAAAATTCAAATGTTCGAATAATATATAATTTCAAACTGATTTGAAACAAATCCTAGGAATTTGAATTCTGAAATAAAGATTTAACTTATGGAGTTAAAATGGGAAAAGTGGAACTTAAACTAAGATAAACAAAATTGGACTGAATTTAGAATGATCCAGAAATGAAATTGTAAAAGAGAAATATTGGGGATTCAAGTTATTAAAGTGAATTAATTCTTGGAGAATAAGAATCGAAATTTGAATTTGGAGATGAAGATAACTGATTTGAGAAATAAATCAGTAAATGGAATTGGAGTTGAAATAGAAATTTGGCTTAGAAAAAGCGAAAGATTGGATTGATGGGATATCAACCAAGGATGCTTGGATATATGTAAAAGTGATAGCAAATGGCAGAGATATAATTAAATGCCAACAAAAAGGTACATGTTTATACTTTATACGAATATGAGATTTATGATCCAGTTTGCCGAACCGTTTAGCTATTTGATTTTCCTTTGAATTGGAAAATGACCAGAGAGGCAAGTGTAGTAGTACCGAATGAGCCGTGCAGAGGAGATACTGGCGAAATTGTCCGAAAATTTAAGCTGTTAGGGAAATTTTCAGAATTTCTGAAAGTATTTGTTAATAAGAAGGAATTAGTTTTTAATTAAAATTAGTCAGTTTAGTTGAAACTGGAATCAAGAAGTAAAACAAAAGATCTTTAAACTAGTTATAATACGGATCATAGCAATTTTCCCTACCTTAGAAATTTCGGGGACGAAATTCTTTTAAGGGGGAAGGAATGTAATGTCCCACATTTTTATCAGATTGTATTTGAATATTTAAATCAGTTTAAATATTGAATTCATAATATAAGTGGATTTATATATTAATTAAAATGAAGTTGAACATATAAAAATATATATTAAATATAATCGAGCCGTAATATCGCGGTAGTTCGTAATTTAACGTTTTGAACTTCAACTGAGTGTACAGGACCCAGTTTAAATCGGATTTCTGCGAAACAAGAAACGTTGGAATCTGTTGAACCGTATCTTTCTAACAGAAGTGAAAAATCAAGATTTTGCATTATAGATTGTAAGTTATGTTCAAATCAAATATTCAGAAAGTCGCTATGGAATCGTATATCGACCGTAACGGTTTATTTGATATAAGTAGATATCAGTTTCGAATTTAGACAAGATTCTTTTGAGACATAGCAATAAATTAATTTTTAAAATTTTACTATAATTTTTAATTAATTAAATACGCAACTTTTTATTTGGAGTATTTTGCACCCTATATCGATATTTCAAGGTTTCACAATATGAGTGAACCTACCAATATTATTATATTTTTGGGATCGTGGCACCTCCCGGACACGACTGTATCTTTATTTTTTTCCATGGCGACTCGTACGCAAACTAAATTTTGAATAACGGGGTACGCTAAACTTTAACAAAAGAATTACCCTATACAACACATATATAAATATATATATATATATACTCGTTCCTTCATATCCACGCAAATACCTATCCCTTCACACTTAAGTTTTCCTACCTTAGCCGTTAAGGAATGATACAGCACTGAGAACTCACATCACTAGGCTTCACTATAAGTCTATACTCTAACCTACTTTTATTGGCACTGTGCTTTCAACAAGCTATGCAAACCTAAGAAAATTAATTCATACCAAAGGAAGTATGACCTAACTTCTCCTCTACTAACTATCCTATAGACGATTAGTGTGTACCTTCCTTTTCCTTACCATCTAAGCAATCTTCTTCTATAAATACAGTGATAATATTCCTTTTTTCGGCCAATAAGGACCTTGCTTCTTTCTTTTCTGTGTTTCTCGTTTCTTAATTAAATTATTCCCACCTTAAATCTCCTCTATAAATTGGAAAATGCGCATTTTGGAGACCCATGGACTAAAAGCTTTACATTAATATTTGTTTGTAGGGCTCGAACGAATTTTCTACCATTTGTTTACAGCAGCATGGAGTAGTTTTGTAACAACCCGCAAATTCAGAACCAATTTAAAAGTTTTATTTTAGAAATTTTAATAGTAAAAATAATTTACTTTAAATAATAATGACAAAAAAATTTATTTAAATCGAAGTTAGAATAAATATATTTATTTTAATTATAAAAGGAGTTAGAAATAGCACGGTAGTTTGAAAAGTCAAACTTGAACTTTGACCGAATGTACCGTATTTAAAATTTAACGGATTTAAGTGAAACCAAAAATATTACAATCTACTTAAAAATATCTTTTCAACGAATCTGAAAAATCGAAATTTCATAGCGGGAATCAAAAGTTATGCCCAGTTTAAATTTCAGAATAGTCGCTGTAGAATATATATATATATATATATATATATTAATATTAAAAATAGCCATTTTTCAAACGACCTCCGTTTTTGACGAAACCACTTTTGTTGGAACCGGAATGTCAAATTATTGCTTGGTTTCAATTTTCATAATTTTTAGAATTAATATGTGAGCGTGGCAAAAGAAAACATGTTTTGTCAGTTTTGGTCAAATTTAATCGACTTGAAAATGGTCATTTTACAAACGGTCTCAGCATTCAACGATACTAGTCTTGTTAGAAGCGTATCGTCAAAACATAGCTAGAAATAATTTTTCTGGGATTTTCAGAGTCTGTATGTGGCCCCGGTGAATTTAAATGCACAATCAAATTAAATAATTAAATTATTTATATGTTAAATTGAGTAAATCACGTTGAAAACTTTCGTTTGGGCTGACGGGACCTAGCCCATTGCATCCGGAACGGGGGTATTTGTCTAGGAATATCCTTCATTGGGCTGAAATCAGATTGGTTTATGATGTATGGATTTAATTGTAAAATTTACATTAAAATATTATAAAATACACTAATCAAAGACCTCAAAACCCTAATCCTCTATTAGACCAGCCGCCACCTTCATGAATTAATGGCCATACAACTCTGAATTTTAGTCCTTCTTTTCTCTCCATTTACGCAATAAAATCATATGAAACCAAAACAAAAATTGAAGTGCATGGAGTCATCTACAATCTGAACGGATGAGATAAATTTTAACTCCTAGATTTCTCGGCTTGGGCACCCAAAGGTGCGGTGGTTAGGGGTGTTTTCTGGCCACCAGGGACCTTCGAACGGGGCGCCCTTCACAGTGAAGGAGGAGAAAGCTGAGGCGCTTCAGGTGGCTGCTGTTGATCGGGGTTCGGCGCTTCAGGGGTGGTGCGATTTGGAGTGAAAAGGAGGAGGTATGGGTTCAGCGCTTTCCTGGAAAGAAGACACATGATGAGGAAGAAGGATAAGAACGTGGTGAGGTGGCATTTCTGTAGTGGCTGATTTGTTTTATTTTATTTTATTTTATTTTATATAATCTAAATTCTAATCTTTAAACATTGATAACTGTTAACCCCATTATTGAAACGCGGCTAAAAGAATAACGTTTCAAAACTGTTCAAGCCATTCAGACACGACATAATTCAAGTCGTTCGGATATGACGTGAATCATACCATCCGCACCAAACATATTCATGTCATAAAACTGTGTACACGACATGAGGTAAAGTCGTTAACACGAAATGGGGTCATATCGTCAGAGCGACATGCAATGAAGTTGTTCAGTGCGCCATGGTAACCGCTATGTTCAAGCCGTGTTAGCGACATGGTCCTGACGTGCGGTTGGTACAAGCTAGGACAGCTGGCAGATAATAGATTATGTAGCCCACACACAAAGCAATCCACTACCATAAAGCTAGTCATTTCCATTAGACAACTCGCTCCATTATTTCAAGACAATCAGAATAGAATACGCTAAGTTGCTCACACGACTTGAGTAGCCAACAACTAGCCTCAATTCATAAAGGACAAAAAGCATGCCTCCAATTGATCATGCCACTTGTCTGTGTTATATCCATACCACATGCCACTATTTTCTTCATGTCGTGATGTAAAGAATAGAGGGGCCGCCTTATTTCAAGTCGTTGGGAATAAGAGGCCATGTGGCATCTGTTATGTGCCAGAATGATTAAGCATGTCGTAGGTTCCTTCATGGCACAGCATACAATTTCGCAAGGCCACCTAATTCATGCCGCGTAACATAATGTTAAAGCATGACATAAGGCGAGTCATGTCGTTACTCCCTTATATAATTAGGAGGTCATTGTTCACTTTAGTAAGACCATGTCGTATAGATAGTGGCCATTTAAAGGTCGTTGCCACATCATTAACCATGAACCCAACCAAATCATATGTCATTAAGTCATGCTGTGAGAATAAAGTAGAGATGCTGGTTATCTTCAAGTTGTTCCAACGGATTTAATCAAATCACTTCAGCATGGCATCTCCAGTACGACATGATTTTCAAGACATATCCGGTTGTATAATATAATACATCCAAAGCTAGTTAACACGTCAGGGTGTTTGCATGTGAATGAATTATTCAAGGAATAAAACAAACTGTTCCACGCAAATAGAGGCCATGTGAGCTCATTTGAAGCCGGATCATACAAATACATGAAGAGTAACAGACCGTTTCCACGAGAAAGCTTCATCATGTCGTTGCCAACTGACCAAGCTCAGGTCGTAGCTGGTATGGAAAGTTGAATTGCTGGAGATTCATATACACGGAAGAAAGAATTCATGTCAGTTGTGATCAATCCATGTCGTTAGAACTGGTTGAGAAATCACGCCACTAAGAAAAAATCATCCCGCAAGACTCATATTCCATGTTGTTGAGAGTAGAAGAAGTCAAGGCGAGATATTCATTGCGTCAGACTTGCATGCCGTCGGAGCAAGCAGTAGGTCATATTGTGTATTATTTGAATGACATGAGAAGTCATGTCGCGGAAACCAGGGCAATGGAACCATGTCAGTGAAAGTAAATGATGAGTACCTCACCTGTATGTTCACGGTGTGAACATAGAACAGGTTTACTGGATGGTAACGAATAGAATAATGGTTGCCAGCTGTATACCACACATATATAGCATCCAAACCAAGACGTTGGACTTGATTCGCTATCATCCATGTCGTTGTATGAAGAGAAGTGTCAAGCCGTGCTCTCAATTCAAGACGTGAGCCGTTCCAGTAAGAGTCATGTCGCATGCCGACCTGAGACAACCAGTAGCCAGTCAAGAACATTCTAATTTACGATTTGCCACTACCCCTTGAAGACAACTATAAATACCCCCACACTTCTTCATCTAGGGGCGATCGAAAATTGATTCCAAGGGGGAGACTCTGCCAAATTCAAAGCTCATCTACGCCTTCTCTAATGGCTTCTATGGATTCAACAACACTCTTCTAACTTCACGAAGATCAAATCCAAATCAATGAGAAGGAGAGCTCTCTACAATCGAATCTAAGCAACTTCAATCTCATTCAAACATAGAAAATCTCTCAAATATCATTAAAGGATCTCCAATCTTCTCTAATCCATCCCAAAGACGAAATTGAATGATAATTCACTATGAAGATCATGGAGAGGGATGAAAGCACCTAAGTGATCGAATGTTCATCACAAAGCTAAAGGCCTCTCCACTTTTCGTCACCAAATTCTAATGAAAGTAAATCATAAAGAGAGTTAGAACAGAGAAATGATTGTAATGAGGGGAATTTCATATGTTGTAAGATTAAAATCAAAATGAGAATTGGTTTAAAGTGGACGTAGATTCATATTGAATCGAACCACTATAAAAATTCCTTTGTGCTCTTACTTGCTTTTATTTGTCTATTTTGTGATTATGCGTTTCCATGTTCATACCGAATCGGTGAAGTGTAAACATTTACACCTTTGGTGTTTGATCACAAATTCGGGGGAAACATTTGGCGCCCACCGTGGGGCCACGTTCACATCTCCTACCTTCGTATTAAAGTTCTAAGCCTACTTCTACCATGGATTCCGCAAATCCTAGATCTAGGCCAAACGACGAGTTATCTTTCGAATTCAGGGCCTTGTCCGAGATCATGGAAAAATCTGAGAAGACCATGAAGTTACATTACATAACTTGAAGTTGTTGTTACATAGAGTATAATTGAAGAATGTATTCATTACCAATGTTGACATTTCGCTTTTTGAAATCATGAGACTATGAGCTAAAGTTAGTGGTGTTATCAGAAATGTAAAACTGTTGAACCATTCGTTTCCATAAAGCAGCCGCAACCTCTTAGGAAGTGTGATGGGTTCACTGAGCAGAATGACGCTAAAGTATAAAGTCGTCTATGGACGATTCATGTCGTTCACAACTTAAAGATGTTCACACGACTTGAGATAAAGGTCATTGACTCGACATGTGCAAGCCCATGGTACGACATGATTCCAACCATCACACTATATGGTATTGATGCGTTCATTGCACTACAATATCCCGTCACTCTTATTTATGGCATAGGTCATCCATGTCGTTTAGTGCGCCATGATATCAACCCATGAGGAACCGCGTCGTTGCATAGTCAAGATGTTAATGTCGTTCCGCATCATGAGGCATTCTTCCGAAGTCATATCGCAGTGTGTATGGTGTAATACAAAACGATCGTAAGCATTAGCATGCGACCATGTCATCAGCATAATGTGGACTCATCCCGCAAACTTCCATGTCGATCGTACAACATGATACGAGCCTTAAAACGTAGATATTACTATGAGCAATTATATGGAAGGCCATGTCGTTCCAACATGTTGAGGCCGTCACACGACATGGAAGCAAACAAAGGGACAAATTCATATCACCAGTATGAGGGTATAAATGGGCCATACGAAATGAATCATGGTGTGGTGGAATCATGTAGCAGATCACATATAGAATATACATGTTGTGTACCAAGTGTGTGATGGCACATTGCTATGTGTATTAATGAACAATACATGAGAATAAAGGATGGAACAATTACGCAAGCCATATTGTTATGGAAAAGAGAAGACACATGCATAGGACCACAAGTTAACAAGCTGGGATATCCATTACATGTTAAGGATGCTCTGGTATTAAGCATGTCTGCTAAGTGATGGCGCATGCCATGTCAAGACGTGGAATATTCTCAAGTCGTTGGGCTAGCCAGGTCGTGGGTGCATCATGTCGTTCACACCTTCGAATTGGCCATCTAAATACTGTGCATTATCTCACAAAATAAACATCGAACTAATGTCAAAAGATTGAAGTCAATTGAACAGGAATGCACCAAGTTACACCTGGACAAGATCGACATAGGCTTACCTCAACATCGGTGTAACAACCCGAAAATCTGGGCCAGTTTAAAATTTTTATTTTGGCAATTTTAGCGAATTTTGAACATTTAAAATAGATTATTTTAAATAATATCGACGGGAAATTTATTTTGAATAGAATTCGATGTATATATTATATACGTCGTCGTTAGAATATAAATAATTATATATAATTATAAATAGAATTGAAAATGGCGCGGTAGTTCGATAATTCGATTTCAAACTTCAATTGAATGTACCGGGTGCAAAACAATCCGGATTTTAGCGAAACCAAAAACATTAGGATCTAATTGATAATATCTTTCCAACGAATCCAACAAATCAAAATTTCATAGCGGGAATCAAAAGATATGTCTAGTTGAAAATTCTGAATAGTCGCTATGGAATTCAGGTCCTTAAAAATGGACATTTTGCTAACGACCTCGGATTTCGACGAAACCACTTTTGTTGGGTCCGTGATGTCAAATTATTGCTAGTTTCCAAATTTCATAATTTTTCGAATCAATATGTGAGCGTGGCAAAGGAAAACGTGTTTGACCGGTTTCAGTTGATTTTAATCGACTGGAAATTGGCCATTTTTCAAACGGTCTCGGAATTCGACGAAACTAGTTTTATTAGGACCGTATCGTCAATACGAAGCAAGAAAATAATTTTCTGGAATTTTTCTAGTTATTATGTGACCCCGGTAAATTGAAATGCGCGTTCAAAATTCAATATATAGAGTTATATGTTGATTTTGACGGAAACGGATCGGAACGATCAAATCAGCTTGTGATACATATCCCATTGTGTTCGGAATAGGGGTAATTAGCTATGGACAACAGGCGGTGGGCCTCGTTTTGAAGTCGAAAATAAAAGTTGCTTTATAGTGAAAAAAAATTTAATATAAAATAAACTTTCTCTCTCCCTCCTCCTTAAATCACGTTGCCCCCCCCATTATCAATTCGATTCAACAGAAAATGAAAAAAAAAGGAAATCGACCGATTCCTCAGCGCGACCCCCCCCCATTCGACGTTGATGCTGGCCACCGCCGCCTCGCCATGGATGGCACGCCTCCCTCAACCGCTGCCTCCCTCTCCGTTCCCTCTCATCCTCCGCTCGATCTGGATGCGCGAGACCCCCAATCCCCAACCAACTGAAGACCGCTGCGCCCTAGGGCCCACTGCCCGGCCACCGACGCTGAGAGGTGCCGCCTTCCCCCTCTGGAACCTCCAGCAGCGAATCCGCCCCCCCCTTCAACCCAATGACGCCGGTAAACTTCTAATTACTTATTTAATTTTGTTTAATTAATGAAATTGGTCTTAGAAAGATTTTTAAATCGGTTTAATTACATATGTATGCGATGTTGAAATCAGTTTTAAAATAAAAAGCTATGATTTTCATTATCATAAAGTTGTGATTTTAAACATCATAAAGGTTTGGTTTTTAACATGATAAAGGATTTATTTATATATAAAGTTATGATTTGTTTGTATATAAAATGAGGAAAAGATTAGAATTTTTGAATTAGAAAAGTTATGGTTTTTATGGGTATGAAGATGCGAGTTTTATCTATATAAAAATATGGTTCTATCATATGAATAACAATAAAAAGATCCGATTTTTCAAAGCGAAAAGTTAAAATTTTTATATAGTAAAAGACTAGATTTTTATATATGAAAATATATGATCTCTTAGTTTTGGTTATAAAAAGAAAGTTAGAATTTTATAAAAAGAAAGTTAGAATTTTATAAAAAGAAAGTTAGAATTTTAAAAGTATAGTTTTTATCATAAGATGAAAATATTTTTAGAAGTATAAGGCGAGATTTTTATATATTGAATAGCAAAGTAAAAATTCGATTTTTATATATTGAATAGCAAAGTAAAAATATGATTTTTATATATTGAATAGCGAAGTAAAAATTCGATTTTTATATGTGTAGAGTATACGGGCAACGAAGGTGATAAAAAGGCGAAAGCGATGAAGATTTCTATAAATGAAGTGCCGTGGAGTTAGGATAGCTATTGGTGAGAATTTCTCACTCTTCAATTTCTTTTCTAGTTATATATATATACTAGGATGCAGACGGTGCTTAGTAGCACCCGACACAATCGTCCACAGACCATGGACTTGTTTGTTTGGTTGCATAAATTAGTTAGATGATTTGATTTGAATTTGGTTATTTGGTGAATTTGATTGATGTGTGAATGGCGTGGGCCTTCACTAGACCGGGGATAAGGCTAGGCCTTGTCCCGTTTCTAGTATCGTGCCGTTATGCCGCCGAAATTTTCTAAAATAAGTTAGAAAAATAAAAATATCATTTTTATTGTGTAAATGAATAATAGAAATTCATGTGTTGGAATAAAATGTTTTATCGTTAAAAATATAATTTTTAACGTGAATATGAATATAGTAAATGTGAATAAATAAATATTCATTTACAAACCGGACGGTTTGTTTATGTACACTGATTTGACTGACATTGATTGGGATGATAAATTTTACACATTGCCCAACTGCACAAATAAAATCTGTGTTTGATTGTTTGAAACCCCACACGGGTGTTGGGATGAAATTTGAAGTTCACTCATCCTGATTGATTAAATATGTCGATCGATTGATTGACAGGCTGTTATAAGCGTTAGATATCTATATTTGATGCTTATACAGTGTAGTGCACTTTGGATGATGGTTGATTATTTATCATTGCTATTATATGCATGTGTTGAATGGAATCCATGTAATTAACATTATATGGTAATTGATTGGGCCTCATTCCAATTTAGAAGATAAAGAATATTATAAAATAAAGGTTCATGTGTTGACTGTACTCATCCGTTGAGATTAGTCATGTGTTGAACGAAATATTTTAATAATAAAATTTACTTCTTTATCAATATAAAATAAAGGTTCATGTGTTGACTGTACTCATCCGTTGAGATTAGTCATGTGTTGAACGAAATATTTTGACAATAAAAATTATATCTTTATCATTATAAAATAAAGGTTCATGTGTTGACCGTACTCATCCGTTGAGATTAGTCATGTGTTGAACGAAATCTTTTAAAATAGAAATATTTAAAATAGAAATATTTTAAAATAGAAATATTTGAATAGGAAATATTTGAAAAAGAAATATTTGAAATAGAATATTTGAAAATAGAAATATATGAAGCCGTATTGATTAGATTGACGCCATTTAGACGTGAACGATATTTATATCGATTTTACTCATTTAAAAATGAATATTGAAAAGTGATTTCGAAATCGCATATTTTGAAATGAAATTTGAATTAAATTGAATAGAAAACCAATTTGAATTGAATATAAAACGATTTCGAAATGAATTGAATATATAACGATTTCGAAATGAATTGTATATATAACGATTTCGAAATAAATTGAATATAAAACGATTTCGAAATGAATTGAATATATAACGATTTCGAAATGAATTGTATATATAACGATTTCGAAATAAATTGAATATATAACGATTTCGAAATGAATTGAATATATAACGATTTCGAAATAAATTGAATATATAACGATTTCAAAATGAATTGAATATGAGACAATTTCGAAATGAATTGAATATAAAACGATTTCGAAATGAATTGATAAAATGATTTCGAAATGAATTGAATATATAACGATTTCGAAATGAATTGAATATAAAACGATTTCGAAATGAATTGAATGTAACGATTTCGAAATGAATTGAATATGAAACGATTTCGAAATGAATTGAATATATAACGATTTCGAAATGAATTGAATATAAAACGATTTCGAAATGAATTGAATATAAAATGATTTCGAAATGAATTGAATATGAAACGATTTTGAAATGAATTGAATATGAAACGATTTCGAATTGAATTGAATAGAAAACAAATTTGATTTGAATTGAATATATAACGAATTGAATTCGAATTGAATATATAATGGATTTGATTCAAATAGAATATATAACGAATTTGATTTAAGTAGAAAACGAATTGAATTTGATTCGAATAGAAAACCAATTTGAATTGAACTGAATAGAAAACCAATTTGAATTGAACCGATTTGAATTGAAATAGAAGTCGAAATTGTTTTTGAAACGAATTCAAAACTATTCATACAATTCGTTCTAAATAGAAATCGACGAAATATTTATTATATATACTATATATATAATATAATGGCTTGAATAGAACGCGCCGCGCCGCGGCAGTTCGTGAATTTCGACCATTTATTTCAAACGGACATTACGGGAGATCCGACCGTCGGATTCTCCTAAAACCGGAACCGTTGGGTTCGTATCGAAAAGAGTTTTCTAACGAATATTAGAAATTTGAAATCTAACGGTTGGATTTGGAGATACGTCCAAATCAAATTCGAAAAAGGTCGCTGTAAGTGCAGTTCGATGGCCATTGTTGGAAATCGACCGTACGGGCCTTGATAAAATTATTAAAAATAGTAATAATTTGTGTGAAATCATAAGAAATGATTTGGGAAAAATTGGGATGAAAAACTCCATATTTGTAAAGATAAAAATAGATTTTTATCGAAATGAACTAGTTTTGAACTAAAATTAAAACCGTTTATTTTCAAATAAACAAATTGGATTTGAAATGGGTTTTAAAGAGAATTGATTCATGGGTTTATCATGAACTGTGTTTTAAATAACACTAGTTCTTTAACCCGATAATAAATAGAATGTGATTTGGGTTTATCGTGAATTGTGTTTTAAATGACACTAGTTCTTTAACCTAGAAAAAGAAGTTTTAATGAATCAGCAATTAAATTGAAATGGGAACTGATAATTTAAGTTATCAAATTTAGAAAATGAGCGAGAATGGAGTATCACCAGTTTTGCTCCAAAGCGATAGATAAATCTTAAATCAGATTGAACGTGTAATGGTAATTAATTTTACCGATAACACTGTGGTATTAGATATGGAGTATTACCAGTTTTGCTTCATGGGATGAATAGGTTGGGATTGGGAAATAAAATAAATAATTACTTCGATGTGGTTCGCTAATCTCGACTAGTTTGAAAAACCAAAATTTGGTTTAATACGACATCCAAAGGAAGATTAAAGTCTAAATTTTAAAGAATTTATCTTGGGTAAAATTAGTGGGAACCTTTCCCTAAGAATATGGATTGGGATGAGGCGTATGTTGTGTTTGTGTAACATTTGTTTTAAATATACGTGGGTTGTTCGGAAAGTGCGGGTTTACACCCATTCTGAATAACCGATTCGACGATATGTCGAAGATGAAGACGGTGGTTGAAGACCGGAAGTCTTCACATCGTTTGGATTATTACTGACGATCCTGATTGGGCTGTACACCTAAGAGGATGGAAATAGTTGGTGGTCGTCCAGACGTACTTGGAGATGGATGGATATGCGAGGAAAGTGCCTCCGGTTTCGTTCAGACCCAGAACGGACTTGTAAATGGATTGTGTGTCTAACATTGGATTTTATTCTGTGTTGATTGATTTCTATTAAATATACATCTGTTTGGCGGCGGAGAATTTATTCTTTTGCTTAACGCCCTTCTCTGAGACGTACGAGCTCAGAGGTTGTATATCGATGGACATCAGTCGCATGACATGAATTGCCTATGTGGCACGCTAAGATGCAATGATCAAGGCTTTTGTTGAAAAGCAGAGTCTTGTGGTTGATGATCAATGCACGGCCTACGTGGCAGCTTTGTGTATAACGTGAATTCGCGAGCCTCACACCTCGGCATGAGTCAAAAACGGGATACGGACTGCAGGGAGAGCACGACGTTTCTTTCTAGCTTTGGTGGTGTCAGTGACTTACCAGCCCTGACATTTATATACTTTTCACCTATGTGGTTGTTGGAATGCGAGGCGCCTCGATTATAGGTCTGTAAGGACCGGGAAATGTGTGTTCAGGAATAACTAATCCTCTAACGTAAGTGAGGACCGGCCCTGAAGATCCAGGGGTTGCCCAGAGTGCGTAACCCTGGGACATTTGCTAGAGTGTCTCGAACGCGGAGAGGAGCTTGCCCCTTGCCTCGACTCATGATGGAAATCCAATTTCCAATACGTGTATTTCGGCTTTATTTGTAGAGCCTAGTATGGCGACATAGTGGGATGGGGCACTCATGCCGTCTATGATTTTTTATTTATGATTGAAATTGTTTTGACACTATACACTTATTATAGTATCAAATGCTTTGTTTTAAACGTATCAAGCATGTTTGGCTATTATAAGGTAAAACCCTATCCTCCGGCATGCGTTGCATTGTGTGATGGGACCTGGGTCTTATAATAGCTTCATTTTTCGAAAAAGCATTGCGTTGTTTATTCTATGCACTGGTATTCTTGGGAGGAAACCCATTCCGTGTTATACGGCGTGGTCCCTTGAATTACTCTCTTTTAAAATAAAGTTTTAAATAACTGTTTTAGTTCTCACACCAGTCACATGACTGACCTGGAGTTTATTGTTTTAACCTAAACTCTGGGTGCCCCTATTTTCCGCACGGGCAGCTAGTAGTTTTGGTTTTGCAGATTTATATTCACAGGATCCTGGTTTACAGCTGGAATGATATCCGGAAAGCTCTGTATCCGTATATCACCTTCTAGTTGTGTTTTGTATATTTTTCCGCTGCTATGTAATTTATTGTAATCTCTGATATTTATCGAATGTAATTTATTCAATTATACTCTGTATATTCTTGTATCTGATGGAATTGTTGAAATAGCAATGAAATGTTCTTCCGTCTGCGTTCTGATTTGTTTTGTCCTCACAGTAATTCGTTCTTTCTCATCTCTTCGGAGACCGGGGAAGTTCGGGTCCCTACATTTGGTATCAGAGCTTTGGTGTACAGAGCTCGAGAACAAGACACATTAGAACCATACGAAAGAATTCATCAGATATTGGATTAGTAATATCCAATTAGAATGACTCGTTAGAGATGGGATCAGTAGTATCCTAGAACGAGTGTGAAGAGTATATTTTTTTCAAATGAAAACAATTTTGTTTTGCAATTTAAATCGTTTTATACGTATTTGAATATTTATTTATATTGAATGTGGACAATCGAGTATATAAAGATTTTGCATATACGCGTCATGAACGTATATTCGAAGTTTTAATATACTATATAGATATAGAATCTTACCCTAGGGGCCCGAAGATGATTCTGATGGTTGAGTACTCATCGTCAGAATTTATATTCGAGTGACGAAGGTGTGATATCTATATATTTCCATTTGACTGGTGTGAGAACCAAAACTTATATAGCTAGAACACATTGTTGTGAATTGGCATCAAAAACATGATTTTTTGTATGTGTATCAAAATTATGAATTTGAAACTCTAATCCACTAATTGATTGATGTTTGTGTTGTTTGTTGATTTGTTTGATAATTTTGAACCATTTTGCCTAATTGAACCAAATATTGAATTGTATTGAAATTGGTCGCATTTGATTGCATATACATATACTTACATTGAACAGGTCATAGCAAGGAGGCTAGAGCAGAGAATAAAATTTGTTTGCCCGACAAATAGGTACATGTTTACTACATAATTTACTGTTTTGTTTGGGTGATGATGATTTTATGAGCCTATTGGCAAGCCGCTTGGCTTTTTCTTTTTGAGATCAGAAGGCCTGTATGGCAATTTCGGGATTTTCCCGTGGCTCTTGGTGCAGGGGAGGTGATGGCGAAATTTTTCGAAAATTTAGGGTGTTAGCCAAATTTTTGAAGAATTTGAAAAATCTCAGAAACTGAAAAGTTGGAGAATGGAAGCCAAATCGAACGTACAGTTGATTAATCAAACCACTTTCGACTTTGTTCCTTTTCGGGGACGAAAAGTTTTAAGTGGGGGAGAATGTAACAACCCGAAAATCTGGGCCAGTTTAAATTTTTTATTTTGGCAATTTTAGCGAATTTTGAACATTTAAAATAGATTATTTTAAATAATATCGACGGGAAATTTATTTTGAATAGAATTCGACGTATATATTATATACGTCGTCGTTAGAATATAAATAATTATATATAATTATAAATAGAATTGAAAATGGCGCGGTAGTTCGATAATTCGATTTCAAACTTCAATTGAATGTACCGGGTGCAAAACAATCCGGATTTTAGCGAAACCAAAAACATTAGGATCTAATTGATAATATCTTTCCAACGAATCCAACAAATCAAAATTTCATAGCGGGAATCAAAAGATATGTCCAGTTGAAAATTCTGAATAGTCGCTATGGAATTCAGGTCCTTAAAAATGGACATTTTGCTAACGACCTCGGATTTCGACGAAACCACTTTTGTTGGGTCCGTGATGTCAAATTATTGCTAGTTTCCAAATTTCATAATTTTTCGAATCAATATGTGAGCGTGGCAAAGGAAAACGTGTTTGACCGGTTTCAGTTGATTTTAATCGACTGGAAATTGGCCATTTTTCAAACGGTCTCGGAATTCGACGAAACTAGTTTTATTAGGACCGTATCGTCAATACGAAGCTAGAAAATAATTTTCTGGAATTTTTCTAGTTAGTATGTGACCCCGGTAAATTGAAATGCGCGTTCAAAATTCAATATATAGAGTTATATGTTGATTTTGACGGAAACGGATCGGAAAGATCAAATCAGCTTGTGATACATATCCCATTGTGTTCGGAATAGGGGTAATTAGCTATGGACGACAGGCGGTGAGCCTCGTTTTGAAGTCGAAAATAAAAGTTGCTTTATAGTGAAAAAAAATTTAATATAAAATAAACTTTCTCTCTCCCTCCTCCTTAAATCACGTTGCCCCCCCCATTATCAATTCGATTCAACAGAAAATGAAAAAAAAAAAGGAAATCGACCGATTCCTCAGCGCGACCCCCCCCCCTTCGACGCCGATGCTGGCCACCGCCGCCTCGCCATGGATGGCACGCCTCCCTCAACCGCTGCCTCCCTCTCCGTTCCCTCTCATCCTCCTCTCGATCTGGATGCGCGAGACCCCCAATCCCCAACCAACTGAAGACCGCCGCGCCCTAGGGCCCACTGCCCGGCCACCGACGCTGAGAGGTGTCGCCTTCCCCCTCTGGAACCTCCAGCAGCGAATCCGCTCCCCCTTCAACCCAATGACGCCGGTAAACTTCTAATTACTTATTTAATTTTGTTTAATTAATGAAATTGGTCTTAGAAAGATTTTTAAATCGGTTTAATTACATATGTATGCGATGTTGAAATCAGTTTTAAAATAAAAAGCTATGATTTTCATTATCATAAAGTTGTGATTTTAAACATCATAAAGGTTTGGTTTTTAACTTGATAAAGGATTTATTTATATATAAAGTTATGATTTGTTTGTATATAAAATGAGGAAAATATTAGAATTTTTGAATTAGAAAAGTTATGGTTTTTATGGGTATGAAGATGCGAGTTTTATCTATATAAAAATATGGTTCTATCATATGAATAACAATAAAAAGATCCGATTTTTCAAAGCGAAAAGTTAAAATTTTTATATAGTAAAAGACTAGATTTTTATATATGAAAATATATGATCTCTTAGTTTTGGTTATAAAAAGAAAGTTAGAATTTTATAAAAAGAAAGTTAGAATTTTATAAAAAGAAAGTTAGAATTTTAAAGGTATAGTTTTTATCATAAGATGAAAATATTTTTAGAAGTATAAGGCGAGATTTTTATATATTGAATAGCAAAGTAAAAATTCGATTTTTATATATTGAATAGCAAAGTAAAAATATGATTTTTATATATTGAATAGCGAAGTAAAAATTCGATTTTTATATGTGTAGAGTATACGGGCAACGAAGGTGATAAAAAGGTGAAAGCGATGAAGATTTCTATAAATGAAGTGCCGTGGAGTTAGGATAGCTATTGGTGAGAATTTCTCACTCTTCAATTTCTTTTCTAGTTATATATATATACTAGGATGCAGACGGTGCTTAGTAGCACCCGACACAATCGTCCACAGATCATGGACTTGTTTGTTTGGTTGCATAAATTAGTTAGATGATTTGATTTGAATTTGGTTGTTTGGTGAATTTGATTGATGTGTGAATGGCGTGGGCCTTCACTAGACCGGGGATAAGGCTAGGCCTTGTCCCGTTTCTAGTATCGTGCCGTTATGCCGCCGGAATTTTCTAAAATAAGTTAGAAAAATAAAAATATCATTTTTATTGTGTAAATGAATAATAGAAATTCATGTGTTGGAATAAAATGTTTTATCGTTAAAAATATAATTTTTAACGTGAATATGAATATAGTAAATGTGAATAAATAAATATTCATTTACAAACCGGACGGTTTGTTTATGTACACTGATTTGACTGACATTGATTGGGACGATAAATTTTACACATCGCCCAACTGCACAAATAAAATCTGTGTTTGATTGTTTGAAACCCCACACGGGTGTTGGGATGAAATTTGAAGTTCACTCATCCTGATTGATTAAATATGTCGATCGATTGATTGACAGGCTGTTATAAGCGTTAGATATCTATATTTGATGCTTATACAGTGTAGTGCACTTTGGATGATGGTTGATTATTTATCATTGCTATTATATGCTTGTGTTGAATGGAATCCATATAATTAACATTATATGGTAATTGATTGGGCCTCATTCCAATTTAGAAGATAAAGAATATTATAAAATAAAGGTTCATGTGTTGACTGTACTCATCCGTTGAGATTAGTCATGTGTTGAACGAAATATTTTAATAATAAAATTTACTTCTTTATCAATATAAAATAAAGGTTCATGTGTTGACTGTACTCATCCGTTGAGATTAGTCATGTGTTGAACGAAATATTTTGACAATAAAAATTATATCTTTATCATTATAAAATAAAGGTTCATGTGTTGACCGTACTCATCCGTTGAGATTAGTCATGTGTTGAACGAAATCTTTTAAAATAGAAATATTTAAAATAGAAATATTTTAAAATAGAAATATTTGAATAGGAAATATTTGAAAAAGAAATATTTGAAATAGAATATTTGAAAATAGAAATATATGAAGCCGTATTGATTAGATTGACGCCATTTAGACGTGAACGATATTTATATCGATTTTACTCATTTTAAAATGAATATTGAAAAGTGGTTTCGAAATCGCATATTTTGAAATGAAATTTGAATTAAATTGAATAGAAAACCAATTTGAATTCAATATAAAACGATTTCGAAATGAATTGAATATATAACGATTTCGAAATGAATTGTATATATAACGATTTCGAAATAAACTGAATATAAAACGATTTCGAAATGAATTGAATATATAACGATTTCGAAATGAATTGTATATATAACGATTTCGAAATAAATTGAATATATAACGATTTCGAAATGAATTGAATATATAACGATTTCGAAATAAATTGAATATATAACGATTTCGAAATGAATTGAATATGAGACGATTTCGAAATGAATTGAATATAAAATGATTTCGAAATGAATTGAATATATAACGATTTCGAAATGAATTGAATATAAAACGATTTCGAAATGAATTGAATATAACGATTTCGAAATGAATTGAATATGAAACGATTTCGAAATGAATTAAATATATAACGATTTCGAAATGAATTGAATATAAAACGATTTCGAAATGAATTGAATATAAAATGATTTCGAAATGAATTGAATATGAAACGATTTCGAAATGAATTGAATATGAAACGATTTCGAATTGAATTGAATAGAAAACAAATTTGATTTGAATTGAATATATAACGAATTGAATTCGAATTGAATATATAACGGATTTGATTCAAATAGAATATATAACGAATTTGATTTAAATAGAAAACGAATTGAATTTGATTCGAATAGAAAACCAATTTGAATTGAACTGAATAGAAAACCAATTTGAATTGAAATAGAAGTTGAAATTGTTTTTGAAACGAATTCAAAACTATTCATACAATTCGTTTTAAATAGAAATCGACGAAATATTTATTATATATACTATATATATATAATATAATGGC
The DNA here is from genome assembly GCA_030737875.1 of Allium sativum. Lineage (NCBI taxonomy): Eukaryota > Viridiplantae > Streptophyta > Magnoliopsida > Asparagales > Amaryllidaceae > Allium > Allium sativum. The sequence continues at coordinate 971,171,410 of CM060915.1, read as the reverse complement.
TTGAATAGAACGCGTCGCGCCGCGGCAGTTCGTGAATTTCGACCATTTATTTCAAACGGACATTACGGGAGATCCGACCGTCGGATTCTCCTAAAACCGGAACCGTTGGGTTCGTATCGAAAAGAGTTTTCTAACGAATATTAGAAATTTGAAATCTAACGGTTGGATTTGGAGATACGTCCAAATCAAATTCGAAAAAGGTCGTTGTAAGTGCAGTTCGATGGCCATTGTTGGAAATCGACCGTACGGGCCTTGATAAAATTATTAAAAATAGTAATAATTTGTGTAAAATCATAAGAAATGATTTGGGAAAAATTGGGATGAAAAACTCCATATTTGAAAAGATAAAAATAGATTTTTATCGAAATGAACTAGTTTTGAACTAAAATTAAAACCGTTTATTTTCAAATAAATAAATTGGATTTGAAATGGGTTTTAAAGAGAATTGATTCATGGGTTTATCGTGAACTGTGTTTTAAATAACACTAGTTCTTTAACCCGATAATAAATAGAATGTGATTTGGGTTTATCGTGAATTGTGTTTTAAATGACACTAGTTCTTTAACCCAGAAAAAGAAGTTTTAATGAATCAGCAATTAAATTGAAATGGGAACTGATCATTTAAGTTATCAAATTTAGAAAATGAGCGAGAATGGAGTATCACCAGTTTTGCTCCAAAGCGATAGATAAATCTTAAATCAGATTGAACGTGAAATGGTAATTAATTTTACCGATAACACTGTGGTATTAGATATGGAGTATTACCAGTTTTGCTTCATGGGATGAATAGGTTGGGATTGGGAAATAAAATAAATAATTACTTCGATGTGGTTCGCTAATCTTGACTAGTTTGAAAAACCAAAATTTGGTTTAATACGACATCCAAAGGAAGATTAAAGGATAAATTTTAAAGAATTTATCTTGGATAAAATTAATGGGAACCTTTCCCTAAGAATATGGATTGGGATGAGGCGTATGTTGTGTTTGTGTAACATTTGTTTTAAATATACGTGGGTTGTTCGGAAAGTGCGGGTTTACACCCATTCTGAATAACCGATTCGACGATATGTCGAAGATGAAAACGGTGGTTGAAGACCGGAAGTCTTCACATCGTTTGTATTATTACTGACGATCCTGATTGGGCTGTACACCCAAGAGGATGGAAATAGTTGGTGGTCGTCCAGACGTACTTGGAGATGGATGGATATGCGAGGAAAGTGCCTCCGGTTTCGTTCAGACCCAGAACGGACTTGTAAATGGATTGTGTGTCTGACATTGGATTTTATTCTGTGTTGATTGATTTCTATTAAATATACATCTGTTTGGCGGCAGAGAATTTATTCTTTTGCTTAACGCCCTTCTCTGACACGTACGAGCTCAGAGGTTGTATATCGATGGGCATCAGTCGCATGGCATGAATTGCCTATGTGGCACGCTAAGATGCAATGATCAAGGCTTTTGTTGAAAAGCAGAGTCTTGTGGTTGATGATCAAAGCACGGCCTACGTGGCAGCTTTGTGTATAACGTGAATTCGCGAGCCTCACACCTCGGTATGAGTCAAAAACGGGATACGGACTGCAGGGAGAGCACGACGTTTCTTTCTAGCTTTGGTGGTGTCAGTGACTTACCAGCCCTGACATTTATATACTTTTCACCTATGTGGTTGTTGGAATGCGAGGCGCCTCGATTATAGGTCTGTAAGGACTGGGAAACGTGTGTTCAGGAATAACTAATCCTCTAACGTAAGTGAGGACCGGCCCTGAAGATCCAGGGGTTGCCCAGAGTGCGTAACCCTGGGACATTTTCTAGAGTGTCTCGAATGCAGAGAGGAGCTTGCCCCTTGCCTCGACTCATGACGGAAATCCTATTTCCAATACGTGTATTTCAGCTTTATTTGTAGAGCCTAGTATGGCGACATAGTGGGATGGGGCACTCATGTCGTCTATGATTGAAATTGTTTTGACACTATACACTTATTATAGTATCAAATGCTTTGTTTTAAACATATCAAGCATGTTTGGCTGTTATAAGGTAAAACCCTATCCTCCGGCTTGCGTTGCATTGTGTGATGGGACATGGGTCTTATAATAGCTTCATTTTTCGAAAAAGCATTGCGTTGTTTATTCTATGCACTGGTATTCTTGGGAGGAAACCCGTTCCGTGTTATACGGCGTGGTCCCTTAAATTACTCTCTTTTAAAATAAAGTTTTAAATAACTGTTTTAGTTCTCACACCAGTCACATGACTGACCTGGAGTTTATTGTTTTAACCTAAACTCTGGGTGCCCCTATTTTCCGCACGGGCAGCTAGTAGTTTTGGTTTTGCAGATTTATATTCACAGGATCCTGGTTTACAGCTGGAATGATATCCGGAAAGCTCTGTATCCATATATCACCTTCTAGTTGTGTTTTGTATATTTTTCCGCTGCTATGTAATTTATTGTAATCTCTAATATTTATCGAATGTAATTTATTCAATTATACTCTGTATATTCTTGTATCTGATGGAATTGTTGTAATAGAAATGAAATGTTCTTCCGTCTGCGTTCTGATTTGTTTTGTCCTCACAGTAATTCGTTCTTTCTCATCTCTTCGGAGACCGGGGAAGTTTGGGTCGCTACAATCGGTATAGATCGGCTTGCATACCTTCAGCTTGGATTCCATCTACAACTTATGCATCATTATGCTTTCGAAAAGCATCATCGCAAAGATGGAACTGCAAAGCCAAATCACCATCACCGGACTTGAGAATGAAGAACACATTGTTCTACAATTCAATCCAATATCATTTATATCGTCTAGTATAACCTAGAACCAGGTCCTCAGAACATGACATCCAATCCTATCTCATTTGAAATGGAAACTTCAAATAAAAGCTTTAACGGATGGTAATCAGGCTCTCATAAACAAAATGAATGTTTCTCTAAATGCCCAAGACAATCCCGCTCTTCCTCCAAAAGATTCATGTCCACCTTGAAGGGAATATGGATTCAATAGCTCCTGATCAAAATCAGCACAATGATATGGATTGTATCGGAAGTTGGACAAATGACAAAGAGGGAGCCAACGTCAAAGGCACCAATCTGCATGCTAGAAATCATTCCGATCGAAATACTCGAAATGTTGCTAAACCCACACAAGGGCAATTCCTCGATTTCTGAACCACGACGTATTGCCGAGGCAACGTTCCATTAAAGAAATTGAAAATTGGCCCTGCAGGACTGCACAACACTAAAGAGTATATCACATACATGAATGAACAGAACATGAAGGAAAATCAAGCACGCGGTGGCAATAAAAAGAAATAGGGCTTCTCTCCTAAAAGAGTTTCCATTCACCAAAAAGGTCCTTCAAACAAAATGTCCAAAGAAGTTCACTCCTCCTTCCTTACCTCATTGTAACAGCCTTGTGGTTCCTAACTACTTCCAATTCAATTATGAGTTGCGAATGAATCCAGCTAAGGCTATGCAAGAGGTGGGCTGCACATACCTTACTCTCTACTTAAAGGGCTCAGCGTCACTATGGTACACAAAGCCGCCGCATAAGTCCATATACCGGTTCTCTGATTCAACCAAAAAGTTCAAAGGGCTATTCTACCTATATGCTACCAAAGCAAAGGACGCTAAAGCGCTCTCGCCAACCGACCGGGTCAAGGAAGCAAGACTCGACCAGGGAGTGTAGCAACACTAAAGCTCGCTATCATGGCAAATAGTTCATGCTCAGATAAGCGAACCGGGAAGAGAGCTAATGGTCGCTCGGATACTCTGGAGAATAGCTCTGCGGATTCAGCAATTCTTACAGAGATAAAAGCAACTTTAAAGACCTACACTTTAAAAACTGTTGGTGGAGTTTAGATCCTAAAAGTTTGCCCGGTGACCAATTGCGACATTTCTGTGCATAATGCACTCTTCGTATCCCATGGGAAAACTTATGTATTCCCTTATAATTGTCAGGTATATTACTCAAATCAACCTTGCCCCACTATGAACTAGTAAAATCATGCGATTCTCTCCATGCATACAAACCATGATAATTCAAACACCGTCCATTGGATTATCCATCAAAGGAAGTGCTTCATGAGAGGTGGGGTCCAAGCCACTGTTTTTATAACCAAGATCGTTCGTTAAAATGAGCATCAAATTAAAAACCAGTGTCTTCCTCATGGAACGCTGCAACAGCATGCGGCACCCCATGGAGAAACTTGCCAAAAAGCGACATCCAACTATGAAGGTGGGGGAAAATATCCCATTCGAACCCCAGAGAATCTAAAACTACCCGGTTCCTAGGGCACAACATACCGTATCAAGATTAGAGGAGCTTGGTCAAATCATGGACACCATCATAAAACCAGGACCATGGATGGTTCAAATCATCCCCTATCTCGTCAATGGGAGAACCTAGCTGAGCCTGGTGATTATTGAAGTGCATCCCGATTGGGGTAACTCATTCACCCATTGCTCAAAACTCAAAACATCATTCACAGCGAAGGGTCAAACAATGAGAAAGTGTCATGGTAATCGAACTAGAGGGTCGTAAGTGTCATTGAATGGGCATCTTTACAAGAAATGGTTCCATGGCTAGCATATTACATTAACAAAAAGCTTACCAAGGCAAAGCTAAACTATCCTAAGTAGGAAAAGTTATCATATTGTCCGCTCGTCGGCTCAGGGAAGCTAAGGCCATACTCCCAAGCCCACTTTATCAAAGTTCTTACCGGTCAGCCGCTAAAGCAATTTCTCTTCCGCCCATATGCTTTGGGAAGATTATTAAAGTAGACTATTAAGCTTAGCCGATATGACATTACTTACCATCCTCTAAAAGAGCGGAAGCACATACATAGCCAAATAAAACCTGGTGGCCGCTATGGCACATCCCGACAAGGATAGCTCAAGCATCCGTTGCTTAATACCCAAACACCGTCCATAGTAAATATGAAGGTGTGAAGTACAAAGCCACAAACAGGGGGCTCCAGGAATTGAAAAATCAAATGATGTGACACTCCGACTACAAACAAAATTGTAAGTTTCACCGTAGGGGCACCTTCTTAATTGCAAGCTTTAGGGCCCTAGTTCTAACAAATCGCGATGAAAATCCGATAAATGAACTAGCGTCCGCCCCGTGAAACAACGCGACTCTGAAATCCAAAGACCTCCCCGAGGGGCACCTGGTTCATCGCCGATGCCATTAAGATATGGCTAGATAGCGATACAAACACCGGGTTTTCAAACCAAAGACATCCTCGAGGGGCACCTGGTTCATCGCCGATGCCATTAAGATATGGCTGGATAGCGATACAAACACCAAGGTACAAACCAAAGACCTCCCTGAGGGGCACCTGGTTCATCGCCGACGCCATTAATACATGGCCGGATAGCAATACAAACACCGGGGTATAAACCAAAGACCTCCCCGAGGGGCGCCCGGTTCATCTCCGACGCCATTAATACATGGCCGGATAACGATACAAACACAGGGTTTCTAGAGACCTCTTTGGATGCTTCCACTCAGATGCTGGATCTTCCAAATCCAGCTATTGATTCTGGGTCTTCCAAACTCAGTTACTGATGGACCCAAAGACCTCTTCGTAGGCGTCCGACAAGTTCAACATGTGTCTGAACTATTTAGACTCACCGAACAACGGATTCAAAAACCTCTTCGAGGGTGTCCGATCATAAGCCCGGTCCTCCAAATTCGGTTAGTGACGGACCCAAAGACCTTCTCGAAGGTGTCCGACAAGTTCAACAAGCGTTTGAATTATTCAGACTCAACGAACAACGGATTCAAAAACCTCTTCGGGGGTGTCCGATCACAAGCCGGGTCCTCCAAATTCGGTTAGTGACGGACCCAAAGACCTTCTCGAAGGCGTCCGACAAATTCTACAAGTGACTGAATTATCCAATCACAACGAATAACGAATTTACAAAGACCTCTTTTGGAGGCACAAAAACCAAGACCTCCCTGAGAGTATATATTCAAATCTAATCTCCGAAGGACTTGAATTGCTAGGAATCCTTGGATCATGAGCCCCAAATACGAAGGCAAAAGCACTTGACTTCCAAATATAGTCAGTCTTGCACAACCTTAAGCCGGTAACGAACTTTGGTATGGGGGCAACACTACCACATTGAAAAAAAAAATCAATGCTTGGAAAACATACCATAAGCTCGTCACGACACTGCAGAAACCAAAAGACGTATACTTAGCAAAGAATCGAACATATGGAAATGCACAAGATAAATTACAACAAAACATAAGCATTTCTATATTATTTAATGAGTTGTGTATACAGTCCAAAAGCAAAGGTTGATAATCGCACAATATCTGGTCAAAAAAAACATGCTCTCTCTCTTTCTCAAGTTCCATTGATTCTAGCTTTCAAAAAGAAAATTTTTAACTCATGAGAAGCAGTTTATTCCTGCAAACTAGCATTGACTCGCTGCTCCGCGACTAATCTATTCTCAGTTGCTCTTTGAGCTCATTGAGCACATTCAATTTGGTCAATCAACGTGACCTTCTTCCGCTTACAAAAAGAGAATCACAGCCAAGGGTATAGAAGGATCCAAACATTTTCTCAAATGGGAACTTCCTGATGAAATTTTCCAATACAACTTCCCCGTCAGAGACCGGGGAATCTAATGCTTTAAGCATAGAGCGGGACGCAAAAGAAAATTCCTCTAAAAGGAAAAGATTGAGTGCATAAAAGTAGGCCAGATTCAAAAAGGAATCTTTCTGTGGTTCCTAGACATATCAGCATGCTCAGAAGCTCTAAATAAGCTAGTAGAAGCAAAATGATTTTGCCAATAAATTAGAAGCTTCTAGTGTAACAATCTGAATCAAGGAAAATCTGACAAAATCAATATGACTCGATACATCGACGAAGTCCATTGTGCTGGTAAAACTCAACCTTGGAAATTCAGCTAGGTAACAACGACCAGTTGCGAGCCTCATTAAGAAGAGAAGGTTGAAGTATCAGTCAAAATAAATCAGAAGAAATCTCTTGTGGAAAAGAATTTATTCGCTATGGACAGATTAAGAGTCTTTCAACACAAAATCTTCAATCGTATGTAACTCAAAGAACCCGATGATACTCTACTTCAAACCCAAAATTAAATAATGCTTAAAAGTCAAATATGCTAATATGACATAATCCCATAGAGTGATATCACTTCTCTAGGAATTGAGGCTAGTATCCATCAACGATATCGACATGAGTTATATAAAAAAAGGGATAAGCAATAATCATGCGCTAAGATAAGTAGTTGTGAAGCAAAGATTCAAAAGTTTTGTCTAGCCCGGGATGATCTATAATACCAAATATGGTTGGAAGAGACAACAGTATCACAAGGCTGCAGTGTACAACAGAGCGTCCCGAAATATAAAAAAAGCCAGTATGAGCAAATGCGGGAATAACGCAAGAAGCGACTCATTTCTATGTGGCATTTAATTCCAAGATTGCGCTTCAAATTCATGGTTATTAGAATGGATGTCGCAAAGCTTAAAATCTGATGCCAACCCAATACAACTTATTAAGCGATGCACATAAGCTACTCAGTTTCCCGAAAATCTTGCGATTATGGTCACCCAAAAGGATTGGCAGAGAACATGAGTCATGTTGACTGGGGCATCGCTAATAATTGAGTAGGGCAGGCCAAATTCGGAATCCCATCAGACAAATTTTCAGGTGCACACATTCCATAAATATCGAATCTAATACAATGATAATTCAAAAGATAATACTTAGAATTGGCAGTCCAAAACCGAGACTGACGAATCTCGAGTGTTATCGATAAGCAAATTAAGTGTATTATCAGTGTGAACTGTGTTCACCAAGTCATGAACTCCTAAATGAAAATAGCTACACATTGATAACACATTTCAATCTTTGAATAATCCTTATGATTTATCTCCTTTTACTGGACTAACCTGTTGTCATCTTGAGCAATTGACAATGAATTTGCCACCAAATGCGTACAAAAGCCCTTCATTACAGATTCTCTAAAAAGGTACTTATGCTAAGGGAAATCCTCTAATGGAATTGAGCCAGTGTTGCACCACTGTTCATCGACATAAGGCAAAAGATACATATGAAGCCTGTGTGTATCATCGACTGGTTCAAAAGTCATGTGCAAATTAAAACTAAGACTTCCAAGTCCAACCAAGTTGCTGCATCAAGATCAAAAGGCGAACAATCAGGATGACACCCCTCTAGCGAATTGTCAAGAGGATAAGGGATAAAGAAAATTTGATTCTCTCATAATCCAGAAACTGTAGTTATTCTAACATTGGAAACTCAGATAAAAGATCCATTCTAAGTAGAAGTGACCTATCTTCCAAATTGACAACTAGTCTTCTATCTGGCGGCACAAAGCATATATGCTCAACCGTTAAGTCAAGAGTTAGGGTAGCTCAGAGTTGATGAGTCAAGTCTTTAGAACAACCTGTAATTTTGGTGCTTTCACTAATCCAAAGCCTCAAAGTGTCCAGTAAATTAAAGCTCGGATAGTGCGTTGACATGAGGAAGTCCAGGACATATAAAAAGCTACGACTGAATTTCAACACAACAAACATATGTTTACCGAATATGAAGCAACTCAATAACAAAACACACTGCAGTTTCCGAAGTACATATTGCGAATTAATAATTCAATAAGGCTTCCGGGATTACAATCTCGATCATGATCTCCAATTTGGATTCTGCAAGTTATCAAAGTATCACCCAACCACTCCAAATTGCAAGTATGCAGCCTTCAGATACAAACTACAGTGTTTCAAGCCTCAAGCAGAATCCATGGAATCGAATCCAACAAAGTTTAGCAACACAGAAAATTCAATGACATACAAAGGCCCTAAAACAGGAAAATCTTCAATTAATGTGCATACTCAAACCGATATATGTTCAAATAACGGGATGAGTGTAACACCCCGTAATTCTGTAACACTAAGATTCACAAATCAAGGCAGAATTAAATCTTAAAATCAAAATCAAGGGAAACGAGCTGCGCCATTGCGTTCATCTCGGAATTCTGCATGAAAACGAGTCCGAATTTGCGTAAATCGGAGTCCGTATGAGGAAGATATGGCCTCCGGAAGATTCAGCGAAGTTCAAATTTCAAAACAGTTCAGAAAAGCGAATTCAAATTCAAAATCGGACCCAGCTTGGGCTGGACGGGAATTTTCCCGCCCAAGGCACCCAGGTCGACTGGGTAGTCGACCTGGGGGTCGACCTCCCTGCTTTTTCCAGCTTTCTGAACCTGGTTCGTTCTGATGTATTTGGTCACGTTTTCTGCCTAGGTTCGTCCGCCTAATCCTATATAAACAGCCCTAGACTCCTCCTCTATCCACAATTCTTTTCTATCCTTATGCTGCCTCTAAGAAAATATATAAATAACTAAAAATAAGAAGATAATACGAAAATCCAAGACAAGGTTATGCTGCTCAAGTAGAGATTCGAATCAAGATTAAAGCTTCAAGATAAGGATCAAAGGCTAACGTCGCACGAATCATAGCAACGCCATCTTTCTTTTCTAATCTAAATCTCTGTAAGTCAGTTACTTTTTAGATTTGAACGTTTCTCTCTGTTCGTGACATGAAATTAAAGGAATAAAAGAATATGCCAAATCTTTCTATTCGAATCTGTGCCTACATCTTTGGACTTAATTAAGAACTATTATGGTTCGATGACCGATAAGACTGTGACTATGAAACTATGGACCTTAAAACCATATGCCTCTTTGACTATGAACATTGCCTATGCCTATGGACATTGCCTATGACTATGGACATTGCCTATGACTATGAACATTGCCTATGACTGTGACTGTGACTATGAGAATTATTTCCTTGACCATGAACACAAGCCTATGCCTTTGATTTGGAAACATAAACTATTGCTTATTACATAACAAGAACAACTGTGATTCATGACTAGGGAAGTGCTGCTTAAGTTTTGTGACTGTGAAATTGGGTCTAAACCTGATTTTCTATTCTGTCTATTCTTGGTTTTCTTTGGTTTTAGACCTTGGTAATTTACCTATTAAGTTAGGTCTACCCATGTTCTTGAACCTACGTCTCTATTCTGTCTATTCTTGGTTTTCTTTGGTTTTAGACCTTGGGAATTTACCTATTAAGTTAGGTCTACCCATGTTCTTGAACCTACGTCGTTATTAAACCCTTTTTATGTCAATAGATTTTCAGACCTATAGGCCTTCGATGTTTTAGATCAATTTCAGTGAAATTCGTTAGGTCTGTAATTAGTAAATTATCATTTTATGCCAGTTGTTATGTCTATCTTTTTCATAGCATCTCTGGTTCATTCCCTATTTTCTACGAATCTAGATTTATCTATAATCTAGATTGAATCACGATTATACGAACGGTGGGGATACGATTTGGGCAAAATATGAAATTTACTAAAACATAGTTATAAACTTGGAAATTGGCATAAATTGGGAACATGTATTATGGCATGTTCATAGAAATTCAAATTGGATAAATTTAACGTGAATTATAGGATGTGTAATTTGGATCTAGTATTGACTTGTAAATCTAACATTTACATGAACCGTGAACTAGAATAATAAGTCTAGTTTGACATGAACTGTAATTAGAACGTTAAATCAGAATTGGATTAGCTAATTTGGCATAATAGGTGTATTGGCATAAATTTGAAATTGGCCATAATAGGGAGTAATTGTCAGGTTTAGAAAAATCATGGTTAGTGACGCTTAATTTGGTATAGTTTACATACCAAAAAGGCATAAATATGATTTAGAGGGGGAAATGGGCCATAAGAATGAATGTTGACAATTTACATTAAAAGAGAAATTAAGAAATAAGTAAATTAGGAATAATTCACTTATAGAATTTGTCCTAAATGAGAAAATGTAAATTTAGACAAATTAAAGGTTTATTAACGACATCTCTTTTAATAACACGCCAGAAAGTTCTAGGGTGACAGAGAGGATAGTGTCTAGGCTTGGGTTTGGAAAATACAAGTTTCCTGCTCTCCCTGGCTATCCCTAACTGCTTCGACGGACAGGATGGTTACTTTCAAAACATGATTTGAAAATTAATCAAAACCCTTTGAACTTAGAAAACACGAATAGGCCTAACCCGAGGTTAGACTGAGTTGCAATGTAAACCTACCCGGAACCAACCGGCACATCCAGTAATCGCAACAATATCTGTCTAATGTGAATGGTCGCGGCTTTAATCTATTTAATTAAAGCTAGAACAAGAATGGTAGGGTTAAGTTAACTAAGACACTTAACCAATTCAACATGATAACCAGACCGGTGGGTGGGGTTAGGTCCATACTGAAACTTAACACAGTTAAGTTAGAATGGGAGGGCTAAGTCCATAGGGACACTTAACCAAACTCATGGTAACAAGACAATATTTGTAGGGGTTAAGTAACTAAGAAAACACTTAGCCAAATTAACATGTTAACTAGACTAGAAGGTGGGGTTAAGTAAAGTTAACACACTTAGCCAAATTAACATGTTAACTAGTCTAGAGGTTGGGGTTAAGTAAAATTTAATACACTTAGCCAATTTGATATGTTAGCTGGACTAGACCGTAGGGTTAAGTAAACTTGAGCACTTAACAATCAGATTGTGATAAAGGAATAGGGTTAAGTCTAAAACATGAAGGGATGATACTTAACCATTAATAACATGTTAGTTAAAACAGACGGGCAAGGTTAAGTTAAAAGGAACACTTAACCAATACAGGGTGAAGGGGTAGGGTTAAGTAATAAGAAATACTTAACCAATATAACTTGGTTTGAGGTAGGGTTAAGTCAACATGAATTACTGATGACACTTAACCAGTTTAACAGGATAAATGAAGAGGGTTAAGTTAGCTTGAATTGACTAATGACACTTAACCAATCCAAGTTGACGGGAAAAAGAACTAAGTAGTAAACCTTAGTTAAAAGAAGCTAAGTAGTAAACCTTAGTTAAGAAAACAATGATTCTGGAAACTAAGTGGTAAACCTTAGTTAGTAGAACTAAGTAGTAATTCTTAGTATAACACGGGAAGGAGCGAATGTCCGTTTGAGTAAAAAGAAGGCTCCAACGAATTGGGTTACGAAGCCCGAGGCTTCGAGGAGATGTGAGGGTACTCTTGGTATCCCTCTGTGAGGCTGCAAATGATCCTCCTGGGATCACAGAGGTTAAGGTCTGCGTAGAAGAATCAAGGGTATGCCTTGGTTGCAATACATGGCAAACTAAAGACTAGGATGGACCGGCGTGATTCGGCGAGAAAACGGTAGCCCTGTGATAGCAACTCGTCGTCTACCATCCATCTTCAGTCAATCGAGATACGTGAAGCGGAAAGGCGGAGAACTCCAAAAGACCATACACTTGCTATCTAGTTATGGGTGAGGATGGCCATAGGATAGTGGGGCACCGTGGGCCTGCGTATAGTTCTCATTTTTTCAAGGTGTGCCTTTCATTAGTTGAGGGAGGGGTCAAGTGGGACCATAGCCACTGGAATAAAAACAGACCTTAGCATCTGCACCGACAGATATCTGAAAGCTCCCGACCGAGTTCTGTGTTTTCTTGAGTTGCCCTGCCACAGGACTCGGACCGCACATTACAGGACATGTGCATCTAGACAAGCGATAGCGATTCGCGATACATGCATAGGGAAGTATAGGAACATATACCACTCTAGGTAATGTGTCCTAGACTTGGGGGCATCATTCGACAGGTAGCATAATCCCTAGTTGGACTAGGTGGCATAAACCCTGAATCCGAGAAGCGTTCAGCAGATAGCGTAAACTCTAGTTGAAACTAGAAAGCACTTGATAGAAAACCCTAGATTAGATCTAGGTAACAAATAATAAACGTATGCCGGAAGGCGATGGAAAATACAGGGATTGGGATCACATTATCGTTACTAGTTGGAACACTAGCTAGGTGGTGCAGAGATATAGTAACCAGTATAACAAGGAAATAGCGAAGCGGCGAAAGTATTAGAGCATATCCAGTTTATCTTATCTTAGCATATCTTGTGATTACCTTGTCTAATCTTGCTGACCCTATCGTCATGGTGTTATCTTGTATTCAGTTAATTCATGTCGCTTTGTTTTTCCGTGTTCACATGCTAGAAGTTACTGAAGTTACTCAGGCTTTATGTCTGACTCTGTTTTTCTTTCGTCTTCTTTTCTTCCGTTTCCCCACCCCCCAGATAGTAAGGAAGGGAATAGTATAGCTCAGGTTAAGTTGGACTGTCACTCTTTCCCAAGCTTGAAGATTCTTGGACAAAGTGCTTTGGACTCTCCTTCTCGTTGCTATGGCTGGCTTATGCTACATTGGGGAATATAAATGTATTTTTATGCTTCTTTATTTTGTAAGACAGATGATACTATGATATTATAAAGAAATCGTTGTACAAACTATTTTATCAATAAAGCAAAGTTTTATTTTCCGCTGTTTAATTTCTGTCTGTCTTGTAATTTATCTGCATCTTTTACCTTAAAATGCTCCACAGAACTTAGTGCATTCCCTTTGTGAGTGACACTAACGGACGTGGGGTGTTACACGTGGTATCAGAGCTGAAGGTTACCAGATCAGATAAAGGATTTGAAAAATTATTTTCAAAACGGTTTTTAAAGAAGTATTTTCAAAAGAAAAGATTTGTTTTAAAAGGCATATTCCCCAAAGCCATACGCACTATCTTCTCTTCCTCTGTTTGAATTCTTGTCTCCTTCTTTCTTGAGTCTTTGGGGCTCCTGGCTTTCTGGGAGGTAACCTCATCGAAGGGCGAAGTAGTACCCGGCTTCCATCTATAACTGTAGTAGTTTCACCTGCGGTTAGTTTTCTTTCAAAGCTTATAGGGTTTTCTGTATGATGGAAGCAGCTTTCAAGGGATTTGTCAACATGACTACACACGGAAGAGGATGAGGAGTTTGGCTAAGGAGCACAACCCAAGGATGAGGAATTCATGGATGTAGATTTAGCTCACAAAGAAGGAAGGAATTATAAAACCTAAGACAAGAGGAAGTATCTTTACTAGGGTATGATAAGGCATATAATTAAGGACAAGGGCAAGAACGAGGAACAAGATTTTTAGAAGGGCAAGTACCTACTTTCGCCACCATGCGTACCTAGGAGAAAGGTAGTAAAGTTCTGATGGAAGAGTCTAGTTTTGCTATTCGTACTCTTTCCTATGGTTTTAGCGCTTCGCATTTGTTCATATCCACTTCCATAGTTGAGTCTCTGCACCATAGTACTTGTATAGTAGAAAGATCCCACTAGAGTCTCAAATCCAATTGGTGGTCCGACCAGTTTATTTTTGGTTAGTAGGGATTTGAGAATAGCTATCGAATTCGCTTATATCATCTCCCGTAGATCGTCTAAATTTGGCGGAGATATTCCTTGGGTGCTTGTCTGATATAGGAATGGCAATGGGGTGGGTTGGGGCGGGTTTCTCGTTCCCCAGACCCGACCCGGACTTTTTAAACCCCGCCCCAGACCCGCCCCGTAGACCCGGTGCGGGTCTGGAATTTCGCCCCGTACCCGAAACCCGTACGGGTCAGGGTAGACCCGACCCGCCCCACGACCCGATGATATTGTGTTCTAATGTACACAAATGTATATACTTATATTTTTTATCACTAAATGACAAATTATATACATATTATAATGAGTTCACAATGATAAGAGAATTTAATAAAATGAGTTGTAAAATAATAGTTCAAAATGTATGCATTCGTTATTATATGATTATCATTGATGTAACTTAATAATATGAAAATTTTATAGTTTGTTGATTGAAAAAAAAAATATTCAAGTTATAACCATGTATACCTAAGAAGATTAACAAGTAATCATTATTGTTATAAAGTGTTTTAATGATGTTTAAATCATGCGGGTCGGGTTGGGGCGGGTTAGTCGTGCCCCAGACCCGACCCGAGACCCGGACCTCCAAATGCGGGTCGCGGGTCTACCCGCCCCGAAGACCCTATGGGGCGGCTCTAAATGGGTCAAAACAGGGGCGGATCAAGCGGGTTTGGACCCTAGACCCGCCCCATTGCCATCCCTAGTCTGATATTGGTTTAGGCCTTTGGGGCTTGTACTTGAGGAATATCGAGTTCAATTAGGATGGTTTGCGTGAGAGATGAATAGTTTTGGCAGGCACTCTAAAAAGCACGTAGTGACCTTTTCGACCCTTATAGTTATGGCGTGATGGATAAGCTAAGAGGAGAGACCTCAAACCATCTTGGTATCATAATTAACATCTGTTTATTTTGGAAATGGAGGTCAGGAACTTCACAATCGTGAAGTTAAATTAGTTAAGATATAGTGGAGTAAAGCTCAAGAAGGCTAGATACTAGCATCATACCCTTTTCCTTAAGGGTGCATCCTTGATTTCTTTGTTTAGGAGCTTTACGCATATTTGTTTCTCTCTTTCCAAAGTATATCCTCTAGGTTGTATCTTCGATCCTTAGGTAGAAACTCCTTTGGATGTAAACATGTATTTGAAACATGTTATGGTTGAAGGTTGCTCGTGAATGCATATGCATACGTACTAGGCACTAGATCAAGTTCGGACGCTTTCATATTGCATTTACAGATATGTATTTGTTTGTAAGTTGAGCTTGATATGTTATCATATGGGTGTTGCATATGGATGAATGGCTATACACACATGTAGTATTTACGTAACTAAGGATACTTGCATACATGATTGGACGCATGGAACTGACATGATTCGCATTAAGGAGGTCAATTGAATCAGTAGACCGCCTGATTTTGCATTAGATAAAGACATATACACACACTATGCATATGAACATGAAAGCATTAGAAATCTTTTAAGGACAATGAATGCCTGTGATTGAATGGTTGAGTAGATGGGTGATTGGATGGTAGGACACATTCTTCCTAACTTGAAGATTTCGGGGACGAAATCCTTTTAAGTGGGGGAGAATGTAACACCCCGTAATTCTGTAACACTAAGATTCACAAATCAAGGCAGAATTAAATCTTAAAATCAAAATCAAGGGAAACGGACTGCGCCATTGCGTTCGTCTCGGAATTCTGCATGAAAACGAGTCCGAATTTGCGTAAATCGGAGTCCGTATGAGGAAGATATGGCCTCCGGAAGATTCAGCGAAGTTCAAATTTCAAAACAGTTCAGAAAAGCGAATTCAAATTCAAAATCGGACCCAGCTTGGGCTGGGCGGGAATTTTCCCGCCCAAGGCACCCAGGTCGACTGGGTAGTCGGCTGGGTGTCGACCTCCCTGCTTTTTCTAGCTTTCTGAACCTGTTTCGTTCTGATGTATTTGGTCATGTTTTCTGCCTAGGTTCGTCCGCCTAATCCTATATAAACAGCCCTACACTCCTCCTCTATCCACCATTCTTTTCTATCCTTATGCTGCCTCTGAGAAAATATATAAATAAATAAAAATAAGAAGATAATACGAAAATCCAAGACAAGGTTATGCTGCTCAAGTAGAGATTCGAATCAAGATTAAAGCTTCAAGATAAGGATCAAAGGCTAACGTCGCACGAATCATAGCAACGCCATCTTTCTTTTCTAATCTAAATCTCTGTACGTCAGTTACTTTTTAGATTTGAACGTTTCTCTCTGTTCGTGACATGAAATTAAAGGAATAAAAGAATATGCCAAATCTTTCTATTTGAATCTGTGCCTACATCTTTGGACTTAATTAAGAACTATTATGGTTCGATGACCGATAAGACTGTGACTATGAAACTATGGACCTTAAAACCATATGCCTCTTTGACTATGAACATTGCCTATGCCTATGGACATTGCCTATGACTATGGACATTGCCTATGACTATGAACATTGCTTATGACTGTGACTGTGACTATGAGAATTATTTCCTTGACCATGAACACAAGCCTATGCCTTTGATTTGGAAACATAAACTATTGCTTATTACATAACAAGAACAACTGTGATTCATGACTAGCGAAGTGCTGCTTAAGTTTTGTGACTGTGAAATTGGGTCTAAACCTGATTTTCTATTCTGTCTATTCTTGGTTTTCTTTGGTTTTAGACCTTGGGAATTTACCTATTAAGTTAGGTCTACCCATGTTCTTGAACCTACGTCTCTATTCTGTCTATTCTTGGTTTTCTTTGGTTTTAGACCTTGGGAATTTACCTATTAAGTTAGGTTTACCCATGTTCTTGAATCTACGTCGTTATTCAACCCTTCTTATGTCAATAGATTTTCAGACCTATAGGCCTTCGATGTTTTAGATCAATTTCAGTGAAGTTCGTTAGGTCTGTAATTAGTAAATTATCATTTTATGCCAGTTGTTATGTCTGTCTTTTTCATAGCATCTCTGGTTCATTCCCTATTTTCTACGAATCTAGATTTATCTATAATCTAGATTGAATCACGATTATACGAACGGTGGGGATACGATTTGGGCAAAATATGAAATTTACTAAAACATAGTTATAAACTTGGAAATTGGCATAAATTGGGAACATGTATTATGGCATGTTCATAGAAATACAAATTGGATAAATTTACTGTTAATTATAGGATGTGTAATTTGGATCTAGTATTGACTTGTAAATCTAACATTTACATGAACCGTGAACTAGAATAATAAGTCTAGTTTGACATGAACTGTAATTAGAATGTTAAATCAGAATTGGATTAGTTAATTTGGCATAATAGGTTTATTGGCATAAATTTGAAATTGGCCATAATAGGGAGTAATTGTCAGGTTTAGAAAAAACATGGTAAGTGACGCTTAATTTGGTATAGTTTACATACCAAAAAGGCATAAATATGATTTAGAGGGGGAAATGGGCCATAAGAATGAATGTTGACAATTTACATTAAAAGAGAAATTAGGAAATAAGTAAATTAGGAATAATTTACTTATAGAATTTGTCCTAAATGAGAAAATGTAAATTTAGACAAATTAATGGTTTATTAACGACATCTCTTTTAATAACACGCCAGAAAGTTCTAGGGTGACAGAGAGGATAGGGTCTAGGCTTGGGTTTGGAAAATACAAGTTTCCTGCTCTCCCTGGCTATCCCTAACTGATCCGACGGACATGATGGTTACTTTCAAAACCCGATTTGAAAATTAATCAAAACCCTTTGAACTTAGAAAACACGAATAGGCCTAACCCGTGGTTAGACTGAGTTGCGATGTAAACCTGCCCGGAACCAACCGGCACATCCAGTAATCGCAACAATATCTGTCTAATGTGAATGGTCGCGGCTTTAATCTATTTAATTAAAGCTAGAAGAAGAATGGTAGGGTTAAGTTAACTAAGACACTTAACCAATTCAACATGATAACCAGATCGGTGGGTGGGGTTAGGTCCATACTGAAACTTAACACAGTTAAGTTAGAATGGGAGGGCTAAGTCCATAGGGACACTTAACCAAACTCATGGTAACAAGACAAGATTTGTAGGGGTTAAGTAACTAAGAAAACACTTAGCCAAATTAACATGTTAACTAGACTAGAAGGTGGGGTTAAGTAAAGTTAATACACTTAGCCAAATTAACATGTTAACTAGTCTAGAGGTTGGGGTTAAGTAAAATTTAATACACTTAGCCAATTTGATATGTTAGCTGGACTAGACCGTAGGGTTAAGTAAACTTGAGCACTTAACCATCAGATTGTGATAAAGGAATAGGGTTAAGTCTAAAACATGAAGGGATGATACTTAACCATTAATAACATGTTAGTTAAAACAGACGGGCAAGGTTAAGTTAAAAGGAACACTTAACCAATACAGGGTGAAGGGGTAGGGTTAAGTAATAAGAAATACTTAACCAATATAACTTGGTTTGAGGTAGGGTTAAGTCAACATGAATTACTTATGACACTTAACCAGTTTAACAGGATAAATGAAGAGGGTTAAGTTAGCTTGAATTGACTAATGACACTTAACCAATCCAAGTTGACGGGAAAAAGAACTATGTAGTAAACCTTAGTTAAAAGAAGCTAAGTAGTAAACCTTAGTTAAGAAAACAATGATTCTGGAAACTAAGTGGTAAACCTTAGTTAGTAGAACTAAGTAGTAATTCTTAGTATAACACGGGAAGGAGCGAATGTTCGTTTGAGTAAAAAGAAGGCTCCAACGAATTGGGTTACGAAGCCCGAGGCTTCGAGGGGACGTGAGGGTACTCTTGGTATCCCTCTGTGAGGCTGCAGATGATCCTCCTGGGATCACAGAGGTTAAGGTCTGCGTAGAAGAATCAGGGGTATGACTTGGTTGCAATACATGGCAACCTAAAAACTAGGATGGACCGGCGTGATTCGGCGAGAAAACGGTAGCCCTGTGATAGCAACTCGTCGTCTACCATCCATCTTCAGTCAATCGAGATACGATAAGCGGAAAGGCGGAGAACTCCAAAAGACCATATACTTGCTATCTAGTTATGGGTGAGGATGGCCATAGGATAGTGGGGCACCGGGGGCCTGCGTATAGTTCTCATTTTTTCAAGGTGTGCCTTTCATTAGTTGAGGGAGGTGTCAAGTGGGACCATAGCCACTGGAATAAAAACAGACCTTAGCATCTGCACCGGCAGATATCTGAAAGCTCCCGACCGAGTTATGTGTTTTCTTGAGTTGCCCTGCCACAGGACTCGGACCGCACATTACAGGACATGTGCATCTAGACAAGCGATAGCGATTCGCGATACATGCGTGGGGAAGTATAGGAACATATACCACTCTAGGTAGTGTGTCCTAGACTTGGGGGCATCATTCGACAGGTAGCATAATCCCTAGTTGGACTAGGTGGCATAAACCCTGAATCCGAGAAGCGTTCAGCAGATAGCGTAAACTCTAGTTGAAACTAGAAAGCACTTGATAGAAAACCCTAGATTAGATCTAGGTAACAAATAATAAACGTATGCCGGAAGGCGATGGAAAATACAGGGATTGGGATCACGTTATCGTTACTAGTTGGAACACTAGCTAGGTAGTGCAGAGATATAGTAACCAGTATAACAAGGAAATAGCGAAGCGGCGAAAGTATTAGAGCATATCCAGTTTATCTTATCTTAGCATATCTTGTGATTACCTTGTCTAATCTTGCAGACCCTATCGTCATGGTGTTATCTTGTATTCAGTTAATTCATGTCGCTTTGTTTTTCCATGTTCACATGCTAGAACTTACTGAACTTACTCAGGCTTTATGTCTGACTCTGTTTTTCTTTCGTCTTCTTTTCTTCCGTTCCCCCCCCCCCAGATAGTATGGAAGGGAATAGTATAGCTCAGGTTAAGTTGGACTGTCACTCTTTCCCAAGCTTGAAGATTCTTGGACAAAGTGCTTTGGACTCTCCTTCTCGTTGCTATGGCTGGCTTATGCTACATTGGGGAATATAAATGTATTTTTATGCTTCTTTATTTTGTAAGACAGATGATACTCTGATATTATAAAGAAATCGTTGTACAAACTATTTTATCAATAAAGCAAAGTTTTATTTTCCGCTGTTTAATTTATGTCTGTCTTGTAATTTATCTGCATCTTTTACCTTAAAATGCTCCACAGAACTTAGTGCATTCCTTTTGTGAGTGACACTAACGGACGTGGGGTGTTACAATGAGCATGCTTAAACCAACATGTTGGTCAAGCATAACTAAACGATACGGTCAAGCACGGGTGATAATAACAGTTCGAGTAGACAAGATGGCAGATTGCCAGACTATGTCAGCAAGCTTCCAGATGATCAAATGTATGAAGGAAGAATGTATGAATCTCCTAACTTCCAGACCACTATATGTAATCTAGGAAGAGGAAGACAAATCGTCGAATATGGGCATCCAATGGAGTCTTCGGTGTCAGAGTTGACTGACAAAACAGGCAAACTTTGGGCCATAAAAGTCTACCTCATAATAAAGGATAAAATCCCTTAGAGAAGGGCGCCTATAATCAAAAATTTCTCGGATACATCGTAAACCTACATATGAGACTTTAAAACAATAGCATTTGAAATCCACAATCAGTTTTAGTCGATTAGTTGATTTTAATCGTTAAATGCGAATTCGAATTTGAATATCGTATTTGCATAGACAGTTTTCAGTGAGTTATGAACTGCTGGATAAAATAATTCTATGCAGACGCGTTATTCTATTCAAAATAAAATTCTCTATAATTCATTTCCTGATGATTAACTAATCCACTATTGATATGGACAGTCAATGGTGAGTATAAGTCCAAAACTGTGCAAGTGCTTGTTTTAGTTACAGAACAGGTGACAAAAATCGCATAAATTGGAAGCATGATTTTCTATAGCAAATAAAAAGCTACGACTGGATCTCAATACAAATTGTGTTTATTTCGAAGCCCGCATTTCTCGCAAGAGAAAAATACAAGCTTCGAGGGGCAAATGTTAACCCCGTTATTGAAACGCGGTTCAAAGAATAATGTTTCAAAACTGTTCAAGTCATTCAAACTTGACATAATTCAAGTCGTTCGGATATGACGTGAATCATACCATCCACACCAAACATATTCATGTCATAAAATGGTGTACACGACATGAGGTAAAGTCGTTAACACGACATGGGGTCATATCGTCAGAGCGACATGCAATGAAGTCGTTTAGTGCGCCATGGTAACCTCTATGTTCAAGCCGTGTTAATGACATGGTCATGACGTGCGGTTAGTACGAGCTAGGACAGCTGGAAGATAATAGATTGTGTAGCCCACACACAAAGCAATCCGCTACCATAAAGCAAGTCGTTTCCATTAGACAACTCGCCCCATTATTTCAAGACAATCAGAATAGAATATGCTAAATTGCTCACACGACTTGAGTAGCCAACAACAAGCCTCAATTCATAAAGGACAAAAAGCATGCCTCAAATTGATCATGCCACCTGTCTGTGTTATATCCATACCACATGCCACTATTTTGTTCATGTCGTGATGTAAAGAATAGAGAAGAGGGGCCATGTGGCATCTGTTATGTGCCAGAACAATTAAGCATGTCGTAGGTTCCTTCATGGCACATCATACCATTTCGCAAGGCCACATAATTCATGCCGCGTAACATAAAGTTAAAGCATGACATAAGGCGAGTCATGTCGTTACTCCCTTATATAATTAGCAGGTCATTGTTCACTTTAGTAAGACCATGTCGTATAGATAATGGTCATTCAAAGGTCGTTACCACATCATTAACCATGAGCCCAACCAAATCATATGTCATTAAGTCATGTTGTGAGAATAAAGTAAAGATGCTGGTTATCTTCAAGTCGTTCCAACAGATGTAATCAAATCACTTCAGCATGGCATCTCCAGTACGACATGATTTTCAAGACATATAAGGT
Source organism: Allium sativum (assembly GCA_030737875.1). Taxonomy (NCBI): domain Eukaryota; kingdom Viridiplantae; phylum Streptophyta; class Magnoliopsida; order Asparagales; family Amaryllidaceae; genus Allium; species Allium sativum. Next base: position 971,149,106 of record CM060915.1, on the reverse strand, counting down.
TGTATAATATAATACATCCAAAGCTAGTTAACACATCAGGGTGTTTGCATGTGAATGAATTATTCAAGGAATGAAACAAACTGTTCCACGCAAAGAGAGGCCATTTGTGCTGTGATAGCCCGTAACTTCCCCGGCAAGGAAAGCACGGATTACCTTGAGAAAACGACAAAATGGAACGCAGACAGAAGAACATTTCATTGTTATTACAACAATTCTATCAGATACAAGAATATACAGAGTATAATTGAATAAATTACATTCGATAAATATCAGAGATTACAATAAATTACATAGCAGCGGAAAAACAATACAGAACACAACTGAAAGTAATACACGGATACAGAGCTTTCTGAGCATCGTTCTAGCTGTAAATCAGGATCCTGTGAATATAAATCTGCAAAACCAAAACTACTAGCTACCAGTGTCAAAATTAGGGGCACCCCGAGTTTAGGTTAAAATAATAAACTCCAGGTCAGTCATGTGACTGGTGTGAGAACTAAAACAGTTATTTATCCTTATTTTCAAAGTTAGGTAAATCAAGGGACCACGCCGTATAACACGGAACGGGTTTCCTCCCAAGAATACCAGTGCATAAAACAAATAGCGCAATGCTAAGTAAAGAAAAATGAAGCTATTATAAGACCCAGGTCCCATCACACAATGCAACGCAAGCCGGAGGATAGGGTTTTACCTTATAACAGCCAAACATGCTTGGTACGTTTAAAAACAAATCACTTGATACTATAATAAGTGTATAGTGTCAAAACAATTTCAATCATAAATATCAATCATAGACGGCATAGCATCCCATGCTACTATGTCGCCATACTAGGCCCTACAAATAAAACCGAAATACACGTATTGGAAAGTTGGATTTCCATCTTGGTGGCTCCTGATTCGAAAGATCGATCGCGTAGTGCAATTCCCTACGGCTTACGTCCCAGCAAGAGAAAACACCGCTTACTCTATCCCTGAGCACTAAGCTCATCTCGGTCGACCGAATCCACGACACCACTAAGGTGCCCATCCACTAAAAAGCATACTGATCAAACCATCAGTTTACCACCATACCGGGGTGTGAGGCTCGCGAATCAACGCTATACACAAAGCCATGCTATATTAAAGCTGCGCTTTGATCATCATCCACCAAACTTTGCATTTCAACAAAAGTCTGGATCACTGCATCTCAGCATGCCACACTATCAATCCATATCGTACCACTGATTTCTGCCAATATATAACCTCTGAGCTCGTATGTGTCAGAGAAGGGCGTTAAGAAAGAGAATAAATTCTCCGCCGCCAAACAGATATATATTTAGCAGAGATCAACGAATACAATATAAAGGAATACAATGTCAGACACACCATCCATTTACAAGTCCGTTCTAGGTATGAACGAAACCGGAGGCACTTTCCTCGCATATCCATCGATCTCTATGTACGTCTGGACGACCACCAACTATTTCCCTCCTCTCGGGTGTACAACCCAATCCGGATCATCAGTAATTATCCTAACGATGTGAAGACTTCCGGTCTTCGACCACCGTCATCATCTTCGACTTATCGTCGAATCGGTTATTCAGAATGGGTATAAACCCAGCCTTTCTGAATGACCCATGTATAATAAAAAAATGTTACACAAACACAACATACGCCTCATTCCAATTCAGCAGTCACTAACCGTAAATCAGTAAGAGAGCAATTCCCCAAATATTAAACCCGAAGGCCGAAACCAACATCAGATCAATACCCAGGAAACCATTCTTCTTAACTAACCTACAGCTAGTTTCTAAATTTCACATTCTTAGGGAAAGGTTCCCATTAACTTTATCAAAGATAAATTCTTTGAAATTTATTCTTTAATCATCCTTTGGATATCATTTCAAACCAAGTTATGGTTTTCCAAACTAGTCGGGATTAGCGAACCACACCGAAGTAATTATTTATTTTATTTCCCAATCCCAACCTATTCATCCCATGAAGCAAAACTGGTAATAATACTCCATATCTAACACCACGGTGTTATCGGTAAATTTAATTACCATCTCACGTTCAAATCTAATTAAAGATTTAACTATCGCTTTGGAGCAAAACTGGTAATACTCCATTCTCGCTCACTTTCCAAATTTGATAATTTAAATTATCAATTCAAATTTCAATCAAATTGCAGATTCATTAAAACTCCCTTTACTGGGTTAAAGAACTAACGTCATTTAAAACACAGTTCATGATAAACCCAAATCACATTCTATTTATTATCGGGTTAAAGAACAAGTGTTATTTAAAACACTGTTCATGATAAACCCACAAATCAATTCTAATTCCGTTCCACTCAAATATATTAGAAATTCCGATTATTTAAAACCCCTTTTTAAATCCAATTTATTTATTTAAAAATAATTCGGTTTTAAATTTAGTCCAAATCTAGTTCATTTCGATAAAAATCTATTTTTATCTTTTCAAATATGGAGTTTTTCATCCCAATTTTTCCCAAATCATTTCTTATGATTTTACACAAATTATTGATATTTTTAATAATTTTATCAAGGCCCGTACAATCGATTTCCAACAGCGGCCATCGAACTGCACTTACAACGACCTTTTGCAAATTTGATTTGGACGTATCTCCAAATCCAACCGTTAGATTTCAAATTTCTAATATTCGTTAGAAAGCTCTTTTCGATACGAACCCAACGGTTCCGGTTTTAGGAGAATCCGACGGTCGGATCTCCCGTAATGTCCGTTCGAAGTCAATGGTCGAAATTTACGAACTGCCGCGGCGCGGCGCGTTCTATTCAGGCCATTATATTATATATATAATATATATTTCGTCGATTTCTATTTAAAACGAATTTTATAAATAGCTTTGAATTCGTTTCAAAAACAATTTCAACTTCCAATTCAAATTCAAATCAAAATTGAATTTTCTCTTATAATTTCGTTTTAAATTCATTTCAATTCAATTCAAATTTCAATTCAATTCAATTCGAATTTGTTTCCTTTTCAATTCAATTCAATTCAATTCGAATTCGTCTTCCTTTCAATTCAAATCAAATTCGTTTTCTATTCAATTCAAATCAAATTCGTTTTCTATTCAATTCAATTCAAATTCGTTTTCTATTCAATTCAATTCGAATTCGTTTTCTATTCAATTCAAATTCGATTTCCTGTTATAAATATTCGATTTTTATCTCTTTTCAATATTCATTGTAAAAACGAATATAATCGATATAAATATCGTTCATGTCAAAATAGCGCATCTCTAATCAACACGGCTTTATATTTTTCAATAACTTCGTTATTCTATTCAACAAATGAATCTATATTTCTTTCAATACATGACTCTATATTTTTGTCAACACATGACTAATCTCAACGAATGAGTACTGTCCACGTGTGACTATTTTTGTTATTTAATATATTTTATAAAAATTATGGTATCTATCGTTTGATTTTAAATCAGACTCCAACCGTAAATTAGTAAGAGAACGATTCCCTAAATATTGACCCCGTAGGCCGAAACCAACATCAGATCAATATCCAGGAGACCACTCATCTCATCTATTTTCCAGTTAATTTCTAATTTTATATATGATAAAGACGTAAATTTTATTGTTAAAATATTTCGTTCAACACATGACTAATCTCAACGAATGAGTACGGTCAACACATGAACCTTTATTTTATAATGATAAAGATGTAAATTTTATAGTTAAAATATTTCGTTCAACACATAACTAATCTCAACGAATGAGTACGGTCAACACGTGAACCTTTATTTTATAATGATAAAGATGTAAATTTTATTGTTAAAATATTTCGTCCAACACAAGACTAATCTCAACGGATGAGTACGGTCAACACATGAACCTTTATTTTATAATATTCTTTATTTTCTAAATTGGAATGAGGCCCAATCAATTACCATACAATGTTAATTATATGGATTCCATACAACACATGTATATAATAGCAACGATACATAATCAACCATCATCCAAAGTGCACTACACTGTATAAGCATCAAATATAGATATCTAATGCTTATAACAGCCTGTCAATCAATCGATCGACATACAACTAATTACTGGGATTGGTGTATGCCGTATTTTATCCCAATAACCGTGTGGGGTTTCAAACAATCAAACACAGATTTTATTTGTGCAGTTGGGCGATGTGTAAAATTTATCGTCCCAATCAATATCCTTCAAATAGGTGTACATAAACAAACCGTCCGGTTTGTAAATGAATATTTATTTGTTCACGTTCACGTTAAAAATTATATTTTTAACGACCAAATTATTTTATTCAACCTATGAATATTCTATTCGGTTCATTTATTAAATAAAATGATATCTTTATTTTTCTAACTTATTTTAGAAAATTTCGGCGGCATAACGGCACGATACTAGAAACGGGACAAGGCCTAGCCTTATCCCCGGTCTAGTGATGGCCCACGCCATTCACACATCAATTAAATCAATTTCCATTTCCCCAAACAATCAAATTCAACTCAAATAATCTAACTAATCTATGCAACCAAACAAACAAGTCCATGGTCTGTGGACAGTGGTGTCGGGTACTACTAAACACCGTCTGCATCCTAGTATATATTTCTAACTAGGAAATAAAAGTTAAAGTGTGAAGTTCTCACAGAGGGTTCCACTCCGCCGTGCTTTGCTGTTGAACTGCTGAATCATCTGAATTTGTTTGAAATTCCAATGCAGTCCTTTTTACGCTGTTCATAATAAAAATTATATTTTTATTGCTTCATTTCAATAAATAAAAATCATATTTTTAAATCGCCATTTTCAATATAAAGATTATATTTTTACTCTTTCTATAAGATAAAAATAATATTTTCATATTATCTAGTATATAAAAATCATATTTTTACAACTCTACTTTAATAAAAATCATATTTTTATTATTTTACATTAATAAAAATCCTATTTTTAAAACTCTACCTATATAAAAATAATATTTTCATATCTTCTACTATATAAACATCACATCTTTGTCTATATAAAGATCTCATCTTTATTTGTTGTTCATGTAGATAAAAATCAAATCTTTTTCAAATCGTATTTCATATAAAAACCGATTTTACATGCTCCTATAACCAAATACCTTAAATGAATAAGAGAAGTAAAAATAAAAATAAAAAAATAAAAATAAATATAAATATAAAAGGGCTTACAGTGGTTTAGGGGGTTGGAATGTTGGCGGCGCAAGGAGGAGGAGGGGAAAGTGGAGGCGAGGGTGGCAGGGTGCGGCGACTGGGGTGCGGTGGGCCCAGGTTGCGGCGGGTGTCTCGATTAGGTGAAGGGGAGAGAGACGTGAGAGGAGGAGAACAAGTAGGAGAGGGGGCTGAGGCTGGAGGAGAAGAAGGTGGAGGGGTAAGGGCGGAAGTCGATTGGGGGGCGTAGGAGGGTGCGACGGGGAAGGAAGAGGGCGGCGGGCGATTAATTTTTTTCTCCTTTTTTTTTTGATTTTCTATTTGAAGTCAACTGCAAAGTGGAGGGGGGTATAAGATAATAAATATAAATATATTATATTATTTTTAATTTCAAAAAGTTGACTTTTTCATACGACCTCTAAACGAGGCCCACCGCCTGTCGTCCATATCTAATTACCCCCATTCCGAACACAATGGGATATGTATCGTAAGCTGATTCGATCATTTCGATCAGTTTTCGTCAAAATCAACATATAACTCTATATATTGAATTTGAGCGCGCATTTCAATTTACCGGGGACACATACTAACTCGAAAAATTCCAGAAAAATATTTTCTAGCTTCGTATTGACGATACGGTCCTAACAAAACTAATTTCGTCAAATTCTGAGACCGTTAGAAAAACGGCCATTTTCCAGTCGATTAAAATCAACTGAAACTGGTCAAATGCGTTTTCCTTTGCCAAGCTCACATATTGATTCTAAAAATTATGAAATTTAAAATCTAACAATAATTTTACATCACGGATCCAACAAAAGTGGTTTCGTCGAAATCCGAGGTCGTTTGCAAAATTCCCATTTTTAAGGGCCTGAATTCCACAGCGACTATTTAGAATTTTCAACTGGACATATCTTTTGATTCCCGCTATGAAATTTCGATTTTTCGGATTCGTTGGAAAGATATTCTCACATAGGTTCAAATATTTTTGGTTTCGCTAAAATCGGGTTTATTTTGCACCCGGTACATTCATTTGAAGTTTGAAATCGAATTATCAAACTACCGCGCCATTTTCAATTCCTTTTATATTAAAAATAAAATAATTATATTCTAACGATGACGTATATAACTATACCCGTGCTAATTCTATTCAAAATAAAATTTTCATCGATATTATTTAAAATAATTCATTTTAAATATAGAAAATTCGCTAAAATTGTCAAAATAAAATTTTTAAACTGGCTCGCATTTCCGGGTTGTTACAATCTTCCCCACTTAAAACTTTTCGTCCTCGAAAAGGAACGAAGCCGAAAGTTGTTTAACAAATCAACTCAACTTTCATTCTTTTCTTTACGGCTTAAGTTCTTCAACTTTTCAGTTTCTAAAAACTTTTCAAATTTTTCAAAAATTTGGCTAACACCCTAAATTTTCGAAAAATTTCGCCATAACCTCCCCTGCACCGGGAGCACCGGGAAAATCCAGAAATCGCCATATAGTCCTTCTGATCTCAAAAAGAAAAAGAAAAAGCCAAGCGGCTAGCCAATCGGCTCATAAAATCATCATCACCCAAACAAAACAGTAAATTATAGTAAACAGGTACCTATTTGTCGGGCAAACAAATTTTATTCTCTGCTCTAGCCTCCTTGCTATGACCTGTTCAATGTAAGTACATGTATATGCAAGCAAATGCGACAAATTTTCAATACAATTCAATATTTGATTCTATTAGGCTAAATGGTTCAAAATTATCAAACAAATAGACAAACAACACAACCATCAATCTATTAGTGAATTAGAGTTTCAATTTCATAATTTTGATATATATACTGAAAATCTTGTTTTTGATGCCAAAGCACAACAATGTATTCTAGCTATATTTTGGTTCTCACACCAGTCTAATGGAAATATATAGAAATCACACCTTCGTCACTCGAATATGAATTCTGACGACGAGTACTCAACCATCAGAATCATCTTCGGGCCACTAGAGTATGATTCTATATCTATCTAGTATATTAAAACTTCGAATATACGTTCATGACGCGTATACGCGAAATCTTTATATACTCGATGGCCCAAATTCAATATAAATAAATATTCAAATACGTATAAAACGATTTAAATTTTAAAACAAAATTGTTTTCATTTGAAATATATACTCTTCATACTCGTTCTAGGATACTACTGATCCCATCTCTAACGAGTCATTCTAATTGGATATTACTAATCCAATATCCGATGAATTCTTTCGTATGGTTCTAATGTGTCTTGTTCTCGAGCTCTGTAAACCAAAGCTCTGATACCAACTGTGATAGCCCGTAACTTCCCAGGTAAGGAAAGCACGGATTACCTTGAGAACACGACAAAATGGAACGTAGACGGAAGAACATTTCATTGTTATTACAACAATTCCATCAGATACAAGAATATATAGAGTATAATTGAATAAATTACATTTGATAAATATCAGAGATTACAATAAATTACATAGCAGCGGAAAAAAAATACAGAACACAACTGAAAGTAATACACGGATACAGCTTTCCGAGCATCGTTCCAGCTGTAAATCAGGATCCTGTGAATATAAATCTGCAAAACCAAAACTACTAGCTGCCCGTGTCGAAAATAGGGGCACCCAGAGTTTAGGTTAAAACAATAAACTCCAGGTCAGTCATGAGACTGGCGTGAGAACTAAAACAGTTATTTATCCTTATTTTCAAAGTTAGGTAAATCAAGGGACCACGCCGTATAACACGAAACGGGTTTCCTCCCAAGAATACCAGTGCATAAAACAAACAGCGCAATGCAAAGTAAAGAAAAATGAAGCTATTATAAGACCCAGGTCCCATCACACAATGCAACGCAAGCCGGAGGATAGGGTTTTACCTTATAACAACCAAACATGCTTGGTACGTTTAAAAACTAATCATTTGATACTACAATAAGTGTATAGTGTTAAAACAATTTCAATCATAAATATCAATCATAGACGGCATAGCATCCCATGCTACTATGTCGCCATACTAGGCTCTACAAATAAAACCGAAATACACGTATTGGAAAGTTGGATTTCCATCATGGTGGCTCCTGATTCGAAAGATCGATCGCGTAGTGCAATTCCCCACGGCTTACGTCCCAGCAAGAGAAAACACCGCTTACTCTATCCCTGAGCACTAAGCTCTTCTTGGTCGACCGAATCCACGACACCACTAAGGTGCCCATCCACTAAAAAGCATACTGATCAAACCATCAGTTTACCACCATACCGGGGTGTGAGGCTCGCGAATCAACGCTATACACAAAGCCATGCTATATTAAAGCTGCGCTTTGATCATCATCCACCAAACTTTCCTTTTCAACAAAAGTCTGGATCACTGCATCTCAGCATGCCACACTATCAATCCATATCGTACCACTGATTTCTGCCAATATATAACCTCTGAGCTCGTATGTCTCAGAGAAGGGAATTAATCAAGAGAATAAATTCTCCACCGCCAAAAAGATATATATTTAGCAGAGATCAACGAATACAATATAAAGGAATACAATGTCAGACACACCATCCATTTACAAGTCCATTCTAGGTCTGAACGAAACCGGAGGCACTTTCCTCGCATATCCATCGATCTCCAAGTACGTCTGGACGACCACCAACTATTTCTCTCCTCTCGGGTGTACAGCCCAATCCGGATCATCAGTAATTAGCCAAACGATGTGAAGACTTCTGGTCTTCGACCACCGTCATCATCTTCGACTTATCGTCGAATCGGTTATTCAGAATGGGTATAAACCCAGCCTTTCTGAATGACCTGTGTATAATAAACAAATGTTACACAAACACAACATACGCCTCATTCCAATTCAGCAGTCACTAACCGTAAATCAGTAAGAGAGCAATTCCCTAAATATTAACCCCGAAGGCCGAAACCAACATCAGATCAATACCCAGGAAACCATTCTTCTTAACTAACCTACAGCTAGTTTCTAAATTTCACATTCTTAGGGAAAGGTTCCCATTAACTTTATCAAAGACAAATTCTTTGAAATTTATTCTTTAATCATCCTTTGGATATCATTTCAAACCAAATTATGGTTTTCCAAACTAGTCGGGATTAGCGAACCACACCGAAGTAATTATTTATTTTATTTCCCAATCCCAACCTATTCATCCCATGAAGCAAAACTGGTAATACTCCATATCTAACACCACGGTGTTATCGGTAAATTTAATTACCATCTCACGTTCAAATCTAATTAAAGATTTAACTATCGCTTTGGAGCAAAACTGGTAATACTCCATTCTCGCTTACTTTCCAAATTTGATAATTTAAATTATCAATTCACATTTCAATCAAATTGCAGATTCATTAAAACTCCCTTTACTGGGTTAAAGAACTAACGTCATTTAAAACACAGTTCACGATAAACCCAAATCACATTCTATTTATTATCGGGTTAAAGAACAAGTGTTATTTAAAACACTGTTCACGATAAACCCACAAATCAATTCTAATTCAATTCCACTCAAATATATTAGAAATTCCGATTATCCCTTTTTAAATCCAATTTATTTATTTAAAAATAATTGGGTTTTAAATTTAGTCCAAATCTAGTTTATTTCGATAAAAATCTATTTTTATCTTTTCAAATATGGAGTTTTACTGGGTTATTGATATTTTTAATAATTTTATCAAGGCCCGTACAGTCGATTTCCAACAGCGGCCATCGAACTGCACTTACAGCGACCTTTTGCAAATTTGATTTGGACGTATATCCAAATCCAACCGTTAGATTTCAAATTTCTATTATTCGTTAGAAAGCTCTTTTCGATACGAACCCAACGGTTCCGGTTTTAGGAGAATCCGACGGTCGGATCTCCCGTAATGTCCGTTCGAAGTCAATGGTCGAAATTTACGAACTGCCGCGGCCCGGCGCGTTCTATTCAGGCCATTATATTATATATATAATATATATTTCTTCGAAATCTATTTAAAATGAATTTTATAAATAGTTTTAAATTCATTTCAAAAACAATTTCAACTTCCAATTCAAATTCAAATCAAAATTGAATTTTCTCTTATAAATTCGTTTTAAATTCATTTCAATTCAATTCAAATTTCAATTCAATTCAATTCGATTCGTTTCCTTTTCAATTCAATTCAATTCAATTCGAATTTGTTTTCCATTCAATTCAAATCAAATTCGTTTTCTATTCAATTCAAATCAAATTCATTTTCTATTCAATTCAATTCAAATTCGCTTTCTATTCAATTCAATTCAAATTCGGTTTCTATTCAATTCAAATTCGATTTCCTGTTATAAATATTCGATTTTTATCTCTTTTCAATATTCATTATAAAAACGAATATAACCGATATAAATATCATTCGCGTCAAAATAGCGCATCTCTAATCAACACGGCTTTATATTTTTCAATAACTTCGTTATTCTATTCAACAAATGAATCTATATTTCTTTCAATACATGAATCTATATTTTTGTCAACACATGACTAATCTCAACGAATGAGTACTGTCCACGTGTGACTATTTTTGTTATTTAATATATTTTATAAAAATTATGGTATCTATCGTTTGATTTTAAATCAGACTCCAACCGTAAATTAGTAAGAGAACGATTCCCTAAATATTGACCCCAAAGGCCGAAACCAACATCAGATCAATATCCAGGAGACCGCTCATCTCATCTATTTTCCAGTTAATTTCTAATTTTATATATGATAAAGACGTAAATTTTATGGTTAAAATATTTCGTTCAACACATGACTAATCTCAACGAATGAGTACGGTCAACACATGAACCTTTATTTTATAATGATAAAGATGTAAATTTTATTGTTAAAATATTTCATTCAACACATGACTAATCTCAACGAATGAGTACGGTCAACACGTGAACCTTTATTTTATAATGATAAAGATGTAAATTTTATTGTTAAAATATTTCGTTCAATACATGACTAATATCAACGGATGAGTACAGTCAACACATGAACCTTTATTTTATAATATTCTTTATTTTCTAAATTGGAATGGGGCCCAATCAATTACCATACAAAGTTAATTATGTGGATTCCATACAACACATGTATATAATAGCAACGATACATAATCAACCATCATCCAAAGTGCACTACACTGTATAAGCATCAAATATAGATATCTAATGCTTATAACAGCCTGTCAATCAATCAATCGACATACAACTAATTACTAGGATTGGTGTATGCCGTATTTTATCCCAATACCCGTGTGGGGTTTCAAACAATCAAACACAGATTTTATTTGTGCAGTTGGGCGATGTGTAAAATTTATCGTCCCAATCAATATCCTTCAAATAGGTGTACATAAACAAACCGTCCGGTTTGTAAATGAATATTTATTTATTCACGTTCACGTTAAAAATTATATTTTTAACGACCAAATTATTTTATTCAACCTATGAATATTCTATTCGGTTCATTTATTAAATAAAATGATATCTTTATTTTTCTAACTTATTTTAGAAAATTTCGGCGGCATAACGGCACGATACTAGAAACGGGACAAGGCCTAGCCTTATCCCCGGTCTAATGATGGCCCACGCCATTCACACATCAATCAAATCAATTTCCATTTCCCCAAACAATCAAATTCAACTCAAATAATCTAACTAATCTATGCAACCAAACAAACAAGTCCATGGTCTGTGGACAGTGGTGTCGGGTACTACTAAACACCGTTTGCATCCTAGTATATATTTCTAACTAGGAAATAAAAGTTAAAGTGAGAAGTTCTCACAGAGGGTTCCACTCCGCCGTGCTTTGCTGTTGAACTGCTAAATCATCTGAATTTGTTTGAAATTCCAATGCAGTCCTTTTTACGCTGTTCACAATAAAAATTATATTTTTATTGTTTCATTTCAATAAATAAAAATCATATTTTTAAATCGCCATTTTCAATATAAAGATTATATTTTTACTCCTTCTATAAGATAAAAATCATATTTTAATATTATCTAGTATATAAAAATCATATTTTTACAACTCTACTTTAATAAAAAATCATATTTTTATTATTCTACATTAATAAAAATCCTATTTTTAATACTCTACCTATATAAAAATAATATTTTCATATCTTCTACTATATAAACATCACATCTTTGTCTATATAAAGATCTCATCTTTATTTGTTGTTCATGTAGATAAAAATCAAATCTTTTTCAAATCGTATTTCATATAAAAATCGATTTTACATGCTCCTATAACCAAATACCGTAAATGAATAAGAGAAGTAAAAATAAAAATAAAAAAAATAAAAATAAATATAAATATAAAAGGGCTAACAGTGGTTTAGGGGGTTGGAATGTTGCCGGTGCAAGGAGGAGGAGGGAAAAGTGGAGGCGAGGGTGGCAGGATGCGGCGACTGTGGTGCGGTGGGCCTAGGTTGCGGCGGGTGTCTCGATTAGGTGAAGGGGAGAGAGACGCTAGAGGAGGAGAACAAGAAGGAGAGGGGGCTGAGGCTGGAGGAGAAGAAGGTGGAGGGGTAAGGGCGGAAGTCGATTGGGGGGGGGCGTAGGAGGGTGCGACGAGGAAGGAAGAGGGCGGCGGGCGATTAGGTTTTTTTCCTTTTTTTTTGATTTTCTGTTTGAAGTCAACTGCAAAGGGGAGGGGAGTATAAGAGAATAAATATAAATATGTTATATTATTTTTAATTTCAAAAAGTTGACTTTTTCATACGACCTCTAAACGAGGCCCACCGCCTGTCGTCCATAGCTAATTACCCCCATTCCGAACACAATGGGATATGTATCGTAAGCTGATTCGATCATTTCGATCAGTTTTCGTCAAAATCAACATATAACTCTATATATTGAATTTGAGCGCGCATTTCAATTTACCGGGGACACATACTAACTCGAAAAATTGCAGAAAAATATTTTCTAATTTCGTCAAATTCTGAGACCATTGGAAAAACGGCCATTTTCCAGTCGATTAAAATCAATTGAAACTGGTCAAACGTGTTTTCCTTTGCCACGCTCACATATTGATTCTAAAAATTATGAAATTTAAAACCTAACAATAATTTGACATTACGAATCCAACAAAAGTGGTTTCATCGAAATCCGAGTTCGTTTGCAAAATTCCCATTTTTAAGGGCCTGAATTCCACAGCGACTATTCAGAAATTTCAACTGGACATATCTTTTGATTCCCGCTATGAAATTTCGATTTTTCGGATTCGTTGGAAAGATATTCTCAAATAGGTTCAAAGATTTTTGGTTTCGCTAAAATCCGGTTTATTTTGCACCCGGTACATTCATTTGAAGTTTGAAATCGAATTATCAAACCACCGCGCCATTTTCAATTCCTTTTATATTTAAAATAAAATAATTATATTATGACGACGACGTATATAACTATACCCGTGCTAATTCTATTCAAAATAATTTTTTCATTGATATTATTTAAAATAATTCATTTTAAATATAGAAAATTCGCTAAAATTGTCAAAATAAAAATTTTAATCTGGCTCGCATTTTCGGGTTGTTACATGTGCTCATTTGAAGCCAGATCATACAAATACACGAAGAGTAACATACCATTTCCATGAGAATGCTTCATCATGTCGTTGCCAACTGACCAAGGTCAGGTCGTAGCTGGTATGGAATGTTGAATTGCTGGAGATTCATATACATGGAAGAAAGAATTCATGTCAGTTGTGATCAATCCATGTCGTTAGAACTGGTTGAGAAATCATGCCACTAAAAAAAGTCATCCCGCAAGATTCATATTCCATGTTGTTGAAGTCAAGGCGAGATATTCATGGCGTCAGACTTGCATGCCGTTGGAGCAAGCAGTAGGTCATACTGTGTATTATTTGAACGACATGAGAAGTCATGTCGCGGAAACCTGGGCAATGGAACCATGTCAGTGAAAGTAAATGATGAGTACCTCACCTGTATGTTCACAGTGTGAACATAGAACATGTTTACTGGATGATAGTGAATAGAATAATGGTTGCCAGCTGTATACCACACATATATAGAAAACAAACCAAGATGTTGGACTTGATTCGCTATTATCCATGTCGTTGTATGAAGAGAAGTGTCAAACCGCGCTCTCAATTCAAGACGTGAGCCGTTCCTGTAAGAGTCATGTCGCATTCCAACCTGGGACAACCCGTACCCAGCCAAGAACACTCTAATTTACGACTTTGCCACTACCCCTTGAAGACAACTATAAATACCCCCACACTTCTTCATTAATGAGGGACCGAAAATTGATCCCAAGGGGAGACTCCGCCAAATTCAAAGCTCATCTACACCTTCTCTAATGGCTTCTATGGATTCAACAACACTCTTCTAACTTCACGAAGATCAAATCCAAATCAATGAGAAGGAGAGCTCTCTACAATCGAATCTAAGAAACTTCAATCTCATTCAAACATAGAAAATCTCTCAAATATCATTCAAAGGATCTCCAATCTTCTCTAATCCATCCCGAAGATGAAATTGAATGCTAATTCACTATGAAGATCATGGAGAGGGATGAAAGCACCTAAGTGATCGAATATTCATCACCTAGCTAAAGGCCTCTCCACTTTTCTTCGCCAAATTCTAATGAAAGTAAATCATAAAGAGAGTTAGAAGAGAGAAATGATTGTAATGAGGAGAATTTCATATGTTGTAAGATTGAGTATCATAATGAGAATTGGTTTAAAGTGGACGTAGATTCATATTGAATCGAACCACTATAAAAATTACTTTGTGCTCTTACTTGCTTTTATTAGTCTATTTTGTGATTACGCGGTTCCATGTTCATACCGAATCGGTGAAGTGTAACTATTTACACCTTTGGTGTTTGATCCCAAATTCGGGGGAAACAATAACTTCCACATACGAAATCATAATTTAACAAGGTCGGATCCGTTGGAATCGTCTTTCCGAGATCTACGCGATGTAACTGTCCACGACCAGAATAGAGCAATTTGAAAATTCAGCCAAATTTGAACACGAACAATTTCTGAAAATCGATCAATGTTAGATTTCTTCTTTTTATTTATTTAATTATTTATCTAATTTATTTGTTATGTGATGATTGAATGTGTATGATTCCGATCTGTTATGTGATAATATTGTGGATGATTTATTTGTTGACTGGTGATGTATAAACACAGATCTGTGCGTGTTGAATGAAAATAAATCATTTTGAAAAGTTATTGATTTGGATTAGGATTTCCAAATCGATAAAAAAATAAAATAAAAAAATAAATCATTTTGTAATATCATTGATTTGGAGTAGAATCGCCATTCCAATATAAATGGTCTTTTTTTTGCATCCTTTTATGCAAATATATATTGGTCTTTTATTTGCATCCTTTTTTGCAAATATGTATATAGAAAATATATATTGGTCTTTTATTTGCTTCCTTTTATGCAAATATATATATATAGAAAATATAATTGGTTTTTAATTTGCTTCCTTTTATGCAAATATATATATATATATATATATATATATAGAAAATATAACTGGTCTTTTATTTGCTTCCTTTTATACAAAAATATATATAGAAAATATAATTGATCTTCTATTTGCATTCTGTTATGCAAATATACATAGGAATAAAAATGATCTTTTATTTGCATTCTTTTATGCAAATATAAAATGTTCTTTTATTCGCATTCTTTTTGCAAATATATATTGAAATATAAAATATTCTTTAATTGGCATTGTCTAACGCAAATATGCATTGAAATAAGGAAAAACTTTTTTTTTTTTTTTTGCAATTTTAGATGCAAACAAAACATTAGAAGTAAAACTATATTTTTGTTTGCTATTTTAGATGAAAACAAACATTTAGAAGTAAAAACTATATTTTTACTTGCAATTTTAGATGCAAACAAACATTAGAGTTAAAATTTCATTTTTGCAATTATAAATGCCAACAAAACACTAGAATGAATATGACATTTTTTATTTTTTATTTTAGATAGAAATAAAAACATTATTTAAAAGAGTTACATCTTTGTTTGTAAATTTAGTTGCAAACAAAGCATAAAGATTATATTTTATTAGCATATTTAGATGCAAATAAACATCGTAGTTAAAAGATTATTATTTTTTTTGCATTCTTTGACGCAAATAAACACCGTATTTAAAAGTCGAATTCTTATTTGCATTCTTTGATGCAAATAAACCATCTTATTAACAGTTGAATTTATATTTGCATTCTTTGGTGCAAATAAACTATTGAATTAAAAGTTGCATATTTATTTGCATTCCTATGATGCAAATAAAATATTGAATTAGAAGTTGCATTTTATTTGCATTCTTTGATGCAAATAAAACATAAAGATAAAAGTTGTATTTTTATTTGCATTCTTTGAAGCAAATAAATCATAAATTAAAATATTACATTTTTATTTGCATTTTAGACGCAAATAAAAAGCATAGTTTAAGAAGTTACACTTTTATTACATTTTAGATATAAATAAAAGAATAGGATTAAAAATATCATTTTTACTTTAGAACTAGAGTAAATAAAAAGATTATGATAAAATGAATTCATCTTTGTTGAAATTTTGTTAAATTTAATAAAATGTTATTATCTTCATCATAGGTTATAATAAAAAGATTAGAATTAAAAAGATATTTTTAGTGTCATCTAACTTTAATAAAAAGGGTAAATAAATAGATAAGGTTTATTTGTCCTTTTGTTGCAATACAAAAAGATACATTTTTATAGTTTAAATAGAATGAGACAAAAATTATTTAATTTTGTCATTTAAAAAGGTTAAAACAAATGTATCCACTTTTGTCATTTTAAAGAGATGAGGCAAATTATTCATTTTTGTGTTACTTAAATGAATGAAGCAGAAACATTCACCATTATCAATTTACAATAGTTGAAATACATTTGGTCACTTTTGTCAAACTGTAATGGCTAAAACAAAACATTATCATTTTGTCGACAAAACAAACTCATCATTTATATTTGTTTGTTGAATTAGATTTGTCAACAAAAACAAAGCCATCATCTTTGTTGTTTTGTTGAAATAGAGTAATTAAGTCAAAAATATGGATTTTAATCATAATAGGTTAGTTAAAGAAAACCATAATTTTTGTCAAAATATATACTTTTGTCAATTTACATTGGTTGAAAGAAAATAATCACTTTCGTCAATTTATATTGGTTGAACCAAAAAGGACATTTTTGTCAAATAAGAATTAAACTCAAATAGCAATTTGATAAAATAGAATTGTTGGCAAATGAATGTATCACTCTTCTTATACATTTTATGGAGACAGAATTTATATGCAAATAAAATAATCATTTTTATTTGCATAACATACAATAGAATTTATTTGTAAATATAAAAATCATTTATATTTTCAAACTTACATTAGAATTTATATTCAAATATAAAAAATCATATTCTTGGTCATAACATACATTAGAATGTATAGGTAAGTTTAAGCGACATTTCTATATGTTAATGCATACATTAGAACTTGTATGCAATTTAAAATAAACATTTTTAAGTGCTAGGTTATACATTGAAAACATATACAAATGTGATTATTTCTTTTATGTGTTAAATTTAAGAATAATTACTTACAAATAAAGTATAATAAAAATTACCTTTTACTTGTCATTCACAATAAGGTCATATAAATATATTACATTCTATTAGATATTAGAAATATATATATAAAGAAATTATGCGAGCCAATATATTTTATCTCGACATTAGGAATAAAATATCATGTTTTGTCCATCATTATCAACATGTTGGTAGTATCAAAATTGGTTAAATTAATAAACAAATTATTTATTTATATGTATTATTGTTGGCTGAAAACCCCACATGGGTATTGGGACGATAATGATATACACTAGTCCCAATATTTATTTGTATGTCAATCGATAGATTAACAGGCTGCGATGAGCGTTATTATTTCATTTTAATGCTCATAAAGTAGATAACTTCACTTTGGATGTTGAAGGGATGTTTTGATGATTATTTATCAATTGTTGTTATTTACATACAATGTATGAAATCCATATGACCAAAGTTATATGGTAAATGGTTGAGTCGCTTTCTGATTCAGAATATCCTTCATATAAAGAATATTTTAAACAAAGATTTATTTTAAATAAAGAATAAATTTTTCAACTAAGATTATTGGTATATATTTATTTATTGGAAAATGATTTTTTTTTTGGTTTATCGTGAACAATGTTTTTAAATGACATTGATTCTTAACCCAGTTAAAAATAAGATTTATTTCTTAAATTGGAATAATTGTAAAGTAGTGATTTTTTATATTAAAACTTAATTGGAATATTAATAAATCTTTGAAGATAAGATTTAAGAATAAATTTCAAAGATTTATCTTTGATAAAATTAATGGGAACCTTTACCTAATAATATGAATATTTTATTTAAAGAATATTCTGAATTGGAAAGAGGCGTTGGATGTGTCCTTATAACACTTGATTTTTAATTATAAAAATACGCGAGTTATTCAGAAAGACTAGGTTTAACCCATTCTGAATAATTACTACGACGATTAAAAGTCAAAGACATTGAAGATAGTGGATGAAGACCGACGATCTTCACATCGAATGGACGACTACTGATGCCTGACATTGGGTCGCTCCCAGTAAAGGGTTAATAGTGGTACTTTGTCCGGGTGTACGTATTGATTTTCCGGATACGCGAGCACCTACGTGACTCCGGTTTTGTTCAGACCCAGAACGGACTTGTAAATGGATGTGTGTTTGACATTGGATTTCGTTCCATGTAAATTGGTTTCTATTTAATATATATATATTTGTTGGTGGCGGCGAATTTATTCTCTTGCTTAACACCCTTCTCTGTGACGTATGAGCTCATAGGTTATATATTAGTAGTTATCAATCGCATGATATGGGCTGTCAATGTGGCATGCTAAGATGCAATTGATCCAGGATTTTGTTGAAAAGCAGAGCCTTGTGGATGATGATCAAAGCATAGCCTATTTAGGCATAGCTTTGTGTATTTCGTTACCTCGCGAGACTCACACCCCGGTATGAGTCAGAAACGGAGCAAGGGAACACAGGGAGTACACACGTTTCTTTCTAGCTAGAAGTGGTGTTTGGGTTTAACATAGCCCGACATTTTACTTATGTGGTTGATGGATTTTGAGGCGCCTCAGATTCTATTGGCTGCAATGGCCAATTTATAGGTCCAATAGGATCGGGAAGCGTGTGTCCAGACATGACTAATCAACCCATTGCCCTATTGGGGGACAGGCCCTGCAGGATCCAAGGGTTGCCCGTAGGTGTGATCCTGAGACATTGCTAGAGTGTCTCGAATCGGTCAGGAGATCATTCCTAGCCTTGACTCTTGATGGAAACCCAATTTCCAATACGACATCCTGCGGTTTTGATTGTATACCTATGTATGGCGACATAGTAGGATGGAGTACAATGTCGTCTATGATTAATACATTATGATTGAAATGTTTTTAAAACATATATACACTAATAATAATATCAAATCCGTTTTTATCGTATCAAGCATTTTTGACCTTATAAGGTAAAACTCTATCCTCCGGCTTGCGTTACATTGTGTGATGGGACCTGAGTCTTATAATGGTCTCATAAAAAAGCATTGCGTTGTTTTAAAGATTTACTTTATTTAAATCATGCACTGGCAATCCAATGGAGTAAACCCATTCCGCGTTAGCGGCGTGGTCCTGTGATTTGCCCTCTTATTAGGTAAGTTAAGTAAAGATTTCTCACACCAGTCCCATGACTGACCCATAGTTTGTTTCACTTTGCAAACTCGGGTGCCCTCTTTTCCACACAGGCAGTCGAGTAGCTTATTTTGCTGATATATTGAGCAGGATTCTGGATCGAAGCTTAGAGCTGTGTCCAGAGCATTGATGGTCTTCCATTGTGATTGATTCAATTATTATGCTGCATTGTATTTGTTTTGTTGTAATTTAATCTTCCGCTGTATTATTTATCAATGTACTCTGATATATTCTGTACTCTGATGTAACATTATTATAATGTTTATAAAAGTCTATTGTTATTTGTTCTGGTGTGTTGTATTTCCAAAGTTAACGTATTCGGGTTTTGAATGGTCTTGGTTGATTTAGCGGTCGATCAGGCCGGGCGAAATCCGGGTCGTTACAGTTGGTATCAGAGCTCGAGTTAGCTTAAATCTATGGGGTACAACTCGTTAGAACTGAACAAAAGACTCATCAGAGATTGGATTAGTAATATCCAATAAGAATAACTCGTTAGAGATGGGATCAGTAGTATCCTAGAACGAGGGTGAAGAGTATTAATTTTTAAATTAAAAATGAAAGCAAATTTAGTTTTGAAAATTTAAGATTTTACTATATGTATTTGAATATGTGATCCTATTTTATATTGGACAATCGAGTATATAGAGATTTTAATATATGTCTGATCCACGTGTGTTCGAAGCCTCAAATATACTAGATAGATATAGACTCACACTTTAGTCGCCGGAGATGTTCTGTTGTTGGTTCGAAACATCATCAGAATTTATGTTCGAGTTTCGAAAGTGGTATAACTATATATTTCCATTGACTGGTGTGAGAACCAAAACTAGATAGGATCTATTGCTATGATTTGCACTAAAATATGATTTTTGACTATATATAAAATTTATATATATTTGAAAAGTTAATCACCTAATTGATTGCTGGTTGTGATGTTTGATAATTAGTTTAACTAATTAAAATATTGGAATGATAATTAATTCAACCAATATATAAAAGAATGACAAATTTAACTAAATCAGATTTAATATTGAACTGAACTGAAAATTGATTGAAATTAAAAGTTGAGTTGGTTAATTAAATGACTTTTAGCATCGTTCCTTTTCGAGGACGAAAAGATTTTAAGTGGGGGAGATTGTAACAACCCGCAAATTCTGAACCAATTTAAATTTTTTATTTTAGAAATTTTAATAGTAAAAATAATTTACTTTAAATAATAACGACAAAAAATTTATTTAAATCGAAGTTAGAACGAATATATTTATTTTAATTATAAAAGGAGTTAGAAATAGCATGGTAGTTTGAAAAGTCAAACTTGAACTTTGACCGAATGTACCAGATTCAAAAATTAACGGATTTTAGTGAAACTAAAAATATTAGAATCTATTTAAACATATCTTTTCAACGAATCTGAAAAATTCGAAATTTCATAGCGGGAATCAAAAGTTATGCCCATTTTAAATTTCAGAATAGTCGCTATAGAATTTATATATATTTTTTTAATATTAAAAATAGCCATTTTTCAAATGACCTCCGTTTTCGACGAATCCCACTTTTGTTGGAACCTGAATGTCAAATTATTGCTAGGTTTCAATTTTCATAATTTTTAGAATTAATATGTGAGCGTGGCAAAAGAAAACGTGTTTTGTCAGTTTCGGTCAAATTTAATCGACTTGAAAATGGTCATTTTACTAACTGTCTCAGAATTCAACGAAATTAGTCTTGTTAGAACCGTATCGTCAAAACATAGCTAGAAATAATTTTTCTGGGATTTTTAGAGTCCGTATGTGGCCCCGGTGAATTTAAATGCACGATCAAATTAAATAATTAAATTATATATATATTAAATTGAGAAAATCACGTTGAAAACTTTCGTTTGGACAGATGGGACCTAGCCCATTGCGTCTGGAACCGGGGTATTTGCCTTGGGACATCCTTCATTAGGCTGAAATCAGATTGGTTTAAGATGTATGGATTTAATTATAAAATTTACATTAAAATATTATAAAATACACTAATCAAAGACCTCAAAACCCTAATCCTCTATTAGACCAGCCGCCACCTTCATGAATCAATGGCCATACAACTCCGAATTTTAATCCTTCTTTTCTCTCCATTTACGCAACAAAATCAGATGAAACCAAAACAAAAATTGAAGAGCATGGAGTCATCCACAATCTGAACGGATGAGATGAGTTTTAATGTCCTAGATTTCTCGGCTCAGGCACCCAAAGGCACGGCGGTTAGGTGTGTTTTCTGGCCACCAGGGATCTTCGAACGGGGCGCCCTTCACGGTGAAGGAGGAGCAAGCTGAGGCGCTTCAGGTGGCTGATGTTGATCGGGGTTCGGCGCTTCAGGGGTGGTGTGATTTGGAGTGAAAAGGAGGAGGTATGGGTTCGGCGCTTTCCTGGAAAGAAGACACACGATTGGGAAGAAAGATGGGAACGTGGTGAGGTGGCATTTCTGTAGTGGCTGATTTGTTTTTATTTTATTTTATTTTATATAATCTAAATTCTAATCTTTAAACACTGATAACTTCCACATACGAAATCAGAATTTGACAAGGTCGGATCCGTTGGAATCGACTTTCCGAGATATACGCGATGGAACTGTCCACGACCAGAACAGAGCAATTTGAAAATTCAGCCAAATTTGAACACGAACGATTTCTGAAAACCGATCGATGTGAGATTTCTTCTTTTTATTTAATTAATCAATTATCTAATTTATTTGTTATGTGATGATTGAATGTGTATGATTCCAATCTGTTATGTGATAATATCGTGGATGATTTATTTGTTGATTGGTGATATATAAACACAGATCTATGCGTGTTGAATAAAAATAAATCATTTTGAAAAGTTATTGGTTTGGATTAGAATTTCCAAATCAATAAAAAAAATTAAAAAAAATCATTTTGTAATATCATTGATTTGGAGTAGAATTGCCATTTCAATATTAGTGGTTTTTTTTTTTGCATCCTTTTGTGCAAATATATATTGGTCTTTTATTTGCGTCCTTTTATGCAAAAATATATAGAAAATATATATTGGTCTTTTATTTGCATCCTTTTATGCAAATATATATATATATATATATAGAAAATATAATTGGTCTTTTATTTGCTTCCTTTTATGCAAATATATATATAGAAAATATAACTGTTTTTTATTTGCTTCCTTTTATGCAAAAATATATGTAGAAAATAAAATTGATCTTCTATTTGCATTCTTTTATGCAAATATACATAGGAATAAAAATGATCTTTTATTTGCATTCTTTTATGCAAATATAAAATGTTCTTTTATTCGCATTCTTTTTGCAAATATATATTGAAATATAAAATATTCTTTAATTGGCGTTGTCTAACGCAAATATGCATTGAAATAAGGAAAAACTATATTTTTGTTTGCAATTTTAGATGCAAACAAAACATTAGAAGTAAAACTATATTTTTGTTTGCTATTATAGATGCAAACAAACATTTAGAAGTAAAAACTATATTTTTACTTGCAATTTTAGATGCAAACATACATTAGAGTTAAAATTTCATTTTTGCAATTATAAATGCCAACAAAACACTAGAATGAATATGACATTTTTTATTTTTTATTTTAGATAGAAATAAAAACATTATTTAAAAGAGTTATATTTTTGTTTGTAAATTTAGTTACAAACAAAGCATAAAGATTATATTTTATTTGCATATTTAGATGCAAATAAACATCGTAGTTAAAAGATTATATATTTTTTGCATTCTTTGATGCAAATAAACACCGTATTTAAAAGTCGAATTTTTATTTGCATTCTTTGATGCAAATAAACCATCTTATTAGCAGTTGAATTTATATTTGCATTCTTTGGTGCAAATAAACTATTGAATTAAAAGTTGCATATTTATTTGCATTCCTTGATGCAAATAAAATATTGAATTAGAAGTTGCATTTTATTTGCATTCTTTGATGCAAATAAAACAATAAGATAAAAGTTGTATTTTTATTTACATTCTTTGAAGCAAATAAATCATAAATTAAAATATTACATTTTTATTTGCATTTTAGATGCAAATAAAAAGCATAGTTTAAGTAGTTACACTTTTATTACATTTTAGATATAAATAAAAGAATAGGATTAAAAATATCATTTTTACTTTAGAACTAGAGTAAATAAAAAGATTATGATAAAATGAATTCATCTTTCTTGAAATTTTGTTAAATTTAATAAAATGTTATTATCTTCATCATAGGTTATAATAAAAGATTAGAATTAAAAAGATATTTTTAGTGTCATCTTAGCTTTAATAAAAAGGGTAAATAAATAGATAATGTTTATTTGTCCTTTTGTTGCAATACAAAAAGATACATTTTTATCGTTTAAATAGAATGAGACAAAATTATTTAATTTTGTCATTTGAAATGGTTAAAACAAATGTATCCACTTTTGTCATTTTAGAGGGACGAGGCAAATTATTCATTTTTGTGTTACTTAAAGGATTGAAGCAGAAACATTCACCGTTTTCAATTTATAATAGTTGAAATACATTTTGTCATTTTTTTCAAACTATAATGGCTAAAACAAAGCATTATCATTTTGTCGACAAAACAAACTCATCATTTATATTTGTTTCTTGAATTAGATTTGTCAACAAAAACAAAGCCATCATCTTTGTTGTTTTGTTGAAATAGAGTAATTTAGTCAAAAATATGCATTTTAGTCATAATAGGTTAGTTAAAGAAAACCATAATTTTTGTCAAAATATATACATTTGTCAATTTACATTAGTTGAAATAAAATAATAACTTTCGTCAATTTATATTGGTTGAACCAGAAAGGACATTTTTGTCAAATAAGAATTAAACACAAATAGCATTTTGATAAAATAGAATTGTTGACAAATGAATGTATCACTCTTCTTATACATTTTGTGGAGATAGAATTTATATGCAGATAAAATAATCATTTTTATTTGCATAACATACAATAGAATTTATTTGTAAATATAAAAATCATTTATATTTGCAAACTTACATTAGAATTTATATTCAAATATAAAAATCATATTCCTGGTCATAACATACATTAGAATGTATAGGTAAGTTTAAGTGACATTTCTATACGTTAATGCATACATTAGAACTTGTATGCAATTTAAAATAAACATTTTTAAGTGCTAGGTTATACATTGAAAACATATACAAATGTGATTATTTCTTTTATGTGTTAAATTTAAGAATAATTACTTACAAATAAAGTATAATAAAAATTACCTTTTACTTGTCATTCACAATAAGGTCATATAAATATATTACATTCTATTAGATTTTAGAAATATACAAAGAAATTATGCAAGTCAATATATTTTATCTCCACATTAGGTATCATGTTTTGTCCATCATTATCAACATGTTGGTAGTATCAAAATTGGTTAAATTAATTAATCAATTATTTATTTATATGTATTATTGTTGGCTGAAAACCCCACATGGGTATCGGGATGATAAAGATATACACTAGTCCCAATATTTTTTTGTATGTCAATCGATAGATTGACATGCTGCGATGAGCGTTATTATTTCATTTTAATGCTCACACAGTTGAGAACTTCACTTTGGATGTTGAAGGGATGTTTTGATGATTATTTATCAATTGTTGTTATTTACATACAATGTATGAAATCCATATGACCAAAAATATATGGTAAATGGTTGAGTCACTTTCCGATTCAGAATATCCTTCATATAAAGAATATTTTTAAACAAAGATTTATTTTAAATAAAGAATAAATATTTCAACTAAGATTATTGCTGTTTCAATTTATATTTATTTATTGGTAAATGATTTTTTTTTGTTTATCGTGAATGATGTTTTTAAATGACATTGATTCTTAACCCAATTAAAAATAAGATTTATTTCTTAAATCGGAATAATTGTAAAGTAGTGATTTTTGATATTAAAACTGAATTGGAATATTAATAAATCTTTGAAAATAAGATTTAAAAATAAATTTCAAAGATTTATCTTTGATAAAATTAATGGGAACCTTTCCCTAATAATATGAATATTTTATTTAAAAAATATTCTGAATTAGAAAGAGGCGTTGGATGTGTTCTTATAACACTTGATTTTTAATTATAAAAATACGTGAGTTATTCAAAAAGACAGGGTTTAACCCATTCTGAAAAATTACTACGACGATTAAAAGTCGAAGACATTGAAGATGGTGGATGAAGACCGACGATCGTCACATCGAATGGACGACTACTAATGCCTGGCATTGGGTCGCTCCCAGTAAAGGGTAAATAGTGGTGCTTCATCCGGACATACGTGTTGATTTTCCGGATACGTGAGCACATAGGTGACTCCAGTTTCGTTCAGACCCAGAACGGACTTGTAAATGGATGTGTGTTTGATATTGGATTTCATTCCATGTAAATTGGTTTCTATAAATATATATCTGTTGGTGACGGAGAATTTATTCTCTTGCATAACACCCTTCTCTGAGACGTACGAGCTCAGAGGTTATATATTAGTAGTTATCAATCGCATGGTATGGACTGTGAATGTGGCATACCAAGTGTGACGGCCAGGAATTTCGCTCGATCCGAATCAGTCGTTAAACCAATCTAGACCGTTTGAAACCCCTGATTGTTTTGAGAACAGGACAAATCAGAACACAAATAGAAGAACATTTCATTGCTATTACAACAATTCCATCAGATACAAGAATATACAGAGTATAATTGAATAAATTACATTCGACAAATATCAGAGATTATAATAAATTACATAGCAGCGGAAAATAATACAAAGCACAACTGAAGGTGATATACGGATACAGAGCTTTCCGGATATCATTCCAGCTGTAAACCAGGATCCTGTGAATATAAATCTGCAAAACCAAAACTACTAGCTGCCCGTGTCGAAAATAAGGGCGCCCAGAGTTTAGGTTAAAACAATAAACTCCAGGTCAGTCATGTGACTGGTGTGAGAACTAAAACAGTTATTTAAAATTTACTTTAAAAGAGAGTAATTCAAGGGACCACGCCGTATAACACGGAACGGGTTTCCTCCCAAGAATACCAGTGCATAGAATAAACATCGCAATGCTTTTTCGAAAAATGAAGCTATTATAAGACCCAGGTCCCATCACACAATGCAACGCAAGCCGGAGGATAGGGTTTTCCCTTATAATAGCCAAACATGCTTGGTACGTTTTAAAAACAAATCATTTGATACTATAATAAGTGTATAGTGTCAAAACGATTTCAATCATAAATATCAATCCTAGGCGGCATGGGTACCATCTATCATGTCGCCATACTAGGCTCTACAAATAAAACCGAGATACACGTATTGGAAATTGGATTTCCGTCATGAGTCGAGGCAAGGGGCAAGCTCCTCTCTGCTTCGAGACACTCTAGCAAATGCCTCGGGACTACACACTCTGGGTAACCCCTGGATGCTTCAGGGCCGGTCCTCTCTTACGTTTGAGGATTAGTTATTCCTGAACACACGTTTCCCGGTCCTTACAGACCTAAAATCGAGGCGCCTTATCCAACAACCACATAGGTGAAATGTATATAAATGTCAGGGCTGGTAAGTCACTGACACCACCAAAGCTAGAAAGAAACGTCGTGCTCTCCCTGTAGTCTTTATCCCATTTTTAACTCATACCGAGGTGTGAGGCTCGCAAATTCACGTTATACACAAAGCTACGTCACAAAGGCCGTGCTTTGATCATCAACCACAAGACATTGCTTTTCAACAGAAGCCTTGATCCATGCAACTCAGCATGCCACACAGGCAATTCATGCCATGCGATTTATATCTATCGATATATAACCTCTAAGCTCGTACGTCTCAGAGAAGGGCGTTAAGCAAGAGAATAAATTCTCCGCCGCCAAACAGATATATATTTAACAGAAATCAATCAACACAGAATAAAATCCAATGTCAGACACACAATCCATTTACAAGTTCGTTCTAGGTCTGAACGAAACCGAAGGCACTTTCCTCGCATATCCATCGATCACCAAGTACGTCTGGACGACCACCAACTGATTCCCTTATCTTGGGTGTACAACCCAATCAAGATCATCAGTAATCACCCAAACGATGTGAAGACTTCTGGTCTTCCACCACCGTCTTCATCTTCGACTTATCGTCGAATCAGTTATTCAGAATGGGTATAAACCCGGTCTTTCCGAACAACCCGCGTATATTAAAAACAAATGTTACACAAACACAACATACGCCTCATTTCAATTCAGCAGCCACTAACCGCAAATTAGCAAGAGAACAATTTCCCAAATATTAACCCGGAAGGCCGAAACCAACATCAGATCAATACCCAGTCAGGGCCAGCAACAAGAACTGGTGATACTCCATTCTCGCTCATTTTCCAATTTTGATAATTTAAATTATCAATTCACATTTCGATCTAATTGCAGATTCATTAAATCTCCTTTTACTGGGTTAAAGAACTAATGTCGTTTAAAACACAGTTCACGACAAACCCAAATCACATTCAATTTACTATCGAGTTAAAGAACAAATGTTTTTTAAAACACTGTTCACGATAAACCCACAGATCAATTCTATTTAAAACCCATTTCAAATCCAATTTATTTATTTAAAAATAAATAGGTTTTAATTTCAGTTCAAAACTAGTTCATTTCGATAAAAATCTATTTTTATCCTTTCAAATATGGAGTTTTTCATCACAAATTTTCCCAAATCATTTCTTATGATTTTACACAAATTATTGATATCTTTAATAATTTTATCAAGGCACGTACAGCCGATTTCCATCAACGGCCATTGAACTGCACTTACCGCGACCTTTTCCAAATTTGATTTGGACGTATCTCCAAATCCAACCGTTAGATTTTGAATTTCTAATATTCGTTAGAAAGCTCTTTTCGATACGAACCCAACGGTTCCGGTTTTAGGAGAATCCGACGGTCGGATCTCCCGTAATGTCCGTTCGAAATCAATGGTCGAAATTTACGAACTACCGCGGCGCGGCGCGTTCTATTCTGGCCATTTTATATATAATATATATATATATATATTATATTTCGTCGATTTCCTTTTTAAAACGTATTTTATAATTCGTTTCAAACTTGTTTCGAAAAAAATTCAACTTTCATTTCCAATTCAAATCAAATTTGAATTTTTCCTTATAAATTCGTTTTAAATTCATTTCAATTTAATTCAAATTTCGATTCAATTTGAATTCATTTCAAATTGATTTCTACTCTATTTCAATTCATTTTCAATTCAATTCGAATTCGTTTTATATTCAATTCAATTAAAATTGGTTTTCTATTCAATTCATTTCGAATTCGTTTTCTATTCAAATTCGATTTCTATTTGATTATAAAAACGAATATAATCGATATAAATATCGTTCACGTCAAAATAGAGCATCTCTAATCAACACGGCTTTATATATTTCAATAATTCCGCTATTCTATTCAACAAATGAATATTTATTCTATTCAATACGTGAATCTATATTTTTGTCAACACATGACTAATCTCAACGAATGAGTACTGTCCACGTGTGACTATTTTTGTTATTTAATATATTTTATAAACATTATGGTATCTATCGTTTGATTTAAAATCAGACTCCAACTGTAAATTAGTAAGAGAACGATTCCCTGAATATTAACCCCGAAGGCCGAAACCAACATCAGATCAATATCCAGGAGACCACTCATCTCCTCTATTTTCCAGTTAATTTCTAATTTCATATATGATAAAGATGTAAATTTTATTGTTCAAATATTTCGTTCAACACATGACTAATCTCAACGAATGAGTACGGTCAACACATGAACCTTTATTTTATAATATTCTTTATCTTATAAATTGGAATGAGGCCCAATCAATTACCATATAAAGTTAATTATATGGATTCCATACAACACATGTATATAATAGCAACGATAAACAATCAACCATCATCCAAAGTGCACTACACTGTATAAGCATCAAATATAGATAGATAACGCTTATAATAGCCTGTCAATCAATCGATCGACATACAACTAATTATTGGGATAAGTGTATGTCGTATTTCGTCCCAATACCCATGTGGGGTTTCAAACAATCAAACACGGATTTTATTTGTGCAGTTGGGCGATGTGTAAAATTTATCGACCCAATCAATATCAGTCAAATCAGTGTATATAAACAAATCGGCCGATTTGTTTATAAATATTTATTGATTCATATTCACGTTAAAAATTATATTTTTAACGACCAAATAATTCATTTCAACACATTTACAATTTATTATCGATTTCACATCAACATCACAAACAATTTTCACAACACATCAATCAAACAAACAAGCCATCCATGGTCTGTGGATGACGGGTGTCGGGTGCTACTGAACACCGTCTGCATTCTAGCATATATTATAATATAACTAGAAAAAGGAATTTAGAGTGAGAAGTTCTCACCGACTAGCTAATCCAAACGCCACGACTCTTCTTATGTAGAAATCTTTGTCGTTCTCGCCTTTTGTCACTTTCGCTGCCCGTAGCCACTACATATATAAAAATCACATTTTTATATTCTTTCTACTTCACGATAAAAATAAAGTTGAGATTTTCATTCCCACTTCATATATATGTAAATTTCGCCTTTAACATCATAGAGATTATATTTTTATCACGCTATTCTCTATTTAAAGATTTCGCCTTTCATACTTTAAAAATATCGCCTTTTTCAAATATAAAGTTTTAGTTTTTATTTCATCACTATAAAAATCACATCTTTACTTCATTATATATATATATAATAAAAATCAGATTTTTATTTCGTTACATATATAAAGATGATATTTTTATATTCTCTATTATATAGAAATTCTATTTTCAATACATTACTTATATAAAAATAGTATTTTTATATCTTCTATTATATAAAGATCATATTTTTAATACTTTACACAAGTAAAAATCATATTTTTAATTCACTGCTAGTATATAAACTATAATTTTAACTTTCCTATATTATAAAAATTATATTTTTAATGCTCTACTATAATAAAAATATCGTCTTTCATAGATTAAAAATCACTTCTTTCTTTGATTAAAAATCGATGCTTTACCTTGTTTAAAAATATAAGCTTTCTTTGTTATTCATAATATATAAAAATCGTGTTCTTAATTTAAATCTATACACATAAAAATCAAATTTTCATTCTCTAATCCATACTATAAAAATCAGAGTTTTAATCTCGGTAAAAACTGAAAAGAAAATCGAATAAAAACACACTTTGCATTTTTCAGAGGGGGGTCTCACTTTGCTGCGAAGGGGGAGGAGTTTGGACGTCGGAGTGGTTGCGCTACAGGTGGTCGGAGGGTCTAGTGGTCGTCGCTGGGGTCTACAGGAGGCGGAGGGGGTGTTGCGGCGGCTGTCAATCGGTGGGGCGAGGTAGGGCTTGGGGGTCACGACGTGTAGAAGAGGAGAGAGAGTGAGGCGTGAGGGGTGGAAAAGAAGGAGAGGGGGCTTGCGAGGTCGGGGCGGTCTCGCCGGTGGTCACCTGAGGGGAAGCGGCGGCGAGCTTGGGTGAGGAGGTGACGAGGTTCGGTTTTGAAGAAAGGGGCTGTGCGCGTTTTAATTTTGACCAGAGGGGTGAGGGTTTGACTTCAAAGGAGAGGAATGAGAGGCTATATAATAATTTATATATTTAATTTAATTTTTATCTCCAAAAAGCAATCTTTAAATTTCGGACTCGAAATCGAACCTGCTGACTGTCTTCCCTAGCGTTTTACCCCCGTTCCGAACACAATGGAATATGTATCGTAGGCCAATTCGGCCGTTTGAATCAGTTTCCGTTGAATTTAAAGTATAATTCTTTATATATTCAATTTAAACGTACATTTCATCTTACTGGGGTCACATACTAGCTCGAAAAATTCCAGAAAAATATTTTCTAGTTTCGTATTGACGATTCGGTCCAAACAAAACTAATTTCGTCGAATTCTGAGACCGTTGGAAAAATGGCCATTTTCCAGTTGATTAAAATCTACTAAAACTGGTCAAACGCGTTTTCCTTTGCCACGCTCACATATTGATTCGAAAAATTATGAAATTCGTAATCTAGCAATAATTTGACATCACGGATCCAACAAAAGTGGTTTCGTCGAAATCCGAGGTCGTTTGCAAAATGGCTATTTTTAAGGGCTGGAATTCTATAGCGACTATTCAGAATTTTCAACTAGACATATCTTTTTATCCCCGCTATGAAATTTCGATTTTTCGGATTCGTTGGAAAGATATTCTCAAATAGATCCTATTATTTTTGGTTTCACTAAAATCCGGATTGTTTTGCACCCGGTACATTCAATTGAAGTTTGAAATCGAATTATCGAACTACCGCGCCATTTTCAATTCCTTTTATAATTATAAATAATTATTTATATTCTAACGATGACGCGTATAATATATATGTTGAATTATATTCAAAATAAATTTTTCGTCGATATTATTTAAAATAATCCATTTTAAATATTCAAAATTCGCTAAAATTGCTAAAATAAATTTTTTTAAACTGGCTCAGAATTTCCGGGTTATTACAATCTCCCCCACTTAAAATTTTCGTCCCCGAAAAGGAACGAAGACGAAAGTTGTTTGATTAATCAGCTCTACGTTCGATCTGGCTTCCATTCTCCAACTTTTCAGTTTCTGATAATTTTCAAATTCTTCAAAAATTTGGCTAACACGCTAAATTTTCGAAAAATTTCGCCATAACCTCCCCTGCACCGGGAGCCACGGGAAAATCCCGAAATTGCCATATAGGCCTTCTGATCTCAAAAAGAAAAAGAAAAATCCAAGCGGCTAGCCAATCGGCTCATAAAATCATCATCACCCAAACAAAACAGTAAATTATAGTAAACATGTACCTATTTGTCAGGCAAACAAATTTTATTCTCTGCTCTAGCCTCCTTGCTATGACCTGTTCAATGTAAGTACATGTATATGCAAGCAAATGCAACTAATTTTCAATACAATATTCGGTACAATTAGGCATAACGGTTCAAAATTATCAAACAAAATAAACAAACAACACAACCATCAATCAATTAGTGAATTAACGTTTCAAATTCATAATTTTGATACATATACAAAAAATCATGTTTTTGATGCCAATTTACAACAATAAACCTATGTAAGTTTTGGTTCTCACACCAGTCTAATGGAAATATATAGATATCGCACCTTCGAAACACGAACATAAATACTGATGATGTCATGACAATTATCAGTACCATCTCAGGGCGACTAGAGTGTGATTCTATATCTATCCAGTATATTAAAACTTCGAATATACGTTCATGACGCGTATACGCGAAATCTTTATATACTCGATTGTCCATATTCAAAATAAATAAATACTCAAATACGTATAAAACGATTTAAAATTTAAAACAAAATTGTTTTCATTTGAAAAATATACTCTTCACACTCGTTCTAGGATACTACTGATCCTATCTCTAACGAGTCATTCTAATTGGATATTACTAATCCAATATCTGATGAATTCTTTCATATGGTTCTAATGTGTCTTGTTCTCGAGCTCTGTAAACCAAAGCTCTGATACCAAATGTGACGGCCGGGAATTTCGCTCGATCTGAATCAGTCGTTAAACCGATCTAGACCATTCGAAACCCCTGATCGTTTAGAGAACAGGACAAATCAGAACACAAACAGAAGAACATTTCATTGCTATTACAACAATTCCATCAGATACAAGAATATACAGAGTATAATTGAATAAATTACATTTGATAAATATCAGAGATTACAATAAATTACATAGCAGCGGAAAATAATACAAAGCACAACTGAAGGTGATATACGGATACAGAGCTTTCCGGATATCATTCCAGCTGTAAACCAGGATCCTGTGAATATAAATCTGCAAAACCAAAACTACTAGTTGCCCGTGTCGAAAATAAGGGCACCTAGAGTTTAGGTTAAAACAATAAACTCTAGGTCAGTCATGTGACTGGTGTGAGAACTAAAACAGTTATTTAAAATTTACTTTAAAAGAGAGTAATTCAAGGGACCACGCCGTATAACACGGAACGAGTTTCCTCCCAAGAATACCAGTGCATAGAATAAACAGCGCAATGCTTTTTCGAAAAATGAAGCTATTATAAGACCCAGGTCCCATCACACAATGCAACGCAAGACGGAGGATAGGGTTTTCCCCTATAATAGCCAAACATGCTTGGTACGTTTTAAAAACAAATCATTTGATACTATAATAAGTGTATAGTGTCAAAACGATTTCAATCATAAATATCAATCTTAGGCGGCATGGGTACCATCTATCATGTCGCCATACTAGGCTCTACAAATAAAACCGAGATACACGTATTGGAAATTGGATTTCCGTCATGAGTCGAGGCAAGGGGCAAGCTCCTCTCCGCTTCGAGACACTCTAGCAAATGCCTCAGGACTACACACTCTGGGTAACCCCTGGATGCTTCAGGGCCGGTCCTCTCTTACGTTTGAGGATTAGTTATTCCTGAACACACGTTTCCCGGTCCTTACAGACCTAAAATCGAGGCGCCTCATCCAACAACCACATAGGTGAAATGTATATAAATGTCAGGTCTGGTAAGTCACTGACACCACCAAAGCTAGAAAGAAACGTCGTGCTCTCCCTGCAGTCCTTATCCCGTTTTTAACTCATACCGAGGTGTGAGGCTCGCAAATTCACGTTATACACAAAGCTATGCCACAAAGGCCGTGCTTTGATCATCAACCACAAGACTTTTCTTTTCAACAGAAGCCTTGATCCATGCAACTCAGCATGCCACACAGGCAATTCATGCCATGCGATTGATATCTATCGATATATAACCTCTAAGCTCGTACGTCTCAGAGAAGGGCGTTAAGAAAGAGAATAAATTCTCCGCCACCAAACAGATATATATTTAACAGAAATCAATCAACACAGAATAAAATCCAATGTCAGACACACAATCCATTTACAAGTTCGTTCTGGGTCTGAACGAAACCGGAGGCACTTTCCTCGCATATCCATCGATCTCCAAGTACGTCTGGACAACCACCAACTGATTCCCTCATCTTGGGTGTAAAGCCCAATCAAGATCATCAGTAATCACCCAAACGATGTGAAGACTTCCGGTCTTCCACCACCGTCTTCATCTTCGACTTATCGTCGAATCGGTTATTCAGAATGGGTATAAACCCGGTCTTTCCGAACAACCCGCGTATATTAAAAACAAATGTTACACAAACACAACATACGCCTCATTTCAATTCAGCAGCCACTAACTGCAAATTAGCAAGAGAACAATTTCCCAAATATTAACCCCTAAGGCCGAAACCAACATCAGATCAATACCCAGTCAGGGCCAGCAACAAGAACTGGTGATACTCCATTCTCGCTCATTTGCCAATTTTGATAATTTAAATTATCAATTCACATTTCGATCTAATTGCAGATTCATTAAATCTCCTTTTACTGGGTTAAAGAACTAATGTCATTTAAAACACAGTTCACGACAAACCCAAATCACATTCTATTTACTATCGGGTTAAAGAACAAATGTTATTTAAAACACTGTTCACGATAAACCCACAGATCAATTCTATTTAAAACCCATTTCAAATCCAATTTATTTATTTAAAAATAAATGGGTTTTAATTTCAGTTCAAAACTAGTTCATTTCGATAAAAATCTATTTTTATCCTTTCAAATATGGAGTTTTTCATCACAATTTTTCCCAAATCATTTCTTATGATTTTACACAAATTATTGATATCTTTAATAATTTTATCAAGGCACGTACAGCCGATTTCCATCAACGGCCATCGAACTGCACTTACCGCGACCATTTCCAAATTTGATTTGGACGTATCTCCAAATCCAACCGTTAGATTTTGAATTTCTAAAATTCGTTAGAAATCTCTTTTCGATACGAACCCAACGGTTCCGGTTTTAGGAGAATCCGACGGTCGGATCTCCCGTAATGTCCGTTCGAAATCAATGGTCGAAATTTACGAACTGCCGCGGTGCGGCGCGTTCTATTCTGGCCATTATATATATAATATATATATATATATTATATATTTCGTCGATTTCCTTTTTAAAACGTATTTTATAATTCGTTGCAAACTTGTTTCAAAAACAATTCAACTATCATTTCCAATTCAAATCAAATTTGAATTTTTCCTTATAAATTCGTTTTAAATTCATTTCAATTTAATTCAAATTTCTATTCAATTTGAATTCATTTCAAATCGATTTCTACTCTATTTCAATTCGTTTTCAATTCAATTCGAATTCATTTTATATTCAATTCAATTAAAATTGGTTTTCTATTCAATTCATTTCGAATTCGTTTTCTATTCAAATTCGATTTCTATTTGATTATAAAAACGAATATAATCGATATAAATATCATTCACGTCAAAATAGCGCATCTCTAATCAACACGGCTTTATATATTTCAATAATTCCGCTATTCTATTCAATAAATGAATATTTATTCTATTCAATACGTGAATCTATATTTTTGTCAACACATGACTAATCTCAACGAATGAGTACTGTCCACGTGTGACTATTTTTGTTATTTAATATATTTTATAAAAACTATGGTATCTAACGTTTGATTTAAAATCAGACTCCAACCGTAAATTAGTAAGAGAACGATTCCCTGAATATTAACCCCGAAGGCCGAAACCAACATCAGATCAATATCGAGGAAACCACTCATCTCATCTATTTTCCAGTTAATTTCTAATTTCATATATGATAAAGATGTAAATTTTATTGTTCAAATATTTCGTTCAACACATGACTAATCTCAACGGATGAGTACGGTCAACACATGAACCTTTATTTTATAATATTCTTTATCTTCTAAATTGGAATGAGGTCCAATCAATTACCATATAAAGTTAATTATATGGATTCCATATAACACATGTATATAATAGCAACGATAAATAATCAACCATCATCCAAAGTGCACTACACTGTATAAGCATCAAATATAGATAGCTAACGCTTATAACAGTCTGTCAATCAATCGATCGACATACAACTAATTATTGGGATTAGTGTATGTTATATTTCGTCCCAATACCCGTGTGGGGTTTCAAACAATCAAACACAAATTTTATTTGTGCAGTTGGGCGATGTGTAAAATTTATCGACCCAATCAATATCAGTCAAATCAGTGTATATAAACAAATCGGCCGATTTGTTTATAAATATTTATTGATTCATATTCACGTTAAAAATTATATTTTTAACGACCAAATAATTCATTTCAACACATTTACAATTTATTATCGATTTCACATCAACATCACAAACAATTTTCACAACACATCAATCAAACAAACAAGCCATCCATGGTCTGTGGATGACGGGTGTCGGGTGCTACTAAACACTGTCTGCATCCTAGCATATATTATAATATAACTAGAAAAAGGAATTTAGAGTGAGAAGTTCTCACCGACTAGCTAATCCAAATTCCACGACTCTTCTTATGTTGAAATCTTTGTCGTTCTCGCCTTTTGTCACTTTCGCTGCCCGTAGCCACTACATATATAAAAATCACATTTTTATATTCTCTCTACTTCACGATAAAAATAAAGTTGAGATTTTCATTCCCACTTCATATATATGTAAATTTCGCCTTTAACACCATAGAGTTTATATTTTTATCACGCTATTCTCTATATAAAGATTTCGCCTTTCTTACTTTAAAAATATCGCCTTTTTCAAATATAAAGTTTTAATTTTTATTTCATCACTATAAAAATCACATATTTACTTCATTATATATAATGAAAATCAGATTTTTATTTCGTTACATATATAAAGATGATATTTTTATATTCTCTATTATATAGAAATTCTATTTTCAATACATTACTTATATAAAAATAGTATTTTTATATCTTCTATTATATAAAGATCATATTTTTAATACTTTACACAAGTAAAAATCATATTTTTAATTCACTGCTAGTATATAAACTATAATTTTAACTTTCCTATATTATAAAAATTATATTTTTAATGCTCTACTATAATAAAAATATCGTCTTTCATAGATTAAAAATCACTTCTTTCTTTGATTAAAAATCAATGCTTTACCTTGTTTAAAAATATAACCGTTCTTTGTTATTCATAATATATAAAAATCGTGTTCTTAATTTAAATCTATACACATAATAATCAAATTTTTATTCTCTAATCCATACTATAAAAATCATAGTTTTAATCTCGGTAAAAACTGAAAAGAAAATCGAATAAAAACTCACTTGGCATTTTTCAAGGGGGGTCTCACTTTGCTGCGAAGGGGGAGGAGTTTGGACGTCGGAGTGGTTGCGCTACAGGTGGTCAGAGGGTCTAGTGGTCGGCGCTGGGGTCTACAGGGGGCGGAGGGGGTGTTGCGGCGGCTGTCAATCGAAGGGGCGAGGTAGGGCTTGGGGGTCATGACGTGTAGAAGAGGAGAGAGAGTGAGGCGTGAGGGGTGGAAAAGAAGGAGAGGGGGCTTGCGAGGTCGGGGCGGTCTCGCCGGTGGTCACCTGAGGGGAAGCGGCGGCGAGCTTGGGTGAGGAGGTGACGAGGTTCGGTTTTGAAGAAAGGGGTTGTGCGCGTTTTAATTTTGAACAGAGGGGGGAGGGTTTGACTTCAACGGAGAGGAATGAGGGGCTATATAATAATTTATATATTTAATTTATTTTTTATCTCCAAAAAGCAATCTTTAAATTTCGGACTCGAAATCGAACCTGCCGACTGTCGTCCCTAGCGTTTTACCCCCGTTCCGAACACAATGGAATAAGTATCGTAGGCCAATTCGATTGTTTGAATCAGTTTCCATTGAATTTAAAGTATAATTCTTTATATATTCAATTTAAACGTACATTTCAACTTACTGGGGTCACATACTAGCTCGAAAAATTCCAGAAAAATATTTTCTAGTTTCGTATTGACGATTCTGTCCTAACAAAACTAATTTCGTCGAATTCTGAGACCGTTGGAAAAATGGCCATTTTCCAGTCGATTAAAATCAACTAAAACTGGTCAAACGCGTTTTCCTTTGCCACGCTCACATATTGATTCGAAAAATTATGAAATTTGGAATCTAGCAATAATTTGACATCACGGATCCAACAAAAGTGGTTTCGTCGAAATCCGAGGTCGTTTGCAAAATGGCTATTTTTAAGGGCCGGAATTCTATAGCGACTATTCAGAATTTTCAACTGGACATATCTTTTTATCCCCGCTATGAAATTTCGATTTTTCGGATTCGTTGGAAAGATATTCTCAAATAGATCATATTATTTTTGGTTTCACTAAAATTCGGATTGTTTTGCACCCGGTACATTCAATTGAAGTTTGAAATCGAATTATCGAACTACCACGCCATTTTCAATTCCTTTTATAATTATAAATAATTATTTATATTCTAACGATGACGCGTATAATATATACGTTGAATTATATTCAAAATAAATTTTTCTTCGATATTATTTAAAATAATCCATTTTAAATATTCAAAATTTGCTAAAATTGCCAAAATAAAATTTTTTAAACTGGCTCAGAATTTCCGGCTTATTACAATAAGATGCAATTGATCGAGGCTTTTGTTGAAAAGCAGAGCTTGTGGATGATGATCAAAGCATAGCCTATCTAGGCATACCTTTGTGTATTTCGTTACCTCGCGAGCCTCACACCCCGGTATGAGTCAAAAACGGAGCAAGGGAACGCAGGGAGTGCACACGTTTCTTTCTAGCTAGAAGTGGTGTTTGGGTTTAACACAGCCCGACATTTTACTTATGTGGTTGATGGATTTTGAGGCGCCTCAGATTTTATTGGCTGCAATGGCCAATTTATAGGTCCAATAGGATCGGGAAGCGTGTGTTCAGGCATGACTAATCCAACCCATTGCACTATTGGGGGACCGGCCCTGTAGGATCCAAGGGTTGCCCGTAGGTGTGATCTTGAGACATTGCTAGGGTGTCTAGAATCAGTCAGGAGATCGTTCCTAGCCTTGACACTTGATGGAAACCCAATTTCCAATAAGACATCCTGCGGTTTTGATTGTATACCTATGTATGGCGACATAGTAGGATGGGGTACTATGTCGTCTATGATTAATACATTATGATTGAAATGTTTTTAAAACATATATACACTAATAATAATATCAAATCCGTTTTTATCGTATCAAGCATTTTTGAATATTATAAGGTAAAACACTATCCTTCGGCTTGCGTTGCATTGTGTGATGGGACCTGAGTCTTATAATGGTTTCATTTTTCCAAAAAGCATTACGTTGTTTTAACAATTTACTTTATTTAAATCATGCACTGGCAATCCAATGGATTAAACCCGTTCCGCGTTAGCGGCGTGGTCCTGTGATTAGCCCTCTTGTTAGATAAGTTAAGTAAAGATTTCTCACACCAGTCCCATGACTGACCCGTAGTTTGTTTCACTTTGCAAACTCGGGTGCCCTCTTTTCCATACGGGCAGTCGAGTAGCTTATTTTGTAGATATATTGAGCAGGATTCTGGATCGAAGCTTAGAGCTGTGTCCAGAGCATTGATGGTCTTCCACTGTGATTGATTCAATTATTCTGCTGCATTGTATTAGTTTTGTTGTAATTTAATCTTCCACTGTATTATTTATCAATGTACTCTGATATATTCTATACTCTGATGTAACATTATTATAGTGTTTATAAAAGCCTGTTGTTATTCGTTCTGATGTGTTGTATTTCCAAAGTTAACGTATTCGAGATTTGAATAGTCTTGGTCGATTTAGCGATCGATCGGGTCGGGCGAAATCCGGGTCGTTACAAGTTTTCACGTATAAAATCCATGAAGAAGAAATGGGAATTTAACGCAGGTTTTGGCTGCAAACAAATGGTGCATGGACGGTAACGTGATGGCCATGAAGTGTGTAGTTCAATGACATGTAGGGATGTTCAGGAAGTGGAGGCTCACGCGATGTGAATGGCAGGACTGGAACGCAGCGATGGATGAAAATCCATGTACCATTGAAGGCTAATAAAGTACGTGAGGTGAGGCAAATAAAGGGTTGATCAAGGATTTATGAAATGGTTAACCACTGGGTTAGTAAAAATTAGTGGTCGATGTGGGAAGTTCGTTTGTATGGTCAGATGGAGGAATTGCTTAAGATGAACGTGAAGTATGGGGTTTATGAGATGCGCATACAGTTGGATAAGGAGTGGCTTGTAGGCAGTGCGAACTGTTGGGATAGGAGTATTTGTTTTGGTGACTTTGTAGTGGTAAAACTCAATGATGGTTAGGAGTTGTTGTTAATGTAGATCAGTGTTTGTCGATGCAGGGGAAAAAAGTAGCTGAGCATGGTTTAACTTGTGAAGTTCCTGAAGCACGCGGTTTGTATGAATGCAGTTAGAGCAAATGTTTTTCTGGTTAAAAAAACAGTTGCACCCTATACATATACTCATACATATAGGATAAACAGTAAAGAAAAAGGGTATTGTGAAAGTCATGATTTACAAAGTAAGAAATGAAGGAGTTGTGGGAGACGGAAGCCGGGTCATTGATGAGCAGTGCGGTGAGTAAATTTAGGTGAGGGGCAGTCCGTGACAACATCAGTAAGTTGTATAATGGGGGACCTTGGTTTTGTGTTTTAAAAGTGACAAGTTGAGTGTTTACAGTATGGCGTTGTAGAAGAATAGGAGATGTTGGTGTAATTTTTGTCGGAGGGGACGGTGTCGGTAGCATGAAGTCTGAACCGCTGAAGAAGCTATTGTGGAGGTCAGTTATATGTTCATGTATGGATATCCATATGTGGCGCAACATTTATATATATACAAAGATGAAAGGAACTGTAGTTTGAACGGTTATGGCTGGTGTATTATTTTAAATGGGCTGAGAATTTAATGGTCTGATGAACGGTCCATCACTTTGGAATCGCACGGAAGCTGGCAATGCTATGAAGTTGGGTTGGAGTAATTTAAAGCACGTTGAATTTATGGCATAATTAAACGTCCGGTTTAATCAACTGACGCAAATCGTTATTTAACGGTTAACGCGCAAAGGTGAGTAAACTCACTAACTCTGATCATTTTTATAATATTATAATCGTTATTTAATATTGATAAATAATGGTTAAATGATGCGTGATGGTTGTTTGGATGAGTTGCTGTAGATTGGTTGAAATAATTATATGTGTTGTTTTCATATATTGCATTATCTAATGTGATAGATAATCTATTATTTATTGTTGTTTGTTGGGGATGGGGGATTGCACTGGCTCTAAAATAACTGGTATTTAAACACCGTAGGAATATATAGGAAATGAATTCGAAATTTAAAAAGGGAAAATCTATTATTTATTATATTTGAATAATAGAAATTTAATTTGGATTGGGCTAGAACAACAAATTGTTTTAATTATATAAAACAAGCAGTTTGATTTAAAAACGATGAAATAATCATCATTAGGAAATTTGATTAAGATGAATTCAAGAATAAATTTAAAAAAGGGAAATGGGAAATTGGCTCAAAAGAAACGATGAAATTAATGCAATGTTCGAAATGCAAGTAGAATTGAAATAAACCGATAAGGGGTATAAAAGAAATTCGAATATATCGAATTATATATAAAAATAATCTATTTATGGAAATTATATATATATCTGATTAAGATAGTTAATAATTGT
This sequence comes from Allium sativum, assembly GCA_030737875.1. Lineage (NCBI taxonomy): Eukaryota > Viridiplantae > Streptophyta > Magnoliopsida > Asparagales > Amaryllidaceae > Allium > Allium sativum. The sequence goes on along the minus strand of CM060915.1, from coordinate 971,106,377 downwards.
TTAGGAATCCACATTTTTTGAACAAATAGGAAACTGAGATTTAGTTGTAAACTGGATTTATAATTAAGGAGAAGTTGACTTGAAAACAGAATTTATGAAGTGAAGTTGGATTATAAATTTAGAAGATAACTTAATAAATGAGATTTTCACTGGCAATGACATTTATTTATAAAATCACATTTTTGTTTGATTTAACAAGACTAGATTTCGATAAGAAAAATATTCACGTTCTAATGAGAAGAATGTTTAAAAGAAAATAGTTTGCAGATTAAAATAAATTATTGGGAATTGGAAATGGTTTCCAAACATTAATAAGGTATATTTTCTACAGTACAGAAAATAAGAAATGTGGATGAAGATAGGAATGTTTTCGAACATTAATAACGTATATTTTCTGGGATAGGGGAAGTTGGAAAATTAATATAAATTAAAAAGGGGTCAGTGATTGTGTGATGATTTGTTGTACATTTAAAGGGGTGTTTGTTTTACTTCGATAGTTAAATGACCGACTATCGAAGTGTTTTGACCATCGCTGTCAATACCGAGAGACCGTTTGGATATATTATCCGAAAACCACTCCTTATAGGCATAAGCGCTGCGAATTAGATTATGCTGAAGATAATTGAAGACGGAGTAAAATGCAAGGGTCGTTCAGTTCTAGAATGGTGATTTCTATTTTTCCAGTCCCAGGACAACTTGTATGGACGAGTGTATGATAGAGTATACCTAACAAATCACGTACAGTTGATCTCTTAAAGGTATTACGTATGGTGGCGGAGGAATTCGTTCCTCTTAGCTTTTTATACCCGTGATATGTTTGGGAATCGACTAGTGAATTGATGGGTTTGACGATGTGGCATTCAAATTAAATGGTGATCAGATGTTCTGAAGATAGACGTAGCCTCTAGCCTCACAACCACGAAGTAAAAAAAATTGGGCTAGGCAGCATGGCTAGTTGGGTCATCCCCAAGCAGGGTGTATTGTCACCTATCTATAGAAAATTCATATTCGTTCTTCTTTTTCGATTTTGTACCTTTGGATTATGGTTGGATGGCCAACAACCGTGGGTGGCAATATATTCGATACACTCAAGCTAAATGAGTGGTCGGTCATGTGTGGCCGGGTTGCAAGACGTTCTTGTTGAACCCCAGTGTATCCTCTCTAGAGTACACTGATCGGTAGGTGCTCCCATACCTTGTCTGTTGGAATCCAATCCCCAATAAATGCCCCGCGGTTCATGATTTTATACTATATATATGTGGAGCGTGAGATGCAAGCATTCTGCTACTTGGATATTTATTTGTTTAGACATTATCATAATATCAGTGGATTGTATATCAAATTATTTTGGATTATAGTAAGGTAAAAACCGTCCATGTTTATGTGTGGGCTGGTCTTACCATTATCTTTTTGTTTGAAAAAGATTTTTAAAGTTAAACAGTATGGTTGGAATTTACTCATACTAGTCCCATGACTGACACAGAGTTTATTTTGTTTGTGTTTTCCCTAAACTTTTGGGTGCCCAAATTTGTACGGGTAGTCAAGTGTTTCAGGCTTTGCAGATTCACATGGAGAAGCTGGAAGCAATAGGCTTCACCATTAGTTAGTTAGAGATTATTTCCGCTGTAATATATATGAGTTGTACTCTAATATGGTATGTATATATACAAATTCAGATTTGTATTTCAAAACTTGTTATATAATATATTTTATTATTCCGCTGTAAGATTCGTGTTTACTCTGATTCTGTTCGGTTGTGTTCTTCTTCTTCTTCTTTTATTCTATTAGTTCTATCTTTTCTATCTCATCCTCTAATTTCTTTCTATTAATGATCTGAATTTTCGTGCACTTTGAGTTGAATATGTAGGATATTAGTTAGCTCAAATTGGTATGGATTTTCGGGCCACTACAATTAACTAATTAGAAATTAATTAGTTAAATGAATTTTTTGATTGAACTTAACTTCTCATGGTGAATTGGATTTGTAAATTAGAATTTGAAGTTGAATATGAAATTTGAGTTAGAAATGCAATTCGACTTGTGCATAAGCAAATTAAAATTATATATATATGAACATGATATATTGAAATAAAGAGGAGATTAGAAAAATAGAGCTAATTAGAGGATAAACTAGCGAACTAAGTTTAAACGATTGAATTGATTTGGAATAAATTGGGAATGGTTGAATATGTGTTAAACATGTATGGAATGAAGGGAATGGAAGAAATAAATTGAATGCCTGAAAAAAGTGGTACGTATTTAATTGAATATGAAATTTTATGAATCTATTGGGCAAGCCACTTGGCTTTTTGCTTTTCTTTTTAAATGGGATGGGATAAAATGGCAATTTACAGTTGTACCGATTGAGCCGTACAAAGGAGACACTAGCGAAATTTTCGGAAAAGTTAAGGGGATAGAAAAATCTAAGAAAGTTTGATAACTAGAAATTGACTTATCAATTATATATGAAATTTAAAAAGAGAATAAACTCATAATAGCATTTTATCATTAAAGAGGAAGTTTATAAAATTAAGTCTTGGGAAGATGGGAGGAGAAATGTATAGACGTTTAAAAGTAGATAATTGGTAGTATTTTGGGTTGTCGTAAAAATGTTTTATACAACATCTGTTTTAACCCAAGTAAGTGTGATTTAGAATAAAATTATAAAAGATGTTTCCTAAGTATAGAAATGAATGGTTTCTTGGAAGTGATAAGTAATTGGAAATGTTTTCCAATTATAAATAAAAGATATTTTCTAAGTATAGAAAATAAAAGGTATATGGAATATGGAAATGTTTTCCAAGCATAGTGAGCATCCAAAGGGGGTGTGAGAAATATCTCGGTAAGGATATTTGAGAAATGAATACTGGAAGTATTTTAATTAATGAAATATTAATTTAAAAGGGCTCAGTGATGGATTGATAGTATTTACTTTTGGAATAAGATATTTGGATGAATGGTTGTTTTTTGGATGGTTAGGTAACCAACTATCAAAGTGTTGGTCAATTAAATGTTATCGTTATTAATATGGAGAGATCGATTGGATTTATTATCCGAAAACCACTCCGTTTGGCATTCAGATTGTTTTGAAGATAACTGAAGACAGAGTAAAGCGCAAGGGTTTTTCTTTTAATCCTAGGTAGAAATTACCTAAGATGGATTAATGGAAATTGTGCCTTTGGTTTGTCCAGTCCCAGGACAACGTATGTGGACGGGTGTCTGATAGAGCATTTCCAGATGGTCGCCTAAGTTGATTTCTTCAAATGTACCATAGTTGGTAGCGAAGAAGGAAATTTCTCTTAGCTTAACACCCAATGTATTTTTGGGGACGTCAATTACTGATTTGGAGGTTCTGACGATGTAACATTAAAAGTGAATGATGCTGTGATGTTCTAGAGATAAGACGTAGCCTCAGGCTTCATCAATCGGGAAATGACAAAAATCAAGCAGGCAGCTTGGCTATGTGGGTCATGTCCATTAGGATGTATTATCATCTGATCTAGAGAAAATTCAATTACTTTTTATTATATTTTTTGTTGTATGCTTCGGTAACAGTTGCTAATCACAATCCGTTGGCGGTATACATTAGATACTCACAAGTTGAATGATTGGTCGGTCATGTATGGCCTATTTACAAGATGTTCTTGTTAAACCAAGTGTATTCCTCTCTAGAAATACATTATCGGAAGGTGGTCCCATACCTTGTCATAGTTGGAAATCCATTCTACAAAAAACGCCCTGCTGTTTTTGATTATATACTATGTATGTAGAGCGTGAGATGCAAGCGTTCCACTAGATTGCTATTTATTTGATTTATCCACTATAATTATATCAAAATAGTTTTGATACAAAGAATATTTTAGGTTATCATAAGGTAAAAACCATCCATGTTTATGTGTGGAATGGTCTTACGGTTATTTTTCTTTTGAAAGGATTTTTAAAAGTTAAACCAAGTAGTTGGAGCTTACTCACACCAGTCCAATGACTGACCCAAAGTTTATTTGTTTTGTTTTACCCAAAATTATTGGGTGCCCCAATTTGTATAGGAAGTCAAGTAGTCGTGTTACGACATGCCTTTTTGACTGCTCCAAATCGGTATTTAAATCAACCCAAAACGTTCAAAATGACAGACTGTTATTTTAGGCCAGCCAGGAAGTTCGGGTCGTCACAGTTGGTATCAGAGCTTTGGTTTACAAAGCTCGAGAATAAGACACAATAGAACCAAACGAAAGAATTCATCAAAGATAGGATTAGTAATATCATATAAGAATAACTCATTAGAGATAGGGTTAGTAATACCCTAGAATGAGTTTGAAGAGCGTTATTTATAAAAAACAAATTTAATTTTGAAAATCATATCTCACTGTATATATATGAGTATTTTATTTGATATTGAATTTGGACTATCGAGTATAAGAAGATTTAGCATATACGCCTAGCTAGCATATATACGAAGTGTCAAATATACTAGGCAGATATAGAATCACACTCTAGTTGCCCAGAGGTGATCTTAATGATTACTATAGTATCATCAGTATTTATGTTCGAGTTTCGAAAGTGGGATTTCTATATATTTCCAATCGACTGGTGTGAGAACAAAAACTTAGTTAGAGTTTATTGTTTGTGATTTGGCATTGAATATTTTTTTTGAGAATATATAAAAATTATGCATTTGGAAATTTAATTAACAAACTGATTGCTAGTTGTGATGATTGATAACTAATTTAACAAATAAAAATATTGGGATGATAAAACCAATATGATAATGAATGATAAATAAAGCCAAATCAATTATAATGCAGAGCTGAATTGGAAATTTAGTTCAAATTGGATTTATATACGTGGATATACATACATATTGAGCAAGCAGGTTATGAATTTACAGTTGAGTACAGAATTAAATTGCATGCCCAATAAACAGGTGCAGCTTAATGAGTTGGTTGCCTAATTTTATTTATTATATAACTACTGTAAGTATTTGGATGCTCTATGATGGTTGTTCTGTGTGAAATTAAAACATATACCATAGGATAGTAACAATAAATTATGGACTACACTGCATAACATACTACTGAAGATGGCATAGCATATCATATTCCATATAAGCATTTGGTGCTTATGTGACGAGGTTTGGATTACCATATAAGCGAGATGCTTAGGTGGCGAGGACTGAATTACAGGTTGAACCGAGCACTGATTATGGAATTAATAACCTTTAACGGTAAATCGCAGGATTTAATAACAAACTCTATACAGGTCTGGAGATGACAAAAATACACTCATGACACATCTCTCTTATTTTAGTTATCGTACGTAGGTTTGAGGGGGTAGTAGGGCTTATAAATTATTATGGGTGTGCACATTAGCATTTTCATTAGTGCACCATTTACTGCATGAATACACTTTACTGCATGACTACATACAGAAAACCACGGGATCATGAATAACAATTTACTACATGAAAAGAAAAGAAAATTCTAGGATGACCAGATGCGTACAACTTCTATGAAATAAATGCAAATAAATAAAGAAAGGCATGCATAACTCATAATTTAATTGGCAATGAACTCCAATAAGCTTGATGAAGTATATACTTTCATTAATAACTACTATTTCATAACTGGCACGGGTTTCCTTCATATTCATAGAAACCCATATAATTAATGTAACATTATCGACTAGCTTGACGTGAAAAACAATCTCAAGGAAAACCGTAGAAAACTAAAATGTCAAGTGGAATTTATACAACACATGAACCTTCGTCACCAAATTCAAGAACATTTCAAATGGTGTAAAATAGGTCATAATTTGAAGTACATGCTGAAAGAGAAGAAAAAAAATTCAGTTCAAGTCTAAGAACAATCAAAATTGAAATTTTATTCAGAAATTAAAACAGAGCAAGTGATCAGAGCGCAAAAGTATTATGTTAAACATTAAAGCACACACTGGTCACAGGTTAAAACGCAGCTAAATAACTTATATAATTATCGACACTATCATACACAGATAATTTCGATGTCAGGGCATGTAAGACTATAGTGCCCAATAAGCACGTATGCAGCATAACAAGTAAACAAGGCAACATATGGAGTATTATGAGCCGCAAGATTAGCAACAATCATCCAAACACATTCAATAAACTCAAATGCAACCACAACAACACATACACAATTATACTCAATTCAAATTGAGGTTAATATACTTAAACAAGATTAATTGTGAGCGATTGCTTACCTTGAACCCACGTGAAATGGAGCAGCAGTTACGATGAACTCGATCATGGCAATGGCTTCGATTGGCGGCGACCACAAAGGATAAGGCTGACTGCATATTAGGGGAGCTGTTGTTGGAAACGCAGCAGCCCGAGTTGGACCAAAAACAAATGAGTGCGAGGGGCTCACGTTGAGGACGAATGACCTTGGCGACTCAGATGGGTGTTGACGGAATTGAATGGATGAAGCGACGAAGGAGGAAACGATGATCGATTCACGGGGAAGATGGCTGCCGATAGAGGTGAATGGCCTGGGCGACGGACGACTTCAGAAAAGGAAGCGGTTCCGGTGACGTGAAGTACGAGGCGACGAGGGGTGTCGGGGAAATGCATGTGCTTCGGTCAAGGTTGGGTTTCGCGAGGAAGGCTGCGATCAGGGTGAAGCGGATTCATTGATGACGAGGGAGGATGGGTTCAATTTACGATGGAGGAACGAGATCAGTGGTGGTGGCCATTAAGGAGGCGACAAGACTTCCTATGGAGGAAGGCATTTTTACATTTTGGGGATTTTTTTCTTTGATGCTCGAATACATTATGAAGTAAGAGAGGACAAGAGGAATGTATTAAGGAAAAAAATAAATAAACAGAATGGACGCACTTCACAATGTAGAAGAATTTTTACAGGTGTAATACCATTCAAATTGACGTAAACAAGTGTCAAGGAATTCAACCAATCTCCAACAAATGGCAGAACTTATTAAACTAACATTCTTAAAGAGTATATACCATATGTATACAACAAAAATGGGGTATCCAATACATTTCAAATACCATCTCATATTATTATTATATTTATTTAAAACCAAATTTGTAACGATCTAATATTTTTGAAAATTAAATTTGAATTTAATACGAATTTTTAATAAAGTTTAGAAGGTTTAAATAAATGTTGAATTAGATTCTAAGGCGATAATAGTATTTTAAATGATTAAAAATTTAAAATTTTATTGTGAAATTTAGTTAAACCAATGATGTTTCGATAGAGCGTTTCGTCGCTAGGTGAATTATTAACCAAGTTGTAATTTAGTTGTTGAAACGATTAGAATTTTGAAATTAAAATTATAACCAAATATTCATTTCAAATTTTTGTTCAGTTTCAGTTTGCGTCGTCTTAAAATATTTTATAAAATTTTACTGCAATTTTTATTTCGGAAAGTAAGCATAAAATTTTCTGTCATATTTTAGGGTAACTGCGGTCCTTTTAACACTTTACAGAATTGATCAACTGGGTTACTTTTTTTTTTAAAGGATCATGACACACTGTTGTACATGATTTTATGTTTGTTACCGTTCGTAGCTAACATTTATAAAAATTTAAAAAGGAAGAACAATAATATAACTAGCCGACACTGTACATTATATTGAATCCTAGCTATACACTTTGTTTAATCCTTAGTCACGCTTCGAAGATAAGCCTCATTTTTTTTCCCCAAATCTAACGCGTGCAATAAGAGAGAATTTACACGTGTAGAGATTGAGGACAACAAATGGACATCTGTCCAAACCTTTGTCTCGTGCTTTTCCCTGGTGAATGCATGCAAGAAGAATATGAAAAATACGTGTAGGCCAAAGGATTGAAATAGAGAAAATTTGTCCTCTTGCCTCCCACGTGTTACCGTCTTCCCCTTATATTGGTAAACTTCTGCTCCTCTTCATCTATAATCATGTCGCACCACATTGTTTTTCCTCCTCACACAAAAACTGTACACTGCACTTCTCCCTACATTATAAACTAGCTCCCACTATTCTTTTTACTGCATGCACCATTACTTCTCTTGCCACCAACCTGAAGCTCAACAAATCCTCCGCCTGTGCATGTCTCGCCTTCAACCGCGCTTCCTTACCGAGAATTCACCCGAGCCGCAGTTCTCTCTGCTCGCGCTTCACCTTCCTCCACTACTAAACCCGTCCTCCACTGTTCATGCATCACCTCCCCTCACGTTTCTCTTCCCTCTCCCCTTCGGAGCTGCTGTTTCACTTAGCCTCACCGTCACTTAGCCTCACCGAAAACTCCACCCTACGCCTACCATTACCTCCACCGCCACACTCCAACACCACCATCAGGTGCCGCTCCGTCTCCTACGCCTCCGGCAACTTCTAGTTCCGCCTCCCAGTCCGCATACATCCATTGACTCCACCGTCTCCACTTTTGTTCCCTCTCCTTCTTCAAGAAAACAACACGCATCCCTATTCCCTCCTCAACTTCATATTGTCCTTTCTCCTCATGCTTCTCTACTCCTTTCGAGCGTTGTGCATGCGGGTTCGGGATGACTTCTGCATGAGTATGATATATAAAAGGGAGGCGAGGCAGCTCTTGGTTGTGAAGTATATATATGTATGCGCAAGAAACAATACAAGGTCCAGAAAAAAAAGGTTTATAAATTGTAGTCGCATATATGTTGGAAGGTAGGCATGTGATTGGTAACGTGAAGGAGGAGTTGCATGCGTTTCAGTTTGGGGTGTCTCCGTCACAAGGAATAATGTTTTAAACAAAGGGAATGGCTTAATTGCGTTCACATAGGTCTGTTGGCTACCGCATGGTTCGATTCGAGGAATTTTTGGATACACGGAAATAAGGTGAGAACATTTAATCTAATTTAATTATTTATTAAATTGGTAATTATTGAATAATTTTAATTATATGAGGTTAATTATAAATAGTTGTTGGTTGGATATAGATGTTCTGGCATGAATGGATGTGCATGTAACTAGACGACACGGAACACTAAAAGCGTTATTGACTGTAACGCTTGTGCACAGTTGAATTGATTGTTATTGGTGATGATTATAATTCATGATCATCTGATTTATATAGTTGATTATTATGTTGCATGATGCACACACAATACCACGGTTGTGGAATGATACGGATGATCGATTTAATGCTCCTTCCATATGAATGGAAATTTGATTTTTCCAAACATTAAAAGTATTATTGTTAAGACGGTTAATTCAAAAAAAGAAAGGATTTGGAGATTTAATATAATATTTTATAATATTATACCAGACCGTTCTAGGATGACAGAGAGGATGGTGTCTAGGCTTGGGTTTGGAAATCCAGTTTCCTGCATTCCCTGGCTATCTCTAACTGGTCCGACGAACGAAATGGTTAATTCAAACAAAATTAGAATTTGAATTGAAGTCATTTTAAACCTAGGAAAACCAAATAGGATTTCAATTAATAAATGTCGTGTAGGGACCATTTATGAAATTTAATTTTAAATTTAAACATTTAAAATTAAAAAGGTTTGAATTCCTATGTTATATAACTTAATTTAATTAAGATTTGGAATTTTTGAAATGCTTTTGATTTAAACTTAACAATCGATTTTGAAATAAAGTTATTTGAATTGGGAATATAAAATTCAATTTGAAAGGATTTGAGCGAATTTTATTTGAATCGATTTATAACGCGCTACGGCGCGACAGATCGTAATTATCGATTTCAAAATGGTTATAACTTGATGGTTTGAAATTGAAATAAGAAACGTTGATTTTCAAATATTAACAGTTTTTGTATAGAAAGAAATTTTCAAAGTTCAACTTACGATTTCAAGTTATGTCAAATTGGAAGGTTGCTGTACGCGCAGTTCGGCGGCCATAACGAAATTCAAACAAAGTCAAGTTTTAAAGTTTGAGAGAATTCATGATGAATCTTACTTTATTAAATTAAAGTAATTAGAAATGAAATATTTGAAATTTTGAATCGATTTGGAATCTATTTGAATTAATTGGCTATTGCAGCATTTTAATAACATTCAAACGTTATTATCTAAATTCCAAAGATGAATGGGTTTTGAAATTTTAATCGTAAACCATTATTTTAAATGGTTAAAAAGTTGTAAAATGGTTTGAAAGAATTTAAGTGATTGAACTTAGAATTATTTATTTATTCTAAGTGTTAGAATTTAAAAGGAAATGAGTTGGATGGAGTTTGTGACGGGTATTCGATATGTAATTCCAAGATTTAACAAATACTATCAGAAACAATAGAAAATATTTACATCAAGTTCTGATAGTGCTTGTTGAGTTGTTAAATTCATGTCCGATATATGTCGATTTAACTCTATCAAACTTATATTTAATATAAGTGGTTGGGATTATCGAAATGGAACTTTTATCAAAATAGAGATTGGGTAAATTTAAGAACTTGTGGAAAGAAATAAAGAGGTATGAGAATTGAAGGTATGTTTTAAATAAAAGGGGTTGGTAAATCGAATATTTGATTTCAAAGAGAAGTTAAAATGATAGTAGAATTTATGACAAATCCAACCTAGACATTTTAAACGAATTGAAATAATTGGAAGGAGATTGAATTGAAAAGTCCGTGTGATCCATGACTACCGATCTAAAAATACGCTTATTACTTGGAAAGTCCGGGATCGGATTTAAATCCGAAACCATTCCAAGTAATAATACGACGTTTGAAGCAAATTCAAGACTTGGAATCGATGAACGAAGACCGTGGTTCTTCACAATCGAACGGATTGCCTGCTGATTGGTTTCTTTACTGAATAGCTACAGTAGTGAGATGCCCCTATCATCGGAGTGGCAGAAAGTCCGAACGTACTTGGAGGATTTTCGGGTTGTTGTTCCGTTCAGACCCAGAACGGATTTGTATGGATGGTGTGTCTGATGTTGAAATTGACCGCATAGCACTGAGTTCCGTTAATGTATATCGGATTTGTGGCAATATATTATCCTCATCTCTAAGTCATATGAACTTAGGGGGTATGCATTGATTGAAATCAGTGATATGTCATGAATTGTCAATGTGGCATACCCAAGTTATGAGACGAGCTAGTGATGATCAAAGAATGGCTTATCGAAGCATCGCTTTGCGTATGACGTGACATCAACAATCCTCACACCCCGGATTGATGAGAAACTGGCAGTTAGGTTTTATACTTATATATGAATTGATGATGAAGCTGTGCAGCAGTGGGAAACCACTTATGAACCTGGGGAAGTTGGGTATGTTCGGGGGGCCGTGTCTGGTCGAAAACCGTTGATCTGCCCTGACGATGTGTAGTCGGTGTCCGCGTATGGTCGAAAAAGCCGTTGAGGCACTTCGTTTTGTATCCCTGATTGATCTTTCGTGCCAGGAATCATCAAGTTGGAAACCCAAATTTCTAATACGAGCCATACGATTTTGATTGTATATATATATATATGGCAACATATATTATGGGGTATTATGTTGTCTATGATTAATACATTTATTTGCGAAATGATTTCCACACTATATTTATTATGGTATTGAAGAGGATTTCACGTATGAAAGAATATTTGGTTGTCATAAGATAAAACTCGCCCATCTGGTGTGCGCTTGCATTGTGTGATGTGGGACGAGCTTATGATAGCTTCATTTCAAAAGTCATTGCGCAATTATACGCACGGGTATTCACTTGGAGTAAATCCGTTCCGCATTAGCGGCGTGATCCGGTGAATCTCCCAACTTTAAAATGAATCTAACTATTTTGAGTTCTCACACCAGTCCCACGACTGACCTGGAGTTTATTGTTCCCTCACCTAAACTCTGGGTGCCCATGATTTTCGCACGGGCAGCCAGTAGTTTAGTTTTGCAGTAATGGATCGTTGGAGCAGGATTTAGAGCGCTTCTAGAGTTGGAGTCCACGATAGAGTTGAAGCTTCTGCTGTGTTTGATCTTCCGCTGAGAGTACGGTTATTTTCTTTTCTTCCGCTGTGTATATATTAGTAACTCTGATATTCTATGTAACTCTGATGTAACATTGTCATTTGCAATGAAAGGTTCTGTTATTTTTGTTCAATATATGTATGTACCCATAACAATTCGTCTTTATGAACGGTTTAAGTCGGTTTAATTACCGGCAAGAACTAGCCAAAAAAGGCGGGTCGTTACAGTTGGTATCAGAGCTTTGGTTTATACAAAGCTTTAGGGTACGACACATTTTGAACAAAAGATAGAACTCATCAGAGTTATAATATCTCATTAGAGATAGAGTTAGAAACGCCCTAGAATGAGATTTTGGAATATCCCGTTGAGGGAGCGTATTTTGAAAATATAAAGTATCTTTGAATTGAGTAAATCGCTTTGAAAACGATAAGCATTTTGAATTAAAATTTTGAAATATAATTAAGGATAAGGGATTCTTGAGTATTGAGTTCGACATCGCGATTGGACTATCGAGTATATAGGGATTTTGAATATCCGCCTAGCTAACGTATATACGAAGTCCAGCGTATACTAGATAGATATAGAATCACATTCTAGTCGCTCGAGGATGAGTTTACTGATGACCATGGCACCATCAGTAGTAATATTCGAGTTTCGAAAGTGGGATGACTATATGATTCCGGCTACGACGTCGAGAAATACTTAAAATTATTTCGATATGGTGGAAATATTAAAAGGAATTAATATAAGGACAATATATTATAAATGCAAACAAACCATTTTGTTAACAACCAAAGAAGACATTTTAGAAGTAAACCTTACGTAAAGATTTGAAAACGCACGTAAGAGAGATAATTCATTAAGAGATAATATTAAAATATCAACCCATATTTCAAAATGGATCAACAAGTATGAATTTTGAGATCTAATAAGTGTAATCAGGGAAGATATTATACTCCTCGATAAGTGTTAAGCAATAGAGTCGAACCTATATCTAGCATGTGTTGTAAATGGTAAAATGTAAGTTAACTGTTTTGCTTAGAAGATGATTTTAGCAATCAAACTTTCCTAAGGAATTTTGAAGGTAATTTTGGTTTAAGTTAAGAATTTTTTTTAAAAGAAAAAAAATGGTTTAAATAGTAACAAATATTCTAAGTGGGGAGAGAAAACTATCTTTCCCTATTAAACCTGTATGAGCAATCCAAATAGAAGGTATTAAAGAGTAATCGCTTACGATACAATGGAAGACGGAATTTGAAGTAAGATTTACAAAAAAAAAGTTAATGGAAAAACCCGAGTATCCAACAAAACCATGAATTGATTCGGATTAGGATATTTCAATTTGTCCAAAGCCCTAAGTTAACCGAGCTTCAAATAGTAAGCCTTGCGTAGTAAGTAAACTAGGAAATTTTGATTTTTCGGGATATAAAGATTTTAGTTTTGGGAATCTTCGAAATCAATTTCTAGTGTTGGGGCAAATTGTTTGAAATATGTATACGTTAAATCAGAGTAGCGCAGCGAAAGCGTAGTGGTAATTCGAAAGGAATGTTTCAAAGATTTTCGCTAGACTCGTTGAATAAAGTAACTTTCCAAACAAGATTTGGAATTTGAAACAAGACTGAATAAATGTCGTAGATCTCGAAATACAAACAAAAAGGAAAGTTGTTCGATTTTATCAATATGACTTCTAAATTATGGAATTAGACTCTTGGAAAATATTATATAAAAGTCTTGAAATGTTGAAGCAATATTTTAAAAGAAGTTAATGCCATATATGAAGTTTAAACGGTTGGAATGTAGGTTTGAATTTGCATAAGACCAATTTTATGATAATATGAGTCGATAAGGAAATTTCAACTTATGTAAAGAATGAAATTGAAATTCACAAATTTTTATGAATTCGAAACTTGAAATGTTGATGTCGACATAAATTGCTTGGAAATTTTATTTTCAACCATTTTGAATATGATAAATAGGTTATAAACTGTTCATAATAAACAGTGGTTTCGACGATTAGAATCCCGATATTTAAGATGTTTGAAAACAACAAGTATTTGTAAATTATGGATTTCAAAATGATTTACAACTTCGGGATATGAAATGATTTGGTTTGTTCGAGTAACCATGACTAAAACTGGGATGGGATGAAAGATTTGATTTTGTGCGATGGGTGATACTCAGTTGCCCTGTCATGAGGATGAACTTCTCGAACTAATAACAAATAAATTTCATCATGGTATATTTGGAAATTTGAACGCAAGTTTGGTTTTAAAGTCCCGAGGTGAAGTATGATTTTCCATATGAAAGGAATATGTAGTATTTCAATGGTTTGAAATAGGAAATGGGATTCCAAGTCCGAGATATCATCTCGAGTTTTCAAAAAAAATTGAAATTATAGGTAAGATTTATTTTACTAATGTATAATTTTACGAACTCTCCTTTTCGAGGACGAAAAGTTCTTAAGTGGGGGGGAATGTAACGATCTAAGATTTTTGAAAATTAAATTTGAATTTAATACGAATTTCTAATAAAGTTTAGAAGGTTTAAATAAATGTTGAATTAGATTCTAAGGCGATAATAGTATTTTAAATGATTAAAAATTTAAAATTTTATTGTGAAATTTAGTTAAACCAATGATGTTTCGATAGAGCGTTTCGTCGCTAGGTGAATTATTAAGCGAGTTGTAATTTAGTTGTTGAAACGATTAGAATTTTGAAATTAAAATTATAACTAAATATTCATTTCAAATTTTTGTTCAGTTTCAGTTTGCGTCGTCTTAAAATATTTTATAAAATTTTACTGCAATTTTTATTTCGGAAAGTAAGCATAAAATTTTCTGTCATATTTTAGGGTAACTGCGGTCCTTTTAACACTTTACAGAATTGATCAACTGGGTTACTTTTTTTTTTAAAGGATCATGACACACTGTTGTACACGATTTTATGTTTGTTACCGTTCGTAGCTAACATTTATAAAAATTTAAAAAGGAAGAACAATAATATAACTAGCCGACACTGTACATTATATTGAATCCTAGCTATACACTTTGTTTAATCCTTAGTCACGCTTCGAAGATAAGCCTCATTTTTTTTCCCCAAATCTAACGCGTGCAATAAGAGAGAATTTACACGTGTAGAGATTGAGGACAACAAATGGACATCTGTCCAAACCTTTGTCTCGTGCTTTTACCTGGTGAATGCATGCAAGAAGAATATGAAAAATACGTGTAGGCCAAAGGATTGAAATAGAGGACATTTGTCCTCTTGCCTCCCACGTGTTACCGTCTTCCCCTTATATTGGTAAACTTCTGCTCCTCTTCATCTATAATCATATCGCACCACATTGTCTTTCCTCCTCACACAAAAACTGTACACCGCACTTCTCCCTACATTATAAACTAGCTCCCACTATTCTTACTACTGCATGCACCATTACTTCTCTTGCCACCAACCTGAAGCTCAACAAATCCTCCGCCTGTGCATGTCTCGCCTTCAACCGCGCTTCCTTGCCGAGAATTCACCCGAGCCGCAGTTCTCTCTGCTCGCGCTTCACCTTCCTCCACTACTAAACCCGTCCTCCACTGTTCATGCATCACCTCCCCTCACGTTTCTTTCCCTCTCCCCTTCGGAGCTGCTGTTTCACTTAGCCTCACCGTCACTTAGCCTCACCGAAAACTCCACCCTACGCCTTCCATTACCTCCACCGCCACACTCCAGCACCACCATCAGGTGCCGCTCCGTCTCCTACGCCTCCGGCAACTTCTAGTTCCGCCTCCCAGTCCGCATGCATCCATTGACTCCACCGTCTCCACTTTTGTTCCCTCTCCTTCTTCAAGAAAACAGTACGCATCCCTATTCCCTCCTCAACTTCATACTGTCCTTTCTCCTCATGCTTCTCTACTCCTTTCTAGCGTTGTGCATGCGGGTTCGGCATGACTTCTGCATGAGTATGATATATAAAAGGGAGGCGAGGAAGCTCTTGGTTGTGAAGTATATATATGTATGCGCAAGAAACAATACAAGGTCCAGAAAAAATAAGGTTTATAAATTATAGTCGCATATATGTTGGAAGGTAGGCATGTGATTGGTAACGTGAAGGAGGAGTTGCATGCGTTTCAGTTTGGGGTGTCTGCGTCACAAGGAATAATGTTTTAAACAAAGGGAATGGCTTAATTGCGTTCACATAGGTCCGTTGGCTACCGCATGGTTCGATTCGAGGAATTTTTGGATACACGGAAATAAGGTGAGAACATTTAATCTAATTTAATTATTTATGAAATTGGTAATTATTGAATAATTTTAATTAGATGAGGTTAATTATAAATAGTTGTTGGTTGGATATAGATGTTCTGGCATGAATGGATGTGCATGTAACTAGACGACACGGAACACTAAAAGCGTTATTGACTGTAACGCTTGTGCACAGTTGAATTGATTGTTATTGGTGATGATTATAATTCATGATCATCCGATTTATATAGTTGATTATTATGTTGCATGATGCACACACAATACCACGGTTGTGGAATGATACGGATGATCGATTTAATGTTCCTTCCATATGAATGGAAATTTGATTTTTCCAAACATTAAAAGTATTATTGTTAAGACGGTTAATTCAAAAAAAAAGGATTTGGAGATTTAATATAATATTTTATAATATTATACCAGACCGTTCTAGGATGACAGAGAGGATGGTGTCTAGGCTTGGGTTTGGAAATCCAGTTTCCTTCTCTCCCTGGCTATCTCTAACTGGTCCGACGAACGAAATGGTTAATTCAAACAAAATTTGAATTTGAATTGAAGTCATTTTAAACCTAGGAAAACCAAATATGATTTCAATTAATAAATGTCGTGTAGGGACCATTTATGAAATTTAATTTTAAATTTAAACATTTAAAATTAAAAGGGTTTGAATTCCTATGTTATATAACTTAATTTAATTAAGATTTGGAATTTTTGAAATGCTTTTGATTTAAACTTAACAATCGATTTTGGAATAAAGTTATTTGAATTGGGAATATAAAATTCAATTTGAAAGGATTTGAGCGAATTTTATTTGAATCGATTTATAACGCGCTACGGCGCGACAGATCGTAATTATCGATTTCAAAATGGTTATAACTTGATGGTTTGAAATTGAAATAAGAAACGTTGATTTTCAAATATTAACAGTTTTTGTATAGAAAGAAATTTTCAAAGTTCAACTTACGATTTCAAGTTATGTCAAATTGGAAGGTTGCTGTACGCGCAGTTCGGCGGCCATAACGAAATTCAAACAAAGTCAAGTTTTAAAGTTTGAGAGAATTCATGATGAATCTTACTTTATTAAATTAAAGTAATTAGAAATGAAATATTTGAAATTTTGAATCGATTTGGAATCTATTTGAATTAATTGGCTATTGCAGCATTTTAATAACATTCAAACGTTATTATCTAAATTCCAAAGATGAATGGGTTTTGAAATTTTAATCATAAACCATTATTTTAAATGGTTAAAAAGTTGTAAAATGGTTTGAAAGAATTTAAGTGATTGAACTTAGAATTATTTATTTATTCTAAGTGTTAGAATTTAAAAGGAAATGAGTTGGATGGAGTTTGTGATGGGTATTCGATATGTAATTCCAAGATTTAACAAATACTATCAGAAGCAATAGAAAATATTTACATCAAGTTCTGATAGTGCTTGTTGAGTTGTTAAATTCATGTCCGATATATGTCGATTTAACTCTATTAAACTTATATTTAATATAAGTGGTTGGGATTATCGAAATGGAACTTTTATCCAAATAGAGATTGGGTAAATTTAAGAACTTGTGGAAAGAAATAAAGAGGTATGAGAATTGAAGGTATGTTTGAAATAAAAGGGGTTGGTAAATCGAATATTTGATTTCAAAGAGAAGTTAAAATGATAGTAGAATTTATGACAAATCCAACCTAGACATTTTAAACGAATTGAAATAATTGGAAGGAGATTGAATTGAAAAGTCCATGTGATCCATGACTATCGATCTAAAAATACGCTTATTACTTGGAAAGCCCGGGATTAGATTTAAATCCGAAACCATTCCAAGTAATAATACGACGTTTGAAGCAAATTCAAGACTTGGAATCGATGAATGAAGACCGTGGTTCTTCACAATCGAACGGATTGCCTGCTGATTGGTTTCTTTACTGAACAGCTATAGTAGTGAGATGCCCCTATTATCAGAGTGGCAGAAAGTCCGAACGTACTTGGAGGATTTTCGGGTTGTTGTTCCGTTCAGACCCAGAACGGATTTGTATGGATGGTGTGTCTGACGTGGAAATTGACCGCATAACACTGTGTTCCGTTAATGTATATCGGATTTGTGGCAATATATTATCCTCATCTCTAAGTCATATGAACTTAGGGGGTATGCATTGATTGAAATCAGTGATATGTCATGAATTGTCAATGTGGCATACCCAAGTTATGAGACGAGCTAGTGATGATCAAAGAATGGCTTATCGAAGCATCGCTTTGCGTATGACGTGACATCAACAAACCTCACACCCCGGATTGATGAGAAACTGGCGGTTAGGTTTTATACTTATATATGAATTGATGATGAAGCTGTGCAGCAGTGGGAAACCACTTATGAACCTGGGGAAGTTGGGTATGTTCGGGGGGCCGTGTCTGGTCGAAAACCGTTGATCTGCCCTGACGATGTGTAGTCGGTGTCCGCGTATGGTCGAAAAAGCCGTTGAGGCACTTCGTTTTGTATCCCTGATTGATCTTTCGTGCCAGGAATCATCAAGTTGGAAACCCAAATTTCTAATACGAGCCATACGATTTTGATTGTATATATATATATATGGCAACATATATTATGGGGTATTACGCTGTCTAGGATTAATACATTTATTTGCGAAATGTTTTCCACACTATATATATTATGGTATTGAAGAGGATTTCACGTATGAAAGCATATTTGGTTGTCATAAGATAAAACTCGCCCATTTGGTGTGCGCTTGCATTGTGTGATATGGGACGAGCTTATGATAGCTTCATTTCAAAAGTCATTGCGCAATTATATGCACGGGTATTCACTTGGAGTAAATCCGTTCCGCATTAGCGGCGTGATACGGTGAATCTCCCAACTTTAAAATGAATCTAACTGTTTTGAGTTCTCACACCAGTCCCACGACTGACCTGGAGTTTATTGTTCCCTCACCTAAACTCTGGGTGCCCATGATTTTCGCACGGGCAGCCAGTAGTTTAGTTTTGCAGTTATGGATCGTTGGAGCAGGATTTAGAGCGCTTCTAGAGTTGGAGTCCACGATAGAGTTGAAGCTTCCGCTGTGTTTGATCTTCCGCTGAGAGTACAGTTATTTTATTTTCTTCCGCTGTGTATATATTAGTAACTCTGATATTCTATGTAACTCTGATGTAACATTGTAATTTGCAATGAAAGGTTCTGTTATTTTTGTTCGATATATGTATGTACCCATAACAATTCGTCTTTATGAACGGTTTAAGTCGGTTTAATTACCGGCAAGAACTGGACAAATAAGGCGGGTCGTTACAAAATTCAAATCAAAAATAAATTTATTTAAATTCAATTTTAATTCTCAAGTTCAAAATGAAAAATAAAATTTCACTAATGATATATTTCAATTTATTCTAAAATATAATGAGCATTAAATTCAACAAAGCTATTCAAATTCTATTAATAAAATTTTAAATTCACACCTATAAATTAATTCAAAACATTTAAATTATTTAAATAAAATTTTCGAATAATATAAAGCAATTAGTTTGAAATGTCATTTAACGTATAATTTAACAAAATATTAATATCGAATATAAAATTTTAGATTTACCCCTACAAACCAATTTAAACCAAAATAAATATACTAATTTTCAAAATTATAAACAAATACAAATTTCTTACATACCAAATTCAAATCAATTTCATAAATTTTTAATGCAAAATACTGGTCTGTTACAATCTCCCCCCTTAAAGCTTTTCGTCCTTGAAAAGGAGAGATTGTTAAATCATGTACATATTTAAACAAAATAAAGCATTTATCAATACCAAATTAAATTTAAACAAAATAAATAATAGAATTTAAATTTTGAAAGTTAAAGCATGGTATTATTTCTTTGACTTAGAGTCTCATTTCCATATTCAAATTATTCGAAATACTACATTTTCTTTTCATATCGAATTATACTCGCTTCAGGATTTTTAAAACCAAAAATCGTTTCGAAAAATTTAAATATTCACGATAAAGGACATAAAACATTTATGTCTCAAATCGAGAGGTTTCACCCAATGACAAGGCCACGAGGCACGGCCTACACACGTATCAATATAGCACTAAGTATCTCCCGGTTAACATCCAAACATCGGACACCGAATACAGAGCGCAAAGAATATATCCCGGTTTTCATCCAGACACTGGACACCATATATACTTTATTTATGAACACAATCTAAGTTTCTCCTTGTTAACATCCAGACATTGGACACCGAATACAAAGCATGAAGTATATACCTTTCTTTAGTCACAGGTTTCTCAAATCTCGGTTACAAATCATTTCATTTTATATCCTGAAGTTATAAATCATTTCAAAATTTTAACTTCCAAATCGACTATTACTTAGTTTTTCCAACATTTCAAAATCTCGGGATTCAAGTCATTGAACTTTCTATATTTATAAATCACTTTATAATCCATTTCAATTCTCAAGTCGTATCGAATTTCCATAATAATTTCAAACATTTTTGAAATATTCTTGAAACAAGCTTTACAACGATTTCACATAATATTTTTCAAGTGATTAATTAAATCACATACTTTCTTTATAAAATTCATTTCCAAAATGATTTGCATAACATATAGGATTCTATTAACTTCAATTTCAACTATTTAAATCTCATTTGGAAAGGTCACATTGTTCGAAATATTCACAGAATCTCTTAAAATAGTTTTATTTGAAAATATTTCACGCTTCCGATGCGCTATTCTGATTTGTATATGCATTTCAAACAAATTTTTTCCGGAAATATCAATTCTAAAATATTAGGAAACGATTTCAAAAGTTTGGAACCACATTGTAATAACCCGGAAATTCTGAGCCAGTTTAAAATTTTTATTTTGGCAATTTTAGCGAATTCTGAATATTTAAAATAGATTATTTTAAATAAAATCGACGAGAAATTTATTTTGAATGGAATTCAAACGTATATATTATATACGTTGTCGTTAGAATATAAATAATTATATATAATTATAAAAGGAATTGAAAATGGCGCGGTAGTTCGATAATTCGATTTCAAACTTCAATTGAATGTACCGGGTGCAAAACAATCCGGACTTTAGTGAAACCAAAAATCATAGGATCTAATTGATGATATCTTTCCAACGAATCCGAAAATTCGAAATTTCATAGCGGGAATCAAAAGATATGTCCAGTTGAAAATTTTGAATAGTCGCTATGGAATTCAGGCCCTTAAAAATAGACATTTTGCAAACGACCTCGGATTTCGACGAAACCACTTTTGTTGGGTCCGTGATGTCAAGTTATTGTTAGATTCCAAATTTCATAATTTTTCGAATCAATATGTAAGCGTGGCAAAGGAAAACGCGTTTGACCAGTTTTAGTTGATTTTAATCGACTGGAAAATGGCCATTTTTCTAACGGTCTCAGAACTCGACGAAACTAGTTTTGTTAGGACCGTATCGTCAATACGAAGCTAGGAAATATTTTTTTGGAATTTTTCAAGTTAGTATGTGACCCCGATAAATTGAAATGCGCGTTCAAATTCAATATATAGAGTTATATGTTGATTTTAACAGAAACTGATTGTAATGACCGAATCAGCTTACGATACATATCCCATTGTGTTCGGAACGGGGGTAATTAGCTAGGGGCGACAGTCGTTGGGTCTCGTATTGAGTTGGAATTAAAAGTCAACGTTTAAGGGTTTTAAAGAATAATAATAATAATAATAAAATAATATATATATCACCCCCTTTTTACACTTAGCCCCAAATCCCTTTTTTTTTCGTTTCCTCAGACCGAATTCATCGATCAAAATGGCGGCCTCTCTCGAAGACCTAACCGCCGCTCCATCCTCCATGGCACCAGGCGCCGCCGCCCACACCTAGGCCGACGCTGGTGAGGCCGTTCCCCTCCATAGCACCGCCTGCGAGCACCCCACTTCCGATGCCACCACAGACACCGCACAAGGAAGGAAGCTGCGCCCAAACACCCTCCTCCGCCCTCCGTCGATGTTGTGCCTCCATCCGCCACCACCTCGACGCACTCTCCCCTCTTCTGCATAGACCCGCACCCCCCTTGGCCCGAACCCCGACCTCCGACAGCCCAGCCGACCACCACCGCGACTTCCTCGGCACCAGCAGCACCCGACGACTCACCCCCGAAGCCTAGATCAGTAAATAAGTGAGTTTTTATATATATTTACAATTGTTTTACTTTAGTTTCAGCTTTAAATGTGTTTATAGTTATAAAAATATAATCTTTTATATTGTAGAGTTATAAAAATATAATTTTTATTATATATAGAAGTTAAAAATATGATCTTTATATTTTTAAAGTAATAAAAATATGATTTTTATATTTTTAAGGTATTATAAATATAGTCTTTACTATATAAAAGATGTAGGAATATGTTTTTTGCTTAAATAAGAAAGGGTATATTTTTAGAGGAAAAAATAGGATTTTTGCTTTCGTAAAGTTCAGATTTTTAATATTGAAAAAGGTAAAATCTTTAAATTTGAAAAAGGTAAAATCTTTAAATTTGAAAAAGGTAAAATCTTTAAGTTTGAAAAAGGGTAAAATCTTTAAATTTGAAAAGATGAAATTTTTATAGTTGAAAAGGCGCGATTTTTATATATTGAATAACAAGGTAAAAATTCGATTTTTATATATTGAATAGCAAAGTAAAAATTCGATTTTTATATATTGAATAGCGAAGTAAAAATGTGATTTTTACATATGTAGAGAATACGGGCAAAGAAAGCGACAAGAGGCAAGAACAGCGAAGATTTCTATAAATGAAGTGCCGTGGAGTTAGGATAGCTATTGGTGAGAACTTCTCACTCTTCAAATTCCTTTTTCTAGTTATATATATATACTAGGATGCAGACGGTGTTTAGTAGCACCCGACACCCGTCATCCACAGACCATGGATGGCTTGTTTGTTAAATTGTTTGGTTGTGTAGTTGGTTTGTTTATTTGATTGAAATTGAATTGTTTGGTGAAATGGAATGGATTTGATTGATGTGTGAATGGCGTGGGCCTTCACTAGACCGGGGATAAGGCTAGGCTCGTCCCGTTTCTAGTATCGTGCCGTTTTGCCGCCGAAATTTCATAAAATAAATTAGAAAATAAAAATATCATTTTATTTGATAAATGAATATTATCGTTAAAAATATAATTTTTAACGTGAGTGAATAAATAAATATTTATAAACAAATCGGCCGATTTGTTTATATACACTGATTTGACTGATATTGATTGGGTCGATAAATTTTACACATCGCCCAACTGCACAAATAAAATCCGTGTTTGATTGTTTGAAACACCACACGGGTGTTGGGATGAAATTTGAAGTTCACTCATCCTGATTGATTAAATATGTCGATCCATTGATTGACAGGCTGTTATAAGCGTTAAATATCTATATTTGATGCTTATACAGTGTAGTGCACTTTGGTTGATGGTTGATTATTTTTCAATGCTATTATATACATGTGTTGTATGGAATCCATATAATTAACATTATATGGTGATTGATTGGGCCTCATTCCAATCGGGAAAATAATGAATATTATAAAAGAAAATTCATGTGTTGAATATAAAAATAGTCATGTGTTGACGATGTTCATGTGTTGAGTGAAATATTTTATACAATGAAATTTACATCTTTATCATATTTAAAATTAGAACTACTTTACGGTTGAAGTCTAATTGAAAATCAAACGATAGATACCATAGTTTTATAAAACATTTTACATAACAAAAATAGTCGTGTGTTGGAAGAAGTATAGATTTATGTGTTGAATAGAATAAATATTCATTCGTTGAACAGAATAAAGAAGTTTTTGAAAAATATATAGCCGTGTTGATTAGAGATGCGCTATTTTGTCGTGAACGATATTTATATCGATTTTATTCGTTTTATAATGAATATTGAAAAGTGATTTCAAAATTTAATGTTTTGAAATGAATTCGAATTGAATAGAAAGTGAATTTGAATTCGAATTGAATAGAAATGAATTCAAATTGAATTAAATAGAATTAAAAACGAATTGAAATCGTTTTGAATGAAATTTAGAACGAACTGAAATTGAATTGAAATCAATTTGAGATGAATTTGAATTGAAGTAAATAGAAGGTAAATTCAAATTGAATTGAATTGAAACGAATTAGAATTTGAATTGAATTGAAACGAATTTGAATTCGAATAAAATAAAATTGAAATGAATTCGAGTTGAATTGAAATCAAATCGATTTGAAATTGAATATAGTGTTGAAATGGTTTTGAAAACGAATTTAAAACGATTTATAAAATACGTTTTAAAGGGAAATCGATGAAATAATATATATATATATATATATATAATGGTCTGAATAGAACGCGCCGCGCCGCGGCAGTTTGTGAATTTCGACCATTGACTTCGAATTGACATTGCGGGAGATCCGACCGTCGGATTCTCCTAAAATCGGAACCGTTGGGTTGGTATCGAAAAGAGCTTTCCAATGAATATTAGAAATTTGAAATCTAACGGTTGGATTTGGAATTATGTCCAAATCAAATTTAGAAAAGGTCGTTGTAAGTGCAGTTCGATAACCGTTGATGGAAATCGACTGTACGGGCCTTGATAAAATTATTAAAAATATCTATAATTTGTGTAAAATCATAAGAAATGATTTGGGAAAAATTGGGCTGAAAAATTCCATATTTGAAAAGATAAAAATAGATTTTTATCGAGATGAACTAGTTTTGAACTAGAATTAAAATCAATTTATGTTTGAAATAAATAAATTGAATTTGAAAGTGATTTTAAAAATAATCAATATTCCCAATACGTGAATTGGGCTGGAGTTGAATCGAAATTATCTTCGGAATATTTCGATGTTGGATTTTGTGACTATACAGATATTGTTATGGGAATTTG
The DNA here is from genome assembly GCA_030737875.1 of Allium sativum. Classification (NCBI taxonomy): domain Eukaryota; kingdom Viridiplantae; phylum Streptophyta; class Magnoliopsida; order Asparagales; family Amaryllidaceae; genus Allium; species Allium sativum. Next base: position 971,081,272 of record CM060915.1, on the reverse strand, counting down.
AAAGATATATTTTATATCGTTATTTCCAGTACGATATTTGTTGGTTTCAGAATTTGATATTGAATATAAACCGGTATATTTTCTATTCAGAGCCTTGTATTTAATATTGAATGTGATTTGGGTTTATCGTGAATCGTGTTTTATAAGACATTGGTTCTTTAACCCAGTTAAAGGCAAGATATCGATTTTTGAGAAGATTAAAACTAAGTGGAGTTTTAATGAACCTTTAATTAGATTAAAATGTGAATTGATAATTTAAATTATCAAATCTGAAAGGTGATCGAGAATGGAGTACCACCAGTTTTGCTCCAAAGCGATAGTTAAATCTTTAATTAGATTTGAACGTGAAATGGTAATTAATTTTACCGATAACACTGTGGTGTTAGATGTGGAGTTTTACCAGTTTACTCCATGGGATGAATAGGTTGGGATTGGGAAATAAAATAAACAATTACTTCGGTGTGGTTCGCTAATCCCGACTAGTTTGAAATGATATCCAAAGGAAGATTAAAGAATAAATTTAGAAGAATTTATCTTGGATAAAATTAATGGGAACCTTTCCCTAAGAATGTGATTTGGTGAATAAAAGAATATTCTGAATTGGAATGAGGCGTTTGTTGTGTTTGTGTAACCTTTGTTTATCATATACGTGGGTCATTCAGAAAGGCCGGGTTATACCCATTCTGAATAACCGATTCGACGAGATGTCGAAGATGAAGACGGTGGTTGAAGACCGGAAGTCTTCACATCGTTTGGGTGATTACTGATGATCTTGATTGGTCTGTACACCCAGGATGAGGGAAACAGTTGGTGATCGTCCAGACGTACTTGGAGATGGATGGATATGCGAGGAAAGTGCCTCCGGTTTCGTTCAGACCCAGAACGAACTTGTAAATGGATTGTGTGTCCGACATTGGATTTTATTCTGTGTTGATTGATCTCTATTAAATATACATCTGTTTGGCGGCGGAGAATTTATTCTCTTGCTTAACGCCCTTCTCTGAGACGTACGAGCTCAGAGGTTGTATATCGATGGACATCAGTCGCATGGAGTGAATTGCTAGTGTGGCATGCGTAAGTGGCAATTGATCAAGGCTTCTGTTGAAAAGCAAAGTCTTGTGGTTGATGATCAAAGCACGGCCTGTGTGGCGTAGATTTGTGTATAACGTGAATTCGCGAGCCTCACACCTCGGTATGAGTCAAAAACGGGATACGGACCCAAGGAGTGCACGACGTTTCTTTCTAGCTAGGGTGGTGTCAGTGACCTACCAGCCCTGACATTTATATACTTTTCACCTGTGTGGTTGTTGGATACGAGGCGCCTCGGATATAGGTCTGTAAGGACCGGGAAACGTGTGTTCAGGAATAATTAATCCTCAAAAGTAAGAGAGGACCAGCCTTGGAGGTTCCAAAGGATCAGAGTGGGGTCCTGAGGCATTGCTAGAGTGTCTCGAACGCGGAGAGGAGCTTGCCCCTTGCCTCGGCTCATGACGGAATCCAATTTCCAATACGTGATATTGCGGTTTTAATTGTAGAACTAGTATGGCGACATGATAGATGGTACCCATGCCGCCTATGATTGATACTTATGATTGAAATTGTTTTGACACTATGCACCTATAATAGTATCAAATAATGTGTTTTAAACGTATCAAGCATGCTTTGGCTGTTATAAGGTAAAAACCCTATCCTCCGGCTTGCGTTGCATTGTGTGATGGGACATGGGTCTTATAACAGCTTCATTTTTCTTTATTTAGCATTGCGCTGTTTGTTCTATGCACTGGTATTCTTGGGAGGAAACGCGTTCCGTGTTATACGGCGTGGTCCCTTGATTTACCTAACTTTAAAACCAATATTAATAACTGTTTTAGTTCTCACACCAGTCACATGACTGACCTGGAGTTTATTGTTTTAACCTAAACTCTGGGTGCCCCTATTTTCCACACGGGCAGCTAGTAGTTTTGGTTTTGCAGATTTATATTCACAGGGTCCTGATTTACAGCTGGAACGATGCTCGGAAAGCTCTGTATCCGTGTATCACTTCTAGTTGTGTTTTGTATATTTTTCCGCTGCTATGTAATTTATTGTAATCTCTGATATTTATCGAATGTAATTTATTCATTTATACTCTGTATATTCTTGTATTCTGATGGAATTGTTGTAATAACAATGAAATGTTCTTCCGTCTGCGTTCATTTGTGTGTTGTTCTCAAAGTATCCGCTCTTTCCTTCACGGGGAAGTTACGGGTTCTTACACACATTCTCAAATATTTCTTTTCACTATTCAACTTGTCCATAAATTGGTCGTTGTCAGACAAAAGGAAGGGTTCAAAGATAAGATTGGATAACTCAAGCATGAACTAATCGAATGATAAGCGAAAGATGACGATAGTTTAAGGGAAAACTAAACACGTCAACTGGCGAAGGGACGATATTATATTTTCCAAATATTCATTTCTACTCAAATTATATTCAAATTATTTTTTATTACAACTTATTAGAACAAAAATAAGTTATAAAATTTTAGGGCTTGAAACTTTTTCTAACGTGATTTACATAAAATTTCGGTTGCACATTCCCCACACGGTTCGATCGGGAAAATTTTCCCATACACAAAACAACAAAAAAACGAAATATACATGTAATGACCCGCACTTTCAGCGGTATAATAATTAATTTATTTAATTATTTAAATAGTGGTTTAGAGTATTTAATGATCGTTTAATTAAATTATATGGATTATTTAATTAATTTAAATAATAGAATAATATAAATAATTCTGTAATAATCAAAATTTGTGAAATTCACAATATAATGTGAACTGGGCGATTTAAAATATTTAATTCCGCTTGGAATTGAATTTGAAGAACGAATATATTATTTGAACGACAGTTTGAACATATAATTATATTATAATTAAAATCGAGCTCGAAATGGTGCGGCAGTTCGTTATTTGGCGATTCGAACTTCAACTGAATGTACAGGATTCGTTTTAAGCCGAATTTATGTGAAACAAGAAACGTACGGAGCTGGTGGAGTATATCTTTCTAGTGGAAGAGAAAAATCGGGATTTCGTCGTGTAGATTTTGATTTACGTCCAAATCAAATTTCAGAAAAGTCGCTGTGGAATTCCTTTATAATTTGCAACGCTTTAATTACGTTATAAAAGGGATTTTAGTATATAATTGAATATCGATTTCAACCAGGACTTGAAATATCGAATATATAATTACCCTAGAGTTGTATGGTATTTTGGTGCGAATATATATGATAATATTAAATTATTAATATTTAATTTAATTATATTTAAATATATTTATATATTTAAATGGGTCATCCAAAGCTTTAAAAATAGCCACTATTGCAAATGAAGTCGGAATTCGACGAAACTAATTTTGTTGGATCCGCAATGTCAAATTATTGTTAGATTCCAAGTTCCGTGATTTTTAGAGTCAGTATGTGGCCGTACGGATTTTTAAAGTGAAAAACAGTCAGTGTTTTGAAGGTTAAAAATACGCTGTGTGAGAAAACGGAGTCGGAATGTGACGAAACCAGTTTTGCTGGGACCATAATGTCAAACTCTAGCAGTATGTCCAGCTCGGTGATTTTTGGGTATCGTGTGTGATCACACGAATTTTAGAAGACAAATACAGATAGAAATTTGCAAAATAAAATATTAATAAAAAATATATAGATATTTTGGTTGCCTATAAATACCTAACTTAATCCAAACCTAATTTTCCATTCCTCATTCCTCTGATCAAAAAGGAGCCGCCAGTTACTCCTCCTCAAGTAATAACGTGGTCTTCAAAATTCAAAAGAAATTCATAGAAATTTCTATAAAACATTTAGTGAATCTATCTTAGTCCCTGAGGTGATTAGCATCATCACAATATAAGTTTCATAGGATCCGATCATTTGTTTTGCCGCTGGGATTTTAACAGCAAGACTAAGGTTCCGGTTTTAGGCGCAGATTCGGTGGAAATTCGAGAGATGTGGAAGTCGAGACGAGGTCAGATTAACGGGGTTCTGGAGTTCGTGGAGCAGCGGTGGATGTGCCAGTCCCGATCAACGTCCGGTGAGCTCAAGCATGAGCAACGACGATGTGAGTAATTGGGTGTTTTTCGTGATGTATGGAACGAGGTTGGCATGGGAAAAAAAATACCAATGGGAGTATTACGTGATTTGTAGTCACGAGTTAGTAAGTTAATCGCGATTTTTGTTCTGGGATTGGTTTTCGATTTAGGTTTACTATGTTTTCTTTCGGATGTTCATTTGCATCGTCGGTTCTGGTTTGGTTTTTGGGTGAGGTAGAAATTGAAGTTCGAGACACTCAGTATCTTGTTCTTCTCAGTTTAGATTGCAACGTATTGGGCTAAAGAGGCCGAAGCAAAATGAAGCTTGCGAGTGTTTTGTATTGGTTGAGAGAGCCAGTTGAAGTTTTGTTTGGGAACATGAATTGTTTTGAAAACCATGTTTAAATACTGGAGATGACAAATACGGTATGATGGGTTGGTATGGAAATTAGTAGTATGAGTTGATGCGGAAATTGAAGAGAAGTAGCTTGTGTGTTGATAATAGAAGAAGGTGCTGGAAAGGAACGGGAGCTGGCAGCTTTCGAATGAATACAGGAGGAGGATGCGATATGTAATTGTGGAAGGGAAGATACAGTGTATTGTTTTGGTTGGGCTTCCTAATTGGGCCATGAGTATAAAGATAAAAGGTGTAACACCCCACGTCCATTAATGTCACTCACAATGGGAATGCATTAACTTCCATGGAGGTTATAAGTGAATATAGAAAAGAAAAATTACAACAAGACATATAATAAGTAGTACTTGGAAATCTAAAACCTCATTTTATTGCAGTGGAAATTAAACATGTTTGTTACATCATCAAACCATAAATCATACTCAAGTACATTATCCATCTTGCTAAAACAAAATTACATAATCCCATTACACAAATAGCCATTAAAGAAGATAACAAGCTGGACTTTACTTCAACGGTCCAAGCTTCCCAAAGAGAGATGAAGCAATCCAGTCAAACTCCACTAGAGCTGGGTCCAACCTGAGGACCTGGAGGGGAAAAAGGATAGAAATGGAGGGGGTCAGATATAAAGTCTGGCGAGTATGATAATTCTAACAATACTATTATCAAAATAACTAGACTAAGGCATAAGCTGGAAGACAAGTAAATGTTTATGAACTATTAGGAAGATAAAGATAGCGTTTAAGATAACGTTAAAGATAGCGGTAAAGGCACACCTAATTACTAACGAATAATTACTACACTGCACCGCACCAGTCACCCAAAAGGTTGATCCCACTTGCTTCACACAGAAACACATAAATAGCCTTACGTACCCCTAGCTGACTACATAGGTGTCGTCTGCCCCTATCTCCACTAGGTGTACCCCACTGCCACTTTCGATCGGCTCCCTACTCGTAGATACCCGTGTTGGCCCCACAGTGGGGGTGTATCACTCCCCTAAAGTGGCAACCCGATACAACTTGAGAATGCACGGCTTATACCTACACGATGCAACAACGTCTTACCTACCAGCCCGGGTCCACACACGCATATGAAACCCGTTGGACTTGCGTTACCACCGCTCCCCGTTTTGGCCTCTTATAGTCAAACCTAGTATGCGTGTCCCGTCCTCGACTTGGGTCGAGCCCACAAAGATACGTTTGGGATACTAGTTGAAATGGGCCCCCACAAGCTACCCACCTAAGCTTGTCACTAGTATATCCCACTTAACCCTCTTAGTCATGTTCATTTACATGTGTGTCTGGTTAAGTCTTACTAATCGTATTTCACCTGCCACTAAGGGCACCAACTAGATTCCTCATGCCACCCAAGGCACTTACTTAACCCCCATGTTCCACTTTACATGTTTATCTGGTTAAGTATTTCTTAATTCATTCAGGCCATAACCTCATAAAGACCTCTCACATTAGACTGGCATTTATGGCAGCTGGATTTGCCGGGCGGGTCCGGGCAGTCTTACACCATAAAAGAGTCTAACCTCGTGTCTTTACAACTGTTATGCTTTAGTTTAGGCCTAGGACCTCTCACATTGGGCTGACATTTGTGACCACTGGATTTGCCGGGCGGGTCCGGGCAGGTTTACGTCACAAACGAGTCCAACCTCGTGTCCTAAGCATTTATTATCACTTATAATCTTTTTACCCCAGTTTTAATAATTCCCTATCCAAATTATTAATTAAGTCCACTTTTTATTGATGTCCATAATTGACTCAATTATGGTCATCCACTCATGGCATGCAAAATCATATCAATTGCACCCCAACTTCTTATTATTAAATCCTTAATATTACCCTTACCCCACGTTTATACGTTCGCTTATTCAACGCATAATATACGCTAGACTTGAATAGTCTAACACATAGCACAAAGATAAATTATCACAACATATAGACAATTAAAATAAATCTAATCATAATAGGGGTGAAACTTGCATAAACTACACATGTTAAGGATCAAAAGGTGTCAACTTGTTAAATGTCACAATTTACATGATATGATCATAGCCCAAATCTATACATAAACTTGCATATGGGGTTTTTAGGCAACATAATGATGGTGTGAACTAGCATAGGATATCACATATGTCATAGCATAATTCTAGATGTCATAATAGATGTCATGGCATATGTTCATAACTTTTCTAATCAATCTAACTTGCATATGTGACTTGTCATATAGATCAACATAGCCCAAACATGATGATTTAATTAACATGTACTAACTAGCATAGATAGTAACATCATGGCTTTTTAACATGTATGATTCATCACAACTTAGCATAGAAACTTTCAACATACATAACATCATCATAACATGATTTATAACATATAGGATATCATCACCACAGTGCATAGGATTAATAACATACATGATAACATATACGACAATTCACATCATCTACTCATAATCCATTCATGACTTAACCTAATTAAAATGATAATAATCTTTTTAAGACTATCATACTCACAATTTAGAGAAGAAAAGAGAGTCTTTCTTTGCTTTAGAGTTGATTAGAATTAGAATCGAATTAGCTTTTCTTCCTTCTTAGTTGGTGGCGGCTCCACTGAGTTCCATGGCGGCGGTATGACGGTAACTATTCTATTTTTCTTATGAATTAGGGTGAGAGACTACCTAAGTATTTATAGAGTTTAGAGTTTATTTAGACCGTCAGATCAATTCAGGACTAATCCCAGCCAACCAGATTAGGTCAAAACCCTAATGGGTCATTACTCAGTCAAAAACCCTAGCCGCCAGACCCAGGTCGACACCCAGGTCGACACTATAGTCAACCTGGGGGGGGGCAGGTCGACACTAGGGTCGACCCCCCAGTCGACCTGCCTGGGCGGGAAAATTCCCGCCCAGCCCGCTTCTGCACTTTCAGTTTGAATTTTGAATTTCCTACGAGCTGTTTTGAATTTTCTGAAACTTCCGATGGCCATAACTTCTTCATACGAAGTCCAATTCACGCAAACTCGGACTCTATTTCGACCAGAATTCCGAGACGAACACAATGGCGCAACCCGTTTCCCACAATTCTCACATCTGAGATTAGTTATTCTTTAATTTGTGAATATTAATATTAACAGAATTACGGGGTGTTACATTCTCCCCTCCTTAAAGGATTTCGTCCCCGAAATCTTCAAGTTACGAAGAATGTATATCCTAACATTCAAACAACCATCTACTCAACCATCAAACACAGACATCCATTGTCCTTATAGACTTCTAATGCTTTCATGTTTAAATGCACAGTGTGTGTATATGTCTATATCTAATGCAAAATCAGGCGGTCCACTGATTCAGTTGACCTCCTTAATGCAAACCATGATAGTGCCATGCGTCCATTATGTATGCAAAAGTTCTCTAATGCTACATATTATCTCTACATGCGTGCACAATCATCATCTGAATGCAGCATCCATATGATAATACAATCATCATACATCCATTTTACTAGATACAGCCATTTATATGCAATATGTAGTATGAAGTGACTGACCCGATCTAGTGCCTAATAGTGTGTGTATATGCGTCCACGAGCAACCACTAGCAAACACTTGCATCCACTTTGCATCCATCATACATAACATGTCTCAAACACATGTTTCAACCATAGGATTACCCTATCTAAAGGTCAAGAATACTAGCGAGAGGATACTCTAAAGGTAAGATAAGTACAAGATAAGCGATAAAGGAGAAATTAAAGGACAAACCCTCGAAAAAGAAAGGGTATCGTGAACGCATCTTCTCTTCTGTCTCCCAAGTAGCGTTGCTCTCATCATCTCCCCATTGTACTTTGACTAGTCTGACCTCTCGATTTCTCAGCTTCTTGATCTCTGACCCAAGAATGCGCGTAGGAGCTCGTCGAATCGTCGCATCACGCTCTATCTCCACTTCTCTAAGCAAGCTTGGCTCTACCACTTCCGCGGTCTCGTGCAAGCACTTTCTCAAATGTGACACATGGAATACGTCGTGTACACTACTAAGTTCCTCAGGCAACTCCACTCTATATGCCATCTGTCCAATCTTCTCCTTAAAAGGAAACGACCCTACGAACCTTGGTGCTAACTTCCCAACGGACCCAAAGCGAACAACGTTCCGTAATGGAGACACTTTGACAAAGACCATGTCCCCAACTTAAAACTCGAGATCTATCCTCCTCTTATCCGCATAAGATTTCTGCCTATCTTGCGCTGCTTTCATCCTCCTTCGAATCAAGTCGATCTTCTCCGAAGTCTCCCTAATCATATTGGGCCCAAGTAAGATCTTATCCGTAGATTCCCACCAACATGTAGGTGAACGACAAGGTCGTCCATAAAGAGCTTCGAAAGGTGCCATGCCAATGCTGGACTGAAACCTGTTATTATATGCGAACTCCACCAATGGAAGGTGCTCTTCCCATGTACTCCCAAAGTCTAGGATACATAGTCTCAAAAGATCCTCTAGAATGCGATTCACCCTCTCGGTTTGGCCGTCCGTCTGAGGATGATATGCGGTGCTCAAACATAACTGAGTCCCTACCGCCTCTTGCAAGCTTCTCCAAAATTCGCTAGTGAAAATAGGATCATGGTCGCTCACTATGCTAGAAGGAACACCGTGCAAACGAACTATTTCTCGGACGTATACAGAAGCTAACCATGGAGCAGTCCTCTTACTCTTCACGGGAATGAAATGGGCGCTCTTAGTAAGTCTATCTATTATAACCCAAATCCCCGTATTACCCTTCCTCGATCGCGGTAATCCATCCACAAAATCCATCGAGACACTCTCCCACTTCCATAGTGGAACCTCCAATGGGTGGAGCAATCCACCGGGTTTCTTTTGCTCTGCTTTTACTTGTTGGCACACCAAGCATCTAGCGACATACTCGACTACGACCCTCTTCATACCGGCCCAAAAGTAAACTCGTCTCCTGTCCATGTACATCTTGTCCCCACCGGGATAAATGGTCATCTTTGAACGATGTGCTTCGTCAAGAATAGTCTTCCTTAGGTCATCGTCTTTTGGTACACAAAGTCTACCGTCCCTACGTAACCAACCCTTATCATCTAGGGTATACCTACGGAGATGGCTTGATGACTCCCATCCTTTGAGCTTTCCTACTAACTCAACCAACTGCAGGTCGTCTCGCTGTGCCTCACCAATCCGTCCCAAAAGTGTAGGTCTGACCTCCAAGGATGCTAGCAAACCGGGTACAAAGTCAACGGAAGGTCTAAAGTCAAACATCGAAATGAATTCTATGCTTCGCCGCTCAACAAACAAAGGACCTAAGGATAATATTTTTCTACTTAAGGCGTCTGCCACCACGTTACCCTTGCCAGGGGTATATGCTATCTCGAAGTCGTAGGATGCTAAGAACTCCATCCACCTTTGCTGCCTTAAGTTCAAGTCCTTTTGAGAGAATAAGTATTTTAGCGATTTGTGGTCAGTGAATAATTCGAATCTCTCGCCAAGAAGATAATGACGCCAAGACTTAAGCGCGAAAATAACAGCGGCCAACTCTAGGTCATGAGTGGGGTAATTCTTCTCATGCACTCTCAACTGCCTTCGACCATAGGCTATTACCCTACCCTCTTGCATTAAGACTGCGCCTAGTCCTGTCCCACAAGCGTCAGTATAAACGGTAAATGGCTTACTCCCGTCTGGCAACACTAAGACTGGGGCTGAGGTCAAAGCTCTCTTCAACCGTTGGAACGCATCATCGCAATCTACGTCCCATGTGAAAACTAGGTTCTTCTTCGTCAAGCGTGTCAATGGAGCTGATATCTTTGCAAAGTCTTTGATAAACTTCCTATAGTAGCCAGCCAACCCCAAGAAACTTCTTACTTCGGTAGCATTTTTAGGGACCTTCCAATCTTGGATGGCCACCACCTTCGCGGGATCCACGGCTATCCCCTCCTTGGAAACCACGTGCCCTTGGAATCGTACTTCCTTCCTCCAGAAGTGACACTTAGAAAATTTGGCTTTAAGATTATGCGCTCGTAGGGTCTCCAACACTTCCCTAAGATGTAGGGCATGCTCTTCTTCATCCTTAGAAAAGATCAGGATGTCGTCTACAAAGACTACCACGAATTTGTTAAGGTACTCCCTAAACACCCTACTCATCAAATCAACAAATTATGCGGGGGCGTTTGTCAAACCGAAGGGCATCACTAGCCATTCATAGAAACCGTCCGGAGTCCTAAAGGCAGTCTTGTCTATGCTATCCTCAGCCACTCTCAACTGATGGAAACCAGTGGCTAAGTCCAACTGCGAAAACACTGAGGCGCCAACTAACTGATCGAAGAGATCGTCAATCCTCGGCAGTGGGTGTCTGTTCTTCTTAGTAAGCTTATTAAGTTCCCTATAGTCCACACAAAGTCTAAGGGACCCATCCGCCTTCATGGCAAATACTACTGGAGCACCTCACTTCGATATACTACGTCTTATGGACCCCTTCTCAAGCAACTCCTTCACTTGCTTATCGAGTTCCCTCCTTTCACGTGGAGCCATGTGGCGTACTGGCAAAGATACTAGTTTCACATTATCCACAAGATATATTCGAAAATCTATCTCCCGCTTCGGAGGCAAGCCCTTTACCTCCTCAAACACGTCCGAATATTCTCGGACCACTCTAACAGATTGTAGATTTTCCTCAGACGCGTCAAGCGATTCTAAATAACTTAGCATAAAGGAATTTATGGGACTACAAAAGATTTCGAGAGCGTTACCAAGGCAAGTCACGAGCCTAACTACTCTCCTTTCACAATCAAGAACGGCCCCATTTCTGGATAACCAATCCATTCCTAAAATTAGCCCATAGCCCGTGAAGCCCAACACATAAGCATCACATCTAAACTCAACGCTAAGTATAGAAATTTTCAAATCCAAACACATCATGGACAAATAAGCTGAGCCCCAAATTGGATTCGAAACAACTAAGGGATCCTCTACTAAACTGGTGTTTAAGTGCAGTGATTCAACTAATGATGTAGAGATAAACGAATGCGATGCGCCCGAATTGGATAAGGTACGGACAGGATGATCAAACAGAAAAACTAAGCTTTCATCAAAAATGGTTCTACCTCGTTCTTGCAGCGGTGGGACCGCGAGAGCCTAAACTTGTCCCCTTGCCTGCCCTGGTGCCATAAGAGCTTGCACTTGTCCTCCCGAGGTAGCTCCTGCCCTCTGCCCCTTCTTTGGGCAGTCCTTCACTAGATGTCCTGCTTCGCCACAGTGAAAACAGCCAGTCTTCTTTTTCTTTCGGCAATCCTTGCTGAGATGGCCTGGTGTCCCACAGTTAAAACATTTCTTCTTTCCCTTGCCGTTATTGTCTTTGCCACCCTTCTTGTTTTGCTGTTGGGGTTTCTTCTGATCCCCCTTCTTCTCGGGTGCCTTATCAACTTTAGCGCTCTTCTCCTTGTGCATGAGTGCCATGTCTACAAGCTTCTCAAAGGTGGCCCCCATAGGGATGTGGGTCATAGCCAACCCTTGCAACGGTTCATTCAATCCATTAATGAACCTCAGTGCCTTCTTCTCCGGCGTGTTCACTAAGTCTAAGCCAAACCTTGCTAATTGATTAAATTTGTTGACATATTCTTTTACTGATGAGCTTCCTTGCTTCAATGTCAAGAACTTTTCCATATACAGATTCTCTTCTGCCCTTGAGAGAAACTTCGCCTCAAACCTACACCTAAAATCCGCCCAAGAATCAACAGGACGCTCCCCATTAGTGACCTCCCACCAGAACGAGGCCTCTCCCTTCATTAACCAAGCTGCTAATTTAACTCTCTTTCCTTCTTCCACTTCAAAGATTTCTAGCAATTCTTCCACCTCCCTAAGCCAATCCCTGGCTTCCACGAACGTTTCTGACCCTTGAAAGGGTTTTCCACCCATAGCCTTAAATTCCTTGCACGTCTTTGCAAAAGTATCTACACGAGGAGGAGGAGGAACGGGTGCAACTGGTGGTGGAGGAACATTGGCCGGACCTGCGGCGGCCCTAGCCTCTAATAGCCTCCTATACCATCCTGGTATCGTTACACCGTCAAGTAGGTTAAGATCTTCAGCCATGCGAGAATTCGAAAGATAAAGATATGGCTATTGGGGATTATGTTTTTCTTAAAAACTTTCCTCTTTAAATTACTCATTAAAACATGTTTTTGAAAGCACTTCTTCCAAAAATACTTTAGAAAAATAGTTTTTCTAAAAATTTTATCTGTTCTGGTAACCTTAAGCTCTGATACCACGTGTAACACCCCACGTCCATTAATGTCACTCACAATGGGAATGCATTAACTTCCATGGAGGTTATAAGTGAATATAGAACAGAAAAATTACAACAAGACAGATAATAAGTAGTACTTGGAAATCTAAAACCTCATTTTATTGCAGCGGAAATTAAACATGTTTGTTACATCATCAAACCATAAATCATAATCAAGTACATTATCCATCTTGCTAAAACAAAATTACATAATCCCATTACACAAATAGCCATTAAAGAAGATAGCAAGCTGGACTTTACTTCAACGGTCCAAGCTTTCCAAAGAGAGATGAAGCAATCCAATCAAACTCCACTAGAGCTGGGTCCAACCTGAGGACCTGGAGGGGAAAAAGGATAGAAATGGAGGGGGTCAGACATAAAGTCTGGCGAGTATGATAATTCTAACAATACTATTATCAAAATAACTAGACTAAGGCATAAGCTGGAAGACAAGTAAATGTTTATGAACTATTAGGAAGATAAAGATAGCGTTTAAGATAACGGTAAAGATAACGGTAAAGGCACACCTAATTACTAATGAATAATTACTACACTGCACCGCACCAGTCACCCTAAAGGTTTATCCCACTTGCTTCACACAGAAACATATAAATAGCCTTACGTACCCCTAGCTGACTACATAGGTGTCGTCTGCCCCTATCTCCACTAGGTGTACCCCACTACCCACTTTCGATCGGCTCCCTACTCGTAGATACCCGTGCTGGCCCCACAGTGGGGGTGTATCACTCCCCTAAAGCGGCAACCCGATACAACTTGAGAATGCACGGCTTATACCTACACGATGCAACAACGTCTTACCTACCAGCCCGGGTCCACACACGCATATGAAACCCGTTGGACTTGCGTTGCCACCGCTCCTCGTTTTGGCCTCTTATAGTCAAACCTAGTATGCGTGTCCCGTCCTCGACTTGGGTCAAGCCCACAAAGATACGTTTGGGATACTGGTTGAAATGGGCCCCCACAAGCTACCCACATAAGCTTGTCACTAGTATATCCCACTTAACCCTCTTAGTCATGTTCATTTACATGTGTGTCTGGTTAAGTCTTACTAATCGTATTTCACCTGCCACTAAGGGCACCCACTAGATTCCTCATGCCACCCAAGGCACTTACTTAACCCCCATGTTCCACTTTACATGTTTATCTGGTTAAGTATTTCTTAATTCATTCAGGCCATAACCTCATAAAGACCTCTCACATTAGACTGGCATTTATGGCAGCTGGATTTGTCGGGCGGGTCCGGGCAGTCTTACACCATAAAAGAGTCTTACCTCGTGTCTTTACAACCGTTATGCTTTAGTTTAGGCCTAGGAACTCTCACATTAGGCTGACATTTGTGACCACTGGATTTGCCGGGCGGGTCCGGGCAGGTTTACGTCACAAACGAGTCCAACCTCGTGTCCTAAGCATTTATTATCACTTATAATCTTTTTACCCCAGTTTTAATAATTCCCTATCCAAATTATTAATTAAGTCCACTTTTTATTGATGTCCATAATTGACTCAATTATGGTCATCCACTCATGGCATGCAAAATCATATCAATTGCACTCCCAACTTCTTATTATTAAATCCTTAATATTATCCCTACCCTACGTTTATACGTTCGCTTATTCAACGCATAATATACGCTAGACTTGAATAGTCTAACACATATCACAAAGATAAATTATCACAACATATAGACAATTAAAATAAATCTAATCATAATAGGGGTGAAACTTGCATAAACTACACATGTTAAGGATCAAAAGGTGTCAACTTGTTAAATGTCACAATTTACATGATATGATCATAGCCCAAATCTATACATAAACTTGCATATGGGGTTTTTAGGCAACATAATGATGGTGTGAACTAGCATAGGATATCACATATGTCACAGCATAATTCTAGATGTCATAATAGATGTCATGGCATATGTTCATAACTTTTCTAATCAATCAAACTTGCATATGTGACTTGTCATATAGATCAACATAGCCCAAACATGATGATTTAATTAACATGAACTAACTAGCATAGATAGTAACATCATGGCTTTTTAACATGTATGATTCATCACAACTTAGCATAGAAACTTTCAACATACATAACATCATCATAGCATGATTTACAACATATAGGATATCATCACCACATGGCATAGGATTAACAACATACATGATAACATATACGACAATTCACATCATCTACTCATAATCCATTCATGACTTAACCTAATTAAAATGATAATAATCTTGTTAAGACTATCATACTCACAATTTAGAGAAGAAAAGAGAGTCTTTCTTTGCTTTAGAGTTGATTAGAATTAGAATTGAATTAGCTTTTCTTCCTTCTTAGTTGTTGGCGGCTCCACTGAGTTCCATGGCGGCGATATGACGGTAGCTATTCTATTTTTCTTATGAATTAGGGTGAGAGACTACCTAGGTATTTACAGAGTTTAGAGTTTATTTAGACCATCAGATCAATTCAGGACTAATCCCAGCCAACCAGATTAGGTCAAAACCCTAATGGGTCATTACTCAGTCAAAAACAGGCTTAGTCAAAAACCCTAGCCGCCAGACCCAGGTCGACACCCAGGTCGACACTATAGTCGACTTGGGGGGGGGCGCAGGTCGACACTAGGGTCAACCTCCTAGTCGACCTGCCTGCGCGGGAAAATTCCCGCCCAGCCCGCTTCTGCACTTTCAGTTTGAATTTTGAATTTCCTGCGAGCTGTTTTGAATTTTCTGAAACTTCCGATGGCCATAACTTCTTCATACGTAGTCCAATTCACGCAAACTCGGACTCTATTTCGACAAGAATTCCGAGACGAACACAATGGAGCAACCCGTTTCCCACAATTCTCACGTCTGAGATTTGTTATTCTTTAATTTGTGAATATTAATATTAACAGAATTACGGGGTGTTACAAAAGGGCTTTCTTGCTTATGTGATTTGTTCAGAAGCGAGAGGACCAAATTGAGGAGTGTAGTTGTTGTCGGGTGAAATCCTTATGGGCCGGAAAGAGGAAACAAAAAGGTGAAGGCCCATTAGTTAGATGAAAAGTTTAGTTTAATTTTTATTTAAATGTATATAAAACTTGTAGTTATCATAACATGCTCAAACGTTATCAGAATCCGACTGAACAGGATCCGACAGGATCACACGGACGGGGGCTACAACATGAGATTATTTGGAATGATTCGGAGATTTATTGGAAAATATGACGGGAAAATATCGTCAGAACAGGACTGCTAAACGGTTACTGTTGTTTAACGATACACCGACAATGTGAGTAAAACTCACCAACTCTGAACTGTTATATTTTTATAACGTATGCTTAGAACTGATAATTATCTGTTGATGGCTATGTGTTGATTTGGTTGATTAAACTACTAGTCAGTTAGTTTAAATTATACATATATATATATATATAAACCGTTATATATATATATATATATTGCTGTTGTTTATCAGAAAATTTCATACTAAAATGAAGTTGATGTAAATTATATGGTTTAACATCTGTAATGCAGGGGAACAGGTTGGAGGGACCCAACTGGGTTCCTCAATATATAAAATACTGTTTTGTTTCATATACTGTGATGTATGATGTGATATATAATCTATGTGATTATATGTGTTTGAACGGTATCGATCACTGTTATTTGGTATTGTAAATACCGTAAGGAATACGGGAATGGAAAAGGGGATTTTCAAAGTATATTTTGAAAATAAATTATTTATATAAAATCAATGGATTTTATATATAAAGGAAATAGGATTTTATAGAAGGAGTTATAAAATCAAAGAAATAAAAAGGAAATATATTTGTGAAACAAATATAGAAGAAATATATTTGTAAAACAAATACAAAGTAAATATATTTGTAAAAGAAATATATAAGGAAAATATTTGCAAAACAAATAGAATAAAATAGGAATATTTGTAAAACAATTACAAATAGAAATAAAAAGGGAAACCATTTGTAAAACATTTACAAACAGAATTGGAAAGAAAATATTTACAAATAGAATAAAAAGGATTTTTATTTATTTGGGAAATAAATAAAAGAATTTATTTATTTAGGGAAGAAATAAAAGTAAAAGGGTAATTTATTTAGGAAATAAATAGAAATGAAAAGAGATATTTATAGAAAAACAAATAAGATTGAAATATAAACATTTGTTAGAAAACAAATAAGATAATAAGATTTGAAACAGAAAATATTTGTTTAGAAAACAAATGGGATTGAAATAGGAAATATTTATTAAATAAATAGAAAAGATAAAAGGAATATTTATTTAGAAAATAAACAGAGTTTGAAAAGGAAAACATTTATAAGGTGAAGAACCGTTACAAAAAGGAAATCTTTATAAATGAATGACGCTGTTAAAAGGAAATCTTTTTGAATGGATAAACGTTATAAAAAGGGAATCTTTATAAAGCAAAAGAGTTAATCGAATAAGTGTTATTCAAGAAGAGTTAATCGATTTGAGTTAAGTAAGTCGATTAGAGTTAAGTTAATCAGTAGAGTTAACTAGTTAAAGTTAATCAGTAGAGTTAACCAGTTAAAGTTAATCAGTAAAGTTAATCAGTAGAGTTAACTAGTTAAAGCTAATCAGTAGAGTTACCCAGTTAAAGTTAATCAGTAAAGTTAACCAGTTAGAGTTAAACAGTTAGAGATAATCAGTTAGAATTAACCAGTTAGAGTTAGCAAGTTAAAGTAAATCAGTTAGAGTAAATCGATTAGAGTTAAATCGAACTAGAGTATTCAAATGGAGTTATTCGAATTTTAGTTTATTCGAATAGAGTTGAAAGAGTTAATCGAATTTAGTCACTCGAAGAAGTGAATCGAATCAGAGATATTCGAAGTGAGATAATTGAATCAAAGATATTCGAAGTGAGATAATCGAATCAGAAATATTCGAAGTGAGTTGATCGAATCTAGTTATTCGACAGGAGTTAAATCGAATAAGAGTTATTCGAAGAAGGAGATTATCGAATATAAGTATTCGAAAGTAAGCAAATCGAATATAAGTTATTCGAATAAGTTATTCGAATAAGAGTTAATCCAGTAAGAGTTATTAGGTTGGAGTTATTCAAATAAGAATTATAGATTTGAGTAAATCGAATAGGAGTAAATAAATTAGTTGCCGTTATATTATTCGAGTTAGGAAATAAAAGTCATATTAAAGATAATATATTTCGGATGTAGGAGATTATAACACCATTGTGATAATCACGTAAACTTGTAAAAGAAGGGGGTTCGTAAGTAGAATCTGAGGGTTCATAAGGAAGTGTTAAAGAGTTAAAAAGGTGAATCTTATCTATTTCGAGATTTGAAAGGTGGTTCAGTTAATGTTTGAGAGGTAGCTTTACCTCAACTTGATTGACTGCGTTTTAAATTAAGAAATGATTACGGTTCGAGTGTGAAGTGGTTAAGTAAATTTAGTAAATAAGTTATGCAAATTTTTTCCAGTGGTAACGTATATTTTCTAAACATAGAATATAAGGATATATATATATATATATATAAATATATATATATATGATTGATGATTGATTGATAGAATTTCCATTTGGAAATAATATCGTTGTTTGCAAACGTATTTTTCTTTGATAGTTAACTCACCAACTATCGAAGTTTTTGACCATTTTACGTTGTAAGTATTGAGAGACCGGTTGGATTATTATCCAAAGAACCACTCCGTATTGGCATAAGCGTTGCGAATCAAGTATGCTGAATACCGTGAAGACGGAGTTTATGCAAGGGTTGTTGTATAAGTCTTAGATAACAGTGTCTAAGATGGATGTACTGAATAGTGCCTTCGGTTTGTCCAGTCCCAGGACAACTTGTATGGAAGAAGGTCTGACAGAGTATTTCCAGAAAGATCACATACACTGATTTCTCCAACCGTACCAAGAGTGGAAGCGAAGAAGGAAACTTCGTTTAGCTAACACATAATGTATTGTTGTGAAAGTCAGTTTGTGATTCTGATGGATCTGACGATGTGACATTCGAAGTAAATATGATGTGCTGATAGAGCGTAGACTCAAGCCTCAACAACTAGGAAATGACAAAAATCGGGCAGGCAGCATGGCTAAGTCGGTCGCACCGAAGTAGGGTGTATAATCACCTATCTAGAGAATATTCATTTGCTTCTTTAATCTATCAATGTTGTCTCATATATATACGGGAAACGGTTGCTGATCCCAACCGTTGGTGATATACATTCGATACACTCAAGCAAAATGAGTGGTCGGTCATGTGTGGCTGAGTTACAAGATGTTCTTGTTGAACTCCAGTTATCGTTCCTAGAGTACACAGATTGGAAGGTGGTTCCATCCCTTGTCATAGTTGGAAATCCATTACCCAATATGTGCTTGCAGTTTTGATTGTATACTATATATGTAGAACTTGAGATGAAAGCGTTTCTGCTAGATGGTTATTATATTGTGATTGATAGACATTATTATAATATCAAAAGGTTTTTGATTTAAAGATATTTTGGATTCTCATAAGGGAAAAACCCGTTCCGTTATACGGCGTGGTCTTATGAGATATCGTTTACTTGTTCAAACTGTCTTAAACTGTTTTACTCATACCAGTCCCATGACTGACCCGGAGTTTATTTTGTTTTGTTTTCCCTAAACTCTTGGGTGCCCAATTTTGTTCGGGCAGTCAAGTAGTTAGGAATTTACAGATACTTGAAGAGCTGGAGCAGGAGGCTTCAGGATCATATAGCTATAGTTTATTTCCGCTGTGTTGTAAGTGTTGTACTCTGATAAGTGCTATTGTATACATAACCGTTATATTTCAAAGTTATGTTATATATTATATGTTATTCGTTCCGCTGTGAGATTCATGTTACTCTGATGATGTTGTGTTGTTCTTCTTCTTCTATTCTAAGTTTCTATTTTATCTTTCCTCACCTTCTAATTTCTTTCATTAATTACCAGGATTTTTCAATGTTTTGGTTATCGACATCGAGTTTATGTCGATAACCAAAGTCGCTCAAAATTCGGGTCGTTACAGTTGGTATCAGAGCTTAAGGTTAAGTATTACCTTGGCTCTGTGGCGTAACTCAGTCGAGATGGGATTAGTAATATCCTAGATTGAGTTGAGTGTATATTTACGAGTGAACGTATTTGTTAATTGATATAAAAATTTGTTTTATATTGTGGAGATTTATTGGTTGAGTGGCTTATGAATTCTGGTCGATAGTGGGGCACCACAATATCGAAGGGGTTTCTAAACACTCGAATACGATGAACCAACATGATATGTTTTGAAATTAACATAGTATAATTGGTTGTGTTGGTTGTTAGTATAATCAAAAGAGATTATAAAAAGGTGAAATGGTTATAAATAACTAATCAGGATTCATATAAGTAAAGTATATGAAATAAGATGAGTTAAATCTGAAATTTAAATCAAAATTGGAATTAAGAGTAAGGAAATTTTAAGTTCCTGGGAGATTTTGAAACTGTTTTCAAATTGAAAGTGTTATAGTATTGAACTCACTTCGATAAACTGGGAAATAACCCTGATGAGTGTGGCCACATCATCAGTGTTCATTTTCGAGTTGCTAAGTGACGGATTACTACCAAAGATTCTGTTTTTGAATTGTTTTGAGAAAACAAGTTGTTTAGAAAATCAAAGGTTTTGAATTGGTGTTATGATTTAAAATTTGATTCGAAATAAACCCAGAAATTTAGGTTTTGGAATTTAAATTTAGCTTATGAAGTTAAATGGATTAAAATATTGAAAGTGAATAAATAATTATGAAATAAACTAGGACAAGGTTAAATATAATATAGAATTATATTGGGATGATATCGAGTAAGTTGGTTGATTTTATAAGGATTTGGAATTAAGAATTGTACTTAAGTTTGAAATGGAATTTGACTTGAGTATAAGCAATTGCTTGAGTTTGAGGATAAAAACTGACAGGAGATGGATTGGAATGACATTGGTATATGTTAAGTTGATAACCAATGGGAATGGTATAATGATATGGTCAGCAAAAAGGTACAAGTTTATATTTCATATGAGTTTGGAATTTATGAGCCGATTTGGCAAGCCGCTTGGCTGTTTGATTTTCTTTTGGGTTGGAGAAAGCCTAGAGAGGCAAGTTGGAGTTTTACCGATAGGGCTGTACAAAGGAGGTTATGGCGAAATTTTCCGAAAAATTTAAGCGTTAGAAAATTTTCAGAATTTTTGAAAATTTTAGTTAGTCGGAATAAATTAATATTTTAGTCGATATTAATTGGTTCAGTTGAAATTGAAGTTAAAGGGTAAACCGATAAATATTTACCCAGTAGATAGGGTCGTCCTCTACCTTAGCAATTTCGAGGACGAAATTATTTTAAGTGGGGAAGAATGTAATGACCAGCACTTTCAGCGGTATAATAATTAATTAATTTAATTATTTAAATAGTGGTTTAGAGAGTTTAATGATCTTTTAATTAAATTATATGGATTATTTAATTAATTTAAATAATAGAATAATATAAATAATTCTGTAATAATCAGAATTTGTGAAATTCACAATATAATGTGAACTGGGCGATTTAAAATATTTAATTCTGCTTGGAATTGAATTTGAATAACGAATATATTATTTGAACGACAGTTTGAACGTATAATTATATTATAATTAAAATCGAGCTCGAAATGGCGCGGCAGTTCGCTATTTGGCGATTCGAACTTCAACTGAATGTACAAGATTCGTTTTAAGCCGAATTTCTATGAAACAAGAAACGTACGGAGCTGGTGGAGTATATCTTTCTAGTGGAAGAGAAAAATCGGGATTTCGTCGTGTAGATTTTTATTTACGTCCAAATCAAATTTCAGAAAAGTCGCTGTGGAATTCCTTTATAATTTGCAATGCATTAATTACGTTATAAAAGGGATTTTAGTATATAATTGAATATCGATTTCAACCAGGACTTGAAATATCGAATATATAATTACCCTAGAGCTGTATGGTATTCTGGTGCGAATATATACGATAATATTAAATTATTAATATTTAATTTAATTATATTTAAATATATTTATATATTTAAATGGGTCATCCAAAGCTTTAAATAGAGCCACTTTTGCAAACGAAGTCGAATTCGACAAAACTAATTTTGTTGGATCCGCAATGTCAAATTATTGTTAGATTCCAAGTTCTGTGATTTTTAGAGTCAGTATGTGGCCGTATGGATTTTTAAAGTGAAAAACAGTCAGTATTTTGAAGGTTAAAAATACGCTGTGTGAGTAAACGGAGTCGGAATGTGACGAAACCAGTTTCGTTGGGACCGTAATGTCAAACTCTAGTAGTATGTCCAGTTTGGTGATTTTTGGGTATCGTGTGTGATCACACGAATTTTAGAAGACAAATACAGATAGAAATTTGCAAAATAAAATATAAAAATATTAATATAAAAAAATATCTAGACATTTTGGTTGCCTATAAATACCTAACTTAAGCCATACCTAATTTTCCATTCCTCATTCCTATGATCAAAAAGGAGCCGCCGGTTTCTCCTCCTCAAGTAATAACGTGGTCTTCAAAATTCAAAAGAAATTCATAGAAATTTCTATAAAACATTTAGTGAATCTATCTGAGTCCCTGAGGTGATTAGCTTCATCACAATATAAGTTTCAGAGGATCCGATCATTTTTTTGCCGCTACGATTTTAACAGCAAGACTAGGGTTCCGGTATTAGGCGCAGTTTCGGTGGAAATTCGAGAGATGTGGAAGTCGAGACGAGATCAGACTAACGGGGTTCTGGAGTTCGTGGAGCAGTGGTGGATGTGCCAGTCCCGATCAACGTCCGGTGAGCTCAAGCATGAGCAACGGCGATGTGAGTAATTGGGTGTTTTTTGTGATGTCTGGAACGAGGTTGGCATAGGAAAACAAAATACCAATGGGAGTATTACGTGATTTGTAGTCACGAGTTAGTAAGTTAATCGCGATTTTTGTTCTGGGATTGGTTTTCGATTTAGGTTTACTATGTTTTCTTTCGGATGTTAATTTGCATCGTCGGTTCAGGTTTGGTTTTTGGGTGAGGTAAAAATTGAAGTTCGAGACACTCAGTATCTTGTTCTTCTCAGTTTAGATTGCAACGTATTGGGCTAATGAGGCCGAAGCAAAATGAAGCTTGCGAGTGTTTTGTATTGGTTGAGAGAGCTAGTTGAAGTTTTGTATGGGAACATGAATTGTTTCAAAAACCATGTTTAAATACTGGAGATGACAAATACGGTATGATGGGTTGGTATGGAAATTAGTAGTATGAGTTGATGCGGAAATTGAAGAGAAGTAGTTTGTGTATTGATAATAGAAGAAGGTGTTGGAAAGGAAAGGGAGCTGGCAGCCTTCGAATGAATACAGGAGGAGGACGCGATATGTAATTATGGAAGGGAAGATACAGTGTATTGTTTTGTTTGGGCTTCCTAATTGGGCCATGAGTATAAAGATAAAAGGGCTTTCTTGCTTATGTGATTTGTTCAGAAGCGAGAGGACCAAATTGAGGAGTTTAGTTGTTGTCGGGTGAAATCCTTATGGGCCGGAAAGAGGAAACAAAAAGGTGAAGGCCCATTAGTTAGATGAAAAGTTTAGTTTAATTTTTTATTTAAATGTATATAAAACTTGTAGTTATCATAACATGCTCAAACGTTATCATAATCCGACCGAACAGGATCCGACAGGATCACACGGACGGGAGCTACAACATGAGATTAGTTGGAATGATTCGGAGATTTATTGGAAAATATGACGGGAAAATATCGTCAAAACAGGACTGCTAAACGGTTACCATTGTTTAACGATACACCGACAATGTGAGTAAAACTCACCAACTCTAAACTGTTATATTTTTATAACGTATGCTTAGAACTGATAATTATCTGTTGATTGCTGTGTGTTGATTTGGTTGATTGAAATACTAGTCAGTTAGTTGAAATTATACACACACATATATATATATATATATAAACAGTTATATATATATATATGTTGCTGTTGTTTATCAGAACATTTCATACTAAAATGAAGTTGATATAAATTATATGGTTTAACATCTGTAATGCAGGGGAACAGGTTGGAGGGACCCAACTGGGTTCCTCAATATATAAAATACTATTTTGTTTCATATACTGTGATGTATGATGTGATATATAATCTATGTGATTATATGTGTTTGAACGGTATCGATCATTGTTATTTGGTATTGTAAATACCGTAAGGAATACGGGAATGGAAAAGGGGATTTTCAAAGTATATTTTGAAAAAAATTATTTATATAAAATCAATGGATTTTATATATAAAGGAAATAGGATTTTATAGAAGGAGTTATAAAATCAAAGAAATAAAAAGGAAATATATTTGTGAAACAAATATAGAAGAAATATATTTGTAAAACAAATACAAAGTAAATATATTTGTAAAAGAAATATATAAGGAAAATATTTGCAAAACAAATAGAATAAAATAGGAATATTTGTAAAACAATTACAAATAGAAATAAAAAGGGAAACCATTTGTAAAACATTTACAAACGGAATTGGAAAGAAAATATTTACAAATAGAATAAAAAGGATTTTTATTTATTTGGGAAATAAATAAAAGAATTTATTTATTTAGGGAAGAAATAAAAGTAAAAGGGTAATTTATTTAGGAAATAAATAGAAATGAAAAGAGATATTTATAGAAAAACAAATAAGATTGAAATATAAACATTTGTTAGAAAACAAATAAGATAATAAGATTTGAAACAGAAAATATTTGTTTAGAAAACAAATGGGAATGAAATAGGAAATATTTATTAAATAAATAGAAAAGATAAAAGGAATATTTATTTACAAAATAAATAGAGTTTGAAAAGGAAAACATTTATAAGGTGAAGAACCGTTACAAAAAGGAAATCTTTATAAATGAATGATGTTGTTAAAAGGAAATCTTTTTGAATGGATAAACGTTATAAAAAGGGAATCTTTATAAAGCAAAAGAGTTAATCGAATAAGTGTTATTCAAGAAGAGTTAATCGATTTGAGTTTAGTAAATCGATTAGAGTTAAGTTAATCAGTAGAGTTTACTAGTTAAAGTTAATCAGTAGAGTTAACCTGTTAAAGTTAATCAGTAAAGTTAATCAGTAGAGTTAACTAGTTAAAGCTAATCAGTAGAGTTAACCAGTTAAAGTTAATCAGTAAAGTTAACCAGTTAGAGTTAATCAGTTAGAGATAATCAGTTAGAATTAACCAGTTAGAGTTAACTAGTTAAAGTAAATCAGTTAGAGTAAATCGATTAGAGTTAAATCGAACTAGAGTATTCAAATGAAGTTAATCGAATTTTAGTTTATTCGAATAGAGTTGAAAGAGTTAATCGAATTTAGTTATTCGAAGAAGTGAATCGAATCAGAGATATTCGAAGTGAGATAATCGAATCAAAGATATTCGAAGTGAGATAATCGAATCAGAAATATTCGAAGTGAGTTGATCGAATCTAGTTATTCGACAGGAGTTAAATCGAATAAGAGTTATTCGAAGAAGGAGATTATCGAATATAAGTATTCGAAAGTAAGCAAATCGAATATAAGTTATTTGAATAAGTTATTCGAATAAGAGTTAATCCAGTAAGAGTTATTAGGTTGGAGTTATTCAAATAAGAGTTATAGATTTGAGTAAATCGAATAGGAGTAAATAAATTAGTTGCCGTTATATTATTCGAGTTAGGAAATAAAAGTCATATTAAAGATAATATATTTCGGATGCAGGAGATTATAACCCCATTGTGATAATCACGTAAACTTGTAAAAGAAGGGGGTTCGTATGTAGAATCCGAGGGTTCGTAAGGAAGTGTTAAAGAGTTAAAAAGGTGAATCTTATCTATTTCGAGATTTGAAAGGTGGTTCAGTTAAGGTTTGAGAGGTAGCTATACCTCAACTTGATTGACTGCGTTTTAAATTAAGAAATTATTACGGTTCGAGTGTGAAGTGGTTAAGTAAATTTAGTAAATAAGTTATGGAAATGTTTTCCAGTGTTAACGTATATTTTCTAAACATAGAATATAAGGATATATATATATATATATGATTGATGATTGATTGATAGAATTTCCATCTGGAAATAATATCGTTGTTTGCAAACGTATTTTTCTTTGATAGTTAACTCACCAACTATCGAATTTTTTGACCATTTTAAGTTGTAAATATGGAGAGACCGGTTGGATTATTATCCAAAGAAACACTCCGTATTGGCATAAGCATTGCGAATCAAGTATGCTGAATACCGTGAAGACGGAGTTTATGCAAGGGCTGTTGTATAAGTCTTAGATAACAATGCCTAAGATGGATGTACTGAATAGTGCCTTCGGTTTGTCCAGTCCCAGGACAACTTGTATGGAAGAAGGTCTGACAGAGTATTTCCAGAAAGATCACATACACTGATTTCTCCAACCGTACCAAGAGTGGAAGCGGAGAAGGAAACTTCTTTTAGCTAACACATAATGTATTGTTGTGAAAGTCAATTTGTGATTATGATGGATCTGACGATGTGACATTCGAAGTAAATATGATGTGCTGATAGAGCGTAGTTGGAAATCCCTGGTCATAGTTGGAAATCCATTACCCAATACGTGCTTGCGGTTTTGATTGTATACTATATATGTAGAACGTGAGATGAAAGCGTTTCTGCTAGATGGTTATTATATTGTGATTGATAGACATTATTATAATATCAAAAGGTTTTTGATATAAAGATATTTTGGATTCTCATAAGGGAAAAACCCGTTCCGTTATAGGGCGTGGTCTTATGAGATATCGTTTACTTGTTCAAACTGTCTTAAACTGTTTTACTCATACCATTCCCATGACTGACCCGGAGTTTATTTTGTTTTGTTTTCCCTAAACTCTTGGGTGCCCAATTTTGTACGGGCAGTCAAGTAGTCAGGAATTTACAGATACTTGAAGAGCTGGAGCAGGAGGCTTCAGGATCAAATAGCTATAGTTTATTTCCGCTGTGTTGTAAGTGTTGTACTCTGATAAGTGCTATTGTATACATAACCGTTATATTTCAAAGTTATGTTATATATTATATGTTATTCGTTCCGCTGTGAGATTCGTGTCACTCTGATGATGTTGTGTTCTTCTTCTTCTTATATTCTAAGTTTCTATCTTATCTTTCCTCACCTTCTAATTTCTTTCATTAATTACCAGGATTTTTCGATGTTTTGGTTATCGACATCGAGTTTATGTCGCTAACCAAAGTCGCTCAAAATCCGGGTCGTTACAATACAACTCATCTATATGATGAGGCAACCCTAATCAGGGGATAACAATACAAAACCCAAATACAATATTAGATTCGAGATGTGTACCTTATAGTAGCGTTGATAAGCATGTTTGATTAATTTTCAACACGTAGCGCACAAGCGAGCTTTCATGCGAAGCGCACACCATGGTTTCCTACTAAAACACTTAACAAATAATGAGAATCATGTACATATATAACAAAACTTAATATATAAATCATAAGTAAGCACGATATGTAAACTTCAGTTTACATGAAATAAGATTTTTCTACAAAAGCAAATGGTCCATTTAACTATAAACTCATTTCATTGTTTTAAACATCCATATTAATGTTATTCATGAGACAACCTGAACTTCCCCGTAAAGGAAAGCCCAGATTGCTTTGAGGACAAGACAAATCAGAACACAAACAGAAGAACATTACATTGTATATTACAACAATTTCATCAGATTACAAGAATATAACAGAATATGAAAAAATATTACACATCAGAGATTAAAGTACATTACATAGCAGCGGAAAATAATAATAAAAACACAACTGAAAGTGATACACGGATATAGAGCTTTCCGAATATCGTTCCAGCTGTAAATCAGGATCCTACGAATATAAATCTACAAAACCAAAACTACTAGCTGCCCGTGCGGAAATAGGGACACCCAGAGTTTAGGTTAAAACAAAAAACTCTAGGTCAGTCATGTGACTAGTGTGAGAACTAAAACAGTTATTTAAAACTTTACTTTAAAACAGAGTAATTCAAGGGACTACGCCTTATAACACGGAACGGGTTTCCTCCCAAGAATACTAGTACATACAATAAACAACGCAATGCCTTTTAGAAAAATGAAGCTATTATAAGACCCATGTCCCATCACAAAATGCAACGCAAGCTTGAGGATAGGGTTTTCCCTTATAATAGCCAAACATGCTTGGTACATTTAAAACAAATCATTTGATACTATTATAATATAAAGAGTATGAAAACAACTTCAAATAAAAATGTATCAATCATAGACGGCATACTGCCCCATACTAGGCTCTACAATCAAAACCTAAATGTCACGTATTGGAAATTGGATTTCCATCATGAGTCGAGGCAAGGGGCAAGATCCTTACCGGCTTCGAGACACTCTAGTAAATGCCCCAGGACTACACACTCTGGGTAGCCCTTGGAATCGATTGGGCCGTTCCTCCATTATGTTTGAGGATTGGAAAGTCCTGAACACACGTTTCTCGGTCCTATCAGACCTATCCATCAGCTTCGAAGAGACCGATATATCCAAGGCGCCTCGCATTCCAACATCTACAAAGGTATAATAATCAACGATGTCAGGGCTAGTAAAACGCTGACACCACCCATAACTAGAAAGAAACATTGTGTTCTCCTAGCGGTCCTTGTCCCATTTTTAACTCATACCGAGGTGTGAGGCTCGCAAATCAATGATATACACAAAGCTACGTTGTATTATAGTCGTGCATTGATCATCAACCACAAGAATTTGCTTTTCAACAAAAGCCTTGATCACTGCATCTCATCATGCCTCACAGGAAATTCATGCCATGCGATTGATATCCATCGATATATAACCTCTAAGCTCGTACGTCTTAGAGAAAGGCGTTAAGCAAGAGAATAAATTCCCCGCCGGTAAATAGATATATATTTAATAGAAATCAATCAGCACGGAATAAAGTCCAATGTCAGACACACAATCCATTTATAAGTCCATTCAGGGTCTGAACGAAACCGGAGGCACCTTATTCCTCCCCTACATTTCCAATACAGGGGAGAGGTCCTCACATATCCGTCGATCTCCAAGTACGCCTGGACGATCACCACTTATTACCTCAGCTTCGGTGTACATCCCAATCAAGACATCAGTAGTCATGCAAATGATGTGAAGACCTCCGGTCTTCAACCACCATCTTCATCGTCGACATATCGTCGAATCAGTCATTCAGAATGGGTGTAAACCTGGCCTTTCCGAATAACTCGCGTATATAATAAACAAGTGCTATAAACCACAACATACACCTCATTCCAATTCAGAATATTCTTTTATTCAAATATTCATATACTTTAGGAAAGGTTCCCATTAATTTTATCAAAGATAAATTCTATAAAATTTATTCTTTAATCTTCCTTTGGATTTCAATTCAAACCATATTCTGTCTTTAACTAGGTTAAAGAACCAATGTCATTTAAAACAAAGTTCACGGTAAGCCCAAAATCACATTCCATTCCATCAGCCTCTAACCATAAATTAGCAAGTGAACAATTCCCTAAGTATTAACCCCGAAGGCCGAAACCAACATCAGATTAATACCCAGGAAACCATTCAACTTAACTAACCTCTAGTTAGTTTCTGATTTTCTTAACTCCATTGTTAATCGGGTTAAAGAACCAGTGTTATATAAAACACCGTTCACGATAAACCCAAAGACCAATTTCAATTCAATTCCAATTAAATATATTAAATTGGAAAACTTTACTTTGGAAAATTCCCGTTAAATCTTAATAAAAAGATTTATAGATTCCAAATCTTACTCATTGCAAATCGGGTAGAAGAACGAATGTCGTTGAAAACACAGTTCACAACAAACCCAAAATCCAATAAATCTCTAACCGTAAATTAGTAAGAGAACAATTCCCTAAGTATTAACCCTGAAGGCCGAAACCAACATCAGATCAATACCCAGGATACCATTCAACTTAACTAACCTCCAGTCAGTTTCTAATTTTCTTAACTACATTCGGTTCAATAACTGTATTATTAAAGATACCATTCACGACAAACCCAAAATCCAATTTGATATTAAATACAAGGCTCTAAATAGAAAATATATTGGCTTATATTCAATATCAAATTCTGAAACAAACCAATATTGTATTGGAATAACGATATATATCTCTTCAAAATTCCCCCACAATATCAGTATAATCACTAAATCCAATATCGAAATATTCCGAGCATAATTTCGATTAAAATCCATCCTAATTCATATATTGGAAATTCCGGTTATTTTTAAAACCATTTCATACCCAATTTATATATTTTAAAAATATTGGATTTATTATTCTATTTCAAAACTAGTTCATTTCGATAAAAATATATTTTTATCTTTTCAAATATGGAATTTTTCATCCAAATTCTTCCCAAATCATTTATTATGATTTTACTCAAATTATTGATATTTTTAATAATTTTATCAAGGCCCGTACAGTCGATTTCCGTAAACGGCCATCGAGCTACACTTACAACGACCTTTTCCAAATTTGATTTGGACATAATTCCAAATCCAACCGTTAGATTTCTAGTTTCTTGTATTTGTTAGAAAGCTCTTTTCGATACGAACCCAGTGTTCCAGTTTTAGGAGAATCCGACGGTCGAATCTCCCGTAATGTCCATTCGAAGTCAATGTCGAAATTCACGAACTACCGCAGCGCGGCGCGTTCTATTCAGGCCATTATTTTATATATATATATATATAGTATTTCATCGATTTCCATTTAAAACGTATTATATAAATCGTTTAAAATTCGTTTTTAAAACAGTTTCAACTTCATATTCAATTCCAAATCAAAATTGAATTTTCCATTATAAATTCGTTTTAAATTCATTTCAAGTTGATTTCAATTCAGTTTCAATTTCAATTCAATTTCAATTCATTTTGAGTTCATTTTAAATTGATTTCAGTTCGTTTTGAATTCATTTTAAATCGATTTCAATTCAATTTCTGTTCGTTTTGAATTCATTTTAAATCGATTTCAATTCAATTTCAGTTCGTTTTCAATTCATTTCAAATTGATTTGAATTCAATTTAAGTTCATTTTGAATTCATTTCAAATTGATGTCAATTCAATTTCAATTCGTTTTGAATTCATTTTAAATTGATTTCAATTCAATTTCAGTTTCAATTCAAAATTGAATATTCTATATCACTTCAATATTTTCAAAACATCTGATTTTGAAATCACTTTTCGATATTCATTATAAAATGAATAAAATCGACCAAATTCCCGTTCGTGTTAAAATGGCATTTAACTACTTAACACGGCTCCACGTTCCAATTTTCACTGAATATTATTTTAAAATATTCGTTAATTCCGAACTGGAATCAGACTCAATCAATTACCATATAAGTTCAGTTATATGGATTTCATCCAATACATGTATACAACAACGACGTTAAACAATCATTAAAAATTCAAACAACATCCAGAGTGCATTCAACAACCGTATAAGCATTAAAAAAATAAGTAATGCTTATATAGTTTGTCAACCCATTGATTGACATATCACTAATTATTGGGATCAATGTATGTCAAATATTATCCCAATACCCGTGTGGGGTTTTCAAACGACAAATACTGTTTATTATTTGTGTAGTTGGGCGATGTGTAAAATTTATCATCCCAATCAAATAAATTGGCGTACAAAAACAAATCATCCGATTTGTTTGTAAATATTTATTTTATTCGTATACACGTTAAAAATTATATTTTTAACTATAAATTATTTTTAACTATAAAGTATTTTACTCCATTCTACATCACACAATCAATTTTCACAACACATCAATCAAACAAGTCATCCATGGTCTGTGGATGACGGGTGTCGGGTGCTGCTATGCACCGTCTGCATCCTAGTATATATTTTAACTAGAAAATAAAATAAAAAGTGAGAAGTTCTCACCTTTAGGATCCACTCCGCCATTCTTTAACGGACGATGGTTTGGATTCTGTTCAAAATTCCAACGTAATCTTCTTCACGCTGTTCATAGTAAAAATCACATTTTTATTTCAGTTCTAAAAATTATATTTCTGCTTCGCTAAAAATTATATTTCTGCTTCGCTAAAAATTATATTTTTACTTCGCTAAAAATTATGTTTTTACTTCAAAACCATACATGTAAAAATCGCATCTTTAACACGATGTTTACATTATAAAGATAATATTTTTATTTCGATGTTCATATAATAAAAATCATATTTTTATTATCTCTATAATATAAAAATCATATTTTTATTTCACTAACTTTATAATAAAAATCCAACTTTTACATTGCCACTTCATATATTTTAAATCGAATTTTTATATATTTTAAAAATCGTACCTTTGCAAAAAAAAAAATCATATTTCTAATCCTCGACCTCATATGCTAAAAATCACGTCTTTATATACTAAAGATTATATTTTTTCATTATATTTATCGAGGAATTAAAATTAAAAGACTTATCAAAATTTTCTAAGGTTTCCGTCTGACCTCGACGCTCGAATGGAGGTGCTCCTGCTAGTACTCGGCTTCAAGGTGGTATTTGCAATTGTAGAAAAAAAGGAAAATTTTGATTTTTATTGAGGAGAAGGGTTCTGTGTCGGAATTGGGTGGCTATGGGGCGTTGTATGCGGCGACGTGGGGCCTGGGGGGGGATTGGGGTGTCGCGGCTTCAGGTGGCGGGTCCAGGAGGGGTGGCACGACTATCTTGGTGCGTTTGGGCTCGAGTTTCAGAAGAGGGAGGGAGTAGAGAGAGGGGGCGTCGGAAGGGGGTTTGGTGGAGGCGGCTGACGTCAGGGGAGGTGGGGGAGGCCGCGCTCCAGCGGGGGTGCGGAGCGGTGGCACAGGCGACGGGGTTCAGTATGGGATTTGGGGCAAACACGATGGGTTTAGGTTTATGTAGAAAATATGGGGTTTATATAATTATATTTATTAATCAATTTATTTTCGAAAAAGTAACATTTTCTTTTAAACTCCAAATGAGACCCAACGACTGTCGCCCATAGCTAATTACCCCTATTCCAAACACAATGGGCTATGTACCGTAAGCCAATTTGACCGTTTCGATCAGTTTTCATTAAAATCAAAATATAAATCAGTATATTCAATTTTAAACATACATTTCAATTTACTGGGGATACGTACTATTCTAAAAATTCCAGAAAAATTATTTCTTGCTTCGTTTTGATGATACGATCCTAAGAAAACTAATTTCGTCAAATTTGGTGACCGTTTGAAAAATGGTCATTTTCGGTCGATCTAAATTAACTAAAGCCGTCAAAACACGTTTTCCTGCGCCATGCTCACATATTGACCCCAAAAATTATGAATTTTGAAATCTAGCAATAACTTGACATCCCGGATCCAACAAAAGTAGTTTCATCGAAAACGGAGATCGTTTGCAAAATTTCCATTTTTAAGGGCCCAAAATTCCATAGCGACTATTCTGAATCTTCAACTGGGCATAACTTTTTATTTTCACTATGAAATTTTGATTTTTTAGGATTCGTTGGAAAGATATTTTCAAATAGACTCTAATATTTTTGGTTTTGCTAAAATCCGGTTTATTTTGAATCCTGTACATTCATTTGTAATTTGAAATCGAATTTTCGAACTGCCGCGCCATTTTCAATTCCTTTTATAATTAAAAATAAATATTTATATTCTAACGACAATTCAAACAAATATTTACATTCTAATTCTACTCAAAATAAATTTCTCGTCATTATTATTTAAAATAATTCATTTTAAATGTTCAAAATTCATCAAAATTGCTAAAATAAAATTTTTAAATTGGTTCGGATTTGTCGGGTTATTACAATCCCTCCCACTTATAATCTTTTCGTCCTCGAAAAGGAACGGATTTGAAAGTTGTTTTACAAACCAACTCAACTTTCATTATTTTCATTATGACTTAAGTTCTTCAACCTTTCAGTTTCTAAAAACTTTTCAAATTCTTTAAAAATTTGGCCAACACCATAAATTTTTGAAAAATTTCGCCTTACCTCCCCTGTACGCGAGCACCCGGAAAATCGCGAAATAACCATACAGGCCTCTCCAATCCAAAAAGAAACAACCAATCGACTCATAAAATCATCAAAAACCCCAAGAAATACAATAAACATGTACCTATTTGTCGGGCAAACAATTTTATTCCTCTGCTTTAGCCTCCTTGCAATGACATGTTCAATGGATACACATGTATATGCATGAAATTTCAAACAAATTTCAATACAGTTTAATATCTCATTCAATTTGGCTTAAATTTACCTTTCTTTCATATTTTGGTTTAAAGGAATAATCATACAACATAACCATTAATCAATTAGTTGATTATCATTTCAAATTTGATACATATACAAAAATCATGTTTTTGATGCCAATTCACACAATAGCCCTATCTAGTTTTTGGTTCTCACACCAGTCAATTGGAAATATATAAATATCACACCTTCGAAACTCGAACACAAACGACTGATGTTGTACACTCATCAATAATTTCATCTCCGGGCGACTAGAGTGTTATTCTATATCTATCCAGTATATTAAAACTTCGAATACACGTTTGCAAGGCGTATATGCAAAATCTTCATATATTGGATTGCCCAAATTCAATACAAATAAAATATTCAAATACGTTGAATAAGATTTAAATTTTCAAAACAATATTTGTTTTCATTTTTATTTTAAAAACATTACACTTCACACTCGTTCTAGGATACCACTGATCCCATCTCTAATGAGTCATTCCCATTGGATATTGCTAATCCAATCTCTGATGAATTCTTTCGTTCGGTTCTAATGTGTCTTGTTCTCGAGCTCTGTAAACCAAAGCTCCTATACCAAATGAGACGACCTGAACTTCCCCGTAAAGGAAAGCCCAGATTGCCTTGAGGACAAGACGAATCAGAACACAAATAGAAGAACATTTCATTGTATATTACAACAATTTCATCAGATTACAAGAATATTACAGAATATGAATAAATATTACACATTAGAGATTAAAATACATTACATAGCAGCAGAAAATAATAAAGAAAAGCACAACTGAAAGTAATACACGGATACAGAGCTTTCCGGAAATATCGTTCCAGCTGTAAATCAGGAACTTGTGAATATAAATCTGCAAAACCAAAACTACTAGCTGCCCGTGCGGAAATAGGGGCACCCAGAGTTTAGGTTAAAATAATAAACTCCAGGTCTGTCATATGACTAGTGTGAGAACTAAAATAGTTATTTAAAACTTTACTTCAAAACAGAGTAATTCAAGGGACCACGCCGTATAACATGGAACGGGTTTCCTCCCAAGAATACTAGTGCATACAATAAACAACGAAATGCCTTTTGAAAAAATGAAGCTATTATAAGACCCAAGTCCCATCACATAATGCAACGCAAGCCGGAGGATAGGGTTTTTCCTTATAATAGCCAAACATGCTTGGTACGTTTAAAACAAATCATTTAATACTATTATAGTATAAAGTGTATGAAAACAACTTCAAATATAAATGTATCAATCATAGACAGCATAGTGCCCCATACCACTATGTCGCCATACTAGGATCTACAATCAAAACAAAAATGTCACGTATTAGATATTGGATTTCCGTCATGAGTCGAGGCAAGGGGCAAGCTCCTTACTGGCTTCGAGACACTCTAGAAAATGCTCCAGGACTACACACTCTGGGTAGCCCTTGGAATCGACTGGGCCTTTCCTCCGTTACGTTTGAGGATTGGAAATTCCTAAACACACGTTTCCCGGTCCTATCAGACCTATCCATCAGCTCCCAAGAGAATGATATATCCGAGGCGTCTCGCATTCCAACATCCACAAAGATATAATAATCAACGATGTCAGGGCTAGTAAAACGCTGACACCACCCATAACTAGAAAGAAACGTCGTGTTCTCCCAGCTGTCCTTATCCCGTTTTTAACTCATATCAAGGAGTGAGGCTCGCGAATCAACGCTATACACAAAGCTACGCAGTACTATAGCCGTGCTTTGATCATCAACCACAAGACTCTGCTTTTCAACAAAAGCCTAGATCAATGCGTCTCAGCATGCCAAACAGGAAATTCATGCCATGCGATTGATATCCATCGATATATAACCTCTGAGCTCGTACGTCTCAGAGAAGGGTGTTAAGCAAGAGAATAAATTCTGCGCCTCCAAACAGATATATATTTAATAGAAATCAATCAACACGGAATAAAGTCCAGTGTCAGACACACAATCCATTTATAAGTCCGTTCTGGGTCTGAACGAAACCAGAGGCACCTTAATCCTCCCCCACATGTCCAATACAGGGGAAAGGTCCTCATATATCCGTCGATCTCCAAGTACGCCTGGACAATCACCACTTATTACCTCTGCTTGGGTGTACAGCCCAATCAAGACATAAGTAATCATCCAAACGATGTAAAGACCTTCGGTATTCAACCACCGTCTTCATCGTCGACAAATCGTCGAATTAGTCATTCAGAATGGGTATAAACCCGGCTTTTTCGAATAACTCGCGTATATAATAAACAAGTGCTGTAAACCACAACATACGCCTCATTCCAATTCTGAATATTCTTTTATTCAAATATTCATATACTTTGGGAAAGGTTCCCAATAATTTTATCAAAGATAAATTCTTTAAAATTTATTCTTTAATCTTCCTTTGGATTTCAATTCAAACCGTATTCTGTCTTTAACTGGGTTAAAGAACCAATGTCATTTAAAACATGGTTCACGATAAACCAAAAATCACATTCCATTCCATCAGCCTCTAACCATAAATTAGCAAGTGAACAATTCCCTAAGTATTAGCCCCGAAGGTCGAAACCAACATCAGAACAATACCCAGGAAACCATTCAACTTAACTAACCTCCAGTTAGTTTCTGATTTTCTTAACTCCATTGTTAATCGGGTTAAAGAACCAGTGTTATTTAAAACACCATTCACGATAAACCCAAAGACCAATTTCAATTCAATTCCAGTTAAATATATTAAATCGGAAAACTTTACTTTGGAAAATTCCCGTTAAATCTTAATAAAAAGATTTACAAATTCCAAATCTTATTTCACTGCAAATCGGGTTAAAGAACGAATGTCGTTGAAAACACTGTTCACAACAAACCCAAAATCCAATCAGTCTCTAACCGTAAATTAGTAAGAGAACAATTCCCTAAGTATTAACCCCAAAGGCCGAAACCAACATCAAATCAATACCCAGGAAACCATTCAACTTAACCAACCTCCAGTCAATTTCTAATTTTCTTAACTACATTCGGTTCAAGAACAGTATTATTAAAGATACCATTCACGACAAACCCAAAATACAATTTGATATCAAATACAAGGCTCTGAATAGAAAATATATTGGCTTGTATTTAACATCAAATTCTGAAACCAACCAATATTGTATTGGAATAACGATATATATATCTTCCAAATTCCACCACAATATCCATATAATCACGAAATCCAATATCGAAATATTCCGAGTATATTTTCGATTCAAATCCATCCCAATTCTTATATTGGAAATTCCGGTTATTTTTAAAACCATTTCATACCCAGTTTATTTATTTTAAAAATATTGGATTTATTATTCTATTTCAAAACTAGTTCATTTCGATAAAAATATATTTTTATATTTTCAAATATGGAATTTTTCATCCCAATTCTTCCCAAATCATTTATTATGATTTTACTCAAGTTATTGATATTTTTAATAATTTTATCAAGGCCCGTACAGTCGATTTCCAAATCCAACCATTAGATTTCTAATTTCTTATATTCGCTAGAAAGCTCTTTTCGATATGAGCCCAGCGATTCTGATTTTAGGAGAATCCGACGGTCGGATCTCCCGTAATGTCCATTCGAAGTCAACAGTCGAAATTTGCAAACTGCCGCAGCGCGGCGCGCTCTATTCAGGCCATTATATTATATATATATAATATATATAATATATATTTCATCGATTTCCATTTAAAACGTATTTTATAAGTTGTTTAAAATTCGTTTTCAAAACAGTTTCAACTTCATATTCAATTCCAAATCAAAATTGAATTTTCCATTATAAATTCGTTTTAAATTCATTTCAAATTGATTTCAATTCAATTTCAATTCGTTTTGAGTTCATTTTAAATTGATTTTAATTCAATTTCAGTTC
This sequence comes from Allium sativum, assembly GCA_030737875.1. Classification (NCBI taxonomy): domain Eukaryota; kingdom Viridiplantae; phylum Streptophyta; class Magnoliopsida; order Asparagales; family Amaryllidaceae; genus Allium; species Allium sativum. The sequence continues at coordinate 971,043,222 of CM060915.1, read as the reverse complement.
ATTTTTAATTCATTTTAAATCAATTTCAATTCAATTTAGTTCATTTTGAATTCATTTTAAATCAATTTCAATTCAATTTCATTTTGTTTTGAATTCATTTCAAATTAATTTGAATTCAATTTCAGTTCGTTTTGAATTCATTTCAAATTGATTTCAATTCAATTTCAATTCGTTTTGAATTGATTTCAATTCAATTTCAGTTTTAATTCAAAATTGAATATTCTATATCACTTCAATATTTTCAAAACATCAGATTTTGAAATCACTTTCGATATTCATTATAAAATGAATAAAATCGACCAAATTCCCGTTCATGTTAAAATGGCGTTTAACTACTTAACACAGCTTCACATTTCAATATTCAATGAATATTATTTTAAAGTATTCGTTAATTCTGAACAGGAATCAGACTCAATCAATTACCATATAATTTCAGTTATATGGATTTCATCCAATACATGTATGCAACAATGACGATAAAAAGTCATTAAAAATTCAAATAACATCCAAAGTGCATTTTACAACCGTATAAGCATCAAAATAAAAAAATAACGCTTATGAAGTCTGTCAACCCATCGATTGACATATCACTAATTATTGGGATCAGTGTATGTCAAATATTATCCCAATACCTGTGTGGGGTTTTCAAACGACAAATACTGTTTATTATTTGTGCAGTTGGGCGATGTGTAAAATTTATCGTCCTAATCAATATCAAATAAATTGGTGTACATAAACAAATTGTCTGATTTTTTTATAAATATTTATTTTATTCGTATACACGTTAAAAATTATATTTTTAACTATAAAATATTTACTCCATTCCACATCACACAATCAATTTTCACAACACATCAATCAAACAAACAAGTCATCCATGGTATGTGGACGATGGGTGTCGGGTGCTGCTAAGCACCGTCTGCATCCAAGTATATATTTTAACTAGAAAATAAAATAAAAAGTGAGAAGTTTCACCTTTGGTATCCACTCCGTCATTCTTTAACGGACGATGGCTCAGATTCTGTTCAAAATTCCAACACAATCTTCTTCACGCAGTTCATAGTAAAAATCACATTTTTATTTCAATTCTAAAAATCATACTTTTACTTCGCTAAAAATTATATTTTTACTTCAAAACCATACGTGTAAAAGTCGCATCTTTAACCCGATGTTTACATTATAAAGATAATATTTTTATTTCGATGTTCATATAATAAAAATCATATTTTTATTATCTCTATAATATAAAAATCATATTTTTATTCCACTAACTTTATAATAAAAATCCAACTTTCACATCGCCACTTCATATATTATAAATCGAATTTTTATATATTTTAAAAATCGTACCTTCGCAACAAAAATCATATTTCTAATCCGCAACCTCATATACTAAAAATCACGTCTTTATATTCTAAAGATTATAATATTTTCATTATATTTATCTAGGAATTAAAATTAGAAGACTTACCAAAATTTTATAAGGTTTCCGGTGGGCCTCGGCGCTTGAATGGAGGTGCTCCGGCTGGGACGCGGCTTCAGTGTGGTATTTGCAATTGTAGAAAAAAAAATTGATTTTTATTAAGGAGAAGGGGTTCTGTGTCAGAATTGGGTGGCTGTGGCGTGGTGTAGGCGGCGGCGTGGGGCCTGGAGGGGATATGGGTGTCGCGGCTTCAGGTGGCGGGTCCGGGAGGGGGTGGCGCGGCTATCTCGGTGCGTTTGGCCTCGAGTTTCAAAAGAGGGACAGAGTAGAGAGGGGGCGTCGGAGGGGGTTTTGTTGGAGGCGGCTGACGTCAGGGGAGGCGGGAAGGCCGCGTGCCAGCGGAGGTGGGGAGCGGTGGCACTGGCGACGGGGTTCAGTTTGGGATTTGGGGCAAGCATGATGGGTTTAGGGTTATGTAGAAAATAGGGGGTTTATATAATTATATATATTTATTTAATTTATTTTCGAAAAGTAACTTTTTCTTTTAAACTCCAAATGAGACCCAACGACTGTCACCTCTAACTAATTACCCCCATTCCGAAAACAATGGGATATGTACCGTAAGCCAATTTGACCGTTACGATCAGATTTCATTAAAATCAAAATATAAATCAGTATATTCAATTTTAAACTTACATTTCAATTTACCGAGGCCACATACTGATTCTAAAAATTCCGAAAAAAATTATTTCTAGCTTCGTATTGACGATACGATCCTAACAAAACTAATTTCGTCAAATTTGGTGAACGTTTGAATATGGTCATTTTTTGGTCGATCCAAATTGACTAAAGCTGTCAAAACACGTTTTCCTAGGCCACGCTCACATATTGACCCCAAAAATTGTGAATTTAGGAATCTAGCAATAACTTGACATCCTAGATCCAACAAAAGTGGTTTCGTCAAAAACGGAGGTCATTTGCAAAATTTCCATTTTTAAGGGCCCAAAATTCCATAGCACCTGTTCTGAATCTTCAACTGGGCGTAACTTTTTATTCCCGCTATGAAATTTTGATTTTTCGGATTCGTTGGAAAGATATTTTCAAATAGATTCTAATATTTTTGGTTTCGCTAAAATCCGGTTTATTTTGAATCCTATACATTCATTTGAAATTTGAAATCGAATTTTCGAACTACCGCGCCATTTTCAATTCCTTTTATAATTAAAAATAAATATTTATATTCTAACGACGATTCAAACAAATATATACATTATAATTCTATTCAAAATAAATTTCTCGTCATTATTATATAAAATAATCCATTTTAAATGTTCAAAATTCATCAAAATTTCCAAACTAAAATTTTTAAATTGGTTCGGATTTCCCGGGTTACTACAATTCACTTTTGCACTTTTATGTTTATCTTCTCTGCTTCGATTGATATTATATTATTCCCTTATAATGGTTTCAAACATATCATTCTTATATAAATTCCATTATATAAGATTTCATTTCAAATCAATTTTCTTCCTAATCAATAATTTTCGAGTTTACCATAATTTTTATATATACATCTTCCATATATATATATATATATATATATAAGGTTCAAAAACTTCATATTTAAAATCGAAGACTTCAAAATTTCCAATTTCCATATCAATTACATTTTCCACAATCGATTTGAATTTCAATATCCTTTCATATATAGTACTTCATTTAGAATCACATTTATTTAAATATCCATCTACATAAATTTTCCAAATCTCATTTACAAGTATATCATTCTCATATAAGTCCATTATATAAGATTATCAGCTTCACATCCATTGTATTCCAAATCAAAAAAAATTTGAATCTCGAATTTCAAAACGATTCAAGTATTCAATATCCTTTCAAAATTTAATTTCACATTTACAGATTTGGTTCATTTTCAACATTCATATTCAATTTTTATTTTGCATTACGATTATCGATGTTCAGTTGAGTATTTACATTCAATCACTTTGGATCTTAATTTTTTCGGATTGGATATATATATATATATATGTTTATCAAAATAACTCAGTTATATAGAACTAATTTTTGAAAATAATAGCTTAATCAAAAATTAACTTGAATAGATAGATAGATTTTTAAAATGGGTTTGAGATAAATAGATATGCTTTGAAAAATAACTAGCTTGATATACAATAGATTTAAATAAATAGACAGGTTTGGAAAATAAGCTGAATGAGTATATAGGTTTTGCAAACAGTTTAAAATAAATAAGTTTTGGAAAAGTAAGTTTGAAAATTTTGTTTGAAAACAAAGACAATTATGCTTATAACAAAATATTTTAAATAATATAAATAAGTATAATACCATTATTTCAAATAGAATAGTTTTATAATGAATACTACTTTCAAAATAATCCAGTCTGAAACAATCCTCCAAAATTCAAAATCTTAATTATTGTCGATTCCCATTTCGAGATTAACTCAATTTAATTTCAGATTAATTTCATTTACATTTCGAGTCAGACCTAAGGTTCAAATTAGCCCATTACTGGAGTTTCCATTCTTTTTCGATTTCAATTAAGTTCGAACTTAAATTTCAATTTATTCCACATCGAACTAATTTCCCAAATTCCCATTCATATTCGATTTCCTTTAAGCTTATAAATATATTATTCAATATTTTAAATTTCACTTGAAATAATCAAATTTATTCAACAATTCGAAAAAATCGAACTACTACTCAATTCATTGGAAATTTAAATTTAGTCGTTTTCTTCGAGATATTCATTTCGAGGTATACACATTATATTATCTCAATACAGTAGGATTTTATTATTCAACTCATACCTGAGAATCAATTCCGGACTATATTTCTTTTTCCCAATCATTCCACATATATATATATATATATATATATATACATATTCATATATTCAAAAATATTTCAGAATAAAATACTCATTTGAAAAGGTTACATTATTCGAATAGTCGAAAAAATATCTCTTGAAACAAATTATTTCAAGAATATTTCCACACATCAATTCTCTACTTGGATCTAGAATATACATATCTCAGCAGTTTGTTTCCAAATAGAAATTCTAAATATTAGAAGTCGATTTGAAAATTTGGAAACCAAATTCTTAATTTAAATATTTTTTCAAAATTCAACTTGTCTAGAAATTTATCGAAGCAAGACAAAGGAGGGTTCAGGAACAAGGTTTGACAATTTCAAGATTCGAGCACAATAATTGAATAGATAGCCAAAGACGATGACGGGTCAAAGGAAGGCAAAACATATCAACGCACGAAGGGAAAGTTTTATATTTTCAAAACATTCATTACTTGTTCAAGTTTTATTTAGATTCTTCCCAATTTCATCTTAATTCATTTGCAATTCAATTCATACATTACAAGCAAGAATATGTCTCTTATTTAAATTTTGCATATCCATTTCAATTTATATTAATTTATCTCCAAATGTTTCATTAGAACTTATCAAAACATTTTCAAACACTTTTCTAAACGGTTTCAAGTATTTTCGATATTTAGATTAGAACCATACATTCATCCCATTTTTGAAAGTCGAAAATAAATTTCTAGTGATGTTGCAATCATCATCAGAATTATCCTCAAGCGACTAGAATGTGATTCTATATTTATCTAGTATATATTGGATCTCGTATATACATTGATCAGGCATATATGCAAAATCTGTACATACTAAGTAGTCCAATCTCAACGTCAATAACTACTCAGACTCATTTTATAAATTATATTTCAAAATACTTACATCTTTCAAAATGATTTATTTAGATTCAAAATAATTTATATTTTCAAAATACGCTCTCTCTATAGTGATTCTTATGTCAATTCCACTCATTCTAGAGTATTGCTACTCTATCTCTAATGAATTTTTAAACCTAATAAGCTAATATTTTTCAAACAAAACCTCTGATACCTCGTTACAATGACCTGCATTTTTGACCGCTCTAAGTTGGTATTTAAAACAACTCAGAACGTTCAAAACGACAGGCTGTTATTTAGCTTATCAAGTTTAAAAAGAATAAACACAGAGCCACAGATAGAAAAATAGTAGTATATCTCACAACGGAATTTTTTTACAAATCAGAGTTTACAAAATTATATTATTCATTGGAAGAATTTATAAATACATTACATGATTTTATATAAAATAATAGTTTACACTTTTGTCGGGCCTTACGCACGCATATGCGTCTTCATGTTCCTCTCCAGTTTTGCAAGCAGAAAATCTAAAATCTGCAACACTCGTATCCGACCTGAGTGTTCCATGCAAATACATAAAACACTCAAGTCAGGATTAATCATAGTTTAAGTAAATTAATTTCAATATAAACTGAAGTATAATTGTTAATCCTAACTTCCAAAATATACCAAAATTAAAAGTTGTGTAGTATCTGTCTGTATCAATCCTATATCAAAACCAAGATCAAGTGTGGTATTTGTTCATATCCGTTCTATAAGAAAACGACAAGATGAATCAATGTATCTGTTAATATCAGTTCTATGAAACAAAATTGACAATGCTTAACAGGGTATTTAAAACCAATTGAGGTAGCCTGACAATACGCATGGAAGTTTCCCAGCAAAGAGACAATATGGATATACTCATTTTGCATAAGAATTTTACAATAAGTTAAAGAACCCTGAACACAGTAAGTCACGAATATAAAACCCACATATATACATAAAGGTCCAGTTAAGGCAAACAGTTGTATACAGGTTTCACTGAAGAGCTTAGGGACCACAACATGCTAAAATACTTATGAAACTGAAGTCCACAACAAGATGCAAGCCATTATTTTAAGATGTTACAAACCAAGTTTATCTATATGTTAAATAACACCAACAAAAATGGTATGATCACTCTAAAACTAACTTGCCCTTGTGTCAAATAACAGTATTTTATTTTATAAGACAAGCACAATTGCAACCTCGATCAAATGATAACATGTTGTAATGATGCTACAGTATGAGGGAAACAACAAGTGGTGGACACAATATTAGCATTTTCATTTGTAACAACCCGTATTTTCAATAACCTGTAATAATGTAAATTGAGGCAGAATTTAATTCTAAAATCTGAATCAAGGGAAACGGGCTATGCCATTGCGTTCGTCTCGGAAAAATACGCGAAATAGAGTCCGAGTTTTCGAAAATCGGAGTCCGTATGACCCAGTTAAGGCCCATTGAAGTTTTCAGAAAATTCCTAAGTAAAAACAGATTTAAATTTGAATTTAAAAACATGGGTTAGGGCAAACTGGGCAGGCGGGAAAAATTCCCGCCCAGGACCCCATGTCGACAGGCCTGTCGACAGGGGTCTTAGCATGTCGACTGCCCTGTCGACAGCCCTGTCGACAGGGGGTGCCCGGGCTGTTTAGCCTGGTGCACCAATTCTGATTAGGGCTTGGTCTTGTGGCTTGGTTCTAGAGAGTTCCGGGATCTGATGGACCTAATTGAATCTAGGGTTAATCCTACGGTCTAAATCACTAGCCTAATCTATAAATAAGACCCTAACCTACCCTAAATCACTCATTATTCATCCTAGCAACTAAACTATGGCAAAATCAAAACTCTCATGGCCTCCACCCTCTTCATACAATTCCTAAATCAATTCCTAAGTGATTTTCCATGCATACAAGTATATTTAGGCTTGTATGATCCTCTTTAGCTTGCATTAAAGGCTTGTTTCTCTATTGGCATCATAAAAGAGGAGTCTTGATCAAGTTTGCTTGCATTTGGGGGTTTTAATTAGTTGCATAAGGGGTTTCTTACAATTGCTATACTCATTTGAGTCCGCATAAGCATTGTAAGCCCTCTTACCTTCATTTTAGAAATTCTAAAGTTAATATGTGATGAAAGTTGGGATCTTTGCAAGTTTGTTTAGTATGTATGTTTATGCATGTTCACTATGCCATGATTTGCAAGTTAAATAAGTTATGCATGTTTATGCGAGTCCACTATGCCATGATTTGCAAGTTAAATAAGTTATGCATGTTTATGCGAGTCCACTATGCCATGATTTGCAAGTTAAATGAGTTATGCATGTTCATGCAAGTTCATTATGCCATGTTATGCATGTTTAATAAGTTATGCATGCTTATGCAAGTTTAAAATGACAAGTTGTGCATGTTTGACAAGTTGTGCATGCTTATGCAAGTTTAAAATGACAAGTTGTGCATGTTTGACAAGTTATGCATGCTTATGCAAGTTTAAAAATGACAAGTTGTGCATGTTTGACAAGTTATGCATGTTTATGGTAATATGCAAGTTCACTATGCTAAGTTATGCAAGTTTAACCATGTTATGCATGTTTATGGTAATATGCAAGTTCACTATGCTAAGTTATGCAAGTTTAACCATGTTATGCATGTTTATGGTAATATGCAAGTTCACTATGCTAAGTTGTACAAGTCTAACATGTTATGCATGATTGTTGTGCATGTTTATCATGTATGTTGTGCCAAGTTCCCTCTTCCTATCCTTTATGCGTTATTACAAATATGTAAGCGATAGAATGACGTTGGGGGTTTGGGTAAACTTAAAATACATGAAAATATAAGATTGGGAATTTACCTATTAAGTTAGGTCTACCCCTTGGGAATTTACCTATTAAGTTAGGTCTACCCAAGCATTTGTTGACTTGTAATTATGTTTTGAAATAAAGTGGACATGACACTTAGAAAACATAAGTGTGGCCAACTCGAGGTTGGGTTGAGTTTGTAGCGTAATTCTACCCGGATCCGACCGGCTTAACTAGTGGCTACAAACAATAGGACCCAATGTGAGAAGTTGGTCATGTGGTGCCAAAGCCCGAGGTTAGACTAAGTTGTGGTGTAAACCTACCCGGACCCGCCCGGCCTAACTAGCAACCACAACAAGGTCTAATGTGAGAGGTTAAGGTGCATTAAGTTAATTAATGCCTCATGATTAGGGTTAAGTCAGGGTCCACTAATACTTAACCAATTTGGGGATTCGAGGGATTGAAATGGGGTTAAGTTGCGAACTGTCGGGTACGCTTAACTAATTTAATCCATGATTAGTGAGGGGTTAAACCACACTTAACCCTCTTAGAAAACCCTAGCAACGTGGTCTGTTCTAACAGTAATCCCAGTTTGGTATCATTCACAACCCTAGAAGCTAGGCTAGGGCGGGGCACGATTACTGGACGGATGTAAGCGACCAAAAGGGAGATGGCTGAGTGGTACAGCGGTGCGGGTCCAGGCGGGCTACGGACGTGCACGTAGTCCGGTGTTGGACAAACTCGAGGCACGGGTACCAGTAGGTTAGGGCTGTGCATTATTGCTTAAGTGTCTGGGGTTGACACCCGAGGGCTTGATACACCCAAAGGTGGACCCAGCACAGTCTAACTACAACCATATGTGGGCCATATGGACACCAACACTTGACGTGTTAGGTTTATAGGGAGCCGATCGACTAGACCGTTGGGCTGGACCTTATATTAAGGTCACTTCATGTTATTGGTTTAAAAGCGTGGGCCAAGGGATAAATACCGGTTATGTTGGTTTGCTAGTACACCGTGGTGCAAAACTTAACCTTGTTTTATGCGATGACACCTCTATCTATCTTGTAGTTAGTCTATCATGCCAGTATGTTGTTATCTATGATCATCTCAGTTTCCATCATGCTGTTAACTTTATTAGTTTATAGACTGATCGTAGCAGGGCTTACTCAGTCTTTTTGACTGACCTGTTTTCTTTCGCTTCTTTTCTTCCGTTTCCCCCCCCCCCAGGTTCTCAGGGAGGGAATAGTGGTGCTTAGCTTGGATCGCTTGCTCGTTTGCTGGATAGCTCATGTATGTCTGGACATTGAGCTCGCTATGGTTTATCACTCTTATTTGGGGATAGTACTTATGTACTTCAGTTTATCAGATGATGTTTTTATCTAGACTTGTAATTTTGGGAAAATGACATTTTGATGTACCAGACTTGTGTTTTGAAATGGTTTAAAAATCTTCCGCTGTTTTATCTACTTACTCTGTTTATTTATATATACATATGTCATGTCCTGCCTTGTTATATCATTATGCATGTTTACCTTGTTTTAAAACGCCCCACCAAAGTCAGAGTTGCTTGCAAGAGCCACCCTGGCGGAGGTGGGGTGTTACATTTGGTATCAGAGCATATGGTTTACGAGAAGGGATAAAAAGGTTTTTAAAACTTTTGAAAAAAAAAACTATTTTCAAAACCAAGTATTTTCCAAAGAAAAGTCTAGTTATTTTTTTTAAAAGGCTATTCCCCAAAAGCCATTAGCACTATCCTTTGATCCCTCGTTTGAACTCTTTTCTTTTCGTTTCTAGCATGTCTGATAATCTCATCTTACCCGAAGGGGTAACAATACCCGATTGGTTTCGTCGGTACTTGGAAGTCACGGCACCGGTCTCGGGTGTCTCTAATGTTGTCTTTCCAGTCAAGGCCGCTGTTCCTCCTCCTCCTTCCGTAGCCGATGTTCCTCTTCTCCCTCAGCCTCCACAAGCGGATTTTGCGGAAACTTGTAAGAACTCTAAGATGATGGGTGGCAAGAATTTTAGTGGAACAGAGACTTTTATAGAGGCAAGGAATTGGTTGAAAGAGACCGAAGATCTTTTAGCCACCTTTGATATAGGTGACCGCAGGAAGGTTTTATTGGCAGTATGGTTGCTAAAGGAAGAAGCTGCACGTTGGTGGGTAGTCACCACTGCTACCAGGCCAATTGAGACTTGGGATGACTTTAGAGGAAGGTTTGGATTGAGGTTCTTATCACTGAAGCAAGGGGACATGACTATTAGGGAATACATAGATAAGTTTAATCAACTGGCTCGGGTCGATTTAGACTTGGTTAATACAGCTCAGAAGAAGGCCCTACACTTTGCTCTAGGATTAAACGAGCCATTACATGGTTTGGCCATGTCTCATATACCCTTGGGGGCGACTTTCGAGAATTTGGTGAATATGGCCCTACTTCAAGAAGAAGATAACAATGACAAGAAAGAGGTCAAGGCGAATGAGTCTCAAGGCAAGAGAGTAAATTCCGGGAAACGGGGCAAGGATAACAACAACCGCAAGGACAAGCCAAGAGAGAATAGGAAATGCAACTTCTGTGGTAAAGTTGGACATATAGCCAGGGAATGTAGGAAGAAGGAGAAGAGAAAGCGGGGCGAATGCTTCATTTGTGGTGAGTTTGGACATCTCAGCAAGGATTGCCCGAGGAAACAAGGGCAAGGTCAGACTCAGTGTGCAGGACTATCTGGAGGGCGAGTTCATCCCCTCAACACCGTTCTTCCAGCTCATGATAGAGGTAATGTTTCTGTTGAAAATCTTGTTCACATTTTCTGATTTTCCCTGTTCGAACTTTGTTTGATTCTGGCACATCACATAGTTTTATTTCATCTGATCTAGTTGAAAGTTTTGCACCTAAGCACTAGTCTGGTTGATGATCCCGTATATGTTTCAAATCCAATTGGGGGTTCTGCCCGTTTGTCTGTGGTCTGAGTGGATTTGAAAATTTCTATCTTGAGTGTAGAATTCTCGTGGGATGCTTATATTCTCGGTTTCAGGGGATATGGTTTGGTTTTGGGCATGGAATGGTTGTCCTGTTTTGGAGCCATTCTTGGTTTTTGTGTATAGGGTTGTGAGGCTCATGACTCGCCTCAGTAATACCCTAGAAATTTCTAGTAACCCTATGGGTCCCGTCATGTTATGTTATCTTGAAATCCCTCGACTCGACTATTGATAGTTTGCAATCTGTGAGGGTGGTCCGAGAATATCCTGATATCTTGGGGGAAGTAAAGGGGTTACCCTTAGACGTGGGATAGATTTCCGCATTATTTGGTTGGTAATACCAAGCCAGTTTCGTGGCCGGTTAGGCACATGACCTCACGAGATGAGAGTTAAGAAAGTAAGTCAAGGAGTTGCTTGAGAAGAACTTCCTGAGATGAAGCATTTTCGAGTAGGGTGCTCCAGTAGTATTCGTTACTAATGTGGACAGTTTGCTTCGCTTACATGTTGATTATCGTGAGAAGAATAGACAACCGTTACCAAGGATCGATGATTTGTTTGACCAGCTTGTAGGAGCATCTATTTTCTTTTGATCTAGCTACCGGATTCCATCAGCTTAGGATGGCTGAGGATGGAATTGACAAGACTGCGTTTAGGACTCTATATGGATTTCTTTTAGAATGGTTAGTCATGTTATTTGGTTTGACTAATGCACCCGCATATTACGTGAACTTGATGGGTAGGGTGTTTAGGGAGTCCTTGAACAAGTTTGTCGTGGTCGTCGTAGACGATATTTTGATCTCCTTAAAAGAATGAGGAAGAGTATGCTAGACATCTCAAGGAGGTGATGGATACGCTTGGAGCCACCAGCTGATGGTCAAGTTCTCCAAATGTCACTTTGGAGGAAAGAAGTTGGATTTCTTGGGCACAAAGTTCCTAAGTAAGGCTTAGCGGTGGATTCCGCTAAAGTGGTTGCGGTTTAAGACCGAAAAACTCTGAGGAGGGCAATAGAAGTAAGAAGCTTTCTCCGTTTGGCTAGTTAAGTTAGCATTCCCTGAGCTTAGACTTACTCTTCTGGATCAAGAAGGGGGTTTCACAGGAAGAAGACCCGCAGTTAGTCAAGAACATGGACCAGATGATTCGAGGCGAGATGTTAAGTCACCTCACTAGATATATTATAGATGACAAGGGATGACTAAGGCACGATGAGAGATTATGTGTTCCTCGAGTGAAAGACTTGGTAAAGAAGGTTCTTGAAGATGCGCATCACTCGAGGAGGTGGCCGAGTTGGTCTCAGGATGCATGATGTGCCACCAGGTTAAGGCCAAGTCATAGAAGCCCAGCGGGCCATTACCTCCATTGGAGGTTCCGCAAGGGAAGTATGAAAACATCTCGATAGATTATGTGGATGCACCACCTAGATCAAAGAAAGGGAATACGGGTATGAGGGTCATAATAGGTAGACTCACGAAGAGTGCTCATTTCAGTCCGGTAAAGAGCAAGAGGACTGCATCATGGTTAGCAACGGTTTATCCTCAAGAAGTTGGCCAGTTTTGAAATAGCCTACAGGAAGCCATGGGTAGGCAACTGAATCTAGGTATGGCCTATCACTCATAGGCGGATGGTTCATTTCGATTAAGCATGAGTTATAGAAAATCACGTTTATAAGGGCAATTGGCAACGTGGATTGGTATTTTCAAGAAAAATTCTGCTGCGTGGAATACTTTATAGACGAGATCCAGGATTCACTAGTGAATTTTGGAGAGCTTGCACGAATCATGAGGTTATAATTATGTTTAAGCCAAGTATACAGAAAGAAGAATAAGTGGAAAAGGAAGACGAGAGGCGATAATGAAATGAGTTCCAACTCGAATTTGGGAAATAGGAGCTAGGAAGCCAAGGAATCATGAAGTGAAAGATAGTCAAAGCACAGTGGAGTTAAGCTCAAGAAAACGTGACTAAGAAGAGTGAAGACTAGATACGCGCATCATATCTCTTTTTAAGAGTGCATCCTTGATCCTTGTTTTCCTGTGGAGCTTGCTTGCAAGTTATCTTTTGTATATATCCTCTCGGTCCCATTCTCGATCTTATTTCTGTTGTAAACTCCATAAGGGGGTTAAGACTCATCGGTTAGTACTATATGTCAAAGTTTGAATGGGTTTCTTGTAATCCAAAAAGTAGTTTATCTAGTTTATCTAGTTTATCGTGTCTATCTTGTCATGAGAACCTTAGGTAGAAACCCTTTGGATGAAACATGTATTTGAGACATGTTATGCTTGATGTTTGCAAGTGGTTGCACGTGTTTGCAAGTGGTTACTCGTGGATGCATTATACACATTAGGCACTAGATCGGCTCACACACTCTTCATGTTGCATATGCATGAGTGTTTATGCTTATTCATGATTGAAACTTGTTGTGCCACCACATGGATGTTGCATATGGGTGAATGTGATGTGCACTCATATAGATACTATGAATTTAGGAATTTGCATACATATGGATTCATTTCACTGACATACATATGCATTAAGGAGGTTTACTGTACTAGTAACCGCCTGGTTTACATACATATGCATTAAGGAGGTTTACTGTATCAGTAACCGCCTGATTTTTGCATTAGGTAAGTACATATACACACACTGTTGCATATGTTCATACCACATTTAGAATCCTTTAAGGACAATGATTGCTCGTGGATGATGTTTTGAGTAGATGGATGTTGGATGGTAGGATATGTTCTTCCTAACTTGAAGATTTCGGGGACGAAATCCTTTAAGGAGGGGAGAATGTAACAACCCGTATTTTCAATAACCTGTAATAATGTAAATTGAGGCAGAATTTAATTCTAAAATCTGAATCAAGGGAAACGGGCTATGCCATTGCGTTCGTCTCGGAAAAATACGCGAAATAGAGTCCGAGTTTTCGAAAATCGGAGTCCGTATGACCCAGTTAAGGCCCATTGATGTTTTCAGAAAATTCCTAAGTAAAAACAGATTTAAATTTGAATTTAAAAACATGGGTTAGGGCAAACTGGGCAGGCGGGAAAAATTCCCGCCCAGGACCCCATGTCGACAGGCCTATCGACAGGGGTCTTAGCATGTCGACTGCCCTGTCGACAGCCCTGTCGACAGGGGGTGCCCGGGCTGTTTAGCCTGGTGCACCAATTCTGATTAGGGCTTGGTCTTGTGGCTTGGTTCTAGAGAGTTCCGGGATCTGATGGACCTAATTGAATCTAGGGTTAATCCTACGGTCTAAATCACTAGCCTAATCTATAAATAAGACCCTAACCTACCCTAAATCACTCATTATTCATCCTAGCAACTAAACTATGGCAAAATCAAAACTCTCATGGCCTCCACCCTCTTCATACAATTCCTAAATCAATTCCTAAGTGATTTTCCATGCATACAAGTATATTTAGGCTTGTATGATCCTCTTTAGCTTGCATTAAAGGCTTGTTTCTCTATTGGCATCATAAAAGAGGAGTCTTGATCAAGTTTGCTTGCATTTGGGGGTTTTAATCAGTTGCATAAGGGGTTTCTTACAATTGCTATACTCATTTGAGTCCGCATAAGCATTGTAAGCCCTCTTACCTTCATTTTAGAAACTCTAAAGTTAATATGTGATGAAAGTTGGGATCTTTGCAAGTTTGTTTAGTATGTATGTTTATGCATGTTCACTATGCCATGATTTGCAAGTTAAATAAGTTATGCATGTTTATGCGAGTCCACTATGCCATGATTTGCAAGTTAAATAAGTTATGCATGTTTATGCGAGTCCACTATGCCATGATTTGCAAGTTAAATGAGTTATGCATGTTCACGCAAGTTCATTATGCCATGTTATGCATGTTTAATAAGTTATGCATGCTTATGCAAGTTTAAAATGACAAGTTGTGCATGTTTGACAAGTTGTGCATGCTTATGCAAGTTTAAAATGACAAGTTGTGCATGTTTGACAAGTTATGCATGCTTATGCAAGTTTAAAAATGACAAGTTGTGCATGTTTGACAAGTTATGCATGTTTATGGTAATATGCAAGTTCACTATGCTAAGTTATGCAAGTTTAACCATGTTATGCATGTTTATGGTAATATGCAAGTTCACTATGCTAAGTTATGCAAGTTTAACCATGTTATGCATGTTTATGGTAATATGCAAGTTCACTATGCTAAGTTGTACAAGTCTAACATGTTATGCATGATTGTTGTGCAAGTTTATCATGTATGTTGTGCCAAGTTCCCTCTTCCTATCCTTTATGCGTTATTACAAATATGTAAGCGATAGAATGACGTTGGGGGTTTGGGTAAACTTAAAATACATGAAAATATAAGATTGGGAATTTACCTATTAAGTTAGGTCTACCCCTTGGGAATTTACCTATTAAGTTAGGTCTACCCAAGCATTTGTTGACTTGTAATTATGTTTTGAAATAAAGTGGACATGACACTTAGAAAACATAAGTGTGGCCAACTCGAGGTTGGGTTGAGTTTGTAGCGTAATTCTACCCGGAACCGACCGGCTTAACTAGTGGCTACAAACAATAGGACCCAATGTGAGAAGTTGGTCATGTGGTGCCAAAGCCCGAGGTTAGACTAAGTTGTGGTGTAAACCTACCCGGACCCGCCCGGCCTAACTAGCAACCACAACAAGGTCTAATGTGAGAGGTTAAGGTGCATTAAGTTAATTAATGCCTCATGATTAGGGTTAAGTCAGGGTCCACTAATACTTAACCAATTTGGGGATTCGAGGGATTGAAATGGGGTTAAGTTGCGAACTGTCGGGTACGCTTAACTAATTTAATCCATGATTAGTGAGGGGTTAAACCACACTTAACCCTCTTAGAAAACCCTAGCAACGTGGTCTGTTCTAACAGTAATCCCAGTTTGGTATCATTCACAACCCTAGAAGCTAGGCTAGGGCGGGGCACGATTACTGGACGGATGTAAGCGACCAAAAGGGCGATGGCTGAGTGGTACAGCGGTGCGGGTCCAGGCGGGCTACGGACGTGCACGTAGTCCGGTGTTGGACAAACTCGAGGCACGGGTACCAGTAGGTTAGGGCTGTGCATTATTGCTTAAGTGTCTGGGGTTGACACCCGAGGGCTTGATACACCCAAAGGTGGACCCAGCACAGTCTAACTACAACCATATGTGGGCCATATGGACACCAACACTTGACGTGTTAGGTTTATAGGGAGCCGATCGACTAGACCGTTGGGCTGGACCTTATATTAAGGTCACTTCATGTTATTGGGTTAAAAGCGTGGGCCAAGGGATAAATACCGGTTATGTTGGTTTGCTAGTACACCGTGGTGCAAAACTTAACCTTGTTTTATGCGATGACACCTCTATCTATCTTGTAGTTAGTCTATCATGCCAGTATGTTGTTATCTATGATCATCTCAGTTTCCATCATGCTGTTAACTTTATTAGTTTATAGACTGATCGTAGCAGGGCTTACTCAGTCTTTTTGACTGACCTGTTTTCTTTCGCTTCTTTTCTTCCGTTCCCCCCCCAGGTTCTCAGGGAGGGAATAGTGGTGCTTAGCTTGGATCGCTTGCTCGTTTGCTGGATAGCTCATGTATGTCTGGACATTGAGCTCGCTATGGTTTATCACTCTTATTTGGGGATAGTACTTATGTACTTCAGTTTATCAGATGATGTTTTTATCTAGACTTGTAATTTTGGGAAAATGACATTTTGATGTACCAGACTTGTGTTTTGAAATGGTTTAAAAATCTTCCGCTGTTTTATCTACTTACTCTGTTTATTTATATATACATATGTCATGTCCTGCCTTGTTATATCATTATGCATGTTTACCTTGTTTTAAAACGCCCCACCAAAGTCAGAGTTGCTTGCAAGAGCCACCCTGGCGGAGGTGGGGTGTTACATCATTAGTGTACCATTTACTGCATGAATACACATTACTGCTTGACTACATACAGAAAACCGCGGGATCTTGAATACCAATTTACTGCACGAAAAGAAAGAAAATTTTAGGATGACCGGATGCATACAACTTCTATGAAATAAATGCAAACAAATAAAGAAAGACATGCATTACTCATAATTTAATTGGGAACGAACTCCAACAGGCTTGATATAGTATATATTTTCACTAATAACTACTGTTTCATAGCTGGTACAGTTTTCCTTCATATTCATAGAAACCCATATTATTAATGTAAGATTATCGACTAGCTTGACATGAAAAACAATCTCAAAGAAAACCATAGTAAACTGAAATGTCAAGTGTAATTTATACAACATATGAACCTTCTTCACCAAATTCAAAAACATTTCCAATGGTGTAAAATAGATCATAATTTGATGTACTTACTGAAAGAGAAAAAAAAAAAAATTCAGTTCAAGTCAAAGAACAATCAAAATTGTAATTTTATTCAGAAATTAAAACAGAGCAATGGATCCGAGTGCAAAAGTATAATGTTAACCTCAAAAGTTCACACTGGTCACAGGTTAAAACGCAGCTAATCTAACTTATGTAATTGTCAATACAAGCATACATAGATAATTTCGGTGTTAGGGCATGCAAGACCCTAAAACCCAGTAAGCACATATGCAGCATAACTAGTAAACAAGGCAGCATATGGAGTATTATGAGCCGCAAGTTTAGCAACAGTCATCCAAACACAATCAATTAATTCAAATGCAACCACAACAACATATACACTATTATACTGAGTTTAAATTGAGGTTAATATACTTAAACAAGATTAATCGTGAGTGATTGCTCACCTTGAACCCGCGAGAAATGGAGCAGCAGTTACGACGAACTCGATCGTGGCAACGACTTCGATTGGCGTTGACTGCAAAGGAAAAGGATGACTGCATAATAGGGGAGCTGCCGTTGGAAACGCATCAACCTGAGCTGGGTCGAAAGCAAATGAGTGCGAGTGGCTCACGTTGACGACGAACGACCTTGGCGACTCAAACAGGTATAGGCAGAATTAAGTAGATGAAGCGACGGAGGAAGATGGCTGATGGTTGCGGTGAATAGGTGGGGCGACAGATGACTTTGAAAAAGGAAGCGGTTCTGGTGACGCGGAGTACGAGGCGACGAAGGATATCGGGGAAAGGTAGGTGTTTCGTTTAAGGTTGGATTCAATAGGAAGGTTGCGGTCAGGCTGAAGCGGATTCATCGATGATGAGGGCGGATGGGTCCGATTTATGGTGGAGGAACGAGATCGGTGGTGGTGGCCATTAAGGAGGTGACAGGACTTCCAATGGAGGATCGGATTTTAACATTTTGGGGATTTTTTTCTCTGGTGGTCGAATACATTGTGAAGGAAGAGAGGACTAGAAGAAAGTATAAGGAAAAATAAATAAAGAGAATTGATGCGCTTCACAATGCAGAAGAATTTTTACAGGTGTAATACAATTCAAATTGACGTAAACAAGCGTCAAGGAATTCAACCAAGTTCCAACAAATGGAAGATCTTATTAAACTAACATCCTTAAACAGTATATGCCATATGTATACATCAAAAATGGTGTATCCAATACATTTAAAATACCATCTCATATTATTATTATATTTATTTAAAACCAAATTCAAATCGAAAATAAATTTATTTTAATTCAATTTTAATTCTCAAGTTCAAAATGAAAAATAAAATTTCACTAATGATATATTTCAATTAATTCTAAAATTTAATGAGCGTCAAATTCATACGATCCTGGATTACGGCTGGAGCTATATTCGGAATGATTTGAATCCGTGTATTTCTTTCAGTTGTGCTAGTTGATGTTTTCCTCTACATATTATGTTTATGTATTTAAATGTAATTTGAATCTCTTATGTTTTTCCGCTGTAAATTATTATTTGAACTCTAATATCTTGTACTCTGATGTTAACTGTTGTAATAGCATTGAAATGTTCTCATGTTTGTGTTTTGATGAGTCATGTTCTCAAATCAATCCGCTTTCTTGTTCGGTTTAGGCCGGCCAGGAAGTTCGGGTCGTCACAGTTGGTATCTGAGCTTTGGTTTACAAAGCTCGAGAATAAGACACATTAGAACCAAACGAAAGAATTCATCAAAGATAGGATTAGTAATATCCTATAAGAATAACTCATTATAGATAGGGTTAGTAATACCCTAGAATGAGTTTGAAAAGTGTTATTTATTAAAAACGAATTTAATTTTGAAAATCATATCTCATTATACATATATGAGTATTTTATATGAAATTGAATTTGGACTATCGAGTATTAGAAGATTTTGCATAAATGCTTAGCTAGCATATATATGAAGTGTCAAATATACTAGGTAGATATAGAATCACACTCTAGTCGCCCGGAGGTGATCCTAATGATTTCTATAGTATCTTCAGTATTTATGTTCGAGTTTCGAAAGTGGGATGTCTATACATTTCAAATTGATTGGTGTGAGAACAAAAACTTAGTTAGAGTTTATTGTTTGTGATTTGGCATTGAATAAATTTTTTTTTGAGAATATATAAAAATTATGCATTTGGAAATTTAATTAACAAATTGATTGCTAGTTGTGATGGTTGATAACTAGTTTAACCAACAAAAATATTGGGATGATAAAACCAATATGATAATGAATGATAAATAAAGCCAAATCAATTATAATGCATAGCTGAATTGGAAATTTAGTTCGAATTGGATTTATATACGTAGATATACATATATATTGAGCAAGCAGGTTATGAATTTACAGTTGAGTAGAGAATTAAATTGCATGCCTAATAAACAGGTGCACCTTAATGAGTTGGTTGCTTAATTTTATTTATTATATAATTATTGTAAGTGATTTGGATGCTCTATGATGGTTGTTCTGTGTGAAATTAAAACATATACCATAGGATAGTAACAATAAATTATGGACTACACCGCATAGCAGACTACTGAAGATGGCATAGCATAGCATAGCATATTCAATATAAGCATTTGGTGCTTACGTGACGAGATTTGGATTACCATATAAGCGAGATGCTTTTGTGGCGAGGACTGAATTACAGGTTGAACTGAAGACTGATTATGGAATTAATAACCTTTAAAGGTAAATCGCATGATTTAATAACAAACCCTATACAAGTCTGGAGATGACGAAAATACACTCATGACACGTCTCTCTTGTTTTAGTTATCGTGCATAGGTTTGAGGGGATAGTAGGGCATATAAATTATTATGGGTGTGCACATTTGTTTCGTAACAACCTGCGGGAATTCGAGCCTGAATTCTAACATTAATACAGATCCTATATCACTTGCCAGAGCCGAAGTATAGAAAATACAGATAGTTATTAGAAAGAAGTTAGAGGGTGAGATAAGAAAGAAAGAAATATTAGAATAGAATAGTAAGAAGAAGAAGAACACAACACATTATCAGAAACTCACATCGCTACGGAATAAAATACAATATAGAAATAAATCTTTACTGACAACTTTAAAAATACTTACAATCATCAGAGTACATCACACATCTGGACAGTTAAAATAATATATCCTCATATCCAATCACATAGCGGAAAATATAATATCATACGTTTGAACTCCTCCATCGATAACCTGAACCTGTACAGCTCAGTCTAACCCGAGCATTACAAACACCGGGTCAGTCTGGTGAACCAGAGTGAGAAAAACACAATAAGTTTAAAGGAATCATACAACTTGATTTTAACGTAAAAATCTTTTCGAAAGAAAAGTGTAATCATAAGACCGAATCCACACATAAATACGGATGGTTTTTACCTTATGATAACACAAACCATTTTTGAAAAACAATATTATTCTGATATTATGATAGTGTCTAAATACAAGTAAATATCAATATAGCAGAACGCTTGCATCTCACGCTCTACATATATAGTATACAATCAAAACCACGGGCGCTTTTTGGAGAATGGATTTCCTGGCAAGATATAGGACCACCTTCCGACAATATACCTCCGAAGATGAATACATTAGGGTTCAACAAGAACATCTTGCAACCCAGGCTAAACATGACATGCCCCTTACTTTCTCTTGAGAATACCGTATATATCATCACCACGGTTGGGGGCCAGCTAGCCGAACCGATAGCATACATACAAAAATAAAAAGGACAACCAAAGACATTTGATTTCTCCAGATCAGGTAATGATATACCCTTTTGATGGATGCGACCCACATAGCCATGCGACCTACCCGATTTTATACCATTTCTCGGTTGATGAGGCTAGAAGTCAAGCGTATTCTTCGGCATAGCATGTCTCCATCCACTTTGAATGCCATATTGTCAGATCCGTCAGATATCACTAATCGATGTCCACAAAAATACCTTGATTGTGAAGCTAAGGGAGCGGCCATTCTTTGCCATCACTTGGTACATTTGAAGAAATCAATGTACGTAACCCCTTTGGAAATACTCTATCAGACACTCGTCCATACAAGTCATTCAGGAACAGAATGAACCGAAGGCACCCTCCTACCACATCCTATATATGTATCACCCCAAGGATCAGTAGCGAGTAGTCCTTGCAATCCGAAGATTTCAACCATGATAGAATCATTGTATGTCTCCGGGGAACAACCAGAGATTGTAAGTGAATCTTCCATTTCATGAAGATCCACGGTCTTCGATTTATCCGGCTTGATTAGCATCCTCCACATATTCGTATTTATTGGTTGGAATGGTTTTCAAATATAAATTCGATCCCGGTCTTTCCGTACCAATAATCGTATGGGCAATATTTGATAGTCGGTTATTTAACTATCAAATAAACAAATTGAAATGGATCTACTGGTTGAGTACACAGCATCACTTGTCCTTTTTAATTAAAAAGAATTAATGAATGATTAACTAAAACTTCTAAATCTTTTAACACAGTATCCACTTCTTATTTATATACACTAATATTCTCAAATCACTTCCTTTAAATATGTAGAAAAGTATTTTATAATCGTATCCAATTACCACTTCCAATCATGTGTTACAACATTAGTTATTATCTTTATCGAGGAAATCGATTCAACTTATCATTCCTAAAACAATCGTTACGAAATCTCCTTTTGTTTCTTTACTTGAAAACAATAACAATCACTTATCCTTTAGAAAAACTCATTCTAAAACGCATTTCTTTATTTCGAAAATATCGTTATATTTTCACTACTCCTTTTATTACCTTGATCATGCAAATATCATTTCATATTTTCTAGCCCATTTTATTTCCGTTACTTTGGAAATATTAATGAATATTTCCTCGAATTATTTTATTTCCTTTAATTGAAATCTCATTATATCTATTAACAAATTCTTCAAATAACGTTGAATTATTATTATCTCATAATAAATCGCCTGTAACATCTTTAACATTACAATTGATATCATCCTCCGATAATCTTGAAGTTGTTCAAGTTAGGGTATTTTAATTACCTCTCAGACCTTAATCAGCAACATTCTTATCTTAAGATAGATATGAATTGTAATTCAAAAACCTATATTCATTCTAATTCCAACAAATACCACTTTACTATTTATTTAAATTATGGTTTTATAAAACCTCCTTACTTCTGAAATCTCCTTTTTAAATATACTATTATTACTAAAGTCATTGATTTAGTAAATGATAAATAAAATATCAACTTTTAAATCTTAGTTTCTTTAAACTGTTTGTTTCATTATCAGGATTTTATTACAAATCCTATTACTCGATCTTTTACCAAATTCAATTACAAAATCCTTTTTCTAACCCTTTCAAACATTTCCTCTTTGGAAACCTCCTTTCAAAACTCATCCATTTCTCTTAATGTGATTATTAAATAACGTTAAATTAAATTAACGCTTAACTCTACGTCTCCTTGTCAACTCGTTTATACAATTCTAATATAATATAAACGCTTTTTCATCCCGATTCCTTTACCTAATTCCAACATTTATTTTAAGCCTATAGCATTCGCTTAAAATCACTTTATAAGCTCATTTACCAAATTCGGTTTATATATAAACCCGTTCATAAATTCACTTCGAAATCCAATTATATTTCATTACTAACTTCGATCACATACTTAAATGAACTTCATTTAAGAAGAGATTTCTTTAAGTTATTATTAATTTACTTTATCATTAACTGGAATAAATATCCAATCTTTTATGTTTAATTCTTATAAAGTTAAACTATTAGTTAAATGATTTCATTGAATTAAGCACAAACTCATTTAATTTAGTAATCAGTTTCCATTAGAATAGTTGACCTAGTCAACTTTAAAACATGATTAACTCGTTGAACAACTCTAAATTGTCTTTTTCATTTAAATTAATTAATAATATAGTTAATTTATTAAAATCACATTTTTTTTCGATTATTAATAAATAAGTAATAATTGATTCAATATAATCCATTTTAATTGTTATTTAAAACAATTAATCTCAGTTATTAATTGTTACATAAATCCTTGCTTACTTGCTTCGCACATGGTATATTTTTGGTACAAAAATGGTATTTGTGGTTAAAACAATCAATATATGCGTATGCTTCCCACACGTTATATTTTTGATGCAAAAACGGTATTTTTTGTTAAAACAAACATTATATGTGTGTGCTTCGCACACGGTATATTTTTGATACAAAAATGGTATTTGTTGTTAAAACAATCATTATATGTGTGTGCTTCGCACACGGTAAATTTTTGATACAAAAATGGTATTTGTTGTTAAAACAATCATTATATGTGTGTGCTTCGCACTCGGTAAATTTTTCTTTTTATAAACTTCAATTTAAATAATATATTTAAAATTCTATATTCAGTTATAAAATAATTTTTATAACTTCATTCTAACGATTCACCTAACGGTAAATCAAAGTTTATAAAACGATTATAATTTAGGCCATCTACTTCAATTTCACAACCAATAATTCCCATTGGTTAATGTCACAATAACTGTTGAATTTGGATTCAACAATAAATCATCCAATCATATTCAGTAAACAATTCATATGATGATAATATAGAATAACATGAATAATCAATTCAACCGAGAACGGTCAATAAATAACAATAGTTCTAGCACCCAATCAAATTCAATACGTTTAGATCATAATAAACGTAACCAACAAGGTCAGTTACCTCCACTGGAAATAGTCATTAAAAATAATGATTTGGTTTGATTAAATTAAATGAATGTTTAATTTAAATCAATTGTAAAGTATTCAATATATGTGCAAACAATCATCAAACCATTCAACAACAAGCGAACATCGCACACAAATATTTAAACCCGACTCATATAAATATAAGTGGGGAATTGAGTGAGTTAAACTCACCTTGGATTAATTCATTGATTAACATGGGTTGTTTTAATAAAATCAAACAGTCGTCTAATTTTATCAAAAGCCCCGGTAGCTTCTATTATTGATCAGACCAGCTCCATCACGTGCTATTCATCAATATGATTCCAACATGTCTCGTTTGGTTTGATCCTGATAATATAATACAACGTTATTAATATTCAAGCTATACAATTCAATTAAATATATTGGCTCTTAATTAATTAATTAATTATAAAAATTAGTGTGTTAAGCCAACATTACCCCATTTGCTGAAGCCTGATGTGCTAGAAACAGACAAACCCACTTCCATTCAATAGAACCCTGTCACCTTATTGTTTCCCTTACCCTAGTCCACGACACAATTCATTTTCTTTATTTCAAATTAAGTGGGTCGACACCCTTCATGATATATTCCTCTCCTTTTTAAAAAAAATTGCGTTGCCCGAGCCCATCCATTTCAAAGGCCACACTGCAACTTTATCTTTTCCACGTCCTCTCTCCTATTGTTATTCCTCCCCCACAAGGTTTTCTTCAAAATCATCTGCTCCAGACAAAAGAAAGATCCCACCTGCTTTTTTTTTAATTTATTCAAAGCTGCTACTTCGAACCAAAAACCATGTACCACTCAACTTCCCCACTTCCAAACGTTCAGCAACTCTTCCATGCATCCACCCTCCCCCCCAAAGGGGGGATCAATTCTTCTGTAACCAACTCCGGTGTTCTCGTGTGCCCGACAAATCAACACCACACATATTATTAATAATCTAATGAACGGGTCCTACAATCCACTCAAAACCATTAGATTTTGTGCAAATCAATGGATATGATTCATCCTGCACATGGGAACGTTTTTCAGCCTATTGCCTACGTCTTCACCTTATCCCTTCCATCCTAATTCGCATGTCTTCTTTTGTTTTTTTTTTTTTTTGTTTTTTTTTTCAACAAGGAATCCCACTTCTTAAAAATGATGGCCGAGCCCATTTTCTCTACGTCACTACTAGAGGAACTCCTTCTTCCTAAACACAATGCGCCTCCACCTGAAGGCTTCTTCCCACTTCTTCCCATTTTGATGCAATTTCAATAATATATATATATATTCATATCACCAAACAACTACTGTTCATTTCCTCCTTTCCAAAAATTTTCTTCAACTTGCATGCTTCACGTCTACCCATTGTTTCCAAAACTTGCGCCAGTGAGTCACTTTCAAACAGCAACATACAAAGCTTCTTTCGGAAGATAAAGCTTGCAAACCATTCCGGTACACACACGCTAAGCCTCACCTCCGCCACTTCACTATTCTAACATCCCCACTTCTCCGCACAACATCAACATCCAACCCACTTCGATGCTAGCTGCTCTGCCTTCCTCTACC
This sequence comes from Allium sativum, assembly GCA_030737875.1. NCBI lineage: Eukaryota > Viridiplantae > Streptophyta > Magnoliopsida > Asparagales > Amaryllidaceae > Allium > Allium sativum. The sequence goes on along the minus strand of CM060915.1, from coordinate 971,017,589 downwards.
TGGAGCGCCACCCTTGTTCAAAGGCCAAACCGTGCCACTCCGCCTCGCATCACCGTTCACCGCACCTCTTCGTGCAACTGCTCAAGCTCGCCACCAGACACCGGAGAGCCACCTCTGTATACATCACCAACGTTTCCTTCTTCCACGCATCACCATGCGCATGCAAGCCTTCCACCCTCTCCAAAAGTCGAACTACTTCAGCATCAAAAAAAAGCAGAACACCATGCACAAGACGGATGCCACCTCCTGCTTCACCCGAGGGCCGAGCCAAACCCCTCTCCGTTCATTATTATATGCCAGGTCTGCGACACCGTCAGCTGTCGCGCCTCCACTTCGCCGCATGCACTCCACTACAACCCTCCACGCTACTGTCTGAAACTATGTATCCCATCGACAGTGTGTATTTGAGTATTGTTTTAGATTTAATAAACATGTAGCTTTAATGATTTAGATTAGCTGAGGGGGAATTTGTTTTGATTTAATAGGTTGGAGGATGTGGTTCCATCACTGGAAAGTAGAAAAAATAGAATAGAGCTGAGGTCCTTTTATAATAATAAACAACGTGGAGGCCAAGTCCTAGAGCGAATGAGTTATTTACCCAAATTGGGTGTTCCCATGTGCCGGATCAATCTTAGCCACTGATTTGCACAAAATCTAATGGTTTTGAGTGGATTGTAGGACCCGTTCATTAGATTATTAGTAATATGTGTGGTTGTGATTTGTCGGGCACATGGGAACACCCGAGTTGGGTACAGAAGAATTAGCCCCATTCTTGAGTATAGGATTTTAGTGCTTTAGGGCAGCTGTTGCGTGGGTTAATTCAAAAATATACTTGGTTGACACGGTTTCGATTGTTTTGTCACCACGTATTAGTAGGGTATAGATAGCTGGGCATGTGTATAGGTTTGCAAGTGGTCTTGTACGTGGATAGTTTGATTTGTGATTGGACAAAAACATGTGCCTATGTATTGTTAAATCGATCAGCTGAGTGTTTAGGTGGGTTGACAATTTAGTGTACGTGGATAGAAAAATATGGAATAACTACTATTGTTGATTAATGTAGGCATGTGCAAATATTCACATCCGATGTAGGTCAGCCACATTTGCATCTAAGGTAGGCATAGCCATGTCCATGATTTAACATGGCATGTGCATTTACACTTAGCATTTAAAGTTTACATTTTATTTTATTTTTGTTTGTTTTGGGTGTGTTTGGTGCGTTTGGTTTATATGCGGTTAGTTTAGTTTATACTGCTATTTATCGTCCTCCGTTCAATATGCGCATCATCATAAATTAACTTCAAACACAACGAATCTAGACACATTGCTATGTCTTGATGCTACGGTTTCTATGAAATTAATTTCGTTGAAAAACGGACTCCCTCTGAACAACGACATTATTTTAATTTCAATATATTCATCGGTTCATGTTAAAATTTCACCTACCGACAAAACAACTCCAATTGGCTCCAAACTGGAAATATAGCAATAATTAACCATACGTATTCCAATAAAATTAGTTTCAACGAAAACGGAGGTTGTTTGAAAAATAATACTTTTAACGCTTATATAACATCTATATAATATTATAAATTAAATCCAAAACAATTAAATTAAATAATAATAAATTATTATTATCGAATATATCCATATAAAATTATATACAACCACAAATCCAACCAATATAGATTTACAGCTCGATATTAATATTCTCAAGTTAAACGATATTCAAATATATAGAAATTCCTTATTAAATAAATTAAACAAATGTTATAATTAATAAACGATTTCCATAGCGACTATTTCAAAATTTGATTTCGACATAACTTATAATTTAAAAGATAAAATTATGATTTTTCTCTTCCATTGGTAAATTATCATCAATAAGATCCAAACGTTTCTTGTTTCACAAAATTCCGACTTAAAACGAATTATGTATAATCAATTGAAGTTCAAAATCCAATATTACGAACTACCGCGACATTTGAAGCTCGTTTTAAATTAAATATAAATGTTCAACCTTCGTTTAAAAAACGGAGTCGATATTAAAATTCCATTAATATTCCAAATATAATATTTAAACAAATTTAAATATCCGAATTGAAATAACTAGAAAATCAGGATCGTTACAATCTCCCCCCTTAATAGAATTTCATCCTCGAAATTACAAAGTAAGAGTAATGGTCCAAACCCAATTATATTCAAAATAATTATTACAAAATATTATCAAAAATATTCTATATCTTAGAAATTTTCGGAAAATTCGCCAGCACCTCCTCTGTACTATTGATCTGAACAACTACAACTCGCCATTCCGGCCTTATATCGATTAAAAGAAAACAAAGCCAAATGGTTACCCAATTCAGGGGTATAAAACCAATCAAATAAATGTTGTCAAGGTTTACCTATTTGTCGGGCAATCCAACTCTAATTACCAAGCAAAGCACTAACTATTCTTTCTCTTCCAACATGCACTAATCAACTCAATATACAATGCAAGTAACAGATAAAGGGTTAAATTATTTAGTTTTATTTCACACATGATTTTATCCTCATTCATTATTTTGGAAATGATTTCTTAGTTTTCAATTCATTTCTGTTAATGAATTTTATTATCCAACCTATATATCATCTAATAACAAACAATCAACGGTCAACATAACCAAATTATTCCATTTTCCTTTCAAATTTATTTAACTTAGTTAAAGTTAAATTCCGATTTATTTAATCATCTATTTTAACTCTCATTCACAAATTCTACATTTAAAATTCTCTTTTGGTTTTAATAAACCACTTACAATTTCATTTGAATTCCCATTCAAATTAATCAACCAACTAATACCAATAATTTTGAGAAAATTATTTTCTTTCTATATAAAAATATAGTTTTTGGGCAAATTATTTCATTTACCCGCTTTACAAAATAGTATTGTGCCAATTGTCGGTCCAACTTGAACCGATCCAACAACACAATATGAAATATTTGTATATATAAAATTTACAAATACGTTCTTTCTTACATATACACTAAACTTAGTCTAGGGTATTACTAACCCCTTCTCTATCGAGTTATACCATAGAGCCAAGGTTATTACTAAACCATTGCTCTAATACCACTGTAACGACCTGTGGGATTCGAGCCCGAACTCTGACAATAATACAGATCCTGTATCACTTGCCAGAGTCAAAGTATCAAAAACACAGATAGTTATTAGAAAGAAGTTAGAGGGTGAGATAAGAAAGAAAGAAATATTAGAATAGAAGAGTAAGAAGAAAAAGTACACAACACATAATCAGAATCTCACATCGCAACGAAATAAAATATAGTATAGAAATAAATCTTTACTGAGAACTTTAAAAATACTTATAATCATCAGAGTACATCACACATCTGGACAGTTATAATAATCTGTCCTCATATCCAATCACACAGCGGATTATACAATATCATACGTCTGAACTCCTCTATCTCTTCTCTTCAGAACAATGGATAACCTGAACCTGTACATCTCGGTCTAACCCGAGCATTACAAACACCGGGTCAGTCTGGTGAACCAGAGTGAGAAAAACACATTAAGTTTAAAGGAATCACACAACTTGATTATAATGTAAAAATCTTTTCGAAAGAAAAGGATAATCATAAGACCGAATTCACAAATAAATACGGATGGTTTTTACCTTACGATAACCCAAAACAATTTTGAAAAACAATATTATTCTGATATTATGATAGTGACTAAATATAAGTAAATATCAATCTAGCCGAACGCTTGCATCTCATGCTCTACATATATAGTATACAATCAAAACCGCGGGCGCTTATTGGAGAATGGATTACTGGAAAGGTATGGGACCACCTTCCGACAATGTACCTCCGGAGATGAATACATTGGGTTTCAACAAGAACATCTTGCAATCCAGGCTAAACCTGACCGGCTCCTCACTTTCTCTTGATAGTACCGGATATATCATCACCACAGTTGGGGGCCAGCCAACCGAACCGATAGCATACATACAAAAATAAAAAGGGACAACCAAAGGCATTTGATTTCTCCAGATCAGGTAATGACATACCCTTTTGATGGGTGCAACCCACATAGCCATGCGACCTACCCGATTTTATACCATTTCCCGGTTGATGAGGCTAGAATTTAAGCGTATTCTTCAGCATAGCGTATCTCCATCCACTTTAAATGCCACATTGTCAGGTTCGTCAAATATCACTAATTGATGTCCATAAAAATACCTTGGGTGTGAAGCTAAGAGAACGACCATTCTCCACCATCACATGGTACGTTCGAAGAAATCAATGTACGTGACCCCTTTGAAAATACTCTGTTAGACACTCGTCCATACAAGTCATCCAGGAACAGGATGAACCGAAGGCACCCTCCTACCACATCTTATATAGGTATCACCCCAAGGATCAGTAGCGAGTAGTCTTTGCAATCTGAAGATTTCAACCATGATAGAATCATCGTCTGTCTCCAGGGATCACCCATTGATTGTGTGTGATTCTTCCATTTCATGAAGATCCACGGTCTTCGATTGCTCTAGCTTGATTATCATCCTCCATATATTCTTATTTATTGGTCGGAATGTTTTTCGAATATAAATTCGATCCCGGTCTTTTGTACCAATAATCGTATGGGCAAGATTTGATAGTCGGTTATTTAACTATCAAATAAACAAAATGAAATGGATCTACTGGTTGAGTACATAGCATCACATGGCCTTTTTAATTAAAAAGAATTAATGAATGATTATGTAACATCCCGGGAATTTTGAGCCAATTTAAAATTTTTATTTTGGCAATTTTAGCGAATTTTGAATATTTAAAATGAATTATTTTAAATAATAACGAGGAGAAATTTACTTTCGATAGAATTAGAACGTATATATTTATTTGAATTGTCGTTAGAATATAAATATATTATTTTAATTATAAAAGGAATTGAAAATGGCGCGGTAGTTCGAAAATTGGATTTCAAATTTCAAATGAATGTATAGGATTCAAAATAAACCGGATTTTGGCGAATCCAAAAATATTAGAATCTAATTGAAAATATCTTTCCAACGAACCCGAAAAATTGAAATTTCATAGTGGGAATAAAAAGATATGCCCAGTTGAAAATTCAAAATAGTCGCTATGGAATTCTGGCCCTAAAAAATGGCAATTTTGCAAACAATCTCTATTTTCGACGAAACCACTTTTGTTGGATCCGGGATGTCAAGTTATTGCTAGATTCTAAAATTCATAATTTTCTGAACCAATATGTGAGCGTGGCGAAGTAAAACGTGTTTTGACTAGTTTCAGTTGATTTTAATCGACTGGAAAATGGCCATTTTTCAAACGGTCTCAGAATTCTGCGAAATTAGTTTTGTTAGGGCCATGTCGTCAATACAAAGCTATAAATAATTTTTCTGGAATTTTTAAGGTCAGTATGTGACCCCCAGCAAAAAGAAATGTGCTTTAAAATTCAATATATGGAATTATATTTTGATTTTAGCGAAAACCGATCGAAATAGCCAAACTGGCTTAAGATAAATATCCCATTGTGTTCGGAATGGGGGTAATACGCTAGGGACGATAGTCGGTGGGTTCAGTTTCGAGTTCGAAATAAAAGGTTGCTTTTTAAAATTAAATTAAATTAATTTATATATTTTATATAACAACCTTATACTTACCTTTTCTCGGTCAACGCTCAGTAAAGTAAAAGATGGAAAAATAAAACCCACGATGCCCGAACCCGCTCCCCCATCGCATCCTACCGCCGCGCCCACCTGAGGTTGTCGCGCCTTTGGCGCCACCATCCACGAAGACTGCGCCACCTCCCTCTCTCTTTCCCCCTTCTCGAATCCACCGCAAAGACCTCCAAATCGATTTGAGGACCGACACCCTAGCCACCCCCTGGCCTGCCACCTCTACCACCGCCGACTACAGGCCCACCGCCGCTGGTCAGGAGCGCCTCCCTCCCCCACGGCGAGCCTCCTCCACTACCCGTCAAAGACGTGGACTTCCCCCTCCAAATAACATTAAGTTCTTTATTAGATTTTCTTTTATGTTATTTTATTTAATAAAAATCTGATTTTTAACGTAACGAAAGGATTATATTTTTATAAATGATAGAAGTTTGGGTTTTATCCTAAAGATTTGATTTTTTTAATATATAGAAAGTTTATATTTATATATAAAGAAAGGAGAGATTTTTATATATAAAGAAAGTCAAGATTTTTTATATGTGAAGATGAGGTTTTTATATACATAAAGAAATAATTTTTAATAGTAAATAGAAAAGAAAAGATTTGATTTTTATAAAGAAGTGGCGAAATAAAAATTCGATGGTCGTTTTGAAAATGAATTTAAAACGATTTATAAAATACGTTTTGAAAGGAAATCGATGAAATATTTATAATATATATATTATATATATAATGGCCTGAATAGAACGCGCCATGCTGCGGCAGCTCGCGAATTTCGACCATTGACTTCGAATGGATATTACGGGAGATCCGACCGTCGGATTCTCCTAAAACCGGAACCATTGGGTTCGTATCGAAAAGAGCTTTCTAACGAATATTAGAGATTTGAAATCTAACGGTTGGATTTGGAATAATGTCCAAATAAAATTTGGAAAAGGTTGTTGTAAGTGCAGTTCGATGGCCGTTGATGGAAATCGACTGTACGGGCCTTGATAAAATTATTAAAAATAGTAATAATTTGTGTAGAATCATAAGAAGTGATTTGGAAAGAATTAGGATGAAAAATTCCATATTTGAAAAGATAAAAATTGATTTTTATCGAAATGAACTAATTTTAAACTAGAATTATAATCCGTTTATTTTTGAAATAAATAAATTGGATTTGAAAGGGTTTTAAAAGTAAACAGAATTTCCAATAATTGAATTGGAATGGATTTGAATCGAAATTGTCTTTGGAATATTTCGATGTTGGATTTCGTGAATATACAGATATTGTTATGGAAATTTGAAAGATATATTTGTATCGTTATTTCCAATACGATATTTGTTGGTCATGGAATTTGATATTGAATTTAAGACGATATATTTTCTATTTAGAACCTTGTATTTAATATCAAATGTGATTTGGGTTTGTCGTGAATAGTGTCTTCATTAACACTGTTCTTAAACACAGTTGAGAAAAAGAATTAAATTTTTTATTTAGATTTAATGAAGTATACCAATTAAATGATATTTAACTGGAATTGAATTTGAACTGATTTTTGGGTTTATCGTGAACGGTGTTTTAAATAACACTTGTTCTTTAACCCGATAATTAATGGAATGTGATTTTGGGTTGTCGTGGGCGGTATCTTTAATAATACTGTTCTTAGACCCAATGGAGTTAAGAAAATAAGAAGCTAACTGAAGATTAGTTAAGTGAATGGTTTCTTGGGTGTTGATCTGATGTTGGTTTCGGCCTTCGGGGTTAATACTTAGGGAATTGTTCACTTGCTAATTTACGGTTAAAGGCTGATATAATGGAATGTGATTTTGGGTTTATCGTGAACCGTATTTTAAATGACATTGGTTCTTTAACCCAGTTAAAGACAGGATATGATTTCCCAAGTTAAACAATCATTGATATTGATTTTTGGGAAGATTAAAACCAAGTGGAGTTTTAATGAATCTTTAATTAGATTGAAATGATTGAGAATGGAGTATCACCTGTTTTGCTCCAGGCGATAGTTAAATCTTTAATTAGATTTGAATGTGAAATGGTAATTGAATTTACCGATAACACCGGGGTGTTAGATATGAAGTATTACCAGTTTTGCTTCATGGGATGAATAGGTTGGGGTTGGGAAATTTGACAAATGATTACTTCGGTAAGGTTTGTTAATCTCGACTAGTTTGGATAAACCATAATTTGGTTTGAATTGATATTCAAAAGAAGATTAAAGAATATATTTAAAGAATTTATCTTTGATAAAATTAATGGGAACCTTTCCCAAAGTATAAGAATATTTGAACAAAAGAATATTCTGAATTGGAATGAGGCGTATGTTGAGTTTGTGTAACACTTGTTTATTATATGCGCGAGTTATTCAGGAAGACCGAGTTTATCCCATTCTGAATAACTGATTCGACGATGTGTCGAGGATGAAGACGGTGGTCGAAGACCGGAGGTCTTCACATCGTTTGGATAATTACTGATGATCTTGATTGGGATGTACACCCAAGAGGAGGGAATCAGTTGGTGATCGTCCAGACTTACTTGGAGATCGATGGATAGCAAGGTACAAGGTGCTGTAACGACCCGCATTCTACGCATCATAGGATCGTAGAATATTTATTTCTTTCACATACGAAGTCGTATGGTCATGTAACTTTGGGAGACGACTATTGGGGTCATTTCCCATGTTCATGATTTTTGCCGATCTTTAAATGACCGTTTTGCCCCTAGCTGATCTTGTTTTGGCCATAACTTTTGATTGGGAAGGAGTTTTGACCTGAAACCACTTCCATTGGCTTCGGACGACGGTTTACCTTTCCGTAGAGTGGTCGCATGTGAAAAATGGACTTACTGTTTGGGAGATATTGCTGAAATAAGGTTTGGATTGTGAAAAACTGCTTAACCGGGCCAAATAGGGTGATTAGTGAATGGGCCCATAACCCATTTCGGGATTAGGGTTATGGGGAGGCTGAAATGAGTTAGGTTTTCATTCTATTTCAGTTTTCTAGCCGCCACTTACCTCTTAGAAACCCTAACATTGGCCTCCAACCTCTAAAATACCTCCAAATCACTTTCTAACCAAGGATTAGGCTTAGCAACATCAAATCAAAGCGGATTAGCACAAGAATCGAGGTAGAGCTGCTGTGTTGCATTGGTATTCGCGCCCAAACAGTAGAATTTCAGTTCTAAAGGATTTATTTGTGGCCAAGGTGAGTAATTTGGATAGTTCCTCACTAATTATGGTTAATTAAGGGTAATTAGTGTAGATTAGCGAATTTATACATAATAAATTCTGGAAAAATATTTATAAATTCTTAAATAATGTTTTAGACCTCTGTTAGAAACTTGGGTTAATTTGGTTAAGTTTTGATAAACCTATCATTAACTATGCTAGAGCATGCTTAAGGGAAAAATATGGGATTTTGGGTATGTTTGATCCATTTTACATGCTATAATTGTTGTTTTGCTGTTTATGGATGATTATACATGTTGCTATGACTGTATGGTATGCTTTGTGATTGCCTAGAAGTGCTAGATTGGTCGAAAACGCCGTCGAATGGCGTAAAACAGCCGCTGGAAAAGTTGCAGTAAATTGTGCAGGGTTCCAGATCGGATCGGGATAGGAGGCTCGGATCGGATGGTGGACTGGGCAGAGAAACCGAACCGGATCGGAACTTCGCACTAAAGGAGACTTGGCGAGAAGGATGGCCATTTTCTTAGAATTGGAGTTGGACGGGGGATCGGATCGGAGAGACCAACAGGGGATCGTGTAGACCAACAGGGGATCAGATCGGAAGCAAGGGCGTGGGGATCGGATCGGACTAGAGCCAGGGAGTGGGATCGGATCGGAGGACCAAGCTTGGAGCTGGAGTTGGAGCGAAGCACCGGATCGGATCGGGACATCTAGGAGGGAGCAACCACTGAACCAGGCATAGGGCATTCGAACCGAACCAGAGCTGGAGGACCGAACCTAGGATGTATGGAGCACTGATCAAGGCATGAGCCAGGACCACCGAACAGAACCGGGTCGGGACTACCGAACCGAACCAAATGTGTAATTTTACCTCATCATGACGACTCTTTTGAAGATGAACCCCAATTCGATCTAAACCTGAGATGCAAAGGAAGTCCAAATAGGAAGTAGAACTCAGGATCCAGAGGGGAACCAACGAGTTGACTTCATGAATTGGGCTTTGCTGCGGGACGTGTGCAAAGGGGCTGTCGATGGGTAACACCCACCCTCTGCTAGGGTCACTCACAAAGGGAATGCACTAGCTTTGGAGGGGTATTATCTAGTAAACAGGCACAGAGATAACACAAGACAGAACATAAATTAAACAGAGTATATAAAGCAGCGGATATAAATTTAACCAAATCTCATTACGTGGAAAATAGAGTCAAAACCTCTTACATCAAAATACCAAGTCATTATTTCATTACATCAAGTTCTAAAGAAGCAAAGTACTTAAAACAACATAAGTTCAATATTATTCCCCAAAAAGAGCATGAGTGTAGCCATAGCATAGCTCAAGACCAAACCGTACATGAGCTGTCAGAAAGCAAGCAAAGTCCAAGCTAAGAGCTAGAGTTTCCTCCCTGAGAACCTGGGGGGAAACAAAATAAAAGGAGGTGGAAGAAAATGGGTCAGTCAAAAAGACTGGTAAGCCCTAGTGACTATCAGCATAAAAACTAATAAAGTTAACCGGACATGAGAAACTGAGATTAAACATAAAGATAATAACTGGACTGGCATGATAATAAAAGGTAACAAGATAAGAGTGGCATCGCATATACGAGGTTTACTGCACTAACTGTACTAGTGTCCAAATCCATGTCAAGTATAAATCCAGAAATGATCCCTAAACCCAATAACATGAAATGACCCAATACGGGGTCCAACAGTCCATCCTAATCGATCGGCTTTACTCGTCGTGTATCGGTGTCATACGGCCCAATCGCGGAATGTAGTCACATGTGCTATGTCCACCCTAGGGTGTATCAGGTCCTAGGGTGTCAACCACTGACACAATTCAAGCACGCACAATGTAGTACTACGGGTGCCCATGCCTACTTTTTCAACTCCGGACTAAGTGCACGACCCTAGTCCGCCTGAACCTACACTGGCGCACCTTACTCAGTCGTTATTCTTGGTCGCTTACAATCAGCCCAGTAATCGTGCCCCACCCTACCTAGTCCCCAGGGTATCGTGATACTTCTAAGTGGGTTACTGCTGAAAGGGACCACGTGGCTAGGATTTCTAATGGGTTAAGTATTGTCATTAAAAAGGTCATGACTTAACCCTACCCAAACATATATCTAGTTGGTTAAGAATATATACAAGCAGTTCAAGACTTAACCCTATCAAATCGACGTGTCAAATTGGTTAAGTATATTCAAGGGGTCCATAACTTAACCTTACCATGTGGCATTAATTCACTTAACGCACCCCAACCTCTCACATTAGACTTGGTTACGGTTACTGGATGTGCCGGGCGGTTCCGGGCAGATTTACACCATAACCTAGTCTAACCTCGGGTTTAAAGTGCTATATGACCAACTACTCACATTGGGTCCTATTATTCGCAACTACTGGATTTGCTGGGCGGTTCCGGGCAGATTTACGTTGCAAATTCAACCCAACCTCGAGTTGGCCATTTTCAAGTTATCTAATTGTCATGTCCCAAATTCATGTTTTCAAGCTTATTCTCATGTCAAGTTTTCATGTCATATTCTTATGTCATATCATGTCAATTCCATAGCCAATTTTCAAGTTTGCCTACTCTACCCAAAACGTATCCCCAACGTATGTGAATTCGCATTAATACAACATGTCAAAATAGGGAATAACACAAACAGGATAGTCATAGAATGGCAAAGGTGTTCACAAGTTAAGCATGATGATTATAACATTACAGGCATATGAAATAGGGTCTCAACATCAACTTGACAAGACATGGTGATAGACATGGTAAAGGATTGACATAAGATAGTACCCCAATAATAGTTTCAACATCACGGGCATGGCAAGATAAAGGTCGTAAGGGGTTTTAGATTAAACATGAATATATCCAAATCAAGTTCATACTAATATTCCACAAGTCAACATTTAAGATGAATAGATCTGGGGTGTACAAAACTAGATTCAAAATGACAGATTTAAAAGTGATGGTCATAGATCCAAGATATACAATAGTAGATCTAACTTAGTTATCATGTTTAGGCATGATTTCAGTTTACATCGTGTTCAAGTTAAATTTACAGTTTAAATCTAAGAGTGACAAAGGGCTTACAGATCGTAGTCTAGAGAATGAGAAAGCAAAAAGAGTAGAAGCAGAATCTCTAACAAATCCCCAAACCAACGTAGCACTAACAAAGTCCTGAATAGCCTCCTTGTTTTCTATCTTCCAGTCAGAACTTCAGCAGCATATGGTCGAACAACAATGTGATAGAAAGTCTAGGGTCAGGGGCTGTTTATATAGTGTTTAGAGAGTGAATCTGGACAAGCAACGAGACCAGATACATCTGGCTCAAAAACAGGCTAGGTGACCAGGTCGACACCCAAGTCGACTTGGTATGGGGGGCCGACTGCCCAGTCGACTCCCCAGTCGACCTGGGTGCTGGCGGGATTTTCCCGCCTAGCTGTCTGGATTTGAAATTCGAAATTTTGAACTTGAATTCGAACTATTTTGAACTCTGGAATTTTCTGAAACTTTGGAGAGCCATATCTTGGTCATACGGACTTCGGTTTTCGCAAACTCGGACTCGTTTTCAAGAAGAATTTCGAGACGAACGTAATGGCGTAGCCCGTTTCCCTTGATTCTTATTTTAAAATTTAATTATGCCTTGATTAATAGTTATAACACGTTATAAAAATACGGGTTGTTACATTCTCCCCTCCTTAAAGGATTTCGTCCCCGAAATCTCTAAGTTAGAAAGAACGCATCCTACCATCCACATCCATCTACTCACAACATCATTCACGAGCAACCACTATCCTTAAAAGGATTTCTAATGCTGTATGAATATATGCAGTATGTGGGTGTATATGTACTTATCTAATGCAAAAGATCAGGCGGTTACTGATTCAGTAAACCTCCTTAATGCAAGATATGTTAGTGTAACGAGTCCAACATGTATGCAAATTCCTAACATAACTTAAAATTTCTACATGAGTGCACAAACATCATCCATATGCAACATCCACGTGATAGCATAACAAGTTCATCCATGTACAAGTATAAGCACCCATGCAAATGCAACATGAAAAGGTGTCTGAGCCGATCTAGTGCCTAATGTGTGTCATGCTTCCACTAGAAATCACTTGCAAACACTTGCAACCATTTGCAAACATCAACCATAACATGTTTCAAATACATGTTTACATCCAAAGAGGGTTCTAAGGTTCTCAAGACAAACATAGGTAGCATGATATGAAAGGTTTATAAGCTCAAAGAAAAAAAGAGATCGAGAAAGTACCCTCAAAAAGAAATGGGTAAAGCGCGCGTATCTTCTCCTCGGTTTCCCAAGTTGCGTCTTCTTGGGCTTCACCCCACTGTACTTTGACTAGCTTGACTTCGCGATTCCTTAGCTTCTTGATCTCCGTCCCTAAGTTACGAATAGGAGCTCGCCTCAGCGTTGCTTCTTTCTCCACTTCTACGCCTTCGAGGATGCTTGGCTCAACCACCTCAGCTGATTCATGTAGGCACTTTCGGAGATGCGAGACGTGAAAGACATTGTGTACTCCGGCCAGCCTCTCAGGTAACTCTACCTTATAGGCCATCTGCCCAATCCTCTCAGTGATAGGGAACGGTCCTAAGAATCTCGGTGCTAGCTTTCCAATTGCTCCAAAACGAACCACATTGTGCAAAGTAGAGACTTTTATGAAAACCATATCTCCGACTTCGAACTCTAGGTCTGTCCTCCTCTTGTCCACATAAGATTTCTGTCTATCTTGGGCCGCTTTCATTCATCTTCGTATCAACTCCACCTTCTCAGAAGTGTCTCGTATCATGTCGAGCCCAAGTATAAGTCTGTCAGTCGTCTCCCACCGACAAGTTGGTGGCTTGCACGGTCTTCCATACAGGGCTTCGAACGGTGCCATCCCTATGCTAGCTTGGTAGCTATTATTATAAGCAAACTCCACGAGAGGGAGATGGTCTTCCCAAGTACCACCAAAATCAAGAATGCATAGCCTTAAAAGATCCTCTAGTACTCTATTTACCCTTTCGGTCTGTTCATCCGTCTGAGGGTGATAGGCTGTACTTAAATTAAGTTGCGTACCCATTGCCTCTTGCAGACTATTCCAAAACTGGCTAGTGAAAATTGGGTCACGGTCACTGACTATGGTAGATGGAACCCCGTGCAACCGTACTATCTCTCGAAGTTAAATAGATGCTAGCCATGATGCAGTCCTTTTGCTTTTCACCGGAATGAAGTGAGCACTCTTCGTGAGTCTATCAACAATGACCCATATGCTAGTATTCCCCTTCCTCGACCTAGGCAATCCATCCACGAAATCCATCGAGATACTTTCCCACTTCCATTGCGGGACCTCCAAAGGATGTAATAGCCCACCGGGCTTCTTAGATTCGACCTTGACTTTTTGGCACACCATGCACTTTGAGATGAATTCTGCCACGTCCTTTTTCATTCCGGCCCAAAAGAAAATGTGTTTCATATCTCTGTACATCTTATCCCCTCCGAGATGTATAGTCATCTTCGAGTGATGCGCCTCTTCGAGAACTTTATTTACTAAGTCTCCCACTAGTGGAACACATAGCCTTCCATCGCGCCTTAGCCATCCTTTGTCATCAATGGCATACCTACCAAGGTGACTTGACGTCTCACCACTGATTAACTTGTTCATGATTTCGACTATCTGTGGGTCTTCTTTCTGCGAAGTCCCTACTTGATCTAGAAGCGTAGGTCTCAGCTCAAGAGATGCTAACGTACCAGTCAATGACTCAACAGCATGCGTAAAATCAAAGGTCGCTATAAACTCTAGACTTTTTCTTTCAACAAATAAGGGGCTCAAAGTCAACCTTTTTCTACTTAGTGCATCCGCCACCACGTTACCCTTGCCAGGGGTATAAGTTATATCGAAGTCATATGAGGCCAAGAATTCCATCCATCGCTGCTGTCTCAGATTCAAATCTTTTTGCGAAAAGAGATACTTAAGCGATTTTTGGTCGGTATACAACTCGAATTTCTCCCCTAGGAGATAATGGCGCCAAGCTTTAAGCACAAAACAATCGCGACTAACTCCAAGTCATGTGTGGGATAGTTCTTCTCATGAACTTTAAGTTGTCTACCCCCATAGCATATCACTCTTCCTTCTTGCATTAGGACAGCGCCTAATCCCGTGCCGCACGCATCTGTGTACACCGTAAACATTTTTCCTCCATCGGGTAATGCTAAAACTAGAGCTGTGGTGAGGGCTCTCTTGAGTCTCTGGAAAGTAATCTCACATTCTATGTTCCATGCAAACGCTAGGTTTTTCTTCGTTAACTTAGTAAGAGGGGCTGAAATCTTAGCGAAGTCCTTAATGAACTTCCTATAAAAGCCCACCAAACCAAGAAAGCTTCTCACCTCTGTTGCATTCTTAGGAATTTTCTAGTCTTGCACCGCAACTACCTTTGCGGTGTCCACGGCTAAACCTTGCTTAGAAACTACGTGCCCAAGAAACCGAACTTCCTCCCTCCAAAAATGGCATTTGGAGAACTTAGCCTTTAACTGGTGCGCTCTAAGCATATCCATGACTTCCTTGAGGTGTCTAGCATGCTCTTCTTCATCCTTTGAGAAGATTAGAATATCGTCCACAAAAACCACCACGAACTTGTTAAGGAACTCCCGAAACACCATACTCATCAGGTCTACAAAGTACGCGGGTGCATTCATTAACCCAAACGGCATGACGATCCATTCGAAGAACCCATCTGGAGTCCTAAACGCAGTTTTGTCAATGCTATCCTCAGCCACTCTAAGTTGATGGAATCCTGTGGCTAGATCGAGTTGAGAGAAAACAGATGCTCCCACAAGCTGGTCAAAAAGATCATCGATTCTTGGTAGTTGGTGCCTATTGTTCTTCGTCAGCTTGTTTAACTCACGATAATCTACGCACAGACGAAGCGAACCATCCGCCTTATTAGCGAATACCACCGGAGCACCCCATTCTGAAATGCTTCGCCTTATGAAATTTTTCTCGAGCAGCTCCTTGATTTGTTTACTGAGCTCTCTTCTTTCTCGCGGGGCCATATGCCTGACGGGCAATGAAACAGGCTTGGCATTATCAACAAGATAAATACGGAAGTCTATCTCGCGTTTAGGGGGTAACCCCTTCACCTCATCAAAGACATCAGGATATTCTCGGACCACCCTCACAGATTGAAGATTGTCGACGGATGAGTCGAGAGATTCAAGATAACATAACATGACCGGACCCTTCGGGTTACAAGAAAGTTCAAGGGTGTTACCAAGGCGTGTCATGAGCCTCACTACCCTTCGTTCACAATCAAGGATAGCTCCATAATTGGACAACCACTCCATGCCCAGAATTAAACCATATCCCATGAATCCGAGAACATAAGCATTACACGTGAATTCCACGCTTAAGATGGAAATCCTCAAATCAACACAAAATCATAGATAAATGGGTGGAGCCCCCAATCGGATTTGAAACACTAACGGGATCATCAACTAGACTAGTACTTAAGTGCAGATTTTCAACAATATCAGAAGAGATAAAAGTATGTGATGCGCCAAAGTCAAATAAGGTTCGAACAGGAAATTCAGAAATGTAAACAAGGCTTTCTACAGAAATATTACTACCTCGGTCAAGAGCTGGAGTGGTGTTGAGAGCCTGCAACTGCCCTCCAGAAAGTCCTGCTCGCTGTGTCTGCCCTAGCCCCTGTCCTTGCTTCTTAGGGCAACCTTACTGATGTGTCCAGTATCCCTGCAGTGAAAGCATTCACCCAACTTTCTTTTCTTCCTCCTACAGTCTTTAGCTATATGTCCCGTGATACCACAAAAGTTGCACTTCCTCGCCTCACGTGGCTTGTTAGCATTGTTGTTGTTGCCCTTGTTATTCTTGTTATTCTTGTTGCCTCCCTTCTTGAAGTCAACCTTCTTGTTCTGAGTCTCATTAGACTTAACCTCCTTTTTGTCACCCTTGTCTTCCTCATGAAGTAGGGCCATATTCACCAAGCTTTCAAAGGTCGCCCCCATGGGCACATGAGTCATGGCCATAGTGTGGAGTGGCTCACTCAATCCTCAAGCAAATCGTAGAGCCTTCTTCTCAGCCGTGTTGACTAAGTCCAAACCAAACCGAGCAAGCTGATTAAACTTATTCACATACTCCCTAACAGACATGTCCCTTTGCTTGAGTGCCAGGAACCTCTCCATTTGAAGGTTCGCTTCTGCTGACGATACGAATTTAAGCCCAAACCTCTCTCTAAAGTCTGCCCAGGTCTCAATTGGTCTGGTAGCATTGGTGACTTCCCACCAAAATGCAGCTTCCTCTTTCAACAACCATGCTGCCAACTGAACTTTCCTATGATCCTCCATATCAAAGATAACGAACAGGTCTTCAGTCTCCTTTAACCAATTTTGTGCCTCAGTGAAGGTCTCAGTTCCAAGGAAGCTTTTTCCGCCCATTCCTATAAAGTCTTTGCATATTTTGGCGAAGGCGGTGCCGGGAGGAGGAGGAGGAACCGCGGCTACTGGAGGAGGAGGGATGTCTGCCGGGCCCGCATCGTTGGCCCTAGCTTCCAAGTACCTTCAGAACCATCCGGGTATGGGTACTCCCTCGGGAAGGTTAAGATCGGCCATGCTGAAAAACGAAAAGAAAAAGATTCAAACGAGGAAACAAGGAAAGTGCTAATGGCTTTTGGGGAATAGCCTTTTCCTAAAAATAGAACTTTTCTTGAAAAATTCTGTAATAACCCGGAAATTCTGAGCCAGTTTAAAATTTTTATTTTGGCAATTTTAGCGAATTTTGAATAATTAAAATGAATTATTTTAAATAATATCGACGGGAAATTTATTTTGAATGGAATTCGAACGTATATATTATATACGTTGTCGTTAGAATATAATTAATTATATATAATTATAAAAAGAATTGAAAATGGCGCGGTAGTTCGATAATTCGATTTCAAACTTCAATTGAATGTACCAGGTGCAAAATAATCCGGATTTTAGTGAAACCAAAAACATTAGGATCTAATTAATGATATCTTTCCAACGAATCAGAAAAATCGAAATTTCATAGCGGAAATGAAAAGATATGTCCAGTTGAAAATTCTGAATAGTCGCTATGGAATTCAGGCCCTTAAAAATGGGAATTTTGCAAACGACCTCGGATTTCGACGAAACCACTTTTGTTGGGTCCGCAGTGTCAAATTATTGCTAGATTCCAAATTTCATAATTTTTCGAATCAATATGTGAGCGTGGCAAAGGAAAACGCGTTTGACCAGTTTCAGTTGATTTTAATCGACTGGAAAATGGCCCTTTTTCCAACGGTCTCAGAATTCGACGAAACTAGTTTTGTTAGGATCGTATCGTCAATACGAAGTTAGAAAATATTTTTCTGGAATTTTTCTAGTTAGTATGTGACCCCGGTAATTTGAAATGTACGTTTAAAATTCAGTATAGCGATTTAAATGTAAATTCAACGGAAACTGATTCAAACGATCGAATCAGCCAACGATACATATCCCATTGTGTTCGGAATGGGGGTAAAACGCTATGGACGACAGGCGGTGGGCCTCGTTTAGAGGTCGTATGTGAAAGTCAACTTTTTGAAAAATAAAATAATTAAATTAATTAAAAAATTAAATCTCCCCCTTTAACCGTTCTGGCCCCCCCTTTCTCAAATTCAGAAACGAAAAAAAAAAGAAGAAAAAGGGAGGGCGACGGAGCCCCATCGCGCCGCCGCGCGAGGTGCGCCCCCCCCCCCCCCCCCCAGCAACCGCCGCCTCCCTCTCCTCTTCTTCCTCCTCTTCCTTTCTTCTCTCTCCGCCTCCTCCCTGGTAGCCACCCCATTCTCTTCTCCTTTTCCTTCTGAAACCCACCGCACCCCCTCCCGCCTGAAACCCTAGCCGACAACCCCGACCTCCTCCACCCCGCTGGCCCCGCCGACAACCCCGACAGCCCTCTACCGAACGCAAGGACCCCTCCTCTCCATTTGAAAACAATGTAAGTTTTAAATTCAAGTTTTATTTATTTTTCTTAATTTAAAAACTGAATTTTATTCGATAGGAAAATTAAAGATAGAATTTTTATTCGATAGGAAAGTTAAAGATATGATTTTTATATGATAAGGAAGTTAAAAATATAATTTTTATCGTATGTAAAGGTTGAAAATATAATTTTCATATTATATAGATAATAAAAATATAATCTTTTATATTGTAGAAGATGAAAAATGTGATTTTTATAAAGTAGCAATATAAAAATATAATCTTTATATGGTTATGATAATAAAAATTCAATTTTTAAATTAGAAAAGACAGGATTTTTAAAATATAAAAGATGTGATTTTTAAAATATAAAAGATTAGATTTTTAAAGGAAGAAAGACGATATTTTTAAATGGAGAAAGGTGAGATTTTTACATATGTAATGGAGTAAAAATATGATTTTTATATATTGAACATCGGAGTAAAAATATGGTTTTTATATATTGAACATCGGAGTAAAAATTCGATTTTTATATATTGAATAGCATAGTAAAAATTCGTTTTTTAAATATATGAAGTGATTATAGAAATATGATTTTTAAATTGAGAGTGAACAAATAAAAATGTGACTTTTATTTTAAAGACATCAAAATATAAAAATGTGTGATTTTTATATATGTAGTGGCTACGGGCAAACGAAGATGATAAAAAGGCGAGAATGAAGAAGATTTCTATTAAAGAAGAGTCGGGGTATTGGATAGCTATCGGTGAGAACTTCTCACTCTTCAATTTCTTTTTCTAGTTATATATATATATACTAGGATGCAGACGGCGTTTAGTAGCGCCCGACACCCGTCATCCACAGACCATGGATGGCTTGTTTGTTAAATTGTTTGGTTGTGTAGTTGATTAGTCTAATTGGTTTGAATTGAATTGTTTGGTGAAATGGAATGGATTTGATTGATGTGTGAATGGCGTGGGCCTTCACTAGACCGGGGATAAGGCTATGCCTCGTCCTGTTTCTAGTATCGTGCCGTTGTGCCGCCGAAATTTTCTAAAATATGTTAGAAAAATAAAAATATCATTTTCATTTTGTAAATGAACTGAATAAAAATTCATGTGTTAAAATAAAATGTTTTATCGTTAAAAATATAATTTTTAACGTGAAAGTGAATAAATAAATATTTATAAACAAATCAGCCGATTTGTTTATATACACTGATTTGACTGATATTGAATGGGATGATAAATTTTACACATCGCCCAACTGCACAAATAAAAATCTGTGTTTGTTGATTTGAAACCCCACACGGGTGTTGGGATGATATTTGAGTACACTAATCCCAATTATTTAATTGTATGTCGATCGATTGGTCGACAGACTGTGTAAGCATCAATTATTTATATTTGATGCTTATGCAGTTGTGTGATGCACTTTGGATGATGGTTGATTGTTTATCAATGCTATTATATACATATGTTGTATGGAATCCATATAATTAACGTTATATGGTGATTGATTGGGCCTCATTCCAATCGGGAAAATAATGAATGTTATAAAAGAAAATTCATGTGTTGAATATAAAAATAGTCATGTGTTGACGATGTTCATGTGTTGAGTGAAAAATTTTATACAATGAAATTTACATCTTTATCATATTTAAAATTAGAACTACTTCCCAGTAGAAGTCTAATAAAAAAATCAAACGATAGATACCATAGTTTTATAAAATATTTTACATAACAAAAATAGTGATGTGTTGAGAGTACTCATGTGTTGAGATTAGTCAGGTGTTGGAAGAAATATAGATTCATGTGTTGAATGGAATAAATATTCATTTGTTGAATAGAATAACAGATTTATTGAAATATATAAAGCCGTGTTGATTAGAGTTGCGCTATTTTGACGTGAACGATATTTATATCGATTATATTCGTTTTTATAATGAATATAGAAAAGAAGTGATTTCAAAATATAACATTTTGAAAATATTATCATTTATATAGTAATGATATAAAATATTCAGTTTTGATTAGAAATTGAATATAGAGTTGAAATGGTTTTGAAAACGAAGTTAAAACGATTTATAAAATACGTTTTAAAAGGAAATTGACGAAATATATATAATATATATATATTATATAAAATGGCCTGAATAGAACGCGCCGCTCCGCGACAGTTCGTGAATTTCGACCATTGACTTCGAATTGACGTTGCGGGAGATCCGACCGTCGGATTCTCCTAAAACCAGAACCGTTGGGTTCGTATCGAAAAGAGCTTTCCAATGAATATTAGAAATTTGAAATCTAACGGTTGGATTTGGAATTATGTCCAAATCAAATTTGAAAAAGGACGCTGTAAGTGCAGTTCGATAGCCGTTGATGGAAATCGACTGTACGGGCCTTAATAAAATTATTAAAAATATTGATAATTTGTGTAAAATCATAATATGTGAATTGGAAAGAACTGGGATGAAGAATTCCACATTTGAAATGATAAAAATAGATTTTCATCGAAATTAACTAGTTTTGAACTAGAATTAAAATCAATTTATTTGTGAAATAAATAAATTGAATTTGAATGTGATTTTAAAAATAATCAATATTCCCAATACGTGAATTGGACTGGAGTTGAATCGAAATTATCTTCGGAATATTTCGATGTTGAATTTCGTGACTATACAGATATTGTTATGGGAATTTGAAAGATATATTTTATATCGTTATTTCCAATACTATATTTGTTGGTTTCAGAATTTGATATTGAATATAAGCCGGTATATTTTCTATTCAGAGCCTTGTATTTAATATCAAATGTGATTTGGGTTTATCGTGAACCGTGTTTTAGAAGACATTGGTTCTTTAACCCAGTTAATTGCAGGATGTTGATTTTTGAAAAGATTAAAACTAAGTGGAGTTTTAATGAATCTTTAATTAGATTAAAAATGTGAATTGATAATTTAAATTATCAAATCTGAAAAGTGATCGAGAGTGGAGTATCACCAGTTTTTCTCCAAAGCGATAGTTAAATCTTTAATTAGATTTGAACGTGAAATGGTAATTAATTTTACCGATAACACCGTGGTGTTAGATATGGAGTATTACCAGTTTTGATCCATGGGATATATAGGTTGGGATTGGGAAATAAAACAAATAATTACTTCGGTGTGGTTCGCTAATCCCGACTAGTTAGAAATGATATCCAAAGGAAGATCAAAGAATAAATTTAGAAGAATTTATCTTGGATAAAATTAATGGGAACCTTTCCCTAAGAATGTGATTTTGTGAATAAAAGAATATTCTAAATTGGAATGAGGCGTTCATTGTGTTTGTGTAACATTTGTTTACTATATACGTGGGTTATTCAGAAAGGCCGGGTTATACCCATTCTGAATAACCGATTCGACGAGATGTCGAAGATGAAGACGGTGGTTGAAGACCGGAAGTCTTCACATCGTTTGGGTGATTACTGATGATCTTGATTGGGCTGTACACCCAAGATGAGGGAAACAGTTGGTGATCGTCCAGACGTACTTGGAGATCGATGGATATGCGAGGAAAGTGCCTCCGGTTTCGTTCAGACCCAGAACGAACTTGTAAATGGATTGTGTGTCTGACATTGGATTTTATTCTGTGTTGATTGATCTCTATTAAATATACATCTGTTTGGCGGCGGAGAATTTATTCTCTTGCTTAACGCCCTTCTCTGAGACGTACGAGCTCAGAGGTTGTATATCGATGGACATCAGTCGCATGGAGTGAATTGCCAATGTGGCACGCGTAAGTGGCAATTGATCAAGGCTTCTGTTGAAAAGCAAAGTCTTGTGGTTGATGATCAAAGCACGGCCTGTGTGGTGTAGCTTTGTGTATAACGTGAATTCGCGAGCCTCACACCTCGGTATGAGTCAAAAACGGGAGACGGACCGCTGGGAGAGCGCGACGTTTCTTTCTAGCTAGGGTGGTGTCAGTGACCTACCAGCCCTGACATTTATATACTTTTCACCTGTGTGGTTGTTGGATACGAGGCGCCTCGGATATAGGTCTGTAAGGACCAGGAAACGTGTGTTCAGGAATTGCCAATCCTCAAAAGTAAGAGAGGACCGGCCCAGCCGATTCCAAGGATCATAGTGGGGTCCTGAGGCATTTGCTAGAGTGTCTCGAACGCGGAGAGGAGCTTGCCCCTTGCCTCGACTCATAATGGAAATCCAATTTCCAATACGTGATAATTCGGTTTTAATTGTAGAACTAGTATGGCGACATGATAGATGGTACCCATGCCGCCTATGATTGATATTTATGATTGAAATTGTTTTGACACTATACACTTATAATAGTATCAAATAATGTGTTTTAAACGTATCAAGCATGCTTTGGCTGTTATAAGGTAAAAACCCTATCCTCCGGCTTGCGTTGCATTGTGTGATGGGACCTGGGTCTTATAACAGCTTCATTTTTCTTTATTTAGCATTGCGCTGCTTGTTCTATGCACTGGTATTCTTGGGAGGAAACCCGTTCCGTGTTATACGGCGTGGTCCCTTGATTTACCAAACTTTAAAACCAATATTAATAACTGTTTTAGTTCTCACACCAGTCACATGACTGACCTGGAGTTTATTGTTTTAACCTAAACTCTGGGTGCCCCTATTTTCCACACGGGCAGCTAGTAGTTTTGGTTTTGCAGATTTATATTCATAGGGTCCTGATTTACAGCTGGAACGATATCCGGAAAGCTCTGTATCCGTGTATCACTTTCAGTTGTGTTTTGTATATTTTTCCGCTGCTATGTAATTTATTGTAATCTCTGATATTTGTCGAATGTAATTTATTCATTTATACTCTGTATATTCTTGTATCTGATGGAATTGTTGTAATAACAATGAAATATTCTTCTGTATGCGTTCTATTTTGTCCTGTTCTCAAATGATCAGGGGTTTCGAACGGTCTTAGTCGGTTTAACGATCGATTCAGATCGAGTGAAATTCCTTGCCGTTACAGTGGTATCAGAGCTTTGGTTTACAGAGCTCGAGAACAAGACACATTAGAACCATACGAAAGAATTCATCAGATATTGGATTAGTAATATCCAATTAGAATGACTCGTTAGAGATAGGATCAGTAGTATCCTAGAACGGGTGTGAAGAGTATATTTTTCAAATGAAAACAATTTTGTTTTAAAATTTAAATCGCTTTATACGTATTTGATTATTTATTTATTTTGAATATGGACAATCTAGTATATAAAGGTTTTGCATATACGCGTCATGAACGTATATTCGGAGTTTTAATATATTAGATAGATATAGAGTCACACTCTAGTCGCCCGGACATGGTCCTGATGATGAAGTATACCATCACCAGTATTTATTTTCGAGTGACGAAGGCGTGATTTTCTATATATTTCCATTAGACTGGTGTGAGAACCAAAACTTATATAGATAAAATTCATTGTTGTGATTGGCATCAAAAACTTGATTTTCTGTATATATATCAAAGTTATGAATTTGAAACTCTAATTCACTAATTGATTGATGTTTGTGTTGTTTGTCTATTTGTTTGCTAATTTTGAACCATTTAGCCTAGTTGTATCAAATATTGAATTGTATTGAAAATTGGTCGCATTTGCATGCATATACATATACTTACATTGAACAGGTCATAGCAAGGAGGCTAGAGCAGAGAATATAATTTGTTTGCCCGACAAATAGGTACATATTTACTATAATTTACTGTTTTGTTTGGGTGATGATGATTTTATGAGCCTATTGGCTAGCCGCTTGGCTTTTTCTTTTTCTTTTTGAGATCAGAAGGCCTACATGGCAATTTCGGGATTTTCCCGTGGCTCCCGGTGCAGGGGAGGTTATGGCGAAATTTTTCGAAAATTTAGGGTGTTAGCCAAATTTTTGAATAATTTGAAAATTCTCAGAAACTGAAAAGTTGGAGAATGGAAGCCAGATCGAACGTAGAGTTGATTGATCAAACCACTTTCGACTTCTTTCCTTTTCGGGGACGAAAAGTTTTAAGTGGGGGAGATTGTAATAACCCGGAAATTCTGAGCCAGTTTAAAATTTTTATTTTGGCAATTTTAGCGAATTTTGAATATTTAAAATGAATTATTTTAAATAATATCGACGGGAAATTTATTTTGAATGGAATTCGAACGTATATATTATATACGTTGTCGTTAGAATATAATTAATTATATATAATTATAAATAGAATTGAAAATGGCGCGGTAGTTCGATAATTCGATTTCAAACTTCAATTGAATGTACCGGGTGCAAAACAATCCGGATTTTAGTGAAACCAAAAACATTAGGATCTAATTAATGATATCTTTCCAACGAATCAGAAAAATCGAAATTTCATAGCGGAAATCAAAAGATATGTCCAGTTGAAAATTCTGAATAGTCGCTATGGAATTCAGGCCCTTAAAAATGGGAATTTTGCAAACGACCTCGGATTTCGACGAAACCACTTTTGTTGGGTCCGCAGTGTCAAATTATTGCTAGATTCCAAATTTCATAATTTTTCGAATCAATATGTGAGCGTGGCAAAGGAAAACGCGTTTGACCAGTTTCAGTTGATTTTAATCGACTGGAAAATGGCCATTTTTCCAACGGTCTCAGAATTCGACGAAACTAGTTTTGTTAGGACCGTATCGTCAATACGAAGTTAGAAAATATTTTTCTGGATTTTTTCTAGTTAGTATGTGACCCCGGTAATTTGAAATGTACGTTTAAAATTCAGTATAGCGATTTAAATGTAAATTCAACGGAACCTGATTCAAACGATCGAATCAGCCAACGATACATATCCCATTGTGTTCGGAATGGGGGTAAAACGCTATGGACGACAGGCGGTGGGCCTCGTTTAGAGGTCGTATGTGAAAGTCAACTTTTTGAAAAATAAAATAATTAAATTAATTAAAAAATTAAATCTCCCCCTTTAACCGTTCTGCCCCCCCTTTCTCAAATTCAGAAACGAAAATAAAAAAAAAAGAAGAAAAAGGGAGGGCGACGGAGCCCCATCGCGCCGCCGCGCGAGGTGCGCCCCCCCCCCCCCCCCCAGCAACCGCCGCCTCCCTCTCCTCTTCTTCCTCCTCTTCCTTTCTTCTCTCTCCGCCTCCTCCCTGTAGCCGCCCCCTTCTCTTCTCCTTTTCCTTCTGAAACCCACCGCACCCCCTCCCGCCTGAAACCCTAGCCGACAACCCCGACCTCCTCCACCCCGCTGGCCCAGCCGACAACCCCGACAGCCCTCTACCGAACGCAAGGACCCCTCCTCTCCATTTGAAAACAATGTAAGTTTTAAATTCAAGTTTTATTTATTTTTCTTAATTTAAAAACTGAATTTTATTCGATAGGAAAATTAAAGATAGAATTTTTATTCGATAGGAAAGTTAAAGATATGATTTTTATATGATAAGGAAGTTAAAAATATAATTTTTATCGTATGTAAAGGTTGAAAATATAATTTTCATATTATATAGATAATAAAATATAATCTTTTATATTGTAGAAGATGAAAAATGTGATTTTTATAAAGTAGCAATATAAAAATATAATCTTTATATGGTTATGATAATAAAAATTCAATTTTTAAATTAGAAAAGACAGGATTTTTAAAATATAAAAGACGTGATTTTTAAAATATAAAAGATTAGATTTTTAAAGGAAGAAAGAAGATATTTTTAAATGGAGAAAGGTGAGATTTTTACATATGTAATGGAGTAAAAATATGATTTTTATATATTGAACATCGGAGTAAAAATATGGTTTTTATATATTGAACATCGGAGTAAAAATTCGATTTTTATATATTGAATAGCATAGTAAAAATTCAATTTTTAAATATATGAAGTGATTATAGAAATATGATTTTTAAATTGAGAGTGAACAAATAAAAATGTGACTTTTATTTTAAAGACATCAAAATATAAAAATGTGTGATTTTTATATATGTAGTGGCTACGGGCAAACAAAGATGATAAAAAGGCGAGAATGAAGAAGATTTCTATTAAAGAAGAGTCAGGGTATTGGATAGCTATCGGTGAGAACTTCTCACTCTTCAATTTCTTTTTCTAGTTATATATATATACTAGGATGCAGACGGCGTTTAGTAGCGCCCGACAACCGTCATCCACAGACCATGGATGGCTTGTTTGTTAAATTGTTTGGTTGTGTAGTTGATTAGTCTAATTGGTTTGAATTGAATTGTTTGGTGAAATGGAATGGATTTGATTGATGTGTGAATGGCATGGGCCTTCACTAGACCGGGGATAAAGCTAGGCCTCGTCCCGTTTCTAGTATCGTGCCGTTGTGCCGCCGAAATTTTCTAAAATATGTTAGAAAAATAAAAATATCATTTTCATTTTGTAAATGAACTGAATAAAAATTCATGTGTTAAAATAAAATGTTTTATCGTTAAAAATATAATTTTTAACGTGAAAGTGAATAAATAAATATTTATAAACAAATCGGCCGATTTGTTTATATACACTGATTTGACTGATATTGAATGGGATGATAAATTTTACACATCGCCCAACTGCACAAATAAAAATCTGTGTTTGTTGATTTGAAACCCCACACGGGTGTTGGGATGATATTTGAGTACACTAATCCCAATTATTTAATTGTATGTCGATCGATTGGTCGACAGACTGTGTAAGCGTCGATTATTTATATTTGATGCTTATGCAGTTGTGTGATGCACTTTGGATGATGGTTGATTGTTTATCAATGCTATTATATACATATGTTGTATGGAATCCATATAATTAACGTTATATGGTGATTGATTGGGCCTCATTCCAATCGGGAAAATAATGAATGTTATAAAAGAAAATTCATGTGTTGAATATAAAAATAGTCATGTGTTGACGATGTTCATGTGTTGAGTGAAAAATTTTATACAATGAAATTTACATCTTTATCATATTTAAAATTAGAACTACTTCCCAGTAGAAGTCTAATAAAAAAAATCAAACGATAGATACCATAGTTTTATAAAATATTTTACATAACAAAAATAGTGATGTGTTGAGAGTACTCATGTGTTGAGATTAGTCAGGTGTTGGAAGAAATATAGATTCATGTGTTGAATGGAATAAATATTCATTTGTTGAATAGAATAACAGATTTATTGAAATATATAAAGCCGTGTTGATTAGAGTTGCGCTATTTTGACGTGAACGATATTTATATCGATTATATTCGTTTTTATAATGAATATAGAAAAGAAGTGATTTCAAAATATAACATTTTGAAAATATTATCATTTATATAGTAATGATATAAAATATTCAGTTTTGATTAGAAATTGAATATAGAGTTGAAATGGTTTTGAAAACGAAGTTAAAACGATTTATAAAATACGTTTTAAAAGGAAATTGACGAAATATATATAATATATATATTATATATAAAATGGCCTGAATAGAACGCGCCGCTCCGCGGCAGTTCGTGAATTTCGACCATTGACTTCGAATTGACGTTGCGGGAGATCCGACGGTCGGATTCTCCTAAAACCAGAACCGTTGGGTTCGTATCGAAAAGAGCTTTCCAATGAATATTAGAAATTTGAAATCTAACGGTTGGATTTGGAATTATGTCCAAATCAAATTTGAAAAAGGACGCTGTAAGTGCAGTTCGATAGCCGTTGATGGAAATCGACTGTACGGGCATTGATAAAATTATTAAAAATATTGATAATTTGTGTAAAATCATAATATGTGAATTGGAAAGAACTGGGATGAAGAATTCCACATTTGAAATGATAAAAATAGATTTTTATCGAAATTAACTAGTTTTGAACTAGAATTAAAATCAATTTATTTGTGAAATAAATAAATTGAATTTGAATGTGATTTTAAAAATAATCAATATTCCCAATACGTGAATTGGACTGGAGTTGAATCGAAATTATCTTCGGAATATTTCGATGTTGAATTTCGTGATTATACAGATATTGTTATGAGAATTTGAAAGATATATTTTATATCGTTATTTCCAATACGATATTTGTTGGTTTCAGAATTTGATATTGAATATAAGTCGGTATATTTTCTATTCAGAGCCTTGTATTTAATATCAAATGTGATTTGGGTTTATCGTGAACCGTGTTTTAGAAGACATTGGTTCTTTAACCCAGTTAATTGCAGGATGTTGATTTTTGAAAAGATTAAAACTAAGTGGAGTTTTAATGAATCTTTAATTAGATTAAAAATGTGAATTGATAATTTAAATTATCAAATCTGAAAAGTGATCGAGAGTGGAGTTTCACCAGTTTTTCTCCAAAGCGATAGTTAAATCTTTAATTAGATTTGAACGTGAAATGGTAATTAATTTTACCGATAACACCATGGTGTTAGATATGGAGTATTACCAGTTTTGCTCCATGGGATATATAGGTTGGGATTGGGAAATAAAACAAATAATTACTTCGGTGTGGTTCGCTAATCCCGACTAGTTAGAAATGATATCCAAAGGAAGATCAAAGAATAAATTTAGAAGAATTTATCTTGGAAAAATTAATGGGAACCTTTCCCTAAGAATGTGATTTTGTGAATAAAAGAATATTCTGAATTGGAATGAGGCGTTCATTGTGTTTGTGTAACATTTGTTTACTACATACGTGGGTTATTCAGAAAGACCGGGTTATACCCATTCTGAATAACCGATTCGACGAGATGTCGAAGATGAAGACGGTGGTTGAAGACCGGAAGTCTTCACATCGTTTGGGTGATTACTGATGATCTTGATTGGGCTGTACACCCAAGATGAGGGAAACAGTTGGTGATCGTCCAGACGTACTTGGAGATCGATGGATATGCGAGGAAAGTGCCTCCGGTTTCGTTCAGACCCAGAACGAACTTGTAAATGGATTGTGTGTCTGACATTGGATTTTATTCTGTGTTGATTGATCTCTATTAAATATACATCTGTTTGGCGGTGGAGAATTTATTCTCTTGCTTAACGCCCTTCTCTGAGACGTACGAGCTCAGAGGTTGTATATCGATGGACATCAGTCGCATGGAGTGAATTGCCAATGTGGCACGCGTAAGTGGCAATTGATCAAGGCTTCTGTTGAAAAGCAAAGTCTTGTGGTTGATGATCAAAGCACGGCCTGTGTGGTGTAGCTTTGTGTATAACGTGAATTCGCGAGCCTCACACCTCGGTATGAGTCAAAAACGGGAGACAGACCGCTGGGAGAGCACGACGTTTCTTTCTAGCTAGGGTGGTGTCAGTGACCTACCAGCCCTGACATTTATATACTTTTCACCTGTGTGGTTGTTGGATACGAGGCGCCTCGGATATAGGTCTGTAAGGACCGGGAAACGTGTGTTCAGGAATTGCCAATCCTCAAAAGTAAGAGAGGACCGGCCCAGCCGATTCCAAGGATCATAGTGGGGTCCTGAGGCATTTGCTAGAGTGTCTCGAACGCGGAGAGGAGCTTGCCCCTTGCCTCGACTCATGACGGAAATCCAATTTCCAATACGTGATAATTCGGTTTTAATTGTAGAACTAGTATGGCGACATGATAGATGGTACCCATGCCGCCTATGATTGATATTTATGATTGAAATTGTTTTGACACTATACACTTATAATAGTATCAAATAATGTGTTTTAAACGTATCAAGCATGCTTTGGCTGTTATAAGGTAAAAACCCTATCCTCCGGCTTGCATTGCATTGTGTGATGGGACCTGGGTCTTATAACAGCTTCATTTTTCTTTATTTAGCATTGCGCTGCTTGTTCTATGCACTGGTATTCTTGGGAGGAAACCCGTTCCGTGTTATACGGCGTGGTCCCTTGATTTACCAAACTTTAAAACCAATATTAATAACTGTTTTAGTTCTCACACCAGTCACATGACTGACCTGGAGTTTATTGTTTTAACCTAAACTCTGGGTGCCCCTATTTTCCACACGGGCAGCTAGTAGTTTTGGTTTTGCAGATTTATATTCACAGGGTCCTGATTTACAGCTGGAACGATATCCGGAAAGCTCTGTATCCGTGTATCACTTTCAGTTGTGTTTTGTATATTTTTCCGCTGCTATGTAATTTATTGTAATCTCTGATATTTGTCGAATGTAATTTATTCATTTATACTCTGTATATTCTTGTATCTGATGGAATTGTTGTAATAACAATGAAATGTTCTTCTGTATGCGTTCTATTTTGTCCTGTTCTCAAACGATCAGGGGTTTCGAACGGTCTTAGTCGGTTTAACGATCGATTCAGATCGAGCGAAATTCCTTGCCGTTACAAATTCTTCTTTATAAATGGTTTTGAAAATAATTTTCAGGATGTTTTCAAAACTTTTGCCCAGTCTAGTAACCTTCTGCTCTGATATCAAATGCAACACCCACCCTCTGCTAGGGTCACTCACAAAGGGAATGCACTAGCTTTGGAGGGGTATTATCTAGTAAACAGGAACAAAGATAACACAAGACAGAACATAAATTAAACAGAGTATATAAAGCAGCGGATATAAATTTAACCAAATCTCATTACGTGGAAAATAAAGTCAAAACCTCTTACATTAAAATACCAAGTCATTATTTCATTACATCAAGTTCTAAAGAAGCAAAGTACTTAAAACAACATAAGTCCAATATTATTCCCCAAAAAGAGCATGAGTGCAGCCATAGCATAGCTCAAGACCAAACCGTACATGAGCTGTCAGAAAGCAAGCAAAGTCCAAGCTAAGAGCTAGAGTTTCCTCCCTGAGAACCTGGGGGGGAAACGAAAGAAAAAGAGGTAGAAGAAAACGGGTCAGTCAAAAAGACTGGTAAACCCTAGTGACTATCAGCACAAAAACTAATAAAGTTAACCGGACATGAGAAACTGAGATTAAACATAAAGATAATAACTGGACTGGCATGATAATAAAAGGTAACAAGATAAGAGTGGCATCGCATATACGAGGTTTACTGCACTAACTGTGCTAGTGTCCAAATCCATGTCAAGTATAAATCCAGAAATGATCCCTAAACCCAATAACATGAAATGACCCAATATGGGGTCCAACAGTCCATCCTAATCGATCGGCTTTACTCGTAGTGTATCGGTGTCATACGGCCCAATCGCGGAATGTAGTCACATGTGCTAGGTCCACCCTAGGATGTATCAGGTCCTAGGGTGTCAACCACTGACACAATTCAAGCACGCACAATGTAGTACTACGGGTGCCCATGCCTACTTTTTCAACTCCGGACTAAGTGCACGACCCTAGTCCGCCTGAACCTACACTGGAGCACCTTACTCAGCCGTTATTCTTGGTCGCTTATAATCAGCCCAGTAATCGTGCCCCACCCTGCCTAGTCCCCAGGGTATCGTGATACTTCTAAGTGGGTTACTGCTGAAAGGGACCACGTGGCTAGGATTTCTAATGGGTTAAGTATTGTCATTAAAAAGGTCATGACTTAACCCTACCCAAACATGTATCTAGTTGGTTAAGAATATATACAAGCAGTTCAAGACTTAACCCTATCAAATCGACGTGTCAAATTGGTTAAGTATATTCAAGGGGTCCATGACTTAACCTTACCATGTGGCATTAATTCACTTAACGCACCCCAACCTCTCACATTAGACTTGGTTACGGTTACTGGATGTGCCGGGCGGTTCCGGGCAGATTTACACCATAACCTAGTCTAACCTCGGGTTTAAAGTGCTATATGACAAACTACTCACATTGGGTCCTATTATTCGCAACTACTGGATTTGCCGGGCGGTTCCACGCAGATTTACATTGCAAATTCAACCCAACCTCGAGTTGGCCATTTTCAAGTTATCTAATTGTCATGTCCCAAATTCATGTTTTCAAGCTTATTCTCATGTCAAGTTTTCATGTCATATCATGTCAATTCCATAGCCAATTTTCAAATTTGCCTAATCTACCCAAAACGTATCCCCAACGTACGTGAATTCGCATTAATACAACATGTCAAAAGAGGGAATAACACAAACATGATAGTCATAGAATGGCAAAGGTGTTCACAAGTTAAGCATGATGATTATAACATTACAGGCATATGAAATAGGGTCTTAACATCAACTTGACAAGACATGGTGATAGACATGGTAAAGGATTGACATAAGATAGTACCCCATCAATTGTTTCAACATCACGGGCATGGCAAGATAAAGGTCGTAAAGGGGTTTTAGATTAAACATGAATATATCCAAATCAAGTTCATACTAATATTCCACAAGTCAACATTTAAGATGAATAGATCTGGGGTGTACAAAACTAGATTCAA
Organism: Allium sativum; assembly: GCA_030737875.1. Classification (NCBI taxonomy): domain Eukaryota; kingdom Viridiplantae; phylum Streptophyta; class Magnoliopsida; order Asparagales; family Amaryllidaceae; genus Allium; species Allium sativum. Next base: position 970,984,444 of record CM060915.1, on the reverse strand, counting down.
AATGACAGATTTAAAAGTGATAGTCATAGATCCAAGATATACAATAGTAGATCCAACTTAGTTATCATGTTTAGGCATAATTTCAGTTTACATCGTGTTCAGGTTAAATTTACAGTTTAAATCTAAGAGTGACAAAGGGCTTACAAATCGTAGTCTAGAGAATGAGAAAGCAAAAAGAGTAGAAGCAGAATCTCTAACAAATCCCCAAACCAACGTAGCACTAACAAAGTCCTGAATAGCCTCCTTGTATTCTATCTTCCAGTCAGAACTTCAGCAGCATATGGTCGGACAAGAATGTGATAGAAAGTCTAGGGTCAGGGGCTGTTTATATAGTGTTTAGAGAGTGAATCTGGACAAGCAACGAGACCAGATACATCTGGCTCAAAAACAGGCTAGGTGACCAGGTCGACACCCAAGTTGACTGCCCAATCGACTTGGTCTGGGGGTTCGACTGCCCAGTCGACTCCCTAGTCGACCTGGGTGCTGGCGGGATTTTTCCCGCCTAGCTGTTTGGAGTTGAAATTCAAAATTTTGAACTTGAATTCGAACTGTTTTGAACTCTGGAATTTTCTGAAACTTTGGAGAGCCATATCTTGGTCATACGGACTCCGATTTTCGCAAAGTCGGACTCGTTTTCAAGCATAATTTAGAGACGAACGTAATGGCGTAGCCCGTTTCCCTTGATTCTTATTTTTAAATTTAATTCTACCTTGATTTATAGTTTTAACACGTTATAAAAATACGGGTTGTTACACGATGTCTGTAACTTTGGATCACTATGTGTAGGGAGTACGTGAACGGATTCAGGGCCATAGTGGCTTAGGTACAACTAAAGAGATATAGACCAATGAAGTGGGGTCATTTGTAGAGGTTTGGTCATGACTCCATGTGGTAAGCTTGGTAGTAGCAGTAGTCGTACAAGTCGAACTCCGTCACTACTTCGATGGGTCAAATGATTGACAGTGGTGGACATCGTATGCTTTATGCACCAAGTGAGAGATGTGAGGATGGTTGCTATGGTTGATTTGTTTGCCATCACTATGACATGCACGCCCCCACCCCCGTATTCTTTGCACCGTCTGTTTAGTGGCACCTTAGAGAATTGTATGGTATGTAGTGCTAACTCTTTGGTTGCAGGTCCAGTTTCAGGTATGGTTTAGTATGCCTTTTATTGTTCTGTTTAGCTGCTTATCGCCCATATCAGACTTTTTGTCTGACCCAGAGTTTTATGTCTCTTCTTATTACTCTGGGTGCTCTCACGAGCAGGCTAGAGACAGGTTAGCTGGTGATGCATGAGTAGCCGTACCGGAGACGAGCATGAGGCTTCCACATATGATACATATATAGATATTCTCCCTGTGTCGCTGATAGTCACTACTTCGGGCATTAGTAGTGCACTCTTCCTTTCTTTTGGTTAGATACAGTAATTTGAAAAGTTGTAATAAGCTGTATTTAGACTTTCGCTACTCTGATGTTGATGTTGGTTTTAGTTATCAGCTTATGCACTGTCTCGCCTGTTTTATGTCAAGTACATTATTATTATATTTTGTTCCATGCGCGATGAGACATTCTATAGGTTTTTGATTAGTTCATTCTCTTCTTTTCTTTCTTTGGCGACCTTTCTGTGCTTGTTGGGCATGTGTACAGCGCACTTTCGGAGGAAATGCGGGCTGGTGCGGGGCGGGCCGCCACACTTGGTATCAGAGCTCTAGGTTGCGTAGTTAACCTAGGGAAAGACACCAGGGAGAGATAATACGTATATGAGAGCGTCTATTTTTGATTATTTTGGTTTTCAAAATCTATATATACTATTAGTATAGCTAAGGATGAAGTCGCACTGCACTGACACCACAACGAGGATGGTTAATCGTTTTCTCTTTACAGATTGAACGATGAGCCGATACGCAAGAGGTGTTGGTAGAGGAGCCAATAATGGGAATGCTGCTAACATGAGGACGATGTTTACTGACCTCATGAGAGATATGCTTAGAGATGTTCAGAGGGCGGCTCCCAATGCTGGTAATGGTGGTGGTCCAATAGTGCAGGCGCCTAAGGCCGATTTCGCCAAGCTGAACAAGGATTATACTAGTCTTGGTGAGAAGCCGTTCCACGGAATGGAATCGGCTATGAATGTTCAAGATTGGTTGGATAGCTGCGAGCATATCTTCGAAGATTTGGGTATCGAGGATGCGATGAAAAGAAGGCTAGCATCCCGTCAGCTGCAAGGATGGGCAATGAATTGGTGGAATGCTATAAAGGCAGCTACTCCCAAGGATCAGATTACTTGGGATCAGTTTATGGTTCGCTTTAGCGATAAGTTCATTCCAGTTGCTCAGAAGTCAGTATTGTTTAAGAAATTCTTGGAACTCAAGCAGAATGGCGGAGCTGTCTCGGAGTATATTGCCGAATTCGACACTTTGTCGAAGTTTGGGTTATCACTTATTGATACTGCCGAGAAGAAGAACGAGAAGTTCATAACTGGCTTGGATCAGTACTTGGGGGAAAGGCTTATTAACCACATTGATGAGACGTTTGAATCGATTGTAGGGAAAGCATTGTGGTCAGAGAGTCTTTACCCTAAGTCGAAGACTGAGGTCGCATCTGCAGAGGAGCCAAAGCCGCAAGCAAGCGGTGGATGCAAGAATGGTTCTCAGAATAAGAGAAAGTAGAATCAGACCAAGGATGGCCATAAGAAAAAGAATAAGCAAGATGTTGAGTGCTTCAGCTGTGGTAAGAAGGGCCACTATGCCAAAGAGTGTCGGGCCAAGCCAGCGGATAGGAAGTGCTTCAACTGTGACCAAGTGGGACATCACAAGGACAAGTGTCCGCAACCCCCTAAAGAAAAGCAGATGGTGAAAGCATATGCCCTTAATGCTGTTCCTTCTTGTTAGAATGCCCCAACTGCGGCGGAGAAAGGAAAGAATGTTGTTATTCAAGGTATGCTTTCTGTTTATGATGTTCCTGTTAGAGTTTTGTTTGATACTGGAGCTTCCAGTTCCTTTATATCTAGTGACCTGGTAGATAGGTTGGGATTGGAGCCCGAGATTGTCGATAGGCCTTTAGTAGTGACGAACCCGATTGGTGGTTCAACTAACCTTAGCATGATTTGTCGTAATGTGGTCTTATCGAGTCATGGATGCATGTTTGGTTGTGATTGCTTTGTTTTGGGCTTTACTGGGTTTGGCATTATTTTGGGAGTCTATTGGCTCCAAAGATACGCGGTGGTGGTAGACTCTGAGGGCTTTTTGGTGACAGCTAGAGCGGATGACGGCGGAGGGTAATGTTTGGTGGTCTACCGGTGATGAGGTAATGGCTAGTTTTCTAAATTCCCTCGACATCCCGCATAGTGAGTTGTTAGGTTTGCCCGTGGTTGGCCAGTATCAAGACGTCTTCGAGGAAGTGACCGGGCTTCCACCACACCAAGATATTGAGTTCCGTATTGATTTAGTGAAAGATGCCAGACCTATAGTGATGCCTCTTCGTCGTATGGCACCAAGGGAGCAGCGAGAGCTCGGGGTGCAAGTCAGCGATCTTTTGAAGAAGGGATTTATCAGAAGGAGTGTTTCTGAATGGGGAGCACCAGTTGTGTTTGCTACCAAGGCGGATGTTTCCCTTCGTTTGTGTGTAGACTACCGCGAGTTGAATAAAGTGACGAGGAAGAATAATTATCCTCTACCGCGGATAGATGATTTGTTTGATCAGTTGAGTGGCGCAAGAGTATTCTCTCAGTTGGATCTTGCGACAGCTTTTCATCAGCTTAGAGTGGAAGCTGAGAGTATAGCTAAAACGACATTTCGGACAATGTCTGGATTTTATGAGTGGTTGGTCATGCCATTCGGGCTGACCAATGCCCCAGCATATTTTGTGGATCTTATGAATAGGGTATTCAGAGATCAGTTGAATAAGTTTGTCCTTGTGTTCGTGGATGATATTTTGGTCTATTCGAGGACAGAGGAAGAACACAAGGAACATATAAGAATAGTGATGGAGGTGTTGAGAAAACACCAATTGAAAGCAAAGTTTTCTAAGTGTCACTTCTGGAGGAGGGAAGTGAGATTCTTGGGCCATGTTGTTTCAGAGAATGGTATTGCCGTGGATCCTGCGAAGGTGGCTATGGTACAAGATTGGTCTATGCCCAAGAATGCAATGGACATAAGAAGTTTCTTGGGGTTAGCTGGATATTATCGTAAGTTTATCCAAGACTTCTCCAAGATAGCAGCACCGTTGACTCAGTTGACCAAGAAGAATCAAGCCTTCGTCTGGGACGAAAGGTGCGAGAATGCATTCAAGAGCCTAAAATAAAAGTTGACATGTGCACCAGTGTTAGTCATTCCTAAGGGGAATGAAGAGATGACAGTATATACGGATGCATGTGGCACAGGCTAGGTGGTGTATTGATGCAAGGTGGTGGGTTGTAGCTTATGCAAGCCGACAACTGAAACCGCATGAGAAAAGATACTCTACCCATGATTTGTAATGGGCAGCGATCGTGTTCGCATTGAAGATGTGGAGACATTATCTCTTGGGAGAAAGATTCGAGTTGTTTACCGATCATAAATCGTTAAAGTATCTTTTCTCTCAAAAGGATCTAAATCTCCGACAACAAAGGTGGTTAGAATTCTTAGCTTCCTATGATTTCGATATCGCAAACACACCAGGAAAGGGCAATGCGGTAGCTGATGCATTGATTAGAAGACATGCCAGTTTAGGGGCTATGTTTCTAGAATGGAATCTACTGGAGTACATCGCTGGGTATGATTTCAGACCAAAGTGCGAATTGGATCCAGAAATGTTAGCAAGTTTGACGATCAAACCCAATTTGATTGAGTGGATTGGTTCCAGTCAGAGGAACGATCCTAACCTATTGGAAATCATCTCAAAGTTAGAGATGGGAATCGGCGGAGAGATGAACAAGTATGGGCTTGATCGTGATGGATGGCTTAGAAAGAATGGAAGATTAGTTGTACCCAATGTCAATGGATTGAGAGATGAAGTGCTTAGAGAATGTCATCACTCAAAACTGACTATACACCCCAGTGGTAACAAGATGTACCGAGACATGTAGCAGTCCTACTACAGGGAAGGGATGAAAAGAGACATTGGGAAGTTTATATCCAAATGCATGAACTGCCAGCTAGTTAAAGCTGAGCAAAAGAAGCCTAGTGGTTTGCTACAACCATTAGAAATTCCAGAATGGAAATGGGAACAAGTGTCAATGGATTTCAATGATGGGTTACCAAGGACTAGATCGGGCCATGAAAGCATTTGGGTGATTGTGGATCGATTGACTAAGAGTGCAAGGTTTATACCCGTCAAGTCAAACAGGGCGGCAGCTAAGTTAGCGGAACTGTATATAAAGTGGGTAGTGAGATTTCATGGAATACCCAAAGGCATTATGAGTGACCGAGATCCGTTGTTCACTAGTGGATTTTGGAGGAGCTTACAAGAGGCGTTAGGATCAGAACTACATCTCAGTACCGCGTATCATCCTCAAACCGACGGACAGACAGAGACGGTGAATCGAGTGTTAGACGATCTCTTGAGAGCTTGCATATTGGATTTTGGTGGATCATGGGATGACCATTTGCATCTAGTAGAGTTTGCGTATAATAATAGTTATCAATCCGATATTGGTATGGCTCCGTTTGAAGCTTTGTACGGAAGACCATGCAACTCACCGTCATGTTGGGTAGAAACTGGTGAGAAGTTTGTGCTTGGACCCGATGTGATAAGAGAAACTTCAGACAAGATTAAGGTTATTCAACAGCGAATGAAGGCTGCCCAAGATAAGCAGAAGAGTTATGCTGATAAAAGGAGAAGAGAATTAAAGTTCTCCATTGGCGACTTGGTGTTTATCAAGATTTCTCCGTTGAAGAGCATGATACGATTTGGCAGGAGAGGCAAGTTAGCACCAAGATTAGTTGGTCCATTCCCAGTTCTTGAGCAAATTGGGAATTTGGCATACAAAATCAAATTACCAGAGAAGATGGCAGGAGTTCATAACGTATTTCATGTTTCCCAATTAAGGAAGTTCGTACACGACCCAAATGTTACTATTTCACCTGATCAGTTGGATGATATCGAAGTTGAGCCCGAGGCGGTTAGGAACCGAAAGCCTATGCGTATTGTTGGGAACGATACGAAGCAACTTCGAAGGAAAGCGGTGAAGTTAGTCAAAGTTCAGTGGGGCGAGAATGAGAATGACTGTACTTGGGAGACAGAGGAGAGCATTAGGGAGACGTAGCCAGAACTCTTCACCTGGTAAGATTTTAACTTTGATTTAGTTTTTTCGCATGCTAGGATAGGCTTGTTTTGTTTGTTTTGCATGACTGACTGTTGTATATGGTTGGTAGGCATGTGGGATCCTTTGTATGTTTTGGGTTAAGGAATTTCGGGGACGAAATTTCTTAAGGAGGGGAGAGTGTAACGACCCGCATTCTACGCATCATAGGATCGTAGAATATTTCTGTCTTTCACACACGAAGTTGTATGGTCATGTAACTTTAGGAGACGACTATTGGGGTCATTTCCCATGTTCTTGATTTTTACCGATTTTTAAATGACCGTTTTGCCCCTAGCTGATCTTGTTTTGGCCATAACTTTGATTGGGAAGGAGTTTTGACCTGAAACCACTTCCATTGGCTTCGGTTAATGGTTTACCTTTCCGTAGATTGGTCAAATGTGAAAAACGGGCTTATCATTTGGGAGATATGGCTGAAATAAAGTTTGGAGGGTGAAAAACTGCTTAACCGGGCCAAATGGGGTGATTAGTGAATGGGCCCATAACCCATTTCGGGATTAGGGTTATGAGGAGGCTGAAATGAGTTAGGTTTTCATTCTATTTCAGTTTTCAAGCCGCCACTTACCTCTTCGAAACCCTAACAATGGCCTCCAACCTTTAAAATACCTCCAAATCACTTTCTAACCAAGGATTAGGCTTAGCAACATCAAATCAAGGCGGATTAACACAAGAATCGAGTTAGAGCTGCTGTGTTGCATTGGTATTCGCGCCCAAACAGTAGAGTTTCAGTTCTAAAGGTTTTATTTGTGGCCAAGGTGAGTGATTTGCATAGTTCCTCACTAATTATGGTTAATTAAGGGTAATTAGTGTTGATTAGCGAATTTATACACTAATAAATTCTAGAAAAATATTTATAAATTCTTAAATGATGTTTTAGACCTCTGTTAGAAACTTGGGTTAATTTGGTTAAGTTTTGATAACCCTATCATTAACTATGCTAGAGCATGCTTAAGGGAAAATATGGAATTTTGGGTATGTTTGATCCATTTTACATGCAATGATTATTGTTTTGCTGTTTGTGGATGATTATACATGTTGCTGTGACTGTATGGTATGCTTTGTGATAGCCTAGAAGTGCTAGATTGGTCGAAAACGCCCTCGAATGGCGTAAAACAACCGCTGGAAAAGTTGCAGGAAAATGTGTAGGGTTCCGAATCGGATCGGATCGGGATAGGGGGCTCGGATCGGATGGTGGACTGGGCAGAGAAACCGAATCGGATCAGAACTTCGCACTAAAGGAGACTAGGCAAGAAGGAAGGTCATTTGCTTAGAATTGGAGTTGGACGGGGATCGAATCAGAGAGACCAACAGGTGATCGGATCGGAAGCAAGGGCGTGGGGATCGGATCGGACTAGAACCAGGGAGCGGGATCGGATCGGAGGACCAAGCTTGGAGCTGGAGTTGGAGCGAAGCACTGGATCGGATCGGGACATCTAGGAGGGAGCAACCACCGAACTAGGCATAGGGCATTCGAACCGAACCAGAGCTGGAGGACCAAACCGAGGAGGAATGGAGCACTGATCAAGGCATGAGCCAGGACCACCGAACCGAACCGGGTCGGGACTACCGAACCGAACCAAATGTGTACTTTTACCTCATCGTGACGACTCTTTTGAAGATCAACTCCAATTCGATCAAAACCCGAGATGCAAAGGAAGTCCAAATAGGAAGTAGAACTCAGGATCCAGAGGGGAACCAACGAGTTGACTTCATGAGTTGGGCTTTGCTGCGGGACGTGTGGAAAGGGGCTGTCGATATCTGTAACTTTGGATCACTATGTGTAGGGAGTACGTGAACAGATTCAGGGCCACAGTCGCCTAGGTACGACTAAAGAGCTATAGACCAATGAAGTGGGGTCATTTGTAAAGGTTTAGTCATGACTCCATGTGGTAAGCTTGGTAGTAGCAGTAGTCGTACAAGTCGAACTCCGTCACTACTTCGATGGGTCTAGTGATTGACAGTGGTGGACATTGTATGCTTTACGCACCAAGTGAGAGATGTGAGGATGGTTGCTATGGTTTATTTGTTTGCTATCACTATGACATGCATGCCCCCACCCCCATATTCTTTGCACCGTCTGTTTAGTGGCACCTTAGAGAATTGTACGGTATGTAGTGCTAACTCTTTGGTTGTAGGTTCAGGTATGGTTTAGTATACCTGTTATTGTTCTGTTTAGCTGCTTACTGCTCATACCAGACTTTTTGTCTGACCCAGAGTTTTATGTCTCTTCTTATTACTCTGGGTGCTCTCACGAGCAGACTAGAGACATGTTAGCTGGTGATGCACGAGCAGCCGTACCGGAGACGAGCATGAGGCTTCCACATATGATACATATATAGATATTCTCCCTGTGTCGCTGCTGGTCACTACTTCGGGCATTAGTAGTGCACTCTTCCTTTCTTTTCGTTAGAGACATTAATTTGAAAAGTTGTAATAAGCTGTATTTAGACTTCCGCTACTCTGATGTTGATGTTGGTTTTAGTTATCAGCTTATGCACTGTCTCTCCTGTTTTATGTCAAGTACATTATTATTATATTTTGTTCCATGCGCTGTGAGACATTCTATAGGTTTTTGATCAGTTCATTCTCTTCTTTCCTTTCTTTGGCGACCGTTCTGTGCTAGTTGGGCATATGTACAACGCACTTTCGGAGGAAATGCCGGCTGGTGCGGGGCGGGCCGTCACACCTCCGGTTTCGTTTAGACCCAGAACGAACTTGTAAATGGACTGTGTGTCTGACATTGGATTTTGTTCTATGTGATTGATTTCTATTGAATATATATCTGTTTGGCGGCGGAAAATTTATTCTCTTGCTTAACACCCTTCTCTGAGACGTACGAGCTCAGAGGTTATATATTGATGGATATCAATCGCATGGAGTGAATTGCCTGTTTGGCATGCCTAAGTGGCAAATGATCAAGGCTTTTATTGAAAAGCAAAGTCTTGTGGTTGATGATCAAAGCATGACCTTGGTGGCATAGCTTTGTGTAGCGTTAATTCGCGAGCTTCACACCACGGTTATGAACCAGAAACGGAAGAGGATCTCAGGGAGGGCATGCGTTTCCTTCTAGCTAGGGTGGTGTCAGTGACCTACCAGCCCTGACATTTATATTATTTTCACCTGTGTGGTTGTTGGATTGCGAGGCGCCTCGGATATATCGGTGACTATGCAGAGCCGATGGAGTCATTTGGCTCATTTACGCCCCCAAAGGGCGGGGAAATGTAGTGTTCAGGCATTTTAATCCGCATCGGTGGACCGACCCAGACGATCCAAGGGACGATGCGTTCTGTTCCTGAGACTCAGGCTAGACAGTCTCGAAGCGGCGAGGACGATCCCTTGCCTCGGTTCATAGATGGAAATCCAACTTTCAATACGTGATTTTGCGGTTTTGATTGTAGAACCTATATATGGCGACATAGTGGTATGAGGCACTTATGCTGTCTATGATTGAAATTGTTTTGACACTATACACTTATAGTAATAATGAAATATGAAATTTAGCATATCAAGCATTCTTTGGTTATTATAAGGTAAAATCCTATCCTCCGGCTTGTGTTGCATTGTGTGATGGGACCTGGGTCTTATAATAGCTCCATTGTTCTTTATTTAGCATTGCGTTGTTGTTTTATGCACTGGTATTCTTGGGAGGAAACCCGTTCCGGGTTATATAGCGTGGCCCCTTGATTTACCTAACTTTAAAATAAAGATTAATAACTGTTTTAGTTATCACACCAGTCACATGACTGACCTTGAGTTTATTGTTTTAACCTAAACTCTGGGTGCCCTTATTTTCGACACGGGCAGCTAGTAGTTTTGGTTTTGCAGATTTATATTCACAGGAACCTGGTTTACTGCTGGTATGATATCTGGAAAGCTCTGTATCCATATGTCTTTTTCAGTTGTGTATTGTATTATTTTTCCGCTGTAGTAATGTATTTAAATCTTTGGTATTTTGTCTGATGTATAATATTTATTCATACTCTGTATATTCTTGTATTCTGATGGAATTGTTGTAATTAACAATGAAATATTCTTCTATTTGCGTCCCTATGTGGCTTGTCCTCAATTCAATCTGTGCTTTCCATCATTGGGAATTTCAGGTCGTTTAATTTTGGTATTAGAGCTTTGGTTTACAGACCTCGAGAACAAGACACATTAGAACCATACGAAAGAATTCATCAGAGATTGGATTAGTAATATCCAATGAGAATGACTCGTTAGAGATGGGATCAGTAGCATCCTAGAACGAGTGTGAAGAGTGTTGTTTTAAAAAATAAAAGTGAAAACAAGTTTTGTTTTGAAAATTTAAATCGGTAATTCGTATTTGAATATTATTTTTATATTGAATTTGGAAATCCAGTATATAAAGGTTTTGCGTATACGTCTGATCCTCGTGTATTTGAAGTTTTAATATACTGGACAGATATAGCATCACAATCCATTCGCCCATGGATGTTCTGATGGTGGTTCAAAAGATCATGTAACAACCCGAAAATCTGGGCCAGTTTAAAAATTTTTATTTTGGCGATTTTAGCGAATTTTGATTATTTAAAATGAATTATTTTAAATAATATTGACGAGAAATTTATATTGAATATAATTCGAACGTTTATATTATATACGTCGTCGTTAGAATATAAATAATTATATATAATTACAAATTGAATTGAAAACGATTTCGAAATGAATTGAATTGAAAACGATTTCGAAATGAAACGAATTGAAAACGAATTCAAATTGAATTGAAAACGATTTCGAAATGAAATGAATTGAAAACGAATTCAAATTGAATTGAAAACGATTTCGAAATGAATTGAATTGAAAACGATTTCGAAACGAATTGAAATGAATTCGAATTGAATTGAAATTTGAATTGAATAGAAATGAATTTTGAAACGAATTTATAAAGAAGAATTCAATTTTGATTTGAATTGAAAAGGAAGTTGAAATTGCTTTTGAAACGAATTCAAAACTATTTATATAATTCGTTTTAAATAGAAATCGACGAAGTATATATTATATATATTTTATATATAATATAATGGCCTGAATAGAACGCGCCGCGCCGCGGCAGTTCGCGAATTTCGACCATTTATTTCAAACGGACATTACGGGAGATCCGACCGTCGGATTCTCCTAAAACCGGAACCGTTGGGTTCGTATCGAAAAGAGCTTTCTAACGAATATTAGAAATTTGAAATCTAACGGTTGGATTTGGGATTATGTCCAAATCAAATTCGAAAAAGGTCGGTGTAAGTGCAGTTCGATGGCCGTTGATGGAAATCGACTGTACGGGCCTTGATCAAATTATTAAAAATAGCAATAATTTGTGTAAAATCATAAGAAATGATTTAGAAAGATTTGGGATGAAAAACTCCATATTTGAAAAGATAAAAATAGATTTTTATCGAAATGAACTAGTTTTGAACTAGAATTAAAATTCTATTTATTTTTAAATAAATAAATTGAATTAGAAAAGGGTTTTAAAAATGACCAGAATATCCAATGATTGCATTGGAGTGGATTTGAATCGAAATTGTCTTCGGAATATTTCGATGTTGGGATTCGTGATTATACAGGTGTTGTTATGGAAATTTGAAAGATATATTTGTATCGTTATTTCCAATACGACATTTGTTAATCGTAGAATTTGATATTGAATATAAGCCGATATATTTTCTATTCAGAGCCTTATATTGAATATCAAATGTGATTTGGGTTTGTCGTGAATGGTGTCTTCACTAACACCGTTCTTGAACCCAGTTGAGAAATGATTAAATCTTTTTATTTAGATTTAATGAAGTGTACCAATTAAATAATATTTAATTGGAATTGAATTGATATTGATTTTTGGGTTTATCGTGAACAGTGTTTTAAATAACACTCGTTCTTTAACCCAGTCACAGATTAAAACTAAGTGGAGTTTTAATGAATCTTTAATTAGATTGAAATAATCGAAATGGAGTATCACCAGTTTTACTCCAGGCGATAGTTAAATCTTTAATTAGATTTAAACGTGAAATGGTAATTGAATTTACCGATAACACCGTGGTGTTAGATATGAAGTATGACCAGTTTTACTTCATGGGATTAATAGGTTGGGATTGGGAAATGAAACAAGTGATTACTTCGGTAAGGTTCGTTAATCCCGACTAGTTTTGAATTGATATTCAAAAATAGATTAAAGAATAAATTCAAGAAATTTATCTTGGATAAAATTAATGGGAACATTTCCCTATGAATGTGAAATTTAGAAACTAACTGTCGGTTAGCCAAGCAGAAGGGTTTTCTGGATATTGATCTGATGTTGGTTTCGGCCTTCGGGGTTAATATTTGGGGAATTATTCTCTTGATTAATTTACGGTTAGTGACTAATGAATTGGAATGGGGCGTATGTTGTGTTTGTGTAACACTTATTTAAAATATACGCGAGTTATTCGGAAAGACCGGGTTTATCCCATTCTGAATAACTGATACGACGATAAGTCGAAGATGAAGACGATGGTCGAAGACCGGAGGTTTTCACGTCGTTTGGGTGATAACTGATGATCTTGATTGGGCTGTACACCCAAGAAGATGGAAACAGTTAGTGATCGTCCAGACGTACTTGGAGATCGATGGATATGCGGGGTACTAGGTGCCTCCGGTTTCGTTCAGACCCAGAACGGACTTGTAAATGGACTGTGTGTCTGACATCGGATTTCATTCTGTGTGACTGATATCGGTTGCATAGGATGGTTTGCCTGTGTGGCATGCTAAGATGCAAATGATCAAGGCTTCTGTTGAAAAGCAAAGTCTTGTGGTGATGATCAAAGCACGGCCTTTGTGGCGTAGCTTTGTGTAACGTTTACCTCGCGTGTTTCACACCCGGTATGAACCAAAAACGGGAGACGGACCTCAGGGAGGACTTGCGTTTCTTTCTAGCTAAAAGTGGCGTCAGTGGTTTTACACGCCCTGACGAGTTTGACTTATGTGGTTGTTGCTGTTGCGAGGCGCCTCGGATTGATCGGTCGTTCTCGAACCGATGGAGTCATTCGTTGGCTCGTTTGCACCCCAAAGGACGGGGAGACGTATTGTTCAGGCATAATAATCCACATCGGTGGACCGGCCCTGACGATCCAGGGGGCAGTTGCGGCTGTTCCTGAGACATGGTAGGCTAGATTGTCTCGAATCGGTTGGGGACTATCTTTTGCCTCGGTTCATAGACGGAAATCCAATTTCCAAATACGTGACCTTGCGGTTTTAGTTGTAATCCTATATATGGCGACATAGTGGGATGGGGCGCTCATGCCGCCTATGATTGATACTTATGATTTGAAGTTGTTTTATACACTATGCACTTATATAGTATCAAATGATTTGTTTTAAACGTATCAAGCATTCTTTGGCTGTTATAAGGGAAAACCCTATCCCCCGGCTTGCGTTTGCATTGTGTGATAGGACCTGGGTCTTATAACAGCTTCATTTTTCTTTATTTAGCATTGCGCTGTTGTTTCATGCACTGGTATTCTTGGGAGGAAACCCGTTCCGTGTTATACGGCGTGGTCCCTTGATTTACCTAGTTTTTAAAATAAAGATTAATAACTGTTTTAGTTCTCACACCAGTCACATGACTGACCTGGAGTTTATTGTTTTAACCTAAACTCTGGGTGCCCCTATTTTGACACGGGCAGCTAGTAGTTTTGGTTTTGCAGATTTATATTCACAGGATCCTGGTTTACAGCTGGAACGATATCCGGAAAGCTTTGTATCCGTATATCTCTTCTAGTTGTGTATTGTATTATTTTCCGCTGCTATGTATTTAAATGTAATTTAAATCTCTGATATTTCTGTGTATTATTCATTCATACTCTGTATATTCTTGTATTCTGATGCATTGTTGTAATATACAATGAAATGTTCTTCTGTATGTGTTCTGTTTTGGTTTGTTCTCGAACTATCCGTCGCTTTCCTTTACGGGGAAGTTACGGGTCTTCACAGATCATCAGAATTTATATTCGAGTAACGAAAGTGGGATTTCTATATATTTCCAATTGACTGGTGTGAGAACCAAAACTAGAAAGGGCTATTGTTGTGACTTGGCATCAAAAACATGATTTTATGTATATATATCAAAATTATGAATTTAAAACATTAATTCAGTAATTAATTGATGGTTGCGTTGCGTTGTTTGATTAGTGGTTTGATATTTTTAACCATTTAGGCCAAATTGTATCAAATAGTGAATTGTATTGAAATTTTTTTGCATTTGCATACATATACATGTACTTACATTTAACAGGTCTTAGCAAGGAGGCTAGAGAAGAGGAATAAAATTGTTTGCCCGACAAATAGGTACATATTTATTGTATTTCTTGGGTTTTTGATGATTTTATGAGCCGCTTGGCTGTTTCTTTTTCTTTTGGATTGGTGAGGGCCATGGGAGGCTATTTGAAATATCTCGAAGCTCCCGGTGCGGGGGAGGTTATGACGAAATTTTTCGAAAATTTAGGGTGTTAGCCAAATTTTTGAAAAATTTGAAAAGTTCTTAGAAACTGAAAAGTTGAAGGACTTAAGCCATAATTAAAACAATGGAAGTTGAGTTGGTTTGTTAAACAACTTTCAGCTTCGTTCCTTTTCGGGGATGAAAAGTTTTAAGTGGGGGAGACTGTAACAACCCGGAAATTCTGAGCCAATTTAAAATTTTTATTTTGTCTGTTTTAACGAATTTTGAATATTTAAAATGATTTATTTTATATAATAACATCGAGAAATTTATTTTCGATAGAATTAGAACGTATATATTTATTTGAATTGTCGTTAGAATATAAATATATTATTTTAATTATAAAAGGAATTGAAAATGGCGTGGTAGTTCGAAAATTGGATTTCAAATTTCAAATGAATGTACAGGATTCAAAATAAACCGAATTTTGGCGAAAACAAAAATATTAGAATCTAATTGAAAATATCTTTCTAGTGAATCTGAAAAATTGAAATTTCATAGCGGGAATAAAAAGATATGCCCAGTTGAAAATTCAGAATAGTCGCTATGGAATTCTGGCCCTAAAAAATGGAAATTTTGCAAACGATCTCTGTTTTTGATTAAACCACTTTTGTTGGATCCGGGATGTCAAGTTATTGCTAGATTCTAAAATTCATGGTTTTCTGAATCAATATATGAGCGTGGCGAACTAAAACGTGTTTTGACCAGTTTCAGTTGATTTTAATCGACTGAAAAATGGCCATTTTTCAAACGGTCTCTGAATTTGACGAAATTAGTTTTGTTGGGATCGTATCGTAAATACGAAGCTAGAAATAATTTTTCTGAAATTTTTAGGGTCAGTATGTGACCCTAGTAAAAAGAAATGTGCGTTAAAATTCAATATAAAGAATTATATTTTGATTTTAGCGAAAACAGATCGAAACTGCCAAATTGGCTTACGATACATATCCCATTATGTTCGTAATGAGGGTAATATGCTAGGGACGACAGTCAGTGGGTTCAGTTTCAAGTTCGAAATAAAAAGTTGCTTTTTAGAAAAGGGAAACTCTATTTAAACACAAAATAAGAACACAAAATTGCACACAATGAATCTCAACCACTGGATCCTCCCATGAATTCCACTCTCCCCATAAAGACAAACGAATCCAGCGGTGGAGGGTTTGTAAGTCTCTCTTTGTGTCTAATTGTGTGTCCAAATAGCCGGCCCCTATAAAAAAAATTAAATTAATGTATATATATATATATATATTATTATATAACAACCTTATACTTCCCTTTTCTCGATCAACGCTCAGTAAAGTAAAAGAAGGAAAAATAAAACCCACGATGCCCGAACCCGCTCCCCCATTGCATCCTACCGCCGCGTCCACCGGAGGTTGTCGCGCCTCTGGCGCCACCATCCATGAAGACCGCGCCACCTCCCTCTCTCTTTCCCCCTTCTCGAATCCACCGCGAGACCCCCCCAAATCGATTTAAGGACCGACGCCCTAGACACCCCCTAGCCTGCCACCTCTGCCACCGCCGACTACAGGCCTACCGCCGCCGGTCAGGAGCGCCCTTCCCCCTCCCTCCCCCCCCCCCCCCCCCCCCGGCGAGCCTCCTACACTACCCGTCAAAGACGTGGACTTCCCCCTCCAAATAACAGTAAGTGCCATTATAAAAATGTGATTTTGAAAATAAACATCATATTAAAAATATGATTTTTAATATGAACAGCGTAAGGAAGACTGCGTTGGAATGTCAAGCGAATCTCGACTGTTCTGAAATTCAGAAATAAAACGGGTTGAGTGGATCCCTAAGGTGAGAACTTCTCACTTTTAATTTATTTTCTAGTTGAAATATATACTAGGATTTAGATGGTGCTTAGCAGCACCCAACACCCGTCGTCCACAGACCATGGATGACTTGGTTGTTTGATTGATGTGTTGTGAAAATTTTATTGTGTGATGTGGAATGAATAAAATATTTTATAGTTAAAAATATAATTTTTAACGTGTATATAAAATAAATATTTATAAACAAATCGGACGATTTGTTTATGTACACCCATTTGACTGATATTGATTTGGACGATAAATTTTACACATCGCCCTACTGCACAAATAAAAATCTGTGTTTGTTGATTTGAAACCCCACACGGGTATTGGGATGATATTTGACATGCACTAATCCCGATTGTTTAGTTGTATGTCAATCGATGGGTTGACAGACTGTGTAAGCGTTAATTATTTATATTTAATGCTTATGCAGTTGTGTGGTGCACTCTGGATGATGGTTGATTATTTATTGTTGCTACTATATACATGTGTTGTATAGAATCCATATAATTAACATTATATGGTAATTGATTGGGCTTCATTCCAATTTGGAAAATAAAGAATATTATAAAAGAAAATTCATGTGTTGAATAGAATAAATATTCATGTGTTGGATAAGAGAATATTCGTGTGTTGAATAGAATAAATATTCATGTGTTGGATAAAAGAATATTCATGTGTTGAATAAAATATTTATTCATGTGTTAAAGAAAATATTCATTTGTTGAATAGAATAACGAAGTTATTGAAAGATATAAAGCCGCGTTGATTAGATTTGCGCAATTTTGACGTGAGCGATATTTAGATCGATTTTATTCATTTTTATAATGAATATCGAAAAGGAGTTGATTTTAAAATATAATATTTTGAAAATACTATCATTTATATATCGATGATATGGAATATCCAATTTTGATTTGAAATTGAATATGAAGTTGAAATCATTTTGAAAACGAATTTAAAACGATTTATAAAATACGTTTTGAAAGGAAATCGATGAAATATATATAATATATATATTATATATATAATGGCCTGAATAGAACGCGCGCGCAGCGGAAGTTCGTGAATTTCGACCATTGACTTCGAATGGGTATTACGGGAGATCCGACCGTCGGATTCTCCTAAAGCCGAAACCGTTGGGTTCGTATCGAAAAGAGCTTTCTAATGAATATTAGAGATTTGGAATCTAATGGTTGGATTTGGAATAATGTCCAAATAAAATTTGGAAAAGGTCGCTGTAAGTGCAGTTCGATGGCCGTTGATGGAAATCGACTGTACGGGCCTTGATAAAATAATTAAAAATAGTAATAATTTGTGTAAAATCATAAGAAGTGATTTGTAAAGAATTGGGATGAAAAATTCCATATTTGAAAAGATAAAAATAGTTTTTTATCGAAATGAACTAGTTTTAAACTAAAATTATAATCCATTTATTTTTGAAATAAATAAATTGGATTTGAAAGGGTTTTAAAAGTAACCAGAATTTCCAATAATTGAATTGGAATGGATTTGAATCGAAATTGTCTTTGGAATATTTCGATGTTGGATTTCGTGATTATACAAATATTGTTATGGAAATTTGAAAGATATATTTACATCGTTATTTCCAATACGATATTTGTTGGTCGTAGAATTTGATATTGAATATAAGCCGATATATTTTCTATTCAGAGCATTGTATTTAATATCAAATGTGATTTTGGTTTGTCGTGAATGGTGTCTTCATTAACACTGTTCTTAAACCTAGTTGAGAAAAAGATTAAATCTTTTTATTTATATTTAATGAAGTATACCAATTAAATGGTATTTAACTGGAATTGAATTTGAACTGATTTTTGGGTTTATCGTGAACGGTGTTTTAAATAACACTTGTTCTTTAACCCGATAATTAATGGAATGTGATTTTGGGTTGTCGTGGGCGGTATCTTTAATAATATTGTTCTTAGACCCAATGGAGTTAAGAAAATCAGAAGCTAACTGAAGATTATTTAAGTGAATGGTTTCTTGGGTATTGATCTGAAGTTGGTTTTGGCTTTCGGGGTTAATACTTAGGGAATCGTTCACTTGCTAATTTACGGTTAAAAGGCTGATAGAATGGAATGTGATTTTGGGTTTATCGTGAACCGTGTTTTAAATGACATTGGTTCTTTAACCCAGTTAAAGACAGGATATGATTTCCTAAGTTAAACAATCATTAATATTGATTTTTGGGAAGATTAAAACCAAGTGGGGTTTTAATGAATCTTTAATTAGATTGAAATGATTGAGAATGGAGTATCACCAGTTTTGCTCCAGGCGATAGTTAAATCTTTAATTAGATTTGAACATGAAATGGTAATTGAATTTACCGATAACACCGTGGTGTTAGATATGAAGTATTACCAATTTGGCTTCATGGGATGAATAGGTTGTGGTTGGGAAATTTGACAAATGGTTACTTCGGTAAGGTTCGTTAATCGCGACTAGTTTGGATAAACCATAATTTGGTTTGAATTATTATTCAAAAGAAGATTAAAGAATACATTTAAAGAATTTATCTTTGATAAAATTAATGGGAACCTTTCCCAAAGTATAAGAATATTTGAATAAAAGAATATTCTGAATTGGAATGAGGCGTGTGTTATGTTTGTGTAACACTTGTTTATTATATACGCGAGTTAATCAGAAAGACCGGGTTTATCCCATTATGAATAACTGATTCGACGATGTGTCAAGGATGAAGACAGAGGTCGAAGACCGGAGGTCTTCACATCGTTTGGATAATTACTGATGATCTTGACTGGGCTGTACACCCAAGAGGAGGGAATCAGTTGGTGATCGTCCTGGCGTATTTGGAGATCGATGGATATGCGAGGAACAAGGTGCCTCCGGTTTCATTCAGACCCAGAACGAACTTGTAAATGGACTGTGTTTCTGACATTGGATTTTATTCTGTGTGATTGATTTCTATTAAATATATATCTGTTTGGCGGTAGAGAATTTATTCTCTTGCTTAACGCCCTTCTCTGAGACGTACGAGCTCAGAGATTATATATTGATGGATATCAATCGCATGGTGTGAATAGCCTGTGTGGCATGCCTAAGTGGCAAATGATCAAGGCTTGTGTTGAAAAGCAAAGTCTTTTGGTTGATGATCAAAGCACGACCTTTGTGGCATAGCTTTGTGTAGCGTTAATTCGCGAGCTTCACACCACAGTTGTGAACCAGAAACGGGAGAGGACCTCAGGGAGGGCATGCATTTCCTTCTAGCTAGGGTGGTGTCAGTGACCTATCAGCCTTGACATTTATATTATTTTCACCTGTGTGGTTATTAGATTGCGAGGCGCCTCGGATATATCAGTGACTATGTGGAGCCGATGGAGTCATTTGGCTCATTTACGCCCTAAAGGGCAGGGAAACGCAGTGTTCAGGCATTTTAATCCATATTGGTGGACCGGCCCTGACGATCCAAGGGACGTTGCGTTCTGTTCCTAAGACTCGGGCTAGACAGTCTCGAAGCGGTGAGGATGATCCCTTGCCTCGGTTCATAGATGGAAATCCAACTTTCAATACGTGATTTTACAGTTTTGATTGTAGAACCTATATATGGCGACATAGTGGTATAGGGCACTTATGCCGTCTATGATTGATACTTATGATTGAATTTTTTTGACACTATACACTTATAGTAATAATAAAATATGAAATTTAGCATATCAAGCATTCTTTGGTTATTATAAGGTAAAACCCTATCCTCCGGCTTGTGTTGCATTGTGTGATGGGACCTGGGTCTTATAATAGCTTCATTGTTCTTTATTTAGCATTACGCTGTTGTTTTATGCACTGGTATTCTTGGGAGGAAACCCGTTCCGGGTTATACAATGTGGCCCCTTGATTTACCTAACTTTAAAATAAATATTAATAACTGTTTTAGTTATCACACCAGTCACATGACTGACCTGGAGTTTATTGTTTTAACCTAAACTCTGGGTACCCTTATTTTCGACACGGGCAGCTAGTAGTTTTGGTTTTGTAGATTTATATTCACGGGAACTTGGTTTACTGCTGGAATGATATCCGAAAAGCTCTGTTTCCGTAAATCTTTTTCAATTGTGTATTGTATTATTTTTCCGCTGTAGTAATGTATTTAAATCTCTAGTATTTTGTCTGATGTATAATATTTATTCATACTCTGTATATTCTTGTATTCTGATGGAATTGTTGTAATTAACAATGAAATATTCTTCTGTTTGGGTCCCGATGTAGCTTGTCCTCAATTCAATCCGTGTTTTCCTTCACGGGGAAGTTCGGGTCATTTCAGATTAATTAAAACTTCTAAATCTTTTAACACAATATCCACTTCTTATTTATATGCACTAATATTCTCAAATCACTTCCTTTAAATACGTAGAAAAGTCTCATATAATCGTATCTAATTACCATTTCCAATCATGGTTACAACATTACTTATTATCTTTATTGAGGAAATCGATTCAACTTATCATTCGTAAAACAATCGTTACGAAATCTCCTTTTGTTTCGTTATTTGAAAACAATAACAATCACTTATCCTTTTAGAATGACTCCTTCTAAAACGCATTTCTTTATTTCGAAAATATCATTATATTTTTACAACTCCTTTTATTACCTTGATTATGAAAATATCATTTCATATTTTCTAGTCCATTTTATTTCCGTTACTTTGGAAATATCAATGCATATTTCCTCAGATTATTTTATTTCCTTTAATTTGAAATCTCATTATATCTATTAACAAATTCTTCGAATAACGTCGAATTATTATTATCTCATAATAAATCGCCTGTAACATCTTTAACATTACATTGATATCATCCTCCGATAATCTTGAAGTCGTTCAAGTTGGGGTATTTTAATTACCTCTCAGACCTTAATCAACAACATTCTTATCTTAAGATAGATATGAATTGTAATTCAAAAACCCATATTCATTCTAATTCCAACTAATACCACTTTACTATTTATTTAAATTATGGTTTTATAAAACCTCCTTACTTCTGAAATCTCCTTTTTAAATATACTATTATTACTAAAGTTGTTGATTTAGTAAATGATAAATAAAATATCAACTTTTAAACCTCAGTTTCTTTAAATTGTTTGTTTCATTATTAGGATTTTATTACAAATCCTATTTCTCGTTCTTTTACCAAATTCAATTACAAAATCCTTTTTCTAACCCTTTCAAACATTTCCTTTTTGGAAACCTCCTTTCAAAATTCATCCATTTCTCTTAATGTGATTATTAAATAACATTAATTCAAATTAACGCTGTACTCTACGTCTCCTTGTCAACTCGTTTATACAATTCTAGTATAATATAAACCCTTTTTCATCCCAATTCCTTTACTTAATTCCAACATTTATTTTAAGTCTATCGCATTCGCTTAAAATCACTTTATAAGCTCATTTACCAAATTCGGTTTAAATATAAACCCGTTCATAAATTCACTTTGAAATCCAGTTATATTTTCTTACTTACTTAAATGAACTTCATTTAAGAAAAGATTTCTTTGAATTATTATTAATTTACTTTATCATTAACTGGAATAAATATCCAATCTTTTTTTATTCTTATAAAGTTAAACTATTCGTTAAATGATTTCATTGAATTAAGCACAAACTCATTAATTTTAATAATCAGTTTCCATTAAAATAGTTGACCTAGTCAACTTCAAAACATGATTAACTCGTTGATCAACTCAAACTTGTCTTTTTCATTTAAATTAATTAATAATATGGTTAATTTAAAAAAATCACATTTTTTTCGATTATTAATAAATAAATAATAATTGATTCAATATAATCCATTTTAATTATTATTTAAAACAATTAATCTCAGTTATTAATCGTTACATAAATCCTTGCTTACTTGCTTCGCACACAGCATGTGCTTCGCACACGGCATATTTTTGGTACAAAAATGGTATTTGTGGTTAAAACAATCAATAAATGCGTATGCTTCGCACACGGTACATTTTTGATACAAAAATGGTATTTGTTGTTAAAACAATCATTATATGTGTGTGCTTCACACACGGTATATTCTTGATACAAAATGGTATCTATTGTTAAAACAATCATTATATGTGTGTGCTTCGCACACGGTAAATTTTTGATACAAAAATGGTATTTGTTGTTAAAACAATCATTATATGCGTGTGCTTCACACACGGTAAATTTTTCTTTTTATAAACTTTGATTTAAATTTCTATATTTAGTTATAGAATAATTTTTATAACTTCATTTCTAACGATTCACCTAACGGTAAATCAATCTTTATAAAATGATTATAATTTAAACCATCTACTGTCAATTTCTCAACCAATAATACCTATTGGTTAATATCACAATAACTATTGAATTTGGATTCAATAATAAATCATCCAATCATATTCAGTAAACAATTCATATGATGATAATATAAAATAAGATGAATAATCAATTCAACCGGTAACGGTCAATAAATAACAACAGTTCTAGCACCCAATCAAATTCTGTACGTTTAGATGATAATAAACGTAATCAACAAGGTAAGTTACCTCCATTGGAAATAGTCGTTAAAAATAACGATTTGGTTTGATTAAATTAAACGAACGTTTAATTTAAATCAATTATAAATTATTCAATATATGTGTAAACAATCATCAAATCATTCAACAACAAGCAAACATCGCACACAAATATTTAAACCCGACTTATATAAATATAAGTGGGCAACTAAGTGAGTTAAACTCACCTTGGATTAATTCGTTGATTAACACAGGTTGTTTTAATAAAATCAAACAACCGTCTAATTTTATCAAAAGTCCTGGTAGCTTCTAGTGTTGATCAAACCAGCTCCATCACGTGCTATTCATCAATACGATTCCAACGTGTCTCGTTTGGTTTGATTCTGATAATATAATAGAACGTTATTAATATTTAAGCTATACAATTCAGTTAAATATATTATCTCTTAATTAATTAATTAATTAATTAATTAATTAATTATAAAAATTAGTGTGTTAAGCCAACATTATCCCATTTGATGAAGCTCGATGTGCTAAAAACAGACAAACTCGCTTCCATTCAATAGAACCCTGACACCTTATTGCTTCCCTTACCCTAGTCCACGACACAATTCATTATCTTCAGTTCAAATTAAGTGGGCCGACACCCTTCATGATATATTTCTCTCCTTTTTTTGTCACATTACCTAACAACTACTGTTCATTTCCTCCTTTCCAAAACTTTTTCTTCAACCTGCATGTTTCACGTCTCCCCATTGTTTCCAAAACTTGGGCCAGTGAGTCACTTTCGAACAACTACATACAAAGCTTATTGTGGGAATACAAAGCTTGCAAACCATTCCGGTATACACACGCTCAGCCTCACCTCTGCCACTTCACTGTTCTGACATCACCATATCTCAGCACAACATAAACATCCAACCCACTTCGACGCTAGCTGCTCCGCCGTCCTCTACCTAGAGCGCCACCCTTGTTCAAAGGCCAAACCGTGCCACTCTGCCTCTCATCACCATTCACCACACCTCTTCACGCAACCGCTCAAGCTCGCCACCAGACACCGGAGAGCCACCGCTGTATCCATCACCAACGTTTCCTTCTTCCACGCCTCACCATGCGCATGCAAGCCTTCCACCCTCTCCAAAAGTTGAACTACTTCAACATTAAAAAAAACATAGAAAACCATGCACAAGACGGACGCTACCTCCTACTTTACCCGAGTTCTGAGCCAACCCCCTCTCTATTCACCATCATATGCCAGGTCTATGACACCGTCAGCTGTTGCGCCTCCACGTCGCCGCATGCACTTCACTGCAACCATCCACGCTACTGTCTGAAACGCTGTATCCCATCGACAGTGTGTATTTGTGTGTTGCTTTAGATTTAATAAACATGTAGCTTGGTGATTTAGATTTGCCGAGGGGGAGTTTGTTTTGATTTAATAGGTTGGAGGATGCTGTTCCATCACTGGAAAGCAGAAAAAGTAGAATAGAGCTGAGGTCCTTTTATAATAATAAATAGTGTGGAGGCAAAGTTCTAGAGTATATGATTTCAGCGCTTTAGGGTAGCTGTTGCGTGGGTTAATTCAAAAATATACTTGGTCAACACGGTTTCGATTGTTTTGTCACCACGTATTAGCAAGGTATAGATAGCTGGGTATGTATATAGGCTTACAAGTTGTCTTGTACGTGGATAGTTTGATTTGTGATTGGACAAAAACATGTGCCTATGTATTGTTAAATCGATCAGCTGAGTGTTTAGGTGGGTTGATAATTTATTGTACGCGGATAGAAAAATATGGAATAGCTACTAATGTTGATTAATGTAGGCATGTGCAAATATTCACATCCGAGGTAGGTCAGCCACATTTGCATCTAGGGTAGGCATAGCTATGTCCATGATTTAACATGGCCTGTGCATTTACACTTAGCACTTAAGGTATACATTTTATTTTATTTTTGTTTGTTTTGGGTGCGTTTGGTGCGTTTGGTTTATATGCGCTTAATTTAGTTTATACAGCTGTTTATCGTCCTCCGTTGAATATGCGAATCGTCATCAATTAACTTCAAACACAACGAATCTAGACACACTGCTATGTCTTGACGCTACGGTTTCAATGAAATTAATTTCGTTGAAAACGGATTCCATCTGAATAACGACGTTATTTTAATTTCAATATATTCAACGGTTCATGTTAAAATTTCGCCTACCGTAAAACATCTCCAATTGGCTCCAAACTGGAACTATAGCAATAATTAACCATACGTATTCCAATAAAATTCGTTTCGATGAAAACGGAGGTTGTTTGGGAAATAATATTTTTAACTCTTATATAACATCGATATAATATTATAAATTAAATCCTAAACAATTAAATTTAATAATAATAAATTATTATTATCGAATATATCCAGATAAAATTATATGCAGATAAAATCCAACCAGTATAGATTTACAACTCGATATTAATATTCTCGACTTAAACGATATTCAAATATATAGAAATTCCTTATTAAATAAATTATACAATGTTATAATTTATAAACGATTTCCATAGCGACTATTTCAAAATTTGATTTGGACGTAACGTACAATTTAAAAGATAAATTTCTGATTTTTCTCATTCATTGGAAAATTATCATCAATAAGATCCTAACGTTTCTTGTTTCACTGAATTCCGACTTAAAATGAATTCTGTATAATCAATTGAAGTTCAAAATCCAATATTACGAACTGTCGTGACATTTCAAGCTTTTTTTTATATCAAATATAAATATAAACGTTCAACCGTCATTTAATAAATGAATTCAATATTAAAATACCATCAATATTCCAAATATAATATTTAAACAAATTTAAATTTTCGAATTGAAATAACTAGAAAATCCGGATCGTTACATGTTTTGTATTCGATATATGGATTTATTGGGTGCCTAATGCGGCCCAATAAATTTTTCAGACCCTCCGCGTACAAAGAAGGTTATGGCGAAATTTTTCAGAAATTTAAGGTGTTAGCCAAATTTCAGAGAAATTTGAAAGTTCTTAGAAACTGAAAAGTTGAAGAACTCCAGCCAGAATGAAAGTTGAGTAGGTTGGTTGAACAACTTTCATCTCCATTCATTTTTCGAGGACGACAAAGTTTTAAGTAGGGGAGACTGTAACTACCCGTATTTTCAGAACCTTTTTTTTTAATTAAGCTATTTTGATGAATATGCAAAATAAATTGGTTATTTTGCGAAATAAAATTTGAGAATAATTCTAAAAGTGGTTTTTATATTTTATTTGAATTAAAACAAACCTAGTAAAATTATTCAAATGATCTATAGGTATTGTTTTTGAAAATTTGATTTTCAAAATAGTCACCTCACCCTTAAAAAGTGATTCCATGAGACCAATTTTTTTGGATTCATAATGACATATCATTGTTGAGTTCCAAAATGTGCGTCGAACGGAGAGTGTGTTGTCGTGCATGATAAAACAGTTCGTGGTAAAACTGACGATCAATTTACAAAGGAAGATTATTGAGACGACCTTGGAATTCGATTCCACATTTTTTATGGATTTGTATCATCAAATAATGGTAAGATTCCATGTTCTATGATTTTCAGAATCAGTATGTGGTCTGGCGTGATTTTTAAAGTGAAAAAGGGATGATATTTTGACTTTAAAAAATCGCGGTTTGTGCATACGGACTCGGAATTCGACAAAACCTGTTTCGTTAGATCCTTTATGTCTGAGAGTAGCTGCATGTCAATTTTCATTGAAAACAAGATCCGTAGGTGATCATACGGATTTTTAAACAATGAAAATGAGCGCTATTTGGATATAATAAAATATAAAATTAATATAAAAATAATTAGGGTCCACTATAAATCATCCTTTACACTTCATAACCTAAACCTAATCCCTATTTTTCACGCATCCCCTCTCCCTCTTTCTAAACCTAAAACATGAGAAAAATCAACCTTCTTCCATTTTTTAAAAATCGTACATACCTCCTAAAATCATGAAATAAATATGTACGTGGTCCTCATGAGTTGCTCTTCATTTTGGTATGAATTTGTAGGCTGTATGAAGATGTTTTGTACACTGCGTTTTCATCACTGTGGGTTGCGTGAGTTTTGTGTGTGCTAGGGTTGAGTTTGTGAGAGTATGAACCAACAATACACGTTTTAGTTATTGTTTATGGATTTGTGGCAAGAAATGAAGCTTGTATGTATTGGAAAGGACTGAATGGAATTGAAATGGTATTAATACAAACGGAATTTTCCAATATATGAATTGGAAAGAAATTGAATAGAAATAATCTTTGGAATATTTCAATATTGGATTCCGTGATTATTTGGATATTGTTGAATTTGGAAGATACAGATATCGGTATTCCCGATAGGATATCTGTTAGTTTTAGAATTTGATATTGAATATAAGTTGATTTAATTTCTATTCAGAGCCCTATATTTAATATCAAATTAGATGTTGGATTTGTCATGAATGGTATCTTTAATAATACTGTTCTTAAACCCAGATGTGAAAAGAATAATCTTTTAATTAAGATTTTGTGACGACCCCAAACCCCGTTCGATGGTGGCAAGGGTAATCTTTGGAATATAACACATAAACAGATAACAGCTAAACAGAAATAATTAAATACACCAGATAATGTACAATAGAATACACTGGATAAACATAATCATCAGAGTTACACAGTATACAGGATCCTACTTAGTACAAATACAGTTCAACTGCACATAAATGTCTATAGCGGAAAACAAAACATAATATGTACAATAGGAGATGAACAGCATAAAAAGAGATAAATGATAGAATCCATCTTCAGCTCCATAGCTATGCAGAAAGAGCCTGCTAAAACCTGAATACAAGGCTGCCCGTGTAGAAATAGGGGCACTCGAGTTTGCAAGTGAAACAAACTACGAGTCAGTCATGGGAATGTTATGAGAAATCTACTTAACATATTTTATAATATGGTCAATCACAAGACTATGCCACTTTCACAGAACGGGTTTACTTCATTGGATTGCCAGTGCTTTAAAACAAGTAAATCTTTTAAACATCGCAATGATTTTTGTGAAAATGAAGCCATTATAAGACTATGTTCCCATCACACAATGCAACACAAACCGGAGGATAGAGTTTTACCTTATAATGGCCAAAATATGCTTGATACGAGCGAAACCAATCATTTGATACTATTACTAGTGTTTATATGTTTCAAAAACAATTTCAATCATAACTATCAATCATAGATGGCATGGGTACCATATATCATGTCGCCATATATATATACAATCAAAACTGCACGATGTCGTATTTGGAAATTGGATTTCCATCATGAAACAAGGCAAAAGATAGTCCTTACCGAATTCGAGACAATCTAGCCCATGTCTCAGGATCAATGCTCGAGTGACCCTTGGATCTTTAGGATTGGTCCACCGATGTGGATTAAAATGCTTGAACACTGCGTTTCCCGGCCCTATGGGGCGTAAATGAGCCCGATAACTCCATCGATCCTGGATCGACCAATATGACCGAGGCGCCTCGCTATCCATCATCCACATAAGTAAAATGTCAGGCCGTGTAAAAATAGCGACACCACTCCTAGCTAGAAGAAAACGTATGTCCTCCCTGGAGTCCTCTCCCGTTTCTGGTCCATACCGGGGTGTGAGGCTCGCGAATTAACGTTATACAAAAAGCTATGCCACACAGGATGTGCTCTGATCATCAACCACAATACTTTGCTTTTCAATAGAAGCCTTGATCATCTGCCACTTAGGCATGCCACACAGGCAATTCACTCCATGCGACTAATTTCTATCGATATATAACCCCTGAGCTCGTACGTCTCAAAGAAGGGTATTAAGCAAGAGAATAAATTCTCCACCGCCAAACAGATATATATTTAATAGAGATCAATCAGCACAGAACAAAATCCAATGTCAGACACACAGTCCATTTACAAGCTCGTTCTGGGTCTGAACGAAACCAGAGGCACTTAATACCTCGCACATCCGTACAATCAACAAGTACGTCCGGACGGCTACTACTTCATCCCTTTCAAAGTAGCTACTCCTATCATGAGCATCAGTAGCACCCCTCTATTCGACGTGAAGATCATCGGTCTTGCACTGTCTTCATATCTTCGACTTCTAATTGTCGATCAATTATTTGAAATGAGAATTAACTGGGCCTTTTCAAGTAATTCACGTATATTTAGAATTCAAATCAATTCATTTCACTGGTTAAATTATTCGACATCAATAATTCTGTTCTTTAATGTAATTTTCATGCTAAACACATTCAACCATCAAATATCAAATAAACCGAGCAAATTCAGTTTATTTCCATTCCATATTGTTTATAATATTTTATCACGATTTATTGCTATTTTTATTTATTTAAAAATAGCCAATTCACTCAAACGATGCTTCAGGCCATAACGCGGTCGTGGCGCTGTTTTTATTCAGATTTGATTTACACATATCTGAAAATCTAACCGTTTGATCTTCAAAAAATTTATATCATTAGAAAGATCTTTTCAAAATGAATCCAAAGGTTCTAGTTTTGGGAAAATCTGATGGTCGGATCTCCTAGTGCAATCGTTTAAAGTTACGATTTCAAAATACGAACTGCAACGTCGTTGTTTGATTTAATTTAATTATATTTATATATAATTAAAAATATAATCGATTCTGGCGCTGTTTTTCTTCAGATTTGAATCAAACATTCCAGACCATCCAACTGTCGGATCTTTACAAAGTGGGTATCGTTGGAAAGATATTTCCAAAGCGAACCCAATGGTTTCGGTTTCGGAAAAATCCGATGGTCGGATCTCCCGCACTAATCATTTGAAATCACGCTTTCAAAATACGAGCTGCAGCTTCTCTATTCGATTTATTTTAATTATATTTATTTATATATATATATAAATATAACTCATTCTTCAATTTCAAAACCATATTCACTTCATATATTTGATAAAAGTGATATTTTTATCCAGTAGATATTTATTTTAACACATCACTATTTTTAACAATTCATATTTTGTATAAAAATGATATTTTTAGCGAACAAAAATATCTTTCAACGCATGACTATTTTATTTAGTTCATCCACCGGTTAAAAATAATATTCATAGCAAACAAATATTTATTTCAACACTTGTGTATTTTTAGCGAGTCGTTTACATGATAAAAATGATATTTTTATCATCAAAAATATTTATTCAACACATGAATATTTTTAGCACTTCATATTCACAATAAAAATGTAGATTTTATTGTTCAATCTATACATTCAACACATGAATGTTTTCGACTTCACGCATACGATAAAAATATGATTTTTATCGTTCTAATCCTTTATTCAACACATGAATGTTTTCTATAGTTTATATATATAATAAAAATGTGATTTTTATTGTTAAAACAATTTATTTCAAAACACGATTATTTTATATAGTTCATACATAAGGTAAAAATGTTATTTTTGGTGTTAAAAACAATTTATTTAAAATACTAATATTTTATATAGTCTATATATATAATAAAAATGTTATTTTTATCTTTCAAAGAATTTATTCAACACACGAATTGCTATTCAACACATGAATTTCTATTCAACACATGAATATAGTTTCAACACATGAAAATAATTCTAACACATGAATATTATTGAAAATTTCGGCAGCATAACAGTAGGGTAGTTAAAACCGGCACCGTCCCGAGTACGGCTCCTCGCTCTACCTTGAAACCTCGCGGTTTTTGACAACGGGGATTTTCAATATCTAGTTCGTATGCAAATGAATTTTTCCATATACTAATCCTATTGGGATTTCAACCACAATCAATCATTTCAAATCAACCATTCATGATATTCACCAAATTTCACATCAACCAATAATCCAAACAATATCACAACCAATATATATATCGTCCATTGTCTGTGGACGAGGGAAGTGTGTATATATATATAGATATAGATATACATATATAAATATATTTTGATTTCATTTCAATATCATTTCAACGCATATATCATTTTTACAACGCATATATAACTTATACATCGAACATACAACTTATACAACACTTATACATGAGGTGTACAACGCTTATATAACTCATACATCGACTATATAATTTATACATCGTTGTTTCCATACATTTATAATTCAGAAATCTCACATTGGTTTGTTGCTTTGCTAAAAATCGTAAAGAGCTCAGAAAATATCCAGTCTCTTCTAGAATGTAGAAGACGTCCGCACAAGTCCACTGTCTCTTGTTTCACTGAATTTCAACCGCAAACGAAAAAGATATGATTTTTATTCTAAAATCATCGTTTGCAACGGTTTTAAGTGTTTAAACCAATTCCAAATATTTCAGCTGTACCTTTCAGAGTTGGTTAAAAACTAGGTTTGAGTTTTTCTTGAAATCCGCGCTTCAGGGTGATCGGCTAGCGCTACCTCGTAGAGCTTCGAGAGAGCTTCACAACCGTGGTAGGTTTGCCTAACTCGACGGGGTGTACGGGTCTCGGTTACGGCTCAAAAGCCATGACTTCGGAGATGCGATTCTTCACGAATACCGAACTAGAGAATTCGAGACTGGTATAGATTTGTAGATCGTGGAAATCTCTTCAAATCCACCTTTGAATCACTCGATTTCGCTGAGAGATGGAAGAGAAATCGAAGAGAGAAGAATTAAAGCTTTTCCATCGTCGCCTGGGCGTTTTCGGGGAGAGAGAAGCGGGGTTGTCGAGTTGTAATTGGCCAATGGGGTTTTTCTTTATTTATATATTTTTAAAAATTCCAAAATACCACTCTTTACATACTAGCTCCAATCCAAACCCAACGACTGTCGTCCCTAGCTAAATACTCACATTTCGAACACAATGGGATATGTTTCGTAGGCCCATTCGACTGTTTCAGTCAGTTTTTCTTCAAATTAAAATATAAAACATTCAATATTTGTTTTGAACGT
Organism: Allium sativum; assembly: GCA_030737875.1. Classification (NCBI taxonomy): domain Eukaryota; kingdom Viridiplantae; phylum Streptophyta; class Magnoliopsida; order Asparagales; family Amaryllidaceae; genus Allium; species Allium sativum. The sequence continues at coordinate 970,952,321 of CM060915.1, read as the reverse complement.
ACAATTCAATTTGTTGGGGCAACATACTGATCCCAAAAATTCCAGAAAAATAAATCTAGCTATGTTTTGACGATACGGTCCCAACAAAACTAGTTTCATCGAATTCTGAGAGCGTTTGAAAAATGGCCATTTTCTGGTCGATCCAATTTAACTGAAATCAACAAAACACATTTTCCTTCGCCACGCTCACATATTAACTTCAAAAATTATGGAATTTAAAATTTAGCAATAATTTGACATCCCCGATCCAACAAAAGTGGTTTTATCGAATTCTGAGGTTGTTTGCACAATGGCTATTTTCAAGGGCTATATATATTCTATAGCGACCTTTCTGAAAATTCATTTTGCCATAACTTTTGACTCCCGCTATGAATCTTCGATTTTCCAGATTCGCAAGAAAGATATTCATAAATAGATTTAAATATTTTTGGTCACTAAAATCCATTTTATTTTGCACCCGGTACAGTCAGTCAAAGTTTGAATTCCAAATTTGAAACTGCCACGCCATTTCAGGCCTTGTTTATAATTTAAAATAATTATATTTATTTTCAAACATCGATTCAAACATACTTTTCATCGCTATTATTTAAAATAATTTATTTTAAATATTTAAAATCCACTAAAGTAGCCAAATTAAAAATTTTAAACTGGCTCAGATTTTCCGGGTTGTTACAGATTTAAGGAAATTTTCCAATTAATAAATAAAATTGGAATAAAAAGGGAAGATGAATTTAGGTTTATTGTGAACTGTGTTTTAAACGACATTAGTTCTTTAACCCGAATTAAATAGAAGATGATTTTGGGTTTATTGTGAATGGTGTTTTAAACAACATTCGTTCTTTAACCCAGTTAAAGACATGATTAATTTCCTAAAAGATTGAATAATCATTAAGTAACGATTTTTGAGATCAAAACTAAACGAAGTTTTAATGAATCTTTAATTAGATTGAAATGTGATAATTAAATTTATCAAATTCAAGAAATGTCCGAAATGGAGTTTCACCAGTTTTATTCCATGTGATAGTTAAATCTTTAATTAAATTTGAACGAAATGGTAATTAATTTTATCGATAATACAATGGGTGTTAGATATGGAGTACTACCTGTTTTGCTCCATGGGATGAATAGGTAGAGATTAGGATAATAAAATGAATGATTACTTTGGTAAGGCTTGTTAATCCCGACTAGTTGATAAACCTTAATCTGGTTTAGTTGTGAAAAGATAATAAAAAATATTTTGAAATGATTTCTAAGAATATTTGAATAAAAGAATATTTTGGATTGGGATGTAGCGTATGATGTGTTTTTATAGCACTTGATTATAAGATATGTGAGTTATTCAGAAATACCAAGCTTAACAAATTCTGAATAACTGATACGACGACTAAAAAGTCAAAGATTTGAAGACGTTGGTTGAAAACCGGAGATCTTTACATCGTTTGGATGATTAATGATGTCTTGATTGGGTTGTACACCCAAGATGAGGTAATAAGTGGTGATCATCTAGACGTACTTGGAGATCGACCGGATATGTGAGGGCCTCTCTCATGTATTGGACATATGGGACGAGGAATAAGGTTTCTCCGGCTTCGTTCAGACCAAGAACGGATTTGCAAATAGGTTGTATGTTTGACATTGTATTTCACATGGTATTCATTGATCTCTGATAAATATATATCTGTTTGGTGGCGGAGAATTTATTTGCTTGCTTAACACCCTTCTCTAAGACGTACGAGTTTAGAGATTATATATTGGTGAAAATAATGGTATGGTATGGATTGACAATGTGGCATGCTGAGTTACATGGATGAAGGCTTTTGTTGAGAAGTAGAGACTTGTGATTGATGATCAAAGCACAACTTTAAATAGCGCAACTTTGTGTATAACATTAATTCGTGAGCATCACACCCGAATGTGAACCAGAAACGAGAGAGGACTGCCGGGAGGACATGCGTTTCCTTCTAGCTAGGAGTGATGTCATGGTATGGAGCCCAGACATTTTACTTATTTGGATGATGGATAGCGAGGCACCTTGGATTTGGGTCTCCGTTGGCCCTTGATGATCGAAATATAGACCAAGATTGCAGTCCAAAAGGACCTGGAAACGCATTATTCAGGAATTGCCAATCCACAAACGTAAGAGTGGACCGACCTTGCCACTCCAGGTGCATTTGCGCGTGATTCCTGAGGAATCTGCTATAGTGTCTCTTAATTCGGATGTGGACGATCCCTTGCCTCGGTTCATAGATGGAAATCCAGTTTCCAATACGCGACTTTCGGTTTTTGTTGTAAACCTATATGGAGACATAGTAGGATGTGGTACTATGCCATCTATAATTGATATATGTATATTAGAAGTTGATTTCTTCACTTATAGTAATAATAAAAGATTAATTTCACGTATCATGCAAGTTTAGCCATTATAAGGTAAATCTCTATCCTCTGTTTTTTGTTTGCAGAGATGACACCTGAGTCTTATAAATGCGTCATTTTTCCTTTTAGCATTGCGTTGTTTGTTTTATTGTATTCTTGGGAGAAAACCCGTTCCGTGTTATATGACATGGTCCTTTGATTTACCCAACATTAAAATCAAGTTAATAACTGTTTTAGTTCTCACACCAGTCCAATGACGGACTCGGTGTTTATTGTTTCCACCTAAACTCTGGATTCCCATATTTTCCACATGGGCAGCTACTAGTTTGGTTTTGAAGATATTTAGTTTCACAGGATCCTGGATTACGGCTGGAGTTATATTTGAAATGCTTTGTATCCGTGTATTTCTTTCAGTTGTGGTAGTTGATGTTTTACGCTGCACATTATGTTTATGTATTTAAATGTAATTTAAATCTCTTATATTTTTTTGCTGTAAATTATTATTTGGACTCTGATATCTTGTACTCTGATGTAAATTGTTGTAATGGCAATGAAATGTTCTCATGTTTGTGTTTTGATGAGTCATGTTCTCAAATCAATCCGCCTTCTTGTTCAGTTTAGGCCAGCCGGGAAGTTCGGGTTGTCACAGTTGGTATCAGAGCTTTGGTTTACAAAGCTTGAGAACAAGACACATTAAAACCATACGAAAGAATTCATCAGAGATAGGATTAGTAATATCCTATAAGAATAACTCATTAGAGATAGGGTTAGTAATACCCTAGAATGAGTTTGAAGAGTGTTATTTATTAAAAACGAATTTAGTTTTGAAAATCATATCTCATTATACGTATTTGAGTATTTTATTTGGTATTGAATTTAGACTACTGAGTATAATAATATTTTGCATATACGCCTAACTAGCATATGGACGAAGTCTCATATATACTAGGCAGATATAGAATGACACTCTAGTCGCCTGGACATGATCCTAATGATTACTATATTATCATCAGTATTTATGTTCGAGTTTCGAAAGTGGGATGTCTATATATTTCCAATTGACTGGTGTGAGAACCAAAACTTAGTTAGAGTTTATTGTTTGTGATTTGGCATTGAATATTTTTTTTTTAGAATATATAAAAGTTATGCATTTGGAAATTTAATTAACAAATTGATTGCTGGTAGTGATGGTTGATAATTAATTTAACCAATAAAAATATTGGAATGATAAAACCAATATGATAATGAATGATAAATAATGCCAAATCAATTATAATGCAGAGATGAATTGGAAATTTAGTTCGAATTGGATTTATATACGTAGATGTACATATATATTGAGCAGGTTATGGATTTACAATTGAGTAGAGAATTAAATTGCGTGCCCGACAAACAGGTACATCTTAATGAGTTTGTTACGCAATTTTATTTGTTATATAACTACTTTGAGTGATTTCGATGCGCTATGATGGTTATTCTGTGTGAAATTAACACGTATACCATAGGATAGTAACAATAAATTATGGACGACACCGCATAATATACTACTGAAGATGGCATAGCATAACATATTCCATATAACCATTTGGTGCTTATGTGATGAGGTTTGGATTACCATATAAGCGAGATTCTTGTATGGCGAGGACTGAATTACAGGCTGAACTGAAGACCGATTATCAAATTAATAACCTATAATGGTAAATCGTAGGATTTAATAACAAACCCTATACAGGGCTGGAGATGACAAAAATACACACACGAACGTCTCTCTCTTTTTAGTTACCGTACGTGGGTTTAAGGGGGGAGCAGGGATTATAAATTATTACGGGTGTGCACATTTGTTTTGTATGCGATATATGGATTTATTGGGTGCCTAATACGACCCAATAAATTTTTCAGATATTCCCCATACAAAGGAGGTTATGGCGAAACTTTTCAGAAATTTAGGGTGTTAGCCAAATTTTAGAGAAATTTGAAAGTTCTTAGAAACTTAAAAGTTGAAGAGCTCAAGCCAGAATGAAAGTTGAGTAGGTTAATTAAACAACTTTCATCTCCGTTCCTTTTTCGAGAATGAAAAAGTTTTAAGTGGGGGAGATTGTAACAACTTGTATTTTCAGAACTAAATTAATTCTCTTTAAATTAAGCTATTTTGATGAATATGCAAAATAAATAGGTTATTTTGCGAAATAAAATTTGAGAACAATTTTAAAAGTGGTTTTTATATTTTATTTGAATTAAAACAAAACCAGTAAAATTATTCAAATGATTTACAAGTTTTGTTTTTGAAAATTTGATTTTCAAAATCGTCATCTCATCCTTAAAAAGTGAAATTTTGCTAGGAAGCTCAGAATTCGACGAGACCAATTTTTTTGGATTTATAATGACAATTCATTTTTGAATTCCAAAATGCGCATCGAACAGAGTCAGTGTGTGGTCGTGTGCGATAAAACAGTTCAGGGTAAAATTGACGATCAATTTGTAAAGGAACATTATTGGGACGACCTCGCAATTCGATTCTAATTTTTTTTGGATCCGTATCATCAAATAATGGTAAGGTTCCAAGTTCCATGATTTTTAGACTCAGTATGTGGCCAGGCATGATTTTTAAAGTGAAAAACAGACAATATTTTGAATTTAAAAATTCATTGTTTGTGCATACGAGCTCGGAATTCGACGAAACCAATTTTGTTAGATCCGTAGTGTCAGAGAGTAGCTGCATATCAATTTTCATTGAAAACAAGATTCATAGGTAATCACACAAATTTTTAAACGGTGAAAATGAGTGATATTTGGGTATAATAAAATATAAATTTAATATAAAAATAATTAGGGTCCACTATAAATCATTCTTTACACTTCATTACCTAAACCTAATCCCTTACTTTTCACGCAGCCCCTCTCCCTCTTTCTAAACCTAAAACATGAGATAAATCTATATTCTTCCATTTTTTAAAAATCATACATACCTCCTAAAATCATGAAATATATATATACATGGTCCTCATGAGTTGCTCTTCGTTTTGGTGTGAGTTTTGGGGTTGTTTTTATATGTTTTGGGCGCTGCATTTTCATCACCTTGGGTTACGTTAGTTTTGTGTGTGCTAAGGTTGAGATTTGTGAGAGTATGAAGCAACAATACACGTTTTAGTTATTGTTTATGGATTTGTGGAAAGAAATGAAGCTTGTACACAAAATTTGAGAGGAGTCCATGAGAATTTATGTCGAGCCATGCACTGTATACATGCGTTTTACAGTGGAGGATGGATTTTTCATGGCAATCTCGAGTTGGAGACGATGGTGTTAGAATCGAAGAATGTTCGAAGAGAAGAACAACGGCGTATGTGGCATTTGATTTCATTGAAAATTGAAAGAGGGAGAGTGGTCGAAAGGAATGGCTATGGGAGGGAGTTTGCAGCAGGTCATGGTAGGAAGAAAGGGGTTAGAGGAGTGATTGGTAAGAAATTAAGGTAATTAATTGGTAATTTGTTAAGTTGATGACTATATATGTACATAGAAACTTGTAAAATGCATAACTTTCTCATATGAAATCGAAATTCAGCAAAACTGAATCCGTTGGAACTGTATTGACGAGAGTTTCGCAATGAAATGGATTTAGACTGATTTGGACATCATATATGGTCTGAAAAGCCAAAAAGGTCACATTCTGTGACAACAAGGAGTTTCGCTCGATCTGAATCAGTCGCTAGACCGACCAAGACCGTTCGAAACCCCTGATTGCTTTGAGAACACGACAAATCATAACGTAGGCGGAAGGACATTTCATTGTATATTACAACAATTCCATCAGAATACAAGAATACACAAAGTATAAAACAATACTACACATTTATCAAATATCAGAGATTACAATAAATTACATAGCAGCGGAAAATTGTACAAAATGCAACTGAAGGAGATATACGGATACAACGCTTTCCGGATATCATTCCAGCTGTAAACCAAGATCCTGTGAATATAAATCTGCAAAACCGAAACTACTAGCTGCCAGTGTCAAAATAAGGGAACCCAGAGTTTAGGTTAAAACAATAAACTCCAGGTCAGTCATGGGACTGGTGTGAGAACTAAAACAGTTATTAATCTTTATTTTTAAAGTTAGCCAAATCAAGGGACCACGCCGTATAACACGGAACGGGTTTCCTCCCAAGAATACCAGTGCATAAAATAAACAGCGCAATGCTAAATAGAGACAAATGAAGCTATTATAAGACCTAGGTCCTATCACATAATGCAACGCAAGCCGGGGGATAGGGTTTTCCCTTATAATAGCCAAACATGCTTGGTACATTTAAAACAAATCATTTGATACTATTATAAGTGTATAGTGTCAAAACAATTTCAAATCATAAGTATCAATCCTATACGGCATGGGTACCATATATCATGTCGCCATACTAGGCTCTACAATTAAAACCGCAAATGTCACGTATGTGGAAATTGGATTTCCGTCTGTGAACCGAGGCAAAAGATAGTCCTCTACTGATTCGAAACTCTCTAGCCCGAGCCTCAGGTCAGAGCTCGAGTGACCTTGGAGCGACAGGGCCGGTCCACCGATGTGGATTAGACGAAATCCTAAACACTACATTTCCCCGCCCTTTGGGGCGTAAGTCTGGTCCGTCTGCCGACCAGAATGCATCGGCCGAAACCGATATAACCGAGGCGCCTCGCAACAGAAACAACCACATAAGTCAAACTCGTCATGGCATGTAAAACCACTGACGCCACTTCTAACTAGAAAGAAACGCATGTCCTCCCAAGGTCCTCTCCCGTTTTTGGTTCACCACCGGGGTGTGAGGCTCGCGAATCAACGTTACACAAAGCTATGCCACACAGGCGGTGCTTTGATCATCACCACAAGACTTTGCTTTTCAACAGAAGCCCTTGATCATTTGCATCTTAGCATGCCACACAGGCAAACCATTCTATGTAACCGATATCAGTCACACAGAATGAAATCCGATGTCAGACACACAGTCCATTTACAAGTCCGTTCTGGGTCTGAACGAAACCGGAGGCACCTATTACCCCGCATACCCATCGATCTCCAAATACGTCTGGACGACCACCAACTGATTCCCTCCTCTTGGGTGTATGGCCCAATCAAGATCATCAGTAATTATCCAAACGACGTGAAGACCTCCGGTCTTCGACCATCATCTTCATCTTCGACTTATCGTCGTATCAGTTATTCAGAATGGGATAAACCCGGTCTTTCTGAATAACTCGCGTATATAATAAATACGTGTTACACAAACACAACATACGCCTCATTCCAATTAATCAGTCACTAACCGCAAATTAGCAAGAGAATAATTCCCCAAACATTAACCCCGAAGGCCGAAACCAACATCAGATCAATATCCAGGAAACCGTTCCTCTTAGCCAACCTACAGTTAGTTTCTAAATTTCACATTCTTAGGGAAAGGTTCCCATTAATTTTATCAAAGATAAATCCTTTTAAATTTATTCTTTAATCTTCCTTTGAATATCACTTCGAACTAGTCGGGATTAACGAACCTTACCGAAGTAATCATTTGTTTTAATTTCCCAATCCCAACCTATTAATCCCATAAAGTAAAACTAGTCATACTTCATATCTAACAACACAGTGTTATCGGTAAATTCAATTACCATTTCACGTTCAAATCTAATTAAAGATTTAACTATCGCCTGGAGCAAAACTGGTGATACTCCATTCTCGATCTCTTCAATCTAATTAAAGATTCATTAAAACTCCACTTAGTTTTAATCTTCAATTGGGTAAAAGAATCAGTGTCATTTAAAACACGGTTCACGATAAACCCCAAAATCACTTTACATTTCAATCAGCCCCTAACCGTAGATTAGCAAGTGAGCAATTTCCTAAGTATTAACCCCGAAGGCCGAAACCAACATCAGATCAATACCCCAGAAACCATTCAACTTAACTAATCCCCAGTTAGTTTCTGATTTTTTTAACTCCTTTAGGTCTAAGAACAGTATTATTGAAGATACCGTTCACGATAACCCAAAATCACATTCCATTAATTATCGGGTTAAAGATAAGTGTTATTTAAAACATTGTTCACGATAAACCCAAAAATCAATACCAATTCAATTCCAATTAAATATTATTTAATTGGTACACTTCATTAAATCTAAATAAAAAGATTTAATATTTTTCTCAACTGGGTTCAAGGACAGTGTTAATGAAGACACCATTCACGACAAACCCAAATCACATTTGATATTAAACACAAGGCTCTGAATAGAAAATATATCGGCTTATATTCAATATCAAATTCTACGACCAACAAATATCGTATTGGAAATAATGATATAAATATATCTTTCAAATTTCCATAACAATATCTGTGTAATCACGAAATCCAACATCGATATAATCCAAAGACAATTTCGATTCAAATCTATTCCAATTCAATTATTGGAAATAATGGTTACTTTTAAAACCTTTTTCAAATCCAATTTATTTAAAAATAAATAGAATTTTAATTCTAGTTCAAAACTAGTTCATTTCGATAAAAATCTATTTTTATCTTTTCAAATATGGAGTTCTTCATCCCGATTCTTCCCAAATCATTTCTTATGATTTTACACAAATTATTACTATTTTAATAATTTTATCAAGGCCCGTACAGTCGATTTCCATCAATGGCCATCGAACTGCACTTACATCGACCTTTTCCAAATTTGATTTGGACATAATTCCAAATCCAACCGTTAGATTTTAATTTTTAATATTCGTTAGAAAGCTCTTTTCGATACGAACCCAACAGTTCCGGTTTTAGGAGAATCCGACGGTCGGATCTCCCGCCACGTCAATTCGAAGTCAATGGTCGAAATTCGCGAACTTCCGCAGTGCGGCACGTTATATTCAGGCCATTATATATATAATATATATATTATATATATTTCATCGATTTCCTTTTAAAACGTATTTTATAAATTGTTTGAATTCATTTTCGAAACGATTTCAACTTCATTTCAAATTCAAATCAAAATTACATTTTTCCTTATGAATGCGTTTTAAATTCATTTCAAATTGATTTCAATTCAAAATCTATATTTAATTCAATTCGTTTTCAATTCAATTTCGATTCGAATTCATTTCTATTCAATTTCAATTCGAATTCATTTCTATTCAATTTCAATTAGAATTCAAATTCATTTTCAAAATATTCAATTTTGAAATCACCTTTCAATATTCATTATAAAACGAATACAATCGATAAACATATCGATTACATCAAAATGGCGTCAATCTAATCAACACGGCTTCATATATTTCTATTTTCAAATATTCTACTTCAAATATTTCTTTTCAAATATTTCTATTTCAAATATTTCTTTTTCAAATATTTCTATTTCAAAACTGGAATGAGGCCCAATCAATTACCATAGATTTTATTTCTATGGATTTCCATACAACGCATGTATATATCCATAATGACAAATATTCAACCATCATCCAAAGTGCATTCTACACTGTATAAGCATCAAATATAATTATTCAACGCTCTTAACAGTCTGTCAATCAATCGATCGACATACAACTAATTATTGGGATTAGTGTATGTCATATATCACCTCAATACCTGTGTGGGGTTTTCAAACAACCAAACACAGATTTTATTTGTGCAATTGGGTGATGTGTAAAATTTATCGTCCCAATCAATATCAGTCAAATGTGTGTATATAAACAAGTCGTTCGATTTGTTTATATTTATTTCATTTCAAATACACGTTAAAAATTCTATGTTCAACTATAAAATATTTGAACTATATAAATATTTTATTTTCATGTCACATCACATCACACAATCAACTACACATCAAGATCAAACAAACAAACAAACAAGCCGTCCATGGTCTGTGAACGACGGGTGTCGGGTGCTACTAAACACCGTCTGCATCCTAGTATATATTTTAACTATAAATAAAGTTAAAAGTGAGAAGATCTCACAGAGGGTTCCACTCCGCCGTGCTTTGCTTTTGAACTGCTGAATCGACTGAATCTATTTGAAATTCCAATGCAGTTCTTTTCACGCTGTTCAAATAAAAATTATATTTTTATCACTTCATTCAATAAATAAAAATCGTATTTTTATTTCTTCTTCATATATATTTTCGACGCTTCATTCTATATAAAAATTATATTTTTATATTTCTACTTCATATATAAAGATCGAATTTTTATTTCATCGCTATAAATTTACATTTTTATTTCAACATATCTGTAATAAAAAACAGAATTTTATTTCGCTACATATAAAAAGATAATATTTTTACTATCTATATAATATAAAAATCATATTTCTATTCTTCTACTTTATAAAAATCATATTTTTTTATTCTTTCTATATTATAAAAATCATATTTTTATAATCCCTACTAGATAAAAATCATATTTCAAATCTCTACCTTATATAAAATTATATTTTTATTTAATTAAAAATACCTTCTTTATATTATAAACATCGCCATTATATATGTGAAAATCACACTTTTACAACGATGTATATATAATAAAAATCCTATTTTTCCTTCGCTACTTCATATGTCAAAAAATCACATTTTTTTCTTCTGCAGCAACTATGAACAAAAATCCAGTCTTTTCTATATTCTAAGGTCTAATCTTTAGGTGAAGAAAAATCTAAACTTGGTTAAACAAAGATCTAAATTGATTTAATAAATAAAATAAACCCGATTTTATATTAATAAAAATAATAATAAAAGGACTTACAGTAAAACGGTGAAGGGGGGGTAGAACGTTGCGTCGGAGGTGGCACTGGGGTCTGACGGCAGCGGGACCCCTGGTGGTCGGCGCGGAGGCAAGGGGGTGCGGGCCAGGGTGCTGCGATGGTTGGTGGAGCTGCTCGCGGGTTTCCAGGGTTTGGGGTTCTTCACGCCGGAGGAGGAGGAGATCGGGAAAGGAAGGGGATGGCCTGGGGGTGCTCGCCGAAGTTCGGGGGTGAGGTGGAAGGGCCCGCGACGATGGGGGTGGGGCGGTTCGTCGATGGCGATGGGAGGGAGCTGAGCGGCGGTAAAGAGAAAAAAAACTGATCGATTCAGGTTAAAGAGAAAATAAAGAGGGAGGGGGGTTTAGTGAATTTATATATTATTTTATTTTCTTTTTTTTAATTCCCATTTAGTTGACTTTTATTTCAATTCCAAACGAGGCCCAACGACTGTCGTCCCTAACATATTACCCCCATTTCGAACACAATGGGATATGTCTCGCAGGCCAATTCGATCGTTACGATCAGTTTTCGTTAGATTTAACATTTAAATCATTATATTGAATTTTAAACGTACGTTTCAATTTATCGGGGCCACACACTAACTCAACAAATTCCCGAAAAATATTTTCTAGCTTCGTATTGACGATACGGTCCTAACAAAACTAATTTCGTCAGATTCTGAGACCGTTTGAAAAATGGTCATTTTCCAGTCGATCAAAATCAACTGAAACTGGTCAAACGCGTTTTCCTTTGCCACGCTCACATATTGATTCGAAAAATTATGAAAATTGGAATATAGAAATAACTTGACATCATGGATCCAACAAAAGTGGTTTCGTCGAAAACCGAGATCGTTTGCAAAATTTCGATTGTAAGGGCCGAAATTCCATAGCGACTATTCCGAATTTTCAACTGGACGTATCTTTTGATTCCCGCTATGAAATTTCAATTTTTCGGATTCGTTGGAAAGATATTCTCAATTAGATTCAAATATTTTTGGTTTCACTACAATCCGGTTTATTTTGCACCTGGTACATTCATTTGAATTTTAAAATCGAATTATCGAACTACCGCGCCATTTTCAATTCCTTTTATAATTATAAATAATTATTTATATTCTAACGACGATCTATATAATATATACATTCGAATTCTATTCAAAATATTTTTTTTTCGTCGATATTATTTAAAATAATCTATTTTAAATATTCAAAATTCGCCAAAATTGCCAAAATAAAAATTTTAAACTGGCCCAAAATTTCCGGGTTGTTACACATTCCTCCGCATAAAGACTGACGGAGTGGAAACCAATGTGAGAACTCTCTCACTCAAATTATTTGTAAAGTTATTTATTTTTATAACTAAATTTATATCTATTGCCTATGATTGCAATATTTGTTTGATGATTGATGGAAATTTATAGTTTTAATGCCATTATTATTAAACTGTAGATAAATTCACATGGATTGTGATGTAAACCCCACTTGGGTATTAGGACGATAATTTTACACATCTCCCAAGTATACAAATAATAATATTTGTTTGATGGTTGAAAACACCACACGGTTCTTGGGATGATAATTAATTCACATCTCCCTTGGATTTAATTGTATGTCAACCGATTGATTGACAGACTGTTATAAGCGTTATGTAATCATTTAGTGCTTATATAGTTGTAGATTGCACTATGGATGCGAATTGAATGTTTAGTAGTTGTTTACCACTATTTTTGAATACATGCGATGTATGGAATCCATATAAATAAAATTATATGGTAATTGGTTGAGTCATATTCCGATTCAGAATACAAATGAATATTTTAAAATAATATTCAATGAAAAATCAAAATATGATTTTGATGTCCGATTTTGTATGTACAGGAAAATATTGAAACCGAAATGAATATGAAGCCGAGTTAAGTAGATATAAGCCATTTTAACTCGAACGGAATTTTCTGTTTTATAATGTATATCGAAAAGGTTTGATTTCAAAATCTGATATTTTGAAAATAATAACATTTTAATATTATAATGATATGGAATATTCAGTTTTTATTTAAGATTGAAATGGAAGTTAGAATCGTTTTTAAAACGAATTTATAAACGATTTATAAAATATGTTTTGAATGGAAATCGACGATATCCATATTATATATATGTAAATGGTTTGAATAGAACATGCCGTGCAACGGCTGTTCGCGATTTTCGACCATTGACTTTGAATTGACGTAACGGGAGATCCGACTATCGAATTATCCTAAAACCAGAATCATCGGGTTCGTATCGGAAAGAGCTTTCGAATGATTATAAGGGATTTGAAATCTATTAGTTATTTTTTTAGATATGTCCAAATCAGTTTTGAAAAAGGTCGCTATGGATGTAGTTCGGTGGCCGATATTGGAAACCGACTATAAGGGCCTTATTAATATTATTAAAAATATGAATAAATTACGTGAAATCATAATAAATGATTTGAAATGATTTTAGATGGAAAATTCCATGTTTTTAAAGATAAAATATATTTTTATCAGAATAAGTTGTTTATCAACTTAAGTAAAGAACTGAATGGAATTGAAATGGTTTTAATATAACCAGAATTTTCCAATGTATGAATTGGGAAGGAATGGAATAGAAAAAATCTTCGGAATATTTCAATATTGGATTCCGTTATTGTACGGATATTGTTGAGAAATTGCATGTTGACATTGTATTTCACACTGTATTCGTTGCTCTCTGCTAAATATATATCAGTTTGATAGCGGAGAATTTATTCTCTTGCTTAGCACCCTTCTCCAGGACGTACGAGTTTAGAGGTTACATATTGGTGGAAATCAATGGTGTAGATTGACATTGTGGCATGCTGAGTTGCATGGATTAAAGTTTTTTTTGAGAAACAAAGTCTTGTGGTTGATGATCAAAGCACGGCTTTAAATAGCGCAGCTTTGTGTATAGCATTGATTTGCGAGCCTCACACCCCGATGTGAACCTGAAACGGGAGAGGACAGCAGGGAGGACATGTGTTTCCTTCTAGCTTGGAGTGATTTCATGGTATGGAGCTTAGACATTTTACTTATGTAGATAATGGATAGTGAGGTACCTCGGATTTGGGACGCCAATGGCCCTTGATGGTTGACATATAGACCAAGATTGCAGTCCAATTGGACCGGGAAACGCATTGTTCAAGAATTGCTAATCCACAAATGTAAGAGCGTACCGGCCCTGCCGCTCCAGGTGCACGTGCGCGTGAGTCCTAAGGCATTTGCTAGAGTGTCTCTTAATTCAGATGAGGACGATCTCTTGTCTCGGTTCTTAGATTGAAATCCAATTTCCAATACGCGACTTTCTGTTTTAGTTGTAAACCTATATGGCGACATAGTACGATGGGGTACCATGCCGTCTATGATTGATACATGTATATTTGAAGTTGATTTCTTCAATTATAGGAATATTAAAAGATTAATTTCACGTATCAAGCATTTTGGCCATTATAATGTAAAACTTTATCCTTTGGTTTGTTTTTGCATTGTGTGATGGGACCTAAGTCTTATAATGGCTTCATTTTCCTTTTAGCATTGCACTGTTTGTTTTATGGTATTCCTAGGAGGAAACCCGTTACCTGTTATACAACATGGTCCTTTGATTCACCCAACATTAAAATCAAGTTAATAACTGCTTTAGTTCTCACACCAGTCCCATGACTGACTTGGAGTTTATTGTTTCCACCTAAACTCTGGGTGCCCATATTTTTTACACGGGCAACTAGTATTTTGGTTTTGCAGATATTTATTTTCATAAGATCCTGGATTATGGCTAGAGCTATATTCAGAATGCTTTGTATCCATGTATCTGTTTCAGTTGTGGTAATTGATGTTTTCGGCTGCACATTATTTTTATGTATTTAAATGTAATTTAAATCTCTGATTTTTTTCTGTCATAAATTATCACTTGAACTCTATTATCTCGTATTCTGATTTAAATTGTTGTAACAGGAATGAAATGTTCTCATGTTTGCGTTATGATGAGTCGTGTTCTCAAATCAATTCGCCTTCTTGTTCGGCTTAGGCCGACTAGGAAGCTCAGGTCATCACAATAATTAATTTAATATGATCTCGCTTAATTGTTTTCTCATAAACAACTATTCCAAATCATTAACCCTTTGGTTAATTTCCAACTCACTTGCTTATAAAACATACGAAATTGCTATATAAATCACTTGATAATAATTTATAGAACTGCTTATAATCATTTACAAATTCCTTATAAAACATAACTGAAAATCTAACTTTATCTTTAAAAATAAATTTTGCAATCTAAACTACGTTTATTAGCCCGACAACAATCCACGTTTAAAAAGATATAAATATGAAAACATTTCAGATTTGTTTCAAAAATCGATTTAAACAATTTCTCATTTTGTCGACAGTATAAAAGGGCCAAACTACTGCTAATATACCAAATTGTGAAATAAAGTTTTATTTCACCAAGTTCCACATTCAACCAAATATATTTAACATATATGATAACATTACTAATATAAGTGAGGAATCATGTTGAATCCCTCTAACCTGTCTTTCCTTGCATCCAAATAGATTACCTCAAATAAAATCATCTATTGAATATGACAATATATTTATCATTGTCCATCTCGATAGGTAAAAATAAATGGTTCAACTAATAAATTCAAAAATCAACCAATAATAGTAATCCAAGCAACAAAATATTCATTTTGCATGTTTATATTATTATAACGTGACCAACAAGGTAAGTTATCTCAACTGGTTACAATCGTTAAAAATAATGATTGATTTCAATTAAATTAAATGAATGTTTAATTTAACCAATTCAGTCAATATATATTTATATATATATTCAGTAATCATCCAACAACAGACAACCATAGCACACAAAGAATAAAACTGACTTATATGAAATATAAGTGGAACAAACTGAGTGCGTTATACTCACATAAATTTCATTTGTCGTTATAGTGGTACAGTTTTCCTTAAATTAAATGAGCAATTAATTTAACTTAACTTTCCAGCTGCTTCCAAATTCATCTCAATTAGTTCCAGAATGTTGATCTCGGCAATGCGGTTCAAATGTAGCTTATTTGGCTCGATTCTATTAAAGCGATAAAAAGTTATATAAGTTAAAGTAAACTTGATTTTTCTTAAATATAATTAACTTTTAATATTACACTAATTACTTTACTTTAGAGATTATACTGTTGATCCATTCTAATACTTCGTTCTCGTTCCATCACACATCATTTTTCCTTTTGTACGCCACTTCGACTTTGACTTCGAAACTTATCACGATTACTACACCTCCCTGGAAACGCCGGAGTTCGATCACTACTGTTGCTCTGACTGCCCTTACCTACCGCTCCTCCTCCCCTAGTCTAAACTCGCCTCAGTCCCCTTATCTCCATATGTTGAACCAAAACCGCATACCCCTTTCAGCCTCCCCATGACTACTCCAGTCCACCGGAACATGAGCAACTCCGTCTATGCTCAGGTTTCCGCAAGCCGACCCATTTTACTTCAGAACCCAATGTCCATCGATGCCTGGTCGCGGAGATCAGAGGCAATCTTTTTGGGAGGGTAACGACCGTTGTTTGTTTAAGTGTATATTTGGGTCTCGAAATAAAACAGAACGAAGGCTTAAGTATTTAAAGGGGAACATTGCTTTCCGGTGTATAGTAACATGTTGAGGAAAGGACAAACAAGTTTATATTTTTTTTCTTTTCCCTCTAATTGGCCAGCCATAATTGTTTGCCGAAATTCACATGGCCTTGCACATGTTCTACTGCTACATTGCATGATTTTTCACATGGATTGGTCAAACATTCTGAGCTTGGTTAGATGATAGAGAGGTGTAAAAAGAAATAGGACTGGCCCTCTTTTTATTTATATTTTCTTATATTAAGCACATGCTTTACTGGCCAAGTGCGTAGAATATGGGGTAGGTTCAGATTAATAGGTTGCACGGGAATGATAGCTGACTAAGTATAGTTTTATTATGTTTATTATTATATTTATACGAAACTTAGTGCCGAGTTTCATGTTTAAATAACCACATACGACTCCCGATTGTAAAGAAACTTGAAATCCTAGCATAACTAATATTCTGAATATGATGGAACTGACAACTTGAAGATTGCTCACGATCACATATTAACTCCCATTGATATGAAACTTGAAACCATATGATAATTAATTACTATGGATTTAATAAAATTAGTTTTGTCGAAATCCGAGTTCATTTAAAAATTGGTTATTCTTAAGTTTTATATTAAATCGATAAAAAAATTAATTAAAAATCTAGGTGTTTACCATTCGCACGATCAAACGGTAAGTCTGGTTGATACAGAAATCAAAATCCTATAATGATTTACTAACACGGATCCAACGTCGCAAGTTTCATCACATTCCGAGACTGTTCACTCGAGATGATATTTTACACGTAAAACAACGCTTACTTTGGGCACCAAAATAGTTGATCTCCAGAAATAAGGAACCATACATATCCAGACTATAAATGTCAATACGAATTTAGTGGAACATGTCTCGCGTCTTAATTTGATTGTTAGCTCAAGTTACAAAAAATTCCTTCTAATCAAATTTAATTAATTGCTACGCAAAATAACTATGCGTTTATGGCTAATGAAGTCACATATGGCATTGGATCGCTACGAATTTTATTTTCATATAATAAATTTAACATTATGAATCCAATAAAACTAATTTTGTTGAAATCCGTGACTATTTACGAAATAGTTGTTTATAAGTCGATTAAATTAATATAATTCACAATTTTGTGAAATCAACATTAAACTAAATCTTAACACTCATTAACTTTCATTCTACTTCAACAACATATATAACTATTCAGAAACAATTTTTATCAAATTTCTAGGTTATAATGATATTCAGTTTATTAAAAATCTATTTATTTATTAAATAAATCATTATGGTTTATAAACGATTCCATAACAACTATTTAAAATTTTGATTTGGACATAACTCAAAATCTATAATATGAAAATCTTGATTTTTCTCTTCCATTAGAAAATTATAATCTAGTAGATTCAAACGATTTTTGTTTCAAAGAATTCTGACTTAAAATGGATTTGGTGTATTTAATTGAAGTTTGAAACGTAATATTACGAACTACTACGACGTTATGGGCTCATTTAAAATTAATTATAAATTATATGTTCAACCTTCATTCAATTAATAAACAGAAATCCTTTTACAATTCAAATTCAACATTTAAAACCAATTTTAAATGTTTAAACTTAACGTTTAAGAAATCTGGGTCGTTACATATAATATCAGAATAGTTTTGATACAAAGAATATTTTGGGTTATCGTAAGTTAAAAACCATATATGTTTATGTATGGAATGGTGTTATGATTATATTTTCATTTGAAAGGATTTTTAAAAGTTAAACCAAATGGTTGGAGTTCACTCACACTAATCCCATGACTAAACCAAAGTTTATTTGTTTTGTTTTACCTTAAACTCTTAGGTGCCCAAATTTGTATGAGCAGTTAAGTAGTTGGCATTTTTCAGATTTACTTGGCGGGGCTTGGAGCAAGAGGCTTCAGCATTAGATAGCTATTTAGAAATTATCTGTTGTGATGTGCTATGTTGTACTTTGATGATGGTATGTATATATAGTACAGAATTTTATATTTAAAAGCTGATATATTTGTTATATTTTATTCCATTGCGATGTGAGATGCTGTTTTGTTATTTCTGTTCTTCTTCTATCTTTTTCTTCTTTACCCCTAATGCTTGTATTTTTGTGCAATTTGAGTTGGATGTGGGGGTGTTCTTAGTCAACATAGATGGCATTGATTAGACGACCATTACAAATACTGACTGATACGGGTTCCCACACAAAATTACACTTAACACAAGTCATCCCTAGACTTGGTACCTGATTTATATCTAGGATTTCTATAAACCCCTTACTGGAACGGATCCCTTAGCTTATTAATCACACAATTTTAACTTAACATGTTTAAGTTCATTAATAATCCCAATGTAGCCACGTGTTATATCCCTAGGTTGTAATTTACATTTCTAAATAAATGTAATCTTTTTATACATCCCTTCTCCACGTCACTTAATGTCCAATTAAGTCCAATTTATTACTTCTTACATGTTTTTCAGTTACATGTAACTTAGTGTGCAATTAAGTGCAATTCATTCCAATTTACATGTTTTCTAAGTACGTGTTACTTAATGTCCAATTAAGTGCAATTCATTCCAATTTACGTCCATTATTATCCTCCAACATGCTCAAAGTTCTCTTTTTATTAAATTTCATTATCTACCAAATTGCAGTTCATTTGTAGATTGCAATATTTGTCCAACCTCATCATCTTCTCAACATTATTGTTCGTTTGTTGATTACGTCTTTTAATTAAATTTCAGCATTCCTCTTTCATACCCGTTATCATCATTGTACAGAAATCCTCTAAGCCCTGATTATTTCTTTTCATTCATTTTGCTTATTATTATCCAGTTGCGCTATTATTGTCCTATTTCATGTTTTAACCCAATTTGCGCAAAAATAAGAACAAATGAAAGGTTTAGGCTCAAAAAGGCCTAAACTCAATGTCAAAAATAAAAAGGAAATGACTTAGGCTCTCGCATGGCCTAGGCTTAGATGAACAGAAATAAATCTGAAATAAAAATAAGGTTAACAACAGAACTATAATAAAATTTTATACAAAGAACAAAGCTATAGATAACTTAAATAACTACAGTAATGGATTTGCTGAAATAAACAAAAAGGGAAGAAAAGGAACAAAAATCATATCTAAAGAATTATTTACGAAGAAAAAATTAGGGGTAACTAGATCTGTAACAATTATAATATCAATTTGAACCTCAACTTGGAAGAAACCTTGCAATCATAGTAATGCTCACCTAAAATTTGAGAAAATCAAATAAGCCTCTACAGATCTTCTCTATCTATGAATATCCCTTAGAAATATGCATAGAACCAAGCCTCAGTACTCCATTAAAAAATTATTTAAGAAGAAGATTATTTGAGAGAGGTAGAGAAATGCAGTAGTGAAGATTAGGTTAGGTTTTGGAGGCTAATAATAGAGTTATGGTGTTCAGGTTCATTGGATTTTAGGTCTAGATTTTAGGCTATTGGATTAGAAGAAGGATCTAGAAGCAAAAAACAAAAACACAGCTTGCCAGGCTACGTCCTGGGCGACCCACCCCTTATGTGGGTCGACACAGAGGTCATCCTACTTGGTTCCTGGTTGACCCATTGGTCGACCCAGCTTGGGTCGTATATATTATTATTATTATTATTTTCTGAATTTTGTTTAACTTTTAAACAACTATAACTTCTTCGTTTTAAGGCCGATTTCAGCAATCCAAACGTCTATCTTGACCAGAATTTCATAGCGGATCCAATAGTGCAACCCCCGTTTCCCGATTCTTAATATTTTTCTGATTAATATTTATTTTCTCAACTTATTCCTCAATTAATTATTGTTTGTTAAAAATTCGAGTTATTACAACTTTGCTTATTTCAAAATAATGTTATTCAAAACCTTCATTGATTAACTTAATCAAAATTATTTAAATCCAATTGATTGATACTAAACATAAGATTCATATAGAAATTGGGTTAAGTAATATTTTATAACAATTCTTGAAATTAGCAAATACTATCAGCGGAATAACGATATACAACTTCCAAATTCCTTAGATAGTATAGGTCTAAGAATGGAATTTTATATCAATATCCGAAGACTATTCCTATCCACTACCAATTTGAAAACCTTTATCTTTAATCAAAGGATTAAACTGATACCATTCAATATAGGAACTAGATGGAGATTATATCAGCTCATGTTCGGTATCAATTCCTGTATTCGGCCGATACTATAAGCGGAATAACAGTATACCTACCTTTTACATTCCTCGAATAGTGCATGTTTATTTATGGAATTAGTATCGACATTTGATGATTACTGTAATAACCGGAAATCCGAGCCAATTTAAAAATTTTATTTTGGCTATTTTAATGAATTTTGATTATTTAAAATGAATTATTTTAAATAATAACGACGAAAAATTTATTTTCGACGGAGTTAAAACGAATAAATTTATTTTAATTATATAACGAGCCTGAAATGGCGCGGTAGTTTGGAATTTCGATTTCGAATTTCAAATGAATATACATAATTCGTTTTAAGTCGGAATTGGACGAAACCAGAAATATCTATATAGTAGCGATGTAAAAATAGAATTTTTATCTATATAGTAGCGATGGAAAAATAGAATTTTTATCTATATAGTAGCGATGCAAAAATAGAATTTTTATCTATATAGTAGCGATTTAAAAATAGAATTTTTATCTATATAGTAGCGATGGAAAAATAGAATTTTTATCTATATAGTAGCGATGTAAAAATAGAATTTTTATCTATAAAGTAGCGATGTAAAAATAGAATTTTTATCTATAGAGTAGCGATGTAAAAATAGAATTTTTATCTATATAGTAGCGATGGAAAAATAGAATTTTTATCTATATAGTAGTGATGTAAAAATAGAATTTTTATCTATATAGAGCGAATTAAAAATGTGATTTTTATAAAAATAGCAACAATATAAAAATGTGATTTTTATATATGCAGTGGCTACGGCCAACGAAAGCGACAAAAGGCGAATGGCGAAGATTTCGTACATATGAAGAGTCGTGGCGTTTGGTTTAGCAATTCGGTGAGAACTCCTCACCATTAATTTATTTCTAGTTTGAAATATATATTGGGATGCAGACGGTGTTTAGTAGCACCCGACACCCGTCGTCCACAGACCATGGATGGCTTATTTTTTTTGATTGCTGTGTTGTGAAATTTAATTGTGTGATGTGAAATAAAATATTTTATAGTGGAAAATATTTTATAGCTAAAAATATAATTTTTAACGTGGATATAAAATAAATATTTATAAACAAATCGGTTGATTTGTTTATATACACTGATTTGACTGATATTGATTGGGACGATAAATTTTACACATCGCCCAACTGCACAAATAAAATATGTGCGTGTTGATTTGAAACCCCACTCGGGTATTGGGATGATATTTGACGTACACAAATCCCGATTGTTTAGTTGTATGTCAATCGATGGGTTGACATACTGTGTAAGCGTTAATTATTTATATTTAATGCTTATGCAGTTGTGTGGTGCACTCTGGATGATGGTTGATTATTTATCGTTGTTATTATATACATGTGTTGTAGAAAATCCATATAATTAACATTATATGGAAATTGATTGGGCCTCATTCCAGTTTTGAAAAAGAAATATTTGAAAAAGGAATATTTGAATGGAAATATTTGGAAAAGAAGTATTTGAATAGAAATATTTGAAAAAGAATTATTTGAAAATAGAATATTTGAAAATAGAAATGCGAAGCCGTGTTATGTAGTTACACGCCACTTTAACGTGAATGGGAATTTTTTCGATTTTATAACGAATATTGAAAGTGATTTCAAAATCGAGTATTTAGAAATGAATTCGAATTGAAATTGAATAGAATTGAATTCGAATTGAAATTGAATAGAATTGAATTCGAATTGAAATTGAATAGAAATGAATTCGAATTGAAATTGAATTAATTTGAAATTCAAATTGAATTGAAATTGAACTGAAATTGAATTAAAAATCTATTTGAATTGAAATCAATTTGAAATGAATTTAAAACGAATTTGAAAGGGAAAATTCAATTTTGATTTGAATTTGAAATGGAAGTTGAAATCGTTTTGAAAACGAATTTAAAACGATTTATAAAATACGTTTAAAATGGAAATCGACGAAATATATATAATATTATATATATATATTATATATTATATATATATTATATATATATATAATGGCCTGAATAGAACGCGACGCGCTGCGGCAGTTCGCGAATTTCGACCATTGACTTCGAATGGATATTGCGGGAGATCCTACCATCGTATTCTCCTAAAACCGGAACCGTTGGGTTCGTATCGAAAAGATCTTTCTAACGAATAATAGAAATTAAAAATCTAACAGCTGTATTTGGAATTATGTCCAAATCAAATTTGGAAAAGGTCGCTGTAAGTGCATTTCGATGGTCGTTGAAGGAAATCGACTGTACGGGCCTTGTAAAAATTATTAAAAATATAAATAATTTGTGTAAAATCATAAGAAATGATTTGGGAAGAATTGGGATGAAAAACTCCATATTTGAAAAGATAAAAATAGTTTTTTATTGAAATGAACTAGTTTTGAACTAGAATTATAATTCTATTTATTTTTAAAATAAATAAAGTGGATTTGAAATGGCTTTGAAAATAACCAGAAATTCCAATAATTGAATTGGAATGGATTTGAATCGAAATTGTCTTTGGAATATTTCGATGTTGGATTTCGTGATTATACAGATATTGTTATGGACATTTAAAAGATATATTTATATCGTTATTTCCAATACGATATTTGTTGGTCGTAGAATTTGATATTGAATATAAGCTGATATATTTTCTATTCAGTGCCTTGTATTCAATATCAAATGTGATTTAGGTATGTCGTGAATGGTGTCTTCATTAACACTATTCTTAAGCCCAGTTGAGAAAAAGATTAAATCTTTTAGTTTAGATTTAATGAACTATACCAATTAAATGGTATTTAATTGGAATTGAATTAGTATTGGTTTTTGGGTTTATCGTGAATAGTTTTTTAAATAACACTTGTTCTTTAACCCGATAACTAATAGAATGTGATTTTGGGTTGTCGTGAATGGTATCTTTAATAATCCTGTTCTTAGACCCAATGGAGTTAAGAAAATCAGAAACAAACTGGAGATTAGTTAAGTTGAATGGTTTCTTGGGTATTGATCTGATGTTGATTTCGGCCTTCGGGGTTTATACTTAGGGAATTGCTCACTTGCTATTTTACGGTTAAAAGCTGATAGAGTGGAATGTGATTTTGGGTTTATCGTGAACCGTGTTTTAAATGGCACTGATTCTTTAACCCAGTTAAATATTAAAACTAAGTGGAGTTTTAATGAATCTTTAATTAGATTGAAAAGATCGGGAATGGAGTATCACCGGTTTTGCTCCAGGCGATAGTTAAATCTTTAATTAGATTTGAACGTGAAATGGTAATTGAATTTACCGATAACACAGTGGTGTTAGATATGAAGTATGACCAGTTTTACTTCATGGGATGAATAGGTTGAGATTGGAAAATGAAATAAATAATTACTTCGGTGTGGTTCGCTAATCCTGACTAGTTGAATTGATATTCAAAAGAAGATTAAAGAATAAATTTGTGGAATTTATCTTTGATAAAATTAATGGGAACCTATCCCTAAGAATGTGAAATTTAGCAACTAACTGGAGATTGGCTAAGATGAATGGTTTCCTGGGTATTGATCTGATGTTGGTTTCGGCCTTCGGG
This sequence comes from Allium sativum, assembly GCA_030737875.1. NCBI lineage: Eukaryota > Viridiplantae > Streptophyta > Magnoliopsida > Asparagales > Amaryllidaceae > Allium > Allium sativum. The sequence goes on along the minus strand of CM060915.1, from coordinate 970,927,709 downwards.
GTTAATATTTGGGGAATTGTTCCCTTACTAATTTACGGTTAGTGATTGATGAATTGGAATGAGGCGTATGTTGTGTTTGTGTAACACTTGTTTATTATATACGCGAGTTATTCAGAAAGACCGGGTTTATCCCATCTTGAATAACTGATTCGGCGATTAGTCGAAGATGAAGACGGTAGTTGAAGACCGGAGGTCTTCACGTCGTTTGGATAATTACTGATGATCTTGATTGGGTCGTACACCCAAAAGGAGGGAATCAGTTAGTGGTCATCCAGACGTACTTGGAGATCGATGGATGTGCGGGATACTACGTGCCTCCGGTTTCGTTCAGACCCAGAACGGACTAGTAAATGGACTGTGTCTCTGGCATTGGATATCATTCTGTGTGATTGATGGATATCGGTTCCATGGAGCGGTCTGCCTGTGTGGCATGCTAAGATGCAAATGATCAAGGCTCCTGTTGAAAAGCAGAGTCTTGTGGTTGATGATCGAAGCACGGCCTGTGTGGCATAGCTTTGTGTAGCGTTGATTCGCGAGCCTCACACCCCGGATGTGAACCAGAAACGGAAGAGGACATCAGGGAGGATATGCGTTTCTTTCTTGTTAGAAGTTGCATCAGTGGTTTTACATGCCCTGACGAGTTTTACTTATGTGGTTGTTGGTTTGCGAGGCGCCTCAGATATATCGGTGACTCTGTGAAGCCGATGGAGTCCTTCGTTGGCTCATTTACGCCCCAAAGGGCGGGAAAACGCAGTGTTCATGAATAATAATCCACATCGGTGGACCGGCCCTGACGATCCAAGGGTTGATGCGTTCTGATCCTAAGGCTCAGGCTAGACAGTCTCGAATTCAGTAGAGGACGATCCCTTGCCTCGGTTCACAGATGGAAATCCAACTTCCAAATACGTGACATTTGTGGTTTTGACTGTAAAGCCTAGTACGGCGACATGATATATGGTACCCATGCCGTCTATGATTGATATTTATGATTGTATATAAAATCAGAAACTAACTGGAAACGAGATAAGATGGGTGGTTTCCTTGGTATTGGTCTGATGTTGGTTTCGGCCTTCGGGGTTAATACATATGGAATCGTTCTCTTAGTAATTTACGGTTGGAGTCTGATTAAGAATTAAAAAGATGAAATGTAGCGTATCAAGCATTCTTTGGCTATTATAAGGTAAAACCCTATCCTCCGGCTTGCGTTGCATTGTGTGATGGGGCCTGGGTCTTATAATAGCTTCATTTTTTTATTTAGCATTGCGTTGTTTGTTTGCACTGGATATGGTGAGTACTACTCAGAAGAAGGCTCTTCGTTTTGCTAGAGGATTGAATGAGCCGTTACAGGAGTTAGCTATGTCTCATGTGCCCATGGGGGCCACGTTTGAGAGTTTGGTAGATATGGCCCTACTCCATGAAGAGAACAAGAGTGCAAAGAAGGAGGTCAAGGTGAATGAGTCTCAAAACAAGAAAACGGGGCCCAAAAAGGAAATGCAAAAGAAGGAGGAGAAGTCTGAAGATAAGAAGGAAAATAAGTGCTTTACTTGTGGAAGCTCAACCCATCTAAACAAGGATTGCAGAAAGAGGAAGGGCACTTGCTTTAACTGTGGAGAGATGGGACACTTCACTAGGGACTGCCCGAAGAAGAAAGGGACTACATCGGAAGGAACGGTGAATACTCGCATGGCGGGTGAATAGATTAGGGCTAGAATAATTTGTCTGTAGGATGTTTAATTTTCCTTGTCTAATTTTCAGTTTGAAACTCTTTTTCTGGTATTTTGATTCTGTAATGGAAACTCAGTACTTTAATGCTAGTCTTGCTTCTGATCTGGTAATAGTCTCAAACTCCCTGAGAGTTATAACTCATCTGTTTGTGATAAATTGGGATTTGAGAGTATCTGTGTTGGGCATGAGGGTGACTATGACGAATACATTCTGGGTTTCTACCATGCTTAGTTTCCTAAGAATCATTTGGGGAAAATATGATCTGTACTAGTAGTCTGTAAGTATATGTACCAAGTTTTTGTTTTATCCGTACTCGCTTCCATCACTCGACTGTGTCTTGTTAAGATAGGAATCCTATGGATGTAAACATGTGTTTGAGACATGTTATGTTTGATGGTTGCAAGTGGATGCAAGTGGTTGCTAGTGGTTGCTCGTGGATGCATAAACACACACTAGGCACTAGATCGGCTTGAAATACACTCTCATATTGCATATGGACGTGTGTATATTTTCAATTCTTATGGTTGCAAGATGGTTAATGCGGCACATGGATGTTGCATATGGATGAATGTTTGTGCACACATATAGTATTATATGATTAGGACTATTTGCATACATAATGGATTCATTTCACTGACATACTTTGCATTGATGATCTTTGCATTATATAAGAACATATACACACACCTTTTGCATATGTTCATACCGCATTAGAATCTTGTAAGGACAATGATTGCTCGTGGGTGATGTTTTGAGTAGATGGATGATTGGATGGTAGGATACGTTCTTCCTAACTTGGAGATTTCGGGGACGAAATCCTTTAAGGAGGGAGGAATGTAACAACCCGTATTTTTGAATAACATGTTATAACATAAATGGAGGCAGAATTAAACTGTAAAATCTGAATCAAGGGAAAAGGGCTATGCCATTGCGTTCGTTTCGGAAAAATACGCGAAATAGAGTCCGAGTTTTCGAAAATCGGAGTCCGTATGACCAAGATATGGCCTCGCGAAGTTTCACGAAAAATTCCCTAATTAAAGTATACTTAATTAAGTGAAATGGGTTGCGCAGAGAAATATATATATATATATATATATATAATTGAAAATTTAATAAATAAATATGCAAAAATGTTCAAAACAGCGAATTGGGAGAGGGGAATAACCGAACCGGCCGATTTTTGAGGTCGACCCGAGCTCGCTGGGTCGACTAGGGGTTAATCCAGGGTGTTTGGCTGTCAACCCGTGGGCCGATTCGCTCAAATGCAGATTTTGCATTTGAATGGTTCTCATGGTCCATCTTTAATCTAAAGGCCCTAGATGGTTCCTACACTTGACTTCTTCCCCAAGACATGCTTTGATGGATTGGATTGAATCTAGGGTTAATCCTATGGCCTAAAACACTTGCCTAATCTATAAATAAGACCCTAACCTACCCTAAATCATCATTATTCATTCTAGCAACTAAACTATGGCAAAATCAATCCTCTCATGGCCTCCACTCTCTTCATAAATTCCTAAACAAATTCTTATGAGATTTTCCATGCATACAAGTGTTTTTAGACTTGTATGATCATCATTAGCTTGCATTCAAGTCAAGTTTCTATCTTTGCATCATAAAGAGAGAGTTTTGATCTATTTTGCTTGCATTTTGGGGTTTAATTGGTTGCATAAGGGTTTTCTTACATTTGCTATACTCATTTGAGTCCGCATAAGCATTGTAAGCCCTATTCCTTTCATACTTAAACTCTAAAGTTAAATGTATGATATGCAAGTTATCATATGTTATGCAAGTTTGTTTATGCAAGTATGATATGCAAGTTGTCATATGTTATGCAAGTTTGTTTATGCAAGTATGATATGCAAGTTGTCATATGTTATGAAAGTTTGTTTATGCAAGTTTGATATGCAAGTAGTCATATATTATGCAAGTTTTATTATGCAAGTTTGTTATGCAAGTGTCATATGATATGCAAGTATGTTATGCAAGTTTGGGGATGGTCATATGGTTCATGTTATCATGTTATGCAAGCTTATTTTGAGTATGTGAACATAAAGCTTCAAGCTTTATGCCAAAGGTTGCATTTTGGCAACATGTAAGTTATCATATCACTTATGATAACTTGCATGTGAGGCTAAATGCGAACTTGTGGCCATTCTTACATGTCATTTAGCACCATGTATCATGAATATGCCAAGTTTGGTTTTATGCATGCTTTTTGGGCCTAAAAATGTAATATGCAAGTGTATGAACACATGAACCTTTCATATGCCACCATGTTGAACTTGTGGCTTTAACATTTTTATGTCATGATTATGCCAAGTTCCCTCTTTCTATCCTTTATGCGCTATTGCGATATGTAAGCGATGGGATTGCGTTTGGGGTTGGGTAAACTTAAAAGACATAAAAACATAAGCTTGGGAATTTACCTATTAAGTTAGGTCTACCCATTGGGAATTTACCTATTAAGTTAGGTCTACCCAATTGCTTGAAAATTTGTAACATGTTTTGGAAACATGATGGACATGACACTTAGAAAAGATAGGTGTGGCCAACTCGAGGTTGGGTTGAGTTTGTAGCGTAAACCTACCCGGAACCGACCGGCCTAACTAGTTGCTACAAACGATAGGACCCAATGTGAGAAGTTGGTCATGTTGTACCTTGGACCCGAGGTTAGACCAAGTTGTGGTGTAAAGCTACCCGGACCCGCCCGGCCTAACTAGTAACCACAACAAAGTCTAATGTGAGAGGTTAAGGTGCATTAATTAATTAATGCCTCATGATTAGGGTTAAGTCATGGTCCATTTAATACTTAACCAATTTGGGCTTGGTAGATTAACGGGGTTGAGTTAACCTACACTTAACCAGTCTGAACTCGGTAATTTCACGGGGTTAAGTTGAACTATACCAATCCAACTCAGTAATTTGATAAGGCTGAGAACCGATTTGATACATGGTCTGGATAAACTAACTTGATTGATAAGTTAAACGAACCTGCTTTGCGGATCTGTAGGACCCACACTAAGTTAGGCAGGTTTGTAAATCTGTTATCTGATCCGTTAGTCTGAAAACTAATCGTCTGAACTTTGTATGTCTGAACTCTGTTAATAAGTTAATCTGAATCTGATAGTCTGGGGACACAAGGGGGAATACTTGTGTCATCTGTTGTTTGGGACCCATATTAGTCAATAACCCTTTCCGGTATCAAAACTTTGACCCAACTGTAGGTAGGGTCCGGGCACGCTTACTGAACTAATTATAAGTGGTTCATTCTGATAATGGCGATGGGTGTTGATGGTGCGTTCCAACCGGGTCATGTGCGTGCATGGATCCCGGTCTGCCTCTGAGGATGTAAGACGCCGTGACATCTATAAATATGCCTGTGCCAATTGGTTGCCACTTTAGGGGGTGATACACCCTATCGTGGGGCCGACACAGGGTATTTATGTATTAGGGAGCCGATCGCTTGGGTAGGATTTAGGGTACACTTAGTTCTGTCTGATTCTGTTGGTACCGTCTGTTCTGTTGGGTGGCAACACCCGTCTGTTTCTGCGTGGTACCGTTCTGTTAGGGTGGTAAAGGCCCATTATAGTTAGTATTCCATTTCTGTACTTTATCTGTTAGGGTGGTTAAGGCCCATTATTGTTAGCATTCCGTTTCTGTACTTTATCTGTTGGGATGGTAAGAGACCATTTTTCCCAAGCTCTATTTCTGTATGGACCATTCTGTTCCGTCCTGTTTCGATGTGAACATTGGGGTAACACCTAATCCTGTTATACTAGGATTGGTACCAAGAAGTTGGATCTTGATTTGAGTCAAACACCTGATACTGGGCCAAGTTTAGGCCAAGGGATAAATTCTTGATTATACATGACATGTTAGAATGCTGATACACCTGTGGTGCAAAACCTTAAACCTGATTATGCGATGACACCTTTATCTACCTTGTTAGTTAATCATCATGCTAGTATGTTGTTATCCTTATGTTCATCCCTGCTGCTCATCCCAGTTAACTTTATCATTTTACATTGATTGTAGTAGGGCTTACTCAGTCTTTTTGACTGACCTGTTTTCTTTCGCCTCTTTTCTTCCGTTCCCCCCCCGGTTCTCAGGGAGGGAATATTGGAGCTTAGCTGGATTTTTGATCGCTTGCTTGTGGGATTAGCTCATGTACAGTCTTGACATGAAGCTAGCTATGGTTATCATTTATTTTGGGGATAGCACTTATGTATTTCAGTTTTCAGATGATGTTGTTTTATCTAGACTTGTTTATTTGGAAAGTTGATATTATGTTGTACCAGACTTGTTTTGAAATGGTTTAAAATCTTCCGCTGTTTTATCTATGTTATTTACTCTGTTTACATATGTTCTTGTTCTGCCTTGATATATCATTATGCATGTTTACCTGATTCAAACGCCCCTCCAAAGTCAGAGTGCTTGCAAGAGTTACCCTGGCGGAGGTGGGGTGTTACATTTGGTATCAGAGCATATGGTTTACGAGAAGGAACAAAAAGGTTTTTAGAAAACTTTTAGAAACCTATTTTCAAAACCAAGTATAAAGTATTTTCCAAAGAAAAGTCTAGTTTATTTTGAAGGCTATTCCCCAAAAAGCCATTAGCAAAAATCCCTTCGTTTTTCTCTATTCTGAATCTGTCTTTTTCTTCATTTTCAGAATGGCCGATAACCTTGCTATTCCGGAGGGAGTACACGTACCTGTTTGGTATAGGAGACTTTTGGAGGCTAGGGCGACAGAAGCCGGCCCCGCAGATGTCCCTCCTCCTCCTCCTCCTCCAGTAGTTAATATTCCTCCTCCTGTCGCTAATGTTCCTCCTCCTCCTGTCGCTGAGGTTCCTCTTCCTCCTCCCCCTCAGCATCCTCAGGCTGACTTCGCAAAGACTTGCAAGGATTTCAAAGCAATGGGTGGCAAGAACTTTCAAGGCACCGAGACCTTTGTAGAGGCCAGAAATTGGTTGAAAGAGACCGAGGATTTATTCGCTATCTTTGGATTAGATGATCAGAGAAAGATCTTGTTGGCGGTTTGGCTTATGAAGGATGAAGCCGCTTATTGGTGGGAGATCACCACCGCGACTAGGCCCGTTGAGACATGGGTCGATTTCAGGACAAGATTCGGGCTTAAGTTTATGTCTTCTACTGAAGAGAACTTGCAAATGGAAAGGTTTATTGATTTGAAGCAAGGAGACATGTCTGTTAAAGAATATGTGAACAAGTTCAATCAGTTAGCTCGTTTTGGCTTGGATATGGTGAGTACTACTCAGAAGAAGGCTCTTCGTTTTGCTAGAGGATTGAATGAGCCGTTACAGGAGTTAGCTATGTCTCATGTGCCCATGGGGGCCACGTTTGAGAGTTTGGTAGATATGGCCCTACTCCATGAAGAGAACAAGAGTGCAAAGAAGGAGGTCAAGGTGAATGAGTCTCAAAACAAGAAAACGGGGCCTAAAAAGGAAATGCAAAAGAAGGAGGAGAAGTCTGAAGATAAGAAGGAAAAGAAGTGCTTTACTTGTGGAAGCTCAACCCATCTAAACAAGGATTGCAGAAAGAGGAAGGGCACTTGCTTTAACTGTGGAGAGATGGGACACTTCACTAGGGACTGCCCGAAGAAGAAAGGGACTACATCGGAAGGAACGGTGAATACTCGCATGGCGGGTGAATAGATTAGGGCTAGAATAATTTGTCTGTAGGATGTTTAATTTTCCTTGTCTAATTTTCAGTTTGAAACTCTTTTTCTGGTATTTTGATTCTGTAATGGAAACTCAGTACTTTAATGCTAGTCTTGCTTCTGATCTGGTAATAGTCTCAAACTCCCTGAGAGTTATAACTCATCTGTTTGTGATAAATTGGGATTTGAGAGTATCTGTGTTGGGCATGAGGGTGACTATGACGAATACATTCTGGGTTTCTACCATGCTTAGTTTCCTAAGAATCATTTGGGGAAAATCTGATCTGTACTAGTAGTCTGTAAGTATATGTACCAAGTTTTTGTTTTATCTGTACTCGCTTCCATCACTCGACTGTGTCTTGTTAAGATAGGAATCCTATGGATGTAAACATGTGTTTGAGACATGTTATGTTTGATGGTTGCAAGTGGATGCAAGTGGTTGCTAGTGGTTGCTCGTGGATGCATAAACACACACTAGGCACTAGATCGGCTTGAAATACACTCTCATATTGCATATGGACGTGTGTATATTTTCAATTCTTATGGTTGCAAGATGGTTAATGCGGCACATGGATGTTGCATATGGATGAATGTTTGTGCACACATATAGTATTATATGATTAGGACTATTTGCATACATAATGGATTCATTTCACTGACATACTTTGCATTGATGATCTTTGCATTAGATAAGAACATATACACACACCTTTTGCATATGTTCATACCGCATTAGAATCTTGTAAGGACAATGATTGCTCGTGGGTGATGTTTTGAGTAGATGGATGATTGGATGGTAGGATACGTTCTTCCTAACTTGGAGATTTCGGGGACGAAATCCTTTAAGGAGGGAGGAATGTAACAACCCGTATTTTTGAATAACATGTTATAACATAAATGGAGGCAGAATTAAACTGTAAAATCTGAATCAAGGGAAAAGGGCTATGCCATTGCGTTCGTTTCGGAAAAATACGCGAAATAGAGTCCGAGTTTTCGAAAATCGGAGTCCGTATGACCAAGATATGGCCTCGCGAAGTTTCACGAAAAATTCCCTAATTAAAGTATACTTAATTAAGTGAAATGGGTTGCGCAGAGAAATATATATATATTGATATATATATATATATAATTGAAAATTTAATAAATAAATATGCAAAAATGTTCAAAACAGCGAATTGGGAGAGGGGAATAACCGAACCGGCCGATTTTTGAGGTCGACCCGAGCTCGCTGGGTCGACTAGGGGTTAATCCAGGGTGTTTGGCTGTCAACCCGTGGGCCGATTCGCTCAAATGCAGATTTTGCATTTGAATGGTTCTCATGGTCCATCTTTAATCTAAAGGCCCTAGATGGTTCCAACACTTGACTTCTTCCCCAAGACATGCTTTGATGGATTGGATTGAATCTAGGGTTAATCCTATGGCCTAAAACACTTGCCTAATCTATAAATAAGACCCTAACCTACCCTAAATCATCATTATTCATTCTAGCAACTAAACTATGGCAAAATCAATCCTCTCATGGCCTCCACTCTCTTCATAAATTCCTAAACAAATTCTTATGAGATTTTCCATGCATACAAGTGTTTTTAGACTTGTATGATCATCATTAGCTTGCATTCAAGTCAAGTTTCTATCTTTGCATCATAAAGAGAGAGTTTTGATCTATTTTGCTTGCATTTTGGGGTTTAATTGGTTGCATAAGGGTTTTCTTACATTTGCGATACTCATTTGAGTCCGCATAAGCATTGTAAGCCCTATTCCTTTCATACTTAAACTCTAAAGTTAAATGTATGATATGCAAGTTATCATATGTTATGCAAGTTTGTTTATGCAAGTATGATATGCAAGTTGTCATATGTTATGCAAGTTTGTTTATGCAAGTATGATATGCAAGTTGTCATATGTTATGAAAGTTTGTTTATGCAAGTTTGATATGCAAGTTGTCATATATTATGCAAGTTTTATTATGCAAGTTTGTTATGCAAGTGTCATATGATATGCAAGTATGTTATGCAAGTTTGGGGATGGTCATATGGTTCATGTTATCATGTTATGCAAGCTTATTTTGAGTATGTGAACATAAAGCTTCAAGCTTTATGCCAAAGGTTGCATTTTGGCAACATGTAAGTTATCATATCACTTATGATAACTTGCATGTGAGGCTAAATGCGAACTTGTGGCCATTCTTACATGTCATTTAGCACCATGTATCATGAATATGCCAAGTTTGGTTTTATGCATGCTTTTTGGGCCTAAAAATGTAATATGCAAGTGTATGAACACATGAACCTTTCATATGCCACCATGTTGAACTTGTGGCTTTAACATTTTTATGTCATGATTATGCCAAGTTCCCTCTTTCTATCCTTTATGCGCTATTGCGATATGTAAGCGATGGGATTGCGTTTGGGGTTGGGTAAACTTAAAAGACATAAAAACATAAGCTTGGGAATTTACCTATTAAGTTAGGTCTACCCATTGGGAATTTACCTATTAAGTTAGGTCTACCCAATTGCTTGAAAATTTGTAACATGTTTTGGAAACATGATGGACATGACACTTAGAAAAGATAGGTGTGGCCAACTCGAGGTTGGGTTGAGTTTGTAGCGTAAACCTACCCGGAACCGACCGGCCTAACTAGTTGCTACAAACGATAGGACCCAATGTGAGAAGTTGGTCATGTTGTACCTTGGACCCGAGGTTAGACCAAGTTGTGGTGTAAAGCTACCCGGACCCGCCCGGCCTAACTAGTAACCACAACAAAGTCTAATGTGAGAGGTTAAGGCGCATTAATTAATTAATGCCTCATGATTAGGGTTAAGTCATGGTCCATTTAATACTTAACCAATTTGGGCTTGGTAGATTAACGGGGTTGAGTTAACCTACACTTAACCAATCTGAACTCGGTAATTTCACGGGGTTAAGTTGAACTATACCAATCCAACTCAGTAATTTGATAAGGCTGAGAACCGATTTGATACCTGGTCTGGATAAACTAACTTGATTGATAAGTTAAACGAACCTGCTTTGCGGATCTGTAGGACCCACACTAAGTTAGGCAGGTTTGTAAATCTGTTATCTGATCCGTTAGTCTGAAAACTAATCGTCTGAACTTTGTATGTCTGAACTCTGTTAATAAGTTAATCTGAATCTGATAGTCTGGGGACACAAGGGGGAATACTTGTGTCATCTGTTGTTTGGGACCCATATTAGTCAGTAACCCTTTCCGGTATCAAAACTTTGACCCAACTGTAGGTAGGGTCCGGGCACGCTTACTGAACTAATTATAAGTGGTTCATTCTGATAATGGCGATGGGTGTTGATGGTGCGTTCCAACCGGGTCATTTGCGTGCATGGATCCCGGTCTGCCTTTGAGGATGTAAGACGCCGTGACATCTATAAATATGCCTGTGCCAATTGGTTGCCACTTTAGGGGGTGATACACCCTATCGTGGGGCCGACACAGGGTATTTATGTATTAGGGAGCCGATCGCTTGGGTAGGATTTAGGGTACACTTAGTTCTGTCTGATTCTGTTGGTACCGTCTGTTCTGTTGGGTGGCAACACCCGTCTGTTTCTGCGTGGTACCGTTCTGTTAGGGTGGTAAAGGCCCATTATAGTTAGTATTCCGTTTCTGTACTTTATCTGTTAGGGTGGTTAAGGCCCATTATTGTTAGCATTCCGTTTCTGTACTTTATCTGTTGGGATGGTAAGAGACCATTTTTCCCAAGCTCTATTTCTGTATGGACCATTCTGTTCCGTCCTGTTTCGATGTGAACATTGGGGTAACACCTAATCCTGTTATACTAGGATTGGTACCAAGAAGTTGGATCTTGATTTGAGTCAAACACCTGATACTGGGCCAAGTTTAGGCCAAGGGATAAATTCTTGATTATACATGACATGTTAGAATGCTGATACACCTGTGGTGCAAAACCTTAAACCTGATTATGCGATGACACCTTTATCTACCTTGTTATTTAATCATCATGCTAGTATGTTGTTATCCTTATGTTCATCCCTGCTGCTCATGCCAGTTAACTTTATCAGTTTACATTGATTGTAGTAGGGCTTACTCAGTCTTTTTGACTGACCTGTTTTCTTTCGCCTCTTTTCTTCCGTTTCCCCCCCCCCCCAGGTTCTCAGGGAGGGAATATTGGAGCTTAGCTGGATTTCTGATCGCTTGCTTGTGGGATTAGCTCATGTACAGTCTTGACATGAAGCTAGCTATGGTTATCATTTATTTTGGGGATAGCACTTATGTATTTCAGTTTTCAGATGATGTTGTTTTATCTAGACTTGTTTATTTGGAAAATTGATATTATGTTGTACCAGACTTGTTTTGAAATGGTTTAAAATCTTCCGCTGTTTTATCTATGTTATTTACTCTGTTTACATATATACATATGTTCTTGTTCTGCCTTGATATATCATTATGCATGTTTACCTGATTCAAACGCCACTCCAAAGTCAGAGTGCTTGCAAGAGTTACCCTGGCGGAGGTGGAGTGTTACACTGACGATCCAAGGGTTGATGCGTTCTGATCCTAAGGCTCAGGCTAGACAGTCTCGAATTCAGTAGAGGACGATCCCTTGCCTCGGTTCACAGATGGAAATCCAACTTCCAAATACGTGACATTTGTGGTTTTGACTGTAAAGCCTAGTACGGCGACATGATATATGGTACCCATGCCGTCTATGATTGATATTTATGATTGTATATAAAATCAGAAACTAACTGGAAACGAGATAAGATGGGTGGTTTCCTTGGTATTGGTCTGATGTTGGTTTCGGCCTTCGGGGTTAATACATATGGAATCGTTCTCTTAGTAATTTACGGTTGGAGTCTGATTAAGAATTAAAAAGATGAAATGTAGCGTATCAAGCATTCTTTGGCTATTATAAGGTAAAACCCTATCCTCCGGCTTGCGTTGCATTGTGTGATGGGGCCTGGGTCTTATAATAGCTTCATTTTTTTATTTAGCATTGCGTTGTTTGTTTGCACTGGTATTCTTGGGAGGAAACCCGTTTTGTGCTATACGGCGTGGTCCCTTGATTTACCTAACTTTAAAATGAAGATTAATAATTGTTTTAGTTCTCACACCAGTCACATGACTGACCTGGAGTTTATTGCTTTAACCTAAACTCTGGGTGCCCTTATTTTGACACGGGCAGCTAGTAGTTTTGGTTTTGCAGATTTATGTTCATAGGATCCTGGCTTACAGCTGGAACGATATCCAGAAAGCTCTGTATCCATATATCTCTTCTAGTTGTGTTTTGTATTATTTCCGATGCGATGTATTTAAATGTAATTTAAACCTCTGATATTTTCTTTGTAATATTTATTCATACTTTGTATATTCTTTTATTCTGATGGAATTGTTGTAATAATCAATGAAATGTTCTTCTGTCTGCGTTCTAATTTGTCGTGTTCTCAAAACAATCAGGCGTTTTAAACGGTCTTGGTTGGTTTAGCGACTGATTCGGATCGAGCGAAATTCTTCTTGTTACATTTGGTATCAGAGATTTGGTTTACAGAGCTCGGAGAACAAGGCACATTAGAACCAAACGAAAGAATTCATCAGAAATTGGATTAGTAATATCCAATAGGAATGACTCGTTAGAGATGGGATCAGTAGTATCCTAGAATAAGTGTGAAGAGTATATTTTTGAAATATAAAAAGAAAAACAAATTTTGTTTTGAAATTTAAATTGTATTATACGTATTTAAATAATTTATTTTGAATTGATTTGGACAATCTAGTATATGAAGATTTTGCATATACGCCTAGCAGCGTGTATACGAAGTCCCAAATATACAGGATAGATATAGAATCACACTCTAGTCGCCCGGAGATAGTTCTGATGATTGCTATAGCGATCGCATCATCAGTACTCATGTTCGAGTTTCGAAAGTGGGATTTCTATATGTTTCCATTAGACTGGTGTGAGAACCAAACTAGATAGGGCTTATTGTTCTGATTTGGCATCAAAAATGTGATTTTTGACTATGTATCAAAGTTATGAATTTGAAATGTTAATCAACTAATTGATTGTTGGTTGTGTTTTTTGATTATTGGTTGATTAATCAAAATTTGAACCCTTTAGCCAAATTGATCAAATAGTGAATTGTATTGATAATTTGTCGCATTTGCATAGTATACATGTACTTACATTGAACAGGTCATAGCAAGGAGGCTAGAGCAGAAGAATAAAATTATTTGCCCAACAAATAGGTACATGTTTGTTGTATTTCTTTGGGTTTGGATGATTTTATGAGCCGATTGGCTAGCATCTTGGCTTTTTCTTTTTCTTTTGGATTGAAGAAGGCCATGGGAGGCTATATGAAATATCCCGAAGTCCCCGGTGCAGGTGAGGTTATGGCGAAATTTTTCGAAAATTTAGGGTATTGGCCAAATTTTTGAAAAATTTGAAAAGTTCTTAGAAACTGAAAAGTTGAAGAACTTAAGCCGTAAAGAAAATAATGAAAGTTGAGTTGGTTTGTGAAACAACTTTCGGTTTCGTTCCTTTTCGGGGACGAAAAGTTTTAAGTGGGGGAGATTGTAATAACCCGAAAATCCGAGCCAATTTAAAATTTTTATTTTGTCTATTTTAATGAATTTTGATTATTTAAAATGAATTATTTTAAATAATAACGACAAAAAATCTATTTTCGACGGAGTTAAAACGAATAAATTTATTTTAATTATATAACGAGCCTGAAATGGAGCGGTAGTTTGGAATTTCGATTTTGAATTTCAAATGAATATACAGAATTCGTTTTAAGTCGGAATTGGACGAAACCAGAAATATCTATATAGTAGCGATGTAAAAATAGAATTTTTATCTATATAGTAGCGATGGAAAAATAGAATTTTTTCTATATAGTAGCGATGTAAAAATAGAATTTTTATCTATATAGTAGCGATGGAAAAATAGAAATTTTATCTATCTAGTAGCGATGTAAAAATAGATTTTTTATCTATGTAGTAGCGATGTAAAATAGAATTTTTATCTATGTAGTAGCGATGTAAAAATAGAATTTTTATCTATATAGTAGCGATGGAAAAATAGAAATTTTATCTATATAGTAGCGATGTAAAAATAGAATTTTTATCTATATAGAGCGAATTAAAAATGTGATTTTTATAAAAATAGCAACAATATAAAAATGTGATTTTTATATATGTAGTGGCTACGGTCAACGAAAGCGACAAAAGGCGAACGACGAAGATTTCGTAAATATGAAGAGTCGTGGCGTTTGGTTTAGCAATTCGGTGAGAACTCCTCACCTTTAATTTATTTCTAGTTTGAAATATATACTAGGATGCAGACGGTGTTTAGTAGCACCCGACACCCGTCATCCACAGACCATGGATGGCTTGTTTGTTTGGTTGCTGTGTTGTGAAATTTAAGTGTGTGATGTGAAGTGAAATAAAATATTTTATAGTGGAAAATATTTTATAGCTAAATATATAATTTTTAACGTGGATATAAAATAAATATTTATAAACAAATCGGATGATTTGTTTATATACACTGATTTGACTGATATTGATTGGGACGATAAATTTTACACATCGCCCAAGTGCACAAATAAAATCTGTGTGTGTTGATTTGAAACCCCACACGGGTATTGGGATGATATGTGACGTACACTAATCCCGATTGTTTAGTTATATGTCAATCGATGGGTTGACAGACTGTGTAAGCGTTAATTATTTATATTTAATGCTTATGTGGTTGTGTGGTGCACTCTGGATGATGGTTGATTATTTATCGTTGTTATTTTATACGTGTGTTGTAGAAAATCCATATAATTAACATTATATGATAATTGATTGGGCCTCATTCCAGTATTGAAAAAGAAATATTTGTATAGAATATTTGAAAAAGGAATATTTGAATAGAAATATTTGGAAAAGAAGTATTTGAATAGAAATATTTGAAAAAGAAATATTTGAAATAGAATATTTGAAAATAGAAATGCGAAGCCATGTTAAGTAGTTACACGCCATTTTAACATGAACGGGAATTTTGTCGATTTTATAATGAATATTGAAAGTGATTTCAAAATCGAGTATTTAGAAATGAATTCGAATTGAAATTGAATAAAATTGAATTCGAATTGAAATTGAATAGAATTGAATTCGAATTGAAATTGAATAGAAATGAATTTGAATTGAAATTGAATTAATTTGAAATTCAAATTGAATTGAAAACGAACTGAAATTGAATTAAAAATCGATTTGAATTGATATCAATTTGAAATGAATTTAAAATGAATTTGAAAGGGAAAATTCAATTTTGATTTGAATTTGAAAAGGAAGTTGAAATCGTTTTGAAAACGAATTTAAAACAATTTATAAAATACGTTTTAAAAAGGAAATCGACGAAATATATCTAATATATATGTTATATATATAATGGCCTGAATAGAACGCGCCGCGCCGCGACAGTTCGCGAATTTCGACCATTGACTTCGAATGGTTATTGCTGGAGATTCGACCGTCGGATTCTCCTAAAATCGGAATCGTTGTGTTCGTATTGAAAAGAGCTTTCTAACGAATATTAGAAATTAAAAATCTAACGGTTGCATTTGGAATTATGTCCAAATCAAATTTGGAAAAGGTCGTTGTAAGTGTAGTTCGATGGCCGTTGATGGAAATCGACTGTATGGGCCTTGATAAAATTATTAAAAATATCAGTAATTTGTGTAAAATCATAAGAAATGATTTGGGATGAAAAACTCCATATTTGAAAAGATAAAAATAGATTTTTATCGAAATGAACTAGTTTTGAACTAGAATTATAATTCTATTTATTTTTAAAATAAATAAAGTGGATTTGAAATGGTTTTGAAAATAACCAGAAATTCCAATAATTGAATTGGAATGGATTTGAGTCGAAATTGTCTTTGGAATATTTCGATGTTGGATTTCGTGATTATACAGATATTGTTATGGACATTTGAAAGATATATTTATATCATTATTTCCAATACGATATTTGTTGGTCGTAGAATTTGATATTGAATATAAGCCGATATATTTTCTATTCAGAGCCTTGTATTTAATATCAAATGTGATTTGGGTATGTCGTGAATGGTGTCTTCATTAACACTGTTCTTAAGCCCGGTTGAGAAAAAGATTAAATCTTTTTGTTTAGATTTAATGAAGTATACCAATTAAATGGTATTTAATTGGAATTGAATTGTTATTGATTTTTGGGTTTATCGCGAAAAGTGTTTTAAATAACACTTGTTCTTTAACCCGATAATTAATGGAATATGATTTTGGGTTGTCGTGAATGGTATCTTTAATAATAATGTTCTTAGACCCAACGGAGTTAAGAAAATCAGAAACGAACTGGAGATTAGTTAAGTTGAATGGTTTCTTGGGTATTGATCTGATGTTGGTTTCGGCCTTCAGGGTTAATACTTAGGGAATTGCTCACTTGCTATTTTACGGTTAAAAGCTGATAGAGTGGAATGTGATTTTGGGTTTATCGTGAACCGTGTTTTAAATGGCACTCATTCTCTAACCCAGTTAAAGATTAAAACTAAGTGGAGTTTTAATGAATCTTTAATTAGATTGAAAAGATCGAGAATGGAGTATCGCCAGTTTTACTCCAGGCGATAGTTAAATCTTTAATTAGATTTGAACGTGAAATGGTAATTGAATTTACCGATAACACCGTGGTGTTAGATATGAAGTATGACCAGTTTTACTTCATAGGATGAATAGGTTGGGATTGGGAAATGAAATAAATAATTACTTCGGTGTGGTTCGCTAATCCTGACTAGTTGAATTGATATTCAAAAGAAGATTAAAGAATAAATTTGTGGAATTTATCTTTGATAAAATTAATGGGAATCTATCCCTAAGAATGTGAAATTTAGCAACTAACTGGAGATTGGCTAAGATGAATGGTTTCCTGGGTATTGATCTGATGTTGGTTTCGGCCTTCGGGGTTAATATTTGGGGAATTGTTCCCTTACTAATTTACGGTCAGTGACTGATGAATTGGAGTGCGGTGTATGTTGTGTTTGTGTAACACTTGTTTATTATATACGCGAGTTATTCAGAAAGACCGGGTTTATCCCATTTTGAATAACTGATTCGGCGATTAGTCGAAGATGAAGACGGTGGTTGAGGACCGGAGGTCTTCACGTCGTTTGGATAATTTCTGATGATCTTGATTGGGTCGTACACCCAAGAGAAGGGAATCAGTTAGTAGTCGTCCAGACGTACTTGGAGATCGATGGATGTACGGGGTACTAGGTGCCTCCTGTTTCGTTCAGACCCAGAACGGACTAGTAAATGGACTGTGTGTCTGACACTGGATATCATTCTGTGTGATTGATGGATATCGGTTGCATGGAGCGGTCTGCCTATGTGGCATGCTAAGACACAAATTATCAAGGCTCCTGTTGAAAAGCAGAGTCTTGTGGTTGATGATCAGAACATGGCCTGTGTAGCATAGCTTGGTGTAGAATTGATTCGCGAGCCTCACACCCGGTTGTGAACTAGAACGGGAGAGGACATTAGGGAGGACATGAGTTTCTTTCTAGTTAGAAGTGGCGTCAGTGGTTTTACACACCCTGACGAGTTTGACTTATGTGGTTGTTGGTTTGCGAGGCGCCTCGGATATATCGGTGACTATGTAAAGCCGATGGAGTCCTTCGTTGGCTCATTTAAGCCCCAAAGGGCGGGGAAACGCAGTGTTCAGGAATAATAATCCACATCGGTGGACCAGCCCTGACGATCCAAGGGTTGATGCGTTCTGATCCTGGGGCTCGGGCTAGACAATCTCGAATTCGGTAGAGGACGATCCCTTGCCTCGGTTCACAGATGGAAATCCAACTTCCAAATACGTGACATTTGTGGTTTTGATTGTAGAGCCTAGTACGGCGACATGATATATGGTACCCATGTCGTCTATGATTGATATTTATGATTGTATATAAAATCAGAAACTAACTGGAAACGAGATATGATGGGTGGTTTCCTGGGTATTGGTCTGATGTTGGTTTCAGCCTTCGGGGTTAATACTTAGGGAATCGTTCTCTTACTAATTTACGGTTGGAGTCTGATTAAGAATTAAAAAGATGAAATTTAGCATATCAAGCATTCTTTGGCTATTATAAGGTAAAACCCTATCCTCCGGCTTGCGTTGCATTGTGTGATGGGACCTGGGTCTTATAATAGCTTCATTTTTCTTTATTTAGCATTGCGCTGTTTGTTTGCACTGGTATTCTTGGGAGGAAACTCGTTCCGTGTTATACGGCGTGGTCCCTTGATTTACCTAACTTTAAAATAAAGATTAATAACTGTTTTATTTCTCACACCGGTCACATGACTGACCTGGAGTTTATTGTTTTAACCTAAACTCTAGGTGCCCTTATTTTGACACGGGCAGCTAGTAGTTTTGGTCTTGCAGATTTATATTCACAGGATCCTGGCTTATAGCTGGAACGATATCCGGAAAGCTCTGTATCCGTATATCTCTTCTAGTTGTGTTTTTTATTATTTCTGCTGCGATGTATTTAAATGTAATTTAAACCTCTGATATTTTCTGTGTAATATTTATTCATACTCTGTATATTCTTGTATTCTGATGGAATTGTTGTAATAAGCAATGAAATGTTCTTCTGCCTGCATTCTAATTTGTCGTGTTCTCAAAACAATCAAGTGTTTCGAACGGTCTCGGTCGGTTTAGCGACTGATTCGGATCGAGCGAAATTCTTCTTGTTACAATTACTTTCAAATATTTTCAATTTCGTTTATAATTGGAAAATCTTTTTATTTTAAGATAAATTAGATTTTTACTTAAACTAATATATTTAGGCATTATAAACTTCCAAAAAATATTTTATAAATCATTTAAAAATAATTCTTTAAAATTCTAATAGTAATTAATAAGCTTATAACTTCAAAATATATCATTTCTAGAAAGCGTTGCTAAATAGCTAGTTAAATCAAAGTAGCCTTTCAATTATCCAAAACTTAATATTTCAATTCAAATCACTTTCAATAACTAATTACGTTTTACAAAAATATTCGTATTTTTAAATAATTTTTCGAATGTCGTTTCATTCGATTTCCAATTACGGTCATCGGACTACAAAACCATGATTTTATTTGAAAATATATTTAAATATAACTTGAAATCAGTATATTGAAATTAAAAAATTCTTTCTCTATTCGAAAACTACTGCTATTAGATAGAAAATGTTTTTCGTTTCATGTCAATCCAATTTAAATTGTATTGGTTATAAGCGATAAAAGTTTGTGGTCGAAATTCGCGAACTATCGCAGCAGGACTAGTCCTATTCAGATCATAGTACAACTTATAATAAAAATTTGTCTGATTCACCACAAATATGATTATAAGTTTTTATAAACATACGTAAAATCATTTTGAAACAATATTTTTCAAAATTTCAGTTGAAATTCTATTTTAAATTAAAATTGAATATTATAATATTATAATTAATAAAATGATATTATTTTCCCAAAATGAATCCGATGAACTTCAAACTTTGCAGAAATCAAACTAAATATTATATAAGATTATCAAATAATAGGTTTGAGTTCAAACCATCGTTGACATACCTAACTTAACTTCAATTTTGAAATTCACTATTCTCAATTGATTTCAAAGTTGTGCATGCCATATATAATGATATGCTTCCGTCTTTACAAAGTTGTTCGTATATACTTTAATTTCATTTACAAACTAATTTAGATACCATTCTATATTAAAATAATATAAATCTTGTTTATATGTTCAAAAGGAATGGAGAATTAACTAATTACCTCTATAATGGCATAACTATAGTGCCATAGGTGTGTGATTACATTCAACAGAAACTGAAAGCATATGAATATTTTTAATAACCGGTAACGATATCATCAATCAATGTTATAAACTACGTGCAAGAGTTACAGTAGTCAATGCTTATTAGTGTATATGTGTTAGTAACTACACAACCATTTATCTAGCGTTACACAAATATACTTACTATCCATAATTAATTGTATATAAATAAAAATGTATAGAGTTTCTCACTAGCTTGCTTCTTAAGTCTTTAAGATAGGCGAGCCTAGCTAACCGTGACCGATCACTAACGGACAATATTTCTACGCACTGACTCTTCGACAAAATATAATATTACAATATATACATATACATATATATTATTATAAGTGTAGGAGGGGGAAAGGGGTCCATGGCCGAACTTCGGTGTGGCAAGGGGTGGCTTAGGGCGGACGGAGGGTGCTTGGATGGAGGCCGACGTGGGTGGTGATTGCCGGAAAAAGGAAGGGACGAGGATGGGAAGGGTATGGCCGAGACTTGGGAAGTTTGGGGAGGGAGAAGGTGGCGCCGGAGTTTGGGCCGAGGGGAGGAGGAGTGGTCGAGGCTGTTAGGCCGCGAAGAATGGGAGAGGGGAGAGGGAGAAAGAGGCGAAGGATAGAGGGAAAGGGAGCTTAAGGGAAGAAGAGGAAGAAGTGAGATAGGATGAGAATGAAGGGGGTTTGGACGCTATTTTATAGCCTTAGTTCAAGGCCTTTATGGAAATTAAATTCATGGACATTTGTCCATCCTAAAGCATGCATGAATACATGTGTAATACCACCTTTTAAAACCATTAACCTCTTTCCAAAACCATGGACCATAAACATAGTATCATATTGAAACACTTTAGTAACACTCTAAAGGCGTTGCAAATTTGAAACACCATGTGTATGTCAGAAATTACTACTTATGGGTCATCTTTTAACCATTTTAAATAACCAACAATTAACGTTATCAAAACTGAACGATGTTATCAACATATTTCTCATTCCAAAATAATTTTTTAATTTTATTATCTATATTTAATATATTTATTTAACTAGAAAATGTCACATTTAAAATAGTATTATAAATACGTATTTGGAAAATTCGCTGTAAAAAACTTGATAAATTCTTACCAAAATTATACCGTTATATTTTTATAAAATTAAATATCTATTTCATCATTTAAATTATATTTATATAAAAACTATTTTAAAAATTTATTTCATAATGAACCCAAATTCGTATTTATACAAAATTAAATTCTTTTTACATTCAAAAATTCTGGTTTAAATTAACCAAAAATCCTAAAACATTACATGTCAACGCTAGCAAGGTATGACAACTCAGGCGAAGGTGAAGAAAATTGTTGACAAAGGGAAATCTTAGCACTATAATCAATTTGAAATTAAGAAACTTTTTATTAATTCGAGGATGAAATTAAATGAAAGAATTGTATTTGTAAATTTTGTTTCTATTACACTTGAGAAATCATGTAGCAAGGATTAAAAATATTTAATCAAAAATTTTGAATTGTTGTGAACTTTGTTTCATTTGGTTTTATTCCTTCATGTTAAGTTAGTTGAACATGTTATGAAATTTTATATACAAAGACGAATTAAACTATGATTGCGTATATATAATAATGTAGACTACCTATGATGATATCGATTTATTACTGTAAAACGTTGAATTATTATTACTAGTTTGTGCTACGATGGTAGTATAAGCATTTCCCTTGGTGTATTGCTGAAAAATTGACCTGAAATTAAGTAGAAAATAAAGAATTGAATTTATAAATATTCCCGGTTGCATCTAAGAAACTGTTCAACAACAAAGAATAATGAAAACCCACTATGAAAAATGGAACATGTAAAAGAGATGTAAAACCATTCACTGTTGAAACTTAGCTTTTGATTTGAAAAAAAAATCACCATGTTAATTTTTATCACTTATTATTCCAGAAAACATCCGATAGCAACACATTCAACCATGAATTTAATCATATTTTTCCATATTTTAATTTGTAATAGAAAAACCTGTCAATCAAACAATTTTGTATTGAAAAACAAACAATAAAGGATTCATTTACGTCATTTATTTCTAACTCGTCTACTACTTGTTTACTTAAAGTTATTACATTGTTTAAAACATTTGGTTTTTTCTTGTATATTTTCTTAATTTGATTATGAAAAATCAGATGGTTAATTTTCCACTTAGTCTTTCCCAGTCGGCTAAAGTTGGTTTTTGGAGTATGCTTTATCATTTAATTTTGATTATGATTTAAGTGGCAATAGTGGTAGCATTAACATATGTAAATCGTAATACCTTTATTTAGTATATGTTTGTTTTAGCGTGTTACTGCTCGCATAAGCTTTTTCTTCTTCTTTAATTAGGTCACCATTATAATTTTATTTCACGGTGAAATTATTGTCAAGATTATCTCGCATGTTGTTAAGGGGGAATGACAAGTTGGATTTGTAAAGTTCCACATTGCATAATGAATTAGAGTTGGTGCATAAATATGAATTGGTAGGCATGTAACATCAGGGATTCCTTTCGTTACAACAATGTATGTGTCAACTCATATGTGTGCACCCTATGCTGGTGTAGAGGGTTTTGATCTGACCATCATCGCTTAACAATGGTATCGGAGCCGAAGGTTATGGATAGGGCCATGCAGACAATGCAATGCTCTCAAAATACTTGAAGGGGATGTGAGTCAAGGAGGAGAATGTTAGGATTGTCCCGCGTGTTGTTAAGGCCGGATGACAGGTTGGATTTATAATGTCACGAATCTGTAATTCAGGCGTAATAAAATATATATTAATTTGAGATTTACGGTTTAAGCGTATATTTATAATTATCTTAAATGTGGAACATGAAAACTCAATTTACGCCGCAAACGCTGATTCAAAACTCTATTATATATATTGGAACTTGTATGTAGTTTTGAAAATATAATGCAAGTGACATGTTAAATTTAATATTTGTTTATTGGAACAAAAGAAAAATCTATAAATTATACATAATGTTAAGTCTTAAAATTACGGATACATTATATAAAAAGGTAATTTAATTAATTTTGTAGCGAAAATCGAAGATCATCACTACATTTAAATTGGTTTATACGATCAATATGATAACAATAACCATATTTTGCATTTAACGTTAATATTAAAAGTTGAAATAACATATGAAATTTAATATTTGAGATACGTCTAGCTAGACATAATGGAAGAATAAATTTTATAATATAATATGCTATCTCGTTCTAATTCGAGTTAATTTGGTAAACATTTTATAAATCGTCAAAGATTAAAACATCGTCAGAATACAGGCGATTTCAGAATAAAAAATACTAAATTAAATCATAAGGAGAACCTTATTTTTCGTTTCATGAAATTTAGATGTTTGATGTCTCTAATCTTTCATTTCAAGTTAAAAATACACAAAATATATTGCGTTGTAAATTTCATCTCCATTTGTTCCTGAAGTGGTTTGCATATTGACGCATACTAGATAGTTTCCATCTGAACTAGAAAAATAATAGTATAATAATAAACTATATATATTAGAGAAATTTACAGCTGTAAGTTTTGAATAAAATACTGGACACTTGTAAAAATTGTAGCATGCAAATAACGTGTGTTTCTCAGCTTCTGAATAAATGGCCACGTGTTGAAAGATCAGTGAATATATGTTACTTACTCTACCCTTCTGTCTCCATTCGTTCAAACGAGAACAAAAGAAAAAAGAATTGTTCCTCCAACAAGATCCGACACATCAGTATGCCAAGTTCCCAAAATCCTCTTCAAAATTAAATCGAATCCCTTTCGTTAACTCTTCACTGCCACCATCACGCGCGTCCAACTTCACCGCAACTTCAATGGCCACATCCGGATCTGGAAACCTCCGCCCCGTCAGATCATGCCACTACGTTGGTCCACCACCGTTAGCATGTTGCCTCTGACCTTTCCTCTATTCAGATGGGTGCCACCACCTACGGCCCTCGCCACCTCTCTCTACATTCGAACCCAAAGAAAGAAAGAAAAACTCGTGAGCCACCCGAAGCCAAGAAGACCAAATGCTAGCACCTTCAACCATGTGAGCCAAGAAAAAAACGTTAACACCTGCTGCCAGAAACATGTATTGAGATAAGCACTCCAAGTTCTTGGCAAAATGCCTGAAAGGCTGCCAACTAGGTTTGGGAGTACAGTTGGGTGAAATTCTGGATCTAAGTAAATTATCTATCTTGCTAGTCCATCGAGGTCCAGGCTGATGCCTAGGTATATTCCTTTGCCACATTCTTTTAATAAACATATATTAAAAAGAAAAGAAAGAAAGAACAAACAAATAAAATTTAGCTTTGATTTGATGTAGGGTTACTGTCATTGCTGTTTTAGGATTCAAAGGCAAGTTTGGATTTCTTTGTTCTTGGGAATCTAAAAATTTTATTTATGTACACATATACATACGTGTATGTGTATATATAAAATGATTTGAAGTCATTGTATTGGATATCGCATTCGCTTCAGCTTTGTTGTCAGTTTCATATTCATATCTTCGCCTCGAAGGTGAGTTTCCTCTCACTCACGAGTAATTAAATATTAAGTGAATTAAATATTTGAGATGTTAAATGAAATGTTAGGTTGCTATAGAAAAATGTTTGCTATGTGATTTGTGCACATGTGACACATACTCTACCCGTTATATGACACTTATGGATGTGATGTATGATATGCTATGGTGGCATCGCTCTCACCTTGCAAGTTCCCCATAGATTTAGAAAAATCACCATGGCTTGAAATGATATACACCCGAATGGATTGTATAGATTCGAGGAAAAAATTCGAATCGATTTGTGATGCGGGTTGAATTAATATATACCCAGGATATGAATTTTCCTTTAAAACGGGTTAAAATGATATTATATCTGTATCACTTGACCATAAGATAGAAAATTATATATGGACTTCGTGGTCAAATAAAATCTATTTTCTAAAATGTTATAAGTACGTACCAATTTAATAAATTGATTTTGATATGTAAATTAAATATGTTTTTTATAGAAAATATGTTTGAAATAAATTTAATTTGAATTTATTAGAATTCATAAAGTTAAGGAAAATTTAATATAATTTAATGAAACAAAATTTTATAAATGTCTACTATGGTTAAAATTTGAAGTTTAGATTTAATTTAATAAAATTTCTTATATTGTAAATCTATTTTGCATAATATAACTAAAATGTAGATGACAAGTCAATTTAAAATGGTTTAAGTTATCTTAAGTGATTTCTAGTTTAAAATTTTGTTTTATAGAGTTTAATTTAATTTATTACGATGGAGAGAATTTAAGTTGATGGCTTTAATAAAATTTAACTTAAAGGATGATTAAATTTATGAAATGAAGGATCTCATAGTATTAAAGTCTTGGTTAATGTAAGATTTTACCTAAAAATATATTTATATAATATGTTTTGAAATGAAGAAATATGTTTTGCGGGATTTCCATAACAAGACAACGATGTATGATTTGAGAAATCAAGTGAAATGAAAATATTTCCCACTTCAATTCATAAACTGATTTATGCTATTATTTGAAATTTTTTAATGTATTTCTATTTGAAAATTAATAAATGGGAAGCCGTGTCTGTTTTATGTAAGGTGTTTCATATGAGGAATCAAGATCGGAAATGAGAGATCGAAATCTGAAATGTGAAAGGAATTGACTAATGGAATACGATGGATAATTGGTTCGAATTGGATTAGTGTTTTGTAAACTAATTTAGATCACTATCATTTATATCAAACCATTTTATTTAAACTAATTTTTTCTTTACTATCATTTTTTAACTATTATATACTATGCAATTTAACTATTTTAATTAATTAACCTTTATAACTATTTCAACTGAACTATTTATATTAGGCTTAAATTATGTATACATATTTTTCTACCTAAGTTAATTTTTTAAAACTATTTTTACTATTAAAAAATTTGATCTATGTCTAATTTGAACTAATAACAAGGAAGTTTTAAATAAGGATTTCAAGTGATAAGGGTATATGTGACTAATTAGGTGTGGAACAATAACTATAGGCCTGACCTGACCCAAGCAGCACTTGCTAGACTGAGCTATGTGACTAGAACTCTCAGGGTTGCTAAATTTGGCCCAAAGAAGAGGAATAGACAAAGACAGGGTTAAACTTCTTTCAGATTTGCGTCGATTCAGTACAGCTTTTATCTATTTATTTTGTGTTAGAACCATGTTTTATTTTTTCTATCACATGTTGTTTGCGAAGATTCAATTGTATTGACTTTTTGTTATTTTGAGTCGCCTAGTTTTTATGCTTTTGCTTTTGAATGAAAAAAGGGTATAAGGGAAAAATGAAAATCTAAACCGGAATTTGAATTAAAGAAGAATAGTCACAGAATATAAGATATAAAATTAGAACTTGGAACCAATAATAAGTTAAATAGATTTGAAATCCATGTTGAAGTTATTCGATTCACGATACATGAATACGATTTCAAATTTAATGACCATGTTGTGAAAAACGTAAATGTTTAGTTGTTAAGTGACCGGAGTCAGTATTATCATACTCTCTGCCAATACCGATACTACTTTAACAACTGTGCATGTGGTGGAGAATCCAGAACGAAGTAGGATGGTTTGGAAGCGATTACTGGATTTGAAGAAAGAGAACGATGCAGAGTGGCCTTAACCTTCGGGTCATAATTAAAATGACTAAAACAGGAGGTATACCATGATTAAGTGAGGTTGCACCTCTGATCGGACACGTTTCTTCGATACCATTTCTATGACTATGTTATTGATTTGGGGACCCCTTTGAATATGGGAGTGTGTTCCCAGGTGGGCAGTAGTTCCTACTATGTGTTACCACCGGTCTGAGAGTGCAACAGGTAGAATCCTACCCTGGGTATTGCCTCACATGCTTTGTCATATTTATCCTGATCGAGCCCAATACGATTTTGATATAACATTTTCATATTGCGGTGCATCCCTATCTACCGACATACTGGTGTTTTATATTCAATGTCTACGACAATGTCTATAAACGGCTTAAGGGTAAAAATGTAATCCCGCTTATGCCATTTTTAATATGTTTACTTTACTGAATATACATTATTATAATAGCGTATTATATTATGTGTATTAGTTTCACAGATCCTTAAAGTATGAATTCCCAACACCCTTGAAGTTATTTGCATTTCATTATTTCACTTGAGTTGATTCACATATATGAGAATGCTAGTTCTAACTCGAGTATTTTGTTTGTTTTTTTCTTGCAAAACGCTTGAGTCAGACCGAGTATTTTCAGCTTTGGAGAATTGCATGTTGAAGCTCGAGTATTTCTGGAGTCTAATCTTCTATCCTTATGTACTCAATTTATTTTATTTTTCATGTGTTAATAAACATCTGTATTCAGTCTTCAGCTGTTTCCGTATTATTTATATACCCTGATTTGTATAAATAAATTTTTTGTATTATAATATAAATTTTACTTTCACTGCGTAATATTGTAACAACCCGGAAAATCGGAACCAATTTAAAATTTTTATTTTGGCTAATTTAATGGATTTTGAATATTCAAAATGATTTACTTTAAATAATTACGACTAGAAATTTATTGTGAATAGAATTAAAATGTATAAATTTATTTAAATCGAAGTTAGAATATAAATATTTATTTTAATCATATAACGAGCCTGAAATGGCGTGGTAGTTCAAAATTTCGGTTTCAAATGAATGTACAGGATTCAAAATAAATCGGATTTCAGTAAAACCAGAAATATTTGAATCTGTTTGAAAATATCTTTCCTAAGAATGTGAAAAATCCATATTTCATAACGGGATTAAAAAGTTATGTCCATTTGAAAATTCAGAATAGTCACTATGGAATTTTATATTATATAGGCCTTAAAAACAGTTGTTTTGCAAACGACCTCCGTTTTCGAGGAAACCACTTTTTTTTTATCCGGAATGTCAAATTATTGTTAGATTCCAAAATTCATAATTTTTGAAATTAAAAATGTGAGCGTGGCAAAAGAAAACGTGTTTTGTCAATTTCAGTTTGAATTTAACCAACTGGAAAATGACCGTTTTTCAAACGGTATCCAAATTCGACGAAATTAGTTTTGTTAGGACCGTATCATCAAAACATAGCCAGATTTATTTTTCTGGAATTTTTGGAGTCAGTATGTGTTCCTGGTAAATTAAAATGTACATTGAAATCAATTTTGAATGTTATATTTATTTGTATTTTAATTTTGATGGAAACTAATTGAAACGGTCAAATTGGCTTGCAACACATATCCCATTGTGTTCGGAATGGGGGTAACTAACTAGGGACGACAGTCTTTGGGCTCGATTTGGGGTTCAAATGAAAAAGTTACTTTTTGGAAATTAAATTAATTAAATATATAAATTATATAACAAAACCCTCCCACTTTTTCCCTCTTCTCTCTCCCCTATTTCAGAATAGAAAAAAAAATAAAGCGAACGCACCGCCGCCCAGGCCGCCGGAGGCGCCGCCGCCGCCCTCCGATGATCGGTGCTTCTTCCCCTCCTCCTCTTCCCTCTCCTCCTTCCTCTTCCCTCTCCATTTCAAAGAAACCCAACACCCCCCTGAAAACCCTAGCGCCGCCTCCACCGTGCCACCACCGGCCAATGCGCCACCCCATCCACCTGCACGACCTGTTCTGCCCCTCCTCAGCCATCCCCCACCTCTGGTTCCTCCGGTAAGCGTTTATTTTCATTTTTCGTTGTTTATGTAATTAAAAATGAGATTTTTAATTATAAACATCGTGTATAAATATATGATTTCTATTTATATGGTAGCAAAGATAAAAATATGATTTTTATCTATGAGAAGTAGCGATAAAATATGATTTTTATCTATGTGAGATAATGATAAAAATATGATTTTTATCTATATGAAGTAGAGTTAAAAATACAATTTTTATATATTATAACATAAGGAAAAATATGCATTTTATCATATAAAAGAATATATTTTTATATATGAATAGCGATGAAAAGATTTGATTTTTAATCATGAAAAGATTTGATTTTGAATCAGGAAAGATTAGATTTTTAAAAGTATAAAGATGAGATTTTTAAAAATACAAAAATGAGTTTTTTATCGTATGAATCATAATGTTTTAGTTAGATAAAAATTCAATTTTTAGTTATATAAAAATTCGATTTTTAGTTATATATAGCGATATAAGAATGTGATCTTTTATACATATAGCGATATAAAAATGCGATTTTTAAATATATAAACATCATATTAAAAATGTGATTTTTACTATGAACAGCGCGGAAAAGATTGCGTTGGAATTTCGGTCAAATCCAAACAGTTCAGAAATTTAGAAATAGAACTGGAGGAGAGGATCCGAAAGGTGAGAACTTCTCACTCAAATTCATTTTCTAGTTATATATATATATATATATACTAGGATGCAGACGGTGCTTAAAAGCACCCGACACCTTTGTTTGAAACCATGGATGTTTGGTTGATTGTTTGATTGGTTTGTTTGTTTGAATTTGGTTTGGGAAGTAAACTGAATTGATTAGAATTGGTATGCATATGGCGCGAGCCATTATTAGGCGAAGGATAAGGCTATACCTTATTTCGGTTCTAGTATCGCGTTGTTATGCTGCCAAAATTTTATAAATATGTTAGAACAATAAAAATATTATGTTTATTGCATAAATGAACTGTATAAAATACTCATGTGTTGAAATAAATATTTTATCATTAAAAATATAATTTTTAACGAGTATATGAATGAAAATAAATATTCATTTACAAATCAGACGATTTGTTTATGTACACACATTTGACTGATATTGATTGGGACGATATATTTTACACATCGCCCAACTACACAAATAAAATCTGTGTGTGTTGATTGAAACCCCACATGGGTATTGGGATGATATTTGACATACACTAATCCCAATTGTTTAGTTGTATGTCAATTGATTGGTTGACAGACTATTGTAAGCGCTAATTATTTATATTTAATGCTTACGCAGTTGTGTAATGCACTCTGGATGATGGTTGATTGTGTTTGATTATTGTTGTATACACGTGTGTATGAAATCCATATAAATGAAATTATATGGTAATTGACTGTGTCTGATTCCAATTCGGAAGGAATGAGTATTTTAAATTAACGAATATTTTAAAATGACGAATAAAGAATATTTTAAAATAACTAATATTTTAAAATAATATTTAATGGATCAATATATGATTTTGATGTCCGATTTGTGATGGACACAAATATATATATATATATAATGCCGTGTTGACTAGATGTGCGCCATTTTGACGCAAATGATATTTATATCGATTTTTTTTCATTTTTATAATGAATATCCAAAAAGGAATTGATTGCAAAATCTAATGTTTTGAAAATATTATCATTTATATATTAATGATATGGAGTATTCAGTTTTGATTTAAAATTGAATATGAAACTGAAACGCTTTTGAAATGAATTTAAAACGATTTATAAAATATGTTTTAAATGGAAATCGACGAAATATATATAATAAATATATTATATATATTAAATGGCCTGAATAGAACGCGCCACGCTGCGGCAGTTCGCGAATTACGACCATTGACTTAGAATTGACATTACGGGAGATCCGACCGTTTGATTATCCTAAAACTAGAAACATTGGGTTCGTATCGAAAGGAGCTTTCCAACGAAAATAAGAGATTTGAAATCTAACGGTTGGATTTGGAATTATGTCCAAATCAAATTTGGAAAAGGTCGATGTAAGTGCAGTTCAGTGACCGTTTATGGAAATCTACTGTACAGGCCTTGATAAAATTATTAAAAATATTAATAATTTGTGTAAAATCAAAATAAATGATTTGGAAAGAATTAGGTTGAAAATTTCCATATTTGAAAATATAAAAATATATCTTTATCGAAATGAACTCGTTATGAACTAGAATTATAATCCAGTATTTTTAATTAAATAAACTGGATTTTAAATAGTTTTAAAAACAACCAGAAATTCCAATATATGAATTGGAATAGATTTAAATCGAAATTATCTTCGGAATATTTCAATATTGGATTCCGTTATTATACAGATATTGTGGAGGAATTTGGAAGATATATATATCGTTATTCCCAATATGATATTTGTTGATTTCAGAATTTGATATTGAATATAAGACGATATAATTTCTATTCGGAGCCTTGTATTCAATATTGAATCTGATTTTGGGTTCGAAGTGAATGGTGTCTTTAGTAACACTGTTCTTAAACCCAGTTGAGAAAAGAATAAATCTTTTACTTAAGATTTAGTGAACATTTCCAATTAATTAATATTAAATTGGAATTGAATAAAAGAATGGGATTTTGGGTTTGTCGTGAATGGTATCTTAAATAAGACTGTTCTTAAACCCCATGTGAAAAGAATAAGTCTTTTAATTAAGATTATTAGAGTTTCCAATTAGTTAACATTTAATTGGAATAAAATGGAATGTGAATTGGGTTTATTGTGAACTGTATTTTTAACGACGTTTGTTCTTTAACTCGATTAACAGTGAACTATGATTTGGAAATTATAAATCTTTTAATTTAGATTTAATGGGAATTTTCCAAAGTAAAGTTACCCAAATTAATATATTAAATTGGAATTGAATTCAATTTGATAATAATCGAAGTGAGCTTCTGTGGAGGAAGACTGTTAATACATATGGAATTTAAAAGGCTTTGTCATTATTCAATTTATATTATTAGTCGGATCCAGAAATTGATATCGATTATATATTGATCTGTTTTCCGTGAAGATTCCATAATTAATGGAATGTGATTTGGGTTTATCATGAACTTTGTTTTAAATGACATTAGTTCTTTAACCCAGTTAAAGATAGGATTACATGTCTAACATTGTATTTCCAACTATATGGTTGATCTCTGCTAAATATATATATATGTTTGATGGCGGAGAATTTATTCTCTTGCTTAACACCCTTCTCTAAGATGTACGAGCTTAGAGGTTATATATCGACAGAAATTAGTAGTACGGTGTAGATTGTCGATGCGGCATGTTTGTGTTTCCAAAGTTAAATAATCATTAATATTGATTTTTGGGAAGACTAAAACTAAGTGGAGTTTTAATGAATCTTTAATTAGATTGAAATGTGAATTGATAATTTAAATTATCAAATTTGGGAAATGATCGAGAATGGAGTACCACAGTTTTGCTCCTAGCGATAGTTAAATCATTAATTAGATTTGAACGTGAAATGGTAAATAAATTTATCGATAACACCGTGGTGTCAGATATGAAGTATTACCAGTTTTGCTCCATAGGATGAATAGGTTGGGATTGGGAAATAAAAGAAACGATTACTTCGGTAAGGTGCGCTAATCCCGACTAGTTTGGATAAACCATAATTTGGTTTGAATTGATATCCAAAGGAAGATTAAAGAATAAATTTAAAGAATTTATCTTTAATAAAATTAATGGGAACCTTTCCCAAAGGATAAGAATATTTAAATAAAAGAATATTCAGAATTGGAATGATGCGTATGTTGTGTTTTTATAGAACTTGTTTATTATATATGCGAGTTATTCATGTAATGACCTGGGATTTCGGTCAACTAATTTTAAGTATTTAATCTGGATTTAAATATTGAGTTAATAATATAAATGAATTTTTATATTTAGTTATCAATTCTTAATAATCAATTTTTATTTAACATCAAATATA
This sequence comes from Allium sativum, assembly GCA_030737875.1. NCBI lineage: Eukaryota > Viridiplantae > Streptophyta > Magnoliopsida > Asparagales > Amaryllidaceae > Allium > Allium sativum. The sequence goes on along the minus strand of CM060915.1, from coordinate 970,894,679 downwards.
TTAAATTATCGAAATGCAAAGTAAATTAAATTCAAATTTTAAAACTGAATTAAAGTAAGTTCAAATAATCAATATGAAATCCTGATTGAATCAGAAAAATAATATTAATTTATTTTCGAAGAATAAATTGTTTTGAAATTTAATTTATATTGTTTTAAATTTATATCATCTCCAGATGATTGAATAAGGGTTTGAAACCTGTCCCAGTGGATTCAGAATGGTAGTTTAACCCTAGGAAGGACTGTTGTTGGGTTCGGTAAGAAGCTCAGGATCAAGGGTTATCTAAATTTTAAGGATACAGTTTTTAATTAAATTAAGTAAAAATAAATATCATTGTTTGTGGACTCAAACAAAACATCAAGCATGAAAACATAGGCCTCGTTGTTCCTTTCAAAACCACGCCATACCCCTTGCCTTTTCCATTTCTGAGTCTTTATAAATGAAATCGAAAATCCCAATACCTCCAAACAAAAATCAAATGATGTTCTTCTTTTAAAATTCAGAACCAGTTCCTCAACTCAAAACTGCGATCTAGAATCGTAAATCATTTAGGGCTTGACATCGAGATTTGAGGGCGCGACTTGGATTAGAGGTGCGATGAGGTTCGAGGGTTCAACAGCAGGGTCGAGATCGAGTAGGAAGTCAATTTTAGGGCTATTGTGTTCAAGATTTGGGAAGCTGAAGGTGGTGTCGATCACTGTAGAGCAACGAGATACAGATGGGCACGATGATTTTGGGGACTACTAATTTCCGATAACGAATCAGTAAAGTTGAATGTGAAATTGGAATTTTGTCTCGTGATGCTGAGTTCGATTTCAAAGAACAGAACATCAATCTTTGGGGAATTTAGGCTCTGAATGGATCGAGTATTGGGCATTGTTCATCGCGAGAGTTGGAAAGCGCAAGGGGAAAACGATGAGTGCCAAGGATGAGAAATGATAGTGTTGCAGTTTTGATCTTGATTTAGGAGTTGTTTGTGGTTTTAGCATGTTAATGGTGGAGTGGTGGTCAATTGGAGTAATAGTGAAAAGGCAAAGCGAGATGCTGGAAGCTGGGATTTCCATTTCGTGATTTTCTCAGTGATTAAGTGGAAAAAAGGTTTTGATTAAGGTATACGTTTATTTTACGGAAATTTAAATAACATAGAATAATTTATTTACTTTTCTGTAAAGTTATTTAAATTAATAACCATTCAATCGTCGAATAAAAATGAATAATCATAGGGGTAATTCATTCGAGACGACTCAAGTGGGTTCATAGCTATGGAATGCACATTTCAGGATTTGTTAAGGAATTTCCGAAGCCAGATTTAATTTAAATTGGGATACTCAACGAATTAAAAACCTGGTGAGTAAATCTCACTCACCTGTTATTTAGAATTTATTTTTATTCGGTAAAAATAATTGTTATTGCTTGTTTGAATGCTTTCTGATTGTTTGAAATATATTAGTTATTTAGGGTTGACTATTATATATATATATATATTGGATTTGTAACACCCCGTAATTTTATAACATTAAAATTCACAAATTAAAGTATACTTAATTTTTAGAAAAGAATTAAGTGAAATGGGTTGCGCAGAGAAATATATATATATTGATATATATATATATATATAAATTAAAAATTAAATAAATAAATATGCGAAAAAGTTCAAAACAGCGAATTGGGAGGGGAAATAACTGAACCGTCCCATTTTTGAGGTCGACCCGAGCCGACCTGGGTCGACTAGGGGTTAATCCAGGGTGTTTGGCTGTCAACCCGTGGGCCGATTCGCTCAAATGCAGATTTTGCATTTGATTGGTTCTCATGGTTCAGGGTTAATCTAATGGTCCTAAATAACTTCCTACACCTATAAATACATCTTAATGCTAATCCTAAACCTAAATAAAATAGAATAGTTACCGTCGCCATGGAAATCAATGGAGCCGCCGCCAACTAAGAAAGAAAAAAGCAAATTCAATTCTAATTCTCTTAACCCTAAAGCAAAGCAAAACTCTCTCTTTTCTTCTCTAAATTGTGAGTATGATGATCTTAACAAGTGGACACCTTTTGATCCTTAACATGTGTAGTTTATGCAAGTTTCACCCCTATTATGATTAGATTTATTTTAATTGTCTATATGTTGTGATAATTTATCTTTGTGCTAGGTGTTAGACTATACAAGTCTAGCCTATATTATGCATTGAATAAGCGAACGTATAAACGTGGGGTAGGGGTAATATTAAGGATTTAATATTAAAAAGTTGGGGTGCAATTGATATGATTTTGCATGCCATAAGTGGATGGCCATAATTGAGTCAATTATGGACATCATTAAAAGTTGACTTAATTAATAATTTGAATAGGGAATTATCAAAACTGGGGTAAAAGATTTTAAGTGTTAATCAATGCTTAGGACACGAGGTTGGACTCGTTTGTGACGTAAACCCGCCCGGACCCGCCCGGCAAATCCAGTGGTCACAAATGTCAGCCCAATGTGAGAGGTCCTAGGCCTAACTAAAGCATAACGGTTGTAAAGACACGAGGTTAGACTCTTTTATGGTGTAAGACTGCCCGGACCCGCCCAGCAAATCCAGCTGCCATAAATGCCAGTCTAATGTGAGAGGTCTTTATGAGGTTATGGCCTGAATGAATTAAGAAATACTTAACCAGATAAACATGTAAGGTGGGACATGGGGGTTAAGTAGGTGCCTTGGGTGGCATGAGGAATCTAGGGGGTGCCCTTAGTGGCATGTGAAATACGATTAGTAAGACTTAACCAAACATGTAAATGAACATGACTAAGAGGGTTAAGTGGGATATACTAGTGACAAGCTTAGGTGGGTAGCTTGTGGGGGCCAATTTCGACCAGTATCCCAAACGTATCTTTGTGGGCTCGATCCAAGTCGAGGACGGGACACGCATGCTGGGTTCGACTGTAAGAGGCCAAAACGGGGAGCGGTGGCAACGCAAGTCCAACGGGTTTCATATGCGTGTGTGGACCCGGGCTGGTAGGTAAGACGTTGTTGCATCGTGTAGGTATAAGCCGTGCATTCTCAAGTTGTATCGGGTTGCCACTTTAGGGGAGTGATACACCCCACTGTAGGGCCAGCACGGGTATCTACGAGTAGGGAGCCGATCGAAAGTGGGTAGTGGGGTACACCTAGTGGAGATAGGGGCAGACGGCACCTATGTAGTCAGCTAGGGGTACGTATGGCTATTTATAAAGTTTCTATGTGAAGCAAGTGGGATCAAGCAATAGGGTGACTGGTGTGGTGCAGTGTAGTAATGTGCGGTGTGGTGTAGTAATCATTCGTTCGTAATTAGGTGTTCCTTTACCGTTATCTTTAACGTTATCTTAAACGCTATCTCTATCTTCCTAAGAGTTCATAGACCTTTACTTGTCTTCCAGCTTTTGCCTTAGTCTAGTTATTTTGATAATAGTATTGTTAGAATTATCATACTCGCCAGACTTTATGTCTGACCCCCTCTATTTCTATCCTTTTTCCCCCTCCAGGTCCTCAAATTGGGCCCAACTCTAGTGGAGTTTGATTGAATTGCTTCATCTCTCTTTGGAATGCTTGGACCGTTGAAGTAAAGTCTAGCTTGTTATCTTTTTAATGGCTATTTATGTAATGGGATTATGTATTTTGTTTTATGAAGATGGATAATGTACTTGACTCTGATTAATGGTTTTGTGATGTAATAAACATGTTTCCGCTGCAATAAAATGAAGTTTTAGATTTCCAAGTACTACTTATTATCTGTCTTGTTGTAATTTTTCTGTTCTATATTCACTTATAACCTCCATGGAAGTTAATGCATTCCCTTTGTGAGTGACATTAATGGACGTGGGGTGTTACAGGATTGATGGTTTGATTGATTCCCGCAGTCTCATTAGCGGATGCCCGCAGTTTCATAGCGGATGATTTCACTATGCGCCCCACAAAATTTTATTAGTGGATGACCTTCATACCGCGATATCCTGCCTCAAAGCAGGATGGGTATTACTATGTTGACTAACATCTTTGGATGCAGGAAAAAAGGTTAGAGGGATCCAACTGGATCCCTCAAAAATATATTATCTGTTTGTTTATTTGTTTGCATATATATTGTCATATATGATGTGTTAGAAAACCTGAAATAAATAATTTGTTTTTTGGTGTTTAAATATCACTGGGCCTAAGTGTTAATTTATAAAAATATCATGGAAGGGATATTTGAGATTTAAAAAGGGAAATTCTATTTTTCTAGAATAGAATTTGAAATTCGAATAGATTTGAAATATAAACTAGTTTTGAAAAATAAAAACAAGTAGTTCATTTATAAATGAAATTTATAAATGAAATTTATAAATGAAATTTATAAATGAAATTTACAAAGGAAGTGAAATGAATTATCATTTGGATAATTCTAGAAATATAAACACATGTGTGAATTTAGAAAAGGGAAATTTATTTTTCCAAAGTAGAAATTTAATTTCAAAATTGAATTTGAAATCGAGACTTGTTTAAAAAAAGAAAAACAAGAAAAATAGATGGTGCTTGTAAATGAAAAGGGAAAATTATCATTTGGATAATTCAAATATTTAAATTCAAATGTGAATTTAAAAATAGAAATGGGAAGTCGGCTTAAAGAAATAAACGATGGAATTTATTCTGATATTAAGAATATAAATTTAACGGAAATAAATCGATAAGGATTTATGATTTGATTTTGATTTATTCAAATTTGTTTAAATAGAAGTTAAATTGAACAAAGAGAATTCAAATGGAATTTGAATATAGAAATTCAAATGGGATTTAAATATAGAATTTGAATATAGAAATTCAAATGGGATTTGAATATTGAATTCAAAGAGAATTGGAATGGAATTTGAATATTGAATTCAAATAGAATTGGAATGGAATTTGAATATTGAATTCAAAGAGAATTTGTAATAACCCGGAAATCCGAGCCAATTTAAAAATTTTATTTTGGCAATTTTAGCGAATTTTGAATATTTAAAATGAATTATTTTAAATAATATCGACGAAAAATTTAGTTTGAATATAATTCGAACGTATGTATTTTTATAGCTCGACGTTAGAATATAAATAATTATTTATAATTATAAAAGGAATTGAAAATGGCGCGGTAGTTCGATTTCAAAATTCAAATGAATGTACCGGGTGCAAAATAAACCGGATTTTAACGAAACTAAAAATAATAGGATCTATTTGAGAATATATTTCCAACGAATCCGGGAAATCAAAATTTCATAGCGGTAATCAAAAGATATGTCCAGTTGAAAATTCTGAATAGTCGTTATGGAATTCAGGCCCTTAAAAATGGAAATTTTGCAAATGACCTCGGATTTCGACGAAACCACTTTTGTTGGATCCGCGATGTCAAGTTATTGCTAGGTTTAAAATTTCATAATTTTTCGAATCAATATGTGAGCGTGGCAAAGGAAAACGGGTTTGACCAGTTTCAGTTGATTTTAATCGACTGGAAAATGGCCATTTTTCAAACAGTCTCATAATTCGATGAAACTAGTTTTGTTAGGACCGTATCGTCAATACGAAGCTAGAAAATATTTTTCTGGAATTATTCGAGCTAGTATGTGGCCCCAGTAAATTGAAATGTGCATTCAAATTCAATATACATTTATTTTTAATTTAAATTGAACGGAAACTGATCGTAACGATCGAATTGGCTTGCGATACATATCCCATTGTGTTCAAGATGGGGCATAACGCTAGGGACGACAGTCGTTGGGTCTCGATTGGGGTTTGATAGAAAAGTCAACTCTTGGAATTTTAAAGTAGAAATTAAATATAATAAAATATATAACATGGGCCCCTCTTTTTCTCCTTATACCTGCCATCTCTTCCCCCCCCACGTTTTCTCAGTCAAAACCCAATCGAAGGAAGAAAAAAAAAAAGGGAAAACCGGATCTCGAGCTCGCTCCATCGCCGCCTCGCCCAGTCGCTCCACCACCCTCCCCCTAGCGTCCGCCGCACACCCTCCAGCCCTTCTCCTCTTCCAATCGCCAACACTCCGAGCCCCAATCCGCTGCTCCGGCCATCCATTGGCCCGCCGCCCGCCTGGGCGAGCCCCACCTCGCCAGAGGCCGAGCCACCTTGAAGCGACCCGAACTTCCCCGGTCTCCGAAGAGATGAGAAAGAACGAATTACTGTGAGGACAAGACAAATCAGAACGCAGACAGAAGAAAATTTCATTGTTTATTACAACAATTCCATCAGAATACAAGAATATACAGAGTATGAATGAATATTATACATTCGATAAATATCAGAGATTACAATAAATTTCATAGCAGCGGAAAATAATACAAAACACAACTGAAAGTAATACACGGATACAGAGCTTTCCGAGCATCGTTCCAGCTGTAAATCAGGATCCTGTGAATATAAATCTGCAAAACCAAAACTACTAGCTGTCCGTGTGGAAAATAGGGGCACCCAGAGTTTAGGTTAAAACAATAAACTCCAGGTCAGTCATGTGACTGGTGTGAGAACTAAAACAGTTATTTAAAACTTTACTTTAAAAGAGAGTAATTCAAGGGACCACGCCGTATAACACGGAACGGGTTTCCTCCCAAGAATACCAGTGCACAGAAAAGACAACGCAATGCTTTTTCGAAAAATGAAGCTATTATAAGACCCAGGTCCCATCACACAATGCAACGCAAGCCAGAGGATAGGGTTTTCCCTTATAATAGCCAAACATGTTTGGTACGTTTAAAAACAAATCATTTGATACTATTATAAGTGTATAGTGTCAAATCAATTTCAATCATAAATATCAATCATAGACGGCATGGGTACCATATATCATGTCTCCATATTAGTTCTACAATTAAAACTGCAATATCACGTATTGGAAATTGGATTTCCGTCATGAGTCGAGGCAAGGGGCAAGCTCCTCTCCGCTTCGAGACATTCTAGCAAATGCCTCAGGACTACACACTCTGAGTAACCCCTGGATGCTTCAAGCCGGTCCTCTCTTATGTTTGAGGATTAATTTTTCCTGAACACACGTTTCCCGGTCCTTACAGACCTATAATCGAGGCGCCTCATCCAACAACCACATAGGTGAAAAGTATATAAATGTCAGGGCTGGTAAGTCACTGACACCACCAAAGATAGAAAGAAACGTCGTGCTCTCCCTGCAGTCCTTATCCGGTTTTTAACTCATACCGAGGTGTGAGGCTCGCGAATCCACGCTATACACAAAGCTGCCACGTAGGCCGTGCTTTGATCATCAACCACAAGACTTTGCTTTTCAACAGAAGCCTTGATCCATGCAACTCAGCATGCCACACAGGCAATTCATGCCATGCGACTGATGTCCATCGATATACAACCTCTGAGCTTGTACGTCTCAGAGAAGGGAGTTAAGCAAGAGAATAAATTCTCCGTCGCCAAACAGATGTATACTTAATAGAGATCAATCAACACACAATAAAGTCCAATGTCAGACACACAATCCATTTACAAGTTCGTTCTGGGTCTGAACGAAACCGGAGGCACTTTCCTCGCATATCCATCGATCTCCAAGTACGTCTGGACGACCACCAACTATTTCCATCCTTTTGGGTGTACAGCCCAATCAGGATCATCAGTAATTATCCAAACGATGTGAAGACTTCCGGTCTTCGACCACCGTCATCATCTTCGACTTGTCGTCGAATCGGTTATTCAGAATGGGTATAAACCCGGCCTTTCCGAACAACCCGCGTATATTAAAAACAAATGTTACACAAACACAACATACACCTCATTCCAATTCATAAGTCACTAACCGTAAATCAGTAAGAGAGAAATTCCCCAAATATTAACCCCGAGGGCCGAAACCAACATCAGATCAATACCCAGGAAACCATTCTTCTTAACTAACCTAAAGCTCGTTTCCAAATTTCACATTCTTAGGGAAAAGTTCCCATTAATTTTATCCAAGATAAATTCTTTGAATTTATTCTTTAATCTTCCTTTGGATGTCATTTCAAACCAAATTATGGTTTTCCAAACTAGTCGAGATTAGCGAACCACACCGAAGTAATTATTTATTTTATTTCCCAATCCCAACCTATTCATCCCATGAAGCAAAACTGGTAATACTCCATATCTTACAACACGGTGTTATCGGTAAAATTAATTACCATTTCACGTTCAAATCTAATTAAAGATATAACTATCGCTTTGGAGCAAGGCTGGTGATACTCCATTCTCGCTCACTTTCCAAATTTGATAATTTTCATTATCAATTCACATTTCAATCTAATTGCAGACTCATTAAAACTCCCTTTACTGGGTTAAAGAACTAATGTCATTTAAAACACAGTTCATGACAAACCCAAATCACATTCTATTTATTATCGGGTTAAAGGACAAATGTTATTTGAAACCCCGTTCACGATAAACCCACAAATCAATTCTATTTAAAAACCCATTTCAAATCCAATTTATTTATTTAAAAATAAATGGGTTTTAATTTTAGTTCAAAACTAGTTCATTTCGATAAAAATATATTTTTATCTTTTCAAAGATGGAGTTTTTCATCCCAATTTTTCCCAAATCATTACTTATGATTTTACACAAATTATTACTATATTTAATAATTTTATCAAGGCCCGTACAGTCGATTTCCATCAACGGCCATCGAACTGCACTTACAACGACCTTTTCCAAATTTGATTTGGACGTATCTCCAAATCCAACCGTTAGATTTCAAATTTCTAATATTCGTTAGAAAGCCCTTTTCGATACGAACCCAACGGTTCCGTTTTTAGGAGAATCCGACAGTCGGATCTCACGTAATGTCCGTTCGAAGTTAATGGTCGAAATTCGCAAACTGCCGCGGCGCGTCGCGTTCTATTCAGGCCATTATATTATATATATAATATATATAATATATATTTCATCGATTACTATTTAAAACGAATTTTACAAATAGTTTTGAATTCGTTTCAGAAACAATTTCAACCTTTATTTCAAATTCAAATCAAAATTGAATTTTCTATTATAAATCCTTTTTACTTTCATTTCTATTTGATTTCAATTCAAATCGATTTTAACTTGATTCGAATTCATTTTCTTTTCAATTCAATTCAATTCGAATTCGTTTTCTTTTCAATTCATTTCGAATTCGTTTTCTTTTCAATTCAATTCGAATTCGTTTTCTATTCAATTCAAATCAAATTCGTTTTCCTATTCAATTCAAATCAAATTCGTTTTCCTATTCAATTCAAATCAAATTCGTTTTCTATTCAATTCAAATCAAATTCGTTTTCTATTCAAATCAAATTCAATTCGTTTTCTATTCAAATCAAATTCAATTCATTTCCTATTCAATTCAAATTATAAAAACGAATATAATCGATATAAATATCGTTCGCGTCAAAATAGCGCATCTCTAATCAACACGGCTTTTTATATTTCAATAATTCCGTTATTCTATTCAACAAATGAATATTTATCCTATTCAATACGTGAATCTATATTTTTTCAACACACGACTAATCTCAACGAATGAGTACTGTCCACGTGTGACTCTTTTTGTTATTTAATATATTTTATAAAACTTATGGTATCTATCGTTTGATTTAAATCAGACTCCAACCGTAAACTAGTAAGAGAACGATTCCCCGACTATTAACCCCGAAGGCCGAAACCAACATCAGATCAATATCCAGGAGACCACTCATCTTATCTATCTTTCCAGTTAGTTTCTAATTTTATATGTGCTAAAGATGTAAATTTTATTGTTAAAATATTTTGTTCAACACATGACTAATCCCAACGGATGAGTACTGTCAACACATGAACCTTTATTTTATAATATTCTTTATTTTCTAAATTGGAACGAGGCCCAATCAATTACCATATAAAGTTAATTATATGGATTCCATACAACACATGTATATAACAGCAACGATAAATAATTAACCATCATCCAAAGTGCACTACACTGTATAAGCATCAAATATAGATATCAAACGCTTATAACAGCCTGTCAATCAATCGATCGACATACAACTAATTATTGGGATTAGTGTATGCTGTATTTTATCCCAATACCCGTGTGGGGTTTCAAATCAACAAACACAGATTTTATTTGTGTAGTTGGGCGATGTGTAAAATTTATCGTCCCAATCAATGTCCTTCAAATAGGTGTACATAAACAAACCGTCCGGTTTGTAAATGAATATTTATTTATTCACATTCACGTTAAAAATTATATTTTTAACGATAAATTTATTTTATTCGACCTATGAATATTCTATTCGGTTCATTTATTCAATAAAATGCTATCTTTATTTTTCTAACTTATTTTAGAAAATTTCGGCGGCATAACGTCACGATACTAGAAACGGGACAAGGCCTAGCCTTATCCCCGGTCTAGTGATGGCCCACGCCATACACATATCAATCAAATTCATTTCATTTCACCAAACAATCAAATTCAAATCAAATAACCTAACCAACTACACAACCAAACAAACAAGTCCATGGTCTGTAGACGATAGTGTCGGGTGCTACTAAACACCGTCTGCATCCTAGTATATATATATAACTAGAAAAAGGAAATTTAGAGTGAGAAGTTCTCACCAATAGCTAATCCAAACGCAACGACTCTTCTAATGTGGAAAATCTCCGCCGTTTCTTCTTTCGTCACTTTCGTCGCCCGTAGTCACTACATATATAAAAATCATATTTTTATATTGTTGCGACGCATATAAAAATCCTATTTTTATAATTACTCCATCTGGATAAAAATTCTATTTTTACATCGCTACTATATGGATAAAAATTCTATTTTCATAACGCTTCTTTCTATATAAAAATTATATTTTTATATTTCTACTTCTTATATAAAGATTGAATTTTCACTTCGCTATTCAATATATAAAAATCCCATTTTTACATCGCTACTATATAGATAAAACTTCTATTTTTATCACGCTATTATCTATATAAAGATTTCGCCTTTTTAGATATAAAGATAATATTTTTATACTCTCTATTATATAGAAGTTTTATTTTCAATACACTACTTATATAAAAATAGTATTTTTATATCTTCTACTATAAAAAGGTCATATTTTTAACACTCCTATAATGTAAAAATCATATTTTCGTCGCTACTTCTATAATGCAAAAGTAGAATTTTCATCACTACCTCTATATGAAAATCGTATATTTCTTTCTAACTTCTATATAAAAATTATATTTTTATAACGCTCCTCTCTACATAAAAATCGCATTTTTACTTTGCTAAAATCATTACTTTAACATCGTAACTATATATAAAAAAGAAAATCACTTCTTTATATTTTAAAAATCGAACCTTTATATTTTTAAAAATCGGATCTTTTCATTAACAAAAATCCAATCTTTTTATATATAAAATTCTATTCATGAAAAATCATTTCTTTTTATCCTTGATGTTCATAACTTTATATTTTAAAGTTCCTAACTTTTTATTTTTAACTACAATGAAAAAAAAATCCTATTTTCCCATCTAAGAAAAATATATTTTCCAATTCAAGAAATCTATATTTTTAATAACATAAAAATTCAATTTTTAATAACAAAGAATTTCAGTTTTAAAAACATATAAATTTCAGATTTATAAAACAAATAAAATCAATAAACTAAAAACGAAAACTCACTGTTCGAAGCGGGGAGGAGACCGGAGCATCGCTGGGGTTCGTCGGAGCGTCGGGGTGCTGAGAAGGCGCGGACGGCGATAGGCTGGCAGTGGGATCGGGCTCGGAGCCTTCGGTGGTCTTCAGCAACGACGGGATTGGGTTTGTGGGGGGGGGGGGGGGGGGGTTCGATCAACGGAGAGAGGAGGAAGAACGGAGGGGGGGCTGTGGCGGACGGCGACTGCGGGAGGCTGTCGTGGTGGTTGGAGGGCGGTGGAAAGGGGGCTGCGTTTGAAAAGGGGGGCTAGAGCTCGAGGGGGATGGCGCTAACCTGGAGGAGGATCGGACGTAGGGGGTGGCGATCGGAGGCGGCGCACGATGGTGGTGGAGGGGCGGCGAGGTCTAGCGAGTTTTTTTTTTATTTCGTGAATCGACTGAAGAAAAAAGGGGGGGTAGATTGATAAAAGGAAGAGGGAGATTTTTTTTTATTTAATTATTTTTAATTTCAAAAGTTGACTTTTTTATATGACCTCTAAACGAGGCCCACCGCCTTTCGTCCATAGCGTTTCACCCCCATTCCGAACACAATGGGATATGTATCGTAAGCTGATTCGATCGTTTCGATCGGTTTTCATCAAAATCAACATATACTCTATATATTTAATTTGAACGCATATTTCAATTCACTGGGGTCACATACTAACTCTAAAAATTGCAGAAAAATATTTTCTAACTTCGTATTGACGATATGGTCCTAACAAAACTAGTTTCGTCGAATTCTGAGACCGTTGGAAAAATGACCATTTTCCAGTCGATTAAAATCAACTGAAACTGGTCAAACACGTTTTCCTTTGCCATGCTCACATATTGATTCGAAAAATTATGAAATTTGGAATACAGCAATCATTTGACATCGCGGACCCAACAAAAGTGGTTTCGTCGAAATCCGAGGTCGTTTGCAAAATTCCCATTTTTAAGGGCCTGAATTCCATAGCGACTATTCAGAATTTTCAACTGGACATATCTTTTGATTCCCGCTATGAAATTTCGATTCTTCGGATTCGTTAGAAAGATATTCTCAATTAGATTCAATTATTTTTGGTTTCGCTAAAATCCGGATTGTTTTGCACCCGGTACATTCAATTGAAGTTTGAAATCGAATTATCGAACTACCACGCCATTTTCAATTCCTTTTATAATTAAAATAAAAAAAACTATATTATAACGACGATCTATATAAATATATACGTTCTAATTATATTCAAAATAAATTTCTCGTTGTTATTATTTAAAATAATTCATTTTAAATATTCAAAATTCGCTAAAATTGCCAAAATAAAAATTTTAAACTGGTTAAGAATTTCCGGGTTATTACAATCTCCCCCACTTAAAACTTTTCATCCCCGAAAAGGAACAAAGCCAAAAGTGGTTTGATTAATCAACTCTACGTTCGATCTGGCTTCCATTCTCCAACTTTTCAGTTTCTGAGAATTCTCAAATTCTTCAAAAATTTGGCTAACACCCTAAATTTTCGAAAAATTTCCCCATAACCTCCCCTGCACCGGGAGCCACGGGAAAATCCCGAAATTGCCAAACAGGCCTTCTGATCTCAAAAAGAAAAAGAAAAAGAAAAGGCCAAGCGGCTAGCCAATCGGCTCATAAAATCATCATCACCCAAACAAAACAGTAAATTATATAGTAAACATGTACCTATTTGTCGGGCAAACAAATTTTATTCTCTGCTCTAGCCTCCTTGCTATGACCTGTTCACACATTATATACGTATATGCATGCATATGCGACCAATTTTCAATATAATTCGATATTCGACACAATTAGGCTAAATGGTTCAAAATTATCAAACAAATAAACAAACCACACAAACATCAATCAATTAGTGAATTCAATGTTTCAAATTCATAATTTTGATATATATACTGAAAATCATATTTTTGATGCCAATTCACAACAATAAATCTATCTATATAAGTTTTGGTTCTCACACCAGCCTAATGGAAATATATAGATATCACACCTTCGAAACACAAAAATAAATACTGGTGATGGCGCGCCATCATCAGAATCATGTCCGGGTGACTAGAGTGTGATTCTATATCTATCCAGTATATTAAAACTTCGAATATACGTTCATGACGTGTATATGCAAAATCTTTATATACTCGATTGTCCAAATTCAAAATAAATAAATATTCAAATTCGTATAAACTGGTTTAAATTTTCAAAACAATATTGTTTTCATTTGAAAAATATACTCTTCGCACTCGTTCTAGGATACTACTGATCCCATCTCTAACGAGTTATTCTAATTGGATATTACTAATCTAATATCTGATGAATTCTATCGTATGGTTCTAATGTGTCTTGTTCTCGAGCTCTGTAAACCAAAGCTCTGATACCAAATGAAGCGACCCGAACTTCCCCGGTCTCCGAAGAGATGAGAAAGAACGAATTACTGTGAGGACAAGACAAATCAGAACGCAGACAGAAGAACATTTCATTTTTTATTACAACAATTCCATCAGAATACAAGAATATACAGAGTATGAATGAATATTATACATTCGATAAATATCAGAGATTACAATAAATTTCATAGCAGCGGAAAATAATACAAAACACAACTGAAAGTAATACACGGATACAGAGCTTTCCGAGCATCGTTCCAGCTGTAAATCAGGATCCTGTGAATATAAATCTGCAAAATCAAAACTACTAGCTGCCCGTATGGAAAATAGGGGCACCCAGAGTTTAGGTTAAAACAATAAACTCCAGGTCAGTCATGTGACTGGTGTGAGAACTAAAACAGTTATTTAAAACTTTACTTTTAAAGAGAGTAATTCAAGGGACCACGCCGTATAACACGGAACGGGTTTCCTCCTAAGAATACCAGTGCATAGAAAAGACAACGCAATGCTTTTTCGAAAAATGAAGCTATTATAAGACCCAGGTCCCATCACACAATGCAACGCAAGCTGGAGGATAGGGTTTTCCCTTATAATAGCCAAACATGTTTGGTACGTTTAAAAACAAATCATTTGATACTATTATAAGTGTATAGTGTCAAATCAATTTCAATCATAAATATCAATCATAGACGGCATGGGTACCATATATCATGTCGCCATACTAGTTCTACAATTAAAACCGCAATATCACGTATTGGAAATTGGATTTCCGTCATGAGTCGAGGCAAGGGGCAAGCTCCTCTCCGCTTCGAGACATTCTAGCAAATGCCTCAGGACTACACACTCTGGGTAACCCCTGGATGCTTCCGGGCCGGTCCTCTCTTACGTTTGAGGATTAATTATTCCTGAACACACGTTTCCCGGTCCTTACAGGCCTATAATCGAGGTGCCTCATCCAACAACCACATAGGTGAAAAGTATATAAATGTCAGGGCTGGTAAGTCACTGACACCACCAAAGCTAGAAAGAAACGTCGTGCTCTCCCTGCAGTCCTTATCCCGTTTTTAACTCATACCGAGGTGTGAGGCTCGCGAATCCACGCTATACACAAAGCTGCCACGTAGGCCGTGCTTTGATCATCAACCACAAGACTTTGCTTTTCAACAGAAGCCTTGATCCATGCAACTCAGCATGCCACACAGGCAATTCATGCCATGCGACTGATGTCCATCGATATACAACCTCTGAGCTCGTACGTCTCAGAGAAAGGCGTTAAGCAAGAGAATAAATTATCCGCCGCCAAATAGATGTATATTTAATAGAGATCAATCAACACAGAATAAAGTCCAATGTCAGACACACAATCCATTTACAAGTTCGTTCTGGGTCTGAACGAAACCGGAGGCACTTTCCTCGCATATCCATCGATCTCCAAGTACGTCTGGACGACCACCAACTATTTCCATCCTCTTGGGTGTACAGCCCAATCAGGATCATCAGTAATTATCCAAACGATGTGAAGACTTCCGGTCTTCGACCACCGTCATCATCTTCGACTTATCGTCGAATCGGTTATTCAGAATGGGTATAAACCTGGCCTTTCCGAACAACCCGCGTATATTAAAAACAAATGTTACACAAACACAACATACGCCTCATTCCAATTCATCAGTCACTAACCGTAAATCAGTAAGAGAGCAATTCCCCAAATATTAACCCCGAGGGCCGAAACCAACATCAGATCAATACCCAGGAAACCATTCTTCTTAACTAACCTACAGCTAGTTTCCAAATTTCACATTCTTAGGGAAAAGTTCCCATTAATTTTATCCAAGATAAATTCTTTGAATTTATTCTTTAATCTTCCTTTGGATATCATTTCAAACCAAATTATGGTTTTCCAAACTAGTCGAGATTAGCGAACCACGCCGAAGTAATTATTTATTTTATTTCCCAATCCCAACCTATTCATCCCATGAAGCAAAACTGGTAATACTCCATATTTTACACCACGGTGTTATTGGTAAAATTAATTACCATTTCACGTTCAAATCTAATTAAAGATTTAACTATCGCTTTGGAGCAAGGCTGGTGATACTCCATTCTCGCTCACTTTCCAAATTTGATAATTTTCATTATCAATTCACATTTCAATCTAATTGCAGACTCATTAAAGCTCCCTTTACTGGGTTAAAGAACTAATGTCATTTAAAACACAGTTCACGACAAACCCAAATCACATTCTATTTATTATCGGGTTAAAGAACAAATGTTATTTAAAACCCCGTTCACGATAAACCCACAAATCAATTCTATTTAAAAACCCATTTCAAATCCAATTTATTTATTTAAAAATAAATGGGTTTTAATTTTAGTTCAAAACTAGTTCATTTCGATAAAAATATATTTTTATCTTTTCAAAGATGGAGTTTTTCATCCCAATTTTTCTCAAATCATTACTTATGATTTTACACAAATTATTACTATTTTTAATAATTTTATCAAGGCCCGTACAGTCGATTTCCATCAATGGCCATCGAACTGCACTTACAACGACCTTTTCCAAATTTGATTTGGACGTATCTCCAAATCCAACCGTTAGATTTCAAATTTCTAATATTCGTTAGAAAGCTATTTTCGATACGAACCCAATGGTTCTGGTTTTAGGAGAATCCGACGGTCGGATCTCCAGTAATGTCCGTTCGAAGTTAATGGTCGAAATTCGCGAACTACCGCGGCGCGGCGCGTTCTATTCAGGCCACTATATTATATATAATATATATTTCGTCGATTACTATTTAAAACGAATTTTATAAATAGTTTTGAATTCGTTTCAGAAACAATTTCAACCTTTATTTCCAATTCAAATCAAAATTGAATTATCTATTATAAATCCTTTTTACTTTCATTTCTATTTGATTTCAATTCAAATCGATTTTAATTCGATTCGAATTCATTTTCTTTTCAATTCAATTCGATTTGTTTTCTTTTCAATTCAATTCGAAATCGTTTTCTTTTCAATTCAATTCGAATTCGTTTTCTTTTCAATTCAATTCGAATTCGTTTTCTATTCAATTCAAATCAAATTCGTTTTCCTATTCAATTCAAATCAAATTCGTTTTCCTATTCAATTCAAATCAAATTCGTTTTCTATTCAATTCAAATCAAATTCGTTTTCTATTCAAATCAAATTCAATTCGTTTTCTATTCAAATCAAATTCAATTCATTTCCTATTCAATTCAAATTATAAAAACGAATATAATCGATATAAATATCGTTCGCGTCAAAATAGCGCATCTCTAATCAACACGGCTTTATATATTTCAATAATTCCGTTATTCTATTCAACAAATGAATATTTATCCTATTCAATACGTGAATCTATATTTTTGTCAACACACGACTAATCTCAACGGATGAGTACTGTCAACACATGAACCTTTATTTTATAATATTCTTTATTTTCTAAATTGGAATGAGGCCCAATCAATTACCATATAAATTAATTATATGGATTCCATACAACACATGTATATAATAGCAACGATAAATAATTAACCATCATCCAAAGTGCACTACACTGTATAAGCATCAAATATAGATATCTAACGCTTATAACAGCCTGTCAATCAATCGATCGACATACAACTAATTATTGGGATTAGTGTATGTTGTATTTTATCCCAATACCCGTGTGGGGTTTCAAATCAACAAACACAGATTTTATTTGTGCAGTTGGGCGATGTGTAAAATTTATCGTCCCAGTCAATGTCCTTCAAATAGGTGAAACAAACCCTCCGGTTTGTAAATGAATATTTATTTATTCACATTCACGTTAATAATTATATTTTTAACGATAAATTTATTTTATTCGACCTATGAATATTCTATTCGGTTCATTTATTCAATAAAATGCTATCTTTATTTTTCTAACTTATTTTAGAAAATTTCGGCGGCATAACGGCCCGATACTAGAAACGGGACAAGGCCTAGCCTTATCCCCGGTCTAGTGATGGCCCACGCCATACACATATCAATCAAATTCAATTCATTTCACCAAACAATCAAATTCAAATCAAATAACCTAACCAACTACACAACCAAACAAACAAGTCCATGGTCTGTGGACGATAGTGTCGGGTGCTACTAAACACCATCTGCATCCTAGTATATATATATATATATAACTAGAAAAAGGAAATTTAGAGTGAGAAGTTCTCACCAATAGCTAATCCAAACGCCACGACTCTTCTAATGTGGAAAATCTCCGCCGTTTCTTCTTTCGTCACTTTCGTCGCCCGTAGTCACTACACATATAAAAATCATATTTTTATATTGTTGCTATGCATATAAAAATCCTATTTTTATAATTACTCCATCTGGATAAAAATTCTATTTTTACATCGCTACTATATAGATAAAAATTCTATTTTCATAACGCTTCTTTCTATATAAAAATTATATTTTTATATTTCTACTTCTTATATAAAGATTGAATTTTCACTTCGCTATTCAATATATAAAAATCCCATTTTTACATCGCTACTATATAGATAAAAATATATTTTTATCACGCTATTATCTATATAAAGATTTCGCCTTTTCAGATATAAATATTATATTTTTATATTCTCTATTATACAGAAATTTTTATTTTCAATACACTACTTATATAAAAATAGTATTTTTATATCTTCTACTATATAAAGGTCATATTTTTAACACTCCTATAATGTAAAAATCATATTTTCGTCGCTACTTCTATAATGTAAAAGTAGAATTTTCATCACTACCTCTATATGAAAATCGTATATTTCTTTCTAACTTCTATATAAAAATTATATTTTTATAACGCTCCTCTCTACATAAAAATCGCATTTTTACTTTGCTAAAATCATTACTTTAACATCGTAACTATATATAAAAAAGAAAATCACTTCTTTATATTTTAAAAATCGAACCTTTATTTTTTTAAAAATCGGATCTTTTCATTAACAAAAATCCAATCTTTTTATATATAAAATTCTATTCATGAAAAATCATTTCTTTTTATGCTTGAAGTTCATAACTTTATATTTTAAAGTTCCTAACTTTTTATTTTTAACTATAATGAAAAAAAAATCCTATTTTCCCATCTAAGAAAAATATATTTTCCAATTCAAGAAATCTATATTTTTAATAACATAAAAATTCAGTTTTTAATAACAAAGAATTTCAGTTTTAAAAACATATAAATTTTAGATTTATAAAACAAATAAAATCAATAAACTAAAAATGAAAACTCACTGTTCGAAGCGGGGAGGAGACCGGAGCATCGCTGGGGTTCGTCGGAGCGTCGGGGTGCTGAGAAGGCGCGGACGACGATAGGCTGGCAGTGGGATCGGGCTCGGAGCCTTCGGTGGTCTTCAGCAACGACGGGATTGGGTTTGTGGGGGGGGGGGGGGGGTTCAATCAGCGGAGAGAGGAGGAAGAGCGGCGGGGGGGCTGTGGTGGACGACGACTGCGGGAGGCTGTCGTGGTGGTTGGAGGGCGGTGGAAAGGGGGCTGCGTTTGAAAAGGGGGGCTAGGGCTCGAGGGGGATGGCGCCAACGTGGAGGAGGATCGGACGTAGGGGGTGGCGATCGGAGGCGGCGAACGATGGTGGTGGAGGGGCGGCGAGGTCTAGCGGGTTTTTTTTTATTTCGTGAATCGACTGAAGAAAAAAAGGGGGGCCAGATTGATAAAAGGAAGAGGGGGATATTTTTTTATTTAATTATTTTTAATTTCAAAAGTTGACTTTTTTATACGATCTCTAAACGAGGCCCACCGCCTGTCGTCCATAGCGTTTCACCGCCATTCCGAACACAATGGGATATGTATCGTAAGCTGATTCGATTGTTTCGATCGGTTTTCGTCAAAATCAACATATACTCTATATGTTGAATTTGAACGCATATTTCAATTCACTGGGGTCACATACTAACTCTAAAAATTGCAGAAAAATATTTTCTAACTTCGTATTGATGATACGGTCCTAACAAAAGTAGTTTCGTCGAATTCTGAGACCGTTGGAAAAATGGCCATTTTCCAGTCGATTAAAATCAACTGAAACTGGTCAAACACGTTTTCCTTTGCCACGCTCACATATTGATTCGAAAAATTATGAAATTTGGAATCTAGCAATCATTTGACATCGCGGACCCGACAAAAGTGGTTTCGTCGAAATCCGAGGTCGTTTGTAAAATTCCCATTTTTAAGGGCCTGAATTCCATAGCGACTATTCAGAATTTTCAACTGGACATATCTTTTGATTCCCGCTATGAAATTTCGATTCTTCGGATTCGTTGGAAAGATATTCTCCATTAGATTCCATTATTTTTGGTTTCGCTAAAATCCGGATTGTTTTGCACCCGGTACATTCAATTGAAGTTTGAAATCGAATTATCGAACTACCGCGCCATTTTCAATTCCTTTTATAATTAAAATAAAAAAATTTATATTCTAACGACGATCTATATAAATATATACGTTCTAATTATATTCAAAATAAATTTCTCGTTGTTATTATTTAAAATAATTCATTTTAAATATTCAAAATTCGCTAAAATTGCCAAAATAAAAATTTTAAACTGGTTCAGAATTTCCGGGTTATTACACACCTCCCCCCCCCCCCCGTGAGCCATCTTCCCCCTGTGAGCCTCCGAGACCACCAGCACCCCCCCTTTTCAAAACCAAGGTAAATTTTGTTTATTTCAGTTTTTATAATTATAATTATTATTATTATTTTGCATGAAACTGAAAAAAAATAAAATGATAATTTTAATTAGGAAAAAGATTATATTTTTCTAGACAAAAGATTTGGTTTTTAAAATGAAAAAGGATAGATTTTTATATCGTAGGAAGAGTAAAAATATGATTTTTACTCATGTAGAGTAATAAAAACATAATTTTTATTATATTACTAGCGATGTAAAAATAGAATTTTTATCTATATAGTAGTGGTATAAAAATTCGATTTTTATAAATTGAATAGCAAAGTAAAAATTCGATTTTTATATATTGAATAGCAAAGTAAAAATTCGATTTTTATATATTCAATAGCAAAGTAAAAATTCGAATTTTATATATTGAATAGCAAAGTAAAAATTCGATTTTTATATATTGAATAGCAAAGTAAAAATTCGATTTTTATATATTGAATAGAAAAGTAAAAATTCGATTTTTATAAATTGAATAGTAAAGTAAAAATTTGATTTTTATATATTGAATAGCAAAGTCAAAATTCGATTTTTATATACGTAGTGAATACGGATGACGAAAGTGATGAAAGAAGAAATGGCGGATATTTTCTACATATGAAGAGTCGAGGCGTTTGGATTAGCTAGTCGGTGAGAACTTCTCACTTAAATTTTCGTTTTCTAGTTAATAATATATACTAGGATGCAGACGGTGTTTAGTAGCACCCGACACCCGTCGTCCACAGACCATGGACGGCTTGTTTGTTTGATTTTGATGTGTAGTTGATTGTGCGATGTGATGTGAAATGAAATAAAATATTTATATAGTTGAAATGAAACATTTATATAGTTAAAAATATTTTATAGTTAAAAATAGAATTTTTAACGTGTATATGAAAGGAAATAAAAATAAACAAATCGGACGATTTCTTTATATACACATAGTTGACTGATATTGATTGGGACGATAAATTTTACACATCGCCCAACTGCACAAATAAAATCTGTGTTTGATTGTTTGAAACCCCACACGGGTATTAGGACAATATTTGACGTACACTAATCCCGATTGTTTAGTTGTATGTCAATCGATTGATTGACAGACTGTTATAAGCGTTAATATTTATATTTGATGCTTATACAATGTAGAATGCACTTTGGATGATGGTTGATTATTTATCGTTGTTATTGTATATATGTGTTGTAGAAAATCCATATAATTAACATTATATGGTAATTGATTGGGCCTCATTCCATATTTGAAAAAGAAATATTTGAAAAGAAATATTTGAAATAGAAATATTTGAAAAAGAAATATTTGAAATAGAAATATTTGAAAAAGAAATATTTGAAAAAGAAATATTTGAAATAGAAATATTTGAAAAAGAAATATTTGAAAAAGAAATATTTGAAACAGAAATATTTGAAATAGAAATATTTGAAAATAGAAATATATGAAGCCGTGTTGATTAAATTGACACAATTTTGACGTGAACGATATTTATATCAATTTTATTCATTTTATAATGAATATCGAAAGTTATTTCAAAATCTGATATTTTGAAAAGAATTGAAATTCGAATTAAATTGAATAGAAATGAATTCGAATAGAAATTGAATATAAATGAATTCGAATTGGAATTGAATATAAATGAATTCGAATTGGAATTGAATAAAAATGAATTCGAATTGAAATTGAATTGAATTGAAAACGAACTAAAATTGAATTAGAAATCAATTTGAATTGAAATCAATTTGAAATGAATTTAAAACGAATTTATAAGGAAAAATTCAATTTTGATTTGAATTAGAAATGAAGTTGAAATCGTTTTGACAACGAATTTAAAACGAATTATAAAAATATGTTTTTAAAAGGAAATCGACGAAGTATATATTATATATATAATATAATGGCCTGAATAGAACGCGCCGCGGCAGTTCGCGAATTTCGACCATTGACTTCGAACGGATATTACGGGAGATCTGACTGTCGGATTCTCCTGAAACCGGAACCGTTGGGTTCGTATCGAAAAGAGCTTTCTAACGAATATTAGAAATTTAAAATCTAACGGTTGGATTTGGAATTATGTCCAAATCAAATTTGGAAAAGGTCGCTGTAAGTGCAGTTCGATGGCCATTGATGGAAATCGACTGTACGGGCCTTGATAAAATTATTAAAAATACCAATAATTTGTGTAAAATCATAAGAAATGATTTGTGAAGATTAGGGATGAAAAACTCCATATTTGAAAAGATAAAAATAGATTTTTATCGAAATGAACTAGTTTTGAACTAGAATTATAATTCTATTTATTTTTAAATAAATAAATTGAATTTGAAAAGGGTTTTAAAAGTAACCAAAATTTCCAATAATTGAATTGGAATGGATTTGAATCGAAATTATCTTTGAAATATTTCGATGTT
This sequence comes from Allium sativum, assembly GCA_030737875.1. Taxonomy (NCBI): domain Eukaryota; kingdom Viridiplantae; phylum Streptophyta; class Magnoliopsida; order Asparagales; family Amaryllidaceae; genus Allium; species Allium sativum. Next base: position 970,871,474 of record CM060915.1, on the reverse strand, counting down.
GGTTTTCGTGATTATACATACATTATTATGGAAATTTGAAAGATAGATTTATATTGTTATTTCCAATACGGCATTTGTTAGTCGTAGAATTTGATATTGAATATAAGCCGATATATTTTCTATTCAGAGCCTTATATTGAATATCAAATGTGATTTGGGTTTGTCGTGAATGGTGTCTTCACTAATATTGTTCTTGAACCCAGTGGAGAAAAGATTAAATCTTTTTATTTGGATTTAATGAAGTGTACCAATTAAATAATATTTAATTGGAATTGAATCGATATTGATTTTTGGGTTTATCGTGAACAGTGTTTTAAATAACACTTGTTCTTTAACCCGATAATTAGAAAAATGTGATTTTGGGTTGTCGTGAACGGTATCTTCAATAATACTGTTCTTAGACCTAAAGGAGTTAAGAAAATCAGAAACTAACTGGAGATTAGTTAAGTTGAATGGTTTCAGAGGTATTGATTTGATGTTGGTTTCGGCCTTCGGGGTTAATACTTAGGGAATTGCTCACTTGCTATTTTACGGTTAGGGATTGATTGAAATGTGATTTTGGGGTTTATCGTGAACCGTGTTTTTAAAGGACACTGATTCTTTAACCCAGTTAAAGATTAAATCTAAGTGGAGTTTTGATGAATCTTTAATTAGATTGAAAAGATCGAGAATGGAGTATCACCAGTTTTGCTCCAGGCGATAGTTAAATCTTTAATTAGATTTAAATGTGAAATGGTAATTGAATTTACCGATAACACCGTGGTGTTAGATATGAAGTATAACCAATTTTACTTCATGGGATGAATAGGTTGGGTTTGGGAAATTAAACAAATGATTACTTCGTTAAGGTTCGTTAGTCCCGACTAGTTTGAAGTGATATTCAAAAGGAAGATTAAAAAATAAATTTGAAAGAATTTATCTTGGATAAAATTAATGGGAACCTTTCCCTAAGAATGTGAAATTTAGAAACTAACTGTAGGTTGGCTAAGCAGAGTGATTTCCTGGGTATTGATCCGATGTTGGTTTCGGCCTTCGGGGTTAATATTTGGTGGATTATTCTCTTGATTAATTTAAGGTTAGTGACTGATGAATTGGAATGAGGCGTATGTTGTGTTTATGTAACACATGTTTATTATATACGCGAGTTATTCAGAAAGACTGGGTTTATCCCATTCTGAATAACTGATACGACGATAAGTCGAAGATGAAGACGGTGGTCGAAGACCGGAGGTCTTCACGCCGTTTGGGTGATTACTGATGATCTTGATTGGGCTGTACACCCAAGAAGATGGAAATAGTTAGTGGTCGTCCAGACGTACTTGGAGATCGATGGATATGCGGGGTACTAGGTGCCTCCGGTTTCGTTCTGACCCAGAACGAACTTGTAGATGGACTGTGTGTTTGACATTGGATTTTAGTCTGTGTGATTGATTTCTATTAAATATATATCTGTCTGGCGGCGGAGAATTTATTCTCTTGCTTAACGCCCTTTCTGAGACGTATGAGCTCAGGGGTTATATACTGATGGATATCAAACGCATAGAGTGAATTTCCTGTGTGGCATGCCTAAGTGGCAAATGATCAAGGCTTCTGTTGAAAAGCAAAGTCTTGTGGTTGATGATCAAAGCACGGCCTTTGTGGCGTAGCTTTGTGTAACGTTTACTTCGCGAGTTTCACACCCGGTATGAACCAAAAACTGGAGAGGACTTCAGGGAGGGCATGCGTTTCTTTCTAGCTAGAAGTGGCGTCAGTGGTTTTACACGCCCTGACGAGTTTGACTTATGTGGTTGTTGGTGTTACGAGGCGCCTCAGTTTGATCGGACGATCCGGGTCCGATGGAGCCATTCGTTGGCTCACTTACGCCCCAAAGGGCGGGAAAATGCAGTGTTCAGGAATTTTAATCCACATCGGTGGACCAGCCCTGTCACTCCAAGGGGCAGTTGCGGCTGTTCCTGAGGCTCGGGCTAGACAGTCTCAAATCGGTTAAGGACTATCTTTTGCCTCGGTTCATAGATGGAAATCCAATTTCCAAACACGTGACTTTGCGGTTTTATTTGTAAACCTATATATGGCGACATAGTGGCATAGGACGCTCATGTCGCCTATGATTGATACTTATGATTTGAAGTTGTTTTATACACTATGCACTTATAATAGTATCAAAGGATTTGTTTTAAACGTATCAAGCATTCTTGGCTATTATAAGGTAAAAACCCTATCCTCCGGCTTGCGTTGCATTGTATGATGGGACCTGGGTCTTATAATAGCTTCATTGTTCTTTATTTAGCATTGCGCTGTTGTTTTATGCACTGGTGTTCTTGGGAGGAAACCCGTTCCGTGTTATACGGCGTGGTCCCTTGATATATCTGATTTAAAAGTAAAGTTTTAAATAACTGTTTTAGTTCTCACACCAGTCCCATAACTGACCTGGAGTTTATTGTTTTAACCTAAACTCTGGGTGCCCTTATTTTGACACGGGCAGCTAGTAGTTTTGGTTTTGTAGATTTATATTCATAGGATCCTGGTTTACAGCTGGAATGATATCCGGAAAGCTTTGTATCCGTATATCTCTTCTAGTTTTGTATTGTATTATTTTCCACTGCGATGTATTTAAATGTAATTTAAATCTCTGATATTTCTGTGTAATATTGATTCATTTATAATCTGCATATTCTTGTATTCTGATGGAATTGTTGTAATTAACAATGAAATGGTCTTCCGTCTGCGTTCTGTTGTGGCTTGTCCTCGAACTATCCGCGCTTTCCTCACCGGGGAAGTTACGGGTCTTTACATTTGGTATCTGAGCATTGGTTTACAAAGCTCAGAGAACAAGGCACATTAGAACCATACGAAAGAATTCATCAGATATTGGATTAGTAATATCCAATGAGAATGACTCGTTAGAGATGGGATCAGTAGGATCCTAGAACGAGTGTGAAGAGTATATTTTTAAAATGAAATCAAATTTTGTTTTGAAAATCTAAATCAATTATACGTATTTGAATATTTATTTATATTGATTTGGACAGTCCAGTATATAAAGATTTTGCGTATACGTCTGATCCACGTGTATTTGATATTTTAATATACTGGATAGATATAGAATTACACTCTAGTCGCCCGGAGATGGTACTGATGATTGTCATGACATCATCAGTATTTATGTTCGAGTGACGAAAGTGGGCTTTCTATATATTTCCTATTGACTGGTGTGAGAACCAAAATTAGATAGGGCCTATTGTTTGTGATTTGGCATCAAAAAAATCTGATTTTTGACTATATATCAAAGTTATGAATTTGAAAAGCTAATCAACTAATTGATAGATGGTTGTGCTGTTTGATTATTGTTTGATTAATTAAAATTTGAGCCATTTAGTCGAATTGTACCAAAAAAGTGAATTGTATTGAAAATTAGTCGCATTTGCTTGCATATACGTGTACTTACATTGAACAGGTCATAGCAAGGAGGCTAGAGCAGAAGAATAAAATTTGTTTGCCTGACAAATAGGTACATGTTTATCATAATTTACTGTTTTGTTTGGGTGATGATGATTTTATTAGCCGATTGGCTAGCTGCTTGGCTTTTTCTTTTTCTTTTTGAGATCAGAGGGCCTGTATGGCAATTTCGGGATTTTCCCGGTGCTCTCGGTGCAGGGGAGGTTATGGCGAAATTTTTCGAAAATTTAGGGTGTTAGCCAAATTTTTGAAAATTTTGAAAAGTTCTTAGAAACAGAAAAGATGAAGAACTTAAGCCGTAACGAAAATAATGAAAGTTGAGTTGATTAGTTAAACAACTTTCGGCTTCATTCCTTTTCGGGGACAAAAAGTTTTAAGTGGGGGAGATTGTAATAACCCGGAAATCCGAGCCAATTTAAAAATTTTATTTTGGCAATTTTAGCGAATTTTGAATATTTAAAATGAATTATTTTAAATAATATCGACGAAAAATTTAGTTTGAATAGAATTCGAACGTATGTATTTATATAGCTCGACGTTAGAATATAAATAATTATTTATAATTATGAAAGGAATTGAAAATGGCGCGGTAGTTCGATAATTCGATTTCAAAATTCAAATGAATGTACCGGGTGCAAAATAAACCGGATTTTAATGAAACCAAAAATAATAGGATCTATTTGAGAATATCTTTCCAACGAATCCGGGAAATCAAAATTTCATAGCGGGAATCAAAAGATATGTCCAGTTGAAAATTCTGAATAGTCGCTATGGAATTCAGGCCCTTAAAAATGGAAATTTTACAAACGACCTCGGATTTCGACAAAACCACTTTTGTTGGATCCGCGATGTCAAGTTATTGCTAGGTTTCAAATTTCATAATTTTTTGAATCAATATGTGAGCGTGGCAAAGGAAAACGTTTGACCAGTTTTAGTTGATTTTAATCGACTAGAAAATAGCCATTTTTCAAACGGTCTCAGAATTCGATGAAACTAGTTTTGTTAGGACCGTATCGTCAATACGAAGCTAGAAAATATTTTTCTGGAATTATTCGAGCTAGTATGTGGCCCCGGTAAATTGAAATGTGCATTCAAATTCAATATACATTTATTTTTAATTTAAATTGAACGGAAACTGATCGTAACGATCGAATTGGCTTGCGATACATATCCCATTGTGTTCAGGAGGGGGGTATAACGCTAGGGACGACAGACGTTGGGTCTCGATTGGGGTTTGATAGAAAAGTCAACTCTTGGAATTTTAAAGTTGAAATTAAATATAATAAAATATATAACATGGGCCCCTCTTTTTCTCCCTATACATGGCCATCTCTTCCTCCCCCCCCCCCCATGTTTTCTCAGTCAAAACCCAATCGAAGGAAAGAAAAAGGGAAAACCGGATCTCGAGCTCGCTCCATCGCCGCCTCGCCCAGTCGCTCCACCACCATCCCCTTAGCCTCCGCCGCACACCCTCCAGCCCTTCTCCTCTTCCAATTGCCAACACCCTGAGCCCCAATCCGCTGCTCCGGCCGTCCATTGGCCCGCCGCCCGCCTGGGCAAGCCCCACCTCGCCAGAGGCCGAGCCACCTCCCCCCCTCTCCCCCGTGAGCCATCTTCCCCCTGTGAGCCTCCGAGACCACCAGCCCCCCCCCCTTTTCAAAACCAAGGTAAATTTTGTTTATTTCATTTATTTCAGTTTTTATAATTATAATTATTATTATTATTTTGCATGAAACTGAAAAAATAAAATGATAATTTTAATTAGGAAAAAGATTATATTTTTCTAGACAAAAGATTTGGTTTTTAAAATGAAAAAGGATAGATTTTTATATCGTATGAAGAGTAAAAATATAATTTTTACTCATGTAGAGTAATAAAAACATAATTTTTATTATATTACTAGCGATGTAAAACTAGAATTTTTATCTATATAGTAGTGGTATAAAAATTCGATTTTTATAAATTGAATAGCAAAGTAAAAATTCGATTTTTATATATTGAATAGCAAAGTAAAAATTCGATTTTTATATATTGAATAGCAAAGTAAAAATTCGATTTTTATATATTGAATAGCAAAGTAAAAATTCGATTTTTATATTTTGAATAGCAAAGTAAAAATTCTATTTTTATATATTGAATAGCAAAGTAAAAATTCGATTTTTATAAATTGAATAGTAAAGTAAAAATTCGAATTTTATATACTGAATAGCAAAGTAAAATTTCGATTTTTATATATTGAATAGCAAAGTAAAAATTCGATTTTTATATATGCAGTGAATACGGATGACGAAAGTGATGAAAGAAGAAACGGCGGAGATTTTCTACATATGAAGAGTCGAGGCGTTTGGATTAGCTAGTCAGTGAGAACTTCTCACTTAAATTTTCGTTTTCTAGTTAATAATATATACTACGATGCAGACGGTGTTTAGTAGCACCCGACACCCGTCGTCCACAGACCATGGACGGCTTGTATGCTTGTTTATTTGATTTTGATATGTAGTTGATTGTGCGATGTGATGTGAAATGAAATAAAATATTTATATAGTTGAAATGAAACATTTATATAGTTAAAAATATTTTATAGTTAAAAATTTGTATATGAAAGGAAATAAAAATAAACAAATCGAACGATTTGTTTATATACACACAGTTGACTGATATTGATTGGGACGATAAATTTTACACATCGCCCAACTGCACAAATAAAATTTGTGTTTGAATGTTTGAAACCCCACACGGGTATTGGGATGATATTTGACGTACACTAATCCCGATTATTTAGTTGTATGTCGATCGAATGATTGACAGACTGTTATAAGCGTTGAATATTTATATTTGATGCTTATACAGTGTAGAATGCACTTTGGATGATGGTTGATTATTCATCGTTGTTATTGTATACATGTGTTGTAGAAAATTCATATAACTATCATTATATGGTAATTGATTGGGCCTCATTCCATATTTGAAAAAGAAATATTTGAAAAGAAATATTTGAAATAGAAATATTTGAAATAGAAATATTTGAAAAAGAAATATTTGAAAAAGAAATATTTGAAAAAGAAATATCTGAAATAGAAATATTTGAAAAAGAAATATTTGAAAAAGAAATATTTGAAATAGAAATATTTGAAATAGAAATATTTGAAAATAGAAATATATGAAGCCGTGTTGATTAAATTGACGCCATTTTGACGTGAACGATATTTATATCGATTTTATTCATTTTATAATGAATATCGAAAGTGATTTTAAAATCTGATATTTTGAAAAGAATTGAAATTCGAATTAAATTGAATAGAAATGAATTCGAATAGAAATTGAATATAAATGAATTCGAATTGGAATTGAATATAAATGAATTCGAATTGGAATTGAATATAAATGAATTCTAATTGAAATTGAATTGAATTGAAAACGAACTGAAATTGAATTAGAAATCAATTTGAATTGAAATCAATTTGAAATGAATTTAAAACGAATTTATAAGGAAAAATTCAGTTTTGATTTGAATTAGAAATGAAGTTGAAATCGTTTTTAAAACGAATTTAAAACGAATTATAAAAATACGTTTTTAAAAGGAAATCGACGAAGTATATATTATATATATTATATATATAATATAATGGCCTGAATAGAAAGCGCCGCGCCGCGGCAGTTCGCGAATTTCGACCATTGACTTCGAACGGATATTATGGGAGATCCGACCGTCGGATTCTCCTGAAACCGGAACCGTTGGGTTCGTATCGAAAAGAGCTTTCTAACGAACATTAGAAATTTAAAATCTACCGGTTGGATTTGGAATTATGTCCAAATCAAATTTGGAAAAGGTCGCTGTAAGTGCAGTTCGATGGCCATTAATGGAAATCGACTGTACGGGCCTTGATAAAATTATTAAAAATACCAATAATTTGTGCAGAATCATAAGAAATGATTTGTGAGGATTTGGGATGAAAAACTCCATATTTGAAAAGATAAAAATAGATTTTTATCGAAATGAACTAGTTTTGAACTAGAATTATAATTCTATTTATTTTTAAATAAATAAATTGAATTTGAAAAGGGTTTTAAAAGTAACCAAAATTTCCAATAATTGAATTGGAATGGATTTGAATCAAAATTGTCTTTGGAATATTTCAATGTTGGATTTCGTGATTATACATATATTATTATGGAAATTTGAAAGATAGATTTATATCATTATTTCCAATACGATATTTGTGGGTCGTAGAATTTGATATTGAATATAAGCCGATATATTTTCTATTCAGAGCCTTGTATTGAATAACAAATGTGATTTGGGTTTGTCGTGAACGGTGGCTTCATTAACACTGTTCTTAAGCTCAGTTGAGAAAATGATTAAATCTTTTTATTTAGATTTAATGAAGTGTACCAATTAAATAATATTTAATTGGAATTGAATTGGTATTGATTTTTGGGTTTATCGTGAACAGTGTTTTAAATAACACTTGTTCTTTAACCTGATAATTAATAGAATGTGATTTTGGGTTGTCGTGAACGGTATCTTCAATAATACTGTTCTTAGACCCAAAGGAGTTAAGAAAATCAGAAACTAACTGGAGATTAGTTAAGTTGAATGGTTTCAGAGGTATTGATTTGATGTTGGTTTCGGCCTTCGGGGTTAATACTTAGGGAATTGCTCACTTGCTATTTTACGGTTAGGGACTGATTGAAATGTGATTTTGGGGTTTATCGTGAACCGTGTTTTTAAAGGACACTGATTCTTTAACCCAGTTAAAGATTAAAACTAAGTGGAGTTTTGATGAATCTTTAATTAGATTGAAAAGATCGAGAATGGAGTATCACCAGTTTTGCTCCAGGCGATAGTTAAATCTTTAATTAGATTTAAACGTGAAATGGTAATTGAATTTACCGATAACACCGTGGTGTTAGATATGAAGTATAACCAGTTTTACTTCATGGGATGAGTAGGTTGGGATTGGGAAATTAAAACAAATGATTACTTCGGTACGGATCGTTAATCCCGACTAGTTTGAAGTGATATTCAAAAGGAAGATTAAAGAATAAATTTGAAAGAATTTATCTTGGATAAAATTAATGGGAACCTTACCCTAAGAATGTGAAATTTAGAAACTAACTGTAGGTTGGCTAAGCAGAGTGATTTCCTGGGTATTGATCTGATGTTTGTTTCGGCCTTCGGGGTAAATATTTGGGGGATTATTCTCTTGATTAATTTACGGTTAGTGACTGATGAATTGGAATGAGGCGTATGTTGTGTTTGTGTAACACATGTTTATTATATACGCGAGTTATTCAGAAAGACCGGGTTTATCCCATTCTGAATAACTGATACGACGATAAGTCGATGATGATGACGGTGGTCGAAGACCAGAGGTCTTCACGTCGTTTGGGTGATTACTGATGATCTTGATTGGGCTGTACACCCAAGAAGATGGAAAAAGTTAGTGGTCGTCCAGACGTACTTGGAGATCGATGGATATGCGGGGTACTAGGTGCCTCCGGTTTCGTTCTGACCCAGAACGAACTTGTAGATGGACTATGTGTCTGACATTGGATTTTAGTCTGTGTTTATTAAATATATATCTGTTTGGCGGCGGAGAATTTATTCTCTTGCTTAACGCCCTTCTCTGAGATGTATGAGCTCAGGGGTTATATACTGATGGATATCAAACGCATAGAGTGAATTGCCTGTGTGGCATGCCTAAGTGGCAAATGATCAAGGCTTCTGTTGAAAAGCAAAGTCTTGTGGTTGATGATCAAAGCACGGCCTTTGTGGCGTAGCTTTGTGTAATGTTTACTTCGCGAGTTTCACACCCGGTATGAACCAAAAACGGGAGAGGACCTCAGGGAGGGCATGCGTTTCTTTCTAGCTAGAAGTGGCGTCAGTGGTTTTACACGCCCTGACGAGTTTGACTTATGTGGTTGTTGGTGTTACGAGGCGCCTCAGTTTGATCGGACGATCCGGGTCCGATGGAGCCATTCGTTGGCTCACTTACGCCCTAAAGAGCGGGGAAACGCAGTGTTCAGGAATTTTAATCCACATCGGTGGACCGGCCTTGTCGCTCCAAGGGGCAGTTGCGGCTGTTCTTGAGGCTCGGGCTAGACAGTCTCGAATCGGTTGAGGACAATCTTTTGCCTCGGTTCATAGATGGAAATCCAATTTCCAAATACGTGACTTTGCGGTTTTATTTGTAAACCTATATATGGCGACATAGTGGCATGGGACGCTCATGTCGCCTATGATTGATACTTATGATTTGAAGTTGTTTTATACACTATGCACTTATAATAGTATCAAATGATTTGTTTTAAACGTATCAAGCATTCTTGGCTATTATTAGGTAAAAACCCTATCCTCCGGCTTGCGTTGCATTTTATGATGGGACCTGAGTCTTATAATAGCTTCATTGTTCTTTATTTAGCATTGCGTTGTTGTTTTATGCACTGGTGTTCTTGGGAGGAAACTCGTTCCGTGTTATACGGTGTGGTCCCTTGATATATCTGATTTAAAAGTAAAGTTTTAAATAACTGTTTTAGTTCTCACACCAGTCCCATGACTAACCTGGAGTTTATTGTTTTAACCTAAACTCTGGGTGCCCTTATTTTTACACGGGCAGCTAGTAGTTTTGGTTTTGCAGATTTATATTCACAGGATCCTGGTTTACAGCTGGAATGATATCCGGAAAGCTTTGTATCCGTATATCTCTTCTAGTTGTGTATTGTATTATTTTCCGCTGCGATGTATTTAAATGTAATTTAAATCTCTGATATTTCTGTGTAATATTGATTCATTTATACTCTGTATATTCTTGTATTCTGATGGAATTGTTGTAATTAACAATGAAATGGTCTTCCGTCTGCGTTCTGTTGTGGCTTGTCCTCGAACTATCCGCGCTTTCCTCACCGGGGAAGTTACGGGTCTTTACAGAATTGGAATGGAATTTGACTGTTGAATTCAAATAGAATTGGAATGGAATTTGAATATTGAATTCAAATAGAATTGGAATGGAACTTGAATATTGAATTCAAATAGAATTGGAATGGAATTTGAATATAGAAGATCAAAGTATAAATAAATTTATTTCCGAGTTAGGGGAAAATCGACAATTTTAGAAGATCGGAAATATTATGTGGGATTGGAAAAATGGATTTGATATATATTAAAAATATATCAGAATGGAGCTGAATTTATTATAAACGAAGTTTAAATTTTTATATATATATAATTAAAACGAACTCGCCGCAGCGCTGCAGTTCGTAAATTGGCAATTCGAACTTCAACTGAGTTTATAGAACTCGATTGAAATTGGAATTCCTTGAAACAAGAATCGTCGGGACCGGTTGGATAATAGTTTTCTAATGAAAGAGAAAAATATGGATTTCGTCGTATAGATTTTGAGTTATGTCAAAATCAATTTTTCAGAAAAACAGCGCCATAATCGTTATATAAATTATAACGGTTCTTTTAAGTAAATAAAAGGATTTCAAGGGAATAAAATCCGAATCTTCATTAGAAAAATCTAGACTTGAGTTATAAAATATATGAACTCAAGTGAAGTAAACGAAATGATTTTTGAAACAATAATCATATTTTTGATTATTGAATAGAATTAACTAAGTGGAAAAGAAATTAATTAATCAAAGTTTTGAATCGAAATAAGACCTTGGAAAGTGAATTGGAATTGTAAATGTATATTCGAAATCTAATATGGAACTTGAATTGAAAAATATAATTCAATTAGAGTATAAACAAGTTAAAATATATTTGAACATGTCATGTTCAAAGTGAAATTGGCAAAAGAGTTAATTAGCAAACTGATTAATGAATTAAGTTAAAACGATTGAATCAAGTTGACTTTGAATAAGTAAATTTAACTTGTGACATCATATTCGAATCGAATATGAAACCTGAGTTGGAAAATGGAAATTCAATTAGTTTATGAGTAAGTTGAAGTATATTTGAAACATGTTATATTCAAATATACAAGTGAAATAGGCAAAGAGTTAATTAACGAATTAATTGACAAGTGGAGTTAAAACGAGTGTATTAAGTTAAAATGAATTAGAAATGTATGGATATGCATGAGACAGGTATGGAATGAAGTGTTAGAAGAGATATAAATAGAATGCTCGATAAGAAGGTATGTATTTAATTCACATATGGGTTTTTATGCGCCGTATCGGCTAGCCGCTTGGCTTTTTGATTTTCTTTTTGAATGGAGTGGCCTGTGTGGCGGTTTGGGGATTTTCCCAATGCTCCCGGTACAAACGAGGTTATGGAAAAAAATTCCGAGAATTTAAGGAGTTAGAATACTTTTAAGAAATTTTGATAGTTAGAAATCAATGTATCGATATATATAGAATTCGATAAGGAAACGAACTTGAAAATAGAATATTGAAAATAGAATATTATAAACAAAAAGAAATCGATAATTTAGAAATAGAAAGGGAATTGTATATACGTTTTAAAAAATGGAGAATTGGTTTTATATAATGTTAGTTATTCGAGGTAAGTGTTCTTGTCCGTTTTGAAGTTAAGGATGTTTTCAGTTGTTACGACCCGAACTTACCCGGTAAGGAAAGAGCGGTACTTTGAGGACAAGACAGATCAGAACGCAAACAGAAGAACATTTCATTGTATATTACAACAATTCCATCAGAATACAAGAATATTACAGAGTATGAATAAATATTACACAGATAATATCAGAGATTACAATACATTACATAGCAGCAGGAAATAATACAATACACAACCAAAAGTAATACACGGATACAGAGCTTTCCGAGTATCGTTCTAGCTGTAAATCAGGATCCTGTGAATATGAATATGCAAAACCAAAACTACTAGCTGCCCATGTCAAAATAAGGGCACCCAGAGTTTAGGTTAAAACAATAAACTCCAGGTCAGTCATGGGACTGGTGTGAGAACTAAAACAGTTATTAATCTTTATTTTAAAGTTAGGTAAATCAAGGGACCACGTCGTATAACATGGAACGAGCTTCCTCCCAAGAATACCAGTGCGTAAAACAACAGCGCAATGCTAAATAAAGAAAAATGAAGCTATTATAAGACCCAGGTCCCATCACACAATGCAACACAAGCCGGAGGATAGGGTTTTACCTTATAATAGCCAAAGAATGCTTGATACGCTGAATTTCATGTTTTATTATTACTATAAGTGTATAGTGTCAAAACAATTTCAATCATAAATATCAATCATAGATGGCATGGGTACCATATATCATGTCACCATACTAGTTCTACAATTAAAACAGCAAAGTCACGTATTGGAAGTTGGGTTTCCATCTATGAACCGAGGCAAAGGATCGTCCTCTACCGAGTTTGAGACTGCCTAACCCGAGCCTCAGGCAACAGCCGCAACTGCACCTAGGAGCCACAGGGCTGGTCCATCGATGTGGATTAAAATGCCTGAACACTGTGTTTCCCCGCCCTTTGGGGCGTAAATGAGTCCAATGACTCCATTGGTCCCTGATCGACCGATATATCTGAGGCGCCTCGCAACAGCAACAACCACACAGGTGAAAAGTATATAAATGTCAGCCAGTTTAAGCACTGACACCACCACTAGCTAGAAAGAAACGCATGCCCTCCCTGGATCCTTCTCCCGTTTCTTGTTCACAACCGGGGTGTGAGGCTCGAGAACCAACGCTACAAAAAGCTATGCCACACAGGTCGTGCTTTAATCATCAACCACAAGACTCTGCTTTTCAATAAAAGCCTTGATCATTTGCCACTTAGGCATGCCACACAGGCAATTCACTCCATGCGATTGATATCCATCAATGTATAACTCCTAAGCTCGTACGTCTTAGAGAAGGGCGTTAAGCAAGAGAATAAATGCTCCGCCGCCAAACAGATGTATATTTAATAGAAATCAATCACACAGACTAAAATCCAATGTTAGACACATAGTCCATTTACAAGTTAGTTTTGGGTTTGAACGAAACCGGAGGCACCTTGTACCTCGCATATCCATCGATCTCCAAGTACGTCTGGACGATTACCAACTGATTCCCTCCTCTTGGGTGTACAGCCCAATCAAGATCATCAGTAATCACCCAAACGATGTGAAGACCTCCGGTCTTCGACCGCCGTCTTCCACGTCGAATCAGTTATTCAGAATGGGATAAACCCGGTCTTTCTGAATAACTCGTGTATATAATAAATAAGTGTTCCACAAACACAACATACGCCTCATTCCAATTCAGAATATTCTTTTATTTAAATATTCTTACACCTTGGGAAAGGTTCCCATTAATTTTATCAAAGATAAATTCTTTAAATTTAATCTTTAATCTTCTTTGAATATCAATTCAAACTAGTCAGGATTATTGAATCACACTGAAGTAATCATTTATTTTATTTCCCAATCCCAACCTATTCATCCCATGAAGTAAAACTGGTCATACTTCATATCTAACACCACGGTGTTATCAGTAAATTCAATTACCATTTCACGTTCAAATCTAATTAAGATTTAATTATCGCTTGGAGCGAAACTGGTGATACCCCATTCTCGGTCACTTCAATCTACTTAAAGATACATTAAAACTCCAATTAGTTTTAATCTTCACAGAGATCAATATCCTGTCTTTAACTGGATTAAAGAACCAATGTCATTTAAAACACGGTCCACGATAAACCCAAAATCACATTCTATTAATTATCGGGTTAAAGAACAAGTGTTATTTAAAACACCATTCACGATAAACCCAAAAATCAATTTCAAATTCAATTCCAATTAAATACCATTTAATTGGTACACTTCATTAAATCTAAATAAAAAGATTTAATCTTTTTCTCAACTGGGTTTAAGAACAGTGTTAATGAAGACACCATTCACGACAAACCCAAATCACATTTGATATTAAATACAAGTCTCTGAATAGAAAATATATCGGCTTATATTCAATATCAAATTCTACGACCAACAAATATCGTATTGGAAATAAAGATATAAATATATCTTTCAAAATTCCATAACAATATCTGTATAATCACGAAACCCAACATCGAAATATTCCAAAGATAATTTCGATTCCAATCCATTCCAATTCAATTATTGGAAATTCTGGTTATTTTCAAAACCATTTCAAATCCACTTTATTTATTTAAAAATAAATAAATTATTATTCTAGTTCAAAACTAGTTCATTTCGATAAAAATCTATTTTTATCTTTTCAAATAAGGAAATTTTCATCCCAATTCTTCACAAATCATTTCTCATGATTTTACACAAACTATTTCTATTTTTAATAATTTTATCAAGGCCTGTACAGTCGATTTCTATCAACAGCCATCGAACTGCACTTACAACGACCTTTTCCAAATTTGATTTGGACATAATTCCAAATCCAACCATTGGATTTCTAATTTCTAATATTCGTTAGAAAGCTCTTTTCGATACGAACCCAAAGTTCCGGTTTCAGGAGAATCCGACGGTCGGATCTCCCGTAATGTCCACTCGAAGTCAATGGTCGAAATTCACGAACTACCGCAACGCGGCGTGTTCTATTCAGGCCATTATATTATTTATATATATATAATATATAAAATATATATTTCATTGATTTCCTTTTAAAACTATTTTATAAATCGTTTTAAATTTGTTTTCAAAACGATTTCAACTTCATATTCAATTTCTAATCAAAATTGAATATTCCATATCATTAATCTATAAATGATAATATTTTCAAAACATTATATTTTCAAATCACTTCCTTTTCTATGTTCATTATAAAATGAATATAATCGATATAAATATCGTTCACGTCAAAATGGCGCACATCTAACCAACACGGCTTTTATTCAACACATGAATGTTTATTCTATTCAACACATGAATTTATTTTCAATTCAACACATGAATTTATTTTCAATTCAACACATGAATTTATTTTCTATATTGGAATGAGGCCCAATCAATTACCATATAATGTTAATTATATGGATTTTCTACAACACATGTACATAACAGCAACGATAAATAATCAACCATCATCCAAAGTGCACCACACAACTGCATAAGCATTAAATATAAATAATTAATGCTTACACAGTCTGTCAACCCATCGATTGACATACAACTAAACAATCAGAATTAGTGTACGTCAAATATCATCCCAATACCCGTGTGGGGTTTCAAATCAACAAACACACATTTTATTTGTGCAACTGGGCGATGTGTGAAATTTATCGTCCCAATCAATATCAGTGTATATAAACAAATCGTCCGATTTGTTTATAAATATTTATTTTATATACACGTTAAAAATTATATTTTTAACTATAAAATATTTTCCACTATAAAATATTTTATTTCATCTCACATCACACAATCAAATTTCACAACACAGCAATCAAACAAACAAGTCATTCATGGTCTGTGCACGATGGGTGTCGGGTGCTGCTAAGCACCGTCTGCATCCTAATATATATATTTCAACTAGAGAACAAGATTTAAAGTGAGAAGTTCTCACCGACTAGCTAAACCAATATTTTTATCTTACTACACATATAAAAATTATATTTTTAACCCTTCTATAATATAAAAATTATATTTTTAACCTTTCTATAATATAAAAATATCGCCTTTCTACTAATAAAAATATTGCCTTACTACTAATAAAAATATCGTCTTTCTACTAATAAAAATATCGCCTTTCTACTAATAAAAATATCGCCTTTCTACAAATAAAAATATCGCCTTTCTACTAATAAAAATATCGCCTTTCTACTAATAAAAATATCGCCTTTTTAAACAAAGTTATATATAATAAAAATCACTTCTTTTATACGTTAAAAATCTCACCTTTACAATGTTAAACATCTCGCCTTTACACACTGAAAAATAAACGCTTTTTATAAATCAAAATCAAAACTTTATAAATTAAAAATCAAATCTTTACTTTGTTAAAAATCATATTTCTATTACAAGAAAAATCTTGTCTCTCTAGTTTTAAAAATTCAAACTTTTGTAAAGAAAATAAAAATCTAAACTTTATTATCATAAAAACGTAACCTTTATTATCAATAAAAATCAACTCTTCACCTTATCAAGAAAAATAATAGATTTTCTGTTTTTAAAGAAAACATATCATGTATCTTTCATCCAAGGAATCGAAAAAGAAATAAAAACTTACTAGCGGTTGGGGATAGCCTATAGGGAGACGGGATGGTCGACGCGTCGTTGGTGGTGCTCGTCGCGGCGCAGCAGACCCTAGGTGTTATTAGCAAATCTCAAAAATAATAAAAATGGGGTTTTTATTCGTGGAGGGGCCCACGGCCGGAGGTGGGAGTCGGGGTAGGTGGCGCTAGGCGCTGGAGGTGTCGAAGGAGGCTCGGCAGTCGAGGCGGAGGCCAGGGGAAGGGGGTTGCGTCGGGTTTTGGCTCGGAGGGCTTGGGGTCTCTATAGGAGGGAAGAGCGAGGGTAGAGAGGAGAGAGAGGATCGGGAGGAGGGGAGTTGAACGGCGGAGGCGCCGTTGGCGGGCGTGGAGGCGGGCGCGAAGGGGGGGCGATTTCGAGGGAGGCGGCGGTTTTTTTTATTTTCTTTTTCTGATTGGGGAGAGAGAATGGTGAGGGAGGGATGTATATATATTATTTTATTAATATTTTATTCACCTTAAAGTTGACTTTCCATTTGAACTCGAAATCAAGCCCACCGACTGTCATCCCTAGCTAATTACCCCCATTCTGAACATAATGGGATATGTCATGCAGGTCAATTCGACCGTTACGATTAGTTTTCGACAAATTTGAAATATAAATCTTTATATATTCAACTTAAACGCACATTTCAATTTACCGGGGCCACACACTAACTGTAAAAATTCCCAAAAAATATTTTCTAACTTCGTACTGACGATATGGTCCTGACTAAATTGGTTTCGCCGAATTCTGATACCGTTTGAAAAATGACCATTTTCCAGTCAATTAAAATCAACTAAAACTGGTCGATCGCGTTTTCCTTCTCCATGCTTACATATTAATTCGAAAAATTAAGAATTTTGAAATCTAGTAATAACTTGACATCACAGACCCAACAAAAGTGGTTTCGTCGAAAATCGAGGTCGTTTGCACAATTTCCAGTTTTAAGGGCCAGAATTCCATAGCGACTATTCTGAAATTTCATCTGGGCGTAACTTTTGATTCCCTCTATGAAATTTCAATTTTTCAGATTCGTTGGAAAGATATTCACAAATAGAATCTAATATTTTTGGTTTCACTAAAATCCGGTTTATTTTTCACCCGGTACATTCATTTGAATTTTTAAATCGAATTATCGAACTACCGCGCCATTTTCAATTCCTTTTATAATTATAAATAATTATTTATATTCTAACGACGATTCAAATAAATATATACGTTCTATTCTATTCAAAATAAATTTCTCGTCATTATTATTTAAAACAATTCATTTTAAGTATTCAAAATTCACTAAAATTGCCAAAATAAATTTTTTTAAATTGGCTCAGATTTCCGGGTTATTACATTCTCCTCCACTTAAAACATTTCATCCCCGAAAAGGAACGAAGCCGAAAGTTGTTTAACTAATCAACTCAGCTTTCATTATTTTCATTACGGCTTAAGTTCTTCAACTTTTCAGTTTCTAAGAACTTTTCAAATTTTTCAAAAATTTGGCTAACACCCTAAATTTTCGAATAAAATCGCCATAACCTCCCCGGCACCGGGGACTTCGGGATATTTCATATAGCCTCCCATGGCCTTCTTCAATCCAAAAGAAAAAGAAAAAGCCAAGCGGCTAGCCAATCGGCTCATAAAATCATCCAAAACCCAAGAAATACTATAAACATGTACCTATTTGTCGGGCAAACAATTTTATTCCTCTTCTCTAGCCTCCTTGCTATGACCTGTTCAATGTGTTACATGTACATGCATGCATATGTGATAAATTTTCAACACAACTCACTATTGGGTTCAATTTGGCTAAAGGTTCAGCATTTAGTTAATCAACCAATAATCAAACAACATAACCAGTAATCAATTAGTTGATTATCTTTTCAAATTCATAACATTGATATAAAGTCCAAAATTCAGATTTTTTATGCCAAATCACAACAATAGACCCTATCTAACCTTGGTTCTCACACCAGTCAATTGGAAATATATAGAAATCCCACTTTCGAAACACGAAAATAAATTCTGATGATGACGCGTCAATCATCAGAATCATGCCTGAGCGACTAGAGTGTGATTCTATATCTATCCAGTATATTGAAACTTCGAATACATGTGGATCATACGTATACGCAAAATCTTTATATATTGGACTATCCAAATTCAATACAAAATAAATAATTAAATACGAATAATTGATTTAAATTTTCAAAACAAAAATTGTTTTCATTTTAAAAATATACTCTTCACACTCATTCTAGGATACTACTGATCCCATCTCTAACGAGTCATTCTCATTGGATATTACTAATCCAAACTCTGATGAATTCTTTCGTATGGTTCTAATGTGTCTTGTTCTCTGAGCTTTGTAAATCAAAGCTCTGATACCAAGCTGTTACGACCCGAACTTCCCCGGTAAGAAAAGAGTGGGTACTTTGAGGACAAGACAGATCAGAACGCAAACAAAAGAACATTTCATTGTATATTACAACAATTGCATCAGAATACAAGAATATTACAGAGTATGAATAAATATTACACAAAAAATATCAGAGATTACAATACATTACATAGCAGCTGAAAATAATACAATACACAACTAGAAGTAATACACAGATACAGAGCTTTTCGAGTATCGTTCTAGCTGTAAATCAGGATCCTGTGAATATGAATCTGCAAAACCAAAACTACTAGCTGCCCATGTCAAAATAAGGGCACCCAGAGTTTAGGTTAAAACAATAAATTCCAGGTCAGTCATGGGACTGGTGTGAGAACTAAAACAGTTATTAATCTTTATTTTAAAGTTAGGTAAATCAAGGGACCACGCCGTATAACACGGAATGGGCTTCCTCCCAAGAATACCAGTGCATAAAACAACAGCGCAATGCTAAATAAAGAAAAATGAAGCTGTTATAAGACCCAGGTCCCATCACACAATGCAACACAAGCCAGAGGATTGGGTTTTACCTTATAATAGCCAAAGAATGCTTGATACGCTAAATTTCATGTTTTATTATTACTATAAAGTGTATAGTGTCAAAACAATTTCAATCATAAATATCAATCATAGACGGCATGAGTACCATATATCAAGTCGCCATACTAGTTCTGCAATTAAAACCACAAAGTCACGTATTGGAAATTTGGTTTCCATCTATGAACCGAGGCAAGGGATCGTCCTCTACCGAATTCGAGACTGTCTAGCCCGAACCTCAGGCTACAGCCGCAACTGCACCTAGGAGCCACAAGGCCGGTCCACCAATGTGGATTAAAATGCCTGAACACTGCATTTCCCCGCCCTTTGGGGCGTAAATGAGTCCAATGACTCCATCGGTCCCGGATCGACCGATATATCCGAGGCGTCTCGCAACAGCAACAACCACCCAGGTGAAAAGTATATAAACGTCAGCCAGTTTAAGCATTGACACCACCACTAGCTAGAAAGAAATGCATGCCCTCCCTGGATCCTTCTCCCGTTTCTGGTTCACAACCGGGGTGTGAGGCTCGCGAATCAACGCTACACAAAGCTATGCCACACGGGTCGTGCTTTGATCATCAACCACAAGACTCTGCTTTTCAACAAAAGACTTGATCATTTGCCACATAGGCATGCCACACAGGCAATTCACTCCATGCGATTGATGTCCATCAATATATAACCACTGAGCTCGTACGTCTCAGAGAAGGGCGTTAAGCAAGAGAATAAATTCTCCGCCACCAAACAGATGTATATTTAATAGAAATCAATCACACAGACTAAAATCCAATGTCAGACACACTGTCCATTTACAAGTTCGTTCTGGGTCTGAACGAAACCGGAGGCACCTTATACCTCGCATATCCGTCGATCTCCAAGTACGTCTGGGCGATCACCAACTGATTCCCTCCTCTTGGGTGTACAGCCCAATCAAGATCATCAGTAATCACCCAAATGATGTGAAGACCTCCGGTCTTCGACCACCGTCTTCATCCTCGACACCACGTCGAATTAGTTATTCAGAATGGGATAAACCCGGTCTTTCTGAATAACTCGCGTATATTATAAATAAGTGTTACACAAACACAACATACGCCCCATTCCAATTCAGAATATTCTTTTATTTAAATATTCTAACACTTTGGGAAAGGTTCCCATTAATTTTATCAAAGATAAATTCTTTAAATTTAATCTATAATCTTCTTTGAATATCAATTCAAACTAGTCGGGATTAGCGAATCACACCGAAGTAATCATTTATTTTATTTCCCAATCCCAACCTATTCATCCCATGAAGTAAAACTGGTCATACTTCATATCTAACACCACGGTGTTATCGGTAAATTCAATTACCATTTCACGTTCAAATCTAATTAAAGATATAATTATCGCTTGGAGCAAAACAGGTGATACCCCATTCTCGATTACTTCAATCTACTTAAAGATTCATTAAAACTCCACTTAGTTTTAATCTTCATAGAGATCAGTATCCGGTCTTTAACTGGGTTAAAGAACCAATGTCATTTAAAACAGGTCCACGATAAACCCAAAATAACATTCTATTAATTATCGGGTTAAAGAACAAGTGTTATTTAAAACACCGTTCACGATAAACCCAAAAATCAATTTCAAATTCATTTCCAATTAAATACCATTTAATTGGTACACTTCATTAAATCTAAATAAAAAGATTTAATCTTTTTCTCAACTGGGTTTAAGAACAGTGTTAATGAAGACACCATTCACGACAAACCCAAATCACATTTGATATTAAATACAAGGCTCTGAATAGAAAATATATCGGCTTATTTTCAATATCAAATTCTACGACCAACAAATATCGTATTGGAAATAACGATATAAATATATCTTTCAAATTTTCATAACAATATCTGTATAATCTCAAAACCCAACATCGAAATATTCGAAAGTTAATTTCGATTCCAATCCATTCCAATTCAGTTATTGGAAATTCTGGTTATTTTCAAAACCATTTCAAATCCACTTTATTTATTTAAAAATAAATAAATTATTATTCTAGTTCAAAACTAGTTCATTTCAGTAAAAATCTATTTTTATCTTTTCAAATAAGGAAATTTTCATTCCAATTCTTCACAAATCATTTCTCACGATTTTACACAAATTATTACTATTTTTAATAATTTTATCAAGGCCTGTACAGTCGATTTCCATCAACGGCGATCGAACTGCACTTACAACGACCTTTTCCAAATTTTATTTGGACATAATTCCAAATCCAACCATTAGATTTCTAATTTCTAATATCCGTTAGAAAGCTCTTTTCGATATGAACCCAACGGTTCCAGTTTCAGGAGAATCCGACGGTCGGAACTCCCGTAATGTCCACTCGAAGTCAATGGTCGAAATTCACGAACTGCCGCAGCGTGGCGCGTTCTATTCAGGCCATTATATTATATATATAATATATATTTCGTCGATTTCCTTTTAAAACATATTTTATAAATCGTTTTAAATTTGTTTTCAAAACGATTTGAACTTCGTATTCAATTTCTAATCGAAATTGAATATTCCATATCATTAATCTATAAATGATAATATTTTCAAAACGTTATATTTTGAAATCACTTCCTTTTCTATATTCATTATAAAACGAATATAATCGATATAAATATCATTCACGTCAAAATGGCGCGCATCTAACCAACACGACTTTTATTCAACACACGAATATTTATTTTATTCAACACATGAATGTTTATTCTATTCAGCACATGAATTTATTTTCAATTCAACACATGAATTTATTTTCTATATTGGAATGAGGCCCAATAGTTACCATATAATGTTAATTATACGGATTTTCTACAACACATGTACATAACAGCAACGATAAATAATCAACCATCATCAAAGTGCACCACACAACTGCATAAGCAATAAATATAAATAATTAACGCTTACACAGTCTATCAAACCATCGATTGACATACAACTAAACAATTGGGATTATGTACGCCAAATATCATCCCAATACCCGTGTGGGGTTTCAAATCAACCAACACACATTTTATTTGTGTAGTTGGGCGATGTGAGAAATTTATCGTCCCAATCAATATCAGTCAAATCAGTGTATATAAAAAAATTGTAACACCCCTAGGTCCCACATCGTGGAAAGCCTGTGTGAAGTGGGTACTTATATAGTAGAGCCCATCTCTTACTAACGTCGAGGCCTTTTATGGAACAAAACCCCACACCTATACGGTGGCTAAGTTGGGGACAATATCTTGCGTGAGCGGAGGTGCAGGTTGTTACAGTGGTATCAGAGCCAATATCCAGCCGGAATTGTGGCTTCTGGTGGACCACAGCGCCTGGGTGAGGTGTTTGTGAGCCAACGGGGACGTTGGACTTTGTAGGAGGGGAGAATGTAACACCCCTAAGTCCCAGATCATGGAAAGCCTGTGTGAAGTGGGTACTTATATAGTAGAGCCCATCTCTTACTAACGCCGAGACCTTTTTTGGAACAAAACCCCACACCTATACGGTGGCCAAGTTGGGGACAATATCTTGCACGAGCGGAGGTGCGGGTTGTTACAAAAATCGTCGGAATTGTTTATAAATATTTATTTTATATACACGTTAAAAATTATATTTTTAACTATAAAATATTTTCCACTATAAAATACTTTATTTCATTTCACATCACACAATCAAATTTCACAACACAGCAATCAAACAAACAAGTCATCCATGGTCTATGGACGACGGGTGTCTGGTGCTGCTAAGCACCGTCTGCATCCTAGTATATATATTTCAACTAGAAAACAAGATTTAAAGTGAGAAGTTCTCACCGACTAGCTAAACCAATACACCGCGACTCTTCATATGTAGGAAATCTTCGCCAGTCGCCTTTTATCGCTTTCGTTGACCGTAGCCACTACATATATAAAAATCACATTTTTATATTGTTGCTATATATAAAAAATACCATTTTTATAATCACTCTATATGGATATAAATCACATTTTTATACCGCTACTATATAGATAAAAATCACAATTTTGGTAACGCTACCTTTATGATAAGGATTATATTTTGCTTCTCTCTATATAAAAATTATATTTTTATATTTCTACTCCTTCTATAAAGATCGAATTTTTATCTTACTACACATATAAAAATTATATTTTTAACCCTTCTATAATATAAAAATTATATTTTTAACCTTTCTATAATATAAAAATATCGCCTTTCTACTAATAAAAATATCACCTTTCTACTAATAAAAATATCGCCTTTCTATTAATAAAAATATCGTCTTTCTACTAATAAAAATATCGTCTTTCTACTAATAAAAATATCGCCTTTCTACTAATAAAAATATCATCTTTCTACTAATAAAAATATCATCTTTCTACTAATAAAAATATCGTCTTTTTAAACAAAGTTATGTATAATAAAAATCACTTCTTTTATATGTTAAAAACCTCACCTTTACAATGTTAAACATCTCGCCTTTACACCTTGAAAAATATACGCTTTTTATAAATTAAAATCAAAACTTTATAAATTAAAAATCAAATCTTTACTTTGTTAAAAATCATATTTCTATTACAAGAAAAATCTTGTTTCTCTAGTTTTAAAAATTCGGACTTTTGTAAAGAAAATAAAAATCTAAACTTTATTATCGTAAAAACGTAACCTTTATTATCAATAAAAATCTACTTTTCACCTTATAAAAAAAATCATAGATTTTCTGTTTTTAAAGAAAACATATCATATATTTTTCATCCAAGGAATCGAAAAAGAAATAAAAACTTACTAGCGGTTGGGGATGGCATGAGGTGGTGCTAGGGAGACGGGATGGTCGGCGCACCGCTGGTGGTGCTCGCCGTGGCGCAACAGCGCCTGGGTGTTATTAGCAAATCTCAAAAATAATAAAAATGGGGTTTTATTCGTGGAAGGGCCCATGGCTGGAGGTGGGAGTCGGGGTAGGTGGCGCTAGGCGCTGGAGGTGTCGGAGGAGGCTCAGCAGAGGCCAGGGGAAGGGGGTTGCATTGGGTTTTGGCACGAAGGGCTTGGGGTCTCGATAGGAGGGAGGAGCGAGGGTAGAGAGGAGAGAGAGGATCGCGAGGAGGGGAGTTGAACTGCGGCGGCGCCATTGGCAGGCGCGGAGGCGGGCGCGTAGGGGGGGCGATTTCGAGGGAGGCGGCGGTTTTTTTTCTTTTTCTGAATGGGGAGAGAGAATGATGAGGGAGGGATGTGTATATATATATATATATATATATTATTTTATTAATATTTTATTCACCTTAAAGTTGACTTTCCATTTGAACTCGAAATCAAGCCCACCGAATGTCGTCCCTAGCTAATTACCCCCATTCCGAACACAATGGGATATGTCACGTAGGTCAATTCGACCGTTACGATCAGTTTTCGTCAAATTTGAAATACAAATCTTTATATATTAACCTTAAACGCACATTTCAATTTACCGGGGCCACACACTAACTCTAAAAACTCCCGAAAAATATTTTCTAACTTCGTATTAATGATACGGTCCTAACAAAACTGGTTTCATCGAATTCTGAGATCGACTGAAAAATGGCCATTTTCCAGTCGATTAAAATCAACTGAAACTGGTCGAACGCGTTTTCCTTCGCCACGCTCACATATTAATTCGAAAAATTACGAATTTTGGAATCTAGCAATAACTTGACATCTCGGACCCAACAAAAGTGGTTTCGTCGAAAACCGAGGTGGTTTGCAAAATTTCCAGTTTTAAGGACCAGAATTCCATAGCGACTATTCTGAAATTTCATCTGGGCGTAACTTTTGATTCCCGCTATGAAATTTCAATTTTTCGGATTCGTTGGAAAGATATTCACAAATAGATTCTAATATGTTTGGTTTCACTAAAATCCAGTTTATTTTGCACCCGGTACATTCATTTGAATTCTGAAATCGAATTATCGAACTACCGCGCCATTTTCAATTCCTTTTATAATTATAAATAATTATTTATATTCTAACGACGATTAAAATAAATATATACGTTCTATTCTATTCAAAATAAATTTCTCATTGTTATTATTTAAAATAATTCATTTTAAATATTCAAAATTCACTAAAATTGCCAAAATAAAAAATTTTAAATTGGCTTAGATTTCCGGGTTATTACATCAGTCAAGGTCTGAGAGGTAGTTATACCCCAACTTGATTAATTTCATTTTTAACCGATAAATAGCAAGATCCAGTCTCGAAGAGGAATGTTTGAATAAGAGTTAGTTGAATGCAGTGTTTTGGGTTGTCATAACGATGTTTTACACAACATTCGTTTTAATCCAGAAAAATGAAAATTTGGAAATATGATTATAAATATTTCCTAAGTCTAAAAATGAATGGTAAGTAATTGGAATATTTTCCAATTATAAATAGAATATATTTTCTACGTATTGAAAATAAAAGAAGACGATATATGGAAATGTTTTCCAATTAATGTAAAAGGCCAAGATGATTATCGAAAATATTTGGTTAACAAATATTTATAAGGAAATGGAGAAGAGATTTTAATGAAATATTAATTAAAGAGCCCAGTGATTTGTTTGATATGTTGAATGAACACTTGTTTTATTCGATAGTTAAATCACAGACTATCGAAGTTTTGACCATCGTTGTCAATATGGAGAGACCGGTTGGATTCTTATCCAAAGAACCACTCCGTATGGGCATAAGCATTGCGAATTATATATGCTGGAGATAATTGAAGATGGAGTAAAGTGCAAGGGCTGTTATATAAGTCCTAGGTTGAGATTGCCTAGGATGGATATACTGAATAGTGCCTTCGGTTTCGTTCAGTCCCAGAACGAACGTATATGGACAAATGTCTGACAGAATATTTCCAATGATCGCATGGGTTGGTCTGTATGAATATATATGGTTGCAAGGATTTATTCTCTTAGCATAACATCCAGAATATTTGTGTAAACGAACTAATAATTAACGGATCTGATAATGTGGCATTCAAAGTAATTGTGTTATCAATGAGAGAAGTAATTGTAGCCTCAGGCCTCAACAACCGGAAAATGACAAAAATCGGGCAGGTAGCATGGCTATGTGGTTAGCTCCCATTAGGGTGTATTATCACCTATCTAGAGATTCATTTAATTCCTTATTCTATTTGATGATGTCCCATTCCGGAAACGGTTGCTGATCCCAACCGTTGGTGATATACATTCGATGCACTCAAGCGAAATGAGTGGTCGGTCATGTGTGGCTGAGTTGCAAGATGTTCTTGTTGAACTCGGTGTATTCTCCTCTAGAGATACACCAGGGTCAGGTGGTTCCATACCTTGTCATAGTTGGAAATCCATTACCCAATAAGTGCTTGCGGTTTTGATTGTATATATATGTGGAACATGAGATGTAAACGTTCCACTAGATTGTTATTTACTTGATTTAGACACTATTATAATATCTAAAGAGTTTTGATATAAAGTTTATCCTTTTCTTTCAAAAGGATTTGAAAGTTAAATCAAGTGGTTTGGATTCTCATAAGGGAAAAACCCGTTTCGTGTTATACGACGTTGTCTTATGAGATATCATTTAGTTTCTGAAACTGTTTTAAATTGTTTACTCATACCAGTCCCATGACTGACTCGGAGTTTATTTTGTTTTGTTCTACCTAAACTCTTGGGTGCCTAAATCTGTACGGGCAATCAAGTTGTTCAGGATTTTACAGATCTATCTAAAGGAGCTTGGAGCAGGAGGCTTCAGCGTTAGTTATATAGAGTTTTGTTCCGTTGTGTTGTAAGTGTTGTACTCTGATAAGTGTATGTTATACAGTTGAAATTTTGTATTTCAAAAGTTATGATATATTATATTTTGTTCCGCTGCGATGTGAGATTCTGTGTTGTTATGTCTGTTCTTCTTCTACCTTTTTCTTTTAAAAAAATGATTCGTATTTTCGTGATATTTGGGTTGGATGTATGGTGTATGTAGTCAACTCTGATATTACGGATTTGCGGGCCACTACAATTGGTATCAGAGCATAGGTTGAGCAAACACCTAGGCTTTGTGGGATGTGCTCATTAGAGATAGGGTCAGTAGTACCCTAGAATGAGTTGAGTGTATATATATACGAGAGCGCGTATTTGTTAATTGATTAAAACAAATGATTTATATTATGTTGGCGAGTTTGTTGAGTGGATTATAAATTTTGGTCGAATCGTGGGACGCCATGAAGTCAATATGAATTTATAAACACTTGAACAGAAAATTCGACACGATATTGTTTTAATGGGTAGATGAAATAATTTTATCCAAAATTCTATTTTAATAGAAAAGGAATAATTTTCTGAAATTATTATATATGGATGAGTTGGTTGCTGATATTATAATCAAATTAGATTATAAAACGGGAATGGTTATATATAACCAAACAGAACTTGTATATGAATGAAGTATATACAAATGAGTTGAATTAAAATTTAATCCAAACCAGAATGTGGAATTTAAAATCCTAGGAAGTTGGAAAATATTTTCTGAAGTATATTAGAACAATATAGCTTTGTTTTAAAAGGATCTTGAAATTGTTTAAGCACTGAACTCACTTCAGTGGCTGGAAAATAATTCTGATGATGACTGCAACATCATCAGTGTTCGTTTTCGAGTTTCTAAGTGACGAATTGCTACCTTAGAAAAGGTTTTAATGGAAATTTATTTGAAAGAAAACAAGTTTATTTAGAAAATTCAAATGTTTTGAAATTGAGATGGATATAAATATATATATATACATATATTTATATTATTCTGAAGGAGATTTGAAATAAGAAACCAGGAATTTGAATAATTGAAATTAAATTTAACTTAAGTAAGTTAAATGGACCGAAGTGAACAAATTGATCAGTATCAATTTGTAACAACCCGGAAAATACGATCCAATTTAAAATTTTTAAATTGGTTATTTTAAAGAAATTTAAACAATTAAAATAGAATATTTCAATAAAATAATGAGTTAGAAAAGGTGCGGCAGTTTGAAAAATTGAATTCAAACTTTGACTGACTGTACCGGGTGCAAAATAAAACGAATTTTAGTGAAACCAAAAATATTTAAATCTGTTTATGAATATCTTTCTAACGAATCTGAAAAATTGAAGTTTCATAGCGGGAATCAAAAGTTAAGGCCAAATGAATTTTTAGAAAGGTAGCTATAGAGAATTTATAGCCCTTGAAAATAGACATTTTGCAAACGACCTCGGAATTCAACAAAACCACTTTTGTTGGATCCGGGATGTCAAATTATTGCTAGGTTTCAAATTTCATAATTTTTGAATCTAGTATGTGAGCGTGGCAAAAGAAAATGTGTTTGGTCAATTTCTATTAAATTGCATCGACCAGAAAAAGACCATTTTTCAAACGGTCTCAGAATTTGACGAAACTAGTTTTGTTGGGACCGTAGCGTCAAAACATAGCTAGATTTATTTTCCTGGAATTTTTCGAATCAGTTTGTGGCCCTGGCAAATTGAAATGTACGTTCAAATCGAATATTGAATGTTTTATATTTTAATTTGAAGAATAACTAACTGTAACAGTCAAATTGGCCTACGAAACATATCCCATTGTGTTTGGGATTGGGGTATTTAGCTGGGGGGTGACAGTCGTTGGGTTTGGATTGGTGTTCGTTTGGAGAAACACTATTTTAAAAATTAAATAAAGCATCGGCCAATAAGAAATTTCCATCATAATGTAAAATTAAAAAAACAGCAGAAAAACCCCGCCACCCCTCTGCTCTCGACGACGCACGATTTTCCTCCCTTCCCGGCCATTTTCTGACCGCCACAGCCACCATTAGCCTCCTGCCCAGTTCAACTTTGTGTAGCTCTCCTCCTCCTCTTCAAATCCATACCCTCCTTGCCCAATATCGTTGACCGGTTCTCGAGTTTCGCCCCCACCGAAGCTGCGCCGTTCGAAGCCCTGCCGCCGCTCCGATCTGCCACCGCACCTGACCACCCTACCATTGTTTTGCGCGCCATCTGACGCTCTAGGTGGTGGTACAACCTGATCGTGTCCAAACCTCATGGATTTTACAAAAATCCGTGACCTAGATTTGAACCCCTTTGCTGAGGTACGGCAGTGTTAATTTTAAATAGAAAATAACACTTTTAAGTGTTGCAAACTTTGAAAAAGAGTATCTTTATTGTGTATTAATGAAACACGATGAAACAGGAAACATCGTGACCGCAAGGACGCTCTCTAAAGTCTAGAAGTGTCCGGGGATTTTTAGAAAAGCGACAAACCAATGTGAGATTTCTAAACTGAAAAGTGAATGGACACGTGTTGTATAAGTTATATAAGCGAAATATAAATTATATATGTGTTGTATACCTCATGTACATGCGTTATATAAGTTATACGAGCGAAGTATGAATTATACATGCATTGTATAAATGATATGTTTGTTAGAATGGAAATAAAATATATTTATATACGAATATATATATATATATATACACTCCTCTTGTCCACAAACCATGTGCGATATTTATTAGTTGAGAATTGGTGTGAAAAATTTGGTGAATAATGCGAATGGTTGATAGGATTGTTTGTGGTTGATATTGTTTGGATTATGGTTGAAAAATACCATTATGGTTGAAAAATACCCATTTGTGATTGAAACAAAATTTGAATAAATTGTGGAAAAGAAAAACATACACGCCTGCATGCGAATTAGATGTATGCAATCCCCATTGTCAAAAACCGCGAGGTTTTAAGGTAGAGCGAGGAGCCGTACTCGGGACGGTGCCGGTTTTAAATACCCTGCCGTTATGCTGCCAAAATTTTCAATAATATTCATGTGTTAGAATTATTTTCATTTGTTGAAACTATATTCATGTGTTAGAACTATATTCATGTGTTGAAACCATATTCATGTGTTGAATAGAAATTCATGTGTTGAAACCGTATTCATGTGTTGAATAGAAATTCATGTGTTGAACAGAAATTCATGTGATGAACAAAATTCTTTGAAAATTAAAAATGGCATTTTATCACACATCTAAATTAAATAAACTATTCATGTTTTAAATAAAATATTTTAACATTAAAAATCACATTTTTATTATATATATATAAACTATAGAAATTATTCATGTGTTGAATAAAAGATTAGAACGATAAAAAATCATATTTTTATCGTATGTGTGAAGTGGATAATATTCATGTGTTGAATATATATATATATAGATTGAAAAATAAAAAATTACATTTTTATTGTGGATATGAAGTGCTAAAAATGTTCATGTGTTGAATAAATATTTTAGACGATAAAAATATCATTTTTATCATGTAAACAACTCGCTAAAAATATACTAGTGTTCAAACAAATATTTGTTTGCTATGAATATTATTTTCAACATGTGGGCGAACTAAATAAAATAGTCATGTGTTGAAATATATTTTTGCTTGCCAAAAATATCATTTTTATGCGAAACGTGACATGTTAAAAATAACCACTTGATCAAATAAATATGTGTGGGTTGAAAATATTATTTTTAACATGTGTAGGAAGTGTTAAAAATAACCATATGTGGAAATAAACCTTTGTTCGCTAGAAATATTAATTTTAGCTTAGTTTTGCACATATATATACATATGTTGAACAGGAAGTGGATTAACTATTGAGTAAAGAATTTATTTGCGTGCCCGACAAATAGGTAAACCTTAATGAGTTAGATGTGCAATTTTATTATTATATCAACTCCTGTGAATGCCATTGGATGCGAAGTGCTGGTTGTTCTGTGTGTAATAATAAACATCGCCATAGGATAGTAACAATTAATTTTGAACTACACTACATGGCATACTTCTTGAAGATAGGCATACTTCATCATGTGCCACATAAGAATTTGGAGCTTGTGTGACGAAGTTAAAGATTTACCATACGAGCGAGAGGCTTGTATTGCGATGACTATATATTACGGGTTAAACTGATGACAGATCTGGACTATATAAATTGTAACGGTAAATTGCAAGATTAATAAAAACCCCACACGGGTCTGGAGATGACAATAAACACGTCTCTCTGGTCATTAAGACACAAAACCCATTATTAGGGTGACGAGAATTTATTCTCTGGAGTTATGATCTATACACACTCCCTTGTGGACACCGGAATATACCTCTATAAATATGTGCATGCTTATTAGAATTTATTGGGTACCTAATACGGCCCAATAAATTTCCAAACCCCTTCCCGTACAAAGGAGGTTATGGCGAAAATTTTCAAAATATAAAGGTGTTAGTGAAATATTTGAAGTGAAAACAATATTGAAATCGTCGAATGAATTATATTTTTATATATATAAATATAAATTAAGTTAAAACGAATCGAGGCCGTGCAGTTCGCGTTTTGAAATCGTAACTTCAAACAATTATACCTAAAGATCCAACCATCGGTTTTCACGAAACTGGAACCATTGGGTTCGCTTTGGGAATTTCTTCCTAATGATATAAACTTTGTTGAAATCCAACGGTTAGATTTTCAGATATGTGTAAAACAAATTTAGGAGAAAACAACGCCAGTGCCTCAGCACGACTTGAAACGTCGTTTAATTAAATAAGGCCGTTTTTAAATAAATAAAAATGGCGATATATCATTATAAAATATTATAGACGACATATAATGGAAATAAACCGATTCTCCTTGGTTTGCTTGATAATTGGTGGTTGAAGGTGTTTGACATGAAAATTATACTAAAGAACTGAAATGTGAATGTCGAATGATTTAACCAGGTGAAGAATTTATTTGAGAATCTAAATATACGTGGATTAATTGAAAAGGCCGAGTTAATTCTCATTTCAAATAATCGATCGACGGTTTGAAGTCGAAGAGTTGAAGACGATTCAAGACTGACGATCCTCACATTAGATGGATGGGCGCTACTGATGCTCATGATTGGAGTAGCTACCTTGAAGGAGCTGAATTGGTAGCCTTCTGGACGTATTGTTGATTGTACGGATATGCGAGGAATATGGTGCCTCCAGCTTCGTTCAAACCCAGAACGAACTTGTAACTGGACTGTGTGTCTGACATTGGATTTTGTTCTGTGTTGATTGATCTCTATTAAATATATATCTGTTTGGCGGCGGAGAATTTATTCTCTTGCTTAGTGCCCTTCTCTGAGACGTACGAGCTCAGAGGTTATATATCGATAGAAATCAGTCGCATGGAGTGAATTGCATCTGTGGCACGCCTAAGTGGCAGATGATCAAGACTTTTGTTGCAAAGCAAAGTCTTGTGGTTGATGATCAAAGCACGGCTTGTGTGGCGTAGCTTTGTGTATAGCGTTGATTCGTGAGCCTCACACCTCGGTATGAGTCAAAAATGGGATAGTGACCGCTGGGAGAACACGACGTTTCTTTCTAGCTACGGTGGTGTCTGTGACTTACCAGCCCTGACATTTATATATACTTTTCACCTATATGGTTGTTGGAATGCAAGGCACCTCGATTATAGGTCCGTAAGGACCAGGAAACGTGTGTTCAGGAATGACTAGTCCTCAAAAGTAAGAGAGGACCGGCCCAGCCGATTCCAAGGATCGCTGTGTGTGATCCTAAGGCATATGCTAGAGTGTCTCAAACGGAGAGGAGATTGCCCCTTGCCTCGACTCATGATGGAATCCAATTTCCAATACGAAATTGCGGATTTGATTGTATTACTAGTATGGCGACATGATATATGGTACCCATGCCGTCTATGATTGATATTTACGATTGAAATCGTTTTTGAAACATATATGCACTAGTAATAATATCAAACACTTTTGTTTTATACGTATCATGCATTTCTTGGCCATTATAAGGTAAAACTCTATCCTCCGGTTTGCGTTGCATTGTGTGATGGGATATGAGTCTTATAATGGCTTCATTTTTATAAAAAGCATGCGATGATTTAATCATTTACTTTATTTCATGCACTGGCAATCATTGGAGTAAACCCGTTCCGCGAAAGTGGCGTGGTCCTTTGATTTCCCTTATTATTGTTGTTTAATTAGTTAAGTAGATTTCCCATACCAGTCCCATGACTGACTCGTAGTTTGTTTCACATTGGAAACTCGGGTACCCTTATTTTGACACAGGCAGCCTAGTATCAGGTGGCTGGACCTATTTTGGCTTTGCACTACAGCAGGAGTGCACCTTTTGGATCATGGCGAGGCTTGACTTCACAGTGTTGACTATTGATTTTCCGCCATTGTTATTATATGTATATGATTCCGCCTCTGGCGATGTAGACTGATATTTCTCTTATGTACTCTCTATGTATATGTACCGCTTATGGCGATGTAGACTGATCATGTATCTTTATGCACTAAGTTGTATCCTGCACTGTGCTCTCTGATATTGTGATATGTATGATTCCGTTGTCATATTTGTGTAAATTATTCTATTTCCTGCTTATACTATTATCTGTACTCTACAATTAATGATTAATGTGTTATATTCCAATGATTATCCTTAACACCGTAGCACGGGGTTATGGGATCGTCACAGGTGGTATCAGAGCTTTGGTTAACCTTAATTCTGGAATTTAACACATTAAACACCTCGTTAGAATAGAATCAGTAGTATTCTAAGGCGAGTAGCTCATTAGAGATAGGACTAGTAATGTCCTAGAATGAGCTAAGCAGAATAGCAAAAATAATCTGATCAGTACATCGTTGTCTTTCCTTAAGTTCTTCTGCTGTACCATATAATAAAATTAACGTTTCTGAGAGCTGACTCTTTTCTTTTTTATACAGAACTTGATAAATGGCTACCAGAGCTGCAGCAGCTAGAGGAGACCGTGGAGGCCAAGGAGGCCGAGGAGATGTCCCCGCTGCAGAAGGACCATTAATACAACCACCAGCCGCCCAGTCATTCGAGCTCGACCGAGTGGCCAAAAGATATAAGAATCTAGGAGGCAAAACCTTCTCAGGAACTGGTACGGTGATTGAGGCCTTGGCATGGTTGAAAACATGCGAAAAGATCTTGGGAGGCATGAGGCTCGGGTACCAGTTTAAGGCATTCATGGGTGCCTGGCTTTTGCAAGACGAAGCAGAATTGTGGTGGGAAGCCATCACCGCAGAGAATCAAAATGCAGGAAGGACATGGGATGACTTCAAAGAAATGTTCAAAGAGAATTTCATCCCAGAGAAAGCAATTGAGCGCATGCATGATGAATTTGCAAATCTCCAGCAAGGAGATCTCTCTGTGCAAGACTATCTCAATAAATTTACATAGTTATCTCGCTACGCCCCAGAGCTCATCGCGACTGCTAAGTCCAAGGACACAAGGTTCATCCACGGGCTAAAGCGTAAATATCAATACAGGGCCATGAGCCACATCAAACTGGCATTTTCAGATTTAGTGGAGATGGCATGCAATTATGAGGACCTTGACCAAAGAAACCTTGATCTGGACCGCGCTAAGAGTTAAGCGGGGAGCAAACGCAAGCCCTCAATGAACCAGCCAGAGTCAAGCAACGCGGCATCCACGAATCAGCAAACTAGCAGGACGCTAAAGGGAAGCTGCTTCAATTGTGGAAAGATGGGGCACTATTCTAATGTGTGCACAACCCCAAAACGGCAGAAGACCAACTCCTAAGGCTCAATCCAGAACTCGTAGAATTCTCGTTCATGCTTTAACTGCCGCAGAACCGGACATCTCGTCAAAGATTATCCATTGCTTAAGAAGGCGAAAGTTGCACACGTGTACGGCGAGGCGAACCCCCCGGCTACTTCCGATGGAGCAGGTAAACCCGATGTTTTAGGAGGTACCCTTACAATTAAAAATATTCCTGTTTCTGTATTATTTGACACGGGTGCATCAAGTAGTTTTATTGCCAGTAATACTGTTAACAAGTTAAAGTTAAAACAAAGAAAGCTTAGAGAATCGGTTAAAGTTCATAATCCAATAGGAGGATCTCTTGTTCTTAGTTGATATTGTAGAGTGCTAGTCTCTTATTCTTCCTATAAGTTTTCTTTTGATTTGATCACCATGGATTTTCCCGAATTTGATATCATTCTCGGGCTAGATTGGTTAACGCAATACGAAGCCAAAGTAAATTGTGCGGAAAGGATAGTAAACATTAAAACGAAACTTGGATATATTACTGTACCATGTCATTGTTCAGACCCAGATAGAAAGGAATTTTGGTCTGTGCTAAAAGTTATTCCCACTTCCTTAGAAAAGATTCCTGTTGTTAGAAACTATGCGGATGTGTTTGAAGAAGTAGAAAACTTACCTCCGCAAAGAGAAATTGAATTCAGAATCGATCTAATTCCAAATGTCAGACCAATGGTACATCCAATTCGAAGAATGTCTCCAAAAGAAAAAGAAGAATTAGGCGATCAAACTCGTCAACTGCTATGGAAGGGTCAGATCAGACCTAGCTTTTCTAGGTGGGGTGCAGCTGTAGTGTTTGTCCCTAAGTCAGTTGGTACTCTCCAATTGTGTGTTGATTAACGTGACCTCAACAAACAGAAGCTCAAAAACAAATACCCGTTACCCCGCATCGATGATCTGTTAGACCAATTAAATGGGGCAAGAGTATTTTCCAGAATGAACCTAGCTACAGGTTTCCATCAACTGAGAATTGCCGAAGAGTGTGTTCCTTTGACAGCTTTCAGAGGTCCAGACATATTTTACGAATGTTAGTAATGCCATTCGGCTTATGCAATGCTCCAGCCTACTTCGTGGATCTAATGAATAGAGTGTTCAGGGAAGTTCTAAATGAATTTGTCCTGGTATTCATCGATGATTTTTTAATCTACTCTAAGTCAGAAGCCGAGCATGAAAGACATCTAGAACAAGTATTGGGGATTCTGAGGAGGAACGTCTTCAAAGCCAAATTCTCTAAATGTATCTTCTGGTAGGAAAAGGTGAAGTTCCTTGGCCATGTCGTGTCAAAGGAAGGAATTTCTGTAGATCCGAGCAAAATTACAGCAATACAAGACTAGAAACAGTCTACTACACCCACAGAGGTCAGAAGTTTTATGGGTTTGGCTAGTTATTATCGAAAATTCGTTAAGGATTTTTCGAATATATCCAGTCCATTAACAAAGCTTACAAAGAAGAACGAGAAATTTAAGTGGACTTCCGACAGTGAGGAATCTTTCCCGGAATTGAAATCAAAATTGACAACCGCTCCAGTATTATCCATTATGATGGCAATCAGGATTTGACGGTTTGGACAAATGCTTAGAGGTCTTGGTGCAGTGTTAATGCAAAGAGGCCAAGTAGTCGCTTATGCAAGCCGCCAGCTAAAACCGCATGAGAAGAATTATGTAACTCATGATCTTGAGTTGCTAGCCATCGTTTTTGCTGTGAAATATGGAGGCATTACTTATTGGGTAAGAAGTTCGAACTGTTTACAGATCATCAATCATTGAAGTATTTGTTTACCAAGAAAGATCTTAACTTGAGACAGCAGCTCTGGCTAGAATTTCTTGCAGCGTATGTTTTAGATATCCAGTATACGCCGGGAGAGGCTAATGTAGTAGCTGATGCGCTTAGCAGAAAAACGACAATCATTGCCAATCTTATAATTATGCCTTCATTGATTGATAAAATATCTGCTCTCCAGAAGAATAATCACTTCATTTAAAGGATCAGAGAGAGAATACAGAAAGGTGAGCTCTCGAGTTTTCAAGTGGATAAGGAAGAAGTTCTGAGATTAAAAGGGAGGATCTATGTTCCCAACATCCCAGAGCTCAAAAGGGAGGTGCTGGATGAATGTCATAAATCCAAGCTTTGCATTCATCCTGGGGTAAGTAAAATGTACAACGATATCAAGCGCACTTTCTGGTGGAGGTCCATGAAGAGGGACATTTCTTTATATGTTAGCAGGTGCCCTACTTGTCAACTAGTCAAGAGTGACCAACAAAAGCTGGTCGGACTGTTGCAACAGTTGGAATTCCCAGGTTGGAAATGGGAACAGATTTCCATGGATTTAATAGATGGTTTGCCCCGAACCAAGAAAGGTAATGACAGTATTTGGGTGATCGTAGATCACTTCACGAAGACCGCCCATTTCATACCTATCAGATCCAATAGAACTACCCAAAGTCTAGCACAGATTTATTTCAAAGAAATTGTTAAGCTGCATGGAATTCCCATCAGCATAGTCAGTGATAGAGACCCAATATTTGCTAGCAAATTCTGGGAGGCATTCCAGACGGAATTGGGAACAAAACTGAATATAAGCACCGCTTATCGCCCCCAGACAGATGGCCAAACTGAGCAAGTGAATAGAATTTTAGAAGATTTACTACGGGCTTGTATTATTGATTTTAGCAGTTCATGGGAAGATCAGTTGCATTTGGCAGAATTCTCATATAACAACAGCTATCAAGCAATTTTGAAAATGTCGCCATTTGAAGCATTATACGGTAGACCGTGCAGATCTCCCACATGTTGGGTAGAACCTGGCAACAGACTTGTGCTGGGACCCGATATGATTAGAGAAGCATCAGATAAAGTCGATTTCACCAAGAAACAATTGAAAACCGCGCAAAGCCGATAGAAAAGTTATGCGGATTCTAGAAAAAGAGATGTGGCATTCGCTGTTGGTGATTATGTTTATTTGAAAGTTTCTCCGATGAGAGGAGTGATCCGGTTCGGTAAAACTGGGAATTTGGCACCCAGATTTATTGGTCCCTTTCCTATACTTGAACGAATTGGAAATCTTGCTTATAGGGTTCAATTACCTAATTGGTTGCCTGGAGTGCATAATGTATTTCATGTATCTCAACTTAGAAGACATGTGCATGACCGAGATCTTGTTGTAGAAGAAGCAGTGCAACAGGACTTGGAAATTACTCCAGAATTAGTAGTCAGAAGAGAGCCGTTAAAAATTGTTAGCAAAGAAACTAAACAGCTAAGGAGCAAGAAGGTTCATTTAGTTAAAGTGCAGTGGAGTAGTGATCCTAGAGACTGTACTTGGGAGACTGAGGAAAGCATTAAGCAAGCTTAACCTAAATGCAGAGTGGACATCTCTGACTAACTCCGGTGCAAGGTACCTTCACAATACTTTGCATTTACATTTTTGTTTCCTACTGTATTGTTGTTTCCTTTTCGGGGACAAAAAGTTTTAAGTGGGGGAGGTTGTAACAACCCGGAAAAAACGAGCCAATTCAAAAATTTTAAATTGGTTATTTTAAAGAAATTTAAACAATTGAAATAGAATATTTCAATAAAATAATGAGTTAGAAAAGGTGCGGCAGTTTGAAAA
Organism: Allium sativum; assembly: GCA_030737875.1. Lineage (NCBI taxonomy): Eukaryota > Viridiplantae > Streptophyta > Magnoliopsida > Asparagales > Amaryllidaceae > Allium > Allium sativum. The sequence goes on along the minus strand of CM060915.1, from coordinate 970,832,626 downwards.
TTTGAATTCAAATTTTGACTGACTGTACCGAGTGCATAATAAAACGGATTTTAGTGAAACCAAAAGTATTTAAATTTATTTATTAATATCTTTCTAACGAATATGAAAAATTGAAGTTTCATAGTGGGAATCAAAAGTTATGGCCAAATGAATTTTCAGAAAGGTCACTATAGAGAATTTATAGCCCTTGAAAATAGGCATTTTGCAAACGACCTCAAAATTCGACAAACCACTTTTGTTGGATCCGGGATGTCAAATTATTGCTAGGTTTCAAATTCCACAATTTTTGAAGCTAGCATGTGAGCATGGCAAAAGAAAATGTGTTTGGCCAATTTCTATTAAATTGGATCGACCAGAAAATGGCCATTTTTCAAACGATCTCAGAATTTGACGAAACTAGTTTTGTTGGGACCGTAGCGTCAAAACATAGCTAGATTTATTTTCCTGGAATTTTTCGAATTAGTTTGTGGCCCTGGCAAATTGAAATGTACGTTCAAATCGAATATTGAATGTTTTATATTTTAATTTGAAGAATAACTAACTTTAACAGTCAAATTGGCCTACGAAACATATCCCATTGTGTATGGGATGAGGGTATTTAGCTAGGGGCGACAGTCGTTGGGTTTGGATTGGTGTTCGTTTGGAGAAACACTATTTTAAAAATTAAATAAAGCATCGGCCAATAAGAAATTTCCATCATAATTTAAAATAAAAAAACTGCAGAAAACCCCCGCCGCCCCTCTGCTCTCGACGACGCACGATTTTCCTCCCTTCCCGGCCATTTTCCGACCGCCACAGCCACCATTAGCCCCACCCCCAGTTCAACTTTTTGTAGCTCTCCTCCTCCTCTTCAAATCCATACCCTCCTCGCCCAATATCGTTGACCAGTTCTCGAGTTTCGCCCCACCGAAGCTGCGTCGTTTGAAGCCCTGCCGCCGCTCCGATCTGCCACCGCACCTGACCACCCTACCATTGTTTTGCGCGCCTTCCGACGCTCTAGGTGGTGGTACAACCTGATCATGTCCAAACCTCGCGGATTTTACAAAAATCCGTGACCTTGATTTGAACCCCTTTGCTGAGGTACGACATTGTTAATTTTAAATAGAAAATAACACTTTTAAGTGTTGCAAACTTTGAAAAATAGTATCTTTATCTTGCATTAACGAAATTCGATGAAACAGGAAACATCATGACCGCAAGGACGCTCTCTACAGTCTAGAAGTGTCCGGGTATTTTTCTGAGCTTGCTAGGATTTTCAAAAAAGCGACGAACCAATGTGAGATTTCTAAACTGAAATGTGAATGGACATGTGTCGTATAAGTTATATAAGCAAAATGTAAATTATATACGTGTTGTATACCTCATGTACATGCGTTGTACAAGCTATACGAGCGAAGTATGAATTACACATGCATTGTATAAATGATATGTGTGTTAGAATGGAAATAAAATATATTTATATACGAATATATATACACTCCCCTCGTCTACAAACCATGAGCGATATTTATTGATTGAGAATTGGTGTGAAAAATTTGGTGAATAATGCGAATGGTTGATAGGATTGTTTGTGGTTTATATTGTTTGGATTGTGGTTGAAAAATACCATTATGGTTGAAAAATACCCACTTGTGATTGAAACAAAATTTGAATAAATTGTGGAAAAGAAAAACTTACTCGCCTGCGTGCGAATTAGATGTATGAAATCCCCATTGTCAAATACCGCGAGGTTTTAAGGTAGAGCGAGGAGCCGTACTTGGGACGGTGCCGGTATTAAATACCCTGCCGTTATGCTGCCGAAATTTTCAATAATATTCATGTGTTAGAATTATTTTTATATGTTGAAACTATATTCGTGTGTTAGAACTATATTCATGTGTTGAAACCATATTCATGTCTTGAATAGAAATTCATGTGTTGAAACCATGTTCATGTGTTGAATAGAAATTCATGTCATGAACAAAATTCTTTGAAAAATAAAAATGGCATTTTATCGCATATCTAAACTATATAAACTATTCGTGTTTTAAATAAATTGTTTTAACATTAAAAATCACATTTTTATTATATATATAAACTATAGAAATTATTCATGTGTTTAATAAAAGATTAGAACGATAAAAAATCATATTTTTATCGTGTGTGTGAAGTGGATAATATTCATGTGTTGAATATATATATAGATTGAAAAATAAAAATTTACATTTTTATTGTGGATATGAAGTGCTAAAAATGTTCATGTGTTGAATAAATATTTTAGACAATAAAAATATCATTTTTATCATGTAAACAACTCTATAAAAATATACAAGTGTTGAAACAAATATTTTTTTGCTTTGAATATTATTTTTAACATGTGGGCGAACTAAATAAAATAGTCATGTGTTGAAAAATATTTTTGTTCGCCAAAAATATCATTTTTATGCGAAACGTGAAGTGTTAAAAATAACCACTTGATCAAATAAATATGTGTGGGTTGAAAATATTATTTTTAACATGTGTAGGAAGTGTTAAAAATTACCATATGTGGAAATAAACCTTTGTTCGCTAGAAATATCAATTTTAGCTTAGATTTTCACATATATATATACATGTGTTGAACAGGAAGTGGATTAGCTATTGAGTAAAGAATTTATTTGCGTGCCCGACAAATAGGTAAACCTTAATGAGTTAGATGTGCAATTTTATTATTATATCAACTCCTGTGAATGCCATTGGATGCGGAGTGCTGGTTGTTCTGTGTGTAATAATAAACATCGCCATAGGATAGTAACAATTAATTTTGAACTACACTACATGGCATACTTCTTGAAGATAGGCATACTTCATCATATACCACATAAACATTTGGAGCTTGTGTGACGAAGTTGAAGATTTACCATACGAGCGAGGGGCTTGTATTGCGATGACTATATATTACAGGTTGAACTGATGACAGATCTGGACTATATAAATTGTAATGGTAAATTGCAAGATTAATAAAAAAACCACATGGGTCTGGAGATGACAATAAACACGTCTCTCTGGTCATTAACGCACAAAAACCATTTATAGGGTGACGAGAATTTATTCTCTAGAGTTATGATCTATAAACACTCCATTGTGGACACAGGAATATACCACTATAAATATGTGCATGCTTATTAGGATTTATTGGGTACCTAATACGGCCCAATAAATTTCAAAACCCCTTCCCGTACAAAGGAGGTTACGGCGAAATTTTTCAAAATGTAAAGGTGTTAGTGAAATATTTGAAGTGAAAACGATATTGAAATCGTCGAATGAATTATATTTTTATATATATAAATATAAATTAAATTAAAACGAATCGAGGTCGTGTAGTTTGCGTTTTGAAATCGTAACTTCAAACAATTATACCGAAAGATCTGACCATCGGATTTTCACGAAACTGGAACCGTTGGGTTCGCTTTGGGAATATCTTCCCATTGATATAAACTTTGTTGAAATCCAACGGTTAGATTTTCAGAGTTGTGTATAACAAATTTATGGAAAAACAGCGCCAGTGCCTCGGCACGACCTGAAACGTCATTTAATTAAATAGGGCCGTTTTTAAATAAATAAAAATGGCGATATATCGTTATAAAATATTATTGACGATATAGAATGGAAATAAACCGATTCTGCTTGGTTTGCTTGAAATTGGTGGTTGAAGGTGTTTGACATGAAAATTATACTAAAGAACTGAAATGTGAATGTCGAATGATTTAACCAGGTGAAGAATTGATTTGAGAATCTAAATATACGTGGATTATTTGAAAAGGCCAAGTTAATTCTCATTTCAAATAATCAATCGACGGTTTGAAGTCGAAGAGTTGAAGACGGTTCAAGACCGATGATCTTCACATTGGATGGATGGGCGCTACTGATGCTCATGATTGGAGTAGCTACCTTGAAGGAGCTGAAGTGGTAGCCGTCTGGACATATTGTTGATTATACGGATATGTGAGGAATATGGTGCCTCCGACTTCGTTCAAACCCTAAACGAACTAGTAAATGGACTGTGTGTTTGACATTGGATTTTGTTCTGTGTTGATTGATCTCTATTAAATATATATCTGTTTGGCGGCGGAGAATTTATTCTCTTGCTTAACGCCCTTCTATGAGATGTACGAGCTTAGAGGTTATATATCGATAGAAATCAGTCGCATGGAGTGAATTGCATGTGTGGCACGCCTAAGTGGCAGATGATCAAGGCTTTTGTTGCAAAGCAAAGTCTTGTGGTTGATGATCAAAGCACGGCCTGTGTGGCGTAGCTTTGTGTAACACCCCACGTCCATTAATGTCACTCACAAAGGGAATGCATTAACTTCCATGGAGGTTATAAGTGAATATAGAACAGAAAAATTACAACAAGACAGATAATAAGTAGTACTTGAAAACTAAAGCTTCATTTTATTGCAGCGGAAACATGTTTATTACATCACAAAACCATAGATCATAACCAAGTACATTATCCATCTTTTAAAACAAAATACATAACCCCGTTACACAAATAGCCATTAAAGAAGATAACAAGCTGGACTTTACTTCAACGGTCCAAGCTTTCCAAAGAGAGATGAAGCAATCCAATCAAACTCCACTAGAGCTGGGTCCAACCTGAGGACCTGGAGGGGGAAAAAGGATAGAAATGGAGGGGGTCAGACATAAAGTCTGGCGAGTATGGTAATTCTAACAATACTATTATCAAAATAACTAGACTAAGGCATAAGCTGGAAGACAAGTAAATGTCTATGAACTATTTGGAAGATAAAGATAGCGTTTAAGATAACGTTAAAGATAACGGTAAAGGCATACCTAATTACTAAAGAATAATTACTATACTGCACCACACATTACTACACCGCACCGCGCCAATTACTACACTGCACCGCGCCAATTACTACACTGCACCGCACCAGTCACCCTAAAGGTTGATCCCGCATGCTTCACACAGAAACTATATAAATAGCCTAGCGTACCCCTAGCTGACTACATAGGTGCCGTCTGCCCCTATCTCCACTAGGTGTACCCCACTACCCTCTTAGAAATTTTATAAGTAACTTTGTGTACTCCTAGCTGACTACATAGGTGACGTCTGCCCCTATCTCCAATAGGTGTACCCCACTACCCACTTTCGATCGGCTCCCTACTCGTAGATACCCGTGCTGGCCCCATAGTGGGGTGTATCACTCCCCTAAAGTGGCAACCCGATACAACTGAGAATGCACGGCTTATACCTACACGATGCAACAACGTCTTACCTACCAGCCCGGGTCCACACGCGCACATGAAACCCGTTGGACTTGCGTTGCCACCGCCCCCCGTTTTGGCCTCTTATAGTCAAACTCAGTATGCGTGTCCCGTCCTCGACTTGGGTCGAGCCCACAAAGATACGTTTGGGATACTGGTTGAATTGGGCCCCCACAAGCTACCCACCTAAGCTTGTCATTAATATATCCCACTTAACCCTCTTAGTCATGTTCATTTACATGTGTGTTTGGTTAAGTCTTACTAATCGTATTTCACATGCCACTAAGGGAACCCCCTAGATTCCTCATGCCACCCAAGGCACCTACTTAACCCCATGTCCCACCTTACATGTTTATCTGGTTAAGTAATTCTTAATTCATTCAAGCCATAACCTCATAAAGACCTCTCACATTAGACTGGCATTTATGGCAGCTGGATTTGTCGGGCGGGTCCGGGCAGTCTTACACCATAAAAGAGTCTAACCTCGTGTCTTTACAACTGTTATGCTTTAGTTTAGGCCTAGGACCTCTCACATTGGGCTGACATTTGTGACCACTGGATTTGCCGGGCGGGTCCGGGCAGGTTTACGTCACAAACGAGTCCAACCTCGTGTCCTAAGCATTGATTAACACTTAAAATCTTTTACCCCAGTTTTAATAATTCCCTATTCAAATTATTAATTAAGTCAACTTTTAATGATGTCCATAATTGACTCAATTATGGCCATCCACTTATGGCATGCAAAATCATATCAATTGCACCCCAACTTTTTAATATTAAATCCTTAATATTACCCCTACCCACGTTTATACGTTCGCTTATTCAACGCAGAATATACGTTAGACTCGAATAGTCTAACTTATAGCACAAAAATAAATTATCACAACATATGGACAATTAAAATGAATCTAATCATAATAGGGGTGAAACTTGCATAAACTACACATGTTAAGGATCTAAAGGTGTCAACTTGTTAAAGGTCACAATTTACATGATATGATCATAGCCCAAATCTATACATAAACTTGCATATGGGGTTTTTAGGCAACATAATGATGGTGTGAACTAGCATAGGATATCACATATGTCATAGCATAATTCTAGATGTCATAATAGATGTCTTGGCATATGTTCATAACTTTTCTAATCAATCTAACTTGCATATGTGACTTGTCATATAGATCAACATAACCCAAACATGATGATTTAATTAATATGAACTAACTAGCATAGATAGTAACATCATGGCTTTTTACATGTATGATTCATTGCCACTTAGCATAGAAACTTTCAACATACATAACATCATCATAGCATGATTTACAACATATAGTATATCATCACCACATAGCATAGGATTAATAACATACATGATAGCATATGTCAATTCACATCATCTACTCACAATCCATTCATGACTTAACCTAATTAAAATGATAATAATCTTGTTAAGACTATCATACTCACAATTAGAGAAGAAAGAGAGTCGGATTGGCGCTCTTTTGATGAAGAATCGCTGTTAAGGTTGGGTAGTTCTGATTTGGTTGCTGTTCTTTATCTTTAATTTGATGGCGGCTGCTCTAGGTCTCAAAATATCAGCATGACGGCCATGGTCTTTGTTTATTTTCTGATTTAGGGTTTGTGTATAGGGGTCTTTTTATAGAGTTATAAATTAATTTAAGCCGTCGGATGTTCTTAGGGTTAATCAAAACCATTTAATTATGATAGGATGATGAGTCAGCCCTAATGACTCAGCAAGGAGTCAGAATGGACTCAACAACACGGGTCAGCCTGAACCAGAAAGCTGTGCAGGCTCCAGCCTCAGCCTAGGCGCACTTGGCAGGTGCGCCAGTGTAAATATGTACTGGCGCACTTCCCAAGTGCGCCAGTGCATTTTTTTTTCTACTTTGCCACCAAACTTCGTTCGTCCATAACTCTTTCATCCGGTACCCGTTTCCCGCAAACTCAGACTCTATCTCCACTAGAATTCTGAGACGAACACAATGGCGCAAACCGTTTCCCACAATTCTCACGTCTGAGATTAGTTATTCTTTTATTTGTAAATATTAATATTAACCGAATTACGGGGTGTTACATTCTCCCCTCCTTAAAGGATTTCGTCCCCGAAATCTTCAAGTTAAGAAGAATGTATATCCTAACATCCAAACAACCATCTACTCAACCATCAAACACAAGCGTCCATTGTCCTTATAGACTTCTAATGCTTTCATGTTTAAATGCACAGTGTGTGTATATGTCCATATCTAATGCAAAATCAGGCGGTCCACTGATTCAGTTGACCTCCTTTAATGCAAACCATGATAGTGCCATGCGTCCATTATGTATGCAAAAGTTCCCTAATGCTACATATTATTTCTACATGCGTGCACAACCATTCACCAAAATGCGGTATCCATATGATAGCACAACCATTATACATCCATTTTACTAAATACAACCATTTATATGCAATATGCAGTATTAAGTGACTGAGCCGATCTAGTGCCTAATAGTGTGTGTATATGCGTCCACGAGCAACCACTAGCAAACACTTGCATCCACTTTGCATCCATCATACATAACATGTCTCAAACACATGTTTCAACCATAGGATTATCCTATCTAAAGGTCAAGAATACTAACGAGAGGATACTCTAAAGGTAAGATAAGTACAAGATAAGCGATAAAGGAGAAATTAAAGGACATACCCTCGAAAAGGAAAGGGTATCGTGAACGCATCTTCTCTTCTGTCTCCCAAGTAGCGTTGCTCTCATCATCTCCCCATTGTACTTTGACCAGTCTGACCTCTCGATTTCTCAGCTTCTTAATCTCTGACCCAAGAATGCGCGTAGGAGCTCGTCGAATCGTCGCATCACGCTCTATCTCCACCTCTCTAAGCAAGTTCGGCTCTACCACTTCCGCGGTCTCGTGCAAGCACTTCCTCAAATGTGATACACGGAATACGTCGTGTACACCACTAAGTCTCTCAGGCAACTCCACTCTATACGCCATCTGTCCAATTCTTTCCTTAATAGGAAATGGCCCTACAAACCTTGGTGCTAACTTCCCAACGGACCCAAAGCGAACAACGTTTCGTAATGGAGACACTTTGACAAAGACCATGTCCCCAACTTCAAACTCGAGATCTGTCCTCCTCTTATCCGCACATGATTTCTGCCTATCTTGCGCTGCTTTCATCCTCCTCCGAATCAAGACGATCTTCTCCGAAGTCTCCCTAATCATATCGGGCCCAAGTAAGATCTTATCCGTAGATTCCCACCAACATGTAGGTGAACGACAAGGTCGTCCATAAAGAGCTTCGAATAGTGCCATACCAATGCTGGACTGAAAGCTGTTATTATATGCGAACTCCACCAATGGAAGATGCTCTTCCCATGTACCCCCAAAGTCTAGGATACATAGCCTCAAAAGATGCTCTAGAATGCGATTCACCCTCTCGGTCTGGCCGTCTGTCTGAGGATGATATGCGGTGCTCAAACATAACTGAGTCCCTACCGCCTCTTGTAAGCTTCTCCAAAATTCGCTAGTGAAAATAGGATCGCGGTCGCTCACTATGCTAGAAGGAACACCGTGCAAACGAACTATTTCTCGGACGTATACAGTAGCTAACCATGGAGCAGTCCTCTTACTCTTTACGGGAATGAAATGGGCGCTCTTAGTACGTCTATCTACTATAACCCAAATCCCCGCATTACCCTTCCTTGATCGCGGTAACCCATCCACAAAATCCATCGAGATGCTTTCCCATTTCCGTAGTGGAACCTCCAATGGGTGAAGCAACCCACCGGGTTTCTTTTGCTCCACTTTTACTTATTGACACACCAAGCATCTAGCGACATACTCGGCTACGTCCCTCTTCATACCGGCCCAAAAGTAAACTCTCTTCATGTCTTTGTACATCTTGTCCCCGCCGGGATGAATGGTCATCTTCGAATGATGTGATTTGTCAAGAATAGTCTTCCTTAGGTCATCGTCTTTTGGTACACAAAGTCTACCGTCCCTACGTAACCAACCCTTATCAGCTAGGGTATACCTACGGAGATGGCTTGGTGACTCCCCTCCTTTGAGCTTTTCTACTAACTCAACCAACTACGGGTCGTCTCGCTGTGCCTCGCCAATCCGTCCCAAAAGCGTAGGTCTGACCTCCAAGGATGCTAGCAAACCGGGTACAAAGTCAACGGAAGGTCTAAAGTCAAACATCGAAATAAATTCTAAGCTTCGCCGCTTCACAAACAAAGGACTTTAGGATAACTTTTTTTCTACTTAAGGCATCCGCCACCACGTTACCCTTGCCAGGGGTATATGCTATCTCAAAGTCATAGGATGCTAAGAACTCCATCCACCTTAACATATCTCCCTTCCCTAGAGACCACATGCCCTAAATTCCTCACTTCCTTCCTCCAAAAATGGTATCTTGGAGAACTTAGCTTTAAGCTAGTGCACTTGTAGGGTCCCTAAGCTTTCCCTACAACATAGGGCATACTATTCTCTGCTTCTAGAGAAAACCAGGATATTATCCCATGTAAAATCGTCACAACTATCCATCTCTCACGCAGACCATCCTAGTCGAATTCGACATCCCCCAAGTGCAAGCCCCAAAGGCCTAAACCAATATCAGACAAACACCCGAGGGATACCTCCTTCGAATTCAGACGACCTGCGTGAGATGATACTAGTAAGATGGTCAATCAATTGAGCACTTGACCGACTCTGGCCGTCCTTGCCAGTCTTGCTCCAAAACTACCGTTGATTACATAACGGGCTTTGCTTAATCTATTAAGCACATACGAAAACTTATTCCGCGCCTATGGGTAAACCCCGCGCTTTATCAACGACGTCTCCATACTCACTGACCACACAAACAGGTTCCTAATCATCGTTAGATGCGTCAGAAGATTCTAGGCAGCTAAGAATCACTGAACCCCTAGGGTCGCAAGAAATATGAGGGTTTTTCTACAACGAATCAATAGTCTAATTACCCTCCTTTCACAGTCTAGGATGGCACCCCTCTTGGCTAGCCAATCCACCCCTAGAATCAAACTACAGCCCGTGAAACCAAGGACAAAGGCGTTGCATTCAAACTCAACGCCCAAGATAAACACTCTCAAATCCCGACAAATCATAGAAAGATGAGCCGAACCACCAATAGGATTTGAGACTACTTAGGGATCAGTAATAATACTAGTATCTAGGTGCAGTGTTTCAACTAATGATGTAGAGATAAACGAATGCGATGCACCCGAATCGAATAAGGTACGGACAGGCCTATCAAACAGAAAAACTAAGCTTTCAACAAAAATGGTTCTACCTCGTTCTTGCAGCGGTGGGACCGCGAGAGCCTGAACTTGTCCCCTTGCCTGCCCTGGTGCTATAATAGCCTGCACCTGTCCTCCAGAGGTAGCCCCTGCCCTCGGCCCCTTCTTTGGGCAGTCCTTCACTAAATGTCCCGCATCACCACAGTGAAAACAGCCAGTCTTCTTTTTCTTTCGGCAATCCTTGCTGAGATGGCCTGGGGTCCCACAGTTAAAACATTTCTTCTTCCCCTTAGCATTGTTGCCTTTGCCACCCTTATTTTGATCCCCTTTCTTCTCGGGTGCCTTATCAGCTTTAGTGCCTTTCTCCTCGTGCATGAGTGTCATGTCTACTAGCTTCTCAAAGGTGGCCCCCATAGGGATGTGGGTCATGGCCAACCCTTGCAACGGTTCATTCAAGCCATTAACGAACCTCAGAGCCTTCTTCTCCGGCGTGTTTACTAAGTCCAAGCCAAACCTTGTTAATTGGTTAAATTTGTTGACATATTCTTTCACTGACGAGCTTCCTTGCTTCAATGTCAAGAACTTTTCCATATATAGATTTTCTTCCGCCCTAGAGAGAAACTTCGCCTCGAACCTACGTCTAAAATCCGCCAACAGGACGCTCCCCATTAGTGACCTCCCACCAAAACGAGGCCTCTCCCTTCATCAACCAAGCTGCTAATCTAACTCTCCTCCCTTCTTCCACTTCAAAGATTTCTAGCAATTCTTCCACCTCCTTAAGCCAATCTCTAGCTTCCACAAACGTTTCTGACCCTTGGAAGGGTTTTCCACCCATTGCTTTGAATTCCTTGCACGTCTTTGCAAAAGTATCTACGCGAGGAGTAGGAGGAGGAATGGGTGCAACTGGTGGTGGAGGAACATTGGCTGGACCTGCAGCGGCCCTAGCCTCCTATACCATCCTGGTATCGTCACACCATCAGGTAGGTTAAGATTTTCAGCCATGCTGAAACGAAAAAGGAAAGATTCAAAATGGAGAATTCGAAAGATAAAGATATATGGCTATTTAGGGATTATGTTTTTCATAAAAACTTCCTCTTTAAATTTCTCATTAAAACATGTTTTTGAAAACATTTCTTTCCAAAAATAATTATTTTTCTAAAGTATTTTTATCTGTTCTGATAACCTTATGCTCCGATACCACGTGTAACACCCCACGTCCATTAATGTCACTCACAAAGGGAATGCATTAACTTCCATGGAGGTTATAAGTGAATATAGAACAGAAAAATTACAACAAGAAAGATAATAAGTAGTACTTGAAAACTAAAGCTTCATTTTATTGCAGCGGAAACATGTTTATTACATCACAAAACCATAGATCATAACCAAGTACATTATCCATCTTTTAAAACAAAATACATAACCCCGTTACACAAATAGCCATTAAAGAAGATAACAAGCTGGACTTTACTTCAACGGTCCAAGATTTCCAAAGAGAGATGAAGCAATCCAATCAAACTCCACTAGAGCTGGGTCCAACCTGAGGACCTGGAGGGGGAAAAAGGATAGAAATGGAGGGGGTCAGACATAAAGTCTGGCGAGTATGATAATTCTAACAATACTATTATCAAAATAACTAGACTAAGGCATAAACTGGAAGACAAGTAAATGTCTATGAACTATTTGGAAGATAAAGATAGCGTTTAAGATAACGGTAAAGGCATACCTAATTACTAACGAATAATTACTATACTGCACCGCATATTACTACACTGCACCGCACATTACTACACTGCACCGCGCCAATTACTACACTGCACCGCGCCAATTACTACACTGCACCGTGCCAATTACTACACTGCACCGCACCAGTCACCCTAAAGGTTGATCCCACATGCTTCACACAGAAACTATATAAATAGCCTAGCGTACCCCTAGCTGACTACATAGGTGCCGTCTGCCCCTATCTCCACTAGGTGTACCCCACTACCCTCTTAGAAATTTTATAAGTAACTTCGTGTACTCCTAGCTGACTACATAGGTGCCGTCTTCCCCTATCTCCACTAGGTGTACCCCACTACCCACTTTCGATCGGCTCCCTACTCGTAGATACCCGTGTTGGCCCCACAGTGGGGTGTATAACTCCCCTAAAGTGGCAACCCGATACAACTGAGAATGCACGGCTTATACCGACACGATGCAACAACGTCTTACCTACCAGCCCGGGTCTACACACGCATATGAAACCCATTGGACCTGCGTTGCCACCGCCCCCCGTTTTGGCCTCTTATAGTCAAACTCAGTATGCGTGTCCCGTCCTCGACTTGGGTCGAGCCCACAAAGATACGTTTGGGATACTGGTTGAAATGGTCCCCCACAAGCTACCCACCTAAGCTTGTCATTAATATATCCCACTTAACCCTCTTAGTCATGTTCATTTACATGTGTGTTTGGTTAAGTCTTACTAATCGTATTTCACATGCCACTAAGGGCACCGCCTAGATTCCTCATGCCACCCAAGGCACCTACTTAACCCCCATGTCCCACCTTACATGTTTATCTGGTTAAGTATTTCTTAATTCATTCGGACCATAACCTCCTAAAGACCTCTCACATTAGACTGGCATTTATGGCAGCTGGATTTGCCGGGCGGGTCCGGGCAGTCTTACACCATAAAAGAGTCTAACCTCATGTCTTTACAACTGTTATGCTTTAGTTTAGGCCTAGGACCTCTCACATTGGGCTGACATTTGTGACCATTGGATTTGCCGGGCGGGTCCGGGCAGGTTTACGTCACAAACGAGTCCAACCTCGTGTCCTAAGCATTGAATAACACTTAAAATCTTTTACCCCAGTTTTAATAATTCCCTATTCAAATTATTAATTAAGTCAACTTTTAATGATGTCCATAATTGACTCAATTATGGCCATCCACTTATGGCATGCAAAATCATATCAATTGCACCCCAAATTTTTAATATTAAATCCTTAGTATTACCCCTACCCACGTTTATACGTTCGCTTATTCAAGGCAGAATATACGTTAGACTCGAATAGTCTAACTTATAGCACAAAAATAAATTATCACAACATATGGACAATTAAAATGAATCTAATCATAATAGGGGTGAAACTTGCATAAACTACACATGTTAAGGATCTAAAGGTGTCAACTTGTTAAAGGTCACAATTTACATGATATGATCATAGCCCAAATCTATACATAAACTTGCATATGGGGTTTTTAGGCAACATAATGATGGTGTGAACTAGCATAGGATATCACATATGTCATAGCATAATTCTAGATGTCATAATAGATGTCTTGGCATATGTTCATAACTTTTCTAATCAATCTAACTTGCATATGTGACTTGTCATATAGATCAACATAACCCAAACATGATGATTTAATTAATATGAACAAACTAGCATAGATAGTAACATCATGGCTTTTTACATGTATGATTCATCGCCACTTAGCATAGAAACTTTCAACATACATAACATCATCATAGCATGATTTACAACATATAGTATATCATCACCACATAGCATAGGATTAATAACATACATGATAGCATATGTCAATTCACATCATCTACTCACAATCCATTCATGACTTAACCTAATTAAAATGATAATAATCTTGTTAAGACTATCATACTCACAATTAGAGAAGAAAGAGAGTCGAATTGGCGCTCTTTTGATGAAGAATCGCTGTTAGGGTTGGGTAGTTCTGATTTGGTTGCTGTTCTTTATCTTTAATTTGATGGCGGCTGCTCTAGGTCTCAAAATATCAGCATGACGGCCATGGTCTTTGTTTATTTTCTGATTTAGGGTTTGTGTATAGGGGTCTTTTTATAGAGTTATAAATTAATTTAAGCTGTCGAATGTTCTTAGGGTTAATCAAAACCATTTAATTATGATAGGGTGATGAGTCAGCCCTAATGACTCAGCAAGGAGTCAGAATGGACTCAACAACTCGGGTCAGCCTGAACCAGAAAGCTGTGCAGGCTCCAGCCTCAGCCTGGGTGCACTTGGCAGGTGCGCCAGTGTAAATATGTACTGGCGCACTTCCCAAGTGCGCCAGGGCATTTTTTTTCTACTTTGCCACCAAACTTCATTCGTCCATAACTCTTTCATCCGGTACTCGTTTCCCGCAAACTCGGAATCTATCTCCACTAGAATTCCGAGACGAACACAATGGCACAACCCGTTTCCCACAATTCTCATGTCTGAGATTAGTTATTCTTTAATTTGTAAATATTAATATTAACAGAATTACGGGGTGTTACACTTTGTGTATAGCGTTGATTCGCGAGCCTCACACCTCGATATGAGTCAAAAACGAGATAATGACCGCTGGGAGAACACGACGTTTCTTTCTAGTTACAGTGGTGTCAGTGACTTACCAACCCTGACATTTATATATACTTTTCACCTATGTGGTTGTTAGAATGCGAGGTGCCTCGATTATATGTCTGTAAGGACCTGGAAACGTGTGTTCAGGAATGACTAATCCTCAAAAGTAAGAGAGGACCGGCCCAGCCGATTCCAAGGATCGCTGTGTGTGATCTTGAGGCATTTGCTAGATTGTCTCGAACGGAGGGGAGCTTGCCCCTTGCCTCGACTCATGATGGTATCCAATTTCCAATACGAAATTGCGGATTTGATTGTATTACTAGTATGGCGACATGATATATGGTACCCATGCGGTCTATGATTGATATTTAAGATTGAAATCGTTTTTGAAACATATATGCACAAGTAATAATATCAAACACTTTTGTTTTATACGCATCAAGCATTTCTGGGCAATTATAAGGTAAATCTCTATCCTCCGGTTTGCGTTGCATTGTGTGATGGGACCTGAGTCTTATAATGGCTTCATTTTTATAAAAAGCATTGCGATGATTTAATTATTTACTTTATTTCATGCACTGGCAATCATTGGAGTTAACCCGTTTTGCGAAAGTGGCGTGGTCCTTTGATTTGACTTATTATTGTTGTTTAATTAGTTAAGTAGATTTGCCATACCAGTCCCATAATTGACTCATAGTTTGTTTCACCTTGCAAACTCGGGTGCCCTTATTTTCACACGGGCAGCCTAGTATCAGGTGGCTGGACTTATTTTGGCTTTGCACTACAGCAGGAGTGCACCTTTTGGATCATGGCGAGGCTTGACTTCACAGTGTTGACTATTATTTTCCGCCATTGTTATTATATGTATATGATTCTGCCTCTGGCGTTGTAGACTGATATTAATCTTATGTACTCTCTATGTATATGTACTGCTTATAGCGATGTAGACTGATCATGTATCTTTATGCACTAAGTTGTATCCTGCACTGTGCTCTCTGATCTTGTGATATGTATGATTCCGTTGTCATATTTGTGTAAATTATTATATTTCCTGCTTATGCTACTATCTGTACTCTACAATTGATGATTAATGTGTTATATTCCAATGATTATCCTTAACACCGTAGCACGAGGTTATGGGATCGTCACAGGTGGTATCAGAGCTTTGGTTAACCTTAATTCTAGAATTTAACACATTAAACACCTCGCCAGAACAGAATCAGTAGTATTCTAAGGCGGGTAGCTCATTAGAGATAGGACTAGTAATGTCCCAGAATGAGCAAGCAGAATAGCAAAAATAATTTGATCAGTACATCGTTGTCTTTCCTTAAGTTCTTCTGCTGTACCATATAATAAAATTATCGTTTCTGAGAGCTGACTCGTTTCTTGCTTATACAGAACTTGATAAATGGCTACCAGAGCTGCAGCAGCTAGAGGAGGCCGTGGAGGCCAAGGAGGCTGAGGCCGAGGCCGAGAAGATGTCCCCGCTGCAGAAGGACCATTAATACAACCACCAGCCGCCCAACAATTCGAGCTCAACCGAGTGGCCAAAAGATATAAGAATCTAGGAGGCAAAACCTTCTCAGGAACCAGTAGGTGATTGAGGCCTTGGCATGGTTAAAAACATGAGAAAAGATCTTGGGAGGCCTGAGGCTCGGGGATCAGGACAAGGCATTCATGGGTGCCTGGCTTTTGCAAGACGAAGCAGAATTGTGGTGGGAAGTCATCACCGCAGAGAATCAAAATGCAGGAAGGACATGGGATAACTTCAAAGAAATGTTCAAAAAGAAGTTCATCCCAGAGCAATCAATTGAGCGCATGAATGATGAATTTGCAAATCTCCAGCAAGGAGACCTCTCTGTGAATGACTATCTCAATAAGTTTACATAGTTATCTCGCTATGCCCCAGAGCTCATCGCGACTACTAAGTCCAAGGACAAAAGGTTCATTCATGGGCTAAAGCGTAAATATCAAGACATGGCCATAAGCCACATCAAACTGGCATTTTCAGACTTAGTGGAGATGGCATGCAATTATGAGGACCTTGACCAAAGAAACCTTGATCTGGACTGCGCTAAGGGTCAAGCGGGAGCAAACGCAAGCCCTCTGTGAACCAGCCAGAGTCAAGCAACGCGGCATCCACGAATCAGCAAACTAGAAGGACGCCAAAGGGAAGCTGCTTCAATTATGGAAAGATGGGGCACTATTCTAAAGTGTGCACAACCCCAAAATGGAAGAAGACCAACTCCCAAGGCTCAAGCCAGAACTCGCAGAATTCTCGTTCATGCTTTAACTGCCGCAGAACCGAACATCTCGTCAAAGATTGTCCATTGCTTAAGAAGGCGGAAGTTGCACACGTGTACGATGGGGCGAACCCGACGGCTACTTCCGATGGAGCAGGTAAACCCGATGTTTTGGGAGGTACCCTTACAATTAAAAATATTCCTGTTTCTGTATTATTTGACACGGGTGCATCACGTAGTTTTATTGCCAGTAACACTGTTAACAAGTTAAAGTTAAAACAAAGAAAGCTTAGAGAATCGGTTAAAGTTCATAATCCAATTGGGGGATCTCTTGTTCTTAGTTCATATTGTAGAGTGCTAGTCTCTTATTCTTCCTATAAGTTTTCTTTTGATTTGATCACCATGGATTTTCCTGAATTTGATATCATTCTCGGGCTAGATTGGTTAATGCAATATGAAGCCAAAGTAAATTGTTCAGAAAGGATAGTAAACATTAAAACGAAACTTGGATATATTACTGTACCATGTCATGGTTCAGACCCAGATAGAAAGGAATTTTGGTCCGCGCTAGAAGTTATTCCCACTTCCTTAGAAAAGATTCATGTTGTTAGAAACTATGCGGATGTGTTTGAAGAAGTCGAAAACTTAACTCCGCAAAGAGAAATTGAATTCAGAATCGATCTAATTCCAAATGCCAGACCAGTGGTACATCCAATTCGAGGAATGACTCCAAAAGAAAAAGAAGAATTAGGCGATCAAACTCGTCAACTACTAAGGAAGGGTCTGATCAGACCTAGCTTTTCTAGTTGGGGTGCAGCTGTAGTGTTTGTCCCTAAGTTAGACGGTACTCTCCGATTGTGTGTTGATTACCGTGACCTCAACAAACAGAAGCTCAAAAACAAATACCTGTTACCCCGCATCGATGATCTGTTAGACCAATTAAATGGGGCAAGAGTATTTTCCAGAATGGACCTAGCTACAGGTTTCCATCAACTGAGAATTGCCGAAGAGTGTGTTCCTTTGACAGCTTTCCGAGGTCCAAACATATTTTACGAATGTTAGTAATGTCGTTCGGCTTATGCAACGCTCCAGCCTACTTCTTGGATCTAATGAATAGAGTGTTCAGGGAAGTTCTAAATGAATTTGTCCTGGTATTCATCGATGATATTTTAATCTACTCTAAGTCAGAAGCCGAGCATGAAAGGCATCTAGAACAAGTATTGGGGATTCTGAGGAGGAACGTCTTCAAAGACAAATTCTCTAAATGTATCTTCTGGCAGGAAGAGGTGAAGTTCCTTGGCCATGTCGTGTCAAAGAAAGGAATTTCTGCAGATCCGAGCAAAATTACAGCAATTCAAGACTGGAAACAGCCTACTACACCCACAGAGGTCAGAAGTTTTATGGGGTTGGCTAGTTATTATCGAAAATTCGTTAAGGATTTTTCGAAGATATCCGGTCCATTAACAAAGCTTACAAAGAAGAACGAGAAATTTTGGTGGACTTCCGATAGTGAGGAACCTTTCCAGGAATTGAAATCAAAATTGACAACCGCTCCAGTATTAACCATTATAGATGGCAATCAGGATTTGACGGTTTGGACGGATGCTTCTATTAGAGGTCTTGGTGCAGTGTTAATGCAAAGAGGCCAAGTAGTCGCTTATGCAAGCCGCCAGCTGAAACCGCATGAGAAGAATTATGTAACTCATGATCTTGAGTTGCTAGCCATCGTTTTTGCTTTGAAAATATGGAGGCATTACTTATTGGGTGAGAAGTTCGAACTATTTACAGATCATCAATCATTGAAGTATTTGTTCACCCAGAAAGATCTGAACTTGTGACAGCAGCGCTGGCTAGAATTTCTTGCAGCGTATGATTTAGATATCCTGTATACGCCGGGAAAGGCTAATGTAGTAGCTGATGCGCTTAGCAGAAAAACGGCAATCATTGCCAATCTTATAATTATGCCTTCATTGATTGATAAAATATCTGCTCTCCAGAAGAATGATCACTTCATTCAAAGGATCAAAGAGAGAATACAAAAAGTCGAGCCCTCGAGTTTTCAAGTGGATAAGGAAGAAGTTCTGAGATTAAAAGGGAGGATCTGTGTTCCCAACATCTCAGAGCTCAAAAGGGAGGTGCTGGATGAATGTCATAAATCCAAGCTTTGCATTCATCCTGGGGTAAGTAAAATGTACAGCAATATCAAGTGCACTTTCTGGTGGAGGTCCATGAAGAGGGACATTTCTTTATATGTTAGCAGGTGCCCTACTTGTCAACTAGTCAAGGGTGACCAACAAAAGCTGGCCGGACGGTTGCAACAGTTGGAAGTCCCAGGTTGGAAATGGGAACAGATTTCCATGGACTTCATAGTTGGTTTGCCCCGAACCAAGAAAGGTAATGACAGTATTTGGGTGATCGTAGATCGCTTCACGAAGACCGCCCATTTCATACCTGTCAGATCCAATAGAACCGCCCAAAGTCTAGCACAGATTTATTTCAAAGAAATTGTTTAGCTGCATGGAATTCCCATCAGCATAGTCAGTGATAGAGACCCAATATTTGCTAGCCAATTCTAGGAGGCATTCCAGACGGAATTGGGAACAAAACTGAATCTATGCAACGCTTAAAGCCCCCAGACAGATGGCCAAGCTGAGCAAGTGAATAGAATTTTAGATGATTTACTACGAGCTTGTATTATTGATTTTGGCGGGTCATGGGAAGATCACTTGCATTTGGCAGAATTCTCATATAACAACATCTATCAAGCAATTTTGAAAATGTCGCCATTTGAAGCATTATACGGTAGACCGTGCAGATCTCCCGCATGTTGGGTAGAATTTGGCAACAGACTTGTGTTGGGACCCGATATGATTAGAGAAGCATCAGATAAAGTCGATTTCATCAAGAAACGATTAAAAACGGCACAAACCCGACAGAAAAGTTATGCGGATTCTAGAAGAAGAGATGTGGCATTCGCTGTTGGTGATTATGTTTATTTGAAAGTTTCTCCGATGAGAGGAGTGATCCGATTCGGTAAAACTAGGAAGTTGGCACCCAGATTTATTGGTCCCTTTCCTATACTTGAACGAATTGGAAATCTTGCTTATAGGGTTCAATTACCTGATTGGTTCCATGGAGTGCATATCGTATTTCACGTATCTCAACTTAGAAGACATGTGCATGACCCAGATCTTGTTGTAGAAGAAGCAGTGCAACATGACTTGGAAATTACTCCAGAATTAGCAGTCAGATGAGAGCCGTTAAAAATTGTTGGCAAAGAAACTAAATAGCTAAGGAGCAAGAAGGTTCATTTAGTTAAAGTGAAGTGGAGTAGTGATCCTAGAGACTATACTTGGGAGACTGAGGAAAGCATTAAGCAAGCTTACCCCAAATGCAGAGTGGACATCTCTGACTAACTCCGGTGCAAGGTACCTTCACAATACTTTGCATTTACATTTTTGTTTCCTACTACATTGCTGTTTCCTTATCGGGGACGAAAAGCTTTAAGTGGGGGAGGTTGTAACAACCCGGAAAATACGAGCCAATTCAAAATATTTAAATTGGTTATTTTAAAGAAATTTAAACAATTGAAATAGAATATTTCAATAAAATAATGAGTTAGAAATGATGCGGCAGTTTGTAAATTTGAATTCAAACTTTGACTGAATGTATCGGGTGCAAAATAAAACGGATTTTAGTGAAACCAAAAATATTTAAATTTATTTATGAATATCTTTCTAACGAATCTAAAAAATCGAAGTTTCAAAGCGGGAATCAAAAGTTATGGCCAAATGAATTTTCAGAAAGGTCACTATAGAGAATTTATAACCCTTGAAAATAGACATTTTGCAAACGACCTCGGAATTCGACGAAACCACTTTTGTTGGATCTGGGATGTCAAATTATTGCTAGGTTTCAAATTTCATAATTTTTGAAGCTAGTATGTGAGCGTGGCAAAAGAAAATGTGTTTGGTCAATTTTTGTTAAATTGGATCAACCAGAAAATGGCCATTTTTCAAACGGTCTTAGAATTTGATGAAACTAGTTTTGTTGGGACCATAGCGTCAAAACATAGCAAGGTTTATTTTTTTGGAATTTTTCGAATTAGTTTGTGGCCCTGGCAAATTGAAATGTAAGTTCGAATCGAATATTGTTTGTTTTATATTTCAATTTGAAGAATAACTGACTGTAATAGTCGAATTGGCCTATGAAACATATCCCATTGTGTTCGGGGTGGGGGTATTTAGCTAGGGGCGACAGTCGTTGGGTTTGGATTGGTGTTGGTTTGGAGAAACACTTTTTTAAAAATTAAATAAAGCATCGGCCAATCAGAAATTTCCATCATAATTTAAAATAAAAAAAACTGCAGAAACCCCCTGCCGCCCCTCTGATCTCGACGACACACGATTTTCCTCCCTTCCCGGCCATTTTCCGACAGCCACAGCCACCATTAGCCCCACCCCCAGTTCAACTTTTTGTAGCTCTCCTCCTCCTCTTCAAATCCATAACTTCCTCGCCCAATATCGTTGACCGGTTCTCGAGTTTCGCCCAACCGAAGCTGCGCCGTTCGAAGCCCTGCCGCCGCTTCGATCTGCCACCGCACCTGATCATCCTACCATTGTTTTGCGCGCCTTCCGACGCTCTATGTGGTGGTACAACCTGATCGTGTCCAAACCTCGCGGATTTTACAAAAATCTGTGACCTAGATTTGAACCCCTTTGCTGAGGTACGGCAGTGTTAATTTTAAATAGAAAATAACACTTTTAAGTGTTACAAACTTTAAAAAATCGTATATTTATCGTGTATTAACGAAATTCGATGAAACAGGAAACATCGTGACCTCAAGGACGCTCTCTACAATCTAGAAGTGTCCGGGGATTTTTCTGAGCTTGCTAGGATTTTTAGAAAAGCGACAAACCAATGTGAGATTTCTAAACTAAAATGTGAATGGACATGTGTTGTATAAGTTAAATAAGCGAAATATAAATTATATACGTGTTGTATACCTCATGTACATGCATTGTATAAGTTATACGAGCGATATATGAATTATACATGCATTGTATAAATGATATGTGTGTTGGAATGGAAATAAAATATATTTATATACGAATATATATATATATATATATACACTCCCCTCGTCCACAAACCATGGGCGATATTTATTGATTGAGAATTGGTGTGAAAATTTTGGTGAATAATGTGAATTGTTGATAGGATTGTTTGTGGTTGATATTGTTTGGATTGTGGTTGAAAAATACCATTGTGGTTGAAAAATACCCATTTGTGATTGAAACAAAATTTGAATAAATTGTGGAAAAGAAAAACATACTCATTTGTGTGCGAATTAGATGTATGAAATCTCCACTGTCAAAAACTACGAGGTTTTATGGTAGAGCGAGGAGCCGTACTCGGGACGGTGCCGGTTTTAAATATCCCGCCGTTATGCTGCCGAAATTTTCAATAATATTCATGTGTTAGAATTATTTTCATATGTTGGAACTATATTCATGTGTTAGAAATATATTCATGTGTTGAAACCATATTCATGTGTTGAATAGAAATTCATGTGTTGAAACCGTATTCTAGTGTTGAATAGAAATTCATGTGTTGAATAGAAATTCATGTGATGAACAAAATTCTTTGAAAAATAAAAATGGCATTTTATCACATATCTAAACTATATAAACTATTCGTGTTTTAGATAAAAAAAATTAACATTAAAAATCACATTTTTATTATATATATAAACTATAGAAATTATTCATGTGTTGAATAAAGGATTAAAACGATAAAAATTCACATTTTTATCGTATGTGTGAAGTGGATAATATTCATGTGTTGAATATATATAGATTGAACAATAAAAATTTACATTTTTATTGTGGATATGAAGTGCTAAAAATGTTCATGTGTTGAATAAATATTTTAGACGATAAAAATATCATTTTTGTCATGTAAACAACTCGCTAAAATTATACAAGTGTTGAAACAAATATTTGTTTGCTATGAATATTATTTTTAACATGTGGGCGAACTAAATTAAATAGTCATGTGTTGAATAATATTTTTGTTCGCCAAAAATATCATTTTTATGCGAAACGTGAAGTGTTAAAAATAATCACTTGTTCAAATAAATATGTGTGGGTTGAAAATATTATTTTTAACATGTATAGGAAGTGTTAAAAATAACCATATGTGGAAATAAACCTTTGTTCGCTAGAAATATTATTTTTAGCTTAGTTTTGCACATATATATATACATGTGTTGAACAGAAAGTGGATTAGCCGTTGAATAAAGAATTTATTTGCGTGCCCGACAAATAGGTAAACCTAAATGAGTTGGATGTGCAATTTTGTTATTATATCAACTCCTATGAATGCCATTGGATGCGGAGTGCTGGTTGTTCTGTGTGTAATAATAAACATCGCCATAGGATAGTAACAATTAATTTTGAACTACACTACATGGCATACCTCTTGAAGATAGGCATACTTCATCATATACCACATAAGCATTTGGAGCTTGTGTGACGAAATTGAAGATTTACCATATGAGCGAGAGGCTTGTATGGCGATGACTATATATTACAGGTTGAACTGATGACAGATCTAGACTATATAAATTGTAACGGTAAATTGCAAGATTAATAAAAAAACCCATACGGGTCTGGAGATGACAATAAACACGTCTCTCTGGTCATTAAGGCACAACAATCATTTATAGGGTGACGAGAATTTATTCTTTGGAGTTATGATCTATACACACTCCCCTGTGGACACCGGAATATACCACTATAAATATGTGCAGCTTATTAGGATTTATTGGGTACCTAATATGGCTCAATAAATTTCCAAACCCCTTCCCATACAAAGGAGGTTATGGCGAAATTTTTCGAAATATAAAGGTGTTAGTGAAATATTTGAAGTGAAAACGATATTGAAATCGTCGAATGAATTATATTTATATATAGATATATTAAATTAAAACGAATCGAGGCCGTGCAGTTCACGTTTTGAAATCGTAACTTCAAACGATTATGCAGAAAGATCCGACCATCGAATTTTCATGAAACTGGAGTCGTTGGGTTCGCTTTGGGAATATCTTCCCAATGATATAAACTTTGTTGAAATCCAACGGTTACATTTTCAGATATGTGTAAAACAAATTTAGGGAAAAACAGCGCCAGTGCCTCGGTACGACCTGAAACGTCGTTTAATTAAATAGGGTCATTTTTGAATAAATAAAAATGGCGATATATCATTATAAAATATTATAGACGATATAGAATGGAAATAAACCGATTCTGCTTGGTTTTCTTGATAATTGGTGGTTGAAGGTGTTTGACGTGAAAATTATACTAAAGAACTGAAATGTGAATGTCGAATGATTTAACCAGGTGAAGAATTGATTTGAGAATCTAAATATATGTGGATTATTTGAAAAGGCCGAGTTAATTCTCATTTCAAATAATCGATCGATGGTTAGAAGTCGAAGAGTTGAAGACGGTTCAAGACCGACGATCTTCACATTGGATGGATGGGCGCTACTGATGCTCATGATTGGAGTAGCTACCTTGAAGGAGCTGAAGTGGTAGCCGTCCGGACGTATTATTGATTATACGGATATGCGAGGAATATAGTGCCTCCGGCTTCATTCAAACCCATAACGAACTTGTAAATGGACTGTGTGTTTGACATTGGATTTTTTTCTGTGTTGATTGATCTCTATTAAATATATATCTGTTTGGAGGCGGAGAATTTATTATCTTGCTTAACGCCCTTCTCTGAGACGTACAAGCTCAGAGGTTATATATCAATAGAAATCAGTCGCATGGAGTGAATTGCCTATGTGGCACGCCTAAGTGGCAGATGATCAAGGCTTTTATTGCAAAGCAAAGTCTTGTGGTTGATGATCAAAGCACGGCCTGTGTGACGTAGCTTTGTGTATAGCGTTGATTCGCGAGCCTCACACCTCGGTATGAGTCAAAAACGGGATAGTGACCGCTGGGAGAACATGACGTTTCTTTCTAGCTACGGTGGTGTCAGCGACTTACCAGCCCTGACATTTATATATACTTTTCGCCTGTGTGGTTGTTGGAATGCGAGGCACCTCGATAACAGGTCTGTAAGGACCGGGAAACGTGTGTTCAGGAATGACTAATCCTAAAAAGTAAGAGAGGACCGGCCCAGCCGATTCCAAGGATCGCTGTGTGTGATCCTGAGGCATTTGCTAGAGTGTCTCGAACGGAGAGGAGATTGCCGCTTGCCTCGACTCATGATGGAATCCAATTTCCAATCCGAAATTGCGGATTTGATTGTATTACTAGTATGGAGACATGATATATGGTACCCATGCCGTCTATGATTGATATTTATGATTGAAATCGTTTTTGAAACATATATGCACTAGTAATAATATCAAACACTTTTGTTTTATACGTATCAAGCATTTCTTGGTCATTATAAGGTAAAACTCTATCCTTCGGCTTGCGTTGCATTGTGTGATGGGACCTGAATCTTATAATGGCTTCATTTTTATAAAAAGCATTGCGATGATTTAATCATTTACTTTATTTCATGCACTGGCAATCATTGGAGTAAACCCGTTCCGCGAAAGTGGTGTGGTCCTTTGATTTGCCTTATTATTGTTGTTTAATTAGTTAAGTAGATTTCTCATACCAGTCCCATGACTGACTCGTAGTTTGTTTCACCTTGCATACTCGGGTGCCCTTATTTTCACACGAGCAGCCTAGTATTAGGTGGTTGGACCTATTTTGGCTTTGCACTGCAGTAGGAGTGCACCTTTTGGATCATGGCGAAGCTTGAGTTCAATGTGTCGACTATTGACTTTCCGCCATTGTTATTATATGTATATGATTCCGCCTCTGGCGATGTAGACTGATATTTCTCTTATGTACTCTCTATGTATATGTACCGCTTATGGCGATGTTGACTAATCATGTATCTTTATGCACTAAGTTGTATCCTGCACTGTGCTCTCTGATGTTGTGATATGTATGATTCCGGTGTCATATTTGTGTAAATTATTCTGTTTCCTGCTTATGCTATTATCTGTACTCTGCAATTGATGATTAATGTGTTATATTCCAATGATTATCCTTAACACCGTAGCTCGGGGTTATGGGATCGTCACACAATTTGAAATGAATAGAAACCAATGGGTGAAACTAAAATTATAGAAATATAAAGGGATAAAGTTTCAACGTAAGTGAATTTGAAAAGTTAATCGATTTGTAGCATTTAATTACCTTACTAATTTCGGGGATGAAATTCTTTTAAGGGGGGAAGATTGTAATGACCCGGGATTTCGGTCAACTAATTTTAAATATTTAATCTGGATTTAAATATTGAGTTAATAATATAAATGAATTTTTATATTTAGTTATCAATTCTTAATAATCAATTTTTATTTAATATCGAATAGATTAAATTATCGTAATACGAAGTAAATTAAATTCAAATTTAAAACTGAATTAAAGTCAGTTCAAATAATCAATATGAAATTCTGTTTGAATCAAAAAATAATATTAATTTATTTTCGAAGAATAAATTGTTTTGAAATTTAATTTATATTGATATAAATTTATATCATCTCCAGATGATCAAATAAGGGTTTGAAACCTGTCCCAGTGGATTCAGAATGGTGGTCTAACCCTAGGAAGGACTGTTGTTAGGTTCGGTAAGGAGCTCAGGATCAAGGGTTATCTAAATTTTAAGGATACAGTTTTTAATTAAATTAAATAAAAATAAATATCATTGTTTGTGGACTCAAACAAAACATCAAGCAGGAAAAAATAGGCCTCGTTGTTCCTTTCAAAACCACGCCATACCCCTTGCCTTTTCCATTTCTGGGTCTTTTTAAATGAAATCGAAAATCCCAATACCTCCAAACAAAAATTGTAATAACCCGGAAATCCGAGCCAATTTAAAATTTTAATTTTGGCAATTTTAGCGAATTTTGATTATTTAAAATGAATTATTTTAAATAATAACGACGAGGTATTTATTTTGAATAGAATTAGAATGTATATATTTATATACGTCGTCGTTAGAATATAAATATTTATTTATATATATAAAAGGAATTGAAAATAGCGCGGTAGTTCGATAATTCGATTTCAAATTTCAAATGAATGTACCGGGTGCAAAATAAACCGGATTTTAGTGAAACCAAAAATAATAGAATCTAATTGAGAATATCTTTCCAACAAATCTGAAAAATTGAAATTTCATAGCGGGGATAAAAAGTTATGTCCAGTTTAAAATTCAGAAAAGTCGCTGTGGAATTTATATATATTTTAATATATATAAAGGCCTTTGAAAATGGAAATTTTGCAAACGACCTCGGTTTTCGACGAAACCACTTTTGTTGGATCTGGGATGTCTAGTTTCAAAATTCGTAATTTTTCGAATCAATATGTGAGCGTGGCAAAGGAAAACGCATTTGACCAGTTTCAGTTGATTTTAATCGACTGGAAAATGGCCATTTTTCAAACGGTCTTAGAATTCGATGAAATTAGTTTTGTTACGACCGTATCGTCAATATGAAGCTAGAAAATATTTCTCCGGAATTTTTCTAGTTAGTATGTAGCCCTGGTAAATTAAAATGTGCGTTCAAATTCAATATATAGAGTTATATTTTGATTTTGGCGAAAACTGATCGAAACGATTGAATCAGCTTACGATACATATCCCATTGTGTTCGGAATGGGGGTAATTAGCTATGGACGACAGGCGGTGGGTCTCGTTTCGAGGTCAGGATGAAAAGTACCTTTTTGAAGTAAATAAAAAAATTAAATAATATATATTATAACACCCTCCCCCCCTCTTCTATCGTTTTACAGAAACGACTATTAAAAGAAACAAAACCTAGGATCAATCGCGCTGCGCACCCCCCCCCCCCTCATCCACCGTCGCGCGCCACCAGGAGCGCTGCCCCATCTGGCGCCCACCCTCCTCTCGACCTCGCAACGGCGGCGCTCTCCCTTGCTCCTCCTTCCCTATTCGAAGTCCCAAACCCTTAAAACCCCGATGCCCGCCGTTCCTTCCCCCGCTTCGTTGCCTGACGCCGCCCCACCCTACCGCCGAGCACCCCCACCACCAGCTCCGACCTGCTACCCCCTCTGCCCCTCCTCTTTCCCAATTCCAAACCCTAGTTCTCCTATTCCACCTCCAACCACTCCACAACCCACCGCCAGCCTTCCCCGCCTCCCCTAGCCTCGTTCGATCTGCGGCTCGCCTTCTCCCCCCTCTTCGAACGATGTAAGTTATTTTTGTTTTGCTGTATCATAATTTGTTTATATAAAGTTATTACTATATAAAGATTTTGTTTTTTTTATGTAATAGTTTGGAAAATAATGAATATGATTTCTATAAACTACAAATATTTGATTTTTATTTGAACAAAGATTTGATTTTTATTTGAACAAAGATTAGATTTTTAATCAATGAAAGGGTTAAATTTTTCTATGTGAAAAGGGTAGATTTTTCTTTATGAAAAGATCTGATTTTTAATTTAGATAAGATTGGTTTTTTTGTGTTATTTAGAAAAAGATTGGATTTTTAATTATATAGAGATATAATTTTATCGTAGGGAGAAAATATTTGGCAAGTTAAAAATTCAATTTTTAACTAGGGTATAATATGATTTTTATATTATAGAAAGAATAAAAATATGATTTTAATATTATAGAAAGAATAAAAATACGATTTTTATATATGTTGTAGCGATAAAAAAATGTGATTTTTAGCTATGTAGCGTGATTATAAAAATATAAAATTATTTTTAGAAAGATAAAAATATAATTTTTAGCCTCTGTATGTTATTTGTGAAGTAATCATTCAAAGAAATAATTATTGTTTGGTTAAAAATATAATTTTTAATGTAGGTAAAGTACATAGATCGGCATCAAAGCACGGTAGAGTGGAACCCTCGGTGAGAACTCCTCACCTTTAATTTATTTCTAGTTTGAAATATATACTAGGATGCAGACGGTGTTTAGTAGCACCCGACACCCGTCATCCACAGACCATGGATGACTTGTTTGTTTGATTGCTGTGTAGTGAAATTTGATTGTGTGATGGTGAATGAAATAAAATATTTTGTAGTGGAAAATATTTTATAGTTAAAAAGTATAATTTTTAACATGTAGATAAAATAAATATTTATAAACGAATCGGACGATTTGTTTATATACACTGATTTGACTGATATTGATTGGGACGATAAATTTTACACATCGCCCAACTACACAAATAAAATCTGTGTTTCATTGATTGAAACCCCACAGGGGTATTGGGATGATATATGACATACACTAATCCCAATAACTAGTTGTATGTTGATCGATTGATTGACAGGCTGTTATAAGCGTTGAATATTTATATTTAATGCTTACGCAGTTGTGTGGTGCACTCAGGATGATGGTTGATTATTTATCATTGCTATTATATACATGTGTTGTAGAAAATCCATATAATTAACATTATATGGTAATTGATTGGGCCTCATTCCAATATAGAAAATAAATTCATGTGTTGAATTGAAAAATATTCATGTGTTGAATAGAATAAACATTCATGTGTTAAATAAAAGCCGTGTTGATTAGATTGACGCCATTTTGACATGAACGATGTTTATATCGATTTTATTCATTTTTCAATGAATATTGAAAGTGATTTCAAAATTCGAATTAAATTGAAATAGATTTGAAATTCGAATTAAATTGAAATGAATTGAAATTCGAATTAAATCAAAATAGATTTGAAATTCGAATTAAATCGAAATAGATTTGAAATTCAAATTAAATTGAAATGAATTGAAATTCGAATTAAACTGAAAAGAATTGAAATTCGAATTAAATCGAAATAGATTTGAAATTCGAATTAAATTGAAATGAATTGAAATTCGAATTAAATTGAAATGAATTGAAATTCGAATTAAATTGAAATGAATTGAAATTCGAATTAAATTGAAATGAATTGAAATTCGAATTAAATTGAAATGAATTGAAATTCGAATTAAATTGTAATGAATTGAAATTCGAATTAAATTGAAATGAATTGAAATTCGAATTAAATTGAAATTGAAATCGATTTGAAATGAAATTAAAATGAATTTATATTGAAAAATTCGATTTTGATTTGAATTTGAAAAGGAAGTTGAAATCGTTTTGAAAACGAATTTAAAACGATTTATAAAATACGTTTTAAAAGGAAATCGACGAAATATATATAATATATATATTATATACATATAATGGCCTGAATAGAACGCGTCGCGCTGCGGCAGTTCACGAATTTCGACCATTGACTTCGAATTGACGTTGCGGGAGATCCAACAGTCGGAATCTCCTAAAACAGGAACCGTTGGGTTCGTATCTAAAAGAGCTTTCTAACGATTATTAGAGATTTGAAATCTATTGGTTGGATTTGGAATTATGTCTAAATCAAATTTGTAAAAGGTCGCTGTAAGTGCAGTTCGATGGCCGTTGATGGAAATCGACTGTACAGGTCTTGATAAAATTATTAAAAATATCAATAATTTGTGTAAAATCATAAGAAATGATTAGTCAAGCATTGGGATGAAAAACTCCATATTTGAAAAGATAAAATAGATTTTTATCGAAATGAACTAGTTTTGAACTAGAATTATAAACCATTTATTTTTGAAACAAATAAAGTGGATTTGAAATGGTTTTGAAAATAACCCAGAATATCCAATAATTGAATTGGAATGGATTTGAATCGAATTTGTCTTTGGAATATTTCGATGTTGGATTTCGTGATGATTCAGATATTGTTATGGGAATTTCAAAGATATATTTATATCGTTATTTCCAATACGATATTTGTGGTCATGGAATTTGATATTGAATATAATCCGATATATTTTCTATTCAGAACATTGTATTTAATATCAAATGTGATTTGGGTTTGCCGTAAATGGTGTCTTCATTAACACTGTTCTTAAACCCAGTTGAGAAAAAGATTAAATCTTTTTATTTAGATTTAATGAAGTGTACCAATTAAATGGTATTTAATTGGAATTGAATTTGAAATTGATTTTTGGGTTTATCGTGAATGATGTTTTAAATAACACTTGTTCTTTAACCCGATAATTAATGGAATGTGATTTCAGGTTTATCGTGGGCCGTGTTTTAAATGACATTGGTTCTTTAACCCAGTTAATGACAAGATATTGATTTCTGTGAAGATTAAAACTATGTGGGGTTTTAATGAATCTGTGATTAGATTGAAATGATCGAGAATGGAGTATCACCAGTTTTGCTCCAGGCGATAGTTAAATCTTTGATTAGATTTGAACGTGAAATGGTAATTGAATTTACCGATAACACCATGGTGTTAGATATGAAGTATGACCAGTTTTACTTCATGGGATGAATAGGTTGGGATTGGGAAATAAAATAAATGATTACTTCGGTGTGATTCGCTAATCCCGACTAGTTTGAAATGATATTCAAAGGAAGATTAAAGAATAATTTTAAAGAATTTATCTTTGATAGAATTAATGGGAACCTCTCCCTAAGAATGTGAAATTTAGCAAATAACTGAAGATTAGTTAAGATGAATGGTTTCTAGGGTATTGATCTGATGTTGGTTTCGGCCTTCGGGGTTAATATTCGGGGAATTGTTCTCTTACTAGTTTACGGTTAGTGACTGATGAATTGGAATGAGGCATATGTTGTGTTTGTGTAACACTTGTTTATTATATACGCGAGTTATTCAGAAAGACCGGGTTTATCCAATTCTGAATAACTGATTCGACGTGGTGTCGGGGATGAAGACGGTGGTCGAAGACCGTTGGCCTTCACATCGTTTGGGTGAATACTGATGATCTTGATTGGGCTGTACACCCAAGAGGAGGGAATCGGTTGGTGATCGTCTAGACGTACTTGGAGATCGATGGATATACGAGGAATAAGGATCCTCCGGTTTCGTTCAGACCCGGAACGGACTTGTAAATGGATGTGTGTCTGACATCGGATTTTATTCTGTGTGATTGATATCTAAAACACCCCACCTTCATTAAGGTCACTCACAAAGGGAATGCCTTAACTTTGGTGGAGGTTTATAAGTAAAAGCCACAGATAAACTCAAGATAGATATAAATACACATATTTTAAATAGCGGAAACCAAGCACACTTTTATTTCATCAATATGTGCTCAAAACAAAACATTCCATAATTGTCTCAAACAACATCATTACTGTCTTCATTATTAAAGAAGCATAAAACATAAATAAAGTGACAAAAATCCCCATAGTGATATCCAAAGCCATAGTCCGAGCAAAAGAGATCCAAATCATACATCTACAGTCTTGAAGCTTGTAAAGAGTCTGACTGAGCTGAGTTGTTTCCTCCCTGTGGACCTGGGAGGGGGAAATGGAAGAAAAGAAGACAAATAGAAAATAGGGTTAGAAGACAAATAGAAAATAGGGTTGACTAGAAAATCCTGGTAACGAGGGACCCGTTTGAGCAGTAACCCAAGTTAGGTATCAACGGTACCCTGAAACTATGCAGGGTGGGGCACGATTACTGGGCTGATTGTAAGCGGTCAAACGACGGCGGTGGGTGCACAGTGTAGGTCTAACGGGGTGCGGGCGTGCACGCACTCCGGAGCAGACAACCAGGGCACTGGGGACACCAGTAGTATAACCTATGCCTTCTAGAATTTGTGTCGGGGCCGCCACCATGGGTCTTGATACACCCCATGGTGGGACCAGCAACATCATTACTGTCTTCATTATTAAAGAAGCATAAAACATAAATAAAGTGACAAAAATCCCCATAGTGATATCCAAAGCCATAGTCCGAGCAAAAGAGATCCAAATCATACATCTACAGTCTTGAAGCTTGTAAAGAGTCTGACTGAGCTGAGTTGTTTCCTCCCTGTGGACCTGGGAGGGGGAAATGGAAGAAAAGAAGACAAATAGAAAATAGGGTCAGACATAAAGCCTGAGTAAATCTAGTAACTCTTCAGTATGTGAATAAGAAAAGGGCATGATAGATATAAACTGAAAATAGGAAAGTGTCACACGCTAAGGAGGTGACGTTTGGAATCGAATGTACTATCGCACCCACACTATATATCTCTGCACCTACTAGAGTTTATTCCAACTGGCACCCCATGCTGAGGGTGAAGTGATCCCTGTTCTTATTAAAAGATCGTCTCCTACTCACGTTAACATGTGTCATACGACCCCCAAGAATTGTAGATACCTATGCTGGTCCCACCATGGGGTGTATCAAGACCCATGGTGGCGGCCCCGACACAAATTCTAGAAGGCATAGGTTATACTACTGGTGTCCCCAGTGCCCTGGTTGTCTGCTCCGGAGTGCGTGCACGCCCGCACCCCGTTAGACCTACACTGTGCACCCACCGCCGTCGTTTGACCGCTTACAATCAGCCCAGTAATCGTGCCCCACCCTGCATAGTTTCAGGGTACCGTTGATACCTAACTTGGGTTACTGCTCAAACGGGTCCCTCGTTACCAGGATTTTCTAGTCAAACATGTTAAGTAGTTAAGTGTATGTATTTACCTAACCACCACCCATCAATTCTTGTTAACATGTTGAATTTGGTTAAGTGTTATAGTTGACTTAACCCTACCACCTGTCCTTAGCCTCTTAGGAGCACCAGACCACTCACATTAGACAGGTATTGCTACGGTTACTGGATGTACCGGTCGGTTCCAGGCAGGTTTACACCGTAGCTCCGTCTAACCTCGGGTATTTATTGGGCTCAATGCTTAACCACCCACATTGGATAGGTATTGTTGTGACTACTGGACAGCCGGGCGGGTCCGGGCAGGTTTACATCACAACTCAATCCAATCTCGGGTTAAGCATATCGTGTTTTCTAAATTTACATATTTTATTACTTCTCAATTATATATGTAAATGTCATATCTTTTATTCTTGGGTATATCAATTCATACCGCTTAAATGTCATTGTCGTTGGCATGTGCTAAACATGCCAACATATATTTTCATGTTTTACACCCAACGTTATTAAACCCGTTTATACGTTCGCAACATTATAACAAATGTCGGGCTCGACACAATTCAGCCCAACTTTATAAGCGTGAGAAAATGGGAAATCCAGAACATGTAATATTCTACAACATATAAGGGTGTGTGGCGCATGAACTTGCAATTTAGCGATACTAACATAAATGATGGGTCATGTGAACTTGCATTAAAATCAAAGTATAACCAAGTAGGTGACATATGAAATGGCATAGTCTAGGCTAATACAAACTTGTGTTTAAGCATATTTAACTTGGCATAATGTCAACCACAAAACTAGCATGTTGTATATTCACCAAAATGTCCAACTATAACATCTAATCACATAGCCAATTTCAACATGAACTTGCATAGTTTATGAAACCCAAACAGTTCTTAACATAGATCCAATTATACTTGCAAATAAACATAAGAATGATTTCATAAGTTTTGGGTCATGTAGGCATAAAAGGTTCCAAATCTAGAACATGTTTACATAAGCCTTAATTTAGACTTAGAGAATGTATATAGTCCATGTCATAGGCATAAACATAAAGGGACCAAATTCTAGTCTTTGCCACAAACTTGAAAGTACCATTGTTTTCATATACAATTGTTCAATAGGCTTGCATCAATCAATTTAGGCCGCAAATATCAATACACAAGTCATGATAGAATCATTACAATACACAGAACTTGTACAACAACACAATTCTATTTTCATTTACATTGAATCACATCATAGTTTTTATTCATATTCTGAAAAGTCACTATACTTACAACGAATGCAGAATCTTGAATTCTGTATTCTGAATTCTGAAATTGAGATGCGCTCCTTTGGGTAGACTAACATTGCGTTGATTAATTTGATTAAACTTTGATCTTCTTCTTAATTTGATTTGTCTCTATGCTTTTCTCTCTTGACGGCTATGTTCAATTCCTCCCTAGCAGCATGGCGACTCCTTTCTCATTTTTTTGTGTGAATTTTCAGTTGAGACTTAGGGTGTATTTATAGATTTTTAAATTGTTTTGAGCCGTCAGATGAAGACAGGAGGAATCTAGACCATACAAAGTTCAAAGGGCCAATCAAGAGGTGACACGTCAGCCCTAGTGACACGCAGAGCCATAGAAATTCGAGCCAGAGCCATACCTAGCCAGCCAGGTCGACCAGGCAGGTCGACTGGCAGGTCGACACCTAGGTTGACACTACGGTCGACCTGGGGTGACCAGGTCGACACCATGGTCGACCCTATGGTCGACCTGGTCTCTGGGCGGGAATTTTCCCGCCCAGCCCAGTTTGAACCTGAAATTCGAATTTTTAAATTTAAACTGAGCTGTTTGAATTTAAATTTTATTCTGAAACTTCCGCAGGCCATAACTCCTCCATACGGAGTCCGATTCATGCAAACTCGGACTCTATCTCAAGCAGAATTCCAAGACGAACGCAATGGCGTAACCTCTTTCCCTTAATTTTTTCATTTAGAATTAATTACACTTTAATTTGTGAAGCTTAACGTTATAGAATTCACGGGGTGTTACATTCTCCCCCCATAAAAAGGATTTCGTCCCTGAAATCTTCAAGTTAGGAAGAATGTATTTCCTACCATCCAACAGTCCATCTTCTCAACCAACAAACACAGGCATCCACTATCCTTAAAAGATTTCTAATGCTTCATGATCATATGCATAGTGTGTGTACATGTCCTTATCTAATGCATAAATCAGGCGGTCTACTGATTCAGTTGACCCCCTTAATGTGAATCATGTAAGTGTCATGAATCCATTATGTATGCAATTTTTTTCCTACTCATAATTCTACATGAGTGCACAACCATTCATACAAATGCGATGACCATATGACAGCATATCAAGTTTCAACCATATACAAATGAGAATACATATATATGCATATGCAATATGAAGTGACTGAGCCGATCTATAACCTAGGGTGTGTGTGTATGTGCATCCATGAGCAACCACTAGCAATCACTAGCAACCATTTGCAGCCATCATCCATAACATGTTTTCAAATACATGTTTGCATCCATTTGTTTTCTACCTAAGGAGTTAGGAAAAAGGACCGAGGAGAAATACCTAAAAAGATAAATAAAGCATAACTTAAGGAAAAAGAGAGATCAAAGATGTACCCTCAAAAAGAAGAGGGTAGGCAGCGCGTATTCTGTCCTCAGTTTCCCAAGTCACGTCTTCCTCGGCATCGCTCCACTGAACTTTAACGAGTTTGACTTCGTGGTTGCGTAGCTTTTTCACTTCAGTTCCTAAGATGCGGGTTGGAACTTTCCTCGCAGTTACTTCACGTTCCACTTCGGCTTCTTCTAGAATGCTAGGTTCCACCACTTCCGCAGACTCATGCAAACATTTCCGGAGGTGAGAAACATGAAAGACGTTGTGAACTCCGGTCAGTCTCTCGGGTAGCTCTAACCTATAGGCCATCTTTCCAACCTTCTCGATGATAGGAAACGGTCCTACAAATCTTGGTGCTAGCTTTCCTGCAGATCAAAAGAGAACGACGTTCCTTAAAGGAGATACCTTAAGGAAAACCCTATCCCCAACCTCAAACTCAAGGTCGGTCCTTCTTTTGTCGGCGTAGGATTTATGTCTGTCTTGGGCAGTCTTCATTCTCCTATGTATCAAATCCACTTTCTCCGAAGTATCTCGAATCATGTATGGCCCAAGTATAAGCTTATCTGTAGACTCCTACCAACAAGTTAGTGATTTGCACGGTCTTCCATACAAGGCTTCGAAGGGTGCCATACCGATGGTAGCTTGGTAGCTGTTGTTGTAGGCAAATTCCACTAAAGGAAGGTGATCCTCCCAAGTCCCTCCAAAGTCAAGAACGCAACGTCTCAAAAGATCCTCTAAAACTTTATTCACCCTTTCCGTCTGGCCATCGGTTTGGGGGTGATAGGCCGTGCTCAAACATAACTGTGTGCCTACAGCTTCTTGCAGACTCCGCCAAAACTCACTTGTGAAGATAGAGTCTCGGTCACTAACAATGCTGGAGGGTATCCCATGAAGTCGAACTATTTCCTTGAGATAAAGAGATGCTAGAGATGCGGCAGTCCTTCTACTCTTGATAGGTATGAAATGGGCGCTTTTAGTAAGCCTATCCACTATTACCCAAATGCTAGCGTTGCCTCTTCTTGACCTAGGTAGTCAATCAATGAAGTCCATTGAAATGCTATCCCACTTCCACTATGGGACCTCTAAAGGATGAAGTAGTCCTCCAGGCTTCTACTGTTCCGCCTTGACCTGTTTGCAGGTCATGCACTTAGAAACGAAATTTGCCACGTCTTGTTTCATGCCGTTCCAAAAGAAAGTCCTTTTTATATCCTTGTACATCTTATCACCGCCAGGGTGTATAGTCATCTTGAAATGATGCGCTTCCTCGAGAACCTTCTTTGTCAACTCCCTTGCTTGTGGGACACATAATCTTCCATCTCGCCTCAGCCAACCCTTATCATCGATGGCGTACCTACTGAGGGGACTAGAAGTCTCTCCCCTAATAAGTTTATTAATCACATCAACAAGCTGAGGGTCTTCACGTTGTGCAGCACCTATTGAGTCCAAGAGAGTAGGGCGTACTTCGAGAGATGATAACAAACCCGGTACAAAATCTGAGGAGGGCCTAAAGTTAAAACTGGCTATATACTCCAAGCTTTGCCTTTCCACAAAGAGAGGGCTTAAGGTCAGTTTCTTTCGGCTCAACGCGTCTGCTACTACGTTTCCTTTGCCTGGAGTATAGGAAATTTCAAAGTCATATGAGGCAAGAAACTCCATCCATCTTTGCTGCCTCAAGTTAAGCTCCTTCTGGGAGAAGAGATATTTCAATGATTTGTGGTCAGTGTATAATTCGAACTTCTCACTTAGGAGATAATGGCGCCAAGACTTAAGTGCAAAGACGATGGCGGCTAACTCAAGATCGTGGGTTGGGTAGTTCTTTTCATGAACTTTCAGTTGTCTTCCGCCATAAGCTACTACCCTTCCTTCTCGCATTAGAACAGCGCCTAATTCCGTTCCACATGCATCCGTGTATACTGTGAACATTTTGCTTCCATCTGGCAAGGTCAGAACTGGGGCTGTTGTAAGAGCCCTTTTTAATCGTTGGAAAGCAATGTCACAATCTAAATCCCAAGCGAATGCTAGATTCTTCTTTTTTAGCCTTGTGAATGGGGCTGAGATTTTTGCGAAATCCCTAATAAACTTTCGGTAAAAACCGGCTAGCCCAAGAAAGCTTCGAACTTCGATTGCATTTCTTGGTGTTTTCCAATCTTGCACTGCCACCACTTTCGCGGGGTCCACGGCCAACCCTTCTTTGGACACTATATGCCCCAAAAATCTCGCTTCTTTTCTCCAGAAGTGACACTTGGAGAATTTGGCTTTTAACTGATGTGCCCGGAGAGTATCCATGAGTTCTTTCAGATGCTGAGCATGTTCTTCCTCATTCCTTGAGAAGATTAAGATATCGTCTACGAAGACAACCACAAATTTATTGAGGAATTCTCTGAAAACCCTGCTCATTAGGTCTACGAAATAAGCGGATGCATTTGTCAAGCCGAAAAGCATGACAAGCCACTCGAAGAAACCGTCTGGGTTTTTGAACGTCGTTTTATCAATGCTATCTTCAGCTACTCTTAGCTGATGGAACCCAGTTGCCAGATCAAGTTGGGAGAAGACCGTCGCACCTACAAGCTGATCAAACAAATCATCGATTCGGGGAAGATGGTGCCTATTTTTCTTGGTCAATTTGTTTAACTCCCTATAGTCGACGCAAAGGCAAAGCGAACTGTCCTCTTTGGTTGCGTACACCACTGGAGCACCCCATTCCGAAATGCTCCGTCTAATGAATCCCTTTTCGAGAAGTTCTTTAACCTGCTTACTGAGCTCCTTTTTCTCCTTTGGAGCGATGTGTCTGACAGGTAAAGCTACAGGCTTTGCATTATCCACAAGATATATGCGGAAGTCTATTTCCCACCTCGGAGGTAAGCCTTTCACCTCCTCAAAGACATCCGGATATTCCCGGACTACTCTAACTGATTGCAAATTCTCATCAGAAGAATCAAGTGACTCTAGATAACTAAGCATAACAGCATTCAAGGGATTACAAGAAATTTCTAGAGTGTTACCAAGCCGAGTCAAGAGCCTAACTACTTTTTTCTCACAATCAAGGATGGCACCATTACTGGATAACCAGTCCATGCCTAAAATCAAACCATATCCCGAGAAGCCCAAGACAAAGGCATTACAACTAAACTCAATGCTGAGAATAGAGATTTTCAAACCCAAACAAACCATTGACAACTAAGCGGAGCCCCCAATTGGATTTGAAACTACTAAGGGATCTTCTACCATACTAGTGTCTAGATGCAGATATTTTACTAAGGCAGATGAAATAAAAGAGTGCGATGCGCCAGAGTCAAAAAGTGTACGAACTGGATGATCATAAATATAGACTACACTTTCTACAGAAATATTACTACCTCGTTCCTGCTGAGGTGCCACTAGCGTATGAACCTGACCCCCTGAAGTGGATCCAGCTTTCTGTCCCTGCCCTTTCTTCCTTGGGCAGTCCTTAGCTTGGTGCCCAGTCTCTCCATAATGGAAGCAACCACCCATCTTCGCCTTCCTTTTTCGGCAGTCTTTTGATATATGTCCCACAATGCCACAGAAATTGCAACTTCTCCTCTCACGGGACTTATTGTTCTTCCCTCCTTTCTTGAAGTCTGTTTTCTTTGCTTGTAGACCCTCTTTCTTCTCTTCAACCTTAGTTTCTTTCTTGTCGTGGTCTTCCTCGTGTAGCAATGCCATGTCCACCAAGCTTTCATAAGTCGCTCCCGTAGATACATGGGTCATAGCAAGGCTGTGCAGAGGCTCGTTCAAACCTTTAACGAAGCGAAGCGCCTTCTTGTGTTGGGTGTTTACTAAGTCCAGCCCAAATCTGGCCAGCTGATTAAACTGATTTACATACTCCCTGATTGTCATACTTCCCTGTTTCAGAGCTAGAAACTTCTCCATTTGCAGGCTTCTTTCAGCTTGGGAGAGGAATTTCATCTCAAACCTTGTCCTGAAGCCTTCCCATGTTCCCACCGCCCTCTGAGCATTGGTAATTTCCCACCAATAGGAAGCTTCATCCTTAAGCAACCATACCGCTAGTTGTATCTTTTGCCTGTCATCAACTCCGAAGATGACAAACAGATCCTTAGTCTCCTTTAACCAGTTTCTTGCTCCTACAAAGGATTCTGTCCCATAAAAGTCTTTTCCACCCAAAGCCTTGAAGTCTCTACATGTTTTTGCGAAGGCATTTCCACGAGGAGGTGGAGGAGGAGGAACCGCGACCACTGGAGGAGGGATGTCTGCTGGGCCCGCGCCATTGGCCCTTGCTTCTAAGTACCTCCTAAACCAGCCGGGAATCGGCACTCCTTCCGGGAGGTTCAGGTCTCCAGACATGCTGAAACAGAAAGGAAAGATTCAAAACGAAGGATAGAGAGAGATAGTGCATATGGCTTTGGGGGATTTTTGTCTTTTTATAAATATAACACTTTTTCTTGAAAATGCTTCTTTAAACTTTCTTTTTGAAAACAATTTCAAATTTTTTTATCTTGTCTGGTAAACCTATGCTCTGATACCAAGTGAAACACCCCACCTCCATTAAGGTCACTCACAAAGGGAATGCCTTAACTTTGGTGGAGGTTTATAAGTAAAAGCCACAGATAAACTCAAGATAGATATAAATACACATATTTTAAACAGCGGAAACCAAGCAGACTATTATTTCATCAATATGTGGTCAAAACAAAACATTCCATAATTGTCTCAAACAACATCATTACTGTCTTGATTATTAAAGAAGCATAAAACATAAATAAAGTGACAAAAATCCCCATAGTGATATCCAAAGCCATAGTCCGAGCAAAAGAGATCCAAATCATACATCTACGGTCTTGGAGCTTGTAAAGAGTCTGACTGAGCTGAGCTGTTTCCCCCTGTGGACCTGAGAGGGGGGAACGGAAGAAAAGAAGACGAAAAGAAAAAGGGGTCAGACATAAAGCCTGAGTAAATCTAGTAACTCTTCAGTATGTGAATAAGAAAAGGCACGATAGATATAAACTGAAAATAGGAAAGTGTCACACGCTAAGGAGGTGACGTTTGGAATCGAATGTACTATCGCACCCACACTATATATCTCTGCACCTACTTGAGTTTATTCCAACTGGCACCCCATGCTGAGGGTGAAGTGATCCCCATTCTTATTAAAAGATCGGCTCCTACTCGTGTTAACATGTGTCATACATCCCCCAAGAATTGTAGATACCTATGATGGTCCCACTATGGGGTGTATCATGACCCATGGTGGCGGCCCCGACACAAATTCTAGAAGGCATAGGCTATACTACTGGTGTCCCCAGTGCCCTGGTTGTCTGCTCCGGAGTGTGTGCACGCCCGCACCCCGTTAGACCTACACTGTGCAACCACCGCCGTCGTTTGACCGCTTACAATCAGCCCAGTAATCGTGCCCCACCTTACCAAGTTTCAGGGTACCGTTGATACCTAACTTGAGTTACTGCTGAAACGGGTCCCTCATTACCAGGATTTTCTTGTCAAACATGTTAAGTGGTCAAGTGTCTGTATTTACCTAACCCCCACCCATCAATTCTTGTTAACATGTTGAATTTGGTTAAGTGTTATAGTTGATTAACCCTACCACCTGTCCTTAGCCTCTTAGGAGCACCAGACCACTCACATTAGACAGGTATTGCTACGGTTACTGGATGTGCCGGTCGGTTCCGGGCAGGTTTACACCGTAGCTTAGTCTAACCTCGGGCCTTTATTGGGCTCAATGCTTAACCACCCACATTGGATAGGTATTGTTGTGACTACTGGACAGCCGGGCGGGTCTGGGCAGGTTTACATCACAACTCAATCCAACCTCGGGTTAAGCATATCGTGTTTTCTAAATTTACATATTTTATTACTTCTCAATTATATATGTAAATGTCATATCTTTTATTCTTGGGTATATCAATTCATACCGCTTAAATGTCATTATCGTTGGCATGTGCTAAACATGCCAACATATATTTTCATGTTTTACACCCAACGTTATTACCCCCGTTTATACGTTCGCAACATTATAAATAATGTTGGGCTCGACACAATTCAGCCAAACTTTATAAGCGTGAGAAAAGGGGAAATCAAGAACATGTAATATTATACAACATATAACGGTGTGTGGCGCATGAACTTGCAATTTAGCGATACTAACATAAATGATGGGTCATGTGAACTTGCATTAAAATCAAGGTATAACCAAGTAGGTGACATATGAAATGGCATAGTGTAGGCTAATACAAACTTGTGTTTAAGCATATTTGACTTGGCATAATGTCAACCACAAAACTAGCATGTTGTATATTCACCAAAATGTCCAACTATAACATCTAATCACATTGCCAATTTCAACATGAACTTGCATAGTTTATGAAACCCAAACGGTACTTAACATAGATCCAATTATACTTGCAAATAAACATAAGAATGATTTCATAAGTTTTGGGTCATGTAGGCATAAAAGGTTCCAAATCTAGAACATGTTTACATAAGCCTTAATTTAGACTTAGAGAATGTATATAGTCCATGTCATAGGCATAAACATAAAAGGGTCAAATTCTAGTCTTTGCCACAAACTTGCAAGTGCCATTGTTTTCATATACAATTGTTCAATAGGCTTGCATCAATCAATTTAGGCCACAAATATCAATACACAAGTCATGATAGAATCATTACAAAACACAAAACTTATACAACAACACAATTCTATTTTCATTTACATCGAAACACATCACAGTTTTTATTCATATTCTGAAAAGTCACTATACTTACAACGAATGCCGAATCTTGAATTCCGGATTCTGAATTCTGAATTGAGATGCGCTCCTTTGGGTAGACTAACGTTGCGTTGATTAATTTGATTAAACTTTGATCTTCTTCTTAATTTGATTTGTCTCTAGGCTTTTCTCTCTTGACGGCTATGTTCAATTCCTCCCTAGCAGCATGACGACTCCTTTCTCATTTTTTTGTGTGAATTTTCAGTTGAGACTTAGGGTGTATTTATAGATTTTTAAATTGTTTTGAGCCGTCAGATGAAGACAGGAGGAATCTAGACCATACAAAGTTCAAAGGGCCAATCAAGAGGTGACACGTTAGCCCTAGTGACAAACAGAGCCACAGAAATTCGAGCCAGAGCCAGACCTAGCCAGCCAGGTCGACCAGGCAGGTCGACTGGTAGGTCGACACCCAGGTCGACACTATGGTCGACTTGGGGTGACCAGGTCGACACCATGGTTGACCCTATGGTCGACCTGGTCTCTGGGCGGGAATTTTCCCGCCTAGCCCAGTTTGAACCTGAAATTCGAATTTTGAAATTTAAACTGAGCTGTTTGAATTTAAATTTTATTCTAAAACTTCCGAAGGCCATAACTCCTCCATACAGAGTCCGATTCACGCAAACTCGGACTCTATCTCAAGTAGAATTCTGAGGCGAATGCAATGGCGTAACCCATTTCCATTAATTCATTCATTTAGAATTAATTACACTTTAATTTGTGAAGCTTAACGTTATAGAATTCACGGGGTGTTACAATATCGGTTGCATAGCATGAATTGCATGTGTGGCATGCTGAGATGCAAATGATCAAGGCTCCTGTTGAAAAGCAGAGTCTTGTGGTGGATGATCAAAGCACGGCCTGTGTGGCTTAGCTTTGTGTAGTGTGGATTCGCGAGCCTCACACCCCGGTTGTGAACCTAAAACGGGAGAGGACATCAGGGAGGACACGCATTTCTTTCTAGCTAGGAGTGGTATCGGTGCTTGAACTGGCTGATATTTTACTTATGTGTATGATGGATTGCGAGGCGCCTCGGTTAGATCGGATGATCCGGGTCCGATGGAGTCATTCGTTGGCTCATTTACG
Source organism: Allium sativum (assembly GCA_030737875.1). Taxonomy (NCBI): domain Eukaryota; kingdom Viridiplantae; phylum Streptophyta; class Magnoliopsida; order Asparagales; family Amaryllidaceae; genus Allium; species Allium sativum. Next base: position 970,788,448 of record CM060915.1, on the reverse strand, counting down.
CCCCATAGGGCGGGGAAACGCATGATTCATGCATAATAATCCACATCGGTGGACCGGCCCTGACGATCCAAGGCTTGCCTACGCGCTTGCCTGAGACATGGGAGGCTTGATTGTCTCGAATCGGTAGAAGACGATCCCTAGCCTCAGTTCATAGATGGAAATCCAATTTCCAAATATGTGACTTTACGGTTTTGATTGTAGAGCCTAGTATGGCGACATGATACATGGTACCCATGCCGTCTATGATTAATATTTATGATTGATAATGTTTTGACACTATACACTTATATTAATATCAAAATAATATGTTTTAAATGTATCGAGCATTCCTTGGCTATTATAAGGTAAAACCCTATCCTCCGGCTTGTGTTGCATTGTGTGATGGGGCCTGGGTCTTATAATAGCTTCATTTTTCTTTATTTAGCATTGTGCTGTTGTTTTATGCACTAGTATTCTTGGGAGGAAACCCATTCTGTGTTATACGGCGTGGTCCCTTGATTTACCTAACTTTGAAATGAAGATTAATAACTGTTTTAGTTCTCACACCAGTCACATGACTGACCTGGAGTTTATTGTTTTAACCTAAACTCTGGGTGCCCTTATTTTGACACGGGCAGCTAGTAGTTTTGGTTTTACAGATTTATATTCACAAGATCCTGATTTACAGCTGGAACAATACTCTGAAAGCTCTGTATCCGTGTATTAATTCTAGTTGTGTATTGTATTATTTTCCGCTGCTATGTAATGCACTGTAATCTCTGATATTTATCGAATGTGTAATATTGATTTATACTCTGTATATTCTTGTATTCTGATGAAATTGTTGTAATAAGCAATGAAATGTTCTTCTGTTTGCGTTCTGATGTGCGTTGTTCTCCATAGCAATTCGGGCTTTCCTTCACGGGGAAGTTACGGGCTATCACAGTGGTATCAGAGCTTTGGTTTACAAAGCTCAGAGAACAAGGCACATTAGAACCATACGAAAGAATTCATCAGAGATTTGATTAGTAATATCCAATGGTAATGACTCTTAGAGATAGGATCAGTAGTATCCTAGAACGAGTGTGAAGAGTAGTGTTTTGAAAATCAAAATGAAATCAATTCTTATTTTGAAAAGTAATTCAATTATTCTTCGTATTTGAATATTTATTTTGTATTTGTTTGGAAAATCGAGTATATAGAGATTCTGCGTATATGCCTAGCTAGCGTGTATTTGAAACCTCAAATATATTGGATAGATATAGAATCGCACTGTGGTCGCCCGGGAATGATTCTGGTGATGGGTACCCATCATCAGTGTTGTGTTCGAGTTTCGAAAGTGGGATAACTATATATCTCCAATTGACTGGTGTGAGAACCAAAGCTAGATAGGGCTTATTGTTGTGATTTGGCATCAAAAATCTGATTTTTAGACTATATATCAAAGTTATGTGATTGAAATGGTAATAAACTAATTGATTGCTGGTTGAGTTGTTTGATTATTGTTTGATTAATTAAATGTTGAAGCTTTAGCCAAATGGAAACAAATAGTGAATTGTATTGAAAATTTGTTGCCTTTGCATGCATATACATGTACTTACATTGAACAGGTCATAGCAAGGAGGCTAGTGTAGAAGAATAAAATTGTATGCCCGACAAATAGGTACACATTTACCGTTTTGTTTGGGTGATGATGATTTTATGAGCCAATTGGCTAGCCGCTTGGCTTTATCGTTTTCTTTTGGATTGAAGAAGGCCATGGGAGGCTATATGAAATATCCCAAAGTCCCCGGTGCAGGGGAGGTTATGGTGAAATTTTTCGAAAATTTACGGTGTTAGCCAAATTTTTGAAAAATTTGACAAGTTGAAGAACTTAAGTTGTAATGGAAATAGTGAAAGTTGAGTTGATTAGTTAAACAACTTTCGGCTTCGTTCCTTTTCGGCGACAAAAAGTTTTAAGTGGGGGAGATTTTAATAACCCGGAAATCCGAGCCAATTTAAAATTTTTCTTTTCGCAATTTTAGCGAATTTTGATTATTTAAAATGAATTATTTTAAATAATAATGACGAGGAATTTATTTTGAATAGAATTAGAATGTATATATTTATATACGTCGTTGTTAGAATATAAATATTTATTTATATATATATATAAAAGGAATTGAAAATGGCGCGGTAGTTCGATAATTCGATTTCAAATTTCAAATGAATGTACCGGGTGCAAAATAAACCGGATTTTAGTGAAACCAAAAATAATAGAATCTAATTGAGAATACCTTTCCAACGAATCCAGAAAATTGAAATTTCATAGCGGGGATAAAAAGTTATATCCACTTTAAAATTCAGAGAAGTCGCTGTGGAATTTATATATATTTTAATATATATAAAGGCCTTTGAAAATGGAAATTTTGCAAACGACCTCGGTTTTCGACGAAACCTCTTTTGTTGGATCCGGGATGTCTAGTTATTGCTAGGTTTCAAAATTCGTAATTTTTCGAATCAATATGTGAGCATGGAAAAGGAAAACGCGTTTGACCAGTTTCAGTTGATTCTAATCGACTAGAAAATGGCCATTTTTCAAACGGTCTCAGAATTCGATGAAATTAGTTTTGTTAGGACCGTATCGTCAATACGAAGCTAGAAAATATTTCTTGGGAATTTTTCTAGTTAGTATGTAGCCCCGGTAAATTAAAATGTGCGTTCAAATTCAATATATAGAGTTATATTTTGATTTTGATGAAAATTGATCGAAACGATCGAATAAGCTTACGATACATATCCCATTGTGTTCAGAATGGGGGTAATCAGCTATGAACGATAGGCGGTGGGTCTCTTTCGAGGTCAGGATGAAAAGTACCTTTTTGAAGTAAATAAAAAATTAAATAATATATATTATGACGCCCTCCTTCTATCGTTCTACAAAAACGACTATTAAAAGAAAAGAAAAAATCCTAGGATCAATCGCACCACACCGCTCCTCCCCCATCCACCGTCGCGCGCCACCAGGAACGCCGCCCCCCTCTGGCGCCCACCCTCCTCTCGACCTCACGACGGCGGCGCTCTCCCTTGCTCCTCCTTCCCTGTTCGAAGTCCCAAACCCTTAAAACCCCGATGCCTGCCGTTCCAGCCCCCGGTTCGCTGCTTGACGCCGCCCCACCCTGCCGCCGAGCACCCCCACCACCAGCTCCGACCTGCTACCCCCTCTGCCCCTCCTCTTTCCCCAATTCCAAACCCTAGTTCTCCTATTCCACCGCCAACCACTCCACAACCCACCGCACAGCCAACCCCGCCTCCCCCAGCCTCGTCCGACCTGCGGCTCGCGTTCTCCCCCCCCCCCCCTCCCTCTCTTCGAACGATGTAAGTTATTTTTGTTTTGCTATATCATAATTTGTTTATATAAAGTTATTACTATATAAAGATCTTGGTTTTTTTTATGTGATAGTTTGGAAAATAATGAATATGATTTCAATAAACTACAAAGATTTGATTTTTATTTGAACAAAGATTTGATTTTTATTAGAACAAAGATTTGATTTTTAATCAATGAAAGTGTTAAATTTTTCTATGTGAAAAGGGTAGATTTTTCTTTAGGAAAAGATCGGATTTTTAATTTAGAAAAGATCAGTTTTTTTTTTGTTATTTAGAAAAAGATTGGATTTTTAATTATATAGAGATATAATTTTATCGTAGGGAGAAAATATTTGGTAAGTTAAAAATACGATTTTTGACTGGGGTATAATATGATTTTTATATTATAAAAAGAATAAAAATATGATTTGTATATTATAGAAAGAATAAAAATATGATTTTTATATTATAGAAAGAATAAAAATACGATTTTCATATATGTTGTAGCGATAAAAAAAAATGTGATTTTTAGCTATGTAGCGTGATTATAAAAATATGAAGTTATTTTTAGAAAGGTAAAAATATAATTTTTAGCCTTTGTATGTTATTTGTGAAGTAATCATTCAAAGAAATTATTATTGATTGGTTAAAAATATAATTTTTAACATAGGTAGACTACATAGATCGACAATTAAAGCACGGTGGAGTGGAACCCTCGGTGAGAACTCCTCACCTTTAATTTATTTCTAGTTTGAAATATATACTAGGATGCAGACGGTGTTTAGTAGCACCCGACACCCGTCATCCACAGACCATGGATGACTTGTTTGTTTGATTGCTGTGTAGTGAAATTTGATTGTGTGATGGTGAATGAAATAAAATATTTTATAGTGGAAAATATTTTATAGTTAAAAAATATAATTTTTAACATGTATATAAAATAAATATTTATAAACGAATTGGACGATTTGTTTATATACACTGATTTGACTGATATTGATTGGGACGATAAATTTTACACATCGCCGAACTGCACAAATAAAATCTGTGTTTGATTGATTGAAACCCCCCATGGGTATTGGGATGATATATGACATACCCTAATCCCAATAATTAGTTGTATGTCGATCGATTGATTGACAGGCTGTTATAAGCGTTGAATATTTATATTTAGTGCTTATGCAGTTGTGTGGTGTACTCTGGATGATGGTTGTTTATTTTATCATTGTTATTATATACATGTGTTGTAGAAAATCCATATAATTAACATTATATGGTAATTGATTGGGCCTCATTCCAATACAGAAAATAAATTCATGTGTTGAATTGGAAAATATTCATGTGTTGAATAGAATAAACATTCATTTGTTGAGTAAAAGCCGTGTTGATTAGATTGACGCCATTTTGACGTGAACGATATTTATATCGATTTATTCATTTTTCAATGAATACTGAAAGTGATTTCAAAATTCAAATTAAATCGAAATAGATTTGAAATTCGAATTAAGTTGAAATGAATTGAAATTCGAATTAAATCAAAATAGATTTGAAATTCGAATTAAATCGAAATAGATTTGAAATTCGAATTAAATTGAAATGAATTGAAATTCGAATTAAATTGAAATGAATTGAAATTCGAATTAAATCGAAATAGATTTGAAATTCGAATTAAATTGAAATGAATTGAAATTTGAAATAAATTGAAATGAATTGAAATTCGAATTAAATTGAAATGAATTGAAATTCGAATTAAATTGAAATGAATTGAAATTCGAATTAAATTGAAATGAATTGAAATTCAAATTATATTGAAATGAATTGAAATTCGAATTAAATTGAAATCGATTTGAAATGAAATTAAAATGAATTTATATTGAAAATTTTGATTTTGATTTAAATTTGAAAAGGAAGTTGAAATCGTTTTGAAAACGAATTTAAAACAATTTATAAAATACCTTTTAAAACGAAATCGATATGTCGAATATATATAATGTATATATTATATATATAATGGCCTGAATAGAACGCGCTGCGCTGCGGCAGTTCGCGAATTTCGACCATTGACTTCGAATTGACGTTGCGGGATCCGACCATCGGATTCTCCTAAAACCGAAACCGTTGGGTTCGTATCGAAAAGAGCTTTCTAAAGAAATATTAGAGATTTGAAATCTAACGGTTGGATTTGGAATTATGTACAAATCAAATTTGGAAAAGGTCGCTGTAAGTGCAGTTCGATGGCCGTTGATGGAAATCGACTGTACGGGCCTTGATAAAATTATTAAAAATATCAATAATTTGTGTAAAATCATAAGAATTGATTCGTGAAGAATTGGGATGAAAAACTCCATATTTGAAAAGATAAAAATAGATTTTTATTGAAATGAACTAGTTTTGAACTAGAATTATAAACCATTTATTTTTGAAATAAATTAAGTGGATTTGAAATGGTTTTGAAAATAACCAGAATTTCCAATAATTGAATTGGAATGGATTTGAATCGAAATTGTCTATGGAATATTTCAATGTTGGATTTCGTGATGATACAGATATTGTTATGGGAATTTGAAAGATATATTTATATCGTTATTTCCAATACGATATTTGTGGTCGTAGAATTTGATATTGAATATAAGCCGATATATTTTCTATTCAGAACCTTGTATTTAATATCAAATGTGATTTTGGTTTGCCGTGAATGGTGTCTTCATTAACACTGTTCTTAAACCCAGTTGAGAAAAAGATTAAATCTTTTTATTTAGATTTAATGAAGTGTACCAATTAAATGGTATTTAATTGGAATTGAATTTGAAATTGATTTTTGGGTTTATCGTGAACGGTGTTTTAAATAACACTTGTTCTTTAACCCGATAATTAAGGGAATGTGATTTCGGGTTTATAGTGGACCGGGTTTTAAATGACATTGGTTCTTTAACCCAGTTAAAGACAGGATATTGATTTCTGTGAAGATTAAAACTAAGTGGGGTTTTAATGAATCTTTGATTAGATTGAAATGGTCGAGAATGGAGTATCACCAGTTTTGCTCCAGGCGATAGTTAAATCTTTAATTAGATTTGTACGTGAAATGGTAATTTAATTTACCGATAACACCGTGGTGTTAGATATGAAGTATGACCAGTTTTACTTCATGGGATGAATAGGTTGGGATTGGGAAATGAAATAAATGACTACTTCGGTGTGGTTCGCTAATCCCGACTAGTTTGAAATGATATTCTAAGGAAGATTAAAGAATAAATTTAAAGAATTTATCTTTGACAGAATTATTGGGAACCTCTCCCTAAGAATGTGAAATTTAGCAACTAACTGAAGATTAGTTAAGATGAATGGTTTCCTGGGTATTGATCTGATGTTGGTTTCGGCCTTCGGGGTTAATATTCGGGGAATTGTTCTCTTACTAGTTTATGGTTAGTGACTGATGAATTGGAATGAGGCGTATGTTGTGTTTGTGTAACACTTGTTTATTATATACGCGAGTTATTCAGAAAGACCGGGTTTATCCCATTCTGAATAATTGATTCGACTTGGTGTCGAGGATGAAGATGGTGGTCAAAGACCGGAGGTCTTCACATCGTTTGGGTGATTACTGATGATCTTGATTGGGCTGTACACCCAAGACGAGGGAATCAGTTGGTGATCGTCCAGACGTACTTGGAGATCGATGGATATACGAGGAATAAGGATCCTTCGGTTTCGTTCAGACCCAGAACGGACTTGTAAATGGATGTGTGTCTGACATTGAATTTCATTCTGTGTGATTGATATCAGTTGCATAGCGTGACTTGCCTGTGTAGCATGCTGAGATGCAAATGATCAAGGCTCCTGTTGAAAAGCAGAGTCTTGTGGTGGATGATCAAAGCACAGCCTGTGTGGCATAGCTTTGTGTAGCATGGATTTGCGAGCCTTACACCCCGGTTGTGAACCAGAAACGGGAGAGGACATCAGGGAGGACATGCGTTTCTTTCTAGCTAGGAGTGGCATCAGTGCTTGAACTGGCTGATATTTTACTTATATGGATGATGGATTGCGAGGCGCCTCGGTTAGATCGGACGATCCGGGTCCGATGGAGTCATTCGTTGGCTCATTTACACCCCATAAGGCTGGGAAACGCATGGTTCAGGCATAATAATCCACATCGGTGGACCGGCCCTGACGATCCAAGGCTTGCCTGCGCGCTTGCCTGAGACATGGTAGGCTAGATTGTCTCGAATCGGTTGAGGACGATCCCTGGCCTCGGTTCATAGACGGAAATCCAATTTCCAAATACGTGACTTTGCGGTTTTGATTGTAGAGCCTAGTATGGCGACATGATATATGGTATCCATGCCGTCTATGATTGATATTTATGATTGAAAATGTTTTGACACTATATACTTATAGTAATATCAAAATAATCTGTTTTAAACATATCAAGCATTCCTTGGCTATTATAAGTAAAACCCTATCCTCCGGCTTGTGTTGCATTGTGTGATGGGACCTAGGTCTTATAATAGCTTCATTTTTCTTTATTTAGCATTGCGTTGTTGTTTTATGCACTGGTATTATTGGGAGGAAACCCATTCCGTGTTATACGGCGTGGTCGCTTGGTTTACCTAACTTTGAAATGAAGATTGATAACTGTTTTAGTTCTCACACCAGTCACATGACTGACCTGGAGTTTATTGTTTTAACCTAAACTCTGGGTGCCCTTATTTTGACACGGGCAGCTAGTAGTTTTGGTTTTGCAGATTTATATTCACAGGATCCTGATTTACAGCTGGAACGATACTCGGAAAGCTCTGTATCCGTGTATTACTTCTAGTTGTGTATTGTATTATTTTCCGCTGCTATGTAATGCATTATAATCTCTGATATTTATCGAATGTGTAATATTGATTTATACTCTGTATATTCTTGTATTCTAATGGAATTGTTGTAATAAGCAATGAAATGTTCTTCTGTTTGCGTTCTGATGTGTGTTGTTCTCCATAGCAATACGTGCTTTCCTTCACAAGGAAATTACGGGCTATCACAAAAATCAAATGACGTTCTTCTTTTAAAAATTGAACCAGTTCATTAACTCAAAACCGCAATCTAGAATCGCAAATCATTTAGGGCTTGACATCGATATTTGAGTGCGCGGCTTGGATTAGAGGTGCGATGAGGCTCGAGGGTTCAACAGCAGGGTCGAGATTTGGGAAGCTGAAGGTGGTGCCGATCACTGTAGGAGCAACGAGATACAGATGGGCATGATGATTTTAGGGACTACTGATTTCCGATAATGAATCAGTAAAGTTGAATGTGAAATTGGAGTTCTGTCTCGCGATGTTGAGTTCGATTTCAAAGTACAGAACATCGATCTTTGGGGAAATTAGGCTCTAAATGGATCGAGTATTGGGCACTATTCATCGCAAGAGTTGTAAAGCACAAGGGGAAAACGGTGAGTGCCAAGGATGAGGAGTGAGGAATGATAGTGTTGCAGTTTTGATCTTGATTTAGGAGTTGTTTGTGGTTTTAGCATGTTAATGGTGGAGTTGTGATCAATTGGAGTAATAGTGAAAAGGCAATGCGAGATGTTGGAAGCTGGGATTTCCATTTCGTGATTTTCTCAATGATTAAGCGGCAAAAAGGTTTTGATTAAGGTATACGTTTATTTTGCAGAAATTTAAATAACAGAGAATAATTTATTTACTTTTGTGTTAAGTTATTTAAATTAACAACCAGTTAATCATCGAATAAAAATGAATAATCATAGGGGTAGTTCATTCGAGACGACTCAAGCGGGTTCATAGCCGTGGAATGCACATTTCAGGATTTGTTAAGGAATTTCCGAAGCTAGATTTAATTTAAATTGGGATACTCGACGAATTAAAATCCTGGTGAGTAATTCTCACTCACCTTTTATTTAGAATTTATTTTTATTCGGTAAAAATAATTGTTATTGCTTGTTTGAATGCTTTCTGATTGTTTGAAATATATTAGTTATTTAGGGTTGACTATTATATATATATATATATTGGATTGATGGTTGGATTGATTCTCGCAGTCTCATTAGCGGATGCCCGCAGTTTCATAGCGGATGATTTTCCTATGCGCCCCACAAATATATATTAGTGGATGACCTTCATACCGCGATATCCTGCCTCGAAGCAGGATGGATATTACTACGTTGACTAACATCTTTAGATGCAGGAAAATAGGTTGGAGGGATCCAACCCTCAAAAATATATTATCTGTTTGTTTATTTGTTTGCATATATACTGTCATATATGATGTGTTAGAAAACCTGAAATAAATAATTGGTTGTTTGGTATTTAAATATCACTGGGCCTAAGTGTTAATTTATAAAAATATCATGGAAGGGATATTTGAGATTTAAAAAGGGAGAATAGAATTTGAAATTCGAATAGATTTGAAATATAAACTTGTTTTGAAAAATAAAAACAAGTAGTTCATTTATAAACGAAATTTACAAAGGAAGTGAAATGAATTATCATTTGGATAATTCAGGAAATATAAACACATGTGTGAATTTAGAAAAGGGAAATTTATTTTTCCAAAGTAGAAATTTAATTTCAAAAATGAATTTGAAATCGAGACTTGTTTAAAAAAAGAAAAACAAGAAAAATAGATAGTGCTTGTAAATGAAAAGGGAAAACTATCATTTGGATAATTCGAATATTTAAATTCAAATATGAATTTAAAAATAGAAATGGGTAAACGGTTTAAAGAAATAAACGATGGAATTTATTCTGATATTCATAATATAAATTTAATGGAAATAAATCAATAAGGATTTATGATTTGAATTCGATTTATTCGAATTTATTTAAATAGAAGTTAAACTGAATAAAGAGAATTCAAATGGAATTTGAATATAGAAATTCAAATGGGATTTAAATATAGAATTTGAATATAGAAATTCAAATGGGATTTGAATATTGAGTTCAAAGAGAATTGGAATGGAATTGGAATATTGAATTCAAATAGAATTGGAATGGAGTTTGAATATTGAATTCAAAGAGAATTGGAATGGAATTTGAATACTGAATTCAAATAGAATTGAAATGGAATTTGAATATTTAATTCAAATAGAATTGGAATGGAATTTGAATATTGAATTCAAATAGAATTGGAATGGAATTTGAATATAGAAGATCAAAGTATAAATAAGTTTATTTCCGAGTTAGGGGAAAATCGACAATTTTAGAAGATCGGAAATATTATGTAGGATTGGAAAAATGGATTTGATATTTATTAAAAATATATCAGAATGGAGTTGAATTTATTATAAACGAAGTTTAAATATTTATATATATATATATATAATTAATTAAAACGAACTCGCCGCAGCGCTGCAATTCGTTAATTGGCAATTCGAACTTCAATTGAGTTTATAGAACTTGATTGAAATCGGAATTCCTTGAAACAAGAATCGTCGGGACCAGTTGAATAATAGTTTTCTAATGAAAGAGAAAAATCTGGATTTCGTCGTATAGATTTTGAGTTATGGCAAAATCAATTTTTCAGAAAAACAGCGCCATAATCGTTATATAAATTATAACGGTTCTTTTAAGTAAATAAAAGGATTTTAAGGGAATAAAATCTGAATCTTTATTAGAAAAATCTAGACTTGAGTTATAAAATATATGAACTCAAGTGAATTAAATGAAATGATTTTTGAAACAATAATCATATTTTTGATTATTGAATAGAATTAACTAAGTGGAAGAGAAATTAGTTAATCAAAGTTTTGAATCGAAATAAGACCTTGGAAAGTGAAATGGAATTGTAAATGTATATTCGAAATTAAATATGGAACTTGAATTGAAAAATATAATTCAATTAGAGTATAAACAAGTTAAAATATATTTGAGCATGTCATGTTCAAAGTGAAATTGGCAAAAGAGTTAATTAGCAAACTGATTAATGAATTAAGTTAAAACGATTGAATTAAGTTGACTTTGAATAAGCAAATTTAACTTGTGACTTCATATTTGAATCGAATATGAAACCTGAGTTGGAAAATGGAAATTCAATTAGTTTATGAGTAAGTTGAAATATATTTGAAACATGTTATATTCAAATATACAAGAGAAATGGGCAAAGAGTTAATTAATGAATTAATTAACGAGTGGAGTTAAAACGAGTGTATTAAGTTGAAATGAATTAGAAATGCATGGATATACATGAGACAAGGATGGAATGAAGTGTTAGAAGAGATATAAATAGAATGTTTGACAAGAAGGTATGTATTTAATTCGCATATGGGTTTTTATGCGCCGTATCGGCTAGCCGCTTAGCTTTTTGATTTTCTTTTTGAATGGAGATGCATGTGTAGCGGTTTGGGGATTTTCCTGATTCTCCCGCTACAAAGGAGGTTATGGCGAATTTTTCCGAGAATTTAAGGAGTTAGAATATTTTTAAGAAATTTTGATAGTTAGAAATCAATGTATCGATATATATAGAATTCAATAAGGAAACGAACTTGAAAATAGAATATTATAAACAAAAAGGAAATCGATAATTTAGAAATGGAAAGGGAATTGTATATACGTTTTAAAAAATGGAGAATTGGTTTTATATAATGTTAGTTATTCGAGGTAGTTGTTCTTGTCCGTTTTGAAGTTAAGGATGTTTTCAGTCAAGGTCTAAGAGGTAGTTATACCTCAACTTGATTAATTTCGTTTTTAACCGATAAATAGCAAGATCCAGTCTCGAAGAGGAATGTTTGAATAAGAGTTAGTTGAATGCAGTGTTTTGGGTTGTCGTAACAATGCTTTACACAACATTCATTTTAATCCAAGAAAGTGAAATTTTGGAGATATGATTATGAATATTTCCTAAGTCTAAAAATGAATGGTCGGGAAAGAGATAAGTAATTGGAATATTTCCCAATTATAAATAGAATATATTTTCTATGTATTGAAAATAAAAGAAGACGATATATGGAAATGTTTTCCAATTAACGTAAAAGGCCAAGATGACTATCGAAAATATTTGGTTAATAAATATTTATAGGGAAATGGAGAAGAGATTTAATTAATGAAATATTAATTAAAGAGCCCAGTGATTTGTTTGATATGTTGAATGAACACTTGTTTTATTCGATAGCTAAATCACATAATATCGAAGTTTTGACCATCGTTGTCAATATGGAGAGACCGGTTAGATTCTTATCCAAAGAACCACTCCATATGGGCATAAGCGTTGCGAATTATATATGCTGAAGATAATTGAAGATGGAGTAAAGTGCAAGGGCTGTTGTATAAGTCCTAGGTAGAGATTGCCTAGGATGGATATACTGAATAGTGCCTTCGGTTTCGTTCAGTCCCAGAATGAACGTATATGGACGAATGTCTGACAGAATATTTCCAATGATCGCATAGGTTGGTCTGTATAAATATATATGATTGCAACGGATTTATTCTCCTAGCATAACATCCAGAATATTTGTGTAAACGAACTAATGATTAACAGATCTGATAATGTGGCATTCAAAGTAATTGTGTTATCATTGAGAGAGGTAACCGTAGCCTCAGGCCTCAACAGCCGAGAAATGACAAAAATCGGGCAGGCAGCATGGCTATGTGGTTAGCTCCCATTAGGGTGTACTATCACCTATCTAGAGATTCATTTAATTCCTTATTCTATTCGATGCTGTCCCATTCGGGAAACGGTTGCTGATCCCAACCGTTGGTGACATACATTCGATACACTCAAGCGAAATGAGTGGTCGGTCATGTGTGGCTGGGTTGCAAGATGTTCTTGTTGAACTCGGTGTATTCTCCTCTAGAGATACACCAGCGGCAGGTGGTTCCATACCTTATCATAGTTGGAAATCCATTACCCAATAAGTGCTTGCGGTTTTGATTGTATATATATGTGGAACGTGAGGTGCAAACGTTCCACTAGATTGTTATTTACTTGATTTAGACACTATTATAATATCAAAAGAGTTTTGATAAAAAGTTTATCCTTTTCTTTCAAAAGGATTTGAAAGTTAAATCAAGTGGTTTGGATTCTCATAAGGGAAAAACCCGTTCCGTGTTATACAGCGTGGTCTTATGAGATGTAATTTAGTTTCTGAAACTGTTTTAAATTGTTTACTCATACCAGTCCCATGACTGACTCGGGGTTTATTTTGTTTTATTCTACCTAAACTCTTGGGTGCCTAAATTTGTACGGGCAGTCAAGTAGTTCAGGATTTTACAGATCTATCTAAAGGAGCTTGGAGAAGGAGGCTTCAGCGTTAGTTATATAGAGTTTTGTTCCGCTGTGTTGTAAGTGTTGTACTATGATAAGTGTATGTTATACAGTTGAAATTTTGTATTTCAAAAGTTGTGATATATTATATTTTGTTCCGCTGCGATGTGAGATTCTGTGTTGTTATGTTTGTTCTTCTTCTACCTTTTTCTTCTAAAAAAATGATTCGTATTTTCATGATATTTGGGTTGGATGTATGGTGTATGTAGTCAAATCTGATATTACGGATTTGCGGGTCACTACAATTCGGAAAGGCCGGGTTTATACCCATTTTGAATGACTGATTCGATGATAAGTCGACAATGAAGACGGTGGTTGAAGACAGGAGGTCTTCACATCGTTTGGATGATTACTGATGTCTTGATTGGGCTGTACACCCAAGACGAGGTAATAAGTGGTGATCGTCCAGCTGTACTTGGAGATCGACCGGATATGCGAGGACCTCTCTCCTATACTGGAAACGGGACGAGGAATAAGGTGCCTCTGGTTTCGTTCAGACCCAGAACGAACTATTAAATGGATGTGTATCTAACATTGGATTTTATTCTATGTTGATCGATCTCTATTAAATATATATTTGTTTGGTGGCGGAGAATTTATTCTCTTGCTTAACACCATTCTCTGAGACGTACGAGCTCAGAGGTTATATATCGACAGACATTAGTTGCATGGCGTGAATTGTCAGTGTAGCATGCTGAGATGCAAAGGATCAAGGCTTCTGTTGAAAAGCAGAGTCATGTGGTTGATGATCAAAGCACGGCCTTGAAGGGCATAGCTTTGTGTATAACGTTAATTCGCAAGCCTCACACCTCGGTATGAGCCAAAAACGGGATAAGGGACCCAAGGAGGACATGGCATTTCTTTCTACCTAGGGGTGGTGTCATGGTATGGAGCCCAAACATTTATTATATTTTTACCTATGTGGATGATGGATAGCGAGGCGCCTCGGATATATCGGCTACCACGGAGCCGATGGATAGTCCTATAGGATTGTGAAACATATGTTCAGGAATAATTAATCCTCAAAAGTAACGGAGGACCGACCTTGGAGGATCCAGGGAACTTCTGCGGGAGATCCTAAGGCATTTGCTAGAGTGTCTCGAAGCCAGCGAGGAGTACATCCCTTGCCTCGACTCATGACATAAATCCAATTTCCAATACGTGACATTTCGGTTTTAGTTATGGACCTATATGGCGACATAGTAGCATGGAATGCTATGCCGTCTATGATTGATACATTTATATTTGAAGTTTTTTTTGACACAATATGCTTATAATAATATCAAATGATTTGTTTTAAACGTACCAAGCATGTTTGGCTATTATAAGGGAAAACCCTATCCTTTGGCTTGCATTGCATTTTGTGATGGGACCTAAGTCTTATAATATCTTCATTTTTTCAAAAAGCATTGCGTGGTTTTGTTATATGCACTAGTATTCTTAGGAGAAAACCCATTCCAGGTTATACGGCATGGTCCCTTGATTTACTCCATTTTGAAGTTTTAAATAATTATTTTAGTTCTCACACCAGTCACATGACTGACCTGGAGTTTATTGTTTTAACCTAAACTCTGGATGCCCCTATTTCCACATGGGCAGCTAGTAGTTTTGGTTTTGCAGATTTTTCTTTTCTAGGATCCTGGGTTTACAGCTGGAGCTATATTCGGAACGCTCTGTATCCGTGTATTTCTTTTAGTTGTGTTTTGTATTATTTTCCGCTGCATAATAATTTGAATCTCTAATATTTATCAAATGTATATTATTTATTCATACTCTGTTATATTCTTGTACTCTGATGTAATTGTTGTAATAAGCAATGAAATGTTCTTCTGTTTATGTTCTGATTTGTCGTGTTCTCAACTCAATCTGGGCTTTCCTTTACGGGGAAGTTTGGGTCGTTTCAAATATTCTGCATTTCTGTGTTTATGATTCTATGATGATTTATATTTCAACTTCATAAGAAATAACAATCTGTCATTTTGATCAGTTCGAGTTGGTTTTATTGTCGACTTGGAGCGGGCAAAATAACAGGCTATTATATTATGGTATCAAAGCTTTGGTTTATACAAAACATAACTTATGGAGTTTGAAAACTCATTAGAAGTCCAATAATAATACCCTAGAATGAGTGAAATCATCATATTTTAAGATAAAATAGTTTAAAAAAATGATATGTATGTATATAATTTGTTTGATAGGTTTTAGCCTTGTTTTAAAATATCTTTCCTTTCAATTTATCTCTTTAGTTAGATTTTTCTTAAGTTAGTATTTTTGAGTTTAAGTCTTCATCTTGTTTATCCTGCCTTAGGGAGTGTAGAATTTTTTGCTTTCGAAATCCTGAGTCCTTTCAAAATTATTTTAATTGGAGTCTATATCCTTTGGAAATTCCTTATCAATTAAATTCATTCGTTAATTCAACCCCTCGTTTATATTCTTGACTTAACTTGACCCAACTTAATATACAAGGCTTGAGAATTTAAAATAAACTTGAATGAATAAATAGCTATAGGATTAAGCAGTTGGTGAGTAAATATTAAAACATTAACATTTCGTAACAATCCAGAAAATCTGAGCCAATTTAAATTTTTTAATTTGGCTATTTAATGAAATTTAGATATTTAAAATAAATTATTTCAAATAATAACGACGAAAAGTGTGTTTGAATCGATGTTTGAAAATAAATATAATTAATTCTAATTATAAACAAGGCCTGAAATAGCGCGGTAGTTTCAAAATTTCAATTCAAACTTTGACTGACTGTACCGGGTGCAAAATAAAACGGATTTTAGTGAAACCAAAAATATTTAAATCTGTTAGTGAATATTTTTCTAACGAATCTAAAAAATTAAAGTTTCATAGCGAGAATCAAAATTTACGGCCAAATGAATTTTCAGAAAGGTCGCTATAGAGAATATGTCGCCCTTGAAAATAGACATTTTGCAAATGACCTCAGAATTTGATGAAACCACTTTTGTTGGATCCGGGATGTCAAATTATTGCTAGGTTTCAAATTCCATAATTTTTGAAGTTAATATGTGAGCGTGGCGAAGGAAAATGTGTTTGGTCAATTACAGTTAAATTGGATCGACCAGAAAAAGGCCATTTTCAAACGGTCTCAAAATTCGAAGAAACTAGTTTTGTTGGGACCGTATCGTCAAAACATAGCTAGATTTATTTTTCTGGAATTTTTAGAATCGGTATGTGGCCCGGGCAAATTGAAATGTATGTTCAAATCAAATATTGAATGTTTTATATTTTAATTTGAAGGAAAACTGACTGAAACAGTCGAGTGGGCCTACGAAAAATATCCCATTGTGTTCGGAATGAGGGTATTTAGCTAGGGGCGACAGTCGTTGGGTTTGGATTGGAGTTCGTATGTGAAGAGGGGTATTTTCGGATTTAAAATAAATTAAATAAATTAAATATATAGCTGGCCAATAGGGTTTCTCCTTCCACAACGCGCGTTGACTAAAAATAACCCCGCTCCTCTATAGATCGCGACGACGGAAAGAGCACCGAACTTCTCTCCAAAAATCCGGCCAATCCGTTCACAATTAGCCTTGCCCCAGTTGACTTTTTTTGAAGTACTTTTCATCCTCTTCCAATCCATACCAGCATCGCCCCCTATCGTGTGGCGTACCTCGAGAATCACGCCCAGTAATCAGCGTCATTCATCGCGCCAGATCCCACTCATCTCGCCGTCGATCTGAGCACGGGTACTAGCGCCTGGGACGTCGTGCGAAGCTCTTCAATGTCGGATACTCTGATCGACTTCACGAACAACAGATTGGAGATTAAATCAAAACCAAGTTTAGAAGCTTTAGCAAAGGTATCGACTGTTGTTTTTAAAACTAATTATAACACTTTTTAGTGTTGCAAAACTTGATTTTCATATAAAAAATCGTAACTTTTCGTATGTGATCGAAATCCAGTGAAACAAGAGACGGTGGACTCGTGAGGACGTCTTCTACATTTTAGAAGAGACCGCATATTTTTCTAAGCCTTTTGCAATTTTTGGAGGAGTGGAACCCAATGTGATATTTCTGAATTATAAATGATATGGAATCAACGATGTATAAATTATATAGTCGAAGTATGAGTTATATAAGCGTTGTACACCACATGTATAAGCGTTGTATAAGTTGTATGTTCGATGTATAAGTTATATATGCATTGTAAAAATGATATGTGCGTTGAAATGAATTGAAGTAATATTGAAATAAAATCGAAATATAGTTATATACGTATATCTATATATATATATACACCCCTCGTCCACAGACCATGGATGATATATATTGGTTGTGATATTGTTTGGATTATTGGTTGATGTGAAAATTTGGTGAATATCATGAATGGTTGGTTTGAAATAAATGATTGTGATTGAAATCCCAATAGGATTAGTATATGGGAAACTTCGTCTATGTACGAACTAGATATTAAAAATCCCCATTGTCAAAAGCTGTAAGGCTTTAAGAGCGAGGAGGCGTACTAGGGACGGTCCCGGTTTTAACTACCCTGCCGTTATGCTGCCGAAATTTTCTGAAATATTTCTGTGTTTGATTTAAATTCAAATGTTGAAATAAAATTCATGTGTTGAATGTTGAAATAAAATTCATGTGTTGAATGTTGAAATAAAATGCATGTGTTGAATGTTGAAATAAAATTCATGTGTTGAGTGTTGAAATAAAATTCATGTGTTGAATGTTGAAATAAAATTCATGTGTTCAATTAAAATTCATGTATTGAGTGGAGTTCGTGTGTAAAATAAATTCTTTGAAAAATAAAAATAACATTTTTATCATATATATAGATTATATAAAATACTGGTGTTTTAAATAAATCGTTTTAACAATAAAAAAACATTTTTACCTTATATATAAACGATATAAAACAATCGTGTTTTGAAATGAATTGTTTTACAATAAAAATCACATTTTAATTATACATATGAACTATAGAAAATATTCATGTGCTGAATATAAATTCATGTGTTGAAATAAATTCATGTGTTGGATGAAGCTCATGTGTTGTGTAAATTTGTTTGAAAAATAAAAATAACATTTTTATTATATATATCAACTATAAAAAATATTCTTGTGCCGAATAAAGGACTAGAAAGATAAAAATCATATTTTTATTGTATGTGTGAAGTCAAAATCATTCATGTGTTGAATATATAGATGGAACAATAAAATCTACATTTTTATTATGAATATGAAGTGCTAAAAATATTCATGTGTTGAATAAATATTTTTGATGATAAAAATATCATTCTTATCAAATGTATGAAATGAATGTAGTTTTGAAATCGAAGAAAGAATTATATTTATATACATTCATATAAATATAATTAAAATAAATCGAATAACGAAGCTGTAGTTCGTGTTTTGAAACCGTGATTTCAAACGATTAGTGCGGGAGATCCGACCATCGGATTTTCCCGAAACCGAAACCGTTGGGTTCGCTTTGGAAATATCTTTCCAACGACATCCACTTTGTGAAGATCCAACGATTGGATTGTATGGAATGTTTAATTCAAATTAGAAGAAAAACAGCGCCAGAATCGAATATATTTATATATATATATATAATTTAATTAAATCGAATAACGACGATGCAGTTCGTATTTTGAAATCGAAACTTCAAACGAGTGTACCGGGAGATCCGACCGTCGGATTTTCCCGAATCTGAAACCGTTGGATTCATTTTGAAAAGATCTTTCTAATGATATAAAATTTTTGATGATCCAATAGTTAGATTTTCAGATATGTGTAAATCAAATCTGAAGAAAAACAGCGCCACGGCCGCGTTATGGCCTGAAGCGTCATTTGAATGAATTAGCTATTTTTAAATGAATAAAAAAAGTGATAAATCGTTATAAAATATTATAAACGATATGGAATGGAAAATAAACAGAATTTACCTAGTTTATTAGATATTTGATGGTTGAATGTGTTCGGTGTGAAAATTACATTTAAAAACAGAATTATTGATGTCGAATAATTTAACCATTGAAGTGAATTGATTTAAATTCTAAATATACGTGAATTATTTGAAAAGGTCGAGTTAAATCTCATTTCAAATAATTAATCAGCGATAAGAAGTCGACGATGAAGATGGTGGTTGAATACCGGAAATCTTCACCTCGGTTGGATGATAACTGATGTCTTGATTGGGAGGCATCCCGAAATATAGATAATAAGTGGTGATCATCCAGACATACGTGGATATCGATGGATATGCGAGGTATATAGTGTCTCCGATTTCGTTCAGACCCAGAACGAACTAGTAAATGGACTGTGTGTCTGACATTGGATTTTGTTCTGTGCTGATTGATCTCTATTAAATATATATCTGTTTGGCGGCGGAGAATTTATTCTCTTGCTTAACGCCCTTCTCTGAGACGTACGAGCTCAGAGGTTATATATCGATAGAAATCAACCGCATAGAGTGAATTGCCTGTGTGGCAAATGATTAAGGCTTCTGTTGAAAAGCAAAGTCTTGTGGTTGATGATCAAAGCACGGCCTGTGTGGCATAGCTTTGTGTATAATGTTGATTCGCGAGCCTCACACCCCGGTATGAACTAGAAATGGGAGAGGACCTCAGGGAGGACATGCGTTTCTTTCTAGCTAGAGGTGGTGTCAGTGCTTAATCTAGCTGACATTTATATTATTTTCACATATGTGGTTGTTGCTGTTGCGAGGCGCCTCGGATATATCGGTAACTATGTGGAGCCGATGGAGTCATTTGGCTCATTGACGCCCCAAAGGGTGGGGAAACGCAGTGTTCAGGCATTTTAATCCACATCGGTGGACCGGCCCTGACAATCCAAGGGCCCACCTGAGTCTGGGTCCTGAGACACAGGCTAGAGCATCTCGAATTTGGTGAGGACAATCCCTTGCCTCGGTTCATGACGGAAATCCAATTTCCAAATACGTGACTTTGCGGTTTTGATTGTATACCTATATATAGCGACATAGTGGTATGAGGCATTAATGCCGTCTATGATTGATACTTATGATTTGAAATTGTTTTTGAAACATATAAACACTAGTAATAATATCAAATACTTTTGTTTTATTCGTATCAAGCATATTTTGGCCATTATAAGGTAAAAACTCTATCCTCCGGTTTGCGTTGCATTGTGTGATGGGAACTGAGTCTTATAGTGGCTTCATTTTTATACAAAGCATTGCGATGTTTAAAATATTTACTTGTGTTGAAGCACTGGCAATTCAATGGAGTAAACCCATTTCGCGAAAGTGGCGTGGTCCTGTGATTAGCCGTATTATAAAATGTGTTAAGTAAATTTCTCATACCAGTCCCATGACTGACTCGTAGTTTGTTTCACTTGCAAACTCGGGTGCCCGTTTTTCTACACGAGCAGCCTTGTATTCAGGTTTTAGCAGGCTCTTTCTGGATAGCTGGAGCTGAAGATGGATTCTATCATTTATCTCTTTTTATGCTGTTCAGCTCCTATTGTACATATTATGTTTGTTTTCCGCTGTAGACATTCATGTATAGTTGAACTATATTTGTACTAAGTATGATCCTGTATACTGTGTAACTCTGATGATTATGTTTATCCAGTGTATTATTTGTGCATTATCTTGTGTATTTATTTATTTCTGTTCTGCTATTATCTGTTTATGTGTTACATTCCAAAGATTACCCTTAACACCGTCGTACGGGGTTTTGGGGACGTCACACATTTGGTTATCTTACTCCTTAATTAAACTAAATAATTTGAGAAGATATAATTTTTTCCCTTTCTCTTGAGAATGATTAAACCAATAACAAACTTAGTTTTCAAAAGAAATTGGAACGAATTGTTTATTTGTGGACTTATAGCATTATATTAAAAACATATATGAGCTGAATGACACTAAAATATTGCTTGTTACCCTTTGTTACAAAAAATAAACTAAATGAATTAGAAAATCTAGGGTATGAAATTTTCCATAAGAATATATTAGAACCTTTTATAAAATGAGCCTTATAAAAGAAACCAGAATGGTTTATTTTTTTGTGAATGAATGAATGTTATATTTAGAAAATTTATACCAGTAGAAATTGTACGTTGAAAATTTGAAAGAAAACCCTATGGAAAAAGTGTTATAGTAATGAATGATATGTTTGTGTTCTAATAAGTAATATATTAAGGAATGTACAAGTAGAACTTGTAAAATTATAATTAAAAATGACTTTATTGAATTCATAATGATAATTTGGAAATAATAATCTTATTAATACATAATGGTTATGGAAAATAATAATATTTTCCAAATAAGTAATGTAAATTATAATTCGTAAGTTAAATAGCTTGAAATTTTATATTTTTATTCTAAGTCAAAATGAGATGAAATATAACTTGATTTTGAAGTAAATATATTGAAAAATGTTTGCTTTATTTAAATATGAAACTAAGGATAATGATCTAGGCGAAGTATTTATATTAAACCTATGAGATTAAGTGGATCTGATAGGTGTAATATAAGAAAACTTTAAACTTATGATATTTAAAAGAGAGTGCGTTTTAAAACATCAAATACTAGAGAGAAAAATGTGAACCAATGGGATTCTCTGGCTTGATACTTCATCCAAACAATTAGCCTGTACATTTACAACTTACTGTAATGTGATAATTAGTTATGCATTCATGAAGTGGAGCCCTGATTTAAGACAGAATTTAAGTGTGAAAGAATGAGCTAAGAAGAAACTGTGAACAATAAAAATTTGACGCTTCTTTGAAAGCAAGTGTTGTTTATCATCCGTTACATGTTTAATAGTATTGTTTACTTGTTTTTAGGTTGATGTATTAATAAATAATGTGTTAGATGTATGGATGAAATTTAAAAGGCAACTTAATGATGCTTATGGCACTTCCTACCATTTGATGGGATTCCTTTTAAACAACATGTTATGGTGTTAAATTTAAAACATATACCAATTTATTATAATGAATGGCAGTAATTTTAATTCCTAAATTACATTTTTTTCATTCACATTGTAAAAGAAATTTAAGATCGTTTTGTGCAAGTGAAATATTCATTATATTTTTTTTTGTGACGACCCCAAACCCCATACTAACGGCGGCAAGGGTAATCTTTGGAATATAACACATAAACAGATAATAGCAGAACAGAATTAAATAAATACACTAGATAATGAACAGATAATACACTGGATAAACTTAATCATCAGAGTTACACAGTATACAGGATCATACTTAGTACAAATACAGTTCAGCTATACATAAATGTCTACAGCGGAAAACAAACATAATATGTACAATAGGAGCTGAACAGCATAAAATAGATAAGTGATAGAATCCATCTTCAGCTCCAGCTATCCAGAAAGAGCCTTCTAATACCTGAATACAAGGCTGCCCCTGTAAAAAAAAGGGCACCCGAGTTTGCAAGTGAAACAAACTACGAGTCAGTCATGGGACTGGTATGAGAAATCTACTTAACACATTTTATACTATGGCTAATCACAGGACCACGCCACTTCGCGGAACAGGCTTACTCCACTGGATTGCCAGTGCTTTAAAAACAAATCATTCTTTTAAACATCGCAATGCTTTTTATAAAAATGAAGCCATTATAAGACTCAGTTCCCATCACACAATGCAACGCAAACCAAAGGATAGAGTTTTTACCTTATAATGGCCAAAATATGCTTGATACGAATAAAACAAAAGAATTTGATATTATTACTAGTGTTTATATGTTTCAAAAACAATTTCAAATCATAAGTATCAATCATAGACGGCATTAATGCCCCATATCACTATGTTGTCATACATAGGAATACAATCAAAACAGCACAGTCACGTATTTGGAAATTGGATTTCCGTCATGAACCGAGGCAAGGGATCGTCCTCACCGAATTCGAGATGCTCTAGCCCGCCCCTCAGGCAAGTACTCAGTCAAGCCTTTGGATCGTCAGGGCCGGTCCACCGATGTGGATTAAAATGCCTGAACACCGCGTTTCCCCGCCCTTTGGGGCGTAAATGAACCAACGAATGGCTCCTTCGGTTTCACATAGTCACCGGTATATCCGAGGCGCCTCGCAACAGCAACAACCACACAGGTGAAAATAATATAAATGTCATCCAGTTTAAGCACCGACACCACCTCTCGCTAGAAAGAAACGCAGGCCCTCCCTAGTGTCCTCTCCCGTTTCTGGTTCATACCGGGGTGTGAGGCTCGCGAATTTACGTTATACACAAAGCTACGCCACACAGGCGGTGCTTTGATCATCACCACAAGACTTTGCTTTTCAACAGAAGCCTTGATCACAGCATCTTAGCATGCCACACAGGCAATTCACACCATGCAACTGATGGCTATCAATCACACAGAATGAATTTCAATGTCAGACACACAGTTCATTTACAAGTCCATTCTGTATCTGAACGAAACTGGAGGCACTATATACCTCGCATACCCATCGATCTCCATGTATGTCTGGACGATCACCACTCATTATCCATATTTCGGGATGCCTCCCAATCAGGACGTCAGTTACCATCCAAACGAGGCAAAGATTTCCGGTCTTCAACCACCGTCTTCATCTTTGATTTCTTATCGTCGATTCAGTTGTTCAGAATGGGATAAACCCAGTCTTTTTCAGCAACTCGCATATATAATAAACAAGTGCTACACAAACACACATATGCCTTATTCAAATTCGTTAGTCACTAACCATAAATTAGTAAGAGAATGATTTCCCAAATATTAACCCCGAAGGCCGAAACCAACATCAGATCAAAACCCAGGAAACCATTAGACTTAGCCAACCTTCAGTTAGTTTCTAAATTTCACATCCATATCGTTTATAATATTTTATAACGATTTATCGCTATTTTTATTTAATTAAAATAGCCAATTTATTTAAACGACGCTTCGGGCCATAACGCGGTCGTGGCGCTGTTTTTCTTCAGATTTGATTTACACATATCTAAAAGTCTAACCGTTGGATCTTCACAAATTTTATATCATTAGAAAGATCTTTTCAAAACGAATCCAACGGTTCCGGTTTTGGGAAAATCCGACGGTCGGATCTCCCGGTACACTCGTTTGAAGTTTCGATTTCAAAATATGAACTGCAGCGTCGTTATTCGATTTAATATAATTATATTTATATATATATATAAATATAATCGATTCTGGTGCTATTTTTCTTCAGATTTGAATTAAACATTCCAGACAATCCAACCGCTGGATCTTCACAAAGTTGGTGTCGTTGGAAAGATATTTCCAAAGCGAACCCAACAGTTTCGGTTTTGGGAAAATCCGATGGTCGGATCTCCAGCACTAATCGTTTGAAATCACGGTTTCAAAACACGAACTGCAGCTTCGTTATTCGATATATTTCAATTCTATATATATATATATCGATTCTTCGATTTCAAAACTATATTCTTTTCATACATTTGATAAAAATGATATTTTTATCCAACCGACAATTATCTCTACACTTCGCTATTTTTAACTATTCATGTATATAGTAAAAATGTGATTTTTGTTGTAAAACAATTCATTTCAAAACACGATTATTTTATATAGTTCATATAGGTGATACAAATATGATTTTTATTATAAAACAATTTATTTCAAAACACGACTATTTTATATATTTCATATAGATGATAAAAATATGATTTTTATTATAAAACAATTTATTTCAAAACACGACTATTTTATATATTTCATATAGATGATAAAAATATGATTTTTATTATAAAACAATTTATTTAAAACACGAATACCATTCAACACATGAATTTCTATTCAACGAATGAATTTCTATTCAACACACGAATATAGTTTCAACACATGAAAATAATTCTAACACATAAATATTATTCAAAATTTCGGCAGCATAACGGCAGGGTAGTTAAAAATGGGGCCGTCCCTAGTACGGCTCCTCGCTCTACCTTAAAGTCTTGCAGCTTTTGACAATGGGGATTTCATGCATCTAGTTCGCACGCAGGCAGCATGTATATTTTTTTCATTTCCACAAACTAATCCTATGTGGTTTCAGCCAAATAATTCATAACCACAAACGGGTATTTTTCAACCACAATCAATCAATTTCAACCACAAACAATTCTAATCAACCATTCGTAATCAACCAATTTTTACACCAATCACAACCAATAAATTTCGTCCATGGTTTGTGGACGAGGGGTGTACATATATATAAGCATTTCACTTCTATTTCAACACATATATAATTTTTACAACGCATATATAACTTATACATCGAACGTACAACTTATACAACGCATATACATGAGGTGTACAATGCTTATTTAACTCATACATCGACTATATAATTTATACATCGTCGTTTTACATATCGTTTATAATTCAGAAATCTCACATTGGGTTCCACTCCACCAAAAATAGCAGAAGGCTCAGAAAAATATCCGGTCTCTTCTAGAATTTAGAAGGCGTCCACAAGAGTCCACTGTCTCTTGTTTCACTGAATTTCATCCACAAATGAAAAAGATATGATTTTTATAGTGAAATCAAAAACGGTAGCGCTTTAAACTGCTATAATGTAGTTTATTTAAAATAGGTCGTTACCTCAGCTCGATCTTCAAAACTAGGTTTTCACTTTACGATCAAATGGTGAAGCGGATCGACGATCGGGTTGCGCCACGGCCTGGAGCGTGGAAAGGCGTGCCCAACGATGGTGGAGGCGGCGAACTCGACGGCGGGGCTGAGGCGAATTCTGGCGAGGCACGGCGCCACTTCAGGGCTTCAATTCTCGACGGATACAACTCGATGGAGGGCGCCACCTATATGGATTTGAAGCTGGAAGAGAGCTATTCAAAATCCCCAACAGGAGCAGGGTCTAATTCGTAGTGTATTGGCCGGAAAAGAGGAGAGAAGGAAAGAAGGGGGGTCGCCGTTTGCTTTATCAGGGAGAGAGAATATCGGGGGGGATCTGATGTGGACCTATCTCTTTTTTATTTATTTATAAAGTTTTAAAAATCCAAAAATACCCCCGCCCCCTACGAACTCCAATCCAAACCCAACGACTGTTGTCCCTAGCATTTTACCCCCATTCCGAACACAATGGGATATGTTTCGTAGGCCCATTCGACGGTTTCAGTCAGTTTTCATTCAAACTAAAATATAAAACATTCAATATTTGATTTGAACGTACATTTCAATTTGCCGGGGCCACATACTGATTCGAAAAATTCCAGAAAAATAACTCTAGCTATGTTTTGACGATACGGTCCGAACAAAACTAGTTTCGTCGAATTATGAGACCGTTTGAAAAATGACCCATTTTTGGTTGATCCAATTTAACTGTAATTGACCCAAACACGTTTTCCTTTGCCACGCTCACATAATAGCTTCAAAATTTATGAAATTCGAAACCTAGCCATAATTTAACATCCCGGATCCAAAAAAAGTTGTTTCGTCGAATTCCGATGTCGTTTGCAAAATGGCCATTTACACGGGCTATATAAACTATATAGCGACCTTTCTGAAAATTCATTTGGCCATAACTTTTGCTTCCTGCTATGAAACTTCGATTTTTCAGATTCATTAGAAAGATATTCACTAACAAATTTAAATATTTTTTGTTTCACTCAAATCCGTTTTGTTTTGAACCTGGTACAGTCAGTCAAAGTTTGAATTCAAATTTTGAAACTACCGCGCCATTTCAGGCCTTGTTTATAATTAGAATTAATTATATTCGTTTTCAAATGTCGATTCAAACTTACTTTTCATCGTTATTATTTAAAATATTTATTTTAAATATTTAAAATCCACTAAAATAGCCAATTTAAAAAATTTTAATTGGTTCAGATTTTCCGGGTCGTTACATTTTTGGTATGAGAAGACTGTTGATAACATTCTACTTATGTTATCTAAAATATCTGCAAATTCAAACATTCTGTAAAAGCTCAGGTGGTTCATCATCTTTGGTTGAGCAGATTATTCTCGGCATTATATACTAAAACCATCTAAAAATATCAAATATTGGAATTATTTAAACACAAATAATATCCTTAAGTGTAACTAAATTGATTATAACGTACATTATACAAGAATGTGCTAGCTTGTCTAGTTTCATATGATAATGATCCACCGATGTTTTAAGTGCTCCTCCTTGGTAGTGCAATTGGTATGTGCAGACTGCAAGACACATGATTTTCCAAAGTTTACCAACAATGACTTCCACAAGTTTGCATTCCAGAACCAAAATGTCTTTACAAGCTTTAACTTTACATGTTGTGCTAATAATTATTAAATATGGAAACTAACTCAATTTATTTTAGCTTCACTATATCCCATCGTATCATGTATGTTCTTTTTGGTTGAGTTCATCCAGAGGAATGAAAGAGAGAAATGATAGTTGAATAACACTTTATTAGAATTCTGCCTTATGCCTCTTCTCATACATCCACATGGCGTTTAAATAGTTTCTGTATATGAAATCAATTAACTTCTCATGACTAGCATTCAAATTGCACATATTAAATGCAAGGTGAGAACTTTTCCAAGATAAATTGTTCTCCCCTCCCCAGACATTAAGGGCTGTGTAGCGAACGGGAAATTCGATGCTCGAATTTCGACACTAATACATATCATGTCCAAACCCAAGTAACGAAAATCCAGAAAACTAGTAGAAAGAAATAAGACGGCGAGGTAAGTACGATAGAAAATTAGAATAAAAGAAGAAGAAGAACACATAATCAAAGTTTCACATCACAGCAGGACAAAATATAATATAGAAATAATCTTTACAAAGAATTTGAATAAATATACTTACACACATCAAAGTACAGTAGACAACTCTAGACAATTACAATATGTTGTCCTCATATAATACACAGCGGAATAAATATTAATACATCTGGACTCCGCCAGCTCGTCTCTGAACTTCACAACATCTGATAACCTGAACCTGTAACTCGGCCTGACCCGAGACAATACAAACGCCACGGATCAGTCTGGTGAACCAGCGTGAGTAAACTCACTAAGTTGTAGATAACATCCATATTGGTTAACTTTGAAACCCTTTGAAAGAAAAAGTTATAGTAAGACCAGTCCACATATAAACAAGGACGGTTTTTACATTAGTGTAGCCAAAACATTTTTGAAACCAATACTAGTCGGATATTATAATAGTGATGTAAATCAAATAAATAACCAAGTAGTAGAACACTTGCATCTCATGTTCTACATATATAGTATATAATCAAAAACTGCAGGCTCTTATTGGAGATTGGATTCCAACTGTAACACCCCACCTCCGCCAGTGCCACTCTTGCAAGGATACTGACTTTGGAGGGGCGTTTAAACAAGGTAAACATGCATACAGATATCACAAGGCAGAACATATATGAAAAAAAAACAGAGTAAGTATAGCAGCGGATAAAAACTAGCATATCAAAACCATAAGTCAAGTTACAACACAGTACTTAATTATTTTCCATAAACAAAGTCTAGAAACATAAAACTGGTAACTGAAAAGGAAAACATGAAGTAGCTATCCCCAAAGTAGAAAACCATAGCGAGCTCAAGTCCGAAGCATACATGAGCTATCCAAGAAAAGTAGCTAAGATCCAAGCTAAGTGCCGGTATTCCCGCCCTGTAAACCTGGGGGGAAACGAAAGAAAAGAGGTGTGAAGACCCGTAACTTCCCCGTAAAGGAAAGCGACGGATAGTTCGAGAACAAACCACAACAGAACTCATATAAAAGAACGTTTCACTGTATAAACAACAATGCATCAGATTACAAGAATATACAGAGTATAAATGAATATTACCCAGAAATATCAGAGATTTAAATTACATTTAAATACATAGCAGCGGAAAATGATACAATACACAACTAGAAGTAGATATACGGATACAAAGCTTTCCGGATATCGTTCCAGCTGTAAACCAGGATCCTGTGAATATAAATCTGCAAAACCTAAACTACTAGCTGCCCGTGTCGAAAATAGGGGCACCCAGAGTTTAGGTTAAAACAATAAACTCCAGGTCAGTCATGGAACTGGTGTGAGAACTAAAACAGTTATTAATCTTTATTTTAAATCATTAGGTAAATCAAGGGACCACGCCGTATAACACAGAACGAGTTTCCTCCCAAGAATACCAGTGCATAAAACAAACAGCGCAATGCTAAATAAAGAAAAATGAAGCTGTTATAAGACCCAGGTCCCATCACACAATGCAACGCAGTCGAGGATAGGGTTTTCCCTTATAACAGCCAAAGAATGCTTGATACGTTTAAAACAAATCATTTAATACTATTATAAGTGCATAGTGTATAAAACACTTCAAATCATAAGTATCAATCATAGGCGGCATGAATGGCCCATAACACTATGTCGCCATATATAAGTTTACAATCAAAACCGCAAATGTCGTATTGGAAGTTGGGTTATCATTTATGGTATGAACCGAGGCTAGGGGCAAGATCCTCACCGATTCGAGACGCTCTAGCCCGTGTCTCAGGATCAGAGCTCGAGTGACCCTTGGAGCGACAGGGCCGGTCCACCGATGTGGATTAAAATTCCTGAACACTGCGTTTCCCCGCCCTTTGGGGCGTAAGCCTGGCCCGTCAGCCGACCAGAAGCATCGGCCGAAACCGATATCACGAGGCGCCTCGCTTTTCAGCAAGTAATATTAAGTAACATCCACATGAGTCAAACTCGTCAGCCAGTTCAAGCACTGACGCCACTCCTAACTAGAAAGAAACGCATGTCCTCCCTGAGGTCCGTCTCCCGTTTTTGATTCATACCGGGTGTGATACTCGCGAATCAACGTTACACAAAGCTACGCCACAAAGGCCGTGCTTCGATCATCAACCACAAGGCTTTGCTTTTCAACAGAAGCCTTGATCATTTGCATCTTAGCATGCCACACAGGCAATTCACTCCATGCGATTGATATCCATCAATATATAACCCCTGAGCTCGTACGTCTCAGAGAAGGGCGTTAAGCAAGAGAATAAATTCTCCGCCGCCAAACAGATATATATTTAATAGAGATCAATCACACGGACTAAAATCCAATGTCAGACACACAGTCCATTTACAAGTCCGTTCTGGGTCTGAACGAAACCGGAGGCACCTAGTACCCCGCATATCCATCGATCTCCAAGTACGTCTGGACGATCACTAACTGTTTCCATCTTCTTGGGTGTACAACCCAATCAAGATCATCAGTAATTACCCAAACGACGTGAAGACCTCCGGTCTTCGACCATCGTCTTCATCTTCGACTTATCGTCGTATCAGTTATTCAGAATGGGATAAACCCGGTCTTTCAGAATAACTCGCGTATATTTTAAATAAGTGTTACACAAACACAACATACGCATCATTCCAATTCATTAGTCACTAATCGTAAATTAATCAAGAGAATAATTCTCCAAATATTAACCCCGAAGGCCGAAACCAACATCAGATCAATACCCAGAAAACCATTCTGCTTGGCCAACCGACAGTTAGTTTCTAAATTTCACATTCATAGGGAAAGGTTCCCATTAATTTTATCCAAGATAAATTTCTTGAATTTATTCTCTAATCTTCTTTTGAATTTCGATTCAACTAGTCCGGATTAACGAAACTTACCGAAGGAATCATTTGTTTTAATTTCCCAATCCCAACCTATTTATCCCATGAAGTAAAACTGGTAATACTTCATATCTAACACCACAATGTTATCGGTAAATTCAATTACCATTTCACGTTCAAATCTAATTAAAGATTTAACTATCGCCTGGAGTAAAACTGGTGATACTCCATTCTCGATCATTTCAATCTAATTAAAGATTCATTAAAACTCCACTTAGTTTTAATCGTTAACTGGGTTAAAGAATCAGTGTCATTTAAAACACGGTTCACGATAAACCCAAAGTCACATTCATTAACTATCGGGTTAAAGAACGAGTGTTATTTAAAACACTGTTCACGATAAACCCAAAAATCAATATCAATTCAATTCCAATTAAACATTATTTAATTGGTACTCTTCATTAAATCTGAATAAAAAGATTTAATCTTTTCTCAACTGGGTTCAAGAACAGTGTTAGTGAAGACACCATTCACGACAAACCCAAATCACATTCGATATTCAATACAAGGCTCTGAATAGAAAATATATCGGCCTATATTCAATATCAAATTCTACGATCAACAAATGTCGTATTGGAAATAACGATATAAATATATATCTTTCAAATTTCCATAACAACACCTGTATAATCACGAATTCCAACATCGAAATATTCCGAAGACAATTTCGATTCAAATCCACTCCAATGCAATCATTGGATATTTTGGTTATTTTCAAAACCCTTTTTAAATTCAATTTATTTATTTAAAAATAAATAGAATTATATTTCTAGTTCAAAACTAGTTCATTTCGATAAAAATCTATTTTTATCTTTTCAAATATGGAGTTTTTTATCCCAAATCTTCACAAATCATTTCTTATGATTTTACACAAATTATTACTATTTTTAATAATTTTATCAAGGCCCGTACAGTCGATTTCCATCAATGGCCATCGAACTGCACTTACAGCGACCTTTTTCAAATTTGATTTGGACATAATTCCAAATCCAACCGTTAGATTTCAAATTTCTAATATTCGTTAGAAAGCTCTTTTCGATACGAACCCAACAGTTCCGGTTTCAGGAGAATCCGACGGTCGGATCTCCCGTAATGTCCGTTTGAAATAAATGGTCGAAATTCACGAACTGCCGCGGCGCGGCGCGTTCTATTCAGGCAATTATATTATATATATAATATATATAATATATATTTCGTCGATTTCTATTTAAAACGAATTATATAAATAGTTTTAAAATTCGTTTCAAAAGCAACTTCAACTTCCATTTCAATTCAAATCAAAGTTGAATTCTTCTTTATAAATTCGTTTTAAAATTCATTTCTATTCAATTCAAATTTCAATTCAATTTGAATTCGTTTTCAATTCATTTCGAAATCGTTTTCAATTCAATTCATTTCGAAATCGTTATATATTCAATTCATTTCGAAATCGTTATATATTCAATTCATTTCGAAATCGTTATATATTCAATTCATTTCGAAATCGTTATATATTCAATTCATTTCGAAATCGTTATATATTCAATTCATTTCGAAATCGTTTTCAATTCAATTCATTTCGAAATCGTTATAAAATCGATATAAATATCGTTCACGTCAAAATGGCGTCAATCTAATCAACACGGCTTCATAAATTTCTATTTTCGAATATTCTATTTTAAATATTTCTTTTTTTCAAAATAGTTATTATTATCAAAATATTTCGTTCAACACATGACCAATCTCAATGAATGAGTACTGTCAACACATGAACTTTTATTTTATATCGATAAAGGTGTAAATTTTATTACTAAAATATTTCGTTCAACACATGACCAATCTCAATGAATGAGTACTGTCAACACATGAACTTTTATTTTATAATATTCTTTATTTTCTGAATTGGAATGAGGCCCAATCAATTACCATATAATGTTAATTATATGGATTTTCATACAACACATGTATATAATAGCATTGAAAAATAATCAACCATCAACCAAAGTGCACTACACTGTATAAGCATCAAATATAGATATCTAACGCTTATAACAGCCTGTCAATCGATCGATCGACATATTTAATCAATCAGGATGAGTGAACTTCATATTTCATCCCAACACCCGTGTGGGGTTTCAAACAATCAAACAAATATCTTATTCGTGCAGTTGGGCGATGTGTAAAATTTATCGACCCAATCAATGTCCTTCAAATAGGTGTATATAAACAAACCGTCTGGTTTGTAAATGAATATTTTATTTATTCACATTCACGTTAAAAATTATATTTTTAACGATAAAACATTTTATTCTAACATATGAATTTCTATTCAGTTCATTATTTAAATAAAATGATATTTTCATTTTTCTAACATATTTTAGAAAATTTCGGTGGCATAACGGCACGATACTAGAAACGGGACGAGGCCTAGCCTTATCCCCGGTCTAGTGAAGGCCCACGCCATTCACACATCAATCAAACCAATCAGTTTCACCAAACAATTCAATTCAATCAAATAATCTAATTAATCTATGCAACCAAACAAACAAGTCCATGGTCTGTGGACGATTGTGTCGGGTGCTACTAAGCACCGTCTGCATCCTAGTATATATATATATATAACTAGAAAAGAAATTGAAAGGTGAGAAGTTCTCACAGAGGTTTCCACTCCGCCGTGCTTTGCTTTTGAACTGCTGAATATTCTGGATTTGCTTGAAATTCCAATGCAATTCTTTTCACGCTGTACAAATAAAAAAATTATATTTTTACTGCTTCATTCAATAAATAAAAATCGTATTTTTATTTCATATATTTTTATAACGCTTCATCCTATATAAAAATTATATTTTTATATTTCTATTTCATGTATAAAGATCAAATCTTTACTATCTATATAATATAAAAATCGTATTTTTATTCTTTCTATAATATAAAAATCATATTTTTATTTTAACACTATATGGATAAAAATCACATTTTTATCAATTCGCTATATTTATAAAAATCAATTTTTTATAGCGACATTCTTATTATAAAAATCAAACCTTCATAGCGCTAAAAATCCTATCTTTTTATTTTAAAAATCAATTCTTTTTCTATAATCAAAACTCTAACTATATAAAAACTGATTTAAGAAAGAAAAAAAAATTGTACTATATAAAATAAAAACTGGTTTCTTCTATGTATTATATGCTTAAAAAAACTAAAATTATTCTATGCATTATATATATTTGGAGCTGATTTTAAATCACTGTATATATATTTTTATATAAAATAAACTGAAATTAAAAAAGAAAACACTGCTATTAAAGAGAAAAGAAAGAAAAAAAAATGCTCACTGCAGAATTCATCTTCATCTTCTTCGTGGCGTCGAACTACCCTCTCGCCCGAGGGTTCAAGGCCGCCACCAACACAAGCTGTCGGAGTCGGATCTGGACCCACCACGATGAAGCCTGTCGTGCCCTCCTCCAACGCCGGGAGTGGCGTCCCCTTCGGCGGTCGACGGAGCCCAGAAATCGAGCTTGAACAGAGCGACTTTGAGCGGAGAAATCGCTCGAGCCACATCACAATACCCGATCTAGCTTGTATGAATTAGAAGCTCTCATCTCCCTCTTTGATTTCCGCTTATTAAATTACAGAAATTTCTTGGAGGATTTATCAGAAAATGGCGAGGAAGTATTGGGCGTTTATCGCCGTCGGTTTTCTTCGGAGGCGGCTAAAGGGGTTTGACCGTGAGAAGGGAATGAGGCTTTGACTCTAGGGTTAGACTAATATATATATATTAATATATTTTTATTATTTAATTCTTTAAAGCGAAATTTTGCATTCGAACTCTAATTCAAACCTAATGACCGTCGCCCCTAGCTAATTACCCTCATTCCGAACACAAAGGGATATGTTTCGTAACCCAATTCGGCTGTTACGATTAGTTTTCATTTAAATTAACATTTAAATCATTATATTGAATTTTAAACGTACATTTCAATTTACTGGGGTTACATACTAACCAGAAAAATTCCAGAAAAATATTTTCTAGCTTCGTATTGACGATACGGTCCTAACAAAACTAGTTTCGTCGAATTCTGAGACCGTTGGAAAAATGGCCAATTTCCAGTCGATTAAAATCAACTGAAACTGGTCAAACGCGTTTTCCTTTGCCACGCTCACATATTGATTCGAAAAATTATGAAATTTGGAATCTAGCAATAATTTAACATCACGGACCCAACAAAACTGGTTTCGTCGAAATCCGAGGTCATTTGCAAAATGTCCATTTTTAAGGGCCTGAATTCCATAGCGACTATTCAGAATTTTAAACTGGACGGATCTTATCATTTCTAAAGTGAAATCTCAGTTTGTTAACTTCGTTAGAAAGATATTATCAATTAGATCCTAATATTTTTGGTTTCACTAAAATCCGGATTGTTTTGCACCCGGTACATTCAATTGAAGTTTGAAATCGAATTATCGAACTACCGCGCCATTTTCAATTCTATTATATATTTATATATAATTATTTATATTCCAACGACGACGCGTATAATATATACGTTCGAATTCTATTAAAAATAAATTTTCTCGTCGACATTATTTAAAATAATTCATTTTAAATATTCAAAATTCGCTAAAATTGCCAAAATAAAAATTTTAAACTGGCCCAGATTTTCGGGTTGTTACAATCTCCCCCACTTAAAACTTTTCGTCCCCGAAAAGGAACAAAGTCGAAAGTGGATTGATTAATCAGCTCTACGCTCGATCTGACTTCCATTCTCCAACTTTTCAGTTTCTGGGAATTTTCAAAATTTCAAAAATTTGGCTAACACCCTAAATTTTCGAAAAATTTCGCCATAACCTCCGTTGCACCGGGAGCATCGGGGAATTTCAAATAGCTTCCCCGGTCCTTCAGATCTCAAAAAGAAAAAGAAAAAGCCAAGTGGCTAGCCAATAGGCTCATAAAATCATCATCACCCAAACAAAACAGTAAATTATGTAGTAAACATGTACCTATTTGTCGGGCAAACAAATTTTATTCTCTGCTCTAGCCTCCTTGCTATGACCTGTTCAATGATATATATGTATATGCAAGCAAATGCGACCAATTTTCAATACAATTCAATATTTGATCAAATTAGGCATAAAGGTTCAAAATTATCAAACAAATAAACAAACAACACAAACATCAATCAATTAGTTGATTATCATTTGAAATTCATAACTTTGATATACAGTCAAAAATCAGATTTTTGATGCCAAATCACAACAATAGGCCCTATCTAATTTTGGTTCTCTCACCAGTCAATAGGAAGTATATAGATATTACACGTTCGTCACTCGAATATAAATTCTAGTGATGGAGCTCCATCATCAAAATCATCTCCGGGCGATTAGAGCGTAATTCTATATCTATCCAGTATATTAAAATTTCGAACACACGCGGATCAGACGTATACGCAAAATCTATATATACTGGATTGTCCAACTCAATATAAATAGATAATCAAATACGAATAATTGATTTAAATTTTCAAAACAAAATTTGTTTTCATTTTAAAAATATACTCTTCACACTCGTTCTAGGATACTACTGATCCCATCTCTAACGAGTCATTCTCATTGGATATTGCTAATCCAATATCTGATGAATTCTTTCGTATGTTTCTAATGTGCCTTGTTCTCTGCTTTGTAAACCAAAGCTCTGATACCAACTGTGAAGACCCGTAACTTCCCCGTAAAGGAAAGCGACGGATAGTTCGAGAACAAACCACAACAGAACTCATATAAAAGAACGTTTCACTGTATAAACAACAATGCATCAGATTACAAGAATATACAGAGTATAAATGAATATTACCCAGAAATATCAGAGATTTAAATTACATTTAAATACATAGCAGCGGAAAATGATACAATACACAACTAGAAGTAGATATACGGATACAAAGCTTTCCGGATATCGTTCCAGCTGTAAACCAGGATCCTGTGAATATAAATCTGCAAAACCAAAACTACTAGCTGCCCGTGTCGAAAATAGGGGCACCCAGAGTTTAGGTTAAAACAATAAACTCCAGGTCAGTCATGGGACTGGTGTGAGAACTAAAACAGTTATTAATCTTTATTTTAAATCATTAGGTAAATCAAGGGACCACGCCGTATAACACGGAACGAGTTTCCTCCCAAGAATACCAGTGCATAAAACAAACAGCGCAATGCTAAATAAAGAAAAATGAAGCTGTTATAAGACCCAGGTCCCATCACACAATGCAACGCAGTCGAGGATAGGGTTTTCCCTTATAACAGCCAAAGAATGCTTGATACGTTTAAAACAAATCATTTGATACTATTATAAGTGCATAGTGTATAAAACACTTCAAATCATAAGTATCAATCATAGGCGGCATGAATGGCCCATAACACTATGTCGCCATATATAAGTTTACAATCAAAACCGCAAATGTCGTATTGGAAGTTGGGTTATCATTTATGGTATGAACCGAGGCTAGGGGCAAGATCCTCACCGATTCGAGACGCTCTAGCCCGTGTCTCAGGATCAGAGCTCGAGTGACCCTTGGAGCGACAGGGTCGGTCCACCGATGTGGATTAAAATTCCTGAACACTGCGTTTCCCCGCCCTTTGGGGCGTAAGCCTGGCCCGTCAGCCGACCAGAAGCATCGGCCGAAACCGATATCACGAGGCGCCTCGCTTTTCAGCAAGTAATATTAAGTAACATCCACATGAGTCAAACTCGTCAGCCAGTTCAAGCACTGACGCCACTCCTAACTAGAAAGAAACGCATGTCCTCCCAGAGGTCCGTCTCCCGTTTTTGATTCATACAGGGTGTGATACTCGCGAATCAACGTTACACAAAGCTACGCCACAAAGGCTGTGCTTCGATCATCAACCACAAGGCTTTGCTTTTCAACAGAAGCCTTGATCATTTGCATCTTAGCATGCCACACAGGCAATTCACTCCATGCGATTGATATCCATCAATATATAACCCCTGAGCTCGTACGTCTCAGAGAAGGGCGTTAAGCAAGAGAATAAATTCTCCGCCGCCAAACAGATATATATTTAATAGAGATCAATCACACGGACTAAAATCCAATGTCAGACACACAGTCCATTTACAAGTCCGTTCTGGGTCTGAACGAAACCGGAGGCACCTAGTACCCCGCATATCCATCGATCTCCAAGTACGTCTGGACGATCACTAACTGTTTCCATCTTCTTGGGTGTACAGCCCAATCAAGATCATCAGTAATTACCCAAACGACGTGAAGACCTCCGGTCTTCGACCATCGTCTTCATCTTCGACTTATCGTCGTATCAGTTATTCAGAATGGGATAAACCCGGTCTTTCCGAATAACTCGCGTATATTTTAAATAAGTGTTACACAAACACAACATACGCCTCATTCCAATTCATTAGTCACTAATCGTAAATTAATCAAGAGAATAATTCCCCAAATATTAACCCCGAAGGCCGAAACCAACATCAGATCAATACCCAGAAAACCATTCTGCTTGGCCAACCGACAGTTAGTTTCTAAATTTCACATTCATAGGGAAAGGTTCCCATTAATTTTATCCAAGATAAATTTCTTGAATTTATTCTCTAATCTTCTTTTGAATTTCGATTCAACTAGTCGGGATTAACGAAACTTACCGAAGGAATCATTTGTTTTAATTTCCCAATCCCAACCTATTTATCCCATGAAGTAAAACTGGTAATACTTCATATCTAACACCACAATGTTATCGGTAAATTCAATTACCATTTCACGTTCAAATCTAATTAAAGATTTAACTATCGCCTGGAGTAAAACTGGTGATACTCCATTCTCGATCATTTCAATCTAATTAAAGATTCATTAAAACTCCACTTAGTTTTAATCGTTAACTGGGTTAAAGAATCAGTGTCATTTAAAACACGGTTCACGATAAACCCAAAGTCACATTCATTAACTATCGGGTTAAAGAACGAGTGTTATTTAAAACACTGTTCACGATAAACCCAAAAATCAATATCAATTCAATTCCAATTAAACATTATTTAATTGGTACTCTTCATTAAATCTGAATAAAAAGATTTAATCTTTTCTCAACTGGGTTCAAGAACAGTGTTAGTGAAGACACCATTCACGACAAACCCAAATCACATTCGATATTCAATACAAGGCTCTGAATAGAAAATATATCGGCCTATATTCAATATCAAATTCTACGATCAACAAATGTCGTATTGTAAATAACGATATAAATATATATCTTTCAAATTTCCATAACAACACCTGTATAATCACGAATTCCAACATCGAAATATTCCGAAGACAATTTCGATTCAAATCCACTCCAATGCAATCATTGGATATTTTGGTTATTTTCAAAACCCTTTTTAAATTCAATTTATTTATTTAAAAATAAATAGAATTATATTTCTAGTTCAAAACTAGTTCATTTCGATAAAAATCTATTTTTATCTTTTCAAATATGGAGTTTTTCATCCCAAATCTTCACAAATCATTTCTTATGATTTTACACAAATTATTACTATTTTTAATAATTTTATCAAGGCCCGTACAGTCGATTTCCATCAATGGCCATCGAACTGCACTTACAGCGACCTTTTTCAAATTTGATTTGGACATAATTCCAAATCCAACCGTTAGATTTCAAATTTCTAATATTCGTTAGAAAGCTCTTTTCGATACGAACCCAACGGTTCCGGTTTCAGGAGAATCCGACGGTCGGATCTCCCGTAATGTCCGTTTGAAATAAATGGTCGAAATTCACGAACTGCCGCGGCGCGGCGCGTTCTATTCAGGCAATTATATTATATATATAATATATATAATATATATTTCGTCGATTTCTATTTAAAACGAATTATATAAATAGTTTTAAAATTCGTTTCAAAAGCAACTTCAACTTCCATTTCAATTCAAATCAAAGTTGAATTCTTCTTTATAAATTCGTTTTAAAATTCATTTCTATTCAATTCAAATTTCAATTCAATTTGAATTCGTTTTCAATTCATTTCGAAATCGTTTTCAATTCAATTCATTTCGAAATCGTTATATATTCAATTCATTTCGAAATCGTTATATATTCAATTCATTTCGAAATCGTTTTCAATTCAATTCGAAATCGTTATAAAATCGATATAAATATCGTTCACGTCAAAATGGCGTCAATCTAATCAACACGGCTTCATAAATTTCTATTTTCGAATATTCTATTTTAAATATTTCTTTTTTTCAAAATAGTTATTATTATCAAAATATTTCGTTCAACACATGACCAATCTCAATGAATGAGTACTGTCAACACATGAACTTTTATTTTATATCGATAAAGGTGTAAATTTTATTACTAAAATATTTCGTTCAACACATGACCAATCTCAATGAATGAGTACTGTCAACACATGAACTTTTATTTTATAATATTCTTTATTTTCTGAATTGGAATGAGGCCCAATCAATTACCATATAATGTTAATTATATGGATTTTCATACAACACATGTATATAATAGCATTGAAAAATAATCAACCATCAACCAAAGTGCACTACACTGTATAAGCATCAAATATAGATATCTAACGCTTATAACAGCCTGTCAATCGATCGATCGACATATTTAATCAATCAGGATGAGTGAACTTCATATTTCATCCCAACACCCGTGTGGGGTTTCAAACAATCAAACAAATATCTTATTCGTGCAGTTGGGCGATGTGTAAAATTTATCGACCCAATCAATGTCCTTCAAATAGGTGTATATAAACAAACCGTCTAGTTTGTAAATGAATATTTTATTTATTCACATTCACGTTAAAAATTATATTTTTAACGATAAAACATTTTATTCTAACATATGAATTTTTATTCAGTTCATTATTTAAATAAAATGATATTTTCATTTTTCTAACATATTTTAGAAAATTTCGGTGGCATAACGGCACGATACTAGAAACGGGACGAGGCCTAGCCTTATCCCCGGTCTAGTGAAGGCCCACGCCATTCACACATCAATCAAACCAATCAGTTTCACCAAACAATTCAATTCAATCAAATAATCTAATTAATCTATGCAACCAAACAAACAAGTCCATGGTCTGTGGACGATTGTGTCGGGTGCTACTAAGCACCGTCTGCATCCTAGTATATATATATATATAACTAGAAAAGAAATTGAAAGGTGAGAAGTTCTCACAGAGGTTTCCACTCCGCCGTGCTTTGCTTTTGAACTGCTGAATATTCTGAATTTGCTTGAAATTCCAATGCAATTCTTTTCACGCTGTTCAAATAAAAAAATTATATTTTTACTGCTTCATTCAATAAATAAAAATCGTATTTTTATTTCATATATTTTTATAACGCTTCATCCTATATAAAAATTATATTTTTATATTTCTATTTCATGTATAAAGATCAAATCTTTACTATCTATATAATATAAAAATCGTATTTTTATTCTTTCTATAATATAAAAATCATATTTTTATTTTAACACTATATGGATAAAAATCAC
The DNA here is from genome assembly GCA_030737875.1 of Allium sativum. NCBI lineage: Eukaryota > Viridiplantae > Streptophyta > Magnoliopsida > Asparagales > Amaryllidaceae > Allium > Allium sativum. The sequence continues at coordinate 970,746,716 of CM060915.1, read as the reverse complement.
ATTTTTATCAATTCGCTATATTTATAAAAATCAATTTTTTATAGCGACATTCTTATTATAAAAATCAAACCTTCATAGCGCTAAAAATCCTATCTTTTTATTTTAAAAATCAATTCTTTTTCTATAATCAAAACTCTAACTATATAAAAACTGATTTAAGAAAGAAAAAAAAAATTGTACTATATAAAATAAAAACTGGTTTCTTCTATGTATTATATGCTTAAAAAACTAAAATTATTCTATGTATTATATATATTTGGAGCTGATTTTAAATCACTGTATATATATTTTTATATAAAATAAACTGAAATTAAAAAAGAAAACACTGCTATTAAAGAGAAAAGAAAAAAAAATGCTCACTGCAGAATTCATCTTCATCTTCTTCGTGGCGTCGAACTACCCTCTCGCCCTAGGGTTCAAGGCCGCCACCAACACAAGCTGCCGGAGTCGGATCTGGACCCACCACGATGAAGCCTGTCGTGCCCTCCTCCAACGCCGGGAGTGGCGTCCCCTTCGGCGGTCGACGGAGCCCGGAAATCGAGCTTGAACAGAGCGACTTTGAGCGGAGAAATCGCTCGAGCCACATCACAATACCCGATCTAGCTTGTATGAATTAGAAGCTCTCATCTCCCTCTTTGATTTCCGCTTATTAAATTACAGAAATTTCTTGGAGGATTTATCAGAAAATGGCGAGGAAGTATTGGGCGTTTATCGCCGTCGGTTTTCTTCGGAGGTGGCTAAAGGGGTTTGACCGTGAGAAGGGAATGAGGCTTTGACTCTAGGGTTAGACTAATATATACATATTAATATATTTTTATTATTTAATTCTTTAAAGCGAAATTTTGCATTCGAACTCTAATTCAAACCTAATGACCGTCGCCCCTAGCTAATTACCCTCATTCCGAACACAAAGGGATATGTTTCGTAACCCAATTCGGCTGTTACGATTAGTTTTCATTTAAATTAACATTTAAATCATTATATTGAATTTTAAACGTACATTTCAATTTACTGGGGTTACATACTAACCAGAAAAATTCCAGAAAAATATTTTCTAGCTTCGTATTGACGATACGGTCCTAACAAAACTAGTTTCGTCGAATTCTGAGACCGTTGGAAAAATGGCCAATTTCCAGTCGATTAAAATCAACTGAAACTGGTCAAACGCGTTTTCCTTTGCCACGCTCACATATTGATTCGAAAAATTATGAAATTTGGAATCTAGCAATAATTTAACATCACGGACCCAACAAAACTGGTTTCGTCGAAATCCGAGGTCATTTGCAAAATGTCCATTTTTAAGGGCCTGAATTCCATAGCGACTATTCAGAATTTTAAACTGGACGGATCTTATCATTTCTAAAGTGAAATCTCAGTTTGTTAACTTCGTTAGAAAGATATTATCAATTAGATCCTAAGATTTTTGGTTTCACTAAAATCCGGATTGTTTTGCACCCGGTACATTCAATTGAAGTTTGAAATCGAATTATCGAACTACCGCGCCATTTTCAATTCTATTATATATTTATATATAATTATTTATATTCCAACGACGACGCGTATAATATATACGTTCGAATTCTATTAAAAATAAATTTTCTCGTCGACATTATTTAAAATAATTCATTTTAAATACTCAAAATTCGCTAAAATTGCCAAAATAAAAATTTTAAACTGGCCCAGATTTTCGGGTTGTTACAAGAGGCGAAAGAAAATGGGTCAGTCAAAAGGCTGGTAAGTCCTACCTACTATTGTACAACAACTAATAAAGTTAACTGTATATGTAAACAAGGATGAGTCATAGGATGATAACTGGCATGGTAAAAAGTCAACAAGATAGATCAAGTGTGGCACCGCATATACAAGGTTGAGGTTTGCATCAAGTGTACTAGTTCCACAAGTCATGTCAAGTGTAAACAAGAAGTGATCCCCAGGCCCAAGTTTGGCCCAACATCATGAATGACCTAAATCAAGGTCCAACTAGCACGGTCTAGTCGATCGGCTCCCTAAAGCCTAACTCGTCAAGTGTCGGTGTCTTACGGCCCAACTACGAAGTGTAGCTAAACTGTGCTAGGTCCACCCTAGGGTGTATCAAGCCCTAGGGTGTCAACCACTGACACAAACCAAGCACGCACATTTTAAACCTACTGGTGCTCGTGCCTGCTTTTTCAACTCCGGACCATGTGCACGACCATGGCCCGCCTGAACCTACACCGGCGCACCTACACAGCCGTCGTTTTGGTCGCTTACATGTCATCCCAGTAATCGTGCCCCACCCTAGCCTAGTCCCTAGGGTATCATGATACAACCAAGAGGGTTACTGGTGCAAAGGACCACGTAACTAGGGTTTCCTTAATGGGTTAAACGTGGTTAACCCAACTCATCCAAGTACCAAGTTGGTTAAGTGTACCCAAGGTTCATGACTTAACCCTACCAACCCATCATGTTTAATTGGTTAAGTATTCAAGCGGTCCATGACTTAACCCTACCATGTAGCATTAATTAATTTAATGCACCCAACCTCTCACATTAGACCTTGTTGTGGTTACTAGTTAGGCCGGGCGGGTCCGGGTAGGTTTACACCACAACTTAGTCTAACCTCGGGTTTCACGTGCAACATGACCAACTACTCACATTGGGTCCTATTGCTTGTAGCCACTAGTTAAGCCGGTCGGTTCCGGGTAGGTTTATGCTACAAGCTCAACCCAACCTCGAGTTGGCCATTCTCATGTTTTCTAAGTGTCATGTCCATCATGTTTCCAAAACACATTACAAGTTTTCAAGCAATTGGGTAGACCTAACTTAATAGGTAAATTCCCAATGGGTAGACCTAACTTAATAGGTAAATTCCCAAGCTTATGTTTTTATGTCTTTTAAGTTTACCCAACCCCAAACGCAACCCCATCGCTTACATATCGCAATAGCGCATAAAGGATAGAAAGAGGGAACTTGGCATAATCATGACATAAAGGTGTTGGAGCCACAAGTTAAACATGGTGGCATATGAGACAAAGATGTGATCATAAACTTGCATATCTTGTTATCAACTTGCAAAATATTCATAAGCATGCATAACATCATTTTAACTTGCATAGTGTTCATATGCATGCATAACATGGTTTCAACTTGCATAAGGTTCATATGCATGCATAACATGGTTTCAACTTGCATAAGGTTCATATGCATGCATAACATCAAACTTGGCAAATAGATGGAACATGGCCATAGATAGCATGGGATAAGGGCTAGTAACATGCATATAACATTATATGCATGTTAATACAAGGTTTATGAGAGTTTCAAAGTTGCATCATGCAACATTTCCAACCAAAGATCATATCTTTCTATGCATAAAGCCAAGGTAATGACTTTACTAATATGCATAGAGTAAGCTTATGCATAAAATCGTAAGATCAAAGCACATATCATGATTAACCCCAAACTCAACTTGCAACATAACATATTAACTTCATAGTTAAAATACAAGAGTAGAAATAGGCTTACGATGCTATGAAGACTAATCAATATCAATTTAGATTGAGACAAAGCCACTTAGTACTCTACAATCCCAAAATAAGCTCCTATGAAAACCCTTGTGAAAAGTCTTGGCTTTAAAGAGGAAAGGTTGAAACTTTGCCTTTGAATGAGGCTTAGAAACTCTCATGCAAGCTTAAATCACTCAAATAAACATGGAAACTCTCATATGCATGAAGGAAGAGATTATGACATGAGGGTGGAGGCCATGAGTGAGCATTTGGACATAGTTTAGTTATAGGATTGATTTATGAGTGTTTAGGGTAGGGTTAGGGTCCTTTTTATAGATGTTTAGGATAGTTTAGACCCTAGGATTAACCCTAATTCAGATCTGAGCCATTCAAAACCGTCACTAGCCCTAAGCCATGTCCAAGAAACAAGCCAGATGCACCCAGGCAGGTTGGTCGGACCAACCCTGTCGACAGGGGTGTCGACAGGGCTGTCGACACCAATCTGGGTGTGTCGACACCCAAGTCGACACGCCTGTCGACTTGGGTTGGTGGCGGGAAACTTTCCCGCCTACCCTGCCATGCGAAATTATTTGAATTTGAATCTGTTTTTAAACTTTGAATTTTCTGAAAACTTTGATGGGCCATAACTGGGCCATACGGACTCCGATTTTCGAAAACTCGGACTCTATTTCGCGTATTTTTCCGAGACGAACGCAATGGCATAGCCCGTTTCTCTTGATTCAGATTTTATTATTTAGTTCTGCCTTGTTTTGTGTTATATCATGTTATTAAAATACGGGTTATTAAGTTCTCCCCTCCTTAAAGGATTTCGTCCCCGAAATCTCCAAGTTAGGAAGAACGTGTCCTACCATCCATCATCCATCTACTCACCACATCATCCACGAGTAACCATTGTCCTTAACAATTTCTAAATGTTGTATGATCATATGCAAAGGTGTGTGTATATGTACTTATCTAATGCGAAAATCAGGCGGTTACTGATTCAGTACACCTCCTTAATGCAAAGTATGCTAGTGCAATGCGTCCATATGTATGCAAATTCCTAACCTAATTTTATAATTTCTACATGAGTGCACATAACATTCATCCATATGCAACATCCATGAGATAGCATAACAAGTTTCAGTCATGAATAAGTATAAGCACTCATGCATATGCAATATGAAAGTGTGTGAGCCGATCTTAGTGCCTAATGTGTATCATGCGTCCACGAGTATCCACTTGCAAACACTTGCAACCACTTGCAACCATCAAGCATAACATGTTTCAAATACATGTTTCATCCAAGGGGTTTCTACCTAAGGTTCTCATAACAAGATTGACGAAGTTACAAGATAAACAGGATAAACATGGATAGCAAAAGAAAGATATGCTAAAGAGGAAAAGAGATCGAGAATGTACCCTCAAAAAGAAAAGGATAAAGCCCAAGCATCTTCTCCTCTGTCTCCCAAGTTGCATCCTCTTCGGCTTCACTCCACTGAACCTTCACCAATTTGACCTCTCGATTCCTTAGCTTTCTGATCTCTGTTCCCAAGATACGAATCGGAGCTCTCCTCAAAGTTGCCTCTTTCTCTACCTCCATGTCTTCAAGAATGCTAGGTTCAACCACCTCAGCGGACTCATGTAGGCACTTTCGGAGATGCGAGACATGGAAGACATTATGCACTCCGGACAGCTTTTCGGGCAATTGCACTTTATAAGCCATCTTCCCAACTCTCTCTATGATAGGGAAGGGTCCTACGAATCTGGGTGCCAGCTTCCCTACTGCTCCGAAGCGAACCACATTACGCAAAGGAGAAACCTTCACGAAAACCATGTCTCCAACTTCGAACTCCAAATCTGTCCTTCGCTTATCAGCATAGGATTTCTGTCTATCTTGGGCCGCTTTCATCCGTCTTCTCACCAATTCAATTTTCTCAGATGTATCCCGTATCATATCGGGCCCAAGTAAAAGCTTATCTGTTGTCTCCCACCAACAAGATGGTGACCTACACGGCCTCCCATATAGAGCTTCAAATGGTGCCATCCCTATGCTAGCTTGATAGCTATTGTTGTAAGCAAACTCCACAAGAGGAAGGTGGTCTTCCCAAGTACCACCAAAATCAAGAACACAAAGCCTCAGAAGGTCTTCTAGCACTCTATTCACCCTTTCGGTTTGGCCGTCCGTCTGGGGGTGATAGGCTGTACTTAGATTCAACTGTGTACCCATCGCTTCCTGCAAGCTATTCCAGAATTGGCTAGTGAAGATTGGGTCACGATCGCTGACTATGCTAGAAGGAACCCCATGCAATCTCACTATTTCTCGAAGATAAACAGACGCCAGCCATGATGCAGTCCTTTTGCTTTTTACTGGGATAAAGTGAGCACTCTTCGTAAGTCGATCAACTATGACCCATATGCTCGTATTACCCTTTCTTGATCTAGGCAATCCATCCACAAAGTCCATAGAGATGCTCTCCCACTTCCATTGCGGGACCTCTAATGGATGTAATAGCCCACCTGGTTTCTTCGACTCAGCTTTCACCTGTTGGCACACCATGCACCTTGAAACATACTCTGCCACATCCTTCTTCATTCCAAGCCAAAAGAAAATGCGCTTCATATCCCTATACATCTTATGTCCACCAGGATGTATAGTCATCTTTGAGTGATGTGCTTCTTCGAGAACTTTATGCACCAAATCTCCCACTTGTGGAACGCAGAGTCTTCCATCACGCCTTAGCCAACCCTTGTCATCAACAGTATATCTAGCAAGGTGACTAGACGTCTCACCACGAATCAACCTATCCATGATCTCAACTATCTGTGGGTCTTCTTTCTGCGAAGCCCCTACTTGATCAAGAAGTGTGGGTCTAAGCTCGAGAGATGCTAACGACCCTGTCATCGACTCAACTGCTGTCGTGAAATCAAAGGTTGCTAGGAACTATAGGCTCTTCATCTCAACAAACAAGGGACTCAAAGCCAACCTTTTTCTGCTTAGTGCATCAGCCACAACATTACCCTTGCCAGGGGTATAAGCTATCTCGAAGTCATATGATGCCAAGAATTCCATCCACCTTTGCTGCCTAAGATTCAGATCTTTCTGCGAGAAGAGATACTTGAGTGATTTGTGATCAGTGTACAACTCAAACCTTTCGCCTAAAAGATAGTGGCGCCAGGACTTGAGTGCAAAGACAATCGCCGCTAACTCCAAGTCATGAGTGGGATAGTTCTTCTCATGAACTTTAAGTTGCCTACCCCCATAACATATCACTCTTCCCTCCTGCATCAGAACAGCACCTAACCCCGTGCCACATGCATCAGTATACACGGTAAACATCTTGCCTCCATCGGGTAATGCCAAAACTGGAGCTGTGGTAAGGGCCCTCTTGAGCCTTTGAAAAGCAAGCTCACACCCTAAGTCCCATGCAAAGACTAAGTTCTTCTTCGTCAATCTAGTGAGAGGGGCCGAAATCTTAGCGAAGTCCCTAATGAACTTCCTATAGTAGCCTGCCAGACTGAGAAAGCTTCGCACTTCGGTTGCATTCTTAGGAGTCTTCCAGTCTTGAACTGCAACCACTTTCCCGGGATCCACAGCTATACCCTGCTTAGAAACTATATGCCCAAGAAACCGGACTTCCTTTCTCCAAAAGTGGCATTTGGAGAACTTGGCTTTCAATTGATGGGCTCTAAGCGTATCCATCACTTCCTTGAGGTGCTTAGCATGTTCTTTTTCGTCTTTTGAGAAGATCAGAATATCATCTACGAAGACCACGACAAACTTGTTCAAGTACTCCCTGAACACCCTACTCATCAAGTCCACGAAATATGCGGGTGCATTAGTCAAGCCGAACGGCATGACAAGCCATTCGAAGAATCCATCTAGAGTTCTGAATGCAGTCTTGTCTATACTGTCTTCAGCTACCCTGAGCTGGTGGAATCCAGTAGCAAGATCAAGCTGAGAGAAAACAGAAGCACCGACAAGCTGGTCAAAGAGATCATCAATCCTCGGTAACGGGTGTCTGTTTTTCTTAGTCAGCTTATTCAACTCTCGATAGTCAACACAAAGTCGGAGAGAACCATCTGCCTTGGTAGCAAATACCACAAGCGCTCCCCATTCAGATATACTTCGTCTAATGAAGTTCTTCTCAAGCAACTCCTTCACTTGCTTACTTAGCTCCCGCCTTTCACGCGGAGCCATGTGCCGAATGGGCAAAGAAACCGGCTTTGCATTATCCACCAGATAAATGCGGAAATCTATCTCTCGCTTAGGGGGTAACCCCTTAACTTCTTCAAAAACATCAGGGTATTCTCGAACCACCCTTACAGATTGCAGATCATCGATAGACGAGTCAAGAGATTCAAGATAACATAGTATGACGGGATCTAGCGGGTTGCAAGAAATCTCTAGGGTATTACCAAGGCGAGTCATGAGTCTCACCACCCTATGCTCACAATCGAGAATGGCTCCATAGCGGGACAACCAATCCATGCCCATGATCAACCCGTATCCCGTGAACCCGAGAACATAAGCATCACACGAGAATTCTACGGTCAAGATAGAAATCCTCAAATCCATACAGATCATAGATAAATGGGCTGAACCCCCAATCGGATTTGAAACACTAACGGGATCCTCAACAAGACTAGTACTTAGGTGCAAACTTTCAACAACATCAGAAGAAATAAAGGTATGTGATGCGCCAGAATCAAACAAAGTGCGAATAGGAAAACCAGAAATATAAACAAGACTTTCCACAGAAATAGTACCTCGGTCCTGAACTGGAGCGGTGTTGAGAGCATGCACTTGCCCTCCAGATGAACCTGCACGCTGAGTCTGTCCATGCCCCTGCTTCTTAGGGCAATCCTTGCTAAAATGTCCCGTCTCTCCACAATGAAAGCATCCACCCAATTTCATTTTCTTCTTCCTACAGTCCTTGGCTACGTGCCCAACAATCCCACAGAAGTGGCACTTTCTTGTGTCCTTTGCCTTGTTCTTGTTGCCCTTGTTGTTCTTGTTGTTCTTGTTATTCTGATTACTCTGATTCCCTCCCCACTTGGAGTCTGTCTTCTTAGGCTGAGTCTCATTGGGCTTGACTTCTTTCTTCCCATTCTTATCCTCTCCCTGCAGCAATGCCATGTCTACTAGGCTCTCGAAAGTGGCCCCCATGGGTATGTGTGACATGGCTAGACCTTGTAATGGCTCATTTAACCCTCGTGCAAAACGTAGAGCCTTCTTCTCGGGAGTATTGACCATGTCCAAACCGAATCGGGCAAGCTGGTTGAACTTATTCACATACTCTCTCACTGTCATGTCTCCTTGCTTCAAGGCTATGAACTTCTCTAGTTGCAAATTTGCCTCTGCAGATGATAAAAACTTAAGCCCAAACCTTGCCCTAAAGTCGGCCCAGGTTTCTACGGGCCTAGTTGCATTGGTGACCTCCCACCAATAAGAAGCTTCCTCCTTTAGTAGCCAAACCGCCAACAGAACCTTTCTACGGTCCTCTATATCAAAGATGGCAAAGAGATCTTCGGTCTCCTTTAACCAATTTCTTGCTTCCACGAAAGTCTCTGTCCCAATAAAATTTCTGCCACCCATGGCCTTGAAGTCCTTGCAAACCTTGGCGAAATCGGCTTGTGGTTGCTGAGGAGGAGGAGGAGGGGGTGGAACCTCAGTGATAGTGGGAGTGGTTGCTGGACCTGCATTGTTGGCCCTTGCTTCCAAGTATCTCCGGAACCATCCGGGAATGGTGACTCCCTCAGGAAGATTGAGATCGGCCATGCTGAAAAAGGAAAAGATAGATTTAGAAGGAGGAAACGAAGGATAGTGCTTATGGCTCTTGGGGGATAGCCTTTCAAAATAAACTAGACTTTTCTTTGGAAAATACTTAATTGGTTTTGAAAATAGCTTTTTAAAAGTAACTTTAAAACCCTTTTTGCTCCAATCTCGGAAACCATATGCTCTGATACCAAATGTAACACCCCACCTCCGCCAGTGCCACTCTTGCAAGGATACTGACTTTGGAGGGGCGTTTAAACAAGGTAAACATGCATACAGATATCACAAGACAGAACATATACGGAAAAAAAACAGAGTAAGTATAGCAGCGGATAAAAACTAGCATATCAAAACCATAAGTCAAGTTACAACACAGTACTTAATTATTTTCCATAAACAAAGTCTAGAAACATAAAACTGGTAACTGAAAAGGAAAACATGAAGTAGCTATCCCCAAAGTAGAAAACCATAGCGAGCTCAAGTCCGAAGCATACATGAGCTATCCAAGAAAAGTAGCTAAGATCCAAGCTAAGTGCCGGTATTCCTGCCCTGTAAACCTGGGGGGGAAACGAAAGAAAAGAGGCGAAAGAAAATGGGTCAGTCAAAAGACTGGTAAGTCCTACCTACTATTGTACAACAACTAATAAAGTTAACTGTATATGTAAACAAGGATGAGTCATAGGATGATAACTGGCATGGTAAAAAGTCAACAAGATAGATCAAGTGTGGCACCGCATATACAAGGTTGAGGTTTGCACCAAGTGTACTAGTTCCACAAGTCATGTCAAGTGTAAACAAGAAGTGATCCCCAGGCCCAAGTTTGGCCCAACATCATGAATGACCTAAATCAAGGTCCAACTAGCACGGTCTAGTCGATCGGCTCCCTAAAGCCTAACTCGTCAAGTGTCGGTGTCTTACGGCCCAACTACGAAGTGTAGCTAAACTGTGCTAGGTCCACCCTAGGGTGTATCAAGCCCTAGGGTGTCAACCACTGACACAAACCAAGCACGCACAGTTTAAACCTACTGGTGCCCGTGCCTGCTTTTTCAACTCCGGACCATGTGCACGACCATGGCCCGCCTGAACCTACACCGGCGCACCTACACAGCCGTCGTTTTGGTCGCTTACATGTCATCCCAGTAATCGTGCCCCACCCTAGCCTAGTCCCTAGGGTATCATGATACAACCAAGAGGGTTACTGGTGCAAAGGACCACGTAACTAGGGTTTCCTTAATGGGTTAAACGTGGTTAACCCAACTCATCCATGTACCAAGTTGGTTAAGTGTACCCAAGGTTCATGACTTAACCCTACCAACCCATCGTGTTTAATTGGTTAAGTATTCAAGCGGTCCATGACTTAACCCTACCATGTGGCATTAATTAATTTAATGCACCCAACCTCTCACATTAGACCTTGTTGTGGTTACTAGTTAGGCCGGGCGGGTCCGGGTAGGTTTACACCACAACTTAGTCTAACCTCGGGTTTCACGTGCAACATGACCAACTACTCACATTGGGTCTTATTGCTTGTAGCCACTAGTTAAGCCGGTCGGTTCCGGGTAGGTTTATGCTACAAGCTCAACCCAACCTCGAGTTGGCCATTCTCATGTTTTCTAAGTGTCATGTCCATCATGTTTCCAAAACACATTACAAGTTTTCAAGCAATTGGGTAAACCTAACTTAATAGGTAAATTCCCAATGGGTAGACCTAACTTAATAGGTAAATTCCCAAGCTTATGTTTTTATGTCTTTTAAGTTTACCCAACCCCAAACGCAACCCCATCGCTTACATATCGCAATAGCGCATAAAGGATAGAAAGAGGGAACTTGGCATAATCATGACATAAAGGTGTTGGAGCCACAAGTTAAACATGGTGGCATATGAGACAAAGATGTGATCATAAACTTGCATATCTTGTTATCAACTTGCAAAATATTCATAAGCATGCATAACATCATTTTAACTTGCATAGTGTTCATATGCATGCATAACATGGTTTCAACTTGCATAAGGTTCATATGCATGCATAACATGGTTTCAACTTGCATAAGGTTCATATGCATGCATAACATCAAACTTGGCAAATAGATGGAACATGGCCATAGATAGCATGGGATAAGGGCTAGTAACATGCATATAACATTATATGCATGTTAATACAAGGTTTATGAGAGTTTCAAAGTTGCATCATGCAACATTTCCAACCAAAGATCATATCTTTCTATGCATAAAGCCAATGTAATGACTTTACTAATATGCATAGAGTAAGCTTATGCATAAAATCGTAAGATCAAAGCACATATCATGATTAACCCCAAACTCAACTTGCAACATAACATATTAACTTCATAGTTAAAATACAAGAGTAGAAATAGGCTTACGATGCTATGAAGACTAATCAATATCAATTTAGATTGAGACAAAGCCACTTAGTACTCTACAATCCCAAAATAAGCTCCTATGAAAACCCTTGTGAAAAATCTTGGCTTTAAAGAGGAAAGGTTGAAACTTTGCCTTTGAATGAGGCTTAGAAACTCTCATGCAAGCTTAAATCACTCAAATAAACATGGAAACTCTCATATGCATGACGGAAGAGATTATGACAAGAGGGTGGAGGCCATGAGTGAGCATTTGGACATAGTTTAGTTATAGGATTGATTTATGAGTGTTTAGGGTAGGGTTAGGGTCCTTTTTATAGATGTTTAGGATAGTTTAGACCCTAGGATTAACCCTAATTCAGATCTGAGCCATTCAAAACCGTCACTAGCCCTAAGCCATGTCCAAGAAACAAGCCAGATGCACCCAGGCAGGTTGGTCGGACCAACCCTGTCGACAGGGGTGTCGACAGGGGTGTCGACACCAATCTGGGTGTGTCGACACCCAAGTCGACACGCCTGTCGACTTGGGTTGGTGGCGGGAAACTTTCCCGCGTACCCTGCCATGCGAAATTATTTGAATTTGAATCTGTTTTTAAACTTTGAATTTTCTGAAAACTTTGACGGGCCATAACTGGGCCATACGGACTCCGATTTTCGAAAACTCGGACTCTATTTCGCGTATTTTTCCGAGACGAACGCAATGGCATAGCCCGTTTCCCTTGATTCAGAATTATTATTTAGTTCTGCCTTGTTTTGTGTTATATCATGTTATTAAAATGCGGGTTATTACACCAACTATGAAAAGGTATGGGACCACCTTCCGATCAGTGTACTCTAGAGAGGATACACCAGGGTTCAACAAGAACGTCTTGCAACCCGGCCACACATGACCGCACACTCATTTAGCTTGAATGTAGCGAATGTATCATCACCCGATAGATTTAAGGGCCCACTGTCCATCCGCGGAGATATAGAATCGAAAGAAGAACAAACAAGGAATTTCTCTAGATTGGTGATAATACACCCTGCTTGGGTATGGCACACCTAGCCATGCTGCTTCCCCGATTTCTGTCATTTCCCGGTTGATGAGGCTTGAGGCTACGATTATCTTCAGAGAACAACACACCAATCTTTGAATGCCACATCGTTAGACATTCGTCCATACAAGTCATCCAGGAATAGGATGAATCGAAGGCACTCTCCTACCACAACCTTACATAGGAATCACCCCACGGATCAGTAGCGAGTAGTCCTTGCAATCCGTAGATTCCAAGCACGACAGAATCACAAGTCATCATAACTCTGGTAGCTAGCCAGAGAAATTTAACGAGTTGTTCTTCCACTCATGAAGATCAACGGTCTTCAGTGATCCATCTTGACCATCTTCTGATATCTTCAACGCTTACGTATTTGTTGGTCGGAATGGTTTTCGAATATAATTCAATCCCGGTCTTTCCATACCAACATTCGTATTGGCCAGATTTGATAGTCGGTTATTTAACTATCAAATAAACAATCATTCGTCCATACAATAAGATGGATTTACTAGTTCAATATTCAGTGTCACTTGGCCACTTTTATTCATCACTAGTTAATCAAAACTCTTAAATCTTCAATAATTATCATGGAAATTTCCATATATTATTCGTCTTAAATAAGGGTTTTCAAAACCATACTTTTTACTTTGAAAACTTCAGTTTCGACCTCAAATATCTATATTTAATTTAAAATCATATCGATTACCTTTTAAAAACATCCTTCCAATGATATATTCGAGTCTTTGTTTTGTTATAAACAAGAGTCCTAATAAGTTGGTTCCAAACTCAGTTGGAGTTCATTTCAGTAACAATTCCTTTCTTAAATACTTCACTTTGAATCGAACTATTAAACCTAGCTTGCGCCTTCGATCTCAAATTCATTTTCCTTATACTTTCCGTCTTATGCTTTTTAAATCCCTTTTTATGGTTTTTCCTAAGTTTCTAAATCGGATTGTAACTTGTTTCATTTCTTAAGTTTTAATAAAACTCCAACACTTTAAATCCAAAGCACAAGATTTATCTCCTTTGATTATTATTAATTAATTATAATCCTTTTTGATATTATTAAAAATAGTTACTTCATTATTATCTTAATAATTAACCCTTCTTTAATGGTTGTTAAATTCATAATCAACTTTATTAAATAATTAACTCTTCAATATTTACTTTTTAGACTTGCTTAAATACTAGTATTTACCCCCATATGATTTATTTATAATTACTCATAAATAATAAAATAATTGATTTTCTCTTCATAAATATTTTATTCGAAATAACTCCTATAAATAGATTTAAAAATCTATTTCCATTAATAACCTTATTTCAATTAATTTACCAGATGATAAATCAACGTTTATAAAACAATGGATATTTCTTGGCCATCTGGTGTAATTACTTAACCAATATACTCCATTGGTTAATATCAAACAAATGTGTAATTTGGATCTATCCATCAATAATCAATCAGATTATAATATCAAATCAAGCGTCCAATTATTTATTTAATACATTTATATTATTATAAATGTAACCAATAAGGTAAGTTACCTAAATTGGAAATATAATCGTTAAAATAATGATGTAATTCGATTAAATAAACAAACGTTTAATTTAATCAATGCATATCTAATAATAACTAATATCCACGCAAACAGTCATCAAATCATCAATCACTAGCAAACATTGCACACAAATTAAAAACCCGGCTTATAGAAAATATAAGAGGGATAAATTGAGTGAGTTGAACTTGCCTGGGGTTTCCATTTGATGTCAGAATTGTTTTTTTAATTAAATTAAGCATACGTTTAATTTAATTAGATATTTCACTGCTTTCGGCTCCGTCTGTAACGACCCGACTTTCAATGACCTCGGAAGTCGTGTCGTCAATAAAGAAATAGTGATAGATAGAGAATACAACTAAATAAGAACATCATAATCTCACAGCAGAATTTAACAAAATATAATATCACTTAATATATTACATATCAGAGTCTGTTACATCATAGAATACTTCATCATAATACATTATACATGATTACGGGTCCAATACAACGTACAAACTTGATACTTAGATATAGATATAACTAATAAGCTTACTCCATGATTTCCAGTCCAAAATACTCCACCAGATTTCCATTGACTACCTGGATCACTTGTCTACTCATAACAATTGTTATGAGTACCCAAGAGTTTAGGAAAACACAGAAAAAATAAACTCTGGGTCAGTCAGGGGACTGGTGTGAGTAAACAATTTTAAAACAGTTCAAATGATCAATTCTTAAAACAGAACGGTTTATTCTCTTATGAGAACAGATTGATTTAACGTTCGAAAACCTTCTGAAAGAAAAGATAATAGTAAGACCAGCCCACACATAAATATGGATGATTTTTACCTTATTATAACCCAAAACATTTTTGATATCAAAATCATCTTATATTATAAGAGTTTGTATCAAATAAATAACCACCTAGAGGAACACTTGCATCTCACGCTCCACATATATATAATATAAAATCAAAAACCGCGGGCTCTTATTGGAGATTGGATTCCAACAGACAAGGTATGGGACCACCTGACGATCAGTGTACTATAGAGGGGATACACTGGGGTTCAGCAAGAAGGTCTTGCCACCCGGCCGCACATGACCGCCCACTCATTTAGCTTGAGTGTAGCGAATATATTACCACCCAACGGTTGTGATCAACAACCGCTACTGAATGCTGCAGCAGCGAAATATAGATGAGAAGACAAAACGGAATTTCTCTAGATAGTGGTATTACTCCCTGCTTGGGAATGACCCGCCTAGTCATGCTGCCTGCCTGATTTCTGTCTTTCCCTGGTTGTGAGGCTTGAGGTCACGTTATCTTCTAGAACACTTGTCCACCATTCGCTTTGAATGCCACATCGTCAAATCCGTAAATCACATATTGATTATACAAATACGCACTGGGTGTAAAATAAAGAGAAGTTACCTTTTCCCCACCAACTTGGTATATTTGTAAAAATCAACGGGCGTGACCGTTGGAAATACTCTGTCAGACATTCATCCATACAAGTTTTCCTGGGACTGGACAAACCAAAGACACTGTTTTATAAACAAAATAGCCCTTGCATATCTCCGTTTTTAGTTATCTTCAATAATCTCTGTCACGCGACGTATTGATCGAATCGAAGTGGAATATAATTCCGGACTCTTCGATCGATCAGCCTATGTCTTTTACTATCAGTCGATATTTAAGAACCGTTTTCAATATTCATTTGATCTCAACATTTCTTTAAAGAAATAATTATCAGTTTAAAATGAACTGGATTAAATATAATTCATTTTATATACCCTTATTTTATGAGCTCCAACAAATAGAATGACATATGCCTGCATTGTTTAAATCCAGACATCTGACTATTTTTTTATAGATGAACAACTGAAGCATGTGCGTCGCACACGGTAATTTATTCAATTTTGACTATCCTTTATAAGTGAACAACTAAAGCGTGTGCGTCGTACATGGTACTTTACTCTAAAATGTCATCTTGTTTATATGACATTTTATACCTTTTTCATACTTTGTAAATTATCTTTTTATTTCCAAATAAGTTAATAATTTAAGTTATATAAATTCTCTATTTTTATAATTTATATTTACTTTTCGATTTGCTTTAAAACTCGTCGAATCCTTTTAAAGCCTAGCTACTACAACCCATCTCCCTTCTCCTATTTTCTTTCGAAGGCCCAAGATACTTGGCCCATTTCTTTTTATTTACTTTTAATATATATATATTTATTTATTTTTATTTTTTTCATTTCTATTTTAAAAATTGTTTTATTTTGACCAAAAACTCGGCCCAAAAACTCTAGCCAAAGGCCTATGCGCACTTCTCTTTTGTTGTTGCGTTAGTTGTTATGTAATACTCCCACAATTATTCCTTTCCTTCCTGCATGGCTCAACTGACTCAAATTGTACATCCCTTGTTATCTCATCTACCCTTCACCTTATTTTGTTGCTAACCCTACATATTGAATCCCCTTTCCTAACAACATCAGTTCACTACCTTGGCGTGCTAAACACATACCCTATTGTGTAATTTGGGTATGTCAAACATTCAGTTGTTCATTCCCTCTAAATTACCAACATCCCATCCTGGCTTCTTTCCTCTGGTTACATGTTTCCGCCCCTTGACTACTGTCACACTTCTCTTCTTTTGTTTGCTAACCAACATGCTACTTCAAGGAGCTTAGTGAAATAACCTATGTCTTACTCACGTTTTGGGTAATTTTGAATGTTTCTTTATAAATTTAATCGGCTATTACTTTCATGGATTGACTACTACCTATCAGCTTAGCTCAAAATGTTGTGTAATGAAACAATGTTGTTTTTGCACAATTAGTTTTATACTTGTATTACAGCATATTATCTAGTAAGTTATTTCAGTTCCTTATATTTTGTTTCCATCCCTACTACATATTTTTTGGCAATCAGATTTCTTGTCATTACCACTCTTCTGCGCCTCTCTTAATCTTCTTTTTCCCCTATTACTACTTGCTTTAATCCATGCTTCAACCTTGCATTTTCTTGCTGATGTTTTGATTATTTAGTTCCTTATATTATTATTATTATTATTATTTTTTCTAAAACCTTTGGCAATTATACTACGCCCCTTCTTGTATTTGATTTTGTACCTGCGGCTATTCTAACTTCACCATACTGTTTTCAACATGCACAACATGTACAAGAAAGTGGCGTCCTCATTTCTCACTTACTAGGTCTAATTCGTTGCTACCCGAAACTGCCTCGCGCTGGATCACTCACATATCCAATACCCGGTCAATCTTCTTCCCATTTTCCTAATGCCACATAACAGAGTACCACACTCGAGTTTGGCAAAGTAAAATACATGATCACCATGTCCAAAACCTTTCCCTGGTAACTTTACTTCTCCTTCCCGTTATCCATTTCTCCCATTTGCACACTGTGCATGCTGCGCATGTACACAACCAAGACTTTGACTACTACAAAAAAAACATAATAATAGACACTTCTGTTTAAGGTTCGTAAATACACTACTTCATTCCGGTGACACCAACTAATACTATATGTACTGCTTTTACATATAGTTTATTGAGAACGAACCATAAAGGCCTAAATGGTGTTAATACTAATTTCAGTTTATATTCACTTGTGGGATCTGATCATCTAGTTTATTACATATGTTTGAGTCCTTATGCATAAATACATAACATATTATAATTAAAAAATTTACCTAGTTTACATACAAATGGATAGCATTTCCTTAACAGGTATTAAATAACTCAAATAATTTTGTTTTAGGGTTGATTCAACAAATCATATGTGTATGTGTGAATAAACAAAACATCAAACAATTAATACTTAAGTAATGATTGAACAAGAATTTGTTACTCAAATTTTACTCCTAAATATCCTCTGTTTCCCTGTTCTTTAGATTTCAGGTTTTACATCCAAAATTTAATTTACCGATACATCATTTCGAGAGTATATTTTCATCCATATATATAATTTATTGCATAACCAGAAAAAGATTTTATATGGGGTGATTACTCACTATTTTCATGTTAAATCTTTTCCAGTTTGGGCATAGATGTATTGTCTAACTAAATAACTCATCAAACATACTTGCAGTTCTATCCTAACATGTAAATTCAATAATATTAAACAAGGAAGTTTACTCACCTTTTTCCTTTCCTCTATTCCTACAAGTCTGCTGCTGGTTTTATCCCTCAGTTCAGATGATTTTTGCGTGGAGAATATGGGAGCTTACAATGGTATTTATAGACAAATTTAAGTATTAAAATATTGGCTCATTAAATATTTGCACCCACTTTTACCCTATGCATTGAATACATGATTTTACAACACATTTAAGCCTCAGCCATCAGTTTTCCATTTCGATTTGATTTCTTCCAGAAACCACATGCTAGGTTGAATAAAAATATACCATATTATTGTACAATATGTACTTTGCTCGGTTTTCTAGAATTTTTATATCCTTTTCAATGGCCAAATCAATTGAATGAATGTTGCCGAAGTGTTTTAAAAATGGAAATGTTTTAACTTTGTTGACAATAGTATTTGCAGCATGATCTTTAAAGAAGATTTTACATAACACATCACATAAATATTTTGTACCCTTATGTTTAGAAATTAGTTTACAATATATGCCGCCATATCTTCAATTGATTTGAAACCATTTCAAATGTTTAATCGTCTTGAATAGTTAACCCCTTTTGTTGCCTTTATGCAGCAATATACTTCTTTTTATTATGGCATTTCAACATACAAATTGCGTTCATCAAAATACAATTTAGTTTTAGATAATTTATAGATATCCATACTGTATTAATGAGTTTTCACATATGTTTTATCCATCTCATAGCGTATACAAGTTTCTAATTTAAAGATAATCTAATTTCTTAAGTAATAGGGGATCATATTACCTTAACATATATACTCATTCAAGTTATATACATATGTTTTTACATTAGCAGTACACATAGGATTTGATTTAAGAGATTATGTTAATTCGTTAAGTAATGAAAATCATATTATTAACATATGCATTTTGTTATAAATGTATGTGCATGTTTCTAGTGTATAGTAATTTAGTTAAAGAATATATTAAGTATGAACCCAAATATATATATGCATATCGCCATATACATTTGTATATCCATATATATACAAGAATATGCTTACACACAAGTTTTAAGTCTTGTTTTCTAATCTATTTTAATTTAATTAACTCAATGTTTATTACTAAATAAAGTCGATTAAAAAGCGGGATGTTACAATCCACCCCCCTTAAAAGAATTTCGTCCCCAAAATTAAAGAATAACAAGTAGATTTCAGTTTTAATTGCAGTAAAATACATACTTTTGTAACTACCTATCACACCTTCCAAATAAACCCTTTAATTAATTAATTAATTAATTAGAAGTCAAAATACGATTTTCGTTCCAAAGAATCCCAATTCAAAATGAATCTTATAAATCCAATTCAAGTTTAAAATTTTAGATTACAAACTACCATGTCATGACAAGTTCGTTTTTAATACAATTAATGCTCTAAAACTTTATTAATTACTCTTGATACTTTCAATTTAACTCTAACTAACTTATCCTGGGTCTGACCTTAATCATTTGACTCATCCCATTGGTTGTCGTCGTTGTCCTACTTGCTCCTCGGCCCCTTCTTCCACGAGAACTCATTCTCAACTATTTGAATATAATAGTTTAATAATCACAACTTGATCAGAGGATATTTTTAAAGATTACTTAAGCTATAACTTGGGTTGATCTATACTAAGTATATATATTATAATTTAATATAATAGTTAAAAATATGCTCTTTCAATGCTCACCTAGAGCCTAGGTATTCGGTAAACCATATGCTCTGATACCAACTGTAACGACCTGACTTTCGATGACCTCAGAAGTCGTGTCGTTAATAAAGAAATAGAGATAGATAGAGAATACAAATAAACAAGAACACCAGAATCTCACAGCGGAATTTAACAAAATATAATATCACTTAATATATTACATATCAGAGTCTGATACATCATAGAATACTTCATCATAATACATTATACATGATTACGGGCCCAATACAACGTACAAACTTGATACTTAGATAGAGATATAACTAATAAGCTGACTCCATGATTTCCAGTCCAAAATACTCCGTTAGATTTCCATTGACTACCTGGATCAATTGTCTACTCATAACAATTGTTATGAGTACCTAAGAGTTTAGGAAAACACAGAAAATTAAACTCTGGGTCAGTCAGGGGACAGGCGTGAGTAAACAATTTTAAAATAGTTCATATGATCAATTCTTAACACAGAACGGGTTGTTCTCTTATGAGAACAGATTGATTTAACATTCGAAAACCATCCGAAAGAAAAGATAATAGTAAGACCAGTCCACACATAAACATGGACGGTTTTTACCTTACTATAACCCAAAACATTTTTGATATCAAAACCATCTGATATTATAATAGTTTTTATCAAGTAAATAACCATCTAGCGGAACGCTTGCATCTCACCTCCACATATATATAATATAAAATCAAAAATCGCAGGCTCTTATTATAGATTGGATTCCAGCAGACAAGGTATGGGACCACCTGCCGATCATTGTACTCTAGAGGGGATACACTGGGGTTCAACAAGAGTGTCTTGCAACCTGGCCACACAAGACCGCCCACTCATTTAGCTTGAGCATAGAAAATATATTACCAACCCACGGTTGTGATCAACAACCGCTACCAAATGCTGCAGCAGCGAAATATAGATGAGAAGACAAAAAGGAATTTCTCTAGATAGTGGTAATACACCTTGCTTGGGAATTACCCACTTTGTCATGTTGCCTGCCCGTTGTCTTTTCCTGGTTGTGAGGCTTGAGTTCACGTAATCTTCTAGAACAACTTTCCACCATTCACTTTGAATGTCACATCGTCAAATCCATAAATTACATATTGATTGTACAAATACACTCTGGGCGTAAAATAAAGGGAAGTTACCTTCTCCCCACAAACTTAGTGTATTCGTAAAAATCAACAGGCGTGACCGTTGGAAATACTCTATCAGACATTCGTCCATACAAGTTGTCCTGAGACTGGACAAACCAAAAACACTATTTATAAACAAAATAGCCCTTGCATATCTCCGTTTTCAGTTATCTTCAATAATCTCTGACATGCGACATATAGATCGAATCGAAGTGGAATATAATTTCGGACTCTTCGATCGATCTGTGTATGTCTTTTACTACCAGTCGATATTTAAGAACCATTTTCAATATTCATTTGATCTCAACATTTCTTTAAAGAAATAATTATTAGTTTAAAATGAACTAGATTAAATATAATTCATTTTATATACCCTTTATTTTTTGAACTCCAATAAGCAGAATGATATATGCCTGCATTGTTTAAATCCAGACATTTGACTATTTTTTTATAAATGAACAACTGAAGCATGTGCGTCACACACGGTAATTTATTCAATTTTGACTATCCTTTATAAGTGAACAACTAAAGCGTGTGCGTCGCACACGGTACTCTACTCTAAAATATCAACTTGTTTATACGACATTTTACACCTTTGTCATACTTTGTAAATTATCTTTTTATTTCCAAATAAGTTAATAATTTAAGTTATATAAATTCTCTATTTTTATAATTTATATTTTCTTTTTGATTTGCTTGAAAACTCGTCGAATCCTTTTAAAGCCTAGCTACTACAACCCATCTCCCTTCTCCTATTTTCTTTCGAAGGCCCAAGATACTTGGCCCATTTCTTTTTATTTACTTTCAATATATATATATATATATATATATATATATATATTATTTTATTTTTTTCATTTCTATTTTAAAGCTTGTTTTATTTTGACCAAAAACCCGGCCCAAAAACTCTAGCCAAAGGCCCATGCGCACTTCCCTTTTGTTGTTGCGTTAGCTGTTATGTACTACTCCCATAATTATTCATTTCCTTCCTGCATGGCTCAACTGACTCAAATTGTACGTCCTTTGTTATCTCATTTTCCCTTCACCTTATTTTGCTGCTAACCCTACATATTGAATCCCCTTTCCTAACAACACCAGTTCACTACCTTGGCGTGCTAAACACATACCCTATTGTGTAATTTGGGTATGTCAAACATTCAGTTGTTCATTCCCTCTAAAATACCAACTTCCTACCCTGACTTCTCTCCACTGGTTATATGATTCTGCCCCTTGACTGTTGTCACACTTCTCTTCTTTTGTTTTCTAATCAACATGCTACTTCAAGGAGCTTAGTGAAATAAACTATGTCTTACTCACGTTTTGGGGAATTTCGAATGTTTCTTTATAAATTTAATCGGCTATTACTTTCATGGTATGACTATAGGCTATCAGCTTAGCTCAAACTGTTGTGTAATGAAACAATGTTGTTTATGCACAATCAGTTTAATACTCATATTACAGCATATTATCTAGTAAGTTATTTCAGTTCCTTATATTTTGTTTCCATCCCTACTACATATTTTTGGCAATCAAATTTCTTGCCGTTACCACTCTTCTGCGCCTCTCTTAATCTTCTCTTTCCCCTGCCACTACTTGCTTTAATCCATGCTTCTCCCTTACGTTTGCTTGTTGATGTATTGATTATTTAGTTCCTTATATTATTATTATTATTATTATCCTAAAACCTTGAAGGCTACAAAACCTTCGGCAATTATACTGCGCCCCTTCTTGTATTTGATTTTGTAGCTGTGGCTATTCTAGCTTCACCATATTGTTTTCAACATGCACAACATGTTTAGGAAAGTGGCGTCCTCATTTCTCACTTGCCAAGTCTAATTCTTTTCTAATCCAAACTGCCTCGCGCTGGATCATTCACATATCCAATACCCAATCAATATTCTTCCCATTTGCCAAATGCCACATAAAAGAGTACCACACTCGAGTTTGGCAAAGTAAAATACATGATCACCATGGCCAAAACCTTGCGCTGGTCACTCTACTTCTCCTTCCCATTTTCCATTTCTCCCATTTGCACACCGTGCATGCGGCGCATGTACATAGCCAAGACTTTGACTACCACAAAAAAACGTAATAATAGACACTTCTGTTTAAGGGTCGTAAATACATTACTTCATTCCGCTGACACCAACTAATACTATATGTAAAAATACATATAGTTGATTGAGAACAAACCATAAAGGCCTAAATGGTGTTAATACTAATTTTAGTTTACATTCACTTGTGGGATCTTATCATCTAGTTTATTACATATGTTTAGGTCCTTTAGCGTAAATACACAACATACTATAATTAAAAAAATTACCCAGTTTACATACAAATGGTTAGCATTTCCTTAACAGGTATTAAATAACTCAAATAATTTTGTTTTTGGGTTGATTCAACTAATCACATGCGAACGTGTGAATAAACAAAACATCAAACAATTAATATTTAAGTAATGATTGAACAACAATTTGTAACTCAAAGTTTACTTCTAATTATCCTCTGTTTCCTTACACTTTAGATTTCAGTTTCCATTTCAGGTTTTACATCCAAAATTTAATTTACTGATACATCATTTCGAGAGTATATTTGTGTCCATATATATAATTTATAGCATAACAAGAAACAGATTTTAAATGGGGTGATTACTCGCTATTTTCATGTTAAATCTTTTCCAGTTTTGGCATAGATGTATTGTCTAACTTAATAACTCATCAAACATACTTGCAGTTCTATCCTAACATATAAATTCAAAAATAATAAATAAGGAAGTTTACTTACCTTTTTCCTTTCCTCTGTTCCTAGAAGCATGCTGTTGGTTTTATCCCTCAGTTCAGATGATTTTTGCGTGGAGAATATGGGAGCTTACAGTGGTATTTATAGACAAATTTAAGTATTAAAATATTGCCTCATTAAAGGTTTTCACCCACTTTTACCTTACACATTGATACATGATTTTACAACACATTTAAGCCTCAGCCTTCAGTTTTCCATTTCAATTTGATTTCTTCCAGAAATCACATGCTAAGTTGAATAAAAATATACCGTATTATTGTACAATATGTACTTTGCTCAGTTTTCTAAAGTATTATATCCTTTCCAATGGCCAAATCAATTGATTGAATGTTGCCGAAGTGTTTTAAAGATGGAAATGTTTTAACTTTGTTGACAATAGTATTTGCATCATGATCTTTAAAGAAGATTTTACATAACACATCACATAAATATTTTGTACCCCTATGTTTAGAAATTAGTTTATAATATATGCCGCCATATCTTCATTTGATTTGAAACCATTTCAAATGTTTAATCATCTTAAATAGTTAACCCCTTTGTTGCCTTTATGCAGCAATATAATTGTTTTCATTGTGGCATTTCAACATACAAATTGCATTCATCAAAATATAATTTTGTTTAAGATAATTTATAGATATCCATACTATATTGATGAGTTCCATACTGTAATGATGAGTTTTCACATATGTTTTATCCATCTCATAGCATACACTAGTTTCTAATTTAAAGATAATCTAATTTCTCATGTAATAAGGGTTCATATTACCTTTACATATATACTAATACAAGTTATGTACATATGTTTTTACATAGCAGTACACATAGGATTTGATTTAAGAGATTATCATAATTCGTTAAGTAATGAAAATCATATTATTAACATATGCATTTTGTTATAAATGTATGTGCATGTTTCTAGTGTATAGGAATCTTGTTAAAGATTATATTAAGTACGAACCCATATATATATATATATATATATATATATATATATATATGCATGTCACCATATACATTTGTATATCCATATATATTCATGAATATGCTTATATGCAAGTTTTTAAGTCTTGTTTTCTAATCTATTTTAATTTAATTAACTAATTGTTTATTACTAAATAAAGTTGGTTAAAAAGCGGGACACTACACCGTCCGTTCCAACCCCAGAATATGGCGATCGTCGATACGGTTCTGGCAGCTTTTGTTTCATTGAATTCTGTTAATGTATGCACAAATTATACGAATTATAAGCTACGATTTTAATTAAAACAATTAACATTTTGATTAAAATTATTATTTAATGTTAATTATATGGTCAAATTAATTGAGTCGCTCACCATCTTCTAACTGCCTACTACTGTCCAAATCCATGCACCCATCATCACACTTCAATACACACCCTCCTGCCAATTCACTTGCATGTTTCCATCCTCAACGTTTTATTTTTATCCCCATCAATTTTTTTCTCCTCTTTAATAAAATATGGCCCAACATTTTTTTTCTTTTTTTCTTTTCATATTGTGATCCGAAAGCCCAAGCTCCCCTACCAACCCATGTAATAGTGTTTCTTCGTATGCTTCCTCATTCAACTAAAACAAGCTAGAAGAAATCTTTTCCAAAGCCGCCACTTAGAGCACAACCAACAATGGCTTGTTCAGTTACTAAACAAGCCACGGAGCAACCAGGTGTGGCTTGTTCACTCACCCGTGGCTGGTCTGTGGCTAGTTTTGAGCTCCTCCGTGGCTGGTTCACCCAACAGAGACTGGTTCTTATAACGGCAAACTGTTTGCCGTTATAAGATTATAACGGCAAACACTTTGCCGTTATAAGATTATAACGGCAAAGTGTTTGCCGTTATAATCTTATAACGGCAAACAGTTTGCCGTTATAATCACTAGCCGTTGCAACCCCAACGGCTAGTTCACTTCCTCCCTATAAACCACCCTATCTCCTTCTTCTTCCTCCTCCACACAACCACTCCACCTTCCCAACTTCTTCATCAACAAAATGTCTTCGTCTGCACCCAAGCGAAGCGGGAAAAAAACCATAAACAAGAAACTCATGTCCCAACCGCACTCGTCATCGTATGCGATGCAACGGTCAATCCAACAACAGCAATCGTTGCAGCCATCTCACGAATATGGCTACTCGCCGTATTCAAATTATCCATACCGTCCACCGTACCAACCGCTCGGTCCTCCTAATTTTCCTCCCATCCAATCGTCCGTCCCGCCACAGTTTTACCAACGACCGCCCGGGGTAGGCGTGTACGACGATCATTCGTCGTATATGTCAATGATGATGCAGACCGAGCAAAGTCAACAACCTCACCTAACTCCGCAACAGACCGAGGTTCGTGACCACGAAGCGATGCAAAATCTGCAAAGACAATTTTCGTATGGGTATGTCTCTCCTACTACCGAAGAAAATGTTGGGACTTCTACGGAGGAGGAGGAGGAAGATGCAAATGAGGAAGTAAATGTTACAAATTCTGAAGAATTGAATGAAGAATACGTTGCACCTATCAGTCCCGAATATAACCAAAAGAAGAAGAAGAAGGTGAAGTCTTTAAGGAGCATTTTCAGTAAACGACACCAAACCGAAGTTGAATCGGAGCCGAATCACGGAATAGAAGATATTGAGGATGATAATGCTGAAGGGGAAGATATACCAGCGGATGGAAGAAGAAAACAATGTAAGTTTACTTCCGAGCAGTACGTTTCACTTGCTAAATCGTGGATACGCATTTCACAAGACAGCATTGTTGGAAATAATATGAAAGGTGAGAAATTTTGGGAAAGAGTAGCAGAGTTCTACAATTCGTTGGAAGCGAGGAATAGAACATGGGCATCACTTAGAGGCGGTTATAGAGTTATGAATGCGCGTGTCAGAACTATCTTGCAATGCTGACAGCCTTGGAGAACAGACAGCAAAGCGGTGCTGCACCTTATGACGTTGTAAGTACCGTAGATTACTTTGAAAAATAACTTACTATACTATGATCGATTAGTTAGAAATGACATACGCTCATACAATATCCACTTTGTGTTACAGATTGAAGAGTCACGAAAGGCCTACCAGCAAAAGTATGGTCATCCATTTAAATTCCAAGACTGTTATGAGCTTCTATCTAGGTTGCCGAAGTGGAAGAACCCCAGCAACTTCATGTTTGAGCAGCAGAACAAAGCTAGAAGGATGAACTACTCTGATTCTAGTCCAGGAAGTGGCCCGAGTTCGCAAGAAAGAAACCCTTTATTTGGAAGTAGTGATGGACGACCTATCAGCAGATCCAAGGCAATTCAGCTGGAGCAACGAGGTGCAGAGTTTGCTAGATTTATGGAAACAATGGAGAGTTCATCTAAGGCAACAAAAGAGCATAGAGCTCGATTTTCGGTGGAAAGAAACCGTAGCGACGAAGATTTCCAAAAGGCAGTTAGGGATGATCGAGAGCTCCGCAGACAAGAACATGCGGAGAAACAAGCCATGGAAGAAAAGAAGCTGGAGGAGCAGAAAGCTTTGGCGCGAGAGAATAATTATGTTAAAATGATTACATGTGATTTTAGTAAGCTTACCCCTCTACAGCAAGAACTAGTAGCCGAGCAGATTGGAGAGTATAGAAAAAACAAAGGAAGCAGAAGCGGAAGCGTTAGTGGCTCGTATATGGACTAGCTATGTATGTTGGGTTAAGTTGTAATATGATTGTGAACTGTTTGTAGTATTTATGTGCTGGTGGGTGTTTATGTACTAGCTATATATGTTGGGGTGAGTTGTAATATGATTGTGACATGTTTCTAGTATTAATGTAGTAGTTGTTGTTTATGTACGAGCTGTATATGTTGGGTTGAGTTGAAATAATGATACAATCTACAATATGATTGGAAACCACATTTATTGACTCAAGTACGCACTGATAGATAGTTCAAATGATACATAGTACACGACTACACACTGATACATAGTTCTAGTACCAACTACTGATTCCGACTATTCCTTCCTTTACGCGCCCACAAATGTTCCACCAACTGGTCACGCAATTGGAAGTGTGCAGCTTGATCTTCAATGTGTTGAACCATATCAACATATTCTTCCATTGAGTTTACATCTTTATGGGGTTTTGCATTTGAGCCCGTAAACATGTCAGGATAATTAGACTTTTGATTCTTATATCCGCCTCTTTCAGACTCCACAATCATGTTATGTATTATTATACAAGCATACATGATTTCTGAAAGCACTCTTGCATCATGAAAACGAGTAGGATTTCGTAAAATATGAAATCGGGCTTGTAAAACACCAAACGTACGTTCGATGTCCTTTCTGTAGCTAGCTACTTTTTCAGTGAAATACCTTTCTTTATCATTTGATGGAACTTTGTACCCTTGCATCAAAGTTCTCCACTTTGGGTATATTCCATCGACTAGGTAGTACCCAGTTTTGTGTTCGATATTACCAAGTTTATATGAAACATCTGTTGACAATCCGTTAGCAAGTTCTGTGAAAAGATATGATTGTTTTAAAACATTTATATCATTCAATGAACCTGGGACTCCAAAAAAAGCATGCCAAACCCATAAATCGTCTGTTGCTACTGCTTCAAGGATCATTGATGGCACTTTCTTATGTCCGGTGAACATTCCTTTCCATCCCGTTGGGCAGTTTTTCCAAGCCCAATGCATGCAATCTAAACTTCCAATCATACCTGGAAATCCTCTGGCTTCTGCCCTGCGTAGTATCCTGGTTATATCGTTAGGTCCAGGCGTCCGTAGATATTCCTTCCCAAACTCTGCAACAACTGTTTTACAGAATTCTTTCAGACACTCTATTGCTGTTGATGCTGCGATTCTGAAATATTCATCCATTTGATCGCCAGATGTTCCATAGCTTAACATCCTCAACGCCGAGGTGATTTTGATGTGTGGTGAATGGCCGATTTCTTGTGCTCCATTCAGTCTATAAGTGAAATATGGATTTGACTGGTGAAGTTTAAGATATATTTTTGAGAAAATAGCCGGACTCATACGGTAATGACGGCGGAACAAATTTATATCAAAGGTTGGATTGTCGATGAAGTAATCCCTCATTAGTCTTTCATGTCCATCCTTGTAGTCTCTCTTATACCGTCGGTCAATCCGGCCATGCATGCTACCCCGATGGTTGCTAGTTGAGCCTTCAGCGAAATAATTGGAATACGCAACCATTGCGTGCTGTTCCAGCTCCTCCTCCGTCTCTTGCTCCACTTCTAGTTCGGAATTATCAGTTTGATTCTTCTTGTTTTTGTAGTAATGGTAGTATAGATTTGGATCCATTGCTTGCTTTTTTATAAGTTGAGTTTCGTTGTTATCTCTAAGCGTATCCGAACGAGAGATATATATAAGCAGGGATGGTAAACTAAATATCTCTGACATAGAGTACATGTAGGCAATAATGGGTGGCAATAATGGTTCCAACATGATGGTTCTGTCATTGAGTAGTCAATTCGGATAGTTGTTGTGATGTGAAAGGTTGGCACTAAATGGTTGGCAATAATGGTTCTGTCATTGAGTACTCAATTCGGACTGTTGTTGTGATGTGAAAGGTTGGCACTAATTGGTTGCCAATAATGGCTCTGTCATTGAGTAGTCAATTCGGCCAGTTGTTGTGATGTGAATTTTGGACATTTAAAATAGAATATTTTAAATAATATCGACGAGAAATTTATTTTGAATATAATTCGAACGTATATATTATATACGTCGTCGTTAGAATATAAATAATTATATATAATTATAAATAGAATTGAAAATGGCGCGGTAGTTCGATAATTCGATTTCAAACTTCAATTGAATGTACCGGGTGCAAAACAATATGGATTTTAGTGAAACCAAAAACATTAGGATCTAATCGAGAATATCTTTCCAACGAATCCGAAAAATCAAGATTTCATAGCGGGAATCAAAAGATATGTCCAATTGAAAATTCTTATGTTGAATTGTAAATGTTGGTCAGAATCAACCATAATAACACGAGAACCCTGTAAACCGTATTCAAGTATGTTGAATTGTAAATGTTGGTCGTACATTGTCCTTATAAGTACTCCATATATGATAATCCATCTCATACCTTCTACAGCTTCAAGCAGCACCGTTGTAGAGTAAAGGGAGAAAATTTATTTTCTTGTTTTCTTAAAGGTAACGTTTATTATCAACAAAATTCGTACTTCTAGTTACTCTACTAATTCTAATGATGCACAGGTTACATGGACAATTCAAAAATAAGTGATGAAGAAATGGGAAGGATTTTTGATGAGTACGAACGAAACTTAGTGAACGATAACGAAAAGGGTTTAGTTCATGATACACAAGTTGAAGAGGTGCCCGTCGCGATTCAGCATCGAGCGGTTACAGCTCCGCGTCCTTCTCCAGTAAATCAACGACCTAGTAATAGTGCTTGTAATAATTCTCCTACTCCAGATTTTTCGTCTAAGGATTTGCTGGCCCTCGTAAAATCCTATATTGAGGTTGAAAAGAGAGATGAGTTGCTAATGCAAAGTGGAGGGGGTTTAACATATGAAGAAAGATGGGCAATGATCACGAGGCTATACAACAACCATCGTTCCCGGCCCACTACACGAACATCGGTTGAAATCCAAATGGCTAATCGTCATTTTGCAGACGCTTGTGATCGGTACACAAAGATTATCGAAACTGTTGAAGACGAGAACATATTTAAAACAAATCAAGCAACATATGATTCTTGTTACCTTTTCGAGTATGGTGAGGAGTTCGTTGGTTACGAAGCGTATAAACTACGCTACAGTTGGTTGACCCGCTATGGAACTGAGTAGGCTTATGGTATTGTGATTTTATTGTTGTTTTACTGTCTATTTACTTTGCTGTTTGTGCGTAGAATATGGAGTTATATGTAAACCTTGTTATGTTGGCGTGCTGTTTAAGAATTTTGCATTTCTACACGAGAAGAGGGAAACCTTGTTCAACATCAAATTCAAACGTTATTACATTCCAAATAACTCTTACAGGAACTAGAACAACAGAAGATACCGGCTCTACACAAAAACATTCTCTACACATAAATACAGTGTCTACACATAACCAAATGTAGTCTCTACACAGAAACATAATCAAAACGTACACAAAATACATCGAAAGCACATAATAGCGGTAGTCAACAAATACAGAACGCATACTCAAACAATAGGAACATACAACTGATAACTGCGAAAACGTAAAACATCGAAAGTACATAATCATGGTAGTGAACAAATACAGAACGTCTACTCAAACAACAAGAACAGACAACTATCAACTAGGAATACGTAGAACAACAAAAGTACATAACAGTGGTAATACAACAAAAGTACATAACACTGGTACTCAAAAAATGCAGAATGTCTACTCCAACAGTAGGACCATACACCTGACAACTGCGAAAGTACATAAAAGTGATAGTAACTCACTCGTCCGAGTCATCTGAATGTGTACGTGGACGTGTGCGGCGCCGATGACGTCTCTCATGATCACCAACATCTGGAGGCTGACTGGACCCAACACTAGACCTATGGTGGTAATACATCTGCAAGTCCTGAAGTCTCTTGCGCTCTGCCTCAAGCTGGGCCTCTAAGTGCGCCTGCTGCTGTCGTGTCTCCTCTACAACACGACGTAGCTCACCATCATAGTAATCTAGGCTACGCCTATGCTCTATATAGCTCGTATGCCTAATCCCCATCTGCATATCATACAGATCATGATATGATACCTGTGTAGGATCCGGGTAATCGTGATGGGCCGGAGGATGAAACACGTCAACGTAACGATCCGGTCCAATGGTGGGCACTGCCATGGTCCATCCAAAATGACTGGCGGCCGCCACATGATCAGCTGCACGAAAACTCTGACTGGACTGGGTAACATCCTCGACAACAGGTGGACGTATGCCGTGTCGTATAGCAGATGACCCTACTAAATCAATCGATGCTGCATGCGTAATCGTATCTGAGGACCCGGTGAAAAATCTACGCCAGAAGGTAAGGTAACACTCCCCGATAATAACAAAGCTCTCAGCCGTCCACCAGCCTGCTGTCCTGGCTATATCTAGCTGCTCCGTCGGGTAAATCATACACCGATAAGTATGTGGGTGTGGATCATCCGGAATAGCATCGAAGTCATACAACTGTCTCCAGCACCTCTCACCAAGATACCAATAAGCACCTAGCGCCACAGGACAAGATATAAGTGGAAATCTCCGTCCGGCAAGCATCCTAGCAATCTGTATGATCTCAAGATCGATGGATGTACTCTGCTCAAATGGATGCCATAGAATCTGATCCCTATACATCCTCAGCTCAATCTGGTTATGGGCAACGGGAAACACATGGCGTGACTCATTATCTCTGGGCACCCGGTTGTCCGCAGTCCAAAAGCATATACGGGGGAAAAAGGTCGATGGGTCAGCAATACGGGTGATAAAATGAAAGTTCCTAGAGTACTCAAAGTACCAATACTGTAACAACTCCCAGAATCCAAATAAAGAAACCTGAGAATCAGTGATGGTGCACTGCATATCGAGACATCTGTATAGGTATGCAAGGATAGGTGTGCCCCAATCATATAAAATCGCCCCATCGGCATTTATCTCAGCCGCGACCGCAAAAAACCCCACAGGAACGCTACTGCTCGAAGAACTAAAGAAAAGGTTACCCATAAGGTATAACACAAATAATCGAGCAAGCTCCAAGTCATCATCAACAGAGTAGTGCTCGAGTATCCTGTCCATAGCCGCACGGATCGCGCTCACTCTAATAGCGCCTTCTGTCTGATACGACGTAGCAGAAACATCCAAATGAGGCAGTAGATCATGAACAAGTGCACGATCACGCCATCGACCATCGTCATAAGACAGTTGGGGATAAGCACTTACTCCAATGCTAATACCAGTAAGCATGGAGAAATCAAGCGGTGTAAGTCCTAACTCACCACAAGGAAAGTGAAATGTGTGGGTGGTTTTGTACCACCGTAGAGCAATGGCCGCACACAATTGGACATCGGCATTTATAACATGATTTATTCCTAAAATAGCAAATCGCACAATAAGATAAAATATGACTACTAAATTATCCACTTATTTCATTAAAAGGTCTATAATATTACCTAGAAAAAATTGAAATCCAAGAGCATGTAACAGTCCTGCGACCCCCTCCTTACCCGCCAAGTGTGCATGATAATATCTAAGTGTGGTCGCTAACGAACCACGTGGACGTATATTCCGCGACTGTTAACGGTTCAACAAAATGTTATACCATCTACCCAATATATAACACTCAAAGAATACTATGTAAATAATACTAAAAATACTTACAGCCAAACTCGACTGCGTGCTAACGTGTACTTCGTCATCTGGAAGAATGCGAAAGTTGGATAGCGCAGGAAGCTTCGCGGCGCTGAGGTTCATATCCACATAGCCATCGAGTTGGCCCTCTCTAGCGGCAACTGATCCAACACCCCTACGTGCCCTGCCTGCTCGTCCGCCTCTACGCCCGCCACGTCCCCGATGACCGCCTCCCTGTTGCACCTCTGCTTCTTCGTTCTCCATGTTTTCGGCGGCTACAAGTAAGTCTTCTATTCCGAGCACTGGCTGTTGGCCACTACCACCTTCACCACTCCCGCCGGCGCCACGATCGTCGCCGTGCATGAATTTTTTGGCGAAATTTTTTAGTAATCTAGCCATATTTTCGAACTAATATCTCACACAAGCTAGTTAATTTGGTTAAAAACTGACGGATTGGTGAATTGGTGGAGAAAATTGGGTGAAAAATGGGGGAGGGAAATGGGTTTTCGGGTTTGAAGAAGGAGAAGGAGAAATGGAGTTGAGGGGGTGGCGGCGAGGGTTTGGGGGGGGGACATTATAATGGCAAACACTTTGCCGTTATAATGTTATAACGGCAAAGTGTTTGCCGTTATAATATTACAACGGCAAAGACTTTGCCGTTGTAATATTTATAACGGCAATATCTTTGCCGTTGTATCCCCACTCCCCAACCAGTCCGTGGCTGGTTCTCCCCTTCTGGGTGCTCGGCTCGTTGGACCAGTTTCAGAACATGAGAGAGAATAACTGAACAGAACGGATGGTTGGTTATGGTCTTACACACTCCATGCTTCCAGATATTATATTGTCCCCTAGCCACCCTTTCACGCAGTGAAGCATGCCAACTCCCTCTCCTTCCAGTTTCTTTCTTTCAGACGCAAATCTCTCTTCTCCATATTTCTTTTCTACCTCTCCTGCTAGCTTCCTTCATGCACTATTGGTCCAAGCACAAAGGAAATACTTTTACCCAGTAAAGCTTCACCGATCTCCACTACTAAATTTCATCAACAAAACATCCATCGTCCCCATCACTATGCCGACGCCTTGCCTCCATTTCCGATGCCGGCTCCACCTTCCACTGCACTCCATCACTGCCATGTACATGCGTTCACGTTTTCCATCCAAACCTGTCTTCTGTACATAGAAAATTCCACCGATCTTGTAGCCATCCCCACTAGCCGTAACAGCACCACCCATACTTCAACAGCTCCTCCGCACCTTACTGTGCTCATATATGCTTCAACTCCCATTATTCAAGCTCCAGCACCATCTATACACGTTAAAACCCACCGCAACGTTCAACTACGTCTGACTCCACCACCGAGCCGCTGGACAACCCAGTGTACACCAACGCCATTTGCAATCGTCCTCGACCCCACTAGCACTGTGTTCCTCGACTGCCCTCACTCCTACCCGATGCCATTCACCACTCGATCGCCAATCTTGACTTTAAAATGTAAGGGTTCAGAGATAAATGTTTCAATTCGAGGAGGGGTTGGGTTCCAATTTTCATCTATTGGAAAAGTTTAGTTTGGTTTTGTGTTTGCTGCCAAAAGGAATGAGCACAGGGATGGTTTATAAAGAGGAGAAGACATGGTAGGTGAGATATTTTTCTCTTGCTGAAAACATGGAGAGGCCATCGTTTCAATTAATTAGTTGATGGCTTTACACGCTGCTAGAGTAAGGTAAGCTATAGGGTGCGTTCGCAATCGTTTCCTGGCACGCTAGATTTTGTTGTCGCGTCCGACGCGTCGGACGCGAGAACAAAATTCCACTGCCAAAAGGAACGATTGTTGAACGTTGGAAATTAGAGCGTTGGCGTCCGACGCGTCGGACGCCAACGGTCTGATTTGCAACATTCCTTCCTCCCCTCTACATAAATTACCCCTCCACCCCTCTTCATCCACACTACATCAACCCAATTCTCTTCTAAAATTATCCACAACCGAATTCAAATAGCAATCAGGTTTTTTTCAGTTTGTTGTTCATATTTTTTTCGTTGTTTTTTTAATTTATTTCTAAAATATTTTGTTTTTCAATTTTCAGTATGGCAAATCGAAAATCTGCACATCACTGGTCGTTTACTGCAACTCAGATTATGCTGCAATGTTCTGTTGATGCATATGGTGCTTGTGGCAGCAACAAAAAAGGTGTGCATAAAGTGATTGCAGAAAAGTTCAATGATACCATAGAAATCATTCCGGACATCGTACCGATCGACGAAAGCAAAATCCGAAACAAATATGATAGTCTTCGACGGGATTGGATGAAATGGGATGCACTGATGAACAAGACTGGCGCGGGTTGGGATGCTTACAAAGGAACCGTCTCTGGAAGCGATGAATGGTGGGAAGATCGTGTTAAGGTCTGTAAATTTATTTTGTTACCATTCAGTTATTGTTAGTTTCTTACAATTTTCCCTCTTACATTTAGGAATTTGGATCGGATGTCTTGAAATATAAGAAACGTCCACTAGAAAACTTAGAGCTGATGCAACAATTATTTCGTGGGACGAATGCAACTGGTCAATCGTCGTACACTCCTGCTGCTACTGTACAACCGTCGTAGACTGGCACCCCGCCATCAACACAAACCACTTTTGACAGAACATGGGAATTCGCCGGGTTTTTTAATCCTTTGGATGACACGCAAAATAATCATATTCCAAACCTTGAATTCGCCATCAAATCCTCCTTTGCAACAAAATCCAATTAATCCACCAAATTATGAAGCTCCAACCCAAAATCCAATGAATCCGCCAACTCAAAATCTAATGAATCCGCCCAGTCAACAAACTTCACGCCAACATTTAAGAAGAAGACGTGGTGAAAGTGACGATAAAATGGCTATGCTAATTGACCTAATGACCGAGAGACAGATGAAAAAATCTCGCATGCATTCTGATAGTCCTAATACAGGTACGAGCGTGGAATCAACGGGAAGTACTAAATGCAAATACGGTAGCTCGCATGCAACGTCTTGGAGCAACGGGTGAGTTTGATGTTGCAGACGCACTATTATTTGTTTTGGACCCCAAAATAAATGATATGTTCGCTGCTCTACCGGATGAGGTAGCGAAAAGCTGGTTGATAAGAGGGCTTGCAGACAAATGCCACGAAAAAGAATACCAAACTTATCTGATAAATACCAACAAGTAGGAGGTTCATGTCATCGTGTTATTGTATTTCATTCGTATTTATGTTTGTTTTTTCTTTTGTGTAATGAAATGTAGTCGTTTTGTTTTTCGAAATTAGTACTCAATTAAATCAAAATAAATAATTTAACATATGAATACCTGCTCAAATACCCCGTTCGCCGCTAAAAACACATTCCCCGATCGCTATAGTACCCCGCTCAAATGCCCCGCTCAAATGCCCCGCTCGCGTTCGTTAAGAACGCACCCATAGTGTGATAGTTATAGGGTATGTGCATCTTTAAATTTTTATGGACTTAACAGGGTTTTGATTTTTTTTATTAGCATGGCAGGGCGTGCTGGGACATGGAATAGACAGAGTAGCTTGAATGGGTAATATAAGGTAGTTTATTTTTATTTTAGCACGTAACATTATTTAACGTTAACCGTTAAATCCGCACCGCTAAAAACCACTCCAAAATTCAACGAAAATAAATACACCCCTATATCTCAATGTTTCGGTCCCAACGATATTGATTTCATCGAAAGCGGACTCCATTTGCACAACGATGATATTTTTATCGGCAACCTCTAAATTTCGTCTACCGACAAAAGAACTCTGTTTGGCTCCAAACTGGAAATGTAGCAGTAATTATTTATACATTTTCTAATTAATATTTTCAACTAGTAAATATGAGTATCTGCCCGTGTTCGGAGCATGGACCTCATCCCAGTACATATATATATATAGCAGAATTTTCGTTGATCTCTCTAAATTCGTACTGATATTCACGAACTCCATTTTTTATAAATAAATTCGATATAAAATCCATTATATTTCCAATATAATATATAAAATCGATTTAAATATTCCAATTTAAATGGCAGAAAAATCTAGGATGTTACATTCTTACCCCTTAAAAGAATTTCGTCCCCGAAATTACAAGGTAAGAAGAATGATCCAAACCCAATTATTCTAAATTAATTATTCTTTAACTATCACCAAAACAAATTCAGACTCTTTAAAATTTTGAAAATTTCACCAGCACCTCCTCTGCATGGTTTGATCGGTACAATACAACTGCCACTCTGGGCCTTAACTTCTCCAAAAGAAGACCAAAAGCAAAATGGCTACCCAACTCTGGGGTATAAAAACCCATCACTCCAATCAATATATAATAAGGTTTACCTATTTGTTGGGCAACTCAATTTTTGATTACTAAGCAAATCAACTACTGATCTTCCAACTCCTTCCAATTCGTATTTCAATCTATGCAACCAGATCAACTCCCGTGGCCTTCTGAAATCTATACTTAACTTATGGACCTAAACTAGGCAACGTCCCTTCTTCCAAAAATGAAAGAACAAAAGAAGGCCACGCACGCAATTCTCAGCCAAAAACGTGTAAAGGGGAAATCCATGCAAATCGAAACAATAATCCTATAAGTTTTCTAACCTAACTAAGTTCATTTTCACTGGTCAAACACATTTCCGCCTCCTTCAGCTCTTAAACGTGAGAAGTCGGAAGTTATAAAAATCCAAAACAAATCCATGAAATTTCTATAAATCACAACTCGAACACCTTTGAAATAGTTGAGGGATTCTCTTCAAGCCTATACCAAATTTAGTGAGTGCGATATGAGTTTTCAACTGGCTTATTTTCCAACGAGCAACTAGGGTTGCTGATTTTTCACAATATGGGAAGCTTTTTCTTAATTCGATTTTTACGTCGGAGTTAGTGGTATGAAATACTATAGGTTTTGATTTTAAGGGATTTTATCAAAATAAAAAGAGTCGATGTCTTTGTTGGATGGCACAGCTTCGAGCTGAGAACGCAATGGCCATCGTGATTTTGGGTTTTGTAAAACTAAGATGGAGATGTCAAGATTTTACTGAGGGAATTAGTGGTGATTTTTGTCCGATTTTTAGTACGTTGTGGAAGGAGAACGGAGTGGAGGAATGTTTGGCGATGGTGGAGGATTACGTACAGGTTCACGGCAGGAAGAAGAAAAGAGAAACGCTGATGTCTGGGAGTGATCGAGTGTATTCAAGTGAGGATGGAGTGGAAGAGAATTTGGAAAGGAGTATATTGGTATCCTCTATTTGAATTTCAAAGAAGGGTTGAACGAGTTTCCAGGGGGAGATCGTGCATTATGGGCATGAGGAGGAGCACCGGTTTTGAAGAAGTCAGAAAGGGGAAGAAGGTATTTGCGCAATTGGACTTTTGAATGAATGATGGGCCACAAAAATTTGGTAAGGCCCAAGAAAATAAAAGGGGTTTAAGTTTAATTTAAATTAAAATCGTGAATTAGCTTGTTAATATCATAACTTGATCATAAAAAAACGAAATTTAGCGAAACAAGATCCGTTGGGATCGTATGGATGGTGGCTACACGCTGAAACTGACTGGGAGTGGATTGGAGCTCATTTGAATTTATGGCGTAATAAATTATTTGATTCAAATCAAACAACAGTTTATCGTTCTTTAACGATGAACTACCAAAGTGAGTAAAACTCACCAACTCTGAACAGTTATATTTCTATAACGTATTTTTAGAACTGATAATTATCTGTTAATTGCTGTGTGTTAATTGTTTGGTTGAATAGCTTATGTATTGGTTGAAATTATGGATAACGATATATATATATATCGTTAATCAAATATTGATTCTGTTGATCAGAATATTTCATATTGAAATGAAGTAGATGTTAATTATATTGTTTAACATCTGTGGATGCAGGGAAACAGGTCGGAGGAATCCAACTGGATTCCTCAACATTTATTTTACTGTTTTTCATATATTGTGATATATGATGTGATATACAATCTGTTGTTGATTGTGTGTGTTTGGATAATATTGATCAGTAATATATGGTATGTTAAATACCATAACAAATACTGGAACATGAAAAGGGAATTTTCAATGTTATATTGAAATTGAAATCTTTATGAAATCAAAGGATTTAATATAAAGGAATATTTATAAAATCAAAGGATTTTATAAAGGAAATTATTTGTAAAACAAATATAAAGGAAATTATTTGTAAAACAAAGATAAAGGAAAATATTTGTAAAACAAATATAGAAGGGAAATATTTGTAAAACAAAATAGAAAGAGGAATATTTGTAAAACAATTACAAATAAAATAGAAAGGGAAATATTTGTAAAACATTTACAAATAGAATTATAAAAGGAAAAGGATTTTATAAAAGGAAATAATTATAAAATCAAAGAGCTGAAAAGGGAATTATTTGTAAAAGAAATAAAAGGAAAATATTTGTAAAAGAAATAAAAGGAAAATATTTGTAAAAGAAATATAAAGGAAAATATTTGTAAAACAAATAGAAAGAGAAATATTTGTAAAACAATTTACAAATAGAAATAAAAAGGGAAATATTTGTAAAACATTTACAAATGGAATTGGAAAGGGAAATATTTGTAAAACATTTACAAATAGAATTTAAAAGGAAATATTTGTAAAGCATTTACAAATAGATTAAATAGAAATTTTATTTAGAAAATAAATAAAGTTATAAAAGGAAATATTTATTTAGGAAATAAATAGAATTATCAAAAGAGAATTATTTGATAAATAAATAGAATTGTATAAAAAGAGAGAAAAGAGAATTTTACACTAGGAAAGTTCAGACCCGTGCTTCGCACACGGGTATAACAGAATATGGATTTAAAGTGAATATTTAAGAGAAATTTGTTTTAACAGATAAAGTTAGAAGATTAATTTATAAATAAGGTTTTATAAATTAAGTAAAATATTTATCCATGGATAAATAAAATATATAAGTCAGGACTTATATAGAGAAGTAAGAATCGATTTCAACATCGATATTTGAAACTGGATATGGACATAGAGTTAATCAAAGGAGTCAATCAAAATGTGTTAATCAAAAGGAGTTAGACTTAATCAGTTAAAGTTAATCAGTTAGAGTTAATCAGTTAGAGTTAACCAGTTAGAGTTAATCGATTAGAGTTAAATCAAACTAAAGTTATTCGAATAGAGTTAATCGAACAAGAGTTAGTCGAATATTTGTTATATCGAATAGAGTTAATTGAACTAGAGTTAGTCGGATTTGAGTTATTCGAATATAGTTTATTCGAAGAAGGAGTTATCGAATAAGGTTATTCGAAGAAGAGAATTAATCGAATATAGTTTATTCGAATAGAGAAAGAAATAATCGAATATTAGTTATTCGAAAGGAGTCATCGAATATTATTTATTCGAAAGGAGTTATCGAATATTAGTTATTCGGAAGGAGTTATCGAATATTAGTTATTCGGAAGGATTTATCGAATATTAGTTATTCGGAAGGAGTTATCGAATATTAGTTATTCGGAAGGAGTTATTGAATATTAGTTATTCGGAAGGAGTTATCAAATATTAGTTATTCGAAAGGAGTTAATCGAATATTAGTTATTCGAAAGGAGTTAATCGAATATTAGTTATTCGAAAGGAGTTATCGAATATTAGTTATTCGAAAGGAGTTATCGAATATTAGTTATTCGAAAGGAGTTTTTCTTTGATAGTTAAATCACAGACTATCAAAGTTTTGACCATTTTTTCCGTCGTCAATATGGAGAGACCGGTTGGATTCTTATCCAAAGAACCACTCAGTATGGGCATTAGCGTTTCGAATCAAATAGATCGAAGACAAATTGAAGACGGAGTAAAGTGCAAGGGCTGTTGTATAAGACTTAGGTAGAGATTGCCTAGGATGGATGTACGGAATAGTGCCTTCAGTTTGTCCAGTCCCAGGACAACTTGAATGGACGAATGTCTGACAAAGTATATCTGTAGATCGCATATGGTGATTGTTTCAAACGTATTTACGTTGGTGGCGGAGGAATTCATTTCTCTTAGCTTATACCCGTGGTATTTTTGGGGAAATCAATTTGTGATTTAATGGGTATGACGATGTGGCATTCAAACTGAATGAATGAGTAATCTGTTGAAAGATACGTTATGACCTCCAGCCTCATCAACTGGGAAATAACAGAAATCGGGCAGGCAGCATGGCTAAGTGGTTCGCAACCAAGTAGGGTATATTGTCACCATCTAGAGAATATTCATATTTGTTACTTCTTTCAATTCTGTAACTCACGGGAATGGTTATGTTGGTTTACCAACTATAAGGTGGCAATATATTCGATACACTCAAGCGAAATGAGTGGTCGGTCATGTATGACCGAGTTGCAAGATGTTCTTGTTGAACTCCAGTGTATCGCTTCTAGAGTACACTGAGCGGAAGGTGGATCCATACCTTGTCATAGTTGGAATCCATTTCCCAAATAAGAGCCCGCGGTTTTGATTGTATATTATATATGTAGAACGTTAGATGCAAGCGTTTCTACTATATTGATATTACTTGTGTTAGACATTATTATAATATTAGAATAATATTGTTTTACAAATGATTTGGGTTATCGTAAGGTAAAAACCATCCGTGTTTATGTGTGGATCGGTCTTTCGATTATTCTTTCTTTTGAAAGGATTTTAAAAATTAAACAAATGATTTGAGTTTACTCACACCAGTCACATGACTGACCGAGAGTTTATTTTGTTTTGTTTTCCCAAAACTCTTGGTTTCCCAATTTTGTACGGGCAGTCAAGTAGTCGGGATTTACAGATACTTGAAGAGCTTGAGCAGGAGGCTTCAGAATTATATAGTTATGGTTATTTCCGCTGTGTTGTAAGTGTTGTGCTTTGGAAATGATATGTATATTCAAGTACAGATTTATGTTCAAAGTTATGTTATATATTATATGTTATTCGTTCCGCTGTGAGATTCGTGTTTACTGTGATGTTGTATGTTCTTCTTCTTCTTATATTCTAAGTTTCTATCTTATCTATTCTCACCCTCCAATTTCTTTCATGGACTATCCGGTATTTTCCGACGCTTGGAGAGTTGACATAGTGTTGTATGCCGATATCCAGGATTGCAAATCCCCGGGTCGTTACAGTTAAGGAATTTCCTTTATCTACAATTGGGTATGCCTCTAGAGGGAAAACCTGATAATCTGATATATCCATAGATTCTCTTCCAACAAAAGACTAGCCCACCTCTGCCATGCTTCTATAGAAATGCATCTTATAGTATTGAATACCTCATTTTCTGACAATAACCGACCTTTGATCGAGCATGCTCTTATCCATACACCACAACAAAATATGCTAGGGCTCCATACCATAGAACTTTATGTAGAAGGAAATGATAATACCTTTTTACCAGACGTGACCTGGATAGCCCTGCTGCATCCATCCTGTTTTGGTTATTTCCGATTTGTGAGGCTCAATAGAGGTAACGATCACTACAAGAAAATTCATCTTTGGTATCACACAAAAAACGCCACCGAAACTTACATTGGCGTTTCGATAAACTCCACGAGAAAACACACAACTAAAAGTCCATGATTTTTAGTTGCATTTAATTCAACGCCACTATAAATATATTTTTGGCAGAGCTTTTAACCGATACAAAAGTTATTTTTTGTAGTGTTTCGAAAATGCCACCGAAAAAATGCTCGTTTATTATGTTACTGTTTTTTGT
Organism: Allium sativum; assembly: GCA_030737875.1. Taxonomy (NCBI): domain Eukaryota; kingdom Viridiplantae; phylum Streptophyta; class Magnoliopsida; order Asparagales; family Amaryllidaceae; genus Allium; species Allium sativum. The sequence continues at coordinate 970,703,634 of CM060915.1, read as the reverse complement.
AATGTTTTTTCCACCACCGTTTGTTCCGATTTTATTTCATGATTCCATCTCTACCTTTGATTTTCGCCACTAATTCAATTTGTTCAAAACTCTAATACATAAACATACACATTTAAACATAACACATTAAACAACCACAAAATACATATACACATGCATATCTAAAGAAGTACAAAATACATAAATAGAAGTACTAACATAAACACAACTATGTCATAATAGAACAGTAGTGTAAAGACAAAAGGGTAACCATGCATTTACACAACCGAACTACCATAAACAATGTCATAATAGTATAGTAGCTAAAATATCATAAACAGCTGAAATAAGCAAAACATAATAAACAACCAAACTACCTAACAAATACCATAAACTAGTGTTGCTACTGTTGATTTCTTCAAAAATATTGACCTACCTGTAAACGATAGTAATCAACAATGGGACTCAAGTTATAATCAAGACTGAGAAAATAAGGACGGATAATAGTGACTGTAAACTTAGACTCGGTTTTGGTCTATCAATTCATGCTAAGAAATATTTGTGAGGTGAAGTCATGGTATCAATCTTATTATTATTTTATATAGTTAGAAATAGATCTCAATGCAACAACGGCAAATTATCTGTGAAGAGGCACACCTGAGCTTAGTTGCCTCGTTGACTATCTATGGAATAAGATCAAAGAAAAAAACATCCAAGTCACTACACTGTTTTAACTCTCAGAAGGACAATAAATCAAAGAATCATCCGATTTGCAAATTGAGATTTGGATTTACGTCTAATATAAAATAGGATTAATTGACACGAATAATCTGAAGTTTAACTCGTCCTCCCATATTAATCCCAAGTTTGCATTATTTAAAAATAATCCCAAGTTTAGGGGGTGCCTTCCCAAATTGATCGCACTAAACCATCAACTGGCTACAGTCGGTTTTTACTTTTTTACTTTACCAAATCTGACGTGGATTAATTGTTCTCCTTCCTTATTCAATCGTTCTTCTTCCTCATTGGACTTCATTTCTTTTTTGTGAGATTATTGCTCTCTATTTCGACTTCAATGAAAACTCAATCGTTGTCTTCTATTTCGAGTTCGTCAGGGGTGGCTGCGGCAAGTAACAAGTGCCATCACAAAATTCCAGCAAGGCTCAGGACTGCGAAGGTTGGCGCAAATGCGGGGAAGAAATTTTTTGGTTGTTCCATGTGGCCTGCGAGTATAAATTAGGGTTTTTTTTGTTGCATTTTTGTGATTGACGATTTGTGAATTGCTGATTTGGGAATTCCTGATTTGGTAAGCGAATTTGGGAATTGCTAATGTTGATTGATGACTGGAGAATTTTTGGTAATAATAATTGCAGAATGGCGATTATGGGTATTTTTTGTGGTACGACGAAGTTTGGGGAAGCAATAACAATGCTGAATTGAGTGATTTGCATGTTAAATTGATGGAAAACGAAAGGACTATATCGCAGCTACTTATGGAGAGGAAGAACTTTGAAGACAAGCTGTGGAAACAAAAGCAAATGAGAGAAAAAGCAGATGATTTAGCGGCAGATTTGAGGAAAGAGTTGGCCTTAAAGAACGATGAATGCAGAAAACATGAGAAAGGGGAAAAATTCTTCGCAGCTGCATTAGCTATGTCGTGGATCATCGTTGGAATTGTTGTTTGTATAGCGATGGCTTATTTTGGGATGTACTTTAGGGGTTTGGAATTGTATGCATTGGCAGTGTAGTTTATGCAGTGATATGATGTAATGTTGTACTAGCTTTTTTTATGAATGTGTAATGATAATGTAGTGTTTTCATTGACAGTGTAATGTATGTTTTCACTGATATGCAAGCTGAAATGGAATGGACATAGCTTGCTAATATGATATGCAAGCTGAAATGCAATTTAGCATGCTGAAATGTGCTAATATTAGCATGTTGTAATGCATATATGCATGCTGAAATGCTGAAGTGCATATTAGCATAATGTTATGAAAACTGCGCCTTTGCGGAAGCGACCATGATCTTATTCGCCCAATTACTTAAAGATGATTTCTATGGAAACAAACACAGATATGAAATCACATGTGCAAACACAAGATATTCCACCCAACCACCCTCTTTATTGATTCACAAAAACAAATTTTGTTTACACAAAATGGATCAACAACCAAAAGTAAACAAATTACAAGAATCAATAACCTTATTGAGAAAGGAAAAGAATATCTAGATGAATACAACTCTTGTTGGAGGAGGAGAACACTAAAAAACGACGGCTAACCCTTGGATTAATTGGGAGGCACCAATCCTCTCTAGGGCACCAAGCCCTAGAGGCACACAGCCTCCACTCTATCTGGTCATACATTAATCCAACCCAATGTGCTGCTTTTATAGGAGAATAGAAGGCCTAGGAAAAATATCCAATTTTCCTCTTAGAGATATATTAGGAATATATCCCCTCAATACTTGCAGATAAGTCACAGAAAGACCGGGTCAAAATCCAGCAATAAATCCGCTCAAACGCCAAACTGCTCCTTCTAATCTTCTTTTTGTTGCTGCACCATCTCCTCTACCGCCAAGCACATCCACGCCTTATCTCTATCAACATATGTGATTTTATGTCACAAATCACAACAATCCACCTTGATATGAAATCACATCAACAACAAGTCAACCGACTTCCATGGACATGTGAAATCACCATCACAATGCTTCACCTTAATCTGAAATCATATCAACACTCCAACAATCACCAAACAAGTCATATAGCTCTTTTAATGGCACCTTCTCTCAATTAAACCAACCTCGATTTCCGGCAACGAGATACACCCCACATGTTCCGAATACAGAGACTCAATTGATTTCAAGGGCAATAATCACACCTAGTCGATTTGAAGGACTACGACCACACCTCAATTACAAATACAACTTACCGCCTGCAAAAGATGCATCTACCACCTGAGCTGCACCGTGCATCAACCAACGGTCTAAAAGTGCTTGTAATTCCACAATGACACCCGTCTACCACTTGATCTGATCTCCTTCCTCGATCACTCTTGATCCCTCGAGCATCATCAACGTGAAGACCCCTGTCGAAAACATGAACCGAATCACCAAGATATAGGCAAATCAAACCAATTGCCAACATCTTCGTCTTCTTCCATCTTCCTCCATCCACATCCGAGGGCTCCTCTTCATCTCCATCAACCAAACAATTGAGGCCTTCAAATCCCCAATCAAAATTAGTCATCACCAACAGCGCCACCATATCCAACGTCAAAAAAAAATCGATTTTTTTTTGAACAAAAAATCGATTTTTTCCGAATAAAAATCAAATTTTCCAATCCAAAATCACTCTAAGTTTTGCGATGATCTAGCTCTGATACCAACTGTTATGAAAACTGCGCCTTTGCGGAAGCGACCATGATCTTATTCACCCAATTACTTAAAGATGATTTCTATGGAAACAAACAAAGATATGAAATCACATGTGCAAACACAAGATATTCCACTCAACTGCCCTCTTTATTGATTCACAAAAACAAATTTTGTTTACACAAAATGGATCAACAACCAAAAGTAAACAAATTACAAGAATCAATAACCTTATTGAGAAAGGGAAAGAATATCTAGATGACTACACCTCTTGTTGGAGGAGGAGAACAATGAAAAACGACGGCTAACCCTTGGATTAACTGGGAGGCACCAATCCTCTCTAGGGCATCAAGCCCTAGAGGCACACAGCCTCCACTCTATCCGGTCATACATTAATCCAACCCAATGTGCTGCTTTTATAGGAGAATAGAAGGCCTAGGAAAAATATCCAATTTTCCTCTTAGAGATATATTAGGAATATATCCTCTCAATACTTGCAGATAAGTCACAGAAAGACCAGGTCAAAATCCAGCAATAAATCCGCTCAAACGCCAAACCCTTCTAACCTTCTTTTTGTTGTTGTACCATCTCCTCTACCGCCAAGCACATCCATGCCTCATCTCTATCAACATATATGATTTTATGTCACAAATCACAACACATAATGCATATATGCATGCCGAAATGCATGTTGATGTGCATGCTTATATGCATGATTATATGCATGCTGATATTGTGAAGAAAAATAAGTACAGTAACATGAACATTTGCAGAGAAACGAGTACATGTCTCAACAAGTAACAATAACAATACACCGTAGTGCATTAACATGAACAATTGTAGAGAAACGATAACAATACAACAGTACATTAACATGAACATTTGCACAGAAAAGATAACACACACATAACATTACAAACCAGTACAATAACAGTACCCATAACATTACAAAACCAGTCATGTAACAATACACATAACATAACGAACCAAAAATTAACATTACAAACCAGTCATGCAAAAGTACGACAAAAGATCAAGTTTGTGGGCTACTTGACATTACATAACAAATCAGTCGTGCAACAAAACCAAAAATTAACATTGTATAACAAACCAACGGTCTATGGAAGATCAAGTTGGTGGGTTATTTGACGACGCCTGTGTAGGTAACACAAACTGATCTTGAACTTGTATACTCGAGATCTGAAACAATGAAAACAATGTATGAATGTATGATATAAGAGCACAATACATACAACGGTGCGTTGAATTAGCTTAATAACTTACCTTTCTTATTTGAGAACCATCAGACCTTATGTACACCCCATCGCCATGAAACTTTGCAAATGCACCTTGACTCGATCGTTTACCTCCTCTTGATCCTCTGTCACCTCTGATCACCCTACCTCCTCTTCCAGTCCTTGCAGGCTTAGCTGTCACTTGGCTTTGGTTCGCTTCACTTGAAAGAAAGCTGATTGCACCACCGGTATCGTTCTTTCTTGGCCTTCCTCTTGATCTTTTTGGCTGTGCCTCATTCTGTCTCAACCTGTCAGGACATTTCGTTTTTGTATGCTCACTAGACTTGCAAACACTACATGTTAGCATCATTCCATGAGCTGTCAATCGACCTTTCTTTTTTGGATCCTCGTGTGGGGCTTTCCTCCTATTCTTTCTCGGTCTGCCTGGCCCTATCTTAATTGAAGGTGGTTGAAGGGGGTGTCAATTCTTGGCCAGTGCCTTCCACCTTCACATGGAGGGATTGAACCACTGTATGCTTTAAGGTATGCATCCCTCGAATAACACTCATCAACAAATTGTTCTGTCTCCATACGCAAAAAGAAGATGCATGCCACTGCATGGCAGCATGGAATGCCACACAAATCCCACTTCTTGCATGTACATGTCTTCTGCTCTAGGTTGACCATGAGACTATCCATTTTGTGGGTGACTTGAAACAAGCGATCACTAGAAGGCATTACAACACAGTAAGCAGCTTCCGCTTTCTCTTTGTCTAATTTAGTCTGAATTCTAGGGCACAGTCTTGCATTGCTCTTCAACATTGCTTGTCTTTTTAGAACGAGTCGTTGCATAAGTGTTGATCTTATATTCTCCAACATGTATATAATATGTTTTGTCCTAGCTTGAATTATGTACCCATTGAATGTCTCTGCAAGGTTGCTAATGTTCACATCACACTTCGTGTCTGTTCTTAGAAAAGCTTTGCAAAAGTAACTCGGATTTGCTGCTTTGAAATCAACGACTGCAGCAGCGCTAACTTGCTCCATCTTTTCGAGAGCATCATCATAATCTGCTTTATTGTAAGCCCATGCCGCCTTCCAAAATAATATCTTCATTTCATCTCCTTTGTGGGTCTTGTGCCAATTAGCAAAGATGTGTCTAGCACAATGTTTGTGCTCTGCCTCGGACCTACTTTGTCCATTTTAACCCAAATCTGTTTTCAACATAGAATATCAATACGCAAATCGACTTGCCCTAGCTCTATTGAAATCGAATTCAAATACATAGTACAAAGAATTGAAATTACCTACCACAATCGAGAGAGCCAAATCAACGTGAAGAATCACACGTGGATCTGTGAAATTTTACAAGAAATGCAAAAGAGATGAAGTCGCAGTAAAGAAATGAATTTGGCAAAGTAAAAAGTAAAAACCGGCTGTATCCAGTTGATGGTTCAGTGGGATCAATTTGGCAAGACACCCCCTAAATTTGGGATTATTTTAAATAACGCAAACTTGGGATTAATATGGGCGGATGCGTTAAACTTCAGATTATTCGTGTCAGTTAATCCTAGAAAATAACATTTTCTTAAGTGTAATGTTGTTTTGAGTTACTTAGCACTATAAATTAACGGCTTCTTGTAGTCAACCTATTTTTAGTTTTTAACATTAGAAACATAGCTGACCAAAATGAAGAAAGATATTATAGTCTGCAAATTGAACCGCTGCAATGCTTGATCAATAAAGCAGTTGACAAACTCGTCTCATTATCTGTTTATTAAGCTTGAAACAAGGGATAGGTATTAATTTTCACTAACCTTTCTCTTTTTATCCACGCATTCTACGTACTCCACTTACTTGAGTATCGATACAATAAGAAGAGACCCAGTTTAATGATAGTGACCAAACAAGTGAGGCTTTATTTTTCACAGCAACCTTGATATATATATATATATATATATATCTTCAATTATGCCAACAAGCCAACACAAGTAGTGGAGTGCATGCACGCTCATCAAGCACGCACGCTAAACAGTAAACCCAGTAGCAAAATCACATGAAAGCTACAAACCCACCCACTGCCTGAAAATGAACATCTACTCGAACCAATTAAAACAGCATGCATCTACCATTGGGTCAACAAGCAACCGTATTAATTAGAAACGGGTGAAAGAGAAGAACTCTCTTCATGCACACTATGTTAGCGACTTTAGTTGTTGAGCGTTGGTTGTTGACACATCAACATGCACTTTTTTTAGTTTCTTGTTTGTTAGGTAATAAGCCCTGGTTTGCAGGCTGCAGATTTGTTTTGAGTTGTTCTTCCTTTATCTTAATCATAGGCCTTGTTTGTAATAGCTATACTAGTATAACCGAACGATGGAAAAACCGACGTTAAGTTTTAAGAAATTATAAGAACAACAAATGTTAATTTTCTTTTTAAATTATGAATTTAATTTTAAAAAAAATGTATTGTTTGCATAAAGAGCAAAAGCACAACATTTACCCCCCTCTCTTCATCTCTCATTTATTATAAATTAAGTTAGTGGAGAGAGAGAGAAATAGTGAACGGAGAGAGAAACAGAATATATAATGGAAATCAGGGGGACATTTAGGGGTGCTGCACTGTTTCGGATGTCATTGAACGATCGCCATTATATATATATATATATATATATATGACAAGCGTTCCGTTGCACCTCAAAAATGGAGCATTCCAAAAGCCCTTTGGTTTCCGCCTCTCATTTATATTAAAGAAGTGAGACAGTTAGTAAAAGGGGAGTTAATGAGAAATGAACGGTGGAAAGTGGAAGGCTAAGGGGGTGCTCACTATTTGGGGTGTCATTGAACTTGCCTATATATATATATATATATATATATATATATATATATATATAGGCAAGCGTTCTGTGACACCCCAAAAGCCTCCTGATTTCCACCTTTTATTTATATTAAAGAAAAAGAGTGGGAAGTGAGAGAGTTAGTTGAAGGAGAGAGAAGGAGAGTTAGTGGGAAATGAGTGGTGGAAAAGTGAGAGGCTAAAGGGATGCTCACTATTTGGGGTGTCATTGAACTTGTCTCATGTGTGTGTGTGTGTGTGTGTATATATATATATATATATATATATAATCTATTTAGACAAAAAATATAAACAAAATTGATCTTCACCGCTAGATTACCCCCTACAGAACAAAAAGATCTCGAGGCTTTGTATCTAATTTTGAATTGTATACAGTGCCGGCCCATCATAGTGGGTTGCCCTAGGCCAACCTGTCGAAAGAAGAAAATGTTGTCAGGCAGGGAAAAAATTGACCCAGTCGCTAAACCGACCCAGACCGTTCGAAACGCCCTATCGTTTGAGAACAGGACAAAACAGAACGCATACAGAAGAACATTTCATTGTATATTACAACAATGCATCAAATTACAAGAATTTACAGAGTATAAATGAATAAATATTACACAGAAATATCAGAGATTTAATTACATTTAAAAACATCGCAGCGGAAAATAATACAATACACAACTAGAAGAGATATACGGATACAAAGCTTTCCGGATATCATTCCAGCTGTAAACCAGGATCCTGTGAATATTAATCTGCAAAACCAAAACTACTAGTTGCCCGTGTCAAAATAAGGGCACCCAGAGTTTAGGTTAAAACAATAAACTCCAGGTCAGTCATGGGACTGGTGTGAGAACTAAAACAGTTATTAATCTTTATTTTAAATCATTAGGTAAATCAAGGGACCACGCCGTATAACACGGAACGGGTTTCCTCCCAAGAATACCAGTGCACAAAACAAACAGCGCAATGCTAAATAAAGAAAAATGAAGCTGTTATAAGACCCAGGTCCTATCACACAATGCAACGCAAGCCGGGGGATAGGGTTTTTACCTTATAACAGCCAAAGAATGCTTGATACGTTTAAAACAAATCATTTGATACTATTATAAGTGCATAGTGTATAAAACAACTTCAAATCATAAGTATCAATCATAGGCGGCATGAATGCCCCATACCACTATGTCGCCATATATAGGTTATACAATCAAAATCGCAAAGTCACGTATTTGGAAATTGGGTTTCCATCTATGAACCGAGGCAAAAGATAGTCCTCAACCGATTCGAGACGCTCTAGCCCGCCCCTCAGGATCAGAACGCATCAACCCTTTAGATCGTCAGGGCCGGTCCACCGATGTGGATTATTATGCCTGAACACTACGTTTCCCCACCCTATGGGGTGTAAGTCTGGTCCGTCAGCCGACCAGAATGCATCGGCCGAAACCGATATAACCGAGGCGCCTCGCAACAGCAACAACCACATAAGTCAAACTCGTCAGGGCGTGTAAAACCATTGACGCCACTTCTAGCTAGAAAGAAACGCAAGTCCTCCCTGATGTCCTCTCCCGTTTTTGGTTCATACCGGGTGTGAAACTCGCGAAGTAAACGTTACACAAAGCTACGCCACAAAGGCCGTGCTTCGATCATCAACCACAAGACTTTGCTTTTCAACAGAAGCCTTGATCATTTGCCACTTAGGCATGCCACACAGGCAATTCACTCCATGCGTTTGATATCCATCAATATATAACCCCTGAGCTCGTACGTCTCAGAGAAGGGCGTTAAGCAAGAGAATAAATTCTCCGCCGCCAAACAGATATATATTTAATAGAGATCAATCACACGGACTAAAATCCAATGTCAGACACACAGTCCATTTACAAGTCCGTTCTGGGTCTGAACGAAACCGGAGGCACCTAGTACCCCGCATATCCATCGATCTCCAAGTACGTCTGGACGATCACTAACTGTTTCCATCTTCTTGGGTGTACAGCCCAATCAAGATCATCAGTAATTACCCAAACGACGTGAAAACCTCCGGTCTTCGACCATCGTCTTCATCTTCGACTTATCGTCGTATCAGTTATTCAGAATGGGATTAACCCGGTCTTTCCGAATAACTCGCGTATATTTTAAATAAGTGTTACACAAACACAACATACGCCTCATTCCAATTCATTAGTCACTAACCGTAAATTAATCAAGAGAATAATTCCCCAAACATCAACCCCGAAGGACGAAACCAACATCAGATCAATATCCAGAAAACCATTCTGCTTGGCTAACCGACAGTTAGTTTCTAAATTTCACGTTCATAGGGAAAGGTTCCCATAAATTTTATCAAAGATAAATTCCTTGAATTTATTCTTTATTCTATTTTTGAATCTCAATTCAAACTAGTCGGGATTAGCGAACCTTACCGAAGTAATCATTTATTTTAATTTCCCCATCCCAACCTATTTATCCCATGAAGTAAAACTGGTAATACTTCATATCTAACACCACAGTGTTATCGGTAAATTCAATTACCATTTCACGTTCAAATCTAATTAAAGATTTAACTATCGCCTGGAGCAAAACTGGTGATACTCCATTTCGATTATTTCAATCTAATTAAAGATTCATTAAAACTCCACTTAGTTTTAATCTTTGACTGGGCTAAAGAATCAGTGTCATTTAAAACACAGTTCACGATAAACCCAAAATCACATTCATTAATTATCGGGTTAAAGAACGAGTGTTATTTAAAACACTGTCCACGATAAACCCAAAAATCAATATCGATTCAATTCCAATTAAATGTTATTTAATTGGTACACTTCATTAAATCTAAATAAAAAGATTTAATCTTTTCTCAACTGGATTCAAGAACAGTGTTAGTGAAGACACCATTCACGACAAACCCAAATCACATTTGATATTCAATATAAGGCTCTGAATAGAAAATATATCGGCTTATATTCAATATCAAATTCTACGATTAACAAATGTTATATTGGAAATAACGATATAAATATATATATCTTTCAAATTTCCATAACAACATCCGTATAATCACGAATTCCAACATCGAAATATTCCGAAGACAATTTCGATTCAAATCCACTCCAATGCAATCATTGGAAATTCTGGTTATTATCAAAACCATTTCAAATTCAATTTATAAAAAAAAAAAATAGAATTATAATTCTAGTTCAAAACCAGTTCATTTCGATAAAAATCTATTTTTATCTTTTCAAATATGGAGTTTTTCATCCCAATCCTTTCTAAACCATTTCTTATGATTTTACACAAATTATTACTATTTTTAATAATTTTAGCAAGGCCCGTACAGTCGATTTCCATCAGTGGCCATCGAACTGCACTTACAGCGACCTTTTTCGAATTTGATTTGGACGTATCTCCAGATCCAACCGTTAGATTTCAAATTTCTAATATTCGTTAGAAAGCTCTTTTCGATACGAACCCAACGGTTCCGGTTTTAGGAGAATCCGACGGTCGGATCTCCCGTAATGTCCGTTTGAAATAAATGGTCGAAATTCACGAACTGCCGCGGCGCGGCGCGTTCTATTCAGGCCATTATATTATATATATAATATATATAATATATACTTCGTCGATTTCTATTTAAAACGAATTATATAAATAGTTTTAAATTCGTTTCAAAAGCAATTTCAACTTCCATTTCAATTCAAATCAAAATTGAATTCTTCTTTATAAATTCGTTTTAAAATTCATTTCTATTCAATTCAAATTTCAATTCAATTTGAATTCATTTCAATTTGCTTTCAATTCTATTTGAATTCGTTTTCAATTCATTTCGAAATCGTTTTCAATTCAATTCATTTCGAAATCGTTTTCAATTCAATTCATTTCGAAATCGTTTTCAATTCAATTCATTTCGAAATCATTTTAAAATCGATATAAATATCGTTTACGTCAAAATGGCGTCAATCTAATCAACACGGCTTAATAAATTTCTATTTTCAAATATTCTATTTCAAATCTTTCTTTTTCAAAATAGTTGTTATTATCAAAATATTTCGTTCAACACATGACCAATCTCAATGAATGAGTACTGTCAACACATGAACTTTTATTCTATATTGATAAAGATGTAAATTTTATTACTAAAATATTTCGTTCAACACATGACCAATCTCAATGGATGAGTACTGTCAACACATGAACTTTTATTTTATATCGATAAAGGTGTAAATTTTATTACTAAAATATTTCGTTCAACACATGACCAATCTCAATGGATGAGTACTGTCAACACATGAACTTTTATTTTATATCGATAAAGGTGTAAATTTTATTACTAAAATATTTCGTTCAACACATGACCAATCTCAATGGATGAGTACTGTCAACACATGAACTTTTATTTTATATTATAAAGGTGTAAATTTTATTACTAAAATATTTCGTTCAACACATGACCAATCTCAATGAATGAGTACTGTCAACACATGAACTTTTATTTTATATCGATAAAGGTGTAAATTTTATTACTAAAATATTTCGTTCAACATAAAATAAAAGTTCATGTGTTGACAGTACTCATTCATTGAGATTGGTCATGTGTTGAACGAAATATTTTAGTAATAAAATTTACATCTTTATCAATATAGAATAAAAGTTCATGTGTTGACAGTACTCATTCATGAGATTGGTCATGTGTTGAACGAAATATTTTGATAATAACAACTATTTTGAAAAAGAAAGATTTGAAAGCGAATTATATGCATATATATTATATATTTTAATCTCTGATACCAACTGTGACGGCAAGGAATTTCGCTCGGTCCGAACCAGTCGCTAAACCGACCCAGACCGTTCGAAACACCCTATCGTTTGAGAACACGACAAACCAGAACGCACACAGAAGAACATTTCACTGTATATTACAACAATGCACCAGAATACAAGAATATACAGAGTATAAATGAAAATTACACAGAATTATCAGAGATTAAAATTACATTTAAATACATAGCAGCGGAAAATAATACAATACACAACTAGAAGAGATATACGGATACAAAGCTTTCCGGATATCATTCCAGCTGTAAACCAGGATCCTGTGAATATAAATCTGCAAAACCGAAACTACTAGCTGCCCGTGTCAAAATAAGGGCACCCAGAGTTTAGGTTAAAACAATAAACTCCAGGTCAGTCATGGGACTGGTGTGAGAACTAAAACAGTTATTAATCTTTTTTTTTTTTAAAGTTAGGTAAATCAAGGGACCACGCCGTATAACACGGAACGGGTTTCCTCCCAAGAATACCAGTGCATAAAACAAACAGCGCAATGCTAAATAAAGAAAAATGAAGCTGTTATAAGACCCAGGTCCCATCACACAATGCAACGCAGCCGAGGATAGGGTCTTCCCTTATTACAGCCAAAGAATGCTTGATACGTTTAAAACAAATCGTTTGATACTATTATAAGTGCATAGTGTATAAAACAACTTCAAATCATAAGTATCAATCATAGACGGCATAAGCGCCCCATCCCACTATGTCGCCATACTAGGCTCTACAAATAAAACCGCAAATGTCACGTATTTGGAGATTGGATTTCCATCTATGAACCGAGGCCAGGGATCGTCCTCACCGTCTTCGAGACAATCTAGCCCATGTCTCCGGAACAGCCGCAACTGCCCCTTGGAGCGACAGGGCCGGTCCACACGGAGTGGATTATAGTGCCTGAACAATACGTCTCTCCGCCCTATGGGGCGTAAATGAGCCAACGAATGACTCCATCGGTTCGAGAACGACCGATCAATCCGAGGCGCCTCGCAACAGCAACAACAACATAAGTCAAACTCGTCAGGGCGTGTAAAACCACTGACGCCACTTCTAGCTAGAAAGAAACGCATGTCCTCCCTGAGGTCCTCTCCCGTTTTTGGTTCATACCGGGTGTGAAACTCGCGAAGTAAACGTTACACAAAGCTACGCCACAAAGGCCTTGCTTTGATCATCACCACAAGACTTTGCTTTTCAACAGAAGCCTCGATCAACTGCCACTTAGGCATGCCACACAGGCAATTCACTCCATGCGTTTGATATCCATCAGTATATAACCCCTGAGCTCGTACGTCTCAGAGAAGGGCGTTAAGCAAGAGAATAAATTCTCCGCCGCCAAACAGATATATACTTAATAGAAATCAATCACACAGACTAAAATCCTATGTCAGACACACAGTCCATTTACAAGTCCGTTCTGGGTCTGAACGAAACCGGAGGCACCTAGTACCCCGCATATCCATCGATCTCCAAGTACGTCTGGACGATCACCAACTGTTTCCATCTTCTTGGGTGTACAGCCCAATCAAGATCATTAGTTATCACCCAAACGACGTGAAGACCTCCGGTCTTCGACCATCGTCTTCATCTTCGACTTATCGTCGTATCAGTTATTCAGAATGGGATAAACCCGGTCTTTCCGAATAACTCGCGTATATATTATAAAAGTGTTACACAAACACAACATACGCCTCATTCCAATTCATCAGGCCCTAACAGTAAATTAATCAAGAGAATAATTCCCCAAATATTAACCCCGAAGGCCGAAACCAACATCAGATCAATATCCAGAAAACCATTCTGCTTGGCTAACCGACAGTTAGTTTCTAACTTTCACATTCATAGGGAAAGGTTCCCATTAATTTTATCCAAGACAAATTCTTTAAAATTTATCCTGTAATCTATTTTTGAATATCAATTCAAACTAGTCGGGATTAACGAACCTTACCGAAGTAATCATTGGTTTTAATTTCCCAATCCCAACCTATTTATCCCATGAAGTAAAACTGGTAATACTTCATATCTAACACCACAGTGTTATCGGTAAATTCAATTACCATTTCACGTTCAAATCTAATTAAAGATTTAACTATCGCCTGGAGCAAAACTGGTGATACTCCATTTCGATTATTTCAATCTAATTAAAGATTCATTAAAACTCCACTTAGTTTTAATCTGTGACTGGGTTAAAGAATCAGTGTCATTTAAAACACGGTTCACGATAAACCCAAAATCACATCACATTTCAATCAGCCCCTAATTGTAAATTAGCAAGTGAGCAATTCCCTAAGTATTAATCCCGAAGGCCGAAACCAACATCAGATTAATACCTCGGAAGCTATTCAACTTAACTAATCTCCAGTTAGTTTCTGATTTTCTTAACTCCTTTAGGTCTAAGAACTGTATTATTGAAGATACCGTTCACGACAACCCAAAATCACATTTCATTAATGATCGGGTTAAAGAACGAGTGTTATTTAAAACACTGTCCACGATAAACCCAAAAATCAATATCAATTCAATTCCAATTAAACATTATTTAATTGGTACACTTCATTAAATCTAAATAAAAAGATTTAATCTTTTCTCAACTGGGTTCAAGAATAGTGTTAATGAAGACACCATTCACGACAAACCCAAATCACATTTGATATTCAATACAAGGCACTGAATAGAAAATATATCGGCTTATATTCAATATCAAATTCTACGATTAACAAATGTCGTATTGGAAATAACGATATACATATATATCTTTCAAATTTCCATAACAACATCTGTATAATCACGAATTTCAACATCGAAATACTCCAAAGACAATTTCGATTCAAATCCATTCCAATGCAACATTGGAAATTCTGGTTATTTTTAAAACCCTTTTTCAAATTCAATTTATTTATTTAAAAATAAATAGAATTATATTTCTAGTTCAAAACTAGTTCATTTCGATAAAAATCTATTTTTATCTTTTCAAATATGGATTTTTTCATCCCAAATCTTCACAAATCATTTCTTATGATTTTACACAAATTATTACTATTTTTAATAATTTTATCAAGGCCTATACAGTCGATTTCCATCAACGGCCATCGAACTGCACTTACAGCGACCTTTTTCAAATTTGATTTGGACATAATTCCAAATCCAACCGTTAGATTTTGAATTTCTAATATTCGTTAAAAAGCTCTTTTCGATACGAACCCAACGGTTCCGGTTTTAGGAGAATCCGACGGCCGGATCTCCCATAATGTCCGTTTGAAATAAATGGTCGAAATTCACGAACTGCCGCGGCGCGGCGCGTTCTATTCAGGCCATTATATTATATATATATAATATATATAATATATATTTCGTCGATTTCTATTTAAAACGAATTATATAAATAGTTTTAAAATTCGTTTCAAAATCTATTTCAACTTCCATTTCAATTCAAAGCAAAATTGAATTCTTCTTTATAAATTCGTTTCAAAGTTCATTTCTATTCAATTCAATTTTCAATTCAATTTGAATTCATTTCAATTCACTTTCAATTCCATTTGAATTCGTTTTCAATTCAATTTATTTCGAAATCGTTTTCAATTCAATTCACTTCGAAATCGTTTTCAATTCAATTCATTTCGAAATCGTTTTCAATTCAATTCATTTCGAAATCGTTTTCAATTCATTTCATTTCGAAATCGTTTTCAATTCACTTCATTTCGAAATGAATAAAATCGATATAATTATCGTTCACGTCAAAATGGCGTCAATCTAATCAACACGGCTTCATAAATTTCTATTTTTCAAAGTAGTTGTTATTATCAAAATATGTCGTTCAACACATGACCAATCCCAATGGATGAGTACTGTCAACACATGAACCTTTATTTTATATTGATAAAGACGTAAATTTTATTATTAAAATATTTCGTTCAACACATGACCAATCTCAATGAATGAGTACTGTCAACACATGAACTTTTATTTTATAATAATAAAGATGTAAATTTTATTACTAAAATATTTCGTTCAACACATGACCAATCTCAATGAATGAGTACTGTCAACACATAAACTTTTATTTTATAATATTCTTTATTTTCTAAACTGGAATGAGGCCCAATCAATTACCATATAAAGTTAATTATATGGGTTTTCATACAACACATGTATAATAGCATTGAAAAATAATCAACCATCAACCAAAGTGCACTACACTGTATAAGCATCAAATATAGATATCTAACGCTTATATAAGCCTGTCAATCAATCGATCGACATATTTAATCGATCAGGATGAGTGAACTTCATATTTCATCCCAACACCCGTGTGGGGTTTCAAACAATCAAACACATATTTTATTTGTGCTGTTGGGCGATGTGTAAAATTTATCGACCCAATCAATGTCCTTCAAATAGGTGTATATAAACAAACCGTCTGGTTTGTAAATGAATATTTTATTTATTCACATTCACGTTAAAAATTATATTTTTAACGATAAAACATTTTATTCTAACATATGAATTTCTATTCAGTTCATTATTTAGATAAAATGATATTTTCATTTTTCTAACATATTTTAGAAAATTTCGGCGGCATAACGGCACGATACTAGAAACGGGACGAGGCCTAGCCTTATCCCCGGTCTAGTGAAGGCCCACGCCATTCACACATCAATCAAACCAATCAGTTTCACCAAACAATTCAATTCAATCAAATAATCTAATTAATCTATGCAACCAAACAAACAAGTCCATGGTCTGTGGACGATTGTGTCGGGTGCTACTAAGCACCGTCTGCATCCTAGTATATATATATAACTAGAAAAGAAACTGAAAGGTGAGAAATTCTCACAAATAGCTATCCAACTCCACGGCACTCCTAATGCAGGAAATCTTCACTGTTCTCGTCGATATCACTTTCTTTGCCCGTAGCCACTACATATGTAAAAATCACATTTTTACTTCGTTATTCAATATATAAAAATCATATTTTTATTTCGAAGTTCAATATAAAAAAAAAATCATATTTTTAACTTTCGAATAATCATTTCCTACATACGATAAAGATCTTATTTTATCTACACTGCTTTATATTTTCAAAGCAAAGACATTTTATTTTTCAAAGCAAAGACATTTTATTTTTCAAAGCAAAGACATTTTATTTTCTTAACCTTTCTATATTATAAAAATTATATTTTTATATCGCTACTCATATAAAAATTATATTTTTATCCTTTTCATCATATAAAAATCTTGTCTTTACTTTGAAATGAATTGAATATATAACGATTTCGAAATGAATTGAATTGAAAACGATTTCGAATTGAATTGAAAACGAATTCAAATTGAATTGAAATGAATTCAAATTGAATTGAAATTTGAATTGAATAGAAATGAATTTTAAAAGGAAATTATAAAGAAGAATTCAATTTTGATTTGAATTGAAAAGGAAGTTGAAATTGCTTTTGAAACGAATTTAAAACTATGCATATAATTCGCTTTAAATAGAAATCGACGAAATATATATTATATATATAATACAATGGTTGTTCCAGGCGATAGTTAAATCTTTAATTAGATTTGAACGTGAAATGGTAATTGAATTTACCGATAACACTGTGGTGTTAGATATGAAGTATTACCAGTTTTACTTCATGGGATAAATAGGTTGGGATGGGGAAATTAAAATAAATGATTACTTCGGTAAGGTTCGCTAATCCCGACTAGTTTGAATTGAGATTCAAAAATAGAATAAAGAATAAATTCAAGGAATTTATCTTTGATAAAATTTATGGGAACCTTTCCCCATGAACGTGAAATTTAGAAACTAACTGTCGGTTAGCCAAGCAGAATGGTTTTCTGGATATTGATCTGATGTTGGTTTCGGCCTTCGGGGTTGATGTTTGGGGAATTATTCTCTTAATTAATTTACGGTTAGTGACTAATGAATTGGAATGAGGCGTATGTTGTGTTTGTGTAACACTTATTTAAAATATACGCGAGTTATTCGGAAAGACCGGGTTAATCCCATTCTGAATAACTGATACGACGATAAGTCGAAGATGAAGACGATGGTCGAAGACCGGAGGTTTTCACGTCGTTTGGGTAATTACTGATGATCTTGATTGGGCTGTACACCCAAGAAGATGGAAACAGTTAGTGATCGTCCAGACGTACTTGGAGATCGATGGATATGCGGGGTACTAGGTGCCTCCGGTTTCGTTCAGACCCAGAACGGACTTGTAAATGGACTGTGTGTCTGACATTGGATTTTAGTCCGTGTGATTGATCTCTATTAAATATATATCTGTTTGGCGGCGGAGAATTTATTCTCTTGCTTAACGCCCTTCTCTGAGACGTACGAGCTCAGGGGTTATATATTGATGGATATCAAACGCATGGAGTGAATTGCCTGTGTGGCATGCCTAAGTGGCAAATGATCAAGGCTTCTGTTGAAAAGCAAAGTCTTGTGGTTGATGATCGAAGCACGGCCTTTGTGGCGTAGCTTTGTGTAACGTTTACTTCGCGAGTTTCACACCCGGTATGAACCAAAAACGGGAGAGGACATCAGGGAGGACTTGCGTTTCTTTCTAGCTAGAAGTGGCGTCAGTGGTTTTACACGCCCTGACGAGTTTGACTTATGTGGTTGTTGCTGTTGCGAGGCGCCTCGGTTATATCGGTTTCGGCCGATGCATTCTGGTCGGCTGACGGACCAGACTTACACCCCATAGGGTGGGGAAACGTAGTGTTCAGGCATAATAATCCACATCGGTGGACCGACCCTGACGATCTAAAGGGTTGATGCGTTCTGATCCTGAGGGGCGGGCTAGAGCGTCTCGAATCGGTTGAGGACTATCTTTTGCCTCGGTTCATAGATGGAAACCCAATTTCCAAATACGTGACTTTGCGATTTTGATTGTATAACCTATATATGGCGACATAGTGGTATGGGGCATTCATGCCGCCTATGATTGATACTTATGATTTGAAGTTGTTTTATACACTATGCACTTATAATAGTATCAAATGATTTGTTTTAAACGTATCAAGCATTCTTTGGCTGTTATAAGGTAAAAACCCTATCCCCCGGCTTGCGTTGCATTGTGTGATAGGACCTGGGTCTTATAACAGCTTCATTTTTCTTTATTTAGCATTGCGCTGTTTGTTTTATGCACTGGTATTCTTGGGAGGAAACCCGTTCCGTGTTATACGGCGTGGTCCCTTGATTTACCTAATGATTTAAAATAAAGATTAATAACTGTTTTAGTTCTCACACCAGTCTCATGACTGACCTGGAGTTTATTGTTTTAACCTAAACTCTGGGTGCCCTTATTTTGACACGGGCAGCTAGTAGTTTTGGTTTTGCAGATTAATATTCACAGGATCCTGGTTTACAGCTGGAATGATATCCGGAAAGCTTTGTATCCGTATATCTCTTCTAGTTGTGTATTGTATTATTTTCCGCTGCGATGTTTTTAAATGTAATTAAATCTCTGATATTTCTGTGTAATATTTATTCATTTATACTCTGTAAATTCTTGTAATTTGATGCATTGTTGTAATATACAATGAAATGTTCTTCTGTATGCGTTCTGTTTTGTCCTGTTCTCAAACGATAGGGCGTTTCGAACGGTCTGGGTCGGTTTAGCGACTGGGTCGGACCGAGCGAAATTCCTTGCCGTCACAGTTCCCTCCTTCTCCGACCATCCTCCGACCCCCTCTCCGCCCGCTGCAGCGCGCGTCACCGCGAATCCGACCCCCTCCAATTTCAATCGGTGAGCATTTAGGGTTTTTATTTTTGTTTAGCAAAAAAAAAAAACTAATTACTGATTTTTTTTTTAAAGCTGCAAAAACTGATTTTTAAGTTAGTAAAAACTGATTTTTATGTTAGTAAAATGATTAGAATTTTATAGTAAAAAGATTAGGATTCTAGTAAAGAAAATACCAGTCCTTGTTGCTGGCCCTTAGTAGGCCGGGTACGCATGATAGGGGGTTCTCGCTTCGCGGTTTGGTGGCGAACGGGAGACTCTTACCCCTACATGTCGCCGGGGAGGGCGTTGGTTCGCCAATAGGCGCGAGACTCGAGAGGGTCGTCGTAAAACAAGGGACTGGGGGACCATGTGGGAGCCACGGTAGGTTTTACCTGCTGTACTGGAGGATGAAGGGATGGTTGCAAAGCCTACCGGATTTCGCGGTATCGTCCCACACTGAGAATCGTACCTGTCACCATTTCTTAGTAATACATTCAATAAACCACTCAACCACATGCGATATTGATTTAAATTATTGGTCCGAACTTATTATTTCTACAGCAATAATCAATCTTCTTCTTCCTCCATTTGCCCTTCTCTGGTGAGTTGCCCAATTGCGTCGCCTTAGAGGCCTTGGCGTCAGGCCGGGCATGTATGCATATAATATGTAGTATAGTGTGTGTGATGTGTGTGTGTGTACACACACGCGCGCACGCGTGGGTACTAAAGCGCGTCTTTTACTTATACATCAAAAAAACATGAGTAGACCTTTTGTTATGCAAACACCATGTGTGTTATACACTTCCTACTTGAAACATATAAAAACATGAAAATGCCAAAATAATTAAGCTACATAAACCGTAGCTCTTTATACAGTAATCCCATTTTCTTGCACCAAATTAGCTAATCTTTCTAGATGGTAAAAAGAAATATATAAGCATGAAATTCTTACCATCGAAAATGACACTTACATGGATTTGAATTATTTTCTTTGGAAGTACTGCTGTTTTCAAATCCAATTTCTTAGCACGGTAAGCACCAAAAAGGCAAAAACCATATATTGTTAATAAGCGGGAGTAATGCAAATATAAAATATGACATCCTTTACACTCTATACAGAGTATGGTTGATTA
The DNA here is from genome assembly GCA_030737875.1 of Allium sativum. Classification (NCBI taxonomy): domain Eukaryota; kingdom Viridiplantae; phylum Streptophyta; class Magnoliopsida; order Asparagales; family Amaryllidaceae; genus Allium; species Allium sativum. The sequence continues at coordinate 970,682,519 of CM060915.1, read as the reverse complement.
TGCACTCCTCTTTTGGCAATATAAATGCATGTTTGATGGTAATTATTCTGAATATAAAACAATGAATATGAATAGTTACAAAACAAAAATAATGACAGTTTGAACTACATTTGTATCCAGATCAGACAACAAACATTTCAATTACCATTAACAAAAAAATATAAATCCACAATTTAACGATAACCACAATTAAAGACAAATTTCATAAGTTACAATAAGAGTAAAATTGTTAAGCCAAAAATCTAACAAAATTGATATTAATTGATGCAAAACAAAAGAACCAACTAACTCTCATACTCTGTCTATTAAACTATTTATTAATCTTCTAACTTTCCCAATGATCCATTTACGATGTTTATTAACCTTCCAACTTGAGTTTTACAGATATAAATGTTGTATAGCTGGGTAAACAACAGTTACACCACTTGAAATTAATACGACATTTATTACTTTGAAATTACACTTTTTTCCTTGGCTTGCGCCCATTTGAACTCCAACTGTTCCAATGTTTCTTCATTCACATATAAGTGTAATTGACTTTCATGAAGACACCCCCCTGCAAATTCAACAAAGAAAAATTTAACAATCATTTTTTGCCAAATACATGACATTACTCAGTGTCCTCAGGGATAAGTGGTGATGTTACATTGTTTATCATATATAATACGGATATGAATCATATCCAAGGCAACAGTCGCTTGTGACAGTGATAGAGATATTCTAGCACTAAGTAAACTGTTAATATTTTGATATAATCAAAGGAACATAAATGTGCAAATTAAATCATTTAAGAAAAATTTCAACTTAAACATTACTCATTGTTGTAGACGTGAATTTGGTAGTTGTATAATTTATGTTTATAGCTGTAAAATGTAAAAAATTACTAATTTGACTAAGATAATTGCTGAGTGATCAGGATCTATGAGAAGATAGTTTTGACAAGACTTATAGGGCAACCAGATTATTGTAAAAAATGGTTCATGGAAAAAACAATGGAACATCAAAACAAGCACACATTTGATAGGATGCATTTGAAAACTCTAAACCACTTGCAACGTACGATGAAAGCAGGAACAGGTGTAAAATGCCAGTCAAGACAGTTAATTGATTTTTTTTAACAAATCTACCAGAATCATGCCATATATTGCCATACATACATACATACATACATACATACATATACATATATATATATATACATATATATATATATATATATATATATATATATATACACACACACACACATACATATACATATACATATATTCAAGTTTTTAGAAAAATCTTGCAACGGAGGACCAAAATACATTGTTTTCCTTGCCACTCAATTCCTTACCAAACGGTCAATGATACAATTCAAACGACCAAAAATATTAAAATCCAAATATATTTTCGTCTAACCTTACTTTACATATTGCAGTATGACTGATGAGCGTTTTTATTGTATATTATACACTTATAAAAAATATATTATTGTTTAAAAAGTTAATTAAAAATAGTTTTCATTCAGCATGGAACATGCTATATCATACCATTTGCATACATAAATTTAATTCATAATACTGTTGTACCAAGCTTTCACTCTAGATCAACAACCATGTACTAAGGTTTTGATTTCTCGTATAAAATCATCATGCTTGCCAACACAATAAATTGGCCATGCCTAAAGTCAATTACGAATGGGAAAGTAACCAAGTGGGTGTAGCACACAGATAATTCGATCAATCTTATAGGTTGAAGACCAATCCATTAAAAATATAACTACTGAACATCGTGGACTAAAAAAAATCCGTACCTTTGATCAGATTCAAAGGATCTCCCCTTGATTTTGCTCTATTTTCTTTTTAAGGTCGAGAAATAGCTTTATGCAAAGCTGTGCAACCAACCTATGAGAAAGTTACATGAGTATTTTTGCTTGAGATAATAACTTTTTGCTATAAACTTGATGTACATGTATATATTTTGTCCAGTAAAAACCACACAACAATTCAACAACACTGCCAACAACCCAACCACCCTTCCCCTATCCAATTATAACAACCAGAACAACACCTACTAGATGAAAATGGGGAATTTAGCCTCTAAATATTACAATTATGCCAGATTTTGCAAGCAAATAATTTTTGTGAAGATGGGTGATAAACATAACTTTGTAATCATGATCAGAATAATGCCCTATTACTTACTATTCGCTTTCACATTGAAGTTGATCTCTAATGGTAAGACAGCAACATAATGTTTCACATTAAAACTTCATGCTTGGATCACATGTTACTGAATAATTCATACAAATATCCATACCTGTTTGAACTAGATGTGATGATTGTAATGCATACCAAGGTTTATATATAGATCACATTATAGCCTAGTATCATGAACATACACACCAAATATATAACTTTAAAAACTGTTTTCCTGACTTGGGAGATATTTAGAACATAAACAGAAGAACCAACTTTACCAAAATAATCATTATTCTTTTATGCTTTCCAAGAAAAACCAATAATAAATTATTAGCAACTCAAATAAGATCAACAAATAAGTAAATTAGTATTAGCTAAACCAATCAATATATCAGATTTCATAACAAATTCAAATTTTAGGCTTACCACTAAGCAAAATTTGGCTGCCCCAATCCATTACTACCTAAATTCTAACTGTTCGTATAAATATTAGTCAAATGAATTTATACTAAAGATAAGTAAACAATTAAACATGCCTAATACGATCGTATGACATTCTTGATGGTGGTTACATAGGTTGGGAATGAAATCAGCAAATAAGATCCATTTAACACCGAATTAGGCAGAGCATCGTTCGCATAATAAATAAAACATTTATGATTTGGATTTTTTTACAAGTATTTGTACATCATTTCACAGTCTATGGCGAAAAAACTAGATAAACTTGTTGAGTCCAAAAGTAACAGAAATACTTTTTTTTAAAACAAATAGAAATTGAAAAAGGAACAAACAATTACCTATGATTGAAGCCTATCTAATGTAAATGATGAAGGCGAACGAATTGGCATTGCGTGATAGATGTCAAATCAAAATCAACTCAATATCATGAATAAACGGCAGTCATCGTCGTTGGCGAATAAGGGAGGCAGTCGTCGCTTGTGAATAAGGGAGGAAATGGAAAAAAAAGTCTACCAACTGTGAAAGTGGAATTAGGGTTGTCTGGGAAAGGGAAATCGGTTGTTTGGGAAAAAAGATCTGAAGAAGATATTGATTTCAGGAATGAGTATTAATTTGAGGAAGAAACTGAACATTGAGAAAAAATAGGAATAAACGCGAAATGGAGATAATGCAGCCGAGGGTCGTACGACAAAAAGCTCCTAAGGATCGGTTTGATAATAGTCATTTCAATATCAAATAAAGCAAGCTTTAAGCTCTCTGTTTTACCGTATTCATATATATATATATATATATATATATATATATATATATATATATATATATATGTGAATCTCAACGGTGGTATCGGAGCAAAATCAAGTGAAAGCAAGAGTGTTTGCAAAATGACAGCTGAAGGAAACAATTTGTTGCACATTCCTAAGTTCGATGGAGACTATGATCATTGGAGTCTATTGATGGAAAATTTTCTAAGATCGAAGGAGTACTGGAGCATCATTGAAACCGGGTATTCTGAACTTACTGCTGGAGAGACGATAACAGTTGCACAAAAAAGTACTTTGGAGGAACAAAAACTAAAAGACTTGAAGGTTAAAAATTATCTCTTTCAATCAATCGACAAGTCAATTTTAAAAACGATTATTCAAAAGAACACTGCCAAGCAACTGTGGGATTCAATGAAAAAAAATATCAAGGGAATGCAAGAGTTAAGCGTGCTCAACTACAAGCGTTGCGTAGAGATTTTGAATTGTTAGAGATGAAGGTTGGTGAATCTATCACTGATTATATCTCTAGGGTCATGCTGGTGGCCAATAACATGCAAAATTATGGTAAGGATATGCCGGATGTAAAGATTGTGGAAAAGATTCTGCGTACACTCACAGAAAAATTTAATTACATTGTATGTTCAATAGAAGAGTCGAAAGATACCAATCAACTTTATGTAGATGAGTTGCAGAGCTTGTTGCTTGTTCATGAGCAGAAATTTCACTAAAATGACACCGAGGAACAAGCTCTGAAAGTAAAAGGTGATGAGAGACTTGAAGCAAGGGAAGAAAACAAGTTTCAAGGCATATGTAGAGGAGGTAGAGGTCGTGGAAGTTTCAGAGGAAGAGGAAGAGGTCGAGGTAGACAATATTTCAATAAGCTAATGTTGGTTGTTTCAGTTATCACAAATTAGGACATTTTTAGTATGAATGTCCTAATTGGAACAAGAGTGTCAACAACACTGAACTTAATGAAGATGAAGAGATGTTGCTTATGTCCTATGTTAAGACAAATAATACTAATGAAGAGGATACATGGTTAGCAATCGCATGAGCAGAGATAAGAAGTGGTTTATTACGCTTAATGAGTCTTTTAGAGTAACAGTAAAGCTTGGCAACAATTCAAGAATGGTTGTTATGGGAAAAGGAAACATCTGTATACAAGTCAATGAAAGAAAGTAGGTGATTACTGAGGTATATTACATTCCTGAGCTGAAAAATGGTTTGATTAACATTGGACAACTTCAAGAAAAAGATCTATCTGTTTTGATTCAACATGGTGTCTACAAGATCTATCACCCAATAAGGGTGTTAATTATGCAAACAAACATGTTAGAGAATAGGATGTTTATGCTGCTTGCTTCCACACCCACTGAGTCTTTTAGAGTAACAGTAAAGCTTGGCAACAATTCAAGAATGGTTGTTATGGGAAAAGGAAACATCTGTATACAAGTCAATGGAAGAAAGTAGGTGATTACTGAGGTATATTACATTCCTGAGCTGAAAAATGGTTTGATTAACATTGGACAACTTCAAGAAAAAGATCTATCTGTTTTGATTCAACATGGTGTCTACAAGATCTATCACCCAATAAGGGTGTTAATTATGCAAACAAACATGTTAGAGAATAGGATGTTTATGCTGCTTGCTTCCATACCCACTGATATACCAGGTCCAACTTGCTTCCAAATGGCATCTACGACATAATAAATCTTTGGCATCGAAGATTTGGATACCTTATCATGAATGGCCTTAGAACCTTGGCATACAAAAAGCTGGTGAAGGGCTTGTCAATTCTTAAAGCTTCTCCAAAGTTATGCACTAGTTGTGTTATGGGCAAGCAACATCGAAGTCAGTTTCCAAAGAAGAGCTTATGGAGAACGTCTCAAGCATTGCAACTTGTGCACTCTGACATTTGTGGTCCAATCACTCCTATATCAAATAGTCACAAGAGGTATATAATTACTTTCATAGACGATTATAGTCGTAAAATGTGGACTTATTTTGTGCATGCTAAATCGAAGGCATTTACTATGTCTAAGAATTTCAAAACATTGTAGAGAATGAAATAGAGGATAATATATGTTGTTTACGGACCGATCAAGGATGAGAATTCACCTCATTAAATTTTAACGAATACTGCAGCTCAAATGGGATTAGTAGACAACTCACTACCTCATTCTCCCCACAACAAAATGGAGTAGCAGAGAGAAGAAATCGAACATTAATAAACATGTTTCAGTGCATGTTGTCTGACAAAGATGTTCCCAAAGAATTCTGGCCAGAAGCTGTAAACTGGGCGGTGCATGTTCTCAATCAATGTCCTACTTCTACAGTGAAAAATAAAACTCCTAAAGAAGCATGGTGTGGATTCAAGCCCTCTGTATCGTATTTTAAAGTGTTCGGTTGCATGTCCATATACCAGCAGAAAAAAGAAAGAAACTTGACAACAAGAGCCTCAGGTGCATATTTTTGGGTGTGAGTGAAGAATTTGTACGATCCAGGGTCAAAGAAAATCATTATAAGTCGCAATGTGATTTGAAGAAGATGAAAAGTGGAGTTTCAATGTAAGTAAAGAAAAGGCCTGCTGTGATGTTCTCACATGGGGAGATAAAGAAGGTGGGGAAACTATGTAGAGTGGCATTGAAGTGCAGTTTGACCAGGGTGAAGCTAGCAGTCCAAGTTCTTCTACACCAACCGATGTTATTAATCCAATTCAAGGGAGGATTAGAAGAGAATCGGTGTGGATGGAGGATTACATAAGTGGTGAGGGTTTGTCGAAGGAAGAAGAAATACAACAACTAGTTTTGTTTACAAGTGACCCACTAAATTTTGAAGAGGCTATCAAAAGTTCTAAGTGGAAAGATGCTATGGACCTGGAAATCAAATCAATTGAAAGAAATAACACATGGGAATTAGCTGATTTGCCGAAGGGAGCTAAGAAGGTAGTGTGAAGTGGATTTTTAGAACTAAGCTGAGTGAAAAAGGAGAAGTGGGCAAATGTAAGGCTCGACTTGTTGCTAAAGGGTACGCATAACAAGCAGGCATTGATTATACTGAAGTGTTTTCTGATGTTGCTTGTTGGGATACTACTAGATTAATACTTGCACTTGCAGCCAGCAGAGATTGGACTGTATATCAAATTGACGTTAAAAGTGCACTTTTGCACGGTGAGATTGCTGAAGAATCTTCATTGAACAACCACGTAGTTGTGAAGTAAAGCGTATGGAAAATAAGGTTTATCGACTGAAAAAAGCATTGTACAGGCTTAAACAAGCCCCTAGAGCATGGTTTAGCAAGATTGAATCCTATTTCATGAAGGAAGGATTCAAAAGATGCCCAACTAAGCACACTCTTTTCATAAAAAACGGCGAAGGTGGAAAGATTCTTATAGACAATATGTACGTCAGTGATCTTATTTTCATAGGGAATGATGAGAAAATGTTTGAAGAGTTCAAGAGGTCAATGAAGCAAGAATTTGAAATGTCTTATCTTGGAAAAATGAAGTATTTTCTTGAAGTAGAGGTAATGCAAAGTGCAACTAGAATTTTTATAAGTCAAAGTAAATATGGAAATGAAGTACTTGAACTATTTGGAATGGAGAACTGTAATCCTGTTGAGAATCCCATTGTGCCAGGCTGTAGACTTGTGAAAGATGGAGGAGGCACAATGGTTGATCCTACCACTTATTAGCAAATGGTGGGTTGTCTCATGTATTTGACAGCCACTAGACCTGATTGTATATATGTTGTGAGTTTTATAAGTCGTTTTATGGAAGCACCTACTGAATTACAACAAGCAGCTATGAAGAGAATCTTTCGGTATTTGAGAGGAACAACCAACATTGGAATATTGTACAAGAAAGGAGCAGAGGATGATTTGGTTGCCTTCTCAGATAGTGATTATTCAGGGGATCTTGAGGATCATAAGAGCACTCATGCTATGCATTTAAGCTGAGTTCAAGATTTGTGGCATGGAATTCCAAAAAACAACTTGTTGTGACACTCTCTACAACAAAGGCAGAGTTCATTGTTGTTGCATCATGTGCTTGCCAATGTGTTTGGATGCAGAGGATTCTCGGTAAGCTTGGTCACAACCAAAGTAAGTGTATCATTTTCTGTGATAATAACTCAGTGATTAAGCTTTCGAAGAATCCAGTCATGCGTGAGAGAAGTAAATATATAGATATTCGATTCCATTTTCTTCGAGACTTAAACAAATATGGCATTATTGATCTGGTGCACTGCAGCTCTAAGGAACAGCTAGCTGATATAATGACAAAACCGTTGAAGTTGGACATGTTTCCGAAAATAAGAGAACAACTTGGAATGTGTGATAGTCAAGAAGTAAACTGACTGCAATATTTGCAGTTCAGTTTAAGGGAGGATTTGTTAGGAACTTTAGTTGCTGAACATTGTTTGACAATTAGCACTTTATTTAGTTTCTTGTTTCTTAGGTAATAAGCCCTGATTCGCAGGCTGCAATTTATTTATTTTTTAAGTTGTTCTTCCTTTATTTTAGCCATGTTATCTTAATCATAGGTGCACTTTAAACTTCTCTTGTTTGTAATAGCTATATAATAGCCCATTTTAGTATCAAATAAACCAAGCTTTAAGATCTATGTTTTACTGTATTCAGATATATAGCTGAATCTCAACACACTAAACTCCACATCTTGCCCACGTGAATTACAAGCAATATCACGACAACAGTTTTGATTATCAGGAAACAAACTTAAATAATTCGAAAAGGAAGCACACTCTTCATGCATACTAGTTCCAACATCATGTCCACTTGATTTTCTATCAGTGACACTACAACAACACTGTCAGCAAGGATACAGTCAACATGAAAACAACCATTTAACTTGAATGGAGCATAACCATGAAGAACAACTTCACTGGAACACAAGCAGTGATCTAAAGAATTATCATCCTTAACATTCAAACTAATTGGCACCAAATAGACCGACAAGAAAGCAACAGGGAAAGAAACACATTCATCAACCAAACCAATCTCACCATCAAGCTCACATGAACTGCCTTTCACACCACTAGTACTGACTATAGTCACGTCGAGATCAACCACATCTAACTGAACTAAAGAAAAGCCAATTCTGCTATACTTGAAAACAAAGAGATAACACTCTTCAAAATAGATTTCAGTCTAAACTCAATCACAGCACCATTTTCAGCAAAACTAGAGGAAGAGGGAACATAGAGACAAACAGGGTTAACTCCTAAATCCACTCAACAAATGGAAAGAGGTGCAGGTAAAGGTGGTAAAGTATGAATAGTGGATTGATGCAAGAATTTGGAGAAACCTATCAAAACCATGAATTGACAACATTCTAAGGCTGCACTAATCATAGAAACTATTACCTTATTACAACATTCTATTACCTTGTAATTAACCTATCAAGTAAAAGTAAAAGATCAAATAAACTATTACCTTGTGACAATATTCTAAGGTTGCCCTCATCACAGATACGTTTGCAATGCACTCAAAGCTATAATCAACACCACCATCGGTAAGATCAACAAGGACTTGTTGAATTGGTTTGTCATGTTCTTTGGGATTCACAAAGTCAATAACTATAAATTCCTTTGCTGCAAATTGTTCATAAGAAAAATAGTATTGGTCCAAGTCGTAAATGCTTAATCCCAATTGAGAGAACTTGATATTGTTTTAAATGTCGAAGTTTATACAATTAATGATTTGATGAAACAAGATAACTGTCATCCCAAAGAGCACAAGTTAATACCAACGCCACATCAAGTCCATAGAAAACACACACTGGGTTGTTTACGTATCAAGTGTGGCATAAATTTGATGGTACAAGATACTACTTGTTTGATAAAAACGGTTGATATTATAACGTAGGATAGGCCTACGAGTAGATAATTATTCGTTCAGCTAATGGACAACCACCGCACTCATTTCAGCAGAACAATGAAGAATAATCAAAGATTCATAACAATAGATTTATAGCAAATATAACAATGCTAACAAGTATAAATAATGTTCAAGAAAGCAAACAATAGTACTGCAACAACGCTTTAAAAAAAGAACTAAAGCTCGTCCAAAACTCTTTATCCAAGCATAACACAACATGAAAAAGAAACATAATATATAGAAAGAAAAATAGAAGCCACTTTGAACATCTCACGCAATTTCAGCTACTTTAGGCTCATCGAGGATGAAAACTTTGGAAGCAATGCAAGTTAAATTTTGTGATACTATATGGTAGAATTGAAACGAATGGAAGTAGCTTCATGTCGGAAAAGACGGTTCGTAAATCGGAGCTCGTAGGTGGAAGTTGCTAGCAAATATGTGTGGTTTCAACGGGAAAGTGCGATAAGCATCTGTCATACGGTGAAAGAAGTCTGTGTTGTCTAGGAAAATTTCGGAGACTTGCAACAGACATCTATCACTTTGACAGACGTCTGTGCTAAAGCATGTATGTTTTTGGGGTTTGGACATACGTCTGTCCTACTCCACGACGGACGTTTGAGTCGACTTTCGGGCTGTTTCGGACTGAGGACATTATACGTTGATTTGTGAAGATATCAGGGGTAATTTAGGCAATTGCTACACATCATTTTATCCCTATATAAGCTTTCCTCAGATCTCAAATCAGGACTACGAGAATGAGGCTAATCAAGAGATTTAGACCTAGGTTTATTCTAATTAGGTTTTGGCAATCCTAATCTTGTTCAATTCTTATCTCCACAAAATCAAATTTTTTCTAGTGAATTTGATCATTGTAATCAATCTCTCGTACTCTCCTATTGATATTAATAAAGTGGATGTACATTGATAAGGCATCGGTGGAACCACTGTAAATCCCTATGTGATTTACTTTTCGTTATTGTTCTACTGTTTCTCTTATTTGTTGATTGTGATTGATATTGGATTGGGTTGAGATTTTTTTAATATATTGATTGGTTGTTTTTGCACTTTTACCATGATCCCGTCTTCCGTTGGGTTGCGGGTTTTGATTTGAGCGGTCTTGGGTCGAAATTCTCCACAACATTTGGTATCATAGCTTTGGTGTTGGTAGATAGTTATAGAAATGTCGGAATCAAATTAAAATAGTGCCTCAACAATAGGTCCAAGTGGTGTAGCTCCTTATGTACGTGGATCGAATGCAGCTTCTACGTCACAATTGGTTATTGATAAGTGCAATAGCGATAATGATTTCGAAAAATGGTAATGGAAGATGAAAGCGGTTCTTAGGCGGAATCAGGTACATCGGGTAGTGTTTGATACATATTTATTGTCAGCGGACATCTCAAATGTAGAGAGAGAAGAAATGGAAGAATGGCATTCACTATAGTTCAGATGGCTATGGAAGAGAATGTTTTCTCCGAAATTAGTGGTGAGATGACAACTAAAGGTATTTGGGGCAAGTTGGAGGAGATATGGAGAAGTCACTCACAAATCGACTGATCTTGTTGCGAACTTTCTTTATCTACAGGATGAAGGTAGGAACTTCGCTAAATGCGCACTTGAATGTGTTTGATGATTTGCTAATGAAGATGAAGGCAGCAGATTTAAAGATTTAGGGGGAGCAGAAGGCGATGATATTTTTATGTTCGTTGCCTGAGCGCTATACGGGTTTCTCAAATAGTTTGATCTATGCCTGAGATACTTTGATTCTTGATGATGTAAAGATAGGTCTTCTTAGTGAGGAATTGTTAGGTCAGAAGAAGGAGCTGAGTGATGGAAGTAGTGGTGCAGGTAATGGTCACGGTTTATTTGTGGAGAAGGAGAAATCCAAGAAGAAGGGAAACCGGGGGCGTTTTAAGTCTAGGAAACCTGGTTGGAGAGGAAAGTCGAAGGAAAGGAATGGCAAGTGTTTTATATGTAAGAAACATGATCATTGGAAGAATGATTGTCCAAACAAGGGAAAGAAGGAAGTAGCATCTTCATTGGCAGGTGAGGGCTTTGCCTGAATTCGTTGTTGTAGTGCAATGGGCGGTGGCTGTGCCCGAGCTCATTGGGGGAAACATTCAATCTTGCTTGGTTGAAGGTAAAAGATGGCTTGGTACTATCAGTGTATGTGATGGAGATGAATATAATATCGAGGTGGAGTGTTAAATTTTGCGATACTATATGGTAGAATTGAAATGGATGGAAGTAGCTTCATGTCGGAGAAGACGGTTCGCTAATCGGAGCTCGTAGGTCGAAGTTGTTGGCAAATACGTGTTTGGTTTCAGCAGAAAGGTACGACAGACGTTTGTCATAGGGTGATAGACGTCTGTGTTGTTTGGGAAATTTTCCTGAGACTTGCAACAGACATCTGCCACTTTGACAGATGTCTGTGCTAAAGCATGTATGTTTTCCGGGTTTGGACAGACGTCTGTCCTACTCTACGACAGACATCTGAGTCGACTTTCGGGCTGTTTCGAGATGAGGACATTATACATTGATTTGTGAAGATACCAGGGGTAATTTAGGCAATTGCTACACATCATTCTATCCCTATATAAGCTTTTCTCAGATCTCAAATCAAGACTACGAGAATGAGGGTAATCAAGAGATTAAGACCTGGGTTTATTCTAATTAGGTTTTGGCAATTCTAATCTTATTCAATTCTTATCTCCATAAAATCAAATTTTATTCTAGTGAATTTGATCATTGTAATCAATCTTTTGTACTCTTCTATTGATATTAATAAAGGTTATCTCTCAAAGTGGACGTACACAGACAAGGCGTCGGTGGAACCACTATAAATGCCTGTGTGATTTACTTTTCGTTTGTGCTCTCCTATTTCTCTTGTTAGGTGATTGTGATTGGCATTGGATTGTGTTGAGATTGTTTTGATATATTGATTGGTTGTTTTTGCACTTTTAGCACGATCTCGTCTTCCGCTGTGTTGGTGGGTTTGATTTAAGCGGTCTTGATTTGAAATTCTCCAATACAATGGCCTTGCTGGTAAGTAAGTCGGTGAACTCTTGGAAGGGGGGTCTACGGCAGCGAGGCTCATTCCAGAAGTTAGGGGGTGGGGGGTCAAGAAACCATATGTTTTCATCAAGCAGTCAAATGTTGCCTACATGTTAAAACCTACGTGACTTTAGGAAGTAGTTTCTATATACTAACAGTGGATACCAATAAAAAGCTTATAGATCTTGTTATTCATGACACTGATTATTAAACACGACTTGTCTGTAAAAAAAAATTGGAAAGTCACCGCAGCTAAAGATTGAAACAAAATAGGTAATGACAATATGGTTAGATGGACCTAATTTATATAAATTAAGATCAAGTAACTAATCTATATAATGATTAATTGATTATTAGATCTAATATACAAAATTCCATTAGTTGTATCGCTTCAGCCTACTTTTGAAAACATATCAATTCTAATCCATAAGAGAAAATAGTCATGGATGATGGATCTTCTTTTATAATGCTAATAAATTTTGAACCGTATTACTGCAAATCATTTACATATTTTGAAATCTGTGCTTGTGTGAAAAGACTTATACCTTAGTATGTTTTAAAATGGATCCAAATCTGTTATATGTTTTCCAAACTGTGCTAAATTGATTAAATAAATAGCAGGAAAAAATAAACACAACACATAATTTCAAAATGCAAGTACAGAAGTGCCAAAGAAAAGGAGATTTATTACATTTATGCAAAACAAATAACGTGGAATGTTAACAAAATTTAACTACCAAAGATTCCAAGTCAAATAGCACTAGCATCGTAACAGAGAGAAAATTCCTTCAAATATACATCAAAGCAATCCATCTTTCTAAGTTTAAATTGCCATACTGAACATAAGAAACATATGAAAGCCGAGTTCACCTCATTATAGCATTCACGGATCTGCTTTTCATCTCATCCATGAATTTAATTTCAGTGAAGCCATATTTTGCCAAATCTGCATAACCCCAATAAGTCGAATCATATAATATATAGTCAAAATAGTCGAATCATAACATCAGACAGAAAGAGTCAATCCAATTGAAATATAAAATTCATGCTTGTTTAGGGTTTATGCATAAATCTCGAGCACAACTAGAGATCCCAAGCGCGACGAAGATGATTGAGGAATCATAGGATAAGGTGAATTATGCTGAAGAGAAATTGAAAATTGCAAAAAAATGAAGTATTGAAGAGGAACGGAGGAAGATTAAATTTTCTACAAGCATGAATACGTGGCTGAACAAATTTTTTTAGCGGGCACGCAAATTTTAGAAGGCGGGATGGACGAAAAAAATTTGATTACATTTTTTAACCCTAGGTAAAATGTTATTAGTTGCACTTAACCATAAACACAACCCTTTGTTGCAAGCAAAGACACATTTTCTTGTAGTGGATTAAAACAGTTAGACGGTCCTGGTACACTTAACCCTGTGGTTTCTTTGGATTTATAACTCACAATGAAAAAGAAAGGTTAGAAATCCGACGCATAAATTTAAACAGAAGAAACTGGGACTTGTAGCTTACTATATTGAAGCCACCTCCTGGCACATCCGGATTGATGTCTAATTTAGAACCAATTAGGCCTTATGTCGCCCACATTACTGAATCGCTCAATGATAATCTTCCTTTTTGGTACGGAATTGAAGTAAAGGAAGGAAGGAGTCACTTCCTGGCGAATGCTTAAAGTTGTAGAAAAAAATTATAACATCATAGGTAGGCTCCACAATCAGGATTTCTATATATGCTACATACAAAGTGTACAAGTATGAGTACGCTATCGAATGAAGCTGCATAAGAGCTATTTTCACTCGTCTAAAAAAATCGACGACAAAAGGGTGAAAGGGAGGAATGCTACCAACTGAGCACATTTGTCGACTTATCGCCATGTATCCTTCTGAAGGATTATGAGGTCTATCTAAAATTTCAGCAACTCGAACGTCATCCCAAGGGATCTCATATTTCAAGCATAGTCGCCTTAGCCTTGATTCATCAGTGGTAGATACGCAGGAATTCTTTGGCTCCTCCAGAATGACTGCATCATTAAATGTGTCAGGAACCATGGTGTCTCCTACAACTACGACCTCTTCATCCATAGAAATTACTTCCTCGGAGGATTTTATTTCGTCGTGGATGTCAACTTAGAATTTTGGACCTTTGTTGTCAGAGTTAGAATCTTATGGAGGAATATTGGGATTGGTTGTTATCTCTGGAGTTTCCCCTTTTCAAATTCAGAATATCTTGTGGGATATCTCCTAGACATGCTTGTTGTACTACCAAAAAAACGTTGGTGGTTAGAGAAATGTAGCTTGTACTCCCCAGTGTGTGCATGCTAGTTTATGCGGCGCAGGTGTGATGGATTGCATAAAGGAAGTATCGGATGCACATAATTATTTGTTATGCGTTGTAGTGTCGCGAAGAGTTATGTCTTCATAACCAGAATGTCTGAGGTGATACACCATGCTACTTTAGACCAAGTTATGAAAGGCTCTATCCTAACTGTTCGAGAGTACATGTTCTATGTTGATTTGTTTATGTGGATCTTGATTTAGAGTTATGGAATTCCCGTGTTTGTAAACCTATGAATTAATGTCATATTCGATGTTTAGAGATGTCTAAATGGAAGGATTTAGGCAGCCCATATCGAATCACTCTGGTTTGAATGCTCTGGATCAACTTGTCTCAATTCGAATGCTTTGGATCGAGCTGTGTTGGGTCAAACGACTTTGCATCGAAAATATTTGATCTGAACCCATGAATCACTTCCAAGCATCTGTAGCCATTCTCACTTCCTAATCCTCCAATCCATCTGAACCTTCTCACCTCCAAACTTCTTTGAATCGAACTCGACCACCTCTTTACTTCTCCTTCTTCCTCGCTAGAACCCAATAATGCTCACACTCATCTCCAGTCCACAAGAATAAGAGTCGAGTCACTAAGATGACATCTTTGATGTTGCCGACAAACCAGAGGAATCACGACCATCACTAAGGAGATTCCGATATCACCAGCGACGATAGCGATCACGGAAGTTCGAGACATCAACGCCATGGCGAATTAGAGGATATGAACATAGCCTTGGGGTTAAATTCGTGTGAGAACTTGAATTAAAACACAAATTGCATGATTAAGACCTACCTTTAATTCAAGAATTGAAGATTGAAAGGAGATGAAATCGAATAGCGAATAAGGGTTTCAGAGCTCGGTTGGTTCGAGGGTTAATGGCAGTGAGAAGTAAAAAGTAAAAGCGGAAACGAATAGATGGAACGGCTTATATTTGGGGTCAAGGTGACTATTCGGCTTCCTTGAAAAAATGGCACGATTGTGTTTTTCGGAGCAGACTTGACAGATATAGGGGGCGGATCGGATCGAACAACTCAATCCAGAATATAATGAATTTTTATGATCCAAAAATTGAAAACCAAGATTAGGAGAAAATAAGGGACATCCTCGACAATCATTTCATGCTTTTGGCAATATGACAGACTTATATAATTTGGCTAGATCTCGACAATCATTAGAAAAATTGTCTGGAACGACTTGTTTATGTTCCGTGTACGAGTGCCAACAATTTGACATGATGAAATAAATAAAGTCCACCATTTTGATTCGACAAGGGTTATAAGAACTTACATGTGTACCTGCCACCATTTTAAACAAATATTTTGACATGCTGACAACAACAAAAATAATTATGGGTATGGTCTTCTATTTATACATAGCACGAGGAATCAAGAGTCACAACTTCATAAAGAGAAACGATTGTTAACTGTTGCTTATTCAGAAATGGACAGCTTGACGAGTTCAAAGCACATCTCATCAACGATAAAACTTACTTTGTGGAGAAAAATGTTAGCCTACCTTGTAGCATGGTCGTCGAAAGTGCGAGTGATCATGGTCATAAGTCTCAGACATCAAGAATCGTGCCTACATAAGAGCTAAGCTTTGGATCGAATCGAACTCAAAGTGATTCGAGTAGCTTTCTGCTTATCGGATCTGTTAATCCCGTTATAAACACGGTTAAGAAAATTTTATATGACTGGACTGTATAACATTTTAACGACCTATGGATCAGTTTCACTTTCTTTAATGGGTCAGTGCAGTTTTAACACAACATGGGTTAGGCATAAAAATGGATATAAGTATTTAGCCGTGCGGAGTGGCATGCATACATAAAGGCCACGTGCACATGGTATATTGGCAATTTGGACCGCACATTATACAATACTAGTCATTTTTGTGGAACATACTACACTAGACCGTATGCAAGCTATAAGCCACGAATTAGATAGATCCCGAACTTTGCAATTTGTGTGGACTGAGCAAGATCAAATAAGATGGATCAGTGACTATTCATGAGCAACATGGAATGTGTATATATGTTAATATATATATATATATATATATATATATATTCGACACTTGCACACCAGGAGTTACCATACTATACACGTGAGAAGACATGCAAGATTAACGTGGCTCAAAGGCCATGGGTAGCAGGTCGCTTAAACGACCTAAAGTAGGTCGTTAAGAATTTTACATGGGTAGTCGTTCAATTCACATACAGGACGCATGGATCGTTCGTACTGCATAAAGTTACAGCTTAGCATAATAAAGAGGCGGTACGAAATAATATAAAAAAGACAACTGGAACATTGGCATGCACGTGTTTGTTTGTAGATGGGTCACAGAGCATACATATGTCAACAGAAAATTATTTCATGGACCGTTTGCTTTGGGACGACAAGATTCAAATGTATCCAGTCGTATAAGAGCATGTGGCGCAATAGATAGGTCGTTGCTCTCGATTATGCCCAGGTCGTTGTAATATATAATCAGATCGTTCATGGTAGCTGATTGCCAGGTCGTCCCAATTTGGTTCGGTAGGTCGTTGAAGAAACTGTAAAGATGCACCGTGACACATGGCACGCGTGAATCAATTCCATACAAAGACTCAGGTCGTTATATTACTAGGCCGCAACGTCCATATTTGTGTTAGGTTGCTTGCAAAGCACATGAAGTCAAGCAGGTCGTTGTACACAAAAGGAAGGTCATTCTTGGATTGCAAGAAATATGGTCAGGGCGTGCATTATAAGGACAGGTCATCCGCCGACCTAAGACCCTGGGAACAATTAATTACAGAACTGCCACTCTACTCAAATCACTCGTTTCCCACATTGAGGGGGACCGATTTTTTTCTCCACGAAGTGCTGCCAAACTCATTTCTCCACAACTCCAAATCATCCAAACCACCAGCAAAACTCTTCCAAGCTTAGATTCAACACCTCAACCAACATGAACTCATTCGAGCTCGTTTAAGTGCTTAATTATTGAAGATTTACTCCAACAACCATCACAATTAAAGAGATCTAGTCATTTCCATGGTGGATTCGTGTGAATCAAGAGGGTAAAGAGAAGAAGTAGAGAGAAAATTATTGTAAAGTGAGAAAATGATTAAAATTAGAGAAATCATGTACCTTGTAACATTGAAAGTGATAACGAAAGCACTCTTCAAAGTGGATGTAGGCCAAATCTAGGTCGAACCACTATAAATTCTTCTCTTTTTTTACTCGCTTTCGTGTTTATGGCTACCACTTTTCTAGAGCTTAACTGTTAGTGAAGCATTGAATTACACCTTGGGGTGTTAGTGCCATTTTTTGCATTAACATTTTTGGCGTGCACCGTGGGACCACATCCACATCCTAAAGGTCAAGTGCATTGTGCGAAATTTCGAAATTGAAGGCTTTTTTTTACGCTAGATTCTTAAAATATAAAATCCAAGCCAGTCGAGATATTGTTGTCAAAGATCAAGAGTTTTTTCTGAAATAATGCCGCCGAAAAAACCGATTAGCAAGTCCGTAAAAGCTTCGGGCTTAGAGAATGTTGTGTATAATCCTACATCTCCGCAAACTAATCTTCATGAAGTTGGTCAATTCTCAAGAGCAGGAGCTAGTGTAACCAGGAATGAACTGAACACAGCCGTTAATGAAGTCGTTGCGAGTTTGACACAACAAATGGAATTTTCAAACACTGCTATGATAGCTAAATTAGAAGCTCTCTTTACTGCTCAAGCTAATGCGGCAAAGGCAAACGCCAATGTTAACCTTACGGAACTGCTAACTCCTCTTTCTCAAATCCCAATCGTGATCGCTCCATTTAAGAGGTTGATGATTTAGATAACACTAGTGACGAAGAATATTAACCTCCTGCTAAGAACCATTCCATAAGAGGAACTTCTCAAACCATGGATAGTCTCACCAAACGGGCACCTCCCTAAGAAGGAGGTCCATAGTCCCGATCTTGAACTGAGATCGTTCTCTTAAACGAACATCTGACAAAGGTGATAGCGCCCGCTTCGTGAGTCGACACGGTAAAAAAGAACGTCTTTCTGATATGGTAAAGTAGATTATGAAAGAGAACATGGAAAGAAATAACGATGTGAAAGAGTCGGACTTTGCCCCTAGTAAGACTCCACTCACTGAAAGATTTCATAAAGTCAAGTTCCTGAAGAAGTTTACTCTACCAACGATTTCAGCTTATGGTGGGACTAGTGATCCTAATTTGTTCTTATACAAATACGATCAGCACATGACTGCCGCACGATCCACATATGAGATTAAATGTTTATACTTCCATATCTACTTGGAGGGAGTAGCATCGCTTTGGTTCACCAAGCTCCCACCAAAGTCCGTGGACAACTTTTATGACTTGGCTAAGAAGTTCAGGGAGCAGTTCAGGCTACAGACCACGAAGGTCAAAGATGTAATGTCACTGAATGACATGGAGCAGAAACTAAGAGAATCGGTTAAGGCCTTTCTTACTTGATCTAATGCTACTGCAGCAGAGGTAGCAAATCTAGAACCTTGGTTAATCTTGATGGGACTAAACTGGGCAATAGACAAGAAGTCACAGTTCGGAAGATGGATAAAAATGAAGAAGCCAAATACCGTGGAAAGATTCTATACGAAAGCCGAAGAGTACATCAGTGTGGAGGATGACCCTGATGTCATCGAAAGTATTGCTTTGACGGAAAAAGAAGGGTAATGATGTTCAAGCCAATCAGAAGAATCCTAGGGGTCAAAAGAGAGGAAACGACGGGAAAGATAATCGAGATTGCAAAAGGTCTCGCTTCTTCACAGCTGCTGAATTGACTCCTTAGAATGACCTCTGAATGATACCCTAGAGAACATTTTCTTCGCCACCAAAGATGCAAAACATTACCCGGAACCACCATCGCTAAATATTTCAAAGAGAGCTGCAAATTCTGGAACATTCTGTCGCTTTCACAATCAACCAGAGCATGATATTGATGAGTGCCGACACTTGAAGAACATAATCAAGGAGTTGATCAGGAAGAATAGGCTGCAATAGTGTGCGAAGAATCCACAAGCCTCAAACTCTACTCCAGCTCTTCAGGTGAAAAGTGCATCCACTACTCAAACTGGTCCAAATAATTAAACTTCAGCACGGGTTAATGCAAGGCCGTTGATTAACTAACGACCATTGATGTCATTCGAATTTCAATGGCTTGGAATAAACGATTACCACTACTTTAATTCATGCTATATTCAAAATTTCTTGTAAAAAGTCTGTCATATTATACATGCATTGTATTGAACATTAGCTCTATTACTGAAAGCCCTGAATAAATCTCTTACTTGAAAAAAAATTCATTAATTCAAAATATGCTTAAACATGATTTTATATTGCAGGCTATCCGACGAGCGCTTGTTCCTTTAAAATCTGACAAAACATCGCGACCCCAACAACACTAGGTCAAGCGCCAAGTGATGTAAACATCAATATGCGCAAATGAAAAAATAAAGAGCACTGCTTTGCGAATGGAAAGAGTTGCGAAGAGTTAAATAATGAACAAGCGCCGCGGCAAATGAACACTAGGGTTGTGAGTTTCACTGAAGGGGCACCGCCCCTAGTGAGAGGTCAAGGCCCTAATTCTTTAACTGAGATAGTATGCCAAGTCAAGCGTTTGGTGAAGGAACTGGCGTCTGCCCCATGAAACGATGCAACAAAAATCCTCCCATGTGAGGCAAACGCTTCCCGAGTGAAGCAAAAAGTCCTTCCCAAGTAAAGGTAAAAGTCCTCCCACGTGAGGCAAATGCTTCCCGACTGAAGCAAAAAGTCCTTCCTAAGATAAGGCAGCCTTCCCAAGTGAAGGTAAAAAACCTCCTCGAGCGGGGGTATAAAATATAAAGATCTCCTCGAACGGGGGCACAAAATCCAAAGTCCTCCCCGAGTGGGGGCACAAAATATAAAGACCTCCTCGAGCGAAGGCATGAAATATAAAATCCTCCCCAAGTGGGGGCACAAAATTTAAAATCCTCCCCGAGTGGGGGCACAAAACCCAAGGTCCTCCCAAAGTGGGGGCATGAAATCAAAAGACCTCCATAAGCGGGGGCATCAAATCCAGAGACCTCCCCAAGCGGGGGCATAAAATTCAAAGACCTCTCCAAGCGGGGGCACAAAATTCAAAGTCCTTCCTAAGCGGCGGCATAAGAACCAAAGTACTCCCCGAGCAAGGGCACAAAGATATTAGAAAACTTCTCCAAAGTAGAAGCACCAAACCAGCTGGTAAAGTCGAGATTCCCATTGTATTGACGAGCTCAGAGGCTTCCCGCATGTTGGTAGATTTAAAAAGCTCTCGCCAACAAAGTTGAAGCTTCTAGCACGTCGACCGCAATCAAGGAAACTCGACAAGCTAATCACATCGAGCTTTTGCAACTCGTGACGATCCATGGTATAGGGGCAACACAACCATATAAGGATTGGAAAATGCTCGGAAAACGTGCCATGGGTCCATCACAAGATCGCAATAAGTTAAAAACTAACTAGCACTAGACAAAGAAGCCAATATACTTGGTAATAAGTGAGCTGGAGTGCAAAAAACATAAGACTCGCCTTGGAAAAGCTTAGCAAAAAATAATATTGCCTTCAAAAAATAGGGCATTTGAAAAATTCGATAAAATTGATTGGCTCGATATGTCGATAAAACTCATTACATCAATAAAAATCAACCTTGGAAACTCAATCAGAATATCTCAATACAAAAGCCTCCTCGTTTGCAAAGCTCCAATCTTAAATAACTCAAAGAACATGATGGTGTTATGCTTCAAACCCAAGAACAAGCAATGCTTAAAAGGCGACTATGTGAATATGGCATAGTTCGAATCCAGTAAAGCAATAACACTTCCTAAGGATTTGAAGCTAATACCCATCGTTGGTGTCAATATGAGATGTAAAACGAAGATTGAGCAATAGTCGTGCACTTGGGCAAGCTGTTGAGAGGTTGAGATTCAAAGTTTTCTATAGATCGGGATGATCCAAGATATCATAGTGAATTCAAATTTATGAATCCAACTAAGCTATTGCAGCAGTCCTAAAGATGAACAATCAGCAAATTCCTCTTTCGCTGGAAATTTTGCGACAAAATCGGGGATGTTAAACCAAATGTGTGCTTGATTTAAAACATATTGTGTTATAACAAAGCAACATCTTTTTGGTGGATTGTCAGGAGGACAGGGAATAGCCAGGCATTGCTTCAGTTGCTCTAAAATTCAAATTGAATCTCCAGTTTAAGAAAAAGCGATATCCTTTTCAGAACGATAACTATTCTTCTATCTAGTATTTACGCTGCATATGGGAATTCATTTTTCAATAAAGTACAGGTACATATTTCATATAACATAAACCGTCATATAGAATTATACAATCATTAAAATACGAAGCTTGGAATCTACAGTCGGTATGTTTTCGATTAGTTGATTTCAAGTGTTAATGCGAATTCAAATTAGAGCGTCGTATTTATACAGGCACAGTGTGAAAAGTTATAAATTTAAATGTTAAAACGAAATAGTCCTGTATAGACATGTCATTCAGTTTAAGTCTTAAAATTCGCTGTAAGTCATTCTTCAATGATTAATTATTCTGTTATCAATGTAGACGGTCGATGGCGAAGTATAAGTCCAAAATATGCAAATGTTTGTTGCTATTGAAAAGCACATAGCAAGGCATATAAGTGTTCAATTCTCAAGTTATGAATGTGAATTGTTCAATGTCCAAGATGCTCGAATGCAATAAACTTCAACAGTAAGCTTCAAATGTCAAAAATAGGTCGCCCAACGATCTAGTCAATCAGGTCGTCCAACGACCTAACAAGACATGACGTGCAATGACCTGCCAAAAGTCAGGACCCTTTGAGACAGATCGTTCGACGACCTAACAAGACAGATCGTTCAACGATCTGGGAGCTTGGATCGCACTCTGAGCTGTTGACATAGATCACTTCGCAATACACATTTTAAAGCTGCAAAGTGGCGGCTCGAGCATCGGCAATATTCAGACTACATTATGTTGGTTCGAACAAAAGGCAATACAAGCCACAAAATCAAGTTAATTCAGCATCAAGTGCTTCCGAGTTTAAATCTGAAGTACGGAAAATCAAAAGAATGGCAACAAGCATACAATGGATTCAAATTGCAAAATTCATCAAAATATAGTGATTAATACAAGAAGTTGCGATGGCACCAAATCCAGGCACGAAAGGTTCTATTTCGACACACTGCGAGTCATAAGATATAATACCAATTCGAAAAACAAATACAAATTGAAGCAACAATCCACCAAACTCATGCCACAAGCTCAAACTTCGGCGTCGAGTACTTACGGGCTCAAATATGGATTGCCAAATTTAATCAAAGCTAGATTTCGGGATCATGTATAAACCAAGAGTTTGAACAAAAAGAAAATCATTGAGTCAATATTACTCAATCATTGAAATCAACTCAAAATATGCTTCATATCCGTAAAAATCCAGGGCTGGCTGATGCATGCAATAAATCCACGAATGCAAATCAGCATCGTACATGAGAATCGCTGCGCAGAATTCAGAGCCGGCAAACCAATTCGGAAATCCAAAAAAATACATTATAGGGTTCATAATATGATTTCTACATGACAAATGAAACAGAAATTTAAGCTTAAGCATATCTTTCAATTTGTCTGATATCAGACTTCAAGAGCATAGTGTTAAACCGGGTCCGACCCTATAATTGATCGAAGCCATAAAACTCGCTATCAGCAAAAAAATCCGACCTGATTTACACTCCAGATTTGACCTTAAAAAATCAAAACTGCCAAGTTGCATCAAAGCAAAAGTTTTAATTTTAGATTGCTCAATTGCGAATCCCAAAGTAATATCAAGCAAAACAATTACCAACCGACGAAACAATCTGGTTTGAAATCCTATGTCGATTACTACAAATCCCAGACTAAAGCCGGGTCGATTTAAACCCTAAGCATCTAGAATGGAACTGATGTGAAGAACATTAGAACAATCACCACCTGTTCCATTTGTCAGCAGTCAGAAATGATCTGATCCCCACCGTAGAGATAAGTCGACAATTAAAGCAAGCCAGATCTGGAAGAGCGTACTAAGAATCAATTTGAATCAACTAAGGCTGGGGTGCAGTGTTATTAATGGCGCACGGCGCAAAAAGGAGCAAACCCTCTCCTGAGCCTTGGCGCACGGCGCGGCAAATGGCGCGCGCCTTTTTAATTTACTGCGCATGTTTATTTTTTAATATAATTAATATTTTAACAAAATATTAAAAAAAACTATTTTTTGCTAAAATATAAGCAACAATTTTTTTTATGTATTTTACCAAAAAAAAAACATAAAGCATAAAATTTCAAGCACAATAATTTTCAAATCAAAAATTATAATACACGTTAAAGATGAGCTAAAAAACTGAATCTCTCCGCTCTTGCTACTCTAGCAGCAACACACCAAGTCAGGTCATCCTCATCGTCGAACACAACTTCATCTTCAATATCGGCCATATATTCAGTTAACCATTAATTACAATCATCAATATCATTCAAAGATACTGGACCAACAGTGTCACAAATATTATACATTCTTTTTAATGCTCGATTGTATTTAACAAATACCAAATCATGAAATATTTTTATGTTACAGACAAATCGTACAAAGACATTTGACATATTTACGTATATGCAAAAACAAAATAAAATCCAAGGGTATGTTTCAGAGCTGCTTGAATGCTTATCTTATGAGAATATTTTTTCTTCCTCCAAAATTGCTTCACTTGATATATCGTTCACGGCTTCAGAGTTCATTCATTTACTTTTGCATCAATGGTAGACAATATTTTATGATCTTTTATACATTAAATTATATATTTCTGAGTCTCTGAATATTAAAAGGAATCTAAACTAAGTTGGATAATAAAACATATGTTAGTTCTAAATATCGGCATGCTAAGATCAGCCAATTATATAATTGTAAGGTTATTAACTCGCTGATGATAATCGTAGAGGAAATAATGATGATGTAATTATATTTTCATATAACTAAAAAAAAGATATTAACAAAAAAAATCATATTTCATATCATTATGATAATAATAGTAATAGTAGTTGTGATGGTGGTTGTAGTGATGGTAAGAGTATTTGTAGTAGTAGTTTTAGCAGTTTAAAATGCGAAAAAAACAGAAAACCATAAAATAAAGAAAAGGCGCGCCATTTTGCACTGTGCGCCATTTGCGCCATTTGGTGCGCCTTTTCATATGCGCCGCGCTGCAAACAAAAATGGCGCAAACGTCGCGTCTCGCCGCGCCATGCACCATGGCGCGCGCCGCGGTGCGCCTTTCATAACTATGCCGGGGTGTAATCGAAGCTTGGATATAAGTTGAAACTGAGGATGTTGAGATCTGATCGGCAAGTTTAATCGGTGGTCCAACATCGAATTTTCAGATCAATGAAATCTTTGTAGAAGAAACCATGCCGCCATTTAAATGTTTTTTCCAGAAGGAAAAAGATAAGTAAAAAAAAATGACGAATATGAAAGTATAAGAAGGCTGAAGGGAATCCATACAATCCATTGAGTGGGATTTAACGGTCCATTGTGACTTAAGCACATCAACCCATCAGACAACTCTCGTACGATCCACGAGAATGATCTGTAATTGATCCATCATAGGTCACCAATAGTGATCCATCAAAATATGTTGAAGAAAGCTATATTGAAGTCGAAGCTTGTATTCCTTTCAGGAAACACAAACTTCTAGGGAAGAATGTTAACTCCGTTATAAACAAAGTTAAGAAAATTGTATATGACTAGACCGTATAACATTTTAATGACCTATGGACCAGTTTCACTTTCTTTGATGGGTCGGTGCAGTTTTGACACAACATGGGTTAGGCATAAAAATGGATATATGTATTTAGCTGTGTGGCATGGCATGCATACATGAAGGCCACGTGTACATGGAGTGTTGGTAATTTGGACCGCACATTATACAATATTGGTCATTTTTGTGGAACATACTACACTAGACCGTATGCAAGCTATAAGCCACGAATTCGGTAGATCCCCAGCTTTGCAAGCTGACGTGGACTGAGCAAGATCAAATAAGATGGATCAGTGACTATTTATGAGCAAGGAAGGTTGACGTGGCCCAAAGGCCATGGGTAGCAGGTCGCTTACACGAACTGGAGCAGGTCGTTAAGAGTTTTACATGGGTCATCATTCAATTCACATATAAGACGCATGGATCGTTCGTACTGCATAAAGTTATGGCTTAGCATAATAAAGAGGCGGTATGAAATAAAAAAATTGGAACATTGGCCTGCATATGTTTGTTCGTAGATGGGTCATAGAGCATACATATGTCAATAGGAAATTATTTCATGGACCATTTGCTTTGGGATGGCAAGATTCAAATGCAGCAGGTTGTATAAGAGCACGTGGCACAATAGATAGGTCTTTACTCTCGATTATGTCCAGTCGTTGTAATATATAATCAGATCGTTCATTGTAACAGATCGCCAGGTCGTCCCAATTTGGTTCGGCAGGTCGTTGAAGCAACTGTAAACTTGTACCATGACACATGGCACGTATGAATCAATTCCATACAAAGACTCAAGTCATTATACTACTAGGCCGCAACGTCCATATTTTTGCCAGGTTGCTTGCAAAGCACATGAAGTCAAGCAGGTCGTTGTATACATAAGAAAGATCATTTCTTGGATTGCAAGAAATATGGTCGGGTCTTTCATTATAAGGACAGGTCATCCGCCGACCTAACACTCTGGGAACAATTAATTACAGAACTATCACTCTACTCAAATCGCACCTGTAAATACCCCCTCATTTCCCTCATTGAGGGGGACCGCTTTTCTCTCCATGAAGTGTTGCCCAACTCATTTCTCCACAACTCCAAATCATCCAAACCTCCATTAAACCTCTTCCAAGCTTAGATTCAACACCTCAACCACCATGAACTCATTCAAGCTCGTCTAAATGCTTAACTATTGAAGATTTACTCCAACAACTATCACAATTAAAGAGATCTAGCCATTTCCATGGTGGATTCGAGTGAATCAAGAGGGTAAAGAGAAGAAGTAGAGAGAAAATTATTGTAAAGTGAGAAAATGAGTAAAGCTAGAGAAATCATGTACCTTGTAACATTGTAAGTGATAATTAAAGCACTCTTCAAAGTGGACGTAGGCCAAATCTAGGCCGAACCATTATAAATTCTTCTCTTTTTACTTGATTTTGTGTTTATGGCTACTACTTTTCTAGATCTTAACTGTTTGTGAAGTGTTGAATTACGCCTTGGGGTGTTTGTGCCATTTTTTGCATTAATAGGATCGAACAGAGGCACGGGGCCACAACGAATGTCCACGGTTCGAACATGATTCGGTTCGAGTGTTCGATCCGGTCCATCTTTGACCCACACAAAGCGGTTACCCCACGATTTGCTGAAAGATGGAAGCTACTGCAACATACCCCATGATCTGATTCCTCCTGCATTTAACCACTCCTATTATATCCTACTTATACGGTTCGAAAGCCACATAACAGTAATCGTTCCTGCCTGAATTCGAACCGGTATGCTGCAACAATTATAAATACATCATTTTGGAGCCATTTTAAGGAATTTTGGCACTTCATTGACTCCACGCACACGACTCAGCAGACAACCTATTAATTCAAGTTACATCTCTATCCAAATATAGAATTTCAAGAGTATTTCTATTGTATCGAGAGTTAGAGATTGTAATGTTTTGCTATCAAGATAGCAATGGAACTAAAGGGATCAATTGTTGCCAATGGAACTATCTCTTATGAAGATAGCAATGTTTTGTTAGGATTGAAATAGGTTATGATGTAATCAGATTTGTAGAACTATAGTTATTCAACTATGGATAACGATGGCATATATAACAAGTACTATGATTTAGTGCATGAACATGCTGTCTTGAATAAAGGTTTGATTGTTAGCTCATACCATATTTAATTCATCCTTGTAACTAGTATCATTCCCACGCACTTAAACTCAAGTTTCAAAAAATCCATTCCTAAAACCTTTGCAACCCAAATTAACCAAATAAAAATAAAAATTAGTTGACAGGAAAGATTCATCTAATCAAGTTATGAATGGAGAGATCGATCATAACCTTTCTTTATTGGAACTACCAAAGCTAGTCCAAAGTGGTTCGATAATGAAACTAGAAAGTGCGCGATAATTTGGTACAAGCGTATGAGGTCATGTATGAAAAGCTAAATGCTTCTTCTAATTCTTTAAATGTCAGTCCTGATTCTAGTACTAAAGCCATGCAAACAGTTATTATATATGTATTTAAACTAAACATGAAATTGCATGTGCATAATAATTTTGGCTAACTATTTGAAATTTTAGAAATTTAGCTCAAAATGGATTGTACTTACATAAACTAACCAGTACCCAATCTTATGGTAGGAATATGCTTATTACAGAGAAAAATCAGAGATCATAAAACTGTACTTCTACGAAATTTGCAATCTTTCAAACCAGATTAATTTGATCTACATGAAAATTTAAGAAACCCAAAATTGATCTACAAGCAAAATTAAGAAACCTAAAATTGATCTACACTACAAAAATTAAGCTAATAGTAAATGATTATCCACTCCTTTTATTAGTGAAGACAAAATATTATAAACCAAAAATCTATTCGTTTACATATTATTTCAAATCAGGAAACCAAAAATCAAACAAAGGTTAATTCATTTTTGTGAATTCACTTCACCAAATATTAATATTCCATAGTGCCGCAAATAATAATCAATTGACATTTACGTATAACAAAATGACAAGTTCTATTCTCCCCCCACATTTTACTGTTCCCACCCCATCGTTAATTTTTCTTTTTCATTTACCAAAATGCCCCTGTAAAAATGAACTAAAAAAGGGGGTGGAAATGGAAAAAAGTGGGGTGGGAACGGGAAATGTGAATCAATGGGGTGTGTAAGGGAGAAAGCGGGGTGACAATAGAAATAATCTAACAAAATAGATTTGTAAGGAAAATGCGGAGAATACTTACAACATCCAAAATATGTTGAAGATAGTTGTTGAATGGTGTTTGCTTTTCCTATAAAACGATGCCCCTTCGCTTTTCGCCGATCTCGCTTACGCTTTTCAATCTGGATGTCGATTGCTGTTTTTTTTTTTGAACTGATTTGGATCTTGCGTACGTGCCCTAATTTCGAGAACGAAAAGAAAAAGTACTTAGGGACAAAGTAGGTAAAAGAAGAGGAAGCGCATACTTATGAAATTTTTACTGCTTATTTTTCATGTATCATTTAGACGGAGTCTGTAACAAGCCGCCTAGAGTGGACCTAACAAGCATAACTCCAAAAAGACTATTAGAAGCTATTGGCGGGTTGTTACATTTGGTATCAGAGCATTGGTTACCCGATTATAGGGAAATTATACGCAAGAGAGTTGTTCATTGTAATAACCCGGAAATCCGAGCTAATTTAAAAAAATTATTTTGTTAATTTTGAATATTTAAGATGAATATTTTAAATAAAAACGACGAGAAATTTATTTTGAATAGAATTCGAACGTATATATTTATATAGATCGTCGCTAAAATATAATTATTTATTTATATATATAAAAGGAATTGAAAATGGCGCGGTAGTTCGATAATTCGATTTCAAATTTCAAATGAATGTACCGGGTGCAAAATCAACCGGATTTTAGTAAAACCAAAAATATTTGAATCTAATTGAAAATATCTTTCCAACGAATCCGAGAAATCAAAATTTCATAGCAGGAATCAAAAGATATGCCCAGTTGAAGATTCAGAATAGTCGCTATGGAATTCTAGCCCTTAAAAATGGAAATTTTGCAAATGACCTCGGTTTTCGACGAAACCACTTTTGTTGGATCCGAGATGTCAAATTATTGCTATGTTCCAAAATTCATAATTTTTCGATTCAATATGTGAGCGTGGCAAAGGAAAACGCGTTTGACCAGTTTTAGTTGATTTTAATCGACTGGAAAATGGTCATTTTTCAAACGGCCTCAAAATTTGACGAAACTAGTTTTGTTAGGACCGTATCGTCAATACGAAGCTAGAAAACATTTTTCTGGAATTTTTAGAGTCCGTATGTGGCCCCGGTAAATTGAAATGCGCGTTCAAATTCAATATATAGAGATATATGTTGATTTTGACGAAAACTGATCGAAACGATCGAATCAGCTTACGATATATATCCCATTGTGTTCAGAATGGGGGTAAAACGCTAGAGACGACAGGCAGTGGGTCTCGTTTCGAGTTCGAAATAAAAAGTTGCTTTTTGAAATTAAAATAATAATATATATATATATTCCTTTACAAACACCCCCCTCTCTATTTTCTCTCTCCCCGTTAAAATTAATTTCAGAAGAAAAAAAAAGAAGAACAAGGGCACGAAGCCCTAGCCCAGGCCGCCGCCGCGCGAGGCGCCTCCTCACCGTCGCTCCGCCCCAGGTGATGGCCCCCCCCCCTCCGATCCTTCTCCTTCTTCTTGCTCCCTCCTCTTCTAACGAAAATGACCCAAAACCGCTCCTCCACCGCAACTCAACAGCCACCGCTAGACTCCCCCTTCCGCCGCCAGACCCCCCTCCTCCCCCATTCGCTGTAAGCCCTTCTCTTTATTCTTATCTTTACTTTATTTATTTTGTTTTAATTTATTTTAAATATTTAGCTTAGTTTAATCAATTTAAAATCTGATTTGTATATGGATAGATTAGAGTTCGAAATACGATTTTATACTATGAAAGAAAGGATTTTTGTTTATAAAAAGTTTGATTTTTACAAAGCAAAAGAAACGACTTTTATATTAGTAAAAGATTAAAAATATAATTTTTATATAGTAGAAAGATTAAAGATGTGATCTTTATAGAAGTAGCCATGTAAAAATATGATTTTTACATTATATAGATAATAAAAATTCGATCTTTGTTATGTAGGAGATATAAAAATATGATTTTTATTCATGTAGAATAATAAAAATATAATTTTTATTATATTGCTAGCAAGATAAAAATATAATTTTTATCATGGAAGTAGCGTTGTAAAGGAGTGATTTTTACATATGTAGCAGGGATAATAAAAATTCGATCTTTATATTAGAAGTAGATATAAGAAATATAATTTTTATATAGAGAATAGCGTGATAAAAATATATTTTTTATCTATATAGTAGCGATGCAAAAATATAATTTTTATCTATATAGTAGCGGTATAAAAATGTGATTTTCATCCATATAGAGCGAATTAAAAATGTGATTTTTATATATGTAGTGGCTACGGGCAACGAAATTGACAAAAGGCGAACGGCGAAGATTTCTACATAAGAAGAGCCGTGGCGTTTGGTTTAGCTTTCGGTGAGAACTCCTCACTTTTAAATTTATTTCTAGTTAAAATATATACTAGGATGCAGACGGTGTTTAGTAGCACCCGATACCCGTCGTCCACAGACCATGGACGACTTGTATGCTTGTTTGTTTGATTTTGATGTGTAGTTGATTGTGTGATGTGATGTGAAATGAAATAAAATATTTATATAGTTGAAATAAAATATTTATACAGTTAAAATATTTTATAGTTGAAAATAGAATTTTTAACGTGTATTTAAAATGAAATAAATATAAACAAATCGGACGATTTGTTTATGTACACACATTTGACTGATATTGATTGGGACGATAAATTTTACATGTCGCCCAACTGCACAAATAAAATATGTGTTTGATTGTTTGAAAACCCCACACGGGTATTGGGGTGATATATGACATACACTAATCCCAATAATTAATTGTATGTCGGTCGACTGATTGACAGACTGTTATAAGCGTTGAATATTTATATTTGATGCTTATACAGTGTAGAATGCACTTTGGATGATGGTTGATTATTTGTCATTGCTATTATATACATGCGATTGTAGAAAATCGATATAATTAACATTATATGGTAATTGATTGGGCCCCATTCCAGTTTTGAAATAGAATATTTGAATAGAAATATTTGAAATAGAATATTTGAAAAAGAAATATTTGAATAGAAATATTTAAAAAAGAGATATTTGAAATAGAATATTTGAAAATAGAAATATATGAAGCCGTGTTGATTAGATTGACGCCATTTTGACGCAAACGATATTTATATCGATTATATTCATTTTTATAATGAATACTGAAAAGTGATTTCAAAATCGAATATTTTGAAAATGAATTTGAATCGAATTGAAATTGAATGGAAATCAATTTGAAATGAATTCGAATTGAAATTGAATAGAATTTGAATAGAAAATGAATTCGAATTGAAATTGAATAGAATTGGATTCGAATTGAAGATGAATTCGAATTGAAATTAAATAGAAATGAATTCGAATTGAAATTGAATTGAATTGAAAACGAACTGAAATTGAATTAAAAATCGATTTGAATTGAAATCAATTTGAAGTGAAATTAAACAAATTTATAAGGAAAAAAATTCAATTTTGATTTGAATTTGAAAAGAAGTTGAAATCGTTTTGAAAACGAATTTAAAACAATTTATATAATACGTTTTAAAAGGAAATCAACGAAGTATATATTATATATATAATATAATGGCCTGAATAAAACGCACCGCGCCGCGGTAGTTCGTGAATTTCGACCATTGACTTCGAATGGATATTACGGGAGATCCGACCGTCGGATTCACCTAAAACCGGAACCGTTGGGTTCGTATCGAAAAGAGCTTTCTAACGAATATTAGAAATTAGAAATCTAACGGTTGAATTTGGAATTTTGTCCAAAACAGATTTGGAAAAGGTCGCTGTAAGTGCAGTTCGATGGCCGTTGATGGAAATCGACTGTACGGGCCTTGATAAAATTATTAAAAATATCAATAATTTGTGTAAAATCATAAGAAATGATTTGGGAAGAATTAGGATGAAAAACTCCATATTTGAAAAGATAAAAATAGATTTTTATCGAAATGAACTAGTTTTGAACTAGAATAATAATTTATTTATTTTTAAAATAAATAAATTGGATTTGAAATGGTTTTGAAAATAACCAGAATTTCCAATAATTGAATTGGAATGGATTTGAATCGAAATTGTCTTCGGAATATTTCGATGTTGGATTTCGTGATGATACCGGTATTGTTATGGGAATTTGAAAGATATATTAATATCGTTATTTCCAATACGATATTCGTTGGTCATAGAATTTGATATTGAATATAAGCCGATATATTTTCTATTCAGAGCCTTATATTTAATATCAAATGTGATTTGGGTTTGTCGTGAATGGTGTCTTCATTAACACTATTCTTAAACCCAGTTGAGAAAAAGATTAAATCTTCTATTTAGATATAATGAAGTGTACCAATTAAATAATATTTAATTGGAATTGAATTGGTATTGATTTTGGGTTTATCGTGAACAGTGTTTTAAATAACACTTGTTCTTTAACCCCATAATTAATGGAATGTGATTTTGGGTTGTCGTGAACGGTATCTTCAATAATACTGTTCTTAGACCCAAAGGAGTTAAGAAAATCAGATACTAACTGGAGATTAGTTAAGTTGAATGGTTTCTGGGGTATTGTTCTGATGTTGGTTTTCTGCCTTCGGGGTTAATAATTAGGGAATTGATCACTTGCTAATTTACGGTTAGGGACCGATTGAAATGTGATGTGATTTTAGGGTTTATCGTGAACCGTGTTTTAAATGACACTGATTCTTTAACCCAGTCAAAGATTAAAACTAAGTGTAGTTTTAATGAATCTTTAATTTGATTGAAAAGATCGAGAATGGAGTATCACCAGGTTTGCTCCAGGCGATAGTTAAATCTTTAATTAGATTTGAACGTGAAATGGTAATTGAATTTACCGATAACACCGTGGTGTTAGATATGAAGTATGACCAGTTTTACTTCATGGGATATATAGGTTGGGATTGGGAAATAAAATAAATAATTACTTCGGTGTGGTTCGCTAATCCCGACTAGTTTGAAGTGATATTCAAAGGAAGATTAAAGAATAAATTTAAAAGAATTTATCTTTGATAAAATTAATGGGAACCTTACCCTAAGAATGTGAAATTTAGAAACTAACTGTAGGTTAGCTAAGTAGAACGGTTTCCTGGGTATTGATCTGATGTTGGTTTCGGCCTTCGGGGTTAATATTTGGGGAATTATTCTCTTGTTAATTTACAGTTAGTGACTGATAAATTGGAATAAGGCGTATGTTGTGTTTGTGTAACACTTGTTTATTATATACGCGAGTTATTCAGAAAGACCGGGTTTATCCCATTCTGAATAACTGATTCGACGATGAGTCGAAGATGAAGACGGTGGTTGAAGACCGGAGGTCTTCACGTCGTTTGGATAATTACTGATGATCTTGATTGGGCTGTACACCCAAGAGGGGGGAATCAGTTGGTGATCGTCCAGACGTACTTGGAGATCGATGGATATGCGAGGTACAAGGTGCCTCTGGTTTTGTTCAGACCCAGAACGGACTTGTAAATGGACTGTGTGTCTGACATTGGATATCATTCTGTGTGATTGATGGATATCGGTTGCATGGAGTGGTTTGCCTGTGTGGCATGCTAAGATACAAATGATCAAGGCTCCTGTTGATAAGCAGAGTCTTGTGGTTGATGATTAAAGCACGGCCGGCCTGTGTGGCTTAGCTTTGTATAGCGTTGATTTGCGAGCCTCACACCCCGGTTGTGAACCAGAAACGGGAGAGGACATCAGGGAGGACATGCGTTTCTTTCTAGTTAGAAGTGGCGTCAGTGGTTTTACACGCCCTGACGAGTTCGACTTATGTAGTTGTTTGTTTGCGAGGCGCCTTGGATATATCGGTGACTATGTGAAGCCGATGGAGTCATTCGTTGGCTCATTTACGCCCAAAGGGCGGGGAAACGCAGTTCAGGAATAATAATCCACATCGGTGGACCGGCCCTGACGATCCAAGGGTTGATGCGTTCTGATCCTGAGGCTCGAGCTAGACAGTCTCGAATTCGGTAGAGGACGATCCCTTGCATCGGTTCACAGATGGAAATCCAACTTCCAATACGTGATAACTGCGGTTTTAATTGTAGAACTAGTATGGCGGCATGATATATGGTACCCATGCCATCTATGATTGATATTTATGATTGAAATTGTTTTGACACTGTGCACTTATAATAGTATCAAATGATTTGTTTTAAACGTACCAAGCATGTTTGTCTATTATAAGGGAAAACCCTATCCCCCGGCTTGCGTTGCATTGTGTGATAGGACCTGGGTCTTATAATAGCTTCATTTTTCTTTATTTAGCATTGCGTTGTTTGTTTTATGCACTGGTATTCTTGGGAGGAAACCCGTTCCGTGTTATACGGCGTGGTCCCTTGATTTACCTAACTTTGAAATGAAGATTAATGACTGTTTTAATTCTCACACCAGTCACATGACTGACCTGGAGTTTATTGTTTTAACCTAAACTCTGGGTGCCCTTATTTTGACACGGACAGCTAGTAGTTTTGGTTTTGCAGATTTATATTCACAGGATCCTGATTTACAGCTGGAACGATACTCGGAAAGCTCTGTATCCGTGTATCTCCTTCTGGTTGTGTTTTGTATTATTTTCCGCTGCGATGTATTTAAATGTAATTTAAATCTCTGATATTTCTGTGTAATATTCATTTATACTCTGTATATTCTTGTATTCTGATGGTATTGTTGTAATATACAATGAAATGTTCTTCTGTCTGCGTTCTATTTTGTCGTATTCTCAAAACAATCAGGCGTTTCGAACGGTCTTGGTCGGTTTAGCGACTGATTCGGATCGAGCGAAATTCCCGGTCGTTACAGCTTGGTATCAGAGCTTTGGTTTACAAAGCTTAGAGAACAAGACACATTAGAACCATACGAAAGGATTCATCAGAGATTGGATTGGTAATATCCAATAAGAATGACTCGTTAGAGATGGGATCAGTAGTATCCTAGAACGAGTGTGAAGAGTATATTTTTAAAATGAATACGAATTTTGTTTTGAAAATTTAAATCAACTATTCGTATTTGATTATTTATTTTATATTTAATTTGGACAATCCAGTATATAAAGATTTTGCATATACGCCTTGCAAACGTGTATTCGAAGTTTTAATATACCGGATAGATATAGAATCACACTCTAGTCGCCCGTGGATGTTCTGATGGTGGTTCGAAACATCATCAGAATTTATGTTCGAGTGACGAAAGTGAGAGTCCTATATATTTCCAATTGACTGGTGTGAGAACCAAAATTAGATAGGGTCTATTGTTGTGATTTGGCACCAAAAATGTGATTTTTGACTATGCATCAAAGTTATGAATTTGAAAAGCTAATCAACTAATTGATTGCTTGTTGTGTTGTTTGATTGTTGTTTGACTAATTAAAATTTTAACCTTTAGCCAAATTGAATCAAATAGTGAATTGTATTGAAAATTAATCGCATTTGCATGCATGTACATGTACTTACATTGAACAGGTCATAGAAAGGAGGCTAGAGCAGAGAATAAAATTGTTTGCCCGACAAATAGGTACATGTTTACCATAATTTACTGTTTTGTTTGGGTGATGATGATTTTATGAGCCGATTGGCTTTTTCTTTTTCTTTTGGATTGACGAAGGCCATGGGAGGCTATATGAAATATCCCGAAGTCCCCGGTGCAGGGGAGGTTTTGGCGAAATTTTTCGAAAATTTAGGGTGTTAGCCAAATTTTTTGAAAAATTTGAAAAGTTCTTAGAAACTGAAAACTTGAAGAACTTAAGCCGTAAAGAAAATAATGAAAGTTGAGTTGATTTGTAAAACAACTTTCGGCTTCGTTCCTTTTTGGGGACGAAAAGTTTTAAGTGGGGGAGATTGTAATAACCTGGAAATCCGAGCCAATTTAAAAATTTTATTTTGGCAATTTTGGTGAATTTTGAATATTTAAGATGAATATTTTAAATAAAAACGACGAGAAATTTATTTTGAATGGAATTCGAACGTATATATTTATATAGATCGTCGTTAGAATATAATTATTCATTTATATATATAAATGGAATTGAAAATGGCGCGGTAGTTCGATA
Source organism: Allium sativum (assembly GCA_030737875.1). Taxonomy (NCBI): domain Eukaryota; kingdom Viridiplantae; phylum Streptophyta; class Magnoliopsida; order Asparagales; family Amaryllidaceae; genus Allium; species Allium sativum. Next base: position 970,645,715 of record CM060915.1, on the reverse strand, counting down.
ATTCGATTTCAAATTTCAAATGAATATACCGGGTGCAAAATCAACCGGATTTTAGTAAAACCTAAAATATTTGAATCTAATTGAAAATATCTTTTCAACGAATCCGAGAAATCAAAATTTCATAGCGGGAATCAAAAGATATGCCCAGTTGAAGATTCAGAATAGTCGCTATGGAATTCTGGCCCTTAAAAATGGAAATTTTGCAAACGACCTCAGTTTTCGACGAAACCACTTTTGTTGGATCCGTGATGTCAAATTATTTCTAGATTCCAAAATTCATAATTTTTCGAATCAATGTGAGCGTGGCAAAGGAAAACGCGTTTGACCAGTTTTAGTTGATTTTAATCGACTGGAAAATGGCCATTTTTCAAACGATCTCAGAATTTGACGAAACTAGTTTTGTTAGGACCATATCGTCAATACGAAGCTAGAAAATATTTTTCTGGAATTTTTAGAGTCCGTAAGTGGCCCCGGTAAATTGAAATGCGCGTTCAAATTCAATATATAGAGATATATGTTGATTTTGATGAAAACTGATCGAAACGATCGAATCAGCTTGCGATACATATCCCATTGTGTTTAGAATTGGGGTAAAATGCTAGGGACGATAGGCGGTGGGTCTCGTTTCGAGTTCGAAATAAAAAGTTGCTTTTTAAAATTAAAATAATATATATATATATATTCCTTTACAAACACCCCCCTCTCTATTTTCTCTCTCCCCGTTAAAATTAATTTCAGAAAAAAAAAGAACAAGGATACGAAGCCCTAGCCCAGGCCGCCGCCGCGCGAGGCGCCTCCTCACCGTCGCTCCGCCGCAGGTGATGGCGCCCCCCCTCCGATCCTTCTCCTTCTTCTTGCTCCCTCCTCTTCTAACGAAAATGACCCAAAACCGCTCCTCCACCGCAACTCAACAGCCACCGCCAGACCCCCCCATCCGCCGCCAGACCCCCTCTACAGCGAGTTCCGACGCCAACCCCCTCCCCCATTCGCTGTAAGCCCTTCTCTTTATTCTTATCTTTACTTTATTTATTTTGTTTTAATTTATTTTAAATATTTAGCTTAGTTTAATCAATTTAAAATCTGATTTATATATGGATAGATTAGAGTTCGAAATACGATTTTATACTATGAAAGAAAGGATTTTTGTTCATAAAAAGTTTGATTTTTACAAAGCAAAAGAAACGATTTTTATATTAGTAGAAGATTAAAAATATAATTTTTATATAGTAGAAAGATTAAAGATGTGATCTTTATAGAAGTAGCCATGTAAAAATATGATTTTTACATTATATAGATAATAAAAATTCGATCTTTATTATGTAGGAGATATAAAAATATGATTTTTATTCATGTAGAATAATAAATATATAATTTTTATTATATTGCTAGCAAGATAAAAATATAATTTTTATCATGAAAGTAGCGTTGTAAAGGAGTGATTTTTACATATGTAGCAGGGATAATAAAAATTCGATCTTTATATTAGAAGTAGATATAAGAAATATAATTTTTATATAGAGAATAGCGTGATAAAAATATAATTTTTATCTATATAGTAGCGATGTAAAAATATAATTTTTATCTATATAGTAGCGGTATAAAAATGTGATTTTCATCCATATAGAGCGAATTAAAAATGTGATTTTTATATATGTAGTGGCTACGGGCAACGAAATTGACAAAAGGCGAATGGCGAAGATTTCTACATAAGAAGAGCCGTGGCGTTTGGTTTAGCTTTCGGTGAGAACTCCTCACTTTTAAATTTATTTCTAGTTAAAATATATACTAGGATGCAGACGGTGTTTAGTAGCACCCGACACCCGTCGTCCACAGACCATGGACGGCTTGTATGCTTGTTTGTTTGATTTTGATGTGTAGTTGATTGTGTGATGTGAAATGAAATAAAATATTTATATAGTTGAAATAAAATATTTATACAGTTAAAATATTTTATAGTTGAAAATAGAATTTTTAACGTGTATTCAAAATGAAATAAATATAAACAAATCGGACGATTTGTTTATATACACACATTTGACTGATATTGATTAGGACGATAAATTTTACACTTCGCCGAACTGCACAAATAAAATCTGTGTTTGATTGTTTGAAAACCCCATACGGGTATTGGGGTGATATATGACATACACTAATCTCAATAATTAATTGTATGTCGATCGATTGATTGACAAACTATTATAAGCGTTGAATATTTATATTTGATGCTTATACAGTGTAGAATGCACTTTGGATGATGGTTGATTATTTGTCATTGCTATTATATACATGCGATTGTAGAAAATCCATATAATTAACATTATATAGTAGTTGATTGGGCCTCATTTCAGTTTTGAAATAGAATATTTGAATAGAAATATTTGAAATAGAATATTTGAAAAAGAAATATTTGAATAGAAATATTTGAAAAAGAGATATTTGAAATAGGATATTTGAAAATAGAAATATATGAAGCCGTGTTGATTAGACTGACGCCATTTTGACGCAAACGATATTTATATCGATTATATTCGTTTTTATAATGAATATTGAAAAGTGATTTCAAAATCGAATATTTTGAAAATGAATTCGAATCGAATTGAAATTGAATGGTAATCAATTTGAATGGAAATCAAATTGAAATGAATTCGAACTGAAATTGAATAGAATTGAATTTGAATAGAAAATGAATTCGAATTGAAATTGAATAGGATTGGATTCGAATTAAAAATGAATTCGAATTGAAAGGAATTCAAATTGAAATTGAACTGAATTGAAAACGAACTGAAATTGAATTAAAAATCAAATTGAATTGAAATCAATTTGAAATGAATTTATAAGGAAAAAAAATTCAATTTTGACTTGAATTTGAAAAGAAGTTGAAATCGTTTTGAAAACGATTTATATAATACGTTTTAAAAGGAAATCGACGAAGCATATATTATATATATTTTATATATAATATAATGGCCTGAATAGAACGCGCCGCGCTGCGGTAGTTCGTGAATTTCGACCATTGACTTCGAATGGATATTGCGGGAGATCCGACCGTCGGATTCTCCTAAAACCGGAACCGTTGGGTTCGTATCGAAAAGAGCTTTCTAACGAATATTAGTAATTAGAAATCTAACGGTTGGATGGGGAATTATGCCCAAATCAAATTTGGAAAAGGTCGCTGTAAGTGCAGTTCGATGGCCGTTGATGGAAATCGACTGTACGGGCCTTGATAAAATTATTAAAAATAACAATCATTTGTGTAAAATCATAAGAAATGATTTGGGAAGAATTGGGATGAAAAACTCCATATTTGAAAATATAAAAATAGATTTTTATCGAAATGAACTAGATTTGAACTAGAATAATAATTTATTTATTTTTAAAATAAATAAATTGGATTTGAAATGGTTTTGAAAATAACCAGAATTTCCAATAATTGAATTGGAATGGATTTGAATCGAAATTGTCTTCGGAATAATTCGATGTTGGATTTCGTGATGATACCGATATTGTTATGGGAATTTGAAAGATATATTAATATCGTTATTCCCAATACGATATTTGTTGGTCGTAGAATTTGATATTGAATATAAGCCGATATATTTTCTATTCAGAGCCTTGTATTTAATATCAAATGTGATTTGGGTTTGTCGTGAATGGTGTCTTCATTAACACTATTCTTAAACCCAGTTGAGAAAAAGATTAAATCTTCTATTTAGATTTAATGAAGTGTACCAATTAAATAATATTTAATTGGAATTGAATTGGTATTGATTTTGGGTTTATCGTGAACAGTGTTTTAAATAACACTTGTTCTTTAACCCGATAATTAATGGAATGTGATTTTGGGTTGTCGTGAACGGTATCTTCAATAATAATGTTCTTAGACCCAAAGGAGTTAAGAAAATCAGAAACTAACTAGAGATTAGTTAAGTTGAATGGTTTCTGGGGTATTGATCTGATGTTGGTTTCGGCCTTCGGGGTTAATACTTAGGGAATTGCTCACTTGCTAATTTACGGTTAGGGACTGATTGAAATGTGATATGATTTTGGGGTTTATCGTGAACCGTGTTTTAAATGACACTGACTCTTTAACCCAGTCAAAGATTAAAACTAAGTGGAGTTTTAATGAATCTTTAATTAGATTGAAAAGATCGAGAATGGAGTATCACCGGTTTTGCTCCAGGAGATAGTTAAATCTTTAATTAGATTTGAACGTGAAATGGTAATTGAATTTTCCGATAACATCATGGTGTTAGATATGAAGTATGACCAATTTTACTTCATGGGATATATAGGTTGGGATTGGGAAATAAAATAAATAAATAATTACTTCGGTGTGGTTCGCTAATCCCGACTAGTTTGAAGTGATATTCAAAGAAAGATTAAAGAATAAATTTAAAAGAATTTATCTTTGATAAAATTAATGGGAATCTTTCCCTAAGAATGTGAAATTTAGAAACTAACTGTAGGTTAGCTAAGTAGAACGGTTTCCTGGGTATTGATCTGATGTTGGTTTCGGCCTTCGGGGTTAATATTTGGGGAATTGTTCTCTTGTTAATTTACGGTTAGTGACTGATAAATTGGAATGAGGCGTATGTTGTGTTTGTGTAACACTTGTTTATTATATACGCGAGTTATTCAGAAAGACCGAGATTATCCCATTCTGAATAACTGATTCGACGATGAGTCGAAGGTGAAGAAGGTGGTTGAAGACCGGAGGTCTTCACGTCGTTTGGATAATTACTAATGATCTTGATTGGGCCGTACACCTAAGAGGAGGGAATCAGTTGGTGATCGTCTAGATGTACTTGGAGATCGATGGATATGCGAGGTACAAGGTGCCTCCGGTTTCGTTCAGACCCAGAACGGACTTGTAAATGGACTGTGTGTCTGACATTGGATATCATTCTGTGTGATTGATGGATATCGGTTGCATGGAGTGGTTTGCCTATGTGGCATGCTAAGATACAAATGATCAAGGCTCCTATTGAAAAGCAGAGTCTTGTGGTTGATGATCAAAGCACGGCCTGTGTGGCATAGCTTTGTGTAGCGTTGATTCGCGAGCCTCACACCCCGGTTGTGAACCAAAAACGGGAGAGGACATCAGGGAGGACATGCGTTTCTTTCTAGTTAGAAGTGGCGTCAGTGGTTTTACACGCCCTGACGAGTTTGACTTATGTGGTTGTTGGTTTGCGAGGCGCCTCAGATATATCAGTGACTATGTGAAGCCTATGGAGTCATTCATTGGCTCATTTACGCCCCAAAGGGCGGGGAAACGCAGTGTTCAGGAATAATAATCCACATCGGTGGACCGGCCCTGATGATCCAAGGGTTGATGCGTTCTGATCCTGAGGCTCGGGCTAGACAGTCTCGAATTCGGTAGAGGACGATCCCTTGCCTCGGTTCACAGATGAAAATCCAACTTCCAATATGTGACAACTGCGGTTTTAATTGTAGAACTAGTATGGCGGCATGATATATGGTACCCGTGTCGTCTATGATTGATATTTATGATTGAAATTGTTTTGACACTATACACTTATAATAGTATCAAATGATTTGTTTTAAACGTACCAAGCATGTTTGGCTATTATAAGGGAAAACCCTATCCCCCGGCTTGCGTTGCATTGTGTGATAGGACCTGGGTCTTATAATAGCTTCATTTTTCTTTATTTAGCATTGCGTTGTTTGTTTTATGCACTGGTATTCTTGGGAGGAAACCCGTTCCGTGTTATACGGCGTGGTTCCTTGATTTACCTAACTTTAAAATAAAGATTAATAACTGTTTTAGTTCTCACACCAGTCACATGACTGACCCGGAGTTTATTGTTTTAACCTAAACTCTGGGTGCCCTTATTTTGACATGGGCAGCTAGTAGTTTTGGTTTTGCAGATTTATATTCACAGGATCCTGATTTACAGCTAGAACGATACTCGGAAAGCTCTGTATCCGTGTATCTCCTTCTGGTTGTGTTTTGTATTATTTTCCGCTGCGATGTATTTAAATGTAATTTAAATATCTAATATTTCTATGTAATATTCATTTATACTCTGTATATTCTTGTATTCTGATGGTATTGTTGTAATATACAACGAAATGTTCTTCTGTCTGCGTTCTATTTTGTCGTGTTCTCAAAACAATCAGGCGTTTCGAACGGTCTTGGTCGGTTTAGCGACTGATTCGGATCGAGCGAAATTCCTGGTCGTTACATTCATCTTAGGAGTCGAGGAGGATGAAGTTTGAAAATTCATTGTAACATTAGAAACAAGGATAAAGCTTTGTTACATACCTTATCTCCTAGATCAGAAGGACCATCTTCGATCCCTATAGTATGTGAGATTCCATATCGCTATGTTTATCTGCTATTCTGTGGAAATATAATTCCTTATAGGAACCAACGATCCGTTTAGAGTGGCACTAAGTTTCGATGGGCCTTTTCTGGGTTGAAATTTAGGACCGCTCTGGGCGGGTTGTTACACAATTTAGATACAATTGAAACATATGTTATTTTACTAAAGTGTGTACGGTGTATAGTTACATTGATATTGGTGGCAACTAAAACAAAGGTGAATTACTATATTTAACCAAACATTCAATATTACTTAGCTGAATATCTAATGTTATTTAACTGAAACATAGGATAATTTTGCTGCTAAATTGCTAAAAATTAATTGTTAATTATTACATATTACTATTAACAGTATATTAATCATTAGTTATATAATAAAAAATATTTTATGCTAAACATTAATATTAAAAGTTAATTACTACTTATTTCTCAATTATTAATTATCTATTCTTACTTATTAATTTTTAAAAATAAATTAACATTAATTATATTTTAATACTAAATTGTAATCAATAATTACTGATATTAATTATAAAACTAAAGTAAATCTATAAATAACAATTATTAATTAAAATTGTAAACAAATTAGATTTTAAACTTTGATGATATATAATAATTAGTCATTATTTATTAATAATCGTTAAATATTATAAATGATAAATGACTTCATTTATACAAGTTGACATTTATAATTTTTATTTGTAAACTACTATGAATAAATTATTAAGTACTATTAGTTACTAACTACAAGTTAAAATTTGCCTTTTGGGATTGTCTTATAGGATATATTACAGCGGACTTTGTTAGACCATTGTATTGGATCATTGACAATTAACATCTACTGCAACAAATTGAAAGTCACAATTGCAGTATCTTCCAGGTACAATAGGATACTTTAGACCATTGTATTATGTTGATAAACTTGACGTCTATTACAACCATCATTAATAAACCCTTATAATAGGCCTATATTACAATGGATATTCTAGGCATTGTTGTACCACACATTATTAACTGATGTATACTACAATGGGCTTGAGGAAACCATTGTAATATCTTTCTATTACAATGGTTTTCTATTTCCCGCTATTAAGCTATCATTGTAATATAGAACATTTTTTAAAAAGAGTTAAAAACGTTTATTGCGCCAAAGCCCACCCCACATTGACAAGCGGGTATAATACTCAAACCCGAAACAAAACAAGGTAATGACCACCAAACTGTAACCGTAAACAAAAGCTAGGGCAAACATAGAAAAACAAAAAATGGCAGCAGCTTGAAATCTCTAGAAAGCTCGATTTCTTTAATTCGAGTTTACCATGGAGAGAGGAGTCATAGTGGCTCCTAGATGTCATCTTCGCTTCTGGTAAACTCGTGCTTCTCTTTCTAACTGAAAAGAGTAGTGCTGAGTTTCGATTTGACAGCCATGAGCTTCTACATTTGTTCCTTCTCCTTATAAAGATAAGTATTCTTTCTGATGATGCGATCTGTAGGAGTACCTATTGTGAAGTCTTTATAAACTTGCTTACTAGGCTCATTCCTTTTTCTAATGTGCATAGATCTAAAACTATTGTTGCCGTCTTTATCAAGGAGCTTCTGTTGGTTGAAACCTTCTAAAATTTCAAATGAGTTAGCACCATAAATTGAATTTGCATTCTTAATTATCTATAAATTGTGACTGTTGAAGGGGTTATTGCTACTGCCCTTACACCAAACAGAGAAGTCATAAACTTTGTTCTTTCGGTTGATCTTGTAGTAATGTTTCCCAATCTTTTGATTCTGGAGCTCAAGTATTCTGGAAAATTGATCTTGCAGGGCATCCTTGTCCTTCAGAGCACTGATAGGAGTGCGATAGTCCAACTTTCCTATTGTAGGTAAATCTAGGATTAACTTGATCTTATCTTTAGAATAAAAATTATTGTATTTATCCTTGTCCTTATGTTTACTCCCCTTTATTTTGTTACCAGGAAAATTGTGACGGCCGGTACTATATAAATTGCTAGAGGAAGGTTGTCAATGGATAGTTCCATGCTTTAATCCATTGTGTTGATTGCTCAATACACTGTTCCTGCAAAGGCTCATGTCAGAGTTGAGCTTACCGCTTTGTAAGAAACCTTTAACATTGGTATCTACTGAATCTATTTTGTCCATATAATTAGTATTGTCTTTGTTATGCATATTGGATGACTTTTTTAATAAGAATAAGGCAGTCAAAGTAAATCATCTTCCATAGCTGGAAACTGGTTTTCTCTTTATTACTATGCACTATTAAATTTATTTCTTTCCAAATATGATAAATGACTGCAGTAAGAGAAATAAGAAGTAATCAATAACATCTTTAATGCTATAAACTCTAGAATATTTCATATTCAGATTATATTTGGCAATATCCTAAATATGCTTAGAATAAGAACATTCAAAAAACAGATGGTCTATACTTTCCAAGTTGTTTTTACACAACAAGCAAATACTATCACCTTTCTCATTCCATTTTAGAAATCCATCTCTAGTAGGTAGCATGTTTAAAATGGCAAAATAAGAACAAGGAGACATCTTTGGGAAATTATATTTATTCCAAATAATTTTATGCCAACTATTTTCAACTTCGTTTCCCCTTAAAAACTCAAATGTTTTTTTAAAGGAAAATCTATCTTTGGAAGAGAGCTTCCAATACCATTTGCCTCTATAAAGATTCTGATCTATAATTTGAAGCTCAATATTAGCATTAAAAATGATAACAGCTTGCTGATTTGAAAATTTCCACTTATTATTTCTAATAATACTATGAACAATATCGTAAGCCCCCCTCCACCCATCAGAATAATTCCAGCCAAGAAAATTAATTAAGAACTTAATCCAAGGATTAAACCGAAGGCTTGTTTGAGTACCATCCTTAAATCTTCTTTCTAAAAGTTTAATAGCATCTTCTCTACAACTAATAATGTTTTTCCAAAAGTATGAGTGGTAATTTTCTACCTAAGTGGACCAAATTTTTTTATTTTTAAGATACTTATCTTTTTGTCCATCTAACCCTACCTAAGTGGACCAATTTTTTTTATTTTTAATATACTTATCTTTTTGTCCATCTAACCCGTAGAGAGTTACCACTGAAGAATTTCCGAAAGAGTTTCATTTCACAAGTATCATTTAAATCTCTGATATTTCTAAGACCAGGACCGCCATATTTTTTAGGCTTACAAATATCATCCCAAGATACTTTATGATATTTTCCATTCCAAATAAAATTAGGACACATTCTCTCAATTTTCTGAATATCTTTTAGAGGAATGTTGTGAGTTTGCAGCTAATAGATGATAATAGTAGTGATGAGTATATGTGTCAACTCAGCTCTACCAGCTAGAGACAAAAGCTTAGTAGACAACCCTCTAATTTGTTTTGCGTAGTGTCATATAATTTAAAACAATCTCTTTTATAAAGATGATTGGAACTGAGAGGAAGGCCTAAATATTTAACAGGCAGATCACCTTCTTTAAAATTAAGATTATTAATAATATCTTCTTTATTCTTACAACCCTTGCTAAAATAAACTTTGCTTTTATTTTTATTGACTTTCAAACCAAGAAAAGTTTCTATTTTCTCAAAAATTGTGATGACCCCAAACTTCCACAAGTGAAAGCAGGAGAAATCATTTTTGGAATACAACATAAATACAATAAAACAGAACACAGATACAATATAGCAAAGGAGATTCATAGAGTAATAACATTATAGCAGCGGAAAAATATAATGTCATCAATCACAGAAATTCCACAGTCACAGAAAACTAAGATTATTACAACAAGTTTGCAGAAAAGAAATAAGTTTGATGTCTAAAAAGAAAAGAAAAGATGCCAATAGAAACAAAAAGTCTTCAAGCTCCAAGTCATCACCTCTTCTCCCAGGCAGAATCCAAGAGAGAGAAAATAAGCAGCTTCAAAGAGAAGCTCTAAGCAAAGAATGAACCTGTCTACTTGGCTGCCCGTGTAGAAGAGAGGGCACCCAAGTTTGCAAAAAGGTGAAACAAACTATGGGTCAGTCGTGGGACTGGTGTGAGAATTCTTAAATAACTTATACTAATAAAAATAAGGCAAATCCAAAAGACCACGCCGCTAACGCGGAACGGGTTTACTCTTAAGGGACTGCCGTGCATGACTAAAGTAAATCGTCAAAATAACGCAATGCTTTTTAGAAAAATGAAACCATTATAAGACCCAAGTCCCATCACACAATGCAACACAAACCGGAGGATAGGGTTTTACCTTATAATGGTCAAAAGATGCTTGATACGATAAACACGGTATTATATAATAATAGTGTGCAACCAATTTGAAATACATCAAAGTAAATGTATTAATCCTAAACGGCATGAGTGCCCCATCCCACTATATCGCCATATATAGGTATACAATCAAAACCGCGTGATGTCGTATTGGAAATTTGGGTTTCCATCTGAGTCAAGGCTAGGGAGGAGATCCTTACCGATTCGAGACACTCTAGCAATGCCCCAGGATTGGTACTCTGTCCAACCCTTGGATCCTGCAGGGCCGGTCCACACTTACTTTTGTGGATTGGCAATTCTTGAACACACGCTTCCCGGTCCTTTTGGACCTCTACTACGGCCAGTGGCGACCGCATAAACCGAGGCCTCGAACAATCCAACAACCACAATGAATAAATGTCAGCGCTGGTAGGTCCCTGGCACCACTCTAGCTAGAAAGAAACGTGTGTACTCCCTGCGTTCCCTTCTCCCGTTTTAGACTCTACCGGGCTGTGAGGCTCGTGAGGTCACGTCATACACAAAGCTATGCCTAAACGGGCTATGCTTTGATCATCAACCTCAAGGCTCTGCTTTTCAACAAGTAACCCTGATCATTGCATCTTAGTATGCCACACCGTCACTCCATACCGTACTATTGATCGTCCGTCACTATATAAACGGGTGTTAAGTAGAGAATAAACTCTCTACCACCAATCGTTTATATATTAACTGAATATCAACAATATAATATTTTGTGGGGTACGATGTCAGACACACCATCCATTTATACCCATGCTCTAGGTCTGAACTAGGGTCAAACCCGTGAAATCAACACGTACGTTTGGGCAATTACCCTGACCCTTGAATTGGGATCAAACCAATTCAGAGTCTTGATCGTTGTTCATTCGAGGGGAGATTTACGGTCTTCATACACCGTCTTCATACTTGAATTCTTGAAATCATACGATCATTTGGAATGGGATTAACCCGGACTTTCCAAATAATCTCGCATTCATATATTTTGAGAAAAACATATTTCATATCGTTATTTTATTTTATAACGATTAATTCTTGCCTTAATTATTTTAATATAATTAATTTCCTTATTTAACGACGCTTCAGGTCAAGGGCAACCTTGGCGCTGTTTTCAATCAATTTTGTTTTTTTCACTTTCCTCAAAATCTAACCGTTGGATTTTAGCGTAGCATATATCGTTGGAAAGATTTTTCCAAGACGGTCCTAACGGTTTCAGTTTTGGGAAAATCCGACGGTCGGATCTTCCGGTATAATCGTTTAAAAGTTCGATTTCAAAACGCGAACTACTGCGCTCGATTCGTTATATTATAATTATATATATGAAAATATATATAAATAATTCGTTTAGTTTATCGTCCCTACGTGCAGCTTACATTTCTCTTATCTCCCACTTTTCTACTTACATGATAATGTAGTTTAGGATTAGACGATAATTCTTCTTTTATTTCATTATTGCTTATATTTTATATTTTATAATTTACATTTGAAAAATGTAAATTATAACATACCATTCCATTCATCTCTTTATATATTCTTTTATTCAACATTATAAATAATGTAAATCTTACATACCGTATCATTCCTTTTATTTAACATTATAATTAATGTTAATTCTTCCTACGGGGTGAATCCTCTTTTTATATACATTATAAATAATGTATATTCTTCCTACGGTCAAGTTTTTTTAATCTTAACGTTATAAAATAGTGTAACTATCATACGGTGAAATTTTCCTTTTATTTAACATTGTGAATGATGTTAAATTTACATACACTTCATTTTCCTTTTTATAACATTGAAAATATATTATTAGAAAATATAGATTTCCCAATATTATTTCTTTATCTTTTACATTAAAAAAAATAATGTTAATTCTTTTCATACAGTTTCATTTCTTTTGCTTAACGTTAAAAATAATGTTAATTCTTGCATGTAGTTTCATTTCTCCTATTTAACATAAAATAAATGTTAATTCTTCCTACGGGGTGAATTCTCTTTTTATTTACATTATAAATAATGTTTATTATCTTACAATGCAAATTCTCTTTTAATAAACATTATAAATAATGCTTATTATCTTACAATGCAAATTCTCTTTTAATAAACATTATAAATAATGTATATTTACATGACATGCATTTTCTATATTGTTGACATGACAAAATATTATTTTTCATACAATGCATGTCTTATTTTAACATAACAAAAATATTCTTTTACCTACAATGCATTTATTATTTTCTAACGTAACAAAATAATAGTTTCATACAATGCATTTCTATTTCTCTAACATGACAAAATATTATATTCATACAATGCATTTCTATTTCTCTAACATGACAAAATAATATATTCATACAATGCATTTCTATTTCTCTAACATGACAAAATAATATATTCATACAATGCATTTCTATTTCTCTAACATGACAAAATATTATTTTATGCAATGCATTTCTATTTCTCTAACATGACAAAATATTATTTGCATACAATGTATTTCTATTTCTCTAACATGACAAAATATTATATTCATACAATGCATTTCTATTTCTCTAACATGACAAAATAATATATTCATACAATGCATTTCTATTTCTCTAACATGACAAAATATTATTTTATGCAATGCATTTCTATTTCTCTAACATGACAAAATATTATTTGCATACAATGTATTTCTATTTCTCTAACATGACAAAATATTATATTCATACAATGCATTTCTATTTCTCTAACATGACAAAATATTATTTTATGCAATGCATTTCTATTTCTCTAACATGACAAAATATTATTTTATGCAATGCATTTCTATTTCTCTAACATGACAAAATATTATTTGCATACAATGTATTTTCTATATAACGTCCTAACTTGACAAAATATTATTTGCATACAATGTATTTTCTATTTTTCTAACTTGACAAAAAATAATATGCATACAATGTATTTTCTATTTTTCTAACTTGACGAAAATAATATGCATACAATGTATTTTCTATTTTTCTAACTTGACAAAAAATAATATGCTATGCATATAATGCATTTTTTTTCTATTTTTCTAACTTGACAAATATGCTAATTTTATATAGTGCCATCTTCTATTTTATATAATGGACAAAATATAGTTCATTAACATGCTATGCTATTTTTATTTTTAATAATGAACAAAATATAGTTCATTAACATACGATGCTTTCTTCTTTTGATGATGAACAAAATATATTCACTTACATACGATGTTTTCTTATTTTGATAATGAACAAAATATATTCATTCAACATACGGTGCTAATTTTCTTATTTTGATATTGACAAAAGTGTCAATTTACATACGGTGTTCATTTTCTTATTTTGATATTGACAAAAATGTCACTTCAACATGCATGTTTATTTTCTTATTTTGATATTGACAAAAATGTCACTTCAACATGCATGTTTATTTTCTTATTTTAATATTGACAAAAATGTCACTTCAACATACATGAACAATTTCTTATTTTAATATTGACAAAAATGTCACTTTACAACATACATGAACGATTTTAATATATCTAATTTTTACATATCAACATGTCACACAACATACATGAACGATTTTAATATATTTAATTTTATATTGTAACATCTCAACATACAGTGGGTTTTGTCCTAGCATACGCATACAGATTAAGTCATAGCAGATTCACATACAGTTTATATCTTAGCAGATTCACATACATATATGATTATGAATGCGAACATCTATAATTAAAACATAATTACTTAAATAAAATAAATAGGATTCTCACCTCAATTAGATTGGAGTTTGTTCCCAATTGCTCTGCATTAAAGTTGTATTCGAAGTCACGGTTCCACCGGATCTGAAATTTTCAGAATCGGTGTTCATATGCATAAGTTATTGATGTTTTAAATCAAACAGACTTTTAACAACTGCTTCTGTCACGCTTAAAAGCGTTACAAAATCTGAAGCATACCTCAATTTCAGAATTTGTTCAAAACTTCAAATCGCGATAACTTTTGATTTACTGAACGGTTTTGGGTGCGGTTTTTTGGAGAATGACCGCCTTGGAGAGATCTTTGCACGGCCAGAAGGGGGTGGAGTTCGGTCGAGCGTGGTGGGCCCGGCGTGGCTGCGACCGGCGGAGCTTTGCGGCGATGGTGGCGGCGCTACAGGGCACGGGGGAGGCGATAGTGGGTACCAAATCGAAGAGCTCGCGAAGAGCTTCGAAACGGTATATGGTATGTTGAATTTCGTTAAGAGACGAGGGAGAAAAGTGAGTTTGAAAATTTGATCACTTATGGGTTTCGGCGGCTTAAACATACGGAGGAAGAAGAAGGCACTGTTCACGTATACGGCCCGTATTTATACGTGTATTTCTAGGGTTTTATTTTTAATTATTTAATTCAAGAAAATACCGTTTTCACATACGACCTCCGATTCGCGCTCAACGACTGTCGAACTTAATGTTTTGACGTCTTCTGAACGCGATGGCGCTATTCCCATGGTCCAATTCTGAAGTTACAGTATGGTTTTCTTTTATTTTCAAATAAATCCTTTATTTTAAATTCGAACGTAAATATAATTTTGCCGGGGCCACATACGAAGTCAGAAAAATCCGGAAAAATTATTTTTGGCTTTCTTATGCCGATACGATCACAAAAAAATTCGTTTCGTTCAATTCTGAGACCGTTTGAATTTTTTAATGAATTTTAAAGTCAAAAATTGTCCGTTTATGCTGAAAAATCAATTATAATTATATATTAATTCTAAAAATTACCAAAAAATCATTTTTAGCTTTGTTTTGATGATACGAACCCAACAAAATTTATTTCGTTCGATTCTGAGACTTTTTGAAAAATGGCTATTTTCTAGGCGAATATTTTTAATATTAAAAATACATTTTTAAACAAATATTTTCTGAAACTCGAAACATATAAGTGTTTACTGTTTTTCAATGCAGAAACGTCATTCTGAAACCAATGGAAGTGGTTTCGAGTTCAAATTCCTAAATATGTGAAAAGTAGCATTTTTGTCTTATGCAAATTACCCACCGACCTTTCTAAAAATTGAATTAGCCATAACTTTTGATTTCCGCTATGAAATTTCGATTTTTCGGATTCGTCGGAAAGATATTTTTAAATAGATTCTAATATTTTTGGTTTTACTAAAATCCGTTAAATTTTGCATCCTGTATGGTTAGTCAAAGTTCAAGTTTGACTTTCCAAACTACCACGCCATTTCTAGCTCTTTTTATATTTAAAATTAATTAATTCATTCTAACTTCGATTTGAACCAAATTTGTGATCCTTATTATTAAAAATAGATTATTTTAAATATCAAAACTCATTTAAAATCACTTAAAATAAATTTAACTTGGCCCCAAAATCCTGGGTCGTTACAATCTCCCCCACTTAAGAACTTTTCGTCCCCGAAAAGGAAAAAGAAAATAAAAGAGGAGAAGAGGAAGAATAAACACACAGAATGTTGAAACGTTTTAAACAGAAATAGTACCGCCTATAACATCAGGCCTTTCACCGAAGAAGTTGGTCCTTTCGCTCCTTTATACACATGGGCCACTTGAGCATCGCCACTTCTCTTAGTCTTCTTCGAACGTATGATCAAGGAAAGAGTCAAAACAACAGAAAAGGTGATTCTAAGAGATAGAAAAGATCGAAGGATGAATGAAAAGATGACGATAAAGTGACTGGCTATTATGTATCTCATGAACTGTTCGCCATAGAATATAGTGATTCTATGTAAACGAATTATTATAGATATGTTGTACTCCGCTTTGTAAACCAAAGCTCTGATACCAACTGTGATGACCCCAAACTTCCACAAGTGAAAGCAGGAGAAATCATTTTTGGAATACAACATAAATACAATAAAACAGAACACAGATACAATATAGCAAAGGAGATTCATAGAGTAATAACATTATAGCAGCGGAAAAATATAATGTCATCAATCACAGAAATTCCACAGTCACAGAAAACTAAGATTATTACAACAAGTTTGCAGAAAAGAAATAAGTTTGATGTCTAAAAAGAAAAGAAAAGATGCCAATAGAAACAAAAAGTCTTCAAGCTCCAAGTCATCACCTCTTCTCCCAGGCAAAATCCAAGAGAGAGAAAATAAGCAGCTTCAAAGAGAAGCTCTAAGCAAAGAATGAACCTGTCTACTTGGCTGCCCGTGTAGAAGAGAGGGCACCCAAGTTTGCAAAAAGGTGAAACAAACTATGGGTCAGTCGTGGGACTGGTGTGAGAATTCTTAAATAACTTATACTAATAAAAATAAGGCAAATCCAAAAGACCACGCCGCTAACGCGGAACGGGTTTACTCTTAAGGGACTGCCGTGCATGACTAAAGTAAATCGTCAAAATAACGCAATGCTTTTTAGAAAAATGAAACCATTATAAGACCCAAGTCCCATCACACAATGCAACACAAACCGGAGGATAGGGTTTTACCTTATAATGGTCAAAAGATGCTTGATACGATAAACACGGTATTATATAATAATAGTGTGCAACCAATTTGAAATACATCAAAGTAAATGTATTAATCCTAGACGGCATGAGTGCCCCATCCCACTATGTCGCCATATATAGGTATACAATCAAAACCGCGTGATGTCGTATTGGAAATTTGGGTTTCCATCTGAGTCAAGGCTAGGGAGGAGATCCTTACCGATTCGAGACACTCTAGCAATGCCCCAGGATTGGTACTCTGTCCAACCCTTGGATCCTGCAGGGCCGGTCCACACTTACTTTTGTGGATTGGCAATTCCTGAACACACGCTTCCCGGTCCTTTTGGACCTCTACTACGGCCAGTGGCGACCGCATAAACCGAGGCCTCGAACAATCCAACAACCACAATGAATAAATGCCAGCGCTGGTAGGTCCCTGGCACCACTCTAGCTAGAAAGAAACGTGTGTACTCCCTGCGTTCCCTTCTCCCGTTTTAGACTCTACCGGGCTGTGAGGCTCGTGAGGTCACGTCATACACAAAGCTATGCCTAAACAGGCTATGCTTTGATCATCAACCACAAGGCTCTGCTTTTCAACAAGTAACCCTGATCATTGCATCTTAGTATGCCACACCGTCACTCCATACCGTACTATTGATCGTCCGTCACTATATAAACGGGTGTTAAGTAGAGAATAAACTCTCTACCACCAATCGTTTATATATTAACTGAATATCAACAATATAATATTTTGTGGGGTACGATGTCAGACACACCATCCATTTATACCCATGCTCTAGGTCTGAACTAGGGTCAAACCCGTGAAATCAACACGTACGTTTGGGCAATTACCCTGACCCTTGAATTCGGATCAAACCAATTCAGAGTCTTGATCGTTGTCCATTCGAGGGGAGATTTATGGTCTTCATACACCGTCTTCATACTTGAATTCTTGAAATCGTACGATCATTTGGAATGGGATTAACCCGGACTTTCCAAATAATCTCGCATTCATATATTTTGAGAAAAACATATTTCATATCGTTATTTTATTTTATAACGATTAATTCTTGCCTTAATTATTTTAATATAATTAATTTCCTTATTTAACGACGCTTCAGGTCAAGGGCAACCTTGGCGCTGTTTTCAATCAATTTTGTTTTTTTCACTTTCCTCAAAATCTAACCGTTGGATTTTAGCGTAGCATATATCGTTGGAAAGATTTTTCCAAGACGGTCCTAACGGTTTCAGTTTTGGGAAAATCCGACGGTCGGATCTTCCGGTATAATCGTTTAAAAGTTCGATTTCAAAACGCGAACTACTGCGCTCGATTCGTTATATTATAATTATATATATGAAAATATATATAAATAATTCGTTTAGTTTATCGTCCCTACGTGCAGCTTACATTTCTCTTATCTCCCACTTTTCTACTTACATGATAATGTAGTTTAGGATTAGACGATAATTCTTCTTTTATTTCATTATTGCTTATATTTTATATTTTATAATTTACATTTGAAAAATGTAAATTATAACATACCATTCCATTCATCTCTTTATATATTCTTTTATTCAACATTATAAATAATGTAAATCTTACATACCGTATCATTCCTTTTATTTAACATTATAATTAATGTTAATTCTTCCTACGGGGTGAATCCTCTTTTTATATACATTATAAATAATGTATATTCTTCCTACGGTCAAGTTTTTTTAATCTTAACGTTATAAAATAGTGTAACTATCATACGGTGAAATTTTCCTTTTATTTAACATTGTGAATGATGTTAAATTTACATACACTTCATTTTCCTTTTTATAACATTGAAAATATATTATTAGAAAATATAGATTTCCCAATATTATTTCTTTATCTTTTACATTAAAAAAAATAATGTTAATTCTTTTCATACAGTTTCATTTCTTTTGCTTAACGTTAAAAATAATGTTAATTCTTGCATGTAGTTTCATTTCTCCTATTTAACATAAAATAAATGTTAATTCTTCCTACGGGGTGAATTCTCTTTTTATTTACATTATAAATAATATTTATTATCTTACAATGCAAATTCTCTTTTAATAAACATTATAAATAATGCTTATTATCTTACAATGCAAATTCTCTTTTAATAAACATTATAAATAATGTATATTTACATGACATGCATTTTCTATATTGTTGACATGACAAAATATTATTTTTCATACAATGCATGTCTTATTTTAACATAACAAAAATATTCTTTTACCTACAATGCATTTATTATTTTCTAACGTAACAAAATAATAGTTTCATACAATGCATTTCTATTTCTCTAACATGACAAAATATTATATTCATACAATGCATTTCTATTTCTCTAACATGACAAAATAATATATTCATACAATGCATTTCTATTTCTCTAACATGACAAAATAATATATTCATACAATGCATTTCTATTTCTCTAACATGACAAAATATTATTTTATGCAATGCATTTCTATTTCTCTAACATGACAAAATATTATTTGCATACAATGTATTTCTATTTCTCTAACATGACAAAATATTATATTCATACAATGCATTTCTATTTCTCTAACATGACAAAATAATATATTCATACAATGCATTTCTATTTCTCTAACATGACAAAATATTATTTTATGCAATGCATTTCTATTTCTCTAACATGACAAAATATTATTTGCATACAATGTATTTCTATTTCTCTAACATGACAAAATATTATATTCATACAATGCATTTCTATTTCTCTAACATGACAAAATATTATTTTATGCAATGCATTTCTATTTCTCTAACATGACAAAATATTATTTTATGCAATGCATTTCTATTTCTCTAACATGACAAAATATTATTTGCATACAATGTATTTTCTATATAACGTCCTAACTTGACAAAATATTATTTGCATACAATGTATTTTCTATTTTTCTAACTTGACAAAAAATAATATGCATACAATGTATTTTCTATTTTTCTAACTTGACGAAAATAATATGCATACAATGTATTTTCTATTTTTCTAACTTGACAAAAAATAATATGCTATGCATACAATGCATTTTTTTTCTATTTTTCTAACTTGACAAATATGCTAATTTTATATAGTGCCATCTTCTATTTTATATAATGGACAAAATATAGTTCATTAACATGCTATGCTATTTTTATTTTTAATAATGAACAAAATATAGTTCATTAACATACGATGCTTTCTTCTTTTGATGATGAACAAAATATATTCACTTACATACGATGTTTTCTTATTTTGATAATGAACAAAATATATTCATTCAACATACGGTGCTAATTTTCTTATTTTGATATTGACAAAAGTGTCAATTTACATACGGTGTTCATTTTCTTATTTTGATATTGACAAAAATGTCACTTCAACATGCATGTTTATTTTCTTATTTTGATATTGACAAAAATGTCACTTCAACATGCATGTTTATTTTCTTATTTTAATATTGACAAAAATGTCACTTCAACATACATGAACAATTTCTTATTTTAATATTGACAAAAATGTCACTTTACAACATACATGAACGATTTTAATATATCTAATTTTTACATATCAACATGTCACACAACATACATGAACGATTTTAATATATTTAATTTTATATTGTAACATCTCAACATACAGTGGGTTTTGTCCTAGCATACGCATACAGATTAAGTCATAGCAGATTCACATACAGTTTATATCTTAGCAGATTCACATACATATATGATTATGAATGCGAACATCTATAATTAAAACATAATTACTTAAATAAAATAAATAGGATTCTCACCTCAATTAGATTGGAGTTTGTTCCCAATTGCTCTGCATTAAAGTTGTATTCGAAGTCACGGTTCCACCGGATCTGAAATTTTCAGAATCGGTGTTCATATGCATAAGTTATTGATGTTTTAAATCAAACAGACTTTTAACAACTGCTTCTGTCACGCTTAAAAGCGTTACAAAATCTGAAGCATACCTCAATTTCAGAATTTGTTCAAAACTTCAAATCGCGATAACTTTTGATTTACTGAACGGTTTTGGGTGCGGTTTTTTGGAGAATGACCGCCTTGGAGAGATCTTTGCACGGCCAGAAGGGGGTGGAGTTCGGTCGAGCGTGGTGGGCCCGGCGTGGCTGCGACCGGCGGAGCTTTGCGGCGATGGTGGCGGCGCTACAGGGCACGGGGGAGGCGATAGTGGGTACCAAATCGAAGAGCTCGCGAAGAGCTTCGAAACGGTATATGGTATGTTGAATTTCGTTAAGAGACGAGGGAGAAAAGTGAGTTTGAAAATTTGATCACTTATGGGTTTCGGCGGCTTAAACATACGGAGGAAGAAGAAGGCACTGTTCACGTATACGGCCCGTATTTATACGTGTATTTCTAGGGTTTTATTTTTAATTATTTAATTCAAGAAAATACCGTTTTCACATACGACCTCCGATTCGCGCTCAACGACTGTCGAACTTAATGTTTTGACGTCTTCTGAACGCGATGGCGCTATTCCCATGGTCCAATTCTGAAGTTACAGTATGGTTTTCTTTTATTTTCAAATAAATCCTTTATTTTAAATTCGAACGTAAATATAATTTTGCCGGGGCCACATACGAAGTCAGAAAAATCCGGAAAAATTATTTTTGGCTTTCTTATGCCGATACGATCACAACAAAATTCGTTTCGTTCAATTCTGAGACCGTTTGAATTTTTTAATGAATTTTAAAGTCAAAAATTGTCCGTTTATGCTGAAAAATCAATTATAATTATATATTAATTCTAAAAATTACCAAAAAATCATTTTTAGCTTTGTTTTGATGATACGAACCCAACAAAATTTATTTCGTTCGATTCTGAGACTTTTTGAAAAATGGCTATTTTCTAGGCGAATATTTTTAATATTAAAAATACATTTTTAAACAAATATTTTCTGAAACTCGAAACATATAAGTGTTTACTGTTTTTCAATGCAGAAACGTCATTCTGAAACCAATGGAAGTGGTTTCGAGTTCAAATTCCTAAATATGTGAAAAGTAGCATTTTTGTCTTATGCAAATTACCCACCGACCTTTCTAAAAATTGAATTAGCCATAACTTTTGATTTCCGCTATGAAATTTCGATTTTTCGGATTCGTCGGAAAGATATTTTTAAATAGATTCTAATATTTTTGGTTTTACTAAAATCCGTTAAATTTTGCATCCTGTATGGTTAGTCAAAGTTCAAGTTTGACTTTCCAAACTACCGCGCCATTTCTAGCTCTTTTTATATTTAAAATTAATTAATTCATTCTAACTTCGATTTGAACCAAATTTGTGATCCTTATTATTAAAAATAGATTATTTTAAATATCAAAACTCATTTAAAATCACTTAAAATAAATTTAACTTGGCCCCAAAATCCTGGGTCGTTACAAAAATCTTGACAATTGTGGTAGCATTTAATCTATCTGCTTGCACAAAAATTAATATATCATCTGCATAAAGCAAATGAGTGACTATAGGCTTAACTCTGTTAATAGATTTAACGTTGCATTTACAAAGCTCTATTTCCATTAAGTTAGAAAAGAATTCCATGACCATTGTAAAAAGATAAGGGAAAGTGGTTCTCCCAGCCTAATACTCCTGTTACTGTGAATAAAACCCATTGGAGTCCCATTTATTAGAACAGAGAAAGTGACATTATTAATACATTCACTAACCAAGTCACAAAATTTTCTATTAAAGATAAATTGATGCATAATATAGATAATAGATTTTCTATTTAGTTTATCAATGTCTTAATGCAAGTCAACTTTAACGTATATATGATTTCTATTAACATAATTAAAATTTCTGATCATTTCATGAGCTAGGAGAGAGTTTTCAGAAATCTGTCTTCCAGGATTAAAAGCACTTTGATTTATAGATATTGTATATTGATCCTATTGAGAAGAATGTTCGAAATAATTTTATAAATGAAGTTGCAGTAGGCAATAGGCCTGTAATCTTCCAGTCCATTAGGAATTTTGACCCTAGGTTCTAGGGTTAAAAAAGTGTTGTTGAATTTTTTTAGTGGTTTGCCTGAATTAAAAATTTTAGTAACCACATTCAATATTTCAGAGTACAAAGCATTCCAGTGAATTTAGTAAAATTTAGCCCTAAATCCATCAAGACCCGGGCTTTTATCCCTACTGGCTTTATAAATAATATTCTTAATATCCTCAGTGTTGACTGGAGCTAAAAGAATATCTTGACAACTATCTTTGATCAGGAATTTAAATTCAAAACAGGGAAAATTATCACTGTAATTATTGGAGTTATAAAGAGTTTTAAAAAAAAAACAATGGCTACATTCCCAATGAAGGAAGCCCTATTTATATTAGAACCACTTAAGTCTATAACCTTCCCAATATCATTACAGTTTTTTTCTAATATTCATCTTAGTGTTAAAATTTTTAAAGGACTCATCAGAAGAAGATAAACAACTACTTTAGCTTTTTGTCTCAAATATATTGATTGAATATGAAGGGAGTTGACCAACTCAGTCTGAGCATTGTAGAATTCCTTAACAGTATTGGTGTCTGAGTTACTATCATCTATAGGATTCTGCAACTTTTCACAGTGTTCTTTTAAGCATTTGATGTTATTATTTTTCCTATTACTATTCTTATGCTTAAGATTGTTTTTAATGACCTTAAGAGTTTTACATAATCTGAATTGTGCAGTTCCATAGAAATCATTAGAAAGACAATTGTTAACAACATCCTTATATGTGTTGTCATGTGACCAACCATTCATATACCTAAATGGATAATTATTTTTGGTTTGATAATCTGTAGACATAGTAGTCTTTACTGGAGTGTGACCACTAGTAGCTTTAGGAAGAGTATTACATTTAAAATATTTGAAAGTATCATAAAATAATTTGTTGAGTAATACTCTATCTAATTTACGGTGGATATTCCTAAATTCTCCTGATTTCCAAGTATATTTATTGCTACATAAAAATAGGATCAATAACACCGGTTTTAATCATAAAATCATTAAGGAACTTTAATTTACCAAAAGGGCAAAGGGACTCTCCCTCTTTTTTCAAAAGAGTGCAGAACTATATTGAATTACCCCATACTAACCTAGGAAGAAAAAATAGCTTGACTTAAAGCAGTGAGGATTTTCCAAAGTGAAAGCCTAAATTTTTCAGTGTTAGAGGCATATATGAAAGTGATAAATATAATAAGTGTAACGACCCACCTTTTTTCCTGGTTCTTACCGGTAATTAAACCAACTGAAATTGTTGATAAAGACGGATTGTTTGGGGGTACTTACACATTGGAACAGAAATAAAAGAACTTTTCATTGTCATAACGATAATTTACATCAGAGTTACAATGATCATCAGAGTATAATAGAATCACAACGAAGATATATATGAAAATTCTCAGCGAAAGATTAATGATCCAAGATATAGCTCTAGCTCTAACCCTAAATCCCGCTCTATAACTGATTCTAGAACTAAATATGCAAACCAAAGCTACTAGCCGCTCATGTGGAAAATTATGGGCACCCAGAGTTTAGGTGAAGGAATAATAAACTCTAGGTTAGTCATGGGACTGGTATAAGAACTAAAATAGTTGTTTTTAGGTTTATTTTGAATTGGGGTAAATCATAAGACCACGCCGTATAATAAGGAACATGTAACAACCTGAATTCCGATAGACTGAATTTTTCTTAAAAATTCCAATCTATAGAAACTCGAGCTGGCTTGTCTGGTCTCCGCCGTAACACCACGGAAGTACGCATAACCTCCAACCTACGCTGAACCGCGTACAGAAATCTATATCGTTATGCCACGTAACCGCATAGAACCGCCATCGCCATGCCACGTAAGCATACAAATCCTCGTATCTGAACTCTTGGTCGAATCATGTCTCAACATGGAGTAATTCCGTAATGTTTACAATACACCACACAGTGCAAGTATTTAGTGTAACGATACGAATTTCGCTCGGACCTAATCGATCGCTAAACCGACCAAGACCGTTCGAATCCCGTATACGCTAACTCTGGGCATACAACACATCAGAACAAATAACAGAAGACTTCTATAAACATCATAATAATGTTACATCAGAGTACATAATAACAGAGTATATCGAAATATAATACAACTGAAGATTAATTTACATCAAATGTAATATAATGCACGGCGGAAACAAATAAACAAACACAGCGGAAGACTATCAACGCTCTGGACTCAGCTTTAAGCTTCAATCCAGAATACTGCTCATATATCTGCAACATAAACTACTCGACTGCCCGTGTGGAAAATAAGGGCACCCGAGTTTGCAAGGGAAAAGCAAACTACAGGTCAGTCATGGGACTGGTGTGAGAAACTTTAAACAGTTATAAACTTATATAAATGATAAGGCAAATCAAAGGACCACGCCGCTAACGCGGAACGGGTTTACCCCCATGAATGCCAGTGTATAAACAACAATCAATATAGATATATGGATCTACTATGCATCAATCAACATGCAATATCCCAATCTACCCATTTAGATTAATCACTACAGTTAGATTTTCCAAATCGAATTCAATTTACAGAAATTATTCCTTTGGACTTTATTTCCCGATTTCTATTTCAAATCATTTGAAATACATATCTAGCTTTATATCAAAGTAGATTTCACTTCGGGATCTCAAATCAAATCGTTTGGAAATGTGAATTCCAAAACATAACAATGCATACAAACAAGTATGAAACCAAATATCGGGCTCCCCCTAGACAAGGCAAAGGGCACGCACCTAAGCAACTCGATATATATATGTGCACCTCCCACTATGGAGCGGGCTACACTGACGATGCACCTCCCACGTATGGAAGCATACGCCACCCATCTCACCCATACTTTTAGTCATCCGGGTTACCCGAATCTTTAGCCACACACTAAACCATTTTATATCCCGAATTAGGGAAAATCATTTCACAACATAATAATCACAAGTACTTTCAAACTATAGTGCTTCACATCAGTAATTCACACATATGATCAGTCACTATTAATCACATAACCTTTGAGATCGTACGTCTCAAAGAAGGGTGTTAAGCAAGAGAATAAATTCTCCGCCACCAAACAGATATGTTATCAATAGCAACTAATCGAATACGCGATGAACCACAATGTAAAACATAATACATTTCTAAATCATTTTAGAAATCATCGGGTTTAGGCCTCGAATTCCTTTCTGTTTTATAAAACTTTTCTATAAAACATTCCCTGTCCAAAATCGGGAATATATTTCTTTTCACTTAAGAAAAACATCATTTCAAAATCATTCATTAAATTTTGAAATATATAACATCGCTAAACACCTTATAGTCCAATCATGAAGTGTTTCACAAGGTGTTAACACACAAATTTTTTTACCCAACCCAATGCTAAATGTAAAAGCATATTCTGCTCATAAACTGGTCGAGCACCATCCAAAAAATCAATTAGTCACAATCAATATCAACAACCAAGTATATTTGGTTTACACCACATCTCATGTTTTGGTAAATTTAATCACCATTCATTCATTCAAATCTAATAAAAGATTTATTCAAACTCGAATTGGTTTCATCTCTAAAATCATTTCATATTAATTGTTATACTTTTTGGAAATTAATCCTGCTTTTACTCTGGTTAAAGAACTAATGTCATTTAAACACAGTTCACGACAAACCCTAAATCCAATTCGATATTAAATACAAGGCTCTAAATAGAAAATATATCGGCTTATATTCAATATTAAATCCTGAAATCAACAAATATCGTATTGAAATAACGATATATATATATCTTCCAAATTCCTCCACAATATTCGTATAATCTCGGAATCCAATATCGAAATATTCCGAAGATAATTTCAATTCAAATCCATTCCAATTCATATATTGGAAATTCTGGTTATTTTTAAAACCATTTCAAATCCAATTTATTTATCCAATTTATTTATTTAAAAATAAATAAATTATTATTCTAGTTCAAAACTAGTTCAGTTCAATAAAAATATATTTTTATCTTTTCAAATGTGGAATTTTTCATCCCAATTCTTTTCAAATAATTTCTTATGATTTTACACAAATTATTGATATTTTTAATAATTTTATCAAGGCCTGTACAGTCGATTTCCACAAACGGCCATCTAACTGCACTTACAGTGACCTTTTCCTATTTTGATTTGGAAAAAATTCCAATTCCAACCATTAGATTTCAAATCTCTAATATAAGTTAGAAAGCTCTTTTCGATACGAACCCAACGGTTCCAGTTTTAGGAGAATCCGACGGTTGGATCTCCCGTAATGTCCGTTCGAAGTCAATGATCAAAATTCGCGAACTGCCGCAGCACGGCACGTTCTATTCAGGTCATTATATATATATATATAATATATTCTATATATATTCCATCGATTTCCTTTTTAAAACGTATTTTATAAATCGTTTGAAAACGATTACAATTTCTATTCTGGCTCAAGTTCTTCGACTTTTCAGTTTCTAAGAACTTTTCAAATTCTTCTAAAATTTGGCTAACACCCTAAATTTTCGAATTTTTTTGCCAAAACCTCCCCTGTATGGGAGCACCGGGAAAATCCCAAAATTGCCGTACAGGCTTCTCCAATCCAAAAAGAAAAAGAAAAAAAGCCAAGCGGCTATCCAATCGGCTCATAAAATCATCATACCCAAACAAAACAGTAAATATTTACCTATCTATCGGGCATACAATTTTATTCCTCTTCTCTACCCTCCTTGCTATGACCTGTTCAATATATCGTATAGGTATATTTTCATACAACGCCTATATATACATTTCCATATGATGCTTTCATATATTCATTCAACGCATATATAATTTCACACAAATCATATATAAGACAAAAATAATATTATTAGCAAACTAATAATATTTCCATCGTATGACAATTTTATATATACCATATATATGCTAAAAATGATAATTTTAGCGAACTAGTATTTATTTCAAGGTATGACTATTTTTATTACTTCACATACATGATAAAAATGTTATTTTTATCGTTTAAAGAATTTATTCAACACATGAGTATTTTTAACACTTCATACATACAACAAAAATGTTATTTTTATTGTTCAAACAATTTATTCAACATATGAATGTTTCACCTACTTCATATATACGATAAAATGTGAATTTTATTGTTCAAACAATTTATTCAACATATGAATGTTTTATTTACTTCATATACACAATCACAATCAATTTGCACAACACAATCAAACAAACAAGTCGTCCGTGTTCTGTGGACGACGGGGAGCAGTTTATATTCGCAGTTATAAAATAAATAACTGTAAACGAAATTATAGTGAGGAGTTCTCACCTTTGGGTTCCACCCCGTCATTCTCTAGCGGACGATGGTTTAGATTTATTTCCAATGCGTAGCGTTCTTCACCATGCTTCCAACGCAGTCTGTTTCACGCATTTGTATTAAAAATCCGATTTTTAATAACGCTACTACATATATATAAAAAAAATCATATTTTCATAACGCTACATGCACAGAAAAGATAATATTTTTATAATTCAGTTCTCTATATCAAAATCATATTTTTACTTCGCCACTTCATATATAAAAATCAAATTTTTATCGCTACTTCACATATAAAAATTATATTTTTATACGCTACATATATTATAAAGAACACAATTTTGTTTGCTATTCAAATAAATAAAAATCATATTTTTATATCGCCATCATATAAATAAAAATCTCATTTTGATATCGCTATATATCTATATATATTAAAAATCTCGCCTTTTCAAACTCTACCTACTCATAAAAATAAAATCTTTATAAACTATACATACGTATAAAGGTCAAATCTTTATCATATAAAAATCTAATCTTTTTCATTTAAAAAATCATATTTTTCCTATGAATAAAAATAATAACTTTAAAATTCTACCGTATAAATAAAAATCAAAATTTTATTATGCTTCTACATATGTAAACATAATATTTTTATATTGCTATTCCTAAAAAAAAAGCTGATTTTTTTCTACATTGCTTTTCATTAAAAAAACTGATTTTTCCTATAATGCTTTTCATAAAAAAAAACTGTTTTTTTTAACTAATTAAAATAAAAATAATTAAATAAAAACTCACTGTTCGGAGTTAGGATTGAGGGGGGCGCTGGTGTCGGGGTTTGCTGGCCAGGAAGGGAGGCGGCGTAGGTGGTGCTCAGGTGGCAGTTTGGGGCATTTTGGGTTTTCAATTTGAAGAGAGAAAGAGGAGGAGAGAGGAGGAAGAGGAGGAAGAGAAGGAGGAGGAGGGAGAAGTGGCGGTGTCAGAGGTTGGGCACGGAGGCGGCCTGGAAGGGGAGCGACGGGATCTTGTTCTTTTTTTTTCTTTTTCTTGTTAACAGCGGGTTTGGTTTTGTGAGAGAGAGAGATGGATTTGACTAGGGGTGAGCATTCGGTCGGTTCGGTTTGTTTGGAGCTAAAAATAGTCAAACCAAACTAAAACCGAATTTTTTTTAAACCAAACCAAATTAATTTCGGTTAATTCGGTCAGTAACCAATTTAACCGAACTTGAAGAACGTTCTATTTTTCAAATGATGAATTCACTCAAAATAAAACATAAATTCATGTTTGGAGAAAATTTATATAGTAAATTTTAAGTTTATGATAAGATTTGATCTATTTGCAACAAATGTCTTTGTATTATATGGCTAAATTAATTACATAAAGTACCACAATATTGTAAAATTAGATAATAAATTAAAAGTTCGGTTAATTCGGTTAAACCGATAACCAAAAAAATAATATTTTCAAACAGAATTCAAACTGATTTAGTTTTAAAACCGAACCGAACCGTCCGAAATGAATCGGCTTAGTCGGTTAATTGGGTTTGAACCGGATATTGCTCACCCCTAGATTTGACTTTATATAATTATATATATTTAATTATTTAATTCTCCAAAAAGTTGACTTTTCATCCAAACCCCAAACCGAATCCAACGACTATCGTCTCTAGCGCAATACCCCCATTCCAAACATAATGGGAAATGTATCGTAAGCTGATTCGCTCGTTTCGATCAGTATTCATCAAAATCAAAATATAAATCATTATATTCAGTTTTAAACGTACATTTCAATTTACCGGGCCCACATACGAACTCTAAAAATTCCCGACAAATATATTCTAGCTTCGTATTGACGATATGGTCCTAACAAAACAAATTTCATCAAATTCCGAGACCGTTTGAAAAATGGTCATTTTCTGGTCGATCGAAATTGACTGAAACTATCAAAACACGTTTTCTTTTGCCACACTCACATATTAATTCAGAAAATAATGAATTTTGGAATCTAGCAATAACTTGACATCCCGGATCCAACAAAAGTGGTTTCGTCGAAAACAGAGGTCGTTTGCAAAATTTCCATTTTTAAGGGCCAAAATTCCATAACGACTATTCTGAATTTTCAATTGGACATAACTTTCTATCACCGCTATGAAATTTTGATTTTTCGGATTCATTGGAAAGATATCCTCAAATAGATTCTAATATTTTTGGTTTCGCTAAAATCCGGTTTATTTTGAATCCTGTACACTCATTTGAAATTTGAAATTTGAAATCGAGTTTTCGAACTACCGCACCATTTTCAATTCCTTTTATAATTAAATATAAATATTCATATTCTAACGTCGACTCAAATAAATATATTCAAAATAAATTTCTCGTCGTTACTATTTAAAATAATTCATTTTTAATATTCAAAATTCATCAAAATTGCCAAAATAAATTTTTTTAATTGGCTCAGATTTCCGGGTTATTACAATCTCCCCCACTTAAAACTTTTCGTCCCCGAAAAGGAACGAAGCTGAAAGTTGTTTAACAAACCAACTTAACTTCCATTATTTTCTTTACGGCTTACATTGTAACAACCCGGAAATCAGAGCCAATTTTAAAAAATTTATTTTGGCAATTTTAGTGAATTTTGAATATTTAAAATGAATTATTTTAAATAATGACGACGAGAAATTTATTATGAATAAAATTCGAACGTATATATTTATTCGAATCGTCGTTAGAATATAAATATTTATTTTAAATTATAAAAGGAATTGAAAATGGCGAGGTAGTTCGATAATTTGATTTCAAAATTAAAATGAATGTACAGGGTGCAAAACAAAACGGATTTTAGTGAAACCAAAAAGATTAGAATCTAATTGAGAATGTCTTTCCAACGAATCCGAAAAATCAAAATTTCATAGCGGGGATAAAAATATATGCCCAGTTGAAAATTTAGAATAGTCGCTATGGAATTCTGGCCCTTAAAAATGGAAATTTTGCAAACGACACCGGTTTTCGACGAAACCACTTTTGTTGGATCTGGGATGTCTAGTTATTGCTAGGTTTCAAAATTCATAATTTTCTGAATCAATATGTGAGAGTGGCAAAGGAAAATGCGTTTGACCAGTTTCAGTTGATTTTAATCGACTGGAAAATGACCATTTTTCAAATGGTCTCAGAATTCGACGAAATTAGTTTTGTTAGGACCGTATCATCAATACGAAGTTAGAAATATATTTTTTGGGAATTTTTAGAGTCTGTATGTGATCCCGGCAAATTGAAATGTGCGTTTAAATTGAATATATAAAGATTTATATTTTAAATTCAACGGAAACTGATCGTAACGGCCGATTTGGCTTACGAAACATATCCCATTGTGTTCGGAATGAGGGTATTACGCTAGGGACAACAGTCATTGGGCTTGATTTCGTGTTCGAATTAAAAAGTTACCTTTTTGGATTTAATAAGGAAATTAAATAATTTTATAATACCCCCTCCTTTTTGTAACACCCCACCTCCTTTAAGGTCACTCACAAAGGGAATGCCTTAACTTTGGTGGAGCATTTTAGTAAACAGAACAGAAACTTACAAGACAGATAAAACAGTACTTGAAAATTTTTAACTTTATTACAGCGGAAACAGAAATTTATATGGTTACATCTTTTCAATTTCAGAATTCAAGTACAAAATATCAGTCTTGTACAAAAGCCTTCGAAATGCATAGTTTAAAATCATAATCCCCATGGAACGGAAGCTATACAGAGCCAAGCCATACTTTAAGCACTTCAAGAAAAGAGAAATCCGGATCAAGCTAAAGTATTTCCCTCCTTGGATAACCTGGGGGGGGGGGGGGGAACGGAAGAAAGGAGGCGAAAACAACAAGGGTCAGACAAAAAGTCTGGCAAGTCCAGTGACTTTCAGCATATGAACAGATAATAATAATATGATATGAACATAAAACTGGATGTGAGATAACTATAACAGGTGTAGCAGATATAACAGAAAAACAGAATGATATAAACTATTGTTTTACACTTCTCTGCACTAATACTAGTATAACAGAATTAGGGGTCATCCTAATGTCTAAATTGAAGCAGGAACGGGTACAGAATATTTTAACAGAAACAGAATGCTAATAATGGGCCTTTACTACCCGATCAGAAACAGACAGAAGCAGAAACAGATTAATCCCTACGGAAACAGAATGTAGAATTAGGTGTACACTAGTAATGGGCCTTTACCACCCGAACAGACGGTACCACACAGAAACGGACGGGTGTTACCACCCAACAGAAACAGACGGTACCAACAGAAACAGACAGAACTAAGTGTACCCTAAAACCCTACCCCAAGCGATCGGCTCCCTAATACATAAATATCCTGTGTCGGCCCCACAGTAGGGTGTATCACTCCCTAAAGTGACAACCAATTGGCACAGACCTATTTACAGATGTCACAGCATCTTACATCCTCAGAGGCAGACAGGGATCCATGCACGCACATGACCCGGTTGGAACGCACCATCAACACCCCTCGCCATTATCAGAATGAACCACTTATAATTAGTTCAGTAAGCGTGCCCGGACCCTACCTACTGTTGGGTCAAAGTTTTGATACCAGAAAGGGTTACTGACTAATATGGGTCCCAAACAACAGATGACACAAGTAATTCCCCTCCTATCCTTGTGTCCCCAGACTAACAGATTTCAGATTTATTTGTTTACAAGTTCAGACATACAGAATTCAGATTTACTAGTTCACAAATTAAGTTAACAAGTTTTCAGACTAACGGATCAGATGTACAGATTTTTCAGATTTGTCTAACTTTGTATTGGGCCTACAGATTCATGGACGGGTTTTCTACACCTATTAATCCATTTGATTTAACCCTATTTTCCCCCAATACGTTTTAGACGTCATTCTTATATTAGATTTGCATTAATTAATTATTAATGCCCAGACCTCTCACATTAGGTCGCTAGCTTGTGGCCGCTGGATGTGCCGGGCGGTTCCGGGCAGACTTCTGCCACAAGCCAGACCTAACCTCGTGTCTTAAGCAGGTTATGACTAACTTCTCACATTAGAACCTATTGTTTGCGGCCACTGGATGTGCCGGGTGGTTCCGGGCAGATTTACGTCGCAAACTCATTCTAACCTCGAGTTAGCCATATTCATCTTTGCGGCCAATTAATTAATTATTTACCGTTTATGCGTACGCCCAATATATATGCCAATTCAGATTATATCAATAACAGAATGATCACATCAACTCAACTGATATAGCAGATAACAGATTTTAGCAGATTGGGTGACTTAACAGATTTAACCGATTTAGCACTTAGCAGATTTTGGCATATAACAGATTAGGCATCTCAACAGACAAATTTAACAGATTTGGCATTTCAATCTAATTAGCAGTCTAGGCAATATAACAAAACTAGCAGTTTAGGCAACTTAGCAAATTAGCAGATTTAGCAAATCTAATATTCTAAAGGTTCTATTTACATGCCTTGCCCAATCATAAATTGGCCTAAATCCATATGCTTACATAATTGTCATGATTCACAACATATACTCCATGTTTGCATAAGCGCAGAATATGGACATAATTTGCCATATAACATATGTTCCAATTTTGGTTAAACTAGCATTTTACAGCAGATTCACATATAAATTATACCAAATATAACCATTAATTTTAATGCATGTCATATATCCAAAAACCCCTATTTAGGTGTAATCACAATAATAGATATCCTAATTAATGTAAATCCTAAGCTTCCATATCTTCTTCTTTTTTGAGTCATGAATCATTATGCAAACTATACCCAATAATATAAATCTTTAAATCATATCTTCTAAAAATCAGATCATGCCTTTTATATGCATTTTGTCCAAAGTCTCAAATCATATGTAATCTTACAATGGTTCCTCTTTTCTTCTATCATAGAATATGCATAGATCCAAATCTAGTTTACAATATATGCTCATTAATTACAGTTCTAAATTACAACATAACTATGCATACAACATGCATAAATTATATGTTCATAGTCAAATTTATGCATATGTCCAATATATTTTATGCCTCAGACCTAAAGTCATATGTTCCATTTAGTCTTGTCAAATTTCGCATCATTCATTATTTATCCCAGAATTTGCGTTCATACGTTCATCTCTTATGAGATTAGGCACAGGCTCGTGGTAGCCTGGCTATAAAGACAGAAAAGAAGAAAAGGGATACAGAACAGTCGCAGAAAAGCAAATCTGACAGAAGAGAACACCATTCTCAGATTCAGAATTAAAAACATATCAAAATTATAATTAAAGTTTATAGCGGAAAATAACTGTACTTGCCTTGATTGGATTAAAGAAAGAACTTTAACTTGTTGTAGAATCTTTGCAGAACTTTAATCTCTAGTTTGAATTGAGTTGCTTAGGCTGATGTTGATTATCTTCTAGTTTTAATTCCAGCAGAGCAGAGACGCCATTTTTATTTTTATTAGAAGAAGAGAGCAATGGAGGCTAGAGAATTGTGTAAGAAACCTAGGTAGAGTCTAGGGTCATTTTATAGAGTTTATGAACTGATTAGGACCATCGATGTTGCTTGGATTGATCGTAGCCATTCATTCGGAGGAGAGACCAATTAGAGCCTGCCACCTAGCCCTAATGACAAAGCAGCCCACAGAAAATCGACCAACATAGAATAGGCCAGCCAGGTTGGACTGGGTTCGACCTGGGTCTGGACCAGGTCGACATGCCTGTCGACAGCCCTGTCGACCTGGCTAGACCAGGTCGACAGCCCAGTCGACCTGGGTGTCTTAGGCGGGAGTTTTCCCGCCTTGGCCAATTGGGCCCGGTTTTAATTTTTAAACTGTTTTATTCTGTTCGAATTTTAAACTTAATTCAGAAACTTCCGAAGGCTATATCTTCTTCATACGGACTCCGTTTTTCGAAAACTCGGACTCTATTTCGCGTATTTTTTCGAGACGAACGCAATGGCGTATCCCGTTTCCCTTAGTTCTTTGATTTCAAATTAATTATACTTTAATTTATGACTTTTACGGTTATAGAATACACGGGGTGTTACATTCTCCCCCACTTAAAAGGATTTCGTCCCCGAAATCTTCAAGTTAAGAAGAATGTGTCCTACCATCCAATCATCCATCTACTCAATCATCAACCACAGGCATCCATTGTCCTTATAGACTTCTAATGCTTTCATGTTTAAATGCACAGTGTGTGTTCATGTCCGTATCTAATGCAAAATCAGGCGGCCCACTGATTCAGTCGACCTCCTTAATGCAAATCATGTTAGTGCCATGAGTCCAATATGTATGCAAATTTTCCTATTTGAGACATATCATTTCTATATGAGTGCACAACTGCTCATTCATATGCAACATCCATATGCTGATTCAACCATTTTGCATCCATAAAAATTTAAAAATGCTCACACATCCATATGCAGTATGAGAGTGCTTTCGAGCCGATCTAGTGCCTAGTGTGTGTATATGCATCCACGAGCAACCACTAGCAACCACTTGCATCCACTTGCAACCATCAAACATAACATGTCTCAAACACATGTTTACACCCATTAGTTTCTACCTAAAGTTCAAATATTCGATCGATAGGATACAGTCGAATGATGGAAGTGAGTACAGATAGAACGAAAATTTGGTTCCCATTAGACATGGGTCCTAAGTATCGGCCCCAAAGACCGAAACCAACATCAAATTGACACCTAGAGGATTACCTTCTTTAGACAATGTCAAAACTGGAAATCCTATCAAAAGTATTTAGATATTTACAGACTACTGGTACAGATCAGGTTCCCTAATAATTCTTAGGAAGCTAAGCATGATAAAATCATACCCCACGAAAACTCAGAATGTATGCGTCATACTTGACTCCTAACACAGATATCCCTCAAACCCCAATCTCAAACAGATGATCCATAACCCTTATGGGTCTGAGTCTATAGCGGAATTCAGAAATAATACTAGTATTAAAGTGCAGAGTACCGATTACAAAACCAAAATACCAGAATCAGAAAAAGTCTTAACTCCATAATCAGATAAAGAAATTAAACCTACTATAGAAATTTTTCCCTATTCCTATCCTAGCCACTAGCTTCAAGAGTGTTCGCCTGCCCTCCTTGTCCTCGTCTCTTCGGGCAGTCCCTAGTGAAGTGTCCCATCTCCCCACAGTTGAAGCAAGCACCCTCCCCTTCCTCTTTCGGTAATCCTTATTCAGATGAGTCGAGCTTCCATAAGTAAAACACTTTCCTCCTCCTTATCTTCAATCTTTCCTTCCTTCTTTTGTGTTTCCCTTTTTCCTCCATTGTGAACTAAGTCTATATGAGTTTCTCACCTTTTGGGTTGTGCTCCTCATCATTCTCATCTTTACTATCCTTGTGTAACATGTTGACCAATCCCGCGAAAGCTGCCTCCATCGCCCGGAAAAATCCTTCAAAGCCCTAAAGAAAACTAGCCGCAGGTGAAACTACTACAGCTATCGATGGAAGTCGGGCACTACTTTGCCCTTTGATGAGGTTACCTCCCAGAAAACCGGGAGCCCCAGAGACTCAAGAAAGAAGGAAACAAGGATTCAAGCAGAGGATCAAAAGATAGATATATGGCTTAGGGGACTATGTTTTTCAAAATAAGCTTTACTTTTGAAAATACTTCCTTTTCAAAACCTTTTTGAAAATAGTTTTCAAAAATTCTTTATCAAATCCGGTAACCTTCAGCTCTGATACCAAGTGTAACACCCCACCTCCGTTAAGGTCACCCACAAAGGGAATGCCTTAACTTTGGTGGAGCATTTTAGTAAACAGTACTTGAAAATTTTTAACTTTATTACAGCGGAAACAGAAATTTATATGGTTACATCTTTTCAATTTCAGAATTCAAGTACAAAATATCAGTCTTGTACAAAAGCCTTCGAAATGCATAGTTTAAAATCATAATCCCCATGGAACGGAAGCTATACAGAGCCAAGCCATACTTTAAGCACTTCAAGCAAAGAGAAATCCGGATCAAGCTAAAGTATTTCCCTCCTTGGATAACCTGGGGGGGAACGGAAGAAAGGAGGCGAAAACAACAAGGGTCAGACAAAAAGTCTGGCAAGTCCAGTGACTTTCAGCATATGAACAGATAATAATAATATGATATGAACATAAAACTGGATGTGAGATAACTATAACAGGTGTAGCAGATATAACAGAAAAACAGAATGATATAAACTATTGTTTTACACTTCTCTGCACTAATACTAGTATAACAGAATTAGGGGTCACCCTAATGTCTAAATTGAAGTAGGAACGGGTACAGAATATTTTAACAGAAACAGAATGCTAATAATGGGCCTTTACTACCCGATCAGAAACAGACAGAAGCAGAAACAGATTAATCCCTACGGAAACAGAATGTAGAATTAGGTGTACACTAGTAATGGGCCTTTACCACCCGAACAGACGGTACCACACAGAAACGGACGGGTGTTACCACCCAACAGAAACAGACGGTACCAACAGAAACAGACTGAACTAAGTGTACCCTAAAACCCTACCCCAAGCGATCGGCTCCCTAATACATAAATATCCTGTGTCGGCCCCACAGTAGGGTGTATCACTCCCTAAAGTGACAACCAATTGGCACAGACCTATTTACAGATGTCACAGCGTCTTACATCCTCAGAGGCAGACAGGGATCCATGCACGCACATGACCCGGTTGGAACGCACCATCAACACCCCTCGCCATTATCAGAATGAACCACTTATAATTAGTTCAGTAAGCGTGCCCGGACCCTACCTACTGTTGGGTCAAAGTTTTGATACCAGAAAGGGTTACTGACTAATATGGGTCCCAAACAACAGATGACACAAGTAATTCCCCTCCTATCCTTGTGTCCCCAGACTAACAGATTTCAGATTTATTTGTTTACAAGTTCAGACATACAGAATTCAGATTTACTAGTTCACAAATTAAGTTAACAAGTTTTCAGACTAACGGATCAGATGTACAGATTTTTCAGATTTGTCTAACTTTGTATTGGGCCTACAGATTCATGGACGGGTTTTCTACACCTATTAATCCATTTGATTTAACCCTATTTTCCCCCAATACGTTTTAGACGTCATTCTTATCTTAGATTTGCATTAATTAATTATTAATGCCCAGACCTCTCACATTAGGTCGCTAGCTTGTGGCCGCTGGATGTGCCGGGCGGTTCCGGGCAGACTTCTGCCACAAGCCAGACCTAACCTCGTGTCTTAAGCAGGTTATGACTAACTTCTCACATTAGAACCTATTGTTTGCGGCCACTGGATGTGCCGGGCGGTTCCGGGCAGATTTACGTCGCAAACTCATTCTAACCTCGAGTTAGCCATAT
This sequence comes from Allium sativum, assembly GCA_030737875.1. Taxonomy (NCBI): domain Eukaryota; kingdom Viridiplantae; phylum Streptophyta; class Magnoliopsida; order Asparagales; family Amaryllidaceae; genus Allium; species Allium sativum. The sequence goes on along the minus strand of CM060915.1, from coordinate 970,606,813 downwards.
TCATCTTTGCGGCCAATTAATTAATTATTTACCGTTTATGCGCACGCCCAATATATATGCCAATTCAGATTATATCAATAACAGAATGATCACATCAACTCAACTGATATAGCAGATAACAGATTTTAGCAGATTGGGTGACTTAACAGATTTAACCGATTTAGCACTTAGCAGATTTTGGCATATAACAGATTAGGCATCTCAACAGACAAATTTAACAGATTTGGCATTTCAATCTAATTAGGAGTCTAGGCAATATAACAAAACTAGCAGTTTAGGCAACTTAGCAAATTAGCAGATTTAGCAAATCTAATATTCTAAAGGTTCTATTTACATGCCTTGCCCAATCATAAATTGGCCTAAATCCATATGCTTACATAATTGTCATGATTCACAACATATACTCCATGTTTGCATAAGCGCAGAATATGGACATAATTTGCCATATAACATATGTTCCAATTTTTGTTAAACTAGCATTTTACAGCAGATTCACATATAAATTATACCAAATATAACCATTAATTTTAATGCATGTCATATATCCAAAAACCCCTATTTAGGTGTAATCACAATAATAGATATCCTAATTAATGTAAATCCTAAGCTTCCATATCTTCTTCTTTTTGAGTCATGAATCATTATGCAAACTATACCCAATAATATAAATCTTTAAATCATATCTTCTAAAAATCAGATCATGCCTTTTATATGCATTTTGTCCAAAGTCTCAAATCATATGTAATCTTACAATGGTTCCTCTTTTCTTCTATCATAGAATATGCATAGATCCAAATCTAGTTTACAATATATGCTCATTAATTACAGTTCTAAATTACAACATAACTATGCATACAACATGCATAAATTATATGTTCATAGTCAAATTTATGCATATGTCCAATATATTTTATGCCTCAGACCTAAAGTCATATGTTCCATTTAGTCTTGTCAAATTTCGCATCATTCATTATTTATCCCAGAATTTGCGTTCATACGTTCATCTCTTATGAGATTAGGCACAGGCTCGTGGTAGCCTGGCTATAAAGACAGAAAAGAAGAAAAGGGATACAGAACAGTCGCAGAAAAGCAAATCTGACAGAAGAGAACACCATTCTCAGATTCAGAATTAAAAACATATCAAAATTATAATTAACGTTTATAGCGGAAAATAACTGTACTTGCCTTGATTGGATTAAAGAAAGAACTTTAACTTGTTGTAGAATCTTTGCAGAACTTTAATCTCTAGTTTGAATTGAGTTGCTTAGGCTGATGTTGATTATCTTCTAGTTTTAATTCCAGCAGAGCAGAGACGCCATTTTTATTTTTATTAGAAGAAGAGAGCAATGGAGGCTAGAGAATTGTGTAAGAAACCTAGGTAGAGTCTAGGGTCATTTTATAGAGTTTATGAACTGATTAGGACCATCGATGTTGCTTGGATTGATCGTAGCCATTCATTCGGAGGAGAGACCAATTAGAGCCTGCCACCTAGCCCTAATGACAAAGCAGCCCACAGAAAATCGACCAACATAGAATAGGCCAGCCAGGTTGGACTGGGTTCGACCTGGGTCTGGACCAGGTCGACATGCCTGTCGACAGCCTTGTCGACCTGGCTAGACCAGGTCGACAGCCCAGTCGACCTGGGTGTCTTAGGCGGGAGTTTTCCCGCCTTGGCCAATTGGGCCCGGTTTTAATTTTTAAACTGTTTTATTCTGTTCGAATTTTAAACTTAATTCAGAAACTTCCGAAGGCTATATCTTCTTCATACGGACTCCGTTTTTCGAAAACTCGGACTCTATTTCGCGTATTTTTTCGAGACGAACGCAATGGCGTATCCCGTTTCCCTTAGTTCTTTGATTTCAAATTAATTATACTTTAATTTATGACTTTTACGGTTATAGAATACACGGGGTGTTACACTTTTCCTTTCCCCTTTAGTCAACTCTTCCACCCCCTGTCGTTCTTCAAATCGAGATACAGAATAAAGAAAAAAAAGCGAATCGAACGGAGGACGATCAACGTCCGCCGTGCCTGGCGTGCGCCCTCCCCCTTCTGCTCCTCCTGCCGAGCCTCTCTCCTTCTTCTTCCTCCTCGCCCCGCTCTCCTCCTCTAATCCGACACCCGTCAGTCCCTCCCCCCCAAATCGACGAACCCTAAATCGTGACCCCCCGTGCTCCGCCTTCTCCCTCTTCCATCTCCTCTTCCTCCATCTCCTCCGCGCTCCCCCTTCAGTCCGACAAAACCGCACCCCCCTCAACAAACCCTCCAGTCGACAGTACCAAGAAACCCCCTGCAAACGAAAAAAGAAAAGAAAGGTGAGTCTTCTTTCTTCTTAGTTAACCAATTCGAATTTGAATCCCTAATTTAAACTCAGTTTTTATATATTAAAAATTATTGTTTTGGAAATGAATTCTATATAAACTATTTTAGGATAAAGGTAGATTTTTTTTAATGTAGTTATAGAAGATAAAAAAATCGAATTTTTATATAGTGAGAAGAATAAAAATAGAATTTTTATCTATATAGTAGCGATGTAAAAATAGAATTTTTATCTATATAGTTGCGATGTAAAAATAGAATTTTTATCTATATAGTAGCGATGTAAAAATAGAATTTTTATCTATGTACCAGCGGGGTAAAAATAGAATTTTTATCTATATAGTAGCGGTGTAAAAATATGATTTTGTATACATAGCAACAATATAAAAATGTGATTTTTATATATGTAGTGAACACTGACGACGAAAGCGACAAAAGGCGAGTACGATGAAGATTTCCTACATATGAAGAGTCGTGGCGTTTGGTTTAGCTAGTCGGTGAGAACTCCTCACTTTTAAATTTTATTTCTAGTTGAAATATATACTAGGATGCAGACGGTGTTTAGTAGCACCCGACACCCGTCGTCCACAGACCATGGATGACTTGTTTGTTTGGTTGTTGTGTTGTGAAATTTGATTGTGTGATGTGAAATGAAATTTGATTGTGTGATGTGAAATGAAATTAAATATTTTATAGTGAAAAATATTTTATAGTTAAAAATATAATTTTTAACGTGCATATAAAATAAATAGTTATAAACAAATCGAATGATTTGTTTATATACACACATTTGACTGATATTAATTGGGACGATAAATTTTACACATCGCCCAACTACACAAATAAAATCTGTGTTTGATTGTTTGAAACCCCACACGGGTGTTGGGATGAAATAGGACATATACTAATCCCAATAATTAGCTGTATGTCGTTCGATTGATTGACAGGCTGTTATAAGCGTTGAATATTTATATTTGATGCTTATACAGTGTAGAATGCACTCTGGATGATGGTTGATGATTTGTCGTTGCTACTATATACATGTGTTGTAGGGAATCCATATAATTAACGTTATATGGTAATTGATTTGGCCTCATTCCAATTTGGAAATATATAAAGAAAAATCATTTTTTGAATTGTAAAGAAAATTCATTTGTTGAATATAAAGAAAATTCATTTGTTGAATTGTAAAGTAAATTCATTTGTTGAATTGTAAAGAAAATTCATTTGTTGAATAGTAAAGAAAATTCATGTGCTGAATAAAAGCCGTGTTGATTAGATTGACGCCATTTTGATGTGAACGATATTTATATCGATTTTATTCATTTTATAATGAATATCGAAAGTGATTTCAAAATTTGATATTTTGAAATGAATTGAAATTCGAATCAAATTGAAATGAATTGAAATTCGAATTAAATTGAATAGAATTGAAATTCGAATTAAATTGAATAGAATTGAAATTCGAATTAAATTGAAATAGATTTGAAATTCGAATTAAATTGAAATTGAATTGAAATTGATTTGAATTGAAATCGAGTTGAAATGGATTTAAAACGAATTTATATTGGAAAGATTCAATTTTGATTAGAAATTGAATATGAAGTTGAAATCATTTTGAAAACGAATTTAAAACGATTTATATAATATTTTTAAATGAAATCGATGAAATATATATAATATATATATTATATATATAATGGCCTGAATAGAACGCGCCGCGCGGCGCCAGTTCGCGAATTTCGACCATTGACTTCGAATTGACGTTGCGGGAGATCCGACCGTCGGATTCTCCTAAAACTTGAACCGTTGGGTTCGTATCGAAAGGAACTTTCTAACGAATATTAGAGATTTGAAATATAATGGTTGGATTTGGAATTATGTCCAAATCAAATTTGGAAAAGGTCGATGTAAGTGCAGTTCAATGGCTGTTGATGGAAATCGACTGTACGGGCCTTGATAAAATTATTAAAAATAGTAATAATTTGTGTAAAAATCATAAGAAATGATTTGGGAAGAATTGGGATGAAAAACTCCATATTTGAAAAGATAAAAATAGATTTTTATCGAAATGAACTAGTTTTGAACTAGAATTATAATTCTATTTATTTTTAAATAAATAAATTGAATTTGAAAAGGGTTTTAAAAGTCACCAGAATTTCCAGTAATTCAATTGGAATGGATTTGAATCGAAATTGTCTTTGGAATGTTTCGATGTTGGATTTCGTGATTATACAGATATTGTTCTGGAAATTTGAAAGATATATTTATATCGTTATTTCCTATGCTATATTTGTTGGTCGTAGAATTTGATATTGAATATAAGCCGATATATTTTCTATTCAGAGACTTGTATTTAATATCAAATGTGATTTGGGTTAGTCGTGAATGGTGTCTTCATTAACACTGTCCTTAAAGCCAGTTGAGAAAAAGATTAAATCTTTCTATTTAGATTTAATGAATTGTACCAATTAAATGGTATTTAATTGGAATTGAATTTGAATTGATTTTGGGTTGTCGTGAACGATATCTTCAGTAATACTGTTCTTAGACCCAACTGAGTTAAGAAAATCATAAACTAACTGGAGATTAGTTAAGTTGAATGGTTTCTTGGGTATTGATCTGATGTTGGTTTCGACCTTCGGGGTTAATACTTAGGGAATTGCTCACTTGCTATTTTACGGTTAAAAGCTGATAGAATGGAATGTGATTTTGGATTTATCGTGAACCGTGTTTTAAATGACATTGATTCTTTAACCCAGTTAAAGATTAAAACTAAGTGGAGTTTTAATGAATCTTTAATTAGATTGAAATGATCGAGAATGGAGTATCACTAGTTTTGCTCCAGGAGATAGCTAAATCTTTAATTAGATTTGAACGTGAAATGGTAACTGAATTTACCGATAGCACTGTGGTGTTAGATATGAAGTATGACCAGTTTTACTTCATGGGATCAATAGGTTGGGATTGGGAAATAAAATATATGATCACTTCGGTGTGGTTCGCTAATCCCGACTAGTTTGAATTAATATTCAAAAGAAGATTAAAGAATAAATTTAAAAGAATTTATCTTTGATAAAATTAATGGGAACCTTTCCCTAAGAAAGTGAAATTTAGAAACTAACTGTTGGCTAGCTAAGAAGAATGGTTTCCTGGGTATTGATCTAATGTTGGTTTCGGCCTTCGAGGTTAATGTTTGGGGAATTATTCTCTTGCTAATTTACGGTTATTGACTGATGAATTGGAATGATGTGTATGTTGTGTTTGTGTAACACTTGTTTATTATATACACGAGTTATTCAGAAAGACCGGGTTTATCCCATTCTGAATAACTGATTCGACGATGAGTCGAAGATGAAGACGGTGGTTGAAGGCCGGAGGTCTTCATGTCGTTTGGGTGATTACTGATGATCTTGATTGGGATGTACACCCAAGAGGAGGGAATCAGTTGGTGATCGTCCAGACGTACTTGGATATCGATGGATATGCGAGGAATAAGGTTCCTCCGGTTTCGTTCAGACCCAGAACGAACTTGTAAATGGATGTGTATCTGACATCGGATTTCATTCTGTGTGATTGATATCGGTTGCATACTGTGAATTGCCTGTGTAGCATGCTATGATGCAAATGATCAAGGCATCTGTTGAAAAGCAGAGTCTTGTGGTTGATGATCAAAGCACGGCCTGTGCGGCATAGCTTTGTGTAACGTTGATTCGCGAGCCTCACACCCCGGTTGTGAACCAGAAATGGGAGACGACCTCAGGGAGGACATGCGTTTCTTTCTAGCTAGAGGTGGTGTCAGTGCTTAAACTGGCTGACATATATATTATTTTCACCTGTGTGATTGTTGCTGTTGCGAGGTGCCACAGATATATCGGTGACTATGTGAAGCAGATGGGGTCATTCGTTGGCTCATTTACGCCCCAAAGGGCGGGGAAACGCAGTGTTCAGGATTTTAGTTCAATCCACTTCGGTGGACCGGCCTTGTCGCTCCAAGGTCCCACCTGAGTCTGGGTCCTGAGACATCGTAGGCTAGATTGTCTCGAATCGATAGAGGACGATCCCTGGCCTCGGTTCATAGATGGAAATCCAATTTCCAATACGTGATAATTCGGTTTTGATTGTAGAGCCTAGTATGGCGACATAGTGGGATGGGGCACTCATGCCGTCTATGATTGATATTTATAATTGTATATAAAATCAGAAACTAACTGGAAACGAGCTAAGATGAATGGTTTCCTGGGTATTGATCTGATGTTGGTTTCGGCCTTCGGGGTTGATACTTAGGGAATCGTTCTCTTACTAATTTACGTTTGGAGTCTGATTAAGAATTAAAACATGAAATTTAGCGTATCAAGCATTCTTTGGCTATTATAAGGTAAAACCCTATCCTCCGGTTTGTGTTGCATTGTGTGATGGGACCTGGGTCTTATAATAGCTTCATTGTTCTTTATTTAGCATTGCGCTGTTGTTTTATGCCCTGGTGTTCTTGGGAGGAAACCCATTCCGTGTTATACGGCGTGGTCCCTTGATTTACCTAACTTTAAAATAAAGATTAATAACTGTTTTAGTTCTCACACCAGTCACATGACTGACCTGGAGTTTATTGTTTTAACGTAAACTCTGGGTGCCCTTATTTTGACACGGGCAGCTAGTAGTTTGGTTTTGCAGATTTATATTCACGGGATCCTGATTTACAGCTGGGACGATACTCGGAAAGCTCTGTATCCATGTATTACTTCTAGTTGTGTATTGTATTATTTTTCCACTACGATGTATTTAAATGTAATTTAAATCTCTGATATATTGTGTGTAATATTTATTCATACTCTGTATATTCTTGTATTCTGATGGAATTGTTGTAATAAGAAATGAAATGTTCTTCTGTCTGCGTTCTGATGTGGCTTGTTCTCAATTCAATCCATGATTTCCCGTAAGGGGTATTTCGGGTCGTTTCTTCGTGGTATCAGAGTTCTGGTTTACAGAGCTCGGAGAACAAGACACATTAGAACCATACGAAAGAATTCATCAGAGATTGGATTAGTAATATCCAATAAGAATGACTCGTTAGAGATAGGATCAGTAGTATCCTAGAACGAGTGTGAAGAGTGTTGTTTTTAAAAAATAAAAATGAAAACAAATTTTGTTTTGAAATTTAAATCGTTTTATACGTATTTGAATATTTATTTTAAATTAATTTGGACAATCCAATATATAAAGATTTTGCATATACGCCTTGCAAACGTGTATTCGAAGTTTTAATGTACTGGATAGTTATAGAATCACACTCTAGTTGTCCGGGGATAATTCTGGTGACGGGGCACCATCGCCAGTATTTATATTCGAGTTTCAAAAGTGAGATTTCTATATATTTTCAATTGACTGGTGTGAGAACCGAAACTAGATAGGGCTTATTGTTGTGATTTGGCATCAAAAATCTGATTTTTTGACTATATATCAAAGTTATGAAGTTGAAAAGCTAATCAACTAATTGATGGATGGTTGTGTTGTTTGATTACTGTTTTGATTAATTGAATGTTGAACCTTTAGCCGAATTGGTCAAATACTGAATTGTATTGAAAAATTTATCGTATTTGCATGCATGTACATGTACTTACACTAAACAGGTCATAGCAAGGAGGCTAGAGCAAAAGAATAAAATTGTTTGCCCGACAAATAGGTACATGTTTACCATAATTTACTGTTTTGTTTGGGTGATGATGATTTTATGAGCCGATTGGCTTTTTCTTTTTCTTTTGGAATGAAGAAGGCCATGGGAGGCTATATGAAATATCCCGAAGTCCCCGGTGCAGGGGATGTTATGGCAAAAAATTTCGAAAATTTAGGGTGTTAGCCAAATTTTTTGAAGAATTTGAAAAGTTCTTAGAAACTGAAAAGTTGAAGAACTTAAGCCGTAATGAAAATACTGGAAGTTGAGTTGATTTGTGAAACAACTTTCGGCTTCGTTCCTTTTCGGGGACGAAAAGTTTTAAGTGGGGGAGATTGTAACAACCCGGAAATCCGAGCCAATTTAAAAAAAATTTATTTTGGCAATTTTAGTGAATTTTGAATATTTAAAATGAATTATTTTAAATAATGACGACGAGAAATTTATTATGAATAAAATTCGAACGTATATATTTATTCGAATCATCGTTAGAATATAAATATTTATTTTAAATTATAAAAGGAATTGAAAATGGCGCGGTAGTTCGATAATTCGATTTCAAAATTCAAATGAATGTACCGGGTGCAAAACAAAACGGATTTTGGTGAAACCAAAAATATTAGAATCTAATTGAGAATGTCTTTCTAACGAATCCGAAAAATCAAAATTTCATAGCGAGGATAAAAAGATATGCCCAGTTGAAAATTCAGAATAGTCGCTATGGAATTCTGGCCCTTAAAAATGGAAATTTTGCAAACGACATCGGTTTTCGACGAAACCACTTTTGTTGGATCCGAGATGTCTAGTTATTGCTAGGTTTCAAAATTCATAATTTTCTGAATCAATATGTGAGCGTGGCAAAGGAAAACGCGTTTGACCAGTTTCAGTTGATTTTAATCGACTGGAAAATGACCATTTTTCAAACGGTCTCAGAATTCGACAAAATTAGTTTTGTTAGGACTGTATCGTAAATACGAAGTTAGAAATATTTTTTTGGGAAGTTTTAGAGTCTGTATGTGATCCCGGCAAATTGAAATGTGCGTTTAAATTGAATATATAAAGATTTATATTTTAAATTCAACGGAAACCGATCGTAACGGCTGAATTGGCTTACGAAACATATCCCATTGTGTTCGGAATGGGGGTATTACGCTAGGGACGATAGTCGTTGGGCTTGATTTCGTGTTCGAATTAAAAAGTTAGCCTTTTGGATTTAATAAGGAAATTAAATAATTTTATAATACCCCCTCCTTTTCCTTTCCCCTTTAGTCAACTCTTCCACCCCCTGTCGTTCTTCAAATCGAGATACAAAATAAAGAAAAAAATGAATCGAACGGAGGACGATCGACGTCCGCCGTGCCTGGCGCGCGCCCTCCCCCTTCTGCTCCTCCCTCCTCCTGCCGAGCCTCTCTCCTTCTTCTTCCTCCTCGCCCCGCTCTCCTCCTCTAATCCGACACCCGCCAGTCCCTCCCCCCCAAATCGACGAACCCTAAATCGCGACCCTCCCTGTGCTCCGCCTTCTCCCTCTTCCATCTCCTCTTCCTCCATCTCCTCTGCGCTCCCCCTTCAGTCCGACGAAACCGCACCCCCCTCAACAAACCCTCCAGTCGACAGCACCAAGAAACCCCCTGCAAACGAAAAAAGAAAAGAAAGGTGAGTATTCTTTAATTTTTCTTCTTCTTTCTTCTTAGTTAATCAATTCGAATTTGAATCCCTAATTTAAACTCAGTTTTTAAATATTAAAAGTTATTGTTTTGGAAATGAATTCTATATAAACTATTTTAGGATAAAGATAGAATTTTTTTAATGTAGTTATAGAAGATAAAAAAATTGAATTTTTATATAGTGAGAAGAATAAAAATAGAATTTTTTCCTATATAGTAGCGATGTAAAAATAGAATTTTTATCTATATAGTAGCGATGTAAAAATAGAATTTTTATCAATATAGTAGCGATGTAAAAATAGAATTTTTATCTATATAGTAGCGGGGTAAAAATAGAATTTTTATCTATATAGTAGCGGTGTAAAAATATGATTTTATATACATAGCAACAATATAAAAATGTGATTTTTATATATGTAGTGAACAATGACGACGAAAGCGACAAAAGGCGAGTACGATGAAGATTTCCTACATATGAAGAGTCGTGGCGTTTGGTTTAGCTAGTCAGTGAGAACTCCTCACTTTTAAATTTTATTTCTAGTTGAAATATATACTAGGATGCAGACGGTGTTTAGTAGCACCCGACACCCGTCGTCCACAGACTATGGACGACTTGTTTGTTTGGTTGCTGTGTTGTGAAATTTGATTGTGTGATGTGAAATAAAATAAAATATTTTATAGTGGAAAATATTTTATAGTTAAAAATATAATTTTTAACGTGCATATAAAATAAATAGTTATAAACAAGTCGAACGATTTGTTTATATACACATATTTGACTGATATTAATTGGGACGATAAATTTTACACATCACCCAACTACACAAATAAAATCTGTGTTTGATTGTTTGAAACCCCACACGGGTGTTGGGATGAAATAAGACGTACACTAATCAATACTTAGCTGTATGTCGATCGATTGATTGACAGACTGTTATAAGCGTTGAATATTTATATTTGATGCTTATACAGTGTAGAATGCACTTTGGATGATGGTTGATGATTTGTCGTTGCTATTATATACATGTGTTGTAGGGAATCCATATAATTAACGTTATATGGTAATTGATTGGGCCTCATTCCAATTTGGAAAAATTTAAAGAAAATTCATTTGTTGAATTGTAAAGAAAATTCATTTGTTGAATATAAAGAAAATTCATTTGTTGAATTGTAAAGAAAATTCATTTGTTGAATTGTAAAGAAAATTCATTTGTTGAATAGTAAAGAAAATTCATGTGTTGAATAAAAGCCGTGTTGATTAGATTGATGCCATTTTGACGTGAACGATATTTATATCGATTTTATTCTTTTTATAATGAATATCGAAAGTGATTTCAAAATCTGATATTTTGAAATGAATTGAAATTCGAATTAAATTGAAATGAATTGAAATTCGAATTAAATTGAATAGAATTGAAATTCGAATTAAATTAAATAGAATTGAAATTCGAATTAAATTGAAATAGATTTGAAATTCAAATTAAATTGAAATTGAATTGAAATTGATTTGAAATCGAGTTGAAATGGATTTAAAACGAATTTATATTGGAAAGATTCAATTTTGATTAGAAATTGAATATGAAGTTGAAATCATTTTGAAAACGAATTTAAAACGATTTATATAATACGTTTTAAAAGGAAATCGACGAAATATATATATAATATATATATATTATATATATATAATGGGTTGAATAGAACGCGCCGCGCTGTGGCAGTTCGCGAATTTCGACCATTGAATTCGAATTGACGTTGCGAAAGATCCGACCGTCGGATTCTCCTAAAATCGGAATCGTTGGGTTCTTATCGAAAAGAGCTTTCTAACGAATATTAGAGATTTGAAATCTAACGGTTGGATTTGGAATTATGTCCAAATCAAATTTGGAAAAGGTCGTTGTAAGTGCAGTTCAATGGCCGTTGATGGAAATCGACTGTACGGGCCTTGATAAAATTATTAAAAATAGTAATAATTTGTGTAAAATCATAAGAAATGATTTGGGAAGAATTGGGATGAAAAACTCCATATTTGAAAAGATAAAAATAGATTTTTATCGAAATGAACTAGTTTTGAACTAGAATTATAATTCTATTTATTTTTAAATAAATAAATTGAATTTGAAAAGGGTTTTAAAAGTCACCAGAATTTCCAATAATTGAATTGGAATGGATTTGAATCGAAATTGTCTTTGGAATTTTTCAATGTTGGATTTCGTGATTATACAGATATTGTTCTGGAAATTTGAAAGATATATTTATATTGTTATTTCCTATACGATATTTGTTGGTCGTAGAATTTGATATTGAATATAAGCCGATATATTTTCTATTCAGAGTCTTGTATTTAATATCAAATGTGATTTGGGTTAGTCGTGAATGGTGTCTTCATTAACACTGTCCTTAAACCCAGTTGAGAAAAGATTAAATCTTTCTATTTAGATTTAATGAAGTGTACCAATTAAATGGTATTTAATTGGAATTGAATTTGAATTGACTTTGGGTTGTCGTGAACGGTATCTTCAATAATACTGTTCTTAGACCCAACTGAGTTAAGAAAATCAGAAACTAACTGGAGATTAGTTAAGTTGAATGGTTTCTTGGGTATTGATCCGATGTTGGTTTCGGCCTTCGGGGTTAATTCTTAGGGAATTGCTCACTTGCTATTTTACGGTTAAAAGCTGATAGAATGGAATGTGATTTTGGGTTTATCGTGAATCGTGTTTTAAATGACATTGATTCTTTAACCCAGTTAAAGATTAAAACTAAGTGGAGTTTTAATGAATCTTTAATTAGATTGAAATGATCGAGAATGGAGTATCACCAGTTTTGCTCCAGGAGATAGCTAAGTCTTTAATTAGATTTGAACGTGAAATGGTAACTGAATTTACCGATAACGCCATAGTGTTAGATATGAAGTATAACCAGTTTTACTTCATGGGATGAATAGGTTGGGATTGGGAAATAAAATAAATGATCACTTAGGTGTGGTTCGCTAATCCCGACTAGCTTGAATTGATATTCAAAAGAAGATTAAAGAATAAATTGAAAAGAATTTATCTTTGATAAAATTAATGGGAACCTTTCCCTACGAAAGTGAAATTTAGAAACTAACAGTAGGTTAGCTAAGAAGAATGGTTTCCTGGGTATTGATCTGATGTTCGTTTCGGCCTTCGGGGTTAATGTTTAGGGAATTATTCTCTTGCTAATTTATGGTTAGTGACTGATGAATTGGAATGAGGCGTATGTTGTGTTTGTGTAACACTTGTTTATTATATATGCGAGTTATTCAGAAAGAACGGGTTTATCCCATTCTGAAAAACTTATTCGACGATGAGTCGAAGATGAAGACGGTGGTTGAAGGCCGGAGGTCTTCACATCGTTTGGGTGATTACTGATGATCTTGATTGGGATGTACACCCAAGAGGAGGGAATCAGTTGGTGATCGTCCAGACATACTTGGAGATCGATGGATATGCGAGGAATAAGGTTCCTCCAGTTTCGTTCAGACCCAGAACGGACTTGTAAATGGATGTGTGTCTGACATCAGATTTCATTCTGTGTGATTGATATCGGTTGCATAGCGTGAATTTCCTGTGTGGCATGCTAAGATGCAAATGATCAAGGCTTCTGTTGAAAAGCAGACTCTTGTGGTTGATGACCAAAGCACGGCCTGTGTGGCATAGCTTTGTGCAACGTTGATTCGCGAGCCTCACACCTCGGTTGTGAACCAGAAACGGGAGAGGACCTCAGGGAGGACATGCGTTTCTTTCTTGCTAGAGGTGGTGTCAGTGCTTAAACTGGCTGACATATATATTATTTTCACCTGTGTGGTTATTGTTGTTGCGAGGCGCCTCGGATATATCGATGACTATGTGAAACCGATGGGGTCATTCGTTGGCTCATTTACGCCCCAAAGGGCAGGGAAATGCAGTGTACAGGATTTAAGTTCAATCCACATCGGTGGACCGGTCCTGTCTCTCCAAGAGGCCACCTGAGTCTGGGTCCTGAGACATGGTAGGCTAGATTGTCTCGAATCGGTAGAGGACGATCCCTGTCCTCGGTTCATAGATGAAATCCAATTTCCAATACGTGATAATTCGGTTTTGATTGTAGAGCCTAGTATGGCGACATAGTGGGATGGGGCACTCATGCCGTCTATGATTGATATTTATGATTGTATATAAAATCAGAAACTAACTAGAAACGAGCTAAGATGAATGGTTTCCTGGGTATTGATCTGATGTTGGTTTCGGCCTTCGGGGTTGATACTTAGAGAATCGTTCTCTTACTAATTTACGGTTGGAGTCTGATTAAAAATTAAAACATGAAATTTAGCGTATCAAGCATTCTTTGGCTATTATAAGGTAAAACCCTATCCTCCGGTTTGTGTTGCATTGTGTGATGGGACCTGGGTCTTATAATAGCTTCATTGTTCTTTATTTAGCATTGCGCTGTTGTTTTATGCACCAGTGTTCTTGAGAGGAAACCCGTTCCGTATTATACGGCGTGGTCCCTTGATTTACCTAACTTTAAAATAAAGATTAATAACTGTTTTAGTTCTCACACCAGTCACATGACTGACATGGAGTTTATTGTTTTAACCTAAACTCTGGGTGCCCTTGTTTTGACACGGGCAGCTAGTATTTTTGGTTTCGCAGGTTTATATTCACAGGATGCTGATTTACAGCTGGGACGATACTCGGAAAGCTCTATATCCGTGTATTACTTCTAGTTGTGTATTGTATTATTTTTCCGCTGCGATGTATTTAAATGTAATTTAAATCTCTGATATATTCTGTGTAATATTTATTCATACTCTGGATATTCTTGTATTCTGATGGAATTGTTGTAATAAGCAATGAAATGTTCTTCTGTCTGCGTTCTGATGTGGCTTGTTCTCAATTCAATCCGTGATTTCCCGTAAGGGGGATTTCGGGTCGTTTCTTACATTCTAAGGCATTTCTAACCCCATCTCTAGTGCGTCACTCATTCTAAAATGCTACTGATTCTATCTCTAATGAGGATTCTTCCATAGGATATTACTAATCCTACCTCGGATTAGTCTTTTATTCTGTTCTAACGAGTTGTACCCCAAAGATTTGAGTTTAACCAAAGCTTTGATACCAGCTGTAACGATACGAATTTCGCTCGGACCTAATCGATCGCTAAACCGACCAAGACCGTTCGAATCCCGTATACGCTAACTCTGGGAATACCACACATCAGAACAAATAACAGAAGACTTCTATAAACATCATAATAATGTTACATTAGAATACAGAATAACAGAGTATATCGAAATATAATACAACGGAAGATTAATTTACATCAAATGTAATACAATGCACAGCGGAAACAAATAAACAAACACAGCGGAAGGCTATCAATGCTCTGGACTCAGCTTTAAGCTTCAATCCAGAAACCTGCTCATATATCTGCAACATAAACTACTCGACTGCCCGTGTGGAAAATAGGGGCACTTGAGTTTGCAAGGGAAAAGCAAACTACAGGTCAGTCATGGGACTGGTGTGAGAAACTCTAAACAGTTATAAACTTATATAAATGATCAGGCAAATCACAGGACCACGCCGCTAACGCGGAACAGGTTTACCCCCATGAATGCCAGTGTATAAACAACAATCAATATAGATATATTGATCTACTATGCATCAATCAACATGCAATATCCCAATCTACCCATTCAGATTAATCACCACAATTAGATTTTCCAAATCCAATTCAATTTACGGGATTTATTCCTTTGGACTTTATTTCCCGATTTCTATTTCAAATCATTTGAAATACATATCTAGCTTTATATCAAAGTAGATTTCACTTCGGGATCTCAAATCAGATCGTTTGGAAATGTGAATTCCAAAACATAACAATGCATACAAACAAGTATGCAACCAAATATCGGGCTCCCCTAGACAATGCAAAGGGAACGCACCTAAGCAACTCGATATACATATATATATGTGCACCTCCCACTATGGACCAGGATACACCGACGATGCACCTCCAGCGCATGGAAGCATACACCGCCCATCTCACCCATACTTTTAGTCGTCTGGGTTACCCGAATCTTTAGCCACACACTAAACCATTTTATATCCCGAAGTAGGGAAAATCATTTCACAACATAATAATCACAAGTACTTTCAAACTATAGTACTTCACATCAGTAATTCACACATATGATCAGTCACTATTAAGCACATAACCTTTGAGCTTGTACGTCTCAAAGAAGGGTGTTAAGCAAGGAATAAATTCTCCGCCAAACTAATCGAATACGCGATGAACCACAATGTAAAACATAATACATTTCTAAATCATTTTAGAAATCATCGGGTTTAGGCCTCGAAATCCTTTCTTTTTTATAAAACATTTCTATAAAACATTCCCTGTCCAAAATCGGGAATATATTTCTTTTCACTTAAGAAAAACATCATTTCAAAATCATTCATTATATTTTGTAATATATAACATCGCTAAACACCTTATAGTCAAATCGTGTAGTGTTTCACAAGGTGTTAACAAACATATATTTTTTACCCAACTCAATGCTAAATGTAAAAGCATATTCTGCTCATAAACTGGTCGAGCACCGTCCAAACAATCAATCAGTCACAATCAATATCAACAACCAAGTATATTTGGTTTACACCACATCTCATGTTTTGGTAAATTTAATCACCATTCATTCATTCAAATCTAATTAAAGATTTATTCAAACTCCAATTGGTTTCATCTCTAAAATCATTTCATATTGATTGTTATACTTTTTGGAAATTAATCCTGCTTTTACTCTAGTTAAAGAACTAATGTCATTTAAACACAGTTCACAACAAACCCCAAATCCAATTCGATATTAAATACAAGGCTCTGAATAGAAAATATATTGGCTTATATTCAATATCAAATCCTGAAATCAACAAATATCGTATTGAAATAACGATATATATATCTTCCAAATTCCTCCACAATATTCGTATAATCATGGAATCCAATATTGAAATATTCCGAAGATAATTTCGATTCAAATCCGTTCCAATTCATATATTGGAAATTCTGGTTATTTTTAAAACCATTTCAAATCCAATTTATTTATTTAAAAATAAATAAATTATTATTCTAGTTCAAAACTAGTTCATTTCAATAAAAATATATTTTTATCTTTTCAAATGTGGAATTTTTCATCCCAATTCTTTCCAAATAATTTCTTATGATTTTACACTAATTATTGATATTTTTAATAATTTTATCAAGGCACGTGCAGTCGATTTCCACAAACGGCCATCGAACTGCACTTACAGCGACCTTTTCCTATTTTGATTTAGACATTATTCCAAATCCAACCATTAGATTTTAAATCTCTAATATTCGTTAGAAAGCTCTTTTCGATACGAACCCAACGGTTCCGGTTTTAGGAGAATCCGACGGTCGGATCTCCCGTAATGTCCGTTCGAAGTCAATGGTCGAAATTCGCGAACTGCCGCAGCACGGTGCGTTCTATTCAGGCCATTATATATATAATATATATTTTATATATATTTCATCGATTTCCTTTTTAAAACGTATTTTATAAATCGTTGAAAATGATTATAGTTTCTATTCTGGCTCAAGTTCTTCAACTTTCAGTTTCTAAGAAATTTTCAAATTCTTCAGAAATTTGGCTAACACCCTAAATTTTCGCCATAACCTCCCTTGTACGGGAGCACCAGGAAAATCCCAAAATTGCCATACGGGCCTCTCCAATCCAAAAAGAAAAAGAAAAAGCCAAGCGGCTAGCCAATCGGCTCATAAAATCATCATACCCAAACAAAAAAGTAAATATGTACCTATCTATCAGGCATACAATTTTATTCCTCTTCTCTAGCCTCCTTGCTATGACCTGTTCAATATATCGTATAGGTATATTTTCATACAACGCCTATATATAATTTTTATATGACGCTTTCATATATTCATTCAACGCATATATAATTTCACACAAATCATATATAAGCCAAAAATAATATTATTAGCGAACTAATAATATTTCCATCGTATGACAATTTTATATATACCATATATACGCTAAAAATGATAATTTTAGCGAACTAGTATTTATTTCAAGGTATGACTATTTTTATTACTTCACATACATGATAAAAATGTTATTTTTATCTTTCAAAGAATTTATTCAGCACATGAGTATTTTTAACACTTCATACATACAATAAAAATGTTATTTTTATTGTTCAAACAATTTATTCAACATATAAATGTTTCACTTACTTCATATATACGATAAAATGTGAATTTTATCGTTCAAACAATTTATTCAACATATGAATGTTTTATTTACTTCATATACACAATCACAATCAATTTGCACAACACAATCAAGCAAACAAGTCGTCCATGGTCTGTGGACGACGGGAAGCAGTTTATATTCGCAGTTATAAAATAAATAACTGTAAACGAAATTATAGTGAGGAGTTCTCACCTTTGGGTTCCACTCCGTCATTCTCTAGCGGACGGTGGTTTAGATTTATTTCCAATACGTAGCGTTCTTCACCATGCTTCCAACGCAGTCTGTTTCACGCATTTGTATTAAAAATCAGATTTTTAATAACGCTACTACATATATAAAAAAAATCATATTATTATAACGCTACATGCATAGAAAAGATAATATTTTTATAATTCAGTTTTCTATATCAAAATCATATTTTTACTTCGCCACTTCATATATAAAAATCGAATTTTTATCGCTACTTCACATATAAAAATTATATTTTTATACGCTACATATATTATAAAGATCACATTTTTCTTCGCTATTTAAATAAATAAAAATCATATTTTTATATCGCCATCATATAAATAAAAATCTCATTTTTATATCGTTATATATATATATATATTAAAAATCTCGCCTTTTCAAACTCTACCTACTCATAAAAATCAAATCTTTATAAACTCTACATACATATAAAGATCAAATCTTTATCATATAAAAATCTAATCTTTTTCATTTAAAAAATCATATTTTTCCTGTGAATAAAAATCATAACTTTAAAATTCTACCGTATAAATAAAAATCAAAATTTTATTATGCTTCTACATATGTAAAAATAATATTTTTATATTGCTATTCCTAAAAAAACTGATTTTTTTTGCTTTTCATAAAAAAACTGATTTTTTTTGCTTTTCATAAAAAAACTGATTTTTCCTATATTGCTTTTCATAAAAAAAAATTGATTTTTTAAACTAATTTAAAAAAATTTTAAATAAAAACTCACTGTTCAGAGTTGGGATTGAGGGGGGCGTCGGAGTCGGGGTTTGCTGGCCAGGGTGGGAGGCGGCACAGGTGGTGCTCAAGTGGCGGTATGGGGCATTTTGGGTTTTAGGGTTTTCAATTTGAAGAGAGAAAGAGGAGGAGAGAGGTGGAAGAGAAGGAGGGGGAGGGGAGGAGGAGGAGGGAGAAGTGGCGGCGTCGGAGGTTGGGCACGGAGGCGGCCTAGAAGGGGAGCGACGGGATCTCGTTTTTTTTTTCTTTTTCCCGTTAACAGCGGGTTTGGTTTTGTGAGAGAGAGGGGTTTGACTTCATATAATTATATATATTCAATTATTTAATTATCCAAAAAGTTGACTTTTCATCCGAACCCCAAATCGAACCCAACGACTGTCGTCCCTAGCGTAATACCCCCATTCCGAACATAATGGGATATGTATCGTAAGCTGATTCGCTCGTTTTGATCAGTTTTCGTCAAAATCAAAATATAAATCAGTATATTCAGTTTTAAACGTACATTTCAATTTACCGGGGCCACATACGGACTCTAAAAATTCCCGAAAAATATTTTCTAGCTACGTATTGACGATAAGGTCCTAACAAAACAAATTTCATCAAATTCCGAGACCGTTTGAAAAATGGTCATTTTTTGGTCGATCGAAATTGACTGAAATTGTCAAAACACGTTTTCTTTTGCCACGCTCACATATTAATTCAGAAAATTATGAATTTTGGAATCTAGCAATAGCTTGACATCCTGAATCCAACAAAAGTTGTTTCGTCGAAAAAAGAGGTCGTTTGCAAAATTTCCATTTTTAAGGGCCAAAATTCCATAGCGACTATTCTGAATTTTCAATTGGACATAACTTTCTATCCCCACTATGAAATTTTAATTTTTCGGATTCGTTGGAAAGATATCCTCAAATAGATTCTAATATTTTTGGTTTCGCTAAAATCTGGTTTATTTTGAATCCTGTACATTCATTTGAAATTTGAAATCGAGTTTTCGAACTACCGCGCCATTTTCAATTCCTTTTATAATTAAAAATAAGTATTTATATTTTAACGTCGATTCAAATAAATATATTCATTCTAATTCTATTCAAAATAAATTTCTCATCGTTACTATTTAAAATAATTCATTTTAAATATTCAAAATTCATCAAAATTGCCAAAATAAAATTTTTAAATTGGCTCAGATTTCCGGGTTATTACATTTATACCCTCACACGAATGTACTTCCTACTATAACCCGAGTCCCATAATAGGGCTGCATTCAGTGCACGGAACTCAGTCACGAGCTTTCAATATCTGTGAAGGACAGCTTCATTAGGCCCACAATATAGATAGTCACATATGGTATGTCCCTTTTCACGATGGCTATGGCCCCACCCTGGTCCCTCCCTCAACTAATGAAAGATTACATCAAGAGCTAATAACGTGGACCTAACAACTAATCTAGCATCCAACTTGGTGTGTCCCTCAACCAACGTCCCAATAGTGAAAGATCGTTGGTCGGTTGGTTTAGCTCTTAGTCTTTCCACATCCCACTAACTGCCGATGATAGGTATCCGATTACTACTGTCCTTAATTTTGTCCTGACCGACCTCCTCCAAGAGCGAGGCAAATTGCTGAATCACCCAATGCTATCTGCAACAACCTTCTAACTTCCACACCATAGTTGCAGTCAAGATATACTCTAGACAGTTCAAAAGAGTTCCCTTCGAGCAACGACTTTACCCGATTATTCTTCAGAGGGCCATCTCAGAGTACCCTACCATGTCCTGCAGAAGCCTCGTGCTTTCCTTTAGTCTCTTGAAATAATTAGTTGGATGTGCTCCTCCCATGTCTCCAATCACCGCGATGATCTACCCCGTTGGGTTCTTCATCTCCAGACGTACGGGTTCCAATGCATTACGCCATCGCGTTATTTAGATCCTATGTCTAATCTTTTACTCATGCGCTTGCTTTATCTCATCACATTGCTAATTAACTTGATTATCCACATATTCTGTTTTTATTCAAGTTACTTGGTTCATTAGCTAACAATTGGCTGCTTACTTTCTTTACTCAGTCCTATGCCGCCGAAGCTGACTTCCATTTATTATTTATTTCATTAATTAGACTTCCAATTATAAGTCTACTAATAATAATCCTACTTAATTCTTTCTCATTTAATTATAACCTTATCTTACACTGCTACCACAACTGTTGTGGTGGTTTTGCATATTAACTTAATTCCCTTAACTAAGGTTTATTAATAAGTTCACTGTTTACCATTAATTATAACTTACGTTAAAATTACACATGTCCCTAGGACAAGCCTACCTATTGCATTTCATTCTCATTTATATAATTAATTGTAATAGGTTATATTCTCCGTTCATTATAATTTTTCCAAGGTTCCTTTATACGAACTAACCTTTACAGTTGTAACCTTTCTTTGTTTATCGTCTTATGCATTTTTATTATTTTAGTAAAATATTTCGCACACTTCATTAGATTGTCTAGCAGAAAAATATTAAGATCTATTTCCATAATGTACATCAATTAAGATCCATAGTTGCAAGCTGTTTCTTTTATTTTCATTGTGGACATACTTATTTTTTATTTGATTAGTGTGCAATACGGTAAAAGAACCCTTATTTCACACTCATACCTTTTTCCTTCCTTTTCTTGCAATTACATCCTCAGTAATTTTGCCATGATGGTAAATGTATCCCTTTTCCAATCCCAACTAACTCAGTCGGCTACAAATTTCCTTTCTCTGAGTTAGATATTAATTCCTGTTTTTCATATACCATTTCCAATTACTATAAATTTCCATACAAAATTAGGCACACTAATTCTTTTATCATTATTTCCACAATTTACTGTATTTATTTTTATAACATATCCAATTTAACATTGAATAACAATCTTAAGAATATACACATAATTACCGTCAAATTCACAATTTCAGTTATACAGTAATTCTCAACCCAAACGGTAAAGTAATGGAATAGATTTGTACAATGGTAATATTCTTAACGTAATTAGGGAATGTATTATATCATAATTACCATAATTTCAATTATTTATCATGTCAAGAATTGCAGGGAATGTAAACGATAAATATATCATTACCAAAATGTATAATTTAAATCCTCTCACCTGATTGCTTTCTAACTCTTGAATTTGATTTAGATCTACTACTCCGTAGTCTTTCTAATTGAATCTAGTATTGAGATAACCATGAATTTACAAAACCACTCTAAAAGAATAAAATAAATCCTAATAATTTAGATTCATAGAATTTACTTCATGTAGACAAGAAATCTGAACACCTATATCATAGATCTACATTCTTTGTTTTTAAATCTTGAATCAGAATTCCTAAAAACTAATATTCTTATTTCTGAAAGATTTGAAGAAGAAAGAAAATGGAAGAGCCTTGGCATGGCATCGTCTCAGAAAATATGAGTTGGAGGCTAGGCTTTGTTAGTTTTTTTTATAGGTGTACAAGAGATTCTGGTCCATCAGATTAAATATAATAAAATCTAAACCATAAAGATTGAAAATATATCATCAATTGGCTCAGATAAGGGTCAACCTGGACCCCTTGTGGGTCTACCTGTGTGTCAACCCACCTCAAGGATGTGTCGACCCTGAGTCGACCCACATGTGGTCTGGGTCGACCCATGGCCTGGGCCATTCACGTTAATTTTGCCGAGAATTAAATTTTGTTTCACGTTGCTTGTAACATTTCTTTTCTTGCTAAATATTTTTGTGTAAATTATTTTCTTCCAATTATAAAGTATGTTCAACTTCAAATTTCAAACTCATGCGTACATATATGCTTGTAATTCAAACTTTCTTCGTTAATAACTCTCCCTTATGGGCTCTGTTTGGGATAAGTCATATATGAAAACGAACCAGAAAATTTCCATGAACACAATGGTATATGTTTCGGGACCAAATTCAAAAATCATAAAATATCGATATTTCCTGACGACTAATTAAATAAATAATAGAGTCCATTTGGCACACATCCCTGTAAAGTTTCAAAATTAGGCTCACATCCGGCACAACTTTTCATGTAAATTAGTCCCTATTTTTCGAAATAGGTAAAAAAAATATAAAAAAAATCACGAAAATTCATTATTAAATAAAAAACGTACACGCCAAAAAATTCATGCGTTAAAAAAATCAAAAACCACATCAAAACCCAAAATAACGCAAAAATAGCAAAACAACAAGTTTTTGCATCAAAAGATGCACCTATTCGTAAATAGTTGCATACATTCACATTTATATTTCAATGTTGCGCCAAACTGCAGTATAAATGCATATTGTATGCAGTTAAACAGCAATATACGCATCCTTTTATGCATATATTCAAATTTGACCTATTTTTTCATGCATACGTCGTTTTCAGACATTGTTGCACACATTTATGCTCTTGTACAGAATACGTGCATACATTCATGCGCATATTCACAAGCCGTCGTCCCTTTTAAATTTGTTGCACACATGCATGCATATATACCGAATAGTTGCACTCATGTATGCAAGTTTTTGTAACACATGCATCTCAGTTCAACTTTATATGCATACATATATGCGACTATTGGTAATAGTTGCATACATGTATGCATATATTAGTCCAGATTTTCAACAGAAAACACTATATGAAAATATGCATGTAGGTATGCTGCTATTGGCAACAGTTGCGCAGATGTATGCAACTTTTTTTGTTTTTTCCGTGGACTCCTGTGGATGTTTCCATAATTTAGATTTTTTACCTCAGAGCGCCTTTTTTTTGGGGTCAAAAAGGGGAAAAGGCAGAAGATGGCATAACAGAAGGCGGAAGGGAGCAAAAATAGGTAGCGGTAGCTTAAAACAGGGACCGGGTTTACATCAAAACATTGGGAGGGACGTGGCTTTAATTTCAAACTTAAATAGGGACATGACACTAATATTCACTAAATAATACATATACAGATACGGGGTATTACAGAATGGGTTTACCCTTATGAATACCAGTGTGTAGAGATTCCAATGCCTTTTTAGAAAATGAAGCTACCATAAGGTCTCTCGGCACACATAATGCAAATGCAAAATTGGGCGACGTTTCTGCTTATGATAACAAAAAATTCTTGATATGCATAAAATCCTTTGATAATACTATTAGTGCATAGTGTGAAAAATAATTTCGGAAATAAATGTATAATCCTAGCCACCACAGGTACCATATATTATGATGACGTATAGTATACAACTGAAATCGTACGGATTTGTAGCGGAGAATGGACTTCCAACAAATGGCCAGGCTAAGGAACTTCCTTACTGATGGGTGCACCTCTAGAAGGATGTCCTGATAACTCACTTGCTCTCTACTAACGCGAGGTCGGGTTATCCCTTAACTGGATAACTTAGAGCACGCCTGAGTGTGCCATCTCCCGGTCGTTAATAACCTTTCACTCGGGCCGCGCAACATCAGCATCCACATAAGTAGAAGTTGCCACATTAGTAATACCTGGACTCTATATCATGGTACATTTTTTATCTAGAAGGGCATGACATTCTGTATCTTCACTATATTCTTCATGTTTTGGCCATTTACCGGGGTGTGAGGCTTGCCGAAGTCTCGTTACACAAAGCAACGCTTATCTAAGCTGTTCTTTGATCATCAGCAGCTCATCACTTGTTATGCCACACTGTCATTCTATAACATATAATTGATAATCACTAACCATATAATTTTGAGCTTGTACGTCTCAAAGAAGGGTGTTAAGCTAAGAGAATAAATTCTCTATCGCTAATCAGAAACATCTTTAGTAAAGATCAATCACATATTACAAAATACAATGTCAGACACGCATCCATACAAGATCGTTCTGGGCCTGAATGAAGCTTAAGGCACCTTATTCCTTATCCAATAAAGGTGAGAGGCCCTTGCCAGTCCAGAAATTCTCCAAGTACGCCGGACCACTACCACAATATAAATCTCTAATGGGAGCTACCCACTTGGGACCATCAGCCAGCAGTCCTTCTAATTTGAAGATTCCCAGTCTTCAACCACCGAGTTCAATTGCTCCAAAACATCATATAATTATTTGGAATGGTTTTCGAATACAATCTGATCTCGGTCTTTCCAAATAATAAGCGCAATTTAAATACACAATCATGGATTATGCATGATTTCAAATAAATCCCCTTCCATTTTGAATTTTGTTAATTAAAACTTATTTAAATTCATTCTCAGGTTATCCTTCAACAATATCCATATTAGTTGGACTTATAAATCAAAATTCGTTCCATTAAATCCTTTTACCTTAATCAAGGTTTCCTTTAAAATTATACCCTTTTGGTTTATTTCCAAAAACATTCGTATATCTTTTAAGAAAGATCGTAGCTTTTCTTTCAAAATAATCTCTTAATCAAAGGTTACTTAATATCATCTTCATTGTTCCTTCATCATATCCCTTTCCAAATTCTTAAACATGTAATCTACATAAATAAAGATTTTAACTAATCACTGCACAAAAATGCATATTCCAAAAAACCGTCCCGTAACTTTTTCTTTAAAACATATCTTTTTATATCAAATATAATTTAGGTTCAAAGAAAACTCTTAATAATCATTCATTTACTTTTTTCCCAGATTCATTAACTCTTTATTCCTCTACTTTCCTCTTAAAATCCATCTCGAAATCAAGATCACTAAGTATCGTTTCAAATAGCCTTTACAATGTTAACCCTCTTTAAATTCAAAATCATGGATTAATCTTTAGCGGGTTAAAGAATGACGTTATATAAGAAACCATTCACAACAACCCAAAAACCAATCGATATTGAATATAAGATTTACACAGAAATTATCAACTTATGCTCGACACCAATTCTCATAATCAGCGAATACTATAAGTGGAATAACGATAAATATCTTTCAAATTCCCCAGATAGTATATGCCTTAACTACGGAATTCCATACCTAATATCTGAAGATTATTTCTATCCAAAACGACCTTATTAATTCTGAAAAACCTTTATTCCAACAGATTAAACTGAAATCATATCATGTAGGAACAGGGTAGAAGTTACATCACTTATGTTTGATATAAACTTCCACCCTCGACTGATACTACAAGAGGAATAACGGTAACTCTACCTTTAAAATTCCTCTAATAGTACAAGTTTTTTTGCGGACTTAATAACGACATTCGAAGATAACCTTCAATCATTTCCAATTTCATAAATAATTGGAAAACAATTTTATCTCAAGATAAATTAGATCTTAATTAAACCCAATATGGTTTATATACTATAAACTTCTAAAAATATCCAATTAGTCATTTAAAAATGATCATAAGTTTTGGGTAATGATTCATAAGTTTAAAACTTCAAAAATATAATGTTTTCAGAAAAATGTTGCAAAAGTGTTTCAAAAGCATTACAAAAGCATCGCAAAATAGCTTATATTAGCTAGTTTGATCAAAATAACCTTTATACTATCCAAAACTATCATTTTCCAATTCAAATCACTTTTAAATAATTTATAATGATTTTACAAAATTTTCCATATTTTAAAAACAACTATTTACCGTTATGGTCTCCGAACTACATTTATGGCGACTTTTTTTAAAATTAAATTTAAACGTAACTTGAAAACTGTTGATCGAAATTTGAAAACTCCTTTTTCCTTTGAAAACTATTGATATTAGAAAACAAACGTTTTTCATTTCATGTCAGACCAATTTAATTTGCATAAGTTATAATCGTTTAAAGTTTATGGTCGAAATTCGCGAACTATTGCTGCATGACACATTCTATTCAGGTCATATTACGACTTAAAATAAATGTTCATCTGATTCCCTTCCAATACCATTATAAACCTTTATAAAAATATGTATACTCGTTTGGAAACATTATTTAAAATTTTAAACTTCAAATTCAATTTAAATTCAAAAATTGAATAATATAATATTATTATATCAAAATAATACTATCTTTCAAAAATTAATTCTATTGACTTCAAACTTTACAGAAATCAAATTATTTACAATATAATACTATCGGAAAGATCAGTTTGAATTTAAGTCATCGTTTATATACTTAACTCAACTTCATTTTCCAAATCTACGATTAAATATCAATTTCAACATTAAATGTAACGATAAGGAATTTCGCTCGATCCGAATCGATCGCTAAACCGACCAAGACCGTTCGAAACTCCGAATAGCTTTGAGAACACGACAAATTAGAATGCAATCAGAAGAATATTTCATTGTTAATTACAACAATTCCATCAGAATACAAGAATATACAGAGTATAAATCAATATTACACATTCACTAAATATCAGAGAATACAAAACATTTCATAGCAGCGGAAAAATAATACAATACACAACTGAAAGAGATATGTGGATACAGAGCTTTCCGGATATCATTCCAGCTGTAAACCAGGTTCCTGTGAATATAAATCTGCAAAACCAAAACTACTAACTGCCCGTGCGGAAAATAAGGGCACCCAGAGTTTAGGTTTAAACAATAAACTCCAGTTCAGTCATGTGACTGGTGTGAGAACTAAAACAGTTATTTAAAACTTTACTTTAAATCAGATATATCAAGGGACCACACCGTATAACAATGAACGGGTTTCCTCCCAAGAATACCAATGCATATAACAAAACAGCGCAATGCTTTTTGGAAAAATGAAGCTATTATAAGACCCAGGTCCTATCACACAATGCAACGCAAGCCGGGGATAGGGTTTTCCCTTATAATAGCCAAACATGCTTGGTACATTTAAAACAAATCATTTGATACTATTATAAGTGCATAGAGTATAAAACAACTTCAAATCATAAGTATCAATCATAGACGGCATAAGTGCCCCATACCACTATGTCGCCATATATAGGTTCTACAATTAAAACCACAAAGTCACGTATTGGAAGCTGGATTTCCATCTATGAACCGAGGCAAAAGATAGTCCTCACCGATTCGAGACTCTCTAGCCCGAGCCTCAGGATCAGAGCTCGAGTGACCCTTGGAGCGACAGGGCCGGTCCACCGAAGTGGATTAAAATGTCTGAACATTGCGTTTCCCCACCCTTTAGGGCGTAAATGAGTCCTTTGACTCCATCGGCTCCACATAGTCACCAATATATCCAAGGCGCCTCGCAACAGCAACTACCACATAGGTGAAAATAATATAAATGTCAGGGCTGGTAGATCACTGACACCACCCTTGCTAGAAAGAAACGCATGTCCTCTATGAGGTCCTCTCCCGTTTCTGGTTTACAACAGGGGTGTGAGGCTCGCGAATCAACGCTACACAAAGCTATGCCACATAGGATGTGCTTTGATCATCAACTAAAAGACTTTGCTTTTCAACTAAAGCCTTGATCATTTGCCACTTAGGCGTGCGACACAGGCAATTCACTCCATGCGATTGATATCCATCAATATATAACCCCCGAGCTCTTACGTCTCAGAGAAGGGCGTTAAGCAAGAGAATAAATTCTCTGCCGCCACAGAAATATATTTAATAGAAATCAATCACACAGAATAAAATCCAATGTCAGACACACAGTGCATTTACAAGTTCGTTCTGGGTCAGAACGAAACTGTAGGCACCTTGTACCTCGCATATCCATCGATCTCCAAGTACGTCTGGATGATCACCAACTGATTCCCTCCTCTTGGGTGTACAGCCCAATCAAGATAATCAGTAATCACTCAAACGATGTTGTTAGATCAAAATTTGGACCTAACACCCAAATTGTTCAGATTCTTAAAGAATTATAGTTGGAGAATGAATAAAAAGCAGAAAACACACAGAATTTATAGTGGTTCGACGTTAACGAGCCTACGTCCACTTTATATGTTATTGATTATACTTTGAATGCTAATACAATCAATGATTTCTCTCAAGCTCACTTTTACAATTGTGATTTCACTCAGTAATCTAGTAATAAAACTGATAAGAAATGGTGGTATGACAATAATGGCGGAGTCAGTACGCAATATTTCCAAAAGATCCCAAAAATGCCAAGCTTTGGGCTATTTATAGCTGATTTTGTCAGGCGGATCGCGGAGATACGTGGCACGAATCACGAGAATATCGGATCGTATCGCAGCCGATGAAGAATTAGTCAAATTAGCCGTTGTGGATAGGTGTCGCGATCCCCTTGAATATCGGATCGAGCAAAGGGGGAAAACCAGTCAAAATGACAGTTGGGGACACGTGTCATTGGATCCGTGCATCTCGGATCGCCGAAGACTAGCTCGTGCTTGAACGGGTCAGAGGCTTCGTCGTGCATCAGGGGATCGGATCGGTTTGTTCTGGGCAATAGTGTATGTACGGATCGAGTCGCATAGAAGTGGTCATATCGCTGATGCAATGGGGGCGATCCGATGAGGTGCGATCCGATGAGGGGCGATCCGATGAGGGGCAATCCGATGAGGGGCGATCCTCTGTTGCGATCCGTTCCTTCATGTACTTAGGGAACGTAGTTTCATACTTTCTTCTTGTGAGTGAACCTGGGTGGCTTGGTCAAAAAGCTACCCAACATTTTGCCCCCTCGAAGTATGTTTTATCGATGATGGAATATGCTTCGAAACTATAAAAACGTCTTTTCATAAAGAGATGCAAATCAGTGGACAATTCTTTTTCTGGGATCTTTCAGAGTCTTCATCATCGAATCTGTCAGGTGCATCTTTGAATTTCATTTCTGTCGGTCATTTATCGATTTGGATCGCATGCGCGAGTCGCGGTCCGTTAGCGAGTCATTCGCCTCGTCCTTTGGTGAGCACTTGGGCCTCTTCACGGAACGGAACGAGGTGGGCTTCTCTTCGAGACGTGGTGGGCTTTTGGTTCGCGGCCCGTCTATTTTCGCGGATCGAATAAGACAAAAAAGGGGAGACAAACGGTCGCCCTTTCGCCTATATAAATCGACCTTCACCTTCATTCTCCTCTTCTTCTTTCTGTGTTCACAGCCACCGCCAATTTTTTCTGAGAGAAACCCCTAACTTTGATTTTCGAATTCCCAATCAATCTCAAACTTTAAAAAGGTAATTAAACTGCTTTTCTTTAGTTTCTAACTTGTTCGCACCGATTCAAAGAGGGGAGACAACGGAAATTCGTAGGATTCGACGATAGTGAACGCGAGAGTGCCTGGTGCGAAGAGGAGAGTTGAGGAAGAAGAAGGAAGGGATGACCAGGTCGGTTTGTGGAAAGTTGATTTGGCTAGTGGATCGGATCGCGGAAACGGCAAAGCTACGATTCGTGGGGAACTAGGCGTAAGTGTCGGATCGTGGAGATACCGGAGCTTTGGATCGTGGAGGATGGGGGGCGATGCGGTTCACCAAGATACCATCGCGATCCATTCAGGATGAATTGGTGCACCTCACGGTTCGAAGCTTTTTCATGACCTAAAACCCTTCCGCGTATCGAGTTCTTCACCACGATCCGTCCACATGTTGCGATCCGAGCCTGTCCTGCGATCCAATTGAAGAACGATCGGATGCACACGCTGACTAAATAATATGATGCAACTTTAACAAATTGATGAACAGTTAGGTTAGAGCCCTTGAGTCGAACATTCCAGATCGAACAAATGCATAATCTATCAACCGAACGATGACCAATGTCTGGATGATTTTATTGACCCTTGTATTTTTCTTTAATGCATGCACAAGCACACACACCGTCACTTGCACACACGGGGGGCGGGTAGTTTTAATCTCATTTCTCATGTTTTCTCGCCTAACAGTAATGTCGGATAATCATTCTTCTTCAAGATCCGTTACAGAAACGGAGTCCGAGGTTCCTGAGCAATGCAACCCCGAGGTCCCTCCAATTAACCCAGGGGGTGAAGATTCTGGATCCGAATACGAGGCAACGGAATCAGATCCGTCTTAAAGTACTTCACTTAGTGAAGAGTCTGAAGCAGACAGGCGATCTCCCGATGAGATTCCTGGCGCGCTCGGGATAGAGAAATTTTCTGACTCTTTAGCATCTAAACTCGATGACATAAAGCTTAAAAGAATTTGCCTGAGACATGGGATCCCTTGGGATGATGTGAGGACACCCGTTAGCGAAGATAGACCCCACTTAGCTCTAGAAGGGTATATGGCAGTCAGCCGAACCATGTGCTTGGTAGGAGCTATTCCTCCATTTCCTCCAATCGTCATCGAGACCTTAAAACGACTGGGTATCACTCCGATGCAGCTTTATCCTAACGCCTACGCGTCTCTATGCACCCTATATGTTGCATACGCGGAGATCCTGCACACCGAACTCACATTTAAAGATTTAACATTCTTTTATCTTTTCAAGCATTGCTCCTCGGCAACCCCAAATTTCTCTTTCTTCGAATCGGTGGCGAATAGGAAGGTTCTGTATGACGGCTACAGCAATATAGGGGATCCCAAGTCTGATTAGTTCTATATAAAGAAACAGGCCGGGTGCTCAAGAAGATGGCTTAAATCAAGTAAACTTTAATCTTTCAATTGAATATCTCGCTTAAGAAACCGAAGCATTAACATCCCCCCGTTTTTTTTTGTTTCAAGCAGATCACGTCTTCCCCAAGACGGAAGGCCCGTTATACAATCATCGATTGTCTATTCTTCTTCAAAGCAGATCCGATTTTCTAAGGATCAAGAAGTGCATCACTGACGAGAATCTTCATAAGCATCGCCTTCTGGATATAAGATTTGGACTTGGTGCTGGCGGCAAACCCTACAAATACGTGCCCCCAACGGAGGGAGAGGGAACATCTCGGGCAGCAGAAACAACTAAATTCCATAAGAATCCTTCTCCGATAATCATCCAGGATGACGAGGATCCAAACATATATAGAGGAGATGAGGCTCGTGGTGACAAGCCTAAGGAAATCCCAGTCTCTCCGCGGGGTTTCTCCTCCAGGGCTTCCCTTCCGATCGAACCTGTTGCTCCCGATGATTTGACAGATGAACAGTTATTTAAAGAGCTGAGCAAAATTCCTTTACCCGACGATGTATACACAGAAGGGGACTTTGAAGGGGAACCATTTTTCCCTGCATCTGAGGAGACCACCGTTCCAATTAGAGGACAAGAAACTACTCATATGAGCCTGACTTCAGGCCTGGGTCTGTTAGGGGGATTATATGGGATGCACAAATCACACACACTGCCTGACCCCACACTTTTATATCAACAGTATTCAAGGTTTTAATATGCTCTTTTCTCTTTTGCAGGAAAGATGTCTCGTAGGCGGTCTTATTCTTATCGTTCTCTTCGTGAAGGCACACCCAGTCTTCATCCGAGCACTGAGCGCTCTCGCGGCCCTTCTCACAAGCCTACTTCTTCGCAACCCCGGTCTCCATCAAGATCGACTTCTGGCAAGCTTCCCAGTTATCTGGTAACTCCTGCAGGGGGAAAACAACTTCCTAAAGAGTTAACTCCTACGAAAAGTGCACCCTCTCATAGCAGGTCGTCAAAAAGACATTACGAGCCTAAGGATAAAAGCAAGGATCCAATCAAAGATTCTGAGAAGGAGAGGAGTGACATTGTCCCTTCCAGCCAGCCAGAGTTGGCTGCCCCCGGGTCACGAGATTACATCCATGGTCCCGAGATTCAAGGTAGGCTGGAAAAGTTGCGGGAACAATTTCCCAACATCTTCTTCGAAAGGATGACGTTTGTTCCAGCCTTGGAACCAGTCCCTAGGAACTGGGATAATGAAGTCGTCGGGCACATTCGCCATGTAGCCAGGCAGTATGAAATGATGAAGAGGCATGCGGTCAATCTTTCAGAAGTCATTCGAACGCTTGAAATGGAAGCACATAGATCTAAGGTGAAAATTGATAACAACGAAAGGGCCAGGACAAAGATGGAGAAGGACTTGGAAGATGCTCAGTCCCAACTCGCCTTAGCGCGGAGAGATGCTGAAAATTATAAGATCGAACTGGAGAATGCTAAGAAATGCTTTCATTCGGAACTAGACTCAAATAGTCAAGAGAAAATGGCCTTAAAAAAGGAGGTAGAAGATCTTAAAATGGCCAACATTGAGCTGAAGACAGCACAAGGCCATTTTGAAGCTGATAGAGCTGCCTGGGAGGCAGAAAAAGCAAGTTTGAAAGAAAGTCTGGCTTTGGCTGAAGCGGAAAAGGTGATTTTAAATGATCAAGTCACGGATGCGGAGAGGCGCGCGGCTCTCACTGAAAAGAATGTTGAAAGTGCCATTGAAATGGCTACTGCTTCTAACAACAAGCTTCTTGAAAGAGAAAAGGATATCGAAGGGTTCGAAGAGATGATTTTTGACTTCCTTGGCCAAGTCCTCAAAACCCGCAACATCTCGTGGATCCCGGACTACCACGTTACTTTAGCCAATTTATGGGATGCCATCGTTGAGGGTGAGAAGCAGAGATTGGGAGTTGAAGAAATTGATGAAGACGAGTTGATGAAGACCATCCTCAGGGATAACGAGCCTGAGGATCTGGCAGAAGGTCGTCGTCTAATTCAAGCGGAAATTGTAAAGGAGAGGACCCTGGCTAAGGGCAAAGGCAAGGCTGACGAAGGTTCGAGCTCAGCTGTAGAGCCCAAGACCTCTGGAGTTGAGGAATACCATCCTGATGATCCATTAATCCCTTTGGGCCTAACTCCTGTGGTTGTTGGAGCCCCTGCAGCTAGCCTAGATGGAGGATCGGCGGAAGGTATCTCCCTTTTTTCCCCACAATTTGTCAAAACAATTGTGAGTTGTCGTCGTCTGGTAGAGCAACCAATTGAATTAATAACATGTGTTCCCCATAATACAGGTGGCGAGCCCATCGACAAGGATGTCGAGAAGAGGAAAGAGGCAGAGAAGGTTGTCGTCTTGCCTTGCGCCGGTGTTGAAATACTAAAGCAGGCTGAGGGTACAACAGCAAAGAAAGGCGTCCTGGCACCCAGTGCTGATGTTCCCAAGGATGATGAAACCATCGAGGCCTTGAAAGATATGGATGGGCGCCATGTAGAGGATGAGGAGGATATCATTAGTGCCAAAGAGACCGAAGACGATGACGACGAAACTTTGGCCAACAGAAAAGCTAGGCAGGAAAAGGAGATGCCTTTGAAGAAGGTGGGACAAGAGCCTTTGAACATAGTCCCTATCGCGGAGTTTGATCCCAAAACTGGGATGGTTTTGAAACTCCAGCCCAAATCCATCAGCAGACAACTTCATTTTGCGAATCCTGATGATTTCCCAGCTTCCCTTACTGATAAAAGGAAGAGAAAGGAGGTGGAAGAGGAATCTTCTGAAGAGTCGGACGTTCCTCTCATAGACAAGAGGAAGAGAAAGAAAGGTGATCAATCCGACGCTGACAAGGCGAAGCTAGAGAAACAGAAGCAGGAGAAGCAGCCAAAGCGTAAATAGGATATTGTCGCTTGTTTATATTTTGTTTTTAGGCTTCTTACTGGCCATGAAATGTAATTGTGAGACTGGCCCTCACTTTCTAGGCTTGCAGTTTGTAAATGAAAGTTTATCTCTTTTTGCATCACCGTGTACCTGCATTTAATAAACTTTTCATGCTTAGTCATAGACCATCTGACTATAACTACAAATCAGTCAAGCAACATAAAGAAAAGTTTAAAAATTTCCGTGTTCATGTGTATATGTATATATGTATATGCCCCCAATCAATCGTTAACGTAGCGCCTGACTAGGGCTTATTAAGGATTGATTAGCGTTGTCTGCACGTTGCCCCCTATTTCTGAATATGGGGGACTTAGAAAATTGAGCAAGATAATTGTCCTTATGGTGCTGAGTTTTCGGCACCTTTCTCAGTGCTTAACCATAGAATCTCTTATACACTCCTGGCGGTCGCCGAGGTCGGAGTTTAGCAAGATAATTTAACAGCTCAGTCGCTCCCCGATCCTTCAGCGGGGCAAGAGCTCTTTCTCAGCGCTCAATCGGAGACGCTTTTATACTCTCTCTCTCTCTGGAGAGTTAGAGTTCGAGCTCAGCAGTTCAATCGCTCCCCGATCCTTCAGCGGGGAAGGAGCTCTTTCTCAGCGCTCAATCGGAGACGCTTTTATGCTCTTTCTCTCTCTCTGGAGAGTTAGAGTTCGAGCTCAGCAGTTCAATCGCTCCCTGATCCTTCAGCGGGGAAGGAGCTCTTTCTCAGCGCTCAATCGGAGACACTTTTATATTCTCCTGGCGGTCGCCGAGGTTAGAGTTCCGTGACGGCGGTTCCGATCATGGTACATCGCCATGACCTACGGACATCGCCTTCATGTCCGTTATCCTCAGAATTTTGACTAGTGATTACATTCCATTCTGATGGATGGCACCTATAATTATATGCTTCTGGGATCGTTGCATGATTCACAGCAATTTCCATAAAAATAGAAAGACAGATAAATAATGCAACAAAGGTAAATGACACACAATATTTTTATAGTGGTTCGGTCGAATCATGACCTACGTCCACTTTACAATTTTTTGCTTTAAGAAATAGGACTATTCTAGGCAAGTCATGCCTTGTACATGGTTCTTAACAAAGCAAAAGGAACAGATCTGACATCTTTACGTTAGGTACGGCCGTAAATGTTGGGCTTTCCACACTCTGGGGATTTCCTTTCCATCTACGGTTGCTAGCTTGAAGGTTCCATTATCAAGCTTGCACAGTATGGTGTACGGTCCTTCTCATTTCGCACCCATATGAGTTGGGGCTGGAAAGACATGCTTCAGAACCAAGTCTCTGGGTTCCAAGGTTCGAGCTCGAACCTTTTTGTTGTAGTATCGGGCAACCTGTTGTTTGCATCTCAAGGCACGCAGGTCTGCTTCGTCCCTCTTTTCTTCGATCATATCCAGGGATTCAAGGAGCAATTCGTTATTAGTCATCAGATCGTAATAAGTCACTCGGTGAGAAGGTACTTTTATCTCAACCGGGATGACTGCTTCTGCTCTAAAAGCAAGGGAGAAAGGGGTATGTCCTTTTGCCAATTTATATGTTGTCCTGTAGGCCCATAACGCTAAGGGTAATTCATCAGCCCACACGGCTCTGGCCCGTTTCAGTCTTCTTTTCAAAATGGACTTAATCACTTTATTCGCCGCTTCGACTTGTCCGTTTGATTGCGGGTACGCCACAGAGGTGTACCGTTTCTCAATGTGGTATTTCTGACAGAAGTTCCTGAATTCAGTGCTATTGAACTGAGTTCCGTTGTCAGTTATAATAATCTTTGGAATCCCAAATCGACAGATGATGTTTCTAACGACAAAATTGATCACTCGTTTGGTTGTGATTGTAGTTAGTGGTTCAGCCTCGACCCACTTAGTGAAATAATCTACGGCTACAATAGCGAACTTCGCTCCGCCCCTAGCTATGGGGAGACTTCTGATGATATCAATTCCCCACATAGCGAAAGGCCATGGGCTCGTCATTGTTTTTAACTGATTAGGAGGTGCTCTAGGTATCTTTGAAAATCTCTGGCACGCATCACATCGTCGTGCGTATTTCGCCGCATCCTTGCTTATGGTAGGCCAAAAATAACCATGCCGCAACACCTTTTTCGCCAATGTTTGCCCTCCAGTGTGATCGCCGCATTCACCTTCGTGTACCTCCTGTAGCACACGCCTGATGTCGTCATGAGCTATACACCGAAGAAGGGGCATCGAAAATCCTTGTCTGTAAAGAACTCCGCCTTGCAGAACGTATCAGGCAGCTTTACGAAGTACTTTACGCCTCTCGCTTTTCTTGGTCGGAAGCGCTCCATTTATCAAGAAATTCTTTAGAGGGGTCATTCATGACTCCTTTTCTGGTTCCGTCTCTAGTACTGGATCAATTTCCATCTGATCTATACTAGGAGATCGAAGCACTTCAACTGGGGCCAGCCCGGTCTCTTCAGGATCGTCAGAGCTAGCCGTCTTTGCCAACTTATCTGCCTGCTGATTCTCCGACCGCGGAATATGAGATATGCTGTAGTGATCGAAGCCATTCAGCAACTCCTTCACTTTCTCCAAGTATAAGATCAATCTTGCACTTTTGGCTTGGAATCTCCTAGTAACCTGGTTCACAACTAATTTGGAGTCGCAAAAGATGTCCAACTTTGTGACTTCCAACTCCTTTTCGATCTTTAGTCCGGCTATTAGGGCTTCATATTCGAAGTCGTTGTTAGTGGCGTGAAACTCCATCCGGATAGCATAGGATATCAGCCGTTTCTCGGGAGTTTCAAGTACTACTCCAGCGCCGGATCTCTTGTCATTCCTAGCGCCATCAGTATACAATCTCCAAGCATTGGGGTCGAGAAGTAATTTTGAGGGGTCAACTTCTTCGTTTGCTATATCTTCCTCCGGGACGGTAAACTCTGCTATGAAATCGGCTATCACTTGCCCCCAAATTGACCGTCGGGGCTGAAAGTTCAGATCAAATTGACTCAACTCAATGTTCCACTTGAGTAGCCTTCCGGATGCTTCTGGTCTCTGTAGAACTTGCTTGAGTGGATGATCAGTGTATACGGTTATGGGATGTGCCTGAAAATAATGTCGAAGCTTTCTAGAGACGATCAGCAAACTATACGCCAACTTTTCTATCCTTGGATAATTACGCTATGCTGCCGTCAATTTTTTGCTCACGTAATACACGGGTCTTTGGACCTTATCTTCTTCTCTTACCAATGCTGAGCTAATCGCGTGGGATGACACTACCAAGTACACGAATAAGTCCTCATGATCCATCGGCTTAGACAGTATCGGTGGTTTCTCCAGATGTCTCAGCAAGTTCTGAAACGCTTCTACGCAGTCGGGCGTCCATTTGAAGTGGCGTTTTGCTCGCTTTATCAATTCGAAGAATGGGATGCATTTGTCCGTAGCCCTGGAGATAAATCTGCTTAGTGCGGCTACTTTCCCTGCTAGGCTTTGCACATCTTTAATTTGCCTAGGTTCCTGAATGTCTCGGATTGCTGCGATTTGGTCGGGATTAATCTCAATCCCACGAGAACTGACGATGAATCCCAAGAATTTTCCGGAGGCGACCCCGAATGAACATTTTGTTGGGTTGAGTTTCATCCCGTATTTTCGAAGAATGCCAAACATCTCTGCCAAGTCCGTAGTGTGATTAGAGGATTGCTTGGACTTAACCAACATGTCGTCAACGTATACTTCCATTGTTTTCCCAATCTGGTTATAGAACATTCTGTTCACTAACCGTTGATATGTAGCACCTGCATTCTTCAAGCCAAAGGGCATTACTACATAGCAATATAATCCCAGATCCGTAATAAAACTAGTATGTTCTTGAGTCCACCAACTGATCGATCCGGGGTAACGGGAAACTGCCTTTTGGGCAGGCTTTGTTCAAATCCGAGAAATCGATACACGTTCGCCACTTCCCGTTGGCCTTCTTTACCAGGACTGGATTTGAAATCCAGTCTGGGTAGACCAAGTCTCTGATAAATCCATTACTTTTTAGCTTTCCAACTTCTTCCTTCAAGGCAGCGGACCTCTCTGGGCCCAACATTCGCCTTTTTTGTTTTACCGGAGGATGTTTAGGGTTAATGCTTAATGAATGACTCATGATTGATGGAGATATCCCGCACATGTCTGCGTGGGTCCAAGCAAATACATCCAAGTTATTTTTTAAGAAATTCGTCAGTTCTTTAGCGAGATTCGGATTTAACTAGGATCCAATCTTAAGGACCTTCTCTGGGTCACTATCATCGATCGGTACATCCACAGTTGTCTCATTGGGAGTCGCCATTCTGCCCCCAGGCTCTTGGTCCTCTCTGGGATCTATATCCTCGGGCAACTCTCTGGGCAACTCTCCTACGGTTATCCTCTTTAGTTGCTATAAGGTCTCCGCCCTTGTAGGGGGAGAAGCACCCTTAGTTTCTATGTCCCCTCCATTGCGGAGTAGCTTTAGCTCTGCAACATAACATGCTCGTGCGGCAACCTGGTCTCCTCTGACAATACCAACGCCAGCTTCCGTGGGAAATTTCAATAATAAGCACCAGGGGGCTATACAGGCTCTAAACTTTGCGAGGGCCGGTCGACCCAAGAAGGCATTGTAGGGTGATTCAATATCCAAAACCACGAAGGGGAGGATTCTCACTCTCTGGCGTTCTCCTTCCCCAAGCGTAACTGGTAACTCTACACAACCCATTTGAGCGGTGGATGCGCCGTTAAATCCACGGATCCATCCCTGATAGGGCTTCAAGTCTTTTATTTCGAGGTTCATCTGGTCGAATGTCCTTTTGAAAAGAATATTGACGGAACTCCCGTTATCCACCAAAACCTTATGAACAGTGGCTGGTCCAATAGGTACTGTGATTACAAATGGATCCTCAGTCGGAGCATGGACTCCAATGCTTTCTCGTTCGCGGAAAATGACATCGTCGGACATCATCTTTTGTTGCTTTACCGGGATATTGTCCTCGGGGTTGCTGCACTCCCCTACCTCGAGGTGTTGCTTGGCTGCATTGACATACTGATCTAATGCCTTGGAACTGTGTCCGGCGAGATAAAGCCCTCTGATTACGGTATTGATAACGAGGTCTTTTCCCTTTTGCTGGGCAGTTGGCCTGACAGCAGGTTGATTCTGGTTCTGATTTGGGGCCTGTGCGGCTTGCCCCTATCTCTGGGCGTTACTCTGTATTCATCTAATTTTCCTTCTCGAAGAAGCCTCTCGACTACATCTCTTAGGTGACGGCATTCATTTGTCGAATGGCCATGAATCTGATGAAAGAGACAAAACTTCCCCGTTTCGCGTTCTTTCTCCGTCGACTCTCTGGGAGGTGGCCTCTTATTCTGGAGGACGTTGTACGAATCCATGAAGATATTTTCCAAAGTATCATTTATTGGCGTATAACTCTCAAAAGACCTGGGACAAGTCCTTCTCTGGGAGTCGTTCCCTCGATTTCTCTTCCGGTTGTTGCCATTACTGTTATTATCATTGTTTCCTGACTGACGACCTCCCTGATTTCGATTTCCGACATTAACCTCGACCTTCCCCGAGTTGTCTCCTGTCTGCTTGATGGCGACATTGCTCTGGATTTCTTCTTTATCGGCCGTTTTTGCCTTTCGGTTAGCGTATACTTCCTCCCGACGCAAATGGACGTTAGCTTTTTCGTAGAACAACTCTCTAGTATGGGGCGGCTTGCCGGCCAGGTATCTCCCAAATTCAGTGTCTTTATCTACTCCATCAATCAAGGCTGCCACAACAGTTGGCTCATGAGGATCTTTAACTTCAGTAGCGGCCAGGTTGAAACGGTCTAGATACACCCTCAAACTCTCGCTTGGTCGTTGCTTGACAAGGAATAAGTCAATCACACTCTTTGTCTTTTGTACATAGATGCAGAACTGTTCTACGAACCTTTCACTCAACTCCCTGAAGCTGGAAATTGATCTTGCCGGTAAACGAGTAAACCATAACAATGCTACATCCTCCAAGAATATGGGAAACGCTTTGCACTTGACAACGTCAGAGGCTGCGGCAGCGGTCATTGACCAAGAATATCTCATCAGATGCTGAACGGGATCAGATCTACCCGCGTAACGGTTCATTTGCGGCATGTTGAAGCGCCTCGGGAAAGTCGCGTCTAAAATATCATCAGTGAAAGGGGTATGACTGCGGTCAATTCCCCAATCTTCATTTCGTTGTCCACGGCTATCTGCCAGAATTTGATGGATCATAGCTGCAACATTTGCACTGGTCAGCGGAGGTTCGGGGTCAGCGCTTCTTGCTCGGTGGGGTTCTCTAATCTCTCTTCCGGGAGCAGTCACGAAATCCGGGGCTCGGATTGGGCTTCGTTGCCCCCTGTTACCATGAGCATTTGCACGGCGACGGGGCTGGGGTAGTCTGTTCTGTACAGGGCTGTCCACACCTCGAGCTCTGGGAATTGCGGCGTGATTGTTCACATTACGATTTGAGGGCCCTACATCCAGTGCCTCTTCTTCCCGCGATGGCAGGGTTCCAAATCGAAGCTGCTCTATGTTTTCGGGCCTCTCATACGGTCGCCGCGGAGGCCTTGGCGATTCCTCTGACGAAGAAGAGCATTCTGGGGTGAGCGGACGAACTGGTGGCGTCCTTTGCCTTGCGAGATCATTAAGCCTTCTATCCATAGCGGTCAAATTTTGTCGTAGAACGGAGCTTTCCTGCCTCTGAGCAGCCAATTCATCAAACAATCTTTCCCACATTTCGGAAAAGCGAGAGAGATCCCCTTCAGTAACGGGAGCAGAAGGGTCATATTGATCATCATCACTTTCTCTTATGCGCAAAGAGCTTGAGCCAGGTCGAGCGGAGGGGCCAGGACGGTAGGAGCGAGCCATAGGCTCCTTTCCAGGTCGAGTAGTAATCCGATCATCAATTCGGATCGCTGTGGATCGAGGATGGTGGCTTGCAGCACCCCCCTGGGATCGGTTCATGGTCACGGTACGCGGAGGATTCGAGGCATTATCACGGGATCGAGTAACAACCCCTTCAGCAGTCCGGATCGCCTCGTCCTCGTCGACTCGGAGCGTGGCACCTTCATCGGATCTGTTCGCCCCTGGCGCTCCACGATCCAGAGATCCCTCATTGCCCAGCTCGTGCACACTTTCTTCAACCGCTTCATTCGCGATTTCATTTGTTCGTGAAGCGCGTACTTCCTTAGATCTCTTTCCAGCCATGATATCAAATGTCGCTGGAATTTTCGAAAAGCTGAACAGTGAAGTTTTGGGACTATTTCTCAGTGAAAGCACCAAAAATGTTAGATCAAAATTTGGACCTAACACCCAAATTGTTCTGATTCTTAAAGAATTATAGTTGGAGAATGAATAAAAAGCAGAAAACACATAGAATTTATAGTGGTTCGGCGTTAACGAGCCTACGTCCACTTTATATGTTATTGATTATACTTTGAATGCTAATACAATCAATGATTTCTCTCAAGCT
Source organism: Allium sativum (assembly GCA_030737875.1). NCBI lineage: Eukaryota > Viridiplantae > Streptophyta > Magnoliopsida > Asparagales > Amaryllidaceae > Allium > Allium sativum. The sequence continues at coordinate 970,565,006 of CM060915.1, read as the reverse complement.
CACTTTTACAATTGTGATTTCTCTCAGTAATCTAGTAATAAAACTGATAAGAAATGGTGGTATGACAATAATGGCGGAGTCAGTACTCAATATTGCCAAAAGATCCCAAAAATGCCAAGCTTTGGGCTATTTATAGCTGATTTTGTCAGGCGGATCGCGGAGATACGTGGCACGAATCACGACAATATCGGATCGTATCGCAGCCGATGAAGAATTAGTCAAATTAGCCGTTGTGGACAGGTGTCGCGATCCCCTTGAATATCGGATCGAGCAAAGGGGGAGAACCAGTCAAAATGACAGTTGGGGACACGTGTCATTGGATCCGTGCATCTCGGATCGCCGAAGACTAGCTCGTGCTTGAACGGGTCAGAGGCTTCGTCGTGCATCAGGGGATCGGATCGGTTTGTTCTGGGCAATAGTGTATGTACGGATCGAGTCACATAGAAGTGGTCATATCGTTGATGCAATGGGGGCGATCCGATGAGGTGCGATCCGATGAGGGGCGATCCGCTGTTGCGATCCGTTCCTTCGTGTACTTAGGGAACATAGTTTCATACTTTCTTCTTGTGAGTGAACCTGGGTGGCTTGGTCAAAAAGCTAGCCAACAGATGTGAAGACCTCCAGTCTTCGACCATCGTCTTCATCCTCGACACATCGTCGAATCAGTTATTCAGAATGGGATAAACCCGGTTTTTCTGAATAACTCGCGTATATAATAAACAAGTGTTACACAAACACAACATACGCCTCATTCCAATTCAGAATATTCTTTTATTCAAATATTCTTATACTTTGGGAAAGGTTCCCATTAACTTTATCAAAGATAAATTCTTTAAATTTATTCTTTATTCTTCTTTTGAATATCAATTCAAACCAAATTATGGTTTATCCAAACTAGTCGGGATTAACGAACCTTACCAAAGTAATCATTTGTTTTAATTTCCCAATCCCAACTTATTCATCCCATGAAGTAAAACTGGTAATACTTCATATCTAACACCACGGTGTTATCGGTAAATTCAATTACCATTTCACCTTCAAATCTAATTAAAGATTTAACTATCGCCTGGAGCAAAACTGGTGATACTCCATTCTCGATCATTTAAATCTAATTAAAGATTCATTAAAACTCCACTTGGTTTTAATATTCCCAAAAATCAATATTAATGATAATTTAACTTGGGAAATCTTATCCTGTCTGTAACTGGGTTAAAGAACCAATATCATTTAAAACACGGTTCACTATAAACCCAAAATCACATTCCATTAGTTATCGGGTTAAAGAACATGTGTTATTTAAAACACCGTTCACGATAAACCCAAAAATCAATTCAAATTCAATTCCAATTAAATACCATTTAATTGGTATACTTCATTAAATCTACATAAAAAGTTTTAATCTTTTTCTCAACTGGGTTTAAGAACAGTGTTAATGAAGGCACCATTCACGACAAACCCAAATCCCATTTGATATTAAATACACAACACTGAATAGAAAATATATCAGCTTATATTCAATATCAAATTCTACGACCAACAAATATAGTATTGGAAATAACGATATAAATATATCTTTCAAATTTCCATAACAATATCTGTATAATCACGAAATCCAACATCGAAATATTCCAAAGACAATTTCGATTCAAATCCATTCCAATTCAATTATTGGAAATTCTGGTTACTTTTAAAACGCTTTCAAATCCAATTTATTTATTTCAAAAAAAAAAAATGGATTATAATTCTAGTTCAAAACTAGTTCATTTCGATAAAAATCTATTTTTATCTTTTCAAATGTGGAGTTTTTCATCCCAATTCTTTCCAAATCATTTCTTATGATTTTTCACAAATTATTACTATTTATAATAATTTTATCAAGGCCCGTACAGTCGATTTCCATCAACGGCCATCGAAATGCACTTACAGCGACCTTTTCCAAATTTGATTTGGACATAATTCCAAATCAAACAGTTAAATTTCTAATTTCTTGTATTCGTTAGAAAGCTCTTTTCGATACGAACCCAACGGTTCTGGTTTTAGGAGAATCCAATAGTCGAATCTCCCGCAATATCCATTCGAAGTCAATGGTCGAAATTCGCGAACTACCATGGCGCGGCGCGTTCTATTCAAGCCATTTAATATATAGAATATATATTATATATATTTTGTCGATTTCCTTTTAAAATGTATTTTATAAATCGTTTTAAATTCGTTTTCGCAATGATTTCAACTTCATATTCAATTTGGAATCAAAATTGAATATTCCACGTCATCGATATACAAATGATAATATTTTCAAAACTTTATATTTTGAAATCACTTCCGTTTCTACAATCATTATAAAAAAAATCGATATAAATATCGTTCGCGTCACAATGGCGCATATCTAACCAACACGGCTTTATATATTTCAATAACTTCGTTATTCTATTCAACAAATGAATATTTTCTTCAACACATGAATATATATTTTATTCAACACATGAATTTATTTTCTATTCAATGCATGAATTTTTATTCTATTCAACACATGAATTTTTATTCTATTCAAAACATGAATTTTTATTCTATTCAAAACATGAATTTATTCTATTCAACACATGAATTTATTCTATTCAACACATGAATAATTATTCTATTCAACACATGAATTTATTCTATTCAACACATGAATTTTTATTCTGTTCAACACATGAATTTTTACAACACATGAATTTATTCTATTCAACACATGAATTTTTATTCTATTCAACACATGAATTTATTCTATTCAACACATGAATTTTTATTCTATTCAACACATGAATTTTTATTCTATTCAACACATAAATTTTTATTCTATTCAACACATGAATTTATTCTATAATATTCCTTACTTTCTAAATTGGAATGAGGCCCAATCAATTACCATATAATGTTAATTATATGGATTTTCTACAACACATGTATATAACAGCAACGAGAAATCATCGACCATCATCCAGAGTGCACCACACAACTGCATAAGCATTGAATATAAATGATTAATGCTTACACAGTCTGTCAACCCATCGATTGACATACAACTAAACAATCGGGATTAGTGTACGTCAAATACCATCCCAATACCCGTATGGGGTTTCAAATCAACAAACACAGATTTTTATTTGTGCAGTTGGGCGATGTGTAAAATTTATCGTCTCAATCAATATCAATCAAATGGGTGTACATAAACAAATCATTCGATTTGTTTATAAATATTTATTTTATATACACGTTAAAAATTATATTTTTAACTATAAAATATTTTATTTCATTCCACATCACACAATCAAATTTCACAACACAGCAATCAAACAAACAAGTCATCCATGGTCTGTGGACGACGGGTGTCGGGTGCAGCTAAGCACCGTCTGCATCATAGTATATATTTCAACTAGAAATTAAAATAAAAGTGAGGAGTTCTCACACTGGGGTTCCACTCTAACAGTCTTTCTTTCAGAACACTCTGGGTTTGCACGTACTTCCACCACAATCTTTTTCACGCTGTTCATATTAAAAATCACATTTTTATAACGTCATTATATAACTAAAAATCAAATCTTTCCGCAACAACATATATAAAAATCAAATTTTTATCTTCACTTCATATATATAAAAGTCGATTTTTTATTCTCACTTCATATATATAAAAATCGAATTTTTATCTTCACTTCATATATATAAAAATCGAATCTTTATCTTCACTTCATATATATAAAAATCGAATTTTTATCTTCACTTCATATAAATAAAAATCGAATTTTTATCCTCATAAAGATTGAATCTTTCCTCGTCTAACAATCTAAACTTTTCGTTTTCAAAAATCAAATCTTTGTATAACTAAAAATCAAATCTTTCTATTATTAAAAATCATTACTTACTATAATAAAAATCCTACTTTTCATATAAATAAAAAAAAAATTAGATTTTTAAACTAACTTAAACTAAATAAATTAAAGTAAAAACTCACTAGCTTCACTTGGAGGAGTTCGCTGTCGAGGGGGGGGTTCCCGCTGAGCGGCGACTGTTTTCATTCGGGGATGGGGTTTGGTTGGAGAGCAGTTCACCAGAGCAGGCGGCGGGGGTTTCCAGTGGGTTTCAGGTGGGATTTAAATTAGAGGAGAGAGGAGATGGCCAGAGGGTGCGCCAGTAGCCGGAGGCCTGGTAAGGAAGCAGGAGGAGCTGAGTGGTTTTGGGGGGGTTCGGGTTTTCTAATCGGGGATGGGGTTTCACCGGCGACGAGGAGGGAGGGGTGGGTAGTGCTGTGGCGGCGCGGCGACAGAGGGGGGGTGTAGCGGCGGTGGGTGGCAGCTAGGGCTGGAAGGCGGTCATCGTTTTCTTCTTTTTTTTCATTTTGTTTTGTACACTGTCGGGATTTGGGGGGGCGTTGACTAGGTATAGGGAGGGAGAGGTTTTTATTTTATTTAATTTCAAAAAGGTACCTTTTTATTTTGACCTCGAAACGAGACCCACCGCCTGTCATCCCTAGCTAATTACCCCCATTCCGAACACATTGGGATATGTATCATAAGCTGATTCGATCGTTTCGATCAGTTTCCGTCAAAATCAAAATATAAATCTATATATTGGATTTGAACGCGCATTTCAATTTGCCGGAGCCCCGTACGGAGTCTACAAATTCCCAAAAAATATTTTCTAGCTTCGTATTGATGATATAGTTCTAACAAAACTAATTTCGTCAAATTCTGAGACCGTTTGAAAAATAGCCATTTTATGGTCGACCGAAATTGACTAAAACTGTTAAAACACGTTTTACTTCGCCACGCTCACATATTGATTCGAAAAATTATGAATTTTGGAATCTAGCAATAACTCGACATCACGGATCCAACAAAAGTGGTTTCGTCGAAAACTGAGGTTGTTTGCAAAATTTCCATTTTTAAGGGCCAGAATTCCATAGCGACTATTCTGAATTTTCAACTGGGCATAACTTTTTATTCCCGATATGAAATTTTGATTTTTCGGATTCATTGGAAATATATTCTCAAATAGATTCTAATATTTTTGGTTTCGCTAAAATCCGTTTTATTTTGAATCCTACACATTCATTTGAACTTTGAGATCGAATTTTCAAACTACCGCGCCATTTTCAATTCCTTTTACAATTAAAAATAAATATTTATATTCTAACGACGATCTATATAAATATATACATTCTAATTCTATTAAAAATAAATTTCTCGTTGTTATTATTTAAAATAATTCATTTTAAATATTCAAAATTCATCAAAATTGCCAAAATAAATATTTTAAATTGGCTCGGATTTCCGGGTTATTACATTAAATAAGCCTTTTATATTCAAAACTATTTTCAAAATTGTTTCCACCTTTACAAAAGTCATTTGTATATATTTTAATTTTATTTCCAAATCATTTCGGATATCAAATCCAAAACTTTATTTTCATGCCCAATTCTCAATATTAAATTAATAAGAAAATCATTTAAATTTTCAATTGAGAAGGAGATTCAATCAATCATTTGATGTAACGATGGTGGGAACAAACTCCCCCTCCTTCCATATAGGGCGCACGCATATGAGTTGGCGCATACATCCTTGTAACAAAAGGAATCCCTAATGTTACATGCCTACTAACTCATATTTATACTCCACTCCTTCAATTTATTCCATGATGTAGGACTATGTATTCAAACCGTCATTCCTACCTTAACAACATGCAAGACAATTCTAACAGTCTCCCCCTTGGCTCGCATCCTCCGAGTATCTTTTGAGAGCACTGCCTTGCCTGCATGGCCCATTCCGTAACCTTCGATCCTGATACCATTGTTATGTAACGTCAGTTAAAATAATGCCCCTTTCCTTCTGCATAGGGCGCACACATATGAATTGGCGCATATATCCTTGTAACAAAATGAATCCCTATTGTTATGTGCCTACCAACTCATATTTATACAACACTCCTTCAATTTATTCCATGATGTGAGACTTTATATTCAAACCATCATTCCTTCCTTAAGGACATGCGAGGCAATCCTAACAGTCTACCCCTTGGCTTACATCATACGAGTATCTTTTGAGAGCACTGCCTTGCCCGCATGACCCAGTCCGTAACCTTCAGCTTTGATACCACTATTATGTAACATTGGTCAGAACAAAATCCCACCCTTTCACCCTGCATAGGGTGCATGCATATGAGTTGGCACGCACATTCTCGTAACAAAAGGAATCCCCAATGTTACGTGCCTACCAACTCATATTTATACACCACTCCTTTAATTTATTTCATGATGTAGGAATGTATATTCAAACCGTCATTCATTCCTTAAGGACATGCGAGGCAATCCTAACAAATCACCTATATAATCCATAATTATGTGTGATAGGTGTGCAACAATATACAAACAGTACTTAACAACACACGAACATCTATAACATTCTTCAATAATATCATCAATAATGTTAGTTCCTACGTGCAAGCTTTATGGTACTTAACGCTTATTATTTTATATGTGTTATTAACTATGCATCCATTCATCCAACACCACATATATATATTTAACATACATAAATATATAAGTAAATAAGTGTGAAGTGTTCTCACCGACGGACAACGTAACCACGTGCCATGCTCTAGCTTTTCTGACTCCGAAAATAGGCTAACTTTCCTTGGATTTTTGGACTAGATACTCTCCGAATTTGGAAAAGTACCCAACTACAAAGCTGTAGGAAATACTTTTCTCTTTAATTTAAAAAAATTTATCAATTTTGATCATTTTTTAGGGAGATACGACCGAAATGGTGGAAGTGTTTTCATGTTCAACAAAAGAGAGCTAGAAAATATGGTCTTCAAAGATTTGGATTTTTGGAATAGCTAGGCTCGGAATTAGAAAAAGTTCTCAATTACAAAGTTGTAGCCACTTAAAAAATACATGATTTTAGAAAAATAATTGCATGATTTGGATTACTCTATAGGAGTTATAGCATTGGGAAGTTGTTGGTCATGGGCTGAGGTGGAGCCCGAGAAGAATGGAGTGGTGGTGCATGTAGGTGGTGGTGTGGGGATGTTTGGCCGAGTTGAGTGGAAGAGGTAGGGTTGTGGCCTGATGGAGGAGAAGGTTGGGAGGTGGTAGAAGGTAGTGAGGTGGAAGAAGGCAGTGAGATGGTTGGGAGGTGGGGTATTGGGTGGTGGTGCAAATGGGTATAGGTCGTGAAGATGGGGAAGGAAATAGGGGTGGTGGTGGCTTTGGAGGAGAGGAGGAGGCTGAAGCTAGGCCTAGAAAGGAGGTGGCACCATGGCCATGAAAAGCAGGAAGAAGCTAGGGGAATATGGAGAGTAGAAAATGAAATGGTATGGTAGAAAATGGTGCATGGAAGCCGCTTAATATAGAAATAGAGTAAAGTCATTTTAGTCTTTTGGTTGGAGGAAACTTGGCTTCCAAAGGAGCCTTTCTACATGCATACATACACATGTTACCCTCACCTTCTTTAAGAATCCATGGACTAAAGGAGGGACATTTGCCTTCCTTACAAACCATGTGAATATATAAATGGTTTCATGTAGCAACACTTTACCAGTGCTTGTAGGGTGTTGCAAAAATTGAGACGTCCATGTTGCAAAACTCAAATTCTAGGCCATGTATTGTCTTTCAAATATCCAAAGATTTATGTTGTCAAAAACAAATAAAGCTAACAACTTATTTAACATTCAAAATAATTATTTTACTTTACTTATTTATATTTAAACAAATTTATTTTTGATAAAAGATTATGTTAACAAAGTAGTTTTATAAATATGTATTTGGAAAATTCGTTGTAACAAAACTTGATAAATTCCTACTAAAATTATACCATTATTGTAACACCCTATAATTTTGTTAACATTAAAGAGGATAAATTAAAGAATAATTAATATAATATTAATAATTAAGGGAAACTGATTACGTCATTACGTCCGACTCGAATCTATAATCAGGATAGACACCTAGTTTGCGTAAAACGGATAACATATGAAGAAGTTACGAATGATAAAAAGTTGAAAATCAAAATTGGGTATAGCTGGCGCACTTGCCAAGTGCGCTAAGGAAATTTTACATTGGCGCCCCTGTAAAGTGCGCCCAGGATAGTTTTTGGGTATCCAGGCCTTTTCCCAAAGCGAGAGGCGACCCGCGACCTGATTGACCCTAGGGCTTATGTGGTAGTCAGTTCAAGATGGTTCTACAACTATAAATATAAGGCCATTTCACATATTTCTTCATTAAAAGTCATGGCGGCCAAACTCTGCTGGAGTCTGAACTGAACTAGGGTCTCTCATCTTCTTATATCAACTAAATCATATCAAATTCTGAGACTCAAGCATAGACTCAGTAACAACCTCTTTTCTATCATCTTAGCAATCCAATCACAGTGAGTTCTAGTTGCTTTTAGGTTTAGATAAATAATAGTGAATCATGAAAGATTGTGATTTGGATATGTTGTGAATCTTGAATCTATGTTATTGTTAGATCGAATGCTATGTCACGATAGATCTATTTCTCTAGATCGAATTCAATTATGATTGTTCTACTATGTTATTATTGTGGATCTTGGTTTGTAACTATATTATGGTTAATTTAGATATGTTAATTTGGACAGTTATATCATTGGATAGATCTAATCATTCATGTAAATCATGAACATATGTCACCTTGAATTGGTTAGGATTGGATCTAAACCTTTACCTTAAATGTAACTTTTATGATATGCTATGATGCGGATGTGTGTAGATCTATTTCTAAACTAGTAGATCTATTTTATGTGATCGAAATTGTCACCATATGTTATCATGTTAGACCTATTTTATGTTATCTAAATTGTCACCTTATGTTATCATGTTAGCTCTATTTTATGTGATCTAAATTGTCACCTTATGTTATCATGTTATATCTATTTTATGTGATCTAAATTTTCACCTTATGATATCATATTAGATCTATTTTATGTGATCTAAATTTTCACCTTATGTTATCATGTTAGATCTATTTTATGTGATCTAAATTGTCTCCATATGTTATCATGTTAGATCTATTTTATGTGATCTAAATTATCACCTTGTTATGGTGACAATTTCATGTCCATGCCAATATGTATGTTCACCTTATTATCATACAAGTTTATTTTTATGCCAAGATGATCATTTTAGTCATATTCCCATTATTTTCCCTATTATCGTTTATGACTAGGCTATTGTCTAGCCTAGGCATGTTGCCAATTTTGTGAGGACGCTAGTTAAGGAACGGGGAAAAAGGGTTAAAAATGGCATAATTTGAATATGAACATTTTTGGACATGTAATTCAAATTATTAGGTAAAATAGGTATTGACACCTATAAAAGGAAAGGATTAATTAATTGGTTAATTATTAAAAAATGGAATGTCTAGTAATTAAAATTAGGAATTGTAATTGTACTTATGACACGACGTTAGGTATTGACCGGCCTATCCAGCAGCCACTAATGGTGAACCTAATGTGGGAGGTCTGAGTAGTAAATAAGAATCGGGCTATGACACGAGATTAGGCCTAACTGTGGAATAAGTCTACCCGGACCTAACCGGCATATCCAACATCCACATGTTGTAGGCCTAATGTGGGAGGTCTGGCCCATTATGAAACCATAAATAGACATGGTAAAGAATTATACCGCTTAACCTAAGTTAATCCATATGGATTCACTACAACAAAATGACCCTATTACAACGGTGGAACACTGTTGTAATATACATTTTACAACGGTGGGAAAACCGTCGTGTATTAAGAAGTTGTAATAGACTAATATCTTTTACAACTTTTTTGCACTGTTGCAACACCGTTGTAATATGTATATTTTACAACTTTTTTCCACCGTTATAATAAACTTTATTACAACTGTTATGCACCGTTGTAATAAAATCTACTACAACCGTTATGCACCGTTGTGATTGACATTTGGGTTTTTAAAAAAATAAACATCTTTTGCAACTGAAAAAAACAATCACTAAATATAGCAATACTCCATAAGCAAATCCGATATTACAGTTATTTGCAAACTAATTTATTAAGTACTCAAATATTCAGTATTACAAAAAATAAGTTTTAGACAACATTTCGTACATTATTACATACTTGACCGTTACAAAGCAACTTAGTACAAGTACAAGTTATCCACAAAAAATTGCATATCCTACGGGAGTACACCATCATCCATAAACTACTACAACTGTTATGTACTAGTTACCTGAATCTTTACACCATCATCCATAAAGTCCTTATGTTCCAGTAATACATCTTCATAGTATTTCTTTAACCGACCTTCAATCACTTTTTGAATGATATTTTTAGGCTTCCATGAACTTGCAACCTTATAAAACTGAAAAAAGTATAAATGAGTTAATAGTATGAGAAAGGACTTTAATTGGACGTTAACATAGAAAAATGGAAAATTCGTGAAAACTCTTCACTTCTAATTTAGAAAACACACAATAGGAAATAATATAGATATATACATCATGACAAACAATTATTATAGGTAAGTTTATAACCATTTAAAATCAAATTGGATGACAAATGAAAATTGAACATAACACAAAGATACGCAGTTCGGTTATAGCATTCATAATCCATATAAAATGGTGATTCATACATTCAATTTTACATAATCTACTATAAGCAAAAGATCCAAATCACATCAAGAATGAATTAGCCCTTACCAAATTCCATTGCTTGCTGCAAAATCCAATACTGCCCGCTGATCTCTGTGAATCTAGTTAAATATTATAAAATAGACTTCAATCTCGATTCATTGCTTACTCCAAATTTCACTGCAAATAAATATTTCATCAAAAGTGCAGCAATCAGAAATCCTCACCTCTAAATTAAATATAGGGGACTAGAGGAAAGTAAACTAGTTCGAAAATAAGTGAGACAGCCCGTAACTTCCCCGGTAAGGAAAGCCCGGATTATCTTGAGAACACGACAAAATAGAACGCAAACAGAAGAACATTTCATTGTTGATAACAACAATTCCATCAGAATACAAGAATATACAGAGTATGAACAAATATTACACACTCGATAAATATCATAAATTATAGTAAATTACATTTAAATACATAGCAGCGGAAAAATAATACAACACACAACTGAAAGTAATACACGGATACAGAGCTTTCCGAGTATCGTTCTAGCTGTAAATCAGGATCCTGTGAATATAAATCTGCAAAACCAAAACTACTAGCTGCCCATGTAGAAAATAGGGGCACCCAGAGTTTAGGTTAAAACAATAAACTCCGGGTCAGTCATGTGACTGGTGTGAGAACTAAAACAGTTATTAATCTTTATTTTAAAGTTAGGTAAATCAAGGAACCACGCCGTATAACACGGAACGGGTTTCCTCCCAAGAATACCAGTGCATAAAACAAACAACGCAATGCTAAATAAAGAAAAATGAAGCTATTATAAGACCCAGGTCCTATCACACAATGCAACGCAAGCCGGGGGATAGGGTTTTCCCTTATAATAGCCAAACATGCTTGGTACGTTTAAAACAAATCATTGATACTATTATAAGTGTATAGTGTCAAAAGAATTTCAATCATAAATATCAATTATAGACGGCATGGGTACCATATATCATGTCGCCATACTAGTTCTACAATTAAAACCGCAATATCACGTATTGGAAATTGGATTTCCGTCATGAGTCGAGGCAAGGGGCAAGCTCCTCTCCGATTCGAGACACTTTAGCAAATGTCCCAGGATCGCACACAACAATCCTTGGACCTTCAGGGCCGGTCCTTTCTTACTTTTGAGGATTAGTTATTCCTGAACACACGTTTCCTGGTCCTAACAGGCCTATATCCGAGGTGCCTCGCATTCCAACAGCCACACAGGTGAAAAGTAATTAAATGTCAGCCAGTTTAAGCACTGACACCATCGCAAGCTAGAAAGAAATGTCGTGCTCTCCCGGCAGTCACTATCCCGTTTTTGACTCAAACCGAGGTGTGAGGCTCGCAAATTCACGCTATACACAAAGCTATGCCACACAGGCTGTGCTTTGATCATCAACCACAAGACTTTGCTTTTCAACAGAAGCCTTGATCATCTGCCACTTAGGCGTGCCACACAGGCAATTCATGCCATGCGACTGATGTCCATCGATATACAACCTCTGAGCTCGTACGTCTCAGAGAAGGGCGTTAAGCAAGAGAATAAATTCTCCGCCGCCAAAAAGATGTATATTTAATAGAGATCAATCAACACAGAATAAAATCCAATGTCAGACACACAGTCCATTTACAAGTTCGTTCTGGGTCTGAACGAAACCGGAGGCACTTTCCTCGCATATCCATCGATCTCCAAGTACGTATGGACGATCACCAACTGATTCCCTCCTCTTGGGTGTACAGCCCAATCAAGATCATCAGTAATCACCCAAACGATGTGAAGACTTCCGGTCTTCAACCACCATCTTCATCTTCGACATGTCGTCGAATCGGTTATTCAGAATGGGTGTAAACCCGGCCTTTCCGAATAACCCGCGTATATAATAAACAAATGTTACACAAACACAACATACGCCTCATTCCAATTCAGAATATTCTTTTATTCAGAATTTCACATTCTTAGGGAAAGGTTTCCATTAATTTTATCAAAGATAAATTCTTCTAAATTTATTCTTTAATCATTCTTTGGATATCATTTCAAACCATATTATGGTTTTCCAAACTAGTCGGGATTAGCGAACCACACCGAAGTAATTATTTATTTTATTTCCCCATCCCAACCTATTCATCCCATGGAGCAAAAATGTTATTACCCCATAACTAACACCACGGTGTTATCGGTAAATATTAATTACCATTTCACGTTCAATCTAATTAAAGATTTAACTATCGCTTTGGAGCAAAACTGGTGATACTCCATTCTCGATGACTTTCCAAATTTGATAATTTAAATTATCAATTCACATTTCAATCTAATTACAGATTCATTAAAACTCCACTTAGTTTTAATCTTCTCAAAAATCAATATCCTGTCTTTAACTAAGTCAAAGAATCAATGTCACCTAATACACGATTCACGATAAACCCAAAATCACTTTCAAATTCAATTCTAATTAAATATTATTTAATTGGTACACTTCATTAAATCTAAATAGAAAGATTTAATCTTTTCTCAACTGGGTTTAAGAACAGTGTTAATGAAGACACCATTCACGACAAACCCCTAATTACATTTGATATTAAATACAAGGCTCTGAGTTGAAAATATACCGACTTATATTCGATATCAAATTCTGAAATCAACAAATATCGTATTGGAAATAACGATATAAAATATATCTTTCAAATTTCCGCAACCATCTCTGTATAATCATGAAATCCGACATCGAAATATTCCGAAGATAATTTCGCTTCAAATCCATTCCAACTTTATATAATGGAAATTATGATTATTTTTAAAACCACTTCAAATTCAATTTATTTATTTCAAAAATAAATTGATTTTAATTCCAGTTCAAAACTAGTTCATTTCGATAAAAATCAATTTTTATCTTTTCAAATATGGAATTTTTCATCCCAGTTTTTCACAAATCATTCCTTATGATTTTACACAAATTATTGGTATTTTTAATAATTTTGTCAAGGCCCGTACAGTCGATTTCCATCAGCGGCCGTCGAACTACACTTACATCGATCTTTTCCAAATTTTATTTGGACATAATTCCAAATCCAACCGTTAGATTTCAGATTTCTAATATTCATTGAAAGCTCTTTTCGATATGAACCCAACGGTTCCGGTTTTAGGAGAATCCAACGGTCGGATCTCCCGTAATGTCCATTCGAAGTCAATGGTCGAAATTCGCGAACTGCCGCGGCGCGGCGCGTTCTATTCAGGCCATTATATATATAATATATATATATATATTATATATTTTGTCGATTTCCTTTTAAAACATATTTTATAAATTGTTTTAAATTCGTTTTCGAAACGATTTCAACTTCATATTCAATTTCGAATCGAAATTGAATATTCCACATCATCGATATACAAATGATAATATTTTCAAAGCGTTATATTTTGAAGTCACTTCTTTTTCTATATTCATTTTAAAAACGAATATAATCGATATAAATATCGCTCACGTCAAAATGGCGCATCTCTAGTCAACATGGCTTTATATATTTCAATAACTTCATTATTCTATTCAACAAATGAATATTTATTCTATTCAACACATAAATCTATATCTCTTTCAACACATGAATTTTCTCAACACATGAGCACCGTCAACACATGACTATTTTTGTTATTTAATATATTTTATAAAATTATTGTATCTATCGTTTGATTTTTAATCAGACTCCAACCGTAAAGTAGTTTCTAATCTTAAATATGATAAAGATGTAAATTTTATTGTTAAAATATTTTACTCAACACATGAATACTCTCAACACATGAGCATCGTCAACACATGACTATTTTTCTATTCAACACATGAATCTTTATTTTATAATATTCTTTATTTTTCCAATTGGAATGAGGCCCAATCAATTACCATATAATGCTAATTATATGGATTCCATACAACACATGTATATAATAGCAACGATAAATAATCAACCATCATCCAAAGTGCACCACACAACTGCATAAGCATTAAATATAAATAATTAACGCTCACACAGTCTGTCGACCAATCGATCGACATACAACTAAATAATTGGGATTAGTGTACGCCAAATATCATCCCAACACCCATGTGGGATTTCAAATCAACAAACACTGAATATTATTTGTGCAGTTGGGCAATGTGTAAAATTTATCGTCCCAATCAATATCCTTCAGATAGGTGTACATAAACAAACCTTCCGGTTTGTAAATGAATATTTGTTTATTCACACTCACGTTAAAAATTATATTTTTAACGATAATTAATTTATTTCAACACATGAATATTTGTTTTCTATTTCACATCACCATCACAAACAAATTTCACAACACATCAAATAAGCATACAAGCCGTCCATGGTCTATGGACGACGGGTGTCGGGTGCTACTAAACACCGTCTGCATCCTAGTATATATTTTTAACTAGAAATAGATTAAAAGTGAGGAGTTCTCACCAAAGCTAATCCAAACGCCACGACTCTTCATATGTAGGAAATCCTCGCCGATCGCCTTTTGTCACTTTCGTCGTCCGTATTCACTACATATAAAAATCACATTTTTATATTATCACTTCACGTATAAAAATTATGTTTTTATATCTCTCTATACATTTTATCGCTACTCTACATAGATAAAAATCGAATTTTTATTGTGCTAAGCATATGAAAACCATATTTTTAAAACAAATAAAGATCATATCGTTCTTGTATATTCTTTCATGTATATAAAAAAAATCGAATTTTTATCTTCACTAAAAATTATATTTTTTCTTTACTACACATATAAAAATTATATTTTTAACCTTTCTATAATATAAAAATTGTATTTTTAACCTTTCTATAATATAAAAATTATATTTTTAATACTCTACTATAATAAAAATTATATTTTTGATACTCTACTATAATAAAAATTATATTTTTAATACTCTACCATAATAAAAATTATATTTTTATACTCTACTATAATAAAAATTATATTTTTAATACTTTACTATAATAAAAATTATATTTTTATACTCTACTATAATAAAATTTATATTTTTATATTCGCCATCTAAACAAAAATCAATTTCTCATTCGCTACATACATTATAAAAATCACATTTTTATATATCCAAACCATATGAGTAAAAATCGCTTCTTTTCCTTTGTAAAAATCGCTTCTTTATCTTTTGTAAAAATCTATATACTTTAAATAATTTAAATAAAAACTTACATCCATTCGCAGGAGGGGTTTCTCGCCGTTGAGGAGACAATGGGGCTTCGCCGTTGGTCAGAGGCCAGGGGGAGTTTGTTTGCGCGTTAACAGGAGGTGGAGGGCTTCAGGTGGTCGCGGGAGGGTGCTGCAATTCACCGGCGTCGGCTAGGGTTTGCGGAGGGGGCGTAGGTGCGGTGGGGCCCTGCTGATGGTGTGACGGCGTCAGGGCTTGGGCGGCGCAGTCTTTGTGGAGGAAAGGGGGGTTCACGGCGTAGGCTTCAAGAGGAGAGAGGGCGCGTTCGGTTTTAGAAGGGAAGGAGAGCGAGAATGGAGAGAGGAGGAAGAAGGAGGGGGATCGGAGGCTTCGGTGGAGGTGGCCACCCTGGCCGGCATGGCGAACTGGTCGAGGGGGGAGGAGATCGATTTTTTTCCTGAATGAATGAAAAGGAGGGGGAGAAAGTAAGATGTATAAATATATATATATATATATTTAATTATTAAATTTTCTAAAAAGCAACTTTTATTTTCGACCTCCAAATGAGACCCACCGCCTGTCGTCCATAGCTAATTACCCCCATAACTAACACAATGGGATATGTATCGCAAGCCAATTCAGCTGTTCCGATCAGTTTCCATTGAATTTAAAATGTAAATCTATATATATTCAATTCAAACGCACATTTCAATTTACCGGGGCCACATACTGTCTCTAAAAATTCCCAAAAAATTATTTCTAGCTTCGTATTATCGACACGGTTCTAACAAAACTAATTTCGTACAATTCTGAGACCGTTGGAAAAATGGCCATTTTCCAGTCGATTAAAATCAACTAAAACTGGTCAAACGCGTTTTCCTTTGCCACGCTCACATATTGATTCGAAAAATTACGAAATTTGAAACCTAGAAATAACTTGACATCACGGATCCAACAAAAGTGGTTTCGTCGAAATCCGAGGTCGTTTGCAAAATTTCCATTTTTAAGGGCCAGAATTCCATAGCGTCTATTCTGAATTTTCAACTGGGCGTAACTTTTGATTCCCGCTATGAAATTTCAATTTTTCGGATTCGTTGGAAAATATTCTTCAAATAGATTATAATATTTTTGGTTTCGCTAAAATCCGATTTATTTTGCACCTGGTACATTCATTTGAAATTTGAAATCGAATTATAGAACTACTGCGCCATTTTCAATTCCTTTTATATATATATATATATATATAAATAAATATTTATACTCTAAAGACGATCTATATAAATATATACGTTCTATTTCTATTCAAATTAAATTTCTTGTCGATATTATTTAAAATAATTCATTTTAAATAATCAAATTTGCTAAAATTGCCAAAATAAAAAATTTAAATTGGCTCGGATTTTCCGGTTTGTTACAATCTCCCCCACTTAAAACTTTTCGTCCCCGAAAAGGAGCGAAGCTGAAAGTTGTTTAACTAATCAACTCAACTTCCTTTATTTTCTTTACAGCTTAAGTTCTTCAACTTTTCAGTTTCTAGGAACTTTTCAAATTCTTCAAAAATTTGGCTAACACCCTAAATTTTCGAAAAATTTCGCCATAACCTCCCCTGCACCGGGGACTTCGGGATATTTCATACAGCCTCCCATGGCCTTCTTCAATCAAAAAGAAAAAGAAAAAGCCAATCGGCACATAAAATCATCATCACCCAAACGAAACAGTAAATTATGTTAAACATGTACCTATTTGTCGGGCAAACAATTTTATTCTCTGCTCTAGCCTCCTTGCTATGACCTGTTCAATGTAAGTACATGTATATGCATGCAATTGTAATCATTTTTCAATATAGTTCAATATTCGGTTCAATTAGGCTAAATGGTTCAAAATTATCAAACAAATAAACAAACAACACAAATATCAATCAATTAGTGAATTATCGTTTCAAATTCATAATTTTGATATATATACAAAATCATGTTTTTGATGACAAATCACAACAATAAATCTATATAGTTTCGGTTCTCACACCAGTCTAATGGAAATATATAGAAATCACGCCTTCGAAACCCGAACATAAATATTAGTGATGGAGCTCCATCATCAAAATCATCTCCGAGCAACTAGAGTGTGATCCTATATCTATCCAGTATATTAAAACTTCGAATATACGTTCATGACGCGTATATGTAAAATATTTATATACTGGATTGTCCAAATTCAATACAAATAAAATATTCAAATACGTATACTTGATTTCAATTTTCAAAACAAAATTTGTTTTATTCAAAAACATACTCTTCACACCCGTTCTAGGATACTACTAATCCTATCTCTAACGAGTAATTCTAATTGGATATTACTAATCCAATATCTGATGAATTCTTTCGTATGGTTCCAATGTGTCTTGTTCTCGAGCTCTGTAAACCAAAGCTCTGATACCAACTGAGACAACCCGTAACTTCCCCGGTAAGGAAAGCCTGGATTATCTTAAGAACACGACAAAATAGAACGCAAACAGAAAAACATTTCATTGTTTATAGCAACAATTCCATCAGAATATACGAATATACAGAGTATGAAATAATATTACACACTCGATAAATATCAGAGATTATAGTAAATTACATTTAAATACATAGCAGCGGAAAAATAATACAACACACAACTGAAAGTAATACACGGATACAGAGCTTTCCGAGTATCGTTCTAGCTGTAAACCAGGATCCTGTGAATATAAATCTGCAAAACCAAAACTACTAGCTGCCCGTGTAGGAAATAGGGGCAGCCAGAGTTTAGGTTAAAACAATAAACTCCAGGTCAGTCATGTGACTGGTGTGAGAACTAAAACAATTATTTAAAATTTTACTTTAAAAGAGGGTAATTCAAGGGACCACGCCGTATAACACGGAACGAGTTTCCTCCCAAGAACACTAGTGCATATAATAAAACAGCGCAATGCTTTTTGGAAAAATGAAGCTATTAAAAAACCCAGGTCCCATCACACAATGCAACGCAAGCCGGAGGATAGGGTTTTCCCTTATAATAGCCAAACATGCTTGGAACGTTTAAAACAAATCATTTGATACTATTATAAGTGTATAGTGTCAAAAGAATTTCAATCATAAATATTAATTATAAATGGCATGGGTACCATATATCATGTCGCCATACTAGTTCTATAATTAAAACCGCAATATCACGTATTGGAAATTGGATTTCTGTCATGAGTCGAGGCAATGGGCAAGCTCCTCTCCGATTCGAGACACTCTAGCAAATGTCCTAGGACCGCACACATCAATCCTTGGATCTTCAGGGCCGGTCCTCTCTTACTTTTGAGGATTAGTTATTCCTGAACACACATTTCCCGGTCCTAACAGACCTATATCTGAGGCGCCTCGCATTCCAACAACCACACAGGTGAAAAGTATATAAATGTTAGCCAGTTTAAGCACTGACACCACCACTAGCTAGAAAGAAACGTCGCGCTCTCCCTGCAGTCACTATCCCGTTTTTGACTCATACCGAGGTGTGAGGCTCGCGAATTCACGCTATACACAAAGCTATGCCACACAGGCTGTGCTTTGATCATCAACCACAAGACTTTGCCTTTCAACAGAAGCCTTGATCATCTGCCACTTAGGCATGCCACACAGGCAATTCATTCCATGCGACTGATGTCCATCGTTATACAACCTCTAAGCTCGTACATCTCAGAGTAGGGCGTTAAGCAAGAGAATAAATTCTCCGCCGCCAAACAGATGTATATTTAATAGAGATCAATCAACACAGAATAAAATCCAATGTCAGACACACAGTCCATTTACAAATTCGTTCTGGGTCTGAACGAAACCGGAGGCACTTTCCTCGCATATCCATCGATCTCCAAGTATGTCTGGACGATCACCAACTGATTCCCTCCTCTTGGATGTACAGCCCAATCAAGATCATCAATAATCACCCAAATGATGTGAAGACTTCCGTTCTTCAACCACCGTCTTCATCTTTGACATAACGTTGAATCGGTTATTCAGAATGGGTGTAAATCCGACCTTTCCGAATAACCCGCGTATATAATAAACAAATGTTACACAAACACAACATACGCCTCATTCCAATTCAGAATATTCTTTTATTCAAAATTTCACATTCTTAGGGAAAGGTTCCCATTAATTTTATCAAAGATAAATTCTTCTAAATTTATTCTTTAATCTTCCTTTGGATATCATTTCAAACCATATTATGGTTTTCCAAACTAGTCGGGATTAGCGAACCACATCGAAGTAATTATTTATTTTATTTCCCAATCCCAACCTATTCATCCCATGGAGTAAAAATGTTACTACCCCATAACTAACACCACGGTGTTATCGGTAAATATTAATTACCATTTCACGTTCAAATCTAATTAAAGATTTAACTATTGCTTTGGAGCAAAACTGGTGATACTCCATTCTCGATCTCTTTCCAAATTTGATAATTTAAATTATCAATTCACATTTCAATCTAATTACAGATTCATTAAAACTCCACTTAGTTTTAGTCTTCTCAAAAATCAATATCCTGTCTCTAACTGGGTCAAAGAATCAGTGTCACCTAATACACGATTCACGATAAACCCAAAATCACTTTCAAGTTCAATTCCAATTAAATATTATTTAATTGGTACACTTCATTAAATCAAAATAGAAAGATTTAATCTTTTCTCAACTGGGTTTAAGAACAGTGTTAATGAAGACACCATTCACAACAAACCCCAAATCACATTTGATATTAAATACAAGGCTCTGAATAGAAAATATACCGGCTTATATTCGATATCAAATTCTGAAATCAACAAATATCATATTGGAAATGACGATATAAAATATATCTTTCAAATTTCCGCAACCATCTCTGTATAATCATGAAATCCAACATCGAAATATTCCGAAGATAATTTCGATTCAAATCCATTCCAACTTTATATATTGGAAACTATGATTATTTTTAAAACCACTTCAAATTCAATTTATTTATTTCAAAAATAAATTGATTTTAATTCCAGTTCAAAACTAGTTCATTTCGATAAAAATCAATTTTTATCTTTTCAAATATGGAATTTTTCATCCCAGTTTTTCACAAATCATTTCTTATGATTTTACACAAATTATTGTTATTTTTAATAATTTTATCAAGGCCCGAACAGTCGATTTCCATCAACGGCCATCGAACTGCACTTACAGCGACCTTTTCCAAATTTTATTTGGACATAATTCCAAATCCAACCGTTAGATTTCAGATTTCTAATATTCATTGGAAAGCTCTTTTCGATACGAACCCGATGGTTCCGGCTTTAGGAGAATCCAACGGTTGGATCTCCCGTAATGTCCATTCGAAGTCAATGGTCGAAATTCGCGAACTGCCGCGGCGCGGCGCGTTCTACTCAGGCCATTATATAATATATATATATATATTTCATCGATTTCCTTTTAAAATGTATTTTATAAATCGTTTTAAATTCGTTTTCGAAACGAATTCAACTTCATATTCAATTTCGAATCGAAATTGAATATTCCACATCATCGATATACAAATGATAATATTTTCAAAGCGTTATATTTTGAAATCACTTCCTTTTCTATATTCATTTTAAAAACGAATATAATCGATATAAATATCGCTCACGTCAAAATGGCGCATCGCTAATCAACACGGCTTTATATATTTCAACAACTTCGTTATTCTATTCAACAAATGAATATTTATTCTATTCAACACATGATTCTATATCTCTTTCAACACATGAATTTTCTCAACACATGAGCACCGTCAACACATGACTATTTTTGTTATTTAATATATTTTATAAAATTATGGTATCTATCGTTTGATTTTTAATCAGACTCCAACCGTAAAGTAGTTTCTAATCTTAAATATGATAAAGATGTAAATTTTATTGTTAAAATATTTTACTCAACACATGAGCATCGTAACACATGACTATTTTTCTATTCAACACATGAATCTTTATTTTATAATATTCTTTATTTTTCCAATTGGAATGAGGCCCAATCAATTACCATGTAATGTTATTAAATTGATTCCATACAACACATGTATATAATAGCAACGATAAATAATCAACCATCATCCAAAGTGCACCACACAACTGCATAAGCATTAAATATAAATAATTAACGCTCACACAGTCTGTCGACCAATCGATCAACATACAACTAAATATTTGGGATTAGTGTACGCCAAATATCATCACAACACCCGTGTGCAGTTTCAAATCAACAAACACTGAATATTATTTGTGTAGTTGGGCGATGTGTAAAATTTATCGTCCCAATCAATATTCTTCAAATAAGTGTACATAAACAAACCGTCCGGTTTGTAAATGAATATTTATTTATTCACACTCACGTTAAAAATTATATTTTTAACGATAATTAATTTATTTCAACACATGAATATTTGTTTTCTATTTCACATCACCGTCACAAACAAATTTCACAACACATCAAACAAGCATACAAGCCGTCTATGGTCTGTGGACGACGGGTGTCGGGTGCTACTAAACACCGTCTGCATCCTAGTATATATTTTTAACTAGAAATAGATTAAAAGTGAGGATTTCTCACCAAAGCTAATCCAAACGCCACGATTCTTCATATGTAGGAAATCCTCGCCGATCGCCTTTTGTCACTTTCGTCGTCCGTATTCACTACATATAAAAATCACATTTTTATATTATCACTTCACGTATAAAAATTATATTTTTATATCTCTCTATACATTTTTATCGCTACTCTACATAGATAAAAATCAAATTTTCATTGTGCTAAGCATATGAAAACCATATTTTTAAGACATATAAAGATCATATCGTTCATGTATATTCTTTCATGTATATAAAAAAAATCAAATTTTTATCTTCAATAAAAATTATATTTTTACTTTAATACACATATAAAAATTATATTTTTAACCTTTCTATAATATAAAAATTATATTTTTAACCTTGCTATAATATAAAAATTATATTTTTAATACTCTACTATAATAAAAATAATATTTTTAATACTCTACTATAATAAAAATTATATTTTTATACTCTACTATAATAAAAATTATATTTTTAATACTCTACTATAATAAAAATTATATTTTTATACTCTATTATAATTAAAATTATAATTTTATATTCGCTATCTAAACAAAAATCAATTTCTCATTTGCTACATACATTATAAAAATCACATTTTCATATATCCAAACCATATGAGTAAAAATCGCTTCTTTTCCTTTGTAAAAATCGCTTCTTTATCTTTTGTAAAAATCTAAATACTTTAAATAATTTAAATAAAAACTTACATCCATTCGTAGGAGGGGTTCTCGTCGTTGTGGAGAGAATGGGGCTTCACTGTTGGTCAGAGGCCAGGGGGAGTTTGTTTGCACGTTAACAGGAGGTGGAGGGCTTCAGGTGGTCGCGGGAGGGTGCTGCAATTCGCCGGCGTCGGCTAGGGTTTGCGGAGGGGGCGTAGGTGCGGTAGGGCCCTACTGATGGTGCGACGGCGTCAGGGCTTGGGCGGCGCAGTCTTTGTGGAGGAAAGGGGGGTTTCACAGCGTAGGCTTCAAGAGGAGAGAGGGCGTGTTCGGTTTTTGAAGGGAGGGAAAGCGAGTATGGAGAGAGGAGGAAGAAGGAGGGGAATCGGAGGCTTCGGTGGCGGCGGCCACCCTGGGCGGTGCGCCTATCTGGTCGAGGGGGGGAGATCGATTTTTCTTTTTTTTCTTCTGAATGAATGAAAAGGAGGGGGAGAAAGGAAGATGTGTATATATTTATATATATTTAGTTATTAAATTTTCTAAAAAGCAACTTTTATTTTCGACCTCTAAACGAGACCCACCGCCTGTCGTCCATAGCTAATTACCCCCATAACTAACACAATGGGATATGTATCACAAGACAATTCAGCTATTTCGATCAGTTTCCGTTGAATTTAAAATGTAAATCTATACACATTCAATTCAAATGCACCGAGGCCACATACTGTCTCTAAAAATTCCCAAAAAATTATTTCTAGCTTTGTATTGACGACACGGTTCTAATAAAACTAATTTCGTCGAATTCTGAGACCGTTAGAAAAATGGCCATTTTCCAGTCGATTAAAATCAACTAAAACTGGTCAAACGCGTTTTCCTTTGCCACGCTCACAAATTGATTCGAAAAATTACGAAATTTGAAACCTAGAAATAAATTGACATCACGGATCCAACAAAAGTTGTTTCGTCGAAAACCGAGGTCGTTTGCAAAATTTCCATTTTTAAGGGCCAGAATTCCATAGCGACTATTCTGAATTTTCAACTGGACGTAACTTTTGATTCCCGCTATGAAATTTCAATTTTTCGGGTTTCGTTGGAAAGATATTCTCAAATAGATTCTAATATTTTTTGTTTCGCTAAAATCCGGTTTATTTTGCACCCGGTACATTCATTTGAAATTTGAAATCGAATTATCGAACTACCGCGCCATTTTCAATTCTTTTTTTATATATAAATAAATATTTATATTCTGACGATGATCTATATGAATATATACGTTCTATTTCTATTCAAATTAAATTTCTCGTCGATATTATTTAAAATAATTCATTTTAAATAATCAAATTCGCTAAAATTGCCAAAATAAAAATTTTAAATTGGCTCGGACTTTGCGGGTTGTTACAATAAGTATATTTCTAGATCTAGTTTTAACAACCTTTGTTCAACCCAACATTAGGTAGGGCGATGAAAAATGACATCAAGCAGCAAAAAAAGCTTCAGATCTAGGCCACATCAGACACTATATCCATGAACAACACCAAAAAAGTGAGTATCTAAAGGAACACAATAAGAATCAAAGGCAACCATCACCATTCATGTATATCTCAGATTGAATTTAAGCACATGCAGTAATATTACCATACATCTACTGGCAGAATCTCAAGCTTTGCTTCATGCAATTCTCTAATTGAACCAAAAATCAAGCATTGCATTCCTCCTTGTAATCACCTCAGCTGCCCAACTCTTTCCCATTTCAGTCTAAAATTTACCTACAAGAAATATTCATTTTATTTTTAATGAAAATTTTATCATTTTCTCATGTAATGTATAATTTGTAAAACCTGCTATGGAAAAAAAATCATCCAAGACCAACCCATGTTCTGTAAAATGTAAAAGATACAATCAGAAAATGGTTTGATATTTTAAACTATGGAATAGGATGGAAATTATAAATGTACTGTGGTGAGAACCATCATGAAGGCATATCAATATCATACTCTAAAGCCTACATAATTATTTCCACTTGAATATTTGGTCAATAATCAGCATTTTGTGAGCAAACATATCCAACAAAGCGCATAAATGGCCATTTATTGGCTAGTGATGTATGTGAATGTTCATATCTCTTAATTCGACTTCATATTCAAAAACGCCCATATTCACATTTGTGAGCATGCAAAATATTGACCATGACAGTAGGGATTTAAGTGAATATCTATATATTTCTTCAACACAACAAACAAGAAGATAGTAATTTTATCTTAAAACATACAACTGTCCATTGTCTATCAATCTAGACATATGAAATTGAATCCTGTAGGCATCACTTAACAAGTTAAAAATGTTCCTTGCTTTCCTTTTGATAAAATACAAGTTATTTGTGCTATTGATTTATATTTTTATTGTGATTGCAGAACCCCTTCCAAACAATAACATTGCACAAGTTAGTTAGAAATTTTCAAAAAAAAAATTACATATGTTTGAAAAGAAATCAGATGTTGCTATTACTTCCAGTACTGCAATAATCAAATCTAACATTTACTGCTAGCTGAATTAAAAGAAATTACTGGACTCTAACATACTCTGAAATAAATAAAAAATTACTAGAATTTGGCATATTGACCAATGCATCCTAAAATCAATCCAGTAAAACTTAACCAACAACAAACCAAGATTGAAACTTTACATAACTATGAAATCCATTATGGATTAAACAGTGGATGATTAATAGAATGAAAACCCGAAACATTTGTCAGTTCCAAATCTAGCTGTTACTACTATTTCATTACAGACTAAACATAAGATAACTAAAAATCATAAATAAAATGTTATTTCCAAATTTAGTAGTTGGTGAGCTTTGTTACGGCCTGTGCACCTTTAGACACAACTCATTTGGCAAGCTCGACAGACATAATAAGATGAACCGAGGACTAAATCTCGCGATAACTGATTGTTGGTTTCTTATTATCCCTAGCCAATCAGAAGATTCTTTATCAAGCTTCTCGAAAATATCATTGATTGTATTCATTGCTGTAACGTTTTTGCTTGAGATTCTAATACTAGGATGCACTTTTTTCAGCAACTGAAAATGTAAATTCTGTAGATTTCTACAGGTTTCGCTTACCTCTTGTTCTTCTTGTCAGTGGTTTGGCTCTTGGCTTCTTGCAGGTTAAGGTTTTCTTGACGCTGTTTGATTTTCTTCTTCAAGCTTCCCTGCGGCCGTCGTCTACTCGATGGATTTCTTTTAAGCTTTTGGACCATGGCGAAAATTAGGGTTTAAGAAAAAGGGTTGGATCTGAGAAATTAGGGAAGAATGTAGTGCGAGAAAGGAACGCGTGTGAAAAGGAAAGCGATAGCGAAGGGGTTGGTATCTAGAAGGACGGAGAAAGGTAATCAGGTTTAGGGTTAAGGGCATGACGGCTGCTGAAGATGTTGTGCGAGAGGAACTTTACTGTGGTGGGATTGGGAATTTAGGGCTGCATAGGCCAGAGTTGAAAATAAAAAATGAACGGCTAGCAGGAAACAAAAATTTAGATGAATTAGGAGCGCAGGAACGTTGTAATTATTAGTAGAAAATTTATTTCTAAATCTAAGGAAAGCTTCTAAATTCACTTTCCATTAATTATTTTATATACATTCGTTATTATAAATTAATTATTAAATATAATCTTAGTTATTAATCTCTTCTTCTTAATTATTAATCTCTGCTTCTTAACTATTAATAGCAATCATTGATTATTCATGATTAGCATTAATTATTATATTTTAATTATTAATTATTTAGTAGTAATTATGTAATATTAACTATATTTTTTAATTATTCTTCTTAATTGCTAAGTATTAAATATTACGGATTGATTATTAATTATTACTTCTTAATTGATTATTAATAGTAATTATTAGTTATTAATTATAAATAATCAATATAAATGTATTAAATATTAATTATTATTTGTTAGTTATATTAAAATATAGTCATATTTTACAATAGTCAAAAAATAAATGTTGTGATAGGCATTTATTATAACTGTCAAAATAACACAGTTGTTAAAAATAAGTTTATTACAACTTTTCTGGAAAAAAGTTGTAAAAAACATTTATTACAATAGTGCTTTTACCACCGTTGTAAAATTAAAGTTGTAATATGGTGTTTTTGTTGTAGTGATTGTATGAACTTAAATTTAAGTTGGGGGTTAAGTAAACATGGTTAACGGGTGGGTTAAGTAAATCTGAAGTGGGGATGGATAATATTCAAATATAGGCCCACAAACTTAACTCGTTAAGTATATTTAATTAAAGACACCTAGTGGTATACATAATTGGTGGAAATTATAAAGTTATGTAATTAAAGACACCTTTTAGGGTAAACATAACTTGTAGAACTGATAGGGTTATGTAATTAAAGACACCTACAGGTAAGCATAACCGGTTGGAAGATTAGGGGTTATGTATTAAAGACACTTATAGGTTAGCATAACCGGTAAACATAAACAAGGCAGTGTAATTAAAGACACCTAGTGTTATACATAGTTAGTGAAAACCTAGTGGGGGATACAAGACAAGGGGAGAGCTCGTATCATATTGTGTGGGACTCATTTCAGTCAGTAACCCGGAGTATGTATCAAACAAAGTAATCCGTACTAGGAGGAGAAGGGACACGCTTACTGACCGATTATAAGAGATGCAAAAGTGATGGACAGTGTGAGTGGCGCAAACCGACCGGGCCTTGTGTGTGCATGGGCCGGACAGAAGGGGATAAGATGACCGTGACACCTGTAGATATGGTTGTGCACATTATTACGATGATGGGTTGCCACTTTAGGAAGTGATACCTCCTACTGTAGGACCAACACAAGGTATCTACGAGGGTTAGGGAGCCGATCGATCAAGGTAGTAGTTTAGATACATTTGGACGTATACCTAAGTCTACCACCTTATAGTTGAAGGGATCATCTCTTTCTGGATATACTAGTAACTGTGCAGAGTAATCATTAGAGAAGTGTAAACTCCTTATCCTGTCTACCTTGTCACACCTGCCATTTATGTAGTGATCCGCCTTATCCACTTTATATGCCTATCAAGTTACTTTTATTTATTTACTGGCTAAAAGTAACTAGACTCGACAGACTTTATATCTGACCCTTTTGTTTCTCCTTCTTTCTTCCGTCCCCCCCCCCCCAAGGTTCTCAGGGAGGGAACACCCCGGCTTAGTCAGGATTCAGATATCACCTTGCTAGGAGCTACTTCTGAAGTATGGCTCAAGTTCTTTTCTGTACTATGGCTTAACTCTTTCAATTGGGGAATTATGTTTTTATATTCTTATGTGCTCTGATGATGCAAGACAAAAGCTATTTTATTGTAATGGTTTTTGCGACTTATGGTATTTTAATTTATGTTGAAATAAAAATTTAAATTTCCGCTGCTATCTTATTTGTATCCGTCTTGTAATTATTCTGTGTCTGTTTACCTATAACGCTTCACGGAACTTAATGCACTCCCTTAGTGAGTGATATTAATGGATGTGGGGTGTCACACTTGGTACCCGAGCTGAAGGTTACCAGAGTAGATAAAAAAATTTGAAAATTATTTTCAAAAGGGTTTTAAAAGAAAGCATTTTCATAAAGAAAAGTCTATTTTGAAAAACATTCCCCAAAAAGCCATATGTAGTTTCCTTCGGTCCTTTATCTAAATTTCTTCCTTTCTCCTTTTTTCAGCATGTCTGGGGAACAAAACATCCTTAATATCCTAGAGGGCATCACTATACCTGGGTGGTTCCATAGGTATTTGGAGGCCATAGCACCGACGAAGGCCAAAGAGACGTTCCTCCTCTAGCTGCACCAGTCATTCCTCCTCCTCCCCCTAAGAGCAGATAACTTCGCCAAGATCTGCAAAGACTTCCTTGCTATGGGAGGGAAGCCATTCCATGGGAAAGAGGCATTCGTAGAAGCTCGGAATTGGCTTAAGGAGACTGAGGACTTATTCGTAATCTTTGAAGTGGAGGACCGAAGAAAGATTCAGCTAGTTGCTTGGCTATTGAATGATGAAGCCTCATTTTGGTGGGAAGTCACCCAAGCTAGACGTCGGTGGAAACTTGGGAAGATTTTAAACAGAGGCTCAAAATGAAATTTCTTTCCCAAGCTGAAAGCATCATGTAGATGGAGAGATTCTTAGCACTCAAACAAGGAAACTTGACGGTGAAAGAGTATGTGAATAAATTCAACCAGCCAGTAAGGTTCTGCTTAGAGTTGGTGGATACGCCGCACAAAAAGGCTTTGTGGTATGCTAAAGGGCTGAATGAACCCCTTCATCGGTTAGCCATGTCCCATATTCCAATGGGGGACACTTTTGAAAAACCTGTCGATATGTGAGGAGGACAAGGGAGAGAAGAAGGAGGTAAAGGTTGAGGGGACATCGCAAAATATGAAGGTATGGCCCAAGAAGGGGCAGCAGCAACAACAGCAACAAAAACAGCAGCAAAAGAAAGGAGGGCAAAATGATAAAGGCAAGGATAAGAGAAAATGTTATCATTATGGGAAGGAAGGTCATCTGGTGGAAGACTTTAAGCGAAAGAAAAATTCTTGCTACCACTTTGGAGAGGTTGGACACTTTGCTAAAGAGTGCCCGAAGAAACGAGGATCACAGGGACAAAGTCAAAGGGCAGGAAATTCTGGAGGGCAGGTGCATGCTCTCACGACCAGTGCTTCTGATAGAGGTAGAAAAATTTCTGTGGAAGGTTTAATTTCTCTTTCAAACCATCCTATTAGAACACTTTTTGATTCTGGTGCCTTACATTCGTTTATATCAAGTTCTATAGTTGAATCTCTGCACTTAATTAGTAGTAAGGTAATAGATCCTGCAGTTGTTTCAAACCCCATTGGTAGTTCAGCTCTTTTATCTATGACTTGTCATTGTTTGAAAATATGTGTGTTAGGTATCGAATTTGAATGCGATGCGTATGTGTTCGGATTTATGGGCTATGTGTTGATTCTAGGAATGGATTGGCTTACCATGTATGGTGCCATTTTGGATTGTGAGAAGAGGGTTGTTCGGCTTCTGACTTATCATGGGAGAACCCTCGAGATTTCGTGTGACCCACAAGGGTCGGTTATGCTTAGTTTCCTAGAGTCTCTTGATGCATCTATCGACAATCTATAATCTGTTCCAGTAGTCTGGGATTTTCCCGATGTTTTTGATGAGGTTCGGGGTTTACCTCCAAGGCGTGAGATCGACTTTCGTATATATCTAGTGGACAATGGAAAGCCAGTTGCATTACTAGTGCTCTGCATGGCTCCAAGGGAAAGGAGGGAGCTGAGTAAGCAAGTAGGGGAGCTACTTGAGAAAGGGTTTATCAGGCGAAGCATATCTAAATGGGGTGCTCCAGTAGTATTCGCAACTAAGGCAGATAGTTTGCATCGTTTGTGTGTTGATTATTAGGAGCTGAATAAACTCACTAAGAAGAATAGGCACCCGCTTCCGAGGATTGATGATTTATTTGATCAGCTTGTTGGTGCCTCGGCATTTTCTTAGTTAGACTTGGCCACGGAGTTCCATCAATTGAGGGTGGCTGAGGACAACATAGATAAGACTGCCTTTAGGACTCTGGACGGTTTCTTTGAATGGCTAGTTATGCCTTTTGGGTTGACGAATGCACCCGCCTATTTTATTGATCTGATGAATAGGGTGTTTCCGGAGTTCCTAAATAAATTTGTTGTAGTCTTTGTCGATGATATCTTTATCTTCTCCAAGAGCGAAGAAGAGCATGCCCATCATTTGAGAGAAGTTTCGAAAACTCTCTGTGACCATCAACTTAAAGCAAAATTCTCCAAATGCCATTTTTGGAGAAAAGATGTGAGATTCTTAGGGCATGTGGTCTCCAAAGAAGGGATAGCTATAGATCACGCGAAGGTGGTTGCAGTGCAAGATTGGCAGGCTCCTAAAAATGTAATCGAGGTGAGAAGCTTTCTTGGGTTAGCAGGTTACTATAGGAAGTTCATTAAGGACTTCGCAAAGATATCAGCCCCACTCACTAGGCTGACGAAGAAGAACTTGGCATTCTCATGGGATATAGACTATGACATTGCTTTCCAACGACTGAAGAAGGCTCTGACAACAGCCCCAGTCTTGACTTTACCTAACGGGAATAAAGTGTTTACCGTTTACACTTATGCATACGGTACAGGGCTTGGTGCGGTTCTAATGCAAGAAGGTAAAGAACTACCCCACCCATGATCTAGAGCTAGCTGCCATTGTGTTTGCATTAAAGATGTGGTGTCATTATTTACTTAGAGAGAAATTCGAGTTATACAAAGATCATAAATCTCTCAAGTATTTATTCTTGCAGAAGGATCTCAATTTTGAGGCAATAGCGGTGGATGGAGTTCTTATCTTCATATGATTTTGAGATTGCTTATACCCTTGGTAAGGGTAATGTGGTGGCAGACACACTAAGTAGGCAGAGATTGGCCCTGAGTCCTCTGTTTGTGGAGAGAAAGAACTTGGAGTTCATATTAACATTTGATTTTAGACCCTCCATCAAGATTTTTCCTGATTTGTTTGCATACTTGGAGATATGACCAACTCTTATGGACCAGATAGGAGCTTCGCAGCAAGATAACCCACAGATTCTAGATATCATGGATAAGCTCAGAAGAGGGGAGACTTCTAGTTACCTCAGCAGATATGCCATATATGAAAAGGGGTGGTTGCGACGAGATGGAAGGCTTTGTGTTCCTCAAACTGGAAGCTTGATAAAGGTGGTCCTAGAAAAAGCCCACCATTCTAAGATGACCATTCATCCAGGCAGTGATAAGATGTACAAGGACATGAAGAGGGTTTTCTTTTGGGTTGGGATGAAGAAAGATGTGGCCGAATTTGTTTCTCAATGTTTAGTTTGCCAGCAAGTCAAAGCTGTGCAAAGAAGCCTGGTGGTTTACTTCATCCTTTGGAGATTCCTCAGTGGAAATGGGAGAGCATCTCTATGGATTTCATAGATGGTTTGACTAAATCGAAGAAAGGCAACACCAGTATCTGGGTTATGTTAGATAGACTCACTAAGAGCACTCACTTTATTCCAGTTAAGAGTAAGAGGACGACATCATGGTTAGCAGCAATTTATGTCTGAGAGATAGTTCGTCTTCATGGAGTTCCTTCCAGAATCGTGAGCGGTCGTGACCCCATCTTCACCAGCGAATTTTGGAGGAGCTTGCAAGAAGCATTAGGTACACAGTTGCGTTTGAGCACCGCTTATCATCCTCAGACTGATGGGCAAAGGGAGAGGGTGAACAGAATTCTAGAAGATTTTTTAAGGCTGTGTATCCTAGACTTTGGAGGGACTTGGGAAGAGCTTCTTCCTTTAGTAGAGTTTTCCTGTAACAACAGCTATCAGGCCAGCATCGGCATGTCACCCATCGAATCATTATACGGACGACCCTGTAGATCACCAACTTGTTGGTGGGAATCTACAGAAAGATTACTACTTGGACCAGATATGGTTAGAGAAACGTCCGAAAAGATAGACCTTATTCGATGGTGGATGAAGACAGCTCAAGATAGGCAGAAATCCTATGCATACAAGAGAGGGACTGACCTCAAATTTGAAGTAGGAGACTTGGTTTTTATCAAAGTGTCACCTTTGAGGAATGTGGTTCGCTTCAGATCGGTAGGGGAGTTGGCACCTAGGTTTGTGGGACTATTTCCCATAACCGAGAGGATTAGCCAAATGGCCTATAGAGTAAAGCTTCCTAAAAATCTATCTTGTGTTCATGATGTTTTCCATGTTTCTCATCTGCGGAAGTGCTTGCATGACACCGCAAAAGTTGTGGAGCCGAGTATATTGGAAGAGGTAGAAGTGGAATGGGAGGCGGCAGTCAGGCGAGTTACTTCCCGTATTCTTAGATCAGAAGTTAAGAAGCTACGCAATAAGGAGCTCTAGTCGCTAAAGGTTCAATGGGGAGATAACCCAGAGGATGCGACTTGGGAGACCTAAGACAAGGTTCATGCTTCGTACCCTTTTCTCTTTGAGGTTATGTTCTTAACTCCTTTTTCCAAAGCTTTATCAGTACTTGTTTCTATTCATTTGAGTATATCTTATCCATAGCATTTTTCGACCTTAGATAGGAATCCTATGGATGTAAACATGTGTTTGAAACATGTTATGTTTGATAGATGCAAGTGGATGCAAGTGTTTTGCTAGTGATTGCCTATGGATGCATATACACACACATTAGGCACTAAGATCGGCTCAGTCACTCTCATACTGCATATGGATGTGTGTGTATTTTCTTTTCTTTTATGGATGGAAATGGATAAACTAGCATATGGATGTTGCATTTGGATGAATAGTGTGCACACATGTAGAGCTTATATGTTACAATAGGCTTATTTGCATACATATTGGATTCATGGCACTAACATGCATTGCATTAAGGAGGTCAACTGAATCAGTAGACTGCCTGATCTTCGCATTAGTGTTGGGACATATACACACACCTTTGCATATATTCATAAAAGCATTAGAAATCCTAAAGGAAAATGGATGCCAGTGATTGATGGATGAGTAGATGGATGATGGATGGTAGGATATGCATTCTTCTCAACTTGGAGATTTCAAGGACGAAATCCTTTAAGTAAGGGGAATGTAACACCCCGTAATTTTGTTAACATTAAAGAGGATAAATTAAAGAATAATTAATTTAATATTAAGAATTAAGGGAAAGTGATTACGTCATTACGTCCATCTCGAAATTCTAGTCGGGATAGACACCTAGTTTGCGTAAAACGGATAACATATAAAGAAGTTATGAACGATAAAAAGTTGAAAATCAAAACTGGGTATAACTGGCGCGCCAAGGCAATTTTGCACTGGCGCACCAGTAAAGTGCGCCCAGAATAGTTCTTGGGTACTCGGGCCTTTTCCCAAAGCAGGAGCCGACCCGCAACCTGATTGACCCTAGGGCTTATGTGGCAGTCGGTTCCAGATGGTTTTGCAGTTATAAATATATGGCCATTTCACATATTTCTTCATTAGAAGTCATGGAGGCCAAACTCTGCCGGAGTCTGAACTGAACTAGGGTCTCTCGTCTTCTTCTATCAACTAAAGCATGTCAAATTCTGAGATTCAAGCATAGACTCAGTGCCAACCTTTTTTCTATCATCTTAGCAATCCAATCACAGTGAGATCTAGTTGCTTTTAGGTTTAGATAAATAATAGAGAATCATGTAAGACTGTGATTTGGACGTTGTGAACCTTGAATCTATGTTATTGTTATATCGAATGCTATGTCATGATAGATCTATTTCTCTAGATCCGATTCAATTATGATTGTTCTGCTATGTTATTATTGTGGATCTTGGTTTGTAACTATAATATGGTTAATGTAGACCTGTTAATTTGGACAGTTATATCATTGGATATATCTAATCATTCATGTAAATCATGAACATATGTCACCTTGAATTGGTTAGGATTGGATCTAAACCTTTATCTTAATTGTAACTTTTATGATATGCTATGATGCGGATGTGTTTAGATATATTTCTAAACTAGTAGATCTATTTTATGTGATCTAAATGGTCACTATATGTTATCATGTTAGACCTATTTATGCGATCTAAATTGTCATCTTATGTTATCATGTTAGATCTATTTTATGTGATCTAAATTGTCACCTTATGTTATCATGTTAGATCTATTTTATGTGATCTAAATTGTCACCTTATGATATCATGTTAGATCTATTTTATGTGATCTAAATTGTCACCTTATGATATCATGTTAGATCTATTTTATGTGATTTAAATTTTCACCTTATGTTATCATGTTAGATTTATTTTATGTGATCTAAATTGTCACCTTATGTTATCATATTAGATCTATTTTATGTGATCTAAATTATCACCTTGTTATGATGACAATTTCATGTCCATGCCAGTATGTATGTTCACCTTATTATAATACAAGTTTATGTTTATGCCAAGATGATCATTTTAGTTATATTCCCATTATTTTCCCTTTTATCTCTTATGACTAGGCTATTATCTAGCCTAGGCGTGTTGCCAATTTTGTGAGGGCGCTAGTTAAGGAACGAGGGAAAAAGGGTTAAAAATGGCTTAATTTGAATATGAACATTTTTGGACGTGTAATTCAAATTATTGGGTAAAATAGGTATTGACACCTATAAAAGGAAAGGATTAATTAATTGGTTAATTAATAAAAATGGAATGTCTAGTAATTACAATTAGGAATTGTAATTGTAATTGTACTTATGACACGATCTTAGGTTGCATTAGTGGTGGAAGTTTGCCCGGGCCCGACCGGCATATCCAGCAGCCACTAATGGTGAACCTAATGTGGGAGGTCTGAGTATGTAAATACGAATCGGGCTATGACACGAGGTTAGGCCCAACTGTGGAATAAGTCTGCCCGGATCCGACCGGCATATCCAGCATCCACATGTTGTAGGCCTAATGTGGGAGGTCTGACCCATTATGAAACCATAAATGGACATGGTAAAGAATTGGACTACTTAACCTAAGTTAATCCATATGGATTGTATGAACTTAAATTTAAGTTGGGGGTTAAGTAAACATGGTTGAGGGGTGGGTTAAGTAAATCGGAAGAGGGGATGGGTAATATTCACATATAGGCCCACAAACATAACCCGTTAGGGTTATGTAATTAAAGATACCTAGTGGTATATATAATCGGTGGAAATAATAAAGTTATGTAATTAAAGACACCTTTTAGGGTAAACATAACTTGTAGAAGTGATAGGGTTATGTAATTAAAGACACCTATAGGTAAGCAAAACCGGTTGGAAGATTAGGGGTTATGTATTAAAGACACCTGTAGGTAAGCATAACGGGTAGATATAAACAAGGCTATGTAATTAAAGACACCTAGTGGTATACATAGTCAGTAAAAACCTAGTAAGGGATACAAGACAAGGGGAGAGCTTGTATCATATTGTGTGGGACCCATTTCAGTCAGTAACTTGGAGTAGGTATCAGACAAAGTAACCCATACTAGGTGGAGAAGGGGCACGCTTAATGACTGATTGTAAGAAATCCAAACGTGACGGACGGTGTGCGCGGCACAAACCGACCAGGCCTTGTGCGTGCGTGGGCCGGGCCGTGACACCTGTAGATATGGTTGTGCACATTATTACGATGAGGGGTTGCCACTTTAGGAAGTGATACCTCCTACTGCAGGACCAACACAAGGTATCTACGAGGGTTAGGGTGCCGATCGATCAGGGTAGTAGTTAGGATACATTTGGACGTATACCTAAGTCTACCACCTTATAGTTGAAGGGGTTATCTCTTTCTGGATATACTAGTAACAGTGCAGAGTGATCATTAGAGAAGTGTAAACACCTTATCCTGTCTACCTTGTCACACCTACCATTTATGTAGTGATCTCCCTTATCCGCTTTATATGCTTATCATGTTACTTTTATTTGTTTACTGGCTAAAAGTAATTAGACTCGCCAGACTTTATTTATGACCCTTTTGTTTCTCCTTCTTTCTTCCGTTCCCCTCCCCCAAGGTTCTCTGGGAGGAAACACCCAGGCTTAGTTAGGATTCAGATATCACCTTGCTAGGAGCTACTTCAGAAGTATGGCTCAAGTTATTGTCTCTACTATGGCTTAACTCTTTCAATTGGGGAACTATGTTTTTATATTCTTATGTACTCTGATGATGTAAGACAGAAGCTGTTTTATTGTAATGGTTTTGTGACTTATGGTATTATGGACCACCGTATTTTAATTTATGTTGAAATAGAAATTTAAATTTCCGCTGCTATATTATTTATATCTGTCTTGTAATTATTCTGTGTCTGTTTACCTATTACGCTTCACGGAACTTAATGCATTACCTTAATGAGTGACATTAACGGATGTGGGGTGTCACAATTATATATTGACAAAATCAAACATCTATTTTGTTATTTAAATATATATATATTAAAAATTATATTTAAAATTATATTTAAAATTAATTCCAAATTCATACTTAAACCATATTAAATTCATTTTATATTCAAAAATTCTAGTTTTTATACCCAAAAATCTAGTTTTAAATTGACCAAAAATTCCGGATTGTTACAATAAGACCACCTTTATTTTTAAAAGTATAGTAAATAAATTGGAAATCAAGCTGATAAGAACATAATTCCCAAATATTTGGTTCCCTTCATATCCAAATTGTGCCATTACCCCTTGACTATTATTATGAATACGATTCCAGTTATATAGTTTCTTCAAGTGAAATCTAGTAATTCTAGAATTATTCAATTTATGTTCTGATAGTCCGAAAATTTCTGTCTTGTTACAGTTACTTAAATTGGATGGATCCAACTTCCTTTCTGGGTAGTTGAGTCCCATAACACTCCAAGCAATTATCGTATTATATAAATATAAATAAAGGAAACAGAGTACTTCAGTTATCACTGTAAGTACTTTCATCCTCTCTAATACCCATCATGCTTCCTCTTTTCTTGCATTGCTTATTGTCTATTATGCCAAGTTGATCATTCCATTTTTCATTTCTAGAAATATATTTGCTCCTGAATTCACAATTGTTTGCACCTTATATAGATTGGAGATATTAAAGTCATTGAGCTTCTTTATCTTGCTTTTTTTCTTCCATGTTTTGTTTGCAGAGTTGCTAGCAGAAGAGAAGCAATTAGCAGCCTTCTGGATTGTCATTTCAGAAATGGTTTTATAAGATCAAGGAGCTAATCCTTTAGACAGCAATGTTGGATTAGTATTTTCTGCGCTGAAACCAAGATCTGGCATTTGATTATTTTTTGTATTGCCTTTATCAATATTCATATCATTTGTAATTGTAAATAAACTTGGGTTATCCGTGAGGATGGATGGCTCAAGGATCAATTCTGTAATTTCCTATCGATTATCAATATTTCCTACAATTTTATCCAAATTTGAAACCACATTAGGAATTGTATGGATACCATTCCCATTGTCGGGATCAGAGGAAAGCTGGGCTGGTAGAAACTTGTTAGTATATGCAGTTTAAGGATTAAGGATGTCTTGATTCGTACTATCCTTAGCCGGAATTGTTTAAGAAACATCTTCAATTTTTTGAATTGTTTCCGAGACCTGTCCTTGAGCATTTTCAGTTGAACAGATAACATCTTCAGTAGAATGAAAGAAGAACTTGTGTTTGATCGGTTGAGTAACTTTTTTTTTGAGCAAACGGATATGTAGCCCGGGGCTACACAGCCGGTTAATTAATAGATAATAGTAGTTATCCAACTGACAAACCCAGTTGGTGGTCCAAAAAACAACCATTACCACAAAGTTTAAGATACATCATACAACACACGTAGAGCATATTACGAATACAACTACAAAAGCATGCAGATCAAACTGTTAACCATCATAATTATACAAATACTACGCTGAGAAATAAAGAGGCATCATCAGTCATCACAAAAGCTCCATGCTAGACGCTGTATCATTGCTATCAACAGAAGTAGCTGGAGAAGTGGCCACCGGCAGTGCAAACCTGAATATAGTAGCATGATTGACTCCAGAACCTGACCAGGACGAAAAAATATGAATGATGTGATGACAGATAGACATGATCGAACTAGCTTTGTTATTAAAAATCCTTGCATTTCTTTCTTTCCATATACACCAACTATAAACAGCCAGGAAGATATCAAGTACTGGACAAGAATCAGATTCCCAATGGTCAAAGAAAGAAGAAATGATGGGGATGAAACCAATTAAATGGGTACTTGCTGCAGCCCAAATTGGGTAGGTATAGTCACAGGAAAAGAAGAGATGATGAATGGATTCAGCATGAGAATTACAGAAAGGGCAGTTGGGGTCAGGAACCACATTGCATTTGAAGAGCTTCTCTCTTGTATTGACCTTTTCATGAATCAAACACCATTGGAAGAAGATAATTCTTGGAGCCAGCTTGCATTTCCAAAGTCTTGAGAATTTAAACAATCTACCAGAAAAATTCAGGTACTTGTAACATGAAGAAACATAAAAGCCTCTAGATGGAGAGAGAACCCAAACAAAATGATCATCCAAGTTATTTAGCTGAGTGTTGCTAATGAGAGCAAAGATATTTAGCAACTGAAAAAGAATACTCCGATCAAAAAGCGAACCTGGAACTAAGCTAACATAATCATCGTTAAAAGCATCAGCAACAGAAAGCGAAGGGTAAGACTGAAGAGAAAAGAGTGAAGAAAAGGTAAGAGAGAGAGGTAACTGACCAAGCCAAATATCGTGCCAAAATAAACAGGATGAACCACCCCCCAAAGAGACATGAAACAGAAATTTAATACGAGGAAGACAAGATAGAATCCCATGCAAGAAGGGAGAGATTCTAGAGGAAGGACGATGATGCAAAACAAGATGAGGGTTTGAAGAAAAGTAGCAAGCTAAAATCCAATTTTTCCAAATGAAATTTCCAGGGCTTAGGAGTCTCCAAACCCATTTGGCCAACAAAGCAATGTTAAAGTGGTGAAGGTCAAGAACACCAAGCCCCCCTTGATCAGAGTGCAGGCATACCGTCCTCCAGTTAATTAATTTCTTGATGTTATGACCATTCCAAAGAAATGAACTTCGAATTGAATCAATCTTACAAATTACCCATTTGGGGAGTTTATGAATAGACATCCAATATGTAGGGATAGCGGAAAGCACAGATTTAACTAAAATTACACGGCCCATAGATGATAATGAATTTGCTTTCCAAGCCGCTAATCTAGTTTCAATCTTATTGATAAGGCGAAGCCAATCATTTTTATGAAGCTTAGAGGGTCTGAGAGGTAAACCAAGGTAGGTCATTGGGAATTTTGCTACCTCGCAGTTGAGAGTAGAAGAAATCAAATCACCAAGATGATCTGACTTACCAAGCATGTAAATAACACTTTTATTAAAATTAATGGAAAGACCAGATATCAGCTCGAATACATATAACAGGATTTTGAGGCACTGGATATGGTAAGGCTCAGGGGAAGAGAAAATAATAGTATCATCTGCAAATTGTAAATTGTTGATGCATAGGGGAGTATTTGGGAGAGAAATACCAGCCAAGTAACCATGTGAAGAAGCTTGTTTAACCATTTGATTAAACACATCAGCAACAAGCACAAAAATCAAAGGGGAAAGAGGATCGCCTTGTCTAAGCCCACATTTAGGTTTGAAAAGGTTTCCAGAAGCACCATTTACTGAAATGTATGAGCAGCATGAATTAAGTATATTATCAATCCATGAACACCATTTATCTAAAAAACCCCTGTGTTTAAAAACATCCATGATAAAGGGCCAACTTACTGAATCAAATGCTTTGGAAAAATCCATCTTAAGTAAAACACCAGGGTAGATGAGTGATGACAGAAGGAGATTATTTCCTGAGTTGCAGCGATACAGTCATGAATGTTCCTCCCCAAAATGAAAGCAGATTGTTCTGGTCCAACAAGCGTGGCAATAATAGATTGAAGACGATTAGCCAACACCTTTGTGATGATTTTAAAAGTAGTATTTAGCAGGCTAATGGGACGGAAAGAAGATAAAGTGTTGGCCCCCGAGTGTTTGGGAATGAGGATAATATTGGCATAATTTAGTCTGGCAACTGAAGAAGGGTCGTTATAAAATTCGTTGCACATGTCAATTATATCAAATTTGACCAAGGCCCAAAAATGCTTAAAGAAAACTGGGCCGAACCCATCAGGACCGGGGGCCTTATCATCCGACATATCCTTCAATGCAGCCCAAATTTCTGATTCAGAGAAAGGATGGTCAATGTGAATAGGCGCAGGGTTTGGATAAAGAAGATGCCATTCAACATCAGGTGAATTTGAGTGTGAACGACCAAGCTGAGATCGAAAGAAATCAGAAAAGAGAGAGAGGATGACATTTTGATCAGAGAAAGAGTGGCCATCTTTAATTATTTCCGAGATGAATGTTGATCTCCGTCTGCCATTAGCCATCCGGTGAAAATATGATGTATTCCTATCACCTTCCTCCAACCATTTGGCTTTGGATCTTTGCTTCCAACCAATTTCTTCTTGTTTCATCAGTCTATCCAACTCATCTTCTAAAGCACGTAAGTTATCATACTCAGCTTCAAGAAGTGGGCGCTGCTCTTCTAGAATGTTGATGTCAATAATTTCATTTTGAATAGAGGAGATGCGAGAACGAATAGAACCCCATAAGTTTTTATCCCATGGTTTAATAATCTTTCTAAGGGCTCTCAATTTTAGGACAATCCTTTGAGATGCTGATGCTACATTTAAGTTTTGAGACCAAATTGAATGAATAAAGTCATCAAACGAGGGTTCGAGTAGCCACAACCTTTCAACTCTAAAGGGACATTTGCTGCTTATAGAAATATCAGAATTTAGCAGAATGGGGCAATGATCTGATATAACTGAAACCAAACCATACACAACAGTCATAGGGAAAAGCTCGTCCCAAGCGATCGGTTGAGTAACTTCTTTGGCATTATTATGAATTGCTTCACATTGCTTGTACATAGGGTCTGTGGTATTCTTTTCTTTCCAAACTTTCTTGATTGAGCAAGATTATGAACTATGTCCAAAGTACTTACAGTAAATGCACCTTGGAGGGATCCACTTATATTATATTTGTTAACAATTATTTCTCTACCGTAAATTGTAATGTGCGCCTCATTTGGTAGTTTAGCATCAGCCTTGATTTCCACCAGTATTCTCACAAAACTTAGCCTGGTTTCATTAGTCTTATGTTTATCCACTTTCTGTAACTCCCCATCTTTTTGCCCGGTTTAGCCAGTAATTATACTGACTCAAACCGTTCAAAAAGACGGATTGTTACAATTTGTATCAAAGCTTTGGTTTATACAAAGTTTTGGGGTATGACTCATTTGGACAAAAGAGAAAGGACTCGTCAAAGTTGAGATTAGTAATATGTAATGACCCGGATTTCGCTTGGATCTAATCGATCGCTAAATCGACCAAGATCGATCAAAACCCGAATACGTTAACTCTGGGAATACAACACATCAGAACAAATAACAGAAGACTTTTATAACATTACAATAATGTTACATCAGAGTGCATAATACCATAATACATCGATTTAATAATACAACGAAAGATTAATTTAAAATAGATTTAATATAGTGCAGCGGGAACAATAAACTGATACAACGGAAGTTTATCAATGCTCTGGACATAGCTTTAAGCTACGATCCAGAATCCTGCTCAATATATCTGCAAAATAAGCTACCCGACTGTCCGTGTGGAAAAGAGGGCACCCGAGTTTGCAAAGTAAAACAAACTGCGGGTCAGTCATGGGACTGATATGAGAAATCTTTACTTAACTTAATAAGGCTAATCACAGGACCATGCCGCTGACGCGGAACGGGTTTACTCCATTGGATTGCCCGTGCATAATTTAAATAAAGTACATCGTAAAACAACGCAATGCTTTTTAGAAAAATGAAACCATTATAAGACTCAAGTCCCATCACATAATGCAATGCAAACCAGAGGATAGAGTTCTACCTTATAATGGTCAAAAATGCTTGATACGATAAGAACGGATTTGAGATTGGATATTATTATTAGTGTATATATGTTTTAAAAAAAAATCAATCACTACACCATATATGCTGATTAGGCTGTGTTTTTAGCCGTATCTAAAGCTGTTGGGCATGGTAAATAGCCGGATCAAAAAGTGGCGTGTTAAATTATTGGATACGTCTTTAACCCGTATCTCAATGGATTAACATACGGCTATTAGCCATATCTAAAATGTATGTAGATACGGCTAAAAACCGTATCTTATATATATATACACACACACACACACACACATATATATATATATATAAAAGCAGAAACTGCAGCACATATTATTTGTAACACAAAGCATATATAACACATGATACACTAATTCACATTTGTAACAGTAAACAAAACATTTGTATGAAATATTTCATTACATTATAATATATAATGATACATGCTATTTGATTACATTACAATAAATAAGTACACGCTGTTTCATTACACTAAAGAAGATACATAATGTTACATTACAATAAGCTGTGATAAATACCCGAACCGGCGTCGTGAGCTTGTTGAATCAATGCTTCCTTTAAGATGAACATCCACTAAAACATTGCATTCTATCCAAGATATGAAGGAACCCTTCAGGAAGATCAACACACTATTTTATCCAAGGCCTGGTAATAAGTTAGCTTGGATAGCATATGGCATGTACACTACAAAGACCTGTAAAAAAGTGCAAACCGCATAGTTTAGGATAGGATATATGTCCACATTATTATTTTCATTAGTAGCTAAATATTGCAAGTCTACAACATTTTTACTTGTTCAGTCGAGACTGAGTCTCGATTAAAGACAGTTGTTATAGCCTAATTAAAGAGCAATATAGAGGATATGTCCACAGTATTATAATGCTCATTATTGTCACTTGGCTGCAATGTAGATATAACATTGCATTAGCAAGTTCTACGAGTGGTCGCCCTTAACCAGCCCTATTCAGAGCTTCAAACATGGACTCATACTATAGTTTTGACCTAATCTAAAATCGCTTCTGGTTACGACTTTGAGGCTAAAAGAATTAATCAACTTCGACTTGATATGAAAGAGTTATGGACACTCAAAAATGGACTCAGGCCATGTTTGCAGCAACAAAACGTGCACTTGCAAAATCTTGTGGCCGAACTGATCTTGCCGCAAAGGTTATAAATATCAAACGAAGTATTTTTGCACATAAATTTTCATGTATCTATACCATAACACATAAATTTTCATAGAAAAAGCGAGATATTACCTGAAATTTAGATCGACAAACTCACATCCATGCTTATTAGCTTCATCCAAATGACGGAGGCTGCATGTTGCACACACATGTTATATTAATAGTCAGCTTCTATTTTTGCACATAAGTTGACTAAAAAAAATGATTTGTTACACGAGCACAAAGCAACTTGGTTCAATGCAGCAAGTCATAAATGGAAAAGCAGTTTTACACCTTTACTCACACGCAGTGTGACACACATGATACACCAAACAAA
Organism: Allium sativum; assembly: GCA_030737875.1. Lineage (NCBI taxonomy): Eukaryota > Viridiplantae > Streptophyta > Magnoliopsida > Asparagales > Amaryllidaceae > Allium > Allium sativum. Next base: position 970,520,765 of record CM060915.1, on the reverse strand, counting down.
TTGACTAAATCTCAACCTATAAATGCCATTTTATTTTCATTCATGCATCCACACCGGCATTTCTACTCAATCACACAAATTTCCCAAAATCAATTACCAGATACATGCAGCTCAGTCAATAGAACTAGTATGCTTTAGTTCTCAAATCAAATCATACACATGCACTTCAGATCAGTTATAAGGATCCGTGTACATGGTGCAATAATACACACAAATGAGCAGGGCAGCACAATCAAAAGTGTCTGAATTCAAGGTAGACAAATACAACACAAGTAAGTTAAAATTGAAACCATTTAGGTTGAAAGCCATAGTACTAATACCTAAAGCAGTGAACCGATAGCAAATACACTGTCGCACTATAATACTGGGGATAATACCCAATTTAAAAGCAATGGCAGCATATTAAACCTAATTTAAACCCAATTTGAATTCAAATTGAACCCAAATTAAACCCAATTCATATTTAAATTTAACGGTGATCTAGTACTTACCTCCAGAAGCGACGAGAAGGATAAACAGCGGGGGACAGAGGCTTCGCCAGTCAGCTGAAGGCATTGCGGGATGATGATAAATCATGGACTGCGGTGGATCGATTATTGACAAAGGAAGTCGGTCGAGTACCAAAACCCTAATTTGGGTATTCTGTAGTCGCCATTGCAAAATAAAAAGAGGGATTATTTGACCGAAAGTTTTGATAAGGGAAAACTCGATCGTGCCTATGTACAGGTACGGGGGGGGGGGATTTCATACGGTCCAAAGCCGCATCAAATGAACTAATCCAGGACTTCGTTGATGGACAGTCAGATTAAGGGTGTTTGGCGTGGTGCAGATCGCAAAACTTACTTTGATACGGATTTGAGCACTGTCAAATTTGATACGGCTTATAGCCCAATTTTACGCCCGCATCCTGGTGTGCCACATTGGCTGATATGATGTAGTGAATCATAATGTATTAATCATAGATGGCATAGTACCTCATCCTACTATGTCGCCATACTAGTTCTACAATCAAAACCGCATGATGTCGTATTGGAAATTTGGGTTTTCATTAAGAGTCAAGGCTAGGAACGATCTCCTAACCGATTTGAGACACTCTAGCAATGTCTCAGGATCACACCAACGGGCAACCCTTGGATCCTACAGGATCGGTCCACAAATACGTTAGTGGATTAGTTATGCCTGAACACACGCTTCCCGGTCCTATCAAACCTATAATTTGGCCATTGGTGACCAATAAATCCGTGGCTTCGAAAATTCCATCATCCACATAAGTAAAATGTTAGGGCTGGTATGTCGCTGACACCACTTTTAGCTAGAAAGAAAAGTGTGCACTCCCTGCGTTCCCTTGCTCCGTTTCTGACTCTTACCGGGGTGTGAGGCTTGCGAGGTCATGCTATACACAAAGCTATGCCGAAATAGGCTAAGCTTTGATCATCAACCATAAGGCTCTGCTTTTCAACAAAATCCTTGATCATTTGCATCTTGGCTTGCCACATTGACAATCCACGCCATGCAATAAATAACTACCAATATATTACCTCTGAGCTCATACGTCTCAGAGAAGGGTGTTAAGCAAGAGAATAAATTCTTCGCCACTACAAATATATATTAAATAGAAATCAATTTAATTTACATGGAATGAAATTCAATATCAGACACACATCCATTTACAAGTCCGTTCTGGGTCTGAACGAAACCAGAGTCACCTTATTCCTCATCCTGTATGTCCAATACAGAAGTGAGGTGCTCGCATATCCGGACAATCAACAAGTACATCCAGCCAAACTACCAATTTAACCCAATACTGGTAGCTAGCCAATGTCGGGTATCAGTAGTCATCCATTCGATGTGAAGATTGCCGGTCTTCAACCACCGTCTTCATCTTCGACTCTTAATCGTCATAGTAATTGTTCGGAATGGGTTAAACCCGGTCTTTCTGAATAACTCGCGTATTTTTATAATTAAAAATCAAGTGCTATAAAGATACATCATACGCCTCATTCCAATTCAGAATATTCTTTTAATAAGATATCCATATTATTAGGGAAAGGTTCCCATTAATTTTATCAAAGATAAATTATTTTAAATTTATTCTTTAATCTTCTTTTAAAGATTTATGAAAACTCCAATTTGGTTTTAATATCAAAAATCGTTGCTTTATGATTATTCAACTTTTAAGAAATTAATCTTGTCTTTAACTGGGTTAAAGAACTAATGTCATTTAAAACCATTGGTCATGATAAACCCAAAATCATCTTTCATTAAATATGGAATTTTCACAGAAATCAAATCAATATATAATCGATATAAATTTTCGTATCAGACCGATAATATAAATGGAATAACGACAAAGCCTTTTAAATTCCATATATAGCAACAGTCTTCTTTTACAGATGCCTATCTCGACTATTATCAAACCGAAATTTCCACTCAATACCAATTTTCTTTATTAATTTGGAAAACTTGACTTTAGAAAATTTCTTTTTAAATCTTAATAAAAGGATTTATAAATTCCAAATTATATTTTCAATGTTAATTGGGTTAGAGAACGAATGTCGTTTAAAACACAATTCACGGTAAACCCAATTCACATATCATTTTATTCCAATTACTAAATAAAATAGGAAAATCTAATAATCTTAATTAAAAGATTTATTCTTTTCATATGGGGTTTAAGAATAGTGTTATTTAAGAAACCATCCACGACAACCCAAAATCTCATCCGTTTATTTAATTCTAATTAAATATTAATTAATTAGAAGACTTCATTAAATCTTAATTTAAAAGATTTGTTCCTAGTTAATAACTAGTTCATTTCGATAAAAATATATTTTTAATCTTTTGTCCATCCAAAACAGACAAAGAAATCATCATTTTATTCTTTGTTGAATATTATTTTAAAATATTCGTTATTTAAAAATATCCTTTAAATAAAAAAATTCTTTATGTAAAATATTCTTTATAGTACAATATTCTTTATTTTAAAATATTCTTTATATTACAATGTCCTTTAAAAATATTCTTTATTTAAAAGATATGTTGAATTGGAATGTGACTCAATCATTTACCATATAATTTTGGTTATATGGATTTTATACATCGCATGAACACGATAATAATGATAAATAAACATTAAAGAATCGATTCACATCCAGAGTGGAATTTAAAACTGTGTGAGCTTTAAACGAATAAATAACGCTCATCGCAGCTTGTCAATCCATCGATTGACATTCAACTAAATATTGGGATTAGTGTATGTTAAATATCATCCCAATACCCGTGTGGGGTTTTCAGTCAACAACAATTATCTAAATAAATAGTTGGTTAATGAATTTAACCAATTTTAATTCTAATAACATGTTGATGATAATGAACAAACATGTTGTTATATTCCTAATGTCAAATAAAAATATATTTTACTTGCATAATTTCCTATACATTTCTAATGTCTAATAAACGGTAATTTATTTACCTGTTGATGACACATAAAAAGGATAATTCCTATTTTCTTTTATTTGTATGCAAATATTCTTACTTTAACACATTAAAGAAATAATCTTATTTGTATATGTCTTCAATTTATAACCTAACACATAAAAATGTTTATTATAAATTGCATACAAATTTTAATGTATAAATTAACACATAAAAATGTCACTTCTACTTACATACAAATTCTAAGGTGTGTTGTGATAATACAAATGATTCCTTATTTCACCTACAAATTTTAATGTATGTTTTTGCAAATAAAGATGATTCTTATATTTGCATATAAATTCTAATGTATGTTATGCAAATAAAAATGATTCTTATATTTGTATATAAATTATATTTCAAGAAAATGTATAAAAAAACGATACATCCATTTTGTTGACAATTTTGTTCTAACCACATGAATATTTTTGTTGTGACACAAACCTATCTAACAAAAATGCTATTTGTGTTTAACTCTTTTATTTATCCAAAAATTAATATTTGTATTCAACCATCTTAATTTGACATAATGTACATTGTTGTTTCACCAATATATTTTGACAAAAATGTATATTTCTAATTCAACTATTCTAATTAGTCAAAATGTTCATTTTTGTTTCATCAATTCTAATTTGACAAAAATGTTCATTTTTGTTTCAATAATTATATTTTGACAAAAAGGCCAATTTTGTCTCAACTATTACTTTTGACAAAAGTGACAAATTTTGTTTTAACTATTACATTTGACGAAAATGACAAATTTGGTTTCAACCTTTATAACTTGTTAAAAGTGATATTTCTGGTTTAACCTTTTATAACTTGACAAAAGTTATATTTTGGTTTAACCCAAGTCTATTTAACAAAAATGTCGTTTTTGCTGTAACTCAAATCTCTTTAACAAAAAGGTAATTTTTGTTATAACTTAAAATTATTTAACAAAATTGTAAATTTTGTCTAACTCATATCTTATTTAACAAAAATGTGATTTTTGTTATGTTCACTCTTCTTATTGAAACTATGAGCAATAAGAATATAATCCTTCATATTAATTCTTTTTATTTAAACAAAGTGACAGTATAAACGTGATCTTTAATACTTATCTTTTAATTGCAACAAAATTTACAATAAAGATATATCTTTCATTATATTCTTTTATTATAGTCTAAAATGACAATAAAGATGTATTTTCAATTCTACTCTTTTTATTGTATTTAACAAAGTGACAACAAAGATGAAAATTTTCTATCATAATATTTTTGTTATAATATTTTTATTATAATCCTTTATTTATAATCTTTTATATATAATCTTTTTATTTTAATGACAAATAATTTTTTTTGACAAAAAAAAATGTTTCATATAAACAATAAAAATGAATATTTTTGTAAATCTAATTTTGACAAAACAATGTTCTATTTAAACAATAGAAATGAAATTTTTAGTGTTAATCTAACTTTTGACAAAACAATAGAAATGATTATTTCTATTGTAAATCTTAACTTTTGACACAACCATGTTTAATGTAAACAATAAAATTGAATATTTTATTTTTATTCTAATTTTAAACAAAACCATGTTTTAATGTAAACAATAAAAAGAATATTTTATTATCATTCTAATTTTTGACATAACAATTCATAACTAGATGAAAAATTCATTTATGTACAGTTTTATATGTATTCTAATGACAAATAAACGAATATTTTATTTGTCTATATTTTTCTATGTATTCTAATAACATATAAAAGAGTAATTTATGTGTTTACATTTTTCTATGTATTCTAATAACATATAAAAAATATTTTATATTTTTGTATTCTAGTAACAAATAAAAGAATAATTTATTTTAACAATTTCTAATCTAACTTAGCTAATAAAAATGCTAATTCTCTTTCAACCAAATGTATGAAGCTTGTTTCATCTATTTTATTCCAAACATGATATGTTTGTTTTTATCTATTTCATAACAAACATGAGACACACAAATCAATTCAGTGATTCATTACAATCATAAAACAATCAATACTGAAATAAATATATACACAACATCAACATGTATTTTATATAAAATGAATATAAATTTCACAATGAAATAAATAAATAATTTTAAAATAGAAATATCACATTGGGGGTTTTGAATTCTTCAAAATTTGGATCGCTCTATTTTAGTTCTGGCCTATTCTATTTAGTAGATCCGGTCGATACGGGTCTAATGCTTTTGAAATCATCGAATTCTGATCATATACGAGTAAGATATCATCATTTAAAGATTTACTTTTACTAAAACAATTTAAATATATAAAGTTTTCCTTAATTACCATAATTGAATTGCTAATCCATCGTTAGCACTAATCCTCTTCTTCCTTCTTCGTCGCCGCCTTCTTGGAGCAGTGAACCCAAAAGCTCCAATTAAAGATCCAAACTCGCACCTGCCCCCAAGCCGCCAAACCCACATCAGAACTTCCCACGCTCTCCGGCTTTGCACAACCTTCCATCGCTGTGAAGCCTGGTGAACTCGCCGTCTTATCCCACCCCCAATTCCGATCGAAAACCATGCTCTTAGAACTGGAAATTCCCTCAAATCGTTTGTAACGACTCGGAAAATCTGAAACAATTTAAAATTTTTAAATTGGCTTTTTTAGTGGATTTTAAATATTCAAAATAAATATTTTGAATATAAACGTTGAAAAGTAAGTTTGAATCGATGTTTGAAAATAAATAAAATTAATTTGAAATATAAACAAGGCCAGAAATGGCGCGGTAGTTTCAAAATTTGAATTCAAATTTTGACTGACTGTACCGGGTGCAAAATAAAACGGATTTGAGTGAAACCAAAAATATTTAAATATGCAAGTGAATATCTTTCTAACGAATCTGAAAAATCGAAGTTTCATAGCGGGAATCAAAAGTTATGGCCAAATGAATTTTTAGAAAGGTCGCTATAGAAATTATATCGCCCTTGAAAATAGACATTTTGCATACGACCTCAGAATTCGACGAAACCACTTTTGTTGGATCCGGGATGTCAAATTATTGCTAGGTTTCAAATTTCATAATTTCTGAAGCTAATATGTGAGCGTGGCAAAGGAAAATGTGTTTTGGTCAATTATAGTTAAAATGGATCGACCAGAAAATGGCCATTTTTCAAACGGTCTCAGAATTCGACGAAACTAGTTTTATTGGTACTGTATCGTCAAAACATAGCTAGATTTATTTTTCGGGAATTTTTTGAATCAGTATATGGCCCCGGCAAATTGAAATGTACGTTCAAATCAAATATTGAATGTTTTATATTTTAACTGGAAGAAAAACTAACTCAAACAGTCGAATGGGCCTACGAAACATATGCCATTGTGTTCGGAATGAGGGTATTTAGCTAGGGACGACAGTCGTTGGGATTGAATTGAAGTTCGTTTGTAAAAATCCTAATTTTTGAAATTATAAAACCATCGGCCAATAGAAAATTTTCTTTTATTAATTTAAAAATATAAAAAAACTCAAAAACCCCGCTCCTCTCTCGTTCTCGACGGTAATGGTTGCTCCCTCCTTCCCGACCCTTTTCCCACCGCCTCAGCCACCTTCAAGCGCCGCCACCACCCGATCTCGACAGCGCCGCCCCTCCTCTTCAAATCTGACCAACCCTCGCCTTCTCCCACCTCCCCATCGACGAGAACGAGACCCACGAAGTCAGCGACTTCCCACAGCCGCCCTGTCTCGAGTTCGCCATCGAGTTCCACGTGGGGCCCCTCGTTCTGCGTGCCTCTCGGAGGTCTGTGACGTGGTGCTGTCCGATCTGGACATCGAGCTATGGATTTTGCAAAAATCTAAAACCTAGATTTGAAAAAAAACTGAGGTAATACGGCTGAAATTAATTAAACTATATTATAGCACTTCTAAGCGCTACGGTTTTTGATTTCACTGTAAAAATCATATCTTTTTCATTTGTTGACGAAATTCAGTGAAACAAGAGACAGTGGACTCGTGTGGACGTCTTCTACATTCTAGATGAGACCGCATATTTTTCTGAGCCTTCTGCTATTTTTGGTGGAGTGGAACCCAATGTGAGAATTTTAAATTATAAACGTTATGGAAAACGACGATGTATAAATTATATAGTCGATGTATGAGTTATATAAGCGTTGTACACCTCATGTATAAGCATTGTATAAGCTGTACGTTCGATATATAAGTTATATATGCATTGTAAAAATTATATATGTGTTGAAATAGAAGTGAAATGCTTATATATATATATATACGCCCCTCGTCCACAAACCATGTACGATATTTATTGGTTGTGATTGGTTGATAGCGAATGGTTGATTAAAATTGTTTGTGGTTGAAATTGACTGATTGTGGTTGAAAAATACCCGTTCGTGGTTGAGAATTATTTGGTTGAAACCACATAGGATTAGTTTGTGGAAATGAAAAAAACATACATGCCGCCTGCGTGCGAACTAAATGCATGAAATCCCCATTGTCAAAAGCTGCGAGGCTTTAAGGTAGAGCGAGGAGCCGTACTAGGGACAGCCCCGGTTTTAACTACCCTGCCGTTACGCTGCCAAAATTTTCTGAAATATTCATGTGTTAGAATTATTTTCATTTGTTGTAATTATTTTCATATGTCAAAACCTTCATGTGTTGAGTAGAAATTCATTCGTTGAATAGAAATTCATGTGTTGAATGGTATTCGTGTTTGAAATAAATTGTTCCATAATAAAAAATCATACTTTTAACATCTATATGAACTATATAAAGTAGTCGTGTTTTGAAATAAATTGTTCCATAATAAAAAATCATATTTTTAACATATATACAAACTATAGAAAACCGTTCATGTGTTGAATAGAAATTCATTCGTTGAATAGAAATTCATGTGTTGAATGGTATTCGTGTTTGAAATAAATTGTTTTATAATAAAAATCATATTTTTTATCATCTATATGAACTATATAAAATAGTCGTGTTTTGAAATGAATTATTTTACAATAAAAATCACATTTTTACTATATACATGAATAATTAAAAATAGCGAAGTGTTGAAATAATTGTCGGTTGGATAAAAATATCATTTTTATCAAATGTATGAAAAGAATATAGTTTTGAAATCGAAGAATCAATATATATATATATATATATAAATAGAATTGAAATATATCGAATAACGAAGCTGCAGTTCGTGTTTTGAAACTGTGATTTCAAACGATTAGTGCGGGAGATCCGACCATCGGATTTCCCGAAACTGAAACCGTTGGGTTCGCTTTGGAAATATATTTCCAACGACACCAACTGTGTAAAAATCCAACGGTTGGATTGTCTGGAATGTTTAATTCAAACCTAAAGAAAAATAGTGCCTGAATCGATTATATATATATATATATATATATATATAGTTTAATTAAATCGAATAACGACGCTGCAATTCGTATTTTGAAATCGAAACTTCAAACGATTGTACCGGGAGATCCGACCGTCGGATTTTCCCAAAACTGGAACCGTTGGATTCGTTTTGAAAAGTTCTTTCTAATGATGTAAATTTTGTGAAGATCCAACGGTTATATTTTTAGATATGAGTAAATCAAATCTAAAGAAAAATAGCGCCACGGCCGCGTTTTGGCCTGAAGCGTCGTTTGAATAAATTGGCTATTTCTAAATAAATAAAAATAGCGATTAATCATTATAAAATATCATAAATGATATAGACTGTGAAATTTAGAAATTAACTGGAGGTTGGCTAAGTCAAATGGTTTCCTGGGTTTTGATCTGATGTTGGTTTCGGCCTTCGGGGGTTAATTTTTGGGGAATCGTTCTCTTACCGATTTACGGTTAGTGACTGATGAATTAGAATGAAGCGTGTATTGTGTTTGTGTAGCAATTTTTAATTACATACGCGAGTTGCTCAGAAAGACCGGGTTTATCCCATTCTGAATAACTGAATCGACGATGAGAAATCGAAGATGAAGACGGTGGTCGAAGACCGGAGATCTTCTCCTCGTTTGGATGGTAACTGATGTCCTGATTGGGAGGCATCCCGAAATATGGATAATGAGTGGTGATCGTCCAGGCGTACGTGAAGATCGATGGGTATGCGAGGTATATAGTGCCTCCGGTTTCGTTCAGACCCAGAACGGACTTGTAAATGGACTATGTGTCTGTCATTGGAATCCGTTTGGTGTGATTGATAGCCATCAGTTGCATGGTGTGAATTGCCTGTGTGGCATGCTAAGATGCAGTGATCAGGGCTTCTGTTGAAAAGCAAAGTCTTGTGGTTGATGATCAAAGCACCGCCTGTGTGGCATAGCTTTGTGCATAACGTGAATTCGCGAACCTCACACCCCGGTATGAACCAGAAACGGGAGAGGACTTCAGTGAGGACACGCGTCTCTTTCTAGCTAGAGGTGGTGTCAGTGCTTGAACTGGCTGACATTTATATTATATTCACCTGTGTGGTTGTTGTTGTTGCGAGGCGCCTCGGATATATCGGTCGACACGGGACCGATGGAGTCATTCGTTGGCTCATTTGCGCCCCATAGGGTGGGGAGACGTATTGTTCAGGCATTTTAATCCACATCGGTGGACCGGCCCTATCGCTCCAAGGGTCGATGCGTTCTGATCCTGAGACATGGTAGGCTAGATTGTCTCGAATTCGGTAAGGACTATCTTTTGCCTTGGTTCATGACGGAAATCCAATTTCCAAATACGTGATTGTGCGGTTTTGATTGTATACCTATATACGGCGACATAGTGGTATGGGGCATTAATGTCGTCTATGATTGATACTTATGATTTGAAATTGTATTTGAAACATATAAACACTAGTAATAATGTCAAATGCTTTTGTTTTATTCGTATCAGGCATATTTTGGCCGTTATAAGGAAAAACTCCATCCTCCGGCTTGCGTTGCATTGTGTGATGGGAACTGAGTCTTATAATGGCTTCATTTTTATAAAAAGCATTGCGATGTTTAAAAGAATTATTTGTTTTTAAAGCACTGGCAATTCAATGGAGTAAACCCGTTCCACGAAAGTGGCGTGGTCCCGTGATTAGCCATGTTATAAATGTGTTAAGTAGATTTCTCATACCAGTCCCATGACTGACTCGTAGTTTGTTTCACTTGCAAACTCGGGTGCCCCTTTTTCTATACGGGCAACCTTGTATTCAGGTTTTAGCTGGCTCTTTTCTGGATAACTGGAGCTGAAGATGGATTCTATCATTTATCTCTTTTTATGCTATTCAGCTCCTATTGTACATTATGTTTTGTTTTCCGCTGTAGACATTTACGTATGGCTGAACTGTATTTGTACTAAGTATGATCCTGTATACCGTGTAACTCTGATGATTTCGTTTATCCAGTATATTCTATTGTGCATTATCTGGTATATTTATTTATTTTTGTTCTGCTATTATCTGTTTATGTGTTATATTCCAAAGATTACCCTTAACACCATCAGTACGGGTTTTGGGGTTGTCACATCGTTGAACGAATTCTGATCTTAGCCGTATAGATCTAAAGATCATAAATTTCTCTTCGATTTTTGCATAAAGATCAAATGTTAATATGAATTGATTTGGGGATTAAGGAATGATTTTCGAACGTGTTGATCTCAAAACTTGAGTCAACACCAAAGATGCAAGATGCACTTCACAATATTCTCTAAAATAGTAAAAAATGGAGCAAAAAACCAGAAAGATGCAAGTAAGGAGAGACACAAAGTTTTATAGTGGTTCGATCAAGCGTGATCAACATCCACTTTATCAAATGATTCCATTATTACCTTTTGGATTACAAAACAAACATACTCTCTCAATACATCCATGATTCACCTCACTTTTCCCACTCTTATACTTAGTAAAATTCCTATGAGAAATGGTTGAGATCCTCCAAGTATGGATATCGATAGAATCAATCCGAACTCTCTCACAAGTTTTGATGAATCTTCATATCTTTGCAATGAATTCGGAGATGGATCTTTGAATTGAAGTGTTTGAGATGAACAAATTACTTAGAAAATTGAGAATAGAGTTTGACAGCCCTTCGGGATCACCCAGCAGCCCCCTCCTTAAAGTGGATGTGAACCTCTATTTATAGGAGTGAGGGATGAGTGTAATGTAGCTTTCCGGGTTTGGATCGGTGTTTTAAGTATTTATAGAAATTCCACTGAAGTTAATTTTCAATTTCCTAGCTTCCGATCCGATCCAAAGTGTTTCTGTCGGATTCAAAGCCCCTCGAGCTGCACCAATATGCTTCCACCTGATCCAAAACCTCTCGACCCAGTGCAGTACACTTCAGCTCAGTCCGGTTCACCTCGAGCCAGTGCCACGTGCTCCTACCCGATTCAGTTCATCTCGAGCCGATCCATTTCACATCGCAATAGCTCGATCCGATCCAATTGCCTCTCGAGCCAGATGTTTCCACCCTATCCGAAGTACTTGGGCTATGTTGTAACTGCCCAATCCGAATCAACATGTTTCTGCTTGATCCAACCCATTATGAAACGGACCGATCCGAAACTAGATGAAGAGCCCGTCCAGTGCTATGTGAATTTGGTGGATAACATTTTGCCCCTCGGAGTTCACAATTTTATTCGTGAAAATTATGGGCTCCGAAACATTTCAAATCCACGATACTTCGATGGGTTATTGGTCCTTTATCATGGGCTTTGTCTTTGGATCGGATGCGCTCCCTCTATGATTCAGTTCAACACCGAACCGTTGGCACTATATATTTAATCCGGCCCATCAATTTTTACTTCCATTTTTCTTCTATTGGTAAACTCTTTAATGGCGGCTACCACTTTTTGAAACAAATTGCTTTATTCTTGTCCCTGAATCAACTCTTTACCTTGATTAGCAACAAATCACTCCTTTCGATCAGCACAAGAAGACGGTCGAGCTCCTCAAATTTGAACCTTTTCAAATACTTCGAACCCGAATCAGATTCTCAACTAATCACTTGTATTTTACTTTCTTTTTAGTGATCTTCTTGCTTTGTAATTGGGTTGGAGTGAATTGGATAAGGGGAACTTATGTGTTGCCAATTCATGTCAGTTCTTGGAATCGTAGGGTTTTGAATTGTGGATTTTGGGTGCTGAAATTGTTTGAACATGTCTAGAACAGATTGGTGGTAGTATGTGATGAATTCAGTTTGCAAACCAGTCTTTGAATTTTGATTTTCTCATGATTCATTCAAGGTGTTCGTAGAAATGTTTGAACCAGGATTACTCATGAATCGGGATAATATTGAACTGGCTATGGACGATCCAACTTGGATCAGTTCTGGCCGATCCAATGGGGATTGGTCATGACAGATCCAATTTGGATCGGTTATGACCGATTCAGTCTGGATCAGTCTGGGCTGATCCAATTTGGAACTGCCTTGACAGATTTAATCTGGATCGGTCTGGGCTGATCCATTTTGGATCTGCCTTGACCGATTCAATCTGGATCGGTATGGGCTGATCCATTTTGGACCTGCCTTGACCGATTCAATCTGGATCGGTCGGAGCTGATCCATTTTGGACATGCCTTGACCGATTCAATCTGGATTGGTCTAGGCTGATCCATTTTGGACCTTCCTTGACCGATTCAATTTGGATCAGTCTAGGCTGGTTCAATCTGGATCAGTCCTAGCCAAATCAGATTGAACTAGCTCTGGGCAATTCAGTTTGCATCGGTTAACTGATCCAAATTGTATTGGTCCGGACCGATTCAACTTGATCCGGATGATTGATCCATTTGAGGGTCTAATCTTTTATCATTTGCCACCCTGTATTTCATTGTCAAACATCTCTATTTGCGCAGGGATGGATACCAGACAGAAATCTCCTCAACAATCTGAAGCAACATCTAAGTCTGCATCGGCCAGTACTTCTATTATTGTAGAAAATCCTTCTGGAGTTGATGTTAATCTTGAATTTCCGACATCCAAGCCTTTGACTGAAAAACCAGATGACAGTAAACCAAACAAACTGGGCGAACGTGGGTATAACTCGTTATGTGCTCAATTCAGTATATCACAGGATGAGTCTAAATTTCTAGAGGATGGTGAGCTTGCGGATAACCCTCCCTCTGGATATGTTACTGTCAACCGACACATGTTGACGATGGGCGGTGTGCCACCTTTTAACCCGTTCATAGAGATGATTCTAAAGCGTCTAGCCGTTTCCCCCGTGCAGCTTCATCCAAATAGTTACGCTATCCTAAACTGCCTTTACATACTTTTTATGAGAACCAAAGAGCGTCCTCCATCCTTCGAAGAGGTTTGCTCTTTATATATTTTCAAAAACAAACAACCTTCACCATCGATCATTAGCTTGGAAGAGAAGTACCCTAGAATTGTAACCGATTTGATGGACAATGCCAAGGGCTACCTAGAAAATTATTGCTTTATACTTTATTCCGACAGTTTCTATGGGAAATGGATGGAAGGAGGTAGTAGCATATTCGTACATTTTCTTTTTATACTTTCAGTCAGCTTCCGTATGTGAAATTATCCTTTTTTATTTTGCAGAACTGCCCTCTTCTAAATCAAATGATAATATCGGCAACGAGTTGTACAACACTCTACTAACTATACCCGAGGCACAGAGAAGTAGGAGATATTTGATCACCAAGTAATTTCTTTACCAATACCGTTTGCTTGATCCTTCCCGTACTCTCAAAATGCGATTGTTCCCTAGGACAAGAATTGCGGGTAAAGGCCCTACTCTTAGGTCTCCCTCACAAAAATGCCTTAGTACCGCAGGAAGCAACGAGACACCTCATAAGGCCAAGCTATCTTCTATTAAGGAAGGGAAGTCCAATCATGAGAAGGGGCGAGGTGGAAATGTTAGGAAAGTGACTGAGGGAGGTGAGGAGGACTTTACTTCTTCGCGAACCCTTTCTGATCCGGCTAAGGGAGATAAAATAGAAGGAGATGCTGAAGTTACTTCTCATGACAATACTGGTGTCAAGAAGACTTCTAAAGAAACCTCTACACCGATTACACCTAAAGGTTATTCTTCAGACACCTTTAAGGATTTAAGTGACATTAGCTCTTCTAAACATATTATTCCTCGTGATGTTTCATTATCAAATCCTGCATTGTCTACAAAGGATAAAGCCAAGAGGGTCATTGACATAGGAATCTCACCATATGACCCTTGCAAGGATCTTTGACCCGGTAAAAATGCTGCCAATGCCTCTCTTAACATTGGTTTGTTACTACATTGCTTATTGCTTTCCCCAACTTTCCTTTTTAAAACTGTTTCATCCTCTACTGATGTGAGTATTGAATTCTCGTTGCTTCCTTTATCACAGGTACAGGAGCAATGCTAAAGTCCTCATTCTTGCAGGATATCAAAGAAAAGCAAAATCAGCAAGATCCAAAGCGTTTTCTAAACAAACCTCGTCCTTCAGAACATCCCCGTCAACCCGATCCTCCTCAGCATTCACAAACATTCCACGACTCTCGGCCACTTCCCGAGCTTCCTGAAACCGAAGAACAGAGGCGATGGAGGAAGGATGCTGAAGCTTGGTGGGAGAAAAAGATGAGGGAAAAGATCGAAAAGAAAAAGAAGAAATCCAAGCGAAAAGACGCTGCGGGTGAAGGGAATAAGAGTGATTCTCGAAAGCGCCAGTGAAGGGAATAAGAGTGATTCTCGAAAGCGCCATAAGTCGGATGATTCTTCTATGCCAGATGCTCATTCCACCTTCAAGAAAATGTCCCTGGCCTCTCTATCAATCACTCTTGTCCCTGCTGACCTTGAGACCATCATGAACATGTGGCCTTACATTCCTGGTCAGGCTGATTTTGGCCTTGCTGACCGGTTCCCAGGTTGGAATCTCAGAGGAACACGTCTCAATTTGGATATCTATCCCAATGACAAGCGAGATTTACTTGAACAGTTTGATAGCTTGCAAGGTGGTGCATCTTCACGTTTTGATGTGGCTCAGAATCAGTTGCAAATAGCTAGGGATCAATTTGACATAAAGCTAAACAAGCTCAAAACTAAAGCCGAGAAGCAATTAGGACAGTGGCAGATCTTTGCTTGCGAATTTTCAAGAGTTGACGGGGTTAGCCTCGATCGTATTGCCACCTTAGAGAGTGACAAGACCGTACTGATTAAAGCCATAAAATCATAAGAGAAAATTATTGCTTCCCATTCCAAGAAGGACTTAGAATTATCAAACTTGGAGCTGGAAAATAAAAGGCTTAAAGAGGAACTTGCTGCTGCGAAGCTGAATGAAAATGCTCTATCAGCACAACTATAAAGAGCTCAAACTGCTAGACAGATGACTGAAACTCTGTTATCCATGGAAAAGGACTCATCAGCTTCCCACCAACAAGAGAATGCTACTCTTCGTGAGGAGATTGCTTCACTTAGCACAGCTCTTGAGAAAGAGAAGCTTAAAGCTGCCACTGATCTTGAGAGGGTTCGCTCAGAAGATGAAGATTCCTTTTTTGACTTTTATGTTTACCGCGTCATGAACAAAGGAAACTTGTGCTTCTTAGAGGAAAAATTAGAGACTACTCTAGCTCGTGTTTGGGTGCGAATTTTAGAAATCAATGAAGGCTTTCATTGCGAGGACAATCTCATTGAGGATCTCCTTTATCCAGAGTCTCGCAATGCTCTAACCGTTGGGAAGGCTCAGTTAGCAGCGGCAAGAGGCCTTCTTGGAGACAAAGCTGGATGTTCGGGGGAACCCATTCCCGATACAAATGTGGAAACCCATGCGGACATTGCCAATGTTGAGTCCTCTGATTCGCAGACTTTTGTTGATCCTTTTGACCCTCAAAAAGACAAAAGTGAAGGTAACGATGCTGGTAGCCCTCTTGATACAAGCGGGTTTGAAGTCGAAGCACGTATGAATATTGAGGCGAGTCTCATGACTGTAGGTAAACCTGAGGTTGCTCAATTCGTACCAAACCTAGACCGCTTGTTCGCTTCTCCCGATACAACCACGTACTTAACTCACTGCTTGTCTTCCTTAGGTTTAATCTCACCAACACTTCCTGTCGGTGGATTTACTGCCATGATGACTGAAGCCACAACCACCAACTCAATTCTAATATCGACACCCCCTGCCCCAACTCTTCCTCCTAGCCAGTGTGACAAGTCCCTAGTTAATGTTGTGACCCCGGGGTCCCTGGACACCAAGATTGGAGCAATTGCAGACCTGGAAAAGGACGTTGATTATTTCACAAGCGAGGAGGATTCAGAGCATATTGACGAGTCCCCTACACAAGATACTGAGATTCAAGAAAAACGGGGGACGTCATCATGCCGTAAGGGAAAAGCAACAGTCAGGAAGAAGAAGAAGGCCATATTATATCTTCCCAAGAGAGTCCCAGTGGTATAGTGATCAAAAATGGAGATCGATCGGCAGGACCGATTTTAAGATCTGGGGGCTCGAAGAACGGAAAGATGAAGTAATGCCTCAAACCAGTTTCCCTTATTCTGTTATTTCCCTTTTATGCAATGCATTTAGACCTGTTGTATATGCGAGTGCCGACCCTCGCTCACTTACTTTTACACTTGTTACTTTGCGTATTCTTATGACTCGTAGTTTGCTTTTGACTTTGTAATTCCGTGATCTGATTCTGTGCTGCTAGAATGAAACTGTGTTCCTCTTATTGTAGTCGAACTTTGTCTTACTTTGTTGCTTTGCACCCTGCACTTATCATCCTTTCATGATTGCAACACAGAAATTTTACACCGTAAAATACTTGTTAATGCAATACTTGGTATAAGAATGATCCTACGGCATTCTGGTAAGTTATTTCAGACCACAGCCATGAGTTATCGCTAGAAGAATTTGCTCAACCGATTTTTCCGTTGGCCTTCTTGATTTTGACTGAATCAACTCCTGAAACTTCTTCTCCGCGAACAACCACCTTTGTGTTTGTCATGGTATTAAAGTTCTCGAGTTTGCTACAGCCATTTCGGGGTTCAACTTAGGTTGAACTTTCGATCTCAAGCTGTGACAATTCTGTGGTAAGTTTGAGAAACAAGCATTATTGAATTTCTTCAACGTGGTGGTATTTCCCCCATACCAAGGTATTTCACAGATTTCTTAGAGTTTAGAAACCATACTTTGTGGTTGATTTCCTCCGGAACCTTTGAATCACGCATTCTTGCTATCACTGATTTTTAGCGTGATCATGATTAAGGGATCCCGACCTAACTGTTTCAACTCATACCCTTCGAAGAGGTCCTTTTGAACCCAGTGTTTATATCGCTATCCAGCCATGTACTAATGGCATCGACGATGAACCGGGTGCCCCTCGGGGAGGTCTTCGGTTTAAAGGCCCAGTGTATGTCGCAGCTAGACCACGTATTAATGGTACTGGAGATTGACTAGGTGCCCCTCGGGGAGGACTTTGGTTTATTGGCTGCGCTATTCCATGGGGAAGACGCTAGTTCATTTATCGGGTTTTACCACGATTTGTTAGAACTAGGGCATGAGACCATGCAATTAAGAAGGTGCCCCTTTGGTGAAACTTGCAGTTTTGTTTGTGATTTCAGCGTCTTATCATTTGATAGGCATAACCTTGGTATCTTGTACTTGCACCGCTATGCTTTCCATGTCACTAAGCTAATTGCGAATGATGTTTTTGAGCATTAAGAGATGATCCAATAGTCTCAAGGACTAATCAGGTTATAGTGATATCAGTGTTTCTTTTTTAGGACCTGCAATCAAAATCGATCTTTAACGAGTAATTTGCAAATGTACAATTTAGGCAAGTAATTCGATTTATATTTACAAAACTTGTAATAGCGTTGCATGGTATGCACAATGCATGTTGTTTACAAATACTACGAAAGAAACATTAAAAGAAGTAGTGATGGAGATGTATAGCATTCCATGCTTTTGGGAGTTGGAATCCGTCTGTTGTCTTTAGTTCAATGTACCATCTGAGAATTTTTTGCCTATCACATATGGCCCCTCCCAATTGGGTCCCAGTACTCCGGTTCCTGTCATGATTCTCTTAAGAACGAGATCCCCAACTTGGAAGGTCCTTCGCCTAACTTGAGCATTAAAATGACGAGCTATTCTTCTCTGAAGTGCAATAATTCTGAGTTCTGATTCCTTTCTTCTTTCCTCGAGTAAGTCAAGCACTTCGAGTTGAAGTTTTTCATTCTCCGCTTGGTTGAAGTAGATCCTTCTATGAGTCGGAACCTCAAGCACAACCGGGATCATCGCCTTGGATCCAAATGCAAGGGAAAACGAAGTGTGCCCTATTACCGTTTTATGAGTAGTACAATATGCCTACAATGCAAGCGGAAGCTCATCAACCCAACTACCCTTGGCTTTCTCAAGTCGTTTTTTGATGGTTGACTTCAGGATCTTGTTGATTGCTTCAACTTTCCCGTTAGCCTGCGGATGGGCAACCACCGAAAAACTTTTCTTGATCTTGTACTTGGTACAAAAGTCCAGAAACTCAGCGCTCTCAAATTGAGTCCCATTATCAGTAATTATCTTCTACGGAATTCCAAACCTACAGATGATGTTTTTCAAGACAAATTTGATCACCTTCTTCGAAGTAATAGTGGCTAGTGGCTCTACTTCAGCCCATTTAGTAAAATAATCGACCGCCACTATCGCGTACTTCATATTTGATTTTTGCAGTGGGTAGTGCCCCAATCAAATCTATGCCCCAGATAGCAAATGGTCATTGACTGACCATCAGGGTTAACTCGGTTGGTGGTGCTCTCGGGAGTTTTGCATATCTTGGACACTTATCACATTTTTGGCATAAGTCATCGCATCCAAGTTTACATCAGGCCAAAAATAGCCGTATCGCAGAACTTTCTTGGCTAACGTCTAACCATCGACGTGACCCCCGTACTCTCCCTCATGTAATTCGGCAAAAATAGCTTTTGATTCTTCCTTGGACACACATCGTAGTAATGGCAAAGAGAATCCCCATCTATACAACCTCCCATCCTCAACAAGATATAACGGAGCTTTGCGCAGTATTTTCCTCCGCTTTTTTGGTTCCTCTGGAAGTGTTCCGTTGAGGATATATTCCTTAATCGTTGTCATCCAGGACATAGGTTCTTCAACTGTTTCCATAATCCAGTCAACATCTACCTCTTCAATGGCCGGGGTTGTAAGGACTTCAATAGGCATTAACCCGAGCAAATGTGCATCAGAAGAACTAGCATATTTAGCAAGTGAATCTGCCTTTGTATTTTCCCCTCTTGGAATGTGAGATATGGTGTAGTGATCGAGGTTGTTGAGAAGTCCCATTGCTTTTATAAGATAGGAAGGTAGATTTCCAACTTTGGCTTGGAATTCCCCAAGAACCTGACTTACTACCAATTGGGAATCACTAAAGATCTGCGCGGTTTTTAGATTCTGCTCTTTTGCTAGTCTTAATCCGTTTATCAATGCTTCGTGTTCGGCCTCGTTATTGGTTGATGGAAATTCCAACCTTAATGCATAACACAAGGAATTGCCTTCTGGAGTTTCTAAGACAATTCCGGCCCCTGAACAGTAATCATTCCTTGAGCCATCAGTGTATAGCTTCCAGCTAGTGACTGTTCTTGTTGGTTCTTCAATTCCATCTCCTCTGTCCATGAACTCGGCAATGAAATCTGCTAAAGCTTGCCCATTGATAGCTCTTCGAGGGTGATAGGTGATGTCATATTGATTAAGCTCAATGTTCCATTTCAATAGCCTTCCAGAAGTTTTCGGACGGAAGAGAATTTGCCTTAGCGGTTGATTAGTGAGGACTTTTATTGGATGGGACTGGAAATATGGTCTCAATTTCTTTGAAGTAATGAGTAGACAATACGCAAGTTTCTCTAGCTTTGGATAATTCAATTCTGCCCCAGCAAGCCGCTTACTGATATAGTAAATCGGTCGTTGGATCTTAGCATCCTCGCGGACAAATGCGGCGCTCAGGGCATGCGGTGATATCGCCAAGTATAGGAATAGTTCTTCTCCATCTCTGGGTTTAGAAAGCATCGGTGGAGACTCCAAATGTTGTATCAACTACTCGAAAGCCATTTGACATTCTGGGGTCCATTGGAAGTCTTTCTTTCCTTTCCTTAAAGCGTCAAAAAGGGGAATGCATCGATCCTTTGCTTTAGAAATGAAGCGGTTAAGGGCAGCAATCTTCCCATTCAAGCTCTGAAGCTCCTTTATCGTTTTTGGCGCTCGCATTTCTCGTAATGCCGTGAATTAGGAAGGATTTTCCTCGATGCCCCTGGCATTGACTATGAACCCAAGAAATTTTCCTGAAGAAACCCCAAATGAGCATTTCAGAGGATTTAATTTCATGCCGAATTTTCTAAGGATATGGAACAACTCGGCTAGATCCTCAAGGTGATCTTCACCCTTTTTGGACTTTACTAACATGTCATCGACATAGACCTCCATAATGCTCCCAATTTGGGATTTGAACATGGAGTTCATAAGACGCTGACATGTTGCTCCTGCATTCTTTAGTCCAAATAGCATAACCTTATAACAGTACAGACCTAGGTCAGTTATAAAACTTGTGTTCTCCTCGTCTGGCCTATGCATCATAATTTGATTATAACCAGAATACGCATCCATGAAGGATAATAGTGCGTGCCCCGCGGTTGCATCGACAAGCTGGTCGATTCTAGGCAAAGGGAAACTGTCCTTGGGACACTCTTTGTTAAGGTCTGAGTAGTCTATGTATACTCTCCATTTGCCATTAGACTTCTTGACCAGAACTGGATTTGAGACCCAATCGGGATATGTAGATGTTCATATAAAATTATTCTTGAAAAGTCTATCTACTTATTCTTTTAATGCTATCGACATTTCAAGTCCCTGAGTTCGTCATTTCAGTTTTACAGGAGTCAAATTTGGATTAACATTCAATTTATGAACAATTACATCTGTTGATATTCCATACATGTCTGAGTGTGTAAAAGCAAAGACATATAAATTTTCTTTTAGAAACAATATCAATTCCTTCTGCAGCTTTTGGCCCAACTGAGAACCTATCTTTAAGACTCGGTCAGGATCTTCGTCATGTATTGAAATGGAAATGGTATCTCCAGCCGGTGTTGCTGTCTTCCCCCATATTGGTTTTTCTTGGATCGATTTCCTTCTGGGCCCCACTATGTTCACCAGTATGAGGGCCCCGCCTTAATTGCTATAAGGGGGATCCATGAATGCGAGGCGGTAGCTCCGCATCCTTTCCCACTTCTTTTTTCCTCGTCTCGGCAAGTTCCAACAGGTAGCATTCCCTTGCTGTTTGCTGATTGCCTTTGACCACTCCAACACCGTTTTCAGTACGAAATTTCATTGTTAGGCACCATGGCGCCATTGTTATTCTGAAAGCTATGAGAGTTGGCCTTCCAACGAAAGAGTTTTAAGCGGACCACTCATCGATCATGACGAAATCTTGCTTCTGTGCCACCTTGTTTTCCCCTTCTCTGAGCTCAACAAGTAGATTGATGACTCCGATTGGCTGAACTGCTTGTCCAGTGAATCCGTGAATTTTGCTCTGACAAGCTTTCACATCCTCCATGGAGAGTTTCATCCTTTGGAAAGCACTGACAAAAAGGACATTGATGGATGCTCCACTTTTAACTAGGACTCTTCTAACAATGGTAGAACCCAGGCCTATGGTTATCACCATTGGATCTTCAGTTGGATTTATCAATCCCTCTGAAGACATTGATAGATGCTCCACTGTCAACTAGGACTCTTCTAACAATGGCAAGACCCAGGCCTATGGTTATCACCATTGGATCTTCAGTTGGAGTTATCAATCCCTCTGAGTATCGATCCTTGAACACAATGTCATCCCAGGGAGACCTCGGTATCTTTGCCGGAAACGCTTCATCCACAATCATGAGTTCTTCTCCTCTCGGGGGGTTTTTCATTTCATTAGCATATTTCACAATGTCCCCCCAATTTTTCCCGGCGGGGTGTGGACCTTTTGAAATGGTGTTAATGATCAACCTTGGCATGACAGCGTTTGCAGCATTTTCACTTTGCTTTGGTTGTCCTGTGGATGTTCCTTGACCTTGGGGAGCTTGAATACCTTGCGGATTCTTCATGTATTGCTGAAGTCTATTCTTCCTTATTAGTTCCTCGATTAGACTCTTTAGGTGCCTACACTCATCCATGCTATGGCCGGACTGGTTATGAAACCAACAAAATCTCCCGGATTTTATGGTGGTATCGCTAACCTTTATCTGCTTTGGTATTGGTTACACTTCAGTCTCCTTAGTGGCCATGAAAATATTCTCCACCTTTTTGTTTAATGGAGTCAACTCCGAGTTCTTGAAGAAGCGGAACTTTTTGTTGACTCGATTGTCTTTCCAATCATTACCCCGTTTCTGGCCTCCAAGGTTTTACTGGTTGTTTTCTGCATCATTATTCTTCTTTTCAGATTGTATGCTTCTTTCTGGGATATCCATAGCATAAGCAGGATCCTCATCCACACCTATGTATTCCTCAGCCTTATCAAACAACTCCTCTAGAGTACTTGGCTTTTTCTTTGTAATCCATCGTCTGAGCTTAGTTTTCTTACTTATAGCACCCTTTAAGGCCATCAAAGCCAGGCGAGGCTCATAGTTTCCCACTTCAGCCGCAGCGGTATTAAAACGAGTAAGGAAGGCCCTAACGGATTCCCTTGGTCTTTGCTCGAGTTCATTCAATTCCATAACATCTCGCACTTTTGTGGCTTGAAGTCTGAATTGCTCTCTGAACAACTTGGCCAGGGTAGCGAAATCGTCCACTGACCTCGATGGCAATTTGGTGAACCAAAGCGACGCCACCCCCTCAAGGTAAGTCGGAAAGTACAAACCCTATAACTCATCAGTGGCACGAGCCCTGTAACACCCCACCTCCGCTAGGGTCACTCACAAAGGGAATGCACTAGTTTTGGAGGAGCGTTATCGAGGTAAACAATCACATAATTATTACAAGACAGAACATAAATAAAACAGCAGAAGAATCAAAAGATAAATTTCATTACTTTCAAAATAGTCAAAGCCTTTTTAATTCAAAGTACCAAATAGCCAAAGTCATTATTTTCCATTACAACAAATTATGTCTTGCATAAAAAAGAAGCATAAACTTAAAACATCAAAAGTAGCTTAATTCCTCAAAGGTAGCAGAAAATGCAGCTATAGCATAGCCCAAGATCAAACCGTACATGAGCTGAATCAAAAGCAAGCGAAATCCAAGCTAAGTGCTAGGGTTTCCTCCCTGAGAACCTGGGGGGGGAACGGAACAAAAAGAGGCAAAAGAAAATAGGGTCAGTCATAAAGACTGGTAAGTCCAAGTGACTTTCAGCATAAAAACAGATAAAGGTAACATGACATGTATAAACTGAAAGTAAACATAAGGATGCTGTCAAGATGGGCAAGATAGACTAAGATAACATGATAAATCAAGTATAGCATCACATATTCAAGGTTCGCTGCATCAACTGTACTAGAATCCCAAACCCATGTTTTATATAAATCATGAAATAATCCCTTGGCCCAATATCATGAAATGACTCATTTCTAGGTCCAACGAAACGATCCACTAGTCGATCGGCTCCCTACAAGTTCTAGCTCGTCGTGTGTCTGTGTCATACAATCCTATCACGAATGTAGTCACCTGTGTTAGGTCCACCATAGGGTGTATCAAGCCCTATGGTGCCAACCATCGACACGAATCAAGCATGCATAGATAAACCTACTGATGCCCAATGCCTGCTTTTTCAACTCCGGACCACGTGCTCGACCATAGCCCGTCTGAACCTACATTGGCGCACCAACACAACCGTCGTTCTGGTCACTTACAATCAGCCCAGTAATCGTGCCCCACCCTGCCTAGTTCCAGGGTACCATGATACATCTAGTGGGTTACTGCTGCAATGGACTGCACAACTAGGGTTTCCGTCCAGCAGGTTAAGTGTTGTCATTTAAATTCGAGACTTAACCCTTATCAGTCTAGCATGTCAAATTGGCTAAGTGTTGTCATTTAAGTTCGTGACTTAGCCCTACAATTCACGTGTCAAGTTGGTAAGGTGTTGTCGTTCAAGTTCATGACCTAACCCTACCAATCATGTCTCAAGTTGGTTAAGTGTTGTCTTTCATGTTCATGACTTAACGCTATCATGTGGCATTAATTCATTAATGCACCCCAACCTCTCACATTAGACCTGTTGTTGTGGTCACTGGATATGTCGGGCGGTTCCGGGAAGATTTACACCACAACTCAGTCTAACCTCGGGTTTCAAGCGCGATATGACCAACTACTCACATTGGATCCTATTGTTTGCAGTCACTGGATTTACCGGGCGGTTCCGGGCAGATTTACACTGCAAACTCAACCCAACCTCGAGTTGGCCATTTTCAAGTTCATTAGTGTCATGTCCATGTTCAAGTTTTCATGTCGAGTTCGTGTCAAGTATTCAAGGCAAGTTTCATGCCACGTCTCCTATAATTTCCAATTTTTTCCAACGTTACCCCGTCTAAATAATAGGCTAACAATCTTAGCCTAATTTTTTGTTCGCATGATTTTTGGCATATAATATTAGGTTAAAACTTAGCCTAATTTAACGTACGCAAAATTGGCATAAAGAGATTCATTAACATAAACACGACATAGGGGTAAACTTGGCATCTTTTTGGCATAGTCAATATGAACTTCATAGGTGTGTACTTGCAAAATAATCAACATGAATATCATAGGTGTGAACATGCAACGTAGACTAAACCAACATACATATATGTGAATTTGCAACATAGACTAAATCAACTTACATATGTGAACTTGCAAATCAATCACGAACATATGAATAAGTGTGAACTTGAAATATGACATAGGTTTAACATATACACATAAACATGTAGATCTAACATTTGGTCACATATGTTGATATGATTTCACAACCTAAAACTTGCATAACATGATAAGCTACTCAACTTGTCATAACAGGTTATATTCCAAGTTCATATACATATGAATAGACTTATTCATTAATTCCCAATTCAACATGATAATAAAACTACAGGCACAAAACAATATCATTCAATTCCACATATAACATAATAAACATTTTCCTATTATCCATTTCTTTCTAAGGCATGATATAACTGAATAAATTGATTAAAACATCGCAGGCATATAGCTCTGATAACATTATGAACATGAAAAGGTTTGAATGATAATCTAGGTTCGAGAACATTGATAGATCTAACGTAAATAGAAAAATCCCAAAATCAAGAATAAAGAAAATAGGTCTGAATAGAAAGTCAAGCTTAGATCCAATTTCATAGTCATAATCCTAGGCAATAACCTCATAGGTGATTAGCCACAATTGTCCTTGTCATAGTTATAGGCAATAGTCATATATTCACAGTCATAGGCATAGGCATAGTCTTATGTTTACAGTCATAGGCATAGGCATAGTCTTATGTTCACAGTCATAGGCGTAGTTTTATGTTCACAGTCATAGGCATAGTCATAGTCTTATGTTTACAGTCATAGGCGTATTCATAGTCTTATGCCGTTAACAATAGTTTCAACGTCGTAGATAATATTCCCAATAGTCAAGATCCAAGAAGAAAACAAGAATAGATATGAATCATACATAAATCAATTCCAATTTAACATGCCCATATTAGATTTATAGTTTTTATCTAAAAGTAACTGGAACTTACAGATCGTGGTCTAAGAAATTTAGATGCAGAAGTCAAGTCTAGAAATTTGTCGTTGAATTGTTGAATCGCTGAATCTTGCTTTGATTGTAGAAGTAAATCCCCAAATATGCAATTCCTAGCCGTAGTCTTCAAGGAATAATCTTCGCGTTTTAATTTAATTTAATTTAATTTAGAGGAAGAAGAAGAAGCCATGATCATCAAGAGTTTGAGCAGCATAAGGTTAGAGAAGAATGGTGTAAAGAGAATGGAGCTAGGAGGCTGTTTATATAGAATTTCAAACTAATTAGAGCCGTCGATGAAGCTAGAGTTAATCAAGGCCATCCATCTCAAGAGAAGCCAATCAGAAAGTGACAAGTTAGCCCTAATGACACACCAGAGCTCAGAAATTCGACCAGAACCCGACCAGGCCAGCCAGGGCCTGACCAAGCAGGTTTCTGCTCGACCTGGGCGCACTAGCCAAGTGCGCCAATGCAAAATTGCATGGGCGCACTTCCCAACTGCGCCAGTGCAATTTTGTTCTGGCGCACTTCCCAAATGCGCCAGTGCATTCTGGCCCATTTCTACTTTTCTGCCTAACTTCGTTCGTCCATATCTTCTTCGTACATTATCTGTTTTACGCAAACTCGGACTCTATTTCAAGCAGAATTCCGAGACGAACGCAATGGCATAACCCGTTTCCCTTGATTCTTATTTTAAAAATTAATTGTGTCTTGAATTATGGTTCTAACATGTTATAAAAATTCGGGTTGTTACATTCTTCCCTCCTTAAAGGATTTCGTCCCCGAAATCTTTAAGTTAAAAAGAATGCATCCTATCATCCAATCAACCATCTGCTCAACCATCATCCACAAGCAACCATTGTCCTTAAAAAGATTTCTAATGCTATATGAACATATGCAGAAAGTGTGTGTATATGTTCCTTATCTAATGCAAATGATCATGCCTGATTGATCTTCCTAATGCAAAATATGTTTAGTGTCATGAATCCAACATGTATGCAAATAGTCCTAGTCACATAAACACTATATGTGTGCACAAACATCCATCCATATGCAACATCCACATGATAACACATTCAATTTCATCCATAAACAAGTATAAACACTCATGCATATGCAATATGAAAATGTGTCTGAGCCGATCTAGTGCCTAATGTGTGTTATGCAACCACGAGCAACCACTTGCAACCATTTGCAAACATCAACCATAACATGTTTCAATCACATGTTTACATCCAAAAGGGTTCTACCTAAAGTTCTCAAGATAGGATTGAGAAGATAAGCAAGATAAAACAAAGTATCTAGGAGAAGAAGTTAAAGATGTACCCCCAGAAGGTCCTGCCTGTGGGGCTTGCCCTTGCTTCTTAGGGCAGTTCTTGCTGATATGTCCAGTTTCACCACACTGGAAGCATGCTCCCTTCTTCATCTTCTTCTTTCTACAATCCTGGACTATATGCCCCTCAATACCACAGAAGTGGCATTTTCTTTTCTCACGTATCTTGTTATTATTATTGTTGTTGTTGTTCTTGCCTCCTTTCTCAGAGTCTACCTTCTTGTTTTGAGATTCATTTGCCTTGACCTCCTTCTTGCCATGCTTGTCTTCTTCGCTTAAGAGCGCCATGTCTACTAGCTTTTCATAAGTAGCCCCCATAGGTACGTGGGTCATGTCCAAGCTATGAAGTGGCTCATTCAGTCCTTTGACAAAACGGAGAGCCTTCTTATGAGGGGTATTTACTAAGTCCAGTCCAAACCGAGCCAGCTGATTGAATTGATTGACGTACCCCTTGACCGTCATACTTCCTTGCTTAAGAGATAAGAATTTTTCCAGATGTAGACTTCGTTCAGCTTGCGAGAGGAATTTTGTCTCAAACCTTATTCTAAAATCCATCCATGTTTCAACCAGCTTCTCGGCGTTAGTGACTTCCCACCAATAGGAAGCTTCGTCCTTGAGCAACCATACCGCCAACTGTACCTTCTGCCTATTGTCCACCTCAAAAATAATGAACAGATCCTCAGTTTCTTTGAGCCAATTCCTCGCTTCTACGAATGATTCAGTTCCCTAGAAATCCTTTCCACCCATGGCCCTAAAATCTTTACAGATCTTTGAGAAAGCAATTGCACGAGGAGGGGGCGGAGGAGGAGGAATCACTGCAGCTGGAGGAGGAATATCTGTTGGGCCTGCATCGTTGCCCTAGCCTCTAACTACCTCCTGAACCAGCTAGGTATTGGCATGCACTCCGGAAAGTTAAGATTCCCAAACATGCTGAAATGAAAAAGAAGAGATTCGAACGCGGAAACAAAGGATAGTGCTAATGGCTTTTGGGGAATAGCCTTTAAATAAAACAAGACTTTTCTAGAAAAAAAATGCTTCTTTGTAAACGGTTTTGAAAACAATTTCAGAAGATTTTAAAAACTTTTTCCCAGTTTGGTAACCTTCTGCTCTGATACCAAATGTAACACCCCACCTCTGCTAGGGTCACTCACAAAGGGAATGCACTAGTTTTGGAGGAGCGTTATCGAGGTAAACAATCACAGAATTGTTACAAGACAGAACATAAATAAAACAGCAGAAGAATCAAAAGATAAATTTCATTACTTTCAAAATAGTCAAAGCCTTTTTCATTCAAAGTACCAAATAGCCAAAGTCATTATTTTACATTACAACAAATTATGTCTTGCATAAAAAAAGAAGCATAAACTTAAAACATCAAAAGTAGCTTAATTCCCCAAAGGTAGCAGAAAATTCAGCTATAGCATAGCCCAAGATCAAACCGTACATGAGCTGAATCAAAAGCAAGCGAAATCCAAGCTAAGTGCTAGAGTTTCCTCCCTGAGAACCTTGGGGGGGAACAGAAGAAAAAGAGGCGAAAGAAAATAGGGTCAGTCATAAAGACTGGTAAGTCCAAGTGACTTTCAGCATAAAAACAGATAAAGGTAACATGGCATGTATAAACTGAAAGTAAACATAAGGATGCTGTCAAGATGGGCAAGATAGACTAAGATAACATGATAAATCAAGTATAAATCAAGTATAGCATCAAATATTCAAGGTTCGCTGCATCAACTGTACAAGAATCCCAAACCCATGTCTTATATAAATCATGAAATAATCCCTTGGCCCAATATCATGAAATGACCCATTTCTAGGTCCAACGAAACGATCCACTAGTCGATCGGCTCTCTACAAGGTCTAGCTCGTCATGTGTCTATGTCATACGGCCCTATCACGAATGTAGTCACCTGTGTTAGGTCCACCATAGGGTGTATCAAGCCCAATGGTTCCAACCACCGACACGAATCAAACATGGACAGATAAACCTACTGATGCCCAATGCCTGCTTTTTCAACTCCGGACCACGTGCACGACCACAGCCCGCCTGAACCTACATTGGCGCACCAACACAGCCGTCGTTCTGGTCACTTACAATCAGCCCAGCAATCGTGCCCCACCCTGCCTAGTTCCAGGGTACCATGATACATCTAGTGGGTTACTACTGAAATGGACCGCGTAACTAGGGTTTCCGTCCAGCAGGTTAAGTGTTGTCATTTAAATTCGAGACTTAACACTTATCAGTCTAGCATGTCAAATTGGCTAAGTGTTGTCATTTAAGTTCGTGACTTAGCCCTACAATTTACGTGTCAAGTTGGTTAGGTGTTGTCGTTCAAGTTCATGACCTAACCCTACCAATCATGTCTCAAGTTGATTAAGTTTTGTCTTTCATGTTCATGACTTAACCCTATCATGTGGCATTAATTCATTAATGCACCCCAACCTCTCACATTAGACCTGTTGTTGTGGTCACTGGATATGCCAGGCGGTTCCGGGCATATTTACACCACAACTCAGTCTAACCTCGGGTTTCAAGCGCGATATGACCAACTACTCACATTGGATCCTATTGTTTGCAGTCACAGGATTTGCCGGGCGGTTCCGGGCAGATTTACACTACAAACTCAACCCAACCTCGAGTTGGCCATTTTCAAGTTTATTAGTGTCATGTCCATGTTCAAGTTTTCATGTCGAGTTCGTGTCAATTTTTCAAGGAAAGTTTCATGCCAAGTCTCCTATAATTTCCAATTTTTCCCAACGTTACCCCGTCTAAATAATAGGCTAACAATCTTAGCCTAATTTTTCGTTCGCATGATTTTTGGCATATAATATTAGGCTAAAACTTAGCCTAATTTAACGTACGCAAAATTGGCATAAAGAGATTCATTAACATAAAGACGACATAGGGGTAAACTTGGCATCTTTTTGGCATAGTCAATATGAACATCATAGGTGTGTACTTGCAAAATAATCAACATGAATATCATAGGTGTGAACTTGCAACGTAGACTAAACCAACATACATATATGTGAATTTGCAACATAGACTAAATCAACTTACATATATGTGAACTTGCAAATCAATCACGAACATATGAATAAGTGTGAACTTGAAATATGACATAGGTTTAACATATACACATAAACATGTAGATCTAACATTTGGTCACATATGTTGATATGATTTCACAACCTAAAACTTGCATAACATGATAAACTACTCAACTTGTCATAACAGGTTATATTCCAAGTTCATATACATATGAATAGACTTATTCATTAATTCCCAATTCAACATGATAATAAAACTACAGGCACAAAACAATATCATTCAATTCCACATATAACATAATAAACATTTTCCTATTATCCATTTCTTTCTAAGGCATGACATAATTGAATAAATTGATTAAAACATCGCAGGCATATAGCACTAATAACATTATAGACATGAAAAGGTTTGAATGATAATCTAGGTTCGAGAACATTGATAGATCTAACATAAATAGAAAAATCCCAAAATCAAGAATAAAGAAAATAGGTCTGAATAGAAAGTCAAGCTTAGATCCAATTTCATGGTCATAATCCTAGGCAATAACCTCATAGGTGATTAGCCACAATTGTCCTTGTCATAGTTATAGGCAATAGTCATATATTCACATTCAGAAGCATAGGCATAGTCTTATGTTTACAGTCATAGGCATAGGCATAGTCTTATGTTCACAGTCATAGGCGTAGTCTTATGTTCACAGTCATAGGCATAGTCATAGTCTTATGTTTACAGTCATAGGCGTAGTCATAGTCTTATGCCATTAACAATAGTTTCAACGTCGTAGATAATATTCCCAATAGTCAAGATCCAAGAAGAAAACAAGAATAGATATGAATCATACATAAATCAATTCCAATTTAACATGCCCATATTAGATTTATAGTTTTTATCTAAAAGTAACTGGAACTTACAGATCGTGGTCTAAGAAATTTAGATGCAGAAGTCAAGTCTAGAAATTTGTCGTTGAATTGTTGAATCGCTGAATCTTGCTTTGATTGTAGAAGTAAATCCCCAAATATGCAATTCCTAGCCGTAGTCTTCAAGGAATAATCTTCGCGTTTTAATTTAATTTAATTTAATTTAGAGGAAGAAGAAGAAGCCATGATCATCAAGAGTTTGAGCAGCATAAGGTTAGAGAAGAATGGTGTAAAGAGAATGAAGCTAGGAGGCTGTTTATATAGAATTTCAAACTAATTAGAGCCGTCGATGAAGCTAGAGTTAATCAAGGCCATCCATCTCAAGAGAAGCCAATTAGAAAGTGACAAGTTAGCCCTAATGACACACCAGAGCTCAGAAATTCGACCAGGACCCGACCAGACCAGCCAGGGCCTGACCAAGCAGGTTTCTGCTCGGCCTGGGCGCACCAGCCAAGTGCGCCAATGCAAAATTGCATGGGCGCACTTCCCAACTGCGCCAGTGCATTCTGGCCCGTTTCTAGTTTTTCTGCCTAACTTCGTTCGTCCATATCTTCTTCATACGGTATCCGTTTTACGCAAACTCGGACTCTATTTCAAGCAGAATTCCGAGACAAACGCAATGGCGTAACCCATTTCCCTTGATTCTTATTTTAAAAATTAATTCTGCCTTCATTTATGGTTTTAACATGTTATAAAAATTCGGGTTGTTACAAGCCCCATCCATGTGTCGGTCGTACTTGAACAGAAACACATTTGGATCAGTCGTCCCATTATAAGCTTGTACTACTGGAGGCTTGAATTTTTTCGGATATGGTGCCATTTTGATTCTTTCGGTGAGCGGAGTTTTTGTGGGAGCAAATCCCCATTCTTTTTCATCATCCTGCTTCTTCTGATTTCTCTCCATGATTTTATGGATCATTTCTAATATTCGCCCCTCCTCATTGTGTTGGTCCGTGGGGCGGACGTCGTCTTCCTTACCGGATGTCTGCCTAAGCAGACAGTCACGGTTCGGATTTCGGGGCCCTGAACCTCCCGCTTGGAGAGGTGCCCCTTTGGCGGAACCAAGCACTTGTTAAGATTTCGCTTTATCAGGATGGTCGCAAGCGGGTAGCTTTGCCTCCGTATGTTTAGGATTTGTCTCTTGGACAGAATTTTCTCGGATTGAGCTTAAAGAAGAGGAACCGGTGTTTTCTATATGCGGAGTCTGTATGGATTTAGCATGGGCGGTCTTCATGGTGACTTTTGCCGTAGCGGCTTGCATGGCGAACATCGTTTCAAGTCTCTTCATCATGGCCTCATTTGCAATATTCATTTGGTTAGTTAAAGTAGCGGCCACTTCATCTAACTCTCGTCTTGTTATGGCGGCTCCATCCCCGAAACTTTCTCCAATCTCAAATTGGGTGATAGGAGGAGTAGTTTCACGATCGGCGATATTATCACCATTCTCGACATTTTGATCCATGAGCCTCTTTGGTGGTCTACCCAGTTTACCCATAGATTAGGCAAAGGCTTGGAGTAGATCGTAGTGAAATAGGATTGGATCTTTTCTAATGCAAGGCTTCAAAACTTGTGGAAAAATGAGAGAAACGGAGGATTGAATCGGCCCCACGGTGGGGGCCAAATGTTGATCTCAAAACTTGAGTCAACACCAAAGATGCAAGATGCACTTCACAATTTTCTCTAGAATAGTAAAAAATGGAGCCGAAAACTAGGAAGATGCAAGTAAGGAGAGACATAAAGTTTTATAGTGGTTCGATCAAGCGTGATCTACATCCACTTTATCAAATGATTCCATTATTACCTTTTGGATTACAAAACAAACATATTCCCTCAATACATCCATGATTCACCTCACTTTTCTCACTCTTATACTTACTGAAATTCCTATGAGAAATGGTTGAGATCCTCCAAGTATGGATATCGATAGAATCAATCCGAACTCTCTCACAAGTTTTGATGAATCTTCATATCTTTGCAATGAATTCGGAGATGGATCTTTGAATTGCAGTATTTGAGATGATAAAATTACTTAGAAAAAGTTGAGAATAGAGTTTGACAGCCCTTCGGGATCACCCAGCAGCCCCCTCCTTAAAGTGAATGTGAACCTTTATTTATAGGAGTGAGGGATGAAAGTAATGTAGCTCTCAGGATTTGGATCGGTGTGTTAAGTATTTTCAGAAATGCCACTGAAGTTAATTTTCAATTTCCAAGCTTCCGATCCGATCCAAAGTGTTTCTGTCCGATTCAAAGCCCCTCGAGCCGCTCCAATATGCTTCTACCCAATCCAAAACCTCTTGAGCCAGTGCAGTGCGCTTCAGCCCGGTTCGGTTCACCTCGAGCCAGTACCACGCGCTCCTACCTGATTCAGTTCATCTCGAGCTGATCCATTTCACATCACAATAGCCCGGTCCGATCCAATTGCCTCTTGAGCCAGACGTTTCCACCCGATACGAAGTACTTGGGCTATATTTTAACTTCCCAATCCAAATCAACATGTTTCTGCTCGATCCAACCCATTATGAAACGGACCAATCCAAAACTAGATGAAGAGACCGATCCAGTGCTATGTTAATTTGGTGGATAACAGAACGATATTGGCCATTAGTTTCATAGAACGACAGCTACTGTATATGTAATTAGGGGTACGTATTTCTACGGGTACATATACTAGTATATGTTTTTATTTAATTTTCTTTTTATTTTTGATAATTCTTGTTTAACGCCACGTACTCCAAATCGAACCCAACAACTGTCATCCCTAACCAAATACGCCCATTCCGGACATAATGGCATATGTTTCGTAACCTAATTCAGCTGTTACGATATTTTTTCTTTAAATTAAAATATAAAACATTTAATTATTTATTTTTTTGGCAAGGCAAAACATTTAATTATTTAATTTGATTGTACAATTAAATTCACTGGGGCCGCATACTAACTCTAAAAATTCCAGAAAAATTATTTCTAGTTATGTTTTAACGATACGGTTCTAACAAGACTAATTTTGTCGAATTTCGAGATCGTTTGAAAAATGGCCATTTTCTAGTCGATCGAATTTGATTGTATTCCAAAAATTATGAAAATTGGAATCTTACAATAATTTGACATTCCGATTCCCACAAAAGTGGTTTCATCGAAAAAAGAGGTCATTTGAAAAATGGCTATTTTTTATATGAATATATATATATATATATATATAAATTCTATAGCGACTATTCTGAATTTTAAACTGGGCATAACTTCTGATTCCCGCTATGAAATTTCGATTTTTCGGATTCGTTGGAAAGATATTTTTAAATAGATTCTAAAATTTTTGGTTTCACTAAAATATGATTTAATTTGCATCTTGTATAGTCAGTCAAAGTTCAAATTCAATTTTTCATTCTAACTCCTTTTATAATTAAAATAAATATATTCATTCTAACTTCAATTAAAATAAATTTTTCGTCGTTATTATTTAAAATAAATTATTTTAGCTATTCAAAATTCATTAAAATTGCTAAAATAAAATTTTCAAATTGGTTCAAAATTTCCGGGCAATCTCCCTCACTTAAAATCTTTTCGTCCTCGAAAAGGAATGGAGCACAAAGTTGTTTAATTTACCAATTTAATTTTCATTCTTTTATTGGTTTCAATAGTTTTACTAGTTAATTAACTTTATATATATATATATAACTTTTATATATTTAAAATCATATTTTCTAAAATTGGGTTATATATATAATCACAAATACGTTAATTATAAACTTGTAACTCTCAACTCATTCTGGGACATTTCTAACCCCATCTCTAATGAGTTTCTCATTCTAGGATACAACAGATCCTATCTCTAATGAGTATTCCTTTATAGGATATTACTAATCCTACCTCTGATGAGTCTTTTGTTCATTTCTAACGAGTTGTAATCCAAAGATTTAAGCTAACCAGAGCTCTAATACCAACTGTAACGAACCGGATTTCGCCCGGACCTAATCGATCGCTAAATCGACCAAGACCAATCAAAACCCGAATACGTTGACTTTGGGAATACAACACATCAAAACAAATAACAGAAGACTTTTAGAACATTACAATAATGTTACACCAGAGAACAGAATATCAGAGTACACTGATATAATAATACAGCAAAAGATTAATTTACAATAGATTTAATACAGTGCAGAGGAAACAATAAACTAATACATCGGAAATCTATCAATGCTCTGGACACAGCTCTAAGCTTCGATCCAGAATCCGGCTCAATATATCTGCAAAATAAGCTACTCGACTGCCCGTGTGGAAAAGTGGGCACCTGATTTTGCAAAGTGAAACAAACTACGGGTCAGTCATGGGACTGGTATGAGAAAGCTTTACTAAATTTAATAAGTCTAATCACAGGACCACGCCGCTAACGCGGAATGGGTTTACTCCATTGGATTGCCAGTGGATAATTTAAATAAAGTACATCGTAAAACAATGCAATGCTTTTTAGAAAAATGAAACCATTATAAGACTCAAGTCCCATCACACAATGCAATGCAAACCGGAGGATAGAGTTTTACGTTATAATGGTCAAAAATGCTTGATACAATAAGAATGGATTTGATATTATTATTAGTGTATATATGTTTTGAAAACATTTCAATCATAATGTATTAATCATAGACGGCATAGTACCCCATCCTACTATGTCGCCATACTAGTTCTACAATCAAAACAACATGATGTCGTATTGGAAATTTTGGGTTTCCACCAAGAGTTAAGGCTAGGAACGATCTCCTTACCGATTCGAGACACTCTAGCAATGTCTTAGGATCACACCTACGGGCAACCCTTGGATCCTGTAGGGTCGGTCTGCAAATACTTTAGTGGATTAGTTATGCCTGAACACACGCTTCCTGGTCCTATCGAACCTGTAATTTGGCCATTGGCGACCAACAAATCCGAGGCCTCAAAAATTCCATCATCCACATAAGTCAAATGTCAGGGCTGGTAAGCGCTGACACCACTTCTAGCTAGAAAGAAACGCGTGCACTCCCTGTGTTCCCTATCTCCGTTTCTGACTCTTACCGGGGTATGAGGCTTGCGAGGTTACGCTATACACAAAGCTATGCCGAAATAGGCTATGCTTTGATCATCAACCACAAGGCTCTGCTTTTCAACAAAAGCCTTGATCATTTGCATCTTGGCGTGCCACATTGACAATCCACGCCATGCGATCAATAACTACTAATATATAACCTCTGAGCTCGTACATCTCAGAGAAGGGTGCTAAGCAAGAGAATAAATTCTCAGCCACCACAGATATATATTAAATAGAAATAAATTTAATTTACATGGAATAATATTCAATGTCAAACACACATCCATTTACAAGTCCGTTCTGGGTCTGAACGAAACCGGAGTCACCTTATTCCTCATCCCGTATGTCCAATACGGAAGTGAGGTGCTCGCATATCCGGACAATCAACAAGCACGTCTGGACAAACTACCACTTTAACCCTTTACTGGTAGCTAGCCAATGCCGGGCATCAGTAGTCATCCATTCGATGTGAATATCGCTGATCTTCAACCACCGTCTTCATCTTCGACTCTTAATCGTCGTAGTAATTATTCGGAATAGGTTAAACCCGGTCTTTCCGAATAACTCGCGTATTTTTATAACTAAAAAACAAGTGCTATAAAGACACATCATACGCCTCATTCCAATTCAGAATATTCTTTTAATAAGATATCCATATTATTAGGGAAATGTTCCTATTAATTTTAAAGATAAATTCTTTTAAATTTATTCTTTAATTTTCTTTTAAAGATTTATGAAAACTCCAATTTGGTTTTAATATCAAAAATCATTGCTTTATTCAACTTTTAAGAAATTAATCTTGTCTTTAACTGGGTTAATGAACTAATGTCATTTAAAACCATTGTTCACGATAAACCCAAAATCATCTTCCATCAAATATGGAATTTTCACAGAAATCAAATCAATATATAATCGACATAAATTTTCGTATCAGACCGATAATATAAATGGAATAACAGCAAAGCCTTTTAAATTCCATATATAGCAACTGTCTTCTTTTACAGAAGCCTATCTCGATTATTATCAAATCGAAATTTCCACCCAATTCCAATTTTTTGTATTAAATTGGAAAACTTGACTTTAGAAAATTTCTTTTTAAATCTTAATAAAAAGCTTTATAAATTCCAAATTATATTTTCACTGTTAATTGGATTAAAGAACGAATGTCATTTAAAACACAGTTCATGGATACCCAATTCACATATCATTTTATTCCAATTGCTAAATATAATTGGAAACTCTAATAATCTTAATTAAAAGATTTATTCTTTTCATACGGGGTTTAAGAATAGTGTTATTTAGGACACTATCCACGACAACCCAAAATATCATCCTTTTATTTAATTCTAATTAAATATTAATTATTTATAAGACTTCATTAAATCTTAATTTTAAAGATTTATTCCTAGTTAATAACTAGTTCATTTCGATAAAAATATATTTTTAATCTTTTGTCCATCCAAAACGGACAAAGAAATCATCATTTTATTCTTCATTGAATATTATTTTAAAATATTCATTATTTAAAAATATCCTTTATATAAAAAGATTCTTTATGTAAAATATTCTTTATAGTACAATATTCTTTATTTTAAAATATTCTTTATATTACAATGTCCTTTAAAAATATTCTTTATTTAAAAGATATTTTGAATCAGAATGTGACTCAATCATTTACCATATAATTTTGGTTATATGGATTTCATACATCGCATGAACACGACAATAATGATAAATAAAGATTAAACAATCAATTCACATCCAGAGTGGAATTTACAACTGTGTGAGCATTAAAATGAATAAATAACGCTCATCGCAGCCTGTCAATCCATCGATTGACATTCAGCTAAATTTTGGGATTAGTGTATGTTAAATATCATTCCAATACCCGTATGGGGTTTCCCATTAACAACAATTTATCTAAATAAATAGTTGGTTAATGAATTTAACCAATTTTAATTTTGATAACATGTTGACGATAATGAACAAACATGTTGTTATATTCCTAATGTCGAACAAAAATATATTTTACTCGCATAATTTCCTATACATTTCTAATGTCTAATAAACGGTAATTTATTTACATGACCTTATTGCTGATGACACATAAAAAGGATAATTCCTATTTTCTTTTATTTGTATGCAAATATTCTTACTTTAACACATTAAAGAAATAATCTTATTTGTATATGTATTCAATGTATAACCTAACACATAAAAATATTTATTTTAAATTGCATACAAATTTTAATGTATACATTAACACATAAAAATGTCACTTCTACTTACATACAAATTCTAAAGTGTGTTGTGACAATACAAATGATTCTTTATTTCACCTACAAATTTTAATGTATGTTTTTGCAAATAAAGATGATTCTTATATTTGCATATAAATTCTAATGTATGTTATGCAAATAAAAATGATTCATATATTTGTATATAAATTATATTTCAACAAAATGTATAAAAAAAATGATACATCCATTTTGTTGACAATTTTATTCTAACCACATGAATATTTTTGTTGTGACACAAACCTATTTAACAAAAATGCTATTTGTGTTTAACCCTTTTGTTTAACCAAAAATGTAATATTTGTTTTCAACCATCTTAATTTGACATATTGTACATTTTTGTTTCACCAATATATTTTGACAAAAATGTATATTTCTAATTCAACTATTCTAATTAGTCAAAATGTTCATTTTTGTTTCATAAATTCTAATTTGACAAAAATGTTCATTTTTGTTTCAACAATTATATTTTAACAAAAAGGCCAATTTTGTCTCAACTATTACTTTTGACAAAAGTGACAAATTTGGTTTTGACTATTACATTTGACAAAAATGACAAATTTGGTTTCAACCTTTATATCTTGTTAAAAGTGATATTTTTGGTTTCAACTTTTATAACTTGACAAAAGTTATATTTTGGTTTAAACAAAAATGCCATTTTTGTTGTAACTCAAATCTCTTTAACAAAAAGGTAATTTTTGTTATAACTTAAATTTATTTAACAAAAATGTAAATTTTGTCTAACTCTTATCTTATTTAACAAAAATGTGATTTTTGTTATGTTCACTCTTCTCATTGAAGCTATGAGAAATAAGAATATAACCCTTCATATTAATTCTTTTTATTTAAATAAAGTGACAGGATAAACATGAACTTTAATACTTATCTTTTAATGGCAACAAAATTTACAATAAAAATATATCTTTCCATTTTACTCTTTTTATTGTAACTAAAATAACAATAAAAATATATCTTTCATTCTATTCTTTTATTATAATCTAAAATGACAATAAAGACGTATTTTCAATTCTACTCTTTTTATTGTATTTAACAAAGTGACAACAAAGATGAAATCTGTAACGACCTGAGTTTTCAAATCGGAAAAAAAAATTATTTAACGATAAATTCCTAGAAACAAACAAACAAATAAAATAAAACTATAAAATTTAGTTATTAAAATGAATACATTCAAAGTTTATTGAATTTATAAATAAAAAATAAATATTTGCATGTAAAGAATTTGAAAACAAATTTGCAATCAAAACATTATATGTTCGTTCCGTATAATTCTAATAAATTTAAACTGAATAAATTTGAATGACCGTTCATTAAACTCGGTGAAATTAAAAATAAAAAAACAGAGTTTTTATAAAATGTTCAAAGCACTGATAACTGTGTGCCATTGTGTTCGTCTCGGCGTCCTGATTCCAATGGTATATTTATACCGATATTTCGGTGTCTGTAAAGACAAAGGGATAGACAGTTATTTCCATACAGGTGACCCTGAAAATAATAATAATAATAATAATAATACAAATTTACAATGTAACCGACGGGAGACAAAACAAAATAAATGATCTTCGAAAAATCCAATAATATCTAGGAAAGTGGTGAGCATTAATGAGGGATGCAGGCCACGTTATTTTTCTTTGTTGCATTTATGAGGAGTCTTCACATTAAATGGGGATAGCAGCACATCATTTTGCCACTGTACATCATAATCCACCTACCACCTTTATTCTTATATCAGCTCCCAACTCCATCTGCTCCCTTTCAAATCTTCATTTTCTTTCTCCATTCATTTTTCTTGCTTCTAAAAAAATTGTCCCGTATAAAAAAAAAAACAAACAAACAGAAAAAAAGAAAGAAAAACAACATGACAGCACGCATGAAGTAACAGCCACCATCCCACTTTACTTCTTGCTCTTGCGTCCTCTCTCCTTCTTGTTCCACAGAAAAAAAAACCCATTCGTTCCATTGTCTTGCTCCGGCCTCTCTCCTAATCAAGCTCCTACATCTCCAGCGACCGCACCAAGCTCCGACGGCCTTCGTATTGAACTCCGGCAACCTCGGCAACAACCGCAACAACTCCATATCCGCTAACTTCCGTCGTCGTGTAGCTCTCGGAACCCGAAAGTGAGTTGTTACTCACGTCTAAACTTTCTATAGTGTTTGCGTGTGTGTATTTTATATGTATGTTCATGCGTGAGTGTATAAATATATGTGCGTGCTTAAATATATGGGTGTGATGAACTGTGTGTGGCGTGTGTACATATTGGATGCATGTTTCAGCATACATGCATGAAAAATAAAACAAATGTAATGAAGCTGGGATAAAAAGGAGCAGCTTCTCCTCTGCTTATTTGGAAACCTACACAAGCAGGGCTTCATTTTTTTTTTTTCCTAAGTTTTTCTGGAAATTCATACCATGCATGCATGCAACAAAACTAATTGGATAGAGAATACAAGGCAAAGGAACAAACATGGGGTATTGAAAGTGAATGCGCATGCATGCATGCGGGGAGCATTTTAATGTTGTGCCAGCAAAAAAAAAAAAAAAAGAAAAAAAAAAGAAGAAGAAGCATAAACATAAGTGAATCATTTCTTCCCTGGGGATGGACATGCAAGTAACAGGAGGGCACATTCATTATTTTCTTTTATGGTCACTTCTTTCTATTTTTAATGCAAATAGAAAGACACAACTTCTCATATATTTTCATTTGATGAACACTCAAAGACACATTTTTACATTCATGCAAGCTAGGGGGGGTTTACTTGTTCCCAACGCATGAAGTGAAAAAAAAAAGTGAGCTTCCATGAAAAAGGGAGGACACATTTTTTTTTTTTTTTTTTTTGTTCTTCCTGGGCATGCATGACAGTAAGCCTTCTTGGCTTCTCCTCTTTATTCCCTTAAACTTTCATTTTCTTCCCAGAAAAGAACCTTCCCATTTAAGTTCCATTCTCCCATCTTCCTTTGGAACTCTCTCCATGTGTGTAGTGTTTGCATGTGTGCTATATAGAAATGTATGTGTGAGTGTATATATGTATACACGTGTGTGAGAGGTTAGTGCAAAAGTGTCCATGCGTGTGTGCATTAAATGTGTGCGTGCATATTTAGATGTGTTGGTGTATGCATGATTTTAAATGAACATTTTCCATTCACTACATTTAGAAAAAAAGAAAAATTAAGTAGGTTAATAAACTAAAAATACGTCTTTTGCAGACCCAAAATATTTAGAAAAATATGTAAGATCGTAAGAGGGACACATCGAACTTAAATGGCTCTGTTTCAAAAATGAACTGTGCAAGCTTTTTCACAATTTCAGCGTAAACCGAACACCGAAACTGACAAATGAATATATTTCGGTAATCAGCGCGACGAGACGGACATAACAGTATATAATTTGCAGTGTCTGCATGCTCCGTTCAAAAACGCGTTACGGACCCCTTTGACGTAAAAATGCGGACGTGAAACGAAGGTCAAACGTCCGATTTTTGCGAAATGAATACCGCCATTGGATTACTGTCAACGAATATAATATTTTCCATGTTTGTCCGAACTTATTTTGAAAAGATTTTAAAATTGTTAAAATTTGAACTGATATGCGCAGCTTTGCAC
Organism: Allium sativum; assembly: GCA_030737875.1. Lineage (NCBI taxonomy): Eukaryota > Viridiplantae > Streptophyta > Magnoliopsida > Asparagales > Amaryllidaceae > Allium > Allium sativum. The sequence continues at coordinate 970,478,374 of CM060915.1, read as the reverse complement.
TGAAAATTGCGCGACCGACGACATTCAAATTTTTCGATGAAATTTTCACAGCTTCTACATTTCATTATACGTATTTCAAATTTTTAATTCATATTTTGAAAAGAAAATAGAATTGTTTCAAATTTCAAAGATTAAACTTTGGTTTAAATTATATGCATGAAAATTTGATAAATGAAATATTAAGTGATTTAAATTTTATTTAAACTTATTGAAATGACCATTGTTAAACCTCTTACTAAAAAAAAATGTTAGCCTAAATATTTAAAGAAATAAAATTCAAAATTGTAAATTTTGGATACAAATTTTACTTGAGGAAATCAATTTAGTCAAATTAAGTAAAATTATGAAAATCGAAAGTGAACTTAAGTAAAATATTCAATAGTTAGGAATTGTAAATTTTATAAAAGAAAATTTCAACTTTAGTTTATTGATTTAGAACTTTGGAATTAGACACAAAGTTAAGTATATAATTGTGAACGACAAAATATTGTTAATATCTCAAAGTGGAATATTTGATAGTTCAAGTTTATATAAGGAGGTTGAAATAAAATTATGTTTGATCTATTCGACAAATTAATAAATGAAAATTGAATGACGTTAGTTGTCAAAGAGACCGGAGCCAGTTATGGACACATTCTCTGTCGATACTGGAACCACTTTGATAACTACGCTCGTGAAGTGATAATCCAGAATGAAGTGATTGTTTTGGTGTACGTTGCTGGATTGAAGAAAGTGAACGATAATGGATGACCGACACTTGTGTCAAATTTGAAATGACTAAAACAGGAGCCGTGCCGGACCATTGAGGCTAGCTACCTCTAGCAGACACACTTTTTCGTGTATTCTATTTTTGTTATTTGGTGATCACCCTTGATTTTGGAAGTGTTGTGTTGCGGTGGGCCGTTAGGGGTTACCATCAGTCCGGATCAGGCAAACTGGTAGTATCCTACCTTGGGCATTGCCTCACGTGCCTTGTCATATGTTTTATCCTTATGCGCGACCACTACGAGTTTCTATTTAACATGTGCCTATAGGGGACTCACTGGCTACCGACGTTCTACTGGTTGTGTTACAGGACCTGTATAGACCACATTGTTTAAAAACGTGTTAAGGGGGATCAATGTAAAGCCTTAACGCTATTTTAAATATTTTATATTACTGATAGACATTACCTATAATAGCGTATTATACTATATATAGATAGTTTAACGGATCCTTAAGAGATGGAAAATACCGTAACATCTCTTGAGTTATTTGCATTTGACTTTAGATCTAATCACATTAGAATGTTTAGACCTGACTCGAGTGTTTTGTGTTTTTCTCATTTCGCTCGGGTCAGACTAAGTATTGCAGTGTTCTCGAGGAGCACTTTATATGGAGCCGAAGACCTAGTCGAAGACTCCATCCTATCCAATATTAGTTCCTATTTCCGTTTGGCTTGTATTTGCGAACTTTATGAGTCGCTATATTGTGAAAATTAAATTGTAACTGTTTAAGTAGCTTCATGAACTGCTTATGTATATTATTTCATTTCCGCTGCAAGATTCTGTGTTATTCTGTATATGTGATTCTATGATCTGATTCTATTATACACCCTAAATTGATTATCTGTCAGTTTTGAATCGTTCGAGTTGGACATGTGTGGTTATATTGTCAACTTGGATTATTCAGAAAAGGCGGGTTGTCACAGTTGGTATCAGAGCTAAGGTTTAGAAACACCTTAGCCTGGGGGTAGAACTCATTATAGATAGGGTTAGAAATACCCTAGAATGAGTAGAATCATTTCCGAGAGAGCGTATTTTGAAAGTATAAAATGTTTTAAAATCAAACATATTTTCAAAATCTTTTTAAAACTTTAGCCTATTTTCTTTAATTAGGATTCTCTTCAGTTTAAGTTTCTCAAATTTTGTTCTTATCTCATCCTGGACTTTTCAAAATAAATCGAGGAAGAAGTAACTTCCTTTACCGCCTCATCGTGAAATTGAATTCCGTATTGATCTCATTCAAGGAGCTAGACCCATTGTACTTGCCCCAAGAAGAATGGAACCTAAGGAGAAGATTGAATTAAAGGTGCAAATAGAAGATCTATTCTCTAAACATCTAATTCGTCGAAGTCATTCAGAATGGGGAGTTGCAGTTGTATTTGTTACAAAGTCAGACGGTTCTCTGAGAATGTGCGTAGACTATCAGGAACTGAATAAGCTTACTCACAAGAACCGATATCCAATACCTCGCATTAATGACCTATTTGATCAACTGCACGGAGCCAAGATATTTTCTCAACTCGACCTTGCTACAGGTTTTCACCAACTTCGAATTTCTGAAGATAGTATTCCTAAAACAGCTTTTCGAACATAAGATGGTTTCTATGAATGGTTAGTTATGCCATTTGGTTTAACTAATGCCCCAACTTACTTTGTTGACCTCATGAACAGTGTATTCCGGGATGTTCTGAATAGGTTTGTCCTTGTCTTTATTGATGATATTCTAGTCTTTTCTAAGTCTAAAGAAGAACATGAGGAGCATCTCAAGTTTGTTCTTAAAACTTTGAGAGATCATCAACTGAAGGCCAAGTTTTCTAAGTGTCATTTCTGGAGAGATGAAGTTAGGTTTCTTGGACATATTGTTTCGTAGAATGGAATTTCAGTCGATCCAGCTAAGATCGCTGTAATCAAAGTAAGCCCTTTATTTAAAACATCCTTTCATTCTTATTCGATTTATCTTATCTCTCTTATATAGGTATTCATAATTCTTTAAATTTTAGGATTGGAAAACTCCTGAAACTCCAACCGATATTCGTAGTTTCCTCGGCTTAGCTGGCTATTATAGGAGATTCATCGAAAATTTTGCTCGAATTTCTTCACCACTCACAACTTTGACTGGAAAGAATGTTAAGTTCGATTGGAGCGATAAGTGTATAAAAGCATTTAATGAACTTAAACGCAAGTTAACTTCTGCTCCTGTTCTTACTGTTCTAGATGGAAGTGAAGGTTTGACTGTTTACACTGATGCTTGCGGAGAAGGTTTGGGAGCTGTTCTTATGCAGCATGGTAAAGTTATTGCTTATGCTGGTAGACAACTCAGAGTCCATGAGGTTAATTATGCAGCGCATGACTTAGAACTACTTGCTGTAGTTTTTGCTCTTAAGTTGTGGAGGCACCATCTTTTGGGAATTAAATTTGAACTCTTCACTGACCACAAATCATTGAAGTATACCTTTTCTCAGAAGGATCTGAATCAGAGGCAAGTCAGATGGCTCGAGTTCTTAGCATCATATGACCTCGACATAAACTATACCCCCGGAAAGGCTAATGTGGTAGCCGACGCTTTGAGTAGAAACAAAGCAATGTTATTCCAAATTACTGCTTCTCCAGCCCTTATGGATCGCATTATTGCTAAGCAAGAAGAAGATGAAATGCTTAGGCGAATAAAGGAAAGCGTTCTCAATAGAGAAGTTGTAGATGTACAGAAGGGATGGGGCGCTGAAATTGGTACCGATGGAATTTTGAGGATCAACAATCGTATTTGTGTTCCGAATGTGGATGGTCTAAGACAGGAGGTGCTTAGGGAGAATCATCAGTCCAAACTTTCTATTCATCCTGGGATCACCAAGATGTATCAGAATATGAAGAAGCTTTATTGGTGGAGTGGAATGAAGAGAGACATTTCTATTCATATCAGTAGATGTGCCACTTGCCAGCAAGTAAAAGCCGACCATCAGAAGACTGCAGGTTTATTACAGCCTTTAGAGATTCCTAACTGGAAATGGGATCAAATTTCTATGGATTTCATAGATGGATTACCAAGGACCAGGAGGGGAAATGAAAGCATCTGGGTTATTGTTGATAGACTAACCAAATCAGCCCACTTTATTCCTGTGAAGACAACTCGAACTGCTTCAAGTTTGGCCGAGCTCTATATGAAGGATATAGTCCGACTTCATGGTGTTCCGTCTAGCATAGTATGTGATAGAGATCCCATTTTTACTAGCAAATTCTGGAAAGCTTTCCAGATAACTTTGGGAACTCAATTGAATCTGAGCACCGCCTATCATCCTCAGACAGACGGTCAGACCGAAAGAGTAAATCAGATTCTGGAGGATTTGCTTCGTGCTTGTGCTTTAGATTTTGGAGGATCTTGGGAAGATCATCTCCATCTCGTTGAATTCACCTATAATAATAGCTATCAGGTAATTTAATTCAATTTAAAAGTCATATTTAAATAAATATAAATCTTGAATAAATCTTTGAAATTCAGGCGAGTATTAAAATGGCACCGTTCGACGCTCTGTATGGACGGCCATGTAAATCTCCGTCCTGTTGGATTGAATCTGGAAATCGACTTGTTCTGGGGCCCGAAATGATTTTGGAAGCTTCTGAAAAAGTTGGAGAAATCAGAAGGAGGATGAAGATTGCTCAGGATAGGCAAAAGAAGTATGCTGATGGAAAAAGGAGACATTTGGAATTTGTTGTTGGTGATCTTGTATTTCTGAAAATTTCACCTTTGAAGAACGTGATTCGTTTTGGAAAGAAGGGGAAGCTTGCTCCGAGATTTGTTGGTCCTTTTCCTATCTTAGAAAAGATTGGCGGCTTGGCTTATAGAGTTGATTTACCGGAGAAACTATCGGGTGTACATAATGTATTCCATGTTTCACATATTCGCAAATATGTACATGACCCGTTAGCTATAGTCCAACCTGCTTTATTTGAAGATATGGATGTTGAGCCAAATCTTACTATTGAAAGAAGACCACTTCGTATTGTCGATAAAGATACGAAGCAGCTTAGAAGGAAGACAGTAAATCTCATCAAAGTTCAGTGGAGTAGAGATGACCGAGATTGCACTTGGGAAACTTTGGAGAGTATCCGGACCTCAAATCCTGAATTGTTTGCATAAGGTACCCAAATTCATCTTTAATCATTCTTATATTTCTGCTTATTTCTTTATTTTTCCCTTGTTCCGTTCTTTTCGAGGACGAAAAGATTTGAGTAGGGGAGAATGTAACGACCTGAGTTTTCAAATCGGAAAAAAAAATTATTTAACGATAAATTCCTAGAAACAAACAAACAAATAAAATAAAACTATAAAATTTAGTTATTAAAATGAATACATTCAAAGTTTATTGAATTTATAAATAAAAAATAAATATTTGCATGTAAAGAATTTGAAAACAAATTTGCAATCAAAACATTATATGTTCGTTCCGTATAATTCTAATAAATTTAAACTGAATAAATTTGAATGACCGTTCATTAAACTCGGTGAAATTAAAAATAAAAAAACAGAGTTTTTATAAAATGTTCAAAGCACTGATAACTGTGTGCCATTGTGTTCGTCTCGGCGTCCTGATTCCAATGGTATATTTATACCGATATTTCGGTGTCTGTAAAGACAAAGGGATAGACAGTTATTTCCATACAGGTGACCCTGAAAAAAAAAAAAATAATAATAATACAAATTTACAATGTAACCGACGGGAGACAAAACAAAATAAATGATCTTCGAAAAATCCAATAATATCTAGGAAAGTGGTGAGCATTAATGAGGGATGCAGGCCACGTTATTTTTCTTTGTTGCATTTATGAGGAGTCTTCACATTAAATGGGGATAGCAGCACATCATTTTGCCACTGTACATCATAATCCACCTACCACCTTTATTCTTATATCAGCTCCCAACTCCATCTGCTCCCTTTCAAATCTTCATTTTCTTTCTCCATTCATTTTTCTTGCTTCTAAAAAAATTGTCCCGTATAAAAAAAAAAACAAACAGAAAAAAAGAAAGAAAAACAACATGACAGCACGCATGAAGTAACAGCCACCATCCCACTTTACTTCTTGCTCTTGCGTCCTCTCTCCTTCTTGTTCCACAGAAAAAAAAAACCCATTCGTTCCATTGTCTTGCTCCGGCCTCTCTCCTAATCAAGCTCCTACATCTCCAGCGACCGCACCAAGCTCCGACGGCCTTCGTATTGAACTCCGGCAACCTCGGCAACAACCGCGACAACTCCATATCCGCTAACTTCCGTCGTCGTGTAGCTCTCGGAACCCGAAAGTGAGTTGTTACTCACGTCTAAACTTTCTATAGTGTTTGCGTGTGTGTATTTTATATGTATGTTCATGCGTGAGTGTATAAATATATGTGCGTGCTTAAATATATGGGTGTGATGAACTGTGTGTGGCGTGTGTACATATTGGATGCATGTTTCAGCATACATGCATGAAAAATAAAACAAATGTAATGAAGCTGGGATAAAAAGGAGCAGCTTCTCCTCTGCTTATTTGGAAACCTACACAAGCAGGGCTTCATTTTTTTTTTCCTAAGTTTTTCTGGAAATTCATACCATGCATGCATGCAACAAAACTAATTGGATAGAGAATACAAGGCAAAGGAACAAACATGGGGTATTGAAAGTGAATGCGCATGCATGCATGCGGGGAGCATTTTAATGTTGTGCCAGCAAAAAAAAAAAAAAAAAAAAAAAGAAGAAGAAGAAGAAGCATAAACATAAGTGAATCATTTCTTCCCTGGGGATGGACATGCAAGTAACAGGAGGGCACATTCATTATTTTCTTTTATGGTCACTTCTTTCTATTTTTAATGCAAATAGAAAGAGACAACTTCTCATATATTTTCATTTGATGAACACTCAAAGACACATTTTTACATTCATGCAAGCTAGGGGGGTTTACTTGTTCCCAACGCATGAAGTGAAAAAAAAAGTGAGCTTCCATGAAAAAGGGAGGACACATTTTTTTTTTTTTTTTTTTTGTTCTTCCTGGGCATGCATGACAGTAAGCCTTCTTGGCTTCTCCTCTTTATTCCCTTAAACTTTCATTTTCTTCCCAGAAAAGAACCTTCCCATTTAAGTTCCATTCTCCCATCTTCCTTTGGAACTCTCTCCATGTGTGTAGTGTTTGCATGTGTGCTATATAGAAATGTATGTGTGAGTGTATATATGTATACACGTGTGTGAGAGGTTAGTGCAAAAGTGTCCATGCGTGTGTGCATTAAATGTGTGCGTGCATATTTAGATGTGTTGGTGTATGCATGATTTTAAATGAACATTTTCCATTCACTACATTTAGAAAAAAAGAAAAATTAAGTAGGTTAATAAACTAAAAATACGTCTTTTGCAGACCCAAAATATTTAGAAAAATATGTAAGATCGTAAAAGGGACACATCGAACTTAAATGGCTCTGTTTCAAAAATGAACTGTGCAAGCTTTTTCACAATTTCAGCGTAAACCGAACACCGAAACTGACAAATGAATATATTTCGGTAATCAGCGCGACGAGACGGACATAACGGTATATAATTTGCAGTGTCTGCATGCTCCGTTCAAAAACGCGTTACGGACCCCTTTGACGTAAAAATGCGGACGTGAAACGAAGGTCAAACGTCCGATTTTTGCGAAATGAATACCGCCATTGGATTACTGTCAACGAATATAATATTTTCCATGTTTGTCCGAACTTATTTTGAAAAGATTTTAAAATTGTTAAAATTTGAACTGATATGCGCAGCTTTGCACTGAAAATTGCGCGACCGACGACATTCAAATTTTTCGATGAAATTTTCACAGCTTCTACATTTCATTATACGTATTTCAAATTTTTAATTCATATTTTGAAAAGAAAATAGAATTGTTTCAAATTTCAAAGATTAAACTTTGGTTTAAATTATATGCATGAAAATTTGATAAATGAAATATTAAGTGATTTAAATTTTATTTAAACTTATTGAAATGACCATTGTTAAACCTCGTACTAAAAAAAAAACGTTAGCCTAAATATTTAAAGAAATAAAATTCAAAATTGTAAATTTTGGATACAAATTTTACTTGAGGAAATCAATTTAGTCAAATTAAGTAAAATTATGAAAATCGAAAGTGAACTTAAGTAAAATATTCAATAGTTAGGAATTGTAAATTTTATAAAAGAAAATTTCAACTTTAGTTTATTGATTTGGAACTTTGGAATTAGACACAAAGTTAAGTATATAATTGTGAACGACAAAATATTGTTAATATCTCAAAGTGGAATATTTGATAGTTCAAGTTTATATAAGGAGGTTGAAATAAAATTATGTTTGATCTATTCGACAAATTAATAAATGAAAATTGAATGACGTTAGTTGTCAAAGAGACCGGAGCCAGTTATGGACACATTCTCTGTCGATACTGGAACCACTTTGATAACTACGCTCGTGAAGTGATAATCCAGAATGAAGTGATTGTTTTGGTGTACGTTGCTGGATTGAAGAAAGTGAACGATAATGGATGACCGACACTTGTGTCAAATTTGAAATGACTAAAACAGGAGCCGTGCCGGACCATTGAGGCTAGCTACCTCTAGCAGACACACTTTTTCGTGTATTCTATTTTTGTTATTTGGTGATCACCCTTGATTTTGGAAGTGTTGTGTTGCGGTGGGCCGTTAGGGGTTACCATCAGTCCGGATCAGGCAAACTGGTAGTATCCTACCTTGGGCATTGCCTCACGTGCCTTGTCATATGTTTTATCCTTATGCGCGACCACTACGAGTTTCTATTTAACATGTGCCTATAGGGGACTCACTGGCTACCGACGTTCTACTGGTTGTGTTACAGGACCTGTATAGACCACATTGTTTAAAAACGTGTTAAGGGGGATCAATGTAAAGCCTTAACGCTATTTTAAATATTTTATATTACTGATAGACATTACCTATAATAGCGTATTATACTATATATAGATAGTTTAACGGATCCTTAAGAGATGGAAAATACCGTAACATCTCTTGAGTTATTTGCATTTGACTTTAGATCTAATCACATTAGAATGTTTAGACCTGACTCGAGTGTTTTGTGTTTTTCTCATTTCGCTCGGGTCAGACTGAGTATTGCAGTGTTCTCGAGGAGCACTTTATATGGAGCCGAAGACCTAGTCGAAGACTCCATCCTATCCAATATTAGTTCCTATTTCCGTTTGGCTTGTATTTGCGAACTTTATGAGTCGCTATATTGTGAAAATTAAATTGTAACTGTTTAAGTAGCTTCATGAACTGCTTATGTATATTATTTCATTTCCGCTGCAAGATTCTGTGTTATTCTGTATATGTGATTCTATGATCTGATTCTATTATACACCCTAAATTGATTATCTGTCAGTTTTGAATCGTTCGAGTTGGACATGTGTGGTTATATTGTCAACTTGGATTATTCAGAAAAGGCGGGTTGTCAATCTTTTTATCATAACTTTTTTATTATAATCTTTTTATTATAATCCTTTATTTATAATCTTTTATTTATAATCTTTTTATTTTAATGTCAAACAAATTTTTTTGACAAAAAAACCATGTTTCATATAAACAATAAAAATGAATATTTTTATTGTAAATCTAATTTTGACAAAACAATGTTCTATGTATACAATAGAAATGAAATTTTAGTGTTAATCTAACTTTTGACAAAACAATAGAAACGATTATTTCTATTGTAAATCTTAACTTTTGACACAACCATGTTTAATGTAAACAATAAAATTGAATATTTTATTTTTATTCTAATTTTAAACAAAACCATGTTTTAATGTAAACAATAAAAAGAATATTTTATTGTCATTCCAATTTTTGACATAACAATTCATAACTAGATGAAAAAATCATTTATGTACAGTTTCATATGTATTCTAATGACAAATAAAAGAATATTTTGTTTGTCTACATTTTTCCATGTGTTCTAATAACATATAAAAGAGTAATTTATGTGTTTACATTTTTTATGTATTCTAATAACGTATAAAAGAATATTCTATATTTTTACATTCTAATAACAAATAAAAGAATAATTTATTTGTTATAATTTCTAATCTAACCCAGCAAATAAAAATGCTAATTCTATTTCAACAAATGTGTGAAGCTTGTTTCATCTATTTTATTTCAAACATGATATGTTTGTTTTTATCTATTTCATAACAAACATGAGACACACAAATCAATTCAGTGATTCATTACAATCATAAAACAATCAATATTGAAATAAATATATACACAACATCAACATGAATTTTATATAAAATGAATATAAATTTCACAATGAAATAAATAATTAATTTTAAAATAGAAATCTCACATTGGGGGTTTTGAATTCTTCAAAATTTAGATCGTTCTGTTTTAGTTTTGGCCTGTTCTATTAAGTAGATCCGGTCAAGACGAGTCCAATGGTTTTGAAATCATTGAATTCTTATCATATACGAGTAAGATATCATCATTTAAAGATTTACTTTTCTTAAAACAATTTAAATATATAAAGTTTTCCTTAATTACCATAATTAAATTGCTAATCCATCGTTAGCACTAATCCTCTTCTTCCTTCTTCGTCGCTGCCTTCTTGGAGCATTGAACCCAAAAGCTCCAATCGAAGATCCAAACTCGCACCTGTCTCCAAGCCGCCAAACCTACATCAGAACTTCCCACGCTCTCAGGTTTCGCACAACCTTCCATCGTCGTGAAGCCTGGCGAACTCGCCGTCCTATCCCGCCCCCAATTCCGATCGAAAACCGTGCTCTTTTGAATTGGAAATTCCCTCAAATCATTGAACGAGTTCTGATCTTAGCCGTATAGATCTAAAGATCATAAATTTCTCTTCAATTTTTGCTTAGGGATCAAATGTTAATTCGAATTGGTTTGGGCAAGATTAAGGAATGATTTTCGAACAAAATTGGCCATTAGTTTCATAGAACGGTGGCTACTGTATATGTAATTAGCGTTACGTACTTCTGGGGGTATATATACTAATATATGTTTTTTTTATTTTTTTTTATTTTTGATAATTCTTGTTTAGCGCCACGTACTCCAAACCGAACCCAACAACTGTCGTTCCTAGCCAAACACCCCAATTCCGGACACAATGGCATATGTTTCGTAACCCACTTCGGCTATTACGGTATGTTTTTCTTTAAATTAAAATATAAAACATTTAATTATTTAATTTGATCGTATAATTAAATTCATCGGGGCCGCATACTGACTCTAAAAATTCCAGAAAATTTATTTCTAGTTATGTTTTAATGATACGGTTCTAACAAGACTAATTTCATCGAAGAATTCCGAGACTGTTTGAAAAATGGCCATTTTTTGGTCGATCGAATTTGACTATAATTGACAAAACACATTTTCTTTCGCCACGCTCACATATTAATTCCAAAAATTATGAAAATTGGAATTTTACAATAATTTGACATTCCGGTTCCCACAAAAGTGGTTTCGTCGAAAATGGAGGTCGTTTGAAAAATGGCTATTTTTAATATTAATATATATATATATATAAATTCTATAGCGACTATTCTGAATTTTAAACTGGGCATAACTTTTGATTCCCGCTATGAAATTTTGATTTTTTGGATTCCTTGGAAAGGTATTTTTAAATAGATTCTAATATTTTTGGTTTCACTAAAATCTGATTTATTTTGCATCTTGTACAGTCAGTCAAAGTTCAAATTCAAAATTTCAAACTACCGCGCTATTTCTAACTCCTTTTATAATTAAAATAAATATATTCGTTCTAACTTCGATTAAAATAAACATTTCATCGTTATTATTAATAATAAATTATTTTAACTATTCAAAATTCATTAAAATTGCTAAAATAAATTTTTTTAATTGGTTCAAAATTTCCGGTTTGTTACATAATATCCCCTAATAATTAACTTATTATGGTTAATAATGCCCTAGAATGAGTTTCTTGAGTATTATGATCGAGGGAGTGCCTTTCCACATAAAATGAATTAAGTTTTGGGACTAGTCCACTTTGACATATAATAGAATCTGTGCTAAGATATAAATTTGGGTTATAATACAATAAAATTCATGCCTTAGAATAATGAGATGATTGAGTTTCTCGTGTAAGGATTAATATTAATTTTGGAAACTGAGAAGGAATAAGTTTCATCACCTTTGTATTCAGAATGATTAGCAAGAAAAGACCAAAGAAAATAATTTATAACTCTGAATTTTCGTATTTATAAGAGGGCGGTTGTAACAACCCGGAAAATTTGAGCCAATTTAAAATTTTTATTTTGGCCCTTTCAGTGAATTTTGGATATTTAAAATGATTTATTTTAAATAAAAACAATGAGAAATTTATTTTGAATTGAATTAGAATGTATATATTTATATAGATCGGCGTTAGAATATAAATATTTATTTTTAATTATAAAAGGAACTGAAAATGGCGCGGTAGTTTGAAAATTCGATTTCAAATTTCAAATGAATGTACAGGATTCAAAATAAACCGGATTTTAGTGAAACCAAAGATATTAGAATCTATTTGAAAATATCTTCCCAACGAATCCGAAAAATCCAAATTTCATAGTGGGAATAAAAAGTTATGCCTAGTTGAAAATTCAAAATAGTCGCTATGGAAATATAACCCTTAAAAATAAAAAAATTGCAAATGACCTCCGTTTTCGAAGAAACCATTTTTGTTAGATCCGGGATGTTAATTTATTGCTATTTTCCAAAATTCTTAATTTTTTGAATCAATATGTGAGCGTGGCAAAAGAAAACGTGTTTTGACAGTTTCAGACAATTTGGATCGACCAGAAAATGGCCATTTTTCAAACGGTCTCAGAATTTGACGAAATTAGTTTTGTTAGGACCCTATGGTCAATATGAAGCTAGAAATAATTTTTCTGGGAATTTTTAGGGTCCGTATGTGGCCCCGAGAAATTGAAATGTGCGTTCAAATTTAATATACAGATTTATATTTTGATTTTGACGAAAACCGATCGAAACAGCCAAATTAGCTTACGATACATATCCCATTGTGTTTGGAATGGGGGTACTTAGTCAGGAACGACAGTCGGTGGGTTTGATTTCGAGGTTGCTTTTTGAAAGTTAAAAATAATATATATATATATATTTACATATATAATTCCCTCCTCTCTATCCTCTTTACACAGATCGATTTTTATAAAAAAATAAACCTAAAATCCTAAATCGCTCATCTTGATCTCCACCCCCTCCCCAGCCACCACGCGCGGCGGCGCTGCCTCCTTCAGGCCATCCTCCCCCTCCGCTTCCCCTTCCCTTCTCCTCTCTCCTCTTCTGTACGACATGGTCCCGCTCCCCCAAATCAAACGCAAACCCCACCCTCTTGAAGACGCACGAGCCACGACCGCCCACCCCCATAGCCGCGTCGCTCCACCGTTGAACCCCTCCACCGTCGACGTTTGCTTCACCGTGCCTCCTCCCCCTCACACCGGGTCAGCCGCCATTCCCTCTATCCAAAGATCGAAGCCCTCCTCCCTCTTCATTCAGAAATTTGTGAGTATTTTATTTCGGTTTTTATTTATTTAATTATATAAAAATGTGGGTTTTAATTATATAAAAATATAGTTTTTAATTTTATAAAGCTACGATTTTTATATATGAACTAGATTTATAAAGATTAGATTTTGATGTGAAAAAGTTTAGAGCTTTGATTAGAAAAGCTAGGATATTTACATTTGAAAAGATAAGATTTTTATAGATGTAGTAGCAAAATAAAAATTCGATTTTTATTTATATACAAACGATAAAAAAAATATAATTTTTATTTATATAGTAGCGTCATAAAAATAGGATTTTCATATGTATGAAAGGAAAATAAAAATACGATTTTTATTATGAAGTTAGCGAAGTAAAAATATGATTTTTATCGTTTGAATGGCAATGTAAAAATGCGATTTTTATATATTCATTGGCGATATAAAGATTTGATTTTTATCTACATAGTAGCGGCATAAAAATGTGATTTTTATCTATGTAGCGTTGTTATAAAAATATGAAATTATTTTTAGAAAGATAAAAATATAATTTTTAGCCTATGTATGTTATTTATAAAATAATCATACAAAGAAGTAATTATTGATTGGTTAAAAATATAATTTTTAACGTAGGTATACTACATAGATCGACAATCAAAGCACGGCGGAGTGGAACCCTCGGTGAGAACTTCTCACTTTGAATTTTATTTTCTAGTTAAAATATATATTAGGTGCAGATGGCTCTTAGCAGCACCCGACACCCGTTGTCCATAGACCATGGACCACTTGTTTGTTTATTTGGTTATGTTGTGAAAATTGATTGTGTGATGTGGAATGGAATAAAATATTTTATAGTTGAAAATATTTTATAGTTAAAAATATAATTATTTACGTGTATATGAATAAAATAAATATTTATAAACAAATCGGACGATTTGTTTATGTACACACATTTGATTTATATTGATTGGGATGATAAATTTTACACGTCGCCCAACTGCACAAATAAAATTCATTATTTGTTGATTGAAACCCCACACGGGTATTGGGATGAAATTAGACATATACTAATCCCAGTATTTTGTTATATGTCAATCAATTGGTTGACAAGCTATGTAAGCATTGTATATTTAATGCTTATACAGTGTAGAATGCACTTTGGATGATGGTGGACTGTGTTTGATCGTTGTTATATACATGTTGTACGAAATACATATAATCACATTATATGGTAATTGACTGTGTCTGATTCCAGTTCCGAAAAGAATGAATATTTTAAAATAACAAATATCTTAAAATAATGAATATTTTAAAGTAATATTCATTATAAAGATCAAAATCTGATTTTGATGTCCGATTTGGGATGGACACAAATATATTTAAATATATAAAGCCGTGTTGATTAGATTGACGCCATTTTGACGTAAACGATATTTATATCGATTTTATTCATTTTTATAATGAATATCGAAAAAGAACTGATTTCAAAATATAATGGTTTGAAAATACTATCATTTATATATCGATGGTATGGAATATTCCATTTTGATTTGAAATTGAATATGAAGTGGAAATCGTTTTGAAAACGAATTTAAAACGATTTATAAAATACTTTTTAAAAGGAAATCGACAAAACATATATTATATATATTATATGTATAATATAATTGCTTGAATAGATCGCGCCGCGCCGCGGCAGTTCGCGAATTTCGACCATTGACTTCGAACGGACATTACGGGAGATCCGACCGTCGGATTCTTCTAAAATTGGAACCATTGGGTTTGTATCGAAAAGAGCTTTCTAACAATAATAGAGATTTGAAATCTAATGATTGGATTTGGAATTATTTCCAAATCAAATTTGGAAAAGGTCGATGTAAGTGCAGTTCGATGGCCGTTTATGGAAATCGACTGTACGGGCCTTGATAAAATTATTAAAAATATCAATAATTAGTGTAAAATCGTGATTTGGAAAGAATTAGGGTGAAAAATCCCATATTTGAAAAGATATAATAGATTTTTATCGAAATGAACTAGGATTATAATCCAAATATTTTTAAAATAGATAAATTGGATTTGAAATGGTTTTAAAAATAACCAGAATTTCCAATATATAAATTAGAAATGGATTTGAATCGAAATTGTCTTCGGAATATTTCGACATTGGATTTCGTTATTATATGGATATTATTATGGAAATTTGAAAGATATATATATCTATATATTACGATATTTGTTGATTTCAGAATTTGGTATTGAATATAAACCGATATATTTTCTATTCAGAGCCTTGTATTTAATATCAAATTGGATTTTGGGTTTGTCGTGAATGGTATCTTTAATAATACTGTTCTTAAACCTAATGGAGTTAAGAAATTTAGGAACTGACTGGAGATTAGTTAAGTTGAATGGTTTCCTGGGTATTGATCTGATGTTGGTTTCGGCCTTCAGGGTTAACACTTAGGGAATTGTTCTCTTACTAATTTAAGGTCAGAGACTGATGGAATGTTAATTGGGTTTGTTGAGAACTGTGTTTTAGCGACATTCGTTCTTTAATCCGATTTATAGTGAAATGGGATTTGGAATTTATAAAACTTTTGTTAAGATTTAAAGGAGATTTTCCAAAGTAAAGTTTTTCAATTTAACATATTAAATTGGAATTGTTTGGAATTTGATTTGCTAATAATCGAAGTAAGCTTCTGTAGAGGAAGACGGTTAATATATATGGAATTTAAAAGACCTTGTCGTTATTCCATTGATATTATCGGTTGGATATGGAAGTTTATATCGATTATATATATATATATATATATATCGATTTGTTATCCATGAAGATTCCGTTGTTAATGGAATGTGATTTTGGGTTATCGTGAATGGTATCTTTAATAATACCGTTCATAGGCCCAACGGAGTTAAGAAAATCAGAAACTAACTAGGGATTAGTTAAGTTGAATGGTGTCCTGGGTATTGATCTGATGTTGGTTTCATCCTTCGGGGTTAATACTTAGGAAATTGTTCACTTGCTAATTTACGGTTAGAGGCTGATGGAGTGGAATGTGATTTTGGGTTTATCGTGAACCGTGTTTTAAATGACATGGGTTCTTTAACCCAGTTAAAGACAGGATATGGTTTGAATTGAAATCCAAAGGATAATTAAAGAATAAAGTTTAAAGAATTTATCATTGATAAAATTAATGGGAACAAATCCCTAAAGATGTGAATATTTAAATAAAAGATTATTCAGAATTGGAATGAGGAGTATGTTGTGTTTTTATAGCACTTGTTTATTATATACGCGAGTTATTCGGAAAGGCCGGGTTTATACCCATTCTGAATAACTGATTCGACGATATGTCGACGATGAAGACGGTGGTCGAAGACCGGAGGTTTTCACATCGTTTGGATGATTACTAATGTCTTGATTGGGTTGTACACCCAAGGTGAGGTAATAAGTGGTGATCTTCCAGACGTACTTGGAGATCGACAGATATGTGAGGACCGCTCCCCTGTATTGGACATATGGGGGTGGAATAAGGTGCCTCCGGTTCCGTTCAGCTCCAGAACGAACTTGTAAATGGATGCGTGTCTAACATCGGATTTCATTATGTGTGATTGATAGGCATCGGTTGCATAGCGTGAATTGCCTGTGTGGCATGCTGAGATGCAAATGATCAAGGTTTCTATTGAAAAGCAAAGTCTTGTGGTTGATGATCAAAGCACGGCTTTAATATAGCCTAGCTTTGTGTAGCGTTAATTCGCGAGCCTCACACACCGGTGTGAACAAGAAACGGGAGAGGAGCTCAGGGAGGGCATGTGTTTCCTTCTAGCTAGGAGTGATGTCAGTGTTTTGCACGCCCTGGCATTTTACTTATGTAGATGATGGACAGCGAGGCGCCTCGGTTATATCGGTCGATCTGGGACCGATGGAGTCATTTGGCTCATTGACGCCCCATAGGGTGGGGAAACGCATGTTCAGGCATTTTAATCCACTCCGTGTGGACCGGCCCTGACGATCCAAGGGCCCACTAGAGTCTGGGTCTTGAGGGGTGGGCTAAAGCGTCTTGAAGTGGTAAGGACGATCCCTTGCCTTGGTTCACGATGGAAATCCAACTTCCAATACGACATTATACGGTTTTAATTGTAGAACTAGTATGGCGACATGATATATGGTACCCATGTCGTCTATGATTGATACATTTATATTTGAAGTTATTTTCTTCACTTATAGTAATAATAAAAGATGAAATTAAGCGTATCAAGCATTCTTTGGCTATTATAATGTAAAAACCTATCCTCCGGCTTGCGTTGCATTGTGTGATGGGACTTGGGTCTTATAATAGCTTCATTGTTCTTTATTTAGCATTGCGTTGTTTGTTTTATGCACTGGTATTCTTGGGAGGAAATATGTTCCGTGTTATGCGGCGTGGTCCCTTGATTTACCTAACTTTAAAATAAAGATTAATAACTGTTTTAGTTCTCACACCAGTCACAAGACTGTCCTGGAGTTTATTGTTTTAACCTAAACTCTGGGTGCCCCTATTTTCCACACAGGCAGCTAGTAGTTTTGGTTTTGCATATTTGTATTCACAGGATCCTGGTTTATAGCTGGAATGATATTCGGAAAGCTCTATATCCGTATATTCTTTTCAGTTGTATTTTGTATTATTTTCCGCTACATTGTAACTTGTAAATCTCTGATATTCAGTAAATGTGTAATGTTTATTCATACTCTGTATATTCTTGTATTTTGATGTAAAATGTTGTAATAAGCAATGAAATGTTCTACTGTTTGTGTTCTGATTCATCTTGTCCTCAAAGCAATCTGTTCTTCCTCTTCTCTTCGGAGACCGGGGAAGTTTCGGGTCCTTACAGCGGTAAATCATTGTGTGTTAAGCAGTTGGCTCTATAAATGATGAGTCGGATATAACGGAGGTCGTCGTTTGGAGAACATTGTATATATGGCTGTCCAGACCTATGTGTGTTAAAGTATTCTACTCGGCATTTCCATTGTGAGGACGAAACTTTGGTGTAAGGAATTTTAACACTTGAGTTTGGAAAATCATAAGTTCATGAAGGAAAGAAAATTTTATCTTACACCGTTTCCTTTTTAGGTAAGGGGGTGAATGTGACGATCCAGAATTTTTAACCAATTAAAACTTAATTTTTGGGATATAATTTAGATTTTCTGGATATAAAATGGATTTAAATATGGATTTGAAATAATTATAATAAATATAAATATGTTTGAATAATATTTCAAACATTGATTTTTGTAAAAAATATGATGGTATAATTTTTAATAAAGAATTTATCGAGTTTTGTTATAATAAGATTTTCCAAAACGTATTTTTATGAAATCTTTTGATTTGTATTAAATTTTAATTTAGTTTGGATAATCAATAGTTTGTTTAAAACGATAAAATTTAATTATAATATTTTGATAAAATATATTAGCTTTGTTATAATAAATTTGTAGATTTACATATAAAAAAAGGGTTTCGTGATAGCTCTAATGGCAACCTCATTTGACTCAAAATAATTTTCTCAGATAAATGAAGCTTCTTTCTTTGATTTTGATCATCGATCTGCGCATCCGCCAGATCTAAGTTCTTCTCCAAGACATGCAAAGCAGAGGGGTTTCTCGACTTAAGGTATAACTTCATCGCCCAATCTAGAATCTCAAACTGAGCTTCCAAGTTTAATTTCCAATAATTAGTTTAGTATTAATAAAATTATTCCGTTGCAAACGAAGGCTTGGAGTGAGGTTATTACGGAAAATAAGTATCATTAAAAATCGGTCCAACTTAAATACTTTGATCCCTTGATTAAGGATAGTCTTAAAGTGGCGGTTATAGATGATAACCTGATTAATAAGGCCCGAGAAAGATGGACTAATTCAATTGCTTTTTATATTTATAAGAGTAAGCCTTATTATCAGTTTCTAAAAGGGCATATTGATAGAAACTGGAATTTAAATGGGAAGTATCAGCTGTATTCTAGGGAAAATGGTGTCTTTATTATCAAATGTGAATGTTCAGAGGACTGTGAAAGAATTTTGGCCGAAGGCCCCTACTTTTACAATAAAAGATTAAATTTTATGAAAAAATGGAATCTGTGTATGAGTCTATTTCGTGAATCTCTATGTGCAATACCTATATGGATTCATCTTCCCTATCTAAATATGAATTTTTGGTTTATGGAGGCCATTAGTAGAATTGTATCTACTTTAGGTCATCCTATTAAGTTTCACAGAGGAGGTAGTTCATATATCTTTTGCTAGAGTGTTAATAGAAGTGGATTCCCTGATACTATTCCATTTTAGTGCAGTAATGGTAAGATAATATGGCAAAAAGTTGATTATGAATGGTTATGGTAGGTTGTTGTATTTGTAAGATATTCGGTCACTCTACTAATGTTTGTAAAGCCTCTAAGATTTGGGTGCCTAAACATAAATCTAACTCTAATAGTGGAATGGATATTGATGTTCCTTTGAAAGAGAAAGAGAAGTTTGATAATAGTTGCTAATTCAAAAGAAAAGGGAAATGTTAATCAGTCTTCATATCAAAATAATGTGTGTAGAGATTCCAACCCTTTTAAAGTGATTGTGGATATAGATAACAGCATGCAGGATGTCAGTGAAGAAATGTATGGGTTGTCTAAAGGTGTTGAAGTGCATGAGAGTTTTAATGGAGAAAATAAAGACAATTCTTGCAGTGTTTTCCCAAAGACTAATAATGGCATGCAGATTACAAGAGTGGATTGTAGTGGGTCAAATCTAGGTGAGGTACAGGTTAGGGAAGAAACTGATAATATGAAGGATGAAATGGCTCAAGATGATTCAGTTGGTTATGTAGATGCAATAGATAAAAATAAGGTTACTAGATCTTATATTTATGAGTTTCATGGGTTAAATAACAATGGGGTGCAGGATATATTAATTGGTGATTCAGACAGTTCGTTAAGCATCTTTAAAATGAGGAAAAATAGGATTAGATCTAGTAAATACAAAGGAGGAAATAAAGTAATTAATGGAGAGCCTTTAGTCGAAACCAACCCTAAATAAACTATACTAATTTCTCAAATACAAATAAGATCCAGAACTAAGAAAATAGGGATGATAGAGGTAACCCTGGTGGTGTTTTATATGGAGGAATATCTAAAAAGTAACTTCAGTTCCTTGTGTTATCTGTTTTCCATTTGTCTTCTTCTTTAGAGTTTGTGGTTATTGAAGGTCTGGTATTATCATTTCGTGAGTTGTTCTCTAGATGATGTTGTCTCTTGGTTGTTTTTTGGAGCAACTATGGGTCGGACCTCTGTGTTCCTACTGGAGTACTTGTTTTGCGAATGCTTAAATAGCTGTGTTATTTTGTGAGCTTCTATTTTTGGAGTTTATCTGCGTTGGGTTGCTTACGGTCTTTTAGGCTTTGCTCACCTAGTCTTATGGGCTTTAATTTCATCTTGGTGTTCTTTTGGCTCTGCTGTTACTAGACTTTGTGAATCTTCTTGTGGATTTGCGGTAGTTTGTGGGTGTTCTCTATTTTGTTTGGCAAGTGGCGTCTTTTGTTTAATGTTTTAGTCTTGCTATGTCTTGGTAAATAAAGTTGGATTTAACATTGTGTATAGTATTCGTTTAGGTTGTTATTTTATTTTGTATCCAGCTCTATCTTTTATTTGTATCTTGTTTCTTCTTGTAATATAAGTACCCTTTTATTAAAAAAAAATTCGTCAAATACGTATTTATACATCTATTTTTAATATGGTCTTTTTGTCAAAAATTAAAATGTTAAATGTGGATTATCAAAATTAAATGGTTGTTTTGAATTATTAAATTTAATCAGGAGAATTAATTAATAATATTTGTCGGATTTTTTTGGGATTGTCATCGGTTGTCGAAATGATTATTCGATAACATATAGGTTGAAATTGTTAAGTAAAATCCCTAGTATTGAAACATATATAGGTGTCGCTAATGCCGAAACTCTTTAATAAGTGTTGCAAATGTGTAACAAAAATAAACCATGTCCATGACTCATGGTTCCTAAATAAGAACATGGTTTTTACAAGGTGGATTTACACATGTATGCATGCATATAAGATAGGCTTCCTTAAGGGACAAGTGTCTCTTGATATGTCACTCTCTTAAGCTTCCCTTTTTCCTATATAAGCACTATTTTCCTCCTTCTTTTTCATTCATTCTTACTTACTCTCTCTCTTTCTCTCTTAAGCCACTTCCATGGCTTCCTCATTCCTCCCCCCCCCAATCTCCAATTCGGCCTTCCTTCACCTTGGCACTCGGCCAGTAAGGCCACTGACACCATCCACATCGTTGCGCCACCCCTTCTCCTCCACCATGGCCGAACACCACCACCCCTCTTCTTTAAAAAAAAGAAGAAGAGAAAGAAATTCAAGTTATACACATTACGTGTGTATATATTCGCGTGCACGTTCGGTCAGCATCTTGGTGTAAGCAAAGCTCCGCCAAGCTCGTCTGCTGAAGATTTGGAAAGCAATAAGGGTGAGAACTCTTTAAATTTTACACTAGTTTGTTGTATACTAATTAGTGAAGAATTAGTTTATAAATTGGGTAGTTAACTAGTGTTGATAAAATTAAACCGGTTATGAATGTTTAACAGTTGTTGTTTGTTTGTAACAGATGATGGTTGTGTAGATTAGAACACACACTATTAAGTGATAGTGTTATAACGTTTGTGCATAGTTATCATTTCTTTTATGATGTTGATAATTGTTGCTATGGATGCTTAAATGGTTGTTAATGATATGACACAACACAACAATTATGGTATTGGATTGGTGATCGACAAATCTTATCGGTAATTGGAAGCAACATTATATTATTAAAATATTGAAATTGGGTTTGAAATTTATTTTCAAATTTGAAATAGTTTGAAATTGGAATAAAAATGTATACAAATAGTTTTCGTAAAGAAAAACATTTTATTTAAACGTTTTGACATTACAAGGTTTTATCAATCGACGAAAACAAGTTTGTTTTGAAAAAGTGAATTTTGGTTTTCTTATATAAAACTTGTATTAATTCAAACCGATTTCGTAAGTGATCTTATATTAGCTTCAGCACATTTTGTAGCTAATTGGATGAATTTTTGAAAAATAATATTATTTTATTAACATACTATTATTATAATTTTCGGTTTTAAATTTAAATCGAATTCGAAGTTAAATATTTGAAATATTATTTTCAAATAAATATATATATATATTTATGAAGATAAATGATCGTTTTTGGACAACGTTTTATTTTATGTCGCTATTTGGTCAGAATAGGACGTGTCGCGCAACAACAGTTCGCGAATTTCGACCAGTAACTTTAAAGGGCCATAACTTGAGTAATTTAAATCGGATTTCAGCAAAATGAAAATCGATTTTCCAAATAACATTGGTTTTCAAACTAAAAAGAAATTTTTGAATTTCGATGAATAGTTTTCAAGTTACGAGTAAAACGGTTTTGGAAAAGGTCGCTATAAGTACAGTTGGTCAACCGTAACTGTAAAACAACTATTTTAAAATATGAAAAAATATGAAAAAATGTTGTAAAATCATTATAAATTATTTAAAAGTATTTTTAATTGGAAAATTTAAGTTTTGGCTTATATAGACGATATTTTGATCAAACTAGTTAATATAACTGTTTTGTAACACTTTTGTATCGCTGTTATAAATCTTTCTTTGTAAGTAATATGTTTTGAAGTTTTCAACCCGCAAACTATTTTTCAAACCATAAGTAATTATTTTTAAATGATTTGTGTAATATTTTAAAGGTTTAAAATTATAAGAAAATATTTTATATGGAATTTAAATTGGTTTATTAAAAGGGGTTTTTTCAATTTTAAAT
Source organism: Allium sativum (assembly GCA_030737875.1). Classification (NCBI taxonomy): domain Eukaryota; kingdom Viridiplantae; phylum Streptophyta; class Magnoliopsida; order Asparagales; family Amaryllidaceae; genus Allium; species Allium sativum. The sequence goes on along the minus strand of CM060915.1, from coordinate 970,455,214 downwards.
AAATTGGATATGGTTGGAGATGAATCTTCGGATGTTTGATACTATCGCTGTAGAAGGTGACTTTTACTATCTAAGGAATTTAAAAGGTAGTTTACCGTTATTCTGCTTATAGTATGAGTTGGATACGGAGATTAATATTAAGGATAAGTTGATGAATTTTTATCAGATCTAATATTAAAGGGTTTGATAAATTTTCGTACTAAGATACGAGATTCCCGATTTAATTGAGATAAGTTGGATTGAAATAACCTTCGAATATTTGATATGAAAATCCGTGGTGTAAACGTATAATATTTGAGGAATTTTGCTGATAGTATTCGTTGATTATAAGAATTGATATTGAATATTAGTAGATAAAATTTACGTGTAACTTATGTTCAAAATCGACTGATTTGGGGTTTTATTGCATAAGATATATTAAATAATATCATTCTTGAAACTCAATGAGATTGAGTTGTGGAAATTCATATCGTAGTTGGGAATTTAATCAAATTTTTGATTTGAGAAAATAAAGCAAGAAATTTGCGATAATAATGATTTTTAACTAAGACTAAAAAGTTGAATGTGAGGCAATCTTTTAAATGGAAATTATGGTTGAAATTATGCAATGTGGATTATGGATTTCCAAAAGAATCTGGATTTGGATAAAGAGTCATCAAATAGAAAATTTAATTGAGATTTTGGACTAAATTATCTTGGATTTAAAAGATATGTTTTAAAGAGAAAAGTTATGAGATCAATTTTTGAAACATGTATTTTTGTTAAAGATAAATTGAGAATGGATTTAAAGAAGTTTTAATTAACAAAATCCAAAATGGAAGGAGATTTGGTCGAAAGCCAGTGTAATCCATGATTGTGTTTTTTAAAAATTGCGCTTATTATTTGGAAAGACCAGGATTGGATTTATGTCCGAAAACCATTCCAAATAATAATATGACATTATGGGGCAGTTAAAGACATTAAAAAAGGTATCGAAGACCGGGACCCATTACGTCGTAAGGGAGACTTGCTGAATATCTCAAAAGTTTGGCACCCATTCGCAGATGGAATTTATATCAGTTAAGTGGAAAGTAGTCCAGACGTATTTGAAGGAATTCTGGATTGTTGTTTCGTTCAGACCCAGAACGGACTTGTATGGATTGTGTGTCTGATGTTGTAATTGACTACTAGCACTGATTTTTATTAATATATATTTGTTTAGTGGCAAAGAATTCATTCTCTTAGCTTAACACCCTTCATTGAGACGTATGAGTATAAAGGTTATATATTGATAGATATCAGTTATGTATGGTGAATGGACAATGTGGCATACTTAAGTGATGAGTTATGTATGATCAAAGCATGGCTTATTGAATTGTAGTTTTGTGTATATAGTGATCTCGAAAAGCCTCACACCTTTGTACGATGGTAAACTGGTGGTCAGATTTGTATGCTTTCAGAATTGAATTACGGTGATCACCTAACACTCAGTGTCCTATCATAAAAGAATATAGTGAAGGGTCTGAGCCCTTGGATGTTACATGCTGATATTCGAAGTTGTGGACAGTGTAGAGAATGGTCTGAGTCCTTGGATGTTACTCGCTGAATAACGTGTTGCGCATCAGTTTTAATTCCACAGATTGATCTTTCGTACTAGGAAACATCATGTTAGAAATCCATTTCTCCACTATGAGCCCGTACGGTTTTGGCTGTATACCTATACGTCAACATAATAGGATGGGGTATTACGTTGGCTAAGATTAATTTTTTTTGAAGCCAAAAATGTGTGATCTTCTAAAAAAAGAAGAGATCACACACACACACACGTACACACACACACACACACACACACACACACACACACACATATATATATATAAAGAAACATATAGTCCACAATAGATACCAACATGCTTGGCAGGTAATAGTACATAACAATCTCAGACTATGACCACATGTGTAGGAAGGTAGATAGATTAACTCTGGATAAACCACCGCCCATCATACTTTAAAATCGAGTTCCAGCGAGGCCACCACCTGATAATGAAGTATATCTAGTCCTACACAATACAATAGTCTCTCCAATAAAATACAAGAACAACAAAAAATACATATGAATAAAACATTATAATGATAGAAAAGACTCTCCAGATCTGCTCTTTGATAATCTCCACAACATAAATCAAATACCTGTAACCTGTAAAAGACTAAACAAAAATAAGCTAACAACCACATATATAAATATATGTATATATATATATGTAATATATATACTTATATATATATATGTGTGTGTGTGTGTGAATAAAATAATACTATAGAATATCAAGAAACACCTATAATATACATTAAAAAAGAATTAAACAACCAATGCAAATTCTATAAAAGCTAAAATACTTATTAATTCTAATAAACAAACTCAGATTATTTCTAACTTTAACTAGAAATCTTTCAAATATAGGATCCCTAATTAACTTATTTTAAGGGTTAGATATCCAATCCAGACTAAAAGTTACGATCTTAATAATTAATCTATCTATAGAAATAGAGTTAGAATGAAACATTCTCTGATTTTGTCAAACCAAATAAACTAACTGATAATTGTTACTAACATATATAGAATATACCTATATTTAAAACTAAAATCAAATCTAAAACTATACGAATAATAATCACAATTCCTAAAAATATTGGAACAGTTAAAAACAAAAATTCTTAAAACCATTTTTAATATATAGAAAGATTTAGTACAACAGAAAAATAAATGATCCACACTTTCATCAAATATATTACAGAAACAATACTTAGAATCAAAAATAGTATTTTTCATGCTTAATTGCTCTACAGTATTCAGTTTCTTATGGATAATAAGCCACATATGAAATTTGGCTTTAGGGAGAGCACTAGTCTTCCAAATAAACTTAAAATTTAAAAGCGAAATACTTGTAAAATTAAGGAACTCGTACATAGATTTAGAAGTGTATTTTAAACTCTTATCAAGACCCCAATAAATGTTATCACCGTTATTATCTAAATGATACATAGCCATCTTAGCTCGTAATAAGGAAAATTGCCGAAACATTGTGCCATCTAATATATTTTCAAATGTAAATCCCGATGGGGGAACTAAACTATATCTATATACTTCTTTAATTAATGCATTCTTAAAGCAGCAAATATCTCTTTAAATTCAATTTTAAGGGGCACTCGAGTAATCCATGAGTCATGCCAACAAAAAAGTAATATCTCCTGAATGGACAATCAACTTACAACCTAAGTTAAAAAAATCAAAACATTTCAAAATGGAATTCCAAAAAGAAGATAATATATTATTTCAATTATAACTAGTATCAAATATAATTTTGTCTCCAGTATAATAACATTTAGATATTATTTGCTTCCAAGTAGCCATTACTTCTAGATTTCTAAACTTCCACAACCATTTAGCAAACAACGAGGAGTTGAAATTATAAAGATTGATAACCCCAAGACCCTCATCCTTCTTGGATTTACAACATACTTCCCAATTAACTAAACATTTGTAACCTCTACTAATGCTTTCTCCACTCCAGAGAAAATTACGTCTAATTCTATCGATTTTTTCAATCGCCCATTGGGGAAAGCGATGAACGACCATCCAATATGTAGGGGTAGTAAACAACATAGAGTTTATAAGAACTAATCTTCCCGATCTTGATAAAAATATGCTATTCCAACCGGATAGCCTATTACTAATTTTTTCAATAATAATCAACCAATCATCATGTTTTAGTTTTGAAGGTCTAATCTTAAAACCCGAATAATTAAAAGGGAATTTCATAGTAGAACAGTTTAAGGTATTAGCAACTTGATTCTCAACATTGTCAAAATCATTTAGAACCACAACCGAACTTTTATCAAAATTAATTCTGAGTCCAGAAAGCATCTCAAAACAATATAGTATAAATTTCAAAGCAATAATATGTTTGGGTAAGTGGGAGGAAAATAATAGTGTATCATCATAAAATTGAAGTATAGATATTTCATTATTAAAAACCCTATTACCTACATAACCTATAACTCCTTTCCTCACCGACCTCTTTATAATTTGGGTGAATACATCAACTGCAAGATTAAATAGAAGAGATGATAATGGATCGCCTTGTCTAATCCCCCTTTTGGACTGTATTTTCATTCCTACTACCCCATTAACTATAATATTGGAACAACCAGATTTAAGTAATAGCATGATCCAATTAATCCATCTTATACTAAAACCCCTAGCTAATAATAATTCACAAATAAAATCCTAATCTACTGAATCGAAAGCCTTTTCAAAATCAATTTTCAAAATAGCGCATGAAAATTTATTCCTACAACATAAATTGGTATATTCTTGAACAGCAGTCACTTCATCAACTATGTTCCTAACTTTTGTAAATGCAGTTTGGAAATAATCAATTAGATCATTCATCTTTTGACTAAGCCTATTCGCTAAAACTTTCGTAATAATCTTAACAGAACAATTGATTAAGGATAAAACCGCATCCTGACATAAAAGGCATTAATCCAAAGATCTTTTTCTAAGCAGTCAATATCATTCTAAAGGACATTCTTATTCTACAAAAGAACTAATCACTCAACCTGAAAGACATCTAACTCTTAGGGAAGCAGCAGAGAAGTTGTTAGCCAATGGATTCAGTCGAGAGGCAAGATACTTGGTTTGGATGACAGTAACCAGGATGACAGCAAACTATCATGTTTCTGAAACTTGATGTATTCTGGATTAGGCAAAGTGTTGCCATCCTGATCATTGATCATCACTGGTAGGGTCTTCAATGTACTCATTATGAAATCTTTTAGCCCATATCCTCTTAGAGCAATTTCGACCTGATATTTTCAAAGTATATAGTTTTCCTCATCTAATGACATTGTAATTACTTGGCTCATCGGTTTTATCAGGTTAAGAAGGTTGGCAGCAGTTCCATTGGCGTGGTTGTCTGATAGTGCCGACATTGGTTCGTTGTCCTGTGCCATGGCGAGGCAGATCTACGAGTCTGTAGCCTGTTCAAGATACGATAGGCTAAAGGTTCCAAGAATGAGAGAAAAAATCCCACAAAAAAAAGGATAAGAAACAATGCCTGACACGACAATCTTCTAATTCTGTAGCCACAATAATATGTTTGGCTAGACAGAATTAGGGTTTGCAGTCACTTGTTTCTCTTCCAGATCGGTGAGGAGGAGATGGTGCAGCAAGTTGAAAGCTAGGCGTGGCACTTCTATAACGATGATCCAGTCAGATCAACAACCCAACGCTCAATATGATCTCTGATGATGATAAACAGAAACCGAGGAGAGAAAATACCCAACCCCCTTGGGTTAGCTGATGTGCCTGATCGAAATATTATGCCTTTCGGCTATATGGCTCTGATATCAAATTGGAAAAGAGGAAATTTGATACTTTATTCAAAAGCATAATGGTGTAATAATTTGATACAATGTTGTAATGATAATACAAAGCATATATATGTATGTATGTATGTATGTATATGTATATATGTGTGTGTGTGTATATATATATATATATATATATATGAGGAGGGTTCCGCTACACCTCTTATATTGCACGTGAACTCTCCCCCTTAATCTCCACCACCCATTTCCCCATTCATTCTATCTCTTCCCACTAAGAAATAATATTGAAATGGGAAGAGAGAGAATGAGTGGAGAAATGGGTGGTGGAGATTAAGGGGGAGAGTTCACGTGCAATATAAGAGGTGTAGCAGAACCCTCCTCTCTATATATATATATATATATATATATATATATATATACACACACACACATATATATATATACATAGTCAGTTGCGTTGCTTGGCTAAATGGGACTCATAGTCAGTTGATGTAGCGTCATAGTCAAATTCAATCTAGGCATGACCTAATTGCGTTGCTTGGCTAAAAGGGACTCTCAAATGATACAGTATTGGCTGTTGGCTCTTCGGTAGAAAGAACAACTACCAGTACAAGTGTATGAACTCACCTAGATGACATGTCACTGGTTGTTATAGCATTATTAGGCTATTGGTGGAAGGAGTTGATGCTTCATAATTAGGGGCAGCTTCAGTATGAACTAGAATGCTGACATGGCCGGTGGCTCTCTCGAACAACTCGCTATTGCTTATGGTGAGATCTTACCGAAGCATGAGAGCATCTTCTTTGCTTCCGCAAGGGAGGTACCATAACAATATTGAGCCTACTTCTAATTAACATGGATCTCGCTGACCTCACCCTAGACAAGGAGCTTCATGAGAGATAGTTTTAGAAGACGATGATGCCCAGTTCAACAAGAAATAGTTGTTTTATTAACATATTATATGCTAAAGAGCAGTTAACTATTATATAGTTTCCCCAGATTTTTTAGCAAGGTGTACTTGACCGAAATTTGTCATAAATGAGGTAGTGGCACTCATTGGAATAATGTCTACACCCTCAAAGCCATAAATCGACAAGGCGTAGGAGATGAGGCTAGAGGCTTGAAGTTTAAGAGCCTCGAAAACATGTTTCACCATGGCATTGAGATGCCACAATCTACTAAAACCTCATTTCATATTGAAGTTGGCTTATTACAAGAATAATATTATTAGATCTTGATGGGGATAAGAACATGCTTCCTTTCCCTCGGCTGTGAAGGTTATTGATTGATCTGATTCTAGTGAGAGGCTTTCGATGCTCAGTGCTCTAGCCAATAAACCTGAAGGGTCTTGTCTATTTCTCCTTGATATTAGCATTGTTCTCCCTACTATTTTGGAATCAAATCACATGTACCCAAAATTTTCTATGTCCATGTACCCAACCAATCAAGACCTCCGATTTTCACCTTTACACAATTAAGCCTTTTTTCTGATTTAATTGCAAAAATGTGGAAATCAGATATCTTGAATGGTTGGATACAGGGGGACAGAGAATTTTGGGTACCACATGCAGGTCTTCTCGACATCCATTCTAGCCTAAAGGTCATTTACGTCACAAGAAAATTGCCTTATATTGTTTAAGTCATTAACTAGTATTACCGCACAACGTTGGGAAAAACCGACCGTTAATTTATACAGTATCAAAGAAAAATAATCTTTGTTAAGTTATACATTTGTCCATTGTAATCTTTCCTACAGTAACTTGACAACTGCCAACCACGACTTTGATTGGAACAATTGAAAAAAATTCAACATTTATCTAAAAATTAGTTCAAGAAAGAAAATGCAAGTTAATCACAAATTGCTGTCACGGGAATTAAACGGAACTAACACATACGAAGATAACCAAGCACTACAAATAATTACTAGTATAACAATTATAACTGCAACATTAATGCATAATTTTAGCTACATTACGGTATTATGAGGATATATTGTCTTAGTTCTGTTTTTGTGTTCACGTATGCCCAATTGCATCATAACAATACGTAAATTGTAAAACAAAATACCTATATATCATTATATATATACATAATTTATTAGAAGATGATGTCATAAGCATAACAGAGTAGACGTAAGAATACATCTGGATGGACAGTGAAAACATTTATAACTAAACCACTAAATTGATATTTGCAAAATATTAATTGGAAATCACCTTGGAAGTAAATGTTTCTTAATCATGATAAGAGAGCATTAACTGAACTGTGAATCACATTCAAAGAAAGCACTAACTGCATGTATTTTTTGTTATGTTAATGATGGTAACTTCTTCATTAAAAATGCGTTCCTCCATTACCTCATCAGCATAACCCAAAGCTGATGAATCAAATGTTTCATCCCCTTCCATGTCAGTAGAGGTAGAAATCTATGTGAAAATATAGTAATAAGTGATAACATTAATGAAGAAATCTGAAACCATTCATTGAATATAAAATAAGATATAGAGATGATTGATTACAATGCTAAATATTGGCTCTACTTATAGATGAGAAAGAGCATTCTAGAATAGCATATTCTAGAGCATATTTGGATCTATACCAAATATGGACCATATTAATATAATCCTAATATGACTCGTAATTAATGCAATCCAAATAAAAGGCAACATATTATATTCTTATTTTTAACATTTATTGCTGACCATATTCTCTAACATCCCCCCTCAAACTCACGATGCGATAGCAATGAGCATCGAGAGTTTGTCAGTCAAAAAACGAAAGCGCGAAGATGACAATGATTTAGTAAACAAATCTGCAAGTTGTAAAGAGGAAGAGACAAATGGCAATGTCAATGTGTCATTCTGAAGGTGATGGCGAGTAATATGGCAGTCAATCTCAATATGCTTGGTCCTTTCGTGAAAAACGGAGTTATGAGCAATCTGAATAGCACTCTTATTGTCACAGTGCAAAGGAGTTGGTCACCGCAAGAAAACACCCATATCCGCAAGCAACCATCGCAGCCAACTATTTCACAAGTAGTAGAAGCCATAGCACGGTATTCGGCCTCAGTTGAAGGCCGAGATATAACATCTTGCTTCTTACTTTTCCAAGAGATTAGAGAATCACCTAGAAAAGTAAAAAACAGTAGTGGATTTGCGATCAATAGGATCACCAGCCCAATCAGCGTCAGAGTAAGCACATAACTCTAAAGATGAAGTAGAAGAAAGAAAAAAGAGCTTGAAACTGAGTGTCATGGAGATATCTCAAAATGCGAATAACAGCGGCCCAATGAACTGTAGTAGGAGAAGTAACAAACTGACTGACTATGTGAACAGCATATGCAATGTTAGGGTGAGTGATAGTGAGATAAACCAAACTTCCAACAACCGTTCTATAAAGATTAGGATCTGGCAATTGAGACCCATCAGAAATAGAGTACCGAGCATTGAGCTCAATTGGAGTATCAACAGTTTTATTATCTGAGAGACGAGCATGCTCAAAAATGTCAGAAATATACTTAGATTGAGAAAGAAGATACCCTTTTGAAGAAGAAGCAACTTCAATACCCAAAAAATAACGAAGAGGACACAAGTCTTTCATAGCAAAACTTCGAGTCAACTCAGACTTCAACAAGTTGATCCCAACAACATCATCACCTGTAATAATCATATCATCAACATAAAGAGAAAGTAGAATTCGACCAGCCGAGGTATACTTGACAAACAAAGCGGAATCATGGTTACTCGGGAATAAACCAAGAGAAGTAATCACAGTAGAGAATTTCTCAAACCAAGCACGAGGAGCCTGTTTGGGAACATAAAGAGCCTTCCTAAGTTTGCTGACTTCACCAGGTTGATGATCAATGCCAGGAGGAGGAACCATATAGACTTCTTCATGAAGGTCGCCATTCTAAAAGGCATTTTTAACATCCATTTGAGTAATATTACAGTGGCGAACAGAAGCAACCACAATAAGAGTTCGAACTATAGTCATTTTTGCAACAGGAGCAAACGTCTCCTTATAATCCATACCATATTCTTGAGAATAACCTTTAGCAACCAAGCGAGCTTTATATCTTTCAATAATCCATCAGCCTTAGTTTTAATCTTATAGACCCAATGAGAACCAATAGCACGTTTTCCCGCAGGAAGAGGCACTAAATCCCAAGTATGAGTTTGATGAAGAGCAGTTAGCTCCTTAGCCATAGCACGCTGCCAAAGAAGATCACAAACATCATCTTTGAAAGATGAAGGCTCAGATAGACAATAAATAGAAGCAAGGAATGAAGAAAAAGAACTGGAAAGACAAGAATATTCAAAATTAGGTCGTCTATTAGATTGACGGTTTCGAATAGGATATCGACGTTCATTAGTATCCGATGTCTCAGAAGATGATTGGGTAGTTGAGGAGTCAATAGAAGTGTCTGGATTTACAGGAGGAGGTAGCTCATCATCATTAGCAGTAAAAGGATCAATATGAACAAGATCATACATAGATATACTGTGAGAACGGTCAGGAATTGTAAAATAAGGAATATGTTCAAGAAAAACAACATGACGAGAAACATATAACTTATGACTGACTGGATCAAAACAACGATATCCCTTTTGTCCTGCACCAACCAAAAAATACACATATAGCAGACCGTGAAGTTAACTTACTCCGTTGGACATGAGGAAGAAGAACAAAGTATGTAGAACCAAAAACACGAAGAGAAGAATAATCTGGTGGACAACCATACAATTTCTCATAGGTGGAGAAGCCAGAATTATGAGAAGTAGGAATTCTATTAATCAAATAAACAGAAGTAAGAACTGCCTCCCCCCAAAATTCACTTGGAGCACTAGCAGACAATAAAAGTGACCTAGCAGTCTCAAGAATATGCCTATGTTTCCTTTCAGCAACTCCATTTTGTTCAGAGTATCAGTGCAAGAAGTCTGATAAATTGTGCCATCTAAAGCAAGAAGTTCCTTAAAAGCATGAGAAGTATATTCACCCCCTAAATCACATCTGAAACATTTAATAACAGCTACATGCTGAGTTTTAATAAAAGATCGAAACTCATTATAGATGCCAAAAAATTCTGAGTGACATTTCATAAGATAAATCCAACAATAACGAGTGCAGTCATCAATAAAAGAGACATAATAACGAGAGCCTCCCTTTGTAGAAACAGAAGAGGGTCCCCAAACATCAGAATGAATAAGATCGAAAGGTGCACAAGAAAAAGTATTACTTTAAGGCAAAGCAGAAAATTTTGCAAATTTACAACCACTACAATCAGAAATATCATGAGTTTTCAATTCTCCTAAAACTCCTGTAGACGCTAAAAATTGTAATCGAGATCTAGAGACATGACCAAGGCGAGAATGCCACAAATAAAACATAGAAGAAGACTGACTCAAATGAAAAGACAAAACATCCACACCAGGAACAGAAGCCGCAACCTTAGGAGTTTTGAGTTGATCCAATACATAAAGTCCTCCTTCCCTATGGCCGGTCCCAATCACTTTCTGAGACTTTGGATCCTGAACATAATAATCAGAAGAAGAAAAAGAAACCAAGTAACCATTATCACAAATTTGACCAACAGAAGCAAGATTTAATGCAAGTCTAGGAATGTGATAAACATTAGATAGGGACAAAGAAGGTGTAATGACTGAACCAATACCTTGCACAGGCATAGGTGTACCGCTTGCACTCATGACAGGAACAGAAACTTTAGGAGCCAAAGAAGTGAAATAGGATAAATTAGGTGACATATGATTCGAAGCACCAGAATCTAAAATCCAGGTAGAAGAAGATATACCTGACGAAGTAGATGACAAACCTATTTGAGACGAAGCTGACATGGCATGCGGCTGTGATGCAAGAAACTTCTGAAACTGTTCAATCATTGATGGATCTAAAGAAGAAGTTGAAAGAGCATTATGAGGGCGAGGAATAAGAGGAGGACCATTATGAGGAGGTCGGTAACTCCATTGCTGAGATTGCTGATGGGGCTGTTGCTGAGCATACTGCTGCTTTCCTTTACCTAACTTTGGACAATGTGATTTCCGATGACCTTTTTGTCTACAAAAACTGCATTCATCACGAGCAATAGTTCCATAAGGTCTGACATGCGAATTTGAATTTGGTCGTGGAGGTATGGCGAAGACTGACGGAGTAGAGACTTCCTTTGCAACAGAAGGCTGAAGACAAATTTCCTCAGCCAAAAGTTCACTAACAACAGAATCAACTGAAGCCAGTGAATGATGATGTAGAATAGACCCACGAAGTCCTTCAAACTCATCACGAAGAGCCATTAAAAACTGCACCAATCTCTGCTCCTCTCTTCGTGCAATATATGGCCCTAAGGCGCGTAATTCAGCAGATTCTGTGAGCATCAACTGATCCCATAAATTTGTCATAGCATCATAAAATTCCTGAATACTCATGATTTTCTGCTGAAGAGCACGAATATCAGACTCCAACTGGTACTGTTTTGCAACATTAGACTGTGTATACAATCTAGCTAGATGATCCCAAACCTCCTTAGCTATCTCATATTTCACTAATTGAGTACCTATCGAGTGTTTGACTGAATTATTGATCCAAGTAATAATCTTAGAATTTTCAACTTCCCACTTATCAAATAAAGACATATAATCAGCAGCTGTACTATTCATAGGCTTGACAATTGCACCCGAAATATAACCCCACTTTTGTTTACCTTTCAAAAAAAAATCATCACATAACTCCAATACGCATAATTTTTACCATCTAACTGAACACTAACAGCTTGAAGTGAATCATCTCTAGTTTCAGCCATTTTAATAAATCAGAGAGAACAAACAGAATTTTCAAATCCAAAACAGAGAAAGGGAAAAAATTCCAAATTCTGAAAATAACAGAACTTCCAACTTCTAAAAATAAACTGTACCAAACTCAATAGTTGAAAAACATCACCTCCGCCTGTGAAAGCTTCGAGATCTGGACCGCCTCCTGTTTGAGAAGATCGGGATACGTCGGATTGCAAGTTGCGGATTTGGGAAGGTCGAGATTGTGGATCCAATTGAGAAGCAACAGAGGAAAAGACTTGCAGTCAGAAAAATCACCAAAAACTAATGACAAGAGAGAAAAATTGGCTCTGATACCATGATAACGTTAATGAAGAAATATGAAACCATTCATTGAATGTAAAATAAGATACAGAGATGATTGATTACAATGCTAAATATTCGCTCTACTTATAGATGAGAAAGAGCATTCTAGAATAGCATATTCTAGAGCATATTTAGATTTATACCAAATATGGACCAAATTAATACAATCCTAATATGACTCATAATTAATGCAATCCAAATAAAAGGCAACATATTATATTCTTATTTTTAACATTTATTGCTGACCATGTTCTCTAACAACAAGAACATCACATAATGTAAGTTCACTACACCACAGAGTAATGATTATGTTATTCTGGTTCTATTGCTTTATCTCATAGATTCTTAATCTGATCAAAATTATCTACGAAATTTTCCATAACAACCAAAGTGCAGGCGGTTTAGGACTATAATCAATGAAAAAATTATTATTAATAAGGAATTCGTACATTTTTAAAATAATATTATGGTGACCGACAAGTTTGCACTGCAAACATATTATCCAAAAACCAAGGAGCATGGTTCATTGAAACAAGTTCTTGCATTATATTTATCGGGTCAGATATGTGAAAAACATACGGATGCTCATGTATTCTCAAAATGACATTTGACAAACAATCAAACATACTACTAATACAACAAAAGTTGCTTAGTCATCTCCACCTTATCTTCTCTCTTAATCATCTGAAGTGTTCTTGCTGTAATACCACCAACTGAAACTCTCGCACGCTCAAGCCGAGCTATTGCTCATCTCTTCACTATCTGTGGCAAAGGCATTCTAACTGCTTCTTTTTCTTTGCATGCACTTCTTTTTGCACTGTTATAAAAAAAATCGTCACTTCTACAAAAATATTCATGTTTACATGCTTTATAGTCTCAGTTTCCTTGATTATTTCAATAGATGGCATTGGGATAAGCTAACACCTCCGTGAAGCAGAAGTGTCAAAAAGGATTTTGTTCAAGTATGAAAATGGTGCATCTACGTGTCATGAGTAATCTGAATAAAACTTAGATCCTAGTCCACCCATATTTGCAATATTGATCTGCTGAATTTGTTCAATAAATTATATTAACTGCTGGAGATTCTCCAACATCGAACATACATATGTCAGTATTTAAGCTTATGAAGTTTGTTCATATGTCACTATTTAAGCTTATGAAGTTTCTTCAATAACGAGCATACATTTTTTTTAATCTTCAAATAACTAGGCTCTATATACTAAACTTGATCTTATATCATAAGCATTACTGTAATCTATATACTAAACTTCAAAATTAAAACGCCATAACCATGGAAGTCGTGACATTGTTATTGATATGATATGATGAGCAACATCATCATAGTTAGCAGCAGCATGTTTAATGTTATCATCACATCTGCAATTCATTATCCATTTTATGTCCAAATTCTATATTTAGAATGTTGGGGGAATCTCGGTCTTTCCTGCTTCGTGAAGTTAAGATAGGCACTTTAAGATTAAAAGTAGCAATGGAAGCTCAAGAGTTTATAATTCTCCAATATGGGGATTCTTTCACTATACAAAAGAATAGTGAGATTACAAGAATATGATTACAAAAGTAACTCACACTCGACTCAAGCTTAAGGATAGATACTTCTCAAGCTATCTCCCTTTTCACTCAAAGAGGCTTGCTAACTCTCAAGTATTTTTCTCACTCTAAGAAGTGGATTTCTCTCTTGGATTCTTAGATTGATAGTAATGAAGGCTCCTTCTCCTATTTATACTACTCAACCTCCATGATGAATGGTGGAGATTACTTGCATCCAAGGGTGAAGATTGATTCTCTAGAATGCTCCATACTCTCTAGGAATCTCTAGATTCTTCCATTCCCTTATGCATCATTCCATACTCTTCCATAAGGTTCAGAAGGTTCCACACGTCTCCAGAATATTTCAGAGGGTTCCACACTCTTCCACAAGCTTCTATAGAATTCTAACTTCTCTAGAGTTCTCCGGAACATTCTAGAAAATTCTAGATTTCTCTAGAAAGGTCTAGAATTTTCTAGAAACTCTCCAATTAAGGAGTGAAACCAACACATCTCCCCCTCCCGACTTAATTGGGGGGTAGTAGTACGCCGACACCTTGACAACAATCTTCAAACTTCTTTATTGGCATTACCTTGGTCATCATGTCAGACCAGTTCTCATCTGTATGAACCTTGTCAAGATGTATTTTCTTTTCCTTGAGGACTCCTTGGATTGATGACATCTTTACCACGGGAGAGAACATCTCTTCAAAGTCAATACCTTTTTCTTATCTGAATCCTTTGACGACTAACCGAGCTTTGTAGCGAGGCTTTAAACAAATCTCTTCGGTCTTGATTCTATACACACACTTATTCTTCAAAGCTCTTCTCCCTTTTGGTAGATCCACTAGTTCATATGTGTTATTCTCATGCAAGGATTGCATTTCTTCTTTCATGGCCATTCTCCACTCTTCTTTATGACAATCATTCATTGCTTCTTTATAGCTTTAAGGCTCCCCCTCATCAGTGAGCGTCATTATCCTCCATCTTGAACTTACACAAGCTTTATTACATTACGAATGAACCTGGCTCTAATACCACTGTTGGTGAAATCTCGTTCTTTACCGCTTCGTGAAGTTAAGATAGGCACTTTAAGATTAAAAGTAGCTCAAGAGTTTATATTTCTCCAATATGGGGATTCTTTCACTATACAAAAGAATAGTGAGATTACAAGAATATGATTACAAAAGTAACTCACATTCGACCCAAGCTTAAGGATAGATACTTCTCAAGCTATCTCTCTTTTTACTCAAAAAGGCTTGCTAACTCTCAAGTATTTTTCTCACTCTAAGAAGTGGAATTCTTTCTTGGATTCGTGAATTGATAGTAAGAAGGCTCCTTCTCCTATTTATACTACTCAACCTCCATGTTGAATGGTGGAGATTACTTGCATCCAAGGGTGAAGATTGATCCTCTAGAATGCTCCATACTCTCTAGGAATCTCTAGATTCGTCCATTCCCTTGTGCATCCTTCCATACTCTTCCATAAGGTTCCACATGTCTCCAGAATATTCCAGAGGGTTCCACACTCTTCCACAAGCTTCTAGAGAATTCTACACTTCTCTAGAGTTCTCCGGAACATTCTAGAAAATTCTAGATTTCTCTAGAAAGGTCTAGAATTTTCTAAAAACTCTCCAATTAAGGAGGGATCCCAACATAGTATATGTAACTGAACAAGAGATTAAAATTTAGTCTATAATATACCAGATTAAAGTTTATTGAATATACCACATTAAATAAACTCATTGTTTTGATATGCAGTTGCACTTTACAGTAAAGCTGGATTTAAGATTCATTATCACATAGAACCGCAAATTTAATAAGCTTTTCAGTGATATTCATTGTCAATGCAATAGCATTTTATATGTCGTAACGCGGTAACAATTCAACTATACCTATATAATTATAATTAATTGAATATTACATAAGAAATTAGGATTCAAGTGCATGTTTATATATTTAATTTTAATAGTATATCACATGTCCAGTTTTAGTTGCATCAAAAAGATGCTTGTAATTGCATTAAAAATGTGCAATTAAAATTGCATCTCACACATGCATTTAGACTTACCTCTCACAGATGCAGTTGAAGCTGCATCAAAAGGTGCAGTTAGGGCTGCTTTAAAAAGTGCGGTTATAGTTGCATCTAACTGCATCAGTTTATTGTAATCTTTCTAGAAATTCCTTTCTATTTGCTTCATTAAAGTGCAGTTTTACTTCATCGGCCTATTATACAATTTTTTTTTAAAAATGATAGTAGGGCGACGTTTGCCCTTCGATCCCCACAGAGGGGAGCATCATTCCGTTATGGCATAATTTAGAAAAATGTTACATATTTTTTTTTTAAGATAAAGAAGTTCAATTTGATCCTTTTTTTAGATCAATTTTGACTTTGCATAAGCATTGTATATGTCATTGGAAAGAACATATATTTTCTGACTTAATGGTGAAAACAATTTGTTAACACAATGTTTCTACAAGTATTTATTGCATTTTAATTATTCAAAAATTAATTGTGATGTAATGAATTAAAATCAGGGTGAGAATAATAGCTGGTAAAGAAGGAAATATTCAAGAAAGACTTAACTATAAAGAATTATTAACCTGGATTTTACCCAGTCTAAACAAAGCTAAAAGAACACAAGAAAATTTACCCAATTCAAGCTTGTCTGGATCGAGATCAACACCTATGATTCTGTTGCACCACGAAGTCGTGAAACTTCAACCACCTGCAGTAAAATACACATGCAAGTTATCACATTATATAATCGAAGCATACGGATAACAAGTTGTCACCTCTCACTCAATAGCTTTAGACATAAGATTCCAAATCCATAACCATGATAAACTGGAAAAAAAATCTAATCAATGTTCTAGCAATAATTAAAAACACAATAGAATATTGAAAATATAGCAGCAAACAAAAATAAATAAAAGGTTTATGATCCTAAAAACATAGCTTGCCACTTTCAATTAAGTTGTGATTCTTTTTGCACATACAATTAAACCAACTCACCCAGGAAAATAGACATGGCCAAAGTAAATTAAGGTTTTGGTGTCCAATTTTCCGGCGATGGCGGCAGTGACAGAGATTGGCGAAGATGATTATGCTTGAAGTGATCGACTCGGAGGTGTCAGGTGATGGTCCTTCATGATCAAGGGTCCGATGGAGAGATCGATCAGGAGATCGAGTGGCTTGCTTCAGAGGCAAATGTAGAAATTTAGGCATGGAATTCGAATCCTAGGGATTGGTAGTGCTAACTTGGGAATTTAAGGCATAAGACTAGGACGGAGTGAAAAGCGGAATTCAGATCTAAAAAAGGATATTAAATTCAAATTCGAAATTTTGAGAATGGTTCGAGAGAGAAACAAGGGAATAACATGAAGAGAGTGCTACACGTGAAAATTCAGGGAGATTTTATGCCGATTATAATTGGCACAGACAAATTGATTTAGCCTCTCTTACAGTAGGGAAACCTCCCTAACGGTCGGTTTAATCATGTTAAGTCACACATTGTCGTTGAACTCGAAGATAAGGAAAATAACACTAGCATTGGTTGCCCTATTGGTGTTGTGTCCATTTGAATTATCGGATTCATTTTTACAATGTGGCCACATGGTGTGAACGTGAAAAGAATATGTAAAGATAGAAAATGAAAAAAAATTAGCTTTTAGCGGAGCCTTACTTCTGGCATCAAAATATTAGCTAAAAACTTGGGTACTCTATGAATTATAGTTTAGAGTTGATAATAACAAAGGTTACTAGCTAACATATTGATTTAAAATATAAAATGATGAAGTAAAATATGTTTGAAAGTAAAGGGGTCCAAAGTTTAGAGTGCTTCGATCTAAGTTGATCTCCGTCCATTGTGAGGAATCCCTTATTACCGTGACTCTTTAATATTACTAGAACTTTGATTTCGGTCGCGTTTCATGTTGAGAACTTTACATATGATATATTATTTTGGAAGAGACCTCGGGTGATATGAGAATTCCTCCAGTGCACATCTCGGATTTTAAAGTTCATCTTTGGGCTATCTCAGATAATCTAACTTCTAAAATTGACAATTTAAAGATTTTTATTATAATTTTTATTCAAATATAATTTTTTAACATGCGTGGTTTATATAACATCATAGTATTTATATAATATGATAGTATTATGTGTTGGTTGAATTCGTTGCTATTCCTCCTTATCTCTGAAAACACAAATCTCTTAGGCACGATGTGGTGATCGTTATCATAAAACAGTATTTTCCCTCTTATTTCTATGCATGAGTAATGCCAAATTTGTTCGAAGATACAACAGAACCGATAATATGATTATCACATTAATCAACCATGGTTGCATAAACACGGCGATTCACTATCTTGGAATTGATCGCTGCAGTTACAAGATGATGGATTTATAGCCTGTAGAACTATAAACCGTATAATTTACTCATAATTTTGCAGAAATCGGAGAGTATTTTAATGGCAGTAAATAGTCTAAGGAAGAAGAAAGAATTTGAGATGTGTAAAATGATTTTTAGGAAACCTATTTATAGGCTATCAAAGGATGCAGACGTTATGACTGTTTGAATTTAAACAGTCATATCTATTCGTTTGCAACGATTCAGAAGCATTGCAAATTTAAATGAATAGATGTGTCTGTTCATTTGCAACAGTTCTGAAGTGTTACAAAACTGGCCCGCCTTATTTGATTTCAATCTGAGCTTTCTGCACCTTAACGGGCTTGGCCCGCTAATGTTAATTCCGGTCCAAAAATATTTCTGATCGAATCCGGCCTGGTTCGGTCGGATTGTGAGGGATTAGCTTTTAGCGGAGCCTTACTTCTGGCCTCAAAATATTAGCTAAAAACTTGGGTAATCTATGAATTATAGTTTAGAGTTGATAATAACAAAGGTTACTAGCTAACATATTGATTTAAAATGTAAAATGATGAAGTAAAATATGTTTGAAAGTAAAGGGATCCAAAGTTTAGAGTGCTTCGATCTAAGTTGATCTCCGTCCATTGTGAGGAATTTCTTATTACCGTGCCTTTTTAATATTACTAGAACTTGGATTTCAGTCGCGTTTCATGTTGAGAACTTTACATATGATATATTATTTCGGAAGAGATCTCGGGTGATACGAGAGTATCTCCGGTGCACATCTCGGATTTTAAAGTTCATCTTTAGGCTATCTCGGATAATCTAACTCTAAAATTGACAATTTAAAGATTTTAATTATAATTGTTATTCAAATATTTTTTTAACATGCGTGGTTTATATAACATCATAGTATTTATATAATATGATAGTATTATGTGTTGGTTGAATTCATCGTTGTTTCTCCTTATCTCTGAAAACACAAATCTCCGAGGCACGATGTGGTGATCGCTATCATAAAACAGTATTTGCCCTCTTATTTCTGTGCACGAGTAATGACAAATCTGTTTGAAGATACAACGGAACCGATAATATGATTATCACTTTAATTAACCATGGTTGCACAAACACGGCGATTCACTATCTTGGAATTGATCGCTACAGTGACAAGACGATGGAGTTATAGCCTGCAGAACTATAAACCGTATAATTTACTCAAAATTTTGTAGAAATCATAGAGTATTTTAATGGAAGAAAATAGTTTAAGGAAGAAGAATGAATTCGAGATGTGTAAAATGAGTTTTGGGGAAGCCTATTTATAGGCTATCAAGGGATGCAACCGTTATGACTGTTTGAATTTAAACAGTCATATCTATTTGTTTACAACGGTTCAGAAGCGTTGCACATTTAAATAAATAGACGTGTCTGTTCATTGGCAACAGTTTTGAAGTGTTACAAAATCGGCCCGCCTTATTTGATTTCAATCTAAGCTTTCTGCTACTTAATGGGCTTGGCCCACTACTGTTAATTCCAATCGATAAATATTTCTTATCGAACCCGGCCTGGTTCGGTCGGACGATGGCAGCGTGCGTGTGGTCTAGTGATGCATAGTCTTCCTCCTCACAATAAAGTAAACATTTGGGTGACCCAAGGTTCCAACACCTTCATGAGAAGGCTACATAAGTAGTGACATACCTTCTTATATTTCATGATATGAGACAAATCAAAATTTCCCCTTTGTGCTTTCCTTCTTCCCTTCTTTTATTTTAAATTTACTCCAACATTATGTCTTCATTTTAGAGTAAATGGGTAACTAATTTAATTTTATTAATTGCATGGATCCCACTCATTTGAAAATTAAAAATAGGAAATATAAAATAATTCTTTAGTTGTTGCAACATAAAATGTCATTATAGTGCAATTATATTTGAATCTACATAAGAAATAAATATGTAAATGAAAAACATAACTTCGTATAAAATCTTATATTGAGAACATTTCTCAAATTTTGCTCGAAGGATTAATATTTTAAACTAGATTAGTGCCAAATAAGATTAGAAACATAAGTCAATGTCTCGTTTCATTATATCCCGTCTCACACGTTTTCGAAGCGAGATACTAAGCAAGATTTTGGGTGAGATGACCAAATCTTGAAATAGCGATTGCTAGGCCACAGTGATGGATCTTCATATGTCAAACAGTGTAACACTCCACGTCCATTAATGTCACCCACAAAGGGAATGCATCGGTGTCCATGAAGCGTTATTGTTTGTATAGAATAGATAAATTACAAGAATAAATAAATAAAACAACACAGCGGAAGATAAAACTTATTTTATTTAATCATAACTCAAAATGAGTTTACATAAGTAGTTTCCAAAACCATTACAACAGGATCAGTAGTCTTTCCAAAAACATCAAAGTACATAAAGAAGCAAATACTTAATTAACATAAATGCATAAATCCCCACTAAGCATAAGCAAAGCCATAAAGATGAGAGAGTCCCAAGCGATACATCTACTCTCTTCAAGCAACTGAAAGAAATCGGCACTAAGCTGTAGTATTCCCTCCTTGCAAACCTGAGGGAGGGAAAGGAAGAAAAGAGGTGGAAAGAAAAGGGGATCAGACATAAAGTCTGGCGAGTGCGATAACTTTAACAATATAATTATCAAAATAACTAGGCTAAGACATAAGCTGGAAAATAAGGAAATGACTGTGAACAACTGGGTATGACAGAACAAAACGAGGAAACAAGATGAACCAAGATATCGTTAAAGGCGCCCCTAATCACTATGGGATAATTACTGTACTGCACCACTACTAGTCACCCTAAAGGTTGATCCCGCCTACAGAACTTAATAATGATAATGGTAGTTCGTGTACCCCTAGCTGCCTTCATAGGTGCTGTCTGCCCCTATCTCCACTAGGTGTACCCACTACCCTCCCCACTCTAATTACAATATTTATTCTTAATGTGGTATAACTACTCCTAGCTGTCTTCATAGGTGTCGTCTGCTCCTATCTCCACTAGGTGTACCCACTACCCTCCCTATTCTAATATTTATTCATAATATGGTAGTTATACTCCTAGCTGTCTTCATAGGTGCCGCCTGTTCCTATCTCCACTAGGTTACCCACTACCCTCCCCATTCGATCAGCTCCCTTACTCGTAGATACCCGTGCTGGCCTCACAGTAGGGTGTATCACTCCCCAAAGTGGCAACCCGATACAACCAAAAATGCACGGCTTATATCTACACGATGCAACACCGTCTTACCTACTAGCCCGGGCCCACACACGCATATGACCCCGTTGGACTTGCGTTGCCACCGCTAACCCGTTTTGACCTCTTACAATCAAATCCAGTACGCGTGTCCCGTCCTCGACTTGGGTCGAGCCCACAAAGATACCAAATGGGTTACTGGTTTAAAAAGGGTCCCCACACAAGCTTTCCCCCTATGCTTGGTCCCCACTAGAGTTTCCCACTTAACCCCTCTTATTCATGTCTTCTTACATGTTTCAACTTGGTTAAGTGTTTATAATTATATCCCACATGTCACCCATGTTACTTCCTCAACAAATCAACATGTGTTATTGGTTAAGCTTATCTTAACCCTATCCACTTATCAAACTATTGGTTAAGTTTGTCTTAACCCTACCCACTTATCAAATTATTGGTTAAGTTTGTCTTAACCCTACCCACTTATCATTTTAGTGGTTAAGCTGGTCTTAACCCTTTCACTTAGTTTATGATTAGGTACTTCTTAGTCCACAAATACATTGGTTAAGAGAATAACTCCCTAAGTACCAACCCCGAAGACCGAGATCAACATCAGATCGTTACTCGGAGAATCACTCACTCAACCAAACTTCTGTTTGTCATTCATATTTGTCTTTATTCAGCATTAATTAATTACTAAGACACCTAATCGTATTTCACATGCCACCGAAGGCACCCTGTAACAACCCGAATTTTAATAACGTGTTAAGACAAGAATCGAGGCAGAATTAAATTTTAAAATAAGAATCAAGCGAAACGGGTTACGCCGTTGTGTTCGTCTCGGAATTCTAGTTGGAAACGAGTTCAAAATTTCGTAAATCGGAGTCCGTATGACCGAGATATGGCCTCTAGAAGTTTCATGAAAAATCAGAAAATGAAAACAGACTTTCAAAATTCGAATTTAGCCCCAAACGGACTGGGCGGGACCCGCCCAGCCCCAGGTCGACTGGGGAGTCGACCCCCCCAGGGACCAGGTCGACTGCCCAGTCGACCTGGGTGTCGACCTGGGTGTCGACTTCCCTGGTCGGACCAGGTCGGCCTGGGTGCACCTACAGGGTCTTGTGGTCTGGTTTGTTGGCCTGTGACGATTTTTGATGGCTCAGATCTAAACTAGGGTTAATCTAAGGGCCTAAACTTGTCCTAACTCCTATAAAAACACCCTAAGACCTAGCCTAATTCACTAAAAACCATCCTAACAACTAAGTGCTTCCCAAATGTCTCTTGATCATGGCCTCCATCTTCAACTTCAAGGGCTTAAGCATACAAACTTGATTCAAGACAAAGGAGCAAGCTTTCTACATCAAATCAAGGAAGTAGAGCATCATCTCAACACCGTTCTACGACAAATGCTTGTTCATAATTCTCTAGCCACGCTTTGTAAGTTCTAGCTACTTTTAGATCTAAACGGTAGTTCTAATGTTGACATGGAATAAAATGAGATGAAACCTAAGTATGCTAGTCTATGTGAATCTAGTCTTGCCTCTCTCTTGAACCTATGACTTTGGGCTATTTCTTAGTGATTAAATCATGCCACTCATGTTGTGTTTGACTTAGTTTATCATGCAAGATTTAATCTTGACTTGTGGAAATGTTGGCATGAATCCTTAGAACAATTTGGCTTGTGGAATATTCATATGAACTTGACTTAGGGCTTATGCATGTAAAAGAACCTAAACCCCTCATGACCATTTACATGCCTATGATGATGAACCTAGTGTTATGCTATCATACATGCTTGAGGCCAATCCTTTTATGCTATCATACATGCTTGAGGCCAATCCTTTTATGTTATCATACATGTTTGAGGCCAATCCCTTTATGCTATCATACATGATTTGAGGCCAATATGTTGTCATATTATTCCTACTATGTTGACTCGCTTTCACTTGCGTTGGGAATACGCCTTGGGTAGTTTAGGCAAACGTGAGATGGGCTATGAAATTTAACATGAATTAAGTAATGGGGCAATGGGCACAAGTGTAAAAAGTGGACTTTGTCGTAGCCTAAACTTGACATGAACATGATAAGTAGAAAACATGAAAGTGGCCAACTCGAGGTTGGGTTGAGTTTGTAGCATAAATCTGCCCGGAACCGCCCGGCAAATCCAGTAGCTACAGACAATAATACCCAATGTGAGAAGTTGGTCATATCGCGCTCAAAACCCGAGGTTAGACTAGGTTGTGGTGTAAAGCTGCCTGGACCCGCCCGGCGTAACTAGTAACCACAACAAAGTCTAATGTGAGAGGTTGGGGTGCATTAATTTACTTAATGCCACATGATAATGTTAAGTTAGTTTGACTAATGGCACTTAACCGATATGACATGAATAGGTAGGTTAAGTAAGACCGGACTTGATTACTTAAAGACACTTAACCATATAACATGATTAGCGGATGGGTTAGTTTAACCTAAATGGGTTGATAACACCCGACTGGGATAACGCGATGCGTGGTAGAGTTAAGTAAACCCGCAAGAATGATACTTAACCAATTATAAATACGACTAGTGGACGGGGTTAAGTCAACCTACACTTAACCAATCCGACTCGATAATCTAATGGGGTTAAGTTAACTTACACTTAACCAATATGACTTGATGATTTGATAGGGTTAAGTTAACCTATACTTAACCAATCTGACACGATAATCTAGGGTCAAGTCATGAACGTCTTGATATACTTAACCAACTTGATACATGGTTTGTAGGGCTAAGCCTTGAACTTGAATACCTAGCCAATTTTGACATGATTCGTAGGCGGGGTAAGTCATGAACTCGAATGACAACACTTAACCCATTAGATAAAACCCTAGTTCAGGGGACTAAGTGGAAAATCGTAGTTAATAAGGATAACGGGAAGGGAAACTAAGTGATAAACCTTAGTTAAGGATAACTAAGTAATAATTCTTAGTCAAGAAATTTGGACCAGTTCACAGATAAATGAGTAACCTGATACGGTAGGTCATCGTTTAAAATGAACACACGAGGAGGAGCGAATGTTTATAAAGGCTCCAGCGAACTGGGTGACGAAGCGGTAGCTTCAGGGGACGTGAGGGTACTCTTGGTATCCCTCTGTGAGGTTGCAGATGATCCTCCTGGGCTCACTGAGGTTAAGGTCTGCGATAGAGGAACCAAGGGTATGCCTTCGTTGTTGTGCGGGCAACCTAAAGACTGGGGTGGATTAGCGTGGAGTCGGCAATATCTAGTTTAGCCCTGTGATAGCACGTCGTTGACTACCTATCAACTTTAGTCAATCGTGTACGTATGCGGAAAGGCAGAGAACTCCCAACAGACCATATACTTGCTATCTAGTTATGGGTGAGGTTGGCCAATAGGAAAGTGGGGCATGGATGGCCTGAGTATAGTTCTCGTGCATGATTTTCTTGGATTTCCTTTCAGTAGTTGAGGGAGGGGTCACGTGGGACCATAACCACCGGTAGAAAAACAGACCTTGATATCTGCATCGGCAGATAACCTAAAGCTCTCGACCGAGTCCTATATTTCTTGATTAGCCCTGTCACAGGACTCGGATGGCACATTGAGATACATGTGCATCTAGACATGGAAAAACGATTCACGATACATACGTGGGGAAAAGGGCGTGGTTGACGGGTAGCGTAATCCCTAGTGGTCCTAGGTGGCTTAAACCCAAACCGAGTTACGAAAACGTTTAGTAGGTAGCGTAATCCCAAGTGGTCCTAGGTGGCATAAATCCTAACCGAACATTCGAGAATTCATGGAAAGAAAATACAGCTAGATCAAGGGTGACAGTCCAAATGATTTCAAGGATAATGGAACTACGTTGAAGTAGTATAAAATTACATGAGGAAGCCCGTAGGATTTACGGCAAAGGACTAAACATATACATGGAAAGAAACATACGAGTTGGGAAAACCTACATTAGGTTGACATGGACCATTTCATGACATTGGGCAAGGGACATTTTGTAGCTAACACATGACACGGGTTGGGATACTAGTACGGAAGGTGCAGGGCAAATATACTCGATAGAACCTTGGGATGTTATACTCGATAGAACCTTGGGATCTTATACTTGATTCATAGTGACCGTAGTTTATCTTGATATAGTAGTTCATCTTGTTACCTTAGTTTAGCTTGTCTATCTTGTCATCATCCTTATGTTTACTTTCAAGTTTATGCATGTCATGTTACCTTTACCTGTTTTTATGTTGAAAGTAGATAGGACTTACCAGTCTTTATGACTGACCCCGTTTTCTTTCGCCTCTTTGTCTTCCGTTCCCCCCCCCCCCCCCAGGTTTTCAGGGTGGAAATACTGTTATTTAGCTCGGACTTCTTCTGCTTCAAGGTCATCATGTATGGCTTGGATTTTTCTTGGCTATGGCTGCTTTACCGTTTTACTTGGGGAATATTTTATGACTGTGGTTTTATGCTTCTTTAACTATTGCAAGACAGGTTTCCAATGTAATGGCTTTTTTTTAAAGGCATTTTGATGTAAAAGGCTTTAGACCTTAAAATTTTATGAGGTAATGAAATTTGGTTTTTCTTCCGCTGTTTTATATGTTCTGTCTTGTAATATTTCTATGCATGTTTACCTAGACAACGCCCCTCCAAAGCTAGTGCATTCTCTTGTGAGTGACCCTGGCGGAGGTGGGGTGTTACACACCCACTTAATTTCACATGCCACCCAAGACACCCATTTAACCCCTCATCTCCCACTACATGTTTATCTAGTTAAGTGTTTCTTAATTCATTAAGACCGTAACATTATAAAGACCTCCCAAATTAGACTGGCATTTGTGGCAGCTGGATTTGCCGGGCGGGTCCGGGCAGTCTTATACCACAAACGAGCCTAACCTCGTGTCTTTACAATTATTACGCATTTAATTTATGCCTAAGACCTCTCACATTAGACTGACATTTGTGGCAGTTGGATTTGTCGGGCGGGTCCGGGCAGTCTTACACCACAAAAGAGTCTAACCTCGTGTCTTAGGCGATTAATTACACCTAATTAATTAACCCCAATTTGAATTAATTTCCCTATTCAAATTGTCAATCAATTACAAATTTAACTATGTCCATAATTGACTCAATTATATTCATCTATTTATGGTATATAAAATTATACCAATTAACATCACATTTAAGGCATTTATGCCAATTCTCAATATTAAATCTTTTAATATTATCCCACTGCCCCACATTGTACGTTCGTTCGTTTAACGTAAAATATACGTTAGACTCGAATAGTCTAACTTATGGAATAAAGAGAAAACATCACAACATGCATAGAATATAAATTAGATCTAACTTATGAACAAAAAGTCATAACATAAATTGGCATATAGATCTAAACATAAGGGGTTAACT
Source organism: Allium sativum (assembly GCA_030737875.1). Taxonomy (NCBI): domain Eukaryota; kingdom Viridiplantae; phylum Streptophyta; class Magnoliopsida; order Asparagales; family Amaryllidaceae; genus Allium; species Allium sativum. The sequence goes on along the minus strand of CM060915.1, from coordinate 970,428,154 downwards.
TGCATGTGTGAACAAGGTGTTTCATCTAAACTTGCATAGACAATGGGTGTCATAGATCTAACATAAGGTGTAAACTTGCATAGGCAATAGTTACAATCTTACATTACATGATTCACACTCCAATATATATATACTTGCATATGTGATTTATGCAACATAAACTATAGTGTAAACTTGCATCTAAACTCACACATGTCATAGCCTAACTTTAGATCCAATTTACACATAAAATAGATGTCATGAAACATGTAAGGTTGTATATGATTCTCACTAACTTGCATATGATTCATATCTAAATTAACATCTAAACTTGCATACATACATATGATTTAACATATGAATCAGTTCTAACAACATAACCAAACTAGCATATGAAACGTCATTATGAATTGATTGTACATAAGCCAACAATCAACATAGATTTACAACATAGATGATAACATCACAGCTTTACAACATAGATAATAACATCATAGATTTACAACATAGATGATAACATCATAGAATTTACAACATAGATAATAACATACAGTCAATGATTCACAACATAACCATATAATCCAAATAATAGCTCAATCCAATTAAATTATTAATTATCTTATTAAAGAAATCGAACTCACAAAAAGAAGGTCTTGCGTTCTGGAATCTGATTTCTGAAATTGATTTATCTCGCCTTTGTAGTAGATTCGTTATTGATTAGATTAGAGTTGAATAGAACTGAATTGATTAGCTTTGATTTCCCTCTAGTTGGTGGCGGCTACACTAGGTTACAAGATGACAGCATGACAGCCATGATTCAGATCTTAATTTGATTTTAGGGTTTGAGTCTACCTATGTTTATATAGAATTTCAATTTAATTATAACCGTCAGATGATCTTAGGGTTAATCAAAACCACTCAGTCGGGATAGGGTGACACCTCAGCCCTAATGATTCAGCAAGGAGTCAGAAAGGACTCAGCAATGAGTCACAATATGGATCAGACTGCACCAGAAAGCTGTGCAGGCTTGCTGCTCGGCCTGGGCGCACTTGGCAGGTGCGCCAGTGCATATTTGTACTGGCGCACTTCCCAAGTGCGGCAGTGCAAAAAAAAATTTCTTTTGTTTTTCCACCTAACTTCGTTCGTCCATATCTCCTTCATCCGGTATCCGTTTCCCGCAAACTCGGACTCTATCTCAACCAGAATTCCGAGACGAACACAATGGCACAACCCATTTCCCTTAATTCTCACGTCTGAGATTAATTATTCTTTAATTTAGTTAATTCAATTATTCAAAAATCCGGGGTGTTACAAACATGTTGATTTATTAACCTCATCACAACTTAGTTAAATCACTGTGTGATATCCATTGCTATCTGTGCACGAATAGAGGGTTGAAAGGTAAATGTGCAAATGTGAATGACAATCGTAACCTATGAAATATTTGCATGGATGCATGTATTAATAAGTGCTTGAATTTCATAACAGCTAGGTTAAATTCCTTGTGTTTGTTGTCCAAAATGCTACTTGCCAAGCCCATATGCTTGAATATATACAATTTCGTTATCTCATGTCATCAACATGAAAATTTTGTTGCCTAATTTATTCATAAACGGTGCATTCAATTCCAACAAATACAAATTTTATTCTTTTACTTCTTTTTTCTCCCCTCTCAAAATTAAACTATTATGTACCAGCCAGCCAACTTATAGGTGTGTCGCTGGTCTACCGTACTAACACAATGATCACAGAACTGAGCAATGAGCATGTACAAATTTATGTGCATTATTTCTGATTATAGCATTCATCTATAAGACACTGAGAATGAAAACTCACCACATATCATTATCATATTTACATACAAAAGCACTTATCTCTGCAGCTGTGTTTATACCTCATCTTTTCTCACAAAACACAAAGTAAATAATGAGCCCAGACTTCCAGTTCAGACTCCGAGTCTCCGTCATCTGAAACACGACAGCCCCTCTAGAATTTGCCACAAACTCGCCTGCAATAATATTGATCTGTTCGTTTTTGGGGTCCAGTTTCACTTCAGTAAACTTCAAAGTTCCATCTGGGAGGTACAACGCTAAATTCACTGGAGACTGATCCCATCCCTTAGCATCCTTTTCTACTTTCAAAATGAAGTAGACTCTGCATGTCGCTCCTTCTGTAAGACTTGACATGTCTATATTCCTCTTTATGTCCAGTAATCGAACTTTTATAAGTTTCGCTACCTCTTCTGTGTAAGCACTACCATGAGTAAACCTATTTATATGTATAATACCATACGGTTATTTGGTTTAGTGATCAGTTAAATACTTGATCATAAATCTTCTTGTGTATATAATCTATAATTATACTTCTAGCTGTAAAAGAAATTAAGAAGAACAGTGTGCAATTAACCACCTGAACCATTTCCAGCAGCTCTCATAATCTCCTTGAGCAATTTCTAACTCCCTTGGTTGAATGATAGTCTTCATTTTCATGTTTATAGCAGACAAAAATATTAAAGATAAAGATTTATCTATATATTTTCAGCTAAAGATGCATAATTAATGTATAAAGTAAGACGTATATTTACTAGTGAGAAATATTTATATGTAACTTACTAGAATTGACATTTTTCTTCTACCAACTTCGTATCTTACTGGTTGCAGCTACAAGGTTTATGGAATACCTATATTTATAGCACTAGCTGATGTATTCTTTACATTGAATTGAACTTGTTTTTAAAATTATTTATTAGTGACAACGAGATATAACTGGAATTTACTTGAGTTTTATATATAATATAAAAATCTCCCTTCATTCTAGATATAATTATTCTGCATTCTACTTTTATTGAGTCATCACCATATGAGTCACTGTATAAAACCATTAAAATACATGATTAATTAAGAAAGCAAGTAATAAACAAATACTTCATCTACACGACTAAGAAAATTGTGTGTTCATATATGGTTGCATCAGTTGAGATTGTCTTACCTATAAAGTATTCTACTTGAAATAGTCAGACCGAAAATATAAGCTTTGATATTCGAAAATAGGAGCTAAGATATTTTTAGATCCGTAGTTTCATGACATACACACCAAAAAATACAGTAAGTTTCTGCAAATAAGATTACATACACAATTTCTTTTATGAAGTTTTCATCTTCTTCACCTTCTTTTTGGAACTTAAAGCTCAATTATAGAAAATCAGAAACTCCTAAACAATAAATTAAGTTTAAATTCAGTAAAATGAACTTTATTTTTTTCACCAATATAGCAACCTTCTTAATTTTGTAGAAAATTCATCATTTCATCACTGTCAAAAGTTAAGAAAACATTTAGTTACTTTTAAATTAGGGCAGCTAGTTGTGAATGTTGTATTAATTGATATTTTTGTTTCATCAGCTTCATAAAAAATGCGTAGATTTGATCAAATATCAGTAATTTTAAAGTTTTAATTTGATGGATTATAAGAAAAGGACCAAAAATTTGAATTAAGAAGAAAGGTAAAGTATGTTGGGTAAACTTCAAATGCATTATTAATGGAGAATAATAAAATGAAGGGAAAAGTGTCTTTATATGTGAAAAGGTAAGAGAAGTAAATGGTCTTTATGTTCATTGATCAAGGGATGTGTCTTTAGAGTCAAGAGTCATGTTCGTTCGTTAAGTGTTGTGTCTGTTTGTTTTAAAAGTCATGTTAATTAATGTTGTGTCTTTTGAGAAGTCATGTAAACCAATATATATATATATATATATATAAGTGGTCATTTAGTTGTAAGAGATCAAGCACCCAAGTAAGAATGTTGTAAGGGAAGTAAAAGTAAGCAAATTATAAAAAAGTGTTCTTCCTCAAACAAAAGATAAAATTTCCTTCTCTTCTCATTCTATCAAATTGGTATCAGAGCTAGGTTGAAACTATGGTATTTTTATTCTTCTCATCAGTCGTTCTCACAAAAGAAAATTTCGAAAAGTGGAGTAGTAGAAAGAAAGAAGAGTTAGTCTCCAAAGGACTATGGGAGATTGTTGAGAGTGGCTATGAGTGGCCAAAAGACGTTAAAAACATGACGGAGAAAGAGAGTGAGGCATTCACAAGCTTGAGAAGGAAAGATCTTCAAGCTTTTATGGTGCTGAGTGGGAACGTTGATAAAGAAGCATGGTGCCATATTAATGGAGAAAAATTAGCAAAAGATTCGTGGAATTTGTTGAAAGAGGTTTATGCAAAGGATTACAAAGAAGAAGATGAAGAGGAAGTTGATGAAAACGATGAAGAAGAGATCGAAAGATTCAAAGCGGTGATGATGGGAAAGAAAGCTGCTAAAGAAAAAGAATACGAAAAGGAGGTCGAAAAAGCTAAAAAGGAGCTGATAAGAAAGAAAGCTGACAACGAAAAAGATGACGAGATTGAGGAAGACATAAGTGAAAGTGAGAACAGCTCTAAGGATGAGCATGATGCTTGCATAGCAAGTGGAGAAAGTAGAAAAGAGGAATTGCAAAATGATGATGATTCAAAGAATACAAACAAGATAGATGTAGAAGCTGGTGTGGTTGAGGAAGCAGCTGGCAAGATAAACATTGAGGCTGACAAGGCAAATGAAGAAGTAAAAAAAACGGAGAAGGTGGAGAGAGAAAACATGTTAAAAAAGAAGGAAGAGAGAGCAAAGGCGAAAGATAACAATTTATTGGACAAATCTGAGCTGTCTGGAATTCCCCCAGCACCTATGCCCCAGATCGATGTATGCTTTCACATTGATTTGAATGGAATGCTGTGCGTGGCTGCTGGACATAAGACATTCGGACAGAAGAACAATACCATGATCGTTAAACACTTCTTGAAGGAATTGTGCAGTCCGATTATTGCAAAGATGTATCAACAGGGAGGAGCTTCTGTCAGGAAAGAGATAGAAATGCACGAAAAGAAGGTAGAAGTTAGGAATGTTATGCAAAATTGCGCCTTTGCAGAAGAACAATAAGCAGGATCTAGATTTGCCAATTGAACACCAATCTAATCCGATAGCAATTATTCTATTACATCAACAAAATAGTAAATAACTATAGCAGAGAAACAAAAAGACACAATATTTATATTGGTTCCACTACCCTCGAGATAGTGTACGTCCAGTCCAACAGAGAGATTTTATTCCACATGAGAGAATTACAAGAGATTACAAAATAAGAGTTTACATATCCAAACCTCAATCAGGTTTAACAAGAAGAGACACCATTGGGGATCACTGGCTCCAAGCCAGGATGGGTTTACACTAAAGTCTACCCCTCAATATATAGCCAGTGCAAATCTATGTAAGTCATCAATTAAATTACCAACATATGTTAATAATATAATGGAGGCAAATTACCATAACAACAAATGTGCAAATACAGGAAGTAAATCATTCTGTTTCTTTAGCATAGATGGAAGAAATTAATCCCTTCATTTATTTCTCTACCACCTCATCAAATGCAATCAATGCATTCTCATTATAAAAATATTAACTTTCCATTCTTCGCAAATTTGTTCCAATCAATTTGTGATTTTGTATCACCAAATTTAACACTTCACCTTGATGCAAAATCACATATCTGCAACACCCCATCTCCAATCAAATTCTCTTCACAACATAAAACTCTTCAACATAACTCCACCTTCAATCAAAATCTCACAACGATATACACCAAAAAATGAATATTTACCAAATGGGTTCCAGCAAAGCCACCCCCCATCACACAATTGTTAACGAGCTCAGACTACGTCCCCGCCCGCCAACAAATGTTGCAAATATCCAAAATAACAAAGAAGGCAGACACCAAAGTAATCTCCACACCACCAAGACCAAAAAATTATTCTCTCAATCGCCAAAAAATCTCTCTCCTGCCACTTAATCAAAACCATTACAAGCTTCACCCACCGCCTGCAAAAAACGCATCTACCACCATGAGCTGCACCACGCATAAACCAACGGTCTAAAAGTGCTTGCAATACACATCGACACCCGTCTACCACTTGATCTGAGCTCCTTCCTCGATCACTCTGGATCCCTCGAGCATCATCAACGTGAAGACCCCTGTCTAAACCACAATGATCTTTGTCCCGACACCCGTCTATCACTTGACCTGAGCTCCTTTCCTTATCATCTTGGATCCCTCGAGCATCATCAACATGAAGACCCCTGTCAGAAACATGATCAGAACTTCCCAAATCCAATAGCCCCTTCAACACAGCAAACTCCATATCACGTCAAAGTTCCTAAATTGGAACACTCTTCACTCTCAACATAATCTCCTCCACCAAAGTCTTTCGTTTCTCCCAAAATAGTAATAGCATAATCACAACTGAATCTACCAACCTTTGTAGAAATAATTGATGCACAATTTAAAACAAATTACCTCGCTCCGATACCAATCTGTTATGCAAAAAATTGCACAAATGCGGAAGCGCAATAAATAGAATCTAGATTTGTCAATTGAACACCAATCTAATCCGATAGCAGTTATTCTATTACATCAACAAAATAGTAAATAACTATAGCAGAGAAACAAAAAGACACAATATTTATACTGATCCCACTATCCTCGAGACAGTGTACGTCCAGTCCAACAGAGAGATATTTTATTCCACATGAGAGAATTACAAGAGATTACAAAATAAGAGTTTACATGTCCAAACCTCAATCGGGTTTAACAAGAAGAGACACCATTGGGGATCACTGGCTCCAAGCCAGGATGGGTTTACACTAAAATCTACCCCTCAATATATAGCCAGTGCAAATCTATGTGAGTCATCAATTAAATTACCAACATATGGTAATAATATAATGGAGGCAAATTACCATAACAACAAATGTGCAAATATAGGAAGTAAATCAATCTGTTTCTTTAGCATAGATGGAAGAAATTAATCCCTTCATTTATTTCTCTACCACCTCATCAAATGCAATCTGTGCACTCCCATTATAAAAATATTTACTTTCCATTATTTGCAAATTTGTTCCAATTAATTTGTGATTTTGTATCACCAAATTTAACAAGGAATGTGTTGGAGAGCTATGTAAACTATATGAAATATAGGATCAAAGATGATAAGATTGGTGGGAGGTTGAACGACGGTGATAAGAAAAAGGCAGAGGATACAATTGAAGCTGTGATTTCGTGCTTGCATCGTTTTCCACTGGCCGAAGCAGAAAAGTTTGAGGACAAAATGGAGGAGCTGGAAGAATACAGTAGAATCAAATACAAAAAAATTGAAAATGCAGGCATTTCAGGAGGAAATATTGAAGCTGTCTTGAATGTTTTTCTTCCGGATGAAATATACGTTAAGCAACCTCCCGAATTCAGAGAGAAACGTGAAGAGCTGGTTGGTGACGTATACAAGCCACCCTGAAAGACTAAAGCATTTAAGCTTACGGAGGAGTTTTGTTGGGTAAACTTTAATGCATTATTAATGGAGAATAATAAAATGAAGGGACAAGTGCCTTTATAGGTGAAAAGGTAAGAGAAGTTAATGGTATTTATGTTCATTGATCAAGGGATGTGTCTTTAGAGTCAAGAGTCATGTTCGTTCGTTAAGTGTTGTGTCTGTTTGTTTTAAAAGTCATGTTAATTAATGTTGTGTCTTTTGAGAAGTCATGTAAACCACTATATATATGAGTGGTCATTTAATTGTAAGAGATCAAACACCCAAGTAAGAGTGTTGTAAGGGAAGTAAAAGTAAGCAAATTATAAAAAAGTGTTCTTCCTCAAACAAAATATAAAATTTCCTCCTCTTCTCATTTTATCAAAGTAGACATAGATATTCTTTTCTAAACAATGTGGTAACTCAGATGATTTTTGACGTATGAATAAAAGTTGCCTTGAAAGTAGTAAAGTCAAAAGATAGTTAATTAGACACAAGCATATGTATGAAATAAACACATTTTGCATTTATTGCTACATTGTTGATAAAATTTATTTTTTGGGTTCTTTAATATGAATGTTCGGACCGTATATTACGAATTTGTACTTGCAGTGACACAACAATGTTTATTATTGTCATGCTATATCATATATATATATATTTTTTTCTCCATGAATTCAAGTTTTTTAAGTATATGATTACTAATACTAAATTACTAACTGGTATTTCTTAAATTATAACCAGGTATAGAAAGTTATGATTAATTTTATTACACCGTTTTAGGAGATAAAACCATATAAGTTCCATTGATCGAAAATTTCAAGTTACTTATTTGAACTTCAATTATTAGTTTATATATATGTTACTACAGAACTAGTAATAATTATTTTATTATTACTATTATTATTACTACTACTACTATTATTATTACTACTATTACTACTATTACTATTATTATTATTATTATTTACAAAAATGAGAATACATGTTTTGATTTAGCATTATTCAAACTTCATTATATGCTCGGTTATAATACAAAGTGATGAATACATCTAATGTGGTCTCCATATTCACAAATAATCTTTTTAAGGGGAAAGATTAATCGGAAATAAGGTCTATCGTCAATATTTCCAAAAATGAAATATGATTAATTTAACATGTTTTTTTTATATTTGTGTGCATGCGTGTATGTGTGAAAATAAAAGTATGATCTTCCGTCTCCACTGCGTTGACTTTCTGCCTACGTCCCTGTATACCAGCCAGCCAGCCAGGCAACTTTTAGGTGTGTCGCTGATCTACAATACTAACATTATAATCACAGAACAGAGCAATGAACACGTACAAATTTATGTGCATTATTTCCGATTATAGCATTCATCTAGACATTGAGACTGAAAACTCACCACATATCATACATACAGAAGCACTCATCTCTGCAGCTGTGTTTATACCTCATCTTTTCTCACAAAACACGGCGTAAATAATGAGCCCAGACTTCCAGTTCAGACTCCGAGTCTCCGTCATCCGAAACATGACATCTCCTCTAGCATTTGCCACAAACTCACCTACAATGATATTGATCTGTTCGTTTTTGGGGTCCAGTTTCACTTCAGTAGACTTCAAAGTTCCATCTGGGAGGTACAACACTAAATTCACTGGAGACTGATCCCATCCCTTAGCATCCTTTTCTACTTTCATAATGAAGTAGACTCTGTATGTTGCTCCTTCTATAAGACTTGACATGTCTATCTTCCCTTTTATGTCCAGTAATTGAACTTTTACAAGTTTCGCTACCTCTTCTGTATAAGCACTACCATGAGTAAACCTATTTACATGTGTAATATAGTACGGGTATCGGTTAAATGGCCAGTTAATTGCCTAATCATGAATCTTCTTGCGTATAAGCTACAAATTATTATTGTGGCTGGAAAAGAAATTAAGAATAGCGGTGTGTAATTAATCACCTGAACCATTTCCAGCAGCTCTCATCATCTCCTTGAGCAATTTCTAACTCCCTGGGTTGAATGATAGTCTTCATTTTCATGTTTATAGCAGACAAAAATATTAAAGATAAAGATTTATTTATATATTAAGCTAAAGCTGCATAATTAATGTATGAAGTAAGATGTATTTTTACTAGTAAGATTTATATGTAACTTACTAGAATTGACATTTTTCTTCTGCCGACTTACTATATATCTTACTGGTTGCAGCTACAAGGTTTGTGGAATATCTATATTCATAGCACTAGCTGATTGATTCTTTACATTGAATTGAACTTGGTTTTTAAATTATTTGACAGTGACAACGAGATATAACCAGAATTTACTTGAGTTTTATGTAAATCTTTGTTAGGTTGAACATTATTCTACCTTCTGTAAGGAGACTATAATAGGGGATCTTTTATTTCCATGTGTAACACAAGGTATTTCAGTCTATATAATTCACAATTAAATTCCTGCAGACCTATTCTTTTCATTTGGTACGGTTATAGGCTAATAATATAGTACAGAGACAATGTAGTGAAGCAGCCTAAAAATATATTTTTTAACTTTTAAAAAAATACAAAATATCCCATCTCTGTATAATCATATAAAAATCTCCCGTCATTCTAGATATAATTACATTAGGTCTATTTTTATTGAGTCATCACCATACGAGTCACTGTTTTGAACCATTAAAATACATGATTAATTAAGAAAGCAAGTAATAAACAAATACTTTGTCTACACGACTAAGAAAATTGTGCGTTCATATGATTGCATCAGTTGAGATTGTCTTACCTATAAAGTATTCTACTTGAAATAGTCAGACAGAGAATATAAGCTTATTTGATATTCAAAATAGGAGCTAATTATAATTTTACACCCGTAATTTCATGACATACCCCAAAAAATACACTAAGTTTCTGCACATAAGATTACATACACAATCTCTTTTACGAAGTTTTCATCTTCTTCTTCTATTTGGAACTTAAAGCTTAATTATAGAAAATCGGAAACTCCTAACACTAAATTAAATTAAAATTCAGTAAAATGAACTTTATTTTTTTTTTCACCAATATAGTAACTTTATTAATCATGTAGAAAATTCTTCATTTAATCACTGTCAAAAGTTAAGAAAAAAATTTAGTTACTTTTAAATTAGGGCAGCTAGTTGTCAATGTTGTATTAATTGATATTTTTGTTTCATCAGCTTCATAAAAAATGTGTAGATTTTGATCAAATATCAGTGATTTTAATGTTTTAATTTGATGGATTATAAGAAAAGGACCAAAAATTTGAATTAAGAAAGGTAAAGTAGACATAGATATTCTATTCAAAACAATATGGTAATTCAGATGGTTTTTATGTATGAATAAAAATTGCCTTGAAAGTAATAAAGTCAAAAGATAGTTAATCAGACATATATATATATATATATATATATATATATATATATATATATATATATATATATATATATTATTAATAATTTATTCTTTGGGACAATGTTCTGGTGCATCACAGCAGTGACAAAACTTAATTCCAATGAGGTATACACAGCGTCCATCTTGCAAATCGGTCTCGTTGGCACCCTCTTTGGCATTTCTCTTCATCTTTACACTGGTTTATGAAGATTCTCTTTGCCGCTATCTCTGCAGATTTTCATATGATAAATATAACGGCTAATTGCATGAATAAACTAGTTTGTTATCATCAACTATGCATACAGAAAAGTTACTACCTGAAGCCCAAATGATCAACAAAAATACTATCCCCATACAAAAAGATGAGCGCTTCTTCACCATTATTGATCAATCCTCTAACTTTTCCAAGCTAAATGAGACGAAGCATGGAAGCAATGGATATAATAATTCACAAATGATTTCAAATCTTATCTGTCAACGAATGTGATACTTCACAAATGATTTTAGTCTTATCTGTTGCTCTCTATTTTTTACTGTGAACAATTAATTTGAATAGCAAAAAATACGCTGTATTGGACATATTGGTAAGGCAAAAAAAATACACCAAATTAATCAGTATAGACATCACTCGATGAAAGGATCAGTTTCAGAAGTGGATGGTCGAAACCGAGATTCAAATTAAGTTCCGCTTTCCGTTCCTGCTCCGATCATTTAAAATTCTGATATTTGGGTTTCATTTTGAAAATTTCAGATATTGCGCTCAAATTCCGGCTTGAAAATTCTAATAATTTTTTCATAACATCACTAAGTCTTCTGGTTATATATACATGTTTTGGTACAAAGATATAAGACAAATACAAATCGTATTTTGTCCATGTTGGTGCTTTATTTGGAACTGCATAGTAAAATACTTAGATGGTATGAAAAGGGTACAGCAAGCATGAAGCCTATACTAGAGGTGTGACGGTTATGGCAACAGTCGTACCACCAACTGTAACCTTAATCGTTGTTGATGGTTGTAAATTCTAATAACCTTCACCGTAAGAATCTATGATGGGTCAAGTTTTTCAATTTTTAAGCATTTTGTATACATATTTCTAATTATATGTATTATTTACGATAAATTCATATAGTTGTAAGTGGATTTTTGCAAATTTATTTATTTGTATATATAATGACTACGCATGCATATATTATTAGTTCATGAAGACACATGTTACTAATATACAAGCTATTCCTTTGACTAAAATAACCAATTTTTAGATTTAAATATTAGATATTGTATGAAACAACCATCTATGGTTGGTATGATTAACTGTGATAATCTAATTTTTCAACCGTTAGCATAACTGTTACCATTATAGATGGTAACCGCGTATACGGTTGGTGCGGTTGAGCGGTTTATGGTTCAACCGTAACAACCCTAGCCTACACAGTAATCTAAACTAGGTAACACATCACTCAAACAACATTCATGTGAGATAAATGAATAATGCCCAATAAAAGAGGCCCATCTCCAAATCAAACACTATTGTTGCTTTGAAAACCTCAATATCTGTGCAGTTAAAGCACTTAGCGGATCAAATGCGACGGAGTTCCATAAAGCCATAGCCGGGATAAAACGAGAAAATAGAGAATATAGTGGATGACTCTAAAATAACTATGTAACTCGTTCTTAATGTTTTTAAGGAATATATAAACTATAGTTAAATAAAAAACTTATATTCAATTTAACTATAATTAGTGCATTCTTAATTTAAAGTAAAAACATAAGCAGATATCTAATAAATGTAGACTATTGTTTAACTTAATTAAATTTAGTAGAACATTAAAGTTTTCTTGTTTACAAAAATATATGTTAAAAAGTTCTATTATAAACCACAGTTTGTTATATTTTTTGATGTACAAATATCATTTTTTTAAGTTCATTTCTTTCATCAAAGGTGTAACGACGACAACAACAACAAAGTCATATATCCCAAACAAGTTGGGGTTGGCTAGATATGGAACCCAAAATAAAAATAAAAGAAATAATACTGATAATATATATATATATATATATATGGGTTTAAAATAACCAAACAGATAAAAATACGTCTGAAAAAGGTTTTTTTTCTTAAAAAAGAAGTTAAAAAGGTTCAATAAAATTGAAATAAAGTCTAAAATAGTAATAAAAAGTAAAAAGGTTCAACAAAAGTGAAATAAAGTCTAAAATAGTAATAAAAAGTAAAAAGGTTCAACAAAAGTGAAATAAAGTCTAAAATAATCAAACAGATATATAAAAAAAAACCTAAGGTTCTGGTACATGGATTGCCAACCTCCAGGCACTCCTATCCACTACCAGCTCCTCAGATATACTTCAATTACTTAAATCTCTCTTTATTATCTCCTCCCATGTCATTTTAGATCGACCTCTACCTCTCTTTGAGCCTTCGGTGCGGCCTATAATTCCAACGCGCACAGGAGCATCGTGTAGTCTACGTTGGATATGTCCATACCATCTCAAACGGTATTGGATTAACTTCTCCTCAATAGGTGCAACTCCAAGTTTTTCCCGAATATCCTCATTTCTAATCCGATCTCGTCTGGTATACCCACAGCTCCACCGCAGCATCCGCATCTCTGCTACACTTATCTTCTGAATGTGTTGCCTCTTAGTAGGCCAACATTCTGCACCATATAACATTGCAGGCCTGATTGCTGTCCTATAGAATTTTCCTTTAAGCTTCTGAGGAATCTTCCTGTCACAGAGAATGTCAGATGTTACTCGCCATTTCACCCATCATGCTTGAATTCTAAAACTAACATCCTTATCAATCTCCCCATTAAACTGCAACATAGATCCTAAGTATCGAAACGATTCCTTCTTGGGTACTACTCTACCGGCCAGGGTGACCTCTCCGTCATCTGAGCTGACACCGCTAAACTCACACTTCATATACTCTGTTTTAGTCATGCTAAGCCTAAAACCCTTTGATTTCAAGGTCTTCCTCCACAACTCCAGTTGTCGATTAACCCCTATTCTACTCTCACCAATCAGCACAACATCATCGACAAAGAGCATACACCAAGGGATCTCCCTTTGTATATCTTTTGTGATTTCATCCATCACCAATGCAAAAATATAGGGGCTCAAAGCCGAACCTTGATGTAACCCTATGTTAATTTGAAAGTCTCTGGTCTCACCATCGCATGCCCTGACACTAGTCATAACCCCCTCATACATATCCTTGATAAGGGTAATATACTTTGAAAATCAACACAAAACCCATGTTGATTATCCAAGTACCAAAAATACCAGATCATTTATAGAAAGAGGTTAAAGGGCGAGAAATAGAAAGAAAGAAAGAAAGTCACTACACCAGAAATGCCAATTAGGCAGTGTTTTTGACCGTATCAAATGCAATTTGGCAGTGTTCAGGACCGTATCAAAAAATGGCGTCTTTATTATTTTGATACGGTCTTAAGCCGTATCAATTTACAAATTTGATACGGCTTATAACCGTATCAAATTCATAGATTGATACGGCTTAAAACCGTATCAGTATAGGGATTTGATAAGGTTTTAAGCCGTATCAGTATATTAGTTTAATACGGTTTTAAGCCGTATCTAATTTAAAAAAAAAATTAAAAAAATACAATTAGCGATACATGTTGTTTCCTACTAGCTACGGCCATGCACAAAACTAGGTAGCAGCATCAACAAATGGACGAACCAAAATGAAAACTAAAACATAGATCATTTATCATTTAACTTCAAGCACAAAGAATTACATAACATATTCCACAAACATACTCCCCAAAACAAAATTGCATACTCCACAAACTAAAACATCGGCTAAAGCATCTCTTGACCATCTTCTACCAAATACTTATATACTGCGTTCACTTTCCACATGTGATGGATAACTCTTCCATTTGTGAAGGGGTCTCTTCACTTTGACTGCCTTCTCTTCCTTTTTTTCGTTCAGATTATCCTCTTTTATGTCCATTTTCACTTCATTTTCTAGTAAAGAAAAAAGAAACATTATAAATGTCATACAAAATACATGTACACAAACAACTTGGTTCATTCTAAGATGGTTATCAATCACATTATAAGTACAACTTTTTTTTTCTTTACCTACAAGGAAAAAGATAACACCATCGGTTATCAATCACTGTAGGAAAAAAAATAGTGCAGAAACTAGTCCGAGTTTGCAAACTCAGTCCGGGACTGAGTTTGCAAACTCAGTCCGGACTGAGTTTGGACTGAGTTTGCAAACTCAGTCCGGGACTGAGTTTGCAACTCAGTCCGGGACTGAGTTTGCAACTCAGTCTTTGCAACTCAGTTCGGAATTGAGTTTGCGAACTCAGTTCGGACTGAGTTTGCGAACTCAGTTCCGACTGAGTTTGCGAATTCAGTTCTGATTGAGTTCGCGAACTCAGTTCAGAACTGAGTTCGCAAATCAGTTCGGAACTGAGTTCGCAACTCAGTCGCAAAGTGAGTTCGCGAACTCAGTCGCAAACTGAGTTTGATATTGAGTTTGCGAACTCAGTCCGAAACTGAGTTTGCGAACTCAGTCAAACTCAATTCCGAACGGAGTTTGCGAACTCAGTTCCGAACTGAGTTCGTTTCGAACTGAGTATGCGAACTCAGTTTCGAACTAGTGAAGCATTAAAAAGATGGTGCTTTAAAAATCAGGTTACACATGAACTATTTCTGCATGCAATTTTATATATATCATGTGGCATCCATACCAGCGTCTGAAGTTCGGATGCCTTTGCGTGCCCATGAAATGAACGCCCAAGACCAGTTAAATTTGTTGAACACCAATCTGAAAATTATCCTTAATGTTCAGTCCGAGTGGTGCTACGTACTGAGATGTGCGCATTGAATTAATCGGCTGAATGTATACCACTGAATATGGCCAGCACCTTTAAAAAGAAACCAAAACAGCATATATCAGTTCAACTTAAACATGGTGAGTGATCAAATTATTTATTATAGGGTGACGGATGTTGCGTCTAAAATGCTATGATATCCTTGCTCACATAGTGCAAACTAGCAAAGCAAGCATTAAAACACTAATATCCAATATGATTGGTCCTTAAGGATAAACCGGCGTACACATTTAGCATTCAGTTCCTTACTTTCAAACTATATGCCACTGTTTGCTCATCTAGTCACAGTCATTAACTGTCAGAATAAAATGTCAAACATGAATTTTAATAAAAGACTAACGAATTGGTGTGATTCATCCACAAAACATTGTTTAGTCTACGAGTACTTTACAGAAGATTTAAATCTCTAACCAATGCTATCATCCTCCATTTCCCCATCACATTATGGCACTATAGTATATCCTTTTTAATATGACATACTTCAATGAAACATCTACTTAAAGAAACCTTGGCACGAAACCAAACAATGGTTGAAGAGTAAAAAAAATACTGAACAAATCAACTAATCTAGCTTGCCTAAGGTTAAACTAAATTCTAGGTTCTAATTTTGATTTACTACTAACATGGACAGCTATCAAGTGTAACTTTAGTTTTGATACATGTAAATTCTAGCAAATCTGAAGTTACACTTGATATAGGGATGTCTGAAAACTTATAATATAAACTTTGCTTTGAGTAAATTTCATCTGTTTGAGATAAAAAGTTCGTAGTTACTTTATAGCTATGAAATCTTCAGTAAGAAGTAAAATATTTTTCCCTTTCTGTCACACTATTTCTTAATTGCATAAAGTTCTCATTAATAATGCAATTATGCAACGAGGATTATGCAAACATCTTTTCCATATGTTTACAAAGTTGAGGGTATTTTGCAGACATGATATGTTAAGCTATGGAAAGCATCCACCAAATGTTAGTGTTATTTAGTAAACTTTTAAGTATTTATTTTAACTTAAAAAAAATTGAACGTCATAATCAGAAAAATTACGAAAGTACTCGTTCATTTACTTTATGATAAAATCCTAACAATAATCTTGCTGTTACCAAGGACCTAAGCATTCAAGAATAATTTCCTTAGTCCTGAATAATAATTTCAGTTTACACCATAGTGTTGGTTACAACAGAATTAATTGAATGCATATCATTCTTATTTTCTAGCGCAAAAACAAATATATAAAAAAAAATGGGTTTGGAAAATATAAACACAGCAATATAAATACATGTTGAATTATGCGACTACAAAATATGGGAGTATTACTGAAGAAGTTATCCAAAGAAACAATGGAAAAGTGCAAGAATAAGTAAATGGTGTAGCAAGAAATATTATAATTTTATAGTATATCTCATGTAATCCGTCGGTAGTAAGAAATATGCACCATAAATAAACAAATATGAAAGTACACAATACCTTATCTCCTCCAGTTGGTTATTGCTTCTAACATGTGTACCAGCTTCCGTTAATGGGCTGCACATAAATTTGTCAAGTTACCTCCTTTCAGTTGATATATGGACTCAACTGAGAAATCATCACATGAACTAAGCTTTTACTTGACATGTTTCAATAACCTTTCCCTCCAAGAATCAACCTTCGCCTAGCTTGAGCTCAAGACTAAAATTGCAAATAGATAGAGTGTTAAAGAACAGAGCTTAAACCCTGAACAAATACTTACCTCACACATAGAAAGTCTATATCAATACCACCATTATACACAGTGCATTATGACATCAGTTTTGTGTAACTATAATAAGCAAGTTAAAAAAAGGGTAAAAAGTATTCTTAAATTAAGCATGGCCAGTTTAGAAATATAGTATAAAGGTCTAACAGGTCTTTGGATTATACTGTGACATTAATAGCTAAGCATAAAACTAAGAACTACCGAGGCATACAGTACATAACCCTCGTTAATTTCCATTATTATCATGAAAATTCATTACCTTGGACTGCCTATGTCTACCTGTAAACCTAAAGAAAGAGTTAATCAAGTTGATCATATACCACCCACACACTAGATGCACTTAGTTATGAGAGAACAACCAATCTGATATCAAAATTACCGTGTATCACAAATATGAGTCTCAACTGTACTGAAGTGGCCTTTCATATTTGCTATTTCCTTTTAAATAACTACATGAAATAAAAGCATGAAACTGTAAATAAATTAATTCGATAGAAAATACACACTTTAAGTTGGTCCCAGTAGATTAGAAACCATTACCACATCAGCTATAAGATTCATCAATAAATTTATGTGCTTCTAATATTTTAGCTTTGAATTTCTCTGTCCCTGACTTGTTCAAAGTTTACATGTAGTAATTCGAATAACAAATGTTGACTTTAATATTGAAATAAATGATTTTGAAGTGGGAAAATTAAAGTTCGGGACTGAGTTGCATAAGATTCATCAGTAAATTTGTGTGCTTCTAATATTTTAGCTTTGAATTTCTCTGTCCCTGACTTGTACAAAGTTTACATGTAGTAATTGGAATAACAAATGTTGACTTTAATATTGAAATAAATGATTTTGAAGTGGGAAAATTAAAGTTCGGGACTGAGTTTGCAAACTCAGTCCCGGATTGAGTTTGCAAACTCAGTTCGGGACTGAGTTTGCAACTCAGTTCGGGACTGAGTTTGTGAACTCAGTTCCGACTGAGTTTGCGAACTCAGTTCCGAACTGAGTTTGCGAACTCAGTTCCGAACTGAGTTTGCGAACTCAGTCGAACTCAGTTCGATACTGAGTTCGCAACTCAGTTCGGAACTGAGTTCGCGAACTAGTGAAGCATTAAAAAGATGGTGCTTTAAAAATCAGGTTACACATGAACTATTTCTTCATGCAATTTTATATATATCATGTGGCATCCATACCAGCGTCTGAAGTTCGGAAGCCTTTGCGTGCCCATGAAATGAACGCCCAAGACCAGTTAAATTTGTTGAACACCAATCTGAAAATTATCCTTAATGTTCAGTCCGAGTGGTGCTACGTACTGAGATGTGCGCATTGAATTAATCGGCTGAATGTATACCACTGAATATGGCCAGCACCTTTAAAAAGAAACCAAAACAGCATATATCAGTTCAACTTAAACATGGTGAGTGATCAAATTATTTATTATAGGGTGACGGATGTTGCGTCTAAAATGCTATGATATCCTTGCTCACATAGTGCAAACTAGCAAAGCAAGCATTAAAACACTAATATCCAATATGATTGGTCCTTAAGGATAAACTGGCGTACACATTTAGCATTCAGTTCCTTACTTTCAAACTATATGCCACTATTTGCTCATCTAGTCACAGTCATTAACTGTCAGAATAAAATGTCAAACATGAATTTTAATTAAAGACTAACGAATTGGTGTGATCCATCCACAAAACATTGTTTAGTCTACGAGTACTTTACAGAAGATTTAAATCTCTAACCAATGCTATCATCCTCCATTTCCCCATCACATTATGGCACTATAGTATATCCTTTTTAATATGACATATTTCAATGAAACATCTACTTAAAGAAACCTTGGCACGAAACCAAACAATGGTTGAAGAGTAAAAAAAAATACTGAACAAATCAACTAATCTAGCTTGCCTAAGGTTAAACTAAATTCTAGGTTCTAATTTTGATTTACTACTAACATGGACGGCTATCAAGTGTAACTTCAGTTTTGATACATGTAAATTCTAGCAAATCTGAAGTTACACTTGATTTAGGGATGTCTGAAAGCTTATAATATAAACTTTACTTTGAGAAATATTTCATCTGTTTGAGATAAAAAGTTCGCAGTTACTTTATAGCTATGAAATCTTCAGTAAGTAGTAAAATATTTTTCCCTTTCTGTCACACTATTTCTTAATTGCATAAAGTTCTCATTAATAATGCAATTATGCAACGAGGATTGTGCAAACATCTTTTCCATATGTTTACAAAGTTGAGGGTATTTTGCAGACATGATATGTTAAGCTATGGAAAGCATCCACCAAATGTTAGTGTTATTCAGTAAACTTTTAAGTATTTATTTTAACTTAAAAAAAATTGAACGTCATAATCAGAAAAAATACGAAAGTACTCGTTCATTTAGTTTATGATAAATTCCTAGCAATAATCTTGCTGTTACCAAGGACCTACGCTTTTAAGAATAATTTCCTTAGTCCTGAATAATAATTTCAGTTTACACCATAGTGATGGTTACAACAGAATTAATTGAATGCATATCATTCTTATTTTCTAGTGCAAAAACAAATATATAAAAAAATGGATTTGGAAAATATAAACACAGCAATATAAATACATGTTGAATTATGGACTACAAAATATGGGAGTATTACTGAAGAAGTTATCCAAAGAAACAATGGAAAAGTGCAAGAAGAAGTAAATGGTGTAGCATGAAATATTATAATTTTATAGTATATCTCATGTAATCCGTCCGTAGTAAGAAATATGCACCATAAACAAACAAATATGAAAGTACACAATACCTTATCTCCTCCAGTTGGTTATTGCTTCTAACATGTGTACCAGCTTCCGTTAATGGGCTGCACATAAATTTGTCAAGTTGCCTCCTTTCAGTTGATATATGGACTCAACTGAGAAATCATCACATGAACTAAGCTTTTACTTGACATGTTTCAATAACCTTTCCCTCCAAGAATCAACCTTCGCCTAGCTTGAGCTCAAGACTAAAATTGCAAATAGATAGAGTGTTAAAGAACAGAGCTTAAACCCTGAACAAATACTTACCTCACACATAGAAAGTCTATATCAATACCACCATTATACACAGTGCATTATGACATCAGTTTTGTGTAACTATAATAAGCAAGTTAAAAAAAAGGGTAAAAAGTATTCTTAAATTAAGCATGGCCAGTTTAGAAATATAGTATAAAGGTCTAACAGGTCTTTGGATTATACTGTGACATTAATAGCTAAGCATAAAACTGAGAACTACCGAGGCATACAGTACATAACCCTCATTAATTTCCATTATTATCATGAAAATTCATTACCTTGGACTGCCTATGTCTACCTGTAAACCTAAAGAAAGAGTTAATCAAGTTGATCATATACCACCCACACACTGGATGCACTTAGTTATGAGAGGACATCCAATCTGATATCAAAATTACCATGTATCACAAATATGAGTCTCTACTGTACTAAAGTGGCCTTTCATATTTGCTATTTCCTTTTAAATAACTACATGAAATAAAAGCATGAAACTGTAAATAAAATAATTAGATAGAAAATACACACTTTAAGTTGGTCCCAGTAGATTAGAAACCATTACCACATCAGCTATAAGATTCATCAATAAATTTGTGTGCTTCTAATATTTTAGCATTGAATTTCTCTGTCCCTGACTTGTTCAAAGTTTACATGTAGTAATTGGAATAACAAATGTTGACTTTGAATTATATTAATAGCACTCCTGTAAAAATACCTCAGATTTGGTTCCTTCTACATATATAAGACACAAATAACCCAAGACTCTGCGGTGTTCCAGTTACCTAAAGCTCATCTCTTTACGAAAGGAAGTCGGCATCTGCACAATATCTAACTGCCAAATATTTGACTACTGGAAATAATAAGCCAAGCTGCAAATTCATAGCATTCGCTGAAGTGGAATAGCGGGACCAGGAAGAGGCAGAGGAGCACCTGTAGTCGCATCTCTTCTAGATGTCGGCATCTTTTACGCAACCTCCAAATTCAGAATTATCTACCCCCGAGTTGAACATCTGACCTCGTGGTGAGTTGTCACCAGATCGTGGGTTTCTCGAAGGTCTCTCGAATTCGGGTGCTGGCTGGACGGGACGATGTTGATTCCTTAGCTCGCTGATTTTTCTTCGATACCACCAGTTGAAACCCTTCTGCATCAATTTGGGGTAAAGCCGCTGATGACATCGGATTTGGGGGCTTGGGAGGCATAGGATAGGTTGGAGGCGGCGGAGGGGAGAAGGGAGGCTGGAATGTTGGAAGAGACACGGCAATTTTTTTGGTTTGGGAGATAATATTTGGGAATAAGGGTATATGCGGCCGATTACTAAATTTTAAGGGAAATATAATAAAGCGGAATTGATTGGGTTTGAAGCCGTATCAAAATATAGTGATCCGGATCTTCCAAGATGTAGGGTTGGATTTTAAGTGTGAGAGGTGGTGTAGATTGCAAAGAAATTTTGATACGGCTATAAGCTGTATCAAATTTGATACGGCTTAAAGCCGTATCAAATCTCCACATTCAAGTGCGCCAAATTGGCTGTTTTGGTGTAGTGAGTTAGAATAGAAGAAGAAGAAGATCACAACAGAACAGAATCGGAGTAAACACGAATCTCACAGCGGAACGAATAAAACATATTATATAACAATTATTGAAATACAAAAAAAACTATGTAGCTTGTAATACATAACATTATCATAGTACCACATATAACATCACAGCGGAAATAAACTCTACATATATCTAACGTTGAAACCACCTGCTCCAAGCTCCTCCCAGTATATCTATAAAATCCCTACTTGACTGCCCATACAAATTTGGGTACAGAAGAGTTTAGGGTAAAACAAAACAAAATAAACTCTAGGTTCAGTTATGGGACTGGTGTGAGTAAACTCCAACCATTCCGGTTTAACTTTTCAAAAATCCTTTTCAAAAGAAAGAATAATCGTAAGACCGATCCACACATAAATACAGATGGTTTTTACCTTATGATATACCAAAATATTCTTGTAAAACAATATTATTCTGATATTATAACAATGTCTAATACAAGTAAATAACAATCTAGCTGAAGCTTGCATCTCACGTTCCACTTATATAATATACAATCAAAATCACGGGCTCTTATTGGGTGATGGATTTCCAACTATGACAAGGTATATAACCACCTTCCAATCAGTGTACTCTAGAGGGGATACATTGGAGTTCAACAAAAATATCATGCAACTCGGCCACACATGACCGACCATTCATTTCGCTTGAAATGTTCCGAATATATTATCACCTTACGGTTGGTATACCAACAAAACCGTTCCCGGGAGATACAGAAATGAAAGAAATAACAAATATGAATATTATCTAGATGGTGACAATATATTGGGTGTGACCCGCTTAGCCATGCTACATGCCCGATTTTTGTCATTCTCGGTTGATGAGGCATGAAGTCATAACATATCTTGACAGATTACACCTTTATTTACTCTTAATGCTACATCATCGTACCCGCTAAATCACAAATTGATTTCCTCAAAAATATCACGGGTATAAAGCTAAGAGAAACGAATTCCTCTACCACCAATATAAATATGTTTGAAGCAATCAACTTACGCGATCTATTAGATATACTCTGTCAGACATTCGTCCATACACGTTGTCCTAGGTCTGGACAAACCGAAGGCACTATTCCTTAAATCCATCTTATGCAATTTCTACCTAGGATTCCCAGAACAGCCCTTGCATACTCTCCATCTTCAATCATATTTGATTCGCAACGCTAATGCCATACGAAGTGGTTTTCAAATAATAAACCTGATCTTGGTCTCTCCGTATTGACAATGGAAAAACGGTCAAAAACTTTGATAGCCGGTTATTTAACTATCAAAGCGAAACATACAAACAAACAACGGTCGTATTTTCAAATGGAAATCCTACCGATCAATCATCAGTCAACACAACTCTTTTAAATGGATTTATCAAAAATCATTCCATTTCTCAATTTCCCTTAAATATCTTTACTCAAATATTTCTTCAACTCGTTTAGTCTCTCACGATTTCTTGGAAAACGTTTCAATATATTCACAACTCCTTATTTCTCGTATTTCGAAAATAAATGTTATTAACATTGGAAAACATTTCCATATCTTTTTCAGCATCACTATCCATCAGTCCCTAATCGTAAACTAGTAAGAGAACGACTCCCTAAATATCAATCCCGAAGGCCGAAACCAACATTAGATCAATACTCAGAAGGCCATTCAAGTTAATGAATCTCCAGTCAGTTTCTAATTTCGTTAACGCCATTCTTATTATTTCTTATCAAATCATTGCTTACATAAATTCTCGGATTCAGTTCATGAATTCACTCGTTTAATAGAAATCATCGATTATAACGATAGCGTTATAATCTCTGCTTCTGAAATATTTAACTTTAAAATAAAACTTTTATTTGAATAAATAAACAATTAATTTATTCCAATAAATAAATAAATTTTGATCATAAACAGAAAATAAATAGTATTTTCTCGAATTCGACATAATCGAATTTCAACGTATAACTCTCTTTCGAATAACTTATATTCAATTAACGTTCCGAACTTTGGAATAAACTCGCCAACCCCATTTCTAAATTCATTTCTGAATTTATCACTTCCATCATTTACCAATTTACTTTTATCACCATTCCAATTTTCATAACGTTTGCTTTTAAACCATTATTCACTTTAAATTGTGAATATTATTCCTTTACAGAAAACTGGATTCATTATATCAATCTAATCTTCATTTTTTATTTATAAATACCCTTACAGGTTCAAATTCCATTTACCTAGTTATTTTATAAATTCATGTTCAAAATTCACTTCATAAACTCTATTTATAAATCAACTTCTTATTAATTATATATTAAGTTTAAAACTTCATCTCGATTGCATATTTGATTACAAATTTATTGGTTACAAACCAATATTAATTATCTTGTAAAAATATATAATTTCTAAAAATAGATTATTTTAATAACATTGGACATCGTCGAATTATAATTACAAATCCTTATAGTTTTATTCAACTCATATTCACATTTTGAACCTCAAAATAAATTTAACAATTTCCCTTTCCATTACTCATTTTTAAATTATCTTTCACGGATTATCTAATAATAATTATTTAACAATAATTATTTTATTCCATTTACAAATATTGTTAATAAATCAAACTATTTGTTTTATTATAATTAAAACAAGTTATTAAAATCCAAAATTCTTCTCCAATATATTTGAATATATTTTACGATATTTAAATACCAATTATTTCCGGTCAATGTTATTCAAACATTCCAATAACACATTAATCAATCACAAATTATTTATTACATCATATAATACAATATATAAAAAATAATTGTTGAGGAATCCAGTTGGATTCCTCCACCTGTTTCCCAACATCCACGTATGTTAATCAGCATAAATAAATTCTAATTTTATATCAATATGAAATTAATAATAAACAGAATCAATATTCAGTCAACGATTTTTATATATAACTATATATATTATTTCAACCAATTAACTAGCAAATCAGCCGAACAACCATCACACACAACATTCAATCATTTTTATCAATATTAAATAATGTTTATAAAATTATAAAACTGGACAGGGTTAGTGAGTTTACTCACCTTGTTCGTTAATCGTTAAATAACGATTAATGTTCGGTTGATTCAATCGAGCGATTTAATCTGCTTAAAATGCAAACAAGCTCCAAATCGCTTCGGACTAGTTCCATTATGTTGTCTGCGACCATAGGATCCCAACCGATCCAAGTTTGCGCAATTCTGATAATGTATAAATGAGATATGATAATTTAAAGTTAACATATTATTTTTGTTTTAATTTAAATATAATTAAATTTAGTTTTGGCTTTACCCTTTAAGATTAGCCCGTTATCAGATTTAAAAACCCACTCCCATGTCATAGTTGCTTCTCCACCCCGTAAGACATCCTGCTCCATTTTAATCACGTCCTTTTTTTATTCCTTCATTCGGGCCTTGCTATTGTAATCGTGCCAAATACCCATCCTAATAATTCTCTCCCACTTCATCCCTCTCATTCCGACAGTACTTGCTCGCAATCTCAGGCCATACTCACGTCTGTACAAAAGATTTCGCAATATTTTTTTTTCGTTTATTTTTAGTTTGGGCCTCATGTTATAACCCTCCCAACCTAATTTCTATAGCTCCTTCCTTCTTCCTGCATGAATAATGTCTCCAACATTTAAAACTAACCATGGTTGGTAGATCACGCGATTGTTGCACCCTCTCTAGTCAACCGTTCTTCAAACGGATTCCACCATTTACCTTCTCTCCAATTCCTCTTCGTACAAACTCTTACTTCATTTACATTTTCACACTTCAGGAGCTACGCCGCGTCCTCCAGTATTCGTTTCAACTCTTCCCATGGTCCGTCCCTCACCATTTCTTCTCGTAAAAGCTCACGTAAAAATCCATCATCTAGTTTCACATTAAAAATACTACTCATGTCCGCTCCTCCTCTCTTCCATGCAAACTTCACCTCGTATCTCTTCTGCGTGTTTCCATCAGTAATACGAACCAAGGCTAAGGTCGCTACACAAAATATTACCATTTCATGTCATGCGGTCTCCCTACTGTCAAATAGAAACTCCTCCAGCTGCTCCTCATATTATTTCAAACTTCAAGAAGCAGTCACGCCATTAACGTACCCTTATCTCCGATCAACCCATTTTGCTCCTTTTTTTCATGCCATGGCCAACCGTATTAGCTTCCTTCATGCTCCAATATTTCCACGAAAAATTAAAACAAAACCACGTCTGTTCATCTGTTCTGAGCCCCATCCAACTATACCATATTATCCCACTCGCGCTTTCTATTTTTTAATTCTTGGTGTGAATTGTTTTCCATTAATATTATCATACTTCGGCTATGGAAAAAATTTCTAAAGCACTGAGAAAATGAAGACATCGCCTATTTATAAATGTGAATCCTTGGCACGCAAGGGATAGATAATAGGGAAGAGAAATAGGTTTGCAGCTGATTTGCCTTTTCATATGTCTGCTAGTTTTTCCTTCAGCATGAAGTTATAAGTTTAGCTTAGGTTTGTGATAGAAAATATCAGGATAGCTGTTGATTTCGAATTGTCTATGAGATGGGGCTGCATCTTGGAAGGAGAGCATACGAAACTTGCGAATGAAGGAAGACACACATATACATATTTTTATTTTATTTTTATTTAGCGTATACGTTACATAAAACTATTCATTTACGGACCCATATCGACAAAAATAAAAATATCATTGTGACTAGCAATGTGTCATGATCCCAGAAGTATAATAAAATAGACAAGTTAATTTATTTTATGAAACCCAAAAGAGCCGATTTAGGGTGCAAAATACGTTAAACAAAAAGTAGCTTATTTTCGAAAATAAAAATTACAGAAAAATTCTATAAATTAAATTAATAATACATCTCAAAAATCTTGTCCAAATTCGAAACCAATATTTAATTATAATTAATAAATTGTTATGGATTCTAAACGATTCCATGGCGGCTATTCAAAAATTTGATTTGGACCTAACTCACAATCCATAGGACGAAATCTCAAATTTTCACTTCCATTAGAAAAATACAGTTAATTAGATTCGAACGTATCTTGTTTCGAAGAAGTTCGACTAATAACGCATCTTGTACACTCAGTTGAAGTCCAAAACTCAATATTACGAACTACCGCCGCGTTACGAGCTCGATTATAATTAATACGTTCAACTATCGTTTAATCAATATATCCCTTAAAATAATTTAATTTTGGACTGAATTAAATCTATTAAATTATCTACTTCACACAGTACTGCAAATTCAACTATTTCCAACTATTTTGGAATTAAGTTTTATTATCCCATTATTTATAATTAATTTAAATATTCAAATATTTGAATTCAACCATTTTAAATTACCAAACTACTATATTAAATAATTAAATTGATTAATTATTAAATCGTTAAAATTTCGGGATGTTACAAAAGGTATAGCGGGAAAAGAGTTATATAACAGAAATAATAGGATATATCAGGAATAACAGAATATTACAGAGCTTAAAGTGGAAATGCTATATTGGAGGCTATTTGAGAAAAATGTAGCGGCAGTAATACGCTATGGGATAGGGCAAGGTTATAACGGGGCATAAACTGCACTACCCAATACGCAACCACTTTTTAAGTTCTGTTTCGTCTTTCTTTTCCGCGCACAGAATCACGTCTCCTCTTTTTTGCCCTTTCCCTTTCTCTCTTGTCTCAAGTACTTAGGGTTAATCGATTCTTTTCAATTTTTCTACCGAAACGGATTCTAGCTTGAATTCCGATTTAGTCAGACCCGAAACACGATTCTACCTTATTCATCCTTATCAAATAAGTTATTAATCGATTCATGCCACCTCAGTCTCTGACTTCTAAGATTTGATACAAACTAAGAACCATCCAAGTTACCAGCCATCTACACAGGCCTGACCAGTGTTATCATAACCAATTATTTTATACAAGAACCAAACATCTTATATATACCGATCCATAATTGATGTAGGACAAAATATTAACATAGTTCCTCCTCTGCATGGAGATTATATTTTATTAAGCATTGCATAGTATTGTATTATGTAACTGGCATTGTACCAATCAAGGACGTATGGAAGCTCATTATCATAATTATTCTTATCCATCATTGTACTATATTACTCATCTAATTAACTTTTTATGTTACAGTATTTATTTTAGTTGATTAAAAGTCAATTTTTGATGGAAATTTTGTACGTGCATACATCTGTCTTGCAACTATTTGCCTTATAGCTGTTCATTTTATGGATTACATTTGCAATGCTAACTACCAATTAACATATATTCCACTCTAACAACTTCACTTTAATAATATAGGGATGTATGTCTAAGTAATAAAACTTTTCTATGCTAAAATCTAAAACTAAAGTCGTGTGGAAATCACGGTCAACACTAATACTGAAAATAATAAAAAAATTACAATCATCATAGTTTGATTAAAAGGTCAAGCAAAACATCTCACTAAACATATTTTTCATGTTTTCATGTATTATTTATAATTGTTCAGAAAGCATTGAAAAACAAAAATTACACGGCGCTGACGGTTCAACCAGCTGGACCTTCAAAATCTTAAATTTTAAGATGACATGGTTAGAACGATGGTTCGGCCTTGATAACTATGGGCTCAACCCTTCTCCGATACGACAAAAGCAATATATTAGGGCCTAAAAAGTTAGGGCACCACCTTCTAGTTAAACACAATAGAGAGAGGAAAAAGCGCAAGACGGAAAAAAAATTAAGTTGTGACATGTATGCTATACAACAACGGAGAACTAACGAAGGTGTAGTGGCAGCAATTGTTCCCTCTCATTATCATCTCCTCCAAGGCCCCAAATCAATCGAAACAAGAGCAGAAGAATTTAGTTCACAAAATCGTTACTCTGATATTTTTATTGTTCTTTTAAGAAAATTGGTACTATATATATATATATATATATATAAAGAGAGAGAGAGATTCTACATCTATAGTTGTACAAATTCAAAACAAGTGACAAAACCGTTGCTCTGAAAAAAACACTCGTACTGAATACCCGTACAAGCTAGAAACATAGAATCTAAAGGCAATATCACTCTATACCTATTTAGAACCTAACATAAGGCAAACCATTATCCACAAGAAAATTACATAGATCTCTTCTTCCTAAAGAAGGATAAATACTAAGTACCAGAAGAAGAACCTGCCCCAGAGACATAAACTTGTCAGCTTCTTAAATTTATTTGCTTTCTTCTTCTTTCCCTTAATCTGGTTGACCATATTAATCCATTCAGGGTTGTCAATTACTCTAGCGCTTACATCTACATGGCCATCATCAACTGCCTCATCTGAGCTAGCTCCACATTTGGTGTTTTTTAAAATCGTGTCATGACTTGTTCAAAAGATTTGTTATCTACATTATTGCCAATGGATGCATCCATTTCATCAGCAGTGGGCATCGAGTTCGTATCATTAGGCTCGGAAGAGTTATTATCACCTTCAATTAGTTCAAGAAACTTCTTTTGGGTCTCTATATTGTTGTCCTGCTGAACTGTAACACAATCAAGTACTTGGGAAGAAGAACCTACAAGATCTTGCAAACCGACATGATGAACATTATTGTCAATTTCCATAGAAATATTAGGAAAAAATGAAGTCAAATGCCTGGAAACCTAGGTTTTGGTAAACTGATAGACATTTTCTACATATCCAAAACTATGACGGCGCGAGCACCTGGGCGGTTACCACTCATACTCGACGTCTTGCATAATCAATTGATCTTCTTCCGACAAAATTGGAATCTGCTTGATATATGAAAATGAATTTGAAACCTCAACCGATACCCGAGCATATGCAATCTTCGTAATCCCTTCAGAAACTTTAGCAAGCATGAGGGAATTACCAAGGACATACACAATACGACTAATTCCCTCTTCCATCCAATATTCTAAAGGCAGTCCAGGGAGACATACCTAAATATGAATAGAATGTAAGATATCCTTATCAAGTTTAGTACCCACCTTCCAACGCTTCATCATCATTAGCTTTCTATTACAAAAGTACGGACCTCCTCCAAACCCTGTCGGAATCTTCTTTCCTATCAAATTTAATATTATAAAACTCATATTCTTTAGAGAAAATAGTAAAATCACCAGTCGGTTTCGACATTTCATGAATATAGGCTTTAAAGAAGGGATAATGAGGTCGAGATTCAACCACATAAATAACAGTAGCATTATCCCACAATTGCCTACCTTTTTGGACTAATTCTGAATACAACTTAGCACATAACATATTTTGATACTACTGCGGCTCATAAAATTTAAGAGGAGTAAAAACAGGGATTTGACAACCTGACACAACCTCATTTCACGAAAGCCCATTTTTACTGGAAGTGTTACCCTGATTATAATATTGAACATAATCTGAAGATCTGGATGGAGTTTTATGGAATTGGCGGTAGCATCGGTGCGCAATTAGGAGACTTATGAACCAAACCCTGCTGATTTGATAAAACAGCTTCAACTTTCTTCGGCATTGCAAAATTACACGGATTGACAGAAAAGAAGACGATTGTTGATTCATCAAGGACAGAGCTGAGGTTCATCTTGTATGGATGTATGCCCGAGAGAAAGAAGAACCGAAAGAAGTCAATCCTATATGCTTGATGAGCCACGCTTTCTCGCTCAAGATGGAATTCTTAGCCTACTTAACCTAATATCGTAGAAAGATTTTGGTCTCACGCTTCCTGTCAACTCACCGGACAACTGGAGGAGGAGAGTGTTGGATCTCGCTATATGGCGTTTTGATTATGACAACTATACATGTACATATATATTATTATCGACTAACTTTGTCTTGCAGGAAGATACTCAACAACAGATTCAAGAGCTATAATTGAAGATTAAATATGTTGTAAGAATCTGTTAGTCCTAGATTTATATGTTAAAGTCTTCCTTGATGATCACACACACACATTTTATATGTATATAGCTTCTCTTATATAAATTAAGCAAGGAATAGTCTGATAATAGAAAACAGACGTCTGGTCTGAAATTTTCAGACGTCTGTTTGCTGAAATAGAATGTTTTTAAATACAATATTCAGACGTCTGGTTGATATATTTCAGACGTCTGAAATGCCCCCGAAATACACTATTTCCTTTCTGATTTGATTTTTAAAATAAACAGACATCTAAATTTTATTTTCAGACATCTGAATTCCGAAGAGTTGCATTCTTTATGAAGAGATACAACTATTTAATCCATATCTCTTCATCAAAACCTTTCGTGATCAGTTGTATCTTTTTATATATTATAAATAGAGGGTTGATTAATTGTTCCAATCACCGATTTTCATTCTAATTCTCTCTATCTTATACAAAAGCTCTCTAAATTCTAAAGTAATCTATTTTCATACTCGAGACTTTTAAACTTCCATAATCCTTCACATACTTCACAATTATCGTCAAGGAAAGGCTATAGGAAGGGTGTACTTAACATTTGACAATCAGTGTTATCAAGAACACAAAAGAGTCAACAATTATTCTGTATTAGTGAAGACCTCTTCAGTGGTTGAGGCAAGAAATCCCGTTCAGTGGTTCGGGTAATTGTGAACCTATTCCTCCGGGTGAAGTGAGGGTTTTAGTGTTAGTGAAATACCAGAAGTGAGTCTGGGACTGGACGTAGGACAGTGGTCCGAACCAGTATAAATCGACTGTGTGATTTACTACTTTCTACTGCTACTTTAGTATTCTACTTATTCTCCATACTACACAATCCTATACTGCTGCATAGATTTTTTCAATTGGTATCAGAGCTTGATATTCTAGAGATCGTAACAACATCCTAGAATAAATGGCAATAAAGAAATCTAGTAAAGGCATTAGAAAGTGGAAGAACAACAAAGCAGAAGCGACGGAGCAAGAGAGCAAATGTTTAATGGCTAAAGTGAGATCACAATCGGTATGTGAGGATTCATTGTATAAAGATCTTTTATTAGACCACGAAAAATTATTAAAAGATTTTAAAAGTTTGGGTAAACTTAATGCAATTATTTTAGCCAAGTCTAAAAATTGTGAGCAAGAAAATTCCAAATTAAAAGAAGAAAACAATTTTTTAGTCAAACAAGCCAAATGTTTTGAAAATACCTTAGAAGAGCTTGTTTTTCAAAAAGATTTCCTTCAAAAAGAAAATGAGCGACTAGAAGATAAAAACAATGTTCTTTTAAAGGAAATCGATCTCTTGAAAAATAGAAATGAATCATTAGAAGATTCTTTAAATAATTCTAATTCTTTAGTTTCATCTCTTGAAATAGAGAATGGAGCTTTAACTGAAAAGAATTTAGAATTATCTAATGAATATGAGTTTTTAAAAGTTAATAATAATACTTTGCAAAATGAAATGTCTGATTCGAAAGAAAATTTTGAAAAATTACACTCTTCTTTTAATAATTCAGGATCTCAAATTTGTCGTCTCGAAAATGAGAATAGTACATTAAAAAGGGAGAATTCTGAATTAAATAAGAAAATTGGTTTAAAAGATTGCAAGACTTCTTTTGAAAATTTCAATCACGGCTTTGGAATCAAATATGAAAAATGTACAAATAAGTTCACAAAATTTAATAAAGGTCAAAATGATTTAAATGATATTTTATCTTGCTCTAGACCTTTACACGATAAAAGTGGCTTATGGTATAATAAAACTAATCATAGAACTAGTACTAGATATGCTTTCATGTATAACAAAAGTTTAATTGCTAGTACTAAAGCACGTGTAACTCGAAGATCAAATTTCTATAGAAATTCAAATGCTTCTATGACTAGAAACATTTATAATAGAAGTACAAAATGAAATATTAATAGAAATTATCTAAGTATTTGGGTTCCTGTAAATTGGAAAAATCGAGAAAAATACATTGATGATTATTTTGATTCAGTAGTTAAAAATAAAAACTTTATTTTCAAAGGTACCATTAAACCCTTGTGGGTATGGTTACCTCCTCTCTAACCCCTGGACCCTAACAGAAAAAGTGGGTACCAAAGTATATATATAATATTTGTTGCAGGTACCCCACAACAAAAAAAGGAGGGTATTTCAGTATCTCTAATATCTTTAAAAACTGAGCTTAAAGTTAAATCAGGGAATCTAGAAATATAATAATCACATACTCAGGGGGAGAAATTTTCATATATCACACATTCAGGGGAAGAAAATAAAGAGAAGACAACGATATTTATTACATTCCCTCATTCTTTTTGATAATGACAAAGGGGGAGAAATTCAGGTGTATATTGATAGAGGAAGATATTATAAGAGGAAGATGTTATAGAAAGAATATATTTTTAAATTGTGTAGTTGTCATCATCAAAAAGGGGAGAATGTTAGAAACTCTATTGTTGGATTTTGATGACAACAACTACACAATTATACCAAAAGACCTCTAAGCTAACCTGTAGGTACATGGATATCAAAAAGAGAAATATATGATAATATATGCATATTGACATATTGACAGGGGGAGTTACATATACAGTTGTCATTATCAAAAAGGGGGAGAATGTTGGATTTCGCTATATGGCGTTTTGATTATGACAACTATACATGTACATATATATTATTATCGACTAACTTTGTCTTGCAGGAAGATACTCAACAACAGATTCAAGAGCTATAATTGAAGATTAAATATGTTGTAAGAATCTGTTAGTCCTAGATTTATATGTTAAAGTCTTCCTTGATGATCACACACACACACATTTTATATGTATATAGCTTCTCTTATATAAATTAAGCAAGGAATAGTCTGATAATAGAAAACAGACGTCTGGTCTGAAATTTTCAGACGTCTGTTTGCTGAAACAGAATGTTTTTAAATACAATATTCAGACGTCTGGTTGATATATTTCAGACGTCTGAAATGCCCCCGAAATACACTATTTCCTTTCTGATTTGATTTTTAAAATAAACAGACATCTGAATTTTATTTTCAGACATCTGAATTCCGAAGAGTTGCATTCTTTATGAAGAGATACCAAAATTCAGGTGTATATTGATAGAGGAAGATATTATAAGAGGAAGATGTTATAGAAAGAATATATTTTTAAATTGTGTAGTTGTCATCATCAAAAAGGGGAGAATGTTAGAAACTCTATTGTTGGATTTTGATGACAACAACTACACAATTATACCAAAAGACCTCTAAGCTAACCTGTAGGTACATGGATATCAAAAAGAGAAATATATGATAATATATGCATATTGACATATTGACAGGGGGAGTTACATATACAGTTGTCATTATCAAAAAGGGGGAGAATGTTGGATCTCGCTATATGGCGTTTTGATTATGACAACTATACATGTACATATATATTATTATCGACTAACTTTGTCTTGCAGGAAGATACTCAACAACAGATTCAAGAGCTATAATTGAAGATTAAATATGTTGTAAGAATCTGTTAGTCCTAGATTTATATGTTAAAGTCTTCCTTGATGATCACACACACACATTTTATATGTATATAGCTTCTCTTATATAAATTAAGCAAGGAATAGTCTGATAACAGAAAACAGACGTCTGGTCTGAAATTTTCAGACGTCTGTTTGCTGAAACAGAATGTTTTTAAATACAATATTCAGACGTCTGGTTGATATATTTCAGACGTCTGAAATGCCCCCGAAATACACTATTTCCTTTCTGATTTGATTTTTAAAATAAACAGACATCTGAATTTTATTTTCAGACATCTGAATTCCGAAGAGTTGCATTCTTTATGAAGAGATACAACTATTTAATCCATCTCTTCATCAAAACCTTTCGTGATCAGTTGTATCTTTTTATATATTATAAATAGAGGGTTGATTAATTGTTCCAATCACCGATTTTCATTCTAATTCTCTCTATCTTATACAAAAGCTCTCTAAATTCTAAAGTAATCTATTTTCATACTCGAGACTTTTAAACTTCCATAATCCTTCACATACTTCACAATTATCATCAAGGAAAGGCTATAGGAAGGGTGTACTTAACATTTGACAATCAGTGTTATCAAGAACACAAAAGAGTCAACAATTATTCTGTATTAGTGAAGACCTCTTCAGTGGTTGAGGCAAGAAATCCCGTTCAGTGGTTCGGGTAATTGTGAACCTATTCCTCCGGGTGAAGTGAGGGTTTTAGTGTTAGTGAAATACCAGAAGTGAGTCTGGGACTGGACGTAGGACAGTGGTCCGAACCAGTATAAATCGACTGTGTGAATTACTACTTTCTACTGCTACTTTAGTATTCTACTTATTCTCCATACTACACGATCCTATACTGCTGCATAGATTTTTTCAGAGAGCTTCGATGCAGAGAACAAACCCCTATGAATCATTGAGCTTCGAGTCAACAAGGCAAGCTTCGAGTCAAATCCTTGCCTTAGACAACAAAACTCCCGCCTCACTTCGCCCGCTCCTTAATGTATATATCATTTAAAACATTTATAACTAAAAACACTGTCAAATCTTGAATCTTGGGTAAAATCTTGGATTTTCATCTCGGCGAGATGAGTGAGATTTAAAATCTTGACCGAATGAAATTTTGAACCTTGACTTCATTAACAACCATCTAAATTACTGTTGGCTCACCAAACTAGCAACGCTATTCATTCACGAACAAATGACTATCGGATGTTTATGTATGAATTGAAGTAGAGAAATTCATATATTTAATCCGATTTTCTAAAGCAATAACATACTTAAATCACCTTTGAAACTCACCATAAACATACGTTTTATGTCATGTCTATCGCTAAGTCAGCACTATTCCATAGTGCATTTTCAAAATACGCAATGGAATTTTTATTTGTTTAAGTTTTCTACTAACGCAGTTTCAAGTGGAACCCAAAGGTTCTTTTTAATTTTCTATTAGCACATATTCAAATGGAGCGAAATGCAACCCAAAAAAATTCTTTATGGCGCATTTTCAAAAGGCACCATCCGATAGAATTAACTCAACGCAACAAAGACATGCCTCCATTAGTAATAAGATTTCAAAGTGGCCCGTATGTATTTTTAATTTTGAAAAGTGAGCTAATTTTTCAAAATTTCATTCTCAGTGTTTACAATTGCTATTATTTTTTCAGATTCGAACATTACTTGCTTTCTTAATCTTGCTTTCTGAAAGCGCATCAAACTGAATGGTTTATTCCACAAAGAATCAAAGGACACGAATAGGCATATAGTTGCCTTTGCACAATCAGCCTAACTCCTCGCTCAAAAGATTAACTAAGCCACTTGCAAATTTGTTGGCTGAAAAGGAATCTGTTGTATTTTACTGTATAAAACAAAGCTACTGTACTAGAATAGCTGAATCAATATGTTATGGACTCTTTACTTAACTTCTCTTCTTCTTTCTCTTTAAGTTTTCTATGCATTCTCTGTGTTCATTTCTCTTCTTCTTTCTCTTTAAGTTTTCTATGCATTCTCTGTGTTCATTAGCTCCTAAGTCCTATCTGATTGGTAAGTAAGTGTTAGCTCTATCATAAAATTTAAGAATTTATGCCTAATACGTTTAAAAGTAAAGATAATTGGGGAAAAAAAATCACATTGATAATAAATCAGGCCGACACTTTACTACAATAGATTACGCAAAAAAAGAAAAAAGAAAAATCACATTGAAGTTTGCCAGAAACAAATTGCTGGGGGAATAAGAAATATTATCTAATTGCTCTTTTCTCCAACGAGAATATTAGAACTTACAGAATTAATTATCTACCGTCATGTGGTCGTGCCGGAGTGGTTATCGGGCATGACTAGAAATCATGCGGGCTCCGCCCGCGCAGGTTCGAATCCTGCCGACCACGTTAGGCGCTGTACTTTGGCACCGTTTCCTTGCTCCATCTATTTTGCCTACAGATTTTATTTTCCTTTGCTTTTGCAAATCCGTCAAAAGCAGCAGACTTTCCGGCAGCGTGATGATATCTAAACGAAAATTCCACCTACATGATAGACGAAGATGCAGTATGCCCTAATTTCATCAATATCGAAAGCTCATTGCAGGTCAATTGCTTAAGGTTAAGGCAACATTTGTTAGCTAATCTCTTTTATAGATTATGTTAATTTTTATTTATCAAGATATATAATTAAATACTATAAGTTGTCAAATCATTTGTAAGCATTGTAAACTGTAAAGTATGCAACTATTTTAATGCATAAATTTTGAGCCAGTAGAACAACCTTTTTTTGTACGCAAAATGGCAAGGGATTTAAAAAATATAGAAGTTTTACTTATATGATTGTTAAGTCTTTAATCAGAACGTAAAAGCAGAATCCAAATGTGGGATGGTAGATTTGAATTTGTTACATGATTCAAATGAGACGATTTCATGAATATTAACTTCAATTATGAGTATGAATATTGTAATTTTTTCCTCTTTTAATTAATGATTCACTCCCTCCAGTTCAAATTAGAGGACGTTTCAAATTTGTCACATAGATTAAGAAAACAAAGAAATGACATATTTATTCTTTAATTAATTCTTTTGTATTACGAGCTCTTTAATGAGAAAACAGTGATGGCAATGGAGAAAAAAAAGGGCATGCAGCTTCTCAAGACATCAAGCAATAAATGCCAACTTAGCTTCTTAAGATTACCCAGTAGCATGTAGCATCTCAAGTTGGAAAATGAACCGCATATAGTCTCTATTTTCAACCAAAAAAACATAATCCATGCAGCTTGTTTCAGCTCCTACACCTTAAATTTAAAATGGAGCCAATTTTTGCAAATTTTGAAATTGAGAAATTTCAATCCAACTAAAATTTTGAAATGAAGCCAATTTTATAATGTTTCCCTTTCTTTGTTGTTATATATAGGAGGCAAACAAACGTTGGTTTTAAACTACAGTAACCTGGCTTTTAAAAGTAATCACAATATTGATCTAAATCTTCCTCCGATAAACGATAATGAAGTTTTTCCGTTCGACGACTCAAGCACGCGTAATGCGCAAAATAATCATAATTTTGATTTAAATTTTCCAACCATAGTCAATGATGAACTCTTTTCGCTTGACGACTTAAGCCTGCGTAATGCACAGCTCAATGTAGAGGAAGAGGAGTCAACTCCATAAATAGTTAGACAATCTTCCAGTGAAACATTAATACTAGATTTGAACGTCGAGCTAACTCAAGAGTTTGAATCTCCATTACTCCAACTAAATGTTGAGCGGTTGCGCCAAAAAAATGAAGAAAACATAAATATTGATTCTAATCAAGAGTTGGAATCTCGATTACATGAGGATGATGAAGAACACATTGCATTAAATTCAGGTACTTAGTCCTTTACTTGAAATAGATTGTATTTTCCATTGCACTCATGAATATTACAGGTTTAATAACATTGTTGGTTTCATAATATTGTATTTTATCATAGATTATACTTGCCATTCAACAGTAACTATTGACTTGTTCCATTTCATTTAATACTGCCATTGCAGGTCTCATAATATTGCCTTGTAGGTTTCATGAAACTAGTGACTTGTTCCAATCTATCAATAGCAGGTTTCATGAAACACACGTTAACTATCAATTGCATGCATTGCAAGACTTGTTACAATCTATTTTGAGCTCCATTTATAACATTACAACAGTGACTTGTTTCGTTTCATTTAACACACATTAACTACCAATTTAATAGTGAAACGGAGCATTAAAAAAAAAAAAACAATGCACATGCAATGTTGACGCAGCTTGATATGCAGGTTTTTAATGGAAAGCTTCCTCTTGTCCACTTTTAATGTTAACGCTTGATATGCAGTGAAATGGAGCTTTAGAAAAAAAATCATTTAACATAGAAACAATGAAACTTGTTATTCTTGTCCATTTTTAAAGTTAATGCATGATATGCATGTTTTTTTTACTTGTACAGAAAATGTTGACAAAGCTCAAGGAAGGAAAATAAGGTAGTGTTTGGTTTACCCTCTTTTAGTTTTGGGTTTTCGTCCATACAAAAATGTGCACAACGCATGCAAATCATGAAAAACAACAATTTTAGAAAATAAAGTTAACACACAAAATAAAAAACAACTTTTACCCATTTTTCATGTTTTGAGAAATGAGAGAAATATGGAGACCAAATCCTCATTTCATGATTGTTACATCCCCTCCGCGGTCCTCTCCATCTTGCTTTCATTCTATCATTCCTCCTTCTACACCTTTAAAGTTTTGTAATTAATTTTGAAAACTAAAAACCCAAAACTCATTTTTAACCAAACACACCCTAATATTTCTGTTAAAACCAAAATTTGATTTCAACACCAAAGGTGCTTTATAAGCACTTCACCAAATGGTTAGTTTAGAATATGGAACCATGTAATCACAAAATAAAGAGCATAAAATGAAAACAAGGAATTTTTATAGTGGTTCAATCTAGAATAGATCTGCATCCACTTTTGAAGCCATTTCATTATCATATGAGATATTACAAGATACACTTCTCTTTTATTTAGCTCATTCTCTCTTTGTACAATAATTTTCCTTAATTTAATGGCTAGATTCTCTCTAATCCGTTACGGAAACGGTTGGATCTCTATGAATGCGATGAACATGAAAGTATGTTTTCCACTGTTTGAGCGCTTAGAGGATCGGTAATGAACCCATGGCGACAGAGATATGAATCGGAGCTTAGAGAAGGATTAATGGTGGTAGAAGAGAAGTAGAATGGAGCTTTAATGATCTCTAACGGAGGAATGAGGAGAGCGATCAATTTGTTGATAGAGAAGGATGATGAGAGCTTGAGATGATCTCTAATGGAGATTGGAGAAGAAGACTTGGTTGAATTGGAGAGAACTCTAATGTTGATCGGAATTGATTTGATCTCTTTCATGTTGGAGAGAAGTTGTTAGATCCATGAAGGCCATTAATGAAGTTGGAGAAGTGCTTCAAATTTGACGGCACTTCGTGGTCGGAATGAAATTGGATCCCTCCTAAATGAAGGAATGAGGGGGGCGGGGTATTTATAGGTCGATTTGGTGTGGAGTTGCATTAGTGCAAATATGGGGTATAGACCCTTAGGTCGTAGGTCCGTTTCTTGGGTAACATGAAACTACCTAAAACATGATTCACGACCTAAGTGAAAACTTAGACCGTGCTCCCCTTATATAAAAGTAACAACCAAACTATATAAACACGGTCCAGAGACTATATAAGCACGGTCCAGAGAGGATACAACTCATAGCTTCCACTTTACAACTGGCATTGATTCATTCATTAGCTGGCTCCATGTCCAACGATCTGTGTATAATATAAATGATATACTATCTTACTTAGGTCGTTTAAATATCTTATCCACTCCAGTCCTCAAGTGCAAAGCGACATAATGACCTACTACGTTCCACGTGTCTCCCATGTCATTTACCACTTAAACCATTCTTCATACATTTGTTTGCCCAAACACAACTTGTATCACTTTATATTTTCTTCCCAAACGTCGTGGCATCCGTGTCCCATGTTGATATACACGACCTGGCCAACCCATCTGAACGGCCTAATAACTGACCTAGGTCATGTGAATGGGACAAGCAATAGGTCGTATAAGATGATGATTGAGCATGTATGACGACCTAAAGTGCCTTATACAGTCTAAATTAGATTCAATATGTGAACAGTTCGTATAAACTTGCAGCTTGATTCATGCAAATATACATCGCTCCCTTTATGTAGTCATGTCGTGTATACCACTTGTTGCCACATCATTATACTATAGGTCGTAGACCGTAGGTCGTAGATCACCATTAGGAATGCACTACCTGAAGCAAGCGGTCTTCATGACCTGATGTATTCGCTTCTCAACCAAATATGATGAACCGACCCAACACACACTTCGCCACGTGGCTTCTCGTCTAACGACCTAGTATGCTTAGCGAGCTGGTAATATAAATTTACGGTCCAAATTTATGCAGTTAATGCAACGCCCTTGTATTAACGGTCTAAGGATGAATGACGACCTGATGGTGCCATAACGACCTATGTAGTTTACTTATATATTATAACTTCACTTTGTGCCACGTGGTGCATTTACAGCTGACATTCCTTTTGCTGGTCTAATATTGATTTATGGACAAAGCATTTAGCCACTACCCCTCTTTGTATAACACGTTGCTCCCTCCAATAATACACTTCATGCCGATTACTTTTACGGTCTTAACGTCTTGGAGGAAAATGGTCTCAACGACCAAAATAAAATGGAACGAGTTAAATGCTTTGAAATTGGACGGACCAACTGCCATGGTGCTCACGATCCAAAATAGAGGACACGAGCTAAAGTATAGTTAACGACTTGCTGTATGCATAACGGTGTTGCCACGGCCTTAAGGAAAGAGTACGACCCAAAGTAGACCGTGCAGACGACCTAAAAGAGGCGAACAATCTAGAGGGATGGCTCTTCGTACCCTGTACATATGCGTGTACATTCCACGTTGTATATGGACAAACCTAAATGGTCTTAACAATTTAAATGTTCCAACGGGCCATTGTTGGGTCGTGTACATGATCTAAGTGATCCTGACGATCTAAGAATGGTGGAATGACCCAAATGTGTTCATTTACTGTCTGGTACGTGGTCCTTTTAAACAGTCGACACATTATTCTTCGAAAGGCGCTTTCACAACACGGTTAGCATTTTCCCCTCGAAGCTTGTATTTTTTGCTTGTGAGAAATGCGGGCTTCAAAATGAACACTGTTATTGATATACTTTGCATTGAGATCGCCAAATGTTTGCTATGACAAATCATACTTCGAATTCGTATACTTCGTGTCACCTATTCTGTGATCAAAACCAACACTAGCACGATTTTGGACTTATACTTCGTTATTGATCGTCCACTTCAGTAACGGGTTGGTTTAATCATTAAAAGAAATGAACCATAGTGAATTTTACTTTCAATCGAATAAAGTGTTTGTACAGGATTGTTTCTCTCAACAATTTAAAACTCACTGAATATTATTCGCACAAACACGATATTCAATTCGAATTCTCGTTAATGATTAAAATCAACTAATTGACCCTAGGCAGATTGTGGATTTCAGATGTTATTGTTTTAATGACCTATATGATGGTGTACGGTATTTTACATTTGGGAAATACTAATCTATGATTTATTTTCTGGTTCTTCTTGGAGAAGCTCCAGATATTGGTGCCTTTATCTGGGAGGTATTTATCCTTCATTATGGGATAGAGTTTTATAGATCAGTGTTTGCCTGCTTTGTAGGCCAGTTCTGACATCGGAGACTCCATTGGATGCCCAAGCTTGTCTTTTATCATGAGCAAACTTCGAGTTGAACTCAATAGTATTTACATGATCACGTAAACTAGACTATCTAGAAGCCTACTAACATGGTCTGGCAATTCCCTAACTTGTCTGCTCGAACTATTACAATCGCTCGTGCTTGAACATATCATTCAGTCATGCTCGACCAACATGTTGGTTTAAGCATGGTTGACCCAACATGGGTTGGAGTATGTTCGAACATGTATTGGTTTGATCATGCATATTATCTGAAGATTTTCCTATGTTAGGGCCTTTGTATGCTGTTGAATTTTGTGTATCGCTAAACTTCGTTTGATTCGATTCCGTGGATTTTGCTTGAGGCTTGGAATGCCGGAAAGTATTAACTTGCAATAATAGGGCAAGTTTAACTTTTCGTAGCTTGAACATAGTGTAATAGTTCAAAACTAGGTCTGGCCGAATCGTAACCAGCACCTGTAGTCTGTATTTCAAAGTTGCAAGCTTCCAATTTGAAGTAGTTGGGTGATATTTTGATAACTTGCAGAGTCCAAATTGGAGATCGTGATCGAGTTTGTATGTCCTCAAGCCTTATTGAATTACTAATTTGCTGATGTAAGCTTGGAATCGGCTTTGAACATTTAATGTTGTGGGTGGATTCACAAAATGGCCTTACATACCAATATGTACTTTGGAATCTGCAGTCTGCTTTGATATTGAGTTACTTTAAATCCGGTAAATATATGTTTGTTGCATCAAGATTCAGTCGTTGCTTTTTATATGCTTTGAACTTCCTCATGTCAACAAACTGCCCGAGCTTTAACTTAGTGGACACTTCGAGGCTTTAGGTTGGTGAAAGCACCGAAATTCCAGGTTGCTCTAAAGGTTCGAGCTACTCCGGCTCTTGACTTAACGGTTGAGCTTATATGCTTTGTGCCACCAGACGGAAGACTAATTGTCATTCTGGAATATAGATCACTTCTGCTTAGACTGAATCTTTTATTTGAGTTTCCGAGGTTAGAACAGTTATAGCTTCTGGGTTATGAGCGAATCAAATTTTCA
Organism: Allium sativum; assembly: GCA_030737875.1. Lineage (NCBI taxonomy): Eukaryota > Viridiplantae > Streptophyta > Magnoliopsida > Asparagales > Amaryllidaceae > Allium > Allium sativum. The sequence continues at coordinate 970,384,806 of CM060915.1, read as the reverse complement.
TTATCCTTATCCTCTTGACAATTCGCCGGAGGGGTGTCATTTGACTTTTCATCCTTTGACTTTGTTGCAGTAGCTTGGTTGGACTCAGATATCTCAGTTTGAATTTGCACATAATTCCTGAACATGCCAATGACACATGCCGGCTTCATTTGTGTCTTTTGCCTTATTTCGATGAATGGTGGTGCAAAACTGGCTCAGTTTCATTGGAGGGTTTCCCTTAGCATAAGTGACTTTTTAGAGAATCTGTAATGAAGAGCTTTTTGCACATTCGGCGGCAAATTCGTTGTCGATTGCTCAAGACGACAACGGATTAGTCTAGTAAAAGGAGATAAATCATGAGAAACATTCATAGGTTTGATTGTGTTATCAATGTGAAGCTGCATTTTTATTTAGGAGTTTATGACTTGGTAAATACAGTTCACACTGATAATACACTTAATTTTCTTATCGGTAACACTCGAGATTCGTCAGTCTCGGTTTTGGACTGCCAATTCTAAGTATTATCTTTCAAATTATCACTGTATTTTATTCAATACTTATGAATTGTGTGCACCTGAAAATTTGTCTAATGGAATTCTGAATTTGGCTTGCCTTATTCAATTATTAGTGATGCCCCAGCCGACATGACTCATGTTCTATGCCAATCTTTTGGGTGACCATAACCGTAGGATTTTTGGTAAACTAAGTAGCCTTGTGCATCACTTAATAAATTGTGCCAGGCCAGCATTTTATACAATGCTTTTACAGTATCCATCCTGAGGACCTCGAGCCTTGGAACTATGTTTTTGGAATTTGAATGTTGTAAATGAATTGCTTCTTGCGTTATTTTTTCATTTGCCCATATCAGCTTTTTCTGCAATCCAAGATGCTTTGTTGTATATTGCAACCTCGCGGTATTGTTGTCTCTTCCAACAGTGTTTGGTATCATAGATCATCCCGGGCTAGACAAAACTTTGAATTTTTGCTTCACAACTGCTTGCCCCGGCGCATGATTATTGCTCAACCTTTCATATAACTCATCTTGATATCGTTGATGGATACCAGCTTCAACTCCTAGAGAAATGTTATCGCTTTATGGGATTATGCCATATTAGCGTAGTCGCCTTTCAACATCATTTATTTTTGGGTTTGAAGTGGAGTACCATCGGGTTCTTGGAGTTATATACAATTAGAGCTTTGTAGTCAAGGAAGCCTTTATGTTAGGGAACTCTAGATTTTCTTAGTCAAGGAATTCATTCTAACAAGAGATTGCTTTTGATCTATCTTGACCGATGTACCTACCCTTTCTTCTCCTCGGGATAGGTCAATGTTTAACTAATCGAACCTTCGAGGTTGCTTTTTATTGACGTATCAAGTCACATTGATTCTGTCACAATTCCCAGATGCCCTTCTTTTAAGGTAAAGTCTTCTTGACGAGCTTATGAGGATGGATCTCCCATTGTTTGCACACTTTGGTTTATGTATTTTTGAGTATATTTGCCTTTTTATTGAGTACAAATCAGGTTTTTATATTGCGATATCGTGGTGAACCCGTGATATGTCTTCCGGACATTGTCCAATTCTTAGTATGGTCATGTTTTTCTTTTATCATAGGTTGTCACGAATTACGTGAGATGAATGCGATCAATTTTTTCGAATTTCCATGATTTAGATTGTCGCACTTGAAGCTTCTAATTTGTTGGTAAAATATTTTGCTTTTATCGACTTATTTAAAACTTATGAGCATGCCAACATATCTAGGAAACCCGGCTTCAGTAGCCGACTATGTGCTTGAGTCTTTGAAGGCTATCGACGAGCAAGATAAAACTAAGAAGTTTCTTATCACAAAACGGTTTCTCAGTGAATTCGGACTACTTGCACCAACTCGATCCTTTCTCTTTCGAGGAATTCTTTCTGCTTTCCGTTGTGTGCCCAAAGCATTGGATGCCTCAGCCTCTGACGGAGATGCAACACTGGAAAATTCCACCGTAGATTCTTCTGTCTATGCACTTATCTTCTTTATGTTTTACAAGTCTTTTGTATGAAGCCGTGACGAGCTTGTGGTATGTACTACGAGCATTAATAGTCCATTTTAATGCAGTGGTGATGTCCCCGTACCAAAGTTTGTTACTGACTTTTATAGGCTTGTGTGACCAACCATATCTAGAATCTCTTGGTTATGATCAAACACCGGAAATTCTTGACGTAGTGGCAAAGTCTATTGCTTTTACTATTACATTCGGAATTTCCTAGCTTGCTCATTTTCCAAGGATCTTTAACTTAGTTGATCAAACTCAAACCTTAAATGAGAAGGAATTTCATATTTTTGTTCCCCTGCTTGAGAGGTCTTATATTTTTAATATATCCAATCGTATTTCTCGTTAACCTGGCAATTAGGCACTTCAGAGATTAGATTCGAATATATAACCCCGGGGAGGTTTTGTTTTTCGCGCCTCTGAAGAGGTCTTTGTAAATCCGTTATTCGTTATGACCGAATAGTTCAGCCACTGGTATTTGTCGGACGCCACCGAAGAGGTCTTTCGAGTCCGCCACTAATCGAATTTGGAAGATCCAGCTTATGGTCGGATGCCCTCGAAGAGGTCTTTGAGAGCCCAGGATTTGTCGCAATCGATCCATGTATAAATGGAACTGACGATCGATTGGGTGCCCCTCGAGGAGGTCATTTGTAATGGCCCGCATTCTACGTATCGGGGGATCGTAGAATATTACATTCGCGATTTTTACCGAATTTTAAATGACTGTTTTGCCCCTAGCGAATATTGTTTCGCTTATTACTTTTGATTGGTAAGGTGTTTCGACCAAAAACCACTTTCATTGGATTCAGATGATGGTTTACCTTTTCGTAGAGTGGTCATATTAATCAAACGGACTTACTGTTTAGGAGATATGGTTGAAATAAAATTTGAAGATGGAAAAACATCCTAATTGGGCTTAATAGGGTAATTAACAGCTAGGCCCATAACCCATTTCGGGATTAGGGTTATGGGAGGGCTGAAAGGAGTTAGAGAAGTTTTTTTTTTTCATTTTTCCAACCGCCACAAACATTCCTCTAACCTTAGTCATGACCTCCATCTTCAAAATCACCCTTTAATCACTTTCTAATCATATTAAGCAAATCTACATCAAATCAAGGCGGATTAGCATCAAATCAGTGATAGAGCTGCTGTTATACATTGGAATTCATGTCATATCAGTCATAGTTTCAGATCTAAAATTCATTTGTGGCTAAGGTAAGTGTTTAGCATGTTTTTTCACTAATTACGGGTAATTAGGGGTGATTAGTAATAATTAGCGAAATTACACATAAAAAACATATGGAAAAATATGTAGAAATTCTAAAATATTATTTTATGTTACTGATATAAATTTGGGTTAATTTGGATTAAGTTTGCTAATCCTATAGTCAAAACATGGTTAAGGGAACTAAGAGGAAAATCATGCTTTTTTGGTATATTTGATCTAAGATAACCTATATGCTTGATGTTTTGATCTTTTTGAAAGAACCCATATGTTGTTACTATTGTTTGTGATGTTTTATAATTGTTTAGTAAAGTTGGAATGATTGAAAACACCGTTGTATGGCGAGAACGGATGAAACAAGTTTGCTGGAAATCCTGCAGAGATCCGGATCGGAACGGATAAGGGGGATCGGATCGGATCGGATAACCGAACCGAACCGGAGTGGTGGCATCTTCAGTAGTGCACAAAGGTAAGGGAAACAAGGAAGGCCAACCAGATCGAATTGGAGCAGGGGATCAGATCGGATAAGCTGACCCGAGCCTAGGACCCCAAACTGAACCGAGCATGCTGGACCGAACCAACGTGACGCATCGAACCGAGCCATCATGACACCGAGCCGAATCGAATTGATGATTCGAACCGAACCAAGGATCACTGAACTGAACCGGGGTAATGAAGCGATGATGATCGTGAATTCTCTTGAGGACCAATTCCAATTCAAACAAGAGATGCAAAGGAAGTCTAAAACGACCCAAACTTCCCCGGTAAGGAAAGCCCGTATTGCTTTGAGGACAAGACACATCGGGACGCAAACAGAAGAACATTTCATTGCTTATTACAACAATTCCATCAGAATACAAGAATATACAGAGTATGAATAAATATTACACAGAAAATATCAGAGATTTAAATTACATTTAAATACATCGCAGCGGAAAATAATACAAAACACAACTAGAAGTAATACACGGATATAGAGCTTTTCGAGTATCGTTCCAGCTGTAAATCAGGATCTTGTGAATATAAATCTGCAAAACCAAAACTATTAGATGCCCGTGTCAAAATAAGGGCACCCAGAGTTTAGGTTAAAACAATAAACTCCAGGTCAGTCATGGGACTGGTGTGAGAACTAAAATAATTATCAATCTTTATTTTAAAGTTAGGTAAATCAAGGGACCACGTCGTATAACCCGGAACGAGTTTCCTTCCAAGAATACTAGTGCATAAAACAACAGCGCAATGCTAAATAAAGAACAATGAAGCTATTATAAGACCCAGGTCCCATCACGCAATGCAATGCAAGCCGGAGGATAGGGTTTTTACCTTATAATAGCCAAGAGTGCTTGATACGTTTAAAACAAATCATTTGATACTGTAATAAGTGCATAGTGTTTAAAACAACTTCAAATCATAAGTATCAATTATAGACGGCATAAGTGCCCCATACCACTATGTCACCATACTAGGCTCTATAATCAAAACCACAAAGTCACGTATTGGAAGTTGGATTTTCATCTGTGAACCGAGGCAAAAGATAGTCCTCTACCGATTTCGAGACTGTCTAGCCCGAGTCTCAGGACAAGTACTCAGTCAAGCCCTTGGATCGTCAGGGCCGATCCACCGATGTGGATTAAAATGCCTGAACACTGCGTTTCCCCACTCTTTGGGGCGTAAATGAGCCAACAAATGACTCCATTGGCTCCACATAGTCACCGATATATCTGAGGCGCCTCGCAACAGCAAAAACCACATAAGTCAAACTCGTCAGGGCGTGTAAAACCACTGACTCCACTTCTAGCTAGAAGGAAACGCATGCCCTCCCTGAGGTCCTCTCCCATTTCTGGTCCACTACCGGGGTGTGAGGCTCGCGAATCAACGCTACACAAAGCTATACCACACAGGCCATGCTTTGATCATCACCTACAAGACTTTGATTTTTAACAGAAGCCTTGATCAATTGCCACTTAGACATGCCACACAGGCAATTCACTCCATGCGATTGATATTCATCGATATATAACCCCTGAACTCGTACGTCTCAGAGAAGGGCATTAAGCAAGAGAATAAATTCTCCGCTGCCAAACAGATATATATTTAATAGAAATCAATCACACAGAATAAAATCCAATGTCAGACACACAGTCCATTTACAAGTTCGTTCTGGGTCTGAACGAAACCGGAGGCACCTTGTACCTCGCATATCCATCGATCTCCAAGTACGTCTGGACGATCACCAACTGATTCCCTCCTCTTAGGTGTACGACCCAATCAAGATCATCAGTAATCACCCAAACGACTTGAAGACCTCCGGTCTTCAACCACCGTCTTCATCTTCGACTAATCGTCGAATCAGTTATTCAGAATGAGACAAACCCGGTCTTTCTGAATAACTCGCGTATATAATAAACAAGTGTTACACAAACACAACATACGCCTCATTCCAATTCATCAGTCACTAGCCGTAAATTAGCAAGAGAATAATTCCCCAAATATTAACCCCGAAGGCCGAAACCAACATCAGATCAATACCCAGGAAACCATTCTTCTTAGCTAACCTCCAGTTAGTTTCTAAATTTCACATTCTTAGGGAAAGGTTCCCATTAATTTTATCAAAGATAAATTCTTTTAAATTTATTCTTTAATCCACTTTGAATATCAAATCAAACTAGTCGGGATTAGCGAACAACACCGAAGTAGTTATTTATTTATTTCCCAATCCCAACCTATTCATCCCAAGGAGCAAAACTGGTAATACTCCATATCTAACACCACAGTGTTATCGGTAAAGTTAATTACCATTTCACGTTCAAATCTAGTTAAAGACTTAACTATCGCTTGGAGCAAATCTGGTGATACTCCATTCTCGATCATTTCAATCTAATTAAAGATTCATTAAAACTCCGCTTAGTTTTAATATTTAACTGGGTTAAAGAATCAATGTCATCTAAAACACGGTTCACGATAAAACCAAAATCACATTCCATTAATCATCGGGTTAAAGAACAAATGTTATTTAAAACACCGTTCACGATAAAACCAAAAATCAATTTCAATTCAATTCCAATTAAATATTATTTAATTGGTATACTTCATTAAATCCAAATAAAAAGATTTAATCTTTTTCTCAACTGGGTTTAAGGACAGTGTTAATGAAGACACCATTCACGACAAACCCAAATCACATTTGATATCGAATACAAGGCTCTGAATAGGAAATATATCGGCTTATATTCAATACCAAATTCTATGACCAACAAATATCGTATTGGAAATAATGATATAAATATATCTTTCAAATTTCCATAACAATACCTGTATAATCACGAAATCCAACATCGAAATATTCCAAAGACAATTTCGATTCAAATCCATTTCCAACTTATATATTGGAAATTCTGGTTATTTTCAAAACCATTTCAAATCCACTTTATTTATTTTAAAAATAAATGGGATTATAATTCTAGTTCAAAACTAGTTCATTTCGATAAAAATCTACTTTTATCTTTTCAAATATGGAATTTTTCATCCCAATTCTTCACAAATCATTTCTTATGATTTTACACAAATTATTGATATTTTTAATAATTTTATCAAGGCCCATACAGTCGATTTCCATCAACGGCCATCGAACTGCACTTACAGCAACCTTTTCCAAATTTGATTTGGACATAATTCCAAATCCAACCGTTAGATTTCTAATCTCTAATAATCGTTAGAAAGCTCTTTTCGATACGAACCCAACGTTTCCGTTTTAGGAGAATCCGACGGTAAGATCTCCCGTAATATCCATTCGAAGTGAATGGTCGAAATTCGCGAACTGTCGCGGTGCGGCGCATTCTATTCAGGTCATTCTATATATAATATATATATATATATATTATATTTCATCGATTTCCTTTTTAAAACATATTTTATAAATCGTTTTAAATTCGTTTTCGAAACGATTTCAACTTCATATTCAATTTCTAATCAAAATTGAATATTCCACATCATCGATATATAAATGATAATATTTTCAAAACGTTATAATTTGAAATCACTTTCTTTTCTATATTCATTATAAAAATGAATAAAATCGATATAAATATCATTCATGTCAAAATTGCGTCAATCTAATCAACACGACTTTTATTCAACACATGAATATTTATTCTATTCAACACATGAATATTTATTCTCTATTCAACACATGAATATTTATTTTCTATTCAACACATGAATTTATTTCCTATTCAACACATGAATATTTATTTCCTATTTTCCAAATTGGAATGAGGCCCAATCAATTACCATATAACGTTAATTATATGGATTCTCTACAACACATGTATATAACAGCAACGATAAATCATCAACCATCATCCAGAGTGCACCACACAACTGCCTAGGCATTAAATATAAATAATTAACGCTTACACAGTCTGTCAACCCATCGATTGACATACAACTAAACAATCGGGATTAGTGTACGTCAAATCTCATCCCAATACCTGTGTGGGGTTTCAAATCAACAAACACAGATTTTATTTGCGCAGTTGGGCGATGTGTAAAATTTATCGTCCCAATCAATATCAGTCAAATCAGTGTATATAAACAAATCATCCGATTTGTTTATAAATGTTTATTTTATATATACGTTAAAAATTATATTTTTAACCATAAAATATTTTCCACTATAAAATATTTTATTTCATTCCACATCACACAATCAATTGCACAACACAACAACCAAACAAACAAGTCATCCATGGTCTGTTGACGACGGGTGTCGGGAGCTACTAAACACCGTCTGCATCCTAGTATATATTTTAACTAGAAAATAAATTAAAAGTGAGGAGTTCTCACCGACTAGCTAAACCAAACGCCAAGACTCTTCTTATGTAGAAATCTTCGTCGTGATCGCCTTTTGTCAATTTCATTGTCCGTAGCCACTACATATATAAAAATCACATTTTATATTGTTGCTATGTATATAAAAATCACATTTTTATAATCATTCTATATGGATAAAAATCACATTTTTATACCGCTACTATATAGATAAAAATTCTATTTTTACATCGCTACTATATAGATAAAAATTCTATTTTTACATCGCTACTATATAGATAAAAATTCTATTTTTAGTTCACTACTTATAAAAATCATATTTTATTCTTTACATTATATAAAAATTATATTTTTATTCTCTATGTCTTCATATATAAAAATCACATTTTTACTTCACCATTTCAACTATATAAAGATTCAAACTTTTCTAATATAAAAAAAATTCGACCTTTTCTATTTGATTGACTACATAAAAATCCGATCCGCATCATGTTTTGCATATTATAAAAATCTAAACTTTATTCATACAAAAATCTAAACTTTTTACTATATGAAAATCTTTACTTTTCTTATATGAAAATATTTACTTTTCCTATATAAAAATATTTACTTTGTATAATAAAAATCTTAGATTCCAATCAAAGAAAATCATAGATTTTTGTATGAATTAAATCGAATGAAAACTTACATTTTGTTCTAGGTTTTCCGGATCGCCGGATGGGGAAGGAGGCTGCGGTTGGGTGGCGCTGGAGTACGGTGGCAGAGGCGGCGGACCTCCGGTGGTCGGGGTGGGGACTGGTGGCGATGGGATTTGGTTAGGTGAAGGGGCGACTTCGAATGGAGAAAAGGGGGAAGAAGGACAAGGCAACAGTGGTGCTGGAGGCGGGGTGGGCGACGTTAGTCGTGGCGACAGTGGTGGGTACTCCCGGGCGACGGCGACGGAAGGAAGATCGGGGCGGACAGTTTGGATCTCGAGTGCGATTTTTTTTTGTTCTTTTTTTTCTTTTGACAGAAGTCTACGAGGAGGGGGAGGTTAGGAGAGAAACGGGTGGGGGGAGGGGGGGGAGGGGAGAAATACATAATATATAATTTAATTATTTTAAATTTTCAAAAAAGCATCTTTTCATTTTCAACTCGAAATCAAACCCACCGATTGTCGTCCCTTGCTAATTACCCCCATTCCGAACACAATGGGATATGTTTCGCACGCGGATTCGCTTCTTACGATCAGTTTCCATCAAAATCAAAATATATATCTGTATATTGAATTTGAACGCACATTTCAATTTACCGGGGCCACATACGGACTCTATAAATTCCCGAAAAATATTTTCTAGCTTCGTATTGACAACACGGTCCTAACAAAATTAATTTCTTCAAATTCTGAAACCGTTTGAAAAAGGGCCATTTTCCAGTCGATTAAAATCAACTGAAACTGGTCAAACGCGTTTTCCTTTACCACGCTCACATATTGATTCGAAAAATTACGAATTTTGGAATCTAGCAATAACTTGACATCACAGATCCAACAAAAGTGGTTTTATCGAAAACTGAGGTCGTTTGCAAAATTCCCATTTTTAAGGGCCATAATTCCATAGCGATTATTCTGAAATTTCAACTGGACATAACTTTTTATCCCCGCTATGAAATTTCAATTTTTCGGATTCGTTGGAAAGATATTCTCAAATAAATTCTAATATTTTTGTTTCACTAAAATCCGGTTTATTTTGAATCCTGTACATTCATTTGAACTTAGAAATCAAAATTTCAAACTACCGTGCCATTTTCAATTCGTTTTATATTTAAAATAAAATATTTATATTCTAACGACGATCTATATAAATATATTCGTTCTAATTCTATTCAAATTAAATTTCTCGTCATTATTATTTAAAATAAATCATTTTAGATATTAAAATTCACTAAAATCGCCAAAATAGAAAATTTAAATTGGCTCGGATTTCCGGGTTGGTACAAAGTCCAAATGGGAAGTTATTACTCATGATCCAGATGGGAACCAACGAGTTAACTTTGAGAGTTGGGCTTTGCTGCGGGACGTGTGCAAAAGTGTTATCGATATCTGTAACTTTGGTACACCATTGAGAGGGGGCATGTAGACGAACCGGAGCCAAAGGATGTATGGACTGGTTAGCCACACCCCAGAGCCAGGGAAGTTTGGACTGGGGAGGGTTATTGACTAGTGAAAATTAGGCTCACATCCCTAAAACATTTCAAAATATAGCGCACATCCCCCCCAAACTTTTAATGTAAACCCGGTCCCTATTTTAAGGTGCCGCTCTTTTTTTTGGCACTTCCGCTTGTTGCCATGCCCACTTCCGCCTTTTCCCCTTTTTGACCCAAAAAAATGCGCCTCTCACTAAAAAGAATATAAAAAAATCTAAATTCTGGAAACATCCATTGGAGTCCACGGAAAAAACAATAAAACTTGGATACATCTATGCAACTATTGCCAATAGTAGCATACATACATGCATATATTCATATAATGTTTTTCTATTGAAAATCTGGACCAATATATGCATACATGTATGCAGCTATTACCAATAGTGGCATATATTGATGCATACAAAGTTGAACTGAGATTCATGTGTTACGAAAAGTTGGATACATGAATGCAACTATTCTGTATATATGCATGCATGTGTGCAACAAATTTAAAAGGGATGACGGCTTCTGAATATGCGCATGAATGCATGCATGTATTATGTACAAAAGAATAAATGTGTGCAACAATGTCTGCAAACGGCGAATGCTTGAAAAACAGGTCAAATTTGAATATATGCATAAAAGAATGTGTATATTGTTGTTTAGCTGCATGCATGTACGCATTTATACTGCAGTTTGGCGCAACACTGAAATATAAGCATGAATGTATGTAACTATTTACGAATAGGTGCATCTTTTGATGCAAAAACCTGCTACTTCGCTGATTTTGTGTTATTTTGGGTTTTGACATGGTTTTGATTGTTTTAACACCTTATTTTTTCGGCGTGTACATGTTTTAATTAAATAAAGAATTATCATGATTTTTTTTATATTTTTTGATGATTTTTCAGAAATAGGGACCTAATTTACAATAATTTTTGGACCGGACTTGGGCCTAATTTAAAACCTTAACAGGGACCTATACCAAACGGACCCTATTGACTATAGACCAGAAGGGCGTGATCATAGCAATAGTTGAACAGAGTCCAGAAGGGCAAGGACCCATCATGGCCCTAATAGATTTGGTAATCAAAGTGGTGGATACCATATATGCTTTACGCACTGAGTGAGAGATATGAGGATGATTGCTATTTTTGATGTCTGCTATCACCATGACACACACTCCTATTTTACACTACATGTTAGTGTTACCTTAGAGTACTGTACATCTTGTTGTGATAAATCTTTGGTTGTAGGTCCAGGTTTAGGTATGGTTATTTATACCTGTTACTGCTTTATTTTGCTGCTATCGCTCATACCAAACTTTTGTCTGACCTAGAGTTTTATGTCCCTTCTTATTACTCTGGGTGCTCCTAAATGAGAAGACCAGAGACAGGTTAGGTGGTTATGCAGGAGTAGTTGTCCGGAGACAAGCAGGAGCCTTCCACGTACTATTTACATATATTCTCCCTGTATTATTGCTGGTTACTGTTTTGGGCATTAGTAGTGTACCTTCTCTATTTTCCTTTTAGAGACAGTATTTTGAAGTTGTAATAATGGTTTGGATCATAAGCTGTATTTTGGATTCCGCTACTCTGATGGATATGGTTTAGTTTCAGCTTATGCACTGTCTCATCTGTTTTGTATCAAGTTATGTTATTATTATACTTTATTCCATGCGCTGTGAGATATACTACAGGTTCTTTGGGTATTCATAGTGTCAGATCCCTTTTCTTTTGGCGATCGTCCCATGTTAGTCGGGCATTGGTACAACGCATCTTCAGGGAAATGTCGGCTGGTTCGAGGTGGGTCGTCACATCTTTGGTGTAAAAGCCCAGTGTTTAATGCAATCCGTCCATGTATTAATGGCGTCGACGATTGACAGGGTGCCCCTCGGGGAGGTCTTTGGTTTAAAAGCCCAGTGTTCATCGCAATCCGGCCATGTATTAATGGCGTCGATGATTGATTGGGTGCCCCTCGGGGAGGTCTTTGGTTTAAAAGCCCAGTGTTTATCACAATCTGGCCATGTATTAATTGCATTGACGATTGACTGGGTGCCCCTTGGGGAGGTCTTTAGTTTAAAAGCCTAGTGTTTATCACAATCCGGCCATGTATTAAGGGCGTTGACTATTGAGTGGGTGCCCCTCGGTGAGCTCTTTGGTTTAAAAGACCAGTGTTTATCGCAATCCGGCCATATATTAATGGCATCGATAATTGACTAGGTGCCCCTCGGGGAGGTCTTTAGTTTAGAGTTGCATCGTTTCACGGGGCGGACGCTGGTTCATTTATTGGGTTTTACCATGATTTGTTAGAACTAGGGCCCTGGACATTAAAGTGCCCCTACGGTGAAACTTACAACTTTGTTTGTAGTTTGAACGCTACATCATTTGACTGTTCATCTCCTGGTTTCCCTTCTTTTCCAGACTGTGCTCCACACCCTCGTATTCGTTGCGAATAATTTTTAAGTATTGAGCAATGAGCACTTGAGCTATCCCAATCGGGATGCGCTGTAATGGTCACTAGGATCTGCTAGGTTACGAATGCGTTAACATTCTTTTAGAAGATGATTGCTTCAACTGGTTCCTCCTTCCTTTCCCCTTTATCGGTGAACTCAACGATGAAATTGGCTAAAGCCTTCCTGAAGCTTATGGATGGAAGAGAACTTGCTTTAGTGGCTGATCGGTAAGAACTTTGACAGAGTAGGCTTAGAAGTATGGCCTTATCTTTTTTGAGACGATGAGCAGACAATATGCTAACTTCTCTAACTTACGATAGTTTAGCTTTGACCTGGTAGGCTTTTTGCTAATGTAGTATGCTGGCCATGGAACCCTTTCTTGGAGAGATGCCCTTTCAATGAAATTTACAACCCTTTAGCTCGTTTACCACAGCACTTGCTCATTGTTTGACCCTTCGCGATCCCTTCCTTCCACTTTTCAAGGCAGTGCTTTTTATCTCCATATTTGAGTATATTTGGCACTTGGACTAGTGTTGTTGAGGATTGTAAATTATTGTCGATTTCCAATGGAACACGCACACATCAGGCGTCATTTGTCGCAATCCGGCCGAGTAAATCTGGCTTTGGCGATCTTGTTGAGTACACTGCTTGATCCCTTGATTTTCACGGGACCTTAAGTGACTCCCCTTTTTGATTTTCCAGATGGTGCATTACATCTTCGCTTTACATGCGGAATGATGCTTGTTGCACTTGACACTTGGAATATCATTGTTGGCGTATTGTAAGTATCACTCAGACTCATTGAACTACAAGGAAGCCAACATTCCTTGAACTGCATGGTGTTTTTCTTTGCAAGTGACTCGCAGTTGGAGATTTTATGTTTCTAACTTCCTATTTTAAGTAGTACCCCTTTAATGAAATGTGCAGCTTTATGACACAATGCCCATTTGATGTGCTTTTCATCGTTGGACTCTAGACAGATTTTTCTTTTGATTTGCAAGGTGGTGCTTTACATCATTGGGTTTACCCAATGTGATTCTTTCGGTACCCAACACTTGAACTGTCTAAACGGTGTATGCTCGCAAGGGTCGCCAGAACTTATTAGACCGTGAACCAGTAAGTGCCATGCAATATTAGATCGATTTTAGTGACTTTTGATCCAATGGAATAATCAAAGTAAAGCAAATACAGACTTCTTATTATATGAAAATTGACATAGTAATTGCTCTACAATTCCCCCTTTTACCATAAGAGGTTAATATTTGTAATAGAAAGTGTGATGGCTCGAAAATCCGTGCCTATTTGAGCTGACTAATATCCTACACATTCAAAACAAAGTGCATGAATATTCAGATCATTAATAGAAAGAAATTAGAGGATGAGATAGAAAAGAAAGAACTAATAGAATAGAAGAAGAAGAACATCAGAATCAGAGTAAACATGAAACTCACAGCGGAATGAATAAAAATTTATTATTACAAAACTTTGAAATACAAATATGAATTTGTATACACATACCATATCAGAGTCTAACTCATATACATCACAGCAGAAATAATCTCTAAATAACTAAAGGTGAAGCCTTCTTCTTTGAGCTCCTCCAAGTGTATCTGTAAAAGCCTGAAACACTTGTCTGTCCGTACAAATTTGGGCACCCAAGAGTTTAGGGAAAAAACAAACAAAATAAACTCTGGGTCAGTCATGGGATTGGTGTGAGTATATTCTAACCATACTGTTTAACTTTGAAAATCCTTTTCAAAACAAGAAGATAATAGTAAGACCAGCCCACACATAAATGTGGATGGTTTTTACCTTACTATAACCCAACATATTTTTATATCAAACTTCAGTGATATTATAATAATGTCTAATCAAATAAATAACCAAATAACAGAACGCTTGCATCTAACGCTCCATATATATAGTATAAAATCATAAACTACAGGTCGCTTATTGGAGATTGGATTCCAACAGACAAGGTATAGGAGCACCTTCCGAACAGTGTACTCAAGAGGGTATACACCTGGGTTCAACAAGAACGTCTTGCAACCCGGCCACACATGACCGACCACTCATTTAGCTTGAGTGTATCGAATATATTGCCACCCACGATTGTTGGCCATCCAACCGTAATCCGAAGATACAGAATCGAAAAGAAGCATAAATATGAATTTTCTCTAGATCGGTGACAATACACCCTGCTTGGGGATGACCCAACTAGCCATGTTGCCTAGCCCAACTTTTGTCACTTCCTGGTTGTGAGGATAGAGGTTACGTGTATCTTCAGCACATCTGATCACCATTCACTTTGAATGCCACATCATCAAATCCGTAATCACATATTGATTACACAAATGCACACTGGGTGTAGAATAAAGAGAAGTTACCTTCTCCCCACCAACTTGGTATATTCGTAAAAATCAACGGCGTGACCATTGGAAATACTCTGTCAGACGCTCGTCCATACAAGTTGTCTTGGGACTAGACAGACAGAAAGCACCATTCTGGAACTGGACGACCCTTGCATTTCATTCTGTTTTCAACTGTCTTCAGCATAATATAATTCGCAACGCTTATGCCTATACGGAGTGGTTTCCGGATAATATATCCAACCGGTCTCTCCGTATTGACAACGATGGTCAAAACACTTCGATAGTCAGTTATTTAACTATCGAAGTAAAACAAACATTCATTCAAATGTATAACTAGGCATCACACAAATACGAGTACTTTTTATTTAACATTCGTTTTTATTATTCGAGTTCCCATATCTTACCAGATATTTCTCAAATCCCGTTTTAGCATTTTTACAGTTCTTGGAAAACATTTCCAGTTATTATAAATTCTTATTCTTTCATGTACCAGAAAACATATGTTATTAACGTTCGAAACATTTCCACTCTTTTCACGTTCTTTATTTTCTACACTTGGAAAATATACCCTAACTATATTGGAAAAATATTTCCAATTTCGTTTAAACATTTTAATCTGCCAAGCGTTCATTTTAAAACATTATTCACTTTAAAATGTGAATATCATTTCTATTATAGAAATCTGAACATCTTTATCAAATAATTCATTAGTCAAGTAATAAATACCGTTATCTTGTTTACCGAAATCTCTTTCATAATTTATATTCCCATTCCACTTTATAAACTCTATTTCTAAGTCAACTTCTTGTTGAATCAATATCTAGTTTATAACTAAATACTGATTCCTATCCTATTAAAATTTATTTGTTTGAAATTAAATGTTAATTATCCTATCAGATTATAATTCCTAAAAATGATTTACTTTAATACATTAGACATCGTTGAATTAAAATTCCAAATCCTAATGGTTCAACTCTAATCACATTTCGAATATCAAAATGATGTCATTGCTTTATGAAACAATTTCCAATATCTCTTTCTAACTCGTTCTTATATTTCTTTGGACAGACATCGTTACCTATTACTTTTAGAATAAGTGGATTTCAAACCAAACTGTTTCCATTCCCTAGGGAGTAGTGCCATATATAAAAATCACGCTTAAGTTTGGTCAACCACGCTACTTTATTTGTTATAGTTTAAAAACTTGTCATACGCTGTAATATTCCCTTTTATAACTAATCTTGACATATCAGTCACGCTTAAGCCTAGTCAACAGCGTTTATTTTATCGCTATAGTTCAAAACTTGCAATACGCCGCCATATTCCCTTTATACTAATCTTGACATCTCTTCCCATCACAAACTGATATCGTTCCTCGATAATAGTGAAGCCATTCAAGTTGGGGTATTTTATTTACCTCTCAGAGCTTGATCGACAACGTTCTTATCTTAGAACAAATATAAGTCTGTACTCTAATCCCTTATATTACTTATAATATCTGTTAGACCGTATTTTCTTGTTTAATCTGAACTATGGTTTTATAACATCATATCCTTACTTTGAGACTCAGTTGTTTATGACTATCTATATTAAACATTAACTCTTCACTTTAACTTCATTTCACAGTTCTATTTATAAATTCTTTACCAAGATCTGTTGATGTTGTTTGTCTTCTGACGGTTTACTTTTATTTGAATCATTATACTTGATTCAAGTAACATTTTATTATAAATTCAATATCCTCTTAAATGGAATCCATTTAAGAACAATTATTTAATTAAATAATATTTACTTTATCATTGCTGAAGTAACAATTTACTTCATCATTAATCTAAATAGATCAGTTACTCACTTTATACTAATTCTATTAGTTAAATCATCATTTAAACTCCATTAATTAAAAAGATAATTAATGAGAAATCTTATTAATGTTAAACAATCAATTTTCAAGTTATCATCACTAGATTAATTGAAGATCCATTTAATCAAATAATCATTTTTCAATTAAACAGTTGATTTAAATCACTTCATTCCATCAGTAAATTCGTTAACTGATTTTAATTACTTCTTACCATTAGATTAATATTTTAATCTAATAATATTTCTAAATTGTTTGTCTTAAAATAATTATCCAAATATTTACTTGTAGGATAATTTCTGCTTTATAAACCTATTTAAATGTCAACAATCGTTTTTATTTACTTTATAAAAACGAACTTTAAAATACTTGTTTATAATAGAATTTCTATTATAATTTTAACTTTGCTTTAGTTATAAAAATATAATTTTTATAATTTAACTTCGTTGATTTGTCTGGCGACAATTCAACGTCTTAACAAAAGATAAATTTACGGTCGTCTGCTGCCCCTTTCTTAATCGATATCGTCTATTTATTTAAATCAAACAAATGTTGAATTTTCATTCAACATCAATATTCACACGGGGTTTAATGTCATTTGGGTTCAAACAGTGCATATACAAAACAAACAGTACATATAAATATTGAGGAATCCGGTTGGATTCCTCCAACCGGTTTCCACATCCACAGATGTTAGTCAAACAGTTTACACTGATTTCATACTAGGGAATATTATAATCGGTGGAATCAATATCCAACCGATGATGTGTACATATGCAACGATATCTAATATTCAACCAATTTTAATTGTAATATACCTAATCGACTATCACACATTATTTCAACCATTATTATCAACATTATAATGTAATTATAATATTAGATCAGAGTAAGTGAATTTACTCACATTTTTCGATGTTTATTTGCCTGCCACGTTCTGATGATTCATCCTCCCATTCCTTTCACAATCTTAACGCCATCCCAACCCTGCCATTTAAACTTCATGACTTCTTCCTTGCTATTACAGACATGGACCTTTTCTTTTCATGCAAGCGCCCTTTTCTTAGTTGCTCTTTCACTCTCACTTCCACCAATTCACGAAACAGAAAGCATGTTCCCTTCTCCAACTCACCCTCGCATCCACATTCATGAATACTCCACTGTTCTCGCCCCCCAAGACTATAGTCAGCGAACCAAATGTGCCCAAAACCCACACAATAAAAATACCGTCACGCTAATCCTTTTCCGTTTCATCCCCGCTCATGTCCTCATTGATGTCTGCTCTCCTCTCAACTAACTTTCACTTCCTTCCTTATGAATGAAGATTGCACATACCTACAGTACGATCTTCCCTGATCCACATGCCGCCTCTCCCATATGTCTCGACTACTTTCTTTAATAGCCATGCAAGCATCACGTCCTAGGTTCGAATCGCAACTTTGCAGCCTCCCGATCTTCTCTCGAGTTCTTTCCCTGAGTCCGATGAACACGCGCCACCACTAGAGTCAGGGCTTCGCCCCTTCATTCCGCGCCATTTTATTTGTTTATAACTTATGATGGTTTCGGTGCAGAAAGAAGAAATAAAAATATCTTTCACTGCAGCCGATACCAAAGTGAAGTTCTGTGTGTATTTATTTATATATTACCATTCCTTAGTAATAGGGTAGTTGTTCACTTTATAGGAGAATGGGGTTTATTTAATGCAAGAGTATGGTGATATTTAATGTGAGGGTATGGGTTTAAGGAATAGGTGCATGTTTCATTTACTGTAGGGTGTACAGTTTTCCTTAGTTGTTAAGGTATAGGTACTGTAGGCGTTGAAAAGGGATGGTGTACCCTAACTTACTAATGAAGGAATGATTTTGTATATATTTTACATTTTAGTTTACTTTATATGTTGGTATCCGTACCAAACGTGTCGGTGAGATAGAATACCCCGTGAAGTTGATAGAACTTATGCCAATAAATGATTCAATCCAAGATATTCATTTTTTGGATGATGCTCTCGGATGTATTACGGACATATAACTTATTTAGAGTTTGCAAATAAGTTTGCAAGGACCAAACGATGGTAAACTTCATGTTTTGTTGGCAATTGGATCGATTTGTTGGTATATACCATTATGAGAATTATAAGAGACATGTTATAGCTTAGTATAAGTGCACGTATTTGTTTGTAATATTTAAGTTTGTATGGTACTGTATTATGTAAAATTTCGTTCATGTCCGGGCGGCTGCGGACAGAAATCAAGATACGGTCGTGTCTAGCGAGGTGCCACATTCCTAAAAATATAATAATATCGGTAGGTTAACTTATATTGTGAAACCCCGAAATGCTGATGCAGGGTGCAAAATATATCAAATAAAAAGTTGCTTATTTAATTAATTAAAAATTATAGTAAATTCTAAAAATTAAATTATAGCTATGTCTCAAAAGAACCTTGTTCAAATTTGAAACCGATATCTAGTTATATCGAATAAACCGTTACGGTCGATATATGATTTCATAGCGACTTTTCGAATATTTGATTTGGACATATCTTATAATCTATATGACAAAATCTCCATTTTTCACTTCTGTTAGGAAAATACAGTCCAACGGATTCCAACGTTTCTTATTTTGCAGAAATCCAATTTAAAGTGAGTCCTGTACACTCAGTTGAAGTTCAGAACGTTAAATTACTAACTGTAGTGATATTTCTGGCTTGATTATATTTAATATATATTTTTATACGTTCAACTTCGTTTTAATTAATATATAAATCCATTTATATTGTGAAGTCAATATTTAAACCAATTTAAATATTCAAATACAAACCGATAAAAATGCGGGACGTTACAGAAAGCATAACAATTTTTCATAAGAACTAAGCAATGCTTTTATGTAGAATGTTGAAACAACAGATTCTGGTATTGAAACTTCATCAAAGGTCGATAATTTGTTGATGCCATTCAGAAGCTTTTGGCTAATAACATATGACCTTTGCCAGTTAGACTCAAATATTTCAACACCGGCCTTTACTGAGCTTTGGTATGGAAGTGCCAGGCGATCATTGATGAACAGGAGCTTCTAATTCCATTGGGATCATTGCCTCCGTCGGGCTATATTCTTGAGAATTTGCATAGCTTTGCATCTTCTCCCAACTTTTATTCTCTGAACGAGAACTATTTTCCATAGTATTGAACATTGGCTTCGCACTGTTTATTGTTGGAGCCTCTCCACCTGGGTTTGATCGTTTGACGGATATGCTTCTCTCCTGAGGAGTTGAAAAATGATTCGTTGTATGCGATTTCCTGACATATTATTGTAGCTTGCTCTTCCTAACAAATGTCTCGATCGAGCTTTTTAGATATCTGCAATCATTAGTATTATGACCAGGCTGTTTGTGATAATGGCAAAGACTTCCAAACGTCACTGCTTTGTTCGAGATCTTTTGTATTGGTGGTGGCTCCGGAAAGAACCCCTGCGCCTTTAGTAGCAAAGAAGATGTTCTCCGAGGTATCATTTAGTAGAGTTAATTCTTTAATTTGAAAAAGTGAAATCTCTTGTTCCCTTTTTCCTCTTTGTCTCCATATATTCTTTTTCGCCCTCCGACATACTTCTTGTTGCTTGCCAAAAAGGTAGGGGAGAAAGGTCGCTTGGACTTGTTTTCCATATTATCCTGATGACCACAATTGTCTATGTGAAAATCCGAAACAATGAGGTACGTGCTCCTTTCTACACCAAGTTGTTCTACACGGGTTGTGAGAATGGCTTGAGTGGCTTCGAGATCCCATATTTGATTCAACAACATCTCATTTGAAGCATCTATTTTCTGGTGCAAATTGGCCATAAGGGCAACAAACTCTTTTTGAGTTACATAATCCCTTGGAGTTTCAATCGTGGTTAGATTGTTAGCTTGAGAAGCAACGGAAGCATCCACAATGACATTGTTAAAGATTCCTGCAAGCTTAATGTTATTTCCTGAGAAAGGCTCCTTGTCTTTACGTTGTCCCATGAGACAGACATCGGGCCTTTTCCTTAACATTGTTCAAGCAAGTGCTGACAGCTAGCAAACTGAGGGCTTGTACTTCCAGTTTGAAGAGATGCCCCATCATTAGGACTTGTAACCTTCAGGGAAACATACTTGTTTTCGTATCTTTTCTTTGATGGGACTTATTCGAAAACTTCGAGATCTGTTTTGGAATCTTCAATGCTGGTTTCATTCTAAATATTCGACCGAACATCAACTTCCTTTATGTCATGATCATGATTACGATCTAACACCCATAAGTGCTCATTCCCACTTAGATTTATCTCAATTTTATGAGGTGTTGGATTCGCTCGAGCAACAAGGAGAGTTTCTGTCTTATCCACCAAAGTTTTATTTTGCTTATTGAAATCGATGACAACAGCTTTAAACCTGCTATTAGATCAAAATTTGGCTCTAACACCCAAATTGTTCTGATTCGTAGAGAATTATGACTGAGAAATGAAGAAAAAACAGAGAACACACAAGGTTTATAGTGGTTCGGCGTTAATGAGCCTACGTCCACTTTATATGCTATTGATTATACCTTGAATGCTAGTACAACCAATGATTTCTCTCAAACTCACTCTTACAATTATGATTTCTCTCAATAATCTCGAAGTAAATCTGGTATAAAATAGTGGTATGACAGTAATGGTGGAATCAATCCTTAAAACTGCCAAAAGATCCTAAAAAATGCCAAGCTCTGGGCTATTTATTGCTGATTTTTGGTGACAGATCGTGGTCATACGTGGCCCACATCCCGAAGATCTCGGGCCGGTTCGCAGCTTGATGAAGAATTAGTCAAATTAGCCGTTGTGGACAGGTGTCGCGATCTCCTTAAACATCGGATCGTGGATGACCAAGTCCGTGGCCATCATTGTGTCTTCCTGCTCGGATCGAATCGTGATCGTAGCTTAGTGAAGAATTGGTCAATATGACAGTTGGTGACACGTGTCGTGAGATCCTGCATCCTCGGATCGTGGTGGACTTATTCACAGCTTTCACCACGTCTTCTGTACTTGGATCGGAACGTGTTGGAGAGGAGAGGACGGATCAGATCGAGGTATTATGGGGGCGATCGCGAGCTAGGGGAAACATCACGAACCGAGGTAGGAGGAGCGATCGCGATTGAGTCTTCAAGGATCAAAGGAATGAAGCATCATGTCTTCTTCGTGTGTGGACCTTGGTGGCTTGGTCAAAAAGCTAGTCAACATTTTGCCCCCTCGAAGTATGTTTCATCGGGGATGGAACATGCTTCGAAATTGCAGAGGTATCTTTTCATAGAACGACACAAATTAGCGGTCGTGTATGTCTGAATGGTTGTACTTCTTCCAGAAGTCACGTCCCTCGACGAGTATAAATATCGGGTTAAGCTATCGATCATTTCTTTGCTCATTATACAGTTCTCATCCTTGGAGTGTTCGGAGACTTCATTGTCAAATTGCTAGTAAACTTTTAAATCTTCACAAGCATTTTTTATCCTTTATTTTCGACAGTTGTTTGTTGAGTCGGATCGCCGAAATGTCCTACGGTTCGTGAGACGAAGCATTCGTTCCAGGTTGGTGGTCATCTGGGCTTTCCTTGCGAAACGTGATGGGCTCGCTGGCTTCAATTAAGAGTCACTGAGGGAGAGTCCTTCCTTTTCTTCGTTGGGCTCAGGTCCACGGTCCACTGGTCTTCACGGTCCGAATGGGACAAAAACTGGAATATTAACGGTCGCGGTTTTTGGCTATATAAACCGAGCCCCCCTTTCCCTTCTCTTTCTTCCTCTTCCTGCCGCCGCCAGTTTTCTTGAGAAAAACACTAACTTTGATTTCCAAATTCCCACCCGATTTCAAACTTTAATAAGGTAATTAAACAACTTCTATTTTGTTTCTATCGTGTTCGCACTGGTTTAGAGAGTGGAGACAGCGGAGTTTTATGGGATTTGGTGATAGCAAACATGAACGTGCCAGGTTCGGTTCCATGGGTTTAAGGGGGGAGAGGAGAGTTGAGGAAGAAGAAGGAAGGGATGACCAGGTCGGTTCGTGGGTAGGGGCTTCGACTCGGGTCGCGACAATGGTGAAAGCAAAGAGAGGAGTGGGAGAGCAGTCTTGGATCGGAACGAGGTAGCAGGAGCGGGTCGGATCGGGTCGTGAAAAGTCACTGGTTCACGAGGGAATAGGAAGAAGTGGATCGCGGGGGGTTCTTGCGATCCATTTCGGTTTCACGATCCGACGCTTTTTCATGAGTTAGTGCTTTTGCCGCGGGTCCATACCCGCTTCACGATCCGTAGATATACCACGATCCGGACCCTGCTGCGCGATCCAGTTTGATGAACTTGTTACATAAATAATGCGACCTAACTCTGATATATCGATGGACAGTTAGGCTAGAGCCCTTAAGAGGTCCTTCTGGACTGAATGACAGCATAATTTGACTGTTGTTGACGACTAATCCTTCGATGAACTTGCTAACTTTTATGCTTTTCTTTATTGTATGCACAGGCACACACTTGCACTTACACACACGGGGGGACGGGTAATTATATTCTTATTTCTCATGTTTACTCGCCTAAACAGTAATGTCGGATAACCGTTCCCCTTCAAGATTTGATACAGAGACGGATCCCGAGGTGTATGAGCACCACAACCCTGAGGTTCTTCAAATTAATCCAGAGGGTGAGGATTCTGGATCTGAATATGAGGAAGAAACGGAATCGGATCCGTCTGATAGTACCTCGCTTGATGAGGAGTCTGAAGTAGACGATCGAGCTCCCGACGAGTTCCTGGTGCAATAGAAATAGAGAAATTCACTGACTCTTTAGCTTTCAAACTTGATGACATAAAGCTTAAGAGAATTTGCTTGAGACACGGGATCCCCTGGGATGATGTGAGGACACCTGGTAGCGAAGATAGACCTCATTTGGCTCCGGAGGGGTATATGACAGTTAGCCGACTTATGTGCTGGGTAGGCGCTATTCCTCCATTTCCTCCCATCGTCATTGAAACCTTAAAACGATTGGGTGTTGCTCCGATGTAGCTTCATCCCAATGCCTACGCAGCCCTATACACTTTGTACATTGCATATGTGGAAATCCTACAAGCTGAGCTCACGTTTAAAGATTTGAAATTTTATTACCTTTTCAAGCATCACTCCACGGCAACCCCAAATTTTTCTTTCTTCGAATCGGTAGCAAATAGGAAGGTCTTGTCTGACGGGTACAGCAACATAGGGGATCCCAAGGACGATTGGTTCTACATAAAGAGACAGGCTGGGTGTGCAAGAAGATGGCTTAAATCAAGTAAATTTTAAACCTTTGAATGAATAACTTGTTTAAGAAATCGAAGCGCTAACATGCTTCTTTTCTCTATGCAGATCATGCCTTTCCAAAGACGGAAGGCTCGGTGTACAATAATCGACTGTCCCTTCTTCTTAAAAGAAAATCTGACTTCCTAGAGATCAAGAAATGTATTACTAACGAGAATCTTCAAAAGCACCGCCTTCTGGATATAAGGTTTGGACTTGGTGCGGGTGGCAAACCTTACAAATACGTGCCCCCAACCGAGGGAGAAGGAACGTCACAGGCAGCAGAAACAACTAAATTTCGTAAGAGTCCTTCGCCGATAATTATCCAGGACGACGAAGACTTAAATGTATATAGAGGAGATAAGGCCCGTGCTGACGAGTCTAAGGAAATCCCAGTCTCTCCGGGGGGTTTCCCCTCAAGGGCCTCTCTACCGGTTGAACCTGCTGCTCCCGATGATTTAACAAAGGAGCAGTTATTTAAAGAACTGAGCAAGATTCCTTTACCTGATGATGTATATACACAGGAAGACTTCGAAGGGGAGCCATTTTTCCCTATTTCTGAGGAAATAACTGTTCCAGTTGGAGGACGAGAGACTACCTAGACGAGCCTAACTTCGGGCCCTGGTCTGTTAGGGGGAATTATATGGGATGCACAAATCACATGCACTGTCTGACCCCACACTTTTATACCAACAGTATTCAAGGTTTTAATATGTACTTGTTTCTTTCGCAGGAAAGATGTCTCGCAAACGATCTTATTCCTATCGCTCTCTTCGTGAAGGCACACCTAGTCTTCATCCAAATCCTGAGCGTGCTCGTAGCAGCAGTCGAGGGGGAGGCAGCCATTGGTCCCGGGATTCTCACAAGCCTACTTCTTCACAGTCCAGATCTCCATCAAAACAAACCTCTGGAAAGCCTCCCAGTCATCCGGTGCCACCTACAGGGGGAAAACAACTTCCCAAAGACTTAACTCGTCCTAAGAGTGCACCATCTCACAGCAGATCATCCAAAAAGCACCCCGACCCTAAGGATAAAAGCAAGGATCCAAACAAGGATTCTGAGAAGGAGAAAACTGACATTGTCCCTTCCAGCCAACAAAGTTTGAGTGCCCCCGGATCACGAGACTATATCCATGACTCTGAGACTCAGGCCAAGCTGGAAAAATTACGAGAACAATTCCCCGATATCTTCTTCGAAAGGATGATGTTCGTTCCAACTTTGGAACCAGTCCCTAGGAATTGGGATACTGAAGTCATCAGACACGTTCGCCATTTAGCCAAGCAGTATGAGGCGATGAAGAAACATGCTGTCAATCTTTCAGACGTCATCCGAACGCTTGAGATGGAAGCGCATAGGTCCAAAGTGAAGATAGATAACAATGAAAGGGCCAGGGTAAAAATGGAGAAGGACTTAGAAGATGCACAATCTTTGCTTGCCTTGGCTCAACGAGATGCTAAAAATTACAAAACAGAGCTAGAGGAAGCCAGGCAACGTTTTCATAATGAGCTCGATTCTCACAGCAAAGAGCGAGCGTCATTGAAGAAAGAGGTGGAAGATCTCAGGATGGCCAACACCAAACTGAAAACAGCACAGGATCATTTCGAGGCTGAAAAAGTGGCTTGGGAGAAAGAAAAGGCAAGCTTGAAAGATAGTTTAGCTCTGGCCGAAAAAGAGAGGGAGATTCTGAATGATCAACTCATGCGTGCAGTGAAGCGCGCGATCCTGGCTGAAAATAATGTGGAAAGTGCCATTGAAATGGCCACTGTTTCTAATGAAAAGCTCTTTGAGAGAGAGAAAGATATTGAAGGATTTGAGGAAATGCTGTTTGACTTCCTTGGCCAGGTCAGATCAAGACCCGCAACATCTCCTGGATCCCGGACTATCATGTCATTTTAGCCAACATATGGGATGCAATCGTCCAAAGCGAGAAACAGCGATTAGGGGTCGATGAAATTGATGAGGATGAGTTGATGCGGACTATTCTGAGGGATAACGAACCTGAAGATCTAGAGAAAGGCAGATGCCTACTCCAAGAAGAGATTGATAAAGAGAAAATTCAAGCCAAGGGCAAAGATAAAATTGAAGAAGGCTCGAGCTCAGCTGCAAAGCCTAAGGCCTCCGAAATTGAGGAATACAATCCCGACGATCCATTGATTCCTCTGGGTCCAACTCCTCCAGCTGTCGGAGGTTCTGCTGCTAGTTTGGATGGAGGATCGGCGGAAGGTATCCCTATATTTTCTCCGCAATTTGTCAAAGCCATTGTCACTTGTCGTCGCCTTGTTGGACAATCAACTGAGCAAACCACATTCTCTCCCAAAATAACATTTGTTTCTCATGATACAGGCGGCGTGCCAGTTGATAACGATGCTGAGATGAGGACAGAGGCAGAGAAGGTTGACATCCCGCCAAGTGCTGGTGCTGATGTCCCCCAGATGCTGAACCCATCGAGGCTTTGAGAGACATGGACGGGCGCCACGACAGCGATGAAGAGGAAGTCACCATTACCAAAGAAAGCAGAGGCGATGATAAGGAAACCTTGGCTGAACAACAGGCCAAAGTGGGGAAGTAGTTGCTTCTTATGAAAGGGGGACAAGATCCAGTATATGTGCCCCCTATTTCCGAGATCGACCCCAAAACTGGGTTGGTCGTAAGATTTTCCTCCCGATCAATAACTTCATAACTAGCCTCTCAATCCTCTAGTTCTTCGCCAGAGCCCCTTATTGATAAGAGGAAGAGGAAAAAAGGTGATCGTTCGGATGTTGATAAGGAGGAGTCGGGGAAGCAGAAAAAGAGCAAGAAGCCTACATAGCCCCCTCAGCATAAGTAGGATGCAGATATCAGTTCATACTTTGTCCTTAGGATTTTTAGGCTTTCCACTGGCCATGAAATGTAATTGTGAGAATGACCCTCACTTTTGTTTAGGTTCCTCTTTATCTCGTAGGTTTGCTTTTTATGAATGAAAGTTTATTTCTTTTGCATCATCGTGTACCTGCATCGAATAAACTCTTCACACTTAGTCACAAATCATTTGACCATAACCAAGCTGAAATTATATTACAAATCATTCAAGCAACAGATAGAATTTAACAATTTCTATGCATGTTGCCCCCTATATTTGAATACGGGGGACTTGGAATTTTTTTAGTAGGATCATCGTCCTTGAGGCGCCAAATCTCCGGTGCCTCTATACTTTACCGATCCATTAGTGGGTTAAAGTTCGAACTCGTGTCATGATCTGCTCACCGAACGGGGCAGGAATTCTGGGGACGCTGAGTCTCCAGCATCCTTGTCAGCGCTTAATCACAGACGCTTTTATACTCTCCTGGCGGTCGCCAAGGTTAGAGTTCGAGCTCGGCTGTTCAGTCGCTCCCCGATCCTTCAGCGGCGTAGGAGCTCTTTCTCAGCGCATAATCATAGACACTTTTATACTCTCCTGGCGGTCGCCGAGGTTAGAGTTCGAGCTCAGTTGTTCAATCGCTCCCCGATCCATCAGCGGAGTAGGAGCTCTTTCTCAGCGCATAATCATAGACGCTTTTATACTCTCCAGGAGGTCGCCAAGGTTAGAGTTTGGTCAAGGCGGTTCTTATCATGGTGCATCGCCTTGCCATGTGGACGTTATTTTCGCGTCCTTTACGTTTTCTCTCGGCTCTGGAGAGTTAGAGAGCAATCAATGGTGTGATTCATTTTATTGCACCTTTCTCGTTCTAGCTGCGGATTACTCTCCATTCTGATGGAAAGCACCTGGAATTACATGTTTCTGTAA
The DNA here is from genome assembly GCA_030737875.1 of Allium sativum. Classification (NCBI taxonomy): domain Eukaryota; kingdom Viridiplantae; phylum Streptophyta; class Magnoliopsida; order Asparagales; family Amaryllidaceae; genus Allium; species Allium sativum. Next base: position 970,356,821 of record CM060915.1, on the reverse strand, counting down.
TTGCTGTATGAATTTTACAACAAACTTTATAAAGATAGAAGAGCAGATAAATAAGGGTTCAAATAAAGGTAAACGACACACAATATTTTTATAGTGGTTCGGTCAAATCATGACCTACGTCCACTTTATAATCCTTTGCTCAAGACATTGGACTATTCTAGGCAAGTCATGCCTTTTACATGGTCCTAAGAAACAGAAGGATAAATCTGATGGCTTTACGTCAGATAAGGCCGCAAATGTTGGGCATTCCACACTCTGGGGATTTCTTCTCCATCTACGGTTGCTAGCTTGAAGGTTCCATTATCAAGCCTTCGTAGAACGGAGTATGGTCCTTCCCACTTCGCACCCATATGAGTTGGGGGTGGAAAGACATGCTTTAGAACCAAGTCTCCGGGTTCAAAGGTTCGGGCTCGGACTCTTTTGTTGTAGTATCTAGCGACCTGTTGCTTGTGTCTCAAGGCACGCAGGTCTGCTTCATCCCTTTTCTCCTCTATTGTATCTAGGGATTCAAGGAGCAACTCGTTATTAGTCATCGGATCGTAGTAAGTAACTCGGTGAGATGGTACTTTTAGCTCAACCAGGATGACTGCCTCTGCTCCAAAAGAAAGGGAGAAGGGAGTATGGCCTGTCGCCGATTTATGCGTTGTCCTGTAGGCCCATAAAGCCAAGGGTAATTCATCGACCCACATGGCTTTGGCCCGCTTCAATCTTCTTTTGATAATGGACTTAATCACTTTATTTGCTGCTTCGATCTGTCCGTTCGACTGCGGATGTGCCACAGAGGTGTACCGTTTCTCATTGTGGTACTTCTGGCAGAAATCCCTAAACTCGTTGCTATCAAACTGGGTTCCATTGTCAGTTATGACGATCTTCGGGATCCCAAACCGGCAAATAATGTTCCTAACAACAAAATTAATCACTCGCTTGGTTGTGATTGTAGTTAACGGCTTAGCCTCGACCCATTTGGTGAAGTAGTCTACAGCCACAATAACGAACTTTGCTCCGCTCTTTGCTATAGGGAAGCTTCCGATGATATCAATCCCCCACATAGCGAAAGGCTATGGAATCGCCATTGTCTTTAACAGGCCAGAAGGTGCCCTGGGAATTTTTGAAAATCTTTGGCATGCATCACAACGTCGTGTGTATTTTGCCGCATCTTTGTTTATGGTAGGCCAGAAGTAACCATACCGCAACACCTTTTTTGCCAATATTTGTCCTCCAGTATGGTCACCACACTCACCCTCATGTACTTCCTGCAGTACACGCTTGATGTCGTCATGGGCTATACACCAGAGAAGAGGCATCGAAAATCCCTGTCTGTACAGGATTTCGCCTTGTAGAATGTATCGGGAAGCTTTACGAATTATTTTATGCCTCTCGCTCTTCTTGGTCGGAAGCGTTCCATTTATCAAGAAATTCTTTAGAGGGGTCATCCATGACTCCCTTTCTGGCTCAGTCTCTAGTATCGGGTCAATTTCCATCTGACCTATGCTAGGGAACTGAAGTACTTCAACTGGGGCTAGCCCAGCTTCTTCAGGATCGTCGGAACTAGCCATCTTCGCTAACTTGTCCGCCTGTTGGTTCTCTGACCGCGGAATATGGGATATACTGTAGTGATCAAAGCCAGTCAGCAACTCCTTCACTTTCTCCAAATATGAAATCAATCTTGGGCTCTTAGCTCGAAATTTTCCAGTAACCTGATTTACAACCAACTTGGAGTCACAAAATATGTCCAGCTTAGCGATCTCTAATTCCTTTGCGATCCTCAGCCCGGCTATCAGGGCTTCATATTCGGAGTCGTTGTTAGTGGCGTGAAATTCCAACCGGATAGCAAAGGATATCAGTCTTTTCTCAGGAGTTTCAAGCACCACTCCGGCACCGGATCATTTATCATTCCTAGCACCATCAATATACAATTTCCATGCACTAGGATCGAGAAGTAACTTTGGTGGGTCAGCCTCTTCGTTTACCATGTCATCCTCCGAGACAGTAAATTCTGCTATGAAATCTGCCAGCACTTGCCCCCGTATCGATCGTCGGGGCTTCCTAGATACAATCAATAAACTATACGCCAGCTTTTCGACCCTCGGATAATTGCGTTCAGCTGCCGCCAATTTTTTTACTCACGTAGTACACTGGCCTTTGAACCTTGTCTTCTTCTCTCACTAACGCTGAGCTGATCGTGTGGGACGACACTGCTAAGTACATGAATAAATCCTCGTGATCCACCGGCTTAGACAGTATCGGGGGTTTCTCCAGATGATTCAGCAGGTTACAAAATGCTTCAATGCACTCAGGAGTCCACTTAAAATTGCGTTTTCCTCGCTTTATCAATTCAAAGAACGGAATGCATTTGTCTGTCGCTCTGGAGATGAATCTGCTTAATGCTGCAACTTTCCCCGCAAGGCTCTGCACATCTTTGATTTGTCTAGGCTCCTGAATGTCTCTGATTGCTGCAATCTGGTCTGGATTAATTTCAATCCCGCGCGAGCTGACAATGAATCCCAAGAATTTCCCGGATGCAACCCCAAATGAGCATTTCGTTGGGTTGAGTTTCATCCCATACTTTCGAAGAATACCAAACATCTCTGCCAAGTTTGTAGTGTGATCGGATGATTGTCTGGACTTAACCAACATGTCGTCAACGTACACCTCCATCGTTTTCCCAATCTAGTTATAGAACATTCTGTTCACTAACCATTGATATGTAGCGCCTGCATTTTTCAAACCAAAAGGCATTACCACGTAGCAGTATAATCCCAGGTCCGTAATGAAGCTAGTGTGCTCTTGATCTGGAACATGCATAGGGATCTGGTTATATCCCGAATAAGCATCCATGAAAGAGAGAAGCTCATGGCCTGCCGTTGAATCTACCAACTGATCAATTCTGGGTAACGGAAAGCTATCTTTTGGGCAGGCTTTATTCAAATCCGAAAAATCAATACACGTATGCCACTTCCCATTAGCCTTCTTTACCAAAACTGGATTTGAAATCCAATCTGGGTAGGTTGAATCTCTGATGAATCCGTTACTTCTTAACTTCTCAACTTCTTCTTTCAAGGTTGCGGACCTCTCTGGGCCCAACATTCGCCTTTTTGTTTTACAGGAGGATGCTTTGGGTTAATGCTCAATGAGTGGCTCATGATTGATGGAGATATCCCACACATGTCCGCGTGGGTCCAAGTAAATACATCCAAGTTATCCTTCAGGAAATCCGTCAGTTCTTTAGCTCGAACTGGATCCAACTGGGATCCAATCTTCAGGACCTTCTCTGGGTCTCTATCATCGATCGGTACATCCACAGTCGTTTCGTTGGGAGCCGCCATTCTGCCCCCAGCCTCTTCGTCCTCTCTGGGATCTATATCCTCGGGCAGTTCTCCGGGCGACTCACCTATAGTCATTCTCTTTAATTGCTATGATGTCTCCTCCCTTGTGGGGGGAAGAAGCGTCTTTAGTTTCAATATCTTTTCCTTTACGGAGTAGCTTTAGCTCTGCAATGTAACATGTTCGTGCAGCAACCTGATCTCCTCTGACTATGCCAACACCAGCTTCCGTAGGAAACTTCAATAACAAGCACCAAGGGGCTATACAAGCTCTAAACTTTGCTAGGGCCGGTCGGCCTAAGAAGGCATTATAAGGCGATTCAATATCCAAAACCACGAAGGGAAGAATTCTCACTCTCTGGCGTTCTCCTTCCCCAAGTGTTACCGGCAGCTCTACATATCCCATTAGAGCAGTTGAAGCCCCGTTAAATCCACGGATCCATCCTTCACACGGCTTTAAATCTTTCAATTCAAGGTTCATTAGGTCGAACGTCTTTTTGAATAGAATGTTTACTGAACTCCCGTTATCCACTAAAACTTTATGGACAGTGGCCTGGCCAATAGGAACTGTGATTACAAACGGATCTTCGGTCGGAGCGTGGACTCCAATACTCTCTCGGTTGCGGAAAATGACGTCATCTGACATCATCTTTTGTTGTTTTACCAAGACATTGTCCTCAGGGTTGCTACACTCTCCTGCCTCAAGATGATGCTTTGCTGCGTTTACGTATTGGTCCATCGCCTTGAAACTATGCTCGGCTAGGTGAAGCCCTCCGATTATGGTATTGATAACAAGATCCTTTCTTTTTGCTGGACAGTTGGCCTGGCAGTAGGTTGATTCTGGTTTTGGTTCGGGGTCTGAATAACTTGCCCCCTATCTCTAGGAGTCACCCGGTACTCATCCAACTTCCCTTCTCGGAGCAACCTCTCAATTACGTCTCTCAGATGACGGCATTCATTTGTAGAGTGGCCGTGGGTCTGATGGAAGAGACAAAACTTCCCCGTCTCACGTTCTTTCTCCGTCGAATCTCTTGGAGGAGGCCTTTTATGTTGGAGAATGTTGTACGAGTCGACGAATATATTCTCCAAAGTATCATTTATTGGCGTATAATTTTCGAAAGACCTGGGACGGGTCCTTCTCTGGGAGTCGCTCCCCCGATTTCTCTTCCGATTATTGCCATTACTATTGTTACCATTGTTTCCTGACTGGTGGTCGCCGCCCTGGTTTCAGTTTCCAACATTGACTTCAACCTTTCCCGAGCTGTCTCCGGTTTTCTTGATAGCCACATTACTTTGGATTTCCTCCTTATTTGCCATTTTCATCTTCCGGTTAGCATATACCTCCTCCTGACGTAAGCGTACGTTTGCTTTCTCGTAGAACAATTCTCTAGTACGAGGTGGCTTGCCGGCCAGGTATCTCCCAAATTTAGTATCTTTATCTACCCCATCAATTAGGGCTGCCACAACAGTTGGCTCATGGGGATCCTTGAATTCGGTGACGACTAGGTTGAAACGATCCAGATACACCCTCAAGCTCTCACCTGGTCGTTGTTTGACAAGGAATAGGTCAATCACACTCTTTGACCTCTGTGCGTAAATGCGGAACTTTTCTACGAACCTTTCACTCAACTCCCTGAAACTGGAAATTGATCTTGCTGGTAAGCGAGTAAACCATAATAACGCTACATCCTCCAGGAATATAGGGAATGCTTTGCACTTTACAGCGTCATAAGCTGCGGCAACGGTCATTGACCAAGAATATCTCATTAGATGTTGGATTGGATCAGATCTACCCGCGTAACGGTTCATCTGAGGCATGTTGAAGCGCCTCGAGAATGTTACGTCTAGAATGTCGTCGGTAAAAGGGGTGTGGCTGCGATCAATTCCCCAATCTTCATTCCTTTGTCCACGGCTATCCGCCAGGATTTGATGGACCGTAGCTGCAACATTTGCACTAGTCATCGGAGGCTCGGGATCAGCGCTCCTAGCTCGATGGAATTCTCCGATCTCTCTTCTAGGAACATCCATGAAGTCCGGGGCTCGGATTGGGCTTCATTGCCCCCTGTTACCATGAGTATTCGTACGGCGAAGAGGCTGAGGTGGTCTATTCTCAACAGGATTATCCACAACTCGAGCTCTAGGAGTTGCGGCATGATTATTCAAGTTGCAGTTTGAGGGTCCTACACCAAGTGTCTCTTCCTCTCGTGATGGCAAGGTTCCAAATCGGAGCTGCTCTATGTTTTCAGCCCTCTCATATGGTCGCCGCGGAGGTCTTGGCAATTCCTCTAACGAAGAAGGGTACTCTGGGGTGAGTGGGCGAACTGGGAGTGTTCTTTGTCTTACGAGATCATCGATCCTTCTATCCATAGCAGTTAAGTTCTGCTGCAGCACAGAGCTTTGCTGCCTTTGAGCAGCTAATTCATCAAACAGCCTATCCCACATTTCGGAGAAGCGAGAGAGATCTCCTTCAGTGACCGGAGTAGAGGGGTCATATTGATCATCAGCATTTTCTCTTATGCGCAGAGAACTTGAGCCAGGTCGAACAAAGGTACCAGGACGGGTAGAGTGAGTCATAACCTCCTTTCCAGGTCGAGTTGTAGTCTGGTCATCACTTCGGATCGCAGTGGACCTGTGTCTGTGGCTCGTAGCGCCCCCCTGGGGTTGGATCGTGGTTACATTAGGGGGAGAGTTCGCGGTGTTGTCTCGGGATCGAGTGACGACCCCTTTAGACACTCGGTTCATGTCGCCCTCAGTTCGGATCGTGGCGGCACGTTCGGGTCAGATCGCCCCCATGTCTCCGCGATCCGCGAAGCCTTCCTCAACTTGCTCATGCACACTTTCTTCAACTGCTTCATTCGCGACTTCAATCGCCTGCGAAGCTCTTACTTCCTTAGACTTCTTTCCGGCCATGATATCAGATGCCGCTGGAATTTTCAAAAATCTGAACAGTGAAGTTTTGGGACTATTTTCTTCGGACTTGAGTATCCAAACAACGGAGCAACAATCCAATACGCCGAGAAATCAGTTCTCAGTGAAAGCACCAAAATGTTTGATCAAAATTTGGCTCTACCACCCAAATTGTTCTGATTCGTAGAGAATTATGACTGAGAAATGAAGAAAAAACAGAGAACACACAAGGTTTATAGTGGTTCGTCGTTAATGAGCCTACGTCCACTTTATATGCTATTGATTATACCTTGAATGTTAGTACAACCAATGATTTCTCTCAAACTCACTCTTACAATTATGATTTCTCTCAATAATCTCGAAGTAAATCTGGTATAAAATAGTGGTAAGACAGTAATGGTGGGATCAATTCTTAAAACTGCCAAAAGATCCTGAAAAATGCCAAGCTCTGGGCTATTTATAGCTGATTTCTGGCGACGGATCGCGGTCATACGTGGCCCACATCCCGAAGATCTCGGGTCGGTTCGCAGCTTGATGAAGAATTTGTCAAATTAGCCGTTGTGGACAGGTGTCGCGATCTCCTTAAACATCAGATCGTGGATGACCAAGTCCGTGGCAATCATTGTGTCTTCCTGCTCGGATCGGATCATGATCGTAGCTTAGTGAAGAATTGGTCAATATGACAGTTGGTGACACGTGTCGTGAGATCCTGCATCCTCGGATCGTGGTGGACTTAGTCACAGCTTTCACCACGTCTTCTGTGCTTGGATCGGAACATGTTGGAGAGGAGAGGACGGATCGGATCGAGGTATTATGGGGGCGATCGCGAGCTAGGGGAAACATCACGAACCGAGGTAGGAGGAGCGATCGCGATCGAGTCTTCATGGATAAAAGGAATGAAGCATCATGTCTTCTTCGTGTGTGGACCTTGGTGGCTTGGTCAAAAAGCTAGCCAACACCTGCCATGGGTTAGTCTAGCTTCCATAGTTTCAACGACGGTCGGGTTATTGGTTTGTGGAATGGCAGAGACACCTTTTACAGTTTTATCATATTTTTGCGAGTCATCTTTTAAAGATATAAGATTCGTTTGAGTGAGCAGAAGCATATCAAGTTTATCCATTAAGGCTTTGTTTGAAATCACCAATTGCTGATTCAAGTCGCCCACAACTGTATCTAACTGATCTTGAGTTACGCCAACTCCAATTCCCATGGATCGATCAACATTTGGAAGATTAGCTCATGGATTGGTGATAGCTTCATAATCCACACTCCCTGAACTTCCGACGGACTTATTGTCATAATTCTTCGGTAGAGGCATAACTTCATGCAACTCTTCTGATTTCAGTAGAGACCTTTTGAATTTGAAAGAGAGTTCGTTGATTTGATTAAATCTTAGATTTGTAGAATCTATGGTAGAAGTAGGCTTAGAACTTCAATGTTAGGCTCTTAAGGTTAAGAGAAATGCGAACGTGGCCCTACAGTGGGTGCCAAATGTTAAAACCAAAATTTGATTTCAACACAAAAGGTGCTTTATGAGCACTTCACCAAATGGTTAGTTTAGAATATGGAACCACGTAATCACAAAATAAAGAGCATAAAATGAAGACAAGGAATTTTTATAGTGGTTCGATCTAGAATAGATCTACATCCACTTTTGAAGCCATTTCATTATCATATGAGTTATTACAGGATACATCTCTCTTTTATTTATCTCATTCTCTCTTTGTACAATTATTTTCCTCACTTTAATAGCTAGATTCTCTCTAATCCATTACGGAAATGGTTGGATCTCTATGAATGCGATGAACATGAAAGTATGTTTTCCACGGTTTGAGTGCTTAAAGGATCGGTGATGAACCCATGGCGATAGAGATATGAATCGGAGCTTAGAGAAGGATTAATGGCGGTAGAAGAGAAGTAGAATAGAGCTTTAATGATCTCTAACGGAGGAAGGAGGAGATCCGATCTATTTGTTGATGGAGAAGGATGATGAGAGCTTGAGATGATCTCTAATGGAGATTGGAGAAGATGACTTGGTTGAATTGGAGAGAACTCTAATGTTTATCGGAATTTATTTTATCCCTTTCATGTTGGAGAGATGTTGTTAGATCCATAGAGGCCATTAATGAAGTTGGAGAAGAGCTTCAAATTTGGCGACACTTCGTGGTCGGAATGAAATTGGATCCCCCATAAATGAAGGAATGAAGGGAGTATTTATAGATGGATTTGGTGTGGAGTGGCATTAGTGTAAATATGGGGTATAGGCCCTTAGGTCGTAGGTCCGTTTCTTGGGTAACATGAAACGACCTAAATAATTCACGGCCTAAGTGAAAACTTAGACCATGCTCAATTTGATTTCAACACCAAAGGTGCTTTATAAGCACTTCACCAAATGGTTAGTTTAGAATACTGAACCACGTAATCACAAAATAAAGTGCATAAAATGAAGACAAGGAATTTTTATAGTGGTTCGATCTAGAATAGATCAACATCCACTTTTGAAGCCATTTAATTATCATATGAGATATTACAAGATACATCTCTCTTTTATTTAGCTCATTCTCTCTTTGTACAATAATTTTCCTCACTTTATTGGCTAGATTCTCACTAATCCGTTATGGAAACTGTTGGATCTCTATGAATGTGATGAACATGAAAGTATGTTTTCCATGGTTTGAGCACTTAGAGTATCGTGATGAACCCATGGCGATAGAGATATGAATCGGAGCTTAGAGAAGGATTAATGGTGGTAGAAGAGAAGTAGAATGGAGCTTTAATGATCTCTAACGGAGGAATGAGGAGATCCGATCCGTTTGTTGATGGAGAAGGATGATTAAAGCTTGATATGATCTCTAATGGAGATTGGAGAAGATGACTTGATTGAATTGGAGAGAACTCTATTGTTGATCGGAATTGATTTGATCCCTTCATGTTGGAGAGAAGATTTTAGATCCATGGAGGCCATTAATGAAGTTGGAGAAGAGCTTTAAATTTGGTGGCACTTCATGGTCGGAATGAAATTGGATCCCCCCTAAATGAAACAATGAGGGGGGTATTTATAGGTGGATTTGGTGTGGAGTGGCATTAGTGTAAATACGGGGTATAGGCCCTTAGGTCGTAGGTCCGTTTCTTGGGTAACACGAAACGACTTAAAACATGATTCATGACCTAAGTGAAAACTTAGACCGTGCTCCCCCTATACAAAAGTAACGACCTAACTATATAAACATGGTCCAGAGACTATATAGGCACGGTCCAGAGAGGATACAACTCACAACTTCATTTTACAACTGGCATTGATTCATTCATTAGCTGGCTCCACGTCCAATGACCTGCATATAATACAAATAATATATTATCTTACTTAGGTCATTTAAGTATCTTATCCGCTCCAGTCCTCAAGTGCAAAGCGACATAATGACCTACTACTTTCCACGTGTCTCCCATGTCATTTACCACTTAAACCATTCTTCATACATTTGTTTGCCCAAACACAGCTTGTATCACTTTATATTTTCTTCCCAAATGCCATAGCATCCGTGTCCCATGTTGATATACACGACCTGGCAACCTAATGTAACGTCCCAAACTTCCCTGTAGAGGAAAGCCCGGATTGCTTTGAGAACAACACACATCAGAACACAAACAGAAGAACATTTTATTGCTGCTATAACAATTACATCAGAGTACAAGAATATTACAGAGTATGAATAAATATACATTGGAAATACAATATCAGATTTTAAATTACATTTAAATAGTAGTGGAAAAATAGTACAAAACACAACTGAAGGAAATACACGGATACAGAGCCTTCCGAATATTGCTTCAGCTGTAGACCAGGATCCTGTGAATATAATATCTGCAAAACCAAAACTACTTGCTACCCGTGTGGAAAATTTGGGCACCCAGAGTTTAGGTTAAAACAATAAACTCCAGGTCAGTCATGGGACTGGTATGAGAACCCAAAAATAGTTATTAATTTGATTTTAAAGTTAGGTAAATCAAGGGACCACGCCGTATAACACGGAACGGGTTTACCCCCAAGAATACCAGTGCATAAAAATAAACAGCGCAATGCTAAATAAAGGAAAATGAAGCTATTATAAGACTCAAGTCCCATCACACAATGCAACACAAGCTGGAGGATAGAGTTTTACCGTATAATAGCCAAATATGCTTGGTACACGAAATTTATCTTTTAATATTACGATAAGTGCATAGTGCAGAAATCAATTTCGAAAGTAAATGTATTAATCATAGACGGCATGAGCGCCCCATCCCACTATGTCGCCATATATAGGGTTTACAATCAAAACCGTAATGTCATATTGGAAATTGGTTTTCCATCATGAGATCGAGGCTAGGGATCGTCCTCTCCGATTCGAGACACTCTAGCAAATGCCTCAGGATCCCCCGCAGTGAACCCTTGGAGCGGTAGGGCCGGTCCCCACCTAATGGTAGTGGATTAGTTATGCCTGAACACACGTTTCCCGGTTCCTTTGAACCTCCATACGGTCACTAACAACCTATAAATCCGAGGTACCTCATAATCCATCATCCACATAAGTAAAAATGTCAGGGTTAGTAGGTCACTAACACCACTCTAGCTAGAAAGAAACATGTGCACTCCCTATGGTCCATATCCCGTTTTACACTCATACCGAGGTGTGAGGCTCGCGAAGTCACGCTATACACCAAGCTACCGCTAAACAGGCTATGCTTTGATCATCCCACAAGGCCCTGCTTTTCAACAAAAGCCTTGATCATTTGCATCTTGGCATGCCACATTGTCAGACCATACCATATCATTAATCATCTATCAATATATAATCGGGTGTTAAGTGAAGAATAAATTCTCCACCACCAAACAGCTATACGTTAAACAGAGATCAACGAATATAATATAAAGGAATACAATGTCGGACACGTAATCCATTTACAAGTCCGTTCTGGGTCTGAACGAAACCGGAGGCACCTTGTTCCTCGCATTCCCATCGATCTCCAAGTATGTTTGGATGATCACCACTTTTACATTGTCTTGGGTGTACGGTCCAATCAAGATAGCAATAATCATCCAAACGATGTGAAGAACTCCGGTCTTCAACCACCGTCTTCATCTTCGACTCTTGATCGTCGTATTTATTATTCAGAATGGGTTAAACCCGGTCTTTCTGAATAATTCGCGTATTTTATAATCAAGTGCTATAAAAACATAACATACGCTTCATTCCAATTCAGAATAAAATATTCACATTCTTAGAGAAAGATTCCCATTAATTTTATCAAAGATAAATCCTTCAACTTTATTCTTTAATCTTTCCTTTTGATCTTTGTTTCAAAAGGTTTTACTTTATCCCTTCTCCATATTAACCAAATTATGGTTTATTCAAACTAGTCGGGATTTACGACTTACCGAAGTAATTTATTTATTAATTAATCCCAATCCCGACATACTCATCCCGATTTGTTCCGGTAAACTTAATTACCATTTTCCGTTTAAATCTAATTAAAGGTTTAACTATCGCATGGAGTTAAACTGGTAGTTCTCCATTTCCGATCACTTCCTTAATTCAGTAATTTTAATTACTTAACTTCCCTTTAATCTAATTAAAGATTTATTAAAACTTTATTAAGTTTTAATTTTCTAAAATCGTTATTAAATGATTATCAACTTTCGGGAATTAATCTAATCTTTTAATCCAGGTTAAAGAATAAATGTCAATTAAAACATAATTCGCGATAAACCCAGATTCATATTTCATTACTTTCTAATTTAATATATTAAATTAGGGAAATCAAATTTAAATCTTAATTAAAAGATTTATTCTTCAAAAAGGTTAAAGAATAGTGTTAATTAAGACCCTATTCACGACAAACCCAAATTCTTATTTGATATTAAATATAAGGCTTCGAATAGGAATTATAACGACTTATATTCAATATCAAATTCTAAAACCAACGGATATCATATTAGAAATAACGATATTAAATATCTTCCAAATTTCCAACATAATATCCATAAATCACAGAAAATCAATATTGAAATAATCCGTAGATAATTTCCAGTCAAGTCCAATTCACTCTATTCATTGGAAATTCTTAACTAAAATTAAATCCATTTAAAATCCCTTTTAATTATTTATAAAATAAATAAATCATTTATTTGACAAAAATATCTTTTATCTTTATAGACTTGGAATTTCATCAAAAACCCCTTTAAAACATTTATTATGATTTTACATAATTTCTCCCTATTTTTAATAATTTTATTTTCGCTCGTACATCCGGTTTCCAATAACGGCCACCGAACTGCACTTACATCGACCTTTTCTGAAATTGATTTGGACATATCTCCAAGTCTAACCGTTAGATTTCAAATTTATTATATTCATCGGAAAGCTCTTTTCGATACGAACCTAACGGTTCCGGTTTTAGGAGAATCCGACGGTTGGATCTCCCGTTACGCCAATATGAAGTTAATGGTCGAAATTCGCGAACAGTCGCTGCGCGGCGCATTCTATTCAGGCCATTATATATAATATATATACATATATATATTATATATATGTTTTGTCGATTTCCTTTCTAAACATATTCTAAAATGTTTATAAATTCATTTATAAAACGATTCCAATTTTTATTTAATTTTAAAATCCAAATTGAATATTCTATCTATTATCATATTAAAATAATATGATTACCAAAATATTAAATTTGAAATTAGCTCTTTTAATATTCATTTATAAAGTGGATAAAATAAACCGATAAACATGTTCGGGTTAAAATGGCGTTGCTATTTAAAACAGATTAAATAGTCCAATTCATTATCTTATTCATTTTATACTGGGTCAGACCTCCCACATTAAGCCTGCGACTTGTGGATGCTGGATATGCCGGTTGGTTCCGGGCAGACTTATCCCATAAGTTGGGCTTAACCTCGTGTCTTGGCCCGTTTCATATTTGTGCACTTGGACCCCTCACATTAGGCCCAACATTTGTTGCTGCTTGATATGTCGGTTGGATCCGGGCAGACTTATACCACAAATGTAGCCTAACCTCGTGTCCAAGTACAATTATAATTAATAATTATAATTAATTCACTGAAAATATTATTTTAAAACATCCCTTTAACGTAAAGATATGATCTTTACGTTAAATTGTTACTAATTTTATAAAACCCTTTGTTTCCGAATATCCTAACTGACATTTCAATTTTTAATGAAAAATTGAACTTTCTATATTATTATATAATAATAATAATAATCTTTTCAAAATGTTCAAATTTTGAAATCAAACCTTCTTATCTTAACATATTGACCGTAAAGATGTAATCTTTTTAATTGAATCCTGTTATTATAACTTTTAAACAATAAAAATATAATCTTTCTAATTCATACGTCAATTAATTCCATTAACTGAATATTAAATTAAAATATTCATTTAATTCGAAATTGGAATGAGACTCAATCCATTACCATATAATTTTAATTATACGGATTTCAAACATCGCATTAATGATAAAACATTCAATGACAGCCAAAGTGCATTTTAAACTAATCACATGGGCGATGTGTAGTTAGAACATCAACCCAAGACCCGTGTGGGGTTTCAACCAACACAAATTCAAATAATATATTATTAATTGTGCTCTTAGACGATGTATGAAAATTTATCGTCCAATCAACATAAACAAGTCAGGCAACTTGTAAATGGCAGTGTAAACATGTTTTAAATATCATAAATGTCATAACAACATGTTACATATTTCAAATTTCAAACAATTCACAACAGTTATCCAAATCAACATTTATCCAACAAACAATAATTCCAACATAATAATTAATTAATATCTAATAATAAAAATAATTAACTATTCAAAAACTTGAGTGAGATAAAAGTTCTCACCTTTGCCGGCTTTAAATTGACGGTTCGGGCCCAATTTTAGCCCAAAATTCAACATGCTTCAAATTTGATGAAATCAGTGTCTACGCGTAACTCTCGACTCACTGATCGCAGCAAATCCTGTTTCGTGCGATTTCGAATTTGTATCACAAAGTTATGAATTTCTGAAGTTTGTAATAATTAAATACTTAATTTCTATTATGAAAATTACCTAAATTTTCAACTTGCTCAGAATTGGACAAAATTACTGCTCGCTCGAAGCTCTTGACATAACGATCTCAACGGATACAGTTTCATGCAATTTCGATAAAGTAACAAAAAGTTATGCACTTGCGAAGTTAACAAATCGATTTGAATAATATTTAAATTTGTAAAAATTACCCAAATTTTCAGTTTCCTCCAAATTGGACAAATTTGGTGTCCACGTGAAGCTCTCGTCGCCACGATTGCAGCAGACCTAAAATCGTCAAATTTCGATCTCGTATGTAAAAGATATTACATTACGAACATTGAACATAAAATTAAATAAATGTTTCGCGTTTAAGTCCTTCACCTTTTTTTTTCAAACGACACCCTCAACTTAAAATGCTCGCCACGGCCAAACCGTAAGTCGGAATTGCACGAAACCAGCGCCATTCTCTCCGGCTTCTCCCCCTCTTTCCACGCCTGGTGGTCCCCCTCTCCACTTCGATACGTGGGCCCCACGATCTGCAGTTGAACGGAAAACTACCTTTTCCGTTCATCTTAGTGTTGCGGCCGTCTCGGTACTCCAAATGCCACCAATTTTTGTCAGTAGCTAGATCTCGACCTCCCGAACGTCTTTCATTCAGGTCACTTCGCCTGAAAATGTACGGATCGACGGGAATTTGCTCATCTTCGCGACTGTCCTGTTTTCAACACCCCTCCAGTAAAATTGACATTCCGGCCAACTCCGACCACCTGAGACCATGCCACCACCGCCAAAAGAACCGTATGCTTCCCCTCTACCACTGCCTGAAGTCGGTCGACCTAACTCTCTTCATGGGCCCGCAATACCCAAAAAACGAAAATAGACCTGCTTCCTTTGGATTGAGATTCTGGCGAATCCGTGCGACGATAGGTCATGAATTTTTCGTGGTAGGTAGTGGTTATTGATATGAACAAAACCCAGAAAGAGTTTGGTCTGATTTTGTTCTGATTGAGATATATAAATTATTTTATTTTCAGAGGCTAATTTTCAAAGAAGTTTTTAGAGGAAGAAGGGGTGTAGCCGCCATGAAAATGAAGGAAAAGGAGGCTGATAGGTTTAGGAAAAGTTAAGGTTATGAGAGAATAAGATATTATATAGAGGTTGTGAGTTTTCAGGAATCAAAATCTTGCTTTTCTTATTATTATTACATTACAAAATTACAAAAAAAATTGTAAAAATTACATTTTTCAAGAAAGACTTCATTTTCTTTTTAGTTTATTCAAGTACTTGTCTATTATAACTTATATAATAATAAGCCTTTATGTTGTAATTTTCTTTAATTTTTAGTCATTTTCTTCGTTTTAAAAACTGTGTGATCACGTACTGATTTCAATTTTTCTGAAAATTGGAACACAGCTAATTCTTAAAATTACGAACCCATAGAAACTGATTTCGTTAAATTCCGAGTCTGTATGAATTATTAATGAATTTTTAAAGTCTGAAAATTGACCGTTTTCATTGAAAAATTAATAACGACCACATACTGACTCCAAAAATTACGAATTTTGGAACCTAGCAATAATTTAATATTACAGATCCATAGAAAGTGGTTTCGTCGAATTCAGAGGTCGTTTGCAAAATTCCCATTTTTAAGGCGTATATATTTCATATTAAAAATACAAATAAATATGAATAATTCCCGAAACTCGAAATATATAAGTGTTTATACTTTTTCAATGCAGAAACATCATTTTGAACTCAATGGAAGTGGTTTCGAGTCCAAATTCATTCGTATGCAAAAAGTAGAGTTTTAGGCCATATATATTATATATATAAATTCCATAGCGTTTTTCTGAAATTTTAATTTTGTCATAACTCACAAATTATAGACTGAAATCTTAGTTTCTAAAATTCGTTGGAAAGATATCATCAGTACGGTCCCAGCGTTTCTTGTTTCGTCCAGTTCTGAATTATAATGAATGTTATATATTTTTCCAAAGTTGAAAATCGAATATTAAAATTACCGCGCCATTTCAGGCTTGGAATAGAATTAATATAAATTTTTAAGTTTTATTCCTCAAATAAAATAAGTTTTTAATCGTTATTATTTTAAAATAAATTATTTTAAATATACTAAATCCATTAAATTATCTAAAATAAAATTTTAAATTTGCCCCAAAATTCTGGGTCATTACACAACTGAACAAGACTTAGATCGTGTGAATGGGACAAGTATTAGGTTGTATAAGATGATGATTGAGCATGTATGACGACCTGAAGTGCCTTATACGGTCTAACTTTGATTCAGTAAGTGAACAGTTCGTATAAACTTGCAGCTTGATTCATGCAAATACACATCGCTCCCTTTATGTAGTCATGTCGCGTATACCACTTGTTTCCATGTCATTATATTGTAGGTCGTGGAATACCATTAGGAATGCAGTACCTAAAGCAAGCGATCTTTATGACCTGATGTATTCGCTTCTCAACCAAATATGATGAACCGACCCAATACACACTTCGCCATGTTGCTTCTGGTCTAACGACCTAGTATGCTTAGCGAGCTGGTAATATAAATTTACGGTCCAAATTCATGTAGTTAATGGAATGCCCTTGTATTAACGGTCTAAGGTTGAATGACGACCTGATGGTACCATAACGACCTAAGTAGTTTACTTATATATTATAACTTCACTTTGTGCCACGTGGTGCTTTTACAACTGACATTCCTTTTGCTGGTCTAATATTGATTTGTAGACAAAGCATTTAGCCACTATCCCTCTTTGCATAACACATTGCTCCTTCCAATAATACACTTCATGTCGATTGCTTTTACGGTCTTCCTAGAGGAAAATGGTCTCAATGACCTAAATAAAATGAAACTAGTTATATGCTTTGAAGCTGGATAGGCCAACTTCTATGATGCTCACGATCCAAAATAGAAGACACGAGCTAAATCATAGTTAGCGACTTGCTGTATGCATAATGGTGCTGCCACGACCTTAAGGAAGGAGTACGACCCGAAGTAGACGGTGCAGACGACCTAAACGAGGAGAACAATATAGAGGGATGGCTCTCTGTATCTTGTACATATGCGTGTACATTCCATGTTGTATATGGACAAACCTAAATGGTCTTAACAATTTAAATGATCCAACAAGCTATCGTTGGGTCGTGTACACGATCTAAGTGATCCCGACGATCTAAGAATGGAGGAATGTCCTAAATGTGTTCATTTACTGTTGGTCCTTTTAAATAGTCGACATGTTATTCTTCGAAATGCGCTTTCACAATGGGTTAACAATTTCTAACAAACGAGCAGCGGCAGACTGTTTATCATGATTTGTTAGAAAAGAGTGTAAATGGAAAGCTAAAGTTTTTTACAACAAGACAAGTTTCTGAATAATTTTTGGTACCCATACGGGCAATACAACGAATTCGGAGACGAACCAAAGAGAATACTAATGGAGCAACAGTTGATGTTTTAGACAAGAAAACGAGAAATTGTGGTCGGAAAAGAATCCACATTGACTTAAACCATGTGCATGAAATTCCTTTACATCGACGAACAACCTTGAAACCACTTACCTAAGCTTTGAATGTAAGCTACACAACGTTGTTTCAACTTTGAAACAAGGTCTCCTTCGACGCCACACAAATTCTATTAAGCCGTATTTGACAAAAGAATATAAGATAGCTCGTCTCAAATTTTGTATATTAATGCTAGACCTATGTAGCTTACCTCATGAGCCAAAATTTGTCGGTATGTATAACATGATACATATCGATGAGAAATGGTTCTATATGACCAAAAAAACACAGATATATTATTTACAACCAAATGAAGAAGTAATGTTGCGTACATGTCAAAGTAAGAATTTTATAGGGAAAGTTATGTTTCTAGTTGCTATGGCTCATCCGCGGTATAATGGTGAAGGAAATGAAGTGTTTTCGGGAAAATTATGTATGTTTCCTTTTGTCACCATGGAAAGAGCACGAAGATCAAGTAGGAATAGGGAAGCTGTAACACCCCGTATTTTCTGCAAACGTATAAGTAACTAATCAGAGAATAATTAATTTTTAAAATAAGAATCAAGGGAAATGGGTTGCACCATTGCGTTCGTCTCGGAATTCTACATGAAATCGAGTCTGAGTTTTCGAAAATTGGAGTTCGTAGGACCATGTTATGACCCTCAGAAGTTTCAGGAATTTAAATAAAATAAAACAGCTAGAAAATAAAGCCAGAAATTCGAAATTCAAACCCAGAGAAGGCTGGTGGGAAAATTCCCGCCCATATACCCAGGTCGACTGGGGAGTCGACCCCCCCACCAGGTCGACTGGGGAGTCGACTGGGGTGTCAACCTCCCCATGACCAGGTCGACTAGGGAGTCGACCTAGGGGTCGACCTGCTCCCGAAACCCGGTTTTTGAACCTGGTTCATTCTGATGTATCCGGTCTCATTTTCTATCTAGATTCGTCCGCCTAATCCTATATAAACAGCCCCCTAGCCTCATTTTCTCTACACAATTTCATTCTATCTATACTCTGTCTCTGTTCTAATTAAAAATAAAAATGGCATCGTTACTCTGGTGGAATCAAAACTTGGACTGATGCATCTTCTTCCAACCTGAATAGAATTAAAAGCTAAATCAAATCTCAAATCAAAGTTTAGAGCTACGACAACAATTAAAGAGGAGTAATTCAGCATTTCTGCATCAACAATAGTTTATTATCCTTTCTTAAAACCACGAAAGGCAAGTACAGTTATTTTCCGCTATAAACTGTAACTATAATTGTGACATGATTGTAAATCTGAATTTGAGGTTGTGTACGTTCTGTTCTGATATATTTTATTCTGCATCACTTTCTTCTTTATGTTCTATAGCCAGGCTACCACGAGCCTGCGCCACATCTCATAAGAGATTAACGCACAAACGCTAAATTTTGGGACAAATAATAATGCATAATTGGACATGAAACTGTTGCCTATGAGACTATTGCCTATGACTATGATTCATTGACTATGAGACTATTGCCTATGACTATGATTCATTGACTATGAGACTATTGCCTATGACTATGAATCATTGACTATGAGACTATTGCCCATGACTATGATTCATTGACTATGAGACTATTTCCTATGGCTATGATTCATGACTATGAGACTATTGCCTATGACATTGAATAAGAAACTATTGTGATTAGTCGCCAATGACTATTATGGTTAGTTGCCTATAACTATTGTAGTTAATTTCTTATGCCTATTCCATTAATGATGTTAGATCTCATATTTAGTATGTAACTTTGCTAGTTATTCCCAGTCACTGTTATGTACATCGAGCCTATAGGGCCATTTCACGAGTATTTAGAGAACTTGGGGAAAACATGTTATACGGGGATTGGGCGTAGCTTAATTAAGTAAATCTGGCATAGCAAATATGTTGGCATAATCTGAGTTGGCTATAATAGAGAATGATTTACATGTGTATTAGTCTTGGACATAAATGGTGAACTAGAATATTAAATCTAGTTTTGACATGAACTATAAATGGGAATATTAGGGCTAAAAATTTGGGGCATATATTGTATTATGAATTATGACCTTGATTTAGGCATGTAAGTTTAGGCTAAATTTATGATTAGGCAAGATATGTAAATAGAGTTTTAGATATATATATATATATATAATCTGCTAAATTTGTTAAATTGCCTAATCCATTATCTGCTAAAACTGTTGAATTGCCTAAACTGCTAAATTTGTTATCTGCTAAATCTGTTGAATCGCTTAAACTGCTAGATCTGCTACCTGTTGAATTGTCTGATCTGTTGAAACTAGATAATGGTAATCTGGTTATGGAATTCCATAGGCTCGACCTAAGATTTAGTAGAACATGGAAATTTGATTAATCTGTCATATCCTATGATGAAGTTTAATCTGTTAAATAAACAGAATTAGTCTGATATCTGAAAAATCTGTATTGGAATGAATTGGCTATGACACGAGGTTAGACTCTGTTTACGGTAGAAGCCTGCCCGGAACGAACCGGCTTAACCAGCGACCACAAACTGTCAGTCTAATGTGAGAGGTCGTAGGCATAACTAAAATATGCTTAGACACGAGGTTAGGTCTGGCTTGTGGCAGAAGTCTGCCCGGAACCGCCCGGCATATCCAGCGGCCACAAGCTGCCGACCTAATGTGAGAGGTCTGTGCATTAATATTTAATTAATGCAAATCTGAGATAAATATGATGTCTAAAACATGTTGTGTGGATAGGGTTAAACCAATTGGACTAATGAATTTAACAAACCCGTTTCATGAATCTGTAGGCCCAATTACAAAGTTAGACAAATATGTAAATCTGTTAAATCCGTATATCTGTTCCGTTAGTCTGAAAACTTGTCTGATCTGTGAACTAGTTGATCTGAACTCTGTATGTCTGAACTTGTAAACAAGTTAATCTGAAATCTGTTAGTCTGGGGACACAAGGTTAGGAGGGAAATTACTTGTGTCATCTGTTGTTTGGGACCCATATTAGTCAGTAACCCTTTCTGGTATCAAAACTTTGACCCAACAGTAGGTAGGGTCCGGGCATGCTTACTGAACTAATTATAAGCGGTTCATTCTGATAATGGCAATGGGTGTTGATGGTGCGTTCAAACCGCGTCATGTGCATGCATGGATCCCGGTCTGCCTCTGAGGATGTAAGATGCCGTGACATCTGTAAATAGGTCTGTGCCAATTGGTTGTCACTTTAGGGAGTGATACACCCTACTGTGGGGCTGACACAGGGTATTTATGTATTAGGGAGTCGATCGCTTGGGGTAGGGTTTTAGGGTACACTTAGTTCTGTCTGTTTCTGTTGGTACAGTATGTTTCTGCGTGGTACCGTCTGTTCGGGTGGTAAAGGCCCATTTACTATTGTACACCTAATTCTACATTCTGTTTCCGTAGGGATTAACCTGTTTCTGTTTCTGTACCTTCTGTTCGGGTGGTAAAGGTCCATTATTAGCATTCTGTTTCTGTCTGTTTCTGTTTGGGTGGTAAAGGCCCATTATTAGCATTCTGTTTCTGTCTGTTTCTGTTCGGGTGGTAAAGGCCCATTATTAGCATTCTGTTTCTATCTGTTTCTGTTGGGGTGGTAAAGGCCCATTACTAGCATTCTCTTTTGCGGAAATTATTCTGTTTCAGTTTAGACATTGGGGTGACACTTAATCCTGTTATACTAGTATTAGTGCAGAGAATTGAAAAGTAATATTATTCTGTTTCTTCTGTTTAACCTAAGTACATCTGCTGCTCCTGTTATTGTTATCTCTTATCCAGCTTATTTTCATGTCATAATTATTATTATCTTTTCATATGCTGAAAGTCACTAGACTTGCCAGACTTTATGTCTGACCTTGCTTGTTTTCGTCCCTTTTTCTTCCGTTTCCCCCCAGGTTTTCCAAGGAGGGAATACTTTAGCTTGATCCGTATTTCTTCTGCTTGAAGTACTCAGAGTGCTTAAAGTATGGATTGACTCTTTATGGCAGTGTGGGGATTATGATTTTAAAGTTTTGTACTCTGATGATTTTCTGAACAAGATTGATATTTATGTACTTGAGTTTTTGGTAAAGATGTAACCAAACTGATTCCGGTTTTCCCGTTGTAATAAAGTTATAATTTCTGAAGTATTGTTTATCTGTCTTGTAAATTTCTGTTCTGTCTACTAAAACGCTCCATCAAAGTTAAGGCATTCCCTTTGTGAGTGACCTTAACGGAGGTGGGGTGTTTACACTTGGTATCAGAGCTGAAGGTTACCAGATTGGGTAAAGTTTAAACTATTTTCAAAAAGGTTTTAAAAGGAAGTATTTTCAAAAATAAAGCTTATTTTTGAAAAACATAATCCCCAAAAGCCATATATCTATCTTTTGATCCTCTGTTTGAATCATTGTTTCCTTCTTTCTCCGGAGCTCCCGGCTTTCTGGGAGGTAACCTCATCGCGGCATGGTTCTGTAGGCTTGATAAGACTACGACACCGGTCAAAGGGCAAATAAGCGCCCGACTTCCATCTGTAGCCGCAGTAGTCTCACCTACAGCTAATTATTTTTCTAGCTTTGTAGGATTTTCCATGCGATGGAGGCCGCTTTCGAGGGACTTGTTAATGTGTTACACACGGATAGTAAAGATGAGAATGAGGGAGTTTGGCTAAGGAGCACAACCCAAGGATGAGAAACTCATGGATATGGACTTGGTTCACAAAGGAGGCAAAAAGGAAACACAAAAGAAGGAAGAAAAGTCTAACGATAAAGGAGAAGAAAAGTGCTTTACTTATGGAAGCTTGACTCATCTGAACAAGGATTGCCGAAAGAGGAAGGACACTCACTTCAACTGTGGTGAGATGGGACACTTCACTAGGGACTGCCTGAAGAAACGGGGGCAAGGACAGAGGACATGACCTGCTTCAGTAAGACAGGCGAATGCTCTCATAGTTGGTGGATAGGATAGAAGTAGGAAAATTTCCATAGATAGTTTAGTTTCCTTATCTGATTATTGAGTTAGAACTCTTTCCGATTATGGCATTCTGATTCTGTAGTCGAGTCTCTGCATTTTAATACTAGTCTTGTTTCTGATCTGGTTATAGTCTCAAACCCCATAAGGGTTACGACTCATCTGTTGGTGATAGGTTGGGGTTTGAGGGTATCTGTGTTAGGCGTCAAGTCGATTGTAATGCGTACATTCTGGGTTTTTGAGGGATATGGTAGGATTTTCCCATGCTTAGTTTTCTAAGAATCATTCGATAATCTGATCTGTACTAGTAGTCTGTAAGCATCTGGATATTTCTAAAAAGGTTAAGATTTCCAGTTTTGACATTGTCTAAAGAGGGTAATCTTCCAGGTGTCAATCTGATGTTGATTTCGGTCTTCGGGGCTGATACTTAGGGGAATTATTCTCTCAACCAATGTCTAATGGGAACCAAGTTTTTGTTTTATCTGTACTCGATCCCCTCATTCGACTGTATCCTATCGATCGAATCTTCGAACTCTAGGTAGAAACCAATGGGTGTAAACATGTATTTGAGACATGTTATGTTTGATGGTTGCAAGTGGATGCAAGTGGTTGCTAGTGGTTGCTCGTGGATGCATATACACACACTAGGCACTAGATCGACTCGAAAACACTCTCATACTGCATATGGATGTGTGAGCATTTTCAATTTTTGTGGATGCAAAATGATTGACTCATCACATGGGTGTTTCATATGAATGAATGGTTGTCACTCATATAAGAATGATATGGATCAAATAGGAAAATTGCATACTTGTTGGACTCATGGCACTGACATAATTCGCATTAAGGAGGTCAACTGAATCAGTGGAACGCCTGATCTTTGCATTAGATAAGGAACATATACCCACACTTTTGCATATGTTCAAATGACATTAGAAGTTTTCTAAGGACAATGGATGCTTGTGGATGATGGTTGAGTAGATGGATGACTGGATGGTAGGACACATTCTTCTTAACTTGAAGATTTCGGGGACGAAATCCTTTAAGGAGGGGAGAATGTAACACCTTGTATTTTCTGTAAACGTATAAGTAACTAATCAGAGAATAATTAATTTTTAAATTAAGAATAAAGGGAAACGGGTTGCGCCATTACGCTTGTCTCAGAATTCTGCATGAAATCGAATCCGAGTTTTCGAAAATCGGAGTTCGTAGGACTAAGTTATGACCCTTAGAAGTTTCAGGAATTTAAATAAAATAAAACAGCTCGAAAATAAAGCCAGAAATTCGAAATTCAAACCCAGAGAAGGCTGGCGGGAAAATTCCCGCCCATATACCCAGGTCGACTGGGGAGACGACCCCCCCCCACCAGGTCGACTGGGGTGTCGACCTTCTCATGACCAGGTCGACTGGGGAGTCGACCTGGGGGTTGACCTGCTCCCGAAATCCAGTTTTTGAACCTGGTTCATTCTGATGTATCCGGTCTCATTTTCTATCTAGATTCGTCCTCCTAATCCTATATAAACAGCACCCTAGCCTTATTTTCTCTACACAATTTCATTCTATCTATACTTTGCCTCTGTTCTAATTAAAAATAAAAATGGTGTCATTACTCTGCTGGAATCAAAACTTGGACTGATGCATCTTCTTCCAACCTGAATAGAATTAAAAGCTAAATCAAATCTCAAATCAAAGTTTAGAGCTACAACAACAATTAAAGAGGAGTAATTCAGCATTTCTGCATCAACAATAGTTTATTATCCTTTCTTAAAACCACGAAAGGCAAGTACAGCTATTTTCCGCTATAAACTATAACTATAATTGTGACATGATTGTAAATCTGAATTTGAGGTTGTGTACGTTCTGTTCTGATATATTTTATTCTGTATCTCTTTCTTCTTTCTGTTCTATAGCCAGGCTACCACGAGCCTGCGCCACATCTTGTAACACCCCACATCCGTTAGTGTCACTCACAAAGGGAATGCACTAAGTTCTGTAGAGCATTTAGGGTAAAAGATGCAAATAAATTACAAGACAGACAGAAATTAAACAGCGGAAAATAAAACTTTACTTTATTGATAAGATAGTTTGAACAACAATTGTTTTCCAATATCAGAGTATCATCTGTCTTACAAAATAAAGAAGCATAAAAATTCATTTATATTCCCCAATGTAGCATAAGCCAGCCATAGCAGCGAAAAGGAGAGTCCAAAGCACTTTGTCCAAGAATCTTCAAGCTTGGGAAGAGCAGCGGTCCAATCTAACCTGAGCTGAACTATTCCCTCCTCAACTACCTGGGGAGGGGGGGAACGGAAGAAAAGAAGACAAAAGAAAAGTAGAGTCAGACATAAAGCCTGAGTAAGTCTAGTGACTATTCAGTCTATGGATAAGAAAAAGAGCATGATAAGTATATGTCGGAAATGGGAAAGCACCCTAAACTAAGTTAAGTTATCTCGAACCGAATATACTATCATACCCCATACTAATCTCTGCACCACCAGACTAGTGTCCCAACTAGTGATGATAACGTGATCCCAATCCCTGTAATTTTTGTTGCCTTCAGGCGTACATTTATTGTTTTTGACCTAGATCTAATCTAGGATTTACGCTATCTTCCGAACGATGCCCTCTAGTCTAGGACACACTACCTAGAGTGGTATATGTTCCTAGACTTTTTCCACGTATGTGTCGCAAATCGTTATCGCTTGTCTAGTTGCACATGTCCTGTAATGTGCGGCCCGAGTTCCGTGTCAAGGCTACTCTAGAAATACGGAACTCGGTCGGGAGCTTTCAGATATCCGCCGATGCAGATGCTAAGGTCTGTTTTTTTTTCTAGTGGCTATGTCTCACTCGACCCCTCCCTCAACTAATGAAAGGCCATCCTTGAAAAATGAGAACTATGCGCAGGCCCGCCTATGCCCCACTGTCCTATGGCCATCCGCAACCATAACTAGATAGCAAGTATATGGTCTTTTGGAGTTCTCCGCTTTTCCGCTTCACGTATCTCGATTGACTCAAGATGGTAGGTGGACGACGAGTTGCTATCATAGGGCTACCGTCTTCTCGCCGAATCACGTTGGTCCATCCTAGTCTTTAGGTTGCCATATTTTGCAACCAAGGCATACCCTTGGTTCTTCTAACGCAGACCTTAACCTCTGTGAGCCCAGGAGGATCATCTGCAGCCTCACAGAGGGATACCAAGAGTACCCTCACGTCCCCTCGAAGCCTCGGGCTTCGTAACCCAATTCGTTGGAGCCTTCTAGAATCAGACGAATGTATGCTCCTTCTCGTGTTCTACTAAGATTTACTACTTAGTTTCTTTCCTTCATCAAGTTGGTTAAGTGTCATTAGTCAATTCAAGTTAACTTAACCCATCCCTTTTGTCATATTATACTGGTTAAGTGTTGCCTCCTTGTGTTAACTTAACCTCACCATTTGTTTAACTAACCTGTTACAACGATTAAGTGTCTCCTTATATAACTTAACCCTACTACTTGTTTAATTAACAGGTTATAATGGTTAAGTGTTGTCCATTCACGTTTAACATTACTACAAGTCAAATTACACTGGTTATGTGTTCTTGTTACTTAACTCTAATCATTCATGTTATATTGGTTAAGTATTTCTAACTTACTTAATCCTAACCCACTTGTCAAATCAACTTGTTATCATGGTTAAGAGTTCTAATTTTACTTAACCTCAATCGCTTGTCTCACTAACATGTTTCTATGGTTAAGTGTTCTAATTAACTTAACCTCAATCACTTGTCTCACTAACATGTTTCTATGGTTAAGTGTTCTAATTAACTTAACCTCAATCATTTATCTCACTAACATGTTTCTATGGTTAAGTGTTCTAATTAACTTAACCTCAATCACTTGTCTCACTAACATGTTTCTATGGTTAAGTGTTCTAATTAACTTAACCCCAATCACTTATCTCACTAACATGTTTCTATGGTTAAAACTTAACCTCAATCACTTGTCTCACTAACATGTTTCTATGGTTAAGTGTTCTAATTAACTTAACCTCACTCTCTAGTCCAGTTTAATCATGTTAGAATGGTTAAACATTTGCTTAACCTTACCCACTCCCCTAGTCAACATATTAAATTGGTTAAGTGTCCAGATTAACCTAACCCTACCCACCAATTTAGTTAACATGTTGAATTTGGTTAAGTATTAATTCAATTGACTTAACCCTATCAATCCTGACTCAGCCTTAATTTATTAATTAAAGCACCAACCACTCACATTAGACAGATATTGTTGTGGTAACTGGATAGCCGGTCGGTTCCGGGCAGGTTTACACCACAACTCATGTCTAACCTCGGGTCTTTATTGGGCTCAATGCTTAACCACCCACATTGGATAGGTATTGTTGTGATTACTGGACAACCGGTCGGTTCCGGGCAGGTTTACATCACAACTCAATCCAACCTCGGGTTAAGCATATCGTATTTTCTAAGTTTACATATTTGTCTCTTTTCAATTTTATATGTAAATGTTTTGTGGCCCATTATCCAAATTCGTTATTCTTGGGTATAATAATTTATACCACTTAAATTTCACAAGTCGTTGGCATGTGCCAAACATGCCAACACATATATTTTAATTAACCCAGCGTTATTTTCCCCGTTTATATGTTCGCAATATTATAACATATGTTGGGCTTCAACATTTCAGCCCAACTTAGAAACATAAAAAAAGAGGCTTAGAACATGATATATTCTAAGTAACATAAAAGGGGTGTGTGAACGCATGAACTTGCAACATAGCGATTTAACTAACATAAATTATGTGGTGCATGAACTTGCAATATAGCGATTTAATTAACATAAATTAGTGGTGCATGAACTTGCAATATAGCGATTTAATTAACATAAATTAGTGGTGCATGAACTTGCAATAAGCGATTTAATTAACATAAATTATGTGGTGCATGAACTTGCAATATAGCGATTTAATTAACATAAATTAGTGGTGCATGAACTTGCAATATAGCGATTTAATTAACATAAATTATGTGGTGCATGAACTTGCAATATAATAGCATATAATTTTGACATAAATCATAAACCTAAACATGAGTCATGGGTTTCAATCTATTCATGTAAACTTGCATTTAAAATATGAACCTAACTTAATTAGGTGTCACTTGTATTAGCATATGATTTTTATAACAACATAAGCCTAAAACATATTTTTATTTAGGCATAACACTAAACATAAACTAGTCATTTCCATAAAGTCACTATATGTTCACAAAGATGCTTACTTTTGTCACTAATAAAAAAGTATAGTTTAACTTGAATTATGAGGCCTATTCCAACATAACTTATATGAATCATGTTACCCAAATGGATCCAACTACACTTGAAATGATCATAGGCATATATATACAAAGATCTAAATCATGTAGGCATAACAATGAATAATGTTTACATAAGTCTCAACTTGGTTGTAACAAAATATATACAACTTCTTATTAACCACAACATATAAATGTCAATTTCCAACATGAATCGTATACTTGCAAGGGGTGTTACTTTTCATTACAAATGTACAATTAATCCAATATCATGTTAATTATACTACAACATCCCAAATCCATTTATAATAAAATCAGAACAACATACAATTATGAACTAGCATCGTTACAATTAAAGTACGATTCCATTTTCATTCTACACAAATCAAGTCTCAATTTTTATTCATATCGGAATAGTACTCTACTTACAACATATGACGAATCTTGTATTCAGGTTTCTGAATTCTGAATTTGGTGATGCTATCCTTTGAGGTTGACGTTGTTTTGATTTATTTGTTGTAGTTTTAAGCTTTGAATCAACTCTTAATCGTCTCTTAATTTGACGTCTACTCCTAGTCTCTCTTCAGCAGCATGACGGCTCCTTCTTTTTTTTCTCTTTTTTTTATGTGAATTAGGTTGTGAGAGCTATGTTGTCTATATAGAGTTGCAAGTTAATTTGAGCCGTCGATGAAGCCAAGGTTAATACAAGCCGTCCGTTCTAAAGAGAAGCCAATTATGTTCACAATTTAAGGGCTGTAAATTACTCCGATTTCAAATTATGTCATAATTACTTTCTTAATGTACATTATCAACATTTATTATTAAATTTGTATGCACATTAGATACATCCCCCCTTTACACATTTATTATTAAATTTGTATGCACATTAGATACATCTTCCCTTTACACATTTATTATTATTTTTGAATTAGCAACTTTAGTGTTAACAGAAATACGGGGT
Organism: Allium sativum; assembly: GCA_030737875.1. NCBI lineage: Eukaryota > Viridiplantae > Streptophyta > Magnoliopsida > Asparagales > Amaryllidaceae > Allium > Allium sativum. Next base: position 970,327,758 of record CM060915.1, on the reverse strand, counting down.
GTTACATTCTCCCCTCCTTAAAGGATTTCATCCCTGAAATCTTCAAGTCTAGGAGAATGCATATCCTACCAACCAATCGTCCATCTGCTCAGCCATCGAACACAGGCATCCATTGTCCTTAAAGGCTTCTAATGCTTTTATGTTCATATGCGTAGTATGTGTATATGTCCTTATCTAATGCAAAATCAGGCGGTCTACTGATTCAGTTGACCTCCTTAATGCAAATCAGGTCAGTGCCATGCATCCAATATGTATGCAAATCCTAATGATACATATTATTTCTATATGAGTGCACAACCATTCCCTCAAATGCAACATCCATATGATAGCACATTAAGTTTAATTCATAAACAAATACATATATGTAAATGAAATATGAAGGCGTCTGAGCTGATCTAGTGCCTAATACGTGTGTATATGCATTCATGAGCAACCATTCGCAACCATCAACCATAACATGTTTGAAATACATGTTTACATCCAAAAGGGTTTCTATCTAAGGATCGATGATACGTCCTAGAGGATATACCTTAAAGGCTAGAAATTAGTATGCATAGAATTCCTAAAAAAAGGAATCAAGGATGTACCCTTAAGAAAAAGGTTATGAGGCGCGTATGCCTTATCTTCAATCTCCCGTATCACGTCTTCTTGAGCTTTACTCAACTGTACCTTAACAGATTCAACTTCACGATTGCGAAGTTTCTTGACCTCCATTTCCAAAATAAACAAATGTCAATCATGATACTGAGTGTATATACTAGGATGATCAGAGGTCTCTCCTCTTAGCTTATCCATCATGCCATAACTATGTGTAACGACCCAGAAAATCTGAACCAATTTAAAAATTTTAAATTGGCTAAAATAATGGATTTTAAATATTTAAAATAAATATTTTAAATAATGGCGATGAAAGCTGAGTTTGAATCGACAATGGGAAACCAATATAATTAATTATAATTATATATAGAATTGAAAATGGCGCGGTAGTTCGATAATTCGATTTCAAACTTCAATTGAATATACCGGGTGCAAAACAATCCGGATTTTAGTGAAACCAAAAACATTAGGATCTAATTGGTAATATCTTTCTAACGAATCCGACCAATCGAAATTTGATAGCGGGAATCAAAAGATATGTCCAGTTGAAAATTCTGAATAGTCGCTATGGAATTCAGGCCCTTAAAAATGGACATTTTGCAAATGACCTCGGATTTAGACGAAACCACTTTTGTTAGATCCGTAGTGTCAAGTTATTGTTAAGTTTCAAATTTCATAATTTTTCGAATCAATATGTGAGCGTGGCAAAGGAAAACGCGTTTGACCAGTTTCTGTTGATTTTAATCGACTGGAAATTGGCCATTTTTCCAACGGCCTCAGAATTCGACGAAACTAGTTTTGTTAGGACCGTATCGTCAATGCGAAGCTAGAAAATATTTTTCTAGAATTTTTCTAGTTAATATGTGACCCCGGTAATTTGAAATGTGCGTTTAAAATTCAATATAATGATTTAAATGTAAATTCAACAGAAACTGATTGTAACGATCAAATCAGCTTGCGATACATATCCCATTGTGTTCGGAATGGGGGTAAAACGTTATGGGCGACAGGCGGTGGGCCTCGTTTCGAGGTCGTATGTAAAAGTCAACCTATTTGCGAAATTAAATAATAAAAAAATAAAAAGAAAAAAAATATACTTTCCCTCCTATATCTCCTGCTTGGCCCCCCGTTTCAGTTATCAGAAAACGAAATAAACAAAAAAAAAAGGGGAAAAACCCTAACTCATCGACGCCGCCACCTCCAGACATCGCCATCGCCTCCCGTTCGAAACCCTAGCCACCGCCTTACCTCGAATCCATCGCAACGCCACCAGACCCAAGCCGCCACCCTCGAACCCTGCCGCCGCACCTCCCTGAACCGCCGATCGCCACCAGAAACCCCCCCCCTTCGCAGCTACATCGGTGAGCATTTTCTATTTTTATTTATTTATTTTATTTTCTTTTTTTATTTAATTCTGTTCTGCTATTATCTGTTTCTGTGTTATATTCCAAAGATAACCTTGTTTCCGTGAGAACGGGAAATCGGGTCGTCTCAACGTGGTATCAGAGCTTTGGTTAAGCTTAGTTCTGGAATATAACATTTGAACGAACTCGTCAGAAATAGAACCAGTAGTGTTCTAGGACGGGCAACTCAATACAGATAGGATCAGCAATATCCTAGTATGAGTAAAGCAGGATGAAATTACACCTTTATAGACACATTTACATTTGAAGTATGTGTTTCTATATTTTAAAATACCTTTTCTGTGACCTGACACTTGATCTGCCATTTGCAGAAGTACTAGAAAAATGAGTGTCAGAAACAGAAGGAATGCAGAACCGGATATTGAGGCCCTATTAATCAAATATCGAAATATGGGTGGAATACCGTTCTCTGGTGAAGAATCTATTATGAAAACACAAGCTTGGATTCGTTCGGCTGAGAAAATCTTCGAAGCATTAAAGCTGAGGGATGACCAGAAAAGATTACTGGCCTCCTGGGCTCTCAAAGACGAAGCTTTGTTCTGGTGGGATTCTGTTGTTAAGGATAATCCAGAAGGTGATATCACCTGGGATAGATTCAAAGTGATTTTCTTAGAAAGATTTACTCCTCCTGAAGCAACTGAGCGATTATGCGATGAATTTTCTTATCTAATACAAGGAGACATGACCATTCCCGAATATCATAAGAAATTCAATGAACTTTCTCACTTTGCTCCTCATCTAATTCAAAATCCGAAGGGGAAAAATATGAGATTTATTCACGGACTTCAAAGGAAATATCAGAATAAGGTATTGGGGCATGTAAAGCTTCCTTTTCCAGAAATGATTTATATGGCTTATCAATATGAAGACCTCCATAAGAAAGGCATGTTGCGAGACGAAGAAGAAATCAGCTCTAGCAGCAAAAGAAAATTTGAGGCTGATAGCCCAGAGACAAGTGAGCATCCTGAGGCTAGTACGAAGGCTGAAGTCAAAAAGAGGTCGAAGATTAATCAGAAAAAGGTAAAGGCAGTCGTATGTCTGAAGTGCAATCAGCAAGGGCATTCGTTGAGAAACTGTAGATCTTCGAACAGACGAAAGGGGGATGGGTCTAAATCCGGGATGAATTTACAAGAAAATAGTAAATGCAATCTCTGCCATCAGGCTGGTCACGTAAAGCAAGATTGCTGGCAGTTGAAAAAGACTGAAATAGTTCAAGTGAATGAGGTAGCAGAAACTTCTGATCCCCCGGCAAGTCAAGGAAGATCTGATGTTTTAGAAGGAACGCTTACTGTCAAAAACATTCCAGTCAAAGTACTGTTTGACACAGGCGCGTCACGAAGCTTTATTTCAAAGAGTGCCGCTAAGAAACTAGATTTGAATTTGAGGAAGCTCAAGGAACCAATGACTGTCCAGAATCCGGTTGGGGGTTCAATTGATCTCAGTTGGATTTGTACAGTACCCGTCTCTTTTTCTTGCTATAAATTCCCTATAATCTCTATCGTCATGAATTTTAATGAATTTGATCTTATTCTGGGGTTGGATTGGCTAACCAAATATGAAGCAGAGGTTAGATGCGCCGAGAGAGTTGTAAAGGCAAAAGCACAATTGGGAAATTATATAACCATACCTTGTGAAGGCCCAACTTCTAATAGAAGAGATTTCTGGGCAGCTTTGGATGTTTCCCCAGCTCAAATAGAAAATATCCCAGAAGTCATAGAAAATATTCCTGACCTCATCAAAGACATTCCTGTCGTCAAAAACTATGCGGATGTGTTCGAAGAAGTTGTTCGCTTACCTCCGCAGAGAGAAATAGGTTTCAAGATTGCTTTAATTGCGAATGCAAGGCCGGTAGTTCACGCTATCCGAAGAATGTCCTTGAAAGAGAAGGAAGAATTAGACAATCAAACAAGACAGCTAGTATGGAAAGGCCTGATCAGGCCTAGTTTCTCTGATTGGGGCGCAGCTGTGGTATTTGTCCCAAAATCTGACGGTACTCTACGACTATGCGTGGATTATCGTGATCTGAACAAGCAGACGATAAAGAACAAGTATCCATTGCCGCGGATTGATGATTTGTTGGATCGATTAAATGGAGCACAAGTATTCTCACGAATGGACCTAGCTACAGGATTCCATCAACTTCGAATTGCCGAAGAGTGTGTTCCAATGACAGCGTTCAGAGGCCCCGACTTATTCTACGAGTGGTTAGTAATGCCATTCGGCTTATGTAACGCTCCAGCTTATTTCGTCGATCTGATGAACAGAGTATTCAGAGGAGTATTGAATAAATTTGTTCTGGTCTTTATTGATGATATTCTAATCTTCTCTAAATCAAAGGCCGAACATGAAAAGCATCTGGAACAGGTTTTAGAAATTCTCAGACGGAATGTATTAAAAGCCAAGTTTTCCAAATGTATATTCTGGCAAGATGAAGTGAAATTTCTGGGCCATGTCGTATCGAAAGATGGAATCGCTGTAGATCCAAGCAAAATCACAGCTATTCAGAATTGGAAACAGCCCAGTACTCCCACTGAAGTCCGCAGTTTTCTTGGATTGGCTAGCTATTATCGGAAGTTCGTTAAAGACTTTTCTAAGATATCTGGCCACTTAACGAAGCTTACAAAGAAGCATTCTAAATTCAAATGGACTCAAGAGAGTGAGGAGGCTTTTGAAGAGCTAAAGTTAAGATTAACAACAGCTCCAGTGTTAACCATCATCGATGGCAACCAAGATTTAAAAGTTTGGACTGATGCGTCTAGAGAGGGCCTTGGCGCAGTGTTAATGCAAAGAGGCCAAGTAATTGCTTATGCTAGCCGTCAACTGAAGCCGCACGAGAAAAACTATGTGACTCATGATCTTGAGTTATTGGCTATCATATTCTCTTTGAAAATCTGGAGACATTATCTTCTGGGCGAGAGATTTGAACTGTTTACAGATCACCAGTCGTTAAAGTATCTGTTCACTCAGAAGGATTTAAATTTGAGGCAGCAGCGTTGGCTGGAGTTTCTTGCAGCATATGACTTTGAAATTATATATACTCCAGGAAAAGCCAATGTCGTGGCCGATGCATTAAGCAGAAAGAATGTAAAGATCGCCAGTTTTATTATCACGACTTCATTACTAGATAAGATATCTGCTCTTCAGGAGGATGATCACTTCATTCAGAAGATCAGAGGGATAATTCAACAAGGCGAACCCTCGAGTTTTCAAGTAGACAATGATGGGATTTTAAGGCTCAAAGGTCGAATCTGTGTCCCTAACATTCCTGAACTTCGAAAGGAAGTATTGGATGAATGCCACAAGTCAAAACTCAGTATCCATCCGGGAGTAAGCAAAATGTATAATGACATCAAACGCACTTTCTGGTGGAAGTCGATGAAAAGGGACATTTCTTTATATGTAAGCCGATGCCCCACTTGCCAGCTAGTCAAGAGCGACCAACAGAAATTGGCTGGATTATTACAACCGCTAGAAGTTCCTGGCTGGAAGTGGGAACATATTTCTATGGATTTCATTGATGGTTTGCCCAGAACCAGAAAAGGAAATGACAGTATTTGGGTGATCGTAGATCGCTTCACGAAGACCGCCCATTTTATACCTGTCAGATCAAACAGAACTGCTCAGAGTCTGGCGCAGATATACTTCAGGGAAATAGTTAGACTACATGGAGTGCCGCTCAGCATAGTCAGTGATAGAGATACAATATTCACTAGCAAATTCTGGGAAGCATTTCAAGTCGAACTGGGAACGAAGTTAAACTTGAGCACCGCTTATCATCCTCAGACAGACGGTCAGACTGAGAGGGTGAATCGCATTTTAGAAGATCTATTGCGGGCTTGTGTTATAGATTTTGGTGGATCATGGGAAGACCATCTGCATTTGGCTGAATTCTCTTATAACAACAGCTACCAGGCGAGTCTGACAATGTCGCCATTCAAAGCATTATATGGTAGACCGTGCCGATCTCCTGCTTGTTGGGTCGAGCCTGGAAATAGACTTGTGTTGGGTCCCGATATGATTCGAGAAGCTGCCGACAAAGTCGATTTTATTAAGAAGCGATTACTCGCCGCTCAAAGCCGACAAAAGAGCTATGCCGATAGAAGAAGAAGGGATATATCCTTTGAAGTTGGCGACTATGTGTATTTGAAAGTATCGCCGATGAGAGGAGTTATCCGGTTCGGTAAAACTGGAAAATTGGCACCCAAATTCATTGGTCCGTTTCCCATTCTGGAACGGATTGGGACTCTCGCTTATAGGGTCAAACTGCCTGACTGGTTGCCTGGAGTGCATGATGTATTTCATATATCTCAACTTCGAAAGCACGTTCATGATCCAGACTTGATCGTGGAAGAAGCAGCTCAACATGACATTGAAATTACTCCAGAATTAGCCGTGAGGCGTGAGCCGCTAAAGATTATCGGCAAAGAAACCAAAGAGCTGAGAAACAAGAAGGTTCACTTAGTCAAAGTGCAATGGAGTGGAGATCCGCGAGATTGTACTTGGGAAACTGAGCAGAGCATTCAGAAAGCTTATCCTAGATGCCGAGTAGATATCTCTGAATGACTCCGGTGCAAGGTACATTTACCCTACTTTGCATTACCGTTTAATTCTCTATTCTGTTGCTGTTTTCTTCCTATGGATGTGCACTATTTATTATATACTCTGAATGATTTATAAAAGAATATAGGAGTTGATAAGAATATTTTTGAAAGGTTAGAAACAAATTGGTTGTTGTGTTGTATGATTATGGATTTATCAAACCACTTTCGACTTTATTCCTTTTCGTGGACGAAAAGTTTTAAGTGGGGGAGATTGTAACGACCCAGAAAATCTGAACCAATTTAAAAATTTTAAATTGGCTAAAATAATGGATTTTAAATATTTAAAATAAATATTTTAAATAATGGCGATGAAAGCTGAGTTTGAATCGACAATGGGAAACCAATATAATTAATTATAATTATATATAGAATTGTAAATGGCGCGGTAGTTCGATAATTCGATTTCAAACTTCAATTGAATATACCGGGTGCAAAACAATCCGGATTTTAGTGAAACCAAAAACATTAGGATCTAATTGGTAATATCTTTCTAACGAATCCGACCAATCGAAATTTGATAGCGGGAATCAAAAGATATGTCCAGTTGAAAATTCTGAATAGTCGCTATGGAATTCAGGCCCTTAAAAATGGACATTTTGCAAATGACCTCGGATTTAGACGAAACCACTTTTGTTAGATCCGTAGTGTCAAGTTATTGTTAAGTTTCAAATTTCATAATTTTTCGAATCAATATGTGAGCGTGGCAAAGGAAAACGCGTTTGACCAGTTTCTGTTGATTTTAATCGACTGGAAATTGGCCATTTTTCCAACGGCATCAGAATTCGACGAAACTAGTTTTGTTAGGACCGTATCGTCAATGCGAAGCTAGAAAATATTTTTCTAGAATTTTTCTAGTTAATATGTGACCCCGGTAATTTGAAATGTGCGTTTAAAATTCAATATAATGATTTAAATGTAAATTCAACAGAAACCGATTGTAACGATCAAATCAGCTTGCGATACATATCCCATTGTGTTCAGAATGGGGGTAAAACGTTATGGGCGACAGGCGGTGGGCCTCGTTTCGAGGTCGTATGTAAAAGTCAACCTATTTGCGAAATTAAATAATAAAAAAATAAAAAGAAAAAAAATATACTTTCCCTCCTATATCTCCTGCTTGGCCCCCCGTTTCAGTTATCAGAAAACGAAATAAACAAAAAAAAAAAAGGGAAAAACCCTAACTCATCGACGCCGCCACCTCCAGCCATCGCCTCCCGTTCGAAACCCTAGCCACCGCCTTACCTCGAATCCATCGCAACGCCACCAGACCCAAGCCGCCACCCTCGAACCCTGCTGCCGCACCTCCCTGAACCGCCGATCGCCACCAGAAACCCCCCCTTCGCAGCTACATCGGTGAGCATTTTCTATTTTTATTTATTTTATTTTCTTTTTTTATTTAATTCTGTTCTGCTATTATCTGTTTCTGTGTTATATTCCAAAGATAACCTTGTTTCCGTGAGAACGGGAAATCGGGTCGTCTCACTATGAGGGTCAAAAGGTCACTACGTACTTTTTACCTCTCTTAAGGTTAGTCCTTCTCTATATAGAGCACCTGACACAACTATTCATCTCTCAAGCAAACCATCATAGTCGAACTCGACATACCTCAAGTACAAGCCCCAAAGGCCTAAACCAATATCAGACAAGCACCCGAGGAATGTCTCCTCCGAATTTGGACGATCTACGTGAGATGATCTAAGCAAAAACAACCAAACACTTGAGCACTAGTTGGGATCTTTTACTATACAAGTACTAAGGTGCAGAGACTCAACTATGGAAGCAAATATGAACAAATGCGAAGTGCTAAAACCAAAAGAAAGAGTACAAACAGAAAAGCTAGACTCTTCCAACAGAACTTTACTACCTTTCTCCTAGGTACGCTTGGTGGTGAAAGCATGTACTTTCCCTTCTGAAAATCTTGTCCTTTGTTCTTAATTATATGCCATATTCTGCCATAGTAAAGATACTTCCTTTTGTCTTAGGTTTTATAATCCCTTCCTCCTTCGTGAGCCAAGTCTACATCCATGAAGTCCTCATCCTTGGGTTGTGCTCCTTAGCCAAACTCCTCATCCTCTTTCGTGTGTAATCATGTTGACAAATCTCTCGAAAGCTGCCTCCATCGTACAGAAAACCCTACTAAGCTTGAAAGAAAACTAGCTGCAGGTGAAACTACTACGGTTATAGATGGAAGTCGGGCACAACTTCGCCCTTCGATGAGGTTACCTCCTAGAAAGCCAGGAGCCCCAGAGACTCAAGAAAGAAGGAGACAAGAATTCAAACAGAGAATCAGAAGATAGTGCGTATGGCTTTTGGGGAATATGCCTTTAAAACAAAACTTTTCTTTTGAAAATGCTTCTTTTAAAACTGTTTGAAAATAATAATTTTTTTTCAAATCTTTTATCTGATCCGGTAACATTCAGCTCTGATGCCACGTGTAACACCCCACATCCGTTAGTGTCACTCACAAAGGGAATGCACTAAGTTCTGTGGAGCATTTAGGGTAAAAGATGCAGATAAATTACAAGACAGACAGAAATTAAACAGCGGAAAATAAAACTTTACTTTATTGATAAGATAGTTTGTACAACAATTGTTTTCCAATATCAGAGTATCATATGTCTTACAAAATAAAGAAGCATAAACGTACATTTATATTCCCCAATGTAGCATAAGCCAGCCATAGCAGCGAAAAGGAGAGTCCAAAGCACTTTGTCCAAGAATCTTCAAGCTTGGGAAGAGCAGCGGTCCAATCTAACCTGAGCTGAACTATTCCCTCCTCAACTACCTGGGGGGGGAAGAAAAGAAGACGAAAGAAAAGTAGAGTCAGACATAAAGCCCGAGTAAGTCTAGTGACTATTCAGTCTATGGATAAGAAAAAGAGCATGATAAGTATATGTTGGAAATGGGAAAGCACCCTAAACTAAGTTAAGTTATCTCGAACCGAATATACTATCATACCCTATACTAATCTCTGCACCACCAGACTAGTGTCCCAACTAGTAATGATAAGGTGATCCCAATCCCTGTAATTTTTGTTGCCTTCAGGTGTACATTTATTGTTTCTGACCTAGATCTAATCTAGGATTTACGCTATCTTCCAAACGATGCCCTCTAGTCTAGGACACTCTACCTAGAGTGGTATATGTTCCTAGACTTTTTCCATGTATGTGTCGCGAATCGTTATCGCTTGTCTAGACGCACATGTCCTGTAATGTGCGGCTCGAGTTCCATGTCAAGGCTACTCTAGAAATACGGAACTCGGTCGGGAGCTTTCAGATATCCGCCGATGCAGATGCTAAGGTCCGTTTTTTTTTCTAGTGGTTATGGTCCCACTCGACCCCTCCCTCAACTAATGAAAGGCCATCCTTGAAAAATGAGAACTATGCGTAGGCCCCCCTATGCCCCACTGTCCTATGGCCATCCACAACCATAACTGGATAGCAAGTATATGGTCTTTTGGAGTTCTCTGCCTTTCCTCTTCACGTATCTCGATTGACTCAAGATGGTAGGTAGACGACGAGTTGCTATCACAGGGCTACCGTCTTCTCGTCGAATCACGCTGGTCCATCCTAGTCTTTAGGTTGCCATATTTTGCAACCAAGGCATACCCTTGGTTCTTCTAATGCAGACCTTAACCTCTGTGAGCCCAGGAGGATCATCTGCAGCCTCACAGAGGGATACCAAGAGTACCCTCACGTCCCCTCGAAGCCTCGGGCTTCGTGACCCAATTCGTTGGAGCCTTCTAGAATCAGACGGACGTACGCTCCTTCTCGTGTTCTACTAAGATTTACTACTTAGTTTCTTTCCTTCATCAAGTTGGTTAAGTGTCATTAGTCAATTCAAGTTAACTTAACCTATCCCTTTTGTCATATTATACTGGTTAAGTGTTGCCTCCTTGTGTTAACTTAACCTCACCATCTATTTAACTAACCTGTTACAACGGTTAAGTGTCTCCTTATATAACTTAACCCTACTACTTGTTTAATTAACAAGTTATAATGGTTAAGTGTTGTCCATTCACATTTAACTTTACTACAAGTCAAATTACACTGGTTATGTGTTCTTGTTACATAACTCTAATCATTCATGTTATATTGGTTAAGTATTTCTAACTTACTTAATCCTACCCCACTTGTCAAATCTACTTGTTATCATGGTTAAGAGTTCTAATTTTACTTAACCTCAATCACTTGTCTCACTAACATGTTTCTATGGTTAAGTGTTCTAATTAACTTAACCTCAATCACTTGTCTCACTAACATGTTTCTATGGTTAAGTGTTCTAATTAACTTAACCTCAATCACTTATCTCACTAACATGTTTCTATGGTTAAGTGTTCTAATTAACTTAACCTCAATCACTTGTCTCACTAACATATTTCTATGGTTAAGTGTTCTAATTAACTTAACCCCAATCACTTATCTCACTAACATGTTTCTATGGTTAAGTGTTCTAATTAACTTAACCTCAATCACTTGTCTCACTAACATGTTTCTATGGTTAAGTGTTCTAATTAACTTAACCTCAATCACTTATCTCACTAACATGTTTCTATGGTTAAGTGTTCTAATTAACTTAACCTCACTCTCTAGTCCAGTTTAATCATGTTAGAATGGTTAAACATTTGCTTAACCTTACCCACTCCCCTAGTCAACATATTAAATTGGTTAAGTGTCCAGATTAACCTAACCCTACCCACCAATTTAGTTAACATGTTGAATTTGGTTAAGTATTAATTCAATTGACTTAACCCTATCAATCCTGACTCAGCCTTAATTTATTAATTAAAGCACCAACCACTCACATTAGACAGATATTGTTGTGGTAACTGGACAGCCGGTCGGTTCCGGGCAGGTTTACACCACAACTCATGTCTAACCTCGGGTCTTTATTGGGCTCAATGCTTAACCACCTACATTGGATAGGTATTGTTGTGATTACTGGACAGCCGGTCGATTCCGGGCAGGTTTACATCACAACTCAATCCAACCTCGGGTTAAGCATATCGTATTTTCTAAGTTTACATATTTGTCTCTTTTCAATTTTATATGTAAATGTTTTGTGGCCCATTATCCAAATTTGTTATTCTTGGGTATAATAATTTATACCACTTAAATTTCACAAGTCGTTGGCATGTACCAAACATGCCAACACATATATTTTAATTAAACCCAACGTTATTTTCCCCGTTTGTACGTTCACAAAATTATAACATATGTTGGGCTTCAACATTTCAGCCCAACTTAGAAACATAAAAAAAAGAGGCTTAGAACATGATATATTCTAAGTAACATAAAAGGAGTGTGTGAACGCATGAACTTGCAACATAGCGATTTAACTAACATAAATTATGTGGTGCATGAACTTGCAATATAGCGATTTAATTAACATAAATTAGTGGTGCATGAACTTGCAATATAGTGATTTAATTAACATAAATTAGTGGTGCATGAACTTGCAATAAGCGATTTAATTAACATAAATTATGTGGTGCATGAACTTGCAATATAGCGATTTAATTAACATAAATTAGTGGTGCATGAACTTGCAATATAGCAATTTAATTAACATAAATTATGTGGTGCATGAACTTGCAATATAATAGCATATAATTTTGACATAAATCATAAACCTAAACATGAGTCATGGGTTTCAATCTATTCATGTAAACTTGCATTTAAAATATGAACCTAACTAAATTAGGTGTCACTTGTATTAGTATATGATTTTTATAACAACATAAGCCTAAAACATATTTTTATTTAGGCATAACACTAAACATAAACTATTCATTTCCATAAAGTCACTATATGTTCACAAAGATGCTTACTTTTGTCACTAATACAAAAGTATAGTTTAACTTGAATTATGAGGCCTATTCCAACATAACTTATATGAATCATGTTACCCAAATGGATCCAACTCCACTTGAAATGATCATAGGCATATATATACAAAGATCTAAATCATGTAGGCATAATAGTGAATTATGTTTACATAAGTCTCAACTTGGTTGTAACAAAATATATACAACTTCTTATTAACCACAACATATAAATGTCAATTTCCAACATGAATCGTATACTGGCAAGGGGTGTTACTTTTCATTGCAAATGTACAATTAATCCAATATCATGTTAATTATACTACAACATCCCAAATCCATTTATAATAAAATCTGAACAACATACAATTATGAACTATCATCGTTACAATTAAAGTACGATTCCATTTTCATTCTACACAAATCAAGTCTCAATTTTTATTCATATCGGAATAGTACTCTACTTATAACGTATGACGAATCTTGTATTCAGGTTTCTGAATTCTGAATTTGGTGATGCTATCCTTTGATGTTGACGTTGTTTTGATTTATTTGTTGTAGTTTTAAGCTTTGAATCAACTCTTAATCGTCTCTTAATTTGACGGCTAATCCTAGTCTCTCTTCAGCAGCATGACGGCTCCTTCTTCTTTTTTCGCTTTTTTGTGTGAATTAGGTTGTGAGAGCTATGTTGTTTATATAGAGTTGCAAGTTAATTTGAGCCGTCGATGAAGCCAAGGTTAATACAAGCCGTCCGTTCTAAAGAGAAGCCAATTATGTTCACAATTTAAGGGCTGTAAATTACTCCTATTTCAAATTATGTCATAATTACTTTCTTAATGTACATTATCAACATTTATTATTAAATTTGTATGCACATTAGATACATCCCCCCTTTACACATTTATTATTAAATTTGTATGCACATTAGATACATCTCCCCTTTACACATTTATCATTATTTTTGAATTAGCAACTTTAGTGTTAACAGAAATACGGGGTGTTACACATCTCATAAGAGATTAACGCGCGAACACCAAATTTTGGGACAAATAATAATGCATAATTGGACATGAAACTGTTGCCTATGAGACTATTGCCTATGACTATGATTCATTGACTATGAGACTATTGCCTATGATTCATTGACGATGAGACTATTTCCTATGACTATGATTCATTGACTATGAGACTATTGCTTATGACTATGATTCATTGACTATGAGACTATTGCATATGACTATGACTCATGACTATGAGACTATTGCCTATGACATTGAATAAGAAACTATTGTGATTAGTCGCCTATGACTATTGTGGTTAGTTGCCTATAACTATTGTAGTTTCTTATGCCTATTCCCTTAATGATGTTAGATCTCATATTTAGTATGTAACTTTGCTAGTTTATTCTCATTCACTGTTATGTACATCGAGCCTATAGGGCCATTTCACGAGTATTTAGATAACTTGGGGAAAACATGTTATACGGGGATTGGGCGTAGCTTAATTAAGTAAATCTGGCATAGCAAATATGTTGGCATAATCTGAGTTGCCTATAATAGAGAATGATTTACATGTGTATTAGTCTTGGACATAAATGGTGAAATAGAATATTAAATCTAGTTTTGACATGAACTGTAAATGGGAATATTAAGGCTAAAAATTTAGGGCACATATTGTATTATGAATTATGACCTTGATTTAGGCATGTAAGTTTAGGCTAAATTTATGATTAGGCAAGATATGTAAATAGAATTTTAGATATATATAATCTGCTAAATCTGTTAAATTGCCTAATCCGTTATCTGCTAAAACTGTTGAATTGCCTAAACTGCTAAATCTGTTATCTGCTAAATCTGTTGAATCGCTTAAACTGCAAGATCTGCTACATGTTGAATTGTCTGATCTGTTGAAACTAGATAATGGTAATCTGGGTATGGAATTCCGTAGGCTCGACCTAAGATTTAGTAGAACATGGAAATTTGATTAATCTGTCATATCCTATGAAGAAGTTTATTCTTTTAAATAAACAGAATTAGTCTGATATCTGAAAAATCTGTATCGGAATGAATTGTCTATGACACGAAGTTAGACTCTGTTTGCGGTAGAAGCCTGCCCGGAACCAACCGGCTTAACTAGCGACCACAAACTGTCAGTCTAATGTGAGAGGTCATAGGCATAACTAAAATATGCTTTGACACGAGGTTAGGTCTGGCTTGTGGCAGAAGTCTGCCCGGAACCGCCCGGCATATCCTACGGCCACAAGCTACCGACCTAATGTGAGAGGTCTATGCAGTAATATTTAATTAATGCAAATCTGAGACAAATATGATGTCTAAAACGTGTTGGGTGGATAGGGTTAAACCAATTGGACTAATGAATTTAACAAACTCGTTTCGTGAATCTGTAGGCCCAATTACAAAGTTAGACAAATCTGTAAATCTGTTAAATCCGTATATCTGATCCGTTTGTCTGAAAACTTGTCTGATCTGTGAACTAGTTGATCTGAACTCTGTATGTTTGAACTTGTAAACAAGTTAATCTGAAATCTGTTAGTCTGGGGACACAAGGTTAGGGGGGAAATTACTTGTGTCATCTGTTGTTTAGGACCCATATTAGTCAGTAACCCTTTCTGGTATCAAAACTTTGACCCAACAGTAGGTAAGGTCCGGGCACGCTTACTGAACTAATTATAAGCGTTTCATTCTGATAATGGCGAGGGGTGTTGATGGTGCGTTCCAACCGGGTCATGTGCGTGCATGGATCCCGGTCTGCCTCTGAGGATGTAAGACGCCGTGACATCTGTAAGTAGGTCTGTGCCAATTGGTTGTCACTTTAGGGAGTGATACACCCTACTGTGGGGCCGACACAGGGTATTTATATATTAGGGAGCCGACCGCTTGGGGTAGGGTTTTAGGTTACACTTAGTTCTGTCTATTTCTGTTGGTACCGTCTGTTTCTGTTGGGTGGTAACACCTGTCTGTTTCTGCGTGGTACCGTCTGTTCGGGTGGTAAAGGCCCATTTACTAGTGTACACCTAATTCTACATTCTGTTTCCATAGGGATTAATCTGTTTCTGTTTCTGTACCTTCTGTTCGGGTGGTAAAGGCCCATTATTAGCATTCTGTTTCTGTCTGTTTCTGTTCGGGTGGTAAAGGCCCATTATTAGCATTCTGTTTCTGTCTGTTTCTATTCGGGTGGTAAAGGCCCATTATTAGCATTCTGTTTCTGTCTGTTTCTGTTCGGGTGGTAAAGGCCCATTACTAGAATTCTCTTCTGCGTAAATTATTCTGTTCCCGTTTCTGTTTCCGTTTATACATTGGGGTGACACCTAATCCTGCTATACTAGTATTAGTGCAGAGAAATGAAAAGTAATATTATTCTGTTTCTTCTGTTTAACCTAAGTACATCTGTTGCTCCTGTTACTGTTATCTCTTATCCAGCTTATTTTCATGTCATAATTATTATTATCTGTTCATATGATGAAAGTCACTGGACTTGCTAGACTTTATGTCTGACCTTGCTTGTTTTCGCCCCTTTTTCTTCCGTTTCCCCCCAGGTTTTCCAAGGAGGGAATACTTTAGCTTGATCAGGATTTCTTCTGCTTGAAGTACTCAGAGTGCTTAAAGTATGGCTTGACTCTTTATGGCAGTTTCTGTGGGGATTATGATTTTAAAGTTTTGTGCTCTGATGATTTTCTGAACAAGACTGATATTTATGTACTTGAGTTTTTGGTAAAGATGTAACCAAACTGATTCCTGTTTTCCCGCTGTAATAAAGTTATAATTTCTCAAGTATTGTTTATCTATCTTGTAAATTTCTGTTCTGTCTACTAAAACGCTCCATCAAAGTTAAGGCATTCCCTTTGTGAGTGACCTTAACGGAGGTGGGGTGTTTACAGAAGCAGACACTTGGGAAATTAAACCGATGACCTCTGTAAATAGGGAGAATATGCGGGCATATATAATTGGGAAAGTTATTCCTGCTATTCATAGTAAGTGTCCAAGAGATGACGTTAATAAAACCATCTTCATTCAAGAAGATAATGCAAGAACACATATTGATTCAAACGATGAGGCATTTAAATTAGTTGTTTCACAAACTAATTTTGATATTCAACTAGCATGTCAACCATCTAACTCACCGGATTTGAATATTTTAGATCTTGGTTTTTTGCTTCTATTCAAGCATTACAACACAAAGCGCGTCCAAGGACGGTACAAGAGCTTATCCATGCAGGTGAGAAAGCTAACAATGAATACCCTTCTTGCAAAGTAAATGATATTTTTTTGAGTTTACAATTATGCATGCAAGAGATTATGAAGATAGAAGGTTCGAACAAGTACAACCTTCATACATAAATAAAGGCGCACTGAAAAGAGAAAGTTGTCTTCCTATGCAAATTACTTGTGATGCCTCTTTAGTACAAAGTGTTATGAATATGCTATCAACATCTTTACATGAAATTTCAAAATTATGGAGATGAACTCACTTTATGTTTCATTTTTCTTTTCTAGTTATTTTTTCCTTTTTGCATGGAACAAATAGCCTTAAAACTTAAAATCAACCATGTTTATTGTAAAATGAAACATAAAGTGCTAGAACCAATTGTCTTCGTAACATCTTTTCATTGCCATGCACGTAGAAAGTCATATAATTTAGAACTGGAGCATCATATGTTTTTTGTTAAATGAGACATGAAGTACTGGAAGCACAAACACATTTCTGAAGTGCTGAAACAACTCAAAAAAATGGAGCATCATATGTACTTTGTTAAATGAAACATGAAGTGATAAAATAACCCAAAAAAATCATAGCATCAGAACAACATACTATTTTTGCGAGCTGCTTTATATCATTATAAGCGACATGTCATATGTTTGTTGTTAATTCACAAAACATGTCATAATTATTCATATAAAAAAAACCATATAAGCGATAGAGAATAACTCAACATAACTTCCGACATTCGTTTAACAATGACAAGTTCTCGATAAGAAAAACCAGTGTCTGAAATAGGAGTCTAACAATAGAGCTTACATAAACAAACATAGTAAGATTAAGTGCAGCTGGAGTTCCTTTAGCGTGAATTTAAAAAACTCATGGTACATAATTTTAACATCGAGACAACAAATTGCTTCATCTCTGGGTCGTTGTCAATCATTTCTCCTTCACTAGGCAGCTTGTTCAAATCCGGAAGTCGATTGACCTTCTCCTCGGATTCAGCACATGCATTGCGAAGTTCTTCTTCATTAACAGGCATCTCATTCAAATCCAATCCTATAGTAACCTTCTTATTCTTCTTAAAGTCATTGGCCCCATGCAACATATCAGCACTCACACTTCTTTTAAGGTTGGGAGTAGACAGAGTGTCCTATTTTTTATCCATGATAGACTCTGGTTTCTGCATAGATTTTTTTTTGCGATAGAATTTGGATGGTAAGTGTGAATGATTGTCTTTATAACATGAAATATGGGAGGGTAAGAAGTTGGCAATGGCTGTGATGTGAAGAGAATTTGGAGGGAAATTTGGAATAAATGCTGCGTTGGAAGTCTAAGAGAGAAGTTGGCAGCAACATGCGTATCTTCGAGTAGTTGACAACAGTAATGAGGAAGTTTTTCAATAGCAAAACTTGTTAAAACGTCAATTATTTAGCAAAACAATAATACATTAGTTTATGTATACGAATGTTATCTTCGCTTTTGGCTTTAGATAGTAAATCTTCTATAACATACCATACATTTACGCTTTGAATCTTTGAGAAACTAGTGCTCGGGTATAAAATGTAGCACTATTAAGGAAGGCTTCAATTAGCTATGCATCACGTTCATCGACGTTCATTGCTAGCCATTGCCAACCGCAATTAAAAACCATTACAAAAATCTGACGCAAACCAAATAGCGGCACATCTTGCATCGACTTCCGTAACAATACCAACTACGATTGGCAACAACGATTTAGGACTCATTGCAAATTATAGTCTCTCTGATGTGTGTCGTTGGCCGTAGCAAGTCTGAAAACATAATCCATAGCTAGCCGCCGCTAATTCCAAAATTAAGGTTAACCGTACTCCAAAATCAATTCTAACCTATGACTATAATGTAATAACGATTCTCTCTCTATATATATATGTGTGTGTGTGTGTGTGTGTGTGTGTGTGTGTACACACGGAGACATCAACTAATGCACAATATTCATCGATTCTCGATTGATAATCAACTAATTTTATAACATAGGATTTTAATCATATCTCAAAATCATATGTTAACAACAAATCAATATATTCATACACACAAACATCATAATTTAACAAAATAGGAATTAAAATATATACCTAAATTGGCAAATTTGAAGAGAATATACATTGAATGGAGGTGTGGGTGTTGTCAGTCGGAGATGGCGTCGGTAGGCAGCGGCATGGCGGTTTGGCGTTGGTAGGGTTTTGAGAGGATGTGTTTTGGCGGGTCAGGGGGAAAGCATGAAAATGATTTTTGTTTCCGTGGGGTTCGCTGGTTATTCCATATAGGAATGACTAGCGACAGTCAGCATCGACCACTTACTTTAAGCTGATGTTAGTCGTGGCTAGGGTCGGCCGCTATTTGGAGCTTTCCTAGTAGTGTACGTAACGGTGCAACAGATCACAAGACTATTATTACACTTGAGGGAGGTGTATAGTATTTTATAAATTTTATGAATCTTTTTTAGCTGAATTTAATATTTAAATCAAAACATGAATAAATAATCACAAATACATAAACTTTCATGCAATTACAAAAATAAATATAATCAGTAAAATTGAGTAATAAGTTAGAGAGATGACAATAGAAGTTTTATACTTGTTTATGTTTTTTTGCATCTAGTCTCATATAAATTCTTATATTTATTTCTTTCCAATTGTCAACTTTAAATGGTAGCAAGGAAACCGAATTACATTGTCGATTTTAAGGCAACAAGACACACCATTCTATTTTTTTCGAATTCAAGATTGTAACAACCAAGAATTTGTAGTGTTTCAAATAGAAATATCTAATTTATTTAAATATTCAAATTTTGTTAAAGTTTTATAAAATAATTAGAAAATATATTGTAAATAAAACAATTCGACAAATTGAAAACAAGCTTTTAACTTAATTTATGCGATTTTTCCATAAATTTTAATTTAGAAAATCTACAAATTACTATTTGACTATTGTTTAACAAATAATTATATTTTGTGATTTTATAAAATAAGATAACCAATGTATATTATTTTTATGTTGATATCATATCATTTTTTTTATGATCATATTTTTGTTTTTGTCATTCGGGGTGTACACGAACGTAGCGAGATGCTAGAAACCGGAAAATAAATATAACTTATCCTTAAGAATTCAACATCTTGGCTTTTCTCTTCACTCCCTCCTTTTTCTTTTGCATGCTCCAATAAACGAGTAAAATGAAACTTCCCATTTGAAAATTTTGAAAAATAGATTAACTCAATGGAAATAAGCGGAATTAGAATCCTTGGATCCGCATTAAAGAGATCTACATTTCTATATGTGTTTGGTTGTGCTCGTCTGTGTTGCGAGATGTTCAGCATTTTGGTCATGAGTTATAGGTAAAATAAGGCTTGATTATGGTAGAGATAGGAGCATGGTAAGTAGATTGGAGTGTGGGTACTGATTCGGGAGATGAATGGGATTTGGTGGTAACAACCGACGAGTGATCAGTTGAGTGTGATGGAATGTGTCCTTCATATGGTCGAATAGAAGGATCTAGGGTGTATTTTAGGGGAGTGAATCTAATGATAGACTGGCGAAGGATGATGCTCGTGTAGAGTGGATATTTGTAGGGAAATTGGGTTTTGAATTTGTGGTCCAAGGTAGTGGAGATGGGGTGTGTGCGCAAACAAATATAGGTTGATGTATCGTGTACAAGAAATGTGTTAGCTATAGGGGAGAAGGATTCAGAAGGGTAATAAAATTTAGCAAAGTGATTAGATTATTTTATTTTATTCAAGGTTCGTACAAAATAATAACTTTTCCGTACGAGGTACAATCGAGAAGTAATCTTTGTGTGGTGCTCGTAAGACTGATATCTGTGAGGTGAAAATAATTTAGCCTATATTAGAGCAAGTGTGGATGGAACAAGAACGCTTAAGAGTTAATGAAGATTTTAATAAGTTTACTCACAATTGAATAAACTATATGTTTATATATAAGTTATAAAATTTGTTTGTTGGATGTTTGGATGATTTATTGGTTGATTATTTAATTTGAATTGATCTTCGTTTCTAAAGTAGATAATATACGAAATTGATTTGCAAGAACCAAATATGACATGCAGGGAAATTCATAATGGGATCAAATGTTATTCCACACCCATGTCGATTTAATTTCACTTATATATACCTGTCACATAAATTGTTGAATGTCAAAAGCTTAGTAACTTGACCATACTGGTTGAGACCTTGAAATATCGTAAAAGCTAGTTTTTTAAGAATTTAAATGATAATAACATTTGTTAAATGCTACGTAGGCCTCGATATAGTATCTTGAAATACTATTAAATTCTATTTCGACTTTTGATGGTTTTATCCCAAAGAATGATTTAAATATGATTTTTGGATTTTTTAAGACATTTTATTCAGGAATGATTTTTTTAGCTTCTCTATTTTACTTCGGCCTTTAGGTGTGTGTATGTGTATGGTTGTGTGTCTATATATATACATATGTATGTATGAATATATAGAAAGGTTTTCAAAATTATTTTTGGAAGCATTTTAGTTATGAAAAAGCAATTACAACGAAAAGTTATTAAAAGATTTTCTAATATATCATAAGTTTATTACAAAGAACTCCGAAGTTAAGTGTGCTTGGGCGAGAGAAGTACTAGGATGGGTGACCTCCCGGGAAGTCCTCGTGTTGCACCACTTCCTTTTTGTCGGACTTCACAAAAGGCTTCTCTACTCGGTAGCGACCGTAAATGGCATCAACGCCACTTCGTTTTTCTCTCCCTTTCTTCCATTCTACATCTTTTCCTCCCATCCCCTCATAATCTCTCTTCCCTCCTGGCCTTGCATACGCCACGCGTGGTTTTCCATCGACTATTTTCAGTCTAGATCTAGCTTTTGCTCTTGAACCATGTCTTCCAATCCACTTCCCAACTGACTTCCTCACCCTAATCGCTAAAAATTTCTCACCTTTCAGCATGCAACGGCTGCTTTAGGCAGCTTCTTACCAGCATATGGTCAGCTAGATATTCAACTGGCGGTTTCGGCTCTCACTGTGCGGTGCGGACAATAACGTGGAGTTTTGGTGAGCAGTAATTCTCGACTTCCTGTTTTGACTTGCGTCTCGTCTGTTGTTTTTGATCATCTATCTTTGATGGTTCAGATTGGGATATCGAGTGTGCAATATTAACTGAGGTATCGTCTTGTTGGTAGTTCTGTTTAATTAGTTAGTGATTTAGGTTGATGTCGTTTTAGTTGTGGTTGTTCTTATCTTGTTTTTGAAGCCGTCTCTTAACATTCCATTTTTCTTCATGTAATTATTTGGTTTTGAATTAGGTAATGTCATGAGTTATTGGGCGTGCTGGTAAAAATTGTTTCATTGGAAAGTTAGCAACACAAGTGAAGCATTGTGCTCTCAACGTTGTTGTCTTTTCTTCGACGAACTTAATTTCCTCCCACGCTCATGATACTCCCTCTTTTGGCCACAAGGTGTGACGGTCAGGCGCTCGCCTCACTACAAATCATGGAAATGCCAAATGGTATGTCCGTAGCCACATGCTTTAGGGTATGGAGCTCTAGATAATGCAAGCAGCAGTATGGATCTCTTCGGTTGCCTTGCTTTATGTCAGATCTAAGTTTTTGGTACAAATGTTGTAACCCACTTCATGATATTACTGCTACACTATTCGTGTTGCTTGGTACTATGATGTGTACCTTGTGTACTTGGTTTTAGTATTTCGTTATTATTTGTTAGTGTTGACGTCAAAAGTTGGTCACCAGTGATGTTCAACCCCCAATCGTGTGAAGAGCACATGAATACTGATTAGAAAATACATAAAAAGTAAAGAAAAAGGGGAGAACACACAGACTTTTATAGTGGTTCGGCAAAGACTGTGCCTACGTCCACTTTATATTTATTTCTGCTTTAGATTACAAATACAATACTTTTTCTATTTGAAGAAAAGAGAGAAGACGGCTATTTTTTTCTTCTAGATAAAGTCTCTCTAGGAAGAAGAAGAAGTTGAAGTCAAAAAAAAGGTCGCCCTTTCCCCTTTAAGCTTTGAGGTATTTATAGGAGGAGATGGCGACTTAGGCTGTTGTGATGTGGCCTGGCGTTTCTGGAAAGTCCTGGATGCGTGGAGTCCGTTCCTTGGATAGAATAGTGGCTGGAAGACTGATTCCACTATTCATAAATAGTATCCTCGGAAGTTGCGTCTTATGTGGCATCCACAGTGAGGTGTATCAAAAGTAAAGCTTTGTACGGATGTGGATGACTACATTTTCTTCCTTGAAAGTCGAGCTAAGTATTTGAACAGCCCAGCTGGATATTTCCATGTAGATCTGAAATATTCGGTCGATATGCCCTATATGAGAGCGGTTCTCTTGGTCGACTGGGAGATACTCCGGATGAGATATTGGTTTGCTTGAGAAGCGGCTCGGCCCAATATGTGGTTTCCTTGTACCAAGCTTCTGCTGAAATTCCTAGAGTGCGATCTATCTAATTTGGCTGGCTGTGCATTTTGGGCTTCGATCTGACCCCTTGCGGATTTTGCGAAAAAGAGGGCTAACATTTTGCCCCTCATAATGCATCTTCTCCAACAGAGGGAGGTGTGTTCTGAAGTATGAATCGAAGCACAATCGTTCAAGTTGCCATGGTCGCGCCGGACAATATTAAGGCCAGAAACCCGACGATTCTGATGATTGTATTAAGGCCAGAAAACCGACAACCGAGTTAGTTTGTATCAAGGCTGGAAAACCGACAACCATTGAGAACCATATTAAGGCCGAGATGATTATCGTGTTTATAAGAGTTAGTTCCTGCAAAGACAAAAAATAAACCGTTCTCAGCTTGGAGAAGGCTGATGGGTCGAGCATTTTATTTCACTTGGCTTTGAGGGGGGCGAGTATCAACCATACTCGGCTTAGTGGCGAGCATTAACCATACTTGGCTTAGTGGCGAGCATTAACCATACTCAGCTTAGTGGTGAGTATTAACCATACTCGGCTTAGTGGTGAGTATTAACCATACTGGGCTTAGGGCAAGTGTTTTTCATGCTCGACTCGTGTTAGATTAATGTGTCCGGCGAGCAGTAAACGCTCGTGGTATAGAAAAAAAAGGGGCGAGTATCATCCATACTCGTCGTAAGGAAAAGTACCACACTCGGATAGGGGAGTAGGTGTTTAGAAGTGGTGGTTGGCTTTCGCACTGACCACATTAAAGGGGGGGACGAGCATTATCCATACTCGGCTTTAGAGTTTCCCAAACATTATCCATATTTGCAAAAGAAAATTCATAGCTGCTAAATAATTGTTACAGAGAAAAAAAATTCTAAGAGGACATCGATTGATTCCAGAGCATGCCTAGGAGCTAAATCTTACCTCCGTACATGTGTACATCAAGGTGTCCTTTTTATTGGAATAAACACATCAGAAAAAGAATCTAATTAATGATAACGCGGCGAGTGCCGGTCTCAGGGTTCTTTCTGTTACTAGGAGCTCATGGATCGACTTGAGGAGCTTGGGCAGAAGATCCCGGTGGCAAGGCCGGGGAGTGATTCTTGACATATTCGGGTATCTCCCCCTTTCTGACTCGATCCTCGATGAGATTGCGCAAATGTCAGCATTCATTGGTGTTATGTCCAGCTACATTGTGGAATATGCAATGTTTGCTAGAATCAAGCTCCATCTGTGTTGACTCTCGTCGAGGTGGTCTCGGAGTGAGAAGGGACCCTCGTATGTCAAGGTAGATATCGAGAAGAGAGGAATTGAGTTCGGTGTACTGATCGTACTTACTTTCGATTCGAGGTCGCACGTGATGCTCGCTCTTTTCCGAGGCCTTTCCTCTTCCTTTATTCTGGTCGTTGCTGTTGGATGGACCTTGTTGCTTGGCATCTAAGACCTTAGGCTTTCCATCTCAATGCTGGCATCTTCTTGTTGGAGGAATCGCTTGGCCTCGGAATAGAAATCATCTACATCCTTGGGGGATCTCTGGTTAATGAGATTGAGAATTCTGATCGATTATGAACTCCCGCAATGGCGGCCATAAGTACCATCGATGGCTTGTGCCGATCGACTGACGCTACTGCCGCCTGAACCTTTCGAGGAAGGATCTGAGCATCTCTCCTAACGCTGCTTGATGGTGGATAAGAACATAACACTTTTTGGTCGGGGATATGTACCCTGAATTGCTCGATGAAGCGGGTAACCAACCAGCGTGTTCCAACTGCTGATTGACTCCGTCGTTAACTATCGAAACCACAATCCAGCTATGTCTGTGAGAAAGAGCGGGAAGTACTTTGCCATGACGTTGGTCGATGCACCAAGCACTTCCATGTGTCGCATGTATCGCATGAGGTGGATGGTTGGATCAGTGCGACCATTGTATGGTTCGATAGCTGGGAACTTGAAGTCCGGAGGGTTTCGGGAATTTCTGATTTCCCTGGTAAAGGGGCTGCGGTTGACATTATCTATATCCTGCTGCGAGGAAATGCCCCGAGTAAAGCGTCGGATGATGCTCGTAAGATGGCTTCCATCTCCGAGGAGTCGGTTCCATGAATTTAGTTCGGGATCTGGAAGAACTTCGGTGCGAGGATCTAGCAAAGGCATGCTCGGAAGGGCGGTCATTGGTTGGGCCCATCTTCCGAGAGTTGAGTGAAGGTGCAATGGTAGGTGAGCCCTGATAGGTGGTTTTGGGGAGAGTGGCTCCTATTGAACCTAATGAGTATTGGGTCGAGCCATACCCATAACAGAGGGCCTAGGCTGATCCAACATAACATGTGATGTTCGACGCTCAGGAGTTCCCCCGATAGGAGCGAGGTTAAAAGGGTCTACGGTAGCGTTTTCTTCCGCCACAGTGAGGACCGGTACGGTGGGTGGCTCCCCTGGTACGAAGGGAAGGCTGCACCAGCTCTTCGTTAAGGGGAAAGAGTGGTTAGACTGGTTTGCGGTAAGATTCCGAGTTGTAATGGGAATGGAGTTGATTCGGATGGGCCTGGTGGTCGCTCGACTGGTTCGATAGGTCGAGCTGTTTCTAAGAGTGGAGAAAAGTGTTCGACCGATCTAGATCTTGATCGCGAGCCAACTGGGGTTCTGCTGCTGCAGCTGCGCTGGTCGCTGGAAGAGATACTCCTGGCTGTGATCGATCGGTTGGTGGGACCAAACCAGGATGAAATAAAGGTGTAGCCTGATCGGTGGCCTGATTCTGTGCGGACCAAAGGTCAGCTTTTGCCCCAGTCCCAGCCGGTGGAGGAATTGATGTTGAAGCGTCCAGTCCTGTCTCCAGTCGACCGGGAAGGTGATCCATCAACTGCTGCTGTTGTTCGAGGAGTTTACCCTGAGATGTCATATGGTCTCCGAACTCGACCATAATTTTATCCATGTCGTCCCGAGTAAGAAATCGAGACATATCTTCATTAGAGGAAACCTCGTGGCTTGCTTCTATAGCATTAGTATCAGCTGCATCGATGTTTGCGGGACGAGGGGATGTTGTATCTTTCTTTCGTTTGTTCGCCATGGACTAAGGTAAGCTTTTGTCCCTACCTAGCGCGCTAAAGTGTTAACGTCAAAAGTTGGTCACTAGTGCCCCAATCGTGTGAAGAGCACATGAATACTGATTAGAAAATACAGAAAAAGTAAAGAAAAAGGGGGAAACAAATAGAGTTTTATAGTGGTTCGGCAAAGACTGTGCCTACGTCCACTTTATATATTATTTCTGCTTTAGATTACAAGTACAATGCTTTTTTTTATTTGAAGAAAAGAGAGAAGACGACTATTTTTTTCTTCTAGATAAAGTCACTCTGGAAAGAAGAAGAAGTTGGAGTAAAAAAAAAGGTTGCCCTTTCCTCTTTAAGCTTTGAGGTATTTATAGGTGAAAATGGCGACATGGGCTATTGTGACATGGCCCGATCTTTCTGGAAAGTCCTAGACGCGTGGAGTCCATTCCTCGGATAGAATAGCGGCTGGAAGATTGATTCCCCTATTCATAAATAATATCCTCAGAAGTTGCGGCTTACGTGGCATCCACAGTGAGGTGTATCAAAAGTAGAGCTTTGTCCGAATGTGGTTGACCACCTTTTCTTCCTTGAAACTCGGGCTAAGTTTTTGAATAGTTCAGCTGGATATTTACATGTAGATCTGAAATATTCAGTCGATATGCCCTATATGAGAGCGGTTTTCTCGGTCGACTGGGAAAGCGAATATTATGGAGTGAGATATTGGTTTGTTTGAGAAGCGGCTCGGCCCAATACATGATTTCCTTGTGCCAAGCTTCTGCTGGACTTCCTGGAGTGCGATTTGTCTAATTTGGCTGGCTGCGCATTTTGGGCTTCGATCTGACCCGTTGCGGCTTTTGCCAAAAAGAGGACTAACAGTTAGTATGTAAATAAAATATAAACTCCACTCTATAGAATGCTATGTAAACACTTGTGACTCCCTGCGTGGAATAATGGTGGACGAATGACCATAAAAATGATCATAGTAGTCTAGAAATTGTCTAGCTCCTGTACTGTAACCTAGTTAGGATGACGGTGGAAGGTCCACCTTAAAAAGTGAATTGTAGTAGGTTTGCAACCATCAACCTCTTGTTATACTTGTGTTTATTATTGGTTATAACAAAAGTGTTTATGGTCACTTTAAAAACCAGTCAGCTTTGCCAAAAAAAAGAAAGAAAGAAGAACCTATCTTTTAAACTAAAATGATTTTGTTTAAAATGAGAAATATTTTTAATGTTGTATATAAAATACTATATAGAAAGGAATGAATTTTAAAATGATATTTTATAGATAAAGAAATTGATTCAAAAATGATATTTTATACATAAAGAAATGGACTTTGTATAAATATTTTGTAAATAAAGAAATGGATTTATAAATGATATTTAGTAAATAAAGGAAAGGACTTATAAAATGATATTTAATAAAGGAATGGATTCATACGTGGTATTTTATTAAATATGAAACGATTCATTTAGAAAAATTGGAGTAACATTTGGCATATATTCTAGTATATGGAATGATCGTGTCATGCAAAGTATATGGGATTTAATATAAAAGGAGTCATTTTTTTTAACAAAAGGAGTTTTATGATAAAAGAAGTATTATAAGTTATTTTGCAAATTTATTAAATATTTTTACGAATAGATTTAGAAATTTATAAAAGAGGTTTTATAAATTTCCTTTATAAATTATTCTGGAAATTTATAAAAGAATTTTTATATGTAATTTTGGAGACTTATGTAAGGATTTTTATACATATTTTTTAAGATTTTTAAAAACAGTTTTAGAAATTGAATAAGAGATTTGTAAAATGAGTTATAAATACGAAATAAGTTTATAAAAGGAATTTTATTAGAGGATAATAGCTTAAATTTTCCTAATTTATCATTTTAATCTTATGGTGGTATAGAAACCATTAATCGTCATTTTCGGCCCCGCTACCAAAAGCAATCCAAGCCTATACGATTTGACCCATGGCATGGTTCAACAACCCATAAGCATTGCCGAAACACCCAGTACTTAGGCCCAGATGGAGTCATACAAGAATAGTCGTCCCTGCTCGGCCAAGCTTCTCAAATATGACCTAACACTCGGAATCGGTATTCAACACCATGAAGATGTCGTATCCCCAAGTCCCTCAACAACGCCTCAGAACTCCAAGTCCAAACTCGTATACAAATAATACGACTCTCGGGATTGGTGCAAACTCGAGTCATGCCATTTTGTATCCCAACCTGCTATGTCCATTTTGTATCCTAACCTGATACATACTTTCATATCTCGCTCCATATTTCACCATTTCGTATCCCTGAGTCAGCTCCCCTGGATACTAAATTGTAAAGTTGTAGCTGGGTACGAGTTTGGCAAGACAAGCCTTAGATACAAAGCCACAAAGCTTCAGGGATACGAAGCACACAAGATACGAAGTTGTCCAAGAAGGAAGCAACTTGGAGAAAAGGCTAAGTCCTGTATCGGTACCGACCCTAGGGTACGGAATATGGACGTGGGCCCCACATCCTCACCTACTTCCACATGTTCCACTTCTTCTAGATCTCCTATAAATACCCTCGATCCTGCAACGTGAAAAAGGTTGAATCTTCGCTCTTTGAACACCTTACGACGAAGAATACCTTCCCAAAATCTCCAAGCATACTCCATCACTCCTGGAAGAAGAAGAAGCTTCATCTTGGGCACTTGGACCATTTTGGGTTGCATAGGCATTTCGAAAAGAAGGGGTTTTCCTCCACTTTGGACATACTAGAACCTTGTTTCCACCATTTCCATTATTATGGAACTATTGTTCCAACCATTGTAAACTTGTATAAAGAGCACAATAAAAGAGCAAAGCCATTCAAAGTGGATGTAGGCCTTCGCTGGCCAAACAATTATAAATACTGTGTAAATTTATGTTCCTGTGTTATTTCCACTCTGCACACTTAGTTTCATTGTCTTGTTGTTCCAAGTTTTACGCGTCAACATTTTGGTGCTTTCACTACGAAACCAAAGTCTTCTCCTTTTCTACCGTTTGTTCATCGAAATTTGGAAGCGCTACATAGGTCTCCGGAGACTTACCAACCAAGTTTATCGATAATGGTTACCAAAGGAAAGACTATCTTGGCCGAGCCTTCTACAGCTAATCCTGACTCAGAAAACCCTCCTCTGCCTCTACACATCGAAGTTCTGACTCATGTGGAAATTGCTAATTCCTCTGATCCTAAGGCTTACCTGAACTCAATTGGTCAATGTCGCGAGAAAATTGAGAGAAATGCAAAGAAGCCTCAGTAAACAAATCAAGCGGAATCTTGAAATGACACAGTGGATTCAAGAATATGCTCAATGAGACATCATTCCCCTTCAATCAGACATCAGAGTTCATCATCCCACGAACTATGCCTCCCCAAGCTTCGCTCTTGTTCCTCTTCACTGTAACCAAAGCCTATCTTGGACAACCAACCGTCATAATACCAGAATCATTATTAAGGAAGGAACCTGTCGTCCTAACCATTCCCAGCTTTGGCTAAATCATGACCGGAGGATCAGCGCTCAACCTCTCACTCGGCAGGATCAACCTATCGCATTTCAAAACTCGACAAGCATGCTTCAAACGGTAAATTAGGCCCATGTTCTGGTTTATCGACCTCCGCAAAGTCAAAAGAACCGAGGTCGAAGATACTTTAAATGAAGAAGATATTCATCCGAGAAGACATCCAAGGCTGCACGCCCCCAAGTTGGATCACGACTGCTGGGATTCAATGGAGATCTGAACTCATGTACTCGTCAACCTAGTTCATAGAATTATGAAAGACTCTCGAGGTCACGTCACGAATGACTGGGAAACCAGTGCGAGACGTAACCCCATCACCGAAGATGTGCTCAACGCCGAATGGCCCAAACACTTCAACATGCTACAGACAGAGGATTACTTAGGGAAATCAGAACGTTAAAACTTCGTAAACTGATATGAATCGTGTATGCATTCCTCTCACGCCACAAACGTTATGAAGTGCAAGTGCTTCCTTGTCTTTCTAGATGTGTGCCTCTTTTATGGTTCACCCGACTCCCATCAAGAACCATCTCAATCTTTGAGCAGCAGAAAAGGGATTTGATCAAACAATTTGGTATTCGCATCTCTTAAGGCAGTGGGGAAAGTCTGAAAAGATATCTCGAAAGATTCCACAATGTGTTGGAAGATGTCGAAGACATGAATCCCTACAATGTCATGTCCTAACTTTCCAAGGACACTCATCCTAATTTTTGAATTTGGAGCGTGGATTGACCGAAGGCCTACGGAGACTTTTGAAATCTTCTATGAGAAAGCCAACTATTTCCTACGCTAAGAAGAAGTGCAAAGTTATCGAGTTCCTCATTATGACAACCTGCTTTGAGATGAAATCCAAAAGCTCTAAACAATCCAGTCCTAATGCTTCAAGCAAACCTGCTCAAGCTGGCAACAACAAAGGTAGTCACAACAAGAAGAGGAAGCGTCTTAGGCTTCCATCTTTCTGCAACTACACTCCGCTCAACAACTCCCTTGAGAACATCTACCTAGAAACCTTCAATGTCCTATAGTACAAGAAGGCCGTCGGACAAAAAGAGAAACATTGGAAAGTACCACTCGTTCTATAACGTCCATGGACACGACACAAATGAATGACACTACTTGAACGACAACATCAAAAACCTCATCCACAAGGGAAAGTTTGAGTAGTTCACACAAGGTTCGTCACATGAAATTCCCAAGCCATCCAACGTTCACCAAAAATTTCAATCACCAGAACCTTGCCTTGCGACTGGATCCTTCGGGACTCGCTTTCGACTTAGCAAGACTACAGCAAAAATGAGCATCTTAGACATCAACTACGCACCGCACGATTTGCCTTGCTTGAGTTACACATCATACGAACTTAGTTGTACTTATTTCCAGAAGTGGTTCGATTGTATGTTTTAATTTCGGCAAGTTACTCGAGTTGTCTATTAATTAACTTAATTGTAATCCTTGTGCGAAGTACCAAAAAGTTAGCCTCAATCTTCGAGATTCATCCATGGATCACCGGAGTACCACTACTGTAAATACAATCGAACCAACTTAACCATAATCACCTCCGAGCCCGTGGGTAAGTACTTAAAGTCCAACGGATTTAGCCTGACCTACCTACGCTCGGGTGTACTCTGGCGGCGGTTTGTTATCACTATTACTAATCCCAATGATTAGTACACGGCCTATCTATGCTCAAGCAAGTTTGGGAGTCTATCCATTGGTGCCATTCTAGCAAGTGTGATACCGACCGCTTCCTTGGATAACTCTGATCCTCAGAGTTGGATCCGAGTATAAAAGGGGGAACCAATGTGTAACCTCTTGATGCCCTAAGTAGTCAGAAGTAATACACAACCAAACATTTGAAAAATCTTACGTATTCGAGTCTCAACGAAAACATTGATATCCAATCTCTATGCATCTTGATTAAAAGTATTTAGAAATGGTATATTTGTATTTATTGTGACAAATTGAACATAAATGCAATAATTTGTAACTATATATATTTTTAGTTAAATTGATTAAACAAAATCGCACATCAAATCAGGTGTATTATAGATAGAAAGGACATTTTATTTTGACAAAAAATGTCCAACAAATTATATATACATAATAAATTACATAATAATGATTAGGGCATACCCCTAACATTATCACTCATCGTCGTCAGCACTAGAATCCTGGTCATCGTTGGTAACATTGGATGTAAATTATTTCGTTTAAATTTTTACCAATGTCAGTAATTGGAGATTACGCAATTCAAAAAATTATGAATTCCGGTCAAATCAAAATGGATAAAGATAAACCCCTTTATTCAAAAACTATTACTACTATTTTGCTTTCCTTTCCACCTTACAGTTGTGCTTCATATGCTATTAGACTAACACTTAACTCTTCAATTTCCAAAGAACTAATATAAATAGCTTATCCTATTACGAGTATCTTTTGGTCTATTCGAGAGTAGTGAATTAAGGATTTATCTAACTTGATATTCTTCAAAAAATGTTTTTTTAATAAATACTAGTGAATGAACCATGTCTTGAAATCTAGTACACAAATCAGAATAAACTAGTTTGGTTTTGGCTTAATTGGTAGAAGTTGATTTCTTAACATGGGATTTTCTCTTCTATTTCACTTCGTTACTATCATCATGTGTAACTTGTTGTGTTTTCAAGATTTCATACGTATATTTATAAATATAATGTCAACTAAATTTATTTTTATCTAAAGGATAAAATAGAATAGTCTGGGCTATAGAATTATTTAATGTTTTTATCTTTTGGTCTGGTGTCCATGTTGAATATTTAGATTGGGGTCCACTGCATTTATTTTGTGTAATATTCCAGATTTTTAAATCATTAGATGGTAGATAAATTTCCATCCTGCATGACCAAAAGATTTAACTTCTAACGTTAATAGTGGAGTCTAGCAGTTGATTTTTAGTCTACAAAATCTTGAAAAGAGAGCTAGAAACTATCCATTTATAACTTTTAAAAATAAATTATGAAAACTTGAAAAATAATGTTTAATTACTAAATGTAGGTTGCAGTGTAAAAGATCTTAAGCTATTATTATGCTAAATGGGATGAGCAGTGTTTTATAACTTTATGAACCATTTTAATTTAGTTCAATATTTAAAGCAAAGTGGTCATAGATATGAACTTGCAGGTTATTTACCCAATTTTTGACAAAAGCAGCGTTAACTGGACTTAGAGTATACAAATGGAGTAGGACTGGAGAGAAACATCACAGAACCACTTGGAAATGGCGAAGGAGCATTCCAAGAAAATTTGACATGATTTGGACAGAGTTTGTGACTTGACTTTGAGGCCACATATCTAACCTCTTTGACTTTGAAAATTTACTCTTACGTATCTTGGTTTCTGGCGTAATACCCCCAATACCCATTGACTATTCTATAAATACTGGGCCTTCTTAGAAAGGGGACAATTGTGATCTTGCCAGAGATGCCACTACTTTATGGATCACCTTTACTTCTTATCTTCCTCAAACACTCCATAATATCATATAGCTTAAACTAAAGAGTTAAGATCCAAAGCAATCCAACCAGTAAGATCAAAATAAAGACTGATTTAAGTGGACGAAGGACAAAGTCAGTTAACCCACTATAAAATTATTTCTTTGTTGTTTTCTACTTTTTCTACGTGATCTGTGCTTTCCATCTTTTGAATTGGTGCTTTCTTATTGGATTCTAACGTTGATTCCATTTTGGAGTGAACATTTTTTGGTTTAACTTTACGAGAGAAGGAATATGCTTGAAAACTATAGATCTATCAAAGGTGGAATGACCATGATATGTCCCATATCATAAAATAAAAGATATGATGATGCTATATAGCACATTAGGCACCCTCCCCTTACAAGTTAGCTTTTAAGGGTGAGTTCTACCTAATGCGCCGTATCATTTGGTGCTTTCAATGAGAACCGCTCGACGGAAGTTCGAGCCATGAGAAGGGGCGACCTATAGGCTGGATTAAAATACTGATGGGTGAGTGAAGCCGTCCAAAGAGAAAAGGGCTACCGTCGGGTCAGTGTCGATAGAGTTGGCCGACGCAGACATCGGACTTTCGAAGAACGGTGAAATGATATGTCCCATATCATAAAATAAAAGATATGATGCTGCTATGTTAACACATTAGGCACCCTCCCCTTACAAGCTAGCTTTTAAGGGTGAGTTCTACCTAATGGGCCGTATCAGACCTAGAATTAGATTTGGGGTTGGGGGAAGTTAATCTGATCACGAAGGCAGTCCAGAAGTACCTTCTCACTCTACTAGATCTAGTTACAGTACTGGAGAAGTTATGGAAATGATGATGAAAGATATACAAGATTATATCTTGGCTAAGCATTAGGAGACGATGGATGAATTCTTTTAGTGGATGAGGCAACAGGTAGCTACCAGAGCTACAGGAGTTTAAGATAATATTAAACCTGGCATTAGAGAAACGTTACTTGTGGGTATCACTGGAATAACTAATATTGAAGTGACTGCGAAAGCTCCAAGGGACTAGTGGTATTGAGATTAGGAATGTAGATCTTAATGTTGGAAGATAACAGTCTGAGGAGTATGACCAAAATTCTCTAGAATAAATAATGCTAAAGATGAAGCTAGAACCGTGTATCAGAAGTTGAATAAGCCAAGACAAAAGGAGCACACACCTGAGTATATGATAGGAGTGTCACGTTGGACTGATGCACAGGATGGTATTATGAATAAGAGATTTATATCAAACAACTTGAACCAAATGATAGAGATGAATGGAAGGTTGGTTAGAAGTGGACCTCTAGATCAGATCTTGGAAGAAGTCAATAAAATCCTTTATGATTAATATCCAGAATGCTAAGAATTCCCCTAATATCAAGCTTTCCATGTTGAATACCTATAGTACGAAGTCGAATCTTACCATTCATCCGATAAGATACATCTTATATATAAGGTTGGTCAAGCGTAGAAGGAAGTGTTGAGGCACGATTTCCGGCTTTACTTGGTTGATTTAGCTGCGATGCGGTTTATGTAGCTGGAGAACAGATCTATATGTTCATTGAATGAGCTTGTGTATAAATCCTTAAGGTGGTTTACAATCGAAAGTCTCAAGCCTAAAGAATATGATGTCGTTATCTATTGTAAAGAAAAAGCCCTGGGAGAACCTAAGAGTTACTTAACTAGATTTAATGCTTAGTGAATATAATGGATAAAACAAGTCCTTCAAAAATATTGATTGTAGTACTGTAAGGGGTTGCTAGTAATATGTACTTCAAGGTGCCTTTTTAGAGGGATCCACCATTGGATTTTGGTAAATTATATCATAAGGCCAAAAGATATATGCAGAAGGAAAATGAAGAGGTTGGTATAACTAATATCTTTGCTGAGTTAATGTTGCAAAATGAGGAGGATTGCCTAAAGCTAGATATAGAAAGATAAAGGGAAGAAGAAGGTCGGTGATGATAGGGGAAATTCTAATGGCGATAAGGGGCAATGAAAGGAGCCTAAATTCTCCTCTTCGACAGAACCGAACACCCCAAACAGATCTATCTAGATGCTAGAGGCATATCAATTATCCAAGATGGATGTGAAGAGATCCCATAATGCATAAGAGGACATCTAGAAAAAAATACTTTATGCTCCGTGAATTAAATTGGTGCAGCCCGAATGATTGCATGCATATGAAAGACTTGATTGAGGAGAATGTCGAAAGTGGCCAACTAAATAATGTCAGGAATCCGACTTCACTAGTGCGATCATAGCAACCACCATATACAACTAGAAACAAATAGAGAATTCGCTCAAGACCTATAATTCCATAATGGAGATGGACACGGGGTAGGTTTATCTCTTGCTCTCTTCTCTCTACTCTTTTCTTTACTACTTTTACTCAGGTTTGGAGATTAACCTTGGAGTACTTACATCTAAATAGGAAATATAAGAAACTTAGGCATGCTCTAAGTCGAATGTCTAGGATGGCCATTCTCTGCTTTCTTTTTTTTTTGGAACACTTGAACTTAAAACTTCCACTAAAGAGTGATGATCGACTGGATCCCCTTAAAAACTAGGATGAAGATATGAGGTCAGACCGAATAACATGAGCGCCCTCATCAAAAAGCGGTTGTAGGGCTTATGCAACCTGAATAAAGGCCTCGACAGCAGATCTGAATGTATGCCCCTTACCAAAGCGTGAGAGGAAGGGTATACAACACACTTATTGTATATTGTTCTACCTATAGAGACGAAGCTGGAGATTAACAAATAATTGATCTGGGGAGACCATGGATCGGTATATTTGGGATATGAACCAGCTCATCGGTCAGGAGAAAATATGGGCTCATTAAATGATCTAGAGATATTCTCCCCCTAAAATAAAAACCTAACGATCTAGAGAGACCATCTAATTCAAACTTAATATACACGTGATTTAAAGAAATCATGAACTTGAACTTAATATAAAAATTAAACGATGTAGAGAGATCGCCTTCCTAGCTTGAATACTAAATGATCTGGAGAGATCGAATTTAAATGATCCCGAGAGACCGCAACTTAAACCTATTACTAGGTAGCATAGCGCGACCATACCTTGGAATGGATACAATTTATTTGAAAGGATTTGAATGCCCTAAAGGTAAATGCTGGAAAGTTACTCTCGATTGAAATGGGATGACTTAGACTTAAGAGATCTAACTTTTGAATGACAGACCCAAAATTAGATTTTGAATTCGACTGAGTAAGTCAGAGAGCTAAATTTATTTGTTTTAGCTGAAGAACACCGTCTTGATCGTCTTAGCAGGAGAGATTTTCGTTGATAGGAACTTAATCTTAATCGGATTTACTGGAGAACTTTTCCTTGAGCAAGATTGAATTTTGGTCGGCTTAGCTAGAATGCTAAGCTTTGAGCGGAACTAAATCTTAAGTTGGATTAACTTGAGAGTTAATTTCAAACTCGAGAGATTAGAAGATTTGATGCTAATAGGACTGGATATGAACTTGGATGGAAAGAAGCCAGAGTGCTTAACTATCAAACTTAGAACATTTAAATGTTTTCTTGTCCAATGCACACATTACATATAAAGGCATACTTTAGGGGAAAATGTTTATTTGCTTCTGAACCAAAGTAGCTTTTGCTGGACTTACAATTTTTAAACAAAGTCATATTTAGATGGAATTTTACAAATGCACTTAGAATAGGATAAGAAGGATTTTGGAAAATTTTGGCCAGATTTAGGCTTTGAGTTCGTGACCTTGCTCGAGTCATTATTATTACTTGGGTATGAGTCATATACGACAAGGTTCTAACCTCTTCAACTTCATGAATCGACTGTACCACTCCTTAAGAATGCACCTATATGGTTTCAAGTGATTTGGAAGAATTGGGTGATATAAGGATGACTCATACTATCGAATTGAATTGATTGGAATAGTGATAAAGGTAGATGGTTAAACTAACTTGGAACAACCTGAGATCGGTCCAGACAATTCAACAAGAAGATAGGAAAACAACAGATAAAAGAAAATCTAGAAACTAACTTTATGAGCTAGCCCTGATTCATGGCTATGACTCGATCCGAATCATAGGACTGTGTTGGCACATCATGCAACTTCGGGTGATGACTCTCTTTATATATAGACTTTTTTATAACTTGGTTTCTAGCTCAATACCTATTAATTCTCTTATAAATATTGATATTTTGCAACTAGAAAAGGGACTATTCTGATCTTGTCTACTCTGGTATACTTCTCTTCTCCCTCAAACACTTTATAACATCTTGTAATTTAGGCTAACTATTTAGGATCTAAAGAGATCCAGCCAGCAAAAACATAATAAAAATTGACTTAAGTGGATGTACCTCAATGTCAACCGAACCACTATAAAAAAATTATGCCTACTTGGCTTTTATCCAATGTTTTCTTCATTTTTATAATCTGCACTTTCCATCTTCAGAAATATTGCTTTCATATTTGATTTTGGTGTTAATTCTATCTTTGAAGTTAACACAAGAAATCACAAAAATAAAAATAAGCAGTTAGACTTAGTAAGGAGCTAAAGAAATAACACTATGAGTTCTATACGGGCTCAAATTTCTTCTACATCTAGTTCATACAACTTTTTATTCTGATTTCTTTTTAGATATATTATTTGAATGATAGTAAGAAACTAGATTATAATCTGTATTTCCAAACAATAAGATACATTGCCCTGATTTTTGAACTTAAGATAAACTCACTTGATTTAATTAGGCAAAAAACATGTCCTCTATATTTAAACAAGATATAATATACCAACCTCATTTGAATAAGAATATGCATTATCATTTGATTTAGTCGAGCAACAAGCTTATCCAAACAAATAACAGTAGAAAGTTGTTGACCATGACACCATAAATAGCATTTCGCAACAGCTTTGAGCCATTGCAAATTATGTTAGCAACGGCTTTGAGCCGTTGCAAAATATGGGGTTGCGAAAATTTTGCAATG
Organism: Allium sativum; assembly: GCA_030737875.1. Taxonomy (NCBI): domain Eukaryota; kingdom Viridiplantae; phylum Streptophyta; class Magnoliopsida; order Asparagales; family Amaryllidaceae; genus Allium; species Allium sativum. The sequence continues at coordinate 970,289,590 of CM060915.1, read as the reverse complement.
GCCATGAGCCGTTGCGAAATATGAATTTAGCTGTTGCGAAATATTATTTTGCAACGGCTAAAGTTCGTTGCAAATTTAAGTTTTGCAACGATTATAATCCGTTGCTAATTGGAAATCAAAATTCAAAAAAAAAAAAAATTACTGATTTTTTCATATTTCTATATCCCTTGATCCATCCATGGATCTTTGGTTGATGTTTGTAAATCCAATTATAACATTCGAAAAGAAGAAAAATAATAATAACATGGAAATGATCACAAAATTCCGTATTGCAATAAAACTCATACTAATGTCAATATAAATACATACAATTTCAAGCCTGATAACAACACCATGCACAAATTCATTCACAAGCAGCTTTAGTCCATGTCTGAACTTCATCACTGGCAGAATTATTTAATGTTTTTATCTTTTGGTATGGTGTCCATGTTGAATATTTAGATTGGGGTCCAATGCATTTATTTTGTATAATATTCCGGATTTTTAAATCATTAGATGGTAGATAAATTTCCATCCTACATGACCAATAGATTTAACTTCTACCATTAATAGTGGAGTCTAGCAGTTGATTGTTAGTCTACAAAATCTTGAAAAGCGAACTAGCAACTATCCATTTATAACTTTTAAAAATAAATTATGAAAACTTGAAAAATAATGTTTTATTACTAAATGTAGGTTGCAGTGTAACAGGTCTTAAGCCTATTAATACGCTGAAGGGGATGAGCAGTGCTTTATAACTTTTTGAACCATTTAAACTTAGTTCAATATTTAAAGCAAAGTGGTCATAGATATGAACTTGCAGGCTATTTACACATTTTTTGACAAAAGCAGCATTACCTGGACTTCGAGTATACAAATGGAGTAGGACTGGAGCGAAACATCATAGAACCACTTGGAAATGGTGAAGGAGCATTCCAAGAAAATTTGACGTGATTTGGACCGAGTTTGTGACTTGACTTTGAGGCCACATATCTAACCTCTTTGACTTTGAAAATTTACTCTTATGTATCTTGGTTTCTGTCCCAATACCCCAATACCAATTGACTCTTCTATAAATACCGGGCCTTCTTAGAAAGGGGACAATTGTGATCTTGCCAGAGATGCCACTACTTTATGGATCACCTCTGTTTCTTACCTTCCTCAAACACTCCATAACATCATATAGCTTAAACTAATGGCTAATTCTATTTAAACCCAGAAATCTGCTCAGTACACCCATTTTTTTATAAAAAATTTAGGACAAAACTACCCCTGTTCGGCAATTTTTTTAAAGTTCATTAGCACACCTCATAGAAAAGGTACGTGGTGCCTTTAGGGAACCACGTAGGACCATTACGTGGTACCATAAAGGCACCACGTAGGGTCTCAACAAGGTGTCCTAAAGACACCACATAGTTGCTCTACGTGGTGCCTTTATGGCACCACATAGGGTTCTTACGTGGAAGGGCAAAATTGTCTTTTTTTTAATTGTGTATGGTTAAGCTCAGCAAAATGCTGGGTTTAACCATTTTTTTAGAGTTTCATGGGTATACTCAGCACATTTATGAGTTTAAATAGAATTTGCCTAAACTAATAAGTTAAGATCCAAAGCAATCCAACCAGTAAGATCAAAAAAAAGATTGATTTAAGCGGACGAAGGACAAAGTCAGTTAACCCACTATAAAATATTTCTTTGTTGTTTTCTACCTTTTCTATGTGATCTGCGCTTTCCATCTTTTGAATTGGTGCTTTCGTATTGGATTCTAATGTTGATTCCATTTGTGAGTGAACATTTTGTGGTTTAACTTTATGAGAGAAGGAATATGCTTGAAAACTATAGATCTAACAAAGGTGGAATGACCTAGAATAAGATTTGGGGTTGGGGGAAGTTAATCTGATCGCGAAGGTAGTCCAGAAGTACCTTCTCACTCTACTAGATCTAGTTACAGTACTGGAGAAGTTATGGAAATGATGATGAAAGATATGAAAGATTATATCTTGGCTAAGCATTAGGAGACGATGGATGAATTCTTTAAGAGGATGAGGCAACAGGTAGCTACCAGAGCTACAGGAGTTTATGATAATATTAAACCTGGCGTTAGAGAAACGTTACTTGAGGGTAACACTGGAATAAATAATGTTGAAATGACTGCGAAAGCTCCAAGGTACTGGTGGTATTGAGATTAGGAATGTAGATCTTAATGTTGGAAGATAGCAGTCTGAGGAGTATGACCAAAATTCTCTAGAATAAATAATGCTCAAGATGAAGTTAGAACCGTGTATCAAAAGTTGAATAAGCCAGGACAAAAGGAGCATACACCTGAGTATATGATAGGAGTGTCACATTGGTCTGCTGCGCAGGATGGTATTATGAATAAGAGATTTATATCAAACAACTTGAAATAAATGATAGAGATGAATGGAAGGTTGGTTAGAAGTGGACCTCTAGATCAGAGCCTGGAAGATGTTAATAAAATCCTTTATGGTTAATATCTAGAATGCTGAGAATTCCCTTAATATCAAGATTTCCATGTTGAATACCTATAGTATGAAGTCGAATCTAACCATTCATCCGATAAGATACATCCCATATATAAAGTTGGTCAAGTGTAGAAGGAAGTGTTGAGACACGATTTCCCGCTTTACTTGGTTGATTTAGCTGCGATGCGGTTTATGTAGCTGGAGAACAGATCTATATGTTCATTTAATGAGCTTGTGTATAAATCCTTAAGGTGGTTTACAATTGAAAGTCTCAAGCCTAAAGAATATGATGTCGTTATCTATTGTGAAGAAAAAGCCCTAGGAGAATCTAAGAGTCACTTAACTAGATTTAATGCTTAGTGGATATAATGGACAGAACAAATCTTTCAAAAATATTGATTGTAGTACTGTAAGGGGTTGCTAGTAATATGTACTTCAAGGTGTCTTTTTAGAGGGATCCACCATTGGATTTTGGTAAATTATATCATAAGGCCAAAAGATATATGTAGAAGGAAAATGAAGAGGTTGGTATAACTAATCTCTCTGTTGAGTTAATGTTGCAAAAGGAGGAGGATTGCCTAAATCTAGATATAGAAAGATAAAGGGAAGAAGAAGGTCAGTGATGATAGGGAAAATTCTAATGGCGATAGGGGGCAATGAAAGGAGCCCAAATTCTCCTCTTCAACAGAATTGAACACCCTAAGCAGATCTATCTAGATGCTAGAGGCATATCAATTATCCAAGATGGATGTGAAGAGATCCCATAATGCATAAGAGGACATCTAGAAAAAAATACTTTATGCTCCGTGAATTAAATTGGTGCAGCCCGAATGATTGCATGCATATGAAAGACTTGATTGAGGAGAATGTCGAAAGTGGCCAACTAAATAATGTCAGGAATCCGACTTCACTAGTGCGATCATAGCAACCACCATATACAACTAGAAACAAATAGAGAATTCGCTCAAGACCTATAATTCCGTAATCGAGATGGACACGGGGTAGGTTTATCTCTTGCTCTCTTCACTCTACTCTTTTCTTTACTACTTTTAATCAGGTTTGGAGATTAACCCTGGACTACTTACATCTAAATAGGAACTATAAGAAACTTAGGCATGCTCTAAGTCGAATATCTAGGATGGCCATTCTCTGCTTGCTTTTTTTTGGAACACTTGAACTTAAAGCTTCCACTAAAGAGTGATGATCGGCTGGATCCCCTTAAAAACTAGGATGATATGAGGTCAGACCGAATAACATGAGCGCCCTCATCAAAAAGCGGTTGTAGGGCTTATGCAACCTGAATAAAGGCCTCGACAACAGATCTGAATGTACGCCCCTTACCAAAGCGTGAGAGGAAGGGTATACAACACGCTTATTGAATTTTGTTCTACCCATAGAGACGAAGCTGGAGATTAACAAATAATCGATCTAAGGAGACTATGGATCGATCTATTTGGGATATGAACCATCTCATCGGTCGGGAGAAAATATAAGCTCACTAAATAATCCAGAGATATTCTCCCCCAAAAATAAAAACCTAATGATCTAAAGAGACCATCTAATTCAAATTTAATATATACGTGATCTAAAAAAATCGTGAACTTGAACTTAATATAAAAATTAAACGATGTAAAGAGATCGCTTTCCTAGCTTGAATACTAAATGATCTGGAGAGATCGACATTAAATGATCCCCAGAGTGCGCAACTTAAACCTATTATTAGGTAGCACAACGCGGCCATACCTTGGAATGGATGCAATTTATTTGAAAGGATTTGAATGCACTAAAGGTAAATGTTGGAATGTTACTCTCGATTGAACATGGGATGACTTAGACTTAAGAGATCTAATTTTTGGATGATAGACCCAAAATTAGATTTTGAATTCGACTAAGTCAGAGAGCTAAATTTATTTGTTTTAGCTGAAGAACACCATCTTGATCGTCTTAGCAGGAGAGATTTTCGTTGATAGGAACTTAATCTTAATCGGATTTACTGGAGAACTTTTCCTTGAGCAAGATTGAATTTTGGTCGGCTTAGCTAGAATGCTATGCTTTGAGCGGAACTAAATCTTAAGTTGGATTAACTTGAGAGTTAATTTCAAACTCAAGAGATTAGAGGATTTGATGCTAATAGGATTGGATATGAACTTGGATGGAAAGAAGCCAGAGTGCTTAACTATCGAACTTGGAACATTTAAAAAATTTCTTGTCCAATGCACACATTACATATAAAGGTGTACTTTAGGGGAAAATGTTTATTTGCTTCTGAACCAAAGTAGATTTTGCTGGACTTACAATTTTTAAACAAAGTCATGTTTAGATGGAACTTTACAAATGCACTTAGACTAGGATAAGAAGGATTTGGAAAATTTTGGCCAGATTTAGGGGTTGAGTTCGTGACCTTGCTCGAGTCATTATTATTACTTGGGTATGAGTCATATACGACAAGGCTCTAACCTCTTCAACTTCATGAATCGACTGTACCACTCCTTAAGAATGCACCTATATGGTTTTAAGTTATTTGGAAGAATTGGGCGATATATGGATGACTCATACTATCAAATTGAATTGATTGGAATAGTGATAAAGGTAGATGGTTAAACTAACTTGGAACAACCTGAGATGGGTCCAGACAATTCAAGAGAAAGATAGGAAAACAACAGATAAAAGGAAATCTAGAAACTATCTAACTTTATGAGCTAGCCCTGATTCATGGCTATGACTCGGTCCGAGTCATAGGACTGTGTTGGCACAACATGCAACTTCTGGTGATGACTCTTTTTTGTATATAGACTTTTTTATAACTTGGTTTCTAGCTCAGTACCTATTAATTCTCTTATAAATATTAATATTTTGCAACTAGAAAAGGGACTATTCTGATCTTGTCTACTCTGGTATACTTCTCTTCTCCCTCAAACACTTTATAACATCTTGTAATTTAAGCTAATTATTTAGGATCTAAAGATATCCAGCCAGCAAAAACATAATAAAAGTTGACTGAAGTGGATGTACCTCAATGTCAACCGAACCACTATAAAAAAATTATGCCTACTTGGCTTTTATCCAATGTTTTCTTCTTTTTTATAATCTACACTTTCCATCTTTAGAAATGTTGCTTTCATGTTTGATTTTGGTGTTAATTCTATCTTTGAAGTTAACACAAGAAATCACAAAAATAAATATAAGCAGTAAGACTAAGTAAGGAGCTAAAGAAATGACACTAAGAGTTCTATATGGGCTCAAATTTCTTCTACATCTAGTTCATACAACTTTTTATTCTGATTTCTTTTTAAATATATTATTTGAATGGTAGTAAGAAAACTAGATTATATTCTGTATTTCCAAACAATAAGATACATCGCCCTGATTTTTGAACTTAAGATAAACTGACTTGATTTAATTAGGCAATATGTCCTCTATATTTAAACAAGATATAATATACCAACCTGATTTGAATGGGAATATGCATTATCATTTGATTTAGTCGAGCAACAAGCTTATCCAAACAAATAACAGTAGAAAGTTGTTGATCACTACACCATAAACAGCATTTCGCATTGGCTTTGAACCGTTGCGAAATATGGGGTTGCGAAAATTTTGCAACGACTATGAGCCGTTGCGAAATAAGAATTTAGCTGTTGCGAAATATTATTTTGCAATGGCTAAAGTCTGTTGCAAATTTAAGTTTTGCAATGGTTATAATCCGTTGCTAATTGGAAAACAAAATTCAAATTTTTTTTTTTTACTGATTTTTTCATATTTCTGTATCCCTTGATCCACCATTGATCTTTGGTTGATGTTTGCAGATCCAATTATAACATTCGAAAAGAAGAAAAATAATAATAATATGGAAATGATCACAAAATCCCATATTGCAATAGAACTCATACTATTGTCAATATCAGTACATACAATTTCAAACCTGATAATAATACCTTGCACAAATTCATTCACAAGTAGCTTCAGTCCATGTTTGAACTTCATCACTAGAAGCATAAAGCAGTTTTCTACCCAAAGATAGTGTGCAAAAAGCACTTTTCTACTCAACATCTACATTGTTTAATAATGTTCATTACTCTTATATAAACACAAGGAACATGTCTCTCATCATAACGACTAATTTTATCATAACACACCTTTCAATTATTAAACAAACATCAATAACATAAATAAGTATCCAAGACTTATAGCATAAATAAGTTGACATGTGGTGGCAAAAGTTGACATGTGGTGGCAGAGAAATAACAGGGATACATGTAAGGCTCACACATGAGCTGTATTATTTATATTTCTATGTATACCAAAGCAGAATACCATCTGTTCTCACCTTAAAAGAAAGTGCATGAATATTTGTTAATCAGTTAGTGGAAAACATGGAGCTTTAATCAAATTTAATTATATCAATAGAATATTCACACACTCCCTCTTGAATGGTAAGGTTATTTTTAAGAAACCACCAAATAACATTTTTAACAGCTTAAAAAGCATAGTAAACTTGTGCAACATTTACCATTTACTGATTTGAAGTACGCAAAGATAAAAGCATTTTGAGTTCTACAACATTTCACTATTCACATTGATTGATGAGATTCAATCGATTACAAGATGATGCACTTTCTAGCTTTTATTTGCATAAGAAAGAACTAGTAAAAGCAAAATGAACCAAGACAAAAGAAATATGTAGCTCCTCCTACAGCTTCATTCAATAGCCCAATCTTTACTCACAGTCCAATAAATATTTTCTAAAAGAAAAAAAGGGAAATTAAACTTGTTGAAATGATGAGAGCTTGAGCAGTTGGATTAAGGTTGTATCTTGCCCATGGCAGCATTCTAGCACTAGCCAACTGCATTATTCAAATGAGTTACCAAATTTTTTTTTGAATTCATAATAGGAAAAAAAAGAATACAGAGATGGTGAATAAATACATTGAATGAACTGCTATTCTAAGCAATCTGTAGTATTACTCTCAAGTAGTGGCTTTGGTTGGAGATCAATGAAATTGTTAGACTTGCTAGCAAGATGTGAAATGCTAACTCTTCCCTGCCTTACGATGTAATTAGCAACAGCCTTCATCTCCCCTGGAGATATGTATATGTATTTACCACGATCATCCATTACACCAGATAATCTACCTGTGTACATAACACAGGTAAAAAAATCATCTTAGCTTTCTTTGACTGATAAATTCTGTTATCCAAAATATATGAAAAAAATGTTAACAATGCTTTCCAAAAACGTATAACAAACAATGACAGGAACATGTGCACATACCCATGCTTTCCAAAGTTATTATTCAGTTGATGCAATCCTGTAAATACGAGTAATATGGTGGTTTAAACAGCACTTTCAAAAGGATAGTTGATCAATGGATCATACATGAAGCAGCACTACAAAGATAACACAAGGTTTTCCGCAGATACAATGAAAGATACATGCATCCTCATCTTGAACTCTGCGGCAAGCTCTTTTAGTGGAGCGCATTTTTGGACCTGTAACAAATAATATCAACATTAGTTATAACAGTATTGATCTGTTTTATAAAAATATACCAAGATATCAAATTATTTGATCTTAGCAAAGCGAAGTTATCACTATACCATGACATAAAAATAACAAATGTTCTCTGTAAAACTCCGCCATGTTCTGGTCATAACATGTTGTAATATAAAAATTCACATCAAATAAAATTAGAAGAAATAGTGTGTAATGTGGAAACATCAAAATATAGAGGGGGACTTGGCACGATCTACTACTGTCATGATCATTTACATAAACAGTTTAGGTTATTACTATTAATTCATCAATACTAATATTTGAATTCTAATTCTCTTACGGAACAACATTCTACTATCTACAGCATGTGCAATAAGATTATGAAACTTATATAGTAATCAAAACCATTGCAACATAGAGCAGTCGTTTTATAATATTATTCTTCAGGGACTTCTGACGAAATCCATTAGACGTTCCAAAATAGGTAAAAAAACAAATCTTACATGGTGAAACAGTTAAACAAGTCCCTATTTTTAAAAAAAATTCCATCATGAAAAACCTTCCAAAATCAATAGGTATACCATAAAATTCAATTCATTTCTCTCCTCACATGTTTAAACTGGATGTAAAAAGTGAAAAAAAAAACATATGATCAAATCTGTGAATATTCAATGCAGTTTTCTACAAAGGCATATTGTAAAAAATATTCATAGTTTTTCTGCAAATTAAAAAAAAGATCTAACTTTTTTATTTCATAAAGATTACAGCTCAAAATCTTTGCAGATTTTAACTTTCAGCTGTTGAAAATGAAAAATGAAATATTGCTAATAAAATTATAACAATAATATACATAGGTTGATTGAGATGAAGTTTAAAAGTAAGTGGAGGATCCTTATTTCCACTATCCTTTGAGCAGAGCAAAAAGGTGTTTAACAAAGACTATAATGATTATGAAAAAAGGGAGAAAATGAAATATAATTGTAGTAATGGAAGTACTTATTATACTGAATCTTGGTCATATCAATAAGAGTCTGGTAGACCAGGATATCTAATCCGTAGGCTCTGCAAAAGTCCCTATGCAAAGTAATCTCAGTTCGCTAAGAACAAAATGAACAAATATTCCGAGTAATACAGCATGCAAACTGAATAGTTCAGACATGAATGAAGATTCGGTTTACATAAACTTCAGTTATGTATGTTTTGAAGTGAGAGTGGCAGCTTGTTAATTAACTAATACCAATAGGGAAATTCATACGATACTTTAAAGAGCTAGTTCTTCCCCATCTGCAAAAAGATAAAAGGAGCAGCAGAATTAACAAAAAATACAACCAATGGACTGGGCAGTGGTTATAGAGACCATCAATGAATCTTTCAAATATAACTGGCAGCCACTTGTGTTGTCAATTTATATTGTTGGTGCGGAACCCTGCAGTGATTAGCATAACTAAAATGAATATATATAAAGCATGAGATTTTTATAATGGTTTGATGACTAACAGAAAAATAAAATAAAAATAATGGTATAAAACATCAATACATATTTAACATAGTTAATTTTATAAACTTAATCAAGTTTTCGAAAAGACGGTTAACTTTATTGGGTATATAGGAATGTACACTAGTAGTAATTAACAAAGATTTCATTATTTTAACACTTGAAATTAGTAAGGGAGATACACGTCCTCATATCATATTCCTCTGTTCTGGTGTGGTAATTCAATCAATTTATGTAGAATTAAACAAAATATTTCTTTCTACTTTATAATAATTTTTTTTTTTAAATTCTATGTTTTGGTTGGGTAGGCACATAAACATAGGGAAATATCATGGGTTTTAGGGGCTTTAAACTGAAAAAATGATATACGACCTATGAACCATTAACTGGAACTCATGAAGCATGCATAATGCAGAGACAAGTCTCAAATACTGCACCCTTACATGAAACCAGGACATTTGTTAGCAAGTGATTTATAACCGTACAGGCTGGTTAGTTTTTCAAACCTAACAACTAACCTCATGTGTCCTTTTACAACATCAACCAATTACATTTGAATTTTAATTTAAAATAAGGTAAAAATGTTACAACAACTAAATTAAGCTTTTGCCTCAATTAGCAATACTCATGGTTGACTTATGCATGGTTTTATAGGTATTTAGTATGCGTATGTTCGATAAACTATTGGATATACTATTGCATATGTAAAATCATTATAGAAAATCGTTATAGGTCTATTTGTATATTTACTCCTGTTTTATATCAGTAACTAATATAAGTATATGCAAAATCATTATAAAACATCCAATATATGTAGATATGTATGACATATGATTTTAGAGGACCACTTTAAGTGGATTGAAAATTGAAACTTTACCATGCTGCTTTAATGGAATCGTATGCAGATTTTGTGAAACATATTCACTTGCATCAAAATCTAATCTAACAATGTTTATTTACATCAAAATCTAATCTAACAATGTATTACCCTATGTACAAAATAAAAATTTTCCTTTAAAATCGTTTCATGTAGAAATATATTCATTTGTTTCCAATTATGTGCAAAGTAAGCTGAAACATCATATGAAAATAAGATCTTAACCCATCATCACTGGCAAAACAATATCCGTCACATCTGATTTTCATGTCTTTCACCATAATTCTTCTTTGCACTTAAAAGATTCCTACCACAGTATTTTTAAGTACTGATCTTATAAATTTTTGTAATTTTTTCCAATCTTTTTTTTCCAAAAAGAAGCATCCCTATAAGGCCTAGCCTATAACACTAATTAGTGCAAATCTCACAAATACCAAAAAAGAAGTTAATGACATAAACTAGCTAGTTGTTCTTCTTCATGAAGGATTCTCTCCTTTTCCAAGTGCTTTTTATATGCCACTTCAATCAATAGTTTTCCTCCTCTTTTCTATTCTCAATAATCAATTGTTTTTGCAAGCTTTTTTGCTTTGTTTCCTTTTCTAGACGCTCTGAGCTGAGTATGGGGTTTAAGATTTTATTGGCAACAAATGTGAATTTAAAATGCAATGTTGACTTTGCACAGAACATAATGAAAAGGGACACAGAACTGGCATAAGATAATTATGTTAAGCCCAAGAAAGTTCACTATATAGCAGTGTGTATGAAAAAACTTTTGACACAATTTTTAGCAACTACAAAATGTGGTTCACGTGCACTTTATAACTCTGATGAGATCAAAAATAGCCAACTTCATATGCAACGAGTTAATCATAGGTTGCATTCTGTCCTACGCAGGAAAAAAATATATTTCTTTAATGTACACGTGAACTTTCGTTTTGCAATCGCTGCAAGAAATAACTTGTGAAACTGCTCTTCATGAAAACTTCTTCTCGCATGTCATCTCACGTGACTGTTTTCTTCCAAGTCCAGAACATGTATGTCAGTGAACAGTCTAATGAATAGCATAAGATGACGGTCCTTAAATTAATGGAGAAACAAAATTTACCAATCAAATTAGTAATATGGCTCAACTCCTATATTTATTCATTCAACACAAGAACTTTTTCCAATAGATGAGATAATAAAGGTACAGTCTCAGCAATTTCTTCATTATTTACTTTAGCATTGATTAACAAATAGAAATACAGTAGCTAACATTAATAAAGAGGAGTTGTATCGGAATTCCATACCTTCAATTGATCGAGATTAGGGTCTTCGATAGAAATTGGATCTGGAATGAATCGGACTGAAACCACAGTCGCTCTTAGGATCTGGAATGAATGGAATTGAAACTTGATCTGCAATGAATCGAGATTAGGATCTTCCATAATCGCTCTTAGGATTTTAGCTTTTCTTTGGGAGACGGTGTGTAATCAGAATGAGATAGCGTACTGGTTTGAGGAAGGGGTTAGGGAATATCTATTAGATTTAGAATGGATTAAGGCCGTTGTGGAAGATAAGATGTAGGTAACCAAAGATCTAAGCAGCTTTGCAATGGCCTAAAGCCGTTGCAAATTTGCAACGACTCAAAGTGTAACAACCCGGAAATTCTGGGCCAGTTTAAAATTTTTATTTTGGAAATTTTGGCGAATTTTGATTATTTTAAATAATATCGACGAAAATTTATTTTGAATATAATTCGAACGTATATATTTATACGCGTCGTCGTTAGAATATAAATATTTATATATAATTATAAATAGAATTGAAAATGGCGCGGTAGTTCGATAATTCGATTTCAAACTTCAATTGAATGTACCGGGTGCAAAATAATCCGGATTTTAGTGAAACCAAAAATGATAGGATCTAATTGATAATATCTTTCTATCGAATTCGAAAAATCGAAATTTCATAGCGGGAATCAAAAGATATGTCCAGTTGAAAATTCTGAATAGTCGCTATGGAATTCAGGCCCTTAAAAATGGACATTTTGCAAACGACCTCGGATTTCGACGAAACTAGTTTTGTTGGGTCCGGGATGTAAAGTTATTGCTAGGTTTCAAGTTTCATAATTTTTCGAATCAATATGTGAGCATGGCAAAGGAAAACGCGTTTGACCAGTTTCAGTTGATTTCAATCGACTGGAAAATGGCCATTTTTCCAACGGTCTCAGAATTCGACGAAACTAGTTTTGTTAGGACCGTATCGTCAATACGAAGCTAGAAAATATTTTTCTGGAATTTTTCTAGTTAGTATGTGACCCCGGTAATTTGAAATGTACGTTTAAAATTCAAAATAGTGATTTAAATGTAAATTTAACGAAAACTGATCAAAACGTTCGAATCAACTTGCGATACATATCCCATTGTGTTCAGAATGGGGGTGAAACGCTATGGACGACAGGCGGTGGGCCTCGTTTCGAGGTCGTATATATAAAAGTCAACTTTTAGAAATTAAATAATATAAAAAAAAAACCCTCCTCCTTAAAATCGCTCTGCCCCCCCCCCCTTCTCAATTATAAATCGATACAGAAAGAAATAGAAAAAAAAAACGTAGAAGCGGGGAGGAGCCGCCGCCCTCCCCGAGACCACCGCGCCTCCAGGAGGGAGCAACGCACCGCACCGCTTCAGGCGTAGCCCCCCCCCCCCCTCTCGCGACCCCCCCCCCTCAAGCGGCGGCGCCGCGACGCAAACCGAGCCCCCCCTCGAAGAAACTGACGCAACCACTCCCCGCCTCCCACCTGAAGACCGACGCCCCTCAGAAACCCCCCCCCCCCCTCTTCAAAACACTGTAAGTATTTTAATGTATTTTATTTTTATTTTAATTTCGATTTTAGGTTTAAAACTGATTTTGTTTTAAAAGTTAAAACTGATTTTAAAAGCATTTTAAAAACTGAATTTTTGTAAAGTATAAAAACTGAGTTTTTATGTTTTGAACTTCGAAAGAAAAATGAGTTTTTATGTTTTGAACTTCGAAAGAAAAATATAGTTTTTACGTTTTGAACTTCGAAAGAAAATAGAATTTTTATATTGAACTTTGAAATAAAAATTCGATTTTTATATATTGAACTTTGAAATAAAAATTCGATTTTTATATATTGAACTTCGAACTAAAAATTCGATTTTTATATATTGAACTTTGAAAAAAAATTCGATTTTTATATATTGAACTTTGAAATAAAAAATTCGATTTTTATATATTGAACTTTGAAAAAAAATTCGATTTTTATATATTGAACTTTGAAATAAAAATTCGATTTTTATATATTGAACTTCGAACTAAAAATTTGATTTTTATATATTGAACTTTGAATAAAAATTCGATTTTTATATATTGAACTTCGAACTAAAAATTCGATTTTTATATATTGAACTTTGAATAAAAATTCGATTTTTATATATTGAACTTCGAACTAAAAATTCGATTTTTATATATTGAACTTCGAACTAAAAATTCGATTTTTATATATTGAATAGCGAAGTCAAAATTCGATTTTTATATATTGAATAGCGAAGTCAAAATTCGATTTTTATATATTGAATAGCATAGTAAAAATTCGATTTTTACATATGTAGTGGCTACGGGCAACGAAGATGCGATAGCGATGAAGATTTCTATCAATGAAGTGCCGTGGAGCTAGGATAGCTATATGTGAGAACTTCTCACTCAAATTCTATTTTTCTAGCTATATATATATATACTAGGATGCAGACGGTGCTTATTAGAAGCACCCGACACCCGTCCACATACCATGGACTTGTTTGTTTGGTTGTGTAGTTGGTTAGCTTATTCGATTTGGATTTGATTGATTGGTTGAACTGGAAATTGATTAAAATTGATATGTGAATGGCGTGGGCCTTCACTAGACCGGGGATAAGGCTAGGCCTCGTCCCGTTTCTAGTATCGTGCCGTTATGCCGCCGAAATTTTCTAAAATATGTTAGAAAAATAAAAATATCATTTTATTTAAAGAATGAATTGAATAGATATTCATATGTTGAAATAAAATGTTTTGTCGTTAAAAATATAATTTTTAACGTGAATGTAAATAAATAAATATTCATTTACAAACCGGACGGTTTGTTTATGTACACCTATTTGAAGGACATTGATTGGGTCGATAAATTTTACACATCGCCCAATTGCACAAATAAAATATTTGTTTGATGGTTTGAAAACCCCACACGGGTGTTGGGATGAAATATGAATTTCACTCATCCTGATTGATTAAATATGTCGATCGATTGATTGACAGGCTGTTATAAGCGTTAGATATCTATATTTGATGCTTATACAGTGTAGTGCACTTTGGTTGATGGTTGATTATTTTCCAATGTAATTATATACATGTGTTGTATGAAAATCCATATAATTAATTTTATATGGTAATTGATTGGGCCTCATTCCAGTTTTAAAATAAAAATATGTGAAAAAGAAATATTTGAAATAGAATATTTGAAAATAGAAATCTATGAAGCCGTGTTGATTAGATTGACGCCATTTTGACGAAAACGATTTCGAAATAAATTGAATTGAAAACGAATTCAAAATGAATTGAATTGAAAACGATTTCGAAATGAATTGAATTGAAAACTATTTCGAAATAAATTGAATTGAAAACGAATTCAAAATGAATTGAATTGAAAACGAATTCAAAATGAATTGAATTGAAAACGAATTCAAAGTGAATTGAATTGAAAACGATTTCGAAATGAATTGAATTGAAAACGATTTTGAAATAAATTGAATTGAAAACGAATTCAAAATGAATTGAATTGAAAACGAATTCAAAATGAATTGAATTGAAAACGATTTCGAAATGAATTGAATTGAAAACGATTTCGAAATAAATTGAATTGAAAACGAATTCAAAATGAATTGAATTGAAAACGATTTCGAAATGAATTGAATTGAAAACGATTTCGAAATAAATTGAATTGAAAACGAATTCGAATTGAATTGAAATTTGAATTGAAATTTGAATTGAATATAAGTGAATTTTAAAACGAATTTATAAAGAAGAATTCAATTTTGATTTGAATTGAAATGGAAGTTGAAATTGCTTTTGAAACGAATTTAAAACCATTTATATAATTCGTTTTAAATAGCAATCGACGAAGTATATATTATATATATTATATATATAATATAATGGCCTGAATAGAACGCGCCGCGCCGCGGCAGTTCGTGAATTTCGACCATTTATTTCAAACGGACATTACGGGAGATCCGACTGTCGGATTCTCCTAAAACCGGAACCGTTGGGTTCGTATCGAAAAGAGCTTTCTAACGAATATTAGAAATTTGAAATCTAACGGTTGGATTTGGAATTATGTCCAAATCAAATTTGAAAAAGGTCGCTGTAAGTGCAGTTCGATGGCCATTGATGGAAATCGACTGTACGGGCCTTGATAAAATTATTAAAAATAGTAATAATTTGTGTAAAATCATAAGAAATGATTTAGAAAGAATTGGGATGAAAAACTCCCTATTTGAAAAGATAAAAATAGATTTTTATCGAAATGAACTAGTTTTGAACTAGAATTATAATTCTATTTATTTTTAAATAAATAAATTGAATTTGAAAAGGGTTTTGAAAATAACCAAAATTTCCAATGATTGCATTGGAGTGGATTTGAATCGAAATTGTCTTCGGAATATTTCGATGTTGGAATTTGTGATTATACGGATGTTGTTACGGAAATTTGAAAGATATATATTTATATCGTTATTTCCAATACGACATTTGTTAATCGTAGAATTTGATATTGAATATAAGCCGATATATTTTCTATTCAGAGCCTTATATTGAATATCAAATGGGATTTGGGTTTGTCGTGAATGGTGTCTTCACTAACACTGTTCTTGAACCCAGTTGAGAAAAGATTAAATCTTTTTATTTAGATTTAATGAAGTGTACCAATTAAATAATATTTAATTGGAATTGAATTGATATTGATTTTTGGGTTTATCGTGAACAGTGTTTTAAATAACACTTGTTCTTTAACCCGATAATTAATGAATGTGATTTGGGTTTGTCGTGAATGGTGTCTTCACTAACACTGTTCTTGAACCCAGTTGAGAAAAGATTAAATCTTTTTATTTAGATTTAATGAAGTGTACCAATTAAATAATATTTAATTGGAATTGAATTGATATTGATTTTTGGGTTTATCGTGAACAGTGTTTTAAATAACACTTGTTCTTTAACCCGATAATTAATGAATGTGATTTCGGTTTGTCGTGAATGGTGTCTTCACTAACACTGTTCTTGAACCCGGTTGAGAAAAGATTAAATCTTTTTATTTAGATTTAATGAAGTGTACCAATTAAATAGTATTTAATTGGAATTGAATGGATATTGATTTTTGGGTTTATCGTGAACAGTGTTTTAAATAACACTTGTTCTTTAACCCGATAATTAATGGGATGTGACTTTGGGTTTATCGTGAACCGTGTTTTTAAATGACACTGATTCTTTAACCCAGTCAAAGATTAAAACTAAGTGGAGTTTTAATGAATCTTTAATTAGATTGAAATGATCGAAATGGAGTATCACCAGTTTTGCTCCAGGCGATAGTTAAATCTTTAATTAGATTTGAACGTGAAATGGTAATTGAATTTACCGATAACACTGTGGTGTTAGATATGAAGTATTACCAGTCTTACTTCATGGGATGAATAGGTTGGGATTGGGAAATTAAAACAAATGATTACTTCGGTAAGGTTCGCTAATCCCGACTAGTTTGAATTGATATTCAAAAATGGATTAAAGAATAAATTCAAGGAATTTATCTTTGATAAAATCAATGGGAATCTTTCCCTATGAATGTGAAATTTAGAAACTAACTGTCGGTTGGCCAAGCAGAATGGTTTTCTGGATATTGATCTGATGTTGGTTTCGGCCTTCGGGGTTAATATTTGGGGATTTATTCTCTTGATTAATTTACGGTTAGTGACTAATGAATTGGAATGAGGCGTATGTTGTGTTTGTGTAACACTTTTATAATATATACGCGAGTTATTCGGAAAGACCGGGTTTATCCCATTCTGAATAACTGATACGACGATAAGTCGAAGATGAAGACGATGGTCGAAGACCGGAGGTCTTCACGTCGTTTGGGTGATAACTGATGATCTTGATTGGGCTGTACACCCAAGAAGATGGAAACAGTTAGTGATCGTCCAGACGTACTTGGAGATCGATGGATATGCGGGGTACTAGGTGCCTCCGGTTTCGTTCAGACCCAGGACAGACTTGTAAATGGACTGTGTGTCTGACATCGGATTTCATTCTGTGTGACTGATATCGGTTGCATAGGATGGTTTGCCTGTGTGGCATGCTAAGATGCAAATGATCAAGGCTTCTGCTGAAAAGCAAAGTCTTGTGGTGATGATCAAAGCAAGGCCTTTGTGGCGTAGCTTTTTGTAACGTTTACCTCGCGTGTTTCACACCAGGTATGAACCAAAAACGGGAGACGGACCTCAGGGAGGACTTGCGTTTCTTTCTAGCTAGAAGTGGCGTCAGTGGTTTTACACGCCCTGACGAGTTTGACTTATGTGGTTGTTGCTGTTGCGAGGCGCCTCGGATTGATCGGTCGTTCTCGAACCGATGGAGTCATTTAGTGGCTCATTTACGCCCCAAAGGGCGGAGAGACGTAGTGTTCAGGCATAATAATCCACATCGGTGGACCGGCCCTGACGATCTAAAGGGTTGATGCGTTCTGATCCTGAGACATGGGCTAGATTGTCTCGAATCGGTTGAGGACTATCTTTTGCCTCGGTTCATAGACGGAAATCCAATTTCCAAATACGTGACATGTGCGGTTTTAATTGTAATCCTATTTATGGCGACATAGTGGGATGGGGCGCTTATGCCGCCTATGATTAATACTTATGATTTGAAGTTGTTTTATACACTATGCACTTATAATAGTATCAAATGATTTGTTTTAAATGTATCAAGCATTCTTTGGCTGTTATAAGGGAAAACCCTATCCCCCGGCTTGCGTTGCATTGTGTGATAGGACCTGGGTCTTATAACAGCTTCATTTTTCTTTATTTAGCATTGCGCTGTTTGTTTTATGCACTGGTATTCTTGGGAGGAAACCCGTTCCGTGTTATACGGCGTGGTCCCTTGATTTACCTAATGATTAAAAATAAAGAATAACTGTTTTAGTTCTCACACCAGTCCCATGACTGACCTGGAGTTTATTGTTTTAACCTAAACTCTGGGTGCCCCTATTTTGACACGGGCAGCTAGTAGTTTTGGTTTTGCAGATTTATATTCACAGGATCCTGGTTTACAGCTGGAACGATATCCGGAAAGCTTTGTATCCGTATATCTAATTCTAGTTGTGTATTGTATTATTTTCCGCTGCGATGTATTTAAATGTAATTTAAATCTCTGATATTTCTGTGTAATATTCTTTTTTTTTCTCTGTATATTCTTGTAATCTGATGCATTGTTGTAATATACAGTGAAATGTTCTTCTGTATGCGTTCTGTTGTGGTTTGTTCTCGAACTATCCGACGCTTTCCTTTACGGGGAAGTTGCGGGTCGTCACAGTTGGTATCAGAGCTTTGGTTTACAAAGCTCAGAGAACAAGACACATTAGAAACATACGAAAGAATTCATCAGATATTGGATTAGTAATATCCAATTAGAATGACTCGTTAGAGATGGGATCAGTAGTATCCTAGAACGAGTGTGAAGAGTATATTTTTAAAGTGAAAACAAATTTTGTTTTGAAAAATTAAATCAAATATTCGTATTTGATTATTTATTTATATTGATGTGGACAATCCAGTATATATAGATTTTGCGTATACGTCTGATCCGCGTGTATTCGAAGTTTTAATATATTGGATAGATATAGAACCACACTCTAGTCACCCGGGGATGATCCTGATGATGGTGCATCATCATCAGCATTTATATTCGAGTGTCGAAGGGGTGATTTTCTATATATTTCCATTAGACTGGTGTGAGAACCAAATCTTATATAGCTAGAATACCTTGTTGTGATTTGGCATCAAAAACATGATTTTTGTATATGTATCAAAATTATCAATTTGAAACTCTAATTCACTAATTGATTGATGTTTGTGTTGTTTGTTTAATTGTTTGCTAATTTTGAACCATTATGCCTAATTGAATCAAACATTGAATTGTATTGAAATTTGGTCGCGTTTGCTTGCATATAAGTACTTACCTTGAACAGGTCATAGCAAGGAGGCTAGAGCCAGAGAATAAAATTTGTTTGCCCGACAAATAGGTACATGTTTACTACATAATTTCCTGTTTTGTTTGGGTGATGATGATTTTGTGAGCCTATTGGCTAGCCGCTTGGCTTTTTCTTTTTCTTTTTGAGATCTGAAGGACCGGGGAAGCTATTTGAAATTCCCCGATGCTCCCGGTGCAGGGGAGGTTATGGCGAAATTTTTCAAAAATTTAGGGTGTTAGCCAAATTTTTGAAATTTTGAAAATTCTCAGAAACTGAAAAGTTGGAGGATGAAAGCCTGATCGAACGTAGAGTTGAATAATCAAACCACTTTCGACTTTGTTCCTTTTCGGGGACGAAAAGTTTTAAGTGGGGGAGATTGTAACAACCCGGAAATTCTGGGCCAGTTTAAAATTTTTATTTTGGAAATTTTGGCGAATTTTGATTATTTAAAATGAATTATTTTAAATAATATCGACGAAAATTTATTTTGAATATAATTCGAACGTATATATTTATACGCGTCGTCGTTAGAATATAAATATTTATATATAATTATAAATAGAATTGAAAATGGCGCGGTAGTTCGATAATTCGATTTCAAACTTCAATTGAATGTACCGGGTGCAAAATAATCCGGATTTTAGTGAAACCAAAAATGATAGGATCTAATTGATAATATCTTTCTATCGAATTCGAAAAATCGAAATTTCATAGCGGGAATCAAAAGATATGTCCAGTTGAAAATTCTGAATAGTCGCTATGGAATTCAGGCCCTTAAAAATGGACATTTTGCAAACGACCTCGGATTTCGACGAAACTAGTTTTGTTGGGTCCGGGATGTAAAGTTCTTGCTAGGTTTCAAGTTTCATAATTTTTCGAATCAATATGTGAGCGTGGCAAAGGAAAACGCGTTTGACCAGTTTCAGTTGATTTCAATCGACTGGAAAATGGCCATTTTTCCAACGGTCTCAGAATTCGACGAAACTAGTTTTGTTAGGACCGTATCGTCAATACGAAGCTAGAAAATATTTTTCTGGAATTTTTCTAGTTAGTATGTGACCCCGGTAATTTGAAATGTACGTTTAAAATTCAAAATAGTGATTTAAATGTAAATTTAACGAAAACTGATCAAAACGTTCGAATCAACTTGCGATACATATCCCATTGTGTTCAGAATGGGGGTGAAACGCTATGGACGACAGGCGGTGGGCCTCGTTTCGAGGTCGTATATATAAAAGTCAACTTTTAGAAATTAAATAATATAAAAAAAAAAAAAACCCCCTCCTCCTTAAAATCGCTCTGCCCCCCCCCCCCCCCTTCTCAATTATAAATCGATACAGAAAGAAATAGAAAAAAAAAACGTAGAAGCGGGGAGGAGCCGCCGCCCTCCCCGAGACCACCGCGCCTCCAGGAGGGAGCAACGCACCGCACCGCTTCAGGCGTAGCCCCCCCCTCTCGCGACCCCCCCCCCCCTCAAGCGGCGGCGCCGCGACGCAAACCGAGCCCCCCCTCGAAGAAACTGACGCAACCACTCCCCGCCTCCCACCTGAAGACCGACGCCCCTCAGAAACCCCCCCCCCCCCTCTTCAAAACACTGTAAGTATTTTAATGTATTTTATTTTTATTTTAATTTCGATTTTAGGTTTAAAACTGATTTTGTTTTAAAAGTTAAAACTGATTTTAAAAGCATTTTAAAAACTGAATTTTTGTAAAGTATAAAAACTGAGTTTTTATGTTTTGAACTTCGAAAGAAAAATGAGTTTTTATGTTTTGAACTTCGAAAGAAAAATATAGTTTTTACGTTTTGAACTTCGAAAGAAAATAGAATTTTTATATTGAACTTTGAAATAAAAATTCGATTTTTATATATTGAACTTTGAAATAAAAATTCGATTTTTATATATTGAACTTCGAACTAAAAATTCGATTTTTATATATTGAACTTTGAAAAAAAATTCGATTTTTATATATTGAACTTTGAAATAAAAAATTCGATTTTTATATATTGAACTTTGAAAAAAAATTCGATTTTTATATATTGAACTTTGAAATAAAAATTCGATTTTTATATATTGAACTTCGAACTAAAAATTCGATTTTTATATATTGAACTTTGAATAAAAATTCGATTTTTATATATTGAACTTCGAACTAAAAATTCGATTTTTATATATTGAACTTTGAATAAAAATTCGCTTTTTATATATTGAACTTCGAACTAAAAATTCGATTTTTATATATTGAACTTCGAACTAAAAATTCGATTTTTATATATTGAATAGCGAAGTCAAAATTCGATTTTTATATATTGAATAGCGAAGTCAAAATTCGATTTTTATATATTGAATAGCATAGTAAAAATTCGATTTTTACATTTGTAGTGGCTACGGGCAACGAAGATGCGATAGCGATGAAGATTTCTATCAATGAAGTGCCGTGGAGCTAGGATAGCTATATGTGAGAACTTCTCACTCAAATTCTATTTTTCTAGCTATATATATATATACTAGGATGCAGACGGTGCTTATTAGAAGCACCCGACACCCGTCCACATACCATGGACTTGTTTGTTTGGTTGTGTAGTTGGTTAGCTTATTCGATTTGGATTTGATTGATTGGTTGAATTGGAAATTGATTAAAATTGATATGTGAATGGCGTGGGCCTTCACTAGACCGGGGATAAGGCTAGGCCTCGTCCCGTTTCTAGTATCGTGCCGTTATGCCGCCGAAATTTTCTAAAATATGTTAGAAAAATAAAAATATCATTTTATTTAAAGAATGAATTGAATAGATATTCATATGTTGAAATAAAATGTTTTGTCGTTAAAAATATAATTTTTAACGTGAATGTAAATAAATAAATATTCATTTACAAACCGGACGGTTTGTTTATGTACACCTATTTGAAGGACATTGATTGGGTCGATAAATTTTACACATCGCCCAATTGCACAAATAAAATATTTGTTTGATGGTTTGAAAACCCCACACGGGTGTTGGGATGAAATATGAATTTCACTCATCCTGATTGATTAAATATGTCGATCGATTGATTGACAGGCTGTTATAAGCGTTAGATATCTATATTTGATGCTTATACAGTGTAGTGCACTTTGGTTGATGGTTGATTATTTTTCAATGTAATTATATACATGTGTTGTATGAAAATCCATATAATTAATTTTATATGGTAATTGATTGGGCCTCATTCCAGTTTTAAAATAAAAATATGTGAAAAAGAAATATTTGAAATAGAATATTTGAAAATAGAAATCTATGAAGCCGTGTTGATTAGATTGACGCCATTTTGACGAAAACGATTTCGAAATAAATTGAATTGAAAACGAATTCAAAACGAATTGAATTGAAAACGATTTCGAAATGAATTGAATTGAAAACGATTTCGAAATAAATTGAATTGAAAACGAATTCAAAATGAATTGAATTGAAAACGAATTCAAAATGAATTGAATTGAAAACGAATTCAAAGTGAATTGAATTGAAAACGATTTCGAAATGAATTGAATTGAAAACGATTTCGAAATAAATTGAATTGAAAACGAATTCAAAATGAATTGAATTGAAAACGAATTCAAAATGAATTGAATTGAAAACGATTTCGAAATGAATTGAATTGAAAACGATTTCGAAATAAATTGAATTGAAAACGAATTCAAAATGAATTGAATTGAAAACGATTTCGAAATGAATTGAATTGAAAACGATTTCGAAATAAATTGAATTGAAAACGAATTCGAATTGAATTGAAATTTGAATTGAATATAAGTGAATTTTAAAACGAATTTATAAAGAAGAATTCAATTTTGATTTGAATTGAAATGGAAGTTGAAATTGCTTTTGAAACGAATTTAAAACCATTTATATAATTCGTTTTAAATAGCAATCGACGAAGTATATATTATATATATTATATATATAATATAATGGCCTGAATAGAACGCGCCGCGCCGCGGCAGTTCGTGAATTTCGACCATTTATTTCAAACGGACATTACGGGAGATCCGACCGTCGGATTCTCCTAAAACCGGAACCGTTGGGTTCGTATCGAAAATAGCTTTCTAACGAATATTAGAAATTTGAAATCTAACGGTTGGATTTGGAATTATGTCCAAATCAAATTTGAAAAAGGTCGCTGTAAGTGCAGTTCGATGGCCATTGATGGAAATCGACTGTACGGGCCTTGATAAAATTATTAAAAATAGTAATAATTTGTGTAAAATCATAAGAAATGATTTAGAAAGAATTGGGATGAAAAACTCCCTATTTGAAAAGATAAAAATAGATTTTTATCGAAATGAACTAGTTTTGAACTAGAATTATAATTCTATTTATTTTTAAATAAATAAATTGAATTTGAAAAGGGTTTTGAAAATAACCAAAATTTCCAATGATTGCATTGGAGTGGATTTGAATCGAAATTGTCTTCGGAATATTTCGATGTTGGAATTTGTGATTATACGGATGTTGTTACGGAAATTTGAAAGATATATATTTATATCGTTATTTCCAATACGACATTTGTTAATCGTAGAATTTGATATTGAATATAAGCCGATATATTTTCTATTCAGAGCCTTATATTGAATATCAAATGGGATTTGGGTTTGTCGTGAATGGTGTCTTCACTAACACTGTTCTTGAACCCAGTTGAGAAAAGATTAAATCTTTTTATTTAGATTTAATGAAGTGTACCAATTAAATAATATTTAATTGGAATTGAATTGATATTGATTTTTGGGTTTATCGTGAACAGTGTTTTAAATAACACTTGTTCTTTAACCCGATAATTAATGAATGTGATTTGGGTTTGTCGTGAATGGTGTCTTCACTAACACTGTTCTTGAACCCAGTTGAGAAAAGATTAAATCTTTTTATTTAGATTTAATGAAGTGTACCAATTAAATAATATTTAATTGGAATTGAATTGATATTGATTTTTGGGTTTATCGTGAACAGTGTTTTAAATAACACTTGTTCTTTAACCCGATAATTAATGAATGTGATTTGGGTTTGTCGTGAATGGTGTCTTCACTAACACTGTTCTTGAACCCTGTTGAGAAAAGATTAAATCTTTTTATTTAGATTTAATGAAGTGTACCAATTAAATAGTATTTAATTGGAATTGAATGGATATTGATTTTTGGGTTTATCGTGAACAGTGTTTTAAATAACACTTGTTCTTTAACCCGATAATTAATGGGATGTGACTTTGGGTTTATCGTGAACCGTGTTTTTAAATGACACTGATTCTTTAACCCAGTCAAAGATTAAAACTAAGTGGAGTTTTAATGAATCTTTAATTAGATTGAAATGATCGAAATGGAGTATCACCAGTTTTGCTCCAGGCGATAGTTAAATCTTTAATTAGATTTGAACGTGAAATGGTAATTGAATTTACCGATAACACTGTGGTGTTAGATATGAAGTATTACCAGTCTTACTTCATGGGATGAATAGGTTGGGATTGGGAAATTAAAACAAATGATTACTTCGGTAAGGTTCGCTAATCCCGACTAGTTTGAATTGATATTCAAAAATGGATTAAAGAATAAATTCAAGGAATTTATCTTTGATAAAATCAATGGGAATCTTTCCCTATGAATGTGAAATTTAGAAACTAACTGTCGGTTGGCCAAGCAGAATGGTTTTCTGGATATTGATCTGATGTTGGTTTCGGCCTTCGGGGTTAATATTTGGGGATTTATTCTCTTGATTAATTTACGGTTAGTGACTAATGAATTGGAATGAGGCGTATGTTGTGTTTGTGTAACACTTTTATAATATATACGCGAGTTATTCGGAAAGACCGGGTTTATCCCATTCTGAATAACTGATACGACGATAAGTCGAAGATGAAGACGATGGTCGAAGACCGGAGGTCTTCACGTCGTTTGGGTGATAACTGATGATCTTGATTGGGCTGTACACCCAAGAAGATGGAAACAGTTAGTGATCGTCCAGACGTACTTGGAGATCGATGGATATGCGGGGTACTAGGTGCCTCCGGTTTCGTTCAGACCCAGGACGGACTTGTAAATGGACTGTGTGTCTGACATCGGATTTCATTCTGTGTGACTGATATCGGTTGCATAGGATGGTTTGCCTGTGTGGCATGCTAAGATGCAAATGATCAAGGCTTCTGCTGAAAAGCAAAGTCTTGTGGTGATGATCAAAGCAAGGCCTTTGTGGCGTAGCTTTGTGTAACGTTTACCTCGCGTGTTTCACACCAGGTATGAACCAAAAACGGGAGACGGACCTCAGGGAGGGCTTGCGTTTCTTTCTAGCTAGAAGTGGCGTCAGTGGTTTTACACACCCTGACGAGTTTGACTTATGTGGTTGTTGCTGTTGCGAGGCGCCTCGGATTGATCGGTCGTTCTCGAACCGATGGAGTCATTTAGTGGCTCATTTACGCCCCAAAGGGCGGAGAGACGTAGTGTTCAGGCATAATAATCCACATCGGTGGACCGGCCCTGACGATCTAAAGGGTTGATGCGTTCTGATCCTGAGACATGGGCTAGATTGTCTCGAATCGGTTGAGGACTATCTTTTGCCTCGGTTCATAGACGGAAATCCAATTTCCAAATACGTGACATGTGCGGTTTTAATTGTAATCCTATTTATGGCGACATAGTGGGATGGGGCGCTTATGCCGCCTATGATTGATACTTATGATTTGAAGTTGTTTTATACACTATGCACTTATAATAGTATCAAATGATTTGTTTTAAACGTATCAAGCATTCTTTGGCTGTTATAAGGGAAAACCCTATCCCCCGGCTTGCGTTGCATTGTGTGATAGGACCTGGGTCTTATAACAGCTTCATTTTTCTTTATTTAGCATTGCGCTGTTTGTTTTATGCACTGGTATTCTTGGGAGGAAACCCGTTCCGTGTTATACGGCGTGGTCCCTTGATTTACCTAATGATTAAAAATAAAGAATAACTGTTTTAGTTCTCACACCAGTCCCATGACTGAACTGGAGTTTATTGTTTTAACCTAAACTCTGGGTGCCCCTATTTTGACACGGGCAGCTAGTAGTTTTGGTTTTGCAGATTTATATTCACAGGATCCTGGTTTACAGCTGGAACGATATCCGGAAAGCTTTGTATCCGTATATCTAATTCTAGTTGTGTATTGTATTATTTTCCGCTGCGATGTATTTAAATGTAATTTAAATCTCTGATATTTCTGTGTAATATTCTTTTTTTTTCTCTGTATATTCTTGTAATCTGATGCATTGTTGTAATATACAGTGAAATGTTCTTCTGTATGCGTTCTGTTGTGGTTTGTTCTCGAACTATCCGACGCTTTCCTTTACGGGGAAGTTGCGGGTCTTCACACAAAGCCATTGCAAATCTTCCTCATCAGGGGATTGCGAAATTGCTAATATGGTGTAGTGGATTTTTAAGCACAAAGAGTTGTACTTAGGATACAATATATCATATAGCACTTTTGACAACAATTTGATCTATGAAAGAGAGTGTAATTTTAAATAATTGAGTAATATGTAGGAGGCAAAGTATAATTCGAATATGAGAGCATAAGCGGTGAGTGTTAAGAATAAGAAGATGACAGAGAAGTTAAGTAGAAAATTAATTTTCTAAACCATTATACAATTAAAATTTTCTAAAATTAGGAAGATTCTTTTTACTAGTTCAAACCTATGTAGATAATGCCATGCAAAATTCCCACTATAGCCCATAGCACTCCTCAACCGTTATGCAATTTGTTTGACCCAAAATTGGCGCAAACACACAAAGTAAAGAATTTATATAGAAGTAGATGAAGAAATGTAAAATGAAATTGAGGAGAAAAAAACAATCACACGCGATTTGTAGTGGTTCAGTGTTAACGAGCCTACGTCCACTTGATAATTTCTTGATTTACTAAAAAATTACAAATACAATGCTTACAATCTTCAAACACTCGAAATGCAACACTTTAACTCTCGAATTACAATGGTGGAATCCAAAGATAACTTGGATGATTGTTTTTGAGACGATGCATGAGCAATAAAATTGCCAAAAGTCCTTGAATTGTCCTTAAAATGCTGTATTTATAGGCCCGATTATTGCTGAGTTCGGCACACACATGTGGCCTTCGAACCAAATCTGTCGGAGAGCAGTGAAGGCAGTTGTTACACAACAGTTACAGCCACTTTCCAGGAAGTTGGTGGGTCGGCTCGAGACGTGTCAGTTCGAGGATTGAAACATGGTGCAAGATTCGAGGTAGCAGAAGCTAGTGGGAGGCGTGGTGGAAGTTGTAATCACTTTTCCTCGGATCGAATAACAATGGGATCGAACTGTTCGATTAGCGTTTTGTTCGAACTGAGCCCCTTCGATCCCAGGGCCAGATTCCACTCGATCCGAAGCTGGGGAGTTGTGTAAACCATATCCTTCGACTCGGGATTCTTTGAGCAGAGGGTAAATCTTTAGCAAGGCATGATTTGGCGGTTTAAAGCTCTTAACAGTGAATATCTGAACCTCCGACGACATTGACAAAAGACAGGTCATTGCTTTGTCCACCAAAGTACATTGTATTGCAGATGGGATGTGCTTTAAATTCGTTGAATTGTTTTGCTTTGGAAAGTCATCCTTTCTCAGGAGTGTAATGATGAATGGCTGTGTCTGTTCGTAAAGTCGTGATCACGATTTTTCATGCTATGTATAAATATAAAATCATATCCAGAGTTGCATTCATTATTACTCAACAAGCCAAAGTCTCCGAAAGGAGTAGTCGCAACAAACAGGTAAATCGTTCAAAGCTTATCGAGTCAAAAGGTCGAATTTACCCTTTTTGAGTTATGTTAAGTTGTTGGGTCCACATGAGTTAGTTATATCAACAAGTTGTTAAGAGTTTGAAGTGGGAGGAGAAAGCGTTTCTAATCCCCTTTGTTTTCTTACTCAGATCGAGGCTCATGCATGGTATCGGCTCAAAATAGTCGAACCGAGCTCGGATCGAGCAGTTTGATCCAAGGTAGGTTAGAGTATTCGAATTGAATTATTGGCATGTGAAACTATCAACACGTCTTTCCGACGAAGCAAAATAGTCGTTTCCCTTCACTATATATAAGTTAGCCCACTCTTTTGTTTTTATTCTTTACTTTCTTTCTCCATTGCCAGTAATTTCGAGTCGAAAAGCCCTAAATCCCAATTTGATTTAATACTCTTCAACATTGAATTCTAATTAAAGGTGGGTTTAAATTCGTGTAATTCGTATTTTCGTTCGTTAATCTATGTGAATTATGCTTCTCATTCATGTCGGACATCTTGATTCGCAATGGAGTCATTGCCCCATGCCTTAGATCCCATAACTGTCTTTCATGATGCTAGAGTAGTGACCAGTAGCATTGGTAGCCTCACCTCGATGGTAAGATACAATCTCTGGTGGTGATTCTCATGGAGATGAAGGCATGATTGAAATCAATGGGGAAAGGAGAAGACATGGGACAAATTCGAGGCTTTGGATCGAGTTTCTTGCTCGAATAGACTTAAAAATGGAGATGTTAAGTGGCATGGTTGGAGATAGCTTGAGGAGTCTGGTTCGAGTGAACATTCTTCAAACAGAGGAGTGTGGGCTCAAAGAACTGAAAGGAGGGCGCATAGATGCCTGGAGAAGTCATATAGGCTCAGATCAAAAAGTGTCGTTCGATACAAGAAATTTGAGCCAAAGAGCCTCATGTAAAGGCCATTGACTAGAAGTCCTCCAATCCAGGATTACTCGATCAGGAGTCTTTCAAACCGAGAAGGTTCGATCTAGAGTCTCTAAAAGCAGGAGAGTTCAAGCTGGAGTCTCTTGATCTTGGACTTAGACATTTGAGACAAATCCTTCTAACAACTCCATCCAGGTGAATAATCAAAACAACTCTACATGACATAATACTGATGAGCAACTCGACATCAAATAAGCACTCTTGAATAGTTAGGATAGAGCCTTTCAGGACCTAAATCACGGTCGCATACTATACGACTTTAATTATTTTGGAAATCAAGGCATAATTTCCTGCAACATTACGAGATCTGTTGAGTGACCTGTGGGAATCAACTAGACGGTTGGTAACAATGGTCATCTGAGCAAAATGATCACATGCATTCGATGCTTCCATCCATCACTTTTCCAACACACTTGCACCGCACACACTAATACACACACCGGGGGACACAGGTTATTTTACTATAACCATCTTCCTTGGATAGTACAACAAGCATGTCCACAATATATTCCACTAGATTCTCGAAAGCTGAGAAAGGCCAAGCTCATAAAACAGTATCAGACCCAGAAGCCTGCACTCCAGAGCCCAACTCTGATAGCAATGACACACATTTGAAGCTGGTGTTCATGAGGATATAGTATCTTCCGGAGAAGGGACCTCTTTGGATGAGGAAATATAAGGAGTGGGAGATAATAGGGCTCCTATCACATTCCATGACATCATTTTTCTAAAAGATCCCCATGACTCCTGGGTATCGACTATGGATGAAGCAAGGCTGAGGCGACTGTGCTTAAAACATGGGGTTCCCTGGGATGATGTCCAAGTTCCTGATGGTTTAGAAAGGCATCACAATCCTCCAAAAGGCTACATGGCTATCAGTCGACAAATATGCAAAGTTGGGAGCATTCCTCCCTTTCATCCTTTTGTCGTTGACTTCCTTCGATGCATGAATCTAGCGTCGATGCAGCTTCACCCAACGACATATTCTTACCTCTACACATTGCATATAATTTATATGGAAATCTTGGGGGAGGAGCCCACCTTTGAAGATGTCATTTATTATTATAACTTCAAGCATCGCGAGCAAGTAACCTCGTCATTTCTTTATTTTGAGTCTACACCCAACAAGAAGGTCATTAACGAGGGAATAAGCAACGTAGGCGACATAAGACCAAACTGCTTTTATGTTCGTCACCAAGAGGGTTGTGCAAGGAGATGGATTATGTCCAATAAGTTCGAGTTCAAATCCATCATCTTAAACTTTACTTGACGTACTCTTAAAATTTCTCCTTATCTCTAGTCCGACCTTGAAGAAGCCTCAGGGTTGGATGTATCAAGAACGTTTTAACTGCGTTGCTAAATGCTCCAACAACCTCACTAAGTGTCAAGTGTAGCCTTACTGATGAATTTATTCATCATTATCACTTGCTCATTCTTCAATGAAGCATGGAAGTAAGCAGAGGCCGGGCTCGTGTGGACGTACCCCCAACCATCATACCTCCGGCGTCAGTGGGATCAGAAGATATGCCCCCACCCAGAGGACAAGTAATAGCTACAACCAAGATTAAGGTCAAGGTCAAGGGGTCCAAAAGAGAAAGGACACAACTGGTTCCAGTCAAGAGCCTCAACCAGGGGAGATAAAGAAATCCTTTGAAAAGTTAACTAGCGAGGAAGTTGGGAACCCTTCTCCCAAAGATACAGTCACCAAGGATCCTCCAAAAAAGATCGTTGAGGAAGGATCCAAATATTCTTCTCCAAAAGATACCACAACTATGAGAGAGCGGTCCTCTCCTAAAACTCCACCTCCAACCAAATCTCTAATTCATGATGCTCGGCCAGAGGAATCCATGTCGTTGTTTAAGGGTTTAGGCAATCTGCCTTTATCAGACACTATTTATTCTTCTTAGGATCTGGGCTCCGACACCTTTTTTCCAACCTCCAAGGAGGAAATCACACTTAGGAAAGCAGGGCTGACCACACCAACTAGCCAAACTATGGGCTCTGGTCTATTGGGGGGTCATTGCCACATACAAGACAAAAGCACTTCATGTCACAACAATCTTTTCATCCTGTGCTTTCCTTGTTCTAACTTGAACTCCTTCCCTGAATTGCAGGTGCAATGACTAGGTGAAAGAAATACACTAAGGTTTTTGGTTCATGGTTTTCTAACAGTAGGCCTGACCATAGAGGCTCCTCGGACCGGGATTCACATGATCGCTCAAATAGGCGGAATCATGAGGAATTGGAGTGATAGAGGACCAGGGAGAAGGAAAGGGAAAGGGAGCAACAAAAAGAGAAAAAAATAGCTCTTTGATAACTTGAAAAGGAGTGGGTGCAGAAAAAGGAACTTGATAGATAAAAACGTCGTTGTGTCTCCAGCCATTGCACTTGTGATAAGTCTAGCCGGGGATCCTAACCAAGGACTCATCTCAGTCTAAACTTCCTCCAACTCCCCAATCCCAATCCAAGAAGAATCCCCACAACAAGGGAGTGCCACTTCGTCGGGAAGGCATAGAGAGAGAGAGATCCAGGTTGCACCTCCTCGAGGCCAAGAATTGTCTGTAGAGGATAGGAAGAAGCTACTGGTTGGAACATTCCCAAACTTGTTCTTCAATCATATTCAATTATTGTTTTCTTAAAACCTGTTACCAACCCTTTTGAGGACCGATTCAGGTCTGATGCTGACTTTCTCATCTCACAATACCAAGAAATGTATACCTATGCGAGGAGGCTGTCTGAATCTATCCAGATACTTGATCTTGAAATTTCCAATATGAACCAGGATTAGGATTGTGATAAAACCGTCTGGGGTCAACTCAAAAAGAGTAGGACGTATGTGAAGCTTATCTTGCGGAGGTGAAGAAATAATGTGATAAAACTAAAGCAAAACTTGATAACGTCTACGTCAAAATGAACACCGAGCTAAGTGAGTGGTCACTTCTGACCAAGCTTGTCAAGGACGAGCTGAAACTGGTGTCGGAGTAGAATAAATTTCTTATTGTTGAGCCAGTATCTATGAAAAGTAATAAGGAAAAGTTGGCAAGGGATAAAGATGAATTGGCAAAGGAAAACGCCAATCTTAAGGCCTAGCTAACCGCTTCTGAGAAGGCCAATGGGGGGGAGGGGGTGGAGGCAGAGGCCAACATTGAAGCTGCTCTTGAATTTATATCCAACACTCATGCCAAACATGACGAAGATGTTCAAGAGATGAAGGCAAAATTAACAGAGGCTGAGGAAATGTAGGAAAATCTTGGCACACAAATATTGACCTTTTATACACGAATCCTTCGGCACCGGATCTATCATGGGTTAAAGACTATCCGAAGACTTTGGTGGACACTTAGGAAAAATTCTTACAAAAAGAGAAGGACGCTCTGGAAATATGGCACCATCGATGAGGCAAAGTTAGAGGTAACACATTTGATAGATAATGAGCCATAAGTTCTTCTCGAAGGTCACAAACTGCTGAAAAAGGAGGAGGACATGAAATGCCTTAAGCTCAAAGGCAAATTCATTACTGATAGGGAGTCTAGCACTGGCAAAGACGATGTGATTGATGCTCATTGAGTAGCCAACCTACTCTGGGCACTGGCTCTTCTAGTGCAACTATTGTTGTTCCGCCCCCTCTTAGTCAATGATGAGCCGTCGATGTTGGGTGTGATCCTAATGATCCCTGATCCATTACACGCAAGCCTCTTTCTCTAATTGTCAAGGTTAAAACTCCGGCAACTCCTGGGGATATTCTGCTAGAGGTATTCCTAATTTCTCTCCTCAATTTGCAAAAGTTGTGATGAGGTCTCCAATCGAGAGGCCCAAGACTAACAATCGTTGCTCTCCCTGTTTTACGTACAAAGCCACTAGAGGCCGTCGTAGAGAAGAAAACTGAGGCAGCTAATGAGCCTACAATGCCTCCTGTGGGTGACACGCCAAGGGAAGAGGAGATGGTAGCTCGATTGAAGGACCTTGATGGCAAGGAAAATGATGATGATATCATTTATACTGGAGAGACTGGTAAGATCGGAGAGCTAACACTCGCAGAGGTGAAGGCAAAGAATGATGGAAAACTCTTGGAAGTCAAATTTGAGTTCTTTCCATCGCCTTTTCCCGCCAATCCTATCAGTTTGATTCTCCCTTTCAGTATAGAGGTTTGTACTAAGCTACCCAAGCTACCTCCACAAGATATACGCTCTATAATTATACCCAAAAAAGAAGAATCTTTGACTGGGTAGGCTAAAAGGAAGGAGCGTATACTCACTAAAATTGAAAAGGAGGAAATGAAGAAGCTGAGAGATCTGAAAAAGTAAAAAACTCCCAAGACTTAGTGATCATTTGCCTCATTTTTTAAAGCCTTTGTTGTCCTTTTGTGGTTGTTACGAGTGCGGCTCTCGTATTTTTCTTTGTTTCCCTTGTATAAAACCTATAATCAATAAAGCATTTTGTTTCTTTTCCTCTACCTGCGATTTAAATCATAAGTCATTTGGCTTGAACGAGCCAAATGTGCTTTTGTAATCCGGAGGTATAGTGTATATGCCCCCAATTAACCTTGATCATGCGCCAAGCCAAGGGCATGTTTGAGGTTAATTTATAGGCTCATGTTCATGCACCCAGCGTCAGTGGGGATCCAAATTAAGTCTATATTCATGTCGCTCATTTCGCAGAGTTTGGAGTTAACTCCATTGGACATTTGGTTCGAGTGTTTTTTACTCTCCCATCATGATCTCGGGTTAGACTTGTGGGCTATAGCAGTCCTAAGTCGTGGTACTCCATTCACGCTTACCCAAATATTTCATATTTCGTCCTGAGTCATAATGGATGGAGTTAGTTGAACAAGTTGTTGATTCACGCTTCCTTTGGCATCTTTCCTTTTGCGCCCATGTCAAAAGAAAAGGCTGCCGTGTCGAGCATCGTTGTCTAACTTGAACTCAATTGGCTCCTGTCCGACTAGTCATGGAGTCGAGTTCGCTCGTCGAAACTAAGCGAGTGAACTCGTTAGAGAGTCAATTATTCCCTTGATTCAAGTTAGTTATAAACCTATTGAATTGCAGTACTTAACCAAATTAACATAAACAATCACGAAGCATGGAAAGAGCTTTTATTTATAAACAATAACTTTTGGCAAATTGCGCCTTATTACATAGCATGAAAGTACAATAAAGAACATAAATAAAAGCTTTAGTCAAATAGTGACGTAGATGCTCGGCGTTTCATGCTCTTAGGAGATGATCGCCATCAACAGTTGTTATCCTGAAGGCTCCATTATCAAGCTTTCGTCGAATGAAGTAGGATCCTTCCCATTTTGGTCCCATGCGTATAGGGATGGAAAGAGACACTTTAGCACAAGATCATCGGGCTCAAAGATCATGGGTCGTAACTTTCTGTTGTAGTAGTGGGTAGCCTGATGCCTATGTGCTGAAGCACACAAGTACGCTTCCTTTCTCTTCTTGTCTATCATGTCCAGTGACTCGAGGGGAAGAGCCTTATTAGTCAATGGTTCATATAATACATCCCTTTGTGGGAAGGGACTTCAAGATCTACAGGAATGGCTACCTTCGAGTCATACAAGAGCGCCAAAGGAGTATGGCCAGTGACTGACTTATGAGTAGTTTGATATGCCCAAAGGGCTAACGGTAATTCATCGACCCACTTGGCCCTTGCCTGATCCATTCTACTTTACAGAATGGATTTGATGATCTTATTCACAGCTTCAACTTGTCCATTTGATTTTAAGTGTGCAACTGACGTGTATCTCTCCTCGATGTGATATCGTCGATGAAATTATTTAAATTCCGTGCTTTCAAATTGGGTTCCATTATCAGTGATGATAGTTCTAGGGAGCCCAAATTGACATATGTTGTTTCTAATGATAAAGTTGATCACCCTCTTTGTAATGATTGTGGTTTGCGGTTTAGCTTCAGCCCATTTCGTAAAGCAATCCATAGTTACGATTGCATACTTCACTCCGCCCTTAGAGATTAGAAGGCTTCCGATGATGTCTACTCCCCATACTATAAACAGCCAAGGGTTGACCATCTGGGTGAGTTGATTGGATGGAGCTCTAGGAGTTTTCGCAAATTTCTGGCATTTGTCGTAGCATCGTGAATAATCAGCCGCATTTTGGTTCATAGTAAGCTAAAAGTAGTCGTACTGCAGTATCTTTCTTGCCAAAGTCTGCCCACCAGTGTGGTTTCCACATTCGCCTACGTGCACTTCTCATAATATGCACTTGACGTCATCGTTTGCGACGCACTGAAGCAAAGGAACCGAGAACCTCTTATGTAAAGCGTCTCATGTCGAATGATATACCTCGAAGCTTTGCGAGCTATGGGACGCCTTTCATTCTTTCTTTCTGGTAGGGTTCCATGCCATAAGAAATTCTTTATTGGGGGTCATCCATGACTCCATTTTAGGCTCGACTTCAAATGTTTGATCAATATCTATATGATCAATACTCGGAGCGTTCAATGCTTCGATCGAGACCATTTCTGCTTCTTCAGGTCTATCAGAGCTGGTCAGTTTTTCCAACCTGTTGGCTTTCTGATTCTCCTCCTGTGGAATATGGGAGATGTTATGGTAATCCAAACCATCTAACATTTCTTCAACTCATTCTAGGTAGGCAGCGAGTTATGGTCCCTTCATCTGGTACTCTTTTCGAACTTAAAATACAACAATTTTGGAGTCATAGAAAATATCCAACACAGCTACTTCTAACTCTTTCAGGAGTTCAACCTGCCAACCAGGGCTTCTACTCAGAATCATTGCTAATAGTGGGAAAATTTAGCCTCAAGGCATAATAGATTGATCATCCCTTTGGGAGTTACCAAGACAACTTTGGCACCATAATGTTGATCATTACAAGCACCATCAGTATACAGCTTCCAAGTTCCCGGTCATGATTTAACTTTAGGAGGGTCTGATTCATTGTCTGAGATATCATCTTCGGGAGTTATAAATTCAACTATGAAATCAGCTAACACTTTCCCTCGGATGGACTTCCGTGGGAGGAAAGTAAGATAGAATTGGCTTAGCTTGATGTTCCACTTGAATAACCTCCCAAATGCCTCAGCTCGAGTAAAGACCTATCTAGCGATCGGTCAGTGTACGCTTTGATTGGTTGAGCCTGAAAGTAGTGGCGAAGCTTTCTTGAGGAAACCAATATGTTGCAAGCGAGCTCTCGATCTTCGGGGAGTTGCGTTCTTCCCTGTCAACTTCTTGCTCACATAATACACCAATCTCTGGACCATATCTTTCTCACAGATGAGTGCTGAGCTAATAACCATGCTGGGATACCGCAATGTACATGAATAAGTCATCGGGATCTACTAGCTCCGATAGTATAGGAGGCCTTTCCAGAAGACTTAATAGGTTCTGAAAAGCTTTGACACAATCTGGGATCCAAGCAAAGTTGTGCTCCCTCATTTATTAAGTCAAAGAAAGGCACTTGTCGGTGGCTCTAGAAATGAATCTGCTCAAAGCTTCTACTCTTTCCACTAAGCTCTGCACATCCTAGGTTTTTCACGGATCTTGGATTCCCTTGATTGCTGCATTCTGATCTAGGTTGATCTCAATCCTTCGAGAACTGACGATGAAGCCCAAGAATTTTCCTGACGCCAAAAGAGCATTTCAAAGGATTAAGTTTCATCCCATAGTGCCGGGGAATTCCGAACATCTCTGCTAAGTCTTTGA
This sequence comes from Allium sativum, assembly GCA_030737875.1. Taxonomy (NCBI): domain Eukaryota; kingdom Viridiplantae; phylum Streptophyta; class Magnoliopsida; order Asparagales; family Amaryllidaceae; genus Allium; species Allium sativum. The sequence goes on along the minus strand of CM060915.1, from coordinate 970,252,583 downwards.
CATGGCTGGCCGACCGCTTCGACTTCACAAGCATATCATCCATATATACCTCCATCGACTTTCTAATTTGGTAGTAGAACGTAAGGTTAACAAACTGTTGATATGTCTCCCAGCATTCTTCAGTCCAAAAGGAATGACCATGTAGCAGTATAGTCCAAGATCTGTAACGAAACTCGTATGTTCCTGGTCCGGAACATGCATTAGAATCTGGTTGTACCTGGAGTATGCTTCCATAAATGAATGAAGTTCGTGTCCAGCTGTTGAGTCGACTAGCTGGTCAATTCGAGGAAGTGGAAAGCTATCTTTTGGTCATGCCTTGTTCAAGTTTGAGAAAACTATGCACGTCCACCATTTCCCATTAGCTTTCTTCATAAGGACCTGATCTGATATCCACTTAGGATATGTTGCATGTTAGATGAATCCATTGCCCTTCAGTTTCTCAACTTGCTCTTTCAGAGCCACTGACCTTTCCAGACCTAGCATACGCCTCTTCTGCTTAACTGGGACATACTTTGGGTTGATGTTGAGTGAATGGTTCGTAATCGTTGGAGATATCCCACACATGTCAGCATAGGACGAAGCAAATACATCAAGGTTTTCCCGAAGAAAGCCAATCAATTCCCTCATCCGTAAGGAGTCCAGATGGGATCTAATCTTCAAGATCCTAGTAGGGTCATCGTTATCGATCAGAATCTCCACTGTAGTCTCGTTGGGAGTCTTCCTCCTACATCTCGGTTCCTTATCCTCTCTGGGATTAACGTCCTCGAACTAGTGACTGGGCGATCCTGACCAGGATGTCTCCGTTATTTACAATGCCATCGCCTCCTTGGCAGTAAGGGAGGCATCCTTAGGCTTTTCTCCTTCTCTGTTGCACATTTCCTTCCATCTCTTTAAGTATCATTCTCTTCCTTCCAATTGGTCTCCCCGAACCATCACAACTCCAGGTTCGGTTGGGAACTTCAACAGCAAGCACCAAGGAGCTATACGTGCTCGGAATTCTGCCAGGACTGGCCGACCCAAAAAAGAGTTGTAAGGAGAGTTGATACCCATCACAAGGAACGGGAGGATTCGTCTTCTCCTAGATTTCCCTCACCCAACTCGATCGGTAATTCAACTACTCCTACCGGTTTAGTGGTTGAGCCATTGAAGCCACGCATCCATCCCTTGCATGGATTTAAATCTCTTGCTTCCAACTTCATTTAGTCAAAAACTTCCTTAAACAAAATTTTGATGGAACTCCAGTAATCAACAAGAACCTTTTGTACAGTTATAGTGCTAATAATGGTCAATATCACTAATGGATCTATACGCGGGGTCTCCACTCTCTCTGTCATAGAAAATGATATCATTCAATATCGTCTCATGTTGCTTGATCAGAACGATATCTTCGGGGGTGCTGCACTTATAACACCCCATGTCCGTTAATGTCACTCACAAAGGGAATGCATTAACTTCCATGAAGCATTATAAGTAAACAGAATAGAATATTAAAAGACAGATACATAAAGTAGTACTTTAAAATTTTATAACTTTATTACAGCAGAAACAGAAGTAAGTTTGGTTACATCTTTCAAAACCACAATATCGGAATTCAAGTACATAAATATCAGTCTTGTACAAAAGCCTTCAGAGTACGTAATTTTAAAGCCATAATCCCTAATAGAAAATGCCATAAATAGGTAGAATCAAAGCCAAGCAATACTTCAAGCACTCTAGCACTTCAAACAGAGAGAAATCTAAGTCAAGCTCTTACGTTCCCAACCTGAGTACCTTGGGGGGGGAGGAACGGAAGAAAAGAGGCGAAACAAACTAGGTCATACATACGTCTAGTGAGTCTAGTGACTTTCAACATATAAACAGATAACAGTATCATGACATGTAAATAAAACTGGATGAGAGATAGCCGTAACAGGAATGGCAGGTTAACAGAAGAAACAAAATGATATAGGCTAAGCTAAGCTCCTTACTTAGTTTTCACTTCTCTGCACTAATACTAGTACAACAGAATTAGGTGTTGTCCTATTGTCTAAACAGAAAACAGAATGATCTCTTCAGAAACACGATGCTAGAAATGGGCCTTTACCACCCGAACAGAGACAGACGGTACAGAAAAAGAACCAGGAATGAAATCAGAGACAAAAACAGAATAATCCCTACAGAAACAGAATATTAGAGTTAGGTGTACACTAGTAATGGGCCTTGCCACCCCAACAGACGGTACCACACAGAAACAGTCAGGTGTTACCATCCCAACAGAAACATACAGTACCCCAATAGAAACAGACAGAACTAAGTGTACCCTAAATTCTATCCCAAGCGATCGACTCCCTAATACATAAATACCCTGTGCCGGCCCCACAAAAGGGTGTATCACTCCCTAAAGTGGCAACCTATAGATACAGGCCTATTTACAGATGTCACGGTGTCTTACATCCTCAGAGCAGACCGGATCCATGCACGCACATGACCTAATTGGAATGCGCCATCAACACCCCTCGCCATTATCAGAGTGAACCTCTTACAATTAGTTCAGTAAGCGGGCTCGGGCCCTTCTTAGTGTTAGGTCATATTTTTGATACCAGAAAGGGTTACTGACTAATATGGGTCCCAAACAACAGATGACAAAAGTAATTATCCCTCCTAACCTTGTGTCCCCAGACTAACAGATTTCAGATTAACTTGTTTATAGATTTCAGATGTACAAAGTTCAAATTAACTAGCTTTCAGATTAGACATACAAGTTAACAGATTTTCAGACTAACAGATTAGATGTACAGATTAACAAGTTCTCAGACTAACGGATCATATATACAGATTAACAGACTTACAGATTGTTTTACCTAACTTTGCATTGGGCCTACAGATTCACGAAACGGGTTTATTAGATTCATCAGTCCAGTTGTTTTAACCCTATCCACCCAACACGTTTTAGGCATCATATTTATCTTCGATTTGCATTAATTAAATATTAATGCACAGACCTCTCACATTAGGTCGGTAGCTTGTGGCCTCTAGATGTGCCGGGCGGTTCCGGGCAGACTTTTGCCACAAGCCAGACCTTACCTCGTGTCTAAGCATCCTTATGCCTACGACCTCTCACATTAGACTGACAGTTTGCGGTTGCTGGTTAGGCCGGTTGGGTCCGGGCAGGTTTCCATCGCAAACTGAGTCTAACCTCATGTCTCAGCATTCTTATTTGTAGCTAAAGTTTTCATTCACAGATTATACCAATATCATATTAATTATGCCAATTCAACAAATTAACTTCTTTACAAGTTACAACATATTATTCAAAGTTCCATTAACGTGTTTTGCTCAATTTTAGATCGAGCCTATAGATTACATACCCAAATCACAGTATTCAATTCCAACAAATCTAGCGAATTGGGCAATTTAATATATTTAAACATATCCTAAAGTTCTATTAACATATATTGCCTAATCATAAATTAAGCCTCATTTTACATGCCCAAATTATGGTCATAATTCTCAACATAACATATGCCCAAATTTATTTAGATTTTCCATAATACAGAATATTCTCTAAAAGCCCAAAATCATGATATACAATATGAATTATGCAAATTTATAGCCGCTGATTTCCGCGTATGTCAAATATCCAAAAATCCGAATTAGGCATATTCACATTAATAGTTATCCCTATTTTAATATAGGTTTTCCAGGCCTAAGTCACATATCCTTTTTCTTCCAAGTCATAGATCGTCATATAAAATATGCCCCTAATCTAGCTCTTAAATTACAACATGTATAATGTCCTCAAAATCAGATCTTGAATTATAACATGCATTATTTCCCCAAATTTCAAGTCATATGTTGTCATACATTAATTCTCCTTCTCCCAAATCATAAACCATCATATATAGTATGCCTAGATCTAGATCTTAAATTACAACTTATGTTGTGTTCTCAATTTAGTCATAAATCAGTTATGTCCAATTATGCATCATTCAATATTTTCCCCAAATTTAGCGTTCGCGTGTCATTCTCTTTTGAGATTTGGCTCAGGCTCGTAGTAGCCTGGCTATAGAACAGAAGGAAGGAAGAGATACAGAATAGTTACAATAAGATAGATCTACACAGAAAAACAAATCTGATAAACAAGAATAAGATGGATCTACATAGAAAAACAGATCTGATAAACAAGAATAAGATAGATCTCCAATTTATATTTACACCCATGTCAAGATCATAATTAAATTTCATATCTGAAAATAACTGTACTCACAAATTGTGGTTTAAGAAAGAGAAGAACGATTCTGGGATCTGATTTTTTGGAGTTGATTTAGCTTTCCGTTGATGTAGGCGTTGATTTGTTATCTTTATCTTCTCTTTTAAATTGATTGATTAGGGTGGAAGCTAGGTCACTTTAGGTTTTAGGAGCATAGAGGCACCATTCCTCTTTGTTAATGAATTAGGGTTTAGGTTTGGGGTCCTTATATAGTTGTAGAGAGTGTTTTAGGACCATTAGATTAACCCTGAACCATGAGAACCAATAAGATGCCACATCTGCCTTAGAGCGAATCGGCCCACCGGTTGATAGCCAAACACCCTGAATCATCCCCTAGTCGACCCATCGAGGCTCGGGTCGACCTCAAAAATGGGCCGGCTCGGTTATTCCCCCTCCCGATTCGCTGTTTTGAACTTTTTTTGCATATTTATTTATTTAATTTATATATATATATACATATATATATATATATATATTTTTCTCGTATGCATACAAACTTCAAGGCTTAATAACATCTTCATAAGTTATCCGTTTTGTGCAAACCAAATGTCTATCTTGACTTAAAATTTTGAGATGAACATAATAGCGCAACCCATTTCACTTAATTCTTCTTCTAAAAATTAAGTATACTTTAATTTGTGAATTTTAATGTTATAAAATTACGGGGTGTTACATTCTCCCCTCCTTAAAGGATTTCATCCCCGAAATCTCCAAGTTAAGAAGAATGTATCCTACTATCCAATCATCCATCTACTCAACCTTCATCCACAAGCATCCATTGTCCATAAAAGGTTTCTAATGTCGTATGAACATATGCAGAGTGTGCGTATATGTTTCTTATCTAATGCAAAATCAGGCGGTCTACTGATCCAGTTAACCTCCTTAATGCGAATTATGTTAGTGCCATGAGTCCAATTATGTATGCAAGAAATCCTATTTGATACACATCATTTCTATATGAGTGCATAACCATTCATCCAAATGCAACATCCTTGTGATGAGTCAATCATTTTGCATCCACAAAAATTGAAAAATGTACACACATCCATATGCAGTATGAGAGTATTTTTGAGCCGATCTAGTGCCTAGTGTGTGTATATGCATCCGCGAGCAACCACTAGCAACCACTTGCATCCACTTGCAACCATCAAACATAACATATCTCAAACACATATTTACACCCATTTGTTTCTACCTAAAGGTCGAAGACTCGATCGATAGGATTCAGCCGAGTGATAGAAGCAAGTATAATTAAAACAAAAGTTATGTTCCCATTAGACATCGGTTAAGAGAACAAATCCCTAAGTATCAACCCAGAAGACCGAAATCAACATCAGATTGACACCCAGAGAATTACTCCCATTAAACAATATCAAAACTGGAAATATACTTCACGCTTCGAGTAAAAACCCCTATCCTTTTCAGAAATATTCAGATACTTACAAACTACTAGTACAGATCAGACTATCAAATGATTCTTAGGAAACTAAGCATGATAAAACCCCACCATATCCCACAAAAACCAGAATGCATGCGTCACAGTCAACTTAACGCTTAACACAGATACCTTCAAAGCACAATGTATCACGAACAAATGAGTCGTAACCCTTATGGGGTTTGAGACTATAGTGGGGTCAGAGACAAGACTAGTATTAAAGTGCAGAGTCTCAATTACAGAATCAAAATTCTAGAATCAAAAAGATTTTTAACTCAATAATCAGATAAGGGAATTAAACCTTCTACAGAAATTTTCCTATCTCTATCCTATCCACTAGCCATGAGAGCATTCGCCTACCCTCCTGAAGTAGGTTCTGCCCTCTGCCCTCTTTCTTCGGGCAATCCCTAGTGAAGTGTCCCATTTCTCCACAGTTGAAGCAAGCGCCCTTCCCCTTTCTGCAATCCTTGTTCAGATGAGTCAAGCTCCACAAATAAAGCATTGTTTCTCCTTCTTATCCTCAGACTTTTAATCCTTCTTTTGTGTTTCCTTTTTGGGCCACGCTTTCTTGTTTTTTGGTCCTTCGAGCTTTTCCTCTTTCTTCTCACTTTTGGCTTCCTCTTCATGCATTAATGCCATATCAAACAATTTCTCGAAGGTAGCCCCCATAGGAATGTGGGTCATAGCCAACCCGTGTAGCGGTTCATTCAAACCTTTAACGAATCTCAGGGCCTTCTTATCAGGTGTGTTCACCAAGTCTAAGCCAAATCTCTTCAATTGGTTGAACATGTTGACGTACTCCTTTACTGATAAATTCCCTTTCTTTAATGCTAAGAACCTCTCCATGTGTAAAATCTCTTCTACTCGTGAGAGAAATTTCATCTCGAACCTATGCCTGAAATCCCTCCATGTCTCCACTGGATGCTCTCCATTCGTGACCTCCTACCAAAACAAGGCTTCGTCCTTCATTAACCAAGCTGCTAGTTGGACCTTCCTTCCATCTTCTATCTCGAAGATACCAAATAAATCTTCCACCTCCTTAAGCCAATTTCGAGCTTCAACAAACGTCTCTGACCCATGAAAAGATTTCCCACCCATCGCCCAAAAGTCCTTGCATATCTTCGAAAAAGTATCAACGCGTGGAGGGGGAGGAGGAGGAGGAACGTTTGCTGGGCCTGCGGCGGTGGCCCTAGCCTCCAGATACCTTCAGAACCAAGTTGGTATCGGTATGCCCTCGAGTATCTCGGGTACCCCAGACATGCTGAAAAGAAAAAGGGAAGAGATTAAAAATGGAGAATCGAAAGAAAGATATATAGCTTTTGGGGATTACTTTTTTCAAAATAAACTCTACTTTTGAAAATACTTCCTTTTTCTAAAACCTTTATGAAAATAGTTTCCAAAAACTTTTATCTAATCTGATAACCTTCATCTCTGATACCAAGTGTAACACCCCATGTTCGTTAATGTCACTCACAAAGGGAATGCATTAACTTCCATGAACCATTATAAGTAAACATAACAGAATATCACAAGACAGATATATAAAGTAGTACTTGATAAATTTATAACTTTATTACAGTAGAAATAGAAGTAAGTTTGGCTACATCTTTCAAAACCACAATACCGGAATTCAAGTACATAAATATCAGTCTTGTACAAAAGCCTTCAGAGTACGTAATTTTAAAGCCATAATCCCCAACGGAAAATGCCATAAACAGGTAGAATCAAAGCTAAGCAATACTTCAAGCACTTCAAGCAGAGAGAAATCGAAGTCAAGCTCTTACGTTCCCAACCTAAGTACCGGAGGGGGGGAACGGATGAAAAGTGGCAAAACAAACTAGGTCAGACATATGTATGGTGAGTCAAGTGACTTTCAACATATAAACAGATAACAGTATCATGACATGTAAATAAATCTGGATGAGAGATAGCCGTAACAGGAGTAGCAAGTTAACAGAAGAAACAGAATGATATAGGCTAAGCTAAGCTCCTTACTTAGTTTTCACTTCTCCGCACTAATACTAGTATAACAGAATTAGGTGTTGTCCTATTATCTAAACAGAAAACAGAATGATCTCTTCAGAAACACGATGCTAGAAATAGGCCTTTACCACTCGAACAGAGACAGATAGTACAGGAACAGAATCGGGAACGAAATCAGAGACAGAAACAGAATAATCCATACGGAAACAGAATATTAGAGTTAGGGGTACACTAGTAATGGTCCTTTACCACCCCAACAGTACCACATAGAAACAGACAGGTGTTACCACCCCAATAGAAATAGGAAGAACTAAGTGTACCCTAAATTCTCCCCAAGCGATCGGCTCCCTAATACATAAATACCCTGTGCCGGCCCCACAGAAGGGTGTATCACTCTCTAAAGTGGCAACCTATAGACACAGACCTATTTATAGATGTCGCGGTGTCTTACATCCTTAGAGAAGACAAGATCCATGCACGCACATGGCCCGGTTGGAATGCGCCATCAACACCCCTCACCATTTTTAGAGTGAACCTCTTACAATTAGTTCAGTAAGCGTGCCCGGACCCCTCTTAGTGTTGGGTCATAGTTTTGATACCAGAAAGGGTTACTGACTAATATGGGTCCCAAACAACAGATGACACAAGTAATTATCCCTCCTAACCTTGTGTCCCCAGACTAACAGATTTCAGATTAACTTGTTTACAGATTTCAGATGTACCAAGTTCAATTTAACTAGTTTTCAGATTAGACATACAAGTTAACAGGTTTTCGGACTAACAGATCAAATGTACAGATTAACAAGTTCTCAGACTAACGGATCATATATACAGATTAACAGACTTACAGATTGTTTTACCTAACTTTGTATTGGGCCTACAGATTCACGAAACGGGTTTATTAGATTCATCAGTCCAGTTGTTTTTAACCTATCCACCCAACACGTTTTAGGCATCATATTTATCTTAGATTTGCATTAATTAAATATTAATGCACAGACCTCTCACATTAAGTCGGTAGCTTGTGGCCGCTGGATGTGCCGAGCGGTTTTGGGCAGACTTCTACCACAAGCCAGACCAAATTTCGTGTTTAAGCATCCTTATGGCTACGACCTCTCACATTAGACTAACAGTTTGTGGTTGCTGGTTAAGCCGGTTGGGTCCGGTTAGGCTTGCACCACAAACTGAGTCTAACCTAATGTCTCAGAATTCTTATTAGTAGCTAAAGTTTTCATTCACAAATTATGCCAATATCATATTAATTATGCCAATTCGACAAATTAACTACTTTACAATTTACAGCAGATTATTCAAAGTTCCATCAACATGTTTTGCTCAATTTTAGATCGAGCCTATAGATTACATACCCAAATCACAGTATTCAATTCCAACAGATCTAGCGGATTGGGCAATTTAATAGATTTAAACATATCCTAAAGTTCTACTAACATATATTGCCTAATCATAAATTAAGCCTCATTTTATATGCCCAAATTATGGTCATAATTCTCAACATAACATATGCCCAAATTTAGTTAGATTTTCCATAATATAGAATATTCTCTAAAAGCCCAAAATCATGATATACAATATGAATTATGCCAATTTATAGCCGTTGATTTCCGCGTATGTCACATATCCAAAAATCCAAATTAGGCATATTCACATTAATAATTATCCCTATTTTAATATAGGTTTTTCAGGCCTAAGTCACATATCCTTTTTCTTCCAAGTCATAGATCATTATATAAAATATGCCCCAAATCTAGCTCTTAAATTACAACACGGATTATGTCCTCAAAATCAGATCTTGAATTATAACATGCATTATATCCCCAAATTACAAGTCATATGTTGTCATACATTAATTCTCCTTCTTCCAAATCATAAACCGTCATATATAGCATGCCTAGATCTAGATCTTAAATTACAACTTATGTTGTGTTCTCAATTTAGTCATAAATCAGTTATGTCCAATTATGCATCGTTCAATATTTTCCCCAAATTTAGCGTTCGCGTGTCAATCTCTTATGAGATTTGGCTCAGGCTCGTAGTAGCCTGGCTATAGAACAGAAGGAAGGAAGAGATATATAATAGTTACAATAAGATAGATCTACACAGAAAAACAGATCTGATAAACAAGAATAAGATGGATCTACACAAAAAAATAGATCTGATAAACAAGAATAAGATAGATCTCCAATTCAGATTTATACCCACGTAAGATGATAATTAAATTTCATATCTAAAAATAACTGTACTCATAAATTGTGGTTTAAGAAAGATAAGAATGATTCTGGGATCTGATTTTCTGGAGTTGATTTAGCTTTCCGTTGATGTAGGCATTGATTTGTTATCTTTATCTTCTCTTTTGAATTGATTGATTAGGTTGGAGGCTAGGTCACTTTAGGTTTTAGGAGCATGGAGGCACCATTCCTCTTTGTTAATGAGTTAGGGTTTTGGTTTAGGGTCCTTATATAGTTGTAGAGAGTGTTTTAGGACCATTAGATTAACCCTGAACCATGAGAACCAATTAGATGCCACATCTGCCTTAGAGAAAATCGGCCCACGGGTTGACAGCCAAACACCATGAACCAACCCCAAGTCGACCCAGCGGGGCTTGGGTCGACCTCAAAAATGGGCCGGTTCGGTTATTCCCCCTTCCGATTCGCTGTTTTGAGCTTTTTTTGCATATTTATTTATATAATTTTTATATATATCTATATATATTTTTCTCATATGCATACAAACTTCAAGGCTTAATAACATCTTCATAAGGTATCCGTTTTGTGCAAATCAAATGTCTATCTTGACCCAAAATTTTGAAACGAACATAATAGCGCAACCTACTTCACTTAATTCTTCTTCTAAAAATTAAGTATACTTTAATTTGTGAATTTTAATGTTATAAAATTACGGGGTGTTACAGCATTCCCCCACTTCTGCATGCTTCGTAGTATTCACATGTTATACCATCATTCCCATCTAAACCCAGCGGATGTGGTCCTCTGACCATAGTGTTGATAAAATCCCTTTGCTTTTTTGTTTGATGGTGGTTCTGAGAGTCACATTACCTTAATTTGGAGCTGAAGTCCCCAGCCCCCTGACCCTTGGGGCCACCTTATACTCGTCTAGTTTCCTTTCTCACAATAGCTTCTCAGTCACATCTCTCATGTGATGACTCATTGGTTGAATGGCCATAAGTCTCGTGAAACCAAAAAAACTTTCCCATTTCACGTTCCTTAACTACGGATCCTACGGGGGCGGCCTCTTATACTGCATCACATTGCACATGTAACAATATATGTTTTCCAAGGTAGCACTCAATGGCGTATAATTATCGAATGAATGGAATCAGGTCCGCTTCTTAGCGTCCCCCTTCTGATTTCGATTTCCTTTATTATCACTCTTACCTCAGTGGCCATTCCTCTTGTTTTGACTTCCAAGTTAACTTTCACTTTTCAGGAATTATCACTGGATTGCCTTACGACAACATTGCTTTGACTTTCTTCCTTTACAACTTCATTGGCTCTCCTTTTCCATTTTATAAATGCATCCTCTTGTCACAAGCACACATTTGCTTTCTCATAAAGTAATTCTATTGAGTAAGAAGCTTTCCAACCAAATATCTCCTAAAGTCCGTTTCTTTGACACACCATCGACCATCGCCATTAAAACAGTTTTCGGATTAAGGTTGCTTACTTCGGTGATAGCCATGGTAAAACGATAGAGATATCTCGTCAAAATCTCTCTAGGAGCTTGTTTAACAGCGGAAAGTTCCATTACGTTCTTTGACTTTAATGTGTGCACTCGAAACCGAGTCAAAAACTTCACAATCAGATGTTGAAAGTTTGGAACTAATCTGGGAGGGAGCCTGGTAAACCATATTAATGCAATCCTATCAAGATATATCAGGAAAGATTTACACATAATAGCATCAAGGGCTGGGGCTGCGGCTACGTTAATATGCCATGAATAATGCATTATATGCTACCATGGGTCCATCCTACCTGAATAATGGCTATTTTGGGTATATTGAATTGTCTCGAGAACTGTGCTTCCAAAATGTCATCGGTAAAAGGAGTAGGTTTACTATCCAAGCCCTAATATTCATTAGTATAACCCTATGTTATCATTCATTATTTGTCGTACCGTCGCTATTACTTCTGCATTAGTTAGCAGATGCTCTAGTTTTGCACTTAGCTCGCTAAGCTCTCCTTGCTCCCTCTTCTTGAAACGTCGCCTGATCCGTCAATCTGGTAGCACTTCCTTTCCCTACGTTGTCCTAGTCAATCACAGGACAAGTGGGTGGAAGCGCAGGTGCATGAGTAGCATGGGAGGTATCACGTTCCCTTCGAAGAGGAGGATTCTGGCTCAATGTTTTAGCCAGCTTGATGTGTTCTAAAACGAAATTTTCAATGGGAAGGTTGTCCCATTCAAGTCGGGAATCTTACAAATTGTAGCTCGTCGACATTACGAGCTTGCTAGAATTAACACAGTTGATCTTCTCCGCTCCTTCCTGACGATGAAGATGCTTCGTCAGCTTGATGTCGGGAAGGGGATATAGCACGTTGGTTTTAGAAATCCCGCCACTTCCTCGTCATCATATCCATATCATGCCTTATCATAGCATTTTCTTGTCTCTGGGAAGTCAGGGAAGTGGTGGCTTCATCCAGTATGAGCGTGAAATCATCATGTGTAACAAATGCTGAAGGAGGAGATTGATTAGTTATTGTAGTGGTAGAATCATTACTGGGCCCTGCTCGGTTCGAGTTCGATCCGGGAACAATCGAATGGTGGATACTCGAGCCGGAAGTATTTGATCCGGGGGTATTCGATCCGGGTGTAGCCTGGGTTTCTACTGGCTGTGATGTCATCTTCTATATGCCACTGGATGATGCTCTAAGGGAAGCTTGATGAGCTCTATCTCTTTTGGAAACCATGGTTATCAAAGGTGTTAAAAATGTAGACTATTCCCTCGGACTTGGTGATCCGAACAATAGACAAACAGTCCAATAAAGGCTAAAAATTCAAGTTTTCTTAGTGAAAGCCACAAAATGTTTGACCAAAAAGTGGCACAAACAACCAAAATAGAAAATTTATATAGAAATAAATGAAAAAATGTAAAATGAAAACGAAGAAACAACAATCACACACGATTTATAGTGGTTCGGTGTTATCGGGCCTACATCCACTTGATAATTTCTTTATTCACTAAGAAAATACAAATACAATGCTTATATTCTTTAAACACTCTAAATACAACATTTTAATTCTCGAACTATAGTGGTGGAATACAAATGTAAATTGAATGATTGCGGTTTAGAAGATGCGTGAGCAATAATAGTGCCAAAAGTCCTTGAATTGTCCTCAAAATGCTATATTTATAAGCCCGGTTATTGCTGGGTTCATCTCACACATGTGGCCTTCGAATTCGAATTGTAGGAGAGTAGCGGAGGTTGTTACCTAGCAATTACAGCCATGTTCCTGGAAGTTGGTGGGTCGGCTCGATACGTGTCGGTTCGAGAGTAAGATACTGGGTAGCAGGAGTCAGTGGGAGGAGTGGTGGAAGTTGTAATCACGTTCCTCGGATCCAATAACACCCAGATCGAACTATTTGACCCGGATTTCATTCGAACTAAGCCCCTTCGATCCTAGGGCCAGATTCCACTCGATCCGAAGTTGGGGAGTTGTGCAAACCATATCCTTTGACCCAGGCTTCTTCAAGCCAGTGTTAATTCTTTAGCTTGGCATAATTTCGAGGTTTGAGGCTCTTGACTGTGAATATCTAAACCTCTGATGACCTTGAAAAAAGGCAGGTCAACACTATTTCATTTTAACGTTGATGGAAAATAGGCTTTAAGCCCTGCTATTTTCCGCTGCATTCGCTAAATCAAGGCATCTTATCAACCACTTAAGCAATTTTAATATACAAGGTTTATTTGACTAATCCTATTTCAAAATAAATCAATAAATTTAGCATAAATTTCTAGTTTTAATGCATAAGTGTTTAATATATGATAAAAATATATTACATTCATCAAATCTATTGTGCGTAACGTTGATATTCTTTGATTTTGTTATGTAGGATTAAATATTAGTTTCTTCCACATAAATGATGTAAGAATGATAATTAATTAGTGTTAAATATTTGGTTTAACATCTACTGAAACTTTTTACGCATCCACTAATATTCCGGTTATTTCCTAGCTTTACATCCGCTGCACCTTTTTGCATATCCACTGTTATAGATCCACCAAGTCCTTTAACCATATAGGTTTAAATAATATTTAAAAGAAAGTGTTTATTCATAAAAATATGTGATCTAAATCAAAAATCGATCTTCACAACAGCACATAAGTCGATATACTTATGAGTTATATGTCAACTTACATGTGTATGATTTGAAAACTAAAATATTTTAGAAGTGTTTAAAATTCTTTACTTTTGTAAAATTATTTAAATATATATTATAAATACTTTTGGCAAAGCCAATCGGTTTTATAGTGGTTGTACCACTTGAATATAAATAGATGAAAAACAAGTGTTATGTACATAGAACAAGTAAATTGGGTTTACAATGTCCAAACCAATTTAAAAGTAAGTATGGGTATGTAGCTAAATCGCTAACACAACTAAATAGCTTGTAAATACTATGATATGTATAACATTTACAAAATGTTCGAAAAATATATTCTAAAAATAATATAATTATTTTGACAATAAATTAACAATAATAAGTCCTTTGATGAAAGTCTTGAACTTTTATTGTCTCTATCTATAAACTCATAAGTCTTCAAAACATCTTGATCATCACTAAAACTTGAACTTTACTGTCTCGACTCTCTACTGAACTATTTTCAACTTATATTTTTTTATACTTGCATAATATGCTACAGTATACCCTATAAAAAAGCAGTATATATATTCATATGGTTATTTTTATCAAAATCAATAACCGACGTATTAACAAATTCTTCAATGGAAAGAATGATCTGGTAAGTACCTATGACACTCTCTTAGAAGAAGTGTCACTAATTGTCTTAGAGTTCTTAGACAGACTTTGGTTAGTGGAAGGATTTAATGCTTCGCAATTAGAGGTTGTCTCAACATTGTTTAGAGGTTAATGCTCCTGTTGGCACTCACTCAAGTGACCCAATATCGATTTCTACGAGCTCTTGTTAAAGCATAAGAACACTCTCATTTGCTTGCTCGAGGAAAGTCCCATAACATTCTTGAGCCTTCTTCAAATTACCTCTGATCTCGGCGATCTCGCCCTTGATGGGGAACTTCATGATGATGCAGTTTTAAGAGACAATGACATTCAGTTCCGCAAGTAATGGTCATCCTAATAAAGTATTATATGCAAAAGGGAATATGACAACTATGAAGTTTACGTTGAGTTTTGCAATAGTGGTTCTTAAATGAATTTCTCATAAGTGAGGTGATGGTGCCTATTGAAATCTCAGAGTCATAAATCAACAAGGCTTAGGAGGCTAAGCTTGATGTTGGGAATCTAAGAGCCTTGAAACATGTCAGAACATGATATTGACTAAGCTACCCTGATCCACGAAAGACTAACGCAATTTTGGTTAGTTATTACAAGAAGGATGACCATAAGTTGAAAACCTATCAAGATGTTTTAATGGCCTCTTCTAGTTTTCCAAATCGCCTCCTTCGTTCTCTAATCTCCGCCCTCCTCCTCGTGAAAAGGAGTTGCCTCCTGATATAGATCTAGATATTTGAAATCAAAAAAGATTTCAAACAACAAAGATTCAGAATTTTTAACAGATTTCTAGATCTAAAGCGCCTGTTCATAATGAAAAGAAGGAGAGGGTTGTCCCTTCTACACAAAAAGTTGGAAATGTCCAGCCAAAATTCTCCAACTTGAATGGATAGAATGTTAATCAAATATTCAAAAAGGGTTCTTCTTCTATATATGCTAATCTTGTAAAGAACGGTGGAATGCAATCTACATCATTTGATCTTAATTATATTCTCCAATTGAATTGGGTGATAAGAAAATCATTGCTCTTAAAGAAGAAGTAGGGAAAAGAACGGAAGAAAAATGGAGTAATCCAGTTTTTTCCTTACATCTTTGGTCCAAGAACCTAATATCATTATTTTAGGGCATTTGTTGCTAAAATATGGAATCTAGTTGGAAAATTCGATATCTATACCTGTGATAATAGGTTTTTTATCATCAAATTTTCTAACTCTTTTAGGGCATTTGTTGCTAAAATATGGAATCTAATTGGAAAATTCGATATCTATACCCGTGATAATAGGTTTTTTATCATCAAATTTTCTAACTCTAATGACCGCAACAAAGTAATTAATGGAGGTCACTATTTCATTAATGGAAAGCTTATATTTTTAAAGAAATGGTCCAAGAAAATGAATATCGACAGAGATCTTCTATTTGCTTTCACCATTTGGATCAGACTACTTGAGCTAAATCTGAAACTTTGGGATATGGAAGCCTTTAGCGCCATTACTAGCGCTATTAGAATCACTCTTAAACTGGATGAACCAATTGTTACCAAATCCAGGCTCAACTATGCCAGGATTCTTGTAGAAATTTAGGCTCATTCGGAATTACCCGAAAAAATTCTAGCATGTATGATGGAGAAAATATAATTCAAAAAATAGATTACAAATGGATCCCTCCGAGATGTGTGAAATGCTTATGTTTGGGGCACTCAACCGAAGCTTGTCAAATAAAACAAGGTTGGAAAGAAAAAGTTCTTCAAAAACCAGTTATAATCAAAAGTTTTTCTGCAAATATCTTCGATTCGAAAACAGTAGAAAAGCACGCAGAAAATCGTAATTTTTAATACTTAGAATCAATAAGAAGTCTCTCTGATAAAAACAAGAAAACGAAGAATCTTGAAATAATTTTATCAAAAGATCAGAGTAATGCAACTAAAAGTTAGGTTATATAATTCTATGGAAAAATACTTTTTAAAAAAAAAATCAACATTTAGTTGTCAAGAATTCATCAGAAAAAATATGTAGATTCAAAACTGGTCGAAAGCAGTGAAGAAATGCCCAAGAACAAGCTATTTCTACTCAAGAAGATGTTCTGAAAACAATCAACAGAAAAATCAAGTTTTTTCTGCTGAAATAATGAAAGTTCGTGCATCAAAAAAATAATCAAGAAACAAAAGAAATGCAAATTTATGTAGAGGATAATAGTGTACAATTCATGACTCAAACTCCTCTGTAGGAAGAGCCAAGTATCATTACAGTTTCAAATAGTTAATCGAATGAACTGAATTCTATATCTCCTAAAAAATTTGGTTTGGCTATGCTTGGATGCAAAACCACCAACATTGAAGACCCATAAAAGCTGATTGAAAAGGGTGCAATTTTGTTTTCTTCTTCTTCTCACCTAAACACAATCCAAAAGAAGAAAAGCAAAAGAAGAACATACAAGATATATTGGATGGTAAATCAGAAGGCAGTATTAAGTCTTCGAGGATAGATATATTACCAAGAACCCAAATTAGGAAGATCATCTCAAAATACATGGCAAAACAACTACTAAAAGGAAAGGGATGAAGAAGTTAGAGAACATAGAAAGGCACTGTTCCAAATCTTCTCTGGAATATGATTGTGTATCCTTCATCAACTAACATAATATAATTATGACGATTATTTCATGGAATGCTAGGGGTTTTAACTCCCCAAATAGAAAATTGGACTTCTCCAACTTCTCAATACTAACATGCCTAGTATTTTTTGGGCTTGTTGAACATAACTAAGTAATCTTTATGTTTCTGGATTCATTCATAGATATTAATAATAACTATATGAGGGGAAAAGACAAAATTTTAGTTATGTTGAATTATCTCAAATTTACTTACACGTGCAGTATATACAATGTAAATTTCATAACAAAGGTGGTCTTTGCATTTATGTTAGTTTTATTAGTGCTTCTAATATTGAAAAAGATAGAACCACTCTTTGGCAACGTCTTGAACTAATCCGTGTTAATATTCAAAATCCAAGGGTAATTTTGAGTGACTTCAACATTGTCATGCATGTCGTTGAGAAAAGATGGGGTATTCCAATTTCTCTTATGAAATTGGAAAAATTTTCTATTTTTTTTTTAAAACTGGTCTTCTTGAACCGCCCTCTAAAAGGAAATAAATTTACTTGAGAATACAGGGAATTCAGAAATATTCATTGAAAATTTGATAGGATTTTTGTTAACTAGTCTTTTTTAAATATATTTACTAACTTTAAATGTTGCACTCTTCCTTAAGGAACTAGTGATCATACAACTATCCAACTCATATTTGTTTCTAATATTAAACCCAAGATTAACTTTCCATTTAGATTAAAAAAAATGGTTGGGTATCAGATAATGATTACAGAAATGTAGATAAAAATAATTTGTCCTTTTCTAATCAGTGTACTGCTTAGTATAAATTTAGGAAAATGCTTGATGTTACTAAGTTCGACCTCAAAAATTGGAATAAGAATAAGCATAAAACTAACTATAAATATTTTAAATTTCTTCTTTTTGAGGCTGTTAAGGAATATTTTTTCTTCTAGTAAGCTCTAAAAAATATATTAATCATACTTTTATTTCTCTGATTCCCAAGATTAAATCTCCTAATAGTCTCAGTGATTATAGACCTATGGGTTGTTGTATTTTTTTATGAAAAATTATAGCTATCATTCTTCATAATAAAAATTAGAATATTTCTAAAATATCTAATTTCTGATAATCAGAGTGTCTTTATCCCTGATATATATATATGTATTGCGTATCGGAAGATCGTAAAATATTTTTATTTTATTCCCTGAGGGTTGGATCATTCTCATCTTTTAATATGTTGCTTATAGGGATGCGAGATATGTCCATATTTTTTCGGATTTTGTTTGTGACCATTTTGCCCCTATCAGTCTTGTACAGGGCATAACTTTGGACTCAGGTCGAATCATAGGGTGAGACCTGTTCCATTGGGAAGGAATTGATGATTGCCTTTCTATAGAGTGGTTACATTAAGGATTTGGCTCATCAGTTTGGGATAAATCACTGTTTTAATGTTTTTTAGTTGGCTGTAGAGATTTGGAGAGCCTAATGGGCTGAATTGGGGAGGCCCATCAGTGGGCTGGTGGAATCCTATAAACAGGGGGTGATAGTGGATGGAATGTGTTTACTTTCTCATTCTCTCATTTAGAGGCATTGATCTCCTTCTTCCTCTAACACTTTCCACCATAAAAATCCAAATCTAAGGAAGGAAATCATAGATCTACACCATTGGAGGCTAGACCTACATCATTTCAAAGGCGAATTCATCGGATCGACGAGTTTGGTTTGAATTTCTTGCTGTCCGGATTCGTAATTCTATCATTTTAGCTTGTATTGGAGAATCAGTGAGTGGATTACATCTCTCACACGGATTGAATAAAGTGTATGGGTAGTGAATCATGTTTTTCATCAAATTCAAGTGTTTTTCCTTAGATCCATGCATTGGTAAGTTCGTTTTCATATAGATCACCCAAGGATCTGATTTAACAAGTTTAAATGGGTAATTTGTATGATATTTTGTACTAATGTGCAAGTTAGATCCATGGTTTTTGTTCATATGCATATTTGTGGTAATTTTGGTGAATTTGACATTATCCTTGATAGAATTGTCATATTGAAGATATTGTTGATTTCATAACATGCTTGTAATCCTTTTGGATGAATTGGATAAGCTAATTTCGTCGGATTTATCGTTTGGTGAAAGTTTTGGTCAAAATCGGAGTTGAACTGTAATATGCAGGTTTTGGATCGGACCAAAGTACTTTGGATTGGACCGAAGTTGGATCGACCCGAAGTTAGGTCGAAACGAAGTTGGGTCGGACCGAATTAGGGTCGGACTGAAGTCAGTTTGGACCGAAGTCGGATCAGACTGAAGTTGGGTCAGACCGAAGTGGGGTCGAATCGAAGTTAGGTCGGACCGAAGTTGGGTCGAACCGAAGTTGGGTCAGACATAAGTTGGGTTGGACCAAAGTGGATCGGCCTATTTTGTTAGCCATTTCTGGTCGGCTATTTCTGTAACACCCTATAATTTCAAAACATGACATAAGGGATAATTAAAGAATACTTAGTTTTTAAAAGAAGAATGAAGTGGAACAGGTTACGCCATTGCGTTCGTCTCGGAATTCTACTTGAGATAGAGTCCGAGTTTGCGTAAAATGGATACAGTATGAAGGAGTTATGGATGATAGAAGTTTGGCAAAACAATAAGGAAATGGGACAGAATAACTGGCGCACTTGTGATGTGCACTAGAACAAAAATGAACTGGTGCATCTGGGAAGTGCGCCCAGACCGAGCCCAGATCTGCAGAATTCAATACAGTTCCCTGATGATGTGTCTTTTTAATCTGAGTGGTTCTGATGGTTTCTAATCTAATCTAAATTCCTAATTCACCTAATACATCTATAAATAAACACCTAAACCTAACCCTGATCTCATTCAACCCTAATTCATGGCGCCTCCATGCTGCTGCTCTATCTCAAATTAATTTAGCTTTTCTTCTTCAAATCAAAGAAGAGGTTATTCAAGATCAGATCTACAAACAACAAAGTCTAATTCTCTTTTGTAAGAATCCTATCGCTGTGAGTTTATGTCACTTTCACATATAATTAAATTAAAAAGTAATTGTGATAGGATTGTAAATTGGATCTAATGTATGTGCCTGTAAATAAGATGAATCATATCAAGTTTTGTAATATGTTATCCTTCAGATTCAAATCCAATTGTTATTATCATATGCCTATCTGATCTATTTTTTCGTTATTCATTTCACATGCCTATTTCTATGTTTATGCCAATTTTGATGTTTTGATTCTCTCCCTTCTTCTTTCCCTTTTTCCTTTTGATATTAGGCTAACTTCGAGCCTAAGCATATTCCGTTGATATATACGTATGAATAACGTTGGAATGATTGGGAAAAGTTGGGAAATATGTAATAAAATGAGATTTGGCATAAATTGTTAATAGCCATGGAAATTGGTTTAGGTATGATTTGGTATAACTTATACACATGAGATTGTAGGCATTATTTGGATTAAAATTATAATCATAATTTAGATTAGAAATTAAGGGTAATTGGAAGTATATTATAATCCAAGATTTGAAATAGGGACTTGAATCAAGAAAGTGAAAATGAACGTCTAAGACACGAGGTTAGATTCAGATTGTGGTATAAGCCTGCGCGGAACCGCCTGGCAAATCCAGCAACCGCAAACGGTAATCTAATGTGAGAGGTCAAAGGCAGAAATTAGATGTGTAATAGTGCAAAGACACGAGGTTAGATTCGAATTGCGGTATAAGCCTGCTCAGAACCGCCCTACATATCCAGCAACCGCAAAGCGGTAATCTAATGTGGGAGGTCTTGCAAGAATACGGTTATAATGAATTAATGAACACTTAACCAAGATAACACATGGGGCAAGACATGGGAATAATAAAGGGTTAAGTGGGTAACACGGGTAGCATGTGAAACATAATAAAAGCACTTAACCAAGATGAGACATGTGACTAGACATGGGGATAAAGAGGGGTTAAGTGGGAATTCCTAGTGGGGACCAAGATTAGGAGGGAAGATTGTGTCAAGTGTGTTGACCATTTTCAAGCAGTAACCCATTTTAGTATCTATACGAGCTCGAACTAGGTTGAGGACAGGGACACACTTACTGGGGTTGATTGTAAGAGGTCAATAAAGAGTTAGCGATGGCAGTGCAAGTTCAATGGAGTCATGTGCATGCGTGGGTCCGGGCTGGTAGGTAAGACACTGTTGCATCGTGTAGGTATAAGCTGTGCATTTCAGTAGTATCGGGGTTGCCACCTTAGGGGTGATACACCCTATTATGGGGCCATCACAGGTATCTACGAGTTAGGGAGCCAATTGAATGGGGAGGGTAGTGGGTACAATTAGTGGTGGTTGAAGCAAGTGGGAACCTACGAGAGCAGCTAGGAGTACACGAACCAACCATTATTATGATTAGTAGGGAGGGATCATCTTTTAGTATGTAACTAGTATGTTGGTACGGTGCAGAGCATATCTTATAGTGGTTAGGAGCGCAGTCGATATTTTATCTTGCTCACCTTGTTTACCTTGTCATATCTGCTTATGCTACAATCATCTCTTATATCCAATTTATGTTCTTATCATGTTACTTTACTGATTATACTGTTAAAGTCACTAGACCTGCCAGACTTTTTGTTTGACCCTTTTTGTTTCGCTTCTTTTCCTTTCTTTTTTCCCCTCCAGGTCCTCAGGGTGCGATTAATAAAGCTTGACTCAAATCTCTTTCTTCTTGAAGTGCTTGGAAGTGTTGAAAGTAATGCTCAGCTTTATTTCTTTTTCATTATGTCTATCTGGAGTGGGATTATGGTTTTGCTTTTATGTACTCTGATAATAATTTTGTTTAAGATGGATATTCGTGTACTTGGCTTTAGTATATGGGTTTGATGTTGTAACCAAACATGCTTTGCTTTTCCGCTGCAACGAATAAATTTTGAATTTTTAAGTACCATTTTATATATCTGTCTTGTGATGTTTTGTTCTATACTCTTATAACGCTCCATGAAATTAATGCATTCCCTTAGTGAGTGACATTAATGGACGTGGGGTGTTACAATTTCTGGTCAGACACTTCTGATGATGATGTGACTTCAAAGAGAATTCAATTGGGAAGTTTGGAAGTGTTGAAAAGTGTTTGTTGTTCATTGTATGCAAAAAATAGGGGGACAACTCAAGGATGTATTGAGTTCGTGTGAAGTGACAGTTTTTTCTAAGGTGTTCCAAGCTAATTAATAGTCGTAATTGATAACGACTAGAGAGACGAAGGCTGAGGAATTATCGTTGTCGTAGGCTCTAACGGACTCAAAGCAGAGGTACAATTGAGGACCAATTGTAGGTCGAGTGCCTAAGGCGTTATGTATGGCCTAGACACGTGTTGTGTATAGCATGTAGCATGTGTTGAGTATAACATATGGAGTTTTGCTAGAACCGGGGCGTCCTGTGTGGTCATTGATTGCAAATTGTTAGCCATTCATACGATAACAAGGGTTCCAAAGCAAGGTTAATGGTGATAGCCAGAATCAGTCACAGACTTTTGAATGCATGTTGTGATCATGATTGAGTTGCTTTGCCATATATGAATGGATGCTTTAATTGCCGTGATTGAATTGCTATTCCTTTGGGTGTATGGATTATAAAGGCTATCACTGTCATGCAATGGAGAAGGAAATTGAGAGTCCTTGTAACGACCCCGATTTTTCTAACATGACATCCTATTACAAAATGATATTTTTATTCTAATGCAAAATTTTATAACAAAAATGTTATTTCTTTTCTAATGTAAAATTTTATACAAAAATGTAATTTCTATTCTAATGTAAAATTTCATACAAAAGTGTAATTTCTATTCTAATGTAACATTTCATACAAAAATGTTCCTTTTTAATCTAATGTAACATTTCAATAAAAATGTTTTTTTAATCTAATGTGACATTTCTATATAAAATGCTATTTTTATCTAACTTAACCATTTTTTAACAAAATGATGTTTTTATCCTAATCTAACATTTCGTAACAAAATGACGTTTTTATTCTAAAAACAACTCTATGTTTATGGGTCTAAACAAAAAGATGAAAATATATTTTTATCAAAACGAACTAGTTATTAACTAGAATAAATCTTTTAAATTAAGATTTAACGAAGTCTTCTAATTAATTAATATTTAATCGGAATTAAATAAAGAATTAGATTTTGGGTTGTCGTGGATAGCGCCTTAAATAACACTGTTCTTAAACCCTGTATTAAAGAATAAATACTTTAATTAAGATTATTAGAGTTTCCAATTATATTTAGTAATTGGAATTAAACTGAGATGTGAATTGGGTTTATCCTGAACTATGTTTTTAAACGACATTTGTTCTTTAACCTAATTAACAGTGAAAATATGATTTATAATTTATAGATCTTTTTATTAAGATTTAAAGAAAAATTTCAAAGTCAAGTTTTCCAGTTTAATATATATAATTGGAATTGAATGGAAATTCGATTTGATAATAATCGAGATAGGCTTCTGTAAAAGAAGACTGTTACTATATATGAAATTTAAAAGGATTTGCCATTATTCCATTTATATTATCGGTCTGATACGGAAATTTATATCGGTTATATATTGATTTGATTTCTACGAAAATTCCATATTTAATGGAAGATGATTTTGGGTTTATCGTGAACAATGTTTTTAAATGACATTGATTCTTCAGCCCAGTTAAAGATAAGATTAATTTCTTAAAATTAAATAATCATAAAGTTATGATTTTTGATATTAAAACCGAATTGGAGTTTTAACGAATCTTTAAAAAGAAGATTAAAGAATAAATTTAAAAGAATTTATCCTTGATAAATTAATAGGATCATTTCCCCAATGATATGAATATTTTATTAAAAGAATATTCTGAATTGGAATGAGGCATATGATGTGTCTTTATAGCACTTGATTTTTAATCATAAAAATACACGAGTTATTCGAAAAGACCGGGTTTAACCCATTCTGAATAATTACTACGACGATTAATGTCAAAGACATTGAAGATGGTGGATGAAGACCGACGATCTTCACATCGAATGGACGACTAATGATGCCCGACATTGGCCAGCTACCAGTAAAGGGTTAAAGTGGTAGTTTGTCTGGACGTACTTGTTGATTGTCCGGATATGCGAGCACCTCACTTCCGTATTGGTCATACGGGACGAGGAATAAGTTGTCTTTGGTTTCGTTCAGACCCAGAATGAACTTGTAAATGGATGTGTGTCTAACATTGAATTTCATTCCATGTAAATTAAATTGATTTCTATTTAATATATATCTGTGGTGGCGGAGAATTAATTCGCTTGCTTAACACCCATCTCTGAGACGTACGAGCTTAGAGGTTATATATTGGTAGTTATCGATAGCATGGCGTGGATTGTCAATGTGGCACGCCAAGATGCAAATGATCAAGGCTTTTGTTGAAAAGCAGAGCCTTGTGGTTGACGATCAAAGCATAGCCCATTTCGGCATAGCTTTGTGTATAGCATGACCTCACGAGCCTCACACCCGGTAAGAGTCAGGAACAGAGCAAGGGAACGCAGGGAGTGCACACGTTTCTTTCTAGCTAGAAGTGGTGTCAGCAACTTACCAGACCTGACATTTTACTTATGTGGATGATGTAATTTTCAAGGCCTCGGATTTATCGGTCGCCAATGGCCGTATTATAGGTTCGATAGGACCGGGAAGCGTATGTTCACGAATTGTCAATCCACTAATGTTATTTGTGGACCGGCCCTGCTGTATCCAAGGGTTGCCCTTAGGTGTGATCCTGAGACATTGCTAGAGTGTCTCGAATTGGTAAGGAGATCGTTCCTAGCCTTGACTCTTGATGGAAACCCAATTTCCAATACGACATCATGCGGTTTTGATTGTAGAACTAGTATAGCGACATAGTAGGATGGGGTACTATGCCGTCTGTGATTGATACATTATGATTGAATTGAAACATATATACACTAAAAATAATATCAAATCCATTTTTATCGTATCAAGCATTTTCGACCATTATAAAGTAAAATTATATCCTCCGGTTTGTGCTGCATTGTGTGATGGGACTTGAGTCTTATAATGGTTTCATTTTTCTAAAAAGCATTGCGTTATTTAACGACTTGCTTTGTTTTATGCACTGGCAATCCAATGGAGTAAACTCGTTCCGTGTTAGCGGCGTGGTCCTGTGATTAGCCTTATTATTAGATAAGTTAGTACAGATTTCTCATACCAGTCCCATGACTGACCCATAGTTTGTTTCACTTTGCAAACTCGGGTGCCCTCTTTTCCACACGGGCAGTCAAGTAGCTTGTTTTGCATATATATTAAGCAGGATTCTGGATCGAAGCTTAAAGCTGTGGCCAGAGCATTGATAGACTTCCGCTATGCTAGTTTATTCATTTCCGCTGCAGTGTATTACATTTATTGTAATTTAATCGTCCGTTGTATTATTATTTTCGATGTACTCTGATATTCTGTACTCTGATGTAACATTATCATAATGTAATAAAAGTCTTATATTATTTGTTCTGATGTGCTGTATCTCTAGAGTTAACGTATTCAGGTTTTGAACGGTCTTGGTTGATTTAGCGACCGATTAGGTCCGGGCAAAATCGGGGTTGTTATAGTTCTTCTCTGAAGCTGGGTAGATTAGTTGATTATTTATCCATTCTCATATACTTTATTGATGAAGTTTGTTAGCTATTTTATCGCTCACTAAGACTTTTGTTTGGCTCAAAGTTTTATGTTTCTTCTTATTACCTTGGGTTGTTCATCCGGCTGTGGATAGGCAAAATGAGTAACAGGTGGCAGGTATTGCTTTAGTAAGGACGACGATGCTGATCGATGGCGAGCAGGAGGCTCACGTACCAGTTTTATTACTATATAGTATTTGTTTCCACTGTTTGCTATTTCTCTGAGTGTTGTAGTGAGGCAAATTGTACAAACACTATTGTTATTATCCACATATATGGGAAATACTTTCTAGTTGTCATGAAAGTTTAGTGTTTTCCACTTCACTATCACTAGCTGTTGTATATGTTCTATTATATTTTATCGTTGCATTGTGAGTTTACGATATGTTTCGTTTATCTACCATACCTTGATGATCGTCCATAGCTGCCTGGCACACCTTTCAGCGCATTATTCCTCTTGTATAGTGCGAGGGCAGTAGGAGTTCGTCCCATTTGGTATCAGAGCTTTGGTTAACGATTTTAGCCAAAGTTCTATGATGTAATCACATATGAGAGGCGTACTTGTAGATTTCAGTTGGATGCTTACTATATTTATTAGCATATATAGTAGTAGCAGCTATATTAGCGGCTATATTCTTTAGCAGTTTTTCTTGGAAGTGGCTAATTATTCTAAATTGCAGATTTAGAATGAGTAGACGATCATCAATACATGCTGCTAGGGAAGCTAATACCGGAGGAGGTAACGGTAGGACACAAGACTACCCAACCGTGTTTGAAGCTATGATTAAAGCATGCCTTCGAAGGAACCTTTCTCTAGTGGAAGCTACAGTTGATGTTGGAGTCCAAGTGCCTAGAGCTGTAAAATTTGCAAAGCTATGCAAAGACTTTTCTTATTGGGAGGAAAATAGTTCAATGGCACTGAGCTAGTTAAAGAAGCCTAGAGGTGGATGGATACTTATGTAAGGATTTTCAAAGACATGGGCATTGATGATGCAACAAAGAAAAAGCTTGCATCAAGGCAGTTAGTGGGCAGAGCAATAGACTGGTGGAACTCTGTCACACTTGAGACCTCTGAAGAGGATATTTCATGGGAGTTGTTCCAAGATAAGTTAAAAGAAAAATTTATCTCCACCGTGTAGAAGTCTGTTCTATTTAAGAGGATCGTGGAGCTTAAACATAATGGTCGTCCAGTTCTTGAATATATTTCTGACTTCGAGGCTCTGTCAAAGTATGCTCGTTCATATATGGATACTCCTTATCAAAGAATGAGAAGTTTGTCTTGAGATTGGACGAATATCTTGGGGATCAGCTTGTGGATCACCTCGATGATAGCTTTGAGAAGATCGTCGAGAAGGCTTTGAGGCATGAAAGTCTATTCCCTAAGAAGATGTCTGTTGTTGCACCTAAGGAGGAACAAAATAGGGTAGTAATAATAAGAAAAGGAAGCACCAACAACAGAAAGGAAAGGATACCCAAAGGAAGCAGAAGGGAGAACTGACTTGCTTCAATTGTTGGCAGAAGGGCCATTTTGCTAATGATTGCAGGAATACTAAAGCTGAGAAGAAGTGCTTCAAGTGTGGGAAGCCAGGACATGAGAAGAAAGATTGTCTAGAATCAGCCAAAGGGAAGCAAGTGGTTAAGGCGTATGCTTTAGGGGCAGTTCCATCTTCTTCCAAAGCTCCTACCGCTTAGGAGAAGGGAAAGGGTGTTGTGGTGCAAGGTACTCTTTCTGTTCATGGTGTTTCAGTTTGAGTTTTGTTTGATACTAGAGCATCTCATTCATTCATTAGCAATGAGCTTGTGTGCTGCTTGGGTTTGGAACCCGAGATATGTGATAGACCTTTCATAGTAACTAATATAATTGGGAGTTCGTCAAATCTTTGCATGATTTGCCAAGGTCTAGTGTTGTCGAGTCATGGTTGCTCTTTTATGTGTGATTGCTTTGTTCTTAACTTCACTGGGTTTGGGATCATCTTGGGCATGGATTGGCTCAAGAGGTATGCAACTTGAGAGAATTACGAGAAGCTAGAGGTGAGAGTCGGGGATGTGGAAGAGCGAAAGGTGTTGATAAAGTGTAAGCGCAAAGAGGGTGTCTTCGTTAGCTATCTATATTCGCTTGTGATTCCACAAGAAGACTTGTAATATGTGATGATCGCTAATGGGTATGAGGATGCCTTTGACGAGGTCAACGGGTTGTCGTCGCATCGTGAGATCGAGTTTAGGATCGATTTGGTCGAGGGTGTTACACCAATTGTTATGCCTCTTAGGCGGATGGCGCCTAAGGAATAGCGAGAGTTGGAGGTGCAAGTTCGTGACCTTCTAAGGAAGTGATTCATTAAGAGACGTGTTTCCGAATGGGGTGTACTGGTCGTGTTTACAACCAAGGAAGATGGCTCATTAAGATTGCATGTGGAATATCATGAGATGAACAAGGCGATTAAGAAGAACAAGTACCCATTGCCAAGGATTGATGACTAGTTCGATCAGCTTCACGAAGCCAAAGTGTTTTCTCAGATGGATCTGGTAACAGGATTTCACCAGTTGAGAGTGGCTAAGGATAGCGTGCCAAAGATTGCTTTTTGGACACCATATGGTTTCTTCGAGTGGTTGGTGATGCCATTCAGGTTGACTAACGCGCCAGCGTATTTCGCGGATCTTATGAATAGGGTATTCAAAGAGTAGTTGAATAAGTTTGTGCTTATGTTCGTGGATGATATTCTGGTTTACTCCAGGAATGAGGAAGAACACAAGACACACTTGAGAGTTGTGTTAGAGATCTTGCGAAAGCATCAGTTGAAGGCTAAGTTCTCATAGTGTCACTTCTGGAAGGATGAAGTGAGGTTCTTAGGTCATGTTGTTTCTGGAAATGGGATAGCGGTTGACCCCGCTAAGATGGCAGCAATCCAGGACTGGGATAGACCAAGAATGTGACAGATGTTCAGAGTTTCCTTGGGTTGGCAGGATATTACCGACGGTTTATCAAGGATTTCTCCAAGATAGCTGCACCGTTGACATGATTAATGAAGAAGAGCCAAGTGTTCACATGGGATGCGAAGTGTGAACAAGCATTCAAAATCCTGAAGGAGAGACTAACAAGTGCTCCTGTGTTGACCATTCCAAGTGGGAATGAAGAGATAGTGGTATACACCGATGCATTTGGCACTGGGCTTGGAGCAGTGATAATGCAAAAGGATAAGGCCGTGGCCTACGCGAGTCGACAGCTAAAGCCGCATGAGAAGAATTACCCAACTCATGATTTGGAATTGGCAGCGATTGTGTTTGCTCTGAAGATGTGGAGACATTACCTGTTGGGAGTCCAATTCGAGTTGTTTATGGATCACAAGTCGTTGAAGTATATTTTCTCCCAAAAGGATTTGAATCTTCGACAGCAACGATAGTTAGAGTTTCTGGCATCATATGATTTTGATATAGCCTATACTCTTGGTAAAGGTAACGCAGTTGCAGATGCGTTGAATCGAAGACACGCAAGTTTGGGAGCGATGTTTTCGGAATGGAAGGGCCGTGAGTATTTGGCAAGGTTTGATTTTAGGCCAAGGTGTGAGTTGGTACCTGAAATGTTGGCAAGCTTATCGATAAGACCTACTCTTATCGAAAGGATTGGCGAGAGTGAAAAGCGAGATACAAAGCTTGTTGATTTTATCCAGAAGCTAAAGCCAAAAGATAAAGAGTTCGAAGTCGATCGAGAAGGTTGGCTTCGAAAGCAAGGGCGATTAGTTATTCCTGATATTGATGGATTGAGAGATGAGGTTCTGAGAGAATGTCATCACTCGAAGTTGACAATTCATCCCAGTGGTAACAAGATGTATTAGGACATAAAGCGAGTCTACTACCGGGAGGGGATGAAGCGAGATATTGGAAAGTTCATTTCCAAGTGCATGAACTGTCATTTAGTGAAAGCTGAACAGAAGAAGCCGAGTGGTTTGCTTCAGCCATTGGAAGTTCCTACATGGAAGTGGGAACAAGTATCGATGGATTTTATCGATGGACTACCTAGAACCAGGATAGGAAATGAAGGGATTTGGGTCATTGTGGATCGCTTGACCAAAACTGCAAGATTCATTCCTGTCAAGTCGACTAGGACAGCATCGAAGTTGGCTGAACTTTATGTGAAATGGATTGTTAGATTCCATGGCATCCAAAAGAGTATAGTGAGTGATCGAGATCCGTTATTTACTAGAAGATTTTGGAAGAATTTGCAAGAAGCTTTCGGAACTGAGTCATGCTTGAGTACGACATATCATCCCCACCAAACTGATGGTCAGACTGAGAGAGTCAATCGAGTTTTGGAAGATCACCTAAGAGCTTGTGTGTTGGATTTTGGGGGATCATGGGAAGACCATCTACATTTGTTTGAGTTTGCATATAATAATAGCTACCAGTCTAGCGTTGGGATGGCACCATACGAGGCGTTGTATGGGAGACCATGCAATTCTCCGGCATGTTGGTTAGAAACTGGAGATAAGTTGGTACTTGGGCCATAAATGATAAGAGAGACCTCAGATTGTATCAAGATCATTCGACAACGAATGAAGGCGACCCAAGATCGTCAGAAAAGTTACGCCGATAAGCATCGTAAGGACATGGAATTCAACATTGGTGATATGGTTTTCGTGAAGGTTTCGCCGTTGAAGCATATGGTGAGATTTGGAATAGGGGAAAGTTAGATCCTAGGTTCGTTGGACCATTTCTGATAGTCGAGCGAATTGGAAAGCTCGCATATAAATTGGAGTTAACTGAGAAGATGTTGAGTGTGCATAATGTGTTCCATGTGTCGTTTCTACAGAAGTTCATGCATGATTCAAAAGAGGTGGTATCTCCAGATCAGTATGAAGACCTCGAAGTGGAAACCAAAGTTGTGAGACCTCATGAGCCACTTCGTGTTGTGGGAAATGACACGAAACAGCTTAGGAGGAAGATGGTTAAGCTTTTCAAGGTATAATGGAGTGAAGATGTTGACGATTGCACATGGGAGACGGAAGAGAGCATGAAGGCGACTCACCCAGAACTCTTTGTCGGTAGGACCTTTTGATATCGTACCATCGTTATATAGTTGTATCTTGTTGATTGTTTGATAGAAATCCGCATGCTAGGATTAGGCTATGGATGCATGGCTTGATGGATGCTAGTTTGGATGATAGAATTGGCTTCTCATGGATGATAGGCATGCGGAATTGTTGTGTTTGCTTGGAATTTCAGGGGCGAAATTCTTAAAGGGGGAGAATGTAACAGCCCGCATTTTACATATCTGAAGATCATAAAATATTTTTATTTTATTCCCTGAGGGTTGGATCATTCTCATCTTTTAATATGTTGCTTATGGGGATATGAGACATGTCCATAATTTTTACCAATTTTGTTTTTGACCATTTTGCCCTTTTCAATCTTGTACAAGGCATAACTTTGATTCAGGTCGAATCAGAGGGCGAGACCTATGCCATTGGAGAGGAATTGATGATTGTCTTTCCGTAGAGTGGTTACATTAAGGATTTGGCTCAACGGTTTGGGAGAAATCGCTGTTTTAAGGTTTTTCAGTTGGCTGTTCAGGTTTGGAGAGCCTGATGGGCTGAATTGTGGAGACCCATTAGTGGGCTGGTGGAATCCTATAAATAGGGGGTGAGAGTGGAGGGAAAAAGTTTACTTTTCCATTCACTCATTTGGAGACATTGATCTCCTTCTTCCTCTAACACCTTTCCACCATTAAAAAAACCAAATCTAAAGGGAGAAATCATAGATCTACACCATTAGAGGCTAGATCTACATCATTTCAAAGGTGAATTCATCGAATCGAGGAGTTTGGTTCGAATTGCTTACTATCTAGATTCATAATTCTATCATTTTAGCTTGTATTGGAGAATCAGTGAGTGGATTACATCTCTCACATGGATTGAAATGGGTAGTAGATCATGTTTTTCATCAAATTCAAGTGTTTTTCTTTAGATCCACGCATTGGTAAGTTCATTTTCATATAGATTACCCTAGGATCTGATTTAGTACGTTTAGATAGGTAATTTCTATGATATTTCGTACGAATGTGCAAGTTAGATCCATGGTTTTTGTTCATATGCATATTTGTGGTGATTTTGGTGAATTTGACATCATCCTTGATAGAATTGTCATATTGATGAAATTGTTTATTTCATAACAAGCTTGTAATCCTTTTGTATGAATTGGATAAGTTAGTTTCATCGGATTTATCATTTGTCAAAGTTTTGGTCGAAATCAGAGTTAAATTGCAATATGCGGGTTTTGGATCGGACCAAAGTACTTTGGATCGGACCAAAGTTAGATCGGACCGAAGTCAGATTGGGCCGAAGTTGGGTCGGACCGAAGATGGGTCGGAATGAAGTTGGGTCGGACCAAAGTTAGGTCGAACGAAAGTATGGTCGGACCAAAGTTGGGTCGGACATAAGTTGGGTGAGACCAAAGTGGGCGGCCTATTCTGGTCAGCCATTTTTGCCATTTCTGGTCGGCTATTTCTGGTTGGACACTTCCAGTGATGATGTGACTTCAAAGTTAATTCAATTGGAAAGTTTGGAAGTGTTGAAAAGTGTTTGTTGTTCATTGTATGCGACAAATGGGGAGACAACTCAAGTATGTATTGAGTTCATGTGAAGTGGCCGTTCTAAGGTATTCTGAGCTAATTAGTAGTCATAATTGATAACAACTAGAGAGACAAAGGCCGAGGAATTATCGTTGTCGTTGGTTCTAGCGGACTCAAAGCAGAGTTATAATTGAGGACCAATTGTAGGTCGAGTGCCTTGGGCGTCGTGTATGGCTTAGACACGTGTTGAGTATAGCGTGTAGCATGTGGAGTTTTGCTAGAATCGGGGCGTTATGTGTGGTCCTCGACAATTGACAGCAAATTGTTAGTCATACGATAACAAGGTTTCCAAAGCAAGGTTGGCGGTGATAGCCAAAGTCAGTCATGGATGTTTGAATGCATGTTGTGATCATGATTCAGTTGCTTTGCCATATATGAATGGATGCTTTAATTTCCGTGACTGAATTGTTATTCCTTTGGGTGTGTTGATTTTAAAGGCTATCACTGTCATGTAATGGAAAAGGAAATTGTGAGTTCTTCTCTGAAGCTGGGTAGATTAGTTGATTGTTTACCCATTCTCATATACTTTATTAATGAAGTTTTTTAGCTATTTTATCGCTCACTAAGACTGTTGTCTGACTCAAGGTTTTATGTTTCCTCTTATTACCTTGGGATGTTCATCTTATTATGGATGGGCAGACTGAGTAACAGGTGGCAGGTATTTCTTAGTGAGGACGATGATGCTGATCGATGGCGAGTAGGAAGCTCACGTACTAGTTTTATTACTACCTAGTATTTGTTTCTGCTGTTTTCTATTTCTCTGAGTGTTGTAGTAAGGAAAATTGTACAAACACTATTGTTGTTATCCACGTGTATGAGAAATACTTATTATTTTTCATGAATGCTTAGTGTTTTCCCTTTATTATCACTACCTGTTGTATATGTTCTATTATAATTTATCCTTGCGCTGTGAGTTTACGACAGGTTTCGTTTATCTACCATACCTTGATGATCGTCCATAGCTGCCTGACACACCTTTCAGCTCATTGTTCCTCTTGATAGTACGGGGGATGTGGGCGGTCGTCACATAATACTTTATTAACACATAAGCTGCTCAGGGATTTTAATTTTATAGACAAGATTAAAACTTGTATTAAAATTGATCGTCACAAAGCATTTGTCAAAATCATGATACATCAACTAGGCTTTTGTGATACATTCTGTAACTGGATCAAAAAGTTTATTTGTAATGTCACATATTCTATTTTGATTAGTGGTTCACTTTGTGGATTCATTAACAGTAATAGAGGATTCGACAGGGTGATCCTCTTTCTCCCAACCTTTTACTATTTCCATGGAGTATTTTTTCCTTACAAATGATAAATAATCTCTTTTTAAAAAATTAAACTTATAAATAAATGTACTCCTTGCATTTCTCATCTCTTATATGCCGATGATCTATGTTGACGTGTAATAGTTGTGACTCTCACACGACAACATCCAAGAGTGGGTTGAGTAGTAAACTTGTTAAACAAATAACAAAACGCAGTTAAATATTAAGGGACACACAACTTTTTACAGTGGTTTCGCACTAACGCCTATGCCCACATTATAACAATCATTCATCAACATTTTTACAATTACAGTGATTGTTCGAGATTGTAAAATTAAGTTGTGTTGGTGGATAACCAATTCTTTGTTAATCCCCAATTAAGCCATAATTATCTTCTCCAAACCAAAGTGTGTAAAATATGTCTTCAATCAAAATATGTACCAAAGCGAGGTGAGAGTCAACTCCAGTATCCAAAAGTTGAGAGTAAACTTCTATGTGACGTTCACAAGTAAGAAGCATTTGAAAGCCATAGGAATCACCATGGAGGCCATTAATGATCTTCAAAGAGAGCTTTCCTGTATGCCAAGTAGTAGCCGAAGTCCAAAAATGCCAACCTCTCTAAATGCCAAGAGAGTCAGTATTTATAGGTGGAGTTGTTGGGCATCAGCCCAAAATTCATATCCTAGGGGGATACGAAATTCGTATCCCCTGGACATAGCAAAAAAAAAGTCAAGTTCCTCTTCAAAAATTCAAATCTTGGAACACATGAAAAAAAATGATCGTCACGTGCAGATCACCCAAAAACAGTTATCTGCATGTGCTTAGCAAGTTTGCCAAGTTGGCTTGCCAAATTCAAATCCCAACCCATGATAAGAACAAATCTCAAAGTGCTAAGTTGCGCAGAGTAAAATGGGTATCCACATGCTTCGCTGAGGCCATTTCCTAATGCCAAATTTGTGAAGGAATTTAGAATCCCGGCCAAATGCCAAATCTGGAAATCCCAGGTTAATCCAATGAAAACCATTGATCGCCCTGAGGCGTTCACGCCTCTCTTGGCTTTCCAACATTAGGATATCATATCCCTTGGAGAGATACAATTTCGTATCCATATAGAGACACAGAGTACGTGATTTTGTATTCCCGGAGGAATACGAAATGCTCACTGAAATTCCCAAGCTAGCCTTGTTTTTTGTCAAATGATTAGTGCTTGCCAGGGCTGGCGTGCGCATGGTTTTTTTCCTAATTCGGCCAAGGAGACCACTTGGTTTTAAGACTCCAAATCCTGAGTTTGGCTTGGTGCCAGGTACGAACCGTTGGTGATCGCGCTGAGCTGCCCAGGTGATTTTAAATGATCGGTATAGGGTACTCAGGCCTTTTAGAGTGATCGACACGTGTTCTCCGCACGTGATCAAGTCGATGCGGATTCCGAGAATGAACTATATTTCCAAACTGACTCCGAGTGCACCGTGACTTCGATTAAACCTCTTTGCACTTTCCAACGAACGTGCCTGAATCCTGAGCACGTCGTTAATCACAAACTTGACGTGTGACTGCTTTGCCAAAAAGCATGCCAACACTTTCCCCCTACAACATGTTTTCCTTAAAAAAAGGGAGATGTGTTTTGTGAGAAATCCATAAATCTGTAAGCCAAAATTTTAGAAAAGTCTGGCGACCCCTGAGATCTTAATAAAATTGAGATCCATCGATCACTAAGATCGTAATAAATGGAAACCCAACGATCACTGAGATTGTATTTTGAGTTTAAGAATGATGATCTCTATGGATCAAACTTTGGAAGACTGTTGAATCCAAGATGCATGGACTCTAAACAAATGAGAGTCGTGGGATAGTTTGGTCTTGCTGAAGCGAGTGTGTACCTGCAAAAGAGCTTCGCGCTTGACAGACCAAGTTACGAGTTATTGCATACTTGATGAGCCAGGTTATTAAGATATTTGTGCTCGGAGGGCCATGATCAGAAACTTCGGTACTTGGCGGACCATGTCATGGAGATCTTTATGCTTAATAAAGCCAGTTAGTGAATCTTAGTACCAGGCATACCTAGTCCTAAAAGTACCAATGTCTAGAAGTTGTGAATCGAAGTTTATGGAGTCTATTGACCTAAGTCAAAAAGATTTTTTTGCGGGCTAGAGCCCATGGATCGGAGTCCGTGGACCAAAGTACAAGTGGTGAACCAGAGTTCGTGGATCGGAGTTCGTGGACTTGAGTCCCAAGAGGTGAACCAGAGTTCGTGGACAAGAGTCTGTGAACTTGAGTACAAAGTTGTGAACCAGAGTCCGTAAACTGGAGTTCGTGGACCCGAGTCCATAAGGTTTTGGTGGACCAGAATCCATACACCTAAGTCCAAAAGGTTTTTGTGGGCCGGAGCCCATAGACCTAAGTCCAAAGGGATTTTGTGGGCCTGAGCCTGGGAATCATGGACCGGATCCTTAATATGGTCTTTTAATAACATCAAAATGGTACAATGGTTAATAGCCGAACCCTAAGCACATCTAGGGCGACCATAGGTCAGTTCCGTGTAGATGTAGGCTAGCATTGTCGCTTTGATTACAAGTTGAACAAACAAAAAGGCGAACGATCGCAAACAAAAAGAACAAACAAAAGTAACGGACCAGAGTCTGGAAAGCCAAAAAGATTCATAGGGCTGCATCAGTTGATTATGACGCCATGGAAATCACGTCCTGACTTGTCTCTATCCTCATATGTAGTAGGGAGCTGAGCACGTGTTGGTGTTGTTGCTGGATCCCTGACATATTATGGTAGCTCACCTCGCCTGATGCATTCTTCGACTAGATTGCAAAGCTGCATGCACTGGTCCGTGTCATGACCTAGCGATTCATGGAACAGAAAATACTTTCTAGAGTTAATTTTCCTTTCGGTAGGGTCCCTCTTATAAGTCTTTTGAAAAGGGGCAATTCTGTGAATGTCAAGATAGATACTTTCTTAACCTTCAGTGAGCTTAGTGTATGACAAGAACTTTGGCTCGATGTGAGGCCATGTATTCAGATCTTCCCAAGATTTACCCTTTCCCTTTCCGAGGGATGATGGTCCCTCACATGTTTCCATGTTGATTTGATGAATCAATTTTTCATCTCAGGAGTCCTCCTAACTTAGAAATCTATAAGCCTTGAAGTAGAATTCGGCAAGATCCCTTGGTTGGTCCCATTGTAACGAGATTTTGAAAGTCACTCTTATCGAGGATGTTGGAGATGGCAGTCATTAGGACCAATGATGGATCCGACCTGTCCACAGAGGCCACCACCGCATTGAATCTTTCTAGAAATTTGCGAAAAGTCTCGCATATCCTTTTCTAAACTATCGTTAGTCATAACATTCCTATGCTAGGCGATATGGACCTTGAACTGCTCAACAAACTTTCTAACCAAGACATCCCAGCTATTAATAGATTCAGATTCCAACTACATGAACTACATGGCAACAATGTCTCATAGAGTGGGAAGCACTTTGGCATAATGTTGTCCGACCGAAAGTACTTCCATGCAGTGCACGTAGAGCATTAAGTGAACTGTAGGATCCTTCCTACCATCGAAAGCTTCTAACATCGATAGTTTGAAGTCCGGTGGGTTTTGAATTCCTGATATCCTTAGAGAAGGGGCAACGAGTAACTCAGTCCAAACTTGCATGGGATGCCCTGCCTCGGGTAAAGCATCGAATAAAATCAGCAACTTGACTTTCATTTCCTGCACCAAGTAAATGCCTCCAATCATTTAAACCGACATTGGTGCCCCCAATGTTTAATTCAATGTTAGCAATCAATTGATTTACAATAAGAATTTTCAGTCCGACTCTAGCCTGAGGTGCCACTGCGGGCGTATTCCTAACTCTCGAAACCTTGGAGCACTTCTAATACCCAATCCTTCGCGCAAAGGTACTCAGGCCATATTATCTATGCCGGATCCCGCGACATATCCAACCAAAGCATCATGAGCCTGAGTGACGTCAGAGTTAGGGACAAAGCCCCAGAGTGTAACGGGAACTGTATCGGTCCGAGGATCGGCATTGCCCAACTGTTGAGTTTGAGGGGTTTCCCCATGTTCGTAGTCGCGTTATGCAGAATACTAGTGCTTGTTTCGATGATGCCTTCCTGGCCTGTTAGCCTTCCAATACCATCTAATCTAGCCAAGAAAAAGTTAAGTGTTGCTTCTTGCCTCTTGATAAGTTCTTCCTGTCGCTCGAAATGAGTCTCGATACCTATAAACAAATCCTTGACAATGGCGTCCACATCCTCGCAGGTTATGATATTCGAGAGATTCCCAGTCGAAGAAAGTTTCTGACTTCCCTCACCACCAGTACCACGAACCTCAGGAATAGCGTTGGGCTTCTTCCATCAAACCATAATGAAAAAAGAGCGAGATCTGTTTCCTAAACTAAAGCCGAATCTGAAACCTAAAATCCAAATTCAAACCCAAACCCAAAGCCGAAGTCGAGAGTTGCCGTGTCCCCTATCTAACGCGCCAAAATGATGACGCGGTAAAGTGCCGACTTTCACATGCCAACACCCAAGAGTGGGTTCGTTAGTTAACCTATTAACCAAATGTTGTGAAATGAAAAGGGACACATAAGTTTTATAGTGGTTCGACACTAACGACTACATCCACTTCACAGTAAACATTCATCATGATGTTTACGATTACAATGATTGTCCAAGATTGTACACTTTGAGTTTACAAAGTTGTGTTGGTGGATAACAAAGTCTTTGTTAATCTCCAATTAAGCCATAATTATCTTCTCTAACCCAAAGTGTACAAAATATGCCTTTCAAGTCCAAATATGTAAAAAAAAAACCGATGTGAGCGTCAACTCCAATGTCCAAAATTCGAGAGTAAACTTCTAAGTGAAGTTCACAAGTCCAAGGAGCATTCCAAAGCCACAGGAATCACCATGGAAGCCATTAATAAGATCCTATGCTAAGTACTAGCTAAATTCCAAAAATACCAACCACTTTGAATGCCATTAGAGGGGGTATTTATAAGTGGGGTTGTCAGGCATCAACCTAAAAATTGTTTCAAGGGGGATACAAAATTCGTATCCCTGGGACATAGCCAAAAAATCAAGTTCCGTTTCAAAATTTTGAATCCTAAAGCACATGCCAAAAAACAGTGATCGGTACGTGCAGATCACCTAAAAAACACTAATTTGCACATATCTGGCAAGTTTTTCAAGTTGCCTTACCAAATTCGAATCCCAACCTGTGCCAAGTACCAAATCTCAAAGTGGTGAGTCGCACATGATAAAATGGGTGATCCGCATGCTTTGCTCGTGCCATTTCTGAATGCAAAATTCCTGAAGGAATTTTGAATCCCAGCCATGTGTCAAATGCCAAATATGGATATCTCGATTCAATCTAATGAAAACCAATGATCGTAATAAGGCTCTCACGCCTTTCTAAGCTGGCCAACATCCGGATATCGTATCCCCTGGAGTTAAACAATTTCATATCCCCATGAGTATACAATTTCGTATCCATATAGGGATACAAAGTATGGGTGTAACTTACCAACTTTTCCATACCCTTTATGTTGACAATTTCAACTCACGTCCAACCCAAATTGCACGAACAAGCCGGTAGTTAGTAAAGAATTTAGAGGATGGGAGAAAAAAGAAGCTTAGAAAAGAAGATGAGGAATAAGAAGAAGAACCAACAAAGAATCAGAGTCTTATATCGCAGCAGAACAAAATATAATATAGAAATAAATCTTTATAAAGAACTAGGATAAATATACTTACATACATCAGAGTACAACAGAAAAATATGGATAGTTATAATATCCTGTCCTCATATACAATACACAGCGAAATAAATTTTAATACGTTTATACCCCTCTAACATGCCTTTTGAAACTCGCAGCATCCTAACCTGAACCTGTAAAACTCGATCTTCCCCGAGCATTTCAAATGCCAAGGATCAGTCTGATGAACTACCGTGAGTTAAGCTCACTAAGTTTAAGTAACATCCAACTTGCTAAACTTTAGAAAATTCTTTTTGAAAGAAAAGGATAATCGTAAGACCAATCCACACATAAACACAAACGATTTTTACCTTAAGATAACCTAAATTTTGATACAAAATCCGGTGATATTATAATAGTGTCTATATCAAATAAATAACCAAATAACAAAACGCTTGCATCTCACGCTTCACATTCATAGTATATAATCAAAAATCACGGGGATCTTTGTAACACCCCGTATGTTGAATAACTTGCTATAATATAAAACAGGGCAGAATTAAATTTTAAAATCTGAATCAGGGGAAACGGGCTATGCCATTGCGTTCGTCTCGGAAAAATACGCGAAATAGAGTCCGAGTTTTCGAAAATCGGAGTCCGTATGACCCAATTAAGGCCCGAAGAAGTTTTCAGAAATTCAAAACAGATTTAAATACAAATATTTCACATTTCAGAAGAGGCGGGAAAATTCCCGCCAGGCAGAGGGTGTCGACCCTAGGGTCGACATGGGTGTCGACCCCCTCCCTAGGGGTCGACCCAGGGGTCGACCCCTCCTGTCGGTCTGTGTGACCTGGGTGCACCATTTTGGCTTTTGGGCTGGGTTCTGGTGGCTTGTGACGAAATCTGACGGCTCTAATCTAAATTAGGGTTAATCTAAGGGCCTAAACTAAATCCTAATTCTATAAATACACCCTAAGACTACCCTAATTCATACTAAAAATAGATTCAACGTCGTCATGCCGTCAAAATGCAACTTGAAGGAGCCTCCATCAAATTAAAGAGGAAGATAGCTTCTCAAATCAACTTCTAATCAACTCTAGCAACTTAATCTTCTTCTTAGGAGTGCTAATCAACAAGTTGTGAGTTTCTATAGCCTTAATGACCAGTTGTTGAAATGATTATGATAGGATATAATGAGGTTATGGCTATGAATGTGGATCAATGCAAAGTTATGTTATCATATGCTATGTGTTTATGATGTTATGCAAGTTATGCAAGTCATATGCTATGTGTTCATGATGTTATGCAAGTTATGCAAGTCATATGCTAGGTGTTTATGATGTTATGCAAGTCATATGCTATGTGATCATGATGTTATGCAAGTTATGCAAGTCATATGCTATGTGATCATGATGTTATGCAAGTTATTTGCTATGTGATCATGATGTTATGCAAGTTATGCAAGTGTTAGGCTATGTGTTTATGATGCTAGATATGCAAATCGCTATGATAAACATTGATCCATTATGACACCATGTTATGCAAGTTTGGTGTTTGATTATATGCAAGTTCATATATGATATGTTATGCAAGTTTGGTGTATGATTATATGCAAGTTCACATATGACATGTTATGCAAGTTTGGTGTTTGATTATATGCAAGTAACATGTGCAAGTTTACACCTTAGTATGATATGCATACATATGCAAGTTAACCCCTTTGTATGTCATACATACATATGCAAGTTTACCCCTTTGAATGACATAAGTAGCTTATGCAAGTTACCCTCTTTATGACATATGTGATTCATGCAAGTTTGGGTTGGTTATTTATGCTAGTTGGGTTTGATGCTATATGCATGTTGACACCTTTAAAACCCATGTTGATGCTAATGTTATGCAAGTTGAACCCATTGTATGTGTGATGAATCTTCCCTTTTAAGTATGTCATGTTAGCGAATTACGTGGGGAACGATGGGGTTAATATTCATGTTAATGAAATGGTGTGAAGTTGGTATGATTATGCATACCATAAAGTGGATGGACATAATTGAGTCAATTATGCACATCGTTAAATTTGTAATTAATTAGGGATAATTAATACAAATTATGGGGTGATTAATTAGGTGTAATTAATCGGCTAAGACACGAGGTTGGACCCTTTTGTAGCATAAGACTGCCCGGAACCGACCGGCAAATCCAGCGGCTACAAATGATTGGCCCAATGTGAGAGGTCTTAGGCACAAACTTAATACGTGACAAGTGTAAAGACACGAGGTTAGACTCGGTTATGGCGTAAGGCTGCCCGGACCCGACCGGCAAATTCAGCTACCATAAAAGATAGTCTAATGTGAGAGGTCTTTACAACGGTTACGTTCTTAATCAATTAAGAAACACTTAACCAGATAAGCATGTAGTGGGGCATGAGGGGTTAAGTGGGTGCCTTGGATGGCATGTAAGTGCCTTGGGTGGCATGTAAGTGCCTTGGGTGGCATGTGGAAAGCAAGTGCCTTGGGTGGCATGTGGAAATCTAGTGGGTTGCCTTGGGTGGCAATAGAAAATACGATTAGAATACTTAACCAAGTGGAAACATGTAATTAAACATGATTAAAGGGTTAAGTGGGATGCACTAGATAAAGTGACAAGCTTAGGTGGGTAGCTTGTGGGGGCCCATTTCAACCAGTAACCCATATGTATCTTGTTGGGCTCGACCCATGTCGAGGACGGGACACGCATACTGGGCTTGACTATAAGAGGCCAAAACGGGTTAGCGGTGGCAATGCGAGTCCAACGGGTTTCATATGCGTGTGTGGACCCGGGCTGGTAGGTAAGACGTTGTTGCATCGTGTAGGTATAAGCCGTGCACCATTGGTTGTATCGGGTTGCCACTTTGGGGAGTGATA
Organism: Allium sativum; assembly: GCA_030737875.1. Classification (NCBI taxonomy): domain Eukaryota; kingdom Viridiplantae; phylum Streptophyta; class Magnoliopsida; order Asparagales; family Amaryllidaceae; genus Allium; species Allium sativum. The sequence goes on along the minus strand of CM060915.1, from coordinate 970,210,106 downwards.
CACCCCACTGTGGGGCCAGCACGGGTATCTACGGTAGGGAGCCGATCGCTTGGGAGTAGTGTGTACACCTAGTGGAGATAGGGGCAGACGGCACCTATGTAGTCAGCTAGGGGTACACGAAACTACTGGGTAAATTTTCTAAGTCCTTGGGAGGGATCAACCTTTAAGTAGGAATGACTGGTGTGGTGCAGTTAGTAATTACCCTTGGGTGGGTGGATGCGTCTTTACCGTTATCTTAGTTCATCCTATGTCTAGTTGGCTACTTAGTGCAGTCATTTATCCCCAGTCATCCCGTACCAAGTTTATATCATACCCTAATTACTTTAATGATTGTGTTGTTAAAGTTATAGGGCTCACTCAGACTTATGTCTGACCCCGTTGTTTTTATCTTTTTCCCCCTCAGGTCCTCAGGTTGGGCCTAGCACTAGTGGGCTTTGATCAGATTTCTTTATCTATCTCTTGGAGCTTGGACCGTGATGTAAAGCCCAGCTTATCTTTTCTTTTATGGCTATTAGTTATGTAGTGGGATTATGTACTTATGTTTTATCAGGATGGATATTTAGTACTTGACTCTTGTTTTAGTTGGTTTTGATATGTAACCAAACATGTTTATCTTCTGCTGCAATGAAATGATGTTTTAAATTTCAAGTATTATTTATATCTGTCTTGTTGTAATTTTTCTGTTCTATATTCACTTAAAAATACTCCACCGAAGTTAAGGCATTCCCATAGTGAGTGACCTTAGCGGGTGTGGGGTGTTACAATCTTATTGGAGAATGGATTCTAATTATGACAAGGTATGGGATCACCTTCTGATTAGTGTACTCGAGAGGGGATAAATTGAGGTTCAACAAGAACATCTTGCAGCCCGACCACACATGACGAGTCACTCATTTAGCTTGAGTGGACCAAAAGTATTATCACCCACGGTCGTCGGTCGTCCAACTGTGATGGCCCGCCCTGCACTAGCCGACATTTCCAATGAAATGAGTTGTGCCGATGTCCAACCAGCATGGAACGGTTGTTAAAAAGAAACAAGATGAAGAACTATCAAAGAACCTGTAGTATATCTCACAGCGCATGGAATAAAACATGACAATAACATAACTTGACAAAAAACAAGCAAGACAGTGCATAAGCTGAAAACTAAACCATCGTAGCAGTGGAATCTAAAATACAGTTTATGATCCAATACCATTATTGTAACGAACCAGAAAATTCGATGCTCGAATTTTTGACACAATTACATCCAGTGTCCAACTCAAGTACCGAACATCCAGAAAGCTATTAGAAAGAAGGTAGAGGGTGAGATAAGAAAGAAGGAAAGATTAGAATAGAAGAGGAAGAAGAACCAACACCGAGAATCAGTCTCTCACATCGCAGCGGAACAAAATATAATATAGAAATAATCTTTATTGAGAGCCTGAAAATATTTACAAACATCAGAGTACACCTTACAACCAACACATCTGGACAGTTATAGTAATCTGTTCTCATATACAACACACAGTGGAATAATGTAATATCCTACGTCTGAACCCATCCATCTCGTCTCTGGACTTCGCAGCATCCGATAACCTGGACCTGTACAACCCGGTCTAACCCGAACATTTCAAATACCGGGTCAGTCTGGTGAACCAGAGTGAGAACTCGCGCAGTTTAAGGGAATCATCCAACTTGATTTTAAAGTTAAAAATCTTTTCGAAAGAAAGGATAATCCTAAGACCAAATCCACAAATAAATACGGACGGTTTTTACCTTATGATAACCTAAATCATTTTGAAATCATATACTTGCCTGATATTATAATAATGTCTAAATACAAATAAATAAAATCAAGTGGAACGCTTGCATCTCACGCTTTACATATATAGTATACAATCAAAACCGCCGGCGCTTATTGAAGATTGGATTCCGACTATGACAAGGTATGGAACCACCTGTCGATAGTGTATCTCTAGAGGCGAATACACTAGGTTCAACAAGAACGTCTTGCAACCCGGCCCACACATGACCGACAACTCATTTCGCTTGAGTGTATCGAATATATATCACCAACGGTTGGGATCAGCAACCATTTCCCAAAAAGGAACAACATCGATAGATTTAAGAAGGAAAAGGAATTTCTCTAGATAGGTGATTATACAACCTAATGGGAGCGACCCACATAGCCATGCTGCCTACCTGATTTTTGTCATTTTCCAGTTGTAAGGCTTGAGGTCATAATGTATCTTTTGGAACACCTGGCCACCATTCACTTTGAATGCCACATCGTCGAATCCACCATAAATCAGTAGTTGATATCCACAAAAATAATCGGGTTGTTAAGTTTGGAGAAGGTGTCTTCTCCGCCGCCACAGAAATACATTTAAGGAAATCAACGTCCATAATCCCTTTTGGAAATACTCTGTCAGACACCCATCCATACATGTTGTCCTGGGACTGGACAAACCGAAGGCACTCTCCTACCACATCCAAAGGATCAGTAGCGAGCAGTCCTTGCAAATCCGAAAAATCTCAACCACGATCGAATCACATCATAATATCTCTGGTTGTACGGTCAGAGAATATTCAACAAGTAATCCTTCCGCTTATGAAGATCTACGGTCTTTAATTGCTCCATCTTGTTCAGCATTTGATATCTTCAGCGCTTACGTATTCATTGGTCGGAATGATTTTCGAATATAAATTCGATCCCGATCTTTCCGTACCAACAATCGTATTGGCCAGATTTGATAGTCGGTTATTTAACTATCAAATGAACAACCATTCAATTATAAAAATGAAATGAGTTCATTGATTCAGTACCTAGCAACATTTGGCCCTTTTAAAATTATAAATAATTAACGAATGATTAAATAAACTTCTAAGTCTTTTATATATTTTAAAATATGGTATTATCTCTTAGTAATCTCAAAACCCTTTCAAATCTCCATTAGTTGAGAAAACATCTTATAACTATATCAAATTTGTTTTTTCAAACATTTGTCATAACATTACTTATTATCTAAAAACTGCAGAATCGATTTATTTTAACATCGTACAATAATCGTTACGAAATCTCTCTTTTTGTTTCTGTTATCTGAACACCATAATCACCAATTATCCTTTTAGAAATAACCCATTCTAAAAGTTGTCTCCTTATTTTGAAAATATCGGTATATATTCACAAATCTCCTTTTAGTTTATTTCAATTATGGAAATAACATTTCATTTCTTTTTTTTGTATTTAGAATCCCATCATATATTTATATATATATTTCTGAATTCTTCGCATAACGTACATTATTATTTCTCAAATAAATTACTTTAACATTTCCACTATTACGACTAATATCATCCTTCGATAATCCTGAACTCGTTCAAGTTGAGGTATTTTAATTACCGCCCAGACGTTGATCAACAACATTCTTATCTTAAGATAGGTATCAGTTGTAAAACCAAAACCGATATTCATTTCCAATAGCAAAACGAATCCCATTTTAATTATCTTGATGAAAACTCGTATCTCAATCAATATAGCGAATTCTAGCTCGCATCTTTATTATTCAACCCACCTAATCACTTTAATTCAATTTGGATTTCCATTCGATTTCCATTCCGAATTCATCTAACCATTTCCAACTTGAATATCTCCCTTTAAATTCCATTGTTATGTAATGTTAATTTAAAACTTAACGTTTTAGCCTCACGCTCCCTTTTATAAACATTGTTTATAAAACCTAGGTTTAATATAAAATCTTTTAATCCGCTTCTCCTATCCTTAATTCAAACACTTATTTTAAAATATCATCTCTGCTTAAAATCCCTTTTACAACTTAGTTATAAAAATTCGGTTTTAGTATAAAGCCATTCATCGACTCTTTTAAAAAAAAAATCCCATTATATTTCAATATCCACTTTGATTACTTACCTTAATGAATCTCACTACTAATTGATCGCTTAAATTATTAAAATAAAAATTTACATTATCTTTACTATTGCAGAAAAGTCACTTCTTATTTAACCAAAACAATCAGTAATTTTTTTATTTAATATCTTATTAAAGTAAAAACAAATATTCGTTAATTTATTCCATTAGATTAATTAACACCAAACTAAATTAATCAATTCTAAAACATGAACATCTTGTTAACCAATTCAAATTATTCATTCTTTTAAATTAATTAATAACGTAATTAATTTAAATAAATACCATTTAATTGTTTCTTGAAACAATTACTTCAACTCTTGCATTAGTTTCTGCTCGTCTCCTTATAAATCTCATTAACGTAAGACTTTTATTTGTAAACTATTTAAAAATACTTAAAACTTATAAAATAAATAATAAACTTTAATTTCCTTTATTCAACTTTTTTTTAAAATATATAGATTAAAAAACTATTTTAGTTATAAAATAATTTCATAACTTTATTGCCATCGGTTCAACCGACAGTAAATCAACATTTGTAACACCATTTATCTTTAGGCCAACTGCTGCCAATTACTTAACCAATATAGTTTATTGGTTAAAACAAAACAACCGTTGAATTTAGATTCAACAAACAATGATCAATCAATCACCCAATCATATTGGTTAAACAGTTCATAGAAATGCAATATGAAAATAAATAATAAATTTGAGGAATCCCATTGGATCCCTCCAACCTGTATTTTTCCTGCATCCAAATACGTTACTTCAACAATATTGTTTATTTCACTAATGGATATAATATTCATCCATTAAATAATAACAGCAATTCAAACATCCACTACAAGAAAACACTAATTTAGCGTCAAATATTTAGAAGCGAAAATTTCCGTCGCTATTTAGCGACGGATTTCCGTGTGCTCTACAAGGGATAATTTTTGTTTTTTTTTAACTTTTTTCCTTTTATTTATTATCATCGTCTTCTGTCATCCCTCACTAAATCGTTGCTAATTGCATCAAATTACTGACAGAATAATTCTGCCGCTATTTTCCGCTGCAAATTCAGGCAGAATAACGACGAATATTTATCGAAGCTATTTTGTAGCAGAATTTCAACAGATTTGCAAGAGATGTTTATATTATTTTTCTAAGATATACTTTAGTGTTATTTTTTAATAATTATTAACATGTTCAATAATTAATAATTAATTTATTCTAATTAATGATTTATAAATAATAATTTACGTTCTAAATAAATAACTTATAATCATTGGTTACTTAGAATTAGCAAAATAATATTTGCTTATTTAGTATTTAATATTTGTTTTTTAAAATATAATATTTGTATTATATTACTTATTTTTAATTGTGCTTTAAATGCAAAATTGTATATATAGAATTGAAAATACATTGAAAATATTGAATTAAAAATACAGAACATGTACAAAATTGAAAATGTAAAAAAGATACATAATTAAAAATACAGAATAGATACATAATTGACCAATGTAAAAGAGGTACAAAACTTAAATATCTTTGTTCCTTTCACATAGTCATCATTTGCCTGAGGTTAAGTTTGAAAGTGAATTAGTTAATAAATTATAAATCAAGTTTGGAATAACTAATTGGTAATAATTAGGAAGTCATTTTTATTGTATAGTACTTGATAATTAATAATTATATTTAATGTTAAAAAAATTTGGAAGAGAAAACCCAGATTTGAAAAGGGCAAAACGCAGATCAGCATGATGGGAAACAATCCCATTCATCACCGTTCAAAGTGGATGGATCCAACGAACAGAATACTCCAATGCTTCTATTTCGGATCGCCCTATCATGCGTTGTTCTGTAATTCCCTTTACCCTTTTCGGCTTCAACCCCAATTCCACAAACATCGTTTTTCACGTATTACAATTTCTATCTGGAAGATTGAATTTTGATACTGAATCCAATCAACCAGGCGAAAATGGGAGTACTCCTTCAAATTCCCCCAAATTATCTACTCAGTAACTCTAAATTGAATTAGGATTTTGCTAATTCAACCATGACGGTTCATCCAATCCCAAACCTGAACTATAAATCTAAGAACCTCTATCGCCTCCCACAACTGGAGATAATGGTATGATTAAATTAGCAAAAGTAAGTGTATTTCAACTATTTTATTTTATAAGTTATTTCAAATCACAACTGGGCAGTTATTGCGGATATTCGCTTGGCCACTTTCCACTTTCCCCCGAATTCGGTTTTGATGAACCATATGATACAGATCTTGCACAATGTCCCATCCCCATCATCTACTTCTAGGCATTTGATTCTCTCGCGATTCACACACGAGACTATCTTTCAATTGCCGTGGGTCCCAGGTTTTTCTAGTATTTGGCTTCGTTGGTTCTTCGGTGATACCGTGAGTTCCTATTTGTTTGTGTCTGCGTCTTGTTGTCTTTGAAGTATTGTGTTTTTCTGGCGTAGTTCCAGTCTCTTTTGGTTTGAACGGTGTTTTATGGAAATGGTATGTTGTTTACTTGCAGCACACCACCATAACTCAGCAAACATGTGAAGCTTGCTCTGACCTTGCTGCATTTTGCGGTGGTGTCCCCTTCTTTTTGCTACCATTTCTTCCCATGACTTTGCCTCTGATGGATCTGTTTCTTACATTGGGTATTTTAGTTTATGTCAGAAACTCTTGGATATGCCAAGCTTGCTTTGTCAAGCTTGCTGCTTTATGCATATGTCATAGCTCATGTTACCTGCTCTGTTTCTCTGTCAAATTACGCGAGGGTTAGCTTGCTTCTAGCAGTGTCAATTTTTGTCATTACTGGGTGGTGCTTCTTCATGTCGGAACTCCAGTATGCTTTGGTCTTCTACTTTGTTCATTGGTGATGGTAACGAGATTCATGGGCTTCTGTTCTTGTGATGTTATGGTAGCTATATGGTCACTTCAAGTTTGAGTTGTCTCTTGCTGCTCTAGGATACAACTATATGTCATTTTTACTGTTTAAGACACTCTGTTCTTGCCTGATTTCCTTTCATTAAGTAGGAGGTACCGATATTTTTTCACAGGATCTTCTTGGTAATTAAACAACAAAGCTAGGAACATAACCAAGAAGATCCACCATGTTGAAATACCAAAACTATTTATATCATTACCTTTACCAACATATTGGGAGGATTAAGCATTTTTATTTATTTACCTATTTATTAATTTTCTTTTGTGAGCTTCTATTCGGCATATTGGACTTCACATTTCAGCATATTGAGAAGTAGTGGAAAAGTCATATGAAGTATGTCCTGGAAGAGTTACGCTATAGGGCCCGAAAGCCGAAACTATAGGCCAGGATAATGCGGATATAGGGCGGAATTCGGGGAGAGACGCGGATTATCAATTATCCACTTTGGCACAACCGCAAGATTTCAGTCATATTATTTGGGCATTGTAGCTTTACTGGTCCTAGATATCATTTTAAATAAAGATTCAAAGAATGGTGTCATATCCTAAAATTGGTCATGTTCTACAGTATTTTCACATGTATCTCATGTCAGGTGAGTCCTCAAATCAGGCTAGTGAAGAACAATGTATACCGAGATACAAATCTGAAGTCTTAAATTACATCTCGATACTATCTTGAAGCAACACATGAGCTAGAAATTGAAATTACGTTATGTATGTTTATTCACATTGACCCTTTTTTTTAGAAAATTGGTATATATATATCACAGTTTCGAAACAAGTGACAACTTTCGTAGCGAAATACCAAAATATCTGTATGTATGTGATCACAGGTGAGCGTGAACGTAGAAACACAGCTATTTCATTCATAACACCTCTTTAGTGTTTTTTATTATCCTTAAAAGAATATAAACTGGGATCAAGTAATACTACTACATCCAGTGCTTGGCTAATTGTTAACATTTGATAAATCTCCATTAACTCAGCACATTTCATTTTAAAAAAATAAAAATAAAAATAAATATGTGCATGTCAATCTGTCTAATTTAAAAAATGAATCTGTGATGGAGAATAAATTTGTGCAGGGGAGAATAAAACATAGGGGAAAAGATTTGGTTGACCCTTTTGCCTACTTCTAGTTGGACTACTGTTTAACTATATGTGTTTCCTATAGTAGATTATTTGTATTCTGTTGGTTGTAATTATGATATCTTAAATCAATAGTATTGTTGTGTTTTGTGATTGTTTAGATTCATTTTAGTTAAAGGAAACCTTTTTAGTTGCAAATAACCTCGAATGAAGTGAGGATCCTTTGATACATATTATTAGGGTCTGATTTTGGATAAGAGCTGATGATAGTAAGTATTTATATATTTCGTTCTAATTACTGTTTTCTTTACAGGTATTATTTAAGATAACTGGTGGTACAGTAGTAGGAATGTCAATAGATCCAAAACCTGTAAGTGATTCTTGTTAATCTAGTACATATAATTAAACTTGCTATTTGCATTAACTTAATAGTAAACTAACATATAGTCTGACATGATAGTAGCCAAAAAAGGTGTCGGGTTAATAATGTTTTCTCAACTTCATAGTTATGGTCATGCTGCTACTTCTCAGTGTTAACGTACGAATTGAAATTTAAGGTATTAAGATTGTAATTCAATCCTTTTAGCAGCTTTCGTCTACCATTATGACTTTCAAAACAGATGTATAACATTTTTGTGCATTCCTTTCAGTTATTAGTTATCATCGATGCTTTCATGCATCTTTTGAGCAGAGTATATTTGTATTTTAGTCTAATTTTGGGTTCTTCAATAAATAACTTTCATCATTCGTATGTTTCATTTTGCTATGTATATTTGAAGCACATATTCACTATTTTCCAGTTTATTCCATAGTGTTTACATGATATGTCGTGCAGGTAAGCATTTATCCTGCTGTCAATGCACTTGTTGAGTACTCTAGGCAGGTAATGATTGTAGGTTGACTTGCATGATTAGATGACTAAATATCTTTCATCTCCATCTTCAGTTAAATCTGAGTCTATCCGAACTGTTAAACCTAATTATAGGAATAAGACCATTTTTATAATTAGTTTGAAATTGTAGTAAAACTAATTATAGAAATAAGACCATTTTTGGTCATGAAGATTAAAATTCACTGGCTAGATTTTTAATCATGTCGGTGTAAAAAAATTAATTGAAACGTTTCTACTCTAGTTGTGCTAGTGCATTTGAACATTTTATTTAAAGATGATTATTTTGTGGTATCTTTTGGATTAGTTCTCTGTTTGTTACAAGTAATAGAAAAACAAGAAAGTCTGAAGTAAGAAACTGCTGAAACATTCTTTCTTTTTACGCTGTATTCATCATTTATCGAATGTTGAAACCCAGGGTGTTTCCTTTATTGTTCATAGTGTGGCAGCAATAGTTCTACCATAGGGATGATGTATATTTGTTCATGTTATTGAGTTTGGAACAGAAACTACACTACATTGTTGGGTATATTTATTCATGGGTATAGTTCATTCTGTGGTAGCAATATATCCGGCTGTGTCAGATAATTACTCCGCAATTTTTGTATAACTTTCAAGCACAATTGAAACAAGTAATGGTAATGCTTTAGAGAAATGATGAATTTGATTATGAAGATCCTTCGCCATCATCATCTTCATGAGCTACTCGGGTATGGTAGCTGGATATATTTTGTTGATGGTTCTTTAATGTGGTTTTTTGTATGGGTATTATGAGTAAGGATGATGTCTTTGCATGGAATACCACTAGCACTAGCTGAACAGTTTTGTTAGTTATATTTTGTTAGTTATATTTCAGTCTAGTATGTGTATGAATTGATAGATGATTATGGATGGCATTGTTTTTTGTATGGAATATTAGCTCTAACAAAAAAATATTGTTGTGATAAAAAAACTAACAATTGCATTTTCCTTTTTGTTAATGTCACTCATTTTATGTGCATGCGCACATACACATACACATATACATATATATGTATATAACTATCAATTGGTGGCGATGGAAGGAAAAAAAAACAATATATAACCAGAATAGAAAGGGAATACCGACAGAAATTTTATCAAAATCGATACTAAAACGTCGCTAAGTAGAAACTGATATTTTAAAGATAGCGACGGTTTACTGAAGGATAACAAAGAGATGTATCCATGTTGCTAAATGCTGTTTCGTTAATCCGTCGCTGTATAGCTAGGATTTACCGACGAATAACTGGAATGCAAAATGTTTACTATATATTTCCTTCGGTAATCCCTCGCTAAATAGCGTGCATTTAGCGATGGAAAAATATTTACTGATTTTATTATGTTATATATATCCATCGGTAAAATGTCGGTGAAATATTTTAAAATGAAATGATAACATATCAAGAAATGACGGTGAAGTGATGAAATATCGACGCTAATTTCCGTCACAAAATTATGCCAAAAATACCGACGTATTTTTTAACGACAGCGGTATTTTGCTGCAAATCCCTCGCTAATAGGCCTTTAGTGAGGGTTTAGCGAAGGATTTTTCCGCTGCAAAATCACTGTTTTCTTGTAGTGATTCATCAACCAATTAACAATCATAATACACAAATATTTAAACCCAGCTTATATAAAATATAAGTGGGATGAAACTGAGTGAGTTGAACTCACCTTGATTTCTATTTGACGCCAACGGTTTGTTTCAGTTAATTCCAAATGTGTCCAAACCAACTTTAAAATGTTTCGTTCGTCAGTACAGGCCCTGACGTCATTTTGTTTTATCTCTACTGCAGTTACCAAGATAAAAATTTACGTCGGTTACTACTATTTTAAATAATATTATTAAAATTTTAATTATAATTATTTAGCCTAAACCCTAATTACGTTATCAGTATAAAAATCATTAGGCATATTCCAAGGGAATTCTAGCATTATATATCTTCAATGGCCATCTTATATGCATTATCTAACGCACTATATACTAGCATGGGCGTTATAAGGAATTGGTTAGCCAGACTAAGGCCACATATATAAATATTTTAAAGTTGTACGTAATTTAAGTTAAAAACTAAAGCTACATTATTATATAATTGGGCCATACCCGTTTAAAGAAGCCCAGTATTAATTCAACCTGCCTCCTTTCTACCTCTCTACGGGGTGTCACCTTCTCCACTTATAATTTAGCAACCTGCTGCTGCTTTTAATCACCATTGTTGACCTTTAGCCGATCGTTCTCTCCCCTTTCTTCATGAAACCACAAAACTGTTTTCACCAAGCTTCACCAGTTCAATCCTTCTTCCACCCCATACCGATTATACATAACTCGATTCTGACCTGGCCATTGCGTCTCGACCTATCCCCTGCAGCTTCCAGTTTCACGCGTCATTATCTATACATATTTTTTTTGGGATCCAACTTCTGATTAGAACCAATCATACTCCACTTCGTTGCATGCCACCCCCATGTATACTACCACACTTTCCAACACAGTACCACGTTCCTATATTGAAAATCCTCCATGCCACTGAGCTCAATAAGAAACCGCCAGCTTCAACTCATGCAACACCCTTGCCAACGCTCCCCTTCTACTCCCAAAACCCACTCCACACACACCTCCCTGTTTCACCGCGTTATACTGCTCCTACTTCACTATATTATGTACCTTCACATCTACTGTGCACTCATAATTCCCATGTCCTACTTGTTTATAGACCCTTCCATGAACCCCATCGCGTGAGCCTGCCACCTTCAACTTAACCCGGACCCTGCCAGTCTCGGCCCCATGTCCTGCATCATCTACACCAGAATTCACGGACCTATACTAGTATCATTATATTCGAAACCTCTCTGCCCTTCGCGTCTTCAGACCAGAGAATGCCCGGCTACCAAGAATTGCGAACCCAACTTTACGTTGTTCTCTCGTTCACAGTTTCACCTTCCCACTCTCCTGATTTGTCACTCGCGACTTAAGTTTATCACCCCTCGGTTGCTTAAGTTTTGATTTTATTTTCATGTATGTGGTTGCGGGTTTCATTTTATCGGAGAGAGGAGAGGGGTTTGTTTCTTTTTTTTTCATTTATTGCTGGAAGGAAGAAACGAATTGTTGTGGTAGAAGAAAGGATACGAACGATGTATATTCATAAGGTGAGAAGTGGGTGGACCACACTATTGGAAATCATATTTTACTAGATAGCTTGGTTCGCACCGTGAGGAAGTGTGGCGGCCAAGGCATTCTAAAATATATAAATTCGGTGTATTAGTTTTCCTGCAAGCAAATGTCGCTTCATTTGGGTCCATCATTCTGCTTTTGTTCAGTGCCCATGGTTTTTCCGAATGAGGGACTATAATAAGGATTTCGACTATATATATTGTAAACCAATTTAGTTCACTTACTGGATTTCGACAACTCTGTAGAGTATGTTATCTAGCTTGTAATCTTAGGGACTGTATGTGATTGGCACTATAGCCACGTTGAAGCGAATATAGCCTAAACTCGAAAAAGAAACATATGGCGTAGCTGATTTTTAGAGTGACTGATGTGAAAATACATGAGAAGTAAGTTAGCAGTAAATTTTAGTCAGTATTTCAATATGTATTATTTAGTATAAGTTAGTCGCAGTGTGTGTTCACTTCTGCTTGTGCGCTCTGTGCAAGTTCCCATCTAGTACGGCTAGAATAGATTATACCCTTTTCTTAAGATTTAAGCAAATGGATCTATTTTATACGGTATCTAATTCTCATTGTTAACGGTCGTTTATCGGTACCCGTCTAATATACGTGCCGTCATACTTTAATTCCAAACCCAATTAAAATAGTCTCACATGCTACACCTTAACGTTCTGATCCCACAAAAATTAACTTCGTTGAATATGGACTCCGTTTGCACAACCTCGCTATTTTAATTTATCGGCTCACCCTTAAATTCAAACGCACCAGTAACGTAACTTCGATTGGCCCCAAGCTAAAAATATAGCCATAATTAGCTGCACGTATTCCAATAAAACTCGTTTTGTCGAAAATGGTGGTCGTTTGAAAAAAAAATCATTTCTATCGCCTATATAATATATCGAACAATTTTCCTGTGTGCGAAACACGTGCCTCATTATAAGGTAGGCAACATATTGATTTGAACGCTCTATTTCGTATGATTATTTTATTTCATTGTTAACTGTCATTGAGAGTTTTATATTCATACCGATATACATGAATTTCACATCTTAAATTACGAAATATCGCGAATTTATGAGTTCCAGTTATATAAATATACGTTCAATCTTCGTTACATAAACGAATTATATATTATAAATCCATTTAAAATTTCAAATCAATATTTAATATAATAAAATATATGACTACCAAAAATACGGGACATTACATTCCTTTCCCCTTAAAAGAATTTCGTCTCCGAAATTACTCAAGTAGAAGAAATGTTACCAATCTCATATGTTTTCAAAAATTCGACGTATTATAACTAAAAAATCAATTCATTCAACACTTTTGTTGAACTATCGAGCAGTCACCCAATCTCACCCATAATCAACAACTAATGCACAACCAATGTAATCAATTCAATTGAATGTATATTCAATTTTTTAATATTTACTTGTTTGTATTCACCTGGGCTTATAATCATCAATCAACCAATATCCAATTGATTTCAATAATTCGATTTCCCAATACCAAATCGATTTTAATTAACTCTCGTATCCATTCTTAAATTAACTTAACCAAGTTAAGTTTAAATTCCATATTCAATTAACTAATTGAATTTCTAACCATTTAAAAATCCAAATTTTGATTCATTTTAAATCCAAATTAAAATTCTCATTACTAGTTTCATATGTGAAATTTCTTTGGTTATATTAATTCAATCCAAATTTTATAACCTAATTTGAATCCTATTTAAATTAATCAAACATACCAACATATCCATAATTTGAGAAAATTATTTACATTTTATACCAAAAATATATTAGGGCAATTTTTTCTATTTACCCTCTTTACTAAACCATATCGTGTCAATTCTCAGTTCAAATGTTTCTCAACATTTAAAATGATCAAGCACTACAATACAAAACAATTTTATATAAAATTTACAAATACGCTCCCATATATATACACACACACACTTCAACTCAATCTAGAGTGTTACTAACCCCATTTCTATTGAGTTACACCACAGAGCCAAGGTTATTCTGAAACCAATAGCTTTGATACTACTGTAACGAACCAGATAATTCGGTGCTCGAATTTTTGATACAATTACATCCAGTGTCCAACTCGAGTGCCAAACATTCAGAAAGTTATTAGAAAGAAGGTAGATGCGAGATAAGAAAGAAGGAAAGATTAGAATAGAAGAGGAAGAAGAACCAACAAAGAGAATCAGAGTCTCACAATGCAGCGGAACAAAATATAATATAGAAATAATCTTTATTGAGAGCTTGAAAATACTTACAAACATCAGAGTACAGCTTACAACCAACACATCTGGACAGTTCAAGTAATCTGTCCTCATATACAACACACAACGGAATAATGTAATATCCTACGTCTGAACCCATCCAGCTCGTCTCTGGACTTCGTAGCATCAGATAACCTTGACCTGTACAAACCAGTCTAACCCGAGCATTACAAATACTGGGTCAGTCTGGTGAACCAGAGTGAGAACAACTTGCACAGTTTTAGGGAATCATCCAACTTGATTTTAAAGTTAAAAATCTTTTCGAAAGAAAGGATAATCGTAAGACCAAATCCACACATAAATACGGATGGTTTTTACCTTACGATAACCCAAATCATTTTGAAATCATATACTTGTTTGATATTGTAATAATGTCTAAATACAAATAAATAAATAAAATCGAGCGAAACGCTTGCATCTCACGCTCCACATATATAGTATACAATCAAAACTGCGGGCGCTTATTGGAGATTGGATTCCGACTATGACAAGGTCTGGAACCACCTGCCGATAGTGTATCTCTAGAGGCGAATACACTGGGTTCAACAAGAACGTCTTGCAACCCGGCCCACATATGACCGACAACTCATTTCGCTTGAGTGTATCGAATATATATCACCAACGGTCGGGATCAACAACCATTTCCCGAAAAGGAACAACATCGATAGATTTAAGAAGGAAAAGGAATTTCTCTAGATAGGTGATTATAAATCCTAGTGGGTGCGACCCACATAGCCATGTTGCCTGCCCGATTTTTGTCATTTCCAGGTTGTGAGGCTTGAGGTCATAACGTATCTTTTGGAACACCTTGCCACCATTCACTTTGAATGCCACATCGTATAATCCGCCCAAAATCACTAATTGATTTCCAAAAAAATAATCGGGTTGTTAAGTTAGGAGAAGGTGTCTTCTCCGCCGCCACAGAAATACATTCGAGGAAAACAACGTACGTAATCCCTTTTGGAAATACTCTATCAGGCATCCATCCATACAAGTTGTCCTGGGACTGGACAAACCGAAGGCACTCTCCTACCACATCCAAAGGATCAGTAGCGAGTAGTCCTTGCAAATCCGCAAAATCTCAACCACGATCGAATCACATCAGAATATCTCTGGTTGTACGGTCAGAGAATATTCAACAAGTAATCCTTCCGCTTATAAAGATCTACGGTCTTCAATTGCTACATCTTGTTCAGCACCTGATATCTTCAACACTTACGTATTCATTGGTCGGAATGGTTTTCAGATATAAATTTGATCCCGGCCTTTCCGTACCAACAATCGTATTGGCCAGATTTGATAGTCGGTTATTTAACTATCAAATGAACAACCATTCAATCATGAAAATGAAATGAGTTCATTGATTCAGTACTCAGCAACATTTGGCCCTTTTAAAATTATATATAATTAACGAATGATTAATAAGCTTCTAAGTCTTTTATATATTTTAAAATATGGTATTACCTCTTAGTAATCTCAAAACCCTTTCAAATCTCCATTAGTTGGGAAAACATCTTATAACTATATCAAATTTATTATTTCAAACATTTTCATAACATTACTTATTAGTTTGCAGAATCGATTTAATTTAACATTGTACAATAATCGTTACGAAATCTCTCTTTTTGTTTCCATTATCTGAACACCATAATCGCCACTTATCCTTTTAGAAATAACCCATTCTAAAAGTTGTCCCCTTATTTTGAAAATATTGGTATATTTTCACAAATTTCCTTTTTGTTTATTTCAATTATGGAAATAACATTTCATTTTTTTTTATATTTAGAATCCCATCATATATTTATATATATATATTTCCGAATTCTTCGCATAACGTTACATTATTATTTATCAAATAAATTACTTTAACATTTCCACCATTACGACTAATATCATCCTTCGATAATCCTGATGTCGTTCAAGTTGGGGTATTTTAATTACCTCTCAGACCATGATCAACAACATTCTTATCTTAAGATAGGTATCAATTGTAAACCCAAAACCGATATTCATTTCCAATATCAAAACAAATCCCATTTTAATTATCTGGATGAAAACTCGTATCTCAATTAATATAGCGAATTCTAGCTTGCATCTTTATTATTCAACCCGCCTAATCACTTTAATTCAATTTGGATTTCCGTTTGATTTCCATTTTGAATTCATCTAACCATTTCCAACTCGAATATCTCCCTTTAAATTCCATTGTTAAGTAATGTTAATTTAAAACTTAACGTTTTATCCTCACGCTCGCTTTTATAAACATTGTTTATAAAACTTAGGTCTAACATAAAACCTTTAAATCCACTTCTCCTATCCTTAATTCAAACACTTATTTTAAGATATCATCTTGGCTTAAAATCCCTTTTACAACTTAGTTATAAAAATTCGGTAGTATAAAACCGTTCATCGACTCTTCTAAAAAAACCCCATTATATTTCAATATCCACTTTGATTACTTACCTTAATGAATCTCACTACTAATTGATCGCTTAAATTATTAAAATAAAATTTACATTATCTTTACTATTGCAGAAAAGTCACTTCTTATTTAACTAAAAAAATCAGTAAACTTTTTATTTAAAATCGTATTAAAGTAAAAACAAATATTCTTTAATCTATTTAATTTGATTAGTTAACACCAAACTAAATTAATAATTTCTAAAACATGATCATCTCGTTAACCAATTCAAATTATTCATTCTTTTAAATTAATTAATAACGTAATTAATTTAAACAAATTCCATTTAATTGTTTCTTGAAACAATTACTTCAACTCTTGCATTAGTTTCTGCTCGTCTCCTTATAAATCTCATTAACGTAAGACTTTGATTTGTAAACTATTTAAAAATACTTAAAACTTATAAAATAAATAATAAACCTTAATTTCCTTTATTGAACTTTTTTAAAATATATAGATTAAAAATCTATTTTAGTTATAAAATAATTTTATAACTTTATTACCTTCGGTTCAACAGACAGTAAATCAACATTTGTAACACCATTTATTTTTAGGCCAACTACTGCCAATTACCTAACCAATACAGTTTATTGGTTAAAACAAAAAAACCGTTGAAATTAGATTCAACAAACAATGATAAATCAATCACCCAACCATATTGGTTAAACAGTTTATATAAATGCAATATGAAAATGAATAATAAATTTGAGGAATCCCGTTGGATCCCTCCAACCTGTATTTTTCCTGCATCCAAATACGTTACTTGATTAGCACAGAAATGTGTTTATTTTTATGCTTATATCTTATCTTTATTGTATATAAATAAATGCTACTTTGGGTATTTTGTGTGTTTTTTCAGGTCATTGATTAATTGTCTCCTTCATTAAATAAAAGACCACTGATAAGAAAAAGAAGCTACTTTCCCATCAAACTCTCTTTTTGCTGAAGAATGGAACGCGTTCACACTACCTCCCTTGCTTTGAAGAATTTATGGATTAGTGATTTATGGTGTATATATATATTCATATGTATGAATATATGATATACACTAATAAATATTTCAAGAATTGGAAGTATTCTTCATAGATAAATCAAAGGGAATCTTTCATTTTTTACTCTCCATAAAGATGAAGATTTGATTAGATAGATGCCAATCATGATGCCAATCAATTTGCCACATGACCAATCAAAAGAGGAAAGCTGCATGGAATATTTCAAGTTTATCTTATCTCTTTTATTTGTGAAGATATTATTTTCAAGAGGTTGAGTCATGGCCCACTAGAGGATTAGGGTTTTTCAGTTCACCTATATAAGCCCATGTATACCCATTGTAACGACCATCTCATTTCTGTATTCCATTACTCTAATAAAAATTCTTCTTCTTCTTCTTTTATTTTCTGCATTTTTCTTTCTTAGCAATCGGTGTTGTCTTCACAATTAGTTTTGGAAGAACACCAATTGTATTTTACATTTTTTTTTGTTAGTGATTAGTCATTTGATTAGTTTCAACGACAATCCTAATTTACTTTTTGTTGTTCTTCTTTTCCTGCAATTTTAATTTCTGCATTGTTGTTCCTGTTTTGCAATTTACTTTCTTTAGTGATTAATCGTTGATTAGATTCAACGATAATCCTAAGTTCGCAATTTCAATTTGTTTTTATTTCAACAAAATCTCCAGGCTTCGTCTAACTCGCCCAAGAGATTAGATAAATAATTTGATTTTAATTTACCTCCCTGTGTTCGACTTGTATGCTACACACCTGTGCGCTTGCAGAATTTTATTACAAATATCGCGCTTTTCTAGCGTCGATCAAGTTTTTGGCGCCGTTGCCGGGGAGGTAAACACTGAATTTTATTATTTATTTAATTTCCGATTCGTGTTAGTTTTTATTTTATTTTGTTTTGTTTTCTTTTATGTATATATATAAAAAATCTCCGTTGGTTTGATTTGGTATTAATTAATGATACTATAATCTTCCTACCAAGAGAAAAAAAATACATGCCAAATTTCACTGATTTCATTGCTTTTCCTTTCTTTTATTTCTTCTCCTTCGTACAAATCTCTTTCTTCTTTTACAAGTCTGTCTAAAAAAAAAACAAAACAAATTTCTTTCTAAATTTTCTCGTTGTTGCTGAATAATTCCATTACCCAAATTTCTTTCCATTTTGCAATCACCTTTTTAGTTTTCACATCTTTAATTTGCTTGCTATTTTCTCTCATTGCTTTCCTTTCATATAAAAAAATTGCCACTTTTTCTTTAATTTCTTACCAATTTTTCAGTTTCTTTCCTTCATTTCCTTTCCTATTTTCTATACACCCCTTTTCTTCATTTTACAAATTTTAAAAGGAAAAAAAAAGTTACCAATTTTCACCTATTTCTTTCCTTTTTATTTCTCAATCCCATTCTCTTCTTTTACAAATTCTTTCTTCTTTTCAGCATATTAATAAAAAAAAACAACTCTTTCCTTTTGCTTTTTCGTTCCCTGTTTTTAATAGAATCTCCTTCCCTCTTTCTCTTTTCATTTATTTTGTTTCCTTTTACTTTAGATTTATTTTCTTCTAATACTATTCCTTTCCATTTTCTCTGAAAAAACTCTTGATTGGCATATTTGATGTTATTTATTGACATTGCAATCTCCAAAAACAAGAAAAAAATATCTTGCTGGTTTTGTCTTCTATTCCTTTTTTTTTCCCCTTAATCTCTTTCCTTATTTTAACAATTTCTTTTAAAAAAAAAAGAAGAAAAAGAAAGAAATCAAAATCAAGATCAAGCGAAGGAAGGAAAACAAGCAAGACCGAAGTGGAGAAATTCAAAAGTCAAACAATTGCAAATAGTTGAAGTCGAATTGTTGGAGCGGTTGCACACCAAGTGGGGTGTGAACGCGCTAGCGCTACCCAATTTCACTGGAGGACTGCCGATCAAGGTGAGAAAATTTTAAAACTCTACAGGTGCTCTGCTGCAAAAAAATAATAATAATATAGACAATTGTTGTAAAAATTTTCTGCAGGGGCAGCGGCTTGAATGTAAATTTTTAATTTCTGCAATTAAATTGTGTGATTATTGTTATTTCTGCACTTTTTATTCATTCTGTTAAGGGCAATACCCCAATTCACATAAGGTGAGGGATTTCATCACCCTTTCCTTAGCCCACAAATTGCATTTCATCATAGAATCTAACTAATAATAACGGTTAGACGTTGGACTTAAGGGAGTCACGAGCTCATTTAGGGCTTAATTGTATTGTGATAGTTGATTCATTTGGAACGAATTATTTCTTGGTGTCTAGACTACGGCAGAGAAATAACCGTTTATAAATATTACGGTGATTCGTAAATATTATATCGGTTGTTACTCTAAAGGTACTTAAACCTTCGGCTGCATTGCTAGGGTGATTCCTGGTGCACCGATAACTCCTGTCCGTTAACTGGCTGAAAAATCTTTTGGTCTAAGTAATCAAACGTGTCACTTTATAATTTTGGGTTAGGAGCCATTAAGGACAGAAAATTTCATTGTAGCTAATTTCTGTGCTTGTATCTAACAACAATGAGTGAAAAAAGTGTTAGCCAACAAAATTCTCCTAAGGGTTCTCGAATAAACCAAAACTTTCCAAACGAGATAGATCAAAATCAAATAAATCAAAATTTTCAAAATCTCAATATCCAAATGGATAGACCCTTGTCTCTTCGTGATCGATGTTATCCGACTAGGACCGTCCAACCCTCTGTCATCGTGTTCCCACCAGCTGAAGGAAACAATTTTGAGCTAAAACACTCTTTTATTCAAGGGGTACCAAAATTTACTGGGTCTGAAAATGCTTATGAATTTCTAAGTGAATTTGAATTGTATGTGCCCACAACAAAAATGCAACAATTATCTAACGAATCGATCAAGCTAAGGCTAATCCCATTTGCATTACTTGAAAGTGCTAAAAGATGGCTAAATTCTCTTCCAAAACATTCTATAAGAAGTTGGGATGAATTTGTCACTATATTCTTGAAAAAGTTTTTCCCTTCCCATAAAACTCTCAAAATTCGAACTGGGATAAACCAATTCTGTCAAAATGAGGGGGAAACTTTTTCAAAATATTTTGAGAGATTTAACCAACTATTGTATAGTTGTCCTCATCATGGAATTCTAAAAGACCACTTGTGTCAAATTGCATATGAAAGTCTTAACTATCAATCTAGAACTCAACTAGAATCAATGTGTGGAGGAGATTTTATGTCTAAAACAGCCGATGAAGCTTGGCGGTTCTTAGAAGACTATTCTGAAAAGGACATGCAATGGGAATCGACCCGTGTTCCCATTCGTACTTCTACTAGAGGAGTGCATGTCGTGGACCCAAGCCAAATTCCTTTAGAAAATCAAACTCCTCAAGCCGGAGAAGGGTTACCCCACTATTACTCTCAGGACCAAGCCAATGCTATAGCTCAAAATAACCCTTACTCAGCCACGTACAATCCTGGTTGGAGAAACCACCCAAATTTTTCTTGGTCAAACCCCAATAATTCGTCTAACCCATCTCACATGCAACCCTTTATCCCCAATCCGAATTACCAAGCTCCTTCCTCCCATTCTCAAACCTCTCAAGCTGCACCTCAATCCAAACAACCTTATAGGCACCCCAATTTTCAATCATCGAACCAATCTTCTCAATCTTCTCAACCGTCACAAGAAATTGTGCGTTTAGAAAAACAGTTGAGCTCTTACGAAGCTAAAATAAACTCGCAAGACGCTAAAATGGACCAAATGATGAATATGATAAAGGAAATGGAAAAAAATAATGAGAGGGGAAAATTGCCTAGTCAACCCGAGATGAATCCAAAGTATAACTCTCGTGCTGTAAATTCTTGTGAGGACGAAAACCATAATCCGGTCAACGCTATTACAACCCTTCGATTCGGAAAGAGGATTGATAATAATGTGAGCAACCCTGGCGAACCTTCTAACTCGACCTCAATGCCAAATCTCGATGATCACCCGTTGGCTTCGAATGCCAATTCTTCTAAACCTCAAGTTCCCTTAAATGTTGGCAATCCCAACAATTCTTCTTCCAGTGTCGGCAAACCCGACCCACCTTCGAAAATTAATGTTGGCAATACCAACAGACCATCATCTACGACCTTACCACCTTCTATTTCCTTGGATAAACCTTCTTCTTCGAATGATGAAACTGATCACAGAGTCGAAAAACCAATAGCTCCATTTCCCCATAGACTCAATAATAAGAAGAAAGCGGCAAATTTCGATAAAATTTTGGAAATTTTCAAACAAGTCCGTGTGAACATTCCTCTTTTAGACACGATTGAACAAATTCCTCAGTATGCTAAATGTCTTAAGGAATTGTGCACACAAAAACGTGCGACTAATGTTCCAAAAACTGCTTTTCTAACTGCGAATACAAGCTCTGTTCTTTCAAATCTTGCTCCAGTCAAGTACAAAGACCCTGGCTGCCCTACGATTGATTGCAAAATAGGAAACACCCATATCTCTCATGCCTTACTCGACCTTGGTGCCAGTGTCAATCTTCTTCCGTATACTGTTTATCGTCAACTTGGGTTAGGGGAAATTAAACCAACAAACATCACTCTTCAGTTAGCCGATCGATCTGTCAAAAAGCCATTGGGAATCATCGAGGACGTCTTGATACAGATCGAACAGTTCTACTTCCCTATCGATTTTATAGTTCTAGAAACAGAGCCAGTCTCAAATCCCAAAGTTCAAATACCATTGATTTTAGGATGCCCTTTCTTAGCAACCTCTAATGCTGTCATTAATTGTAGGAATGGCCAGCTTCGACTTTCCTTCGGGCACCTAACCATTGAACTAAACATCTTTAATCTCAACAAACAACCTAGGGATTTTGAGATCGATGAAATTGACATGATTCAAACCACAGTTGATGAAACCTATAATGACACTTCTGAAGCCTTAAAATTGTGTCTTGACCATTTTGACTCCGATTTCGATGAACTCGAATACATTTCTGAACTAAACAAAATTCTTGACTCTGACACTTCGTCACCTGAATCTAACCAAGGAATGTTGACCAATGTTAACACACAAGAACTTCCTAAGTTAGACCTCAAACCGTTGCCACCAGACCTTAAGTACGCATACTTAGACTCCTCAGAGACTCTTCCCGTAATCTTGGCCTCTGATCTTACCGAGGACCAAGAAGAAAAACTCTTTGAAATTTTGCGGGAAAATAAAGACGCCTTGGGGTGGGAACTGAGCGATATAAAAGGAATTAGCCCGTCAATTGTGGAACATCGCATACATTTAGTTGATGAGGCTAAACCCATCCGTGAGGCTCAAAGGCGATTAAACCCAAACATGAGAGAAGTGGTCAAGGAGGAGATAATCAAATGTCTAGACAATAACATCATCTACCCCATCTCTGATAGTACCTGGGTGAGTCCGGTACAAGTCGTACCAAAGAAATCGGGAGTCACAGTGATCAAAAATGAAAGTAATGAGCTTGTCCCAACAAAAATCAAAACAAAATGGCGTGTGTGTTTCGACTATCGAAAGCTCAACGCAGCCACACGAAAAGACCATTTTCCCTTACCTTTTATTGACCAAATGCTCGAACGCTTAGCGGGACATGAGTACTACTGTTTTCTCGATGGATACTCTGGCTATAACCAAATCCCTGTTGCTTTAGAGGATCAACACAAGACCACCTTTACTTGTCCCTTTGGAACCTTTGCTTATCATCGCATGCCTTTTGGTTTTTGTAATGCCCCCGCGACTTTCCAAAGATGTATGATGAGTATTTTCTCTGATATGGTGGAAGAATTCTTGGAAATATTTATGGATGATTTTTCAATCTACGGATCATCTTTTTCTCATTGTCTCACTCATTTAGAACTTGTCCTAAAACGTTTTAAGGAGAAATCACTCATGCTTAATTGGAAAAAATGTCATTTCATGGTAAAAATGGGGATAGTTCTAGGTCATGTCGTCTCCAAAGATGGCCTTGAAGTCGATAAATCCAAAATCGACTTGATTGCTAATCTGCCTCCTCCTAAGTCCGTTAAAGATGTTCGTTCATTTCTTGGCCACGCAGGATTCTATAGAAGATTCATTAAGGATTTCTCGAAAATTTCAAAACCTCTCTCAAATTTACTTGCCAAAGACGTTAAGTTCGAATTCTCCAATGACTGCAAAACATCTTTTGAAACTCTTAAGTCAATCTTGACCACAACTCCCATTATTCAACCTCCTGATTGGACTCAGCCCTTCGAACTTATGTGCGACGCTTCTGACTTTGCAATTGGAGCCATTTTAGGTCAGCGTATCAATAAACTCCCTCGAGTCATTTATTACGCTAGCAAAACCTTAAACGAGGCCCAATTGAATTACTCAACTACTGAAAAGGAATTTTTGACAGTTGTCTTCGCTCTTGAAAAATTCAGACCATATCTCATAGGATCCAAAGCTATAGTTTACACTGACCATGCTGCCTTACGATATTTGCTTTCTAAGAAGGATGCTAAGGCCCGCTTGATTCGTTGGATCCTTCTTCTTCAAGAATTCGATATAGAAATACGAGATAAAAAGGGTTCTGAGAATGCTGTAGCTGATCATCTCTCTCGAATTGTGCACAAAAATGTTGATGACACCCAAATCGATGACTATTTTCCCGACGAATAAATCCTTTCCATCTCTACCACCCCTTGGTACGCTAACATTGTGAATTATCTTGTCACACAACAAACACCCGCTGAATGGTCGAAACAAGATAGACAAAAATTTCTCTTGAAAGTTTGAAACTTCTATTGGGACGACCCATATCTTTTCAAATACTGTCCAGACCAAATCATTCGAAGGTGTGTGCCCGATCATGAACACCAAAGTATTCTCACTTTCTCACATGACCATGCTTGTGGCGGTCATTTTGGAGTAAGAAAAACTACTGCAAAAGTATTGCAAAGCGGTTTTTACTGGCCTACACTCTTTCGTGATGCTTTTGAATTTTGCTCTAAATGCGATCGATGCCAAAGAACGGGTCGAATTACTAAGCGAAACATGATGCCTCTCAACCCCATTCTAGTGATTGAACTATTCGATGTTTGGGGCATCGATTTCATGGGACCATTCCCTAATTCATTTGGGAATCTTTACATTTTTCTTGTGGTAGATTATGTCTCAAAATGGGTTGAAGCCATTCCGACCAAAACCAACGACAACAAGGTTGTTGTCAAATTCCTCAAAGAAAACATCTTTTCGCGCTTTGGCACACCTCGAGCTATCATTAGCGATAATGACACTCACTTCTGTAATCGTGCTTTTGAATCCTTGCTCAAGAAATACTCAATCACACACAAGCTGTCGACCCCTTACCATCCACAAACTAGTGGACAAGTAGAAGTTTCCAACAGTCAAATCAAACAAATTCTTGAGAAAACCGTGAATTCCAATAGAAAAGATTGGTCCGTAAAACTAATTGATTCACTTTGGGCTTTTCGCACTGCTTATAAAACCAATCTAGGGATGTCACCATATCGATTAGTCTTTGGAAAGGCCTGTCACTTACCTCTTGAATTAGAGCATCGTGCTCTTTGGGCCATAAAATTTTTGAATTTTGACTTAGAAAAAGCCGGCTCACATAGGAAGTTACAAATATCTGAATTAGAGGAATTAAGAAATGAGGCGTATGAAAATGCGAAAATCTACAAAGAAAGAACCAAAGCCCAACACGACAAAAACATACTTCGTAAGGAATTCAACGTAGGTCAAAAAGTTCTTTTATACGACTTTAGACTTCACTTGTTTCCAGGAAAACTCAGATCTCGATGGACTGGACCTTATGTTGTGAAAAAAGTATATCCTCATGGAGCGGTTGAAATTGAAAATCCTAGGGATGGAAAAGTCTTCAACGTAAACGGTCAACGACTGAAACCATTTTTGGAATTCGAACAATATGACGAAGATGACCCTATCGATCTGCATGAGCCTGATCATCCACCATGAAATCAGGTGGTACACGTTCTTTTCTTTTATTTTTCATTTTCATTTTTTCTTTTATTTTTTTGTTTTTCTACCTTAGACAGTTGGGACACTGTCTCAATCAAGTGTGGGGGGGGGGGGAGTCTGCATTGCATTCTTTTGATTTTTCTTTAATTTTTCTTTCTTTCTTTTTCATGTAGGACCATCATACATTTTATATCGTAGTAACATACCATAAATTTTTTTTTAAATACGACTCATTTTCAATTGATACAACAAAATAAGTTTACAATTTTTAGCCAGTTGATAGTATTTTTCTTTCTCAGCTAAGTTCGAATTTGAAATATAATGAAAAGTTTAATTTTGAGGGATAATAGTGTAACCGGTACATAGGGAGATTCTTAGGTGATGGCCATGAAATCTATTCTATATTGTAGACTTTGTTTAAATAAGTGGAGGACTTAAAATACTTATAATGGCTTGTCAAACTTTTAAAGCTAAGCTGTGTTAAGTTGAATTCGCGTAACTCTCTTTTTGTGCTTATAAATTCAATAATAATAATAGTAATCCAAGGGTATCCAACATTGCTTGTATATCGAGCGTTGGGGTGCAAACCCGCCAAGATCTATCCGACACGTTGTTGAAAAAGTCAGCGTTGGAATATCTTGGTCTCATTTTATGAGATTGGACACCTAAGGATTACCGACACGTTGTTGACAAAGTCAAAGTCGGCATGCACAATCAGCCAAGCTCTTTACCTACTCTCCGTTAGTCCGCGAGGCAGTGCATGGGTGGTAAACCTTGGTCTTCTAAGTTAGGTGTATGTACTTAATCATAAATTTTAAAATTTTATAGAATAAAGAATAAGCGATGATGCCCAAACACTTCTTGACCTTATTGATTTGACTAGCCATACATGAGAAAATTAGAATACCACTTTGCAAACTGTGCCAAGCAAACTAAGAATTTATTTCATGGCTGCACTATGTTATCAACCGAACTAACTGGCCAAACTAGAATTTAACATTTGAAAACTTGATTTATATTGAAAATTTGTGACGAGTCGAGGTATCTAAAATAAAATCAACTGACTAGAAATTGTTAATTTAATTTGTTGTACCACTTCAGAAACAAGTCTTGTTTTCATTTTTTTGTTTTTATTTTGCATATGTCCATTGCATTCATGTAGTTTCATTAGAATCATAGCATACTGCATTTAGATTTTGTGGGTAGTATCCGCTGAAAATCCTCACGAGACACCACTCGTCCTACTTGGGACACCTAGAGGTTTAACGGCTTGTTGCATACGCTCAATGCAATCGTGTTTCCTACGAAAGTGTGACCTATCTAGTTAGTTTTTAATTTTTGTTTTACTCGAGGACGAGTAAAAGATAAGTGTGGGGGTATTTGATTAGCACAGAAATGTGTTTATTTTTATGCTTATATCTTATCTTTATTGTATATAAATAAATGCTACTTTGGGTATTTTGTGTGTTTTTACAGGTCATTGATTAATTGTCTCCTTCATTAAATAAAAGACCACTGATAAGAAAAAGAAGCTACTTTCCCATCAAACTCGCTTTTTGCTGAAGAATGGAACGCGTTCACACTGCCTCCCTTGCTTTGAAGAATTTATGGATTAGTGATTTATGGTGTATATATATATATTCATATGTATGAATATATGATATACACTAATAAATATTTCAAGAATTGGAAGTATTCTTCATAGATAAATCAAAGGGAATCTTTCATTTTTTACTCTCCATAAAGATGAAGATTTGATTAGATAGATGCCAATCAATTTGCCACATGACCAATCAAAAGAGGAAAGCTGCATGGAATATTTCATGTTTATCTTATCTCTTTTATTTGTGAAGATATTATTTTCAAGAGGTTGAGTCATGGCCCATTAGAGGATTAGGGTTTTTCAGTTCACCTATATAAGCACATGTATACCCATTGTAACGACCATCTCATTTCTGTATTCCATTACTCTAATAAAAATTCTTCTTCTTCTTCTTCTTTTATTTTCTGCATTTTTTTCTTAGCAATCGGTGTTGTCTTCACAATTAGTTTTGGAAGAACACCAATTGTATTTTACATTTTTTTTGTTAGTGATTAGTCGTTTGATTAGTTTCAACGACAATCCTAATTTACTTTTTGTTGTTCTTCTTTTCCTGCAATTTTAATTTCTGCATTGTTGTTCTTGTTTTGCAATTTACTTTCTTTAGTGATTAATCGTTGATTAGATTCAACGATAATCCTAAGTTCGCAATTTCAATTTGTTTTTATTTCAACAAAATCTCCAGGCTTCGTCTAACTCGCCCAAGAGATTAGATAAATAATTTGATTTTAATTTACCTCCCTGTGTTCGACCTGTATGCTACACACCTGTGCGCTTGCAGAATTTTATTACAAATATCGCGCTTTTCTAGCGTCGATCATTACTTCAACAATATCATTTATTTCAATAATGGATATAGTACTCATCCATTAAATAATAACAGCAATTCAAACATCCATCAACCAATTAACATTCATAACACACAAATATTTAAACCCAACTTATATAAAATATAAGTGGGATAAAACTGAGTGAGTTGAACTCACCTTGATTTCCATTTGACGCCAACGGTTTGTTTCAGTTAATTCCAAATGTGTCTAAACCAACTTTAAAATGTTTCGTTCATCGGTATAGGCTCTGACGTCATTTTGTTTTATCTCGGTCGGTTACTACAATTCTAAATAATATTATTCAAATTTTAATTACAATTATTTTGCCTAAACCCTAATTATGTTATCGGTATGAACATCATTAGGCATATTCCAAGGGAATTCTAGCATTATATATCTCCACAGGCCATCTTATATGCATTATCTAATGCACTATATACTAGCATGGGCGTTAGAAGGAATTGGTTAGCAAGACTAAGGCCACATATATAAATATTTTAAAGTTATATGTAATTTAAGTTAAAAACTAAAGCTACAATATTATATAACTGGGCCATACCCGTTTAAAGAAGCCTAGTATTAATTCAACCTGCCTCCTTTCTACCTCTTTACGAGGTGTCTCCTTCTCCACTAATTAGTTAGCAACCTGCTGCTACTTTTAATCACCATTGCTGATCTTAACCGATCGTTCTCTCTCCCCATTCTTCATGGAACCCCAAAACTGTTTAAGCTTCACCAGCTCAATCCTTCTTCCACCCCATACCGATTATACACAACTCGATTCTGACCTGGCCATTGCGTCTCGACCTATCCCCTGTTGCTTCCAGTTTCACGGGTCATTATCATTACATATATTTTATTTTTTGGGATCCAACTTCTGATTAGAACCAATCATATTCCACTTCGTTTCATGCCTCCTCCATGTATACTACCACACTTTCCAACACAGTACCACGTTCCTATATTGAAAACCCGCTACGCCACTGAGCTCCATTCGAAACCGCCAGCTTCAACTCATGCAACCCCCTTGCCAACGCTCCCCTTCTACTCCAAGAACCCACGCCACACACACCTCCCTGTTTCACCGCGTTATACTGCTCCTGCTTCACTATATTATGTACCTTCACATCTACTGTGCACTCAAAATTCCCATGTCCTACTTGTTTACAGACCCTTCCATGAACCCACTAACATCGCGTGAGCCTGCCACCTTCAACTTGACCCGGACCCGCCAGTCTCGACCCCATGTCCTGCATCATCTACGCCAGAATTCACGGACATATACTAGTATCATTATATTCGGAACCTCCCTTCCCTTCGTGTCTTCAGAACAGAGAATGCCCAGCTACCAAGAATTGCGAACCCAACTTTACGTTATTCTCTCGTTCACAGTTTCACCTTCCCACTCTCCTGATTTGTCACTCGCGACTTAAGTTTATCATCCCTCGGTTGCTGAAGATTCGATTTTATTTTCATGAATGTGTTTGCGGGTTTCATTTTATAGGAGAGAGGAGAGGGGTTTGTTTCTTTTTTTTTATTGGTGGAATGAAAAACGAATTGTTGTGGTAGAGGAAAGGATACGAACGATGTATATTTATAAGGTGAGAAGTGTGCGGAGCACACTATTGGAAATCATATTTTACTAGATAGCTTGGTTCGCACGGTGAGGAAGTGTGGCGGCCAAGGCAAACTAAAATATATAAATTCAGTGTATTAGTTTTCCTGCAAGCAAATGTCGCTTCGTTTGGGTCCATTATTCCGCT
This sequence comes from Allium sativum, assembly GCA_030737875.1. Classification (NCBI taxonomy): domain Eukaryota; kingdom Viridiplantae; phylum Streptophyta; class Magnoliopsida; order Asparagales; family Amaryllidaceae; genus Allium; species Allium sativum. The sequence continues at coordinate 970,180,148 of CM060915.1, read as the reverse complement.
TTTGTTCAGCGCCAATGGTTTTTCCGAGTGAGGGACTATAATAAGGATTTCGACTATATATATTGTAAAATGATTTAGTTCACTTACTGGATTTCGACAACTCTGTAGAGTACGTTATCTAGCTTGTAATCTTAGGGTCTGTATGTGATTGGCATTGATGCCACGTTGAAGCAAATATAGCCTAAGCTCGAAAGAGAAACATATGGCGTAGATGATTTTTAGAGCGGCTGATGTGAAAATACATGAGAAGTAGGTTAGTAGTAAATTTTAGTCAGTATTTCAATATGTATAATTTAGTATAAGTTAGACGAAGTGTGTGTTCACTTCAGCAAGTGTGCTCTGTGCAAGTTCCCATCTAGTACGAGTAGAATAGATTATTCCCTTTTCTTAAGATTTAAGCAAATGGTTTTATTTTATACGGTATCTAATTCTCATTGTTAACCGTCGTTTATCGGTACCCATCTAACATACGTGCCATCATACTTAAATTCCAAACCCAATTAAAATAGTCTCACACACTACGTCTTAACATCCTGATCTGACAAAAATTAACTTCGTTGAATATGGACTTCGTTTGCACAACGTCGCTATTTTAATTTATCAGTTCACCCTTAAATTCCACGCACCGGTAAAATAACTTCGATTGACCCCAGCTGAAAATATTGCCATAATTAGCTGCACGTATTCCAATAAAACTCGTTTCGTCGACAACGGTGGTCGTTTGAAAAATAAATCATATCTATCGCCTATATATTATATCGAACAATTTTCCCGTGTGCGAAACACGTGCCTCATCATAAGGTAAGCAACATATTGATTTGAACGCTCTATTTCGTATGATTATTAAATTTCATTGTTAACTATCGTTGAGAGTTTTATATTCGTACCGACATACATGAATTTCACATCTTAAATTACGAAATATCGCGAATTTATGAGTTACAGTTATATAAATATACGTTCAATCTTCGTTACATAAACGAATTATATATTGTAAATCCATTTAAAATTTCAAATAAATATTTAATATAATAAAATATATTAAATATATGACAACCAAAAATACGGGACGTTACATTCCTTTCCCCTTAAAAGAATTTTATTTCCGAAATTACTCAAGTAAAAGAAATGTTACCAATCTCATATGTTTTCAAAAATTCGACGTATTATAGCTTAAAAATCAATTCATTCAACACTTTTGATAAATTATCGAGCATTCACCCAATCTCACCCATAATGTAACAACCCGTATTTTTAATGTAATTAAAAATGTATATATATCCATAGATAGGATTAATATGGTGATGTATAATGAAAATTAATTAATATATGAAAGAAAGAAAGGATTGGTTGCATGCGATGTAAATATGTTGCATGCACTGATTTGCAAACATAATGCATTAATATTAAAAGAAAAATAAAAGAAAAAGATTCATGCATTGGTTTAATTTAAGTATTGTAACTAACATGAAAAAGAGAAGTAAGGAGAGAACAATAATTATCATTGTTCTAAGACTTATTAACAAAAGACTTTGTAGCTCAGTTGGTTAAGGCATTGGATTTGTAACATGGAGGTCGGGGTTCGAACCCCGGCGGCAGCATAATTTTTATATCTGTTTTAAAGAGGGCCAACTGAACATGCAAATATATGTACATATACAAATTCAAAATTTGAAAGGATAAGAACGTACATATAAGGAAATAAATAAAATATATGTATATACATGAGAATATACATATATATATATGCAGAAATATATGTATACGAAAGATAAAATTTAAGATAAGGCAATAGTAAACGAAATATGGCAAGAATTAAATAACGGTGCAACATCGTTTGAATTTTGAAAATAAAATGAAAGTTGTGCGTGTATATATATATATACGCGTAAAATGGTCGTTAAAGGAATTGTATACATATAAGAATATTTCATGTGAATAAAACAGTTAAATAAATTCCAGAAATTCAAAAGTTCGAAAATCAAATTTCTATGCCAAAACAATTCAAACATTCGAAATTCAAATTTCTGCGCCAAAACAGCTTGTGGGACCCAATGCTGACTTATCACAACATGTACTATAAGATTTGGCTAGATTCATCTGCGAACCTGGACTATTTTCTTAACTAGGTTCAATGCTGACTCAGCGCTGCGTGTACGATAAGGTCTTGAGCAGCTATATAAACACCCCTAGGCCTATTGTAATCTTCACTAAAGTTCATGGCAACGCCATGACTCTACTCTAACTCATATTCTTCTTCCTCACTAAATCTCTGATCTATTCTTCTCTCCTCTCTCCTCACAAAACTATTCTTAAATTTAAAAAGAATTAGATTGAGGAATTCTATTACTACGAACAAAATAAAGGGGAGATTCAAGTATTGCGCAAGAACATAAAAGAAATCCAGATCTGAAATTCAAGCTATGCAACACAAAAAGGAGGAAAATCAATCCAAGATCTACGGATAAAAGCACAAAAATCATTGTGAGTGGAATTATGATAAATTTTTGTATAATAGTATTACTATCGTTCATCATTTCCCCAGTTATAAATTCAATGCAAAAATTTATGTTAAAATAATTGTTCCTTTATTCTCTTGCCCCTTTTTATTTTTGAGATCTAGGTTATCTCGAACCTAGACGAAATCTTATTATGTATACGTATGGTGGAAATATGAAAATATTGGGGTATAACTTATTTTATGCGAACAAAGAACATAATTCGTAATTTTGGGGTTTGTGGCATAACAATTGTTATCTCATATATTGGGCATAATCTATTTTATACAGTCGAGGAATGTAATCTATAATGTTGGATTTAAGTAAGTTTGACACAATTGTCATTGGATATGGATTATATGAAATTAGGTATAATTGGACATTGGAAATTTACATGTTTGGGCATAACATGGATAGGAAGGATTTGTGTATGATTTGGAATATGGACATAATTATATTGCAATATTAAATTTATGCAAATTGGGAATAATTCTAATTGACTATGGTGTTGGTATAATTTAATATGAATAAATTGGTATGAACGACATGTAATTTGATAACATTGATTTTATGAAAGTGAGTATTATTGGATATTTTGGATAATTGGAATATATATATATATATATATATATATGAAATTGGCATATTTGGGTAGGAATTACATGGAATTGATGAAATTGCCTATAATTGGAAATTTGTAATTAAGGCTAATTAATATGTAATAAGTGACAAGTTGGAATAGGCAAAATTGTAAACATGATTATATGTTGAATTGGAAGCACATAACATGAAAATTGAGGTTCGGATGAAATACGATGTTAATGAACCTTTGACACGAGGTTAGGCGCAATTGTGGTGTAAGACTGCCCGGAACCGCCCGACAAATCTAGCTGCCACAATTGGACGTCTAATGTGAGAGGTCAAAGGCATGAATTGTAGGCGTAACGGTTGGTGACACGAGGTTAGGCCCGCTTTGTGGTGTAAGACTGCCCGGAACCGCCCGGCGAATCCAGCAGCCACAAAGTGTTCGGTCTAATGTGGGAGGTCATGCACCGTTCATCATAATGAATGAATTAAGGAATACTAACAATAATAAGACATGTGGGTGACATGGGTATGGTTAGAGGGTTAAGTGGGTGACATGTAAAATAGGACATGTAAATATGGACTTAACCATAGTAAGACAAGATATGTAAAACATGTAAATGTGGACTTAACTATAGTAAGATACGTAAAGTAAAACATGAATAAGGTGGACTTAACCGTAGTACAGCATGTGTAAGACATGGATACAATAATAAAAGAGGTTAAGTGGGACATGGGCAACATTTAAGACATAAGTACATAATGCTTAACCAAAGAGGACCCGTTATGGCATTACAAATTAATTGAATTGGGTAAAGTTTAAGTAGCGGGTTAAGTAAAAGGAAGGGTTAAGTCAAACCTAAAATTAACGACACGGTAATGGGGGAATGATAACTACCTATTATAAACTTGAATTAAATATGTAAAACTTGTCCTAGGGACAAGGGAAGATTATGACTTAAGATATAATACAAGACTTGAAGGGTGGGACGACTTATACTATGAAATAAGTTAATCTAAGTTGAAAATGTGGGAAAACACCCGTACGCTATCGTTTGATAAAGAAAACTTAAGTCGTGTTTGAATTCGTTGAAAAACCTTAGTTAAAAAGGAACTAAGTAACGAACCTTAGTTGAAAAGAGAACTAAGTAACAGAAACTAAGTATCAAACCTTGGTTAAGAGAACCAAATAATAAACCTTAGTTAAGATAACTAAGTAACGAGAAAGAGAACTAAGTAGTAAACCTTAGTTAAGAGGGCTAAGTAGTAAACCTTAGTTAAGAAAACGAATGATTCAGGAAACTAAGTGGTAAACCTTAGTTAAGAGAACTAAGTACTAAACTTTAGTCAAGAAACTCAAGTAGAACACGAGAAGGAGCGAACGTCCGTCTGATCATGAAAAAGGCTCCAACGTCTTGGGTTACGAAGCACGCAGCTTCAAGGGGACGTGAGGGTACTCTTGGTATCCCTCTGTGAGAATGCAGATGATCCGCCTGGGCTAACAGAGGTTAAGGTCTGCGTTAGAAGAACCAAGAGTATGCCTTGGTTGCAATATAGGGCAACCTAAAGACTAGGATGGACCAACGTGATTCGGCGAGACAAGTGGCCCTGTGATAGCGACTCGTCGTCTACCTACCATCTTGAGTCAGTCGAGATACGTAAAACGGAAAGGCGGAGAACTCCAAAAGACCATATACTTGCTATCTAGTTATGGGTGAGGTTGGCCAATAGGTTTGTGGGGCATAGGGGGGCCTGCGTATAGTTCTCATTTTTCAAGGTGTGCCTTTCATTAGTTGAGGGAGGGGTCAAGTGGGACCATAGCCACTGGAAAAACAGACCTTAGCATCTGCATCGGCAGATAACTTAAAGCTCCCGACCGAGTTCCGTGTTTCTTGATTAGCCCTGCCACAGGACTTGGGCCGCACATATAGAGGACATGTGCAACAAGATATCTAGCACGTTTACGATATGATTGGGACGTCAAGTCTAGGAACACTTATCACTCTGGGTAGTGTGTTCTAGACTATGGGGCATCGTTCGATAGGTAGCATAATCCCTAGTTGGACCTAGGTCGCGTAAACCCTAAATCCGAGAAGCGTTCAATAGGTAGCATAAACCCCAATGACCCTGGGTAGCGTAAACCCTGGTTGAATCTAAGAAGAGCTCGATAGTATACCTTAGATTATATATAGATGATACACGGAATCTAGCAAGATCGAGAGCGGCAGTCCAAACGATTTCAAGAATGGTGGCACTACACTAAAGTAGTATATATTTACATGATGAAGCCCGTAGGACATACGATAAGGGGATGTATATATACATGGAAAAGGATTAGACGAGTTGGGGGTATCTACATATACGTTGTATTAGGTTAACCTACTAGTGAGACATGAGTATAGCCTAGAGAGCTAATATCGCAAATAACCTAATAAGCAAGAAAATATAACTGAACGGTATATGTAGTATTACACAGAAGTTTATTATAAGTCCACTCACACGGAACTTATGTTCTGACCCCCTCCTCATTACATATTTCCAGGTTAGGTTCAAGGCAGAGATGGTATAACTATGGATACTGGTTAGACAGTATGATATATAAGGTAAAGCTATTTTTGAATATATTATATTTTAATTCCTTCAGTTGTGAGATGCTTTACGAGTTCTGACATATTTCTTTTTCTCTGTCTTTTTCTGCAGGATACCAGAGCACCCAACTCGGGTCTCGATGGATCGAATTTGAAAAATTCGGTCTGTCGAAATTCGGGTTGTTACATCTGATATCAGAGCTTCGGTTTAGTGATCTTAGGGAGATAATGAGTGAACGTATTTGTATTTTCTAAAATATAAATATATTATATATGAACCTAAATCCATAAAGTAGCCCACTAGGTATGAAAAGAGTTGGGATATTTAGTTTGTACACAAAAGTAATAAACATAGAAATTTTTGAGACCATTAGGTGGTTGGGAAAGTGTACAATGTGGCTTAGAGCTAAAGACAGAAAAGTATCCCATAGGGTGGAAACTGAAATATTAGTATTTCAGGTTAGTGGGTTTAGAAATGAAACCTTAGAAATTAGAAAAAGGTTAAAATGTGAAAAATGGATTAGGAATATACATATAGTTGAGAGAATTGGTTTGGAAAGTGCCTAGGAAAGCCTAGTTGAGTTGAAAGACCCACTTTGAGTTTAACCCAATAATAAACTTTTAAGAACTTGAATTTGTAAAAGAGTTTGTGGTGTTTTTCAAGTTTTAATCTTAAAATTAATTTATGATGTTTGAGAAATTATTTAGTGCATGTTGGGTTTTGAAAGTAAAGTGGGGTATAAAACAATGATTTTAAAAAAATTCTCTCATTTAAAACGTGCATAATATAGAGCATATATAGCTCGCTAGTTTTCATATTATAATATATGAAAGGATTGAAAAGAAAGTGTTGCGTTTTGTAAAAGAAATTCTATTCTGTTAAAAATAAATTTTGATTATTGTTTTAAAAAGAAATTTTGTTGGGTGAACAAAATAAGCGGTAAAGTGTAAGAATAGAGTAGATATTTGCACCTTAGCAGCCAAAGTTAACATTAAGAACAATGTAACCCCTTAGTTGTCCTTGTCTACTCCAGTTTCATGATCTGAAGAAAATGTTTTGCATTTTATTTTGTGACATGTTTTTTTTGGGTTTGGTAAAAGAAAGTTTTTGAGAAAAGAATAAAAGTTTTACCACTTTTAGTTTTTGGAAGAAGAATATAATAAAAAAAGAAAGAAGGCCAAACCATGTTTTAAATATGGAGTAGTTAAGGATTAAGGCCTAGAAAGAACGAGATAAAGTTAAAGCAATTAGAACCAACTGGGGATTGGTTAAGCTGAGTAATTCTTTGAGTGTCAATCTGATGTTGATTTTGGTCTTCGGGGTTGATACTCAGGGAGTTATTTTCTTGCCAATTTACAGTCAAGGATTAGCCAGTGTTGAACTAATGGAAAATTCCCATAGAATGCATAAGCCGTGTGAGTCTAGGATTGTTGCTTGAAAAGAGAAGTATCGGCTAGTAATACACAACATGGACTAGTAGTGACTACTAGGTAGTGAAGGGCAAGCAAGTGTATAGATCCTGTTGAGTGGACTCGTGGCATAGTCCTAAGATGCATGGCCCATAGCTGTAGTTGTGTAGGATACAGTTTGAGTTGAAAACAGAAGAGCTTGGTTGAAAAATAAACTTAAGAAGAAGACTAGCCTAACTAACAAAGAAAACAACTGAATCAATCAAGCAACAAAGCAAGATGGGAAAATAAAATGAAAATTTTAAGAAAAAGATGAATAAATATGAAATTACTCAAAGATAAGTTAAAATAGAAAAGGAAGCTTTCTAATGTGGTTGTACTTGGACAGGAAAATAGGAAATCTTTATAGAATAGTTATGTAAAAATCCAAGTGCAATTAGAAAAGAAAAACGGAGGATGTGGATTTTTCCGTTTTCATAACATAAGAAATCGAATTTGGAAAATTAGATTTTTCTAAATTTCGAATTTAATGATGGTTGGTAGTGTTTTGGATGCGACAATTGGATGAACTATGCTCTTATTTTGTAAGAGTATGGGAAAATTTGGGTGAAAAAATGTTTTGAGTTTTCAAAAATATTGCATTCATATAGAACTGCAAGTATATTTAGGATGTGAGCATCATGATTTGAAAGAGTTTTTAAAATTTGCATACATATAGGTGGATCCAAATTAGGCATACATGCTTTGCTATGATGTAATTCACTTTGCACATGTGCACAATGCTGCAACAATTGGATGAACACTTATTGGATGTTACGAGGGATTGTCTATTTTACTCTTATCGAATTTCGGGGACGAAATTCTTTAAGGGTGGGAGAATGTTACACCTAGTATTTTTAATGTAATTAAAAATGTATATATATCCATAGATAGGATTAATATGGTGATGTATAATGAAAATTAATTAATATATGAAAGAAAGAAAAGATTGGTTGCATGCGATGTAAATATGTTGCATGATTTGCAAACATAATGCATTAACATTAAAAGAAAAATAAAAGAAAAAGATTCATGCATTGGTTTAATTTAAGTATTGTAACTAACATGAAAAAGAGAAGTAAGGAGAGAACAATAATTATCATTGTTCTAAGACTTATTAACAAAAGACTTTGTAGCTCAGTTGGTTAAGGCATTGGATTTGTAACATGGAGGTCGGGGTTCGAACCCCGGCGGCAGCATAATTTTTATATCTGTTTTAAAGAGGGCCAACTGAACATGCAAATATATGTACATATACAAATTCAAAATTTGAAAGGATAAGAACGTACATATAAGGAAATAAATAAAATATATGTATATACATCAGAGTATATATATATATATATATATATGCAGAAATATATGTATACGAAAGATAAAATTTAAGATAAGGCTATAGTAAATGAAATATGGCAAGAATTAAATAACGGTGCAACATCGTTTGAATTTTGAAAATAAAATGAAAGTTGTGCGTATATATATATATATATACGCGTAAAATGGTCGTTAAAGGAATTGTATACATAGAAGAATATTTCATGTGAATAAAACAGTTAAATAAATTCCAGAAATTCAAAAGTTCGAAAATCAAATTTCTACACCAAAACAATTCAAACATTCGAAATTCAAATTTCTGCGCCAAAACAGCTTGTGGGACCCAATGCTGACTTAGCACAGCATGTACGATAAGATTTGGCTAGATTCATCTGCGAACCTGGACTATTTTCTTAACTAGGTTCAATGCTGACTTAGCGCTGCGTGTACGATAAGGTCTTGAGCAGCTATATAAACACCCCTAGGCCTATTGTAATCTTCACTAAAGTTCATGGCAACGCCATGGCTATACTCTAACTAATATTCTTCTTCTTCCTCACTAAATCTCTGATCTATTCTTCTCTCCTCTGTCCTCACAAAACTATTCTTAAATTTAAAAAGAATTAGATTGAGGAATTCTATTACTACGAACAAAATAAAGGGGAGATTCAAGTATTGCGCAAGAATATAAAAGAAATCCAGATCTGAAATTCAAGCTATGCAACACAAAAAGGAGGAAAATCAATCCAAGATCTACGGATAAAAGCACAAAAATCATTGTGAGTGGAATTATGATAAAATTTTGTATAATAGTATTACTATCGTTCATCATTTCCCCAGTTATAAATTCAATGCAAAAAATTTATGTTAAAATAATTGTTCCTTTATTCTCTTGCCCCTTTTTATTTTTGAGATCTAGGTTATCTCGAACCTACACGAAATCTTATTATGTATATGTATGGTGGAAATATGAAAATATTGGGGTATAACTTATTTTATGCGAACAAAGAACATAATTCGTAATTTTGGGGTTTGTGGCATAACAATTGTTATCTCATATATTGGGCATTATCTATTTTATACAGTCGAGGAATGTAATCTATAATGTTGGATTTAAGTAAGTTTGACACAATTGTCATTGGATATGGATTATATGAAATTAGGTATAATTGGACATTGGAAATTTACATGTTTGGGCATAACATGGATTGGAAGGATTTGTGTATGATTTGGAATATGGACATAATTATATTGCAATATCAAATTTATGCAAATTGGGAATAATTCTAATTGACTATGGTGTTGGTATAATTTAATATGAATAAATTGGTATGAACGGCATGTAATTTGATAACATTGATTTTATGAAAGTGAGTATTATTGGATATTTTGGATAATTGGAATATATATATATATATATATATATATATGAAATTGGCATATTTGGGTAGGAATTACATGGAATTGATGAAACTGCCTATAATTGGAAATTTGTAATTAAGGCTAATTAATATGTAATAAGTGACAAGTTGGAATAGGCAAAATTGTAAACATGACTATATGTTGAATTGGAAGCACATAACATGAAAATTGGGGTTCAGATGAAATACAATGTTAACGAACCTTTGACACGAGGTTAGGCGCAATTGTGGTGTAAGACTGCCCGGAACCGCCCGGCAAATCCAGCTGCCACAATTGGATGTCTAATGTGAGAGGTCAAAGGCATGAATTGTAGACGTAACGGTTGGTGACACGAGGTTAGACCCGCTTTGTTGTGTAAGACTGCCCGGAATCGCCCGGCGAATCCAGCAGCCACAAAGTGTTCGGTCTAATGTGGGAGGTCATGCACCGTTCATCATAATGAATGAATTAAGGAATACTAACCATAATAAGACATGTGGGTGACATGGGTATGGTTAGAGGGTTAAGTTGGTGACATGTAAAATAGGACATGTAAATATGGACTTAACCATAGTAAGACAAGACATGTAAAACATGTAAATGTGGACTTAACTATAGTAAGATACGTAAAGTAAAACATGAATAAGGTGGACTTAACCGTAGTACAACATGTGTAAGACATGAATACAATAATAAAAGAGGTTAAGTGGGACATGGGCATTTAAGACATTAGTACATAATGCTTAACCAAAGGGGACCCGTTATGGCATTACAAATTAATTGAATTGGGTAAAGTTTAAGTAGCGGGTTAAGTAAAAGGAAGGGTTAAGTCAAACCTAAAATTAACGACACGGTAATGGGGGAATGATAACTACCTATTATAAACTTGAATTAAATATGTAAAACTTGTCCTAGGGACAAGGGAAGATTATGACTTAAGATATAATACAAGACTTGAAGGGTGGGACGACTTATACTATGAAATAAGTTAATCTAAGTTGAAAATGTGGGAAAACACCCGTACGCTATCGTTTGATAAAGAAAACTTAAGTCGTGTTTGAATTCGTTGAAAAACCTTAGTTAAAAAGGAACTAAGTAACGAACCTTAGTTGAAAAGAGAACTAAGTAACAGAAACTAAGTATCAAACCTTGGTTAAGAGAACCAAATAATAAACCTTAGTTAAGATAACTAAGTAACGAGAAAGAGAACTAAGTAGTAAACCTTAGTTAAGAGGGCTAAGTAGTAAACCTTAGTTAAGAAAATGAACGATTTAGGAAACTAAGTGGTAAACCTTAGTTAAGAGAACTAAGTACTAAACCTTAGTCAAGAAACTCAAGTAGAACACGAGAAGGAGCGAACGTCCGTCTGATCATGAAAAAGTCTCCAACGTCTTGGGTTACGAAGCACGCAGCTTCAAGGGGACGTGAGGGTACTCTTGGTATCCCTCTGTGAGAATGCAGACGATCCGCCTGGGCTCACAGAGGTTAATGTCTGCGTTAGAAGAACCAAGAGTATGCCTTGGTTGCAATATAGGGCAACCTAAAGACTAGGATGGACCAGCGTGATTCGGCGAGACAAGTGGCCCTGTGATAGCGACTCGTCGTCTACCTACCATCTTGAGTCAGTCGAGATACGTAAAACGGAAAGGCGGAGAACTCCAAAAGACCACATACTTGCTATCTAGTTATGGGTGAGGTTGGCCAATAGGTTTGTAGGGCATAGGGGGGCCTGCGTATAGTTCTCATTTTTCAAGGTGTGCCTTTCATTAGTTGAGGGAGGTGTCAAGTGGGACCATAGCCACTGGAAAAAACAGACCTTAGCATCTGCATCGGTAGATAACTTAAAGCTCCCGACCGAGTTCCATATTTCTTGATTAGCCCTGCCACGGGACTCGGGCCGCACATATAGAGGACATGTGCAACTAGATATCTAGCACGTTTACGATACGATTGGGACATCAAGTCTAGGAACACTTATCACTCTGGGTTGTGTGTTCTAGACTAAGGGGCATCATTCGATAGGTAGCATAATCCCTAGTTGGACCTAGGTCGCGTAAACCCTAAATCCGAGAACCGTTCAATAGGTAGTATAAACCCCAATGACCCTGGATAGCGTAAACCCTGGTTGAATCTAAGAAGTGCTCGATATTATACCTTAGATTAGATATAGATGGTACACGGAATCTAGCAAGATCGAGAGCAGCAGTCCAAACGATTTCAAGAATGGTGGCACTACACTAAAGTAGTATATATTTACATGATGAAGCCCGTATGACATACGACAAGGGGATGTATATATACAAGGAAAAGGATTAGACGAGTTGGGGGTATCTACATATACGTTGTATTAGGTTAACCTACTAGTGAGACATGAGTATAGCCTAGAGAGATAATATCGCTAATAACCTAATAAGCAAGAAAATATAACTAAACGGTATATGTAGTATTACACAGAAGTTTATTATAAGTCCACTCACACAGAACTTATGTTCTGACCCCCTCCTCATTACATACTTCCAGGTTAGGTTCAAGGCAGAGATGGTATAACTATGGATACTGGTTAGACAGTATGATATATAAGGTAAAGCTATTTTTGAATATATTATATTTTAATTCCTTCCGTTGTGAGATGCTTTACGAGTTCTGACATATTTCTTTTTCTCTGTCTTTTTCTGCAGGATATCAGAGCACCCAACTCGGTTCTCAATGGATCGAATTTGAAAAATTCGGTCTGTAGAAATTCGGTTTGTTACACATAATCAACAACTAATGCACAACCAACGTAATCAATTCAATTGAATCTATATTCAATTTTTTAATATTTACTTGTTTGTGTTCATCTGGGCTTATAATCATCAATCAACCAATATCCAATTGATTTCCATAATTCGATTTCCCAATTCCAAATCGATTTTATTTAACTCTCGTATCCATTTTTAAATTAACTTAACCAAGTTAAGTTTAAATTCCATATTCAATTAACTAATTGAATTTCTAATCATTTAAAAATCCAAATTTTGATTCATTTTAAATCCAAATTAAAATTCTCATTAATAGTTTCGTATGTGAAATTTCTTTGGTTATATTAATCCAATCCAAATTTTATAACCCGATTTTAATCCTATTTAAATTAACCAAACATACCAACATATCAATAATTTGAGAAAATTATTTACTTTTTATACCAAAAATATATTATGGCAATTTTTTTATTTACCCTCTTTACAAAACAATATCGTGTCAATTCTCAGTTCAAACACTTCTCAACACTTAAAATGATCAAGCACTACAATACAAAACAATTTTATATAAAATTTACAAATACGCTCTCATATATATATATATATACACACACACACACTTCAACTCAATCTAGGGTGTTACTAACCCCATCTCTATTGATTTATGCCACAGAGCCAAGGTTATTCTGAAACCAATAGCTTTGATACCACTGTAACGAACCAGAAAATTCGATGCTCGAATTTTCGACACAATTACATCCACTGTCCAACTCGAGTGCCAAACATCCAGAAAGTAATTAGAAAGAAGGTAGAGGGTGAGATCAGAAAGAAGGAAAGATTAGAATAGAAGAGGAAGAAGAACCAACACAGAGAATCGGAGTCTCACATCGCAGCGGAACAAAATATAATATAGAAATAATCTTTATTGAGAGCTTGAAAATACTTACAAACATCAGAGTACAGCTTACAACCAAAACATTTGGACAATTATAGTAATCTGTCCACATATGCAACACACAGCGGAATAATGTAATATCCTACGTCTGAACCCATCCAGCTCGTCTCTGGACTTCGCAACATCCGATAACCTTAAACTGTACAACCCGGTCTAACCCGAGCATTACAAATACCGGGTCAGTCTGGTGAACCAGAGTGAGAACAACTCACACAGTTTAAGGGAATCATCCAACTTGATTTTAAAGTTAAAAATCTTTTCGAAAGAAAGGATAATCGTAAGACCAAATCCACACATAAATACGGACGGTTTTTACCTTACGATAACCCAAATCAATTTGAAATCATATACTTGTCTGATATTATAATAATGTTTGAATACAAAAAATAAATAAAATCTAGCGGAACACTTGCATCTCACGCTCCACGTATATAGTATACAATCAAAACCGCGGGCACTTATTGGAGATTGGATTCCGACTATGACAAGGTATGGAACCATCTGCCGATAGTGTATCTCTAGAGGCGAATACACTGGTTCAACAAGAACGTCTTACAACCCGGCCCACACATGACCAACAACTCATTTCGCTTGAGTGTATCGAATATATATCACCAACGGTTGGGATCAACAGCTGTTTCCCGAAAAGGAACAACATCGATAGATTTAAGAAGGAAAAGGAATTTCTCTATATAGGTGATTATACATCCTAATGGGAGCGTCCCACATAGCCATGTTGCCTGCTCGATTTTTGTCATTTCCAGGTTGTGAGGCTTGAGGTCATAACGTATCTTTTGGAACACCTGGCCACCATTCACTTTGAATGCCAAATCGTTAAATCCATCAGAAATCACTAATTGATTTCCACAAAAATAATCTGTTTGTTAAGTTAGGAGAAGGTGTCTTCTCCGCCGCCATAAAAATACGTTCGAGGAAATCAACGTACATAATCCCTTTTGGAAATAATCTATCAGGCATCCGTCCATACAAGTTGTCCTGGGACTGGACAAACCGAAGGCACTCTCCTACCACATCCAAAGGATTAGTAGCGAGTAGTGTTTGCAAATCCGCAAAATCTCAACCACGATCGAATCACATCAGAATATCTCTGGTTGTACAGTCATAGAATATTCAACAAGTAATACTTCCACTTATGAAGATCTACGGCCTTCAATTGCTCCATCTTGTTCAGCATCTGATATCTTCAACGCTTAGGTATTCATTGGTCGGAATGGTTTTCGAATATAAATTCGATCCCGGTCTTTCCGTACCAACAATCGTATTGGCCATATTTAATAGTCAGTTATTTAACTATCAAATGAACAACATTCAATCATGAAAATGAAATGAGTTCATTAATTCAGTACTCAGCAACATTTGGCCCTTTTAAAATTATAAATAATTAATGAATGATTAAATAAACTTCTAAGTCTTTTATATATTTTAAAACATGGTATTACCTCTTAGTAATCTCAAAACCCTTTCAAATCTCCATTAGTTGGGAAAACATCTTATAACTATATCAAATTTATTATTTCAAACATTTGTCATAACATTACTAATTATCTAAAAACTGCAGAATCGATTTAATTTAACATCGTACAATAATCGTTACGAAATCTCTCTTTTTGTTTCCGTTATCTGAACACCATAATCGCCACTTATCCTTTTAGAAATAACCCATTCTAAGAGTTATTTCCATATTTTGAAAATATCGGTATATTTTCACAAATCTCCTTTTTGTTTATTTCAATTATGGAAATAACATTTCATTTCCTTTTTTGTTATATTTAGAATCCCATCATATATATATATATATATATATATATATTTCCGAATTCTTCGCATAACGTTACATTATTATTTCTCAAATAAATTACTTTAACATTTCCACCATTACGACTTATATCATCCTTCGATAATCCTAAAGTCGTTCAAGTTGGGGTATTTTAATTACCTCTCAGACCTTGATCAACAACAATCTTATCTTAAGATAGGTATCAGTTGTAAACCCAAAACCAATATTCATTTCCAGTTCAAAACAAATCCCATTTTAATTATCTTGTTGAAAACTCGTATCTCAATTAAAATAGCGAATTCTAGCTCTCATCTTTATTATTCAACTCGCCTAATCACTTTAATTCAATTTGGATTTCCATTCGATTTCCATTCCGAATTCATCTAACCATTTCCAACTTGATTATCTCCTTTAAATTCCATTGTTAAGTAATGTTAAATTAAAACTTAACGTTTTAGCCTCACGCTCCCTTTTATAAACATTGTTGATAAAACTTAGTTTTAATATAAAACCTTTTAATCTGCTTCTCCTATCCTTAATTCAAACACTTATTTTAAGATATCATCTCGGCTTAAAATCCCTTTTACAGCTCAGTTATAAAAAATCGGTTTTAGTATAAAACCGTTCATCGACGCTTCTAAAAAATCCCATTATATTTCAATATCCACTTTGATTACTTACCTTAATGAATCTCACTACTAATTGATCACTTAAATTATTAAAATAAAAATTTACATTATCTTTACTATTGCAGAAAAGTCACTTCTTATTTAACTAAAACAATCAGTAAACTTTTTAATTAAAATCGTATTAAAGTAAAAACAAATATTCGTTAATCTATTCCATTAGATTAATAAGCACCAAACTAAATTAATCAATTCTAAAACATGATCATCTCGTTAACCAATTCAAATTATTCATTCTTTTAAATTAATTAATAACGTAATTAATTTAAATAAATTCCATTTAATTGTTTCTTGAAACAATTACCTTAACTCTTGCATTATTTTCTGCTTGTCTGCTTATAAATCTCATTAACGTAAGACTTTGATTTGTAAACTATTTAAAAATATTTAAAACTTATAAAATAAATAATAAACCTTAATTTCCTTTATTGAACTTTTCTTAAATATATAGATTAAAAATCTATTTTAGTTATAAAATAATTTCATAACTTTATTACCGTCGGTTCAACCGACACTAAATCAACATTTGTAACACCATTTATTTTTAGGCCAACTACTGCCAATTACTTAACCAATACAGTTTATTGGTTAAAACAAAACAACCGTTGAATTTAGATTCAACAAACAATGATCAATCAATCACCCAATCATATTGGTTAAACAGTTCATATAATAGCAATATGAAAATAAATAATAAATTTGAGGAATCCCGTTGGATCCCTCCAACCTATATTTTTCCTGCATCCAAATATGTTACTTCAACAATATCGTTTATTTCAATAACGGATATAATATTCATCCATTAAATAATAACAGCAATTCAAACATCCATCAACCAATTAACATTCATAAAACACAAATATTTAAACCCAACTTGTATAAAATACAAGTGGGATAAAACTGAGTGAGTTGAACTCACCTTGATTTCTATTTGATGCCAACGGTTTGTTTCAGTTAATTCCAAATGTGTCCAAACCAGCTTTAAAATGTTTCGTTCATCAGTATCGGCCCTGACGTCATTTTGTTTTATCTCTACTTCAGTTACCAAGATAAAAATTTACGGTCGGTTACTACTGCTTTAATTAATATTATTAAAATTCTAATTACAATTATTTAGCCTAAACCCTAATACTTTATCGGTATGAACATCATTAGGCATATTCCAAGGGAATTCTAGCATTATATATCTCCAATGGCCATCTTATATGCATTATCTAATGCATTGTATACTAGCGTAGGCGTTAGAAGGAATTGGTAAGCTAGACTAAGGCCACATATATAAGTATTTTAAAGTTGTATGTAATTAAAGTTAAAAACTAAAGCTACATTATTATATAATTGGGCCATACCCATTTTAAAAAAGCCCAGTATTAATTCAACCTGCCTCCTTTCTACCTCTCTACAGCTTCTCCACTTATTAGTTAGCAACCTGCTACTGCTTTTAATCACCATTGCTTCTCTTTAACCGATCGTTCTCTCTCCCCTTTCTTCATGAAACCCCAAAACTGTTTTCACCCAGCTTCACCAGCTCAATCCTTCTTCCACCCCATACCGATTATACACAACTCGATTCTGACCTTGCCATTGCATCTCGACCTATCCCCTCCTGCTTCCAGTTTCACGTGTCATTATCTATACATTTTTTTTGGGATCCAACTTCCGATTAGAACCAATCATACTCCACTTTGTTGCATGCCAACTCCATGTATACTACCACACTTTCCAGCACAGTACCACGTTCCTATATTGAAAACCCGCCATGCCACTGAGCTCCGTTCGAAACTGCCAGCTTCAATTCATGCAACCCCCATGCCAACGCTCCCCTTCTACTCCCAGAACCCATGCCACACAAACCACCCTGTTTCATCGCGTTATACTACTCCCGCGTCACCTTATTATGTAACTTAACATCTACTGTGCACTCAAAATTCCCATGTCCTACTTGTTTACAGACCCTTCCATGAACCCACTAACATCGCGAGAGCCTGCCACCTTCAACTTGACTCGGACCCGCCAGTCTCGGCCCCATGTCCTGCATCATCTACGCCATAATTCATGGACCTATACTAGTATCATTATATTCGAAACCTCCCTTCCCTTCGCGTCTTCAGACCAGAAAATGCCCAGCTACCAAGAATTGCGAACCCAACTTTACGTTGTTCTCTCGTTCACAGATTCACCTTCCCACTCTCCTGATTTGTCACTCGCAACTTAAGTTTATCACCCCTCGGTTGCTCAAATTTCAATTTTATTTTCATGTTTGTGGTTGCGGGTTACATTTTACAGGAGAGAGGAGAGGGCTTTGTTTCTTTTTTTTTATTGCTAGAAGGAAGAAATGAATTATTGTGGTAGAAGAAAGGATACAAACGATGTATATTTATAAGGTGAGAAGTGTGCGGAGCACGCTGTTGGAAATCAAAATTTTACTATATAGCTTGGTTCACACGGTGAGGAAGTGTGATAGCCAAGGCAAACTAAAATATATAAATTCGGTGTATTAGTTTTCCTGCAAGCAGATGTTGCTTTGTTTGGGTCCATCATTCTACTTTTGTTCAGCGCCAATGGTTTTTCCGAATGAGGGACTATAATAAGGATTTCGACTATATATATTTTAAACTAATTTAGTTCACTTACTGGATTTCGACAACTCTGTAGATTACGTTATCTAGCTTGTAATCTTAGGGACTATATGTGATTGGCACTGTAGCCACGTTGAAGCAAATATAGCCTAAGCTCGAAAAAGAAACATATGGCATAGCTGATTTTTAGAGTGGCTAATATGAAAATACGTGAGAAGTGGGTTAGCAGTAAATTTTAGTCAGTATTTCAGTATGTATATTTAGTATAAGTTAGACGCAGTGTGTTCACTTCAGCATGTCCGCTCTGTGCAAGTTCCCATCTAGTACGAGAAGAATAGATTATACCCTTTTCTTAACATTTAAGCAAATGGATTTATTTTATATGGTATCTAATTCTCATTGTTCACGGTCGTTTATCGGTCCTGTCTAATATACGTGCCGTCATACTTAAATTCCAAACCCAATTAAAATAGTCTCACACGCTATATCTTAACGTTCTGATCCCACAAAAATTAACTTCGTTGAATATAGACCCCATTTGCATAACGTCGCTATTTTAATTTATCGGTTCACCCTTAAATTCCATGCACCGGTAAAATAACTTCGATTGGCCCCAAGCAGAAAATATAGCTATAATTAGCTGCACGTATTCCAATAAAACTCGTTTCATCAAAAACGGTGGTCGTTTGAAAAATAAATCATTTCTATCGCCAATATAATATATCGAACAATTTTCCGGTGTGCGAAACACGTGCCTCATCATAAGGTAAGCAACGTATTGATTTGAACGCTCTATTTCGTATGATTATTTAATTTCATTGTTAACTGTCGTTGAGAATTTTGTATTCGTACCGATATACATGAATTTCACATCTTAAATTATGATATATCGCGAACTTATGAGTTCCAGTTATATAAATATACGTTCAATCTTCGTTACATAAATGAATTATATATTATAAATCCATTTAAAATTTCAAATCAATATTTAATATAATAAAATATATTAAATATATGACTACCAAAAATACGGGATGTTACAATTATTACGACTTTGAAAATACTGTCTCTAAAGCAAAATAGGAAAGGTAAACTACTAATGCCCAAAGCAGTGACTAGCAACAACACAGCGAGAATATATGAGAGTAATATGTGTAAGCCTCCTACTCGTCTCCAGACAGCTACTCGTACATAACCAACCAATCTGTCTCTAATCTGCTCGTTTAGGAGCACCCAGAGTAATAAGAAGAGACATAAAACTTTGGATCAAACAAAAGTCCGGTATGAGTGATAGCAGCAATACAAAACAATAATAGATATAATCTAATCATACCTGAACATGGACCTGGAACCAAAGAGTTAGCACAACAAGATGTACAGTACTCTAAGGTAACACTAACATAAAGTGTAAATGGGGTTGTGGGTCATGGTGATAGCAAACATCAAACATAGCGATCATCCTCACATCTCTCACTTAGTGCGTAAGGCGTACGATATCCACCACTCGATCACCCAATCCTTTGTTACAATCACTTTGCTCCATGGAGTCACAATGACTCCATTGCACTGATCCATAGCTACTAATCCGTCTCTCAGTGGTGAAATAAAGTTATGGATATCGATGACCCCTTTACACACGTCCCGCAGTAAAGTCTAACTCATGAAGTTAACTCGTTGGTTCCCGTCTGGATCTTGAGTTCTAACTTCCTATTTGGACTACCTTTGCATCTCGGGTTTTGGTTGAATTGGTTTTGATCTTCAGAAGAGTTTACGATCGTCGTCGCGTGGTCCTCCCCGTATCCTTTGGCTCGCGGCTCGCTCTGGCATCGGCTCGTGGTCCCCTTTTTGTATCGCTCGTGGTCCTCTTTCCATCCTGGCGTGGTTCATGGCTCGCCAACCTAAGGGTCGCCCCCTAGGGTTCGCCCTCTTCCTAGGGGTTACCCCCTAGGGTTGGCCCCCTTCCTCATGGTCACTCTCCTAGGGTTCGCACCCTTCCTAGCGGGCGCTCTCCTAGGGTTCTCCCCCTTCCTCATGGTCACCCTCCTAGGGTTCGCCCCTTTCTCACGGCCGCTCTCCTAGGGTTCGCCCCTTCCTCATGGTCGCCCTCATATGGTTCGCCCTCTTCCTCACGGCCGCTCTCCTAGGGTTCGTGTAACACCCCGTGTATTCTATAACAGTGAAATTCACAAATTAAAGTATAATTAATTTAAAATCAAAGAATTAAGGGAAACGGGATACGCCATTGTGTTCGTCTCGGAAAAATACGCGAAATAGAGTCCGAGTTTTCGAAAAACGGAGTCCGTATGAAGAAGATATGGCCTCCGGAAGTTTCAGAAAACAAGTTTAAAATTAAAAATCGGGCCCAATTGGCCAAGGCGGGAAAATTCCCGCCTAAGGCACCCAGGTCGACTGGGCTGTCGACCTGGCTAGCCAGGTCGACAGGGCTGTCGACCTGGTCCAGAGCCAGGTCGAACCCAGTCCACCCTGGCTGGCCTAGTCTATGTTTGGTCGATTTTCAGAAGCCTGCTTTGTCACTAGGGCTAGGTGGCAGCTCCGGATTGGCCTCCCCTTCAAAAGAACGGCTATTGTTGAATCAAGCTCCATCGACGGTCTAAAACAACTTGCAAACATTATAAAAAGGACCTAAGACCTAGCCTAAATCATACTATTTCATTTTAGCCTCAGGCCGCCGCCATTAAACCTAGAGTTCTAAATTAAAAATATAAAGAATAAAATTATAGAAGATGGAGGACGATTCTTGAAGGCTACAACTAGAAGCTACAACAACTACGACGCTTTAGACAACGAATTCGAGACTAATTGATTTGGGATTTTTATTTCCTTCATATTGTAAGTTCTATGTTGCTTTTTAGGAAAAAACGCTAAAACAATATGGACATGCGATGAATTGAAACCGAATTTATGTACTATTGCCAATCCATTGTTTATATTGATTATCGTTGAATTATAATTTGGGGATATTGCTATGGCAACGTTGCAAGTGAAACTCGTCATGATTTTGATGTTGTTATGAATCATTTGGGTTCAATTGTTTGGCAAGTTGGACTAATTCATGTCCATGGAAATCGCTATGAAATCTTTATGTTGATTAAACCATGCCTATGATGTTAATTAGACCATGGCTAAGAATATTGATGGAATTATGCCTGTGGTGTTATTATACCCATCATGATTAATGAAAAATAGGATATTGCTAGGTTATGATAAAAAGTTGGAATTATTATGTTTATAATGTTAGAATTGTTAAAAATGCTAAATTTGGGATCATTATGTTTATAATGTTAATCGAGAATCATTATGTTGAAAACGCTAAATTGGAATCATTATGCCTATCATGTTAATTATGTTAAAACACCAAATTTGGAATCATTATGTCTATCATGTTAATTATGTTAAAAACGCTAAATTAGGATCATTATGTCTATCTTGTTAATTGAGAATCATTATGTTAAAAACGCTAAATAGGAATCATTGTGTCTACCATGTTAATCATGTTAAGAATGCTAAGTTAGAACCATTATGTTTATAATATTAGATGAGAATCATTATGATAAATTGGAATTATTATGTCTATGAGAATTATTATGTAAAAATACTAAATTGGAATCCATTGTGCCTATTAGGATTACTATGCCTTTAATGTTTCATGTTTATAATAAAATTACTATGATGCCGCAATGATTATTATGCCTATGATGCAAAGTTGAAATCATCATGTTGGAATCATTACTATGCCAAGTTATCATCATACTAGTATTGCAACTATGTTATAGCCTGTTTATTATGCAAGTAATGTTGTAACTGTCACACATGCCTATCACATGTTTGGTGTTATTCCCCTTTATCTCTTGAATTGTTTATGTTTATGAACGAAGTACGTTTATATACGTTGGGAATACGATTGGGTAGAATAGGCAAAACTTGAATTAATTATAGGAATAAACTGTGAAGTTTGGCATAAGTAGAACATGAAATCTGGCACGAAAAACTTGACTTGAACATGCCATAACTTGACCTTAAACATGCCTTAGTTGGGCCCGAAGTTGACATATGAACATGATAAGAACATGGGCATGACTTTAGAAAACAAGAAAGTGGCCAACTCGAGGTTGGGTTGAGTTTGTAGTGTAAATCTGCCCGGAACCGCCCGGCAAATCCAGTTGCTACAAACAATAAGATCCAATGTGGGTAGTTGGTCACATCGCGCTTGAAACCCGAGGTTGGGTTGAGTTCGTAGCGTAAACCTGCCCGGAACCGCCCGGCAAATCCAGTGGCTACGAACAACAGGATCCAATGTGAGTGGTTCGGTGCATTAATGAATCAACTAATGTCAATTAGGGTTAAGTCATGAACATGAAAAGACAACTTAACCGACTTGAACATGATTGGTAGGGCTAAGTCATGAACTTGAAAACGACAACACTTAGCCAACTTGACATGACACGTAGGCGGGTTAAGTCGCGAACTGAAATGACATACTTAACCATCTTGACACGACTAGACTGGAAAAGGGTTAAGTCACGAATTACATGACTTGATCTGTTAGGCGGGTTAGGTCACGAATTACATGACCTAATCTATTAGGCGAAACCCTAGACACGACCCCTTTCAGCAGTAACCCTCTAGAAGTATCAAGGTACCCTGGGGCTAGGCCGGGTGGGGGCATGATTACTGGGCTGATTGTAAGAGGTGAACGACGGCAGTGGGTATGCCAGTGTAGGTTCGGTGGACTACGATCGTGCACGTATCCGGGGCAGACACTGGGTATCCGTAGATTTATCTGTGCATCTTGAATCGTGTCAGGGGTTGACACCCTAGGGCTGATACACCCGAAGGTGGACCCAGCACAGGTGACTACATTCGTGATTAGCCGTATGACACGGACACTTGACGAGCTAGAACTTGTAGGGAGCCGATCGACTAGATAATCGCTCCGTAGGACCCCGTACTTGGGTCAGACCCCGTTTCAGGGTCATTTCATGATATTGGGCCGTGGGATTTATTTCGTGATTAACTTGTGACACGGGCTTAGTATACTAGTGAAGTCGATGCAACGGATCTCGAACATGTGATGCTTTACTTGACTTGTCTTGACTTATCCTGATCACCTTAGTCTATCTTGTTCACCTTGACACTATTCTTAAGTCTAGTTCCAGTTCATACATGACAGGTTGTTTTAACCGTTTTTATACTGAAAGTCACTAGAACATACTCAGTCTTTATGACTGACCCTTTTCCTTTCGCGTCTTTTTCTTTCGTTCCCCCCAGGTTCTCAGGGAGGAATAACTAGCTCTTAGCTTGGATATCACTTGCTTTGGCTCAGCATGTACGGTTTGCTATGGCTGCTTCTTTTGACTGCACTTGGGGAATAAGCTGCTTTACTGTTTTTAAATTACTGCTTCTTTGGCTATTATTACAAGACAGTTGTAATGAGGTTACTTGAAATGTTTGTAAAAGACATGGTTTAATTTGGAATGAAATGAAGTTCTGTTTTGCTCAGAAATTCTTCCGCTGTTTACTTAATTATTTATTTATGTTCTGTCTTGTGATAATTCTGTGATGTTATCTCGATAATACCTCTCCAAAACTAGGGCATTCCCTTTGTGAGTGACCCTAGCGGAGGTGGGGTGTTACACTTGGTATCAGAGCAGAAGGTTACCAAGACTGGGCAAAAGTTTTGAAAACCTTTTGAATTTTTTTTCAAAACCATTTACAAAGAAGCATTTTCCAAGAAAAAGTTTTTAAAGGCTATTCCCCAAAAGCCATTAGCACTATCCTTTGTTTCCTTGTTTGAATCTCTTTCCCTTTCTTTTCTCCATCTGTAGTCTCTGTAGCTTTACCTGCGGCTAATCTTCTTTCTAGCTTCGTAGAGGGTTTTCCCGTATGATGGAGATAGTTTTCGCGAGGCTTGTTAACATGTTATATAGGATAGGTTTGAGTGATAAGGATAAAGATAAGGCGGATGAGTCTTCCGGAGTGATTGAGCCAAGCATCCTTGAAGGCGTAAAAGTGGAAACATTGAGGCGAGTTCTGATTCGTGTCTTAGGAACGGAGATCTAGGAGCTAAGGAATCAAGAAGTCAAGCTAGTTAAAATACAGTGGGGTGAAGCCCTAGAAGACGCAACTTGGGAAATTTAAGAAAAGCTAAGCGCGCTATATCCATTTCTTTTTAGGGTACATTCTAGATCTATTTTTCCTATAGGTTTACATACATTTCTCTTGCTATCCATGTTTGTTTTGTTACCTCTTTGATCCTATCTTGAGAACCATAGGTAGAATCTTTTTGGATGTAAACATGTAATTGAAACATGTTATGATTGCGAAATGGTTGCAAGTGGTCGCAAGTGGTTGCTCGTGGATGCATGAATACACATTAGGCACTAGATCGGCTCAGGCACATTTACATATTGCATATGCATGAGTGTTTATTTTGGAAACTTGGTTGTGCTATCATTTGATTGTTGCATATGATTGAATGTTTGAGCACTCATGTAGAAATTGTGAATTATAGTAGGAAAAATTTGCATACATATTGGATTCATTTCACTAAACATATTTTGCATTTAGAAAATCAATCAGGCCTGATCATTAGCATTAGCTAAGGAACATATACACACACTTCGCATATGATCATAAAGCATTAGAAGTCTTTTAAGGACAATGGATACTCGTGTTTGATGGATGAGTAGATGGATGATTGGATGTTAGGATTTACATTCCTCCTAACTTGAAGATTTCGGGGACGAAATCCTTTTAAGTGGGGGAGAATGTAACACCCCGTGTATTCTATAACAGTGAAATTCACAAATTAAAGTATAATTAATTTCAAATCAAAGAATTAAGGGAAACGGGATATGCCATTGTATTCGTCTCGGAAAAATACGCGAAATAGAGTCCGAGTTTTCGAAAAACGGAGTCCGTATGAAGAAGATATGGCCTCCGGAAGTTTCAGAAAACAAGTTTAAAATTCAAAATCGGGCCCAATTGGCCAAGGCGGGAAAATTCCCGCCTAAGGCACCCAGGTCGACTGGGCTGTCGACCTGGCTAGCCAGGTCGACAGGGCTGTCGACAGGGCTGTCGACAGGGCTGTCGACAGGGCTGTCGACCTGGTCCAGAGCCAGGTCGAACCCAGTCCACCCTGGCTGGCCTAGTCTATGTTTGGTCGATTTTCAGAAGCCTGCTTTGTCACTAGGGCTAGGTGGCAGCTCCGGATTGGCCTCCCCTTCAAAAGAACGGCTATTGTTGAATCAAGCTCCATCGACGGTCTAAAACAACTTGCAAACATTATAAAAAGGACCTAAGACCTAGCCTAAATCATACTATTTCATTTTAGCCTCAGGCCGCCGCCATTAAACCTAGAGTTCTAAATTAAAAATATAAAGAATAAAATTATAGAAGATGGAGGACGATTCTTGAAGGCTACAACTAGAAGCTACAACAACTACGACGCTTTAGACAACGAATTCGAGACTAATTGATTTGGGATTTTTATTTCCTTCATATTGTAAGTTCTATGTTACTTTTTAGGCAAAAACGCTAAAACAATATGGATATGCGATGAATTGAAACCGAATTTATGTACTATTGCCAATCCATTGTTTATATTGATTATCGTTGAATTATAATTTGGGGATATTGCTATGGCAACGTTGCAAGTGAAACTCGTCATGATTTTGATGTTGTTATGAATCATTTGGGTTCAATTGTTTGGCAAGTTGGACTAATTCATGTCATGGAAATCGCTATGAAATCTTTATGTTGATTAAACCATGCCTATGATGTTAATTAGACCATGGCTAAGAATATTGATGGAATTATGCCTGTGGTGTTATTATACCCATCATGATTAATGAAAAATAGGATATTGCTAGGTTATGATAAAAAGTTGGAATTATTATGTTTATAATGTTAGAATTGTTAAAAATGCTAAATTTGGGATCATTATGTTTATAATGTTAATCGAGAATCATTATGTTGAAAACGCTAAATTGGAATCATTATGCCTATCATGTTAATTATGTTAAAACACCAAATTTGGAATCATTATGTCTATCATGTTAATTATGTTAAAAACGCTAAATTAGGATCATTATGTCTATCTTGTTAATTGAGAATCATTATGTTAAAAACGCTAAATAGGAATCATTGTGTCTACCATGTTAATCATGTTAAGAATGCTAAGTTAGAACCATTATGTTTATAATATTAGATGAGAATCATTATGATAAATTGGAATTATTATGTCTATGAGAATTATTATGTAAAAATACTAAATTGGAATCCATTGTGCCTATTAGGATTACTATGCCTTTAATGTTTCATGTTTATAATAAAATTACTATGATGCCGCAATGATTATTATGCCTATGATGCAAAGTTGAAATCATCATGTTGGAATCATTACTATGCCAAGTTATCATCATACTAGTATTGCAACTATGTTATAGCCTGTTTATTATGCAAGTAATGTTGTAACTGTCACACATGCCTATCACATGTTTGGTGTTATTCCCCTTTATCTCTTGAATTGTTTATGCTTATGAACGAAGTACGTTTATATACGTTGGGAATACGATTGGGTAGAATAGGCAAAACTTGAATTAATTATAGGAATAAACTGTGAAGTTTGGCATAAGTAGAACATGAAATCTGGCACGAAAAACTTGACTTGAACATGCCATAACTTGACCTTAAACATGCCTTAGTTGGGCCCGAAGTTGACATATGAACATGATAAGAACATGGGCATGACTTTAGAAAACAAGAAAGTGGCCAACTCGAGGTTGGGTTGAGTTTGTAGTGTAAATCTGCCCGGAACCGCCCGGCAAATCCAGTTGCTACAAACAATAAGATCCAATGTGGGTAGTTGGTCACATCGCGCTTGAAACCCGAGGTTGGGTTGAGTTCGTAGCGTAAACCTGCCCGGAACCGCCCGGCAAATCCAGTGGCTACGAACAACAGGATCCAATGTGAGTGGTTCGGTGCATTAATGAATCAACTAATGTCAATTAGGGTTAAGTCATGAACATGAAAAGACAACTTAACCGACTTGAACATGATTGGTAGGGCTAAGTCATGAACTTGAAAACGACAACACTTAGCCAACTTGACATGACACGTAGGCGGGTTAAGTCGCGAACTGAAATGACATACTTAACCATCTTGACACGACTAGACTGGAAAAGGGTTAAGTCACGAATTACATGACTTGATCTGTTAGGCGGGTTAGGTCACGAATTACATGACCTAATCTATTAGGCGAAACCCTAGACACGACCCCTTTCAGCAGTAACCCTCTAGAAGTATCAAGGTACCCTGGGGCTAGGCCGGGTGGGGGCATGATTACTGGGCTGATTGTAAGAGGTGAACGACGGCAGTGGGTATGCCAGTGTAGGTTCGGTGGACTACGATCGTGCACGTATCCGGGGCAGACACTGGGTATCCGTAGATTTATCTGTGCATCTTGAATCGTGTCAGGGGTTGACACCCTAGGGCTGATACACCCGAAGGTGGACCCAGCACAGGTGACTACATTCGTGATTAGCCGTATGACACGGACACTTGACGAGCTAGAACTTGTAGGGAGCCGATCGACTAGATAATCGCTCCGTAGGACCCCGTACTTGGGTCAGACCCCGTTTCAGGGTCATTTCATGATATTGGGCCGTGGGATTTATTTCGTGATTAACTTGTGACACGGGCTTAGTATACTAGTGAAGTCGATGCAACGGATCTCGAACATGTGATGCTTTACTTGACTTGTCTTGACTTATCCTGATCACCTTAGTCTATCTTGTTCACCTTGACACTATTCTTAAGTCTAGTTCCAGTTCATACATGACAGGTTGTTTTAACCGTTTTTATACTGAAAGTCACTAGAACATACTCAGTCTTTATGACTGACCCTTTTCCTTTCGCGTCTTTTTCTTTCGTTCCCCCCAGGTTCTCAGGGAGGAATAACTAGCTCTTAGCTTGGATATCACTTGCTTTGGCTCAGCATGTACGGTTTGCTATGGCTGCTTCTTTTGACTGCACTTGGGGAATAAGCTGCTTTACTGTTTTTAAATTACTGCTTCTTTGGCTATTATTACAAGACAGTTGTAATGAGGTTACTTGAAATGTTTGTAAAAGACATGGTTTAATTTGGAATGAAATGAAGTTCTGTTTTGCTCAGAAATTCTTCCGCTGTTTACTTAATTATTTATTTATGTTCTGTCTTGTGATAATTCTGTGATGTTATCTCGATAATACCTCTCCAAAACTAGGGCATTCCCTTTGTGAGTGACCCTAGCGGAGGTGGGGTGTTACACTTGGTATCAGAGCAGAAGGTTACCAAGACTGGGCAAAAGTTTTGAAAACCTTTTGAATTTTTTTTCAAAACCATTTACAAAGAAGCATTTTCCAAGAAAAAGTTTTTAAAGGCTATTCCCCAAAAGCCATTAGCACTATCCTTTGTTTCCTTGTTTGAATCTCTTTCCCTTTCTTTTCTCCATCTGTAGTCTCTGTAGCTTTACCTGCGGCTAATCTTCTTTCTAGCTTCGTAGAGGGTTTTCCCGTATGATGGAGATAGTTTTCGCGAGGCTTGTTAACATGTTATATAGGATAGGTTTGAGTGATAAGGATAAAGATAAGGCGGATGAGTCTTCCGGAGTGATTGAGCCAAGCATCCTTGAAGGCGTAAAAGTGGAAACATTGAGGCGAGTTCTGATTCGTGTCTTAGGAACGGAGATCTAGGAGCTAAGGAATCAAGAAGTCAAGCTAGTTAAAATACAGTGGGGTGAAGCCCTAGAAGACGCAACTTGGGAAATTTAAGAAAAGCTAAGCGCGCTATATCCATTTCTTTTTAGGGTACATTCTAGATCTATTTTTCCTATAGGTTTACATACATTTCTCTTGCTATCCATGTTTGTTTTGTTACCTCTTTGATCCTATCTTGAGAACCATAGGTAGAATCTTTTTGGATGTAAACATGTAATTGAAACATGTTATGATTGCGAAATGGTTGCAAGTGGTCGCAAGTGGTTGCTCGTGGATGCATGAATACACATTAGGCACTAGATCGGCTCAGGCACATTTACATATTGCATATGCATGAGTGTTTATTTTGGAAACTTGGTTGTGCTATCATTTGATTGTTGCATATGATTGAATGTTTGAGCACTCATGTAGAAATTGTGAATTATAGTAGGAAAAATTTGCATACATATTGGATTCATTTCACTAAACATATTTTGCATTTAGAAAATCAATCAGGCCTGATCATTAGCATTAGCTAAGGAACATATACACACACTTCGCATATGATCATAAAGCATTAGAAGTCTTTTAAGGACAATGGATACTCGTGTTTGATGGATGAGTAGATGGATGATTGGATGTTAGGATTTACATTCCTCCTAACTTGAAGATTTCGGGGACGAAATCCTTTTAAGTGGGGGAGAATGTAACACCCCGTGTATTCTATAACAGTGAAATTCACAAATTAAAGTATAATTAATTTCAAATCAAAGAATTAAGGGAAACGGGATATGCCATTGTATTCGTCTCGGAAAAATACGCGAAATAGAGTCCGAGTTTTCGAAAAACGGAGTCCGTATGAAGAAGATATGGCCTCCGGAAGTTTCAGAAAACAAGTTTAAAATTCAAAATCGGGCCCAATTGGCCAAGGCGGGAAAATTCCCGCCTAAGGCACCCAGGTCGACTGGGCTGTCGACCTGGCTAGCCAGGTCGACAGGGCTGTCGACAGGGCTGTCGACAGGGCTGTCGACCTGGTCCAGAGCCAGGTCGAACCCAGTCCACCCTGGCTGGCCTAGTCTATGTTTGGTCGATTTTCAGAAGCCTGCTTTGTCACTAGGGCTAGGTGGCAGCTCCGGATTGGCCTCCCCTTCAAAAGAACGGCTATTGTTGAATCAAGCTCCATCGACGGTCTAAAACAACTTGCAAACATTATAAAAAGGACCTAAGACCTAGCCTAAATCATACTATTTCATTTTAGCCTCAGGCCGCCGCCATTAAACCTAGAGTTCTAAATTAAAAATATAAAGAATAAAATTATAGAAGATGGAGGACGATTCTTGAAGGCTACAACTAGAAGCTACAACAACTACGACGCTTTAGACAACGAATTCGAGACTAATTGATTTGGGATTTTTATTTCCTTCATATTGTAAGTTCTATGTTACTTTTTAGGCAAAAACGCTAAAACAATATGGATATGCGATGAATTGAAACCGAATTTATGTACTATTGCCAATCCATTGTTTATATTGATTATCGTTGAATTATAATTTGGGGATATTGCTATGGCAACGTTGCAAGTGAAACTCGTCATGATTTTGATGTTGTTATGAATCATTTGGGTTCAATTGTTTGGCAAGTTGGACTAATTCATGTCATGGAAATCGCTATGAAATCTTTATGTTGATTAAACCATGCCTATGATGTTAATTAGACCATGGCTAAGAATATTGATGGAATTATGCCTGTGGTGTTATTATACCCATCATGATTAATGAAAAATAGGATATTGCTAGGTTATGATAAAAAGTTGGAATTATTATGTTTATAATGTTAGAATTGTTAAAAATGCTAAATTTGGGATCATTATGTTTATAATGTTAATCGAGAATCATTATGTTGAAAACGCTAAATTGGAATCATTATGCCTATCATGTTAATTATGTTAAAACACCAAATTTGGAATCATTATGTCTATCATGTTAATTATGTTAAAAACGCTAAATTAGGATCATTATGTCTATCTTGTTAATTGAGAATCATTATGTTAAAAACGCTAAATAGGAATCATTGTGTCTACCATGTTAATCATGTTAAGAATGCTAAGTTAGAACCATTATGTTTATAATATTAGATGAGAATCATTATGATAAATTGGAATTATTATGTCTATGAGAATTATTATGTAAAAATACTAAATTGGAATCCATTGTGCCTATTAGGATTACTATGCCTTTAATGTTTCATGTTTATAATAAAATTACTATGATGCCGCAATGATTATTATGCCTATGATGCAAAGTTGAAATCATCATGTTGGAATCATTACTATGCCAAGTTATCATCATACTAGTATTGCAACTATGTTATAGCCTGTTTATTATGCAAGTAATGTTGTAACTGTCACACATGCCTATCACATGTTTGGTGTTATTCCCCTTTATCTCTTGAATTGTTTATGCTTATGAACGAAGTACGTTTATATACGTTGGGAATACGATTGGGTAGAATAGGCAAAACTTGAATTAATTATAGGAATAAACTGTGAAGTTTGGCATAAGTAGAACATGAAATCTGGCACGAAAAACTTGACTTGAACATGCCATAACTTGACCTTAAACATGCCTTAGTTGGGCCCGAAGTTGACATATGAACATGATAAGAACATGGGCATGACTTTAGAAAACAAGAAAGTGGCCAACTCGAGGTTGGGTTGAGTTTGTAGTGTAAATCTGCCCGGAACCGCCCGGCAAATCCAGTTGCTACAAACAATAAGATCCAATGTGGGTAGTTGGTCACATCGCGCTTGAAACCCGAGGTTGGGTTGAGTTCGTAGCGTAAACCTGCCCGGAACCGCCCGGCAAATCCAGTGGCTACGAACAACAGGATCCAATGTGAGTGGTTCGGTGCATTAATGAATCAACTAATGTCAATTAGGGTTAAGTCATGAACATGAAAAGACAACTTAACCGACTTGAACATGATTGGTAGGGCTAAGTCATGAACTTGAAAACGACAACACTTAGCCAACTTGACATGACACGTAGGCGGGTTAAGTCGCGAACTGAAATGACATACTTAACCATCTTGACATGACTAGACTGGAAAAGGGTTAAGTCACGAATTACATGACTTGATCTGTTAGGCGGGTTAGGTCACGAATTACATGACCTAATCTATTAGGCGAAACCCTAGACACGACCCCTTTCAGCAGTAACCCTCTAGAAGTATCAAGGTACCCTGGGGCTAGGCCGGGTGGGGGCACGATTACTGGGCTGATTGTAAGAGGTGAACGACGGCAGTGGGTATGCCAGTGTAGGTTCGGTGGACTACGATCGTGCACGTATCCAGGGCAGACACTGGGTATCCGTAGATTTATCTGTGCATCTTGAATCGTGTCAGGGGTTGACACCCTAGGGCTGATACACCCGAAGGTGGACCCAGCACAGGTGACTACATTCGTGATTAGCCGTATGACACGGACACTTGACGAGCTAGAACTTGTAGGGAGCCGATCGACTAGATAATCGCTCCGTAGGACCCCGTACTTGGGTCAGACCCCGTTTCAGGGTCATTTCATGATATTGGGCCGTGGGATTTATTTCGTGATTAACTTGTGACACGGGCTTAGTATACTAGTGAAGTCGATGCAACGGATCTCGAACATGTGATGCTTTACTTGACTTGTCTTGACTTATCCTGATCACCTTAGTCTATCTTGTTCACCTTGACACTATTCTTAAGTCTAGTTCCAGTTCATACATGACAGGTTGTTTTAACCGTTTTTACACTGAAAGTCACTAGAACTTACTCAGTCTTTATGACTGACCCTTTTCCTTTCGCCTCTTTTTCTTTCGTTCCCCCCCCCAGGTTCTCAGGGAGGAATAACTAGCTCTTAGCTTGGATATCACTTGCTTTGGCTCAGCATGTACGGTTTGCTATGGCTGCTTCTTTTGACTGCACTTGGGGAATAAGCTGCTTTACTGTTTTTAAATTACTGCTTCTTTGGCTATTATTACAAGACAGTTGTAATGAGGTTACTTGAAATGTTTGTAAAAGACATGGTTTAATTTGGAATGAAATGAAGTTCTGTTTTGCTAAGAAATTCTTCCGCTGTTTACTTAATTATTTATTTATGTTCTGTCTTGTGATAATTCTGTGATGTTATCTCGATAATACCTCTCCAAAACTAGGGCATTCCCTTTGTGAGTGACCCTAGCGGAGGTGGGGTGTTACAGTTCGCCCCCTTCCTCGCGGTCGCGGAGATGCTTCACGAAAGGGTTACTGACCAATTTCCTACAACTTTCCAGCAAGCTATTTACGCCACACGACGACGTTTTCGACCAATCTAACAGCTCTAGGCAATTACAAAGCATTCCAAACAGTAATAGCAGCATGTATAGTCAACCATAAACACCAAAACAACAATTTAACATGCAAATATGAATCAAACATACCCAAAACTATGATTTTCCCCTTAATCCCCTTAATCATGATTTAACCATACGATTGGCAAAACATGTCCAAATTAACCCAAATTTCTAACAGAGGAAAATAATAATATTTAAGAAATTCTACATGTTTTTCCAGATTTTTATAACGCAAAATTTCGTTAATTAATACTAATCACCCCTAATTAGCCATAATTAGTGAAAAACAAGGCAATTCACTCGCCTTTGCCACAAATAAAATCTTAGATTTGAAACTCTACTATTTTGGCGCTGTTTCCAACGCTACACAGCAGCTCCATCTCTGGTTTGACACTGATCTTCCTTGATTTGGTGTAGAATAAGCTAATACGCGATTAAAAAGTGATCTGGAAGATGGAGGCCATTGCTAGAGCTCAAGGGAGGTTTGTGGCGGCTGGGAAACTGAAATGAAATGTTTTTACTAACTCTATCAGCTCTCCCATAACCCTAATCCCAAAATGGGTTATGAGCCTAGCTGTTAGTTACCAAATTAAGCCCGTTTAAGCTATTTTTCACCTTCCAAACCTTGTTTCAGCCATTTCTCCCAAACGGTAAGTCCATTTGATCAATGTGACCACTCTATGGAAAGGTAAACCATCATTCGAATCCAATGGAAATGGTTTCAGATCAAAAATCCTTTCCAATCAAAAGTTATAGGCAAAACAAGATTCGCCTAGGGCAAAACGGTCATTTAAGAATCGGCAAAAATCGTAAATATGGGAAATGACCCCAATAGTCGCTTCCCATAGTTACACGACCATACGACTTCATACGAGAATGAAATAAATATTCTACGATCCCCCGATGCGTAGAATGAGGGCCATTACACCAACCGTAATTCATTAGATACATAAGCGAAAGAAGAACAAATGAATTTTCTCTAAATCAGTGATAATACACCCTCCAAATCACAAATTGATTTCCCTAAAATATGATGCGGGTGTAGAGCTAAGAGAAACGAATTTCTCTAGCACCAAGTGTAAATAAGTTTGAGATAATCAACCCGTAATATATTAGGTATACCCTGTCAGACATTTGTCCATACAAGTCATCCCGGAATTGGATGAACCGAAGGAACCTTCCTATCGCATCCGAAGAATCAATACCGAGTAGTTCTTGCAAATCCGCAAAATCTCAACTACAACCTAATCGAAGTTTAAAAACCTCTGGTAGCTAGCTAGAGAAATTTAACAAGTGATCCTTCCTGTATCGCATCCGAAGACTCACAGTCAGTAACCCAAGTGGCGATAACTGTGTGTCCCATACCACACATTTCCACTATCGATTTACTACCCGCTAGTCAGCTCCACACTAAAAAGCTCAAACATCTCAAATCACAAAAAATCTCATGAATCCCAACATTAACTCAATAGATTCAATTAGACAAAATAGAAAATTAATCAACCTCGTACACCACCGTGTTTACAAATCTTTTAATCTAGTGCTCATATAATACACCAGCCTTTCAATAATCTATATAACAAGTCCAATGAATAACCAGGATAGTGATACCAAAAGTCCCATACCAAATGGTTTCACCAAACCGTTTATTCAAATTTCTCGTTACATAGAATATAAATATTATAAAATCGTACAAAAGGCATCATCAATGTATCATGTTTAAAACACTAATCAGGTCAATATCAACAGTGAAACATTTGCAATACATAAAATATTCAGAAAAATTGGAATATCAAGAAATAAGTGACAAATGAAATTCAGAAAATATAAAATTGTAAATAAGACCTAATTTTTTTCCAAATAAAATGGAATAGTAATTCCCAAAGAATAATTTAAATATTCAAAAAATATAAACATTAATTTTAATTTGTATAAACCCGTAGAAGTATGTCATTCAATAAAACAATACCAAATTAAACTAGATATTGTTTGACAATGGTTTCATACTAGGTTTCATACTATAATGATAATAATAACTTCTAAATTTAAAACTTCAAAATATTATTGTGTATACACATAAATATACTTTCTCATATTTCATAGTTTGTAAAATTGAGTAATCATCAAAATGGATAAATTATACGACTACAAATTGACAAAATAACAATTAACAACATCCCCAGTAAATGTCGAACATCTAGCCCATACAAAACTTATCGATCAACCTCTATTCGTAAACAATTGCAAAAAATTGCACAATAACCAATTCAATCATCATGACAAACTAAATTCAACCATTCAGTCCTCCAACCAATTCAATCAGAATCAAATCATGATATGAGTGAATATATTTATATAACTATGTGTGTTGTGTCTTTATGCCGACATCGCGCACTAGAATCATCATCAACCTTTGACTATATAATAGCAACTCTGGCCCCAACTCCAACCATTTACACCGCTGATGCCCGCTGTCCAATACAGCCAAATCCATCTAGCCTCCCTATTCTTTGCTTCCTACTCAGTCACTGCTCCCTTAAAGAGCACGCCAAAGCACCACAACAGGCACACTCCATACCCCGATCCATCAACGCCTCCTATTGCCTGACCGGAACCGCGTTCGTCGCCAGACCTAGGTACGTGCGATGCGTCCTCTCACACGCTCAGCGATGGCGGTCGATTTCCAGGGTAGGGCAAGAGTACAATTTTTTTTCCATGGTTCCCTCATTTTGTGAATTAGGGATTACTCTCCCTTTTTTCGAACAAGAATACCTTGATAAGGAGCAGCTGTAGGACTTTCGGGTGACTTCAAGAACACACGTGGCTTCTCCTAGAAGCAAAAGATGTAGTGACTTCGGCCTTAATTCATTCAAAACCTAATATCAATTCCATTTTTATTTTATTTCTATATTATTATTATTTTATATAAATTAAGCTATGGTAATTGACAGCTTTTGTTCACTCAACTTTCTCTTGTTTTATTCATTGATTCTACATCCGACTGAAATTTATTTGGTTCAACTGTTTCAATTATATAAAATCAAATTATTCAGTACTGTCATATCTAATATAATATGTTCCTTTCAACTAATAAATCTTCATCAATCAAATTTAAACCCCTTAAATTTTTATTTAACACACCTACAATAATAGCGCCGAAAATAGGGTTGTTACAGACTTTTCCCCTTAACAAAATTGCGTCCTCGCAATTTCTCATCAGGAAAGCTAAACAACTTATATTTGCATCTTAATGTACTCCATATCCTACATAAGTTTTTTTTTCCAATAATAGGGCTTATACTCTCGATTCAATTGCAAGCACCACGTGTTTCAGTTCAATTAACTTAAACGTCGTATTTATTATTATTATTTACTATTTCAATTTTGGAAAATTTTCTAACCTCCGAAATTTTAAAAATTTTCGGCAGAGTCGCCTTTGTACGGATGACGTTTGGAAAAATCCAATACAATATAATTACATTATATACATCTCCGAAGGGGCATCCCAACACGGGGCATCCCAAAACACGGGGAAACAACACAATAACACATATATCAATATTTCATGGTATTTAATCCAAGAACATACTTTTATTTTAGCCTTTTAAGCAAACTAAATATGTATAAGCCTATTAGGAGGAAATCCATAGTTGTAAATTATGCCCGTAAGCTCCAAGTGCACCTATCACTAATCTCAAATTTAAACATCAGTAAAGATAGGATAAGTTATAAAGGGACATACATTAATAAGTATCACAACTTCACTTTTCAACCCTTTCTAATGAGAATTTAGCCATCAAAACCTCATATTACATAATGGCACAACAAAATAAATGGTTATGCAATAAAATAACCTGGCCAATTATTTTCCGGAACATATGAACCCAAGTTAGGTGGTATCTTACAAAGTCAATCATCAAAGATTTCAAAGAAAACGCAGTAGGTCAGCGATGAAAAAAAAACGTTTTTAACTTAACGTCAAAATTTCATGAAACAATTTGAGTGAAAGTTATAGTTTAGGTTGTAGGCTTTATAGAATGTATAAGATCGTCAAAGTCGGACAACCCAATCAAAAGTTACGATTAAATTAGTTAAGTAACATTTTATGTTATCTTCATGTAAAAATAGCCATACACATAACACACACCATACATACGCAACTTATATATTCCAGCAATTCGCATTCATTCAAATGATGCATGAACTCATTTAAACTTTGTCCAGGTGCTACCCCAGCATAATAAAATCATTTATAATAGTTATACATCTAGTTTAGAAATGAACCATGCCAAAAATAAAAGACAAACCCTGATCTCAAATTTTATCATTCTCTGATTTACTCTTTATTTATTAGTGGCAAAAATGGACATTGTTCAATAGAAAAACAATTCCAATAGTTTCAACTTCTCCAAATTAAATGCTAGGATGGACAGTGTGCTATTAGTTATTAGAAGAACAACAACAACATTAAAGAAAATTATAAGAAACATAAGAATATAGCATGAGAAAGAACCAAGGGACACACATTGTAATAGAAATTAAACAAGCCAAGCTGAAATAAGCGCAACAATTCTAAATTGAATGAGTCAGAAATTCCCAATCGTAAGATCCATCAAAATAAAACCAAGGTTAAAAAGAAATTCATAAAAGAAAGATTCAAAGTCAAAATCAACTATAGTATGCATGCAATATTGAGAAACATATTAAACCTATCATTATACATTCTCATTCATCATCTGCAAAAATAAAATGGTTGAATTAAAATACAAAATTATAAAAGGAAAAAAAAATTGTAGCGAACTAGCATCCATCAATTAGCTTGACAGTTAAAGAAACCATGAGTAATCAACTTGTAAAAAGGCAATAGATTGAAAAGAAATATAAGTGATAACCCATAATTCAATTAAAGAATGGTGCTTTGATAATAACCCTTAATAGATTTAATAGAGGAAAATGAGTTGGTGGTGGATACCCAGTGCCGAAGGCTCCCGTACTCAAGTGTGAGGACTTCCTAGACAGTATCCCATCTGTTACTATTCTCACGGCTTTCCGGGCTCTGGGGGTGGTCGATTAACGCGCGCAGCCTTTCCCTCACATTATGTCAAGAAGCTGAAGGAAAACAGGATCAGCTTGCAAAATGGAGAGTTTAACATAATTCATTGGGTTATTTTATTTTTATTTTTATTGAATTGTTTGAATTTACTGCAGTCAGATCACAATGCAGTGCTGCTACAGTAATGAAGTACTGACCCACTATCAAAAACAATTAAACATTACAGCATGCATTGCTAAGTTTTCAAGCAGCAATTTAAACATCTATTATGCATATTCATCCCGTGATGCAATACCTCTTTTAGGTTGGAGATCCATGTGCTCAGTCGTTTGCCCATTCTACACGTTGCTAGGATATGGTATACATGTACTGCCTGGACTATAACAATGTCACTTTTGCTCCCTTTGGGTGCCATCTCATTGCAACCATCAATCAGTTTAGGTCCTTATTCATAATCTGTATGATAGATCTCATGCACAATCCTTCCCATGCTCATTACGGTACTTATAATGTTGCATTATGTTGTCAGATTATCTAGAAATGATCATCTTACAGTGATGTGAGTTTCATAGATGTGGTATTTGCAAATTAGCGGAGCTCAAACTTACATAATAACCATGCACAGATTGTCTTGTTTAATTATCGACCTTCCCAAAAGCCTAGAAATGGAGTCACTAATACTGGTTAAGTTTATGGCTTATTAAATAAAAACTGAGCTCTCTCCAAGAAACATCTAGCAGCCATGGCTGCTCCCAAATCAATCTTGAAACCGATGATCGAGGATAATCCCATCCTTAAAAAGGGATCTTCTTCTTCTCTTTCTTCATCTATTCCCCCCACTAGTGCTCCTCATTCTTTGGATCTTATGAACGATGAGGATGTATTTACCAAGGTGATTAAACGC
This sequence comes from Allium sativum, assembly GCA_030737875.1. NCBI lineage: Eukaryota > Viridiplantae > Streptophyta > Magnoliopsida > Asparagales > Amaryllidaceae > Allium > Allium sativum. The sequence continues at coordinate 970,140,469 of CM060915.1, read as the reverse complement.
AAGAAAGCGGCTAAATCATTCTTGAATCACAACTCAACTGTTCAAAACAATAGGGGGTCTGGAAAATTAGGAGATCCCTCTCCTAAAACACTGCAGAAGCCATTCCCCGCTTCAAATCGGGTCCGATACCAACCTAATAATTCGAATAGACAGCCGCAAGAATCTAAGCAACCCTAATCAGGTTAAAGATTCAAGGGTCTCATCATGGGCGGATATGGTAAAAAAGGGGGTCAAGAATCGATTTTTGATCTAAATTACATTGAACCAATGGAGAAAATGGGAGATGATAAAATAATAGTTGTCTCAGAAATCTTCTCAGTAGGAACTCACCGAAAGTGTGACGGCCCGCCTCGCACCAGCCTGCATTTCCTCCAAAAGTGCGCTGTACACATGCCCGACTAGCACAAGACGGTCATCATGAGAAAGGAAAGAAGGAAATAAACTAATCAAAGAACCTGTAGAATGCCTCACAGCGCATGGAATAAAATATAATAATAATAATGTACTTGACATAAAACAGGCGAGACAGTGCATAAGCTGATAACTAAACCAACATCAATCTCAAAGCAGCGGAAATCCAAATACAGCTTATTACAACTTTTCAAAATCTACTGTCTCTGAACAACAGAAAGCCAAAATAGAAGATACACCACCAATGCCCAAGCAGTGATCTTCAACAACACAGGGAGAATACTATATATATATATTACGTGGAAGCCTCCTGCTCGTCTCCGGATCATCTACCCGTGCATCACCAGCTAACCTGTCTCTAGTCTGCTCGTGTGAGCACCCAGAGTAATAAGAGGAGACATAAAACTCTGGGTCAGACATAAAGCCTGGTATGAGCGATAAGCATCTAAACAGAATAATAACAGGTATACTAAACCATACCTGAACCTGCACCTGCAACCAAAGAGTTAGTACCACATACCGTACAATACTCCAAGGTGCCATAATAAATAGTGTAAAAATACGGGGGTGGGGGTGCATGTCAAAATGAGAGCAAGCAAATCATCCATAGCAACCATCCTCACATCTCTCACTCAGTGCGTAAAGCATACGATGTCTACCACTTTGGAACACTAGACAAACTGAGGCAACGACGAATCCCGACTTGTAGAAACCCTGCTGTGACCAAGCCAAACACTTGGAGTCATGACCAAACATTTCAATGACCCACTTCATTGGTCATAGCCCTTGGTTCTACCAATGCCATAATGGCCCTGAACCCGCCTTCGTACCTCCTACCATAGTGGTCCAAAGCTATAGGTGTCGATAACTCCTTGGCACGCGTCCCGCAGCAAAGCCCAACCATGAAGTGAACTCGTTGATTCCCATCTGAATCTTAAGCTCTAACTTCTCATTTGGACTTCCTTTGCATCTCGGGTTTGGTCGAATTGGAGTGGGTCTTCAGAAGAGTTGTTGTGCAGTAACAGTCCTAGAACTCGGTTCGGTTCGGTAGCGTCGGTTCGGGTCGGTCCTCCATCCTTGCCATCTTCCATTCGGTTCGGGTCGGGTGCTTCACTCCGGGTCGGGTCGGCGTCCTCCTCCGGGTCGGGTCGGGTGTCCTTCCTTCCAGCGCTCCGATCCGCTCCCTTATTTCTTCACATGTTCCGATCCGATCCCTCCTTGTCATCTGATCCGCGTGGCCTTCCCTCTTGCTAGTCCTCCCAAATGTTTACTTCCGATCCGAGCCCTGCATCTCCAAGTCGATCCGATCTGGCCTCCAATTATTCTTCCGATCCGATCCCCTCGTCCACTCCAACTCTAAGCAAAAGCCTTCCTTCTCGCCGAGCCTCCTCCAGTGACAAGTTCCAATCCAGTTCGAATCCCCCTTGGTCAGTTCACAATCCGATCCGACCCCTTTCTCCGATCCGAACCGGTTCGGAACCTGCACACTTCTGCAACTTTCCAGCGAGCTTTCTACGCCATTCGACGACGTTTTCAAGCAATTTAACTATTCTAATCAATCATGAAATATACCATAGAGTCATAGCAACATGTAACATCAATTGCAAACACCATAACAACAATTTGATAGATTTAAAATGGATCAAACATAGCTAGAACTCCTCATTTTCCCCTAATCACTCTTAATCATGTTCAAGCATACAGTTAACAAAACACATCGAAATTAACCCAAATTTCTAACAGAGCCTTAAAACATTATTTTAGAATTTTAAGAATTTTTCCAGAATTTATTCACGTATAAATTCGCTAATCTCCACTAATTACCCTTAATTACTGTAATTAGTGCAAAAACTATGCAAATCACTCACCTTGGCCACAAAATAAATCACCAAATCTGAAATATTCTCTGTTTGGGTCGAATTCCTATGTATAGCAGCAGCTCCAACCTTGCTTTGTTGCTATTTGGCCTTGTTTTGATGTAGTCTAGGCTTAATCTTCACTAAAAATGTGTTTTGGAGTGGTTTTAGAGGATGGAAGCCATTACTAAGGTCTCAAGAAGGTTTGTGGCGGCTCAAAACTGAAATGAAAGTGATAACCTAACCCTAATCAGTCTTCCTATACCTCTAAACCCGAAATTCCCCTTGGGCTTAGCTGTTAATCACCCGGTTAAGCCCAACTAAGCTGTATTTCACCATCTGAAACTTGTTTCAGCCATATCTCCCAAACGGTAAGCCCGTTTGGCTAATGTGACCACTCTACGGAAAGAGAAACCATCGTTCAAAGCCAATGGAAGTGGTTTCAGGTCAAAATCCATTTCCAGTCAAAAGTTATGGCCAAAACAGTGATAACTAGGGGTAAAATGGTCATTTAAAAATCGGGAAAAATCATGAACATGGGAAATGACCACAATAGTCGTCTCCCAAAGTTACATGACCATACGATTTCGTATGTGAAAGAAATAAATATTCTACGATCCTATGATGCGTAGAATGCGGGTCGTTACACTCTCCCCCCCTTAAGAAATTTCGTCCCCGAAATTCCTTAACCCAAAACATACACAGGATCCCGCATGCCTAACAACCACATACAACAATCAAACATACAAAACAAGCAAAACAAACCTATCCTAGCATGCGGAAAACTAAATCGCTAATAAAATCTTACCAGACAAAAAGTTCTGGATACTTCTTCCTTATGTCCTCCTCTGTTTCCCAAGTACAATCATTCTCGTCTTCGCTCCACTGTACCTTGACTAGCTTCACCGACTTCCTTCGAAGTTGCTTCATGTCGTGTGCGACAATATGGGCCGGCTTGCGGTTCCCAACCGCCTCGGGTTCTACTTCGAAGTCCTCTAACTGATCAGGTGAGATAGTCATATCTGAGTCGTGAACGAACTTCCTTAGTTGGGAAACATGAAATACGTTGTGAACTCCCGCCATCTTCTCCGGTAAGTCAATTCTATATGCCAAATTCCCGACTAGTTCAAGAACAGGGAATGGGCCAACAAATCTTGGTGCTAATTTGCCTCTCCTGCCAAATCGTATTACGCTCTTCAACGGAGAAATCTTGACAAACACCAAGTCACCCACGAAGAATTTTAAGTCTCTTCTTCTTTTATCAGCATAACTTTTCTGCCTGTCTTGGGCTGCCTTCATTCGTTGCTGAATGATCTTGATTTTATCTGAAGTTTCCCTCACCATCTCTGGTCCAAGCATAAACTTCTCGCCAGTCTCTATCCAACATGATGGTGAGTTACACGGTCTTCCGTACAAAGCTTCAAATGGAGCCATACCGATACTGGATTGGTAACTATTATTATATGCAAACTCTACTAGATGCAAATGGTCATCCCATGATCCACCAAAATCCAATATACATGCTCTCAAGAGATCTTCCAAAATACGATTCACCCTTTCCGTCTGACCGTCAGTCTGAGGATGATATGCGGTACTGAGATGTAACTCTGACCCTAGCGCCTCTTGCAAGCTCCTCCAAAACCCACTAGTGAACAACGGGTCTCGGTCGCTCACAATGCTTTTAGGTACTCCATGAAATCTCACTATCCACTTCATATACAATTCTGCTAACTTAGCTGCCGTTCTAGTCGATTTGACCAGTATAAATCTTGCACTTTTAGTCAGTCGATCTACAATTACCCAAATGCTGTCATATCCAGATCTAGTCCTTGGTAACCCATCGATGAAATCCATCGAGACTTGCTCCCATTTCCATTCGGGAATTTCTAAGGGTTGTAACAACCCACTAGGCTTCTTTTGCTCGGCTTTAACTAGCTGGCAATTCATGCACTTGGATATAAACTTCCCAACGTCTCTTTTCATCCCTTCCCAGTAGTAGGTCTGCTTCATATCTCGATACATCTTATTACCACCGGGGTGTATGGTCAGCCTTGAGTGATGACATTCTCTAAGCACTTCATCCCTCAGTCCATTGACATTGGGTACAACAAGCTTTCCATTCTTTCTAAGCCATCTATCTCGATCAAGCCCATATTTGTTCATCTCCTCATCGATTCCCATCTCTAACTTGGAGATGATCTCCAATAGGTTAGGATCGTCCCTCTGACTAGAGCCGATCCGTTCAATCAAAGTGGGTCTGATCGTCAAACTTGCTAACATTTCTGGATCCAATTCGCATTTTGGTCTGAAATCAAACCCCGCGATAAACTCCAGTTGCTTCCATTCAAGGAACATAGCCCCTAAGCTGGCATGTCTTCTACTCAATGCATCAGCCACCGCATTGCCCTTTCCCGGTGTGTATGCGATGTCAAAATCATAGGAAGCTAAGAACTCTAACCATCTCTGCTGACGGAGATTTAAATCCTTCTGGGAGAATAGATACTTCAACGACTTATGATCTGTAAACAGCTCAAATCTTTCTCCCAAGAGGTAGTGCCTCCACATCTTTAACGCGAACACGATTGCTGCCAATTCTAAATCATGGGTAGGGTATCTTCTCTCGTGCGGTTTCAATTGCCGACTTGCATAAGCTACAACCCTACCGCCTTGCATCAATACAGCACCCAGTCCGGTACCACAGGCATCCGTGTATACCGTCATCTCTTCATCCCCCTTAGGAATGACTAACACTGGTGCGCTTGTCAACTTGTCCTTTAGACTTTTAAATGCATTCTCGCACCTTTCATCCCAGACAAAAGCTTGATTCTTCTTGGTCAACTGGGTCAATGGTGCTGCTATCTTGGAGAAACCTTGGATAAACTTACGATAATATCCAGCTAACCCCAAGAAACTCCTTACATCTGTTGCATTCTTGGGCGTAGGCCAATCTTGTACCGTAGCCACCTTCGCCGGGTCCACGGCAATACCACTCTCTGATACAACATGGCCCAAGAACCTCACTTCCCTCTTCCAGAAGTGGCACTTAGAAAACTTTGCTTTCAATTGGTGTTTTCTCAACACCTCCATCGCTACTCTTAAGTGTTCCTTGTGTTCTTCCTCTGTCCTCGAATAGACCAAAATATCATCAACGAACACAAGGACAAACTTATTCAACTGATCTCTGAATACCCTATTCATAAGATCCACAAAATATGCCGGGGCATTAGTTAGCCCAAATGGCATAACCAACCATTCATAAAATCCAGACGGCGTTCGAAATGCCGTTTTAGCTATACTCTCAGCTTCCACTCTAAGCTGATGAAAACCTGTCGCGAGATCCAACTGAGAAAATACTCTCGCGCCACTCAACTGATCAAACAAATCATCTATCCGCGGTAGAGGATACTTATTCTTCCTCGTCACTTTATTCAATTCGCGGTAGTCTACACACAAACGAAGGGAACCATCCGCCTTGGTAGCAAACACAACTGGTGCTCCCCATTCAGAAACACTCCTTCTGATAAATCCCTTCTTCAAAAGATCGCTGACTTGCACCCCGAGCTCTCTCTGCTCCCTTGGTGCCATACGACGAAGTGGCATCACTATAGGTCTGGCATCTTTTATCAAATCAATACGAAACTCAATCTCTCGGTGTGGTGGAAGTCCGGTCACTTCTTCGAAAACATCCGGATACTGGCCAACCACGGGCAAACCTGACAACTCACTATGCGGAATGTCGAGGGAGTTTACAAAACTAGCCAATACCCCCTTACTGGGTAGACCACCAAACACTATCCTCCGCCGATCATCCGCTCTAGCTGTCACCAAAAAGCCCTCACAGTCTACCACCACCCCGTATCTTTGGAGCCAATCTACTCCCAAAATAATGCCAAACCCAGTAAAGCCCAAAACAAAGCAATCACAAACAAACATGCATCCATGACTCGATAGGACCACATTACGACAAATCATGCTAAGGCTAGTCGAACCACCAATCGGGTTCGTCACTATTAAAGGTCTATCGACAATCTCGGGCTCTAATCCCAACCTATCTACCAAGTCACTAGATATGAAAGAACTGGAAGCTCCGGTATCAAACAAAACTCTAACAGGAACATCATAAACAGAAAGCATACCTTGAACGACAACATTCTTTCCCTTTTCCGCCGCAGTTGGGGCATTCGACGAAGAAGGAATAGCATTAAGAGCATATGCTTTCACCATTTGCTTTTCCTTAGGGGGCTGTGGACACTTGTCCTTGTGATGTCCCATTTGGCCACAGTTGAAGCACTTCCTATCCGCTGGCTTGGCCCGACAATTACTAGCATAATGGCCCTTCCTACCACAGCTGAAGCACTCCACATCTTGCTTATTCTTTTTCTTCTGGCCATCCTTAGCCTGATTCTGCTTTCTCTTATTCTGGGAACCACCTTTGCCTCCACCACTAGCTTGTGGCTTTGGCTCATCTGCGGATGCAACCTCAGTCTTCAGCTTAGGGTAGAGACTTTCTGACCTTAACGCTTTCCCCACAATCGATTCAAACGTCTCATCGATGTGGTTAATAAGTTTTTCCCCCAAGTACTGATCCAAACCAGTTATGAATTTCTCATTCTTTTTCTCGGCAGTATCAATAAGAGATAATCCATATTTTGACAAAGTGTCAAATTCAGCAATATACTCCGAGACAGCTCTGCCATTCTGCTTGAGCTCCAAGAATTTCTTAAACAACATTGACTTCTGAGCAGCTGGAATGAACTTCTCACTAAAGCGAGCCTTAAACTGCTCCCAAGTAATCTGATCTTCGGGGGTAGCTGCCTTTATAGCATTCCACCAATTCATTGCCCGCCCTTGCAGCTGACGGGACGCTAGCTTTCTCTTCATCGCATCCTCGATACCCAAATCCTCGAAGATACGTTCGCAACTATCCAACCAATCTTGAACATCCGTAGCCGACTCCGTTCCGTGGAATGACTTCCCACCAAGGCTAGTATAATCCTTATTCAGCTTGGCGAAGTCGACTCTTGGCGCCTGCACTATTGGACCACCACCATTTCCACCATTGGGAGCTGCCCTCTGCACATCTCTAAGCATCTCTCTCATGAGGTCAGAAAACATCGTCCTCATGTCAGCAGCATTCCCATTATTGGCTCCCATACCGGTACCTCTAACATATCGGCTCATTGTCAATCTGAAAAAGGAAATGATTAACGACTCCATAGTGGTGCTAGTGCAGTACGACTTCATCCATATCCTACTAATAGTATACATATATATAGCTTTTAAAAACCAAAGTAATCACAAATACGCTCTCTCGTATACGTATATTATCTCTCCCTGATAACTTCCCTAGGTTAACTACGCAACCTAGAGCTCTGATACCAAGTGTGACGGCCCGCCTCGCACCAGCCTGCATTTCCTCCAAAAGTGCGCTGTACACATGCCCGACTAGCACAAGACGGTCATCATGAGAAAGGAAAGAAGGAAATAAACTAATCAAAGAACCTGTAGAATGCCTCACAGCGCATGGAATAAAATATAATAATAATAATGTACTTGACATAAAACAGGCGAGACAGTGCATAAGCTGATAACTAAAACCAACATCAATCTCAAAGCAGCGGAAATCCAAATACAGCTTATTACAACTTTTCAAAATCTACTGTCTCTGAACAACAGAAAGCCAAAATAGAAGATACACCACCAATGCCCAAGCAGTGATCTTCAACAACACAGGGAGAATACTATATATATATATTACGTGGAAGCCTCCTGCTCGTCTCCGGATCATCTACCCGTGCATCACCAGCTAACCTGTCTCTAGTCTGCTCGTGTGAGCACCCAGAGTAATAAGAGGAGACATAAAACTCTGGGTCAGACATAAAGCCTGGTATGAGCGATAAGCATCTAAACAGAATAATAACAGGTATACTAAACCATACCTGAACCTGCACCTGCAACCAAAGAGTTAGTACCACATACCGTACAATACTCCAAGGTGCCATAATAAATAGTGTAAAAATACGGGGGTGGGGTGTGCATGTCAAAATGAGAGCAAGCAAATCATCCATAGCAACCATCCTCACATCTCTCACTCAGTGCGTAAAGCATACGATGTCTACCACTTTGGAACACTAGACAAACTGAGGCAACGACGAATCCCGACTTGTAGAAACCCTGCTGTGACCAAGCCAAACACTTGGAGTCATGACCAAACATTTCAATGACCCACTTCATTGGTCATAGCCCTTGGTTCTACCAATGCCATAATGGCCCTGAACCCGCCTTCGTACCTCCTACCATAGTGGTCCAAAGCTATAGGTGTCGATAACTCCTTGGCACGCGTCCCGCAGCAAAGCCCAACCATGAAGTGAACTCGTTGATTCCCATCTGAATCTTAAGCTCTAACTTCTCATTTGGACTTCCTTTGCATCTCGGGTTTGGTCGAATTGGAGTGGGTCTTCAGAAGAGTTGTTGTGCAGTAACAGTCCTAGAACTCGGTTCGGTTCGGTAGCGTCGGTTCGGGTCGGTCCTCCATCCTTGCCATCTTCCATTCGGTTCGGGTCGGGTGCTTCACTCCGGGTCGGGTCGGCGTCCTCCTCCGAGTCGGGTCGGGTGTCCTTCCTTCCAGCGCTCCGATCCGCTCCCTTATTTCTTCACGTGTTCCGATCCGATCCCTCCTTGTCATCTGATCCGCGTGGCCTTCCCTCTTGCTAGTCCTCCCAAATGTTTACTTCCGATCCGAGCCCTGCATCTCCAAGTCGATCCGATCTGGCCTCCAATTATTCTTCCGATCCGATCCCCTCGTCCACTCCAACTCTAAGCAAAAGCCTTCCTTCTCGCCGAGCCTCCTCCAGTGACAAGTTCCAATCCAGTTCGAATCCCCCTTGGTCAGTTCACAATCCGATCCGACCCCTTTCTCCGATCCGAACCGGTTCGGAACCTGCGCACTTCTGCAACTTTCCAGCGAGCTTTCTACGCCATTCGACGACGTTTTCAAGCAATTTAACTATTCTAATCAATCATGAAACATACCATAGAGTCATAGCAACATGTAACATCAATTGCAAACACCATAACAACAATTTGATAGATTTAAAATGGATCAAACATAGCTAGAACTCCTCATTTTCCCCTAATCACTCTTAATCGTGTTCAAGCATACAGTTAACAAAACACATCGAAATTAACCCAAATTTCTAACAGAGCCTTAAAACATTATTTTAGAATTTTAAGAATTTTTCCAGAATTTATTCACGTATAAATTCGCTAATCTCCACTAATTACCCTTAATTACTGTAATTAGTGCAAAAACTATGCAAATCACTCACCTTGGCCACAAAATAAATCACCAAATCTGAAATATTCTCTGTTTGGGTCGAATTCCTATGTATAGCAGCAGCTCCAACCTTGCTTTGTTGCTATTTGGCCTTGTTTTGATGTAGTCTAGGCTTAATCTTCACTAAAAATGTGTTTTGGAGTGGTTTTAGAGGATGGAAGCCATTACTAAGGTCTCAAGAAGGTTTATGGCGGCTCAAAACTGAAATGAAAGTGATAACCTAACCCTAATCAGTCTTCCTATACCTCTAAACCCGAAATTCCCCTTGGGCTTAGCTGTTAATCACCCGGTTAAGCCCAATTAAGCTGTATTTCACCATCTGAAACTTGTTTCAGCCATATATCCCAAACGGTAAGCCCGTTTGGCTAATGTGACCACTCTACGGAAAGAGAAACCATCGTTCAAAGCCAATGGAAGTGGTTTCAGGTCAAAATCCATTTCCAGTCAAAAGTTATGGCCAAAACAGTGATAACTAGGGGTAAAATGGTCATTTAAAAATCGGGAAAAATCATGAACATGGGAAATGACCACAATAGTCGTCTCCCAAAGTTACATGACCATACGATTTCGTATGTGAAAGAAATAAATATTCTACGATCCTATGATGCGTAGAATGCGGGTCGTTACAAAGCTAGTGCGAGAACAGACGTAAAATGGGCGCTTTTCATCATAACATATGTTTTTGGAAAACGTCCATCATATCACTATTTTAAAGCTTTTGTGGCACACACATGGAACCCAACAAGTTCGTTTGAAATATTTACACGTGAAAACGGGTTTTTTTATAATCCGCTTCACGAATGCGGAGGACTGCGAAAAATTTCTAAAAGGAGGACCATTTTTCATTAATGGAAAACTGATTATTCTGAAAAGACGGACCAAGAAAATCATTCTTGATAAAGATTTGCTAAGTACTATGCCAATATGGATTAAACTTCCAGAACTGAACTTGAGATTATGGGATAAGGAAATATTCAGTGCAATAGCAAGTTTAATGGGAGTACCTATCAAGATGGATGAACAAACGGCTAAAGAAATGCGACTTAGTTACGCTAGAATTCTAGTGGAGATCAAGGATGATGCAGAGCTACCTAACGAGGATTCTATCTACATGGATGATGGAGAGATTATTTCTCAGAAAATAATCTATGAATCGATTCCAGATCGTTGCAAGATCTGCAATTGTTTCTGGCATTCTATAGAGGATTGTGTTCACAACAAAGAAATCTCTAACAACGACACAGATCTTGCCCCGAATCCAGTTATTAACACTCAAGAAATCAATTCGGAGTTTATTCCTAAGAATATTCCTGTTTCAGATACTTCCACATGTCGCATTAATGAGGATAATATGAATTTGGACGCATCAGAGTTTCATATTTCTGAAGCAGGTAACTCTGCATCTATTCTTCCAAGTTCTGGGTCTCCAGATCCCATAATGGATGCGCAGACTTCTTTTGCTCTGAACAAAACTGAAGGGTTTTCAACACCATCATTTTTGATAGAGCCTTCAATTGCAATTGGTAACTTTAATCCTATCAAAGAAGTGGGCTTAGCAACACAGGTCATTGAATCTCCCACCCACATGGAGGATTCAAGTCATATTACAATTTCTGAAAAATCAAAAAATTTAAATTTGAAATTGGGAAGCTGTGCTGATCTTCTTGCGGCGAATCCGATCTACACAGATAGCTCTCTGGTTTCTGAAGGACTTGCGCCTAGGAGAGCTTCATCAATTACTAAAGCAGACATTCAAAAAGCCATTAACAATACCGTCTCTTCAACTAAACCTGCAATGCCAGTGAAAAAAAAGAAGAAAACCAGAACTAGAAGTCTTTCAGATATAACGCTAGCAGAAGACACTGAAGATATCGCTGATATGGAATTTAGAAAGAAATACATTGAGAAAAATAGTAAGTAGGACAAGCAGCTTAAAGCCACAGATAGGAAAAGCTTCAAGAAAAGTGGGAAGCAATTAGACATTAAAGTGGACTGCAGCAAAAACAATGGCTCACTGTAAGTGCAGAGTATCCTTGGTTACATATCCTACTATACTATTTTATTATTTAATGGATATAATAGCGTGGAATATTAGGGGTTTAAATTCTCCAGAAAGGCAATTAGATCTTTCAGATTTTATGCTCTAGTATAAACCATCTATTATGGGTATCCTTGAACATAAGCTTAGTGATCAGAAACTTTCTGAGTTTCACGTCAGAAGGTTTTCTAGCTGGAATATTATTAACAATAATTCAACGGGAGGAAATGGTAGGATAATGGTATTGCATAATCCTACTATATGGTCTCTCATTAATTATTTTATTGACTTTCAGTATATTCATTGCATTTTCAAAAATAAGGGGGGGGGGCTGTCTCTTAAAATTACTTTCATTTATGCATCTAATTTTGAAACTGACAGAATCACTTTATGGAATTGCATTGAGAAATTTAATATTGCTATTGATAGCCATGGATTTTGATGGGGGATTTCAACACTGTGTTTCATAATTCAGAAAAAAGGTGGTAATCCCTTACCTTTTAATAAGTTGGAAAAGATTAATAATTTTATATTAAAAACTGGTTTAATAGATCCCCCAATACAAGGGAATAAATACACTTGGAAATCAGGGAATACAGAAATATCCACTGCAAGTTAGACAGGGTTTTATTTAACTAGTTTTTCATTAATCTTTTTCCTAGTGTACAGTGTTGTACCTTACCTCAAAATTCTAGTGACCATACCCCTATTCTAGTTTCCTTTTCATCTTCTTTAAGGGGTAACAAGAATACCCCTTTCAGATTTATTAATGGTTGGGTCCATGAGGACAACTACAAGGAAACTATTAGTAATTGTTTTATTAATAATTTGTATGGTACTGCACAATACAAATTTAATAAAACTCTTCAAATTGTTAAGGTCAAGCTTAAAACTTGGAAAAATAATAGGAATAAGAGTGATATTAAAAATATTAGAACTGAATGCGAGAAGCTTCAAAATGACTTTGAAAACAACTGCTCAGACACTCAGATTGCTGAAGCATTTTATAATGCTCAGTCTAATCTAGTTAAAGCTCTTCACATTAACTCAATTAATCTTAAGCAAAAGGCCAAGGTAGATTGGTTAACTAATGGGGATGAAGCTAGTAAATTTTTTTATACTAAGATGTCTAATAGGAAAAATAGAAATGGTATTGGGAAAATTATTGATTGTGAAGGTAAGTGATTAATAAAGCCTCTCATATTGAAAGGGAGGCCATAAATTACTTCTGTTCTCTATATAATACCACACAATCTATTAGTACTTTTCCAAATACTGTTTTTAAATATACTGTTAATTCTAACAGTTCTGACATTCTGCTTGCCCCTGTTAGAGTAGAAGGTGTCAAAAATGTCATTTTTAATGCCTGTGACGATAAGAGCCCAGGGCCTGATGGGTTTGGGGCCAAGTTTTATAAAACTCATTGGTCTGAGATGCAAAATATGCTTTGTGATTCTATTGCGGAATTTTTTAACTCTGGTATTTTGCTTAAAAATACCAACCATACTTTTATTACATTAATCCCTAAGGTGGTCTCTCCCCTTCGTTTGGATGATTACAGGCCAATAGCTTGTTGCAATTTCATTTATAAGATTATTTCCTCTATTCTTTGTAATAGGTTAAAATGTTTTCTGAAAATTTTAATCTTTGAGAATCAGAGTGCTTTTATCCCTGGTAGGATTATCTCTGATAATACTTTACTAGCTCATGAGCTTATCAGCGATTTTAATAAGAAGAATAAGAATCTTATGTGTAATAAAATTGATTTACATACGGCTTTTGATAAAACTAATAGAAATTTCATTATTTATATGCTCTTTCAAATGGGTTTCAATGAGAAATTCTGTGCTTTAATTAAAGAGTGTATTTCAAATGTGACTTATTCAGTTATGATCAATGGGTCCCCAAAAGGTTTTATACACAACAATAGAGGTATCAGACAAGGGGACCCACTGTCCCCATACCTTTTCTCAATTGTGATGGAGTATTTCTCATTACAAATGGAAGCAGAACTGATTAGGGGTAACATTAATCCTATTAGCAGAAAAAACCACACATCACTCATCTTCTTTATGCTGATGATATGTTACTTTTTTTTAAAAGCTGACAGGATTAGTGTCGTTACTATTAAAAGAATACTTTACAATATGGAGATTTATGCTGGCCTCTCTGTTAATGCTGATAAAAGTAAGGTTTATTTCAGTAAAGATGCCAAGTTTAAAGATAACATTCTTGAAATCCTGAATTTGAAGGAAGGGTCTCTTCCTGTTAAATACCTTGGCCTTCCACTTAGTATAAATCAGGTTAGAGATAGAGATTGTTCTAGACTGATTGACATTATTCATAATAAACTAGAAGGGTGGTCCAGTAAATCCCTATCTCTAGTTGGTAGATTGGAACTTACACACACTGTCATCACTGCAGTCATTATGTACTGGGTTCAAACTCACAGTATTCCCATCAGTGTTATTCATAAAATTGAAAAGTTGTGTTCTAATTTCATTTGGAAAGGTAAACATCATAAAATTGCTTGGGATAAGGTGTGTAAGCCCAAAATATATGGTGGTTTAGGTATCAGAAATATTAAAGATTTGTTTGAAGTTTGTAAGTTCAAGCTTTTTTGGAAATTTTTGGATGGGAAATTTTTATGGGCCAGATGGATGAAAGCTAGATATCTCAATAAAAAAAATTTCTGGATAACCAGGAAGGAAAACCACCATTCTTATGTGTGGAAAAATATTCTTGATTGCAGAAGCAGAGGGAAAAATTTTATTGAGAGAAAATTGAAAGATGGTAGTCAAACCAGTTTATCGTTTGACCCATGGATTTATGGTAACTCTTTTATTGATTTACTTGGTTGGAACAATTTATATTTGTTAGGTGGGGTCTCTGATAAAGTTCAAAATATTATTTTAAATAACTGTTGGAGCTTCCAGAACTGTACAGCTGCTAGTATTTTTAAAAATGCTATTCAAAATATTTGTATTGACAAAAATGGTTCTAGGGATTCATGAGATTGGAAATTTTGCTCAAAAGGTAATTTTTCTTTCAAAAAACATGGGAATATATTAAAGGGGATGAAACAGAAGTTGATTGGCACAAGGTTTTATGGTGTAAGTCAAACTGTCCCAAAATGGTCCATTGTGCCTTTTTTGCTTTGCAAAATAAGCTTCCAACTAGAGATAAGTGTTGTAAATGGAACCCTAGTACTGATTTTTTTTTTTTTTTTTTGTAAATTTGAAACTGAAAGCTCCAATCATTTATTCTTTGATTGTCCTTTCTCCCAGTACATTTGGTTTAACATCAAATGTACTCTAGGGTTCAATCAGTCTATTCCTACTTTTGATATCAGGAGTAGTATTGATTACATTTTAAAAATTTTGAAGCCAAAGACTTTTTTATTTAAGAAAGCTTGCATTATGTTAACTGCTATTATTTTTTATAGTTGGAAAGAGAGAAATCAAAGGTTACATACTGATAAAATAACTAGTTGCTCTCAGCTTTTGAATTGCATATTGACTGATTGTCAGATTATTATAAGGAAAGTTAAAATGCCTAATTATGCTAGCACTCATAATCAATCTTACTGTTATAAAGATGCTAGCTTAGATAATCAAGTTGAAGATTTCATACTAAATTGCAAGTTCAACTCCAAAGGGCATGTCCTACATGACTCTGGTAGTAGAAAGCAAGATAGGCCCACTGACATCCTTTCTGGAGGCTGCACCTGTGACCTATACAGTAGGCTTAACTGCAAGGGAAGTAACTGGATTTACAGCTCAAATAACATTCTATTTAATTCTAAATGGAACAGTAATTTGGGGTTTTTACCTACAGCAGGGAACATAGGTCCCCAACCTTCCACCAGGGATCCAGTAAGCCTAATGGAGTTTGATAGCAGATATACAGTTAATACCAAAGGATTTTCAAACACCAATATTGATTATAGAGATATTGATGAGTTACCTGGCATCTTTCCTGGTGGCTATAATCCCAATCTCTGCAACACTCTGATGATAAAGGGAAGTGAACAGAATAGTATTATAAAAGGTGCATTTCCTGTTAATAAAAAGGGATCTTATGTTAATTTCTTACATGATGCAGAGAGAGGGAGACTTAACTGTCCCAGCAGTGATCCAGATCCATCAGCATCTCTCAAAAATAAAGAAGGGAATAAATTGCATCGGTTTTTACAAAGAATAGGCAGAAATCATTACAAAAGCGAGCTAAGTGGTCAGATTTATCACTTATCTTGCTGGAGTAATGGAGAAAGCAGTGGATTTAGAGAAGCAGAAGAAGCTCGAAGATCTAAAAGACATGGACTTGTTACGATAGCTCTATAATCTCTAAAGACTTCAGATCTGATGACACAAAGGCAATTGAAGATAAAACTAGGGTTAGAGATGACTCCTGGAACCCTAGTAGCTCTGAAATAGCTAATAAATGTGAAGACAATGTCTAGAATCCACTATGAAGGGTTAAATCGTCGGAAGTCTTCTTCTCGTTAGCCATTTTTAAGGATTTGGGAGCTTTTGGTTGGCGACTAGGGTTTGGGAGAATAAGCCCTGTAATGTGTTTTGTTTCATTAAGTGGGTATCGGGTATACTTGTTGTAATTGCCCTTTTGGGTACTGGGCCTTGGGCCATCTGTTTTTTACCCCTTTCCAGAAGAAAAAAAAGTTTATGGCTTAACCTTTTTGATTCCTTTTGCTTCTTCTTTTTTCCTATGTTAGCAGACAAAAAAGAAATTTCAAGCATTTTAAACAAAAGTTGCAGATTACACTCATGCCTTTCCAGAATGTCCAAGATCGTCAAAAACGGGCAAGAAAATCAAAATTTACAACTTAATCAATATGGTTTCGTAAAACTGGAAAATTAACGCCTAAATGGAATTTCACATTTTTAGCTAAATAAACATCAAAAACTCACAAAACGCCATGCTGAAAGTTGTAGCTTACTGTCTCATCTTTCTGGAATATGCAAAATCTTTAATTTTGGAAAAGCCATTCAATAGATAGGATCATTTTAGTTCAGCTCAGGTTTATGGTTTGTGTTATTCTAATAACATATACTTTCTCTTTTTCAAATTGATGACAATAGTTCTCCGGCATAAATGGCATGAATGTTACTTCAGTGGAACCAAAATAAGGAATACTGGAAATTATGCTTGGAACTCAAAATCAAAACTCACAGATTCATGGGGAGAGTATGTAGTAACAACATTGAAAGTGGGCAGGGATGACTGTGCATGCACAATGGTTAAGCTCTTGTTCCATTGTAGCCCAGATATTGCTGCTGATTTTTTTTTCTTTGAGGCAACATTTATATGAAAGTCTCGTGGGGAAAATACAACGATTTAAATTTAATGAACTCTATTTTTCACTAGTTTCTAACATGAAAACCATAAGATGTGCAAACAGTAAGGAGAGCAAACAAAATACCAAATGGGTGAACAAAACAGTGAAAATCAAATATTTCAAGAAAACTGTGTACTTGGTTAGTTTTATAATAATATACAAATTATCTTAGAAAATCAAACAATTCTGAACAGTCCCCAAAACTGTGCAAAATCCAGCAAAAACAAATTAACATTTAATGGAATCTAAAACCATCAACAATACAACCAGACCCATATTCAATGGACAGTGACACGTTGTTAGGCTTGATAACTTCAAAGCATGGCAGACAGCAAAGTAATGGAAAGAGCAAGTAAAAGTGCCAATAGCAAGTGAAAGTGTGCCTGTAACCAAAGTGCAAAGTAATGGAAAGAGCAAGTAAAAGTGCCAATAGCAAGTGAAAGTGTGCCTATAACCAAAGTGGCAGGCAGCAAAGTAATGGCAAGAGCAAGTAAAAGTGCCAATAGCAAGTGAAAGTGTGCATGTAACCAAAGTGCAAAGTAATGGCAAGAGCAAGTAAAAGTGCCAATAGCAAGTAAAAGTGTGCCTGTAACCAATAAATTGGGAAGTTGCTGGTTTACTTTGTTCTTTCAATTGTAGAAATGTTGTTTGCTTCATTGTTTAGTCAACCTAACCTCTATCTTGATTGCATTCAATGGCTTTATCGTCAAATAGGAAAGCCTTAATTAACTGGTTTGATTTCCTCCGCTCTTTCGATTTTGCGTTTGATCTTTATTCCAATGATGATTGGGCGTTTCTATAGAATATGCTTTCACTGTTTTCACTGGTTTCTTCTGATTTTCAATTAGCTTAAAAAATTATTTAAGCCATTGATTTCTGATGAACCACGATTTTGAATTTCTGGCAGGCAGCAAAGTAATGGCAAGAGCAAGTAAAAGTGCCAATAGCAAGTGAAAGTGTGCCTGTAACCAAAGTGCAAAGTAATGGCAAGAGCAAGTAAAAGTGCCAATAGCAAGTGAAAGTGTGCCTATAACCAATGTGCATTGTGTACCACGAAACAGTAACGAACATAACATAACAACATGTTCAAGTCCAAGGGATCTAGAAGAACACAACATAGGATCAAGCAACATTTCAAACTCAAATGATAAGTAGGATTTACAAGCAAACCTCAAGCCTGTAACTAACAAACCAACAAATCAAAGCATACAAACAGAGTCAAGCCACTATGGACATTTAGACAAACATTTAAAGGTGTACTTGAGAAAAATGACCCAAACAATGGATTACACCTCACAACATAAAGACAAACAAATCTTGTGTGGTCTAGATTTCGCGTACATAAATTTGTGGGTGATTTTGTGTCTCAATAGTCGCTCCTATATATATATATATATATATATATATATATATATATATGGGAGCGGCTATTGGAACACAAAATTAAACACAGAATAAGGGACACAAAATCTGGACCGTATGATTTGTTTGTCTTTATGTGTGAGGTGTAATTCAGAGGGGATCTTCTGGTTGAGATTGCTTGTGTCTAAATTTGTGTCAACATTTTGTATCTAAATAGACTTTTCCTATATATGTATATACACACTTTGCAATTTTGATCCATACAAGATTAGTTAAATCACAACTATACCACCTATGAATTTTTTTCCCCTTCAACTATAACAATATTCGGACAATACTGGTCGGACTAACAACTTTTTATTTCTTAATTATACTTAACTATTTAAATTACAAATAAATAAATACTTAAACGATGGGGGAAGTAAATTAATATATTATTGTACAATAGAAAACAAAAAATATGTACCTAGATGATTACCCCGGTAATCATCGCACCTATTATCATATCGTTATAATATAATCTACCGCACACCGATGGGGACGAGGACTCTACATCCCTTCTAAGGTCTAGGCTAGTGTCTCTTTTATATATCACATATCGTTCTAACATTACTCTGATACCAAAATGTAACGCCCCACCTCTATACCCATATAATCCAAGGGTATTACTAAGTAATACCATCAGATAATACGGAGAATAAGGCTGTAGGGACACACATGTTCAAATTCTCTTAGACTAACACTCGTACGTATTAAAATTTCTGAAATATCACTTACTTTTACGTACTCAATGTCGGTACAAAACAATTACATGTGTGCCTCCAAGACAGAACAATACATAAAATACAGAAATATAGAGATCATGGAGTCAATCGCAGCGATAAAATATAATAAATATAATATTTAACGTTTCATATACATTAACTCATTACATCCCAAAAATACACACACCGTTCTATTCAATACATGACAATAAATAATTCACTAAATTATTATACTCCTCTAAACACAATAAATTACTAATTGGTCTCTGTGTCCCTGCACCTGTAATGTCTCGGTCTGACCGGAGTATTATATAAATAATAAACGGATCAGTCTATGTTTAAATCCATTATAGGTAATATATAATGTTTGGGTGCTCTAAACAAGAATAATAACATAAAGAGGTACTACATTATGTAATACACAATGATCATTCATAATAAAGGAGACATCAATGATTCATGCCTCACGGCTAAATATTATGAAAGCATTGCCATATATGAACATATGCAAATGACAACATAATCTTATCCAAATAAATCTCATTCAAGAGTCATCATACATTATAAAATCGCCAAAATCTCACCATCACGTAATAGCGTAATGAAACATAAAATTACAAATGTCAAGATAACATTATAGCTCTAAGGCTATATATATAAGTCATCGCCAACAAATAAGGTGAAAACATTTGAAATCCAACATCTCTAGGAAAAGAATAATGAAACCCAAAAATATCACCATACTTCGGATCCAGAGCATCGAATGACAACGAAGGCCTCAAATTCAACAATGGCATCATAAAATGGATCCAAAACACAAGCTAATCAAAGCGATAATTCGAATCCGAAACAACATAGTTTAACACGTGCTAATAAGCTCCCCCCGAGCTTAGCCAAGTACTATATACATATTTAGACACCTAACACTACGACCCTCCCGGTCGAGTATAACTTAGCCCCCCCCTCCGGCTAAGAGAATACGTATATGAGACTCCCTCCGAGTCTAGCTTCCCCCGGAGTGAGTACCGGCTCAACAACAACAATATGTGTTACAAACTCACAGTTAGTAACCCAGGTGGCGGTAACTGTGTGTCCCATACCACACATTTCCACCACCGTTTTACTACCCGCTAGTCAGCTTCACACTGAAAAACTCAAACATCTCAAATCACAAAAAATCTCACAAATCCCAACATCAACTCAATAGCTTCAATTAGACAAAATAGAAAATTAATCAATCTCGTACACCACCATGTTTACAAATCTGTTAATCTAGTGCTCATATAATACACAACCCTTCAATACTCTATATAACAAGTCCAATGAATAACCAGGAAAGTGATACCCAAAGTCTCATTCCAGACGGTTTCACCAAACCGTTTATTCAAATTTCTCGTTACATAGAATATAAATATTATAAAATCCTATAAAAGGTATCACCAATGTATCATGTTTAAAACACTAATCAGATCAATATCGATAGTGAAACATTTGCAATACAGAAAATATTCACAAAAATTGGAATATCAAGACATAAGCGACAAATGAAATTCAGAAAATATAAAATTGTAAATAAGTTCTAATTTAGTTTTTTTTCCAAATAAAATGGAATAGTAATTCCCAAAGAATAATTTAAATATTCAAAAGTCATAAACATTAATTTTAAATTTGTATAAACCCGTAGAAGTATGTCATTCAATAAAACAATACCAAATTAAACTAAATATTGTTTGTCAATGGTTTCATACTATAATGACAATAATAACTTCTAAATTTAAAACTTCAAAATATTATTGTGTATACACATAAATATACTTTCTCATATTTCATAGTTTGTAAAATTGAATTATCGTCAAAATGGACAAACTATATGACTATAAATTGACAAAATAACAATTAACAACATCCCCTCAATATTTCGAACATCTAGCCCATACCAGTGGCGGATCTAGCCTCAAGAGTCAGGTAAGGCCAAACTGAAGTTGTTTCTCCCACATCATGAAATTAATTGCAAATCACTAGTATATACAGGAAAATGTATCACTGCACACTGAAATATAGCATTGTTTGGGCCAAATACTTGGCTGCAAGTCCCAACTAGGGCCAAATAACAAATTCTAGGTAGGGAAGAAACTTGTCTCTGCTAAATTTTAGCCTGCACTTCAATTTTTCACCTATGGCTTTGGCCCTTGCTGGCCAAAGCGTGGATCCTCCCCTGGCCCATACAAAACTTATCGATCAACCTCTATTCGTAGACAATTGCAAAAAATTTCACAACAACCAATTCAATCATCATGACAGATTAACTTCAACCATTCAGTCATCCAACCAATTCAATCGGAATCAAATCATGATATGAGTGAATATATTTATATAACTATTCTAGAGGAAAACATAGATGTGAGTGAGGGCGAAACTCACATTGTTGTGTGTTGAGTCTTTATGCCCGATATCCCGCACCAGAATCATCATCAACCTTTGACTGTATAATAGCAACTCTGGCCCTAACTCCGACCATTTACACCGCTGATGCCCCCTGTCCAATGTAGCCAAATCCGTCTGGCCTCCCCCTTCTCCGCTTCCTACACAGTCACTGCTCCCTTAAAGCGCACACCGTAGCAACATAACAGGCACACTCCATATCTCGATCCATCAACGCCTCCTATTGCCTGACCAGAACCGCCTTCGTCGCCTGACCCAGGTGCATGCGATGCGTCCTCTCACATGCTTAGCGATGGTGGTCGATCCCCAGGGTAGGGCGAGAGTTCGATTTTGATTTTTTTCACGGTTCCCTCAGTTCGTGAATTAGTTATTACTCTCCCCTTTTTCGAACGAGAATACCTTGATAAGGAGCGGCTGTAGGACTTTCAGGTGACTTCAAGGACATACGTGTCTTCTCCAGGAAGCTAAATATGTAGTAATTTGGGCCTTAATTCATTTGAAACCCAATATCAATATTTTATATAAATTAAGCTATGGTAATTGACAGTTTTTGTTCACTCAACTTTCGCTTGTTTTATTCATTTATTTTACATCGATTGAAATTTATTTGGTTCAACTGTTTCAATTATATAAAATTAAATTATTCGGTACTACAGGGAATCATATCTAATATAATTTGTTCCTTTCAACTAATAAATCATCATCGATCAAATTTAAATTCCTTAAAATTTTGTTTAACACACCTATAATAACAGCGCCAAAAATAGGGTTGTTACACTTCCATTTATGAAAATCCACGGTCTTTAATTGCTCCATTCTCAATCACCATCTTCCATATTACGTATTTGATGGACGAAATGGTTTTTGAATATAAATTCGATCCCGGTCTTTCCATAACAACAATCGTATAGGCCAGATTTGATAGTCGGTTATTTGACTATCAAATAAATAACCATTCAACCATAAAAAGAAAATTAATTCATTTGGTTCAGTGTATAGCATCACTTGACCCCTTTTTAATTTACTGTTCATTAACCAAACTTCAAATCTTCCAATAATTTGTAACTCAATATTTTACTTCTCATTTGTAATGACACGCCATTTTTACCATGCCGAATCGACAAAACATGTCAACCCAAACGGTCCAGAACGACAGATTGTTATTAACATCTAGGGTAAATAGAATAAATCACAGAATCACAGATCCCAAACACAAATAAATATAATATCTCGCAGCGGAAAATACAAAATACAGTAGTAGTTCATGAAGCTACTAAATAAAATTTTACATCAGAATTTACATAAACAATACAGCGTAAGTCCAATACAATAAATTTCAGATACAAAAATAAATAATAACAGAATGAAACAGAGATGACAAGAATAGCTAAAACCCAATAAACTAATCAATATGTAAATACAAGTGAGCAAAACCCATTATAAGATCCAACTCCAATGGTGAATCTCGAAAACTGTAATACTCAATCTGACCCCAGCAATATTGCAAAACAAAACAACTCAGATCAGGACTAACATTATCATGGAAGTAAATCAACTCAAAAGAAATATTCAATGAAATGCAATCAATAACTCAAAGGATGTTTGGGATCACCATCCTCTAAGGATCCGTCAAACTAATACTATGCAGTATAATATGCTATATATTATACTGTCTATTAGTAAAGTAAATATCAAAATAGCGTAAGAGAGATTACCATTCTTTCACTTACATCATTTATATATATTCCCATAGTATATACAGTACTGTAATTCCTCCCTAAAATGAAAGGCTATCAGTGGGCACTCTATATAAAATAGTACAAAACAAAATCGTAGTGGGCTCGTATATGGCATGTGACAAGGCACACAAGGAATGCCAGGGTGGATTGATCATTTGCAGATCCAAACTGGTGGTAATGCAAGCATGCAACAACTATCACCCACCTCGAGACACACTCCCAAAATCAAAAGGGTCCTAATGAATCACATCATTAATAGAATAGTATCGAAGAAGTGCGCTCGATAGGAGGAATAACCTCACTTGGTCTAGGAGTAGCTTCTATTTTAGTCACATCAAACTGACTCAAGGTATTCAGGGTCATGTAATTAATATGAAATAGAAAGTAGAGTTGTTCTCCAAACCATCCTCCTTCATTCTGGATCTCTACCGCGTACACAGTTGTCAAAGTGTTTTTCAGTATTGGCAGAGAATCTAGCAATAGCCATAACATTTTTCACACCGAGGTGATTAATTTATAATCACTTTATAAAATCGATTATATGAATCAAGGTTTTAAATCTCGGATATCAGTCGGGTTTCGTCTATGGGATTTTATAGACTCGGTCTCGTACCGGGGGAGATCTCAGACGAGATGAGTCTAACTTGGGAGTTCGTCTCGGATTTTTATCTCGGGTCTGAAAGTTCATATCGGAACAATTTCAGGGTACATGATATGTTAAAAATGATATTTTAACAAAATGATTTTTGTGAATGCTATTAAAGACATGGTAACTTAAACTTAAAATGCAAAATAGCTTTATTATTCTTTATTTTGCGAAAGATCATTCATACTCTAAATCATAATATGCTTAAAACAGAAATATTGTTAGACAGGAAACATTAAAAGGATCCAAAACATTAATTTTTTTAGCATAAATAGACCATAAAATACATAATTTCATAAGTAATATGTACATAAAAAAACAAATATGAAAATCATAAGCATTGTAAAACGTATACAAACATACAGTATAGTCATTAACATGCAAAATGTAAAATAACAAAAGATCGATATGGCTAGATTTGAATTTTTTAATTATAGTTCTAGTTCAGGCACAAATTTAAAATTTAACCAAAAAACTAAGATCTCGGGCGATATTCCAGTATTTCATCTCGGTCGATATATCGTTTGATATTGCAATATCTTGGGCGATATATTCGAAAGGAGATTTAGAGTGATATTTGTTGTTTCGTTTCGGAAGGAGCCCAAAACGAGATCTCGGAGGAGATCTCGGGCGATATTTACAAGATTTGAAACAGTGGTATGAATTCTCATATTCTAATCTGAAACCAAAATTTAATATTTAACATCGATTATATTAAATTTGAAAACAGCTCACTTAAATCACTTAAATCAAATCGATTTAGAAACCATATCGAAAAGATCTCAAAATATAGTATAAATCAGTAGTATACTAATTAACTTTGATTTTATATAAATTTTTGAAAACATTCACATCACGACTTTCAGTCTAAATCCAAATTCGACTTATATTCGAATCATAACTTAAAGATCTCAAATGCCATTTAAATAAAAACTAAAATGTTCTTCGAGAATATTTAGTTTGATTTATTCTCGTCAAAAACTTTAGTTCAAACAATTCAAATTAATCAGTTTCACCTTTATAAAAATCTTTTAAGTTGATTCATATAAGTCCAACATTTTGGTTCAAATTCAAAATATACAATTCAAGGAAAAGCTTACACTTCAATTTAAACAAATCATATCGTGTTTCATAATTCAAGTCATACAATTCAAAATCATTGTTTATAATTTCAAACAATTCACATAATCCAGTTTACCTTTATAAAAATTAGCTTAAGTCAATTCAAAAATTCAGTCACTTAAGTTCAAATTCAGTTTATATAACTCAAATCAAAACTTTTATTCCAATTCCAACAAATTATATTATATTTTAACTCAATTCGTACAATTCACATTCATTACTTACAAATCATAATCACACTTATTTCAAACGTGGTTCATAACAAAACATTACAATAAACTGTTTCGAACCAACTTCCAAATCACTACATCAAAATATCTGTCTTGATTATTACATAAAGAAGCATAAAACTCAATAAAATTGCATAAATCCCCAAGTAGTAGTGTGTCCAAAGCCATAACCGAAGATAAGATGTTCCAAGCTATACATCACAGAGTCTTCAAGCTTGGAAAGACGAATGGTCCAAATTAAGCTGAGCTATTCCCTCCCTGGCTACCTGAGGGGGGGAGGAACGGAAGACGGAAGGCGAAAGAAAAATGGATCAGATATAAGTCTGAGTAAGTCCAGTGACTTTTCAGTGTGTGAATAAGGAAAAAGTCATGATAGGAATAAACTGAAAATAGGAAAGTACTAGAACAGCAAACTAACATAAAACTATATAAGGCAGGATAAATCGAATATACATCGCACCCATGTCTAATTCTCTGCACCTACTTATACTTATCCAACTAGCACCATGTGTTCATGGTGAAATGATCCCTTTTTATCGACCGGCTCCTACTTGCATACATTTGTCCTGTGTGTCATTCGGCCCCCGCTTGATTGTTGATACCTGTGCTGGTCCCGCCATGGGGTGTATCAAATCCTATGGTGGCAACCCGACACGATTCAAGATGCACAGTGTATGACTACTGATGCCCAGTGCCTGCTTTTTCCACTCCGGAGTACGTGCACGCCCGTACTCCGTCGGAACCTACACTGACGCACCACCCGCCGTTGTTTTGACCGCTTATAATCAACCCAGTAATCGTGCCCCACCCTGCCTAGTTCAGGGTACCATGATACATCTATGTGGGTTACTACTGAAATGGGTCCCCATTACTAGGGTTTCCTAGCCAACATGTTAAATTCGTTAAGTGTCCAAGTTTACCTAACTCCACCCATCAGTTTAGTTAACATGTTGAATTGGTTAAGTGTTTCGTTAATTGACTTAACCTTACTATTCCTTACTTAGCTTTAATTCATTTCATTAAAGCACCAACCACTCACATTAGACATGTATTGTTGTGGTCACTGGATGTGCTTGTCGGTTCCGGGCAGTTTTACACCACAACTCAGTAGAACCTCGGGTTCTTTTGGGCTCCATGCACTAACCACCCACATTAGACAGGTATTGTTGTGGTCACTGGATGTGCCGGTCGATTCCAGGCAGTTTTACACCACAACTCAGTCTAACCTCGGGTTAGGCATATTCGACTTTTCTAAATTTACATATTTCTCCTTTTATGTTTATATGTAAATTTGCCAACAATTTGTTGTCATGGCCCACTTTCACTCTAAATCAAGTTCATAATTCTTAGTATGTAAATTATACCATTTCAATGCCATACCGTTTACATGGTTATGAGCTAAATATGTCAATTACACGTAGTTTCATGTTTTCACCCAACGTTACCCCCGTTGTACATTCGCAAAGTTTCATAGATTGTTAGGCTCGACATTTTAGCCTAACTTATAAACTAAAAGGGGAAAAGGAGGAACTTGCAACATTCCAACATCATACAAAAATATGGATCTCATTACAGATGTGTCACATGAACTTGGCATAATATACTTTTAATTAGGAACTTGCAAACTAGATCTATGCAACATGAATCATAAAATAATAGTTTTACATAGAACTACAAAAACTTAATTAGACATGTAGTGGTGAACTTGCATAGGGGTTGAATCATGCTAACATAGATCTAACATAGAGGCATATAGATCTAACATATAAAGTGTAGGTCTAAACATATAGGTTTACATAATCATGTTTTTAACCTATAAACTTGCATGTATTCATAACATGATAGCATCAACTAACTTGCATAAACATGGCATAATTTCCAAATTGACATACAACCTATAGATGTCATCACCAAATTATACAACATGACATGTCATCGCCCATTTAACATACGACACTTGGGTTCATTGCCAAGCCTTTAACAATGGTAGTTTTATCATCAAACTACATACAACATCATCACAAATTTAACATGATAAACCACAATGGTTCATAGGCAGACATGGCAGAATGGACAAGAATAGACATGAATCAGCATCACATATAACTTGGTTCAAATTCTATTTCACAATTCATTACAAATCATGTCTTTAATTTAGTCACACCTGAAAGGTAACTACACTTACAACAAAAGGAAAAACTTGATTTCTGAGATCTATATTCTGAAACTGAATTGCTCGCCTTTGATGTAGACTAATCGTTGTTCTAAATTGGATTTGATTTAATTTGATGTAGCTTCTATCTTGCCTTTGAGTTGAAAGAAATGACGGCTATTCTAGGTTCACCATTGGTGGCATGACGGCTCTAGGAATATTTTTGTGTGTCTTAGGGTTTAGATTTAGGTTGCTTATATAGATATTTGATTAATTGAGAGCCGTCAGATCAACCTAGAAGCAATCAAGACCATCCAGACAAGATAGAACAGCCAAATCAGCCCTAATTACTCAATAGGGAGTCAGAACACATGAGTTTTCAGATCTGCCCGAGGAGGTAGGTCGACCCCCAGGTCGACCCCAGGTCAACCTATATGGGGGGAGGTCGACCCCCTGGTCGACCTCTTGGTCGACCTGGACTTGGGTGGGAAGTTTCCTGCCCAGCCCTCTTCTACTTCAGATTTTGAATTTTGAATTTTGAATTTCTGAACTATATTCTGAACTGTTTATTTAAAATCCTGAATCTTCTGAAGGTCATAACTCCTTCATACGGAATCCGATTTACGCGAACTCGGACTCTATCTCAAGCGGAATTCCGAGACGAATGCAATGGCGTAACCCGTTTCCCTCAATTCTTATATTTGAAATTAATTATTCTTTAATTTGTAACTTTAATGTTTACCGAAAATACGGGGTGTTACATTCTCCCCTCCTTAAAGGATTTCGTCCTCGAAATCTTCAAGTCAAGAAGAACGTATATCCTACCAACCAATCATCCATCTACTCAATCATCAAACACAGGCATCCATTGTCCTTAAAAGACTTCTAATGCTTCATGATCATATGCACAGTGTGTGTACTTGTCCTTATCTAATGCAAAATCAGGCGGTCCACTGATTCAGTTGACCTCCTTAATGCAAGTCATGTTGGGGTCATGCGTCCATAATGAATGCAATCTTCCCTAATCATACTTTCTACATGAGTGCACAATCATTCATACAAATGCAACATCCACATGATAACACATCAAGCTTCAATCCTATACAAGTACATATATGCATATGCAATATGAAAGTGACTGAGCCGATCTAATACCTAATGTGTGTGTATACGCATCCACGAGCAACCACTAGCAATCACTTGCAACCACTTGCAACCATCAACCATAACATGTTTCAAATACATGTTTACATCCATTGGTTTCTACCTAAGGATCGAGAACAGCACTGAGGAAAATACAAAAAAGATAGATACGAGCATGAACAAACTTAAGGAAAAAGAGATCAAAGATGTACCGTCAAAAAGAAAAGGGTAGGGTGCGCGTATTTTGGCCTCAGTCTCCCAAGTCGCGTCTTCCTCAGCGTCACCCCATTGAACTTTTACAAGTTTGACTTCGCGGTTGCGTAGCTTTTTGACTTCTGTACCCAAGATACGAGTTGGAACTCTTCTCACAGTCGCTTCTCGTTCTCCTTCTACGTCCTCTAATATGCTTGGTTCCACCACTTCCGCAGACTCATGTAGGCACTTTCGTAAGTGAGAAACGTGAAAGACATTATGAACTCCAGCCAATCTTTTGGGCAGCTCCACTCTGTAAGCCATCTTCCCAATCCTTTCAATGATAGGGAACATCCATACAAATCTTGGAGCCAACTTTCCTGCGGATCCGAAGCGAATGATGTCCCTCAAAGGAGATACTTTAAGGAAATCCCTATCCCCAACTTCAAACTCAAGGTCGGTCCTTCTCTTATTTGCGTAGGAATTCTGTCTATCTTGGGCAGTCTTCATTCTTTTTCGTATCAAGTCCACTTTCTCTGAAGTTTCTCTAATCACATCTGGTCCAAGTATGAGCTTATCTGTAGACTCCTAACGACAAGTTTCTTATCGGCACGGTCTTCCATATAAGGCTTCGAAGGGTGCCATGCCTATGGTGGCTTGGTAGCTATTGTTGTAGG
Source organism: Allium sativum (assembly GCA_030737875.1). NCBI lineage: Eukaryota > Viridiplantae > Streptophyta > Magnoliopsida > Asparagales > Amaryllidaceae > Allium > Allium sativum. Next base: position 970,111,003 of record CM060915.1, on the reverse strand, counting down.
CAAACTCCACCAAAGGAAGATGATCCTCCCATGTTCTTCCAAAGTCAAGAATGCATAATATCAAGAGGTCTTCTGATACTCTGTTCACCTTTTCCGTCTGACCATCGTTTTAGGGGTGATAGGTCGTGCTTAAGCATCTGTGTGCCTACAACCTCTTGCAAGCTCTTCCAAAACTCGCTCGTTAAGATAGGATCTCGGTCGCTAACAATACTAGAGGGTATCCCATGGAGTCGAACTATCTCTTTAAGGTAAATGGATGTTAGAGATGAGGCAGTCCTCCTACTTTTAATGGGTATAAACTGAGTGCTTTTTGTGAGCCTGTCCACTATTACCCAAATACTGGTATTGCCCCTTCTTGATCTAGGCAGCCCATCAATAAAGTCCATTGAAATGCTATCCCATTTCCACTGTGGGACCTCTACAGGATGAAGCAAACCACCAGGCTTCTTTTTCTCTGTCTTGACTTGCTGGCATACTAAGCACTTCGAGACGAATTCATCTACCTCCTTCTTCATGCCATCCTAAAAGAAAACCCTTTTTACGTCTCTGTAGATCTTGTCTCCACTGGGGTGTATGGTCAACTTGGAATGGTGCGCCTCTTCGAGAACCTTCTTCACCAAATCCCTTGCTTGTGGGACGCATAGCCTTCCATCCCGCCTCAACCATCCCTTATCATCGATGGAGTATCTATTGAGGTGACTAGAAGTCTCACCCCTAATTAGCTTGTCCATCACATCAACTAGCTGAGGGTCTTCACGTTGCGCGGTTCCTATTGAATCCAAAAGAGTAGGAAGCACCTCTAGCGATGCTAACAACCCAGTCACATGATCGTTGGAGGGTCTAAAGTCAAAATTGGCTATGTAATCCAAGCTATGCCTTTCAACAAAGAGAGGGCTTAAGGTGAGCTTCTTTCTACTCAAGGCATCTGCTACTACATATCCCTTGCCAGGGGTATAGGAAATCTCGAAATCGTAGGATGCCAAGAATTCCATCCACCTTTGTTGCCTCAAGTTAAGATCTTTCTACGAGAAAAGGTACTTCAACGATTTATGGTCAGTATACAATTCAAATTTCTCACCTAGGAGATAATGGCGCCAAGACTTAAGCGCAAAGACGATGGCAGCCGACTCTAGATCGTGGTTTGGGTAGTTTTTCTCATGTACTTTCAACTGCCTGCCTCCATAAGCTACTACCTTCCCCTCTTGCATCAAGACAGCACCTAGTCCCGTACCACATGCATCTGTGTATACGGTAAACATCTTGTTTCCATCCGGCAATGTAAGAACTGGGGCTGTTGTTAGAGCTCTCTTTAATCGTTGGAAGGCAATATCGCAATCCAAATTCCAATTGAAAGTTAGGTTCTTCTTTGTCAACTTTGTAAGCGGAGCTGAGATTTTCGCAAAGACTTTCGGTAAAAGCCCGCCAGCCCGAGGATGCTCCGGACCTCGGTCGCATTCCGTGGAACCTTCCAATCTTGCACTGCAACTACTTTTGTAGGGTCCACGGCTAACCCTTCCTTGGATACCACGTGTCAAAGAAATCTTACTTCCTCTCTCTAGAAGTGGCATTTGGAGAATTTGGCTTTCAACTGATGTGCTCGAAGAGTATTCATGACTTCTTTTAAATGCTGAGCATGCTCTTCCTCACTCTTTGAGAAAATCAAAATGTCATCTACGAGGACCACCACAAATTTATTGAGGAACTCCCTGAACACCCTGCTCATCAAATCCACGAAGTAAGCGGGTACGTTTTTCAGGATGAAAGGCATGACAAGCCACTTGAAGAAACCATCTGGAGTTCTGAACGCGGTCTTATCAATGCTGTCTTCAGCCACTCTCAGCTGATGAAACCCGGTAGCTAAATCTATTTGGGAGAAAACCGATGCACCTACAAGCTGGTTGAACAAGTCATCTATTCTTGGAAGTGGGTGCCTATTCTTCTTGGTCAGCTTGTTTAGCTCCCTATAATCAACGCATAGGCAAAGCAAACCGTCCGCTTTAGTTGCGAACACTATTGGAGCACCCCATTCATAAATACTCCGCCTTATAAACCCCTTCTCAAGCAACTCTTTAACTTGCTTGCTGAGTTCTTTCCTCTCCCTTGGAGCCATGTGTCTAACGGGTAAAGCAACAGGTTTTGCATTATCGATGAGGTATATACGGAAGTCTATCTCCCGCTTCGGAGGTAACCCTTTAACCTCTTCAAAGACATCCGAGTATTCATGGACTACTCTAACAGACTGCAAATCCTCAATAGACGCATCAAGAGATTCTAGTTAGCTAAGCATAACAGATTCATAGGATTACAAGAACTTTCGAGAATGTTACCGAGGCGAGTCATGAGTCTAACCACTCTCCTTTCACAATCTAGGATGACACCATTACTAGATAGCCAATCCATGCCTAGAATTAGCCCATAGCCCGTGAAGCCCAAAACATAGGCATTGCATCTAAACCCCACACTTAATATAGAAATTTCCAAATCCAAACAAATCATTGACAAATAAGTTGACAAAAATGATCAAAAATGAGTGCGATGCGCCAGAATCAAAGAGTGTACGAACAGGATGATCAAAAAGATAAACTAAACTCTCAACAGAAACATTTCTACCTTGTTCTTGCGGAGGTGCCATGAGAGCGTGAACCTGACTTCCAGAAGTAGATCCAGCTCTCTGCCCTTGCCCCATGTGTCCTGCGTCGCCGCAATGGAAATAGCCACCCATCTTCCTTTTCTTCTTCCTGCAGTCCTTAACCAGATGTCCAGGAATGTCACAAAAATTACACTTCCTCTTGTCACAAGTTTTGTTGTTCTTCCCGCCCTTCTTGGAATCTGTCTTCTTGCTCTATGATCCTTCCCCTTTCTTATCTTGAGATGCTTCCATTTTTGTCTCCTTCTTTCCAACCTTATCTTCTTCTTGTAACAGTGCCATGTCCACCAGTCTCTCATAAGTCGCACCCATAGGTATATGGGACATAGCTACACTGTGCAGTGGCTCATTCAATCCTTTAACAAAGCGGAGAGCCTTCTTATGTGGAGTTTTCACTAACTCCAATCCGAACCTAGCCAGCTGATTAAATTGGTTAACGTATTCCTTGACCGACATACTTCCCTGTTTGAGAGCTAAGAACTTCTCCATCTGTAGGCTTCGTTCAGCTTGTGAAAGGAATTTCATTTCAAACCTCATCCTAAAATACATCCAAGTTTCAATTGGTCTTTCAGCGTTAGTAACTTCCCACCAATAGGAAGCTTCATCTTTGAGCAACCATACCGCCAACTGTATCTTCTGCCTATCATCCACTTTGAAGATATCGAACAAATCCTTAGTTTCTTTGAGCCAATTTCTTGCTTCCACGAAGGATTCATTTCCATTGAAGTTCTTCCCACCCATGGCTCGAAAGTCCCTACATATTTTTGAGAAAGCATTTGCACGAGGAGGATGAGGAGGAGGAATCGCAGCAGCTAGGGGAGGAGGAACGTCTGCTGAGCCTATGGCATTAGCCCTAGCCTCTAGGTACCTTCTGAACCAGCCAGGTACCGGCACGCCCTCTGGAAGGTTAAGATCCCTAGACATGCTAAAACGAAAAAGGAGAGATTCAAAACAAAGGATAAAAAGATAGTGCATATGGCTTTGGGGGATTATGCCTTTTTAATATAAAACATTTTTTCGAAAATTGCTTCTTTAAATTCTTTTTGAAAAACAGTTTCTAAAAATTTTATCTGATCTGGTAAACCTTTGCTCTGATTCCAAGTGAAACACCCCACCTCCATTAAGATCACTCACAAAGGGGCTTGCCTTAACTTTGGTGGAGCATTATAGGTAAAAGATACAGATAATTTACAAGACATATATGTATATAAGCAACGGAAAAAAACAAACTTTATTTCAAACGTGGTTCATAACAAAATTACAGCAAACTATTTCAAACCAAATTCCAAATAACTACATCAAAATCTCTGTCTTGATAATTACATAAAGAAGCATAAAACTCAATAAAATTGCATAAATCCCCAAGTAGTAGTGTGTCCAAAGTCATAGCCAAAGATAAGAAGTTCCAAGCTATACATCACAGAGTCTTCAAGCTTGGAAAGACGAGCGGTCCAAATTAAGCTAAGCTACTCCCTCCCTGGCTACCTGAGGGGGGGGGGGAGGAAGAAGGAAGGCGAAAGAAAAATGGGTCAGACAAAAGTCTGAGTAAGTCCAGTGACTTTTCAGTGTGTGAATAAGGAAAAGGTCATGATAGGAATAAACTGAAAATAGGACAGTATTAGAACAACAAACTAACATAAAACTATATAAGGCAGGATAAATCGAATATACATTGCACCCATGTCTAATTCTCTGCACCTACTTATACTTGTACAACTAGGACCATGTGTTCATGTTAAAATGATCCCTTTTTATCGATCGACTCCTGCTTGCATACATTTGTTCCGTGTGTCATTCGGCCCTCGGTTGATTGTAGATACCTGTGCTGGTCCCACCATGGGGTGTATCAAATCCAATGGTGGCAACCCGACATGATTCAAGATGCACAATGTATGACTATTGATGCCCAGTGCCTGCTTTTTCCACTCCAGAGTGCGTGCATGCCCGTACTCCATCGGAGCCTACACTAACGCACCGTCCGCTGTCGTTTTGACCGCTTATAATATGCGCAGTAATCGTGCCCCACCCTGCCTAGTTCAGGGTACCATGATACATCTATGTGGGTTACTGCTGAAATGGGTCCCCGTTACTAGGGTTTCTTAGCCAACATGTTAAATTGGTTAAGTGTCCAAGTTTACCAAACCCCACCCATCAGTTTAGTTAACATGTTGAATTGGTTAAGTGTTTCCTTAATTGACTTATCCCTACTATTCCTGACTTAGCTTTAATTCATTTCATTAAAGCACTAACCACTCACATTAGACAGGTATTGTTGTGGTCACTGGTGTGCCAGTCGGTTCCGGGCAGTTTTACACCAAAACTCAGTCTAACCTCGGGTTCTTTTGGGCTCCATGCACTAACCACCCACATTAGACAGGTATTGTTGTGGTCACTGGATGTGCCGGTCGATTCCGGGCAGTTTTACACCACAACTCAGTCTAACCTCGGGTTAGGCATATTCGTCTTTTCTAAATTTACATATTTATCCTTTTATGTTTATATGTAAATTTTCCAGCAATTTGTTGTCATGTCCCACTTTCCCTCTAAATTAAGTTCATAATTCTTAGTATGTAAATTATAAAATTTCAATGCCATACCATTTACATGGTTATGATCCAAATATGTCAATTACATGTAGTTTCATGTTTTCCCCCAACGTTACCCCATTGTACGTTCGCAAAGTTTCATAGAATGTTAGGCTCAACATTTTAGCCTAACTTATAAACTTAAAGGGGAAAAAGAGGAACTTGCAACATTCCAACTACAAAAATATGGATCTCACTACAGATGTGTCACATGAACTTGGCATAATATACTTTTAATTAGGAACTTGCAAACTAGATCTATGCAACATGAATCATAAAATAATAGTTTTACATTGAACTACCAAAACTTAATTAGACATGTAGTGGTGAACTTGCATAGGGGTTGAATCATGCTAACATAGATGTAACATAAATGCATATGGATCTAACATATAATGTGTAGGTCTAAACATATAGGTTTACACATGTTTTTAACCTATAAACTTGCATGTATTCATAACATTATAACATCACCTAACTTGCATGAACATGGCATAATTTCCAAATTGACATACAACATATAGATGTCATCACCAAATTATACAACATGACATGTCATTGTCTATTTAACATACAACACATAGGTTCATTGCCAAGCCTTTAACAATGGTAGTTTTATCATCAAACTACATACAACATCATCGCAAATTTAACATGATAAACCACAATAGTTCATAGGAAAACATGATAGAATGGACAATAATAGACATGAATCAGCATCACATATAACTTGGTTCAAATTCTATTTCACAATTCGTTTGAAATCATGTCTTTAATTTATTCACATCTGAAAGGTAACTACACTTACAACAAAAGGAAAAACTTGATTTCTGGGATCTGTATTCTGAAACTGAATTGCTCGCCTTTGATGTAGACTAATTGTTGTTCTAAATTTGATTTGATTTAATTTGACGTAGCTTCTATCTTGCCTTTGAGTTAAAAGAGATGACGGCTATTCTAGGTTCACCATTGGCGGCATGACGGCTCTACGAATATTTTTGTGTGGCTTAGGGTTTAGATTTAGGTTGCTTATATAGATGTTTGATTAATTTAGAGCCATCAGATCAACCTTGAAGCGATCAAGACCATCCAGACAAGATAGAACAGCCAAATCATACCTAAAGACTCAGCAGGGAGTCAGAACACATTAGTTTTCAGATCTGCCCGAGGGGGTAGGTCGACCCTCAGGTCGACCTGTATGGGGGAAGGTCGGCCCCTTGGTTGACCTCCTGGTCGACCTGGCCTGGGGCGGGGAGTTTCCCGCCCAGCCCGCTTCTACTTCAGATTTTGAATTTTGAATTTCTGAACTATATTCTGAACTGTTTATTTAAATTCTTGAATCTTCTGAAGTTCATAACTCCTTCATATGGAATCCGATTTATGCAAATTCGGACTCTATCTCAAGAAGAATTCCGAGACGAACACAATGGCGTAACCCGTTTCCCTTAATTCTTGATTTGAAATTAATTATTCTTTAATTCGTAACTTTAATGTTTACCGAAAATACGGAGTGTTACATCCTGACACAGCAAATTATATACCGTTGTGTCCGTCTTGTCGCGCTGATTACCGTAATATATTCGTTAGTACGTTTGGGTCCTCGGTTCATGACGAAATTGCGAAAAGGTTTGCACGGTTCATTTTTGAAATAGAGCCATTTGAGTTCGACGTGTCCCTATTCGGATCCTGCATATTTTTTTTAATCATTTTGGGTCTGCAAAACCCGTCCTTTTATTTTATTAAACTATTCATTTGTTTTTTTATTCGAAGGCTTTTAGTATATTATATATAAGGCATGCATGCATCTTTTCTCCTAACCCATTCGTGAACTCCTATTTAATTCCTTGCCACTTCTTATTTTTGCTCCTTCCCTCTCCAAACTTCCCATACGTCACTTTATTTATCCAAACCAATGCCATTTATGTTTTCCAAAGCCATATCCCTTCTTTTATTCCATTTTAAATGTTTATATGATCTGCCAGTATGGAAAGTTAACTGTTACGTTCCTTTCTCAATTGCAATAAACCATTCCATTTTCAAATCTTTGGAGCAATGATTTGGTGAAACAGTTTTCATATGTTACAATAATAATAATAATAATAATAATAATAATAATAATAAAGAAATCCATTCATTCCCTAAGAAGCGTTCAAACTGTTGTTCGTTTCCAATGCCAAATTTAAATCCGCTTCTCTTCTCTACTTCGTGGAAACAAAAAGTGAATGTTCCCATTTCCTTTAAAAAGTTGTTTCTCTTCTTATATTCTTCTGGCCATTCTCCTTATCCATTTTTATAGCATCATGCATCCCTTCCCTAGCGCTTATCTTTTTCCCTATCGTGCCCAGCTCCTCCAGCCTTGACCCGAACAGTCCAAACCCCATGCTGCCTACCCTAACAGCCGAGCCTTCCCTTTGTACCTGATTCCCATTTCCCTATTGTACCCGATCCGCCGCCGAGTCCTGATGCCGCCATGATGCTTGCCGACCCAGATCCCTATTGCCGAGCTCCTTCTTCCATCTCTCTAATCCAACCGACCAACTTCCAGCGAGTGTGAGTGGGGTGTTTATGTTATTCATGTATTTATATAATTTGTGCATGATAGTGTGTATGGATTGCTTAGGATTTGTGAGTGTCTGTGCGTATAACCTGTGCGTGTGTATATTTATGGGCGTATTTATATATTGTGCGAGGGTGTTGAGTTATGCCTGTGTGCTCGCATGCGTGAGTTTGTTGTCTTATTTTATGCATGTGTGTGTGGTATTATTCATATGTCTGTATATATTTACTGTTTTTATGATTATTCATGTATATAAATATGTTCATGTGTATAGTTTTTGTGTGTGCATTAGTTATGATCTGTGTGCAAGCATGAGTCATGATTTGTGTTGATATGTTGGGTTAGTTTTTTTTGTTTCTTCTTCCCTATAAACAAACATTTTGTATATATATATTTATAAAAGGGTTTTGCGGTGTGCTTGTATACGTTTGTGCAAGCGTTCTATTTTATTTTGTGTGGGTGAGAGAGTTTGTTATAATGATTTAAGCTATTTTCTATGTGTTTTATATTAAGCTAAGTTTCTATTCGAAATAAATATATACAATTTTTTTTGTAAAGATTTGTTGGGTCTATTTTTTAGTCGGTTTTAGTGTTGAGTTCGAAACTGTTCCAACCAATAGACTTATCATTCCAAAACCCAATAGCTGAACCGATCCATTGAAAATTCCCTCACATCCTCTTATAATAAAATATATACTGATTGATATCGAGTTGTAACAATTTCGAGTCATGCCTAGAAGTCGTCGGTTCATTCTCTATCAATCCGTTGGTCATCTTCATTTCTACGCCACGAAAAGTGAATTTATCTCACACCTGACTTACATTATTCATGATATTAAATTCCACATAAATGAATTGGTATGAAATGTATAGGATTGCTGGTAGAAATTGTTTTATTTGATATGTATACATCTTTCATATATGACACGATATATTCATATGACACGTAGGTGCATTGATTGAAGCGACCCAAACTCGCCCTTATGGGAAAGCCCGTATTGAGTTGAGAACATGACAAATCAGAACACCAAACAGAAGAACATTTCATTGCTTATTACAACAATTCACATCAGAGTACAAGAATATATAGAGTATGAACAAATAATTACATTTGATAAATATTAGAGATTTGCAAATTACAATGCAGTGGAAAATAATACAAAACACAACTGAAAGAAATACACGGATACAGAGCGTTCTGAATATAGCTCCAGCTGTAAACCAGGATCCTATGAATAAAATATATGCAAAAACCCAACTACTAGCTGCCCGTGTAGATAATAGGGGCACCTAGAGTTTACGTTAAAACAATAAACTCTAGGTCAGTCATGTGACTGGTGTGAGAACTAAAAACAGTTATTAAATTGATTTTACAATTAAGTAAATCAAGGGACCATGCCGTATAACACGGAACGGGTTTAACCCCAAGAATACCAGTGCAGAAAACAAATAGCGCAACGCTAATTAAAGAAAATGAAGCCACTTTAAAACTCAGGTCCCATCACATAATGCAACGCAAGCCGAAGGATAGAGTTTTACCTTATAATAGCCAAATAATGCTTGATACCTTTAAAACAAATCATTTTGATATTACTATAAGTGTATAGTGTATCTAACAACATCAAATACATATGTATCAATCATAAACGGCATGGGTACCATATATCATGTCGCCATACTAGTTCTACAATTAAAACTGCATGATGTCGTATTGGAAGTTGTTTTTCCATCATGAACCAAGGCAAGGGATCGTCCTTACCGAATTCGAGACAATCTAACCTACCATGTCTCAGGCTACAGTCGCAACTGCACCTAGGTGCTCCAGGGCCGGTCCTCTCTTATGTTTGAGGATTGGTTACTTTCGAACAATGCGTTTCCCTGCCCTATAGGGCGTAACAGTCAGTATGTCGACCATATAATCCATCGGTCCTGTAGTGACCGATATATCAGAGGTATCTCGCTTTCCAAGTGCTATAAACATAACATCCCGTAATAACCCGAAAATCTGGGCCAGTTTAAAATTTTTATTTTGGCAATTTTAGCGAATTTTGATTATTTAAAATGAATCATTTTAAATAATATCGACGAGAAATTTATTTTGAATATAATTCGAATGTATATATTCATTTGAATCGACGATAGGATATGAATATTTATTTATATTTATAAAAGGAATTGAAAATGGCGCGGTAGTTCGATAATTCGATTTCAAACTTCAATTGAACATACCGGGTGCAAAACAAACCAGATTTTAGTGAAACCAAAAATATTTGAATCTAATTGATAATATCTTTCTAACGAATCCGAAAAATCAAGATTTCATAGCGGGGGTCAAAAGTTCTGCCCAGTTGAAAATTCTGAATAGTCGCTATGGAATTCAGGCCCTTAAAAATGGGAATTTTGCAAACGACCTCGGATTTCGACGAAACCACTTTTGTTGGATCCGTGATGTCAAGTTATTGCTAGATTCCAATTTTCATAATTTTTCGAATCAATATGTGAGCGTGCCAAAGGAAAACGCGTTAGACCAGTTTTAGTTGATTTTAATCGACTGGAAAATGGTCATTTTTCAAATGGTCTCAGAATTCGATGAAACTAGTTTTGTTAGGACCGTGTCGTCAATACGAAGCTAGAAAATATTTTTCTGGAATTTTTCGAGTTAGTATGTGACCCCAGTAAAGTGAAATGCGCGTTCAAATTCAATATATAGAGTTATATGTTGATTTTGGCGAAAACTGATCGAAACAGCCGAATCAGCTTACGTTACATATCCCATTGTGTTCGGAATGGGGGTAATTAGCTATGGACAACAGGCGTGGGCCTCCTTTAGAGGTCGAAATAAAAAGTTGCTTTTTGAGAGTTTAAAATAATAAAATAATTAATTTATTTGTATAAGCCCCTACCCTTTTCTCCCACAGTCAAACCAGGTAAAAAAAAGAAAAACTCACCGTGGATCTCGATCGCTCCCCCTCTTCCATGCGCCGCCGCCGTTGCCACGGCCTCCCCCTCCTCCGTCAGCCTTCTTCTCCTTGCTCCCCATTAAACCACGCCCAAACCCTATACCGCGAACTCCATCGAAGAACCAGCAGCCCCCCCATCAAATCCGACTCCACCACACCACCAGACCACCACTGCGAATCCACCCTAGCTCTAGCACCTTGGTGCGACGCGCCTCCTCCAACATCAGCCCTCCCTCTCTTCACATTTCAACTGTAAGTGTCCTATTGTTTTAATTTTCATTTATTTAAGGTTAGTTTTTATAAGTTAAATGTATTCTAAAAATCAGTTTTATCTGTACATTAGCAATTCGATTTTTATAGGTGAATAACGAAAGAAAAGATTTGATTTTTAATTGTATAAAAAGCTTTGAATTTTAGTCAGTAGAAAAAGAAGTGATTTTGTTTAGAAAAAGAAGTGACTTTCATTTAGGAAAATATATGATTTTCAAATAGAAAAAGAAGTGGTTTTTAATTTGAAAAGCTTTGATTTTTAATTTGAAAAGATATGATTTTTCATTGAGAAAAGGAATGATTTTTACCAATATAAAAATATGATTTTTTTTGTTGGATTAAAAATACGATTTTGAGTATATAAAAATTAGATTTTTATATATGATAAGAATTAGGTTTTTAATAACGAAAAGTATAGATTTTTAACAACAAAAAGTTTAGATTTTTTTTATATATTGAATAACAAAGTAAAAATTCGATTTTTATATATTGAATAACAAAGTAAAAATGCGATTTTTATATATGTAGAGAATACGGGCAGTGAAAATTGAAAAAAGGGCGAGGACGACGAAGATTTCTACCTAAGAAGAGTCGTGGGATTAGATTAGCTATTCGGTGAGAACTTCTAACCTTTAATTTTATTTCTCTAGTTATAAATATATACTAGGATGCAGACGGTGTTTAGTAGCACCCAACACCCGTCGTCCATAGACCATGGACGGCTTGTATGCTTGTTTGTTTGATTTTGATGTGTAGTTGATTGTGTGATGTGATGTGAAATGAAATAAAACATTTATATAGTTGAAATAAAATATTTTATAGAGGAAAATAATTTATAGTTAAAAATAGAATTTTTAACGTGTATATGAAATGAAATAAAAATAAACAAATCGGACGATTTGTTTATATACACACATTTGATTGATATTGATTGGGACGATAAATTTTACACATCGCCCAACTGCACAAATAAAATCTGTGTTTGATTGTTTGAAAACCCCACACAGGTATTGGGATGATATATGACATACACTAGTCCGAATAATTAGCTGTAGGTCGATCGATTGATGGACAGACTGTTATAAGCGTTAAATATTTATATTTGATGCTTATACTGTGTAGGATGCACTTTGGATGATGGTTGATTATTCATCATTGTTATTGTATACATGCGTTGTAGAAAATCCATATAATTAACATTATATGGTAATTGATTGGGCCTCATTCCAGTTTTGAAATAGAAATATTTGAAATAGAATATTTGAAATAGAAATATTTGAAATAGAATATTTGAAATAGAAATATTTGAATAGAATATTTGAAAATAGAAATATATGAAGCCGTGTTGAATAGATTAACGCCATTTTGACGTGAACGATATTTATATCGATTTTATTCATTTTATAATGAATATCGAAAGTGATTTCAAAATCTGATATTTTGAAAAGAAATGAATTCGAACTGAAATTGAATAGAAATGAATTCGAATTGAAGTTGAATATAAATGAATTCGAATTGAATTGAATATAAAACGAATTCGAATTGAAATTGAATATAAATGAATTCGAATTGAAATTGAATATAAATGAATTCGAATTGAAATTGAATATAAATAAATTCGAATTGAAATTGAATTGAATTGAAAATGAACTGAAATTGAATTCAAAATCGATTTGAATTGAAATCAATTTGAAATGAATTTAAAACGAATTTATAAGAAAAAATTCAATTTTGATTTGAATTAGAAATGAAGTTGAAATCGTTTTGAAAACGAATTTAAAACGAATTATAAAAATACGTTTTTAAAAAGGTAATCGACGAAGTATATATTATATATATATTATAATGGCCTGAATAGAATGCGCCGCGCCGCGGTAGTTCGTGAATTTCGACCATTGACTTCGAATGGATATTGCAGGAGATCCGACCGTCGGATTTTCCTGAAACCGGAACCGTTGGGTTCGTATCGAAAAGATCTTTCTAACGAATATTTGAAATTTGAAATCTAACGGTTGGATTTGGAATTATGTCCAAATCAAATTTGGAAAAGGTCGCTGTAAGTGCAGTTCGATGGCCGTTGATGGAAATCGACTGTACGGGCCTTAATAAAATTATTAAAAATAGTAATAATTTGTGGAAAATCGTAAGAAATGATTTGAGAAGAGTTGGGATGAAAAACTTCATATTCGAAAAGATAGAAATAGATTTTTATCGAAATGAACTAGTTTTGAACTAGAATTATAATTCTATTTATTTTTAAATAAATTGGATTTGAAAGGGTTTTAAAAGTAACCAAAATTTCCAATAATTGAATTGGAATGGATTTGAATCGAAATTGTCTTCGGAATATTTCGATGTTGGATTTCGTGATGATACAGATATTGTTATGGGAATTTGAAAGATATATATATATCGTTATTTCCAATACGATATTTGTTGGTCGTAGAAATTGATATTGAATATAAGCCGATATATTTTCTATTCAGAGCCTGGTATTTAATATCAAATGTGATTTGGGTTTGTCGTGAATCGTGTCTTTATTAACACTGTTCTTGAACCCCGTTGAGAAAAGATTAAATCTTTTTATTTAGATTTAATGAAGTGTACCAATTAAATAATATTTAATTGGAATTGAATCGGTATTGATTTTTTGGTTTATCGTGAATAGTGTTTTAAATAACACTTGTTCTTTAACCCGATAATTAATGGAATGTGATTTTGGGTTGTCATGAACGGTATCTTTAATAATACTGTTCTTAGACCCCAAGGAGTTGAGAAAATCGGAAACTAACTGGAGGTTAGTTAAGTTGAATGGTTTCAGCGGTATTGATCTGATGTTGGTTTCGGCCTTTGGGGTTAATACTTAGGGAATTGCTCACTTGCTAATTTACAGTTAGGGACTGATTGAAATGTGATGTGATTTTGGGTTTATCGTGAATCGTGTTTTTAAATGACACTGATTCTTTAACCCAGTCACAGATTAAAACTAAGTGGAGTTTTAATGAATCTTTAATTAGATTGAAATGATCGAGAATGGAGTATCACCAGTTTTGCTCCAGGCGATAGTTAAATCTTTAATTATATTTATACGTGAAATGGTAATTAAATTTACCGATAACACCATGGTGTTAGATATGATGTATGACCCGTTTTACTTCATGGGATGAATAGGTTGGGATTGGGAAATTAAAACCAATGATTACTTCGGTAAGGTTCGCTTATCCCGACTAGTTTGAATTGATATTCAAAAGTAGATTAAAGAATAAATTTTAATGGTTTATCTTTGATAAAATTAATGGGAACCTTTCCCTATGAATGTGAAATTTAGAAACTAACTGTCGGTTAGCTAAGCAGAATGGTTTTCTGGATATTGATCTGATGTTGGTTTCGGCCTTCGGGGTTAATATTTGGGGAATTATTCTCTTGTTAATTTACGGTTAGTGACTGATAAATTGGAATAAGGCATATGTTGTGTTTGTGTAACACTTGTTTATTATATACGCGAGTTATTCGGAAAGACCGGGTTTATCCCATTCTGAATAACTGATACGACGATAAGTCGAAGATGAAGACGGTGGTCGAAGATCGGAGGTCTTCACGTCGTTTGGGTGATTACTGCTGATCTTGATTGGGATGTACACCCAGGAAGATGGAAACAGTTGGTGATCGTCCAGATGTATTTGGAGATCGATGGATATGCGGGGTACTAGGTGCCTCTGGTTTCGTTCAGACCCAGAACGAACTTGTAAATGGACTGTGTGTCTGACATTGGATTTCAGTCTGTGTGATTGATTTCTATTAAATATATATCTGTTTGGCGGCGGAGAATTTATTCTCTTGCTTAACGCCCTTCTCTGAGACGTACGAGCTTAAGGGTTATATACTGATGGATATCAAACGCATAGAGTGAATTGCCTGTGTGGCATGCCTAAGTGGCAAATGATCAAGGCTTCTGTTGAAAAGCAAAGTCTTGTGGTTGATGATCGAAGCACGGCCTTTGTGGCGTAGCTTTGTGTAACGTTTACTTCGCGAGTTTCACACCCGGTATGAACCAAAAACGGGAGAGGACCTCAGGGAGGACATGCGTTTCTTTCTAGCTAGAAGTGGCGTCAGTGGTTTTACACGCCCTGACGAGTTTGACTTATGTAGTTGTTGCTGTTGCGAGGCGCCTCGGTTTGATCGGACGATCCGGGTCCGATGGAGTCATTCGTTGGCTCACCTACGCCCCATAGGGTGGAGAGACGTATTGTTCAGACATAATAATCCACATCGGTGGACCGGCCCTGACGATCCAAGGCTTGCCTGCGCGCTTGCCTGAGACACGGGCTAGAGCGTCTCGAATCGGTAGAGGACTATCTTTTGCCTCGGTTCATAGACGGAAATCCAATTTCCAAATACGTGAATTTGCGGTTTTAATTGTAGAACTAGTATGGCGACATGATATATGGTACCGATGCCGTCTATGATTGATACTTATGATTTGAAGTAGTTTTATACACTATGCACTTATAATAGTATCAAATGATTTGTTTTAAACGTATCAAGCATTCTTGGCTATTATAAGGAAAAAACCCTATCCTCCGGCTTGCGTTGCATTGTGTGATGGGACCTGGGTCTTATAATAGCTTCATTTTTCTTTATCTAGCATTGCGCTGTTTGTTTTATGCACTGGTATTCTTGGGAGGAAACCCGTTCCGTGTTATACGGCGTGGTCCCTTGATTTACCGAACTTTAAAAATAAAGATTAACTGCCTTAGTTCTCACACCAGTCCCATGACTGACCTGGAGTTTATTGTTTTAACCTAAACTCTGAGTGCCCTTATTTTCGACACGGGCAGCTAGTAGTTTTGGTTTTGCAGATTTATATTCACAGGATCCTGGTTTACAGCTGGAACGATATCCGGAAAGCTTTGTATCCGTATATCTCATCTAGTTGTGTATTGTATTATTTTCCTCTGCTGTGTATTTAAATGTAATTTAAATCTCTGATATTTCTATGTAATATTTATTCACTTATACTCTTTATATTCTTGTAATCTGATGGAATTATTGTAATATACAATGAAATGTTCTTCCGTCTGCGTTTTAATTTGTCGTGTTCTCAAAACAATCAGGCGTTTCGAACGGTCTAGATCGGTTTAGCGACTGATTCGGATCGGGCGAAATTCCTTGTTGTCACAGTTGGTATCAGAGCTTTGGTTTACAAAGCTCGAGAATAAGACACATTAGAACCATACGAAAGAATTCATCAGATATTGGATTAGCAATATCCAACGGGAATGACGTTAGAGATGGGACTAGTAGTATCTTAGAACGAGTGTGAAGAGTATATTTTTGAAAGTGAAAACAAATTTTGTTTTGAAATTTCAATCAAGTATTCGTATTTGATTATTTATATTGAATTGGACAGTCCAATATATAAAGATTTTGCGTATACGTCTGATCCACGTGTATTTGAGGTTTTAATATACTGGATAGATATAGAATCACACTCTAGCCGCCCGGAGATGATGTTGATAATGACCATGGCATCATCAATATTTGTATTCGAGTGACGAAGGTGAGATATCTATATATCTCCAACTGACTGGTGTGAGAACCGAAATATAATTAGAATATATTGTTGTGATTTGGCACCAAAAATATGATTTTTGACTATATATCAAAATTATGAATTTGAAATGATAATTCACTAATTGATTGATAGTTGTGTTGTTTGATTATTGTTTGAATAATTAAATGTGGAACCTTTAACAAAATTGGTCAAATATTGAACTGTATTGAAAATTTGGTCGCATTTGCTTGCATATACATGTACTTACATTGAATAGGTCATAGCAAGGAGGTTAAAGCAGAGAAATAAAATTGTTTGCCCGACAAATAGGTACATGTTTACTATAATTTACTGTTTTGTTTGGGTGATGATGATTTTATGAGCCGATTGGCTAGCTGCTTGGCTTTTTCTTTTTCTTTTTGAGATCAGAAGGTCTGTATGGCAATTTCGGGATTTTCCCGTGCTCCCGGTGCAGGGGAGGTTATGGCGAAATTTTTCGAAAATTTAGGGTGTTAGCCAAATTTTTGAAAAATTTGAAAAGTTCTTAGAAACTGAAAAGTTGAAGGACTTAAGCCGTAGTGAAAACACTGGAAGTTGGGTTGATTTGTGAAACAACTTTCGGCTTCGTTCCTTTTCGGGGACGAAAAGTTTTAAGTGGGGGAGATTGTAATAACCTGAAAATCTGGGCCAGTTTAAAATTTTTATTTTGGCAATTTTAGCGAATTTTGATTATTTAAAATGAATTATTTTAAATAATATCGATGAGAAATTTATTTTGAATATAATTCGAATGTATATATTCGTTTGAATCGACGATAGGATATGAATATTTATTTATATTTATAAACGAAATTGAAAATGGCGCGGTAGTTCGATAATTCGATTTCAAACTTCAATTGAACATACCGGGTGCAAAACAAACCGGATTTTAGTGAAACCAAAAATATTTGAATCTAATTGATAATATCTTTCCAACGAATCCGAAAAATCAAGATTTCATAGCAGGGGTCAAAAGTTATGCCCAGTTGAAAATTCTGAATAGTCGCTATGGAATTCAGGCCCTTAAAAATGGGAATTTTGCAAACGACCTCGGATTTCGACGAAACCACTTTTGTTGGATCCGTGATGTCAAGTTATTGCTAGATTCCAATTTTCATAATTTTTCGAATCAATATGTGAGCGTGCCAAAGGAAAACGCGTTAGACCAGTTTTAGTTGATTTTAATCGACTGGAAAATGGTCATTTTTCAAATGGTCTCAGAATTCGACGAAACTAGTTTTGTTAGGACCGTATCGTCAATACGAAGCTATAAAATATTTTTCTGGAATTTTTCGAGTTAGTATGTGACCCCAGTAAAGTGAAATGCGCGTTCAAATTCAATATATAGAGTTATATGTTGATTTTGGCGAAAACCGATCGAAACAGCCGAATCAGCTTACGTTACATATCCCATTGTGTTCGGAATGGGGGTAATTAGCTATGGACGACAGGCGGTGGGCCTCGTTTAGAAGTCAAAATAAAAAGTTGCTTTTTGAGAGTTTAAAATAATAAAATAATTAATTTATTTATATAAGCCCCTACCCTTTTCTCCCACAGTCAAACCAGATAAAAAAAACCCACCGTGGATCTCGATCGCTCCCCCTCTTCCATGCGCCGCCGCCGTTGCCAGGGCCTCCCCCTCCTCCGTTGGCCTTCTTCTCCTCGCTCCCCATTAAACCACGCCCAAACCCTATACCGCGAACTCCATCGAAGAACCAGCAGCCTCCCCATCAAATCCGACCCCACCACGCCACCGGACCACCACTGCGACTCCCCCTAGCTCCAGCACCCCGGTGCGACGCGCCTCCTCCATCCTTAGCCCTCCCTCTCTTCACATTTCAACTGTAAGTGTCCTATTGTTTTAATTTTCATTTATTTAAGGTTAGTTTTTATAAGTTAAATGTATTCTAAAAATCAGTTTTATTTGTACATTAGCAATTCGATTTTTATAGGTGAATAACGAAAGAAAAGATTTGATTTTTAATTGTATAAAAAGCTTTGAATTTTAGTCGGTAGAAAAAGAAGTGATTTTGTTTAGAAAAAGAAGTGACTTTCATTTAGGAAAATATATGATTTTCAAATAGAAAAAGAAGTGGTTTTTAATTTGAAAAGCTTTGATTATTAATTTGAAAAGATATGATTTTTCATTGAGAAAAGGAATGATTTTTACCAATATAAAAATATGATTTTTTTGTTGGATTAAAAATACGATTTTGAGTATATAAAAATTAGATTTTTATATATGATAAGAATTAGGTTTTTAATAACGAAAAGTATAGATTTTTAACAACGAAAAGTTTAGATTTTTTTTATATATTTAATAACAAAGTAAAAATTCGATTTTTATATATTGAATAGCAAAGTAAAAATGCGATTTTTATATATATAGAGAATACGGGCAGTGAAAATTGACAAAAGGGCGAGGACGACGAAGATTTCTACCTAAGAAGAGTCGTGGGATTAGATTAGCTATTCGGTGAGAACTTCTCACCTTTAATTTTATTTCTCTAGTTATAAATATATATACTAGGATGCAAACGGTGTTTAGTAGCACCCAACACCCGTCGTCCATAGACCATGGACGGCTTGTATGCTTGTTTGTTTGATTTTGATGTGTAGTTGATTGTGTGATGTGATGTGAAATGAAATAAAACATTTATATAGTTGAAATAAAATATTTTATAGCGGAAAATATTCTATAGTTAAAAATAGAATTTTTAACGTGTATATGAAATGAAATAAAAATAAACAAATCGGAAGATTTGTTTATATACACACATTTGACTGATATTGATTGGGACGATAAATTTTACACATCGCCCAACTGCACAAATAAAATTTGTGTTTGATTGTTTGAAAACCCCACACGGGTATTGGGATGATATATGACATACACTAGTCCCAATAATTAGCTGTAGGTCGATCGATTGATGGACAGACTGTTATGAGCGTTAAATATTTATATTTGATGCTTATACAGTATAGGATGCACTTTGGATGATGGTTGATTATTCATCGTTGTTATTGTATACATGCGTTGTAGAAAATCCATATAATTAACATTATATGGTAATTGATTGGGCCTCATTCCAGTTTTGAAATAGAAATATTTGAAATAGAATATTTGAAATAGAATATTTGAAATAGAAATATTTGAAATAGAATATTTGAAATAGAAATATTTGAATAGAATATTTGAAAATAGAAATATATGAAGCCGTGTTGATTAGATGGACGCCATTTTGACATGAACGATATTTATATCGATTTTATTCATTTTATAATGAGTATCGAAAGTGATTTCAAAATCTGATATTTTGAAAAGAAATGAATTCGAATTGAAATTGAATAGAAATGAATTCGAATTGAAATTGAATATAAATGAATTCGAATTGAATTGAATATAAAACGAATTCAAAATGAAATTGAATATAAATGAATTCGAATTGAAATTGAATATAAATAAATTCGAATTGAAATTGAATTGAATTGAAAACGAACTGAAATTGAATTCAAAATCGATTTGAATTGAAATCAATTTGAAATGAATTTAAAACGAATTTATAAGGAAAAATTCAATTTTGATTTGAATTAGAAATGAAGTTGAAATCGTTTTGAAAACGAACTTAAAACGAATTATAAAAATATAAATTTAAAAAAGGTAATCGACGAAGTATATATTATATATATTATAATGGCCTGAATAGAACGCGCCGCGCCGCGGTAGTTCGCGAATTTCGACCATTGACTTCGAATGGATATTGCGGGAGATCCGACCGCCGGATTTTCCTGAAACCGGAACCGTTGGGTTTGTTTCGAAAAGATCTTTCTAACGAATATAAGAAATGTGAAATCTAACGGTTGGATTTGGAATTATGTCCAAATCAAATTTGGAAAAGGTCGCTGTAAGTGCAGTTCGATGGCCATTGATGGAAATCGACTGTACGGGCCTTAATAAAATTATTAAAAATAGTAATAATTTGTGTAAAATCGTATGAAATGATTTGAGAAGATTTGGGATGAAAAACTCCATATTTGAAAAGATAGAAATAGATTTTTATCGAAATGAACTAGTTTTAACTAGAATTATAATTGTATTTATTTTTAAATAAATGAATTGAATTTGAAAGGGTTTTAAAAGTAACCAAAATTTCCAATAATTGAATTGGAATGGATTTGAATCGAAAATGACTTCGGAATATTTCGATGTTGGATTTCGTGATGATACAGATATTGTTATGGGAATTTGAAAGATATATATATATATATATATCGTTATTCCCAATACGATATTTGTTGGTCGTAGAATTTGATATTGAATATAAGCCGATATATTTTCTATTCAGAGCCTGGTATTTAATATCAAATGTGATTTGGGTTTGTTTTGAATCGTGTCTTTATTAACACTGTTCTTGAACCCCGTTGAGAAAAGATTAAATCTTTTTATTTAGATTTAATGAAGTGTACCAATTAAATAATATTTAATTGGAATTGAATCGGTATTGATTTTTGGGTTTATCGTGAACAGTGTTTTAAATAACACTTGTTCTTTAACCTAATAATTAATGGAATGTGATTTTGGGTTGTCGTGAACGGTATCTTCAATAATTCTGTTCTTAGACCCCAAGGAGTTAAGAAAATCAGAAACTAACTGGAGGTTAGTTAAGTTGAATGGGTTCAGAGGTATTGATCTGATGTTGGTTTCGGCCTTCGGGGTTAATACTTAGGGAATTGCTCATTTGCTAATTTACAGTTAGGGACTGATTGAAATGTGATGTGATTTTGGGTTTATCGTGAACCGTGTTTTTAAATGACACTGATTCTTTAACCCAGACACAGATTAAAACTAAGTGGAGTTTTAATGAATCTTTAATTAGATTGAAATGATCGAGAATGGAGTATCACCAGTTTTGCTCCAGGCGATAGTTAAATCTTTAATTAGATTTATACGTGAAATGGTAATTAAATTTACCGATAACACCGTGGTGTTAGATATGAAGTAAGACCCGTTTTACTTCATGGGATGAATAGGTTGGGATTGGGAAATTAAAACCAATGATTACTTCGGTAAGGTTCGCTTATCCCGACTAGTTTGAATTGATATTCAAAAGTAGATTAAAGAATAAATTTTAATGATTTATCTTTGATAAATTAATGGGAACCTTTCCCTATGAATGTGAAATTTAGAAACTAACTGTCGGTTAGCTAAGCAGAATGGTTTTTTGGATATTGATCTGATGTTGGTTTCTTCCTTCGGGGTTAATATTTGGGGAATTATTCTCTTGTTAATTTACGGTTAATGACTGATAAATTGGAATGAGGCGTATGTTGTGTCTGTGTAACGCTTGTTTATTATATACGCGAATTATTCGGAAAGACTGGGTTTATCCCATTCTGAATAACTGATACGACGATAAGTCGAAGATGAAGACGGTGGTCGAAGACCGGAGGTCTTCACGTCGTTTGGGTGATTACTGATGATCTTGATAGGGATGTACACCCAAGAAGATGGAAACAGTTGGTGATCGTCCAGACGTATTTGGAGATCGATGGATATGCAGGGTACTAGGTGCCTCCGGTTTCGTTCAGACCCAGAATGAACTTGTAAATGGACTGTGTGTCTGACATTGGATTTCATTCTGTATGATTGATTTCTATTAAATATATATCTGTTTGGCGGCGGAGAATTTATTCTCTTGCTTAACGCCCTTCTTTGAGACGTACGAGCTCAGGGGTTATATACTGATGGATATCAAACGCATAGAGTGAATTGCCTGTGTGGCATGCCTAAGTGGCAAATGATCAAGGCTTCTGTTGAAAAGCAAAGTCTTGTGGTTGATGATCGAAGCACGGCCTTTGTGGCGTAGCTTTCTGTAACGTTTACTTCGCGAGTTTCACACCCGGTATGAACCAAAAACGGGAGAGGACCTCAGGGAGGACATGCATTTCTTTCTAGCTAGAAGTGGCGTCAGTGGTTTTACGCGCCCTGACGAGTTTGACATATGTGGTTGTTGCTGTTGCGAGGCGCCTCGGTTTGATCGGACGATCCGGGTCCGATGGAGTCATTCGTTGGCTCACCTACGCCCCATAGGGCGGAGAGACGTATTGTTCAGGCATAATAATCCACATCGGTGGACCGGCCCTGACGATCCAAGGCTTGCCAGCGCGCTTGCCTGAGACACCGGCTAGAGCGTCTCGAATCGGTAGAGGACTATCTTTTGCCTCGGTTCATAGACGGAAATCCAATTTCCAAATACGTGAATTTGCGGTTTTAATTGTAGAACTAGTATGGCGACATGATATATGGTACCCATGCCGTCTATGATTGATACTTATGATTTGAAGTTGTTTTATACACTATGCACTTATAATAGTATCAAATGATTTGTTTTAAACGTATCAAGCATTCTTGGCTATTATAAGGAAAAAACCCTATCCTCCGGCTTGCGTTGCATTGTGTGATGGGACCTGGGTCTTATAATAGCTTCGTTTTTCTTTATTTAGCATTGCGCTGTTTGTTTTATGCACTGGTATTCTTGGGAGGAAACCAGTTCCGTGTTATACGGCGTGGTCCCTTGATTTACCGAACTTTAAAAATAAAGATTAACTGTTTTAGTTCTCACACCAGTCCCATGACTGACCTGGAGTTTATTGTTTTAACCTAAACTCTGGGTGCCCTTATTTTCGACACGGGCAGCTAGTAGTTTTGGTTTTGCAGATTTATATTCACAGGATCCTGGTTTACAGCTGGAACGATATCCGGAAAGCTTTGTATCCGTATATCTCTTCTAGTTGTGTATTGTATTATTTTCCGCTGCTATGTATTTAAATGTAATTTAAATCTCTGATATTTCTGTGTAATATTTATTCACTTATACTCTGTATATTCTTGTATTCTGATGGAATTGTTGTAATATACAATGAAATGTTCTTCCGTCTGCGTTTTAATTTGTCGTGTTCTCAAAACAATCAGGCGTTTCGAACGGTCTAGATCGGTTTAGCGACTGATTCGGATCGAGCGAAATTCCTTGTTGTCACACATATGCCTCATTCCAATTCTGAATATTCTTTTATTTAAATATTCATATCCTTTGGGAAAGGATCCTATTAATTTTATCAAAGATAAATTCTTTAAATTTATTCTTTAATCTTCCTTTGGATATTAATTCAAACCAAATTAAGCTTTATCTAAACTAGTCGGGATTAGCGATCCTTACCGATGTAATCATTTATTTTATTCCCCAATCCCAACCTATTCATCCCATGGAGCAAAACTGGTAATACTCCATATCTAGCACCACGGTGTTATTGGTAAAATTAATTACCATTTCCCATTCAAATCTAATTAGAGATTTAACTATCGCTTGGAGCAAAACTGGTGATACTCCGCTCTCGATCATTTCCCAAATTGATAATTTAAATTATCACATTCGCATTTCAATCTAATTAAAGATTCATTAAAACTCCACTTGGTTTTAATCTTCCCAAAGATCAATATTAATGATTGTTTAACATTGGAAAATCAAACATGCCGCATCGACAATTTACACCATACTATTGATTTCTACCTATATATAACCTCTAAGCTCGTACGTCTTAGAGGAGGGTGTTAAACAAGAGAATAAATTCTCCATCACCAAACATATGTATATTTAGTAGAGATTAACCATACAACTCGAAATACAATGTTAGACATGTAATCTTGTCTTTAACTGAGTTAATGAACTAATGTCATTTAAAACACAGTTCACGATAAATCCAAATCACATTTCATTAATTGTGAAATCTTCACGGAAAACAGATCAATATACATAATGGGTATCAATTTCCGTGTCTGACCAATAATATAAATGGAATAACAACAAATCCTTTTAAATTTCATATATATTAACAGTCTTCCTCCACAGAAGTTCACTTCGATTATTATCAAATCGAATTCCATTCAATTCCAATTTAATATGTTAAATTTGATAGCCTTACTTTGGAAAATTCCAATTAAATCATAACAAAAGGATTTATAAATTCTCAATCACATTTCACTGTAAATCGGGTTAAAGAACGAATGTCGTTAAAAACACAGTTCACAATAAACCCGATTCACATTCCATTTTATTCTAGTTATTAAATATACTGGAAACTATAATAATCTTATTTAAAAGATTTATTCTTCTCACATATGGTTTAAGAACAGTGTTGTTTAAGACACCATTCACGACCAACCCAAAATCTAATTCTTTTATTCAGTTCCAATTAAATATTAATTTATTGGGAAACTTCACTAAATCTTAATTAAAGATTTATTCTTTTCTCTACTGGGTTTAAGAACAGTATTACTGAACACACCATTCATGCCAAACCCAAAATCTCATTTGATATTAAATACAAGGCTCTGAATAGAAATTATATCGGCTTATATTTAATATCAAATTCTGAAACCAACAAATATCGTATTGGAAATAACGATATAAATATATCTTCCAAAATTCCATAACAATATCCGTATAATCACGAAAGCCAATATCGAAATATTCAGAAGAAAATTTCCATTCAAATCCACTCCAATTCATATATTGGAAATTCTGGTTATATTAAAACCCGTTCTCAATCCAATTTATTTATTTAAAATTGATTGGATTTTAATTCAAGTTGATAACTAGTTCATTTCAACAAAAATATATTTTTATCTTTTCAAATATGGAAATTTTCATCCCAATTCTTTCCAAATCATTTATTGTGATCTTACACAAATTATCAATATTTTTAATAATTTTATTTCGGCCCTTACAGTCGATTCCCATAAACGGTCATCGAACTGCACTTACAGCGACCTTTTCCAAAATTTGATTTGGAAATAATTCCAAATCCAACCATTAAATTTCAAATCTCTTATATTCGTTGGAAATCTCTTTTCGATATAAACCCAACGGTTCCGGTTTTAGGAGAATCCGATGGTCGGAACTCCCGTAATATCAATTCAAAGTCAATGGTCGAAATTCGCGAACGGTCGCGGCGTGTCGTGTTCTATTCAGGCCATATAATATACATATATTATGTATACATATTATATATATTTCGACGATTTCAATTTAAAACATATTTTATAAATCATTTTAAATTCGTTTCAAAAACGATTTCAACTTCATTTTCAATTTTAAATCAAAATTGAATATTCCATATCATCAATATATAAATGATAATACTTTCAAACCATCAGATTTTGAAATCACTTCCTTTTCGATATTCATTATAAAAATGAATAAAATCGATCTAAATGTCGTTCACATCAAAATGGCGTTAATCTAATCAACACGGCTTCATATTTTTAAATATTTTTGTGTCCATCCCAAATCGGACATCAAAATCATATTTTGATCCATCACTGCATATTATTTTAAAATATTAGTCATTTTAAAATATTTCTTAATCGTCATTTTAAAATATTCATTAATTTAAAATATTCGTTCTTTCCAAATTGGAATCAGACACAATCAATTACCATGTAATTTTATTTATATGGATTTCATACACACATGTACACAACAATAATCAAACACAGTCAACCATCATCCAGAGTGCATTACACAACTGCATAAGCATTAAATATAAATAATTAATGCTTACAACAGTCTGTCAACCAATCGATTGACATACAACTAAACAATTGGGATTAGTGTATGTCAAATATCATCCCAATAACCGTGTGGGGTTTCAATCAAAATACACCGATTTTATTTGTGCAGTTGGGCGATGTGTAAAATATATCGTCCCAGTCAATATCAGTTAAATGAGTATACATAAATAAATCATCTGATTTGTAAATGAATATTTATTTTCATTCATGTACTCGTTAAAAATTATATTTTTAATGATAAAAGATTTATTTCAACACATGAATATTTTATACAGTTCATTTATACAATAAAAATGATATTTTTATTGTTCTAACATTTTTAGAAAATTTCGACAGCATAACGACGCGATACTAGAACCATAATAAGGTCTAGCCTTATCCCTCGCCTAATACTGGCTCGCACCATACACATACCAATTCTAATCAATTCAACTCACATCCCAAATCAAATTCAAACAAATAAATCACTAAATCCTAAAATCAACCAAACATCCATGGTTTCACACAAAGGTGTCGGGTGCTACTAAGCACCGTCTGCATCCTAGTATATATTTAACTAGAAAATAAAATTTGAGTGAGAAGTTCTCACCTTTGGGATCCACTCCGTCATTCTTTAGCGGGCGGTTTCCAACTGGATTTGTCTCCAGTGCGTTGTATTCTTCACCGTGATTCCAATATAAACTATTTCACGCAGTTTATATTAAAATCACATTTTTAATGAAATCATACTTTTTACAGTGCTATGTATACATTAAAAATCATATTATTAATTCGCTACACATATAAAAATCATATTTTTATATTCTCTACATATATAAAAATCATATATTTATATCGATGTTTATATAATAAAAATCATATTTTTATACTGATGTTTATATTGTAAAAATCACATTTTTATTCCACTATCTTCATAATAAAAATCATATTTTTATATTGCTCTTCATATAATAAAAATCCAATTTTCTTCTTACCTTCATAAAATAAAAATCCAATTTATCTCACCTTTCATAAAATAAAAATTCAATTTTTATCTCAAAGGTTTTTATATAAAAATCATATTTTTATGCCGCTACTTCATACGTGAAAATCCAATTTTTATTCGATGTTTATATTTATAAAAATCATATTTTTATACTATGTTATTATATATAAAAATCATATTTTTTTACATATCATCACTATATATATAAAAAGCCGCCTTTTTATTTCAACGTTATATATATATATATTAACCTGATTTTTAAGTCGCCTTTCATATAAAAAATCTGACTGAAAAACAATGCTTTTTCAATAAAAATATGATTTAAATAAAATGCTAATTTATAATAAAAATCTGAAATTAAATCTATACTATTTACATAATAAAAATCCTATTTTTGTATCAAATGTATATGATGAAAATCAGATTTTTAGATCAATTTTTTTCTAAATTTAAAGTTCTGAAAAAAAAGAAAACTCATTGGAGGTGGAGGAGGAGGTCAGAGATGGTGCTGGGGCAGACCAGAGGCGGCGCGGGGAGGGAGGAATGCGGCAGCTGGTCGGAGCAGCGGGTTTCAGGTGGTGTTAGGGTTAAAAGAAGGGCGGTGCGGATTTTTGCAGTGGCGGAGGCAATGGGGAGGAAGGAGAGGCCGGAGGCGGCTGCGCGCGACGAGGGGGGGATCGCCAGCGGTGGCTGAACGAGATCAAGATCGACGGGTTTTTTATTTTTATTTTTATTATTTTCTTTACGTTGACTGAAATGAACGGGAGAGAAAGGGGTGAGGTTTATATAAAATTATATTATACTTATTTATCAATTTCCAAATAGTCACATTTTCATTTGAACCCCTTTTCGAACCCGACGACTGTCATTCCTAGCTAATTACTCCCATTCCAAACACAATGGGATATGTCCCATAAGCCAATTCGACTGTTTCGATTAGTTTTCATTTAAATTGAAATTTAAATCAATGTATATTGAATTCAAACGTACATTTTAATTTACTTGGGCCACATACTGACTCCAAAAATTCCAGAAAAATAAAACTAGCTATGTTTTGACGGTACGGTTCTGACAAAACTAATTTCATTGAATTTGCATACCATTTGAAAAACGGTCAATTTCCAGTTGATTAAATTCAAATTGAATTACCAAACACGTTTAAATTTACTACGTTCACATATTAATTCCAAAAATTATGAAAATTGGAATCTAGCACTAATTTGACATTTCGAATCTCACAGAAGCGGTCCCGTCAAAAACGGAGGTCGTTTGCAAAATGGCTATTTTTAAGGGCTATATATATATATTCCATAGCGACTATTCTGAATTTTCAACTGGATATAACTTTTTATTCCCGTTATGAAATCTGGATTTTTCACATTCGTCGGAAAGAAATTTTCAAACAGACTCAAATATTTCTGGTTTTACTAAAATCTGATTCGTTTTGATTCCTGTACATTCATTTGAAATTTGAAATCGAATTTTAAAACTACCGCGCCATTTCAGGCTTATTATATAATCAAAATAAATTTATTCATTTAACTTCGATTAAAATAAATATTTAGTCATCATTAATTAAAATAAATCATTTTAAATATTCAAAACCCATTAAAATTGCCAAAATAAAAATTATAAATTGGTTTTGATTTTCCAGGTTGATACACTGACGATATATGATTTCTAATGTGATTGATGCTATGTGATGACTTATTATGTTGTTGATCCCCCTAATTTAGGAAAAATCACTAACAGTTGAAATGATACATACCTGAACGGACACTAGATGAGGAAAAATCGTTATGCGTTGAAATGATAGACCGAATGATTTTTACTGAATTTGAGATTTCGAGTTGAAATAATAGACCCACAGAATTTTATAAATTACGGGTTGAAATGATAAATATACGTATCACTTGACCATAGGGTAGGAAACTATATATGGACATCGTTGGTCGTGTTTTCGAAGTAAACCGATTTGGATGATTTGATTTTAAAATAATAACTTAAGATTTTATATTTTATACTTTAAATATTTTTTAAACTTAAATTTCTAAAACTTTAAATTATATGTTTTAAATGATTTTTATAAGTAAATATGGATTTAACTGTTTATTTAAGATTTTAGTTGTAATTTTATTTATTTTGAACCATATAATTTAATGAATAAGTATTTATAGTTTTATAATAAATTATTCTTTTAAACCTATTTCTAAGTTATTTTAAACTTATATGCGTTTATAAGCTATTTTCTATTTAAATTTATAAATTTATAACTTATATATAACTATTTTCAAAGCTTATTTTTATATAGATTTTACAAACTTTAATAATAAACTAATATGTGGATAAGATAAGATTTTGTGACTTGAACTCGAATTTTAAAGATTTAAATTCATATAACGATATTGATTTAACAAATGAACACATATATGACATGAATTTGAATTCGAATCGATTTGAGCTTATACGAGTAAATATGAATTGTGAAATAGAGTTTAATCTGAATTTTCAAATTGAAGGAAATGAATTTGAATTTATAACTTATATGAATATGAATTCGATTATAAATTGATTGAATATGAATTGGAGTATATATATAATTTTATATATGAAATTGGTTTCATAAATTGTATTGTTTGAACTAAAGGAATTTCTTAAATTTATTTATAAGAATGTTTTGATCGTATAATTGTATGAATTGTATATAAGGCTTTGATTTGAATTCTTTAAGTAATAAGTTTGAATTATGCAACTTGACTTATGAAATATAATATGGTTTCACTGAATTGAATTATAAAGATTCGGATTTGAATTTTATATATATTGAACACGAACTTATATATTAGGCTTAATGATTCAATTTTAATGAACTGTTTGAACTTGAGTTTTGACGAGAATAAATCGCATTAAATAAAATTAAAGTTAAATAATAAATTTTGAATTCAAATTTGAACCTGAGATTTCGTATAAACGACTTAATAAAGTGGTTTATAAAATAATGATCATAGTGTGAAAATTGTAAATGATTGGTTGTTAATGAGACCGGGATCGGATATTGTCATACTCTCTACCAATACCGAAAGCCACTTTACAGCTGTGTACGCGGTGGAGTTCCAGAATGAAGTAGATGATTTGGAGGCAATTACTGGATTTGAATAAAGAGAACGATGATGGATAGCGACCTTCGAGTCATAATTGAAATGACTAATACTGGAGCCATACCCATGCCAATGTGAGTCAATAACTCCTAGCAGGCATGCTTCTTCGATAACATATATATTATTTCATGATTTTTTGATGCGCCTTTGATTTTTGGGAGTATTGTGTAACACCCCGAATTTATACCAACATTAAAAGAGGATAAATTAAATAATAATTAATTTAATATTCAAAATTAGAGGAAACAGACTGCACCATTGCGTCCGTCTCGAAATTCTGGTCAAGATAGACCTTTGGTTTGCGTAAAACGGACACTGTATGAGGAAGTTATGAGGGTTTTAAGTTTGTATACCTATAGAAAATTTGTATACATACGTATGAGTCAGAGCTGAGTTAAAGCTGAGTCAGAATTCTATCCAGAATAGTTCGAATTTGAAAAATTCGTCAGAGCGGCAAAATTCCCGCTCTAGGGGGTTGACCCCACTAGAGGGGTGTCGACCTAGGGGTCGACCCCCTTGAAGGGGTGTCAACCTAGGGGTCGACCCACCCACAGGGTTGTCGACACCCCTAGGGCTAAAGTGGCAGTCGGTTTCAGAGGGTTCTATAGCTATAAATATGTGCTCAATTCTCCTATTTCTTCATTGAAAACTATGGGAGCCATATGCTGCCGGAGTGTGAACTGAGACAAAACCGTTTTCTACAACAACATACTTTGCAAATCAAATTCAGAAATTCGAGATCCGTTCTTTCTCAATTCCCTAAACCTAACGCTATGAGTTCCAGTTGCTTTTAGGTTTAGATAAATAAAAGTAAATTATGAAAGACTATGATTTGGATATGTGTAAACTATAAATCTATGCTATTATCATATCTGATACTATGTCATGATAGATCTCTTTCTTTAGATCCAATTCAATTGTGATTATTCTACTATGTCATGATAAATCAATTTCTTTAGATCCAATTCAATTGTGATTATTCTACTATGTCATGATAGATCTATTTCTTTAAATCCACTTCAATTGTGATTATTCTACTATGTTATTATTGTGGATCTTGGTTTGTAACTATATTGTAGTTAATATAAATCCGCTAATTTGAATAGTCATATCATTGGATAGATCTAATCATTTATGTAAATCATGAACATATTCCACCTTGAATTGGTTATGACTGGATCTAAATCTTTATCTAATTTGTTAGATCTATTCTGTGTGATCTAATTTATCACCTTGTGTTATCATGTTAGATCTAATTTATCACCTTGCGTTATCATGTTAGATCTATTCTGTGTGATCTAATTTATCACCTTGTGTTATCATGTTAGATCTAAACTAATTGGACATCTAAATATAATTTAGATCTTAATATGCTTATTGTGACTTCATAGTTATTGACTGCCAACCGTTCATCAGTTTTATGACCACCTTGTTATGATGATAATTTCATGTCCATGCCAGTATGTATGTTCACCTTATTATCATGATAGTTTATGCTTATGCCAAGATGATCATTTTAGTTATATTCCCATTATTTTCCCTATTATCGTTTATGACTAGGCTATTGTCTAGCATAGGCATGTCGCCAATTTTGTGAGGGCGCTAGTTAAGGAACGAGGGAAAAAGGGTTAAATATGGCATAATTTGAATGCGAACTTTTTTGGACATGTAATTCAGATTATTGGGTAAAATAGGTATTGACACCTATAATAGGAATGGATTAATTAATTTATTAATTAATTAAAAACGGAGTGTTTAGTAATTACAATTAGGAATTGTAATTGTACTTATGACACGAGGTTAGGTTGCATTAGTGGTGGAAGTCTGCTCCGACCCGACCGGCATATCCAGCAGCCACTAATGTTGAACCTACTTTGTGAGGTCTAAGTACATAAATAAGAATCGGGCTATGACACGAGGTTAGGCCCAACTGTGGAATAAGTCTTCCCGGACCCGACCGGCATATTCAGCGTCTATATGTTGTAGGCCTAATGTGGAAGGTCTAGCCCATTATAAAACCATTAATGGACATGGTAAAAGAATTGGACTACTTAGCCTAATTTGAAGATTGTATGATTATGAACTCAAGTTAGGGTTAAGTAAAAGTGGCTAGGTTAAGTAAATTAGAGGGGGTGGGTAATATTTATATATAGGCTCACGAACTTAACCCAATGAGGTTATGTAATTAAAGACACCTAGTGGTATACATAGCCAGTAGATAATGTAATGAGGTTATGTAATTAAAGACACCTACTGGTATACATAACCGGTAGATAATGTAATAAGGTTATGTAATTAAAGACACCTTGTGGTATTACATAACCGGTAGATAATGTAATGAAGTTATGTAATTAAAGATATCCTTTAGGGTAAGCATAACTATTATAGGGCTATGTAATTAAAGACACCTAAGGGTATACATAGTCGGTGGAAAACCTAGTGGGGATACAAGACAAGGGGGAGAGCTTGTATCATATTGTGTCAGACCCATTTCAGTCAGTAACCCGGAGTAGGTATCAAATAAAGAACTCTGTACTAGGCAGAGAAGGTGCACGTTTACTGATTGATTGTAAGAGATCCAAACGAGACAGACGGTGTGGACGGCGCAAACCGACAAGGGACATGTGCGTGCATAGGCCGGGCAGAGGGGGCTAAGACGACCGTGACACCAGTAGATATGGTTGTTCATATCTTAGGTTGCCACTTTAGGAAGTGATACCTCCTACCGTGGGGCCAACACAGGATATATACGGGGTAGAGAGCCGATCGATTAGTGTAGTCGTTAGGATATACTTGGACGTATGACCTAGGCCTACCAACTTATAGTGGAAGGGATCATCTCATTTCAATTATACTAGAATAGTGTAGAGTAATCATTAGTGAGGCACATACACCTTATCTTGCTTACCTTGTCACACCTACCATTTATGTAGTAATCTCCCTTTTATCCACTTTGTATGCCTATCATGTTGCTTTTATTTATCTACTGGCTAAAAGTAACTAGACTCACCAAACTTTATGTCTGACCCTGTTGTTTCTCCTTCTTTCTTCCATTCCACCCTTCCCCCGGTTCTCAGGGAGGAAACACTCAGACTTAATCAGGGCTCAGATACCATCTTGCTAGAAGCTACTTCTGATGTATGACTCAAGTTCTTGTCTCTACTATGTCGTAGCTCTTTTAACTGGGGAAAATTATGTTTTTCATATTCTTATGTACTCTGATGATGCAAGACAGAAGATATTTTATTGTAATGGTTTTTGTGACTTATGAAATTGTGGACTACAGTATTATGCTTTATGGTTGAAATAAAAATTTAAATTTTCCGCTGTTGCCTTATTTATAGATGTCTTGTAATTATTCTGTGTCTGTTTACCTATAGCGCTTCACGAAACTTAATGCATTCCCTTAGTGAGTGACATTAATGGACGTGGGGTGTCACACTTGGTATTAGAGATGAAGGTTTCCAAATTGGATAAAGTTTTTAAAAATTATTTTCAAAAAGGTTTTAAAAGAAAGCATTTCCAAAAAGAAAAGTCTATTCTGAAAAACATATTCCCCAAAGCCATAAGAAATATCTCTCGATTCTCCGCTTGATTCCTTTTTCTTTTTGTCTGGGGAACCGATTCTTCCTAAAAGTTCTCCCTATATTTGCATAATGTCATAGGCATGTTTAAACGGTGGCACATGTCGAAGGGCAATAAAGTGCCTAACCCCCATCTGTAGCTGTAGTAGTATTACCTGCGGCTAATTTTCTCGAGCTTCGTAAGGATTTCTGTGCGATGGAGGCAACTTTCGAGAGACTTGTTAGCTTGTTACATTAGGATGGTAAAAAAAGGAGAACAAGGGAGTTAGGGCTAAGGAGCACAGCCCAAGGATGAGAAAAATGATGGCCCATGAAGGGAACACAGATAAAGTTCAAATAAATCTAAAAGGAAGAATTAAGTTTGAGGAAACACAAAATAAAAAGGTATGGGCCAAGAAAGGACAACAACAACAATGGAAGAAGGGCGGAAAGAATGACAAGGCTAAGGGTAAGAGGAAGAGCCATAGTTGCGGGCGAGAGGGTCACTTGTCCTAGGACTGTAGGAAAAGGAAGAATGCTTGCTTCATTTGTGAAGAGGTTGGACACTATTCTAGGGAGTGCCCAAGGAAGCAAGGGCAAGATCAAAGGATAGGAACCTCTGGAGGGCAAGCGAATGCTCTCGTGGCTAGTGCACCAGATAGAGGTAGGAAAGTTTCCATGGAAGGTTTGATTTCTCTTTCCGATCTTCCTATAAGAACTATTTTTGGTTCTAGCGCTTCACATTCATTTATATCTAGTATGGTAGTGGATCCTGTAGTTGTCTCAAACCCCATTGGTGGTTTGGCTCATTCATTTATGATTTGTCGGGGTTTGAGAATATCTGTGTTAGGCGTCGAGTTTGAATGCGACACATATGTGCTCAAGTTTATGGGCTATGGGTTGATTCTAGGAATGGACTGGCTTACCACATATGGTGCCATTCTGGATTGTGAGAGGAGGGTCGTTAGGCTTCTAACTTGTCTGGGAGGACCCTCGAGATTTCTTGTGACCGACAAGGGTTGGCTATGCTTAGTTTCCTAGAGTCTCTTGATGCATCTGTCAATGATCTGTAATCTGTTCCAGTAGTCCGAGATTATTTTGACGTTTTTGATGACGTACGGGGCTTACCTCCAAGGCGCGAGATCGATTTTCGTATATATCTGGTGGAAAATGCAAAGCCAGTTGCATTACTAGTGCGCCATATGGCTCCAAGGGAAAGGAAGGAGCTGAGTAGGCAAGTAGGAGAGCTACTTGAGAAAGGGTTTTCTTTGGGATGGGATGAAGAAATATGTAGCAGCATTGTTTCTCAATATCTGATTTGATAGCAATTCAAAGTTTAGTAAAGGAAGCCCGGTGGCTTACTCCATCCTTCAGAGGGACCGCATTGGAAGTGGGAGAGCGTTTCCATGGATCTCATAGATGGTTTGCCTAGATCAACGAAGGGTAACACCCAACATTTGGGTGGTAGTAGATAAACTTAATAAGAGCGCTCACTTTATTCTAGTTAAGAGTAAGAGGATGGCATCCTGGTTGGTAGCAATTTATGTTCGTGAGATAGTTCATCCTCATGGATTACCTTACAGCATCATGAGCGATCGTGACCCCATCTTTTTCAGTGAATTTTGGAAAAGCTTGCAAGAAGCATTAGGTACACAATTGTGTTTGAGCACTGCTTGTCATCCTCAGACCGTTGGACAGACGGAGAGGGTGGATAGGATTCTTGAAGATCTTTTAAGGCTGTGTATCCTAGACTTCGGAGGGACTTGGGAAATGCATCTTCCTTTAGTAAAGTTTGCTTATAGTAACAGCTATCAGGCCAGCGTCGGCATGACACCCTTCGAAGCATTGTATGGACGACCCTATAGATCGCCAACTTGTTGGTGGGAATCTACAGAAAGATTATTACTTGGACCAGATATGGTTAGGGAAACGTTTGAAAAGATTGACCTTATTCGACGGTGGATGAAGGCAGCTCAAGATAGGCAGAAGTCCTATGCAGACAAGAGTAGAAATGATATTGAATTTGAAGTGGGAGACTTGGTTTTTATCAAAATATCGCCTTTAACGAATGTGGTACGCTTCAGATCAGTAGGGAAGTTGGCACCTAGGTTTTGTGGGACTATTTCGCATAACCAAGAGGATTGGCCAAATTGCCTATAGAGTAAAACTCCCAGACAATCTATCCGTCGTTCATGATGTTTTCCATGTTTCCCATCTACAGGAGTGCCTACATGACACCGCAAGAATCGTTGAGCCGAGTGTATTGGAAGAGGTAGAAGTGGAATGAGAGGTGACAGTCCGGCGAGTTCCTTCCCGTATTCTTGGATCAGAAGTTAAGAAGCTACGCAATAAAGATCAAGTTGCTAAAGGTTCAGTGGGGAGATAACCCAGAGGATGCAACTTGGGAGACCGAAGACAAGATTCGTGATTCATACCCTTTTCTTTTCGAGGGTATGTTCTTAACCCCTTTTACCAAAATTTTATTTGTGCTTGTTTCTGTCAATAGAGTATATCTTATCCATAGTAGTTTCAACCTTTAGATAGGAATCCTCTTGATGTAAACATGTGTTTAAAACATGTTATGTTTGATGGATGCAAGTGTTTGCTAGTGGTTGCCTGTGAACACATATACACACACACATTAGGCACTAAGATCGGCTCAATCACTCTCATACTGCATATGGATGTGTGTGCATTTCCTTTTCTTTTACGAATGGAAATGGATGAGTTAGCATATGGATGTTGCATTTGGACGAATGAATGTGCACATATAGAACTTATATGATATGATAGGTTTATTTGCATGCATATTGGATTCATGGCACTAACAAACATTGCATTAAGGAGGTCAACTGAATTAGTAGACCACTTGATCATCACATTAGTGTTGGGACATATACACACACCTTTGCACCTATTCATACCAGCATTAGAAATCTTTAAGGACAATGGATGCCAGTGATTGGTGGATGAGTAGATGGATGATGGATGGATGGAAGGATATGCATTCTTCTCAACTTAGAGATTTCGGGAATAAATCCTTTGAGTAGGGGAGAATGTAACACCCCGAATTTATATCGACACTAAAATAGGATAAATTAAATAATAATTAATTTAATATTCAAAATTATAGGAAACGGACTGCACCATTGCGTCCGTCTCGAAATTCTGGTCAAGATAAACAATTAGTTTGCGTAAAACGGACAACGTATGAGGAAGTTATGAGGGTTTTAAGTTTGCATATGCGCAGAAAAATTACATACATATGTATGAGTCAGAGATGAGTCAGAATCCTATCCAGAACAGTTCGAATTTGAAAAATTCATCAGAGCAGCAAAATTCCCGCTCTAGGGGGTCGACCCCCATAGAGGGGTGTCGAACTAGGGGTCGACCCACCCATAGGGTGTCGACACACCTTGTGCTGAGGTGGCTGTCAGTTTCAGAGGGTTCTGCAGCTATAAATATGTGCTCAATTCTCCTATTTCTTCATTGAAAACTATGGGAGCCATATGCTGTCGGAATGCGAATTGAGACAGGACTGTTTTCTACAACTACATACTTCGCGAATCAAATTCAAAAATTCGAGATTCGATCTTTTTCAGTTCTCTAAACCTAACGCTATGAGTTCTAGTTACTTTTAGGTTTAGATAAATAAAAGTAAATTATGAAAGACTGTGATTTGGATATGTGTAAACCATGAATCTATGCTGTTATCATATCTGATACTATGTCATGATAGATCTATTTCTTTAGATCCAATTCAATTGTGATTGTTCTACTATGTCATGGTAGATCTATTTCTTTAGATCTAATTCAATTGTGATTATTCTACTATGTCATGATAGATCTATTTCTTTAGATCCAATTCAATTGTGATTATTCTACTATGTTATTATTGTGGATCTTGGTTTGTAACTATATTGTGGTTAATATAAATATGTTAATTTGAATAGTTATATCATTGGATAGATTTAATCGTTTAACATATGCCACCTTGAATTGGTTAGGATTGGATCTAAATCTTTATCTAAATCGGCATCCTATAATGTGGATATGTGTAGATCTATTCCTAAACTAGTAGATCTAATTTATGTGGACATTGAAATTGTTAGTCAAATCTAGATTATCACCTTGCGTTATCATGTTAGATCTATTTTATGTGATCTAATTTATCACCTTGCGTTATCATGTTAGATCTATTCTGTGTGATCTAATTTATCACCTTGTGTTATCACGTTAGACCTGATTTATCACCTTGCGTTATCATGTAGGTCTATTCTGTATGATTTAATTTATCACCTTGTGTTATCATGATAGATCTAAACCGATTGGACATCTAAATTGCTAATTTAGATCTTACTATGCTTATTGTGACATCAAGTTATTGACTGCCAACCGTTCATCAATTTTATGACCACCTTGTTATGATGACAATTTCATGTCCATGCCAGTATGTATGTTAACCTTATTATCATGCTAGTTTATGTTTATGCAAATATGATCGCTTTAATTATATTCCTATTATTTTTCCTATTGTCGTTTATGACTAGGCTATTGTCTAGCCTAGGCATGTTGCCAATTTTGTGAGGGCGCTAGTTAAGGAACGAGGGAAAAAGGGTTAAAAATGGCATAATTTGAATATGAACATTTTTGGACATGTAATTCAAATTATTGGATAAAATAGGTATTGACACCTATAAAAGGAAAGGATTAATTAATTAAAAATGGAGTGTCTAGTAATTACAATTAGGAATTGTAATTGTACTTATGACACGAGGTTAGGTTGCATTTGTGGTGGAAGTCTGCCTGGACCCGACCGGCATATCAGCAGCCACCAACGCTGAACCTAATGTGGGAGATCTAAGTATGTAAATACAAATCAGGCTATAACACGAGGTTAGGCCCAACTGTGGAATAAGTCTACCCGGACCCGACCGACATATCCAGCATCCACATGTTCTAAGTATGTTAATACGAATCGGGCTATGACACGAGGTTAGGCCCAACTGTGGAATAAGTCTACCCGGACCCGACCGACATATCCAGCATCCACATGTTGTAGGCCTAATGTGGGAGGTCTAGACCATTACAAAACCATAAATGGACATGGTAAAAGAATTGGACTACTTAACCTAATTTAAAGATTGTATGATTATGAACTTAAGTTAGTGTTAAGTAAATGTGGATGGGTAGTGGGTGGGTTAAGTAAATTAGAGGGGTGGGTAATATTAATATATAGGCCCACGAACTTAACCCAATGAGTTTATGTAATTTAAGACACCTAGTGGTATACATAACCGGTAGATAATGTAATGAGGTTATGTAATTAAAGACACCTAGTGGTATACATAACTGGTAGATAATGTAATAAGGTTATGTAAATAAAGACAGTCATTTGTATACATAACCGGTAGTTAATGTAATGAAGTTATGTAATTAAAGACACCCTTTAGGGTAAGCATAACTGGAATACGGCTATGTAATTAAAGACACCTAAGGGTAGACATAGTCAGTGGAAAACCTAGTAGGGATACAAGACAAGGGGGAGCTTGTATCATATTGTGTAGGACTCATTTCAGTCAGTAAGTCGGAGTAGGTATCAAATAAAGAACTCCATACTAGGCAGAGAAGGGGCACGCTTATTGATTGATTGTAAGAGATCCAAACGAGACGGACGGTGTGGGCGACTCAAACTGACCGGGGAAATGTGCGTGCATGGGCCGGGAAGAGGGGGCTAAGATGACCGTGACACCAGTAGAAATGGTTGTGCACATTTTGGGTTTCCACTTTAGGAAGTGATACCTCCTACTGTGGGGCCAACACAGGATATCTTCGGAGTAGGGAACCAATCGATTAGGGTAGTGGTTAGGATATACTTGGATGTATGACCTAAGCCCACCAACTTATAGTGGAAGGGATCGTCTCATTTCAGTTATACTAGAATAGTGCAGAGTAATCATTACTGAGGCACATACACCTTATCTTGCTTAACTTGTCACACGTGCCATTTATGTAGTAATCTCTCTCTTATCCACTTTATATGCTTATCATGTTGCTTTTTTTTGTCTACTGACTAAAAGTAACTAGACTCGCCAGACTTTATTTCTGACCTTGTTGTTTCTCCTTCTTTCTTCCGTTTCCCCCCAGGTTCTCAGGGAGGAAACACTCAGACTTAATCAGGACTCAGATACCATCTTGCTAGAAGCAACTTCTGAAGTATGGCTCAAGTTCTTGTCTCTACTATGTCTTAACTCTTTTAATTGGGGAAAATTATGCTTTTCAATTCTTATGTACTCTGATGATGCAAGACAGAATTTATTTTATTGTAATGGTTTTTGTGACTTATGAAATTGTGGACCACGGTATTATGCTTTATGTTTGAAATAAAAATTTAAATTTTCTGCTGCTGCCTTATTTATATCTGTCTTGTAATTATTTTTGTCTATTTACCTATAGTGCTTCACGAAACTTAATGCATTCCCTTAATGAGTGACATTAACCTACATGGGGTGTCACATATTGCCTGAGTTGGGCGGTAGTCGCAGTTATGCGTTACCACCAACCTAGGTCCGCAATCCGAGAGAATCCTACTAATGGGTATTGCCTTAATGCCTTGTCATATTTATCCTGATCGATCCCCTTACAATTTTGATTTGTTCCATACCTATGGAGTGTCCTATGATAGCCACTAATTGGACTTTACGGTACTGTATAGACTGCGACATTATAAACAGTGTAAGAATAATAATGGTAATCCTGCTTATGCTATTTTCAATAGTATATTTAAACGTAGACACTATTATAATAGCGTATTATATTATATGATATTGGTTTAAGGGATCCTTAGAGGATGGTGATCCCAAACATCCTTTAAGTTACTGATGCATTTTATTGAACATTTCATTTGAGTTGATTTACTTCCATGAGAATTTAGTCCTGATCCGAGTTGTTTTGTTTTTGCGTTATTGCTCGGGTCAGATCGAGTATTACATCTTTCGAGATTTACCCTTATAGTTTGGAGCTTGTATTGGTTTCACCAACCTGTATCTACATGTTCTGCTGATCCAGTTTCAGCTATTCTTTCATTTCTGTTCCGTACAGTTATCATTTATTTATGTATTAGAAATTTATTATGTTAGACTTCCGCTGAACTATCTATGCAAACTCTATTGTAAATTTTATTTAGTAGCTTCATAAACTACTATTGTATTATGTATTTTCCGCTGCTTGATATTATATTGCTCTGGGTCTGTGATTCTGTGATTTATTGTATTTACCTCAGAAGCAAACAAAAATCTATCAATTCGAATGGTTCTAGTTGGTTTTATTAATTGCTTGAAACAGATGAAAGGCATTATGTTACATGTGGTATCAGAGCAAGGTTGATCAAACTTTAGCTTATGGGGTAAAAACTCATTAGAGATAGGGTAGTGATACCCTAGAATGAGTGGAATCTGTTGCAGAATACTTCTTGAAAGAGAGCATGTTTTGAACGTATGAATAGTTTTTAAAATGGTTTAAATGTTTTAAGCAAATATTTTCGAATATAAAATCTTGTTTAACATTTAAATCTTTTTCTGAAATTTTGTTTCCATTGAATCCTTCTTCCTTTATAGATCTCCTTTGATTGGATTCTTTTGTTCGTTTAGCTTTTAACTCGAATTCCATGAATTATCCTTGTCCATAACAAGGTAAGAAGTAGAAGGAGAGTATAAGTCTTCTAACAAGTCCATTCTTATTATATATTGGTTAGAAATTAGTAAACTGAAAGCTATTATAATATAAGATTTTCTTATTTGTAAATAACATTTTGTTTTGGTAACACTAATATTTAGAAAATATTTAATGTTTATACTATATATTTTAAGTAAGATTGAAGATGTAAATTTGTAAGAAAATGATTCTATCTTGGTTGAAACCTATAATGGTATAATTTATAAATGTATATATATATATATAAGAATTTATAAATTTAAATGGATTTATAAAGATTTTAATTTGTGTTGTATATATATGTTAAACTTATGGAATTTTGACAAGTTTTATAAGTTTTAATATTGATAACAAGGGTTTGGAATATTTAAGTATTGTATAAAATAATAATGTTATGTATTTGATTCAGTAATATTATTATTTGTATATTAATTATGGATTGTGGTTGAATTTTAATAAATAAACGAGTGGGGAAGAGATATAATTTTCCCTACTTAAATTTTTAGTGATTTGGAATATATTATTTATAATATATGATTTGGAAATTGGAATACATATATTTAAATATTGAAAGATGTTTCGAGTACTTACCTTGTTGGAGAACGGAGTTTTGATGACAACAACTTTATTGCAATTATCATTGATTATAAAATATATGCTAACACTTCTTGTATAGAATATATATATATATATATGTGTGTGTGTATGTGTGTGTGTGCAAGAATTATATACAGGAAATATTACTGAAGACTGTACAGTTATAAAGATGATAGAGATTCAAAGATTAGAGAAATTTCAAGACTCATGAGTAATCAAGACTTCAAGAGTTCAAGAATAATATATTTATAGAGTCTAGATTTTGTAAGACTCTAAATCGCACTCCAGGTTCAAATTCAAAGTCTAATTTTCAAATTCTGATTTTCAATTCTATCCTCAATCCTCTCCATTTTGTTTTCCTGTTTATCCTCAATTCTCTCTATTTTGTTTATATTTTTATTCTTCTTGGTTTTTCAAACTTAAATTTTTTATATACTTTATATTTATACTTTATATAGTTTAAAACCTTATAATTTCATAAATATATTTGTTTAGTTAAAAAGTATGTTTTCATATGATTTTCTATCATACAATATAAATTTACAACATTAGAATTTTACTCAAATATTTCCAAAAATATTTTTATATCAAAATACTTGAAAAATATTTTGAAAAATAAAAATACACATGAGTTTGTCGACATAGCAAAAATTGTATGTCGACATATAACTGCTATTTTTTTCAATTTTGAAGGGAAGTGTCTTTTCACTTTTTGAAACGCTTCAGAAACATTGCAACCCTTCATACTCTATAAAAAGTGGTTAAAACTGAATTTTTTAACATATCTTCTTCTCTAACTTCATACTCTCTCATCCCACCATTATTCTTAATCAATTTTATGATTCTTACACTTATACTCTACCAAATTCACTTCTGTTTTGAACAAACTTATTCTCTCTACACTCTCCACTCTTTGCTCTCTGAATCAAGTGCTATTGAAGAATTATATGGCTGTTTTTAATTGCTTGGGTTGAATTAACCCTGTTTGTAAGTCAAAGAGGAATCGGTGTATCCTTGTAGCCGTGAAATCAAGAATAGGAGTCAGTGTGCCCTTGTTGAGCCGTGAAATCAAGGGATAGGAGTCGGTGTCTCCTTATTGAGCCGTGAAACAAGGAGGTTGTATTTGATTGTTGGAAATAGTAATAAAACTCTGTACAATCCAGCGTTGTGAGGGACTGGACGCAGCAGTGATCCGAACC
Organism: Allium sativum; assembly: GCA_030737875.1. Lineage (NCBI taxonomy): Eukaryota > Viridiplantae > Streptophyta > Magnoliopsida > Asparagales > Amaryllidaceae > Allium > Allium sativum. Next base: position 970,067,545 of record CM060915.1, on the reverse strand, counting down.
AATATAAAATCTGGTGTGTTCTATCCTTTTTCTGCATTTTTGTTTATGTTTATTTTGCATTTGTGTTTGAATTTGTGTTTGTGATTATGTTTGTGGTGTTTGATTCATTCCATAATTCTCTTTAGTTTTAAGTTTTGTTTAAATTCTTACAAACACTATTCACCCCCTCTAGTGTTTGCTTTGCCTGAACGATCCATTCCGCAGTCCCTAATAATTAGTTTCAGAGCAAGGTCTTTCAAAAAGTTCATAATCTGATTTTTGAAAATTTGATAAAATGGAAAATTTTGGAATCTCTGATAATACTAGTCTCAATTTATGTATTGCATCAACGTTAAAAGAGTCTGCATATATTAATGTTAAAGAAGCATATGATCTACTGAAATATTGTTCAATACAGAAAAGGATGAGTTCTATGACTTTTGAAAAATCAAAAGTTGAAAAGATGGGTGAAGTGGCTATTGGCCATTCAAATTCTGAAAAGGTGGCTATTGGAAATTCAAATCTTGAACTGGTGTGTTACATGGCTATTGAAAATTCAAATTCTAGAAAGCAATTGGTGGAAATGAAAAAGGGCAAATGGATACTGGATAGTGGTTGTTCAAGACATATGACTGGAAATCCAGAACTACTCAATAATCTAATGTATGAAGATGGTGGACTGGTAAACTTCGAAGATAATTCTAAAGGGTACATCATTGGAATCGGTAATGTTGGTAATTCTGGAACTCCTACTATTTATGATGTTTTATTAGTTAGGAATTTAATTCTGATGTTTTATTAGTTAGGATTTTAAAATATAATTTACTATGTATATGTCAACGTTGCGATAAAGGATATAAAATAAAATTTGAAAAGAATAAATGTTTCATAGAAGATAGAAACTCAAAAATTATATTCGAAGGAGATCGAAACAAAAATATTTATATATTAAGTATGAAAATTTCCAATGATAATTTATGTCTTATGGCCAATACAAGTGATCCCTGGATCTTGCACAAGAGATTTGGTCATACAAATTTCAAACATGTTTCTAGGATTTCTAAATTCGATTTGTTTAGAGGATTACCCAAAATGAAATTCAAAGTTAATAACTTATGTGATACTTGTCAATTCGGAAAATTTAAGAAGAGTTCATTTAAATCAAAAGAAGAAATTACCACTTCAAAACCATTAGAGTTAATTCACATGGATTTATTTGGTCCATCTCAAACTCAATCAATAAATCATAACAGATATGTGTATGTAATAGTTGACGATTTTTCTAAATACACTTGGACTTTGTTTCTTAAAAATAAAAGTGATGCTTTCGATCAATATAAAACTTTTTCAAAAAGAATTCAAAATTTATTATCACAAAAAATTAAAGTAATAAATAGCGATCATGGTGGAGAATTCGAAAATGAGAATTTCGAAAAAAATTGTAATAAAAAGGGAACAACCCACAATTCTTCAATTTCAAGAACTCCTCAACAAAACAGAGTAGTTGAATGTAAAAATAGAACGATAAAGAATGTGCAAGAACTATGTTATCCGATAGTAACTTACCAAGGAATTTTTGGGCTGAGGCAGTAGCAACAGCTTGCTATATTATTAATAGAATTTCAGTTAGACCTTTGACTCATAAACTCCTTATGAACTTTTATTTAACAAGAAACCAAAATATCATATTTTAAAATATTTGGAAGTAAATGTTTTATACTTAATACAAAAGATAATTTAGACAAATTTGATTCAAAATCAGATAAAGGAATTTTTATTGGATATGCAGAACGAAGCAAGGCTTATAGAGTTTTGAATACTCGAACTAACACTATAGAAGAAACATTAAACATATCTTTTAATGAAAACTATAAAATTATAACTCAAAACGATAAAGACAATTGTGAGGTTGAAATTAATGAAATAAATAATGAAGATAACCAACCAAATAAAAGAATTAGATTACTTAGAGACCGTCATGTAGAAAATATCTTACGGGATATTGAATCCGTTGTTAGAACTCATAATCAATTAAATAATATGAGTAATACTGCATTTATATCAACTATAGAACTCAAAAATCCAAAAGAAGCTTCTTCCGATGATTCATGGATAGTTGCTATGCAAGAAGAATTGAATCAATTTACTAGAAACGAAGTATGGGAACTTGTTCCTAGACTAGAGGGTAAAACAATTATAGGAACCAAATGGGCTTATAAAGATAAAATGAATGAACATGGTGAGATAGTAAGAAATAAGGCACGACTAATAGCACAAGGATATACTCAAGAAGAAAGAATAGATTATGATAAAACTTTTGCCCCCGTAGCAAGACTAGAGGATATTAGAATCTTACTAGCCTTTGCAAACTACAATAATTTCAAATTATATCAAATGGATGTTAAAAGTGCATTTCTAAATAGATTTGTCAAAGAAGACGTATATGTAGAGAAACCACCCCTATTTGAAGATGAAAAATTACCAGATCACATATATGAACTGAAGAAAGCATTATATGGATTAAAACAGGCTCCTAGAGCTTGTATGATAAATTACGAAATTATTTATTACAAGCAAACTTTGAAATTGAAAAATTAGATAATACGTTGTATATTAATAAAAATAACAAAGATATACAATTAGTACAAATATATGTTGATGACATAATCTTTGGGTCAACAAATGAAAAAATGAACAAAGAATTTTCAGATATTATGACCAAAGAATTTGAAATGAGCCATATGGGAGAATTATCGTTCTTTTTAGGTTTACAAATTCAATAACTAAAGAATGGAATATTTATTGATCAAGAAAAATATGCAAGAGATTTAATTAATAAGTACAATCTAACTACAAAAAATGGTAGACCAACACCTATGGCAACTAATATTGCTTTAAGTAAAGATGATACATCAAAAGATGTTGATCAAAGACTATACAGAGGAATGATAGGATCACTATTATATATAACTGCTACTAGACCAGATATAATGCAGTTTATGTCTCTGTGCAAGATATAAATCGCAACCTAAGGAAACTCATTTAACAGCCGTAAAACGTATTTTGAGATATGTAAAGCATACATCAGATTTTGGATTATTTTATCCTAAAAATAATTCATTCGAGTTAATTTCGTATTGTAACGCTGATTACGCAGGATGTAAATCTGATCAGAAAAGTACAAGTGGAACATGTCATTTTCTAGGACATTCCCTTGTATCTTGGTTTAGTAAGAAATAAAATACCGTATCTTTGTCAACTACTAAAGCAGAATATATATCTGCTGCTTTAGCATGTTCACAAGTAATTTATATGCAACAAACTTTAAACAATTTTGGTTTAAGTATCAGTAAATCACCTATATACTATGATAATACAAGCGCTATAAATATTTCTAAAAATGCTACTCATCATTCGAGAACTAAACATATTGATGTGCGATATCACTTTCTTAGAGATAATGTAAGTAAAGGAAAGTTTTCACTTGAATTTATAGAAACAGATAAACAAATAGCTGATATATTAACCAAACCATTAAATGAAGCAACATTCACTAAATTTAGAAGAGAATTAGGTATATGTTCATTAAGTGAATTAGAATAATTAAGTAATAATATATATATATATATATATATATAAATTAAAATAATGAATTTTAAAACAATACTATGTCGACATGAAATTTCTTCTATGTCGACATATAACTGAAATTTTTCTAAATTAATTCCCCCCAAAAGCTAGCTATTTCAACTATATAAATCTTTTAATTCAGCTTTTCTTCTTCATTTTGATTTTTCTTCTCTGTAAAAACTCTAAATTAAAAATTACAGTGGCTCTCATGAATCCATATACTCAAAACAACTCTGATCCATACGTTGGACCATCTGAGGGTCCATTTCAAAGATCTCCGCTTTCTAGAGTGATCAAAATCGAAGAAAAAAATGGAGTATTTATAGCAAACGGTGGCTGATATGCAATTACTTCAAATTAGACTAAGTCAAGAGCAAAACAGACAAGGAAAAGTAATGAGAGGTCTCTTAAAGTTTATAATGGATAATGAGACTAATCCGATTATAATTAATGATGATAATCAACCAATGAAAGAAGAGGATGAACTAGAAGAACTCGAAGAAGAACTACAAGAGGAAGAAGAATTGATGGAGGAAAAAGAACAACAAGAGACACAACTAACCATTACAGATGAAGATGATAACGTTTATTGTGTATGAGAAGTTCTATTTGACGAAAATGGGAATGTGATTGAAAAGAATGGAGAATTCTGTCTCCATTATCAAAATTGTCCAATTCACAAATCTCCCATTGTAAAATAATTAAGTGTCTAAGGATTCTCCAGATTTCGTTTTATTACGTTCTTATGCTATGTCGTATATGTATACACGTGATTGTTTAATAAAATTGTCATTTATGGTTAATATAGTTATAACCTTCTAAAACATAAACAAATATCAAATTAAGGTGGAGTATTTTTATTAGGGATAGTTACTTATGTTCTATTCAGGGAATTATACAATTTAGGGGGAGTATTTTTAGGGATATTACTTAGGTCCTACAGTTGTATACCTTAGGGGGAGTATCTACAGGATTTCTTTTTGATAATGCCAAAAAGGGAGAAATTACAAAATATAGGAATAGTTTATAGGAAACTTATAGACAGGGGAGTATAAGAAGAACATCATCAAACATGTATACAGGTATGATATTTTATAAACTTAGGTTGTCATCATCAAAAAGGGGGTGATTGTTGGAAAATGGAGTTTCTATGATAACAACCTTATTTCAATTATCGTTTACTACAAAATATATACTAAAACTTTTTGTATATAATATATATATATATGTAGGATTTATATACAGGAAATATTACAAGACTGTACAGTTATAAAGATGATAGAGATTCAAAGATCAGAGAAATTTCAAGACTCATAAGTAATCAAGATTTCAAGAGTTAAAGATTAGTATTGAAACGACCCAAACTCTCCCTTACGGGAAAGCCCGGATTGAGTTGAGAACACGATAAATCAGAACACAAACAGAAGAACATTTCATTGCTATTAATATAATTTACATCAGAGTACAAGAATATAACAGATTATGAGTAAATAATATACATTTAATAAATATCAGAGATTCAAGTACATTACATAGTAGTGAAAAAATAATACATAACACAACTGAAATAAATACACAGATACAGAGCTTTCCAAATATCGCTCTAGTTGCAAACCAGTATCCTATGAAAATAAATCTGCATAACCAAAACTACTAGCTGCCCGTATGTAAAATAGGGGCACCCAGAGTTAAGGTTAAAACAGTAAACTCCAGGTCAGTCATGCGACTGGCGTGAGAACTAAAACAATTATTAAAATTTACTTTAAAATAGAGTAAATCAAGGGATCACGCTGTATAACACGGAACGGGTTTCCTCCCAAGAATACCTGTGCATAAAACAAACAACGTAATGCTTTTTTTTGAAAAATGAAGCTATTATAAGACTCAGGTCCCATCACATAATGCAATATAACTCGGAGGATAGAGTTTTCCCTTATAATAGCCAAACATTCTTGGTGCGTTTAAAACAAATCATTTGATACTATAATAAGTGTATAGTGTCAAAAACAGCTTCAAATATAAATGTATCAATCATAGACGACATAGTATCCCATGCTACTATGTCGCCATATAGATTTACAAATAAACCAAAATGTAACGTATAGGAAATTGGATTTCCATCATGAGTTGAGGCAAGGGATGTACTCCTAATAGCTTCGACTTTAGCAAATGTATCTGGACTACACACTCTAGGAAACCCTTGGATCCTGCAGTGTCGGTCCTCCCTTACGTTTGAGGATTAATTATTTCTGAACACACGTTTCCCGGTCCTATAGGACCTATCCATCGGCTCCATAGTAACCAATATATCCGAGGCGCCTCGCTATCCATCATCCACAAAGGTAAAAAAAATATAAATGTCTGGGCTTCATACCATGACAACACCCATAGCTAGAAAGAAACGTCATGTTCTCACTGCATTCCTTATCCCGTTTTTGACTCATACCGAGGTGTGAGGCTCGCGAATTAATGCTATACACAAAGCTATGCCCTTTAAGGTCGTGCTTTGGTCATCAATCACATGACTCCGCTTTTCAATAGAAGCCTTGATCATTTGCATCTCAGCATGCCACACAGGGAATTCACGCTATGTGACTGATGTCTATCGATACATAACCTCTGAGCTCATATGTCTCAGAGAAGGGCGTTAAGAAAGAGAATAAATTCTCCACCGCCAAACAGATATATATTTAATAGAGATCAATCAACATAGAATAAAATCCAATGTCAGACACACATCCATTTACAAGTTCGTTCTGGATTTGAACAAAACCAGAGGCACCTTATTCCTCATCCCATATGTCCAATACAGGAGAGAGGTCCTCGCATATCCGGTCGATCTCCAAGCACGTCTGGACGATCACCACTTATTACCTTGTCTTTGGTGTACAGCCCAATCAAGACATCAGTAATCATACAAACGATGTGAAGACCTCCAATCTTCAACCACCATCTTCATCGTTGACTTATCTTCGAATCAGTTATTCAGAGTGGGTGTAAACCCGGCCTTTCCTAATAACTCGCTTACATAATAAACACGTGCTACATAATCACTAGGGGTGTAAATCGGTCGGACCGGACCGGACGGAGGCATGTTCAGTTTCTGTCCTAAAAAAAATCGGACCGAACACGGACCGGACCAAATTTTTTCTCGGACAAATTTCGTTGTCCTAATTCGTGTCCTAAATAAAATCGGTCGGACACGGACATGATCGGACTAGTCGGACTCGGTCGGACATGGCTATTTATATCACATTTTGTACATTTTACTAGATTTTCTCTCGAATTTCAAATAATTCGGACGAATTCGGACGAGTCCGGACCGGACATGATTTTTTCTCGTACAAATCTTGTTGTCCTAACTCGTGTCCTAAATGAAAATCGGACGGACTCGGACGGACGTATTTCGGTCACGGACACGAACGGACGTCGGACATTCGAACAAAATTTACAGCCCTAATAATCACAACATATGCCTCATTCCAATTCAGAATATCCTTTTATTTAAATATTCATATCCTTGGGGGAAAGGTTCTTATTAATTTTATCAAAGATAAATTCTTTAAATTTACTGTGAAAACCCGTAACTTCCCCCTAAAGGAAAGCGTCGGATAGTTCGAGAACAAGCCACAACAGAATGCATACAAAAGAACATTTCATTGTATATTACAACAATGCATCAGATTACAAGAATATACAGAGTATAAACAAATAAATATTACACAGAAATGTCAGAGATTTAAATTACATTTAAATACATCGCAGCGGAAAATAATACAATACACAACTAGAAGGAGATGTACGGATACAAAGCTTTCCGGATATCGTTCCAGCTGTAAACCAGGATCCTGTGAATATAAATCTGCAAAACCGAAACTACTAGCTGCCCGTGTCAAAATAAGGGCACCCAGAGTTTAGGTTAAAACAATAAACTCCAGGTCAGTCATGTGACTGGTGTGAGAACTAAAACATTTATTAATCTTTATTTTTAAATTTAGGTAAATCAAGGGACCACGCCGTATAACACGGAACGGGTTTCCTCCCAAGAATACCAGTGCATAAAACAAACAGCGCAATGCTAAATAAAGAAAAATGAAGCTGTTATAAGACCCAGGTCCCATCACACAATGCAACGCAGCCGAGGATAGGGTTTTCCCTTATAACAGCCAAAGAATGTTTGATACGTTTAAAACAAATCATTTGATACTATAATAAGTGCATAGTGTATAAAACAACTTCAAATCATAAGTATCAATCATAGGCGGCATGGGTACCATATATCATGTCGCCATACTAGTTCTACAATTAAAACCGCAAATGTCACGTATTTGGAAATTGGATTTCCGTCTATGAACCGAGGCAAAAGATAGTCCTCAACCGATTCGTGACTCTCTAGCCCGAGCCACAGGCAAGCGCGCAGGCAAGCCTTTAGATCGTCAGGGCCGGTCCACCGATGTGGATTATTATGCCTGAACACTACGTTTCCCCACCCTATGGGGTGTAAGTCTGGTCCGTCTGCCGACCAGAATGCATCGGCCGAAACCGATATAACCGAGGCGCCTCGCAACAGCAACAACCACATAAGTCAAACTCGTCAGGGCGTGTAAAACCACTGACGCCACTTCTAGCTAGAAAGAAACGCAAGTCCTCCCTGAGGTCCGTCTCCCGTTTTTGGTTCATACCGGGTGCGAAACTCGCGAAGTAAACGTTACACAAAGCTACGCCACAAAGGCCTTGCTTTGATCATCACCACAAGACTTTGCTTTTCAACAGAAGCCTCGATCAATTGCCACTTAGGCATGCCACACAGGCAATTCACTCCATGCGTTTGATATCCATCAATATATAACCCCTGAGCTCGTACGTCTCAGAGAAGGGCGTTAAGCAAGAGAATAAATTCTCCGCCGCCAAACAGATATATATTTAATAGAAATCAAACACACAGACTAAAATCCAATGTCAGACACACGGTCCATTTACAAGTCCGTTCTGGGGCTGAACGAAACTGGAGGCACCTAGTACCCCGCATATCCATCGATCTCCAAGTACGTCTGGACGATCACCAACTGTTTCCATCTTCTTGGGTGTACAGCCCAATCAAGATCATCAGTAATTACCCAAACGACGTGAAGACTTCCGGTCTTCGACCATCGTCTTCATCTTCGACTTATCGTCGTATCAGTTATTCAGAATGGGATAAACCCGGTCTTTCCGAATAACTCGCGTATATTTTAAATAAGTGTGACACAAACACAACATACGCCTCATTCCAATTCATCAGTCACTAATCGTAAATTAATCAAGGGAATAATTTCCCAAATATTAACCCCGAAGGCCGAAACCAACATCAGATCAATATCCAGAAAACCATTCTGCTTGGCTAACCGACAGTTAGTTTCTAAATTTCACATTCATAGGGAAAGGTTCCCATTAATTTTATCCAAGATAAATTCCTTGAATTTATTCTTTAATCTTCTTTTGAATTTCGATTCAACTAGACGGGATTAACGAACCTTACCGAAGTAATCATTGGTTTTAATTTCCCAATCCCAACCTATTCATCCCATGACGTAAAACTGGTGGTACTTCATATCTAACACCATGGTGTTATCGGTAAATTCAATTACCATTTCACGTTCAAATCTAATTAAAGATTTAACTATCGCCTGGAGTAAAACTGGTGATACTCCATTCTCGACCTTTTCAATCTAATTAAAGATTCATTAAAACTCCACTTAGTTTTAATCGTTAACTGGGTTAAAGAATCCGTGTCATTTAAAACACGGTTCACGATAAACCCAAAGTCACATTCATTAATTATCGGGTTAAAGAACGAGTGTTATTTAAAACACTGTTCACGATAAACCCAAAAATCAATATCAATTCAATCCCAATTAAATATTATTTAATTGGTACACTTCATTAAATCTAAATAAAAAGATTTAATCTTTTCTCAACTGGGTTCAAGAACAGTGTTAGTGAAGACACCATTCACGACAAACCCAAATCACATTTGATATTCAATATAAGGCTCTGAATAGAAAATATATCGGCTCATATTCAATATCAAATTCTACGATTAACAAATGTCGTATTGGAAATAACGATATAAATATATATCTTTCAAATTTCCATAACAACACCTGTATAATCACGAATTCCAACATCGAAATCTTCCGAAGACAATTTCGATTCAAATCCACTCCAATGCAATCATTGGAAATTCTGGTTATTTTTAAAACCCTTTTCAAATTCAATTTATTTATTTTAAAATAAATAGAATTATATTTCTAGTTCAAAACTAGTTCATTTCGATAAAAATCTATTTGTATCTTTTCAAATATGGAGTTTTTCATCCCAAATCTTCACAAATCATTTCTTATGATTTTACACAAATTATTACTATTTTTAATAATTTTATCAAGGCCTGTACAGTCGATTTCCATCAACGGCCATCGAACTGCACTTACAACGACCTTTTTCGAATTTGATTTGGATGTATCTCCAAATCCAACCGTTAGATTTCTAATTTCTAATATACGTTAGAAAGCTCTTTTCGATACGAACCCAACGGTTCCGGTTTTAGGAGAATCCGACGGTCGGATCTCCCGTAATGTCCGTTTGAAATAAATGGTCGAAATTCGCGAACTGCCGCGGCGCGGCGCGTTCTATTCAGGCCATTATATTATATATATAATATATATAATATATATTTCGTCGATTTCTATTTAAAACAAATTATATAAATAGTTTCTAAATTCGTTTAAAAAGCAATTTCAACTTCCATTTCAATTCAAATCAAAATTGAATTCTTCTTTATAAATTCGTTTTAAAATTCATTTCTATTCAATTCAAATTTCAATTCAATTTGAATTCATTTCAATTTGCTTTCAATTCAATTTGAATTCGTTTTCAATTCCTTTCGAAATCGTTTTCAATTCATTTCATTTCGAAATCGTTTTCAATTCATTTCATTTCGAAATCGTTTTCAATTCATTTCATTTCGAAATCGTTTTCAATTCATTTCATTTCGAAATCGTTTTCAATTCATTTCATTTCGAAATCGTTATATATTCAATTCATTTCGAAATCTTTATATATTCAATTCATTTCGAAATCGTTATATATTCAATTCATTTCGAAATCGTTATATATTCAATTCATTTCGAAATCTTATAAAATCGATATAAATATCGTTCACGTCGAAATGGCGTCAATCTAATCAACACGGCTTCATATATTCCTTTATTTTCAAATATTCTATTTCGAATATTTCTTTTTCAAAATAGTTGTTATTATCAAAATATTTCGTTCAACACATGACCAATCTCAATGGATGAGTACTGTCAACACATGAACCTGTATTTTATATTGATAAAGATGTAAATTTTATTACTAAAATATTTCGTTCAACACATGACCAATCTCAATGGATGAGTACTGTCAACACATGAACCTTTATTTTATATTGATAAAGATGTAAATTTTATTACTAAAATATTTCGTTCAACACATGACCAATCTCAATGGATGAGTACTGTCAACACATGAACCTTTATTTTATAATATTCTTTATTTTTCAAATTGGAATGAGGCCCAATCAATTACCATATAATGTTAATTATATGGATTTTCGTACATCACATGTATATAATAGCATTGAAAAATAATCAACCATCAACCAAAGTGCACTACACTGTATAAGCATCAAATATAGATATCTAACGCTTATAACAGCCTGTCAATCAATCGATCGACATATTTTATCAATCAGGATGAGTGAACTTCATATTTCATCCCAACACCCGTGTGGGGTTTCAAACAATCAAACACAGATTTTATTTGTGCAGTTGGGCGATGTGTAAAATTTATCGTCCCAATCAATATCAGTCAAATCAGTGTATATAAACAAATCGGCCGATTTGTTTATAAATATTTATTTATTCACTTTCACGTTAAAAATTATATTTTTAACGATAAAACATTTTATTCAACCTATGAATATTCTATTCGGTTCATTTATTCAATAAAATGATATTTTTATTTTTTTCTAACTTATTTTAGAAAATTTCGGCGGCATAACGACACAATACTAGAAACGGGACAAGGCCTAGCCTTATCCCCGGTCTAGTGAAGGCCCACGCCATTCACACATCAATCAAATTCACCAAACAACCAAACTTCAACCAAATCATCTAACTAATCTATGCAACCAAACAAACAAGTCCATGGTCTGTGGACGATTGTGTCGGGTGCTACTAAGCACCGTCTGCATCCTAGTATATATATATAACTAGAAAAAGAAATTGAAAGGTGAGAAATTCTCACAGATAGCTATCCAAACATCTTGACTCTTCTTTGATATAAATCTTCTTCGTTCTCGCCTTTTTGTTACCTTCGTTGTCCGCTTTCACTACCTATGTAAAAATCGAATTTTTTATTTGTTGATGTCTTTAAAATAAAAATCACATTTTTATTTATTCACCTTCAATTTAAAAATTATATTTTCACAATTGCTTCATAGCTTTTAAAAATTGAATTTTTACCTCGTTATACTTTATATAAAAATCAAAATTTTACTATGTTATACAATATATAAAAATCACATTTTTACTTCGATGTTAAATATATAAAAATCACATTTTTACTTCGATGTTAAATATATAAAAATCACATTTTTACTCCGAAGTTCAACATATAAAAATCGAATTTTTATTTCGAAGTTCAATATATAAAAATCATATTTTTATTCCGAAGTTCAACATATAAAAAATCAAATTTTTATTTCGAAGTTCAATATATAAAAATCATATTTTTAATTTCGAAGTTCAATATATAAAAATCACATTTTTAATTTCGAAGTTCAATATATAAAAAATCAAATTTTTATTTCGAAGTTCAATATATAAAAATCATATTTTTAATTTCGAAGTTCAATATATAAAAATCACATTTTTAATTTCGAAGTTCAATATATAAAAATCACATTTTTATTTCAAAATTCAATATATAAAAATCACATTTTTATTTCAAAAACCAATGCTCATTTTTTTTAGATTTTCAAAAACAATGATCTATATACAAAAATCCCAATTCTTTCTGTTCTATGTTTCTTTTTCAGTTTTAAAACAATTGATATACATATATAAAAATAAATAAATAAATAAAACAAAGAGAGGCTTACTGTGTTCGGATTTTCATGTGGCTCCACCATTAGGGTTGGAGTTCGCCATCGCCACCGACGTCGTGGAGGAGATCGGAGCCCGCCATCTTGGAGTCGCCAGCGTCGCCTACCTCCACCCGCTTTGCCTACGTGCCGCGCACCACTGGCAGTCGCCAGGCCCCGCTCGACGCCACCGTCAGCCCAGGAAATCGCCACCAAGGTCACGAGTTCGAGCTCGAGAATCGAGTTGTCCGCCCATCCGACTTCGATCCAGCCACCACGATTCTGAAGCCCTCGAAGGGCGCTGCGATTTTCGTTTTAAATTTTTTTCTTTTTTTTTCTCTGAATGCCGATTGAAAATAAAAAGGGGGGGAGGGCCAGCGGAATTTAAGGGGAGAAGAGAAGGATTATATTTTTTTTTATTTTAATTTGTAAAAAGTTGACTTTTACATACGACCCCTAAACGAGGTCCACCGCCTGTCGTCCATAGCGTTTTACCCCCATTCCGAAACCAATGGGATATGTATCGCAAGCTGTTTTGATCGTTACAATCAGTTTCCGTTAAATTTACATTTAAATCACTATATTGAATTTTAAACATACATTTCAAATTACCGGGGTCACATACCAACCAGAAAAATTCCAGAAAAATATTTTCTAGCTTCGTATTGACGATACGGTCCTAACAAAACTAGTTTCGTCGAATTCTGAGACCGTTAGAAAAATGGCCATTTTCCAGTCGATTAAAATCAACTGAAAGTGGTCAAACGCGTTTTCCTTTGCCACGCTCACATATTGAATCGAAAAAATATGAAATTTGGAATCTAGCAATAATTTGACATCACGAACCCAACAAAACTGGTTTCGTCGAAATCCGAGGTCGTTTGCAAAATATCCGTTTTTAAGGGCCTGAATTCCATAGCGATTATTCAGAATTTTCAACTGGACATATCTATTGATTCCCGCTATGAAAATTTGATTTGTCGGATCCGTTGGAAAGATATTATCAATTAGATCCTAATGTTTTTGGTTTCGCTAAAATCCGAATTGTTTTGCACCCGGTACGTTCAATTGAAGTTTGAAATCGAATTATCGAACTACCGCGCCATTTTCAATTCTATTTATAATTATATATAAATATTTATATATTCTAACGACGACGTATATAATATATACGTTCTAATTATATTCAAAATAAATTTTCGTCGATATTATTTAAAATAATTCATTTTAAATAATCAAAATTCGCTAAAATTGCCAAAATAAAAATTTTAAACTGGCCCAGATTTTCGGGTTGTTACAATCTTCCCCACTTAAAACTTTTCGTCCCCGAAAAGGAACAAAGTCGAAAGTGGTTTGATCATTCAACTCAACATTCGATCTGGCTTCCCTTCTCTAACTTTTCAGTTTCTGAGAATTTTCAAAATTTCAAAATTTTGGCTAACACCCTAAATTTTTGAAAAATTTCGCCATAACCTCCCCTGCACCGGGAGCATCGGGGAATTTCAAATAGCTTCCCCGGTCCTTCAGATCTCAAAAAGAAAAAGAAAAAGCCAAGCGGCTAGCCAATAGGCTCATAAAATCATCATCACCCAAACAAAACAGTAAATTTTGTAGTAAACATGTACCTATTTGTCGGGCAAACAAATTTTATTCTCTGGCTCTAGCCTCCTTGCTATGACCTGTTCAATATAAGTATATGTATATGCATGCATTTGCAACCAAATTTCAATACAATTCAATATTTGACTAAATTAGGCGTAATGGTTAAAAATTGTCAAACAAATAAACAAACCACACATCAATCAATTAGTGGATTAAAATTTCAAATTCATAATTTTACTACATATAAAGAAAATCATGTTTTTGATGCCAATTCACAATAAAGTGTTCTAGCTATATAAGTTTTGGTTCTCACACCAGCCTAATGGAAATATATAGAAATCAAACCTTCGAAACACGAACACAAATTCTGATGATGATATATCAGTCATCAAAATCATCTCCGGGTGTCTAGAATATGATCCTATATCTATCTAATATATTAAAATCTCGAATATACGTTCATGACGCATATATGCAAAATCTTTATATATTGGATTGCCCATATTCAAAATAAATAAATATTCAAATACGTGTAGAACGATAAACATTTTAAAACAAAATTGTTTTCATTTGAAAAATATACTCTTCACACTCGTTCTAGGATACTACTGATCCCATCTCTAACGAGTCATTCTAATTGGATATTACTAATCCAATATCTGATGAATTCTTTCGTATGGTTCTTATGTGTCTTGTTCTCGAGCTCTGTAAACCAAAGCTCTGATACCAACTGTGAAAACCCGTAACTTCCCCCTAAAGGAAAGCGTCGGATAGTTCGAGAACAAGCCACAACAGAATGCATACAAAAGAACATTTCATTGTATATTACAACAATGCATCAGATTACAAGAATATACAGAGTATAAACAAATAAATATTACACAGAAATGTCAGAGATTTAAATTACATTTAAATACATCGCAGCGGAAAATAATACAATACACAACTAGAAGGAGATGTACGGATACAAAGCTTTCCGGATATCGTTCCAGCTGTAAACCAGGATCCTGTGAATATAAATCTGCAAAACCGAAACTACTAGCTGCCCGTGTCAAAATAAGGGCACCCAGAGTTTAGGTTAAAACAATAAACTCCAGGTCAGTCATGTGACTGGTGTGAGAACTAAAACATTTATTAATCTTTATTTTTAAAGTTAGGTAAATCAAGGGACCACGCCGTATAACACGGAACGGGTTTCCTCCCAAGAATACCAGTGCATAAAACAAACAGCGCAATGCTAAATAAAGAAAAATGAAGCTGTTATAAGACCCAGGTCCCATCACACAATGCAACGCAGCCGAGGATAGGGTTTTCCCTTATAACAGCCAAAGAATGTTTGATACGTTTAAAACAAATCATTTGATACTATAATAAGTGCATAGTGTATAAAACAACTTCAAATCATAAGTATCAATCATAGGCGGCATGAGTACCATATATCATGTCGCCATACTAGTTCTACAATTAAAACCGCAAATGTCACGTATTTGGAAATTGGATTTCCGTCTATGAACCGAGGCAAAAGATAGTCCTCAACCGATTCGTGACTCTCTAGCCCGAGCCACAGGCAAGCGCGCAGGCAAGCCTTTAGATCGTCAGGGCCGGTCCACCGATGTGGATTATTATGCCTGAACACTACGTTTCCCCACCCTATGGGGTGTAAGTCTGGTCCGTCTGCCGACCAGAATGCATCGGCCGAAACCGATATAACCGAGGCGCCTCGCAACAGCAACAACCACATAAGTCAAACTCGTCAGGGCGTGTAAAACCACTGACGCCACTTCTAGCTAGAAAGAAACGCAAGTCCTCCCTGAGATCCGTCTCCCGTTTTTGGTTCATACCGGGTGCGAAACTCGCGAAGTAAACGTTACACAAAGCTACGCCACAAAGGCCTTGCTTTGATCATCACCACAAGACTTTGCTTTTCAACAGAAGCCTCGATCAATTGCCACTTAGGCATGCTACACAGGCAATTCACTCCATGCGTTTGATATCCATCAATATATAACCCCTGAGCTCGTACGTCTCAGAGAAGGGCGTTAAGCAAGAGAATAAATTCTCCGCCGCCAAACAGATATATTTTTAATAGAAATCAAACACACAGACTAAAATCCAATGTCAGACACACGGTCCATTTACAAGTCCGTTCTGGGGCTGAACGAAACCGGAGGCACCTAGTGCCCCGCATATCCATCGATCTCCAAGTACGTCTGGACGATCACCAACTGTTTCCATCTTCTTGGGTGTACATCCCAATCAAGATCATCAGTAATTACCCAAACGACGTGAAGACTTCCGGTCTTCGACCATCGTCTTCATCTTCGACTTATCGTCGTATCAGTTATTCAGAATGGGATAAACCCGGTCTTTCCGAATAACTCGCGTATATTTTAAATAAGTGTTACACAAACACAACATACGCCTCATTCTAATTCATCAGTCACTAATCGTAAATTAATCAAGAGAATAATTTCCCAAATATTAACCCCGAAGGCCGAAACCAACATCAGATCAATATCCAGAAAACCATTCTGCTTGGCTAACCGACAGTTAGTTTCTAAATTTCACATTCATAGGGAAAGGTTCCCATTAATTTTATCCAAGATAAATTCCTTGAATTTATTCTTTAATCTTCTTTTGAATTTCGATTCAACTAGTCGGGATTAACGAACCTTACCG
Organism: Allium sativum; assembly: GCA_030737875.1. Classification (NCBI taxonomy): domain Eukaryota; kingdom Viridiplantae; phylum Streptophyta; class Magnoliopsida; order Asparagales; family Amaryllidaceae; genus Allium; species Allium sativum. The sequence continues at coordinate 970,050,489 of CM060915.1, read as the reverse complement.
AAGTAATCATTGGTTTTAATTTCCCAATCCCAACCTATTCATCCCATGACGTAAAACTGGTGGTACTTCATATCTAACACCATGGTGTTATCGGTAAATTCAATTACCATTTCACGTTCAAATCTAATTAAAGATTTAACTATCGCCTGGAGTAAAACTGGTGATACTCCATTCTCGACCTTTTCAATCTAATTAAAGATTCATTAGAACTCCACTTAGTTTTAATCGTTAACTGGGTTAAAGAATCCGTGTCATTTAAAACACGGTTCACGATAAACCCAAAGTCACATTCATTAATTATCGGGTTAAAGAACGAGTGTTATTTAAAACACTGTTCACGATAAACCCAAAAATCAATATCAATTCAATCCCAATTAAATATTATTTAATTGGTACACTTCATTAAATCTAAATAAAAAGATTTAATCTTTTCTCAACTGGGTTCAAGAACAGTGTTAGTGAAGACACCATTCACGACAAACCCAAATCACATTTGATATTCAATATAAGGCTCTGAATAGAAAATATATCGGCTCATATTCAATATCAAATTCTACGATTAACAAATGTCGTATTGGAAATAACGATATAAATATATATCTTTCAAATTTCCATAACAACACCTGTATAATCACGAATTCCAACATCGAAATCTTCCGAAGACAATTTCGATTCAAATCCACTCCAATGCAATCATTGGAAATTCTGGTTATTTTTAAAACCCTTTTCAAATTCAATTTATTTATTTAAAAATAAATAGAATTATATTTCTAGTTCAAAACTAGTTCATTTCGATAAAAATCTATTTTTATCTTTTCAAATATGGAGTTTTTCATCCCAAATCTTCACAAATCATTTCTTATGATTTTACACAAATTATTACTATTTTTAATAATTTTATCAAGGCCTGTACAGTCGATTTCCATCAACGGCCATCGAACTGCACTTACAGCGACCTTTTTCGAATTTGATTTGGACGTATCTCCAAATCCAACCGTTAGATTTCTAATTTCTAATATTCGTTAGAAAGCTCTTTTCGATACGAACCCAACGGTTCCGGTTTTAGGAGAATCCGACGGTCGGATCTCCCGTAATGTCCGTTTGAAATAAATGGTCGAAATTCGCGAACTGCCGCGGCGCGGCGCGTTCTATTCAGGCCATTATATTATATATATAATATATATAATATATATTTCGTCGATTTCTATTTAAAACGAATTATATAAATAGTTTCTAAATTCGTTTAAAAAGCAATTTCAACTTCCATTTCAATTCAAATCAAAATTGAATTCTTCTTTATAAATTCGTTTTAAAATTCATTTCTATTCAATTCAAATTTCAATTCAATTTGAATTCATTTCAATTTGCTTTCAATTCAATTTGAATTCGTTTTCAATTCCTTTCGAAATCGTTTTCAATTCATTTCATTTCGAAATCGTTTTCAATTCATTTCATTTCGAAATCGTTTTCAATTCATTTCATTTCGAAATCGTTTTCAATTCATTTCATTTCGAAATCGTTTTCAATTCATTTCATTTCGAAATCGTTATATATTCAATTCATTTCGAAATCTTTATATATTCAATTCATTTCGAAATCGTTATATATTCAATTCATTTCGAAATTGTTATATATTCAATTCATTTCGAAATCTTATAAAATCGATATAAATATCGTTCACGTCGAAATGGCGTCAATCTAATCAACACGGCTTCATATATTCCTTTATTTTCAAATATTCTATTTCGAATATTTCTTTTTCAAAATAGTTGTTATTATCAAAATATTTCGTTCAACACATGACCAATCTCAATGGATGAGTACTGTCAACACATGAACCTGTATTTTATATTGATAAAGATGTAAATTTTATTACTAAAATATTTCGTTCAACACATGACCAATCTCAATGGATGAGTACTGTCAACACATGAACCTTTATTTTATATTGATAAAGATGTAAATTTTATTACTAAAATATTTCGTTCAACACATGACCAATCTCAATGGATGAGTACTGTCAACACATGAACCTTTATTTTATAATATTCTTTATTTTTCAAATTGGAATGAGGCCCAATCAATTACCATATAATGTTAATTATATGGATTTTCGTACATCACATGTATATAATAGCATTGAAAAATAATCAACCATCAACCAAAGTGCACTACACTGTATAAGCATCAAATATAGATATCTAACGCTTATAACAGCCTGTCAATCAATCGATCGACATATTTTATCAATCAGGATGAGTGAACTTCATATTTCATCCCAACACCCGTGTGGGGTTTCAAACAATCAAACACAGATTTTATTTGTGCAGTTGGGCGATGTGTAAAATTTATCGTCCCAATCAATATCAGTCAAATCAGTGTATATAAACAAATCGGCCGATTTGTTTATAAATATTTATTTATTCACTTTCACGTTAAAAATTATATTTTTAATGATAAAACATTTTATTCAACCTATGAATATTCTATTCGGTTCATTTATTCAATAAAATGATATTTTTATTTTTTTCTAACTTATTTTAGAAAATTTCGGCGGCATAACGGCACGATACTAGAAACCGGACAAGGCCTAGCCTTATCCCCGGTCTAGTGAAGGCCCACGCCATTCACACATCAATCAAATTCACCAAACAACCAAACTTCAACCAAATCATCTAACTAATCTATGCAACCAAACAAACAAGTCCATGGTCTGTGGACGATTGTGTCGGGTGCTACTAAGCACCGTCTGCATCCTAGTATATATATATAACTAGAAAAAGAAATTGAAAGGTGAGAAATTCTCACAGATAGCTATCCAAACATCTTGACTCTTCTTTGATATAAATCTTCTTCGTTCTCGCCTTTTTGTTACCTTCGTTGTCCGCTTTCACTACCTATGTAAAAATCGAATTTTTTATTTATTGATGTCTTTAAAATAAAAATCACATTTTTATTTATTCACCTTCAATTTAAAAATTATATTTTTACAATTGCTTCATAGCTTTTAAAAATTGAATTTTTACTTCGTTATACTTTATATAAAAATCAAATTTTTACTATGTTATACAATATATAAAAATCACATTTTTACTTCGATGTTAAATATATAAAAATCACATTTTTACTTCGATGTTAAATATATAAAAATCACATTTTTACTCCGAAGTTCAACATATAAAAATCGAATTTTTATTTCGAAGTTCAATATATAAAAATCATATTTTTATTCCGAAGTTCAACATATAAAAAATCAAATTTTTATTTCGAAGTTCAATATATAAAAATCATATTTTTAATTTCGAAGTTCAATATATAAAAATCACATTTTTAATTTCGAAGTTCAATATATAAAAAATCAAATTTTTATTTCGAAGTTCAATATATAAAAATCATATTTTTAATTTCGAAGTTCAATATATAAAAATCACATTTTTAATTTCGAAGTTCAATATATAAAAATCACATTTTTATTTCAAAATTCAATATATAAAAATCACATTTTTATTTCAAAAACCAATGCTCATTTTTTTTAGATTTTCAAAAACAATGATCTATATACAAAAATCCCAATTCTTTCTGTTCTATGTTTCTTTTTCAGTTTTAAAACAATTGATATACATATATAAAAATAAATAAATAAATAAAACAAAGAGAGGCTTACTGTGTTCGGATTTTCATGTGGCTCCACCATTAGGGTTGGAGTTCGCCATCGCCACCGACGTCGTGGAGGAGATCGGAGCCCGCCATCTTAGAGTCGCCAGCGTCGCCTACCTCCACCCGCTTCGCCTACGTGCCGCGCACCACTGGCAGTCGCCAGGCCCCGCTCGACGCCACCATCAGCCCAGGAAATCGCCACCAAGGTCACGAGTTCGAGCTCGAGAATCGAGTTGTCCGCCCATCCGACTTCGATCCAGCCACCACGATTCTGAAGCCCTCGAAGGGCGCTGCGATTTTCGTTTTAATTTTTTTTCTTTTTTTTTTCTCTGAATGCCGATTGAAAATAAAAAGGGGGGGGAGGGCCAGCGGAATTTAAGGGGAGAAGAGAAGGATTATATTTTTTTTATTTTAATTTGTAAAAAGTTGACTTTTACATACGACCCCTAAACGAGGTCCACCGCCTGTCGTCCATAGCGTTTTACCCCCATTCCGAAACCAATGGGATATGTATCGCAAGCTGTTTTGATCGTTACAATCAGTTTCCGTTAAATTTACATTTAAATCACTATATTGAATTTTAAACGTACATTTCAAATTACCAGGGTCACATACCAACCAGAAAAATTCCAGAAAAATATTTTCTAGCTTCGTATTGACGATACGGTCCTAACAAAACTAGTTTTGTCGAATTCTGAGACCGTTAGAAAAATGGCCATTTTCCAATCGATTAAAATCAACTGAAACTGGTCAAACGCGTTTTCCTTTGCCACGCTCACATATTGAATCGAAAAAATATGAAATTTGGAATCTAGCAATAATTTGACATCACGGACCCAACAAAACTGGTTTCGTCGAAATCCGAGGTCGTTTGCAAAATATCCATTTTTAAGGGCCTGAATTCCATAGCGACTATTCAGAATTTTCAACTGGACATATCTATTGATTCCCGCTATGAAAATTTGATTTGTCGGATCCGTTGGAAAGATATTATCAATTAGATCCTAATGTTTTTGGTTTCGCTAAAATCCGGATTGTTTTGCACCCGGTACGTTCAATTGAAGTTTGAAATCGAATTATCGAACTACCGCGCCATTTTCAATTCTATTTATAATTATATATAAATATTTATATATTCTAACGACGACGTATATAATATATACGTTCTAATTATATTCAAAATAAATTTTCGTCGATATTATTTAAAATAATTCATTTTAAATAATCAAAATTCGCTAAAATTGCCAAAATAAAAATTTTAAACTGGCCCAGATTTTCGGGTTGTTACATTTATTCTTTAATATTCCTTCGGATATCAATTCAAACCTAATTAAGATTTATCCAAACTAGTCGGGATTAGCGCACCTTAATGAAGTAATCATTTGTTTTATTTCCCAATCCAAACCTATTCATCCCATGGAGCAAAACTGGTAATACTCCATATCTAACACCACGATGTTATCGGTAAAATTAATTACCATTTCTCGTTCAAATCTAAATAAAGATTTAACTATCCCTTAGTGCAAAACTGGTGATACTCCAATCTCGATAATTTCCCAAATTTGATAATTTAAATTATCACATTTGCATTTCAATCTAATTAAAGTTTCATTAAAACTCCATTTGGTTTTAATCTTCCCAAAAATCAATATTAATGATTATTTGATTTTGGAAAATCAAACATGCTGCATCGACAATCTACACCGTACTATTGTTTTCTGTCTATATATAACCTCTAAGCTCGTACGTCTTAGAGAAGGGTGTTATGCAAGATAATAAATTCTCTGCCACCAAACAGATATATATTTGGTAGATATCAACCATACAGTTCGAAATACAATATTAGACATGTAATCCTATCTTTAACTGGGTTAAAGAAATAATGTCATTTAAAACACAGTTCACGATAAACCCAAATCACATTCCATTAATTATGGAATCTTCATGGAAAACAGATCAATATATAATCGATTTCAATTTCCGTATTCGACAAATAATATAAATGGAATAACAACAAAAACTTTTAAACTCCATATATATTAACAGTCTTCCTCCACAGAAGCTCACTTCGATTATTACAAAATCGAATTCCATTCTATTCCAATTTAATATATTAAACTAGAAAACTATACTTTGGAAAATTCCATTAAATCTTAGAATAAAGATTTATAAATTCCAAACCTTAACTTCACTATTAATCGGGTTAAAGAACAAGTGTTATTTAAAACAACATTCAAGATAAACCCAAAATCCAATTCTTAATTCAATTCCAATTAAATATTTATTAATTGGAAAATTTCTCTAAATCTTAATTTAAAGATTTATTCTTTTCTCAACTGGATTTAAGAACAGTGTTAATGAAGACACCATTCGCGACAAACCCAAAATCCAATTTGATATTAAATACACGGCTCTGAATAAAATTATATCGGCTTATATTCAATATCAAATTATGAAACCAACAAATATCGTATTGGAAATAACAATATAAAATATATCTTCCAAATTTCCATAACAATATATGTATAATTACAAAATCCAACATCGAAATATTCCGAAGATGATTTCTATTCAAATTCACTCCAGTTCATATATTGGAAATTCTGGTATATTAAAACCCATTCTCAATCCAATTTATTTATTTAAAAATAATTAGATTATAATTCTAGTTAATAACTAGTTCATTTCGATAAAAATATTTTTTTTATCTTTACAAACATGGAAATTTTCACCCCAGTTCTTTCCAAAACATTTATTATGATTTTACATAAATTATTAATATTTTTAATAATTTTATTAAGATCCTTTCAGTCGATTTCCATAAACGGTCATTGAATTGCACTTACAACGACCTTCTCCAAATTTGATTTGGACATAATTCCAAAACCAATCATTAGATTTAAAATCTCTTATATTCGTTGGAAAGCTCTTTTCGATACGAACCCAATGGTTTTGGTTTTAGGAGAATCCGTCGGTCAAATCTCCCGTAATGTCTGTTCGAAGTTATTGGTCGAAATTCGCGAACGGTTGTTGCGTGGCGCATTCTATTCAGGCCATTATATATATAATATATATATATATATATATTATATATATATTTCGTCGGTTTATGTGACGATCCCAAAACCCCGTGACACAGTGTTAAGGATAATCATTGGAATATAACACATCAATCATCATTAGCAGATCACAGATAATAGCATAAACATAAAATAGAATAATTTACACACATATGACAGCGGAATCATATAGATATCACCACATCAGAGAGCACAGTGCAGGATACAACTTTGTGCATAATAATACATAATCAGTCACCATCGCCAAAGGCGGAATCATACATAAAGAGTACACAAAATAAATATCAGTCTACATCGCCAATGGCGGAATCATAATACATATACTATAATGGCGGAAAGAGTCAAAGTCAGCACGGTGTAGTCGAGCCTCGCCATGAGCCAAAAGTGCACCAGATACCTGTAACTAGGCTGCCCGTGTGAAAATGAGGGCACCCGAGTTTGCAAGGTGAAACAAACTACGAGTCAGTCATGGGACTGGTATGAGAAATCTATTTAACTTATTAACAATAATAATAAGGCAAATCAAAGGACCATGCCACTTTCGCGGAACGGGTTTACCCCAATGAGTGCTAGTGCATGAAATAAAGTAAATGATTAAATCATCGCAATGCTTTTTATAAAATGAAGCCATTATAAGACTCAGGTCCCATCACACAATGCAACGCAAGCCGTAGGATAGAGTTTTACCTTATAATGGCCAAAAACGTATAAAACAAAAGTGTTTGATATTATTACTAGTGCATATATATTTCAAAAGCGATTTCAATCATAAATATCAATCCTAGACGGCATGGGTACCATATATCATGTCGCCATACTAGTAATACAATCACATTCACATATTTCGTATGGGAAATTGGATTCCTTCATGAGTCGAGGCAAGGGGCAAGCTCCTCTCCATTCGAGACACTTTAGCAAATGTCCTAGGATCGCACACAGCGGTCATTGGAATCGGCTGGGCCGGTCCTCTCTTACTTTTGAGGATTGGCAATTCCTGAACACACATTTCTCGGTCCTTACAGACCTATAATCGAGGCGCCTTGCATTCCAACAACCACACAGGTGAAAAGTATATATAATGTCAGGGCTGGTAGGTCACTGACACCACCTTAACTAGAAAGAAACGTCGTGCTCTCCCAGCAGTCCGTCTCCCGTTTTTGACTCATACCGGGGTATAAGGCTCGCGAATCCACGTTATACACAAAGCTACGTCACACAGACCATGCTTTGATCATCAACCACAAGACTTTGCTTTGCAACAGAAGCCTTGATCATATGCCACTTAGGCGTGCCACACAGGCAATCCACTCCATGCGACTGATTTCTATCAATACATAACCTCTGAGCTCGTAGGTCTCAGAGAAGGGCGTTAAGCAAGAGAATAAATTCTCCGCCGCCAAACAGATATATATTTAACAGAGATCAATCAACACAGAACAAAATCCAATGTCAGACACACAGTCCATTTACAAGTCCGTTCTGGGTTTGAACGAAACCGGAGGCACCAAATTCCTCGCATATCCGTACAATCAACAGTATGTTTGGACGGCTACTACTTCAGCTCCTTCACGGTAGCTACTCCAATCACGAGCATCAGTAGCGCCCATCCATCCAATGTGAAGATCGTCGGTCTTCAATCGTCTTCGACTTCTCAACGTCGATCGATTATTCGAAATGAGATGAACTCGGACTTTTCAAATAACCCACGTATATTTAGATTTTCAAATCAATTTATCACATGGTTGGACTATTCAACATTCACGTTTCAGTCCTTTAGTTATAATTTTCATGTTAAATACATTCAACCATCACATATCAAGCAAACACAACAAAATTGGTTTATTTCCACTCTATATCATCCATAGTATTTTATAACGATATATCGCCATTTTTATTTACTTAAAATGGCCATATTTAATTAAACGACGTTTTAGGTCGTGCCGATGCACTGGCGCTGTTTTTCACTAAATCTGTTTTACACATATCTGAAAATCTAACCGTTGGATTGTAACACCCCGTATTTTTTTAATATAATTAAAAATGAAATAAAATATATAAAAATATGCTTATGATGGGTAAATAATGGTGATGCATAAGAAGAATTAATTAATACATGGAAGAGAAGAAAAATTAGTTCGATAACAATGTATGTAACGGAAAAGATAGTAAAATAAGGATAATTAATTTAAGAATCAGGAATTAGGTAAAACAAACATCACCATTGCGTTCCTCCCGGAAAAATACGCGAAATAGAGTCCGAGTTTTCAAAAATCGGAGTCCGTATGACCAAGATATGGCCAAAACCAAAAATACGCGAAATAGAGTCCGAGTTTTCGAAAATCGGAGTCCGTATGACCAAGATATGGCCAAAATAAGATTTCAGCAGACTTTCTGGCAGACTGACCCAGGTCGACCATAGTGTCGACACTATAGTCAACCTGGCCCCCCCAGGTCGACTATAGTGTCGACCCCCCCTCTGTACAGGTCGACCTGGACGGCCTGGGGTGGCCCAGAACCCATTTTTGAGGCCCGGGATGAGTTTTGATGGACCGGATGGGTTTTAGGGTTAATCCGATGGCTGAAATGAATTGCTACACCTATAAAATAACACATAGACCTATCCTAACTCACACAAATCATTCTTACACCTAAATGCTGCTGGAATCTCTCTTGAGCCATGGCCGCCGTCTCCAAATTAAAGCTTAAGCGTTCAAACTCAAATCAAATCAAAGATCAATGCTTCTACAACAAATTCAAGGGGATAGATCAATGACACTGCAACTTTCTAAGACAAATTCACTTCTTAATTCATTAGTCGTTCTCTGTAAGTGCTAGTTATTTTCAGATCCAAATATTTAATTTTAATATGGGCATGAAATAAAGTGGAATTGGATCTAAGTATGTTTATCGATTCAGATCTAATCCTGTTGCTTTTTGAATCTTTAGTTTTGAGACTTGTCTACCTTTATTCTCATGACAAGTTTGTGATTTATTCAGAAGTTTCCTTGATTCGTAATGATGTTATCATCAAGTTGTAATCTTTATGCCTATTGTGATGTTGTTTTCTCTCTGATTTATTTATTACGCAAATTTCTACCTTCCCCTATTTATTTTCTTTTGATGAACCTTGGTCAACTTCGGACCTTGGTCTAAAATCGCGATTCGCATACGAGATGTATACGGGGGAATAATGGGATTATTGCCTATAAGAATATGATTAATAATTGGCAACATGAAATTGGATGTTATCATTTTATTTGCAAGTTTGGGGTAGATCTGTAAATTTTGGTATAATCCTGTTATGATAAAATTTGCATAAATATTATATACATGGAATTCGACACCTATTGGATCTATGTAATGTAACATGAAATTTGGTATATATAACATGTATTTAATTTGGCATGTAAAATAAAATTATGAGTTTTGGAGCCTATGTAAATTAAATCAAAAGACTGGGCTTATGTTAATTAGGCATGTGTAGACTTGGAAATTTGAGCATGAAAGCAATTGTAAACTTTATAATTGGCATAAACATGTATTATGAACTTGGGCAACTGGCACGTATTGAAATAAAAAGATTATAGTTTGGGATAACTACATCATGAATCATCGGATTTGGGTTTATTGGGTATAAAACTTGATACATGTAATTTTGGCTAGATCTTGACATATGTAAAAAGGCATGAAACTTGGTATATATGTAAACTGACCAGAATTGGGTACATATATTAGTTGGCATGTATTATCCTTAAAAGAGGGATAAATATAAATTGAGATAAGTTGCCTTTAATGGCCTAAGATAAATTGTGGTAAAATTGGTATGATTTTGCATACATTAATTGATGGACATAATTGAGTCAATTATGGACATCGTTAAATTAGGAATAAATTGATAATTTGAATAGGGGAAATAAATTCAAATTGGGGTAAAAGATTATAAGTAATAATCAATGCTTAGGACACGAGGTTGGACTCATTTGTGACGTAAACCTGCCCGGAACCGCCCGATGAATCCAGTAGTCACAAATGTCAGCCCAATGTGAGAGGTCCTTGGCCCAAATTAAAAGCGTAACAGTTGTAAAGACACGAGGTTAGACTCTTTTATGGTGTAAGACTGCCCGGACCCGCCCGGCAAATCCAGCTGCCATAAATGTCAGTCTAATGTGAGAGGTCTTTATAAGGTTACGACCTTAATGAATTAAGAAATACTTAAACAGATAAACATGTGGTGGGACATGGGGGTTAAGTGGGTGACATGTGGGTGACATGTGGAAACACGAATAGTAATACTTACCAACGTAACATGGTAATTAGACCAGTGGGTAGGGTTAAGTAAATAAGAACACTTGACCAATATGATATAAATGGGTGGGTTAAGTAATATGATTAGGTTAATCTGGACACTTAACCAATTTAATATGTTGACTATGGGAGTGGGTAAGGTTAAGCAAATGTTTAACCATTATAACATGATTAAACTGGACTAGAGAGTGAGGTTAAGTTAATGAGAACACTTAACTAATAATGGGTTAATTAGACAAGTGGTTGCGGTTAAGTAGTTACACTTAACCAACATAACAGGACAAGCGGGTGGGTTAAGTTAACTTGAATAAGTTGATAACACTTAACCATTATAATATGACTAGTGGATGGGGTTAAGTTAACATGCACTTATCCAACCTGATGTGATGCGTGGTAGGGTTAAGTAACACATGGGGTTAAGTCAACAAGAAAATTCTTAACCAATGTAACCAGGTAGACGAACGGGGTTAAGTTAATAAACCACACTTAACCAATCAAACATAATAAGCGAGAAAGGTTAAGATAACTAAGGTAAACACTTAACCATGGTAACATAACGAGTAGAAGGGTTAAGTACATATCGGGTTGGTGGGTAATATTAGTAAATATAGGCTCACATACACTTAACCATTAAATACACATGCTTGAATCAGTAGCGGGGTTAAGTACATATCGGGTTGGTGGGTAATATCAGAGAATATAGGCCCACAGACTTAACCATTAAATACACATCAGTAGCGGGGTTAAGTACACATCAGGGTTGGTGGGTAATATCAGAGAATATAGGCCCACAGACTTAACCATTAGAAAAACCTAGTAACGGGGACCCATTTCAGCAGTAACCCACATTAGGTATCAATGGAACCCTGAGCTAGGCAGGGTGGGGCACGATTACTGGGCTGATTATAAGAGGTCAAATTAGCGGTGGTTGGTGCAGCAGTGCAGGTTCTAACGGAGTGCGGGCGTGCACACACTTCAGCGCAGAAAATTTAGCCACTGGGCATCAGTAGGTATAAAGCTGTGCATCTTGATTGTTTCAGGGTTGCCACCATGGGACTTGATACACCCCATGGTGGGACCAGCACAGGTATCTACAAGTAGGGGGCCGCGTGACACAAACGAGAACTAGGTCAAGTAGGGAGCCGATCGATAAGGTAGTAAGGGTGCATCGAATATATTCATGGCCATTGGGGTGATCGAGGTGGAATCCTCATAATCGATGTACACCTGAAGGCTACCATAATTGCGGGGATTGGGATCACGTTGTAATTATTATATAACACGGGCTACTAGTTGGGACACTAGTAGGGGGTACGGATCCTTGTTACACAGGACACTTGTAGGAATACAGATCATTCCATGTAAGACACTTATGAGGATGCTAGTTAGGTGGTGCAGAGCAAATAGATATTGTTTTAATGGTAAAGCTTAGAAACCTTGCGATGTTTTCTTGATAGAAACCATGCGGTGGGATACTTGATAGGAATTATAGGATGTTATATTTGTTTCATCGTGCCCGAAGTTTATCTTGTTACCTTAGTTTATCTTATTATTATAGTCTATCTTGTTATCTTAGTTTATCTTGCCTGCCTTGTCATCATGATTATGTTTACTTTCAGTTTATTCATGCCATGTTATCTTTATCTATTTTATGCTGAAAGTCACTAGGACTTACTCAGTCTTTATGACTGACCCGTTTTGTTTCGCCTCTTTTTCTTCTGTTTCCCCACCCAGGTTCACAGGGTGGGAATACAGCTTAGTTCGGATCTTACCAAGCTCCAAGGCTCTTTCATGTATGGCTTGGATTTCTCTTGGCTATGGCTTGCTTTGCTTTATTGGAGAATACTGCAGTTTGTTTTTATGCTTCTTTGTTTTTGAGCAAGACAGATATTTTAACTATGAAATTGGGTATTGGAAGTTGATGGGATTTTCTTGTAAACATTTATATTTAATAAATGATTTGAAGTACTTCCACTTTATTTTCCGTTATTTTATATATGTCTGTCTTATATTATTTCTGTTCCAGTACCCATAATACTCCATTGAAGTTAAGGCATTCCCTTTGTGAGTGACCTTAACAGATGTGGGGTGTTACATTTGGTATTAGAGCAGAAGGTTACCAGACTGGGCAAAAGTTTTCAAAAACCTTCTGAAATTGTTTTCAAAACATTTACAAAGAAGCAAATTTTCAAGAAAATTTTGTTTTGATTAAAAGGCGTATTCCCCAAAGCCATATGCTCTATCCTTTGATTCTCTCTTGAAATCTCTTCTCTCTCTTTTCACCATAGTTTCGTAGGCATCCAACACATGTTGAAGGGCAAAGGAGTGCCCAACCTCCATCTGTAGCCGCAGTAGTTCCATCTGCGTCTAATCTTATTTCAACTTGGGTAGAGGTGCTGTGCGTTGGAGGTAGCTTCGAGAGACTTGTTAACAAACTATACAAGGACAGTAAGAACAAGAAACTAGTTGTTATAGTTTAATCCACGAAGGAGGAAAAGGGTGAGAGGAAAGAGGCCAAAGTGAAAGAATAGTAAAACCCATGATAAGAGAGAGTATCTTTAGTGAGAAGGGACATGTAGTTAATTGTTGTAGGACAAGGGCAAGGGACAAGATCGTCGAGAGGGAAATTGAATGCTCTCACTACTAGTGTACCTAAGAGAGTGGTAACGTTTCTGTTAAAAGTTTATCTTTTCCTTTCTATCATCCCACTAGAACTTTGTTTTTGTACATCGCATCCTTTTAATTCTGCTTCGAAAGTTGAGTCTCTGCACCTTAGTACTAGCATGGTAGAGGATCCCATTTTTTTCTTCTTTTCTCAAATCCTGTTGGGGAAATCGGCTCATTTATTCATGACTTGTTTGGATTTGAGAATGTCTATGCTAAGTGTTGAGTCTAGAAGTAATGTTTATGTTTTGGGCTATGGGTTGATTCTAGCGATGGAGTGGTTATCCAGTAAGGGTGACCTTCTCGGTTTTGAAAAGAGGGTAGTTAGACTCTTGACTTGCCTCGGTAATACCCTCGAAGTCGCATGTAACCTTTAGGGTTCTATCATGATTTGTTTCCTAGAATCTCTTGACACATTTATTGGTAATTTGTAATCCGCTCGAGTAGTGTTCGCCACTAAGGCGGATGGGTCATTTCGCTTATGCATGAGTTGTAGAGAATCACCTTAGTAAGTACATTTGGCAACATGGTTGGCATTTATTTCCAAGAGATAGTTCTTCTGCGTGGAATACCTGATAGTAAGTGGACGAGATCCAAGATTCACTAGTGAATTTTTGAGAGCTTGCATGAAACCATGAGTACGCCGTTATGTTTGAGCCGAGTATACTAGAAGTAGAGTAAGTGAAAGAGGAACGAGAGGCAATAGTGAAATAGGTTTCAACTCATATTTTGGAAACAAGAATTAAGAAGCTACGAAATTGTGAAGTTAAAGACGGACAAAGCACAATGGAGTTAAGCTCAAGGAAATGCGACTTAGAAGATTGAAGACTAGATTCGTGCATCATATCTCTTCTTAAGAGTATATCCTTGATCCCTCTCTTTCTGTAGAGCTTACTTGCATGCTATCTTTTGTGTATATCCTCTCGGTCCTATTCTCAATCCTATTTCTATTGCGAACCTCATAGGGAGTATGACTCGTCTGTTAGTAATATATGTTGGGGCTTGAGGATGTCCGTCGGTTGGACTAAACTTTTTGGGTTTTATAGGATAAGGGTTGGTCTTAGGAATAGATTCCCTTATGACCTAAAAGGAGTCCATCATGCTTAGTTTCCTAGAATCATATATAATGGTTGGGTTGAATAATTCTTTGGGCGTCAGTCTAATGTTGATTTCGGTCTTCGGGGCTGATGCTTAGAGAGTTCTTCTCCTAATCAATATATATGTGGCATAGATTTCCAGTTTTGACATTGCCTAATGGGCACAAAGTTTTTACTTGCTTCTATCATTCGACTTTATCTTTAGATAGGAACATTTGGGTGTAAACATGTGTTTGAGACATGTTATGATTGATGGTTGCAAGTGGCTGCAAGTGGTTGCTAGTGGTTGCTCGTGGACGCATTTACACACATTAGGCACTAGATCGGCTCAATCACCTTTCATACTGCATATGCATTTGTGTTTACACATGTTTGTGGATGAAATTGAATGTGTTATCATGTGAATGTTGCATATGGATGGATGTTTGTGCACACATATAGTGTTTATGTGACTAGGACTATTTGCATACATGTTGGACTTATGGCACTAAACATATTTTGCATTTAGAAGATCAATCAGGCCTGATCATTTGCATTAGACAAGGAACATATACACACACTTCTTGCATATGTTCATACAGCATTAGAAATCTCTTAAGGACAATGAATGCCTGTGATTGATGATTGAGTAGATGGATGGTAGGACACATTCTTCTTAACTTGAAGATTTCGAGGACGAAATCCTTTAAGGAGGGGAGAATGTAACACCCCGTATTTTTTAAATATAATTAAAAATGAAATAAAATATATAAAAATATGCTTATGATGGGTAAATAATGGTGATGCATAAGAAGAATTAATTAATACATGGAAGAGAAGAAAAATTAGTTCGATAACGATGTATGTAACGGAAAAGATAGTAAAATAAGTATAATTAATTTAAGAATCAGGAATTAGGTAAAATGGACATCACCATTGCGTTCCTCTCGGAAAAATACGCGAAATAGAGTCCGTGTTTTCGAAAATCGGAGTCCGTATGACCAAGATATGGCCAAAACCAAAAATACGCGAAATAGAGTCCGAGTTTTCAAAAATCGGAGTCCGTATGACCAAGATATGGCCAAAACAAGATTTCAGCAGACTATCTGGCAGACTGACCCAGGTCGACCATAGTGTCGACACTATAGTCGACCTGCCCCCCCCAGGTCGACTATAGTGTCGACCCCCCCTCTGTACAGGTCGACCTGGTCGGCCTGGGGTGGCCCAGAACCCATTTTTGAGACTCGGGATGAGTTTTGATGGTCCGGATGGGTTTTAGGGTTAATCCGATGGCTGAAATGAATTGCTACACCTATAAAATAACACATAGACCTAGCCTAACTCACACAAATCATTCTTACACCTAAATGCTGCTGGAATCTCTCTTGAGCCATGGCCGCCGTCTCCAAATTAAAGCTTAAGCGTTCAAACTCAAATCAAATCAAAGATCAATGCTTCTACAACAAATTCTAGGGGATAGATCAATGACACTGCAACTTTCTAAGACAAATTCACTTCTTAATTCATTAGCCGTTCTCTGTAAGTGCTAGTTATTTTTAGATCCAAATATTTAATTTTAATATGGGCATGAAATAAAGTGGAATTGGATCTAAGTATGTTTATCGATTCAGATCTAATCCTGTTGCTTTTTGAATCTTTAGTTTTGAGACTTGTCTACCTTTATTCTCATGACAAGTTTGTGATTTATTCAGCAGTTTCCTTGATTCGTAATGATGTTATCATCAAGTTGTAATCTTTATGCCTATCATGATGTTGTTTTCTCTCTGATCTATTTATTATGCAAATTTCTACCTTCCCCTATTTATTTTCTTTTGATGAACCTTGGTCAACTTCGGACCTTGGCCTAAAATCGTGATTCGCATACGAGATGTATACGAGGGAATAATGGGATTATTGCCTATAAGAATATGATTAATAATTGGCAACATGAAATTGGATGTTATCATTTTATTTGCAAGTTTGGGGTAGATCTGTAAATTTTGGTGTAATCCTGTTATGATAAAATTTGCATAAATATTATATACATGGAATTCGACACCAATTGGATCTATGTAATGTAACATGAAATTTGGTATATATAACATGTATGTAATTTGGCATGTAAAATAAAATTATGAGTTTTGGAGCCTATGTAAATTAAATCAAAAGATTGGGCTTATGTTAATTAGGCATGTGTAGACTTGGAAATTTGAGCATGAAAGCGATTGTAAACTTTATAATTTGCATAAACATGTATTATGAACTTGGGCAACTGGCATGTATTGAAATAAAAAGATTATAGTTTGGGATAACTGCATCATGAATCATCGGATTTGGGTTTATTGGGTATGAAACTTGATACATGTAATTTTGGCTAGATCTTGACATATGTAAAAAGGCATGAAACTTGGTATATATGTAAACTGACTAGAATTGGGTACATATATTAGTTGGCATGTAATATCCTTAAAAGAGGGATAAATATAAATTGAGATAAGTTGCCTTTAATGGCCTAAGATAAATTGTGGTAAAATTGGTATGATTTTGCATACCATTAATTGATGGACATAATTGAGTCAATTATGGACATCGTTAAATTAGGAATAAATTGATAATTTGAATAGGGGAAATGAATTCAAATTAGGGTAAAAGATTATAAGTAATAATCAATGCTTAGGACATGAGGTTGGACTCATTTGTGACGTCAACCTGCCCGGAACCGCCCGGCGAATCCAGTAGTCACAAATGTCAGCCCAATGTGAGAGGTCCTAGACCCAAATTAAAAGCGTAACAGTTGTAAAGACACGAGGTTAGACTCTTTTATGGTGTAAGACTGCCCGGACCCGCCCGGCAAATCCAGCTGCCATAAATGTCAGTCTAATGTGAGAGGTCTTTATAAGGTTACGGCCTTAATGAATTAAGAAATACTTAACCAGATAAACATGTGGGTGACATGTGGAAACACGAACAGTAATACTTACCAACGTAACATGGTAATTAGATCAGTGGGTAGGGTTAAGTAAATAAGAACACTTAACCAATATGATATAAATGGGTGGGTTAAGTAATATGATTAGGTTAATCTGGACACTTAACCAATTTAATATGTTGACTATGGGAGTGGGTAAGGTTAAGCAAATGTTTAACCATTATAACATGATTAAACTGGACTAGAGAGTGAGGTTAAGTTAATGAGAACACTTAACTAATAATGGGTTAATTAGACAACTGGTTGCGGTTAAATAGTAACACTTAACCAACATAACAGGACAAGCGGGTGGGTTAAGTTAACTTGAATAAGTTGATAACACTTAACCATTATAATATGACTAGTGGATGGGGTTAAGTTAACATGCACTTATCCAACCTGATGTGATGCGTGGTAGGGTTAAGTAACACATGGGGTCAAGTCAACAAGAAAATTCTTAACCAATGTAACCAGATAGACGAACGGGGTTAAGTTAATAAACCACACTTAACCAATCAAACATAATAAGCGAGAAAGGTTAAGATAACTAAGGTAAACACTTAACCATGGTAACATAACGAGTAGAAGGGTTAAGTACATATCGGGTTGGTGGGTAATATTAGTAAATATAGGCTCACATACACTTAACCATTAAATACACATGCTTGAATCAGTAGCGGGGTTAAGTACATATCGGGTTGGTGGGTAATATCAGAGAATATAGGCCCACAGACTTAACCATTAAATACACATCAGTAGCGGGGTTAAGTACACATCAGGGTTGGTGGGTAATATCAGAGAATATAGGCCCACAGACTTAACCATTAGAAAAACCTAGTAACGGGGACCCATTTCAGCAGTAAACCACATTAGGTATCAACGGAACCCTGAGCTAGGCAGGGTGGGGCACGATTACTGGGCTGATTATAAGAGGTCAAATTAGCGGTGGTTGGTGCAGCAGTGCAGGTTCTAACGGAGTGCGGGCGTGCACACACTTCGGCGCAGAAAATTTAGCCACTGGGCATCAGTAGGTATAAAGCTGTGCATCTTGATTGTGTCAGGGTTGCCACCATGGGACTTGATACACCCCATGGTGGGACCAGCACAGGTATCTACAAGTAGGGGGCCGCGTGACACAAATGAGAACTAGGTCAAGTAGGGAGCCGATCGATAAGGTAGTAAGGGTGCATCGAATATATTCATGGCCATTGGGGCGATCGAGGTGGAATCCTCATAATCGATGTACACCTGAAGGCTACCATAATTGCGGGGATTGGGATCACGTTGTAATTATTATATAACACGGGCTACTAGTTGGGACACTAGTAGGGGGTACGGATCCTTGTTACACAGGACACTAGTTGGGACACTAGTAGGAATACGGATCATTCCATGTAAGACACTTATGAGGATGCTAGTTAGGTGGTGCAGAGCAAATAGATATCGTTTTAATGGTAAAGCTTAGAAACCTTGCGATGTTATTCTTGATAGAAACCATGCGGTGGGATACTTGATAGGAATTATAGGATGTTATACTTGTTTCATCGTGCCCGAAGTTTATCTTGTTACCTTAGTTTATCTTGTTATCATAGTCTATCTTGTTATCTTAGTTTATCTTGCCTGTCTTGTCATCATGCTTATGTTTACTTTTAGTTTATTCATGCCATGTTATCTTTATCTATTTTTATGCTGAAAGTCACTAGGACTTACTCAGTCTTTATGACTGACCCGTTTTGTTTCGCCTCTTTTTCTTCTGTTTCCCCCCTCCTAGGTTCACCGGGTGGGAATACAGCTTAGTTCGGATCTTACCAAGCTCCAAGTCTCTTTCATGTATGGCTTGGATTTCTCTTGGCTATGGCTTGCTTTGCTTTATTGGGGAATACTGCAGTTTGTTTTTATGCTTCTTTTTTTTTTGAGCAAGACAGATATTTTAACTATGAAATTGGGTATTGGAAGTTGATGGGCTTTTCTTGTAAACGTTTATATTTAATAAATGATTTGAAGTACTTCCACTTTATTTTCCGCTGTTTTATATATGTCTGTCTTGTAATATATCTGTTCCAGTACCCATAATACTCCATTGAAGTTAAGGCATTCCCTTTGTTAGTGACCTTAGCAGATGTGGGGTGTTACATGGATCTTCACAAATTTTATGTCATTAGAAAGATCATTTCAAAACGAATCCAATGGTTTCAGTTTTGGGAAAATCCGACTGTCGAATCTTCCACACTAGCCATTTGAAGTTACGATTTAAATTTACGAACTGCAGCGTCGTTATTCGATTTAATTTAATTATATATACATATATATAATCGTTTCTGGCGCTGTTTTTCTTTAGATTTGAATTAAACATTCCAGACAATCCAACCGTCGGATCTCTACAAAGTTGCTGCCGCTGGAAAGATATTTCCAAGGAGAACCCAACGGTTGCGGTTTCGGGAAAATCCAATGGTCGGATTTCCCACACTAGTCGTTTGAAATCACGGTTTCAAAACACGAACTGCACGGCCACGTTTCGTTTTAATTTTATTTATATTTATATATTTATATAAATATAGTTCATTCAAAAATTCCTATATCGTTTTCACTTCAAATATTTCACTAACGCCTTTTAAATTTTGGAAAATTCGCCATAACCTCCTTTGTATGGGAGGGGCTGGGAAAATTCCCAAATAGCCACACGGGCGTCTCATGTCAAAAAGAAAAAGAAAAAGCCAAGCGGCTAGCCAACAGGCTCATAAAATCATCACCCAAACAAAACAGTAAACGTGTACCTATTTGTCGGGCACAAAATTTTATTCCTCTTCTCTAGCCTCTTTGCTATAACCTGTTCAATAAATATGCATGTACATATATGCAATTTTTATCACTTATCAATTTCCATTCAACTTCATATTTGATTCACTTTGGTTTAAAAACACCATTCATTCTAATGTTGCATTCATAGGCAAAAATCATATCATTAGCTAATTAATGAATATTTCAACTCATGCATATTTATTTGAACAAGTGGCTATTTTTAACACTTCACATTTCAAAGATGATAATTTTGGAGAACTAAAATATATTTCTACACATGACTATTTTATTTAGTTCCTATGCATGTTAAAAATAATATTTCTTTAACAAATATTTATTTCAACGCTCGCATATCTTTAGCATATCACATATATGATAAAAATGATATTTTTATCATTTAAAATATTTATTCAACACATGAATGTTTTTAACACTTCATAGTTTCAATAAAAATGTAATTTTTATTGTTCAATCTTTTTATTCAACACATGAAATTTTCCAATACACTCTCTTCTCAACACATGAGCAACTCCACACATGGATATTTTATATATGTTGTTCATATAAGAAAGATGAAATTTTTATTGTTGAAACTATTTATATATAAGGCGAATATTTTACATACTTCATATATAATATAAAAATGCGATTTTTATTATTTAAATACTTCATTCGTTCACACATGAATTTAATTTTCACATAACACCTCTCAACACATGAGCATTTCCATAGATGGGTATAGTTTCAACACATGACTTTAATTTCAACGCATGAAGATAATTTCAATATATGAAAATAATCCTAACACATGAATATTATTCAAAATTTCGGCAGCATAACGGCAGGGTAGTTAAAACCGGCACCGTCCCTAGTACAGCTCCTCGCTCTACCTTAAAACCTCGCAGTTTTTGACAATGGGGATTCATGCATCTAATTCGCACGCAGGCGGCATGTTTTATTTTATTTCCACAATTATTTCCAATTCATTTCAATCACCAATGGGTATTTTTCAACCACAACCAATCAATATCAACCACAAGCAATTATTCAACCATTCACATTTTCATCCAATATTTCACACCAATTCACAACAATAAATATCGTCCATGGTTTGTGGACGAGGGGAGTATATATATATATATATTATTTCTATATTTCACTTGCATTTCAACACATATATCAGTTATACTATGCATGTATAATTCATACTTCGCTTATATAGCTTACACATCGCATGTACACGAGATATACAACACGTGTGTAATTTATATTTCGCTTATATAATTTGTACACGACATTTTCCATTCAAATTCATTTAATTTAGATTTCTCACATTGGTTTTCGGAGTGCTAAAAATAGTAGATGACTCAGAAAAATCCGCGGTCTCCTCTATGTGGTAGAGAGCTTCCTTGCGGTCCCGATGTTTCCTGTTTCATCGAATTTCGTCAACACACCATAAAGAAATGATTTTTCAAAGTTCAAACATAAAAAAGAACTCACCTTTATCGATGGTTCAAAACTAGGTTTGCAGTTTTCGCGAAAACCGAGGCACGATGGGATGATCAGAGGTGATGACGTGGAAGAGGGAGGAGAGGGGAGTCGGCGCAGGGTGGTTTTAGGTGGTTTGGTGGTCGGTGGCGCACGTGGCGGCGGTGGGAAGCGTTCGACTTTGGGTCGACAAAACTGGCGATGGAGGAGGCGATAGGGGTCAAGCTTGGGTCGGATTGGAAGAGGGGAGAGAGGCGCGTCGACTGGTGGTGGTGGCGCAGGCTGAAATCGCCTGTGGCGGCGGAGAATTGGGGGAGAAGCGGCGAACGATATCAATTGTCGGTGGAGAGAGAAAAAAGAGGGTTCTGATGTTTTTTTTTAAAATAATGAAAGGAATATTCTGATTGGCCCATAGTTTTAATAAATTTTTAAATAGTGTTTCTCCACACGGACACCAATTCAAACCCAACGACTGTCGTCCCTAGCTAATTACCCCCATCCCGGACACAATGGGATATGTTTCGTTGGCCAATTCGACTGTTACAGTTAGTTATTCTTCAAATTAAAGTATAAAACATTTAATTTTAACTTTGAACGTACATTTCAATTTGCCAGGGCCACAAACTGATTCGAAAAATTCCAGAAAAATAAATCTAGCTATGTTTTGATGCTACGGTCCCAACAAAACTAGTTCCGTCGAATTTTGAGACCGTTTGAAAAATGCCCATTTTCTGGTCAATCCAATTTAACAGAAATTGACCAAACACATTTTCTTTTTCCACGCTCACATACTAGCTTCAAAAATTATGAAATTTGAAACCTAGCAATAGTTTGACATCCCGGACCCAACAAAAGTGGTTTCGTGAAATTCCGAGGTCGTTTGCAAAATATCAAATTTCCAGGGCTATATATTCTATATAGCGACCTTTCTGAAAATTCATTCGGCCATAACTTTTGATTCCCGTTACGAAACTTTGATTTTTCAGATTCGTTAGAAAGGTATTGATAAACAGATTTAAATATTTTTTGATTCACTAAAATCCGTTATATTTTCCATCCTGCACAGTCATTCAAAGTTTGAATTCAAAATTTTAAACTGACTCACTATTTCTAATTCACTATTTTATTGAAATATTCTATTTCAATTGTTCAAATTCCTTTGAAATGATCAATTTAAAAATTTTAAATTGGCTCGTATTTTCCGGGTTGTTACAGTTTCCATTAAAACGTATTTTATAAATCGTTTACAAATTCGTTTTAAAAACGATTCCAACTGCATTTTCAATTTTAAATCAAAATTGAATACTCCTTATCATTATAATATTTAAATTATAATTTTCAAAATATCATATTTGAAATCATTTCCTTTTCGATATTCATTTTAAATGAATTTCGATATTCATTTTAAATGAATTTCGATATTCATTTTAAATGAATAAAATCGATATAAATATCATTCGCGTTAAAATGGCGCAAATCTAGTCAACACGGCTTCTTATATTTCAATATTTTCGTGTCCATCCAAAATCGAACATTAAAATCAAATTTTAATCCTTTATTGAATATTATTTTAAAATATTCCTTATTTGAAAATATTCATTATTTTAAAATATTCCATATTTTCCAAATTGAAATCAGACACAGTCAATTACCATATAATGTTATTTATATGGATTTCATACATTATATGTATACAACAACAATGATAAACAATCAACCATCATCCAGAGTGCGTTACATAACTGCATAAGCATTAAATATTAATAATTAATACTCACAACAGTCTGTTAACCGATCAATTGACATACAACTAAAAAATTGGGATTATTGTATGTCAAATATCGTCCCAATGCCCGTGTGGGGTTTCAACCAACAAATATTGAATATTATTGTGTAGTTCGGCGATGTGTAAAATTATCGTCCCAATCAATATCAGTTAAATGGGTGTACATAAACAAATTGTCCGATTTGTATATGAATATTTATTTTATTCATATACACGTCAAAAATTATATTTTTAAAAAATGAAATATTTTATTCAACACATGAATATTTTATACGGTTCATTTATACAATAAAAATGATTTTTTTTATCGTTCAAACATATTTTAGAAAATTTTGGCAGTATAATGGCGCGATACTAGAACCGGAATAAGGTTTAGCCTTATCCCTCGCCTAATACCGGCTCGCGCCATACACATATCCATTCCAATCAATTCAATTCACATCCCAAACCAA
The DNA here is from genome assembly GCA_030737875.1 of Allium sativum. Classification (NCBI taxonomy): domain Eukaryota; kingdom Viridiplantae; phylum Streptophyta; class Magnoliopsida; order Asparagales; family Amaryllidaceae; genus Allium; species Allium sativum. The sequence continues at coordinate 970,026,214 of CM060915.1, read as the reverse complement.
ATTCAAAAAAAATAAATCAATCAAAACAAACAATCAAACATCCATGGTTTCAATCAAAGGTGTCGGGTGCTATTAAGCACCGTCTGCATCCTAGTGTATATTTAACTGTAAACAAAATTAGAGTGAGAAGTTCTCACGTTGGGTTCCACTCCGTCGTGTGTTTCTAATGTTCTGATTCGCTATTCTGATTCCAGACTTTGCAAACAAGCTTTAATCTTCATTCCATCTTGAATTCTAGCGTAAGCGCGCCATTCTGGACAACTTTCACCTAATGTACTTTTTCCCGAAAACGCTCTAATTCGCTAGAATTCGTGAAATTACATAAATTGGACAGCAAATTTTAAAAGTGTTTTCTGAACAACTACGCAATCCAAAATATGACTCCCATATACTCAAATCAAATAGGAGAGCGTGCTCTTCGACTTTGACAGTGTGGAGTTTTGGCCAGAAGTGCTTGGTTTGAGAGATATGGGCAAAACAAGGTCTGGGCTGTTTATGGAAAAACACGAAAATTTAAAAATTGGATTATTAATTGGTGGAGGGGTCTATGGGTGGTCTGAGGTGGCGGGGAGGTGCGGCGTGAGGTCTGGAGGTGGCTGGGGGGTTGCAGCCAGAAGGTGTTGGGCGGTGGTGGCTGGATTGGGTGGCTATGGGTTTGGGGCACGAATTGGAAGCGGAGAACGAAGGAGGAGGCTGGAGGAAGGAGATCAGAGGTCGGGGGTAGGGTTTCGCGGTGGCGGCAGCCACCAAGAGGGGAGCGACGGTGGCGGAGGGTCCAAGGGTGGTGGCGATTTCTGGTTTGGGGAGTAACGGGGCATGAGGGTTTAGGGATTAGAGAGAAGGAGGGTGGGTTATTCATATATTTTATTTTATTACATTTAATTTCTAAAAAGTTAAATGTCCATTTGAACTCCAATTCAAACCCAACGACTATCACCGCTAGCTAATTACCTCCATTTCAAACACAACAGGATATGTTTCGTAACCTAATTCGGCTGTTTCGATCAGTTTTCACTTAAATTAAAATATAAATTAATATAACATTCAAAATTGCTTTCAACGTACAATTTAATTTACCGGGGCCACATACTGACTCCAAAAATTCCCAAAAAATAAATCTAGCTATGTTTTGATGATACGATCCTAACAAAACTAATTTCGTCGAATTTGGAGACCGTTTGAAGACCATTTTCCAGTCGATTAAATTCAAACTGAATTGACCAAACACGTTTAAATTTACCACGCTCACATGTTAATTCCAAAAATCATGAAAATTAAAATCTAGCATTAATTTGATATTCTAGATTAAAAAAAAGTGGTTTTGTCGAAAACGGAAGTTGTTTGCAAAATCGTTATTTTTAAGGGCTATAGATTATATAAAATATATATATAATTTCTACAACGACTATTCTGAAATTTAAACTGGCCATAACTTTTTACTCCCGTTATGAAATCTGATTTTTTTCACATTCGCTAGAAAGATATAATTAAACAGATTCAAATATTTCTGTTTTTGCTGAAATCCGATTTATTTTGAATCCTGTACATTCATTTGAATTTGAAATCGAATTTTCAAGCTACAGCGCCATTTCTGACTCGTTTTATAATTGAAAGAAATTTATTCGTTCTAACTCCAATTAAAATAAATTTTTAGCCATTATTATTTAAAATAAATCATTTTAAATATTCAAAATTCATTAAAATTGCGAAAATAAAAATTTTAAATTGGTTGTGAAATTTCGAGTTGTTACAAATATATTTATAGAGTCTAGATTTTGCAAGACTCTAAATAGCACTCCAGGTTCAATTTCAAATTCTAATTTTCAAATTCCGATTTTCAATTCTATCCTCAATCCTCTCCTTTTTGTTTTTCTATGTATCCTCAATTCTCTCTATTTTGTTTTTTCTATTTTGTTTCTATTTTTATTCTTCTTGGTTTTTCAAACTTAAGCTTTTTAAATACTTTATATTTATACTTTATATAGTTTAAAACCTTATAATTTTATAAATATATTTATTCAGTTTAAAAGTATGTTTTCATATGATTTTATATCATATAATATTAATTTATAACACTAGAATTTTACTCAAGAATTGCTAGAATTAGTATCAAAATACTTGAAAAATGTTTTGAAAATTAAGAATACACATGAGTATGTCGACATAGCAAAAAGTGTATGTCGACATATAACTGCTATTTTTTCTAATTTTGAAGTGAAGTGTCTTTTCACTTTTTGAAATGCTTCAGAATCGTTGCAACCCTTCATACTCTCTGAAAAGAGGTTAAAACCGAATTTTTTAACATATCTTCTTCTCTAACTTTATACTCTTTCATCCCGCCATTATTCTTAATCATTTTTATGATTCTTACACTTATACTCCGCCGAATTCACTTCTGTTTTGATCAAACTTCTTCTCTCTACACTCTCTACTCTATACTCTATGAATCAAGTGCTACTGAAGAGTTACAAGGCTGTTTTGTAATTGCTTGGGTTGAATAAACCTTGTTTGTAAGTCAAAGAGGAATCGGTGTATCCTTGTAGCCGTGAAATCAAGGAATAGTAGTCAGTATGCCCTTGTTGAGCCGTGAAATCAAGGGATAGGAGTCGATGTCTTCTTGTTGAGCCGTGAAATAAAGGAGATTATATTTGATTATTGGAAATAGTACTAAAACTCTGCACAATCCAGAGTTGTGCGGGACAGGACGTAGGACTGATCCGAACCAGTATAAAATCCGTTGTGTTCTTTCTTTTTTCTGCATTTTTATTTCTGTTTATTGCATCTATGCTTGAATCTGTGTCTATATTGTGTTTGTGGTGTTTGATTCATTTCATAATTCTCTTTATTTTTAATTTTTGTTTAAATTCTTACAAACACTATTTACCCCCCTTCTAGTGTTTGCTTTGCCTGAACGATCCATTCTGCAGTCCCTAACATACCTCACGTTAAAGTTGGCCTATGGAATACAATTTGGGCATATGTCTGATCAACATATATGATAAATCCTATACGTAATAGATAGATATAGAGTCACACTTTAGTCGCCTGAAAATGATTCTGGTGATGACAGCAGCATTATCGATATCTATTTTCGGGTTTCGGAAGTGGGATATACATACATACATACATACATACATACATATATATATATATATATATATATATATATATATAGCCAATCATAACGTCGAGCGAACACTTGAAATTATTTTGAAATGTTTGCAAATATTTTAGCCTTTGATTTATATATATTTCAAACTATATATATATATATATATATATATATATATATATACGATAATAGATACGAACCATTGGTTTAAATATATTAATTATTTAACTACTATTTCTCTGCCTCGTTCCTTTTTTAGGACGAAAAGTTTTGAGTAGGGGAGATTGTAACAACCCACAATTTTTAATGATTTAAATTCGAATTTAAATCGAATTTTTATTTTGAAAATATTGTATAGTTTTTCGTAGTGAAAATTTGAAATTTGAAATACGTTCAGTGAGATGTAGCAACTATGAATTTTTTTTTAGAAAATTTGAATGTTTGTCGGTTGCGTAATTTTTAGTGCGAAGCTATGCAAATCAGTTCAAATTTTAGCGATTTTAATATCTCTCTGAAACCAGTTCAGACAAACATGAAAAATATTCTATTCATTGTTACGAATCTAACGGCGAAATTCTTTTCGTGAAAATCGGTCATTTTCACCACCGTTTTCCTATCTGCATTTTACATTTAAGGGGGTCCGTAATGTGTTTTTGAATGGAGCATCCTGACACTGCAAACTATATACTGTAGTGTACATCTTGTCGCACTGATAACCACAGTCTATTCGTTAGTACGTTTCAGTAATCGATTCGCGACAAAATTGTGAAAAGGCTTGCACGGTTCCTTTTTGAAACAGAGCCATATGAGCTCGACATGTCCCTATTCGGATCCTTGATATTTTTCTAATCATTTTTGGTATTCAAAACCCGTCTTTTTATTTTGCTAAACTATCCGTTTATTTTTTTATTCAAGGGATTTTAGTATAGTGTATATAAGGCATGCATGCATGTTTTATCCTAACCCATGCATGACTCCTATTTAATTCCTTGCCACTTCATATTCTTGCTCCTTCCCTCTCCAGACTTCCCATACGTTACTTTATTTATCCAAAACAATGCCATTTATATTTCCAAAGCCACGTCCCTTCTTTTATTCCATTTTCTATGTTTATATGATCTGCCAATATGGAAAGTTAACCGTTACATTCCTTTTTCAATTGCAATAAACTATTCCATTTTCAAATTTTCGGAGCAATAATTTGGTTGAATAGTTTTCGTATGGTATAATAATAATAATAATAATAATAATAATAATAAAGAAATTTGTTTATTCCCAAGAAGTGTTCAAACTGTTGTTCGTTTCCAATGCTGAATTTAAAACCGCTTCTCTTTTCTACTTCGTGGAAACAAAAAGTGAATGTTCCCATTTCCTTTAAAAAGTTGTTTCTCTTCTTATATTCTTCTGCCCATTCTCCTTATCCATTTTTTTAGTATCATGCACCCCTTCCCTGATGCTTATCTTTTCCCAATCGTGCCTAGCTCCTCCAACCTTGACCCGAACAGTCCGAACCCCATGCTGCCAACCCTAATAGCCGAGCCTACCCTTTGTACCTGATTTCCCATTTCCCTGTTCTACCCAATCAGCCGCCGAGTCCTAAAGCCGCCGCGATGGCTGCTGACCCGGATTCCTATTGCCAAGCTCCTCCTACCACCTTTCCAATCCAAACGACCAACTTCCAACGAGTGTGAGTGGGGTGTTTATGTTATTCATGCGTTTATATAATTTGTCTATGATTGTGTGTATGGGTTGCGTTAGGGTGTGTGATTGTCTGTATGTAGATCCTGTGCGTGTGTATATTTATGGGTGTATTTATATATTTTGCATGGGTGTTGAGTTATGCATGTGTGCTCGCATGCATGAGTTTTGTGTCTTCTTTTATGCATGTATGTGTGGTATTATTCATATGTCTGTACATATTTAGTGTTTATATAATTATTTATGTATATGTAAATATATTCTTGTATATAGTTTTTGTGTGTGCATTAATTATGATCTGTGTGCATGCTTGAGTCATGATTTGTGTTGATATTTTGGGTATGGTTTTTTTTTTCATTTCTTCTTCTCTATAAAAAAACATTTTGTATATATATTTATGAAAGGGTTTTGCGGTGTGCTTGTGTATGTTTGTATGTGCGTTCTATTTTATTTTGCGTGGGTAAGAGAGTTTGTTGTTGTGATTTTAGCTATCTGTTGTGTGTTTTATAATATGCTAAGTTCCTATTCGAAAAAAATATAATATTTTTTTGTAAAGATTTGTCAGGTGTAACACCCCACATCCGTTAAGGTCACTCGCAAAGGGAATGCCTTAACTTCAATGGAGCATTATGGGTACTGGAACAGAAATATTACAAGATAGACATACATATAACTGCGGAAAGTAAAGTAGAAGTACTTCAAATCATTTATTAAATAGAATTGTTTACAATAAAGCCCATTAACTTCCAATACCCAAATACATAGCTAAAATATCTGTCTTGCTCAAAAACAAAGAAGCATAAAAATAAATTATAGTATTCCCCACTAAAGCAAAGCAAGCCACAGCCAAGAGCAATCCAAGCCTTCATGAAAGAGCCTTCGAGCTTGGTAAGATCCGAACTAAGCTGTATTCCCACCCTGTGAACCTGGGGGGAGGGGAAACGGAAGAAAAAGGGGTGAAACAAAATGGGTCAGCATAAAAACAGGTAAAGATAATATGGCATGAATAAACTGAAAGTAAACATAAGCATGATGACAAAATAAGTTACAGGCACGATAAATCAATTATAACATCGCAAGGTTTCTGAGCTTCACCATTAAAATGATATCTATTTGCTCTGCACCACCTAACTAGTGTCCCAACTAGTAATCTGTATAAAATGATCATATGATAACGTGTTCCCAATCCCCGAAATTGTGGTTGTTTTCAGGTGTACATCTATTATTTATTACCTAGATCCAATCTATGGTTTACTATCGAGCGCTTCCTAGATTCAACCAAGGTTTTCGCGATCTAGGTCCAACTAGGGTTTATGCTACTTATTGAACGCTTCTCGGATTTAGGGTTTATGCCACCTAGGTCCAACCTAGGGATTATGCTACCTATTGAACGCTTCTCGGATTTAGGGTTTATGCCACCTAGGTCCAACCTAGGGATTATGCTACCTATTGAACGCTTCTCGAATTTAGGGTTTATGCCACCTAGGTCCAACCTAGGGATTATGCTACCTATGTGTGTCAATCGGCCCCTAATGATTGTAGATACCTATGCTAGTCCCACCATGGGGTGCATCAAGACCCATGGTGGCGGCCCGACACAATTCTAGAATACATAAGTTATACTACTGGTGCCCCAGTGCCCTGTTTGTCTGCCCCGGAGTGTGTGCACGCCCGCACCCCGTTAGAACACACACTGTGCACCCACCGCCGTCCGTTTTTGACCGCTTACAATCAGCCCAGTATTCGTGCCCTACCCTGCCTAGTTTCAGGGTACCATGATACCTAATTGGGTTACTGCTGAAATGGGTCCTTGTTACTACGGTTTCCCACTGGTTAAGTTTGTGGGCCTATATATACAGATATTACCCACCTTTCTGTGGTGTACTTAACCCACCGATTCAAGCATGCTTATTAATGGTTAAGTTTGTGGGCCTATATTTACTAATATTACCCACCAACCCGATATGTACTTAACCCTCTACGTCCATCACGTTAAGTTAGTTAAGTGTTTTCTCTTGTTTTACTTAACCCTACCACACATCATGTTATATCGGTTAAGTGTTATTCTTTGTGTTACTTAACCCTACCGCAAGCCTTGTTATACTGGCTAAGTGTTCTCCCTTGTGTTAACTTAACCCCACCGCATGTCATGTCATATTGGTTAAGTGTACGTTGACTTAGCCCACCTACTTATCACGTTGTGACGATTACGTGTTACCCTCTGTTGTTACTTAACCTTACCACGCATCACGTTATATTGGTTAAGTGCATGTTAACTTAACCCCATCCACTAGTCATATTATAATGGTTAAGTGTTACCCTCGTGTCTTTACTTAACCCTACCACGCATCAGGTTATATCGATTGGTTGTTATCAAACCATTCAAGTTAAACCAACCCAACCGCTAGTCATGTTATAATGGTTAAGTGTCATTAGCCTAGTCATATTACTTAACCCACCCATTGGTTAACATGTTATGCTGGTTAAGCGTTCTTAGTTTTAACTTATTCATTAAAGCACCAACCACTCACACTAGACAGATATTGTTGCGATTACTGGACAGTCGGTCGATTCCGGGCAGGTTTACACCGCAACTCAGTCTAACCTCGGGTGCTTATTGGGCTCAATGCTTTAACCTCACACATTGGATAGGTATGGTTGTGATTACTGGACAGCCGGGCGGGTCCGGGCAGGTTTACATCACAACTCAATCCAACCTCGGGTTAAGCATTTCATATTTTCTAAATTTACATATTTGTTCTTTATATGTAAATGTGCTAACAATTTAATGTTAGGGCCCATTTTCCGAGTTCATAATTCACGTTTTTGCCCCAAAATGTATTCCCAAATTATTGTCATAATTCACTATAAAGTTATGCCAAGTTATAGCCTTTTATTTACAATACATGCCAGCTACCCAAAACCCAACTTAGGCGCGTTCATATTAAATTTTCTCCAAGTCATAAATTATCATATATGTTTCTATTCCAAATTTTACATAATTAACATATGCCCAAGTTCTAGATTACATGTCAGTTTTACATATGCCCAACTCATACCAAATTTACATATGTTCAATTCATGCTGTTTTACATGTATGCCAATTTTATGCCATTTTACCCATATCAAGTTCTAGCCAAAATTACATGTATTAAGTTTTATACCCAATAAACCCAAATCATGATTCATGATGCAGTTATCCCAAACTATAATCTTTTTATTACAATACATGTCAGTTGCCCTAGTTCATAATACATGTTTATGCCAATTATCAAGTTTACAATCGCTTTCATGTTCAAATTCTTAATTCTACATATGCCTAAATAACATAAGCCCAATCTTTTGATTTAAGCTTACATAGTCCCAGACTCGTGATTTGATTTACATGCTAATTCATTTATGCCCACTTCATGCCAAATTATTTACATGTTATATATACCAAATCTCATGTTACATTAGATAGATCCTATTTGTGCCAAATTCCATGTATATAATATTTATGAAAAAAATTCATAACAAGATTATACCAAAATTTACAGATCACGCCCAAACTTGCAAATACAATGATAATATCCAATTTCATGTTGCCAATTATTACTCCATATTCATATAGGCAATAATCCCATAATTCCCCCGTATACATATCGTACGCAAATCGCGATTTTAGGCCAAGGTCTGAAATTGACCAAGGTTCTTGAAAATAAATTAAATTGGGGGAGATAGAAATTGAATAAAAATGAGATCAGAGGAAAACATCATCATAGGCTTAAATATTACAACCTTATGATAACGTCATTACGAATCAAGAAAACTGCTGAATAGATCATAAACTTGTCATGTGCATAAAGATAGACAAGTCCCAAAACACAAGATTCAAGGAGCAATAGAAATAGATCAGAATCGATAAACATACTTAAATCCAATTCCACTTTATTCCATGTCCACATCATAATTAAATATTTAGATCTGAAAATAATTAGAACTTACTGAGCATGGCAAATGAATTAAGAACTAAAATTGTCGTAGAACGTTGCAGAGACATTGATTTATCTTCCTGAATTGTTGTAGAGTTGCTGTAGAAGCTTTAATCTCTAGTTTGAATTTAGTTTGGAGGTTAAGAGAAAAGTTTAGAGAGCGGCGGCCATGATCAAGAGGAAGTCCAGCAGCATTTTGGTGTCATATGAATTATTGTATGAATTAGGTTAGGCCTTAGGATGTTTATATAGGTGTAGGAACTAGTTTAGGCCCTAGGATAAACCCTAGAATTGATCTAAACCATCCAAATTCGTCACATGCCCGAAAACAGACTCAGCCAGCCAACCAGACCGAACCAGGTTCGGACTCAGAAATGAGGGAGGGGGGTCGACACTATGGTCGACCTGGTCTTGGGAGGTCGACACTATGGTCGACACTAGGGTTGACCTGGTCTGGGGAGGTCGACACTATGGTCGACCCTAGGGTCGACCTGGGTCTGGGCTGTTTAAATTTTCCTGGAACTTCCGAAGGCAATAACTCCTTCATCCGGACTCCGATTTTCGAAAACTCAGACTCTATTCCACGCAGAATTTCGAGACAAACGCAAAGGCACGGCCCGTTTCCCATGATTCTTATTTTAAGATTTAATTCTTCCTTGATTTATGATTTTAATATATTATTAAAATTCGGGTTGTTACATTCTCCCCTCCTTAAAGGATTTCAGCTCCGAAATCTTCAAGTTAGGAAGAGTGTGTCCTACCATCCATCATCCATCTACTCAAAACATCATATCCACAAGCAATTATTATCCTTAAAAATATTTCTAATGCTATATGAACATATGCAGAAAGTGTGTGTATATGTTCCTTATCTAATGCAAATGATCAGGCCTGATTGATCTTCTAGATGCAAAATATGTTTAGTGCCATGAGTCCAACATGTATGCAAATAGCCCTAATCACATAAACACTATATGTGTGCACAAACATCCATCCATATGCAACATCCACATGATAACACATTCAATTTCATCCATCAACAAATATAAACACTCATGCATATGCAGTATGAAAGGTGACGGAGCCGATCTAGTGTCTAATGTGCGTGTATATGCATCCACGAGCAACCACTAGCAACCGCTTGCAACCATCAATCATAACATGTCTCAAACACATGTTTACACCCAATTGTTCCTACCTAAAGATATAGTCGAACGATAGAAGCAAGTAAAAACTTGTGCCCCTTAGGCAATGTCAAAACTGGAAATCTATGTCACATATACTGATTAGGAGAGGAACTCCCTAAGCACTAGCCCGAAGACCGAAATCAACATCAGGCTGACACCCAAAGAATAACTCAACCCAACGGACACCCTCAAGCCCCAACATGTATTACTAACAGATAATTCATAATCCCTATGGGGTTTGCAACAGAAATAGGATTGAGAATAGGACCGAGAGGATATACTTAAAAGATAGCATGCATGTAAGCTCTACAGGAAAAGAGGGATCAAGGATATACTCTTATAAAGAGATATAATGTGCGTATCTAGCCTTCAATCTTCTAAGCCGCATTTCCTTGAGCTTAACTCCGTTGTGCTTTGGTCGTTTTTTAACTTCACAATTTCGTAGCTTCTTAATTCTTGTTTCCAAAATATGAGTTGGAACTCATTTCACTATCGCCTCTCGTTCCATTTTCATTTATTCTTTTTCAAGTATACTCGGCCCAAACATAACTGCGTACTCATGGTTTCATGCAAGCTCTCCAAAATTCACTAGTGAATCTTGGATCTCATTCACTTACTAGAAGGTATTCCACATAAATGAATTATCTCTTGAAAATAAACAAATGCCAACCATGTTGCCAAGTGTACTTACTAAGGTGATTTTCTATAACTCATGCATAAGCGAAATGAACCATCCGCCTTAGCGGCGAACATTACTCGAGCGGATTGATAAATGTATCAAGAGATTCTAGGTGACAAAGCATGGCAAAACCCTAAGGGTTACACTAGACTTCGAGGGTATTACCGAGGCAAGTCAAGAGTCTAACTACCCTCTTTTCATACTCGATAATGGTATCATTTCCGGATAACCACTCCATCCCTAGAAACAACCCATAGCCCAAAAACATAAGCATTACTTCTAAACTCAACACTTAGCATAGACATTCTCAAAAACAAGTCATGAATAAATGAGCCGATTCCCCAACAGGATTTGAGACAAAAATGGGATCCTCTACTATGCTAGTACTAAGGTGCAGAGACTCAACTATCGAAGCAGAATTAAAAGGATGCGAAAAAACAAAGTTCTAACGAGATGATAGAAAAGAAAAGCTAAGCCTTTAACAGAAACGTTACCACCTCTATTTGGTATGCTAGTAGTGAGAGCATACCATTGCCCTCTCAATGATCTTGTTCTTTGCCCTTGTCCTTGTCCTATAATACTTAATTACATGTCCCTTTTTACCATACTAAAGATATTCTCTCTCGTCATGGGTTTTTATTATTCTTTCACTTGGCCTCTTTCCTTTCACCTTTTTCCTCTTCGTGGGTTAAGCCATATCAACAAGTTTCTCATCCTTAGACTTGTGTTCTTTATCCTCATTCCTACTATCCTTGTATAGCTTGTTGAAAAGTTTCTCGAAAGCTACTTCCATCGCATGACAACCCTACAAAGCTTGAAATAAGATTAGTCGCAAGTAAAACTACTGCGGCTACAGATGGAGGTTGGACACTACTTTGCCCTCCGACATGTGTCGCATGCCTACAAACTATGGTGAAAAAGAAAGAGAGAAGAGACTCAAGGAGGGAATAAAAAGATAGTGCATATGGCTTTGGGGAATATGCATTTCGTAAAACAAAACTTTTCTTTAGAAAAATGCTTCTTTTTAAATGTTTTGAAAATAATTTCAGAAGGTTTTTAAAAGCTTTTGCCCGACCTGGTAACCTTCTGCTCTGATACCAAATGTAACACCCCACATCTGTTAAGGTCACTCACAAAGGGAATGCCTTAACTTCAATGGAGCATTATGGGTACTGGAACAAAAATATTACAAGACAGACATATATATAACAGCGGAAAGTAAAGTAGAAGTACTTCAAATCATTTATTAAATAGAATTGTTTACAATAAAAGCCCATCAACTTCCAATACCCAAATACATAGCTAAAATATCTGTCTTGCTCAAAAACAAAGAAGCATAAAAATAAATTATAGTATTCCCCACTAAAGCAAAGCAAGCCAGAGCCAAGAGCAATCCAAGCCTTCATGAAAGAGCCTTGGAGCTTGGTAAGATCCGAACTAAGCTCTATTCCCACCCTGTGAACCTTGGGGGGGGAACGGAAGAAAAACAGGCGAAACAAAATGGGTCAGTCATAAAGACTGAGTAAGTCCTGGTGACTTTCAGCATAAAAACAGGTAAAGATAATATGGCATGAATAAACTGAAAGTAAACATAAGCATGATGACAAGATAAGCTACAGGCACGATAAATCAATCATAACATTACAAGGTTTCTAAGCTTCACCATTAAAATGATATCTATTTGCTCTGCACCACCTAACTAGTGTCCCAACTAGTAATCTATATAAAATGATCATATGATAACGTGTTCCCAATCCCCGAAATTGTGGTTGTTTTCAGGTGTACATCTATTATTTATTACCTAGATCCAATCTAGGGTTTTCTATCGAGTGCTTCCTAGATTCAACCAGGGTTTTCGCGATCTAGGTCCAACTAGGGTTTATGCTACTTATTGAACGCTTCTCGGATTTAGGGTTTATGCCACCTATGTCCAACCTAGGGATTATGCTACCTATTGAATGCTTCTCGGATTTAGGGTTTATGCCACCTAGGTCCAACCTAGGGATTATGCTACTTATTGAACGCTTCTCGGATTTAAGGTTTATGCCACATAGGTCCAACCTAGGGATTATGCTACCTATGTGTGTCATACGGCCTCCAATGATTGTAGATACCTATGCTGGTCCCACCATGGGGTGTATCAAGACCCATGGTGGCGGCCCGACACAATTCTAGAATACATAGGTTATACTACTGGTGCCCCAGTGCCCTATTTGTCTGCTCCGGAGTGTGTGCACGCCCGCTCCTCGTTAGAACCCACACTGTGCACCCACCGCCGACGCTTTTTGACCGCTTACAATCAGCCCAGTAATCGTGCCCCACCCTGCCTAGTTTCAGGGTACCATGATACCTAATTGGGTTACTACTGAAATGGGTCCCCGTTACTAGGGTTTCCCACTGGTTAAGTTTGTGGGCCTATATATACAGATATTACCCACCTTTCCATGGTGTAATTAACCCACCGATTCAAGCATGCTTATTAATGGTTAAGTTTGTGGGCCTATATTTACTAATATTTCCCACCAACCCGATATGTACTTAACCCTCTCCGTCCATCACGTTAAGTTGGTTAAGTGTTTTCTCTTGTTTTACTTAACCCTACCACACATCATGTTATATCGGTTAAGTGTTATTCTTTGTGTTACTTAACCCTACCGCAAGCCTTGTTATACTGGCTAAGTGTTCTCCCTTGTGTTAACTTAACCGCACCGCATGTCATGTCATATTGGTTAAGTGTACATTGACTTAGCCCACCTACTTATCACGTTGTGACGATTAAGTGTTACCCTCTATTGTTACTTAACCTTACAACGCATCACGTTATATTGGTTAAGTGCATGTTAACTTAACCCCATCCACTAGTCATATTATAAAGGTTAAGTGTTACCCTCGTGTCTTTACTTAACCCTACCATGCATCAGGTTATATCGATTGGGTGTTATCAACCCATTCAAGTTAAACCAACCCAACCGCTAGTCATGTTATAATGGTTAAGTGTCATTAGCCTAGTCATATTACTTAACCCACCCATTGGTTAACATGTTATGCTGGTTAAGCGTTCTTAGTTTTAACTTATTCATTAAAGCACCAACCACTCACATTAGACAGGTATTGTTGCGGTTACTGGACAGCCAGTCGGCTCAGGGCAGGTTTACACCGCAACTCAGTCTAACCTCGGGTCCTTATTGGGCTCAATGCCTTAACCTCCCACATTGGATAGGTATTATTGTGATTGCTGGACAGCCGGGCGGGTCCGGGTAGGTTTACATCACAACTCAATCCAACCTCGGGTTAAGCATTTCATATTTTCTAAATTTACACATTTGTTCTTTATATGTGAATGTGCTAACAATTTAATGTTAGGGCCCATTTTCCAAGTTAATAATTCACGTTTTTGCCCCAAAACATATTCCCAAATTATTATCATAATTCACTATAAAGTTATGCCAAGTTATAGCCTTTTATTTACAATATATGCCAACTACCCAAAACCCAACTTAGGCGCGTTCATATTAAACTTTCTCCAAGTCATAAATTATCATATATGTTTCTATTCCAAATTTTACACAACTAACATATGCCCAAGTTCTAGATTACATGTCAGTTTTACATATGCCCAATTCATACCAAATTTACGTATGTTCAATTCATGCCATTTTACATGTATGCCAATTTTATGCCATTTTACCCATATCAAGTTCTATACCCAATAAACGCAAATCATGATTCATGATGCAGTTATCCCAAGCTATAATCTTTTTATTACAATACATGTCAGTTGCCCAAGTTCATAATACATGTTTATGCCAATTATCAAGTTTACAATCGTTTTCATGTTCAAATTCTCAATTCTACATATGCCTAATTAACATAAGCCCAATCTTTTGATTTAAGCTTACATAGTCCCAAACTCGGGATTTAATTTGCAAGCTAATTCATGTATGCCCACTTCATGCCAAATTATTTACATGTTATATATACCAAATCTCATGTTACATTACATAGATCCTATTTGTGCCAAATTCTATGTATATAATATTTATGCAATTTTTTTTCATAACAAGATTATACCAAAATTTACAGATCACGCCCAAACTTGCAAATACAATGATAATATCCAATTTCATGTTGCCAATTATTACATCATATTCATATAGGCAATAATCCCATAATTCCCCCGTATACATATCGAACGCAAATCACGATTTTAGGCCAAGGTCCGAAATTGACCAAGGTTCATGAAAAGAAAATAAACTGGGGGAGACAAAAATTGAATAAAAATGAGATCAAAGGAAAACATCATCATAGGCATAAATATTACAACTTGATGATAACGTCATTACGAATCAAGAAAACTACTGAATAGATCATAAACTTGTCATGAGCATAAAGATAGACAAGTCCCAAAACACAAGATTCAAGGAGCAATAGAAATAGATCAGAATCGAAAAACATACTTAAATCCAATTCCACTTTATTCCATGGCCACATCATAATTAAATATTTAGATCTAAAAATAATTAGAACTTACTGAGCATGGCTAATGAATTAAGAACTAAAATTGTCGTAGAACGTTGCAGAGACATTGATTTATCTTCTTGAATTGTTGTAGAGTTGCTGTAGAAGCTTTAATCTCTAGTTTGAATTTAGTTTGGAGGCTAAGAGAAAAGTTTAGAGAGCGGCAGCCATGATCAAGAGGAAGTCCAACATCATTTTGGTGTCATATGAATTATTGTATGAATTAGGTTAGGCCTTAGGATGTTTATATAGGTGTAGGAACTAGTTTAGCCCTAGGATAAACCCTAGAACTGATCTGAACCATCCAAATTCGTCACAGGCCCGAAAACAGACTCAGCCAGCCAACCAGACCGAACCAGGTTCGGACTCAGAAATGAGGGAGGGGGGTCGACACTATGGTCGACCTGCTCTAGGGGGGTCGACACTATGGTCAACACTAGGGTCGACCTGGTCTGGGGAGGTCGACACTATGGTCGACCCTACGGTCGACCTGGGTCTGGGCTGTTTAAATTTTCCTGGAACTTCTGAAGGCCATAACTCCTTCATCCGGACTCCGATTTTCGAAAACTCAGACTCTATTCCATGAAGAATTTCGAGACGAACGCAACGGCGCAACCCGTTTCCCATGATTCTTATTTTAAGATTTAATTCTGCCTTGATTTATGATTTCAATATATTATTAAAATTTGTGTTGTTACATCAGGTTTATTTTTGAGTCAGTTTTAGTGTTGAGTTCGAAACCGTTCCAAATCCAATAGCCGAACTGATCCATTGAAAATTCCCTCACATCCTCTTATAATAAAATATATATTGACTGATATCGAGTTGAAACCATTTCGAGTCATGCCTAGAAGTCGTCGGTTCATTCTCTGTCAATCTGTTGGCCATCTTCATTTCTACACTACGAAAGATGAGTTTATCTCACACCTGACTTACATTATTCATGGTATCAAATTCGACATAAATGAACTGTTATTAAATGCATAGGATTGCGGGTAGAAATTGTTTTATTTGATATGTATACACCTTTCATATATGACACGATATATTCATATGACATGTAGGTGCACTGATGATATATGATTCCTGATGTGATTGATGCTATGTGATGACTTGTTATGTTGTTGATCCCTCTAGTTTAGGAAAAATCACTAATGGTTAAAATGATGCATATCCAAACGAACATTAGATTAGGAAAAATCGTTAGTGGTTGAAATGGTAGACCTGGATGATTTTTTACTGAATTTGGGATTTCAGGTTGAAATAATAGAGCTATAGAATTTTATAAATTACGGGTTGAAATGATAAATATCCGTATCACTTGACCATTGGGTAGAAAACTATATATGGACACTGTTGGTCATGTTTTCGAAGTAAATTGATTTGGATAATTTGAATTTAAAATAATAACTTAAGATTTAATATTTTATACTTTAAAGATTTTTTTTAAAACTTAAATTTTGAAAAGTCTAAATTATATGTTTTAAATGATTTTTATAAGTAAATATGGATTTAAATGTTTATTTAAGATTTTACATATAATTTTGTTTATTTTAAATCGTATAATTTAATCAATAAGTATTTAAACTTTTATAATAAATTATTCTTTTAAAACCTGTTTCTAAGTTATTTTAAACTTATATACGTTTATAAGCCATTTTCTATTTAAATTTATAAATTTATAACTTATATATATATCTATTTTCAAAGCTTTTTTTATATAGCTTTTACAAACTTTAATAATAAACTGATATGTAGATAAGTTAAGATTTTGTGACTTGAACTAGAGTTTTAAAGATTTAAATTTATATAACGACATTGATTTAACAAATAAACTCATATAAGATATGAATTTGAATTCGAATCGATTTGAACTTATATAAGATAAATATGAATTATGAAATAGATTTTAATTTGAATTTCGAAATTGAAGGAAATGAATTTGAATTTATAACTGATATGAATATGAATTCGATTATAAATTGACTGAATATGAATTGGAATATATATATAATTTTATATATGAAACTGGTTTCATAAACTGTATTGTTTGAACTAAAGAAATTTCATAAATTGATTTATAAGAATGTTTTAATCGTATAAATTGTATGAATTGAATATAAGGCTTTGATTTGAATTCTTTAAGTAATGAGTTTGAATTATGCAACTTGACTTATGAAATATAATATAGTTTAATTGAACTGAATTATAAAGATTTAGATTTGAATTTTATATATATTGAAGTCGAACTTATATATTAGACTTATTGATTCGATTTTAAAGAATTGTTTGAACTTGAGTTTTGATGAGAATAAATCACGTTAAATAAAATCAAAGTTAAATATTAAAAATTGAATTTAAATTTGAACCTGAGATCTCATATAAATGATTTTATAAAGTGATTTATAAAATAATGATCATGGTGTGAAAATTGTAAATGATTGGTTGTTAATGAGACCGGGATCAGATATTGTCATACTCTCTGCCAATACCGAAAAACACTTTAACAACTGTGTATGCGGTGGAGTTCCAGAATGAAGTAGGATGATTTGGAGGCGATTACTGGATTTGAAGAAAGAGAACGATGATGGATAGCCTTGACCTTCCGGTCATAATTGAAACGACTAAAACAGGAGCCATACCCAGGCTAATGTGAGTTAGCAACTCTTAGTAGGCGTGCTTCTTCGATACCATATATATTATTTCGTGATTTTTTTGGCGCGCCTTTGATTATTGGGAGTATTGTCTAAGGTGCGCGGCAGTCGCGGCTATGCGTTACCACCAGCCTGGCTCCGCAATCCGGTAGAATCCTACCGATGGGTATTTCCTCGATGCCTTGTGATATTTTTCCATATCGAGCCTCCTGCGATTTTGATTTGTGTCATACCTATGGAGTGCCCTCTGATAGCCACTAATTGGACTTTACGGTACTGTATAGACTACGACATTATAAACAGTGTAAGGGTAATAATGGTAATCCCACTTACGCTATTTTCAATAGTATATTTAAACATAGACACTATTATAATATCGTATTATATTATATGATATTAGTTTAACGGATCCTTAGAGGATGGTGATCCCAAACATTCTTTAAGTTACTGATGCATTTCGTTGAACATTTCATTTGCGTTGATTTACTTCCATAAGAATGTTAGCCCTGATCTTGGTTGTTTTGTTTTTGCATTATTGCTCGGGTCAGATCAAGTATTACAACTTTCGAGATTTACCCTTGGAGTTTAGAGCTTATATTGGTTTCACTCACATGTATCTACCTTTTTTGTTGATCTAGTTTCAGTAATTCTTTTCATTTCTGTTTCGTACAGTTATCATTTATTTATGTATTAGAAATTTATTATATTAGACTTCCACTGTATTATCTGTGCAAACTCTGTTGTACATTTTACTTTGTAGCTTCATGAACTACTATTGTATTACGTATTTTCCACTGTTGTAACACCCCGAATTTTTGAATAATCGAATTAACTAAATTAAAGAACACTTAATCTCAGATGAGAAAATTATGGGAAAAGGGTTGCGCCATTGTGTTCGTCTCGGAATTCTGGTTGAGATAGAGTCCGAGTTTGCGTAAAATGGATACGGGGTGAAGGAGATATGGACGAACGAAGTCAGGCGGGAAAAATCAAAGAAAAAAAATATAATTGCACTAGCGCACTTGGGAAGTGCTCAAGTACAAAAGTGGCACTGGCGCACCTGCCAAGTGCGGCCAGGCCGAGCAGAAAGCCTGCACAGCTTTTTGGTGCAATCTGATCCATATTGTGACTCATTGCTGAGTCCTTTCTGACTCCTTGCTGAGTCATTAGAGCTGAGGTGTCACCCTATCCTGACTGAGTGGTTTTGATTAACCCTAAGATCATCCAATGGCTATAATTAAATTGAAATTCTATATAAACATGGGTAGACTCAAACCCTAAAATCAAATAAAAATCTGAATCATGGCCGTCATGCTGTCATCTTGTAACCTAGAGTAGCCGCCACCAACTAGAGGGAAATCAAAGCTAATCAATTCAGTTCTATTCAACTCTAATCTAAACAATAATGAATCTACTACAAAGGCGAGCTAAATCAATTTCAGAACGCAAGACCTTCTTTTTGTGAGTTCGATTTCTTTAATAAGATACTTAACAATTTAATTGGATTGAGTAATGATTTGGATTATATGGTTATGTTGTGAATCATTGACCGTATGTTATTATCTATGTTGTAAATCTATGATGTTATTATCTATGTTGTAAATCTATGATGTTATTATCTATGTTGTAAAGCTGTGATGTTATCATCTATGTTGTAAATCTATGTTAATTGTTGGCTTATGTACAATCAATTCATAATGATGTTTCATATGCTAGTTTGGTTATGTTGTTGGAACTAATTCATATGTTAAATCATATGTAGGTATGCAAGTTTAGATGTTAATTTAGATATGAATCATATGCAAGTTAGTGAGAATCTTATACAACCTTACATGTTTCATGGCATCTATTTTATGTGTAAATTGGATCGAAAGTTAGGCTATGACATGTGTGAGTTAGATGCAAGTTTACATCATAGTTTATGTTGTATAAATCACATATGCATGTATATATATATATATATATATGTTGGAGTATGAATCATGTAATGTAAAGTTTGTAACCATTGCCTATGCAAGTTTAAACCTTATGATTAGATCTATGACATCCATAGTTTATGCAAGTTTGTAACTTTTTCCTATGCAAGTTTTTGGATGAAAAACCTTATTCACACATGCAAGTTCACCCCTTATGTTTAGATCTAGTTTTTATTCTATGCATGTTGTGATGTTTTCTCTTTATTCCATAAGTTAGACTATTCGAGTCTAACGTATATTTTACGTTAAACGAACGAACGTACAACGTGGGGGCAATGGGATAATATTAAAAGATTTAATATTGAGAATTGGCATAAATGCCTTAAATGTGATGTTAATTGGTATAATTTTATATACCATAAATAGATGAACATAATTGAGTCAATTATGGACATAGTTAAATTTGTAATTGATTGGAAATTTGAATAGGGAAATTAATTCAAATTGGGGGTAATTAATTAGGTGTAATTATTCGCCTAAGACACGAGGTTAGACTCTTTTATGGTGTAAGACTGCCCGAACCCGCCCGACAAATCCAGCTGCCACAAATGCCAGTCTAATGTGGGAGGTCTTAGGCATAAATTAAATGCGTAACAGTTGTAAAGGCACGAGGTTAGGCTCGTTTGTGGTGTAAGACTGCCCGCACCCGCCCGACAATTCCAGCTGCCACAAATGCCAGTCTAATGTGGGAGGTCTCTACAAGGTTACGGTCTTAATGAATTAAGAAACACTTAACCAGATAAACATGTAGTAGGACATGAGGGGGTTAAGTGGGTGCCTTGGGTGGCATGAGGAATTTAGTGGGTGCCTTGGGTGGCATTTTGAAATACGATTAGAAGCACTTAACCAAGATTGAAACATGCAAGAAGACGTGAATAAGAATGGGGTTAAGTGGGGAAGAACCTTAGAGGGGACCAAACATAGGTGGAAAGCTTGTGTCATGCATGGGGACCCTTTTCAAAGCAGTAACCTATTAAGTATCTTTGTGGGCTCGACCCAAGTCGAGGGTGGGACACACGTACTGGATTTGATTGTAAGAGGTCAAAACGGGTCAGCGGTGGCAACGCAAGTCCAACGGGTTCGTATACGTGTGTGGGCCCGGGCAGGTAGGTAAGACGTCGCTGCATCGTGTAAATATAAGCCGTGCATTTTTTGTTGTATCGGGTTGCCACTTTGGGGAGTGATACACCCCACTGTGGGGCCAGCACGGGTATCTACGAGTTAGGGAGCCGATCGAATGGGGGTAGTGGGTACACCTAGTGGAGATAGGGGCAGACGACACCTATGAAGGTAGCTAGGGGTACACTAAACTACCATTATCATTATTAAGTTTTGTAGGCGGGATCAACCTTTAGGGTGACTAGTGGTGGTGCAGTGTAGTAATTATCTTATAATGATTAGGGGCGCCATTAACGATATCTTGGTTCATCTTATTTCCTCGTTTTGTTCTGTCATACCCAATTGTTCACAGTCATTTCCTTATTTACAGCTTATGCCTTAGCCTAGTTATTTTTATAATAATATTGTTAAAGTTATCGCACTCGCCAGACTTTATGTCTGACCCCTTTTTCTTTCCACCTCTTGTCTTCCTTTTCGCCCCTTAGGTTTGCAAGGAGGGAATACTACAGCTTAGTGCCGATTTTTTTCAGTTGCTTGAAGATAGTAGATGTATCGCTTGGGACTCTCTCATCTTTATGGCTTTTCTTATGTTCAGTGGGGATTTTTTCATTTATGTTATTTAAGTGTTTTCTTCTTTATGTACTTTGAAGTTTTTGGAAAAGACTACTGATCCTGTTGTAATGGTTTTGGAAACTACTTATGTAAACTTGTTTTGAGTTATGATGAAATAAAATAAGTTTTATCTTCCGCTGTGTTGTTTTATTTATTTATTCTTGTAATTTATCTGTTCTATACAAACAATAACGATTCATGGACATTGATGCATTCTCTTTGTGAGTGACATTAATGGACGTGGGGGTGTTACAGCTGCGAATTATTATATTGCTCTGTGTCTGTGATTTGTGGTTCTGTGATTTATTCTATTTACCTCATAAGCTAATAACAATCTGTCGATTCGAACGGTTCGAGTTGGTTTTATTACTGGCTTGAAGCAGACAAAAGGCAATATGTTACATGAAAGGTGTATACATATCAAATAAAACAATTTCTACTAGCAATCCTGTACATTTCACAATAGTTCATTTGTGCTGAATTTAACAACCATGAAACAATGTAGGTCAAGTGTGAGATAAACTCACCTGACATAGAAATGGAGACAACAAACTGATTGACACAGAATGATTCGACGACTTCCAAACATAACTCAGAATCGATTATATCACGGTAACCACCCAATATATATATAATTTTATAAGAAGAGGTTAGGGAATTTTCTTAACGGGTCATTACGGCTATTGGGTTTTGGAATGGATCTTCGAACTCAACACCACAATCAATTCAAAAATAAACACAACAAATTAAAATAAGATATATATATATATATATATACATAGTAACTTCAAAAAAGGAAATTTAAATCGACACAACGATAAATACACCCACCACAATAATATATATATATATATACGTAAAATTTTCAAGACCAATGAATCTTCAAAACTCACACCAAAACTATTACAATATATATACACACACACGTATATAAATACACAACAAAATATATATGTACGTATTATAATTGGCCCACGCACACAACTCAAAATACATACACACACAATCAAAACTCACACACGCTCATACACATAAATACACACATAAATTATAACACACACTCGTTTACGCAGCACAATCCATACAAACACACATACACACACGCAAATACATATGGTCACACACACAAATTCACACAGCACCACACAAAAAAATACTCACGCAACACATACACACACACAAGCACCAACACCCACAAAGACTGCAACACACACGTAAGGGGTTCAACCGAGGGGGGAGGCATGGCAATGGGCAAACTACAGGGGAGGCAGCGAGGGGGTTTGGCTTCGACGAGGTGAAGGGCAGCTGAAGGGTCGATGTGGGTGTGTTCATCTCAAAGGTGGCTTGTCGGGTGGGCAGTAGACTCGGCAAGAAGCTTCGGTTGTCGGAGCGCATTCGGAGCAGGCAGCGGGGTTCGTCGGGCTTTAGTACTAGTGCATTAGGCTTGGGTAGGCACGCGGGTGAAAGAGGAAATAGGGGGTGGTGGACTTGGGCGGTCTCTATGGATGACGCATGTAGGAGGAGAGGGGTGAGGCAAGGAGGACTGGATGTGGGCGAGTTGGTGAGGAAGAGCAGGAAGGGTAAATACAAAAAATAAGATAGGGAGTAGGAGGCATGCAGCATGGAAAGCTAGAGCAAATAGGAGTAAAAACTTTGAACAAGAAAGTTGGGGCAGTCGGCCTGAATCAAAAAAAGAAAATTTGGAGCAGATGGGATAATGGCAATGTGAATGGATAGCAGTTGTTATCTTTATTTTATATACGAAACTGAAGTGGCGAATGAATAGTTTTGCAATCGAATGGGTTGTATACGATGGAGAAACTGCTACATTAAATTTTTGAACCCATGCATATATTGGAAAGAGTGTATACGTAAGAATGGCTAGAAAAACAAAGTGACACGATCTTAAATCCCCATCTAGCTTAGATTGAACGAGAATGCGGATTGCGTGAGAACATGACTCATCAGAACATAATACGATAGAACTTTTCATTACTATTACAACAATTTACGTCATAGTAAAAGAAATCAGAGTATAAATAAATAATTTACAGTGGAAAAATATCAGAGATTTAAATTACATTTAAATACATAAACATAATGTGCAGCGGAAAACATCAACTACCACAACTGAAAGAGACACACGAATACAAAGCATTCTGAATATAGCTCCAGCCGTAATTCAGGATCCTGTGAAAATAAATATCTGAAAAACCAAACTCCAGCTGCCTGTGTGGAAAATATGGGAACCCAGAGTTTAGGTAGAAACAATAAACTCTGAGTCAGTCATGGGACTGGTGTGAGAACTAAAACAGTTAATAACTTTATTTTAAAGTTGGGTAAATCAAGGGACCACGTCGTATAACATGAAACTGGCTTTTCTCCTAAGAATACCATAAAAATGAAGCCACTGTAACACTCAGGTCCTATCACACAATGGAAACACAAACCAGAGGATAGAGTTTTACTTTATAATGGCCAAAAATGCTTGATACGCAAAATTTATCTTTTATTATTATTGTAAGTGCATAGTGTCGAAACAACTTCAAATATAAATGTATCAATCATAAACGACATAGTACCACATCCTACCATATTACCATATAGGTTTACACCTAAAGCCCAAAAGTTGCGTATTGGATGTCTCCTTACCGGTTTCGGGCCATCTCTAGCGGGATGCCCAGGATCAACACACATGACCCTTGGATCTTGCAGGTTTGGTCCTCTCTTACTTTCGAGGATTGGTTATTCCTGAACAATACGTTTCCTGGTCCAATCAGACCTATCATTTAGCCATTGGCGACCAATCATATCTGAGATGCCTCGATATCCATCATCCACATAAGTAAATATTCCTAGGCTCCATACCATGGCACTACCTCTAGCTAGAAAGAAATGCATGCACTCCCTACTGTCCCTAATCCTGTTTTAGACTAATACCAGGGTGTAAGGCTTGCGAATTAAAGCTATACACAAAGCTATGCTATATTAAAGCCATGCTTTGATCATCAACCACAAGACTCTTCTTTTCAATAAAAGCCTTGCTCATTGTATCTTAACATGCCACATTATCAATCCATACCATACCATTTATTTCCACCAATATATAACCTCCAAGCTCATACGTCTCAAAGAAGAGTGTTAGGCAAGAGAATAAATTTTCCGCCACCAAACAGATATATATTTAGTAGAGATCAACAAATATAGCACATAATACAATGTTAGACATACAATCCATTTACAAGTTTGTTCTGGGTTTAACAAAACCGGCGGCACCTTATTCCTCGTCCCGTATGTCCAATACAGGAAAGAGGCGATCTCCAAGTACATCTGGACAATCACCACTTATTTTCTTGTCTTAGGTGCACAGCCTAATCAAGACATCAATAATCATCCATTCATCGTGAAGATCTCCGATCTTTAACCACCGTCTTCATCGTTGACGTTTAATCGTCGTATCAGTTATTCAAAATGGGTTAAATCCAGTCTTTCCGAATAACTCACATATCTTATAATGAAGTGTTATAAAAACACATCATACACCTCATTCCAATCCAGAATATTCTTTTATTCAAATATTCTTTACATTGGGAATCATTCCATAAATCTTATCAAAGATTTAATTCATTTAAACCTCTTGTTTAAATCTGTAACAACCCGGAAAATATGAACCAATTTAAAATTTTCAATTTGGCTATTTCAGTAGATTTTGAATATTTAAAATAAATTATTTCAAACAATAATGACCAAAAGTCTATTTGAATCGATGTTGTAAAATAAATATGAAACGACCCGAACTTCCCTGGTCTCCGAAGAGAAGAGAAAGAGCGAATTGTTTTGAGAACACGACAAAATAGAACGCAGACGGGAGAACATTTCATTGTATATTACAACAATGCATCAGATTACAAGAATATACAGAGTATAAATGAATATTACACAGAAATATCAGATATTTATATTACATTTAAATACATAGCAGCGGAAAATAATAAAATATACAACTGAAGGAGATATACGAATACAAAGCTTTCCGGATATCATTCCAGCCGTAAATCAGGATCCTGTGAATATAAATCTGCAAAACCAAAACTACTAGCTGCCCGTGTCAAAATAAGGGCACCCAAAGTTTAGGTTACAACAAAAAACTCCAGGTCAGTCATGTGACTGGTGTGAGAACTAAAATAGTTATTAATCTTTATTTTGAAAGTTAGGCGAATCAAGGGACCACGCCATATAACACGGAACGTGTTTCCTCCCAAGAACATCAGTGCATAAACAAACAGCGCAATGCTAAATAAAGAAAAATGAAGCTATTATAAGACCCAGGTCCCATCACACAATGCAACACAAGCCGGAGGATAGGGTTTTTACCTTATAATAGCCAAGAATGCTTGATACGTTTAAAACAAATCATTTGATACTATTATAAGTGCATAGTGCATAAAACAACTTCAAATCATAAGTATCAATCATAGACGGTATGGGTACCATATATCATGTCGCCATACTAGGCTCTACAAATAAAACCGCAAATGTCACGTATTTGGAAATTGGATTTCCATCTATGAACTGAGGCAAAAGATAGTCCTCTATCGATTCGAGACAATCTAGCCTACCATGTCTCAGGATCAGAGCTCGAGTGACCCTTGGATCGTCAGGGCCGGTCCACCGATGTGGATTAAAATGCCTGAACACTACGTTTCCCCGCCCTTTGGGGCGCAAATGAGCCATCAAATGACTCCATCGGACCCGGATCGTCCAATCAAACCGAGGCGCCTCGCAACAGCAAAAACCACACAGGTGAAAAGTATATAAATGTCAGGGCTGGTAGGTCACTGACACCACCCTAGCTAGAAAGAAACGCATGCCCTCCTTGAGGTCCTCTCCCGTTTTTGGTTCACAACCGGGGTGTGAGGCTCGCGAATCAACGCTACACAAAGCTATGCCACACAGGCCTTGCTTTGATCATCATCCACAAGACTTTGCTTTTCAACAGAAGCCTTGATCAATTGCCACTTAGGCATGCCACACAGGCAATTCACTCCATGCGATTGATATCCATCAATATATAACCCCTGAGCTCGTACGTCTCAGAGAAGGGCGTTAAGCAAGAGAATAAATTCTCCGCCGCGAAACAGATATATATTTAATGGAAATCAATTACACAGACTAAAATCCAATGTCAGACACACAGTCCATTTACAAGTCCGTTCTGGGTCTAAACGAAACCGGAGGCACCTAGTACCCCGCATATCCATCGATCTCCAAGTACGTCTGGACAATCACCAACTGTTTCCATTTTCTTGGGTGTACAGCCCAATCAAGACCATCAGTAATTATCCAAACGACGTGAAGACCTCCGGTCTTCAACCACCGTCTTCATCTTTGACACCACGTCGAATCAGTTATTCAGAATGGGATAAACCCGATCTTTCTGAATAACTCGTGTATATATTATAAAAACGTGTTACACAAACACAACATACGCCTCATTCCACTTCAGAATATTCTTTTTATTCAAATATTCTTATATTTTGGGAAAGGTTCCCATTTATTTTATCAAAGATAAATTTTTTAAATTTATTTTTTAATCTCCTTTGAATATCAATTCAAACTAGTCGGGATTAGCGAACCACACCGAAGTAATCATTTATTTTATTTCCCAATCCCAACCTATTCATTCCATGAGGTAAAACTGGTCATACTTCATATCTAACACCACGGTGTTATCGGTAAATTCAATTACCATTTCACGTTCAAATCTAATTAAAGATTTAACTATCGCCAGGAGCAAAACTGGTGATACTCCATTCTCGATCTTTTCAATCTAATTAAAGATTCATTAAAACTCCACTTAGTTTTAATCTTTAACTGGGTTAATGAATCAGTGTTATTTAAAACACGGTTCACGATAAACCCAAAATCACATTCCATTATTTATCGGGTTAAAGAACGAGTGTTATTTAAAACACTGTCCACGATAAACCCAAAAATCAATATCAATTCAATTCCAATTAAATATCACTTAATTGGTACACTTCATTAAATCTAAAATAAAAAGATTTAATCTTTTCTCAACTGGGTTCAAGAACAGTGTTAGTCAAGACACCATTCACGACAAACCCAAATCACATTTGATATTAAATACCAGGCTCTAAATAGATAATATATCGGCTTATATTCAATATCAAATTCCACGACCAACAGATATCGTATTGGAAATAACGATATATATACCTATATCTTTCAAATTTCCATAACAACATCTGTATAATCACGAAATCCAACATCAAAATATTTCGAAGACAATTTCGATTCAAATCCATTCCAATGCAATCATTGGAAATTCTGGTTATTTTCAAAACCATTTCAAATTCAATTTATTTATTTAAAAATAAATAGAATTATAATTCTAGTTCAAAACTAGTTCATTTCGATAAAAATCTAATTTTACCTTTTCAAATATGGAGTTTTTCATCCCAATTCTTACTAAATCATTTCTTATGATTTTACACAAAGTATTATTATTTTTAATAATTTTATCAAGGCCCGTACAGTCGATTTCCATCCACGGCCATCGAACTGCACTTATAGTGACCTTTTCAAAATTTGATTTGGCCATAATTCCAAATCCAACCGTTAGATTTCAGATTTCTAATATTCGTTAGAAAGCTCTTTTCGATACAAACCCAACGGTTCCGGTTTCAGGAGAATCTGACGGTCGGATCTCCCGCAATATCCGTTCGAAGTCAATGGTCGAAATTCGCGGACTGCAGCGGCGCGGCGCATTCTATTCAG
The DNA here is from genome assembly GCA_030737875.1 of Allium sativum. Classification (NCBI taxonomy): domain Eukaryota; kingdom Viridiplantae; phylum Streptophyta; class Magnoliopsida; order Asparagales; family Amaryllidaceae; genus Allium; species Allium sativum. The sequence continues at coordinate 969,997,884 of CM060915.1, read as the reverse complement.
GCCATTATATAATATATATAATATATGCTTTGTCGATTTCCTTTTAAAACGTATTATATAAATCGTTTTAAATTCATTTTCAAAACGATTTCAACTTCATTTCAAATTCAAATCAAAATTGAAATTTTCCTTATAAATTCGTTTCAAATTGATTTAAATTCAAATTGATTTCTAATTCAATTCGTTTTCACTTCTATTCAATTTCAATTTGAATTCATTTATATTCAATTTCAATTCGAATTCACTTATATTCAATTTCAATTCGAATTCATTTCTATTCAATTTCAATTTGAATTCACTTTTATTCAATTACAATTCGAATTCATTTCTATTCAATTTCAATTCGAATTTCAATTCTTTTCAAAATTTCAGATTTTGAAATCACTTTCGATATTCGTTATAAAATGAATAAAATCGATATAAATATCGTTCACGTCAAAATGGCGTAAATCTAATCAACACGGCTTCATATATTGATATTTTCAAATATTCCATTTCGAATATTTCTATTTCAAATATTCTATTTCAAATATTTCTTTTTCAAATATTTATTTTTCAAATATTTCTACTTCTCAACTGGAATGAGGCCCAATCAATTACCATATAATGTTAATTATATGGATTTTCTACAACACATGTATACAATAACAACGATGAATAATCAACCATCATCCAAAGTGCATTCTACACTGTATAAGCATCAAATATAAATATTCAACGCTTATAACAGTCTGTCAATCAATCGATCGACATACAACTAAACAATCGGGATTAGTGTACGTCAAATATCATCCCAATACCCGTGTGGGGTTTCAAACAATCAAACACAAATTTTATTTGTGCAGTTGGGCGATGTGTAAAATTTATCGTCCCAATCAATATCAGGTAAATGTGTGTATATAAACAAATCGTCCGATCTGTTTATTTTTATTTCATTTCATATACATGTTAAAATTTTTATTTTTAATTATAAAATATTTTCCACTATAAAATATTTTATTTCATTTCACATCACATCACACAATCAACTACACATCAAAATCAAACAACCAAGCATACAAGCCGTCCATGGTCTGTGGACGACGGGTGTCGGGTGCTACTAAACATCGTCTGCATCCTAATATATAATTTAACTAGAAAACAAAATTAAAAGGTGAGAAGTTCTCACAGAATTGCTAATCCAACGCCACGACTCTTCTTAGGTAGAAATCTTCGCCGTTCTTGCCTCTTGTCACTTTTCACTGCCCGTATTCTCTACATATATAAAAATCACATTCTTACTTCGCTATTCAATATATAAAAATCGAATTTTTACTTTGCTATTCAATATATAAAAATCGAATTTTTACTTTGCTATTCAATATATAAAAATCGAATTTTTACTTTGCTATTCAATATATAAAAATCGAATTTTTACTATGCTATTCAATATATAAAAATCGAATTTTTACTTTCTCTATAATATAAAATCATATATTTTATCCACATTAAAAATCATGTCTTTATTTAATAAAAGATTATATTTTTATACTTCTACAATATAAAAGATTATATTTTTATCCTTTTCTTCATATAAAAATTATATTTCTATCCTTTTCTTCATATAAAAATTATATTTCTATATTCCACATATGATAAAAATCGAATTTTTGTTCTTTCTATCATGTAAAAATTATATTTCCTATGCCTATCATATAAAAAATTATATTTTTAATTGTCTACTAATATCAAAATCATATTTTTATCTCTAACAAACTAATTACTTTATAAATAAATAACCTAGACAGTTAAATAAACCAAAATAAAAATTAAAATAAAAGAAACTTACATTGTATCGGATTTTTCCGGGGGGGGGGGGGGGTCTTCGATCGGTAGCAGGAGGAGGGAGGGGGCTGCGGTCTCGGCAGAGGATGAGGGGGGTATCGCAGCAGAGGGTAAGGGGTATCGCGGTAGAGGGTAGGGGGTGTATCGATCGAGGCAGAGGAGGAGGAGGGGTCGATCGATGTGGTGGCGTCGCTGATAGGGGGGCGCGGCGCGATGGCGTCGCTGATGGGGGGGCGGCGCGATTAGTTTAGGGTTTTTTTTTCTTTCTTTCTTTTCTGAATGATGAAACGGGCGGGGGCAAGGTATAGGAGAGGGAAAAGGGGGTTTTATTTTTAATTATTTTAATTATTTAATTTCTGAAAGTTGACTTTTTCATATGACCTCTAAACGAGGCCCACCGCCTGTCGTCCATAGCGTTTCACCCCCATTCCGAACACAATGGCATATGTATCGCAGGCTGATTCGATCGTATCGACCAGTTTCCGTCAAAATCAACATATAACTCTATATATTGAATTTGAACGTGCATTTCAATTTACTGGGGTCACATACTAACTCGAAAAATTCCAGAAAAATATTTTCTAGCTTCGTATTGACGATACTGTCCTAACAAAACTAATTTCAACGAATTCTGAGACCGTTTGAAAAATGGCCATTTTCCAGTCGATTAAAATCAACTGAAACTGGTCAAACGCGTTTTCCTTTGCCACGCTCACATATTGATTTGAAAAATTATGAAATTTGAAACCTAGCAATAACTTTACATCACGGATCCAACAAAAGTGGTTTCGTCCAAATCCGAGGTCATTTGCAAAATGACTATTTTTATGGGCCTGAATTTCATAGCGACTATTCAGAAATTTCAACTGGATGTATCTTTTGATTCCCGCTATGAAATTTCAATTTTTCGGATTCGTTGGAAAGATATTCTCAAATAGATCCTATTATTTTTGGGTTCACTAAAATCCGGTTTATTTTGCACCCGGTATGTTCATTTGAAGTTTGAAATCGAATTATCGAACTACCGCGCCATTTTCAATTCATTTTATAAATATAAATAAATATTTATATTCTATCGACGATCTATATAATATATACGTTCGATTTATATTCAAAATAAATTTCTCGTCGATATTATTTAAAATAATTCATTTTAAATGTTCAAAATTCGCTAAAATGGCCAAAATAAAAATTTTAAACTGGCCCAGATTTTCGGGTTATTACAATCTCCCCCACTTAAAACTTTTCGTCCCCGAAAAGGAATAAAGCCGAAAGTTGTTTCACAAAGCAACTCAACTTTCATTATTTTGACTACGGCTTAAGTTCTTCAACTTTTCAGTTTCTATGAACTTTTCAAATTTTTCAAAAATTTGGCTAACACCCTAAATTTTCGAAAAATTTCGCCATAACCTCCCCTGCACCGGGAGCTACGGGAAAATCCCGAAATTGCCATACAGGCCTTCTGATCTCAAAAAGAAAAAGAAAAAGCCAAGCGGCTAGCCAATCGGCTCATAAAATCATCATCACCCAAACAAAACAGTAAATTATAGTAAACATGTACCTATTTGTCGGGCAAACAAATTTTATTCTTCTGCTCTAGCCTCTTTGCTATGACCTGTTCAATGTAAGTACAAGTATATACAAGCAAATGTGACCAAATTTCAATACAATTCAATATTTGATCCAATTTGGCTATATGGTACAAATTTTAATTAATCAACCAATAATCAACAACACAATCAACAATCAATTAGTTTGTTATCATTTCAAATGCATAACTTTGATATATAGTCAAAAAATCAGATTTTTGATGCCAAATCACAACAATAAGCCCTATCTTATTTCGGTTCTCACACCAGTCTAATGGAAATATATAGAAATCCCACCTTCGAAACTCGAACATAAATGTTGACGATGCGATCGCTATCATCAATATCATCTCCGGGCGACTAGAGTGTGATGCTATATCTATCCAATATATTAAAACTTTGAATATACGTTTGCAAGGCGTATATGCAAATTCTTTATATACTGAATTGTCCAAAATCAATATAAATAAATTATTCAAATACGTGTAAAACGATTTAAATTTCAAAACAGAATTGTTTTCATTTGAAAAATTTACTCTTCACACTCGTCCTAGGACACTACTGATCCCATCTCTAACGAGTCATCCCATTGGATATTAGTAATCCAATATCTGATGAATTCTTTCGTATGGTTCTAATGTGCCTTATTCTCTGAGCTCTGTAAACCAAATCTCTGATACCACGCTGAAACGACCCGAACTTCCCCGGTCTCCGAAGAGAAGAGAAAGAGCGAACTGTTTTGAGAACACGACAAAATAGAACGCAGACGGGAGAACATTTCATTGTATATTACAACAATGCATCAGATTACAAGAATATATAGAGTATAAATGAATATTACACAGAAATATCAGAGATTTATATTACATTTAAATACATAGCAGCGGAAAATAATACAATATACAACTGAAGGAGATATACGAATACAAAGCTTTCCGAATATCATTCCAGCTGTAAATCAGGATCTTGTGAATATAAATCTGCAAAACCAAAACTACTAGCTGCCCGTGTCAAAATAAGGGCACCCAGAGTTTAGGTTACAACAATAAACTCCAGGTCAGTCATGTGACTGGTGTGAGAACTAAAACAGTTATTAATCTTTATTTTGAAAGTTAGGCGAATCAAGGGACCACGCCGTATAACACGGAATGGGTTTCCTCCCAAGAACATCAGTGCATAAACAAACAACACAATGCTAAATAAAGAAAAATGAAGCTATTATAAGACCCAGGTCCCATCACACAATGCAACGCAAGCCGGAGGATAGGGTTTTTACCTTATAATAGCCAAGAATGCTTGATACGTTTAAAACAAATCATTTGATACTATTATAAGTGCATAGTGCATAAAACAACTTCAAATCATAAGTATCAATCATAGACGGCATGGGTACCATATATCATGTCGCCATACTAGGCTCTACAAATAAAACCGCAAATGTCACGTATTTGGAAATTGGATTTCCATCTATGAACCGAGGCAAAAGATAGTCCTCAACCGATTCGAGACAATCTAGCCTACCATGTCTCAGGATCAGAGCTCGAGTGACCCTTGGATCGCCAGGGCCGGTCCACCGATGTGGATTAAAATGCCTGAACACTACGTTTCCCCGCCCTTTGGGGCGCAAATGAGCCATCAAATGACTCCATCGGACCCGGATCGTCCGATCAAATCGAGGCGCCTCGCAACAGCAACAACCACACAGGTGAAAAGTATATAAATGTCAGGGCTGGTAGGTCACTGACACCACCCTAGCTAGAAAGAAACGCACGCCCTCCCTGAGGTCCTCTCCCGTTTTTGGTTCACAACCGGGGTGTGAGGCTCACGAATCAACGCTACACAAAGCTATGCCACACAGGCCTTGCTTTGATCATCATCCACAAGACTTTGCTTTTCAACAGAAGCCTTGATCAATTGCCACTTAGGCATGCCACACAGGCAATTCACTCCATGCGATTGATATCCATCAATATATAACCCCTGAGCTCGTACGTCTCAGAGAAGGGCGTTAAGCAAGAGAATAAATTCTCCGCCGCCAAACAGATATATATTTAATGGAAATCAATTACACAGACTAAAATCCAATGTCAGACACACAGTCCATTTACAAGTCCGTTCTGGGTCTGAACGAAACCGGAGGCACCTAGTACCCCGCATATCCATCGATCTCCAAGTACGTCTGGACGATCACCAACTGTTTCCATATTCTTGGGTGTACAGCCCTATCAAGACCATCAGTAATTATCCAAACGACGTGAAGACCTCCGGCCTTCAACCACCGTCTTCATCTTTGACACCACGTCGAGTCAGTTATTCAGAATGGGATAAACCCGGTCTTTCTGAATAACTCGCATATATATTATAAAAACGTGTTACACAAACACAACATAGGCCTCATTCCACTTCAGAATATTCTTTTTATTCAAATATTCTTATATTTTGGGAAAGGTTCCCATTAATTTTATCAAAGATAAATTCTTTAAATTTATTTTTTTAATCTCCTTTGAATATCAATTCAAACTAGTCGGGATTAGCGAACCATGTCGAAGTAATCATTTATTTTATTTCCCAATCCCAACCTATTCATCCCATGAAGTAAAACTGGTCATACTTCATATCTAACACCACGGTGTTATCGGTAAATTCAATTTCCATTTCACGTTCAAATCTAATTAAAGATTTAACTATCGCCAGGAGCAAAACTGGTGATACTCCATTCTCGATCTTTTCAATCTAATTAAAGATTCATTAAAACTCCACTTAGTTTTAATCTTTAACAGGGTTAAAGAATCAGTGTCATTTAAAACACGGTTCACGATAAACCCAAAATCACATTCCATTATTTATCGGGTTAAAGAACGAGTGTTATTTAAAACACTGTCCACGATAAACCCAAAAATCAATATCAATTCAATTCCAATTAAATATCATTTAATTGGTACACTTCATTAAATCTAAAATAAAAAGATTTAATCTTTTCTCAACTGGGTTCAAGAACAGTGTTAGTCAAGACACCATTCATGACAAACCCAAATCACATTTGATATAAAATACAAGGCTCTGAATAGAAAATATATCGGCTTATATTCAATATCAAATTCCACGACCAACATATATCGTATTGGAAATAACGATATATACACCTATATCTTTCAAATTTCCATAACAACATCTGTATAATCACGAAATCCAACATCGAAATATTCCGAAGACAATTTCGATTCAAATCCATTCCAATACAATCATTGGAAATTCTGGTTATTTTCAAAACCATTTCAAATTCAATTTATTTATTTAAAAATAAATAGAATTATAATTCTAGTTCAAAACTAGTTCATTTCGATAAAAATCTATTTTTATCTTTTCAAATATGGAGTTTTTCATCCCAATTCTTACTAAATCATTTCTTATGATTTTACACAAATTATTACTATTTTTAATAATCATCAAGGCCCGTACAGTCGATTTCCATCCACGGCCATCGAACTACACTTATAACGACCTTTTCCAAATTTGATTTGGCCATAATTCCAAATCCAACCGTTAGATTTCAGATTTCTAATATTTGTTAGAAATCTCTTTTCGATACGAACCCAACTGTTCCGGTTTCAGGAGAATCCGACTGTCGGATCTCCCGCAATATCCGTTCGAAGTCAATGGTCGAAATTCACGAACTGCCGTGGCGCGTTCTATTCAGGCCATTATATTATATATATAATATATACTTCGTCGATTTCCTTTTAAAACGTATTATATAAATCGTTTTAAATTCGTTTTCAAAACGATTTCAACTTCATTTCAAATTCAAATCAAAATTGAAATTTTCCTTATAAATTCGTTTTAAATTCGTTTCAAATTGATTTCAATTCAAATTGATTTCTAATTCAATTTGTTTTCACTTCTATTCAATTTCAATTTGAATTCATTTATATTCAATTTCAATTCGAATTCACTTATATTCAATTTCAATTCGAATTCATTTCTATTCAATTTCAATTTGAATTCACTTTTATTCAATTTCAATTCGAATTCATTTCTATTCAATTTCAATTCTAATTTCAATTCTTTTCAAAATTTCAGATTTTGAAATCACTTTCGATATTCGTTATAAAATGAATAAAATCGATATAAATATCGTTCACGTCAAAATGGCGTAAATCTAATCAACACGGCTTCATATATTGTTATTTTCAAATATTCCATTTCAAATATTTCTATTTCAAATATTCTATTTCAAATATTTCTTTTTCAAATATTTCTACTTCTCAACTAGAATGAGGCCCAATCAATTACCATATAATGTTAATTATATGGATTTTCTACAATACATGTATACAATAACAACGATGAATAATCAACCATCATCCAAAGTGCATTCTACACTGTATAAGCATCAAATATAAATATTCAACGCTTATAATAGTCTGTCAATCAATCAATCGACATACAACTAAAAAATCGGGATTAGTGTACGTCAAATATCATCCCAATACCCGTGTGGGGTTTCAAACAATCAAACACAGATTTTATTTGTGCAGTTGGGCGATGTGTAAAATTTATCGTCCCAATCAATATCAGGCAAATGTGTGTATATAAACAAATCGTACGATCTGTTTATTTTTATTTCATTTCATATACACGTTAAATTTTTTATTTTTAATTATAAAATATTTTCCACTATAAAATATTTTATTTCATTTCACATCACATCACACAATCAACTACACATCAAAATCAAACAACCAAGCATACAAGCCGTCCATGGTCTGTGGACGACGGGTGTCGGGTGCTACTAAACACCGTCTGCATCCTAGTATATAATTTAACTAGAAAACAAAATTAAAAGGTGAGAAGTTCTCACAGAATTGCTAATCCAACGCCACGACTCTTCTTAGGTAGAAATCTTCGTCGTTCTTGCCTCTTGTTACTTTTCACTGCCCGTATTCTCTACATATATAAAAATCACATTCTTACTTCGCTATTCAATATATAAAAATCGAATTTTTACTTTGCTATTCAATATATAAAAATCGAATTTTTACTTTGCTATTCAATATATAAAAATCGAATTTTTTTACTTTGCTATTCAATATATAAAAATCGAATTTTTACTTTGCTATTCAATATATAAAATCGAATTTTTACTATGCTATTCAATATATAAAAATCGAATTTTTACTATGCTATTCAATATATAAAAATCGAATTTTTACTTTCTCTATAATATAAAAATCATATCTTTTATCCACATTAAAAATCTTGTCTTTATTTAATAAAAGATTATATTTTTATACTTCTATAATATAAAAGATTATATTTTTATCCTTTTCTTCATATAAAAATTATATTTCTATCCTTTTCTTCATATAAAAATTATATTTCTATATTCCACATATGATAAAAATCGAATTTTTGTTCTTTCTATCAAGTAAAAATTATATTTCCTACGCCTATCATATAAAAAATTATATTTTTAATTGTCTACTAATATCAAAATCAAATTTTTATCTCTAACAAACTAATTACTTTATAAATAAATAACCTAGACAGTTAAATAAACCAAAATAAAAATAAAAATAAAAGAAACTTACATTGTATCAGATTTTTCCGTAGGGGTGGGGGGTCTTCGGTCGGTAGCAGGAGGAGGGTGGGCTGCGGTCTCGGCAGAGGATGAGGGGGGGGGGGTATCGCGACAGAGGGTAGGGGGGTATCGCGGCAGAGGGTGGGGGGGTATCGATCGAGGCAGAGGAGGGGGGGTCGATCGACGCGGTGGCGTCGCTGATGGGGGGGCGCGGCGCGATGGCGTCGCTGATGGGGGGGCGCGGCGCGATTAGTTTAGTTTTTTTTTCTTTCTTTCTTTTCTGAATGATGAAACGGGGGGGGGGGGGGAAGGTATAGGATAGGGAAAAGGGGGTTTTATTTTTAATTATTTTAATTATTTAATTTCTGAAAGTTGACTTTTTCATACGACCTCTAAACGAGGCCCACCGCCTGTCGTTCATAGCGTTTCACCCCCATTCCGAACACAATGGCATATGTATCGCAGGCTGATTCGATCGTTTCGACCAGTTTCCGTCAAAATCAACATATAACTCTACATATTGAATTTGAACGCGCATTTCAATTTTCTGGGGTCACATACTAACTCGAAAAATTCCAGAAAAATATTTTCTAGCTTCGTATTGACGATACGGTCCTAACAAAACTAATTTCAACGAATTCTGAGACCGTTTGAAAAATGGCCATTTTCCAGTCGATTAAAATCAACTGAAACTGGTCAAACGAGTTTTCCTTTGCCACGCTCACATATTGATTCGAAAAATTATGAAATTTGAAATCTAGCAATAACTTTACATCACGGATCCAACAAAAGTAGTTTCGTCGAAATCTGAGGTCGTTTGCAAAATGACTATTTTTAAGGGCCTGAATTTCATAGCGACTATTCTGAAATTTCAACTGGACGTATCTTTTGATTCCCGCTATGAAATTTCAAGTTTTCGGATTCGTTGGAAAGATATTCTCAAATAGATCCTATTATTTTTGGTTTCACTAAAATCCGGTTTATTTTGCACCCGGTATGTTCATTTGAAGTTTGAAATCGAATTATCGAACTACCGTGCCATTTTCAATTCCTTTTATAAATATAAATAAATATTTATATTCTATCGACGATCTATATAATATATACGTTCGATTTATATTCAAAATAAATTTCTCGTCGATATTATTTAAAATAATTCATTTTAAATGTTCAAAATTCGCTAAAATTGCCAAAATAAAAATTTTAAACTGGCCCAGATTTTCGGGTTATTACAAAATATATATATTTTAATTATGAACAAGGGCTGAAATGGTGCGGCAGTTTGAAAATTTGAACTTTGACTAACTGTACCGGGTGCAAAATAAAATGGGTTTTAGTGAAATAAAATAAATTTGTTTATGAATATCTTTCTAACGAATCTGAGAAATCGAAATTTCATAGCGGGAATCAAAAGTTATGGCCAAATGAATTTTCAGAAAGATCGCTATAGAGTTTATATAGCCCTTGAAAATAGCCATTTTTCAAACGACCTCCGTTTTCGACGAAACCACTTTTATTGGATCTGGGATATCAAATTATTGCTAGATTTCAAATTCCATAATTTTTGAAGTTAATATTTGAGCATGGAAAAGGAAAATGTGCTTGGTTGATTTCAGTCAAATTGGATCGACCAGAAAATGGCCATTTCTCAAACGGTCTCAGAATTCGATGAAATTAGTTTTGTTGGGACCGTATCGTCAATACATAGCTAGATTTATTTTTCTGGAATTTTTGGGATCAGTATGTAGCCCCGGCAAATTGAAATGTACGTTCAAATCCATATTTGAATGTTTTATATTTTAATTTGAAGAAAAACTGACTGAAACAGTCAAATAGGCCTACGAAACATATTCCATTGTGTTCGGAATGGGGGTATTTAGCTATGGATGATAGTCATTGGATTTGGATTGGAGTTCGTATGCGGCAAGGGGCATTTTTGGATTTTAAAAATATATAAATAAATAAAATATAGGCCAATCAAATTCATTTCTCTCTCCCCACTAAAAAACCCGATAACCCTCTAACCGATGACGGAAGTGAGCTCTCACCTTCTCTCCTCCGTTTCTCTAATTCCGCTCAACAAAAAGCATGCTCCTTTGGAAGATTTTGAAGATCGAAGCTTCCTCTTTAAATCCATCGAAGAATTGGAATTTCTCATTGAGTAAATCTCGAGAATCACATCTCCGTAGTGTCGAACTTTGAACCGCCGTCGAGATCGCCTGGCGCCGTCGAACCCGACCGCTCCACCACTGATCGTTGCACCTCTCCTCCCTCCTTCTCGTGGTGAAGTCTGATCGACGCGACGATACACGGGTTGGCCAATAAATTGAAACCTAGTTTTGAACCCTTCGCAAAAGGTAACGGCTTTGATTTTATTTTATTATTTATAGCACTTTAAAGCGCTACGAAATATTATTTCATGATAAAAATCATATCTTTTTCGTATGTTGACGAAATCCATTGAAACAAGAGACATTGGACTCGACGTCTTCTACATTCTAGAAGAGACCAGATATTTTTCAGAGCCTTCTACAATTTTTGGACGAGTGGAACCCAATGTGAGATTTCTGAATTATAAACGATATGGATTGACGATGTATAAATTATACAGTCGATGTATGAGTTATATAAGCATTGTACACATCCTGTATAAGCGTTGATTGAGTTGTATGTGCGATGTATAAGTTACATATGCGTTGTAAAAATCAAATATGCGTTGAAATGATATTGAAATATATTGTAATGAAATCGAAATATATTTATATACATATATATATATATACACACACACACTCCCCTCGTCCACAGACCATGGACGATATATATTGGTTGTGATATTGTTTGGATTTGGTTGATGTGAAATTTGGTGAATATCATGAATGGTTGATTGGAAATGATTGATTTTGGTTGAAATCCCAATAGGATTAGTATATGGGAAAATTTGTCTGCGTACGAACTAGATATTGAAATCCCCATTGTCAAAAGCTGCGAGGCTTTAAGGTAGAGCGAGGAGCCGTACTTGGGATGGTGCCGGTTTAACTACCCTGTCGTTATGCTACCGAAATTTTCTAAAATATTCCTGTATTTGATGTATATTCATGTATTGAAATATATTCATGTATGGGAAAATTATTCATTTTTGAAATGAAATGGTTTGAACGATAAAAATGACATTTTTATCGAATGTATGAAATAAAAATGGTTTGAACAATAAAAATGACATTTTTATCGAATGTATGAAATAAAAATGGTTTGAACGATAAAAATGACATTTTTATCGAATGTGTGGAATAAAATGGTTTGAACGATAAAAATGACATTTTTATCGCATGTTTGAAATAAATTGTTTTGCAAATAAAAATCACATTTTTATAATATATATGAATCGCTAAAAATCAACATTTTTGAAATAAATTGTTTTAACAATAAAAATCACATTTTTATCATATATATGAAGTATATAAAATAATTGTATTTGAAGTAAGTTGTTTTGACAATAGAAATCACATTTTTATTATATATTTGAATTGTTAAGAATAGTCATGTGTTGAAATAAATATATGTTGGATAAAAATATTATTTTTATCACATGTATGAAATGAAATGGTTTGGAAATCGAAGAACGGGTTATATTTATATAAATAAAATTAAAATAAATCAAAAAATGAAGCTATAGTTCATGTTTTGAAATCGTGATTTCAAACGATTTTTACGGGAGATCCGACCATTGGATTTTCCCGAAACTGAAACCGTTGGGTTCGCTTTGGAAATATCTTTCCAACGACACCAACTTTGCAAAGATCCAACGGTTAGATTGTCTAGAATGTTTAATTCAAGACTGAATGAAAACAGTGCCAGAATGGATTATATTTATATATATATATAATTAAAATAAATCGAATAACGACGCTGTAGTTCGTATTTTGAAATCGTAACTTCAAACGATTGTGTCGGGAGATCCGACCGTCAGATTTTCCCAAAACTGGAACCGTTGGATTTGTTTTGAAAAGATCTTTCCAATGATATAAAATTAGTAAAGATCCAATGGTTAGATTTTTAGATATGTGTAAATCAAATCTGAAGAAAACAACGTTAAGTCCGCGTTATGGCCTGACGCATCGTTTATATAAATTGGCTATTTTTAAATGAATAAAAATAGCGATAAATCGTTATAAAATATTATAACGATATGGAATGGAAATAAACTGAATTTACTTAGTTTATTGGATATTTGATGGTTGAGTGTGTTTGACGTGAAAATTACATTAATGAACTGAATTATGGATGTTGAATAATTTAACCATTGAAATGAATTGATTTGAATTCTAAATATACGTGATTTAATTGAAAAGGCCGAGTTAATTCTCATTTCAAATAACTGATCAACGATTAGAAGTCGAAGATATGAAGACGGTGCAAGACCGATGATCTTCACATCGAATGGATGGCTACTAATGCCTTTGATGAGAGTTGCTGCCCTGACGAGTAAACAGTGGTGGTTGTCCGGACGTACTTGTTGATCGTTCGAATGTGCGAGAAATAAAGGTCCTCCGGTTTCGTTTAAGCCCCAAACGGACTAGTAAATGGATGTGTGTCTAACGTTGTATATTACAACGTGGCATACAGAGATGCCATGATCAAAGTTTTTGTTGAAAAGCAAAGCTTTGTGGTTGATGATCAAAGCCTGGCTTTAAATAGCTAGCTTTGTGTTTAGTGTTGATTCACGAGCCTCATACCCCGGTATAGACCAGAAATGGGGGAGGACAACAGGGGGAACATGTGTTTCCTTCTAGCTAGGAGTGGTGTCGGTGTTTTTACATGGCCTGATATTTTACTTATGCGGATGATGGATAGCGAGGCGCCTCGGTTATATCGGTCGATCCGAGACCGATGGGGTCATTTGGCTCATTGACGCCCCATAGGGCGGGGAAACGCATTGTTCAGGTATTTTAATCCACTCCATGTGGACCGACCCTGAAGATCCAAGGGTCACTCGAGCTCTGATCCTGAGGCACGGGCTAGAGCGTCTCGAAGCGGTAAGGATGATCCCTTGAGTTGGTTCAGGATGGAAATCCAATTTCCAAATACGACATCGTGCAGTTTTGATTGTATACCTATATATGGCGACATGATATATGGTACCCATGCCGTCTATGATTGATACTTATGAATGAAATTGTTTTTGAAACATATAAACACTAGTAATAATATCAAATGCTCTTATTTTATTCGTATCAAGCATATTTTGGCCATTATAAGGTAAAACTCTATCCTCCGGTTTGCGTTGCTGTGTGTGATGGGAACTGAGTCTTATAATGGCTTCATTTTTATGAAAAGCATTTCGATGTTTAAATGATTTACTTGTTTTAAAGCACTGGGAATCCAATGGAGTAAACCCGTTCCACGTTAGCGGCGTGGTCCTGTGATTGGCCTTATTATAAAATAAGTTAAGTAGATTTCTCATACCAGCCCCATGACTGACTCTTAGTATGTTTCACTTTCAAACTCAGGTGCCCTATTTTCTACACGGGCAGCCTTGTATTCAGGTTTTAGCAGGCTCTTTCTGGACAGCTGGGCTGAAGCTGGATTCTATCACTACTTTCTTTTTATGCTGTTCAGCTCCTGCTGTACATATTATGTTTTGGTTCCCCTGTAGACATTTTATGTAAAGCTGAACTTTTCTTTGTACTAAGTATGATCCTGTATACTGTGTAACTCTGATGTTTATGTTTATCCAGTGTATTTATTGTACATTATCTGGTATATTTATTTATTTTTGTTTTGTTGTTATTTGTTTATGTGTTATATTCCAAAGATTACCCTTGCCACCATGGAACGGGGTTTGGGGTCGTCACAACGTGGTATCAGAGCTTTGGTTAAGCTTAGTTTTGGAGTATAACATATTAACGAACTCGTCAGAAATAGAACCAGTAGTTTTCTAGGACGGATTACTCATTTCAGATAGGATCAGTAATATCCTAGAATGAGTAAAGCAGAATGAAATACACCTCGATAGACACAATTACATTCAAGTATATGTCTCTATGCTTTAAAATACCTTTTCTGTTGGCCTGACACTTTGTCTGCTATTTGCAGACGTAGAAAAACGAGTGGCAGAAGCAGAAGAAATAATCCTATGGTTCAACAGACTAATGAGCCAGTTGTGCTCCCTCAGCCAGGATCAGACATAGAAGCTCTATTGAAGAGATCTCGAAATCTTGGTGGAGTACCGTTCTCGGGCTATGAATCTATAATTCAAACTCAAGCTTGGATGTGTTCTACTGAAAGAATATTTGAAGGTTTCAAGCTGAGGGATGATTAGAAAAGATTACTGGCATCTTGGGCACTCAAAGACGAAGCTTTAATCTGGTGGGAAACCGTTATTAAAGATAATCAAGAAGGAGATATCACCTGGGATAGATTCAATGAATTTTTCAATGAAAGATTTGTTCCCCCAGAAGCAACTAAGCGGTTAAGTGATGAATTCTACTATCTGATTCAAGGAGATATGACCATTCTAGAATATCATAAGAAATTCAATGAACTTTCTCGTTTTGTCCCACATCTCATTCAAAATCCAAAGATGAAGAATCTGAGGTTTATAAACGGGCTACAAAGAAAGTACCAAAGTAGTGTAACTGCACATGTGCAACAATCTTTTTTTGAAATGATATATATATGGCTTATCAGTACGAAGATGTAGATAAGTAGGGTCTTTTGGTCGACAAAGAGGAATGCAGATCTAGCAACAAAAGGAAATTTGGAGCTGATAGTACAGAGGCAAGTACACAGCCTGAGGCCAGCACGAAGTCTGAGTTCAGAAAGAAGCCTAGAGTCAATAGGAAAAAGGTTAGATCTGAGAAAGAACCAGTAACAACTGCCACCTGCTCTAATTGTAATCGGAAAGGGCATTTGGCGATAAACTGTGGACCCTTAAAGAAGCGATTAAAGGGTAGATTTAAATCCAAGAAGGGATTTCTAGAGAATAGAAAATGCAGTCAATGCCATCAGGCTGGTCATCTTCCAAAGGCTTGCCAGCCATTCAGAAAATCTAAAGTAATACAAGTGAATGAAGTGGCAGAAACTCCAGAACCCTCAGCTAGTCCGGAAAGGCCAGATGTTTTAGAAGCACGCTTAATGTCTAAAATATTCTGGTTAAAGTATTGTTTGATACGGGTGCATCACGAAGTTTTATTTCGACAAAGGTGGTAAAGAAATTGGATTTGAAACTGAAAAATCTTAAAGAACTTATGACGGTCCATAATCCGGTTGGGGGTTCCCTTGATCCTAGTTGGATTTGTGGAGTGCCCGTTTCTTTTTCTTGTTATCGGTTCCCTACTATCTCGATCTCATGAATTTCACAGAGTTCGATCTTATTTTGTGATTGGATTGGTTAACCAAATATGAAGCGGAACTTAACTGGGTAGAAAGAGTTGTTAAAGTTAAAACAAAGCTAGGATATATAACCAATCCATGTGAAGGTCCAAATTTTGATAGGAAAGACTTTTGGGCAGCTCTGGATGTTTCTCCTGCTCAAATAGAACCAGTTCCTGTCGTTACGAAGAATATTCCGGTCGACATAGAAAATATTCCAGTTGTCAAGAATTATGCGGATGTGTTCGAAGAAGTTGTTAGCTTACCTCCGCGTAGAGAAATAGATTTCAAAATCTCTTTGATTCTAAATGCAAGGCCAGTAGTTCACACTATTTGAAGAATGACCTTGAAGGAAAAAGAAGAGCTACTAGAAAGTCAAACTCGACATCTTGTATGGAAGGGTCTGATCAGGCCTAGTTTCTCTAATTAGGGAGCAGCAGTGGTATTTGTTCCAAAGTCAGACGGTACTCTCTCAGACTATGTGTAGATTATCGTGACTTGAATAAGTAGACAATGAAAAATAAATATCCATTGCCGCCAATTGATGATTTATTGGATCGATTGATTGGCGCGCAAGTATTTACATGAATGGACCTAGCTACAAGCTTCCATTAACTTCGTATTGCCGAAGAATGTGTTCCTTTGACAGCATTCAGAGGTCCGGACTTATTCTACGAGTGGTTAGTAATGCCGTTCGGCTTGTGTAACGCTCTAGCTTATTTCTTCTATCTAATGAACCGGGTATTCAGAGAAGAATTGAATAAATTCATATTGGTTTTCATTGATGATATTCTGATCTTCTCTATGTCAGGGAGCGAGCATGAAAAACATTTGGAACAAGTGTTAGAAATTCTCAGAAAGAATGTTTTGAAAGCAAAGTTTTCCAAATGTATATTCTGGCAAGAAGAGGTAAAATTCCTTGGCTATGTCATATCAAAGGAAGAAATTTCTATGGATCCCAGTAAAATCACTGCCATTCAGAATTGGAAACAACTAACTACTCCCATAGAAGTCTGAAGTTTTCTCGGATTAGCCAGTTATTATCGGAAGTTCGTTAAGAATTTTTCGAAGATATCCAATTCCTTGACGAACCTCACTAAGAAACATTCGAGGTTCAATTGGACTCCAGAATGTGAGGCAGCTTTCCAAAAGCTAAAGTTAAAATTGACAACTGCTCCAGTGTTAACAATTATCGATGGCAATCAGGACTTGAAAGTTTGGACTGGTGCTTCTAAAGAAGGTCTTGTTGCAGTATTAATGCAAAGAGGCCAAGTAGTCGCTTATGCTAGCCGTCAATTGAAGCCACATGAGAAGAATTATGCAACTCATGATCTTGAGTTGTTAGCCATCTTGTTTGCTATGAAAATCTGGAGGCATTATCTATTGGGTGAGAAATTTTAATTATATACTTATCATCAATCATTGAAGTATTTATTCACCCAGAAGGCTCTGAATATGAGGCAGTAGTGTTGGTTAGAATTTCTCGCGGCATATGATCTTGATATTTTATACACTCCGGGGAAAGCCAATGTTGTGGCTGATGCGCTCAGCAGAAAGAACGTAATTATCGCCAGTCTTATCATCGCACCCTCATTGATTGATAACATATCTTCTCTTCAGAAGGATGATCACTTCATTCAGAAGATCAGAGAGAGAATTCATAAAGGCGAGCCCTTGAGTTTTCAGATTGATAATGATGGGATTCTGAGGTTAAAGGGTCGGATTTGTGTTCCAAACATTCCTGAACTCCGGAGAGAAGTATTGGACGAATGTCACAAAGCCAAACTTAGTATCCATCCAGGAGTGAGCAAAATGTATAATGATATCAAACTTACTTTCTGGTGGAGATCTATGAAACGAGACATTTTTTTATACGTTAGCCGGTGTGCTACTTGTCAGCAAGTCAAAAGCGATCAACAGAAACTGACTGGACTGTTGCAACCGTTAGAAATTCCAGGTGGGAAGTAGGAACATATTTCTATGGATTTCATAGATGGTTTGCCTAGAACTAGGAAAGGAAATGGTAGTATTTGGGTGATCGTAGATCGTTTCACGAAGACCGCTCATTTCATACCTGTCAGATCGAATAGAACTGCTCAGAGTCTGGCGCAGATTTATTTAAAGAAAATTTTAAACTTCAAGGAGTTCCTATGAGTATCGTTAGTGATTGTGACCCGATTTTTGCTAGTAAATTCTGGGAAGCATTCCAAGCAGAATTGGGAACGAAATTGAACTTGAGCACCGCTTATCATCCTCAAATAGATGGTCAAACTGAGAGGGTGAATAGTATTTTAGAAGATTTATTACGGGCTCGTGTTATTGATTTTGGCAGATCATGGGAAGACCATTTGCATTTGGCCGAGTTCTCATACAAAAATAGCTACCAAGCAAGCTGGATAATGTCAACATTCGAACCATTGTATGGTAAACCGTGCCGATCTATTGCTTGTTGGGTAGAACCTGGCAATAGACTTGTATTGGGACCTGATATG
Source organism: Allium sativum (assembly GCA_030737875.1). Taxonomy (NCBI): domain Eukaryota; kingdom Viridiplantae; phylum Streptophyta; class Magnoliopsida; order Asparagales; family Amaryllidaceae; genus Allium; species Allium sativum. The sequence goes on along the minus strand of CM060915.1, from coordinate 969,979,024 downwards.
ATTCATGAAGCTGCGAACAAAGTCGATTTCGTTAAGAAACGGTTACTAGCCGCTCAAAGCCGACAGAAGAGATATGCAGATAAGAGAAGAAGAGATTTATCATTCGCTATTAGCGACTATGTGTATTTGAAGGTATCTCCAATGAGAGGAGTAGTCTGGTTCGGTAAAACAGGGAAATTGGCGCCTAAATTTATTGGTCCATTTCCTATTCTAGAATGGATTGGAACTCTCGCTTATAGGGTTCAATTACCAAATTGGTTGCCTGAAGTACATGACGTATTTCACATATCTCAACTTCGAAAGCATGTACATGATCCAGACTTGATCGTGGAAGATGCCGCGCAATGGGATTTGGAAATCACTCCAGAATTGGCTGCGAGAAGAGAGCCGCTAAAGATTATTGGCAAAGAAACAAAAGAGCTGAGGAACAAGAAGTTTCACTTAGTCAAAGTGCAATGGAGTGGAGATCCGCGAGACTGTACTTGGGAAACTGAGTAGAACATTAAGAAAGCCTATCCCAAGTGCAGGGTGGATATCTCTGATTAAATCTAGTGCAGGGTACATTTACCATATTTTGCATTTCCATTTTGTTCTCTACTTTGTTGTTGTTTTCTTTTCATGGATGTAAACTTTTTAATTATATAGTCTGAATGATTTTAAAAAGAGTATATGAATTAATTACTATATTTTTGCAAGGTTAAAAATAAATTGATTGTTGTTTGTGTGGAGTGATTGTTAGTTTAAAATAAATCGCGTTGGAATAATAAAATCAATAATAGAATGATGGTAAATTTATTCGAATGAATCAAATATTGAAATGATTTGAAATAGATAGAAATATATGCATGTACATTATATATGTTTGAACAGGTAAATGGATTAGCTGTTGAGTAAAGAATTTATTTGGGTGCCCGACAAATAGGTAAACCTTAATGAGTTGGATGAGCAATTTTATTATTATATCAACTCCTGTGAATGCCATTGGATGCGGAATGCTAGTTGTTCTATGTGTAATAATAAATGTCGCCGTAGGATAGTAACAATTAATTCTGAACTACATACATGGCATACTTCTTGAAGATAGCATACTTCATCATATACCACATAAGCATTTGGAGCTTATGTGACGAGGTTGAAGATTTACCATACGAGCGAGAGGCTTGTATGGCCATGACTATATATTACAGGTTGAACAAATGACTGATATGGACTATATAAAATGTAACGGTAAATTGCAAGATTAATAAAAAAAACCACACGGGTCAGGAGATGACAATAAACACGTCTCTTTGATCATTAAGGCACAAAAACCATTTATAGGGTGACGATAATTTATTTTCTGGAGTTATGATCTATACACACTCCCCTATGGACACCGGAATATATCACTATAAATATGTGTATGCTTATTATGATTTATTGGGTACCTAATACGGCCCAATAAATTTCCAAACCCCTCCCCGTACAAAGGAAGTTATGGCGAATTTTTTCGAAAATTTAGGGTGTTAGCCAAATTTTTGAAGAATTTGAAAATTCTTAGAAACTGAATTGTTGAAGAATGAAAGCCATAATGAAAGTTGAATTGGTAAATTAAACAACTTTCAGCTTCGTTCCTTTTCGGGGATGAAAAGATTTTAAGTGGGGGAGATTGTAACAACCCTAAAAATCTGAACCAATTTAAAAATTTTAATTTGGCTATTTCAGTATATTTTGAATATTTAAGATAAATTATTTTAAATAATAACGACCAAAAATCTATTTGAATCGATGTTGTAAAATAAATATATTTATTTTAATTATAAACAAGGCCTGAAATCGCGTGGTAGTTTGAAAATTTGAATTCGAACTTTGACTAACTGTACCGAGTTCAAAATAAAACGGATTTTAGTAAAACCAAAAATATTTAAATCTGTTTATGAATATCTTTTTAATGAATCTGAAAAATCAAAATTTCGTAACGGGAATCAAAATTTATGGCCAAATGAATTTTCAAAAAGGTCGCTATGGAGTTTATATAGCCCTTGAAAATAGCCATTTTGCAAACGACCTCCGTTTTCGACGAAACCACTTTTGTTGGATCCGGGACGTTAAATTATTGCTAGGTTTCAAATTCCAAATTTTTTGAAGTTAATATGTGAGCATGGCAAAGGAAAATGTGTTTGGTTGATTTCAATCAAATTGGATCGACCAGAAAATGGCCATTTTTCAAACGGTCTCAAAATTCGAAGAAACAAGTTTTGTTGGGACCATATCGTCAATACATAGCTAGATTTATTTTTTTGGAATTTTTGGGATTAGTATGTGGCCCCGGCAAATTGAAATGTACGTTCAAATCCATATTTGAATGTTTTATATTTTAATTTGAAGAAAAACTGACTGAAACAGTCGAATGGGCCTATGAAACATATTCCATTGTATTCAGAATGGGGGTATTTAGCTAGGAACGACAGTCGTTGGGTTTGGATTGGAGTTCGTATGTGGCAAGGGGTATTTTTGGATTTTAAAAATATATAAATAAATAAAATATAGGCCAATCAAATTCATTTCTCTCTCCCCGCTAAAAACCCGATAACCCTCTAACCGACGATGGAAGTGAGCTCTCACTTCACTCCTCCGTTTCTCCAATTCCGCTCAATAGAAAGGCATGCTCCTTTAGAAGTTTTTGAAGATCGAAGCTTCCTCTTTAAATCCATATAAGATTTGGAATTTTTCATTGAGTAAATCTCGAAAATCACACCCCTGAAGTGTCTAACTTTGAACCTCCGCCGAGATCGCCTGGCACCGCTGAACCCAACTGCTCGACCACCGATCCCTGCTTTTGTCCTCCCTCTTTCGCGTGGTGAAGTCTGATCGACGCAATGATACACAGATTGGCCGATAAATTGAAACCTAGTTTTGAACCCTTCGCGAAAGGTAACGGCTTTGATTTTATTTTATTGTTTATAGCACTTTAAAGCGCTATGAAATTTGATTTCACGATAAAAATCGTATCTTTTCCGTATCTTCACGAAATCCAGTGAAACAAGAGACATTGTACTCGTGTATACGTCTTCTACATTCTAGAAGAGACCAGATATTTTTCTGAGCCTTCTACAATTTTTGGAGGAGTGGAAACCAATGTGAGATTTCTGAATTATAAACGATATGGAATGGCAATGTATAAATTATACAGTCGATGTATGAGTTATACAAGCGTTGTACACATCATGTATAAGCGTTGTGTAAGTTGTATGTGTGATGTATAAGTTATATATGCGTTGTAAACATCATAAACGTGTTGAAATGATATTGAAATATATTTAAATGAAATCGAAATATATTTATATACATAAATATATATATATATATATATATACTCCCCTCGTCCACAGACCATGGACGATATATATTGGTTGTGATATTGTTTGGATTTGGTTGATGTTAAATTTGGTGAATATCATGAATGGTTGATTGGAAATGATTGATTGTGGTTGAAATCCCAATAGGATTAGTATATGAGAAAATTCGTCTGCATACGAACTAGATATTGAGATCGCCATTGTCAAAAGCTGCGAGGCTTTAAGGTAGAGCGAGGAGCCGTGTTCAGGATGGTGCCGGTTTTAACTATCCTGCCGTTATGCTGCCAAATTTTTTTGAAATATTCCTGTGTTTGATGTATATTCATGAATTGAAATATATTCATGTATGGGAAAATTAATCGTTTTTGAAATGAAATGGTTTCAACGATAAAAATGACATTTTTATCGAATGTATGAAATAAAAATTGTTTGAACGATAAAAATGACATTTTTATCGAATGTATGGAATAAAATCGTTTGAACGATAAAAATGACATCTTTATCGCATGTTTGAAATAAATTGTTTTACAAATAAAAATCACATTTTTATAATATATATGAATAGCTAAAAATCTACATTTTTGAAATAAATTGTTTTAACACTAAGAACCACATTTTTATCATTTATATGAAGTATATAAAATAATCGTGTTTGAATTAAATTGTTTTGACAATAATAGTCACATTTTTATTATATATCTAAGTTGTTAAAAATAGTCATGTGTTGAAATAAATATTTGTTGGATAAAAATATCATTTTTATCACATGTATGAAATGAAATGAGTTGGAAATCGAAGAACGGATTATATTTATATATATTTATATAAATAAAATTAAAATAAATCGAAAAACGAAGCTACAGTTCATATTTTGAAATCGTGATTTCAAACGATTGTTGTGGAAGATCCGACCATCGGATTTCCCCGAAACCGAAACCGTTGGTTCACTTTGGAAACATCTTTCCAACGACAGCAACTTTGCAAAGATCTAACGGTTAGATTGTCTGGAATGTTTAATTCAAACATGAATGAAAACAGCGCCAGAATGGATTTTATATATATATATATATATATATATGTATATATAATTAAAATAAATCGAGTAACGGCGCTGTAGTTCGTATTTTGAGATCGTAACCTCAAACGATTGTATGGGGAGATCCGACCATCGGATTTTCCAAAAGTTGGAACCATTCGATTCGTTTTGAAAAGATCTTTCCAATGATATAAAATTTGTAAAGATCCAACGATTATATTTTCAGATATGTGTAAATCAAATCTGAAGAAAAACAGCGCCATGGCTGCATTATGGCCTAAAGCGTCGTTTATATAAATTGGCTACTTTTAAATGAATAAAAATAACGATAAATTGTTATAAAATATTATAAACGATATGTAATGGAAATAAACTGAACTTACTCGGTTTATTGGATATTTGATGGTCTAATGTGTTTGACGTGAAAATTACATTAATGAACTGAACTATGGATGTCGAATAATTTAACCATTTAAATGAATTGATTTGAATTCTAAATATACGTGAATTATTTGAAAAGGTCGAGTTAATTCTCATTTCAAATAATTGATCGACGAGTAGAAGTCGAAGATATGAAGACGGTGCAAGACCGATGATCTTCACATCGAATGGACGGCTACTGATTCCTTTGATAGGAGTTGCTGCCCTGACGGGGTTAAGTGGTGGTTGTCCGGATGTACTTGTTGATTGTTCGGATGTGCGAGGAATAAAGGTCCTCCAGTTTCGTTCAGACCCAGAACGGACTTGTAAATGGATGTGTGTCTGACGTTGTATATTGACAACGTGGCATACAGAGATGCTGTGATCAAAGTTTTTGTTGAAAAGCAGAGCTTTGTGAATGATCAAAGCATCGCTTTAAATAGCTAGCTTTTTATTTAGCGTTGGTTCGTGAGCCTCACACCCCGGTATGAACTAGAAACGGGAGAGGACTGCAGGGAGAACATGCATTTCCTTCAAGCTAGGAGCGGTTTCGGTGTTTTTGCACGGCCTGACATTTTTCTTATGTGGATGATGGATAGCGAGGCGCCTCGGTTATATCGGTCGATCCGGGACCGATGGAGTCATTTGGCTCATTGACGCCCCATAGGGTAGGGAAACGCATTGTTCAGGAATTTTAATCCACTCCGTGTGGACCGGCCCTGAAGATCCAAGGGCCACTCGAGCTCTGATCCTAAGACACGGGCTAGAGCGTCTCGAAGCGGTAAGGACGATCCCTTGCCTTGATTCATGACGGAAATCCAATTTCCAAATATGACATCGTGCAGTTCTGATTGTATACCTATATATGGCGACATTATATATGGTACCCATGCCGTCTATGATTGATTTTTATGATTGAAATTATTTTTGAAACATATAAACACTAGTAATAATATCAAATGCTTTTGTTTTATTCGTATCAAGCATATTTTGGCCATTATAAGGTAAAACACTATCCTCCGGTTTTCGTTGCATTGTGTGATGGGAACTGAGTCTTATAATGGCTTCATTTTTATAAAAAGCATCTCGACGCTTAAATTATTTACTTGTTTTAAAGCACTGGAAATCCAATGGAATAAACCCGTTCCGTGTTAGCGGCGTGGTCCTGTGATTGGCCTTATTATAAAATAAGTTAAGTAGATTTCTCATACCAGCCCCATGACTGACTCGTAGTTTGTTTCACTTTCAAACTCGGGTGCCCTATTTTCTACACGGGCAGCCTTGTATTCAGGTTTTAGCAGGCTCTTTCTAGATAGCTGGAGCTGAAGTTGGATTCTATCACTTCTTTCTTTTTATGTTTTTCAGCTCCTGTTGTACATATTATGTTTGATTCCGTTGTAGACATTTTATGTAAAGCTGAACTGTATTTTGTACTAAATGTGATCCTGTATACTGTGTAACTCTGATGTTTATGTTTATCCAGTGTATTTATTGTACATTATATGGTGTATTTATTTATTTATGATATTATTTGTGTATGTGTTATATTCCAAAGATTACCCTTGCCACCGTGGAACGGGGTTTGGGGTCGTCACAAAATCTTTCTTCGAAAAACATTGCAAAAGATTTTGTATTATCTTTTTAACAATCTTAAACCAAATTAAGGTTTATCAAACTAGTCGGGATTATCGAGCCTTATCAAAATAATCATTTATTTTATTTTTCATCCTAACCTATTCATTCCATGGAGCGAAACTGGTGGTACTCCATATCTAACACCCACTATGTTATCGGTAAAATTAATTACCATTTCACGTAAAATCTAATTAAAGATTTAACTATCGCATGGAGTAATACTGGTGATACTCCATTCTCGATCATTTCTTAAATTCGGTAAATTTAATTACCTTATTTGCCTTTTAATCAAATCAAAGATTCAATCAAACTCCAATTAGTTTTAATCTTCAAAAATCATCACTTAATGATTATTCAACTTTAGGGAATTAACCTTTTCTTTAACTAGGTTAAAGAACCAATGTGGCACAAAGCATCGCTCATGATAAACCCGAAATAAAACTTGATATTAAATATAAGTTCTTAAATGGAAATCATGTCGACTTACATTCAGTACCAAATTCTGAAACTAACTGATATCGTTTTGGAATAACGATATCGATATCTTCCAATTCCCACAACAACATCCAAATAATCATGGAATCCAATATCGAAATATCCGAGGATAATTTCCATTTAAATTCATTCCAATATATATATATATATATATATTATGTGTGTGTGTTGGAAAACGCTGGTTAAATCAAAATCATTCTCAATCAAATTTATTAATTTAAACTTTGGATTATTATTCTAGTTGTCAACTAGTTCATTCAGATAAAAATATCTTTTATTTTTTAATTGTAGAATATTTTATCCAAAATCTGTCCTAATCGTTTCTTATGATTTTACATAATTTATTCACATTTTCAATTATTATATTAAGGTCCTTACAGTCGGTTTCCAATATCGGCCACTAATTTGCAAATTATGTTTATATTTGCTCTGCTATCTTCGAATGCCTTCTCTAAATGCCTTTAATTGCTTTTATAGTTGGCTTACACTACTTAATTCTTTTTTAGAATAGGCTTCTTTACTCGATGCTCCTTTCCTTTTGTTAGTAGATTCTTCTTTTTAAGATGCTTTTGTTATCTTGTCTGGACAGATGTTCATCCTTCAAGGAAATCCAAGTGTAATAACCCGGAAAATACGAGCTAATTTAAAATTTTTAAATTGGTCATTCCAAAGGAATTTAAACAATTGAAATAGAATATTTCAATAAAATAGTGAATTAGAAATAGTGAGTCAGTTTGAAAATTTGAATTCAAACTTTGACTGACTGTGCAGGGTGGAAAATATAACGGATTTTAGTGAAACCAAAAATATTTAAATCTGTTAGTCAATAACTTTCTAACGAATCTGAAAAATCGAAGTTTCATAACGGGAACCAAAAGTTATGGCCGAATGAATTTTCAGAATGGTCCCTATATAGAATATATAGCCCTGGAAAATTGATATTTTGCATACGACCTCGGAATTCGACGAAACCACTTTTGTTGGGTCCGAGATGTCAAACTATTGCTAGGTTTCAAATTTCATAATTTTTTAAGCTAGTATGTGAGCGTGGCAAAAGAAAATTCGTTTGGTCAATTTCTGTTAAATTGGATCGACCAGAAAATGGCTATTTTTCAAACGATCTCAGAATTCGACGAAACTAGTTCTGTTGGGACCGTAGCGTCAAAACATAGCTAGATTTATTTTTCTGGAATTTTTCGAATCAGTTTGTGGCCCTAGCAAATTGAAATGTACGTTCAAAGTTAAAAATTAAATGTTTTATACTTTAATTTGAAAAATAATGACTGTAACAGTCGAATTGGCCAACGAAACATATCCCATTGTGTCCGGGATGGGGGTATTTAGCTAGGGGCGACAGTCGTTGGGTTTGAAAAGGAGTTCGTTTGAGAAAAAACTATTTAAAAATTTAATAAAACTATCGACCAATCATATTTCTCCATTCATAAATAAATAAATAAATAAATAAAAAACATCAGAAAACCCCTCCGACCCCCGACATCGACGACGGAAAAGCTTTTCCCCCTTCCCTGGCGATTTCCGATCGCCACAGCCCGAATCAGCCCCTCCCCCAGTTCAACCTTTTGTAGTTCTCCTTCCTCTCTTCAAATCCATATAAGGAGCTCCCCCTATCGTTGCTTCTACGTTGATATATCCCCCTCCAAAGTCCCGACCTTCAAACCGCCGCCGCCGACAATCCCGGCCACCAAACTGCCACGCGCCAGTAGCCCTCTCGAAGCTCTTCCACGTCCAACCCGCCGATCATCCCCTCGTGCCACGGTTCTCGCGAAAACCGTAAACCTAGTTTTGAACCTTCGTGAAAGGTGAGTTCTTTTTGATGTTTACACTTTGAAAAATCATATATTTTTGGTGTTTTGACGAAATTCGATGAAACAGGAAACATCGGGACCACAAGGAAGCTCTCTACCCAATAGAAGAAGCCACGGATTTTTCTGACATCGTATCTATTTTTAGCGAAGCAACAAACCAATGTGAGAAATCTAAATTAAATAAATTTGAATGGAAAATGTCGTGTATAAATTATATTAGCGAAATATAAATTACCCACTTGTTGTATACCCCATGTACATGCGTGGTGTAAGCTATATAAGCGAAGTATGAATTAAAATTTATAGAATAATTGATATATATGTTGAAATGCAAGTGAAATATAGCAATTATATATATACATATAAATACATATATACTCCCCTCGTCCACAAACCATGGACGATATTTATTGTTGTGAATTGGTGTGAAACATTGGATGAAAAATACGAATGGTTGAATAATTGTTTGTGGTTGATATTGTTTGGTTGTGGTTGAAAAATACCCATTGGTGATTGAAATGAATTGGAAATATTTTTGGAAATAAAAATAAACATGCCGCCTGCGTGCGAATTAGATGCATGAATCCCCATTGTCAAAAACCGCGAGGTTTTAAGGTAGAGCGAGGAGCCGTACTAGGGACGGTGCCAGTTTTAACTACCCTGCCGTTATGCTACCGAAATTTTGAATAATCTTTGTGTATTAGAATTATTTTCATTTGTTGGAATTATCTTCATGCGTTGAAATTAAAGCCATATGTTGAAACTATATTCATGTGTAGAAATGTTCATGTGTTGAAAAGTGATGTGTGAAAAATAAATTCATTTGTGAATGAATGAAGTGTTTAAACAATAAAAATCACCTTTTTATAATATATATGAAGTATGAAAAATATTCGCCTTATATATAAATAGTTTTAACAATAAAAATTCCATCTTTCTAATATGAACAACATAAATAAAATATCCATATGTGGAAATGCTCATGTGTTGAGAAGTGTGTGTAGTGGAAAAGTTCATGTGTTGAATAAAAGGATCGAACAATAAAAATTACATTTTTATTGAAACTATGAAGTGTTGAAAACATCCATTTGTCGAATAAATATTTTAAATGATAAAAATATCATTTTTATCATATATGTGATGTGCTAGAGATATGCGGACGTTGAAATAAATATTGGTGAAGAAATATTATTTTTAACATGCATAGGAACTAAATAAAATAGTCATGTGTTGAAATCTATTTTAGTTCGCCAAAATTATCATCTTTGAAATGTGAAGAGTTAAAAATAGCCACTTGTTCAAATAAAATATGCATGAATTGAAATATACATTAATTAGCTAATGATATGATTTTAGCATATGCATGCAACATTAGGATGAATGGTGTTTTTAAACCAAAGTAAATCAAATATGAAGTTGAATGGAAAATGGTAAGTGATAAAAACTGTATATATGTACATGCATATTTATTGAACAGGTTATAGCAATGGGGCTAGAGAAGAGGAATAAAATTTTGTGCCCGACAAATAGGTACACATTTACTGTTTTGTTTGGGTGATGATTTTATGAGCCTGTTGGCTAGCCGCTTGGCTTTTTCTTTTTCTTTTTGACATGAGACGCCCGTGTGGCTATTTGGGAATTTTCCCAGCCCCTCCCGTACAAAGGAGGTTATGGCGAAATTTTCCGAAATTTAAAGGCGTTATTGAAATAATTGAAGTGGAAACGATATAGGAATTTTTGAATGAACTATATTTATATAAATATATAAATATAAATAAAATTAAAACGAAACGTGGCCGTGCAGTTCGTGTTTTGAAACCGTGATTTCAAACGACTAGTGCGGGAAATCCGACCATTGGATTTTCCCGAAACCGCAACCATTGGGTTCGCCTTGGAAATATCTTTCCAACGGTGCCAACTTTGTGAAGATCCGACGGTTGGATTGTCTGGAATGTTTAATTCAAATCTAAAGAAAAACAGCGCCAGAAACGATTATATATATATATATATATATAATTAAATTAAATCGAATAACGACGCTGCAGTTCGTAAATTGAAATCGTAATTTCAAATGGCTAGTGTGGAAGATCCGACCGTCGGATTTTCCCAAAACTGAAACCGTTGGATTCGTTTTGAAATGACCTTCCCAATGATATAAAATTTGTGAAGATCCAACGGTTAGATTTTCAGATATGTGTAAAACAAAATTAGTGAAAAGCAGCGCCAGTGCATCGACACGACCTGAAACGTCGTTTAATTAAATATGGCCGTTTTAAATTAAATAAAAATGGCGATAAATCGTTATAAAATACTATAGACGATATAGAGTGGAAATAAACCAATTTTGCGGTGTTTGCTTGATATGTGACGGTTGAATGTATTTAACATGAAAATTATAACTAAAGAACTGAAATGTGAATGTTGAATAGTCCAACCATGTGACAAATTGATTTGAAAATCTAAATATACGTGGATTATTTGAAAAGGCCGAGTTCATCTCATTTCAAATAATCGATCGACATTGAGAAGTCGAAGAGTCGAAGATGGTTGAAGACCGACGATCTTCACATTGGATGGATGAGCGCTACTGATGCTCGTGATTGGAGTAGCTACCATGAAGGAACTGAAGTAGTAGTCGTCTAAACATACTGTTGATTGTACGGATATGCGAGGAATTGGTGCCTCCGGTTTCGTTCAGACCCAGAACGGACTTGTAAATGGGCTGTGTGTCTTACATTGGATTTTGTTCTATGCTGATTGATCTCTGTTAAATATATATCTATTTGGCGGCGGAGAATTTATTCTCTTGCTTAACGCCCTTCTCTGAGACGTACGAGCTCAGAGGTTATGTATTGACAGAAATCAGTCGCATGGAGTGGATTGCCTGTGTGGCACGCCTAAGTGGCATATGATCAAGGCTTCTGTTGCAAAGCAAAGTCTTGTGGTTGATGATCAAAGAATGGTCTATGTGACGTAGCTTTGTGTATGACGTGAATTCGCGAGCCTCACACCCCGGTATGAGTCAAAAATGGGAGAAGGACCCAAGGAGTGCATGACGTTTCATTCTAGCTATGGTGGTGTCAGTGACCTCCTAGCCCTGACATTTATATCTACTTTTCACCTGTGTGGTTGTTGGAATACGAGGCGCCTCAATTATAGGTCTGTAAGGACCGGGAAACCTGTGTTCAGGAATAACTAATTCTTAAAAGTAAGAGAGGACCGGCCTTGGAGGATCCAGGGGATTGCTGTGTGCGGTCCTGAGGCATTTGCTAGAGTGTCTCGAATCGGAGAGGAGCTTGCCCCTTGCCTCGACTCATGAAGGAATCCAATTTCCAATACGAAATATGCGGACGTGATTGTATTACTAGTACAGCGACATAGTGGTATGGGTCATTTATGCCGCCTATGATTGATATTTATGATTGAAATCGCTTTTGAAATATATATGCACTAGTAATAATATCAAACACTTTTGTTTAATTCGTATGAAGCATTTTTGGCCATTATAAGGTGAAAACTCTATCCTCCGGCTTGCGTTGCATTATGTGATGGGACCTGAGTCTTATAATGGCTTCATTTTATAAAAAGCATTGCGATGATTTAATCATTTACTTTATTTCATGCACTAGCACTCATTGGAGTAAACCCGTTCCGCGAAAGTTGTGTGGCCCTTTGATTTGCCTTATTATTGTTGTTAATAAGTTAAGTAGATTTCTCATACCAGTCCCATGACTGACTCGTAGTTTGTTTCACCTTGCAAACTCGGGTGCCCTCATTATCACACGGGCAGCCTAGTTACAGGTTTCTGACGCACTTTTGGCTCATGGCGAGGCTTGACTACACCGTGCTGACTTGGATTTTCTCCGCCATTATTGTATCTATATTATGATTCCGCCATTGGCGATGTAGACTGGTATTTATTTGGAGTACTCTTTATGTATGATTCCGCCTCAGGCGATGGTGACTGATTATGTATCATTATGCACTAAGTTGTATCCTGTATTGTGCTTCTCTGATGTGATGATATCTATATGATTCCGCTGTCATATGTGTGTAAATTATTCTATTTCCGTTTATGCTATTATCTGTGATCTGCTAATGATGATTAATGTGTTATATTCCAATGATTATCCTTAACACCGTGTAACGGGGTTTTGGGATCGTCACAGCTGGTATCAGAGCATTGGTTAACCTTAGTTCTGGAGTCTAACACATTAAACATTTCGTCAAAATAGAATCAGTAGTATTCTAAGGCGAGTCGCTCATTAGAGATGGGACTAGTAAAGTCCTAGAATGAGCCGAGCAGAATAGCAGAAGAGTGTGTTCCTTTGACAGCTTTCAGAGGTCCAGACATATTTTATGAATGGTTAGTAATGCCGTTTGGCCTGTGCAACGCTCCAGCATACTTTGTCGATCTAATGAATAGAGTGTTCAGAGGAGTTCTGAATAAATTTGTCCTCGTATTCATCGGTGATTTTTTAATCTACTCCAAATCAAAACCCGAGCATGAAAAACACATAGAACAAGTATTGGAGATTCTAAGAAAGAACGTCTTCAAAGCCAAATTCTCTAAATGTGTCTTCTGGCAAGAAGAAGTCAAATTTCTTGGCCATGTCGTGTCAGAGAAAGGGATTTCTGTTGACCCAAGCAAAATAACAGCGATTCAAGACTGGAAACAACCCACTACTCCCACAGAAGTTAGAAGTTTTATGGGGTTGGCTAGTTACTATCGAAAGTTCGTTAAGGATTTTTCGAAGATATCCGGTCCGTTAACGAAGCTCACAAAGAAACATGAGAAGTTTAAGTGGACTTCCGACTGTGAAGAAGCTTTTCAGGAATTGAAATCAAAACTGACCACTGCTCCAGTGTTAACTATTATTGATGGCAATCAGGATTTAACGGTTTGGACAGATGCTTCTATTAGAGGTCTTGGTGCAGTGATAATGCAAAGAGGCCAAGTAGTCGCTTATGCAAGCCGCCAATTGAAACCACATGAGAAGAATTATGTGACTCATGATCTTGAGTTACTAGCTATCGTTTTTGCATTGAAAATCTGGAGGCATTATTTATTGGGCGAGAAATTTATACTGTACACATATCATCAATCATTGAAGTATTTATACACCTAGAAAGATCTGAATTTGAGACAGCAGCGTTGGCTAGAATTTCTTGCAGCGTATGATCTTGATATCCTGTATACGCCGGGGAAGGCTAACGTAGTAGCGGATGCGCTTAGTAGAAAAACCGCAATCGTTGCCAATCTTATAATTACGCCAGGATTGATTGATAGAATATCTGTTCTTCAGAAAAGTGACAATTTTGTGAAAGAAATGATAAGAAGGATTCAAAGGGGCGAAGGCTCCAGTTTCCAATGGATAGTGAGGGAATTCTGAGGTTGAATAGAAGAATATGTGTTCCCAACATTCCTGAGCTCAAAAGAGAAGTGCTGGATGAATGCCATAAATCCAAATTTTTCATCCACCCTGGGGTGAGTAAAATGTACAACGATATCAAACGCACTTTCTGGTGGAAGGCAATGAAAAGGGATATTTCTTTGTATGTGAGCAGATGCCCTACTTGTCAATTAGTCAAGAGCGACCAACAGAAGTTAGCTGGATTGTTGCAACCGTTGGAAGTCCCAGGTTGGAAATGGGAATAGATTTCCATGGATTTCATAGATGGCTTGCTGCGAACCAGGAAAGGTAATGACAACATTTGGGTAATCGTAGATCACTTCACGAAGACTGCCCATTTCATACCTGTCAGATCCAATAGAACCGCTCAAAGTCTAGCACAGATATACTTCAAAGAAATCATTAAGCTGCATGGAATCCCCATCAGCATAGTCAGTGATAGAGATCCCCTATTTACTAGCAAATTCTAGGAGGCTTTCCAGACAGAATTGGGAACGAAACTGAATATGAGCACCGCTTATCACCCTCAAACAGATGGCCAAACTGAGCGGTTGAATAGAATTCTAGAAGATTTATTGCGGGCTTGTATAATTGATTTTGGTGGGTCATGGGAAGATCATTTGCATTTGGCAGAATTCTCATATAACAATAGTTATCAAGCAAGTTTGGAAATGTCGCCATTTGAAGCATTATATGGAAGACCGTGCAGATCTCCAGCATGTTGGGTAGAACCTGGCAACAAACTTGTGTTAGGACCCGATATGATTAGAGAAGCATCTGATAAAGTCGACTTCATCAAAAAGCATTTGAGAACCGCCCAAAGCCAACAGAAGAGTTATGCAGACTCTAGAAGGAGAGATTTGACATTTGCTGTTGGTGATCAAGTTTATTTGAAAGTTTCTCCAATGAGAGGAGTAATCAGATTTGGCAAAACTAGGAAGTTGGCACCGAGATTTATTGGTCCCTTTCCTATACTTGAACGAATTGGAACTCTTGCTTATAGGGTTCAGTTGCCGGATTGGTTGCCTGGAGTGCATGATGTATTTCACATATCTCAACTTAGAAGACATGTGCATGATCCGGATCTTGTTGTAGAAGAAGCAGCGCAACAGGATATAAACATAACTCCAGAATTAGCACTCAGAAGAGAGCCATTAAAGATTGTTGGCAAAGAAACTAGAGAACTAAGAAGCAAAAAGGTTCATTTAGTTAAAGTGCAGTGGAGCAGTGATCCTAGAGACTGTACTTGGGATACTGAGGAAAGCATTAAGCAATCTTACCCCAAATGCAGAGTGGACATCTCTGACTAACTCCGGTGCAAGGTACCTTTACAATACTTTGCATTTACATTTTGTTTCCTACTTTACTTTTGTTTCCTTTTCGAGGACAAAAAGTTTTAAGTGGGGGAGATTGTAATAACCCGGAAAATACGAGCCAATTTAAAAATTTTAAATTGGTCATTTCAAAGGAATTTAAACAATTGAAATAGAATATTTCAATAAAATAGTGAATTAGAAATAGTGAGTCAGTTTGAAAATTTGAATTCAAACTTTGACTGACTATGCAGGGTGGAAAATATAACGGATTTTAGCGAAACCAAAAATATTTAAATCTGTAAGTCAATACCTTTCTAATGAATCTGAAAAATCGAAGTTTCATAACGGGAATCAAAAGTTATGGCCGAATGAATTTTCAGAATGTTCGCTATATAGAATATATAGACCTGGAAAATTGATATTTTGCATACGACCTCGGAATTCGACGAAACCACTTTTGTTGGGTCCGGGATGTATAACTATTGCTAGGTTTCAAATTTCATAATTTTTGAAGCTAGTATGTGAGCGTGGCAAAAGAAAATGCGTTTGGTCAATTTCTGTTAAATTGGATCGACCAGAAAATGGCCATTTTTCAAACGATCTCAGAATTCGACGAAACTAGTTCTGTTGGGACCGTAGCGTCAAAACATAGCTAGATTTATTTTTCTGGAATTTTTCGAATCAGTTTGTGGCCCTGGCAAATTGAAATGTACGTTCAAAGTTAAAAATTAAATGTTTTATACTTTAATTTGAAAAATAACTGACTGTAACAGTCGAATTGGCCAACGAAACATATCCCATTGTGTCCGGGATGGGGGTATTTAGCTGGGGGCGACCGTCGTTGGGTTTGAAAAGGAGTTCGTTTGAGAAAACACTATTTAAAAATTTAATAGAACTATCGACCAATCATATTTCTCCATTCATAAAAAAAAACATCAGAAAACCCCCCCGACCCCCGACATCGACGACGGAAAAGCTTTCCCCCCTTCCCTGGCGATTTCCGATCGCCACAGCCCGAATCAGCCCCTCCCCCAGTTCAACTTTTTGTAGTTCTCCTTCCCCTCTTCAAATCCATATAAGGAGCTCCCCCTATCGTTGCTTCTACGTCGAGATATCCCCCTCCAAAGTCCCGACCTTCCAACCGCCATCGCCGATAATCCCGACCACCGAACGCCACCAAACCGCCGCGCGCCTGTAGCCCTCTCGAAGCTCTTCCACGTCCAACCCGCCGATCATCCCCTCGTGCCACGGTTCTCGAGAAAACCGTAAGCCTAGTTTTGAACCTTCATGAAAGATGAGTTCTTTTTTATGTTTACACTTTGAAAAATCATATCTTTTTGGTGTGTTGACAAAATTCGATGAAACAGGAAACATCGGGACCACAAGGAAGCTCTCTACCCAATAGAAGAAGCCGCAGGTTTTTCTGACATCTTATCTATTTTTAGCGAAGCAACAAACCAATGTGAGAAATCTAAATTAAATAAATTTGAATGGAAAATGTCGTGTATAAATTATATTAGCGAAATATAAATTACCCACGTGTTGTATACCTCATGTACATGCGTGGTGTAAGCTATATAAGCGAAGTATGAATTATACATGCATAGAATAACTGATATATGTGTTGAAATGCAAGTGAAATATAGCAATTATATATATATATACATATATACTCCCCTCGTCCACAAACCATGGACGATATTTATTGTTGTGAATTGGTGTGAAACATTGGATGAAAAATACGAATGGTTGAATAATTGTTTGTGGTTGATATTGTTTGGTTGTGGTTGAAAAATACCCATTGGTGATTGAAATGAATTGGAAATATTTGTGGAAATAAAAATAAACATGCCGCCTGCGTGCGAATTAGATGCATGAATCCCCATTGTCAAAAACCGCGAGGTTTTAAGGTAGAGCGAGGAGCCGTACTAGGGACGGTGCCGGTTTTAACTACCCTGCCGTTATGCTGCCAAAATTTTGAATAATCTTTGTGTGTTAGAATTATTTTCATATGTTGAAATTATCTTCATGCGTTGAAATTAAAGCCATATGTTGAAACTATATTCATGTGTGGAAATGTTCATGTATTGAAAAGTGATGTGTGATAATTGAATTCATTTGTGAATGAATGAAGTGTTTAAACAATAAAAATCACCTTTTTATAATATACATGAAGTATGAAAAATATTCGCCTTATATATAAATAGTTTTAACAATAAAAATTCCATCTTTCTAATATGAACAACATAAATAAAATATCCATGTGTGGAAATGCTCACATGTTGAGAAGTGTGTGTAGTGGAAAAGTTCATGTGTTGAATAAAAGGATCTAACAATAAAAATTACATTTTTATTGAAACTATGAAGTGTTGAAAACATCCATTTGTCGAATAAATATTTTAAATGATAAAAATATCATTTTTATCATATATGTGATGTGCTAGAGATATGCGGACGTTGAAATAAATATTGGTGAAGAAATATTATTTTTAACATGCATAGGAACTAAATAAAAAAGTCATGTGTTGAAATCTATTTTAGTTCGCCAAAATTATCATCTTTGAAATGTGAAGTGTTAAAAATAGCCACTTGTTCAAATAAATATGCATGAGTTGAAATATACATTAATTAGCTAATGATATGATTTTAGCCTATGCATGCAACATTAGGATAAATGGTGTTTTTAAACCAAAGTAAATCAAATATGAAGTTGAATGGAAAATGGTAAGTGATAAAAACTGTATATATGTACATGCATATTTATTGAACATGTTATAGCAAAGGGGCTAGAGAAGAGGAATAAAATTTTGTGCCCGACAAATAGGTACACATTTACTGTTTTGTTTGGGTGATGATTTTATGAGCCTGTTGGCTAGCCGCTTGGCTTTTTCTTTTTCTTTTTGACATGAGACGCCCGTGTGGCTATTTGGGAATTTTCCCAGCCTCTCCCATACAAAGGAGGTTATGGCGAAATTTTCCGAAATTTAAAGGCGTTAGTGAAATAATTGAAGTGGAAACGATATAGGAATTTTTGAATGAACTATATTTATATAAATATATAAATATAAATAAAATTAAAACGAAACGTGGCCGTGCAGTTCGTGTTTTGAAACCGTGATTTCAAACGACTAGTGCGGGAAATCCGACCATTGGATTTTCCCGAAACCGCAACCGTTGGGTTCGCCTTGGAAATATCTTTCCAACGGCGCCAACTTTGTGAAGATCCGACGGTTGGATTGTCTGGAATGTTTAATTCAAATCTGAAGAAAAACAGCGCCAGAAACGATTATATTTATATATATATATAAATATAAATATAATTAAATTAAATCGAATAACGACGCTGCAGTTCGTAAATTGAAATCGTAATTTCAAATGGCTAGTGTGGAAGATCCGACCGTCGGATTTTCCCAAAACTGAAACCGTTGGATTCGTTTTGAAATGACCTTCCCAATGTTATAAAATTTGTGAAGATCTAATGGTTAGATTTTCAGATATGTGTAAAACAAAATTAGTGAAAAGTAGCGCCAGTGCATCGACACGACCTGAAACGTCGTTTAATTAAATATGGCCGTTTTAAATTAAATAAAAATGGTGATATATCGTTATAAAATACTATAGACGATATAGAGTGGAAATAAACCAATTTTGCGGTGTTTGCTTGATATGTGAGGGTTGAATGTATTTAACATGAAAATTATAACTAAAGAACTGAAATGTGAATGTTGAATAGTACAACCATGTGACAAATTGATTTGAAAATCTAAATATACGTGGATTATTTGAAAAGGCCGAGTTCATCTCATTTCAAATAATCGATCGACGTTGAGAAGTCGAAGAGTCGAAGATGGTTGAAGACCGACGATCTTCACATTTGATGGATGGGCACTACTGATGCTCGTGATTGGAGTAGCTACCATGAAGGAACTGAAGTAGTAGTCGTCCAAACATACTGTTGATTGTACGGATATGCGAGGAATTGGTGCCTCCGGTTTCGTTCAGACCCAGAACGGACTTGTAAATGGACTGTGTGTCTGACATTGGATTTTGTTCTGTGCTGATTGATCTCTGTTAAATATATATCTGTTTGGCGGTGGAGAATTTATTCTCTTGCTTAACGCCCTTCTCTGAGACGTACGAGCTCAAAGGTTATGTATTGACAGAAATCAGTCGCATGGAGTGGATTGCCTGTGTGGCACGCCTAAGTGGCATATGATCAAGGCTTCTGTTGCAAAGCAAAGTCTTGTGGTTGATGATCAAAGCATGGTCTATGTGACGTAGCTTTGTGTATGACGTGAATTCATGAGCCTCACACCCCGGTATGATTCAAAAACGAGAGAAGGACCCAAGGAGTGCATGACGTTTCATTCTAGCTATGGTGGTGTCAGTGACCTCCCAGCCCTGACATTTATATCTACTTTTCACCTGTGTGGTTGTTGGAATACGAGGCGCCTCGATTATAGGTCTGTAAGGACCGGGAAACGTGTGTTCATGAATAACTAATCCTCAAAAGTAAGAGAGGACCGGCCTTGGAGGATCTAGGGGATTGCTGTGTGCAGTCCCGAGGCATTTGCTAGAGTGTCTCGAATCGGAGAGGAGCTTGCCCCTTGCCTCGACTCAAGAAGGAATCCAATTTCCAATACGAAATATGCGGACGTGATTGTATTACTAGTACGGCGACATAGTGGTATGGGTCATTTATGCCGCCTATGATTGATATTTATGATTGAAATCGCTTTTGAAATACATATGCACTAGTAATAATATCAAACACTTTTGTTTAATTCGTATGAAGCATTTTTGGCCATTATAAGGTAAAAACTCTATCCTCCGGCTTGCGTTGCATTGTGTGATGGGACCTGAGTCTTATATTGGCTTCATTTTATAAAAAGCATTGTGATGATTTAATCATTTACTTTATTTCATGCACTAGCACTCATTGGAGTAAACCCGTTCCACAAAAGTTGCGTGGTTCTTTGATTTGCCTTATTATTATTGTTAATAAGTTAAGTAGATTTCTCATACCAGTCCCATGACTGACTCGTAATTTGTTTCACCTTGCAAACTCGGGTGCCCTCATTTTCACACGGGCAGCCTAGTTACAGGTTTCTGACGCACTTTTGGCTCATGGCAAGGCTTGACTACACCGTGTTGACTAGGATTTTCTCCGCCATTATTGTATCTATATTATGATTCCGCCATTGGCGATGTAGACTGATATTTATTTTGAGTACTCTTTATGTATGATTCCGCCTCAGGCGATGGTGACTGATTATGTATCATTATGCACTAAGTTGTATCCTGTACTGTGCTTCTCTGATGTGATGATATCTATATGATTCCGCTGTCATATTGTGTAAATTATTCTATTTCCGTTTATGCTATTATCTGTAATCTGCTAATGATGATTAATGTGTTATATTCCAATGATTATCCTTAACACCGTGTAACGGGGTTTTGGGATCGTCACAGCTGGTATCAGAGCTTTGGTTAACCTTAGTTCTGGAGTCTAACACATTAAACATTTCATCAAAATAGAATCAGTAGTATTCTAAGGCGAGTCTCTCATTAGAGATGGGACTAGTAAAGTCCTAGAATGAGCCGAGCAGAATAGCAGAAGAGTGTGTTCCTTTGACAACTTTCAGAAGTCCAGACATATTTTATGAATGGTTAGTAATGCCGTTTGGCCTGTGCAACGCTCCAGCAAACTTTGTCGATCTAATGAATAGAGTGTTCGGGGGAGTTCTGAATAAATTTGTCCTCGTATTCATCGATGATATTTTAATCTACTCCAAATCAAAACCCGAGCATGAAAAACACTTAGAACAAGTATTGGAGATTCTAAGAAAGAACGTCTTCAAAGCAAAATTCTCTAAATGTGTCTTCTGGCAAGAAGAAGTCAAATTTCTTGGCCATGTCGTGTCAGAGTAAGGGATTTCTGTTGACCCAAGCAAAATAACAGCGATTCAAGACTGGAAACAACCCACTACTCCCACAGAAGTTAGAAGTTTTATGGGGTTGGCTAGTTACTATCGAAAGTTCGTTAAGGATTTTTCGAAGATATCCGGTCCGTTAACGAAGCTCACAAAGAAACATGAGAAGTTTAAGTGGACTTCCGACTGTGAAGAAGCTTTCCAGGAATTGAAATCAAAACTGACCACTGCTCCAGTGTTAACTATTATTGATGGCAATCAGGATTTAACAGTTTGGACAGATGCTTCTATTAGAGGTCTTGGTGCAGTGTTAATGCAAAGAGGCCAAGTAGTCGCTTATGCAAGCCGCCAATTGAAACCACATGAGAAGAATTATGTGACTCATGATCTTGAGTTGCTAGCTATCGTTTTTGCCTTGAAAATCTGGAGGCATTATTTATTGGGCGAGAAATTTATACTGTACACAGATCATCAATCATTGAAGTATTTATACACCTAGAAAGATCTGAATTTGAGACAGCGGCGTTGGCTAGAATTTCTTGCAGCGTATGATCTTGATATCCTGTATACGCCGGGGAAGGCTAACGTAGTAGCGGATGCGCTTAGTAGAAAAACTGCAATCGTTGCCAATCTTATAATTACGCCAGGATTGATTGATAGAATATCTGTTCTTCAGAAAAGTGACAATTTTGTGAAAGAAATGATAAGAAGGATTCAAAGGGGCGAAGGCTCCAGTTTCCAAGTGGATAGTGAGGGAATTCTGAGGCTGAATAGAAGAATATGTGTTCCCGACATTCCTGAGCTCAAAAGAGAAGTGCTGGATGAATGCCATAAATCCAAATTTTGCACCCACCCTGGGGTGAGTAAAATGTACAACGATATCAAACGCACTTTCTGGTGGAAGGCAATGAAAAGGGATATTTCTTTGTATGTGAGCAGATGCCCTACTTGTCAATTAGTCAAGAGCGACCAACAGAAGTAAGCTGGATTGTTGCAACCGTTGGAAGTCCCAGGTTGGAAATGGGAACAGATTTCCGTGGATTTCATAGATGGCTTGCCGCGAACCAGGAAAGGTAATGACAGCATTTGGGTAATCGTAGATCGCTTCACGAAGACTGCCCATTTTATACCTGTCAGATCCAATAGAACCGCTCAAAGTCTAGCACAGATATACTTCAAAGAAATCGTTAAGCTGCATGGAATCCCCATCAGCATAGTCGGTGATAGAGATCCCCTATTTACTAGCAAATTCTGGGAGGCTTTCCAGACAGAATTGGGAACGAAACCGAATATGAGCACCGCTTATCACCCTCAAACAGATGGCCAAACTGAGCGGGTGAATAGAATTATAGAAGATTTATTGCGGGCTTGTATAATTGATTTTGGTGGGTCATGGGAAGATCATTTGCATTTGGCAGAATTCTCATATAACAATAGCTATCAAGAAAGTTTGGGAATGACGCCATTTGAAGCAATATATGGAAGACCGTGCAGATCTCCAGCATGTTGGGTAGAACCTGGCAACAGACTTGTGTTAGGACCCGATATGATTAGAGAAGCATTTGATAAAGTCGACTTCATCAAAAAGCGTTTGAGAACCGCCCAAAGCCGACAGAAGAGTTATGCAGACTCTAGAAGGAGAGATTTGACATTTGCTGTTGGTGATCAAGTTTATTTGAAAGTTTCTCTAATGAGAGGAGTAATCAGATTTGGCAAAACTGGGAAGTTGGCACCGAGATTTATTGGTCCCTTTCCTATACTTGAACGAATTGGAACTCTTGCTTATAGGGTTCAGTTGCCGGATTGGTTGCCTGGAGTGCATGATGTATTTCACATATCTCAACTTAGAAGACATGTGCATGATCCGGATCTTGTTGTAGAAGAAGCAGCGCAACAGGATATAGACATAACTCCAGAATTAGCACTCAGAAGAGAGCCATTAAAGAATGTTGGCAAAGAAACTAGAGAACTAAGAAGCAAAAAGGTTCATTTAGTTAAAGTGCAGTGGAGCAGTGATCCTAGAGACTGTACTTGGGAAACTGAGGAAAGCATTAAGCAAGCTTACCCCAAATGCAGAGTGGACATCTCTGACTAACTCCGGTGCAAGGTACCTTTACAATACGTTGCATTTACATTTTGTTTCCTACTTTACTTTTGTTTCCTTTTCGAGGACGAAAAGTTTTAAGTGGGGGAGATTGTAATAACCCGGAAAATACGAGCCAATTTAAAATTTTTAAATTGGTCATTTCAAAGGAATTTAAACAATTGAAATAGAATATTTCAATAAAATAGTGAATTAGAAATAGTGAGTCAGTTTGAAAATTTGAATTCAAACTTTGACTGACTGTGCAGGGTGGAAAATATAATGGATTTTAGCGAAACCAAAAATATTTAAATCTGTTAGTCAATACCTTTCTAACGAATCTGAAAAATTGAAGTTTCATAACGGGAATCAAAAGTTATGGCCGAATGAATTTTCAGAATGGTCGCTATATAGAATATATAGCCCTGGAAAATTGATATTTTGCATACCACCTCGGAATTCGACGAAACCACTTTTGTTGGGTCCGGGATGTCAAACTATTGCTAGGTTTCAAATTTCATAATTTTTGAAGCTAGTATGTGAGCGTGGCAAAAGAAAATGCGTTTGGTCAATTTCTGTTAAATTGGATCGACCAGAAAATGGCCATAATTCAAACGATCTCAGAATTCGACGAAACTAGTTCTGTTGGGACCATAGCGTCAAAACATAGCTAGATTTATTTTTCTGGAATTTTTCGAATCAGTTTGTGGCCCTGGCAAATTGAAATGTACGTTCAAAGTTAAAAATTAAATGTTTTATACTTTAATTTGAAAAATAACTGACTGTAACAGTCGAATTGGCCAACGAAACATATCCCATTGTGTCCGGGATGGGGGTATTTAGCTAGGGGCGACAGTCGTTGGGCTTGAAAAGGAGTTCGTTTGAGAAAACACTTTTTAAAAATTTAATAAAACTATCGACCAATCATATTTCTCCATTCATAAATTTAAAAAAACATCAGAAAACCCCCCCGACCCCCGACATCGACGACGGAAAAGCTTTCCCCCCTTCCCTGGCGATTTCCGATCGCCACAGCCCGAATCAGCCCCTCCCCCAGTTCATCTTTTTGTAGTTCTCCTTCCCCTCTTCAAATCCATGTAAGGAGCTCCCCCTATCGTTGCTTCTACGTCGAGATATCCCCCTCCAAAGTCCCAACCTTCAAACCGCCGCCGCCGACAATCCCGACCACCAAACCGCCGCGCGCCTGTAGCCCTCTCGAAGCTCTTCCACGTCCAACCCGCCAATCATCCCCAAGTGCCACAGTTCTCGCGAAAACCGTAAACCTAGTTTTGAACCTTCGTGAAAGGTGAGTTCTTTTTGATGTTTACACTTTGAAAAATCATATCTTTTTGGTGTGTTGACGAAATTCGATGAAACAGGAAACATCGGGACAACAAGGAAGCTCTCTACCCAATAGAAGAAGCCGCGGATTTTTCTGACATCGTATCTATTTTTAGCGAAGCAACAAACCAATGTGAGAAATCTAAATTAAATAAATTTGAATGGAAAATGTCGTGTATAAATTATATTAGCGAAATATAAATTACCCACGTGTTGTATACCTCATGTACGTGCGTGGTGTAAGCTATATAAGCGAAGTATGAATTGTACATGCATAGAGTAATTGATATATGTGTTGAAATGCAAGTGAAATATAGCAATTATATATATATATACATATATACTCCCCTCGTCCACAAACCATGGACGATATTTATTGTTGTGAATTGGTGTGAAACATTGGATGAAAAATACGAATGGTTGAATAATTGTTTGTGGTTGATATTGTTTGGTTGTGGTTGAAAAATACCCATTGGTGATTGAAATGAATTGGAAATATTTGTGGAAATAAAAATAAACATGCCGCCTGCGTGCGAATTAGATGCATGAATCCCCATTGTCAAAAACCGCGAGGTTTTAAGGTAGAGCGAGGAGCCGTACTAGGGACGGTGCCGGTTTGAACTACCCTATCGTTATGTTGCCGAAATTTTGAATAATCTTTGTGTGTTAGAATTATTTTCAAATGTTGAAATTATCTTCATGCGTTGAAATTAAAGCCATATGTTGAAACTATATTCATGTATGGAAATGTTCATGTGTTGAAAAGTGATGTGTGAAAATTAAATTCATTTGTGAATGAATGAAGTGTTTAAACAATAAAAATCACCTTTTTATAATATATATGAAGTATGAAAAATATTCGCCTTATATATAAATAGTTTTAACAATAAAAATTCCATCTTTCTAATATGAACAACATAAATAAAATGTCCATTTGTGGAAATGCTCATGTGTTGAGAAGTGTGTGTAGTGGAAAAGTTCATGTGTTGAATAAAAGGATCGAACAATAAAAATTACATTTTTATTGAAACTACGAAGTGTTGAAAACATCCATTTGTCGAATAAATATTTTAAATGATAAAAATATCATTTTTATCATATATGTGATGTGTTTGAGATATGCGGACGTTGAAATAAATATTGGTGAAGAAATATTATTTTTAACATGCATAGGAACTAAATAAAATAGTCATGTGTTGAAATCTATTTTAATTCGCCAAAGTTATCATCTTTGAAATGTGAAGTGTTAAAAATAGCCACATGTTCAAATAAAATATGCATGAGTTGAAATATACATTAATTAATTAATGATATCATTTTAACCTATGCATGCAACATTAGGATAAATGGTGTTTTTAAACCAAAGTAAATCAAATATGAAGTTGAATGGAAAATGGTAAGTGATAAAAACTGTATATATACGTACATGCATATTTATTGAACAGGTTATAACAAAGGGGCTAGAGAAGAGGAATAAAATTTTGTGCCCGACAAATAGGTACACATTTACTGTTTTGTTTGGGTGATGATTTTATGAGCCTGTTGGCTAGCCGCTTGGCTTTTTCTTTTTCTTTTTGACATGAGACGCCCGTGTGGCTATTTAGGAATTTTCCCAGCCCCTCCCGTACAAAGGAGGTTATGGCGAAATTTTCCGAAATTTAAAGGCGTTACTGAAATAATTGAAGTGAAACGATATAGGAATTTTTGAATGAACTATATTTATATAAATATATAAATATAAATAAAATTAAAACGAAACGTGGCCGTGCAGTTCGTGTTTTGAAACTGTGATTTCAAACGACTAGTGCGGGAAATCCGACCATTGGATTTTCCCGAAAATGCAACCGTTGGGTTCGCCTTGGAAATATCTTTCCAACGGCGCCAACTTTGTGAAGATCCGACGGTTGCATTGTCTGGAATGTTTAATTCAAATCTGAAGAAAAACAGCGCCAGAAACGATTATATTTATATATATATAATTAAATTAAATCGAATAACGACGCTGCAGTTCGTAAATTGAAATCGTAATTTCAAATGGCTAGTGTGGAAGATCCGACCGTCGGATTTTCCCAAAACTGAAACGGTTGGATTCGTTTTGAAATGACCTTCCCAATGACACAAAATTTGTGAAGATCCAATGGATAGATTTTCAGATATGTGTAAAACAAAATTAGTGAAAAGCAACGCCAGTGCATCGACACGACCTGAAACGTCGTTTAATTAAATATGGCCGTTTTAAATTAAATAAAAATGGCGATATATCGTTATAAAATACTATAGACGATATAGAGTGGAAATAAACCAATTTTGCGGTGTTTGCTTGATATGTGAGGGTTGAATGTATTTAACATGAAAATTATAACTAAAGAACTGAAATGTGAATGTTGAATAGTCCAACCATGTGACAAATTGATTTGAAAATCTAAATATACGTGGATTACTTGAAAAGGCCGAGTTCATCTCATTACAAATAATCGATCGACATTGAGAAGTCGAAGAGTCGAAGATGGTTGAATACCGACGATCTTCACATTGGATGGATGGGCGCTACTGATGCTCGTGATTGGAGTAGCTACCATGAAGGAACTGAAGTAGTAGTCGTCCTAACATTCTGTTGATTGTACGGATATGCGAGGAATTGGTGCCTCCGGTTTCGTTCAGACCCAGAACGGACTTGTAAATGGACTGTGTGTCTGACATTGGATTTTGTTCTGTGCTGATTGATCTCTGTTAAATATATATCTGTTTGGCGGTGGAGAATTTATTCTCTTGCTTAATGCCCTTCTCTGAGACGTACGAGCTCAGAGGTTATGTATTGACAGAAATCAGTCGCATTGAGTGGATTGCCTGTGTGGCACGCCTAAGTGGCATATGATCAAGGCTTCTGTTGCAAAGCAAAGTCTTGTGGTTGATGATCAAAGCATGGTCCATGTGACGTAGCTTTGTGTATGACGTGAATTCGCGAGCCTCACACCCCGGTATGAGTCAAAAACGGGAGAAGGACCCAAGGAGTGCATGACGTTTCTTTCTGGCTATGGTGGTGTCAGTGACCTCCCAGCCCTGGCATTTATATCTACTTTTCACCTGTGTGGTTGTTGGAATACGAGGCGCCTCGATTATAGGTCTGTAAGGACCGGGAAACGTGTGTTCAGGAATAACTAATCCTCAAAAGTAAGAGAGGACCGGCCTTGGAGGATCCAGGGGATTGCTGTGTGCGGTCCCGAGGCATTTGCTAGAGTGTCTCGAATCAGAGAGGAGCTTGCCCCTTGCCTCGACTCATGAAGGAATCCAATTTCCAATACGAAATATGCGGACGTGATTGTATTACTAGTACGGCGACATAGTGGTATGGGTCATTTATGCCGCCTATGATTGATATTTATGATTGAAATCGATTTTGAAATATATATGCACTAGTAATAATATCAAACACTTTTGTTTAATTCGTATGAAGCATTTTTGGCCATTATATGGTAAAAACTCTATCCTTCGGCTTGCGTTGCATTGTGTGATGGGACCTGAGTTTTATAATGGCTTCATTTTATAAAAAGCATTGCGATGATTTAATCATTTACTTTATTTCATGCACTAGCACTCATTGGAGTAAACCCGTTCCGCGAAAGTGGCATGGTCCTTTGATTTGCCTTATTATTATTGTTAATAAGTTAAGTAGATTTCTCATACTAGTCCCATGACTGACTCGTAGTTTGTTTCACCTTGCAAACTTGGGTGCCCTCATTTTCACACGGGCAGCCTAGTTACAGGTTTCTGACGCACTTTTCGCTCATGGCGAGGCTTGACTACACCGTGCTGACTTGGATTTTCTCCGCCATTATTGTATCTATATTATGATTCCTCCATTGGCGATGTAGACTGATATTTATTTTGAGTACTCTTTATGTATGATTCCACCTCAGGCGATGGTGACTGATTATGTATCATTATGCACTAAGTTGTATCCTGTACTGTGCTTCTCTGATGTGATGATATCTATATGATTCCGCTGTCATATTGTGTAAATTATTCTATTTCCGTTTATGCTATTATCTGTGATCTGCTAATGATGATTAATGTGTTATATTCCAATGATTATCCTTAACACCGTGTAACGGGGTTTTGGGATCGTCACAGCTGGTATCAGAGCTTTGGTTAACCTTAGTTCTGGATTCTAACACATTAAACATTTCGTCAAAATAGAATCAGTAGTATTCTAAGGCGAGTCTCTCATTAGAGATGGGACTAGTAAAGTCCTAGAATGAGCCGAGCAGAATAGCAGAAGAGTGTGTTCCTTTGACAGCTTTCAGAGGTCCAGACATATTTTATGAATGGTTAGTAATGTCGTTTGGCCTGTGCAACGCTCCAGCATACTTTGTCGGTCTAATGAATAGAGTGTTCAGGGGAGTTCTGAATAAATTTGTCCTCGTATTCATCGATGATATTTTAATCTACTCCAAATCAAAACCCGAGCATGAAAAACACTTAGAACAAGTATTGGAGATTCTAAGAAAGAACGTCTTCAAAGCAAAATTCTCTAAATGTGTCTTCTGGCAAGAAGAAGTCAAATTTCTTGGCCATGTCGTGTCAGAGAAAGGGATTTCTGTTGACCCAAGCAAAATAACAGCGATTCAAGACTGGAAACAACCCACTACTCCCACATAAGTTAGAAGTTTTATGGGGTTGGCTAGTTACTATCGAAAGTTCGTTAAAGATTTTTCGAAGATATCCGGTCAGTTAACGAAGCTCACAAAGAAACATGAGAAGTTTAAGTGGACTTCCGACTGTGAAGAAGCTTTCCAGGAATTGAAATCAAAACTGACCACTGCTCCAGTGTTAACTATTATTAGTGGCAATCAGGATTTAACGGTTTGGACAGATGCTTCTATTAGAGGTCTTGGTGCAGTGTTAATGCAAAGAGGCCAAGTAGTCGCTTATGCAAGCCGCCAATTGAAACCACATGAGAAGAATTATGTGACTCATGATCTTGAGTTGCTAGCTATCGTTTTTGCCTTGAAAATATGGAGGCATTATTTATTGCGCGAGAAATTTATACTGTACACAGATCATCAATCATTGAAGTATTTATACACCTAGAAAGATCTGAATTTGAGACAGCAGCGTTGGCTAAAATTTCTTGCAGCGTATGATCTTGATATCCTGTATACGCCGGGGAAGGCTAACGTAGTAGCGAATGCGCTTAGTAGAAAAACCGCAATCGTTGCCAATCTTATAATTATGCCAGGATTGATTGATAGAATATCTGTTCTTCAGAAAAGTGACAATTTTGTGAAAGAAATGATAAGAAGGATTCAAAGGGGCGAAGGCTCCAGTTTCCAAGTGGATAGTGAGGGAATTCTGAGGCTGAATAGAAGAATATGTGTTCCCGACATTCCTGAGCTCAAAAGAGAAGTGCTGGATGAATGCCATAAATCCAATTTTTGCACCCACCCTGGGGTGAGTAAAATGTACAACGATATCAAACGCACTTTCTGGTGGAAGGCAATGAAAAGGGATATTTCTTTGTATGTGAGAAGATGCCCTACTTGTCAATTAGTCAAGAGCGACCAACAGAAGTTAGTTGGATTGTTGCAACCGTTGGAAGTCCCAGGTTGGAAATGGGAACAGATTTCCATGGATTTCATAGATAGCTTGCCGCGAACCAGGAAAGGTAATGACAACATTTGGGTAATCGTAGATCGCTTCACGAAGACTGCCAATTTTATACCTGTCAGATCCAATAGAACCGCTCAAAGTCTAGCACAGATATACTTCAAAGAAATCGTTAAGCTGCATGGAATCCCCATCAGCATAGTCAGTGATAGAGATCCCCTATTTACTAGCAAATTCTGGGAGGCTTTCCAGACAGAATTGGGAACGAAACTGAATATGAGCACCGCTTATCACCCTCAAACAGATGGCCAAACTGAGCGGGTGAATAGAATTCTAGAAGATTTATTGCGGGCTTGTATAATTGATTTTGGTGGGTCATGGGAAGATCATTTGCATTTGGCAGAATTCTCATATAACAATAGCTATCAAGCAAGTTTGGGAATGTCGCCATTTGAAGCATTATATGGAAGACCGTGCAGATCTCCAGCATGTTGGGCAGAACCTGGCAACAGACTTGTGTTAGGACCCGATATGATTAGAGAAGCATCTGATAAAGTCAACTTCATCAAAAAGCGTTTGAGAACCGCCCAAAGCCGACAGAAGAGTTATGCAGACTCTAGAAGGAGAGATTTGACATTTGTTGCTGGTGATCAAGTTTATTTGAAAGTTTCTCCAATGAGAGGAGTAATCAGATTTGGCAAAACTGGGAAGTTGGCACCGAGATTTATTGGTCCCTTTCCTATACTTGAACGAATTGGAACTCTTGCTTATAAGGTTCAGCTGCCGGATTGGTTGCCTGGAGTATGATGTATTTCACATATCTCAACTTAGAAGACATGTGCATGATCCGGATCTTGTTGTAGAAGAAGCAGCGCAACAGGATATAGACATAACTCCAAAATTAGCACTCAGAAGAGAGCCATTAAAGATTATTGGCAAAGAAACTAGAGAACTAAGAAGCAAAAAGGTTCATTTAGTTAAAGTGCAGTGGAGCAGTGATCCTAGAGACTGTACTTGGGAAACTGAGGAAAGCATTAAGCAAGCTTACCCCAAATGCAGAGTGGACATCTCTGACTAACTCCGGTGCAAGGTACCTTTACAATACTTTGCATTTACATTTTGTTTCCTACTTTACTTTTGTTTCCTTTTCGAGGACGAAAAGTTTTAAGTGGGGGAGATTGTAATAACCCGGAAAATACGAGCCAATTTAAAATTTTTAAATTGGTCATTTCAAAGGAATTTAAACAATTGAAATAGAATATTTCAATAAAATAGTGAATTAGAAATAGTGAGTCAGTTTGAAAATTTGAATTCAAACTTTGACTGACTGTGCAGGGTGGAAAATATAACGGATTTTAGCGAAACCAAAAATATTTAAATCTGTTAGTCAATACCTTTCCAACGAATCTGAAAAATCGAAGTTTCATAACGGGAATCAAAAGTTATGGCCGAAAGAATTTTCAGAATGGTCGCTATATAGAATATATAGCCCTGGAAAATTGATATTTTGCATACCACCTCGGAATTCGACGAAACCACTTTTGTTGGGTCCGGGATGTCAAACTATTGCTAGGTTTCAAATTTCATAATTTTTGAAGCTAGTATGTGAGCGTGGCAAAATAAAATGCGTTTGGTCATTTTTTGTTAAATTGGATCGACCAGAAAATGGCCATTTTTCAAACGATCTCAGAATTCGACGAAACTAGTTCTGTTGGGACCGTAGCGTCAGAACATAGCTAGATTTATTTTTCTGGAATTTTTCGAATCAGTTTGTGGCCCTGGCAAATTGAAATGTACGTTCAAAGTTAAAAATTAAATGTTTTATACTTTAATTTGAAAAATAACCGACTGTAACAGTCGAATTGGCCAACGAAAAATATCCCATTGTGTCCGGGATGGGGGTATTTAACTAGGGGCGACAGTCGTTGGGTTTGAAAAGGAGTTCGTTTGAGAAAACACTATTTAAAAATTTAATAAAACTATCGACCAATCATATTTCTCCATTCATAAATTAAAAAAAACATCAGAAAACCCCCCCGACCCCCGACATCGACGACGGAAAAGCTTCCCCCCCCCCTTCCCTGGCGATTTCCGATCGCCACAGCCCAAATCAGCCCCTCCCCCAGTTCAACTTTTTGTAGTTCTCCTTCCCCTCTTCAAATCCATATAAGGAGCTCCCCCTATCGTTGCTTCTACGTCGAGATATCCCCCTCCAAAGTCCCGACCTTCAAACCGCCGCCGCAGACAATCCCGACCCCCGAACGCCACCAAACTGCCGCGCGCCTGTAGCCCTCTCGAAGCTCTTCCACGTCCAACCCGCCGATCATCCCCTCGTGCCACGGTTCTCGCGAAAACCGTAAACCTAGTTTTGAACCTTCGTGAAAGGTGGGTTCTTTTTGATGTTTACACTTTGAAAAATCATATCTTTTTGGTGTGTTGACGAAATTCGATGAAAGAGGAAACATCGGGACCACAAGGAAGCTCTCTACCCAATAGAAGAAGCCGCGGATTTTTCTGACATCGTATCTATTTTTAGCGAAGCAACAAACCAATGTGAGAAATCTAAATTAAATAAATTTGAATGGAAAATGTCATGTATAAATTATATTAGCGAAATATAAATTACCCACGTGTTGTATACCTTATGTACATGCGTGGTGTAAGCTATATAAGCGAAGTATGAATTATACATGCATAGAATAATTGATATACGTGTTGGAATGCAAGTGAAATATAGCAATTATATATATATATACATATATACTCCTCTCGTCCACAAACCATGGACGATATTTATTGTTGTGAATTGGTGTGAAACATTGGATGAAAAATACGAATGGTTGAATAATTGTTTGTGGTTGATATTGTTTGGTTGTGGTTGAAAAATACCCATTGGTGATTGAAATGAATTGGAAATATTTGTGGAAATAAAAATAAACATGCCGCCTGCGTGCGAATTAGATGCATGAATCCCCATTGTCAAAAACCGCGAGGTTTTAAGGTAGAGCGAGGACCCGTACTAGGGACGGTGCCGGTTTTAACTACCCTGCCGTTATGCTGCCGAAATTTTGAATAATCTTTGTGTGTTAGAATTATTTTCATATGTTGAAATTATCTTCATGCGTTGAAATTAAAGCCATATGTTGAAACTATATTCATGTGTGGAAATGTTCATGTATTTAAAAGTGATGTGTGAAAATTAAATTCATTTGTGAATGAATGAAGTGTTTAAACAATAAAAATCACCTTTTTATAATATATATGAAGTATGAAAAATATTCGCCTTATATATAAATAGTTTTAACAATAAAAATTCCATCTTTCTAATATGAACAACATAAATAAAATATCCATGCGTGGAAATGCTCATGTGTTGAGACGTGTGTATAGTGGAAAAGTTCATGTGTTGAATAAAAGGATCGAACAATAAAAATTACATTTTTATTGAAACTATGAAGTGTTGAAAGCATCCATTTGTCGAATAAATATTTTAAATGATAAAAATATCATTTTTATCATATATGTGATGTGCTAGAGATATGCGGACGTTGAAATAAATATTGGTGAAGAAATATTATTTTTAACATGCATAGGAACTAAATAAAATAGTCATGTGTTGAAATCTATTTTAGTTCGCCAAAATTATCATCTTTGAAATGTGAAGTGTTAAAAATAGCCACTTGTTCAAATAAAATATGCATGAGTTGAAATATACATTAATTAGCTAATGATATGATTTTAGCCTATGCATGCAACATTAGGATAAATGGTGTTTTCAAACCAAAGTAAATCAAATATGAAGTTGAATGGAAAATGGTAAGTGATAAAAACTGTATATATGTACATGCATATTTATTGAACAGGTTATAGCAAAGGGGCTAGAAAAGAGGAATAAAATTTTGTGCCCGACAAATAGGTACACATTTACTGTTTTGTTTGGGTGATGATTTTATGAGCCTGTTGGCTAGCCGCTTGGCTTTTTCTTTTTCTTTTTGACATGAGACGCCCGTGTGGCTATTTGGGAATTTTCCCAGCCCCTCCCGTACAAAGGAGGTTATGGCGAAATTTTCCGAAATTTAAAGGCGTTAGTGAAATAATTGAAGTGGAAACGATATAGGAATTTTTGAATGAACTATATTTATATAAATATATAAATATAAATAAAATTAAAACGAAACGTGGCCGTGCAGTTTGTGTTTTGAAACTGTGATTTCAAACGACTAGTGCAGGAAATTCGACCATTGGATTTTCCCGAAACTGCAACCGTTGGGTTCGCCTTGGAAATATCTTTCCAACGGCGCCAACTTTGTGAAGATCCGACGGTTGGATTGTCTGGAATGTTTAATTCAAATCTGAAGAAAAATAGCGCCAGAAACGATTATATTTATATATATATATAAATATAATTAAATTAAATCGAATAACGACGCTGCAATTCGTAAATTGAAATCGTAATTTCAAATGGCTAGTGTGGAAGATCCGACCGTCGGATTTTCCCAAAACTGAAACCGTTGGATTCGTTTTGAAATGACCTTCCCAATGATATAAAATTTGTGAAGATCCAACGGTTAGATTTTCAGATATGTGTAAAACAAAATTAGTGAAAAGCAGCGCCAGTGCATCGACACAACCTGAAACGTCGTTTAATTAAATATGGCCGTTTTGAATTAAATAAAAATGGTGATATATCGTTATAAAATACTATAGACGATATAGAGTGGAAATAAACCAATTTTACGGTGTTTGCTTGGTATGTGAGGGTTGAATGTATTTAACATGAAAATTATAACTAAAGAACTGAAATGTGAATGTTGAATAGTCCAACCATGTGACAAATTGATTTGAAAATCTAAATATACGTGGATTATTTGAAAAGGCCGAGTTCATCTCATTTCAAATAATCGATCGACGTTGAGAAGTCGAAGAGTCGAAGATGGTTGAAGACCGACGATCTTCACATTGGATGGATGGGCGCTACTGATGCTCGTGATTGGAGTAGCTACCATGAAGGAACTGAAGTAGTAGTCGTCCAAACATACTGTTGATTGTACGGGTATGCGAGGAATTAGTGCCTCCGGTTTCGTTCAGACCCAGAACGGACTTGTAAATGGACTGTGTGTCTGACATTGGATTTTGTTCTGTGCTGATTGATCTCTGTTAAATATATATCTGTTTGGCGGCGGAGAATTTATTCTCTTGCTTAACGCCCTTCTCTGAGACGTACGAGCTCAGAGGTTATGTATTGACAGAAATCAGTCGCATGGAGTGGATTGCCTGTGTGGCACGCCTAAGTGGCATATGATCAAGGCTTCTGTTGCAAAGCAAAGTCTTGTGGTTGATGATCAAAGCATGGTCTATGTGACGTAGCTTTGTGTATGACGTGAATTCGCGAGCCTCACACCCTGGTATGAGTCAAAAACGGGAGAAGGACCCAAGGAGTGCATGACGTTTATTTCTAGCTATGGTGGTGTCAGTGACCTCCCAGCCCTGACATTTATATCTACTTTTCACCTGTGTGGTTGTTGGAATACGAGGCGCCTCGATTATAGGTCTGTAAGGACCGGGAAACGTGTGTTCAGGAATAACTAATCCTCAAAAGTAAGAGAGGACCGGCCTTGGAGGATCCAGGGGATTGCTGTGTGCAGTCCCGAGGCATTTGCTAGAGTGTCTCGAATCGGAGAGGAGCTTGCCCCTTGCCTCGACTCATAAAGGAATCCAATTTCCAATATGAAATATGCGGACGTAATTGTATTACTAGTACGGCGACATAGTGGTATGGGTCATTTATGCCGCCTACGATTGATATTTATGATTGAAATCGCTTTCGAAATAAATATGCACTAGTAATAATATCAAACACTTTTGTTTAATTCGTATGAAGCATTTTTGGACATTATAAGGTAAAAACTCTATCCTCCGGCTTGCGTTGCATTGTGTGATGGGACCTGAGTCTTATAATGGCTTCATTTTATAAAAAGCATTGCGATGATTTAATCATTTACTTTATTTCATGCACTAGCACTCATTGGAGTAAACCCGTTCCGCGAAAGTGGCGTAGTCCTTTGATTTGCCTTATTATTGTTGATAATAAGTTAAGTAGATTTCTCATACCAGTCCCATGACTGACTCGTAGTTTGTTTCACCTTGCAAACTCGGGTGCCCTCATTTTCACACGGGCAGCCTAGTTACAGGTTTTTGATGCACTTTTGGCTCATGGCGAGGCTTGACTACACCGTGCTGACTTGGATTTTCTTCGCAATTATTGTATCTATATTATGATTCCGCCATTGGCGATGTAGACTGATATTTATTTTGAGTACTCTTTATGTATGATTCCGCCTCAGGCGATGGTGACTGATTATGTATCATTATGCACTAAGTTGTATCCTGTACTGTGCTTCTCTGATGTGATGATATCTATATGATTCCGCTGTCATATGTGTGTAAATTATTCTATTTCCGTTTATGCTATTATCTGTGATCTGCTAATGATGATTAATGTGTTATATTCCAATGATTATCCTTAACACCGTGTAACAGGGTTTTGGGATCGTCACACCAAGTCTCCTCCTGAATTGTCTTCTAACTTGTCGTTTTCTTCATGTGAATCTTTTTTTCTTTGAAGGGACCGCCATTATGTCTCGATCTTGTTTGATGTCTTCATATTGTAGTGTCTCCCACTTTATGCCATGCACTTGTAATTTCTTTTTTAGCTCTTCTGTCAAATTCTTATATGCATTTTTATGTGTGTTCCATTTTAAAATACTTTCTATGAACTGAATTATGTCTTTTTGGCTCCAGGCTTTGGAACTTTGCTGACTGTTAAAATTGGCTCATTAGGTTCATATTTGTATGTCTATATGTTATTTGATAGATCTTCAATAATCCTTAATATTAGACTTGCCAACTGCTTTGTCCTTGTTGCTGATATTATATCTTCTTCAACCAAGAACATATTTTGAAAGAATTTTAGGGTCAACCTTTTAGATCCCCTCTTCATTTCTATCATGGAGAGACATTCTTTACCTTCTTCAGGAATAACTTGGTTACATGCTAAGTAAATATTGTTGTGCTTAATTCCTTTTGAGAAAGTATAAACTGCATTTCTTATTTTGGGTAGTCCCTCCAGGTTATGAAGAGTATTGTTCGTATAAATACAGTAAATCAATCGTGCTTTATATTAGTCTTTCACCATTAGTGGATCAGCCTCAGGGTGAATATACACTTTATTCAAATCGTAACCATATCCTGAAGATATCCCTTTATAAGGTTTTATCTCTAGTAATATTGGTTTTACCAATTTACAAAGCCATATGATAAATTCTTTGTTTTGCTGTTTTACCTCAGACGGCTTGTTGACTGTGTCTTAGTGATATCCATGCTTTGATTTACTTCTTCCTTTCTATGTATATCTTTTTGTACTTCTTTAAATATAGCTCTAAATAAGAGATCATGTGATAGAAGAAGAATTCTAATTCCTCCTTCTTCTCATTATCTGCTTTGACTAAGTATTGCTCAAAGGCCTTTTGTGCATTTAATACTTCTCTATATATTTCATCGAAGATGCTAAGATAATCGATTGTATCTTCATTTCTGCTTGTCATCATGTACTCTCTGCTTAAAGTATCTGCAGGAAAGTTAGTTTTTCCAGAAATATGTTAAATTTAAAAATTAAATTCAAAAAAGCATGACTGCCATCTTATTATTCTTTTATTGGGTCCTAGGTCAGGAGTTTTGTTTTTTATTCTGGATTTTGCAGTAATGGAGTCTGTTTGTATCTTAAAAGGTTTGTTTAGATATAAATAAAAGGCTTTAATACTGTTTTTTATAGCTAAAAGTTCTTTATAATTGGAGTGATAGTTTAATTCACTCTGTTTAAATGTTCCAAATTTATATCTGCATAATTTTTCTTGGTTATTTCTGATAGCTACTTGAGCTACTCCCCAGTATGAATCTGAAGCATCTGTATATATAATTAATTCAACTGTTTTCAATGGCAAAGATAAGTTGGGCATATATTCATAAATCTTTTTAATGTGCTGAATGTATTTTGTATCGTCTTCTGTCCATTGCCATTTATAATTCTTTTTAAGCTTTTGCTGCAAAGGTGCTCTTAATTTTGCTAATTTATCAATAAATATATCAGTGTAATTAAGACATCCTAGAAGCCTTTGTAATTGTTTCATGTCTTCTAATTGATCAGGGAATTCTTTAATTTTTGTAAGAATACGTGATTGTAATTCTACGTCTCCATTATCTATGGTTATTCCTAAGAAATCTATTTTTTATACATCAATAATTGCTTTTTTAGCAGAAAGAGTTATTCCACTTTTAATACAGTTATCTATAACTAAATTACATTGTTTACTATGGTCTTCTAAATTGTTAGAAAATATTAAAATATCATCAACATGTACAATATAGTAATATCATGTTGTTTTAATACTTCATCCATTCTTCTTTGAAATATTTGTGGTGCGTTTTATAATCCAAAGGGCATAATTAGCCATTCATATTGTCCTTGTGGGCAACTGAATGCAGTATATGGTATATATTCTTCTGTTAATTTTATTTGCCAAAATTCACTTTTACAATCCGTTTTTGTAAACCATTGTTTATCTTGTATTTTGTTTAATAATACTTCTTTATTTGGTAAATAGTATCTATCAAAAGATTGTAGCATCATTCAAAGCTTTATAATTAAAAACTATTCTAGTTTTACCTCTAACAATTTCACTATGTTTTCTAACTATAAATGCAGGAGAACTATGTAGACTGTTAGATGTTCTGATTAATTTTAATTCTAAAAGTTCCTTAATTTGAACCTTAAATTCTTCTGAATTTTCTAAAGAATATTTCATAGATCTTACTCTTATTGATTTATTAGGATCTTTTAATTTTATTGCTGCTAATGTTTTATCTTTATCCCAAGCTGCTAAAGGATTTTCATGACACGTTTGTTTGAATCTTTCTTTAATATTTTCAAGAGAATCAATGCTTTCATGTTTCGATAATGGTATTTTTTCAAATTTAGGGACATCACCACGCTGCACCAGTGTAAGTTCATAACTTGGATCGACAGCATATGCTTGTTTAAGTCTGGGAGCTAAATTAGGTGTTTTGCATGGTGTAGTAAATATGATATGTTCTGTTAATTGGGTCATAGGTTGATAGGCTAGGCAGAAACCATTTCCTATCAATATGTCTAGACCTTGAACATTACTAGCCCATACTTTTGGTATTTCAGTTTTTATATATCCTATTGTAAAGGGGACATTAACCGCAAAATTTTTATAATAAATTTCTTTTTCTTGTATATCTAAAGCAACTATAAAAGATCCATCTCGAATCCACCACTTTTGTCGTAAAATATATATTTTTTGCTCAAAGATATTCCTGATACTGTATTTATATTTGCATTTAGTTTTATTGGTTGATAATAAGGAATTTCTATAGTTCCTTCAAGGTATGTGGAATATGGTGAGGTGACTACTGCTTTTTTTATATGTTGTTTATCAATTCTTGGAAATTCATATTGATCTAACTGTATAAATGAATCTTTTAAGGTAAAAGTTTATTTTGTAATAAAATTCATTCCTAATAATATTTCATTTTTTAGCTAATTTATCATCTACTAACATTTACATTTGTATTTGCAGGACTTTCCTGCTTCTGTCTACGAGTGATATTCTTGCTTCTACACTTTTTCCTAATACATGTATTTGTCCAAAATAATCTATATATTCATAAGGATTTTGTATAGTATTGTATGGGTATGTTTGTACAAGATAGGAATTAATATGATAGGATGTTGCTTCTGTATATATAATTGTTTATTTGATTGTATTAGATTTAATTTATCTAGAGGTTTTAATTCTAAACCTTTTTTCTTAGAAGATATATTTATATCTCTTAATTGATCAGAAGTAGATGCTTCATTATCATAACATATTCTAAAAGAATTTCTGCTATGTGGTTTTACAGTGGGTTGGGTTTTATATCTGTTTTTCCTTTGAAGAATTAATTCTTGCGGAAAATCTAACTCTTCATGTTTTAGTTCTCTGGGAGGTATAACTTCACATATATTAGAAAATGGTTTAGCTATATTAATGTTTTCCTCTTTAAATTTCTTTGTAGTGATATGATGTCTAGATGAGTAAGAACAGGCTGCTATACTACATACTTTACTTCCTGGAGGCATTTTAAGTCTTTCAATTTTATGATACATTATAAGTCCTAGTTCTATATTTTGGTCAGATAATGAAATTGCAAAATCAGGAAATATTATCATTTTTATTGTTTGATATGCAAAATTTCGTCTAATTACACTTAACAAGGCGTCTTTTGCATCATGAAGTATCATATCATATGATATCCAGACTGTACAAGGAACATTCATCCCTCTTCTGCATGCGCATTTTATAATAAGTTATATTCCTCCTAGGTGTAACCATTTTACCTGTTTATTGAATTCTTTTGAAAAGTTTTTCCTATCTTCTTTTATTGCCTTTTGTGTAAGTAATTTTAAAGGAATTTCTCCTTCTGTAATGACCCGCATTGGCAGAGGGTATTATAATTAATTTATTTAATTATATATATAGTGATATAGTGAATTAAATGGTCGTGGAATTAAATAATGATGAATATTTAATTAAAATAATAAATTAAATAATATATTTAATTCTGAAATAATCAGAATTGGCAGAAATGGCGATATGGTGTGAACTGGATCATCTGTGATATTTAATTCAGCTTAGAGTTGAATTATATTGACGAATATATTCAATCGACGTCAGTTTGAACGTATAATTATGATATAATTATATTCAAGCGCGTAACGACGCGACAGTTCGCTATTTGGCGATTTGAACTTCAACTGAATGTACAGGGTTCATTTTAAATCGGATTTCCGTGAAACAAGAAACGTGTGGAGCTGGTGGAGTATATCTTTCTAGTAAAAGAGAAAAATCGGGATTTCGTCGGGTAGATTTTGATTTATGTCCAAATCAAATTTTAGAAAAGTCTCTGTGGAATTCCTTTATAACTTATAAAGGAATTATTTATATTTTAAAAAGGAATTTCAATATAAATCGAATGACGGGTTGACCTGGATTTGAATATCGAGTTAGAAATTCATATAGGAATATTCTAGAGCTATATGATATCGTATTTGAATATATATGATAATATTTATTTATAAATATTTAATTTAATTATATTTAAATATATTTATATATTTAAATGGGTCATCCAGAGCTTTAAAAATAGCCACTTTTGCAAACGACCTCAGAATTCGATGAAACCAGTTTCGTTGGATCCGCAATGTCAAATAGTTGTTAGATTTCCAATTTTGTGATTTTTAGAGTCACTGTGTGGTCGTATGGATTTTTAGAGTGAGAAACAGTTAGTATTTCGACGGTTAAAAATACGTTGTGTGAGCATACAAGTCGGAAATCGACGAAACCAGTTTCGTTAGGTTCGTAATGTCAAACTGTTGCTGCATGCAAATTTTCGTGATTTTTAAATATTGTATGTGATCCCAGGAATTTTTAAGGACATATACAAAACAGCGTTTGAATATAAACAAATAAAATATTCAAATAAAAAATATATAAACTTCTATAAATACACTACCGTTTTCCCTAAACCCTAAATTTTTCCCATTCTCTGGTCAACCATTTTTATCCGCCGTTCTTCTTCACTTCACAGTGAAATTTCCACCATCAAAACTTCATAACAAAGGAAATAAAATTCCATAAATCTCAAAGCAAATAAATTTGGATTTGTTTCGAGCCAAGCCTCATTTCTATGTTGGGATTGTAGGGTGCGCACGCTGTATTTGGGGGATGGAGTTAGTACAGTGAACCTAGGGTTCCGTTATGAATGAAGT
Source organism: Allium sativum (assembly GCA_030737875.1). Classification (NCBI taxonomy): domain Eukaryota; kingdom Viridiplantae; phylum Streptophyta; class Magnoliopsida; order Asparagales; family Amaryllidaceae; genus Allium; species Allium sativum. Next base: position 969,936,690 of record CM060915.1, on the reverse strand, counting down.
ATAGGCTTCAATCGATAATATAAAGGGTGATATTGGAGTTGAGGGTTTGATTTCCCTCTTGTGTGAGAGTTTTGGTGAAATTTGGCACCAAACAATGTCGCGGTTCATGGTAGAACGCTGCGATGATGTGGAAAACAAACCGACGAAGGGGAACTCGAGTTGTCCCTTGAGGTGATGGAGTGGTTGCTTTCAGGAAAAGGGACTGGCTCGTGCTTTCTGTTTGTGAAATCGTTGAAGAGGGAAGGAGATGTGCGAGCAGGAAACTGTTGTAATGACTGTGTATTATTCCTGAAGCCGCGACCAAGTTTTTGGGGAAGAAAAGGTAGTAACGGAGCGGGTTTTAAAGGATGGTGGGCCAGATTCTTGTGGGTGAGGACCAACTATTAATTAATTTAGTTTGTCCTTTGTTTTAAATAGTAACTAAACTTGTAAAATTTATATCTTTCCCATACGGTATCAGAATCTCGAACGGTCAGTCATGTTAGGATCGTATGGACGAGAGCTTCACAATGAAGCTGACTGGAAGTGGATTGGGACTCGTTTGAAATTATGGCAAAATAAACAGTTTGATTCATATCAAACAACAGTTTATCGTTCTTTAACGATGAACTGCAAATGTGAGTAAATCTCACTAACTCTGAACAGTTTATAATTTCATGTTATATTTTTAGAACAGTTAAATGTTGGTTGATTGACTGTGTGTTGACTGTTTGATTGAACTGCTAGTCAGTTAGTTGAATTTTTATATTGATTCTGTTTAACAAAATATATCATATGGAACTGAAAGTGATGTTGATTTTATTGTGTAACATCTGTGGATGTAGGGAAACAAGTTGGAGGAATCCGACTGGATTCCTCAACAATTATTTTACTGTTTTTCATATATTGTGATATATGATGTGTTATATAATCTACTATGGATTATGTGTGTTGGAATGATATTAATCCTTGTTATTCGATATTTTAAATATCATAAAAGACCCTGGGATGTAAAAAGAATTATTTCAATGTATATTGAAATAAAGGGATTTTATAAAATCAATAGATTTTATAAAAGGAAATATATCAAAAGTAAATAAAAGGGGAAATGTTAATAAAACGAATAGAGTTTTATAAAAGGAAGAAATGTTGATAAAACGAATAGAATAGAAAAAAGGAAATAACTAGAGTAGAATAAATAAAGATATACAAGGAAATATTTGTAAACCATTTACAAATAGGATTGAAAAGGAAATAGTGTAAAACCATTAGCAAATAGATTAGAATGAGGAAGGTTTGTAAACCATTTACAAATCAATCAGAAAGAGAAATGTTTTTAAACTATTTACAAATCAATCAGAAAGAGAAATGTTTGTAAACCATTTACATATGAGATTGAATAGGGGATATTTGTAAAACCATTTACGAATAGAATTAAAAAAGGGAAATCATTTGTAAAGTGAAGAACCGTTACTAAAAGTAAATCTTTATAAATGAATAGTTTAATCGAGATAAAAGGAGTTAATCGATGTTAGTTTAATCGATTAGAGTTAAAGCAGATGAGTTAATCGAATATAGTTTATTCAAATAGAATAAAGGAGTTAATCGAATATATCGTTTATTCAAATAGAATAAAGGAGTTATTCGAATATATAGTTTATTTGAATAGAGTAAAAGGAGTTAATCGAATATATAGTTTATTCAAATAGAATTAAAGAGTTATCGAATATAGTTTATTTGATAGGAGTTAAGTGAATAGAGTTAGAGTTAAATCAAAAGAGTTAAGTTAATAGAATAAATTGAATAGAGTTATCGAATATACCTTATCGAAGGAAAAAATTATCGAATAGAAAAGATTTGAAAGAGAGTTACGTAAGGAAGTTTGTTAAAGAATTAGAAGGGTGAACTTTGTCTATTTCAAGGTTAGAAACGTTGTTCAGTTAAGGTCTGAGAGGTAGTATTACCCCAACTTGATTGACTTCATTTTTAACTAAGGAATGGTTAAGGTTCGATAGTAAAGGATGGTTAAGTGAATTTAGTAATTAAAGGAAATGGTTTGAGTTGGCATCGCGATGGTTTGTTTAAACATCTGTCTAAGTCCAATGAAGAAGCTTTGGAAAAGTTTTCCAAATAAGAAACCAGAAATGTTTTCTAATAAAGAAAACAAGAAATGGAAATGTTTTCCATTGTTAATAACGTATATTTTCCAAATTTAGAAAATAAGAAATATTGAATATAGGGAAACATGAGATAAGTAAATTAATGAAATAAAGAGATAAATGTTAAATGATGTTTGATCGATACAAATTTCTATTTGGAAATAACATCGTTGTTTGCACACTTGTTTTTCTTCGATAGTTAAATCATAGACTATTGAAGTTTTGACCATTTTAACGTTGTTAATATGGAGAGACCGGTTGGATTATTATCCAAAGAACCACTCTGTATTGGCATAAGCGTTGCAAATCATATATGCCAAAGATAATTGAAGACGGAGTAAAGAGCAAGGGCTATTGTATAAGTCTTAGATAACAGTGTCTAAAATGGAAATACTGAATAGTGCCTTCGGTTCATCCTGTTCCTGGATGACTTGTATGGACGGATGTCTGACAGAGTATTTCCAGACGATCACGTATATTGATTTCTCCAACCGTACCAAGAGCGGAAGCGGAGAAGGAAACTTCTTTTAGCTAACACATAATGTATGGTTGAGGACGTCAATCGGTGATTTGATGGATTGGACGATGTGGCATTCAAAGTGAATCTGGTGTGATGATAAAGCGTAGCTTCTAGCCTCACATCCGGTAAATGACAGAAATCGGGCAGGCAGCATGGCTAAGTCGGTCGCACCGAAGTAGGGTGTATAATCACCTGATCTAGAGTTTCATTTACTTCTAAAAATCTATTGTTGATGTTTTCCCATTCGGGAAACGGTTGCTGATCCCAACCGTTGGAGATATACATTCGATACACTCAAGCGAAATGAGTGGTCTGTCATGTGTGGCCGGGTTGCAAGATGTTCTTGTTGAACCCATTGTATTCCTCTCTAGAGGTACACTAGCGAAAGGTGGTTCCATACCTTGTCATAGTTGGAAACCCATTACCCAATTCGTGCTTGCGGTTTTGATTGTATACTATATATGTAGAACGTGAGATGAAAGCGTTTCTGCTAGATGATTATTATATTGTGTTGATAGACATTATTATAATATCAAAAGGTTTTTGATATAAAGATATTTGGATTCTCAAAAGGGAAAAACCCGTTCCGTTATACGGCGTGGTCTTATGAGATATCGATTACCTGCTTGAACTGTTTTAAACTGTTTTACTCACACCAGTCCATGTTGCGTATTCAAGTACAGATTTGTATTTCAAAGTTATGTTATGAAATATATTTATTTGTTCCGCTGTGAGATTCGTGTTACTCTGATATTGTGTTCTTCTTCTTCTATTCTAAGTTTCTATCTTATGTTTCCTCACCCTCTGTTTTTCTTTCTATTAATTTCCTGAATTTCAGTTTAATTTGGGGTTGGACTTGTGTTTTTGGTCAGCTCAAATTGGACCGGAACTTTTGGGTCATTACAGTTGTTATCAGAGCTTAAGTTAAGTAATTACCTTGGCTCTGTGGCGTGACTCAGTAGAGATAGGGTTAGTAATACCCTAGATTGAGTTTAGTGTATATATACGAGTGAACGTATTTGTTATTGATATAAAAATTTGTTTTATATTGTGGAGATTTATTGGTTGAGTTATTTATTAGTTCTGGTCGATCAGTTTGATCCACTGTATCGGTAGGGATTTTGTAAACACTCGAATACGATGAACCGTCATGGTATGTTTTGAAAAGAGGGTAAATGAAATAATTTTACCCAAATTATATTTTGATATAGAGAAGATATATGTATCAAAATTGTAGTATATTGGATATATTGGTTGACATTATAATCGAGTAAGATTATAAATTAAATGGTTATGTGAATAACCAATCAGAATTCATATAAGTGAAATACATGAAATCAGATGATTTAAATCTGAAATTTAAACCAGAAATTGAATTAAAACTCTGGTGAATTGGATAAGTGTTTGTAAATGGATTTGGATTAAAAGTAAGGAAAATTTAAGATCCGGGGAGATTTTTAATTGTTGTACGAGAAGTGTGAATTATATTTTGAAATGAATTTCAAAGTGGAAATGTTTAGAAATGGTTTTATAGTATGGAACTCATTTCGATCGCTGGAAAATAGATTCTGACGATGACAGCTGCATCATCAGTATTCATTTTCGAGTTGTAAGTGACGAATTACTACCAGAGATACTATTTTGAATTTGTTTCGGGAAAGACAAGTTGTGTTGAATTTCAAAATGGGATTTATAATATAGAATTTGAATAAAGAGAATTCAAATAGAATTGAATATAGAAATTCAAAGGGAGTTTGAATATATGAAATTCAATGAAATTGAAATAGAGTTTGAATATATGAAATTCAATGAAATTGAAATAGAGTTTGAAAATATGAAATTCAATGGAATTGAAATAGAGTTTGAATATAGAAATTCAAATGGAATTTGAATATAGAATTCAAATGGGATTTATAATATAGGATTTGAATATATAGAATTTGAATATAGAATTCAAATGGAATTTAAACTATAGAATTTGAATATATAGAATCTGAATAGAATTTGAATAGAATTCGATATATAGAATTTGAATAGAATTTGATATATAGATTTGAATAATAGAAGTGATATAAAATTTTGAATAGAAATTGAATAGAATTAACTAAGTCGAAGAGGAATTAGTTAATCGAGTTTTGAATTTGAAATTGAACTTTGAAAGGTGAATTGGATTTGTAAATGGATATTCGAAATCGAATATAGAACTTAAATTTGAAATTTGGATTCAAATTAGTTAATAAGCAAGTTAAAATATATTTGAACATGTCATGTTCAAATATAAAAAGTGAAATGGACTAAAGAGTTAGTTAACAAATTAATTAACGAATTGAGTTAAAACGATCAGGTATAGTTAAAATAGATTGGGCAAGTAAATATACCTGAGATAGATATGGATAGGATAATGAAGGTATATAAATAGAATGCTCGACGAAAAGGTATGTATTTAATTCATATATGAGATTTTATGCGCCGTATCAGCTAGCCGCTTGGCTTTTTCTTTTTCTTTTGGATTGGTGATGGCCATGGAAGGCTATTTGAAATATCCCAATGCTCCTTGTACAAAGGAGGTTATGGCGAATTTTTACGGGAATTTAAGGAGTTAGAATATTTTTAAGATAATTTGATAGTTAGAGATCAACGTATCGATATATATATATATATATAGAATTCGATAAGGAAACGAACTTAGAAATAGAATAGTAAAATAAAAAAGAAAGACTAAGAATAAAATCTAATAAGAGTAGAAAGAGGAAGCGTATACGTGTTTAAAAGTGAATAAGTAGTTGTATGGTATTGATTATTCGGTAAGTAGTCATATCTGTTTTGACGTTATAAATGTTATTCAGTCAAGGTCTGAGAGGTAGTTATACCCCAACTTGAGTGATTTCATTATTAACAAATAAATAGTAAGATTTCAGGCTCGAAGATCAATGTTGAATAAGAGTTAGTTGAATATAGTATTTGGGTTGTCGTAACGATGTTTTACACAACATCCGTTTTAACCCAAATAAGTGTAAGCTTGGAAATATAATAAAGAATATTTCCTAAGTATAGAAATAAACGAGATCGGAAAAGAGATAAGTAATTGGAATATTTTCCAATTATAAATAGCATATATTTTCTAAAGTTTAGAAAATAAAGGAAGGCAATATTCGGAAATGTTTTCCAAATAACATAAAAGGCAATATGGTTATTGAAAATATTTGGTTAAACAAATATTGATAAAGAAATAGAGAAGTGATTTAACTAATGGAATATTAATTAAGGGCTCAGTGACATATTCAAAAGGAAATTTTGATTTTTTGAAAAGAGTAAACTGTTAAAAAACTCCCAGGGTAAGACTGTTTGAATTAAAAACAAATTTAACAGAAATTTGTGAAAGAAAATTTGAATTAAAGTAAATCCAGTAAAGTGGTAACTGCGATTGAATTAGAATGATATCAAGACAAATTGGATTGAGAGATTCAAATTTGAAGTGTAATGGGATAATCAAGTTAAGAGTTGGGAATCGAGTAGAAACTCGAGTTAAAATGATATTTGGCTCAGATATAAGCAAATGGTTGTGTTGTGGATAAAAGCAGATTGCAATTTGATTTGGATGATCCTGGTATCCGCTGAATTGATAACAGGTGGAAAGGATATAATGATATGCCGACAAAAAGGTACAAGTTTATATTTCATATGGTATGAGATTTTGATGAGCCGAATTGGCAAGCCGCTTGGTTGTTTGATTTTCTTTTGGGTTGGAGATGGCCCAGAGAGGCAAGTTGGAGTTTGAGCTATTAACCAGTACAAAGGAGGTGCTGGCAAAAAAATTCGAAGAGTTAAGGCGTTAGAAAATTTTCAGGATTTCTGAAAATTTTCGTTGTTAAGAATTAATTAACAATTTAATTGAAATTAAATTGGTTCAGTTGAAACTGGAGTTAAGAAGTGAACAAATAAGTCTAACCAGTCGATAGGGTCATTCTCTACCTTCTAGCAATTTCGAGGACGAAATTATTTTATGTGGGGAAGATTGTAATGACCCGCATTGGCAGAGGGTATTATAATTAATTTATTTAATTATATATATAGTGATATAGTGAATTAAATGGTCGTGGAATTAAATAATGATGAATATTTAATTAAAATAATAAATTAAATAATATATTTAATTCTGAAATAATCAGAATTGGCAGAAATGGCGATATGGTGTGAACTGGATCATCTGTGATATTTAATTCAGCTTAGAGTTGAATTATATTGACGAATATATTCAATCGACGTCAGTTTGAACGTATAATTATGATATAATTATATTCAAGCGCGTAACGACGCGGCAGTTTGCTATTTGGCGATTTGGACTTCAACTGAATGTATATGGTTCATTTTAAATCGGATTTCCGTGAAACAAGAAACGTGTGGAGCTGGTGGAGTATATCTTTCTAGTGGAAGAGAAAAATCGGGATTTCGTCAGGTAGATTTTGATTTATGTCCAAATCAAATTTTAGAAAAGTCGTTGTGGAATTCCTTTATAATTTATAAAGGAATTATTTATATTTTAAAAAGGAATTTCGATATAAATCGAATGTCGGGTTGACCCGGATTTGAATATCGAGTTAGAAATTCATATAGGAATATACTAGAGCTGTATGAAATCGTATGTGAATATATATGATAATATTTATTTATAAATATTTAATTTAATTATATTTAAATATTTAAATGGGTCATCCAGAGCTTTAAAAATAGCCACTTTTGCAAACGACCTCAGAATTCGACGAAACCAGTTTCGTTGGATCCGCAATGTCAAATAGTTGTTAGATTTCCAGTTTCATGATTTTTAGAGTCACTGTGTGGTCGTACGGATTTTTAGAGTGAGAAACAGTTAGTATTTCGACGGTTAAAAATACGTTGTGTGAGCATACGAAGTCGGAAATCGACGAAACCAGTTTCGTTAGGTTCGTAATGTCAAACTGTTGCTGCGTGCAAATTTTCGTGATTTTTAAATATCGTATGTGATCCCAGGAATTTTTAAGGACATATACAAAACAGCGTTTGAATATAAACAAATAAAATATTCGAATAAAAAAATATATAAACTTCTATAAATACACTACCGTTTTCCCTAAACCCTAAATTTTTCCCATTCTCTGGTCAACCATTTTTATCCACCGTTCTTCTTCACTTCACAGTGAAATTTCCACCATTAGAAGAACAAAGGAAATAAAATTCCATAAATCTCAAAGCAACTATATTTGGACTTGTTTCAAGCCAGGCTTCATTTCTATGTTGGGATTGTAGGGTGCGCACGCTGTATTTGGGGGATGGAGTTAGTACAGTGAACCTAGGGTTCCATTATGAATGAAGTATAGGCTTCAATCGATAATATAAAGGGTGATATTGGAGTTGAGGGTTTGATTTCCCTCTTGTGTGAGAGTTTTGGTGAAATTTGGCACCAAACGATGTCGCGGTTCATGGTAGAATGCTGTGACGATGTTGAAAACCAACCGACGATGGGGAACTAGAGTTGGCCCTTGTGGTGATGGAGTGGTTGCTTTCAGGAAGAGGGACTGGCTCGTGCTTTCTGTTTGTGAAATCGTTGAAGAGGGAAGGAGATGTGCGAGCAGGAAACTGTTGTAATGACTGTGTGTTATTCCTGAAGCCGCGACCTAGTTTTAGGGGAAGAAAAGGTAGTATCGGAGCGGGTTTTAAAGGATGGTGGGCTGGATTCTTGTGGGTGAGGCCCAACTATTAATTAATTTAGTTTGTCCTTAGTTTTAAATAGTAATTAAACTTGTAAAATTTATATCTTTCCCATACGGTATCAGAATCTCGAACGGTCAGTCATGTTAGGATCGTATAGACGAGAGCTTCACAATGAAGCTGACTGGAAGTGGATTGGGACTCGTTTGAAATTATGGTGAAATAAACAGTTTGATTCAGATCAAACAATAGTTTATCGTTCTTTAACGATGAACTACAAATGTGAGTAAATCTCACTAACTCTGAATAGTTTATAATTTCATGTTGTATTTTTAGAACTGTTAAATGTTGGTTGATTGACTGTGTGTTGATTTTTGATTGAACTGCTAGTCAGTTAGTTGAATTTCTATATTGATTCTGTTTAACAGAATATATCATATGGAACTGAAAGTGATGTTGATTTTATTGTGTAACATCTGTGGCTGCAGGGAAGCAGGTTGGAGGAATCCGACTGGATTCCTCAACATTTATTTTACTGTTTTTCATATATTGTGATATATGATGTGTTATATAATATATTATGGATTGTGTGTGTTGGAATGATATTGATCCTTGTTATTCGATATTTTAAATATCATAAAAGACCCTGGGATGTAAAAAGAATTATTTCAATGTATATTGAAATAAAGGGATTTTATAAAATCAATAGATTTTATAAAAGGAAATATTTCGAAAGTAAATAAAAGGGGAAATGTTTATAATATGAATAGAGTTTTATAAAAGGGAGAAATATTGATAAAACGAATAGAATAGAAAAAGGAAATAACTAGAGTAGAATAAATAAAGATATACAAGGAAATATTTGTAAACCATTTACAAATAGGATTGAAAAGGAAATAGTGAAAACCATTAGCAAATAGATTAGAACGAGGAAGGTTTGTAAACCATTTACAAATCAATCATAAAGAGAAATGTTTGTAAACCATTTACAAATCAATCAGAAAGAGAAATGTTTGTAAACCATTTACAAATGAGATTGAATAGGGGATATTTGTAAAACCATTTACGAATAGAATTAAAAAAGGGAAATCATTTGTAAAGTGAAGAACCGTTACTAAAAGTAAATCTTTATAAATGAATAGTTTAATCGAGTTAAAAGGAGTTAATCGATGTTAGTTTAATCGATTAGAGTTAAAGAAAATGAGTTAATCGAATATAGTTTATTCAAATAGAATAAAGGAGTTAATCGAATATATAGTTTATTCAAATAGAATAAAGGAGTTAATCGAATATGTAGTTTATTCGAATAGAGTAAAAGGAGTTAATCGAATATATAGTTTATTCAAATAGAATTAAAAGAGTTATCGAATATAGTTTATTCGGTAGGAGTTAAGTGAATAGAGTTAGAGTTAAATCAAAAGAGTTAAGTGAATAGAATAAATTGAATAGAGTTATCGAATATACCTCATCGAAGGAAAAAATTATCGAATAGAAAAGATTTGAAAGAGAGTTACGTAAGGAAGTTTGTTAAAGAATTAGAAGGGTGAACTTTGTCTATTTCAAGGTTAGAAACATTGTTCAGTTAAGGTCTGAGAGGTAGTATTACCCCAACTTGATTGACTTCATTTTTAACTAAGGAATGGTTAAGGTTCGATAGTAAAGGATGGTTAAGTGAATTTAGTAATTAAAGGAAATGGTTTGAGTTGTCATCGTGATGGTTTGTTTAAACATCTGTCTAAGTCCAATGAAGAAGCATTGGAAATGTTTTCTATAAAGACCCGTAACTTCCCCGGTGAGGAAAGCGCGGATAGTTCGAGAACAAGCCACAAAATAGAACGCAGACGAAAGAACATTTCATTGTTTATTACAACAATTCCATCAGATACAAGAATATACAGAGTATAAATGAATAAATATTACACAGAAATATCAGAGATTACAGTAAATTACATAGCAGCGGAAAATAATACAATACACAACTAGAAGAGATATACGGATACAAAGCTCTCTGGATATCATTCCAGCTGTAAACCAGGATCCTGTGAATATGAATCTGCAAAACCAAAACTACTAGCTGCCCGTGTCAAAATAAGGGCACCCAGAGTTTAGGTTAAAACAATAAACTCCAGGCCAGTCATGTGACTGGTGTGAGAACTAAAATAGTTATTAATCTTTATTTTAAAGTTAGGTAAATCAAGGGACCACGCCGTATAACACGGAACAGGTTTCCTCCCAAGAGCACCAGTGCATAAAACAAACAGCGCAATGCTAAATAAAGAAAAATGAAGCTATTATAAGACCCAGGTCCCATCACACAATGCAACGCAAGCCGGAGGATAGGGTTTTTACCTTATAATAGCCAAGAATGCTTGATACGTTTAAAACAAATCATTTGATACTATTATAAGTGCGTAGTGTATAAATCAACTTCAAATCATAAATATCAATCATAGACGGCATAAGTGCCCTATCCCACTATGTCGCCAAATATAGGGATACAATCAAAATCGCACAGTCACGTATTTGGAAATTGGATTTCTGTCTGTGAACCGAGGCAAAAGATAGTCCTCACTGACTTCGAGACAATCTAACCCATGTCTCAGGGTCAGAGCGCATCGACCCTTTGGATTGTCAGGGCCGGTCCACCGATGTGGATTATTATGCCTGAACACTACATTTCCCCGCCCTTTGGGGCGTAAATGAGCCAATGAATGACTCCATCGGACCCGGATCGTCCGATCTAACCGAGGCGCCTCGCAACAGCAACAACCACATAAGTCAAACTCGTCAGGGCGTGTAAAACCACTGACGCCACTTTTACCTAGAAGGAAACGCATGCCCTCCCTGATGTCCTCTCCCGTTTTTGGTTCACCACCCAGGTGGGAGGCTCGCGAAGTAAACGTTACACAAAGCTACGCCAAAAAGGCCGTGCTTCGATCATCAACCACAAGACTTTGCTTTTCAACAGAAGCCTTGATCATTCGCCACTTAGGCATGCCACACAGGCAATTCACTCTATGCGTTTGATATCCATCAGTATATAACCCCTGAGCTTGTTTGTCCCAGAGAAGGGCGTTAAGCAAGAGAATAAATTCTCTGCCGCCAAACAGATATATATTTAATAGAAATCAATCACACTGACTGAAATCCAATGTAAGACACACAGTCCATTTTCAAGTTCGTTATGGGTCTGAACGAAACCGGAGGCACCTAGTACCCCGCACATCCATCGCTCTCCAAGTACGTTTGGACGATCACCAACTGTTTCCGTCTTCTTGGGTGTACGGCCCAATCAAGATCATCAGTAATTATCCAAACGACGTGAAGACCTTCGGTCTTCAACCACCGTCTTCACCTTCGACTTATCGTCATATCAGTTATTCAGAATGGGATAAACCCGGTCTTTCTGAATAACTCGCGTATATAATAAATATGTGTTACACAAACACAACATATGCCTCATTCCAATTCAGAATATTCTTTTATTCAAATATTCTTATATTTTGGGAAAGGTTCCCGTTAATTTTACCAAAGATAAATTCTTTAAATTTATTCTTTAATCTCCTTTGAATATCAATTCAAACTAGTCGGGATTAGCGAACCACACCGAAGTAATCATTTATTTTAATTTCCCAATCCCAACCTATTCATCCCATGAAGTAAAACTGGTCATACATCCTATCTAACACCACAGTGTTATCGGTAAATTCAATTACCATTTCACGTTGAAATCTAATTAAAGATTTAACTATCACCTGGAGTAAAACTTATGATACTCCATTCTCGATCTTTTCAATTTAATTAAAGATTCATTAAAACTCCACTTAGTTTTAATCTTTAACCGGGTTAAAGAATCAGTGTCATTTAAAACACGGTTCACGATAAACCCAAAATCACATTCCATTAATTATCGGGTTAAAGAACAAGTGTTATTTAAAACACTGTTCACGATAAACCCAAAAATCAATACCAATTCAATTCCAATTAAATATTATTTAATTGGTACACTTCATTAAATCTAAATAAAAAGATATAATCTTTCCTCAATTGGGCTTAAGAACAGTGTTAATGAAAACACCATTCACGACAAACCCAAATCACATTTGATATTAAATACAAGGCTCTGAATAGAAAATATATCGGCTTATATTAAATATTAAATTCTACGACCAACAAATATCGTATTGGAAATAACGATATAAATATATCTTTCAAATTTCCATAACAATGTCTGTATAATCACGAAATCCAACATCGAAATAATCCAAAGACAATTTCGATTCAAATCCATTCCAATTCAATTATTGGAAATCCTGGTTACTTTTAAAACCCTTTCAAATCCACTTTATTTGTTTTAAAAATAAATAGAATTATCGTTCTAGTTCAAACTAATTCATTTCGATAAAAATCTATTTTTATCTTTTCAAATATGGAGTTTTTCATCCCAATTCTTTCGAAATCATTTTTTATGATTTTACACAAATTATTACAATTTTTAATAATTTTATCAAGGCCCGTACAGTCGATTTCCATCAACGGCCATCGAACTGCACTTACAGCGACCTTTTTCAATTTTGATTTGGACATAATTCCAAATCCAATCGTTAGATTTCAAATTTCTAATATTCGTTAGAAAGCTCTTTTCGATACGAACCCAAGGTTCCCGATTTAGGAGAATCCGACGGTCGGATCTCCCGCAATATCCGTTCGAAGTCAATGGTCGAAATTCGCGAACTGCCGCGGCGCGGCGCGTTCTATTCAGGCCATTATATTATATATATATAATATATACTTCGTCGATTTCAATTCAAAACGTGCTTTATAAATCGTTTTAAATTCATTTTCAAAACGGTTTCAACTTCATATTCAATTTCAAATCAAAATTGAATATTCCAATATAAATTCATTTTAAATTCATTTCAAATCGATTTCAATTCAAATTGATTTCTAATTCAATTTCAGTTCGTTTTCAATTCAATTCAATTTCAATTCGAATTCATTTACATTCAATTTCAATTCGAATTCATTTGTATTCAATTTCAATTCGAATTCATTTCTATTCAATTTAATACGAATTTCAGTTCTTTTCAAAATATCAGATTTTGAAATCACTTTCGATATTCATTATAAAATGAATAAAATCGATATAAATATCGTTCACGTCAAAATGGCGTCAATCTAATCAACACGGCTTCATAAATTTTTTTTATTTTCAAATATTCTATTTCAAATATTTCTATTTCAAATATTTCTTTTTCAAATATTTCTATTTCAAATATTTCTATTTCAAATATTTCTATTTCAAATATTTCTTTTTCAAATATTTCTATTTCAAATATTTCTTTTTCAAATATTTCTATTTCAAGTATTTCTATTTCAAATATTTCTTTTTAAAATATTTCTCTTTCAAATATGGAATGAGGCCCAATCAATTACCATATAATGTTAATTATATGCATTTTCTACAACACATGTATACAATAACAACGATGAATAATCAACCATCATCCAAAGTGAATTCTACACTGTATAAGCATCAAATATAAATATTCAACGCTTATAACAGTCTGTCAATCAATCGATCGACATACAACTAACTATTGGGATTAGTGTATGTCATATATCACCCCAATACCCGTGCGGGGTTTTCAAACAACCGAACACAGATTTTATTTGTGCAGTCGGGCGATGTGTAAAATTTATCGTCCCAATCAATATCAGTCAAATGTGTGTGTATAAACAAAACGTCCGATCTGTTTATTTTTATTTCATTTCATATACACGTTAAAAATTCTATTTTTAACTATAAAATATTTTCAACTATATAAATATTTTATTTCATTTCACATCACACCACACAATCAACTACACATCAAAATCTAACAAACAAACAAACAAGCCGTCCAAGGTCTGTGGACGACGGCTGTCGGGTGCTACTAAACACCATCTGCATCCTAGTATATATTTCAACTAGAAAAATAAATTAAAGGTGAGAAATTCTCACCGGCTAGCTAAACCAACGCCACGACTCTTCCTGTGCAGAAAACTTCCTCGTGCTCGCCTTTCATCAATTTCGTTGTCCGTGGCCACTACATATATAAAAATCACATTTTTATATTGTTGCTATGTATATAAAAATCATATTTTTAATACTTCTACTTTATAAAAATTATATTTTTAACACTACTTCATATATATTTTCGACGCTTCATTCTATATAAAAATTATATTTTTTATATACCTACTTCATATACAAAGATCGGATTTTTATTTCATTGCTATAAAAATCACATTTTTATACTTCTACAATATAAAAGATTATATTTTTATACTTCTATGATATAAAAATCATATTTTTATTATTCTACATCAATGAAAGTCCTCCTATTTTTATTCTTTCTATGATATAACAATTATATTTTTAACCTTTCTATCATATCAAAATATTGTCTTTCATAGATTAAAAATCACTACTTCATGATAAAAATGAAATCCATATTTTTATTTCACTTCATATACTGCAAAGATTATATTTTTATTACTCTACACCATTAAAAACATATTTTTATCCCTCTACATAAATAAAAATCCTATTTTTATCACTCTACATAGATAAAAATCCTATTTTTATTATCTACATTATATAAAAATCAAATCTTTACCTCGTTTTAAAAATCAACCTTTTCAAATTAAAAATTCAGTTTTCAATCCTACATATATAAATAAAAATTCAGTTTTTAAAGTTAAACAAAAATCAGTTGTAAAACAATGTTTATACTAAAATAAAGAAAAGGAAAATCATAAAAGAAAGGAAAGGAAATAAATAAAAAAACTCACAGTGGGTACTCGCGTCAGTAGGAGAGAGGAGGGGTTTCGCCGATCGTACGGAGGCAGGGGGTGCTTGTCGGCGAGAAGGAGGAGGGGGGTTCGGTTTTGGGGATTCGAAGGGGGGGGGTCTCGGGGTTCGTCGAACGACGAGAGGACAAGGAGGGAGGAAGGCTGGAGGGAAGAGGAAGGTGGGGGCTCGATGATGGCAGGGGGGAAGGAGGAATTATAATATATATATATATATTTAATTATTTAATTTAAAAAAGCAACCTTTTTATTTTGACTTCGAAACGAGGCCCACCGATTGTCGTCCATAGCTAATTACCCCCATTTCGAACACAATGGGATAGGTATCGTAAGCTGATTCGATCGCTTCGATCAGTTTCCGTTAAAATCAAAATATAACTCTATATATTGTATTTGAACGTGTATTTCAATTTACCAGGGTCGCATACTAACTCGAAAAATTCCCGAAAAATATTTTCTAGCTTCGTATTGATGATATGGTCCTAACAAAAGTAATTTCGTCGAATTCTGAGACCGTTTGGAAAATGGCCATTTTCCATTCGATTAAAATCGACTGAAACTGGTCAAACGTGTTTACCTTTGCCACGCTCACATATTGATTTGAAAAATTATGAAAATTGGCATCTAGCAATAACTTGACATCACGGATCCAACAAAAGTGGTTTCGTCGAAATCCGAGGTCGTTTGCAAAATTTACATTTTTAAGGGCCTGAATTCCATAGCGACTATTCAGAATTTTCAACTGGACATATCTTTTGATTCCCGCTATGAAATTTCGATTTTTTGGGTTCGTTGGAAAGATAGTCACAATTAGATTCCATTATTTTTTGTTTCACTAAAATCCGGTTTATTTTGCACCCGGTACATTCGTTTGAAGTTTGAAATCGAATTATCGAACTACCGCGCCATTTTCGATTCCTTTTATAATTATAAATAAATATTTATATTCTAACGTCGATTCAAACGAATATATACGTTCGAATTATATTCAAAATAAATTTCTCGTCGTTATTACTTAAGATAATTCATTTTAAATAATCAAAATTCGCTAAAATTGCCAAAATAAAATTTTTAAACTGGCCCAGATTTCCGGGTTATTACAATCTCCCTTGTAACACCCCACGTCCATTAATGTCACTCACAAAGGGAATGCATTAACTTCCATGGAGGTTAATAGTGAATATAGAACAGAAAAATTACAACAAGACAGATAATAAGTAGTACATGAAAAATCTAAAACTTCATTTTATTGCAGCGGAAATTAAACATGTTTATTACATTACAAAACCATTAATCAGAGTCAAGTACATTATCCATCTTCATAAAACAAAATACATAATCCCATTACACAAATAGCCATTAAAGAAGATAACAAGCTGAACTTTACTTCAAGGGTCCAAGCTTTCCAAAGAGATGAAGCAATCCAATCAAACTCCACTAGAGCTGGGCCCAACCTGAGGACCTGGAGGGGGGAAAAGGATAGAAATGGAGGGGGTCAGACATAAAGTCTGGCGAGTATGACAATTCTAACAATACTATTATTAAAATAACTAGACTAATGCATAAGCTGGAAGACGAGTAAACGTCTATGAACTATTAGATAGATAAAGAGAGCGTTTAAGATAACAGTAAAGGCACACCTAATCACTAACGAATAATTACTACACTGCACCGCACCAGTCACCCTAAAGGTTGATCCCACTTGCTTCACACAGAAACAAATAAATAGCCTTACGTACCCCTAGCTGACTACATAGGTGTCGTCTGCCCCTATCTCCACTAGGTGTACCCCACTACCCACTTTCGATCGGCTCCCTACTCGTAGATACCCGTGCTGGCCACATAGTGGGGTGTATCACTCCCCTAAAGTGGCAACCCGATACAACTGAGAATGCATGGCTTATACCTACACGATGCAACAACGTCTTACCTACCAGCCCAGGTCCACACATGCATATGAAACCTGTTGGACTTGCGTTGCCACCGCTCCCCGTTTTGGCCTCTTATAGTCAAGCCCAGTATGTGTGTCCCGTCCTCGACTTGGGTCGATCCCACAAAGATACATTTGGGATACTGGTTGAAATGGGCCCCCACAAGCTACCCACCTAAGCTTGTCATTAATATATCCCACTTAACCCTCTTAGTCATGTTCATTTACATGTGTGTTTGGTTAAGTCTTACTAATCGTATTTCACATGCCTACTAAGGGCACCCACTAGATTCCTCATGCCACCCAAGGCACCTACTTAACCCCCATGTCCCACCTTACATGTTTATCTGGTTAAGTATTTCTTAATTCATTCAGGCCATAACCTCGTAAAGACCTCTCACATTAGACTGGCATTTATGGCAGCTGGATTTGCCGGGCGGGTCCGGGCAGTCTTACACCATAAAAGTATCTAACCTCGTGTCTTTACAACTGTTATGCTTTAGTTTAGGCCTAGGACCTCTCACATTGGGCTGACATTTGTGATCACTGGATTTGCCGGGCGGTTCCGGGCAGGTTTACGTCACAAACGAGTCCAACCTCGTGTCCTAAGCATTAATTGACACTTTCAATCTTTTACCCCAGTTTTAATAATTCCCTATCCAAATTATTAATTAAGTCCACTTTTATTGATGTCCATAATTGACTCAATTATGGTCATTCACTCATGGAATGCAAAATCATATCAATTGCACCCCAACATCTTGTTATTAAATCCTTAATATTACCCCTACCCCACATTTATACGTTCGCTTATTCAACGCATAATATAGGCTCGACTTGAATAGTCTAACACATAGCACAAGGACAAATTACCACAACATATAGACAATAAAAATAAATCTAATCATAATAGGGGTGAAACTTGCATAAACTACACATGTTAAGGATCAAAGGTGTCAACTTGTTAAATGTCATAATTCACATGATATGATCATAGCCCAAATCTATACATAAACTTGCATATGGGGTTTTTAGGCAACATAATGATGGTGTGAACTAGCATAGAATATCACATATGTCATAGCATAATTCTAGGTGTCATAATAGATGTCATGGCATATGTTCATAACTTTTCTAATCAATTTAACTTGCATATATAACTTGTCATATAGATCAACATAGCCCAAACATGATGATTTAATTAATATGAACTAACTAGCATAGATAGTAACATCATGGCTTTTTTACATGTATGATTCATCACAACTTAGCATAGAAATTTTCAACATACATAACATCATCATAGCATGATTTACAACATATAGGATATCATCACCACATAGCATAGAATTTATAACATACATGATAGCATATGACAATTCACATCATCTACTCATAATCCATTCATGACTCAACCTTATTAAAATAATAATAATCTTGTTAAGACTATCATACTCACAATTTAGAGAAGAAAAGAAAGAGTTTTGCTTTGCTTTAGGGTTGCGAGAATTAGAATTGAATTAGCTTTTCTTCCTTCTTAGTTGGCGGCGGCTCCATTGATTTCCATGGCGACGGTATGACGGTAACTATTCTATTTTTCTTATGAATTAGGGTGAGAGACTACCTAGGTATTAATAGAGTTAGGATTTATTTTAGACCGTCAGATTAACTCAGAATTAATCCCAGCCAACCAGATTAGGTCAGAAACCCTAATGGGTCATTAGTTAATTAAAAACAGGTCAGCCAGAAACCCTAGCCGCCAGACTCGTGTAGACACCCAGGTCGACACTACAGTCGACCTGGGGGGGGGGAAGTCGACAGGGCAGTCTACTGGGGGGAGGTCAACACTAATGTCGACTCCCCAGTCGACCTGCCTGGGCGGGGACACTTTTCTGTTTGAATTTTAAATTTTCTGCGAGCTGTTTTGAATTTTCTGAAACTTCCGATGGCCATAACTTCTTCATACAAAGTCCAATTCACGCAAACTCGGATCTATTTCAACCAGAATTCCGAGAAGAACACAATGGCGCAACCCGTTTCCCACAATTCTCACGTCTGAGATTAGTTATTCTTTAATTTGTGAATATTAATATTAACAGAATTACGGGGTGTTACATTCTCCCCTCCTTAATGGATTTCGTCCCCGAAATCTTCAAGTCAAGAAGAATGTATATCCTAACAACCAAATAACCATCTACTCAACTATCAAACACATGCATCCATTGTCCTTATAGACTTCTAATGTAACGACCCACATTCTACACATCATAGGATCGTAGAATATTTATTTCTTTCACATACGAAGTCGTATGGTCATGTAACTTTGGGAGACGACTATTGTGGTCATTTCCCATGTTCATGATTTTTCCCGATTTTTAAATGACCATTTTACCCCTAGTTGGCACTGTTTTGGCCATAACTTTTGACTGGAAATGAATTTTGACCTGAAACCACTTCCATTGGCTTCGGATGATGGTTTCTCTTTCCGTAGAGTGGTCACATTAGCCGAACGGGCTTACCGTTTGGGAGATATGGCTGAAACAAGTTTCAGATGGTGAAAGACAGCTTAATTGGGCTTAACCGGGTGATTAACAGCTAAGCCCAAGGGGAATTTCGGGTTTAGAGGTATAGGAGGACTGATTAGGGTTAGGTTATCACCTTCATTTCATTTTTGAGCCGCCACAAACCTCCTTGAGACCTTAGTAATGGCTTACATCCTCTAAAACCACTCCAAAACACATTTTTAGTGAAGATTAAGCCTAAACTACATCAAAACAAGGCCAAATAGCAACAAGCAAGGTTGGAGCTGCTGCCATACATAGGAATCCGACCCAAGCAGAGAATACTTCAGATTTGGTGATTTATTTTGTGGCCAAGGTGAGTGATTTGCATAGTTTTTGTACTAATTACGGTGATTATGGGTAATTAGTAAAGATTAGCGAATTTATACGTAAATAAATTCTGGAAAAATTCTTAAAATTCTAAATTAATGTTTTAAGGCTCTGTTAAAAATTTGGGTTAATTTCGATGTGTTTTGCTAATTGTATGCTTAAGCATGATTAGGATTGCTTAAGGGAAAATAAGGAGTTTTGACCACTTTTGATCCATTTTGATTCATTTGAATGGTTGTTTGTTGTTTGTGGTTGCTATTACATACTGCTATGACTCTATGGTGTGCTTTATGATTTATTAGAAATGTTAGATTTGTCAAAAACGCCGTCGAATGGCGTAAACTGCTCGCGAGAAAAGTTGCAGGAAATACTGCAGGGATCCGGATCGGATCGGGTAGGGGATCGGATCGGACATATCCGAACCGGACCGGGGCGTGGTACTTCCTGGAGCATGACGTGAAGAGGCAACAAGGAAGGCCTGATCGGATCGAAGGGGCGTAGCGTGGGATCGGAAGGTACAAGGAGGACCGAAGTGGAAGAAAGAGGAGCCTGGATACCATATTCCGAACCGAACCGAGGGCAATACACGAACCGAACTGATGCTAACGAGACGGAGACGGAGGCACTCAAGCTATGGAGTATCCGAACCAAACCGCTTCAGAATCACCGAACCGAACCAAATAGAGGGAGAGCACCGAACCGAAGGAGAAGGATCCGAACCCAGAGGATGGTGACACTCCGAACCGAACCGGGGTACGTATCCGAACCGAACCGAGCATGGGTGACCGAACCGAACCGGACGTGTACTTTTACTACTCCGTGATGACTCTTCTGAAGACCCTCCAATTCGATCAAAACCCGAGATGCAAAGGAAGTCCAAATGAGAAGTTAGAGCTCAAGATTTAGATGGGAATCAACGAGTTCGCTTCATGGTTGGGCTTTGCTGCGGGACGCGTGCCAAGGAGTTATCGACGTCTATAGCTTTGGACCACTATAGTAGGAGGTACGAAGGCGGATCCAGGGCCATTATGGCATAGGTAGGACCAAGGGCTACAACCAATGAAGTGGGTCATTGAAATGTTTGGTCATGGCTCCATATGTTTAGCTTGGTCATAGCAGGGTTTCTACAAGTCGGGATTCGTCGTTACCTCAGTTTGTCTAGTGTTCCAAAGTGGTAGATGCCGTACACTTTACGCACTGAGTGAGAGACGTGAGGATGGTTGCTATGGATGATTGTTTGCTATCATTGTGACATGCACACCCCACCCCCGTATTCTTACACTATTTTTATGGCACCTTGGAGTATTGTACGGTATGTGGTACTAACTCTTTGGTTGCAGGTCCAGGTTCAGGTATGGTTTAGTATACCTGTTATTATTCTGTTTAGATGCTTATCGCTCATACCAGGCTTTATGTCTGACCCAGAGTTTTATGTCTCCTCTTATTACTCTGGGTGCTCACACGAGCAGACTAGAGACAGGTTAGCTGGTTATGCACGGGTAGATGATCCGGAGACGAGCAGGAGGCTTCCACGTAATATATATATAGAGTATTCTCCCTGTGTTGTTGAAGATCGCTGCTTGGGCATTGGTGGTGCATCTTCTATTTTAGCTTTCTTTTGTTTTGAGACAGTAAATTTGGAAAATTGTAATAAGCTGTACTTGGATTTCCGCTACTTTGATGATTGATGTTGATTTTAGTTATCATCTTATGCACTGTCTCGCCTGTTTTATGTCAAGTATGTTGTTAATATATTTTACTCCATGCGCTGTGAGACATTCTACAGGTTCCTTGATTAGTTCATTCCCTTCTTTCCTTTCTTCTGACGACCGTCCCGTGCTAGCTGGGCATGTGTACAGCGCACTTTTGGAGTAAATGCAGGCAGGTGCGGGGCGGGCCGTCACACTTGGTATCAGAGCTCTAGGTTGCGTAGTTAACCTAGGGAAATTATCAGGGAGAGATAGTATACGTATACGAGAGAGCGTATTTGTAATTATTTTGGTTTTCAAAAGCTATATATATACTATTAGTAGTATGAGAATGAAGTTGTACTGCACTGGCACCACTATGGAATCGTTAATCATTTCCTTTTTCAGATTGACGATGAGCCGATATGTTAGAGGTACTGGTAGAGGGGCCAATAATGGGAATGTTGCTGACATGAGGACGATGTTTACTGACCTCATGAGAGAGATGCTTAGAGATGTACAGAGGGCAGTTCCCAATGGTGGAAATGGTGGTGGTCCAATAGTGCAGGCACCAAGAGTCGACTTCGCCAAGCTGAATAAGGATTATACTAGCCTTGGTGGGAAGCCGTTCCATGGAACGGAGTCGGCTACGGATGTCCAGGATTGGGTGGATAGTTGCGAACGTATCTTCAAGGATTTGGGTATCGAGGATGCGATGAAGAGAAAGCTAGCGTCCCGTCAGCTGCAAGGGCGGGCAATGAATTGGTGGAATGCTATAAAGGCAGCTACTCCCGAAGACCAGATTACTTGGGAGCAGTTTAAGGCTCGCTTTAGTGAGAAGTTCATTCCAGCTGCTCAGAAGTCAATGTTGTTTAAGAAATTCTTGGAGCTCAAGCAGAATGGCAGGGCTGTCTCGGAGTATATTGCTGAATTTGACACTTTGTCAAAATATGGGTTATTTCTTATAGATACTGCCGAGAAAAAGAATGAGAAATTCATAACTGGTTTGGATCAGTACTTGGGGGAAAAACTTATTAACCACATCGATGAGACGTTTGAATCGATTGTGGGGAAAGCGTTAAGGTCAGAAAGTCTCTACCCTAAGCCGAAGACTGAGGTTGCATCCGCAGATGAGCCAAAGCCACAAGCTAGTGGTGGAGGCAAAGGTGGTTCCCAGAATAAGAGAAAGCAGAATCAGGCTAAGGATGGCCAAAAGAAAAAGAATAAGCAAGATGTGGAGTGCTTCAGCTGTGGTAAGAAGGGCCATTATGCTAGTAATTGTCGGGCCAAGCCAGCGGATAGGAAGTGCTTCAACTGTGGCCAAATGGGACATCACAAGGACAAGTGTCCATAGCCCCCTAAGGAAAAGCAAATGGTGAAAGCATATGCTCTTAACGCTATTCCTTCTTCGTCGAATGCCCCAACTGCGGCGGAGAAGGGAAAGAATGTCGTCATTCAAGGTATGCTTTCTGTTTATGATGTTCCTGTTAGAGTTTTGTTTGATACCGGAGCTTCCAGTTCTTTCATATCTAGTGACCTGGTAGATTGGTTGGGATTGGAGCCCGAGATTGTCGATAGACCTTTAGTTGTGACGAACCCGATTGGTGGTTCGACTATCCTTAGCATGATTTGTCGTAATGTGGTCCTATCGAGTCATGGATGCATGTTTGTTTGTGATTGCTTTGTTTTGGGCTTTACTGGGTTTGGCATTATTTTGGGAGTAGATTGGCTTCGAAGGTATGGGGTGGTGGTAGACTGTGAGGGCTTTTTGGTGACAGCTAGAGCGGATGATGGGAGGAGGATAGTGTTTGGTGGTCTACCCAGTAAGGGGGTATTGGCTAGTTTTCTAAACTCCCTCGACATTCCGCATAGTGAGTTGTCAGGTTTGCCCGTGGTTGGCCAGTACCCGGATGTTTTCGAAGAAGTGACCGGACTTCCACCACACCGAGAGATTGAGTTTCGTATTGATTTGGTAAAAGATGCCAGACCTATAGTGATGCCACTTTGTCGTATGGCACCAAGAGAGCAACGGGAGCTCGAGGTGCAAGTCAGCGATCTTTTGAAGAAGGGATTTATCAGAAGGAGTGTTTCTGAATGGGGAGCACCAGTTGTGTTTGCTACCAAGGCGGACGGTTCCCTTCGTTTGTGTGTAGACTACCGCGAATTGAATAAAGTGACGAGGAAGAATAAGTATCCTCTACCGCGGATAGATGATTTGTTCGATCAGTTGAGTGGCGCGAGAATATTTTCTCAGTTGGACCTCGCGACAGGTTTTCATCAGCTTAGAGTGGAAGCTGAGAGTATAGCTAAAACGGCATTTCGGACGCCGTCTGGATTTTATGAGTGGTTGGTTATGCCATTTGGGCTGACCAATGCCCCAGCATATTTTGTGGATCTTATGAATAGGGTATTCAGGGATCAGTTGAATAAGTTTGTTCTTGTGTTCGTTGATGATATTTTGGTCTATTCAAGGACAGAGGAAGAACACAAGGAACATTTAAGAGTAGCAAGGAGGTGTTGAGAAAACACCAATTGAAAGCAAAGTTTTCTAAGTGTCACTTCTGGAAGAGGGAAGTGAGGTTCTTGGGCCATGTTGTATCAGAGAATGGTATTGCCGTGGACCCGGCGAAGGTGGCTACGGTACAGGATTGGCCTACGCCCAAGAATG
Source organism: Allium sativum (assembly GCA_030737875.1). Lineage (NCBI taxonomy): Eukaryota > Viridiplantae > Streptophyta > Magnoliopsida > Asparagales > Amaryllidaceae > Allium > Allium sativum. Next base: position 969,912,315 of record CM060915.1, on the reverse strand, counting down.
CAACAGATATAAGGAGTTTCTTGGGATTAGCTAGATATTATCGTAAGTTTATCCAAGGTTTCTCTAAGTTAGCAGCACCATTGACCCAGTTGACCAAGAAGAATCAAGCTTTTATCTGGGATGAAAGGTGCGAGAATGCATTCAAGAGTCTAAAGGACAAGTTGACAAGCGCACCAGTGTTAGTCATTCCTAAAGGGGATGAAGAGATGACGGTATACACGGATGCCTGTGGTACCGGACTGGGTGCTGTATTGATGCAAGGCGGTAGGGTTGTAGCTTACGCAAGTCGGCAATTGAAACCGCACGAGAGAAGATACCCTACCCATGATTTAGAATTGGCAGCAATCGTGTTCGCGTTAAAGATGTGGAGACACTACCTCTTGGGAGAAAGATTTGAGCTGTTTACTGATCATAAGTCGTTGAAGTATCTGTTCTCCCAGAAGGATTTAAATCTCCGTCAGCAGAGATGGTTAGAGTTCTTAGCTTCCTATGATTTTGACATCGCATACACACCGGGAAAGGGCAATTCGGTGGCTGATGCATTGAGTAGAAGACATGCCAGCTTAGGCGCTATGTTCCTTGAATGGAAGCAACTGGAGTTTATCGCGAGTTTTGATTTCAGACCAAAGTGCGAATTAGATCCAGAAATGTTAGCAAGTTTGACGATCAGACCCACCTTGATTGGACGGATCGGCTCTAGTCAGAGAGACGATCCTAACCTATTGGAAATCATCTCCAAGTTAGAGATGGGTATCGATGAGGAGGTGAACAAGTATGGGCTTGATCGAGATAGATGGCTTAGAAGGAATGGAAAGCTTGTTGTACCCAATGTCAATGGACTGAGGGATGAAGTGCTTAGAGAATGTCATCACTCAAGGCTGACTATACACCCCGGTGGTAATAAGATGTATCGAAATATGAAGCAGACCTACTACTGGGAAGGGATGAAAAGAGACGTTGGGAAGTTTATATCCAAGTGCATGAATTGCCAGCTAGTTAAAGCCGAGCAAAAGAAGCCTAGTGGGTTGTTACAGCCCTTAGAAGTTCCCGAATGGAAATGGGAGCAAGTCTCGATGGATTTCATCGATGGGTTACCAAGGACTAGATCGGGATATGACAGCATTTGGGTAATTGTAGATCGACTGACTAAAAGTGCAAGATTTATACCAGTTAAATCGACCAGAACGGCAGCTAAGTTAGCAGAATTGTATATGAAGTGGGTAGTGAGATTTCATGGAGTACCTAAAGGCATTGTGAGCGACCGAGACCCGTTGTTCACTAGTGGGTTTTGGAAGAGCTTGCAAGAGGCGCTAGGGTCAGAGCTACATCTCAGTACCGCATATCATCCTCAGACCGACGGTCAAACGGAGAGGGTAAATCGTATTTTGGAAGATCTCTTGAGAGCGTGTATATTGGATTTTGGTGGAGCATGGGATGACCATTTGCATCTAGTAGAGTTTGCATATAATAATAGTTACCAATCCAGTATCGGTATGGCTCCATTTGAAGCTTTGTACGGAAGACCGTGTAACTCACCATCATGTTGGATAGAGACTGGCGAGAAGTTTATGCTTGGACCAGATGTGGTGAGGGAAACTTCAGATAAGATCAAGATCATTCAACAACGAATGAAGGCAGCCCAAGATAGGCAGAAAAGTTATGCTGATAAGAGAAGAAGAGACTTAAAATTCTCCGTGGGTGACTTGGTGTTTGTCAAGATTTCTCCGTTGAAGAGCGTAATACGATTTGGCAGGAGAGGCAAGTTGGCACCAAGATTTGTTGGCCCATTCCCTGTTCTTGAACTAGTCGGGAATTTGGCATATAGAATTGACTTACCAGAGAAGATGGCGGGAGTTCATAACGTATTTCATGTTTCCCAACTAAGGAAGTTCGTTCACAACTCAGATATGACTATTTCACCTGATCAGTTAGAGGACTTCGAAGTAGAACCCGAGGCGGTTGGGAACCGCAAGCCGGCCCGTATTGTCGCACACGACATGAAGCAACTTCGAAGGAAATCGGTGAAGCTAGTCAAGGTACAGTGGAGTGAAGACGAGAATGATTGCACTTGGGAAACAGAGGAGGACATAAGGAAGAAGTATCCAGAACTCTTTGTCTGGTAAGATTTTATTAGCGATTTAGTTTTCCGCATGCTAGGAAAGATTTGTTTGCTTGCTTTGCATGTTTGATTGTTGTATGTGGTTGTTAGGCATGCGGGATCCTGTGTATGTTTTGGGTTAAGGAATTTCGGGGACGAAATTTCTTAGGGGGGGAGAGTGTAACGACCCGCATTCTACACATCATAGGATCGTAGAATATTTATTTCTTTCACATACGAAGTCGTATGGTCATGTAACTTTGGGAGACGACTATTGTGGTCATTTCCCATGTTCATGATTTTTCCCGATTTTTAAATGACCATTTAACCCCTAGTTGGCACTGTTTTGGCCATAACTTTTGACTGGAAATGAATTTTGACCTGAAACCACTTCCATTGGCTTCGGATGATGGTTTCTCTTTCCGTAGAGTGGTCACATTAGCCGAACGGGCTTACCGTTTGGGAGATATGGCTGAAACAAGTTTCAGATGGTGAAAGACAGCTTAATTGGGCTTAACCGGGTGATTAACAGCTAAGCCCAAGGGGAATTTCGGGTTTAGAGGTATAGGAGGACTGATTAGGGTTAGGTTATCACCTTCATTTCAGTTTTGAGCCGCCACAAACCTCCTTGAGACCTTAGTAATGGCTTCCATCCTCTAAAACCACTCCAAAACACATTTTTAGTGAAGATTAAGCCTAAACTACATCAAAACAAGGCCAAATAGCAACAAGCAAGGTTGGAGCTGCTGCCATACATAGGAATCCGACCCAAGCAGAGAATACTTCAGATTTGGTGATTTATTTTGTGGCCAAGGTGAGTGATTTGCATAGTTTTTGTACTAATTACGGTGATTATGGGTAATTAGTAAAGATTAGCGAATTTATACGTAAATAAATTCTGGAAAAATTCTTAAAATTCTAAATTAATGTTTTAAGGCTCTGTTAAAAATTTGGGTTAATTTCGATGTGTTTTGCTAATTGTATGCTTAAGCATGATTAGGATTGCTTAAGGGAAAATAAGGAGTTTTGACCACTTTTGATCCATTTTGATTCATTTGAATGGTTGTTTGTTGTTTGTGGTTGCTATTACATACTGCTATGACTCTATGGTGTGTTTTATGATTTATTAGAAATGTTAGATTTGTCAAAAACGCCGTCGAATGGCGTAAACTGCTCGCGAGAAAAGTTGCAGGAAATACTGCAGGGATCCGGATCGGATCGGGTAGGGGATCGGATCGGACATATCCGAACCGGACCGGGGCGTGGTACTTCCTGGAGCATGACGTGAAGAGGCAACAAGGAAGGCCTGATCGGATCGAAGGGGCGTAGCGTGGGATCGGAAGGTACAAGGAGGACCGAAGTGGAAGAAAGAGGAGCCTGGATACCATATTCCGAACCGAACCGAGGGCAATACACGAACCGAACTGATGCTGACGAGACGGAGACGGAGGCACTCAAGCTATGGAGTATCCGAACCGAACCGCTTCAGAATCACCGAACCGAACCAAATAGAGGGAGAGCACCGAACCGAAGGAGAAGGATCCGAACCCAGAGGATGGTGACACTCCGAACCGAACCGGGGTACGTATCCGAACCGAACCGAGCATGGGTGACCGAACCGAACCGGACGTGTACTTTTACTACTCCGTGATGACTCTTCTGAAGACCCTCCAATTCGATCAAAACCCGAGATGCAAAGGAAGTCCAAATGAGAAGTTAGAGCTCAAGATTTAGATGGGAATCAACGAGTTCGCTTCATGGTTGGGCTTTGCTGCGGGACGCGTGCCAAGGAGTTATCGACGTCTATAGCTTTGGACCACTATGGTAGGAGGTACGAAGGCGGATCCAGGGCCATTATGGCATAGGTAGGACCAAGGGCTACAACCAATGAAGTGGGTCATTGAAATGTTTGGTCATGGCTCCATATGTTTAGCTTGGTCATAGCAGGGTTTCTACAAGTCGGGATTCGTCGTTACCTCAGTTTGTCTAGTGTTCCAAAGTGGTAGATGCCGTACGCTTTACGCACTGAGTGAGAGACGTGAGGATGGTTGCTATGGATGATTGTTTGCTATCATTGTGACATGCACACCCCACCCCCGTATTCTTACACTATTTTTATGGCACCTTGGAGTATTGTACGGTATGTGGTACTAACTCTTTGGTTGCAGGTCCAGGTTCAGGTATGGTTTAGTCTACCTGTTATTATTCTGTTTAGATGCTTATCGCTCATACCAGGCTTTATGTCTGACCCAGAGTTTTATGTCTCCTCTTATTACTCTGGGTGCTCACACGAGCAGACTAGAGACAGGTTAGCTGGTGATGCACGGGTAGATGATCCGGAGACGAGCAGGAGGCTTCCACGTAATATATATATATATAGAGTATTCTCCCTGTGTTGTTGAAGATCGCTGCTTGGGCATTGGTGGTGCATCTTCTATTTTAGCTTTCTTTTGTTTTGAGACAGTAAATTTGGAAAATTGTAATAAGCTGTACTTGGATTTCCGCTGCTTTGATGATTGATGTTGATTTTAGTTTTCAGCTTATGCACTGTCTCGCCTGTTTTATGTCAAGTATGTTGTTAATATATTTTATTCCATGCGCTGTGAGACATTCTACAGGTTCCTTGATTAGTTCATTCCCTTCTTTCCTTTCTTCTGACGACCGTCCCGTGCTAGCTGGGCATGTGTACAGCGCACTTTTGGAGTAAATGCAGGCAGGTGCGGGGCGGGCCGTCACATCTAATGCTTTCATGTTTAAATGCACAGTGTGTGTATATGTCCCTATCTAATGCAAAATCAGGCGGTCCACTGATTCAGTTGACCTCCTTAATGCAAACCATGATAGTGCCATGCATCCATTATGTGTGCAAAAGTTCCTTAATGCTACTTATTATCTCTATATGCGTGCACACTCATCATCTGAATGCAGCATCCATATGATTAAACAATCATCATACATCCATTTTACTAAATACATCCATTTATATGCAATATGCAGTATGAAGTGACTGAGCCGAGCTAGTGCCTAATAATGTGTGTATATGCGTCCACGAGCAACCACTAGCAAACACTAGCATCCACTTTGCATCCATCATACATAACATGTCTCAAACACATGTTTCAACCATAGGATTATCCTAACTAAAGGTCAAAGATACTAACGAGAGGATACTCTAAAGGTAAGATAAGTAGAAGATAAGCGATAAAGGAGAAATTAAAGGACATACACTCGAATAGAAAAGGGTATCGTGAACGCATCTTCTCTTCTGTCTCCCAAGTAGCGTTGCTCTCATCATCTCCCCATTGTACTTTGACTAGTCTGACCTCTCGATTTCTCAGCCTCTTAATCTCCGACCCAAGAATGCATGTAGGAGCTCGTCGAATCGTCGCATCACGCTCTATCTCCACCTCTCTAAGCAAACTCGGCTCTACCACCTCTGCGGTCTCGTGCAAGCATTTCCTCAAATGTGACACATGGAATACGTCATGTACACCACTAAGTCTCTCCGGCAACTCCACTCTATACGCCATTTGTCCAATCTTCTCCTTAATAGGAAACGGCCCTACAAACCTTGGTGCTAACTTCCCAACGGACCCAAAGCGAACAACGTTCTGTAATGGAGACACTTTGACAAAGACCATGTCCCCAACTTCAAACTCAAGATCTGTCCTCCTCTTATCCGCATAAGATTTATGCCTATCTTGCGCTGCTTTCATCCTCCTTCGAATCAAGTCGATCTTCTCCGAAGTCTCTCTAATCATATCGGGCCCAAGTAAGATCTTATCCGTAGATTCCCACCAACATGTAGGTGAATGACAAGGTCGTCCATAAAGAGCTTCGAAAGGTGCCATGCCAATGCTAGACTGAAAGCTATTATTATATGCGAACTCCACTAACGGAAGGTGCTCTTCCGATGTACCCCCAAAGTCTAGGATACATAGCCTCAAAAGGTCCTCTAGGATGCGATTCACCCTCTCGGTCTGGCGGTCCGTCTGAGGATGATATGCGGTGCTCAAACATAACTGAGTCCCTACCGCTTCTTGCAAGCTTTTCCAAAATTCGCTAGTGAAAATAGGATCGCGGTCGCTTACTATGCTAGAAGGAACACCGTGCAAACGAACTATTTCTCGGACATATACAGAAGCTAACCATGGAGCAGTCCTCTTTCTCTTCACGGGAATGAAATGGGCGCTCTTAGTAAGTCTATCTACTAAACCCAAATACCCGTATTACCCTTCCTCGATCTTGGTAATCCATCCACAAAATCCATCGAGACACTTTCCCACTTCCATAGTGGAACCTCCAATGGGTGAAGCAACCCACCGGGTTTCTTTTGCTCCGCTTTTACTTGTTGGCACACCAAGCATCTAGCGACATACTTGGCCACATCTTTCTTCATGCCGTCCCAAAAGTAGACTCGTCTCATGTCCATGTACATCTTGTCCCCGCCGGGATGAATGGTCATCTTCGAGTGATGTGCTTCATCAAGAATAGTCTTTCTTAGGTCATCGTCTTTAGGTACACAAAGTCTACCGTCCCTATGTAACCAACCCTTATCTTCTAGGGTATACCTATGGAGATGGCTTGATGACTCCCCTCCTTTGAGCTTTTCTACTAACTCAACCAACTGCGGGTCGTCTCGCTGTGCCTCGCCAATCCGTCCCAAAAGCGTAGGTCTGACCTCCAAGGATGCTAGCAAACCGGGTACAAAGTCAACGGAAGGTCTAAAATCAAACATCGAAATGAATTCTAAGCTTCGCCGCTCAACAAACAAAGGACTTAAGGATAATCTTTTTCTACTTAAGGCATCGGCCACTACGTTACCCTTGCCAGGGGTATATGCTATCTCGAAGTCGTAGGACGCTAAGAACTCCATCCACCTTTGCTGCCTTAAGTTCAAGTCCTTCTGAGAGAACAAGTATTTTAAAGACTTGTGGTCAGTGAATAATTCGAATTTCTCGCCACGAAGATAATGACGCCAAGACTTAAGCGCGAAAACAATAGCGGACAACTCTAGGTCATGTGTAGGATAATTTTTCTCATGCGCTCTCAACTGCCTTCCACCATAGGCTATTACCCTACACTCTTGCATTAAGACTGCGCCTAATCCTGTTCCACAAGCATCGGTATAAATAGTAAATGGCTTACTCCCGTCTGGCAATACTAAGACTGGGGCTGAAGTCAAAGCTCTCTTCAACCGTTGGAACGCATCATCACAATCTACGTCCCATCTGAAAACTAGGTTCTTCTTCGTCAAGCGTGTCAATGGAGGTGATATCTTTGCGAAGTCTTTGATAAACTTCCTATAGTAGCCAGCCAACCCCAAGAAACTTCTCACTTCGGTAGCATTTTTAGGAACCTTCCAATCTTGGATGGCCACCACCTTCGCGGGATCCACAGCTATCCCTTCCTTGGAAACCACGTGCCCTAAGAATCGTACTTCCTTCCTCCAGAAGTGACACTTAGAAAATTTTGCTTTAAGGCTGTGCGCTCGTAGGGTCTCCAAAACTTTCCTAAGATGTAGGGAATGCTCTTCTTCATCCTTAGAAAAGATCAAGATGTCGTCTACAAAGACTACCACGAATTTGTTAAGGTACTCCCTAAACACCCTACTCATCGGATCAACAAAGTATGCGGGGGCGTTTGTCAAACCGAAGGGCATCACTAGCCATTCATAGAAACCATCCGGAGTCCTAAAGGCAGTCTTGTCTATGCTATCCTCAGCCACCCTCAACTGATGAAAACCAGTGGCTAAGTCCAACTGCGAAAACACTGAGGCGCCAACTAACTGATCGAAGAGATCGTCAATCCTCGTGAGACGACCCGAATTCCCGTTTTCACGGAAACAAGGTTATCTTTGGAATATAACACAGAAACAGATAAAGCAGAACAGAATTAAATAAATACACCAGATAATGAACAATAAAATATACTGGATAAAAGTATCATCAGAGTTACACAGTATACAGGATCTTACTTAGTACAAATACAGTTCAGCTATACATAAATGTCTACAGGGGAAATAAACAAAATATGTACAATAGGAGCTGAACAGCATAAAAAGAATAAATGATAGAATCCATCCCCAGCTCCAGCTATCCAGAAAAAGAACCAGCTAAACCTGAATACAAGGCTGCCCGTGCAGAAAAAGGGGCACCCGAGTTTGAAAGTGAAACAAACTACGAGTCAGTCATGGGACTGGTATGAGAAGTCTACTCAACACATAAATAATATGGCTAATCACAGGACCACGCCACTTTCGTGGAACGGGTTTTCTCCATTGGATTGCCAGTGCTTTAAAACAAATCTTTCTTTTAAACATCGCTATGCTTTTTATAAAAAATGAAGCCGTTATAAGACTCAGTTCCCATCACACAATGCAACGCAAACCGGAGGATAGAGTTTTACCTTATAACGGCCAAAATATGCTTGATACGAACAAAACAAAGGCATTTGATATTATTGCTAGTGTCTATATGTTTTGAAAACAATTTCAAATCATAACTATCAATCATAGACGGCATGGGTACCATATATCATGTCTCCATATATATACACAATCAAAACCGCACGATGTCGTATTTGGAAATTGGATTTCCTTCATGAACCAAGGCAAAAGATAGTCCTTACCGAATTCGAGACAATCTAGCCCATGTCTCAGGATCAGAACGCATCAACCCTTTAGATCGTCAAGGCCGGTCCACCGATGTGGATTATTATGCCTAAACACTACGTTTCTCCGCCCTTTGGGGCATAAACGAGCCAACGAATGACTCCATCGGACCCGGATCGTCCGATCAAACCGAGGCGCCTCGCAACAGCAACAACCACATAGGTGAAAAGTATATAAATGTCAGGGCTGGTAGGTCACTGACACCACCCTAGCTAGAAAGAAACGCATGCCCTCCCTGAGGTCCTTCTCCCATTTTAGGTTCATACCGGGGTGTGAGGCTCGCGAATTCACGTTATACACAAAGCTACGCCACACAGGCGGTGCTTTGATCATCACCACAAGACTTTGCTTTTCAACAGAAGCCCTGATCACTGCATCTTAGCATGCCACACAGGCAATTCATGCCATGTGACTGATGTCCATCGATATACAACCTCTGAGCTCGTGCGTCTCAGAGAAGGGCGTTAAGCAAAAGAATAAATTCTCCGCCGCCAAACAGATGTATATTTAATAGAGATCAATCGACACAGAATAAAATCCAATGTCAGACACACAGTCCATTTACAAGTCCGTTCTGGGTCTGAACGAAACCGGAGGCACTAAATACCTCGCAAACCCTTCGATCACCACGTACGTCTGGACGATCACCACTCATTATCCATATTTCGGGATGCCTCCCAATCAGGACCTCGGTTACCATCCAAACGAGGTGAAGATCTCCGGTCTTCGACCATCGTCTTCATCTTCGACTTTCAATCGTCGGTCAATCATTTGAAATGAGAATTAACTCGGCCTTTTCAAATGATTCACGTATATTTAGAATTTCAAATCAATTTATTTCAATGGTTGAATTATTCGACACCACCAATTTTGTCCTTTAATGTAATTTTCACACCAAACACATTCAACCATCAAAAGCCACATAAATCAAGCAAATTCAGTTTATTTCCATTCCATATCGCTTATGATATTTTATAACTATTTATCGCTATTTTTATTTATTTTAAAATAGCCAATTTATTCAAAACGACGCTTCGGGCCATAACGCGGCCGTGGCACTGTTTTTCTTCAGATTTGATTTACACATATCTGAAAATCTAACCGTTGGATCTTCACAAAATTTACATCATTAGAAAGGTCTTTTCAAAACGAACCCAACGGTTCCAGTTTCGGGAAAATCCGACGGTCGGATCTCCCGGTACAATCGTTTGAAGTTTCGATTTCAAAATACGAACTGCAGCGTCGTTATTCGATTAAATATAATTATATTTATATATATAAATAAATATAATTGTTTCTGGCGCTGTTTTTCTTCAGATTTGAATTAAACATTCCAGACAATCCAACCGTTGGATTTCTACAAAGTTGGTGCCGTTGGGAAGATATTTCCAAGGCGAACCCGACGGTTGAGGTTTCGCGAAAATCCAATGGTCGGATTTCCCGCACTAGTCGTTTGAAATCACGGTTTCAAAATACGAACTGCACGGCTTCGTTTCGTTTTAATTTTATTTATATTTATATAAATATAGTTCATTCAATGATTTCCATATCGTTTTCACTTCAAATATTTTTCTAACACCTTAAAATTTTGGAAAATTTCGCCATAACCTCCCCTGCACCGGGAGCATCGGGAAATCGCAAATAGCTTTCCCGGTCCTTCTAATCTCAAAAAGAAAAAGAAAAAGCCAAGCGGCTAGCCAATAGGCTCATAAAATCATCACCCAAACAAAACAGTAAATGTGTACCTATTTGTCGGGCACAAAATTTTATTTCTCTTCTCTAGCCCCTTTGCTATAACCTGTTCAATGAATAGGTATGCACATATATACACAGTTCTTATCATTTTTCATTTTCTATTCAACTTCATATTTGATTTCTATTTGGTTTAAAAACACCATTCATTCTAATGCTACATAAATAGGTGCAAATCATTTCATTAGCTAATTAATGAATATTTCAACTCATATATGTTTATTTCGAACAAGTGGCTATTTTTAACACTTCACATTTCAACGATTTATGCATACAATAAAAATGTGATTTTTATTGTAAAACAATTCATTTCAAGACACTATTCTCTATATAGTTCAAGTTGATGATAAAAATGGGATTTTTATCATAAAACAATTTATTTCAAAATATGAATACCATTCAACACATGAATATTATTCAACGAATGAATATCAATTCAACACATGAATGTTTTCTATAGTTTCTATATATAGATAAAAATGTGATTTTTATCATCGAACAATTTATTTCAAAATATATATACCATTCAACACATGAATATTATTCAAAATTTCGGCAGCATAACGGCAGGGTAGTTAAACCGGGACCGTCCCTAGTACGGCTCCTCGCTCTACCTTAAAACCTCGCGGTTTTTGACAATGGGGATCATGCATCTAGTTCGCACGCAGGCGGCATGTATATATTTATTTCATTTCCACAAACTAATCCTATGTGGTTTCAACCAAATATTTCTCAATCACAAGCGAGTATTTTTCAACCACAATCAACCAATATCAATCACAAACAATCCCAAACAATCATTCGCTATCAATCAATTTTCACAACAATTTCAACCAATAAATATCGTCCATGGTTTGTGGACGAGGGGCGTATATATATATATATAGATATATATTTATATATAGCAATTCACTTTCATTTCACACATATATAATATTTTTAAATCAGAAATCTCACCAATAGCTATCCAACTACTACGACTCTTCTTCGCCAATCTCTCTTTCTGTTGCTTCGTCGCCCGTATTCTCTACATATGTAAAAATCGAATCTTTACGATGTTATTCAATATATAAAAATTATATTTTTAATATAAAGATTGTATTTTTAATATTCCTATGATGTAAAAATTATATTTTTATTGCTTTAAAAAAAATATAAAAATCATACCTTACTTCTTCTGCTAATAAAAATTCCGTCTTTTCTATTTTAAAAATACGATCTTTTCCATTCTAAAAATATGATCTTTTTCTATTTAGAGTTTAAATCTTTTCTATTTAAAATCTAAATCAGTTTTTAAACCTACTTAAAAATAAATCAGTTTTTATATCATTTAAAAATATCAGTTTTAAAATGCTTTTAAAAGAAAAACAGTTTTAAACCTAGTTAAAATTCAGTTTTAAATTCTGTTTTTATAAAATAAAAATAAAATAATAAAATAAAAAGAAATACTTACAGAGAGGGGGGGTTTCTGCAGTTCGTCGGAGGCTTCTCGAGGGTGGCGCTCGGGGTTTCGAACGGTGGTGGCAGGCGGTTGGGCTTGGGTCGCTGCGAATCGTACTGGGGGACAGGGTCTTCGGGGGTTTCGAACGGAGAAAAGGCGGCGCTAGGGTTTCGAACAGGGGAGGCGGCTTCGAGGGTTCGAACGGAGAAAAGGCGGTGGGCGGCGTCGCTACTGCTCCTCCTTCCTTCTTCTTTTTTTTTCTGTTAAATGAAATCGGTAATGAATTACAGGGGGGGGGGGCCAAGGTATAGGAGGGAAAATAGATTTTTTTTTATTTTTTATTATTTAATTATTTAATTTTGCAAATAGGTTGACTTTTACATATGACCTCTAAACGAGGCCCACCGCCTGTCGTCCATAGCGTTTAACCCCCATTCCGAACACAATGGGATATGTATCGCAAGCTGATTTGATCGTTACAATCAGTTTCCGTTGAATTTAAAGTGTACTTCTTTATATATTCAATTTAAACGCACATTTCAATTTAGTGGGGCCACATACGAACTCGAAAAATTCCAGAAAAATATTTTCTAGCTTCGTATTGACGATACGGTCCTAACAAAACTAGTTTCGTCGAATTCTGAGACCGTTTGAAAAATGACCAATTTCCAGTCGATTAAAATCAACGGAAACTGGTCAAACGCGTTTTCTTTTGCCACGCTCACATATTGATTCGAAAAATTATGAAATTTGAAACCTAACAATAACCTGACACTGCGGATCTAACAAAAGTGGTTTCGTCGAAATCCGAGGTCGTATGCAAAATGTCCATTTTTAAGGGCCTGAATTCCATAGCGACTATTCAGAATTTTCAACTGGACATATCTTTTGATTCCCGCTATCAAATTTTGATTGGTCGGATTTGTTAGAAAGATATTACCAATTAGATCCTAATTTTTTTGGTTTCACTAAAATCCGGATTGTTTTGCACCCGGTATATTCAATTGAAGTTTGAAATCGAATTATCGAACTACCCCGCCATTTTCAATTCTATATATAATTATAATTAATTATATTCGTTTTCAAATGTCGATTCAAACTCAGTTTTCATCGCCATTATTTAAAATATTTATTTTAAATATTTAAAATCCATTATTTTAGCCAATTTAAAATTTTTAAATTGGTTCAGATTTTCTGGGTCGTTACAATCTCCCCCACTTAAAACTTTTCGTCCCCGAAAAGGAATAAAGTCGAGAAGTGGTTTGATAAATCTACAATCACACAACACAACAACCAATCCAATTGTTTTTAACCTTCAAAACTATACTAATCAAATCCTATGCCCCTCAAAAATCATCCAGAGTATAGAATAAATAGTGCAACTCCATAGGAAGAAAATTGCAATAGAATAGAGAATCAAATGGTAATGCAAAGTATGGTAAATGTACCTTGCACCGGAGTCAATCAGAGATATCCACTCGGCATCTAGGATAAGCTTTCTGAATGCTCTCCTCAGTTTCCCAAGTACAATCTCGCGGATCTCCACTCCATTGCACTTTGACTAAGCGAACCTTCTTGTTCCTCAGCTCTTTGGATTCTTTGCCGATAATCTTTAGCGGCTCTCGCCTTACAGCTAATTCTGGAGTAATTTCAATGTCCTGTTGAGCTGCTTCTTCCACGATCAAGTCTGGATCATGAACGTGCTTTCGAAGTTGAGATATATGAAATACATCATGCACTCCAGGCAACCAGTCAGGCAGTTTGACCCTATAAGCGAGAGTCCCAATCCGTTCCAGAATAGGAAACAGACCAATGAATTTGGGTGCCAACTTTCCAGTTTTACCGAACCGGATAACTCCTCTCATCGGCGATACTTTCAAATATACATAGTCGCCAACTTCAAAGGATATATCTCTTCTTCTTTTATCGGCATAGCTCTTTTGTCGGCTTTGAGCGGCGAGTAATCGCTTCTTAATAAAATCGACTTTGTCGGCAGCTTCTCGAATCATATCCGGACCCAACACAAGTCTATTTCCAGGCTCGACCCAACAAGCAGGAGATCGACACGGTCTACCATATAATGCTTCGAATGGCGACATTGTCAGACTCGCCTGGTAGCTGTTGTTATAAGAGAATTCAGCCAAATGCAGATGGTCTTCCCATGATCCACCGAAATCTATTACACAAGCCCGCAATAGATCTTCTAAAATGCGATTCACCCTCTCAGTCTGACCGTCTGTCTGAGGATGATAAGCGGTGCTCAAGTTTAACTTCGTTCCTAGCTCGACTTGAAATGCTTCCCAGAATTTGCTAGTGAATATTGTATCTCTATCACTTACTATACTGAGCGGCACCCCATGTAGTCTAACTATTTCCCTGAAGTATATCTGCGCCAGACTCTGAGCGGTTCTATTTGATTTGACAGGTATAAAATGGGCGGTCTTCGTGAAACGATCTACGATCACCCAAATACTGTCATTTCCTTTCCTTGTTCTGGGCAAACCATCAATGAAATCCATAGAAATATGCTCCCACTTCCAACCAGGAACTTCCAGCGGTTGTAATAATCCAGCCAATTTCTGTTGGTCACTTTTGACTAGTTGGCAAGTAGGGCACCGGCTAACATATAAGGAAATGTCTCTCTACATCGACTTCCACCAGAAGGTGCGTTTGATGTCATTATACATTTTGCTTACTCCCGGATGGATACTGAGTTTTGACTTGTGGCATTCATCCAGTACTTCCTTTCGAAGTTCAGGAATGTTTGGAACGCATATTCGACCTTTGAGCCTTAGAATCCCCTCATTATCAACTTGAAAACTCGAGGGTTCACCTTGTTGAATTATCCCTCTGATCTTCTGAATGAAGTGATCATTTTCCTGAAGAGCAGAAATCTTATCTAGCAATGAAGTCGTGATGATAAAACTGGCGATCATTACATTCTTTCGGCTTAATGCATCGGCCACGACATTGGCTTTTCCTGGAGTATATATAATTTCAAAGTCATATGCTGCAAGAAACTCCAGCCAACGCTGTTGCCTCAAATTCAGGTCTTTCTGAGTGAACAGATACTTTAACGACTGGTGATCTGTAAACAGTTCAAATCTCTCGCCCAGAAGATAGTGTCTCCAGATTTTCAAAGAGAAGATGATAGCCAATAACTCAAGATCATGAGTTACATAGTTTTTCTCGTGCGGCTTCAGTTGACGGCTAGCATAAGCAATCACTTGACCTCTTTGCATTAACACTGCGCCAAGGCCTTCTCTAGAAGCATCAGTCCATACTTTTAAATCCTGGTTGCCATCTATGATGGTTAACACTGGAGCTGTCGTTAATCTCAACTTCAGCTCTTCGAAAGCCTCCTCACTCTCTTGAGTCCATTTAAACTTAGAATGCTTCTTTGTAAGCTTCGTTAAATGACCAGATATCTTCGAAAAGTCTTTAACGAATTTCCGGTAATAGCTAGCCAATCCGAGAAAACTGCGGACTTCAGTGGGAGTACTGGGCTGCTTCCAATTCTGAATGGCTGTGATTTTGCTTGGATCCACAGCGATTCCTTCTTTCGATACAACGTGGCCCAGAAATTTCACTTCATCCTGCCAGAATATACATTTGGAAAACTTTGCTTTCAATACATTCCTTCTGAGGATTTCTAGGACCTGTTCCAGATGCTTTTCATGTTCGGCCTTTGATTTAGAGAAGATTAGAATATCGTCAATAAAAACCAGGACAAATTTATTCAATACTCCTCTGAATACCCTGTTCATTAAATCGACGAAGTAAGCTGGAGCGTTACATAAGCCGAACGGCATTACTAACCACTCGTAGAATAAGTCGGGGCCTCTGAACGCTGTCATTGGAACACACTCTTCGGCAATTCGAAGTTGATGGAAGCCTGTAGCTAGGTCCATTCGTGAAAATACTTGTGCTCCATTTAATCGATCCAACAAATCATCAATCCGCGGCAATGGATACTTGTTCTTTATTGTCTGCTTGTTTAGATCACGATAATCCACACATAGACGTAGAGTACCGTCAGATTTTGGGACAAATACCACTGCTGCACCCCAATCAGAGAAACTAGGCCTGATCAGACCTTTCCATACTAGCTGTCTTGTTTGATTGTCTAATTCCTCCTTCTCTTTCAAGGACATTCTTCGAATAGCGTGAACTACCGGCCTTGCATTGGGAATCAAAGCAATCTTGAAATCTATTTCTCTCTGCGGAGGTAAGCGAACAACTTCCTCGAACACATCCGCATAGTTCTTGACGATAGGAATATCTTTGATGAGGTCGGGAATATTCTCAGTGATTTCAGGGACATTTTCTATTTGGGATGGAGAAACATTCAAAGCTGCCCAGAAGTCTTTTCTATTAGCATTCTGACCTTCACAGGGAATGGTTATATAATCACCTGATTTAATCTTCGCCTTTACGACTCTGTCGGCGCACTTAACTTCCGCTTCATATTTGGTCAACCAGTCTAACCCCAAAATAAGATCAAACTCTTTAAAATTCATGACGGCTGCGATGGTAGGGAACCGATAACGAGAGAAAGAAACCGGCACTCCACAAACCCAACTTAGATCAATGGAACCCCCAACCGGATTCTGGACAGTCATTGGTTCCTTGAGCTTTTTCAAATTCAAATCCAGTTTCTTAGCTGCATCTTTCGAGATGAAGCTTCGTGACGCGCCTGTGTCAAACAGTACTTTGACTGGAATGTTTTTGACAGTGAGCGTGCCTTCTAAAACATCAGCCCTTTCTTGACTTGCTGAGGGATCAGAAGTTTCTGCCAATTCATTCACCTGAACTACTTCAGGCTTCCTCAAGAGCCAGCAATCCTTTGCCAGATGACCAGTCTGCTTGCATTTACTGCAACCTCTTTTCTCTTGAAATCTCTCTTTGGATTTAGATCCATTCTTTGTTCGCTTTTTCGAGGGTTTGCAATTCCCCTGAAAATGCCCTGGCTTATGGCAGTTATTGCATATGGCGGTCGTTACGGGTTCTTTCTCAGATTTAGCCCATTTTCTCTTGGCACTGGGCTTCTTACTGACCTCAGACCTCTTACTGGCTTCTGGAATATCAGTTTCCGACTCTGCTTTGTCACTAGAACAGACTTCTTCTTCGTCGCGCAACATTCCTTTCTTATGGAGGTCTTCATACTGATAAGCCATGTAAATCATTTCTGGAAAAGGAAGCTTCACATGCCCCAATACTTTATTCTGGTATTTCCTTTGAAGCCCATGAATAAATCTCAGATTCTTTCTCCTCGTATTTTGAATCAGATGGGGAGCATAGTGAGAAAGTTCGTTGAATTTCTTATGATATTCTGGGATAGTCATATCGCCTTGTATTAGATAAGAAAATTCATCACATAACCTCTCGGTTGCTTCGGGAGGAGTAAATTTTTCTAAGAAAATCACTTTGAATCTGTCCCAGGTGATATCACCTTCTGGACTAACTTTGACGATTGTTTCCCACCAGATTAAAGCTTCCTCTTTGAGCGCCCAAGATGCTACTAACCATTTCTGGTCATCTCTCAACTGGATATGCTCAAAGATTCTTTCGACAGAACTCATCCAAGCTTGAGTTTGAATAATAGATTCATTGCCCGAGAATTTTTCTCCACCCAGATTTCGATATCTCTTGAATAGAGCCTCTAGATCGGGTTCTGTATTCCTTCTGTTTCTGGCACTCATTTTTCTAGTACTTCTGCAATTAGCAGATCAAGTGTCAGGTCACAGAAAGGATATTTTAAAATATAGAAACACATACTTCAAATGTAAATGTGTCTATCAAGGTGTAATTTCATTCTGCTTTACTCATACTAGGATATTGCTGATCCTATCTGTATAGAGTTACCCGTCCTAGAACACTACTGGTTCTATTTCTGACGAGTTCGTTCAAATGTTATATTCCAGAACTAAGCTTAACCTGGCTCTGATACCACGATGAGACGACCCGAATTCCCGTTTTCACGGAAACAAGGTTATCTTTGGAATATAACACAGAAACAGATAAAGCAGAACAGAATTAAATAAATACACCAGATAATGAACAATAAAATATACTGGATAAAAGTATCATCAGAGTTACACAGTATACAGGATCTTACTTAGTACAAATACAGTTCAGCTATACATAAATGTCTACAGCGGAAATAAACAAAATATGTACAATAGGAGCTGAACAGCATAAAAAGAATAAATGATAGAATCCATCCCCAGCTCCAGCTATCCAGAAAAAGAACCAGCTAAACCTGAATACAAGGCTGCCCGTGCAGAAAAAGGGGCACCCGAGTTTGAAAGTGAAACAAACTACGAGTCAGTCATGGGACTGGTATGAGAAGTCTACTCAACACATATATAATATGGCTAATCACAGGACCACGCCACTTTCGTGGAACGGGTTTTCTCCATTGGATTGCCAGTGCTTTAAAACAAATCTTTGTTTTAAACATCGCTATGCTTTTTATAAAAATGAAGCCGTTATAAGACTCAGTTCCCATCACACAATGCAACGCAAACCGGAGGATAGAGTTTTACCTTATAACGGCCAAAATATGCTTGATACGAACAAAACAAAGGCATTTGATATTATTGCTAGTGTCTATATGTTTTGAAAACAATTTCAAATCATAACTATCAATCATAGACGACATGGGTACCATATATCATGTCGCCATATATATACACAATCAAAACCGCACGATGTCGTATTTGGAAATTGGATTTCCTTCATGAACCAAGGCAAAAGATAGTCCTTACCGAATTCGAGACAATCTAGCCCATGTCTCAGGATCAGAACGCATCAACCCTTTAGATCATCAGGGCCGGTCCACCGATGTGGATTATTATGCCTGAACACTACGTTTCTCCGCCCTTTGGGGCGTAAACGAGCCAACGAATGACTCCATCGGACCCGGATCGTCCGATCAAACCGAGGCGCCTCGCAACAGCAACAACCACATAGGTGAAAAGTATATAAATGTCAGGGCTGGTAGGTCACTGACACCACCCTAGCTAGAAAGAAACGCATGCCCTCCCTGAGGTCCTTCTCCCATTTTAGGTTCATACCGGGGTGTGAGGCTCGCGAATTCACGTTATACACAAAGCTACGCCACACAGGCGGTGCTTTGATCATCACCACAAGACTTTGCTTTTCAACAGAAGCCCTGATCACTGCATCTTAGCATGCCACACAGGCAATTCATGCCATGTGACTGATGTCCATCGATATACAACCTCTGAGCTCGTGCGTCTCAGAGAAGGGCGTTAAGCAAAAGAATAAATTCTCCGCCGCCAAACAGATGTATATTTAATAGAGATCAATCGACACAGAATAAAATCCAATGTCAGACACACAGTCCATTTACAAGTCCGTTCTGGGTCTGAACGAAACCGGAGGCACTAAATACCTCGCAAACCCTTCGATCACCACGTACGTCTGGACGATCACCACTCATTATCCATATTTCAGGATGCCTCCCAATCAGGACCTCGGTTACCATCCAAACGAGGTGAAGATCTCCGGTCTTCGACCATCGTCTTCATCTTCGATTTTCAATCGTCGGTCAATCATTTGAAATGAGAATTAACTCGGCCTTTTCAAATGATTCACGTATATTTAGAATTTCAAATCAATTTATTTCAATGGTTGAATTATTCGACACCACCAATTTTGTCCTTTAATGTAATTTTCACACCAAACACATTCAACCATCAAAAGCCACATAAATCAAGCAAATTCAGTTTATTTCCATTCCATATCGCTTATGATATTTTATAACTATTTATCGCTATTTTTATTTATTTTAAAATAGCCAATTTATTCAAAACGACGCTTCGGGCCATAACGCGGCCGTGGCGCTGTTTTTCTTCAGATTTGATTTACACATATCTGAAAATCTAACCGTTGGATCTTCACAAAATTTACATCATTAGAAAGGTCTTTTCAAAACGAACCCAACGGTTCCAGTTTCGGGAAAATCCGACGGTCGGATCTCCCGGTACAATCGTTTGAAGTTTCGATTTCAAAATACGAACTGCAGCGTCGTTATTCGATTAAATATAATTATATTTATATATATAAATAAATATAATCGTTTCTGGCACTGTTTTTCTTCAGATTTGAATTAAACATTCCAGACAATCCAACCGTTGGATTTCTACAAAGTTGGTGCCGTTGGGAAGATATTTCCAAGGCGAACCCGACGGTTGAGGTTTCGGGAAAATCCAATGGTCGGATTTCCCGCACTAGTCGTTTGAAATCACGGTTTCAAAATACGAACTGCACGGCTTCGTTTCGTTTTAATTTTATTTATATTTATATATTTATATAAATATAGTTCATTCAATGATTTCCATATCGTTTTCACTTCAAATATTTTTCTAACACCTTAAAATTTTGGAAAATTTCGCCATAACCTCCCCTGCACCGGGAGCATCGGGAAATCGCAAATAGCTTTCCCGGTCCTTCTAATCTCAAAAAGAAAAAGAAAAAGCCAAGCGGCTAGCCAATAGGCTCATAAAATCATCACCCAAACAAAACAGTAAATGTGTACCTATTTGTCGGGCACAAAATTTTATTCCTCTTCTCTAGCCCCTTTGCTATAACCTGTTCAATGAATAGGTATGCACATATATACACAGTTCTTATCATTTTTCATTTTCTATTCAACTTCATATTTGATTTCTATTTGGTTTAAAAACACCATTCATTCTAATGCTACATAAATAGGTGCAAATCATTTCATTAGCTAATTAATGAATATTTCAACTCATATATGTTTATTTCGAACAAGTGGCTATTTTTAACACTTCACATTTCAACGATTTATGCATACAATAAAAATGTGATTTTTATTGTAAAACAATTCATTTCAAGACACTATTCTCTATATAGTTCAAGTTGGTGATAAAAATGGGATTTTTATCATAAAACAATTTATTTCAAAATATGAATACCATTCAACACATGAATATTATTCAACGAATGAATATCAATTCAACACATGAATGTTTTCTATAGTTTCTATATATAGATAAAAATGTGATTTTTATCATCGAACAATTTATTTCAAAATATATATACCATTCAACACATGAATATTATTCAAAATTTCGGCAGCATAACGGCAGGGTAGTTAAACCGGGACCGTCCCTAGTACGGCTCCTCGCTCTACCTTAAAACCTCGCGGTTTTTGACAATGGGGATCATGCATCTAGTTCGCACGCAGGCGGCATGTATATATTTATTTCATTTCCACAAACTAATCCTATGTGGTTTCAACCAAATATTTCTCAATCACAAGCGGGTATTTTTCAACCACAATCAACCAATATCAATCACAAACAATCCCAAACAATCATTCGCTATCAATCAATTTTCACAACAATTTCAACCAATAAATATCGTCCATGGTTTGTGGACGAGGGGCGTATATATATATATATAGATATATATTTATATATAGCAATTCACTTTCATTTCACACATATATAATATTTTTAAATCAGAAATCTCACCAATAGCTATCCAACTACTACGACTCTTCTTCGCCAATCTCTCTTTCTGTTGCTTCGTCGCCCGTATTCTCTACATATGTAAAAATCGAATCTTTACGATGTTATTCAATATATAAAAATTATATTTTTAATATAAAGATTGTATTTTTAATATTCCTATGATGTAAAAATTATATTTTTATTGCTTTAAAAAAAATATAAAAATCATACCTTACTTCTTCTACTAATAAAAATTCCGTCTTTTCTATTTTAAAAATACGATCTTTTCCATTCTAAAAATCTGATCTTTTTCTATTTAGAGTTTAAATCTTTTCTATTTAAAATCTAAATCAGTTTTTAAACCTACTTAAAAATAAATCAGTTTTTAAATCATTTAAAAATATCAGTTTTAAAATGCTTTTAAAAGAAAAACAGTTTTAAACCTAGTTAAAATTCAGTTTTAAATTCTGTTTTTATAAAATAAAAATAAAATAATAAAATAAAAAGAAATACTTACAGAGAGGGGGGGTTTCTGCAGTTCGTCGGAGGCTTCTCGAGGGTGGCGCTCGGGGTTTCGAACGGTGGTGGCAGGCGGTTGGGCTTGGGTCGCTGAGAATCGTACTGGGGGACGGGGTCTTCGGGGGTTTCGAACGGAGAAAAGGCGGCGCTAGGGTTTCGAACAGGGGAGGCGGCTTCGAGGGTTCGAACGGAGAAAAGGCGGTGGGCGGCGTCGCTACTGCTCCTCCTTCCTTCTTCTTTGTTTTTTTTTCTGTTAAATGAAATCGGTAATGAATTACAGGGGGGGGGGACAAGGTATAGGAGGGAAAATAGAATTTTTTTTTTATTATTATTTTATTATTTAATTTTGCAAATAGGTTGACTTTTACATATGACCTCTAAACGAGGCCCACCGCCTGTCGTCCATAGTGTTTAACCCCCATTCCGAACACAATGGGATATGTATCGCAAGCTGATTTGATCGTTACAATCAGTTTCCGTTGAATTTAAAGTGTACTTCTTTATATATTCAATTTAAACGCACATTTCAATTTAGTGGGGCCACATACGAACTCGAAAAATTCCAGAAAAATATTTTCTAGCTTCGTATTGACGATACGGTCCTAACAAAACTAGTTTCGTCGAATTCTGAGACCGTTTGAAAAATGACCAATTTCCAGTCGATTAAAATCAACGGAAACTGGTCAAACGCGTTTTCTTTTGCCACGCTCACATATTGATTCGAAAAATTATGAAATTTGAAACCTAACAATAACCTGACACTGCGGATCTAACAAAAGTGGTTTGGTCGAAATCCGAGGTCGTATGCAAAATGTCCATTTTTAAGGGCCTGAATTCCATAGCGATTATTCAGAATTTTCAACTGGACATATCTTTTGATTCCCGCTATCAAATTTCGATTGGTCGGATTTGTTAGAAAGATATTACCAATTAGATCCTAATGTTTTTGGTTTCACTAAAATCCGGATTGTTTTGCACCCGGTATATTCAATTGAAGTTTGAAATCGAATTATCGAACTACCCCGCCATTTTCAATTCTATATATAATTATAATTAATTATATTCGTTTTCAAATGTCGATTCAAACTCAGTTTTCATCGCCATTATTTAAAATATTTATTTTAAATATTTAAAATCCATTATTTTAGCCAATTTAAAAATTTTAAATTGGTTCAGATTTTCTGGGTCGTTACACCTCGGCAGTGGGTGTCTGTTCTTCTTAGTAAGTTTATTAAGTTCTCTATAGTCCACACAAAGACTAAGGGACCCATCCGCCTTCGTGGAAAATACTACTGGAGCACCCCACTCCGATATACTTCGTCTTATGAACCCCTTCTCAAGCAACTCCTTCACTTGCTTATCGAGTTCCCTCCTTTCACGTGGAGCCATGTGGCGCACTGGCAAAGATACTGGTTTCGCATTATCCACAAGATATATTCGAAAATCTATCTCCCGCTTCGGAGGTAAGCCCTTCACCTCCTCAAACACATCCGAATACTCTCGGACCACTCTAACAGATCGTAGATTTTCCTCAGACGCGTCAAGCGATTCTAAATAATTAGCATAACGGAATTTATGGGATTACAAAATATTTCGAGAGTGTTGCCAAGGCGAGTCACTAGCCTAACTACTCTCCTTTCACAATCAAGAACGGCCCCATTTCTGGATAACCAATCCATTCCTAAAATTAGCCCATAGCCCGTGAAGCCCAACACATAAGCATCACATCGAAACTCAATGCTAAGTATAGAAATTTTCAAATCCAAACACATCATGGACAAATGAGGTGAGCCCCCAATTGGATTCGAAACAACTAAGGGATCCTCTACTAAACTGGTGTTTAAGTGCAGTGATTCAACTAATGATGTAGAGATAAACGAATGCGATGCGCCCGAATCAAATAAGGTACGGACAGAATGATCAAACAGAAAAACTAAGCTTTCAACAGAAATGGTTCTACCTTGTTCTTGCAGCGGTGGGACCGCGAGAGCCTGAACTTGTCCCCTTGCCTGCCCTGGTGCTATAAGAGCCTGCACCTGTCCTCCCGAGGTAGCCCCTGCCCTCTGCCACTTCCTTGGGCAGTCCTTCACTAGATGTCCCGCATCGCCACAATGAAAACAGCCAGTCTTCTTTTTCTTTCGGCAGTCTTTGCTGAGATGGCCTGGGGTCCCACTGTTAAAGCATTTCTTCTTTCCCTTGCCATTATTTTCTTTACCACCCTTCTTGTTTTGCTGTTGGGGTTTCTTCTGATCCCCTTTCTTCTCGAGTGCCTTATCAGCTTTAACACTTTTCTCCTCGTGCATGAGCGCCATTTCTACTAGCTTCTCAAAGGTGGCCCCCTTAGGGATGTGGGTCATAGCCAACCCTTGCAATGGTTCATTCAAGCCATTCACGAACCTCAGCGCCTTCTTCTCCAGCGTGTTCACTAAGTCCAAACCAAACCTTGCTAGTTGACTAAATTTGTTGACATACTCTTTCACTGATGAGCTTCCTTGCTTCAATGTCAAAAACCTTTCCATATATAGATTTTCTTCCTCCCTCGAGAGAAACTTCGCCTCGAACCTTCGTCTAAAATCCCCCCAAGAGTCAACAGGACGCTCCCCATTAGTGACCTCCCACCAAAACGAGGCCTCTCCCTTCATTAGCCAAGCTGCTAATCTAACTCTCCTCCCTTCTTCCACTTCAATGATTTCCAGCAATTCTTCCACCTCCTTAAGCAAATCTCTAGCTTCCACAAACGTTTCTGACCCTTGAAAGGGTTTCCACCCATAGCTTTAAATTCCTTGCATGTCTTTGCAAAAGTATCAACGCGAGGAGGAGGAGGAACGGGTGCAACTGGTGGTGGAGGAACATTGGCTGGACCTGCAGCGGCCCTAGCCTCTAATAGCCTCCGATACCATCCTGGTATCGTTACACCGTCGGGTAGGTTAAGATCTTCAGCCATGCTGAAACGAAAAAGGAAAGATTCAAAATGGAGAATTCGAAAGATAAAGATATATGGCTATTTGGGGATTATGTTTTTCATAAAAACTTTCTCTTTAAGTTTCTCATTAAAACATGTTTTTGAAAACATTTCTTCCAAAAATAACTATTTTTCTAAAGTATTTTTATCTGTTCTGGTAACCTTAAGCTCTGATACCACGTGTAACACTCCACGTCCATTAATGTCACTCACAAAGGGAATGCATTAACTTCCATGGAGGTTAATAGTGAATATAGAACAGAAAAATTACAACAAGACAGATAATAAGTAGTACTTGAAAAATCTAAAACTTCATTTTATTGCAGCGGAAATTAAACATGTTTATTACATCACAAAACCATTAATCAGAGTCAAGTACATTATCCATCTTCATAAAACAAAATACATAATCCCATTACACAAATAGCCATTAAAGAAGATAACACGCTGGACTTTACTTCAAGGGTCCAAGCTTTCCAAAGAGATGAAGCAATCCAATCAAACTCCACTAGAGCTGGGCCCAACCTGAGGACCTGGAGGGGGAAAAAGGATAGAAATGGAGGGGGTTAGACATAAAGTCTGGCGAGTATGACAATTCTAACAATACTATTATCAAAACAACTAGACTAAGGAATAAGCTGGAAGACAAGTAAATGTCTATAAACTATTAGGTAGATAAAGAGAGCGTTTAAGATAACGTTAAAGATAATGGTAAAGGCACACCTAATCACTACCGAATAATTACTACACTGCACCGCACCAGTCACCCTAAAGGTTGATCCCACTTGCTTCACACAGAAATATATAAATAGCCTTACGTACCCCTAGCTTACTACATAGGTGTCGTCTGCCCCTATCTCCACTAGGTGTACACCACTACCCACTTTCGATCGGCTCCCTACTCGTAGATACCCGTGCTGGCCCCACAGTGGGGTGTATCACTCCCCTAAAGTGGCAACCCGATACAACTGAGAATGCACGGCTTATACCTACACGATGCAACAACGTCTTACCTACCAGCCCGGGTCCACACACGCATATGAATCCCGTTGGACTTGCGTTGCCACCGCTCCCCGTTTTGGCCTCTTATAGTCAAGCCCAGTATGTGTGTCCCGTCCTCGACTTGGGTCGAGACCACAAAGATACATTTGGGATACTATTTGAAATGGGCCCTCACAAGCTGACCACCTAAGCTTGTCATTAATATATCCCACTTAACCCTCTTAGTCATGTTCATTTACATGTGTGTTTGGTTAAGTCTAACTAATCGTATTTCATATGCCTACTAAGGGCACCCACTAGATTCCTCATGCCACCCAAGGCACCTACTTAACCCCCATGTCCCACCTTACAGGTTTATCTGGTTAAGTATTTCTTAATTCATTCAGGCCATAACCTCGTAAAGACCTCTCACATTAGACTGGCATTTATGGTAGCTGGATTTGCCGGGCGGGTCCGGGCGGGTCCGGGCAGTCTTACACCATAAAAGAGTCTAACCTCGTGTCTTTACAACTGTTATGCTTTAGTTTAGGCCTAGGACCTCTCAAATTGGGCTGACATTTGTGACCACTGGATTTGCCGGGCGGTTGCGGGCAGGTTTACGTCACAAACGAGTCCAACCTCGTGTCCTAAGCATTGATTGACACTTTCAATCTTTTACCCCAGTTTTAATAATTCCCTATCCAAATTATTAATTAAGTCCACTTTTATTGATGTCTATAATTGACTCAATTATGGTCATCCACTCATGGAATGCAAAATCATATCAATTGCACCCCCAACATCTTATTATTAAATCCTTAATATTACCCCTACCCTACGTTTATACGTTCGCTTATTCAACGCATAATATAGGCTAGACTTGAATAGTCTAACACATAGCACAAGGACAAATTACCACAACATATAGACAATAAAAATAAATCTAATCATAATAGGGGTGAAACTTGCATAAACTACACATGTTAAGGATCAAAGGTGTCAACTTGTTAAATGTCACAATTCACATGATATGATCATAGCCCAAATCTATACATAAACTTGCATATGGGGGTTTTAGGCAACATAATGATGGTGTGAACTAGCATAGAATATCACATATGTCATAGCATAATTCTAGGTGTCATAATAGATGTCATGGCATATGTTCATAACTTTTCTAATCAATCTAACTTGCATATGTAACTTGTCATATAGATCAACATAGCCCAAACATGATGATTTAATTAATATGAACTAACTAGCATAGATAGTAACATCATGGCTTTTTACATGTATGATTCATCACAACTTAGCATAGAAATTTTCAACATACATAACATCATCATAGCATGATTTACAACATATAGGATATCATCACCACATAGCATAGAATTTATAACATACATGATAGCATATGACAATTCACATCATCTACTCATAATCCATTCATGACTCAACCTAATTAAAATAATAATAATATTGTTAAGGCTATCATACTCACAATTTAGAGAAGAAAAGATAGAGTTTTGCTTTGCTTTAGGGTTGAGAGAATTAGAATTGAATTAGCTTTTCTTCCTTCTTAGTTAGCGGCGGCTCCATTGATTTCCATGGCGACGGTATGACGGTAAATATTCTATTTTTCTTATGAATTAGGGTGAGAGACTACCTAGGTATTTATAGAGTTAGGATTTATTTTAGACCATCAGATTAACTCCGAACTAATCCCAGCCAACCAGATTAGGTCTGAAACCCTAATGTGTCATTAGTCAATTAAAAACAGGTCAGCCAGAAACCCTAGCCGCCAGACCCGTGTCGACACCCAGGTCGACACTACAGTCGACCTGGGGGGGGGAAGTCGACAGGGAAGTCGACTGGGGGGGGAGATCGACACTAGTGTCGACTCCCCAGTCGACCTGCCTGGGCGAGGACACTTTTCTGTTTGAATTTTAAATTTTCTGCGAGCTGTTTTGAATTTTCTGAAACTTCCGATGGCCATAACTTCTTCATACGAAGTCCAATTCATGCAAACTCGGACTCTATTTCAACCAGAATTCCGAGAAAAACACAATGGCACAACCCGTTTCCCACAATTCTCACGTCTGAGATTAGTTATTCTTTAATTTGTGAATATTAATATTAACAGAATTACGGGGTGTTACATCCCCCACTTAAAACTTTTTGTCCCCGAAAAGGAACGATGCCGAAAGTTGTTTTAAAAACCAACTCATTTTTCTTTGTTTTGACTACGGCTTAAGTTCTTCAACTTTTCAGTTTCTAAGAACTTTTCAAATTTCTCAAAAATTTGGCTAACACCCTAAACTTTCGAAAAATTTCGCCATAACCTCTCATGCACCGGGAGCACGGGAAAATCCCGAAATTGCCATACAGGCCTTCTGATCTCAAAAAGAAAAAGAAAAGGCCAAGAGGCTAGCCAATCGGCTCATAAAATCATCATCACCCAAACAAAACAGTAAATTATGTTAAACATGTACCTATTTGTGGGGCAAACAAATTTATTCTTCTGCTCTAGCCTCCTTGCTATGACCTGTTCAATGTAAGCACATGTATATGCAAGCAAATAAGACCAAATTTCAATACAATTCACTTTACTTGGTTCAATTGGGCTATATGGTACAAATTTTAATAAATCAACCGATAATCAACAACACAACCATCAATCAATTAGTTGATTAGCTTTTGAAATTCATAACTTTGATACATAGTCAAAAAATCTCATTTTTGATGCCAAATCACAACAATAGACCCTATCTAATTTTGGTTCTCACACCAGTCAATTGGAAATATGTAGAAATCTCACCTTCGAAACACGAAAATAAATTCTAATGATGACGCGTCAATCATTAGAATCATGTCCGAGCGACTAGAGTGTAATTCTATATCTATCGAATATATTTGAGGCTTTAATACGCGTGGATCAGACGTATAATAAAATCTCTATATATTTGATTGTCCAAATCAATATAAATAAATAATCAAATACGTATAATTGATTTAAATTTTCAAAAAAAAAAATCGTTTTTATTTCAAAAATACTCTTCACACTCGTTCTAGGATGCTACTGATCCCATCTCTAACGAGTCATTCTCATTGGATGTTACTAATCCAATATCTGATGAATTCTTTCGTATGGTTCAAATGTGTCCTGTTCTCTGAGCTTTGTAAACCAAAGCTCTGATACCAACTGTAAAGACCCGTAACTTCCCCGGTGAGGAAAGCGCGGATAGTTCGAGAACAAGCCACAAAATAGAACGCAGACGGAAGAACATTTCATTGTTTATTACAACAATTCCATCAGATACAAGAATATACAGAGTATAAATGAATAAATATTACACAGAAATATCAGAGATTACAGTAAATTACATAGCAGCGGAAAATAATACAATACACAACTAGAAGAGATATACGGATACAAAGCTTTCTGGATATCATTCCAGCTATAAACCAGGATCCTGTGAATATAAATCTGCAAAACCAAAACTACTAGCTGCCCGTGTCAAAATAAGGGCACCCAAAGTTTAGGTTAAAACAATAAACTCCAGGTCAGTCATGTGACTGGTGTGAGAACCAAAACAGTTATTAATCTTTATTTTAAAGTTAGGTAAATCAAGGGACCACGCCGTATAACACGGAACGAGTTTCCTCCCAACAGCACCAGTGCATAAAACAAACAGCGCAATGCTAAATAAAGAAAAATGAAGCTATTATAAGACCCAGGTCCCATCACACAATGCAACGCAAGCCGGAGGATAGGGTTTTTACCTTATAATAGCCAAGAATGCTTGATACGTTTAAAACAAATCATTTGATACTATTATAAGTGCATAGTGTATAAATCAACTTCAAATCATAAGTATCCATCATAGACGGCATAAGTGCCCCATCCCATTAGGTCGCCGAATATAGGGATACAATCAAAATCGCACAGTCACGTATTTGGAAATTGGATTTCCGTCTGTGAACCGAGGCAAAAGATAGTCCTCACCGACTTCGAGACAATCTAGCCCATGTCTCAGGGTCAGAGCGCATCGACCCTTTGGATCGTCAGGGTCGGTCCACCGATGTGGATTATTATGCCTGAACACTACGTTTCCCCACCCTTTGGGGCGTAAATGAGCCAACGAATGACTCCATCGGACCCGGATCGTCCGATCTAACCGAGGCGCCTCGCAACAACAACAACCACATAAGTCAAACTCGTTAGGGCGTGTAAAACCACTGATGCCACTTTTAGCTAGAAGGAAACGCATGCCCTCCCTGATGTCCTCTCCCGTTTTTGGTTCACCACCCGGGTGGGAGGCTCGCGAAGTAAACGTTACACAAAGCTACGCCAAAAAGGCCGTGCTTCGATCATCAACCACAGGACTTTGCTTTTGAACAGAAGCCTTGATCATTCGCCACTTAGGCATGCCACACAGGCAATTCACTCTATGCGTTTGATATCCATCAGTATATAACCCCTGAGCTCGTATGTCTCAGAGAAGGGCGTTAAGCAAGAGAATAAATTCTCCGCCGCCAAACAGATATATATTTAATAGAAATCAATCACACAGACTGAAATCCAATGTCAGACATACAGTCCATTTACAAGTTCGTTCGGGGTCTGAACGAAACCGGAGGCACCTAGTACCCCGCACATCCATCGCTCTCCAAGTACGTCTGGACGATCACCAACTGTTTCCGTCTTCTTGGGTGTACGGCCCAATCAAGATCATCAGTAATTATCCAAACGACGTGAAGACCTTCGGTCTTCAAGCACCGTCTTCACCTTCGACTTATCGTCGTATCAATTATTCAGAATGGGATAAACCCGGTCTTTCTGAATAACTCGCGTATATAATAAATACGTGTTACACAAACACAACATACGCCTCATTCCAATTCAGAATATTCTTTTATTCAAATATTCTTATATTTTGGGAAAGGTTCCCATTAATTTTACCAAAGATAAATTCTTTAAATTTATTCTTTAATCTCCTTTGAATATCAATTCAAACTAGTCGGGATTAGCGAACCACACCGAAGTAATCATTTATTTTAATTTCCCAATCCCAACCTATTCATCCCATGAAGTAAAACTGGTCATACTTCCTATCTAACACCACGGTGTTATCGGTAAATTCAATTACCATTTCACGTTCAAATCTAATTAAAGATTTAACTATTGCCTGGAGTAAAACTGGTGATACTCCATTCTCGATCTTTTCAATTTAATAAAAGATTCATTAAAACTCCACTTAGTTTTAATCTTTAACTGGGTTAAAGAATCAGTGTCATTTAAAACACGGTTCACGATAAACCCAAAATCACATTCCATTAATTATCGGGTTAAAGAACAATTGTTATTTAAAACACTGTTCACGATAAACTCAAAAATCAATACCAATTCAATTCCAATTAAATATTATTTAATTGGTACACTTCATTAAATCTAAATAAAAAGATTTAATCTTTCCTCAACTGGGCTTAAGAACAGTGTTAATGAAAACACCATTCACGACAAACCCAAATCACATTTGATACTAAATACAAGGCTCTGAATAGAAAATATATCGGCTTATATTCAATATTAAATTCTACGACCAACAAATATCGTATTGGAAATAACGATATAAATATATCTTTCAAATTTCCATAACAATGTCTGTATAATCACAAAATCCAACATCGAAATAATCCAAAGACAATTTCGATTCAAATCCATTCCAATTCAATTATTGGAAATCCTGGTTACTTTTAAAACCCTTTCAAATCCACTTTATTTATTTTAAAAATAAATAGAATTATTGTTCTAGTTCAAACTAGTTCATTTCGGTAAAAATCTATTTTTATCTTTTCAAATATGGAGTTTTTCATCCTAAATCTTTCTAAATCATTTCTTATGATTTTACACAAATTATTACTATTTTTAATAATTTTATCAAGGCCCGTACAGTCGGTTTCCATCAACGGCCATCGAACTGCACTTACAGCGACCTTTTTCAATTTTGATTTGGACATAATTCCAAATCCAACCGTTAGATTTCAAATTTCTAATATTCATTAGAAAGCTCTTTTCGATACGAACAAAAGGGTTCCGGTTTTAGGAGAATCCGACGATCGGATCTCCCGCAATATCCGTTCGAAGTCAATGGTCAAAATTCGCGAACTACCGCGGCGCGGCGCATTCTATTCAGGCCATTATATTATATATATATAATATATACTTCGTCGATTTCAATTCAAAACGTGCTTTATAAATCGTTTTAAATTCATTTTCAAAACGGTTTTAACTTCATATTCAATTTCAAATCAAAATTGAATATTCCAATATAAATTCGTTTTAAATTCATTTCAAATCGATTTCAATTCAAATTGATTTCTAATTCAATTTCAGTTCGTTTTCAATTCAATTCAATTTCAATTCGAATTCATTTACATTCAATTTCAATTCGAATTCATTTCTATTCAATTTAATTCGAATTTCAGTTCTTTTCAAAATATTAGATTTTGAAATCTCTTTCGATATTCATTATAAAATGAATAAAATCGATATAAATATCGTTCACGTCAAAATGGCGTCAATCTAATCAACACGGCTTCGTATATTTTTTATTTTCAAATATTCTATTTCAAATATTTCTATTTCAAATATTTCTTTTTCAAATATTTCTATTTCAAATATTTCTTTTTCAAATATTTCTATTTCAAATATTTCTTTTTCAAATATTTCTATTTCAAATATTTCTTTTTCAAATATTTCTATTTCAAATATTTCTATTTCAAATATTTCTTTTTCAAATATGGAATGAGGCCCAATCAATTAGCATATAATGTTAATTATATGGATTTTCTACAACACATGTATACAATAACAACGATGAATAATCAACCATCATCCAAAGTGAATTCTACACTGTATAAGCATCAAATATAAATATTCAACACTTATAACAGTCTGTCAATCAATTGATCGACATACAACTAACTATTGGGATTAGTGTATGTCATATATCACCCCAACACCCGTATGGGGTTTTCAAACAATCGAACACAGATTTTATTTGTGCAGTCGGGCGATATGTAAAATTTATCATCCCAATCAATATCAGTCAAATGTGTGTATATAAACAAATCGTCCGATCTGTTTATTTTTATTTCATTTCATATACACGTTAAAAATTCTATTTTTAACTATAAAATATTTTCAACTATATAAATATTTTATTTCATTTCACATCACACCACACAATCAACTACACATCGAAATCTAACAAACAAACAAACAAGTCGTCCATGGTCTGTGGACGACTAGTTTCGGGTGCTACTAAACACCGTCTGCATCCTAGTATATATTTCAACTAGAAAATAAATTAAAGGTGAGAAATTCTCACCGGCTAGCTAAACCAACGCCACGACTCTTCCTGTGCAGAAATCTTCGTCGTGCTCGCCTTTCATCAATTTCGTTGTCCGTGGCCACTACATATATAAAAATCACATTTTTATATTGTTGCTATGTATATAAAAATCATATTTTTAATACTTCTACTTTATGAAAATTATATTTTTAACACTACTTCATATATATTTTCGACGCTTCATTCTATATAAAAATTATATTTTTTATATACCTACTTCATATACAAAGATCGAATTTTTATTTCATTGCTATAAAAATCACATTTTTATACTTCTACAATATAAAAGATTATATTTTTTTACTTCTATGATATAAAAATCATATTTTTATTATTCTACATCAATGAAAGTCCTCCTATTTTTATTCTTTCTATGATACAACAATTATATTTTTAACCTTTCTATCATATCAAAATATTGTCTTTCATAGATTAAAAATCACTACTTCATGATAAAAATGAAATCCATATTTTTATTTCACTTCATATACTGCAAAGATTATAATTTTATTACTCTACACCATTAAAAATCATATTTTTATCCCTCTACATAAATAAAAATCCTATTTTTATCACTCTACATAGATAAAAATCCTATTTTTATTATCTACATTAAAAATCAAATCTTTACCTCATTTTAAAAATCAACCTTTTCAAATTAAAAATTCAGTTTTCAATCCTACATATATAAATAAAAATTCAGTTTTTAAAGTTAAACAAAAATCAGTTGTAAAACAATGTTTATACTAAAATAAAGAAAAGGAAAATCATAAAAGAAAGGAAAGGAAATAAATAAATAAAAACTCACAGTGGGTACTCGCGTTAGTAGGAGAGAGGGGGGGTTTCGCTGATCGTACAGAGGCAGGGGGGTGCTTGTCGGCAAGAAGGAGGAGGGGGGTTCGGTTTGGGGGATTCGAAGGGGGGGTCTCGGGGTTCGTCGAACGATGAGAGGACAAGGAGGGAGGAAGGCTGGAGGGAAGAGGAAGGTGGGGGCTCGATGATGGCAGAGGAGGGCAGACGTGGGTGGAGCAACGGGCGCGATTAGTTAGGTTTTTTTTCCTGATTTCTCCTGAACGAATGAAAGGGGGAGGAAGGAGGAATTATAATATAAATATATATATATATATATATTTAATTATTTAATTTCAAAAAGCAACCTTTTTATTTTGACTTCGAAACGAGGCCCACCGGCGGTCGTCCATAGCTAATTACCCTCATTCCGAACACAATGGGATAGGTATTGTAAGCTGATTCGATAGTTTCGATCAGTTTCCGTTAAATCAAAATATAACTCTATATATTGAATTTGAACGCGTATTTCAATTTACCGAGGTCGCATACTAACTCGAAAAATTCCCAAAAAATATTTTCTAGCTTCGTATTGTCGATACGGTCCTAACAAAACTAATTTCGTCGAATTCTGAGACCGTTTGGAAAATGGCCATTTTCCAGTCGATTAAAATCGACTAAAACTGGTCAAACGCGTTTTCCTTTGCCACGCTCACATATTGATTCGAAAAATTATGAAAATTGGCATCTAGCAATAACTTGACATCACGGATCCAACAAAAGTGGTTTCATCGAAATCCGAGGTCATTTGCAAAATTTCCATTTTTAAGGGCCTGAATTCCATAGCGACTATTCAGAATTTTCAACTGGACATATCTTTTGATTCCCGCAATGAAATTTCGATTTTTCGGGTTCGTTGGAAAGATAGTCACAATTAGATTCCATTATGTTTGGTTTCACTAAAATCCGGTTTATTTTGCACCCGGTACATTCGTTTGAAGTTTGAAATCGAATTATCGAACTACCGCGCCATTTTCGATTCCTTTTATAATTATAAATAAATATTTATATTCTAACGTCGATTCAAACGAATATAACGTTCGAATTATATTCAAAATAAATTTCTCGTCGTTATTATTTAAGATAATTCATTTTGAATAACCAAAATTCGCTAAAATTGCCAAAATAAAAATTTTAAACTGGCCCAGATTTCCGGGTTATTACATTTTCCAAATAAGAAACCAGAAATGTTTTCTAAAAAGAAACCAAGAAATGGAAATGTTTTCCATTGTTAATAACGTATATTTTCCAAATTTAGAAAATAAGAAATATTGAATATAGGGAAACAGGAGATAAGTAAATTAATGAAATAAAGAGATAAATGTTGAATGATGTTTGATCGATATAAATTTCCATTTGGAAATAATATCGTTGTTTGCACACCTGTTTTTCTTCGATAGCTAAATCACAGACTATCGAAGTTTTGACCATTTTAACGTTGTTAATATGGAGAGACCGGTTGGATTATTATCCAAAGAACCACTATGTATTGGCATAAGCGTTGCAAATCATATATGCCAAAGATAATTGAAGACGGAGTAAAGCGCAAGGGCTATTGTATAAGTCTTAGATAATAGTGTCTAAGAAGGATATACTGAATAATGCCTTCGGTTCATCCTGTTCCTGGATGACTGGTATGGACGGATGTCTGACAGAGTATTTCCAGACGATCACGTATATTGATTTCTCCAACCGTACCAAGAGTGGAAGCGGAGAAGGAAACTTCTTTTAGCTAACACATAATGTATCGTTGAGGACGTCAATCGGTGATTTGATGGATTTGACGATGTGGCATTCAATGTGAATCTGGTGTGATGATAAAGCGTAGCTTCTAGCCTCACATCCGGTAAATGACAGAAATCGGGCAGGCAGCATGGCTAAGTCGGTCGCACCGAAGTAGGTATAATCACCTGATCTAGAGTTTTATTTACTTCTAAAAATATATTGTTGATGCTGTCCCATTCGTGAAACGGTTGCTGATCCCAACCGTTGGTGATATACATTCGATACACTCAAGCGAAATGAGTGGTCGGTCATGTGTGGCCGGGTTGCAAGATGTTCTTGTTGAACCCAGTGTATTCCTCTCTAGAGGTATACTAGCGAAAGGTGGTTCCATACCTTGTCATAGTTGGAAACCCATTAACCAATACGTGCTTGCGGTTTTGATTGTATACTATATATATAGAACATGAGATGAAAGCGTTAATACTAGATGATTATTATATTGTGTTGATAAACATTATTATAATATCAAAAGGTTTTTGATATAAAGATATTTGGATTCTCATAAGGGAAAAACCCGTTCCGTTATACGGCGTGGTCTTATGAGATATCGATTACCTGCTTGAACTGTTTTAAACTGTTTTACTCACACCAGTCCATGTTGCGTATTCAAGTACAGATTTGTATTTCAAAGTTATGTTATGAAATATATTTATTCGTTCCGCTGTGAGATTCGTGTTACTCTGATATTGTGTTCTTCTTCTATTCTAAGTTTTTATCTTATCTTTCCTCACCCTCTGTTTTTCTTTCTACTAATTTCCTGAATTTCAGTTTAATTTGGGGTTGGACTTGTGTTTTTGGTCAGCTCAAATTGGACCAGAACTTTTGGGTCATTACACCTTCCATAGTAAAGACATCTATAGGTTGCTCAAAGGTTTTTATAACATATTTTCTTAAGACATATATCTTATTAATGGCATTTCATAACATTCTTCTCTTGAAAGTGTATGTTTTATTTTTTCTATTTGATTATATTTTTCTTTTGACATTTGTATGGTTTGTTCATATCCATTTTCATCATCTTTGGTCTCAGAGATTTCTGAAGATTCTGATGTTGAAATTATATTTGTTTCCATAAAAGGTTGTTGTTCTATATTGGTTTCTTCATTCACTAATTCTTGAAATTCTTTTTCAATACCTTCTGAGTTATCAGACATAGTACTTCCACTATCTGTAGATGAGATTTCAGAAATAACTTCTTTTGGTTCTCTTTCTTTTACTATTGTTATCTTTTTTAATGCATCCATATATGTTTGGACATTATATTTTTCTCTGTCTAAAATGTGTATTTTTTCGTTATTTTTCTTACTTATTATTACATTTTGTATAGTTGTAATGACACTATATATTTTATGATCAAAAATATGTTCACATGGAATAAACTTTCTGTGTTAAGTTTTTTTGTTTTATATTTTTCTTATCCAGTGGTTCCTTAAATTATAGAATATCATATGGTACAGGTTTCTTGACTAGTTTTTCAAATTTTTCATTGTATTGTTGTACAAAATTTTGAGAGTTTGTTCTTAACATTTTAACAATCACCACGCTTAGTTTGTGTGGTTTATAACTATACTCTTCTTCAGTTTCTGTATCAGTATATGATTCAGAGTCTGAGACGAATTCATATATTTCTTCATCAGAATCATATTCGGTTTCTGATTGTATAGGCATTACTTGTTCTGAAAATAAGCGGAATGCACCACGCCGTATAACACAGAACGGGTTTTTCAACCAAGAATACCATAAAACAAACAACGCAATGCTAAAAAAATGAAGATATTATAAGACTCAGGTCCTATCACACAATGCAAACACAAACCAGAGGATAGAGTTTTACCTTATAATGGCCAAAAATGCTTGATACACGAAATTTATCTTTTATTATTATTATAAGTGCATAGTGTCGAAACAACTTCAAATATAAATGTATCAATCATAGACAGCATAATACCCCATCCTACTATGCCGCTATATCGGTTTACACCTAAAGTCGAAAAGTTGCGTATTGGAATTTAGACTCCATCATGAGTCAAGGCGAGGGATTTCTCCTTACTGGTTTCGGGCCATCTCTAGTGGGATGCCCAAGATCAACACACGTGACCCTTAGATCCTGCTGGGTCGGTCCTCTCTTACTTTTGAGGATTGGTTATTTCTAAACAATACGTTTTCCGGTCCTATCAGACCTATCATTTGGCCATTGGCGACCAATCATATCCGAGGCGCCTCGCTATCCGCCATTCACATAAGTAAATATGTCTGGGCTCCATACCATGGCACTACCTCTAGCTAGAAAGAAACGTATGCACTCCCTGCTACCCCTAATCCCGTTTTAGACTAATACCGGGGTGTGAGGCTCGCGAATTAAAGCTATACACATAGCTATGCTATATTAAAGCAACGCTTTGATTGTTAACCATAAGACTCTGCTTTTCAACAAAAGCCTTGCTCATTGCATCTTAACATGCCACATTATCAATCCATACCATACTTTCCACCAATATATAACCTTTAAGCTCGTACATCTCAGAGAAGGGTGTGAAGCAAGAGAATAAATTCTCCGCCACCAAATAGATATATATTTAGTAGAGATCAACAAATATAGCACACAATACAATGTCACTTACAATCCATTTACAAGTTCGTTATGGGTTTGAACAAAACCAAAGGCACTATATTCCTCGTCCCGTATGTCCAATACAGGAGAGAGGTCCTCACAAATTCGATCGATCTCCAAGTATGTTTGGATGATCACCACTTATTACCTTATCTTGGGTGTACATCCCAATCAAGACATCAGTAATCATCCATTAGATGTGAAGATCTCCGATCTTCAACCGTCGTCTTCATTACTGACTTTTAATCATCATATTAGTTATTCAAAATGGGTTTAACCTGGTCTTTCCAAATAACTCGCATATCTTATAATCATATGCTATAAAAACACATCATATGCCTCATTCCAATCCAGAATATTCTTTTATTCAAATATTCATTACATTGGGAATCATTCCCATAAATCTTATCAAAGATTTAATTCATTTAAACCTCTTTTTTAAATCTTTCTTTGAAAACTACTGCAAAAGATTTTGTATTAACATTTTAACAATCTTAGACCAAATTAAGGTTTATCAAACTAGTCAGGATTATCGAGCCTTATCAAAGTAACCATTTATTTTATTTTTCCAATCCCAACCTATTCATCTCATGGAGCAAACAAGTGGTACTCAATATCCAATACCCACTGTGTTATCGGTAAAATTAATTACCATTTCACGTTTCATATCTAATTAAAGATTTAACGATCGCATGGAGTAAAACTAGTGGTACTCCATTCTCGATCATTTGTTAAATTCGGTAAATTTAATAACCTAATTTACCTTTCAATCAAATCAAAGATTTATTAAAACTCCAATTAGTTTTAATCTTCAAAAATCATTACTTAATGATTATTCAACTTTAGGGGATTAATCTTTCTTTTAACTGGGTTAAAGAACCAATGTCACATAAAACATCGCTCACGATAAACCCAAAATAAAACTTGATATTAAATATATGATCTTTAATGGAAATCATGTCAACTTACATTCAGTACCAAATTCTAAAACTAACTGATATCGTTTTGGAATAACGATATTGATATCTTCCAAATTCCCACTATAATATCCGAATAATCATGGAATCCAATATCGAAATAACCAAAGATAATTTCCGTTCAAATTCATTCCAATATATATATATATATATATATGTGTGTGTGTGTGTGTGTGTGTGTGTGTGTGTTGGAAAACCTAGGTTATATCAAAATCATTCTCAATCAAATTTATTAAAACTTTGGATTATTATTCAAGTTGTTAACTAGTTCATTCGGATAAAAATATCTTTTATTTTTTAACTATGGAATATTTTATCCAAAATCTTTCCCAATCGTTTCTTATGATTTAACATAATTTATTCACATTTTCAATTATTATATTAAGGCCCTTACAATCGGTTTCCAATATCGGCCACTGAACTACATCCATAACGAC
Organism: Allium sativum; assembly: GCA_030737875.1. Classification (NCBI taxonomy): domain Eukaryota; kingdom Viridiplantae; phylum Streptophyta; class Magnoliopsida; order Asparagales; family Amaryllidaceae; genus Allium; species Allium sativum. The sequence goes on along the minus strand of CM060915.1, from coordinate 969,872,303 downwards.
CTTTTTCCAAACTCATTTGGACATACTTAAAAATCCAACCGTTCAGATTTAAATCTTATATATTGATTCGAAAGATCTTTTCGATACGAACCCAGCGGTTCCAGTTTAGGAGTATACGACAATCGGATCTCCCGTTATGCCAATTCGAAGTCCATGGTCAAAATTCGCTAATGGTTGCTGCGCGACACATTATATTCAAGCCATTATATTACATATAATATATTTCATCGATTTCCATTCAAAATGTATTTTATAAAAGGTTTATAAATTCATTTCAAAAATGATTCCAACTTCCTTTTTAATTTTAGATCAAAATTGAATATTTCATATTACTATAATATTAAAATGATAACATTTTTCAAAATATCAGATTTTGAAATCAAATCCTTTCGATATTCATTATAAAATGAATAAGATCGACAAAAAAATCTGTTCGAGTTAAAATAGTGTATATCTAATTAAGTCAACTTCATATTTATTTCAGTTATGAATATTTCAATATTTTCATGTCCGTCCAAAATCAGACATCAAAATCATATTTTGATTCTTTACTGAATATTATTTTAAATTATTCATCATTTCTGAATTGGAATCAGACTCAATCAATTATCATATAATTTTATCTATATGGATTCCATACATCACATGTATTCAAAAATAGTGATAAACAACTATTAAACATTCAATTCACATCCAAAGTGCAATTTACAGCTCTATAAGCAATAAGTAATTATGTAATGCTTATAATAGTCTGTCAATTAATCAATTGGCATACAATTAAATTCAAGGGAGACATGAATTAAATATCATACCCAGACCCGTGTGGGGTTTTCAACCAACAACAATTATTTAATGAATCCTCCCTCGCATACAATGCACACACCGTAGTCATAAATAAATAAATAAATACTCAATTATCAAATGCCATTTAAAGCGCCATAAGTGTCCATCCATGGAGTATGAAATGCGAGTGTCACATTTTCACACAACGCTTCTAATGCAAATGATTTGTGAAGAGTTCATGTGTTGAACTCCAAAAGGGGTAATATAACTACATGGTGCAATTTATAAATTGCAACTTAAAATGTATAACTAAAAAAATCATGACATATTAACCTAACAAAATAATTTAGTGAGCGAGTTCTCACCGAGATTTTTGATCGTTATAATAACAATCGCTTTTGAGTTAAATTAAACGCAGGTTTAATTTAACCCAAATTTCCAAATAGCTCCAAATTTGACCAAATTAATTTCATTATGAGCTCTTGTCGATGTGGTTCCAACGCATCTTGAATCGCCTAATTTTGAGTTCGTATGAAAAAGTTATGCACTTTACAATTTCGCATTTTCGCTTAAATCAAAACATTTAACAGCATATCTTGATTTTAACTACACAAACTAAATAAACTAAATGAAAAATCTCACCCCAAGCATTCCAACACCTCAACACTTCACTATTGATGCTCCATGCCCTTGCTACGAGCCAAAGACCTCGCCTTTCAACTCGAATCAACACTAAACCACTCAGCAACACTCGTATGCGCACACCCTTGGGTTCTAGGGCATAAAGCTAGCACCTTTAATGGGTTTGCGGGGTTGGGGGTCCCACAAGACCCACTGACCAGATCTTGACAGCGAAGAGGAGGCTCTTGACAAGGGTTTTGGGGTGCCTCGTGGTGTGTAGATGCCATTTAGAGGTTGCTAGAGGTGTAGATCTAGGCTTAAGCACTTACAAATGACACCTTTGCACTCAAAGAAGAAAATAAGGAGGAGAGAGGAGGAGGGGAGGGCTGTTGTAACAACCCGCATTTCGACAGATCGAATTTTTCAAAATCCAATCCATTAGACCCCGAGTTGGGTGCTCTGGTATCCTGCAGAAAAGACAGAGAGAAAGAAACTTGTCAGAGTTCGAAAAGCAGCTCACAGCGGAAGGAATAAAATATAATTTATTTAAAGTAGCATTACCTTAATAATAATACTGCCAAGCCAGTAGTCAAGCAATACTATCTCTGTCATGAACCTAACCTGCGCATGTTGTGAGGAGGGGGTCAGAACATAAGTTCTGTGTGACTGGACTATAATAAACTCTTGTGTAACCCTACATATACCGTTCAGTTATAATTTCTTGTTTATTAGGTTATTCACAATATTAGCACCCAAGGCCAAACCCATATCATTCTCGTCCACTTACTAGTAGACTTAACCTAATACATCGTATATGTAATTTTTCCCCAACTCGTATAATCCTTTCCATGTATACATACATTCCCTTGCCATAGATCGTACGGGCTTTATCACGTAATTCTATACTACTTCAACGTAGTGCCACCATTCTTGAAATCGTTTGGACTGCCACCCTTGATCTGGCTAGGTTTCCTTATCATGAACTATCGAGTGTTCAACTAGGATTTATGCCACCTAGGGCCACTAGGGATTATGCTACCTATTGAACGTTTTCTAGATTCGATTTGGGTTTATGCCACCTAGGACTACTCGGGATTATGCTACCTGTCAAACAGCGCCCTTTTCCCACGTATGTATCGCGAATCGTTTCCGATGTCTAGGTGCACATGTACACTATATGTGCGGCCCGAGTCCTGTGACAGGGCTAAATCAAGAAATACGGAACTCAGTCGGGAGCTTTAAGTTATCTTCCGATGCAGATGCTAAGGTCTGTTTTTCTACCAGTGGTTATGGTCCCACGTGACCCCTCCCTCAACTAATGAAAGGCAATCCAAGAAAATCAAGCACGAGAACTGTACTCCTGCCACCTATGCCCCATTTCCTATTGGCCAGCCTCACCCATAACTAGATAGCAAGTATATGGTCTGTTGGGAGTTCTCTGCCTTTCCGTATACGTACTACGATTGACTGAAGATGGTAGGTTGACGACGAGTGCTATCACAGGGCTAAACAAGATATCGCCGCCTCACGCTGGTCCATCCTAGTCTTTAGGTTGCCTTATATTGCAACCAAGGCATACTCTTGGTTCTCCTACCGCAGACCTTAACCTCTGTGAGCCCAGGCGGATCATCTGCAACCTCACAGAGGGATACCAAGAGTACCCTCACGTTCCCCGAAGCTACGTGCTTCGTAACCCAGTCCGTTGGAGCCTTTCTCGAAATCAGATAAACATTCGCTCCTCCTCGTGTGTTTGTTAAGCGATGATCTACCGTATCGGGTTATTCATCTATTTATGGACTGGCTCAGTTTCCTTGACTAAGAATTATTACTTAGTTGTTCTTAACTAAGGTTTACCACTTAGTTTCCTTTCCCGTTAATCTTTTTAACTAAGGTTTACCACTTAGTCCCCTTAACTAAGGATTACAACTTTGTTCTCATTCTCGACCGTTTTCTTAACTAAGGTTTACTGCTTAGTTCCTATTAACTAAGGCTTGTTACTTAGTTATCATTCTCGTTGTTTTACTTAGTCAATTCTCGTTACCTTAGACATCAGACCACATATTCTCGCTTTATAATTCAACTTGTTGACTAAGGTTTTCCCATGAATTCAAGCATGACTTAAGTTCTCTTTTATTCGGTGCTAGCGCATGGGTGTTTTCCCATAGTTCTTGCTTAACTTACCCCATATTATAGGTTATCCCACCCTTCGGGTCTTACATTACATCTTAAGTCATAGTCTTTCTCTATCCCTAGGATAGGTTTACCCCCTAATTAACCCTTCGACTATTTCAACTTCGATTTATAATAGGTAGTTAACATTCCCTATTTCTGTTTTTGGTTAAGTTTTGTTCATATGTTCATGTCGACTTAACCCCATCTCCTTATAACGTTCATTCACAAATTTGGTTAAGTGTTGTCTTTGAATTCATGACTTAACCCTACGAATCATGTGCCATTAGTTATTAATGCACCACAACCTCTCATATTAGACCTGTTGTTGTGGTCACTGGTTATGCCGGGCGGTTCCAGGCAGAATTACACCACAACTCAGTCTAACCTCGGGTTTCAAGCGCGATATGACTAACTTCTCACATTAGGACCTATTGTTTACAACCACTGGTTAGGCCGAGCGGTTCCGGGCAGGATTACATCGCAAACTCATCCTAACCTCGAGTTAGCCACGTTTCATGTTTGGTTCATGTGTATTCTAATTGGCATATGTCAAGTTCATAATCATGTAAAAAAAATATTAAGTTCATGTTATGCCAATTACCCAACTTACAAGCATGTTCTTATAAATGTCAACTACCAATTCATGCCATGTTCGTGTTCGTTTTAGATGTCAAGTTCATAAGCATATTCTAAATGTCATATTTCAAGTTTCATAATCTTGTCCCTATTTACATTACACAAATTACTCAACCATATTCATGTTCAATGCATTTCAATAGTGCCAAAATTCGAGTATCAAGTTCAATCTAGATGTCAAGTGTCAATCCCCCAAATCCAAGCTTTACCTAAAAAAAACCCAATTTATATTCATGCTTGTAATCCCATTAACGGGTTACATCTATCATTAAATTCATAATTCATATTCATGTCAATTTCATGTTCAAGTTCTAGATGTAAACTTCATGTCAAATTCCAGATGTCAATTCATATCAAGTTTGTGTTCTTATCCAAATTCAAGTTATAATAAAGGTTTTATTCTAGAGACATGTGCCCATTAACAAATCCATAAGTCAATTTCATGCTTAAATCAATGATGTCAATTCTACGCCAAACCCCAAATCATGTTCATGCATATAATTCTAAATTTGGTTTACGCATTCAGGTTTTGTCAATGTTATATTACGCCCAACCCCCTTTGTAATTTAAAACCACACCCTCCAGTTCATGTCATAGCCCAAAACCAAGCGTTCCCCTTTTTAGTTCGCAATAATCATTCCGTCGTATTCATTTCATAATAAAGCTAGGCTCGTGATAGCCTAGTCATAAAAAGATAAAAGAGGGAGAATAAAAGAGGACATAATCGTATGCATAATAACTAAAAGCAAACACATGACAATAAACATTACAGATCCAATTTCTACAATAATTTCATTTCGCGTTTACATAGGGAATGTTTGAACGATAAATCATAATTTTGCACAAAAAGTGTATTATAACTCCACTCACAGTGTTTGTCATCTTCAAAATAAGAACGAGATTAATCTTCGAACTGATTTCTCCCTTTTTGTTGCTTTTGATTCATCTTTGATTGATTTCATGTCCAATTCAATTTATCTTTGATTTCATAAGCGGCGTAGGTTGCAGATCTGAATTCCTTCTCTTTGCGCAGTGATTTAGATCTAAGCCTCTTTTCTTTTTATTCATTGTTGTAGTAATTCTAGATCTCATTCTTTTTAATTTTAAGAATAGATGTTGTAGAGAAAAGAGAAAAGAATAGATCTAAGATTTATTCAAATAGCTTGAGGAGGAAGAAGAAATCAAGTTAGAAGAGAGCCATGGCCTTGCCATGAATTGTTGTGGAGTTTACAATGAGCCTAGGATGTTTATATAGGTGTTAGACCAACGTACCAGGCCCATAAACTCATCCAGGTGCTCAAAAATGAACCACGACAGCTTCTGGGGCGAATTTCCCGCTTCTGGACCAAAATTCCCACTCCAGGTCGACCTCCCCCCTGGGAAGTCGACCCTATGGTCGACCTGGTCATTTCTTTTTCTGTTCTGGGCTGGGCTATTTTCTGATTTTTCGCTGAAACTTCGGGAGGTCATAACTCCTTCATACGGACTCCGAATTTCGAAAACTCGGACTCTATTTCATGTAAAATTTCGAGAGGAACGCAATACTGATGTCCATTTTACTTAATTCCTGATATTTAAATTAAATATCCTTATTTTACTATCTTCTCCGTTACACACACTATTATCGAATTAATTTTTCTTCTCTTCCATGTATTAATTAATTCTCATTATACATCACCATTATTTACCTATATAAGCATATTTTCATAAATTTTATTTCATTTTTAATTATATTAAAAATGCGGGGTGTTACAGCTGTGGACCAATAGATAGCCTAGTAGGGTGTCTGCTGACGTGGCACAGTAGGGTTGGGGTGGCGGCGCAGCCTACGTGGCTGTGGTTGGTGGTGAAAGGAGAAGGAATGAAGAGGGAAGTCATTAATTAGGTTTTAGAAGTTTTAAGGGTGTCTTGGAAAATGGAAGAATACTTAAGCTAATTAAACCACACCAAACCCTATATCAAGTCACATAGGCACCAACCAACCATGGAGAGAATGCCAAGTGGAGGGGAGAGGAGCTCATTTGTCTAATTTTAATTGGTTGGTTACTATTCACGATTTGACTTATTTTGACAATGTATTAATTTTACATTGCAAACTTTCTTCTAGTCTCACGGCCACACATTAACTCCAAAAATTATGAATTTTGGAACCTCTCTATATTTTGGGATTACTGTTCCAATGAACTTATCTGCGTTGAATTTGGAGACGGTTTAAAATTGGCCTTATTTTCAGCTTAAACTGAAAATTGACTAAATTTTCAGCTTACGATTATTTACCGTTCTCTCACATACGAACTCCGTTTGACTTGAGAATTATAATCCTGACATACATCGACATTACGGATCCATCAAAAGTGGTTTCGTTGAATTCCAAGGTTGTTAGAAAAATGGTCATTTTATCAACGATCGGTATAATCCTGAAATATCGATATTCAAATTTAGTACATATAAATCAATTTAATAATTTTGCTAAGCTTGTTTAAGTCAAATAAAATATAAAAACTAATTTTAAAATTATTGCAAAATGTTATTTAGCAAAAATAACAAATTTATATTCAAAATTCATTAAAATAGCTTAAATTAAAATTTTAATTGGTTTTGAAACTCCGGGTTGTTACACAAAGGTTGAACGCTTCATTTAGATATCAATTAAAGAACGCTGCTCGAAAATTGGAACGTTAGATAATTTAATGAACGGTTCAAATAGATACAAGGTAATATAAATGAAGAGTCACATATGGAAAGTCACGAATGTTTTGAATGGATATTTGGACAAATGAACGTTTAAATTTGAAAATAACGAACAATTTTATAAATATAGAAAGTGAACAGAATAATGAAATTAACAAACTGGAAGAAAAGTTTTGAAATACTGAATGAAAATTGAATGATGTTTGTAAGAACAACGATCATACAAACAACTAGTTTATAAGAGAAATATCTCAAAGTTAAATCAAAGATATAATTATATTAATATCGAAAACAAATTATATAATAATACAACATTAAATATTTAAATTAAAATTTGTAAATGAATTCAAATTCAAATAATAACTCATTAAAAATTTATCCAATATAAAAGATTTTGAAAGCATATATAGATTTGTATTATTAAATTATATTCATATCAAATACAAAAATCATTTGCAATATAAAATCCAAAATAAATTTAGTTTGAATATCAATATCAAAATAGTTATCATATAAAATCCATAAAAAATGAAATTAAAACGAATAAAATAAAGTAAAATAAAATTTTTAGTTAAACAATTAAATAAAAATGCATTTATAATTCCAGTCGTTACGATCTCCCTCACTCAAACCTTTTTGTCCCCAAAAAGCAATGAGGTGGGAAATATTAATTAAATAATTTAATATTTATTTAACCCAATGGTTCATATCTATTCTCATACCTATATATATATATATATAAAAATAAATCAAAAGTTATAACATTTTCATACATTTCAAAATAGTTTTAAGTATTCACTTGACGTATTGATTAGCAATATATATCCATCCCACTTTCGAAACCTGAAAATAAATATTGATGATGCTACGGTCATCACCAGTGTGACTCTATATCTATATAGTACATATAAGATTTAACAAATACGTTGATCAGATGTATACTCAAATCATAAATATTCGATATGCTAACTTTAACGTGTGGTAAGTGCTTAAAACATCTTTTCTATATTTAAACAGAATATATATCAAAATTTCCAAATCATATATTATAAATAATATATTTCAAATCAATAAAATTTAAAGTAGGGACATTTTATATATCTCTCCCCAACTCATTTTATTTATTAAAAATTCAACATCAATCCTTAATAAATAACATTATCATTACATCAAATACATAACAATATTTATTATATATTATTTTCAAATTCATATTATCTATATTTAAACTTATAAAACTTGTTTAATCCCATAAGTTTAACACATATATCCATCACAAATAAAAATCTTTATAAACCTATTTAAATTTATAAATCCCTATATATGCATATATTAAAAACTCTACCATTATAGATTTCAACCAAGATAAAATCATTTTCTAACAAAATCTATATCTTTAAATATATGGTTTATAAAAATATAAACATCAAATCCTTTCAAAATATTGGTATTACGAAAGCAAAATATTATTTACAAACATACATCTACCACAATTATAAATATCAATATTTCAATATTGCTTCAAGAAAATCTTATATTATAATATTTTTCAAAACAACATTTAATAAGAATGGACTCACACATATACCCTCCTTCTGCTTCTTACCTTATTATGGACAAGGATAAGTTATAGAATTCGAGTTACAAGCTGAACGAACGAAAGAACCAAATAGAAGAGGATCTACGAAGGAAGATGATTCAAATGGAAAGGAAATTTCAGAAAAGAATCAAATATTAAACAAAAATTTATATCTAAAAATATTTTCTTTAAACCCATTTTAAAAACTATTTATACTTTAAAAAACACACTCTTTCTCAAGAAGGATTCTGCGACGGATTCTACTCATTCTAGGGTATCACCACCCTATCTCTAATGAGCTTTTACCCCATAGGCTAAAGCTTTGATAAACCAAAGCTATGATACTAACTGCAACGACCCACAATTTGGACCGTGCCGAATCGACAAAACATGTCAACTCGAACCGTCCAAAACAACAAATTGTTATGAGCTTCTAGGGTCAATAGAATAAATCATGGAATCACATATCCCAGACATAGATACAGAGCAATATAATATCTCGAAGTGGAAAATACAAAATACAATAGTAGTTCATGAAGCTACTAAATAAAATTTTCCAACAGAGTTTACGTAAAAAAACAACGGAAGTCTAATACAACGATTCAGATACAAAAATAAATAATAACGGTATGAACATAGTTAAACACCCCACCTCCGTTAAGGTCACTCACAAAGGGAATGCCTTAACTTTGGTGGAGCATTATAGGTAAAAGACATAGATAATTTACAAGATAGACATATATAAGCAGCGGAAAAACTAAATTTATTTCATACATGGTTCATAACAAAAACATTACAGCAAACTGTCTCAAAACAACTTCCAAGTCATTACATCAAAATCTCTGTCTTGATTATAACATAAGAAGCATAAAAAAAATAAAACTGCATAAATCCCCAAGTAGTAGTGTGTCCTAAGCCATAGCCAAAGAGAAGAGGTTCCAAGCTATACATCAAGAGTCTTCAAGCTTGGAAAGATGAACGGTCCAAATTTAAGCTAAGCTATTCCCTCCCTGGTTACCTGAGGGGGGACAGAAGAAAAGAGAGCAAAAGAAAAATGGGTCAGACATAAGTCTGGTAAGTCCAGTGATTATTCAGCATGTAAACTGGTAAGAGAACCATGACTTGAATAAGCTGGACGCAGGACAATAACAAGGAAATAAGGTAACATAGGATAAGGTAAGATAAACTAATCATACTATCGCACTCATATCCATATTCTCTGCACCTACTAGATATTTCAACCACCATGATTAGTTCAAACCCAGTGATCCCTTTTTATCGATCGGCTCCTACTCGCACGCATTTACTACTTGTGTCATATGACCCCGCTCGACTGTAGATACTTGTGCTGGTCCCACCATGGGGTGTATCAAATCCTATGGTGGCAATCCGACATGATTCAAGATGCACAGTGTATAACTACTGATGCCCAGTGCCTGCTTTTTCCACTCCGGAGTACGTGCACGCCCGTACTCCGTCGGAACCTACACTGATGCACCAACCACCGTTGTTTTGACTGCTTATAATCAGCCCAGTAATCGTGCCCCACCCTGCCTATTTCAGGGTACCATGATACATCTATGTGGGTTACTGCTGAAATGGGTCACCGTTACTAGGTTTTCTAATCAACATGTTAAGTTGGTTAAGTGTCCAAGTTAACCTAACCCCACCCATCAGTTTAGTTAACATGTTGTATTGGTTAAGTGTTTCCTTAATTAACTTAACCCTACCATTCCTGACTTAGCTTTAATTCATTCATTAAAGCACCAACCACTCACATTAGACATGTATTGTTGAGGTCACTGGATGTGCCGGTCGGGTCCGGGCAATTTTACACCGCAACCCAGTCTAACCTCGGGTTCTTTTGGGCTTAATGCACTAACCTCCCACATTAGATATATATTGTTACGGTTGCTAGATGTGCCGGGCGGTTCCGGGTAGTCTTACACCATAACTCAATCTAACCTCGAGTTAGGCATATTCGTCTTTTCTAAATTTACATATTTACCTCAAGTCAAGCCCCACTTTCTTTTTTTAATCAAGTTCATAATTTTGGGTATAAAAATTTATACCACTTTATGCCGTAAAACATTTACATGTTTATGAGCCAAATATGCCAATTATGTGTAATTTCAAGTTTTTCCCCAACGTTACCCCCGTTATACGTTCGCATAAATCACATAAAATGTTAGGTTCAATACATAACCTAACTTATACACAAAAGGGGAAAAAGAGGAACATGTAATAATTCCAACATCATAAAAATATGGATCTAACTACACGTGTGTCATATGGATTTGGCATAGAACGATATACATTTAATTATGAACTTGCAAATTTAGATCTACTCAACATAAATCATGAAATAGGGGTTTTACATAGAACTACATAAAGTTAAAGTAAGGCATGTAGTTGTGAACTTGCAAATTAGTTGGATCAAATTTAACATGAACCTTATCAGATTAGCATGTAATTTTGGTCATATATGCGAACATGGTTGAACTTGCATAAACATAGCAAAATTCCCAAATTGTCATACAACATATAGTTGTCATTACCAAACCATACAACTTGAAATGTCATCGCCAAATTATACAACATGGTATGTCATCGCCAATTTACACAACATGATATGCCATTACCAAATTATACAACATAATATATCATTGCCACTTTATTATGTCATCGCCAAAGTATACAACATAATATGTCATCGCTAAATTACACAACATATATGTCATTGCCAAATTATACAACATATGGATTCATTTGCATGCATTTAACATTTATCATCAAATTACATACAACATGGTCACAAACTTAACATGATAAGATTCATAGTCTAAATCAATTCAGTTTTAACAGAAAAGGATAGGCATAAATTTGCATTAGGCGTTGTTCTACATCCAGTTATTTAGTCACGATTCTAATATTATTTAGGTATAAATGATAACTGGACTTACAAAAAGGAGACTAGTCTTGTGTTTTGGGATCTGTATTCGGAATTTGAATAGCTCTCCTTTGTTGTAGACGTTGAATTCTCTTAGTTGAATTAGATTTGATTTGTAATTCCGAACTTGCTTTCTAGTTGAAGGAGAATGGCGGCTACTCTTGGTTGAGTTCTGACAGCATGACGGTCTTAGGAATACTTTTGTGTGGCTTAGAGTTTAGATTTAGGTTGCTTATATAGAAGTTTGATTTAATAGGAGCCATCATATCAACCCAGGGCAAATCAAAGCCATTTAAACCTAAGAGAACCAACCAGAACTTGCCACACAAGTCCTAATGGCACAGCAAATCGTCACACAAAGAAACACGTTAGTTTTCAGATCTGGCCCAAGAGGGAGGTCGACCCCCTGGTTGACCCCTAGGTCAACCCCTGGTCGACCTCCTGGTCGACCTGGCCTTGGGCGGGAAAATTCCCGCCCATCCCTCTTTTGCTTCTGATTTCGAAATTTGAAATTTTGAACTTTAATCTGAGTTGTTTATTTAAATTCTTGAATCTTCCGAAAGTCATAACTCCTTCATACGGAGTATGATTTACGCAAATTAGACTTTGTCTCAAGCAAAATTTCGAGCCGAACGCAATGGCGTAACCCGTTCCCCTTAATTCTCACATTTGTAATTAATTATTCTTTAATTCATTATTTTAATGTTTATACAAAATACGAGGTGTTATACATAGACGACAAGAATAGCTAAAACTGGATCAACTGATCAATAGGTAAATACAAGTAAGCAAAACCCGATATAAGCTCCAACTCCAAGGGTGAATCCCGAAAACTGTAATACTCAATCTGACCCGAGCAATAATGCAAAACAAAACAACTAGAATCAGAACTAACATTCTCATGGAAGTAAGTCAACTCAAATGAAATGTTCGATTAAATGTATTCAATAACTCAAAGGATGTTTAGGATCACCATCCTCTAAGTATTCATCAAACTAATACTATATAGTATAATACGCTATATTCAATAGTGTTTATCAGTAAAGTAAATATCAAAATAGTGTAAGCGAGATTACCATTATTACCCTTACACTGTTTATATATTCCCATAGTATATACAGAACGGTAATTCCTTCGTAAACTAGAGGGCTATCAGAGGGCTGTAACACCCCACCTTCGCCAATGTCACTCTTGCAAGCACACTAGCTTTGGAGGGGCGTTAAACAAGGTAAACATGCATGCAGATATCACAAGACAGAACATATAAGTAAAAAAACAGAGTAAATAAAGCAGCGGGTAAGAACTAACATTTCAAAACCATAGTCAAGTTACATCAAAGTACTTGGTCATTATTTTCCCACAAAACAAAGTCTAGAAACATAAACTGAAAACTGGAAGAAAAATCATAAAGTAACTATCCCCAAAGTAGAATAAAGCCATAGCAAGCTCAAGTCCAAACCGTACATGAGCTATCCAGAAAAGCAGCTAAAGATCCAAGCTAGGTGCTAGTGTTTCCACCCTGAAAACCTTGGGGGGGGAAACGAAAGAAAAGAGGCGAAAGAAAATGGGTCAGTCAAAAGACTGGTAAGTCCTACCTACTATTAGTATAAAAACTAATAAAGTTAACTGGGCATGTAAAACATAGATGAAACATAGGATGATAACTGGCATGGTGAAAAGTTAACGAGATAGATCAAGTGTGGCATCGCATATACAAGGTTAAGTTGCACCAAGTGTGTATTAGTATTCCAATCCATGTCAAGTATAAACAAGAAATGATCCCTTGGCCCAAAGTTGGCCCAACATCATGAGGTGACCTAAATCAAGGTCCAACTACTCGGTCTAGTCGATCGGCTCCCTATAAGTCTAACTCGTCGTGTATCGGTGTCATACGGCTTAATCATGGAATGTAGTTAACTGTGCAAGGTCCACCCTAGGGTGTATCCAGCCCTAGGGTGTAAACCACAGACACAATTCAAGCACGCACAGTCTAAACCTACTGGTGCCCATGTTCAACTCCGGACTTAATGTGCACGACCATGGTCCGCCTGAACAACCGGTGCACCATTCAGCCGTCTCTTTTGGTCTCTTACAATCAGTCCAGTAATCGTGCCCCACCCTAGCCTAATCCAGGGTATCCAGATACTCCCAAGTGGGTTACTGCTGAAAAGGACCACGTAACTAGGATTTCAAGCGGGTTAAGTGTGGTTAACCCTATCCTAACCATGTATTGAGTTGGTCAAGTGTATCCAAGCAGTTCATGACTTAACCCTATCAATACATCATGTTTAATTGGTTAAGTATTCAAGTAGTCCATGACTTAACCCAACCAACCCATCGTGTTTAATTGGTTAAGTATTCAAGCGGTCCATGACTTAACCCTATCATGTGTAATTAATTTAATGCACCCAACCTCTCACATTAGACCTTGTTGTGGTTACTAGTTAAGCCGGGCGGGTCCGGGTAGCTTTACACCACAACTTAGTCTAACCTCGGGTTTCAAGTGCGACATGACCAAATACTCACATTGGGTCCTATTGCTTGTAGCCACTAGTTAAGTCGGTCGGTTCCGGGTAGATTTATGCTACAAACTCAACCCAACCTCGAGTTGGCCATTCTCATGTTTTCTAGAAGTCATGTCCAAGTTCATGTTCATGTTCCAAGCATAATCACATGTCATATTTCGTGTCATTTTTCAAGTCATGATTTTATGTCATTTTAGTTTACCCATAACGTAACCCCATCGCATGTAAGTTCGCATAAACACAAATAGATCTCAAAGAGGGAACTTTAGAAGCACGACATAATTAATAAGGTTTGGCCACAAGTTAAACATGGTGGCATATGAGGCAAATGTGTTCATAAACTTGCATATTACATTATAAGCCTCAAAACATGCATGATATCAAACTTTAGCAAAATAGGTGAAACATGGCCATAAATGACATAGGATGATAGCTAGTGATTCGCATATAACATCATATGCAAGATAACATAAGGGTTATGAGAGTTTCTATGTTGCTTTATGCAACATTTCAAATCAAAGCTCATAGCTTTCTATGCACAAAGTCAAGGTGATCGATTTACAAACATGCATAGAATAAATCTATGCATAACATGATAGAATCAAAGCACAAATCATACTTAGGCCCGAACTCAAACTTGCAACATGTCATATTTAACTTCATAGTTAGAATCTAAGAGTAGAATAGGGCTTACAATGCTATGAAGACCTATAAAATAAAATAAGATTGAGACGAAGCCACTAGCAACTCTAAAAACCCCCAAATAATATAAGCTCCACGTTGTCTTGAGAAACAAGAAGCTCCTTTGATTTGTATGAAGAAAGATCCTTGTTTTGATGAAGAAAGATTGAACTTTGGCCTTGAATCAAACTTAGAAACTCTCAAACAAGCTTAGGAACTCTCATATGAATGAAGATGGAGACTATGACAAGAGGGTGGAGGCCATGATTAAACATTTTGGCATAATCTAGTTGTAGGATTGATTTATGATGGTTTAGGCTAGGTATTAGGGTCCTTTTATAGAAGTTTAGGTTAGTTTAGGCCATAGGATTAACCCTAATTCAGATCTGAGCCTTTAAAATCCGTCACAAGCCTCCAAACATGTCTTGAGGAACAAGTCAGGTGCACCCAGGCCAAACTGGCCGACCACCCAAGTCGACAGGGGTGTCGACTGGACAGTCGACACCACCTGGGGTGTGTCGACTCTCCAGTCGACTTGGGGGTGGCGGGAATTTTTCCCGCCTGTTCTGCTTGGCTGAATTTGAATTCTGAATTCAAATTTGAACTGTTTTTGAACTTGAAATTTTCTGAAAACTTTGACGGGCCATAACTTGGTCATACGGACTCCGATTTTCGAAAACTCAGACTCTATTTCGCGTATTTTTCCGAGACGAACGCAATGGCACAGCCCGTTTCCCTTGATTTAATTCTGCCTTGGTTTATGTTATAACATGTTATTTAAAAATACGGGTTGTTACATTCTCCCCTCCTTAAAGGATTTCGTCCCCGAAATCTTCAAGTTAGGAAGAATGTATCCTACCATCCATCATCCATCTACTCAAAACATCATCCACGAGCAGTCATTGTCCTTAAAGGATTCTAAATGTTGTATGAACATATGCAAAGGTGTGTGTATATGTACTTATCTAATGCGAAAATCAGGCGGTTACTGATTCAGTAAACCTCCTTAATGCAAAGTATGTTAGTGAAATGAGTCCATATGTATGCAAATTCCTAACATAATTCATAATCTCTACATGAGTGCACATAACATTCATCCATATGCAACATCCACGTGATAGCATAACAAGTTTCAGCCATGAATAAGTATAAGCACTTATGCATATGCAGTATGAAAGTGTGTGAGCCAATCTTTGTGCCTAATGTGTATCATGCATCCACGAGTATCCACTTGCAAACACTTGCAACCACTGGCAAACATCAAGCAAAACATGTTTCAAATACATGTTTCATCCAAAGGGTTTCTACCTAAGGTTCTCATGACAAGGTTAACGAGATAACAAGATAAACATGGATAGCAAAGGAAAGATATGCTAACTAGGAAAAGAGATTGAGAATGTACCCTCCAAAAAGGAATGGATAAAGCCCACGCATCTTCTCCTCGGTTTCCTAAGTCGCATCTTCATCGGCTTCACTCCACTGAACCTTTACTAACTTGACTTCTCGATTCCTCAGTTTCTTGATCTCCGTTCCCAAGATACGAATCGAAGCTCGCCTCAAGGTTGCCTCTTTCTCTACCTCCATGTCTTCAAGAATACTTGGTTCAACCACTTCGGCGGATCTGTGCAAACACTTCCGGAGATGCGAGACATGAAAGACGTTATGCACTCCGGCCAGCTTCTCGGGCAATTCCACTCTATATGCCATTTGCCCAATTCTCTCAATGATAGGGAAGGGCCCTACGAACCTCGGTGCCAACTTCCCAACTGCTACGAATCGAACTACATGACGCAAAGGAGAAACCTTCACAAAGACCATATCTCCCACTTCAAACTCTAAGTCCGTCCTTCGCTTGTCTGCATAGGATTTGTGTCCGTCTTGGGCCGTCTTCATCCGTCTTCTCACCAATTCAACTTTCTCGGATGTGTCCCGTATCATATCGGGCCCAAGTATAAGCTTATTCGTCGTCTCCCACCAACATGTTGGTGACTTGCACGGCCTCCTATATAAAGCTTCGGATGGTGCCATCCCTATGCTTGATTGGTAGCTGTTATTATAAGCAAACTCCACTAGAGGAAGATGATCTTCCCAAGTACCACCAAAGTCAAGGATGCATAGCCTCAACAGATCTTCTAGTACCCTATTCACCCTTTCGGTCTGGCCATCTGTCTGTGGGTGATAGGCCGTACTTAGATTCAATCGCGTACCCATCGCTTCTTGCAAACTATTCCAAAATTGGCTAGTGAAGATTGGGTCACGATCACTGACTATGCTAGAAGGAACTCCATGCAATTGTACTATCTCTCGAAGATAAACATATGCTAGCCATGATGCGGTCCTCTTGCTCTTCACCGGAATAAAATGAGAACTTTCCGTAAGTCTATCAACTATGACCCATATCCCATAAAGCCCAAAAAGTTTGGTCAACTAAGTGGACACCTTCATCCTAACTATATGTCCAAGAAACCGAACCTCCTTTCTCCAAAAATGGCATTTAGAGAACTTGGCTTTCAACTGATGAGCTCTAAGCGTATCCATAACCTCCTTGAGGTGCATAGCATGTTCTTCCTCGTCCTTAGAGAAGACCAGAATATCATCCACGAAAACAACCACAAACTTGTTAAGGAACTCCCTGAATACCCTACTCATCAAATCAACAGTATGCGGGTGCATTAGTCAAACCGAACGGCATGACTAGCCATTCAAAGAATCCATCTGGAGTCCTAAACGCAGTCTTATCAATACTATCCTCAGCCACTCTAAGCTGATGGAATCCGGTGGCTAGATCGAGCTGAGAGAAAACAGTAGCACCAACCAGCTGGTCAAAGAGATCATTAATCCTCGGTAACGGGTGTCTATTCTTCATTGTCAGCTTGTTCAACTCACGATAATCAACACATAGACGAAGCGAACCATCCGCCTTAGTAGCGAATACCACCGGAGCACCCCATTCCGAAATGCTTCGCCTAATGAAATTTTTCTCAAGCAACTCCTTGATTTGCTTGCTAAGCTCTCTTCTTTCTCGCGGGGCCATGTGCCTAACAGGCAATGAAACTGGCTTGGCATTATCAACTAGATAAATACGGAAGTCTATCTCGCTTCTAGGGGGTAACCCCTTCACCTCATCAAAAACATCAGGATATTCTCGGACCACCCTCACAGATTGAAGGTTGTCAATAGACGAGTCAAGGGATTCAAGATAACATAACATGACGGGATCCAGAGGTTTACAAGAAATTTCTAGGATATTACTGAGGCGAGTCATGAGCCTCTCCACCCAATGCTCACAATCAGGAATGGCTCCATAACTGGACAACCAATCCATGCCCAAAATCAACCCGTATCCCGAAAACCCGAGAACATAAGCATTACACATGAATTCTACGCTCACGATAGAAATCTTCAAATCCACACAAATCACAGATAGATTGGCGAAACCCTCAATTGGATTTGAAACTCTAACGGGATCCTCAACTAGACTAGTACTTAGGTGCAAACTTTCAACAAGATCAGAAATAAAACTATGCGATGCGCCAGAATCAAATAAGGTGTGAACAGGGAAATCAGAAATGTAAACAAGTCTTTCTACAGAAATACTACCTCGGTCCTGAACTGGAACAGTGTTGAGAGCATGCACTTGCCCTCCAGAAGGTCCTGCACGCTGAGTCTGCCCTTGCCCTTGTCCTTGCTTCTTGGGGCAGTCTTTGCTAAAGTGTCCAGTCTCTCCACAATGGAAGCATTCGCCCAACTTCCTCTTCTTCTTCCTACAATCTTTGGCTATGTGCCCAACAATCCCACAGAAGTTGCACTTCCTTGTGTCCCTTGCCTTATTGTTGTTGGCCTTGTTACCCTTGTTGTTCTTGTTGTTCTTGTTGTTCTGGTTGCTCTAGTTGCCTCCCCACTTGGAGTCTGTCTTCTTGGTTTGAGTCTCATTAGGCTTGACTTCTTTCTTGCCATTCTTATCGTCTCCTTGAAGCAATGCCATGTCCACTAGGCTTTCAAAAGTGGCCCCCATGGGTATATGAGACATGGCTAAACCTTGTAATGGCTCATTCAACCCTCGTGCAAAGCGTAAAGCCTTCTTCTGGGGTGTATTAACCATGTCCAAACCGAATCGAGCAAGCTGGTTAAACTTATTCACATACTCCCTCACTGTCATGTCCTCTTGCTTCAAAGATATAAACTTCTCCAATTGCAGATTCGCCTCAGCAGATGATAGAAACTTAAGCCCAAACCTCGTCCTAAAGTCGGCCCAAGTCTCTATAGGCCTAGTAGCGTTGGTGACCTCCCACCAATAAGCAGCTTCCTCTTTCAATAGCCATACTGCCAACAGAACTTTTCTATGGTCTTCCACATCAAAGATGGCGAAGAGATCTTCAGTTTCTTTCAACCAATTTCGCGCCTCAACAAAAGTCTCCATCCCAATAAAATTCTTGCCACCCATCGCCTTAAAGTCTTTGCAAACCTTTGCGAAATCTGCTTGTGGATGCTGAGGAGGAGGAGGAGGTACCTCAGTTACGGTGGGAGTGTTTGCTGGGCCCACATCGTTGGCCCTAGCTTCCAAGTACCTCCGGAACCATCCGGGAATGGTTACTCCCTCGGGAAGGTTAAGATCGGCCATGCTGAAAAAAGGGAAAAGATAGATTTAAAACGAGGAAACAAAGGATAGTGCTAATGGCTTTTGGGGAATAGCCTTTTAAAATAAACTAGACTTTTCTTGGAAAATACTTAATTGGGTTTGAAAATAGTTTTCCAAAAGTGTAAGTTTTAAAAACCCTTTCGCTCAAATCTTGTAAACCTTATGCTCTGATACCAGATGTAACACCCCACCTCCTCCAATGTCACTCTTGCAAGCACACTAGCTTTGGAGGGGCGTTAAACAAGGTAAACATGCATGCAGATATCACAAGACAGAACATATAAGTAAAAAAAACAGAGTAAATAAAGCAGCGGGTAAGAACTAACATTTCAAAACCATAGTCAAGTTATATCAAAGTACTTGGTCATTATTTTCCCACAAAACAAAGTCTAGAAACATAAAATGAAAACTGGAAGAAAAATCATAAAGTAACTATCCCCAAAGTAGAATAAATCCATAGCAAGCTCAAGTCCAAACCGTACATGAGCTATCCAGAAAAGCAGCTAAAGATCCAAGCTAGGTGCTAGTGTTTCCACCCTGAAAACCTGGGGGGGGGAACGAAAGAAAAGAGCCGAAAGAAAATGGGTCAGTCAAAAGACTGGTAAGTCCTACCTACTATTAGTATAAAAACTAATAAAGTTAACTGGGCATGTAAAACATAGATGAAACATAGGATGATAACTGGCATGGTGAAAAGTTAACGAGATAGATCAAGTGTGGCATCGCATATACAAGGTTAAGTTGCACCAAGTGTGTATTAGTATTCCAATCCATGTCAAGTATAAACAAGAAATGATCCCTTGGCCCAAAGTTGGCCCAACATCATGAGGTGACCTAAATCAAGGTCCAACTACTCGGTCTAGTCGATCGGCTCCCTATAAGTCTAACTCGTCGTGTATCGGTGTCATACGGCTTAATCATGGAATGTAGTTAACTGTGCAAGGTCCACCCTAGGGTGTATCCAGCCCTAGGGTGTAAACCACAGACATAATTCAAGCATGCACAGTCTAAACCTACTGGTGCCCATGTTCAACTCCGGACTTAATGTGCACGACCATGGTCCGCCTGAACAACCGGTGCACCATTCAGCCGTCTCTTTTGGTCTCTTACAATCAGTCCAGTAATCGTGCCCCACCCTAGCCTAGTCCAGGGTATCCAGATACTCCCAAGTGGGTTACTGCTGAAAAGGACCATGTAAGTAGGATTTCAAGCGGGTTAAGTGTGGTTAACCCTATCCTAACCATGTATTGAGTTGGTCAAGTGTATCCAAGCAGTTCATGACTTAACCCTATCAATACATCGTGTTTAATTGGTTAAGTATTCAAGTAGTCCATGACTTAACCCTACCAACCCATCGTGTTTAATTGGTTAAGTATTCAAGCGGTCCATGACTTAACCCTATCATGTGGCATTAATTAATTTAATGCACCCAACCTCTCACATTAGACCTTGTTGTGGTTACTAGTTAAGCCGGGCGGGTCCGGGTAGCTTTACACCACAACTTAGTCTAACCTCGGGTTTCAAGTGCGACATGACCAACTACTCACATTGGGTCCTATTGCTTGTAGCCACTAGTTAAGCCGGTCGGTTCCGGGTAGATTTATGCTACAAACTCAACCCAACCTCGAGTTGGCCATTCTCATGTTGTCTAGAAGTCATGTCCAAGTTCATGTTCATGTTCCAAGCATAATCACATGTCATATTTCGTGTCACTTTTCAATTCATGATTTTATGTCATTTTAGTTTACCCATAACGTAACCCCATCGCATGTAAGTTCGCATAAACGCAAATAGATCTCAAAGAGGGAACTTTAGAAGCATGACATAATTAATAAGGTTTGGCCACAAGTTAAACATGGTGGCATATGAGGCAAATGTGTTCATAAACTTGCATATTACATTATAAGCCTCAAAACATGCATGATATCAAACTTTAGCAAAATAGGTGAAACATGGTCATAAATGACATAGGATGATAGCTAGTGATTCGCATATAACATCATATGCAAGATAACATAAGGGTTATGAGAGTTTCTATGTTGCTTTATGCAACATTTCAAATCAAAGCTCATAGCTTTCTATGCACAAAGTCAAGGTGATGGCTTTACAAACATGCATAGAATAAATCTATGCATAACATGATAGAATCAAAGCACAAATCATACTTAGGCCCAAACTCAAACTTGCAATATGTCATATTTAACTTCATAGTTAGAATCTAAGAGTAGAATAGGGCTTACAATGCTATGAAGACCTATAAAATAAAATAAGATTGAGACGAAGCCACTAGCAACTCTAAAAACCCCCCAAATAATATAAGCTCCACGTTGTCTTGAGAAACAAGAAGCTCCTTTGATTTGTATGAAGAAAGATCCTTGTTTTGATGAAGAAAGATTGAACTTTGGCCTTGAATCAAACTTAGAAACTCTCAAACAAGCTTAGGAACTCTCATATGAATGAAGATGGAGACTATGACAAGAGGGTGGAGGCCATGATTAAACATTTTGGCATAATCTAGTTGTAGGATTGATTTATGATGGTTTAGGCTAGGTATTAGGGTCCTTTTATAGAAGTTTAGGTTAGTTTAGGCCATAGGATTAACCCTAATTCAGATCTGAGCCTTTAAAATCCGTCATAAGCCTCCAAACATGTCTTGAGGAACAAGTCAGGTGCACCCAGGCCAAACTGGCCGGCCACCCAAGTCGACAGGGGTGTCGACTGGGCAGTCGACACCACCTGGGGTGTGTCGACTCCCAAGTCGACTCCCCAGTCGACTGGGGGGTGGCGGGAATTTTTCCCGCCTGTTCTGCTTGGCTGAATTTGAATTCTGAATTCAAATTTGAACTGCTTTTGAACTTGAAATTTTCTGAAAACTTTGACGGGCCATAACTTGGTCATACGGACTCCGATTTTCGAAAACTCGGACTCTATTTCGCGTATTTTTCCAAGACGAACGTAATGGCATAGCCCGTTTCCCTTGATTTAATTTTTCCTTGGTTTATGTTATAACATGTTATTTAAAAATATGGGTTGTTACAAGGGCACTTCGTATAAAATAGTACAAAACAATTGTAGTGGGCTTGTATATGGCATGTGACAAGGAACGCAAGGAATGCCGGGGTGGATTCACCGTATGCAGATCCGGACTGGTGGTAACGCGTAACAGCAACTACCGCACACCTCGAGACACACTTCCAAAATCAAAAGGGCCCTAATCGAATCACAAAAGTAATAAAATAAGAAGTGTGCTTGATAGGAGGAATGACCTTAATTGGTCTCAGCGTAGCTCATATTTTAGTCACTTCAAGATAACTCAAGGTAGTCATGGTATCATAATTAATATGAAATAGAAAATAGAGTCGTTTGCCAAACCATCTTACTTCATTCTGGATCTCCAACGCGTACACAGTTGTAAAAGTGGTTTTTGAAATTGGCAGAGAGTACGACAATAGCCGATCCCGGTCTCTTTAACAACCAATTGTTTATATTTTTCACACCATGGTTATTAATCTATAATCACTTTATAAAATCGGTTACACAAATTCTTAGATTCAAATTTGATACCAAAATTGAATATCTACTTCGATTATATAAAGTTTTGAAAACAACTCACTTAAATCGCTTAAATCAAATCAAATGAGAAACCATAATGAAAAGATCTCAAAATATTGCATAACTAATACTATACTATTTAACTTTGATTTTATATAAATTTCCGAAAATATTCGTATAACGACTTTCAACCCAAATCCAAATTCGACTTATATTCGAATCATAACTTAAAGATCTCAAATGCCATTTAAGTCAAAACTAAAATATTTATCTTCTAGAATATTTAGTTTGATTTATTCTCATCAAAAACTCAAGTTCAAACAATTCAAATGTTTCAATTTCACCTATATAAAAATCCCTTTTAGTCGATTCATATAAGTCCAACATTTTGGTTCAAATTCAAAATATACAATTCAAGGT
This sequence comes from Allium sativum, assembly GCA_030737875.1. Taxonomy (NCBI): domain Eukaryota; kingdom Viridiplantae; phylum Streptophyta; class Magnoliopsida; order Asparagales; family Amaryllidaceae; genus Allium; species Allium sativum. Next base: position 969,849,054 of record CM060915.1, on the reverse strand, counting down.
AAAACTTAAACTTCAACTTAAACAAATCATATCATGTTTCATAATTCAAGTCATACAATTCTAAATCATTATTTCTAAATTCAAACAATTCGTATAATCCAGTTTACCTTTATAAGAATTTGCTTAAGTTGATTCAAAAATTCAGTCACTTAAGTTCAAATTCAGTTTATATGACTCGAATTAAATCATTTATTCCAATTCCAACAAATCATATCATATTTTAACTCAAGTCGTACAATTCAAATACATTACTTATAAATTCGAATCAAAACCTTATATTTCAATTCAAAAAGTTCATACAATTTTAAAACCATTCTTATAAATTTGATTTTTCAAATTTCTTAATTCAAACCAAAAGATTTATAAAATTAATTCCATATACAAAATTTAAATATACAAACTCACATTCAGTCATTTTAAAATTGAATTCATTTCATATCGATTATAAATTCAAATAAAAATCAATTTACGCAATTCACGTTCATTTTTTATAAAAGTTCATAATTTAACCAATTCTAATTCGCCTCCAATAAAAGTTCGTATGAATTCAAATTCAAATTCATATCTACATATGAGTTCAATCGTTAAATCAAATATCTTATTTAAATTCAAATCTTTAAACCTCGAATTTAAATTGCGAAGATCTTAACTTATCCACCTTTTAGTTTATTATTAAAGTTTCATAATATATATAAAAAAAAATTAACTTTGTAATCAGATATATATATATATATATATATAAGTTTATAAAATTGTAAAATTAATTAGAAAATAGATTATAAACATATACAAGTTTAAAATATTATAGAAATAGGTTTAAAAGAATTATTCATAATATAAAAGGTTTTAAAATACTTATATAATTAAATTATATAGTTTTAAAAAAATAGAATTATAAGTAAAATCTTAAAAAAGTATTTAAATCTATATTTACTCACGAAAATCATTTTAAAACATATGATTTAAAATTTATGAAATTTAAGTTTAAAGTGTTTAAAATATAAATATAAAATCGTAAGTTATTATTTTAAAATTAAATTTTCAAAATCGCCTTACTTTCAAATCATGACCGACGGTGTCCGTATATAGTTTTCTACCCTATGGTCAAGTGATACAGATATTTATCATTTCAATCTGCAACTTATAAATTTTACGGGTATATATCTTTTCAACCCACAATCCCAAATTCAGTAAAAATCATTCAGGTCTATCATCTTAACCCATAACGATTTTTCCCTAATCTAATATCCGTTCAAGTATGTATCATTTCAACCCATAGTGATTTTCTAAAAAAACTAGAGAAATCAATAACATATATCAATCATCACATAGCATCAATATCATCAAATGACAAATCATATACCATCAGTGCACCTACGTGTCATATACATATCGTGTCATACATGGAAGGTGTATACATATCAAATAAAACCATTTCTACTAGAAATCCTATACATTTCACAATAGTTCATATGTGTTGAATTTAACAATCATGAAACAATGTAGGTCAAGTGAGAGATAAACTCACCTTTCTTAGCACAGAAATGGAGACAACAAACGGATTGACACAGAATGAAACGACGACTTCCAGGCACGACTCAAAATAGATTCAACTATGATAACCACTCAATATATATATATATATATATATGTATATGTTATAAAAGGAGATTAGGAAATTTTGTCAATGGATCAATACGGATGTTGGGTTTGGGAACAGATCTTCGAACTCAAAAGCACACTCAATTCAAAAATAAACACAACGAATTAAAATTATATATATATATATATATACACACACACAGTAACTTCAATATATATATATATGTTAAATCGACACAACGCTAAACACATACACCACAGTAATATATAAAATATATATATCTACATAAAATTTTCAAGGCCATTAAATCTTTAAAACTCACACCAAAACTATTACAATATATATACACACACACACACGTATATAAACACACAACAAAATATATACATATATGTATTATAATTGACCCACTCACACAACTCAAAATACATACATACACAATCAAAACTCACTCACGCACATAAATACACACATAAATTATAACACAAATTATAGCACGCACTCATTTACGCAGCTCAATCCATACAAACACACTTATACACACACACACACACAAACACACGGATACATACGATCACACACACAAATTCACACAACACCACACCACAAAATACTCACACAACACATACACATGCACACAAACACCATCATACACAAAGATTGCAACACATGCATAAGGGGTTCGGCGGGGGAAAGGCATGGCAATGGGCGAACTGCAAGGGAGAAAGCGAGGGGGTTTGGCTTCAACGAGGTGGAGGGAAGCCTGAGGGTCGACTGGGTAGGTTCGCCTCTCAGGTCGCTGCCCGGGTCGGGAGAAGACTCGGTAGGGGGCTTGGGTTGTCGGAGCGGGGAGAAGTGTCCTCTTGTTGTTTCCCTTCGCAAATGGATATTTTTGTTGTTTGCCTATACATACCTAATGCCTGAATAAAATTTAAATCACTTTATTTTTCTTTTATTTTTTATTCTTAATTCCATCTTCTCCGATCATTTTTTTTTAATTTCAAGAATCCTTAACTATACTTTTGCCAAAATTCAATATAAATCAAACTTATCATCTCCAGTTTGATTCTCTTCCACTCTCTCTTAAATATCTCAGTGCCATTCAAAGTTATAAAAATATTTGTAATCAAAGATCGAAAGATCAAAGTCCTATCAAGTCTCTTTATAAAATTGTTACTGAAAAGATGTGGTTGTGGCCGTTTAAATCAAATGGGTGCGATTGTGGCCCGTAAATAAATTAGGTGTTCTTGCAGCCTGGTTAAATCAAGAGAGTTCCCTATACTCAGAAGCAGGATGGGTATACTCGTGGCCTTGAAATCAAGAGTTGTAATATCGACGTTTATTTGAAAATAAATCTACACAAGCAATTGTATGGGACTGGATGTAAGGGACTCCGAACTGGTATGAAATCCTAGTGTATTCTTTCCATTACTACTCTTACTTATTAATTGCATCTGTATTGGATTATGTGATTGTTTTATATTTGTGATTTGCATAATTTGATTCAGTTATATTCAAAAGGAAAAATTCATAATTTTTGTTAAATACTATTCACCCCCCTCTAGTGTCAAGTTAACCTCAAGATCTATAATCTGCATTCCTGATACACTGGCCGGGTGGAGGCAAAAAATGTTAGCACCAAAATTATCAAGGAGAAAGAAGGTGTCAGAACCAAGGTGAATGGGTGTCGAGACCAACAACCCTTCGACAGAGAATATATTTTTCCATTAACATATGCTCAGAACCAGAAACCATTAAGCGAAGAACTCTATTCAGTAGTAAAATCCCCTGTTGGTGGAACCCAAAGAGCACGATCTCTAAAATAATTACTTCAAGACATGAGGAAGGAAGCAGCAAGTTCCATCCCTCTAGGAAACCTCCAGTCGACATAACCCGAATGGCTTTATCACCAAAGTTAAAATCCTCAATCGTGTAAAGCTTAGTTTAGTACTCCTATCTGATTACCCGAAGGGGGCATACAAGAAAACCTAATCTTCCACCAATTAATCATTATAACCAATTTTCTAAGAACAAAGCAAGACGAAGCCATAAGAAGTACTGAAATATATTGCAAGCTCACTTCTTCAATACCTAATCAAGGCTCTGTTATCCGAAAGCACTCCTTCGGGGAAAGCTATAGCGACCCCATATCACTATTTTAAGAGACAGCAGGAGATGCCTTCATTCAACCTCCGCATTCACTTCCACGAAACAACAGGGACAAAGCTCATATTACGATAGGAGGGATCAACCTGCACTTATAAATACGACCCTAGGGGTCCAGAATCAAGATCCAATTTTCTCATTCTCAGTCTTGTACTTATAAATTTGAGTTGCAAACTCTAATTACTAAATCGATTTATAGGAAAAATCTATAACCATAGAAGTCATAAATAAAGAGTATTTCCCAAGCAACTAAGGCAACAAAGCCGTAGTTATTTGCTTATTACAATATTGTTATGTTTTAACTATGCAGGTTTCATATTTAATACATCTGACACCAAAACACCTTCTGGATGTTCACTAAAGGTCCAAATATCAGAATAAGTTAATAATATCTACTTTGATATTCGATCATCTGAAACCCCACAATATATAACCTACCAATGGTTGCCTGAGATAAATAAGCTTAGTTATGATCCAAGATCCCATTCCAACTATCTGATAGACCTTACGTCAGCCTTGTCGAAACTATATAAACCTTATAAACCCGAAACTAAAATATGGTTTCCTAAGTCGAGCTAAGTTAACAAAAGCTCAACGTCCCCTTTAGAAATACCGAAAGACATAATCTAGATTCACCAGAATAGCACTCGAGAGACCTACATGGACTCACAAGAATAGTAAGGATTCCATGTTACCATACCAAAGGCTAAAGGTCTGACCGAAAAATTCATAACAAAACTAATAGATTGCAAATCAAATTTCTTTCTGAAGGTTTTCCATCCCTTTCCATTCCACTATCTTATCAGTGTATCTTTTTTTCTTTAGGAACCTACTTTCAGAAGTCACCGGAAGCATCTAACCGAAACTTGGAGAATTCTGGGTGGAACGGTTGAGAGAGAAGCTTGGCTATGGATGGAGAAGAGTATCAGTGAGAGGTTGAGGTTCTATCTTCTTGGTATCTTTGTCTTTTGGTGAGACTGGTTTTGGAGTTGGGTGTTTTCAACACTTTATTAGCGGGTGGGGGCTTTGCCTGAACTCGTTGATGGAGTGCAATGGAGGGTGACTTTGCCGGAACTCACAGGGAAAGCATTCAATATTGGTGAAGGTATATATGGTGATAGTTGGAGCTATCGTTTACAAGTGATGGTATGGATACCATTAGACCATGGAGTTAGAGATAAGTGATTTTGCATCAAGGTGTAGTTTTAAATTTGGTGATGCTAAATCACAATAAATGGAAGGAAATATTTTTAAGGGGAGAAAGAGAAGATATTGGTTTTCCTTATTAAAGAAATTTGGGTAGATATTATTTTCCTTAATTAATGGGATCTGGGTAGATATTGCTTTCCCTAATTAATGAGATTTGGATAGACATTGCTTTCCCTAATTTGTGGGATTTGGGTATATATTTATTTCCATCTTTCGGTGACATAATTGATAAGATTTTTTTCTATATATATAAAACTTGGGTATGAAGCATTTGGTCTTATAAAAGGAGCCTAGATAAGAGAATGAAAGATATCCATTTTATCACCCAATCAAGTTTTAGGATCTCTAACCTAAATCTATTTTCTTCAGTTCTTATCTCCACCAAATAAAATTCTTAAGTGAATTGAGTAACCATTGTAATCAATCTCTTGTACTCTTCTATTGATATTAATAAAGTTAGCTTTCAAATTGGACGTACACTGACAAGACGTCGATGGAACCACTATAAATCCCTATGTGATTTAGTATATCGTTATTGCTTTATTATTTCCATTGTTTGGTGATTCTGATTAGCTTAGATTGGATTGAAATTATTTTGAGATACTGATTAGTTGTTTTTGCATGTTTACCACAATCACATCTTCCGCTGAGTTGGGGGTTTTGATTTGAACGGTCTTGAGTTGAAATTTATCAACACCAAAATAGTTAAACATATAATATTGATATCTAGGATTCATCCTCTGCTTTTACTTGTAAGGAAATGAAAACTAAAGACAATCAACACTTTTACCAGAATATGGAGCATATCTTCCAAGGGTGCACCAGTTCTTGGTAGAAAGTCGTCTTGTACTATTTTTAACAACTAGTCGGATATACGAAGTTCAAATAATACAATCCTTAATTGATAATCTTAGTTCACTTTGTTCCCCTTCTTTATCCACGTTGCTATATTTAAAAAGACAAGGAAAAAAATGCTGTACATCACAAGATTTATTAAGGTATTGCTTTGAGATTTGTTGTTGACATATCCATAAACACACCAAACAAACTCAAAATATCATATGTAGGATTTTTTTAGATTTGGCCACATTTAGAAAACTTATTATTGAAATAGCCTAATTTTAAAACTTATTACGGTCGTAGCCTGGTTTTAGTCACATCAGCCAAAACGGTTATTTATATTTGCTCCATTTCAAATGGAGCACACTGCAACATTTCAAATGGGGCAAAAAAATTGTATTTTGTGCGTCATCTCAAATGGAGCACATTGCGGCATTTGAAATGGAGAAAATAAAAATAACCGTTTTGGCTGATGTGACCAAAAACAGACTACGATCATAATAAGTTTTAAAACTAGGCTATTTCAGTAATAAATTTTTAAAAGATGGTCGAATCGAAAAAAAATCCTTATATGTATAATATTACAAACCATGAGTAAACCTATTTATATATGTATAATAATATCACATATGGTTATTGGTTAAATGATCAGTTAATTACTTGATCATAGATTTTCTTGTGTATAAGCTACAAAATATATTTCTGACTGGAGAAGAAATTAAGATGAATTGTGTGTAATTAACCACCTGAACCATTTCCAGCAGCTTTCATCATCTCCTTGAGCAATTTCTAACTCGCTTGGTTGAACGATTGCCTTCATTTTCATGTTTATAGCAGACAAAAATATTAAAGATAAAGATATATCTATTCTGCTAAAGCCGCTTAATAAATATATGATGCATTTTTATATTAGTGAGATTATGTGTAACTTAATAAAACTGACATCTCCTTCTGCAGGTCTAGCACGTTCCTACCGATTGCAGTTACAACCTACAAGTTTTGTGGGGATATCTATATTTATAGCAGTAGCTCATTAATTCTTTACTTTGAGTTGAACTGGCTTTTTAACTTATTTATTACTGTTATTAGTGACAATGAGGTATAAATAAAATTTAATTGAGTGTTATATAAATCTTCATTAGGTTGAACATTATTCTGCCTTCTATAACGACTAATGAGATTACAATAGTTTTACAAATATTTGATGATTCCTAGCTTGAACATGGCATCAGTTCATATAATTCAGAACGGAATTCCTGGGTCTCATTCTCACACCCCCATTTAGACTTCTGGCCACCTCTTTTTTAAGTCTCTCTACTCCTTTACATCATCTACATTATTCAATTTCTAATCGGCTACCACCTTTGCTTTTAAACTTCATCGTTCCAAAAAAAAAAATACGTCTTCTTCCTGAAATTTTCTCCATCGCTCTACAAGCTTGAAGATTACCCTAAATTATCAATGCAATGTCAAGCGTCCAATCAGCTGATAACACCATCGAATCGCTCTATAACAGTATTCAACTTTTTCCCTATTGTTTTACACCAACGAATCAGCGTGTTCTGCGAATCAAATACCCGATATCACATCGTTTAACAAAAAATAAATAAACATACTTCTGGTTTTACATGAATAATAGTGATTGTAAATTAAGTATAAACTACATACTTCATCAGTTGTAAAATGATCTGTCAAATCAACTTTTGTGTCTTCAACGACATTTGACCGATCATCTTGCGGCCTAATGTTATGATCCACATAGTTATTAAGTTTATCGTCAATTACATTATCTTCCTACAAAAATCAAACAAAAACAACTAAAATGAAATTTTTTGTAAATTTTGACATATAAATTGTTGTTGTATGAAGAAAACCCTAAAATTCAATAACTTAAAATGTCATTCTTTATTACAACGTTATCGAAATTAATGTCTTCCAAACTCGAAGTAGAGAGAAGGGTGAAAGAAAGCTCTTACAAAAATTAATACAAGACCCAAAAAAAAAAAAAAATCTATAACAACAGAATAGCATGATATACAAAACTAACATCTTTTTTGTCTCTATCTTCCATCCTCTACTCAGCCCAATTTTTTTTTTTTTTTTATGGTTTAGGGTTTGATATCTGAGAATTTACATTGTTTGAGAAGAGAAGAGAAGAGGCAGTACGACTGTTATTGACTGAGCGAAAAGAAATAAAGTAATGGTAGGAAGTAGGTCAAAAATAATACAATCTATTAATTTTTTAAAGGTGGCCAGTAGTCTAAATGGGGGTGTGAATAGCAGCACACTTCTTTTTATTTGGTACATCTATGCTAATGATAAAGTACAAACTCAATGCAACGAAGCCCCCCCCTCTCTGTAATCACAAGAATCTTCCATCAGGCTAAATATAATTAGTTTGCAGTCTGGGTCATCGCCATAGGAATCAATGTTTTTGAATATCAAATTAATCTCTTTTATGAAGCCATCCTTGTTTTCATTTTTATCGTCTTCCCTTTTAAAACTTAAAACCAAGGTTTTAAATCTTCGATATCGGTCGCGTTTCGTCTTGGGTATTTGAGAAAATCGAACTCTTACTGAGGAAGATCTCGGATGAGATGAATCTAACTCGGGGGTTAGTCTCGGATTTCTATCTCGGGTGTGAAAGTTCATATCGGGACAATCTCGGAGTACATGATATGTTAAAAAATAGTATTTTTACACAATTATTTTTATGGATGTTATTATAAAAATAGTAACTTAAACTTGAATTGCAATATCACTTTATTATTCATCATTAACTAAAGTTCATTCATACTTTAAATCGTAATATGATTAAAATTGAGATATACCACAAAATGCAAGGAGATTAGTGCTTACAACAAATGATTCATGAACATGAATTAGTGTTAGACATAAAACATAAAAAAGATCCGAAACACTAAAAAGTTCAACATAAGTAGAACATAAAATACATAGTTTCATGGGTAATATATATGTAAAAAAAAGAAAATTGTGAAAATCATGAGCATTATAGAACATATATGAACATACGATATGGTTATTTAACATGCAAAATGTTAAATAGCAGGAGATTATCGTGGCACGATTTGAGTTTTCTAATTATTGTTCTGGCTTAGGCGTGGATTTAAATTTTAATCAAAAAAACCAAGATTTCAAACGATATTCTCGTATCTCGTCTCGAACGATATATCATTCGATATTGTGAAATCTCGGGCGATATACTCGAAAGGAGATTTGCAGTGATATTTGTTGTTTCATTTCCGAAGGAGGCCAAAACGAGATTTCGGACGAGTTCTCGGCCTATATTTTCAAGATCTGAACAGTGCTTAAAACTCATTTGCAGAAAATAAGAAACTCCTAACAATAAACTAAGTTAAAATTGAATAAAATGTACTTATATTTTTTTGCACTAATTACTTTTTTTTATTTTTTTTCTAAGAAAATTGTTAATTTCATCACTGTCAACTTAAAGTCCGGAGAAGAAATTAATAAATCTCAAATTAGAGTAGTTAGCCGTGAATGTTGTCTTTAAGTATTATTTTTATTTCATTGGTTTCATCAGAAATGTATAGATTAGATCATATATCATTAATTACTGTGTTTTAATTTGATAGATCATAAAAAAAGGATCAAAAGTTGGAACTAAGAAGAAAGGTAAAGTTGTCTTAGATGTTCTTTACAACACAATGGTGTATTTTAGATTTTTTTTATGCATGAATAAAATTTGTCCTGAAAGTAATAAGGTCACAAGATATTCAATCAAACACAATAAAATGCCGGAAATACACAGCATTTATCAGCAAATATATTATTAATTATTATTTTTTCTTGGGGACAATGTTATGTACTATCACAGCGATAACAAAACTTATTTCCAACGAGTTCTTCGTAGCATCAGTGCGTTCACCAGCAAGTCGGTAGCGTGTGAACAATGAATTCAATACTTCACAGATGATTTCAAATCTTATCTGCACTCCCTCTACTTTTTCTTTTTTCTTTTTTATTTTTTTATTTTTTTTTAACATGGAAACAATGGAATTTATACTTCACAAATGATTTCAAATCCTATCTGTTGCTCTCTATATTTTTACAAAGAAACAATGAATTTGAACGGCATATCAATACACTATACTCACTATATTGGTAAGGAAAAATGAAGATAACCCATTAGTATGCACATTATTCAATCAGAGGTTCAGTTTCAGAAGTGCTTTGTCGAAGCACCATCCTACCCGATTCATCCTTATCAAATAAGCTATCAATCAGTTCATCCCAACTCACTCTCTGACTTCTAAGCTTTGTTACCAACTGAGATCCATCTAAGTTATAACTGGTGCTAGTTTCGCTGTGAGATGATTCATCAAAAGTCCCGTATTCTGGAACAGGGTTGAATGCGTGTGGCACGGCTAGCATTACTGCACGCCGCAGTGCAGCTTTGTGCTCTTCGTTGTGGTCTCTTTCTAGTGTTTCTTGTCTTTCCATTTTTTGTTTTGGTGGAATGTTCATGTTTGTTTCTTCCTTTTGCATCAACTGGAAATTATGAAGATTGATTTTCAGACTTGCAGCTTGCAATGTGTACCAGTCAGTTTAGTACAAATTTTACAGATACAAGATTTTTATTTCTGGTTTAGGGAAACAAAACAAGAATGAACATACATCTAGAGCCCGCCGAGCTTCTTTTTCTATCCAGATGATTGCATGGTCTTTAGTAGCATTGCATGAGAGCACAATATGTTCGAATCTTCCATCTACTGGCACTGCAGTTTTCACTACTGGTGGATATCTTTGAAACCTTCAAATGATCATACGCTTTTATTTGTATATTACCGTATAGAATATAATTTCAGTATGAGCATAGTAAGTGTACAGGCATCCATTTCATAGTTGTGACATATGAAGTCTGAATTGTATAGCAAGAATCAAGAAATTGAAATCACTACACAGCTTCTTCATCCAGTCAACTGCAGAAGAAATTTATACCTGAAAGGTTTTCTTTCTACAATATGGTAGAGCCGACCAGGTGCATAAAGCCGCCTTGGATCTTTCAACATTTTTTCATCCGATATGAAAGTGTCTCGCACGCATCTAAGACATAACAAACAGGGCAAACTGTCCCAAAATAGTTAACATATAATCTTGAGAGTTAGGATTTATCTCTGTTTTAACTTGTAAGGAAATGAAAACTGAAGACAATTAACATTTTTACCAGAATATGGACTTGAATATATCTTCCAAGGGTGTAGCAGTTCTTGGTAGAAAGTCATCCTGTATTATTTCTAACAACTAGTCAGATATACGAAGTTCAAATAATACAGCCTTTAATTGATAATCTTAGTTCATAACATTGTTCTCCTTTTCCATCCTGATCGCTATATTTAAAAAGACAAAAGGAAAGAAAAAAAAATGCTATACATCACAAGATTTATTAAGGTATTGCTTTGAGATTTGTTGCTGATATATCCATAAACACGCGGAACAAACTCAAAATATCATATGTTCCTTTCTTAAAGGCTAAAACCATTACACTCCCATAAACATAAATCAAATTTGCAAAACCCTCCACCAAGACAGTCTTCCTTTCGTCTTTAACTTTTATTCTAAATTCATCTTTCAAATTATTCAAACTCAAATTTACAACCCTCAACCATCTAATTAGCCCGCCCTAACCAACATGCTCAAATCCTTAATTAGCTTCTTAAACGTTTGTGTTCTAATTTCATAAATTATATGAATCTACCGTGTGTGCATTAATTAGTCTTCATTTTTATTTATTTATTGTGAGTTTAGGAGGAGGAGAAACAGAAGAATACAGCAGCAACTTGCTCATCGGTTTTGCTGAGTGAAAATTTAATTGCACCCGGTAATACATTGCCAATTAAGAAAACTAACTGCAGCCTCACCTGTAGTACTACGGAGTTGATGACATCAGCATACCTAACAGCCAAATTAAGAGACATGCACCTGGCGGGCGCAATAGCATAACACCTGACTCTCTTCCTTTCTCTTATTCCCAACCTCTCCATATTCTGAACAACCACCATAGTTAGCATGGCTGCCACGCCAGACCCAAGCGAGTGTCCTGCAAAAGTCAATCCATACCTGCAGGGGTGAATTAAAAGTTTTTCTTAAGACGGGTTGTATTTTATTTTATTTTTTATTGAAAAATAATCAGGATAATAAATGTTGATCAAAATAGTATCTATATTATATGTATATATGTATGTATGTATGTATAACATACTTTTATTTTTATATGCTTACCAGGTAGAGGTCTTAAATGATATGAAACCATGTTTGGAAGCTTAATTCTCAGTGGTTTCAAAAACCATTTTATAACGTTAAATTACCTCTCTCCCGCTCCCTTTTTCTATTCTGTTCCGTCTCTCTCTGTCTATACAGTAAATATATCCTGCGCTGAAATCAATTATTTTAATGTGATATTCCAATGTTATAAAGTTGAAGTTCTATATTTTCATTCATGTAAACTATATTTGGAATAATAGTTAAATTTAGATAATATCAATCAACTTAACATTTGTTTAATTTATGACCACTCTTTTAAAAGAACTCATCTAAACTTCAATAATATAGAAGCAAGTTTTTTAAGCTCTTCTTTTAATATATCTTTTTATTTTATTTTATTTTATATAATCTATGGTGTTTGGAAAATCCGTTTTTAGAATAAAACGTACGAAAACAAACTTGTATTGTTAATTTTAAGTATTTAAAATGGGTATATTGAATAGTCACTGTTTCAAAACTAGTTTATCTCACATGAAAGCTAGCTTGAGATCACATTCTCGAACTTGAGGAAGGCAGGATTTAGTTGAACGAAACATTAAATTTGTTTATATCTTATTCGACATTCATCTTGACCATGATATTAAGATCTTAGGAGAAAACCGAGGTATATTTTCTCTGAATATCAACCACAGGTGCCAAAGTAAAAAATGAAGTGAGTGGCAAGAAAAAAAACTTACATTATTCACTTCGGAACTTATGGCTGATATTCAGAAGAATTTGTGTGTGTGTAGGAGCGTTAATGATGTCTATATTTTGCAGCACTCCACTAGCCCAATGATATCCACCGCTCATTCTCATTTAAATAATCTTTGAGAATGTGTGATATAAATTAAAGAGCTATAAGGATGTTACAAAATTGGAGGTGTCATTGAACAACACTCATGTGTTTGCGTGCACATATGTATGTATGTACATCTGTGCATAGGGTTCTTCATACCAAAGTTTTCTTAGTTAAAACACTACTCAAATTAGTGGTTGTTGGATCAAAACTTTTACATGATCAAGATTATATAACATAGAGAAAATTATGAGGTGAACCCAAGATGTCAGAGGGAACCGATGCAAGAACTATTGATAATAGCTCGTTTAAGAATAGAAGTCAAACACTTGGAAGTATTCATCATGTCCCAAAGTTGTAATGTAGTCTGATTAAAATTTGAGGATGAAGCCTGGATGTAATAATTATGCACATACAAACATAAACATATACACAAAGGCAGAGCTAAGGCGTAGGTGGGGAGGTCCCCAGGATATTGGATTTAAAATAAAAATAAAAAATGCTTTCCAGCTGTAAAGAAAATTGGTTTCGCAAAGTTAAGTGGAAATTTTGAGAAGAGAAAAAGTAGATGATTAGGAGTATTAACAAACATTTTTGCATGTCAGACCAAACCCACTACAAAACTTTTGCTTTTCTACCTTATGGTTTATACTATAGTAATAGTATTTCCTTTTGTATTTTGTAAGTTAGCCTTCTTCTTCATCTGTGATTAATTACTCGTCGTCTTCCATTTGACACAAAACAAATTACGGGTTCATTTATTTTAGAAGATTGGTTCTAACTCTACATGCATCCAGTGACCTTGCCAATGTTTTTTCTTTTTTGGGCTCAACCACTGCATACTCACATATGTATATGTCTATGCCATTATAAAACATGTTGTATCGTGATTGGTTTAAAAATAGGAAACAATAGGGTATATTTGAGTTGAAAATAAATTTTTTGTTTTGTATTTTCAATATGTATTTAAAATGGCATGAGAGAGGAGAGTTGAAAATTTCTAACGTTACAGCAAAAAGAAGACGGTTTTATATATTTTCAAAATTTTGGAAAACTAGTAAAGTTCATTTTCAATTTCATATTTCGAAACCAAATTGATTGTTTTTCCAATGTTTCTTCTCCCCCATGCATTTTGAAGGGGAATATGCTACTTTACCCAAGATCTTGGTAAGTCAATTCATACGGCTAAAACAAAGGCCGTTGGAAAATCCTGATCCGCACAATCTTACTTATTATTTCAGTTACTACAGCAGCCTCCTTTTGAAACTCATGGAGAAAATGCAAAATACAAAGTTTAAACCAAAAGGGGCCTTAAGGTCTTTAAAACTTTTTTCAAACTGAAATTGAACAGGCAACAATATTTGTATCTTCTTACATACATATCTAAAGATAGAAACAATAAACCAACACAAAGAAGAAAAAAGGCACAAAGCAAGCAATACGATTTCATGATGCAACAACCAAATCAGTTGTAGAAAATTGCAGTTCATAAACAACCAAATTGTCCCTCCTTTCTTCCCCTTTTCCTGGTATTTTAACACTTGGTTACTGCTTGTAATATTACAATTGTGATTACAATACAGGTTCATTTCAATTTCACAAGCTTTAAACTTCAGAAGCACATTGAACAAATTCCTAAATGTAGTCAACTGTACGACGATCACAATGGTTGTTCACAAGCTCACATATTTAGGCACAAAGGCCAGCAGCGTTTAGGCAAGCCTCAAAAGAGTCAAAATACAGGGTCTATAAACTAATGTCCAGCTTTAAACACTAGTTGCGCATACCTGGGATATTTCTCCAGTAAATCTTTCAAAACATCGCACTCCTTATCCAACACCCACCCTGCCGCCTTCAGCAGCCCGTTATGCACATACCCGCCCTCATACTTCTTCTTGCCCAACCTGTTATCCAGCAGCGTCGCATAGTCGCTGTTCTTCACCAAGTTCAGGCCTCTAAGCGCCAGCACCACGTCCTCATTGTCATGGTCCAGGTATATAACGTACGGCGGCGCTCTGCCGTGTGTGTCCCTGTACGTCTTGCGCGTAATGACCTGGTTCGGATCGATTTCATTGGCAAAGCCGTCGGCGTCGTAGATGTACTGGATGAGACGGCATAAGCGTGGGACTGGTTCGAATTCGATCGGGGACGCGACTGGCCAGTACTCGGATTCATGGCCGGCCGAGTGGAGGCAGCGCTTGTATGCCCATCGCGCGCATACTAAGCAGTACACGCATTCTAAAACTGGCACACAGCATACTAACGACATTTTCCCTTTATTTTTGAAGTAAGGATTAAGAGAGCTTGTGATTAATTTAAGATAAAAGGGAATATGAACAAAAAGTGGAAGAAGATGGGAGATTGGGATCTGGATTGGCGTGAAACGACAAATGTAAACTAGAGCTTAATGGGTCAAATGGAAAATGACAATCGGGATCTGTTAGAGAATATACTTTTTGTTTTTGGAAATTATGATTGTTGATGTTGTTATGGATTTAAATATGATGGCGTGCAAATAAGAAGAATAGACGTAGCAGAAGGCAACCACAACACGCATTTTTATAACCGGGAAACAAATTTTGTTTGGTTGCAACGTCTATTACCGTTTCTTTGGTGTAGAAAACCTTGCATGTATGCCTAATTCCACGCGACATTTTTGTTATAGTAAAATACGCAACGCTGCGGGATAATTTCTAAAATATTGTGCGAAAAATTTGCACAAATGCGGAAGAACAAAAATACAAGATCTAGATTTGCTAATTAAACATAAATCTAATCTGATAGCAGTTGTTCTATTACATCAAAAAAATAGTAAATAACTGTTAAGAAAAAAAGAGACGTACAATGTTTATATTGGTTCCACTGCCATCCAGATAGTGTATGTCCAGTTCAAAAGAAGAAATATTTTATTCTACATGAGACAACTACAAAGTATTACAAAATTAAAAACAACATATCTCCAATACCCCAACTCGAATCAAATTCTCTTCACAACATCAAACTCTTCTAAAAAGAACTCCGCCTTAAACTAAAATCTCATAATGAGATAGAAACCAAAATTGAATATTTGCCTAATGAGTTACAGAAAAGCTACCCCTCATCACACTTTGTTAACGAGCTCATGCTATGTCCCCGTCCGTTAACAAAATGTGGCAAATATCCAAAATCAAAATAAGGTAGATACCAAAGTAATCTCAACACCACCAAGGCCAAAATATTTCTATCAATCACCAATTCAAATATAAAGCCAAACTCCAAATCTCCATACACAAAATAAATCTCTCTCCTTCCATATACCTGCATGTAGCACCACTCCTTTAAGACGACATCACAAAATCAACGACGTATTGCATTAAATTCACCAAAATCAGCTCTATGAACTGAACTCTCCAAAACGGTATCACAAGTTGATAAGCCTCAACAACATCAAATCCATCACCAAAATTAGCTTCATCAGATATAGTTTCTAAATATAATGGTCCTATCGACGCATTACTCTTTATCACCTAACTCTCATACACTGTGAGCATTTCTCAATTGAACTTGAAGTTATACTGTTGACGTGGAAAATCATCGCATGCCAACACCCAATGTGTGGTGTGAACACAACAAATCCAAAATAAGCAAAATAAAGTAAATGCGGGGAGATACAACTTTTATAGTGGTTTGGCATTAACGCTTACGTCCACTTTATAATGATCATTCATCATATGATATCCGATTACAATGTTATACAAGTTTGGATAATTATTCGAGTACAAAGTATAGAATGACAATGTCCATGTTCTTCCTCCTCAAGAGATGAGTTAACTTGGTCAACTATGTCCAAATTTATTCTTAATATCCAGGAAGTCCAAAAGAGCCCAAATGTATCATAATTATCCTTGTGAATGTCCAAGTGTTGATGAAAAAACGTGTATGCTACGTTTTAATTTCTCATGCCATGTCCAATGGCCATGGGAAAACAGTTGGCAGCCATTAATGAGTGCTTTGGAGCTATAGAAGAAGAAAAATTCCCAGGGAGAAGCCTCTAAATAAAGGCCAAGTCCTGGGGTATTTATAGGAGAGAGGGTAGGTGGGAGTAGGTAGGAAATGAGGACCACAAGCCGAAATTTCGTACCGTAGAAGTGCCAAGCAATAGGAAATTCGTACCCCCTAGTGAGGGGTACGAAATTCGTAACCCCTGGAGGGTTACGAAATTTCGTATCCTTCTGAGGGATACGAGAAGGGTGAAGGGGGCTGAGATTCTGGTGCTGGTGTATTCGAAGTTTTCTTGTTTTAGGGAGTCAAGATTCCTGAACATGAAGTGAGGGGATTTGATTTTTCGGTGGTCCGAACTAAAGGGATCCAAGTATCCGGCTCGGAGAAAATCGGATGAATTATGCAGTGCCCACCTTTTCAACCTAATTGGCTAGGTCGACCGCCACTGGAACTATGGGTCCCCGGACCCCCATCGGCGCTGCGCTCGGTCCCGCTTGACGGCTGGCCTTCGGCTCGGACCACGGCTCGTCTTCGGCTTGGCTGACGGTCCGCCTAAGAGTTATAGTGCAAGGCCTTGGAATAGATGTTGTCGGGCCTAGAAGAGGCCGTCTGATAGGAGTTTCGGGCCATCTTATGTTTACGACGCTACTTCGACCAAATCGCTTCGTGTTTCCCGATGACATTCTTCATGCTTGAGCGCGTTGCTAACCAAATACTTGACGTGTGACAACTTTGGCTAAAAAACATGTCAATATATACAGAGTCATCAAACACTTGGAAAGATCCCCAACATCTCCA
This sequence comes from Allium sativum, assembly GCA_030737875.1. Lineage (NCBI taxonomy): Eukaryota > Viridiplantae > Streptophyta > Magnoliopsida > Asparagales > Amaryllidaceae > Allium > Allium sativum. The sequence continues at coordinate 969,831,373 of CM060915.1, read as the reverse complement.
ACGGTTCGTCTTACGTCGCTGCCACCTCTAAGCAGTTTTCCCAAGCTGTTTTCTACAAAGAGTCTCTTTTCTACGATTGGTCAGGCCGCGTTCTAACATATAACTCCAACTTAATGAGAATCCGGAGCTCAAGCTACATCAAAGTTCCAAGCCTGGAACACTCTTCTCTCTCAACTTAATCTTCTCTATCAAAGTCTCTTCCCTCCCCCCCCCCCAAAAAAAAATAGTAATAGCACAATCACCACTAAATCTACCAACTTTTGTAGAAATAATTGATGTACGATTTAAAACAAATTGCCTTGCTCTGATGCCAATCTGTCGTGCAAAAAATTTGCACAAATGCGGAAGAACAAAAAAAAAAGTTCTAGATTTTCCAATTGAAAATCAATCTAATCTGATAGCAATTATTCTAATACATCAAAGAAATAGTAAATAACTATAAAGAAGATAAGAGACACACAATATTATACTGGTTCCACTACCATCGAGGTAATGTACATCCAGTTCAAAAGAAGAGAGATTTTATTCCACATAAGAGAATTACAAGAGATTACAAAATTAAGAGTTTACATATCCAAACCTCTAATTAGGCTTAACAAGAAGAGACACCGTTGGGGATCACTGGCTCCATGTCAGGATGGGTTTACAATGAAGTTTACCCTCAATATATAGCCAGTGAAATGTATGTGAGTCATCAATCAAATTACCAAGATATAATAAAAAAAAGGAGGCAAATTGCATAGGAAACAAGTGGCGCAAACATAACAAGTAACCAATCAATTCTTTTCCCTAGCAAAGATGGAAGAAAATAATCCCTACATTAATTTCTTGGTCATCTCATGCAAACGCAATCAATGCATACCCATATTAAAATATTTACTTTCCTTTTCGCATACTTATTTCTACCTATTTGTGATTTTGTATCACCAAATTTATCATAAAATGCATCTAAAAATGTACAATCAATGGTTTTGATTTCTGGATATCCGATGAAATGGTACAACAATGATAAAATCAAATCTATAGTTATCGCTCTTAGACATATTGATGATGCTTTTGTTAAAATGTTATTTATCATCATAACCAATTTAAACAAAAAACGGATATAGTGAGTTAGGGAGGGTCGGCCGATCATAATAGGTTGTCCAAGGCCGATCATAATACCCAAAAGGAAAAGCCATGAGGTAGAAAAAATTTACTCAAAACTAACACAAATATTCTTCTTCGTGTAGTCTCATCGAGTAGGTTGTCTAATTCAACCATCCATTGGGCTTGCCTGTAATGATCTGGATTTTTGACCGTTCAAATCGAGAAAAATCCACAATCGAATCAAAAAAATCGAATTACAGATAATTATTAGGACTAATACAAGAAGAAAAAAAGGAAAGAAGAAAAAAAATCACATAATCTCACAGCGGAAGAACAAAATATAATAATCAAATAACAAGTTCATGAAGCTGTTAAATTATACATTGATTGTACATTACATAAATTATCAGAGTTAAACTATCACAAAACATACCAATAATAATGATAAATACGTCTATTGATCTCAATCTTCGTCTTTAAAACGGTATCTTCTTGAAAAACTCAGGTTGACCCGAGCACAAATGAGAAGACAAAAACACTCGGATCATAACTAAAATATTCTCATATCAATTAAATGAAAACCATGCGATAATATGAGTGTCACAACGTTAGAGATGATTACGGTAATTCACATCTCATATCCAATGTGTTTATGAGTGCAGTAACTTAAGAGATGTTACAGGATTTTCCATCTCTTAAGGATCTATTAAACTACAAACTATATAATACAATACGCTATTATAATAGTAACTACGAGAAATATACTGTTGAAAATAGGATAAGTGAGATTACCATTATTACCCTTACATCGTTTATGATACCGTAGTCTATATAGATACCAAAAAGTCCATCGTGAGCTAGTGGCTATCAAAGTGAACTCCACAAGTACGATACAAATCAAAATTGTAGGGGGCTCGATCGGGATAAATATGACAAGGCATCGAGGCAATACCCGTCGGTAGGATTCTACCGGATTGCAGAACCAAACTGGTGGTAACGCATAGCCTCAACTATCGTTTGTCTCAGACAATAATCCTAAAATCAAAGGCACGCCCAAATCAGTCATAGAGTAAGAGATATAGTATCGAAGAGGCATGTCTGCTGAGAGGAGTTAACTAACATTGACCTGGGCATAGCTCATGTTTTAGTCATTTTAATTATAACACGAATGCCAAGGCGATCCATCATCGTTCTCTTACTTCATTCCAGTAGTGTTCGTCAAACCAATCTACTTCTGTAACAACCCGGAATTTTGGCGATATAAATTAATTATTGGAATTTCAAAAATAGGAATTTCTGCAAATGATGGAATTTTTCCATGAAACTTTAACCGATGCATTCGTCTTGGGATTCCGGTCAACTTTGTTGTTTCGAGTTTCACGAAAGGAGTCCGTATGAAAAATTTATGGATGAAAAACGAAAATGGACGGAAAATATATAAAACATAATATATATATATATATGTGTAGCAATATATAATTACCCAGTCACCTCACTGCCAGGTCGACCAAGCGGTCGACCAGGGCGATCGACCGACGATCGACCACTGGCCGCGACCGCCTGGTCGGGCCAGGCAGTGACGGCTAGGGTTTGGCTGAATAAGTTAATATAACGGATGGACGGATATAACTTAAAACTAATCCAACAGTTCTAGGCCATTTCCACCCCTATGAATAAAGGGGTAAGGCCTCATTCTTTTTTCACATAAATCTGCAGAGGTAGTGGAGCTTTGCCATTTTTCTCTTTCTCCAAACCTAAATTCTAAAATAAAAATATATTCATACATATCAAATCAAATCCAATTCATATGAAATTGAGAGGTTAAGCAGATTTAAAGCAGATCTAATGGAAAAGAATGCAAAGTGACACTCTAAATAATATTCTCCCCTCTTTTCCTGTTTTCTTACATTTCTACAGATCTGGAATTTTCCTCTTTCCAGATAAATTGTAGATTTACAAGAATTTGGGGATTGTAGGCCTAAAAGGTTCAAGCTTTAAATTTGGAGGCTATAAGGTGAGTGGGAAATTTACGAATACAGTTATAATGACTTATCTATTTCGTTCGAATCAAATTTATGTTATTTATGCCTATCAGATATATTCATTTAAATATTGTGAATTTATTGGCAACCGTCAGATTTGATTATGAATATGGTTAAAACTTGTGAATGATAAGTTGTGATTGTGTGTAACTTGAATTGTAGGATTCTTAAATATTTTTTTCAAATATTCTTACAGTTATATCATGAGATATGTTGTACATGTTGCATAGCACCGTGGATCGGGAAATTAGCCCCATTAAACACAAATTTGTTGTAGTTACATTCCAGATCTTTAGTTCAGTGTAGAATAATGAAATATGTGAATTAGGGTAAAAAGATGAAATTTGTGAATTATGTGATTTTAAGAATAAAAGAAATATTCCTATTGTATTCAATATTGTTGGGTTTTTGGCTTAATCATTGTAAACATGTTGTTTCCTCCTTTTGAATAAAAAGGCATTATTTTGAAATCACAAGAGGTATGACAAAAAAGATTAAAAAGGGAAAAGTGGTGCAAATGTATGTATGAATATAAATACATATATTTGTATGTAATTTGCATCGACTATTCCAAAATATATATTTACACATATTTCTTGTGATTTGAAAATATGTCAATTCCACTAATTAGGCATTATTTACAATGATTACAGCTGACGGTCTTTTGTGAGATTTGAAACCTTTTTGGAAAGATTGAATATAAAAAGGAAATGTTTGATAAATTGATTAGACCAAATCATTAATCTAAAAATAAAAATAAAAATAATATCTACGTTGATCGCACGAAAGCATAAAAATAAATATATACATATTATCGATTCAAATCAGCGTAAAACGGTAAAAATATATTGTATGGAATGTTTGGATAAGATTCAATTATGGAATGATATGTAAATGTAATCCATATTGAATTAATATATTTGTGGTGACCATTGGTAGCAATCAAAATAATTAACTGATATAAATAAGACTGCAAATCAATAAATAACCATTGTAACCAATACTGATTGGAAGAAATAAACGTGGTAGGAAAAATGGTTACAATTCCTAAAATCAATTAGGATAAATGTTGTAAACCCCAATTAGGAAATTTGAATTATAACTGCATTTAGACATGAGGTTAAGCTCAACTTGTGGTATAAGACTACCCAGAACTGACAGGAAAATCCAGCAACCACAGGTAGCCAGCTTAATGTGAGGGGTCTAACGCATAAATATAATTGTATTAAGGCACGAGGTTAAGTATAATTTGTGGTAGAAGTCTGCCCGGAACTGATTGGCGAATCCAACATCCACAAGTTGTCAACTTAATGTAAGAGGCCTGGTGCATATATATATATATATATATATATATCAATAAATAAATTAATAAAGGAATATGAGTAGGAATTTCCTATAGAGTACAACAAATAGATAACTTGGGACTGATAAATAGTTGCCTTAGTAAAATATGTCTGTTATGGTCATAAAGGACAATAAAAGGGAAATAATAGGAAATGGGTGTCATAAGGGAATTTATGATTGTCGTTTAAACACTAAGTCCAAATCAGGGAAGGTATCACATAAATATCTTGGGGAAAAAGGGAATGTAACCTTCCTTATTTATATTAATGGAAATAGAAAATATAGTTGGACTTTTAGCAGGTTAATAATGTAAGATATTATTAACTATATAAACCCGTTGTTAAAATGAATCATGTAAGTATAGTATTTCCATGTAGAGGGACTAAACGGGAATGACTTAATAACATAGCCTACTTTATCCCAATAGGGAAAGATACAAAAGGAAAATGGGGTACGAATCCAATGACCTTCACATATAGTCCGCTTCCTTGGGTCTTAAGTGGCTTTGGGTCGAGAAGTGCAGCTGGGATTAGGTCTTTCAGTTTAGGGGTATTAAACGGCATGTGTGAGTATTGTCTGCCCAAACTTGGAAATGTAAAACGTCAGATATGGTTACCTATCCTATAAGAAGTAATAAGCTACTTAGGAGGTTATCCAATAAGGTTAGCTAGATGGTATAACAAATGATAAAATACCACCTCTCACCTTACACGGGGCAAGGTTATATGCGTGAATGACAGAAGACTTAACTAGCAGAGCCCATAGCTAGTGCCCTCTAGTTTATGTTAATGTTGAATATATTATTGAGGGTTAATAATTGACCAATAGGTATGCCTAAGGGTCTTAAGCGATCAGGGAGAATCCACCCTATGTATCATTGATAGTGAGGCATTGAATAATAAAAGATAGTTAATGAGGATACTTACATATATAACACCCCCGTAATTAGGGGTCCACTGTCGATTAAATAACCAATCATGTTCTGGTATAAAGGCTTCATAAATACATGTGCAAACGTTCTATCTTGGTATTATAATTTGGGAATACTACTTTGGGAAGAGTAGTAAAGTCGTGCGTAAATAGCTACAAGATCAAGTTAGATTTACTTACCTTGTTAGGCATAGACCTTAGGTTGAACCAAACGGGATACATTTGTGTATTATAGTCTGTGTTGTACATTCCTTAGTTACCAGAACTTGTTGTTCTGACCCCCTCCTCAATACAACCTCCCAAATTTCCTAGAGAAGGTCGGGTTCTCACAGGTGATTAAGTTTGGCCTTAGGTTCTCGTTCTCTCTCATGCTCGGTATTGACAAAGTGACTTACTTTGAAAAAGGTAATTACTTAAGTTAATACTAGTTTATCCTATTTTGTTTCCACTGTGGGTTATCTTTTGTCATACTCTGAATATGCTCATGCTCATTTATTGCAGGTACCAGATTTACATGCTCTATGCTTGGATGTGTTCAAGTTTTGATTTTTGTCAAAAATTGGGTGCTAAAAAGTGTGGAGTGCTACATTTTGTATCAGAGCTTAGGTTCAATGATCAGAGGAATTAGGTAAATTAGGAATCGTGAGAGGACATAATTCGATTTTCTTTTCTATTTTTCATCATCTTTCTTACTCGACTTTAATTTATTTCGATAGTGAAATTAGTCGTGGGCCTAATTATATAAAGTGGGCTTTGAGAGACTAAGTGTTGAAATATGTTGAGTTCGAGTTTCTAGCCAATTCAACCTTACCCCATAGTACATTAGCAATCTCATCATAAAGAGCATGAGGACGACATATGGTGGATTCCGCTGATTCGAGATTAGGAACTGGAATAATATGTATTAACATAAAAAGCTAGCTATAATCGAGATAGTCATAAATTCCTGGTTTGGTTTCGTCGGTAGTTCCAGTTAAGCCCACTACTGGATCTAAAGCAAAGAAAGCCCACGTTAATATGTCGTATCCATTTTAGAGATATAACTACGAGGTATATCTATTTGTTACTTCGTTAAGATTCTGAATCTGCCTTTGTTGAAATATTTAATTGAGTTCTTGGCCTTATATTCGAGGAAATTTATCTATAAAACTATTTGAAAAATGAAAATGGATTTCAACGGTTTTGAAATACGGTTTCAGAAGGTAATTTGTGAAGATATGGCTTTAAATTCTTAATCTATTTGTGTTTTAAAAATTTTAGAGCCCATTCGATAATTTTAATAAGTATGGTATGATTGGTAGGAAAGAAGGAATTAAAAATAACAAGGAATATACCAATAAAATTCAAGAGTAATAAATATGCATTCCTTTTGATTCTTAGTATCCATCTTCCTATATATGTTGGATAATTTATTAAAAGTTATCAAATTTAATCTTAATTGTTTTAAGCTCCAATATTTTTGAACATGAAAAGATTTTTCCAGTTTGAAATATAATACTAGAATATAAATGGTAATAATAAAAATGGATTTATAAATACGAAACTGTTAGTTTATAAATAATTTCCATTTTTGGAAAAGTTTTAAAATTTTCTTCGGAAAGGCTAAGGAAAATCCTTCATCTGGGTTTTTGGGGTATTTGATTTCGTGAATCATCTGTTTGTTGCCAGCTAGGTAAGGGGAAAATCGTTTTTAATTTATATTACAGACTTCTAGCTGAATTATTTTTGGAATTCGTCGCAGGATCGTTGTTGAGACAATAAGTCCTTAGAGTTGGTTCAGAGTTTAACTACGGTCTTTAAATACCGCGGTGATGAGGATAATTATTTTTTGGATCACGTCAAATCTTAAAAGATAACGGAAGACGATTAATATTTTAATCTGGCTTAATAAGGTCAAGGTTCAACCCCTGTCCAAATCCCGTTTGGTACTTAATCGTTTAGTGCTATACTAGGATGGTCAATTAGTTAATGAGTTTTGGTACAACTTGGACTGAGGACTCAACCGTAAAAGTTGCGTTCAAATTACTGTTGGAGAATGGAGTTTTGATGACAACAACCTTAATTCAATTATCATTGATTATAAAATATACACTAACACTTTTTGTATAGAATATATATATACACACATATGCATGAATTATATACAGGAAATATTACTGAAGACTGTACAGTTTTAAAGATGATAGAGATTCAAAGATCAGAGAAATTTCAAGACTCATGAGTATTCAAGATTTGAAGAATTCAAGAGTTCAAGATTAATATAGTTATAGAGTCTAGATTGTGTAAGACTCTAAATAGCACTCCAGGTACAAATACAAATTCTAATTTTCAAATTTTGATTTTTAATTCTATCCTCAATTCTCTCTATTTTATTTTTTATCTTTTCTATATTTTCTTTTCTTATTCTTCTTTATTTTTCAAACTAAAAATTTATATATTTACATTCTTATACTTTATATTTATATAGTTTAAAACCATATAATTTTATAAATATGTTTATATAATTTAAATTTATGTTTTCATATGATTTTCTACTTTATAATATTAATTTACAATACTATATTTTGATTTAAGAATTTCCAGAATTATATTTATATAAAAACAGTTGAAAAAATGTTTTAAAATTCGAAAATACACAAGGGTATGTCGACATAACAAAAACACCATGTCGACATATAACCGTCACTTTTTCAATTTTGAAAGGAAGTGTCTTTTCACTATTTGAAACGATTCAGAAACGTTGCAACCTTTCACACACTATAAAAAGGGGTTAAAACCAAATTTTTAAACATATCTTCTTCTCCACTTTCATCCTCTTTCATTACAAAATCATTCTTAATCATTTTTACGATTTCTACACTTATACTCTACCGAATTCAATTCTGTTTTGATCAAACTTCTTCTCTCTACACTCTCTTCTCATCTCTCTCTGAATTAAGTGCTATTGAAGAGTTCTAGGGCTGTTTTGGATTGAGTAAAAGAGGAATCAGTGGTATCCTTGTAGCTGAGAAATCAAGGAAGTAGGAAATGGTGTTTCCTTGTAGCCAAGAAATCAGGGAAGTAGAAGTCTGTGGTATCCCTTGTAGTCGTGAAATCAAGGAGGGTGTACTTGACTATTGATATAGTAGTAAAACTCTGCGCAATCCAGCGTTGTGTGGGATTGGATGTAGTAGTAACCCAAACCAGTATAAAATCCGGTGTGTTCTTTCCTTTTCTGCATCTTTATTTCTATTTATTTTGTATCTATGTTTGAATATGCGTATGTGATTGTGTTTATGGTGTTTGATTTATCCTGTAGTTCACATAAGTTTTAGATTTTGTTTAAATTCTCACAAACACTACTCCCTCCCCTCTAGCGTTTGTTTTGCCTTAATGATCCATTCCGCATTCCCTAACAATTGCTATCAGAGCAAGATCTTTCAAAAAGTTCATGATCTGATTTTTGAAAATAGCGATAATGGAAACTAACACTACTAGCAATAATAGTTCTTTTATAGAGGGTCAATCCACTATTAGACCACCATTGTTTAATGGTAGTAATTATTCAAATTGGGCATGTAGAATGAAAATTTATTTACAATCAGTAGGATTAGAAACATAGAATAGTACACAAAATGAATATGTTGAACCCACAACTGCATTTGTACAATGGACAATTGAACAAAAGGCTGCTGCACAGAGCAATTCTAAAGCCATGAATATGTTATTTTGTTCTTTAGATATAAATAAGTTTAATAGAGTATCAGTATGTAAAACTGCTTATGAAATCTGGAGAACTTTACAAGTTACTCATGAAGGAACTACTAAAGTTAAACAGACTAAGATAACCATGTTAGTTAATCAATTTGAGTTATTCAAAATGAACGAGAATGAGTCTATTTCAGACATGTATTGCAAATTTCAAGACATAGTGCATTCGCTAACAGCACTTGGAAAAACTTATTTAGAAGCAGATCAAGTCAGAAAAATATTGAATTCATTAAGTATAGAATGGGATCAGAAGACTTTGGCTATTGAAGAAGCCAATGATGTCAATGAAATGAAGATTGAAGAGTTAATTGGAAATTTGATATCTTATGAAGTCCAATTATAGAAAAGAAAAGAAAATAGATCAACTGAAAAGAAATCTATTGCACTAAGAGCAACAATAAATGATTCTGACTCGAGTAGTGGAGATGATGAAAAAACAACGCTTACGACAAATCATTTTTGTAACGACCCAGCATTTTGACCGTGCCGAGTTGACAAAACATGTCAACTCGAACCGTCCAAAACGACAGAATGTTATTAGTTTCTAGGTAAATAGAATAAATCATAGAATCACAGATCACAGAAACAGATACAGAGCAATATAATATCTCACAGCGGAAAATACATAATAAAATAGTAGTTCATGAACCTACTAAATAAATTTTACATCAGAGTTTACATAACTAATCCAGAGGAAGTCTAATATAATGATTTCTAATACATAAATAAAAGATAACTATATAAAATAGGAATGACAAGAATAGCTGGAACTGGATCAACTGAATTGGTAGACATAGATGAGCGAAACCCAATAATCTCCAAACTCCAAGAGTAAATATCAAAAGCCATGATAATCAATCTGATCCGAGTTGTTTTGTTTTGCATTATTGCTCGGGTCAGATCGATTATCATGACTTTCTAGATTTACTCTTGGTGTTTGGAGATTACTGGGTTTTGCTTATCTATGTCTACCTGCTTAGTTGATCCAGTTCCAACTATTCTTGTCATTCCTATTTTATATAGTTATCATTTATTTATGTATTAGAAATCATTATATTAGACTTCCGCTGGATTGGTTATGTAAACTCTGATGTAAAATTTATTTAGTAGCTTCACGAATTACTATTTTATTATGTATTTTCCACTACGAGATATTATATTGCTCTGTATCTGTGTCTATGATCTGTGATTCATTCTATTTACCCCAGAAGCTAATAGCAATATGTCATTTTGGACGGTTGAGTTGACATGTTTTGTCGATTCGACACGGTCAAAATGGCGGGTCGTTGCAATTTTAGAAAATTTCTAAAATATAGAAGGAAGATTTATATTCAAGGAAATTCAAAAATTAATGATGGTTAATGTTTTAACTGCAACAAATCGACCTATATAAAGAAAATGTGTCCATATCCAGACAAATCAACTCAACAAACGGACAACAACAATTCGTCAAGGAAAAGAAAGAAAGCACACGCAGCAACATTAGATGATTCAGATTCGTCATCAAGTGATGAAGAACCAGAAAACGAAAATACGAATATATGCTTATGGCAATTTAGAGTTCAGAAAATCATGAAGAAAAGGATCAAAAAACCGGACATGAAGATAATAATCTTGCAAAGGCTCCGGCAACCAAAGAAGATGAAGTCTGGGAAGTTATTAAGAAGGATCCTATCTTTGGAGAAGATGGATGAGTTGAACTTCCAAGAAACATTTAATTATTTGATACGATCTGATTGATTTGTTTAAATATTCTAAAACATAAGGTGTGGTGTGATTTGGATTTTATTGTTTGAAACATTTATATATTAAGACATATGGTGTGATTTTATTTGGGTTGTAAACAAACATATGTAATGATAACATTTGGATTGGTTTGTATTTAATCACCATATTACTAGACATTATTATTCTAAGTTTGAATAGGTTAAGGGGAGCATTCTACTTAGAAGTAGTTAATATATTAAAGGGGAGCATTTTTATTGGGATAGTTACTTAAGTTCTATTCGGGAAGTTATACAATTTAGGGGTAGTATCTTTAGAATTTATTTTTGATAATGCCAAAGTGGGAGAAATTATAAAATATAGGAATAGTTTATAGGATTCTTACAGACATGGGGAGTATTAGAAGGTTCATCATCAGTAGGTATATACAGGTATGATATTTTATAAACTAAGGTTATCACCATCAAAAAGGGGGAGATTGCTGGAGAATGGAGTTTTGATGACAACAACCTTATTTCAATTATCATTGATTATAAAACATATACTAACACTTTTTGCATAGAATATATATATATATATACACATATGCAGGAATTATTATAGGAAACATTACTGAAGACTGTACAGTTTAAAGATGATAGAGATTCAAATATCAGAGAAATTTCAAGACTCATGAGTATTCAAGATTTCAAGAATTCAAGAGTTCAAGATTAATATAGTTATAGAGTCTAGATCGTGTAAGACTCTAAATAACACTCCAGGTTCAAATTCAAACTCTAATTTTCAAATTTTGATTTTTAATTCTATCCTCAGTTCTCTCTATTTTATTTTTCTATCTTTTCTATTTTTTTCCTTTCTTATTCTTCTTTATATTTCAAACTTAAATTTTATATATTTATATTCTTATACTTTATATTTATATTTATATTTTAAAACCTTATAATTTTATAAATATGTTTATATAGTTTAAATTTATGTTTTCATATGATTTTCTACTTTATAATATTAATTTACAATACTATATTTTGATTCAAGAATTTCCAGAATTATATTTATATCAAAATAGTTGAAAAAATGTTTTAAAATTCAAAAATACACTAGGGTATGTCGACATAAAAAACACCATGTCGACATATTACTGTCACTTTTTCAATTTTGAAAGGAAGTGTCTCTTCACTATTTGAAATGACTCAGAAATGTTGCAACCTTTCACACACTATAAAAGGGGTTAAAACTGAATTTTTAAACATATCTTCTTCTATACTTTCATCCTCTTTCATTATATAATCATTCTTAATCATTTTTATAATTTCTACACTTATGCTCTGCTGAATTCAATTCTGTTTTGGTCAAACTTCTTCTCTTGACACTCTCTTCTCATCTCTCTCTGAATCAAGTGATATTGAAGAGTTCTAGGGCTGTTTGTAATTGTTTGGGTTGAGTAAAAGAGAAATTGGTGGTATCCTTATAGCCGAGAAATCAAGGAAGTAGGAATCGGTGTTTCCTTGTAGCCGAGAAATCGGGGAAGTAGAAATCAGTGGTATCCCTTCTAGCCGTGAAATCAAGGAGGGTATACATGACTATTGATATAGTAATAAAACTCTGCGAAATCCATCATTGTGCGGGATTGGATGTAGGAGTAATCCAAACCAGTATAAAATCTGGGGTGTTCTTTTCTTTTCTGCATCTTTATTCCTGTTTATTTTGTATCTATGTTTGAATCTGTGTCTGTGATTGTGTTTGTGGGGTTTGATTCATCCCGTAGTTCATATAAGTTTTAGATTTTGTTCAAATTCTCACAAACACTATTCACCCCCCCTCTAGTGTTTGTTTTGCCTTAACGATCCATTCTGCATTCCCTAACGATTACCCCCTTGACTTCCTTCTTTCGTCCTTTCTTCCTCATCTAGCCGAACCATATCTCTATCCTTCTTCTCTTTCTTTGTTGCCGCCTCGTCTCATCTTTTTCGCGCTTGCCTGCACATTAGATCTTGCCTCACTAATACTCCAAGATATAATTTGTTCTCTCCAACCATTTCTTGGCCTAAAATACCTACACTACAACAAAATGACCCTATTACAACGGTGGAACACCGTTGTAATATACATTTTACAACGGTGGGCTAACCATCATCTATTAAGAAGTTGTAATAGACTAATATCTTTAACAACGTTTTTGCACCGTTGCAACACCATTGTAGTATGTATATTTTACAACTTTTTTCCACCGTTGTAATTGACATTTGGGTTTTAAAAAAAATATCATTTGCAATTGAAAAGAACGATACATTAAATACAGCAATACTCCATAAGCAAATCAGATATTACAGATATTTGCAAACTAATTTATTAAAATACTTAAATATTCAGTATTACAAATAATAAGTTTTAGACAACATTTCGTGCATTATTACATACTATCTAAACAAAATAAGCCTCTAATAACATCTCCAGTTCATCAATGTTAGTCTTGAACGCCATATAGCTTCCATGACGGCTGCTTCCACTCTCATCCTTGAATTCTTCATCTCTGAAGATAAAACAATGCAAAATAATGTCCATACAGCTTAACAAGATTAAAATAACTAAACTTGTTCTTCCGTTTATCTAACCATTTGCTTTTTGTGTAGAAAAGTCAAATTCGTATAAACACGCATGGATTGCACATCGGAAAATCAAAAGAGAAATGATTTCAAAAGTAAAAGCAGCATATACCGAACTGAATTTGGAATGCCTCTTTCATATTACTGTACTGGGAATGAAATTACCATTCCAACATAGACTATTCAACATGTAGGCTTCTCAAATTTATCCAGTAAAAAAAGAAAAAAATGTGGAGGGAATACAACCTGTATATTAGCATATACAGGGAATCTTCCTAACATCAGTTACACTCTGTATATTAAAGTATTAAAGTAGAAACAACATAATGTCATTCAACTATTGAATAAAGAAAATGAAGTTTGTTTATCTTCTAATAAAATAATGTCCTTACCTCCTCTTACTTAAATACAACCGCATCTTCACATTCGCCGTCTTCGTACTCACCATCGTCTTCTAGTTGATCTGCATACAAATTACGACGAATAAAACTGGAATGATGACATCATATCCACGAGCGACAAACTGTACTCAATTTCAGATCAACGACGATGCCAATCTTAGCAACCAGGCTATATGTTTGCATAACAAAGAAAAAAGAGTTAAATTTCGGCAGTAGTAACTAGACATCAAATTGATTAAAAGATGAAAATGATTCAGGTTCCTAATATAACCTTACAATTTCATATAGGTACCTAATATAACCCTTAAAATCGATTCAGCTAGAAAGTTCAGAAACCATATTTACATATAAGCAAGCAGACAGTTTAACTGCTTATATAACAAAAAGATAATTATTTTTATCTTTTCCCAAATCTCATTCAGTTCAGACTTTAATAGCAAGAAGACTGTACATATAAAAATATACAAATAATTCTTGAACTCAGCTTACAGACTTCGATTTCTATTTGAAAAGTGAAATACACTCACATTCGATTCGGTTTCGTGCTTCCAGACTTCGATTTCTCTCTGTGGTTCCTCGATTTAGGCTTCGATCTCCCTAGACCTGCCGTTGTTTCCCTCTAGAATCCATCTCTCTCACGAATCGGTTCTATTTGATGCGAGATGGTGGATTGATTGATTTCCCCCCAATTTTTATCGGCTAGGGCTTCAGCCATTTTTTTTTGTAATGAACGAGAGAAATGAACTGAGGGCCGGCCGAATGTTTTCTAGGTTAATTTATTAGGGCTGTGATCTTGCTAATTCTAACTTTGCCCCTTAGGGTTTTTCTTTATTAGATCCATACAACACTTAACCCATTTTACAACATTTAGATACATTTCCATGTTATACAAAATAAGCAATAGACGTGTATATTTTGTCAACAATTTTAACCATGTACAAATTTGTATATATTCATCATATACATACAAATGATCTATTTATTTATTCATTCACCCCAAATATATATTTAATTATAATCAATATTATTTTTGAGTCACAAAATTTGGGTTCTCACACAATTGCTAACTATAATTATGAAATATTAAATACAAAATGTTACTTCTTAATTGTTAATGTCTTGTTAATTCTAAATTATTAAATATTTTATTAGTTATTGATTATTAATTAATTAATAGTTTTAAATATTAATCATTTAAAAATAATTATTAAACACTAAATATCACTTCAAAAATATTAATGTTTTGATTAATTGCGATTCTTAAGTATTAATATTGAGTATATATTATAACGTATTCATTTTTATTAGAAATTATTATCACTAATAATTATCAAATATTAATAAATAATAATAATTATGTAATATTAACTATATTTTTTAATTATTCTTCTTAATTGCTAAGTATTAAATATTATGGATTGATTATTAATTATTACTTCCTAATTGATTATTAATAGTAATTATTAGTTATTAATTATAAATAATCAATATAAATGTATTAATTATTAGTTGTTAATTATATTAAAATATAGACATATATTACAACAGTCAAAAAATAAAAGTTGTGATAGGCTTTTATTACAACTGTCAAAATAACAAAGTTGTTAAAATTAAGTTTATTACAACTTTTCTGGAAAAAAGTTGTAAAAAACATTTATTACAACGGTGGCTTTTACCACCGTTGTAAAATTAAAGTTGTAATATGGTGTTTTTGTTGTAGTGCTAGTTGCAATATTCGATCCTATTAACACTAGTTAGGTCTCCTCCTTGGTAGATCTTATTTGGTTGGATCGGAATGAGCAAAAATGTCTCATCGCCTTGGGGCTAAGAAAATTTATCGAGGTAGTTGGACTTGCATCGGCCAGTTGCTTCGAGATCTTAGAATAGGGTTGTTTGTGCTACATCCGCCTTTGCTATACCTTGTTTGAATAGGTTCTTTCAAAGGCAATCGTCATTTCAGAGATGAAGACTAAGCTACCTTTGGATGATTTTTCCAAGGAGAATCTCGATGGAAGTTTTAGAGGCATCCGTGTTTTACACGGACTCGTATGGTCCTTTGTTTGACCGACTTTGGGGATTTTGCAGCAAATCTTTTTTTTCTTGATGTCGGATTTTGCGTTTGGAAATCTATGTTCGAACTGCCCATGTAGACGTGTGACCCATTTAGCACATTATTCTAAAAATGGGAAGTTATGAATGGATTTGTCTCTGATGTGGAAATCAATCCTTTGTTTGATCAGTGGCGTAACCATCATTTAGTGCCACATCATATTTGA
This sequence comes from Allium sativum, assembly GCA_030737875.1. Classification (NCBI taxonomy): domain Eukaryota; kingdom Viridiplantae; phylum Streptophyta; class Magnoliopsida; order Asparagales; family Amaryllidaceae; genus Allium; species Allium sativum. The sequence continues at coordinate 969,815,213 of CM060915.1, read as the reverse complement.
TTTAGCTTGTTGTTCTTGTGTGTTATCTCATGGGGTCACTTTTCGTAATTTCACCTATCCATTTTGTCTTTAGACAATATTTGGTGGATTCCCATGAGAAGCAGTTATGTGTTAGTTTTCTTTTCTTATCATAAATTTTCTCTTAGAAGAGATGATGGTGTGCAAATCTCCAACAACACCAGCAGTGTTTATAACACGAGATTGAGCATTATGTTACCATGATATGGTTAATTAGAAGATTGTAGAAATTGGTTTGAGCTCTAGCCGCGGAGCAAGACATCTCGTTATTTATAGCCATTATTTTGGGAGTTTGGTATTGTTTTGTCATTGTCTTTGTTATTATCCCTTTCCAGCATCGGGATCTTGGTTTTGTGGTGATTCGCAGTTGTAACTGTTGGTGTTGTTTAAAATCGCACGATTTAGATTAATGAGATTTCTAAGTTTGGGAATGTTTATGTCATTTACGCATGCGTGTTTGAATGAAATCTCATTTTTCTTATCTAAGCTAAAAGTTGTCCTACGGCTGTAAAGAACAGAATTCTGTGTTGAATAAATTTTAGTAAAGGACAAAGTTCTACGTCATTGGTATATAAATAAATAAATCACCGAAAAATTATTTTGGTCCTTTCGTGCGTGATTTCAGTTTTCGCATTCTTTGCGTAAACGGCTTCCTTTTTCCACCAACATGTGACTTGAATCGTTTAAATTTCCACAAAATACAGTTTTTGGAGTTTTTGGAAAAATGTTGTTTGAATTTTTTTTATCATTTTCTTATTTTCTGGGAAAATGAAACGGTTTTGAAAAGGAATTTTCAAAATAAACATGATAAGTCTTTAAGCGGTAATTTATTTTTGTGAAAAATTTTGATTTTTGGTCACATGAACGGTGTAAGGAAGATTTTTGGATGCTTTGTGTGCACATTTTAGCGGTGTAGTAGGACCGACAATACGTTAAAAATGTTAACGACAACAAGGAAAAGGCTGTATTAGCCTTGGAAACTTTGTTTCCATATCTTGTCAACAATGTGCGCGAGCTATTAATTAACTCGTTTTGTAACAACCTGTATTTTCCTTAACCTGTTATAACATGAATCGAGGCAGAATTTAATTCTAAAATCTGAATCAGGGGAAACGGGCTATGCCATTGCATTCGTCTCGGAAAAATACGCGAAATAGAGTCCGAGTTTTCGAAAATCGGAGTCCGTATGACCCGATTAAGGCCCAACGAAGTTTTCAAAAAATTCTAAAGTAAAAACAGATTTCAAATTCAAACTTGAATTTGGGAAATTGGGCCACCCAAGTCGACAGCCCTATCGACTTGGGAGTCGACTTGGTCTGACCAAGTCGACAGCCCTGTCGACTTGGCTGTCGACTTGGCTCAGACGAGCAGTCCTGCCTGGTGCACCATTTTGAGAATGTGTTGAGCTTGGGGGCCAGATTCGGTTTTGAGGGTTGAGATTGGAACTAGGGTTTAATCCTATGGCCTAAATCACTTGCCTAATCTATAAATAAGACCCTAACCTACCCTAAATCGTCATTAATCTATCCTACAACTAAACTATGGCAAAATCAATCCTCTCATGGCCTCCACTCTCTTCATAAATTCCTAAACAAGTTTTATGAGATTTTCCATGCATACAAGTGTTTTTAGACTTGTATGATCATCATTAGCTTGCATTCAAAGTCAAGTTTCTATCTTTGCATCATAAAGAGAGAGTTTTGATCTATTTTGCTTGCATTTTTGGGGTTTAATTGGTTGCATAAGGGTCTTCTTACATTTGCTATACTCATTTGAGTCCGCATAAGCATTGTAAGCCCTATTCCTTTCATACTTAAACTTTAAAGTTAAATGTATGATATGCGAATTTATATGTAAGTTGCCATATGATATGCAAGTTGTGTTATGCAAGTTTGATATGTAAGTTGTCATATGATATGCAAGTTATGCTATGCAAGTTTGATATGCAAGTTGTCATATGATATGCAAGTTATGCTATGCAAGTTTGATATGTAAGTTGTCATATGATATGCAAGTTATGCTATGCAAGTTTGATATGCAAGTTGTCACATGATATGCAAGTTATGCTATGCAAGTTTGATATGTAAGTTGTCACATGACATGCAAGTTATGCATGCTTTTTGAGGCCTAATGCAAGTATATGAACATATGTATATTTCATATGCCACCATGTTGAACTTGTGGCTTCAACACTTTTATGTCATGATTATGCCAAGTTCCCTCTTTCTATCCTTTATGCGCTATTGCGATATGTAAGCGATGGGATTGCGTTTGGGGTTGGGTAAACTTAAAAGACATAAAAATATAAGCTTGGGAATTTACCTATTAAGTTAGGTCTACCCATTGGGAATTTACCTATTAAGTTAGGTCTACCCAATTGCTTGAAAATTTGTAACATGTTTTGGAAACATGGTGGACATGACACTTAGAAAAGATAAGTGTGGCCAACTCGAGGTTGGGTTGAGTTTGTAGCGTAAACCTACCCGGAACCGACCGGCTTAACTAGTTGCTACAAACAATAGGACCCAATGTGAGAAGTTGGTCATGTGGTACCTTGGACCCGAGGTTAGACCAAGTTGTGGTGTAAAGCTACCCGGAACCGACCGGCTTAACTAGTAACCACAACAAAGTCTAATGTGAGAGGTTAAGGTGCATTAATTAATTAATTAATGCCTCATGATTAGGGTTAAGTCATGGTCCATTTAATACTTAACCAATTTGGGCTCGGTAGATTAACCGGGGTTAAGTCGTGAACTCACCGTTACACTTAACCAAGTTAATCCATGATTAGTGAAGGGGTTAAACCGTACTTAACCCACTAGAGAAATCCTAGCAATGGGGGTCCACTCCAGCAGTAATCCCTAGTTTGTATCATCGTGACCCTAGGGACTAGGCTAGGGTGGGGGCACGATTACTGGACTGGAGGTAAGCGACCAATAAACGACGGCAGGGGGTACGCCGGTGTAGTTCCGGGCGGACTCTGGTCGTGCACATAGTCCGTAGCCGGAGAAAACATGCACGGGTACCAGTAGATCGAGACTGTGCACTCATGTTTATGGTGTCCAGGGGTTGACACCCTAGGGCTTGATACACCCGATGGGTGGATCCGGCACAGTTCGACTACAATCATGTTTGGGCCGTATTGACACCAACACGTGACGAGTTAGGCTTAGGGAGCCGATCGACTAGACCGTTTGGGTTGGACCTCGTGTTAGGGTCACTTCATGTTATTGGACCTCGTATGAGGGTCACTTCATGTTATTGGGCCAAAGCTTGGGCCAAGGGGATCAATACTTGTTTATTCAAGTCATGTTAGTTTGCTAGTACACCTGTGGTGCAAAACCTGAATCCTGGTTATGCGATGACACCTTTATCTACCTTGTTAGTTAATCATCATGCTAGTATGTTGTTATCCTTATCCCTGCTGCTCATACCAGTTAGCTTTATCAGTTTACATTGATTATAGTAGGGCTTACTCAGTCTTTTTGACTGACCTGTTTTCTTTCACCTCTTTTCTTCCGTTTCCCCCCCAGGTTCTCAGGGAGGGAATACAGGAGCTTAGCTTGGATTTTGGATTGCTTGCTTGTGGGATTTCAGCTCATGTACGCTTTCTACATGAAGCTAGCTATGGTTCTTACGCATTTTGGGGATAGCACTTATGTATTTCAGTTTGTCAGTTGATGTTGTTTTATCTAGACTTGTTTATTTGGAAAATTGATATTATGTTGTACCAGACTTGATTTGACATGGTTTAAATTCTTCCGCTGTTTTATCTATGTTATTTACTCTGTTTACATATATACATATGTTCTTGTTCTGCCTTGATATATCATTATGCATGTTTACCTGATTCAAACGCCCCTCCAAAGTCAGTGCCCTTGCAAGAGTGGTACTGGCGGAGGTGGGGTGTTACAATTTGGTATCAGAGCATATGGTTTACGAGAAGGAACAAAAAGGTTTTTAGAAAACTTTTGAAAAGCTATTTTCAAAACAGAGTATAAAGTATTTTCCGAAGAAAAGTCTAGTTTATTTTAAAGGCTATTCCCCAAAAAGCCACTAGCAAAATCCCTTCGTTTTCTCCATTCTGAATCTGTCTTTTTCTTTTTCAGTATGGCCGATAGCTTTGCTATTCCGGAGGGAGTACACGTACCTGTTTGGTATAGGAGACTTTTGGAGGCTAGGGCGACCGAAGCCGTCCCCGCAGATGTTCCTCCTCCTCCTCCTCCAGTAGTTAATATTCCTCCTCCTCCAGTGGCCAATATTCCTCCTCCTCCCATCGCTAATGTTCCTCCTCCTCCTGTCGCTGAGGTTCCTCTTCCTCCTCCCCCTCAGCATCCTCAAGCTGACTTCGCAAAGACTTGCAAAGATTTCAAAGCAATGGGTGGCAAGAACTTTCAAGGCACTGAGACTTTTGTAGAGGCCAGGAATTGGTTGAAAGAGACCGAGGATTTATTTGCTATCTTTGGGTTAGACGATCAGAGGAAGGTCTTGTTGGCGGTTTGGCTTATGAAGGATGAAGCCGCTTATTGGTGGGAAGTCACCAATGGCACTAGGCCTGTTGAGACTTGGGCCGATTTCAGGGCAAGGTTCATGCTTAAGTTTTTATCTTCTGCTGAGGAGAATCTGCAAATGGAGAGGTTCATAACTTTGAAGCAAGGAGGTATGTCTGTCAAAGAATATGTGAACAAGTTCAATCAGTTAGCTCGTTTTGGCTTGGATATGGTGAATACTCCTCAGAAGAAGGCTCTTCGTTTTGCTAGAGGATTGAATGAGCCGTTGCAGGGATTGGCTATGTCACATATTCCCCATGGGGCCACGTTTGAGAGTTTGGTTGATATGGCATTACTTCAGGGAGATGGCAAGAAAGAGATCAAGGGGAATGATACTCAAGCCAAGAAGGCTGATTCTCAGGGAAAAGGAAATCAGGGTAATCCAAGTGGCCAAAGCAGTCAAGGCAACCAGAACAAGAACAAGGGTCAAGGCAACAAGGGAAACAACAACAAGGGCAAGAACGTCAAGGGGAAGTGCCATTACTGCGGTTCAGCTGGGCATCTTATCAAGGATTGTAGGAAGAGAAAAAGGAAGAATGGTGAATGCTTTTTCTGCGGTGAGACTGGACATTTCAGCAAGGATTGCCCGAAGAAGCAAGGGCAAGGCCAGGGTCAGACTCAGCGTGCTGGACCTTCAGGAGGGCAAGTTCATGCTCTCAATACCGCTCCAGTTCCCGATCGAGGTAGTATTTCTGTTGAGAGCCTTGTATATATTTCTGATTTTCCAGTTCGTACCTTGTTTGATTCTGGTGCATCGCATAGCTTTATCTCATCTGATCTTGTTGATAGTTTGCACCTTAGTACTAGCTTGGTAGAGGATCCCATCTGTGTCTCAAATCCTATTGGGGGTTCCGCCCATTTGTCTATGATATGTGGGGATTTGAGGATCTCTATACTGAGTGTAGAGTTCTTGTGCAGTGCTTATGTTCTGGGTTTCAGGGGATACAGATTGATATTGGGCATGGATTGGTTGTCCAGATATGGAGCCATCCTTGATTGTGAGCATAGGGTTGTGAGGCTCGTGACTCGCCTCGGAAACACCCTAGAGATTTCTTGTGATCCGAGAGGTCCCATCATGTTGTGCTATCTTGAATCACTCGACTCGTCAGTGGAGACTCTTCAGTCTGTGAGAGTGGTTCGAGATTATCCGGATGTTTTTGATGAAGTTAGGGGGTTGCCCCCTAAGCGAGAGATTGATTTCCGCATTTATCTGGTGGATAATGCAAAGCCGGTTTCTTTGCCCGTTCGGCACATGGCTCCGCGTGAAAGGCGGGAGCTAAGTAAGCAAGTGAAGGAGTTGCTTGAGAAGAACTTCATTAGACGAAGTGTATCTGAATGGGGAGCGCCTGTGGTATTTGCTACCAAGGCAGATGGTTCTTTCCGACTTTGTGTTGACTATCGAGAGTTGAATAAGCTGACTAAGAAGAACAGACACCCGTTACCAAGGATTGATGATCTCTTTGACCAGCTTGTCGGTGCTCCTGTTTTCTCTCAGCTTGATCTTGCTACTGGATTCCATCAGCTCAGGGTGGCTGAGGATAGTATAGACAAGACTGCGTTCAGAACTCCAGATGGATTCTTCGAATGGCTTGTCATGCCGTTCGGCTTGACTAATGCACCCGCATATTTCGTGGATTTGATGAGTAGGGTGTTTCGGGAGTTCTTGAACAAGTTTGTCGTGGTCTTCGTAGATGATATTCTGGTCTTCTCTAAGGATGAGGAAGAGCACGCAAGGCACCTCGTGGAGGTGATGGATACGCTTAGAGCGCACCAGTTGAAGGCCAAGTTCTCCAAGTGTCACTTTTGGAGAAGGGAAGTTAGATTCCTTGGGCATATAGTGTCTAAGCAAGGCTTAGCAGTGGATCCCGCTAAGGTGGTTGCAGTTCAGGATTGGAAGACTCCCAGGAATGCAACCGAAGTGAGAAGTTTTCTAGGTCTTGCGGGTTTTTATCGGAAGTTCATCAAGGACATCGCGAAGATTTCCGCTCCTCTTACTAAATTGACGAAGAAGAATTTAGTTTTTGCTTGGAGCATAGAATGCGAGCTTGCTTTTCAGAAGCTCAAGAGAGCTCTCACATCAGCACCTGTTCTAGCTTTGCCCGATGGAGGGAAGTTATTTACAGTATACACCGATGCATGTGGCACGGGGTTAGGAGCTGTTCTGATGCAAGAAGGAAGGGTGATATGCTTTGGCGGTAGACAACTCAAGGTGCATGAGAAGAATTATCCCACTCATGACTTAGAGTTGGCAGCAATAGTATATGCACTCAAGGCTTGGCGCCATTATCTTCTGGGAGAAAGATTTGAGCTTTATACCGATCACAAGTCATTGAAGTATCTCTTTTCTCAGAAGGATCTGAATCTGAGGCAACAAAGATGGATGGAATTCTTGGCATCCTATGATTTTGAGATAGCTTACACCCCTGGCAAGGGGAATGTGGTAGCTGACGCATTGAGTAGAAGAAGGTTGACCCTAAGTCCTCTATTCGTTGAGATGAAGAATTTAGAGTATGTGGCAACCTTTGATTTCTCTTTGGCGATTGAGTCGATGACCGGTTCTTTAGCATCTCTGGAACTCAGACCTACCCTTCTTGATCAAGTTGGGGCTTCGCAGAGAGAAGACCCTCAGATAGTTGAGATTATGGATAAGCTGATTCGAGGAGAGACATCTAGTCATCTCGCTCGATATTCTATTGATGACAAGGGTTGGCTGAGAAGAGACGGAAGGTTATGTGTTCCAAGGGTAGAAGACTTAGTAAGAAAAGTTCTTGAGGAAGCGCATCGCTCTAAGTTGACTATACATCCAGGCGGAGATAAGATGTATAAAGATATGAAGCGTATTTTCTTTTGGCCTGGGATGAAGAAGGATGTGGCAGAGTTTGTCTCTAGATGTATCATTTGCCAGCAAGTTAAGGTCGAGTCGAAGAAGCCCGGTGGGCTATTGCATCCTCTAGACGTTCCACTTTGGAAGTGGGAGAGTATTTCCATGGATTTTATCGATGGGCTACCAAGGTCAAGGAAAGGAAATACGAGCATTTGGGTTATCGTGGATAGACTTACGAAGAGTGTTCATTTCATCCCGGTGAAGAGCAAGAGGACCGCATCTTGGCTAGCGTCTGTATATCTTCGTGAGATTGTAAGACTTCATGGAGTCCCTTCTAGTATTGTCAGTGACCGTGACCCAATCTTTACAAGTCAATTCTGGAATAGCTTGCAAGAAGCCATGGGCATGAGGTTGAATCTAAGTACTGCTTATCACCCACAGACAGACGGTCAAACCGAAAGGGTGAATAGGGTACTCGAGGATCTGTTGAGGCTTTGTATTCTGGATTTTGGTGGTACTTGGGAAGACCACCTTCCTCTTGTTGAGTTTGCATATAATAACAGTTATCAGGCAAGCATAGGGATGGCACCATTTGAAGCTTTATATGGGAGGTCGTGCAAGTCGCCTACATGTTGGTGGGAGACTACAGATAAGCTTATACTCGGGCCTGATATGATCAGAGATACATCCGAGAAGATCGAGTTGATTTGGAGACGGATGAAAGCGGCCCAAGACCGACAGAAATCCTATGCTGATAAGCGAAGAACTGATTTGGAGTTTGATGTTGGGGATATGGTTTTCGTGAAGGTTTCTCCTTTGCGGAATGTGGTCCGATTTGGAGCCGTTGGGAAGTTAGCACCGAGGTTTGTTGGACCATTCCCTATTATAGAGAGGATCGGGCAGATGGCTTATAGAGTGAAGTTGCCTGAGAAGCTTGCCGGAGTACACGATGTTTTTCATGTCTCGCATCTCCGGAAGTGTTTACATGAATCAGCAGAGGTTGTTGAGCCAAGTGTTCTGGAAGATGTGGAAATGGAGAAAGAAGCCACCTTGAGGAGAGCTCCGATTCGTATCTTGGGGACAGAGACCAAGAAGCTAAGGAATCAAGAGGTCAAGTTGGTGAAGGTTCAATGGGGTGAAGCCGAAGAAGACGCAACTTGGGAAACCGAGGAGAAGATGCGTGGGCTTTATCCATTCCTTTTCGAGGGTACACTCTCAATCTCTTTTCTTTGTTAGCATATCTTTCTCTTTGCTATCCATATTTGTCTAGTTTATCGTGTTAATCTTGTCATGAGAACCTTAGGTAGAAACCCTTTGGATGAAACATGTGTTTGAAACATGTTATGCTTGATGGTTGCAAGTGGTTGCAAGTGTTTGCAAGTGGTTGCTCGTGGATGCATTATACACGATTAGGCACTAGATCGGCTCACACACTCCTCATATTGCATATGCATGGGTGTTTATGCTTATTCATGGATGAAAATTTTTGTGTTATCACATGGATGTTGCATATGGATGTATGTGATGTGCACACATATAGATGTTATACATTATGTTAGGAATTGCATACATATGGATTCATTTCACTAACATAATTTGCATTGATGATATTTGCATTAGATACGGACATATACACACACCTTTGCATATGTTCATATAACATTTAGAATCTTGTAAGGACAATGATTGCTCGTGGATGATGTTTTGAGTAGATGGATGATTGGATGGTAGGATACGTTCTTCCTAACTTGAAGATTTCGGGGACGAAATCCTTTAAGGAGGGGAGAATGTAACAACCTGTATTTTCCTTAACCTGTTATAACATGAATCGAGGCAGAATTTAATTCTAAAATCTGAATCAGGGGAAACGGGCTATGCCATTGCATTCGTCTCGGAAAAATACGCGAAATAGAGTCCGAGTTTTCGAAAATCGGAGTCCGTATGACCCGATTAAGGCCCAACGAAGTTTTCAGAAAATTCTAAAGTAAAAACAGATTTCAAATTCAAACTTGAATTTGGGAAATTGGGCCATATTGGGCCAGGCGGGAGAATTCCCGCCACAGTACACAAGTCGACAGCCCTGTCGACTTGGGAGTCGACTTGGTCTGACCAAGTCGACAGCCCTGTCGACTTGGCTGTCGACTTGGCTCAGACGAGCAGTCCTGCCTGGTGCACCATTTTGAGAATGTGTTGAGCTTGGGGGCCAGATTCGGTTTTGAGGGTTGAGATTGGAACTAGGGTTTAATCCTATGGCCTAAATCACTTGCCTAATCTATAAATAAGACCCTAACCTACCCTAAATCATCATTAATCTATCCTACAACTAAACTATGGCAAAATCAATCCTCTCATGGCCTCCACTCTCTTCATAAATTCCTAAACAAGTTTTATGAGATTTTCCATGCATACAAGTGTTTTTAGACTTGTATGATCATCATTAGCTTGCATTCAAAGTCAAGTTTCTATCTTTGCATCATAAAGAGAGAGTTTTGATCTATTTTGCTTGCATTTTTGGGGTTTAATTGGTTGCATAAGGGTCTTCTTACATTTGCTATACTCATTTGAGTCCGCATAAGCATTGTAAGCCCTATTCCTTTCATACTTAAACTTTAAAGTTAAATGTATGATATGCGAATTTATATGTAAGTTGCCATATGATATGCAAGTTGTGTTATGCAAGTTTGATATGTAAGTTGTCATATGATATGCAAGTTATGCTATGCAAGTTTGATATGCAAGTTGTCATATGATATGCAAGTTATGCTATGCAAGTTTGATATGTAAGTTGTCATATGATATGCAAGTTATGCTATGCAAGTTTGATATGCAAGTTGTCACATGATATGCAAGTTATGCTATGCAAGTTTGATATGTAAGTTGTCACATGACATGCAAGTTATGCATGCTTTTTGAGGCCTAATGCAAGTATATGAACATATGTATATTTCATATGCCACCATGTTGAACTTGTGGCTTCAACACTTTTATGTCATGATTATGCCAAGTTCCCTCTTTCTATCCTTTATGCGCTATTGCGATATGTAAGCGATGGGATTGCGTTTGGGGTTGGGTAAACTTAAAAGACATAAAAATATAAGCTTGGGAATTTATCTATTAAGTTAGGTCTACCCATTGGGAATTTACCTATTAAGTTAGGTCTACCCAATTGCTTAAAAATTTGTAACATGTTTTGGAAACATGGTGGACATGACACTTAGAAAAGATAAGTGTGGCCAACTCGAGGTTGGATTGAGTTTGTAGCGTAAACCTACCCGGAACCGACCGGCTTAACTAGTTGCTACAAACAATAGGACCCAATGTGAGAAGTTGGTCATGTGGTACCTTGGACCCGAGGTTAGACCAAGTTGTGGTGTAAAGCTACCCGGAACCGACCGGCTTAACTAGTAACCACAACAAAGTCTAATGTGAGAGGTTAAGGTGCATTAATTAATTAATTTGATGAAAATATAAGTCCCACATCGGGAAATGTTCAACTAAAATCCTGGATATATACTAAGAAGCTACAGTTCACATCAACCAATTGGTTTTGTGAACAAACTATGTAGCTCTCTAAACTATAAAATCCCAACAGTGGTATCAGAGCCCAGGTCAACTAATTCAACTAGTTCAACTAATACGTATGTGCTTAACCGCCATACGTGCGCCACTCCATCCAAAATAGCATGATCACGTAGATGGCTCAAATACGCCACACGTGAAGGGGGAGTGATGAAAATATAAGTCCCACATCGGGAAATGTTCAACTAAAATCCTGGATATATACTAAGAAGCTACAGTTCACATCAACCAATTGGTTTTGTGAACAAACTATGTAGCTCTCTAAACTATAAAATCCCAACATAATTAATGCCTCATGATTAGGGTTAAGTCATGGTCCATTTAATACTTAACCAATTTGGGCTCGGTAGATTAACCGGGGTTAAGTCGTGAACTCACCGTTACACTTAACCAAGTTAATCCATGATTAGTGAAGGGGTTAAACCGTACTTAACCCACTAGAGAAATCCTAGCAATGGGGGTCCACTCTAGCAGTAATCCCTAGTTTGTATCATCATGACCCTAGGGACTAGGCTAGGGTGGGGGCACGATTACTGGACTGGAGGTAAGCGACCAATAAACGACGGCAGGGGGGTACGCCGGTGTAGTTCCGGGCGGACTCTGGTCGTGCACATAGTCCGTAGCCGGAGAAAACATGCACGGGTACCAGTAGATCGAGATTGTGCACTCATGTTTATGGTGTCCAGCGGTTGACACCCTAGGGCTTGATACACCCGATGGGTGGATCCGGCACAGTTCGACTACAATCATGTTTGGGCCGTATTGACACCAACACGTGACGAGTTAGGCTTAGGGAGCCGATCGACTAGACCGTTTGGGTTGGACCTCGTGTTAGGGTCACTTCATGTTATTGGACCTCGTATGAGGGTCACTTCATGTTATTGGGCCAAAGCTTGGGCCAAGGGGATCAATACTTGTTTATTCAAGTCATGTTAGTTTGCTAGTACACCTGTGGTGCAAAACCTGAATCCTGGTTATGCGATGACACCTTTATCTACCTTGTTAGTTAATCATCATGCTAGTATGTTGTTATCCTTATCCCTGCTGCTCATACCAGTTAGCTTTATCAGTTTACATTGATTGTAGTAGGGCTTACTCAGTCTTTTTGACTGACCTGTTTTCTTTCACCTCTTTTCTTCGGTTCCCCCCCCCCAGGTTCTCAGGGAGGGAATACAGGAGCTTAGCTTGGATTTTGGATTGCTTGCTTGTGGGATTTCAGCTCATGTACGCTTTCTACATGAAGCTAGCTATGGTTCTTACGCATTTTGGGGATAGCACTTATGTATTTCAGTTTGTCAGTTGATGTTGTTTTATCTAGACTTGTTTATTTGGAAAATTGATATTATGTTGTACCAGACTTGATTTGACATGGTTTAAAATCTTCCGCTGTTTTATCTATGTTATTTACTCTGTTTACATATATACATATGTTCTTGTTCTGCCTTGATATATCATTATGCATGTTTACCTGATTCAAACGCCCCTCCAAAGTCAGTGCCCTTGCAAGAGTGGTACTGGCGGAGGTGGGGTGTTACACGTTTTATGTTTTAGAGCTTGTTTTAAGCCTCCTTTACAGTCTATAGATAGAAATTTTTGGAGTATTTTGGGTAAGTGAGGTGAAAATTCCACTGTCGGATGGGAAATGGAATATTAGGAAGCGAAGGAAATGTTAAAATTGTTCATCTTAATTTCCTTTTTTGGTATGGGAGAAATTAACTAGGAAACAATTAGATTGCGTGATGTGTTGGATGGTAGGGTTTGGATGCAAAAATTGATTGCTTCACACTTTTATTTGTAATTGTGTGAACGTTATGGGTAAAAAAGGATTTTGAAATTTGCATTCATATAGAATTTCCAGTATATTTAGGATGTTTTGCATCGTGTTTTCAAAAGTATTTCAAAGGTTTATTGCAAACATATAGGAGGATCCAATTAGAATCACTTTGCATGCATATTTTATGGTTGAAATTGCGTTCTGTACACCAAGCACACATACACAAGGTTACAGAGCGGATGTACACAAATTGGTTATATAGAATAGGACTATAGGCGTCAGAATTTCAGGACGAAATTCCTTTAAGGAGGGAAGAATGTAACAACACGGCTTTTGGCGATATAAATTAATTATTAGAATTTCAAAAATAAGAATTTCTACAAATAATGGAATCTCGCCATGAAACTTTAACTGATGCGTTCGTCTCGGAATTTTGGTCAACTTTCATGTTTGGAGTTTCGCGAACGGAGTCCGTATGAAAAGTTATGGACGAAAAAATAAAACGGATGGAAAATAAATAAAACATAATAATATATATATATAGCAATATATAATTACCCAGCCACCTCACTGCCTGATCGACCAAGCGGTCTACCGGGGCAGTCGAGCAACGGTCGACCGCTGGCTGCGACTGCTTGGTCGAGCCAGGAAGTGATGGCTAGGATTTGGCTGAATAAAATAATGTAACAGATGGATGGATACAACTTAAAACTAGTCTGAAGGTTTTAGGCCATTTTCACCCCTATAAATAAAGGGGTAAGGCCTCATTCTTTTTCCATATAAATCTGCAGAGGCAGCGAAGCTCTGCCATTTTTCTCTCTCTCCAAACCTAAGTTCTATAATAAAAATATATACATATCAAATCCAATTCATATGAAATTAAGAGGATAAGCAGATCTAATGGAAAAGAATGCAAAGTGACTCTCCAAATCATATTTTCCCCTCATTTCCTGTTTTCTTACATTTCTACAGATCTGGAATTTCCCGCTTCCAAATAAATTGTAGATTTTTAAGAATTTGGGGGTTGTTGGCCTAAAAGGTTCAAGCTTTGAATTTGGAGGCTATACGGTGAGTGGGAAATTTACAAATACAGTTATAATGACTTATTTACTTCGTTTGAATCAAATCTATGTTTTTGTGCCTATCAGATCTTTTTATTTAAATATTGTGACTTTTTTGGCAACCAACAGATTTGATTACGAATATGGTTAAAACTTGTGAATGATAAGTTATGATTTTGTATAACATGAATTGTAGGATTCTTAATTTTTTTTCAAATATTCCTACAATTATGTCATTAAATATGTTGTACATGTTGCATAGCACTGTGGATCTGAAAATTAGTCTCATTAAACAAAAATTTGATGTAGTTACAATCCAGATCTTTAGTTCAGTGTAGAATAACGAAATATGTGAATTTGGGTAAAAAGATGAAATTTGTGAAAAATGTGATTTTAAGAATAAAAGAAATATTCCTATTGCATTCAATATTGTTGGGTTTTTGGCTTAATCATTGTAAACATGTCGCTTTCCTCCTTTTGAATAAAAATGCATTATTTTGAAATCACAAGAGGTATGAAAAAAAAGATTAAAAAGGGAAAAGTGGTGCAAATGTATGTATGAATATAAATACATATATTCGTATGTCATTTTCATCGATTATTCCAAAATATATATTTACATATATTTCTTGTGATTTGAAAATATGTCAATTCAACTAATTAGGCATTAATTACAATGATTACAACTGACGGTCTTTTGTGAGATTTGGAACCTTTTTGGAAAGATTGAATATAAAAAGAAAATGCTTGGTAAATTGATTAGACAAAATCATTAATTTAAAAATAAGAATAAAAATAAAATTAATGTCTACGTTGACCGCAAGAAAGCATAAAAATAAATATATACATATTATCCGTCCAAATCAGCGTAAATCGGTAAAATATATATTGTATGAAATGTTTGAATGTTTGGATAAGATTCAATTATGGAATGATATGTAAATGTAATCCATATTGAATTAATATATTTGTGGTGACCATTGGTAGTAATCAAAATAATTAATTGCTATAAATGAGACTATAAATCAATAAATAATCATTGTAACCAATACTGATTGGGGGGAATAAATGTGGTAGGAAAAATGGTTACAATTCCTAAAAATCAATTAGGATAAATGTTGTAAACCTTAGTTAGGATATTTGAATTATAACTGCATTCAGACATGAGGTTAAGCTCAACTTGTGGTATAAGACTACCCGGAACCGACAGGCAAATCCAGCAATCACAGATAGCCAGCTTAATGTGAAAGGTCTAATGCATAAATATAATCGTATTAAGGCACGAGGTTAAGTTTAATTTGTGGTGGAAGTCTGCCCGGAAATGATTGGCAAATCCAACATCCACAAGTTGTCAACTTAATGTGATAGGCATGGTACATATATGTGTATATATATATATCAATAAATAAATTAATAAAGGAATATGAGTAGAAATTTCCTATGGAGTACAACAAATAAATAACTTGGGACTGCTAAATAGTTGCCTTAGGAAAATATGGCCGTTATGGTTATAAAGGGCAATAAAAGGGAAATAAAAGGAATGGGTGTCATAAGGGAATTTATGATTGTCGTTTAAACACTAAGTCCAAATCAGGGAAGGTATCAGATAAATATCCTAGGGAAAAAGGGAATGCAACCTTCCTTATTTATATTAATGGAAGTAGAAAATATAGTTGGACTTAGTAGGTTAATAATGTAAGATATTATTAACCATATATACCCGTGATAAAAATGAATCGTGTATGTATAGTATTTCCGTGTAGAGGGACTAAACGTGAATGACTTAATAACATAGCCTACTTTATCCCAATAGGGAAATGTACTAAAGGCAACTGGGGTACGAATCCAATGACCTTCGCGTATAGTCCGCTTCCTTGGGTCTTAAGTGGCTTTGGGTTGAGGAGTGCAGCTAGGATTAGGTCTTTCAGTTTAGGCGTACTAAACGGTATGTGTGAGTATTGTCTGCCCAAACCTGGAAACTTAAAATGTCAGATATGACTACCTATTCTACGGGAAGTAATAAGCGACTAAGGAGGTTATCCAATAAGGTCAGCTAGATGGTATAGCGAATGATAAAATACCTTCTCTCACCTAACACGAGGCAAGGGTATATGCGTGAATGATGGACGCCTTAACTAGTAGGGCCCGTAGCTAGTCCCCTCTAGTTTATGTAAACTTGAATATATTATTGAGGGTTAATAGGTGACCAATAGGTCCGCCTAAGGGTCTTAAGCGATCAGGGAGAATCCACCTTGTCTATCATTGATAGTGAGGCATTGAATAATATAGGATGGTGAATGAGGATACATACATATATAGAAACCCTGTAATTAGCGGTCCGTTCTCGATTAAATAACCAGTCATGTTCTAGTATAAAGGCTTCACAATTACATGTGTAAACGTTCTATCTCGGTATTATAATTTGGGAATATTACATTGGGAAGAGTAGTAAGGTCGTGTGTAAACAGCTACAAGGTTAGGTTAGAATTACTTACCATGTTAGGAATACAACCTTAAGCTGAACCAAACGGGATACATCTGTGTATTATAGTCTGTGTTGTACATTTCTTAGTCACCAGAACTTGTTGTTCTGACACCCTTCTCATTATAACCTACCATATTTCCTAGAGAAGGTCGGGTTCTCATAGATGATTAAGTTTGGCCTTCGGTTCTTGTTATCTCTCTTGCTCGATATTGGCAATGTGACTTACTTTGAAAAAGGTAGTTATTTGAGTTAATACTAGTTTATCCATTTTTTTCCGTTATGAATTATCTTTTGTCGTACTCTGATTATGCTCATGCTCATTTATTGCAGGTACCAGATTTACACGCTCCATGGTTGGATGTGTTCAAATTTTGATTTTTGTCAAAATTTAGGTGCTGAAAAGTGTGGGGTGTTACAACTTCATTTTGGACTATCAACCGCATACAATTGTTAAAGTGGTTTTCGGTATTGATAGAGAGTATGATAACATCAAATTTACTCTCTTTAACAACTAAATGTTTACATTTTTCACACCGGTAAGAAATTTACATTTCAAATGGTTCATACTTCATATCAAAATATCGAATCGTGCTTTAAACCATTTCATATTTAAAATAGAATATACTTTTGTATTAAAATATCTTTTTTTAAACAAACTTAAAATCTTGAAACGATTCCAATCTTAAAATAATTTGAAAAAAAAGTTGAAAAGTTTATTAAAACAATTTATATATTTAGTTTGAAAACTAATAGTTAGGACAATAAAAGTTTAGATAAATAGTTTTGAATATTAAAATAGTATTTATAAAAATTTAGTTAAATATATATATATATATAGTTAAATATTATATAAGTTTATAAAATAGATAGTTGATTGTTAAAATAGTTTATTTAAAACAGTTAATATATTAAGAAAAAAATAGTTTATAAAGTGAAATAGTTTATAAAGTAAAATAGTTATTTATTAGAGTAGTATAAAAAATTACAATATATCTATATTTAAGCTGAAAATAAAATATTTTATAATAAAAATAGTTATTTACTAAAATAGTTTATATAATGGTTTAAAATACTATGGTTGGAATTAGAAATGTTTCTTCCAAATTTTAATTAAACTTGAAGGTGTATTACAATTTCAAGTCAAATCAACTCAACTTTGATATTTCTATTTGATTCAACTTCCAATTTAAATTCAATTCAATTTAAACAATTTCACTCAGTTATTTAAAGTTTTAAATTTGGACTCTCACTTTGAATTATTTCAATTTATAATAATCTCAAGCTCACAATTTAAATATCACTTTAAATCAAATTAATTTAAACTAAATTTCGAAGATGGATAAACAATTCAATTTCAATAGATTCACTTCATATACAATTTCATTTTTAACTTTAGTTTACAACGTTGAATAATTTTCTTTAGCTTTTCCATTTTTCAAAATCCAAAGTTCCAAAGGAAATCGATTTGTAAAAACATCATTTATATTGTCTTTCAAATAATAATTCAAGGTTAAAACAAATTTTATTAACCAAATGATGTCCGTTTAAAATTTTCTATCATATGGCCCAGTGATACTAAAATTTTAATTTTGGTATTTCAAGAATAGATATATATCATTTCAATCCAAATCTGGGTTATAGGTATTTATCATTTCAACCTACGTTCTTAATTCATTTTAATGATTAATCCTGGGTTTGTATGACAAGCTGCCTTTCGAACGCCCAAAGATGACACCTAATACATCCTCTGTATTCATATGCTGATCATTTAAGTGTTTTGCGAGACAAGTCGTCATATGTTTTTCTCCCAACGTTAGAGTTACATAGAATATAATACAGAATAATACATATGGTTGTTCCAAAATGTTACATATCAGCATGTCAACTAGTAAAACATAATATACAGACATGGCGAAAATATATGTAATGTATCTGGCTACTTGGCTACTCAAAAAAAAATTGAGTACCCAAGTGTTTAAGGAAAATAAATAAACATTGGGTCTAGGGTTGTCAATTTCCTACACGACCCGAAACCCGACCCGGAACCCGCACGAAAATTAGCAGGTCAACCTGATCCGTTTAGTTGGCAGGTCATTTTCGGGTCAACCCAAATTTGACCGGTTTATAAACGGATGGGTTTAGAGTTGACCCATTAACCCGATTTTGACCCATCAAACCTGATTATATGTTGTATCTCTGCCATACTGTTAGTTTTTTGTGTATGTTGTTACGTTTGTCTTTTATGTATCCAGTAATCAGTGTGCTCATATATTCTTGTATAAGCTGTTATATTTTACTAATTTATTATCATATGTTGTTGGTTATAATTTACTTATAACAACTATATTTCCTCCGTTTTATTAGTAATTTATGTATGCAATAAGCTCATATATTCTTATGTATGAGAATGATATTTGGATATGGTGATTTCATGCTTTATATACGTGTTGCTTGTTGGTGATTTCGTAACTGGCCGCATGTTGATGATTTTGTAACTTGCTATATGTTGGTGGCTTGGTTCTTTTGTTGTTTATATTAGTGGGGAATATTTGCCAATTGGTCAAATACGTAAACCCAACACGAACCGGTTAGTTAAACGGGTTACATGGGTTGGGTCAAGTCAACCCGTTTATAAACGGGTCGGGTTAGGGTTGAGAAAAAATGACCCGTTTAATAAACCGACCCGTTTATAAATCAACCCGAACCTGACTTGACCCGACCCGAACCCGACCAGACACGACCCATTGACAGGCCTAGTTGGGTCAAACATGGGTCTAGTGTGAGTAAAACATAAGTTTTAATATTGCAAAAATCTTTAAACCAATAGTATCTTGTAAGATCACACTGCACATAAACATGGATAGGGGTTTTCCTTACGATAACAAAAACATTAATACATAAATTCAAATGATTTTATAATAATGTCAAGAATACAAGTACTTATGAATATAGCTGAAATGCTTACATCTCAAGTTTTGGCGTAATAGGTTTACAATCAAGTTCCTAGTCTCGTATTGGAAAATGGATTTCGACTATGAAAAGGTAAGGGTGTACCTACTGAATCTGTACACCTCTAGGGAAAATGTGCGGGAGTATGCATTGATTTACATCTCAACAAATCAGGACCAACCCTACCCTAAAATGGGTTGCACTAAATATAATCATCCCTAGGTTGCGATCAACAACCATAAAAGGGATCCCCAAGCATATATGAATATCGATCATAGATGAGGGATGATCATATCCTAATGGGAGCGACCCATATAGCCCTGCGGTTTTTTCCTACCATATTCATTTACTTGGTAAATGAGGATAAAGGTCACATACTACCTTTTTAAAAAATAGCAAACTATCTTGGAATGATATCAATGCCTTCTACGACAAAATTCAATGATAGAATCTATCCATACAAGTTGTTCTGGGATCGAACAAACATTTCAAGGTACTATCTTTCTAACTGGAGTCACCCTAAAAAAGAATAGTATAGCTCCATAGCATGCTTTAATAAGTTACATTATAAGCATTATTAGTTTAGAGTGGTTCGTATAATTTATACTTATACGTAAACCAGTATTTCCAAACTAAGAGAAAGTTTTCGGCAAACTCAGTTTTGGTTCTTTGGAAGTATGTTACGAAGATTCCAAGTCTTCCACAGGGGAACTTAGGTATACCACATGTACTTCATAAGTTAATTTTAGGCCAAGTTCTTTAGTAGTTGGAATCCTACTATCTAAGATGAGTGTATAAATTTACATATGGGTAATCATATACTAAATTAACATAACTCATTCATATAAATTAACTCTTCTTATATCTCTCACATTTTCGATATTTCATCTTTACTCTACCCTTCGCCTAGAATAAATTTTGATCTCATGGATAGAGGGTCGGTTTACTTATCGGCTTTTAGTGCTATATATGAGATGACTTACTTTCCATTCACAAGTCACCATAGTTGTCACTAGGTTATATATTTGTTTGGGGCCACTTAAAGTTAAGGTCAAGAGATCCTTTGATTTAAAGCAGACTTAAAAATACAGCTTATAAGGGTTGAAATAGATTTATGACAAATGAAATATCCAATTTATAAATTGAACTTAAATTGAAATTTTATGAATATTTAAACATACTACTTTGAAACAAATCATAATTAACCTGAATTAATCTTAATCAAATCTCAGTTAAAGTAATTAACAAAACCCTATTTGTGACTAATTAACAAACAATCTTAATTGATTAAAAATTAATTGAATAATTAGGCTAAATTAATTAAGAAAATTATTAAATTAACTTAATTAAATATAATTAATCATAAATAACTTTTGGTAAATAATTACAAATTTTAATTAAAAAATCATAATTAATTTTCAAAATCAGTAAATTCAGATAGAAAACTGAATTAAGGGTTTGAAGCTTTCTATTAATGGCGACTGAATCCACCTCCTTTCTTCTCCGCGTTTCCTCCAATTCTCTTCCTTTTATCTCCACTCTACATCGCTACAATATAATCCACAATAAATTGTCTTCTCGTCCCTTTCTAAAATCATTTTTCATCAATGTTGTTTTCTTTAGAACCATACTGCTCTCAACCTCGCGCTAATGGTCAGATCTGAATTCCGATTCACTTTACTTTGCCATTACCTGCCATGATACGGCACGTGGTGCTCCTCCGCCCGTTTCTCTTTCTTGTCTCAGTAGATTCGTATGTGGCCTTCATGACATGACTCCTTTTTTCATCAGCTAAGGCAACTTTCAACACTGAGGGTTTCACCGAAAGGCAATCCATGGTCCTAGTCTAATGGAGTGCATTGAAGCTCCTTTCGACGTTCTAGTGAGCTGCCCTTATTGTTTTCTGGTGTTTTGGATACTTGTTTTAGGGAGTAATGGTTGGTTGTTCTTTTTTCCTTTCTTTTGAGGCTGTGTTTGTGGTGTCTATCCCAATTGATTCGACTTGTACATGGTTGTTGTTCTCGTGTTTGGTTAGGTGCTAGATGTTTGCTACTATTGTTTGTTTCTGATTTCTGTTTGAAGTTTGGTGAAGGGTTCATGTAGTGAGTGGTGTGGACGCAACAACTATTTTGTGTTGTGTCCACTACTTTTGCTTCATGTGAGTTTGCCCATAGGTCAGATGCAAACCTGGTTTTCTTGGTTGCTACTCTTATCGATTCATGTTATATTTTCTATGAGATGTCTACAACAAGTGATTCCCTATATCACTTGGTTGAAGGCTCTGCCTCTAGAGTGTCAACTGTGCCAAGTTAGGCGTTTCTTCTACGTCATGGTGGAAGTGTTGATTCATGTCAAATTCTTTGCCATATTACTGCTCTTCATGGTTAGTCTGTTGTCTTTGGATTGCTACTTGTTGTTTCATGTCAATCTCCTACGCTACCTGGATGGTGTGGCTACTGCAGCTTTGTACCATATGCAATGTCTTGTCCTCTGGTGTCAAAGTGCATCGTTGGGTTATGTGTTATCTACACCTTGACAGTGTTGTACTTGTACTGATTGTGTCATTTACTACTGGTTTTTTTTAGTAGGAACATTTACTACTGTTTGTAGTACGTAATTTGGTTTTGTCTTCCCTATGTTATTCGTCTCCCTGTGTGGAGATATATATCTTTATTTTGTAATCTAGATAATTTTGTCTAGCTCCAATTCTGTGAACTAGATTAGTTCCAGTGGACGTCCACTATAAAAAAGGTTGTTCGTGGACGGTCCAGCTTAAGAATCGCATATAGTAGGTTGATAATCTGCCAATCTCCTATAATATTAGTAATTATTATTGGTTATAATAATAAGTGTTTGCAAACACTATAAGACCGGTCGCCTTTGCCAAAAAATAGTTCCTTAAGTACTAATTACTTCTTAATTACTAATTAATTATTGGTTAAATAATTAAGTCACTAATTATCTACATAATAATAATTAATCCTTAATCTTACTTTCAAAGATAATTAATTGGTATTTAATCTTCAATTAGATTAACTTAATAAACTTTAATTAACTACTTAAACAATTATTAATTAAAAATTAATTAATAATTTAAATATTTAAAAATTTGATTAACTTTCTTTGATCACCATTATTAAGTTAAAACATCATCACTAAGTTTACAAAACATTTTAAAAACTTTTTAAGAGTAAAACTCGATCTTTTTTCCAAAATCACGGTTTTGCAGTAAAACTGCATTCATAACGACTATCGCTATAGATGTAGTTTCATAGTTTAGTAACTAAGAAACATTTAAAGTCTTTTCCAAAAGAATTTACTCATTTTTCAAACCTTTCGAAAAAATGGATATCAAATTTTCAAATAAAGTTTAATACTTTGAACTTACTTTACTTTAAGAACAAATATAAACCTTTTGCTTTAAAACCAAGGATCTCAAACCTTTATGCAAAGTTAAATGCTATTTTTAAAATAGCAATTATACTTCAATATGTACTCATGTATGTTATGAATTAAGTAAGAAGCCAACACATCATAATACAACCAAAGATCACATCTTTATAACTAATATTCACTTGGACTTTAATTTCAAGTCTAGTTTCCAAGCAACATATTACAATCACAAAATAAAAACGTGTAACCATAATAACAAATCATGCTACCACAATAACAAAGCAATAATTCATAGAATACAAATAAGACCTATGCAACATAAATATAATTAAAGTTTCTTTTTCAAAAACAAATATTCTATTCATCAATCTTACACAAAGCAAAGCTAAAAAGGTACTAGAACCTTGCAAACACCTTCTTACTTGCATTAGCTTTGTAAAAGTTGAATATTGGAAGGTCTAAATGCAAAATTTCTTGGCCTTTGGAAGGTTTGGCACGACCTTGGGCTATTTTCGGTGGTTAGGGCTTGTTAATAGAAGGGAAGGGGTGTAGGGAGGTATGGAAATGCTAAAAAGTGAGTTTTTAAAACTTTAAGGAAGTAAAAAAATCAAATTTTTAGAAATTGGATAGTTGAAGAAAAAACCATTAAAGAAGTTTTTAAGCTTTTAAAAACGAGAAAGAAGAACTTTTAAAAAGAAGAAATTAAATGAGAAAGAAAGAGAAAGTAAGTTGTTTTTATATAAAAAGTGCATGGAAGTTTACTAAAATGCCCTTAAGGTATATAACGTCTCTTTAAAATTTTCCAATATATTTCTACTTTTGAATTTCCATTTAAATTCAATTTTACAGCTAATGTACTTTATTTACACCTAAGGTACCTTCTTTATTAAATTATGGTACATATATACCTTTATGTTTCCATGTTAATATTAAAAGAAAGTAATTGGAAACTGTCTTTTCTTACTTTATTTAAAACTTATTTTAACTTAATTAATTATCTTTTAACTTTAATTAAGTTATATTAACAAGTTGTAAATGTGAATACTAAATTCATAAGGGTTTACAACCCTTAGGACAAATTTTGACGATGAAACTTTGAAATTTTTGAAAATGTTTTTCAGTTACATTTTACGTTTTTCTTCGAGCTTGATATTTTTGTAAACAAAATTTAAAAACCAATTTCCCATCATTAGTTATAATTAAATGGGTTTGTTTTTGAGTTAAAAATACCGTTAAATAAATAAATAAAATTATTTTAATAACTTAATTTCAAAGCGATAAATCTCCGGGTTGTTACACTCATCCTTCTTTAAAATATTTTCGTCTTGAAATTAGCAAACAAGGAGATAATCTGCAATAACTCAAAAAGTCATAATATATATATATATATCATAAAATATATACAAAGATATATAGTAGGCATCCAAAATACAGTAGTGATAGTACTATCTACCCCAACATTAATTAAAGGTAAGCCTCCTTTATACGATCCACGGTTTCCCAAGTACAATCCCTAGGAGCCTCGCTCCATTGGACCTAAACGAGCTTCATTATCTTATTATGCAATCTCTTCTCATATTGATATATGATATAAACTGGATGTCTAATCACTATGAAGATTGATTCTACTTCCAAATCACCTTGAATGGAAAGGCTCCACAACCAACGATGGGTCATCAAGGTGTTAAGGATTGGGATGTTGTTGATGATGATTTAATGACAATAACTTTGTTTCTACTTTGATTCTGTTATTATTATCATAAAATATATACTAACACGATTTTCTAGAATATATATATATATATATACAGGAAATCTTTGAAGGTATTTTATAATTAAAGACTATATAGTTTACAAGAATTAAGATTTCAAATAGAAGAATTCAAGATTCAAGACTCATGAGTATCAAGAAATCAAGTGTTCAAGAATTATAGAGTCACTTTGTCTAGATATTCTATTAGACTCTGGTTAGCACTTGATTCTATTTTTAAATCTAAATTCTGATTTTAAAATTTAAATCTTGATTTTAAAATTGATTTCAAAATAATTTCAAATTCAGTTAGTCGATTTTAAAACTTGTTTTCAAATGATTTCAAAATTACTTCCTTATTCAGAATATATAATTCTTTGTTTTATTAATATTTTAGCTCGTGATAGTTATTTTCTTAACTTCTGAAAACTAAGTTTATATTTTAAACTTAAGCTTTACTTGATTTTTTTAATTACTTATGCTGTTTAATCTATTTGTTTATAATAAGTTTTAAATATATATATGTGTATAGTTTATATATTTATACTTTTATATTAGTTTATATTTAAATTCTTAATATATCCTTATATAAGTTTTAAAATATATTTATACTTTGAAAAGTGTTTAAATATACAGGAAATTAGTTTGTTTTAACTCTGGATTTATCATAGTTTATTTAAACATCATTTACTTTGCTTTAAAATACATTTTTGATTTTTACACTAGCATATGTCGACATATGCAAATATGCATGTCGACTACTAACTGTTAGGGCATTTTTAAATTTTGAAAAGAGGTGTCTATCGAATATAAATCCTTTCAGAAACATTGTGACTATTGGAGATCTATAAATACCTTCCAAAATTCAAAAATTTTATTAATTTTTCATCTTATTCTTCCTCACTTAACATCCTACCATTATACTACTTTAATTCTTGATTTCCTACACTTATACTCTGCCGATTTCAATAGAAATCATATCATACTTCTTCTCTTTCAATTCTAAATCAAAATCTATCTGAATTCAAGTGCTTCTCAAGAGTTATAGGCTGTTTGTAATCAAAGATCTCAAGATCAAGTCCTATAGAGTTAATGTGAGACGACCCCAAACCCCGTACTGACGGCGGCAAGGGTAATCCGTGGAATATAACACAGAAACAGATAATAGCAGAACAAAATTAAATAAATACACCAGATAATGAACAATAGAATATACTGGATAAAAGTAATCATCAGAGTTACACAGTATACAGGATCTTACTTAGTAAAAATATAGTTCAGCTATACATAAATGTCTATAGCGGAAAACAAACATAATATGTACAATAGGAGCTGAACAGCATAAAAAGAGATAAATGATAGAATCCATCTTCAGCTCCAGCTATCCAGAAAGAACCAGCTAAACCTGAATACAAGGCTGCCCGTGTAGAAAAGGGGCACCCAAGTTTCAAAGTGAAACAAACTACGAGTCAGTCATGGGACTGGTATGAGAAATCTACTCAACACATATATAATATGGCTAATCACAGGACCACGCCACTTTCGTGGAACGGGTTTACTCCATTGGATTGCCAGCGCTTTAAAACAAATCATTCTTTTAAACAACGCAATGCATTTTGTAAAAATGAAGCCATTATAAGACTCAGTTCCCATCACACAATGCAACGCAAACCGGAGGATAGAGTTTTTACCTTATAACGGCCAAAATATGCTTGATACGAATAAAACAAAGGCATTTGATATTATTGCTAGTGTTTATATGTTTTGAAAGCAATTTCAAATCATAACTATCAATCATAGGCAGCATTAATGCCCCATACCACTATGTCGCCATATATAGGTATACAATCAAAACCGCACAGTCACGTATTTGGAAATTGGATTTCCGTCATGAACCAAGGCAAAAGATAGGCCTTACCGCATTCGAGACTGTCTAGCCCGAGCCTCAGGACCCAGACTCAGGTGGGCCCTTGGATCGTCAGGGCCGGTCCACCGATGTGGATTAAAACTCCTGAACACTGCGTTTCCCCACCCTTTGGGGTGTAAATGAGCCAACGAATGACTCCATCGGACCCGGATCGTCCGATCAAACCGAGGCGCCTCGCAACAGCAACAACCACATAGGTGAAAAGTATATAAATGTCAGGGCTGGTAGGTCACTGACACCACCATAACTAGAAAGAAACGCATGCCCTCCCTGAGGTCCTTCTCCCGTTTCTGGTTCATATCGGGGTGTGAGGCTCGCGATTTCACGTTATACACAAAGCTACGCCACACAGGCGGTGCTTTGATCATCACCATAAGACTTTGCTTTTCAACAGAAGCCCTGTTCATTTGCCACTTAGGCATGCCACACTAGCAATTCATGCCATGCGACTGATGTCCATCGATATACAACCTCTGAGCTCGTGCGTTTCAGAGAAGGGCGTTAAGCAAAAGAATAAATTCTCCGCCGCCAAACAGATGTATATTTAATAGAGATCAATCAACACAGAATAAAATCCAATGTCAGACACACCGTCCATTTACAAGTCCGTTCTGGGTCTGAACGAAACCGGAGGCACTAAATACCTCGCAAACCCTTCGATCACCACGTACGTCTGGACGATCACCACTCATTATCCATATTTCGGGATGCCTCCCAATCAGGACCTCGGTTACCATCCAAACGAGGTGAAGATCTCCGGTCTTCGACCATCGTCTTCATCTTCGACTTTCAATCATCGGTCAATTATTTGAAATGAGAATTAACTCGGCCTTTTCAAATAATTCACGTATATTTAGAATTTCAAATCAATTTATTTCAATGGTTAAATCATTCGACAACACCAATTTTGTTCTTTAATGTAAATTTCACACCAAACACATTCAACCATCAAATACCGCATAAATCGAGCAAATTCAATTTATTTCCATTCCATATCGTTTATGATATTTTATAACGATTTATCTCTATTTTTATTTATTTTAAAATAGCCAATTTATTCAAAACGACGCTTCGGGCCATAACGCGGCCGTGGCGCTGTTTTTCTTCAGATTTGATTTACATATATCTGAAAATCTAACCGTTGGATCTTTACAAAATTTACATCATTAGAAAGATCTTTTCAAAATGAATCCAACGGTTCCAGTTTCGGGAAAATCCGACGGTCGGATCTCCCGGTACAATCGTTTGAAGTTTCGATTTCAAAATACGAACTGCAGCGTCGTTATTCGATTAAATATAATTATATTTATTTATATATATAAATATAATCGTTTCTGGCGCTGTTTTTCTTCAGATTTGAATTAAACATTCCAGACAATCCAACCGTTGGATTTTTACAAGGTTGGTGCCGTTGGAAAGATATTTCCAAGGCGAACCCGACGGTTGTGGTTTCGGGAAAATCCAATGGTCGGATTTCCCGCACTAGTTGTTTGAAATCACGGTTTCGAAACACAACTGCACGGCCATGTTTCGTTTTAATTTTATTTATATTTATATATTTATATAAATATAGTTCATTCAACAATTTCAATATCGTTTTCACTTCAAATATTTCACTAACGCCTTTAAATTTTGGAAAATTTCGCCATAACCTCCTTTGTACGGGAGGGGCTGGGAAAATTCCCAAATAGCCACAAGGGCGTCTCATGTCGAAAAGAAAAAGAAAAAGCCAAGCGGCTAGCCAACAGGCTCATAAAATCATCACCCAAACAAAACAGTAAATGTGTACCTATTTGTCGGGCACAAAATTTTATTCCTCTTCTCTAGCCCCTTTGCTATAACCTGTTCAATAAATATGCATGTACATATATACAGTTCTTATCATTTTCCATTCAACTTCATATTCGATTCCATTTGGTTTAAAAACACCATTCATTCTAATGTTGCATGTATAGGCAAAAATCATATCATTAGCTAATTAATGAATATTTCAACTCATATATATTTATTTGAACGAGTGGCTATTTTTAACACTTCACATTTCAACAATTCGTGTATATAATAAAAATGTGATTTTTATTGTAAAACAATTCATTTCAAAACACTATTATTTTATATAGTTTATATAGGTGAAAAAATAGGATTTTTATTATAAAACAATTTCTTTTAAAACGAGATTATTTTACAAAGTACATATAGTTGATAAAAGGTGATTTTTATTATGAAACAATTTATTTCAAAATATGAATACCATTCAACACATGAATTTCAATTCAACGAATGAATATCGATTCAACACATGAAGGTTTTCTATAGTTTCTATATATAGATAAAAATGTGATTTTTATATTTAAAACACGAATACCATTCAACACATGAATTTCTAATCAACGAATGAATATCAATTCAACACATGAAGGTTTTCTATTTAACGAATAAATATAGTTTCAGCAAATGAAAATAATTCAAACACATGAATATTATTCAAAATTTCGGCTGCATAACGGCAGGGTAGTTAAAACCGGGACCATCCCTAGTACGGCTCCTCGCTCTATCTTAAAACCTCGCGGTTTTTGACAATGGGGATCATGCATCTAGTTCGCACGCAGGCGGCATGTATATATATTTATTTCATTTCCACAAACTAATCCTATGTGGTTTCAACCAAATATTTCTCAACCACAAATGGGTATTTTTCAACCACAATCAATCAATATCAACCACAAACAATCCCAAACAATCATTCGCTATCAATCAATTTTCACACCAATCACAACCAATAAATATCGTCCATGGTTTGTGGACGAGGGGAGTATATATATATATATAGCAATTCACTTTTATTTCAACACATATATAATTTTTACAACACATATATAACTTATACATCGAACATACGACTTATACAACGCTTATAAAAAAGGTGTACAACGCTTATATAACTCATACATCGACTATATAATTTATACATCATCGTTTTCCATATCGTTTATAAATTAGAAATCTCACATTGGGTTTCACTCCACCAAAAATAGCAGAAGGCTCAGAAAAATATGCGGTCTCTTCTATAATGTAGAAGACGTCCACACGAGTCCACTGTCTCTTGTTTCACTGGATTTCGTCAACATAGCAAAAAGATATGTAATTTTAAATATCAAACAATTTAAAAACATAGTTAATTAAATTTATAGCGCTTAAAAACGCTACCTTTTCCTCTGATTAACCCAGGCCGCCGTTCCTCTCATCAGCTCGAAACTAGGTCAGGGATTTGCACAAAATCCGCGATGCTATAAGACGATCAGACGCTGCAGCTTCGAAGAGGGTCGAAGGAGCTTTCCGGCGCCACCAGCCTTGCTCAGTTCGGTGGAGGATCTGGGGAGAAAAGGGGTGCGACGCGGCGTGGGTTTCCAGGCCCGATTCTAGAGGTACACTTCACGATGGAGGTCGAGATGGGTATGGATTAGAAGAGGATGGAGAGGGCTTCCAAGATTTGGTGGTGGCGGGGGCTAATGCGACGGGAGTTGATCGGAAAACGGCCTGGAAGTTTTGAGCACACTTCCGCCGTTCACCTGGAGTGGATAGGGGAGTGAGAGAATGATTTGGAAAATAATTTAATTTTTTATAAAAAATCCTATTGGTCCTCACTTTATTTAATTTTAAAATAAGATTTTCTTAAACGAATTCCTTTTCAAACCCAACGACTGTCGCCCCTAGCTAAATACCCCCATCCCGAACATAATGGGATATGTTTCGAAGGCCCATTCGACTGTTTCAGTCAGTTTCCATTCAAATTAAAATATAAAATATTCAATATTTAATTTTAACGAACATTTCAATTTGCCAGGGTCACAAACTAATTCGAAAAATTCCAGAAAAATAAATCTAGCTATGTTTTGACGATACGGTCCCAACAAAACTAGTTTCGTCGAATTCTGAGACCGTTTGCAAAAAGGCCCATTTTTGGTCGATCCAATTTAACTGTAATTGATCAAAACACATTTTCCTTTGCCACGCTCACATACTAGCTTCAAAAATTATGAAATTTGAAACCTAGCAATAACTTCACATCCCGGATCCAACAAAAGTGGTTTCGTCGAATTCCGAGGTCGTTTGCAAAATGGCCAATTTCACGGGCTATACAAAATCCATAGCGACCTTTCTGAAAATTCATTCGGCCATAACTTTTGCTTTCCGCTATGAAAATTCGATTTTTCAAATTCGTTAGAAAGGTAGTCACTAACAGATTTAAATATTTTTGGTTTCACTAAAATCCGTTTTGTTTTGCACCCGGTACAGTCCGACAAAGTTTGAATTCAATTTTTGAAACTGCAGCGCCTTTTCAAGCCTTGTTTATAATTAGAATTAATTATATTCGTTTTCAATTGTCGATTCAAACTCACTTTTCATCTCTATTATTTAAAATATTTATTTTAAATATTTAAAATCCATTATTTTAGCCAATTTAAAATTATTAAATTGGTTCAGATTTTCTGGGTCGTTACAATCTCCCCCACTTAAAACTTTTCGTCCCCGAAAAGGAACAAAGTCGAAAGTGGTTTGATAAATCTACAATCACACAACACCACCAACAATCAAATCGTTTTAACCTTTCAAAAATATACTGATCAACTTCTATACTCTTTTTAAAATCATCCAGACTATAGAATTTAAAAGTTCACATCCATGGAAAGAAAATAACAACAGAGTAGAGAATCAAATGGTAATGCAAAGTAGGATAAATGTACCTTGCACCAGAGTCAATCAGAGATATCCATTCGGCATCTAGGATAAGCTTTCTGAATGCTCTCCTCAGTTTCCCAAGTACAATCTCGTGGATCTCCACTCCATTGCACTTTGACTAAGTGAACCTTCTTGTTTCTCAGCTCTTTGGTTTCTTTGCCGATAATCTTTAGCGGCTCTCTTCTCACAGCTAATTCTGGAGTAACTTCAATATCCTGTTGAGCTGCTTCTTCCACGATCAAGTCTGGATCATAAACGTGCTTTCGAAGTTGAGATATATGGAATACATCATGAACTCCAGGCAACCAATCCGGCAGTTTGACCCTATAAGCGAGAGTCCCAATCCGTTCCAGAATAGGAAACGGACCAATGAATTTGGGTGCCAACTTTCCAGTTTTACCGAACCGGATAACTCCTCTTATCGGCGATACTTTAAAATATACATAGTCGCCAACAGCAAAGGATATATCTCTTCTTCTTCTATCGGCATAGCTCTTTTGTCGGCTTTGAGCGGCAAGTAATCGCTTCTTAATGAAATCGACTTTGTCGGCGGCTTCTCGAATCATGTCTAGCATTAACACAAGTCTATTTCCAGGTTCGACCCAACAAGCAGGGGATCGGCACGGTCTACCATACAATGCTTCGAATGGCGACATTGTCAGACTCGCCTGGTAGCTGTTGTTATAAGATAATTCAGCCAAATGCAGATGGTCTTCCCATGATCCACCGAAATCTAGAACACAAGCCCGCAATAGATCTTCTAAAATACGATTCACCCTCTCAGTCTGATCGTCTGTCTGAGGATGATAAGCGGTGCTCAAGTTCAACTTCGTTCCCAGCTCGACTTGAAATGCTTCCCAGAATTTGCTAGTGAATATTGTATCTCTATCACTGACTATACTGAGCGGCACCCCATGTAGTCTAACTATTTCCCTGAAGTAAATCTGCGCCGGACTCTGAGCGGTTCTATTTGATCTCACAGGTATGAAATGGGCGGTCTTCGTGAAGCGATCTACGATCACCCAAATATTGTCATTCCCTTTTTTGGTTCTGGGTAGACCATCAATGAAGTCCATAGAAATATGTTCCCACTTCCAACCAGGAACTTCTAGTGGTTGTAATAATCCAGCCAATTTCTGTTGGTCACTTTTGACTAGCTGGCAAGTAGGGCATCGGCTAACATATATTGAAACGTCTCTTTTCATAGCCTTCCACCAGAACGTTTGTTTGAGATCGTTATACATTTTGGCTACACCAGGATGGATACTCAGCTTGGACTTGTGACACTCGTCTAACACTTCCCTTTTTAACTCCGGGATGTCAGGAACACAAATCCTTCCTTTCAACCTCAAAGTCTCGTCGTTATCTATTTGAAAACACGAGGGTTCGCCTTTCTGAATCCTTTTAATCATATCCTTAATAAAGTTATCCTCCTTCTGAAGAATAGATATTTTGTCAATCAAGGAAGTCGTGATAATAAAGCTGGCGATCATTACATTCTTTCGGCTCAGCGCATCGACCACGACATTGGCTTTCCCTGGAGTATATATAATTTCGAAGTCATATGCTGCAAGAAACTCTAGCCAACGTTGCTGCCTCAGATTCAAGTCCTTCTGGGTGAACAGATACTTTAACGATTGGTGATCTGTAAACAGTTCAAATCTCTCACCCAGAAGATAGTGCCTCCAGATTTTCAAAGCGAACACAATAGCCAATAACTCAAGATCATGAGTTAAGTAGTTCTTTTCGTGCGGCTTCAGCTGACGGCTAGCATAAGCAATCACTTGGCCTCTTTGCATTAACACTGCGCCAAGGCCTTCTCTAGAAGCATCAGTCCAGACCTTTAAATCCTGGTTGCCATCGATGATGGTTAACACTGGAGCAGTCGTTAGTCTTAACTTTAGCTCTTCGAAAGCCTCCTCACTTTCTGGAGTCCATTTGAATTTAGAGTGCTTCTTTGTAAGCTTCGTTAAATGACCAGATATCTTCGAAAAGTTTTTAACGAACTTCCGTTAATAGCTAGCCAATCCGAGAAAACTGCGGACTTCAGTGGGGGTACTGGGCTATTTCCAATTCTGGATAGCTTTGATTTTGCTTGGATCCACAGCAATTCCTTCTTTCGATACAACGTGGCCTAGAAATTTTACTTCATCTTGCCAGAAGATACATTTGGAAAATTTGGCTTTTAATACATTCCGTCTCAGAATTTCTAGAACCTATCCCAGATGCTTTTCATGTTCGGCCTTTGATTTAGAGAAGATTAGAATATCGTCAATGAAAACCAGAACAAATTTATTCAATACTCCTCTGAATACTCTGTTCATTAGATCGACGAAATAGGCTGGAGCGTTACATAAGCCGAACGGCATTACTAACCACTCGTAGAATAAGTCGGGTCCTCTGAATGCTGTCATTGGAACACACTCTTCGGCAATTCGAAGTTGATGGAAGCCTGTAGCTAGGTCCATTCGTGAAAATACTTGTGCTCCATTTAATCGATCCAACAAATCATCAATCCGCGGCAATGGATATTTGTTCTTTATTGTCTGTTTGTTCAGATCACGATAATCCACATATAACCGTAGAGTACCGTCAGATTTCGGGACAAATACCACTGCTGCACCCCAATCAGAGAAACTAGGCCTGATTAGACCCTTCCATACTAGCTGTCGCGTTTGATTGTCAAGTTCCTCTTTCTCTTTCAAGGACATTCTTCGAATAGCGTGAACTACCGGCCTTGCATTGGGAATCAAAGCGATCTTGAAATCTATTTCTCTCTGCGGAGGTAAGCGAACAACTTCTTCGAACACATCTGCATAGTTCTTGACGACAGGAATATCTTTCACTAGGTCGGGAATATTCTCTGTGATTTCAGAAATATTTTCTATTTGGGCTGGAGAAACATTCAAAGCTGCCCAGAAGTCTTTTCTATTAGCATTCTGACCTTCACAGGGAATGGTTATATAATCACCTGATTTAATCTTCGCCTTTACGACTCTGTCGGCGCATCTAACTTCAGCTTCATATTTGGTCAACCAGTCTAGCCCCAAGATAAGATCAAACTCTTTAAAATTCATGACGACTGCGATGGTAGGAAACCGATAACGAGAGAAAGAAACCGGCACTCCACAAACCCAACTGAGATCAATGGAACCCCCAACTGGATTCTGGACGGTCATTGGTTCCTTCAGCTTTTTCAAATTCAAATCCAGTTTCTTAGCTGCATTCTTGGCAATGAAGCTTCGCGATGCGCCTATGTCAAACAATACTTTGACTGGAATGTATTTGACAGTTAGCGTGCCTTCTAAAACATCATCCCTTTCTTGACTAGCTGAGGGCTCGGAAGTTTCTGCTACTTCATTTATACATACGGCTTCAGGTTTCTTTGATAGCGGGCAGTTTTTCGCAATATGCCCAGCCTGATGGCACTTATCGCATCCTCGGCCCTCAAGAACCTTCTTTCTGGGTCCAAATCCACTCTTCCCTCGTTTGTTTACAGATTTACATTTTCTGGACAAATGCCCCTTCTGATTGCAGTTCTTGCATATGGCAGTCGTGGCAGGTTCCTTTTCAGATCTAGCCCTTTTTTTATTTGCACTGGGCTTCTTATTGGCCTCAAACCTCGTACTGGCTCCAGCAATATCAGTTTCCGACTCTGCTTTGTCACTAGAACTGACTTCTTCTTCGTCGCGTAACATTCCTTTCTTATGGAGGTCTTCATACTGATAAGCCATGTATATCATTTCTGAAAAAGGAAGCTTCACATTCCTCATCACACTATTCTGATATCTCCTTTGCAGGCCATGAATAAATCTCAGATTTTTCCTCTTTGGATCCTGAATCAGATGAGGAGCAAAGTGAGCAAGTTCGTTGAATTTCTTATGATATTCTGGGATGGTCATATCACCTTGTATTAGATAAGAAAATTCGTCGCATAATCGCTCAGTCGCTTCTGGAGGAGTAAATCTTTCTAGGAAAATCACTTTGAATCTGTCCCAGGTGATATCACCTTCTGGATTATCTTTGATGATTGCTTCCCACCAGATTAAAGCTTCTTCTTTGAGCGCCCAAGAGGCTACTAATCTTTTCTAGTCATCTCTCAGCTGGATACGCTCAAAAATTCTTTCGACAGAGCTCACCCAAGCTTGAGTTTGAATTATAGATTCATTGCCCGAGAACTGTGCTCCGTTCAGATTTCGATATCTCTTTAATAGAGCCTCTAGATCGGGTTCTGCATTTCTCCTGTTTCTGACACTCATTTTTCTAGTACTTCTGCAAATAGCAGATCAAGTGTCAGGTCACTGAAAAGATATTTCAAAATATAGAAACAAATACTTCAAATGTAAATGTGTCTATCGGGGTGTAATTTCATTCTGCTTTACTCATACTAGGATATTGCTGATCCTATCTGTATAGAGTTACCCATCCTAGAACACTACTGGTTCTATTTCTGACGAGTTCGTTCCAATGTTATATTCCAAAACTAAGCTTAACCAAAGCTCTGATACCACGATGAGACGACCCCAAACCCCGTACTGACGGCGGCAAGGGTAATCCGTGGAATATAACACAGAAACAGATAATAGCAGAACAAAATTAAATAAATACACCAGATAATGAACAATAGAATATACTGGATAAAAGTAATCATCAGAGTTACACAGTATACAGGATCTTACTTAGTAAAAATATAGTTCAGCTATACATAGATGTCTACAACGGAAAACAAACATAATATGTACAATAGGAGCTGAACAGCATAAAAAGAGATAAATGATAGAATCCATCTTCAGCTCCAGCTATCCAGAAAGAACCAGCTAAACCTGAATGCAAGGCTGCCCGTGTAGAAAAGGGGCACCCGAGTTTGAAAGTGAAACAAACTACGAGTCAGTCATGGGACTGGTATGAGAAATCTACTCAACACATATATAATATGGCTAATCACAGGACCACGCCACTTTCGTGGAACGGGTTTACTCCATTGGATTGTCAGCGCTTTAAAACAAATCATTCTTTTAAACAACGCAATGCATTTTGAAAAAATGAAGCCGTTATAAGACTCAGTTCCCATCACACAATGCAACGCAAACCGGAGGATAGAGTTTTTACCTTATAACGGCCAAAATATGCTTGATACGAATAAAACAAAGGCATTTGATATTATTGCTAGTGTTTATATGTTTTGAAAGCAATTTCAAATCATAACTATCAATCATAGACGGCATTAATGCCCCATACCACTATGTCGCCATATATAGGTATACAATCAAAACCGCACAGTCACGTATTTGGAAATTGGATTTCCGTCATGAACCAAGGCAAAAGATAGTCCTTACCGAATTCGAGACTGTCTAGCCCGAGCCTCAGGACCCAGACTCAGGTGGGCCCTTGGTTCGTCAGGGCCGGTCCACCGATGTGGATTAAAATTCCTGAACACTGCGTTTCCCCACCCTTTGGGGTGTAAATGAGCCAACGAATGACTCCATCGGACCCGGATCGTCCGATCAAACCGAGACGCCTCGCAACAGCAACAACCACATAGGTGAAAAGTATATAAATGTCAGGGCTGGTAGGTCACTGACACCACCCTAGCTAGAAAGAAACGCATGCCCTCCCTGAGGTCCTTCTCCCGTTTCTGGTTCATACCGGGGTGTGAGGCTCGCGATTTCAAGTTATTCACAAAGCTACGCCACACAGGCGGTGCTTTGATCATCACCACAAGACTTTGCTTTTCAACAGAAGCCCTGTTCATTTGCCACTTAGGCATGCCACACTAGCAATTCATGCCATGCGACTGATGTCCATTGATATACAACCTCTGAGCTCGTGCGTTTCAGAGAAGGGCGTTAAGCAAAAGAATAAATTCTCCGCCGCCAAACAGATGTATATTTAATAGAGATCAATCAACACAGAATAAAATCCAATGTCAGACACACCGTCCATTTACAAGTCCGTTCTGGGTCTGAACGAAACTGGAGGCACTAAATACCTCGCAAACCCTTCGATCACCACGTACGTCTGGACGATCACCACTCATTATCCATATTTCGGGATGCCTCCCAATCAGGACCTCGGTTACCATCCAAACGAGGTGAAGATCTCCGGTCTTCGACCATCGTCTTCATCTTCGACTTTCAATCGTCGGTCAATTATTTGAAATGAGAATTAACTCGGCCTTTTCAAATAATTCATGTATATTTAGAATTTCAAATCAATTTATTTCAATGGTTAAATCATTCGACAACACCAATTTTGTTCTTTAATGTAAATTTCACACCAAACACATTCAACCATCAAATACCGCATAAATCGAGCAAATTCAATTTATTTCCATTCCATATCGTTTATGATATTTTATAACGATTTATCGCTATTTTTATTTATTTTAAAATAGCCAATTAATTCAAAATGACGCTTCGGGCCATAACGCGGCCGTGGCGCTGTTTTTTCTTCAGATTTGATTTACACATATCTAAAAATATAACCGTTGGATCTTTACAAATTTTACATCATTAGAAAGATCTTTTCAAAACGAATCCAACGGTTCCAGTTTCGGGAAAATCCGACGGTCGGATCTCCCGGTACAATCGTTTGAAGTTTCGATTTCAAAATACGAACTGCAACGTCGTTATTCGATTAAATATAATTATATATATATATATATAATCGTTTCTGGCGCTGTTTTTCTTCAGATTTGAATTAAACATTCCAGACAATCCAACCGTTGGATTTTTACAAGGTTGGTGCCGTTGGAAAGATATTTCCAAGGCGAACCCGACGGTTGCGGTTTCGGGAAAATCCAATGGTCGGATTTCCCGCACTAGTTCTTTGGAATCACGGTTTCGAAACACGAACTGCACGGCCACGTTTCGTTTTAATTTTATTTATATTTATATATTTATATAAATATAGTTCGTTCAACAATTTCAATATCGTTTTCACTTCAAATATTCCACTAACGCCTTTAAATTTTGGAAAATTTCGCCATAACCTCCTTTGTACGGGATGGGCTGGGAAAATTCCCAAATAGCCACACGGGCGTCTCATGTCGAAAAGAAAAAGAAATAGCCAAGCAGCTAGCCAACAGGCTCAAAAAATCATCACCCAAACAAAACAGTAATTGTGTACCTATTTGTCGGGCACAAAATTTTATTCCTCTTCTCTAGCCCCTTTGCTATAACCTGTTCAATAAATATGCATGTACATATATACAGTTCTTATCATTTATCATTTTCCATTCAACTTCATATTCGATTCCATTTGGTTTAAAAACACCGTTCATTCTAATGTTGCATGTATAGGCATAAATCATAACATTAGCTAATTAATGAATATTTCAACTCATATATATTTATTTGAACGAGTGGCTATTTTTAACACTTCACATTTCAACAATTCGTGTATATAATAAAAATGTGATTTTTATTGTAAAACAATTCATTTCAAAACACTATTATTTTATATAGTTTATATAGGTGATAAAAATAGGATTTTTATTATAAAACAATTTCTTTTAAAACGAGATTATTTTACATAGTACATATAGTTGATAAAAGGTGATTTTTATTATGAAACAATTTATTTCAAAATATGAATACCATTCAACACATGAATTTCAATTGAACGAATGAATATCGATTCAACACATGAAGGTTTTCTATAGTTTCTATATATAGATAAAAATGTGATTTTTATATTTAAAACACGAATACCATTCAACACATGAATTTCTAATCAACGAATGATTATCAATTCAACACATGAAGGTTTTCTATTTAACGAATAAATATAGTTTCAGCAAATGAAAATAATTCAAACACATGAATATTATTCAAAATTTCGGCAGCATAACGGCAGGGTAGTTAAAACCGGGACCGTCCCTAGTACGGCTCCTCGCTCTACCTTAAAACCTCGCGGTTTTTGACAATGGGGATCATGCATCTAGTTCGCACGCAGGCGGCATGTATATATATTTATTTCATTTCCGCAAACTAATCCTATGTGGTTTCAACCAAATATTTCTCAACCACAAATGGGTATTTTTCAACCACAATCAATCAATATCAACCACAAACAATCCCAAACAATCATTCGCTATCAATCAATTTTCACACCAATCACAACCAATAAATATCGTCCATGGTTTGTGGACGAGGGGCGTGTATATATATATATTTATATATAGCAATTCACTTTTATTTCAACACATATATAATTTTTACAACGCATATATAACTTATACATCGAACATACGACTTATACAACGCTTATACAAGAGGTGTACAACGCTTATATAACTCATACATCGACTATATAATTTATACATCGTCGTTTTCCATATCGTTTATAAATTAGAAATCTCACATTGGGTTTCACTCCACCAAAAATAGCAGAAGGCTCAGAAAAATATGCGGTCTCTTCTATAATGTAGAAGACATCCACACGAGTCCACTGTCTCTTGTTTCACTGGATTTCGTCAACATAGCAAAAAGATATGTAATTTTAAATATCAAACAATTTAAAAACGTAGTTAATTAAATTTATAGCGCTTAAAAACGCTACCTTTTCCTCGGATTAACCCCGGCCGCCGTTCCTCTCATCAGCTCGAAACTAGGTCAGGGATTTGCACAAAATCCGCGATGCTATAAGACGATCAGACGCTGCAGCTTCGAAGAGGGTCGAAGGAGCTTTCCGGCGCCACCAGCCTTGCTCAGTTCGGTGGAGGATCTGGGGAGAAAAGGGGTGCGACGCGGCGTGGGTTTCCAGGCCCGATTCTAGAGGCACTCTTCACGATGGAGGTCGAGATGGGTATGGATTAGAAGAGGATGGAGAGGGCTTCCAAGATTTGGTGGTGGCGGGGGCTAATGCGACGGGAGTTGATCGGAAAACGGCCTGGATGTTTTGAGCACACTTCCGCCGTTCACCTGGAGCAGATAGGGGAGTGAGAGAATGATTTGGAAAATAATTTAATTTTTTATAAAAAATCCTATTGGTCCTCACTTTATTTAATTTTAAAATAAGATTTTCTTAAACGAAATCCTTTTCAAACCCAACGACTGTCGCCCCTAGCTAAATACCCCCATCCCGAACACAATGGGATATGTTTCGAAGGCCCATTCGACTGTTTTAATCAGTTTCCATTCAAATTAAAATATAAAATATTCAATATTTAATTTGAACGAACATTTCAATTTGCCAGGGTCACAAACTGATTCGAAAAATTCCAGAAAAATAAATATAGCTATGTTTTGACGATATGGTCCCAACAAAACTAGTTTCGTCGAATTCTGAGACTGTTTGCAAAAAGGCCCATTTTTGGTCGATCCAATTTAACTGTAATTGACCAAAACACATTTTCCTTTGCCACGCTCACATACTAGCTTCAAAAATTATGAAATGTGAAACCTAGCAATAACTTCACATCCCGGATCCAACAAAAGTGGTTTCGTCGAATTCCGAGGTTGTTTCCAAAATGGCCAATTTCACGGGCTATATAAAATCCATAGCGACCTTTCTGAAAATTCATTCGGCCATAACTTTTGCTTTCCGCTATGAAAATTCGATTTTTCAGATTCGTTAGAAAGGTAGTCACTAACAGATTTAAATAATTTTGGTTTCACTAAAATCCGTTTTGTTTTGCACCCGGTACAGTCCGACAAAGTTTGAATTCAATTTTTGAAACTGCAGCGCCTTTTCAAGCCTTGTTTATAATTAGAATTAATTATATTCGTTTTCAATTGTCGATTCAAACTCACTTTTCATCTCTATTATTTAAAATATTTATTTTAAATATTTAAAATCCATTATTTTAGCCAATTTAAAAATTTTAAATTGGTTCAGATTTTCTGGGTCGTTACATAATGCTATGAAAACAAAAAATAGAAGGTTGTGGTCCTGTCCCGTTTAAAGTGACTAGGTGCGGTTGTGTGCCGGAAATTGATTGAGTGTAAGTTGTGGCCCAAAAATCAATTAATTCTCACTGTGCTTGGATTTGATTGGGTTATGCCTTTATAGCCCTGAAATTAAGGATTGTAATTGGATATTTTTGAATAAAATTCTACATTAACCACGCGTTGTGTGGGATTGGGTGTAGGGGAGTCTCGAACCAGTATAAAACACCGGTGTGTGCTTTCCTTTAATTGCTTTTACTTTCTGCATTCTGTGCTTGATTCTAAGTTTGTTTGTTTCTGTGATCTATATAATATGTGTTTTATTCAAAAAGATTTCAATTTTTTTTATAAATTTCAATAAACACTATTCATCCCTTTAGCGTTTAACTTGCCTTAAGATCTTTAATCCGCATCTTCAACAATTGGTATCAGAGCATTGGTTTTCAAAAAACTCATAATCTGAATTTTTAAAAGTTTAAATGAAAAATTTTAAAGTTTTTCATAAGTTTGCATTACATCATTGTTTCGTAAGTCTGCATTAAATTATTGTAAAAAGTCAAGTTGTCTACTGAATCGGTGTGTTGAACAGGAACAGAGATGTTACATGGCTATTGATGATTCATAGCTTGATGGTCAGTTGGTGCAAATCAAAAAGGGAAAATGGATACTAAATAGTGGATGTTCGAGGCATACGACGAGAAATTCAAACTTATTGAATAATATTGTCTATGAAGATGGAGGAATGGCCAATTTTGGTGATAACTCAAAGGGATATGTGATTGGCATCGGCAATGTCGGTAACTCTAAAACTCCTACTATTTCTGATGTTTTATTAGTTAAGAATTTAAAACACAACTTGATTAGTATAAGCCAATATGCAATAAAGGTTATAAAATTAAATTTGAAAAAGGTAAGAGCTTTCTCGAAGATAATAATTCAAACATAATTTTCGAAGGAATAAGAAAGAAAAATATTTATATCTTAAGTATGAAAATTTCAAATGATAACTCATGTCTTCTGGCTAACAAAACTAATCCTTGGAGTTAGCATAAGAGATTTGGTCATTTGAATTTCAAACACTTATCTAAAATATCTAAATTAGATTTAGTTAGAGGATTACCCAAAATGAATTTTAAATTAGATAACTTATGTAATGCTTGTCAATTAGGAAAATTAAGAAAAATTCTTCTAAGTCAAAAAATGAGATTAGCGCTTCAAATCCATTAGAATAACTTAATATGGATTTATTTGGCCCATCTCAAACACAATCAATAAATCGTAGTAGATATGTTTTCATTATTATAGATGATTTCTCTAGATTACTTGGACATTGTTCCTTAAACATAAAAGTGAAGTTTTTAATTTATTTAAAACATTTGGTAAAAGAATTCAAAATTTATTATCTTTAAAAATCAAGACTATACGTAGCTATCATGTTGGAGAATTTGAAAATGAAAATTTTGAGAAATTTTGCAACAAAAAGGGAATAACTCATAAATTTTCTTTTCCAAGAACTCCTCAGCAAAACAGTGTGGTCGAGCAAAAAAATAGGACGGTACAAGAGTGTGCGAGAACTATGTTATCTAATAGTAATTTGCCAAAAAGATTTTGGGCTGAGTATTCGCTACGACTTGCTATATTTTAAATAGAATTTTAAATAGACCATTAACTAACAAAACTCTATATGAACTTCTATATAAAAAGAAACCAAATGTATGTTATTTCAGAATTTTTGGTAGTAAATGTTTTATTTTAAATACTAAAGATAACTTAGATAAATTTGACCCTAAATCAGATAAAGCAATATTTATTAGATATTCAAATAGAAGTAAAGCTTATATAGTACTAAATTTAACTACTAATATTATTGAAGAAACAATAAATGTATCTTTTGATGAAAATTATAAAGATTTGAATCAAAATGAAGATGGATTTGATAATAATGATGAATCAAATGAAATAAATTATCAAATTAATTTATCTAACAAAAGTATTAGGCTCTCAAGAGACCACCCTGTAGAAAATATTCTAAGGGATATTGAATCTGTAGTTAGAACTAGAAATCAATTAAATAATATGAGTAATATAGATTTTTATCAATTATTGAACCTAAAAATCCAAAGGAAGCATCAACTGATGATTCATGGATACTTGCTATGCAAGAGTAATTGAATTAGTTTACTAGAAATGATGTTTGGGAACTATTTCCAAGACCTGAAGATAAAACTATAATAGGAACTAAATGGGTATATAGAATAAAATGAATGAACTTGGTGAGATTGTTAGAAATAAAGCAAGATTAGTTGTTCAAGGATACTGTCAGAAAGAAAGAATAGATTATGATGAAATCTTTGCCCTCGTAGCAAGATTAGAAGCTATTAGAATTCTACTTGCTTTCATAATAATTTCAAATGGACGTAAAAAGTGCTTTTCTAAATGGATTCGTTAAAGAAGATGTTTATATTGAACAACCCCCATTATTCAAAGATGAAAATTTTCCTAATCATGTTTATAAATTAAAGAAAATCGTATATGATTTAAAACAAGATCCTAGAGCCTAGTCTGAGAGTTTAAGAACTTATTTATTACAATCA
The DNA here is from genome assembly GCA_030737875.1 of Allium sativum. Taxonomy (NCBI): domain Eukaryota; kingdom Viridiplantae; phylum Streptophyta; class Magnoliopsida; order Asparagales; family Amaryllidaceae; genus Allium; species Allium sativum. The sequence continues at coordinate 969,771,679 of CM060915.1, read as the reverse complement.
AAATTTGAAATTGGCAAGGTAGATAGTACAATATTTATTAAACGAAATGGAAATGATATTCAACTTGTACAAATCTATGTAGATGGTATAATTTTTGGATCTACTAATAATAAAATGAATCAAGAATTTTCAGAAATAACGACTAAAGAATTTGAAATGAGTCATATAGGAGAACTTACATTCTTCTTAGGATTACAGATTAGACAATTAGGTAATGAAATATTTATTTATCAAGAAAAAATATGCTAGATATTTAATTAATAAATTTAGTATGGCTAGTATTAAAGGAAAAACCACTCCTATGGCAACCAATGAAGCCTTAAGAAAAGATGACTCTTCAAAAGGTGTAAATCAAAAACTTTATAGAGGAATGATAGGATCTTTACTATATATTACTATGAGTATACCAGACATAATGCATAGCGTTTGTCTTTGCGCTGGATGTCAATCAAAACCTAAGGAAACTCACTTGAAATCAATAAAATGAATTTTAAGGTACGCCAAACATACATTGATTTTGGATTATTCTATACAAAGAACGATTCATTCGATTTAATTTCGTATTGCGATGCTGACTATGCCAGTTGCAAATCAAACCAAAAAGGCACAAGTGGAACTTGTCACTTTTTAGATTATTCCCTGGTTTCCTGGTTTAGTGAAAAGCAAAATACTGTTTTCTTGACAACAACTGAAGCAGAATATATATCTGCTGCTTTGGCTTGTTCTCAAGTAATATATACAACAAACTCTAAGAGATTTTAGTTTAAATATTACCAAATCACCGATTTACTATTATAATACGAGTGCTATTAATCTATCCAAAAATCCTACATGTCATGCTAAAACAAAACATATTAATGTAAAACCTCATTTTCTAAGAGATAATGTAAATAAAGAAAATATTTCACTAGAATTTATTAACTCAAAAAATCAAATTGCATACATATTAACTAAACCATTATATGAAGCAACATGTACTAAACGAGACGACCCGCAGATCCCTGCCCTCTGAACTGACCAAAAACCACACAAGTCCGATTCGAAAGGCAAGCATCCTTGGAAGGTCGTGCATTAAATCAAATTTCCGGCCTTCGATAGTCGATACTTAACACATCCATAGTGTTCATGTACTGCAAAATTAAATGTCGCAAACTCGATTCATTGGGATTTTATCTAAGCGAAACATAGCTAAATAGAAACAAATATAATATTCAATAAATATAACTTTACAATGGAAATTTTACAATAGAAAACATTTATCATTGAGTTATACTCATTCTTACATCACCAATCCATATACATCTAAATATAGATAGTATGGTACGTCTTGACATCTGACGAAGAACCCCAGCTTTCCAAAGTCAACTGAAACTCCTCATCAACCTGATAACCTGAAACACACACACTTGGATCTGACCAAAGTGCCAAACACTCAGGTCAGGCTTGGATTAATCACTTTAAAACTAAAAATTAGATTAAAAAAACCATAACCCAAATCAGACAGACATTAACCAAGATTCAAAGGCTTCGAAATTCATGCTTTTGAAAAATGAAGCTATTATAAGACTGAAGTCCCATCACATAATGCAAAGTAAACCAGAGGATTTCACCTTATAATAACCAAATACGCTTGACATTCTTAAAAGCAAATCATTTGACATTATTATTAATGTCTAGGTATGGAAATCACTTTCGAAAGTAAATGTATAAATCTTAGACAACATAATACCCCTTCCTATTATGTCGCCATACAGCTATACAACTGAAAATATGAAGTCTTGTATTGGAAATTGGATTCCAACTATGAACCAAGGTAGAGGAACTTCCTTATCCGCATTCAGAACATTCTAGCAAACATCCTAGGAGTCAAACATTGAGTCCTTCGGAGCCGCATAGCCGGCCAGCACTAAACACGGCTGATTAGAATCTTTCCTGAACATAACATTTCCACGGTCGTATTTGACCATCACACGAGGCGCCTCTCCAATATCCACATAAGTAAACTTGCATGGGCTCACACTATGACATCACTTTTCAGCTAGAAAGGAACGCTAGCCTATATCTTTGAGGCCCATCATCTGTTTTCGGCCATTCATGGGTTGTGAGGTTTTAAAGCCATGTTTCAACACAAAGCTATGCTATGTCAATCATGTTATAACATCATCCACAAAGCTCTTCATTTCAACTACAACTTTGACCGGCTCAAAACTTGGCATGCCACATTTTCAATTCATGACATGTAATCCGTGTCTAATAATATATAACCCTCTGGATACCAAAGTCCCAGAGGAGGGTGTTAAGAAAAAAGAATAAATTCTCCACCGCCAACTAATATAACATTAATCGAAAATAATCGTTTATGTTGTCAAATATAACGTCACACATTCATCCATTTACAAGTTCGTTCTTTGTTTTGAATGAAACCGAAGGTGTTTTATTCCATGACCCTGCCTAGGTGCGAAAGCCCTTGCAACCCGAATCACTTCAAGTACGGTTGGATCACCGTCACAACATAACCTCATTATAAAGGATCACCCTAAGGCATCAACGAGCAATCCTTATTATGTGAAGGTCTTCAATCACAGTCAACGCCGTTTTCATTACGTCTTTTTAGTTGTGAACAATGGGTCGAATCTCGGTCATTCCGAATAACTATCTCATCTTTTAAAATTAATTAAGATACAAAAATGTCCTAAGCCTTATTCCATTTTGGGAAAATTCTTTTACTTTAATCATTATAATCAAATTTAAATAAAGATTTTCTTTCAACTAATCCTGAGAAATCATTTCTATTTTAACTGGGTTAAAAAGTAATGTTATTGAAGAAACTATTCATGACAAACCCCAAATCAATTTATATTAAATATAAAAATTTAAACAGAGTTATATCAACTTACATTCAACACCAATTTCTGAAATCAACGAATACTACAAAGGGAATAATGATGATAACATCTTCCAAATCCCATCCGTAATAAGCGTCTACCTACGGTAACCAATACCAAATATCCGAAGATTGGTTCTATCCAAATCCAGTTTTTATTTAAATTGGAAATCTTTTCTAAATGAGAAGAATTATCTTAACACCTCTTTCCAAACTTGGTAATATTAAATAAACCAAAACAATTTATGTTTAATTAACTTAAAATTTCAAAACGTTATTTTACCGTTTTCAGCCAGTTAGACTGAAAATGCAAATATCTCAAAATATAGTTTGAAACTTCCAATTATTTTTTCAAATCATTTTTAAATCCTTTAATATGATTTATCTTAATTTCCCCCTATTTTTAATAATTTAAAAATAGTCCATTTCCTTAAAATCCATTTACAGGCCACTAATGGTTCCGGCACTGTTTTTATTCAAAATTGATTTGAACTTATCTCTAGATCGAACTGTTGGATTTTAAAAATCTTATACTAATTTGAAAGATCTTTTCATTCCTAAACTAGTGGTTTTTATTTTGAGAGAATCCGATGGTTGAATCTCCTAGTATGTTAATTTGAAGTCAGTGGTGAAAATTTGTGAACTACCGCTACGCGACGAGTGCTATTCAAACCAAACTTCGATTATATATTAAAATCGAATTGGATTCATTTTTAAATAATTTATAATAACTTTTGAATTTTTTTTTCTAATTTCAACTCAAAATTTAAATATTCCATTTAATCATATTATAATATTATTTTTGTATTAAAATAATACTATTTTTTAAACTTTAACATTTTAAATCGAAATTCTCCTGACATTTATTATAAAAATAAATAAGAAGGTTTTGAAAAGAAACTTTTGTTAAAACGTTTTCTAGACACCCTAACTGAACTTCACTTTTTCTAGTTACTATTCATTTTAAAATAAAAACTTGAATATGCCATAACTACTTGAAAATTATTTCAAATCAATTTTTTTTTGAAGGGCAAGTAAAACTTTATTGACACTAAAGAACAATTACAAGATATTACAACATATTGCTCACGAATATACAAAATAAAAATCACTCCAAAATCTCTCATCAGACAGAATTGAGAAAAAAAACAAAACCAATATACAAAAAAAAACAAAAAAAAAAACCTCAAGACTGCTGCGCATCTCAACTTCTGCTTTACAGCTGCCAAACTACATTGCTTTATTAGAAAACCAAAATCCTCTAATGATCCACCATTTGCATTGAATTCAACAACAGTATATACCATGCTAGAAAAATCTCTACAGCTATACAACCATCAACTACTACCAAACTTATACCCTTCATAGTCCTCCAATAAACAGTAGCGACACCTACTTCTCAAAAGAAAACCATGCAGTGTCTTTCAATCTCTGGAAACAACACTGAATAATCTATGTACTATTGCACATCCTCCTAACAGTAACCATCAAAGAACTCCATAGATCATCAGATTGCTACACAACTGCAGATAAGTAAAGTTAGCAAGAGTATTTCCATTTCCAGAATTAACTACCTGATGCACTTTAGCACCATTAGAAGGAATATCTTCAGTTCCATTCTCCACTATAACCGCATTCCTATTCTCTCCAACAACCCCAGTGATATGATTAGTAGTTATACCATCAGCATGACCATTAACTTCATTACCCATATTAACATCATTAACTATATCCCCATTTACATCATTACCCATATTAACATTATTAACCGCATCACTAACCTTAAAACCAGTACTAATATTACCCATTTCAGTAGCTCCATCACCATTAACATCATTAACCTCTTTCCCCTTATAAAACTCATTATCATCATTATTCAATACCTCTTGAAAACCAGAACTAACATTACCCATAACGGTAGCCCCGACGCCAGTAACATCATTAACCTCTTTCTCCAAATCTGCATCTTCTTCTGCATTACCTGTAACATCATTATTTAATACCTCAAACTGATTCCCATTACCCATATTTGCAGCTCCATCTACATTTCCTGTTTTAACACCTTTCCTCTTCCAGTATTGCTTTTTCTTTACATTTTTCCAGTAAGCCTGATTAATTGAAGAATGAATAATCCTATTCCTTTTTCCATTATTGACGTTTCCACCATCATTAACCATACAGTCATTTGACTGATTCGAATTCCTCGTTTCATCCTTAGGATCGATTAAACTCACAACTAATGGTATCATGGCCAAAAATCTTCAGAATGTACAAATCTTAGGTTTCCAATCATAGGACAATTTTACAGGGGGGCATTTATCACCTAGATCTGTAAATTCTAAAGATTCAAGAAGCTCAAAATCAGGGGTAATCTCCACTAGAGCCTTGGCATATCTAAATCGATGCATTCTTTCCGCACTACTATCAAAGCAAATTAATTTTCCAATATGGCAAACAATCCAATTTATACCTAAAAGAATAAAAAAAATCATCGGTATTCTATAAAAGTGAATCCATATCGTCACTTTCCTAATTTGAGATTGAGTGTTTCCTATAGATGGATCCCAATTTGAAATTATGAACATTCTACCTCAAATAAAGATTGGATCAGATTTAAGGATCCTATCCCTATCATCATCATTGGAAAATTTAAAGTAGAAATGAATACCATCATACTTAATATCAACCTCACCTAGTAGCTTCCAATATCGATTCAAAAAATTGACCATTGAGTGATATGATAAGCATCCATCCAAGAAAAATCCTATCAGATAGCTACTCCAGTAATTCAAACCTTCCTTCTTGATCAGATCTGGCACTGCTTTCGGTTTCCCATCCCTAGGAATATCAAAATGTTGTGGACGATACACCCCAGCATTCTTGGGAAGAGATTTAAAGAGAGAAGCATAGTCAACTTTAGTGAAAGAAGGGTAGGAAAAATTCGACGATTCAAGATTTGAATTAACATTGGAAGAAGGATTAACAGAATTAGGAATATTGACGGCTCTGAAATTATCAAGATTAGGGTTTGACGAACTCGCACCCGAAAAAGGATTTGAGACATTGGCGATAAAGGGGATAGCAGAAGAGGGATTTACATTAGGAGGTGGAGAATCAGGAGGAATAAGAGGAGAGGGGCGCGGTGGAAGAGGTGGAAAGGAGGAATTGAAGGCGGAGGAAGAGGAAGAAAAAGCATTGGCCACAAACGCCATTATCGATGGTCTCGAAAGATTTATTATATAAAAGTGAATCCATCAAAAAATTTGACTTTTATTTTGCAAATGTTCATCGTAATGAATTATACTTTACGTCCATCCAAAATCGGACGTCAAAATTTGACTTTTATTTTTCATCCGTTATTATATTATTAAAACATTCATTAATTTCCCAACTTGAAATAAAACTCAACTAACGACCATATAATTCAACTTATATGGATTCAATATGTCAGCTATTCCCAAACGCCATTTATCAATTATTTCAACATCTAGTGCACACATATCGTGGCACAATGCGTAACATGTTAGAGTTAAAAATTTAATGCTCATACGTTTTTTGTCAGTCAACAGATTAACCGCAATATTCAACCATCGACTAACATACACCTTCAAATATTAAATGGTGGTTCATACTAATACACTGTTTATTTTGACAAAAGTTGCGTCAAAATAAAAGGTGATTCACTATTCATCCATAAACTTGTTTATTCAAGTAAGTATTTTCAACTACCACATACATCACATAGACATGTCATTTTGGATACGGTAAACTATCCAAATCTCATTGTTAAATGTTTATTATTTTAACAAGCTAACTGTAATAACCCGAAAATGCGAGCCAATTTAAATTTTTTATTTTGGCAATTTTGGCGAATTTTGAATATTTAAAATGAATTATTTTAAATAATATCGACGAGAAATTTAATTTGAATATAATTAGAACGTATATAGTTATATAGATTGTCGTTAGAATATAAATAATTATATATAATTATAAAAGGAATTAAAATGGCGCGGTAGTTCGATAATTCGATTTCAAACTTCAATTGAATGTATCGGGTGCAAAACAATCCGGATTTTAGTGAAACAAAAAATAATAGGATCTAATTGATAATATCTTTCCAATGAATCCGAAAAATCAAATTTTCATAGCGGGAATCAAAAGATATGTCCGGTTGAAAATTCAGAATAGTCGCTATGTAAATTATACATGGCCCAAAAAGTCAAATTTTGCATACGGATGAATTTGGACTCGAAACCACTTCCATTGAGTTCAAAATGCCGTTTAGAACTCCGAAAAGTATAAGCTTTGATATATTCCGATATCCGGAATAGTGGCTATGGGCTGGAGTTGTTCGGTTAACAATACATAGCCCTTAAAAGTGAAATTTTGCATACGAGCTCAGAATTCAACGAGATAAATTTTTATGGATTCACAATGACAAATCATTGTTGAGTTCCAAATGGCGCGTCGAACGGAGTTAGTATGTGGCCGTGCGAGCTGAAACAGTTCAGGGTAAAGCGGGTAGTCATTTTACAAAGGAACATTATTGATACGACCTCAGAATTCGATTTCGTTTTTTTTTATGGATTCGTATCGTCTAATAATGGTTAAATCCAAAAGGGCATGATTTTTGAAGTTAGCATGTGAGCGTGTGAGAAGAAAAGGTGCGCCAAAATCGCATTTTTAGAGCTTATCTGAGCATTTTTGTGATTTTTAACGGATGGTCAAACGAACTCGGAATTCGACGAAACTTGTTTCTTTGGACTGTCTTCACGTCTACTATCTCGTGTCCGAAATCCGCGGCGATTGGAGATCGATAGCGTTCAGGCGATACGGGAGAAACTAGCATATAATCACTTTTACTTCCTTTTTCTCTTCATTGTTTCTCACTTTCTCTCTTCCTCTCTTTCTTCAAAAAAACTCAATAATGGCCACCGCTCCCCAAACCCGCTGCCCATCCTCCACCAGCGCCACCACCCACCTCCACCGCCGGCCATCGGCCTTCTCCTCCTCCCCTCCTCCTCCTCTTCCTCCTCCTTTCTCTCTTCCAATTTCAAATCCCTAAACCCCCAAATCATCATCACCACCACCACGGACCCCACCACCACCGCCACCACCCCTTAGCAACCTCCCCCACGTCCATCAGGCCTGCCACCGCCCGTTGGCCACTCAACTTCGGCCGTGGGCCCCGCTACGCTCAAAAACTCATTTTCACCAAAATTCCCGTTTTGCACAAAACACCCCGGACTGTTTTGGCTTATATCTCTCAAACGGTGCGTTTCTGGCCAAAGTCCCTCTAGATCAGAGTTGTAGAGAACGAAATTCTCTTCGATTTGGCTATATGGAAGTCACGTTTTGGAGTTCGGAGCTGCTCGGAAAATGTATGCGAAGTCTGCTGTTCAAAAGCTGAAATAATCGTGTACTTTTGCGAATTTTGGCGAATTGGAGCATTTTTGGCAAAAAGTCTCTTAGGCAAAAGTTGTCCGGAATGACACGTTTAAGCTAGAAAAAAAGGTGGTGTGAAGATTGAAGCTCGTTTGCAAATTCTGAAACCAGAACAGCGAATCCGGGCGTTAGAAAAAATGTGAGTTTTCTCCGTTTTAAAGCTTCTACAGTTTTTGACATATGAAGTAGAATAAAAATATGATTTTTATATTACAGGAAGAATAAAAATATGATTTTTATATTATAGGAAGAATAAAAATATGATTTTATATAGTAGAGATAATAAAAATACGATTTTTATATTATATAGATATTAAAGATTTGATCTTTACTATATGAACATGGGTATAAAAATAGAATTTTTATCTATATAGTAGTAGAATAAAAATGTGATTTTTATACACATAGCAACAATATAAAAATGTGATTTTTATATATGTAGTGACTACGGGCAGTGAAATTGGCAAAAAGGCGAGCACGACGAAGATTTCTACATAAGAAAAGTCGTGGCGTTTGGTTAAGCTAGTTGGTGAGAACTTCTCACTCTAAATTTCTTTTTCTAGTTATAAATATATACTAGGATGCAGACGGTGTTTAGTAGCACCCGACACCATTGTCCACAGACCATGGACTTGTTTGTTTGGTTGTGTAGTTGGTTAGATTATTTGATCTAAATTTGGTTGTTTGGTGAATTGGAATTGGTTTGATTGATATGTGTATGGCGTGGGCCATTATTAGACTGGGGATAAGGCTAGGCCTTGTCCCGTTTCTAGTATCATGCCGTTATGCCGCCGAAATTTTCTAAAATAAGTTAGAAAAATAAAGATATCATTTTATTTAATAAATGAACCGAATAGAATATTCATAGGTTGAATAAAATAATTTGGTCGTTAAAAATATAATTTTTAACGTGAACGTGAATAAATAAATATTCATTTACAAACCGGACGGTTTGTTTATGTACACCTATTTGAATGACATTGATTGGAACGATAAATTTTACACATCGCCCAACTGCACAAATAAAAATATGTGTTTGTTGATTTGAACCTCCACACAGGTATTGGGATAATATATGACATACACTAATCCCAATAATTAGTTGTATGTCGATCGATTGATTGACAGACTGTTATAAGCGTTAGATATCTATATTTGATGCTTATACAGTGTAGTGCACTTTGGATGATGGTTGATTATTTATCGTTGCAATTGTATACATGTGTTGTATGGAATCCATATAATTAACTTTATATGGTAATTGATTGGGCCTCATTCCAATTTAGAAGATAAAGAATATTATAAAATAAAGGTTCATGTGTTGACAATACTCATCCGTTGAGATTACTCATGTGTTGAACGAAATATTTTAACAATAAAATTTACATCTTTATCCTTATAAAATAAAGGTTCATGTGTTGACAGTACTCATCCGTTGAGATTAGTCATGTGTTGAACGAAATATTTTAACAATAAAATTTACATCTTTATCATATATAAAATTAGAAACTAACTGGAAAATAGATAAGATGAGTGGTCTCCTAGATATTGATCTGATGTTGGTTTCGGCCTTCGGGGTTAATATTTAGGGAATCGTTCTCTTACTAGTTTACGGTTGGAGTCTGATTTGAAATCAAACGATAGATACCATAATTTTTATAAAATATATTAAATAACAAAAATAGTCACACGTGGACGGTACTCATTCGTTGAGATTAGTCATGTGTTGGCAAAAATATAGATTCACGTATTGAATAGAATAAATATTCATTTGTTGAGTAGAATAACGGGATTATTGAAATATATAAAGCCGTGTTGATTAGAGATGCGCTATTTTGACGCGAACGATATTTATATCGATTATATTCGTTTTTATATAATTGAATTGAATATATAACGAATTGGAATTGAATTGAATATATAACGAATTGGAATTGAATTGAATATATAACGAATTCAAATTGAATTGAATATATAACGAATTCAAATTGAATTGAAATTTGAATTGAATTGAATCGAATTTAAAACAAATTTATAAGGAAAGATTCAATTTTGATTTGAATTTGAAATGGAAGTAGAAATTGTTTTTAAAACGAATTTGAAACTATTTATAAAGTTTGTTTTAAACAGGAATCGACGAAATATATATTATATATATAATATAATGGCCTGAATAGAAGGCGTCGCGTCGTGGCAGTTCGCGAATTTCGACCATTGACTTCGAACGGATATTACGGGAGATCCGACCGTCGGATTCTCCTAAAACCGGAACCGTTGCTTCGTATCGAAAAGAGATTTCTAACGAATATTAGAAATTTGAAATCTAACGGTTGGATTTGGAGATACGTCCAAATCAAATTTGAAAAAGGTCGTTGTAAGTGCAGTTCGATGGCCGTTGATGGAAATCGACTGTACGTGCCTTGATAAATTTATTAAAAATAGTAATAATTTGTGTAAAATCATAAGAAATGATTTGGGAAAAATTGGGATGAAAAACTCCATATTTGAAAAGATAAAAATAGATTTTTATCGAAATGGACTAGTTTTGAACTAAAATTAAAAACCCATTTATTTTTAAATAAATAAATTGGATTTGAAGTGGGTTTTAAATAGAATTGATTAGTGGGTTTATCGTGAACGGTGTTTTAAATAACACTGGTTCTTTAACCCGATAAGAAATAGAATGTGATTTGGGTTTATCGTGAACTGTGTTTTAAATGACATTAGTTCTTTAACCCAGTAAAAGGAGTTTTAATGAATCTGCAATTAGATTGAAACGTAAATTGATAATTTAAATTATCAAATTTGGAAAACGAGCGAGAATGGAGTATCACCAGTTTTTCTCCAGGCGATAGTCAAATCTTTAATTAGATTTGAACGTGAAATGGTAATTAATTTTACCGATAACACCGTGGTGTTAGATATGGAGTATTACTAGTTTTGCTTCATGGGATGAATAGGTTGGGATTGGGAAATAAAATAAATAATTAATTCGGTGTGGTTCGCTAATCTCGACTAGTTTGGAAAACCATAATTTGGTTTGAAATGACATCCAAAGGAAGATTAAAGAACAAATTTAAAGAATTTATCTTTGATAAAATTAATGGGAACCTTTCCCCAAGAATATGAAATTTAGAAACTAGCTGTAGGTTAGTTAAGAAGAATGGTTTCCTGGTTATTGATCTGATGTTGGTTTCGGCCTTCGGGGTTAATATTTGGGGAATTGCTCTCTTACTGATTTACGGTTAGTGACTAAAGAATTGGAATGAGGCGTATGTTGTGTTTGTGTAACATTTGTTTTTAATATACGCGGGTTGTTCGGAAAGGCCGGGTTTATACCCATTTTGAATAACTGATTCGCCGATAAGTCGAAGATGATGACGGTGGTCGAAGATCGGAAGTCTTCACATCGTTTGGGTGATTACTGATGATCTTGATTGGGCTGTACACCCAAGATGAGGGAATCAGTTGGTGGTCGTCCAGACGTACTTGGAGATCGATGGATATGCGAGGAAAGTGCCTCCGGTTTCGTTCAGATCCAGAACGAACTTGTAAATGGATTGTGTGTCTGACATTGGATTTTATTCCGTGTTGATTGATTTCTGTTAAATATATATCTGTTTGGCGGCGGAGAATTTATTCTCTTGCTTAACGCCCTTCTCTGAGACGTATGAGCTTAGAGGTTATATATCGATAGATATCAATCGCATGGCATGAATTGCCTGTGTGGCACGCTGAGTTGCATGGATCAAGGCTTATATTGAAAAGCAAAGTCTTGTGGTTGATGATCAAAGCACAGCCTTTGTGGCGTAGCTTTGTGTATAACGTGAATTCGCGAGCCTCACACCTCGGTATGAGTTAAAAACGGGATAAGGACTGCAGGGAGAGCACGACGTTTCTTTCTAGCTTTGGTGGTGTCAGTGACTTACCAGCCCTGACATTTATATACTTTTCACCTATGTGGTTGTTGGATGAGGCGCCTCGATTTTAGGTCTGTAAGGACCGGGAAACGTGTGTTCAGGAATTGCCAATCCTCAAACGTAAGAGAGGACCGGCCCTGAAGATCCAAGGGTTGCCCAGAGTGTGTAATCCTGGGACATTTGCTAGAGTGTCTCGAATCGGAGAGGAGCTTGCCCCTTGCCTCGACTCATGACGGAAATCCAATTTCCAATACGAGATATTTCGGTTTTATTTGTAGAGCCTAGTATGGCGACATGATAGATGGTACCCATGCCGCCTAGGATTGATATTTATGATTGAAAATGTTTCGACACTATACACTTATTATAGTATCAAATGATTTGTTTTAAATGTACCAAGCATGTTTGGCTATTATAAGGGAAAACCCTATCCTCCGGCTTGCGTTGCATTGTGTGATGGGACCTGGGTCTTATAATAGCTTCATTTTTCGAAAAAGCTTTGCGCTGTTTATTCTATGCACTGGTATTCTTGGGAGGAAACCCGTTCCGTGTTATACGGCGTGGTCCCTTGAATTACTCTCTTTTAAAGTAAAGTTTTAAATAACTGTTTTAGTTCTCACACCAGTCACATGACTGACCTGGATTTTATTGTTTTAACCTAAACTCTGGGTGCCCCTATTTTCGACACGGGCAGCTAGTAGTTTTGGTTTTGCAGATTTATATTCACAGGATCCTGATTTACAGCTGGAACGATGCTCGGAAAGCTCTGTATCCGTGTATTACTTTCAGTTGTGTTTTGTATATTTTTCCGCTGCTATGTAATTTATTGTAATCTCTGATATTTACCGAATGTATAGTATTCATTTATACTCTGTCTATTCTTGAATCTGATGGAATTGTTGTAATAAAGAATGAAATGTTCTTCCATCTGCGTTCTGTCAGGACCTGGGAGCAATTCAAAACCATGTTCAACGAGAAGTTTGTACCTGAACAGGCTTTAGAGAGGATGCGAGAGCAGTTTGCTAATCTCCAGCAAGGAGATCTCTCTATCCAGGATTACCTCAATAAATTCACCCAGTTATCGCGCTATGCTCCAGAGCTTATTATGACTAACAAAGCTAAGAACAAGAGGTTTATATTTGGGCTAAAGCGCAAGTACCATGACAGAGCCATGAGCAACATCAAACTCTCCTTCTCAGAATTGGTAGAAATGGCTTGCAATTATGAAGATATGGATGAAAGACACGCCAACCAAGACCGCGCCAAAAGCCAAGCTGGAAATAAGCGCAAGGCTTCAGCAGATCAGCCAGAGTCTAGCATTACGGCAGCCGCTACTCAGAAACCTGGAAAAATACTGAAAGGAAATTGCTACAACTGCGGGAAGCCGGGACATTTTTCTAATGTGTGCAAAGCCCTGAGGAAGCCAAAGGCAAATCCAGACTCAGCCGAATGCTACAACTGCCATAAGAAGGGGCACTATAGCAGGAATTGTCCTCTGAAGCAGAATGCACAAGTGGCTCAAGTGTATGACGGGGAGACCCCGCCAGCTATCACGGATGGATCATGTAAACCCGACGTCTTGGGAGGTACCCTTACCATTAAAAATATTCCGGTTTCTATACTTTTTGATACTGGTGCATCACATAGCTTCATTTCTGGTAACACTGTTCACAAGTTAAAATTGAAACAAAGAAAGCTTAAGAAACCAATTAAAGTTCAAAACCCGATAGGAGGTTCTGTTAGTCTCAGTTCATATTGTAGAGCGCCTGTCTCATATGTTTGCTACAAGTTCTCTTTTGATTTGATCATCATGGACCTTTCCAAATTCGACATTATTCTGGGACTTGATTGGTTGACAAAATATAAGGCCGAAGTTAGATGTGCCGAACGAATCATTAAAGTTAAAACGAAGCTTGGACCTATATATATATACCATGCCACGGTTCAGAAATTAATAGAACAGAATTTTGGTCTTCTTTAGAGGTTACTCCCCCTTCATTAGAAAAGATACCGGTCATTAAAAACTATGCGGATGTGTTTGAAGAAGTAGAAAATTTACCGCCGCAAAGAGAAATTGAATTTAGAATAGATCTAATTCCTAACGCCCGACCAGTAGTACATCCAGTTAGAAGAATGGCCCCGAAAGAAAAAGAAGAGTTAGGTAGTCAAACCCGAGAATTGCTTTGGAAAGGTCTGATCAGACCGAGCTTTTCAGCTTGGGGAGCAGCAGTAGTATTTGTCCCGAAATCAGACGGTACTCTAAGACTTTGTGTTGATTACCGAGATCTCAATAAGCAGACACTGAAGAACAAATATCCCTTGCCACGTATAGATGATCTGTTAGATCAATTAAATGGAGCAACAGTATTCTCCAGAATGGACCTACCTACAGGTTTCCACCAATTACGTATAGCCGAAGACTGTGTTCCTTTGACATCCTTCAGGGGTCCTGATTTATTCTACGAATGGTTAGTAATGCCGTTCGGTTTGTGTAACGCTCCGGCATACTTCGTCGATCTTCTGAACAGAGTGTTCCATGGTGTATTGAATAAATTTGTTCTAGTCTTCATCGATGACATTTTAATCTACTCCAAGTCGGAAGGAGAGCATGCAAAACATTTAGAACAAGTGTTGAAAATTCTAAGGAGAAATGTCTTGAAAGCTAAATTTTCTAAGTGTGTCTTTTGGCATAATGAAGTTAAGTTCCTAGGCCATGTCGTAACGAGGGAAGGGATTGCTGTAGATCCAAGCAAAATTACAGCGATTCAGAACTGGAAACAACCTACTACCCCAACAGAAGTTCGAAGTTTCCTAGAATTGGCTAGTTACTATCGGAAATTCGTTCAGGATTTTTCAAAGATATCTGGAGTATTGACAAAGCTTACCAAGAAGCATGAGAAATTCAAATGGACTCCCGAATGTGAAGAAGCTTTCCAGGAGCTGAAACTGAAATTGACAACTGCTCTAGTATTGACAATTATAGAAGGCAACCAAGACTTGACTGTATGGACAGACGCTTCTATTAGAGGGCTAGGCGCAGTACTAATGCAAAAAGGCCAAGTGGTCGCTTATGCCAGCCGTCAGCTGAAGCCGCATGAAAGAAACTATGCAACTCATGATCTTGAGTTATTAGCTATCGTGTTTGCTTTAAAAATCTGGAGGCATTATCTATTAGGTGAGAAGTTCGAACTATTTACCGATCATCAATCCTTGAAATATCTATTCACTCAGAAAGATCTAAACTTGAGACAACAGCGTTGGTTAGAATTCCTTGCAGCGTACGATTTTGAGATCCTATACACTCCGGGGAAAGCCAATGTTGTAGCAGATGCGCTCAGCAGAAAGAATGAAATCATCGCCAGTTTTGTCATCACGTCCTCGTTAATTGACAGGATCTCGACCCTTCAGAAAGACGATGAATTTATTCAAAGATTCAGTCAGAGAGTCAAGAGAGGTGAATCCACAAGTTTCCGACTCGATGACAAGGGAGTTCTTAGATTAAAGGGCAGAATTTGCATCCCAAATCTTCCAGAGCTTCGAAGAGAAATACTTGATGAGTGCCACAAGTCCAAATTAAGTATCCATCCCGGTGTGAGAAAAATGTATAATGATATCAAACGCACATTCTGGTGGAGAGCTTTGAAAAGAGATATTTCATTATATGTTAGCAGATGCCCCACTTGTCAGCTAGTTAAGAGCGATCAGCAGAAATTGGCTGGACTATTACAACCATTAGAAATTCCAGGATGGAAGTGGGAGCAAATTTCGATGGACTTCATTGATGGCTTGCCTCGAACTAAGAAAGGAAACGACAGTATATGGGTAATCGTAGATCGCTTCACGAAGACTGCCCAATTCATACCTGTCCGATCCAACAGAACGGCTCAAAGTTTAGCACAGATTTACTTCAAAGAAATAGTTAAACTACATGGAGTGCCGCTCAATATAGTCAGTGATAGAGATCCCCTGTTTACTAGCAAATTCTGGGAAGCTTTCCAGACAGAATTGGGATCCAAATTGAGTCTAAGCACCACTTATCACCTTCAGACAGATGGCCAAACTGAGCGGGTGAATAGGATTCTAGAAGATTTACTGCGGGCTTGCGTTATTGATTTCGGAGGCTCATGGGAAGATCACTTACATCTTGCCGAATTCTCTTACAACAATAGCTATCAAGCAAGTTTGGGAATGTCTCCATTTAAAGCATTATACGGTAGACCGTGCAGATCTCCCGCATGTTGGGTGGAACCTGGCAACAGACTTGTGTTAGGGCCCGATATGATTTGATAAGCATCAGATAAAGTCGATTTCATTAAAAAGCGATTGAAAACCGCACAGAGCCGACAGAAAAGTTATGCTGATGCAAGAAGAAGAGACTTATCATTTGCCGTTGGCGATTATGTTTATTTAAGAGTTTCTCCGATGCGAGGGGTAATCAGATTTGGCAAGACTGGGAAGTTGGCACCGAGATTTATTGGTCCATTTCCTATACTTGAACGGATTGGAACTCTTGCATATAGGGTTCAATTACCTGATTGGTTGCCTGGTGTACATGATGTGTTCCACGTGTCTCAACTCAGAAAACATGTTCATGATCCAGATCTTGTTGTGGAAGAAGCAGCGCAACAGGATATAGACATAACTCCAGAATTAGCGCTCAGAAGAGAGCCATTAAAGATTGTTGGCAAAGAAACTAGAGAGCTAAGGAGCAAAAAGATTCATTTAGTCAAAGTGCAGTGGAGTAGTGATCCTAGAGACTATACTTGGGAGACAGAGGAAAGCATTAAACAAGCCTACCCCAAATGCAGAGTGGATATCTCTGACTAACTCCAGTGCAAGGTACCTTTACAATACTTTGCATTTACATTTTGTTTCCTACTTTGCTGTTATTTCCTTTTTGAGGATGAAAAGTTATAAGTGGGGGAGATTGTAATAACCCGGAAAATGTGAACCAATTTTAAAATTTTAAAATTGGTTATTACTAAAGAATTTGAATAATTGAAATAGCATGTTTAAATAAAATAAAGAATTGGGTATAGTAAGGCAGTTTGAAATTTTGAATACAAACTTTATCTGACTGTACCGGGTGGAAAGTATAACGGATTTTAGCGAAACTGAAAATATTTAAATCTGTTTATGAGTACCTTTCTAACGAATCTGAAAAATCGAAGTTTCATAACGGGAATCAAAAGTTATGGCCAAATGAATTTTTAGAAAGGTCGCTATATAGCATATATAGCCCTTGAAAATTGATATTTTGCATACGACCTCGGAATTCGGCGAAACCACTTTTGTTGGGTCTGGGATGTCAAACTATTGCTAGGTTTCAAATTTCATAATTTTTGAAGCTAGTATGTGAGCGGGGCAAAAGAAAATGTGATTGGTCAATTTCTGTTAAAATGGGTCGACCTAAAAATGGTCATTTTTCAAACGAGCTCAGAATTCGACGAAACTGGTTTTGTTAGGACCGTATCGTCAAAACAAAGCTAGATTTATTTTTCTGGAATTTTTCGATTCAGTTTGTGGCCCTGGCAAATTGAAATGTACGTTCAAATTAAATATTGAATGTTTTATATTTTAATTTGAAAAATAACTGACTGTAACAGTCGAATTGGCCAACGAAACATATCCCATTGTGTCCGGAATGGGGGTATTTAGCTAGGGGCGACAGTCGTTGGGTTTGATTTCGAGTTCATTTGTGAAAACACTATTTAAAATTTCCTATAAGGCCTCGACCAATAGGATTTTTCCTTTCAAAAAAAAAAGAATCTCGAGAAACCCTAGCCGCCAGGCGATATCGACGATCCAGGTTGCTCGAAACTTCCCCTCGATTTTCCCGCCGCCACAGGCGAAGCTAGGCCGCGCCACCACCCCAGTTCGACGGCCCTTCCTCCCCTCTCCAAATCCGACCAAACCCAACCCTCCACCATCGCCTGTATCGCCTGAACAACCCCCACGAAGTCGACGTCTTTCCGACGCCGCCCAGCCTTCCTCCGGCCACCGAACTGACCCCACTCCTAGGCGCAGGCGTGCCTCTCCAAGCCCGAGGGCGTGGCACTACCTGATCGAAGCAACGATCTACGGATTTCAAATAACCCGGAAATTATGAGCCAGTTTAAATTTTTTTGTTTTGGCAACTTCGACGAATTTTGAATATTTAAAATAGATTATTTTAAATAATATCGATGAAAATTTATTTTGAATATATTTAGAACGTATATATTTATATGCGTCGTCGTTAGAATATAAATAATTATATATAATTATAAAAGGAATTGAAAATGGCGCGGTAGTTCGATAATTCGATTTCAAACTTCAATTGAACGTACCGAGTGCAAAACAATCCGGATTTTAGCGAAACCAAAAGTAGTAGGATCTAATTGATAATATCTTTCCAACGAATCCAAAAAATCGAAATTTCATAGCGGGAATCAAAAGTTATGCCCAGTTGAAAATTCAGAATAGTCGCTGTGTAAATTATACATGGCCCAAAAAGTCAAATTTTGCATATGAATGAATTTGGACTCGAAACCACTTCCATTGAGTTCAAAATGCCGTTTAGAACTCCGAAAAGTATAAGCTTCGATATATTTTGATATCTGGAATAGTGGCTATGGGCTGGAGTTGTTCAGTTAACAAAACATAACCCTTAAAAAGTGAAATTTTGCATACGAGCTCAGAATTCGACGAGATAAATTTTTATGGATTCATAATGACAAATCATTGTTGGGTTCCAAATGGCGCGTCGAACGGAGTTAGTATGTGGCCGTGCAAGCTGAAACAGTTCCGGGTAAAGCGAGTAGTCATTTTACAAAAGAACATTATAAAATAAAGGTTCATGTGTTGACTGTACTCATTCGTTGAGATTAGTCATGTGTTGAACGGAATATTTTAATAATAAAATTTACATCTTTATCATATATAAAATTAGAAATTAACTGGAAAATAGATAAGATGAGTGGTCTCCTGGATATTGATCTGATGTTGGTTTCGGCCTTCGGGGTTAATATTCAGGGAATCGTTCTCTTACTAATTTACGGTTGGAGTCTGATTTAATATCAAACGATAGATACCTTAATTTTCATAAAATATATTAAATGTTCTTCCGTCTGCGTTCTGATTTGTCGTGTTCTCAAAACGATCAGGGGTTTCGAACGGTCTAGATCGGTTTAACGACTGATTCGGATCGAGCGAAATTCCCGGCCGTCACAGTTGGTATCAGAGCTTTGGTTTACAGAGCTCGAGAACAAGATACAATAGAACCATACGAAAGAATTCATTAGATATTGGATTAGTAATATCCAATTAGAATGACTCGTTAGAGATAGGATCAGTAGTATCCTAGAACGAGTGTGAAGAGTATATTTTTCAAATGAAAACAATTTTGGTTTTGAAATTTAAACCATTTTATACGTATTTGAGTATTTATTTATTTTGAATTTGGACAATCCAGTATATAAAGATTTTGCATATACGCGTCATGAACGTATATTCGAAGTTTTAATATACTGGATAGATATAGAATCACATTCTAGACACCCGGAGATGATTCTGATGATTGATATATCATCATCAGAATTTATGTTCGTGTTTCGAAGGTGTAATATCTATATATTTCCATTAGACTGGTGTGAGAACCAAAACTAATATAGCTAGAACACATTGTTGTGAATTGGCATCAAAAACATGATTTTTTGTATATATATCAAAGTTTATGAATTTAAAACGTTAATCCACTAATTGATTGATGTTTGTGTTGTTTGTTTAGTTGTTTGATAATTTTTGAACCATTATGCCTAATTAAATCAAATATTGAATTGTATTGAAAATTGGTCGCATTTGCTTGCATATACATATACTTACATTGAACAGGTCATAGCAAGGAGGCTAGAGCAGAGAATAAAATTTGTTTGCCCGACAAATAGGTACATGTTTACTATAATTTACTGTTTCGTTTGGGTGATGATGATTTTATGAGCCGATTGGCTAGCCGCTAGGCTTTTTCTTTTTCAGATCAGAAGGCCTATATGGCAATTTCGGGATTTTCCCGTGGCTCCCGGTGCAAAGGAGGTTATGGCGAAAATTTTCAAAAATTTCGGGTGTTAGCCAAATTTTTGAAGAATTTGGAAATTCTCAGAAACTGAAAAGTTGGAGAATGGAAGCCAGAATGAACGTAGAGTTGATTAATCAAACCACTTTCGACTTTGTTCCTTTTCGGGGATGAAAAGTTTTAAGTGGGGGAGATTGTAATAACCCGGAAATTCTGAGCAAGTTTAAATTTTTTTGTTTTGGCAACTTCGACAAATTTTTAATATTTAAAATAGATTATTTTAAATAATATCGACGAAAATTTATTTTGAATATATTTAGAACGTATATATTTATACGCGTCGTCGTTAGAATATAAATAATTAATATAATTATAAAAGGAATTGAAAATTGCGCGGTAGTTCGATAATTCGATTTCAAACTTCAATTGAATGTACCGGGTGCAAAACAATCCGGATTTTAGCGAAACCAAAAATAATAGGGTCTAATTGATAATATCTTTCCAACAAATCCGAAAAATCGAAATTTCATAGCGGGAATCAAAAGTTATGCCCAGTTGAAAATTCAGAATAGTCGCTGTGTAAATTATACATGGCCCAAAAAGTCAAATTTTGCATATGAATGAATTTGGACTCGAAACCACTTCCATTGAGTTCAAAATGCCGTTTAGAACTCCGAAAAGTATAAGCTTCGATATATTCCGATATCCGGAATAGTGGCTATGGGCTGGAGTTGTTCAGTTAACAAAACATAACCCTTAAAAAGTGAAATTTTGCATACGAGCTCAGAATTCGACGAGATAAATTTTTATGGATTCATAATGACAAATCATTGTTGGGTTCCAAATGGCGCGTCGAACGGAGTTAGTATGTGGCCGTGCGAGCTGAAACAGTTCCGGGTAAAGCGAGTAGTCATTTTACAAAAGAACATTGAAAAATAAAGGTTCATGTGTTGACTGTACTCATTCGTTGAGATTAGTCATGTGTTGAACGGAATATTTTAACAATAAAATTTACATCTTTATCATATATAAAATTACAAATTAACTGGAAAATAGATAAGATGAGTGGTCTCCTGGATATTGATCTGATGTTGGTTTCGGCCTTCGGGGTTAATATTCAGGGAATCGTTCTCTTACTAATTTACGGTTGGAGTCTGATTTAATATCAAACAATAGATACCTTAATTTTCATAAAATATATTAAATGTTCTTCCGTTTGCGTTCTGATTTGTCGTGTTCTCAAAACGATCAGGGGTTTCGAACGGTCTAGATCGGTTTAACGACTGATTCGGATCGAGCGAAATTCCCGGCCGTCACATTTATTCCGGACAACTTTCGCCTAAGAGACTTTTTGCCAAAAATGCTCCAATTCACCAGAATTCGCAAAAGTACACGATGGCGTTGGGAAGTATTTTCATAATTTGCCAGGGCCACAAACTGAATCGAAAAATTCCAGAAAAATAAATCTAGCTTTGTTTTGACGATACGGTCCTAACAAAACCAGTTTCGTCGAATTCTGAGCTCGTTTGAAAAATCGCCATTTTTAGGTTGGTCCATTTTAACAGAAATTGACCAATCACATTTTCTTTTGCTCTGCTCACATACTAGCTTCAAAAATTATGAAATTTGAAACCTAGCAATAGTTTGACATCCCGGACCCAACAAAAGTGGTTTCGCCGAATTCCGAGGTCGTATGCAAAATATCAATTTTCAAGGGCTATATATGCTATATAGCGACCTTTCTAAAAATTCATTTGGCCATAACTTTTGATTCCCGTTATGAAACTTTGCTTTTTCAGATTCGTTAGAAAGGTACTCATAAACAGATTTAAATATTTTCAGTTTCGCTAAAATCCGTTATACTTTCCACCTGGTACAGTCAGACAAAGTTTGTATTCAAAATTTCAAACTGCCTTACTATACCCAATTCTTTATTTTATTGAAATATGCTATTTCAATTATTCAAATTCTTTGGTAATAACCAATTTTAAAAATTTTAAATTGGTTCACATTTTCCGGGTTATTACAGATACTAAAATCGTTTTAAATTCATTTTCAAAACAATTCGAATTCGTTTTCAATTCAATTCAAATCAAATTCGTTTTCTATTCAATTCAATTCGAATTCGTTTTCTATTCGATTCAATTCAAATTGATTTTCTATTCAATTCAATTCGAATTCGTTTTCTATTCAATTCAATTTGAATTCATTTTCTATTCGATTCAATTCAAATTGGTTTTCTATTCAATTCAATTCAAATTGGTTTTCTATTCAATTCAATTCAAATTGGTTTTCTATTCAATTCAAATTGGTTTTCTATTCAATTCAATTCAAATTGGTTTTCTATTCAATTCAAATTTCAATTTAATTTGAATTCATTTCAATTCGTTTTAAATAGAAATCGACGAAATATATATTATATATATAATATAATGGCCTGAATAGAAGCGCCGCTCCGCGGCAGTTCGTGAATTTCGACCATTGACTTCGAACGGACATTACGGGAGATCCGACCGTCGGATTCTCCTAAAACCGGAACCGTTGGGTTCGTATCGAAAAGAGCTTTCTAACGAATATTAGAAATTTTAAATCTAACGGTTGGATTTGGAATTATGTCCAAATCAAATTTGGAAAAGGTCGCTATAAGTGCAGTTCGATGACCGTTGATGGAAATCGACTGTATGGGCCTTGATAAAATTATTAAAAATATCGATAATTTGTGTAAAATCATAAGAAATGATTTGTGAAGAATTGGGATGAAAAAACTCCATATTTGAAAGATAAAAATAGATTTTTATCGAAATGAACTAGTTTGAACTAAAATTAAACCTGTTTATTTTTAAATAAATAAATTGGATTTGAAGTGGGTTTTAAATAGAATTGATTAGTGGTTTTATCGTGAAGGGTGTTTTAAATAACACTTGTTCTTTAACCCGATAATAAATAGAATGCGATTTGGGTTTATCGTGAACTGTGTTTTAAATGACATTAGTTCTTTAACCCAGAAAAAGGAGTTTTAAGGAATCTGCAGTTAGATTGAAATGTTCATGTGTTGACAGTACTCATCCGTTGTGATTAGTCATGTGTTGAACGAAATATTTTAATAATAAAATTTACATCTTTATCTTTATAAAATAAAGGTTCATGTGTTGACCATACTCATCCGTTGAGATTAGTCATGTGTTGAACGAAGTATTTTAATAATAAAATTTACATCTTTATCATATATCGCATAACGGCACGATACTAGAAACGGGACAAGGCCTGGCCTCTTTTTACGCCATCGTCGGAGGCATCGCCGCCCACCACCCTCTCCTCCCCGTTCTCTCTCCGCTCCCCTCTTTTTACGCCATCCTCCAGCCTACTCGACGTCGCCAGAACCCTGAACCACCCCTCAGATCGAGACCACCACCGCGCTACCTAGATGCTCCGCCTCCCTCTCCTCTGGCCACCGCCGGCCTCCATCTCAACCCCACTTGTAACACCCCGTATTTTCTGTGAACTTAAGAATTACAAATCTGAGTATAATTAATATATACAATTAGAATCAAGGGAAACGGGCTGTACCATTGCGTTCGTCTCGGAAAAATACGCGAAATAGAGTCCGAAATTTCGTAAATCGGAGTCCATATGACCAAGTTATGGCCTTCCAAAGTTCAGAAAAAAAATTAAACAGCACAGACCAGGTCGACTGGGGAGTCGACCCTAGAGTCGACCTGCCCCCAGGGGGTCGACCCTAGAGTCGACCTGGGGGTCGACCTGCCTCCCGAATCTGCTTTTCTGCCTGGGTGCGTTCTGATGTATCTGGTCTCGTTTTCTGTCTAGATTCGTCTGCCTAAACCTATTTAAACAGCCCCATACCCAGCCTTCTCTGCACACAATTCTATTCTGCTTCTTCTCTGCCTCTGATCTAAATAAAAATAAAAATGGCATCGCTACTCTGCTGGAATCAAAACTAGAAGCTAATCAACATCAACCTAAGCAACTCAATTCAAATTAGAGATTAAAGCTTCTGCAACAATTCTGCAACAACTAAAGTTCTTTCTTTAATCCAACCAAGGCAAGTACAGTTATTTTCCACTATAAACGTTAATTCTGATTTTGACATGAATTGTGAATCTGAATTTGGGATTATATCTGTTCTGTTCTGATTTGATTTATCTTATTCTGTACCTCTTTCCTCTTTCTGTTCTATAGCCAGGCTACTACGAGCCTGAGCCAATCTCATAAGAGATTAACATGTGCTAAAATGTTTGGGACAGTAAAATGAATGATGCATAAATTGGGCATGACCAATAGGTGACTAATTTGAGGAAAGAACATGGACTGTAGCTAGAACATGAATCTGAGACATATGATTGGACATGTTATATTTATAACATAAAAAGGTATTGAACATACGATTTGTGGACATGACATAAAAAGGTATATAATTTAAATATAGACTGTATTGAACACATGATTTAGGATAAAGAGAATATGGCCTAGGTATAAAGATTTACATGAAAGTAGGATATCTATTAATGTAAATAAACACCTAAGTAAGGGACCTTTGGGATATATGACATGCATAGTAATCTATGGCTATATTTGGTATAAATTATATGGATCTTCTGTACTATGCAAGTTTAATAAATTTTTTGGAACATATGATATATGGTAAATTTATGACCATAATCTGTGCTATGTAAATTTAATACAAACATAGGGTATATGATAATGTTGTGAATCAAGACTATTATTTATGCACATGAACTTAGGCAAGATTTATAATTAGGCAAGGTATGAAACTTTAAGAAATGAGTAAATTTGTTATATTTGCCTAATTTGCTAGTTGTGTTACATTGCCTAATCTGCTAGTTCTATTATATTGCTTAATCTGCTAGTTCTGCTCTACTGCCTAGTCTGCAAGATTTGTTCATCTGCCAAATCTGTCATCTGCTAAGTCTGTTGAAAATACTAAATCTGCTAGTTTGCTTAATCTGCTAAGTCACCTAATCTGAGAAATCTATTATCTGCTATATCTGTTGAGTTGGTATAATTAGTCCGCTATTGACATAATCTGAATTGGCTATAGTTATGAATAATTGACATGTATATTAGGCGTGGGTATAAATGGTAAATCATTAATTAATTGGCCGCAAAGATAAACATGGCTAACTCGAGGTTAGAATGAGTTTGCGGCGTAATTCTGCCCGGAACCGCCCGGCATAATCCAGTGGTCGCAAACAATAGGTTCTAATGTGAGAAGTTAGTCATAACGTGCTAGAAACCCGAGGTTAGACTCAGTTTGCGACAGAAACCTGCCCGGAACCAACCGGCTAACCAGTAGCCGCAAACTGTCAGTCTAATGTGAGAGGTTTGGGCATTAATATTTAATTAATGAAAATCTGAGATAATTATGATGTATAAAACGTGTTGGGTAAGTTAAACCAGTTGGACCAATGAATCTGATAAACCCGTTTCGTGAATCCGTAGGCCCAATAAAAAGTTAGATAATCTGGAACCAGTTAATCTGTAAGCCTGTTAATCCGAACATCTGATCCGTTAGTCTGAAAACCTGTTAACTTGATTGCCTGATCTGTGAACTAGTTAATCTAAATTTTGAAACTTGTAGACAAGTTAAACTAAAATCTGTTAGTCTGGGGACACAAGGTTAAGAGGGGAATTACTTGTGTCATATGTTGTTTGGGACCCATATTAGTCAGTAACCCTTTCTGGTATCAAAACTTTGACCCAACAGTAAGTAGGGTCCGGTCACGCTTACTGAACTAATTATAAGAGGTTCATTCTGATAATGGCGAGGGGTGTTGATGGTTCGTTCCAACCGGGTCATGTGCGTGCATGGATCCCGGTCTGCCTCTGAGGATGTAAGACGCCGTGACATCTGTAAATAGGTCTGTGCCAATTGGTTGTCACTTTAGGGAGTGATACACCCTACTGTGGGGCCGACACAGGATATTTATGTATTGGGGAGCCGATCGCTTGGGGTAGGGTTTTAGGGTACACTTAGTTCCGTTTGTTTCTGTTGGTACCGTCTGTTTCTGTTGGGTGGCAACACCTGTCTGTTTCTGCGTGGTACCGTCTGTTCGGGTGGTAAAGGCCCATTACTAGTGTACACCTAATTCTACATTCTGTTTCCGTAGGAATTAATCTGTTTCTGCTTCTGATCGGGTAGCAAAGGCCCATTATTAACATCCTGTTTCTGTTAAATTATTCTGTACCCGTTTCTGTTTCAGTTTAGACATTAGGGTAACACCTAATTCGGTTATACTAGTATTAGGGCAGAGAAGTGTAAAGCAATAGTTTATGTCATTCTGTTCTTCTGTTATATCTACTACACCTGTTACAATTATCTCTCATCCAGTTTTATGTTCATGTCATATTATTATTATCTGTTCATATGCTGAAAGTCACTGGACTTGCCAGACTTTTTGTCTGACCCTTGTTGTTTCGCCTCCTTTCTTCCGTTTCCCCCCAGGTTATCCAAGGAGGGAATACTTTAGCTTGATCCGGATTCCTCTTTGCTTGAAGTGCTTAAAGTATGGCTTGGCTCTGCATAGCTTCCTTTCTATGGGGATTATGATTTTAAACTATGCTTTCTGAAGGCTTTTGTACAAGACTGATATTTTGTACTTGAATTCTGAGATTTGAAAGGATGTAACCATACCGATTTCTGTTTCCGCTGTAATAAAGTTAAAAAATTTCAAGTACTGTTTTATCTGTCTTGTAAGTTTCTGTTCTGTTTACCAAAATGCTCCACCAAAGTTAAGGCATTCCCCTTGCGAGTGACCTTAACGGAGGTGGGGTGTTACACCACTCCACTGTCGAGCCTCCCCCCTTTTTTCCCCTTCGAAAATCCAGCCACCCAAACCCCTGAACACCAAAATCACGTCGCCCCTGCGCCCGACAAAACCAGCCAACCTCCACCAGTTCGCAGCGCGCTCCTCTCCCTCCAACGATGAGCGAAGCGAGCCTTAGGAGCTCGAGGTGGGTTCGATTGTCCTCTTCGACACCTAGATGGAGACGAGACTCAATTTAAAGCCTAACGAGGGATTACTACTTTAATCAGGTAATTAGTTAATTTAGTTTGTTAAGTACTTTTTTTTAAATTGATTAAAGTCATAAAGAGATGATTTTTAAGTGAGTAAGATCATGATTTTTGTCGGATAAAAATGTGATTTTTTCTTTAGTAGAATAAGAATATAATCTTTAGTTAGAAAAAAAATATAAATTTTAATCGTTATAAAAATTTGATTTTTATATATGCATTAGCACCATTAAAATATGGTTTTTAATGAAAAGATAGGATTTTTCAGAAGAGAAAGATAGGATTTTTCAGAAGAGAAAGACAGGATTTTTCAAAATGGAAAAATAGAATTTTTTGAAATAAAAAGATTAGATTTTTAAAACAGAAAAGATTAGATTTTTAAAATAAAACAGATTGGATTTTTAAAATAGAAAAGATTAGATTTTCGAAATGGAAAAGGCGAAATCTTTATATAGAGAATAACGAAGTAAAAATTCGATTTTTATATAGAGAATAGCGAAGTAAAAATTCGATTTTTATATATTGAATAGCAAAGTAAAAATTTGATTTTTATATATTGAATAGCGAAGTAAAAATTCGATTTTTATATATTGAAAAGCAATATAAAAATGCGATTTTTATATATGTAGTGGCTACGGGCAACGAAAGTGACAAAAGGGCGAGAACGACGAAGATTTCTATAAATGAAGTATCGTGGAATTGGGATAGCTATCGGTGAGAACTTCTCACTCTAAATTTCCTTTTCTAGTTATCTATATATACTAGGATGCAGACGGTGCTTAGCAGCACCCGACACCCGTCGTCCACAGACCATGGATGGCTTGTTTGTTTGATTGATATGTTGAAAAAAATTTGTTTGTGTTGTTGATGTGAAATCGATAATAAAATGTAGATGTGTTGAAATAAATTAATTGTCGTTAAAAATATAATTTTTAACATGAACGAAAATAAATAAATATTCATTTACAAACCGGACGGTTTGTTTATGTACACCTATTTGAAGGACATTGATTGGGACGATTAATTTTACACATCGCCCAACTGCACAAATAAAATTTGTGTTTGATTGTTTGAAACCCCACACGGGTATTGGGATAAAATACGGCATACACTAATCCCAATAATTAGTTGTATGTCGATCGATTGATTGACAGGCTATTATAAGCGCTAGATATCTATATTTGATGCTTATACAGTGTAGTGCACTTTGGATGATGGTTGATTATGTATCATTGCTATTATATACATGTGTTGTATGGAATCCATATAATTAACTTTATATGGTAATTGATTGGGCCTCATTCCAATCGGGAAAATAAAGAATATTATAAAATAAAGGTTCATGTGTTGACAGTACTCATCCGTTGAGATTAGTCATGTGTTGAACGAAATATTTTAACAATAAAATTTACATCTTTATCTTTATAAAATAAAGGTTCATGTGTTGACAGTACTCATCCGTTGAGATTAGTCATGTGTTGAACGAAATATTTTAACAATAAAATTTACATCTTTATCTTTATAAAATAAAGGTTTATGTGTTGACAGTACTCATCCGTTGAGGTTAGTCATGTGTTGAACGAAATATTTTAACAATAAAATTTACGTCTTTATCATATATAAAATTAGAAATTAACTGGAAAATAGATGAGATGAGTGGTCTCCTGGATATTGATCTAATGTTGGTTTCGGCCTTCGAGGTTAATATTTAGGGAATCGTTCTCTTACTAATTTACGGTTGGAGTCTGATTTGATATCACACGATAGATACCATAATTTTTATAAAATATATTAAATAACAAAAATAGTCACACGTGGACAGTTCTCATTCGTTGGGATTAGTCACGTGTTGACAAAAATATAGATTCATTTGTCGAATAGAATAATGGAATTATTGAAATATATAAAGCCGTATTGATTAGAGATGCGCTATTTTGACGCGAACGATATTTATATCGATTATATTCGTTTTTAAATTTGAATTGAATCGAATAGAAAACGAATTTGAATTGAATTGAATAGAAAACCAATTTGAATTGAATCGAATAGAAAACCAATTTGAATTGAATTGAATAGAAAACCAATTTGAATTGAATTGAATAGAAAACCAATTTGAATTGAATCGAATAGAAAACCAATTCGAATTGAATCGAATAGAAAACGAATTCGAATTGAATTGAATAGAAAACCAATTCGAATTGAATTGAATAGAAAACCAATTTGAATTGAATCGAATAGAAAACCAATTTGAATTGAATCGAATAGAAAACCAATTTGAATTGAATTGAATAGAAAACCAATTTGAATTGAATCGAATAGAAAACGAATTCGAATTGAATTGAATAGAAAACGAATTCGAATTGAATTGAATAGAAAACGAATTCGAATTGAATTGAATAGAAAACGAATTGAATTTGAATTGAATAGAAAACGAATTGAATTTGAATTGAATAGAAAACGAATTTGAATTGAATTGAATAGAAAACGAATTTGAAATAAAATTGAAATCGATTTGAATTTGAAATGAATGTTGAAATTGTTTTGAAAACGATTTTAAAACGATTTATAAAATTCGTTTTAAATAGAAATCGACGAAATATATATTATATATATAATATAATGGCCTGAATAGAACGCGCCGCGCCGCGGCAGTTCGTGAATTTCGACCATTGACTTCGAACGGACATTACGGGAGATCCGACCGTCGGATTCTCCTAAAACCGGAACCGTTGTGTTCGTATCGAAAAGAGCTTTCTAACGAATATTAGAAATTTGAAATCTAACGGTTGGATTTGGAATTATGTCCAAATCAAATTTGGAAAAGGTCGCTATAAGTGCAGTTCAATCACCGTTGATGGAAATCGACTGTATGGGCCTTGATAAAATTATTAAAAATATCGATAATTTGTGTAAAATCATAAGAAATGATTTGTGAAGAATTGGGATGAAAAAACTCCATATTTGAAAAGATAAAAATAGATTTGTATCGAAATGAACTAGTTTGAACTAAAATTAAACCCGTTTATTTTTAAATAAATAAATTGGATTTGAAGTGGGTTTTAAATAGAATTGATTAGTGGGTTTATCGTGAAGGGTGTTTTAAATAATACTTGTTCTTTAATCCGATAATAAATAGAATGCGATTTGGGTTTATCGTGAACTGTGTTTTAAATGACATTAGTTCTTTAACCCAGAAAAAGGAGTTTTAAGGAATCTGCAATTAGATTGAAAGGTTAATTGATAATTTAAATTATCAAATTTGGAAAATGAGCGAGAATGGAGTATCACCAATTTTGCTCCAAAGCGATAGTTAAATCTTTAATTAGATTTGAACGTGGAATGGTAATTAATTTTACCGACAACACTGTGGTGTTAAATATGGAGTATTACCAGTTTTGCTTCATGGGATGAATAGGTTGGGATTGGGAAATAAAATAAATAATTACTTCGGTGTGGTTCGCTAATCTCGACTAGTTTGGAAAACCGTAATTTGGTTTGATACGACATCCAAAGGAAGATTAAAGAATAAATTTAAAGAATTTATCTCTGATAAAATTAATGGGAACCTTCCCCTAAGAATTGAAATTTAGAAACTAGCTGTAGGTTAGTTAAGAAGAATGGTTTCCTGGGTATTGGTCTGATGTTGGTTTCGGCCTTCGGGGTTAATATTTGGGGAATTGCTCTCTTACTGATTTACGGTTAGTGACTGATGAATTGGAATGAGGCGTATGTTGTGTTTGTGTAACATTTTTTTTTAATATACGCGGGTTGTTCGGAAAGGCCGGGTTTATACCCATTCTGAATAACCGATTCGACGATAAGTCGAAGATGATGACGGTGGTCGAAGACCGGAAGTCTTCACATCGTTTGGATAATTACTGATGATCCTGATTGGGCTGTACACCCAAGAGGATGGAAATAGTCGGTGGTCGTCCAGACGTACGTGGAGATCGATGGATATGCGAGGAAAGTGCCTCCGGTTTCGTTCAGACCCAGAACGAACTTGTAAATGGATTGTGTGTCAGACATTGGATTTTATTCTGTGTTGATTGATTTCTGTTAAATATATATCTGTTTGGCGGCGGAGAATTTATTCTCTTGCTTAACGCCCTTCTCTGAGACATACGAGCTTAGAGGTTATATATCGATAGATATCAATCGCATGGCATGAATTGCCTGTGTGGCACACTGAGTTGCATGGATCTAGGCTTCTGTTGAAAAGCAAAGTCTTGTGGTTGATGATCAAAGCACGGCCTACGTGGCAGCTTTGTGTATAACGTAAATTCGCGAGTCTCACACCTCGGTATGAGTCAAAAACGGGATAAAGACTGCAGGGAGAGCACGACGTTTCTTTCTAGCTTTGGTGGTGTCAGTGACTTACCAGCCCTGACATTTATATACTTTTCACCTATGTGGTTGTTGGATGAGGCGCCTCGATTTTAGGTCTGTAAGGACCAGGAAACGTGTGTTCAGGAATTGCCAATCCTCAAACGTAAGATAGGACCGGCCCTGAAGATCCAGGGTTGCCCAGAGTGCGTAGCCCTGAGACATTTGCTAGAGTGTCTCGAACGCGGAGAGGAGCTTGTCCCTTGCCTCGACTCATGACGGAAATCCAATTTCCAATACGTGTATTTCGGCTTTATTTGTAGAGCCTAGTATGGCGACATAGTAGCATGGGATGCTATGCCGTCTATGAATTATATTTATGATTGAAATTGTTTTGACACTATACACTTATTATAGTATCAAATGATTTGTTTTAAACGTACCAAGTATGTTTGGCTATTATAAGGGAAAACCCTATCCTCCGGCTTGCGTTGCATTGTGTGATGGGACCTGGGTCTTATAATAGCTTCATTTTTCGAAAAAGCATTGCGTCGTTTATTGATATGAACTGGTATTCTTGGGAGGAAACCCGTTCCGTGTTATGCGGCGTGGTCCCTTGAATTACTCTCTTTTAAAGTAAAGTTCTAAATAACTGTTTTAGTTCTCACACCAGTCACATGACTGACCTGGAGTTTATTGTTTTAACCTAAACTCTGGGTGCCCCTATTTTCGACATGGGCAGCTAGTAGTTTTGGTTTTGCAGATTTATATTCACAGGATCCTGATTTACAGCTGGAACGATGCTCGGAAAGCTCTGTATCCGTGTATTACTTTCAGTTGTGTTTTGTATTATTTTTCCGCTGCAATACTGTATTTAAATCTATGATATTCTTTGTTGTATTATATTTATTCATACTCTGTATATTCTTGTATCTGATGGAATTGTTGTAATAGCAATGAAATGTTCTTCCGTCTGCGTTCATTTGTGTGTTGTTCTCAAAGTATCCGCTCTTTCCTTCACGGGGAAGTAACGGGTTCTCACAGTTGGTTAACTTGGAAATTGTAACACCCCGCATTTTTATGATTTAAATAAATAAGAAATTCAAATATATATATATATATATATATATATATATATATATATTCCGAGACGGTATAATATAATGGCGATACGCGAAACAAGTTAACTAAGAACAATGGAAAATAAAAGATACTCAAGTAAATATTCAGACACTAGTTAAACGGATTTCACCATTACGTTCGTCTCGGAATTCTGCCCGAAAACGAGTCCGAATTTTCGTAAACCGGACTCCGTATGAAGAAGTTATGACCGTACGAAGTTTCAGAAATTTTAAAACAGTCTAACATCAAGACGGATTCGAGATTCAAGCCCAGATAGGAAAGGCGGGAAATATTCCCGCCAACAAAGCAAGTCGACAGGGGGGTCGACCCTGGTGTCGACCCACCCTGGCCAGGTCGACACTAGGGCCGACATGGGTGTCGACCCCCCAGCAGGGTCGACACTAGTGTCGACCCAGGGGTCGACCCCTACCCACGTTTTCCAGAATTTCTTCTGGAGCTGATTGGTTGGTTTCTTGGACGAGGATCACGACTCTGTGGCTATAAATACACCCCTAGACCCCTTGAAATGATCACCATACTCCACGGCGAAGCCATGCCGGTTTCTAGACTTACCTCCCTCTCCTCCAAATGGATTTTAGGCCTACTTCTTCACTCTTGTCTCCACAAAAGCTCTCTTCTTGTAACTAGGGAGGTTTAGGCCAAGAAAGGTGACGACTTTGGATGAAGAGCTTGGAGCCAAGGGGACTACTGTAACACCCCACCTCCGCTAGGGTCACTCTTTCGGGGGCACTAGCTTCTGGGGGGCGTTAGAACTGGGTAAGCATGCATAATGATATATCAAGGCAGAACAAGAACATAAATATATATGTAAAACAGAGTAAGTGAGAATAAAACAGCGGAATATGTCAAACCATCTCAAAACAAGTCTAGTACATCATAAAGTCAACTGCCAAAATAAACATGTCTAGTACATCATAAACAGAAATACTGAAATACATAGTGCTATCCCCAAAATAAAGATGATAAACCATAGCGAGCTCAATGTTCAGACATACATGAGCTATCCAGCAAATAAGCAAGCGATCCAAGCTAAGCACCACTATTCCCTCCCTGAGAACCTGGGGGGGGGGGGAAACGGAAGAAAAGAAGCGAAAGAAAACAGGTTAGTCAAAAAGACTGGTAAGCCTTACTACGATCAGTCTATAAACTAATAAAGTTAACATCATGATGGAAACTGAGATGAACATACTGGCAATAGATAAAGGTGTCATCGCATAAAGAAGATTAAGCTTTGCACCACAGTGTACTAGCAAAGTAACATAACAGGTATTTATCCCTCAGCCCAAACTTTGGCCCAATAACATGAGGTGACCTTAATACAAGGCCCAGCCCAACGGTCTAGTCGATCGGCTCCCTATAAACCTAACACGTCAAGTGTTGGTGTCCATACGGCCCACATATGGTTGTAGTCAGACTGTGCTGGGTCCACCTTCGGGTGTATCAAGCCCTCGGGTGTCAACCCCAGACACCTAAGCAATAATGCACAGTCTAAACCTACTGGTACCCGTGCCTCGAGTTTGTCCAACACCGGACTACGTGCACGTCCGTAGCCCGCCTGGACCCGCACCGCTGTACCACTCAGCCGTCGCTTTGGTCGCTTACATCCGTCCAGTAATCGTGCCCCGCCCTAGCCTAGCCTCTAGGGTTGTGAATGATACCAAACTGGGATTACTGCTGGAACAGACCACGTTGCTAGGGTTTTCTAAGAGGGTTAAGTGTGGTTTAACCCCTCATTAATCATGGATTAAATTAGTTAAGTGTAACCAACAGTTCACCACTTAACCCCATTTAATCCCTCGTATCCCCAAAATTGGTTAAGTATTAGTGGGCCATGACTTAACCCTAATCATGAGGCATTAATTAATTTAATTGTGCCTTAACCTCTCACATTAGACTTTGTTGCGGTTACCTAGTTAAGCCGGTGGGTTCCGGGTAGATTTACACCACAACTTGGTCTAACCTCGGGTCTTGGCACCACATGACCAACTTCTCACATTGGATCCTATTGTTTGTAGCCACTAGTTAAGCCGGTAGGTTCCGGGTAGAATTACGCTACAAACTCAACCCAACCTCGAGTTGGCCACACCTATGTTTTCTAAGTGTCATGTCCACTTTATTTTCAAAACATAATTACAAGTTTAACAAATACTTGGGTAGACCTAACTTAATAAGTAAATTCCCAAGGGGTAGACCTAACTTAATAGGTAAATTCCCAATCTTATATTTTCATGTATTTTAAGTTTTACCCAAACCCCCCCCCCCCAACGTCATTCTATCGCTTACATATTCGTCATAACGCATAAAGGATAGAAAGAGGGAACTTGGCACAACATACATGATGAATCTTACATATCATAATAAACATGCATAACATGTTGGACTTGCATAACTTAGCATAGTGAACTTGCATAAACATGCATAACTTGTTAAACTTGCAAATCATGGCATAGTGAACTTGCATAAACATGCATAACTTGTTAAACTTGCAAATCATGGCATAGTGAACTTGCATAAACATGCATAACTTGTTAAACTTGCAAATCATGGCATAGTGAACTTGCATAAACATGCATAACTTGTTAAACTTGCAAATCATGGCATAGTGAACTTGCATAAACATGCATAACTTATCAAACATGTGTAACATGGCATAGTGAACTCGCATAAGCATGCATAACTTATTAAACATGCATAAATCCCAACTTTCATCACATATTAACTTTAGAGTTTCTAAAATGAAGGTAAGAGGGCTTACAAATATTATGAAGACACAAATCTACAAGTAAAGATTGAGAAGCCCTTTATGCAAGCATAAAAACCCAAAACAAAGCTCCAATAAGAAACACCCTTAACAAAAACCCCAAAAACTCTAGCTTAGCAAATAAAACTTGCAACTTGATGGTGTATGCAAGCTAATGATCATTCATACAACTTAGAAATGCTTGTATAAACATCATAATCTTCATAGGAATGATTTATGAAGAGGGTGGAGGCTAGGGTTTTTAAGTGGAGGCCATTTGAGAAATCAATTTGACATAGTTTGGTTGCTAGAATGAATAATGGGGTTTTAGGGTAGGATTAGGGTCATATTTATAGAAGATTAGAGTGATATTAGCCTTAGGATTAACCCTTAGTTGAATTAGGTCCATCAGATTTCGGAATTCTCCAGAACCAAGCCACACAACCAAGCCCAGATCAGAAATGGTGCGCCAGGCAAAACTGCCCGGCCACCCCGTGTCGACAGGGCTGTCGACAGGGCAGTCGACACCCTTAGACCCCTGTCGACATGCCTGTCGACTTGGGGGTCTTGGCGGGACTTTTCCCGCTGACGCCAGTTGTGCCCTAACCCTTGTTTTTAACTTAAAATTTAAATCTGTTTTTAATATGGAAATTTCTGAAAACTTCAATGGGCCTTAACTGGGTCATACGGACTCCGATTTTCGAAAACTCGGACTCTATTTCGCGTATTTTTCCGAGACGATCGCAATGGCACATCCCGTTTCCCCTTGATTCAGATTTTTAAATTAAATTCTACCTCAATTTATATCTTAACAGGTTATTAAAAATACAGGTTGTTACAACTACGCAAGGGAAAAGAGAGGAGTTCGGATTCAAATAACACAAGGAGGTTGAAAGATCGATTCTTGGCTTGAAATCAACATAAAGCGAGATCCAATCGTTGCATAGAAGGCATCAACCTATGTGAGTGGTGTTATAACAACCTTTTGTGTAAAATGCTATGATCGTTCAAACATATGAATCATGGATTGGAATTAGCATGAACATATAGCAAGTTAAAATAGGATTTGTGTAACGCTTGAGGACCTAATGCTTACCTATCATGAACCTAGTAACGTTCATGTTGACTTTTAGGTAGAAAGCCATGAGCTTTATGTGGTGATTTTGCACAATGCAACCTATAACACTTCATGAACCTTATGATAACTTGCCTATGATGCTAAAACTTAATGCTGGTTACATGTATGTTCACTTTGGCCGTGCTATCCCCCTATGTTGCTAAGTTGGTGCCATACATGTTTAGAAACAAATCACCACATATGCAAGTTGTGTAGGATACCCTTAGCCTCACCATGTTTAACTTGTGACTACTTTGCCATTTTATGCCCACTTGTCATGTTTATATGTTCCCTCTTGATCTATTCATGTTGATGCAAATATACGTGTGATGGGGAAAATGCTATGGGTAGTTAGGCAAAGTTTAAATGACATGAGACATGATTTGAAAACATAGCACGAAAGTTGGCATATGATTATGCTTGAAAAACATGATTATGGACATGACACTAGACCAAACATGAAAGTGGCCAACTCGAGGTTGGGTTGAGTTTGTAGCATAAATCTACCTGGACCCGCCCGGCTTAACTAGTGGCTACAAACAATAGGACCCAATGTGGGTAGTTGGTCATGTAGCACTTAAAACCCGAGGTTAGACTAGGTTGTGGTGTAAATCTACCCGGACCTGCTCGGCTTAACTAGTAGCCACAACAAAGTCTAATGTGAGAGGTTGAGGTGCATTAATCTAATTAATGCCACATGAAAAAGTTAAGTAATTTTGATTAATGACACTTAACCGATATGACACGAATGGGAAGGTTAAGTTAAAACGGACTTGGTTCTTTAATGACACTTAACCATATAAGACAATTAGGGGATGGGGTTAGGTAACCTACACTTGGCTAATCTAAACACGATAATTAGATAGGGTCAAGTAATCCATACTTAACTAACCTAACACGGTAAATTCGATGGGGTTAAGTTAAATACTTAACCAATCTAAACTTGGTAATTCAATGTGGTTAAGTAACCAATACTTAACCAACTTAACATGATAATTTAATGGGGTTAAGTAACTTATACTTAATCAATTATACATGATGATTCGATAAGGATAAGTCGCGAACCGTTTGAATATACTTAACCAACCTAAAAATAGTAATTGGATAGGGTTAAGGACTTGAACTTGAATACTTAGCCGCCCTTGGCATGATTCGTGGACGGGTTAAGTCTAAAACTTGGGCAACACTTAACCCATTAGACCG
This sequence comes from Allium sativum, assembly GCA_030737875.1. Taxonomy (NCBI): domain Eukaryota; kingdom Viridiplantae; phylum Streptophyta; class Magnoliopsida; order Asparagales; family Amaryllidaceae; genus Allium; species Allium sativum. Next base: position 969,733,797 of record CM060915.1, on the reverse strand, counting down.
AAACCCTAATTAGAGGGACAAGGTAGGAAAAACGTAGTTAACAAGGGCAACGGGAAAGGAAGCTAAGTGGTAAACCTTAGTCAGAGATAACTAAGTCAAAAATTCTTAGCCAAGGACGTGGGACCAGTTCATATATAGATGTGTAACCTGATACGGTAGGTCATCGCTTAGTATACGAGGGGGAGCGAATTATCTGACTTAGATAAAGGCTCCAACGAACTGGGTGACGAAGCGGTAGCTTCGGGGGACGTGAGGTTACTCTTGGTATCCCTCTGTGAGGTGGCGGATGGTCCATGAAACCTGGCCTCACAGAGGTTAAGGTCTGCGGTCGAAGAGCCAAGAGTATGCCTTGGTTGCTATGCGAGCAACCTAAAGACTGGGATGGATTAGCGTGGAGTCGTCGATTCTTGTTTTTGCCCTGGATAGCGCGTCGTCGACTACCTACCATCTTGAGTCAATCGTGTACGAACGGAAAGGCAGAGAACTCCCAACAGACCATGCACTTGCTATCGAGTCATGGGTGAGGTTGGCCAATAGGAAAGTGGGGCATAGTTGAGGCCGTGAGTACAGTTCTCATACATGATCTTTCTTGGATTGCCTTTCAGTAGTTGGGGGAGGGGTCCCATGGGACCATAGCCACGGTTACAAAAACAGACCTTGACATCTGCATCGGCAGACAATCTAAAGCTCCCGACCGAGTCCCGTATTTCTTGTTTTGCCCGGTCACGGGACTCGGGTGGCACGTTGAGACACATGTGCGACTAGACATGGAAAAACGATATACGATGTATACGTGGGAGAAAAGGGCCGTTGTCGGTGGGTAGCATAATCCCTAGTGGTCCTAGGTGGCTTGGACCCAGACCGAGTTGCGAGAACGTTTAGTAAGTTGCATAATCCCTAGTGGTCCTAGGTGGCACGAATTCCAACCGAACATTCGAGCTAGAACAAAGGTAGTAGTCCGAACGGGTTTTCTAGGATGATGGAACTACGGTAAGGTAGTATGGAAAACAGGCGTAGGGCCCGTAGTAATTACGGTAATGGATTGTACACACACATGAAAGGACGGTACGAGTTGGGTTAGTATGCTAGGGAGTGAGTGGGAATGACACGGGTTGGGTCAAAAAGGCAAATTTGGTAAATAACCTAACAAGGCCAGAAACCGTAACGGAACGGTACATGTAGAGTATACAGGAGTTTATTATAACTACACTCACACAGAACTTATGTTCTGACCCCCTCCTCAAAACATGTGCAGGTTAGGTACAAGACAGAGATGATATAGCTTAAATACTGACATAGCAGTATTATGAACGAGGTATAGTCACGTTCAGAAAAACTATATTTAATTACTTCTGCTGCGAGTTGCTTTATCAAGTTCTGACATGTTTTCTTTCTCTGTCTTCTCTGCAGGATACCAGGACACTCAGCTCGGGGTTCGATGGACTGGATTTTGAGAAAAATTCGGTCTGTCGAAACCCGGGTTGTTACATCTGGTATCAGAGCCTAGGTTTAGCTTTCCTTGGAAAAATTTTCTAAGAGAGAGTAATTATATAGATGTTAGGTGTATATAAAAGTCTAAGTCGAGTGAAGTTGTTTGAGGGCCAAACTTAGGAAGAAATAGAACTTTTACCCCGTACACGGAAAAATGGAGTCAAAAAGAATTTTTGAACCAATAAGTGAAACTGTGACGTGTACACAAAGATGGATATTTTGGAGATTTCGTGTTCCGCATAAGTGTATATTTCAAGGAAGTGGAACCGACGCGAACGTGTCAGGGTGTAAACCGGTAACATAGCACGAGAGGTGGAGGCGGACTATCGCGAAGTAGACACGAATTGCCGAGAAGAGAAGAAAATCAAAAATCAGAAACCAAAGAGAAACAGCAGAAAAAAAAATTACAGGGGTAGTCGACACAGGGGTCGACCCCCCTTGGGTGGGTCGACACCCGTGTCCACCCGCCCTGCGCTGGCAGAAAAAAAATAAAAAGGCTGAAGGCCGTAGCCTTCAGCCAAATAGCACGCCCCCCACTCTCTTTTTCTTCCAGCAAGCTCCTCATCCCTTTTCTCCACTTCCACCACCTCTTGCTCCTCCAATTCTCAACTATTCTCCACAAAATCGGTCTTAATTGGAAGCTAGCGGCATTCTCTACCCGGATCTACCCATTTCCCCTTCCAATTTGGCCCCAAATCGCCATGGCGAACGTTTATGAGCTTTACCCCCAATTGTCACCACAAGAAATAGAGTGGTGCAATGAAGACGAAGAGATAGTCAAGAAGTATATCGAGACCGCGGGGTTGAAGTTATTGTTGGGGTGTCCAGTAAAGTTTGCCGATTTCGTTGCGACACCCGTGGAAGGTTTGTTTGTGGAAGCGGGCTTGTCTACTATTTTGGATGTGAACACCACCGAGCGGAGAGGCTACAAGCGGTTGGTAAGGCTTTTCGACGCTAATTTAAAAATTGGCAATGATGAAGAGGGGCTAGTAACTTTTACTTCTATGATTAAGGGAACCCCTATATTTTTCAATGGGGTTCAGTTTGGGGAAATGTTGAATATTAGGGGTACGGGGATAGATACACCTGATATAGAGATGAATGACATGCTTGTGTGGCGTAGAATTTTTAAAGATGAATTTGTAAGGAATTGGGATAGTGAACATTTGCGCCCGCTAGCTAGGTTGGTTATTAGGATTTTACAATACAATCTTGGGGGACAGAGTGCGGGTTTTGATAAAGTTGCGACGATGGTAAAGCGTGCCACATATGCTATCTTTGGGGGTTTACACATGAATTGGGCACGCATTATTTTACAAAATTACAGCCTTACTAGAGAAGGAAGACAGGCAAATATCCGTTATGGGAATTTATGGACCACAGTCTTTGCACGAAGCGGCGTTAACCTGCAGATAGAGAGGTGTATCACATCTCCTTCTCATCCCTCCCATGTTTTTGATTTGACCGCATTATCAAGAATGGGTATCTCCCTACACGATTTATTTGAGCCATTACCCGTGGAAGCCATGGAGCATGATTTGTTTGGAGAGGAAGGGGAAGAGGAAGGTGAGCCTCACGAGGCGCATGATTCTCAGCATGAACAGACCGAGGAGCCCCAGTATGCACAGCCCGAGGGATTCAGTCCAGCACCGACAGAGCCGACTTGGGGAGCTGCTTGGACTACCCCAGCTCCGGATTGGGGGACTCCCCAGGCTACAGGTTGGGGGACTTCCCAGGCTACAGGTTGGGGGGCTTCTGACACTTCTGCATGGGATCCCTGGGAGTCCCGAGACACAGACTGGAGGGCTGAGTTGAGGTCCATCTCTGACCGACAGGCCCGCTTGGTTAGGGATCAGCAGGACATCCTCAGGACCCAGCAGGAGATGTTCCAGACCCAGGTTGAGTTTGGACAGACTCAAAAGCAGATGTTGCAGGAGATGAGAACTTCATATGACCAGCTGGGATCAGGGTTACAGGACCTTCAGTTAGAGGTTAGGTCAGGGATGCATGACCTGCAGCAGGAGATGAGGCAAGGTAACCAACAGCAGGGGGAGAAGCTTGATAGCTTGGAGAGTCTCATCCGTAGTTTCTTCCACTAGGTTTGACTTAGGATATTGTACCCGTAGAGTAGCATTTTGTTTCCACGATGTCTAGTTGTTTCCTTGTTTGTCTGGTTGTAACAATGTACTGAAACTTTATCTAGAAGTAATGCTCAAATTTATGTTCTGAAAATTGTCGTGATTACTATGCCATAATAAGAATTGAAATGAATAGACGAAGAAAATACGATAAACGGGAAAAATATAGGTTTTTCCGTTATATGATATTTAGAAAAATTAGATTTTTTCTAAATTTAAAAATGGATGATAGGTTCTGGATGCGACAATTGGCTGAACTGCACTCTTATTTTATAATGGTATGGGAAATATTTGGTTGAAAAACGTTTTCAAAATTTCTGCATTCATTTAGAATTGCAAGTATATTTAGGGTGCGGGCATCATATTTTGAAAAAAAAGAAATTTTCAGAAAAAAAATTGCATCCATCTAGGTGGTACCAAAAGTTAGGCATACATATTTTACTAAAATGTACTTCACTTTGCACATGCGCACATGGTTGCAACAGTTGGTTGAACACTTTTTGGATGGCTACGGAGGGTTACTAATCCTACTCTTGTTGAATTTCGGGGACGAAATTCTTTAAGGGTGGGAGAATGTAACACCCCGCATTTTTATGATTTAAATAAATAAGAAATTCAAATATATATATATATATATTCCGAGACGGTATAATATAATGGCGATACGCGAAACAAGTTAACTAAGAACAATGGAAAATAAAAGATACTCAAGTAAATATTCACACACTAGTTAAACGGATTTCACCATTACGTTCGTCTCGGAATTCTGCCCGAAAACGAGTCCGAATTTTCGTAAACCGGACTCCGTATGAAGAAGTTATGACCGTACGAAGTTTCAGAAATTTTAAAACAGTCTAACATCAAGATGGATTCGAGATTCAAGCCCAGATAGGAAAGGCGGGAAAAATTCCCGCCAACAAAGCAAGTCGATAGGGGGGTCGACCCTGGTGTCGACCCACCCTGGCCGGGTCGACACTAGGCCGCCATGGGTGTCGACCCCCCAGCAGGGTCGACACTAGTGTCGACCTAGGGGTCGAACCCTACCCACGTTTTCCAGAATTTCTTCTGGAGCTGATTGGCTGGTTTCTTGGACGAGGATCACGACTCTGTGGCTATAAATACACCCCTAGACCCCTTGAAATGATCACCATACTCCACGGCGAAGCCATGCCGGTTTCTAGACTTACCTCCCTCTCCTCCAAATGGATTTTAGGCCTACTTCTTCACTCTTGTCTCCACAAAAGCTCTCTTCTTGTAACTAGGGAGGTTTAGGCCAAGAAAGGTGACGACTTTGGATGAAGAGCTTGGAGCCAAGGGGACTACGCAAGGGAAAAGAGAGGAGTTTGGATTCAAATAACACAAGGAGGTTGAAAGATCAATTCTTGGCATGAAATCAACATAAAGCGAGATCCAATCGTTGCATAGAAGGCATCAACCTATGTGAGTGGTGTTATAACAACCTTTTGTGTAAAATGCTATGATCGTTCAAACATATGAATCATGGATTGGAATTAGCATGAACATATAGCAAGTTAAAATAGGATTTGTGTAACGCTTGAGGACCTAATGCTTACCTATCATGAACCTAGTAACATTCATGTTGACTTTTAGGTAGAAAGCCATGAGCTTTATGTGGTGATTTTGCACAATGCAACCTATAACACTTCATGAACCTTATGATAACTTGCCTATGATGCTAAAACTTAATGCTAGTTACATGTATGTTCACTTTGGCCGTGCTATCCCCCTATGTTGCTAAGTTGGTGCCATACATGTTTAGAAACAAATCACCACATATGCAAGTTGTGTAGGATACCCTTAGCCTCACCATGTTTAACTTGTGACTACTTTGCCATTTTATGCCCACTTGTCATGTTTATATGTTCCCTCTTGATCTATTCATGTTGATGCAAATATACGTGTGATGGGGAAAACGCTATGGGTAGTTAGGCAAAGTTTAAATGACATGAGACATGATTTGAAAACATAGCACGAAAGTTGGCATATGATTATGCTTGAAAAACATGATTATGGACATGACACTAGACCAAACATGAAAGTGGCCAACTCGAGGTTGGGTTGAGTTTGTAGCATAAATCTACCCGGACCCGCCCGGCTTAACTAGTGGCTACAAACAATAGGACCCAATGTGGGTAGTTGGTCATGTAGCACTTAAAACCCGAGGTTAGACTAGGTTGTGGTGTAAATCTACCCGGACCCTCCCGGCTTAACTAGTAGCCACAACAAAGTCTAATGTGAGAGGTTGAGGTGCATTAATCTAATTAATGCCACATGAAAAAGTTAAGTAATTTTGATTAATGACACTTAACCGATATGACACGAATGGGAAGGTTAAGTTAAAACGGACTTGGTTCTTCAATGACACTTAACCATATAAGACAATTAGGGGATGGGGTTAGGTAACCTACACTTGGCTAATCTAAACACGGTAATTAGATGGGGTCAAGTAATCCATACTTAACTAACCTAACACGGTAAATTCGATGGGGTTAAGTTAAACACTTAACCAATCTAAACTTGGTAATTCAATGTGGTTAAGTAACCAATACTTAACCAACTTAACATGATAATTTAATGGGGTTAAGTAACTTATACTTAATCAATTATACATGATGATTCGATAAGGATAAGTCGCGAACCGTTTGAATATACTTAACCAACCTAAAAATAGTAATTGGATAGGGTTAAGGACTTGAACTTGAATACTTAGCCGCCCTTGGCATGATTTGTGGACGGGTTAAGTCTAAAACTTGGGCAACACTTAACCCATTAGACCGAAACCCTAGTTAGAGGGACAAGGTAGGAAAAACGTAGTTAACAAGGGCAACGGGAAAGGAAGCTAAGTGGTAAACCTTAGTCAGAGATAACTAAGTCAAAAATTCTTAGCCAAGGACGTGGGACCAGTTCATATATAGATGTGTAACCTGATACGGTAGGTCATCGCTTAGTATACGAGGGGGAGCGAATTATCTACTTAGATAAAGGCTCCAACGAACTGGGTGACGAAGCGGTAGCTTCGGGGGACGTGAGGTTACTCTTGGTATCCCTCTGTGAGGTGGCGGATGGTCCATGAAACCTGGCCTCACAGAGGTTAAGGTCTGCGGTCGAAGAGCCAAGAGTATGCCTTGGTTGCTATGCGAGCAACCTAAAGACTGGGATGGATTAGCGTGGAGTCGTCGATTCTTGTTTTTGCCCTGGATAGCGCGTCGTCGACTACCTACCATCTTGAGTCAATCGTGTACGAACGGAAAGGCAGAGAACTCCCAACAGACCATGCACTTGCTATCGAGTCATGGGTGAGGTTGGCCAATAGGAAAGTGGGGCATAGTTGAGGCCGTGAGTACAGTTCTCATACATGATCTTTCTTGGATTGCCTTTCAGTAGTTGAGGGAGGGGTCCCGTGGGACCATAGCCACGGTTACAAAAACAGACCTTGACATCTGCATCGGCAGACAATCTAAAGCTCCCGACCGAGTCCCGTATTTCTTGTTTTGCCCGGTCACGGGACTCGGGTGGCACGTTGAGACACATGTGCGACTAGACATGGAAAAACGATTCACGATGTATACGTGGGAGAAAAGGGCCGTTGTCGGTGGGTAGCATAATCCCTAGTGGTCCTAGGTGGCTTGGACCCAGACCGAGTTGCGAGAACGTTTAGTAAGTTGCATAATCCCTAGTGGCCCTAGGTGGCACGAATTCCAACCGAACATTCAAGCTAGAACAAAGGTAGTAGTCCGAACGGGTTTTCTAGGATGATGGAACTACGGTAAGGTAGTACGGAAAACAGGTGTAGGGCCCGTAGTAATTATGGTAATGGATTGTACACACACATGAAAGGACGGTACGAGTTGGGTTAGTATGCTAGGGAGTGAGTGGGAATGACACGGGTTGGGTCAAAAAGGCAAATTTGGTAAATAACCTAACAAGGCCAGAAACCGTAACGGAACGGTACATGTAGAGTATACAGGAGTTTATTATAACTACACTCACATAGAACTTATGTTCTGACCCCCTCCTCAAAACATGTGCAGGTTAGGTACAAGACAGAGATGATATAGCTTAAATACTGACATAGCAGTATTATGAACGAGGTATAGTCACGTTCAGAAAAACTATATTTAATTACTTCTGCTGCGAGTTGCTTTATCAAGTTCTGACATGTTTTCTTTCTCTGTCTTCTCTGCAGGATACCAGGACACTCAGCTCGGGGTCCGATGGACTGGATTTTGAGAAAAATTCGGTCTGTCGAAACCCGGGTTGTTACAGAAATATTTATTATACATGCAACATTCAACCAAGTTATAAACCAATTTAACCAATCGTTTTATTTACGATTTCAACTACTAAATCACTTACATTAACATGTCAATTACCCACTAATGTCAACAAATCATGCCTAAACTTCATCATTAAACAATATAACATATAATTTACTTGCATATAATTAAATATGACACCAAATACCATAAACAAAACAAATAATTCAAACATGAGTATATATTACTCACCATCGGCTTACACTCCATCTAACTTTATAAAGGTTGGATTTTTGACATCTAAATGATCTTGAACAAATTCGGTAGCCTTCCGGAGTCACTGATGTTTTCTAAAAATTATTTGGGCAGAGGATCGACGCATTTTAATTTCGGATTTATGAGCAAAAAAGAGGACGTTGTTTTTGGTTTTTGGAACAAACGTGAAGAGGTTTGAGGCGAACGGAGCTTGGATTTGAGGAGGTGGGGACCAAGGCGTAAAGGGGCTATGTCGGAACGTGATGGGGCTAGGTGGTGGCGGTGGAGGGCTGATTTGTGTGGAGATGTGGGTGTTTAAGGGGAAAGGGGTGTTATTTTGGAGATTTTAAGGGTGTATGAAGCTTTTTAGGAGGGAGGAGTCCCATAGGGAGGAGGGGAGCACGGTGGTTGCCTTGGGCACTAGGGATGGCATAGGGGTGCTGATGTGGGGGTGAGGAGGCCGTGGTCGGCTATAGAAAGGAGATAAGGGAGAAGGATGAAGAAGAATGGAAGAAATGAGTGAAATGGAAGGAGAGTGGCCTTATATTTATAAGAAATGGAAGCATGCGGATCACTGAGGTGTCGACGTAGGATAGAAGGGGAGAAAGCACACAAGGGTGGTTTAGTGCATGACACTTCAAACAAAACTACTTTGGTTCCTAAATGAATAGTTGTAGGAATATTAAGACACATAAGCTAATTAACTTATATATACACAATATTTCAGACAACTTGTTGGCACATCTATACATACAATATTGAATATATTTTTCGGTCATTAACATTCCAGCGTAAACGATATTCAGATTATATTTAAATGCTTTTAAATTTATTAAATAAACGTTATCGTTTGTTAACGATTTCAATAACGATTATTTAAAAATTTAAATTAGACATAACTAACAATATATAATATGAAATCTCAAATTTTCTCTTACATATGAAAATTATCATCAACTAGATTCAAACATTTCTTCTTTCACGGAATTTCGACTTAAAATGGATTATGTATATTCAGTTGTAGTTGAAAACTCAATATTACGAACTACTGCGACGTTATGAGCTCGATTTATAATTATATATAAATTAACGTTCAACTTCGTTTTTAATAAACGAATTTACTATTAAAATCCATTAATATTCCAAATATAATATTTAAAACAGATATAAATTTTCAAATTCAAGTAACCGAAAAATTTGGGTTGTTACATAAATATTCCATTTAATCACTATTATAATATTATATTAAAATGGTATTATTTTTCAAACTTCAATATTTTAAACTTAAATTCTCCTGACATCCATTATAAAAATAAATAAGAAGATTTTGAAAAGAAACTTTTGTTAAAAAAATTTCTTGACACCATAACCGAAATTCATTTTTTCTGGTTATTATTCATTTAAAATAAAAACTTGAATATGCCTATGACGACCACCCTGTATCTCCTGCACAAACCAAGGAGAAGTGTGATGTATGACGTGTCAAGCCAATATTAGATGATCATCAGGATAGAATAATAGACACTAAAACATATCGTATAACTCACAACGATCGGATAAAATATAATATAACATATACAATAGGAGATAAAAGTAAGGCATAACTGAGTAGAATCTCAAACTTTACACATCACCATCAAAATATCCATACAAACATATGTATCACATTAGAATCTGTACAAGCAGCCTCACTACAAGTTCACTCAGAGCAATATACATCAGTGGAAACAAATAAGTATAGTAGATAGTAATACGTTAGCCTCCAGCTCGTCGTCACTCAGCAGCATCGTCCTCATCTAGATCTACTACCTGTCACCTAGTCTGGCCATCCACAACATGGATGAACAACCCAAGGTAATAAGAGGCAAACATAAAATCTTGAGTCAGACAACAATATTAATGAGCGATAAAAAAGAAAACAACATCAACAATAAAGTATATGAGCAATAGGTAGTTCAATCATCTGAACTGCCAACACATCAACAGAGAAGAAACCCAATCCCACTTCTCCTCCACAACCTACGGTGATAGCATTTCCAGAGAATTAGAGAAGAAACAAACAATACATCCATAACAACCAATTATCAAGCGTAGACCATTATAATCAAGTTCAATATACTTCCAACCACAAATCCTAAAGGCCTAAACCAACATCAGATAAGCACCCAAGTAATATCTCCCTTGACATCGAATAATCAACACAAGAGGATATAAGAAAATAATAACATCAATGACTATGGCGACCACCATCTTCCTTTCCTTGAATCCATCAATAATCTCATGACTGACCCATCTTGCCATCCGTAAAGGGCTAATGGTAACCTCGGTTCTAGCAAAACTCCATACGCCATCGTGACTCGTATCTAGGCCCATCGTGACTGCTGAGGGTACTCGACTAATCACCTAGTCTTTTGGGTGTCCCCATTACACCCCTGCTTTCAGTCCACTATAACCTTCGAATAACGACGATCCCTCGACACTTCAAAAATCTAGCCGATATCGCCGACGACTACATCATAAGCTCAAGCGCCTTCTTGATCAACCATTATCTACGAGCTCAAAACATCTTGAGTCGTCTTCACAATATCGTTGCATTATTACCCGATCACTCGACTTTTCCTCGAATATTCTATCTGAATTCACATCGAAGCTACGCCCATTGTCAAACCAAAAATCAATCAACATCACTCAGTCAACATGTATTTGCAACTCGAACCGATCCACCAATGGATCACTCTAGATTCAATAGTGGATCGCACAAAATCTAGTCAATAGACCACACATGATCCAGTCCATGAATCGCATAGGATCCATCGTGCACCGCTCTAGTCGATCCAACTTTTTGTTATGCGCTCCGTCTCATTCTGTCTGATCCACCTCATGTTGCAAATGACCCGACATTGGCCGATCCATTCTGAAACATGTGATCCGATCCATTTGCCTCACGAACGATGCACCATCTGAACCGATCCACACACGAATGACCCGATCAACTACTTTGTCCGATCCATCATTCTTGCGGGCGATCCATCGCGTGCAACTCGAGCCGATCCACTTGTTTACCATATGCACTGCTTGATTTTCACTGACCCATCTCATTTTGGCTGATCCATCCATTATCCATCAGATCGCACTCAATCTGATCCATCAAATTACTTTGTGTGCTCCAAGCTTTTCTACAACCAAATCTCGGTCAATCCATGTCTTTACATTTCATTACCAACCCTTGCTACAAATGATGAATATTCGTGTACAAAACTCATCCAAATCAACCAACTTCAACCAAATGATCATTAGCGTAACAAGCAATCATCAAACAAACATTAGCACAACAAATAATCAACATACAATCATATGAAATTCACCAATCATGATAAAATGATTAACAAATCAATAATCGGATCTAAACTTGCATAAAAATATGAATTAACCGTTATAACTTGCTAAATTAGATCCTATTGCATGATCCGAATTCAAAATATACTTATATCAATTAGATCTAGGAGAATATAACTTGTATGGATGAAATTAAGATCAAACAAACCCATATACTTGATTCAATCCATGTGAGATGCTTATTAATCACCAAATCGACAACATAGCTTCAAATCAACAAATCTCTAATCCGAACAGCGAAGAACGACCTTCGTATCAACTCAATTGATGTGATCTACCCTTTCTCGATGTTGATCTTCAATCCAGTTTGCAAATCTATGAATTGAAATGAAGTGGAGGAGTATATGGTTGAGTCGGAGAATCACAGGAACCCAACTAAATGATAAATGAAGAGACTAAACTATTATCATTCCCTCTACTCTCCTATTTATGGCCAACAACCCTTACCCTTAATGGGCCTCACTAATCAGCCTACTAATGACTAATTAGTCTGTCCAGAAAACTAGCAACACTAAAAAAGTGATTCCTCCAACCATTCAGCTAAATCTTTATGTGACCATTCTACGGGATTGGAAATACGATTTCTGATCCAATGAAATCAATCCCAGCTCCTAATTCAATCCCATTCAAAATTTATACCAACATGGGAAAAAATGATCACAAAACAAAATGATAAAAATTATGGATATGTCTCATATCCCCATGAACAACATATCAAAATATGAGAATGGTCCGACCCTTAGAGAATAAAATAAAAATATTTTATGATCCTCCGATACGTAAAATGGAGGTCGTCACATTCTCTCTCCCCCCTTTAGGAATTTCATACCCGAAATTCCAAGCAAACACGAGCAATCAAAAAGTATTCCGCATGCCTACCATCCACGAGCAGTCAATCTACAGTCCAATCTAGCATCCAACAAGCCATGCATCCATAGCCTTAACCTAGCATGTAAAATTCTAATAATAGTACAAGTTATAATGGTGCAGGAGTGATACGATATAAATGAGTCATACCAATGAAGTTTTCCTGATGGGTCGTCTTCATACTCTCTTCCGTTTCCCACGTACAATCATCATCATCTCCACCCCACTGTACCTTAACTAGCTTGATTGCCTTTCTTCTAAGCTGTTTCGTGTCATTCCCCACAACTCGAAGCGTCTTATGAGGTCTCGAAACTACGGGTTCAACATCGAAGTCTTCATACTGATCTGGAGATACCACTACATTCGAATCGTGCGCACACTTCCATAGGAAAGACACATGAAAAACATTGTGCACACTTGACATCTCACTACAAGAAAACACTGATTTTGCAGCGGAAAAATCCATCGCTAAACCCTCGCTAAAGGCCTATTAGCGACGGATTTGCAGTAAAATACTGACGTCGCTAAAAAACACGTCGGTATTTAGGCACAATTTTGCGACGGAAATCAACGTCGATTCTCCGTCACTTCACCGTCGTTTTCTGATATATTATCATTTCATTTTAAAATATTTCACTGACATTTTACCGACGGATATGTATAACATAATAAAACCAGTAAATATTTTTCCGTTGCTAAATGCACGCAATTTAGGAAGGGAATACCGGCGGAAATTTATAGCAAACATTTTTGCATTCCAGTTATCCGTCGGTAAACCATCGCTATCTTTAAAATATCAGTTTCTGCTTAGCGACGATTTAGTGTCAATTTTGATAAATATTCCGTCGGTATTGCCTTTCTATTCTAGTTATATATTGTTTTTTATTTGTTTTTCCATCCATTGCTACCAATCGATAGTTATATATATATATATATATATATATATATATATATATATATATATGAGGTAGGTTCAGTGGCACTCCTATTTTCTAGCCTCCCATTTCCACCCCATTTCTAGCCACTCGTTTATATTAGAATAATGTAGTGGAGGGAGAGAGAATAAGTGGAAGGAGAGAGAGGGGGAAACTTGTGGTGGAAATCGGGGGCTTTTGGTGTGCTGCACTATTTGCGGTGCCATTGAACGCTCGCCTACACACATACACACACATACATACACACACAAATGCACATAAAATGAGCAACATTAACAAAAAAGGAAATGCAATCGTTAGTTTTTTATCGCAACAATATTTTTTTATTAGAGCTAATATTCCATACAAAAAACAATATCGTCCACAATCATCCATCAATTCATACATACACTAGACTGAATTATAACTAACAAAACTATTTAGCTAGTACTAGTGGTATTCCATACAAAAACATCATCCTTACTCATAATACCCATAGAAAAAACCACGTAAAAGAAGCATCAACAAAATATATCCAGCTACCATAACCGAGTAACTCATGAAGATGACGATGGCGAAGGATCTTCATAACCAAATTCATCATTTCTCTGAAGCAATGCCATCACTCGTTTCATTTGTGCTTGAAAGTTTTCTATGTCTTCTTTTTGTTGTTGTGCAAGTCTTGCCTGATCTTCCTCAAGTCTTTGGCAATTAGCTTGCTCACGCTCTCTCTCCGCCTCAATCCTAATCCGCGCTGCTCTCTCATTCTGGAGTACTTATCTGACATAGCCGGATCTATTGCTGCCACACAATGAACAAGAGTAAATATGCACACTTATTAACTTGCAAATCATGTTCAAACAACACATCAAAACAGCGAACAAAAGCTTCATGTTACAACTAAACTATCATGATTGATGCATTTACTTGCATAGTACAAGCAAATACACACTCATTAACTTGCACAACACAACATGCGCGTCCATGCCAAGCTATTAGCTGCAGCCCCCTCTTCAAGCAGCAGCCTTGCTTTTTCCCCTAGTTTTTTTTTTATTTTTTTATGGAGTAACCTAACTCGATTTTTGCAAGAAAATCAATTTAGCAATCAACCTATTACATGTATTTTTCAACTCAGGAGGCTATTCTAACAAAATCACAATTCTCTAGCAAACATAAATACATGAGAGTGACCGAGTACTCAAGCCACAACATAAATTTAACCCAAACAAAAGGATCAACCAACTATAAACTGAAATCATATGTTATACGAGTTTTGATATGCTCTGGTACATAAGTTTACAATAGTATTCAATACTTAATCACAGTTCTAAATAACATATGGTTATTATAGTGATATTATAAGAGTTTCTGTTGATAAAAGATTTCTGTGTAGACAGAACGTATTCTGCTGGACCAACTAATTTCAGCCTATTTTTGCTCATGTATTTACATTAAACTCATTTAGGGTACGACACACGCTTGAGCAACAAAACAATACGATATATTGAAATGGAGTACATTTTGCCTGCAATAGTACCAGATTATTAAAATTCAGGGGTATGGTTTGCTTGCAAGTACCCTGATTAAGAAAGTAGCAGCCTGTCAAGTATATTTCCCCTATAAATGCAAGAGCATAGTTTGCTTGTAACCGCAGGCATAGGCGCACCAAGTCGGTAAACCTAGTAAAGATTAAGAAAACCAAACTAAACACATTACCATAAACTGCATTTTTAGAAGGTAAATATCTTAATTCAACAAGAATTGTTACCTTCTAAATGAGAACACTGCAATGGAACTTTCAATCCATCATGATCGCTTCTGACACGATATGTAGTTGAACAGAAACCATTCCCTAAGGTAATTTTATAATGCATAATATTGTCAACTTTCTGTACTGATAAAAATAGAAGATAAAGAAAAGTGAATATTACTGGGTACCAAAGGGACAATTAACGACAAGGACAAAATTAAGGGTTTTTTTATTCATAAGGACAGCCCACTAAAATTTTACTCAAAAGTACAATACACTAATTATAGTTTAATTCCCTAAATCACGTGCCTGTTTCATCTTCGACGCTCCTATCTCGCGAGTTTCTCATTCTATTTTCCTCGAACGCAGTTTTTTCTTCTCGATCTCTAATTCTCTTCTCCAGCGCGTTTTTTTTTCTAATTCAAATTGCAAAATCACTCTCGAGCGTACTAATCTCTCGATCAGATTTGATCTCGACATCTGTCTAAAGTGCCGCGGATTTTGATTTTGATTCGATAGGCACTAAAGATGATTTCGTGATTTTAATTTTGTGAATTCGTCGTAGAAAATCGAACGAGAGAGACGAACGACAGAGATGAACGACGGAAGTTACTTTTTTGGATGGTGAATGTAGTAGCAGTTCGTAGGTATCATTTTCCCATTTTTTAAGGTATCATTTTTCTTGTTATTACAGCGTTATGCTTCTGTGTTAATTTATTTTCGTGATATATTAGTTTTGTACTTGTACTGTTGCATTAACTTTGCAATTCAATCGAAATTATGTCATTTTAATCAATCAAAGTGGGATGTAAACATTTTTATTCATTTGTTTTCCTTAAAAATATCAAAGCAGTTTTTAGGTATCATTTTTATATTTTTTTAGGTATCAGTTTTATATTTTCAACATGAATTTACATCATAGCAGTTTTTAGGTATCATTTTTTTATTTTTTTAGGTATCAGTTTTATATTTTCAACATGAATTTACATCATAGCAATTTTTAGGTATCATTTTTATATTTTTTTTGTATCAGTTTTATATTTTCAACATGAATTTACATCATAGCTGTTTTTAGGTATCATTTTTATATTTTTTTTAGGTATCAGTTTTATATTTTCAACATGAATTTACATCATAGCAGTTTTTAGGTATCTTTTTTTATATTTTTTTAGGTATCAGTTTTATATTTTCAATATGCATTTACGTCATAGCAGTTTTTAGGTATCATTTTTATATTTTTTTTAGGTATCAGTTTTATATTTTCAACGCGAATTTACATCATAGCAATTTTTAGGTATCATTTTTATATTTTTTTAGGTATCAGTTTTATATTTTCTAGTTGAATTTCCAGTATTATGTTGGTATAAGTTTTGATTGTGTACGAAATACTTGCAGATACTGCATGCTGCTGGAGATTACTTGAATTCAAGACTGGATTGCATACAAGTAAAAGTAAATGCATGAATGCATGCTTGGAATGGGGAGCAGTGTTCTATGTACTTAGATTGTGTAGGGAAAAAATGTATCATATTAAATCAGTTATACATCATTGTAGGTATCATATGATACAAGTGGGTATTATTGTGTATTACTGAGAATAATCTCATTTTTTGACAATTGAACTGAATTGAATTGATTGCTATTATTTTTTTAATCAATAGGTATTATTGCGAATAAATATTATTTTTGTGAGATTTGAATTGAGTAGGTGGGTGTTATTTTTTTTTTTATCAGTGGTTATCAGTTAAAATTAATGTTGTGTATCAAAAAAAGTCAATTGCCAAAGCAAACAACACAAATCTACCTAAAAGCTGCTATGATGTAAATTAAACTAGAAAATATAAAACTGATAACTAAAAAAAATATAAAAATGATACCTAAAAACTGGTACAATGTAAATTCAACTAGAAAATATAAAACTGATACCTTAAAAAATATAAAAATAATACCTTAAAACTGCTTTAATATTTTAACAACAAAAGTAATACAGAAAATGTTCGAATCACAATTTGATTGTTTAAAATGAAATAAATTCGTTTGAGTAGCAAAACTGATGCATCAGTACAAGAACAAAAGTAAAATAGCACCAAAACTATAAACAGAACAACATAACACTATTAATACAATAAAACTGATACCTTAAAAAATATAAAAATGATACCTTAAAACTGCTGCAACGTTGTAAAGAAAAATTAATGCAAATTTTTTTTTCATCACAATTTGATTTTTTAAAATGAAATAGGTTCTACTGTAATACATAGATAATGAAACAATACAACTACAAAATAAATACAACATTAAAAACACATCAAACGAATATAAAACAGTGGTAAATAAACAAAAATGATACCTAGAAAAATATAAAAATGATACCCAACTGCTGAAAAGTTGAACATTGAAATTGAAGAACAAAAAAAAAAAAAAAAAAAAACCATGAATCACCTTGCGAAATTAAAAAACCTAATCGGTAGAAATAAACATTAAATTATAATGATTATAGCAACAAAAAAAATTCAATCGAGGTTGATTCTTCAGATCGATTTCATGCCCTGGATTTTGCTGTTCGATTTATGTTTGAGGATTGACTGTAAGATAGTAGGCGGATTTGATTTGATTCGATTTCCAGTTGAGATGATTTCATTAATTTTGATTTTCTGATTTCGTGGGAGAAGAAATCTGAGAAGAGAGAAATGAGCGGAAGAAGAAATCAGAGAAGAAAGGGGCGACGGAAATTTTTAGGCTTATGTCCTTTTGGATAAAATTTTAAGTGCGTGTCTTTATGGATAAAATATTAATACCATTTGTCCTTGTAAGTAGTTCCCTGGATACCAAAAATATAATATTGCTGGGTACCAAAAGTGAATGGATAGTGCACTAAGTACACAACAAATGGAACATGCAACAAAAATACAAACAAATACACAAAAGCATGTCTAGGTAACTCACTTGCAAGGGTAAAAAATGGTGCAACAGTGAAGCAATAAGGCCTCAAGTTTGGAAAATGCACAAAATGAAGTGCACGATATCATATATAACCAAGTTAAAATTACAATTTGCTAATAGATTTAGCATTCTAGTTAATATTACCATGCATTATGAACAGGTCACGTATTAGTTATTCTACATAAAACAAATATAGTGTAAATCCAATAATCGGTACCTTTCTCCCATTCCGATCAGTAAACCAGTAACCGGCCTGACCACTTTCAGCAAAGACTCGCTGCCTTCCTGCGTCTCTTGGGACAGAGAAACTATTTCTGCGATTTACCAATCCTTCAGTGTTTTGTGTAGATTCTTTTGCTTTGAAAGCGCCTTCTGGTTTTCTTTGTTTTACCAATTCCGTAACCATACAATAGATAAAACCGTTCTGGGAGGCATAGATGAAACATATATCAATAAACGTCAGATAATTTGTTATTAAAACCATTAATTCTGTAACAACATACAATAGTGATAATTTTTTTTTGTAAACTAGTATAAAACAAACAAGTAAATGTGCCTTTTACTATCAATGACACTTCAGTTGGCCAAATTTTTTTTTAATAAGAGCGAAGCATCACTTTTTTTTATAACATTGGTTGATGATGTCATTGGGATTATTGGTTAAAGAAAGATAGCCCTGATGCTTTCTTTTGTTTAGAGGCAGTAGGGTATTCTGTATTACTTCATGTACATCGAATGGTCTCGGACAAGGGAACAAAATGCTTTTTTGAATCACTGGTGATCTAATTCATAAATCAAAACTAGTTGGGCTGGATAAGAACATTGTACATTCTGAAAACTAAATAATGCAACCACTTACAAACTTGAAATTGAGCGTGGATGGTTCAATTGCAGGTTCTGTTTGAAAATTATCATGAACTTTTTACTATTGTCACATTAAGTGCCATATATAGACGAATGAATAACATGGGTTTTCTATTGAATCAACTCGCATAATTATTGTTGTCCTCTTAAAGATATTATACTTTTAGAGGTGTCCATCCAAAAGCAATTTTCATACTTGCCTTATTACAAGTTCTTCTCCACATATCTAACTGTACTAAATGAAAATAACGGAAATTATGATATATTGGTACATGTTGCTAAAATTAACCTCAACCTAAGAACTTAAAAGAAATGTGCCGTTGAGAAAAATTAATTCTCCTACATGTAACCAAACTTCAATGGACATTTCCAAAAAGAATAAAATTATGATTAAAGGAAGTAAATCAAGTTAATTGATGAAAATATTATTCATCATATTTCATTATTCTTACCCATTTCCTGTCTACTTCTACATGTAATTCGTGTACTAGCATTATCAATAATTCGAGTACTATAATTAGCATTATCAATAATTCGAGTACTGTTGCAAACCTGATTTTTGCCATCAGGTCTAACTCATTGACAAGTCCGATTCCTCCGAACCTTGGTCAGCTTAGCGCCAAGCTTAGTTGCCAGCACGTGAGTCAAAGGCATAAACTCAGGCGTCTCATCAGTTGCTTGCCCAAACATATGACCTTGATTCCCTGCACCAATCTCTTCAGGCTTTTTTGAAAAATGGCCATGAACACCTTGCGCAATATCAGGGCTCTGCTCCTCGATATTGAACAAGACTTTGCAGTTTTCTGCATCCAAACAATGCTACAACAATCGTTCTCATACTCTAACGCAACTAAGGGTTCTCGTGTGTGCAAGCCTTGGAAAGAAGCGAAAACCTAAACGATTACATGGGACTGATATGTCGAAAAAATATATTATGGAGGTGTTGATTTTAAGATGAGATGCAACTTCACCTTATGGGCTGACTCGACTGGGTAGTTGTTCCTTAGTCTTGGATAGGCTAGTAGTTTCAAATGTTCACTTGGATCAGGCTTGTTAAGAGCTTTTCCAAACTATAACAAAGACAAGAATTAGAGGCATTCAAAACAGTTGAAATCAAAATTATGAATTAAAATGAATGGTGAAGTGAAGATTTTAACCATAGCAACCAATCCCATTGATTCAGTACCAGGTCCTCCTCTGACTATGGCTTCTTTAGCAGAAATGAGCTCATAGAGGACAACACCAAATGCATATGCATCGATCTTTGGAGAAAAATCACCAAACTGCGCATATCTGCCAAAAAAAGAAAGTAAAACGTGACCAAAAAAAATCAAATACAAGAAAACTGACTTGAACATAACTGATACTGAAAAGAAAAAAAAATGGATTTCATGTAACGTTTACGGTACTGAAAGAAAATGGATTCATGGATACAAATGAACAAATAGTTCTGTTTAGGACCTTTAGGTATGTCATTGTTGCTTCTTCTTTTTCCTTCTGATTACTGAATTTAATTCGCAATTCTGAACTGAATTTATTTCTGACCTGTCTCAATTTGACGTTTAAATTGAATTATTTTCATGGTAGTTGATCTGACTTTGATGCTTTTTTATTATCTTACCTTTAGCAGTTCATAGACGTCAAATATCTACCTAGTATCAAAATTTAAAGAGTAAAACTGCCCATATAGACGAGGCTTAGTTTATTACTATTGCAGTACAACTGTTATTTACTAATGATTTCTAATCTCTGCTTAATACAAAAAGGCAGTTCATTCTTGGTCTGATATAGAGTAGCCGATATAATCAACTGTGTACCCATCGTTGACTGATATATCATTGTTTCCATTAAATTTTATTTTATTATGCATTCACTTTGCTACAGAAATATCAAAATTTGATAATTTATTTGCATTACAGATCACACTTAACTCATCAGTTCACCATCTGTGATATTACAGAAATTGGTAACCGGCCATTGTAGCGAAATATACAATGACATGCTAAATTTACATCATAATATTAAACATTTTCTTCGAACCCAAAATAACTAATTTTTATGCAGTTATTTTAATCCATCAATAACAAATGAATCTCTATTGATGTGTAATATCATTGTTTTTTTTTTTTAATTTATCAATAGCTTTGGATCTTTTCAATGGTTGGATTCTTTAATATCTTTGCAACCAAAAGCTTTCTACAATGGCTGAATTCTACATCCACAAACTTAAAACTACTGACACATATCTCTAAAAAAAACTACTGTCAAAGTATCAACTTTTATCTTTTTGGGTAGATTTTGTTGGATAATTTAGATTAACTGTTTTTTTTTCATAATACCATTGTGTGTAAAAAAGAACATGATTAAATTTTCTTAAAATGTTCATAATTTCAATTCATGTTTATGCCGTAAGGCAGACAATGATGCATACGACTAAAAGTTCATAATCAATGCAGTTCATAGTACGGATAAACAAATTGTCGCTTATACGAAAGTAATTTGATGTTTTTACTCCCACTTCATTATTTTAATTATGCTTTGATTACGTTTGATTATTGGATTTTTATCAACTGTTATTTCTGATAGATAATCCGGACAACAAATTAAAATTTTTAATATGATCATCCAGCTTAAAGATTTATGTGAATTCTACCTCTCTGATAGTTTTTTTTTTCATAAACTTTTACTACTCTTATTAACTAGATATTTTACTAACTATATATGATTACTGCTGAACTATCAACTTGCTATACTTCACTGTCATGTTAAATAAAGACTGTAACAGTTGCTGATAACTATTAGCTTTCTGTACTTCACTGCCAGTGGATCTTATAATCAACTCTACAGTTCAAATAAATGTGGCAGGATGCATTGCAATTATTATTCATGTTTCATATAGCTAAGGAAGGGCTTCAATACGATCCATGTTAGGCTTGTGAATGAGATAGAAATTTACTTAGTGGACAGGGCATGTATTTGTTGCTATTAGATAGAATTCAACGTCTCGTGGAAAGAGCTAAGGCCTTGTCTCCCATGAAAAAATAACGTTGATAACTATGCATAATGCCATTTACGAATATACCGTCTACGCTGCTGAAATTGTTGGCAGTGTATCTTAATATATTTTCTTGATACGTATTTTATCTGTTTTGATCTGAATTTATTTAATATTGTGAAACTTCATTTATTTGTAAATCTTACTACAAGTTCTATTGAATCTTATTTGGTTAAACCTACAAGTTTATTTAGCAGGCATGTTCCTCTGGTCGGTCTGATTAATGGTTTCATCTGTCACAAACTAGGGACATACTTGATGCAAGGAAATATGACAACCTTGCTTTCCATGACAAATATGACAAGAATCATTGACTTCTATTGTACCGTATGTTATTATCATTTTCAGTGCTGTCATTAGAAAATAGTTACAAGGTATGCATTAACCCATTTAACAATATGACAATATTGCTCCATTGGTTTCTATTTTGGTCCCTTGCTACTATGTCTCATTTAACAAAATGCTCAGGTATTATATATATATATATATTTTTCTATCAATATTAATATCTCCTATCTTCTAAATTTTTAGACATTATAGGTAAATTTTGGAAAGGAAAAACTAAATATGAACTATAGATTAAAAGTTATAACTTGCATTAGCACCGTGGTGAATTGGATGAAATGATTTGATATTGTCTCTCATTCCTAACATTTTCATTCAGTCTTCTCCATACGTATATGGTTGCTCAAAACAAAAGAAGCTGATGTATATAATTCATTTCCACAGTGCCAAAATTCATGGCTCAATCCACTTTCACATTCCATTCCACGTTATCATTTTTGTTCACCATCTTACCAACTTATCTCCAGATCAATGATAATAATTCCAAGTTTTATGTGCATTCTACTCATTTATAGATTTTCTACTCCGTTCTCATCTTGGGTATGTCGCATTATACGCATAACATTTATTATTCTTTCACCCTTTCAACGCTTATATTAATTATCATTCTTATGGTAGCGTGTATGCATTATTATCCAATTTAGTTATATATTTTACGCTCTTAATCGTTTAATGTTTATTGTCAGGCTATTTTGGAATAATTTTAGTATTGTAGTTTTGCAAAAGCATGTGCAACAGTTATATTGGGTTTCGTGCACACAAGTTGTATTCTTCCACTAAGAAAAGGGAACTTAGGTGGAGACAATTCAAAGTTTACAACTACCGCGTATTAGGGGTGGCTCTAAAGATGGGCTGAAAATGGGTTCCCCTAGGAAGAAATTAGGTTGCGCATGCAGGGAAACAAAAAACACAAAGGAAACTGATGCAAATGAAAATAAGTTTAAAACTGCAACTACACGGCTCAAACAACCAACCTGCAGTAACCAAGACATATAAACAACCAATGGCGCAACTCCATCACTGTTTTGCTCTAGTAATCAACTCTATTTGTTTAAAATTTATTTTTTTAACTATTACTGCATGCACCTCTGTCTATTGCCCCGACGCGGGAGTTGCGCCAGGCGGCCGCCTGCTCCGCCTGGCCCCGTTGCTGGCCCTGCCACATATTCCTTTAATTATTTGCAAAAAAGTCACTTAGATACGATCAATTAATAGTTTATTTTATCTATTTTATCGTCTTCCTTCCATCACACACTGTTGATAATAACAAGTGCTAATTAGTGTACCTATACTTTATACCACCAATCAAAAATTGTTCAAGCACCATATCTCATACACACTATTATTATTATTATTATTATTATTTTTAGGACGTAGATAATAAATAGAAATTAGAATTCCTTATAATAACTACTGCTTAAAAAAATAGGAAAAATCTCTGTCCAACTTCTTTTTCTTCACACTTGAATTGTTGCTGCTATAACAAGGTTCGAAATTCCGGTTTCCGGTTCCGTTCCGGTCATGCAGAAAATTTTAAATTCCGGTCCCATTCCGGAAATTCCGGTAATTCCGGTTTAATTCCAGTTTGTCGATTCCGGTACTTTTCTAGTGGTCTATGCAATATTATTCATGTCAATCTAACACAGTTGAATGTATATTTTATATATTAGCACGAGATATTTAGTTCTTTACTATTTTAACCAATTTTAGCAAGCCACAATCTCTCAAACTGGCATATTTTGTCGGATAGAAATGCTAAAGTGAATTAAGTGCTACTGTGCTAGATATGCAAGCCCAATATCCATACTAACCGAGTAGAAAGAATCAAATATTTAATTAGCCCATCATTTTGCAAACCCCCAAACCCGACCCATCACACTACTAATCTGTTCTTCTCGTTCAAATTTCTTTTCCAACCCTAATTCATTTGCAAAGCCGAAAAGTTAAAACAGAAAGAAATGGAAAAAACGTCTCGTTCGTTGCGACGTCGTACATGTAGAGGGAAGGTGCATCGAAGAAGAAATCAACAGATCAATGCTTCAAGCTCGAAGAAGAAACCCTAATTCGTTCTACAATTTTGTGGGTTTTTTTGGGAATGAAACCGAAAACGGTTTTCTTGTTAAATTCCGGTCCGGTCATCGCCGGAACCGGGCCGAGATGGCCGGAAATCCGGCGTGCCGACCGGAATTTAATACCTTGTGCTATAGGATCAAAAAAAAATTGAATCAAAGATTTTCCCATTTTTCGATTTATACACTTCTAAAGATGCTCTTACAACTTTGAGTCATCGGTTCACAGTGATTACTGTGTATTTCTGTAAATTTACAGTGTAAACCAATAATGTTTAAAGTGTAAAATTCACGTTTTAGGCGAGCTGCAAGTTTTCATTTTAAAATAATGTGCAATCCGAACTACTAATGTTTAGAATATAAAATGAAAATGCTTGCTATTCTAGATGCAAGTTCATATGGTTTAAAACTCTTGGAAAATTTAACATGGATGCTTGAGTGTTTTTCTTTATAAAAAAGGGAAAAAGGTTAATTCTGGGAAAGTTCATCCACAAGACAAAGTGATCGAACAATACAAAGCAATTGACAACCTTAGTAGACATTCTAGATTTTAGAGAAATTGAATTAATGGAAAAACTACTTGTTGTTTGTAACAATGCAAATATAGTACGTACCTGATAGCAATCAATATATTGTCACTATCCAATTGTCACGTCAAGAAGTGTTACTAATTCGAAGTAGAATCAAAATTAGCAACGGCAAAAACATGACCAGATTTGCAACAGTGAAAAACCGTAGCAAAACAAAGAGCAGAAAGAAGTACCTGTCAGTAATGTCCAAGTCCAGAGTATATCTGTTTCCTTGAAACAATATTGCTCCCTCTATGGCGCTGAAGGTATATGAGCAATTGTTTGCCAAGATGAAACGGATCGATCTCTGCAATGTAGCGCTTACAGTTGCAGAGCAACGATGAACTCAAGTAAGTTATTTTAAGAACAGAGCAGCAGGGAAGAAGAAGGAGATAGAATAAACTAATTTTCTGGATGATCAGTGGCTCTGTCAGACCGTCCATATATAGCGGCGGAGGGGTGCCTTTCTGGGTAGTTGCGGCTGTCCGTACAGGTGCGCTGGTTCAAACGGTCGCATCTGATCACTGTTCAGACGAACATACGCATCCGGTGGTCCAAACGGTCGCATTTGCGTAAAAAGAAACCATTTTCCGCGTATTAAACTGTCGGCGGCCCATTGGATCACGAGACCCCAAGAGCCCCAAGGCCAAGGCCCTTATCTTTGACATTTTAATATTTAATATGAAAGCCCAATGCCTACATAGCCCATTCATTCAAGTCCTTATGTGCTCATGTCATTTGTTTGATATAGCATGTGGGGCTTTGGTATTTATGGAGATATATCCACAAAACATACACAATGTGGGACTTTGTTTCTTTGTATTTGTCTACTACCACATAACCTCTTCTTCCCTAACATTCTCATTCATTTCCAACACTACCAAGTACCATTTTGCTCTTTGCTGTGATACAGAAAGTTATCCCTGCAATTATGCAACTAAACCATTCAATTGTATTTCTTTTTAATCATTGAACTTTTCTGAAATGGGTGCGTCTATTAACACCCCTTGTTTTACTCTTCACCCCCCATTTTTAATTTTTAATTCAAATTATACCCCTCAACAACTAATTAGAAACCTTATTCAAAATGATTATTTAATCTTCCATTTTCATTTTCATCTTCATCTCTCAACTTTACATGTCAAAGCTATTCATATGCAGGTTGTTCAGTATTATTTGCAGTGGACGTTGTAGAAATAATGACGCCATGAAGGGACGTTAGAGCATCTAAAACCACGCCTATCTACAACGCTGCCCTTTTCTGAAATCAATACAACACGCAGGTGACGTTCTAAAAATAAAAATAGGTTATTTTGGGTTGAATATTGACGTTGTATGCAGTAAAACCATATGCATAGGTTAATATTGACGTTGAATAAGAGAAAACATGTTATTTTGGGTTGAATACTCACGTTGTATGCACATGCATAAATAAACATGCAAGAGAAGTAAAGCCTGGTGGAAAAGAAAAAGTAGCATGAGGGAAAGGAAAAGTAGCATAAATAAATATTAGGGTTATTTTGGAGAAAAACGGAGTGCATTGAGGAAAAAATGGGGTGTACCGTTTATTTTATGAATAACGGGGGTGAAGAGTAAAACGTGGGGTGTTAATAGACGCACCCTTCTGAAATATGCAAATTAAGATTTAAACCAGAAAAGTCGGTTGTTCAAGGCCTCATAGGGTGCTAGGTACTAAAGCAAAACTCACAGCATGGTATTCACTGGGTTATAGCTCGCCACCTTCAAATGCCTTATCTTCGAAAATAGTTGTACCTTACAACGCAAGAGCACATTAAAGAATGATTAAACAGACTAAATCTAAAATATGTACCAACAGGAATCCGAGATCGCGAGCAGCTGGAAAAGGTGATTTCGTGCTCCAAATTTTGATGCTCAATGATGAATCTCCATCGAAGGGGAAGGCAAAATTGATTGTTGCCTCCAGATCTATCGATTGTTCTTCCAGATCCATTTTTGCGGTAATCTGATTTAGGAATAGTAAGTAGTTTGTAATGGGAGGACCAATCAGAGAAGAGTGTGTGGATTGTAAGTTTAAACAATTCATTTTAGTGTCTAACCAATGACTGGATGTTAAAGTTGTATCATGAGTTGGATTGAATTTTAACATCTCAATTTTCATCTGTTGCAAATCTGTCGGAATTCTGCGGCAAAATAGCTTTGATAAATATTCGTCCATATTCTGCCTGGATTTGCAGTGGAAAATAGCAGCAAATATTTTCTATCGGTAATTTAACGCAGTTTGCAACGACTTAGTGAGGGATGACAGAAAACGACGGTAATAAAAAGAAGAAAAAAATTGAAAAATCAAAAAACTATCCCTTGCAAATCACACGGAAATCCGTCACAAATTAGCGATGTAAATTTCTGCTTCTTAATATTTGACGCTAAATCAGTGTTTTCTTGTAGTATCTTTGTGACGACCCCAAAACCCCGTACGACGGTGTCAAGGGTAATCTTTGGAATATAACACATAAACAGATAATAGCAGAACATAAATAATTAAATACACCAGATAATGTACAAAAGAATACACTGGATAAACATAATCATCAGAGTTACAGAGTATACAGGATCATACTTAGTACAAATACAGTTCAGCTATACATAAATGTCTACAGCGCAAAACAAAACATAATATGTACAACAGGAGCTGAACAACATAAAAAGAGATAAATGGTAGAATCCATCTTCAGCTCCAGCTATCCAAAAAGAGCCTGCTAAAACCTGAATACAAGGTTGCTCGCGTAGAAAGAGGGGCACCCGAGTTTGCAAGTGAAACAAACTACGAGTCAGTCATGGGACTGGTATGAGAAATCTACTTAACACATTTTATAATATGGCTAATCACAGGACCACACCACTTTCGCGGAACGGGTTTACTCCATTGGATTGCCAATGCTTTAGAACAAATAAATCTTTAAACATCGCAATGCTTTTTATAAAAATGAAGCCATTATAAGACTCGGTTCCCATCACACAATGCAACGCAAACCGGAGGATAGAGTTTTACCTTATAATGGCCAAAATATGCTTGATACGAATTAAACAAAAGCATTTGATATTATTACAAGTGTTTATACGTTTCAAAAACAATTTCAAATCATAAGTATCAATCATAGACGACATGGGTACCATATATCATGTCACCATATATAGGTATACAATCAAAACCGCAAGGTCGTGTATTTGGAAATTGGATTTCCGTCATGAACCGATGAAAGGGATCGTCCTCACCGAATTTGAGACGCTCTAGCCTGCCCCTCAGGATGCAGACACAGGTGAGCCCTTGGATCGTCAGGGCCGGTCCACCGATGTGGATTAAAATGCCTGAACACTGCGTTTCCTTGTCCTTTGGGGTGTAAATGAGTCCTATGACTCCATCGGCTCCACATAGTCACTGATATATCCGAGTCGCTTCGCAACAGCAACAACCACACAGGTGAAAATAATATAAATGTCAGCCAGTTTAAGCACTGACACCACCTCTAGCTAGAAAGAAACGCATGTCCTCCCTGAGGTCCTCTCCCGTTTCTGGTTCATACCGGGGTGTGAGGCTCGCGAATCAACGTTATAGACAAAGCTATACCACACAGGTCGTGCTTTGATCATCAACCACAAGACTTTGCTTTTCAACAGAAGCCTTGATCATTTGCCACTTAGGCGTGCCACACAGGCAGCTCACTCCATGCGACTGATTTCTATCGATATATAACCTCTGAGCTCGTATGTCTCAGAGAAGGGCGTTAAGCAAGAGAATAAATTCTCCGCCGCCAAATAGATATATATTTAATAGAGATCAATCAACACAGAACAAAATCCAATGTCAGACACACAGTCCATTCACAAGTTCGTTCTGGGTCTGAACGAAACCGGAGGCACTATATACCTCGCATATCCATCGATCTCCAAGCACGTCTGGACGATCACCACTTATTATCTATATTTCGGGATGCCTCCCAAGCAAGACATCAGTTATCATCCAACCGAGGTGAAGATCTTCGGTCTTCAACCACCGTCTTCATCATCGACTTCTTATCGCCGATCAATTATTTGAAATGAGATTTAACTCGGCCTTTTCAAATAATTCACGTATATTTAGAATTTAAATCAATTCATTTCAATGGTTAAATTATTCGATACCAATAATTCTGTTTTTAAATGTAATTTTCAAGCCAAACACATTCAACCATCAAATATATAATAAACCGGGTAAATTCGGTTTATTTTCCATTCCATATCGTTTATAATATTTTATAACGATTTATCGCTACTTTTATTCATTTAAAAATAGCCAATTTCATTCAAACGACGCTTCAGGCCATAACGCGGCCGTGGCGCTGTTTTTCTTCAGATTTGATTTACACATATCTGAAAATCGAACCGTTGGATCTTCACAAATTTTATATCATTAGAAAGATCTTTTCAAAACGAATCCAACGGTTTCAGTTTCGGGAAAATCCGACGGTCGGATCTCCCGGTATAATCGTTTGAAGTTTCGATTTCAAAATACGAACTGCAGCGTCGTTATTCGATTTATTTTAATTAAATTTATATATATATATAATATCGATTCTGGCGCTGTTTTTCTTCAGATTTGAATTAATCATTCCAGACAATCTAACCGTTGGATCTTCACAAAGTGGGTGTCGTTGGAAAGATATTTCCAAAGCGAACCCAACGGTTTCGGTTTCGGGAAAATCCGATGGTCGGATCTCCCTCAGTAATCGTATGAAATCACGGTTTCAAAACATGAACTGTAGCTTCGTTATTCGATTTATTTTAATTATATTTATATAAATATATATAAATATAATTCTTTCTTCGATTTCAAAGCTACATTCATTTCATACATTTGATAAAAATGATATTTTTATCATCAAAAATATTTATTCAATACATGAATATTTTTAGCACTTCATATTCACAATAAAAATGTAGATTTTATTGTTCGATCTATATATTCAACACATGAATGATTTTGACTTCACACATACGATAAAAATATGGTTTTTATCGTTCTATTCTCTTATTCGACACATGAATATTTTCTATAGTTGATACATAAAATAAAAATGTTATTTTTATCTTTCAAACAAATTTACTCAACACATGAGCTTCATTCAACACATGAATTTCATTTCAACACTTGAATATTTTCTATAGTTCATATATATAATAAAAATGGGATTTTTATTGTAAAAACAATTTATTTCAAAACACGATTATTTTATATATATAAGGTAAAATGTTATTTTTGGTGTTAAAACGGTTTATTTAAAACACTAGTATTTTATATAACCTATATATATATATATATGATAAAAACGTTATTTTTATCTTTCAAAGAATTTATTCAATACACGAACTCCATTCAACACATGAATTTATTTCAACACATGAATTTCTATTGAGCATATGAATTTTATTTCAACATTCAACACATGAATTTAAATCAAACACAGAAATATTTCAAAAAAATTCGGCAGCATAACGGCATGGTAGTTAAAACCGGGACCGCCCCTAGTATGACTCCTCGCTCTACCTTAAAGCCTCGCAGCTTTTGACAATGTCGATTTTTAGTATCTAGTTCGTACGCAGACGAATTTTCCCATATACTAATCCTATTGGGATTTTCAATCACAATCAATCATTTAAAACCAACCATTCATGATATTCACCAAATTTTCACATCAACCAATAATCCAAACAACATCACAACCAATATATATCGTCCATGGTCTGTGGACGAGGGGAGTACATATATATATATATACCTATATAACTATATTTCGATTTCATTTCAATATCATTTCAATTTATTTCAACGCACATATCATTTTTACAACGCATATATAACTTATACATCGAACATACAACTTATACAACGCTTATACATGTGGTGTACAACGCTTATATAACTCATACTTCGACTATATAATTTATACATCGTTGATTTCCATATCGTTTATAATTCAAAAATCTCACCTATGGTTCCACTCCACCAAAAATAGCAGAAGGCTCAGAAAAATATCCGGTCTCTTCTAGAATGTAGAAGGCGTCCACACGGGTCCACTATCTCTTGTTTCACTGAATTTCGATCACATAGCAAAAAGATACGATTTTTACATGTTTGCAACCCTTAAAAGTGTAAAAATCAGTTTAGAATAAATAAGCCGATACCTTTCAGTTTTGTTCAAAACTAGGTTTGGATTTTTCTTCTAATCCGTGTAGCTAGGGGCCGATCGGGTTGCATGAGGTCAAAGAGCTAGGGGAGGCGCAGCTGCCCCGAAGGTGGGGCCCAGTTCGGTGGTGCCAATGAACGGCGGCGGCGGTCTGAAGTTGGCCACTTCGGGGAGGTGATTCGCGATGACGGTGGCACGATGGGGGAAGCAGGTGGTATGGATTTGAAGAGGAGGAGGAGGGCTGCAAAGTCTGGGTGGTGGTAGGGTCTAATTCGCCGTGGTGGAGGAGTTAGAGAGGAGAGAAGGCGGGAAGGGTTTATCGCCGTCGGTCGCGATATTATGGGGAGAGAGAAAATTAATTTGGGGAAAATAAAATTGTAAAGGAAATTTTCTGATTGGCCGTTATTTATATAAATTCGAAAATTAGGGTTTTCTCATAAGAATTCCAATCCAAACCCAACGACTGCCGTCCCTAGCTAAATACCCCCATTCCGAACACAATGGGATATGTTTTGTAGGCCTATTCGACTGTTTGAGTCAGTTTCTCTTCAAATTAAAATATAAAACATTAAATATTTATTTTGAACGTACATTTCAATTTGCCGGGGCCACATATTGATTCTAAAAATTCCCCAAAAATAAATATAGCTATGTTTTGACGATACGGTCCCAACAAATCTAGTTTCATCAAATTCTGATGCAGTTTGAAAAATGGCCTTTTCTGGTCGATCCAATTTAACAAAAATTGACCAAACACATTTTACTTTGCCACGCTCACATACTAGCTTCAAAAATTATGAAATTTGAAACCTAGCAATAATTTGACATCCCGGATCCAACAAAAGTGGTTTCGTCCAATTCCGAGGTCGTTTGCAAAATGGCTATTTTCACGGGCTATATAAACTCTATAGCGACCTTTCTGAAAGTTCATTTGGCCATAAATTTTGATTCCCGCTATGAAACTTCAATTTTTCTGATTCGTTAGAAAGATATTCACTAACAGATTTAAATATTTTTGGTTTCACTAAAATCCGTTTTATTTTGCACCCGGTACAGTCAGTCAAAGTTTGAATTAAAATTTTGAAACTGCCGCGCCATTTCAGGCCTTGTTTATAATTAGAATTAATTATATTTATTTTCAAACGTCGATTCAAACACACTTTTCATCGCTATTATTTAAAATGATTTATTTTAAATATCTAAAATTCACTAAAATAGCCAAATTAAAATTTTTAAATTGGCTCAGATTTTCCGGGTTGTTACAATCTCCTCCACTTAAAACTTTTCGTCCTCGAAAAGGAACGAAGTCGAAAGTTGTTTCATTAACCAACTCAACTTTCCTTCCGGATTTCATTCTTCAACTTTTCAGTTTCTAAGAATTTTCAATTTCTTCAAAAATTTGGCTAATACCCTAAATTTTCGCCATAACCTCCTTTGTACGGGGGACTTCGGGATATTTCAAATAGCCTCCCATGGCCCTCACCAATCCAAAAGAAAAAGAAAAAGCCAAGCGACTAGCCAATCGGCTCATAAAATCATCAAATCCCAAGAAATACAATAAACACGTACCTATTTTTCGGGCACACAATTTTATTCCTCTGCTTAGCTGTTTATCCATAACTTGTTCACACATATATAATGCACATGTATATATTTGTATCTATTTTCAATTCAGTTCAATATTTGTTCAATTTGGCTAAATGGTTCTAAACTCTAATTAATCAACCAAAAATCAAACAACACAACCAGCAATCAATTTGTTTTCAACTTTCAAAAATATACTAATTAATTCATATACTCTTATAAAATCATCAGACTATATAATTAAAAGTTTACATCCATGAAAAGAAAACATTAACAAAGTAGAGGACATAATGGAAATTTCAAAATATGGTAAATGTACCTTGCACCGGAGTCAATCAGAGATATCCACTTGACACTTAGGATAGGCTTTCTGAATGCTTTCCTCAGTTTCCCAAGTACAATCTCATGGATCTCCACTCCATTGCACTTTGACTAAGTGAACTTTCTTGTTCTTCAGTTCTTTGGTTTCTTTGCCAATAATCTTTAGCAGTTCTCTTCTAACAGCCAATTCTAGATTAATTTCTATATCCCACTGTGCTTCTTCTTCCACGATCAAGTCTGGATCATGAACATGCTTTCGAAGTTGAGATACATGAAATATATCATGCACTCCAGGAAACCAATCTGGCAGTTGAACTCTATAAGCGAGAGTTCCAATCCGTTCAAGTATAGGGAATGGACCAATAAATCTGGGTGCCAACTTCCCAGTTTTGCCAAATTGAATCACTCCTCTCATCGGAGAAACCCTTAGATACACATAGTCACCAACAACAAATGCTAAATCCCTCCTTCTCGAGTCTGCATAGCTCTTCTGTCGGCTTTGAGCTGCTAGCAATCGTTTCTTAATGAAATCGACTTTATTCGCAGCTTCGCGAATCATATCTGGTCCCAATACAAGCCTATTACCAGGTTCTACCCAACAGGCAGGAGATCTACACGGCCTACCATACAATGCTTCGAATGGTGACATTGTCAGGCTCGCTTGGTAGCTGTTGTTGTATGAGAACTCAGCCAAATGCAAATGGTCTTCCCATGATCCACCAAAATCAAGAACACAAGCCCACAATAAATCTTCTAGAATTCGATTCACCCTCTCAGTTTGACCATCTGTTTGAGGATGATAAGCGGTGCTTAGATTCAGCTTCGTTCCCAGTTCTACTTGAAATGCCTCCCAGAATTTGCTAGTAAATATTGGATCTCTATCACTAACTATACTGATCGGCACCCCATGTAGCCTTACAATTTCCTTGAAATATATCTGCACCAGACTCTACGCGGCTCCATTGGTTCTGATAGGTATAAAATGGGCGGTCTTCGTGAAGTGATCTACGATCACCCAAATACTGTCATTTCCTTTCCTGGTTCTAGGCAAACCATCTATAAAGTCCATGGAAATATGTTCCCACTTCCAACCTAGAATGTCCAGCGGTTGCAACAATCAGGCAAGTTTCTGTTGGTCGCTTTTGACTAGTTAGCAAGTAGAGCACCTGCTAACATGTAAAGAAATGTCTCTTTTCATAGATCTCCACCAGAAAGTGCATTTGATGTCATTATACATTTTGCTCACTCCTGGATGGATACTAAGTTTTGACTTGTGGCATTCATCCAACACTTCCTTTTGGAGCTCAGAAATGTTAGGAACACAAATTCGACCCTTTAGCCTTAGAATCCCTTGGTTATCCATCTGGAAACTCAAGGGTTCGCCTTTCTGTATTCGTTCTCTGATCCATTGAATGAAGTGATCGTCCTTCTGAAGAGCAGATATTTTATCAATCAATGAAGTCGTAATAATAAAACTGGCGATCATTACATTCTTTCTACTTAGCGCATCGGCCACAACATTGGCTTTCCCTGGAGTGTACAAAATCTCAAAATCGTATGCCGCAAGGAATTCTAGCCAATGTTGCTGCCTCAGATTCAAGTCTTTCTGGGTGAACAGATACTTTAGCGACTGATGATCTGTATACAGTTCGAATTTCTCACCCAGAAGATAGTGCCTCCAGATTTTCAAAGCAAATACAATGGCTAAAAACTCAAGATCATGAGTAACATAATTTTTCTCATGCAGTGTCAGTTGACAGCTAGCATAAGCAACCACCTGACCTCTTTACATTAATACTGCACCAAGGCCTTCTCTAGAGGCATCCGTCCAGACTTTCAAGTCTTGATTGCCATCGATAATCGTTAACACTGGAGCATTTATTAATCTTAATTTTAGCTTCTGAAAAGCCTCCTCACATTCGGGAGTCCACTTGGAGTTTGCATGCTTCTTCGTAAGCTTTGTTTAGGAACTAGATATCTTCGAAAAATCTTTAACGAACTTCCGATAATAACTAGCTAATCCAAGAAAACTTCGAACTTCCGTGGGAGTACCAGGCTGCTTCCAATTTTGAATAGCGGTGATTTTACCGGGATCCACAAAAATTCCTTCTTTTGATACAACGTGACCCAGAAACTTGACTTCTTCTGGCCAGAATATACATTTGGAAAATTTGGCCTTCAAGAAATTATTTCTGAGAATTTCTAACACTTGTTCCAAATGTTTCGCGTGCTCGCTCTCTGACTTAGAGAAGATCAATATGTCATCAATGAAAACTAGAACAAATTTATTCAAAACATCGCGGAATACTCGATTCATTAAATCCCCAAAATAGGCAGGAGCGTTACATAAGCTGAACGACATTACTAACCACTCATAGAATAAATTGGGACCTCTGAATGCTGTCATAGGAACACACTCTTCGGCAATACGAAGCTGATGGAAGCCTGTAGCTAGGTCCATCCTTGAGAATACTTGTGCACCGTTCAATCGATCCAACAAATCACTAATCCGCGGCAATGGATATTTGTTCTTTAATGTCTGTTTATTCAAGTCACAATAATCCACACATAGTCGAAGAGTACCGTCTGACTTTGGGACAAACACCACAGCTGCTCCCCAATCAGAGAAAGTAGGCCTGATCAGACCCTTCCATACAAGCTGTCGAGTTTGATTATCTAATTCTTCTTTCTCCTTTAGAGTCATTCTCCGAATAGCGTGCACTACTGGTCTTGCATTCGGAACTAAAGCGATCTTGAAATCAATTTCTCTCTTTGGAGGTAAGCTAACAACTTCTTCGAACACATCTGCATAATCCTTGACGACAGGAATATCTTTTATGAGGTCCGGAATATTCTCTGTGACTACAGGGATATCTTCTATTTAAGCAGGAGAAACATCAAGATCTGACCAAAAGTCTTTTCTATCCGAATTCGGACCTTCGCATGGTATGGTGATATAATCCCCTGATTTAGTCTTTGCCTTAACCACTCTCTCGGCACATTTAACCTCAGCTTCATATTTGGTTAACCAATCCAATCCCAAAATAAGATCGAATTCGGTAAAATTCATGACGATCGAGATGGTAGGAAACCGATATCTGGAAAAAGAGACAGGCACCCCACATACCCAACTGAGATCGAGGAAACCCCCAACCGGATTATGGATCGTGATGGGTTCTTTGAGCCTTTTCAAATTCAAATCCAGCTTCTTAACTACATTCTTTGCATTAAAGCTTCGTGATGCGCCTGTATCAAATAGTACTTTAACTGGAATATTTTTGACAGTAAGCGTGCCTTCCAAAACATCAGACCTTCCCTGACTAGTTGAGGGTGATGGAGTTTCTGCCACTTCATTTACATGTGCTGCTTCAGATTTCTGTGATAGTTGGTAATTTTTTTCAATATGACCCGCCTGATGGCACTTCCGGCATCTCCTAATCTCTCGAGACCTCCTACCGGGTTTAAATCCATCTTTCTTCAAGGATCTACAATTCCTGGTCAAATGCCCTTGCTTCTTGCAGTTAGAGCATGTGGCCGTCGTTATGGGTTCTTTCTCAGATTTAACCCTTTTCCTCTTGGCTGGGGGCTTCTTACTGACCTCAGGCATCGTACTAGCCTCAGGACTATCAGTCTCTGACTCCCCTTTGTTACCAGTACTGACTTCCTCTTCGTCGTTCAAAAGACCTTTCCTATTGAGATCTTCATACTAATAAGCCATGTATATCATTTCAGAAAAAGGAAGCTTCACATGCCCCATTACTCTACTTTGGTACTTTCTCTGAAGCCCGTTAATAAACCTCAGATTCTTCCTCTTTGGATTTTGAATAAGATGCGGGGCAAAATGAGAAAGTTCATTGAATTTCTTATGATATTCAGGAATGGTCATATCCCCTTGTATCAGATAACAGAACTCATCACATAATCGCTCAGTTGCTTCTAGAGGAGTAAATCTTTCACCGAAAATATATTTGAATCTATCCCAGGTGATATCACCTTCTGGATTATCCTTAATGATTGTTTCCCACCAGATTAAAGCTTCTTCTTTGAGCGCCCAAGATGCCACTAATCTTTTTTGATCATCTCTCAGCTGGAAACGCTCAAAAATTCTTTCAGCAGAACTCATCCAAGCTTGAGTTTGAATAATCGATTCATTGCCCGAGAATTGTACTCCACCCAGATTTTGATATCTCTTAAATAGAGCCTCTAAATCTGGTTCTGCATTCCTTCTTTTTCTGACACTCATTTTCTAGTACTTCTGCAAATAACAGAACAAGTGTCAGGTCAACAGAAAAAATATTTTAAAGCATAGAGACATATACTTGACTGTAAATGCATCTATCGAGCTGTATTCCATTCTGCTATACTCATACTAGGATATTACTGATCCTATCTATAATGAGTTACTCGTCCTAGAATACTACTAGTTATTTTTCTGATGAGTTCGTTTATATGTTATATTCCAGAACTAAGCTTAACCAAAGCTCTAATACCATGTTGTGACGACCCCAAAACCCCGTACGACGGTGTCAAGGGTAATCTTTGGAATATAACACATAAATAGATAATAGCAGAACATAAATAATTAAATACACCAGAAAATATACAAAAGAATACACTGGATAAACATAATCATCAGAGTTACACAGTATACAGGATCATACTTAGTACAAATACAGTTCAGCCATACATAAATGTCTACAGCGGAAAACAAAGCATAATATGTAATACAGGAGATGAACAGCATAAAAAAAGATAAATGGTAGAGTCCATCTTCAGCTCCAGCTATCCAGAAAGAGCCTGCTAAAACCTGAATACAAGGCTGCCCATGTAGAAAGAGGGGCACCCGAGTTTGCAAGTGAAACAAACTACGAGTCAGTCATGGGACTGGTATGAGAAATCTACGTAACACATTTTATAATATGGCTAATCACAGGACCACGCCACTTTCGCGGAAAGGGTTTACTCCATTGGATTGCCAATGCTTTAAAACAAGTAAATCTTTAAACATCGCAATGCTTTTTATAAAAATGAAGCCATTATAAGACTCAGTTCCCATCACACAATGCAACGCAAACCGGAGGATAGAGTTTTACCTTATAATGGCCAAAATATTATTGATACGAATAAAACAAAAGCATTTGATATTATTACTAGTGTTTATACGTTTTCAAATCATAAGTATCAATCATAGACGGCATGGGTACCATATATCATGTCGCCATATATAGGTATACATTCAAAACCGCAAGATCACGTATTTGGAAATTGGATTTCTGTCATGAACCGAGGCAAGGGATCGTCCTCACCGAATTCGAGACGCTCTAGCCCACCCCTCAGGACCCTAACACAGGTGAGCCCTTGGATCGTCAGGGCCGGTCCACCGATGTGGATTAAAATGCATGAACACTACGTTTCCCCGCCCTTTGGGGCGTTAATGAGTCCTATGACTCCATCCGCTCCACATAGTCACCGATATATCCGAGGCGCCTCGCAACAGCAACAACCACACAGGTGAAAATAATATAAATGTCAGCCAGTTTAAGCACTGACACCACCTCTAGCTCGCATGTCCTCCCTGAGGTCCTCTCCCGTTTCTGGTTCATACCGGGGTGTGAGGCTCGCGAATCAACGTTATATACAAAGCTATGCCACACAGGCCGTGCTTTGATCATCAACCACAAGACTTTGCTTTTCAACAGAAGCCTTGATCATTTGCCACTTTGGCATGCCACACAGGAAGCTCACTCCATGCGACTGATTTCTATCGATATATAACCTCTGAGCTTGTACGTCTCAGAGAAGGGCGTTAAGCAAGAGAATAAATTCTCTGCCGCCAAACAGATATATGTTTAATAGAGATCAATCAGCACAGAACAAAATCCAATGTCAAACACACAGTCCATTCACAAGTTCGTTCTGGGTCTGAACGAAACCAGAGGCACCATATACGTCGCATATCCATCGATTTCCAAGCACGTTTGGACGATCACCACTTATTATCTATATTTCGGGATGCCTCCCAATCAAGACATCAGTTATCATCCAACCGAGGTGAAGATCTTCGGTCTTCAACCACCGTCTTCATCATCGTCTTCTTATCGCCGATCAATTGTTTGAAATGAGATTTAACTCGGACTTTTCAAATAATTCACGTATATTTAGAATTTAAATCATTTCATTTCAATGGATAAATTATTCGACACCAATAATTCTGGTTTTAAATGTAATTTTCACGCCAAACACATTCAACCATCAAATATACAATAAACCGAGTAAATTCGGTTTATTTTCCATTCCATATCTTTTATAATATTTATAACGATTTATCACTATTTTTATTCATTTAAAAATAGCCAATTTCATTCAAACGACGCTTCTGGCCATAACGCGGCCGTGGCGCTATTTTTCTTCAGATTTGATTTACACATATCTGAAAATCTAACCATTGGATCTTCACAAATTTTATATCATTAGAAAGATCTTTTCAAAATGAATCCAACGGTTTCAGTTTCAGGAAAATCCGACGGTCGGATCTCCCGGTACAATCGTTTGAAGTTTCGATTTCAAAATATGAACTGCAGCGTCGTTATTCGATTTATTTTAATTATATATATATATATATATAAATATAATCGATTCTGGCGCTGTTTTTCTTCAGATTTGAATTAAACATTCCGGACAATCTAACCGTTGGATCTTCACAAAGTGGGTGTCGTTGGAAAGATATTTCCAAAGCGAACCCAACGGTTTCGGTTTCGCGAAAATCCGATGGTCGGATCTCCTGCACTAATCGTTTGAAATCACGGTTTCAAAACACAACCTGCAGCTTCGTTATTCGATTTATTTTAATTATATTTATATAAATATATATAAATATAATTCTTTCTTCGATTTCAAAACTACATTCATTTCATACATTTGATAAAAATGATATTTTTATCATCAAAAATATTTATTCAACACATGAATATTTTTAGCACTTCATATTCACAATAAAAATGTAGATTTTATTGTTCGATCTATATATTCAACACATGAATGATTTTGACTTCACACATACGATAAAAATATGGTTTTTATCGTTCTAGTCTCTTATTCGACACATGAATATTTTCTATAGTTGATACATATAATAAAAATGTTATTTTTATCTTTCAAACAAATTTACTCAACACATGAGCTTCATTCAACACATGAATTTCTATTCAACACATGAATTTCATTTCAACACTTGAATATTTTCTACAGTTCATATATATAATAAAAATGGGATTTTTATTGTAAAAACAATTTATTTCAAAACACGATTATTTTATATATATAAGGTAAAATGTTATTTTTGGTGTTAAAA
Source organism: Allium sativum (assembly GCA_030737875.1). NCBI lineage: Eukaryota > Viridiplantae > Streptophyta > Magnoliopsida > Asparagales > Amaryllidaceae > Allium > Allium sativum. Next base: position 969,693,405 of record CM060915.1, on the reverse strand, counting down.
CGGTTTATTTAAAACACTAGTATTTTATATAACCTATGTATATGATAAAAATGTTATTTTTATCTTTCAAAGAATTTATTCAATACAAGAACTCCATTCAACACATGAATTTATTTCAACACATGAATTTCTATTCAACACATAAATTTTATTTCAACATTCAACACATGAATTTTATTTCAACATTCAACACTTGAATTTAAATCAAACACATAAATATTTCAGAAAATTTCGGCAGCATAACAGTAGGGTAGTTAAAACCGGGACCGTCCCTAGTACGACTCCTCGCTCTACCTTAAAGCCTCGCAGCTTTTGACAATGGGGATTTTTAATATCTAGTTCGTACGCAGACGAATTTTCCCATATACTAATCCTATTGGGATTTTCAATTACAATCAATCATTTCAAACCAACCATTCATGATATTCACCAAATTTTCACATCAACCAATAATCCAAACAACATCACAACCAATATATATCGTCCATGGTATGTGGACTAGGGGAGTGTGTATATATATATATACGTATATAACTATATTTCGATTTCATTTCAATTTATTTCAACGCACATGTCATTTTTACAATGCATATATAACTTATACATCGAACATACAACTTATACAATGCTTATACATGTGGTGTACAACGCTTATATAACTCATACTTCGACTATATAATTTATACATCGTTGATTTCCATATCGTTTATAATTCAGAAATCTCACCTTGGGTTCCACTCCACCAAAAATAGCAGAAGGCTCAGAAAAATATTCGGTCTCTTCTAGAATGTAGAAGGCGTCCACACGAGTCCACTGTCTCTTGTTTCACTGAATTTCGATCACATAGCAAAAAGATATGATTTTTACATGTTTGAAACACTTAAAAGTATAATAATCAGTTCAGAATAAACAAGCCAGTACCTTTCAGTTTTGTTCAAAACTAGGTTTGGATTTTTCTTCTAATCCGTGTAGCTAGGGGCCGATCGGGTTGCATGAGGTCGAAGAGCTAGTGGAGGCGCATCTGCGCCGAAGGTGGGGCGTAGTTCGGTGGCGCCAGTGAACGGCGGCGGCGGTCTGAAGTTGGCCACTTCGGGGAGGTGATTTGCGATGATGGTGGCACGATGAGGGAAGCAGGTGGTATGGATTTGAAGAGGAGGAGGAGGGCTACAAAGTCTGGGTGGTGGCAGGGTCTAATTAGCCGTGGTGGAGGAGTTAGAGAGGAGAGAAGGCGGGAAGGGTTTATCGCCGTTGGTCGCGATATTACGGGGTGAGAGAAAATTATTTTGGGGAAAATAAAATTATAAAGAAAATTTTCTGATTGGCCGTTATTTATATAAATTTGAAAATTAGCGTTTTCTCATAAGAATTCCAATCCAAACCCAACGACTGTCGTCCCTGGCTAAATACCCGCATTCCGAACACAATGGGATATGTTTCGCTGACCCATTCGACTGTTTGAGTCAGTTTCTCTTCAAATTAAAATATAAAACATTCAATATTTAATTTGAATGTACATTTCAACTTGCCGGGGCCACATATTGATTCTAAAAATTCGCCAAAAATAAATCTAGCTATGTTTTGACGATACGGTCCCAACAAATCTAGTTTCGTCGAATTCCGAGACCGTTTGTAAAATGGCCCTTTTCTGGTCGATCCAATTTAACAAAAATCGACCAAACACATTTTCCTTTGCCACGCTCACATACTAGCTTCAAAAATTATGAAATTTGAAACCTAGCAATAATTTGACATCCCGGATTCAACAAAAGTTGTTTCGTCGAATTCTGAAGTCGTTTGTAAAATGGCTATTTTCACGGGCTATATAAACTCTATAACGACCTTTTTGAAAGTTCATTTGGCCATAACTTTTGATTCCCGCTATGAAACTTCTATTTTTCATATTCGTTAGAAAGATATTCACTAACAGATTTAAATATTTTTGGTTTCACTAAAATCCGTTTTATTTTGCACCCGGTACAGTCAGTCAAAGTTTGAATTCAAATTTTGAAACTGCCACGCCATTTCAGGCCTTGTTTATAATTAGAATTAATTATATTTATTTTCAAACGTCGATTCAAACACATTTTCCTCGTTATTATTTAAAATGATTTATTTTAACCATCTAAAATTCACTAAAATAGCCAAATTAAAAAATTTAAATTGGCTCAGATTTTCTGGGTTGTTACAGTCTTTTCAGGTATGTCCAATCTATACGCGAGCTTCCCAATCCGCACGACTATCGGAAACGGTCCAACGAATCTTGAGGCTAACTTCCCTTTGCTTAGAATCGAACAACATTCTTCAACAATGAAATCTTAACGAAAACCATACGTCGAACTCCAAATCCTTTCAATGCTTATCGGCATAACTTTCTAATGATCTTGTGATGCCTTCATTCGTTACCGAACGATCTCTATGCAATCCGAGGTCTCTTGTCATCTCTGGCCGAAATATGGACTTATGTCCAGTCTCCAACCAACATGCTAGAGAATTTCACGGTCTTCCATACAATTCCTCGTATGGTGCCATCCCGATCGATGCTCGACTGGTAGATGTTGTTATATGAAAACTCGACCAAATGTAGATGCTCTTCCCACGATCCCTCGAAGTCCAGTACAGAAGCTCTAGGGAGATCTTCCAAAACTCGATTCACTCGCTTGGTTGACCATCAGTCTGGGATGATAAGATGTACTCAAACATAGCTCGGTTCCCAAAGTCTCTTGCAAACTCTTCAAAATCCACTATTGAATAATGGATCTCGATTACTCACTATACTCTTTGGAATACCATGGAATCGATCTATTCATTTAATGTATAGCTCAACCAACTTCGATGTTGTCCTAGTCGATTTGACAGGAATAAACCTTGCGTTTTTGGTCAAACGATCTACTATGACCCAAATCCCTTCATTTCCTCCCTTGGTCTTGGGTAGTCCATCGATAAAACCTATAGATTTTTTTTTCCATTTCCATGTTGAAACTTCCAATGGTTGAAGCAATCCACTCAGCATCTTCTGTTCAGCTTTCATCAACAGACAGTTCATGCATTTGAAAATAAAATTTCCAACATCCCTCTTCATACCTTCCTAGTAATAACCTCGCTTCATGTCTTGATACATCTTATTACCACCAGGATGAATCATCAATTTTGAGTGATGACATTCCCCCAGAACCTCATCTCTCAATCCATCAATATCAGGAATAACCAGTCATCCTTTCTTCCAAATCCAACCTTCTCGATTGACCTAGAATTCCTTGTCCTTTTCTGGATCCTCTCTCGGTTCCATATTTTGGATGATATCGACAAAGTTCACATCACGCTTTTGGCTTTCGCCAATCCATTCGAGGATAGTAGGTCTAATCTATAAGCGTGCCAACATATTAGGCTCTAACTCACACCTTGGCCTAAAATCATTGATTTTCCAAGTACTTGGGTGCTTCCATTCCGAAAACATCGCCCCCAAACATGCATGTCTTCGACTTAACGCGTCTTCCACTATGTTACCCTTACCAGGAGTATAGGTGGTACCAAAATCGTATGAAGCAAAAAAATTAACCACTGTTGCTGTCGAAGATTCAAACCTTTTGGGAGAAAAGATACTTCAACGACTTGTGATCCGTAAACAATATGAATCAAACTCCCAATAAGTAATGTCTCCATATCTTTAAAGTAAACACAATCGCTGCCAACTCCAAATCATGAATCGGATAATTCCTTGCATGCGGCTTCAACTATCGAATCACATAAGCCACAACTCTATCCTTTTGCATCAACACTGCTCCAAGCCCAGTGACACATGCATCAGTATATACCACCATTTCCTCATTCCTGCTTGGAGTAGTTAAAACATGAACACTCATCAGTCTCTCTTTCACGATTCGGAAAGCTTGCTCACACTTCGCATCCCATGTGAACACTTGATTCTTCTTCGTTAATCCTATTAATGGTGCAGCTATCATTGAGAAATTCTTGATAAATCGACGATAATATCCCACCAACCCAAGGAAACTCTTCACATCCGTTACATTCTTAGGTCCATCTCGAACTTAGATTGCTGCCACCTTAGCGGGATCCACTGCCATTCTGTTTCTAGAAACAGCATGGCCTAAGAACCTCACTTTATTTGTAATGACCCAGTGGATTTTTGGCCCCGAAAATCGACACAAGTACATATAACATACTTCATGCCATCCTTCCAAACACCGAAAACACCAGAACGTTTTTAGAAAGAAGTTAGAGGGTGAGATAAGAGAAAAAGAAATATTAGAATAGAAGAAGAAGAATCAATACAACACAGAGTCTCACATCGCAGTGGAACAAAATATAATATAGAAATAAATCTTTGTTGAGAGCTTTAAATAAAACTTACAATCATCAGAGTACATTAATTCATCTGGACAGTTATAATGACCTGTCCTCATATACAACACACATCGGAATAAATATTTACACGTCTGAACTCCTCCAGCACGTTTTTCCTGAACTTCTTAGTATCCAATAATCTGGACTTGTACAACCCGGTCTAACCCGAGCATTACAAACACCGGGTCAGTCTGGCGAACCAGAGTGAGATAAACACACTAAGTTTAAGGAGAATCATCCAACTTGATTTTAAAGTTCAAAATATTTTCGAAAGAAATGGATAATCGTAAGGCCAAATCCACACATAAATACGAACGGTTTTTACTTACGATAACCCAAAATATTTTGAAATCATATACATATCATCTGATATTATAGTAGTGTCTAAATACAAATAAATAGCAATCTAGCGGAACGCTTGCATCTCACGCTCCACATATATAGTATACAATCAAAACCGTGGGCGCTTATTGGGAATTGGATTCCGACTATGACAAGGTATGGAACCACCTGCTGATAGTGTATCTCTAGAGGCGAATACACTGGGTTCAACAAGAACATCTTGCAACCTGGCCCACACATGACCGACCACTCATTTCGCTTTAGTGTATCGAATGTATATCATCAACGGTTGGGATCAACAACTGTTTCCTGTAAGGGACAGCATCGATAGATTAAAGAATCAAAAGGAATTTCTCTAGATAGGTGATTATACACCCTAATGGGAGCGACCCACATAGCCATGCTGTCTGCCCGATTTTTGTCATTTCCCGGTTGATGAGGCTTAAGTTTTGAACTTATCTTTAAAACATCTGGACAACATTTACTTTGAATGCCACATCGTCAGATCCGCAAGAAAAATCACTAATTGATATCCACAAAAATACCCTGGTCGGGAGCGACCCAACTATGGTACGTTTGAAGAAATCAATGTACGCGACCCCATTGGAAATACTCTATCAAATATTCGTCCATACAAGTTATCCAGGAACAGGTAAACCGAATGCACCCTCCTACCACATCCTAGGTATCACCCTATAGATCAGTAGCGAGTAGTCCTTGCAATCCGTAGATTCCAATCACGACAGAATCACTATCGAAATATCTCCGGCCGCTAAACTAGAGAAATTCAACAAGTGGTCCTTCCTCTCATGAAGATCAATGGTCTTCAATTGCTCCATCTTCAATAATCTTCTTCCACGTATTTGCTGGTCGGAATGGTGTTCGAATATAAATTCGATCCCGGTCTTTCCGTACCAACAAACGTACGGGTCAGATTTGATAGTCGGTGATTTAACTATCAAATAAATAATCATGAGGATGGAATGAGTTTACTAGTGCAGTATTCAGCAGTACTTGGCCTCTTTAATAAAAAACGATTAACGATAGTTAATCTTAAACTCTTTAACATTTCAATATTACAAATCTAGCTTTTCATTTCTAATTTGACGTAAGGATATTTCGAACTATTTTATTTTCATATTTAAGAAAAATTACATAATCATATTAATTCTCTATTCTACTATTGTTTTAAAACATTTACTACCTTATTATTCATTATCTATACTGGGGAAAATCAACACAACCCATCATTCGTAAATTAATGTTACGGAATCTCTTATAGTTTCCTTACTTGGATACATTAACTCCCCTTTATCCCTTTTAGAGTAAATCCATTCTCAAAACTTAACTTTTCAATTTTCTTTTACTACGGAAATACCATTTTAATTTCACATAATCTTATTTTTATTTACTTTACTTCGGAAATATCATTATATAGATGTATATACATATAAATCTCAAATCTAACTACTTCCGTTACTTGGGAAATCCCATTATACATTCTCGACTCTTTTATTTACATTGCGTTATTATTTCCCATATGGAAATAATAAATTATTCTTATCACTTTCCCATTACAACTAATATCATCCTCGGATAATCCTGAAGTTGTTCAAGTTGGGGTATTTGTTTACCTCTCAGACCTTGACCAACAACGTTCTCATCTTTAGATAGACAGAGTTGTAATTCAAACAAAACTTATATGTATTCTACTACTAATACGTCTTATTTAACTATTTACTTATAACATGTCTTATAAATCTTCTTGCTTTTTGGAAACCTTTTCTCGAGTATAACCAATTTTCTTAATCCATTGATTAAGAATTTACTTACTAAAATATCCCCTTTTCTTTTTCTTCCTTAAACAGTACATTTTATTTCTCGGATTAAAAAATCCCTTTACTCACTTCTATGCCAAATCCACTTTTAATCCTTCCCCTTGAAAATTTTATTTCACCAATTCCTACTTAATTAAGTAACGTTAATTAACACTTTAACACCTCATCTCCTTCTTATTAACTTTGCTTATATACCGCTGGTTAGATATGAACCCTTATCTCGATTTCTTAATTCAAATGTTAAATCAATATTTATTTAAACCATCGTATTTGCTTAAAATCCCCTTTTTAACAACTTTATTATAAAACTCGGATTTAAGATATAAAACCTATTCATAAATTCCTTTCACAACGTAATTAGATTTCATTTCAACTTTGATTACTTTCATAAATAATTCTCATTTAAATAGAAATCTCATAAATTATATTTAATTAAATTAATGGTTTACTTCACCGCTAACTATCTCATAATTGATTAACTTATTTATTTGCTAACTAAATAATAAATTTGTTTTTAAATCCTTATTAAAATCAAACCATTATTTATTAACCTATCTTGTTAGATAAATTCAAAACAACTGATCTAATAATCAATCTAGTTAAAATAGTTGACTTCATCAATCCAAAACACGATTACCTCGTTAACCAGTTCCAAATAATCCTTTATTTAAACTAATTAATAATATAATTAATTTTCTTTTATTTATCCCTCAAAACGATTAACCAAATCTATAACGTTAAGTTAATTTCTGCTCATTCGCTTATAAATCTGATAAATATCAGAAATTTTCTTTATAAAATCATTTATATTCAATTATAAACTCAAACAATAAATAATAAATATTTATTTCCTTTTTACAAACTTCTATTCAAAATAATAGATTTAAAAATCTATTTTTCTAGTTATAAGATAAAATTTATAACTTCGTTCCATCGATTTACCTAACGGTAAATCGATATTTATAAAATGATTAATTTATCGACCATATACTGCCAATTACTCAACCAATGGTTCGCATTGGTTTAACAAATGAATATTGAATTTCATGTCAACATTTAATAATCGAATTATCCATCTAATCAAAACAGTCAAATTGAGGATGATATGAACAGTATCTAATATATTTGGGGAATCCGATTGGATCCAACATGTTCTTCCCTGTGTCAAATATGTTATCTTCATATAATAATTCAAATAAATAATGGTCTCATAACAGTTAATACCGACAATTCAATATCAATCAATTTATTTCACACAACCATGGCAATTCAAACAATCCATTAAATTAATCACGTTTACATTATAAATGTGGCCAATAAGGTGAATTAGCTTAAGTTGCACCAGTCATTAAAATAACGGTTTGGTATATCACTGAAATTAAACAACGTTTAATTTTAGAAATTAAATCAATATATGAATAAATAAATAAATAACAAACAAGCAACAGTCATTTGCAACCATAGCACACAAAATAAAAACCCAACTCATATATATAAAATATAAGTGGGAAGAACTGAGTGAGTTTAAATCACCTTTGATTTGATTTGTCAATAAATCGTTCTGATTTAGTCAAATTAGGCAGCGTTTAATTTGAACAAAATTTTACAGCTGCTTCCATCACTGACCGGGTCCATGTTGAGGCGCTCATTGACGGGGTTCCAATACTTCCAGTTTGATCAAATTCTGATCACGTAATCATCCCATATTAAAACTTCAAGCTTGTAAAAAAACTATTTAAATTACAAAACTATAATTAATAATTTTTTTAGTCTTGGGCCTTACTATTTAATTGTCCAGCCCAGCTCGAAATTAAACCAGGCCCGCATTCCTTTGCTACACTTAAACCATCGAATCCCTCCCCTCTTCACAATTATCCGGCTCCACAAAAAGAAAACCCTCCTCTATGAAATCCAACCTCCTCCTTCGCTGCTTCCTCTAGTGCAAATCGCAAGCTTCCTCGCTTCAGTCCTCCTCTCGCCTCCCTGCTTCTGTCGCTCCACCCCCTAACTCCTCGGTCCCCTTCCACCAACTAACGTGTAACCCACAATTCCACTGAAAATCCAAAATTTTCCTAAAAATTACAGAGCTCCCTCCTACCACATCCACAACGACTTCAGAAAAACTCTAGACCGAGGCTTCCGTATGATGATTGGTCGAACCCTAGTTCTTCATTTTCGAACAACCACGTCACAAAATCCATCAAGAATATGCGGAAATGAAATGCGTGGATCTATGGACGCAGATAAGTATTTCCCATGATTTTTAATTGCTGCAATATTTCTATTTTGATTTTTAGTTGTTTCGAATTGGGTTCTGGGATTTGATGAAACACTCTGCGTGATGCGTATTTATAGTGTATTTGATTTTAGAAGAGATGAATGTCCATCAGTGGCTAAATCATAGGTAGTTCAACTACTTTAGCTTAGAACATATGCGTTCTTCCCCTTTCCAGGTTGTGTTTGTACTGATGACGGAATTGTTGATGGATCAGTGATGGTTTAGCAGAAGATTTGATTGAACTGTGTATTTCATTTTAGTACAGCTGACGACAATATTGATCGAACTGTCAATAAATTGTTTATTAAATCAGAGAATTGAAACTATAGATTGAAGATTCTATGTTTGGATTTTTAACTGTATAGAAACAGTGAATTTTGTACATGAATTGTACTGTATATATATGCATACGCATTAGCTGTTTGTATAAATTAGTTGTTCATGATTTTTTTTCCTTAGCTGTTTTGCATAAATTTTAGCTGTACCTATTTCTTATGTGACTTTTCTAGCTATGATCGACTGTGGTGATGATGACTCTTGATGGATGCGTGATGCTGTGAGAGGATTTTGTGTTGTATTCTCATGTGCTGTTTCTGCACAGATATGTACCAAAATAGAGCTGTTCCTATATATATTAGGCAAGGCTATGAATTTTTTTATTTGTATTGTCAATTCATCTATTGAATTGTTTATTTTCAGTTGAAGATTCTGAACTGTGAAATGTATCCTATGTCAAGTATGGCAGACAATTCTCGTATGGATTTGTACATAAGATTTGACTGCATATAAATATTTGTCTTGTACGTTTGTCTGTATGTAAAGATCTGGGTTCTCATGTTTATGTTTTGTATTTTCTTATTGGAAAATTTTCAGCTTCATATATATATGAATATATCCTTAGCTGTGCTAGTGAAGAGAGGCTATTTTGAATTGTCATTTCAAATGAGGGTTTTGAAATTTGTATTTTAGCTCCGAGGCTACTGAGTTGTAATATCAAATGTGTAGCTTTGATTTTCATATATATATATATATATATATATATATATGCAAGTTTTCTTTATGTGTTTTCTCTTGAATTCAACTGTGTATTTGCTAGTATAAATATATACCTAAATTTGTTTCCCTTAACTGCTCATTGTCTGCAAATTTGGGTTTGACTGTTTCGTACAGAAAAGAACATGGCATGATGTACCAAAAATGAACATTTTTTTTGTGTCCCCTTTGGTTTTGCATTCGTACAGACCATAATATATATTGTTTTCTTTGTCTTGACCACTTCCAACTTTTCATATGTACATTCCAGTTCCATAAAATTGGAGCAAGCTTTATTTGTTGGCAAGTATGATGAAATTATGTATTCGAGTTTCATGTTTTATTCCTATTCCAGTTAGTTTGCATTTGAAATTTTGGTTATGGTTTCTATATTTTTAGTTGCTCATTTCCTTGCGATAGTTGCGATTATTAGCCTTATTATTGAAATTGTGATTTTAAGGAAATAGCTCTTGTATAAATTTTAATCGTGTATATATACTTAGCTTGTTCATAACGACTATTTTAAAGCTTACAAAATATCTGTATAATATAATTGAAATTCAAACAGTTGAATTAAATAATAACTACCTGATGTTATCGAGTAAATTCAAATGGAATACCGTATAACTACAAATAAGACTAAGATTGATTTTCAAATTCGACATTCAAAAATTTGGTTAAGCAATATCAAAAATATATATAATCCTTATTTAATTTATTAAATAAACGTTATTGTTTATAAACGATTTCCATAACGACTATTTTAAATTTGAATTAGACATAACTAACATTCTATAGCACGAAATCTAGATTTTTCTCTTCCATTAGAAAGATATAATCAAAAGGATTCAAATGTTTCTTGTTTCATAGAAATCCGACTTATATCGGATCATGTATATTCAACTGAAATTCAAATTGAAAATTACGAACTGCAGCGTCGTTTTCAGGCTCGTTTTATATATATTATAAATTATATATAATCAAATTTTATAAAATTAATTCGATATAAAATCCATTATATCTCCAATATAATATATCAACAGATTTAAATATTCCAATTTAAATGGCTAAAAAATCTGGGACGTTACATTCTTCACCCCTTAAAAGAATTTCGTCCCCGAAATTGCAAAGTAAGAAAAATACTCTATCCCAAATGTTTTTCAAATAATTAATTTTGAACTATCATCAAAACAAATTCAAAGTTTTTAAAATTTTCAAATTTTTTGCCGGAACCTCCTCTACTTGATTGGTACCACTACAATTGCCACTCCAGGCCTCAACTTCACCAAAAGAAAATCAGAATCCAAATGACTACCCAACCCAGAGGTATAAAATCAATCACCAACCAATATATTAAGGTTTACCTCTTATCGGCCAACTCAATTCCAATTTCGAAGCAAATCAACTAACTGCTCTTCGTCTGTACTTCCAATTTGTGTAACAAATCAATTTCCATACCCTTTTGGAATTTGCACCCATCTCAATTTTCAACGCAAATAACAAATATAGGTTTAAATAATTCTATTCCTCCTTCACTATACTGGAATCTAGTTTCGATCCATTCAACTCCTTAATAACTCGTTATTGGATTTAATTTAACCAATTATCAGCCAATACATCAACCAATACACAGTCAATTTATATAACATTTACTGGCCCGTATTCATTTTGGTTTAACATACATTAATATCAGTCGATTAATATTCGAACGATTCCCATTTGTATTCCACTTGGCTTCTAACTCCCAAATTTATTTATCTCAATTTCATTTCTCAAATTTATTCTACTTAACCAGTTTGAGTTTCAAACTTATATTCAATTAACTATTTAAATTTTCTAATATATTCACCTCCATTTTAGAGTCAAATTCGGATTTTATTCATAAATCATCCAATCTTCTTTCTAATTTTATATGTGAAATATTATGGTTGTATTAAACCATTCCAAATTTTAAATCCAATTTGAATCCTATTCAAATCAAACAAACAGCTCAATATCCTAATAATTTTATAAAATTATTTATTTTCTATATAAAAATATAATTTGGCCAAAATTATTCCATTTGACCATCTTTACAAAACGATATTATGTTAATTGCCAATTCAAAATTGAATCGAACAAATAACACAATATAAAACATTTTTATAGAAAATTCACAAATACGCGCTCTCATATATACACACTCAAACTCAATCTAGAGTATTACTTACTCCATCTCTATCGAGTCATGCCACAGAGCCAAGGTTATTACTAAACCAGTAGCTCTTATACCACTGTAACGACCCAGTGGATTTTCGGCCCCGAAAATCGAGACAAGTACATATAACGTACTTCATGCCAACCTTCCAAACACCGAAAATACCGGAACCTTTTTAGAAAGAAGTTAGAGGGTGAGATAAGAGAGAAAGAAATATTAGAATAGAAGAAGAAGAATCAACACAACACAGAGTCTCACATCGCAGCGGAACAAAATATAATATAGGAATAAATCTTTATTGAGAGATTTGAATAAAACTTACAATCATCAGAATACATTAACTCATATGGACAGTTATAATGCCTGTCCTCATATACAACACACATCAGAACAAATATTGACACGTCTGAACTCCTCCAACACGTTTTTCCTAAACTTTGTAGTATCCAATAACCTGGACCTGTACAACCCGGTCTAACCCGAGCATTACAAACACCAAGGTCAGTCTGGTGAACCAGAGTTAGATAAACACACTAAGTTTAAGGAGAATCATCCAACTTGATTTTAAAGTTCAAAATCTTTTCGAAAGAAAAGGATAATCGTAAGACCAAATCCATACATAAATACAGACGGTTTTTACCTTACGATAACCCAAAACATTTTGAAATTATATATATATATATATCATCTGATATTATAGTAGTGTCTAAATACAAATAAATAGAAATCTAGCGGAACGCTTGCATCTCACACTCCACATATGTAGTATACAATCAAAATCGCGGGCGCTTATTGGGAATTGGATTCCGACCATGACAAGGTATGGAACCACCTGCCGATAGTGTATCTCTAGAGGCGAATACACTGGGTTCAACAAGAACATCTTGCAACCCGGCCCATACATGACCGACCACTCATTTCGCTTGGGTGTATCGAATGTACATCATCAATGGTTCGGATCAGCAACTGTCTCCCGAAAGGGACAACATCAATAGATTAAAGAAGCAAAAGGAATTTCTCTAGATAGGTGATTATACACCCTAATGGGAGAGACCCACATAGCTATGCTGCCGGCCCGATTTTTGTTATTTCCCGGTTGATGAGGCTTGAGGTTTGAATTTATCTTTAGAACATCTGGCCAACGTTTACTTTGAATGCCACATCGTCAGATCCGCTAGAATAATCACTAATTGATATCCACAAAAATACCCTGGTCGGGAGTGACCCAACTACGGTACGTTTGAAGAAATCAATGTACGCAACCCCTTTGGAAATACTCTGTCAAACATTCGTGCATACAAGTTATCCAGGAATAGTATAAACCGAAGGCACCCTCCTAACACATACTAGGTATCACCCTATAGATCAGTAACGAGTAGACCTTGCAATTCGTAGATTCCAATCACAATACAATCACTGCCGAAATATCTCCGGCCGCTAAACTAGAGAAATTCAACAAGTGGTCCTTCCGCTCATGAAGATCAACGGTCTTCAATTGCTCCATCTTCAATAATCTTCTTTCGTGTATTCACTAGTCGGAATGGTTTTCGAATATAAATTCGACCCCGATCTTTCTGTACCAACAAACGTACGGGTCAGATTAGATAGTCAGTGATTTAACTATCAAATAAATAATCATGAGGATGGAATGAGTTTACTAGTTCAGTATTCAGCAGTAGTTGGCCTCTTTAATTAAAAATGATTAATGATAGTTACTCTTAAACTCTTTAACATTTCATTATTACAAATATAGCTTTTCATTTCTAATTTGACGTAAGGTTATTTCTAACTATTTTATTTACATATTTAAGAAATATTCTATAATCATATCAATTCTCTATTCTACTATTGTTTTAAACCATTTACTACCTTATTATTCATTATCTATACTGGGGAAAATCAACACAAACCATCATTCGTAAATTAATGTTACAGAATCTCTTTTGGTTTCCTTACTTGAATACATTAACTCCCCTTTATCCCTTTTAGAGTAAATCGATTCTCAAAACTTAACTTTTCAATTTCCTTCTACTATGGAAATACCATTTTAATTTCACATAATCTTTTTTTTATTTCCTTTACTTCGGAAATATCATTATATAGATGTATATACATATAAATCTCAAATCTTCCTACTTCCGTTACTTGGGAAATCCCATTATACATTCTCGACTCTTTTATTTACATTGCGTTATTATTTCCCATATGGAAATAATAAATTATTCTTATCACTTTCCCATTACAACTAATATCATCCACGAATAATCCTGAAGTTGTTTAAGTTGGGGCATTTATTTACCTCTCAGACCTTGACCAACAACGTTCTCATCTTTAGATAGACAGAGTTGTAATTCAAACAAAACTGATATTTATTCTACTACCAATACGTCTTATTTAACTATTTACTTATAACATGTCTTATAAAACTTCTTGCTTTTTGGAAAACTTTTCTCGAGTATAACCATTTTTCTTAATCCATTGATTAAGAATTTACTTACTAAAGTATCCTTTTTCTTTTTCTTCTTTAAACAGTACATTTTATTTCTCGGATTTAAAAATCCTTTTACTCACTTCTATACCAAATCCACTTTTAATCCTTCCCCTTAAAAATCTTATTTCACCAATTCCTACTTAATTAAGTAACGTTAATTAACACTTTAACACCTCATCTCCTTCTTATAAACCTTGCTTATATACCGCTGGTTAAATATGAACCCTTATCTCGATTTCTTAATTTAGATGTTAACTCAACATTTATTTAAACTATCATATTTGCTTGAAAATCCCCTTTTTAACATTTTTTTTTTATAAAACTCAGGTTTTAGATATAAAACCTATTCATAAATTCCTTTCACAACGTAATTAGATTTCATTTCAACTTGATTACTTTCATAAATAATTCTCATTTAAATAGAAATGTCATAAATTATTTTTAATTAAAGTAATGATTCACTTCACCGCTAACTATCTCATAATTGATTAACTTATTTATTTGCTAACTAAATAAATTTCTTTTTAAATCCTTATTAAAATTTAACCATTATTCATTAACCTATCTTGTTAGATAAATTCAAAACAACTGATCTAATAATCAATCTAGTTAAAATAGTTGACTTCGTCAATCCAAAACACGATTACCTCATTAACCATTTCCAAATAATCCTTTATTTAAATTAATTAATAATATAATTAATTTAAATAATTTTCTTTTATTTATCCCTCAAAACGATTATTCAAATCTATAATGTTAAGTTAATTTCTGCTCATTGGCTTATAAATCTGATAAATATCAGAAATTTTCCTTATAAAATCATTTAAAATCAATTATAAACTCAATCAATAAATAATAAATATTTATTTCCTTTTTACAAACTTCTATTCAAAATAATAGGTTTAAAAATCTATTTTTCCAGTTATAAAATAAATTTTATAACTTCATTCCGTCGATTTACCTGACGGTAAATCGATATTTATAAAACGATTAATTTATCGACCATATACTGCCAATTACTCAACCATTGGTACGCACTGGTTTAACAAACGAATATTGAATTTCATGTCAACATTGAATAATCGAATTATCCATCTAATCAAAACAGTCAAATTGAGTATGATATGAACAGTACCTAATATATTTGGGGAATCCGATTGGATCCAACCTATTCTTCCCTGTGTCAAATATGTTATCATCATATAATAATTCAAATAAATAATGGTCTCATAATAGTCAATACCAACAATTCAATATCAATCAATTTATTTCACACAGCCATGGCAATTCAAACAATCAATTTTCCACACGGGCAGTCGAGTAGCTTTCTGCGGATATTTACCTCTTGAGCAGGATTCTGGATCGAAGCCTAAAGCTATGTCCAGAGCATAGAAAGTCTTCCGCTGTGAATTGTATTAATTTATTGTAATAAGTCTTCCGCTGTAATTTCTTTATTGATGTACTCTGATATTCTGTACACTGATGTAACATTATTATGATGTTTATAAAGGTCTGATGTTATTTGTTCTAATGTGTTGTACGCCTAACGTATGCGGGTTTTGAACGATTTTGATCGATCTAGCGATCGATTAAGGTCGGGAAAAATGCGTATCGTTACAGCATTCTTTTGACAAAAATGTTTCATTTTTGTTTTATAATTCTAATTTGATAAATGTTCATTTTTGTTCAACTAAACTATTTTGACAAAAAGGAATGGTATTAGAGCCAGGTTTCGATCCTGGGACCTATGGGTTATGGGCCCACCATGCTTCCGCTGCGCTATTTTAAACTCCTATTATAATTAAAATAAATATATTCGTTCTAACTTTGATTTAAATAAATTTTTGAACGTTATTATATAGAATAAATCATTTTAAACATTTAAAATCCATTAAAATTTCTAAAATAGAAATTTTAAATTGGCCCCAAAATTCCGGGTTGTCACAATAATTTTATTAGTTGGTATCGGAGCTTTGGTTAACTCAAATCTTTAGGGTACAACTCGTTAGAACTGAACAAAAGACTCATCAGAGATTGGATTAGCAATATCCAATAAGAATACTCATTAGAGATAGGATTAGCAGTATCCTAGAATGAGAAAACTCATTAGAGATAGGGTTAATAATGCTCTAGAATGAATTCAGAGTAAAAAGCTTATAATTAATATATTTGTAATTATATATATAATTCGATCTCTGAAAATATGATTTTTAAATATATAAAAGTTATATATTTGAAAGTTAACTAACTAATAAAATTATTGTAACAACCCGGAATTTTCGGGACAATTTTAAAATTTCTATTTTAGAAATTTTAATGGATTTTAAATATTTAAAATGATTTATTTTATATAATAACGATCAAAAATTTATTTAAATCGAAGTTAGAACGAATATATTTATTTTTAGTTATAATAGGAGTTTAAAATAGCGCAGCGGAAGCATGGTGAGCCCATAACCCACAGGTCCCAGGATCGAAACCTGGCTCTGATACCAGCTGTAACGATACGCATTTTGCCCGACCTTAATCAATCGCTAGATCGATCAAAATCGTTCAAAACCCGCATACCTTAACTTTAGGCGTACAACACAATAGAAAAAATAACAACATACCTTTATAAACATCATAATAACGTTACATCAGAGTACGGAATATCAGAGTACATCAATAACGAAATTACAGCGGAAGACTTATTACAATAAATTATAATCAAACACCAAACTTGCATATAATAAAACACCAAACTTGCATAACATGTCATATATGAACTTGCATATAATCAAACACCAAACTTGCATAACATGTCATATATGAACTTGCATAACATGGTGTCATAATGGATCAATGTTTATCATAGTGATTTGCATAACTAGCATCATGAACATATAGCATAAGACTTGCATAACTAGCATCATGAACATATAGCATAAAACTTGCATAACTAGCATCATGAACACATAGCATATGATAACATAACTTGCATTGATCCACATACATAACCATAACCTCATTATATCCTATCATAATTAGTTTAGCAATTGCTTGCTAAAGGCATAGAAACTCACAACTTGTTGATTAGCACTCCTATGAAGAAGATTTAGTTGCTAGAGTTGATTAGAAGTTGATTTGAGAAGCTATCTTCCTCTTTAATTTGTTGGTGGCTCCTTCTAGTTGCAATTAGACAGCATGATGACATTGTATCCAATTTTAGTATGAATTAGGGTAGTCTTAGGGTGTATTTATAGATTAGTTAAGTGTTTTAGGCCATAGGATTAACCCGAGGATAGTTTAGAGCCATCAGATCTCGTCACAAGCCACCAAACACAGCCCAAACCTGACCAATCTCACTCAAATGGTGCACCAGGCAAAACTGCCCGGCCACCTGTGTCGACTCCCAAGTTGACAGGGCAGTCGACTTGGGTCTAGCTGTGTCGACTCCCAAGTCAACTCCCCAGTCAACTTGGGGCGGCTGGCGGGAATTTTCCCGCCTAGCTCCATTTCTGCATTTGAAATCTGTTATTCAAAATTTGAATTTTCTGAAAACTTCTTCGGGCCTTAACTGGGTCATACGGACTCCGTTTTTCGAAAACTCAGACTCTATTTCGCGTATTTTTCCGAGACGAACGCAATGGAATAGCCCGTTTCCCCTGATTCAGATCTTAAAATTTAATTATGCCCTGATTTATATTATAACAAGTTATTCAACATACGGGGTGTTACATTCTCCCCTACTTAAAGGATTTCATCCCCGAAATCTCTAAGTCAAGAAGAATGTATCCTACCAACCAAACAACCATCTACTCAACCATCAAACACTGGCATCCATTGTCATTAAAGTTTCTAATGCTGTATGAACATATGCAAAAAGTGTGTGTATATGTTCCCTGTCTAATGCAAAATCAGGCGGTCTACTGATTCAGTTGACCTCCTTAATGCAAACCATGATAGTGCCAGGCATCCAATATGTATGCGAAAGAACCTGTAACAACCCGTATTTTTAATAACATGTTATAATGTAAATCAAGGCAGAATTAAATTGTAAAATCTGAATCAAGGGAAACGGGTTGTGCCATTGCGTTCGTCTCGGAAAAATACGCGAAATAGAGTCCGAGTTTTCGAAAAACGGAGTCCGTATGACCAAGTTATGGCCCAATGAAGTCTTCAGAAAATTCTAAGCCCGAAAACAGTTCAAATTCGAATTCAGATTCGAATTACAACCAGGGCAGAATGGGCGGGAATTTTCCCGCCCCAGGCAGGGTCGACACCAGTGTCGACCCCCCCAATGGGTCGACACCCATGTCGACCCAGGGGTCGACACCCATGTCGACCCAGGGGTCGACACCCATGTCGACCCAGGGGTCGACCCCCCCTGTCAGACCAATTTTTCTGGTGCACCATTTTGATAGGTTGGGTCTTGTTCTGGAAGTTTTTGACGGGAGTTGATGGCTCAGATTCGATTTAGGGTTAATCCTATGGTCTAAACTACCCCTAATCTCTATAAAAAGACCCCTAGACCTAGCCTAAACCCTCATTAATCATTCCTACAACTAAATGCTGCCCAAATGTTCACTAATCATGGCCTCCACCTTCTTCATGAGAGCATGAGTGTCTCAAATCAATCTATGTCATAAAGGAGCCATCTTTCTTAAGTAAAAGAGCCATCTTTCTTTGTCTTTGGGGTTATTCCTTCTTGTTCTCAAGTCTTGAAGTGGAGTTTATTGTCTTTGGTTGCGGATTTGCTAGTGTGACTTCGTCTCAATCTTATTTTATATTAATTCTAGTCTTCATAGCATTGTAAGCCCTATACTACTCTTAGATTCTTACTATGAAGTTAAATATGACATGTTGCAAGTTGAGTTTGGGCCTAAGTATGATATGTGCTTTGATCCTATCATGTTTTGCATAAGTTTATTCTATGCATGTTTGTAAAGCTATCACCTTGACCTTGTGGGCTAAAAGCTATAAGCTTTATGTTGAAACGTTGCATTATGCAACATGAGAACCCTCATAACCTTTATGGTAACTTGCATATAATGTTATATGCGAACTTCTAGCCACCATCCTATGTCATTTATGATCATGTTTCACCTATTTGCTTAAGTTGGTATTATGCATGTTTTGAGGCCCATGATGTAATATGCAAGCTTATGAACATATTTATGCCTCATATGCCACCATGTTTAACTTGTGGCCAACCTTATCACCTTATGCCCTTTTTGTCATGTTTTGCCAAGTTCACTCTTTTGATCTATGTTATGTTATGCGAAGCGTACATGCGAAGGGAATGCGTTGGGTTTGGGTAGTATTAATGACATGAAACATGATTTTAAAATATGACATGAACATTGACTTGTGATTACGTTTGTAAACATGAATTTGGACATGACTTCTAGAAAACATGAGAATGTCCAACTCGAGGTTGGGTTGAGTTTGTAGCATAAATCTACCCGGAACCGACCGGCTTAACTAGTGGCTACAAACAATAAGACCCAATGTGAGTAGTTGGTCATGTTGTGCTTAAACCCGAGGTTAGACTAGGTTGTGGTGTAAAGCTACCCGGACCCGCCCGGCTTAACTAGTAACCACAACAAGGTCTAATGTGAGAGGTTGGGTGCATTAAATTAATTAATGCCACATGATAGGGTTAAGTCATGGACTACTTGAATATACTTAACCAATTAAACATGATGGATTGGTAGGGTTAAGTCATGGACTACTTGAATATACTTAACCAATTAAACCCGATGTATTGATAGGGTTAAGTCATGAACTGCTTGAATACACTTAACCAACTCAATACATGGTTAGGATAGGGTTAACCACACTTAACCCACTTGAAATCCTAGTTACGTGGTCCTTTTAGCAGTAACCAACTTGGAAGTATCATGGGTACCCTGGACTAGGCTAGGGTGGGGCACGATTACTGAACTGATTGTAAGAGGCCAAAAGAGACGACTGAAGGGTGCACCGGTTGTTAAGGCGGACCATGGTCGTGCACATTAAGTCCGGAGTTGATCATGGGCACCAGTAGGTTTAGACTGTGCGTGCTTGAATTGTGTCTGTGGTTTACACCTTAGGGCTGGATACACCCTGGGGTGGACCTAGCACAGTTAACTACATTCCACGATTAAGCCGTATGACACCGATACACGACGAGTTTGGCTTATAGGGAGCCGATCGACTAGACCGAGTAGTTGGACCTCGATTTAGGTCATCTCATGATGTGGGCCAGCTTTGGGCCAAGGGATCATTTCTTGTTTATACTTGACATGGATTGGAATACTAGTACACACCTGGTGCAACTTAACCTTGTATATGCGATGCCACACTTGATCTATCTTGTTAACTTTTCACCATGCCAGTTATCACCCTATATCTCATCTCTGTTTTGCATGTTCAGTTAACTTTATTAGTTTTTATACTAATAGTAGATAGGACTTACCAGTCTTTTTGACTGACCCGTTTTCTTTCGCCTCTTTTCTTCCGTTCCCCCCCCCCTCAGGTTTACACGGTGGGAACTCTGGTACCTAGCTTGGATCTTTAGCTGCTTTTCTGGATAGCTCATGTACGGTTTGGACTTGAGCATGCTATGGCTTTATGCTACTTTGGGGATAGTTACTTTATGTTTCTTTTTATGTTTTCGTCTTATGTTCTAGACTTTGTTTTATGGGAAAATAATGACCAAGTACTTTGATGTAACTTGACTATGGTTTTGAAATGCTAGTTTTATCCGCTGCTTTACTACTCTGTTTTACTTATATGTTCTGTCTTGTGATATCTGCATGCATGTTTACCTCGTTTAACGCCCCTCCAATGCCAGTGCCCTTGCAAGAGTGGCATTGGCGGAGGTGGGGTGTTACATTTGGTATCGGAGCATAAGGTTTACAAGATTGGGCAAAAGTTTTCAAGAAAAGTTTTAAAACTTACTTTTTGAAAAACTATTTTAAAAACCAATTAAGTATTTTCCAAGAAAAGTCTAGTAATTTTAAGGCTATTCCCCAAAAGCCATTAGCACTATCCTTCGTTTCCTCGTTCTGAATCTATCTTTTTCTTTTTCAGTATGACCGATCTTAACCTTCCCGAGGGAGTAACCTTTCCCGGATGGTTCCGGAGGTACTTGGAAGCTAGGGCCAACGATGCGGGCCCAGCAAATACCCCCACCGTAACTGAGGTTCCTCCTCCTCCTCCTCAGCATCCACAAGCAGATTTCGCAAAGGTTTGCAAAGACTTTAAGGCGATGGGTGGCAAGAATTTTATTGGGACAGAGACATTTGTGGAGGCAAGAAATTGGTTGAAAGAAACTGAAGATCTCTTCGCCATCTTTGATATGGAAGACCATAGAAAAGTTCAGTTGGCAGCGTGGCTATTGAAAGAAGAAGCTGCTTATTGGACCAATGCTACTAGGCCTATAGAGACTTGGGCCGACTTTAGGACAAGATTTGGGCTTAAGTTTCTATGATCAGCTGAGGCGAATCTGCAATTGGAGAAGTTTATATCTTTGAAGCAAGGGGACATGACAGTGAGGGAATATGTGAATAAGTTTAACCAGCTCGCTCGATTCGGTTTGGACATGGTTAATACTCCCCAGAAGAAGGCTTTACGCTTTGCACGAGGGTTGAATGAGCCATTACAAGGTTTAGCCCTATCTCATATACCCATGGGGGCCACTTTTGAAGGCCTAGTGGACATGGCATTGCTTCAAGGAGACGATAAGAATGGCAAGAAAGAAGTCAAGCCTAATGAGACTCAAGCCAAGAAGACAGACTCCAAGTGGGGAGGAAATCAGAGCAATCAGAACAACAAGAACAACAAGGGCAACAAGGCCAAGGCAAAGGACCCAAGAAAATGCAACTTCTGTGGGATTGTTGGGCACATAGCCAAGGATTGTAGAAAGAAGAAGAGGAAGTTGGGCGAATGCTTTCACTGTGGAGAGCCTGGACATCTTAGCAAGGATTGCCCCAAGAATCAAGGACAAGGGCAGAATCAGCGTGCAGGACCTTCTGGAGGGCAAGTGCATGCCCTCAACACTGCTCCAGTTCAGGACCGAGGTAGTATTTCTGTAGAAAGCCTTGTTTATATTTCTGATTATCCTGTTCGCACCTTATTTGATTCTGGCGCATCGCATAGTTTTGTTTCTTCTGACATTGTTGAAAGTTTGCACCTAAGTACTAGTCTAGTTGAGGATCCCGTTAGTGTTTCAAATCCAATTGGGGGTTCCACCCATCTATCTATGATTTGTGTGGATTTGAAGATTTCTATCTTGACCGTGGAATTCACGTGTAATGCTTATTTTCACGGTTCACGGGATACGGGTTGATTTTGGGCATGGATTGGTTGTCCAGTTATGGAGCCATCCTCGTTTGTGAGCAGAGGGTGGTGAGGCTCATGACTCGCCTCGGTAATACCCTAGAAATTTCTTGTAACCCTAGAGGTCCCGTCATGTTATGTTATCTTGAATCTCTTAACTCGTCCATCGATGATCTGCAATCTGTAAGGGTGGTCCGAGACTATCCTGATGTCTTTGAAGAAGTTAAGGGGTTACCCCCTAAACGAGAGATATATTTCCGCATTTATCTAGTCGATAATGCTAAGCCAGTATCATTGCCCGTTAGGCACATGGCCCCACGAGAAAGAAGAGAGCTCAGTAAGCAAATCAAGGAGCTGCTTGAGAAATTTTTTATTAGGCGAAGCATTTCTGAATGGGGTGCTCCGGTGGTATTCGCTACTAAGGCGGATGGTTCGCTTCCTCTATGTGTTGATTATCGAGAGTTGAACAAGCTGACAAAGAAGAATAGGCACCCGTTACCAAGGATTGACGACCTCTTTGACCAGCTTGTTGGTGCTTCTGTTTTCTCTCAGCTCGATCTAGCCACCGGATTCCATTAGCTTAGAGTGGCCGAGGATAGTATTGATAAGACTGCGTTTAGGACTCCAGATGGATTCTTTGAATGGCTTGTCATGCCATTCGGTTTGACTAATGCACCCGCCTACTTCGTA
Organism: Allium sativum; assembly: GCA_030737875.1. Classification (NCBI taxonomy): domain Eukaryota; kingdom Viridiplantae; phylum Streptophyta; class Magnoliopsida; order Asparagales; family Amaryllidaceae; genus Allium; species Allium sativum. The sequence goes on along the minus strand of CM060915.1, from coordinate 969,669,868 downwards.
GACTTGATGAGTAGGGTGTTCAGGGAGTTCCTTAACAAGTTTGTTGTGGTCTTCGTGGATGATATTCTGATCTTCTCAAAGGATGAGGAAGAGCATGCTAGGCATCTCAAGGAAGTGATGGATACGCTTAGAGCGCATCAGTTGAAAGCCAAGTTCTCCAAATGTCATTTTTGGAGAAGGGAAGTTTGATTTCTTGGACATATAGTTTCTAAGCAAGGCATAGCTGTGGATCCCGCGAAAGTGGTTGCGGTTCAAGACTGGAAGACTCCTAGGAATGCAACCGAAGTAAGATGCTTTCTCGGTCTGGCGGGCTACTATAGGAAGTTCATCAGGGACTTCGCTAAGATTTCAGCCTCTCTTACTAGATTGACGAAGAAGAACATAGACTTTGCATGGGACTTAGAATGCGAGCTTGCTTTTCAAAGGCTCAAGAGGGCCCTTACCACAGCTCCAGTTTTGGCATTACCTGATGGCGGTAAGATGTTTACCGTGTACACCGATGCATGTGGCACGGGGTTAGGTGCTGTTCTGATGCAGGAAGGAAGAGTGATATGTTATGGGGGTAGGCAACTTAAAGTTCATGAGAAGAACTATCCCACTCATGATTTGGAGTTGGCGGCGATCGTCTTTGCACTCAAATCCTGGCGCCACTATCTTCTAGGCGAAAGGTTTGAGTTGTATACTGATCAAAAGTCACTCAAGTACCTCTTCTCGCAGAAAGATCTGAATCTAAGGCAGCAAAGGTGGATGGAATTCTTGGCATCATATGACTTCGAGATAGCTTACACCCCTGGCAAGGGTAATGTTGTGGCAGATGCACTAAGCAGAAGGAGGTTGACCTTGAGTCCCTTGTTTATTGAGATGAAGAACTTAGAGTTCCTGGCAACCTTTGATTTCTCGACGGCTGTTGAGTCGATGACGGGTTCATTAGCATCCCTTGATCTTAGACCCACACTTCTTGATCAATTAGGGACTTCACAGAAGGAAGACCCGCGGATAGTTGAGATCATGGGCAAGTTGATTCGTGGTGAGACGTCTAGTCACCTTGCTAGATATACTATTGATGACAAGGGTTGGCTAAGGCGTGACGGAAGGCTATGCGTTCCACAAGTAGGAGACTTGGTGCATAAAGTTCTCGAAGAAGCACATCACTCGAAGATGACTATACATCTTGGAGGAGATAAGATGTATAGAGATATGAAGCGCATTTTCTTTTGGGCCGGAATGAAGAAAGATGTGGCAGAGTATGTTTCAAAATGCATGGTGTGCCAACAAGTGAAAGCCGAGTCAAAGAAACCAGGTGGGCTATTACATCCATTGGAGGTCCCGCAATGGAAGTGGGAGAGTATTTCTATGGATTTTGTGGATGGATTGCCTAGGTCAAGGAAAGGGAACACGAGCATATAGGTCATAGTTGACAGACTTACGAAGAGTGCTCATTTCATTCCACTAAAGAGCAAGAGGACCGCATCATGGCTAGCATCTATTTATGTTCGAGAGATAGTGCGGTTGCATGGAGTTCCTTCTAGCATAGTTAGCGATCGTGACCCAATTTTTACTAGCCAGTTCTGGAATAGTTTACAAGAAGCGATGGGTACGCGATTGAATCTGAGTACAGCTTATCACCCTCAGACGGATGGCCAAACAGAAAGGGCGAATAGAGTGCTAGAAGATCTTTTGAGGCTTTGTGTTCTTGACTTTGGTGGTACTTGGGAAGACCACCTTCCTCTTGTAGAGTTTGCTTATAATAATAGCTATCAAGCCAGCATAGGGATGGCACCATTTGAAGCTTTGTATGGAAGGCCGTGTAGGTCACCATCTTGTTGGTGGGAGACAACAGACAGGCTTATACTTAGGCCCGATATGATACGGGACACATCCGAGAAAGTTGAATTGGTGAGAAGACGGATGAAAGCGGCCCAAGACAGACAGAAATCCTATGCTGACAAGCGAAGGACAGATTTGGAATTCGAAGTGGGAGACATGGTTTTCGTCAAGGTTTCTCCTTTACGTAATGTGGTTCGTTTTGGAGCAATTGGGAAGCTGGCACCAAGGTTCGTAGGACCCTTCCCTATCATAGAGAGAGTTGGAAAGATGGCCTATAAGGTGGAATTGCCCGAGAAGCTAGCCGGAGTGCATAATGTCTTTCATGTCTCTCATCTCCGAAAGTGCCTACATGAGTCCGCTGAGGTGGTTGAACCAAGCATTCTTGAAGACGTGGAGGTAGAAAAAGAGGCAACCTTGAGGAGAGCTCTGATTCGTATCTTGGGAACAGAGATCAAGAAGCTAAGGAATCAAGAAGTCAAATTGGTGAAAGTTCAGTGGAGTGAAGCCGATGAAGATGCAACTTGGGAAACCGAGGAGAAGATGCGTGGGCTTTATCCATTCCTTTTTGAGGGTACATTCTTAATCTCCTTTCCTAATTAGCATATCTTTCTTTTTGCTATCCGTGTTTATCCTGTTTATCTTGTTATCTCGTTAACCTTGTCATGAGAACCTTAGGTAGAAACCCTTTGGATGAAACATGTATTTGAAACATGTTATGCTTGATGGTTGCAAGTGGTTGCAAGTGTTTGCAAGTGGATACTCGTGGATGCATGATACACATTAGGCACTAAGATCGGCTCACACACTTTCATGTTGCATATGCATGAGTGTTTATGCTTATTCATGGATGAAACTTGTTGTGCTATCACGTGGATGTTGCATATGAATGAATGTTATGTGCACTCATGTAGAGATTATAAATTATGTTAGGAATTTGCATACATATGGACTCATCTCACTAACATACTTTGCATTAAGGAGGTTTACTGAATCATTAACCGCCTGATTTTTGCATTAGATAAGTACATATACACACACCTTTGGCATATGTTCGTACAACATTTAGAATCTTTTTAAGGACAATGGTTACTTGTGGATGATGTTTTGAGTAGATGGATGATGGATGGTAGGATACGTTCTTCCTAACTTGGAGATTTCGGGGACGAAATCTTTTAAGGAGAGGAGAATGTAACAACCCGTATTTTTAATAACATGTTATAATGTAAATCAAGGCAGAATTAAATTGTAAAATCTAAATCAAGGGAAACGGGCTGTGCCATTGCGTTCGTCTCGGAAAAATACGCGAAATAGAGTCCGAGTTTTTGAAAAACGGAGTCCGTATGACCAAGTTATGGCCCAATGAAGTCTTCAGAAAATTCTAAGCCCGAAAACAGTTCAAATTCGAATTCAGATTCGAATTACAACCAGGGCAGAATGGGCGGGAATTTTCCCGCCCCAGGCAGGGTCGACACAGGGGTCGACACCAGTGTCGACCCCCCCAATGGGTCGACACCCATGTCGACCCAGGGGTCGACACCCATGTCGACCCAGGGGTCGACCCCCCTTGTCGGACCAATTTTTCTGGTGCACCATTTTGACAGGTTGGGTCTTGTTCTGGAAGTTTCTGACGGGAGTTGATGGCTCAGATTCGATTTAGGGTTAATCCTATGGTCTAAACTACCCCTAATCTCTATAAAAAGACCCCTAGACCTAGCCTAAACCCTCATTAATCATTCCTACAACTAAATGCTGCCCAAATATTCACTAATCATGGCCTCCACCTTCTTCATGAGAGCATGAGTGTCTCAAATCAATCTATGTCATAAAGGAGCCATCTTTCTTAAGTAAAAGAGCCATCTTTCTTTGTCTTTGGGGTTATTCCTTCTTGTTCTCAAGTCTTGAAGTGGAGTTTATCGTCTTTGGTTGCGGATTTGCTAGTGTGGCTTCGTCTCAATCTTATTTTATATTAATTCTAGTCTTCATAGCATTGTAAGCCCTATACTACTCTTAGATTCTAACTATGAAGTTAAATATGACATGTTGCAAGTTGAGTTTGGGCCTAAGTATGATATGTGCTTTGATCCTATCATGTTTTGCATAAGTTTATTCTATGCATGTTTGTAAAGCTATCACCTTGACCTTGTGGGCTAAAAGCTATAAGCTTTATGTTGAAACGTTGCATTATGCAACATGAGAACCCTCATAGCCTTTATGGTAACTTGCATATAATGTTATACGCGAACTTCTAGCCACCATCCTATGTCATTTATGATCATGTTTCACCTATTTGCTTAAGTTGGTATTATGCATGTTTTGAGGCCCATGATGTAATATGCAAGCTTATGAACATATTTATGCCTTATATGCCACCATGTTTAACTTGTGGCCAACCTAATTACCTGATGCCCTTTTTGTCATGTTTTGCCAAGTTCACTCTTTTGATCTATGTTATGTTATGCGAAGCGTACATGCGAAGGGAATGCGTTGGGTTTGGGTAGTATTAATGACATGAAACATGATTTTAAAATATGACATGAACATTGACTTGTGATTACGTTTGTAAACATGAATTTGGACATGACTTCTAGAAAACATGAGAATGGCCAACTCGAGGTTGGGTTGAGTTTGTAGCATAAATCTACCCGGAACCGACCGGCTTAACTAGTGGCTACAAACAATAAGACCCAATGTGAGTAGTTGGTCATGTTGTGCTTAAACCCGAGGTTAGACTAAGTTGTGGTGTAAAGCTACCCGGACCCGCCCGGCTTAACTAGTAACCACAACAAGGTCTAATGTGAGAGGTTGGTTGCATTAAATTAATTAATGCCACATGATAGGGTTAAGTCATGGACTACTTGAATATACTTAACCAATTAAACACGATGGATTGGTAGGGTTAAGTCATGGACTACTTGAATATACTTAACCAATTAAACCCGATGTATTGATAGAGTTAAGTCATGAACTGCTTGAATACACTTAACCAACTCAATACATGGTTAGGATAGGGTTAACCACACTTAACCCACTTGAAATCCTAGTTACGTGGTCCTTTCAGCAGTAACCAACTTGGAAGTATCATGGGTACCCTGGACTAGGCTAGGGTGGGGCACGATTACTGAACTGATTGTAAGAGGCCAAAAGAGACGGCTGAAGGGTGCACCGGTTGTTCAGGCGGACCATGGTCGTGCACATTAAGTCCGGAGTTGAACATGGGCACCAGTAGGTTTAGACTGTGCGTGCTTGAATTGTGTCTGTGGTTTACAACTTAGGGCTGGATACACCCTAGGGTGGACCTAGCACAGTTAACTACATTCCACGATTAACCCGTATGACACCGATACACGACGAGTTAGGCTTATAGGGAGCCGATCGACTAGACCGAGTAGTTGGACCTCGATTTAGGTCATCTCATGATGTGGGCCAGCTTTGGGCCAAGGGATCATTTCTTGTTTATACTTGACATGGATTGGAATACTAGTACACACCTGGTGCAACATAACCTTGTATATGCGATGCCACACTTGATCTATCTTGTTAACTTTTCACCATGCCAGTTATCACCCTATATCTCATCTCTGTTTTGCATGTTCTGTTAACTTTATTAGTTTTTATACTAATAGTAGATAGGACTTACCAGTCTTTTTGACTGACCCGTTTTCTTTCGCCTCTTTTCTTCCGTTCCCCCCCTCAGGTTTACAGGGTGGGAACTCTGGTACCTAGCTTGGATCTTTAGCTGCTTTTCTGGATAGCTCATGTACGGTTTGGACTTGAGCATGCTATGGCTTTATGCTACTTTGGGGATAGTTACTTTATGTTTCTTTTTCAGTTTTCAGCTTATGTTCTAGACTTTGTTTTATGGGAAAATAATGACCAAGTACTTTGATGTAACTTGACTATGGTTTTGAAATGCTAGTTTTATCCGCTACTTTACTACTCTGTTTTACTTATATGTTTTGTCTTGTGATATCTGCATGCATGTTTACCTCGTTTAACGCCCCTCCAATGCCAGTGCCCTTGCAAGAGTGGCATTGGCGGAGGTGGGGTGTTACAGAACCCTATCGACACATACTATCTCTACATGTGTGCACAACCATACACCAAAATGCATCATCCATATGATAACACAACCATTATACATCCATTAATATAGCTACCTACACACAATTATATGCAATATGCAATATGAAGTGACTGAGCCGATCTAGTGTCTAAAGTGTGTGTATATGCATCCACGAGCAACCACTAGTAAACACTTGCATCCATCAATCATAACATGTCTCAAACACATGTTTCAACCATAGGTTTACCCTATCTAAAGGTCAAAGGTACTAATTAGAGGACATACTAAAGGTAAGATAAGAACTAGACAAATGATAAAGGAGAAATTAAAAGACATACCCTAAAAAAGGAATGGGTACAGTGAACGCATCTTCGCTTCTGTCTCCCAAGTAGCGTTGCTCTCATCATCTCCCCATTGCACTTTGACTAGTTGAACCTCTCTGCTTCTCAACTTCCTAATCTCTGACCCAAGGATGCGGGTAGGAGCTCGTCGAATAGTCGCATCACGCTCTATCTCCACTTCTCTAAGCAAGCTCGGCTCTACCACCTCTGCGGTCTCATGTAGGCACTTCCTCAAATGTGACACATGGAATACGTCATGTACCCCACTAAGTCTCTCGGGTAAATCCACTCTATATGCCATCTGTCCAATCCTTTCCTTAATAGGAAACAGTCCTACAAACCTTGGTGCTAACTTCCCAACTGACCCAAAGCGAACAACATTCCATAATGGAGATACTTTGACAAAGACCATGTCCCCAACATCAAACTCAAGATCCGTCCTCCTCTTATCCGCTTAAGATTTCTGCCTATCTTGCGCTGCTTTCATCCTTCTTTGAATCAAATCAATCTTTTCCGAAGTCTCTCTAACCATATCAGGCCCAAGCAAGATCTTATCCGTAGATTCCCACCAACATGTAGGTGATCGACAAGGCCTTCCATAAAGAGCTTCAAAAGGAGCCATGCCAATACTAGACTGAAAGCTGTTATTATACGCGAACTCCACCAATGGAAGATGCTCTTCCCATGTACCCCCAAAATCTAAGATACATAGCCTCAAAAGGTCTTCTAGAACACGATTCACCCTCTCGGTCTGGCCGTCCGTCTGAGGATGATATGCGGTGCTCAAACACAACTGAGTCCCTACTGCCTCTTGCAAACTCTTCCAAAACTCGCTAGTGAATATAGGATCTCGATCGTTCACTATGCTAGAAGGTACACCATGCAACTGAACTACCTCTCGAAGGTAAACTGAAGCTAGCCATGGAGCAGTCCTCTTACTCTTCACGGGTATGAAATGGGCGCTTTTAGTAAGTCTGTCTACCACAACCCAAATTCCCGTATTACCCTTCCTCGATCTCGGTAACCCATCGATAAAATCCATCGAGACTCTATCCCACTTCCATTGCGGAACATCCAATGGGTGAAGCAACCCACCGGTTTTCTTTTGCTCCGCTTTCACTTGTTGGCACACCAAACATCTAGCGACATACTCGGCCACATCTTTCTTCATACCGGTTCGAAAGAAAACACGCTTCATGTCTTGGTACATCTTGTCCCCACCGGGATGAATGGTCATCTTTGAACGATGCGCATCATTAAGAATAGCCTTCCTCAAACCCTCGTCTTGCGGTACACAAAGTCTACCGTCTCTACGCAAGCACCCCCTATCGTCTAGGGTGTACCTACTCAAATGGCTGGACGACTCCCCCCTTATGAGCCTCTCTACCAACTCGACCAACTGTGGGTCGTCCCGCTGTGACTCGCCAATCCGTCCCAAAAGAGTAGGTCTGACCTCTAAGGATGCTAGCAAACCGGGTACAAAGTCAACGAAAGGTCTGAAATCAAACATCGAGATAAATTCCAAGCTTCGTCGTTCCACGAACAATGGACTCAAGGACAACCTTTTTCTGCTCAAGGCGTCTGCCACCACGTTACCCTTGCCAGGGGTATACGCTATCTCGAAATCATAGGATGCTAAGAACTCCATCCACCTTTGCTGTCTTAAGTTCAAATCCTTCTGAGAAAACAAGTACTTCAAAGATTTGTGGTCAGTGAACAATTCGAACCTCTCGCCAAGAAGATAATGGCGCCAAGTCTTAAGCGCAAAAACAATAGCGGCCAACTCTAGATCATGTATAGGGTAATTTTTCTCATGCACTCTCAACTGCCTTCCCCCATACGCTATTACCCTTCCCTCTTGCATTAAGACTGGAGCTGTGGTTAAAGCTCTCTTTAACTGTTGGAACGCATCATCACAATCTACGTCCCATGTGAAGACTAGATTCTTCTTTGTCAAGCGAGTTAATGAGGCTAATATCTTCGCGAAGTCCTTGATAAACTTCCTATAGTAGCCAGCCAACCCCAAGAAACTCCTCACCTCGGTAGCATTCTTCGGAACCTTCCAATCTTGGATGGATACTACCTTCGCGGGATCCACAGCCATCCCTTCCTTAGAGACCACGTGCCCTAAGAACCGCACTTTCTTCCTCCAAAAGTGACATTTAGAGAATTTTGCCTTAAGGCTATGCGCTCGAAGAGTCTCCAACACTTCCCTAAGATGTAGGGCATGCTCTTCTTCACTCTTAGAAAAGATTAAGATATCATCCACAAAGACCACCACGAACTTATTAAGGTACTCCCTGAACACCCTACTCATCAGATCAACAAAGTATGCGGGGGCGTTCGTCAAACCAAATGGCATCACAAGCCACTCATAGAAACCATCCGGAGTCCTAAAGGCAGTCTTGTCTATACTATCCTCAGCCACTCTCAACTGATGAAACCCCGTGGCTAAGTCCAACTGCGAAAACACTGAGGCGCCAACCAACTGATCAATGAGATCATCAATCCTCGGCAATGGGTGTCTATTCTTCTTTGTAAGCTTGTTGAGTTCTCTATAGTCTACACAAAGTCTGAGGGACCCATCCGCCTTCGTGGCAAAAATCACTGGAGCACCCCACTCCGATATACTTCGTCTTATGAACCCCTTCTCAAGCAACTCCCCTACTTGCTTATGGAGTTCCCTCCTCTCACGAGGAGCCATGTGGCGCACTGGCAAAGATACTGGTTTAGCATTGTCTACCAGATATATTCGGAAGTCTATCTCCCGCTTCGGAGGTAAGCCCTTCACCTCCTCAAACACATCCGAGTATTCCCGGACCACTCTAACAGATCGCAAACTCTCGACCGAAGCGTCAAGCGATTCAAGATAACTTAGCATAACAGAATTCATGGGATTACAAGAGATCTCGAGAGTATTACCCAAGCGGGTCATGAGCCTAACAACTCTCCTTTCACAATCAAGAATGGCACGATTACTGGATAACCAATCCATGCCCAAAATCAACCCATAGCCCGTGAAGCCCAAAACAAAAGCATCACATCTAAACTCAACGCTAAGTATAGAAATCTTCAAACCCAAACATATCATGGACAAATAAGTGGAGCCCCCAATTGGGTTTGATACAACCAAGGGATCATCTACTAGACTGGTGTCTAAGTGCAGTGACTCAACTAATGATGATGAGATAAACGAATGCGATGCGCCAGAGTCGAATAAAGTACGGACAGGATGATCAAATAGAAAAACCAGACTTTCAATGGAAATAGTTCTACCTCTTTCCTGAATCGGTGGAACCACGAGAGCCTGAACTTGCCCCCTTTCCTGACCTGGTGCCATAAGAGCTTGCACCTGTCCTCCTGAGGTAGATTCCGTCCTCTGCCCATTCTTAGGGCAGTCTTTCACTAGATGCCCTGCTTCGCCACAGTGGAAGCAACCAGTCTTCTTCTTCTTCCGACAATCTTTGCTTAGGTGGCCTATTGTCCCACAATTGAAGCACTTCTTCTTTCCCTTGCCACCGTTTCCTTTCCCACCCTTGTTTTGCTGTTGCTGTTGAGGTCTCTTCTGATCTCCTTTCTTCTCGGGTGCCTTATTAGCATTGGGACCCTTCTCTTCCTCATGCATAAGTGCCATATCTACTAGCTTCTCAAAGGTGGCCCCCATAGGGATGTGAGTCATAGCCAATCCATGCATCGGTTCATTCAAGCCTTTAACGAACCTCAAAGCCTTCTTCTCCGGTGTATTCACCATGTCTATGCCAAATCTTGCCAACTGATTAAACTTGTTGACATATTCCTTCACTGATAGGTTTCCTTGCTTTAGAGTCAAGAACCTTTCCATATACATATTTTCTTCTGCCCTTGAAAGAAACTTTGTCACAAACCTTTGTCTGAAATCCGCCCAAGAGTCAACAGGGCGCTCTCCATTAGTGACCTCCCACCAGAACGAGGCCTCTCCCTTCATTAACCAAGCAGCTAACTTGACTTTCTTTCCTTCTTCCATCTCAAAGATATCTATCAACTCCTCCACCTCGTTAAGCCAATCCCTAGCTTCCACAAAAGTTTCTGATCCTTGAAAAGGTTTCCCTCCCATAGCCTTGAATTCCTTGCAAGTCTTAGCAAAAGTATCCGCGCGAGGAGGAGGAGGGGGAGGAAGATCGGGTGCAACTGGTGGTGGAGGAACATCTGCTGGACCCGCAACGGCGGCCCTAGCCTCCATCAATCTCCTATACCATACTGGTATCGCTACACCCTCCGGAAAGTTAAGATCTTCAGCCATGCTAAAACGAAAAAGGAAAGATTCAAAATGGAGAATTCGAAAGATAAAGATATGGCTATTGGGGATTATGCTTTTTTTTCAAAAACTTTTCTCTTAAAAGACATGTTTTTGAAAATACTTGTTCCCAAAATGTTTTTAGAAAAATAGTTTTTCTAAAAGTTTTATCTGTTCTGGTAACCTTTAGCTCTGATACCACGTGTAACACCCCACACCCGCTAAGGTCACTCACTAAGGGAATGCCTTAACTTCGGTGGAGTATTTTAAGTGAATATAGAACAGAAAAATTACAATAAGACAGATATAAGTAATACTTGAAATTTAAAACATCATTTCATTGCAGCAGAAGGTAAACATGTTTGGTTACATATCAAAAACCAACAAGAGTCAAGTACAAAATATCCATCTCGATAAAAACATAAGTACATAATCCCACTACATAACTAATAGCCATAATAGAAAAGATGAGCTGAGCTTTACATCAACGGTCCAAGCTCCAAAAGATAGATAAAGCAATCTGATCAAAGCCCACTAGTGCTAGGCCCACTCCGAGAACCAGAGGGTTGGGAAAAAGATAAAAAAACAACGGGGTCAGACATAAGTCTGAGCGAGTCCTATAACTTTAACAATACAATCATTAAAGTAATTAGGGTATGATATAAACTTGGTACGGTAATGACTGGGGATAAATGACTACACTAAGCAGCCACCTAGACATAGGATGAACTAAGATATCGGTAAAGACACATCTACCCACCCAAGGATAATTACTAAACTGCACCACACCAGTCATTCCTACTTAAAGGTTGATCCCACCCATGGACTTAGAAAATTTAACTAGTAGTTTCGTGTACCCCTAGCTGACCACATAGGTGCCGTCTGCCCCTATCTCCACCAGGTGTACCCACTACTCCCCAAGCGATCGGCTCCCTAACGTAGATACCCGTGCTGGCCCCACAGTGGGGTGTATCACTCCCCAAAGTGGCAACCCGATACAACCAACGGTGCATGGCTTATACCTACACGATGCAACAACGTCTTACCTACCAGCCCGGGCCCACACACGCATATGAAACCCGTTGGACTTGTGTTGCCACCGCTAACCCGTTTTGGCCTCTTATAGTCAACCCCAGTACGCGTGTCCCGTCCTCGACATGGGTCGAGCCCACAAAGATACATATGGGTTACTGGTTGAAATGGGCCCCCACAAGCTACCCACCTAAGCTTGCTCCCTCTAGTGTATCCCACTTAACCCTTTAATCATGTTTAATTACATGTTTCCACTTTGGTTAAGTATTCTAATCGTATTTTCTATTGCCACCCAAGGCAACCCACTAGATTTCCACATGCCACCCAAGGCACTTGATTTCCACATGCCACCCAAGGCACCCACTTAACCCCTCATGCCCCACTACATGCTTATCTGGTTAAGTGTTTCTTAATTGATTAAGAACGTAACCTTTGTAAAGACCTCTCACATTAGACTGTCTTTTATGGCAGCTGGATTTGCCGGTCGGGTCCGGGCAGCCTTACGCCATAACGGAGTCTAACCTCGTGTCTTTACACTTGTCACGTATTTAGTTTATGCCTAAGACCTCTCACATTGGGCCAATCATTTGTAGCCGTTGGATTTGCCGGTCGGGTCCGGGCAGTCTTATGCTACAAAAGGGTCCAACCTCGTGTCTTAGTCGATTAATTACACCTAATTAATCACCCCCATATTTTGAATTAATTTTCCCTAATTAATTCCAATTTAATGATGTACATAATTGACTCAATTTTGTCCATCCACTTGTGGTATGCAACATCATACCAATTTTACCATAATTTTGTTAACATGAATATTAACCCCATCGTTCCCCACGTAATACGCTAACATGACATACTTAAAAGGGAAGATTCATCACAAATACAATGGGTTCAACTTAGCATAACATTAGCATCAACATGGGTTTTAAAGGTGTCAACTTGCATATATGACCATAGCATCAAACCCAACTAGCATAAATAATCAACCCAAACTTGCATGAATCACATATGTCATAAAGAGGGTAACTTGCATAGATGTTCATGTCATAGACCTATCATAAAGGGATAAACTTGCATACATGTCATAGGTCTAAAAAGGGATGAACTTGCATATGTTACTCATATCATAAAAAGGGGTAAACATGCATATATATGCATGACATACAAAGGGGTAAACTTGCATATGTATGCATATCATACAAAGGTGTAAACTTGCACATGTTACTTGCATATAATCAAACACCAAACTTGCATAACATGTCATATATGAACTTGCATATAATCAAACACCAAACTTGCATAACATGTCATATATGAACTTGCATATAATCAAACACCAAACTTGCATAACATGTCATATATGAACTTGCATAACATGGTGTCATAATGGATCAATGTTTATCATAGTGATTTGCATAACTAGCATCATGAACATATAGCATAAGACTTGCATAACTAGCATCATGAACATATAGCATAAAACTTGCATAATTAGCATCATGAACACATAGCATATGATAACATAACTTGCATTGATCCACATACATAACCATAACCTCATTATATCCTATCATAATTAGTTTAGCAATTGCTTGCTAAAGGCATAGAAACCCAAAACTTGTTGATTAGCACTCCTATGAAGAAGATTTAGTTGCTAGAGTTGATTAGAAGTTGATTTGAGAAGCTATCTTCCTCTTTAATTTGTTGGTGGCTCCTTCTAGTTGCAATTTGATGGCATGATGACGTTGTATCCAATTTTAGTATGAATTAGGGTAGTCTTAGGGTGTATTTATAGATTAGTTAAGTGTTTTAGGCCATAGGATTAACCCTAGGATAGTTTAGAGCCATCAGATCTCGTCACAAGCCACCAAACACAGCCCAAACCTGACCAATCTCACTCAAATGGTGCACCAGGAAAAACTGCCTGGCCACCTGTGTCGACTCCCAAGTCGACAGGGCAGTCGACTTGGGTCTAGCTGTGTCGACTCCCAAGTCGACTCCCCAGTCGACTTGGGGCGGCTGGCGGGAATTTTCCCGCCTAGCTCCATTTCTGCATTTGAAATCTGTTATTCAAAATTTGAATTTTCTGAAAACTTCTTCAGGCCTTAACTAGGTCATACGGACTCCGTTTTTCGAAAACTCGGACTCTATTTCGCGTATTTTTCCGAGACGAACGCAATGGCATAGCCCGTTTCCCCTGATTCAGATCTTAAAATTTAATTCTGCCCTGATTTATATTATAACAAGTTATTCAACATACGGGGTGTTACACAATATAATTTTTCATTTTGTTGAATTAGATCAACAAAATATGATTCGTCATTTTTATTGAATTAGCATTGTGAAATAATGTGACGACCCCGGAATCGAACCTCCGACCTCCCGGAAAGCAACACCACGCACCAACCACTATGCTAAAAGATCTTTGTGTTAGTTTTTCGAGATGGGTGTTACAGACTAACACCTAAATATTTTAGCATAGTGGTTGGTGCATGGTGTTGCTTTCCGGGAGGTCGGAGGTTCGATTCCGGGGTTGTCACATTTCCCAATTCAATGACATATTTTCAATTGTCTTGACCATTCTATTTAATCCAATAAAATGACAAAGTAATATTTTACATTGAATTTACAACTCTATTTCAATTAATTAAAAATAGTGAAATAATGTTGTAAATTCAATGTAAAATATTACTTTGTCATTTTATTGGATTAAATAGAATGGTCAAGACACTTGAAAATATGTCATTGAAGTGGGAAATGTGACAACCCCAGAATCGAACCTCCGACCTCCCGGAAAGCAACACCATGCACTAACCACTATGCTAAAAGATTTAGGTGTTAGTCTGTAACACCCATCTCGAAAAACTAACACAAAGATCTTTTAGCACAGTGGTTAGTGCGTGGTGTTGCTTTCTGGGAGGTCGGAGGTTCGATTCCGGGGTTGTCAAATTTTCAACACTTTTATTTATACAGTGTATATTATTCTAAATAAAAGACAATTTTTATTTAACATATGAATGCAGAATATAAAAGTGACATGTTAAATAAAAATTGTCTTTTATTTAGAATAATATACACTGTATAAATAAAAGTGTTGAAATTGTGACAACCCCGAAATCGAACCTCCGACCTCCCGGAAAGCAACACCACGCACTAACCACTGTGCTAAAAGATCTTTGTGTTATTTTATCGAGATGGGCGTTACAGACTAACACCTAAATCTTTTAGCACAGTGGTTAGTGCGTGGTGTTGCTTTCCGGGAGGTCGGAGGTTTGATTCCGGGGTTGTCACATTTCCCAATTCAATGATATATTTTCAATTGTCTTGACCATTCTATTTAATCCAATAAAATGACAAAGTAATATTTTACATTGAATGTACAACATTATTTCACCATTTTTATTTAATTGAAATAGAGTTGTAAATTCAATATAAAATATTACTTTGTCATTTTATTGGATTAAATAGAATGGTCAAGACAATTGAAAATATGTCATTGAATTGGGAAATGTGACAACCCCGGAATCGAACCTCTGACCTCCCGGAAAGCAACACCATGCCCTAACCACTATGCTAAAAGATTTAGGTGTTAGTCTGTAACACCCATCTTGAAAAACTAACACAAAGATCTTTTAGCACAGTGGTTAGTGCGTGGTGTTGCTTTCCGGGAGGTCGGAGGTTCGATTCCGGGGTTGTCACACTTCGGCAGTTCTGGATAATCCTTCTTGTTATGCCCAGGCTTACCATAGTTATAGCACTTCCTCTTGGATTTTGGATTCTTACAATCCTTGCAATAATGGCCCTTCTACTGATAGTTATAGAAAGTCACCTCGCTTTTCTACTTCTTCTGACAATCATTTGTTTGCTGCTTTTGTTGATTCCTTTTCCATTCCACCTTTTCTTATTGCCTCATTGCTGTGGTTTTGGATCCTCTTTGGTTGCAATGACAACTTCCTCCTTGGAAAACAAAATTTCGTGCCTCAAAGCTTTCTTAATGATCTTATCATAAGGGTCATCCAAATGATCAACCAACTGCTTCCCAAGATATGTATCCAAGCCCATGACGAATTTCTTGTTCTTTCGATAAGGAGTCTCAATATACGAATGAGCACACTTGTATAAAGCTTCAAACTGAGAAACGTACTCCAATATTGGTCGACCATTCTGCTTTAGCTCAACAAACCTCTTGAACATAATAGACTTCTGGGCAGTAGAAATGAACTTTGTCTCAAACTTGATGTGAAGACCCGTAACTTCCCCGTAAAGGAAGTGTCGGATAGTTCGAGAACAAGCCACAACAGAACACATACAGAAGAACGTTTCATTGTATATTACAACAATGCATCAGATTACAAGAATATACAGAGTATTAATGAATATTACACAGAAATATCAGAGATTTAAATTACATTTAAATACATAGCAGCGGAAAAATAATACAATACACAACTAGAATGAGATATACGGATACAAAGCTTTCCGGATATCGTTCCAGCGTAAACCAGGATCCTGTGAATATAAATCTGCAAAACCAAAACTACTAGCTGCCCGTGTCAAAATAGGGGCACCCAGAGTTTAGGTGAAAACAATAAACTCCAGGTCAGTCATGTGACTGGTGTGAGAACTAAAACAGTTAATCTTTATTTTTAAATCATTAGGTAAATCAAGGGACCACGCCGTATAACACGGAACGGGTTTCCTCCCAAGAATACCAGTGCATAAAACAACAGCGCAATGCTAAATAAAGAAAAATGAAGCTGTTATAAGACCCAGGTCCTATCACACAATGCAACGCAAGCCGGGGGATAGGGTTTTCCCTTATAACAGCCAAAGAATGCTTGATACGCTTAAAACAAATCATTTGATACTATAATAAGTGCATAGTGTATAAAACAACTTCGAATCATAAGTATCAATCATAGGCGACATGAGCGTCCCATGCCACTATGTCGCCATATATAGGTTTACAAATAAAACCGCAAAGTCACGTATTTGGAAATTGGATTTCCGTCTATGAACCGAGGCAAAAGATAGTCCTCAACCGATTCGAGACTGTCTAGCCCGAGTCTCAGGCACAGCCGCAACCGTACCTTGGATCGTCAGGGCCGGTCCACACGAAGTGGATTATAATGCCTGAACAATACGTTTCTCCGCCCTTTGGGGCGTAAGCGAGCCAACTAAATGACTCCATCGGTTCGAGAACGACCGATCAATCCGAGGCGCCTCGCAACAGCAACAACCACATAAGTCAAACTCGTCAGGGCGTGTAAAACCACTGACGCCACTTCTAGCTAGAAAGAAAACGCATGTCCCCCCTGAGGTCCGTCTCCCGTTTTTGGTTCATACCGGGTGTGAAACTCGCGAAGTAAACGTTACACAAAGCTACGCCACAAAGGCCGTGCTTTGATCATCACCACAAGACTTTGCTTTTCAACAGAAGCCTTGATCATTTGCATCTTAGCATGCCACACAGGCAAACCATCCTATGCAACCGATATCGGTCACACAGAATGAAATCCGATGTCAGACACACAGTCCATTTACAAGTCCGTCCTGGGTCTGAACGAAACCGGAGGCACCTAGTACCCCGCATATCCATCGATCTCCAAGTACGTCTGGACGATCACTAACTGTTTCCATCTTCTTGGGTGTACAGCCCAATCAAGATCATCAGTAATTACCCAAACGACGTGAAGACCTCCGGTCTTCGACCATCGTCTTCATCTTCGACTTATCGTCGTATCAGTTATTCAGAATGGGATAAACCCGGTCTTTCCGAATAACTCGCGTATATATTATAAAAGTGTTACACAAACACAAATACGCCTCATTCCAATTCATTAGTCACTAACCGTAAATTAATCAAGAGAATAATTCCCTAAATATTAACCCCGAAGGCCAAAACCAACATCAGATCAATATTCAGAAAAACCATTCTGCTTGGCCAACCGACAGTTAGTTTCTAAATTTCACATTCATAGGGAAAGATTCCCATTAATTTTATCCAAGATAAATTCCTTGAATTTATTCTTTAATCTATTTTTGAATATCAATTCAAACTAGTCGGGATTAACGAACCTTACCGAAGTAATCATTTGTTTTAATTTCCCAATCCCAACCTATTTATCCCATGAAGTAAAACTGGTAATACTTCATATCTAACACCACAGTGTTATCGGTAATTTCAATTACCATTTCACGTTCAAATCTAATTAAAGATTTAACTATCGCCTGGAGCAAAACTGGTGATACTCCATTTTCGATCATTTCAATCTAATTAAAGATTCATTAAAACTCCACTTAGTTTTAATCTTCGACTGGGTTAAAGAATCAGTGTCATTTAAAACACGGTTCACGATAAACCCAAAGTCACATTCATTAATTATCGGGTTAAAGAACAAGTGTTATTTAAAACACTGTTCACGATAAACCCAAAAATCAATATCAATTCAATTCCAATTAAATATTATTTAATTGGTACACTTCATTAAATCTAAATAAAAAGATTTAATCATTTCTCAACTGGGTTCAAGAACAGTGTTAGTGAAGACACCATTCACGACAAACCCAAATCACATTCGATATTCAATACAAGGCTCTGAATAGAAAATATATCGGCTTATATTCAATATCGAATTCTACGACTAACAAATGTCGTATTGGAAATAGCGATATAAATATATATCTTTCAAATTTCCATAACAACACCTGTATAATCTCGAATTCCAACATCGAAATATTCCGAAGACAATTTCGATTCAAATCCACTCCAATGCAATCATTGGAAATTTTGGTTATTTTCAAAACCCTTTTCAAATTCAATTTATTTATTTAAAAATAAATAGAATTATAATTCTAGTTCAAAACTAGTTCATTTCGATAAAAATCTATTTTTATCCTTTCAAATATGGAGTTTTTCATCCCAATTCTTTCTAAATCATTTCTTATGATTTTACACAAATTATTACTATTTTTAATAATTTTATCAAGGCCTGTACAGTCGATTTCCATCAACGGTCATCGAACTGCACTTACAGCGACCTTTTTCGAATTTGATTTGGACGTATCTCCAAATCCAATCGTTAGATTTCAAATTTCTAACCTTCATTAGAAAGCTCTTTTCGATACGAACCCAACGGTTCCGGTTTTAGGAGGATCCGACGGTCGGATCTCCCGTAATGTCCGTTTGAAATAAATGGTCGAAATTCGCGAACTGCCGCGGCGCGGCGCGTTCTATTCAGGCCATTATATTATATATATAATATATATAATATATACTTCGTCGATTTCTATTTAAAACGAATTATATAAATAGTTTTAAATTCGTTTCAAAAGCAATTTCAACTTCCATTTCAATTCAAATCAAAATTGAATTCTTCTTTATAAATTCGTTTTAAAATTCATTTCTATTCAATTCAAATTTCAATTCAATTTGAATTCATTTCAATTCGCTTTCAATTCAATTCATTTCGAAATCGTTTTCAATTCAATTCATTTCGAAATCGTTTTCAATTCAATTCATTTCGAAATCGTTTTCAATTCAATTCATTTCGAAATCGTTTTCAATTCAATTCATTTCGAAATCGTTTTCAATTCAATTCATTTCGAAATCGTTTTCAATTCAATTCATTTCGAAATCGTTTTCAATTCACTTTATTTCGAAATCGTTTTCAATTCACTTTATTCATTTTAAAATGAATAAAATCGATATAAATATCGTTCACGTCAAAATGGCGTCAATCTAATCAACACGGCTTCATAAATTTCTATTTTCAAATATTCTATTTCAAATATTTCTTTTTCAAATATTTCTATTTTAAAATTGGAATGAGGCCCAATCAATTACCATATAAAGTTAATTATATGGATTTTCATACAACACATGTATATAATGGCATTGAAAAATAATCAACCATCAACCAAAGTGCACTACACTGTATAAGCATCAAATATAGATATTCAACGCTTAAAACAGCCTGTCAATCAACCGATCGACATATTCAATCAATCGGGATGAGTGAACTTCAAATTTCATCCCAACACCCGTGTGGGGTTTCAAACAATCAAACACAGATTTTATTTGTGCAGTTGGGCGATGTGTAAAATTTATCAACCCAATCAATGTCCTTCAAATAGGTGTACATAAACAAACCGTCTGGTTTGTAAATGAATATTTATTTATTCACATCACGTTAAAAATTATATTTTTAACGACAAAACATTTTATTTCAACATATGAATTTCTATTATTCATTTACAAAATAAAATGATATTTTTATTTTCTAACATATTTTAGAAAATTTCGGCGGCATAACGGCACGATACTAGAAACGGGACAAGGCCTAGCCTTATCCCCGGTCTAGTGAAGGCCCACGCCATTCACACATCAATCAAATCAATTTCATCACACCAAACAATTCAATTCAAACAAATAATCCCACTAATCTATGCAACCAAACAAACAAGTCCATGGTCTGTGGACAATTGTGTCGGGTGCTACTAAGCACCGTCTGCATCCTAGTATATATATATATAACTAGAAAAATAAATTGAAAGGTGAGAAATTCTCACAGATAGCTATCCTAGCTCCACGGCACTTCATTGATAGAAATCTTCATCGCTATCGCATCATCGCCATCTTTGTTGCCTGTAGTCACTATATATATAAAAATCGAATTTTTACTTCGCTATTCAATATATAAAAATCGAATTTTTACTTCGCTATTCAATATATAAAAATCACATTTTCTACTTCGATGTTTAATATATAAAAATCATATTTTTACTTCGCTATTCAATATATAAAAATCGAATTTTTATTTCGCTATTCAATATATAAAAATCGAATTTTTATTTCAAAGTTCAATATATAAAAATCGAATTTTTATTTCGAAGTTCAATATATAAAAATCACATTTTTATTTCGAAGTTCAATATATAAAAATCACATTTTTATTTCGAAGTTCAATATATAAAAATCACATTTTTATTTGCTATTCTTATAAACAAAAATCAAATCTTTTCTAATATAAAAATCAATCTTTTCATGTGTTTAAAAAAACAATCTTTCTTTTATACATTCAATAAAAATCGTATTTTTATAACCTCGCTTCCAACATAAAAATCATATTTTTACATTATTAAAAATCATATTTTGTTTATTATTAAAAATCATAATACATGTAGAACTGATTTGATTGATTTTTTTTCCTTTTAAAACCTTATTTACTGTAAATAAATAGATAAGAGAAACTTACAGGATTTTCTATGGAGAAGGGGGGGGGGCTAGAGGCAGCGCCGTCGCCTGAGGTGGCGGGGAAAGTTGATGGCGTCGGCGGCAAACGTCAGGAGGCTTGGGCGGCGCGGCGTGTTCCAGCGAGGGGGCTAGGGTTTTGATTCTCGAAGGGAAGAGAGAAGGAGAGGAGCGAGGAGAGCAAAGGGAGGAAGAGAGGGCAGTGGGATGGTTGATCGGAGGGCCGGCACGATGGCCGGGGCGTGGTTGGCGGTCGCGACGGGAGTTTTGGGAGAGGGGCTGAAGCAGGGATCGGTTTTTTTTTTTTTTTTGAGAGTGACGGCTTAGAAATTTGTGCGGGGTTTAGGGTTAAAAGATATATATATATATTATTTAATTTATTTAATTTCTCCAAAATTCTTCTTTACTGATACGAACTCCCATCCGAACCCAACGGCTGTCGCCCCTAGCTAGTTACCCCTATTCCGAACACAATGGGATAGGTTTCGTAACCCAATTCTAACGTTTCGATCAGTTTCCGTTTGAATTTACATTTAAATCGTTATATTTAATTTTAAACGTACATTTCAAATTACCGGGGCCACACCCTAACTAGAAAAATTCCAGAAAAATATTTTCTAGCTTCGTATTGACGATACGGTCCTAACAAAACTAGTTTCGTCGAATTTTGAGACCGTTTGAAAAATGGTCAATTTCTAGTCGATTAAAATCAACTGAAATGGTCAAAACACGTTTTCCTATGCCACGCTCACATATTGATTCGAAAAATTATGAAATTTGGAATCTAGCAATAATTCAACATCACGGACCCAACAAAAGTGGTTTCGTTGAAATCCGAGGTCGTTTGCAAAATGTCCATTTTTAAGGGCCTGAATTCCATAGCGACTATTCAGAATTTTCAACTGGACATATCTTTTCATTCCCGCTATGAAATTTCGATTGTTCGGATTCGTTGGAAAGATATTATCAATTAGATCCCATTATTTTTGGTTTCACTAAAATCCGGATTGTTTTGCACCCGGTACATTCAATTGAAGTTTGAAATCGAATTATCGAACTACCGCGCCATTTTCAATTCTATTTATAATTATATATAAATATATATATTCTAACGACGACGCGTATAAATATATACGTTCGAATTATATTCAAAACAAATTTCTCGTCGATATTATTTAAAATAATCTATTTTAAATATTCAAAATTCGCCAAAATTGTCAAAATAAAAATTTCAAACTGGCTCGCATTTTACGGGTTGTTACAATCTCCCCCACTTAAAACTTTTCGTCCCCGAAAAGGAACAAAGTCGAAAGTGGTTTGATTAATCAACTCTACGATCGATCAGGCTTCCATTCTCCAACTCTTTAGTTTCTGAGAATTTTCAAAATTTCAAAAATTTGGCTAACACCCTAAATTTTCGAAAAATTTCGCCATAACCTCCCCTGCACCGGGAGCATCGGGGAATTTCAAATAGCTTCCCCGGTCCTTCAGATCTCAAAAAGAAAAAGAAAAAGCCAAGCGGCTAGCCAATAGGCTCACAAAATCATCATCACCCAAACAAAACAGTAAATTATGTAGTAAACATGTACCTATTTGTCGGGCAAACAAATTTTATTCTCTGGCTCTAGCCTCCTTGCTATGACCTGTTCAATGATATATATGTATATGCAAACAAATGCGACCAATTTTCAATACAATTCAATATTCGGTTCAATTAGGCATAAATGGTTAAAAATTAGCAAACAAATAAACAAACAACACAAACATCAATCAATTAGTGGATTAACGTTTTAAATTCATAATTTTGATACATATACAAAAAATCATGTTTTGATGCCAAATCACAACAATGAATTCTAGCTATATATAAGTTTTGGTTCTCACACCAGCCTAATGGAAATATATAGAAAATCACACCTTCGAAACTCGAACACACACTACTGATGCTATATAGTCATCAGTAGAATCATCTCCGGGCGACTAGAGTGTGATGCTATATCTATCCAATATATTAAAACTTCGAGTACACGTGGATCAGACGTATACCCAAAATTTTTATATACTGCATTGTCCAAACCAATATAATTAAATAATCAAATACGAATAAGTGATTTAAATTTTCAAAACAAAAATTTGTTTTCATTTTCAAAAATATACTCTTCACACTCGTTCTAGGATACTACTGATCCTATCTCTAACGAGTCATCCCATTGGATATTACTAATCCAATTATCTGATGAATTCTTTCGTATGGTTCTAATGTGTCTTGTTCTCTGCTTTGTAAACCAAAGCTCTGATACCAAATGTGAAGACCCGTAACTTCCCCGTAAAGGAAGTGTCGGATAGTTCGAGAACAAGCCACAACAGAACACATACAGAAGAACGTTTCATTGTATATTACAACAATGCATCAGATTACAAGAATATACAGAGTATTAATGAATATTACACAGAAATATCAGAGATTTAAATTACATTTAAATACATAGCAGCGGAAAAATAATACAATACACAACTAGAATGAGATATACGGATACAAAGCTTTCCGGATATCGTTCCAGCTGTAAACCAGGATCCTGTGAATATAAATCTGCAAAACCAAAACTACTAGCTGCCCGTGTCAAAATAGGGGCACCCAGAGTTTAGGTTAAAACAATAAACTCCAGGTCAGTCATGTGACTGGTGTGAGAACTAAAACAGTTAATCTTTATTTTTAAATCATTAGGTAAATCAAGGGACCACGCCGTATAACACGGAACGGGTTTCCTCCCAAGAATACCAGTGCATAAAACAACAGCGCAATGCTAAATAAAGAAAAATGAAGCTGTTATAAGACCCAGGTCCTATCACACAATGCAACGCAAGCCGGGGGATAGGGTTTTCCCTTATAACAGCCAAAGAATGCTTGATACGCTTAAAACAAATCATTTGATACTATAATAAGTGCATAGTGTATAAAACAACTTCGAATCATAAGTATCAATCATAGGCGACATGAGCGTCCCATGCCACTATGTCGCCATATATAGGTTTACAAATAAAACCGCAAAGTCACGTATTTGGAAATTGGATTTCCGTCTATGAACCGAGGCAAAAGATAGTCCTCAACCGATTCGAGACTGTCTAGCCCGAGTCTCAGGCACAGCCGCAACCGTACCTTGGATCGTCAGGGCCGGTCCACACGAAGTGGATTATAATGCCTGAACAATACGTTTCTCCGCCCTTTGGGGCGTAAGCGAGCCAACTAAATGACTCCATCGGTTCGAGAACGACCGATCAATCCGAGGCGCCTCGCAACAGCAACAACCACATAAGTCAAACTCGTCAGGGCGTGTAAAACCACTGACGCCACTTCTAGCTAGAAAGAAAACGCATGTCCCCCCTGAGGTCCGTCTCCCGTTTTTGGTTCATACCGGGTGTGAAACTCGCGAAGTAAACGTTACACAAAGCTACGCCACAAAGGCCGTGCTTTGATCATCACCACAAGACTTTGCTTTTCAACAGAAGCCTTGATCATTTGCATCTTAGCATGCCACACAGGCAAACCATCCTATGCAACCGATATCGGTCACACAGAATGAAATCCGATGTCAGACACACAGTCCATTTACAAGTCCGTCCTGGGTCTGAACGAAACCGGAGGCACCTAGTACCCCGCATATCCATCGATCTCCAAGTACGTCTGGACGATCACTAACTGTTTCCATCTTCTTGGGTGTACAGCCCAATCAAGATCATCAATAATTACCCAAACGACGTGAAGACCTCCGGTCTTCGACCATCGTCTTCATCTTCGACTTATCGTCGTATCAGTTATTCAGAATGGGATAAACCCGGTCTTTCCGAATAACTCGCGTATATATTATAAAAGTGTTACACAAACACAACATACGCCTCATTCCAATTCATTAGTCACTAACCGTAAATTAATCAAGAGAATAATTCCCTAAATATTAACCCCGAAGGCCGAAACCAACATCAGATCAATATTCAGAAAAACCATTCTGCTTGGCCAACCGACAGTTAGTTTCTAAATTTCACATTCATAGGGAAAGATTCCCATTAATTTTATCCAAGATAAATTCCTTGAATTTATTCTTTAATCTATTTTTGAATATCAATTCAAACTAGTCGGGATTAACGAACCTTACCGAAGTAATCATTTGTTTTAATTTCCCAATCCCAACCTATTTATCCCATGAAGTAAAACTGGTAATACTTCATATCTAACACCACAGTGTTATCGGTAATTTCAATTACCATTTCACGTTCAAATCTAATTAAAGATTTAACTATCGCCAGGAGCAAAACTGGTGATACTCCATTTTCGATCATTTCAATCTAATTAAAGATTCATTAAAACTCCACTTAGTTTTAATCTTCGACTGGGTTAAAGAATCAGTGTCATTTAAAACACGGTTCACGATAAACCCAAAGTCACATTCATTAATTATCGGGTTAAAGAACAAGTGTTATTTAAAACACTGTTCACGATAAACCCAAAAATCAATATCAATTCAATTCCAATTAAATATTATTTAATTGGTACACTTCATTAAATCTAAATAAAAAGATTTAATCATTTCTCAACTGGGTTCAAGAACAGTGTTAGTGAAGACACCATTCACGACAAACCCAAATCACATTCGATATTCAATACAAGGCTCTGAATAGAAAATATATCGGCTTATATTCAATATCGAATTCTACGACTAACAAATGTCGTATTGGAAATAGCGATATAAATATATATCTTTCAAATTTCCATAACAACACCTGTATAATCACGAATTCCAACATCGAAATATTCCGAAGACAATTTCGATTCAAATCCACTCCAATGCAATCATTGGAAATTTTGGTTATTTTCAAAACCCTTTTCAAATTCAATTTATTTATTTAAAAATAAATAGAATTATAATTCTAGTTCAAAACTAGTTCATTTCGATAAAAATCTATTTTTATCCTTTCAAATATGGAGTTTTTCATCCCAATTCTTTCTAAATCATTTCTTATGATTTTACACAAATTATTACTATTTTTAATAATTTTATCAAGGCCTGTACAGTCGATTTCCATCAACGGTCATCGAACTGCACTTACAGCGACCTTTTTCGAATTTGATTTGGACGTATCTCCAAATCCAACCGTTAGATTTCAAATTTCTAACCTTCATTAGAAAGCTCTTTTCGATACGAACCCAACGGTTCCGGTTTTAGGAGGATCCGACGGTCGGATCTCCCGTAATGTCCGTTTGAAATAAATGGTCGAAATTCGCGAACTGCCGCGGCGCGGCGCGTTCTATTCAGGCCATTATATTATATATATAATATATATAATATATACTTCGTCGATTTCTATTTAAAACGAATTATATAAATAGTTTTAAATTCGTTTCAAAAGCAATTTCAACTTCCATTTCAATTCAAATCAAAATTGAATTCTTCTTTATAAATTCGTTTTAAAATTCATTTCTATTCAATTCAAATTTCAATTCAATTTGAATTCATTTCAATTCGCTTTCAATTCAATTCATTTCGAAATCGTTTTCAATTCAATTCATTTCGAAATCGTTTTCAATTCAATTCATTTCGAAATCGTTTTCAATTCAATTCATTTCGAAATCGTTTTCAATTCAATTCATTTCGAAATCGTTTTCAATTCAATTCATTTCGAAATCGTTTTCAATTCAATTCATTTCGAAATCGTTTTCAATTCAATTCATTTCGAAATCGTTTTCAATTCACTTTATTTCGAAATCGTTTTCAATTCACTTTATTCATTTTAAAATGAATAAAATCGATATAAATATCGTTCACGTCAAAATGGCGTCAATCTAATCAACACGGCTTCATAAATTTCTATTTTCAAATATTCTATTTCAAATATTTCTTTTTCAAATATTTCTATTTTAAAATTGGAATGAGGCCCAATCAATTACCATATAAAGTTAATTATATGGATTTTCATACAACACATGTATATAATGGCATTGAAAAATAATCAACCATCAACCAAAGTGCACTACACTGTATAAGCATCAAATATAGATATTCAACGCTTAAAACAGCCTGTCAATCAACCGATCGACATATTCAATCTATCGGGATGAGTGAACTTCAAATTTCATCCCAACACCCGTGTGGGGTTTCAAACAATCAAACACAGATTTTATTTGTGCAGTTGGGCGATGTGTAAAATTTATCAACCCAATCAATGTCCTTCAAATAGGTGTACATAAACAAACCGTCTGGTTTGTAAATGAATATTTATTTATTCACATCACGTTAAAAATTATATTTTTAACGACAAAACATTTTATTTCAACATATGAATTTCTATTATTCATTTACAAAATAAAATGATATTTTTATTTTCTAACATATTTTAGAAAATTTCGGCGGCATAACGGCACGATACTAGAAACGGGACAAGGCCTAGCCTTATCCCCGGTCTAGTGAAGGCCCACGCCATTCACACATCAATCAAATCAATTTCATCACACCAAACAATTCAATTCAAACAAATAATCCCACTAATCTATGCAACCAAACAAACAAGTCCATGGTCTGTGGACGATTGTGTCGGGTGCTACTAAGCACCGTCTGCATCCTAGTATATATATATATATAACTAGAAAAATAAATTGAAAGGTGAGAAATTCTCACAGATAGCTCTCCTAGCTCCACGGCACTTCATTGATAGAAATCTTCATCGCTATCGCATCATCGCCATCTTTGTTGCCCGTAGTCACTATATATATAAAAATCGAATTTTTACTTCGCTATTCAATATATAAAAATCGAATTTTTACTTCGCTATTCAATATATAAAAATCACATTTTCTACTTCGATGTTTAATATATAAAAATCATATTTTTACTTCGCTATTCAATATATAAAAATCGAATTTTTATTTCGCTATTCAATATATAAAAATCGAATTTTTATTTCAAAGTTCAATATATAAAAATCGAATTTTTATTTCGAAGTTCAATATATAAAAATCACATTTTTATTTCGAAGTTCAATATATAAAAATCACATTTTTATTTCGAAGTTCAATATATAAAAATCACATTTTTATTTGCTATTCTTATAAACAAAAATCAAATCTTTTCTAATATAAAAATCAATCTTTTCATGTGTTTAAAAAAACAATCTTTCTTTTATACATTCAATAAAAATCGTATTTTTATAACCTCGCTTCCAACATAAAAATCATATTTTTACATTATTAAAAATCATATTTTGTTTATTATTAAAAATCATAATACATGTAGAACTGATTTGATTGATTTTTTTTCCTTTTAAAACCTTATTTACTGTAAATAAATAGATAAGAGAAACTTACAGGATTTTCTATGGAGAAGGGGGGGGCTAGAGGCAGCGCCGTCGCCTGAGGTGGCGGGGAAAGTTGATGGCGTCGGCGGCAAACGTCAGGAGGCTTGGGCGGCGCGGCGTGTTCCAGCGAGGGGGCTAGGGTTTTGATTCTCGAAGGGAAGAGAGAAGGAGAGGAGCGAGGAGAGCAAAGGGAGGAAGAGAGGGCAGTGGGATGGTTGATCGGAGGGCCGGCACGATGGCCGGGGCGTGGTTGGCGGTCGCGACGGGAGTTTTGGGAGAGGGGCTGAAGCAGGGATCGGTTTTTTTTTTTTGAGAGTGACGGCTTAGAAATTTGTGCGGGGTTTAGGGTTAAAAGATATATATATATATTATTTAATTTATTTAATTTCTCCAAAATTCTTCTTTACTGATACGAACTCCCATCCGAACCCAACGGCTGTCGCCCCTAGCTAGTTACCCCTATTCCGAACACAATGGGATAGGTTTCGTAACCCAATTCTAACGTTTCGATCAGTTTCCGTTTGAATTTACATTTAAATCATTATATTTAATTTTAAACGTACATTTCAAATTACCGGGGCCACACCCTAACTAGAAAAATTCCAGAAAAATATTTTCTAGCTTCGTATTGACGATACGGTCCTAACAAAACTAGTTTCGTCGAATTCTGAGACCGTTTGAAAAATGGTCAATTTCTAGTCGATTAAAATCAACTGAAATGGTCAAAACACATTTTCCTATGCCACGCTCACATATTGATTCGAAAAATTATGAAATTTGGAATCTAGCAATAATTCAACATCACGGACCCAACAAAAGTGGTTTCGTTGAAATCCGAGGTCGTTTGCAAAATGTCCATTTTTAAGGGCCTGAATTCCATAGCGACTATTCAGAATTTTCAACTGGACATATCTTTTCATTCCCGCTATGAAATTTCGATTGTTCGGATTCGTTGGAAAGATATTATCAATTAGATCCCATTATTTTTGGTTTCACTAAAATCCGGATTGTTTTGCACCCGGTACATTCAATTGAAGTTTGAAATCGAATTATCGAACTACCGCGCCATTTTCAATTCTATTTATAATTATATATAAATATATATATTCTAACGACGACGCGTATAAATATATACGTTCGAATTATATTCAAAACAAATTTCTCGTCGATATTATTTAAAATAATCTATTTTAAATATTCAAAATTCGCCAAAATTGTCAAAATAAAAATTTCAAACTGGCTCGCATTTTACGGGTTGTTACACTTGACTCGGAACTAATCCCAGGTGATCTCATCTTCAGGAGTCTCTAAAGTGAAAGAATTTCACCAGTCCATAGCTCTGTCCTGTAACTGCCTTAATGCCAGCTTCCTCTTAGTCGTATCATCAATACCCAGATCTACAAATATCCGAACATAAGTATCAAACCACCCTTGAATCTCTACAGTCGGTTATGTCTCCAAAAATGGCTTCCCACCAAGAGTAGTGAAATCCTTACACAGCTTAGCGAAATCAACTACCCTAGATCTTGTACTTGAACACCAACATCTACCTCTGCTGCTTCTAGAGCGGGTACCTTCCTCATTATCGTTGTCATCATGGCCTCGAACATAACTGGGTAATCTGGTAAACCACCAACTTCCCTTATAGGAACAGGCTCTTCCATAACAGTATGTCTCGAAGATCGACGACTCATTCTAAATCTAAAAATAGAATGATTAGTCCACACATGAGAAAAACCGCAATGGAGTTCAAGCGCTACTATACTACACACTATAATAAAGTGATCATCCATTATAAAACTACAAATACGTGTCTCATATGTCATTACGCTCATGAACTCTGGATAAAATCGATTAACCATAGCTCTGATACCTAATATGACGACTGCACTGTACCTCTTGAACACACAGAAACCTGTCGTATAACTCACAACACTTGGATAAAATATAATAGAACATATGCAACAGAAGATAATAGTGAAGCGTAGCTGAACAAAATCTCAAACTTTTCATATCACCATGAAAATATCCATACAAACATTAATATCACATCAGAATCTATACAAGCAGCAGTTCACTCAGAGTAACATACGTTAACGGAAACAAATATGTATAGAAGATAGTAATATGTCAGCCTCCAGCTCATCGTCGCTCAACAGCATCGTCCTCATCAAAATCTACTATCTGTCACCTAGTCTTCCCATCCACAACATGGTGAACAACCCAAGGTAATAAGAGGAAAACATAAAACCTTGAGTCAGACAACGGTCTTAATGAGCGATAAAACAGCTAACAACATCAATAATAAAGTATGAGAAATAGGTAGTTCAATCATCTGAACTACCAACACATTAACAGAGAAGAAACCCAATCCCACTTCTCCTCCACAACCTACGGTGATAGTCTTTCCAGAGAATTAGAGATGAAACAAATAGTACATCAATAGCAATCAATTGTCAAGCATATTCTAAACAAGTTCAATACTTCCCAAGCACAAACCCCGAAGGCCTAAGCCAACATCAAATAAGCACCCAAGAAATACCTCTTTTGATGTCAAATAATCCACACAACACGATACAAGCAAACAATAACATCCATGACTCTGGCTATCACCGTTTGTATAGCCTTCAATCGATCGTTAACCATATGGCTGGCCCATCTTGCCATTCGTCAAAGGCTAATGGTAACCCCAGTTCTAGCAAAACTTCATACGCCATCCTGAGTCGTATCTAGGCCCATCGTGACTGCTCAGGGTACTCAATTAATCATCTGGTCTTATGAGTGCCCCCATTATACCCTTGCTTTGAGTCCGCTAGAATCTACAACTAACGACAATCCCTTGACACTTCAAAACTCTAGCCGTCATTGCCGACGACTACATCCATAAGCTCAAGCACCTTCTCGAGCAACCATTATCCACGAGCTCAAATCATCTTGAGTCGTCTTCACAACATCGTTGCATCATCACCCGATCAACGATCACTTGACTTTGCATCGACTAGTCCATATGAATTCACATCGAAGCTACATCCATCTTCAAACCAAAAATCAATCAACATCACTTGGTCAATATGTATTTGCAACTCGAACCGATCCACTAATGGATCGCTCCAGATCCAACAATGGATCGCACCAGATCCAGTTAGTGGATTACACAAGTTCCATCACTGGATCGCACATGATCCACCCCTTGGATCGCATAAGATCCATCATGCGCCGCTCTAGCCAATCCAACATTTTGCCATGTGCTCCGTCTCATTTTTCCCGATCCACCTCATGTTGCAAACGACCCGACTTTGGTCGATCCATTTTGAACGCATGTGATCTAATCCATTTGCCACACGAACGATCCACCATCTAACCAATCCACACGTCAATGACCCGACCGAACTACTTCGGTCGATTCATCATTTTTGCTGGCTATCCATCATGTGCAACTCGGCCGATCCATTTGTCTACCGTATGCACTGCATGATTTTCACCGACCCATCTCATTTTGGTCGATCCATCAGATCGCACTCGATCCGATCCATCAAATTACCGTTCACGCTCCAAGCTTTGCCGTGAGCAAATCTTGGCCGATCCCTGTCTTTGCGTTTCATTATCGACCCATGCTACAAACGACGAATATCCATGTACACAACTCATCCAAATCGACCAACTTCAACCAAACGATCATTAACACAACATGCAATCATCAAACAAAGATTAGGACAACAAATAATCAACATACAATCATATGAAATTCACCAGTTATGATAAAATGATTAACAAATCAATAATTGGATCTAAACTTGCATAAAAATATGAATTAACCATTATAACTTGCTAAATTAGATCCTATGAAGTGATCCGAATTCAAAATATACTTACATCGACTAGATCTAGGCGAATATAACTTGTATGGATGAAATTAAGATCAAACAAACCCATATGCTTGATTGAATCCATGTGAGAGATGCTTATCACTCACCAAATCCAAAATATAGCTTCAGATTAACAAATCTTTAATTGGGACAACAATGAGTAGCGAAGAATAACCTCTGAATCAACTCAATTGATGCCATTACCCTTCCTCGATGTTTAACTTCAATCCTCGTTTGCAAATCTATGAATTGAAATGAAGTAGAGGAGCATATGGTTGAGCCGGAGAATCATAGGCACCCAAACAAATGATAAATGAAGAGACTAAACTATTCTCTTTCCCTCTACCCTCCTATTTATAGCTAACAACCCCTACCCTTAATGGGCCTCACTAATCAACCTACTAATGACTAATTAGTCTGTCCAGAAAACTAGCAACACTAAAACAACGATTCCTTCCAAACTACTCAACTAAATCTTTAATGTGACCACTCTACGAAATTGGAAACACAATTTCCAATCCAATGAAAGCGATCTCAGCTCCTAGTTCGATCACATTCAAAAGTTATGCCCTACACAAAAACAATAGAGGCAAAATGGTCACAAACAAAATTGATAAAAATACATGGACATGTCTTACACCTCCATGAACAACATAAAAAAATATGAGAATGATAAAACCCTTGGAGAATTAAATAACAATATTCTACAGTCCTCCAATACGTAAAATGCGGGTCGTTACAATGCCATAGCTACTTGAAAATTATTTCAAATCAGTTTCTTTCATTTGAAATTGTTCATCGTAATGAATTATACTTTACGTCCATCAAAAATCGGACGTCAAATTTTGACATTTATACTTCAACCATTATTATATTAATAAAATATTCATTAATTTCCAAATTGGAATAAAACTCAACTACATAATTTAACTTATATGGATTCAATATGTCATTTATATACAAACGACATTTATCAATTATTTCAGCATCTAGTGCACACATATCATGGCAAGGTACATAACATGTAAGTGTTAAATATTTAAAGCTCATATGCTTTTTGTCAATCAACAGATTAACCACAGTATTCGACCATCAACTAACATACACATTCAAATATCAAATGGGGGTTCATACTCATATACTGTTTATTTTGACAAAAGTTGCATTAAAATTAATGGCGATTCACTATTCATCCATAAACTTGTTTATTCAAGTAACTATTTTCAAGTACCACATACATCACATATACATGTCATTTTGGATATAGTAAATTATCCAAATCTCATTGTTAACTGTTTAGTATTTTAACAACCCAACACTAACTTGGAAATATTTATTTTTCATGTCAATATACATGCAACATTCAACCAAGTTATAAACCAATTCAACCAATCATTTTATTTTCGATTTCAGGTTTCAATTACTAAATCACTTACATTAACATGTCAATTACCAATTAATGTCAACAAATCATACCCAAACTTCATCACTAAATAACATAACATATAATTTACATACATAAAATTAAATATGACATCAACTACCACAAACACAATAAATAATTCAAATGTGAGTATATGTTACTCACCATCGGTTTCCAGTCCGTCTAACTTCAAAAGGTTGGATTTTTGATGTCTAAATGATCCCAAACAAATTAGGCAACATTTTGACATCAACAATGTTTTCTAGAAATTATTCGGGCAGAGGTTCAACGCATTTTGATTTCGAATTTATTGGTGTAAAAGAGGACGTTGTTTTTGTTTTTTGGAGTAAACATGAAGGATATATATAATAGAGGCTCTGGCGCTCATTAACTCTTATCTTACGAAGCAACAAGAAAGAAGGAATCAATCCATTTTGGAAGGAGATGAAAATCTCACGTACGGTTCTGGAGCGGAGATTTTTTGAATAAAATAAATGAACAACCGTAACAGATGTCAGCTCAATCCGAAGGAAATTTAGTTTTGAGGCGAACAAAGTTTGAATTTGAGGAGGTGGGGCTTAGGGGGCGTTAGTGGGCTGTGTGGGGATGTGTAACGACCCAGAAAAGCTGAACCAATTTAAAAATTTTAAATTGGCTAAAATAATGGATTTTATATATTTAAAATAAATATTTTAAATAATAGCGATGAAAACTGAGTTGAATCGACAATTGAAAATGAATTTTATTAATTTTAATTATAAACAAGGCCTGAATTGGCGCTGCAGTTTCAAAAATTGAATTCAAACTTTGCCGAACTGTACCGGGTGCAAAACAAAACGGATTTGAGTGAAACCAAAAATATTTAAATCTGTTAGTGAATACCTTTCTAACAAATCTGAAAAATTGAATTTTCATAACGGAAAGCAAAAGTTAATGGCAAATGAATTTTCAGAAAGGTCGCTATGGAATTTATATAGCCGTGAAAATGGCCATTTTGCATACGGCCTCGGAATTCGACGAAACGTTTTTTGTTGGATCCGGGATGTGAAGTTATTGCTAGGTTTCAAATTCCATAATTTTTGAAGCTAGTATGTGAGCGTGGCAAAGGAAAACGTGTTTTGGTCAATTATAGTTAAATTGGATCGACCAGAAATGGGCCTTTTTGCAAACGGTCTCAGAATTCGACGAAACTAGTTTTGTTGGCACCGTATCGTCAAAACATAGCTATATTTATTTTTCTGGAATTTTTCGAATTAATTTGTGGCCCTGGAAAATTGAAATGTACGTTCAAATCAAATATTGAATGTTATATATTTTAATTTGAATGGAAACTGACTGAAACAGTCGATGGGCCTACGAAACATATCCCATTGTATTCGGAATGGGGGTAAAATGCTAGGGACAATAGTCGTTGGGTTTGGATTAGAGTTCGTGTGTGAAAGAGGGTATTTTCGGATTTTTAAAAATATATAAATAAACAAAAAAATATCATTGGTCAGAAAATCTATTTTCTCTCTCTCCTCGTCGTCGATAGCAGGCGGAACTTCTTCAATCCCTTCTCTCCTCGATTGCTCTCAATCCGCTCAAAATTAGACCTCCATCCTGTTGAGGATTTTGTTGAGCTAGTCAAGACCTTCAAATCCATAGCAAGTTTGGATTTTTTTCATTGAGTATCCTTCGAGATTTGAAGCCCCGAAGTCGGCGACTTTGTGCCGCCGCCGAACCCAGCTCCGACCACCGAGTTCGACGTGGGACCCACGGTTCTGTGCGCCTCTCCTCCCTCTTCGACCTCCTGCAACCCGATTCCAATATCGTGCAACGGTTTGGGCGAAAGATCAAAACCTAGTTTTGAAGAAAAATAGTGGTATACGGCTATATATATTTTCAACAGTTTTAACACCTTTAAACCGTTGCAAACTTTGAAAAATCATATCTTTTTCGTTTCTTGTCGAAATTCGATGAAACAGGAAACATCGTGACCATGTGGACGTCTTCTACATTCTAGAAGAGACCGCATATTTTTCTGAGCCTTCTGCTATTTTTGGTGGAGTGGAACCCAATGTGAGATTTCTAATTTATAAACGATATGGAAAACGATGATGTATAAATTATATAGTCGATGTATGAGTTATATAAGCGTTGTACACCTCATGTATAAGCGTTGTATAAGTTGTGCGTTCGATGTATAAGTTATATATGCGTTGTAAAATTTATATATGTGTTGAAATAGAAGTGAATTGCTATATATATATATATACGCCCCTCATCCACAAACCATGGACGATATTTATTGGTTGTGATTGGTGTGTAAATTGATTGATAGCGAATGGTTGTTTGGGATTGTTTGTGGTTGATATTGATTGATTGTGGTTGAAAAATACCCGTTTGTGGTTGAGAAATATTTGGTTGAAACCACATAGGATTAGTTCGTGGAAATGAAATAAATATATACATGCCGCCTGCGTGCGAATTAGATGCATGAATCCCCATTGTCAAAAACCGCGAGGTTTTAAGGTAGAGCGAGGAGCCGTACTAGGGACGGTGCCGGTTTTAACTACCCTGCCGTTATGCTGCCGAAATTTTGAATAATCTTTATGTGTTAGAATAATTTTCATATGTTGAAATTATTTTCAAGCGTTGAAATTAAAGTCATATGTTGAAACTATATCCATATGTGGAAATGTTCATGTGTTGAAAAGTGATGTGTGAAAATTAAATTCATTTGTGAATGAATGAAGTGTCTAAACAATAAAAATCACATTTTCATAATATATATGAAGTATGTAAAATATTCGCCTTATATATAAAAATAGTTTCAACAACAACAAAAAATTCTATCTTTTTTATATGAACAACATAAATAAAATATCCATGTGTGGAAATGCTCATGTGTTGAGAAGTGTGTGTAGTGGAAAAGTTCATGTGTTGAATAAAAAGATCGAACAATAAAAATTACATTTTTATTGAAACTATGAAGTGTTGAAAACATCTATTTGTCGAATAAATATTTTAAATGATAAAAATATCATTTTTATCATCTATGTGATATGCTAAAGATATGCGGACGTTGAAATAGATATTTGTGAAGAAATATCATTTTCAACATGCATAGGAACTAAAAAAAATAGTCATGTGTTGAAATGTGTTTTAGTTCGCCAAAATTATCATCTTTGAAATGTGAAGTGTTAAAAATAGCCACTTGTTCAAATAAATATGCATGAGTTGAAATATTCATTAATTAGCAAATGATATGATTTTTGCCTATGCATGTAACATTAGAATGACTGGTGTTTTTAAACCAAATGGAATCAAATATGAAGTTGAATGGAAAATGATAAGTGTTAAGAACTATATATATATATGTACATGCATATTTATTGAACAGGTTATAGCAAAGGGGCTAGAGAAGAGGAATAAAATTTTTGTGCCCGACAAATAGGTACACATTTACTGTTTTGTTTGGGTGATGATTTTATGAGCCTGTTGGCTTTTTCTTTTTCTTTTTGACATGAGACGCCCATGTGGCTATTTGGGAATTTACCCAGCCCCTCCCGTACAAAGGAGGTTATGGCGAAATTTTCCAAAATTTAAAGGCGTTAGTGAAATATTTGAAGTAAAAGCGATATTTAAATTGTTGAATGAACTATATTTATATAAATATAAATAAAATTAAAACGAGACGTGGCCGTGCAGTTCGTGTTTTGAAACCGTGATTTCAAACAACTAATGCGGGAAATCCGACCATTGGATTTTCCCGAAATCGCAACCGTTGGGTTCGCTTTGGAAATATCTTTCCAACGGCACCAACTTTGTGAAAATCCAACGGTTGGATTGTCTGGAATGTTTAATTCAAATCTGAAGAAAAACAGCGCCAGAAATGATTATATATATATATATATAATTATATTTAATCGAATAACGACGCTGCAGTTCGTATTTTGAAATCGAAACTTCAAATGATGATACCGGGAGATCCGACCGTCGGATTTTCCCGAAACTGGAACCGTTGGATTCGTTTGGAAAAGATCTTTCTAATGATGTAAATTTTGTGAAGATCCAACGGTTAGATTTTTAGATGTGTGTAAATCAAATCTGAAGAAAAACAGCGCCACGACCGCGTTATGGCCCGAAGCGTCGCTTTGACTAAATTGGCTATTTTAAAATAAATAAAAATAGCGATAATTGTTATAAAATATCATAAACGATATGGGATGGAAATAAACTAAATTTGCTCGATTTATGTGGTTTTTGATGGTTGAATGTGTTTGGTGTGAAAAATACATTAAAGAACAAATTGGTTTTGTCGATTGATTTAACCATTGAAATAAATTGATTTGAAATTCTAAAAATACGTGAATTATTTGAAAAGGCCGAGTTAATTCTCATTTCAAATAATTGACCGACGATTGAAAGTCGAAGATGAAGACGGTGGTCGAAGACCGGAGATCTTCACCTCGTTTGGATGGTAACCGAGGTCCTGATTGGGAGGCATCCCGAAATATGGATAATAAGTGGTGATCGTCCAGACGTACGTGGTGATCGATGGGTTTGCGAGGTATTTAGTGCCTCCGGTTTCGTTCAGACCCAGAACGGACTTGTAAATGGACTGTGTGTATGACATTGGATTTTATTCTGTGTTGATTGATCTCTATTAAATATACATCTGTTTGGCGGCGGAGAATTTATTCTTTTGCTTAACGCCCTTCTCTGAGACGCACGAGCTCAGAGGTTGTGTATTGATGGACATCAGTCGCATGGCATGAATTGCTAGTGTGGCATGCCTAAGTTGCAAATGATCAGGGCTTCTGTTGAAAAGCAAAATCTTGTGGTGATGATCAAAGCACCGCCTGTGTGGCGTAGCCTTGTGTATAATGTGAATTCGCGAGCCTCACACCCCGGTATGAATAAGAAACGGGAGAAGGACCTCAGGGAGGGCATGCGTTTCTTTCTAGCTAGGGTGGTGTCAGTGACCTACCAGCCTTGACATTTATATACTTTTCATCTGTGTGGTTGTTGCTGTTGCGAGGCGCCTCGGTTAGATCGGACGATCCGGGTCCGATGGAGTCATTCGTTGGCTCATTTGCGCCCTGTAGGGCGGGGAGACATATTGTTCAGGCATAATAATCCACATCGGTGGACCGGCCCTGACGATCCAGGGGGCAGTTGCGGTTGTTCCTGAGACATGGTAGGCTAGATTGTCTCGAATTCGGTAAGGACTATCTTTTGCCTTAGTTCATGACGGAAATCCAATTT
The DNA here is from genome assembly GCA_030737875.1 of Allium sativum. Taxonomy (NCBI): domain Eukaryota; kingdom Viridiplantae; phylum Streptophyta; class Magnoliopsida; order Asparagales; family Amaryllidaceae; genus Allium; species Allium sativum. The sequence goes on along the minus strand of CM060915.1, from coordinate 969,631,193 downwards.
CCAAATACGACATCGTGCGGTTTTGATTGTGTATATATACGGCGACATGATATGTGGTACCCATGCCGTCTATGATTGGTAGTTATGATTGGAAGTGTTTTTGAAACATATAAACACTAGTAATAATATCAAATGCTTTTGTTTTATTCGTATCAATCATATTTTGGCCATTATAAGGTAAAACTCTATCCTCCGGTTTGCGTTGCATTGTGTGATGGGAACTGAGTCTTATAATGGCTTCATTTTTATAAAAAGCATTGCGATGTTTAAAAGAAAGATTTCTTTTAAAGCACTGCCAATCCAATGGAGTAAACCCGTTCCACGAAAGTGGCGTGGTCCTGTGATTAGCCATGTTATAAATGTGTTGAGTAGATTTCTCATACCAGTCCCATGACTGACTCGTAGTTTGTTTCACTTTCAAACTCGGGTGCCCTTTTTCTACATGGGCAGCCTTGTATTCAGGTTTAGCTGGCTTCCTCTGGATAGCTGGAGCTGAAGATGGATTCTATCATTTATCTCTTTTTATGCTGTTCAGCTTCTATTGTACATATTTTGTTTATTTCCGCGGTAGACATTTATGTTTAGATGGACTGTATTTGTACTAAGTAAGATCCTGTATACTGTGTAACTCTGATGATTACTTTTATCCAGTATATTCTATTGCTCATTATCTGGTGTATTTATTTAATTCTGTTCTGCTATTATTTGTTTCTATGTTATATTCCAAAGATAACCCTTGCCACCGTCAGTCGGGGTTTGGGGTCGTCTCAGGATGTGGTGGGGGCTGTGGGGCCAGGTGGTGGCAGTGGAGGGATGATTTGGGTGGAGTTGTTGATGTTTAAGGGGAAAGGGGTGTTATTTTGAAGATTTTAAGGGTGTAGGAAGCTTTTTAGGAGGGAGTGGGCCCACAGGGAGGAGGGGAGCATAGTGGCTTCCTTGACCAGTGGGGGAGGGGGTGTAGGGGCTGCTGTTGTGGGGTGGTCGTGGCCGACCATAGGAGGGAGAGAAGGGAGAAGGAGGAAGAAGAAGAATGGAAGAAATAAGTGAAATGGAAGGAGAGAGGCCTTATATTTATAGGAAATGGAAGCACGTGAATCACTGAGGTGTCGATGTAGGATGGAAGGGGAGAAACCACACAAGTGTGTTTTAGATGCATGACATTTCAAACAAAACCACTTTGGTTCCTAAATGAATAGTTCTAGGAATATTAAGATACATAAGCTAATTAACTTATATACACACAACGTTTCAGACAACTTATTAACACATCTATACACACAATATCGAATATACTTTCCGGTCATATTAATCAACTTTTCGTGCTCTTCGATAATATGTAAACAAAACTTAAATTATATTTTATTTATTACTTTTATTAATTAAAACGAGCTCCAGTTGTCCATTAATCCTTTTATAACTTAATACATTACTAAATGCTGTATAACCATATATCACTGCTTACGAAAATAAATTAATGTTCGAAAAATATTTTCATATCTTTGGACAACTGTATTTTATTTTTATTATATTTTTAAATATTGTTTATTGGTTTGAAATTAAGTAATTAAATCGTTCAAAGAAATTTTCTTTGGAATGTACCTATGCGTTTAATACTCGCACAACTACATACTAATCCCAAAAATTATGAAATTTAAAACACTTTAATATTTTTCAGACAAAGTTCTAATGGTCCTAGTCTCGTCGAATTCAGAGACCGCTGGCAAAATGGCCTCTATTAATGTTGTTATTTAGTTTTATCGGATTTTTCTAACCTGTGTTTATATTACGCATGCTCACACACTAACTCCAATTAACTTGAAATTTGGAATCTTACATTTATTTATTATTACGGATTCGATAAAATGGTTTCGTCGAATTGCGAGATCGTATGCAAAATTTCTATTTTTCTAGCTTCTTAAACTAGTACTGAATTATCGGTGTTCAAAATATTTTTGCTAATTATTATTTTAAAACTCCCTAACCTTATTCAAGTTATCATACGAGTTGTATTTCAAATACTTATCTCAAAATTTTACAATTTCAATGAATAGTGTCAAAATCTCATTTTTATTGAAAATTGTTTGAACTGATAAATTGCTAAAACTGATTTAAATAACTTATCTGACCATTATACTTTTTGAAATCATATTTAAAAATGAGTGTATGTATCCAAAACCGTGCGCGATTATTTTAATTTCTTAAAAACTCGAAGTTTCAAAAATTTTAAATTGGTTCCAAAATTTCTAGTCGTTACACTAAATTAAGAAGAGAACTAAGAATTTGTTCTCCAAATGAAGTTACACAATCAAATAGTTTAATTTAAATATAGTACAAAATAAGAAAAACTAAACAATTTCAAAACAAACACACATATGTCTGCATAGGGAAATGTGTATGGCAACATATAAATGGAAAATTTTAAAAATAAAAATTCCCTCCAAAGTTAGTTACAACTCTTATTTTAACTCTCCACTTCGAAATTTCTTCCTGTGTCACTTATTTTCTATGTAATGAAAATTCTAAAACATAAAAATAATGGCTTCCACTTCAAATAATAACCAAAACGATTCTCTTTCATCTCTAATGCCCTCTCAAGGCCCGTTTCGACGAATGACACCTGCAAGGTAATCAAAATAGAATATTCTATGAAAGATACCCTTCAATTACTCGCTGAAATTCAACTTCTTCAACTCCAGATGGCTAGAGAACAACAGAAGCAAGGGAAGATCATTAGGAATCTTCAGAAATATATAATGGATAATTAAGAGAATCTAACTATTATTGATGATGATTTCTCCAACATTCCTGTTCATAATCCTATGGAGGAAGATGGCGAAGAAGAAGAAAATTCAGGAATGGACAAGGACAATTCAGTAATTTGCATTGGCGAAGTATGTTTTGATAAGAATGGTAACGTGATTGAACAAAGTGGAGAATTCTATCCCTATTATCTAAGTTACCCAATTCACAAGTCTCTGATTATAAAAAACAACTAAGTTTTGTATATATGTGTATTCGTATAATTATTGATTAGTCTATGTAATTAATTCGTACTTTCGTACATATTTGTAAACAAAAAATTAAAATAATTGAAATGGGTGTTTATTATAATCTTAGAGTATAATTTTTTAGTTTATTTTCTTAAGAATAATGTTAGGAATAAGGTTTTGTCTTACTGAATATTAGATTAGATTAATTTTAATCATGTTAGTTTTAGAATTACGTCTTAGTTTTAGGATAATAGGCTAGTTTAGTACAATATATTTAGGATTATATTGTTTTTAATTGTAACAACCCGTATTTTTGGAACCAATTTAATTTTTTTTAATTGATTTTCATAGAAATTAAATATTCCAGATGATTTATTTTGGGAAGTAATGATTTAAAATTTATTTTTAATCGAAGTTAGAATGTATAATTTTAAAATTTAATTAATACGAACTTGAAATGGCGAGGTATTTCGAAAATTCGATTTTAAACTTTGAATGAGTGTATAAAATTCAATCTAAATTAGAATTTAGTAAAACAAGAAACATTGGAATATTTTGAATTGTAATTTTTTTTACAAATGTAAGAAATTGAGATTTTATTTTATAAATTGTAAGTTATGTCTAAATTAAAATATAGAATAGTCTCTATGGAGTTTATATATATTTTTAATATTATATATAGCCCATGGAAAACTCACTTTTTGCATATGAATGAATTTATACTCGAAACCACTTCCATTAAGTCCAAAATTTCGTTTAGGAATTCGAAAACTATAAGCATCGATACCTTTAGTGTTGGGGAAATTATGGTCTTTTTCATTGAATACGAGACCAAAATATCACTTTTTGCATACAGACGAATTTGAACTCGAAACCACTTTCATTGAGTTCAAAACATCGTTTAAATACTCGAAAAGTATAAGCTTTGATATATTCCGAGCTTCGGAGTTTTGGCACTTGGGTTGGGTCTTTGTTGAGCTAACCTAGCTCACCATATAATCCCCAAATCATCCTTCTTCTCATTCTTTCATTTTCACTTAGCAAAAGTAGAAAATGGGGTTTGGGAAAGGGAAATCAAAATTCATAAGCCAGGGTTTTCAATTTGAAGCCCAAATCAAGAGGAAATCGAGCATAGAAACTGGATTAAGCTCCTCCATCTTCTCCATCTTGTTTCCTCTTCAATTTCTAGGATTTTCTATGACCTAACTTTTAGAAAATTCAATTATATGTGTTTAGATTGAAGATTAGCAAGCTATATTGGAAGAGAGAGCATTACAGCTTGGTTATGCGTCTCCTTCTTCCATATTAAGATCACAGGTGAAAAATTTGTGAGTTCTTCATGTAGTCCCATCTATGCCACTAGCTATTGGCTTGTCAATGTTTAATTTAGTGTTCATTTGGGTTTGCATATTGATATGAATTGGTTAGATAAGTATACACTTAGCCTATTTCATGTGTTTGTGTTCATTGAGTTGAAAATTATGATTAGAATTGTCCACACAATCTAATTCATATGTTATGATTTGATTTGCCGGTATTTTGAAGTTCCGTTGTCACAACGGTAAGTTCTAAGACTTCATAATTCGCTTATATTGCATTTGATTGCTTTGGTTAAAGAATTTAGTCATTTTTGAAGTTATAATCATAATCATTGCAATCTTATGTGTATATGTTGGTGCATGTATTCATGAGTGGTTTTGGCGAGCCTTAGGCGCCTCATTGGCACTTAGTAATCATCATAAACCATCACCATTGATCCGGGCTCATCCGGGGCCGATTGCACACTCATTGGCGATCAAAATGTTCAATTGGTTCAACTCAGACGTCTGACCAAAATGGGTCAGACGTCTGTCCAACCTCTCGGGAAAAATAAAAAAACTGCTCAGTAGCCTGTCAGACGTTTATCCAGGCGGTGACAGACGTCTGTTGGCTATTTTCTGCTATTGAGCAGTGGGGACCATGGTCAACAGTTTAGGTTCATCTAGGCTCTTTCCCAGCCGAGTTTCGGCCCATTTCGACTTTGTTTGTGACTTTACAGTTTCTCTAATTTGTAGATTTCACCAGCCCGATTCTTACGAAATCGTTTTATAAATCATCAATTAAAGAATGGCGGAGTGGAAACAAAGGTGAGAACTCTCTCACTTAAGTATTTTATACAGTTATTTATTTTATAACTGAGTATATTGATTGCCTATGACTGCAATATTTGTTCGGTGGTTGACGGATGTTTACAGTTATATTGTTATCTTTATATTAAACTGTGAGAATATTAGATAAGTTCACATGAATTATGATGTAAACCCCACATGGGTATTGGGATGATAATTTTATACATCGCCCAAGTATGCAAATAATAAACATTGGATGTTGATTGAAAACCCCACACGGATCGGGGATGATAATTACTTTACACATCTTCCTTGTGTTTAGTTGTATGTCAATCGATTGATTGATAGACCGTAGTAAGTGTTATTTAACTATTTAATGCTCATACAGTTGTAGATTACACTCTGAATGTGAATTGAATGTTTATTAGTTGTTTATCACTATTTTTGAATACATGCGAATGTATGGAATCCAAATAAGTACAATTATATGGTAATTGATTGAGTCACATTCCAATGCAGAATATGAAAGAATATTTTGATGTAATATTTAGTAAAGAATCAAAATATGATTTTGATGTCCGATTTTGGATGGACACGAAAATGTTGAAATAATTTTGGATGAAATGCTCCAAGTTTGAAAAGATAAAAGATATTTTATCTGAATAAAATGGTTAACAACTAGAATAAAGGATTGATATGGTTTTAATATACCTAGAAATTATTAATGTATGAATTTGAATGGATTTGAATGGAAATAATCTTCGGAATATTTCGATATGGGATTCCGTGATTATACGGATATTGGTGTGGAATTTCAAAGATATATATTGTTATTCCCAATATGATATCGGTTAGTTTCAGAATTTGATGTCGAATATTAGTCGGTATGATTTCTGTTCAAAGCCTCATATTTAGTATCAAATTGGATTCTGGGTTTGCCGTGAATGCTATCTTTAATAATACTGTTCTTAAACCCAATTGAGAATGTAATAAATCTTTTCATTAAGATTTAACGAGATTTTCCAATTAATTAATATAATTGTAATTAAATGAATGTGGACTTTGGGTTCCTTGTGAACGATGTTTTAAATGACATTAGTTCTTAAACCCAATTAACGGTGAAGTTATGATTTGGAATTTATAACCTTTTAATTAAGATTAAAAGAATTTTTTTCCGAAGAAATTGCCGTGGCTCTAGTCAGACGTCTGAACGTCTGACGATAAATAGTCAGACGTCTGTTCAAGCTCTCGGGAAAGTATTTACATGTAATCAGACGTTTGTCCAGGAATGGCTCAGACGTCTATTCAAGTTCTTATAAGATAAAAATAATTGCATTAGGTCAGACGCTTGACTATAAGTGGTCGGACGTCTATCAAAACTCTCGAGAATTTTTCCCTGTAAGATCAGGCGTCTGTGCAAGTTAGGTCAGACGTCTGACCTATGCTAAAATGCACAATTTATCTTGTGCATCTCAAGTTATGAAATTAGAATTTATAAATCTTTTAATTAAGATTTTTGAGATTAAAACTAAGTGTAGTTTTAACGAATACTTGATTAGACTGAAATGTGAATAAGGTAATTAAATTTATCGAATTCAAGAAATGTGCGAGAATGGAATACCACCAGTTTTATTCCATGCGATAGTTAAATCTTTAATTAGATTAGAGACATGAAATGGTAATTAATTTTACCAATAACACAGTGGGTGTTAGATATGGAGTACCACCAGTTTTGCTCCATGGAATGAATAGATTGGGATAATAAAAAAATGATTACTTCGATAAGGTACGTTAATCTCGAATAGTTGATAAACCTTAAATTGGTTTAAGTTAAGGAGAGAGATATTACAAAATCTTTTGAAATGATTTCCAAGAAGATTTGGATAAAAGAATATTCTGGATTGGAATGTGGCGTATGATGTGTTTTTATATCACTTGATTATAAAATACACGAGTTATTCAGAAAGACTGGGTCTAACCCATTTTGAATAACTAATACGGTTGAAGATCGGAGATCTTCACATCATTTGGATGAGTACTGATGTCTTGATTAGGCTATTCACCCAAGACAGGGTAATAAGTGGTGATCGTTCAGACGTACTTGGAGATCGACCGGATATGCGAGGACCTCTCTCCTTTATTGGACATACAGGACGAGGAATAAGGTGTCTCCGGTTTCATTCAGACCCAGAACGAACTTGTAAATGGATTATGTCTGACAATGTATTTTGTTCTGTATTGATTGATTTCTATTAAATATGTATTTGCTTGGTGGCGGAGAATTTATTCTCTTGCTTAACACCCTTCTCTGAAGCGTATGAGCTTACAGGTTATATATTGATAAAAATCAGTTGTATGGCATAAATTGACAATATGGCATGTTAAGATGCAAATGATCAAGGCTTTTGTTGAAAAGCATGGCCTTGTGTATGATGATCAAAGAACAACTTTAAGTAGCATAGCTTTGTGTATAACATTGATTCGCGAGCCTCACACCCCGGTATGAGTCCAAAACGGGATAACGGACGCAAGGAGTGCATACGTTTCTTTCTAGCTAGAAGTTGTGTCATGGTATGGAGCCCAGACATTTTTACTTATGTGGATGACGGAATGAGGCGCCTCGGATATAGATCGACTAAAAGGCTCAAGTGATAGGTCTAATAGGACCGGGAAACGTATTGTTCAGGAATAACTGATCCACAAACGTTTAGTGTGGACCGACCTTGCAGGATCGAAGGGTTTCCCATAGGTGTGATCCTAGCTCATCTTGCTAGATGTGATCCAAATCGGTAAGGAGGCCATCCCTTGCCTTGACTCATGACAGAAATCCAATTTCCAATAAGTGACTTCTCGATTTTGATTGTAAACCTATATGGCGATATAATAAGATGGGGTACTATGTCGTCTATGACTGATACATTTATATTTGAAGTTGTTTTGACACTATGCACTTATAATAACATCAAAATGATTTGTTTTAAAGCGTATCAAGCATGTTTGGCTATTATAAGGGAAAACTCTATCCTTTAGTTTGTGTTGCATTGTGTGATGTGACCTGAGTCTTAGAATGGCTTCATTTTTCAAAAAGCATTGAGTTGTTTACAAATAATTTAATTCAGAGTATTCATGGGAGTAAACCCGTTGCATGACATACGGCGTGGTCTCGTGATATACATTATTTTAAAGTAAAAGTTTAATAATTGTTTTGAGTTCTCACACCAGTCCCATGACTGACTCGGAGTTTATTGTTTCAACCTAAACTATGGGTGCCCATATTTTCCACACAGGCAGCTAGTAGTTTTGGTTTTCGCAGATATTTCTTTTCATAGGATCCTAGATTACAGCTGGATCTATATTTGGAAAGCTTTGTATCCATGTATTTCTTTTAGTTGCGGTAGTAGATGTTTTCCGCTGCACATTATGTTTATGTATTTAAATGTAATTTAAATCTCTTATATTTTTTCCCCTGTATATTATTCATTTGTACTCTGATATCTTGTACGCTGATGTAAATTATTGCAATAGCAATGAAATGTTCTCATGTTTGTGTTCTAATGCATCGTGTTTTCAGTACAATCCGCGTTCTCTCGTCTCTTCGTAGGTCGGGCGAATTCAGGTCGTGACATTATTGATGACAGAGGGAGAGAATTATAAAATAGGGCTTAGATTATGGGGGAATTAGTAGTTTCAGGGGAGTTAATGAAGTAAGGTGGGTTACTGATGAATCGAGACATCAAATATGAATATTTTGTAACCAAGGTTGTCATCATCAAAAAGGGGGAGATTGTTAAGGACTTGAATGTTGATGATAGTTTTGATGACAATAACTTTGTTCTACTTTGTTTCTATTATTATTGTCATAAAATATATACAAATAAAATTTTATAGAATATATATATATATGTATATACATGAAATCTATGCAGGTATTTTATATTTGAAGATGGTACAGTTTACAAGAATTCAAATAGAAGAATGCAAGATTCAAAACTCATTGTTATCAAGAAATCAAGAGTTCAAGAATTATAGAGTAAGCTTGTCTAGAAATTCTGTTAAAACTCTAGTTAGCACTTGATTTTATTTTCAAATTTAAATTCTGATTTTAAAATTTAAATCCTGATTTTAAACTTGATTTCAAATGACCCAAACTCGCCCTTACGGGAAAGCTTAGATTGAGTTGAGGACAAGACAAATTGAAACGCAAACAGAAGAACATTTCATTGCTATTACAACCATTTCATCATAGTACAAGAATATAATAGAGTGTGAATAAATAATATACACCAGTAAAATATCAGAGATTAAAATACATTATCTAGCAGCGGAAAAATGAAGCTATTATAAGACTACCAAGAATGCCAGTGCATAAAAAGTTTATAAACAACACAATGCTTTTTGAAAAATGAAGCTATTATAAGACTCAGGTCCCATCACACAATTCAACGCAAGCCGAACGATAGAGTTTTCCCTTATAATAGTCAAACATGCTTGTTATGTTTTAAAACAAATCATTTGAGACTATTATAAGTGCATATTGTTAAAAACAACTTCAAATATAAATGTATCAATCATAGACGACATGAGTACCATATATCATGCCATCATACTAGATCTACAACTAAAACTGCACGATGTCGTATTGAAAATTGGATTTCCATAATTAACCAAGGCAAGGGTTCGTCCTTACCGAATTCGAGACAATCTAGCCCATGTCTCAGGATCAATTGCAACTGCACCTTGGATCTTCAGGGTCGGTCCTCTCTCACGTTAAAGGATTAGTAATTCCTGAACAATACGTTTCCCCTCCCTATGGGGCGTAAACCTGGTTAGTATGTCGACCATCACAAGAGTCACTAGGGACTCAAACCCGAGGTGCCTCGCTATCCATAATCTACATAAGTAAAAATGTCTGGGCTCCATACTATGACACCACTCCTTGCTAGAAAGAAATGCATGTTCTCCCTGTAGTCCTCTCCCGTTTCCGGTTCATAATGAGGTGAGGCTCGCGAATTGATGCTACACACAAAGATATGCTATTTAAAGCCGTGCTTTAATCATCAACCACAAGACTTTGCTTTTCAACAGAAGCCTTGATCATTTACATATCAGCATGCCACACTGACAATTCACACCATGCGACTGATGTCTATCAATATATAACCTCTAAGCTCGTACGTCTCAGATAAGGGTGTTAAGCAAGAGAATAAATTCTCCGCCACCAAACAAATATATATTTAATAGAAATCAATCAACACAGAACGAAGGTAATAACCCGGAAATTCTGAGCCAATTTAAAAATTTTATTTTGGCAATTTTAATGAAGTTTGAATATTTAAAATGAATTATTTTGAAAAAAAAACGACGAGAAATTTATTTTGAATAGAATTAGAACGTATATATTTACATAGATCGTCGTTAGAATATAAATAATTATTTATAATTATAAAAGGACTTGAAAATGGCGCGGTAGTTCGATAATTCAATTTCAAAGTTCAAATGAATGTACATGATTCAAAATAAATCGAATTTTAGCGAAACCAAAAATATTTGTATCTATTTATGAATATCTTTCCAACGAATCCGAAAAATTGAAATTTCATAGCGGGAATCAAAAGTTACGTCTAGTTGAAAATTCAGAATAGTCGCTATGGAATTCTGGCCCTTAAAAATAGAAATTTTGCAAACGATCTCGGTTTTCGACGAAACCACTTTTGTTGGATCCGGGATGTAGAATTATTTCTATGTTTCAAAATTCGTAATTTTTCGAATCAATATGTGAGCGTGGCAAAGTAAAATGCGTTTGACCGGTTTTAGTTGATTTTAATCGACCAGAAAATGGCCATTTTTCTATCAGTCTCAGAATTCGACGAAATTAGTTTTGATAGGACCGTATCGTCAATACGAAGCTAGAAAATATTTTTCTAGAATTTTTAGAGTTCATACGTGGCCCTGGTAAATTGAAATGCGCGTTCAAATTCAATATATAGAGTTATATTTTGATTTTGATGAAAACTGATCGAAACGATCGAATCAGCTTATGATACATACCCCATTGTGTTCGGAATGGGGGTGATTAGCTATGGACGACAGGCGGTGGGTCTCGTTTCGAGGTCGAAATAAAAAGTACCTTTTTGAAATTAAATTAAATAAATAAATAAAAACCTCTCTCTATACCCTCAGGCCCCCCTTTTAGTTCTAATCGATTCATTTTATCCAAAAAAAAAGAAAAAAAAGAGGGCTCGACGATGAACCGCCCGCCGCCCTCAGGATCGCCGCCGCCCTCTCCTATCAGCGCCTCCCCCTCCATTCCTACTCTTCCACCTTCTCGCCAGAGCCGCGAGCCACAAGTTGTGAATCCCCCATTCTTCGATTGGAACCTGAGACCACCACCACCGCTTTCTCTCACCGCAGCCCCTCATCGATGCCGGAAGCCGCGCAGTCCGCCGCCATCCATCTCTCTCGCCCTCTCCTGCACCGCGAACCGAAACACTAAAATCACTGTAAGTAAATCTGATTTTTAATCCTTTGGTAAATCCCGATTTTAATCCTTTAGAAAAATCTGATTTTGATCTTATAGAAACCTATGATTTTTATTTAAAATATATCATAATATGATTTTCTATGAAGTAATAATATGTGGAAATTGTGTAATGGTATAAAGTTAGGATTTTTACTCGTAGAAAGATTAGATTTTTATCGGTATAAAGATTAGATTTTTATCAATGTAAAGTATAGATTTTTATATATATGTTGCGATATAAAACTATAATCTTTTATGTACATGTAGCGATATTAAAATATGATTTTTATATATTTGAAGGGCGATAAAAATATGATCTTTATATTGAAAGAGAACCTATAAGAATGTGATTCTAATTTTAAAGTAGCGATATAAAAAATATAATTTTTATACATGAAGTGATATCATAAAAATGCGATTTTTATACTTGTAGATATGAAATAAAAATGAGATTTTTACATAAAACTTCTTGAAACAGATCTCGTTAGAAGCACGGCGAAGATTTTCTACATATGAAGAGTCGCGGTGTATTGGTTTAGCTAGTCGGTGAGAACTCCTCACTTTTATTTTTATTCGTTTTCTAGTTGAAATATATACTAGGATGCAGACGGTGCTTAGTAGCATCCGACACCCTTCGTCCACAGACCATGGATGACTTGTTTGTTTGACTGCTGTATTGTGAAATTTGATTGTGTGATGTGAAATAAAATATTTTATAGTGGAAAATATTTTATAGTTAAAAATATAATTTTTAACGTGTACATGAAATAAATATTTATAAACAAATCGGACGATTGTTTATATACACTGATTTGACTGATATTGATTGGGACGATAAATTTTACACATCGCCCAACTACACAAATAAAATCTGTGTTTGTTGGTTTGAAACCCCACACGGGTATTGGGATGATATTTTACGCACACTAATCCCGATTGTTTAGTTGTATGTCAATCGATGGGTTGACAGACTGTGTAAGCGTTAATTATTTATATTTAATGCTTATGCAGTTGTGTGGTGCACTCTGGATGATGGTTGATTATTTATCATTGCTATTATATTCATGTGTTGTAGGAAATCCATATAATTAACATTATATGGTAATTGATTGGGCCTCATTCCAATTTAGAAAATAAATTCATGTGTTGAATAGAAAATAAATTCATGTGTTGAATATAAAATAAATTCATGTGTTGAATTGAAAATAAATTCATGTGTTGAATAGAAAATAAATTCATGTGTTGAATAGAAAATAAATTCATTTGTTGAATGAAAAATAAATTCATGTGTTGAATTGAAAAATATTCATGTGTTGAATAGAATAAACATTCATGTGTTGAATAAAAGCCGTGTTGATTAGATTGACGCCATTTTGACGTGAACGATATTTATATCGATTTTATTCATTTTTATAATGAATATAGAAAAGAAAGTGATTTCAAAATTAAACGTTTTGAAAATATTATCATTTGTATATCGATGATGTGGAATATTCAATTTTGACTAGAAATTGAATATGAAGTTGAAATCGTTTTGAAAACGAATTTAAAACGACTTATAAAATACGTTTTAAAAGGAAATCGACAAAGTGTATATATATATATATATATATATATATATATATATGACGGCCTGAATAGAACGCGCCGCACCGCGGCATTTCGCGAATTTCGACCATAGACTTCGAAGGGGTATTACGGGAGATCCGACCGTCGGATTCTCCTAAAACAGGAACCATTGGGTTCGTATCGAAAAGATCTTTCTAATGAATATTATAAATTTGAAATCTAATGGTTGGATTTGGAATTATGTCCAAATCAAATTTGGAAAAGGTCACTGTAAGTGCAGTTCGATGGCCGTTCATGGAAATCGACTGTACGGGCCTTGATAAAATTATTAAAAATAGTAATAATTTGTGTAAAATCATAAGAAATGATTTGTGAAGAATTGGGATGAAAAACTCCATATTTGAAAAGATAAAAATAGTTTTTTATCGAAATGAACTAGTTTTGAACTAGAATTATAATTCTATTTATTTTTAAAATAAATAAAGTGGATTTGAAATGGTTTTAAAGATAACCAGAATTTCCAATAATTGAATTGGAACGGATTTGAATCGAAATCATCTTCGGAATAGTTCGATGTTGGATTTCGTGATTATACAGATGTTGTTATTGAAACTTGAAAGATAAATTTATATCGTTATTTCCAATAAGATATTTGTTGGTTTCATAATTTGATATTGAATATCATCCGATATATTTTCTATTCAGAGACTTGTGTTTAATATCAAATTGGATTTTGGGTTGTCGTGAACGGTATCTTTAATAGTACTGTTCTTAAACCTAAATGGAGTTAAGAAAATTAAGAACTAACCGGGGATTAGTTAAGTTGGATGGTTTCTTGGATATTGATCTGATGTTAGTCTCGACCTTCGGGGTTAATATTTTAGGGAACTGTCCTCTTACTAATTTACGGTTAGGGACTGATTGAAATGTGATGTGATTTTGGGGTTTATCGTGGACCGTGTTTTAAATGACATCGGTTCTTTAACCCAGTTAAAGATTAAAACTAAGTGGAGTTTTAATGAATCTTTAATTTGATTGAAATGATCGAGAATGGAGTATCACCAGTTTTGCTCCAAGCGATAGTTAAATCTTTAACTAGATTTGAACGTGAAATGGTAATTAACTTTACCGATAACACCGTGGTGTTAGATATGGAGTATTACCAGTTTTGCTCCTTGGGATTAATAGGTTGGAATTGGGAAATAAAAAAAATAAAAAAAATAATTACTTCGGTGTGGTTCGCTAATCCCAACTAGTTTGAAGTGATATTCAAAGGAGGATTAAAGAATAAATTTAAAAGAATTTATCCTTGATAAAATTAATGGGAACCTTTCCCTAAGAATGTGAAATTTAGAAACTAACTGTAGGTTAGCTAAGCAGAATGGTTTCCTGGGTATTGATCTAATGTTGGTTTCGGCCTTTGGGGTTAATACTGAGGGAATTATTCTCTTGTTAATTTACGGTTAGTGACTGATGAATTGGAATGAGGCGTATGTTGTGTTTGTGTAACACTTGTTTATTATATACGCGAGTTATTCAGAAAGACCGAGTTTATCCCATTCTGAATAACTGATTCGACGTGGTGTCGAGGATGAAGACGGTGGTCAAAGACAGGAGGTCTTTACGTCGTTTGGGTGATTACTGATGATCTTGATTAGGCCGTACACCCAAGAGGAGGGAATCAGTTAGTGATCGTCTAGACGTACTTGGAGATCGATGGATATGCGGGGTACTAGGTGCCTCCGGTTTCGTTCAGACCCAGAAAAAACTTGTAAATGTACTATGTGTCTGACATTGGATTTTATTCTGTGTGATTGATTTCTATTAAATATATATCTGTTTGGCGGCGGAGAATTTATTCCCTTGCTTAACGCCCTTCTCTGAGACGTACGAGCTCAGGGATTATATATTGATGGATATCAAATGTATAGAGTGAATTGCCTGTGTGGCATGCCTAAGTGGCAAATGATCAAGGCTTCTGTTGAAAAGCAAAGTCTCGTGGGTGATGATCAAAGCACGGCCTGTATGGCATAGCTTCGTATAGCGTTGATTCGCGAGCCTCACACCCCCGGTTGTGAACCAGAAACGGGAGAGGACCTCAGGGAGGGCATGCGTTTCCTTCAAGCTAGAAGTGGCGTGAGTGGTTTTACACGCCCTGACAAGTTTGACTTATGTGGTTGTTGCTGTTGCGAGGTGCCTCGAATATATCGGTGATTGTGTGGAGCCGATGGAGTCATTTGGCTGATTTACGCCCCAAAGGGCGGGGAAATCTAGTGTTCAGGCACTTTAATCCACATCGGTGGACCGGCCCTGACGATCCAAGACTTGTCTGCACACTTGCCTGAGACGTGGGCTAGATTGTCTCGAATCGGTAGAGGACGATCCCTGGCCTCAGTTCACAGACGGAAATCCAATTTCCAAATACGTGACTTTGCGGTTTTGATTGTAGAGCCTAGTATGGCGACATGATATATGGTACCCATGCTGTCTATGATTAATATTTATGACTGAAATTGTTTTGACACTATACACTTATTATAGTATCAAATGATTTGTTTTGACGTACCAAGCGTGTTTGGCTAATATAAGGGAAAACCCTATCCTCCGGCTTGTGTTGCATTAGGTGATGGGACCTGGGTCTTATAATAGCTTCATTTTTCTTTATTTAGCATTACGCTGTTGTTTTATGCACTGGTGTTCTTGGGAGGAAACCCGTTCCGTGTTATACGGCGTGGTCCCTTGATTTACCTAACTTTAAAATAAAGATTAATAACTGTTTTAGTTCTCACACCAGTCACATGACTGACCTTGTGATGACCCCAAACTTCCACGAAGTGAAAGTAAGAGATGATCATTTGGAATACAACATAAATACAATAATACATATCACAGATACAAAATAGCATAGGAAATTCATAGAGTAACAACATCATAGCAGCGGAAATATAATGTTGTCCATCACAGAAAAGCCACAGTCACAGACTTCTACATTATTACACCAAATTCGCAGGAAAGAAATAAGTTCCAACTCCAACTTAAATAACGTGGAATAAAACAAGTTTCATGACTGAAATAAAAAGAAAGAGAAAAATGTAAGAGCAGCAAATGATAAGTCTTCAAACTCCTAGTCATCACCTCTCCACAAGCAAATCCAAGAGAAATAGTAAGCAGCTCCAAGGAAAGACTCCAAGCGAAAGATAACCTGTTTACTTGGCTGCCCGTGTAGAAAAGAGGGCACCCGAGTTTGCAAAAAGGTGAAACAAACTACAGGTCAGTCGTGGGACTGGTGTGAGAATTCTTAACTAACATAATATTAATAATATGGCAAATCCAAAGACCATGCCGCTAATGCAGAACAGATTTATTTCAATGGATTGCCGTGCATAATTTTAAAAGTGTCAGAACAAGCAGAGAAATAAATCGTGCAACAACGCAATGCTTTTTAGAAAAATGGAATCACCATAAGACTCAAGTACCATCACACAACGCAACGCACAACAGAGGATAGAGTTTTCCCTTATGGTGATTAAACACGCTAAATACGGCAAATACGGGTTTAATATTATTATTAGCATATATAACAAAACATTTCAAAATAAATGTATCAATCCTAGGAAGCATAGCTACCATATACTATGCCTCCGTACTAGTAATACAATCAAATCAGTAGGGTCGTATTTGGAATTTGGATTTCCGTCTAAGTCAAGGCTAGGGAGGAGCTCCTACCGATTCGAGACACTCTAGCTAATGTCTCAGGATTCCCCACAGTGAACCCTTGGAAAGCTGCAGGGCCGGTCCACACATACAGCTTCGTGGATTGGCAATTCCTGAACACACATTTCCCGATCCTATAGGACCTGTCCGAGGCGCCTCATTCCATCATCCACATAAGTAAAATGTCAAGGCTGGTAGGTCACTGACACCACTCTAGCTAGAAAGAAACGTGCTGCTCTCCCTGCGTTCCCTTCTCCCGTTTTAGACTCCGCCGGTGTGTGAGGCTCGCGAAGTCACGTTGTACACAAAGCTATGCCTAAACAGACTATGCTTTGATCGTCCCACAAGGCCTTCTTTTCAACAAAACCTTGAACATATGCACCTTAGCGTGCCAGATCATCACCCCATACCCTACTACCAACCCTTTGCCGAAATATATGAACGGGTGTTAAGCAAGAGAATAGATTCCCCGCCACCAAACATCCATACCTTCAACAAAAGATCAATAACGTGATATTTAATAGAGTATGATGTCAGACACACAATCCATTTAATAGCTTATGCTCTGGGTCTGAGCGAAAGCCTAATCCGTTCAATCAGTATGTTCGTTCGGGCAATGACCTTGACCTTGACTTGGGAGCAAATCAATTCAAAGCCTAAATCGCTGTCCTCCTGAGGGGAAGATTGACGGTCTTCATTCGTCATCTTCTGCTTCAAACCTTAACGTCGTTTGATTATTCGGAATGAGATTAACTCGGCCTTTCCAAATAACCTTCGTATATACATATATATTCATATATAATGAAGATTCTTTCTTATCGTTATTTTTAATTTATAATGATTATTTCCTATCTTTATTTAATTAAGAATAATTTAATCCTTAATTAACGACGATTCAGGTCAATGTCGATTCTGGCGCTGTTTCCAATCAATTTTGATTTTCGCGTATCTCGAAATCTAACCGTTTGATTTTGACGTGGTGTATATCGTTGGAAAGATTTTTCTAAGACAGTCCTATCGATTCCAGTTTTGGGAAAATCCGACTGTCGGATCTCCCGGTATAGTCGTTTAAAAGTTCGATTTCAAAATGCAAACTACCGCGCTCGATTCGTTTAATTTTAATTATATATATATATATAAATATATATATATATATATATATATATATAGATATTGTTCGACCCATCATTCTTACATACACCTTTCTTATTCTCTTATCTTTTCTCTTCTTTACTTACATGAAAATGTAATTTATAATTAGACGATGAATTATCCCTTTTTATTTTATTCTTTTATAATTTACATTAAAATGTAAATTATAATACATTGTTCAATTCATTTCTTTTCATCTTTCAATTACATTATGATCCTATTTACATATAAAATGTTCATTCGTTTATCAAGTGCATTCTTAATTTTAATTACATTTAAAATGTAATTTGATTTTGCGATGTGATTTTCATTCCAATTACATATAAAAATGTAATCTTTATTTACATGTCGCAATCTGATTTTATTTATATAAAATAAATTGTAACTTTCCTCTTTGTCACCTTCTTATTTTATTTACATTAAATAAAATGTAAATTTTCATTCTTGTCATGCAGTGTAAATTCACATTTTTAATTACAACAATTAAAAAAAAAGTAATTTTATCATGCGACGAATTTTCTCTTTTTATATACATTAAATAAAATGCAAATTTATCTTATGGTGTAAATCCTTTTTAATTACAAAGTGATGTAACCTTTCCTACGGCGTACATTTCTTTTAATTAACATTAAAAATAATGTTAACTTAACATACGATAAATTTTCTTTTTATTAACATTAAAAATAATGTTAAATTAACATACGATGAATCTTCTTTTTATTAACATTAAAAATAATGTTAAATTAACATACGATGAATCTTCTTTTTATTAACATTAAAAATAATATTAAATTAACATACGATGAATCTTCTTTTTATTAACATTAAAAATAATGTTAACTTACCATACGATGAATCTTCTTTTTATTAACATTAAAAATAATGTTAAATTAACATACGATAAATTTTCTTTTTATTAACATTAAAAATAATGTCAAATTAACATACGATGAATCTTCTTTTTATTAACATGCTTTAAATCTTGCAGTTAAGTCCCTTTTTGTTTACATTATAAAATAATGTGCTTTAATCCTACCGCGTAATTCTCTTAATATTAACATTAAAAATAATGTTAATTAAATCCTATGGTGTCATTCTTTTATTTAAACCTTAAAAATGATGTTAAATCATCCTACGGTGAAATTCTTCTATTTTAACATTAAAAATAATGTTAAATCATCCTACGGTGAAAATACTTTGAATATTATCATTAAAAATAAATGTAAATTCCCTACGATGTAAATACTTTGAATATTGACATTAAAGATAAATGTTAATTTTCCATGCATTGTAAATTACTTATTATTGACATTAAACAAAATGTCAATTTCTCATACAATGTAAATTCCTTATCTGTCCAAGATCTCGTCTTTTCATCACATCATAATGTAATTCATACTCATGTCATCATATTTTTCTTTCTTATTTTCTATATTCATCCTCCAACATTCATTTATTTGCAACCAAAATTTACAGATCTAAATAACTGACAAGAAAATGTGAATCTAGCAAGCAAGGTGTACTTTCAACATCAAGCCAATATGGTGTAAATTGTTTTCTAGATGAATTACTAACATGGGATAACATGTAATATCTCGC
This sequence comes from Allium sativum, assembly GCA_030737875.1. Taxonomy (NCBI): domain Eukaryota; kingdom Viridiplantae; phylum Streptophyta; class Magnoliopsida; order Asparagales; family Amaryllidaceae; genus Allium; species Allium sativum. The sequence goes on along the minus strand of CM060915.1, from coordinate 969,611,541 downwards.
ATAAATCAATACCCAACATCAATAACATAGATCAGAATCACGAATCCATATAGTATGATTTATGAACCACGACCACGTTGAATTGAAATTAAAATAGATCAATTAAGAATCAAAATGCTCACCTCGACTTCAGATCTAGATCTAAAATCAAAATAAAATCCAGAAAATGTCCCAATTGATCCTAGGTCGAAGTATTTGTTGTCACGTTTCTCCCGGATCTGAAATTTTCTGATTTGAAGTTCACATTTGAAGTTCACACGAATTAGTTATCAATGTTTTAAATATACAGACTTTTAACAACTGCTGCAGCAATGCTTAGAAGCGTCGCTAAATCTGAAATAGATAATACCTTTATTGTTCAGTTTTGTTCAAAATTTCAAATCCGATTTTCGCGAGCTGTAGTTAACGGATTTGGGCATCGTTTGTTGGAGAAGGACCGGGGAGGAGAGGCGCAGGTTCGGCCAGAGGGGGGTGGCGTTCGGCGGCGGCGTGTGGGGCCCAGGTGGCGCGACCGGCGGCACTTTGTGGGGCTGGGGCGGCTTCGATAGGGCACGGTGCGAGGTGATTCTTGTCGGAGGTCGTAGGGTTCGGAAAGAGCTTCGAAACGGGTATTCGTATGAATGTTTTCGTTGAGAGGAGAGGGAGAAATCGAAGCTCAAAGATTCGAGCTGTTATGGGTTTCGGCGGTGGAATATATCGGAGGAAGAAGATGACTGTATACGGCCGTATTTATACTAGTATTTTAGGGTTTTATTTATTTATTTATTTATTTATTTAATTCTAGAAATTAGTGTTTTCCCATACGATCTCCAAACGAAGCTCAACGACTGTCGAACATAATGTTTTGACGTCTTCTGAAAGCGATGGCGCTATTGCCAAGGTCTAATTCTGAAGTTACAGTCATGTTTCTTTTATTTTTAAAATAAATCATTTAATTTAAATTCGAACGTACTTATTAATTCCACCAGGGCCACCTACTAGCTCAGAAAAATCCAGAAAAATTATCTTTGGCTTTCTTATGTCAATACGGTCCTAACAAAATTTATTTCGCCTCATTCTGAGACTGTTTGAAAAATGACTATTTTTCAGTCAATTAATTTTGACCGAAACTGACAAAACACAGATTCTTTTGCCACGCTTACATGCTAGCTTCAAAAATCATGAAATTTGAAACCTAGCAATAATTTTACATTTCGGACCCAAAAAAAGTGGTTTCGTTGGATTCCGAGGTCGTATGCAAAATTCCAATTTTCAAGGGCGATATATTTTCTATAGCGACCTTTCTGAAAATTCATTTGGCCATAACTTTTGATTTCTGCTATGAAACTTCGATTTTTCGGATTTGTTAGAAAGGTACTCCTTAACAGATTTAGATATTTTTCGTTTCACCAAAATCCGGTTTATTCTGCATCCTATGCAGTCAGTCAAAGTTCAAGTTTGACTTTTCAAACTACCTTCCTATTTCTAATTCTCTATGCAATTTATTTGAATAACTTTGCATTAACTTTGCTCAAAACAAATTCCCATTCATTTTTATTTGAAATAATTTATTTTAAATATTTAAACACCCCGAAATGAAAATTTTAAATTGGCCCCACCTTCCGGGTTGTTACAATCTCCCCTCCTTAAGAACTTTTCGTCCTCGAAAAGGAAAAAGGAAAAATTGAAGAGTAGGAACCAACACAGAGAATACTGAGAAGATTAAGCGTACCTCAAGACAAAACCTAATCAGAGATATCCACTCTGCAGTTGGGATAGGCCTGTTTGATACTCTCTTTCGTTTCCCAAGTGCAGTCTCTAGGGTCCCCACTCCACTGCACCTTGACTAGGTTGATTCTTTTATTCCTCAGCACTCTAGTTACTTTGCCCATAATTTTCAGTGGCTCTCTTCTCACTGCTAGGCTTGGGGTAATTTCCAAATCTTGCTGTGCAGCTTCCTCCAGAACTAGATCCGGATCATGGACATGCCTTCGAAGTTGAGATACATGGAATACATCGTGCACTCCAGGCAACCAGTCGGGCATCTGAATTCTGTAAGCTAGGGTGCCAATCTTTTCAAGAATAGGGAAAGGGCCGATGAATTTGGGTGCTAGTTTCCCTGTTTTTCCAAAACGGATAACACCTCGCATTGGAGCGACTTTCAGATAGACATAGTCACCCACATCAAAAGCTAGCTCTCGCCTTCTTACATCTGCGTAACTTTTCTGTCTACTTTGGGCCGCCAATAGTCGCTTCTTAATAAAGTCAACTTTGTCCGAAGCTTCTCGGATCATGTCAGGACCCAACACAAGCCGATTTCCTTTTTCAACCCAACATGCTGGCGATCTACATGGCCTACCATATAAGGCTTCAAATGGAGACATTTTCAAACTTTCTTGATAGCTATTATTGTACGAGAATTCAACTAAATGCAAGTGATCCTCCCAAGACCCTCCAAAATCGAGTATACAAGCTCGCAATAGATCTTCAAGAATGCGATTCACTCGCTCAGTCTGGCCGTCAGTCTGAGGGTGATACGCGGTACTAAGATTCAACTTCGTTCCCAGCTCATTTTGGAATGCTTCCCAAAATTTACTAGTAAAGATAGGATCACGGTCGCTAACAATGCTACTAGGGACTCTGTGAAAAAGAAAGGATTAAAATTTATTTTGCAAAAGAAAACTTCCACTCTAATTATGAAGAGAAGGAAAGATTTAGTTTTATTACCCATGTAGCCTGACGATTTCTTTGAAATAGATTTGCGCCAGACCTTGAGCAGTTCTAGTGGATTTGACAGGTATGAAATGAGCGGACTTGGTTAAACGATCCACGATCACCCATATGCTGTCATTTCCTTTCCTAGTACGAGGCAGACCATCTATGAAATCCATAGAGACTTGATCCCACTTCCAATCTGGAACTTCTAATGGCTGTAACAACCCTGTAGGCTTTTGTTGATCGCTCTTCACTTGTTGGCATGTAGGGCATCTTCTCACATATATGGATATATCCCTCTTCATAGATTTCCACCAAAAAGTGCGCTTTAAATCTTTATACATCTTGCTCACACCTAGGTGGATGCAAAGCTTTGATTTGTGTCCTTCATTTAAAACTTCCCTTACGAGCTCTGGGATATTTGGAACACAAATCCGACCTTGCAATCTAAGAATTCCCTTGCCATCAATTTGGAAGCTCGTGTTCTCTCCATCTTTGATTCTTTTAATAATTCTTTGAATAAATTTATCATCCTTTTGAAGAGCGGAAATTTTATCGATCAAAGAGGGGGTATTGATAAGGCTTGCGACAATGGCATTCTTTCTACTGAGTGCGTCTGCCACCACATTGGCTTTCCCCGGCGTATATAGGATGTCGAGATCGTATGCCGCAAGGAATTCTAGCCACCTTTGCTGCCTTAAATTCAGATCCTTTTGATTGAAGAGATATTTCAAAGATTGATGGTCGGTGTATAATTCAAATTTTCGCCCAAAAGATAATGTCTCCAAAATTTTAAAGCAAAGACTACGGCCAGCAACTCTAAGTCATGGACACGATAATTTTTCTCATGCGGCTTTAATTGACGTCTTGCATATGCAACAACTCTGCCTCTTTGCATCAGTACCGCGCCAAGACCACCACTTTGAGAAGCATCCGTATAGACCTTTAAATCTTGGTTGCCATCGATGATGGTGAGTACGGGAGCAGTAGTCAAACTCACCTTTAGCTTTTGGAATGCCTCCTCACAATCTGATGTCCAATTGAACTTGGCATTCTTCTTGGTAAGTTTTGTTAATGGGCTAGACAACTTGGCGAAACCTTCGACAAATTTTCTATAATACCCGGCCAAACCTGGGAAGCTTCTTACTTCAGTGGGAGTACTGGGTCGCTTCCAATCTCGAATGGCGGCAACTTTACTTGGATCAACTGCGATTCCTTCTTTTGACACAACATGGCCCAAGAATTTTACTTCCTCTTGCCAAAATGTGCATTTGGAAAACTTTGCTTTCAGAACATTTCGTCGCAGAATTTCCAACACTTCCATTAAATGCCCTTCATGCTCCTCCTTAGTTTTAGAATAGATTAGAATGTCGTCAATGAAGACTAGGACGAATTTATTTAGGACCTCCCAAGTTTTTGTACTTCTTAGCCGTCTTATCTAAATCAAAGGGTTGGGGTGGTGGTGCTTGTTGGACAGTAGCCTCTTCGGTTCCAGCAGCATTCTGCCTCCTTGCTCTAGCTCTAGCGGCAGCGGTACTCATTTTTAGTTAGTTCTGTACGATCAAGGAAAGAGTCAGAACAACTATAATGGTGATTTGAAGAGTTGATCAAGATAAAAGGACGGATAAAAGATAATGATAGAATGACTGACTATTATGTATTCACATGAAATGTTCGCCACAGAATATTGTGATTCTATGTAAACGAATTATCATAAATATGCTATATTCCAAAGCTATGTTTAACCAAAGCTCTGATACCAACTGTGATGACCACAAACTTCCACGAAATGAAAGTAAGAGATGATCATTTGGAATACAACATAAATACAATAATACATATCACAGATACAAAATAGCATAGGAAATTCATAGAGTAACAACATCATAGCAGCGGAAATATAATGTTGTCCATCACAGAAAATCCACAGTCACAGACTTCTACATTATTACACCAAATTCACAGGAAAGAAATAAGTTCCAACTCCAACTTAAACAACGTGGAATAAAACAAGTTTCATGACTGAAATAAAAAGAAAGAGAAAAATGTAAGACCAGTGAATGATAAGTCTTCAAACTCCTAGTCATCACCTCTCCACAAGCAAATCCAAGAGAAATAGTAAGCAGCTCCAAGGAAAGACTCCAAGCGAAAGATAACCTGTTTACTTGGCTGCCCGTGTAGAAAAGAGGGCACCCGAGTTTGCAAAAAGGTGAAACAAACTACAGGTCAGTCGTGGGACTGGTGTGAGAATTCTTAACTAACATACTATTAATAATATGGCAAATCCAACGACCATGCCGCTAATGCGGAACGGATTTATTTCAATGGATTGCCGTGCATAATTTTAAAAGTGTCAGAACAAGCAGAGAAATAAATCGTGCAACAACGCAATGCTTTTTAGAAAAATGGAATCACCATAAGACTCAAGTCCCATCACACAATGCAACGCACACCAGAGGATAGAGTTTTCCCTTATGGTGATTAAACATGCTAAATACGGCAAATACGGGTTTAATATTATTATTAGCATATATAACAAAACATTTCAAAATAAATGTATCAATCCTAGGAAGCATAGGTACCATATACTATGCCTCCGTACTAGTAATACAATCAAATCCGTAGGGTCGTATTTGGAATTTGGATTTCCATCTAAGTCAAGGCTAGGGAGGAGCTCCTACCGATTCGAGACACTCTAGCTAATGTCTCAGGATTCCCCACAGTGAACCCTTGGAAAGCTGCAGGGCCGGTCCACACATACAGCTTCGTGGATTGGCAATTCCTGAACACACGTTTCCCGATCCTATAGGACCTATCCGAGGTGCCTCATTCCATCATCCACATAAGTAAAATGTCAAGGCTGGTAGGTCACTGACACCACTCTAGCTAGAAAGAAACGTGCTGCTCTCCCTGCGTTCCCTTCTCCCGTTTTAGACTCCGCCGGTGTGTGAGGCTCGCGAAGAAACGTTGTACACAAAGCTATGCCTAAACAGACTATGCTTTGATCATCCCACAAGGCCTGCTTTTCAACAAAACCTTAATCATATGCACCTTAGCGTGCCACATCATCACCCCATACCCTACTACCAACCCTTTGCCGAAATATATGAACGGGTGTTAAGCAAGAGAATAGATTCCCCGCCACCAAACATCCATACCTTCGACAAAATATCAATAACGTGATAGAGTATGATGTCAGACACACAATCCATTTAATAGCTTATGCTCTGGGTCCGAGCGAAAGCCTAATCCGTTCAATCAACATGTTCGTTCGGGCAATGACCTTGACCTTGACTTGGGAGCAAATCAATTCAAAGTCTAAATCGATGTCCTCTTGAGGGGAAGATTGACGGTCTTCATTCGTCATCTTCTACTTCAAACCTTAACGTCGTTTGATTATTCAGAATGAGATTAACTCGGCCATTCCAAATAACCTTCGTATATACATATATATTCATATATAATGAAGATTCTTTCTTATCGTTATTTTTAATTTATAATGATTATTTCCTATCTTTATTTAATTAAGAATAATTTAATCCTTAATTAACGACGATTCAGGTCAATGTCGATTCTGGCACTATTTCCAATCAATTTTGATTTTCGCGTATCTCGAAATCTAACTGTTTGATTTTGACGTGGTGTATATCGTTGGAAAGATTTTTCTAAGACAGTCCTATCGATTCCAGTTTTGGGAAAATCCGACTGTCGGATCTCCCGGTATAGTCGTTTAAAAGTTCGATTTCAAAACGCGAACTACCGCGCTTGATTCGTTTAATTTTAATTATATATATATATATATAAATATATATATATATATATATATATAAATATATATATATCGTTCGACTCATCATTCTTACGTACACCTTTCTTATTCTCTTATCTTTTCTCTTCTTTACTTACATTAAAATGTAATTTATAATTAGACGATGAATTATCCCTTTTTATTTTATTCTTTTATAATTTACATTAAAATGTAAATTATAATACATTGTTCAATTCATTTCTTTTTATCTTTCAATTTCATTATGATCCTATTTACATATAAAATGTTCATTCGTTTATCAAGTGCATTCTTAATTTTAATTACATTTAAAATGTAATTTGATTTTGCGATGTGATTTTCATTCCAATTACATATAAAAATGTAATCTTTATTTACATGTCGCAATCTGATTTTATTTATATAAAATAAAATGTAACTTTCTCTTTGTCACCTTCTTATTTTATTTACATTAAATAAAATGTAAATTTTCATTCTTGTCATGCAGTGTAAATTCACATTTTTAATTACAATAATAAAAAAAAGTAATTTTATCATGCGACGAATTTTCTCTTTTTATATACATTAAATAAAATGCAAATTTATCTTATGGTGTAAATCCTTTTTAATTGCATTAAAAGTGATGTAACCTTTCCTGCGGCGTACATTTCTTTTAATTAACATTAAAAATAATGTTAACTTAACATATAATAAATTTTCTTTTTATTAACATTAAAAATAATGTTAAATTAACATACGATGAATCTTCTTTTTTATTAACATTAAAAATAATGTTAAATTGACATACAATGAATCTTCTTTTTATTAACATTAAAAATAATGTTAAATTAACATACGATGAATCTTCTTTTTATTAACATTAAAAATAATGTTAACTTAACTTACGATAAATCTCCTTTTTATTAACATTAAAAATAGTGTTAAATTAACATACGATAAATTTTCTTTTTATTAACATTAAAAATAATGTTAAATTAACATACGATGAATCTTCTTTTTATTAACATGCTTTAAATCTTGCAGTTAAGTCCCTTTTTGTTTACATTATAAAATAATGTGCTTTAATCCTACCGCGTAATTCTCTTAATATTAACATTAAAAACAATGTTAGTTAAATCATACGGTGTCATTCTTTTATTTAAACCTTAAAAATAATGTTAAATCATCCTACGGTGAAATTCTTCTATTTTAACATTAAAAATAATGTTAAATCATCCTACGGTGAAAATACTTTGAATATTATCATTAAAAATAAATGTAAATTCCCTACGATGTAAATACTTTGAATATTGACATTAAAGATAAATGTTAATTTTCCATGCATTGTAAATTACTTATTATTAACATTAAACAAAATGTCAATTTCTCTCCTTATCTGTCCAAGATCTCGTCTATTCATCACATCATAATGTAATTCATACTCATGTCGTCATGTTTTTCTTTCATATTTTCTATATTCATCCTCCAACATTCATTTATTTGCAACCAAAATTTACAGATCTAAATAACTGACAAGAAAATGTGAATCTAGCAAGCAAGGTGTACTTTCAACATCAAGCAAACATGGTGTAAATTGTTTTCTAGATGAATTACTAACATGGGATAACATGTAATATCTCACATAAATCAATAACCAACATCAATAACATAGATCAGAATCACGAATCCATATAGTATGATTTATGAACCACGACCACGTTGAATTGAAATTAAAATAGATCAATTAAGAATCAGAATGCTCACCTCGACTTCAGATCTAGATCTAGAATCGAAATAAAATCCAGAAAATGTCCCAATTGATCCTAGGTCGAAGTATTTGTTGTCACGTTTCACCCGGATCTGAAATTTTCTTATTTGAAGTTCACACGAATTAGTTATCAATGTTTTAAATATACAGACTTTCAACAACTGCTGCAGCAACGCTTAGAAGCGTCGCTAAATCTGAAATAGATAATACCTTTATAGTTCAGTTTTGTTCAAAATTTCAAATCCGATTTTCGTGAGCTGTAGTTAACGGATTCGGGCACCGTTTGTTGGAGAAGGACCGGGGAGGAGAGGCGCAGGTTCGGCCAGAGGGTGGTGGCGTTCGGCGGCGGCGTGTGGGGCCCAGGGGGGCGCGACCGGCGGCACTTTGTGGGGCTGGGCGGCTTCGATAGGGCACGGTTCGAGGTGATTCTTGTCGGAGGTCGTAGGGTTCGGAAAGAGCTTCGAAACGGGTATTCGTATGAATGTTTTCGTTGAGAGGAGAGGGAGAAATCGAAGCTCAAAGATTGGAGCTGTTATGGGTTTCGGCGGTGGAATATATCGGAGGAAGAAGATGACTGTATACGGCCGTATTTATACTAGTATTTTAGGGTTTTATTTTATTTATTTATTTAATTAATTAATTCTAAAAATTAGTGTTTTCCCATACGATCTCCAAACGAAGCTCAACGACTGTCGAACATAATGTTTTGACGTCTTCTGAACGCGATGACGCTATTGCCAAGGTCTAATTCTGAAGTTACAGTCATGTTTCTTTTATTTCTAAAATAAATCATTTAATTTAAATTCGAACGTACTTGTTAATTCCACCAAGGCCACCTACTAGCTCAGAAAAATCTAGAAAAATTATCTTTGGCTTTCTTATGTCAATACGGTCCTAACAAAATTTATTTCGCCTCATTCTGAGACTGTTTGAAAAATGGCTATTTTTCAGTCAATTAATTTTGACCGAAACTGACAAAACACAGATTCTTTTGCCACGCTTACATGCTAGCTTCAAAAATCATGAAATTTGAAACCTAGCAATAATTTTACATTCCAGACCCAACAAAAGTGGTTTCGTTGGATTCCGAGGTCGTATGCAAAATTCCAATTTTCAAGGGCGATATATTTTCTATAGCGACCTTTCTGAAAATTCATGTGGCCATAACTTTTGATTTCTGCTATAAAACTTCGATTTTTCGGATTCGTTAGAAAGGTACTCCTTAACAGATTTAGATATTTTTCGTTTCACCAAAATCCGGTTTATTCTGCATCCTGTGCAGTCAGTCAAAGTTCAAGTTTGACTTTTCAAACTACCTTCCTATTTCTAATTCTCTATGCAATTTATTTGAATAACTTTGCATTAACTTTTCTCAAAACAAATTCCCATTCATTTTTATTTGGAATAATTTATTTTAAATATTTAAACACCCCGAAATGAAAATTTTAAATTGGCCCCACCTTCCGGGTTGTTACAGACCTGGAGTTTATTGTTTTAACCTAAACTCTGGGTGCCCCTATTTTCAACACGGGAAGCTAGTAGTTTTGGTTTTGCAGATTTATATTCATAGGATCCTGATTTACAACTGGAACGATGCTCGGAAAGCCCTGTATCCGCGTATTACTTTCAGTTGTGTTTTGTATTGTTTTTCCGCTGCAATGTAATTTATTGTAATCTCTGATATTTGTCAAATGTGTAATATTTATTCATACTCTGTATATTCTTGTAATCTGATGGAATTGTTGTAATATACAATGAAATGTTCTTATGTTTGTGTTCTGGTTTGTCGTGTTCTCAAAGCAATCCGGGTTTCGAACGGTCTTGGTCGGTTTAGCGACTGATTCAGATCGAGCGGAATTCCTAATTGTTACATGTGGTATCAGAGCTTTGGTTTACAGAGCTCGGAGAACAAGACACATTAGAACCATACGAAAGAATTCATCAGAAATTGGATTAGTAATATTCAATGAGAATGACTCGTTAGAGATGGGATCAGTAGTATCCTAGAACGAGTGTGAAGAGTATATTTTTAAATTGAAAACAAATTTTGTTTTGAAAATTTAAATTCAATTATACGTATTTGATTATTTATTATATTTGAATTTGGACAATCCAGTATATATAGATTTTGTGTATACGTCTGATCTGCGTGTATTCGAAGTTTTAATATACTGGATAGATATAGAATCACACTCTAGTCGCCCGGAGATGATTTTGATGATGGAGCTCCTTCATCAGGATTTATGTTCGTGTTTCGAAAGTGAGATATCTATATATTTCCATTAGACTGGTGTGAGAACCAAAATTAGATAGGGCTTATTGTTGTGATTTAGCATCAAAAACAAGATTTTTTTGTATATGTACCAAAATTATGAATTTGAAATGATAATCAACTAATTGATTGCTGATTGTGTTGTTTGATTATTGTTTGATTAATTAAATGTTGAACCATTAGCCAAATTGAACCAAATAGTGAATTGTATTGAAAATTTATCGCATATGCATGCATGTACATGTACTTACATTGAACAGGTCATAGCAAAGAGGCTAGAGCAGAAGAATAAAATTGTTTGCCTGTAAAATAGGTACATGTTTACTAATTTATTGGGTTTTGGATGATTTTATGAGCCGATTGGCTGGCCGCTTGGCTGTTTCTTTTTCTTTTTAGATTGATGAGGGCCATGGGAGGCTATTTGAAATATCTCGAAGTCCCCGGGGAAGGGGAGGTTATGGAGAAATTTTTCAAAAATTTAGGGTGTTAGCCAAATTTTTGAAGAATTTGAAAAGTTCTTAGAAACTGAAAAGTTGAAGAACTTAAGCCGTAATGAAAATAAGGAAAGTTGAGTTGATTAGTTAAACAACTTTCGGCTTCGTTCCTTTTTGGGGACGAAAAGTTTTAAGTGGGGTAGATTGTAATAACCCGGAAATTCTGAGCCAATTTAAAATTTTTATTTTGGCAATTTTAATGAAGTTTGAATATTTAAAATGAATTATTTTGAATAAAAACAACAAGAAATTTATTTTAAATAGAATTAGAACGTATATATTTATATAGATCATCGTTAGAATATAAATAATTATTTATAATTATAAAAGGAATTGAAAATGGCGTGCTAGTTCGATAGTTCAATTTCAAAGTTCAAATGAATGTACAGGATTCAAAAAAAACCCAGATTTTAGCGAAACCAAAAATATTTGAATCTATTTACGAATATCTTTCCAACGAATCCGAAAAATTGAAATTTCATAGCGGGAATCAAAAGTTACGTCCAGTTGAAAATTCAGAATAGTCACTATGGAATTCTGGCCCTTAAAAATGGAAATTTTGCAAACGATCTCGGTTTTCGACGAAACCACTTTTGTTGGATCCGGGATGTAGAATTATTGCTAGGTTTCAAAATTCGTAACTTTTCGAATCATTATGTGAGCGTGGCAAAGGAAACGCGTTTGACCAGTTTCAATTGATTTTAATCGACCAGAAAATGGCCATTTTTCAAACGATCTCAGAATTCGACGAAATTAGTTTTGATAGGACCGTATCGTCAATACGAAGCTAGAAAATATTTTTCTAGAATTTTTAGAGTTCATACGTGGCCCCGGTAAATTGAAATGCGCGTTCAAATTGATTTTGACGAAAACTGATCGAAACGATCGAATAAGCTTACGATACATATCCCATTGTGTTCGGAATGGGGGTGATTAGCTATGGACGACAGGTGGTGGGTCTCGTTTCAAGGTCGAAATAAAAAGTATCCTTTTGAAATTAAATTAAATAAATAAAAACCTCTCTCTATACCCTTAGGCCCCCTTTTAGTTCTAATCGATTCAGTTTATCAAAAAAAAGAAAAAAAAAGAGGGCTCGGCGATGAACCACCCGCCGCCCTCTCCTATCAGCACCTCCCCCTCCATTCCTACTCTTCCACCTTCTCGCCAGAGTCGCGAGCCCCTAGTCGTGAATCCCCCATTCTTCGATTGGAATCTGAGACCACCACCACCGCTTTCTCTCACCGCAGCCCCTCATCGATGCCTGAAGCCGCGTAGTCTGCCGCCATCCATCTCTCTCGCCCTCTCCTGCACCACGAACTGAAACACTAAAATCACTGTAAGTAAATCTGATTTTTAATCCTTTAGTAAATCCTGATTTTAATCCTTTAGAAAAATCTGATTTTGATGTTATAGAAACTTTGATTTTTATTTAAAAGAAATCATAATATGATTTTCTATGAATTAATAATATGTGGAAATTGTGTAATGGTATAAAGTTAGGATTTTTACTCGTAGAAAGATTAGATTTTTATAGGTATAAAGATTAGATTTTTATCAATGTAAAGTATTGATTTTTATATATATGTAGCGATATAAAAATATAATCTTTTATGTACATGTAGCGATATAAAAATATGATTTTTATATATTTGAAGTGGCGATAAAAATATGATCTTTATATTGAAAGAGAACTTATAAGAATGTGATTCTAATTTTAAAGTAGCGATATAAAAAATATAATTTTTATACATGAAGTGATATCATAAAAATGCGATTTTTATACATGTAGATATGAAATAAAAATGAGATTTTTACATAAAACTGCTTGAAACAGATCTCGTTAGAAGAACGACGAAGATTTTCTACATATGAAGAGTCGCGGTGTATTGGTTTAGCTAGTCGGTGAGAACTCCTCACTTTTATTTTTATTTGTTTTCTAGTTGAAATATATACTAGGATGCAGACGGTGCTTAGTAGCACCCGACACCCGTCGTCCACAGACCATGGATAACTTGTTTGTTTGATTGCTGTGTTGTGAAATTTGATTGTGTGATGTGAAATGAAATAAAATATTTTATAGTGGAAAATATTTTATAGTTAAAAATATAATTTTTAACGTGTATATAAAATAAATATTTATAAACAAATCGGACGATTGTTTATATACACTGATTTGACTGATATTGATTGGGACGATAAATTTTACACATCGCCCAACTGCACAAATAAAATCTGTGTTTGTTGGTTTGAAACCCCACACGGATATTGGGATGATATTTGACGTACACTAATCCCGGTTGTTTAGTTGTATGTCAATCGATGGGTTGACAGACTGTGTAAGCCTTAATTATTTATATATAATGCTTATGCAGTTGTGTGGTGCCCTCTGGATGATGGTTGATTATTTATCATTGCTATTATATACATGTGTTGTAGAAAATCCATATAATTAACATTATATGGTAATTGATTGGGTCTCATTCCAATTTAAAAAATAAACTCATGTGTTGAATAGAAAATAAATTCATGTGTTGAATAGAAAATAAATTCATGTGTTGAATTGAAAATAAATTCATGTGTTGAATAGAAAATAAATTCATGTGTTGAATAGAAAATAAATTCATGTGTTGAATAGAAAATAAATTCATGTGTTGAATTGAAAAATATTCATGTGTTGAATAGAATAAACATTCATGTGTTGAATAAAAGCCGTGTTGATTAGATTGATGCCATTTTGACGTGAACGATATTTATATCGATTTTATTCATTTTTATAATGAATATAGAAAAGAAAGTGATTTCAAAATTTAACGTTTTGAAAATATTATCATTTGTATATCGATGATGTGGAATATTCAATTTTGACTAGAAATTGAATATGAAGTTGAAATCGTTTTGAAAACGAATTTAAAACGACTTATAAAATACGTTTTAAAAGGAAATCGACGAAATATATATATATATATATATATATATATATTATATATATAATGGCCTGAATAGAACGCGCCGCGCCGCGACAGTCCGCGAATTTCGACCATTGACTTCGAAGGGATATTACGGGAGATCTGACCGTTGGATTCTCCTAAAACAGGAACCGTTGGGTTCGTATCGAAAAGAGCTTTCTAATGAATATTAGAGATTTGAAATCTAACGGTTGGATTTGGAATTATGTCCAAATCAAATTTGGAAAAGGTCGCTGTAAGTGCAGTTCGATGGCCGTTGATGGAAATCGACTGTACGGGCCTTGATAAAATTATTAAAAATAGTAATAATTTGTGTAAAATCATAAGAAATGATTTGTGAAGAATTGGGATGAAAAACTCCATATTTGAAAAGATAAAAATAGATTTTTATCGAAATGAACTAGTTTTGAACTAGAATTATAATTCTATTTATTTTTAAAATAAATAAAGTGGATTTTAAATGGTTTTAAAGATAACCAGAATTTCCAATAATTGAATTGGAATGGATTTGAATCGAAATCATCTTCAGAATAGTTCGATGCTGGATTTCGTGATTATACATATGTTGTTATGGAAATTTGAAAGATATATTTATATCGTTATTTCCAATACGATATTTGTTGGTTTCAGAATTTGATATTGAATATAAGCCGATATATTTTCTATTCAGAGACTTGTGTTTAATATCAAATGAGATTTTGGGTTGTCGTGAATGGTATCTTTAATAATACTGTTCTTAAACCCAAATGGAGTTATGAAAATTAAGAACTAACTGGGGATCAGTTAAGTTGGATGGTTTCTTGGATATTGATCTGATGTTGGTCTCGGCCGTCGGGGTTAATATTTTAGGGAACTATCCTCTTACTAATTTACGGTTAGGGACTGATTGAAATGTGATGTGATTTTGGGGTTTATCGTGAACCGTGTTTTAAATGACATCGGTTCTTTAACCCAGTTAAAGATTAAAACTAACTGGTGTTTTAATGAATCTTTAATTAGATTGAAATTATCGAGAATGGAGTATCACCAGTTTTTCTCGAAGCGATAGTTAAATCTTTAAGTAGATTTGAACGTGAAATGGCAATTAACTTTACCGATAACACTGTGGTGTTAGATATGGAGTATTACCAGTTTTGCTCCTTGGGATGAATAGGTTGGGATTGGGAAATAAAATAAATAATTACTTCGGTGTGGTTTGCTAATCCCGACTTGTTTGAAGTGATATTCAAAGGAAGATTAAAGAATAAATTTAAAAGAATTTATCTTTGATAAAATTAATGGGAACCTTTCCCTAAGAATGTGAAATTTAGAAACTAACTGTAGGTTAGCTAAGCAGAATGGTTTCCTGCTATTGATCTGATGTTGGTTTCGGCCTTCGGGGTTAATACTGGGGGAATTGTTCTCTTGTTAATTTACGGTTAGTGACTGATGAATTGGAATGAGGCGTATGTTGTGTTTGTGTAACACTTATTTATTATATACGCGAGTTATTCAGAATGACCGGGTTTATCCCATTCTGAATAACTGATTCGACGTGGTGTCGAGGATGAAGACGGTGGTCGAAGACCGGAGGTCTTCATGTCGTTTGGGTGATTACTGATGATCTTGATTAGGCCGTACACCCAAGAGGAGGGAATCAGTTAGTGATCGTCCAGACGTAATTGGAGATCGATGGATATGCGGGGTATTAGGTGCCTCCGGTTTCGTTCGGACCCAGAACGAACTTGTAAATGGACTGTGTGTCTGACATTGGATTTTATTCTGTGTGATTGATTTCTATTAAATATATATCTGTTTGGTGGCGGAGAATTTATTCCCTTGCTTAACGCCCTTCTCTGAGATGTACGAGCTCAAGGGTTATATATTGATGGATATCAAACGCATGGAGTGAATTGCCTGTGTGGCATGCCTAAGTGGCAAATGATCATGGCTTCTGTTGAAAAGCAAAGTCTTGTGTGTGATGATCAAAGCACGGCCTGTGTGGCATAGCTTTGTGTAGCGTTGATTCGCGAGCCTCACACCCCCGGTTGTGAACCAGAAACGGGAGAGGACCTCAGGGAGGGCATGCATTTCCTTCTAGCTAGAAGTGGCGTCAGTGGTTTTACACGCCCTGACGAGTTTAACTGATGTGGTTGTTGCTGTTGCGAGGCGCCTCGGATATATCAGTGACTGTGTCTAGACGATGGAGTCATTTGGCTCATTTACGCCCCAAAGGGCGGGGAAACGTAGTGTTCAGGCATTTTAATCCACATCGGTGGACCAGCCCTGATGATCCAAGGATTGTCTGCGCGCTTGCCTGAGACATGGGCTAGATTGTCTCGAATCGGTAGAGGACGATCCCTGGCCTCAGTTCATAGACGGAAATTCAATTTCCAAATACGTGACTTTGCGGTTTTGATTGTAGAGCCTAGTATGGCGACATGATATATGGTACCCATGCCGTCTATGATTAATATTTATGATTGAAATTGTTTTGACACTATACACTTATTATAGTATCAAATGATTTGTTTTGACGTACCAAGCGTGTTTGGCTAATATATAGGAAAACCCTATCCTCCAGCTTAAGTTGCATTGTGTGATGGGACCTGGGTCTTATAATAGCTTCATTTTCCTTTATTTAGCATTGCGCTGTTGTTTTATGCACTGGTGTTCTTGGGAGGAAACCCGTTCCGTGTTATACGGCGTGGTCCCTTGATTTACCTAACTTTAAAATAAAGATTAATAACTGTTTTAGTTCTCACACCAGTCACATGACTGACTTGGAGTTTATTTTTTTAACCTAAACTCTGGGTGCCCCTATTTTCCACACGGGCAGCTAGTAGTTTTGGTTTTGTAGATTTATATTCACATGATCCTGATTTACAACTGGAACGATGCTCGGAAAGCTCTGTATCCGTGTATTACTTTCAGTTGTGTTTTGTATTGGTTTTCCGCTGCTATGTAATTTATTGTAATCTCTGATATTTGTCAAATGTGTAATGTTTATTCATACTCTGTATATTCTTGTTATCTGATGGAATTGATGTAATATACAATGAAATGTTCTTCTGTTTGCGTTCTGGTTTGTCGTGTTCTCAAAGCAATCCGGGTTTCGAACGGTCTTGGTCGGTTTAGCGACTGATTCGGATCGAGTGGAATTCCTAATTGTTACAACGAATTTCCAATGTCAGATACACATCCATTTACTAGTTCATTCTCGGTCTGAAAGAAACCAGGGGCGCCTTATTCCTCGTCCCATATGTTCACTACAGGAGAGAGGTCCTCGCGTATCTGCTCGATCTCCAAGTACGTCTGGACAATCACCACTTATTACCTCGTCTTGGGTGTACAGCCCAATCATGACATCAGTAATCATCCAAACGATGTGAAGATCTGCGGTTTTCAACCACCGTCTTCATCGTCGACTTATCGCCGTATTAATTTTTCAGAATGGGTTAAACCCGGTCTTTCCGAATAACTCACGTATCTTATAAACAAGTGCTATAAAAACACAACATATGCCTAATTCCAATCCAGAATATTCTGTTATTCAAATTTTCTTTTCATAATTTAAACCAAATTTAGGTTTTCCAAACTAGTCGGGACTAGCGAACCTTACCGGAGTAATCATTTTTTTTTCACAATCCCAACCTATTGATCCCATAGAGAAAAACTGGTAATCCTCCATATCTAACAACACTATGTTATTGGTAAAAAATTAATTACCATTTCACGTTCAAATCTAATTAAAGATTTAACTATCGTTTGGAGCAAAACTAGTGATAGTCCATTCTCGATCATTTCCCAAATTTGATAATTTAAATTATCATATTTTCATTTCGATCTAATTAAAGAGTCATTCAAAGTCCACTTAGTTTTAATCTCACAAATCATTACTTAATGATTATTTAACTTTGGGAAATCACACATGCCACATTGACAATCTACACCGTACCACCAATTTCTGCTGATATATAACCTCTAAGCTCGTACGTCTCAGAGAAGGGTATTAAGCAAGAGAATTAATTCTCCGCTACCAAACAGACATATATTTAGCACAAGATCAACAATATAGTTTGAAATACAATGTTAGACATGTAATCCTATCTTTAACTGGGTTAAAAAACCAACGTCATTTAAAACACAGTTCATGATAAACCCAAAACCTCATTCCATTAATTATGGAATCTTCACGGAAAACAGATCAATATATATAATCGATATAAATTTCTGTATCCAACCAATAATATAAATGGAATAACGGTAAAGCCTTTTAAATTCCATATATAGTAACAGTCTTCCTCCACAGAAGCTCACTTCGATTATTACCAAATTGAATTCCATTCCATTCCAATTTATTTTATTAAATTGGAAAACTTTACTTTGGAAAATTTCCACTAAATCTTAGTAAAAGATTTGCATATTCCAAATCTTATTACATTGTAAATCGGGTTAAAGAACGAATGTCGTTAAAAACACTGTTCACAATAAACCCATTTCTTATTCCATTTTATTCCAATTACTAAATATAACTAGAAACTCTAATAATCTTAATTCAAAGATTTATTCCTTTCACATGGGGTTTAAGAACAGTGTTACTGAAGAGACCATTCACGATAAACCCAAGATCCAATTTGATATTAAATACAAGGCTCTAAACAGAAATTATGTCGGCTTATATTCAATATCTAATTCTGAAAAAACACATATCGTATGGGGAATAACGGTATATATCTATCTTCCAAATTCCTCCACAATATCCGTATAGTCATGAAATCCAATACCGAAATATCCCGACGATGATTTCTATTCAAATCCATTCCAATTTATATAATGGAAATTTATGGTTTTATTAAAATCCTTTATAAATCCAATTTATTTATTTAAAAATTATTGGATTTCAAATCTAGTTAATAACTAGTTCATTTTGATAAAAATATATTTCTATCTTTATAAACATGGGAACTTTCATCCAAATTGTTTCCAAATTGTTTCCAAATTATTTACTATGATTTTACACAAATTAATAAGATTTTTAATAATTTTATCAAGGCCCGTACAGTTGGTTTCCAATAACGGCCACCGAACTGCATCCATAACGACCTTTTCCAAATTTGATTTGGACGTATCTACAATCCAACCGTTAGATTTCAAATCTCTTATATTCATTGGAAAGCTCTTTACGATACGAATCCAACGGTTTCGATTTTAGGAGAACCCGACGGTCGAATCTCCCGTAATGTCAATTCGAAGTCAATGGTCGAAATTTACAAATGGACACAGCGCGGCATGTTCTATTCAAGCCATTAATATATATATATATATAATATTTCGATCAAAATGTATTTTATAAGTTCGTTTTAAACATGATTCTCACTTTCGTTTCAATTTTTGGTCAAAACTGAATACTCCTTATCATTATAATATTTAAATGATAATATTTTCAAAATATCAGATTTTGAAATCATTTCCTTTTCGATATTCATTATAAAAATGAATAAATCGATATAAATATCGTTCGCATTAAAATGGCGCAAATCTAATCAACACGGCTTCACATACTTCAATATTTTCGTGTCAATCAGAAATCGGACATCAAATTCACATTTTAATCCTTTATTGAATTTTATTTTAAAATATTCGTTATTTTGAAATGTTCGTTATTTTGAAATATTCGTTATTATTCAAAAATATTCATTATTATTTTAAAATATTCGTTTTTCTTGAATTGGAATCAGACACAATCAATTACCATACAATTTATATATATGGATTTCATACAACACATGTTTACAACAACAATGACAACAAATCAACCATCATCCAGAGTGCATTACACAACCGCATAAGCATTAAATACAAATAATTAACGCTTACAACAGTCTGTCGACCAATCGATTGACATACAACTAAACAATTGGGATTAATGTACAACAAATATCATCCCAACACCCATGTGGGGTTTCAACTAATAAATAATGAATATTATTTGTGCAGTTGGGCGATGTGTAAAATTTATTGTCCCAATCAATATCAGTTAATTGGGTGTACATAAACAAATCGTCCGACTCGTAAATGAATATTCATTTTCATTTCAGGAGAATTTTATGTCGTTCATATGTACGTTAAAAATTATATTTTTAACGATAAAATATTTATTTCAACACATGCCTATTTTATATACTTCATATATTCAATAAAAATGATTTTTTTTATTGTTTAAACACTTTATTCAACACATGAATATTTTATACGGTTCATATACAAATTAAAAATGATATTTTTAATGAATAAATATTTATTTCAGAAAATTTCGGCATTATAACAGCACGATATTAGAACTGGAGTAATGTCTAGCATTACCCCTCTCCTGATACTGGCTCGTGCTATACACAATAGTCAATCACATTCAATACACCACAATACAATCAATTTTCAACACAACCAAATTTCCATAATACAATCCAAACAAACAACCATGGTCTGTACAATAAATGGTGTCGGGGGCTACTGAGCCCCGTCTGCAACCTAGTATATATTTAAATGTAAATAAATTTGAGAGAGAAAGAGTTCTCACTTTGGGATCCACTCCGCCGTGCTTTTCTGACGTTCTGAATTGCTGTTCTGATCCCAGAATTTGTAAACGAGCTCCAATCTTCATATGGTCTTTTTTTCTAGCTTAAACGCGCCATGTCGGATGACTTTCTCCTAGTGGCCTTTCTTCAGAAAATGCTCCATTTCGCCGGAAATCGCAAAAAGTCATAAATCGGACAACAAATTTTTGATGCATTTTATGAACAAATCCGCAATCCAAAATATGGTTTCCATATTCCCAAATCGAAGATAAAATCGTGCTCTTTGATTTTGGCATTGTGGAGTTTTGGCCATAGGGTCTCGGTTTGGAGTTACAGGCTGAGGAGGGTCAGGGCTGTTATGTACGCGTGGATTTTTGGTAAAAATTGAATTTTTAGAGGATGTAGGGCCTGTGGTCGAGGATGGGGGTCTGAGGGGCGGCACAGGGCTGAGGGGGTGGTGCGGGTGGTGGTCGACGGAGAGCGGTGGCGGCCGGGAGGGTGGGGGGCGTTGCGGTTTGGGGTAGGGTTTGCACTTTAAAAAGAAGAGAGAGGGGAGAGGGAGGAGGAGTAGGGAAGAAGGGGCAGGTGGTATGGTTGCTGGTGGAGGAGCGATGGTCGACGACGATGGGGGGGGGGGCTGAGGGTGACGGGTGGATTTTTTTCTAATTTTGTTTTGAACGATGGGTGAGATAAAGGGGGGGGGGGGCGTTTGACCAATTAATATAATTATATATTTAATTCTTTTAATTTCCAAAAATTAAATTTATTCATTCAAACCCCAAGTCAAACCCAACGACTATCGTCTCTAACTGAATACCCCATTCCGAACACAATGAGATATGTCCGGTAAGCCATTTCGACAGCTTTGATCAGTTTTCATCAAAATTAAAATATAAATTAATATAATGGTCAAAAGTGGTTTCAACATACAATTTAATTTACCGGGGCCATATACTGACTCCAAATATCAAAGAAAAATAAATCTAGCTATGTTTCGACGATATGGTCCTAACAAAACTAATTTCATTGAATTTGAAGACCGTTTGAAAGATGGCTATTTTCCGGTCGATTAATTTCAAACTGAAAGTACCAAACGCGTTTAAATTCACCACGCTCACATATCAATTCCAAAAATTATGAAAATCTTAATCTAACAATATTTTGACATTCCGGATCCAATAAAAGTGGTTTCGTCGAAAACGGAGGTCGTTTGTAAAATGGCTATTTTTAAGGACTTTATAATATATTTAATATATATAAATTCTATAGCGACTATTTAAAATTTTAATCTGGACATACCTTTTAATTTATATAATGAAATCTCAATTTTTCATATTTGTTAGAAAGATATTGTTAAGTAGATTCTAACTTTTCTGGTTTTACTAAAATCCGATTCATTTTGAATTATGTACATTCAATTGAAATTTAAAATTGCCGTGCCATTTTAGGCTCGTTTTATAGTTAAAAATAAATTTATTTGTTCTAACTTTGATCAAAATAAATTTTTAGTTGTTATTATTTAAAATAAATCTTTTTAAATATTCAAAATCCATTAAATTAGCTAAAATAAAAATTTTAAATTGGTTCTGAAAATCCGGGTTATTACATGATTTCAAAATAATTTCAAATTTATTTACTTGATTTTAAAACTTAGTTTCAAATGATTTCAAAATTACTTCCTTATTAAGAATACATACTTCTTTGTTTTAATAATATTTTAACTTTTAATAATTATTTTCTAAGCTTTTGACAACTAAGTAAAGATTCAAATTTATGTTTAAACTTAAGTTTTACTTGTTTATATCATTCCTTATGTTGTTAATCTTCTTGTTTATAATAAGTTTTTAATATATATGTATAGTTTTATATATTTATACTTTTATATCATTTTATATTTAAATTCTTAATATATCATTATATATGTTTTAAAATATATTTTATACTTTGAAAAAATTTAAATATAAAGGAAATTAGTTTATTTTGACTTTGGATTTATCATAGTTTATAAACATCGTTTACATTGCTTTAAAATATATTTTTGATTTTACATTAGCATATGTCGACATATGCAAATATGTATGTCGACATACTAGCCGTAAGGGCATTTTTAAAATTCAAAAAGAGGTGTCTTTCAAGTTCAAATCCTTTCAGAAACGTTACGACTACTGGAAACCTATAAATACCTTCCAGAATTCAATTTTTTATATTAATTTTTCATCATCTTCTTCTTCTCTGAACATCCTACCATTATACAACTTTATTTCTTGATTTCCTACACTTATACTATGCCAATTTTAATAGAAATCATATCATATTGTTTCAATTTCAATTCTAAAACAAAATCTCTCTGAATTCAGGTGCTTCTCAAGAGTTATAGGGTGTTTGTAATCAAAGATCTTAATACTAAGTCCTATAGAGTCAATACTGCAAAAATTGATAAGAGGAGGGTGCGATCTTATCCCGTTTAAAGTGAATGGGTGTGGTTGTGTCCTAAAACACGATTGGGTGTAAAGTTGCGGTCCAGAAGTCAACTAAGTCTCACCGTACTTGGAATCAGTTGGTATGTGCCCTTGTATCCCCAAAATAAAGGATTGTAATTGGATATTGTTGAATAAAAGTCCACATCAACCTAGCGTTGTGTGAGACTTGATGTAGGGGAGTCCGGACAAGTATAAAATCCCAGTGTATACTTTCCTTTTATTGCTTTTACTTTTACTTTCTGCATTCTGTGATTTATTCTATGTTTTTTTTGTGATTTGTATACTGTATTTGATTCAAAAATATTTCAAGAAATTTTATAAATTTCATTAGACACTATTCTTCTCCCCTCGAGTGTTTAACTTGCCTTAAGATCCTCAATCCGCATCTCCAACAGAAGGTATTTCCTCAAACGGGATACATGAAAAACATTAATGATCTCCAATAACCTTTCTGGAATCTTAGCTCTATAGGTATGTGATCCAATCCTTTCAATAATCTTATAAGGTCCAGTATATCTGTAATGACCCGCATTCGCAGAGGGTATTATAATTAATTTATTTAATTATATAAATAGTGATATAGTGAATTAAATGGTCGTGATATTAAATAAAGGTGAATATTTAATTAAAATAATAAATTAAATAATATATTTAATTCTGAAATAATCAGAATTGGCTGAAATGACGATATGGTGTGAACTGGATCATCTATGACATTTAATTCAGCTTGGAATTTGAATTTAAATAACGAATATATTATATACGACAGTTTGAACATATAATTATATTATAATTAAAATCGAGCTCGAAATGGCGCGGTAGTTCGCTATTCGGCGATTTGAACTTCAACTGAATGTACAGGATTCGTTTTAATCCGGATTTTTGTGAAATAAGAAACGTGTGGAGCTGGTGGAGTATATCCTTCTAGTGGAAGAGAAAAAGCGGGATTTCGTCGTGTAGATTTTGATTTATGTCCAAATAAAATATTCAGAAAAGCAGTGGTATATTCATTCGTGGCCATGACGGTTTTTCAAAAATATTTGAATATCGGGTTTGAATTTAGACAAGGTTCTTTTGGGACATAACGATAATTTAATTTTTAGAATTTTATGGTAATTTTTAATTAATTAAATAAGCAACTTTTTATTTGGAGTGTTTTGCACCCTGAATCGACATTTTTGAGATTTCACAGAATGAGTCAACCTACCAATATTATTACATTTCTGGAGTCAGGGCACCTCGCTTGTCACGATGGTGTTTTTATATCTGTCCATAGCGAGATGTAACTATGTGAATAAAAATAAAATACATTCCTTTTGTTTGTGGACAGCAATGAAGCAACATAGAGCACCAGACTGTATGGATTAAATGAAGACACCTAAACCCAACGAAGACTTGTATGGATTCAACGAAAAACACGTCGCCATAGGGTTGAGCCCCCTTATTCTATAAATACAACCAACCCTTGTTTCTTCTTCTGTTTCACATATTAAGCCGCCATTTTTCATTTTTTCCTCTGCCAAAAACGAAATCGCATTTCTACTTTCATCCTATAGCCCCGCGCGAGTCAGGGAAGGCTTCACCGGAGTTCGAGAAGGTCAGCGAGGTGCTCAGGCGGTGGAGGGCGTCACGGTCGTCGGAGCTTAAAGGGTGCGATGGAATTCGCTGTTCGAATGCGAGATGTTGGAGGGTGTGTTCAGGTTTTGTTACATCTAAGTGGGTTTTGACCTTGGATTCGGGTTCGTGGTGGATTTCCGCATCTCGTATGGTGTTTGTGGAGGTTTCGGTGCAAAAACAGTTCGGTGGTACCTGAACTGGGTTCAGGTTGAACGAGTTGAAAGAGGATGGAAGGGAGAGTACGACGGATTTTGTTTGAGGTTGATTGTTCGCTACAACGGAATTTCTATTAAATTAGAAAACCGTCGCACAAATATTAAAATAACCGCAAGTGCACGGCGTACTATTGTAATACGTAGTGAGTGCGAGTCGATCCACAGGGAAAGAAGTGATTTCAATTTTATTCAATCGAATTAAGCCAAACTTTGAATTGTTCTAATAAAAACTATGAAACTAGAAACTAAGTTGAGAGCTAAATATGAAATTAGAGAGTAATTTAGAGGTAAATCCACTCTCACCTTTATGTAAGTTGTCAAACATACAATGTATGATCTCAACAAGTGATATAAATGCAATATTTACACCACTTATGATTCTCATGAAAATGAAACTAAAGCAAAACTATTCTAAGTATGGTCTATGAACTATTGGCTAGAACTATAGACCATCAAATTTTGTTCATACTTTCATTTCAAAATCAATAATCACTTAGCAAATATTGATGTAACTTGTGTTTATATTGAATAAGCATAGATCATTTGCGAATGCAACATGACTTATCAAACCCAATTGTATAAACTTACATCCATATTCACTAACATTAAGAACATATTAAAGATCACAAATCATACACTTGTTGAACTTACACAAAGTTAGAGAACATCATTACCCCTAAATCAAGGGATTAGCCACTCATATGTGTTGTCATATCAACACATGTAAGTTTCAACATTAGAAAATTAAGCAAAATGAAAGAAAACTAAGTAGAACAAGAAGAAAACTAAACTAAGAACATAAAGTAAATCTAGGCTATGAACATAAAGTAAATGAACATGAATGTAAATCTAAGCTATGAACATGAATGTAAATAAATCTAAACTATGAACATGAAAATAAAGCATAGAAATTAAAAGAGACATAAGATAGACATAAAAGAGATAGGCTTGGAAGCCATTTTTTATTTATTTTATCACTTACACTTTGATATGCTAAAAAGGAGATACAAAATACATGAAACAAAGGGGTATATATACATGATCTAAAACCCTAATCACTTTTCTTGGGAATCCCCCAAAATGGCCCTTCATGAAGCTTCTAATTGATCTTAGCCACTAATATGTCATGTAGAATGCATGAGGCCTTTTGTCCCATTCAATAATATGAAGCAAGTGGGCTAGTTGAAAGATGGGTGCCTTCTTTTGTGTATGTGCATGCTTTCCTTCATCTCTTCATGTGTATGGATCATTTTAGCTCCTAAATTCCTACGAGAGTAAATAACAAGGAACGAGTAAAAGATTTCACAAATTAAAACATGCACAAGTGACCCCCTTTTTTCCCAAAATAAGTGATGATTTTGAAAATCTTTAAAACATGGTTTGATCACATAAAATACCTAAGAATGTTCATTTATTAAACTAAACAAGAGTAAATATGTGAATATAAATGTGCATTTTTTGTGCACATCAAATACCCCCACACTTATCTTTTTATTCGTCCTCGAATAAAGTAAAAAAAAAATACTAAGATAAATCCACTTTCGTAGGGAGCACGATTGCATTGAGCGTATGCAACAAGCCGTTAAACCTCTGGGTGTCCCAAGTAGGACGAGTGTTGTCTCGTGAGGGTTTTCAGCAGATACTACCCACAAAATCCAAAAGTTAAATGCAAAAAATATTTGCAAGATTAGAAAACATGTACAAGATGAATGCAAGATTAGTTACATATGGGTAATTTACTTTTAAATTTTACACGAAGGAGTTAACACAAGTTTGGGTCATCACTATGAAATTTAAGTCCGTTACTAATCAAAACTTCAAACAAAAGTCAGTTATCGCTACAAACTCCTCTAGCTTGGCCATTTGTTTTGGTAAAAACATAGTGCAAATATGAAATGAATTCTGTAATCGATATCAACAATCATAAGATGGCATCTTTAATTACTTTTGGTTAGCAAGTTAGGTCAAATAAGTGAAGAGTGTGCTTGGATTTCAAGTGCTAACTCTCTCTTTATTACAAAATATTTACATTATTATTATTTACAAATACTTAGGTATACCACCCCTACACTGCACTACGACTTACGTAAGGGTCAGTAATCCTAAGGTGTCCAACTCATAAAATGAGACCAAGATATACCGACGCTGACTTTGTCAACAAGGTGCCGGATAGAGCTTGGCGGGTTTGCACACCAACGCCACATGTACCATCAATGTTGGATACCCTTGGATTATTATATATATATTCTTTTTTTAAGAGAGAGAGTTTAGCGAGAATATCTTAGCACAACTTCACTTAAACGATCTAAAATGTTAACGTAAGTAATCTTAATTAACCATTCATTTAATCGGATTACAATTTAGAAAACATTTCATACTCATCACCTACGAATCTCCCTATAAACCAGTTACACCAAATTTGTTCATATTTCAAACTTTTCTTTTGTTATCCATTAAGAGAAGTAAAGTCCAAATATTTTAATCGTACGACCAGAACCGTATGCTAAATTCATCATGTCATATATTAAAAGTAAATAAAAATGCAAAACACTTTTTTTTTTTCAAAGAAAAAGGGGAACTTTACAACTTTAGACTATGAAAATGAGACTCCCCCCCACACTTAAATTTTGACTGTGTCCCCATAGTCAATGCATGACACAATGAGTGAACAGAAGAGAAATATTTACATATTTACAAAGGAGGGTTAACTTAACTTTCCAACTTGACGTAGCATGGCTCATGAAGAATCGTGAGCTCCACCTCTCGATCAGTGGGTAATTCCAAGAATGGTTTTAGACGTTGACCGTTGACTTTGAATATGGCTCCATCCCTCAGATTTTCTATTTCGATGGCACCATGTGGAAAAACAGTTCGAACAACATATGGTCCGGTCCATCTGGACTTTAACTTTCCAGGGAATAAATGAAGTCGTGAGTCATATAATAGAACTTTTTGGTGTGGCAAAACGTTTTTCTTAGGATTGAGTTGTCGTGAAAAACTTTGGTTCTTTCCTTGTAAATTTTCGCATTTTCATAAGCGTCATTCCTAAGTTCTTCTAATTCGTTGAGTTGCAATTTTCGGTTTTCGCCAGCTTGTTCAAGATCAAGGTTTAAGTTTTTTATTGCCCAAAGTGCTTTATGTTCAATTTCAACGGGTAAATGACAGGGTTTACCGTAGACTAATCGGAAAGGGGACATTCCAAGATTAGTTTTAAAAGCAGTACGGTAAGCCCAAAGCGCGTCGATCAATTTCTGTGACCAATCCTTTCGGTTTTTATTTACAGTTTTCTCCAGAATCTGTTTTATTTGACGATTCGACACTTCGACTTGACCACACGTTTGCGGATGATAAGGAGTGGACAACTTGTGGGTTATCGAGTATTTTTTCATTAAGGATTCAAAAGATCGATTACAGAAATGTGTTCCATTGTCGCTTATTATCGTGCGAGGTGTGCCGAACCTCGAAAAGATGTTTTCTTTTAGGAATTTCACGACAATTTTATGATCATTTGTTTAACATGGAACGGCTTCGACCCATTTCGAAACATAATCAACAGCAAGAAGAATGTACAAGTTTCCGAAAGAATTTGGGAATGGTCACATAAAGTCAATATCCCAAACGTCGAAGATTTCGATCGTAAGGATGGGGTTCAAAGGCATCATATTTCGTCGAGAAATCTTTCCTAGCATTTGGCAACGACTGCAAGTTTTACAGAATTCGAACGCGTCCTTAAAGAGAGTGGGCCAATAAAAACCACATTGAAGCACCTTTTCGGCGGTTTTCCTAGGACCAAAATGTCCACTGCAGGCATGAACATGGCAAAATGAGAGAACACTCCTAATTTCGCTATCAGGAATGCATTGATGAATGATTTGGTCCGGACAATACTTAAACAAGTATGGTTCGTCCCAGTAGAAGTATTTCACTTGGGACAGAAATTTGTATTTATCTTGTTTGGACCAAAAAAAGGGAGTTTCCTTAGTGACTAGATAGTTCACTATGTCGGCGAACCAAGGGTCGATTGAAACAGAAAGGAGTTGTTCGTCAGGAAAGTTTTCGTTGATCGGCAAAGAAGATGGTGCGTTCGGAAGACGAGACAAGTGATCGGCTATAACGTTGTCGGATCCCTTTTTGTCTTTGATTGTAAGGTCGAATTCCTGGAGTAAAAGTATCCATCGAATTAAGCGTGACTTAGCGTCCTTTTTAGCAAAAAGGTGTCGAAGAGCAGAATGGTCAGTGTAGACCGTGATGTGAGAACCAATCAAGTAAGATCGAAACTTCTCAAGCGCAAAAACGACAGCTAAAAGTTCTTTTTCAGTGGTCGTATAATTGAGTTGAGCGTCATTCAAGGTCATACTCGCATAGTAAATTACGTGAAGGATTTTGTTGATGCGTTGTCCAAAGACAGCACCAACCGCGAAGTTAGAAGTGTCACACATGATTTCAAAAGGTAGTTCCCAGTTGGGAGAATAGATTATCGAGGCTGAAATGAGTTCGTTTTTCAGACGTTCAAAAGAGGCAACACATTCAGCGTTAAAGTCAAATGGAATGTCCTTTCCTAGAAGAGTAGTTAAAGGACAGGCGATTTTGCTAAAATCTTTCACAAAGCGTCGGTAAAATCCAGCATGCCCTAGAAATGAACGAATGTCCTTAATGCATTTTGGAATGGGTAGTTTTGAAATAACGTCAACTTTTGCTTAACTACCTCAATTCCATTATTTGAAATTATGTGTCCAGGGACAATGCCTTGTTTGACCATAAAGTGACATTTTTCCCAATTCAACGTTAAGTGTTTTTCTTTACATCGATTCAAAACAAGTTCAAGATGATGTAAGCAAGAGGAAAAAAATCACCAAAGATCGAAAAATCATCCATAAAAACTTCAAGAAAGCGTTCGATCATATCGGAAAAAAT
Organism: Allium sativum; assembly: GCA_030737875.1. Classification (NCBI taxonomy): domain Eukaryota; kingdom Viridiplantae; phylum Streptophyta; class Magnoliopsida; order Asparagales; family Amaryllidaceae; genus Allium; species Allium sativum. The sequence goes on along the minus strand of CM060915.1, from coordinate 969,581,798 downwards.
GCCTACCATACATCATTGGAAAGTTGCAGGAGCGTTGCAAAGTCCGAAAGGCATACGTCGATAAGCGAAGGTATCGAATGGACATGTGAAAGTCGTTTTCTCTTGATCTTCTGGAGCGATTGGAATTTGGTTATAGCCAGAATACCCATCAAGAAAGCAATAGAATTCATGATCGGCTAAACGTTCAAGCATTTGATCGATGAAAGGAAGAGGAAAGTGGTCTTTACGTGTTGCAGCATTCAATTTTCGATAATCAATGCAAACACGTCAACCCGTTTGAGTCCGAGTAGGAAGAAGTTCGTTTTGTTCGTTTGCGACGACGGTAAGTCCGGACTTTTTAGGAACAACGTGAATGGGGCTGACCCATAAGCTATCAGAAATAGAGTAAATGATACCGTTGTCAAAAAGTTTAAGAATTTCTTTGCGAACTACCTCTTTCATCTTAGGGTTAAGCCTACGTTGCGCTTCGCGAGTGGGTTTGGCTTCGTCGGTTAAGTGAATTCGATGTTGAACGATTGCGGGGCTAATTCCCTTGATGTCAGAAATGGACCAACCGATTGCGTCTTTGTTTTTAGAAAGAGTTGAAAGAAGAGAAAGTTCCTGATCACGAGTTAAATTTGAAGAAATTATGACAGGACAAGTATCATTATCACCTAAGTAAGCGTACTTAAGGTGATCGGGAAGAGGTTTAAGATCCAACTTTGGTGGTTTCTCGATCAAAGAACGTGGTTGAGATTCAGGCTCAACTGAAAGTGATTCAAATGGAAGCGTGTATTCAACTTCGTTAGGAGCGTCATGGAACAATTTATCGTACTCGGCCTCACACTCATCATTAAGGTCAATCGATTCGTTTTCGGAATTTTCGTGAATGGCATTAACTTCCAAGGTTTGGTCACACGATTTATTCGAATGACTTTCAAGATTGAAAATGTTAAGATCTAGAGTCATGTTTCCAAAAGAGATTTTCATTGAACCGTTGCAACAATTTATTAAAGCATTTGAAGTAGCCAAAAAGGGTCGACCTAAGATCAATGGAATTTGACTCATTGGATTATTGACAGGTTGAGTTTCCAGAACAATGAAATCGACAGGGAATATGAATTGACCAACTTTGATGAGTACGTCCTCGATTTCTCCGATGGGTTTCTTAATTGAACGATCAGCAAATTGAAGAGTTATTTTCGTTGGCTTAAGTTCACCAAAACCAAGTTGTTGGTAAACGGAATATGGAATCAAATTGACACTTGCACCCAAATCTACTAAGCATTTGTTAATTGTTTTATCTCCTATTGTGCACGAGATCGTAGGGCATCCAGGATCTTTGTATTTAACGGGGATCGATTGGGTCAAGACTTCGCTAAGTCCGGCGGCTAGGAAGACTTTCTTGGGTACATGAGTGTGTCGTTTTTGGGTACACAAGTCTTTGAGAAATTTTGCGTAGGTGGGGACTTGTTGAATGATGTCAAGAAGAGGGATGTTAACTTTCACTTGTTTGAAAATTTCCAACATCTTTTCCATTTGGTCGGAGTGTTTCTTTGGTCAAAGACGATGAGGAAATGGAATACGCAACTCAGTAGGTCGGTCTACTTGAGTTGGAGAAGAAGTAGACTCGGAATTTGGATCAAGATCATTTGTGGTTTTAGAAGGGTCGAGAGGAAGATCCGGTACATTATTCGGGTTTTCAATTTGATTATCGATTTTCTTACCGGATCGTAAAGTCGTGATAGCATTCAACTGAGTTACATTGCTATCCTGAACGACGTGAGCTTGGTTTTGATTTGGATTCTGGATCTTGGGGTTTGGAATGGGTTGACTCGGGAAAGTGCCTCTTTCCCGTTCACTTACGGACGTGGCTAACTGACTCATTTGCATTTCAAGTTTAGCGATTGATCGACTCGTGTTTTGCATGTACGAAGTCAATAAATTTTGCAAATTGTTATTTGATTGGAGATTTTGAGTCGTTGCTTTAGTCAATGTTTCGAGACTTTTCTCAAGTGAAGTCAGTCGTTTTTCGTCTTGGGGAACAAAAGATTGTTGCGCTTGATTTTGAGAAGGTGGTGCAAAATTTTGGAATTGATTTTGTTGAAAGGGGTGATTCGAAGGATTATTCGTAAATGGTTGGAATGAGGGTCGAACCAAATTCGAATTTGGGTTGTTTTGGGTCCACGAGAAGTTAGGATGATTTCTCCAACCAGGATTATACGTTGGAGAGAATGGGTCGTTCCTAACTTTGTTGAAAGCGTTGAGTTGTTCTAACGAGTGTGGGCATTGATCAGCAATATGGGTCGGATCGTTACATTTGAAACACGAGGGTTGAGAAGTTTGAGCTTGATTCATTTGATTTGATGAAAGGACATTATCGAATTTGGTTAACATCGCGTCGATTTTTGCTTCTAAAGCTGATGAAGATCCTATCGAATGAGCGTTTGATCGGGGATAAATCGATTTCTCGTTGGATCGTTCCCATTGAGCTGATTTTTCGGCCAAGTTCTCAAGAAATTGCCAAGCGGCATCGTGATTTTGGGCTAGAAAGTTTCCTTGGCACATCGATTCGAGCATGGTTTGAGAGTTATTTTCGAGTCCATCGTATAAAATTTGGCAAAGAGTCCATTTTTCGAAATTGTGATGTGGACATGTGACTAGAAGTTCTTTAAATCTTTCGAAATATTTTGCAAAGGATTCTCCTCCAAATTGATGAAAATTGATGATTTCGTTTCGAATTTTGGATGTTTTTTCCAAGGGGTAAAATTTCTTTAGAAAAACTTTCACAAATTCATCCCATGTTCTAATCGTATTTGAGGGCAAGCTATACAACCATTTTTCAGCATAATCGGTAAGTGCAAATGGAATCAACCTAAGTTTGATTCCATCGTCACTTAGTTGTTGAAATTTCATGGTTGCACAAACTTGTTCAAATTTTGTTAAGAAAATGTAGGGGTCATCACGTTCAAAATTGCCGAATTTTGGAAGAGTATTTGTGTGATTTGAATGAATTTCAAAGTGATTACCCGTTGGGGCGGGCAATATGATGCAAGAAGGAATAGAAACTCGATCGGGGAAGATTCTATCCATAAGAGTTCGAGGGGGGTTTTCTTCACCCATGGTTGAAGGGATGTTTGTTCGAACTAAATGATTAGTGGAAGGGTCACGTGTCCAACGATTCGTATTGGTGTCGTGAGTCCAAATACTCATGCACTAGCGAGAAGAATAAGAGAAGAAAAGAAAGAACAAATTTGAGAAGAGAATAGAAGTGAGTTTTTTTCTTTACAAAATGAGAGTTGTTTTGATTTTTTTTTTTTAATAACAGAGAAAACAATTTGATTTACAAATGAAGATGATTTTTTTTTTTGGATTTTTGATTTTTTCTATTTTTTTATGTATGCATGAATCTAATGTAACTAAATGAATGCGAAGATAACTACAAAATTTTCTGTCCTTAGTGGCTCCTAACCCAAAACTATATAATGATACGTTTGATTAAATTAAACAAAAAATTTCTCGGCCAGTTATCGGTGCACCAGGAATCACCCTAGAAATGCAACCGAAGGTTTAAGTACCTTTAGAAGAACAACCGAAATAATATTTACGAATCACCGTAATATTTATTAGCGGTTATTTCTCTGCCGTAGTCTAGACACCAAGAAATGTTTCGTTCAAAATAAATCAACAATCAAAATATAATTAAGCCCTAAATGAGCCCGCGACTCCTATATGTCCAACGTCTAACCGTTATTATTAGTCAAATTCTACGATGATATGCAATTTTCTGGGCTAAGGAAGGGTAAGGAACTCCCCACCTTATGTGAATTGGGGTGTGCCCTTAAGAAAATAAAATAAAATGAGATGAATGCAAAACAGGAATTAAACGTGTATTAAAAATGCAACTACGAATGATTTAATTTTGATTTTTGGATTTTTAAATGCGAATGCAAGCAACCAACAATGCAAATAAAATAAAGGGGTTAAAACACGATACCTGAGTGTCTGAATTTATTAGCAAAAAAAAAAAAAAAATAGCGGCGTTTTTTAGCAATCAAGCGAGTTAGTAAAGCAAATCAAAGCGATCCAAGCAAGCCAAGCAGTGCAAAGTAATCCAACCAAGCAAAGCAAGCACTTCCTTATTTTATCTGCTTTGACTACCTGAAAAGGAAGACCATATATAAACAAATGGGAAGGAAGTTTTTTTTTTCTTTTCTTTTTTTTTAGAGAAAATGAAAACAAAATGAAAGCAAGACGTGTGAAAAAGAAAATTAAAATAAAAACAAATAAACTTTAAAATAAAAGCTAGAAAAAAGAAAATGATTGTTGTTTTTTTTTTTTTGGTCAGAAGAACAATAGGAAAATGATAGAACAAGACTAACCAAGAAATTCACAAAGCAAAAGCAAATCGAATTAAGGATCTTTTTTTTCAAATGAATTTGAACTTGAAAAACTAATCAAAGAGAACAAAATTAAAACTACTGGTCACTCAAACTAAGTCGGCCCAATGTAGCACGGCCTAAACCAAAAGATAAGAAAAAAGAAAAACCCGACCCTATTTTAAATCAAACCCTGACCGACTAAAAAAAAGAGACACCTTCAGCTCAACACAAATCAGCGAAATAAAGGGGGGAAAAATAGGATTAAAATAAAAACTCTGCCGTTCAAATTCAATTCTGGATGAACCTCGACTGTGGTTCGGTCATTCGATTTGATGAGGGCGGTTTGGAGGTAGCGAATTAGGGAATGAACTATTCGAGTTGGGTGCTTCTGGTTTCGGTGAAGGAGAGGGTTCTGGGGTAGATGGCGGTGGTTCAGTGTAGAAGTTTGAATGGCAGGGGGGTTTTGATATAGCTGGCCTCCGTTTTCTGTTGATGGTCAGAACTTAGGAAGTGAATTGGGGATGTCTGATCAGTTGCGGCTTCGGGGCTTGAAGCACGGATGGTGCAGTTATGTGTTGTACTTGTTGCAGTACGGTTTTAGAGTGTTGTGAAGTTATGGTATGCACAGATGTGCACTGGACATAAGTGGGGCAGTAGGTAATTGAATATGGATGGTGATAGAAGGGATTGTGGTCTGAGTTGCTGTGGAGCGTGGATATGCAGGAGGTGTTGATAGCTTCAAGTGCAGGTAGTAGGTGCTTGTGGCATTGGAGAAGGCAGTATATGAATGATTGAAGAGTGGTAGTTGGTTATGTTAATAAGAGGTTGAATCCAGCCTTTGTAATAACAATAGATTGAATTCAGTCTTGTATTGGAAAACAGAAGTGAAATCGAAATTGCGTTGCTCTTATGAAATCACAGTGTTTATCAAAGACTTAACTGCAGTTAAACTGAATAGAGTTGTGAGAAAATGAACAGAATAGTACAGAAAGATGCAAGTGAAAATGGTCTTGAAAAAAAGGCAAATGAGAATTGTAATGCAGTGAACTCTTTTTTTTTTCTTTCTAATCAGCAGCTGAAAATAGTAGATGAAAACTGTTTGAAAACAGTAAAAAAAAACTGTGAACTGAAATGCACCAAGAAGAAAACTGAACTCAGCAACCAAGATGGATTTTTTTTTTTCAAAACTGAGAATGAAAAATGGAATGTACAGTGACAAATGGAAACAAAATGCACAAACACAGTAACTCAATGTGGCAGTTTTAACAAAACAAAAAAATGATGTTTTTTTTTAAATTAAAAAAAAATAACACACAATCAAAGTGACCACACACACAAACAAAAACAACAATTGCGAATGACACAACAAACTAACAAACTACCAAATGAAAACAATTTTTTTTTAAAAAAAAAAAAGAAATAACAAACTAGATAGAAAACTAATTCGAAAAATAAAACTAAAATTAAAATCTCTCCCCGGCAACGGCGCCAAAAACTTGTTCGCTACAACGGAATTTCTATTAAATTAGAAAACCGTCGCACGAATATTAAAATAACCGCAAGTGCACGGCGTACTATTGTAATACGTAGTGAGTGCGAGTCGATCCACAGGGAAAGAAGTGATTTCAATTTTATTCAATCGAATTAAGCCAAACTTTGAATTGTTCTAATAAAAACTATGAAACTAGAAACTAAGTTGAGAGCTAAATATGAAATTAGAGAGTAATTTAGAGGTAAATCCGCTCTCACCTTTATGTAAGTTGTCAAACATACAATGTATGATCTCAACAAGTGATATAAATGCAATATTTACACCACTTATGATTCTCATGAAAATGAAACTAAAGCAAAACTATTCTAAGTATGGTCTATGAACTATTGGCTAGAACTATAGACCATCAAATTTTGTTCATACTTTCATTTCAAAATCAATAATCACTTAGCAAATATTGATGTAACTTGTGTTTATATTGAATAAGCATAGATCATTTGCAAATGCAACTTGACTTATCAAACCCAATTGTATAAACTTACATCCATATTCACTAACATTAAGAACATATTAAAGATCACAAATCATACACTTGTTGAACTTACACAAAGTTAGAGAGCATCATTACCCCTAAATCAAGGGATTAGCCACTCATATGTGTTGTCATATCAACACATGTAAGTTTCAACATTAGAAAATTAAGCAAAATGAAAGAAAACTAAGTAGAACAAGAAGAAAACTAAACTAAGAACATAAAGTAAATCTAGGCTATGAACATAAAGTAAATGAACATGAATGTAAATCTAAGCTATGAACATGAATGTAAATAAATCTAAACTATGAACATGAAAGTAAAGCATAAAAATTAAAAGAGACATAAGATAGACATAAAAGAGATAGGCTTGGAAGCCATTTTTTATTTATTTGATCACTTACATTTTCATATGCTACAAAGGAGATACAAAATACATGAAACAAAGGGGTATATATACATGATCTAAAACCCTAATCACTTTTCTTAGGAATTCCCCAAAATGGCCCTTCATGAAGCTTCTAATTGATCTTAGCCACTAATATGTCATGTAGAATGCATGAGGCCTTTTGTCCCATTCAATAATATGAAGCAAGTGGGCTAGTTGAAAGATGGGCCCTCCACTATCCATAAAATGTATTAATTATTTGCCTTCTTTTGTGTATGTGCATGCTTTCCTTCATCTCTTCATGTGTATGGATCATTTTAGATCCTAAATTCCTACGAGAGTAAATAACAAGGAACGAGTAAAAGATTTCACAAATTAAAACATGCACAAGTGACCCCCTTTTTTCCCAAAATAAGTGATGATTTTGAAAATCTTTAAAACATGGTTTGATCACATAAAATACCCAAGAATGTTCATTTATTAAACTAAACAAGAGTAAATATGTGAATATAAATGTGCATTTTTTGTGCACATCATTGATCGGTGAAGAGATGGAGGGGTTTGGGTCTCAGGAAGATCGACCATTTTTATTTTGATAAATACCTGGAGCGAGTGATTTCATCAGGGAAGGAGAGGAGTAAAAGGGTTGGGTTGGTTTTCTTAGTCGGCTGGGAGAAATCAAGTAAGGTTAAAGGCCCAATGATTTAAATTTAAATTTATTTAAATTCAAATAATTTATTCAAACTTATAAATCATATAAGTCTTTCATACGTTATCGGAACTCAGCGAAACAAGATCCGACAGGATCGTATGGACGGGAGCAACACAATGAGACTGACTGTGAGTGAATCCGAGCGTGTTACAATTTATGGCGAAATAAATTGTCCGACTCAATCAAAGAACGCAAACCGATTATTTAACGGTTAACGCGCCAAAGTGAGTAAATCTCACTAACTCTGACCAATTTATAAATCCATGTTGTATTTTTAGAACTGTTAGATATTGGCTGATTGACTGTGTGTTGACTGTTTGATTGAACTGCCAGTCAGTTAGTTGAATTTCTATATTTATTATGTTTAACAGAATATATCGTATGGAACTGAAAGTGATGTTGATTTTATTATATAACATCTGTGGATGCAGGGAAACAGGTTGGAGGAATCCGACTGGATTCCTCAACAGTTATTTTTATTGTTTTTCATATATTTTGATATTTGATGCGATATATAATCTATTGTCGATTATATGTGTTTGAACGATATTGGTCATCGTGATTTGATGTGTTAAATACCATAACATACCGGAATGGTGAAAAGGGAATTTTCAAAATGAATATTGAAAATAGATTATTTATAAAATCCAAGGATTTTATAAAAGAGATAATATTTATAACAATCAAAGGAGATTTTATAAAAAGGAAAACGTTATAAAAAGGAAAACGTTACTAAAAAGGAAATCATTTGTAAAGTGAAGAACCGTTACTAAAAGTAAATCTTTATAAATGAATAGTTTATTCGAAAAGGAGTTAATCGAATTTAGTTATTCGAATAGAGTTAAATCGAATATGGTATTCGAAGGGAGTCAATCGAATAAGGTATTCGAAAGTTAGTAAATCGAATATGTTATTCGAAAAGGGGTTAGTCGAGTCGAGTTAGCTGGATATAGTTAATCGCATATTTGTTATTCGAATAAGAGTTAACCAGTTAGAATTAATCGAATAGAGTTAAAATAAAGGAGTTAAATCGAATATAGTTTATTCGAATAGAATCATTTGAGTTAAATCGAATATTAGTAATTCGAATAAAGTAAAAGGAGTTATCGAATATTAGTTATTTGAAGAAGAGTTAAATAGAGTTATCGAATATTAGTTATTCGAATAGAGTTAAATAGAGTTAAAGGAATAAATCGAATATAGTTTATTCGAATGGAATTAAAGGAGTTAATTGAATTTGGTTTATTCGAATAGAGTTAAAGGACTTATCGACTAGAGTTAAATCAAATAGAGTTAATCCAATAGTGTTAATCCAAAGGAGTTAATCTAATAGAGTTAAGTGAAAAGAGTTAATCGAATATAGTTATTCGAAAGAAAGGTTAAGTAAGGAAGTTAGTTAAAGAAATTTAAAGTGAACTTTGCCTATTTTAAGGTTAGAAATGTTGTTCAGTTAAGGTCTGAGAGGTAGTTCTACCCCAACTTGATTGGCTTCGTTTTTAACTAAGGAATGGTTAAGGTTCGGCAGTAAAGGATGGTTAAGTGAATAAGCATGATGGTTTGAGTTGGCATAGCGATGTTTTATCTAAACATCTGCAAAATCCAAACGCCGAAGTTTTGGAAATGTTTCCAAACAAGGACCAGAAATGTTTTCTAACATAGAAAACAAGAAATGGAAATGTTTTCCTGTGTTAATAAGATATATTTTCTAAATTTAGAAAATAGCAAATGTTGAATATAGGGAAACAAGAGATGAAAAATGAACTAAGGAGATAAATGTTAAATAATGTCTGATGGATAGAATTTCCATCTGGAAACAATATCGGTGTTTGCACACGTGTTTTTCTTCGATAGTTAAATCACAGACTATCGAAGTTTTTAACCATTTTAACGTTGTTAATATGGAGAGACCGGTTGGATTATTATCCAAAGAACCACTTTGTATTGGCATAAGCGTTGCCAATCATAATGCCAAAGATAATTAAAGACGGAGTAAAGTGCAAGGGCTATTGTATATGTCTTAGATAACAGTGTCTAAGATGGATGTATTGAATAGTGCCTTCGGTTCATCCAGTTCCTGGATGACTTGTATGGACGGATGTCTGACAGAGTATTTCCAGACGATCACGTATATCTATTTCTCCAACCGTACCAAGAGTGGAAGCGGAGATGGAAACTTCTTTTAGCTAACACATAATGTATGGTTGAGGACTTCAATCGGTGATTTGATGGATTTGACGATGTGGCATTCAAAGTGAATCTGGTATGATGATAAAGCGTAGCTTCTAGCCTCACATCCGGTAAATGACAGAAATCGGGCAAGCAGCATGGCTAAGTCGGTCGCTCCGAAGTATTGTGTATAATCACCTGATCTAGAGTTTCATTTATTTCTAGAAATCTATTGTTGATGCTGTCCCATTCGGGAAACGGTTGCTGATCCCAACCATTGGTGATATACATTCGATACACTCAAGCGAAATGAGTGGTCGGTCATGTGTGGCCGGGTTGCAAGATGTTCTTGTTGAACCCAGTGTATTCCTTTCTAGAGGTACACTAGCGAAAGGTGGTTCCATACCTTGTCATAGTTGGAAATCCATTACCCAATACGTGCTTGCGGTTTTGATTGTATACTATATATGTAGAACGTGAGATGAAAGCGTTTCTGCTAGATGATTATTATATTGTGATTGATAGACATTAGTATAATATCAAAAGGTTTTTGATATAAAGATATTTTGGATTCTCATAAGTGAAAAACCCGTTCCGTTATACGACGTGGTCTTATGAGGTATCGTTTAGTTGTTCGAACTGTTTTAAACTGTTTTACTCATACCAGTCCCATGACTGACCCGGAGTTTATTTTGTTTTGTTTTCCCTAAACTCTTGGGTGCCCAATTTTGTATGGGCAGTCAAGTAGTCGGGATTTACAGATACTTGAAGAGCTGGAGTAGGAGGCTTCAGGATCATATAGCTATAGTTATTTTCCGCTGTGTTGTAAGTGCTGTACTTTGATAATGATATGTATATTCAAGTACAGATTTGTATTTCAAAGTTATGTTATGAAATATATTTATTCATTCCGCTGTGAGATTCGTGTTACTCTAATATTGTGTTCTTCTTCTTCTACTACTCTAAGTTTCTATCTTATCTTTCCTCACGCTCTAATTTCTTTCATTAATAACCCGTTATTATTGATCCTTGGATATTCGATATGTGTTGTATATCGGATAACCAAGATTGCTAAATTTCCGGGTCATTACAATTGGTATCAGAGCGAGGTTAAGTGAATTACCTTGGCTCTGTGGCGTGACTCAGTAGAGATGGGGTTAGTAATACCCTAGATTGAGTTGAGTGTATATATATATGAGTGAGCGTATTTGTTATTGATATAAAAATTTGTTTTATATTGTGGAGATTCATTGGTTGAGTAGTTTATGAGTTCTGGTCGATCAGTTTGATCCACTGTATTGGTAGGAGTTTATAAACACTCGAATACGATGGGTCGACACGATATGTTTTGAAAAGAGGGTAAATTAAAATAAGTTTACCCAAGGTATATTTTGATATAAAGAAGTATATATAGTGGATATATTGGTTGTTATTATAATCAAGTAAGATTATAAATTAAATGGTTATGTAAATAACCGATCATAATTCATATAAGTGAAATACGTGAAATCAGATGAGTTAAATCTGAAATTTTAAACCAGAAATTGAATTAAAATTCTGGAAAATTGGATAAGTGTTTGTAAATGAATTTGGATTAAAAATAAGGAAAATTTAAGATCCTGGGAGATTTTAAATTGTTTCACAAGCGGTGTGAATTATATTTTGAAATGAATTTCAAGGTGGAAATGTTTAGAAATGGTTTTATAGTATTGAACTCACTTCGATCGCTGGAAAATAGATTCTGATGATGACAGCTGCATCATCAGTATTCATTTTCGAGTTGTAAGTGACGAATTACTACCAGAGGTACTGTTTTGAATGTGTTTTGGGAAAGGCAAGTTGTGTTGAATTTCAAAATAGGATTTATAATATAGAATTTGATATATAGAATTTGAATATATAGAATTTGAATATAGAAATTCAAATGGGATTTATAATATAAAATTTGAATAGAAATTGAATAGAATTAACTAAGTCGAAGAGGAATTAGTTAATCGAGTTTTGAATTTGAAGTTGAACTTTGAAAGGTGAATTGGATTTGTAAATGGATATTCGAAATCGAATATAGAATTTAAATTTGAAATTTGGATTCAAATTAGTTAATAAGCAAGTTAAAATATATTTGAACATGTCATGTTCAAATATAAAAGTGAAATAGACTAAAGAGTTAATTAACAAATTAATTAACGAATTGAGTTAAAACGATCAGGTATAGTTAAAACAGATTGGGCAGGTATAAATATACATGAGATAGGTATGGATAAGGTATATAAATAGAGTGCTCGACGAAAAGGTATGTATTTAATTCATATATGAGATTTTATGCGCCGTATCGACTAGCCGCTTGGCTTTTTCTTTTTCTTTTGGATTGGTGAGGGCCATGGGAGGCTTTTTGAAATATCCCGATTCTCCTAGTACAAAGGTGGCTATGGCGAATTTTTCCGGGAATTTAAGGAGTTAGAATAGTTTTAAGATAATTTGATAGTTAGAAATCAACGTATCGATATATATGGAAGTCGATAAGGAAACGAACTTAGAAATAGAATAGTAAAATCAAAAAGGAAGACTAAGAATAAAATCTAGTAAGAATAGAAAGAGGAAGCGTGTACGTGTTTAAAAGTGAAGAAGTAGTTATATGGTATTGATTTTTCGAGCAAGTAGTCATATCTGTTTTGACGTTATAAATGTTATTCAGTCAAGGTCTGAGAGGTAGTTATACCCCAACTTGATTGATTTCATTATTAACAAATAAATAGTAAGATTTCAGGCTCGAAGATCAATGTCGAATAAGAGTTAGTTGAATATAGTATTTGGGCTGTCGTAACGATGTTTTACACAACATCCGTTTTAACCCAAATAAGTGTAAGCTTGGAAATATAATAAAGAATATTTCCTAAGTATAAAAATAAACGAGATCGGAAAAGAGATAAGTAATTGGAATATTTTCCAATTATAAATAGCATATATTTTCTAAAGTTTAGAAAATAAAGGAAGGCGATATTCGGAAATGTTTTCCAAATAACATAAAAGGCCAATATGGTTATTGAAAATATTTGGTTAACAAATATTGATAAATAAATAGAGAAGTGATTTAACTAATGGAATATTAATTAAGGGCTCAGTGACATGTTCAAAAGGAAAATTTGATTTTTGAAAAGAGTAAACTGTTTAAAAAACTCCCAGGGAAAGACTGTTTGAATTAAAAACAAATTTAACAGAAATTTGTGAAAGCAAAATTGAATTAAAGTAAAGCCAGTAAAGTGGTAACTGAGGTTGAATTAGAATGATATCAAGACAAATTGGATTGTGAGATTCAAATTTGAAGTGTAATGTGATAATCAAGTAAGTGGGATTGATAAGAGAGTGGAATCAAGAATAAAAACTTGAGTTTGAAATGAAATGTGTCTTGGATAAGCAAATGGTTGTAGTGGAGATAAAAGTGATTTCATAATTTGATTGGGATAACATTGGTATATGCTGAGTTGATAGCATATGGAAGTAATAGAGTTGATATGCCCGACAAAAAGGTACAAGTTTATATTTCATATGATATGAGATTTTGATGAGCCGAATTGGCAAGCCGCTTAGCTGTTTGATTTTCTTTTGGGTTGGAGATGGGCTAGAGAGGCGAGTTGTGGTTTTACCGATAGGGCTGTACAGAGGAGGTTATGGCGAAATTTTTCGGAAAATAATTAAGGCGTTAGAAAATTTTCAGGATTTTTGATAATTTTCGTTGATAAGAATTAATTATTATTTAATTGAAATTAAATTGGTTCAGTTGAAACTGAAGTTAAGAAGTGAACAAATATGTTCTAACCAGTCGATAGGGTCGTCCTCTACCTTTTAGCAATTTCGAGGACGAAATTATTTTAAGTGGGAAAGATTGTAATGACCCGCATTCGCAGAGGGTATTATAATTAATTTATTTAATTATATAAATAGTGATATAGTGAATTAAATGGTTGTGGAATTAAATAAAGGTGAATATTTAATTAAAATAATAAATTAAATAATATATTTAATTCTGAAATAATCAGAATTGGCTGAAATGACGATATGGTGTGAACTGGATCATCTGTGACATTTAATTCAGCTTGGAATTTGAATTTGAATAACGAATATATTATATACGACAGTTTGAACGTATAATTATATTATAATTAAAATCGAGCTCGAAATGGCGCGGTAGTTCGCTATTTGGCGATTTGAACTTCAATTGAATGTACAGGATTCGTTTTAAGCCGGATTTCTGTGAAATAAGAAACGTGTGGAGCTGGTGGAGTATATCTTTCTAGTGGAAGAGAAAAAGCGGGATTTCGTCGTGTAGATTTTGATTTATGTCCAAATCAAATATTCAGAAAAGCAGCGGTATATTCATTCGTGGCCATAACGGTTTTTCAAAAATATTTGAATATCGGGTTTGAATCTAGACAAGGTTCTTTTGGGACATAACGATAATTTAATTTTTAGAATTTTATGGTAATTTTTAATTAATTAAATAAGCAACTTTTTATTTGGAGTGTTTTGCACCCTGAATCGACATTTTTGAGATTTCACAGAATGAGTCAACCTACTGATATTATTACATTTCTGGAGTCAGGGCACCTCGCTTGTCACGATGGTGTTTTTATATCTGCCCATAGCTAGACGTAACTATGTGAATAAAAATAAAATACATTCCTTTTGTTTGTGGACAGCAATGAAGCAACAAGGAGCACCAGACTGTATGGATTAAATGAAGACACCTAAACCCAACGAAGACTTGTATGGATTCAATGAAAAACACGTCGCCATAGGGTTGAGCCCCCTTATTCTATAAATACAACAACCCTTGTTTCTTCTTCTGTTTCACATATTAAGTCGCCATTTTTCATTTTTTCCTCAGCCAAAAACGAAATCGCATTTCTACTTTCATTCTATGGCCCCGCGCGAGTCAGGGAAGGCTTCACCGGAGTTCGAGAAGGTCAGCGAGGTGCTCAGGCGGTGGAGGGCGTCACAGTCATCGGAGCTTAAAGGGTGCGATGGAATTCGCTGTTCGAATGCGAGATGTTAGAGGGTGTGTTCGGGTTTTGTTACATCTAAGTGGGTTTTGACCTTGGATTCGGGTTCGTAGTGGATTTCCGCATCTCGTATGGTGTTTGTGGAGGTTTCGGTGCAAAAACAGTTCTGTGGTACCTGAACTGGGTTCGGCAACGCAAGCAGGGAGGGAAGACCGAGGTGAATGATGGTTGAACGAGTTGAAAGAGGATGGAAGGGAGAGTACGATGGATTTTGTTTGAGGTTGATTGGTGAAGAGATGGAGGGGTTTGGGTCTCAGGAAGGTCGGCCATTTTCGTTTTGATAAATACCTGGAGCGAGTGATTTCATCAGGGAAGGAGAGGAGTAAAAGGGTCGGGTTGGTTTTCTTAGTGGGCCGGGAGAAATCAAGTAAGGTTAAAGGCCCAAAGATTTTAATTTAAATTTATTTAAATTCAAATAATTTATTCAAACTTATAAATCGTATAACTCTTTCATACGTTATCGGAACTCAGCGAAACAAGATCCGACAGGATCGTATGGACGGGAGCAACACAATGAGACTGACTGGGAGTGAATCCGAGCTCGTTACAATTTATGGCGAAATAAATTGTCTGGCGAAATAAATTGTCTGAACGCAAACCGATTATTTAACGGTTAACGCGCCAAAGTGAGTAAATCTCACTAACTCCGAACAGTTTATAAATTCATGTTGTATTTCTAGAACTGTTAGATATTGGCTGATTGACTGTGTGTTGACTGTTTTATTGAACTGCCAGTCAGTTAGTTGAATTTCTATATTTATTATGTTTAACAGAATATATCATATGGAGCTGAAAGTGATGTTGATTTTATTATAGAACATCTTTGGATGCAGGGAAACAGGTTGGAGGAATCCGACTGGATTCCTCAACAGTTATTTTTATTGTTTTTCATATATTTTGATATATGATGCGATATATAATCTGTTGTCGATTATATGTGTTCGAACGATATTGGTCATCGTGATTTGATGTGTTAAATACCATAACATACCGGAATGGTGAAAAGGGAATTTTCAAAATGAATATTGAAAATAGATTATTGATAAAATCAAAGGATTTTATAAAAGAGTTAATATTTATAACAATCAAAGGAGATTTTATAAAAAGGAGATTTTATAAAAAGGAAAACGTTATAAAAAGGAAAACGTTACTAAAAGGGAATTCATTTGTAAAGTGAAGAACCGTTACTAAAAGTAAATCTTTATAAATGAATAGTTTATTCGAAAAGGAGTTAATCGAATTTAGTTATTCGAATAGAGTTAAATCGAATATGGTATTCGAAGGGAGTCAATCGAATAAGGTATTCGAAAGTTAGTAAATCGAATATGTTATTCGAAAAGGGGTTAGTCGAGTTGAGTAAGCTGGATAGAGTTAATCGCATATTTGTTACTCGAATAAGAGTTAACCAGTTAGAATTAATCGAATAGAGTTAACATAAAGGAGTTAAATCGAATATAGTTTATTCGAATAGAATCAATTGAGTTAAATCGAATATTAGTAATTCGAATAAAGTAAAAGGAGTTATCGAATATTAGTTATTCGAAGAAGAGTTAAATAGAGTTATCGAATATTAGTTATTCGAATAGAGTTAAATAGAATTAAAGGAATAAATCGAATATAGTTTATTCGAATGGAATTAAAGGAGTTAATCGAATTTGGTTTATTCGAATAGAGTTAAAGGAGTTATCGACTAGAGTTAAATCAAATAGAGTTAATCCAATAGTGTTAATCCAAAGGAGTTAATCGAATAGAGTTAAGTGAAAAGAGTTAATCGAATATAGTAATTCGAAAGGAAGGTTAAGCAAGGAAGTTAGTTAAAGAAATTTAAATTGAACTTTGCCTATTTTAAGGTTAGAAATGTTGTTCAGTTAAGGTCTGAGAGGTAGTTCTACCCCAACTTGATTGGCTTCGTTTTTAACTAAGGAATGGTTAAGGTTCGGCAGTAAAGGATGGTTAAGTGAATAAGCATGATGGTTTGAGTTGGCATAGCGATGTTTTATCTAAACATCTGCTGAATCCAAACGCAAGAGTTTTGGAAATGTTTCCAAACAAGAACCAGAAATGTTTTCTAACATAGAAAACAAGAAATGGAAATGTTTTCCAGTGTTCATAAGATATATTTTCTAAATTTAGAAAATAGCAAATGTTGATTATAAGGAAACAGGAGATGAAAAATGAACTAAGGAGATAAATGTTAAATAATGTCTGATTGATAGAATTTCCATCTGGAAATAATATCGGTGTTTGCACACGTGTTTTTCTTCGATAGTTAAATCACAGACTAACGAAGTTTTTAACCATTTTAACGTTGTTAATATGGAGAGACCGATTGGATTATTATCCAAAGAACCACTTTGTATTGGCATAAGCGTTGCCAATCATAATGCCAAAGATAATTGAAGACGGAGTAAAGTGCAAGGGCTATTGTATATGTCTTAGATAACAGTGTCTAAGATAGATGTATTGAATAGTGCCTTCGGTTCGTCCAGTTCCTGGATGACTTGTATGGACGGATGTCTGACAGAGTATTTCCAGACGATCACGTATATTGATTTCTCCAACCGTACCAAGAGTGGAAGCGGAGAAGGAAACTTCTTTTAGCTAATACATAATGTATGGTTGAGGACGTCAATCGGTGATTTGATGGATTTGACGATGTGGCATTCAAAGTGAATCTGGTATGATGATAAAGCATAGCTTCTAGCCTCACATCCGGTAAATGACAGAAATCGGGCAGGCAGCATGGCTAAGTCGGTCGCTCCGAAGTAGGGTGTATAATCACCTGATCTAGAGTTTCATTTATTTCTAAAAATCTATTGTTGATGCTGTCCCATTCGGGAAACGGTTGCTGATCCCAACCGTTGGTGATATACATTCGATACACTCAAGAGAAATGAGTGGTCGGTCATGTTTGGCCGGGTTGCAAGATGTTCTTGTTGAACCCAGTGTATTCCTTTCTAGAGGTACACTAGCGAAAGGTGGTTCCATACCTTGTCATAGTTGGAAATACATTACCCAATACGTGCTTGCGGTTTTGATTGTATACTATATATGTAGAACGTGAGATGAAAGCTTTTCTGCTAGATGATTATATATTGTGATTGATAGACATTAGTATAATATCAAAAGGTTTTTGATATAAAGATATTTTGGATTCTCATAAGGAAAAAACCCGTTCCGTTATACGATGTGGTCTTATGAGGTATCGTTTACTTGTTCGAACTTTTTTAAATTGTTTTACTCATACCAGTCCCATGACTGACCTGGAGTTTATTTTGTTTTGTTTTCCCTAAACTCTTGGGTGCCCAATTTTGTACGGGCAATCAAGTAGTCGGGATTTACAGATACTTAAAGAGCTGGAGCAGGAGGCTTCAGGATCATATAGCTATAGTTATTTTCCGCTGTGTTGTAAGTGCTGTACTTTGATAATGATATGTATATTCAAGTACAGATTTGTATTTCAAAGTTATGTTATGAAATATATTTATTCAGCTGTGAGATTCGTGTTACTCTGATATTGTGTTCTTCTTCTTCTTCTACTCTAAGTTTCTATCTTATCTTTCCTCACCCTCTAATTTCTTTCATTAATAACCCGTTATTTTCGATCCTTGGATTTTCGATATGTGTTGTATATCGGATAACCAAGATCGCTAAATTTCCGGGTAATTACAATATCTTGGTGCTAACTTCTCAGCTCTTCAAAATCGAACAACTCCTCTAATCGGAGAAATGTTCATAAATACAGAATCTTCGACCTTAAAGTTCAAATCCCTTCTTTTACCCACATAGATCATTTGTAGATCCTAGGCCTCTTTCATCCTTCTCTTGATTACGGCTACCGTCTCTATAGCTTCTCGAATCATGTCTGATCCAAGCACCAATCGATCACCAATCTCGACCTAACATGATGGTGATTTACATTGGCATCCATAAAGAGCTTCATAAGGTGTCATGTCATTGCTTGCTTGATAACTATTGCTATAGGAGATTTCCGCCAAGTGAAGATGATATTTCCATGCACCTCTATAATCTAGAATACATGCTCTTAAAAGATCTTCTAGAATTCATTTTCCTTTCAGTTTGTCCATCTGTTTGGGGGGTGGTATGTTGTGCTGAACCTCAGCCTTGATCCTAAAGCTACTTGTAACGGCTCCCAAAACTAACTAGTAAATGTAGGATCTCGATTGCGCACAATACTTATTGGAATTCCGTGCAACCTAACAATCTCACTCATATAAGTGTACGCCAAAAAAGCTGATGTTCTTATTGACTTTACTGGAATAAAACGAGAACTCTTCGTTAGTCAATCGACCATGACGTGGACACCTTCATTTTCTTTCTGGTTCTAGGTAAACCATCAATAAAATCCATTGATATCATTTCCCATTTACAATTTGGAATTTCCAAGGGTTGAAGCAAACCCGCTGTCTTTTGGTGGTCGCCCTTTACTTGCTGACAAGTCGAACATCTTCTAATGAAGATTGAGATATCTCTCTTCATCCTTAGCCACCAAAGTACTTGCTTATGTCCTTATACATCTTGCCTACTCCAGGATGAATACTCAACTTAGACTTATGACACTCCCTCAAAAATTCTTGTGTAAGACTATCCACCTTAGGAAGACCTATCCTTTCATTCGTCCAAAGCACCATGGTTATCCAAATTAAAACTCGAACTTCGACCCTCTTCAGTTCCTTGAATAATCTCCAAAAGAAGACTATCATCTCTTTGTTTTCTTGCTATCCTTTCGAAAAGAGTGATGGTAAATTCCAAGAGAGCCAAGATTGCATTCCCGCTTAGAGCATCTGCCACTACATTCACCTTCCCGGGTGTATAGAGAATATCCAAGTCAAAAGATGCTAGAAACTCCAACTATCGAAGCTGCCTCAAGTTTAAATCCTTTTGAGTGAAAAGATGCTTAAAAGTATTATGGCCTATGAAGAGCTCGAACTTTTTACCAATTTAAAGATGGAAATTTAACTTACTAGAATCCTTGAAGATATAAGAAAATAAATCTAGAAGGGAAAGAAAGATTCTTGCCCATCAGGTAATGCCACTACATCTTCAATGTGAATACTACAACTAATAGCTCCAAATCATGCGTTGAATAATTTTTCTCATAAGGCTTTAACTATCTACTTGCATACCTTCCCATGTTGCATCTAACACTACACCTAAACAACCCTAACACGCATCGGTATAAATGGTCAATCCCTCTCCTCCGTCTGTAATAGCTAAACTGGAGCATTAGTTAACCTTTCCTTCAACTCATGAAATGTATCATCACACATTGTGTTCCATTCAAACTTAATATCCTTCTTTATTAACATGGTCAAGTGCATGAAATCTTAGAGTGATCCTTAATAAACATTCTATAATAACCTGCCATGCCTAAAAAGCTTCTTACTTCCATAGGTGTTTGGGGTTTTCTTATATCATGCGCGGCTACTACCTTAGCAGGATCAACCGAAACACCATCTCCTGAAACAATATTTCCTAGTTATCTTACCTCTGTCTGCCAAAAGTGACACTTAGAATTTTTTTCCTTAAGAAAATTATTCCCTGACTTTGCTAACGTCAGTTCTGAAGGATGTGTATGTCCTCCTCGGTCTTATAATAGATAAGGATATCATCTATGAAGACTAGCACAAACTTATTCAACGCCACTCTAAAAACTCAATTTATAAGATCTACGAAAAATGCAAGTGCATTGATTAGCCCCAAAGGCATAACCAACCACTCATAAAAAAAATATGGACCTCGAAAAACAATTAAGACCTGTAGCATGGCCCATATGGGAGGATACTCTAGCACCATGAAGCTGGTAAAACATATCATCAATTCAGGGTAAGGGATACTTATTTCAAATGATCTGCTTATTCAACTCTCTATAGTTCACACATAATCTTAAAGAACCATTCGACTTAGCTATAAAAATTACTGCCTAACCCCAACTCGATCGACTTGGTTTAATTAACCCTCTTTTAGCCAAATCATCCATCTGGTCTCTCAACTCCTATTTCTTGCTCGGGGCCATTTTACCAAGGGTTGAATACCTGGTCTAGCACTAGGAAGTAAATCAATACGTAATTCAATTCTTGAGGAGGAGGCAAACTGCTGAAATGCTAAAAAATATCAGGAAAATTATTAATAAATTCTATCAATTCTAACTCTTCCAAGGATGAACCCAAAGCATGCAAGAAACTAATCATAGCTTGCTTAACTCCGTACAAACTATCTCAGCAAATACTCTTTCAGAGTCGGGTTTCAAAATTACATTTCTCTCATTACAATCTAAAAGGGCTCCATGCTTCATAAACAATCCATACCAAGTATAACATCAAACCCTTCGAAATTCAAGATAAAAAGGTCATAGAGGAATTGATGTTCTTGGAAATTAACTTGAACATATCTACAAACTAAACATAAATTAGCTGTACCACCTATGAGATTCAACACACTAATGGGTTATCTACAAATTTAGTGTCAAGCCATAATGTACCAACCAATCTCTTTGAAACGAAACTATTTGATGCTCCAGTATCAAATTGAACATGAACCAAAGCATTATTGAAAATTAAGATACCTTCTTGTATCTGAAGGAATCGAGGGCTCATCCTTTATAACATAAACTTTAACTTGCTCTCCCTTCTTCATCAGTGGACAATCCTTGATCATGTGCCCAGGGTGGTGGCAATTATAATAAAGCATCTTCTAAACCATCTGAGAAATAGGTCCTACTTTTTGCACTTTTTTTTTATTCTTATAGAACTTTGGAGTGTGGCGTTTCTGATTATAGTTATGGAAAGTAACATCTTCATACCATTTCCATTGAGATCCTTTTACGGGATTTTCTTTACCCTTCTTCTTCTTCCAATTTGTATTAAACTTCCTTTTGTTAGGGTTAAAGGTACCACTACTGGGTGCTACCGCTTCTTCCTATTCCTCCTTTTATAAAGACTCACACCTCAAAGCGAAATTGACCAAATCCATAAAAGTTCCTTTGACATGAACAGTCATCTTCTCATGAAATTCTTCTCTCATACCATTAACAAACTTCTCATTGTTCTTGAGAGTGTTGTTGATCAATTCCAGACCATAAAAAGATAACTCGTTGAACTCAGTCTCATACTCTACAGCTGATAAGTCTACTTGACTAATATCCAAAAAAAAATACAGACTGGTCTTCCTTGCTGATGGCACAAACAGATCTTCAAATAACTCTTTGAATATAGCCTACGAAATTCCATCCAATGATAAATAAGAAGTAACATGGTTCCACCATGCTGCTGTACCCTCTTGAAATTGCCAAGAAGTTAAAATCTCTTACGCTCATCCTCTTATTCCATACCAATGAAAATCTTATCACATGATCGAATCCAATCTTGTATTTCAATGACCGACGCAGTTCTTTTGAAAGACTTTCCTCCTAAATTGGAGAATTCCTTGCACAATATAGCAAAATATGCTCGAGGCTGCACTGGAGCTGCTTCTTCAATAATAACTGCTCAACCACCAACATGAACTTTAACATTTGTAGTTGTGGTAATTCCAATTCCCCTCCCATGTATTCCTCTAGAACTCATTCTTTCCTATCTTGAATGAATAAATATTACTTTAAAAATAAAGAGACATTAACTTAGGGAAAAGAGCATTATCTACCTCTATAAATGCTGACCAGATTAACAAGGATACGCTATCTCATGGACTAAACTCATTCTAGGGTACTACTAAACCCATCTCTAATGGGTCGACCCCAACTAAGGCTTAGGTGTTATCTCAGCATAAGCTTTGATACCACGTTGTCATGAACTGCCTTTCGAACACCAAAAGATGACATCTAATACATCCTCCGTTTCCATATGTCGACCATTTAAGTGTTTCGCGAGACAAGTCGTGGGGTAATGAATATAAAAGACAAAGAAAATAACACAGATTTTTCTCAAAATGTCAGAGTCACATATAATATAATACAAAATAGTATATATGGTTATTCCAAAATGTTACATCAAGTTACAAGTACTACTCCCATAGGAAAACTATATCAGCATGTCAACTACACTACAAGAAGTTGACTATATTACAACTTCACATTTACAACTATCACAAACTGACGGTTGTAAAAAAAGTTTTTTACAACCTTTTATTTTAAAAAGTTGTAACAAACTTATTTTCAATAACTCTTTTGGTTTACCAGTTGTAATAAATACCTATTATAACATTTCTTCCTTCCCAGTTGTAATAAAAATATTAATAACTAAATATTACAATCTAATAATAATAAATAATAGCTAATTTGAAGACATGCAATAACCAATATAGATAATAAAGTAATAATTTGAAATAAAAAATTTAGAATTACTAATAAGAAATGATAACTAATTATTAAGAAGTAATATTAGTTAACTGAAAAATAATATTTAATATTGTAACAAAAAATTTCAAGCTACTTTTATAATATTTTAATACAATTTTTCAAAAAAATAAAGGAAAGGAAAATCATAAAATTAATAAGTATTTTTTATATATCATTTAATTTACCATATTAAATGGCTTTTAAAACAATATGTCTTCAAAATAGCATTTAATTAACTTATCATACTAAAACACTTTCAAACAATTTCACCAAATCTCAAAATTTTTGCACTGTTTGTTGAAAATTCTGGCTCCAACGCCAAAAAATGTCCTCCTGCACCTATTCAAATTTCAAAACTTTTTGTTTTCCATTATTGAAAATTTTGGCTCCAACCCCAAAAAATGTTTATGCACTTATGTAACAACCCGAAAATCTGGGCCAGTTTAAAATTTTTATTTTGGCAATTTTAGCGAATTTTGATTATTTAAAATGAATTATTTTAAATAATATCGACGAGAAATTTATTTTGAATGAAATTCAAACGTATATAGTTATATAGTTCGTCGTTAGAATATAAATAATTATTTATAATTATAAAAGGAATTGAAAATGGCGCGGTAGTTCGATAATTCGATTTCAAACTTCAATTGAATGTACCGGGTGCAAAACAATCCGGATTTTAGTGAAACTAAAAACATTAGGATCTAATTGATAATATCTTTCCAACGAATCCGACCAATCGAAATTTCATAGCGGGAATCAAAAGATATGTCCAGTTGAAAATTCTGAATAGTCGCTATGGAATTCAGGCCCTTAAAAATGGACATTTTGCAAACGACCTCGGATTTCGATGAAACCACTTTTGTTGGATCCGCAGTGTCAAGTTATTGCTAGATTCCAAATTTCATAATTTTTCGAATCAATATGTGAGCGTGGCAAAGGAAAACGCGTTTGACCAGTTTCAGTTGATTTTAATCGACTGGAAAATGGCCATTTTTCTAACGGTCTCAGAATTCGACGAAATTAGTTTTGTTAGGACCGTATCGTCAATACGAAGCTAGAAATAATTTTTCTGGAATTTTTAGAGTCCGTATGTGGCCCCGGTTAATTGAAATGTACGTTTAAAATTGAATATATAGATTTAAATGTAAATTTAATGGAAACTGATCGTAACAAGCGAATTGGCTCACGAAACATATCCCATTGTGTTCGGAATGGGGGTAATACGCTATGGACGACAGGCGGTGGGCCTCGTTTAGAGGTCGTATGGAAAAGTCAACTTTTTGTAAATTAAATAATTAAAATAATTAAAAATTAAATTTCTCTCTCTTCCCTTATACCTCCTTTCTGGCCCCCGTATTCCCAAACCCGATTTCATCTTTCAGAAAAAAAAAAGAAAAAAAAGAGAGAACCGACGCTCACGAAACCCATCGCCCCCCCTATCGTCGATCGCCGCCCCGCCTCCCTTGAGGCGTCGAGACCACCGATACCCCCCCCCTACGCCGCGTCAGCCTCCGGCCACCCTCCCCAGTTCCGAACCCGCGCCCCCCTGGAGAAATAACCCCCCCAAATCGAAGCTCCTCTGACCGCCGCCGCCCCGTGGTCGAACCCCACGACCTGCGCCCTCCTCATACTTCTTCCACCAACTGTGAACCCGCCTTTCCCCCCTCTTAACCACCTGTAAGCTTTTATTTTATTTATTTTTCAGTTTGTTTATCTAATGATTTTCAATTTTATTGTAAATGAATTTTCAGTGATGGTTATTTAAAGAAAGCTAGGTTTTTTGATTTTTAATGATAGAAAGGCGGGATTTTTAATGATAGAAAGGCAGGATTTTTATCGAGTGTTCATGAAGAAAAGATTTGATTTTTAGCTATGTAAAAATTCGATTTTTATATATTGAATAGCATAGTAAAAATTCGATTTTTATATATTGAATAGCATAGTAAAAATTTGATTTTTATATATTGAATAGCATAGTAAAAATTCGATTTTTATATATCGAATATCAAAGAAAAAATGTGACTTTTATATATTGAACATCAAAGAAAAAATGTGATTTTTATATATTGAACATCAAAATAAAAATGTGATTTTTATATATTGAACATCAAAGAAAAAATGTGATTTTTATATATTGAACATCAAAATAAAAATGTGATTTTTATATATTGAACATCGAAGAAAAAATGTGATTTTTATATAATGAACATCAAAGAAAAAATGTGATTTTTATATATTGAACATCAAAGTAAAAATGTGATTTTTATATATTGAACATCGAAGTAAAAATATGATTTTTATATATTGAATAGCGAAGTAAAAATTCGATTTTTATATATGTAGTGGCTACGGGCGAAGAAAGTGATAAGAGATGAGAACAGTGAAGATTTCCTGCATTAGAAGTGTCGTGGTATTGGATAGCTATCGGTGAGAATTTCTCACCTTTCAATTTCTTTTTCTAGTTATATATATATACTAGGATGCAGATGGTGTTTAGTAGCACCCGACACCCGTCATCCACAGACCATGGATGGCTTGTTTGTTTAATTGTTTGGTTGTGTAGTTGGTTAGATTCTTTGGTTTGAATTGAATTGTTTGGTGAAATGAAATTGATTTGATTGATGTGCGAATGGCGTGGGCCTTCACTAGACCGGGGATAAGGCTAGGCCTTGTCCCGTTTCTAGTATCGTGCCGTTATGCCGCCGAAATTTTCTAAAATATGTTAGAAAAATAAAAATATCATTTTATTTGATTAATGAACTGAATAGAAATGCATATGTTGAAATAAAATGTTTTTATCGTTAAAAATATAATTTTTGACGTGAATATGAATATAGTGAATGTGAATAAATAAATATTCATTTACAAACTGGACGGTTTGTTTATGTACACTGATTTGACTGACATTGATTGGGTCGATAAATTTTACACATCACCCAACTGCACAAATAAAATCTGTGTTTGATTGTTTGAAACCCCACACAGGTGTTGGGATGAAATTTGAAGTTCATTCATCCTGATTGATTAAATATGTCGATCGATTGATTGACAGGCTGTTATAAGCGTTAGATATCTATATTTGATGCTTATACAGTGTAGTGCACTTTGGTTGATGGTTGATTATTTTTCAATGCTATTATATACATGTGTTGTATGAAAATCCATATAATTAACCTTATATGGTGATTGATTGGGCCTCATTCCAATTTAAAAAATAAAGAATATTATAAAATACAGGTTCATGTGTTGACTGTACTCATCCGTTGAGATTAGTCATGTGTTGAACGGAATATTTTAATAAAAAAATTTACATCTTTATCAATATAAAATAAAGGTTCATGTGTTGACTGTACTCATCCATTGAGATTAGTCATGTGTTGAACGAAATATTTTAATAATAAAATTTACATCTTTATCAATATAAAATAAAGGTTCATGTGTTGACTGTACTCATCCGTTGAGATTAGTCATGTGTTGAACGAAATATTTTAATAATAAAATTTACATCTTTATCAATATAAAATAAAGGTTCATGTGTTGACTGTACTCATCCGTTGAGATTAGTCATGTGTTGAACGAAATATTTTAATAATAAAATTTACATCTTTATCAATATAAAATAAAGGTTCATGCGTTGACTGTACTCATCCGTTGAGATTAGTCATGTTTGAACGAAATATTTTGATAATAACAAATATTTTGATAATAGGAAATATTTGAAATAGAATATTTGAAAATAGAAATACATTAAGCCGTGTTGATTAGATTGACGCCATTTTGACGTGAACGATATTTATTTCGAAATGAATTGAATATATAATGAATTCGAATTGAATGGAAAACGAATTTGAATTGAATTGAATATAAAACGAATTCGAATTGAATTGGAAACAAATTGAAATGAATTCAAATTGAATTGAAACTTGAATTGAATAGAAATGAATTTTAAAACGAATTTATAAGGAAAGATTCAATTTTGATTTGAATTGAAATGGAAGTTGAAATTGTTTTTGAAACGAATTTAAAAACTATTTATAAAATTCGTTTTAAATAGTAGTCGACGAAATATATATTATATATATTATATATATAATATAATGGCCTGAATAGAACGCGCCGCGCCGCGGCAGTTCGCGAATTTCGACCATTGACTTCGAACGGATATTACGGGAGATCCGACCGTCGGATTCTCCTAAAACCGGAACCGTTGGGTTCGTATCGAAAAGAGCTTTCTAACGAATATTAGAAATTTGAAATCTAACGGTTGGATTTGGAGATACGTCCAAATCAAATTCCAAAAGGTCGCTGTAAGTGCAGTTCGATGGCCATTGATGGAAATCGACTGTACGGGCCTTGATAAAATTATTAAAAATAGTAATAATTTGTGTAAAATCATAGGAAATGATTTAGAAAGAATTGGGATGAAAAACTCCATATTTGAAAAGATAAAAATAGATTTTTATCGAAATGAACTAGTTTTGAACTAGAATTATAATTCTATTTATTTTTAAATAAATAAATTGAATTTAAAAAGGGTTTTAAAAATACTCAGAATTTCCAATGATTGCATTGGAGTCGACTTGAATCGAAATTGTCTTCGGAATATTTCGATGTTGGAATTCGTGACTATACAGATGTTGTTATGGAAATTTGAAAGATATATATTTATATCGTTATTTCCAATACGACATTTGTTAATCGTAGAATTTGATATTGAATATAAGCCGATATATTTTCTATTCAGAGCCTTGTATTGAATATCAAATGTGATTTGGGTTTGTCGTCATTGGTGTCTTCACTAACACTGTTCTTGAACCCAGTTGAGAAAAGATTAAATCTTTTTATTTAGGTTTAATGAAGTGTACCAATTAAATAATATTTAATTGGAATTGAATTGATATTGATTTTTGGGTTTATCGTGAACAGTGTTTTAAATAACACTCGTTCTTTAACCCGATAATTAATGGAATGTGACTTTGGGTTTATCGTGAACCGTGTTTTAAATGACACGGATTCTTTAACCCAGTTAACGATTAAAACTAAGTGGAGTTTTAATGAATCTTTAATTAGATTGAAATGATCGAGAATGGAGTATCACCAGTTTTGCTCCAGACGATAGTTAAATCTTTAATTAGATTTGAACGTGAAATGGTAATTGAATTTACCGATAACACCGTGGTGTTAGATATGAAGTACTACCAGTTTTACTTCATGGGATGAATAGGTTGGGATTGGGAAATTAAAACAAATGATTACTTCGGTAAGGTTCGTTAATCCCGACTAGTTTTGAATTGATATTCAAAAATAGATTAAAGAATAAATTCAAGAAATTTATCTTGGATAAAATTAATGGGAACATTTCCCTATGAATGTGAAATTTAGAAACTAACTGTCGGTTAGCCAAGCAGAATGGTTTTCTGGATATTGATCTGATGTTGGTTTCGGCCTTCGAGGTTAATATTTGGGGAATTATTCTCTTGATTAATTTACGGTTAGTGACTGATGAATTGGAATGAGGCGTATGTTGTGTTTGTGTAACACTTATTTAAAATATACGCGAGTTATTCGGAAAGACCGGGTTTATCCCATTCTGAATAACTGATACGACGATGAGTCGAAGACGAAGACGATGGTCGAAGACCGGAGGTCTTCACGTCGTTTGGGTGATTAGTGATGATCTTGATTGGGTTGTACACCCAAGAAGATGGAAACAGTTGGTGATCGTCCAGACGTACTTGGAGATCGATGGATGTGCGGGGTACTAGGTGCCTCCGGTTTCGTTCAGACCCAGAACGGACTTGTAAATGGACTGTGTGTCTGACATTGGATTTTAGTCTGTGTGATTGATCTCTATTAAATATATATCTGTTTGGCGGCGGAGAATTTATTCTCTTGCTTAACGCCCTTCTCTGAGACGTACGAGCTCGGGGGTTATATACTGATGGATATCGAACGCATGGAGTGGATTGCCTGTGTGGCATGCTAAGATGCAAATGATCAAGGCTTCTGTTGAAAAGAAAAGTCTTGTGGTTGATGATCGAAGCACGGCCTTTGTGGCGTAGCTTTGTGTAACGTTTACTTCGCGAGTTTCGCACCCCAGTTGTGAACCAGAAACGGGAGGAAGGACCTCAGGGAGGACATGCGTTTCTTTCTAGCTAGGGTGGTGTCAGTGACCTACCAGCCCTGACATTTATATACTTTTCACCTGTGTGGTTGTTGCTGTTGCGAGGCGCCTCGGTTAGATCGGACGATCCGGGTCCGATGGAGTCATTCGTTGGCTCGTTTGCGCCCCAAAGGGCGGGGAAACGTATTGTTCAGGAATTTTAATCCACATCGGTGGACCGGCCCTGTCGCTCCTAGGGTCACTCGAGCTCTGATCCTGAGACATGGTAGGCTAGATTGTCTCGAATCGGTTGAGGACTATATTTTGCCTCGGTTCATAGATGGAAATCCAATTTCCAAATACGTGACTTTGCGGTTTTATTTGTAAACCTATTTATGGCGACATAGTGGCATGGGACGCTTATGCCGCCTATGATTGATACTTATGATTTGAAGTTGTTTTATACACTATGCACTTATAATAGTATCAAATGATTTGTTTTTCAACGTATCAAGCATTCTTGGCTATTATAAGGTAAAAACCCTATCCTCCGGCTTGCGTTGCATTGTGTGATGGGAACTGGGTCTTATAATAGCTTCATTTTTCTTTATTTAGCATTACGCTGTTTGTTTTATGCACTGGCATTCTTGGGAGGATACCTGTTCCGTGTTATACGGCGTGGTCCCTTGATTTACCTAACTTTAAAATAAAGATTTACAACTGTTTTAGTTCTCACACCAGTCACATGACTGACCTGGAGTTTATTGTTTTAACCTAAACTCTGGGTGCCCTTATTTTGACACGGGCAACTAGTAGTTTTGGTTTTGTAGATTTATATTCACAGGATCCTGGTTTACAGCTGGAACGATATCCGGAAAGCTTTGTATCCGTATATCTCCTTCTAGTTGTGTATTGTATTATTTTCCGCTGCGATGTATTTAAATGTAATTTAAATCTCTGATATTTCTGTGTAATATTTATTTGTTTATACTCTGTATATTCTTGTAATCTGATGGTATTGTTGTAATATACAATGAAATGTTCTTCCGTCTGCGTTCTATTTTGTCTTGTTCTCTAATGATAGGGCGTTTCGAACGGCCTGGGTCGGTTTAGCGATCGGTTCGGGCCGAGCGAAATTCCCGATCGTCACACGTGGTATCAGAGCTTTGGTTTACAAAGCTCAGAGAACAAGACACATTAGAACCCTACGAAAGAATTCATCAGATATTGGGTTAGTAATATCCAATGGGAATGACTTGTTAGAGATAGGATCAGTAGTATCCTAGAACGAGTGTGAAGAGTATATTTGTAAAGTGAAAACAAATTTTGTTTTGAAAATTTAAATCAATCATTCGTATTTGATTAGTTATTTATATTGATTTTGGACAATTCAGTATATAAAGAATTTGCATATACGCCTTGCACACGTATATTCAAAGTTTTAATATATTGGATAGATATAGCATCACACTCTAGTCGCCCGGAGATGATATTGATGATAGCGATCGCATCATCAACATTTATGTTCGAGTTTCGAAGGTGGGATTTCTATATATTTCCATTAGACTGGTGTGAGAACCAAAACTAGATAGCACTTATGGTTGTGATTTGGCATCAAAAATCTGATTTTTGTATATGTATCAAAATTATGAATTTGAAACGTTAATCCACTAATTGATTGATGTTTGTGTTGTTTGTTTAGTTGTTTGATAATTTTGAACCATTATACCTAATTGAATCAAATATTGAATTATATTGAAATTTGGTCGCATTTGCTTGCATATACTTGTACTTACATTGAACAGGTCATATCAAGGAGGCTAGAGCAGAGAATAAAATTTGTTTGCCCGACAAATAGGTACATGTTTATCATAATTTACTGTTTTGTTTGGGTGATGATGATTTTATGAGCCGATTGGCTTTTTCTTTTTCTTTTTGAGATCAGAAGGCCTGTATGGCAATTTCGGGATTTTCCCGTGGCTCCCGGTGCAGGGGAGGTTATGGCGAAATTTTTCGAAAATTCCTGGTGTTAGCCAAATTTTTGAAGAATTTGAAAATTCTCAGAAACTGAAAAGTTGGAGAATGGAAGCCAGATCGAACGTAGTGTTGATTAATCAAACCACTTTCGACTTTGTTCCTTTTCGGGGACGAAAAGTTTTAAGTGGGGGAGATTGTAACAACCCGAAAATCTGGGCCAGTTTAAAATTTTTATTTAGGCAATTTTAGCGAATTTTGATTATTTAAAATGAATTATTTTAAATAATATCGACGAGAAATTTATTTTGAATGAAATTCAAACGTATATAGTTATATAGTTCGTCGTTAGAATATAAATAATTATTTATAATTATAAAAGGAATTGAAAATGGCGCGGTAGTTCGATAATTCGATTTCAAACTTCAATTGAATGTACCGGGTGCAAAACAATCCGGATTTTAGTGAAACCAAAAACATTAGGATCTAATTGATAATATATTTCCAACGAATCCGACCAATCGAAATTTCATAGCGGGAATCAAAAGATATGTCCAGTTGAAAATTCTGAATAGTCGCTATGGAATTCAGGCCCTTAAAAATGGACATTTTGCAAACGACCTCGGATTTCGACGAAACCACTTTTGTTGGATCCGCAGTGTCAAGTTATTGCTAGATTCCAAATTTCATAATTTTTCGAATCAATATGTGAGCGTGGCAAAGGAAAACGCGTTTGACCAGTTTTAGTTGATTTTAATCGACTGGAAAATGGCCATTTTTCTAACGGTCTCAGAATTCGACGAAATTAGTTTTGTTAGGACCGTATCGTCAATACGAAGCTAGAAATAATTTTTCTGGAATTTTTAGAGTCCGTATGTGGCCCCGGTAAATTGAAATGTACGTTTAAAATTGAATATATAGATTTAAATGTAAATTTAATGGAAACTGATCGTAACAAGCGAATTGGCTCACGAAACATATCCCATTGTGTTCGGAATGGGGGTAATACGCTATGGACGACAGGCGGTGGGCCTCGTTTAGAGGTCGTATGGAAAAGTCAACTTTTTGTAAATTAAATATTTAAAATAATTAAAAATTAAATTTCTCTCTCTTCCCTTATACCTCCTTTCTGGCCCCCCTATTCCCAAACCCGATTTCATCTTTTAGAAAAAAAAAGAAAAAAAAAGAGAACCGACGCTTACGAAACCCATCGCCCCCCTATCGTCGATCGCCGCCCCGCCTCCCTTGAGGCGTCGAGACCACCGATACCCCCCCTACGCCGCGTCAGCCTCCGGCCACCCTCCCCAATTCCGAACCCGCGCCCCCCTGGAGAAATAACCCCCCCCCAAATCGAAGCTCCTCTGACCGCCGCCGCCCCGTAGTCGAACCCCATGACCTGCGCCCTCCTCATACTTCTTCCACCAACTATGAACCCGCCTTTCCCCCCTCTTAACCACCTGTAAGCTTTTATTTTATTTATTTTTCAGTTTGTTTATCTAATGATTTTCAATTTTATTGTAAATGAATTTTCAGTGATGGTTATTTAAAGAAAGCTAGGTTTTTTGATTTTTAATGATAGAAAGGCGGGATTTTTAATGATAGAAAGGCAGGATTTTTATCGAGTGTTCATGAAGAAAAGATTTGATTTTTAGCTATGTAAAAATTCGATTTTTATATATTGAATAGCATAGTAAAAATTCGATTTTTATATATTGAATAACATAGTAAAAATTCGATTTTTATATATTGAATAGCATAGTAAAAATTCGATTTTTATATATTGAATATCAAAGAAAAAATGTGACTTTTATATATTGAACATCAAAGAAAAAATGTGATTTTTATATATTGAACATCAAAATAAAAATGTGATTTTTATGTATTGAACATCAAAGAAAAAATGTGATTTTTATATTTGAACATCAAAATAAAAATGTGATTTTTATATATTGAACATCGAAGAAAAAATGTGATTTTTATATATTGAACATCAAAGAAAAAATGTGATTTTTATATATTGAACATCAAAGTAAAAATGTGATTTTTATATATTGAACATCGAAGTCAAAATATGATTTTTATATATTGAATAGCGAAGTAAAAATTCGATTTTTATATATGTAGTGGCTACGGGCGAAGAAAGTGATAAGAGACGAGAACAGTGAAGATTTCCTGCATTAGAAGTGTCGTGGTATTGGATAGCTATCGGTGAGAATTTCTCACCTTTCAATTTCTTTTTCTAGTTATATATATATACTAGGATGCAGATGGTGTTTAGTAGCACCCGACACCCGTCATCCACAGACCATGGATGGCTTGTTTGTTTAATTGTTTGGTTGTGTAGTTGGTTAGATTCTTTGGTTTGAATTGAATTGTTTGGTGAAATGAAATTGATTTGATTGATGTGCGAATGGCGTGGGCCTTCACTAGACCGGGGATAAGGCTAGGCCTTGTCCCGTTTCTAGTATCGTGTCGTTATGCCGCCGAAATTTTCTAAAATATGTTAGAAAAATAAAAATATCATTTTATTTGATTAATGAACTGAATAGAAATTCATATGTTGAAATAAAATGTTTTTATCGTTAAAAATATAATTTTTGACGTGAATATGAATATAGTGAATGTGAATAAATAAATATTCATTTACAAACCGGACGGTTTGTTTATGTACACTGATTTGACTGACATTGATTGGGTCGATAAATTTTACACATCACCCAACTGCACAAATAAAATCTGTGTTTGATTGTTTGAAACCCCACACAGGTGTTGGGATGAAATTTGAAGTTCACTCATCCTGATTGATTAAATAGGTCGATCGATTGATTGACAGGATGTTATAAGCGTTAGATATCTATATTTGATGCTTATACAGTGTAGTGCACTTTGGTTGATTATTTTTCAATGCTATTATATACATGTGTTGTATGAAAATCCATATAATTAACATTATATGATGATTGATTGGGCCTCATTCCAATTTAGAAAATAAAGAATATTATAAAATACAGGTTCATGTGTTGACTGTACTCATCCGTTGAGATTAGTCATGTGTTGAACGGAATATTTTAATAATAAAATTTACATCTTTATCAATATAAAATAAAGGTTCAGGTGTTGACTGTACTCATCCGTTGAGATTAGTCATGTGTTGAACGAAATATTTTAATAATAAAATTTACATCTTTATCAATATAAAATAAAGGTTCATGTGTTGACCGTACTCATCCGTTGAGATTAGTCATGTGTTGAACGAAATATTTTAATAATAAAATTTACATCTTTATCAATATAAAATAAAGGTTCATGTGTTGACTGTACTCATCCGTTGAGATTAGTCATGTGTTGAACGAAATATTTTAATAATAAAATTTACATCTTTATCAATATAAAATAAAGGTTCATGTGTTGACTGTACTCATCCATTGAGATTAGTCATGTGTTGAACGAAATATTTTGATAATAACAAATATTTTGATAATAGGAAATATTTGAAATAGAATATTCGAAAATAGAAATACATTAAGCCGTGTTGATTAGATTGACGCCATTTTGACGTGAACGATATTTATTACGAAATGAATTGAATATATAATGAATTCGAATTGAATGGAAAACGAATTTGAATTGAATTGAATATAAAACGAATTCGAATTGAATTGGAAACAAACTGAAATGAATTCAAATTGAATTGAAACTTGAATTGAATAGAAATGAATTTTAAAACGAATTTATAAGGAAAGATTCAATTTTGATTTGAATTGAAATGGAAGTTGAAATTGTTTTTGAAACGAATTTAAAAACTATTTATAAAATTCGTTTTAAATAGTAATCGACGAAATATATATTACATATATAATATAATGACCTGAATAGAACGCGTCGCGCCGCGGCAGTTCGCGAATTTCGACCATTGACTTCGAACGGATATTACGGGAGATCCGACCGTCGGATTCTCCTAAAACCGGAACCGTTGGGTTCGTATCGAAGAGAGCTTTCTAACGAATATTAGAAATTTGAAATCTAACGGTTGGATTTGGAGATACCTTCAAATCAAATTCAAAAAGGTCGTTGTAAGTGCAGTTCGATGGCCATTGATGGAAATCGACTGTACGGGCCTTGATAAAATTATTAAAAATAGTAATAATTTGTGTAAAATCATAGGAAATGATTTAGAAAGAATTGGGATGAAAAACTCCATATTTGAAAAGATAAAAATAGATTTTTATCGAAATGAACTAGTTTTGAACTAGAATTATAATTCTATTTATTTTTAAATAAATAAATTGAATTTAAAAAGGGTTTTAAAAATAACCAGAATTTCCAATGATTGCATTGGAGTGGATTTGAATCGAAATTGTCTTCGGAATATTTCGATGTTGGAATTCGTGACTATACAGATGTTGTTATGGAAATTTGAAAGATATATATTTATATCGTTATTTCCAATACGACATTTGTTAATCGTAGAATTTGATATTGAATATAAGCCGATATATTTTCTATTCAGAGCCTTGTATTGAATATCAAATGTGATTTGGGTTTGTCGTGAATAGTGTCTTCACTAACACTGTTCTTGAACCCAGTTGAGAAAAGATTAAATCTTTTTATTTAGATTTAATGCTGTGTACCAATTAAATAATATTTAATTGGAATTGAATTGATATTGATTTTTGGGTTTATCGTGAACAGTGTTTTAAATAACACTCGTTCTTTAACCCGATAATTAATGGAATGTGACTTTGGGTTTATCGTGAACCGTGTTTTAAATGACACGGATTCTTTAACCCAGTTAACGATTAAAACTAAGTGGAGTTTTAATGAATCTTTAATTAGATTGAAATGATCGAGAATGGAGTATCACCAGTTTTGCTCCAGGCGATAGTTAAATCTTTAATTAGATTTGAACGTGAAATGGTAATTGAATTTACCGATAACACCGTGGTGTTAGATATGAAGTACTACCAGTTTTACTTCATGGGATGAATAGGTTGGGATTGGGAAATTAAAACAAATGATTACTTCGGTAAGGTTCGTTAATCCCGACTAGTTTTGAATTGATATTCAAAAATAGATTAAAGAATAAATTCAAGAAATTTATCTTAGATAAAATTAATGGGAACATTTCCCTATGAATGTGAAATTTAGAAACTAACTGTCGGTTAGCCAAGCAGAATGGTTTTCTGGATATTGATCTGATGTTGGTTTCGGCCTTCAGGGTTAATATTTGGGGAATTATTCTCTTGATTAATTTACGGTTAGTGACTGATGAATTGCAATGAGGCGTATGTTGTGTTTGTGTAACACTTATTTAAAATATACGCGAGTTATTCGGAAAGACCGGGTTTATCCCATTTTGAATAACTGATACGACGATGAGTTGAAGATGAAGACGATGGTCGAAGACCGGAGGTCTTCACGTCGTTTGGGTGATTACTGATGATCTTGATTGGGCTGTACACCCAAGAAGATGGAAACAGTTGGTGATCGTCCAGACGTACTTGGAGATCGATGGATGTGCAGGGTACTAGGTGCCTCCGGTTTCGTTCAGACCCAGAACGGACTTGTAAATGGACTGTGTGTCTGATATTGGATTTTAGTCTATGTGATTGATCTCTATTAAATATATATCTGTTTGGCGGCGGAGAATTTATTCTCTTGCTTAACGCCCTTCTCTGAGACGTACGAGCTCAGGGGTTATATACTGATGGATATCAAACGCATGGAGTGGATTGCCTGTGTGGCATGCTAAGATGCAAATGATCAAGGCTTCTGTTGAAAAGCAAAGTCTTGTGGTTGATGATCGAAGCACGGCCTTTGTGGCGTAGCTTTGTGTAACGTTTACTTCGCGAGTTTCGCACCCCGGTTGTGAACCAGAAACGGGAGGAAGGACCTCAAGGAGGACATGCGTTTCTTTCTAGCTAGGGTGGTGTCAGTGACCTACCAGCCCTGACGTTTATATACTTTTCACCTGTGTGGTTGTTGCTGTTGCGAGGCGCCTCGGTTAGATCGGACGATCCGGGTCCGATGGAGTCATTCGTTGGCTCGTTTGCGCCCCAAAGGGCGGGGAAACGTATTGTTCAGGAATATTAATCCACATCGGTGGACCGGCCCTGTCGCTCCTAGGGTCACTCGAGCTCTGATCCTGAGACATGGTAGGCTAGATTGTCTCGAATCGGTTGAGGACTATCTTTTGCCTCGGTTCATAGATGGAAATCCAATTTCCAAATACGTGACTTTGCGGTTTTATTTGTAAACCTATTTATGGCGACATAGTGGCATGGGACGCTTATGCCGCCTATGATTGATACTTATGATTTGAAGTTGTTTTATACACTATGCACTTATAATAGTATCAAATGATTTGTTTTTCAACGTATCAAGCATTCTTGGCTATTATAAGGTAAAAACCCTATCCCCCGGCTTGCGTTGCATTGTGTGATGGGAACTGGGTCTTATAATAGCTTCAATTTTCTTTATTTAGCATTGCGCTGTTTGTTTTATGCACTGGCATTCTTGGGAGGAAACCCGTTCCGTGTTATACGGCGTGGTCCTTGATTTACCTAACTTTAAAATAAAGATTTACAACTGTTTTAGTTCTCACACCAGTCACATGACTGACCTGGAGTTTATTGTTTTAACCTAAACTCTGGGTGCCCTTATTTTGACACGGGCAGCTAGTAGTTTTGGTTTTGCAGATTTATATTCACAGGATCCTGGTTTACAGCTGGAACGATATCCGAAAAGCTTTGTATCCGTATATCTCCTTCTAGTTGTGTATTGTATTATTTTCCGCTGCGGTGTATTTAAATGTAATTTAAATCTCTGATATTTCTGTGTAATATTTATTTGTTTATACTCTGTATATTCTTGTAATCTGATGGTATTGTTGTAATATACAATGAAATGTTCTTCCGTCTGCGTTCTATTTTGTCTTGTTCTCTAACGATAGGGCGTTTCGAATGGCCTGGGTCGGTTTAGCGATCGGTTCGGGCCGAGCGAAATTCCCGATCGTCACAACCTACTCAATATTTTGAAACATTCGACCGTACATTGGAATGAAGAAACCCTATATTTCGCTAATTATGTCACCTCTACTACTTCTAACCAAACATTTCTTCCTCTTCCTCCTTGTCATATCCTTAAGTTCTCTTCAAATCCACTCCACCTTAACCGTTTTAGAACCAAATCACATCAAAACGTGGTATAGCTCCTGTTCAACTTCTTTTAATATTCCGACCCCTCACCTCAGATTAAAGTCACCGAATTCACGTCTCCGATTCAAACTGAAATCGTTTCACCTATTCCACCCTGATTTGCAGCGGATCCAAATCAAAGAACTCATCGTAATTGCAGCTCGAATGCAATATGGATGGCTTCATTCGATTGTTTGCAGATCCGTGTATAGCTTATTTTCACCGTAATTGCAGATCATTTCACCTATTCCCTTTGATCGTGGGTTGGAGCAGTTGGCTGTGTGGTATGTTCTGATGATACAGGTGCCTTGAAGTTTTTCTATTCTACGATCCGTGTTTGCTTCAGAATTCGATCTTGACGACTAAATCCTTGATTCCTAAGGTGGAGTCACATAAAAGTTTTCATTAGAAGTATATATATATTATAAATTCCGATCTGGATTTGCTTCAAATTTTCTTTTTTTAAGTAGATCTTCTCTGGATTTGATCTCTTTTTAGTTTTAGTAGGAGATTCAAAGAATTTGTATGAATTATGGAAAGAATGCGAGGAATACTAGGATTTTGTTTATTGGTTATGTTTTTGTTGGAAATACTTTGGCGAAATTTGTAGTCGAGAAGAACAGTTTAAAAGTTACATCACCTGAATCACTTAGAGGTTGTAGTTGAATTTTTATTTCTACATGTGTATCATTGAACAATAAACATATTCACACAATTGTAAATTCATTTTAAGATAGTTTGAGTAGTCAAGTTACAAGGACTACATGTAGATTTAGAATTGGGAAGTTTAGCAACCTCTAGTTTCTACAAATCATATCTACATATACATGTTGAAATGATATTATATGGGATCCAAATATGAAGAAATATTTGATACTATTACTAGTCGGAAGTCTAAAACTTGAGTGAAGTAGAAAACTGGAGTATGACTATTTTTGTATGTGATCCGATACCGTGTCTTATATTTGGAATGCCAAACATTGCAATCTGCAAATATTATTATGTTCTGATCGCTTAAACTAATAGGGAAGCGCTGGTCCATGGAAGATAGAACGATCCATATTATTGATTTAAGAGACGCAGTCGATACGTTAATTCTTTTATATAAGAGCCCCAAAGCATCTAGGCGGTATATTAGTGCATCTCATGCAATCAAAAACCGTGATTTGGTAGACATGTTGAAAGACATGTATCCTAACTATAAATATACAACCAAGTAAGCATCTTATCAGTTATCACCCTCTATGTTTATAATTTTTAAGTATTGTTCACTTTCTCTTTTATCCATCCATCTGCTTATGAGGTTCCTTAGATTGGTATAATATCTAGCATATAATCCCTGTCATAACTATAATGTGGAGTAGGAATATGTGGTAAAGACTTGATGCTTATCAAAACATCTATCTTGTGGGAACTGTAATGTCTCTTGGTTGAATTTTTTTATTAGGTGGTAATATTTGCAATGCATTTGCATGTAAAGTTTAGATTTATTTACATAATAATATCTTGGTTTTGATGATGGATAGAATTGCTTGAGTTGCTAATTTTAATATCATTTCATATGTGACTAACTAATGTTGTAAATGTGTTGGGCAACAGGTTCTTTGTTGGCTATGGATTAGAGTTATCACTCTTGATTCCTCTGATTGTATTTTATCTAAAAAAGAAAATTTTGTGCAAAATGGAGGCTAATGTGAGAGAGGCATGGGCTCTTGGTGAGTTGTCTTATGAGACTAAAGTCCCTAATGACATGCTTATAGTTACTTCTTCTGTTTTGCTGTTGTTGGATGGATGTTTGATGAAATGTGCGGTGCTTATTTGTGTCTGAGATGGCGGATCTTATGGTGGTGAAGATGGAGTAGCAAAGCAGCCGATGGGATTATAGTTGTAGAAGGGCCATGAATTGAATTATGTGATGTGGTACATGAACAATCATTGAATGCAACGCAGGCGATGAGGCATTGAAATTATGGAATGTGGTTCAGTATGGATTATGTATGATTCCTTAGTTTTGTAGTTTGAATATGAGGTTGTAACCTTTTTTTAATAAATGGAACCAATGCTTTGAATTTATATTAATTTGTTTTCTATTTATCCATCTCTTGCTGCATTTGCAAAATGTATTCAACTATAGTTGTAGTAAAGTTTATTACAACAGACAGAAATATGTTTAAAAATTATACTGCCTTGACGATGCATAACAATTGTACTAGGAATTACTATAACGGTGAAAAAAGTTGTAATATGTATTATTACAACAATGCAAAAATGTTGTAATATGTATTACTACAATGGTGGAAAACAGTTGTAAAATATACATTTCACAACAGTGTCGCAACGGTGCAAGAAAGTTGTAAAAGATTTTAGTCTATTACAACTTCTTAATAGACGACAGTGGCCCCACCGTTATAAAAAATCTTTTACAACTGTTTTCCACTGTTGTAATGTGGCCAATTTGTTGTAGTGTAATAAACATAATATATAAACCTAGCGGAAATATAGATAACTACTAGATAAAGATGGAAGTTCCAAAGTCCAATACTGCTTCCCAAAATGCTCCAATGATACTTGGCTACTTGGCTATGCATAAAATTTGTGAGTACCCAAGTGTTTAAGGGAAGTAAATAAACACTAGGTCAGACACGGGTCTAGTGCGAGTAAAATATAAGTTTTAATCTTACAAAATCTTTAAATCAAATGTATCTCGCAAGACCACGCCATATATAAACACAGACAAGGTTTTTACCTTATGATAACCAAAACATTGTAAATTCCAATGATATTGTAATAATGTCTGCAATACCAGTACTTACGAATATAGTTGAAATGCTTGCATCTCATCTTTGCGGATAATAGGTTTACAATCAAGTCCATGGGCTCTTATTGGAAAATGGATTCCAACTATGAAAAGGTAAGGGTCTGCCTACCAAATCCGTACACATCTAGAAAAAATGTACGAGAGGCTGCATTAGTTTGCATCTCAGCAAATTAGTACTGATGCCAACCCTATAACAGGTAGCATCGAATATGAGCATCCCTAGGTTGCGATCAACAACTATAAAAAGGGATCCCGAAGCATACATGAATATCGATTCTAGACGAGGGATGATCGTATCCTAATGGAAGCAACCCACATTGCCCTGCAGCCTTTCCCTTCTTTATTCATTTACCAGGTGATGAGGCTAAAGGTCACATACTATTTTTCTAAAAATAGCAAACTATCTTGCAATGCTATCAATGCCTTCTGGGAAAAAATGCAATGATAGAATTTATCCATACAAGTTGCTCCGGGATCAAACAAACATTTCAAGCTATTATCTTCCTTATTGGAATTACCCTAAGAAAGAATAGTATAGCTCCATAGCATGCTTTAATAAGTTCCATTACGAACATTATTATTTTGGAGTGGTTCATGTATTTAAATTATACGTAAACCAGTGTCTCCGAACTAAGCGAAGGTTTTCGACAAACTCAATTCCGGTCCTTTGGAACTATGCTACTGTAACGACCCAAAAATCCCCACCTTTCGAATCGACCATAAAGCGCACAGGTCCGATCCGAAACAGTTGTGTAACATTCTAGAATTTTCGACAACTGGAAGGTGGAATTAATAAAAGAATTTACTATTAATAATCAACTTTATTTTGATACAGGGAAATTTAAAATCGAATATATGGTTCAAATATGAATTTTATTTAATTCGGAATAGTGATTGATAATCGAATATCTATTGTTGAGTATCAGAACTGAATTTGGCTGGTTATTTGAATTAAAGTTGGAATTAGATTGGAATATATATGGTTAAATGAATTTGAGATTTTAAATATATAGAAATTGGCTTGGATTGGCGTGTATTCGTATTGAAAACTTAACAAATTTGGAATCGAACGGAGTTGTTGGTGATCAAACAGAATAAAATAGTGAATCAATAACGAATTCAAAAATAAAATAACGCCATATCCAAACAAAGTCATTAGCGTTTCCCAATAAAAATCAGATCAAAATTTTTATTTTATTTTAAAGGGGTTCCTCCAAAAACCGCTTCACCCAATTCCGTGTATTCCTGGTTCAAATCACCATCAAAACCCTAACTTGAATCGGTCCTCCTCAAATTCGAAGTCACTGCGGCAACGTTCACCTTAAAAGCCGACAAAGTCGGGGTCTTTCAACTGAAGCTTGCAACGGCTATCACCATCGCTTCCTCGTCGTCGCCGCTGGAGTTGTCTTAGCAAATCGAAGCTCTGCCTCGCTTATTATCGAATCTGTCGCATGCGTCGCCGTGTAAAAGGTGAGTGCAAAATCACTCACGATTAAT
Organism: Allium sativum; assembly: GCA_030737875.1. Lineage (NCBI taxonomy): Eukaryota > Viridiplantae > Streptophyta > Magnoliopsida > Asparagales > Amaryllidaceae > Allium > Allium sativum. Next base: position 969,539,140 of record CM060915.1, on the reverse strand, counting down.
TTCTAGTTTCAAGTAAATCAATTTCAAATTTAAATTAAGAATTTAATAGTGATGGCCTTGATGTTGAACACTTATTGTGGTATTGTTGATTTCCACTTGATGTTGTTCACGACGTTCGGGCTGTTTCATTTCTGAATTTGAACGTTCCCTGTTCCACCTTATGTTTATTTTGGAATGGTCTTGTATACGTTTTCATCTACACGTTGGTTTTCAGATCAAATTATCTCAAGAAACAGACTATAATGGTTATGTTGATAAGGTTTATAGCTCTTTAAAACCCTGGAACTGTATATATCTTGTTTTTATTCACTGTTTTTGCTACACAGTTTGACACATCCTAAATCATATACATTGTTAGTTGGGAAACTGAAAGACATACACCTTGGGGGCCTGAATAGAAAGTGTTTCTTGTACTTGTTTGTCTATGTGTTACGTCCCTTGTAACAGATATCTTGTTTTGATGTTGAAATTTTAAACCCCTTTTACCAATTTAAAACTGCTACCGATTGTATGATGCTGGCATGTATGTATGCACGAGTTGGATATATTCTAATTATTCTTATGTCAAAACTGGAAACAAAAATTGAAAGAAAGAAATCATATTGTGAGCAAACATTCCATTTTATTTACAGACAGAGTTAAGGAATGAATATGTACATGTGTGTGTGTGTTTATATATACATATATATATATATATATATATATATTATGTATCCCTGTGTACATGTATTTGGGAATCTGAAGCCTTATATTAAAAATGTGGAATGCAAACTAATCTTGAAAAAAACTGGAAAAGTAAACACTTTTGTTTTCCAGTTAAATCTATTTTTAGGTGATATATAGAAGTGATACTTATACAATTATAATTCATTTTTATAAAATAATGAACATGCTGCTATTGAAAATAGGTGGTTGGTTTGGGCATGAAACACTTGTGGTAATTAACAAAATGATTAATGAACCCATTTTAAAGAATAATTTTACCAAAATGTTGTGATAAATCGAACACACACAATAGTTTTGTTTATTTGATCTTCATTGGTATAAATAAATCAGAATACATATTGTACCCCGATATATTGATATCTCATTTTCAAACGATTTGAAATGTGCAAACATTAGTTCCCTTATATAATTTGAAACAAAAATAAATAAATAAACCCATGTGAGTATGTAACTGGCCACATGTTCGAAGTGCCTTGACTGTTGCAACTTATTTAGAAATTGGGTGGGTTTTATTTGTTTTGCTTCCTTGTTTCCATTTGTAAATCCTGCTCTGCCAATTCTCTTAAAAGACACCTTAACTCGAATTACCATTTAACACTGATACTAGCTAGTGATCTTAATTATCACTGCTTGTCTTTGAGTTTAGCAGAAACCAATTCAGAACGATACTGAATATGATCTTTGGCTTTTATGTGATCATGTTTAATATTTGTTGACAATGACATTACCATACTGTTTGACATCAACATGTTGCTTTAATTAGCTTATCGTTACTGCTCCAAGAAAATTTGATTTGTTAAAATTTTTGAAATAAAAAGTGTGTTGATCGGTTTCCTTCTATACTGTTAAAGAAAACACATTTCGATACTGTGCAAAAACTCACTTCCCTATGGCCAAGAATAGATGCTCCTATTGGAACGCATATACCCTGTTATGATAACTAATTTAGGCTTTCCTTCAGACATACATTAGTAATACTTTGGACAGTTGGACCTGAGACTAAATGCCATAAGATACACTTGTCTGTTTCTTACTGTTGTGTATTGTATATGATGAATGTCAAAGTAATTAATGACAGTATATAATGAATGTCAAAGTAATTTGATATCTAACATGGTTAGCTGCTCTATTTACTTAGTGTATAATCATTTATATTGAATTCATTTTTAGAAGATTACTATCATGATTACTGCATCACCCTCGCATCCTTTTTCTGTTCCAAACTTAGGATGCTGTAGTGTTGGTTTGCTTTGACATGTTGATGAACGTTTAAGAAAATAGAGATAGCTTTTAAGATTAAATAAATATTCTGGGGAAGAGATACCTATTGTGTCCATTAGTGAGGTTTAGTGGGTTTGGCCGTACTTGTAATTGCCTAGCTATTGTGACCTTTAACTTAACCTTCGCTGTGTAATTAAATGCTGTGTAAAATACACAACTTTTCAAGGAAGTATATTTATAAAAAGCCAAAGAAGTAGGCACAAATGAAATAGGGAAGAGTGGCATCCGATATTTCATTTTGTTCATGGTTATACTGTACGTAACTTACATTAACATTCATTATTCGAGGTCTACAAAATATCTCATGATAGCTTGACTATCTTCTTATAGCTTCGTTAGTTGCTACCTTCCTAAAGGTTCCCAGACTTGGTGCAGTTAGTAACATAAGATCCATTTTTCATAAAAATGAGTTTCCTTTGAAATTTCATTCGTGCTCATAAATTAATCAAAATGTTTATAACGCCTGAGCTCTATGTCCATATTCATGAGATTTATACGTAAAATTATATATACCCGGTTCATGTTTGCATTTCAAAATCTGTAAGTGAAGTTTTTAAATCATTGAGTGGCTTATATAACACTTAATCATGGCATGTGTAACTTATCTCAACTGTTTCATCCCCATGTACACATGTCCGGATACTTGCTGTCCCATTTGGAATGTAATGTGTAAATTTTAATATGCTTCTCTATATTATTAGCCAGCAAATTGAAATGTTCACACCATACAGTATTGTTGCGTTGACATAAACCATTTCAAAGGTATGCACATGTTGTCTCTTTTACTAGTACTTATGCTAAAAAGGAGATTTATGACTTGCTTTCCAAATTTGCTGGAGTAATTGTTGGAATCGAAACATACATGTATAGGTTTATTTTTCTATATATATTTTTCTGATTTGGCGGTATGTTCCTGGGTTGGGTACTCGGATATTTACATACCCATTGTGCAAATGCTACACTTGGTGTGAAATTGATTTGAATAGATACCATACTTGAATTTAAGCTGATATTGAATAGACAAAGCACATTGATAAGAAGCATATATTACATAGCTATTATTTTCGCATATGATGCCGATGTTAGAAACTAACCATTATATTTTAGTTTCTATTGAAATCGGTTAACTTGAACTATGATTTTATCCTGACTCGAGTGTTTTATGTTATTGCATGGAACGCTCGGGTCAGACCCGAGTGTTATAAATTTAAAGATCACAGCTTAGGATTTGAAGACTCGCAAAGCTGGGGTTCCGAAGACGCGCGCTCTGAAGTTTTCAAAACAGTAAATATTTTCTTGTATTCAAGTTGTTTTAAAATTCTGCTGTATATAGAAAAACTTGTATTCACAATTCTGATTATATATAAAAGTTATTTTGTTGTTTAATACTGTGTTATTTTTTATTTTGTGATTTCTGTGTTGATTCTGTGTTTAAACACTATAAGCTAAATAACGATCCGTCGATTTGGATGTTTTAAATTGGTTAAATTAATGATTTAAAGCGGTCTAAAAGGCGGGACGTTACAAGTGGTATCAGAGCTTTGGTTTATTCAAAGCATAGCTTATCGGGTTTAAATTGAGTAGGATCGAAACAAGAAAAGCAGATTTTGGAAATAGAAAGATTTCGAATTATAATTTTGGAAAGTGTAAATAGTTTTAAAATAGATTTTGGAAGGAAAATTACTTTGAAAATATTATATATTTTGAAAACTAGTATTTTGAAACCAGTACAGTGGAAAAAAATTTATTTTGAGATTCAAAATTCTTTTCGGAATTCCCAGTCTTCGAATCTAAGTCTGCGAGAGATATTCTTCGATAAGTTCCCTTAGGTTTGAATTTCGAATCCATTATCGAATGGTATATAAAGAAAATAAGTATAATAGGATCTACGAATCAATTTCTGTGATTGTGTATCTTAGAAATCAAGATAACTGAAATTTATTGAAAATATGAATTCCAATGAGAATTTGAATAAAAAGGAAAAAAATTGAAATCCTTTCAAAGACGAAACGATGAATTTTATTTTCGAAATGTATAAATTAATAAAACAAAAATTGAAAAGGGTATAATTGGAATTCAATTGTGCCAAATTATGTAAATTATTTGAATTATCCAGAACTTGACTAGATAAATTATAATTATTTCGAATCAATGGTATATAATCAAATATGAATTCGATAGTAGGTAATAATCTTGTGAATTAATTAACAAAAAATGAATCATGGATGAGAGTTGTAAATAGAGCAGAATGTGAATGAAGATTTTTGAGAGATTTGAATTGATATTCAAGTGAAATCAAAGCTAATTTTATATGACGAGTTCAGATTTTGATAAAAGGGATAATATTTAAATTTTAGAAGTAAATGACGTTTGAAAGCAAATAAAGTTGCAAATGAGAATGGGGCTAAAGGAAATGGAGTTAACCAGTATGGTGAGATATTTCTGAAGTTCGGAATATATTATCGAATAAGAGATTATTCGGGAAAAAGTTATTTATGGAAGTCAACTAGGTCTAATTGCAAGAAAGTACTGTTTACTTTCCATTTTAATATATTAGTTAATTGTTTATGTATTCAAATAAATGAATAAAGTATAATATAAAGTTAAATATTTCAAAGACGTAAATTGTTATTATAATCAACGATTTTTGTAGAAGAAATAAATTCTTAACTTGAATTCGGAAGTTACGAAACAGATGTTTTGTGGTTATGCGAAGTGTGAACTTTATCTATTTCAAAGTTAACGATGTTGTTCAGTTAAGGTCTGAGAGGTACATATACCCCAACTTGACTGACTTCATTGTTGACTAAGGAATGGTTAAGGTTCGATAGCAAGAGTGGCTAAATGAAGTAAGCAAATGGGCGTTAGCAGTTAATTGAAAATTGCGGTGTTTTATTTAATATCTGTTTTAATCCAAATAACGAATATGGAAATGTTTCCCAGGATGAATAATATGGAAAATAAAGATTTGCGAATATATGGAAAACGTTTTTCAATAAGAATTATAGTAATCAAATATGATAATTGGGAATTCTTTCAAAAGATCGTGAGAGGCTAACTAATGGCGAGAACTGAAGAACAAAGAGCTGTACGTTGAAAACGAAGGGTGGCAGAATGTAAGAGAAATGGAATTATAATTTGAATTCGAGAATTTCGTAAGTCATGATTTGATAAGAAATTATAAATAGAGTTAAGGAAATTAGAAACTGACTGGAGATTAATTGAGTTGAATGACTTTCTGAGTGTTGATCTGATGTTGGTTTCGGCCTTCAAGGTTAGGTAGTTGTTCGCTTGCTAATTTACGGTCGAAGGATGTGAATATGAAAGAGTAATAATGCATGGATGAGAAAATTTGTTGTAAGGAATGAAATATTCGGAAATTTTGAGAGCATAAAGATAAAGACATAAATAAAGTGAGAAACTTAATAATTGGAGATTCAAAAGAAAATTTGGTTTATAACCAATAAATTGAAAATTTGAGTTTTAAAGGATATCAATTTTCTGGATTGATTGAGCGATCAAAACTGAAATTTTGAAACTGAAATGGAGTTTGAGGATATTCTATTTTAGACATTGGATATAGAAGTTTTGAAACTTATTTGTGAAATATATAGGAACTTGGTAAATTTGAAAATTTCTAGATTGGGAGCTGATCGATTTGAGATAAAATCTTATATAATTGAATTTATATAAGAATGAGATGTTTGGAAACATGATTTGAAAAGAAAAATTTATGAGGAATATGAAATGAAGTACTATATATGTACATAGTATTATATGTTCAAAGCAAAATAAGGGAAGTACCATCTTTCTCCTTGAATTTCAAGCTTAGTTGAGATGTGCTGTTGGTGGTGGTAGGTTGTCTGGACATAAAACTCGAGTTGTCATTATTCCTTGAAGAACACGACAGTGTAGCGTAATTCGCAGGGCTGAGATGGCCTACGGCGGACGGATATTTCTTGAGGGAATCAAGCGTAACCATTGTGTCTGCTGCGATCTACAGTCGTGATAAGGGCGTAATCCGCAGAGCTGTGAGAGCTTACGGGTATGGATGTTTCCTGAGGGAATCAGGCGTAACCATTGTGTACCTGCGGTCCCCATGGCATATCTACAAGTGAAAGAGATGTAACCACTAGAGTTACTAAAGGTAGAATGAAGCCATGTGATGTTTGAGGTATCTTAGTGAGGTGGAGCCACCTGTTTGATGCAACACTGTGTCTTCGTGACAGGTTTTGTCTTAGTGACTTGATTTGTCTTCGTGACATGATTTGTCCTCATGATTTGATATGTCCTTGTGACTTGGTTTACCTTCATAACTTCATAATTTGTTAAGTGAACCTGAGATAGAGTTGTCAACGCTCAGTGACCTCGGATTTTCTTTTAATTCTAAAATATCTTCCGTTGATCTGTCGATGATGAAATTCGCAGGGAAGTGATTTCCAATGGGTACAGATGTTTTCTGGGGGATCCAGACGAAACCATTGTGTATCTGCGATTCATGAACAATCGACATATCAATATCACATTGGTACTTTCCGTTTCTGTTTTTAAAGAGATTTTTTTGAAATATTTTCACTGGAAGTTGAAGCAAGGATATTTAATACTTGTAGATTTTAGTCGTGCGCCTGACCAGCGTATGCCTAACATCTGTGGGAACGACAATGTACTTGTCAGACTTCGAGTTACCAAATATTTTTAAATCAATAATTGAAATTTAAATATACCCAACTTAATAAACAAGAAAGAGAATTTCAGATGAGGATACAAATATTTTCTGTATAAAATTATAAAAGGTTCGGATTTTGAAAATTTTCAAGTTGACAATTTGTAACTTGAAAAGGAAATGTTATTTACACTCTTCAATCGGTGTTGGACAAGATTTCCAATTTTCAATAAGTGTTGGAAAATATTAATTTGATTGAATGTAAGGAGATTGGATTGAGGGATGCTAAGCCTAGACCCTTTACAGTTGCAACGATGGATAAGTGACGTTGACAGTTTATGTTTATAACGAAATTTGCGATAGTTTGAGATGTATAAATCCAACTTATGCAGAAATTGGAATTTAAAACGAGATTGGTTTTGAAGTGAAATTATATGGTCTGAATCTCATAGAAAGTTATATAGAATGAGAAATTTGGAGTATCTTAAGAAAATTGAGATAGAAATTGAATATAGTTTGAAGGGCATGGAAATAAATGAAACCTGATGCGGAAGATGAAGAAAACCGTGTTTGATAAAAAAAATTGATCTCCAACTATAAAGGAAATTTTATTTTCCGAGTTAATTGAATATTATGGTAAATAATAAAGATCGATAATTTAAATATCGATATTTAAATTAGTTATGGGAAAAATTCACACAAATATGAAATTTGGATTATACATTGGTATAACTCTGGAAATCTCTCCTTTTCGAGGACGAAAAGTTTTAAAGAAGGGAAGATTGTAACGTTCCAGAATTTTCGACAACTGGAAGGTGGAATTAATAAAAGAATTTACTATTAATAATCAACTTTATTTTGTACTGGGAAATTTAAAATCGAATATATGGTTCGAATTTGAATTTAATTTAATTTAATTCAGAATAGCGATGGATAATCGAATATCTATTGTTGAGTATCAGAATTGAATTTGGCTAGTTATTTGAATTAAAGTTGGAATTAGATTGGAATATATATGGTTAAACAAATTTGAGATTTTAAATATATAGAAATTGGCTTGGATTGGCATGTATTCGTATTGAAAACTTAACAAATTCGGAACCGAATGGAGTTGTTGGTGATCAAACAGAATAAAATCAGTGAATCAATAACGAATTCAAAAATAAAATAATGCCATATACAAACAAAGTCAGAATCTAACAAGAATAATTTTATTGGATTCAGAATGTGAAAATGAAGTGGTACGTATAATTTTTGTTGTATTTGTAGATTGTCTTAGCGGTACGAAAATTAGAGCGGTACATGGCTATTCGGGGTATAAATATAATATTAAATTTAATTCAGTTATTACCTTCCTGAGATCAAACTGCACCGACCTATATTCTACATCTAATTTCACCTAACCCCTACGTGAGTTTACGTCGTTCTTATCTTCGCGACTCCTCTTCTATAAAAAACACTACTTTCCCTACTTGTTCAGCTACAATCCATTTTTCCTCTTTTAATATTAATGGCCACTGAGATCTCATTCCTCCAAGTTTTCATCAGCGTTTCCCAATAAAAATTAGACCAAAGTTTTTTTTATTTTAAAGGGGTTCCTCCAAAAACCGCTTCACCCAATTCCGTGTATTCCTAGTTCAAATCACCATCAAAACCCTAACTTGAATCGGTCCTCCTCAAATTCGAAGTCAATGCGGCAACGTTCACCTTAAAAGCCGACAAAGTCGGGGTCTTTCAACTGAAGCTTGCAACGGCTATCACCATCGCTTCCTCGTCATTGCCGCTGGAGATTTCCTAGCAAATCGAAGCTCTGCCTCGCTTATTATCGAATCTGTCGCAAGTGTCGCCGTGTTAAAGGTAAGTGCTAAATCACTCACGATTAATTTCTAGTTTCAAGTAAATCAATTTCAAATTTAAATTAGGAATTTAATAGTGATGGCCTTGATGTTGAATACTTAATGAGGTATTGTTGATTTCCACTTGATGTTGTTCATGACGTTCGGGCTGTTTCATTTCTGAATTTGAACATTCCCTGTTCCACCCTATGTTTATTTTTGAATGGTCTTGTATACGTTTTCATCTACACGTGTTGGTTTTCAGATCAAATTATCTCAAGAAACAGACTATAATGGTTATGGTGATAAGGTTTATAGCTCTTTAAAACCCTGGAACTGTATATATCTTGTTTTTATTCACTGTGTTTGATACACAGTTTGACACATCCTAAATCATATACATTGTTAGTTAGGAAACTGAAAGACATACACCTTGGGGGCCTGAATAGAAAGTGTTTCTTGTTATTATACTTGTTTGTCTATGTGTTACGTCCCTTGTAACAGATATCTTGGTTTGATGTTGAAATTTTGAACCCCTTTTACCAATTTAAAACTGCTACTGATTGTCTGATGCTGGCATGTATGTATGCACGAGTTGGATATATTCTAATTATTCTTATGTCAAAACTGGAAACAAAAATTGAAAGAAAGAAATCATATTGTGAGCAAACATTCCATTTTATTTACAGACTGAGTTAAGGCATGATTATGTACATGTGTATATAGATATAAATTTATATATTGTATGTATCCCTATGTACATGTTTTTAGGAATCTGAAGGCTTATGTTAAAAATGTGGAATGCAAACTAATCTTGGAAAATACTGGAAAAGTAAACTCTTTTGTTTTCCAGTTAAATCTATTTTTCGGTGATATATAGAAGTGATACATATACAATTATAATTCATTTTTATAAAATAATGAACATGATGCTATTGAAAATAGGGGGTTGGTTTGGGCATGAAACACTTGTGGTAATTAGCAAAATGATTAATGAACCCATTTTAAAGAATAATTTTACCAACCTGTAGTGATAAATCGAACACACACAATAGTTTTGTTTAGTTGATCTTCATTGGTATAAATAAATCAGAATACATATTGTACCCCGATATATTGATATCTCATTTTCAAATGATTTGAAATGTGCAAATGTTAGTTCCCTTATATAATTTGAAACAAAAATAAATAAATAAACCCATGTGAGTATGTAACTGGCCACATGTTCGAAGTGCCTTGACTGTTGCAACTTATTTAGAAATTGGGCGGGTTTTATTTGTTTTGCTTCCTTGTTTTCTTTTGTAAATCCTGCTCTGCCAATTCTCTTAAAAGACACCTTAACTCGAATTACCATTTAACACTGATACTAGCTAGTGGTTTTAATTATCACTGCTTGTCTTTGAGTTTAGCAGAAACCAATTCAGAACGATACTAAATCTGATCTCTGGCTTTGATGTGATCATGTTTAATATTTGTTGACCATGACATTACCATACTGTTTGACATCAACATGTTGCTTTAATTACCTTATCGTTACTGCTCCTAGAAAATTTGATTTGTTCAAATTTTTGAAATAAAAAGTGTGTTGATCGGTTTCCTTCTATACTGTTGAAGAAAACACATTTCGATACTGTGCAAATACTCACTTCGCTATGGCCAATAATAGATGCTCCTATTAGCATGCATATACCCTGTTATGATAACTAATTTAGGCTTGCCTTCAGAAATACATTAGTAATACTTTGGACAGTTGGACCTGAGACTACATGCCTTAAGATACTCTTGTCTGTTGCCTACTGTTGTGTATTGTATATGATGAATGTCAAAGTAATTAATGACAGTATATAATGAATGTCAAAGTAATTTGATATCTAACATGGTTAGCTTCTCTATTTACTTAGTGTATATTCATTTATATTGAATTCATTTTTAGAAGATTACTATCATGATTACTGCATCATCCTCGCATCCTTTTTCTGTTCCAAACTTACGATGCTGTAGAGTTGGTTTACTTTGACATGTTGATGAACGTTTAAGAAAATAGGGTTAGCTTTTAAGATTAAATAAATATTCTGGGGAAGAGATACCTATTGTGTCCATTAGTGAGGTTTACTGGGTTTGGCCATACTTGTAATTTCCTAGCTATTGTGACCTTTAACTTAACCTTCGCTGTGTAATTAAATGTTGTGTAAAATACACAACTTTTCAAGGAAGTATACTTATAAAAAGCCAAAGAAGCAGGCACAAATGAAACAGGGAAGAGTGGCATCTGATATTTCATTTTGTTCATGGTTATACTGTGCGTAACTTACATTAGCATTCATTATTTGAGGCCTACAAAATATCTCATGATAGCTTGACTATCTTCTTATAGCTTCGTTAGTTGCAACCTTCCTAAAGGTTCTCAGACTTGGTGCATTTAGTAACATAAGATCCATTTTTCATAAAAATGAGTTTCCTTTGAAATTTCATTTGTGCTCATAAATTAATCAAAATGTTTATAACGCCTGAGCTCTATGTCCATATTCATGAGATTTATACGTAAAATTATATATACCCGGTTCATGTTTGCATTTCAAAATCTGTAAGTGAAGTTTTTAAATCATTGAGTGGCTTATATAACACTTAATCATGGCACGTGTAACTTATATCAACTGTTTCATCCCCATGTACACATGTCCGGATACTTGCTGCCACATTTGGAATGTAATGTGTAAATTTTAATATGCTTCTCTATATTATTAGCCAGCAAATTGAAATGTTGACACCACACAGTGTTGTTGCATTGAAATAAACCATTTCAAAGGTATGCACCTGCTGTCTCTTTAACTAGTACTTACGCTAACAAGGAGATTTATGACTTGCTTTCCAAATTTGCTGGAGTAATTGTTGGAATCGAAACATACATGTATAGGTTTATTTTTCTATATTTTTTTTCCTGATTTGGCGGTATGTTCCTGGGGGTGCTCGGATATTTACATACCCATTGTGCAAATGCTACACTTGGTGTGAAATTGATTTGAATAGATACTATACTTGAATTTAAGCTGATATTGAATAGAAAAAGCACATTGATAAGAAGCAGATATTACATACCTATTATTTTTGCATATGATGCCGATGTTAGAAACTAACCATTATATTTTAGTTTCTATTGAAATCAATTTACTTGAACTATGATTTTATCCTAACTCGAGTGTTTTATGTTTTTGCATGGAACGCTCGAGTCAGACCCGAGTGTTATAGATTTAAAGATCACAACTTAAGATTTGAAGACTGGCAAAGCTGGGGTTCCGAAGACGCACGCTCTGAAGCTTTCAAAACAGTAAATATTTTCTTGTATTCAAGTTGTTTTAGAATTCTGTTGTATATAGAAAAACTTGTATTCACAATTCTGATTATATATAAAAGTTATTTTGTTGTTTAATACTTTGTTATTTTTTTTTATTTTGTGATTTTTGTGTTGATTCTGTGTTTAAACACTATAAGCTAAATAACGATCCGTCGATTTGGACGTTTTAAATTGGTTAAATTACTGGTTTAAAGCGGTCTAAAAGGCAGGACGTTACAAGTTGAAATTCTAAAACCGTTTTTGAAATTGTATTTAAAAAGCAGTGTATGTATCCAGAGCTATGCGTGGTTAATCCGAATTCTTAAAAACTCTAGTTTTCAAAATATCAGAGTTTCTAGGTCATTACATTTTTCTCCACTTAAAACTTTTCATCCCCGAAAAGGAAGATGGAACTGAAGGTCGTCTATTTAACCAACTAAGCCTTCGTTTTAACCAACTCAAGTTCTTAAACTTTTCAATTTCTAATAACTTCCCAATTTCTTGAAATTTGGCTAATGCCTTAAATTTTTGAAAAAATTCTCCATAACTTCCTTTGTACTAATCAATCGGTACAACTACAACTTGCCTCTCTGGGCCCTTCAATCAAAAAAAAAATCCAAAAGCCAAGCGGCTCATAAAATTGTCACGTCCAATCAATATAATAAATATGTTCCTTTGTGTCGGGCATGCAATTTTATTCCTCTCCACAGCTTCCATACCATAACCTGTTCAACACACACACACACACACACACACACATATATATATGTGTGTGTGTGTGCGTGTCCAATCCAAACTAATTTCTAATTTTTTTTATTAGTTAAGCTAATTATCACACATCACAACTAGCAATCAATTGGCTGATTAACTTTCAAATTTTACATTTGTCAAAACATATGCCTTTTACATTCTCAAGTATATTTTCAAAGTCAAATTATGTGTATATATATATATATATGTAGACGATAATCACAAGTACGTCCCTTACATATAATACTCTCAACTCATTTTAGGGTGCAACTAACCCCTTCTCTAATGAGTCACTCACTCTAGGATACTACTAATCTTATCTCTAATGTGTTATTCTTATAAGATATTGCTAATACTTTCTCTGATGAGTTCTGTAATCTTATTCTAATGAGTTGTACCCCAAAGCTTTGTAAACCAAAGCTCTGATACCAACTTGTAATGACCCAATTTTGAACTACTTCTAGTTGGTAGTTAGCCCATTTGAAACATTCTTAAAGACGGATTGTTATGGGTACTCGCACATCAGAATAAAATACAATAGAACATTTCATTGCTATTACAACAATTATAACTCAGAGTACAAGAATATTAGAGTACAAACAATAGATACACAACGAAAAAATATCAGAGAAATAAATTACATCATAGCGGAAACATAAATACATTCAGCGGAAGACTGCCAAATAATCCAGAATATAGCACCAACTATAATTCAGGATCCTTCTTTAAAAGAATCTACAAAACCAAAACTACTGGCTTCCCATGTGAAAAAATGGGCAGCCAGAGCTTGGGTGGGAAACAATAAACTCCAAGTCAGCCATGAGACTAGTATGAGAACTAAAATAGTTATAAAACCTTACTTTAAAGATGGGTGAATCACGAGACCACGCCTTATAACACGGAACGAGTTTCCTCCATATGAATACCAATCAAAAAAATTTGTAATGGTTTTTAAAAGATGAAGCTATTATAAGACTCAAGTTTCATCACACAATGCAAGCACAAACCGGAGGATAGAGTTTTACCTTATAATAGCCAAACATGCTTGATACACAAAAATTTTCTTTTATTATTACTAGTGAAAAGTGTAGAAATCAATTTCAAAACTAAATGTATCAATCTTAGATGGCATAATACCCTATCCTATTATGTTGTCATATAGGTTTACAATTGAAAACGCAAGTTTTGTATTGGAAGTTGGATTTCCATCAACGACCAAGGCAAAGTACTCGAAGTCAGTCTCGTCACAAAGCTACGCTATATCAGCCATGCTTTGATCATCATACACAAAGCTTTGCTTTTCAACAAAAGCTTTGATCAATCAGCATCATTGCATGCCACATTGTCAATTCATAATTGATCAACTTCTATTGATAATATAACCTTTGGGCTCATACGTCTCAAAGAGGGAAGTAAAGCTAAGAGAATAAATTCTCCGCACCACAGATATATCATCAATATCAACTCATCATTTATGTTATGAAATAAATGTCAAACACCCAATCAATTTACAAGTTCGTTCTGGGTCTGAACGAAACCGAATGCACCTTATTCCTCGTCCCCTAAGGGCAAGAGGCCCTTGCATATCCAGTCGATCTCCTAGTACGTTTGGATGACCCCACTTATAACCTTGTCTTGGGTGCACTTTCCAAGTGAAATAACACCAATATTCCAAATGATGTGAAGATCTCCGATTTTTAACCACCGACTTCAATATCTTCGACAATCGTCGTATAATTTGTTCAGAATAGGTTGGAACCCAGTCTTCCCGAATAACTATCGCATCATTACAATCAAGTGATATATAAACGTATAATAAATCTCATTACAATCCAGAATATTTTTTTATTCAAATATCCATTACATTGGGAATTACTCCCTTAAATATTATCAAAGATTTGCATCATTTAAACTTCTTGTTGAAATATTCCCTTGGAAATCATTTCAAAAGATTATATGATCTTTTTCTCACAGACTTGATTCAAATGAAGGTTTATAAGCCTTAATGGGATTATCGAGCCTTACAAAAAAGGTAATCTTTCATATCATTATCCTAATCCCATCATGTTCATCCCATGGAGCAAAACTAGTGGTACTCCATATTTAAACACCACTCGTATTTGGTAAATTTAATTACCATCTTCCATTTCAAATCTAATTAAATATTAATCAAAACTCTAACTTAGTTTTAATCTTCATTTCACTCAATCAAATCTTTATTAAAAGATTTATTAAACTCTTACTTGATTTTAATCTCCATCTCATTCATTCAAATCTTTATTGAAAGATTTATTATAACTCAAACTTGAGAAATCATCTTTCGTTAACTGGGTTAAAGAACAAATGTTATTTAAAACACCGTTCATGATAAACCCAAAATCAAACTTTCATCAATTCCAATTAAATTTATTAATTGGAAAACTTCGCTTTGGAAAACTTCAATAAATCTTAATTAAAAAAATTATTCCATAAACTTCATTTTCAACTGGGTTTGAGAATAGTGTTATTGAAGGCACCATTCATGACAAACACAAAATTCATTTTGATATTAAATATAAGGCTTTAAATAGAAATCATATTGACTTATATTCAATACCAAATTGTGAAACTAACAGATACCGTATAGGGAATAATGATATCTTTATCTTCTAAATTTCTCAATACAATATCCCTACGATTACAGAACCGAATATTTAAATATCCAAAGATTATTTCCATTCAAATCTAACATTTATCTATTGGAAAAACTTAACTTGGTTAAGTATTTATTAACATCAAACTATTTCAATCACTTTTGTGAAATAGCTAATTTTAAAAAAATAGCTTTATATTGTCCTAAACTAAATATATTTAATACAAATCACTTTAAAATCATTTATTATCATTTCTCATAATTTTTCCTTATTTTTAATAATTTAAAAATAGCTCAATTTGTTAAAAATCCATTTCAGATCATTTATCGCACTAGAGTTGTTTTTATTCAAATTTAATTTGAATTTATCTCAAAAACTTACCATTGGATTTTAAAACATCATACATAAATGGAAATCTCTTTTAATTATAAACCAAAAAATTTTCGTTTTGGAAAAACCCGGCGGTCGGATCTCACATTACGTCCATTTGAAGTTAATGGTCGAAACTTGTGAGTCGCTGCATGACTCGTCCTATTCAAACCATTTTATTATTTATAATAAAATTCATCGTCTCTGTTCAAACGTATTTTATAAAATGTTTATAATCTCATTTATAAACGTTTCTATTTCCGATTCAATTTTAAATTAAAATGGAATAATTCATATTATTATAATATTAAAATAATAATATTTTTTCAAAATGTTATATTTTGAAATCCAAATTATCTCGACATCCATTATAAAATAAATAAGGTTAATGGAAGAATCCGTTCGATTTAAAAACGCCGTTTATATACCTAGCTCGAGTTCACATTTTGAAATTACTATTCATTTCTAAGTTTGGACAAGCCACATCTATGTGAAAACTAATTCAAATCAAATCATTTCAATTACGAATATTCATCGATATTTTATAAACTTTTTTCCATCCAAAATCGAAAATCAAATTTAAACTTTTATTTTTCACTGAATATATTATTATTAAAATATTCAAATTTATTCCGAATTGGGATGAGATTCAACCAATTACCATATAATTCAATTTATATGGGTTTCACACATCATATACATCCAATAATAATTGTAAACAACTACAAAATCCAATTCACTTATGAAGTGGAATTTCAACGTATAAGCCTTAAGTAAATAACGCTTATACAAGTCTGTCAATCAACAGGTTAACACGCAAATCAAACAATTGGGAGATTGTCAATTAATTATCGTCTCAATACCCATGTGGTGTTTTCATCACATTCAATAAATAATTGGAGATGTGTAGATTAATTATCACCCCAATACCTGTGTAGGGTTTTCTACACATTTCATAAACAATTGGGAGATATGTAGATTAATTATCATCCTAATACCCATGTGGGATTTTCTACATATTTCATAAACACTTGGGAGATGTGTAGATTAATTATCATCCCAATACCTGTGTGGGGTTTTCAACACATTTCATAAGCAACTGGGAGATGTGTATATTAGTTATCATCCCAATACCCGTATGGGATTTTCTACATATTCCTTAAACAATTGGGAGATACATAGATTAATTATCATCCCAATACCCATGTGGGGTTTTCATCACAAGTACATATTTAAATATGATTATAATAATGTAACATAACAAAATAGTTGAGTGAGAGTTCTCATAGTGATCATTTATCGTTAAATAACTATAAACGTCGATTGATCCAATCAGACGTTTTACTTCATCAAAAATTGAAGCGAGCTCCAAATCGGTCCAAAATAGTTTTGTTGCAAAGCTCTTGTCCATACGGTTCCAACGTTCCTGTTTCGCTGAATTATGATAACGTATGGATAAGTTGTGCTTCTTCCCTACTGCGAAAGGTTGCACCCTTGCATGGCTGCCATTCATGCACGTTTATCCCCTTCTATCTCCCTAACCACTCCACTATCAAACGAAGTATACCATAATTCTCCACATCTAAATCTCTTCAACTCCATACAACTTCGAAGAACTAGCATCATTTCTCCAACGTGCGACTTGCGCACACCTGTAGCTTCCCCTACAGTGAACCTCGACAATTTTACCCATCAAACTATCCCAAATTTTGCATGAAATCTCCATTTCCCATGCTAAATACAAATATAATAATCAATTCGTGAATCATTGCTCCAATTTCCCAAAATCACTTAAACTAGGCACGCTGTTCCATATCCCCAACGTAAAAAACTGTGTGCATCTCTCAAAATTTATACGAGTTGAAAGAGGATCATCCCAGGGATTCAAATACATACATACATATTGTGACGACACCATTTCCCATACAGACGGAGACAAGGGTAATCTTTGGAATATAACCCAGAAACAGATAACAGCAGAACAAAATAAAATAAATACACCAGATAATGTACAATAGAATACACTGGATAAACGTAATCATCAGAGTTACACAGTATACAGGATCTTACTTAGTACAAATATAGTTCAGCTATACATAAATGTCTACAGCGGAAACAAACAAAATATGTACAATAAGAGCTGAACAGCATAAAAAGAGATAAATGATAGAATCCATCTTCAGCTCCAGCTATCCAGAGAAAGCCAGCTAAACCTGAATACAAGGCTGCCCGGGTAGGAAAAGGGGCACCCGAGTTTGAAAGTGAAACAAACTACGAGTCAGTCATGGGACTGGTATGAGAAATCTACTCAACACATTTAAAATGTGGCTAATCACAGGACCACGCCACTTTCGTGGAACGGGTTTACTCCATTGGATTGCCAGTGCTTTAAAACGAATCATTCCTTTAAACATCGCAATGCTTTTTATCAAAATGAAGCCATTATAAGACTCAGTTCCCATCACACAATGCAATGCAAAACGGAGGATAGAGTTTTACCTTATAATGGCCAAAATATGCTTGATACGAATAAAACAAAAGCATTTGATATTATTATTAGTGTTTATATGTTTCAAAAACAATTTCAATCATAACTATCAATCATAGACGGCATGGGTACCATATATCATGTCGCCATATATATATATACAATCAAAACCGCACAGTCACGTATTTGGAAATTGGATTTCCATCTTGAACCAAGGCAAAAGATAGTCCTTACCGACTTCGAGACAATCTAGCCCATGTCTCAGGATCAGAGCTCGAGTGACCCTTGGATCGTCAGGGCCGGTCCACCGATGTGGATTAAAATTCCTGAATAATGCGTTTCCCCGCCCTATGGGGCGTAAATGAGCCAACAAATGACTCCATCGGACCCGGATCGTCCGTTCAAACCGAGGCGCCTCGCAACAGTAACAACCACATAAGTCAAACTCGTTAGGGCGTGTAAAACCACTGATGCCATTTCTAGCTAGAAGGAAACGCATGCCCTCCCTGAGGTCCTTCCTCCCGTTTCTGGTTCATACCGGGTGTGAGGTTCGCGAATTCACGTTATACACAAAGCTACGCCACATAGGCGGTGCTTTGATCATCACCACAAGGCTTTGCTTTTCAACAGAAGCCCTGATCATTTGCCACTTAGGCACGCCACACTAGCAATTCATGCCATGCGACTGATGTCCATCGATATACAACCTCTGAGCTCGTGCGTTTCAGAGAAGGGCGTTAAGAAAAAGAATAAATTCTCCGCCGCCAAACAGATGTATATTTAATAGAGATCAATCAACACAGAATAAAATCCAATGTCAGACACACAGTCCATTTACAAGTCCGTTCTGGGTTTGAACAAAACCGAAGGCACTATTTACCTTGTAAACCCATCGATCACCACGTACGTCTGGACGATCACCACTCATTATCCATATTTCGGGATGCCTCCCAATCAGGACCTCGGTTACCATCCAAACGAGGTGAAGATCTTCGGTCTTCGACCATCGTCTTCATTTTCGATTTCTTATCGTCGATTCAGTTATTCAGAATGGGATAAACCCGGTCTTTCTGAGCAACTCGCGTATATGATAAACAAGTGCAACACTAACACACACACACATCATTTCAATTCATTAGTCACTAACCGTCAATCAGTAAGAGAGCGATTTCCCAAATATTAACCCCGAAGGCCGAAACCAACATCAGATCAATACCCAAGAAACCATTCGACTTAGCCAACCTTCATTTAATTTCTACATGTCACATCCATATCGTTTATAATATTTTATAATGATTTATCGCTATTTTTATTTATTTTAAAATCGCCTATTTATTCAAAACGGCGCTTCGGGCCATAACGCGACCGTGGCGCTGTTTTTCTTTAGATTTGATTTACACATATCTGAAAATCTGACCATTGGATCTTCATAAAATTTACATCATTAGAAAGATCTTTTCAAAACGAATCCAACGGTTCCAGTTTCAGGAAAATCCGATGGTCGGATCTCCCGGTATAATCGTTTGAAGTTTCAATTTCAAAATACGAACTGCAGCGTCGTTATTCGATTAAATATAATTATATTTATATATATATATATAAATATAATCGTTTCTGGCGTGTTTCTCTTCAGATTTGAATTAAACATTCCAGACAATCCAACCGTTGGATTTTTACAGAGTTGGTGCCGTTGGAAAGATATTTCCAAAGCGAACCCAACGGTTGCGATTTCGGGAAAATCTGATGGTCGGATCTCCCGTACTAATCGTTTGAAATCACGGTTTCAAAATACGAACTGCAGCGTCGTTTTCCGATATATTTCAATTCTATTTATATATATATCGATTCTTCGATTTCAAAACTATATTCTTTTCATACATTTGATAAAAATGATATTTTTATCTAACTGTCTTCTATTTCAACATTTCACTATATTTAACAACACATGTATATAATAAAAATGTGATTTTTATTGTAAAACAATTCATTTCAAAACACTATTATTTTATATAGTTCATATAGGTAATAAAAATAGGATTTTTATTACAAAACAATTTCTTTCAAAACAAGATTATTTTATATAGTTCATATAGATGATAAAAATGGGATTTTTATTATAAAACAATTTCTTTCAAAATATGAATACCATTCAACACATGAATTTCAATTCAACGAATGAATTTCGATTCAACACATGAAGGTTTTCTATGGTTTATATATATAGATAAAAATGTGATTTTTATATTTAAAACACGAATACCATTCAACACATGAATTTCAATTCAACGAGTGAATATCGATTCAACACATGAAGGTTTCCTATAGTTTGTATATATCGATAAAAATGTGATTTTTATATTTAAAACACGAATACCATTCAGCACATGAATTTCAATTCAACGAATGAATGTCGATTCAACACATGAAGGTTTTCTATAGTTTGTATATATCGATAAAAATGCGATTTTTATATTTAAAACACGAATACCATTCAACACATGAATTTCAATTCAACGAATGAATTTCTATTCAACACATGAAGGTTTTCTATTCAACTGATGAATATAATTTCAACATAGGAAAATAATTCTAACACATGAATATTATTTAAAATTTCGACAGCATAACGGCAGGGTAGTTAAAACCGGGACCGTCCCTAGTACGGCTCCTCGCTTTACCTTAAAACCTCGCGGTTTTTGACAATGGGGATCATGCATCTAGTTCGCACGCAGGCGGCATGTATATATTTATTTCATTTCCACAAACTAATCCTATGTGGTTTCAACCAAATATTTCTCAACCACAAACGGGTATTTTTCAACCACAATCAATCAATATCAACCACAAACAATTCCAATCAACCATTCGTTATCAATCAATTTTCACACCAATCACAACCAATAAATATCGTCGATGGTTTGTGGACGAGGGGCGCATATATATATATATATATATATATAGCATTTCACTTCTATTTCAACACATATATAATTTTTACAACGCATATACAATTTATACATCGAACGTACAACTTATACAACGCTTATACAAGAGGTGTACAACGCTTATATAACTCATACATCGACTATATAATTTATACATCGTCGTTTTCCATATCGTTTATAAATTAGAAATCTCACATTGGGTTCCACTCCACCAAAAATAGCAGAAGGCTCAGTAAAATACGCGGTCTCTTCTAGAAGGTAGAAGACGTCCACACAGTCACGATGTTTCCTGTTTCATCGAATTTCGTCAAGAAACAAAAAAGATATGATTTTTCAAAGTTTGCAACTGTTTAAAGGTGTTAAAAATGTTGAAAATATATATGGTCGTACCTCAGCTGTTTCGTTCAAAACTAGGTTTTGATTTTTCTTGAAATCCGTGTAGCTATTCGTCGATCGACCTTCGCAGCGTCGAAGGGGGAGGAGAGGCGCACAAGGGGGCGGGGGTTTCGTCGAGCTAGACGGCGGCAGGTGGCTCCGGCGGGGCTTTGAACGGCCGAACTTCTCGGTGGTATATCTCGACACACATGTAACGAAAAAATCCAATACTTATATGGATTTGAAGAGAATTCGAAGCTCTACAAAATCCTCAACTGGAGGTGGGGCTAATTCTTCTTGAATTGATCGGAAAATGAGGGGGAAGGTTTCGAACTATTTCCGCCTTCAGATCTATCGCGTCGGGGAGAGAGAAATAATTCCGGGCCAATGAGAGTTTTTTATTTTATTTTATAATTTTTAAAATCTCCAAAATACCCCTTTCACACACGAACCCCAATCCAAACCAACGACTGTCGTCCCTAGCGTTTTACCCCCATTCCGAACACAATGGGATATGTTTTGAAGGCCCATTCGACTGTTTCAGTCAGTTTCCATTCAAATTAAAATATATAACATTCAATATTC
This sequence comes from Allium sativum, assembly GCA_030737875.1. Lineage (NCBI taxonomy): Eukaryota > Viridiplantae > Streptophyta > Magnoliopsida > Asparagales > Amaryllidaceae > Allium > Allium sativum. The sequence continues at coordinate 969,517,159 of CM060915.1, read as the reverse complement.
GATTTGAACGTACATATCAATTTGCCAGGGCCACAAACTAATTCAAAAAATTCCAGAAAAATAAATCTGGCTATGTTTTGACGATACGGTCCCAACAAAACTAGTTTCGCGAATTCTGAGACCGTTTGCAAAAAGGCCCATTTCTGGTTGATCCAATTTAACTGTAATTGACCAAAACACGTTTTTCTTTGCCACGCTCACATACTAGTTTCAAAAATTATGAAATTTGAAACCTAGCAATAAATTCTCATCCCGGATCCAACAAAATTGGTTTCGTCCAATTCCGAGGTCGTTTGCAAAATGGCCAATTTCACGGGCTATATAAATTCCATAGCGACCTCTCTGAAAATTCATTTGGCCATAACTTTTGCATCCCACTATGAAACTTCGATTTTTCAGATTCGTTAGAAAGGTATTCACTAACAGATTTAAATATTTTTGGTTTCACTCAAATCGGTTTTTTTTTGCACCCGGTACAGTCCGACAAAGTTTGAATTCAAATTTTGAAACTGCAGCGCCATTTCAAGCCTTGTTTATAATTAGAATTAATTATATTCGTTTTCAATCGTCGATTCAAACTCCCTTTTCATCGCTATCATTTAAAATATTTATTTTAAATATTTAAAATCCATTATTTTAGCCAATTTAAAAATTTTAAATTGGTTCAGATTTTCTGGGTCGTTACAATCTCCCCCACTTAAAACTTTTCGTCCCCGAAAAGGAACAAAGTCGAAAGTGGTTTGATTAATCAACTCTACGTTTGATCTGGCTTCAATTCTCCAACTTTTCAGTTTCTGAGAATTCTCAAATTCTTCAAAAATTTGGCTAACACCCGGAATTTTCGAAAAATTTCGCCATAACCTCCTTTGTACGGGGAGAGGTTTGGAAATTTATTGGGCCGTATTAGGTACCCAATAAATCCTAATAAGCATACACATATTTATAGTGATATATTCGGGTGTTTACAGGGGAGCGTGTATTGATAATAACTCCAGAGAATAAATTCTCGTCACCGTGTCAAAGCCTGAGGGAGTGTGTATTTTAAATGCTCCAGAGGATAAATCCTCGTCACCTCATCCCGTGCGGGAAATAAATAGTCCATGTGCCATATCTAATAACTAGAGAGACGTGGTTATTGTCAACTCCAGACCCATGTGGGGTTTTTATTAATCTGGAAATTTTATCGTTACAATTTAAATAGTCCATATCAGTCATCAGTTTAACATGTAAATATAGTCATCGCCATACAAGCCTCTCGCTCATATGGTAAATCTTCCACCTCGTCACACAAGCTCCAAATGCTTATGTGGTATATGATGAAGTATGCCTATCTTCTGTAGTATGCCATGTAATGTAGTTCAAAATAAATTGTTACTATCCTATGGCGATGTTTTTATTTTTACACACAGAATAACCAGCACTCCGCATCCAATGGCATTCACAGGAGTTGATATAATAATATTTCGCATCCAACTCATAAAGGTTTACCTATTTGTCGGGCACGCAAATAAAATCTTTACTCAACAGCTATCCATTTACCTGTTCAAACATATATAATGCACATGTATATATATTTCTATCTATTTTTAAATCAGTTCAATGTGTGAGTTAAATGAATAAATTCTACCATTATTCTATTGTTGATTAAATTAACTATCGTTTTAATAATTTAATTAATCAAATCTACAATCACACACTACAAAAAACAATCAATTTGTTTTTAACTTTTCAAAAATATACTAATCAATTTCTATACTCTTTTAAAATCATTCAGACTACAGAATTAAAAGTGCACATCCATGGAAAGAAAATAACAACAGAGTAGAGAACTAATTAGTAAAGCAAAGTATGGTAAATGTACCTTGCACCGGAGTCAATCAGAGATATCCACTCGGCACCTAGGATAGGCTTTCTGAATGCTCTCCTTAGTTTCCCAAGTACAATCTCGCGGATCTCCACTCCATTGCATTTTGACCAAGTAAACCTTCTTGTTCCTCATCTCTTTGGTTTCTTTGCCGATGATCTTTAGCGGCTCTCTTCTCACAGCTAATTTTGGAGTAATTTCAATATCCTGCTGAGCTGCTTCTTCCACGATCAAGTCTGGATCATGAACATGCTTTCGAAGTTGAGATATGTGAAATACATCATGAACTCCAGGCAACCAATCTGGCAATTTAACCCTATAAGCGAGAGTTCCGATCCGTTCACAGACCAATGAATTTGGGCGCAAACTTTCCAGTTTTACCGAACCGGATAACTCCTCTCATCGGTGATACTTTCAAATATACATAGTCGCCAACAGCAAATGATATATCTCTTCTTCTCCTATCGGCATAACTCTTTTGTCGGCTTTGAGCGGCAAGTAATCGCTTCTTAATAAAGTCGACTTTGTCGGCAGCTTCTCGGATCATATCTGGCCCCAACACAAGTCTATTACCGGGTTCGACCGAACAAGCAGGAGATCGGCACGGTCTACCATATAATGCTTCGAATGGAGACATTGTCAGGCTCGCCCGGTAGCTGTTATTATATGAGAATTCAGCCAAATGTAGATGGTCTTCCCATGATCCACCGGAATCTAGAACACAAGCCCGTAATAGATCTTCTATTATACGATTCACCCTCTCAGTTTGACCATCTGTCTGAGGATGATAGGCGGTGCTCAAGTTCAGTTTCGTTCCCAGCTCTACTTGAAATGCCTCCCATAATTTACTAGTGAATATTGTATCTCTATCACTGACTATACTGAGCGACACTCCATGTAGTCTAACTATTTCCTTGAAATATATCTGCGCCAGACTTTGAGCAGTTCTGTTTGATCTGACAGGTATGAAATGGGCGGTCTTCGTGAAGCGATCTACGATCACCCAAATACTATCATTTCCTTTTCTGGTTCAGGCAGACCATCAATGAAGTCCATGGAAATATGTTCCCACTTCCAACCAGGAACGTCTAGCGGTTGTAACAATCCAGCCAGTTTCTGTTTGTCGCTCTTGACTAGCTGGCAAGTAGGGCATCGACTAACATATAAAGAAATGTCCCTCTTCATCGACCTCGACCAGAAAGTGTGCTTGATGTCATTATACATTTTGCTTACTCCCGGATGGATACTAAGTTTTGACTTGTGGCATTCATCCAGAACTTCCTTTCGGAGCTCAGCAATGTTAGGAACACAGATTTGACCTTTCAGCCTTAGAATCCCACCATTATCAACTCGAAAACTCGAGGGTTCACCTTGTTGAATTATCTGTCTGATCTTCTGAATGAAGTGATCATCCTTCTGAAGAGCAGATATTTTATCGAGCAATGAAGTTGTGATAATAAAACTGGCGATCATTTCATTCTTTCGGCTTAACGCATCGGCCACGACATTAGCTTTCCCTAGAGTGTATATAATCTCAAAGTCATATGCTGCAAGAAACTACAGCCAACGTTGCTGCCTCAGATTCAAGTCTTTCTGGGTGAACAGATACTTTAACGACTGGTGATCTGTAAACAGTTCAAATCTCTCACCCAGAAGATAGTGCCTCCAGATTTTCAAGGCGAATACTATGGCCAATAACTCAAGATCATGAGTCACGTAGTTCTTCTCATGTGGTTTCAGCTGACGGCTAGCATATGCAATCACTTGACCTCTTTGCATTAATACTGCACCAAGGCCTTCTCTAGAAGCATCAGTCCAGACTTTCAAATCCTGATTGCCATCGATGATGGTTAACATTGGAGCTGTCGTTAATCTTAACTTTAGCTCTTCAAAAGCCACTTCACTTTCTGGAGCCCATTTGAATTTAGAGTTCTTCTTTGTAAGCTTCGTTAAGTGACCAGATATCTTCAAAAAGTTTTTAACGAACTTCCGGTAATAGCTAGCCAATCCGAGGAAACTACGGACTTCTGTAGGAGTACTGGCTTGTTTCCAATTCTGAATAGCTGTGATTTTACTTGGATCTACCGCAATTCCTTCTTTTGATACGACATGGCCCAGAAATTTTACTTCTTCTTGCCAGAATATACATTTGGATAGTTTAGCTTTTAATACATTCCTTCTGAGGATTTCCAGAACCTGTTCCAAATGCTTTTCATGTTCGGCCTTTGATTTAGAGAAGATTAGAATATCATCAATAAAAACCAGAACAAATTTATTCAAAACTCCTCTGAACACTCTATTCTTCAAATCGACGAAGTAAGCTGGAGCGTTACATAAGCCGAACGACATTACTAACCACTCGTAGAATAAGTCGGGACCTCAGAATGCTGTCATTGGAACACACTCTTCGGCAATTCGAAGTTGATGGAAGCCTGTAGCTAGGTCCATTCTTGAGAATACCTGTGCTCCATTCAAACGATCCAATAAGTCGTCGATTCGCGACAATGGATATTTGTTCTTTATTGTTTGCTTGTTCAAATCACGATAATCCACACATAGCCGTAGAGTACCGTCAGATTTTGGGACAAATACCACTGCTGCTCCCCAATCAGAGAAACTAGGCCTGATCAGACCCTTCCATACTAGTTGTAACAACCCGTATTTTTAAACAACACATTATAACTTAAAACAGGGAAGAATTTAATGTTATATTCTAAATCAGGGGAAACGGGCTGTGCCATTGAGTTTTCGAAAAACGGAGCCCGTATGACCAAGTTATGGCCCGTCAAAGTTTTCAGAAAATTTCAAGTTCAAAAATAGTTCAAATTTAAATTCGGAATTCAAATTCAGCCAAAACAGACTGGGCGGGAAAATTCCCGCCCAGACAGGTCGACAGGGGGGTCGACACTAGGATCGACCTTCCCCTCCCCCCAACCAGGTCGACACTAGAGTCGACCTGGGGGTCGACCTCCCTGGTCGGCCAGGTCGGCCTGGTGCACTTATTTTGGCTGTTTGGACCTATTTCATTGGCTAGTGACGTGATTTGATGGCTCAGATTTGATTTAGGGTTAATCCTATGGCTAAAACTAATCCTAAACTCTATAAAAAGACCCCTAAGCCTACCCTAAACTCACACAAACTAATCCTACAACTAAGTACTGCCAAAATGCTCTCTAATCATGGCCTCCACCTTCTACATGAGAGCATGAGTGTTCCAAATCAAATCTAAGTCCAAGAAGCTATCTTTCTTAGTTCAAAGGGCCATCTTTCTTCGTCATAGAAGCTATTTTACTTATTTCTCAAGGCTTAGAGTGGAGCATATTATTTTCTTTGCGGATTTGCTAGTGTGGCTTCGTCTCAATCTTGTTTTATTTTATAGTCTTCATAGCATTATAAGCCCTATTCTACTCTTAGATTTAAACTATGAACTTAATATGACATGTAGCAAGCTGAAATGAGACTTTTGTGTTATGCTTGCCTTGGATTTCATGCATAGATTCATTCATGACCCTTGTGATCTATGTTTGTGGACCTAATGCTTACCTATCATGAATCTAGTACCATTCATGTTGACTTTTGGGTGGAAAGCTATGAGCTTTATGTGGTGATTGTGCATAAATGCAACATAGAACCCCCATGACCTTGGTATTAACTTGCCATGATAGACCTATATGCTAATCACAAGTTTATCACCCTATTTTGCCATACATGTGTAGATTTGAATTGGACCTAAGTGCAATATTTGCCTTGAACCTATCATTGTATGCATAGATCTATTCATGCCTCTCTTGATTTATGATTGTGGACCTATCATGAACCTAGTACCATTCATGTTGACCATTGGGAAAAATGCTATGAAATGGATTATGGCTTATGCATGTTAACAAACCCTAACCCCTCATGTTCCTTAACATGCATATGATGATATTGAACCTATTTGCTATGCACAAGTTAGGATTGTCACCCTATGTCAACTATTACCATGTTACCACCCTATTTTCTAATTATGCTATTATGCATGCTTGAGGCCAAAGCACCCTTATGCTATTATGCATGCTTGTGGCCAAATCACCCTTATGCTATTATGCATGCTTGAGGCCAAAGCACCCTTATGCTATTTGATATGTTTGAGGCCAAGTCACCTTTTATGCTATCATACATGTTGAGGCCATATGCTAGTATGTTGAACCCTTTTGCCTCAAATATCACCACGTTTAACTTGTGATAGACCTTTCCATCTTATGCCCACCTTGACATATTCTTATGTTCCCCTTTTGATCTATTTGCGTTGATGCGAACTTACGTGCGATGGGGTTACGTTATGGGTAAACTTAAATGACATGAAACATGACTTGAAAATATGACATGTGATTATGTTTGAAACGTGAGCGTGGACATGACATGTATAAAACATGAAAGTGGCCAACTCGAATTTGGGTTGAGTCTGTAGTATAAATCTACCCGGAACCTGTAACAACCCGTAAAATGCGAGCCAGTTTGAAAATTTTATTTTGGCAATTTTAGCGAATTTTGATTATTTAAAATGAATTATTTTAAATAAAATCGACGAGTAATTTATTTTGAATATAATTCGAACGTATATATTATATACGTCGTCGTTTGAATATAAATATTTATATATAATTATAAATAGAATTGAAAATGGCGCGGTAGTTCGATAATTCGATTTCAAACTTCAATTGAACGTACCGGGTGCAAAACAATCCAGATTTTAGTGAAACAAAAAATGATAGGATCTATTCGTGAATATCTTTCCAACGAATCCGAAAAATCAAAATTTTGTAGCGAGAATCAAAAGATATGTCCAGTTGAAAATTCTGAATAGTCGCTATGGAATTCAGGCCCTTAAAAATGGACATTTTGCAGATGACCTCGGATTTCGACGAAACCTGTTTTGTTGGGTCCGCAGTGTCAAATTATTGCTAGGTTTCAAATTTCATAATTTTTCGAATTAATATGTGAGCGTGGCAAAAGAAAACGCGTTTGACCAGTTTCAGTTGATTTTAATCGACTGGAAATTGGCCATTTTTCAAACGGTCTCAGAATTCGACGAAACTAGTTTTGTTAGGACCGTATCGTCAATACGAAGCTAGAAAATATTTTTCGAGAATTTTTAGAGTTAGTATGTGACCCTGGTAATTTGAAATGTACGTTTAAAATTCAATATAGTGATTTAAATGTAAATTTAACAGAAACTGATTCAAACAGTCGAATCAGCCTACGTGGCATATCCCATTGTGTTCGGAATGGGGGTAAAACGCTGTAGACGACAGGCGGTGGACCTCTTTTAGAGGTCGATTGAAAAAGTTGACTTTTTGAATTAAAATAAAATAATTAAATAATTAAATTAATAAAAAAAAATTTCTTTCTTCCCCTATATCCCCTCTGGCCCCCCCCCCCCCCCCTCATATTTCAATCGTTCTGAAAAAAAAAAAGAAAAAAAAAAAAAAGGAAGAGCCGCTGACGAACATCGCGCCCCCCCAGAGCTGCCGCCGCCTCTTCCTCTACTTCCCCTCCCCGCATCGTTTCCCCTTCCTTCCCCGCACTCCATCGAGGAACCGACACCCCCCCCCCCAATCCGAACGAGGATCGCGACCACCACCTCGCCACCGCCCTCCAGCCCCCGCTCCTCCTCGCCACCACCCTCCAGCCCCCGCTCCTCCTCACCACCGTTCGCCATCACCCCTCTCGCCCGACCGCCCCCTCCAGCGAAGTCCGCCACTGCCTCCCCCTGTAAGTCGGTTTTTATTAATTTATTTGTTTTACTTTTATTTTATATAAATAGGAATAAAACTGAAATGTTTAAAAGTATTTAAAACTGAAATTTTTATAAAGTATAAAAACTAATAACTGAATTTTTAAAAGATGCGAAAACTGTTTTTTTTTAAAGTATAGAAAAACTGAATTTTTAAAGTATATAAAACTGTTTTTTTTTTAAGTATAGAAAAACTGAATTTTTAAAGTATATAAAACCGATTTTATCTTAAGGTTTAAAATAAGAAAAAGGTTTTAACTTTAATATAAGAAAAAGGTTTTAACTTTAATATAAGAAAAAGGTTTTAACTTTGAAATAAAAATTCGATTTTTATATATTTAACTTTGAAATAAAAATTCGATTTTTATATATTTAACTTCGAACTAAAAATTCGATTTTTATATATTTAACTTCGAACTAAAAATTCGATTTTTATATATTTAACTTTGAACTAAAAATTCGATTTTTATATATTTAACTTCGAACTAAAAATTCGATTTTTATATATTTAACTTCGAACTAAAAATTCGATTTTTATATATTTAACTTTGAACTAAAAATTCGATTTTTATATATTTAACTTCGAACTAAAAATTCGATTTTTATATATTTAACTTTGAACTAAAAATTCGATTTTTATATATTTAACTTTGAACTAAAAATTCGATTTTTATTTATTGAATAGTGAAATAAAAATTCGATTTTTATATATTGAATAGCGAACTAAAAATTCGATTTTTATCTATTGAACTTCGAACTAAAAATTCGATTTTTATATATTGAATAGTGAAATAAAAATTCGACTTTTATATAGTGAATAACGAAGTAAAAATTCGATTTTTATATATGTAGTGGCTACGGGCGACGAAGCTGACGAAGATTCGAAAAAGAAGTGCCGTGGAGCTAGGATAGCTATAGGTGAGAATTTCTCACCTTTCAATTTATTTTTCTAGTTATATATATATATACTAGGATGCAGACGGTGCTTAGTAGCACCCGACACAATCGTCCACAGACCATGGACTTGTTTGTTTGACTGTTTGGTGATTGATTGCGATATTGGTTTGAACGTGGTTTGTGGTGTGAAAAATCGAATCGATAAATTGGTTAGGATTAGACGTGCGCCGTTATAAGGCGAAGGAGTAAGGCTAGGTTAGACCCTTACTCCAAATTTTGTGGTTTGCATAATGAAATTGATTTGATTGAGGAGTGAATGGCGTGGGCCTTCACTAGACCGGGGATAAGGCTAGGCCTCGTCCCGTTTCTAGTATCGTGCCGTTATGCCGCCGAAATTTTCGAAAATATGTTAGAAAATAAAAATATCATTTTATTGTGTAAATGAATTGAATAGAAATTCATAGGTTGAAATAAAATGTTTTATCGTTAAAAATATAATTTTTAACGTGAAGTGAATAAAATATTCATTTATAAACCGGACGGTTTGTTTATGCACACCTATTTGAATGACATTGATTGGGACGATAAATTTTACACATCGCCCAACTGCACAAATAAAATATGCGTTTGATTGTTTGAAACCCCACACGGGTGTTGGGATGAAATTTGAAGTTCACTCATCCTGATTGATTAAATGTGTCGATCGATTGATTGACAGGCTGTTATAAGCGTTGAATATCTATATTTGATGCTTATACAGTGTAGTGCACTTTGGTTGATGGTTGATTATCTTTCAATGCTATTATATACATGTGTTGTATGAAAATCCATATAATTAACTTTATATGGTAATTGATCGGGCCTCATTCCAGTTTTAAAATAGAAATATTTGAAATAGAAATATTCGAAATGGAATATTTGAAAATATCAATATATGAAGCCGTGTTGATTAGATTGACGCCATTTTGACGTGAACGATATTTATATCGATTTTATTCATTTTAAAATGAATATTAAAAAGTAATTTTGAAATCGAATATTTCGAAATGAAGTGAATTGAAAACAATTTCGAAATGAAGTGAATTGAAAACGAACTCAAAGTGAATTGAAAACGATTTCGAAATAAAGTGAATTGAAAACGAATTCAAAGTGAATTGAAAACGAATTCAAAGTGAATTGAAAACGACTTCGAAATGAATTGAATTGAAAACGATTTCGAAATAAAGTGAATTGAAAACGAATTCAAAGTGAATTGAAAACGAACTCAAAGTGAATTGAAAACGATTTCGAAATGAATTGAATTGAAAACGAATTCGAATTGAATTGAAAGCGAATTGAATTGAATTCAAATTGAATTCAAATTGAATTGAAATTTGAATTGAATAGAAATGAACTTTGAAACGAATTTATAAAGAAGAATTCAATTTTGCTTTGAATTGAAATGGAAGTTGAAATTGTTTTTGAAACGAATTTAAAACTATTTATATAATTCGTTTTAAATAGGAATCGACGAAGTATATATTATATATATTATATATATAATATAATGGCCTGAATAGAACGTGCCGCGCCGCGGCAGTTCGTGAATTTCGACCATTTATTTCAAACGGACATTACGGGAGATCTGACCGTCGGATTCTCCTAAAACCGGAACCGTTGGGTTCGTATCGAAAAGAGCTTTCTAACGAATATTAGAAATTAGAAATCTAACGGTTGGATTTGGAATTATGTCCAAATCAAATTTGAAAAAGGTCGCTATAAGTGCAGTTCGATGGCCATTGATGGAAATCGACTGTACGGGCCTTGATAAAATTATTAAAAATAGTGATAATTTGTGTAAAATCATAAGAAATGATTTAGAAAGAATTGAGATGAAAAACTCCATATTTGAAAAGATAAAAATAGATTTTTATCGAAATGAACTAGTTTTGAACTAGAATTATAATTCTATTTATTTTTAAATAAATAAATTGAATTCGAAAAGGGTTTTGAAAATAACCAAAATTTCCAATGATTGCATTGGAGTGGATCTGAATCGAAATTGTCTTCGGAATATTTCGATGTTGGAATTCGTGATTATACAGGTGTTGTTATGGAAATTTGAAAGATATATATTTATATCGTTATTTCCAATACGACATTTGTTGATCGTAGAATTTGATATTGAATATAGGCCGATATATTTTCTATTCAGAGCCTTGTATTGAATATCAAATGTGATTTGGGTTTGTCGTGAATGGTGGCTTCACTAACACTGTTCTTGAACCCAGTTGAGAAAAGATTAAATCTTTTTATTTAGATTTAATGAAGTGTACCAATTAAATAATGTTTAATTGGAATTGAATTGATATTGATTTTTGGGTTTATCGTGGATAGTGTTTTAAATAACACTCGTTCTTTAACCCGATAATTAATGAATGTGATTTTGGGTTTATCGTGAACCGTGTTTTAAATGACACATATTCTTTAACCCAGTTAACGATTAAAACTAAGTGGAGTTTTAATGAATCTTTAATTAGATTGAATAAAATCGAAAAGGAGTATCACCAGTTTTGCTCCAGGCGTTAGTTAAATCTTTAATTAGATTTGAACGTGAAATGGTAATTGAATTTACCGATAACTCCGTGGTGTTAGATATGAAGTATTACCAGTTTTACTTCATGGGATGAATAGGTTGGGATTGGGAAATTAAAACCAATGATTACTTCGGTAAGGTTCGCTAATTCCGACTAGTTTTGAATTGATATTCAAAAGATAAATTAAGAATAAATTCAGGAATTTATCTTGGATAAAATTAATGGGAACCTTTCCCTATGAATGTGAAATTTAGAAACTAACTGTCGGTTAGCTAAGCAGAGTGGTTTTCTGGATATTGATCTGATGTTGGTTTCGGCCTTCGGGGTTAATATTTGGGGAATTATTCTCTTGATTAATTTACGGTTAGTGACTAATGAATTGGAATGAGGCGTATGTTGTGTTTGTGTAACACTTATTTAAAATATACGCGAGTTATTCGGAAAGACCGGGTTAATCCCATTCTGAATAACTGATACGACGATAAGTCGAAGACGAAGACGATGGTCGAAGACCGGAGGTTTTCACGTCGTTTGGGTGATAACTGATGATCTTGATTGGGCTGTACACCCAAGAAGATGGAAACAGTTGGTGATCGTCCAGACGTACTTGGAGATCGATGGATATGCGGGGTACTAGGTGCCTCCGGTTTCGTTCAGACCCAGAACGGACTTGTAAATGGACTGTGTGTCTGACATTGGATTTTAGTCTGTGCGGTTGATTTCTATTAAATATATATCTGTTTGGCGGCGGAGAATTTATTCTCTTGCTTAACGCCCTTCTCTGAGACGTACGAGCTCAGGGGTTATATATTGATGGATATCAAACGCATGGAGTGAATTGCCTGTGTGGCATGCCTAAGTGGCAATGGATCGAGGCTTCTGTTGAAAAGCAAAGTCTTTTGGTGATGATCAAAGCACGGCCTTTGTGGCGTAGCTTTGTGTAACGTTTACCTCGCGTGTTTCACACCCGGTATGAACCAAAAACGGGAGACGGACCTCAGGGAGGGCATGCGTTTCTTTCTAGTTAGAAGTGGCGTCAGTGGTTTTACACGCCCTGACGAGTTTGACTTATGTGGTTGTTGCTGTTGCGAGGCACCTCGGATTGATCGGTCGTTCTCGAACCGATGGAGTCATTTAGTTGGCTCATTTACGCCCCAAAGGGCGGGGAAACGTAGTGTTCAGGCATTTTAATCCACATCGTTGGACCGGCCCTGTCGCTCCAAGGCTTGACTGAGTACTTGCCTGTGGCTCGGGCTAGAGAGTCACGAATCGGTTGAGGACTATCTTTTGCCTCGGTTCATAGATGGAAATCCAATTTCCAAATACGTGACATTTGCGGTTTTATTTGTAAACCTATATATGGCGACATGATATATGGTACCAATGCCGCCTATGATTGATACTTATGATTTGAAGTTGTTTTATACACTATGCACTTATAATAGTATCAAACGAATTGTTTTAACCGTATCAAGCATTCTTTGGCTGTTATAAGGGAAAACCCTATCCTCGGCTGCGTTGCATTGTGTGATGGGACCTGGGTCTTATAACAGCTTCATTTTTCTTTATTTAGCATTGCGCTGTTTGTTTTATGCACTGGTATTCTTGGGAGGAAACCCGTTCCGTGTTGTACGGCGTGGTCCCTTGATTTACCTAATGATTGAAAATAAAGATTAATAACTGTTTTAGTTCTCACACCAGTCCCATGACTGACCTGGAGTTTATTGTTTTAACCTAAACTCTGGGTGCCCCTATTTTCGACACGGGCAGCTAGTAGTTTTGGTTTTGCAGATTTATATTCACAGGATCCTGGTTTACAGCTGGAATGATATCCGGAAAGCTTTGTATCCGTATATCTACTTCTAGTTGTGTATTGTATTATTTTTCCGCTGCTATGTATTTAAATGTAATTTAAATCTCTGATATTTCTGTGTAATATTCATTTATACTCTGTATATTCTTGTAATCTGATGCATTGTTGTTATATACAATGAAATGTTCTTCTGTATGCGTTCTGATTTGTCGTGTTCTCAACGATAGGGCGTTTCGAACGGCCTGGATCGGTTTAGCGACTGGTTCGGACCGAGCGAAATTCCTTGCCGTCACAGTTGGTATCAGAGCTTTGGTTTACAAAGCAGAGAACAAGGCACATTAGAACCCTACGAAAGAATTCATCAGATAATTGGATTAGTAAAATCCAATTAGAATGACTCGTTAGAGATGGGATCAGTAGTATCCTAGAACGAGTGTGAAGAGTATATTTTAAAAATGAAAACAAATTTTGTTTTGAAAATTTAAATCAATTATTCGTATTTGATTATTTATTTTATATGGATTAGGACAATCCAAAATATAAAGATTTTTGCGTATGCGCCTAGCTAGCGTGTATTCGAAGTTTTGATATATTGGATAGATATAGATTCACACTCTAGTCGCCCGAAGGTGATTCTGATGATTGTAGCTACATCATCAGAATTCATATTCGAGAGTCGAAGGTGTGATATTTATATACTTCCTATTGACTGGTGTGAGAACCAAAATTAGATAGGGCCTATTGTTGTAAATTGGCATCAAAAACATGATTTTTGTATATGTATCAAAATTATGAATTTTAAACGTTAAATTCACTATTTGATTGAAGTTTGAGTTGTTTGTTTAAATTGTTTGATAATTTTGAACTATTATGCCTAATTGAACCGAATATTGAATTGTATTGAAAATTGGTCGCATTTGCTTGCATATACACATATATCATTGAACAGGTCATAGCAAGGAGGCTAGAGCAGAGAATAAAATTTGTTTGCCCGACAAATAGGTACATGTTTACTACATAATTTCCTGTTTTGTTTGGGTGATGATGATTTTGTGAGCCTATTGGCTAGCCGCTTGGCTTTTTCTTTTTGAGATCTGAAGGACCGGGGAAGCTATTTGAAATTCCCCGATGCTCCCGGTGCAGGGGAGGTTATGGCGAAATTTTTCGAAAATTTAGGGTGTTAGCCAAATTTTTGAAATTTTTTTGAAAATTCTCAGAAACTAAAGAGTTGGAGAATGGAAGCCAGATCGAGCGTAGAGCTGATTAATCAAACCACTTTCGACTTTGTTCCTTTTCGGGGACGAAAAGTTTTAAGTGGGGGAGATTGTAACAACCCGTAAAATGCGAGCCAGTTTGAAAATTTTATTTTGGCAATTTTAGCGAATTTTGATTATTTAAAATGAATTATTTTAAATAAAATCGACGAGTAATTTATTTTGAATATAATTCGAACGTATATATTATATACGTCGTCGTTTGAATATAAATATTTATATATAATTATAAATAGAATTGAAAATGGCGCGGTAGTTCGATAATTCGATTTCAAACTTCAATTGAACGTACCGGGTGCAAAACAATCCGGATTTTAGTGAAACAAAAAATGATAGGATCTATTCGTGAATATCTTTCCAACGAATCCGAAAAATCAAAATTTTGTAGCGAGAATCAAAAGATATGTCCAGTTGAAAATTCTGAATAGTCGCTATGGAATTCAGGCCCTTAAAAATGGACATTTTGCAGATGACCTCGGATTTCGACGAAACCAGTTTTGTTGGGTCCGCAGTGTCAAATTATTGCTAGGTTTCAAATTTCATAATTTTTCGAATTAATATGTGAGCGTGGCAAAAGAAAACGCGTTTGACCAGTTTCAGTTGATTTTAATCGACTGGAAATTGGCCATTTTTCAAACGGTCTCAGAATTCGACGAAACTAGTTTTGTTAGGACCGTATCGTCAATACGAAGCTAGAAAATATTTTTCGAGAATTTTTAGAGTTAGTATGTGACCCTGGTAATTTGAAATGTACGTTTAAAATTCAATATAGTGATTTAAATGTAAATTTAACAGAAACTGATTCAAACAGTCGAATCAGCCTACGTGGCATATCCCATTGTGTTCGGAATGGGGGTAAAACGCTGTAGACGACAGGCGGTGGACCTCTTTTAGAGGTCGATTGAAAAAGTTGACTTTTTGAATTAAAATAAAATAATTAAATAATTAAATTAATAAAAAAAATTTCTTTCTTCCCCTATATCCCCTCTGGCCCCCCCCCTCATATTTCAATCGTTCTGAAATAAAAAAAAAAGAAAAAAAAAAGGAAGAGCCGCCGACGAACATCGCGCCCCCCCAGAGCTGCCGCCGCCACTTCCTCTACTTCCCCTCCCCGCATCGTTTCCCCTTCCTTCCCCGCACTCCATCGAGGAACCGACAGCCCCCCCCCCCCCCCAAATCCGAACGAGGATCGCGACCACCACCTCGCCACCGCCCTCCAGCCCCCGCTCCTCCTCGCCACCGCCCTCCAGCCCCCGCTCCTCCTCACCACCGTTCGCCATCACCCCTCTCGCCCGACCGCCCCCTCCAGCGAAGTCCGCCACTGCCTCCCCCTGTAAGTCGGTTTTTATTAATTTATTTGTTTTACTTTTATTTTATATAAATAGGAATAAAACTGAAATGTTTAAAAGTATTTAAAACTGAAATTTTTATAAAGTATAAAAACTAATAACTGAATTTTTAAAAGATGCGAAAACTGTTTTTTTTTTAAAGTATAGAAAAACTGAATTTTTAAAGTATATAAAACTGTTTTTTTTTAAAGTATAGAAAAACTGAATTTTTAAAGTATATAAAACCGATTTTATCTTAAGGTTTAAAATAAGAAAAAGGTTTTAACTTTAATATAAGAAAAAGGTTTTAACTTTAATATAAGAAAAAGGTTTTAACTTTGAAATAAAAATTCGATTTTTATATATTTAACTTTGAAATAAAAATTCGATTTTTATATATTTAACTTCGAACTAAAAATTCGATTTTTATATATTTAACTTCGAACTAAAAATTCGATTTTTATATATTTAACTTTGAACTAAAAATTCGATTTTTATATATTTAACTTCGAACTAAAAATTCGATTTTTATATATTTAACTTCGAACTAAAAATTCGATTTTTATATATTTAACTTTGAACTAAAAATTCGATTTTTATATATTTAACTTCGAACTAAAAATTCGATTTTTATATATTTAACTTTGAACTAAAAATTCGATTTTTATATATTTAACTTTGAACTAAAAATTCGATTTTTATTTATTGAATAGTGAAATAAAAATTCGATTTTTATATATTGAATAGCGAACTAAAAATTCGATTTTTATCTATTGAACTTCGAACTAAAAATTCGATTTTTATATATTGAATAGTGAAATAAAAATTCGACTTTTATATAGTGAATAACGAAGTAAAAATTCGATTTTTATATATGTAGTGGCTACGGGCGACGAAGCTGACGAAGATTCGAAAAAGAAGTGTCGTGGAGCTAGGATAGCTATAGGTGAGAATTTCTCACCTTTCAATTTATTTTTCTAGTTATATATATATATACTAGGATGCAGACGGTGCTTAGTAGCACCCGACACAATCGTCCACAGACCATGGACTTGTTTGTTTGACTGTTTGGTGATTGATTGCGATATTGGTTTGAATGTGGTTTGTGGTGTGAAAAATCGAATCGATAAATTGGTTAGGATTAGACGTGCGCCGTTATAAGGCGAAGGAGTAAGGCTAGGTTAGACCCTTACTCCAAATTTTGTGGTTTGCATAATGAAATTGATTTGATTGAGGAGTGAATGGCGTGGGCCTTCACTAGACCGGGGATAAGGCTAGGCCTCGTCCCGTTTCTAGTATCGTGCCGTTATGCCGCCGAAATTTTCGAAAATATGTTAGAAAATAAAAATATCATTTTATTGTGTAAATGAATTGAATAGAAATTCATAGGTTGAAATAAAATGTTTTATCGTTAAA
The DNA here is from genome assembly GCA_030737875.1 of Allium sativum. Taxonomy (NCBI): domain Eukaryota; kingdom Viridiplantae; phylum Streptophyta; class Magnoliopsida; order Asparagales; family Amaryllidaceae; genus Allium; species Allium sativum. Next base: position 969,500,215 of record CM060915.1, on the reverse strand, counting down.
AATATAATTTTTAACGTGAAGTGAATAAAATATTCATTTATAAACCGGACGGTTTGTTTATGCACACCTATTTGAATGACATTGATTGGGACGATAAATTTTACACATCGCCCAACTGCACAAATAAAATATGCGTTTGATTGTTTGAAACCCCACATGGGTGTTGGGATGAAATTTGAAGTTCACTCATCCTGATTGATTAAATGTGTCGATCGATTGATTGACAGGTTGTTATAAGCGTTGAATATCTATATTTGATGCTTATACAGTGTAGTGCACTTTGGTTGATGGTTGATTATCTTTCAATGCTATTATATACATGTGTTGTATGAAAATCCATATAATTAACTTTATATGGTAATTGATCGGGCCTCATTCCAGTTTTAAAATAGAAATATTTGAAATAGAAATATTCGAAATGGAATATTTGAAAATATCAATATATGAAGCCGTGTTGATTAGATTGACGCCATTTTGACGTGAACGATATTTATATCGATTTTATTCATTTTAAAATGAATATTAAAAAGTAATTTTGAAATCGAATATTTCGAAATGAAGTGAATTGAAAACAATTTTGAAATGAAGTGAATTGAAAACGAACTCAAAGTGAATTGAAAACGATTTCGAAATAAAGTGAATTGAAAACGAATTCAAAGTGAATTGAAAACGAATTCAAAGTGAATTGAAAACGACTTCGAAATGAATTGAATTGAAAACAATTTCGAAATAAAGTGAATTGAAAACGAATTCAAAGTGAATTGAAAACGAACTCAAAGTGAATTGAAAACGATTTCGAAATGAATTGAATTGAAAACGAATTCGAATTGAATTGAAAGCGAATTGAATTGAATTCAAATTGAATTCAAATTGAATTGAAATTTGAATTGAATAGAAATGAACTTTGAAACGAATTTATAAAGAAGAATTCAATTTTGCTTTGAATTGAAATGGAAGTTGAAATTGTTTTTGAAACGAATTTAAAACTATTTATATAATTCGTTTTAAATAGGAATCGACGAAGTATATATTATATATATATTATATATATAATATAATGGCCTGAATAGAACGTGCCGCGCCGCGGCAGTTCGTGAATTTCGACCATTTATTTAAAACGGACATTACGGGAGATCTGACCGTCGGATTCTCCTAAAACCGGAACCGTTGGGTTCGTATCGAAAAGAGCTTTCTAACGAATATTAGAAATTAGAAATCTAATGGTTGGATTTGGAATTATGTCCAAATCAAATTTGAAAAAGGTCGCTATAAGTGCAGTTCGATGGCCATTGATGGAAATCGACTGTACGGGCCTTGATAAAATTATTAAAAATAGTGATAATTTGTGTAAAATCATAAGAAATGATTTAGAAAGAATTGAGATGAAAAACTCCATATTTGAAAAGATAAAAATAGATTTTTATCGAAATGAACTAGTTTTGAACTAGAATTATAATTCTATTTATTTTTAAATAAATAAATTGAATTCGAAAAGGGTTTTGAAAATAACCAAAATTTCCAATGATTGCATTGGAGTGGATTTGAATCGAAATTGTCTTCGGAATATTTCGATGTTGGAATTCGTGATTATACAGGTGTTGTTATGGAAATTTGAAAGATATATATTTATATCGTTATTTCCAATACGACATTTGTTGATCGTAGAATTTGATATTGAATATAGGCCGATATATTTTCTATTCAGAGCCTTGTATTGAATATCAAATGTGATTTGGGTTTGTCGTGAATGGTGGCTTCACTAACACTGTTCTTGAACCCAGTTGAGAAAAGATTAAATCTTTTTATTTAGATTTAATGAAGTGTACCAATTAAATAATGTTTAATTGGAATTGAATTGATATTGATTTTTGGGTTTATCGTGGACAGTGTTTTAAATAACACTCGTTCTTTAACCCGATAATTAATGAATGTGATTTTGGGTTTATCGTGAACCGTGTTTTAAATGACACAGATTCTTTAACCCAGTTAACGATTAAAACTAAGTGGAGTTTTAATGAATCTTTAATTAGATTGAAAAAAATCGAAATGGAGTATCACCAGTTTTGCTCCAGGCGTTAGTTAAATCTTTAATTAGATTTGAACGTGAAATGGTAATTGAATTTACCGATAACTCCGTGGTGTTAGATATGAAGTATTACCAGTTTTACTTCATGGGATGAATAGGTTGGGATTGGGAAATTAAAACCAATGATTACTTCGGTAAGGTTCGCTAATTCCGACTAGTTTTGAATTGATATTCAAAAGATAGATTAAAGAATAAATTCAGGAATTTATCTTGGATAAAATTAATGGGAACCTTTCCCTATGAATGTGAAATTTAGAAACTAACTGTCGGTTAGCTAAGCAGAGTGGTTTTCTGGATATTGATCTGATGTTGGTTTCGGCCTTCGGGGTTAATATTTGGGGAATTATTCTCTTGATTAATTTACGGTTAGTGACTAATGAATTGGAATGAGGCGTATGTTGTGTTTGTGTAACACTTATTTAAAATATACGCGAGTTATTCGGAAAGACCGGGTTAATCCCATTCTGAATAACTGATACGACGATAAGTCGAAGACGAAGACGATGGTCGAAGACCGGAGGTTTTCACGTCGTTTGGGTGATAACTGATGATCTTGATTGGGCTGTACACCCAAGAAGATGGAAACAGTTGGTGATCGTCCAGACGTACTTGGAGATCGATGGATATGCGGGGTACTAGGTGCCTCCGGTTTCGTTCAGACCCAGAACGGACTTGTAAATGGACTGTGTGTCTGACATTGGATTTTAGTCTGTGCGGTTGATTTCTATTAAATATATATCTGTTTGGCGGCGGAGAATTTATTCTCTTGCTTAACGCCCTTCTCTGAGACGTACGAGCTCAGGGGTTATATATTGATGGATATCAAACGCATGGAGTGAATTGCCTGTGTGGCATGCCTAAGTGGCAATGGATCGAGGCTTCTGTTGAAAAGAAAAGTCTTGTGGTGATGATCAAAGCACGGCCTTTGTGGCGTAGCTTTGTGTAACGTTTACCTCGCGTGTTTCACACCCGGTATGAACCAAAAACGGGAGACGGACCTCAGGGAGGGCATGCGTTTCTTTCTAGTTAGAAGTGGCGTCAGTGGTTTTACACGCCCTGACGAGTTTGACTTATGTGGTTGTTGCTGTTGCGAGGCGCCTCGGATTGATCGGTCGTTCTCGAACCGATGGAGTCATTTAGTTGGCTCATTTACGCCCCAAAGGGCGGGGAAACGTAGTGTTCAGGCATTTTAATCCACATCGTTGGACCGGCCCTGTCGCTCCAAGGCTTGACTGAGTACTTGCCTGTGGCTCGGGCTAGAGAGTCACGAATCGGTTGAGGACTATCTTTTGCCTCGGTTCATAGATGGAAATCCAATTTCCAAATACGTGACATTTGCGGTTTTATTTGTAAACCTATATATGGCGACATGATATATGGTACCCATGCCGCCTATGATTGATACTTATGATTTGAAGTTGTTTTATACACTATGCACTTATAATAGTATCAAACGAATTGTTTTAACCGTATCAAGCATTCTTTGGCTGTTATAAGGGAAAACCCTATCCTCGGCTGCGTTGCATTGTGTGATGGGACCTGGGTCTTATAACAGCTTCATTTTTCTTTATTTAGCATTGCGCTGTTTGTTTTATGCACTGGTATTCTTGGGAGGAAACCCGTTCCGTGTTATACGGCGTGGTCCCTTGATTTACCTAATGATTGAAAATAAAGATTAATAACTGTTTTAGTTCTCACACCAGTCCCATGACTGACCTGGAGTTTATTGTTTTAACCTAAACTCTGGGTGCCCCTATTTTCGACACGGGCAGCTAGTAGTTTTGGTTTTGCAGATTTATATTCACAGGATCCTGGTTTACAGCTGGAATGATATCCGGAAAGCTTTGTATCCGTATATCTACTTCTAGTTGTGTATTGTATTATTTTTCCGCTGCTATGTATTTAAATGTAATTTAAATCTCTGATATTTCTGTGTAATATTCATTTATACTCTGTATATTCTTGTAATCTGATGCATTGTTGTTATATACAATGAAATGTTCTTCTGTATGCGTTCTGATTTGTCGTGTTCTCAACGATAGGGCGTTTCGAACGGCCTGGATCGGTTTAGCGACTGGTTCGGACCGAGCGAAATTCCTTGCCGTCACAGAACCGACCGGCTTAACTAGTGGCTACAAACAATAGGACCCAATGTGAGTAGTTGGTCACATCGCACTTGAAACCCGAGGTTAGACTAAGTTGTGGTGTAAAGCTACCCGGACCCGCCCGGCTAACTAGTAACCACAGCAAAGTCTAATGTGAGATGTTGGGGTGCATTAAGTTAATTAATGCCACATGGTAGGGTTAAGTCATGGACCACTTGAATACTTAACCAATTAAACACGATGGGTTGGTAGGGTTAAGTCATGGACTACTTGAATACTTAACCAATTAAACACGATGTATTGATAGGGTTAAGTCATGAACTGCTTGGATACACTTGACTAACTCAATACGTTGGTTAGGATAGGGTTAACCACACTTAACCCGCTTGAAATCCTAGTTACGTGGTCATTTTCAGCAGTGACCCACTTGGGAGTATCTGGATACCCTGGACTAGGCCAGGGTGGGGCACGATTACTGGACTGATTATAAGAGACCAAAAGAGACGGCTGAATAGTGCCCCGATTGTTCAGGCGGACCATGGTCGTGCACATTAATTCCGGAGTTGAACATAGGCACCGGTAGGATTAGACTGTGCGTGCTTGAATTGTGTCTGTGGTTTACACCTTAGGGCTGGATACACCCTAGGGTGGACCTTGCACAGTTAACTACATTCCATGATTAGGCCGTATGACACCGATACACGACAAGTTAGGCTTATAGGGAGCCGATCGACTAGACCGAGTAGTTGGACCTTGATTTAGGTCATCTCATGATGTTGGGCCAACTTGGGCCAAGGGATCATTTCTTGTTTATTCTTGACATGAATTGGATTACTAGTACTATTGGTGCAAAAACTTAACCTTGTATATGCGATGCCACACTTGATCTAGCTTGTTAACTTTTCACCATGCCAGTTATCATCCTATGTTTCATCTCTGTTTTACATGTCCGGTTAACTTTATTAGTTTTTATACTAATAGTAGGTAGGACTTACCAGTCTTTTTGACTGACCCGTTTTCTTTCGCCTCTTTTCTTCCGTCCCCCCCCCCCCAGGTTCTCAGGGTGGGAACACTAGCACCTAGCTTGGATCTTTAGCTTGCTTACTGGATAGCTCATGTACGATTTGGACTTGAGCTCGCTATGGTTTACCACGTCTACTTTGGGGATAGTTTACTTTATGTTATTTCCAGTTTTCAGTTTATGTTTCTAGACTTGTAGTAGTTGGAAAACAATGACTAAGTACTTTTGATGTAAGTTGACTATGGTTTTGAAATAGTAGTTTTATCCGCTGCTTTACTTACTCTGTTTTACTTATATGTTCTGTCTTGTGATATCTTTATGCATGTTTACCTTGTCCAACACCCCTCCAAAGCCAGTGTACTTGCAAGAGTGACCCTGGCGGAGGTGGGGTGTTACATTTTGGTATCAGAGCATAAGGTTTACAAGATTTGAGCAAAAGGTTTTTTAAAAAAAAAACTTACCTTTTGAAAAACTATTTTCAAAACCAATTAAGTATTTTCCAAGAAAAGTCTAGTTTATTTTAAAAGGTTATTCCCCAAAATCCATTAGCACCATCCTTTGTTTCCTCGTCCTGAATCTATCTTTTTCTTCGTTTCAGTATGGCCGATAATTTTGCCATTCTGGCGGGCGTACCAGTACCTATTTGGTTTAAAAGGTACATGGAGGCAAGGGCGAATGAAGCCGGCCCCGCGAACATTCCTTCTCCTTCCCCCGTGGCTAACATTCCTCCTCCTCTCGTAGCTGGGGTTCCTCCTCCTCCTCCTCAGCATCCACAAGCAGATTTCACGAAGATTTGCAAGGACTTTAAGACGATGGGTGGCAAGAATTTTGTTGGGACGGAGACTTTTGTTGAGGCAAGAAACTGGTTAAAAGAAACTGAAGACCTCTTTGCCATCTTTGATGTGGAAGACCGTAGAAAAGTTCTGTTGGCAGTATGGCTATTGAAAGAGGAAGCTGCATATTGGTGGGTAGTCACCACCACTACTAGGCCAATTCAGAATTGGGATGAATTTAGGAGAAGGTTTGGACTGAGGTTTCTATCATCGACAGAAGAGAACCTTCAAATGGAGAGGTTCCTATCTCTAAAGCAAAGGGACATGATAGTTAGGGAATACGTGGATACGTTTAATCAACTTGCTCGGTTCGGTCAAGACTTGGTTAACACAGCTCAGAAGAAGGCCCTACACTTTGCTCTAGGATTGAATGAGCCATTGCGCGGTTTGGCCATGTCCCATATACCCATGGGGGCGACCTTCGAGAGTTTGGTGAATATGGCCCTTCTTCAAGAGGAAGATAAGAGTGGCAAGAAGGAGGTCAAGGCAAATGAGTCTCAAGGCAAGAAGGAAGATTCCGAGAAAGGAGACAAGAACAACAAGAAGGGAAACAAGGGCAACAACAACAACAAGGCAAGATAGACAAGGAAGTGCAACTACTGTGGGATCATTGGGCACATAGCCAAAGACTGTAAGAAGAAGAAGAGGAAGCTGTGCGTATGCTTTCATTGTGGAGAGTCTGGACACTATAGTAAGGATTGCCCGAAAAAGCGAGGAAAAGGGAAAAGGCAAACTAAGCGAGCAGGACCTTTGGAGGGCAGTTGAAGGCTCTCCTTGCTCTTCCAGCTTTTGATCGAGGTAGTGTTTCTATAGAAAGTCATGTTTACATTTCTGATTTCCCTGTTCGTACCTTATTTGATTCTGGCGCATCGTATAGTTTTATTTCTGATCTTGTTGAAAGTTTGCACCTAAGTACTAGTCTAGTTGAAAATTCCGTTAGTATTTCAAATCCGATTGGGGGTTCCGCCCATCTATCTGTGATTTGTATGGATTTGAAAATCTCTATCTTGAGCGTAGAATTCATGTGTAATGCTTATGTTCTCGGGTTTATAGGATACGGGTTGATTTTGGGCCTGGATTAGTTGTCCAGTTATGGAGCCATTCTTGACTGTGAGCATAGGGTAGTGAGGCTCATGACTCGCCTCGGTAATACCCTAGAAATTTCTGGTAACCCTATGGATCCCGTCATGTCATGTTATCTTGAATCTCTTGACTCGTCCATCGATGATCTGCAATATGTGAGAGTGGTCCGAGAATATACTGGTGTCTTTGAAGAGGTTAAGAGGTTACCCCCTAAATGCGAGATAGACTTCCGTATTCATCTTGTTGATAATGCCAAGCCAGTTTCATTTCCTGTTAGGCACATGGCCCCGCGAGAAAGAAGAGAACTTAGCAAGCAAATCAAGGAGTTGCTTGAGAAAAATTTCATTAGGCGAAGCATTTCAGAATGGGGTGCTCCGGTGGTGTTCGCCACTAATGCGGATAGTCCATTTCGCTTAAGCATGGGTTATAGAGATCACCCTAGTAAGTACCTTTGGCAACGTAGATTGGCATTTGTTTTCAAGAGATAGTTCTTCTGCGTGGAATACCGTATAGGATGTAAACGAGATCCAGGATTCACTAACGAATTTTGGAAAGCTTGCATGAAACCATGAGCACGCAGTTATGTTTAAGCCAAGTATTCTAGGGAAAGAATAAGTGGAAATGGAATGAGAGGCAACGGTGAAATAAGTTCTAACTCGTGTTTTGGAAATAAGAATTAAGAAGTTACGGAATTGTGAAGTTAAAAGACGGTCAAGGCACGATAGGATTAAGCTCAAGAAAATGGGACTTAGAAGATTGAAGACCAGATACGCGCATCATATCTCTTTTTAAGAATATATCCTTGATCCCTATTATTCTGTAGAACTTACTTGCATGCGATCTCTTAAGTATGTCCTCTCGATCCTATTCTCAATCTTAGTTCTGTCGCAAACCCCATAAGGAGTATGACTCGCCTGTTTGTGATACATAGTTGGGGTGAAGATGTCCGTCAAGTTGACCAAACTATTTGGGCTTTATGGGATATGGGTCATAGTGGATAGACTCATGAAGAGCGCCCATTTTATTCCGGTGAAGAGCAAGAGGACCGCATCATGGCTAGCATCTGTTTATCTTTGAGAGATAGTGCGATTTCATGGAGTTCCTTCTAGCATAGTTAGCGATCGTGACCCAATCTTCACTAGCCAGTTCTGGATTAGTTTGCAAGAAGCGATGGGAACGCGATTGAATCTAAGTACAGCCTATCACCCACAGACGGATGGCCAGACCGAAAGGGTGAATAGGGTACTAGAAGATCTGTTGAGGCTATGCATTCTTGACTTTGGTGGTACTTGGGAAGATCATCTTCCTCTAGTAGAATTTGCTTATAATAACAACTACCAAGCAAGCATAGGGATCGCACCATTCGAAGCTTTATATGGGAGGCCGTGCAAGTCACCAACGTGTTGGTGGGAGATGACAGATAAGCTTATACTTGGACCCGACATGATAAGGGACACATCCGAGAAGGTTGAGTTGGTTCGAAGGTGGATGAAAACGGCCCCAGACAGACAGAAATCCTATGCAGACAAGCGAAGGACAGACTTAGAGTTTGAAGTTGGAGATATGGTCTTTGTGAAGGTTTCTCCTTTGCGAAATATGGTTCGTCTTGGAGCAGTTGGGAAGCTGGCACCAAGGTTCGTAGGACCCTTCCCTATTATAGAAAGAGTTGGGAAGATGGCTTATAATGTGGAATTGCCCGAGAAGCTGGCCGGAGTGCACAATGTTTTTCATGTCTCGCATCTCCGAAAATGCCTACATGAGTTAGCCGAGGTAGTTGAGCCTAGCATTCTTGAAGACATGGAGGTAGAGAAAGAGGCAACCCTGAGGCGAGCTCCGATTCGTATCTTGGGAACGGAGATCAAGAAGCGGAGGAATCGAGAAGTCAAGTTAGTCAAGATTCAGTGGAATGAAGCCGAAGAAGACGCAACTTGGGAAAACCAAGGAGAAGATGCGTAGGCTTTATCCTTTTCTTTTCGAGGGTACTTTCTCAATCTCTTTTCCTAGTCAGCATACCTTTCTTTTGCTATCCACGTTTATCTTGTTATTTCGATAATCTTGAGAACCTTAGGTAGGACCCCTTTGGATGAAACATGTATTTGAAACATGTTATGCTTGATGGCTGCAAGTGGTTGCAAGTGTTTGCAAGTGGATACTCGTGGATGCATGATACACCTTAGGCACTAAGATCGGCTCACACACTTTCATATTGCATATGCATGAGTGCTTATACTTATTCATGGTTGAAACTTGTTATGCTACCACGTGGAGGTTACATATGGATGAATGTTATGTGCATTCATGTAGAGATTATGAATTATGTTAAGAATTTGCATACATATGGACTCATTTCACTAACATACTTTGCATTAAGGAGGTTTACTGAATCAGTAACCGCCTGATTTTCGCATTAGATAAGTACATATACGCACACATTTGCATATGTTCATACAACATTTAGAATCCTTTAAGGACAATGACTGCTCGTGGATGATGTTTTGAGTAGATGGATGATGGATGGTAGGATACGTTCTTCCTAACTTGAAGATTTCGGGGACGAAATCCTTTAAGGTGGGGAGAATGTAACAACCCGTATTTTTAAACAACACGTTATAAATTAAAACAGGGCAGAATTAAATGTTAAATCTGAATCGGGGGAAACGGCCTGTGCCATTGCGTTCGTCTCGGAAAAATACGCGAAATAGAGTCTGAGATTTCGAAAAACGGAGCCCGTATGACCAAGTTATGGCCCGTCAAAGTTCACAGAAAATTTCAAGTTCAAAAACAGTTCAAATTTAAATTCGGAATTCAAATTCAGCCAAAACAGACTGGGCGGGAAAATTCCCGCCCAGACAGGTCGACAGGGGGGTCGACACTAGGGTCGACCTCCCCCCCCCCCCCAACTAGGTCGACACTAGAGTCGACCTGGGGGTCAACCTCCCTGGTCGGCCAGGTCGGCCTGGTGCACTTATTTTGGCTGTTTGGACCTGTTTCGTTGGCTAGTGACGTGATTTGATGGCTCCGATTTGATTTAGGGTTAATCCTATGGCTAAAACTAATCCTAAACTCTATAAAAAGACCCCTAAGCCTACCCTAAACTCACACAAACTAATCCTACAACTAAGTGCTGCCAAAATGCTCTCTAATCATGGCCTCCACCTTCTTCATGAGAGCATGAGTGTTCCAAATCAAATCTAAGTCCAAGAAGCTATCTTTCTTAGTTCAAAGAGCCATCTTTCTTTGTCATAGAAGCTATTTTACTTATTTCTCAAGGCTTAGAGTGGAGCATATTATTTTCTTTGCGGATTTGCTAGTGTGGCTTCGTCTCAATCTTGTTTTATTTTATAGTCTTCATAGCATTGTAAGCCTTATTCTACTCTTAGATTTAAACTATGAACTTAATATGACATGTAGCAAGTTGAAATGAGACTTTTGTGTTATGCTTGCCTTGGATTTCATGCATAGATTCATTCATGACCCTTGTGAACTATGTTTGTGGACCTAATGCTTACCTATCATGAATCTAGCACCATTCATGTTGACTTTTGGGTGGAAAGCTATGAGCTTTATGTGGTGATTGTGCATAAATGCAACATAGAACCCCCATGACCTTGGTATTAACTTGCCATGATGGACCTATATGCTAATCACAAGTTTATCACCCTATTTTGCCATACATGTGTAGATTTGAATTGGACCTAAGTGCAATATTTGCCTTGAACCTATCATTGTATGCATAGATCTATTCATGCCTCTCTTGATTTATGATTGTGGACCTATCATGAACCTAGTACCATTCATGTTGACCATTAGGAAAAATGCTATGAAATGGATTATGGCTCATGCATGTTAACAAACCCTAACTCCTCATGTTCCTTAACATGCATATGATGATATTGAACCTATTTGCTATGCACAAGTTAGGATTGTCACCTTATGTCAACTATTACCATGTTACCACCCTATTTGCTAATTATGCTATTATGCATGCTTAAGGCCAAAGCACCCTTATGCTATTATGCATGCTTGTGGCCAAATCACCCTTATGCTATTATGCATGCTTGAGGCCAAAGCACCCTTATGCTATTTGATATGTTTGAGGCCAAGTCACCTTTTATGCTATCGTACATGTTGAGGCCATATGCTAGTATGTTGAACCCTTTTGCCGCAAATATCACCACGTTTAACTTGTGATAGACCTTGCCATCTTATGCCCACCTTGACATATTCTTATGTTCCCCTTTTGATCTATTTGCGTTGATGCGAACTTACGTGCGATGGGGTTACGTTATGGGTAAACTTAAATGACATGAAACATGACTTGAAAATATGACATGTGATTATGTTTGAAACATGAGCGTGGACATGACATGTAGAAAACATGAAAGTGGCCAACTCGAGGTTGGGTTGAGTTTGTAGCATAAATCTACCCGGAACCGACCGGCTTAACTAGTGGCTACAGACAATAGGACCCAATGTGAGTAGTTGGTCACATCGCACTTGAAACCCGAGGTTAGACTAGGTTGTGGTGTAAAGCTACCCGGACCCGCCCGGCTTAACTAGTAACCACAACAAAGTCTAATGTGAGAGGTTGGGGTGCATTAAGTTAATTAATGCCACATGGTAGGGTTAAGTCATGGACCACTTGAATACTTAACCAATTAAACACGATGGGTTGGTAGGGTTAAGTCATGGACTACTTGAATACTTAACTAATTAAACATGATGTATTGATAGGGTTAAGTCATGAACTGCTTGGATACACTTGACCAACTCAATACATGGTTAGGATAGGGTTAACCACACTTAACCCGCTTGAAATCCTAGTTACATGGTCCTTTTCAGCAGTAACCCACTTGGGAGTATCTGGATACCCTGGACTAGGCCAGGGTGGGGCACGATTACTGGACTGATTGTAAGAGACCAAAAGAGACGGCTGAATAGTGCACCGGTTGTTCAGGCGGACCATGGTCATGCACATTAAGTCCGGAGTTGAACATGGGCACCGGTAAGTTTGGACTGTGCGTGCTTGAATTGTGTGTGTGGTTTACACCTTAGGGCTGGATACACCCTAGGGTGGACCTTGCACAGTTAACTACATTCCATGATTAGGCCGTATGACACCGATACACGACGAGTTAGGCTTTAGGGGGCCGATCAACTAGACCGAGTAGTTGGACCTTGATTTAGGTCATCTCATGATGTTGGGCCAACTTGGGCCAAGGGATCATTTCTTGTTTATACTTGACATGGATTGGATTACTAGTACTATTGGTGCAAAAACTTAACCTTGTATATGCGATGCCACACTTGATCTAGCTTGTTAACCTTTCACCATGCCAGTTATCATCCTATGTTTCATCTCTGTTTTACATGTCCAGTTAACTTTATTAGTTTTTATACTAATAGTAGGTAGGACTTACCAGTCTTTTTGACTGACCCGTTTTCTTTCGCCTCTTTTCTTCCATTTCCCCACCCCCAGGTTCTCTGGGTGGGAACACTAGCACCTAGCTTGGATCTTTAGCTTGCTTACTGGATAGCTCATGTACGGTTTGGACTTGAGCTCGCTATGGCTTTACTACGTCTACTTTGGGGATAGTTTACTTTATGTTATTTCCAGTTTTCAGTTTATGTTTCTAGACTTGTAGTAGTTGGAAAACAATGACTAAGTACTTTTGATGTAAGTTGACTATGGTTTTGAAATAGTAGTTTTATCCGCTGCTTTACTTACTCTGTTTTACTTATATGTTCTGTCTTGTGATATCTTTATGCATGTTTACCTTGTCCAACACCCCTCCAAAGCCAGTGTACTTGCAAGAGTGACCCTGGCGGAGGTGGGGTGTTACACTAGTTATCGTGTTTGATTGTCAAGTTCTTCTTTCTCTTTCAAGGTCATTCTTCGAATAGCGTGAACTACCGGCCTTGCATTGGGAATCAAAGCGATCTTGAAATCAATTTCCCTCTGCGGAGGTAAGCGAACAACTTCCTCGAACACATCCGCATAGTTTTTGACAACAGGAATATCTTTCACTAGGTCGGGAATATTCTCTGTGATTTCAGGGACATTTTCTATTTGGGCTGGAGAAACATCGAGAGCTGCCCAGAAGTCTTTTCTATTAGCATTCTGACCTTCGCAGGGAATGGTTATATAATCACCTGATTTAATCTTCGCCTTTACGACTCTGTCGGCGCATTTAACTTCAGCTTCATATTGTGTCAACCAGTCTAACCCCAAGATAAGATCAAACTCTTTAAAATTCATGACGACCGCGATGGTAGGAAACCGATAACGAGAAAAAGAAACCGGCACTCCACAAACCCAACTGAGATCAATGGAACCCCCAACCGGATTCTGGACAGTCATTGGTTCCTTGAGCTTTTTCAAATTCAAATCCAGTTTCTTAGCTGCATCCTTTGCAATGAAGCTTCGTGAAGCGCCGGTGTCAAACAGTACTTTAACTGGAATATCTTTGTCAGTTAGCGTGCCTTCTAAAACATCTGGCCTTTCTTGAGCAGACGAAGATGCAGGCACTTCTGCCACTTCATTTACATGTACTGTTTCAGGTTTTCTGAATAGCGGGCAGGCCTTTAAAAGATGACCCGTCTGATGACATCCACCACATTTTCTATTCTCTTGAAATCTCTCCTTGGATTTAGATCTACTCTTTATACGCTTTTTCGAGGGTTTGCAATTCCCCTGAAAATGCCCTGGCTTATGGAAGTTATTGCATATGGCAGTCGTTGCTGGTTCTTTTTCCGATCTGGCCCTTTTCTGATTTACTTTGGGCTTCCTACTCACCTCAGACACCGTACTAGTCTTAGCACGATCAGTTTCAGACTCTTCTTTGTCACTAGAACAGACTTCTTCTTCGTCGCGCAACATTCCTTTCTTATGGAGATCTTCATACTGATAAGCCATGTATATCATTTCTGAAAAAGGAAGCTTCACATTCCTCATTACACTATTCTGATATCTCCTTTGCTGGCCATGAATAAATCTCAGATTCTTCCACTTTGGATCTTGAATCAGATGAGGAGCAAAGTGAGCAAGTTCGTTGAATTTCTTATGATATTCTGGGATGGTCATATCACCTTGTATCAGATAAGAAAATTCATCACATAATCGCTCCGTCGCTTCAGGAGGAGTAAATCTTTCTAGGAAAATCTCTTTGAATCTGTTCCAGGTGATATCACCTTCTGGATTATCTTTGATGATTGTTTCCCACCAGATCAAAGCTTCTTCTTTGAGCGCCCAAGAGGCTACTAATCTTTTCTGATCATGTAACGAACACGGATTTCGCCCGACCCCAATCGATCGCAAGATGGATTAAAACCGTTCAAAACCCGCGTACGTTAACTTTGGGCATACAACACATCAGAACAACAACACAGACTTTTATAACATCAATAACAAATGTTACATCAGAGTACATAATATATCAGAGTACATCAATAAATAATACAGTGGAAGATACATTTACAATAAATTAAATACATTGCAGCGGAACTAATCTCAGCGGAAGGCCATCAATATTTTGGACTCAGCTTCAGACTTCAATCCAGGATCCTGCTTAACTATATCTGCAAAAAGTTACTCGACTGCCCGTGTGGAAAGAGGGCACCCGAGTTTGCAAAGTGAAACAAACAACAGGTCAGTCGTGGGACTGGTGTGAGAATTCTATACTTAACTTATCTAATAAGTAGGCTAATCACATGACCACGCCACTAACGCGGAACGGGTTTACTCCATTGGATTGCCAGTGCATAAATAAAGTAAATCGTCAAGTATCGCAATGCTTTTTAGAAAAATGAAACCATTATAAGACCCAGGTCCCATCACACAATGCAACGCACACCAGAGGATAGGGTTTTACCTTATAATGGTCAAAAGATGCTTGACACGTAAAACGATATTATTATTAATGTGTATATATATATTTTAAAACATTTAAATATAATATCAATCCTATACAACATAGTACCCCATCCTACTATGTCGCCATATATAAGTTTACAATCAAAACCGCAAGGGCGTATTGGGAATTGGGTTTCCATAATGAGATCGAGGCTAGGGATCGTCCTCTTCCGATTCGAGACACTCTAGCAAATGCCTCAGGATCCCCCGCAGTGAACCCTTGGAACGGTAGGGCCGGTCCCCACCTAACGGTAGTGGATTGGCAATTCCTGAACATACATTTCCCGGCCCCTTTGGACCTATAATGTGACCACTTCCGGCCTATAAAAACGAGGTACCTCAATCCAAAATCCACATAGTAAAATGTCGGGCCGTGTTAAAGCCCAAACACCACTGTAGCTAGAAAGAAACGTATGCACTCCCTACGGTCCATATCCCGTTTTTGACTCATACCGGTGTGTGAGGCTCGCGAAGTCACGTTATACACAAAGCTACGCCTAAACAGGCTATGCTTTGATCATCAACCACAAGGCTTGTTTTCAACAAAGCCTTGATCATTTGCATCTTAGCATGTCACATTGTCAGACCCTACCATATTATTGATCATCAACCAATATATATATATATATATAACCTCTAAGCTCATACGTCTTAGAGAAGGGTGATAAGTAAAGAATAAATTCTTCACCACCAAACGGAAATATATAATTAGTAGCATTCAACAAATATAGTAGAAAGAAATACAATGTCAGACACGCAATCCATTCACAAGTCCGCTCTGGGTCTGAGCGAAACAACATGTCCGTCGATCTCCAAATACATTTGGACGATCATTACCAAATACCTTGCCTTGGGATGTACAGTCGCAATTCAAGATACCAGTCATCATCATCCCAACGATGTGAAAACTTTCGGTCTTCTATCACCGTCTTCATCTTCGACTCTTGATCGTCGTGATGATTATTCAGAATGGGTTAAACCCGGTCTTTCTGAATAACTCGCGTATTTTGTGATTAAAAAGCAAATATTGGAAAATCACACATTTCGTCACATTCCAACTCAGAATATTCTTTTAATAAGATATTCGATTTAAAAGATTCTCATTAATTTTATCAAAGATAAACATTTAAAATAAAATCTATAAATCAATTTCCAAAATATGGAATTCCTTAGAAATCAAATCAATACATAATCGATATAAATTTCTGTATCAGACTAATAATATAAATTGAATAACGGCAAAGCCTCTTAAATTCCATATATAATATCGGTCTTCTTTTACAGAAGCCCATTCCGATTATTACCAATCGAATTTCCACTTAATTCCTATTATATATATTAAATTGGAAAAAAAAACTTGATTTTAGAAAATGCCTTTTTAAAATCTATAAAATAGATTCATAAGTTCCAAATAATAATTTCAATGTAAATTGGATTAAAGGACAAATGTCGTTAAAAACATCGTCCACGATAAATCCACTTCACATCTCAATTGATTTCATATCACAAAATATAATTGCAAATGATAGTAATCTTTTAAAAACATATTTTAAAATAATCATAAAAATATTCTTTATACAAAAGACTCTAAATGAGAAGTATTCTTTATTTTACAAATCTTTATCTATTACAAATATTCTTTGTTTTAACATAAAGTTGATTAAAAATATATTATGAAAATATATGCACTTTGTATAAGAAGGATTTCTAATGTAAAAATAGTCTTATTTAAAAGAACACTCGAATCGAAATGCGACTCAAACATTTACCATATAATTTGGATTATATGGAATTCACAAATATCATGACAATAACAGTATAATCATCAAGTCATCCATTACATCCAAAGTGTAATTTCCACTGTGTAAGCGTTAAAATTAAATAATAACGCTCATCGCAGCCTGTCGATCTAACGATCAACAAACAATTAAATATTGGGATTAGTGTATATAAATTTTCATCCCAACACCCGTGTGGGGTTTCAACCAACAAACAAATGATAAACTAATTTGTGCACTTGGGCGATGTGTGAAAATTATCGTCCCAATCACATACACAAGTCAGGTAACTTGTGAATGTAAGTGTAATACACAATACATATAATGATGACAAGAAAGTATCTCTATTGCAATGAATGAACAAGCATAATAACTTTGTCTCTATTGACAATTTCTATTTTGCTAATTTAGACTCTAAATGTGACGGCCCGCCCCGCACCAACCAACATTTACTCCATAAGTGCGCTGTACACATGTCCAGTTAGCACGGAACGGGTCGTGAGAAGGAAAGGGAAGAAGGAAATGAACATACAAAGAACCTGTAGAATGTCTCACAGCGCATAGAACAAAATATAATAATAACATACTTGACATAAAACAGGAGAGACAGTGCATAAGCTGAAAATCAGAACTAAACATCATAGCAGCGGAAATCCAAAATACAGCTTATTACAACTTTCAAACTGTCTCAAAGCAAAAGTAAGATAAATGAGGCACACTACTAATGCCCAAGTAGCGACCACCAACGACACAGGGAGAATGTGTATATATACATATATCATACGTGGAAGCCTCCTGCCCGCCTCCGAATCAGCTACTCGCGCATCACCAGCTAACCTGTCTCTAGTCTGCTCGTGTGAGCACCCAGAGTAATAAGAGGAGACATAAAACTCTGGGTCAGACATAAAGCCTGGTATGAGCGATAAGAATCTAAAGTGAACAATAACAGGTAGACTAAACCATACCTGAACCTGGACCTGCAACCAAAGAGTTAGCACTACATACTGTACAACACTCTAAGGTATCATATCAAACAATATAAAGATACAGAGGTGGGGGAGGTGTGCATGTCATAGGGATGGCAACAATCAAACATAGCATCCATCCTCACATCTCTCACTCAGTGCGTAAAGCGTACGATATTCACCACTTCGATCACCCAACATACCTTGCTACGATCACTTTGCCCCATGAAGTCATAAATGGCTTCACTGCACTGATAACGTATCCACTAATCCTTCGCTATGTCCACTTTGCGCCATGGAGTCACAAGAACCCCACTGCACTGGCTCATAACCTTACCAATCCTTACTATGTCCACTTTGCCCCATGGAGTTATTCACCCCATCTGCGCTGGCTCATAGTCTTACTAATCCTTACTATGTCCACTTGCCCCATGGAGTTATTCACCCCATCTGCGCTGGCTCATAGTCTTACTACGCATCACCTTGCCCCCCAGGTCGTAATGACCCTACTGCACTGATAACGTAGTCTTGCTACCATCACCTTGCCCCTCAGGTCATAATGACCCTACTGCACTGATAAGTAGCCCATCATTCATTCTTAGTGGTGAATCGAAGTTATGAACGTCGACACTCCTTAGCACGCGTCCCGCAGCAAAGTCCAACCATGAAGTGAACTCCTTGGTTCCCAACTGGTTCCGGGATCCTGAGCTCTAACTTCCCCTATTGGACTACCTTTGCATCTCGGGTTATTGGTCAATACTGGGTCGGGTCGGGTTCCTCCTCAAGTTATCGGTTCGGGTCGGTGTCCTTCATCCGTTCGGGTCGGGTCTCCTTCTGGTGCGGTTCGGGTCGGATGCTTCTATTCGGGTCGGGTCGGGTGCTTCCCTTCGGGTCAGGTCGGGTGTCCCTTCTTGGTTCGCGTTTTCAATCCGTCTTCATGCTCCCTTCATATGCTCCTATCCGATCCGCTTCCGTGCTCCTGCTCTGATTCGTCTTCGTGCTTCCGATCCGATCCGTCCTTCTCGATCCGATCCGTTTTCCTCTATCCGATCCGATCCCAGTTCAGCTAGCGTGGCCTTGCTTTTTGCCACTTTTCCCAATTGTTGGGTTCCGATCTGATCAGATTCTTTGCTCAGTTCAACATATCCGATCCGAGCCCCCTTATCCGATCCGATCCGAACCCTGCACTGTTTTCTGAAACTATTCCAACAAGTGTTTACGCTATTCGACGACGTTTTCGACCATTCTAACTATTGGAATCAATCACAAAGCATTTCATACAGTCATAGCAACATGCATAATCAACCATAAACATCATTCACATCAATATCATAGGTTAAAATGGATCAAACATACCCAAAATCCCATATTTCCCCTTAAGCATGTTTAGGTGAAACTAATGATAGGATTAGCAAAACTTAACCAAATTAACCCAAATTCATATCAGAGGTCTAAAACATCATTTAGGAATTTATGAACATTTTTCCCGAATTTTATCATGCTTAAATTCGCTAATTAGCACTAATCACCCCTAATTAGCTACAATTAGTGTAAAACTATGCAAATCACTCGCCTTAGCCACAAAATAAACTAAGATCTGAAATAATTCTCTGATTTGATGTGAATCTTTATGCCAAACAGCAGCTCCTAAGTTGCTTTGGTGAAGATCTTCCTTGATTAGGGGTTGCTAAGCTAAATCCTTGACAAAAAGGTGATTTAGAGGTTGGAGGCCATTTTTAGGGATCCTTGGTGATAAGTGGAGGCTAGAAAACTGAAATGGAATGATTCTCCATCTCATTTCAGCCGTCCCATAACCCTAATCCCGAAATGGGTTATGGGCCTACTCACTAATCACCCGATTTGACCCGGTTAAGCAGTTTTTCACCCTCCAAACCTTGTTTCAGCCATATCTCCCAAACGGTAAGTCCGTTTGGCTATTATGACCACTCTACGGAAAGGTAAACCATCAAACGAATCTAATGGAAGTGGTTTCAGGTCAAAATTTCTTTCCAGTCAAAAGTTATGGCCAAAACAGTACCAACTAGGGGCAAAATGGTCATTTAAAAATCGCCAAAAATCATAAGCATGGGAAATGACTCTAATAGATGTTTCCCAAAGTTACATGACCATACGACTTCACACGGGAAAGAAATAAATATTCTACAATCCTATGATGTGTAGAATACGGGTCGTTACACTCTCCCCCTTAAGAAATTTCGCACCCGAAATTCCCTAATCCAAACACACACAAAGGTCCCGCATGCCTATCAATCATAAAACAACCATCAAACATGAAGAACAAGTAAAATAAGTCTATCCTAGCATGCGGAATAACTAAATCGCAAAGTAAATCTTACCAGGCAAAGAGTTCTGGATATGCCTTCCTAATGCTCTCCTCTATCTCCCAAGTACAATCGTTCTCGTCCTCGCCCCACTGAACCTTGACTAGTTTCACCGACTTCCTTCGAAGTTGCTTCGTATCGTGCCCCACAATACGAATCGGCTTGCGGTTCCCAACCGCCTCGGGTTCTACTTCGAAGTCCTCTAACTGATCAGGTGAAATAGTCAAATTTGAGTCGTGAACGAACTTCCTTAGTTGGGAAACATGAAATATTGTGAACTCCCGCCATTTTCTCTGGTAAGCCAACTCTATACGCCAAATTCCCGACTAGTTCAAGAACAGGGAATGGGCCAACAAATCTTGGTGCCAACTTGCCTCTCCTACCAAATCGTATCACGCTTTTCAACGGAGAAATCTTGACAAACACCAAGCCACCAACGGAGAATTTCAAGTCTCTTCTCCTCTTATCGGCATAGCTTTTCTGCCTATCTTGAGCAGCTTTCATTCGTTGCTGAATGATCTTGATCTTTTCGGAAGTTTCTCTCACTACATCTGGTCCAAGCACAAACTTCTCGCCAGTCTCTATCCAACATGATGGTGAATTGCACGGTCTTCCGTACAAAGCTTCATATGGAGCCATACCGATACTGGATTTGTAGCTATTATTATATGCAAACTCTACTAGATGCAAATGGTCATCCCATGATCCACCAAAATCCAATATACACGCTCTCAAGAGATCTTCCAATATACGATTCACCCTCTCCGTCTGACCGTCGGTCTGAGGATGATATGCGGTACTGAGATGTAATCCTGACCCTAGAGCCTCTTGTAAGCTTTTCCAAAACCCACTAGTGAACAACGGGTCTCGGTCACTCACAATGCTTTTGGGTACTCCATGAAATCTCACTACCCACTTCATATACAATTCTGCCAACTTGGCTGCCGTTCTGGTCGATTTGACTGGTATAAATCTTGCGCTCTTGGTCAATTGATCCACAATTACCCAAATGCTATCATATCCCGATCTAGTCCTTGGTAAACCATCGATGAAATCAATCGAGACTTGCTCGCATTTCCATTCGGGAATTTCTAATGGTTGCAACAACCCACTAGGCTTCTTTTGTTCAGCTTTAACTAGCTGGCAATTCATGCATTTGGATATAAACTTCCCAACGTCTCTTTTCATCCCTTCCCAGTAGTAAGTCTGTCTCATGTCTCGATACATCTTATTACCACCGGGATGTATAGTCAGTTTTGAGTGATGACATTCTCTAAGCACTTCATCTCTCAAACCATTCACGTTGGGCACAACTAGTCTTCCATTCTTTCGAAGCCATCCATCTCAATCAAGCCCATACACATTCATCTCCTCATCGATAACCATCTCTAACTTGGAGATGATTTCCAATAGGTTAGGATCGTCCCTCTGACTGGAACCAATCCACTCCATCAAAGTGGGTATGATCGTCAAACTAGCTAGCATAACTGGATCCAACTCGCACTTTGGTCTGAAATCAAACCCCGCGATATACTTCAGTTGCTTCCATTCAAGAAAGCATTGCCCCTAAGCTGGCATGTCTCCTACTCAAGGCAACGGCTACCGCATTACCTTTCTCAGGTGTATATGCGATACCAAAATCATACGAAGCCAAGAACTCTAACCATCTTTGTTGACGGAGATTCAGATCTTTCTGAGAGAAGAGATTCTTTAACGATTTATGATCGGTAAACAGCTCAATTCTTTCTCCCAAGAGATAGTGTCTCCACATCTTCAGCGCAAATACAATCGCTGCTAATTCCAAATCATGGGTAGGGTACTTCTTCTCATGCGGCTTTAGCTGTCGACTAGCATAAGCTACAACCCTACCTCCTTGCATCAATACCGCACCCAGTCCGGTACCACAAGCATCCGTGTATACCGTCATCTCTTCATTCCCTTTAGGAATGACTAACACTGGCGCACGCGTCAACTTCTCCTTTAGACTCTTGAAGGCATCCTCACACACTCCGTCCCAGACGAGGGACTGATTCTTCTTAGTCAACTGATTCAACGGTGCTGCTATCTTGGAGAAGTCCTGGATAAACTTACGATAATATCCAGCTAATCCCAAGAAACTTCATACATTTGTTGCATTCTTGGGTGTAGGCCAATCCTGTACCGTAGCCACCTTCGCAGGGTCCACGGAAATACCACTCTCTGAAACAACATGACCCAAGAATCTTACTTCCCTTCTCCAAAAATGACACTTAGAGAATTTCGCTTTCAATTGGTGTTTCCTCAACACCTCCATCACTATCCTCAAGTGCCCCTTGTGTTCCTCCTCTGTCCCTGAGTAAACAAGGATATCATCCACGAACACAAGAACAAACTTATTCAACTGATCTCTGAATACTCGATTCATAAGATCCACAAAATAGGCTGGTGCATTGGTCAACCCAAACGGCATGACCAACCACTCATAAAATCCAGACGGCGTCCTAAAGGCCGTTTTCGGAACACTCTCATCCGCTACTCGAAGCTGATGAAATCCTGTCGCGAGGTCCAACTGGGAGAACACTCTTTCTCCTTCCAGTTGATCAAACAAATCATCTATCCGCGGTAGAGGATACTTATTCTTCCTCGTCACCTTATTCAACTCGCGATAGTCCACACACAAACGAAGGGAACCATCTGCCTTAGTGGCAAACACAACTGGTGCTCCCCACTCGGAGACACTTCTTCTAATAAGTCCCTTCTTCAAAAGATTGCTTACTTGCACCCCGAGCTCACGCTGCTCCCTTGGTGCCATACGACGAAGTGGCATCACTATAGGTCTGGCATCCTTCACTAAATCAATACGGAACTCAATCTCTCGGTGTGGTGCAAGCCCGGTCACCTCCTCGAAGACGTCCGGATACTGGCCAACCACGGGCACATCTGACAACTCATCATGCGGGATGTCGAGGGAATTTACAAAACTAGTCATAACCCCATCACTAGGTAGACTACCAAACACTACCCTCCGCCCATCATCCGCCCTCACTGTCACCAAAAAGCCCTCACAGTCTACCACCACCCCGTATCTTTGGAGCCAATCGACTCCCAATATAATGCCATACCCAGTAAAGCCCAAAACAAAGCAATCACATACAAACATACATCCATGACTCGATAAGACCAAATTCTTGCAAATCATACTAAGGCTAGTCGAACCACCAATCGGGTTCGTCACAATCAATGGTCTATCGACTATCTCGGGTTCCAGTCCCAACCTATCTACCAGGTCACTAGATATGAAGGAACGGGAAGCCCCAGTATCAAACAAAACTCGAACTGGTACATCATAAATAGAAAGCATACCTTGAATAACAACATTCTTTCCTTTCTCCGCCGCAGTTGGGGCATTCGACGAAGAAGGAACAACATCAAGAGCATATGCTTTCACAATCTGCCTCTCCTTAAGAGGTTGCGGACACTTATCCTTCTGATGTCCCACTTGACCACAGTTGTAGCACTTCCTTTCCGCTGGCTTGGCCCGACATTCTTTAGCATAATGGCCCTTCTTTCCACAGCTGAAGCACTCAACATCCTTCTTGCTCTTTTTCTGGCCACCCTTAGATTGGTCCTGCTTCCTCTTATTCTGAGAGTTACTCTTGCCTCCACCGCCTACTTGCGGCTTCGGCCCTTCTGCAGATGCAGCCTCAGTCTTTGACTTAGGGTAAAGGCTCTCTGATCTCAAAGCTTTCCCCACAATCGATTCAAAAGTCTCATCGATGTGGTTGATAAGCCTCTCCCCCAAGTATCCATCCAAACCAGTAATGAACTTCTCATTCTTCTTTTCAGGAGTATCAATAAGAGACAGTCCATACTTCGACAAAGTGTCGAACTCAGCAACATAATCAGAAACAGCCCTGCCGTTCTGCTTGAGTTCCAAGAACCTCTTGAACAACACTGACTTCTGGGCAGCTGGAATAAACTTCTCGCTAAAGCGAGCCTTGAACTGAACCCAAGTAACCTGGTCCTCTGGAGTAGCTGTTCTAATGGCATTCCACCAATTCATTGCTCGCCCTTGCAGCTGACGAGACGCTAGCCTTCTCTTCATCGCATCCTCAAGACCCAAGTCATCAAAGATACGATCACAACTATCCATCCAATTTTGAACATCCGTGGCCGACTCCGTTCCGTGGAACGGCTTTCCACCAAGATTAGTGTAATCCTTGCACAACTTGGCGAAATCGACCCTAGGCGCCTGCACTACTGGGCCAACACCAACTCCGGGATTGGGAACTTCCCCTTGCACTTCTCTAAGCATGTCTCTCATGAGGTTAGTAAACATCGCCCTCATGTCAGCGGCATTCCCTTGGTTGGTCCCTCTACCAGCACCCCTCGTATCTCGGCTCATCGTCAATCTGAAAAAGGAAAACGATTAACGACCCTATAGTGGTGCTAGTGCAGTGCGACTTCATTCTTATACTACTAATAGTATATACATACATAGCTTTTTGAAAACCAAAGTAATCACAAATACGCGCTCTCATATACATACTAACTCTCCCTAGTGTCTTTCCCTAGGTTAACTACGCAACCTAGAGCTCTGATACCAAATGTGACGGCCCGCCCCGCACCAACCAACATTTACTCCATAAGTGCGCTGTACACATGTTCAGTTAGCACGGAACGGGTCGTGAGAAGGAAAGGGAAGAAGGAAATGAACATACAAAGAACCTGTAGAATGTCTCACAGCGCATAGAACAAAATATAATAATAACATACTTGACATAAAACAGGAGAGACAGTGCATAAGCTGAAAATCAGAACTAAACATCATAGCAGCGGAAATCCAAAATACAGCTTATTACAACTTTCAAACTGTCTCAAAGCAAAAGTAAGATAAATGTGGTACACTACTAATGCCCAAGTAGCGACCACCAACGACACAGGGAGAATGTGTATATATACATATATCATACGTGGAAGCCTCCTGCCCGCCTCCGAATCAGCTACTCGCGCATCACCAGCTAACCTGTCTCTAGTCTGCTCGTGTGAGCACCCAGAGTAATAAGAGGAGACATAAAACTCTGGGTCAGACATAAAGCCTGGTATGAGCGATAAGCATCTAAAGTGAACAATAACAGGTAGACTAAACCATACCTGAACCTAGACCTGCAACCAAAGAGTTAGCACTACATACTGTACAACACTCTAAGGTATCATATCAAACAATATAAAGATACGGAGATGGGGGAGGTGTGCATGTCATAGGGATGGCAACAATCAAACATAGCATCCATCCTCACATCTCTCACTCAGTGCGTAAAGCGTACGATATTAACCACTTCGATCACCCAACATACCTTGCTACGATCACTTTGCCCCATGAAGTCATAAATGGCTTCACTGCACTGATAACATAGCCACTAATCCTTCGCTATGTCCACTTTGCCCCAGGGAGTCACAAGAACCCCACTGCACTGGCTCATAACCTTACCAATCCTTACTATGTCCACTTTGCCCCATGGAGTTATTCACCCCATCTGCGCTGGCTCATAGTCTTACTAATCCTTACTATGTCCACTTGCCCCATGGAGTTATTCACCCCATCTGCGCTGGCTCGTAGTCTTACTATGCATCACCTTGCCCCTCAGGTCGTAATGACCCTACTGCACTGATAACGTAGTCTTGCTACCATCACCTTGCCCCTCAGGTCATAATGACCCTACTGCACTGATAAGTAGCCCATCATTCATTCTTAGTGGTGAATCGAAGTTATGAACGTCGACACTCCTTAGCACGCGTCCCGCAGCAAAGTCCAACCATGAAGTGAACTCCTTGGTTCCCAACTGGTTCTGGGATCCTGAGCTCTAACTTTCCCTATTGGACTAACTTTGCATCTCGGGTTATTGGTCAATACTGGGTCGGGTCGGGTTCCTCCTCAAGTTATCGGTTCGGGTCGGTGTCCTTCATCCGTTCGGGTCGGGTCTCCTTCTGGTGCGGTTCGGGTCGGATGCTTCTCTTCGGGTCGGGTCGGGTGCATCCCTTCGGGTCGGGTCGGGTGTCCCTTCTTGGTTCGCGTTTTCGATCCGTCTTCATGCTCCCTTCATATGCTCCTATCCGATCCGCTTCCGTGCTCCTGCTCTGATTCGTCTTCGTGCTTCCGATCCGATCCGTCCTTCTCGATCCGATCCGTTTTCCTCTATCCGATCCGATCCCAGTTCAGCTAGCGTGGCCTTCCTTTTTGCCACTTTTCCCAAGTGTTGGGTTCCGATCCGATAAGATTCTTTGCTCAGTTCAACATATCCGATCCGAGCCCCCTTATCCGATCCGATCCGAACCCTGCACTATTTTCTGAAACTATTCCAGCAAGTGTTTACGCCATTCAACGACGTTTTCGACCATTCTAACTATTGGAATCAATCACAAAGCATTTCATACAGTCATAGCAACATGCATAATCAACCACAGACATCATTCACATCAATATCATAGGTTAAAATGGATCAAACATACCCAAAATCCCATATTTCCCCTTAAGCATGTTTAGGTGAAACTAAAGATAGGATTAGCAAAACTTAACCAAATTAACCCAAATTCATATCAGAGGTCTAAAACATCATTTAGGAATTTATGAACATTTTTCCCGAATTTTATCATGCTTAAATTCGCTAATTAGCACTAATCACCCCTAATTAGCCATAATTAGTGTAAAACTATGCAAATCACTCACCTTAGCCACAAAATAAACTAAGATCTGAAATAATTCTCTGATTTGATGTGAATCTTTATGCCAAACAGCAGCTCCTAAGTTGCTTTGGTGAAGATCTTCCTTGATTAGGGGTTGCTAAGCTAAATCCTTGACAAAAAGGTGATTTGGAGGTGATTTAGAGGTTGGAGGCCATTTTTAGGGATCCTTGGTGATAAGTGGAGGCTAGAAAACTGAAATGGAATGATTCTCCATCTCATTTCAGCCGTCCCATAACCCTAATCCCGAAATGGGTTATGGGCCTACTCACTAATCACCCGATTTGGCCCGGTTAAGCAGTTTTTCACCCTCCAAACCTTGTTTCAGCCATATCTCCCAAACGGTAAGTCCGTTTGGCTATTATGACCACTCTACGGAAAGGTAAACCATCAAACGAATCTAATGGAAGTGGTTTCAGGTCAAAATTCCTTTCCAATCAAAAGTTATGGCCAAAACAGTACCAACTAGGGGCAAAATGGTCATTTAAAAATCGACAAAAATTATAAGCATGGGAAATGACTCTAATAGATGTTTCCCAAAGTTACATGACCATACGACTTCACACGGGAAAGAAATAAATATTCTACAATCCTATGATGTGTAGAATACGGGTCGTTACACTAAACAAAAATGGTTATTTTGTTTGGCAATTCTAATGAGGCAAATTGACAAATATTTTGATTTAACTAACCTATCTTGACAAGTATATATATATATATAAATATGTATATAAAAATTGCTTCAACTAATTCATTTTGACAAAAATGAATATTTCTGACAAAATGTAAAATTTTGTTTAACTAGTATAAATTGGCTAAAATGAATAATTATTTTTAACTAATGTAAATTAACAAAAATGAATGATTGGTTTTAACTAATATAAATTTACAAAAATGAATAATTTGTGTCTCAAATCTAATAAACATGCCAATGCTATATTTTGTTTTATCCTTTTAATTTAGACAAAATGAGTGTTTTTGTCTATTCTACTTTAATGATGAAAATGTGAATGTTTAGTTATTAAAATGTAACTTTTAAATTCTATCCTTTATCTTAAACAATCTTTATTCATATCAAAATTATAAATCAAAAATATAATTTCCAATCTGATGATTTGTTTGCATTAATGAATTGCAAACAAAGATGAACATTATTTTAAGGTTTTATTTGCAACAAGGAATGCAGATAACCAATGTGACTTTTATTTTATTTAAAAGTATATTTGTGTGCATGTAAAAAGAACCTCATTTACAAAGTGTATTTACATTATTGAATGTAAATAAAAGAAACAAATTTATTTAAAAGAGTATTTGCATTTATGAATGCAAACAAAGAATAGTTTTGTTTACAAAATTATATTTACATTAGTGAATGTAAATAAAAGAAGAAAATTTATTTTCAAAGCATAATTTAAACAAATTCTATTAAATGTATAAACGTGTACATTTGTGTTGGTAATTATAGATAAAGAAAATAGATTATAGTTCCATTGAATATTTACATTGATAAATGCAAATAAAAGAATAAACCTTAATTTTCAGTGCACATATATTGATAAATGCAAACAAAGAAATAAACTTTAATTTCAATATATTTATGTATTGCATTGGTGAGTGCAAATGAATAATTTGTTTTCAATGTGCATTTTGCATTGGTAAATGCAAATAAAAGAACAATTTCTATTTTCTACATATATACACATGGCTGAATGTAAATAAAAGAACAAACTTTATTTTCAAAACATGTTTACATTTGCGAATGCAAATAAAAGAACAAAACTTTATTTCCAATATGTGTTTGCATTTGTGAATGCAAATAAAAGAATAAATTTTATTTTTAATGTTTATTTACATTAGTAAATGCAAATAAAGAATAAACTTGAATTTCAATGTATATTTACATTCGAAAATGCAAATAAAAGGACAGTTTTTATTTCAAAGTATATTTTCATTTGAAATTGCAAATAAAAGAACAAAAAGGTAAATTTGTTTTGAAAGGTTTGTTTGCATTGTAAATGCAAAACAAAGAAAGCAAGTTTTATTTTTACATTATAAAATATTATTCTCAAGTTATATTTACATTATGAAATGTAAATAAAAAGGTAAATTTTAGTTTTAAGTCATATTTGTGTTTTTGAGAACACAAATAAAAATATAAGTTTTGTTCCCAAGTTATATTTACAATTTAAAAAGTAAATTTTAGTTTCAAGTCATATTTACATTATAAAATGTAAATAAAAAAAAAAGTAAGTTTTGTTTTCAAGTGATATTTACATTATAAAATATAAATAAAAAAAAGTAAGTTTTACTTTCAAGTTTTATTTGTGTTTTAAGAACACAAATAAATAAATAAATAAATATATATATATATATATATATTTAATCTTTATTCTAACACTTTGTTCGCGTTAAGGGATGCAAACAAAGTATAATTCTCTTTTATTTTAAACATTTTGTTCGCATCGAGGAATGAAAACAAAATATAATCTTTTTATTCTTTTGTAATTTTGTTCGCATCGAGGGATGCAAACAAAATAAAATCTTTTTATTCTTTTGAATTGAAAATTTGATCAACTCAAATCTAAACAAGGTGATGACATATAAATGGTGACAACCACATTCTTTTATTTTGAATTGACAAGTAAATCAATTCAAATCTAAACAAGGTTATAACATATAAATGGTGACAACCATACTCTTTTATTTTGAATTGACAAGTAAATCAATTCAAATATAAACAAGGTTATAACATAGAATAAGTGACAATCACATGGATCTATACTATTCAATACAAACACAGAATCAACCATTACCAATACCAAACAGATCTGAAACGTAATCATAGATATATTACATCGCAATTTAAATAATTTAATTTATTATTAATTTTAAATAAAGAATCTCACATTGATTTTTGCTGAAAATTTGACTGTCTCAGAATCAGCTCTGGTCTGCGCCATCGCGAAGATCTCGAAAAGACGAGTCCAACGCAACTTACGGTTCGTCAATCGGACCTCGTATGAAAGAGATATTGATTTTTAAAGATCGCATAAATTAAATATTAAATTAATAAAATAATAAAAAAAAGACGGACCTTCTTCTTCCTCTTCACGCGATGCATCGCCGAACCCATTCATCGTCGCGAACCCTTCTGTACGCACCTCCCTGCACCGCACCGGACCACGATCAAACACCGCCAACTCGAAGCTCGTGCCACCACGTGCTCGCTCCACCAACCACTTGAAGCTCGGCCTCCCCAATCACCACGAAATCGAACCTAAAGCGCCGGCCTTTAGGCTGAGAATTCGCGAAATCCGTGAATCAAAACCCGATCTTAACCGTATGGATGGAAAGGTCTCTCGAAGAGCTTCGATTTGGTATATCATATGTCGATTTTCGTTGAACGGATTGAGAGAAATTAGTGTTTGAAGTTCGGAAATTTCTGGCCTTCGAATGAAAGGCGGCGGCTGGCCATGAATTAGGGTTTCGGATTTTAATATTATATTAATATTTAATCTCGAAAAATGTGCTTAAAAGGTAGATTTTCGGACTTTCTCTGATTTGGGCCTGCTTACTGTCGTTCTTAAGGTTTTGACACCTTCTGAACGCAATGGGATAGGTCCTGGGGCCCAATTCCGAAATCTGTACGATTTTTATTTAAAATTGCTATAAAAAATTAATTAATTAAATATTGACCGTACATTAAAATATGCCGGGGCCACATACTACCTCAGAAAATTCTAAGAAAAATATTTTTAGTTTTCTTATGACGATACGAATCCAACAAAATTATTCTCGTTGAATTCTGAGACTGTTTGAAAAATGGCTATTTTTAAGGCATTTAAATTTAACTGAAATAGTCAAAACACATTTTATTTCGCCACACTCACATATTAATTCGAAAAATTCTGAAAATTGAAACCTTGCTATAATTTGACATTCCGGTTCCAACAAAAGTGGTTTCGTCGAAAACGGAGGTCATTTGAAAAATGACTATTTTCAAGGCTAATATATTTAATATTAAAAATACATTTTTAAACAAATAATTTTCGAAACTCAAAATATATAAGTGTTTACTGTTTTTCAATGTAGAAACGTCATGCCGAACTCAATGGAAGTGGTTTCGAGTCGAAATTCCTTCATATGTGAAAAGTAGCCCTTCGGGCCATATATAATATATATATAAATTCTACAACGACCTTTCTAAAAATTGAATTGGCCATAACTTTTGATTTCCGCTATGAAATTTCAATTTTTCAGATTCGTTAGAAAGATATGATTAAACAGATTTAAATATTTCTGGTTTCACTCAATTTTGATTTATTTTGAGTCCTGTGCATTCAGTTAAATTTTAAAATTAAATTTTCAAACTACCGCGCCATTTCTAACTTCTTTTATATTTAAAATTGAATTTATTCGTTCTAACTTCGATAAAAATAAATTCTAGCCATTATTATTTTAAAATAAATCACTTTATATTCCCAAAATTCATTAAAATTTTCTAAAAAAAAAAAATTTAAATTGGTTCAGAATTTGCGGGTTGTTACAATCTCCCCCACTTAAAACCTTTTCGTCCTCGAAATGGACATGAAGCCAAAGTTGTTTATTTAACTAATTTACTTTTCATTTTTTAATTGTTTAATCACTTTATTAGTAGAATTCATATTCACACAACACAATCATCAATCAATTAGTTGATTAAATTTTCAAAATATATAACTTTTATATATTCAAAAATCATGTTTTCTAAAATCGAACTATATATAATAACAAGTACATTAATTATGAATTTTTCTTCACTCTGACTCATTCTAGGGCATTGCTAACCCCATCTCTAACGAGTATTCTCATTCTAGGATACTGCTGATCCTATCTCTAATGAGTATTCCTGTTGGATATTACTAATCCAACCTCTGATGAGTCTGCTGTTTAGTTCTAACGAGTTGTACCCCAAAGATTTGAGTTAATCCAAAGCTCCGATACCAACTGTAACGACCACGGATTTCGCCCGACCCCAATCGATCGCAAGATCGATTAAAATCGTTCAAAACCCGCGTACGTTAACTTTGGGCATACAACACATCAGAACAACAACACAGACTTTTATAACATCAATAACAAATGTTACATCAGTGTACAGAATATATCAGAGTACATCAATAAATAATACAGCGGAAGATACATTTACAATAAATTAAATACATTGCAGCGGAACTAATCTCAACGGAAGGCCATCAATATTTTGGACTCAGCTTCAGACTTCAATCCAGGATCCTGCTGTTTGCGAACAAATTATACAATTGTAAACAACTGTAAAATTCGTTCGGTTTTCCTAAACAACAAGGATTGTTGTAGAGGGTGTCGAACTCTGGGACCAAAAATATTTTAATTAATAAATCCAATCAAGTTATTCCAAGATTTTGATTGATTGAAAACATAGGAAATAACAACAATTAAATAAAGAAGAGAGATTTATCTAATAAGAGAAAGCAATTAGGGGATAATGACATAGATTAGATTCACACTCATCAATAGCCAACAAAAAAATATAGATCTAATTCATGTTTCTGTCACAAACACGAATCAGTGATAAATAGATTCTTAGAAACAAATAAGTAAATAACGACAAGCATAGCCTATGCAGGAGCTGAGCTCTTAAACAACCATAGACTATCAGGACAGATTCACAAATTAATTTCTAAAAACCTAAAACTAGATCTAAATCTGATAATTGTTAGATCGAACACGAATATACCCTGTGAAGGGAGCATAGCTCTTAAACGACACAGAACATGAAGGTTCAGATCTAACCCTTGATTCAGCTCCAGATCTACATATATAAAGTCCTCATCTTTTGGCTATGTGATTCATGTTGAATCATATCTATTAGCGTCATCACCCCCTAATCAAAGGGGATTAGCTAGACATAGCTAAAGAAGAAGAAAAACATAAATTAAATAACATGAACATAAATCAAACTAAAACTAAATAGAACAGAGGAAGAATGATTTTATTCCAAGAAGAGAATTACAGAATAAAACCCAATGTGTTTTTCAATGAATGAGATACAATGTACTTATAGCTGATATTACAAAGGCTACTTGGCAAATTCCACAATGTGGGACTAAAGAATTAGCCCAAATGACATATGAGCTAGTGTGAACGGGGTTATAGAGTAAGAGGCCTTGTAAGTGAGCTAATGTGAACGCAACACTAGTCTTTAGTGAGTCAAATCTACCCAACTGGACTCTATTTGCAACTGTTCTCCAAGCTTTAAACTCTTCAAGCATTAGTAATTTCAACTTCACTCTTTTTAAGCAAATTCTTCATGCTTTATCCATCAAATGCTCTAAACCAAGCTTTTTATCAACAATCTGAAAACACAGCTATAAATACACAATATCAGTTATTTTAAATAGAAAACTAGATAAATAAGCGGATAAAATATACACATTTACGTGTATATCACATACCCCCACACTTATCTTTTTATTCGTCCTCGAATAAACTAAACTAAGATATGTCACACTTTCGTAGGAAACACGATTGCATTTAGCGTATGCAACAAGCCGTTAAACCTCTGGGTGTCCCCAGTAGGATGAGTGTTGTCTCGTGAGGGTTTTCAGCGGATACTACCCACAAAATCCAAAGCGTCTTATGTACGCAGATTAATCAAACAATATATTTAAGGTCTTTCATATTCCAAGGATTTCACCTAACTTCAACAATAACTGTTTAGTCCCAAATTGTCCATCCCATAATTGGTGCAAAAATGAATAAGATTTTTCAAGCTGAATCGTAATTCCTTGATAACACTGTAATTGTCTTGAAGGTTAAGAGTGTGGTGTCAACCAAAGTTCTACACATCGACAATGTGCACCCAATCATTTATTCTCTCTCTCTCTCTCTCTCTCTCTTTTTTTTTTTGAATAATTTTGCACCAATGTAACTGTAATGTATTGGATATGAGTTATGCATAGATGAAGGAAAATTTTTGTACGTTCTAAAAATATTCTAGATAAGAGGGCAAGTGTATTAGTTGAATTTCAAGCTACAAAAGATAAAGTAATACTAAGGCACATATGGACATTTTGTTTCCTTTCATCTCCTCAACTACAATCCTTGCTTCTAAGTACGGTATGATGGATGTGGATGGAATGGAAATGGATGCTTCATAGTCAGGAATGATGAAGACTATTTTATTCAGAGAGACTCTCTCTTTATTTCATTTTTTTTATACTTTTTTTTTTGCATGATGAATGATGAATGGAGATGGAATGATGACATACATGATTTCATTTGATTCCTCCTCTACTACCAACACTTCATGAAAGGAAAGTTTTGTGCCCTAGTTACTCTACTTCTATAACCTTAATTCAACACACAAGTCTGGATTGATGTTATACAAAAAGCTGAAAGGAATGATAAGCAAAGTTTCGTAAGATAGATAACCCATATAAAATAAGATGTGGTATATGGTTATCCTACCTTAAAACAAGTACGGAGTGGGTGGTGTAATATTGGTATAAAAAGTGACGTTTTTGACCTTTAAACAAAGGTTCTTGAGTATACCAATATAAGATAAACTTGTCGAAACATGGATGTAAATCGAATAAAACTTGGGTTTGAATAATGTGGGGTATCGAAGAAGAACGCTATAATGAGTCATTTCTCCTTAATTAGGCCAAGTGGATTTTAGAACTTACGATTTTGAAAATTTGAGTGGAAAAGAAAATATTATGCATGAAAACTAACTCAGAAAATCCAACAAATGTAGGTGCAAAATCCTTTTATTTCGTGATTTTTTTTTGATTATTTTTACTTGCACGTTCTAACATGTATAACAAAGGTTGACATGCTTACTCCAGAACACGACTAACGTCTGCACAGTCTCAAGCTAGCATCTTAAAAAGACACATTACGATTCAATGAATAAATAATGTTTATTCCCATCACCCAACAATTCAATTTATCGAACAAGAACCAAGGTGTTATTTATGAATTTAAGTTAATCCTTGTTCAATGAATGACCTACTTAATAAAATTTGATTGCTGATGTAATGTAAATTCCCCCCACACTTGAGTGTGACTGTGTCCTCACAGTCATTATTCAGAGATATCTTAGTGAAAGGAAAAATAAAATAAGAGACTATTTACATATGTACAAAAGAGGGTAAGTGCGTCTTACCGAATGTAATGTGGCTTATGGAGGACCATGAGCTCTTCCTCTTGGTTGGGTATTGGTTCCAAGTAAGGTTTAATACGTTGACCATTGACTTTAAAGGATGATCCATCAGTTGGATTCTCAATTTCTACCGCACCATACGGAAAAACAGTCCGTACAGTGTAAGGTCTTGTCCATCTAGATTTTAGCTTACCCGGAAATAGATGCAGTTTTGAGTCATACAACAGAACTTTTTGACCTGGCATGAAAGTTTTACGTAAAATTGATTTATCATGAAAAACTTTTGTTTTGTCCTTGTAAATTCGTTCATTTTCATAGGCATCATTTCAAATTTCATCAAGTTCATTAAGTTGAAGCTTCCTATGTTCTCCTGCTTGCTCTAAATCAAGATTCAAAGTTTTTATTACCCATAACGCCCTGTGTTCTAGTTCAACTGGCAAGTGACATGGCTTACCAAAAATCAACCAATAAGGGGACATACCCAAGTTGGTTTTGAAAGCGGTGCGGTAAGCCCAAAGAGGGTCGGTTAACTTTTGGGACCAATCTTTACGATTTCGATTCACAGTTTTCTCAAGAATTTGTTTAATCTGCCTATTCGATACTTCAACTTGCCCACAAGTTTGAGGATGGTAAGGAGTAGATAACTGTGGGTTATCGAATACCATCTCATGAGAGCTTCAAAAGAACGATTACAGAAGTGTGTACCATTATCACTGATTATTGTGCGAGGTGTGCCAAACCTAGAAAAGATGTTTTCTTTCAAGAAGCGCACAACAACCTTGTTATCGTTTGTTTTGCATGGTACAGCTTCGACCCATTTGAAAACATAATCAACAGCTAAGAGAATGTAAAGGTTCCCAAAAGAATTAGGGAAGGGTCCCATGAAGTCTATACCCCACACATCAAAATTTTCAACCTCTAGAATGGGGTTTAGGGGCATCATATTCCGTTTAGAAATTTTCCTAAGAATTGACATCGATCACAAGTTTTGCAAAATTCGTACGCGTCTTTGAAAAGGGTGGGCCAGTAGAAACCCGATTGGAGAACCTTTTCGGCTGTCTTTTTGGGACGGAAGTGACCACCACAGGCTTGGTCATGATAGAAAGAGAGGACACTGTGAGTTTCAGTGTCGGGAACACACCTTTGAATGATTTGATCGGGACAATACTTGAAAAGATAGGGGTCGTCCCAATAAAAATGTTTCACTTGGGAAAAGAATTTGTGTTTATCCTGCTTAGACCAAAAAGAAGGGGTCTGCTTAGTGACTAAGTAGTTGACAATGTCAGCAAACCAAGGATCAGTGGATAGAGAAAAGAGCTGTTCATCAGGGAAATTCTCGTTGATCGGAAGAGAAGAAGACGGGGCATTTGGAAGACGAGACAAGTTGTCCGCAATAACGTTGTCAGATCCTTTTTTATCCTTAATGGTAAGGTCAAATTCTTGAAGTAGAAGGATCCAACGAATGAGACGAGCCTTAGCATCCTTTTTAGAGAAAAGATACCTAAGTGCGGAATGATCGGTATAAACCGTGATGTGTGAGCCAACTAGATAAGGCCTGAATTTTTCTAGAGCAAAAACAACTGCCAAAAGTTCTTTTTCAGTGGTCGTATAATTGATTTGTGCATCGTTCAAAGTCTTACTCGCTTCGTAAATAACATGAAGAATTTTATCGATACGTTGTCCTAAGACAGCGCCAACAGCGAAATTCGAGGCATCACACATGATTTCAAAAGGCAGCTTCCAATTAGGAGAGCAAATGATCGGGGCAGAGACCAGTTCATTTTTAAGACGCTCAAAAGATGAAATGCAATCAGAATTGAAGTCGAAAGGAACATCCTTACCAAGAAGATTGGTCAAAGGTCGAGTGATTTTGCCAAAATCTTTTATAAAGCGATGGTAAAAACCAGCATGACCTAAAAAGGATCGGATGTCCTTAACGGATTTGGGAATGGGAAGATTCGAGATAACTTCGATTTTGGCTTTGTCTACTTCAATTCCTTTGTTAGAGATGACATGTCCCAAAACAATGCCATGTTTAACCATGAAGTGACACTTTTCCCAATTAAGCATTAAGTGTTTATCTTTGCAACGGTTAAGAACAAGATCCAGGTGATGTAAACACTCAGTGTAGGAATCTCCGAAGATGGAAAAATCATCCATGAACACTTCCAAAAATCGCTCGATCATATCAGAAAAAATGCTAATCATGCACCTCTGAAAGGTTGCAGGTGCAATACAGAGACCAAAAGGCATACGTCGGTACGCAAATGTACCAAATGGACATGTGAAAGTGGTTTTCTCTTGGTCCTTAGGAGCGATAGGGATTTGATTATAGCCTTATATTTTGACAATTTAGTTTAGTTCTAACGGATTATTTCTCGGTGTCTAGACTACGGCAGAGTAATAACTGTTTATAAATATTACGGTGATTCGTAAATATTATATCGGTTGTTCCTCTGAAGGTACTTAAACCTTCGGCTGCATTGCTAGGGTGATTCCTGGTGCACCGATAACTCCTGTCCGTTAACTGGCTGAGAAGTCTTTTGTTGAAATAAATCAAACCGTCATTATATAATGAAGTCCTTAGAAAATAAAAACAAAACTAAGATGAATGCAATTTTTTTTTTCAATCACAGAATGAACAGTCTCAGAACAGTCACAGAACAGTCAATTGCAGAGATAAATAAAAAAAAAAAATTTTTACAAGCAAGCCGATGCCTGTAGAAGATTTTTACAAGCAATGTTTATATATATTTTTTATTTGCAGCAGCGGTCCCTGTAGAGTTAGAAAATATTCACCTTGATCGGTAGTCCGTCCAGTGCAATTGGGTCGCGCTAGCGTATTCACACCCCACTTGGTGTGCAACCGCTCGAACAATGAATAGTCTGCTGCTTTCTGTTGTTGTCGCCTCCTATTAATTGCCTGACTGCGCTCGAATTTTTTTTTTAAGACCTTTTTCTAATTTTCACTGTACCTGCTTTTGAAAAAAATCTCCTTCTATTTTTTTTCTTGAAGAGAAAATCAAAATGAAGCAAAAATGAAATTAAAAAGAAAATGAGTAAAAAAAAAATGAAAACAAATAAAAATCAAACTAAACTAAACCAAATTGAACAAAAAGAAAGATGATTTTTTTTTTTTCAAATGTTAACACAAAGAAAAACAAATTGCATT
This sequence comes from Allium sativum, assembly GCA_030737875.1. Taxonomy (NCBI): domain Eukaryota; kingdom Viridiplantae; phylum Streptophyta; class Magnoliopsida; order Asparagales; family Amaryllidaceae; genus Allium; species Allium sativum. The sequence goes on along the minus strand of CM060915.1, from coordinate 969,462,013 downwards.
TTTTTTAGAGAAAATAGAATAGAAAATATACTAAGCACACTTCAACTAAAACAACAGACCAACAAATTGCCAAACAAAATCGTGACTAAAAAAAAATTCAAATCAAATCAAAGCCCACAAGCCCGCTGACCCATTGGAAGGAAACCTTCCCAAATCCAAGTAAAACACGTAAGTTATTTCGAAGTCTCCAGCAACTTCTTACTGTTAAAATTAAAACAAACCCCCATGTTTCTCGAAAATACCAATTCCAGAAAACTGTCAAACAAAGGAAAAAAAAGTTCGAATTTCGTTAGATGGCGGCATAGAAGTCAGTAATTGGTTCGATTTGGGTATGCGATTGTAATTGGTGAAGTCATGTTCAGGAGTTCAGTTAAATTAGGTTTGGGTTATTGTGAGTGTGAAGGGAGAGGTATTGGTAATCGGATCTAGGGTTTGAAGAAGCAGTGCGGGTTCTAGGGTGGCGATGCGATTTGAGTGGATCGAGGTGGTGGACGATTTGGGCTCGGTTTTAGCTTGCTGTGAATTTGTAGATGTGTCTGGCTTTGGGTATTCTGGCGTATAGTGAATTGATGAAGGAGGAGTGGTGGGTGTTTTGTGGATGGCGTGAGGCTTGAATGGTGATATTGAACGGTCTGAAGGGTGGAATTCAGAGTGAAAGGTAGTTGTGAAGTGGCGCGATGTAGGCTAGGTGACAGAAGTGGTTCGTGTCACTATTGGATGGAGAAGTGATGTTTTTAGAGAGACAGTGGCCGACTTGGATGAAGTGTGAGGTTGCACTTGGTTTAAATTGGAGGTCGTGGGCGGAGGGTTTGAGGTTGTGGTGGTCCTACAGGCGATGAAATTTGATTGTGATATGGAAGTGGGTGAAAGAGAAGTTTGGATTGGTTGTAGAGATCGGAATATATGGGTTGTGGTGTAAGTGGCTTTTGGTAATGGTATGGCTAAGGGGATATTGACAATTTTGTGGTGAAGTTTTTTTTTTTTTTTTTTGAGATGGTTTGTTGGAATGAAGCCTTGAAGACTGGTGGATGTGATGCAATTTGTGAAGAAGATGATACTGAAGTCGGTCGAAAGTGATGATCGAAAATGAGAAAAATTGGTAAAACAGCGCAAGAAAATATGTAAAAGGAAACCTTTTTTTCTTATATTGCTGAAAAGAGTGAAGAATTGTAAAAGGGAAAAAATTGAAAACTGGGAAGAGATGGAGAAAATTAGCGAAGTTTTTTTTTTCTTTCTTTCAAATTTATAAAAAGAAGAGAGAGATATATATAGAAGACAGAAAAGAAAAGGAGAGGAAAGAAACAGGTAGATTGGCAAGTTTTTTTTTTTTTTTAGAAAATCTTTGTAATAAAAGGAAGGGAAAGGATGTAAAAATAGAAATAAGCTGAAAAATGGGACTGACAGAAGAATCCAAAACAAGAAGATTTTTTTTTTCAATTTGTAGAAAAGGAATAGAAAGAAATTGGAAGGAGATTTTGTGATATTGGCAGGGTGTGATTTGTTATTTTGTTTCAGGTATGACAGTGGTGGTTTGCAGAAGAGAAACAAGGCAGATACAAAATTATAGAAGGATCTTTTTTTTATTTGTAAAAATTGTAACAAGGAAAGAGATTTATAGAAAATTGAAAAGAAATAAAGGAAAGGAGGGAAAGAAATTGTATTGAAAAATGGAAAGACAATAAAGAAGGGAATCAAAATAAAAGGCAAGAGATTTTTTTTTATTTGTAAGATTTGCAGAAAGAAAATTGTATTAAAGAGGAAAGAAATAAATGGAAAGAAACTGAAACAAAATCTGGCAAGAATAATTTTTTTCTCCTATTTGGTAGATTACGGTATCACAGATCAAATACCAAATCAACCAATAAGAATTTTTTTAATCCTATCTATGCTAGAAAACATAAGGGAACAAAATAAAATAAAAATGTTTTTGTGCTTTTTTTTTAAAAAAAAATTAACCCGAAGGATCTACGAATTTAAATAATTTTGGTCCCCGGCAACGGCGCCAAAATTTGTTTGCGAACAAATTATACAATTGTAAACAACTGTAAAATTCGTTCGGTTTTCCTAAACAACAAGGATTGTTGCAGAGGGTGTCGAACTCCGGGACCAAAAATATTTTATTTAATAAATCCAATCAAGTTATTCCAAGATTTTGATTGACTGAAAACACAGGAAATAACAACAATTAAATAAAGAAGAGAGATTTATCTAATAAGAGAAAGCAAATAGGGGATAATGACATAGATTAGATTCACACTCATCAATAGCCAACAAATAAATATAGATCTAATTCATGTTTCTGTCACAAACACGAATCAATGATAAATAGATTCTTAGAAACAAATAAGTAAATAACGACAAGCATAGCCTATGCAGGAGCTGAGCTCTTAAACAACCATAGACTATTAGGACAGATTCACAAATTAATTTCTAAAAACCTAAAACTAGATCTAAATCTGATAATTGTTAGATCGAACACGAATATACCCTGTGAAGGAGCATAGCTCTTAAACGACACAGAATATGAAGGTTCAGATCTAACCCTTGATCAGCTCCAGATCTACATATATAAAGTCCTCATCATTTGGCTATGTGATTCATGTTGAATCATATCTATTAGCGTCATCACCCCTTAATCAAAGGGGATTAGCTAGACATAGCTAAAGAAGAAGAAAAACATAAATTAAATAACATGAACATAAATAAAACTAAAACTAAATAGAACAGAGGAAGAATGATTTTATTCCAAGAAGAGAATTACAGAATAAAACCCAATGTGTTTTTCAATGAATGAGATACAATGTACTTATAGCTGATATTACAAAGGCTACTTGGCAAATTCCACAATGTGGGACTAAATAATTAGCCCAAATGACATATGAGCTAGTGTGAACGGGGTTATAGAGTAAGAGGCCTTGTAAGTGAGCTAATGTGAACGCAACACTAGTCTTTAGTGAGTCAAATCTACCCAACTGGACTCTATTTGCAACTGTTCTCCAAGCTTTAAACTCTTCAAGCATTAGTAATTTCAACTTCACTCTTTTTAAGCAAATTCTTCATGCTTTATCCATCAAATGCTCTAAACCAAGCTTTTTATCAACAATCTGAAAACACAGCTATAAATAAACAATATCAATTATTTTAAATAGAAAACTAGATAAATAAGCGGATAAAATATAGAAATTTACGTGTATATCACCTGCTTAACTATATCTGCAAAAAGTTACTCGACTGCCCGTGTGGAAAGAGGGCACCCGAGTTTGCAAAGTGAAACAAACTACAGGTCAGTCGTGGGACTGGTGTGAGAATTCTATACTTAACTTATCTAATAAGTAGGCTAATCACAGGACCACGCCGCTAACGCGGAACGAGTTTACTCCATTGGATTGCCAGTGCATAAATAAAGTAAATCGTCAAGTATCGCAATGCTTTTTAGAAAAATGAAACCATTATAAGACCCAGGTCCCATCACACAATGCAACGCACACCAGAGGATAGGGTTTTACCTTATAATGGTCAAAAGATGCTTGATACGTAAAACGATATTATTATTAATGTGTATATATATATTTTAAAACATTTAAATATAATATCAATCCTAGACGGCATAGGACCCATTGTAACAACCCGCAAAATCTTAACCAATTTAATTTTTTTTTATAGAAAATTTTAATGAATTTTGGGAATAAAAAGTGATTTATTTTAAAATAATAATGGCTAGAATTTATTTTTATCGAAGTTAGAACGAATAAATTCAATTTTAAATATAAAAGGAGTTAGAAATGGCGCGGTAGTTTGAAATTTTAATTTTAAACTTTAACTGAATGCACAGGACTCAAAATAAATCAGAATTGAGTGAAACCAGAAATATTTAAATCTGTTTAATCATATCTTTCTAACGAATCTGAAAAATTGAAATTTCATAGCGGAAATCAAAAGTTATGGCCAACTCAATTTTTAAAAAGGTCGTTGTAGAATTTATATATATATTATATATGGCCCGAAGGGCTACTTTTCACATATGAAGGAATTTCGACTCGAAATCACTTCCATTGAGTTCGGAATGATGTTTTTGCATTGAAAAACAGTAAACACTTATATATTTTGAGTTTCGGAAATTATTTGTTTAAAATTGTATTTTTAATATTAAATATATTAGCCTTGAAAATAGTCATTTTTCAAACTACCTCCGTTTTCGACGAAACCACTTTTGTTGGAACCGGAATGTCAAATTATAGCAAGGTTTCAATTTTCAGAATTTTTCGAATTAATATGTGAGCGTGGCGAAATAAAATGTGTTTTTGCTATTTTAGTTAAATTTAAACGCCTTAAAAATAGTCATTTTTCAAACAGTCTCAGAATTTGACAAAAATAATTTTGTTGGATTTGTATTGTCATAAGAAAGCTAAAAATATTTTTTTTAGAATTCTCTGAGGTCGTATGTGGCCCCGGCATATTTTAATGTACGGTCAATATTTAATTAATTAATTTTTTTAATGCAATTTTAAATAAAAATTGTACAGATTTCGGAATTGGGCCTCGGGACCTATCCCATTGTGTTCAGAAGGTGTCAAAACCTTAAGAGCGACAGTAAGCTGGCCCAAATCAGAGAAAGTTCGAAAATCCACCTTTTAAGCACATTTTTCGAGATTAAATATTAAAATAATATTAAAATCCGAAACCCTAATTCATGGCCAGCCGCTGCCTTTCATTCGAAGGCCAGAAATTTCCCAACTTCAAACACTAATTTCTCTCAATCCGTTCAACGAAAATCGACATATGATATACCAAATCGAAGCTCTTCGAGAGACCTTTCCATCCATACGGTTAAGATCGGGTTTTGATTCACGGATTTCGCGAATTCTCTGCCTAAAGGCCGGCGGTTTAGGTTCGATTTCGTGGTGATTGGGGAGGCCGAGCTTCAGGTGGTTGGTGGAGCGAGCACGTTGTGGCACGAGCTTCGAGTTGGCGGTGTTTGATCGTGGTCCGGTGCGGTGCAGGGAGGTGTGCACAGAAGGGTTCGCGACGATGAATGGGTTCGGCGATGCGTCGCGTGAAGAGGAAGAAGAAGGTCCGTCTTTTTTTTTTAATATTTAATTTATGTGATCTTTAAAAATTAATATCTCTTTCATACGAAGTCCGATTGACGAACCGTAAGTTGCGTTGGACTCGTCTTTTCGAGATCTTCGCGATGGCACAGACCAGAGCTGATTCTGAGATAGTCAAATTTTCAGCAAAAATCAATGTGATATTCTTTATTTAAAATTAATAATAAATTAAATTATTTAAATTGTGATGTAATATATCTATGATTACGTTTCAGATCTGTTTGGTATTGGTAATGGTTGATTCTGTGTTTGTATTGAATAGTATAGATCCATGTGATTGTCACTTATTCTATGTTATAACCTTGTTTATATTTGAATTGATTTACTTGTCAATTCAAAATAAAAGAATATGGTTGTCACCATTTATATGTTATAACCTTGTTTAGATTTGAATTGATTTACTTGTCAATTCAAAATAAAAGAATATTGTTGTCACCATTTATATGTCATCACCTTGTTTAGATTTGAGTTGATCAAATTTTCAATTCAAAAGAATAAAAAGATTTTATTTTGTTTGCATCCCTCGATGCGAACAAAATTACAAAAGAATAAAAAGATTATATTTTGTTTGCATTCCTCGATGCGAACAAAATGTTTAAAATAAAAGAGAATTATACTTTGTTTGCATCCCTTAATGCGAACAAAGTGTTAGAATAAAGATTAAAAAAAAACTTATATTTCTATTTGTGTTCTTAAAACAAAAATAAAACTTGAAAGTAAAACTTACTTTTTATTTATTTATATTTTATAATGTAAATATCACTTGAAAACAAAACTTACTTTTTTTTTTATTTACATTTTATAATGTAAATATGACTTGAAACTAAAATTTACTTTTTAAATTGTAAATATAACTTGGGAACAAAACTTATATTTTTATTTGTGTTCTCAAAAACACAAATATGACTTGAAACTAAAATTTACCTTTTTATTTACATTTCATAATGTAAATATAACTTGAGAATAAAATTTAACTTTTTATTTATATTTTATTATGTAAAAATAAAACTTGCTTTCTTTGTTTTGCATTTACAAAGCAAACAAACCTTTCAAAACAAAATTTACCTTTTTGTTCTTTTATTTGCATTTTCAAATGAAAATATACTTTGAAATAAAAACTGTCCTTTTATTTGCATTTTCGAATGTAAATATACATTGAAATTCAAGTTTATTCTTTATTTGCATTTACTAATGTAAATAAACATCAAAAATAAAATTTATTCTTTTATTTGCATTCACAAATGCAAACACATATTGGAAATAAAGTTTTGTTCTTTTATTTGCATTCGCAAATGTAAACATGTTTTGAAAATAAAGTTTGTTCTTCTATTTACATTCAGCCATGCATATATATATATATATATATATATATATATATATATATATATATATATATATATATAGAAAATAGAAATTGTTCTTTTATTTGCATTTACCAATGCAAAATGCACATTGAAAACAAATTATTCATTTGCACTCACCAATGCAATACATAAATATATTGAAATTAAAGTTTATTTCTTTGTTTGCATTTATCAATATATGTGCATTGAAAATTAAGGTTTATTCTTTTATTTGCATTTATCAATGTAAATATTCAATGGAGCTATAATCTATTTTCTTTATCTATAATTACCAACACAAATGTACATGTTTATACATTTAATAGAATTTGTTTAAATTATGCTTTGAAAATAAATTTTGTTCTTTTATTTACATTCACTAATGTAAATATAATTTTGTAAACAAAACTATTCTTTGTTTGCATTCATAAATGCAAATACTCTTTTAAATAAATTTGTTTCTTTTATTTACATTCAATAATGTAAATACACTTTTTAAATGAGGTTCTTTTTACATGCACACAAATATACTTTTAAATAAAATAAAAGTCACATTGGTTATCTGCATTCCTTGTTGCAAATAAAACCTTAAAATAATGTTCATCTTTGTTTGCAATTCATTAATGCAAACAAATCATCAGATTGGAAATTATATTTTTGATTTATAATTTTGATATGAATAAAGATTGTTTAAGATAATTGATAGAATTTAAAAGTTACATTTTAATAACTAAACATTCACATTTTTATCATTAAAGTAGAATAGACAAAAACACTCATTTTGTCTAAATTAAAAGGATAAAACAAAATATAGCATTGGCATGTTTATTAGATTTGAAACACAAATTATTCATTTTTGTAAATTTATATTAGTTAAAACCAATCATTCATTTTTGTCAATTTACATTAGTTAAAAATAATTATTCATTTTAGGCAATTTATACTAGTTAAACAAAATTTTACATTTTGTCAGAAATATTCATTTTTGTCAAAATGAATTAGTTGAAGCAATTTTTATATACATATTTATATATATATACTTGTCAAGATAGGTTAGTTAAATCAAAATATTTTTCAATTTGCCTCATTAGAATTGCCAAACAAAATAACCATTTTTGTTTAGAGTCTAAATTAGCAAAATAGAAATTGTCAATAGAGACAAAGTTATTATGATTATTCATTCATTGCAGTAGAGATACTTTCTTGTCATCATTATATGTATTGTGTACTACACTTCCATTCACAAGTTACCCGACTTGTGTATGTGATTGGGACGATAATTTTCACACATCGCCCAAGTGCACAAATTAGTTTATCATTTGTTTGTTGGTTGAAACCCCACACGGGTGTTGGGATGAAAATTTATATACACTAATCCCAATATTTAATTGTTTGTTGATCGTTAGATCGACAGGCTGCGATGAGCGTTATTATTTAATTTTAACGCTTACACAGTGGAAATTACACTTTGGATATAATGGATGACTTGATGATTATACTGTTATTGTCATGATATGTGTGAAATCCATATAATCCAAATTATATGGTAAATGTTTGAGTCGCATTTAGATTCGAGTGTTCTTTTAAATAAGACTATTTTTACATTAGAAATACTTCTTATATAAAGTGCATATTTTTTCATAATATATTTTTAATCAACTTTATGTTAAAACAAAGAATATTTGTAATAGATAAAGATTTGTAAAATAAAGAATACTTCTCATTTAGAGTCTTTTATATAAAGAATATTTTTATGATTATTTTAAAATATGTTTTTAAAAGATTACTAGCATTTGCAATTATATTTTGTGATATGAAATCAATTGAGATGTGAAGTGGATTTATCGTGGACGATGTTTTAACCGACATTTGTCCTTTAATCCAATTTACATTGAAATTATTATTTGGAACTTATGAATCTATTTTATAGATTTTAAAAAGGCATTTTCTAAAATCAAGTTTTTTTTCCAATTTAATATATATAATAGGAATTAAGTGGAAATTCGATTGGTAATAATCGGAATGGGCTTCTATAAAAGAAGACCGATATTAAATATGGAATTTAAGAGGCTTTGCCGTTATTCCATTTATATTATTAGTCTGATACAGAAATTTATATCGATTATGTATTGATTTGATTTCTATAGAATTCCATATTTTGGAAATTGATTTATAGATTTTATTTTAAATGTTTATCTTTGATAAAATTAATGAGAATCTTTTAAATCGAATATCTTATTAAAAGAATATTCTGAGTTGGAATGTGACAAAATGTGTGATTTTCCAATATTTTCTTTTTAATCCCAAAATACGCGAGTTATTCAGAAAGACCGGGTTTAACCCATTCTGAATAATCATCACGACGATCAACAGTCGAAAATGAAGACGGTGATAGAAGACCGAAAGTTTTCACATCGTTGGGATGATGACGACTGGTATCTTGAATTGGGACTGTACATCCCAAGGCAAGGTATTTGGTAATGATCGTCCAAACGTATTTGGAGATCGACGGACATGTTGTTTCGCTCAGACCCAGAGCGGACTTGTAAATGGATTGCGTGTCTGACATTGTATTTCTTTCTACTATATTTGTTGAATGCTACTAATTATATATTTCCGTTTGGTGGTGAAGAATTTATTCTTTACTTATCACCCTTCTCTAAGACGTATGAGCTTAGAGGTTATATATATATTGGTAGATGATCAATAATATGGTAGGGTCTGACAATGTGACATGCTAAGATGCCAATGATCAAGGCTTTGTTGAAAAGCATTAGGCGTAGCTTTGTGTATAACGTGACTTCGCGAGCCTCACACCCCGGTATGAGTCAAAAACGGGATATGGACCGTAGGGAGTGCATAGGTTTCTTTCTAGCTAGAGTGGTGTTTGGGCTTTAACACGGCCCGACATTTTACTATGTGGATTTTGGATTGAGGTACCTCGTTTTTATAGGCCGGAAGTGGTCACATTATAGGTCCAAAGGGGTCGGGAAACGTATGTTCAGGAATTGCCAATCCACTACAGTTAGGTGGGGACCGGCCCCACCGTTCCAAGGGTTCATTGCGGGGGATCCTGAGGCATTTGCTAGAGTGTCTCGAATCGGAAGAGGACGATCCCTAGCCTCGATCTCATGATGGAAACCCAATTCCCAATACGCCCTTGCGGTTTTGATTGTAAACTTATATATGGCGACATAGTAGGATGGGGTACTATGCCGTCTAGGATTGATATTATATTTAAATGTTTTAAAATATATATACACACATTAATAATAATATCGTTTTACATATCAAGCATCTTTTGACCATTATAAGGTAAAACCCTATCCTCTGGTGTGCGTTGCATTGTGTGATGGGACCTGGGTCTTATAATGGTTTCATTTTTCTAAAAAGCATTGCGATACTTGACGATTTACTTTATTTATGCACTGGCATTCCAATGGAGTAAACCCGTTCCGCGTTAGCGGCGTGGTCCTGTGATTAGCCTACTTATTAGATAAGTTAAGTATAGAATTCTTACACTAGTCCCACGACTGACCTGTAGTTTGTTTCACTTTGCAAACTCGGGTGCCCTCTTTCCACACGGGCATTCGAGTAACTTTTTGCAGATATAGTTAAGCAGGATCCTGGATTGAAGTCTGAAGCTGAGTCCAAAATATTGATGGCCTTCCGCTGAGATTAGTTCCGCTGCAATGTATTTAATTTATTGTAAATGTATCTTCCGCTGTATTATTTATTGATGTACTCTGATATATTCAGTACTCGAATGTAACATTTGTTATTGATTTTATCAAAGTCTGTGTTGTTGTTCTGATGTGTTGTATGCCCAAAGTTAACGTACGCGGGTTTTGAACGGTTTTAATCGATCTTGCGATCGATTGGGGTTGGGCGAAATTCGTGGTCGTTATAGATCATCTCTCAACTGGATACGCTCAAATATTCTTTCTGCAGAGCTCACCCAAGCTTGAGTTTGAATAATAGATTCATTGCTCGAGAACTGTGCTCCGTTCAGATTTCGATATCTCTTTAATAGAGCCTCTAGATCGGGTTCTGCATTTCTCCTGTTTCTGACACTCATTTTTCTAGTACTTCTGCAAATGGCAGATCAAGTGTTAGGTCACAGAAAAGATATTTTAAAATATAGAAACACATACTTCAAATGTAAATGTATCTATCGAGGTGTAATTCCATTCTGCTTTACTCATACTAGGATATTGCTGATCCTATATGTATAGAGTTACCCGTCCTACAACACTACTGGTTCTATTTCTGACGAGTTCGTTGATATGTTATATTCCAGAACTAAGCTTAACCAAAGCTCTGATACCACGTTGTGACGACCCCATTTCCCGTACAGACGGAGACAAGGGTAATCTTTGGAATATAACACAGAAACAGATAACAGTAGAACATAATAAAATAAATACACCAGATAATGTACAATAGAATACACAGGATAAACGTAATCATCAGAGTTACACAGTATACAGGATCTTACTTAGTACAAATACAGTTCAGCTATACATAAATGTCTACAGCGGAAACAAACAAAATATGTACAATAGGAGCTGAACAACATAAAAAGAGATAAATGATAGAATCCATCTTTAGCTCCAGCTATCCAGAGAAATCCAGCTAAACCTGAATACAAGGCTGCCCGGGTAGAAAAAGGGGCAGCCGAGTTTGAAAGTGAAACAAACTATGAGTCAGTCATGGGACTGGTATGAGAAATCTACTCAACACATTTAAAATATGGCTAATCACAGGACCACGCCACTTTTGTGGAACGGGTTTACTCCATTGGATTGCCAGTGCTTTAAAACAAATCATTCCTTTAAACATCGCAATGCTTTTTATCAAAATGAAGCCATTATAAGACTCAGTTCCCATCACACAATGCAACGCAAACCTGAGGATAGAGTTTTACCTTATAATGGCCAAAATATGCTTGATACGAATAAAACAAAAGCATTTGATATTATTACTAGTGTTTATATGTTTCAAAAACAATTTCAATCATAACTATCAATCATAGACGGCATGGGTAACATATATCATGTCGCCATATATATATATATAATCAAAACCGCACAGTCACGTATTTGGAAATTGGATTTTCGTCTTGAACCAAGGCAAAAGATAGTCCTTACCGACTTCGAGACAATCTAGCCCATGTCTCAGGATCAGAGCTCGAGTGACCCTTGGATCTTCAGGGCCGGTCCACCGATGTGGATTAAAATTCCTGAACAATGCGTTTCCCCGCCCTATGGGGCGTAAATGAGCCAACAAATGACTCCATCGGACCCGGATCGTCCGATCAAACCGAGGTGCCTCGCAACAGTAACAACCACATAAGTCAAACTCATCAGGGCGTGTAAAACTACTGACGCCACTTCTAGCTAGAAGGAAACGCATGCCCTTCCTGAGGTCCTTCCTCCTGTTTCTGGTTCATACCGGGTGTGAGGTTCGCGAATTCACGTTATACACAAAGCTACGCCACACAGGCGGTGCTTTGATCATCACCACAAGGCTTTGCTTTTCAACAGAAGCCCTGATCATTTGCCACTTAGGCATGCCACACTAGCAATTCATGCCATGCGACTGATGTCCATCGATATACAACCTCTGAGCTCGTGCGTTTCATAGAAGGGCGTTAAGCAAAAGAATAAATTCTCCACTGCCAAACAGATGTATATTTAACAGAGATCAATCAACACAGAATAAAATCCAATGTCAGACACACAGTCCATTTACAAGTCCGTTCTGGGTCTGAACGAAACCGGAGGCACTATTTACCTCGCAAACCCATCGATCACCACGTACGTCTGGACGATCACCACTCATTATCCATATTTCGGGATGCCTCCCAATCAGGACCTCGGTTACCATCCAAACGAGGTGAAGATCTCCGGTCTTCGACCATCGTCTTCATCTTCGATTTCTTATCGTCGGTTCAGTTATTCAGAATTGTAACACCCCGTATTTTCTATGAACTTAAGAATTACAAATCTGAGTATAATTAAAATATAAAATCAGAATCAAGGGAAACGGGCTGTTCCATTGCGTTCGACTCGGAAAAATAGGCAAAAAAGAGTCCGAAATTTCGTAAATCGAAGTCCATATGACCAAGTTATGGCCTTCCAAAGTTCAGAAAAAAAATTAAACAGCACAGACCAGGTCGACTGGGGAGTCGACCCTAGAGTCGACCTGCCCCCAGGGGTCGACCGTAGACTCGACCTGACCCCAGGGGGTCGACCCTAGAGTCGACCCTAGAGTCGACCTGCCCCCAGGGGGTCGACCCTAGAGTCGACCCTAGTGTCGACCTCGGGGTCGACCTGCCTCCCGAATCTGCTTTTCTGCCTGGGTGCGTTCTGATGTATCTGGTCTCGTTTTCTATCTAGATTCGTCTGCCTAAAACCTATTTAAACAGCCCCAAACCCAGCCTTCTCTGCACACAATTCTATTATGCTTCTACTCTGCCTCTGTTCTAAATAAAAAATAAAAAATGGCGTTGCTACTCTGCTGAAATCAAAACTAGAAGACCATCAACATCAACCAAAATTCAATTAGAGATTAGAGCTTCTGCAACGGTTCTACAACAACTAGAGTTCTTTCTTTAATCCAATTAAGGCAAGTACGGTTATTCTCCGCTATAAACGTTAATTTTTATTGTGACATGAATTCTAAATCTGAATCTGAGGTTATATCTGTTCTGTTCTGATTTGATTTATCTTATTCTGTACCTCTTTCCTCTTTCTGTTCTATAGCCAGGCTACCACAACCTGAGCCAATCTCATAAGAGATTAACATACGCTAAAATGTTTGGGACAGTAAAATGAATGACGCATGAATTTTGCATGGCCAATAGGTTACTGATTTGAGGAAAGAACATGGACTGTAGCTAGAACATAAATCTGAGATGATTTGACATGTTATGTTTATAACATAAAAAGGTATTGAACATATGATTTGTGGACACAACATAAAAAGGTATATAATTGAACCTATGACTTGAGTTTGTGGCATAAAGACTATTGAACATACGACTTGAGAAGTTGGTTAATCTGTGACTGATTTAAGAAAAAGGACATAGGTTGTAAACTAGATTTAGATCTATGCATATTCTGTGAATTGGAAGAAGAGAAACCATGGTATGTTAACATATGACTTGAGATAAGGAGAATATGGTTTAGGCATAAAGATTTACATTAAAGTAGGATATCTATCAAATATGAATAATACCTAAGTAGGAGATTTTTGTCAATAGCTATATTTGGTATAATTTATATGTGAATCTTTTGTACTAGGCAAGTTGAACTAAATTGGGACATGTAAATTATGACCATAATCTGTGACATGCAAATTTAACGCAAACATGGGGTATATGAACATATTGTGAATCATGACTATTATTTATGCATGTGAACTTAGGCAAGATTTATAATTAGGCAAGATATGTTGTGAAACTTTAAGGAATGATTAAATCTGTTATATTTGCCTAATTTGCTAGTTCTGCTATATTTGCTTAATCTGCTAGTTCTGCCCTACTGCCTAGTCTGCTAGATCTGTTCATCTGCCAAATTTGTCATCTGCTAATTCTGTTAAAAATGCCAACCTAAATCTGTTGAGATGCCTAATCTGTTATCTGCTAAATCTGCTAGTTGTTTAATTTGCTGAATCCGTTAAGTCGCCTAAACCTGTTATCTGTTATGTCTGTTAAGTTGATATATTCAGTCTGTTATTGACATAATCTGAATTAGCTATGAATAATTGACATGTATATTAGGCATGGGTATAAATGGTAAATCATTAATTAATTGGCCGCAAAGATAAACATGGCTAACTCGAGGTTAGAATGAGTTTGCGGCGTAATTCTGCCCGGAACCGCCCGGCATATTCCAGTGGTCGCAAACAATAGGTTCTAATGTGAGAAGTTAGTCATAACGTGCTTGAAACCCGAGGTTAGACTCAGTTTGCGACAGAAATCTGCCCGGAACCAACCGGCCTAACCAGTAGCTGCAAACTGTCAGTCTAATGTGAGAGGTCTGGGCTTAATATTTAATTAATGAAAATCTGAGATAAATATGATGTCTAAACCGTGTTGGGCGGGTAGGATTAAACTCACTAGTCTGATGAATTTAATAAATCTGTTCTGTGAATCTGTAGGCCCAATTACAAAGTTAGACAAATCTGTAAGTCTATTAATCTGTAACTGGTTAATCGGTAAGTCTGTTAAATCTGTATATCTGATCCGTTAGTCTGAAAACTTGTCTGTGAACTAGTTGATCTGAATTCTGTATGTTTGAACTTGTAAACAAGTTAATCTGAAATCTGTTAGTCTGGGGACACTAGGTTAGGAGAGGAATTACTTGTGTCATCTGTTGTTTGGGACCCATATTAGTCAGTAACCCTTTCTGGTATCAAAACTTTGACCCAACTGTAGGTAGGGTCCGGGCACGCTTACTGAACTAATTATAAGTGGTTCATTCTGATAATGGCGAGGGATGTTGATGGTGCGTTCCAACCGGGTCATGTGCATGCATGGATCCCGGTCTGCCTCTGAGGATGTAAGACGCCGTGACATCTGTAAATAGGTCTGTGCCAATTGGTTGTCACTTTAGGGAGTGATACACCCTACTGTGGGGCCGACACAGGATATTTATGTATTAGGGAGCCGATCGCTTGGGGTAGGGTTTTAGGGTACACTTAGTTTTGTCTGTTTCTGTTGGTACCGTCTGTTTCTGTTGGGTGGTAACACCTGTCGGTTTCTGCGTGGTACCGTCTGTTCGGGTGGTAAAGGCCCATTACTAGTGTACACCAAATTCTACATTCTGTTTCCGTAGGGATTAATCTGTTTCTGCTTCTGTCTGTTTCTGGTCGGGTAGTAAAGGCCCATTATTAGCATTCTGTTTCTGTTAAATTATTCTGTACCCATTCCTGTTTCAGTTTAGACGTTAGGGTGACACCTAATTCTGTTATACTAGTATTAGTGCAGAGAAGTGTAAAGCAATAATTTGTGTCATTCTGTTCTTCTGTTATATCTGCTACACCTGTTACAGTTATCCCTCATCCAGTTTTATGTTCATGTCATATTATTATTATTATCTGTTCATATGCTGAAAGTCACTGGACTTGCCAGACTTTTTGTCTGACCCTTGTTGTTTCGCCTCCTTTCTTCCGTTTCCCCCCAGGTTATCCAAGGAGGGAATACTTTAGCTTGATCCGGATTTCTCTTTGCTTGAAGTGCTTAAAGTATGGCTTGGCTCTGTATAGCTTCCGTTCCATGGGGATTATGATTTTAAACCATGCATTTTGAAGGCTTTTGTACTTGAATTCTGAGATTTGAAAGGATGTAACCATATTGATTTCTGTTTCCGCTGTAATAAAGTTAAAAATTTTCAAGTACTGTTTTATCTGTCTTGTAAGTTTCTGTTCTGTTTACTAAAATGCTCCACCAAAGTTAAGGCATTCCCTTTGTGAGTGACCTTAACGGAGGTGGGGTGTTACACTTGGTATCAGAGCTGAAGGTTACCAGATTTTATAAAAAGTTTTGAAAACTATTTTCAAAAAGGTTTTGAAAGGAAGTATTTTCAAAAATAAAGCTTATTTTGAAAAACATAATCCCCAAGAGCCATATATCATTCTTTCTGTCCTTTTTGTATTGAACCTTTCCTTTTTCGTTTCAGCATGTCTGAAGCATCTGAGATACCAGAGGGTGTTCATGTACCCGGTTGGTTTCGTCAATATCTTGAGGCTAGGACCGCCGCTGTAGGTCCAGCAAATGATCCCCCTCCCCCACCCCCTCCTCGTGTAATTGCTTTCTCAAAGATCTGTAGAGATTTTAGGGCCATGGGTGGGAAGGATTTCAAAGGAACTGAATCATTCGTAGAAGCGAGGAATTGGCTCAAAGAAACTGAGGATCTATTCGTTATCTTCGAGGTGGACGATAGGCAGAAGGTACAGTTGGCGGTATGGTTGCTCAAAGACGAAGCTTCCTACTGGTGGGAAGTCACTAACGCCGAGAGGCTGGTTGAGACATTGATGGATTTTAGAACAAGGTTTGAGACAAAATTTCTCTCGCAAGCTGAACGGAGTTTACAACTGGAGAAGTTCTTATCTCTTAAGCAAGGAAGTATGACGGTCAAGGAATACGTCAACCAGTTCAACCAACTAGCTAGGTTCGGATTGGATTTAGTCAACACTCAGCATAAAAAGGCTCTCCGTTTTGTTAAAGGATTGAACGAGCCACTGCACAGCCTAGCCATGACCCATGTACCCATGGGAGCGACTTACGAGAAATTGGTGGACATGGCACTACTACACGAGGAAGACAAGGGCCCGAAAGAGACAAAGAAGGAAGAACCACAGAATAAGAAAGCGGGGCCCAAAAAGGAAACACAAAAGAAGGATGAAAAGACTGAAGATAAGAAGGGGAAAAAGTGCTTTACTTGTGGGAGCTCGACTCATCTGAACAAGGATTGCAGAAAAAGGAAAGGCACTTGCTTCAACTGTGGAGAGATGGGGCACTTCACTAGGGACTGCCCGAAGAGACGAGGGCAAGGAGGGCAGGCAAACACTCTCGAGGCTAGTGGCTAGGATAGAAATAGGAAAATTTCTATAGTAGGTTTAATTTCTTTATCTGATTATGGAGTTAAGACTTTTTCTGATTCTGGTATTTTGATTTTGTAATCGATACTCTGCACTTTAATACTAGTATTATTTCTGAATTCCGCTATAGACTCAGACCCATAAGGGTTATGGCTCATCTGTTTGAGATTGGGGTTTGAGGGATATTTGTGTTAGACGTCAAGTATGACGCATACATTCTGAGTTTTTGTGGGATATGATTTTTATCATGCTTAGCTTCCGAAGAATCATTAGGGAACCTGATCTGTACCAGTAGTCTGTAAATATCTGAATACTTCTGATAAGATTTCCAGTTTTGACATTGTCTAAAGAGGGTAACCCTCTGGGTGTCAATATGATGTTGATTTCGGTCTTCGGGGTTGACCCTTAGGGGAATTATTTTCTCAACCAATGTCTGATAGGAATCAAGTTTTTGTTTTATCTGTACTCGCTTCCATCACTCGACTGTATCCTATCGATCGAGTGTTCAACTTATAGATAGGAATCCTAATGGGTGTAAACATGTGTTTGAGACATGTTATGTTTGATGGTTGCAAGTGGATGCAAGTGGTTGCTAGTGGTTGCTCGTGGACGCATATACACACACTAGGCACTAGATCGGCTCGAAAACACTCTCATACTGCATATGGATGTGTGAGCATTTTAATTTTTTATGGATGCAAAATGGTTGAATCAGCACATGGATGTTGCATATGAGTGGATGGTTGTGCACTCATATAGAAATGATATGTATCAAATAGGAAAATTGCATACATATTGGACTCATGGCACTGACATAATTCGCATTAAGGAGGTCAACTGAATCAGTAGACCGCCTGATCTTTGCATTAGATAAGGAACATATACACACTTTTGCAAATGTTCATACAGCACTAGAAATTTCTAAGGACAATGGATGCTTGTGGATGATGACTGAGTAGATGAGTGATTGGATGGTAGGACACATTCTTCTTAACTTGAAGATTTCGGGGACGAAATCCTTTAAGGAGGGGAGAATGTAACACCTCGTATTTTCTGTGAACTTAAGAATTACAAATCTGAGTATAATTAAAATATAAAATCAGAATCAGGGGAAACGGGCTGTTCCATTGCGTTCGTCTCGGAAAAATACGCGAAATAGAGTCCGAAATTTCGTAAATCGGAGTCCATATGACCAAGTTATGGCCTTCCAAAGTTCAGAAAAAAAATTAAACAGCACAGACCAGGTCGACTTGGGAGTCGACCCTAGATTCGACCTGCCCCCAGGGGTCGACCCTAGAGTCGACCTGCCCCCAGGGGGTCGACCCTAGAGTCGACCCTAGAGTCGACCTGCCCCCAGGGTGTCGACCCTAGAGTCGACCCTAGTGTCGACCTGGGGGTCGACCTGCCTCCCGAATCTGCTTTTCTGCCTGGGTGCGTTCTGATGTATCTGGTCTCGTTTTCTGTCTAGATTCGTCTGCCTAAAACCTATTTAAACAGCCCCAAACCCAGCCTTCTCTGCACACAATTCTATTATGCTTCTACTCTGCCTCTGTTCTAAATTAAAAATAAAAAATGGCGTTGCTACTCTGCTGAAATCAAAACTAGAAGACCATCAACATCAACCTAAATTCAATTAGAGATTAGAGCTTCTGCAACGGTTCTACAACAACTAGAGTTCTTTCTTTAATCCAATTAAGGCAAGTACAGTTATTCTCCGCTATAAATGTTAATTTTGATTGTGACATGAATTCTAAATCTGAATCTGAGGTTATATCTGTTCTGTTCTGATTTGATTTATCTTATTCTGTACCTCTTTCCTCTTTCTGTTCTATAGCCAGGCTACCACGAGCCTGAGCCAATCTCATAAGAGATTAACATACGCTAAAATGTTTGGGACAGTAAAATGAATGATGCATGAATTTTGCATGGCCAATAGGTGACTGATTTGAGGAAAGAACATGGACTGTAGCTAGAACATAAATCTGAGATGATTTGACATGTTATGTTTATAAAATAAAAAGGTATTGAACATATGATTTGTGGACACAACATAAAAAGGTATATAATTGAACCTACGACTTGAGTTTGTGGCATAAAGACTATTGAACATACGACTTGAGAAGTTGGTTAATCTGTGACTGATTTAAGAAAAAGGACATAGGTTGTAAACTAGATTTAGATCTATGCATATTCTGTGAATTGGAAGAAGAGGAACCATGGTATGTTAACATATGACTTGAGATAAGGATAATATGGTTTAGGTATAAAGATTTACATTAAAGTAGGATATCTATCAAATATGAATAATACCTAAGTAGGAGATTTTTGTCAACAGCTATATTTGGTATAATTTATATGTGAATCTTTTGTACTAGGCAAGTTGAACTAAATTGGGACATGTAAATTATGACCATAATCTGTGACATGCAAATTTAACGCAAACATGGGGTATATGAACATATTGTGAATCATGACTATTATTTATGCATGTGAACTTAGGCAAGATTTATAATTAGGCAAGATATGTTGTGAAACTTTAAGGAATGATTAAATCTGTTATATTTGCCTAATTTGCTAGTTCTGCTAGTTCTGCCCTACTGCCTAGTCTGCTAGATCTGTTCATCTGCCAAATCTGTCATCTGCTAATTCTGTTAAAAATGCCAACCTAAATCTGTTTTTTTTTTTTTTTTTTTGAAAGGCGAAAGAGTAATTTTATTAATGACAAAAAGAACAGGTCCAAAACAAACAAACTATACACGTGGGAGAACCAAAAATGACAACATATTTACAAAGGTTACAACAACCAAAGAAGTAGACATAACTTGCAACAAGCAGAACTAAGAAGAATGCTGAGCAGACCTATGCATATGGCGAATAATTTGCATACACAACTGATCACAATTCTTCTTCTCCCCACCAAAGATACGAGTATTCCTCTCCAGCCATATCTCATAGACAAACTTCTTTAGCAACCTAAGCAAAATACATGATTTCATATTCTTCCATCTAGTTGCCTTAAAAATGGTATACCATTCCAAATGACTAGACAAAGCAGGTTTATGAAATCCACCAATGGCAAGAAGTCTAGACCAAATAACATGGACAAATGGGCATTCAAAAAAGATGTGCACATTTGATTCAGGGTGTGAGTTGCATAGTACACAAACATCATCAGGTAAAATACCATAATTAAAAAGCTTATTCTTTGTGTTGACCGCATTTGACATTATCTTCCAAAGGAGGAGATTTTCCTTAGCCGAACTACCACAATTCCAAACTCTTGAATGCCAAGCAAATGTCTGACGATTAGTTTGAAGAAAATTGTACACAGTCTTGATAGAATGATCCTTACCCAACCATTGCAGCTCCCTATCACTATTAAAACTGAAGCAGTCAGAGATTTCTCGCCATAAGCTCCTCAAGGTGGACGAGCTTGTGTAGGGAAGAATGAGCTCACCATCATGAATATAATCAGAAACAACTGCAGATTGAGGGATGCCTGAATTCATCATAAGGTTGTAGTCAACAACCTCACTTAAAATTAAACCTGACTTTGCCCAAGGACTGTGCCAAAATGAAAGATTTGGGATCATGTTATAATTACGCCGTACAAAAGGTTTGAAAGTCTCACGAAGCTTAAGAATATTACGCCAGCTCCAACTACAATTTTGGGGGATTGACATAGTCCAGAAGTTTTTATTTCCAATCAAGTTATTATGCACCCATTTAGCCCATAATCCTTTCTCAGTTTGAAATAGTTTCTCAAAGTAAACAGAGACAGCCGCCTTGTTCCATAATAAAAGATTTGTTATACCCAGTCCTCCAAATTTCTTCCCGTCATAAAGTTTGTGGAAGGCAAGAGGTATCAACTTTTTAGAGAAAGGATTGCCATGCCACAAGAATTTATTTAGCGCACTTGTAATCATGTCAATCAATTTTGTAGGCAGCATATAATGCCGAGACCAATAAGTGGTCATGGCAGTTGCAATGGATTGAACAATTGTGAGCCTACCAGCTTGTGAAAGCTTACAAGATGGCCACTGCAATAGTTTGGCAATTATTTTCTCATATAAAGGAAGACACTGTTGCTTAGTGATTCTGGAGCTGATCAAAGGCATACCCAAGTAAAAAGAGTTTGAAGGGAGTTCAGCTAAACCAGAAAAATTAACAATCTCCATTTTCTTATCATTTGATACTCCAGCAATCAAAATATGAGATTTATTGATATTTATGTTAAGACCAGTAATGTCATGGAAAAGTGCAAGAGTGTCAAAAATACATTGAATGTTTCTTGTAGTCGGCTTTGTAAAGATGATGAGATCATTTGCAAAGAGTAAGTGAGATATCATGGGATTCTTGCATTTTGGGTGAAGCTCCAAATTACCTTTCTGAATCTGCTCAATGATGAGAGAATTAAGCAGTTCCATAATAATGATGAAAAGATATGCTGAGATTGGATCACCTTGTCTTACACCTGTAGTACCTCTGAAGTAACCATGAAGTTTACCATGTCTAATGATAGAGAATGTTGGAGTAGAAATACACTTATAGATCCAGTCAATAAAAGGCAACGGGAAGTTCATGCGAGACAAAACAGCAAGAATTGAATTCCAAGAGACAGAATCAAATGCTTTCCTGATGTCTAATTTAATCATACATCTAGGAGAAATATTTTCCTGTTGTAACCATATAACAACTCCTGGGTAATCAGAATATTGTCACTAATTGATCGTCCTTTAATGTAAGCAGATTGATTTAAGGAGATGATCGGGGGGAGCACTGCTTGAAGCCGATTGGCCAGAACTTTAGAGATAATTTTATAAAGAATATTACAACAGGAAATAGGTCGAAAGTCCGATACAGATTTTGGAATATCAATTTTGGGAATAAGGGCAATAGCAGTCGCATTAATACTGATTGGCAGATCATTAGTCATAAAGAAGAACTGAATAGCATTAGTAATGTCATCACCTATGACTGTCCAGTTATGTTGAATAAAAGAAGCATTGAAACCATCAGGTCCACAACAGCTATTAGCGTCAAGACTAAAAGCAGCGAACTTAATTTCCTCCCTTTCAATTAATTTGACAAGCCCAAAGGATTGATCATCAGACAGTGAAGGAAGAATGACACTAAAGAGTGGTTGTACATTGATAGAAAAAGCTGGAGCTGCAAGAATCGAGGAAAAATATTCAATAAAAGCTTTGTTAATGCCAACCTAAATCTGTTGAGATGCCTAATCTGTTATCTGCTAGTTGTTTAATTTGCTGAATCCGTTAAGTCGCCTAAACCTGTTATCTGTTATGTCTGTTAAGTTGATATATTCAGTCTGTTATTGACATAATCTGAATTAGCTATGAATAATTGACATGTATATTAGGCGTGGGTATAAATGGTAAATCATTTATTAATTGGCCGCAAAGATAAACATGGCTAACTCGAGGTTAGAATGAGTTTGCGGCGTAATTCTGCCCGGAACCGCCTGGCATATTCCAGTGGCCGCAAACAATAGGTTCTAATGTCAGAAGTTAGTCATAACGTGCTTGAAACCCGAGGTTAGACTCAGTTTGCGACAGAAATCTGCCCGGAACCAACCGGCCTAACCAGTAGCCGCAAACTGTCAGTCTAATGTGAGAGGTCTAGGCTTAATATTTAATTAATGAGAATCTGAGATAAATATGATGTCTAAACCGTGTTGGGCGGATAGGATTAAACCCACTAGTCTGATGAATTTAATAAATCTGTTCTGTGAATCTGTAGGCCCAATTACAAAGTTAGACAAATCTGTAAGTCTGTTAATCTGTAACTGGTTAATCGGTAAGTCTGTTAAATCTGTATATCTGATCCGTTAGTCTGAAAACTTGTCTGTGAACTAGTTGATCTGAATTCTGTATGTTTGAACTTGTAAACAAGTTAATCTGAAATCTGTTAGTCTGGGGACACAAGGTTAGGAGGGGAATTACTTGTGTCATCTGTTGTTTGGGACCCATATTAGTCAGTAACCCTTTCTGGTATCAAAACTTTGACCCAACAGTTGGTAGGGTCCGGGCACGCTTACTGAACTAATTATAAGTGGTTCATTCTGATAATGGCGAGGGGTGTTGATGGTGCGTTCCAACCGGGTCATGTGCATGCATGGATCCCGGTCTGCCTCTGAGGATGTAAGACGCCGTGACATCTGTAAATAGGTCTGTGCCAATTGGTTGTCACTTTAGGGAGTGATACACCCTACTGTGGGGCCGACACAGGATATTTATGTATTAGGGAGCCGATCGCTTGGGGTAGGGTTTTAGGGTACACTTAGTTCTGTCTGTTTCTGTTGGTACCGTCTATTTCTGTTGGGTGGTAACACCTGTCTGTTTCTGCATGGTACCGTCTGTTCGGGTGGTAAAGGCCCATTACTAGTGTACACCTAATTCTACATTCTGTTTCCGTAGGGATTAATCTGTTTCTGCTTCTGTCTGTTTCTGCTCGGGTAGTAAAGGCCCATTATTAGCATTCTGTTTCTGTTAAATTATTCTGTACCCATTCCTGTTTCAGTTTAGACATTAGGGTGACACCTAATTCTGTTATACTAGTATTAGTGCAGAGAAGTGTAAAGCAATAATTTATGTCATTCTGTTCTTCTGTTATATCTGCTACACCTGTTACAGTTATCCCTCATCCAGTTTTATGTTCATGTCATATTATTATTATTATCTGTTCATATGCTGAAAGTCACTGGACTTGCCAGACTTTTTGTCTGACCCTTGTTGTTTCGCCTCCTTTCTTCTGTTTCCCCCCAGGTTATCCAAGGAGGGAATACTTTAGCTTGATCCGGATTTCTCTTTGCTTGAAGTGCTTAAAGTATGGCTTGGCTCTGTATAGCTTCCGTTCCATGGGGATTATGATTTTAAACCATGCATTTTGAAGGCTTTTGTACAAGACTGATATTTTGTACTTGAATTCTGAGATTTGAAAGGATGTAACCATATTGATTTCTGTTTCCGCTGTAATAAAGTTAAAAATTTTCAAGTACTGTTTTATCTGTCTTGTAAGTTTCTGTTCTGTTTACTAAAATGCTCCACCAAAGTTAAGGCATTCCCTTTGTGAGTGACCTTAACGGAGGTTGGGTGTTACAAGAATGGGATAAACCAGGACTTTCTGAGCAACTCACGTATATGATAAACAAGTGCAACACTAACATACACACGCATCATTTCAATTCATTAGTCACTAATCGTCAATCAGTAAGAGAGCGATTTCCCAAATATTAACCCCAAAGGCCGAAACCAACATCAGATCAATACCCAAGAAACCATTCGACTTAGCCAACCTTCAGTTAATTTCTAAAAGTCACATCCATATCGTTTATAATATTTTATAACGATTTATCGCTATTTTTATTTATTTTAAAATAGCCTATTTATTCAAAACGGCGCTTCGGGCCATAACGCGGCCGTGGCGCTGTTTTTTTCAGATTTGATTTACACATATCTGAAAATCTGACCATTGGATCTTCATAAAATTTACATCATTAGAAAGATCTTTTAAAAACGAATCCAACGGTTCCAGTTTCGGGAAAATCCGATGGTCGGATCTCCCGGTATAATCGTTTGAAGTTTCGATTTCAAAATACGAACTGCAGCGTCGTTATTCGATTAAATATAATTATATTTTTATATATAAATATAATCGTTTCTGGCGCTGTTTTTCTTCAGATTTGAATTAAACATTCCAGACAATCCAACCGTTGGATTTTTACAAAGTTGGCGCCGTTGGAAAGATATTTCCAAAGCGAACCCAACGGTTGCGATTTCGGGAAAATCCGATGGTCGGATCTCCCGTACTAATCGTTTGAAATTACGGTTTCAAAATACGAACTGCAGCGTCGTTTTTCGATATATTTCAATTCTATTTATATATATATCGATTCTTCGATTTCAAAACTATATTCTTTTCATACATTTGATAAAAATGATATTTTTATCTAACTGTCTTCTATTTCAACATTTCACTATATTTAACAACACATGTATATAATAAAAATGTGATTTTTATTGTAAAACAATTCATTTCAAAACACTATTATTTTATATAGTTCATATAGGTAATAAAAATGGGATTTTTATTATAAAACAATTTCTTTCAAAACAAGATTATTTTATATAGTTCATATAGATGATAAAAATGGGATTTTTATTATAAAACAATTTCTTTCAAAATATGAATACCATTCAACACATGAATTTCAATTCAACGAATGAATTTCGATTCAACACATGAAGATTTTCTATAGTTTATATATATAGATAAAAATGTGATTTTTATATTTAAAACACGAATACCATTCAACACATGAATTTCAATTCAACGAGTGAATATCGATTCAACACATGAAGGTTTCCTATAGTTTGTATATATCGATAAAAATGTGATTTTTATATTTAAAACACGAATACCATTCAACACATGAATTTCAATTCAACGAATGAATGTCGATTCAACACATGAAGATTTTCTATAGTTTGTATATATCGATAAAAATGTGATTTTTATATTTAAAACACGAATACCATTCAACACATGAATTTCAATTCAACGAATGAATTTCTATTCAACACATGAAGGTTATCTATTCAAATGATGAATATAATTTCAACACAGGAAAATAATTCTAATACATGAATATTATTCAAATTTTCGGCAGTATAACGGCAGGGTAGTTAAAACCGGGACCGTCCCTAGTATGGCTCCTCGCTCTGCCTTAAAACCTCGAGGTTTTTGACAATGGGGATCATGCATCTAGTTCGCACGCAGGCGGCATGTATATATTTATTTCATTTCCACAAACTAATCCTATGTGGTTTCAACCAAATATTTCTCAACCACAAACGAGTATTTTTTCAACCACAATCAATCAATATCAACCACAAACAATTCCAATCAACCATTCGCTATCAATCACTTTTCACACCAATCACAACCAATAAATATCGTCCATGGTTTGTGGAAGAGGGGCGTATATATATATATATATATATATATATATATATATATATATATATATATAGCATTTCACTTCTATTTCAACACATATATAATTTTTACAACGCATATACAACTTATACATCGAACGTACAACTTATACAACGCTTATATAACTCGTACATCGACTATATAATTTATACATCGTCGTTTTCCATATCGTTTATAAATTAGAAATCTCACATTGGGTTCCACTCCACCAAAAATAGCAGAAGGCTCAGAAAAATACGCGGTCTCTTCTAGAAGGTAGAAGACGTCCACACAGTCACGATGTTTCCTGTTTCATCGAATTTCGTCAAAAAACGAAAAAGATATGTTTTTTCAAAGTTTGCAACGGTTTAAAGGTGTTAAAACTGTTGAAAATATATATGGCCGTACCTCAGCTGTTTCGTTCAAAACTGGGTTTTGATTTTTCTTGAAATCTGTGTAGCTATTCGTAGATCGGCCTTCGCAGCGTCGAAGGGGGAGTAGAGGCGCATAAGGGGGCGGGGGTTTCGTCGAGCTCGACGGCGGCAGGTGGCTCCGGCGGGGCTTTGAACGGCCGAACTTCTCGGTGGTATATCTCGACACATGCGCAACGAAAAAATCCAATACTTATATGGATTTGAAGAGAATTCGAAGCTCTACAAAATCCTCAACTGGAGGTAGGGCTAATTCTTCTTGAATTGATCGGAAAATGAGGGGGAAGGTTTCGAACTATTTCCGCCTTCAGATCTATCGCGTTGGGGAGAGAGAAATAATTCCTGGCCAATGAGAGTTTTTTATTTTATTTTATAATTTTTAAAATCTCCAATATTCCCCTTTCACACACGAACCCCAATCCAAACTGAACGACTGTCATCCCTAGCGTTTTACCCCCATTCCGAACACAATGGGATATGTTTCGAAGGCCCATTCGACTGTTTCAGTCAGTTTCCATTCAAATTAAAATATATAACATTCAATATTCGATTTGAACGTACATTTCAATTTTCCAGGGCCACAAACTAATTCGAAAAATTCCAAAAAAATAAATCTGGCTAGGTTTTGATGATACGGTCCCAACAAAACTAGTTTCGTCGAATTCTGAGACCGTTTGCAAAAAGGCCCATTTCTGGTCGATCCAATTTAACTATAATTGACCAAAACACGTTTTTCTTTGCCACGCTCACATACTAGCTTCAAAAATTATGAAATTTTAAACCTAGCAATAACTTCTCATCCCGGATCCAACAAAAGTGGTTTCGTCAAATTCCGAGGTCATTTGCAAAATGGCCAATTTCACGGGCTATATAAATTCCATAGCGACCTCTCTGGAAATTCATTTGGCCATAACTTTTGCATCCCGCTATGAAACTTCGATTTTTCAGATTCGTTAGAAAGGTATTCACTAACAGATTTAAATATTTTTGGTTTCACTCAAATCCGTTTTGTTTTGCACCCGGTACAGTCCGACAAAGTTTGAATTCAATTTTTGAAACTACAGCGCCATTTCAGGCCTTGTTTATAATTAGAATTAATTATATTCGTTTTCAATCGTCGATTCAAACTCCCTTTTCATCGCTATCATTTAAAATATTTATTTTAAATATTTAAAATCCATTATTTTAGATAATTTAAATTTTTTAAATTGGTTCAGATTTTCTGGGTCGTTACACACACACACACACACACACACACACATATATATCATAATTTATGGGCTCTTGTTTGAATTGATTAGGATTTTAGAAGTTGAAATCCCTCACGTTTTTATTTAGCTGGCAGAGACGCATTTTTTGTTGACTGAAGAAGATGGAAATGAGGGTTTAAGAGATTTAGAGATATTTTATAGGGATAGGGAAAAAATTATATTCGATTTTTATATTTATTTTATTTAATCATTACATGTATTTGTTGTTTAAAAATCCATATGATCACATATGATATCCAATTTCGTTGAAGTGGAGATACAACTATGGTTCGATACTATGGATCCGGCGAAACTTTTTTCGTCAAATTTCGAGTCCTTTTGCTTTAGAAACATATTTTTAAATTCAAATTATTGATCGCTTCACATTTAAACTACGCACGGTCACATACTAACTTCGAATGACATGAAATTTGAAATCTAGCAGTAATTTAATATTCCGAATCCAACAAAATTCGTTTTATCGAATGCGGTGGTCGTTTGAAAAATGTCTATTTTTAAGGCTTATGTAATATTATTATAAAATTCCAAAATTATTCAAATTAATAATAAACTAACTATTACTATCACATATGTATCCTAATGAAATGTCATACAGCTGTATAACAAACAAACTTAGGTTATAGACTCGATATCACAATTTTTTAGTCAAATGGTATTCAATTTATATGAAAATCTTATTATTTAATTTATTAAGTCGTTATATTTTACGCTTCCATAGCGAGTTTTTGAAATTTTAATTTGGACATAACTTACAGTTTATCACTCGACATCTCAATCTTTCACATTCATTAGAAAGATACAATTAAATAGTTTCTAAAGTTTCTTGTTTTACAGAAATCTGACTTATTTTGAATTTTCTACATTCCACTGAAGTTCAAAACTAAATATTTAGAATTACCGCAACGCTACAAGCTCATTTTATAATTAATATAAAATTATACATACAAATTTCGCTTTAAATAAATTCTAAGTCATTAACTCTCCAAATAAATCATTTTAAATATTTAATTTTCATTAAATATTTCTTAATAAATTTTCGGCCGCTACAGCTACAAAGAATCCAAGTCTTCCACGGTGCAACTTGGGTATACCATATTTACTTCATTAGTTAATTTTAGTCCAAGTTGTTTAATAGTGGGAATCCCACTATCTAAGTTGAGTTTATAAATTTGTATTTAATCATATACTAAATTAAACATGATTCATTTATATAAATTAATATTCTCAAATCTCTAACATTTTTTATATTTCAGCCATACTTTATCCCTTGCCTAGAATAAATTTTAGATCTCACAGATAAAGGGTCATTTTACTCATCGACCTTTAATGCTATATATGAGATGACCTACTTTCTATTCATGAGTCACCATATTTGTCATTAGGTTTCGTATTTGTTTGGGGTTACATAAAGGTAAGGTCAAGAGATCCTTTGATTTAAAGCAGA
This sequence comes from Allium sativum, assembly GCA_030737875.1. Taxonomy (NCBI): domain Eukaryota; kingdom Viridiplantae; phylum Streptophyta; class Magnoliopsida; order Asparagales; family Amaryllidaceae; genus Allium; species Allium sativum. The sequence continues at coordinate 969,432,811 of CM060915.1, read as the reverse complement.
CTTAAAAATTCATCTTATAAGGTTTGAAAAAACGTATGACAAATAAAATATCCAATTTATAATTTGAACTTAAATTGAAAATTTTATGATTATTTAATCATAATTTACTTTGAAACAATACATAATTAAATCTTAATTAAAATATTTAATCAAACCCCATCTTACTAGTGATTAATTTGAAATCAATCTTAATTAAATAAAATTGATTAAATAACTGAGTTTATATAATTGAGAAATAAATTAAATAAACTTAACTGAATATAATTAATCATAAACAACTTTTAATAAATAATTAAAACTTGTTTAATTAGAAAAATCATAATTAACTTACTAAATAGTTTCTTGAGTATTATTTGCTTCTTAATTAGTAACTAATTATTTTTTAAATAATTAAGCCACTAATTATTTACATAACAATAATTAAGGATTAATCTTATTTTAAAAGATAATTAATCAGCATTTAATCTTCAATTAGATTAACTTAATAAACCTTGATTAGATGCTTAAATAATCATTAATTAATTTAATTATTTAAATATTTAAAAAAATGATTAACTTTCTTTAATCATCATTTTTTATGTTAAAACATATTTACCAAGTTTGCAAAACATTTAAAGTGTAAAACTTGATATTTTTCCCAAATCGCAGTTTTGTAGTAAAACTGCATTCATAGAGACTATCTCTATAGATGTAGTTTCATAGTTTAGTAATTAAGAAACATTTAAAGTCTTTTCTAAATGACTTTACTCACATTTCAAACCTTTTGAAAAGCGTATCTCAATCTTTCAAATAAATTGTAAAACTTTGAACTTTCTTTACTTTAAGAACAAATATAAACCTTTTGTTCTAAAACCAAGGATCTCAAACCTTTATGCAAAGTTAAATGCTAACTTTAACACGTCAGTTATACTTCAATATGTACTAATGTACATTATGAATGAAGTATGAAGCCTACACATCATAATACAACCAAAGACCACGTCTTTATAACTAATATTCACTTTGACTTTAATTCAAGTCTAGTTTCCAAGCAACATATCACAATCGCAAAAATACAAACATGCAACCATAATTATAAATCATGTTACCACAATGACAAAGAAATATTTCACAACATATAAATAAGATCTATGAAACATAAATATAATTAAATTTGCATTTTTAAAAACTAATATTTTACTCACTAATCTTACACAAAACCAAGCTAAAAGGGTTCTAGAACCTTGCGAACACCTTCCTACTTGCACTAGCTTTGTAAAAATCGAATATTGGAGGGTCTAAATGCAGAATGGCTCGACCTTGGGCTGGTTTGTCATGGCCTTGGGCTGTTTTGGGTGGCTAGGGCTTGTAAATAGAAGAGAAAGGGTGTACGGTGGTATGAAGATGCCAAAAAGTGATTTTTTAAAACTTTAAGGAAGTAAAAAAAAAATTTTTTAGATATTTGAAAGTTGAAAATAAGCCATTAATGAAGTTCTTAAGCTAAGAAAGAAGACGTAACAACCCGGAAATTCTATACCAATTTAAAATTTTTATTTTAGCTATTTAATGGATCTTAAGAATTTAAAATGATTTATTTTAAATAATAACGACTAAAAATTATTTAAAATGTAGTTAGAACGTATAAATTTATTTTAATTATAAAACGAGCCTGAAATGGCGTGGTAGTTTGAAAATTCGATTTTAAATTTCAATTGAACGTATAAAAGTCAAAATAAATCGGATTTCAATAAAACAAGAAATATTTGATTCTGTTTAATTATATCTTTCTGACGAATGTGAAAAATCCAGATTTTATAATATAAATCGAAAGTTATGTCCAGTTTAAAATTCAAAATAGTCGCTATGGAATTCATATATATTTTAATATAATATACAACCCTTGAAAATCGCCGTTTTGCAAATGACCTCCATTTTCGATGAAACAACTTTTGTTGGATCCGGAATGTCAAATTATTGCTAGATTCCAATTTTCACAATTTTTGGATTTGATATATGAGCGTGGTGAATTTAAATGCGTTTGGTAACTTAAGTTTGAATTTAATCGACTGGAAATTGGCCATTTTTCAAACGTTCTCCAAATTCGATGAAATTCGTTTTATTAGGATCATATCGTCAAAACATAGCTAGATTTATTGTTCGGGAATATTTTGAGTCAGTATGTGGCTCCGTTAAATTAAAATGTACGTTCAAATCAGGTTTAAACGTTAAATTAATTTATATCTTAATTTTAATGAAAACTGATCGAAACAGTCGAATTGGCTTATGGAAAATATTTTATTGTGTTTGGAATGAGGGTATTTAGCAAGGGGCGATAGTCGTTGGGTTGGATTTGGAGTTCGAAAGAAAAAGTAACTTTTTGGAAAAATTATAATAATTAAATATATAAATATATATTGGGATTTAACCATAACCCTTCCTCACAAACCCAAACCCGTTGTTTCGTTTTTCAGAGCCGCCTCTCCTGTCGCCACCATGCCCCCTATCGCCGCCGCCGTCCACTCCCCCCTCAGGCAGCCGCTCCACCCCTACTTCCCCCTCTCCATCTCGAGATTCCCAAAATCCCTAAATCCCGTCAAAATCAGCCTTTGCCAAGCCCTAGCCACCACCACCTCGTCGCCGCATGAAGCAACCCGTACTTCCCCGCGAAGGAAAGCACGGATTGAGTTGAAAACAAGACGAATCAGAACAAAAATAGAAGAACATTTCATTGTTAATTGCAACAATTCCATCAAAATACAAGAATATACAGAGTATGAATAAATACTATACATTTAATATACATCAGAAAAATATCAGAGATTACAATTTACAATGCAGCGGAAAATAATTTAAAACACAACTGAAAAGAATATACGGATACAGAGCTTTCCGAATATCATTCCAGCTGTAAACCGGGATCCCGTGAATACAAATCTACAAAACCAAAACTACTAGCTGCCCGTATGGAAATAGGGGCACTCAGAGTTTAGGTTAAAACAATAAACTCCAGGTCAGTCATGGGACTGGTGTGAGAACTAAAACAGTTATTAATCTTTATTTTAAAGTTAGGTAAATTAAGGGACTACGCCGTATAACACGGAACGAGTTTCCTCCCAAGAATACCAGTGCATAAAACAACAGCGTAACACTAAATAAAGAACAATGAAGCTACTATAAGACCCAGGTCCCATCACACAATGCAACACAAGCCGGAGGATAGGGTTTTACCTTATAATAGCCAAAGAATGCTTGATACGCTAAATTTCATCTTTTATTATTACTATAAGTGCATAGTGTCAAAACAATTTAAATCATAAGTATCAACAATAGACGGCATAAGTGCCCTATACCACTATGTCGCCGTACTAGGCTCTACAATCAAAACCGCAAAGTTACGTATTGGAAGTTGGATTTCCATCTGTGAACCGAGGCAAGGGATCGTCCTCACCGCTTCGAGACAAGCTAGCCTACCATGTCTCAGGAACAGTCGCAACTGCACCTTTGATCCTCAAGGCCAGTCCACACGAAGTGGATTAAACTTAAACCCTGAACATGCGTTTCCCCGCCCTATGGGGCATAAATGAGCCAACAAATGACTCCATTGGTCTTGGATCGACCGATATAACCGAGGTGCCTCGCAATCCATCATCCACATGAGTAAAATGTCCGGGCGTGTAAAACCCAAAACACCACTCCTAGCTAGAAAGAAACGCATGACCTCCCTGACGTCCTCTCCCGTTTTTGGTTCACACCGGGGTGTGAGGCTCGCGAATTAATGCTACACAAAGCTACGCCACAAGCGCCGTGCTTTGATCATCAACCACAAGACTCTGCTTCTCAACAGAAGCCTTGATCATTTTCATCTCAGCATTCCACACAGGCAATTCATGCCATGCGACTGATATCTATCCATATATAACCTCTGAGCTTGTACGTCTCAGAGAGGGGCGTTAAGCAAGAGAATAAATTCTCCGCTGCCAAACAGATATATATTTAATAGAAATCAATCAACACAGAATAAAATCCAATGTCAGACACACATCCATTTACAAGTCCGTTTTGGGTCTGAACGAAACCGGAGGAACCTTATTCCTCGCATATCCATCGATCTCCAAGTACGTCTGGACGATCACCAACCGATTCCCTCCTCTTGGGTGTACAGCCCAATCAAGATCATCAGTAATTATCCAAACGATATGAAGACCACTGGTCTTCAACCACCGTCTTCATCGTCGATTTCACGTCGATTCAGTTATTCAGAATGGGATAAACCCAGTCTTTCCAAATAGCTCGCGTACATAATAAACAAGTGTTATAAAAACACAACATACGCCTTATTCCAATCCAGAATATTCCTTTATTCAAATATTCTTTTACTTCGGAAAGGTTCCCATTAATTTTATCAAAGATAAATTCTTTAAATTTATTCTTTAATCTTCCTTTGAATATCAATTCAAACCATATTATGGTTTATCCAAACTAGTCGGGATTAACGAACCTTACCGAAGTAATCATTTGTTTTAATTTCCCAATCCCAACTTATTCATCCCATGAAGTAAAACTGGTAATACTTCATATCTAACACCACTGTGTTATCGATAAATTCAATTACCATTTCACGTTCAAATCTAATTAAAGATTTAACTATCGCCTGGAGCAAAACTGGTGATACTCCATTCTCGATCATTTCAAACTAATTAAAGATTCATTAAAACTCCACTTGGTTTTAATCTTCCCAAAAATCAATATTAATGATTGTTTAACTTGGGAAATCATATCATGTCTTTAACTGGGTTAAAGAACCAATGTCATTTAAAACACGGTTCACGATAAACCCAAAATCACATTCTATTCCATCAGCCTTTAATCGTAAATTAGCAAGTGAATAATTCCCCAAGTGCTAACCCCGAAGGCCGAAACCAACATCAAATCGATACCCAAGAAACCATCCAACTTAACTAATCTCCAGTTAGTTTCTGATTTTCTTAACTCCGTTGGGTCTAAGAACAGTATCATTAAAGATACGATTCACGACAACCCAAAATCACATTCCATTAACCATGGAATCTTCATGGAAAACAAATCGATATATATATAATCGATATAAACTTCCATATCCGACTAACAATATAAATGAAATAACGGCAAAGCCTTTTAAATTCCATATATATTAGCAGTCCTCAACCACAGAAATTCACTTCGATTATTACCAAATCGAATTCCATTCCATTCCAATTTATTTTATTTAAATTGGAAAACTTTACTTTAGAAAATCTCCTTTAAATCTTAACAAAAGATTTATAGATTACAAATTACATTTCACTATGAATCGGGTTAAAGAGCGAATGTCGTTAAAACACAGTTCACAACAAACCCAATTCACATTCCATAAATTATCGGGTTAAAAAACAAGTATATATTTCTAACTAGAAAATAGAATAAAAGTGAGAAGTTCTCACCTTTGGGATCCACTCCTCCATTCTATATTTCTGAACGGTTCAGATTTGATTCCTGTCGATACCATCGCTATATTTTCCCGCTGTTCATAGCAAAAATCACATTTTTTTATTTCAACACTAGATATTTAAATAAAAATTAGATTTTTATTTCGCTACATATATAAAAATCATATTTTTATTCTCCCTTCATGATAATAAAAATCTCATTTTTATAAACTAAAAATCATTCTTTTACATCGCTAAAAATAGTATCTTTGTTCAAATAAAAACCCTATCCTTGTTCAAATAAAAACCAAATCTTTGTTCCATTAAAAATCTTAACCTTCTATTAGACAAAATCTAAACACTCTAACATTAAAAATCTCGTCTTTCATATGTTAAAAATCTCGTCTTTCATGTTATAAAAATCAATTCCTTTCTTTTTATAAAAATATAAATTCTTCTCTAAAAAAACAAACATATTTTTATTAACATAAAAATCTTAACCCTATTATCATCAAAATCATATTTTTCCTTTGTCATATGAATTAAAAATCAAAATTTTAACATCCTAACTAAAGGAAAAAAAAAAGAAATGCTTACAAGGATGTCGAGGTAGCGAAGTAGGGGCAGTTTCTTTTCTTCGTTTGAGCGATTGCGGGCTTTTAAAGAGGTAGAGGGAAACCCATAGTGGTTGTTGGCGTCGGAGGAGGGCGGTCTGAGGCCGGGGAGGCGCGGCGTGGGGTGCTAGTGGTGGTAGGGTGTGCGACGGTCAGAGTGTGGGCTGTGGTGGCCAGATTTGGACAGTGGCGGGTTTAAATCGAATTGGGGGAAGAGAGAAAGGGAGGAGGCATGGTGGAGGAGGAGGTGAAGGGGGGTTGCGATGGCTTGGTGGGCGAAGGCACGGGGAGGTTGGCCGGAGGGGAGGCTATCGGCGAGCGTCGCGGCAGGCAAAGGGGGATCGATGTCTTCCATTATTTATTTATTTATTTCGATTTCAGAAATGAACGTTGACTTCAAGGAGATAAGGAAGGGTAGGTATAATTATATATTTATATTATTTTATTATTTTCCCAAAAATCAACTTTTTAATTCGAACTCCAAACGAGACCCAACGACTGTCACCCCTAGCTAATTACCCCCATTCCGAACACAATGGGATATGTATCGTAAGATGATTTGATCGTTTCGATCAGTTTTCCTTTAAATTAAAATATAAATCTATATATTGAATTTGAACACGCATTTCAATTTACCGGGGGCCACATACAGACTCAAAAATTCCCGAAAAATATTTTCTAGCTTCGTATTGACGAACATTTCAAACAAAAGTAATTTCGTCAAATTTGAAGACCGTTCGAAAAATGGCCATTTTCTGGTCGATCGAAATTGAATGAAACTGTTAAATCACGTTTTCTTTTGCCACGCTCACATATTGATTCAGAAAATTATGAATTTTGGAATATAGCAATAATTTGAAATCCTGGATCCAACAAAAGTGGTTTCGTTGAAAACAGAGGTCGTTTGCAAAATTTCCAGTTTTAAGGGCCAAAATTCCATAGAGACTATTCTGAATTTTCAACTGGGCAAAACTTTTTATCCCCGCTATGAAATTTCAGTTTTTCCGATTCGTTGGAAAGATATTCTCAAATAGGTTCTAATATTTTTGGTTTCGCTAAAATCTAATTTATTTTGAATCCTGCACATCGAATTTTCAAACTACCGCGCCATTTTCAATTCCTTTTATAATTAAAAAAATATATTTATATTCTAACGTCGATCTATATAAATAATTACGTTCTATTCCTATTCAAAATAAATTTCTCGTCGTTATTATTTGAAATAATTCATTTTAAATATTCAAAATTGATCAAAATTGTCAAAATAAAATTTTTAAATTGGTTCGGATTTTCCGGGTTGTTACAATCTCCCCTACTTAAAACATTTCGTCCCCGAAAAGGAGCGAAGCTGAAAGTTGTTTTACAAATCAACTCAACTTTCATTGTTTTTCATTGTGGTTTAAGTTCTTCAACTTTTCAGTTTCTAAGAACTTTTCAAATTTTTCAAAAATTTGGCTAACACCCTAAATTTTTGAAAAATTTCGCCATAACCTCCCCTATACGGGAGCATCGGGAAAATCCCGAAATTTCCATACAGGCCTCTCCAATCCAAAAAGAAAAAGAAACAGCCAAGCGGCTCATAAAATCATCCAAAACCCCAGAAATACAATAAACATGTACCTATTTGTTGGGCAAACAATTTTATTCCTCTTCTCTAGCCTCCTTGCAATGATTTTCAATGAATATACATGTACATGTATGCAAATTCAAACAATTTTCAAATCAGTTCAAAATTTGATCATTTTGGCTTAATTCACCTTTCATTCACATGTTGGTTTAATGAATAATCATGCAACACAAACATCAATCGATTTGTTGATAAATTTACACATCCATATTTTGATATACGTAGAGAAAATCATGTTTTTGATGTCAAATCACAACAATAGCACTATCTAAATTTTGGGTTCTCACACCAGTCAATTGGAAATATATAGATATCCCACTTTCGACACTTAAACATAAGCACTGATGGCGATGCCTCATCATCAGAATCATCTCCGGCAACTAGAATGTGATTCTATATCTACCCAGTATATTAAAACTTCAAATATACGTTAATTATGCGTATATTCAACATCTTTATGTACTGGATTGCCCAAATCAATTTAAAATAAATATTCAAATATGTATAAAGTTTAAATTTTCGAAACAAAGCTTGTTTTCTTTTTTTTTTAAATATACTCCTCACACTCGGCGTATCACCCCCACGTCCATTAATGTCACTCACAAAGGGAATGCACAAACTTCTATGAAGCATTTTAAGTGTGTATAGAACAGAAATTTAACAACAAGACAGATATAAACAATACTAAAACTTCAAAATTTTATTCATTGCAGCGGTAACCCATAAGCTTGATTACATCATCAAAAACCAAAGTCAAAGTACATAATATCCATCTTGACTAAATCAAAGTACATAAATTGAAAGACATAACCCCAATACAAAATAGCCATAAATAAGAGAGGCTGAACTTTACTTCAGCGATCCAAGCAACTTCTAAAAGCAAGAGATACAGCTGTCCAAAACCAAGCTCCACTGGTGCTAGTTCCAACCTGAGCACCTGGGGGGGAGGGGGGGGAAGGAAGAAAAGAGGTGGAAACAAAGGGGGTCAGACATAAAGTCTGGCGAGTGCGATAACTTTAACAATATAATTACCAAAATAACTAGGCTAAGGCATAAGTTGGAAAATAAGGAAATGACTGTGAACAATTGAGTATGACAGAGTAAACAAGGAAATAAGATTGAACTAAGATAACGTTAAAGGCGCACCTAAACCACTATAAGATAATTACTGTACTTCACCACCACTAGTCACCCTAAAGGTTGATCCCGCCTACAAAACTTAATAATGATAATGGTAGTTTCGTGCACCCCTAGTTGCCTTCATAGGTGCCGCCTGCCCCTATCTCCACTAGGTGTACCCACCACCCCTATGCGATCGGCTCCCTAACTCGTAGATACCCGTGCTGGCCCCACAGTGGGGTGTATCACTCCCCAAAGTGGCAACCCAATACCACCAATAATGCACGGCTTATACCTACACGATGCAACAACGTCTTACCTACCAGCCCAGGTCCACACACGCATATGAACCCGTTGGACATGCGTTGCCACCGCTAACCCGTTTTGGCCTCTTACAGTCAAGCCCAGTATGCGTGTCCCGTCCTCGACTTGGGTCGAGCCCACAAAGATACGTATGGGTTACTGGTTGAAACGGGCCCCCATCACTTGACACAAGCTATCCACCTAAGCTTGGTCCCCTCTAGTACATCCCACTTAACCCTCTTCTTATTCATGTTCACTTACATGTTTCAAATTTTGGTTAAGAGTTTCTAATCGTATTTCAAATGCCACCCAAGGCACCCACTAGATTCCACATGCCACCCAATGCACCCACTTAACCCCCTCATTTCCCACTACATGTTTTATCTGGTTAAGTGTTTCTTAATTCATTAAGACCGTAACCATATAAAGACCTCCCACATTAGACTGACATTTGTGGCAGCTGGATTTACCGGGCGGGTCTGGGCAGTCTTACGCCACAAACGAGCCTAACCTCATGTCTTTACAACTGTTATGTATTTAATTTATGCCCAAGACTTCTCACATTAGACTGGCATTTGTGGAAGCTGGATTTGCCGGGCGGGTCCGGGCAGTCTTACACCGCAAAAGAGCCTAACCTCGTGTCTTAGACGATTAATTACACCTAATTAATCATTCCCCAATTTGAATTAGTTTCCCTTTTCTAATTATCAATCAATTCCAAATTTAACTATGGCCATAATTGACTCAATTATGTCCATCTATTTATGGTATGCAAAATCATACCAATTTCATCAAAAATTTATTTTATGCCATTTAAGGCATTTATGCCAATTCTCAACATAAAATCTTTTAATATTATCCCATTACCCCACTTTGTACGTTCGTTTGTTAACGTAAAATATATGTTAGACTCGAATAGTCTGACTCATGGAATAAAGTGAAAACATCACAACATACATATAATTAAAACTAGATCTAAACATGAGGGGTGAACTTGCATTTGTGAATGAGGTTCTACATCTAAAACATGCATAGGCCAAAGTTACAACTTGCATAAAACTACATATGTCACAGATCCAAATCTAAAGGTGTAAACTTGTTTAGGTAGTAGTCATAAACTTGTATAAATCATGTATGTCATGGATCTACATCTAAAGGTGTAAACTTGCATAGGCAATAACCACAAACTTACATAACATGATTCATACTCCAAACCCATATATTTATATAAACCTGCATATGTGATTTATGCAACATAACGATGGTGTAAACTTACATCTAAACATGTAAACTAGCATGTAGAATTTTGCATATAACTCGCACATGTCATAGCCTAACTTTTGATCCAATTTACACATAAAATAGATGTCATGAAACATATAAAATTTTCACTAACTTGCATATGATTTATATCTAAATCAACACCTAAACTTACATACTTACATATGATTTATCATATGAATCAACATAACCAAACTAGCATATGAACATCATTATGAATTGATTATACATAAGCCAACCATAGAATTACAACATGGATGATAACATCACAACTTTACAACATAGATGATAGCATCATAGAATTTACAACATAAATGATAACATCACAATTTTACAACATAGATGATAACATGCGGTCAATAATTCACAACATAGCCATATAATCCGCATCATAACTCAATCCAATTAAAATGCTAATTATTTTATTAAAGAAATCGAACTCACAACTCAAAGAAGGTCTTGAGTTCTGAATTCTGAGTTCTGAAGTTATATTAGCTTTCCTTTGAAGTCGATTCGTTGTTAAAGTTGAATTGAATTTGATTAGCTTTCTTCCTCTCTAATTGGTGGCGGCTATTCTGAGTTGCAAGGTGACGGCATGGAGGCCATGAATCTAATTTTAATTTGATTTTAGGGTTTGAGTCTACATGTCTTTTTTATAGAGTTTAGGATTAATTTAGGTCGTCCGATCAACCCAGAATCAATCCCATCCAATCAGAGCAGATCAGAAACCCTAATGAGTCAGCATAGAGTCAAAAACATGTCACTAATCAAATCTTCCCCGGGGGCAGGGGGGAGGGGCAGGTCTACCCCCAGGTCGACCCAATGGTCGACTTGGTCAGGGCAGGTCGACCCCCAGGTCGACCCTATGGTCGACCCCCAGGTCGACCTGGCCCTGGCGGGAATTTTCCCGCCTAGCCCATATGACTCTGAAATTTGAATTTTTCGAATTATGATTTGAATTTTCTGAAACTTCCGATGGCCATAACTTCTTCATACGAAGTCCAATTCATGCAAACTCGGACTCTATCTCAACCAGAATTCCGAGACGAACACAATGGCGCAACCGGTTTCCCTTAATTCTCACATATGAGATTAGTCATTCATTGATTTGTGAACATTAATATTGAAAATTACGGGGTGTTACATTCTCCCCTCCTTAAAGGATTTCGCCCCCGAAATCTCCAAGTTAAGGTGAATGCATATCCTACCATCCAAACAACCATCTACTCAACCATCAAACACATGCATCCATTGTCCTTATAAAATTCCTAATGCTGTATGAACATATGCAAGAAGTGTGTGTATATGTTCCTTATATAATGCAAAATCAGGCGGTCTACTGATTCAGTTGACCTCTTTAATGCAAACCATGATAGTGACATGCGTCCATTATGTATGCGAATGAATCCTATCGATACATATTATTTCTACATGTGTGCACAACCATTCACCAAAATGTAGCATCCATATGATAACACAACCATTATTCATCCATTAATTTAAATATGCACACACATTTATATGCAATATGCAATATGAAGTGACTGAGCCTATCTAGTGCCTAAAGTGTGTGTATATGCAACCACGAGAAAACACTTGCATCCACATGCATCCATCATACATAACATGTCTCAAACACATGTTTCAACCATAGGACTACCCTATCTAAAGGTCAAAGATACTAGCGAGAGGACATACTAAAGATAAGATAAGTACAAGCTAAGCGATAAAGGAGAAATTAAAAGACATACCCTCGAAAAGAAAAGGGTACAATGAACGCATCTTCTCTTCCGTCTCCCAAGTAGCGTTGCTCTCATCGTCTCCCCGTTGCACTTTGACTAGCTTGACCTCTTGATTCCTCAACTTCTTAATCTCCGACCCAAGAATGCACGTAGGAGCTTGTCGAATCGTCGCATCGCGCTCTATCTCCACTTCTCTAAGCAAGCTCGCCTCTACCACTTCCGCGGTCTCGTGCAAGCACTTCCTCAAATGTGATACATGGAATACATCGTGTACACCACTAAGTCTCTCGGGCAACTCCACTTTATACGCCATCTGTCCAATCCTCTCCTTAATATGAAATGACCCTACGAACCTTGGTGCTAACTTCCCTACGGACACAAAACGAACAACATTCCGTAATGGAGACACCTTGACAAATACGTGTCCCCAATATCAAACTCAAGATTTGTCCTCCTCTTGTCCACATAAGATTTCTGCCTATCTTGCGCCATCTTCATCCTCCTTCGAATCAAATCGATCTTTTCCGAAGTCTCTCTAATCATATCGGGTCCAAGCAAGATCTTATCTGTAGATTCCCACCAACATGTAGGCGAACGACACGGCCGTCCATAAAGAGCCTCGAACGGTGCCATGCCAATGCTAGACTGAAAGCTATTATTATATGCGAACTCCACCAACGGAAGATGTTCCTCCCATGTACCTCCGAAATCTAAGACACACAACCTCAATAGGTCCTCTAGAATACGATTCACCCTCTCGGTCTGGCCGTCCGTCTGAGGATGGTATGCGGTGCTCAAACATAACTGAGTCCCTACCACCTCTTGCAAGCTCTTCCAAAATTCGCTAGTAAAGATAGGATCGCGGTTGCTCACTATGCTAGAAGGAATACCGTGCAAACGAACTATCTCTCGAATGTATACGGAGGCTAACCATGGAGCAGTCCTCTTACTCTTCACGGGAATGAAATGGGCGCTCTTAGTAAGTCTGTCTTCCACAACCCAAATCCCTGTATCACCCTTCCTCGATCTTGGTAACCCATTAATAAAGTCCATCGAGACACTTTCCCACTTCCATTGTGGGACCTCCAATGGGTGAAGCAACCCACCGGGCTTCTTTTGCTCTGCTTTTACTTGTTGGCACACCAAGCATCTAGCGACAAACTCAGCCACATACTACTTCATGCCGGCCCAAAAGTAAACTCGTCTCATGTCTATGTACATCTTGTCCCCGCCTAGATGGATGGTCATATTCGAACGATGTGCATCATCAAGAATGGTCTTCCTCGAATTCTCGTCCCGTGGTACACAAAGTCTACCGTCCCTACGCAACCAACCCTTATCATCTAGGGTATACCTACTGAGATGGCTCGATGACTCCCCCCTTTTGAGCTTTTCTACTAACTCAACCAACTGTGGGTCATCTCGCTGTGCCTAACCAATCCGTCCCAAAAGTGTAGGTCTGACCTCTAAGGATGCTAGCAAACCGGGTAAAAAGTCAATGGAAGGTCTAAAGTCAAACGTAGAGATGAACTCTAAGCTTCGCCGCTCAACAAACAACGGACTCAAGGACAACCTTTTCCTACTTAAGGCGTCTGCCACCACGTTACCCTTGCCAGGGGTATATGCTATCTCAAAATTGTAGGATGCTAAGAATTCCATCCACCTTTGCTGCCTTATGTTCAAGTCCTTCTGAGAGAACAAGTATTTTAGCGATTTGTGGTCAGTGAACAATTCGAATTTCTCGCCAAGAAGATAATGGCGCCAAGACTTAAGTGCGAAAACAATAGCGGCCAACTCTAGGTCATGTGTAGGGTAATTTCTCTCATGCACTCTCAACTGCCTTCCACCATAGGCTATTACCCTTCCCTCTTGCGTTAAGACTGCGCCTAGTCCTGTCCCACAAGCATCGGTATAAACGGTAAATGGCTTACTCCCATCTGGCAACACTAAGACTGGGGCTGTGGTCAAAGCTCTCTTTAAACGTTGAAACGCATCATCACAATCTATGCCCCATGTGAAAACTAGATTCTTCTTTGGTCAAGCATGTTAATAGGGCTGATATTTTTGCGAAGTCTTTGATAAACTTCCTATAGTAGCCAGCCAACCCTAAGAAACTCCTCACCTTGGTAGCATTTTTAGGGAACTTCCAATCTTGGATGGCCACTACCTTCGCGGAATCCACAGCTATCCCTTCTTTGGAAACCACGTGCCCTAAGAATCGCACTTCCTTCCTCCGAAAGTGACATTTAGAAAATTTAGCTTTAAGGCTATGCGCTCGAAGAGTCTCCCACACTTCCCTAAGATGTATGGCATGCTCTTCCTCGCTCTTAGAAAAGATCAAGATGTCGTCCACAAAGACTACCACGAATTTATTAAGGTACTCCCTAAACACCCTACTCATCAAGTCAACAAAGTTTGCGGGGGCGTTTGTCAAACCGAAGGGCATCACAAGCCACTCGAAGAAGCCGTCTAGAGTCCTAAAGGTGGTCTTGTCTATGCTATCCTCAGCCACTCTCAACTGATGGAAACCAGTGGCTAAGTCCAACTACGAAAATACTGAGGCACCAACTAACTGATTGAAGAGATAGTCAATCCTCGGCAGTGGGTGCCTATTCTTCTTAGTAAGCTTATTAAGTTCTCTATAGTCCACACAAAGTCTAAGGGACCCATCTGCCTTCGTGGAAAATACTACTGGAGCACCCCACTTCGATATACTATGTCTGATGAACCCCTTCTCAAGCAATTCTTTCACTTGCTTACTGAGTTCTCTTCTCTGCCTTGGACCCATATGGCGCACTGGCAATGCAACTGGCTTTGCATTATCTACTAGATATATTCGAAAGTCTATCTCACGTTTTGGGGGTAAACCCCTCACCTCATTGAAGACATCAACATATTCACGGACTATACGAACAGAATATAAATCATCATTGGATGCTTCAAGGGATTCTAGGTAGCTAATCATTATTGGACCTCTAGGGTCACAAGAAATATCAAGGGTCTTTCCACAACGAGTCAACAATCTAACTACCCTTCTTTCACAATCTAGGATGGCCCCATACCTAGTTAGCCAATCCATACCTAGAATCAAGCCGTAGCCCATGAAACCAAGAACAAAGGCGTCGCATTCAAACCCAACGCCCAAGATAGACACTCTCAAATCCCGACAAATCATAGAAAGATGAGCCGAACCACCAATAAGATTTGAGACTACTAAGGGATCTGTAACTAGACTAGAATTTAGGTGCAGTGTTTCAACTAATGATGTAGAGATAAACGAATGTGATGCGCCAGAATCGAATAAAGTACAGACATGATGATCAAACAGAAAAACTAAACTTTCAACGGAAATTTCTCTACCTCGTTCTTGTAGCGGTGGGACCACGAGAGCCTGAACTTGCCCCTTTGCCTGCCCTGGTGCCATAAGAGCCCGCACCTGTCCTCCCGAGGTAGAACCTGCCCTATGCCCTTTCCTTGGGCAGTCCTTAATCAGATGTCCCGCTTCGCCATAGTGGAAACAGCCAGTCTTCTTTTTCTTCCTACAATCTTTGTTTAGATGGCCTGGTGTCCCACAGTTAAAGGATCTTTTCTTTCCCTTTCCATTGTTGCATGTACCAACTTTCTTGTTCTGTTGTTGCAATTGCGGCTTCTTTTGATCCCCTTTCTTCTCGGGTGTCTTATTAACATTGGCGCCCTTCTCTTCTTCATGCATAAGCGCCATGTCAACTAGTCTTTCAAATTTAGCCCCCAAGGGGATGTGGGTCATAGCTAACCCATGAAGCGGCTCGTTCAAACCCTTAATAAATCTCAGGGCCTTCTTTTCTGGTGTATTCACCAAGTCCAAGCCAAATCTCGCCAATTGATTGAACTTGTTGACGTATTCTTTTACTGATAGATTTCCTTGCTTCAATGTTAAAAATCTTTCCATATATAGATTCTCTTCAGCCCGTGAGAGAAACTTCACTTCAAACATCCGCCTGAAATCTGGCCATGTATCAACTGGACGTTCTCCATTAGTGACCTCCCACCAAAACGAGGCCTCATCCTTCATTAGCTAGGCAGCTAACTGGATTTTATTCCATCTTCCACCTCAAAAATCCCAAACAATTCTTCCATCTCCTTTAGCCAATTACGAGCTTTAACAAATGTCTCCGTCCCATGAAAAGGTTTTCCACCCATTGCCTGAAAGTCCTTACATATCTTTGCGAAAGTATCGACACGAGGAGGAGTAGGAGGGGGAGGAGGAGGAGTATTTGCTGGACCGGCAGTGGTGGCCCTAGTCTCCAAATACCTCCTAAACCATCCTGGTATTGCCATCCCCTCGGGTATCTCGGGAATTCCAGACATGCTGAAACGAAAAAGGAAAGATTCAATACAAAAGAACCAAAGGAAAGATATATGGCTCTTGGGGTTATGCTTTCTAAAATAAGCTTTTCTCTTGAAAATACTTTCCTTAAAACATACTTTTTAAAGTACTTCTTTATAAAAGCTGTTTTTCAAAAACACTTTTTCAAAATTCATATCTGTTCTGGTAACCTGGCTCTGATACCACGTGTAACACCCCATGTCCATTAATGTCACTCACAAAGGGGATGCATTAACTTCTATGGAGCATTTTAAGTGTGTATAGAACAGAAACTTAACAACAAGACAGACATAAACAATACTAAAACTTCAAAATTTTATTCATTGCAGCGGTAAACCCATAAGTTTGATTACATCATAGAAAACCAGAGTCAAAGTACATAATATCCATCTTGACTAAATCAAAGTACATAAATTGAAAGACATAACCCCGGTACAAAATAGCCATAAATAAGGGAGGTTGAACTTTACTTCAGCGACCCAAGCAACGTCTAAAAGCAAGAGATACAGCTGTCCAAAATCAAGCTCCACTGGTGCTAGTTCCAACATGAGCACCTGGGGGGAAGGAAGAAAAGAGGTGGAAACAAAGGGGGTCAGACATAAAGTCTGGCGAGTGCGATAACTTTAACAATATAATTACCAAAATAACTAGGCTAAGGCATAAGTTGGAAAATAAGGAAATGACTGTGAACAATTGAGTATGACAGAGTAAACAAGGAAATAAGATTGAACTAAGATAACGTTAAAGGCGCACCTAAACCACTATAAGATAATTACTATACTGCACCACCACTAGTCACCCTAAAGGTTGATCCCGCCTACAAAACTTAATAATGAAAATGGTAGTTTCGTGCACCCCTAGTTGCCTTCAAAGGTGCCGCCTGCCCCCTATCTCCACTAGGTGTACCCACTACCCCCATGCGATCGGCTCCCTAACTCGTAGATACCCGTGCTGGCCCCATAGTGGGGTGTATCACTGTAACAACCCGAAAATCTGGGCCAGTTTAAAATTTTTATTTTAGCAATTTTTGCGAATTTTGAATATTTAAAATGAATTATTTTAAATAATATCGACGAGAAATTTATTTTGAATATAATTCGAACGTATATATTATACGGGTCGTCGTTAGAATATAAATATTTATATATAATTATAAATAGAATTGAAAATGGCGCGGTAGTTCGATAATTCGATTTCAAACTTCAATTGAATGTACCGGGTGCAAAACAATCCGGATTTTAGTGAAACCAAAAATATTAGGATCTAATTGATGATATCTTTCCAACGAATCCGAAAAATCAAAATTTCATAGCGGGAATCAAAAGATATGTCCAGTTGAAAATTCTGAATAGTCGCTATGGAATTCAGGCCCTTAAAAATGGAATTTTTGCAAATGACCTCGGATTTCGACGAAACCAGTTTTGTTGGGTCCGGGATGTAAAGTTATTGCTAGATTCCAAATTTCATAATTTTTCGAATCAATATGTGAGCGTGGCGAAGGAAAACGCGTTTGACCAGTTTCAGTTGATTTTAATCGACCGGAAAATGGCCATTTTTCAAACGGTCTCAGAATTCGACGAAACTAGTTTTGTTAGGACCGTATAGTCAATACGAAGCTAGAAAATATTTTTCGAGAATTTTTAGAGTTAGTATGTGACCCCGGTAATTTGAAATGTACGTTTAAAATTCAATATAGAGAATTAAATGTAAATTTAACGGAAACTGATTCAAACGATCGAATCAACCTACGAAACATGTCCCATTGTGTTCGGAACGAGGGTAAAACGCTATGGACGACAGGCGGTGGGCTTCGTTTCAAGGTCGTATGAAAAAGTCAACTTTTTGAAATAATTAAATAATTAAATATAAAATTCCCTCTCCCTCCTACCCCCTATCCTTTCATTCTGGCCCCCCTTCTTTCATCGTTTTATTCACAGGAACGAAAATTAAAAAAAAAAAAAAAAAGAAGAGAAGGGCGGAGCCCTAGCCGCCACTATCGGCACCGCCGCGCCGCAGGCGCGCACTGCCGCAGCTCGCCCCCTACCCCCTCTCTCCTCTCGAAGCTCTTCTCTCAACCCCCTCCTCGAACAAACCCCCAAGCCCAAGATGAACCCGCCGCAGTTGATCGAGCCCAGCCACCATCTCGCCGTCTGACCCCGGCGCCACCTGCAACCCGCGAAACCGCACCCCCCTCTCGAGCAAAACCGTGAGTCTTTATTTCTTTAGTTTAAAACTGATTTTTATAGTCAATAAAAAACTGATTTTTATTAATTTAAAGGCATTGATTTTAATTAGAAAAGGCATTGATTTTAATTAGAAAAGGCTTGATTCTTCTATATGAAAACATACGATTTTCTACGTGTAAAGATTTGATTTTTATTAGTAGAAAGATAATGTTTTTGTCATAGAAAAGATAACATTTTTAACCAATGAAAAGAAAGGATTTTGAACAATGTTAAGGCATGATTTCTAGCATAGAAAAGTTAAGATTTGTGAATTGGCGATAAAAATATGATTTTTATATATTGAACATCATAGTAAAAATATGATTTTTATATATTGAACATCATAGTAAAAATAAGATTTTTATATATTGAACATCATAGTAAAAATTCGATTTTTATATATTGAACATCATAGTAAAAATGAGATTTTTATATATTGAACATCATAATAAAAATTCGATTTTTATATATTGAATAACGAAGTAAAAATTCGATTTTTATATATTGAATAACGAAGTAAAAATTCGATTTTTATATATTGAATAGCGACGTAAAAAGGTGATTTTTATATATGTAGTGGCTACGGGCGACGAAAGTGACGAAAGGCGAAACGACGAAGACTTCTGCAAATGAAGAGCCGTGGAGCTAGGATAGCTATCGGTGAGAATTTCTCACCTTTCACTTTCTTTTCTCTAGTTATATATATATACTAGGATGCAGACGGTGCTTAGTAGCACCCAACACAATCGTCCACAGACCATGGACTTGTTTGTTTGGTTGCATAGATTAGTTAGATGATTTGATTTGAAATTGAATTGTTTGGTGAAATGAATGGATTTGATTGATGTGTGAATGGCGTGGGCCTTCACTAGACCGGGGATAAGGCTAGGCCTCGTCCCGTTTCTAGTATCGTGCCGTTATGCCGCCGAAATTTTCTAAAATATGTTAGAAAAATAAAAATATCATTTTATTGAATAAATGAACTGAATAGAGCATTCATAAGTTAAATAAAATATTTTATCGTTAAAAATATAGTTTTAACGTGGAAGTGAATAAAATAAAATATTCATTTACAAACCAGACGGTTTGTTTATGTACACCTATTTGAAGGACATTGATTGGGACGATAAATTTTACACATCGCCCAACTGCACAAATAAAATCTGTGTTTGATTGTTTGAAACCCCACACGGGTGTTAGGATGAAATTTGAAGTTCACTCATCCTAATTGATTAAATATGTCGATCGATCGATTGACAGGCTGTTATAAGCGTTAGATATCTATATTTGATGCTTATACAGTGTAGTGCACTTTGGTTGATGGTTGATTATTTTTCAATGCTATTATATACATGTGTTGTATGGAATCCATATAATTAACTTTATATGGTAATTGATTGGGCCCCATTTCAATTTGAAAAATAAAGAATAATATAAAATAAAGGTTCATGTGTTGACAGTTTCATCCATTGAGATTGGTCATGTGTTGAACGAAATATTTTAGTAATAAAATTTACATCTTTATAATATAAAATAAAGGTTCATGTGTTGACAGTACTCATCCATTGAGATTGGTCATGTGTTGAACGAAATATTTTGATAATAACAACTATTTTGAAAAAGAAATATTTGAAATAGAATATTTGAAAATAGAAATTTATGAAGCCGTGTTGATTAGATTGACGCCATTTTGACGTGAACGATATTTATATCGATTTTATTCAATTTGAAATGAATATTGAAAAGTAATTTTGAAATCGAATATTTCAAAATGAAATGAATTGAAAACGATTTCGAAATGAAATGAATTGAAAACGATTTCGAAATGAAATGAATTGAAAACGATTTCGAAATGAAATGAATTGAAAACGATTTCGAAATGAAATGAATTGAAAACGATTTCGAAATGAAATGAATTGAAAACGATTTCGAAATGAAATGAATTGAATATAGAACGAATTCGAATTGAATTTAAAATGAATTGAAATGAATTCAAATTGAATTGAAATTTGAATTGAATAGAAATGAATTTTAAAACAAATTTATAAAGAAGAATTCAATTTTGATTTGAATTGAAATGGAAGTTGAAATTGCTTTTAAAACGAATTTAAAACTATTTATATAATTCGTTTTAAATAGAAATCGATGAAATATATATTATATATATAATATAATGGCCTGAATAGAACGCGCCGCGCCGCGGCAGTTCGTGAATTTCGACCATTTATTTCAAACGGATATTACGGGAGATCCGACCGTCGGATTCTCCTGAAACCGGAACCATTGGGTTCGTATCGAAAAGAGCTTTCTAATGAATATTTGAAATTTGAAATCTAACGGTTGAATTTGGAATTATGTCCAAATCAAATTTGAAAAAGGTCGCTGTAAGTGCAGTTCGATGGCCATTGATGGAAATCGACTGTACGGGCCTTGATAAAATTATTAAAAATAATAATAAATTGTGTAAAATCATAAGAAATGATTTGGGAAAAATTGAAATGATAAACTCCATATCTGAAAAGATAAAAATAGATTTTTATCGAAATGAACTAGTTTTGAACTAGAATAGTAATTTATTTATTTTTAAAATAAATAAATTGGATTTGAAATGGTTTTGAAAATAACCAGAACTTCCAATAATTGCATTGGAATGGATTTGAATCGAAATTGTCTTCGGAATATTTCGATGTTTGATTTCGTGATTATACAGATGTTGTTATGGAAATTTGAAAGATATAGATATATATATCGTTATTTCCAATACGATATCTGTTGGTCGTAGAATCTGATATTGAATATAAGCCGATATATTTTCTATTCAGAGCCTTGTATTTAATATCAAATGTGATTTGGGTTTGTCGTGAATGGTGTCTTCATTAATACTGTTCTTGAACCCAGTAGAGAAAAGATTAAATCTTTTTATTTGGATTTAATGAAGTGTACCAATTAAATAATATTTAATTGGAATTGAATTGATATTGATTTTTGGGTTTATCGTGAACAGTGTTTTAAATAACACTCGTTCTTTAACCCGATAATTAATGGAATGTGACTTTGGGTTTATCGTGAACCGTGTTTTAAATGACACAGAATCTTTAACCCGGTTAACGATTAAAACTAAGTGGATTTTTAATGAATCTTTAATTAGATTGAAATGATCGAGAATGGAGTATCACCAGTTTTGCTCCAGGCGATAATCAAATCGTTAATTAGATTTGAACGTGAAATGGTAATTGAATTTACCGATAACACCGTGGTGTTAGATATGAAGTACTACCAGTTTTACTTCATGGGATGAATAGGTTGGGATTGGGAAATTAAAACAAATGATTACTTCGGTAAGGTTCGTTAATCCCGACTAGTTTGAATTGATATTCAAAAATAGATTAAAGAACAAATTCAAGGAATTTGTCTTGGATAAAATTAATGGGAACCTTTCCCTATGAATGTGAAATTTAGAAACTAACTGTCGGTTAGCCAAGCAGAATGGTTTTCTGGATATTGATCTGATGTTGGTTTCGGCCTTCGGTGTTAATATTTGGGGAATTATTCTCTTGATTAATTTATGGTTAGTGACTGATGAATTGGAATGAGGCGTATGTTGTGTTTGTGTAACACTTATTTAAAATATACGCGAGTTATTCGGAAAGACCGGGTTTATCCCATTCTGAATAACTGATACGACGATAAGTCGAAGATGAAGACGGTGGTCGAAGACCGGAAGTCTTCACGTCGTTTGGGTGATTTCTGACGATCTTGATTGGGCTGTACACCCAAGAAGATGGAAACAGTTGGTGATCGTCCAGACGTACATGGAGATCGACGGATACGCGGGGTACTAGGTGCCTCCGGTTTCATTCAGACCCAGAACGGACTTGCAAATGGACGGTGTGTCTGACATTGGATTTTAGTCCGTGTGATTGATCTCTATTAAATATATATCTGTTTGGCGGCGGAGAATTTATTCTCTTGCTTAACGCCCTTCTCTGAGACGTACGAGCTCAGGGGTTATATATTGATGGATATCAAACGCATGGAGTGAATTGCCTGTGTGGCATGCCTAAGTGGCAATTGATCGAGGCTTCTGTTGAAAAGCAAAGTCTTGTGGTGATGATCAAAGCACGGCCTTTGTGGCGTAGCTTTGTGTAACGTTTACTTCGCGAGTTTCACACCCGGTATGAACCAAAAACGGGAGAAAGGACCTCAGGGAGGGCCTGCGTTTCTTCCTAGTTAGAAGTGGCGTCAGTGGTTTTACACGCCCTGACGAGTTTGACTTATGTGGTTGTTGCTGTTGCGAGGCGCCTCGGATTGATCGGTCGTTCTCGAACCGATGGAGTCATTTAGTTGGCTCATTTACGCCCCAAAGGGCGGGGAAACGTAGTGTTCAGGCATTTTAATCCACATCGGTGGACCGGCCCTGTCGCTCCTAGGGTCACTCGAGCTCTGATCCTGAGACTCGGGCTAGGCAGTCTCGAATCGGTTGAGGACTATCTTTTGCCTCGGTTCATAGATGGAAACCCAATTTCCAAATACGTGACATTTGCGGTTTTAATTGTAGAACTAGTATGACGACATGATATATGGTACCCATGCCGCCTATGATTGATACTTATGATTTGAAGTTGTTTTATACACTATGCACTTATAATAGTATCAAACGATTTGTTTTAACCGTATCAAGCATTCTTTGGCTGTTATAAGGGAAAACCCTATCCTCGGCTGCGTTGCATTGTGTGATGGGACCTGGGTCTTAAAACAGCTTCATTTTTCTTTATTTAGCATTGCGTTGTTTGTTTTATGCACTGGTATTCTTCGGAGGAAACCCGTTCCATGTTATACGGCGTGGTCCCTTGATTTACCTAACTTTAAAATAAAGATTAATAACTGTTTTAGTTCTCACACCAGTCCCATGACTGACCTGGAGTTTATTGTTTTAACCTAAACTCTGGGTGCCCTTATTTCGACACGGGCAGCTAGTAGTTTTGGTTTTGCAGATTTATATTCACAGGATCCTAGTTTACAGCTGGAATGATATCCGGAAAGCTTTGTATCCGTATATCTCTTCTAGTTGTGTATCGTATTATTTTCCGCTGCTATGTATCTAAATGTAACTTAAATCTCTGATATTTCTGTGTAATATTTATTCATTCATACTCTGTATATTCTTGTAATCTGATGCATTGTTGTAATATACAATGAAATGTTCTTTTGTATGCATTCTGTTGTGGCTTGTTCTCGAACTATCCGACGCTTTCCTTTACGGGGAAGTTACGGGTTTTTACAGGTTGGTATCAGAGCTTTGGTTTACAAAGCTTAGAGAACAAGGCACATTAGAACCGTACGAAAGAATTCATCAGATATTGGATTAGTAAAATCCAATGGGATGACTCGTTAGAGATAGGATCAGTAGTATCCTAGGACGAGTATGAAGAGTGTATTTTTAAAATGAAAACAATCTTTGTTTTGAAAATCTAAATCAACTATCGTATTTGATTATTTATTTCATATTGATTAGGACAGTCCAGTATATAAAGATTTTGCATATACGCCTTGCAAACGTGTATTTGAAGTTTTAATATACTGGATAGATATAGAATCACACTCTAGTCGCCCGGAGATGATTCTGATGATAGTTCGAACATCATCAGAATTGGTATTCGTGTTTCGAAAGTGTGATATCTATATATTTCCTATTGACTGGTGTGAGAACCAAAATTAGATAGGGCCTATTGTTGTGATTTGGCATCAAAAATCTGATTTTTGACTATGTATCAAAGTTATCAATTTGAAAAGCTAATCAACTAATTGATTGATGTTTGTGTTGTTTGTTTATTTGTTTGCTAATTTTGAACCATTATGCCTAATTGAACCAAATATTGAACTATATTGAAAATTGGTCGCATATGCTTGCATATATATATACTTACTTTGAACAGGTCATAGCAAGGAGGCTAGAGCAGAGAATAAAATTTGTTTGCCCGACAAATAGGTACATGTTTACTACATAATTTACTGTTTTGTTTGGGTGATGATGATTTTATGAGCCTATTGGCTAGCCGCTTGGCTTTTTCTTTTTCTTTTTGAGATTAGAAGGACCGGGGAAGCTATTTGAAATTCCTCGATGCTCCTGGTGCAGGGGAGGTTATGGCGAAATTTTTCGAAAATTTAGGGTGTTAGCCAAATTTTTGAAATTTTTGAAAATTCTCAGAAACTGAAAAGTTGGAGAATGGAAGCCAGATCGAACGTAGAGTTGATTAATCAAACCACTTTCGACTTTGTTCCTTTTCGGGGACGAAAAGTTTTAAGTGGGGGAGATTGTAACAACCCGAAAATCTGGGCCAGTTTAAAATTTTTATTTTAGCAATTTTAGCGAATTTTGAATATTTAAAATGAATTATTTTAAATAATATCGACGAGAAATTTATTTTGAATATAATTCGAACGTATATATTATACGCGTCGTCGTTAGAATATAAATATTTATATATAATTATAAATAGAATTGAAAATGGCGCGGTAGTTCGATAATTTGATTTCAAACTTCAATTGAATGTACCGGGTGCAAAACAATCCGGATTTTAGTGAAACCAAAAACATTAGGATCTAATTGATGATATCTTTCCAACGAATCCGAAAAATCAAAATTTCATAGCGGGAATCAAAAGATATGTCCAGTTGAAAATTCTGAATAGTCGCTATGGAATTCAGGCCCTTAAAAATGGAATTTTTGCAAACGACCTCGGATTTCGACGAAACCAGTTTTGTTGGGTCCGGGATGTAAAGTTATTGCTAGATTCCAAATTTCATAATTTTTCGAATCAATATGTGAGCGTGGCGAAGGAAAACGCGTTTGACCAGTTTCAGTTGATTTTAATCGACCGGAAAATGGCCATCTTTCAAACGGTCTCAGAATTCGACGAAACTAGTTTTGTTAGGACCGTATAGTCAATACGAAGCTAGAAAATATTTTTCGAGAATTTTTAGAGTTAGTATGTGACCCCGGTAATTTGAAATGTACGTTTAAAATTCAATATAGAGATTTAAATGTAAATTTAACGGAAACTGATTCAAACGATCGAATCAACCTACGAAACATGTCCCATTGTGTTCGGAACGGGGGTAAAACGCTATGGACGACAGGCGGTGGGCTTCGTTTCAAGGTCATATGAAAAAGTCAACTTTTTGAAATAATTAAATAATTAAATATAAAATTCCCTCTCCCTCCTACCCCCTATCCTTTCATTCTAGCCCCCCTTCTTTCATCGTTTTATTCATAGGAACGAAAATTTAAAAAAAAAAGAAGAAGAGAAGGGCGGAGCCCTAGCCGCCACCATCGGCACTGCCGCGCCGCAGGCGCGCACTGCCGCAGCTCGCCCCCCTACCCCCTCTCTCCTCTCGAAGCTCTTCTCTCAACCCCCTCCTCGAACGAACCCCCAAGCCCAAGATGAACCCGCCGCAGTTGATCGAGCCCAGCCACCATCTCGCCGTCTGACCCTGGCGCCACCTGCAACCCGCGAAACCGCACCCCCCTCTCGAGCAAAACCGTGAGTCTTTATTTCTTTAGTTTAAAACTGATTTTTATAGTCAATAAAAAACTGATTTTTATTAATTTAAAGGCATTGATTTTAATTAGAAAAGGCATTGATTTTAATTAGAAAAGGCTTGATTCTTCTATATGAAAACATACGATTTTCTACGTGTAAAGATTTGATTTTTATTAGTAGAAAGATAATGTTTTTGTCATAGAAAAGATAACATTTTTAACCAATGAAAAGAAAGGATTTTGAACAATGTTAAGGCATGATTTCTAGCATAGAAAAGTTAAGATTTGTGAAATGGCGATAAAAATATGATTTTTATATATTGAACATCATAGTAAAAATATGATTTTTATATATTGAACATCATAGTAAAAATATGATTTTTATATATTGAACATCATAGTAAAAATTCGATTTTTATATATTGAACATCATAGTAAAAATGAGATATTTATATATTGAACATCATAATAAAAATTCGATTTTTATATATTGAATAACGAAGTAAAAATTCGATTTTTATATATTGAATAACGAAGTAAAAATTCGATTTTTATATATTGAATAGCGACGTAAAAAGGTGATTTTTATATATGTAGTGGCTACGGGCGACGAAAGTGACGAAAGGCGAAACGACGAAGACTTCTGCAAATGAAGAGCCGTGGAGCTAGGATAGCTATCGGTGAGAATTTCTCACCTTTCACTTTCTTTTCTCTAGTTATATATATATACTAGTATGCAGACGGTGCTTAGTAGCACCCGACACAATCGTCCACAGACCATGGACTTGTTTGTTTGGTTGCATAGATTAGTTAGATGATTTGATTTGAAATTGAATTGTTTGGTGAAATGAATGGATTTGATTGATGTGTGAATGGCGTGGGCCTTCACTAGACCGGGGATAAGGCTAGGCCTCGTCCCGTTTCTAGTATCGTGCCGTTATGCCGCCGAAATTTTCTAAAATATGTTAGAAAAATAAAAATATCATTTTATTGAATAAATGAACTGAATAGAGCATTCATAAGTTAAATAAAATATTTTATCGTTAAAAATATAGTTTTAACGTGGAAGTGAATAAAATAAAATATTCATTTACAAACCGGACGGTTTGTTTATGTACACCTATTTGAAGGACATTGATTGGGACGATAAATTTTACACATCGCCCAACTGCACAAATAAAATCTGTGTTTGATTGTTTGAAACCCACACGGGTGTTAGGATGAAATTTGAAGTTCACTCATCCTAATTGATTAAATATGTCGATCGATCGATTGACAGGCTGTTATAAGCGTTATATATCTATATTTGATGCTTATACAGTGTTGTGCACTTTGGTTGATGGTTGATTATTTTTCAATGCTATTATATACATGTGTTGTATGGAATCCATATAATTAACTTTATATGGTAATTGATTGGGCCTCATTCCAATTTGAAAAATAAAGAATAATATAAAATAAAGGTTCATGTGTTGACAGTTTCATCCAATGAGATTGGTCATGTGTTGAACGAAATATTTTAGTAATAAAATTTACATCTTTATAATATAAAATAAAGGTTCATGTGTTGACAGTACTCATCCATTGAGATTGGTCATGTGTTGAACGAAATATTTTGATAATAACAACTATTTTGAAAAAGAAATATTTGAAATAGAATATTTGAAAATAGAAATTTATGAAGCCGTGTTGATTAGATTGACGCCATTTTGACGTGAACGATATTTATATCGATTTTATTCAATTTGAAATGAATATTGAAAAGTAATTTTGAAATCGAATATTTCGAAATGAAATGAATTGAAAACGATTTCGAAATGAAATGAATTGAAAACGATTTCGAAATGAAATGAATTGAAAACGATTTCGAAATGAAATGAATTGAAAACGATTTCGAAATGAAATGAATTGAAAACGATTTCGAAATGAAATGAATTGAATATAGAACGAATTCGAATTGAATTTAAAATGAATTGAAATGAATTCAAATTGAATTGAAATTTGAATTGAATAGAAATGAATTTTAAAACAAATTTATAAAGAAGAATTCAATTTTGATTTGAATTGAAATGGAAGTTGAAATTGCTTTTAAAACGAATTTAAAACTATTTATATAATTCGTTTTAAATAGAAATCGACGAAATATATATTATATATATTATATATATAATATAATGGCCTGAATAGAACGCGCCGCGCCGCGGCAGTTCATGAATTTCGACCATTTATTTCAAACGGATATTACGGGAGATCCGACCGTCCTCTCCTGAAACCGGAACCGTTGGGTTCGTATCGAAAAGAGCTTTCTAATGAATATTAGAAATTTGAAATCTAACGGTTGAATTTGGAATTATGTCCAAATCAAATTTGAAAAAGGTCGCTGTAAGTGCAGTTCGATGGCCATTGATGGAAATCGACTGTACGGGCCTTGATAAAATTATTAAAAATAATAATAAATTGTGTAAAATCATAAGAAATGATTTGGGAAAAATTGAAATGAAAAACTCCATATCTGAAAAGATAAAAATAGATTTTTATCGAAATGAACTAGTTTTGAACTAGAATAGTAATTTATTTATTTTTAAAATAAATAAATTGGATTTGAAATGGTTTTGAAAATAACCAGAACTTCCAATAATTGCATTGGAATGGATTTGAATCGAAATTGTCTTCGGAATATTTCGATGTTTGATTTCGTGATTATACAGATGTTGTTATGGAAATTTGAAAGATATAGATATATATATCGTTATTTCCAATACGATATCTGTTGGTCGTAGAATCTGATATTGAATATAAGCCGATATATTTTCTATTCAGAGCCTTGTATTTAATATCAAATGTGATTTGGGTTTGTCGTGAATGGTGTCTTCATTAACACTGTTCTTGAACCCAGTAGAGAAAAGATTAAATCTTTTTATTTGGATTTAATGAAGTGTACCAATTAAATAATATTTAATTGGAATTGAATTGATATTGATTTTTGGGTTTATCGTGAACAGTGTTTTAAATAACACTCGTTCTTTAACCCGATAATTAATGGAATGTGACTTTGGGTTTATCGTGAACCGTGTTTTAAATGACACGGATTCTTTAACCCAGTTAACGATTAAAACTAAGTGGAGTTTTAATGAATCTTTAATTAGATTGAAATGATCGAGAATGGAGTATCACCAGTTTTGCTCCAGGCGATAATCAAATCTTTAATTAGATTTGAACGTGAAATGGTAATTGAATTTACCGATAACACCGTGGTGTTAGATATGAAGTACTACCAGTTTTACTTCATGGGATGAATAGGTTGGGATTGGGAAATTAAAACAAATGATTACTTCGGTAAGGTTCGTTAATCCCGACTAGTTTGAATTGATATTCAAAAATAGATTAAAGAACAAATTCAAGGAATTTATCTTGGATAAAATTAATGGGAACCTTTCCCTATGAATGTGAAATTTGGAAACTAACTGTCGGTTAGCCAAGCAGAATGGTTTTCTGGATATTGATCTGATGTTGGTTTCAGCCTTCGGGGTTAATATTTGGGGAATTATTCTCTTGATTAATTTATAGTTAGTGACTGATGAATTGGAATGAGGCGTATGTTGTGTTTGTGTAACACTTATTTAAAATATACGCGAGTTATTCGGAAAGACCGGGTTTATCCCATTCTGAATAACTGATACGACGATAAGTCGAAGATGAAGACGGTGGTCGAAGACCGGAAGTATTCACGTCGTTTGGGTGATTTCTGACGATCTTGATTGGGCTGTACACCCAAGAAGATGGAAACAGTTGGTGATCGTCCAGACGTACATGGAGATCGACGGATACGCGGGGTACTAGGTGCCTCCGGTTTCGTTCAGACCCAGAACGGACTTGCAAATGGACGGTGTGTCTGACATTGGATTTTAGTCCGTGTGATTGATCTCTATTAAATATATATCTGTTTGGCGGCGGAGAATTTATTCTCTTGCTTAACGCCCTTCTCTGAGACGTACGAGCTCAGGGTTATATATTGATGGATATCAAACGCATGGAGTGAATTGCCTGTGTGGCATGCCTAAGTGGCAATTGATCGAGGCTTCTGTTGAAAAGCAAAGTCTTGTGGTGATGATCAAAGCACGGCCTTTGTGGCGTAGCTTTGTGTAACGTTTACTTCGCGAGTTTCACACCCGGTATGAACCAAAAACGGGAGAAAGGACCTCATGGAGGGCCTGCGTTTCTTCCTAGTTAGAAGTGGCGTCAGTGGTTTTACACGCCTTGACGAGTTTGACTTATGTGGTTGTTGCTATTGCGAGGCGCCTCGGATTGATCGTTCGTTCTCGAACCGATGGAGTCATTTAGTTGGCTCATTTACGCCCCAAAGGGCGGGGAAACGTAGTGTTCAGGCATTTTAATCCACATCGGTGGACCGGCCCTGTCGCTCCTAGGGTCACTCGAGCTCTGATCCTGAGACTCGGGCTAGGCAGTCTCGAATCGGTTGAGGACTATCTTTTGCCTCGGTTCATAGATGGAAACCCAATTTTCAAATACGTGACATTTGCGGTTTTAATTGTAGAACTAGTATGACGACATGATATATGGTACCCATGCCGCCTATGATTGATACTTATGATTTGAAGTTGTTTTATACACTATGCACTTATAATAGTATCAAACGATTTGTTTTAACCGTATCAAGCATTCTTTGGCTGTTATAAGGGAAAACCCTATCCTCAGCTGCGTTGCATTGTGTGATGGGACCTGGGTCTTATAACAGCTTCATTTTTCTTTATTTAGCATTGCGCTGTTTGTTTTATGCACTGGTATACTTGGGAGGAAACCCGTTCCGTGTTATACGGCGTGGTCCCTTGATTTACCTAACTTTAAAATAAAGATTAATAACTGTTTTAGTTCTCACACCAGTCCCATGACTGACTTGGAGTTTATTGTTTTAACCTAAACTCTGGGTGCCCTTATTTCGACACGGGCAACTAGTAGTTTTGGTTTTGCAGATTTATATTCACAGGATCCTAGTTTACAGCTGGAATGATATTCGGAAAGCTTTGTATCCGTATATCTCTTCTAGTTGTGTATCGTATTATTTTCCGCTGCTATGTATCTAAATGTAACTTAAATCACTGATATTTCTGTGTAATATTTATTCATTCATACTCTGTATATTCTTGTAATCTGATGCATTGTTGTAATATACAATGAAATGTTCTTTTGTATGCGTTCTGTTGTGGCTTGTTCTCGAACTATCCGACGCTTTCCTTTACGGGGAAGTTACGGGTTTTTACAATCACTCCCCAAAGTGGCAACCCGATACCACCAATAATGCACGGCTTATACGTACACGATGCAACAATGTCTTACCTACCAGCTCGGATCCATACACGCATATGAACCCGTTGGACTTGCGTTTCCACCGCTAACCCGTTTTGGCCTCTTACAGTCAAGCCCAGTATGCATGTCCCGTCCTCGACTTGGATCGAGCCCACAAAGATACGTATGGGTTACTGGTTGAAACGGGCCCCCATCACTTGACACAAGCTATCCACCTAAGCTTGGTCCCATCTAGTACATCCCACTTAACCCTCTTCTTATTCATGTTCACTTACATGTTTCAAATTTTGGTTAAGTGTTTCTAATCGTATTTCAAATGCCACCCAAGGCACCCACTAGATTCCACATGCCACCCAAGGCACCCACTTAACCCCCTCATGTCCCACTACATGTTTAATCTGGTTAAGTGTTTCTTAATTCATTAAGACCGTAACCTTATAAAGACCTCCCATATTAGACTGGCATTTGTGGCAGCTGGATTTGCCGGGCGGGTCCTGGCAGTCTTACGCCACAAACGAGCCTAACCTCGTGTCTTTACAACTGTTACGTATTTAATTTATGCCTAAGACCTCTCACATTAGACTGGCATTTGTGTCAGCTGGATTTTCCAGGTGGGTCCGGGCAGTCTTACACCACAAAAGAGCCTAACGTCGTGTCTTAGACGATTAATTACACCTAATTAATCATTCGCCAATTTGAATTAGTTTCCCTATTCAAATTATCAATCAATTCCAAATTTAACTATGGCCATAATTGACTCAATTATGTCCATCTATTTATGGTATGCAAAATCATACCAATTTCATCACAAATTTATTTTATGCCATTTAAGGCATTTATGCCAATTCTCAACACTAAATCTTTTAATATTATCCCATTACCCTACGTTGTACGTTCGTTCGTTTAACGTAAAATATACGTTAGACATGAATATTCTAACTCATGGAATAAAGAGAAAACATCACAACATACATATAATTAAAACTAGATCTAAACATGAGGGGTGAACTTGCATGTGTGAATGAGGTTCTACATCTAAAACTTGCATAGGCCAAAGATACAACTTGCATAAAACTACATATGTCATAGATACAAATCTAAAGGTGTAAACTTGTTTAGGTAGTAGTGATAAACTTGCATAAATCATGTATGTCATAGATCTACATCTAAAGGTGTAAACTTGCATAGGCAATAACCACAAACTTACATAACATGATTCATACTCCAAACCCATTTATTTATATAAACTTGCATATGTGATTTATGCAACATAACGATGGTGTAAACTTACATATAAACATGTAAACTAGCATGTAGAATTTAGCATATAACTCGCACATGTCATAGCCTAACTTTTGATCCAATTTACACATAAAATAGCTGTCATGAAACATATAAAATTTTCACTAACTTGCATATGATTTATATCTAAATCAACACCTAAACTTGCATAATTACATATGATTTATCATATGAATCAACATAACCAAACTAGCATATGAACATCATTATGAATTGATTATACATAAGCCAACCATAGAATTACAACATGGATGATAACATCACAACTTTACAACATAGATGATAGCATCATAGAATTTACAACATAAATGATAACATCACAATTTTACAACATAGATGATAACATGCGGTCAATAATTCACAACATAGCCATATAATCCGCATCATAACTCAATCCAATTAAATTGCCAATTATTTTGTTAAAGAAATCGAACTCACAACTCAAAGAAGGTCTTGAGTTCTGAATTCTGAGTTCTGAAGTTGTATTAGCTTTCCTTTGAAGTCGATTCGTTGTTAAAGTTGAATTGAATTTGATTAGCTTTCTTCCTCTCTAATTGGTGGCGGCTATTCTGAGTTGCAAGGTGACGGCATAGAGGCCATGAATCTAATTTTAATTTGATTTTAGGGTTTGAGTCTACATGTCTTTTTATAGAGTTTAGGATTAGTTTAGGCCGTCTGATCAACCCAGAATTAATCCCAGCCAATCAGAGCAGATCAGAAACCCTAATGAGTCAGCATATAGTCAGAAACAGGTCACTAATCAAATATGCCCGGTGGGCAGGTCGACCCCCAGGTCGACCCTATGGTCGACCTGGTCAGGGCAGGTCGTCCCCCAGGTCAACCCTATGGTCGACCTGGCCCTCGCGGGAATTTTCCCGCCTAGCCCATCTTACTCTGAAATTTGAATTTTTCGAAATCTATTTTGAATTTTCTGAAACTTCCGATGGCCATAACTTCTTCATACGAAGTCCAATTCACGCAAACTCGGACTCTATCTCAACCAGAATTGCGAGACGAACACAATGGCGCAACTCGTTTCCCTTAATTCTCACATCTGAGATTAGTTATTCTTTAATTTGTGAACATTAATATTGAAAATTACGGGGTGTTACACTCGTTCTAAGATGCTACTGATCCCATCACTAACGAGTCATTCTCGTTGGTTATTACTAACCCAATCTCTGATGAATTCTTTCGTATGGTTCTAACGTGTCTTGTTCTCGAGCTTTGTAAACAAAAGCTCTGATACCACAGTGAAACGACCCGAACTTCCCCACGAAGGAAAGCACAGATTGAGTTGAGAACAAGATGAATCAGAACACAAACAGAAGAACATTTCATTGTTAATTACAACAATTCCATCAAAATACAAGAATATACAGAGTATGAATAAATATTATACCTGTAATATACATCAGAAAAATATCAGAGATTACAATTTACAATGCAGCGGAAAATAATACAAAACACAACTGAAAAGAATATATGGATACAGAGCTTTCCGAATATCATTCCAGTTGTAAACTGGGATCCTGTGAATACAAATCTGCAAAACCAAAACTACTTGTTGCCCGTGTGGAAATAGGGGACCCCAGAGTTTAGGTTAAAACAATAAACTCCAGGGCAGTCATGGGACAAGTGTAAGAACTAAAACAGTTATTAATCTTTATTTTAAAGTTAGGTAAATCAAGGGACCACGCCGTATAACACGGAACGGGTTTCCTCCCAAGAATACCAGTGCATAAAACAACAGCGCAATGCTAAATAAAGAACAATGAAGCTATTATAAGTCCCAGGTCCCATCACACAATGCAAGACAAGCTGGAGGATAGGGTTTTACCTTATAATAGCCAAAGAATGCTTGATACACTAAATTTCATCTTTTAATATTACTATAAGTGCATAGTTTCAAAATAATTTCAATCATAAGTATCAATCATAGACGGCATAAGTACCCCATACCACTATGTCGCCATACTAGGCTCTACAATCAAAACCGCAAAGTCACGTATTGGAAGTTGGATTTCCATCTGTGAACCGAGGCAAGGGATCGTCCTCACTGCTTCCAGACAATCTAGCCTACCATGTCTTAGGAACAGTCGCAACTGCACCTTGGATCCTCAGGGCCAGTCCACACTGAGTGGATTAAACTTAAACCCTGAACATGCATTTCCCCGCCCTATGGGGCGTAAGTGAGCCAACAAATGACTCCATCGGTCCTGGAACGACCGATATAACCGAGGCGCCTCGCAATCCATCATCCACATAAGTAAAATGTCTGGGCATGTAAAACCCAAAACACCACTCCTAGCTAGAAAGAAACGCATGCCCTCCCTGACGTCCTCTCCCGTTTTTGGTTCACACCGGGGTGTGAGGCTCGCGAATTAGCGCTACACAAAGCTACGCCGCAAGGACCATGCTTTGATAATCAACCACAAGACTCTGCTTCTCAACAGAAGCCTTGATCATTTGCATCTCAACATGCCACACAGGCAATTCATGCCATGCGACTGATATCTATCGATATATAACCTCTGAGCTCGTACGTCTCAGAGAGGGGCGTTAAGCAAGAGATTAAATTCTACGCCGCCAATCAGATAAATATTTAACAGAAATCAATCAACACAGAATAAAACCCAATGTCAGACACACATCCATTTACAAGTCCGTTCTGGGTCTGAACGAAACCGGAGGAACCTTATTCATCGCATATCCATCGATCTCCAAGTACGTCTGGACGATCACCAACTAATTCCCTCCTCTTGGGTGTACAGCCCAATCAAGATCATTAGTAACTATCCAAACGATGTGAAGACCTCGGGTCTTCAACCATCATCTTCATCGTCGACTCCTCGTCGATTCAGTTATTCAGAATGGGATAAACCCGGTCTTTTCGAATAGCTCGCGTATATAATAAACAAGTGTTATAAAAACACAACATGCGCCCTATTCCAATCCAGAATATTCCTTTATTCAAACATTCTTTTACTTTGGGAAAGGTTCCCATTAATTTTATCAAAGATAAATTCTTTAAATTTATTCTTCAATCTTCCTTTGAATATCAATTCAAACCATATTATGGTTTATCCAAACTAGTCGGGATTGACGAACCTTACCGAAGTAATCATTTGTTTTAATTTCCCAAACCCAACCTATTCATCCCATGAAGTAAAACTGGTAATACTTCATATCTAACACCACGGTGTTATCGGTAAATTTAATTACCATTTCACGTTCAAATCTAATTGAAGATTTAACTATCGCCTGGAGCAAAACTGGTGATACTCCATTCTCGATCATTTCAATCTAATTAAAGATTCATTAAAGCTCCACTTGGTTTTAATCTTCCCAAAAATCAATATTAATGATTGCTTAACTTGGGAAATCATATCCTGTCTTTAACTGGGTTAAAGAACTTTAACCAATGTTATTTAAAACACGGTTCACGATAAACCAAAAATCACATTCTATTCCATTAGCCTTTAACTGTAAATTAGCAAGTGAATAGTTCCCTAAGTGTTAACCCTGAAGGCCGAAACCAACATCAGATTAATACGCAGGAAACCATCCAACTTAACTAATCTCTAGTTAGTTTCTGATTTTCTTAACTCCGTTGGGTCTAAGAACAGTATCATTAAAGATACCATTCACGACAACCCAAAATCACATTCCATTAACCATGGAATCTTCCTGGAAAACAAATAGATATATATAATCGATATAAACTTCCATATCCGACTAACAATATAAATGGAATAACGGCAAAGCCATTTAAATTCCATATATATTAGCAGTCCTCATCCATAGAATTTCACTTCGATTATTACCAAATCGAATTCCATTCCATTCCAATTTATTTTATTTAAATTGGAAATGTTTACTTTGGAAAATCTCCTTTAATTCTTAAAAAAAGATTTATAGATTCCAAATTACATTTCATTGTGAATCGGTTTAAAAAACGAATGTCGTTAAAACACAGTTCACAACAAACCCAATTCACATTCCATAAATTATCGGGTTAAAGAACAAGTGTTATTTAAAACACCATTCACGATAAACCCAAAAATCAATTCCAATTTAATATCATTTAATTGGTACATTTCATTAAATCTAAATAAAAAGATTTAATCCTTTTTATCAACTGGGTTTAAGAACAGTGTTAACGAAGACACCATTCACGATAAACCCAAATCCCATTTGATATTAAATACAAGGCTCTGAATAGAAAATATATCGGCTTGTATTCAATATCAAATACTATAACCAACAGATACGGTATTGGAAATAACGATATAAATATATCTTCCAAATTTCTGTAACAACATCAGTATAATCACGAAATCCA
Organism: Allium sativum; assembly: GCA_030737875.1. Lineage (NCBI taxonomy): Eukaryota > Viridiplantae > Streptophyta > Magnoliopsida > Asparagales > Amaryllidaceae > Allium > Allium sativum. Next base: position 969,395,596 of record CM060915.1, on the reverse strand, counting down.
ACATCTAAATATTCTGAAGACAATTTCGATTCAAATCCATTCCAATTTATATATTGGAAATTCTGGTTATTTTTAAAGCCATTTCAAATCCAATTTATTTATTTTAAAAATAAATGGATTATAATTCTAGTTCAAAACTAGTTCATTTCGATTAAAATCTATTTTTATCTTTCCAAATATGGAATTTTTCATCCCAACTCTTTCCAAAACATTTCTAATGATTTTACACTAATTATTGATATTTTTATTAATTTGATCAAGGCCCGTACAGTCGATTTCCATCAACGACCATCGAACTGCACTTACATCGACCTTTTCCAAATTTTATTTGGAAATAATTCCAAATCCAACCATTAGATTTCTAATTTCTGACATTCGCTAGAAAGCTCTTTTCGATACGAACCCAACGGTTCCGGTTTTAGGAGAATCCGACGGTCGGATCTCCCGTAATGTCCATTCGAAGTCAATGGTCGAAATTCGCGAACTGCCGCAGCGCGACGCGTTCTATTCAGGCCATTATATATATAATATATATATATTATATTTTTCATCGATTTCCTTTTAAAACGTATTTTATAAATCGTTTTAAATTCGTTTTCAAAGCGATTTCAACTTCCTATTCAATTTCTAATCAAAATTGAATATTCCATATCATCGATATATAAATGATAATATTTTCAATACATTAGATTTTGAAATCAATTTCTTTTCGATATTCATTATAAAAATGAATAAAATCGATATAAATATCATTCACATCAAAATGGCGTTAATCTAATCAACACGGCCATATATATTTAAATATATTCGTGCCCATCCCAAATCGGACATCAAAATCAGATTTTGATTCTTTTCTGAATATTGTTTGAAAATGTTCATTATTTTAAAATATTCTTTCTTTCTGAACTGAAATTAGACACAGTCAATAACCATATAATTTGATTATATGGATCTCACACTACAAATGTGTATAACAAGGAAAACAACAATCCATTATCTAGAGTGCATTCTACACTACATAAGCATCAAATATAAATATTTAACGCTTATAACAGCCTGTCAATCAATCGATCAACATACAACTAATTATTAGGACTAGTGTATGCCCAATATCATCCCAATACCCGTGTGGGGTTTTCAAACAACAAACACATATTTATTTGTGTAGTTGTGCGATGTGTAAAATTTATCGTCCCAATCAGTATTAGTCAAATCAGCGTACATAAACAAATCGACTGATTTGTAAATGAATATTTATTTTATTCATATACACGTTAAAAATTATATTTTTAAGGATAAAATATTTTTAACCATAAAATATTTTATTCCATTCCACATCACACAATCGACATTCACAACACATCAAACAAACAAACAAGTCATCCATGGTATGTGGACGACGGGTGTCGGGTGCTGCTAAACACCGTCTGCATCCTAGTATATATTTCTAACTAGAAAATAGAATAAAAGTGAGAAGTTATCACCTTTGGGATCCACTCCTCCATTCTATATTTCTGAACGGTTCGGATTTGATTCCCGTCAATACCATCGCTATCTTTTCCCGCTGTTCATAGCAAAAATCGCATTTTTTTATTTCAATGCTAGATATATAAATAAAAAATAGAATTTTATTTTGCTACATATATAAATATCATATATTATTCTCCCTTCATGATAACAAAAATCTCATTTTTATAAACTAAAAATCATTCTTTTACATCGCTAAAAATCGTACCTTTGTTCAAATAAAAATCCTATCCTTGTTCAAATAAAAATCAAATCTTTGTTACATTAAAAATCTTAACTTTCTATTAGACAAAATCTAAACTCTCTAACATTAAAAATCTCGTCTTTTATATGTTAAAAATCACCTCTTTCATGTTATAAAAATCAATTCCTTTCTTTTTATAAAAATATAAACTCTTCTCTAAAAAAGAAATGTATTTTTATTAACATAAAAATCTTAACCCTATTATCATCAAAACCATATTTTTCCTTTGTCATAAGAATTAAATATCAAAATTTTAACATCCTAACTGAAGGAAAAAAAGTAATGCTTACAAGGGTGTCGAGGTGGCGAATGGCATCTCCGGCACGGTGGTGGTGGTTTATTTTCTTCGTTTGAGTGATTGTCGGCTTTTAAAGAGGGAGAGGGAAACCCACAGTGGCTGTTGGCGTCGGAGGAGGGCAGTCTGAGGCCGAGGAGGCGCGGCGTGGGGTGCTGGTGGTGGTAGGGGGTGCGGCGGTCAGAGTGGGGGCTGTGGTGGCCGAATTTGGACAGTGGCGTGTTTAAATCGAATTGGGGGAAGAGAGAAAGGGAGGAGGCATGGTGGAGGAGGAGGTAAGGGGTGGTCGCGACGGCTTGGTGGGCGGAGGCGCGGGGAGGTTGGCCGGAGGGGCGGTGATCAGTGAGTGTCGCGGCAGGCGCAGGGGGATCGATGTCTTCCATTTTTTTTTCGATTTTAGAAATGAACGTTGACTTCATGGAGAGAAGGAAGGGTAGGTATAATTGTATATTTATATTATTTTCCCAAAAATCAACTTTTTAATTCGAACTCCAAATGAGACCCAACAACTGTCACCCTTAGTTAATTACCCCCATTCCAAACACAATGGGATATGTATCGTAAGCTGATTTGATCGTTTCGACCAGTTTTCCTTTAAATTAAAATATAAATATATATATTGAATTTGAACACGCATTTCAATTTACCGGAGCCACATACGGACTCTAAAAATCCCCGAAAAATATTTTCTAGCTTCGTATTGACGATACAGTTCGAACAAAACTAATTTCGTCAAATTTGAAGACCATTCGAAAAATGGCTATTTTCTGGTCGATCGAAATTGACTTAAACTGTTAAAAGACGTTTTCTTTTGCCACGCTCACATATTGATTCAGAAAATTATGAATTTTAGAATCTAGCAATAATTTTACATCCCTTATCCAATAAAAGTGGTTTCGTCAAAAACAGAGGTCATTTGCAAAATTTCCATTTTTAAGGGCCAAAATTCCATAGCGACTATTCTGAATTTTCAACTGGGCATAACTTTTTATACACACTATGAAATTTCAATTTTTCGTATTCGTTGGAAAGATATTCTCAAATAGATTCTAATATTTTTGGTTTTGCTAAAATCCGGTTTATTTTGAATCCTGTACATCCAATTGAAATTTGAAATCGAATTTTCAAACTACCGCGCCATTTTCAATTCCTTTTATAATTAAAAATAAATATTTATATTCTAACGTCGATCTATATAAATATATACGTTCTATTCCTATTCAAAATAAATTTCTCATCGTTATTATTTAAAATAATTTATTTTAAATATTCAAAATTCATCAAAATTGCCAAAATTAAAATTTTAAATTGGTTCGGATTTTCCGGGTTGTTACACCGCACCTCCCTATGACCGCCAATAAGCCCACCGCCGCCTCCCCCGCCACCAATGGCCACCGTGGACCCCCCTCCACTTAAAAACCCAATTTTTAATATTTTCAGTTTTGCAAATAACATCCTAAGCTTCCACGGCCCATATCTCCCTAACCGGGTGCTTCCGGCCAAAACAACATAATGCCAAAATCGAAGATCATGATTTTCTCTTTGATTTGAGTATATGCAAGTCAAATTTTGGATTGTGGATTTTTTTCAGAAAACGCGTCCAAATTCTGCTGTCCAAATATTGTCTTTTCGCAAATTCTGGCGAAATGGAGAAATTTCGGAAGAAAGGCCACTAGGCGAAAGTTGTCCGGAATGGCGTGTTTAAGCTAGATAAAAAGACACGCCTAGATAAAAAACGACATGAAGATTGGAGCTCGTTTGCAAATTCTGGAACTAGAACAGCAAATCAGAACGTCTGAAAATAATGGAGGAGTGGATCCCAATGTGAGAACACCTCACTCAATTTATTTTACAGTTAAAAATATACTAGGTTGTAGACGGGGCTTAGTATCCCCTGACACCATTTATTGTACAAACCATAATTGTTTATTTGGATTGCGTTTTGGGAAAATTGACTGTACTGTGGTGAAATGAATTGTACTGTGGTTTGTGGATTGGATTGATTATTGTGAATGGCGCGAGCCAGTATCAGGAGAGGGGTAATGCTAGACATTACTCCAGTTCTAATATCATGCCATTATAATGCCGAAATTTTCTGAAATAAATATTGTTCATTAAAAATATAATTTTTAATGTGTATATGAACTATATAAAATAGTCAAGTGTAGAAATAAATAATTTATCATTAAAAATATAATTTTTAACATATATATGAATGGCATAAAATTCTCTAAAAAGGAAAATAAATATTCATTTACAAATCGGACGATTTGTTCATATACACCCATTTAACTGACATTGAATGGGATGGTAAATTTTACACATCGCCCAACTGCACAAATAATATTCAGTATATCTTGGTTGAAACCCCACACAAGTATTGGGATGATATTTGACGTACACTAATCTCAATTGTTTAGTTGTATGTCAATTGATTGGTTGAAAGACTATTTTAAGCGTTAATTATTTATATTTAATGCTTATGCAGTTGTGTAATGCACTCTAGATGATGGTTGATTGTGTATCATTATTGTTGTGTATATGTGATGTATGAAATCCATAGAAATAACATTATATGGTAATTGATTGTGTGCGATTCCAATTCAGGAATAAGGAATATTTAAAAATAAAGAATATTTTAAAATAATATTCAGTAAGGGATTAAAATGTAAATTTGATGTCCGATTTAGAATGGAGACGAAAATATTAAAATATGTGAAGCCGTATTGATTAGATTTACGCCATTTTAACGCGCGATATTTATATCGATTTTATTCATTTTTATACTGAATATCGAAAACAAAATGATTTCAAAATCTGATATGTTGAAAATATTATCATTTAAATATTTTAATGATAAGGAGTATTCAATTTTGATTTAAAATTGAAGTGAAAGTGGGAACCGTTTTTAAAACGAATTTATAAAATACGTTTTAAATGAAAAAATATTATATATATATATTAATGGCTTGAATAGAACGCGCCACACCGCGACCATTCGCGAATTACGACCATTGACTTCGAATTGACATTATGGAAGGACCGAGCGTCGGATTCTCCTAAAACCGGAATGGTCGGGTTCATATCGAAAGAGCTTTCCAACGAATGTAAGAGATTTGAAATCTAATGGTTCTGGAATTATGTCCAAATCAAATTTGGAAAAGGTCGCTATGGTTGCAGTTTGGTGGCCGCTATTGGAAACCGACTATACAGGCCTTGATAAAATTATTAAAAATATTAATAATTTATGTAAAATCATAATACATGATTTGGAAAGAGTTGGGAAGAAAATTCCATATTTGAAAAGATAAAAATATATTTTTATCAAAATGAACTAGTTATTAACTAGCAAGGTAATCCAACGTTTTCAAATAAATAAATTGGATTTGGGAATGGTTTTAATCTAACTAGAATTTTTCAATGTATGAATTTGAAAGAATTTGAATAGAAATCATTTTCGGATATTTCGATATTGGATTCCGTGACTATACGGATATTGTGGAGGAATTTGGAAGATAGGTATATATCGTTATTCCCCATACGATATGTGTTGGTTTCAGAATTTGATATTGAATGTAAGCCGATATAATTTCTGTTTAGAGCCTTATATTTAATATCAAAATGGATTTTGGGTTTGTCGTGAATGGTGTCTTCAGTAACACTGTTCTTAAACCCCATGGTGAAAAGAATAAATCTTTTAATTAAGATTATTAGAGTTTCCAATTATGTTTAGTAATTGGAATAAAATGGAATGTGAATTGGGTTTATTGCGAACTGTGTTTTTTAACGTCATTCGTTCTTTAACCCGATTAATAGTGAAATGTGATTTGGAATATATAAATATTTTATTCAGATTTAATGGAAATTTTCTAAAGTAAAGTTTTCCAATTTAATAAAATAAATTGGAATGAAATGGAATTCGATTTGGTAATAATCGAAGTGAGCTTCTGCGGAGGAAGACTGTTACAATATATGGAATTTAAAAGGATTAGCCGTTATTCCATTTATATTATTAGTCGGATACGGAAATTGATATCGATTATATATTGATTTGTTTTCCATGAAGATTCCATAGTTAATGGAATGTGATTTTGGGTTTATCGTGAACTGTGTTTTAAATGACATTAGTTCTTTAACCCGGTTAAAGATAGGATTACATGTCAAACATTGTATTTCGAACTGTATTGTTGACTTCTGCTAAATATATCTGTTTGATGGCGGAGAATTTGTTCTCTTGCATAACACCCTTCTCTGAGAAGTATGAGCTTAAAGGTTATATATCGCCAGAAATAAGTGGTACGGTGTAGATTATCGATGCAGCGTGTTCGATTTCCCAAAGTTAAATAACCATTAATAATGATTTTTTGGTAGATTAAAACTAAGTGGAGTTTTAATGAATCTTTAATTAGATCGAAATGAGAATGTGATAATTTAAGTTATCAAATTTGGGAAATGATCGAGAATGGAGTACCACCAGTTTTTATTCCGGACGATAATTAAATCTTTAATTAGATTTGAATGTGAAATGGTAATTAAATTTATCGATAACACCGTGGTTTAAGGTATAGAATATTACCAGTTTTGCTCCATGAGATGAATAAGTTAGGATTGGGATTAATAAATAAATGACTACTTCGGTAAGGCTTGATAATCCCGACTAGTTGATAAACCTTAATCTGGTTTAGAATTGATATCCAAAGGAAGATTAAAGTATAAATTTTTAAATTTATATTTGATAAAATTAATAGGAACCATTCCCAAAGGATATGATTATTTGAACAAAAGGATATTATGAATTGGAATGAGGCATATGATGTGTTTTTATAGCACTTGATTATTGATTATAAAATATGCGGGTTATTCGAAAAGATCGGGTCTATCCCATTCTGAATAACCGATATGACGACTAAAAGTCGACAATGAAGACGATGGTTGAAGACTGGAGTTCTTTACATTGTTTAGATGATTACTGATGTCTTGATTGGGCTGTACACCCAAGATAAGGTAATAAGTGGTGATCGTCAAGACATACTTGGAGAACGACCGGACATGCCAGGACCTCTCTCCTATATTGGACATATGGGACGAGGAATAAGGTGCCTCTGGCTTCTTTCAGATCCAGAACAGACTTGTAAATGGATGTGTGTGTCTGACATTGGATTTTATTCTGTATTGATTGATTTCTATTATATATATATATATCTGTTTGGTGGCGGAGAATTTATTCTCTTGCTTAACACCCTTTTCTGAGACGTATGAGCTTAGAGGTTATATATAGGTAGATATCAGTCGCATGGCGTGAATTATCAGTGTGGCATGCTGATATGTAAGTGATCAAGGCTTTTGGTGAAAACCAGAGTCTTGTGGTTGATGATCAAAGCACGACTTTAAATAGCATATTTTTGTGTATAGCGTCAATTCGCGAGCCTCACACACCGGTATGAACCAGAAACGGGAGAGGACAGCACGGAGGACATGCGTTTCTTTCTAGCTAGGAGTGATGTCATGGTATGGAGCCTAGACATTTTACTGATGTTGATGATGGAAAGCGAGGTACCTCGGATTTGAGTCCCTAGTGGCTCTTGGTATGGTCGATATACTGACCACATTTCTGCCCTATAGGGCGGGGAAACGTATTGTTCAGGAATTTTTAATCCACAAAAGTAAGAGTGGACCGCCCCTGCAAGATCCAGGTGCAGTTGCGACTGATCCTAAGGCTTGGGCTAGAGGGTCTCGAATTCGGTAAGGACGATACCTTGCCTTGGTTCATGATGGAAATCCAAATTTCCAATACGACATTTTGGTTTTAGTTGTAAAACTAGTATGACAACATGATATATGGTACCCATGCTGTCTATGATAGATACATTTATATTTGAAGCTGTTTTTGACACTATACACTTATAGTAGTATCAAATGATTTGTTTTAAACGTGCCAAGCATGTTTGTCTATTATAAGGTAAAACTCTATCCTCTGGCTTGCGTTGCATTGTGTGATGGTACCTGAGTCTTATAATAGCTTCATTTCTCTAAAATGAATTGCGTTTTTTGCTTTATGCCCTGGTATTCTTGGGAGGAAACCCGTTCCGTGTTATACGGCATGGTCCCATGGTTTTCCCACTTTTAAAGTAAAGTTTTAATGACTGTTTTAGTTCTCACACCAGTCCCATTACTGAATTGAAGTTTATTGTTTCTACCTAAACTCTGGGTGCCCATATATTCCACACGGGTAGTTGGTAGTTTTGGTTTTGTAGATATTATTTTCCCAGGATCCTGGATTTACAGCTGTAGCTATATTCGGAAAGCTTTGTATTCGTGTATCTCTTTAAGTTGTGTAATGTATCATTTTTCGGCTGCTATGTAATGTATTTTAGTCTCTGGTATTTTTCTATTGTATATTATTTATTTTTACTCTGATATCATGTACTCTGATGTAAATTGTTGTAATAGCAATGAAATGTTCTATCGTTTGCGTTACGATTTGTCATGTTCTCAATTCAATCCGGGCTTTCCCTTACGGGTGAGTTTTGATCGTTTCAGAAGAACTTTTATAAAGAAGAAATTAAATGAGAAAGAAAGAGAAAGTAAGTTGTTTTTATATATAATGTGCATGGAAAGTTACCAAAATGTCCTTAAAGTACATAACCACTCTTTAAAATTTGACAACACAATTCCACTTTCGAATTTCCATTAAAATTCAATTTTACACCTAAGGTACTTGTTTTGCACCTAAGGTACCATTTTTTCCTTAATTATGGTACTTATGTACCTTTAAGTCTCCTCTTTAATATTAAAAGAAAGTAAGTGGAAAGTGTCTTTTCTTACTTAATCTAAAACTTATTTTAACTTATTAATCAAGTTTTAACTTTAATTAAGTTATGTTAACAAGTTGTAAATGTGCAAATTAAATTCATAAGGGTTTACAACCTTTACGACAACTTTTGATGATGAAACGTTGAATTTTTTTAAAATGTTTTTCGGCCACATTTTCGTTTTTGTTCGAACTAGATATTTTTGTATATAAAATTTAAAAACCAATTACCCATCGTTAGTTATAACTAAAAAGGTTTGTTTTTGAGTTATAAATCCCATTAAATAAATAAAATTATATTGATTACATATTTTCAAAGCGATAAATCGCTCGGTTGTTACACTTTTATTTGATCCTCGTAACTTCTAGGGTAAATGGTTGGGATTGATCAACACAAACAAACAGTCATATATAATAAATGTGAGTAATGGGTAAATTCACACAATTAAACATCTCTATACTAATCATATTAATCCAGTGCATCAATGTAACAACCCAGAATTTCTGAACCAATTTAAAATTTTTATTATTATTTTTTTAATGGATTTAGTATATTTAAAATAATTTATTTTAAATAATAATGACGGAAAATTTATTTAAATCGAGGTTAGAGCGTATAAATTTATTTTAATTATAAAACGAGCCTGAAATGGCGCGGTAATTTCAGTTTTCGATTGTAAACTTTGAAAATTTATATAAAATTGATCTTAAGTCGGAATTGGATAAAACTGGACACGTTAGGATCGTATTGACGATATCTTTCCAACGAATGTAAGAAATTAAGGTTTCAGTTTATAATTTGTTAGTTATGACAAATTCAAAATCTCAGAAAAACGCTATGGAATTTATATATATTATTTTATATGACCCAAAACGCTACATTTGCATACGAACGAATTTGGACTCGAGACCACTTCCATTGAGTTCAAAATGATGTTTCTACATTGACAAAGTATAAACACTGATGTATTTCGAGATTCAGAATTTATTTATTTATATATGTATTTTTAATATAATATATATACACCTTAAAATTTGCCATTTTTCAAATGGTATCCAAATCAGACGAAATTAGTTTCGTTGGAACTGTATCGTCAAAACAAAGCTAGAAATACTTTTTCTGTAATTTTTAGAGCTAGTATGTGACCGTGGGAAATTAATTTTGAATGAGCAGCCAAATAAGGACAAAAATAGGACTTTTTGAGCAAACTGACTCAGAATCCGACGAAACCATTTTTGTTAGAACTGTATCGTCAAGATATAGCAGCATGTCAATTTTCTTCACCAACGAAGTTCGTATGTGGTCGGGGCATCGATAATTGTCAAATGAAGAAAGCGTGAACTAAAGAATTAATAATAAAGCTAAAAAATAAATAATAAATAATAAATCATGACCCACTGCTATATAATATCTTTTGCCCCTTCCCTAACCCTCATTTCTCTTCTTCCTCAAAAATTGACAGCAGCCATCTTCCTCTTTCTCTCTTGTAATTCCGCAAAAAGGACCCTGGATCTCAAATAATTTATATCTCTCAATCCATACAAAATCAAACCGAGCCGTTTCTGGGTATTGTAGATCTTGTTGATCTCTATCAACGACAGAAATTATAGAACTTATCGTCGCACGGATTCGCCGGAATCGATGGTCAAAGACAGAAAATGACTTTTGAATTTTGGCGAATTTTGATCAAACGGTGAAGAATCAGGCGATGGCCCAGTTGAAGAAATTGTAGAGAAGAGATAGATGAACAACTTTGTCTTAGGTTGTTCGATCTGAAAGCGATCGGATTGGCGGAAAAACCGAGATGATCGGAGACGATGTATTTCAGCGAGCAACGAACAAAGAGGACCAAATTCCGGTCGATCGAGGAGGTTTCAGGTGAAGGTCCCTACAGGAAAGTTCTTTGGGATGTAAGGCGGAGCCTCTGGAGGTAGAGCGCGATCATTAAATCGCCTATGGCGGCGGATTTTTCCAGCGAGGTCGAATTGGGGGCGAGGCCGATTTCTGGCGATCAGCGGTGACTAGAGGAGCGGCATTCACGGCGGAGGCGCGGTTCGGAGGGGGGAAGGCGGCTGGGTGGTTGGTCAGCGGTCTGGTGGTCCGACATGGCAGTGACGAGGAGAGAGGAGGGGGGAACGACGGTTTGGAGAAGAAAAGGGTAAAATTAATTTTTAAATTAATTAATTAATATATACAATGTTTAACACGCGATATCTTTCACATACCAGGTCGAAATCTAATGATTTCAGATCCGCTGCGATCGTGCCGTCGAGACCTTCGCATAAACACTAATTTTGTATAATTTGGAGCAAGTTGAAAATTTGGGTAATTTCCACGATTTAATTAATTATTTAATTATTTCAAACTTCAAAAATTAATATCTTTTTTCTATGAACTCGAAATCGCACGAAACAGGATTTGTGCGATCAGTGAGTCGAGGGCTTCACGTGGACACTAATTTTTTCAATTTTGGAGCAAGTTGGATTTTGGGCCAAAATCGGACCCGAACCGTCAATTTAAGGCCTGATCAAGGTGAGAACTCTATCACACTCAAATTTTTGAACAGTTATTTATTTTAATCAAATATAAATTAATTTTCTATGATGGGAATAATTGTTTGTTGAGTAAATTGTTGTTTTGGATGTCATGTTGTGAAATGATTGAAATTTGGAATATGTATCATGTTAAAATAATGTCATTTCTTATATGATATTTAAAACATGATTACACTGCCATCTACAAGTTACCTGACTTGTATATGTGATTGGGGCGATAATTTTCACACATCGCCCAAGTTCACAAATAATTTATTTAATTATTTGTTATGTGTTGGTTGAAACCCCACACGGGTCTTGTGAGGATATTCTAATCACACATCTCCCTTGTGATTAGTGGTAAATTGCACTCTGGTTGTTATTTGGATGTTTCATCATTATTATAGAATCCTTGCGATGTATGAAATCCATATAACTGAATTATGTGTAATTGATTGAGTCACATTCCGATTCAGAAATAAATAAGGTTTTATAAAAATATCTTATAAACATATTTTATAAACATATTTTATAAATAGTGTTTTATAAATAATGTTTTATGTTAAAAGAATCATTGTTATGTTAAAGAAAACATTTCTAATGAAAAGAACATTTATAATGTAAAATAACATTTCTAATGTAAAATAATACTTTTAATGTAATGAGGTATTTTAATGTAATGAAACATTAAAATGAAATATTTCATGTAATGAAATATTTTGAATGTAATGAAGTATTTTAATGTAATGAAATATTTTAAATGTAATGAAGTATTTTAATGTAATGAAATATTTTAAATGTAATGAAGTATTTTAATGTAATGAAATATTTTAATGTAATTAAAATGAAACATTTTATGAAATAAACATTTTATGTAATGAACATTTTTAATGTAAAAAGTACATTTTGGAATAAAAATATATTTTAGAATGAATTAGACATTATAATGTAAAAGTACATTTTATAATTAAAATTAACATTTTTTTTTGAAACCAAAATTGCCATCTTTGTTGAAATAGAGTAATTGAAACCAAAATATAAATTTTTGTTGAAATGAAATAGTTGAAAATAAAATAGCATTTCTGTTAAATAGACTTGTGTTAAAATAAAATAACATATTTGTTAAATAGACTTGGGTTAAAATAAAATAACATTTTTGTTAAATAGATTTGTGTTAAAAACAAAAATGTCAATTTTTTTGAGTTAGATTATTGTCAATAAAATAAAGTTATCACTTTAATTCATTTTGTTAAAATAGAATTGTTAACAAAATGAATTTAATATTTTAATCATTTTGTTGAAATAGAATTGTCAACAAAATATAAGAATCATTTCAATGTAATAGAGAATAAAATAACCATTCATTGAATTACATTTTTATACATTGAACATACCACCTTTATTATGTTAATAAGAATAAAATAATCATTTAATTGAATTATATTTAACATAGTTAAGAATCATTTTTATGCAATTAAAACATTTCTGTGTAAAGAATCATCTTTATATAAGAGAAAACATTTTATATGAAAGAAGCATTTTTATATAAAAGAATCATTTTTATCTAAAAGAACATTTTTATCATTTTTGATGTAAAAAGATCGTTTTAATGTAAAAAGAATCATTTTAGCGTGAAGAACATTCTAATGTAAAGACATTTCAATTAAAAGGATCATATAAAATAAAGAATCTTTAAAAAGAAAGGATATTTTAAAATAACAAATATTTTAAAATAATACTCAGTGAAGAATAATTTTGTGATTTTGATGCCCGTCTTTGAATGGACACAAAAATGTAAAAATATGAAGTCGGGTTAAGTATAGAAACGCCATTTTAAGCCCGAACGGGTTTATCGATCGATTTTATTCATTTTAAAATGAATATAAAAAAGAAGTGATTTCAAAATATAATATTTTGAAAATATTATCATTTTAATATGATAAAGATATAGAATATTCAATTTGATTTAAAATTGAAAATGAAGTTAAAACCGTTTTGAAACGAATTTATAAAATATGTTTTAAATGGAAATCGACGATATATATAATAGATATATTATATATATTTAAATGGCCTGAATAGAATGCGCCGCGTAGTGATTGTTCGTGAATTTCGACCATTAGCTTCAAATTTATGTACGGGAGATCCGACCATCGGATTCTTCTAAAACCAGAACCGTTGGGTTCGAATCTAAAAGAGCTTTCCAATGAATATAAGAGATTTGAAATCTAACGGTTAGATTTGGAGATATGTTCAAATCAATTTCAGAAAAGGTCGCTATGGATGCAGTTCGGTGGCCGTTATCGAAAACCGACTGTACGAGCAATAATAAAATTATTAAAAATATGGAAAAATTATGTAAAATCATAATAAATGAGTTGAAAATATTTTTGATGAAGAATTCCTGTTTTAAAAGGATAAAAAAATATTTTTATCGAAATGAACTAGTTTTTAACTAGAATAAAAATCCAACTAATTAATCTTTAATTGGAATTAAATAGAATAAATTGGATTTTTGGATTGTCGTGAACGGTGTCTTAAATAACATGGTTCTTAAACCCTGATTAGAAAAGAATAAACCTTTTAAATAAGATTTAATGAAGTTTTCCAATTAATATTTAATTGGAATTAAATAGAATATAATTCTGGAATTTATAAATCTTTTAATTTAGATTATTGGAGTTTCCAATTATCTTTGGTAACTAGAATAAAATGTAATGTGAATTGGGTTTATCTTGAGCTATGTTTTAATGACATTTGTTCTTTAACCCAATTGATAGTGAAAATATAATTTGGAATTTATAAATCTTTTTATTAAGATTTAATGGGAATTTTCCAAAGAAAAGTTTTCGAATTTAATATATTAAATTGGAATTGAATGGAATTCGATTTAATAATAATCGAGATAAGCTTCTGTGAATGAAGACAATTACTATATATGGAATGTAAAAGGCTTTGCCGTTATTCCATCTATATTATTAGTTTGATACAGAAATTTATATCAATTATATATTAGGCTGATTTCTGTGAAGATTCCATTTTGATGGAAGATGATTTTGGGTTTATCGTGAACAATGTTTTTAAATAACATTTGTTCTTTAACCCAGTTAAAAGCTAAGATTAATTTCTTAAATTTGAATAATCATTGAGTAATTATTTTTTAGATTAAAAATGAATTAGAGTTTTAATGAATTCTAAATCAGATTAATAATATAAATATTTTACTAAAAGAATATTCTGAATTGGAATGAGGCGTATGATGTTTTTTATATAGCACTTGTTCATAAAATACGCGAATTATTCGGAAAGACCGGGTTTAACCCATTCTGAACAATTACTACGACGATCAATAGTCGAAGATGAAGACGGTGGTTGAAGACCAGAGATTTTTACATCGTTTGGGTGATTACTGGTGTCTTGATTGGGCCGCACATCCAAACCAAGATAATAAGTGGTGATCGTCCAAATGTACTTGGAGATCGATGGATATGCGAGGAATAAGGTGCCTTCGGTTTTGTTCAGACCCAGAACGGACTTGTAAATGGATGGTATGTCTGACATTGTATTCCTTTATGTTGTATTCGTTGATCTCTGCTAAATATGTATCTGTTTGGTGGCGGTGAATTTATTCTCTTACATAACACCCTTCTCTGAATTTAGAGGTTATATATTGGCAGAAATCAATGGTATGGTATGGATTGACAATTTGGCACGCAAAGATGCAAATGATCAGGGCTTTTGAAGAAAAGCAGAGCCTTGTGATTGATGATCAGAGCACAATCTATTTAGGCATAGCTTTGTGTATAACATTACTTCGCAAGCTTCACACCCCGGTATGAACCAAAAATGGGATGAGGACTGCAGGGAAATGGACATATGTTAGTTTCTAACTAGGAGGAATGTCAGCATTTCACAAGCCCTGGCATTTCACTCATGTGGATGTTACTTATTACTTGATGGATAGAGAGACACCTTAGATATATATTTATATCGGTCACTACGGGACCGTTGGATGCTCTGGTCGACATTACTGACCAGATTATTTTATGCCCCATAGGGTAGGCTAACATATAGTTTACGGTATTGCCAATCATCGACGGATGACCAGCCCTGTTGATAACCACAGGTGCAGTCGCGGCTGTATCTTGAGACTTGGGCTAGAGAGTCTCGAATCGGTGGGGATAATCCCTTGCTTCGGTACATAGATGGAAACCAATCTCCAATACGCGATATTCGGTTTTAGTTGTAAATATATTACGGCGACGTAATATAATGGCACCTACGCCGCTTATGATTAATACATTTATATTCGAAATTGATTTCTTCACTTATAGTAATAATAAAAGATGAAATTTCACGTATCAAGCATTTTTGGCTATTATAAGGGAAAACTCGATCCTCCGACCGTGTTCATTATGTGATGGGACCTGAGTCTTATAATAGTTTCATTTTTCCAAAAAGCATTGCGTTGATTTGTTTTAAACTCACTTTAAAATCATGCTAATAACTGTTTTAGTTCTCACGCCAGTCCCATGACTGAACTGGAGTTTATTGTTTTAACCTAAGCTCTTGATGCCCATGTTTTCCATACGGGCAGCTATTAGTTTTGGTTTTGCAGATATTATATTCCCAGGATCTTGGTTTGTAGCTATAGTGATATTCGAAAAGCTCTGTAGTCGTATATTTCTTTCAGTTGTATTTTGTATCACTTTTCCGCTGCTATTTAAAGGTAATTTAAATCTCTGATTTTGTATTTATCAAATGTAAAAATATTTATTCATACTCTGTTATATTCTTGTACTCTGATGTAATTGTTGTAATAGCAATGAAAATATTCTTCTGTTTGTGTTCTGATGAGTGTTGTTCTCAAAGAAATCCGTACTGTCCTTTACGGGGAAGTTTGGGGCGTTTCATTTGGTATCAGAGCCAGGTTTACAGAGCTTGAGAACAAGACACATTAGAACCAAACGAAAGAATTCATCAGAGATTGGATTAGTAATGTCCAATAAGAATGACTCGTTAGAGATGGGAATAGTAGTATCCTAGAACGAGTGTGAAGAGTATTAATTTAATAAAAAAACAAATTTAGTTTTGCAAATTTTATCTAAATATATGTATTTGAGTATATTTTATTTTAATTTGGACAATAAAGTATATAAAGATTTTGGATATACGAGTAATTAACGGATATTCGAAGTTTTAATATACTGGATATATATAGAATCACACTCTAGTCGCCCGGAGATGATTCTGGTGATTGATCGATCATCATCAATATTTATGTTTGAGTTTCGAAAGTGGGATATCTATATATTTCCATTGACTAGTGTGAGAACCAAAACTAGATAAGATTATTGCTGTGATTTGCACTAAAAATATGATTTTTGACAATATATAAAAATTATATGTTCGAAAAATTAATCACCTAATAGATTGCTGGTTGTGATGTTTGATAATTAGTTAAACTAGTTAAAATATTGGAATGATAATTAATTTAACCAATATGAGAAAGGATGATAAATTTAGCTATATCGAATCTAATATTGAACTGAATTGAAAATTGATTAGATTTGAAAGTTGAGGTTGTTAATTAAACAACTTTCAGCACTGTTCCTTTTCGAGGACGAAAAGATTTTAAGTGGGGGAGATTGTAACAATCCGGAATTTCTGAACCAATTTAAAATTTTTATTTTTATTATTTTAATGGATTTAGTATATTCAAAATAATTTATTTTAAATAATAACGACAAAAAATTTATTTAAATCGAAGTTAGAACGTATAAATTTATTTTAATTATAAAACGAGCCTGAAATGGCGTGGTAATTTCAGTTTTCAATTTTAAACTTTGAAAATTTATATAAAATTGATCTTAAGTCGAAATTGGATAAAAATGGACACGTTAGGATCGTATTGACGATATCTTTCCAACGAATGTAAGAAATTAAGATTTCAGTTTATAATTTGTAAGTTATGACAAATTCAAAATCTCAGAAAAACGCTATGGAATTTATATATATTATTTTATATGACCCAAAACGCTACTTTTTACATACGAATGAATTTGGACTCGAGACCACTTCCATTGAGTTCAAAATGATGTTTCTGCATTGAAAAAGTATAAACACTGATATATTTCGAGATTCGGAATTTATTTATTTATATATGTATTTTTAGTATAATATATATACGCCTTAAAATTTGACATTTTTCAAATGGTCTCCAAATCCGACGAAGTTAGTTTTGTTGGAAACATATCGTCAAAACAAAGCTAGAAATAATTTTTCTATAATTTTTAGAGCTAGTATGTGACCGTGGGAAATTAATTTTGAATTAAGCACCAATATAAGGACAAAAACAGGACTTTTTGAGCAAACGGACTCAAAATCCGATGAAACCAATTTTGTTAGAACCGTATCGTCAAGATATAGCAGCATGTCAATTTTATTTGCCAACGGTGTTCGTATGTGGTCGGGGCATCGATAATTGTCAAATGAAGAGAGCATGAACTAAAGAATTAATAATAAAGCTAGAAAATAAATAATAAATAATAAATCATGACCCACTGCTATATAATATCTTTTGCCCCTTCCCTAACCCTCATTTCTCTTCTTCCTCAAAAATTGACAGCAACCATCTTCCTCTTTCTTTCTTGTAATTCTGCAACAAGGACCCTGGATCTTAAATAATTTATATCTCTCAATCCATACAAAATCAAACCAAACCGTTTCTTGGTTTTGTAGATCTTGTTGATCTCTACCTACCACAAAAATTACCGAACTTATCATCGCACGGATTCGCCGGAATCGATGGTCAAAGCCAGAAAATGACTTTTGGATTTTGGCGAATTCTGATCAAATGCTGAAGAATCAAGCAGTGGCCCAGTTGAAGAAATTGTAGAGAAGAGATAGATGAACAACTTTGTTTTAGGTTGTTCGATCTGAAAGGGATCGGATTGGGGGCAAAATCAAGATGATCGGAGATGATGTATTTCAGTGAGCAACGAACAAAAAGGACCAAATTCCGGCCGATCGAGGAGGTTTCAGGTGAGGGTCCCAACAGGAAAGTTCTTCGGCGATGCAAGACGAAGCCTCTGGAGGTGGACCGCGATCATCAAATTGCCTGTGGCGGCGGATTTTTCCAGCGAGATCGAATTGGGGGCGAGGCCGATTTCTGGCAATCGGCAGTGACTAGAGGGGCGGCATTCACGGCGGAGGCGCGGTTGGGTGTAGGGAAGGCGGTTGGGTGGTTGGTGTAAAGACCCGCAAATTCCCACCCTTTGAATCGACCATAAACCACACAGGTCTGACCCAAAGGTTGGAAATCTTCGAATACTTTAACTTTGGGAATACAATACATCAGAACAATAACAGCAGACTTTTATTACATTACAATAATGTTACATCAGAGTACAGAATATATCAGAGTACATCGATAAATAATACAACGGAAGAAACATTTAAATTAAATTAAATACATTGCAGCGGAACTAATCTCAGCGGAAGGCCATCAATATTCTGGACCCGGCTTCAGACTTCAATCCAGGATCCTGCTTAACTATATCTGCAAAAAGCTACTCGACTGCCCGTGTGGAAAGAGGGCACCCTAGTTTGCAAAGTGAAACAAACTACAGGTCAGTCGTGGGACTGGTGTGAGAATTCTTAACTAGTTTAACTAATAGTAATAAGGCAAATCCAAGGACCACGCCGCTAACGCGGAACGGGTTTACTCCAATGGATTGCCGTGCATAATAAAGTAAATCGAGAAATAACGCAATGTCTTTTGGAAAAATGAAACCATTATAAGACCCAGGTCCCATCACACAATGCAACGCACACCAGAGGATAGGGTTTTACCTTATAATGGTCAGAAGATGCTTGATACGTGAAAACGATATTATTATTATTAGTGTGTATATATATGGGTATATATATAATAAACATTTAAATCATAATGTATCAATCATAGACGGCATAGTACCCCATCCTACTATGTCGCCATACTAGTTCTACAATCAAAACCGCAAGGGCGTATTGGAATTCGGATTCCATCATGAGTCGAGGCTAGGGGCAAGCTCCTCTCCGATTCTAGACACTCTAGCAAATGCCTCAGGATCACCCGCAGTGAACCCTTGGATCTTCAGGGCCGGTCCCCGCCTATGGGCAGTGGATTAGTTATGCCTGAACACACGCTTCCCGGTCCCTTTGGACCTATAGTATGACCACCAACGGCCTATAAAAATAACGAGGCGCCTCAAAATCCATCATCCACATAAGTAAAATGTCAGGGCTGGTAGGTCACTGACACCACTCTAGCTAGAAAGAAACGTGTGCACTCCCTGCAGTCCGTATCCCGTTTTTGACTCATACCGGGGTGTGAGGCTCGCGAAGTAACTCTATATACAAAGCTACGCCTAAACAGGCCGTGCTTTGATCATCAACCACAAGGCCTGCTTTTCAACGAAAGCCTTGATCAATGCATCTTAGCATGCCACATTGTCAGTCCATACTATACCATTAATTTCTACCAATATATAACCTCTAAGCTCGTACGTCTCAGAGAAGGGTGTTAACCACCAAACAGATATATATTAAGAGAGATCAACGAATGTAGTATAAAGGACTACAACGTTAGACATACATTCCATTTATAAACTTATGCTCTGGGTCTGAGCGAAAGTCAAATCCGTACAAATCAACACTTCATCCGAACGGCCACCACTGAAGCCCTTTCAAGGTAGCTACTCCTCTCATGGGTCTCAGTAGCAACACATCCATTCGACGTGAAGATAGTCGGTCTTCAATCACCGTCTTTAAATCTTCGACTTAGAACGTCGTATAATCATTTGAAATGAGATTGAACTCGGTCTTTTCAAATGATTCTCGCATATATATAATAATTTGAAAACATTTCCTATCGTTATTAATATTTGATAACGACCTATCGCTATTTTTATTTATATAACAATAGCCTAAATTAATTTAACGACGCTTCGGGTCAATGGGCGACCCTGGCGCTGTTTTCAACCAAATTTGATTTACACATAACTTGAAATCTAACTGTTGGATTTTGACGAAGTCTATATCGTTGGAAAGATCTTCCCAAAGCGGTCCTAACGGTTCCAGTTTTGGGAAAATCCGACGGTCGGATCTTTCGGTATAACTGTTTAAAGTTACGATTGCCGATATGCGAACTGCCGCGCGCGTTCCGTTTTTATTTATAATTTATATTTATATATATATAAATCGTTTGGCGATTTCAACTATTATCGTCTATTCTTTTATCGCATCTAAAATGACGATAAAAATATCACTTTTAATATCTCTGTTTTATTTACACCAAATGCAAATAAATCATACTTTTTCTACATTTTGTTTTATTTACCAATATGTAAATAAATTATATTCCTCCTATATTTTAATTCATTTACACTAACTGTAAATCAATTATATTCATTTTCTTATCCTATTTATTTACCTAAATGTAAATAAATATATTCTTATCCTTTTTCCTATTTATTTACCTAAATGTAAATAAATGTTTTACTTTTACTTTAGCTATATTTAATTACATTAATTGTAAATAAATGTATCTAATTTCTTATTCATATTTATTTACACTATTTGTAAATAAATAGTTTCAATTTCCTTTGCCAATCCTATTTACATAGTAAATGTAAATAATTGTATTTCTTTAATTCCTTTCTAATATTCCTTTTTAACCTAAAAAGAATATCTTATGTTAATTCTTTTCTAACCTTTCTTTTTATTATTTACATAAGAAAATGTAAATAATTACCATTTACAAATTGGTTCTTTTTATTTACATAAGAAAAATGTAAATAAATCCTATTCATATAATTATTCTTTTAATCTTTTTTTTATTTACATAAGAAAATGAAATAAATACTTATTCACATAACTATTATTTTTATTCTTTTTATTTACATAGGAAAATGTAAATAAATTTTAATTCACATATTTGTTCTATATTTCCTATTTATTCTTAATTACATAATATGTAAATTTCTTCCTCATAATTTTAATTACATAAAAATGTAATTTTATTTCTTATAATCTTAATTACATATAAATGTAATTTTCTTTACAGTGTAAAACACATTCTTTTAATTACATATAAAAATGTAATTTAAATAATCTCTTATTTATCTAATGTAAATATATATGTTGTATTTATTTACCCTAAATATTTTGAAGTAATTTACATATGCTTTAACCTCTCACATTGGATAGGTATTGTTGTGATTACTGGACAGCCGGGCGGGTCCGGGCAGGTTTACATCACAACTCAATCCAACCTCGGGTTACACATATTATTTCTTATTCAACAAAATATATTTTGTCTTTTATTCTTTTTCTACTTTAACAAGATGTCTATTTTATCTTTTATCCTTTTCATTCTTAATACATAAAAAAAATGTACCTTTTTCCTTAATTCTTTTTTTTTTTTTTTACATAAAATGTACCTTTTATGTATTCATTTTTGTTACATAGAAATGTACTTCCTTTTATTTTTCATTGCAAAAATGTAAATGCCCATTATCCTTTTTATTTACGTCCGAAAATGTAATTTCTCTTTTTTTATTCTATTTACATTGGAAAAATGTAAATTTACTTTTTATCTTTATATTAGAAAATGCAAACTTCTTATTTCTATCTCTATTTCTTTTACATTAAAAATGTAAGTTCCTATTTCTATTTCTTTTTCTGCTAAAATCAATGTTATACTTTTCTGTAATACTTGCATTGTAGAATGCAAATGTAAAGATGAACTTTATTTCTAACGTAAACATCCTTTATAATGTCAACATAATTATATCCTCTAATGTAAATATTGGATTCATTTCAATTATATAACATGACGGTGAATTTTATGTCAGTTCAGCTAAATTGATCACAATGATGAATTTGTGTCATAATTCTTAATTTAACACAACAGTGTTATTGATATCCTAATTCTTAAATTAACACAATGGTGATATACGTGTCATAATTCTTAAATTAACACAACGGTGTATATTGTGTCATCATCACTATTTTAACACAACGATGTAAGTTGGTGTCATCACAATAAGGTTAACACGACATGCAAATTGGTGTCATCACAATAAGGTTAACATAACATGAGGGGTATAATTTTGGAGAATCCCAATAAAAGATCTCATCTTTATTTTAATTTGTAAGTAAAAATAAAGATTAAAACTTACATTTCATTTTGTGAATAAAAATAAAGATTAAACTTGCATTTTATTATGTTCACAAAATAAATGTGAAAATTTGACTTTTATTTTGTAAACAAAAATAAAGGTGAAAACTTGTTATTCATTTTGTAAACAAAATGAAGATTTAAAAACTTACATCTTATTACGTTAACAAAATTAAAGGTAAAACTTGTTAACAGAATTAAGGATTAACACTTGCCCCTTTTTTTTATATTAACAAAGTTAAAGATAAAATTGCCATTTTATTTTGTTCACAAAAATAAAGATAAAAATTGGCATTTTATTATGTAGACAAAAATAAGGATAAAAATTGTCTTTTTATTTTGTTACCTAAAACTTGTCTTTTTATTATGTAAACAAACTTGTCTTTTATGTTGTAGATAAAGGATTCAACTTTCTTTTATGTTGTAGATAAAGGATTCAACTTTCTTTTATGTTGTAAATGAAAGATTAAAATAAAACTTATATTTTTATTTTGCAAATCAAAATAAAAAGAATCAAACTTTCTTTTATTTTGTGAAAAATAAAGATTCAAACCTTTCTTCCTTTTTATTTAGAAAAATAAAAAGAAAATAAAAATAAAAATAAAATAAATAAAGATGAGAACTTATATGGGGATTACATCAAGATATATATAGATCTAAACAAGCAGGTTACATTATGACATCATAACATATCTCAACAATCATACAATATCACAACATCGTAGATCAGCAACGATAATACACAATCATGATTTCACCATTACCATTAATTTATAATTATTTTAAGTAAATCAGAATTCTCACATTGATTGGTTTTCAGAAGTCGTTCGCGTTCAAAATAGCTGAATTCCCAAAGTGCTCGGTTTCAGCTCTAGTTTGCGCCATCGCGAAGACCTCATTTTTCTGATTCCAGCGCAACTTACGGTTCGTAAATTGGACCTCGTATGAGAGAGTTATTGATTTTTAAAGATTGGAAAAATTAAATATTATTAAGTAAATAAATAATTCAAATATTGAAACCTTCTTCCACGTTCTCCAGGATTTAGCCGTAACCCAAAGTTCACCGTGAATCCATCACCTTACAACTTATAGAACCCAGGAAGCTCTTCGATTTGGTTTTGGAATTACTGAAATTGTTGAGTGGATAAAGAAAGAAAAAAGAGGAAGGAGTTTCGAAATTTCTGGCCATTGAAATGGACATGGCGGCGGCTATACGTTTGAAAGGGAATTAGTTTTATTTCTAAGTGATTTGAATGATAAATAGAAGAGTAGAGACAGGAAAGAATAAATACATAAGTTATTTTCCTATTTATGTTTCAAAACAAAATCACAAAAAGAAAGAGAACAAACGGATAGAAATAAATGCGTCATAAATTGATTCATGCTAATTGTTAGAAAGTTTTTTTTTTGAATTCTAAAATTTCAAAACATGATATATTAAAATCTCGTAATTTAATGAATCTATTCAATGAGCAGGCGAGGATAAATAGAATAGAAATAAATGTGTGGGTTCATTAGTTTTGGAGAGAACCAATGAAGGGAGTAAGTGGAAAGGAGAAATCAAAGGATATAAATTTAAGGAATAAGAGTATGAAATAGGATGCATAAAATAGATTGAAGGAAAATAAATTAATAGGATTAAGCAAAAGAAGTTAATAGATTAAAGGAAAGAAATAATTTCGTAATTAATGGGGAAAAAAGAAGGTGAAGGGAAAGAGATAAAAGCATTAAATATAAATAGTCAAAAGGAGCAACGCCAGAAATGAATGGCCTTGGGAATAAATGAACACAGGAGAGAATACATCTGAATTCCAAAACATAAAACTTGAGAGAAAATGGATAGCGCAAGTGTATATTGTAAGGAACATTTCTTTTTATCATTGTGGCTTGCGTTTTTATTTTATTTTATTTATATATGTATATATATAACGTAACATGAATGCACGCATCAAAAATAAGGAAAGGAAAGCAAATATTCATTCCTAGTAATAAATCAGTATATCCCACAAACCATGCACCAAAATACGTGTACACATTTACTCATTCCATTCTTAACGTTTTGAATATATATATATATATACTTATATATATATATATTGAATGAAAGGTCTTTAATTTCCTTTAAATAGGTTTCAAATCTTATTTATGTACAAGGAAGGTGACTTCCCTTTTTTTTTCTCTTCCATAAATGCTTCAAGTCATGTAATGAAATGAATAAAATAAACAATTAGAACAAGAAATGAATAAATGGAAAAATAAAGGGAAAAGAAACGTAACGGTTAGGAGAGAGGGAATGACTACATTAAATAATGAAACAAGCAGCACATTAAGTAGCATGCTGAACATTAAGAAGATAAAGAAAAGGGAAGTTATAACGGTGCAGTCGGAATTAGATAATGAAACGGTTTTTTTTTACATTTGTTTGTCATGGCATATTATTATATATATATCCTTTTCAATGTTGAGTCTAATTGTTACATGTCAAAGTCATGCTCATATTTATAAATAAACTATTCAGGTTTATTATCGTTCTCAGTCTACTTTATTAATGCAAACATAGGCTACAGTCAAATCTTTGTTATATTCATATTTATAAATAAATTATGTTTATTTATTATTAACTCCCAATTATAATTTTCTCAAGGTTCAAAATCAAATATTGAAATTACCACGCCATTTCGGGCTCGAAATGGAATTAATGTAAATTTTAAAGTCTTACTGCAAATAAAAATAAATTTTTAATCGTGATTATTTAAAATAAATTATTTTAAATAACCAAAACTCATTAAAATAAATTAAAATAAAATTTTAAATTTACCCCAAAATTTAGGGTTGTTACAGTTGGTCAGCAGTCTGGTGTTCCGACGTGGCGTTGACGAGGAGAGAGGACGGGGGAACGGGGTTTGGAGAAGAAAAGTGTAAAATTAATTAATTAATATATTCAATGTTCAACACGCGATATCTTTCACATACGAGGTCGAAATCAAACGATTTCAGATCCGCTGCGATCTTGCCGTCGAGACCTTCGCATGAGCACTAATTTTGTCCAATTTGGAGAAAGTTGAAAATTTGGGTAATTTCCACGATTTAATTAATTATTTAATTATTTCAAACTTCAAAAATTAATATCTTTTTGCTACGAATTCGAAATCGCACGAAACAGGATCTGCTGCGATTAGTGAGTTGAGGGCTTCGTATGGACACTAATTTTGTCAATTTTGGAGAAAGTTGGATTTTGGGCCAAAATCGGACCTGAACCGTCAGTTTAAGGCCTGATCAAGGTGAGAACTCTATCTCACTCAAATTTTCGAACAGTTATTTATTTCAATAAAATATAAATTGATTATCTGTGATGGGAATAATTGTTTGTTGAGTAAATTGTTGTTTTGGATGTCATGTTGTGAAATGTTTGAAATTTGAAATATGTATCATGTTAAAATAATGTTATTTCTTATATGATATTTGAAACATGATTACACTGCCATCTACAAGTTACCTGACTTGTATATGTGATTGGGACGATAATTTTCACATATCGCCCAAGTGCACAAATAATTTATTTAATTATTTGTTATGTGTTGGTTGAAACCCCACACGGGTCTTGGGAGGATATTCTAATCACACATCTCCCTTGTGATTAGTGGTAAATTGCACTCTGGTTGTTATTTAGATATTTCATCATTATTATAGAATTTATGCGATGTATGAAATTCATATAACTGAATTATATGTAATTGATTGAGTCACATTCCGATTCAGAAATAAATAAGTTTTATAAAAATGTCTTATAAACATATTTTATAAACATATTTTATAAATAGTGTTTTATAAATAATGTTTTATGTTAAAAGAATCATTGTTATGTTAAAGAAAACATTTCTAATGAAAAGAACATTTATAATGTAAAATAACATTTCTAATGTAAAATAATACTTTTAATGTAATGAGGTATTTTAATGTAATGAAACATTAAAATGAAATATTTCATGTAATGAAATATTTTAAATGTAATGAAGTATTTTAATGTAATGAAATATTTTAATGTAATTAAAATGAAACATTTTATGAAATAAACATTTTATGTAATGAACATTTTTAATGTAAAAAGTACATTTTTGAATAAAACAATATTTTAGAATGAATTAGACATTATAATGTAAAAGTACATTTTAGAATTTAAAAGACATTTTAGAATTAAAATTAACATCTTTATTGAAATAAATAGTTGAAACCAAAATTGCCAACTTTGTTGAAATATAATAATTGAAACCAAAATATAAATTTTTGTTGAAATGAAATATTTGAAAAAATAACATTTTTGTTAAATAGACTTGTGTTAAAATAAAATAATATTTTTGTCAATTAGACTTGTGTTAAAATAAAATAACATTTTTTTAAATAGATTTGTGTTAAAAACAAAAATGTCAATTTTGTTGAGTTAGATTATTGTCAATAAAATAAAGTTATCACTTTAATTCATTTTGTTAAAATAGAATTGTTAAAAAAATGAAGTTAATATTTTAATCATTTAGTTGAAATAGAATTGTCAACAAAATATAAGAATCATTTCAATGTAATAGAGAATAACATAATCATTCATTGAATTACATTTTTATACATTGAACATATCACCTTTATTATGTTAATAAGAATAAAATAATCATTTAATTGAATTATATTTAACATAGTTAAGAATCATTTTTATGCAAATAAAACATTTCTATGTAAAGAATCATTTTTATATAAGAGAATTTTTTTTATATAAAAGAAGCATTTTTATGTAAAAGAATCATTTTTATGTACAAAAACATTTTTATCATTTTTAATGTAAAAGGATCGTTTTAATGTAAAAAGAATCATTTTTGTGTGAAGAACATTCTAATGTAAAGACATTTCAATTAAAAGGATAATACAAAATAAAGAATCTTTAAAAATAAAAGATATTTTAAAATAACGAATATTTTAAAATAATATTTAGTGAAGAATAATTTTGTGATTTTGATGTCCGTCTTTGAATGGACACGAAAATGTAAAAATATGAAGCCGGGTTAAGTATAGAAACGCCATTTTAAGCCCAAACGGGTTTATCGATCGACTTTATTCATTTTAAAATGATTATCGAAAAGAAGTGATTTCAAAATACAATATTTTGAAAATATTATTATTTTAATATGATAAAGATATAGAATAATCAATTTGATTTAAAATTGAAAATGAAGTTAAAACCATTTTGAAACGAATTTATAAAATACGTTTTAAATGGAAATCAATGTTATATATATAATATATATATATATATATTATATATATATTTAAATGGCCTGAATAGAACGCCGCGCAACGACCATTCGCGAATTTCGACCATTAGCTTTAAATTTACGTAACGGGAGATCAGAGCGTCGGATTCTCCTAAAACCTAAACCGTTGGGATCGAATCGAAAAGAGCTTTCCAATGAATATAAGAGATTTGAAATCTAACTGCTAGATTCGGAGATATGTCCAAATCAATTTCAGAAAAGGTTGCTATGGATGCAGTTCGGTGGCCGTTATCGAAAACCGACTGTACGAGCAATAATAAAATTATTAAAAATATGGAAAAATTATGCAAAATCATAATAAATGAGTTGAAAAGATTTTTGATGAAGAATTCCAGTTTTAGAAGGTTAAAAATATATTTTTATTGAAATGAACTAGTTTTTAACGAGAATAAAAATCCAATTAATTAATCTTTAATTGGAATTAAATAGAACAAATTGGATTTTTGGGTTGTCGTGAACGGTGTCTATAATAACATGGTTCTTAAACCCCGATTAGAAAAGAATAAATCTTTTAAATAAGATTTAATGAAGCTTTCCAATTAATATTTAATTGGAATTAAATAGAATATAATTCTGGAATTTATAAATCTTTTAATTTAGATTATTGGAGTTTCCAATTATCTTTGGTAATTGTAATAAAACGTAATGTGAATTGTGTTTATCGTGAGCTATGTTTTAACGACATTTTTTCTTTAACCCAATTGACAGTGAAAATATAATTTGGAATTTATAAATCTTTTTATTAAAATTTAATGGGAATTTTCCAAAGCAATGTTTTCCAATGTAATATATTAAATTGGAATTGAATGGAATTCGATTTAATAATAATCGAGATAAGCTTCTGTGAATGAAGACCATTACTATATATGGAATTTAAAAGGCTTTGCCATTATTCCATCTATATTATTAGTTTGATACGGAAATTTATATCAATTATATATTAAGCTGATTTCTGTGAAGATTCCATTTTGATGGAAGATGATTTTGGGTTTATCGTGAACAATTTTTTTAAATAACATTTGTTCTTTAACCCAGTTAAAAGCTAAGATTAATTTCTTAAATTTGAATAATCATTGAGTAATGATTTTTGAGATTAAAAATGAATTAGAGTTTCAATGAATTCTAAATCAGATTAATAATATGAATATTTTATTAAATGAATATTCTGAATTGGAATGAGGCGTATGATGTGTTTTATATAGCACTTGTTTATAAAATACGCGAATTATTCAGAAAGACCGGGTTTAACCCATTCTGAATAATTACTACGACGATCAGGAGTCGAAGATGAAAATGGTGGTTGAAGACCGGAGATCGTCCAAATGTACTTGGAGATCAATGGATATGCGAGGAATAAGGTGCCTCCAGTTCCGTTCAGACCCAGAACGGACTTGTAAATGGATGGTATATCTGACGTTGTATTCCTTTATGCTGTATTCGTTGATCTCTGCTAAATATGTATCTGTTTGGTGGCGGAGAATTTATTCTCTTGCTTAACACCTTTCTTTGAGTTTAGAGGTTATATATTGGCAGAAATCAATGGTATGGTATAGATTTACAATGTGGCATGCAAAGATGCAAACGATCAGGGCTTTGGTTGAAAAGCAGAGCCTTGTGGTTGATGATCAAAGCACAACCTATTTAGGCATAGCTTTGTGTATAACGTTAATTCACGAGCTTCACACCCCGGTATGAACCAAAAACGGGATGAGGACTACAGGGAAATGGACATATGTTAGTTTCTAGCTAGGAGGAATGTCAGTGTTTTACAAGCCATAGCATTTTACTCGTGTGGATGTTGCTTATTACTTGATGGATAGAGATGCGCCTCGGATATATATTTATATCGGTCACTACGGGACCGATGGATGCTCTGGTCGACATTACTGACCAGATTATTTTATGCCCTATAGGCAGGCTAACATATAGTTTACGGTATTGCCAATCATTAATGGATGACCGGCCCTGTTGATAACCACAGGTGTAGTCGCGGTTGTATCCTGAGACTTAGTCTAGAGAGTCTCGAATCGGTGGGGATAATCCCTTGCTTTGGTTCATAGATGGAAACACAATCTCCAATTTGCGATATTCGGTTTTAGTTGTAAATATATTACGGTGACGTAATATAATGATACCTATGCCGCCTATGATTAATACATTTATATTCGAAATTGATTTCGTCATTTATAGTTTACTAAAAGATGAAATGTAAAAATTGGGAATTTTGCTCGATCCGAATCGATCGCTAAACCGACCAAGACCGTTCGAAACCCTTGATTGTTTTGAGAACACGACAAATCGGAACACAAACAGAAGAATATTTCATTGTTAATTACAACAATTCCATCATAATACAAGAATATACAGAGTATGAATAAGTATTATACATCAAAGAAATATCAGAGATTTAAATACATTACTACAGCGGTAAAGTAATACAATACACAACTGAAAGAGATATACGGATACAGAGCTTTCCAGATATCGCTCCAGCTGTAAACCAGGTTCCTGTGAATATAAATCTACAAAACCAAAACTACTAGCTGCCCGTGTCAAAATAAGGGCACCCAGAGTTTAGGTTAAAACAATAAACTCTAGGTCAGTCATGTGACTGGTGTGAGAACTAAAACAATTATAAATATTTATTTTAAAGTTAGGTAAATCAAGGGGCCACGCCGTATAACATGGAACGGGTTTCCTCCCAAGAATACCAATGCATAAAACAACAACGCAATGCTAAATAAAGAACAATGAAGCTATTATAAGACCCAGGTCCCATCACACAATGCAACACAAGCCGAAGGATAGGGTTTTACCTTATAATAGCTAAAGAATGCTTGATACGCTAAATTTCATCTTTTATTATTTGTAACACCCCGTATTTCTGTTAACACTAAAGTTGCTAATACAAAAATAAATGTGTAAAGGGGATATGTATCTAATGTGCATATAAGAATAATAATAAATGTGTAAAGGGGAGATGTATCTAATGTGCATACAAAAATAATAATAAATGTGTAAAGGGGAGATGTATCTAATGCGTACGTATTTATATGGATTTACAAATAATAGTAAATGTACATTAAGAAAGAAATGGTGAACATAATTGGCTTCTCTTTACAACGGACGACTCTGTTTAACCCTAGCTTCATCGACGGCTCAAATTAACTTGCAACTCTATAAAAAGACCCTAGGTCTCAAACTAAAAATTGACAAAAAAAAGAAGAATAAGAATTGGAGCCAACATGTTGTCTGCTGAGAACTAGAGGGAGCCTCCACTTGAAAGAGACGAACAACATAGCGAATACAAACTAAAAGATTAATAAGCAACAACAAATTAGAATCAAAGCAACGTCTTCCCAAAGGAAAGCTTTGCAAATTCATAATTTCAGAACTCAGAAAACAAGATCGTCTACAATTGTAAGTTTAGCTACATTTTTAGAATGCGAATTAATATGAATATCATGTGTTGCGATGAAATGATAATAGTACGATACTCGTTATGTTATTAATATACTTTTGTGATTTGATTCTATTATCATTTTGAATTGAGAATTATTAAGTATGATGTTTATTATGTTTTATAATATTAATCTATGCCAGTGACTTGATTCTATTATCATGTTAAATTTGGGATTATTGGATTAGATTATTTGTATAAGCATGGACTTGGATTGTAACATCATATGAGAATTGTGTAGTTTATTGTGCAAGTTTATGTAGTGAAGTTATGCGACCAATTGTCAAATCTATATGTTCATGTTTATGCAAAACGTATGCCATGTTCACACTTATCATATGTTGGGATTAATTTGCAAGTATGTTTAAATCTATGTTACTAATTAACACATGTGTATGTTGATTAGCCTATGTTGCTAACTCACATATACGTATGTTAATTTGCCTATGTTGCAAATTAACATATGTATATGGATTAGTTCATATTGCTAATTCTCATGTATGTTGTTAATATGACCTATGTTAAAAACACATATATGTTGAGTTAGCCTATAAGTGCAAGTTCATACCTATGACATTATAATGTTTATGTTAGTCTTTTTGCAAGTTTGTACCTATGACATTATAATGTTCATGTTAGTTATTTTGCAAGTTCACCCCTAAAATGTTCATGTTAGTTATTTTGCAAGTACACCCTATTATGTTCATATTGATTATGCCATCAATACCAAAGTTATACCCTTGTCATGTTTATGCTAATTTATGCCAATTTGCGTATATTAAATTAGGCTAAGTTTTTAGCCTAATACTTTACACCAAAAATCATGCGAACGTAAATTAGGCTGAGATGGTTAGCCTAATATTGGACGGGGTAACGTTGGGTTAAAATGAAATTTTTAGGAAAACTTGCCATAAATTGGTCATTAATCACATAAGTGATTTATGGCATAAAAAGGCATTGATTACCTTAATTAATGAGATTAATTGGAAATGAATGTGACAGTAATTTGAATATTTTCAAATTTACATATTGGTCATTAATCACATAAGTGATTTATGGCATAAAAAGGCATTAATTACCTTAATTAATGAGATTAGTTGGAAATGAATGTGACAGTAATTTGAATTTGAATAATTTACATAATTAAAATGTAAATTAGAAAATACGAACGCGCTTAACCTGAGGTTGGATTGAGTTGTGACGTAAACCTGCCCGGACCCGCCCGGCTGTCCAGTTGTCACAACAATAGCTATCCAATGTGAGAGGTTAAGGCATGGGGCCCAATAAAGACAAGAGGTTAAACTGAGTTGTGGCGTAAGACTGCCCGGGCCCAACCGGCATACAGGCAGCCACAACAATATCTGTCTAATCTGAGAGGTTGGTGCTCTAATAAGACAATTAGAGCTGAGTTAGGACTGATAGGGTTAAGTCAATTTAATAAATACTTAACCAAATTCAACATGTTAAATAATTTGGATGTGTGGGGGTTAGGTTCATTCAGAAACTTAACCACTTAACATGTTTGACTAGAAAACCTAGTAACGGGGACCCGTTTCAGCAGTAACCCAATAAGGTATCATGGTACCCTGAACTAGGCAGGGTGGGGCATGACTACTGGGCTGATTGTAAGCGGTCAAAAGCGACGACGGTTGGTGCACAGTGTGGGTTCTAACAGAGTGCGGGCGTGCACACACTCTGGAGCAGACAAGTCAGGGCACTGGAGCATCAGTAGTATACCCTATGCATGCTAGAATTGTGTCGGGGCCGCCACCATGGGACTTGATACACCCCATGGTGGGACCAGCATAGGTATCTACCATATAGGGCCGTAGGACACATGTGAATATATGAGTAGGAGCCGATCTTTTAAAGAAAGAGAAAGGTATCACTTCACCCCAATCACGGTGTGCCTGTTGGTATAAAATTAGTAGGTGCAGAGATAGAGATTTAAAATAGGGTGCGAAGGGATGTTCATTTTAGGACACCTTATCTAGTTCTAGGATAGTCTATTATCCTGATATCGTCCTGTTCTCACTTTATGCAAGTCATGATCTTTTTATTATTAACATTCTAGGAATATAGCTAGACTTACCAGACTTATGTCTGACTCATTTTCCTTTCGTCTTCTTTTCTTCCGTTCCCCCCCCAGGTCCACAGGGAGGAAACACCGCAGCTTAGTCAGTTTTTCATCCATCTTGAAGAGAGAGAATGTATTGCTTGGATTTCTTTCATTTGGACCATGGATTTGGATATCATTTATGGGGATTATGCAGCTTTATTTATGTTTCATGCTTCTTTAACTTTTAAAATCAAGACAGTATTATGGTTGTAATAATTGGAAGTTTGTTTTGAGCCAATGTTGGAAATGTTCTGTATGAACACGTATTTATGATAATAAAAGTTTGTTGGTTTTTCCGCTGCTTATTTATATGTGTTTAAATCTGTCTTGTGTTTTATCTGTGTCTTTTACTTATAAACCTCCACCAAAATTAAGGCATTCCCTTTGTGAGTGACCTTAACGGAGGTGGGGTGTTTCACTTGGTATCAGAGCATAGGTTTACCAGACCAGATAAAAAGTTTTTGAAACTATATTCAAATTAAAATTTAAAGAAGCATTTTTCAAGAAAAAGAATTGTTTTATAGTTTTAGAAAGGCATAATCCCCCAAAGCCATGTGAATTATCTATCCTTCGTTTTGAATCTTTCCTTTTTCGTTTCAGCATGTCGGGAGAATTTAACCTTCCAGAAGGTGTGACTGTACCTGGTTGGTTTAGAAGGTACTTGGAAGCTAGGGCCAATGAGGCGGGCCCAGCGAATCTTCCTCCCCCAGCTGCAGCAATTCCTCCTCCTCCTCCTCCCCCAATTGTTGAAATTCCCCCTCCTCCTCCTCCTCCTCCGAGAGGAAATGCTTTTGCCAAGACTTGTAGAGATTTTAAAGTTATGGGTAGGAAAGACTTTCATGGAACCGAGTCCTTCGTAGCAGCCAGGAACTGGCTGAAAGTGACCGAAGATCTTTTCGTTATCTTCGAGGTAGAAGACAGGCAGAAGGTAAGACTGGCAGTGTGGTTGCTCAAAGGAGAGGCTTCCTACTGGTGGGAAGTCACCAATGCAGAAAGACCAGTAGAAACGTGGGAAGATTTCAGATTTAGATTTGAGCTGAAGTTCCTTTCAGAAGCTGAGAGAAGTCTTCAAATGGAGAGGTTATTATCCCTTAAGCAAGGAAGTATGACCGTCATAGAGTACGTCAACCAGTTTGATCAGCTGGCTAGGTTCGGACTGGACCTAGTCAACACCCAACACAAGAAGGCTCTCCGCTTTGTCAAGGGACTGAATGAGCCGCTTCATAGCCTGGCCATGACCCATATACCTATGGGAGCTACATATGAAAGGCTGGTACAGATGGCGTTACTACATGAGGAGGATAAAGGCAAGAAGGAGACAAAGGCGGAAGGGTCTCAGGGAAAGAAAGAAGCTTTACAGCCAAAGAAAACAGATTTTAAGAAGGGCGGGAAAAACAACAAAGCTCGCGAAACAAGAAAGTGTAATTTATGTGGTGTGGTTGGACATGTGGTGAAAGAATGCAGGAAGAAGATGGAAAAGATGAATGGTGGTTGCTTTCATTGTGGAGAAACATGACACATAGCTAAGGACTGCCCTAAGAGGCGAGGGAAGGCGCAGAAAGCTGCATCCACTTCGGGTGGACAAGTTCATGCACTGGAGGCATCTACTCTGTAATAGTGAGGTAGAAATACTTCTGTAGAAAGTGTAGTTTATCTTTATGATCACCCAGTTCGCACTTTATTTGATCCTGGTGCATCACACTCCTTTATTTCATCTGATTTAGTAGAATCTCTGCACCTAGAAACTAGTATGGTAGAGGATCACTTGGTTGTCTCCAATCCAATTGGAGGCCCAGCTTATTTGTCAATGATCTATATGAATTTGAAAATCTCTGTTCTAAGTGTAGAATTTAGATGTAGTACCGTTGTTTTGGGCTTCTCGGGGTATGGATTGATTTTCGGCATGGACTGGCTATCCAGTAATGGTGCCATCCTTGATTGTGAGAAAAGAGTGGTTAGGCTCTTAACCTAACTCGGTAACACTCTGGAAATTACTTGTAATCCCTCGAATGTGGTTATGCTTGGTTATCTTGAATCGCCTAACGCTTCTGTTGAGAATTTGCAGTCAGTTAAGGTGGTCCGAGAATATTCGGATGTCTTTGATGAGGTGAAGGGCTTACCTCCGAAACGGGAAATAGACTTCCGCATCTATCTTGTTGACAATGCGAAGCCCGTTGCTTTGCCTGTTAGGCACATGGCTCCTAGGGAAAGGAAAGAGCTCAGTAAGTAGATTAAAGAGCTTTTAGAAAAGGGGTTCATTAGGCAGAGCATTTCAGAATGGGGCGCTCCAGTGGTGTTCGCTACCAAGGCGGATGGTTCACTCCGTCTATGTGTTGACTATAGGGAGCTAAACAAGCTGACTAAAAAGAATAGGCACCCTCTCCCCAGAATTGACGATTTGTTTGACCAGCTTGTAGGAGCGTCGGTTTTCTCCCAACTTGATTTGGCGACCGGATTTCATCAGCTAAGGGTAGCTGATGATAGCATCGATAAGACAACTTTCAGAACCCCAGACGGATTCTCTGAGTGGCTTGTCATGCCTTTTGGCTTGACAAACACACCCGCTTACTTCGTGGACCTAATGAGTACGGTGTTGAGAGATTTCCTCAATAAATTCGTGGTGGTCTTCGTAGACGATATTTTGATCTTCTCAAAAAATGAGGAAGAGCATGCTCAGCACCTAAAGGCAATCATGGAGACTCTTAGAACACATCAGTTAAAAGCTAAATTCTCCAAGTGCCACTTTTGGAGAGAAGAAGTGAGATTTCTTGGGCATATAGTGTCCAAAGAGGGGTTAGCTGTAGACTCCGCAAAAGTAGTAGCGGTGCAAGATTGGAAGGCACCAAGGAATGCAATCGAGGTCCGAAGCTCCCTCGGGCTTGCAGGCTTTTATCAGAAGTTCATCAGAGATTTTGCAAAAATCTCAGCTCCTCTTACAAGTCTAACAAAGAAGAATCTAGTTTTCTCTTGGGATTTGGATTGCGAGTTTGCTTTCCAATGCTTAAAAAGGGCTCTTACAACAGCCCCAGTTCTGACCTTGCCGGATGGAAGCAAAATGTTTACAGTATACACGGATGCATGCGGGACAGGACTAGGCACTGTCCTAATGCAAGAAGGAAGGGTAGTAGCTTATAGCGGAAGACAGTTGAAAGTTCATGAAAGGAACTACCCAACCCACGACCTTGAGTTGGCCGCC
Organism: Allium sativum; assembly: GCA_030737875.1. Lineage (NCBI taxonomy): Eukaryota > Viridiplantae > Streptophyta > Magnoliopsida > Asparagales > Amaryllidaceae > Allium > Allium sativum. The sequence continues at coordinate 969,358,867 of CM060915.1, read as the reverse complement.
ATCGTCTTTACGCTTAAGTCTTGGCGCCACTATCTCCTAGGTGAGAAATTTGAACTGTATACTGACCATAAATCTTTGAAGTATCTCTTCTCGCAGAAGGACCTTAACTTAAGGCAACAAAGGTGGATGGAGTTTCTTGCCTCGTATGATTTCGAGATTTCCTACACTCTTGGCAAGGGCAACGTAGTCGCAGATGCCTTGAGTAGAAAGAAGCTAACGTTGAGCCCGCTATTTGTTGAAAGGCGAAGCCTAGAGTTTATAGCCAGTTTTGACTTTAGGCCCTCCTCGGATTTTGTACCCGGTCTGTTAGCATCGCTAGAAGTGCGGCCCACTCTCTTAGACTCAATAGGGACAGCACAACGAGAAGACCCTCAATGTAACACCCCATAATTCTGTAACACTAAGATTCACAAATCAGGGTATAATTAATTTTTAAAAGAAGAATTAAGGGAAACGGGTTGCGCCATTGCGTTCGTCTCAAAATTCTGCTTGAGATAGAGTCCGAGTTTGCATAAATCGGACTCCGTATGAAGGAGATACGGACGAACGAAGTTAGGCAGAGAAATCGGAAACAGACCAGAATGCACTGGCGCACTTGTGAAGTGCGCCCGTACAAAAATGCACTGGCGCACCTGCCAAGTGCGCCCATACTAATCCAGCACCGAATTCTGGAGTGTTATTTGCTGACGTGTCTCCTTTTGAGTGGTTGGATGATGTGTATTCGACCTGTGCGATTCTGATGGCTTCTATGATGATCTAAGGGCCCTAAAACACTCTCTACACCTATAAAAGAATGCCTAGACCTAAGGGTTCCTCCACACAAATTCTCTAAGGCATCTACATACTGCTTCTCTCTACTCTAGCCTCCACCATTAAAATAAATCTAATCCTCCACTAAAACAAGTTATAGTTCTTCTTCTAATTGGAGATTCAAATCAAGATTAAAGCTTCAAGAAGGGAATCAAATGCTGATTCAACGGTTTCAAGCAACGCCGCACGAATCATAGCAACGCCATCGTTCTTTTCTAATCTAAATCTCTGTAAGTCAGTTATTTTTAGATTTGAACGTTTTGTTTTTATTCGTGACATGAAATTAAAGGGATAAAAGACTATGCCTAATCTTTCTACTTGAATCAGTGCTCGTACCTTTGGACCTAATTAAGAACTGTTGTGATTCGATGACCAATAAGACTGTGACTGTGAAACTATGGACTTTGGAACCATATGCCTTGGAACTATGAACATTGCCTTTGACTATGAACATTGCCTATGACTATGGACGTTGCCTATGACTACGAACATTGCCTATGACTATGGACATTGCCTATGACTACGAACATTGCCTATGACTGTGACTGTGACTATGCGGATTATTTCCTTGACTAAACCTATGCCTTTGATTAGAAAACATAAACTATTACCTATGACATAACAAGGACGTCTGTGATTAAACACCTATGATTCATGACTAGGAAAGTGTTGCTTAAGTTTTGTGATTATGAGATTGGGTCTAAACCCGATTATTTATTCTGCCTATCCTTGGTTTTCTTTGGTTCTAGACCTTGGGAATTTACCTATTAAGTTAGGTCTACCCATGTTCTTGAACCTCTGTCTCTATTCTGTCTATTCTTGGTTTTAGACCTTGGGAATTTACCTATTTAGTTAGGTCTACCCATGTTCTTGAACCGACGTCGTTATTCAACCCTTTTTATGCCAGTTATTATGTCTATCTTTTGCATAGCATCTTTGGTTCATTCCTTATTTTCTGCGAATCTAGATTTATCTATAATCTAGATTGAATCACGATTATACGAACGGTGGGAATGCGATTTGGGGCAAAATATGAAATTTACTAAAACATAGTTATAAACTTGGAAATTGGCCTAAATTGGGAACATGTATTATGGCATGTTCATAGAAATGCAAATGGGATAAATTTGATAGGAATTACAGGATTGTGTAATTTGAATCTAGTATTGACATGTAAATCTAGTATTTAAATGAATAGTGAACTAGAGTAATAAGTCTAGTTTGACGTGAATTAGAATGTTAAGTCAGAATTGGATTAGCTAATTTGGCTCGATAAGTATATTGGCATAAACTTGAAATTGGCCATAATTGGGAGTAATTGTCAGGATTTACAAAAATCATGGTTAGTGACACTTCATTTTGTATGGTTTACATACCAAAAAGCATAAACATGATATAGAGGGGAAAATGGGCCGTAAGAATAAATGTTGACAATTTACATTAAAAGAGTAATTGGGAAATAAGTAAATTAGGATTAATTTACTTATAGAATTTGTCCTAAATGAGGAAATGTTAATTTAGACAAATTAAAGGTTTGTTAACGACAACTCTTTTAATAATTAACCACAAAGTTCTAGGGTGACAGAGAGGATAGTGTCTAGGCTTGGGTTTGGAAAATACAAGTTTCCTGCTCTCCCTGGCTATCCCTAACTGATTCGACGGACGGGATGGTTACTTTCAAAACCTGATTTGAAAATTAACCAAAACCCTTTTGAACCTAGAAAACACGAATGTTGCCTAACCCGAGGTTAGACTGAGTTACGATGTAAACCTGCCCGGAACCAACCGGCACATCCAGTAATCGCAACAATATCTGTCTAATGTGAGTGGTAGCAGCTTTAATTTATTTAGTTAAAGCTAGAACAAGAATGGTAGGGTTAAGTTAACTAAGACACTTAACCAATTCAACAAGATAACCAAACCGATGGGTGGGGTTAGGTTCATACAGACACAGTTAAACTAGAATGGGAGGGTTAAGTCTATAGGAACACTTAACCAACTTAACACAGTCGAGCTAGAATGGGAGGGCTAAGTCCATAGAGACACTTAACCAAACTTAAGGTAGCAAGACAAGATTTGTAGGGGTTAAATAAAGTTAATACACTTAGCCAAATTAACATGTTAACTAGACTAGAGGTTAGGGTTAAGTAAATTTTAATACACTTAGCCAAATTAACATGTTAACTAGGCTAGAGGTTGGGGTTAAGTAAAGTTTAATACACTTAGCCAAATTAACATGTTAACTAGACCAGAGGTTGGGGTTAAGAAAAATCTAATACACTTAGCCAATTTGATATGTTAGCTGGGCTAGACCGTAGGGTTAAGTAAACCTGAACACTTAACCATCGGGTTGTGATAAAGGAATGGGGTTAAGTCTAAAACATGAAGGGATAATACTTAACCATTAATAACATGTTAGTTAAAATAGACGGGCAAGGTTAAGTTAAAAAGGAACACTTAACCAATACAGGATGAAGGGGTAGGGTTAAGTAATAAGAAATATTTAACCAATATAACTTGGTTTGTGGTAGGGTTAAGTCAACGTGAATTGCTAATGACACTTAACCAGCTTAACAGGATAAATGAAGAGGGTTAAGTTAGCTTGTGTTGACTAATGACACTTAACCAATCCAAATTGACGGGAAAGGGGACTAAGTAGTAAACCTTAGAAAACAACGATTCTGGAAACTAAGTGGTAAATCTTAGTTAGTAAAACTAAGTAGTAATTCTTAGTATAACATGGAAAGGAGCGAATGTCCGTCTGAGTAGAGAGAAGGCTCCAACGAATTGGGTTACGAAGCCCGAGGCTTCGAGGGGGCGTGAGGGTACTCTTGGTATCCCTCTGTGAGGCTGCAGATGATCCTCCTGGGCTCACAGAGGTTAAGGTCTGCGTAGAACAACCAGGGGTATGCCTTGGTTGCAATACATGGCAACCTAAAGACCAGGATGGACCGGCGTGATTCGGCGAGCAAACGGTAGCCCTGTGATAGCGACTCGCCGTCTACCATCCATCTTGAGTCAATCGAGATACATGAAGCGGAAAGGCGGAGAACTCCAAAAGACCATATACTTGCTATCTAGTTATGGTTGCGGATGGCCATAGGATAGTGGGGCACCGGGGGCCGGCGGATAGTTCTCATTTTACAAGGTGTGCCTTTCATTAGTTGAGGGAGGGGTCAAGTGGGACCATAGCCACTGGAATAAAAACAGACCTTAGCATCTGCATCGGCAGATATCTGAAAGCTCCCGACCGAGTTCTGTATTCCATGATTTGCCCTGTCACAGGACTCGGACCGCACATTACAGGACATGTGCATCTAGACAAGCGATAACGATTCGCGATACATGCGTGGGGAAGTATAAGAACATATACCACTCTAGGTAGTGTGTCCTAGACTTGGGGCATCGTTCGACAGGTAGCATAATTCCTAGTTGAACTAGGTGGCATAAATCCTGAATCCGAGAAGCGTTCAGTAGACAGCGTAAAATCTAGAAGGCACTTGGTAGAAACCCCTAGATTAAATTTAGGTAACAAATAAATAAATGAATGCCTAAAGGCGATGGAAAATACAGGGATTGGGATCACGTTAGCGTTACTAGTTGGGACACTATTTAGGTGGTGCAGAGATAATAGAAATCTGTATAACAAGGAAATGGCGAAGCGGCGAAAGTATTAGAAACATCCGGTTTATCTTATCTTAGCATATCTTGTGATTACCTTGTCTAATCGTCATGGCGTAATCTTGTATTCAGTTAATTCATGTCGTTTTGTTGTTCCATGTTCATATGCTAGAAGTTACTGAACTTACTCAGGCTTTATGTCTGACTCTGTTTTCCTTTCGTCTTCTTTTCTTCCGTTCCCTCCCCCCCCCCCAGGTAGTAAAGGAGGGAATAGTATAGCTCATGTTAAGTTGGACTGTCACTCTTCCCCAGCTTGAAGATTTGTCGAAGTTTTGCTTGGATTCTCTTTTCAGATGCGATGGCTGGTTCTTGCTACATTGGGGAATATAAATGTATTTTTATGCTTCTTTATTTTGTAAGACAGATGACACTCTGATATTGTAAAGAAATCTTTGTACAAACTATTTTATCAATAAAGCAAAGTTTTATTTTCCGCTGTTTAATTTCTGTCTGTCTTGTAATTTATCTGCATCTTTTACCCTAAATGCTCCACATAACTTAGTGCATTCCCTTTGTGAGTGACACTAACGGACGTGGGGTGTTACTCGTGGTATCAGAGCTGAAGGTTACCAGATCAGATAAAGGATTTGAAAAATTATTTTCAAAACGGTTTTTAAAGAAGCATTTTCAAGAGAAAAGATTTGTTTTAAAGACATATTCCCCAAAGCCATAGGCACTATCTTCTCTTCCTCTGTTTAAATTCTTGTCTCCTTCTTTCTTGAGTCTCTTGGGCTCCTGGCTTTCTGGGAGGTAACCTCATCGAAGGGCAAAGTAGTGCCCAGCTTCCATCCATAGCCGTAGTTGTTTCATCTACGAGCAGTTTTCTTTCGAAGCTTATAGGGTTTTCCGGACGATGGAGGAAGTTTTCGAGGGATTTGTCAACATGACTACACACGGAAGGGGATGAGGAGTTTGGCTAGGGAGCACAACCCTAGGATGAGGAATTCATGGATGCAGATTTAGCTCACAAAGGAGGAAGGAATTATAAAACCTAAGACAAGAGGAAGTATCTTTACTATGGTATGATAGGGCATATACTTAAGGACAAGGGCAAGAACGAGGACGAGATTTTCAGAAGGCCAATTACATGCTTTCGCCACCAAGCGCACCTAGAAGAAAGGTAGTAATGTTCTGATGGAAGAGTCTAGTTTTGCTATTCGTACTATTTCCTTTGGCTTCAGCGCTTCGCATTTGTTCATATCTACTTCCATAGTTGAGTATCTGCACCATAGTACTTGTATAGTTGAAAGATCCCACTAGAATTTCAAATCCAATTGGTGGTCCGACCAGTTTATTTTTGGATTTGAGAATAGCTATCGAGTTTGCTTATATCAACTCATGTAGATCGTTTAAATTCAAAGGAGATATTCCTTGGGTGCTTGTCTGATATTGGTTTAGGCCTTTGGGGCTTGTACTTGAGGAATGTCAAGTTCGACTAGGATGGTTTACGTAAGAGAGGAATAGTTGTTGCAGGCACTCCAAAGAGCGCGTAGTGACCTTTCGACTCTTATAATTATGGCATGGCGGATAAGAGGGAGACCTCTGATCATCTTAGTACGTATACCTGGTACCGTGATTGAAATCTGTTTTGGAAATGGAGATCCGGAACTTCACAATCGTGAAGTTAAATTAGTTAAGATAGTGTGGAGTAAAGCTCAAGAAGGCTAGATACTAGCATCATACCCTTTTCCTTGAGGGTGCCTCCTTGATTTCTTTGTTTTAGGAGCTTTACGCATAATTGTTTCTCTCTTTCCAAGGTATATCACCTAGGTCGTATCTTCGATCCTTAGGTAGAAGCCAATGGATGTAAACATGTGTTTGAAACATGTTATAGTTGGTGGTTGCAAGTGGTTGCTAATGGTTGCTCGTGGATGCATATGCATACGTATTAGGCACTAGACCAATGTAACACCCCACATCCGTTAGTGTCACTCAAAAAGGGAATGCACTAAGTTCTATGGAGCATTTAGGGTAAAAGATGCAGATAAATTACAAGACAGACATAAATTAAACAGCGGAAAGTAAAACTTTGCTTTATTGATAAAATAGTTTGTACAAAGATTTCTTTACAATATCAGAGTGTCATCTGTCTTACAAAATAAAGAAGCATAAAACAACATTTATATTTCCCCAAATTTAGCAAGAGCCAGCCATAGCATCTGATAAGAGAATCCAAGCAAACTTCGACAAATCCTCAAGCTGGGAAAGAGTGACAGTCCAACTTGACCTGAGCTATACTACTTCCTCCTCTACTACCTTGGGGGGGGGGGGGGAACGGAAGAAAAGAAGACGAAAGAAAAACAGAGTCAGACATAAAGCCTGAGTAAGTTCAGTAACTTCTAGCATGTGAACATGGAAAACAAAACAACATGAATTAACTGAATACAAGATTACACCATGACGATAGGGTCAACAAGATTAGACAAGGTAGTCACAAGATATGCTAAGATAAACTGGATACGCTATAATACTTTCGCCGCTTCGCTGTTTCCTTGTTATACTGGTTTCTATATCTCTGCACCGCCTATCTAGTGTCCCATCTAGTAACGATATTGTGATCCCAATCCCTGTATTTCCCATTGCCTTCCGGCATACATTCATTATTTATTACCTAGATCAAATCTAGGGTTTTCTATCAAGTGCTTTCTAGATTTAACTAGAGTTTTACGCTATCTGCTGAACGCTTCTCGAGTTTAGGGTTTATGCCACCTAGTCCAACTAGGGATTACGTTACCTGTCGAACGATGCCCCCAAGTCCTAGGACACACCACCTAGAGTGGTATATGTTCCTATACTTCTCCACGCATGTATCGCGAATCGTTATCGCTTGTCTAGGTGCACATGTCCCAAAATGTGTGGTCCGAGTCCTGTGTCAGGGCAAATCAAGGAAAACAAAACTCGGTCGGGAGCTTTCAGATATGACACGACCCGAACTTCCCCGTGAAGGGAAGCACGGATAGCGTTGAGGACAAGACAAAATAGAACGCAAACGGAAGAACATTTCATTGTTATTACAACAATTCCATCAGATACAAGAATATACAGAGTATAAATAAATATTATACAACAGAAAAATATCAGAGATTACATTAAATTACATAGCAGCGAAAAAATATACAAAACACAACTGAAAGTGATACACGGATACAGAGCTTTCCGAGCATCGTTCCAGCTGTAAATCAGGATCCTGTGAATATAAATCTGCAAAACCAAAACTACTAGCTGCCCGTGCGGAAAATAGGGGCACCCAGAGTTTAGGTTAAAACAATAAACTCCAGGTCAGTCATGGGACTGGTGTGAGAACTAAAACAGTTATTAATCTTTATTTTTAAAGTTAGGTAAATCAAGGGACCACGCCGTATAACACGGAACGGGTTTCCTCCCAAGAATACCAGTGCATAAAACAAACAGCGCAATGCTAAATAAAGAAAAATGAAGCTGTTATAAGACCCAGGTCCCATCACACAATGCAACGCAAGCCGGAGGATAGGGTTTTTACCTTATAACAGCCAAAGCATGCTTGATACGTTAAAAACACATTATTTGATACTATAATAAGTGTATAGTGTCAAAACAAATTCAATCATAAGTATCAATCATAGGCGGCATAGCTACCATCTACTATGTCGCCATACTAGTTCTACAATTAAAACCGCAACACACGTATTGGAAATTGGATTCCGTCATGAGCCGAGGCAAGGGGCAAGCTCCTCTCCGCGTTCGAGACACTCTAGCAAATGCCTCAGGACCCCACTATGATCCTTGGAATCGGCTGGGCCGGTCCTCTCTTGCTTTTGAGGATTGGCAATTCCTGAACACACGTTTCCCGGTCCTTACAGACCTATATCCGAGGCGCCTCGTATCCAACAACCACACAGGTGAAAAGTATATAAATGTCAGGGCTGGTAGGTCACTGACACCACCCTAGCTAGAAAGAAACGTCGTGCTCTCCCAGCGGTCCGTCTCCCGTTTTTGACTCATACCGAGGTGTGAGGCTCGCGAATTCACGTTATACACAAAGCTACGCCACACAGGCCGTGCTTTGATCATCAACCACAAGACTTTGCTTTTCAACAGAAGCCTTGATCAATTGCCACTTACGCATGCCACATTGGCAATTCACTCCATGCGACTGATGTCCATCGATATACAACCCCTGAGCTCGTACGTCTCAGAGAAGGGCGTTAAGCAAGAGAATAAATTCTCTGCCGCCAAACAGATGTATATTTAATAGAGATCAATCAACACAGAATAAAATCCAATGTCAGACACGCAATCCATTTACAAGTTCGTTCTGGGTCTGAACGAAACCGGAGGCACTTTCCTCGCATATCCATCCATCTCCAAGTACGTCTGGACGATCACCAACTGTTTCCCTCATCTTGGGTGTACAGCCCAATCAAGATCATCAGTAGTCACCCAAACGATGTGAAGACTTCCGGTCTTCAACCACCGTCTTCATCTTCGACATCTCGTCGAATCGGTTATTCAGAATGGGTATAACCCGGCCTTTCTGAATAACCCACGTATATGATAAACAAATGTTACACAAACACAACAAACGCCTCATTCCAATTCAGAATATTCTTTTATTCACAAAAACGCATTCTTAGGGAAAGGTTCCCATTAATTTTATCCAAGATAAATTCTTCCAAATTTATCCTATAATCTTCCTTTGGATATCATTTCAAACTAGTCGGGATTAGCGAACCACACCGAAGTAATTATTTATTTTATTTCCCAATCCCAACCTATATATCCCATGGAGCAAAACTGGTGATACTCCACATCTAACACCACTGTGTTATCGGTAAAATTAATTACCATTTCACGTTCAAATCTAATTAAAGATTTAACTATCGCTTTGGAGCAAAACTGGTTGTACTCCATTCTCGATCACCTTTCAGATTTGATAATTTAAATTATCAATTCACATTTTAATCTAATTAAAGATTCATTAAAACTTCACTTAGTTTTAATCTTTTCAAAAATCAACATCTTGCCTTTAACTGGGTTAAAGAACCAATGTCTTCTAAAACACGATTCACGACAAACCCAAATCACATTTGATATTAAATACAAGGCTCTGAATAGAAAATATATCGGCTTATATTCAATATCAAATTCTGAAACCAACAAATATCGTATTGGAAATAACGATATAAAATATATCTTTCAAATTCCCATAACAATATCTGTATAGTCACGAAATCCAACATCGAAATATCCCGAAGATAATTTCAATTCAGCTCCAGTCCAATCCACGTATTGGAAATTATCGATTATTTTCAAAATCACTTTCAAATTCAATTTATTTATTTCAAAAATAAATTGATTTTAATTCTAGTTCAAAACCAGTTCATTTCGATAAAAATCTATTTTTACCTTCTAATGTGGAATTTTCCAGCCCAATTCTTTCCAATTCACATATTATAATTTTACATAAATTATCGATATTTTTAATAATTTTATCAAGGACCGTACGGTCGATTTCCATCAACGGCCATCGAACTGCACTTACAACGACCTTTTTCAAATTTGATTTGGACATAATTCCAAATCCAACCGTTAGATTTCAAATTTCTAATATTCATTGGAAAGCTCTTTTCGATACGAACCCAACGGTTCCGGTTTTAGGAGAATCCGACGGTCGGATCTCCCGCAATGTCCGTTTGAAATGAATGGTCGAAATTCACGAACTGCCGCGGTGCGGCGCGTTCTATTCAGGCCATTATATTATATATATAATATATATAATATATATTTCATCGATTTCTATTTAAAACGAATTTTATAAATCGTTTTAAAATCGTTTCAAAAGCAATTTCAACTTTCTTTTCAATTCAAATCAAAATTGAATTCTTCTTTATAAATTCTTTTTAAAATTCATTTCTATTCAATTCAAATTTTAATTCAATTTGAATTCGTTTCAATTCACTTTCAATTCAATTTGAATTCGTTTTCAATTCAATTCATTTCGAAATCGTTTTCAATTCAATTCATTTCGAAATCGTTTTCAATTCAATTCATTTCGAAATCGTTTTCAATTCAATTCATTTCGAAATCGTTTTCAATTCAATTCATTTCGAAATCGTTTTCAATTCAATTCATTTCGAAATCGTTTTCAATTCAATTCATTTCGAAATCGTTTTCAATTTCAATTCATTTCGAAATCGTTTTCAATTCAATTCATTTCGAAATCGTTTTCAATTTCAAAATATTTAATTTCGAAATCACTTTTCAATATTCATTATACAACGAATAAAATCGATATAAATATCGTTCACGTTAAAATGGCGCAAAACTAATCAACACGGCTTTATATTTTTCACAACTTCTTTATTTTATTCAACAAATGAATATTTATCCCATTCAACACATGAATCTATATCTTTTTTTTTCAACCCACGACTAATCTCAACACATGAGTACTGTCAACACATCACTATTTTTGTTATGTAATATATTTTATAAAACTATGGTATCTATCGTTTGATTTTTAATTAGACTTCTACTGGGAAGTAGTTCTAATTTTAAATATGATAAAGATGTGAATTTTATTATTTAAAATATTTCACTCAACACATGAACATCGTCAACACATGACTATTTTTATATTCAACACATGAATTTTCTTTTATAATATTCCTTATTGTCCCAATTGGAATGAGGCCCAATCAATCACCATATAACGTTAATTATATGGATTCCATACAACACATGTATATAATAGCAATAATAAACAATCAACCATCAACCAAAGTGCACTACACTGTATAAGCATCAAATATCGATATCTAACGCTTATAACAGCCTGTCAATCAATCGATCGACATATTTGATCAATCAGGATGAGTGAACTTCAAATTTCATCCCAACACCCGTGTGGGGTTTCAAACAATCAAACACAGATTTTATTTGTGCAGTTGGGCGACGTGTAAAATTTATCGACCCAATCGATATCAGTCAAATCAGTGTATATAAACAAATCGGCCGATTTGTTTATAAATATTCATTTATCCATTTTCACGTTAAAAATTATATTTTTAACGATAAAACATTTTATCTTAACACATGAATTTCTATTCAGTTCATTTACTCAATAAAATGATATTTTTATTTTTCTAACATATTTTAGAAAATTTCGGCGGCATAACGGCACGATACTAGAAACGGGACGAGGCCTAGCCTTATCCCCGGTCTAGTGAAGGCCCACGCCATTCACTCATCAATCAAATCCATTTCAATTCACCAAACAATTCAATTCAAACCAAATGATCTAATCAACTATTCAACCAAACAATTTAACAAACAAGCCATCCATGGTCTGTGGATGACGGGTGTTGGGTGCTACTAAACACCGTCTACATCCTAGTATAAATATATATATATATTTAACTAGAAAAAGAGAATTGAAGAGTGAGAAGTTCTCACAGATAGCTATCCTAGCTCCACGGCTTCATTGACAGAAATCTTCATCGTTATCCCATCTTCGCCATCTCGTTGCCCGTAGTCACTATATATATAAAAATCACATTTTTATATTTTGATGTCTTTAGAATAAAAATCACATTTTTATTTATTCACTTTCAATTTAAAAGTCATATTTTTATAATCACTTCATATATTAAAAATCGAATTTTTACTTCGCTATTTGCTATATAAAGATTTCGCCCTTATAAAAATATCTACTTCATTTCAACATATATAAAATAAAAATCAGATTTTTATTTTGCCACATATACAAAGGTGATATTTTTATCTTCTCTATCCTATAAAGATTATATTTTTATTATCACTATATAGTAAAGATTATATTTTTAATACTTTAAAAATATAAAAATCATATTTTTATCACTTTAAAAATATAAAGATCATACCTTTAACTGAATAAAATCTTTTCTACTTTAAAAATCTCATCTTCTCTATTTTAAAAATCCGAACTTTCAAATTTAAAAATCCTAACTTTCTAATTTAAAAATCCTAACTTTCTAATTTAAAAATCCTAACTTTCTCGTTTTAAAGTAAATAATAATAAAAAATCAGTTTAAAGTAAATAAAATAAGAAAACAGTTTAAAGTAAATAAATAAAAAAAATAGTTTAAAGTAAATAAAAAAACAGTTTAAAGTAAATAAAAAAACACACAGGGAACTTACAGGGGGGGGCTCGTCGGCGGCTCGGAGGGGATGCGGGGTGGGGGTGGGCGTCGCAGGCGAAGGGAAGGGGAGGAGGAAGAAGCGGTGGCTCACCGGGGGGCGATGCGGCTGAGGCTGCGGTGGAGTCGAACGAAGAGGAGGAGAAGCTGGAGGGGGGGAAGACTCGCGATGGTCGGCGCCGCCACCTGCGGTGGCGCGCGTTGGGGAGCGGCCTCCCCCAACCCCGATTTGGGATCGCTTTCCCTTTTTTTTTTTAATCTTTTGAATGAATTTGGACGGGGGGGGGGGGCAAAGGAGATAAGGGGGGTTTTTCTTTTTTTTATTTATTATTTTATTATTTTATTATTTTTGAAAGTTGACTTTTACATACGTCATCAAAACGAGGCCCACCACCTGTCGTCCATAGCGTTTAACCCCCATTCCGAACACGATGGGATATGTATCGTCAGCTGATTCGGCTGTTACAATCAGTTTCCGTTCAATTTACATTTAAATCACTATATTGAATTTTAAACGTACATTTCAAATTACCGAGGTCGCATACGAACTCGAAAAATTACAGAAAAATATTTTCTAGCTTCGTATTGACGATACGGCCCTAACAAAACTAATTTCGTCGAATTCTGAGACCGTTAGAAAAATGGCCAATTTCCAGTCGATTAAAATCAACTGAAACTGGTCAAACGCATTTTCCTTTGCCACGCTCACATATTGATTCAAAAAATTATGAAATTTGAAACCTAGCAATAACTTCACATCCCGGACCCAACAAAACTGGTTTCGTCAAAATCCGAGGTCGTTTGCAAAATGTCCATTTTTAAGGGCCTGAATTCCATAGCGACTATTCAGAATTTTCAACTGGACGAAACTTTTGATTCCCGCTATGAAATCTTGATTGGTCGGATTCGTTGGAAAGATATCATCAATTAGATCCTATTGTTTTCGGTTTCACTAAAATCCGGATTGTTTTGCACCCGGTACATTCAATTGAAGTTTGAAATCGAATTATCGAACTACCGCGCCATTTTCAATTCTATTTATAATTATATATAAATATTTATATTCTAACGACGACGCGTATAATATATACGTCGAATTCTATTCAAAATAAATTTCTCGTCGATTTTATTTAAAATAATCTATTTTAAATAATCTAAATTCGCTAAAATTGCCAAAATAAAAATTTTAAACTGGCCTAGAATTTGCGGGTTATTACAATCTCCCCCACTTAAAACTTTTCGTCCCCGAAAAGGAACAAAGTCGAAAGTGGTTTGATCAATTAACTCTATGCTCGATCTGGCTTCCATTCTCCAACTTTTCAGTTTCTGAGAATTTTCAAATTTTCAAAAATTTGGCTAACACCCTAAATTTTCGAAAAATTTCGCCATAACCTCCCCTGCACCGGGAGCATCGGGGAATTTCAAATAGCTTCCCCGGTCCTTCAGATCTCAAAAAGAAAAAGAAAAAGCCAAGCGGCTAGCCAATAGGCTCACAAAATCATCATCACCCAAACAAAACAGGAAATTATGTAGTAAACATGTACCTATTTGTCGGGCAAACAAATTTTATTCTCTGCTCTAGCCTCCTTGCTATGACCTGTTCAAAAGATATACATGTATGCAAGCAAATGCGACCAATTTTCAATACAATTCAATATTTGATTCAAGTAGGCATAGTGGTTAAAAATTAGCAAACAAATAAACAAACAACACAAACATCAATCAATTAGTGAATTAGAGTCTCAAATTCATAATTTTGATATATATACAGAAAATCTTGTTTTTGATGCCAATTCACAACAAATAAATCTATCTATATAAGTTTTGGTTCTCACACCAGTCTAATGGAAATATATAGAAAATCCCACCTTCGAAACACGAAAATAAATATTGATGATGTGGCCACATCACCAGAATTATCCCCGGGTGTCTAGAATGTGACTCTATATCTATCCAATATATTAAAACTTCGAATATACGTTCATGACGCGTATATGCAAAATCTTTATATACTCGATTGTCCATATTCAAAATAAATAAATATTCAAATACGTATAAAACGATTTAAATTTTTAAAACAAAATTGTTTTCATTTGAAAAATATACTCTTCACACTCGTTCTAGGATACTACTGATCCTATCTCTAACGAGTCATTCTAATTGGATATTACTAACCCAATATCTGATGAATTCTTTCGTATGGTTCTAATGTGTCTTGTTCTTGAGCTCTGTAAACCAAAGCTCTGATACCAAACTGACACGACCCGAACTTCCCTGTGAAGGGAAGCACGGATAGCGTTGAGGACAAGACAAAATAGAACGCAAACGGAAGGACATTTCATTGTTATTACAACAATTCCATCAGATACAAGAATATACAGAGTATAAATAAATATTATACAACAGAAAAATATCAGAGATTACATTAAATTACATAGCAGCGGAAAAATATACAAAACACAACTGAAAGTGATACACGGATACAGAGCTTTCCGAGCATCGTTCCAGCTGTAAATCAGGATCCTGTGAATATAAATCTGCAAAACCAAAACTACTAGCTGCCCGTGCGGAAAATAGGGGCACCCAGAGTTTAGGTTAAAACAATAAACTCCAGGTCAGTCATGGGACTGGTGTGAGAACTAAAACAGTTATTAATCTTTAATTTTAAAGTTAGGTAAATCAAGGGACCACGCCGTATAACACGGAACGGGTTTCCTCCCAAGAATACCAGTGCATAAAACAAACAGCGCAATGCTAAATAAAGAAAAATGAAGCTGTTATAAGACCCAGGTCCCATCACACAATGCAACGCAAGCCGGAGGATAGGGTTTTTACCTTATAATAGCCAAAGCATGCTTGATACGTTAAAAACACATTATTTGATACTATAATAAGTGTATAGTGTCAAAACAAATTCAATCATAAGTATCAATCATAGGCGGCATAGCTACCATCTACTATGTCGCCATACTAGTTCTACAATTAAAACCGCAACACACGTATTGGAAATTGGATTCCGTCATGAGCCGAGGCAAGGGGCAAGCTCCTCTCCGCGTTCGAGACACTCTAGCAAATGCCTCAGGACCCCACTATGATCCTTGGAATCGGCTGGGCCGGTCCTCTCTTGCTTTTGAGGATTGGCAATTCCTGAACACACGTTTCCCGGTCCTTACAGACCTATATCCGAGGCGCCTCGTATCCAACAACCACACAGGTGAAAAGTATATAAATGTCAGGGCTGGTAGGTCACTGACACCACCCTAGCTAGAAAGAAACGTCGTGCTCTCCCAGCGGTCCGTCTCCCGTTTTTGACTCATACCGAGGTGTGAGGCTCGCGAATTCACGTTATACACAAAGCTACGCCACACAGGCCGTGCTTTGATCATCAACCACAAGACTTTGCTTTTCAACAGAAGCCTTGATCAATTACCACTTACGCATGCCACATTGGCAATTCACTCCATGCGACTGATGTCCATCGATATACAACCCCTGAGCTCGTACGTCTCAGAGAAGGGCGTTAAGCAAGAGAATAAATTCTCTGCCGCCAAACAGATGTATATTTAATAGAGATCAATCAACACAGAATAAAATCCAATGTCAGACACGCAATCCATTTACAAGTTCGTTCTGTGTCTGAACGAAACCGGAGGCACTTTCCTCGCATATCCATCCATCTCCAAGTACGTCTGGACGATCACCAACTGTTTCCCTCATCTTGGGTGTACAGCCCAATCAAGATCATCAGTAGTCACCCAAACGATGTGAAGACTTCCGGTCTTCAACCACCGTCTTCATCTTCGACATCTCGTCGAATCGGTTATTCAGAATGGGTATAACCCGGCCTTTCTGAATAACCCACGTATATGATAAACAAATGTTACACAAACACAACAAACGCCTCATTCCAATTCAGAATATTCTTTTATTCACAAAAACGCATTCTTAGGGAAAGGTTCCCATTAATTTTATCCAAGATAAATTCTTCCAAATTTATCCTATAATCTTCCTTTGGATATCATTTCAAACTAGTCGGGATTAGCGAACCACACCGAAGTAATTATTTATTTTATTTCCCAATCCCAACCTATATATCCCATGGAGCAAAACTGGTGTTACTCCACATCTAACACCACTGTGTTATCGGTAAAATTAATTACCATTTCACGTTCAAATCTAATTAAAGATTTAACTATCGCTTTGGAGCAAAACTGGTGGTACTCCATTCTCGATCACCTTTCAGATTTGATAATTTAAATTATCAATTCACATTTTAATCTAATTAAAGATTCATTAAAACTTCACTTAGTTTTAATCTTTTCAAAAATCAACATCTTGCCTTTTACTGGGTTAAAGAACCAATGTCTTCTAAAACACGATTCACGACAAACCCAAATCACATTTGATATTAAATACAAGGCTCTGAATAGAAAATATATCGGCTTATATTCAATATCAAATTCTGAAACCAACAAATATCGTATTGGAAATAACGATATAAAATATATCTTTCAAATTCCCATAACAATATCTGTATAGTCACGAAATCCAACATCGAAATATCCCGAAGATAATTTCAATTCAGCTCCAGTCCAATCCACGTATTGGAAATTATCGATTATTTTCAAAATCACTTTCAAATTCAATTTATTTATTTCAAAAATAAATTGATTTTAATTCTAGTTCAAAACCAGTTCATTTCGATAAAAATCTATTTTTACCTTCTAATGTGGAATTTTCCAGCCCAATTCTTTCCAATTCACATATTATAATTTTACACAAATTATCGATATTTTTAATAATTTTATCAAGGCCCGTACGGTCGATTTCCATCAACGGCCATCGAACTGCACTTACAGCGACCTTTTTCAAATTTGATTTGGACATAATTCCAAATCCAACCGTTAGATTTCAAATTTCTAATATTCATTGGAAAGCTCTTTTCGATACGAACCCAACGGTTCCGGTTTTAGGAGAATCCGACGGTCGGATCTCCCGCAATGTCCGTTTGAAATGAATGGTCGAAATTCACGAACTGCCGCGGCGCGGCGCGTTCTATTCAGGCCATTATATTATATATATAATATATATAATATATATTTCGTCGATTTCTATTTAAAACGAATTTTATAAATCGTTTTAAAATCGTTTCAAAAGCAATTTCAACTTTCTTTTCAATTCAAATCAAAATTGAATTCTTCTTTATAAATTCTTTTTAAAATTCATTTCTATTCAATTCAAATTTTAATTCAATTTGAATTCGTTTCAATTCACTTTCAATTCAATTTGAATTCGTTTTCAATTCAATTCATTTCGAAATCGTTTTCAATTCAATTCATTTCGAAATCGTTTTCAATTCAATTCATTTCGAAATCGTTTTCAATTCAGTTCATTTCGAAATCGTTTTCAATTCAATTCATTTCGAAATCGTTTTCAATTCAATTCATTTCGAAATCGTTTTCAATTCAATTCATTTCGAAATCGTTTTCAATTCAATTCATTTCGAAATCGTTTTCAATTTCAATTCATTTCGAAATCGTTTTCAATTCAATTCATTTCGAAATCGTTTTCAATTTCAAAATATTTAATTTCGAAATCACTTTTCAATATTCATTATACAACGAATAAAATCGATATAAATATCGTTCACGTTAAAATGGCGCAAAACTAATCAACACGGCTTTATAATTTTCACAACTTCTTTATTTTATTCAACAAATGAATATTTATCCCATTCAACACATGAATCTATATCTTTTTTTTTTCAACCCACGACTAATCTCAACACATGAGTACTGTCAACACATCACTATTTTTGTTATGTAATATATTTTATAAAACTATGGTATCTATCGTTTGATTTTTAATTAGACTTCTACTGGGAAGTAGTTCTAATTTTAAATATGATAAAGATGTGAATTTTATTATTTAAAATATTTCACTCAACACATGAACATCGTCAACACATGACTATTTTTATATTCAACACATGAATTTTCTTTTATAATATTCCTTATTGTCCCAATTGGAATGAGGCCCAATCAATCACCATATAACGTTAATTATATGGATTCCATACAACACATGTATATAATAGCAATAATAAACAATCAACCATCAACCAAAGTGCACTACACTGTATAAGCATCAAATATCGATATCTAACGCTTATAACAGCCTGTCAATCAATCGATCGACATATTTGATCAATCAGGATGAGTGAACTTCAAATTTCATCCCAACACCCGTGTGGGGTTTCAAACAATCAAACACAGATTTTATTTGTGCAGTTGGGCGACGTGTAAAATTTATCGACCCAATCGATATCAGTCAAATCAGTGTATATAAACAAATCGGTCGATTTGTTTATAAATATTCATTTATCCATTTTCACGTTAAAAATTATATTTTTAACGATAAAACATTTTATCTTAACACATGAATTTCTATTCAGTTCATTTACTCAATAAAATGATATTTTTATTTTTCTAACATATTTTAGAAAATTTCGGCGGCATAACGGCACGATACTAGAAACGGGACGAGGCCTAGCCTTATCCCCGGTCTAGTGAAGGCCCACGCCATTCACTCATCAATCAAATCCATTTCAATTCACCAAACAATTCAATTCAAACCAAATGATCTAATCAACTATTCAACCAAACAATTTAACAAACAAGCCATCCATGGTCTGTGGATGACGGGTGTCGGGTGCTAATAAACACCGTCTACATCCTAGTATAAATATATATATATTTAACTAGAAAAAGAGAATTAAAGAGTGAGAAGTTCTCACAGATAGCTATCCTAGCTCCACGGCTTCATTGACAGAAATCTTCATCGTTATCCCATCTTCGCCATCTTCGTTGCCCGTAGTCACTATATATATAAAAATCACATTTTTATATTTTGATGTCTTTAGAATAAAAATCACATTTTTATTTATTCACTTTCAATTTAAAAGTCATATTTTTATAATCACTTCATATATTAAAAATCGAATTTTTACTTCGCTATTTGCTATATAAAGATTTTGCCCTTATAAAAATATCTACTTCATTTCAACGTATATAAAATAAAAATCAGATTTTTATTTTGCCACATATACAAAGGTGATATTTTTATCTTCTCTATCCTATAAAGATTATATTTTTATTATCACTATATAGTAAAGATTATATTTTTAATACTTTAAAAATATAAAAATCATATTTTTATCACTTTAAAAATATAAAGATCATACCTTTAACTGAATAAAATCTTTTCTACTTTAAAAATCTCATCTTCTCTAT
This sequence comes from Allium sativum, assembly GCA_030737875.1. Classification (NCBI taxonomy): domain Eukaryota; kingdom Viridiplantae; phylum Streptophyta; class Magnoliopsida; order Asparagales; family Amaryllidaceae; genus Allium; species Allium sativum. The sequence goes on along the minus strand of CM060915.1, from coordinate 969,338,928 downwards.
TTTAAAAATCCGAACTTTCAAATTTAAAAATCCTAACTTTCTAATTTAAAAATCCTAACTTTCTCGTTTTAAAGTAAATAATAATAAAAAATCAGTTTAAAGTAAATAAAATAAGAAAACAGTTTAAAGTAAATAAATAAAAAAAACAGTTTAAAGTAAATTAAAAAACAGTTTAAAGTAAATAAAAAAACACATATTTAAATTAGAAAAATATGTTTTCGGCTCGTGGAGCACGGTCTGTGGACGACGGGTGTCGGGTGTTGCTACGCACCATCCACATCCTAGTAAATATTTCAACTAGAAATAAAATAAAAGTGAGGAGTTCTCACCAAGAGCTAAACCAAACGCCACGACTCTTCATATGTAGAAAATCTTCTCCGCGCTCGCCCTTCGTCACTTTCGTCGCTCGTATCCGCTACATATAGAAAAATCACAATTTTCTACTCTCTAGTATATAAAAATTCTATTTTTAATCCGCTACTCATTTAAAATTGAATTTTTATTTCGCTACAACATATATAAAAGTTGTATTTTTACATTCTCTATCTTATAAAAATCATAGTTTTATAATCTCTACTATATAAAATTCATATTTTTATAATCTCTACTATATAAAAATCATATTATTATAATCTCTACTATATAAAAATCATATTTTTATAATCTCTACTATAAAAAAATCATATTTTTATCAACACTTCTATATGTGTCAAAATCACCTCTTTAGCACAATGCTTACATTATAAAGATAATATTTTTATTTCCAATCTCTTCATATAAAAATCGAATTTTTATTTCACTACTTCCTTCATAAAAATCGTATCTTTATATTTCTAAAGTTCCAATATTTGCTAGTTTAAAAATCTAATCTTTCTATAAATATAAAAATCTACTTTTAAAAATGAAAATCTAATTTTTCTCCTATTAAAAATCCAGTCTCTATTTACATAAAAATCTCAATGCTATTATATATAGAAAAACTGATTTATACATATATATCTAACTAATTATATGAAAAATAAAATAATTAATAAAAACTCACATTTTTTTCCAAAAATTGCTGCTTTGTCGATGGGGGGGTTTCACGTCGGAGCAGGGGCCTGAGGTGCGGGGGAAGTGGCGGCTGGGTGGTGGAAGGTCGAGGGGGGTGAAGCTCAGGTGGCGGTGGGCCATAGTCGCGGGTTTTGGGAGCTAAATGGGTTGGGGTTTTACTGTGCGAAGGGGAGGTGAGAGGGGGAGAGGAGGATCGGAGCTGGGGAGGTGTAACGACCTGGAAAAAGGCGATCTTGGTTATCCGATATACAACACATATCGAACATCCAAGGATCGAAAATAACTGGAAAGTTAATGGAAAGAAGTTAGAGGGTGAGGAAAGATAAGATAGAACTTAGAATAGAAGAAGAAGAAGAAGAAATCATCATCAGATTAAACACGAATCTCACAGCGGAACGAATAAAATATAACATAACTTTTGCAATACAAACAGTATATGTATACAATAAAATTGCAGAGTACAACACTTACAACACAGCGGAAATAAACAATAGCAATATAATCCTGAAGCCTCCTGCTCCAAGCTCTCCAAGTGTATCTGTAAAATCCCGACTACTTGACTGCCCGTACAAATTTATGCACCCAAGAGTTTAGGGAAAACAAACAAATAAACTCCGGGTCAGTCATGGGACTGGAGTGAATAAAACTACAAACACTTGGTTAAATAAAGGATATCTCATAAGACCACGCCGTGAAAACGGAACGGGTTTTTCCCTTATGAGAATCCAAACAACTTTAAAATCAATACTTGTATGATATTATAATAATGTCTAGATCAAGTAAATAACAATCTAGCGGAACGCTTGCATCTCACGTTCCACATATATAATATAAAATCGTAAACCGCAGGCGCTTAGTGGATAATGGATTTCCAACTATGACAAGGTATGTAACCACCTTCCGATCAGTGTACTCTAGGAACGATACACTGGAGTTCAACAAGAACATCTTGCAACTCAGCCACACATGACCGACCACTCATTTCGCTTGAGTGTATCGAATGTATATCACCAACGGTTGGGATCAGCAACCGTTTCTCGTATATATATGGGACAGCATTGATAGATTAAAGATGCAAATGAATATTCTCTAGATAGGTGATTATACACCCTACTTCGGAGCGACCAACTTAGCCATGCTGCCTGCCCGATTTCTGTCATTTACCAGATGTGAGGCTAGAAGCTACACTTATCTTTTACATGTCACATCTTCATTCACTTTGAATGTCACATCGTCATACCTGCCAAATCACAAATTGATTTCCCCAAAAATACCACGGGTATACAGCTAAGAGAAACGAATTCCTCCGCCACCAAACGTGAATACGTTTGAAGAGATCAACTTACGCGATCTATTAGATATACTATGTCAGACATTCTTCCATACAGGTCGTCCTGGGACTGGAAAAACCGAAGACACTATTCAGTACATCCCTCTTCAATTATCTTTGGCATATATGATTCACAACGCTTATGCCAATAAAGAGCGGTTCTTCGGATAATAATCCAATCGGTCTCTCCGTATTAACATCGTTAAAATGGTCAAAACGTTGATAGTCAGTGATTTAACTATCAAAGAAAAACACGTGTGCAAACAACGATATTATTTCCAAATGGCAATTATATCGGTCAATCATCAAACATGTGTGTGTATATATATATATATTCACATTTCCTTATTTTCTATGTTTAGAAAATATATGTTATCGCTGGAAAACATTTTCATGGCTTATTTACATATCACTATCATTCCACAACTATCAGTCCCTGACTGTAAACTAGTATGAAAACAATCCACTAAGTATTAATCCCGAAGGCCGAAACCAACATCAGATAGACACTTAGAAAACCATTCAATTTACAAATCTCTAGTCAGTTTCTAATCTTGTTTAACTCTATTTCGATTAACTCTAATTGAATAACTCTATTTGTTTAACTCTTATTTGAATAACTAATATTCGATTTACCTCCATTCGCTTAACTCTAGATCGCAGCGATCACAATGGTTACGCCTGATTCCCTCAGGAAACATCCGACCGCCTTAGGCTATTTACAGCCCTGCGAATTACGCTAGCAGTCGTGCTAAAGGAATCTCATCCCGAATAACTATGTATGTTTTACTCTAATCGATTTACTCTATTTGATTTACTCTAATCGATTAACTCTATTCATTTCCTAAATAAATATTCCTTTATACTATTTATTTTCTAAATAAATATTCACAAATTATTTCCTTTTATAAAATCGGTTGATTTTATAAAATTCCTTTATTTCAATATACGTTGAAATATTCCTTTTTACATCCCAGGGTTTCTTATGATATTAAAAATATCGAATAACAATGACCAACATCATTCTAACACACAGAATCCATAACAGATTACATATCACATCAAATATTACAATATATGAACTGAACAGTATTATAAATATTGAGGAGTCCAGTTGGACCCCTCCAACCTGTTTCCCTGCATCACAGATGTTAAACCATATAATTAACATCAACTTCATTCCAATATGAAATGTTCTGATCAACAACATCAACATATATATTTAACGGTTTATATATATATATATATTCAACTAACTGACTAGCAGTTCAATCAACCAAACCAACACAGCAATCAATAGATAATTATCAGTTTTAAGAATACGCTATAAAAATATAATTGTTCAGAGTTGGTGAGTTTACTCGCATTGGCAGTTCATCGTTAAAGAACGATAACCATCGCTCGATTTGATTCAGATGGACAATTTATTTTGTAATAAATTGTAACGAGGTCAAATTCTCTCCCAGTCAGTCCAATTGGTTAGTGTCCGTCCATACGATTCTATCGGATCTTGTTTCGCTGAATTTCGATAACATACGAATAAGTTATCACGTTCACAAGTTAGTGTGTTATTTAATTAAATTAAATAAAAACTATTCAAGAATGAACTCAAATAAAATGGGCCTTACACTAAAAATAACCGGCCCAGTTCCTTTTTAATCACCCAACCCGCCTTCGTTACTGTACCCGTTCAACAGTCTCCATCTTCCACTTCTTAAAACCCCGTCCTCCAGTACTATCTTCGAATACCATTTCTGAAAATTTCAAAGCCTCCACACCTTTATTTCTTCAACCGAATCCCAAACTGAAATCACCGATGCAATCAGCACCTCGCCTTCTCCGGTCCATTACCCTCGTTAACGTCCTCTTCTTCATGGACCGAACTCATGAACTCCACACCCCCGTCAAAGCACCAACGTCCCCTCCCTCACCCTTATTATTTCTCGCACACATCCTATTCCCCTCCCACTTAATCGCATTTCAATGCAACCCCCAGACCATCAACTACCCTCCATGCTCCAAACAATACCACGTCCACACGGCAATACCACACCTCATCCCCCCTTTCCAGTACATATGTGTTACACGCTCTTTACTGGAAGCACTCATTTTTTTATTTCTTTTTTTTATAGCTGGGAAGGAAAGCTAGTGAAGAACCACGGTGATGTATTCTTATATGCTTTTAGAGTAGAGATGGGTGGATCTTTGAAGGCCATAGTGTTTGTCTTGAGATCACAGAGGACGGCAGGTTGAGAAAGGTGGAACGTGGATACTTTGGTTACGCAATGAAGGAATGATATTTATATACATATGTTTACTTATTAAGGGTACTTCATTTCGTGAAATTTCGTTTGTTTACAAACTGCTATAGATAGAAATAAACATACTGTTGTGTCGGGCTCGGTGTCACGATCCCAAAAATATAATAATACCGGTAGATTAACTCATATTTTGAAACTTCAAAATGTTGATTACAAGATGCAAAATACTTCAAATAAAAAGTTTTTTATTTAATTAATTAAAAATTACCATAAAATTCTAAAAATTAGATTATCCTTATGTCCCAAAGAACCTTGTCTAAATTCAAACCCAATATTCAAAAAAAATTAAATAACCGTTATGGCCACGAACGAATATACCGCTGTTTTTCTGAATATTTGATTTGGACATAAATCAAAACCTACACGACGAAATCCCGATTTTTCTCTTCCACTAGAAAAATATCCTCTACCAGCTCCACATGTTTCTTGTTTCATAGAAATCCGATTTAAAATGAACCCTGTACATTCAGTTGAAGTTCGAATCGCCAATTTACGAACTGCCGTGCCATTTCAAGCTCGATTTTAATTATAATATAATTATACATTCAAACTATCATTCAAATAATATATTCGTTATTCTAATTCAATTCTAAACTGAATTAAACAGCACAGATGATCCAGTTCACACCATATCGCCATTTCAGCAATTTCTGATTATTTCAGAATTAAATATATTATTTAATTTAATATTTAAATTAAATATTCACAATTATTTAATTCAACGACCATGAAATCCTTTTAATCACCTTTTAAATAATTAAATAAATTAATTATTATATCGCTGAAAAATGCGGGTCATTACATTCTTCCCCACTTAAAATAATTTCGTCCTCGAAATTGCTAAGGTAGAGGACGACCCTATCTACTGGGTAAATATTTATCGGTTCACCCCTTAACTTCAGTTTCAACTAAACCAATTAATATCGACTAAAATATTAATTTATTCCGACTAACTAAAATTTTCAAAAATTCTGAAAATTTCTAACGCCTTCATTTTTTGGAAAATTTCGCCATAACCTCCTTTGTACGGCCCTATCGGTAAAACCACAACTCGCACCACTGGACCTTCTCCAACCAAAAAGAAAATCAAACAGCCAAGCGGCTTGCCAAATCGGCTCATAAATCCCATAACATATGAAATATAAACTTGTACCCTTTTGTCGGGCATATCAACTCTATCACTTCCATATGTTACCAACTCAACATATACCAATGTTATCCCAATCAAATTCTAATCAATTTTATCTCCAACACAACCATTCGCTTTTTACCAAGCCAAATTTCCATTTCAAACTCGAGTTTCATTCTCGATTCCAAACTCTTAACTTGATTATTAAATTACACTTCAAATTCGAATCTCACAATCCAATTTGTCTTGATATCATTCTAACTCAATTTCAGTTACCACTTAACTGACATTATTTTAAATCCCAATTTGCTTTCACAAGTATTATTTAACTTGTTTTTATTTTAAACAATTTCTGCTTGGGAAATTTCAAATAGCTTACCTTTTCAAAAGTCAAATATTCCTTTTCAGGATTCAAAACAATCTTGTTTCCTCAAAACAATTCAAAAACAAAATCTTTGGTAGTAATCTGTCACTTAGAACTCGAAAATAAACACTGATTTTGCTGCAGTCATTATCAGAATTATTTCCCAGTTACCGAAGTGAGTTCAATACTATATCACTTTCAAAATCATTCTTAAATACTTTTATTTTGAAATCAGTCCAAAATATCATTCACAAATGCTTGGAATACAATTTAAAATCTCCCAGGATCTTAAAATTTACATATATTTAATCCAAATCTATTTACAAACTCTATTCCAAATTTCTAGGGTTTTAATTTCAATTCTAATATAAATTCAGATTTAATTCATCTGATTTCATATATTACACTTATATGAATTCTAATTGGTTATTTATAAAACCATTTCATTTATAATCTTACTCGATTATAATAACAACCAATATATCCAATATATTATAATTCCAATATATATATCTTCCCTATATCAAAATATACTTTGGGAAAAATTATTTTCATTTACCCTCTTTTCAAAACATATCGTGTCGACCCATCGTATTCAAGTGTTTAGAAACCCTATCGATATTGTGGTGCCCCACCATCGATCAGAATCCATAAACAACTCAACCAATAAATCTACTCAATATAAAACCATTTATATCAAATAACAAATATGTTCACTAGTATATACACACTCAACTCAATCTAGGGTATTACTAACCCCATCTCTACTGAGTCACGCCATAGAGCCAAGGTAATTCACTTAACCAAGCTCTGATACCAACTGTAACGACCCGAAAAAAGGCGATCTTGGTTATCCGATATACAACACATATCGAACATCCAAGGATCGAAAATAACCGGAAAGTTAATGGAAAGAAGTTAGAGGGTGAGGAAAGATAAGGTAGAACTTAGAATAGAAGAAGAAGAACATCATCATCAGAGTAAACACGAATCTCACAGCGGAACGAATAAAATATAACATAACTTTTGAAATACAAACAGTATATGTATACAATAACATTGCATAGTACAACACTTACAACACAGCGAAAATAAACAATAGCTATATAATCCTGAAGCCTCCTGCTCCAAGCTCTCCAAGTGTATCTGTAAAATCCCGACTACTTGACTGCCCGTACAAATTTAGGCACCCAAGAGTTTAGGGAAAACAAACAAATAAACTCCGGGTCAGTCATGGGACTGGAGTGAATAAAACTACAAACACTTGGTTAAATAAAGGATATCTCATAAGACCACGCTGTGAAAACGGAACGGGTTTTCCCCTTATGAGAATCCAAACAACTTTAAAATCAATACTTGTCTGATATTATAATACCACGGGTATACAGCTAAGAGAAACGAATTCCTCCGCCAATACGTTTGAAGAGATCAACTTACGCGATCTATTAGATATACTATGTCAGACATTCTTCCATACAGGTCGTCCTGGGACTGGACAAACCAAAGGCACTATTCAGTACATCCCTCTTCAAATATCTTTGGCATATATGATTCGCAATGCTTATGCCAATACAAAGTGGTTCTTCGGATAATAATCCAACCGGTCTCTCCATATTAACAACGTTAAAATGGTCAAAACTTCGATAGTCCGTGATTTAACTATCAAAGAAAAACACATGTGCAAACAACGATATTATTTCCAAATGGAAATTATATCGGTCAGTCATCAAACATGTATATATATATTCACATTTCCTTATTTTCTATGTTTAGAAAATATATGTTATCACTGGAAAACATTTTCATGGCTTATTTACATATCCCTATCATTCCACAACTATCAGTCCCTGACTGTAAACTAGTATGAGAACAATCCCCTAAGTATTAATCCCGAAGGCCGAAACCAACATCAGAAAGACACTTAGAAAACCATTCAATTTACAAATCTCTAGTCAGTTTCTAATCTTGTTTAACTCTATTTCGATTAACTCTAATTGAATAACTCTATTTGTTTAACTCTTACTCAAATAACTAATATTCGATTTAACTCCATTCGCTTAACTCTAGATCGCAGCGATCACAATGGTTACGCCTGATTCCCTAAGGAAACATCCGACCGCCTTAGGCTATTTACAGCCCTGTGAATTACGCTAGCAGTCGTGCTAAAGGAATCTCATCCCGAATAACTATGTATGTTTTACTCTAATCGATTTACTCTATTTGATTTACTCTAATCGATTAACTCTATTCATTTCCTAAATAAATATTCCTTTATCCTATTTATTTTCTAAATAACTATTCACAAATTATTTCCTTTTATAAAATCGGTTGATTTTATAAAATTCCTTTATTTCAATATACGTTGAAATATTCCTTTTTACATCCCAGGGTTTCTTATGATATTAAAAATATCGAATAACAATGACCAACATCATTCTAACACACAGAATCCATAACAGATTACATATCACATCAAATATTACAATATATGAACTGAACAGTATTATAAATATTGAGGAGTCCAGTTGGACCCCTCCAACCTGTTTCCCTGCATCACAGATGTTAAACCATATAATTAACATCAACTTCATTCCAATATGAAATGTTCTGATCAACAACATCAACATATATATTTAACGGTTTATATATATATATATATATGTATATATATATATATATATAATTTCAACTAACTGACTAGCAGTTCAATCAACCAAACCAACACAGCAATCAACAGATAATTATCAGTTTTAAGAATATGCTATAAAAATATAACTGTTCAGAGTTGGTGAGTTTTACTCACACTGGCAGTTCATCGTTAAAGAACGATAACCATCGCTCTATTTGATTCAGACGGACAATTTATTTTGTAATAAATTGTAACAAGGTCGAATTCTCTCCCAGTCAGTCCCATTGGGTAGTGTCCGTCCATATGATCCTAACGGATCTTGTTTCGCTGAATTTCGATAACATAAGAATATGTTATCACGTTCACAATTTAGTGTGTTATTTAATTAAATTAAATAAAAACTATTCAAGAATGAACTTAAATAAAATGGGCCTTACACTAAAAATAACCAGCCCAATTCCATTTTAATCACCCAACCCGCCTTCGTTACTGTACCCGTTCAACAGTTTCCATCTTCCACTTCTCAAAACCCCGTCCTCCAGTACTATATTAGAATACCATTTCTGAAAATTCCAAAGCCTCCACACCTTTTTTTCTTCAACCGAATCCCAAACTGAAATCACCGATGCAATCAACACCTCGCCTTCTCTGGTCCTTAACATCGTTAATGTCCTCTTCTTCATGGACCGAACTCATGAACTCCACACCCCCTGTCAAAGCACCAACGTCCCCTCCCTCTCCCTTATTATTTCTCGCACACATCCTATTCCCCTCCCACTTAATCACATTTCAACGCAACCCACAGACCATCAACTACCCTCCATGCTCCAAACAATACCACGTCCACATTGTAATACCACACCTCATCCCCCCTTTCCAGTACATATGTGTTCCACGCTCTTTACTGGAAGCACTCAAAATTTTTTTTATAGCCGGGAAGGAAAGCTAGTGAAGAACCACGGTGATGTATTCTTATATGCTTTTGGAGTAGAGATGGGTGGATCTTTGAAGGCCACGGTGTTTGTCTTGAGACCACAGAGGATGGCAGGTTGAGAAAGGTGGAACGTGGACACTTTGGTTACGCAATGAAGGAATGATATTTATATACATATGTTTACTTATTAAGGGTACTTCATTTCGTGAAATTTCGTTTGTTTACAAACTGCTATAGAAAGAAATAAACATACCGTTGTGTCGGGCTCGGTGTCACGATCCCAAAAATATAATAATACTGGTAGATTAACTCATATTTTGAAACTTCAAAATGCTAATTACAGGATGCAAAATACTTCAAATAAAAAGTTGTTTATTAAATTAATTAAAAATTACCATAAAATTCTAAAAATTATATTATCCTTATTTCCCAAAGAACCTTGTCTAAATTCAAACCCGATATTCAAATAATTTTAAATAACCGTTATGGCCACGAACGAATATACCGCTGTTTTTCTGAATATTTGATTTGGACATAAATCAAAACCTACACGACGAAATCCCGATTTTTCTCTTCCACTAGAAAAATATCCTCCAGCAGCTCCACATGTTTCTTGTTTCACAGAAATCCAATTTAAAACGAACCCTGTACATTCAGTTGAAGTTCGAATCGCCAATTTACGAACTAGCGCGCCATTTCAAGCTCGATTTTAATTATAATATAATTATACGTTCAAACTGTCATTCAAATAATATATTCGTTATTCTAATTCAATTCTAAACTGAATTAAACATCACAGATGATCCAGTTCACACCATATCGCCATTTCAGCCAATTCTGATTATTTCAGAATTAAATATATTATTTAATTTATTATTTAAATTAAATATTCACCATTATTTAATTCAACGACCATGAAATCCTTTTAATCACCTTTTAAATAATTAAATAAGTTAATTATTATATCGCTGAAAAATGCGGGTCATTACAGGAGGGCGGCTACCTTAGGCGGCGACGACGACATGGTGGAGTGGAGGGGTTGGTTTGGGGGATCGACGGGGCGTTAGGTTTTTTTCTTATTTCTTTTCTGAAGTCAATGAGAGAGAGGGGGGTTAAGGTATATAAATATAAATATTATTTAATTTAAATAATTTATTATCCAAAAAGGAGATTTTGAATTCGAACCCCAAACGAACTCCAACAACTGTCACCCCTAGCGTATTACCCCCATTCTGAACATAATGGGATATATCCGGCAAGCCAATTTGATCGTTTCGACCAATTTTCATCAAAATCAAAATATAAATCTATATATTGAATTCGAACGCGCATTTCAATTTACCGGGGCCACATACAGACTCTAAAAATTCCAGAAAAATTATTTCTAGCTTCGTATTGACGATACGGTCCTAACAAAACTAATTTCGTCAAATTCAGAGACCGATTGAAAAGTGACTATTTTCTGGTCGATCGAAATTGACTGAAACTGTTAAAACACGTTTTACTTCACCATGCTCACATATTGATTCAGAAAATTATGAATTTTTAAATCTAGCAATAACTTTACATCACGGATCCAACAAAAGTGGTTTCGTCGAAAACCGAGGCTGTTTGCAAAATTTCTACTTTTAAGGGCCAGAATTCCATAGCGACTATTCTGAATTTTCAACTGGGCGTAACGTTTTATCCCCGCTATGAAATTTCAATTTTTCGGATTCGTTGGAAAAATATTCATAAATTGGTTCGAACTACCGCGCCATTTTCAATTCATTTTATAATTAAAATAAAATATTTACTTTCTAACGTCGATTCAAATAAATATATTCATTCTAATTCTATTCAAAAATAAATTTCCTGTCGTCATTATTTAAAATAATTCATTTTAAATAGTGAAAATTAGGCACACGTCCCTAAAAACAAACTTAATTAGGCTCACATCCTCCCCTTTAGAAACATCTAAATTTCATCCCTATTTTCAAATAGCCGCTCGTTTTTTTACACAATTGCCCTTTTTCGCATAATTCACGCGTCATTTATGTATTTCGAAACAAATATCAGGGTTTTATTTTTTCCGTCATTTATGTATTTCGAAACACAATTTTCTGTAAATGTAACAACCCGAAAATCTGGGCCAGTTTAAAATTTTTATTTTGGCAAATTTAGCGAATTTTAATTATTTAAAATAGAATATTTTAAATAATATCGATGAGAAAATTTATTTTGAATATAATTTGAACGTATATATTATATACGTCGTCGTTAGAATATATAATAATTATATATAATTATAAAAGGAATTGAAAATGGCGCGGTAGTTCGAAAATTCGATTTCTAATTTCAAATGAATATACAGAATTCAATATAAGTCAGAATTGAACGAAACAAGAAATATTTGAATCTGTATAACTATATCTTTGTAACGAAGTTAACAAATTGAGATTTCATCTTAGGAATGATAAGATATGTCCAGTTGAAAATTCTGAATAGTCGCTATGGAATTCAGGCCCTTAAAAATGGACATTTTGCAAACGACCTCGGATTTCGACGAAACCAGTTTTGTTGGGTCCGTAGTGTCAAGTTATTGCTAGATTTCAAATTTCATAATTTTTCGAATCAATATGTGTGCGTGGCAAAGGAAAACGCGTTTGACCAATTTCAGTTGATTTTAATCGACTGGAAATTGGCCATTTTTCCAACAGTCTCGGAATTCGACGAAATTAGTTTTGTTAGGGCCGTATCGTCAATACGAAGCTAGAAAATATTTTTCTGGAATTTTTCTAGTTAGTATGTGACCCCGGTAATTTGAAATGTACGTTTAAAATTCAATATAGTGATTTAAATGTTAATTCAACGGAAACTGATTCAAACGATCGAATCAACATACGAAACATGTCCCATTGTGTTCGGAATGGGGGTAAAACGCTATGGACGACAGGCGGTGGACCTCGTTTCGAGGTCGTATGTAAAAGTCAACCCTTTTGCGAAATTTAATAATTAAATAATAATAAAATAAATAAAAAATTACCTTTCCCCCCTTTTCTTCTTCGTTGGCCCCCCCGAATCACTTATCAGAAATCGATTTAGGATTAAAAAAAAAAAAAAAAAAAAAAAGAAAGAATAGAAGAGAAGGGCGGAGCCCTAGCCGCCACCATCGGCACCGCCGCGCCGCAGGCGCACTGCCGCAGCTCGCCCCCTACCCCCTCTCTACCCTCGAAGCTCTTCTCTCAACCCCCTCCTCGAACGAACCCCCAAGTCCGAGATGAACCCACCGCAACGCCTTCCTCCCCTGCTCCGCCACCTACACTAACCCTCACCACTCCGACGTCCGACCTCTCCCCCTCCTGAGCAGCCGCGACAGCCAATGCAGGCCCCACCGCCAAAGCCCCCGCTGTAAGTTTTTACTTATTTATTTTTATTTTTATTTTATATATATATAAAAAAAATATATAGAAGTAAAGTTGATTTTAATTTAAGTTTAAAAACTGATTTTGTTTAAATAAGTAAGTTCTGATTGGTTTAAAGGGAAGAAACTAAAAACTGGATTTTCTTTTTATGATATAAAATCAGAACTGATTTAAAAGAATAATAAAAACTGCATTTTGAAAAAGGATTTAAAAACTGCATTTTTATAAAAGAGGAAAAAACTGATTTTTGGTTATATTTAAAGAAAACTGATTTTTGATAATATGAGAAAACTGATTTTTGTTTAGTTTAAAACTGATTGGTTTAAAGGAAATTCAAAACGGATTTTTAAAAGTATTTTAAACTGATTTTATTTTAAAAAGAAAAGGTTTAAACTTGAAAGGTAAAAGAGTTAAACTTTAAAAAGTAAGAGAAAAGATTTGATCTTTTGAACTAAAAATATGATTTTTATATATTGAACTTTGAAATAAAAATTCGATTTTTATATATTGAACTTCGAACTAAAAATATGATTTTTATATATTGAACTTCGAACTAAAAATATGATTTTTATATATTGAACTTCGAACTAAAAATATGATTTTTATATATTGAACTTCGAACTAAAAATATGATTTTTATATATTGAACTTCGAACTAAAAATATGATTTTTATATATTGAACTTCGAACTAAAAATATGATTTTTATATATTGAATAGCGATGTAAAAATTCGATTTTTACATATGTAGTGAAAGCAGCAACGAAGGTGACAAAAAGGCGAAACGACGAAGACTTCTGCAAAAGAAGAGCCGTGGAGCTAGGATGGCTATAAGTGAGAACTTCTCACCTTTCAATTTATTATTTTCTAGTTATATATATATACTAGGATGCAGACGGTGCTTAGTAGCACCCGACACAATCGTCCACAGACCATGGACTTGTTTGTTTGATTGATTGGTGATTGATTGCGATATTGGTTTGAATGTGATTTGTGGTATGAAAAATCGAATTGATGATTTGGTTAGGATTAGACGTGCGCCGTTATAAGGCGAAGGAGTAAGGCTAGGTTAGACCCTTACTCCAAATTTTGTGGTTTGCATAACGAAAGTGAATTTGATTGATGTGTGAATGGCGTGGGCCTTCACTAGACCGGGGATTAGGCTAGGCCTCGTCCCGTTTCTAGTATCGTGCCGTTATGCCGCCGAAATTTTCTAAAATATGTTAGAAAAATAAAAATGTCATTTATTGAATAAATGAACTGAAAAGAAAATTCATGTGTTGGAATAAATATTTTATCGTTAAAAATATAGTTTTTAACGTGAATGTGAATAAAATAAAATATTCATTTACAAACCAGACGGTTTGTTTATGTACACTGATTTGACTGATATGGATTGGGACGATAAATTTTACACATCGCCCAACTGCACAAATAAAATCTGTGTTTGATGGTTTGAAACCCTACACGGGTGTTAGGATGAAATTTGAAGTTCACTCATCCTGATTGATTAAATATGTCGATCGATTGATTGACATGCTGTTATAAGCGTTAGATATCTTTATTGGATGCTTATACAGTGTAGTGCACTTTGGTTGATGGTTGATTATTTTTCAATGCTATTATATACATGTGTTGTATGAAAATCCATATAATTAATTTTATATGGTAATTGATTGGGCCTCATTCCAGTTTAGAAATAGAAATATTTGAAATAGAATATTTGAAAATAGAAATTTATGAAGCCGTGTTGATTAGATTGACGCCATTTTGACGTGAACGATATTTATATCAATTTTAAACGATTTCGAAATGAATTGAATTGAAAACGATTTCGAAGTGAATTGAATTGAAAACGATTTCGAAATGAATTGAATTGAAAACGATTTCGAAATGAATTGAATTGAAAACGATTTCGAAATGAATTGAATTGAAAACGAATTCGAAATGAATTGAATTGAAAACGATTTCGAAATGAATTGAATTGAAAACGATTTCGAAGTGAATTGAATTGAAAACGATTTCGAAATGAATTGAATTGAAAACGATTTCGAAGTGAATTGAATTGAAAACGATTTCGAAATGAATTGAATTGAAAACGAATTGAAATGAATTCAAATTGAATTGAAATTTGAATTGAATAGAAATGAATTTTGAAACGAATTTATAAAGAAGAATTCAATTTTGATTTGAATTGAAAAGGAAGTTGAAATTGATTTTGAAACGAATTTAAAACTATTTATATAATTCGTTTTAAATAGAAATCGACGAAATATATTATATATATATTATATATATAATAAAATGGCCTGAATAGAACGCGCCGCGCCGCGGCAGTTCGCGAATTTCGACCATTTATTTCAAACGGACATTACGGGAGATCCGACCGTCGGATTCTCCTAAAACCGGAACCGTTGGGTTCGTATCGAAAAGAGCTTT
This sequence comes from Allium sativum, assembly GCA_030737875.1. Taxonomy (NCBI): domain Eukaryota; kingdom Viridiplantae; phylum Streptophyta; class Magnoliopsida; order Asparagales; family Amaryllidaceae; genus Allium; species Allium sativum. The sequence continues at coordinate 969,323,326 of CM060915.1, read as the reverse complement.
CTAACGAATATTAGAAATTTGAAATCTAACGGTTGGATTTGGAATTATGTCCAAATCAAATTCGAAAAAGGTCGCTGTAAGTGCAGTTCGATGGCCATTGATGGAAATCGACTGTACGGGCCTTGATAAAATTATTAAAAATAGTAATAATTTGTGTAAAATCATAAGAAATGATTTAGAAAGAATTGGGATGAAAAACTCCCTATTTGAAAAGATAAAAATAGATTTTTATCGAAATGAACTAGTTTTGAACTAGAATTATAATTCTATTTATTTTTAAATAAATTGGATTTGAAAAGGGTTTTAAAAATAACCAAAATTTCCAATGATTGCATTGGAGTGGATTTGAATCGAAATTGTCTTCGGAATATTTCGATGTTGGAATTCGTGATTATACAGATGTTGTTATGGAAATTTGAAAGATATATTTATATCGTTATTTCCAATACGACATTTGTTAATCGTAGAATTTGATATTGAATATAAGCCGATATATTTTCTATTCAGAGCCTTATATTGAATATCAAATGTGATTTGGGTTTGTCGTGAATGGTGTCTTCACTAACACTGTTCTTGAACCCAGTTGAGAAAAGATTAAATCTTTTTATTTAGATTTAATGAAGTGTACCAATTAAATAATATTTAATTGGAATTGAATCGATATTGATTTTTGGGTTTATCGTGGACAGTGTTTTAAATAACACTCGTTCTTTAACCCGATCATTGATGAAATGTGATTTTGGGTTGTCGTGAACGGTATCTTCAATAATACAGTTCTTAGACCTAAAGGAGTTAAGAAAATCAGAAACTAACTGGAGATTAGTTAAGTTGAATAGTTTCCGAGGTATTGATCTGATGTTGGTTTCGGCCTTCGGGATTAATACTTAGGGAATTGCTCACTTGCTAATTTACAATTAGGGACTGATTGAAATGTGATGTGATTTTGGGTTTATCGTGAACCGTGTTTTAAATGACACTGATTCTTTAACCCAGTCACAGATTAAAACTAAGTGGAGTTTTAATGAATCTTTAATTAGATTGAAATAATCGAAATGGAGTATCACCAGTTTTGCTCCAGGCGATAGTTAAATCTTTAATTAGGTTTGAACGTGAAATGGTAATTGAATTTACCGATAACACCGTGGTGTTAGATAGGAAGTATAACCAGTTTTACTTCATGGGATTAATAGGTTGGGATTGGGAAATTAAAACAAATGATTACTTCGGTAAGTTTCGTTAATCCCGACTAGTTGAATCGAAATTCAAAAGATAGAATAAAGAATAAATTCAAGGAATTTATCTTGGATAAAATTAATGGGAACCTTTCCCTATGAATGTGACATTTAGAAACTAACTGTCGGGTAGCCAAGCAGAAGGGTTTTCTGGATATTGATCTGATGTTGGTTTCGGCCTTCGGGGTTAATATTTGGGGAATTATTCTCTTGATTAATTTACGGTTAGTGACTGATGAATTGGAATGAGGCGTATGTTGTGTTTGTGTAACACTTATTTAACATATACGCGAGTTATTCGGAAAGACCGGGTTTATCCCATTCTGAATAACTGATACGACGATAAGTCGAAGATGAAGACGATGGTCGAAGACCGGAGGTCTTCACGTCGTTTGGGTGAGAACTGATGATCTTGATTGGGCTGTACACCCAAGAAGATGGAAACAGTTAGTGATCGTCCAGACGTACTTGGAGATCGATGGATATGCGGGGTACTAGGTGCCTCCGGTTTCGTTCAGACCCAGAACGGACTTGTAAATGGACTGTGTGTCTGACATTGGATTTTAGTCCGTGTGATTGATCTCTATTAAATATATATCTGTTTGGCGGCGGAGAATTTATTCTCTTGCTTAACGCCCTTCTCTGAGACGTACGAGCTCAGGGGTTATATATTGATGGATATCAAACGCATGGAGTGAATTGCCTGTGTGGCATGCCTAAGTGGCAAATGATCAAGGCTTCTGTTGAAAAGCAAAGTCTTGTGGTTGATGATCGAAGCACGGCCTTTGTGGCGTAGCTTTGTGTAACGTTTACTTCGCGAGTTTCACACCCGGTATGAACCAAAAACGGGAGACGGACCTCAGGGAGGGCATGCGTTTCTTTCTAGTTAGAAGTGGCGTCAGTGGTTTTACACGCCCTGACGAGTTTGACTTATGTGGTTGTTGCTGTTGCGAGGCGCCTCGGATTGATCGGTCGTTCTCGAACCGATGGAGCCATTCGTTGGCTCGTTTACGCCCCAAAGGGCGGGGAAACGCAGTGTTCAGGCATTTTAATCCACATCGGTGGACCGGCCCTGACGATCCAAAGGCTTGACAGAGTACTTGCCTGAGGCTCGGACTAGACAGTCTCGAATCGGTTGAGGACTATCTTTTGCCTCGGTTCATAGATGGAAATCCAATTTCCAAATACGTGACATTTGCGGTTTTATTTGTAAACCTATATATGGCGACATGATATATGGTACCCATGCCGCCTATGATTGATACTTATGATTTGAAGTTGTTTTATACACTATGCACTTATAATAGTATCAAATGATTTGTTTTAAACGTATCAAGCATTCTTTGGCTGTTATAAGGGAAAACCCTATCCCCCGGCTTGCGTTGCATTGTGTGATAGGACCTGGGTCTTATAACAGCTTCATTTTTCTTTATTTAGCATTGCGTTGTTAGTTTATGCACTGGTATTCTTGGGAGGAAACCCGTTCCGTGTTATACGGCGTGGTCCCTTGATTTACCCAATGATTTAAAATAAAGATTAATAACTGTTTTAGTTCTCACACCAGTCACATGACTGACCTGGAGTTTATTGTTTTAACCTAAACTCTGGGTGCCCCTATTTTGACACAGGCAGCTAGTAGTTTTGGTTTTGCAGATTTATATTCACAGGATCCTGGTTTACAGCTGGAATGATATCCGGAAAGCTTTGTATCCGTATATCTCTTCTAGTTGTGTATTGTATTATTTTCCGCTGCTATGTATTTAAATGTAATTTAAATCTCTGATATTTCTGTGTAATATTCATTTTTACTCTGTATATTCTTGTAATCTGATGCATTGTTGTAATATACAATGAGATGTTCTTCTGTATGCGTTCTGTTGTGGCTTGTTCTCGAACTATCCGTCGCTTTCCTTTACGGGGAAGTTACGGGTTTTCACAGTTGGTATTAGAGCTTTGGTTTACAGAGCTCGAGAACAAGGCACATTAGAACCATACGAAAGAATTCATCAGATATTGGATTAGTAGTATCCAATTAGAATGACTCGTTAGAGATAGGATCAGTAGTATCCTAGAACGAGTGTGAAGAGTATATTTTTTTCAAATGAAAGCAATTTTGTTTTGAAAATTTAAATCTCTTTATATACGTATTTGATTATTTATTTATCTTGAATATGGACAATCGAGTATATATAGATTTCGCGTATACGCGTCATGAACGTATATTCGAAGTTTTAATATATTGGATAGATATAGCATCACACTCTAGTCGCCCGGAGATATTATTGATGATAGCGATCGCATCATCAACATTTATGTTCGTGTTTCGAAGGTGTGATTTTCTATATATTTCCATTAGACTGGTGTGAGAACCAAAACTTATATAGCTAGAATACATTGTTGTGAATTGGCATTAAAACATGATTTTTGTATATGTATCAAAATTATGAATTTGAAACTCTAATTCAACTAATTGATTGATGTTTGTGTTGTTTGTTTATCTGTTTGATAATTTTGAACCATTTAGCCTAATTGAACCAAATATTGAATTGTATTGAAAATTGGTCGCATTTGCATGTATATACATATATATCATTGAACAGGTCATAGCAAGGAGGCTAGAGCAGAGAATAAAATTTGTTTGCCCGACAAATAGGTACATGTTTACTACATAATTTCCTGTTTTGTTTGGGTGATGATGATTTTATGAGCCTATTGGCTAGCCGCTTGGCTTTTTCTTTTTCTTTTTGAGATCTGAAGGACCGGGGAAGCTATTTAAAATTCCCCGATGCTCCCATTGCAGGGGAGGTTATGGCGAAATTTTTCAAAAATTTAGGGTGTTAGCCAAATTTTTGAAAATTTTGAAATTCTCAGAAATTGAAAAGTTGGAGAATGGAAGCCAGGTCGAGCGTAGTGTTGAATAATCAAACCACTATCGACTTTGTTCCTTTTCGGGGACGAAAAGTTTTAAGTGGGGGAGATTGTAACAACCCGAAAATCTGGGCCAGTTTAAAATTTTTATTTTGGCAAATTTAGCGAATTTTAATTATTTAAAATAGAATATTTTAAATAATATCGATGAGAAAATTTATTTTGAATATAATTTGAACGTATATATTATATACGTCGTCGTTAGAATATATAATAATTATATATAATTATAAAAGGAATTGAAAATGGCGCGGTAGTTCGAAAATTCGATTTCTAATTTCAAATGAATATACAGAATTCAATATAAGTCAGAATTGAACGAAACAAGAAATATTTGAATCTGTATAACTATATCTTTGTAACGAAGTTAACAAATTGAGATTTCATCTTAGGAATGATAAGATATGTCCAGTTGAAAATTCTGAATAGTCGCTATGGAATTCAGGCCCTTAAAAATGGACATTTTGCAAACGACCTCGGATTTCGACGAAACCAGTTTTGTTGGGTCCGTAGTGTCAAGTTATTGCTAGATTTCAAATTTCATAATTTTTCGAATCAATATGTGTGCGTGGCAAAGGAAAACGCGTTTGACCAATTTCAGTTGATTTTAATCGACTGGAAATTGGCCATTTTTCCAACAGTCTCGGAATTCGACGAAATTAGTTTTGTTAGGGCCGTATCGTCAATACGAAGCTAGAAAATATTTTTCTGGAATTTTTCTAGTTAGTATGTGACCCCGGTAATTTGAAATGTACGTTTAAAATTCAATATAGTGATTTAAATGTTAATTCAACGGAAACTGATTCAAACGATCGAATCAACATACGAAACATGTCCCATTGTGTTCGGAATGGGGGTAAAATGCTATGGACGACAGGCGGTGGACCTCGTTTCGAGGTCGTATGTAAAAGTCAACCCTTTTGCAAAATTTAATAATTAAATAATAATAAAATAAATAAAAAATTACCTTTCCCCCCTTTTCTTCTTCGTTGGCCCCCCCCCCGAATCACTTATCAGAAATCGATTTAGGATTAAAAAAAAAAAAAAAAAAAAAAAAAGAAAGAATAGAAGAGAAGGGCGGAGCCCTAGCCGCCACCAACGGCACCGCCGCGCCGCAGGCGCACTGCCGCAGCTCGCCCCCTACCCCCTCTCTACCCTCGAAGCTCTTCTCTCAACCCCCTCCTCGAACGAACCCCCAAGTCCGAGATGAACCCACCGCAACGCCTTCCTCCCCTGCTCCGCCACCTACACTAACCCTCACCACTCCGACGTCCGACCTCTCCCCCTCCTGAGCAGCCGCGACAGCCAATGCAGGCCCCACCGCCAAAGCCCCCGCTGTAAGTTTTTACTTATTTATTTTTATTTTTATTTTATATATATAAAAAAAAAAATATATAGAAGTAAAGTTGATTTTAATTTAAGTTTAAAAACTGATTTTGTTTAAATAAGTAAGTTCTGATTGGTTTAAAGGGAAGAAACTAAAAACTGGATTTTCTTTTTATGATATAAAATCAGAACTGATTTAAAAGAATAATAAAAACTGCATTTTGAAAAAGGATTTAAAAACTGCATTTTTATAAAAGAGGAAAAAACTGATTTTTGGTTATATTTAAAGAAAACTGATTTTTGATAATATGAGAAAACTGATTTTTGTTTAGTTTAAAACTGATTGGTTTAAAGGAAATTCAAAACGGATTTTTAAAAGTATTTTAAACTGATTTTATTTTAAAAAGAAAAGGTTTAAACTTGAAAGGTAAAAGAGTTAAACTTTAAAAAGTAAGAGAAAAGATTTGATCTTTTGAACTAAAAATATGATTTTTATATATTGAACTTTGAAATAAAAATTCGATTTTTATATATTGAACTTCGAACTAAAAATATGATTTTTATATATTGAACTTCGAACTAAAAATATGATTTTTATATATTGAACTTCGAACTAAAAATATGATTTTTATATATTGAACTTCGAACTAAAAATATGATTTTTATATATTGAACTTCGAACTAAAAATATGATTTTTATATATTGAACTTCGAACTAAAAATATGATTTTTATATATTGAATAGCGATGTAAAAATTCGATTTTTACATATGTAGTGAAAGCAGCAACGAAGGTGACAAAAAGGCGAAACGACGAAGACTTCTGCAAAAGAAGAGCCGTGGAGCTAGGATGGCTATAAGTGAGAACTTCTCACCTTTCAATTTATTATTTTCTAGTTATATATATATACTAGGATGCAGACGGTGCTTAGTAGCACCCGACACAATCGTCCACAGACCATGGACTTGTTTGTTTGATTGATTGGTGATTGATTGCGATATTGGTTTGAATGTGATTTGTGGTATGAAAAATCGAATCGATGAATTGGTTAGGATTAGACGTGCGCCGTTATAAGGCGAATGAGTAAGGCTAGGTTAGACCCTTACTCCAAATTTTGTGGTTTGCATAACGAAAGTGAATTTGATTGATGTGTGAATGGCGTGGGCCTTCACTAGACCGGGGATTAGGCTAGGCCTCGTCCCGTTTCTAGTATCGTGCCGTTATGCCGCCGAAATTTTCTAAAATATGTTAGAAAAATAAAAATGTCATTTATTGAATAAATGAACTGAAAAGAAAATTCATGTGTTGGAATAAATATTTTATCGTTAAAAATATAGTTTTTAACGTGAATGTGAATAAAATAAAATATTCATTTACAAACCAGACGGTTTGTTTATGTACACTGATTTGACTGATATGGATTGGGACGATAAATTTTACACATCGCCCAACTGCACAAATAAAATCTGTGTTTGATGGTTTGAAACCCTACACGGGTGTTAGGATGAAATTTGAAGTTCACTCATCCTGATTGATTAAATATGTCGATCGATTGATTGACATGCTGTTATAAGCGTTAGATATCTTTATTGGATGCTTATACAGTGTAGTGCACTTTGGTTGATGGTTGATTATTTTTCAATGCTATTATATACATGTGTTGTATGAAAATCCATATAATTAATTTTATATGGTAATTGATTGGGCCTCATTCCAGTTTAGAAATAGAAATATTTGAAATAGAAATATTTGAAATAGAATATTTGAAAATAGAAATTTATGAAGCCGTGTTGATTAGATTGACGCCATTTTGACGTGAACGATATTTATATCAATTTTAAACGATTTCGAAATGAATTGAATTGAAAACGATTTCGAAGTGAATTGAATTGAAAACGATTTCGAAATGAATTGAATTGAAAACGATTTCGAAATGAATTGAATTGAAAACGATTTCGAAATGAATTGAATTGAAAACGATTTCGAAATGAATTGAATTGAAAACGATTTCGAAATGAATTGAATTGAAAACGATTTCGAAGTGAATTGAATTGAAAACGATTTCGAAATGAATTGAATTGAAAACGATTTCGAAGTGAATTGAATTGAAAATGATTTCGAAATGAATTGAATTGAAAACGAATTGAAATGAATTCAAATTGAATTGAAATTTGAATTGAATAGAAATGAATTTTGAAACGAATTTATAAAGAAGAGTTCAATTTTGATTTGAATTGAAAAGGAAGTTGAAATTGATTTTGAAACGAATTGAAAACTATTTATATAATTCGTTTTAAATAGAAATCGACGAAATATATTATATATATATTATATATATAATAAAATGGCCTGAATAGAACGCGCCGCGCCGCGGCAGTTCGCGAATTTCGACCATTTATTTCAAACGGACATTACGGGAGATCCGACCGTCGGATTCTCCTAAAACCGGAACCGTTGGGTTCGTATCGAAAAGAGCTTTCTAACGAATATTAGAAATTTGAAATCTAACGGTTGGATTTGGAATTATGTCCAAATCAAATTCGAAAAAGGTCGCTGTAAGTGCAGTTCGATGGCCATTGATGGAAATCGACTGTACGGGCCTTGATAAAATTATTAAAAATAGTAATAATTTGTGTAAAATCATAAGAAATGATTTAGAAAGAATTGGGATGAAAAACTCCCTATTTGAAAAGATAAAACTAGATTTTTATCGAAATGAACTAGTTTTGAACTAGAATTATAATTCTATTTATTTTTAAATAAATTGGATTTGAAAAGGGTTTTAAAAATAACCAAAATTTCCAATGATTGCATTGGAGTGGATTTGAATCGAAATTGTCTTCGGAATATTTCGATGTTGGAATTCGTGATTATACAGATGTTGTTATGGAAATTTGAAAGATATATTTATATCGTTATTTCCAATACGACATTTGTTAATCGTAGAATTTGATATTGAATATAAGCCGATATATTTTCTATTCAGAGCCTTATATTGAATATCAAATGTGATTTGGGTTTGTCGTGAATGGTGTCTTCACTAACACTGTTCTTGAACCCAGTTGAGAAAAGATTAAATCTTTTTATTTAGATTTAATGAAGTGTACCAATTAAATAATATTTAATTGGAATTGAATCGATATTGATTTTTGGGTTTATCGTGGACAGTGTATTAAATAACACTCGTTCTTTAACCCGATCATTGATGAAATGTGATTTTGGGTTGTCGTGAACGGTATCTTCAATAATACAGTTCTTAGACCTAAAGGAGTTAAGAAAATCAGAAACTAACTGGAGATTAGTTAAGTTGAATAGTTTCCGAGGTATTGATCTGATGTTGGTTTCGGCCTTCGGGATTAATACTTAGGGAATTGCTCACTTGCTAATTTACAATTAGGGACTGATTGAAATGTGATGTGATTTTGGGTTTATCGTGAACCGTGTTTTAAATGACACTGATTCTTTAACCCAGTCACAGATTAAAACTAAGTGGAGTTTTAATGAATCTTTAATTAGATTGAAATAATCGAAATGGAGTATCACCAGTTTTGCTCCAGGCGATAGTTAAATCTTTAATTAGATTTGAACGTGAAATTGTAATTGAATTTACCGATAACACCGTGGTGTTAGATAGGAAGTATAACCAGTTTTACTTCATGGGATTAATAGGTTGGGATTGGGAAATTAAAACAAATGATTACTTCGGTAAGTTTCGTTAATCTCGACTAGTTGAATCGAAATTCAAAAGATAGAATAAAGAATAAATTCAAGGAATTTATCTTGGATAAAATTAATGGGAACCTTTCCCTATGAATGTGACATTTAGAAACTAACTGTCGGGTAGCCAAGCAGAAGGGTTTTCTGGATATTGATCTGATGTTGGTTTCGGCCTTCGGGGTTAATATTTGGGGAATTATTCTCTTGATTAATTTACGGTTAGTGACTGATGAATTGGAATGAGGCGTATGTTGTGTTTGTGTAACACTTATTTAACATATACGCGAGTTATTCGGAAAGACCGGGTTTATCCCATTCTGAATAACTGATACGACGATAAGTCGAAGATGAAGACGATGGTCGAAGACCGGAGGTCTTCACGTCGTTTGGGTGAGAACTGATGATCTTGATTGGGCTGTACACCCAAGAAGATGGAAACAGTTAGTGATCGTCCAGACGTACTTGGAGATCGATGGATATGCGGGGTACTAGGTGCCTCCGGTTTCGTTCAGACCCAGAACGGACTTGTAAATGGACTGTGTGTCTGACATTGGATTTTAGTCCGTGTGATTGATCTCTATTAAATATATATCTGTTTGGCGGCGGAGAATTTATTCTCTTGCTTAACGCCCTTCTCTGAGACGTACGAGCTCAGGGGTTATATATTGATGGATATCAAACGCATGGAGTGAATTGCCTGTGTGGCATGCCTAAGTGGCAAATGATCAAGGCTTCTGTTGAAAAGCAAAGTCTTGTGGTTGATGATCGAAGCACGGCCTTTGTGGCGTAGCTTTGTGTAACGTTTACTTCGCGAGTTTCACACCCGGTATGAACCAAAAACGGGAGACGGACCTCAGGGAGGGCATGCGTTTCTTTCTAGTTAGAAGTGGCGTCAGTGGTTTTACACGCCCTGACGAGTTTGACTTATGTGGTTGTTGCTGTTGCGAGGCGCCTCGGATTGATCGGTCGTTCTCGAACCGATGGAGCCATTCGTTGGCTCGTTTACGCCCCAAAGGGCGGGGAAACGCAGTGTTCAGGCATTTTAATCCACATCGGTGGACCGGCCCTGACGATCCAAAGGCTTGACAGAGTACTTGCCTGAGGCTCGGACTAGACAGTCTCGAATCGGTAGAGGACTATCTTTTGCCTCGGTTCATAGATGGAAATCCAATTTCCAAATACGTGACATTTGCGGTTTTATTTGTAAACCTATATATGGCGACATGATATATGGTACCCATGCCGCCTATGATTGATACTTATGATTTGAAGTTGTTTTATACACTATGCACTTATAATAGTATCAAATGATTTGTTTTAAACGTATCAAGCATTCTTTGGCTGTTATAAGGGAAAACCCTATCCCCCGGCTTGCGTTGCATTGTGTGATAGGACCTGGGTCTTATAACAGCTTCATTTTTCTTTATTTAGCATTGCGTTGTTAGTTTATGCACTGGTATTCTTGGGAGGAAACCCGTTCCGTGTTATACGGCGTGGTCCCTTGATTTACCCAATGATTTAAAATAAAGATTAATAACTGTTTTAGTTCTCACACCAGTCACATGACTGACCTGGAGTTTATTGTTTTAACCTAAACTCTGGGTGCCCCTATTTTGACACGGGCAGCTAGTAGTTTTGGTTTTGCAGATTTATATTCACAGGATCCTGGTTTACAGCTGGAATGATATCCGGAAAGCTTTGTATCCGTATATCTCTTCTAGTTGTGTATTGTATTATTTTCCGCTGCTATGTATTTAAATGTAATTTAAATCTCTGATATTTTTGTGTAATATTCATTTTTACTCTGTCTATTCTTGTAATCTGATGCATTGTTGTAATATACAATGAGATGTTCTTCTGTATGCGTTCTGTTGTGGCTTGTTCTCGAACTATCCGTCGCTTTCCTTTACGGGGAAGTTACGGGTTTTCACAGTAAACCTAAATCCATGGCGGCGGCTCAACCTAAATCTATGGCGACGGCTCCAACACCAAAAGCATGGCGGCGGCTCATTGTTAATCTCATCCAGGTTCTCTGTTTTACTCCTCTCTTTCGTTTTTTCCGTGTTTCAGTGCAATAGTAGTTATTTGGTTGATTTTGGCATCTCGAAATTCTTCTTTTGAATTGGTTATTTGAAAATTTGAACTAACATCAATTATTTGTTTGGTTGCAGATCCGAGTTTATGCAGATTCTGACACTTTCAATTCAATGGGTATTTTGTTTTGTTAACCGTCCGTGAAGTAATTTCTGTTGAAGTGATTCTGGGAGGTATTGTATCGATTCCAGTCAAGCGATTTGGGTTTCAATTTGCAACGAAGGAGAGATTATCGATCCAGGCAGATGGGCGCGACAACGAAGTGATTTCAGCGAAAGGTATTCTTCTAGTCTTCTTGGGTGGCTAGTAATTCAATCCTATTGTCAAAACATTTGGGTTTGCATGTGCTCAGAAAAGTTGAGTATAAGTATGCATATTTTATAGATATATACATACAAATATGCATATATTTTAAAAAATTGGATGTTTTCCTACAAATTCACGCATGAAATTATTGTCAGAACATTTGGGTTTGCGTGTGATCAGAAAACTTGAGTATAAGTATGCATATATTCTTGATATATGCATACAAATATGCATATATTTTAAAGATCTATTTTCAACATTTCTGTTAAAAATTTGCCTACGAATATGCATATATTCTAAATATATGCATATCTGTATGCAACTTTTTACCAGACACGAAGAAAAACATATTGTTAGAACATTATTGTTATTTTGCTGAATTGTATGCATATAAATATGCAGATATTATTGTTATTTTGCTGAATTTTACGCATATATTTATATCAATCTAATTTGATCGATCATTCATTTAAAAAATATGCATGTTCCTGCGATTATTGGTGTATTAATGTTGTTGAAGCTTGGGAATGGTAGTTGTTATATTCGTCTTTTTTTTATAGTTCTGTTGCTATCGCTATTATAGCTCCTCCGAAAGGTACATGAATGCCTGGTCGACCATTTTCATCAAAAAATTAAATTCTGCAGGTGATTTTACAAGGAGTACTAGAAGTGGTTTGTGGAGTAAGCTGGGCCAGAACAAAAGAACTTGTTCTTCAAAAGACCATTAGTTCTGCTACATTACTTCTGTTACAATTGTTGTAAACTTTTACCATTTGTTGTAAACATTTATGTGATGTAATACAATCAATTCAGTATTTTGTTGTAAATTTGTTTTTACTTACCAGTCATTTTTTCAAGCTGAAATGTATGCAAATTTTTGTTATATCTGAATAAATGTATGCAGTTTTTTTGAACGTTCATTTGCCTCAATTGTACAAATTTTTTTGCATGTCTATACTGTAAGAAACAAGTAGTACCTGCAAAATATAAAACTGTAAATATGCTTATTACGAAACTACTACTGATCATTTTTGCATATAAGTGTGCAATTTTTTTGAATATTTGCATGATCTTCATTAAAATTATGACCAACGGCTTTTGAGTGTTCAACGCGGTTTAAAAAAAAAAAATTGAAAAGTTAAACAGCGATTTTTTTATTGATGGTTTTGCAGAATCATGGAAATAGTGTTTTGAGCGACATTAAAGGTATGTTTTGAATGATTAAATGATGACAAATCAAAGTTGGAAAGTTTTTTAATTGCGCAAGGGTAGAGTTGGAATGTTTTTAGTGGAATTTCAAAAATACGGATGTATTTTATATTGTTTTTATCACCGGGTTTTTTTTCTATTTTGAAACTTAATAGGGACCTGTAAAAAACGCACCCTTTTAAATATTCAAAATTCACTAAAATTGCCAAAATAAAAATGTTAAATTGGCTTAGAATTTCCGAGTTGTTACATTCTCCCCCACTTAAAACTTTTCCTCCCCGTAAAGGAACGAAGTTGAAAGTTGTTTTACAAACCAACTAAACTTCCATTATTTTCATTACGGCTTAAGTTCTTCAACTTTTCAGTTTCTAAGAACTTTTCAAATTCTTCAAAAATTTGGCTAATACCCTAAATTTTCGAAAAATTTCGCTATAATCTCCCCTGCACCGGGAGCTTCGAGATATTTCAAATAGCCTCCCATGGCCCTCACCAATCCAAAAAGAAAAAAGAAACAGCCAAGCGGCTCATAAAATCATCAAAAACCCAAGAAATACAATAAACATGTACCTATTTGTCGGGCAAACAATTTTATTCCTCTTCTCTAGGCTCCTTGCTATGACCTGTTCAATGTAAGTACATGTATACGTATGCAAATGCGATAAATTTTCAATTCAATTCACTATTTGATACAATTTGGCTAAATGGTCCAAATTTTAATTAATCAACCAATAATCAAACAACACAATCAGCAATCAATTAGTTGATTAGCTTTTCAAATTCATAATTTGGATACATAGTCAAAAAATCACATTTTTGGTGCCAAATCACAACAATAGACCCTATCTAATTTTGGTTCTCACACCAGTCTAATGGAAATATATAAACATCCCACTTTCGAAACTCGAACATAAATATTGGTAATGTGATCACAATTATCAATATCATCCCCGGGTGACTAGAGTGTGATTCTATATATATCCAGTATTTTAAAACTTTAAGTACACGCGGATCAGACGTATATGCAAAATCTTTATATACTGGACTGTCCAAATCAGTACAAATAAATATTCAAATACGTTGAATAAGGTTTAATTTTTCAAAACAAAATTTGTTTTCATTTTAAAAATATATTCTTCACACTCGTTCTAGGATACTACCGACCCCATCTCTAACGAGTCATTCCCATTGGATATTACTAATCCAATCTCTGATGAATTCTTTCGTATGGTTCTAATGTGTCTTGTTCTTGAGCATTGTAAACCAAAGCTCTGATACCACATGTAACAATTGGGAATTTCGCTCGATCCGAATCGATCGCTAAACCGACCAAGATCGTTCGAAACCCCTGATTGTTTTGAGAACATGACAAATCAGAACACAAACAGAAGAACATTTCATTGTTAATTACAACAATTCCATCAGAATACAAGAATATACAGAGTATGAATAAACATTATACATCAGAGAAATATCTGAGATTTAAATACATTATTGTAGCGGTAAAATAATACAATACACAACTGTAAGAGATATACGGATACAAAGCTTTCCGGATATCGTTCCAGCTGTAAACCAGGTTCCTGTGAATATAAATCTGCAAAACCAAAACTACTAGCTGCCCGTGTCAAAATAAGGGCACCAAGAGTTTAGGTTAAAACAATAAACTCCAGGTCGGTCATGTGACTGGTGTGAGAACTAAAACAGTTATTAATCTTTATTTAGTTAGGTAAATCAAGGGGTCACGCCGTATAACACGGAACGGGTTTCCTCTCAAGAATACCAGTGCATAAAACAACAGCGCAATGCTAAATAAAGAACAATGAAGCTATTATAAGACCCATGTCCCATCACACAATGCAACACAAGCCGGAGGATAGGGTTTTATCTTATAATAGCCAAAGAATGCTTGATACGCTAAATTTCATCTTTTATTATTACTATAAGTGTATAGTGTCAAAACAATTTCAATCATAAGTACCAATCATAGATGACATAAGTGCCCCAAACCACTATGTCGCCATACTAGGCTCTACAATCAAAACTGCAAAGTCACGTATTGGAAGTTGGATTTCCATCTGTGAACCGAGACAAGGGACCGTCCTCTACCGAATTCGAGACGCTCTAGCCTGCCCCTCGGGCAAGTACTCAGTCAAGCCTTTGGATCGTCAAGGTCGGTCCACCGATGTGGATTAAAATGCCTGAACACTGCACCCTGTGGGGTGTCAATGAGTCCAACGACTCCATTGGCTCCACACAGTCACCGATATATCTGAGGCGCCTCGCAACCCAACAACCACATAAGTCAAACTCGTCAGGGCTTGTCAACCACTGACGCCACTTCTAGCTAGAAGGAAACGCATGTCCTCCCTGAGTTCCTTCTCCCGTTTCAGGTTCGCAACCGGGGTGTGAGGCTCGCGAATCAACACTACACAAAGCTATGCCACACAGGTCGTGCTTTGATCATCAACCACAAGACTCTGCTTTTCAACAGAAGCCTTGATCATTTGCATCTTAGGATGCCACACAGGCAAACCACTCCATGCAACCGATATCCATCAATCACATAGAATGATATCCAATGTCAGACACACAGTCCATTTACAAGTCCGTTATGGGTCTGAACGAAACCGGAGGCACCTTGTACCTCGCATATCCATCGATCTCCAAGTACGTCTGGACGATCACTAACTGATTCCCTCCTCTTGGGTGTATGGCCTAATCAAGATCATCAGTAATTACCCAAATGATGTGAAGACCTCCAGTCTTCGACCACCGTCTTCATCCTCGACACATCGTCGAATAAGTT
The DNA here is from genome assembly GCA_030737875.1 of Allium sativum. Taxonomy (NCBI): domain Eukaryota; kingdom Viridiplantae; phylum Streptophyta; class Magnoliopsida; order Asparagales; family Amaryllidaceae; genus Allium; species Allium sativum. Next base: position 969,307,708 of record CM060915.1, on the reverse strand, counting down.
ATTCAGAATGGGATAAACCCGGTCATTCTGAATAACTCGCTTATATAATAAACAAGTGTTACACAAACGCAACATACACCTTATTTCAATTCAGAATATTCTTTCATTCAAATATTCTTATACATTGGGGAAAGGTTCCCATTAATTTTATCAAAGATAAATTCCTTAAATTTATTCTTTAATCTTCTTTTGGATTTCAATTCAAACCAACTTATGGTTTATCCAAACTAGTCGGGATTAACGAACCTTACCAAAGTAATCATTTGTTTTAAATTTCCCAATCCCAACCTATTCACCCCATGAAGTAAAACTAACAATACTTCGTATCTAACGCCACGGTGTTATCGGTAAATTCAATTACCATTCCACATTGAAATCTAATTAAAGATTTAGCTATCGCCTGGAGCAGAACTGGTGATACTCCATTCTCGATCATTTCAATCTAATTAAAGATTCATTAAAACTCCACTCGGTTTTAATTATCCCAAAAATCACTATCAATGATTATTTAACTTGGGAAATCATATCCTGTCTTTAACTGGGTTAAAGAACCAATGTCATTTAAACACAGTTCACAATAAACCCAAAATCACATTCTATTCCATCAGCCTTTAACCGTAAATTAGCAAGTGAACAATTCCCTAAATAATAACCCCGAAGGTCGAAACCAACACCAGATCAATACCCAGGAAACCATTCAACTTAACTAATCTTCGGTTAATTTCTGATTTTCTTAACTCCGTTGGGTCTAAGAACAGTATTATTGAAGATACCGTACACGACAACCCAAAATCACATTCCATTAATTATCGGGTTAAAGAACAAGTGTTATTTAAAACACCGTTCACGATAAACCCAAAAATCAATTCAAATTCAATTCCAATTAAATACCATTTAATTGGTGCACTTCATTAAATATAAATAAAAAGATTTAATCTTTTTCTCAACTGGGTTTAAGAACAGTTTTAATGAAGACACCATTCACGAAAAACCCAAATCCCATTTGATATTAGATACAAGGCTCTAAATAGAAAATATATCTTCTTATATTCAATATCAAATTCTACGACCAACAAATATCATATTAGAAATAACGATATTAATATATCTTTCAATTTCCATAACAATATCTGTATAATCACGAAATCCAACATCGAAATATTCCAAAGACAATTTCGATTCAAATCCATTCCAATTCAATTATGGGAAATTCTGGTTACTTTCAAAACCATTTCAAATCCACTTTATTTATTTTAAAAATAAATGGATTTTAATTCTAGTTCAAAACTAGTTTATTTCGATAAAAATCTATTTTTATCTTTTCAAATATTGAGTTTTTCATCCCAATTCTTTCCAAATCATTTCTTATGATTTTACATAAATTATTACTATTTTTAAAAATTTTATCAGGGCCCGTACAGTCTATTTCCATCAACGGCCATCGAACTGCACTTACAGCGACCTTTTCCAAATTTGATTTGGGCATAATTCCAAATCCAACCGTTAGATTTCAAGTCTCTAATATTCGTTAGAAAGCTCTTTTCGATACGAACCCGACGGTTCTGGTTTTAGGAGAATCCGACGGTCGGATCTCCCGTAACGTCCATTCGAAGTCAATGGTCAAAATTCGCGAACTACCGCAGCGCGACGCGTTTTATTCAGGCCATTATATATATATAATATATATTATATATATTTCGTCAATTTCCTTTTAAAACGTATTTTATAAATCGTTTTAAATTTGCTTCGAAACGATTTCAACTTCATATTCAATTTCGAATCAAAATTGAATATTCCACATCATCGATATACAAATGATAATATTTTCAAAACTTTATATTTTGAAATCACTTCCTTTTCTATAATCATTATAAAAATGAATGTAATCGATATAAATATCGTTCGCGTCAAAATGGCGCATATCTAACGAACACGGCTTTATATATTTCAATAACTTTGTTATTCTATTCAACATATGAATATTTTCTTCAACACCTGAATATATATTTTTATTCAACACATGAATTTTTATTCTATTCAACACATGAATTTTTATTCTATTCAACACATGAATATTTATTCTATTCCACACATGAATTTTTATTCTATTCAACACGTGAATATTTATTCTATTCAACACATGAATTTTCATTCTATTCAACACATGAATTTGCCTTTATTCAACACATGAATTTATATTCTATTCAACACATGAATTTTCATTCTATTCAACACATGAATTTTCATTCTATTCAACACATGAGTTTTCTTTTATAATATTCCTTATTTTCCAAATTGGAATGAGGCCCAATCAATCACCATATAATGTTAATTATATGGATTTTCTACAACACATGTATATAATAGCAACGATAAACCATCAACCATCATTCAGACTACACCACACAACTGCATAAGCATTAAATATAAATAATTAATGCTTACACAGTCTGTCAACCCATCGATTGACAAACAACTAAACAATCGGGATTAGTGTACGTCAAATATCATCCCAATACCCGTGTGGGGTATCAAATCAACAGACACAAATTTTTATTTGTGTAGTTGGGCGATGTGTAAAATTTATCGTTCCAATCAATATCAGTCAAATGGGTGTACATAAACAAATCGTCCGATTTGTTTATAAATATTTATTTTATATAGACGTTAAAAATTATATTTTTAACTATAAAATATTTATGATGATAAAATATTTTATTTCATTCCACATCACACAATCAAATTTCACAACACAGCAATCAAACAAACAAGTCATCCATGGTCTATGGACGACGGGTGTCGGGTGCTGCTATGCACCGTCTACATCTTAGTAAATATTTCAACTAGAAAATAAAATAAAAGTGAGGAGTTCTCACCAAGAGCTAAACCAAACGCCACGACTCTTCATATGTAGAAAATCTTCTCCGGGCTCGCCCTTCATCACTTTCGTCGCCCGTATCCGCAACATATATAAAAATCACATTTTTATATTCTCTAGTATATAAAAATTCTATTTTTAATCCGCTACTCATATAAAAATCGAATTTTTATTTCGCTACAACATATATAAAAATCGTATTTTTACATTCTCTATCTTATAAAAATCATAGTTTTATAACCTTTACTATATAAAAATCATATTTTTATAATCTCTACTATATAAAAATCATATTTTTATAATCTCTACTATATAAAAATCATATTTTTATCAATGCTTCTATATTTGTCAAAATCACCTCTATAGCACAATGTTTACATTAAAGATAATATTTTTATTTCCAATCTCTTCATATAAAAATCGAATTTTTATTTCACTACTTCCTTCATAAAAATCATATCTTTATATTTCTAAAGTTCAAGTCTTTGCTAGTTTAAAAATCTAATCATTGTATAAATATAAAAATCTACTTTTAAAAATGAAAATCTAATTTTTCTCTTATTAAAAATCCAATCTCTATTTACATAAAAATCTCAATGCTATTATATATAGAAAAACTGATTTATACATATATATAACTTATAATATGAAAAATAAAAATAAAAAAATTAATAAAAACTCACATTTTTTCCAAAAATTGTTGCTTTGTCGAAGGGGGGTTTCACGTCGGAGGAGGGGCCTGAGGTGCGGGGGAAGTGGCGGCTGGGTGGTGGAAGGTCGAGGGGGGTGAATCTCAGGTGGTGGTGGGCCATAGTCGCCGGTTTTGGGAGCTAAAAATTTTACTGTGCGAAGGGGAGGTGAGAGAGGGAGAGGAGGATCGGTGGTGGGGAGGGCGGCTACCTAAGACGGCGACGGCGACACGGTGGAGTGGAGGGGCGGGTTTGGGGGATCGACGGAGCGTTAGGTTTTTTTTCCTTATTTCTTTTCTGAAGTCAACGAGAGAGGGGGGGTTAAGGTATATAAATATTATTTAATTTAACTAATTTAGTATCCAAAAAGGAGATTTTGAGTTTGAACCACAAACGAACTCCAATGACTATCACCCCCAGCGTATTACCCCAATTTCGAACACAACGGGATATGTCTGGTAAGCCAATTTGATCGTTTCGACCAGTTTTCATCAAAATCAAAATATTAATCTATATATTGAATTCGAACGCGCATTACAATTTACCAGAGCCACATACGGACTCTAAAAATTCCAGAAAAATTATTTCTAGCTTCGTATTAATGATACACGGTCCTAACAAAACTAATTTCCTCAAATTCCGAGACCATTTGAAAAACGACTATTTTCTGGTCGATCGAAATTGACTGAAGCTGTTAAAACACGTTTTACTTTGCCACGCTCACATATTGATTCAGAAAATTATGAATTTTGGAATCTAGCAATAACTTGACATCACGAATCCAACAAAAGGGGTTTCGTTGAAAACCGAGGCCGTTTGCAAAATTTCCATTTTTAAGGGCCAGAATTCCATAGCGACTATTCTGAATTTTCAACTGGGCGTAACTTTTTATCCCCGCTATGAAATTTCAATTTTTCGGTTTCGTTGGAAAGATATTCACAAATAGATTCTAATATTTTTGGTTTTGCTAAAATCCGGTTTATTTTGAATCATGTACATCCACATGAAATTTGAAATCGAATTTTCGAACTACCGCGCCATTTTCAATTCCTTTTATAATTAAAATAAAATATTTATATTCTAACGTCGATTCAAATTAATATATTCATTCTAATTCTATTCAAAATAAATTTCTCTTTGTCATTATTTAAAATAATTCATTTCAAATATTCAAAATTCACTAAAATTGCCAAAATAAAAATTTTAAATTGGCTCAGAATTTCCGGGTTGTTACATGAAATTTTGTGTATCAAACATTTTTGGCTATTATAAGGGAAAACTCTATCCTTCTACTGCGTTCATTGTGTGATGGGACCTGAATCTTATAATAATTTCATTTTTCCAAAAAGCATTGCGTTGATTTATTTTAAACTCACTTTAAAATCAAGCTAATAACTGTTTTAGTTCTCACACTAGTCCCATGACTGACCTGGAGTTTATTGGTTTAACCTAAACTCTTGGTGCCCATATTTTCCATGCGGGCAGCTAGCAGTTTTGGTTTTGCAGATATTATATTCACAGGATCCTGGTTTACAGCTGAAGTTATATTCGAAAAGCTCTGTAGTCGTATATTTCTTTCAGTTGTATTTTGTATCACTTTTCCACTGCTATTTAAAGTGTAATTTAAATCTCTGATTTTGTATTTATCAAATGTAAAAATATTTATTCATACTCTGTTATATTCTTGTACTCTGATGTAATTGTTGTAATAGCAATGAAAATGTTATTCTGTTTGTGTTCTGATGAGTGTTGTTCTCAAAGCAATCTGTACTGTCCTTTACGGGGAAGTTTCAGTCGTTTCAATCAATCCAAAACAATCTATCTAAACAGTTCGATATAATATCAGTTTGCTAGACATCATGTGTCGGTTTTGAACTAGTATTTAAATTTCAAATTTTAGCTAACTATTCAATTTAAATTAACAAGTAAATTAAATTATATTATCAATGAAAATAAACATTAATATGCATTTTTAACAACCAAACAACATCCAGTACAATCATGTTATAACATGATTTAATCTAACTAATAATCAAATATTTTAGTTAAGTGTAAGTGGGGTTAATCACTCAACTTTGATTTTGGAACGCGTTTGAAATCCCATAATAAATTCAAAATTTAACTGACTCTATACCTAAACAAACTAACTACATGTCATTTGGAATTTCAGTACGGTCCTAATGAAATAAACCGTGAGTCAATCCGAGTTTATATGAAAAAGTTATACGTGTTTTAACATTTGATTTCAAATTTATATAAAATAATAAAATAAAACCCTTACCTAATCAGCTCCTGCCACCTCAACATCCCTCCTTCCCCCTATATACATTCGCTAAGGCAATGGAAGGATTTCGAACCTAAAAAAAACGTGAATACCCCTTGATCACGGACCACACAAATGAGCTCTAGCCTCCGGTCAAACACTGCTACCAGAATTTCCATCTCAAACACTACCAACTCCTAACTCACGCCACCTGTCGGTGATCTCCATAGCCTCGAAACGCTCAAAACCAGCATGTTCTTCATGGCCAGGTCCTGTGATTTTATAAGCTTAAAACTCGATCCAACTATATGGATTTGAAGATCATATGATGCTCTACAACTTTTCTTTTGAAAGTTTTTCAAATCGATGCATAAATAAGGAGAAAATATTGGGATAAGTTTCGAAGATTACGGCCATTGAAATTATATGCATGGCGGCCATGAGATTAGGATTCTAGGAATATTATTTTAATAATATAATGTCTGGTTTTGCGTGTTTTAAAGCCAAAAACGGGTTGAAATGCAAATTAGGCTGCTAATGGTCGAACTGGAGGTTTAAAGGCCTTTTGAACGCAATGAGACTAATGGCATGGCCCAGTTTGGAATTCTACAATAGTTTTTCTTAAAGCTTTAATTATCCTAATTATATTGCATACATAAATTCCAAAATGTTTTAAATTCCCACGATGAAACGATAAGTCCGATGGCCATGAAATTTGAAACTTTGCAATAATTAAATATTCCAGATTCGATGAATCTGGCTTTGTCAAATCTAGGATTATTCGAAAAATGACTATTTTATATCAGGAATTATTAATCAATCTGCGTTTATATTGCGCACGATCACATAACAACTCTGATTGACACAAAATTTAAAATCTTACTATAATTTACCATTTTGGATCCAATGAAACCGATTTCATCGAATTCCAGATCGTTTGCAAAATGGCTATTTTAACAGGTTCATTAATATATATTATTTTTAGTTTCCATTTATTCACTTTTTAATTCAGTTCAAAAGTTTATTAACTTTACTCAAATCAAAACATATTTTTAGAATAACTTTATAAATCAAATTTCCAATTACTTTATATTCAAATTTTAATTATTTACCAAGTTCATTTTTAATTCCAATTATAATTTAGTTAACTAAATTTCATTCAAATATTTTAATATTAAATTTCAAATCTCAATATTAATTAAAACAAATCCAATCATGGTTTCATACTTAATTAATGAGAGTTATCATAAATATAATTAGTCGAAATTCATTCTTAATCTATTGAATTTACTTTTACGTTAATCATTTTCACAATTAATAATTAAATTTAAAATCTAACCATAATTATAATTAAAAACTTATTACATTTAAAGTTTTAAATAGTCGAAAAATACAGGTGGTTACATTTCCCTTGGGCCTGACCTAGAGTTAAGGAGAACCGTTTTTTAAGAACCAATAAAGTCGAGACAATTATATTCTTTATTTGAACGTGATAGTACTATTGAAATCGACTCAGACTATCTTCTGAATTGATTGAAATGACAATAATATCAAGTTTATGATTTACGGTATTACAAACTAGAAATAATTCTAAAGGAATAAGAGAAATGTGCCTTTTATTTTAAAACAAAATAACTTGCAAAAAATATTTCTTGTAAAAAATTCACAAATAATCTTCTATCAAATTTTTAATAAAATTTCACTTGTTGTGCGTTATAGAAGACCAACGCTTAAATACAAATGTCTTGTGGACATAAATCTATCGTTGATACTGCCAACTCGCGGCACATTTTGTATAACTTGTTGTTGTCTAGATTTGTGCATGAATATACAATTATAAATTTCAACATAAATATGAAATAGTTGTATAAATGTATATAAAGTAAATTTAGTTTTTATGTCCAATTTATTTCCAATTCAAAATTTCTTATATTTATTAATACTATAATTTTACTATCTAATTTTTGTAAATTAATTAATAATTGGAGCCATAATTAATTAATATAAAATACTTATATGATAGAAGTTTGAATTTTATATTTCTCACATGATTGGATAACATTACAGGATTACAACAAATTTAAAGATATTTCGAAAATAATATATTATTCTTAATGAAATGATTATTATATGCTTGACTTTTGAATTAACTTTTAATAATATAAAACAATGTTAAAAACTCTAAAAAAATCCTAAATCTTCTAATACAATATTATATATCAACAATTATAAAACCGATTTCTTAAAGCAATAATTGTTTATATGCATTTATCAAATTATATGATTATTAAATATTGATAATTAACATATATAGTAATAGTTTAGAATTGATTTTTGGTATTTATAATCCGTAAAATAGGTATAAAAAAATTTGAATCAGTATTATGTAGCATAAAATCAATAAGTTTATATGAATGGTGTATGTGTATTTACATAAATAAATATGTACATATATAGGAGTGTAGCGCCGATTTCAGCCACAAAATCTTCTTTCTCTCTCTTCCCACTAACTCTCTCTCTCACTCGCATATTATTTAAATATAAACGAGTGTGGAGGTCTGAATGAAAAAGAGATGATCCAAAATAATGGTTCTATTTAACTATCCTTATACACACACACACATATATGTATGTATGTATGTATGTATGTGTGTGTGTAGGTATACATATATAAAAAAACACATACATACACATATATGCATACATACATACATCTTGTATAAAACAAATACTTTGATTATGGGTTTAAGTGAAGCAAGACCTTTTAGCATTTGCAAAAATAATACTATTTTAAGAGCTCATTTGATAAACCTAACATGTATGTTATTTTCATCCTATTTAGCATTAACATATCAAAGTAGTTTTCTATTTCAAAAATAGTTTAGTTCATCCTTTTCTCTACCCAAATTGTTCTAATATCCCTCCTCATTTTCTCCATGCTTTCCACTTCTCATTCAACTTCAAGATTCATAGTAATTATTCATGTCTCCACTCTCTTGTCATTGGCAATCCTTAACCTAATAACATTAAAGTTATACTTTCGGTTTGCATATTGGTTATTTGACAACAAAAAGCGAGAATCAGATGCTAAAGTTCAGTCTATCAATATTATAAAGGTTTTTTTGGAAAAGCCCACCAGTTTTTAAAGAGACCGTAAACACTTATTATTATAACAAATAATAATCACAAATATTTTAGGAGGTTGACAGATTACCAACCTACCAACAACCAGTTTTTAAGGTGGATCGTCCACCATAGATGTTTTTAAAGTGGAACATCTGCTACTACTATGCTAGCTTATAGAATGGGAGCTACTCATGATGATTAGACTACGATGACATACCCACGTAAGGGCTAACATACAAAGCCTAAATACTAATACAACACAACATCTAAACTACATTACATAAACAACGTTCCCTTCCAAGAGATTACAAAACAACGGATAACACATGACATAACACAAAAGCATTTGAGCTGTCATATGTTACAATATTACCAGGGACGAGTATGCTTTAAGGGACACCACCTATAGTAGCAACACTCTAGAAGCACATCACAAACTCCAAACTTCCAAGGTATATACTATCTCACCATAACACAACACCTTCCACCTAAGACCATAAACAACAAACAATTTATATCCTTCATGACGACATCCAGAGTGGCCAGTCTATCAATAGTACAAAAGTTGATGTAGCCAACAAATATTACAGTGTCCAATTATAGACTCCAAACCAAGCTATTTGAAAATGATTCAACATCGCAAGAGTTAAGCCTTTCACCAATGAATTCATCTCATGCCATGATTAGTTGTTTATAACAACCCGAACTTCCCCGGTAAGGAAAGCCCAGATTGCTTTGAGAGCAACACACATCGGAATGCAAACAGAAGAACATTTCATTGTTTATTACAACAATTCCATCAGAATACAAGAATATATAGAGTATGAACAAATATCACATTCGATAAATATTAGAGATTACAATAAATTACATAGCAGCAGAAAAATAATACAACACACAATTGAAAGTAATACACGGATACAGAGCTTTCCGAGTATCGTTCCAGCTGTAAACCAGGATCCTGTGAATATAAATCTGCAAAACCAAAATTACTAGCTGCCCGTGGAAAATAGGGGCACCCAGAGTTTAGGTTAAAACAATAAACTCTAGGTCAGTCATGTGACTGGTGTGAGAACTAAAATAGTTATTAATCGTTATTTTTAAAGTTAGGTAATTCAAGGGACCACGTCGTATAACACGGAACGTGTTTCCTCCCAAGAATACCAGTGCATAAACAAACAGTGCAATGCTAAATAAAGAAAAATGAAGCTATTATAAGACCCAGGTCCCATCACACAATGCAACGCAAGCCGGAGGATAGGGTTTTACCTTATAATAGCCAAAGAATACTTGATACGTTAAAAACACATTATTTTTATATTACTATAAGTGTATAGTGTCAAAACAATTTCAATCATAAGTATCAATCATAGATGGCATAAGTGCCCCATACCACTATGTCGCCAATACTAGGCTCTACAAATAAAACCGAAATATCACGTATTGGAAATTGGATTCCATTATGAGTTGAGGCAAGGGGCAAGCTCCTCTCCGTTCGAGACACTCTAGCAAACGTCTCAGGACCACACACAGCGATCCTGGATCTTCAGGGCCGGTCCTCTCTTACTTTTGAGGATTAGTTATACTGAACACACGTTTCCCAGTCCTAACAGACTTATATCTGAGGCGCCTCGCATCCAACAACCACATAGGTAAAAGGTATATAAATGTCAGGGCTGGTAGGTCATTGACATCACCTATAGCTAGAAAGAAACGTCGTGCTCTCCCTGCAGTCACTATCCCATTTTGACTCATATCGAGGTGTGAGGCTCGCAAATTAACGGCATACACAAATCTATGCCACACAGGTCGTGCTTTGATCATCAACCACAAGACTTTGGTTTTCAACAGAAGCCTTGATCATCTGCCACTTAGGCATGCCACACAGGCAATTCATGCCATGCGATTGATATCTATCGATATAAGCTCGTACGTCTCGGAGAAGGGCGTTAAGCAAGAGAATAAATTCTCCGCCGCCAAACAGATATATATTTAATAGAAATCAATCACACAGAATAAAATCCAACGTCAGACACATAGTCCATTTACAAGTTTGTTCTGGGTCTGAACGAAACCGGAGGAACCTTATTCCTCACATATCCATCGATCTCCAAGTACGTCTGGACGATCACCAACTGATTCCCTCCTCTTGGGTGTATAGCCCAATCAAGATCATCAATAATCACCCAAACGACGTGACTACCTTCGGTCTTCAACTACCGTCTTCACCTTCGACTTATCATCGAATCGGTTATTCAGAATGGGTATAAACCCGGCCTTTCTAAATGACCCACGTATAAAATAAACAAGTGTTACACAAACACAACATACGCCTCATTCCAATTCAGATTATTCTTTTGTTCAAATTTTCACATTCTTAGGGAAAGGTTCCCATTAATTTTATCAAAGATAAATTCTTCTAAATTTATTCTTTAATCTTCCTTTTGATATCAAATCAACCCATGTTAAGGTTTTCCAAACTAGTCGGGATTAGCGAACCACACCGAAGTAATTATTTATTTTATTTCTCAATCCCAAACTATTCATCCCTTGGAGAAAAACTGGTAATACTCCATATCTAACACCACGGTGTTATCGGTAAAATTAATTACCATTTCACGTTCAAATCTAATTAAAGATTTAACTATCGCTTTGGAGTAATACTGGTGATACTCCATTCTCGATCACTTTAATCTAATTAAAGATTCATTAAAACTCCACTTAGTTTTAATCTTCCCAAAAATCAATATCCTGTCTTTAACTGGGTTAAAGAACCAATGTCATTTAAAACACGGCTCACGATAAACCCAAAATCACATTCCCATTGTTAATTGGGTTAAAGAACGGGTGTTATTCAAAACACCGCTCACGATAAACAAAAAAACCAATTTAAATTCAGTTCCAATTAAATACTAATTAACTGGACTATTTCACTAAATCTTAATTAAAAGATTTATTCTTTTCCAAACTAGGTCCAAGAAAAGTGTTATTTAAAACACCATTCACGACGAAACCAAAACCCTATTTGATATTAAATATAAGGCTCTGAGTAGAAAATATATCCGCTTATATTCCATATCAAATTCTAAAACCAGTAAATATCGTATTGGAAATAATGATATAAATATATCTTTCAAATCTCCACAACCACATCTGTATAATCACGAAATCCAACCACGAAATATTTTGAAGATAATTTCTATTCAAATCCATTCCAATTCACGTATTGGAAATTCTGATTATTTTTAAAACCACTTCAAATCTAGTTCTAAACTAGTTCATTTCGATAAAAATATATTTTTATCCTTTCAAATGTGGAATTTTTCATCGCAGTTCTTTCCAATCCATATATTATGATTTTACACAATTTATTAATATTTTTAATAATTTTATCAAGGCCCGTACAGTCGGTTTTCAATAACGGCCACCGAACTGCACTTACAGCGACCTTTTCCAAATTTGATTTGGACATAATTCCAAATCCAACAGTTAGATTTCAAATTTCTAATATTCATTGGAAAGCTCTTTTCGATACGAACCCAAAGGTTCCGGTTTCAGGAGAATCCGACAGTCGGATCTCCCGTAATGTCTATTCAAAGTCAATGGTCGAATTTCACGAACAGTCGCGACGCGTTCTATTCAGGCCATTTATATATAATATATATATTTCATCGATTTCCTTTTAAAACGTATTTTATAAATCGTTTTAAATTCGTTTTCAAAACTATTTCAAATTCATATTCAATTTCGAATCAAAATTGAATATTCCACATCATCGATATACAAATGATAATATTTTCAAAACGTTGAATTTTGAAATCACTCTCTTTTCTATATTCATTATAAAAACAAATATAATCGATATAAATATCATTCGCGTCAAAATGGCGCATCTCTAATCAACACGGCTTTATATATTTCAATAACTTCATTATCCTATTCAACAAATGAATATTTATTCTATTCAACACATGAATCTATATTTCTTTCAACACATGAATATTCTCAACACATGAGTATCGTCAACACATGACAATTTTTTGTTATTTAATATATTTTATAAAATTATGATAAAGGTGTAAATTTTATTATTTAAAATATTTTACTCAACACATGAATATATATTTTATTCAACACATGAATATATATTTTATTCAACACATGAATATTTATTTTATAATATTCTTTATTTTCCCAATTGGAGTGAGGCCCAATAGATTACCATATAATGTTAATTATATGGATTCCATACAAAACATGTATATAATAGCAACGATAAATAATCAACCATCATCCAAAGTGCACCACACAACTGCATAAGCATTAAATATGAATAATTAACGCTTACACAGTCTGTCAATCAAACGATCGACATACCACTAAACAATTGGGATTAGTGTACGTCGAATATCATCCCAACACCCGTGTGGGGTTTCAAATCAACAAACACCGTTTTTTATTTATGCAGTTGGGCGACGTGTAAAATTTATTGTCCCAATCAATGTCCTTCAAATAGGTGTACATAAACAAACTATCCGGTATGTAAATGAATATTTATTTATTCACATTCACGTTAAAAATGGTATTTTTAATGATAATTAATTTATTTCAATACATGAATGTTTTATTATCCATTTCACATCAACATCACAAAACAAACTTCACAACACTTCAAACATGCATACAAGTCGTCCATGGTCCGTGGACGACGGGTGTCGGGTGTTGCTAAGCACCGTCTGCATCCTAGTATATATTTTTAATTAGAAAACAAGATTTAAAGTGAGAAGTTCTCACAGACTAGCTAAACCAATACACCACGACTCTTCATATGTAGGAATCTTCGTCGTGCTCGCCTTTTGTCAATTTCATTGTCCGTAGCCACTACATATATAAAAATCGCATTTTTATATTGTTGCTATGTATATAAAAATCACATTTTTATAATCACTCTATATGGATAAAAATCACATTTTCATACCGCTACTATATAAATAAAAATTCTATTTTTATACCGCTGCTATATAGATAAAAATTCTATTTTTATACCGCTACTATATAGATAAAAATTCTATTTTTATACCGCTACTATATAGATAAAAATTCTATTTTTATATCGCTGTTCATATAATAAAAATCATATTTTTCTTTCTCGCCATTCTCTATATAAAAATCACATTTTTATAATGACACTTCATATATGTAAACATCGAATTTTTATCGCTACTTCATATTTATAAAAAATATATTTTTATATCGCTTCCTACATTATAAAAATCATATTTTTACCTCGCTGAAAACATTATAAAAATCATTAGTTTATATTGTTATTACATGTATAAACATCACTTCTTTATTTGCATTTCATATGAGGAGAAATCGTATTATCCTTTTCAAAGCGATGTATATAAAAATCATATTTTTATTATCATACATATATAAAAATCATATTTTATTACCTCTATAATATAAAAATCATATTTTTATTCTCTATAAAATAAAAAAATCTTATTTTTATTCCTTCTAATCTACTTCTATATTTATAAATATAGACTTAATTCCAAAACACTGCTATCATACTCAAAATCAGATTTTTAAAGTAATTAAACTAAATTAAATAACATAAAAGGACTCACAATTGCTTATTGAAGAGGGAGGAGTGGCTCGGAGGTGGTTGTGGCAGAGGAGGCAGTTGGAAGGAGGGGCGGCGCCTGGGTGAGCGTGGCGGCGGGTTTGGGGGAGGAAGAGGGAGCGGGTTCTCAGAGGAAGAGGGAGCGTCGAGGGTAGAGAGAAGGGGAGGAGGGATCGGGGAAGAAGGGGGGCTCACGCCGGCGGTGGCGCGCCCATCAAGGTGGCGACGATCGATTTCGGGAGGGGGGTGGTCTGGGTACGACAGTTTTTTTTCTTCAATCTAACTCAATGGGCGGGAGGGGGGAAGAGGGGGGAGAGAGAGAGTTATATAGTATTATAATTTATATTTTATTATTTTTAATCCCAAAAAGGTAACTTTTTATTTTGAACTCAGAATCTAACCCACCGACTGTCGTCCCTAGCGTATTACCCCCATTCCGAACACAATGGGATATGTTTTACTAGCCAATTCGATCGTTTCGATCAGTTTCCATTTAAATTAAAATTCAAATCTATATATTCAATTTTAAACGTACATTTCAAATTACCGGGGCCACATACTGACCCTAAAAATTCCAGAAAAATTATTTCTAGCTTCGTATTGACGATACGGTCCTAACAAATCTAATTTCATCAAATTCTGAGACTATTTGAAAAATGGCCATTTTCCAGTTGATTAAATTCAACTAAAACTGGTCAAACACGTTTTCCTTTGCCACGCTCACATATTGATTCGAAAAATTACGAATTTTGGAATCTAGCAATATCTTGACATCACGGATCCAACAAAAGTGGTTTCGTCGAAAACCGAGGTTGTTTGCAAAATTTCCATTTTTAAGGGCTATATTTCCATAGCGACTATTCTGAATTTTAAACTGGGCATAACTTTTTATCCCCACTATGAAATTTCAATTTTTCGGATTCTTTGGAAAGATATTTTCAATTAGATTCAAATATTTTTGGTTTCACTAAAATCCGGTTTATTTTGCACCCGGTACATTCATTTAAACTTTGAAATTGAATTTTCAAACTACCGCGCCATTTTTAATTCCTTTTATAATAAAAAATAAAATATTTATATTCTAACGACGATCTATATAAATATATACGTTCGAATTCTATTCGAAATAAATTTCTCGTCGTTATTATTTAAAATAATTCATTTTAAATACTCAAAATTCATCAAAATTGCCAAAATAAAATTTTTAAACTTGCTCAGAATTTCCGGGTTGTTACATTTTTTTCCTATTGTTATACTATTTTGCAATTCTTTATTTTTTCATGATTTATTCAAACAACATGTGCTTTATTGATTTAATGGCTTTCTAAGCAATACCCGATATATTTGCAATATTGTTTTTTCGTATAGTTGAGATATTTATTTAAATTGATGAATGAACTTTATGTGTAATAATAGTGTGTAACTCATGCATTGCGCATGAAATTATTATTATTATATAGAATTTATTAGTTAATGTTAAAATAAGAACATTATTGTACTATATAAGATAAATTTTGGATAGATATAACTATAAATTAATACAATTATCACGGTTTGTGTGTATTTTATGTTCTATAGCTAAACATTAAATATGTATGTGTGTGTATATTTAAAAAATAAAATAATTTTATCATATTCGTTAATATGAATATACTATACATGTTGAAATTAACACATGTTATTAATATAGTAGATGAATTAATAAATATTACTTAATGTAATTTGTTTGAATAATTTAAATTTAAAATTATGAAATTAGTTTAAGTATATGGATATATAGTAGGAAGAACGAAGAAGAAATTTGTTAAAAAGGGTATACATTTGTTTTGGAGTAAGTAAAATTAAAAAATATTATGATATGATGTGTAATTAGCTCTTGCTATAAATAAATCATAATAGATTTAAAAATTAACTCTTGATATACACAATTTATGTTGTGTGATTTATATATATTTGTAGAGTGGAAAATACCATTTTTTAATATAGATATATGTGTGTATATGTTAAATTTGATGATGCTAAATCACATTAAAAGGAAGAATTTTTTTTAAAGGGAGAAAGAAAGAATATAGCTTTCCTATATAATCGGATTTGTTTATATATTTATTTCCCTCTTTTGGTGGCTTATTTAATAAGATCTTTTGCGATATATATAAAAACTTCGATGTCAAGTTTAATTCACTTGGGGGCAAAATAAACTTGAGTATGAAGTAATTGATCTTGTAAAAGGAGCCTAGAAAAGAGAGTAAAAGACATCTGATTTTATCTCAATCAAGTTTTAGGATATCAACCTAAATCTATTTTCTATAATTCCTAACTCTACTAATCAAATTCTTGAGTGAATTAAGTGCCCATTGTAATCAATCTTTTGTCCCCTTCTTTTGATATTAATAAAAGCCTCTCTCTCTCATAAGTGGACGTAAACAAACAAACTATTAGTGGAACGTAACAACTCTGAATTTTGGAACCAATTTAAAATTTATTTTTTATTTATTTTAACGGAAATTAAGTATTTTAAATGATTTATTTTAAGAATATTACTCAGAATTTATTTAAAATGAGTTTGAACGTATATATTTATATAATTATAAAACAAACTCGAAACCTCATGGTAGTTCGAAAAATTTAATTTTGAACTTCGACTGAATATACAGAATTCATTATAAGCCGGATTTCTATTAAACAAGAAACGTTGGGATCTATTTATTTATATCTTTCTAACGAATGTGAGAAATTAAGATTTCATCGTATAAATTGAAAGTTATGTCCAAATTTAAATTTCAAATAGTCGCTATGAAATCATATATAAATTATAACGATTTATTATATATAATAAAAGGATTTTTATTGTAAAATGAACACCATTTGAATTAAAATATTGAGAAATAAAACCCAAGTATGTTTTTTTTATAGTTATATGATATTTTATTTGGATATATGTGAAGATAATAATTATTTTATTATTAATTTGAATAGTTTTTGAATTTAATAATATCATAATAATATTACATAGGCCTTAAAAATAGTCATTTTGCAAATGACCTCTGTTTTTCAACTAATTTCGTTGGATCCAGAACGTCAAACTATTGTTAGGTTTAAAATTTCAAGTCAATTGGAATTATATGTAAGCGTGGTAAATTTAAACGCATATTGAAATTCGTCTCAATTTAATAAAAGCTAGTTATAAGGACATTTTTCAAACGGCCCCCAGATTTGATGAAATAAATTTTGTTAGAATCGTAATTGTAAAACATAACTAGATTTCAAATTTCATAATTTTTGGAGTCAGTGTGTGGCTGTGGTAAATTAAAACGTACGTTCAAATTCAATATTTAACGTTATATTGATTTATATTTTAGTTTAAGGAAAATTGACAGAAACGATCAAATCATCTTACGAAACATATTCCATTGCATCCGAAATAGGGATATTTGTTTAGGAACATCAGTCGTTAGGATTCGTTTGGAGTTCAGAGTGTTAAACAAGTAAAGTATGAATCAAATAATATTAAATATATTATATATACACACCCTTTTCTCCTAAAACCGTAATTCATTCAACAACATCCGACACTACTGGCTTGAATGGCCTGCATGCTCCCATTTCCTCCCTCGAAATTCTCCCAAACCATAGATCAATTCGTCAAACAACCAACTAAGAACTTGTGCAGCGTGATAAGATCTCGAGGTTCAATGGGTATGATTGGATTCGGTGAAGTAAAACTCTCGAATTTCGTGCTCTAATGGCCGAAGTTTGCACGCACTTCTAGGGTGCTGGAGGATGTCGAGTTTATTAGAACTCTAGGCGGTGGATGACAATGTGACGCTCGACGACATTGTGGCTCTTGATCGAACTTCGGTCAACTAGAGGAGCGTGCGCAGGCGAGACTTGGGTGCGCATATTTATAGGAAGTGACGAAGATAGTGGAGAGAAACAAGGGGAAGATTTGGTTGTTAATTATATCTAATTATATTAAATATGTAATTAAAGTTTATAATATCATATCCTTTTCAAACGATATCAGAATTGGACAAAACAAGTACCGTTGGAACCATGACGACCAGCACTACGCTGAAAAACTGACAGGAATTTGGAGCTATTACAATTTTTTGGTTAAACTAAACACATAGTTTAATTTAACTAAAAAAATCATTTTGTAACGATCTTCAAACCTATCAATGTGAGAACTTTCTCACTCAGCTATTTTGTTATGTTATTGTAATCATATTTAAATAATATATTGATTTCCTGTAAGAGCTTCTCACTTTAAATATTTTATTTGTGTAGTTTAATTACAAACACACTTTTAAATAAATGGGTTGTTAAGTGATCAAGTTAATATGAATTTTTGATATGATTCGAAAAGGAACTAAATAAATTAGTCAGTTAAAATATTTCTAATATGCTAATGGTAGCTTAAGTGAGGAAACTTAATTTTATTTTGTTTAACCATCACAAATTGTTTGCAAACCAGATGGATGAATGGATGATTGTTTGTGTTATGATTTGAATGTGATTGGGAAATAATTTACATGTTAAAAACGATGTTAAAATATTTATGGTAGTTGATATTGGATTAAACATTCATTTACAAGTCGAACGACTTGTTTATGATCACCCATTTAAGTGATATCGTTTGGATTGAATAAATAATTATTCAGTTGATTATTTATTGGTTGAAACCCCACAAGGGTATTGGAATGATATTTTATTTATACTAATCCCAAGTGTTTAGATTGGACGTTAATCAATTAATTGACAGACTGATATAAGCATTAAATAATTATGTAAGGCTTGTATGGACGTAAGTGCACTGAAACGACCCAAACTTCCCAGTCAAGGAAAGCCTGGATTGCTTTGAGAACAACACACATCAGAACACAAACTAAAGAACATTTTATCACTGATTACAACAATTACATCAGAGTACAAGAATGTAACAGAGTACGAATACTTATTATACAATGATATCAGAGATTTTAAATTACATTTAAATAGCAGCGGGAAAAATAATACAAATATACAAATGAGAGGAATATATGGATACAGAGCTTTCCGAATACCGCTTCAGCTGTAAACCAAGATCCTGTAAATATATCTGCAAAAAGCTACTCGACTGCCCGTGTGGAAAATATGGGCACCCGAGTTTGCCAGTGAAACAAACTACAGGTCAGTCATAGGACTGGTATGAGAAATCTAACTTAACTTATCTAATTAATATGGCTAATCACAGGACCACGCCGCTAATGCGGAATGGGTTTACTCCATTGGATTGCCAGTGCATAAATTAAAGTAAATCGTTAAACAACGCAATGTTTATTTTTGAAAAATGAAACCATTATAAGACCCAAGTCCCATCACACAATGCAACGCAAACCGGAGGATAGGGTTTGACCTTATAATGGTCAAAAGATGCTTGATACGATAAAAAACGGATTTGATATTATCATTAGTGTATATATGTATGGGTATATATATATATTTCAAAAACAATTTCAGTCATAATATATCAATCATAGACGGCATGGGTACCATATATCATGTCGCCATACTAGTTCTACAATCAAAACCGCAAGGTCGTATCGAAAGTTGGATTTCCATCATGAGTCGAGGCTAGGGGCAAGCTCCTCTCCGATTCGAGACACTCTAGCAAATGCTTCAGGATCACACCTATGGGCAACCGTTGGAGCGGTAGGGCCAGTCCCCGCCTATCGGCAGTGGATTAGTTATGCCTGAACACACACTTCCCAGTTCCTTTGAACCTATAGTATGGCCACTAACGGCCTATAAAAATCCGAGGCGCCTCAAAATCCATCATCCACATAACTAAAATGCCAGCCAGTTTAAGCACTGACACTACCACTAGCTAGAAAGAAACGTGTTCACTCCCTATGGTCCATATCCCGTTTTTGACTCATACCGGGGTGTGAGGCTCGCGAAGTCACGATCTAAACAAAGCTATGCCGTAATAGGCTATGCTTTGATCATCCCACAAGGCCCTGCTTTTCAACAAAAGCCTTGATCAATTGCATCTTGGCGTGCCACATTGACAATTCACGCCATGCGACCAATCACTATTTATATATACCAGGGTGTTAAGCAGAGAATAAATCCTCCACCACCAAACATACATACATTAACAGAAATCGATTTAATTCACATGGAACGAAATCCAATGTCAGACACGCATCCATTTACTAGCTTATGCTCTGGGTCTGAGAGAAAACCAAATCCGCACAATCAACAATAGTCCGGGCGGCCACCACTGAAGCCCCTTCAAGGTAGCTACTCCCATCAAGTGTCTCAGTAGTAACACATCCATTCGATGTGAAGATCGTCGGTCTTCAACCACCATCTTCATCCTCGACTCTTCGTCGTCGTAGTAATTATTCGGAATGGGTTAAACCTGGTCTTTCCGAATAACTCACGTATTTTATAATTAAAAATCAAGTAATATAAAAACACATCCAACGCCTCATTCCAATTCAGAATATTCTTCTAATAAAATATTCGCATTATTTTATCAAAGATAAACTCTTTAGATTATTCTTAAATCTTACCTTTAAAGATTATTAAGAACCCAATTTGGTTTTAAATATCACAAATCAATATTCAATGATTAATTAAATTTAAGAAATTAATCTTATCTTTAACTGGGTTAAAGAACTAATGTCATTTTAAAACACCGTTCACGGTAAACCCAAAATCATCTTCCATTAAATACGGAATCTTCACAGAAATCAAATAAAAATATAATCGTTATAAATTTCTGTATCCGACCAATAATATAAATGGAATAACGGCAAAACCTCTTAAATTTCATATGTAGTATCGATCTTCTTTTACAGAAGCTTATCTTGGTTATTATTAATTCGAATTCCATTCAATTCCAATTTAATATATTAAATTGGAAAACTTGGCTTTTGGAAAAATTCCCATTTAAATCTTAATAAAAGATTTATAAATTCCAAATCATATTTTTACTGTCAGTTGGGTTAAAGAACACATGTCGCTTAAAAACACAGTTCACAATAAACCCAACTCACATTTCATATTAATCCAATTACTAAGTATAATTGAAAACTTTTAATAATCTTAAATTAAAGATTATTCTTTTCATATGGGGTTTTAAGAACAGTGTTATTTAAGACACTATTCACGACAAACTCAAAATCCAATTTATTTAATTTAACTTCAATTAAGTATTAACATATTGGAAAACTTCATTAAATCTAAATCTAATGATTTATTCTAGTTGATAGCTAGTTTATTTGAATAAAAATATATTTTTCTAAAATATAATCTTTTTTTCTTTCTAAAATATTCTTTTTCTAGAATTTTCTTTATTGGAATGTGACTCAATCAACAACCATATATTGTACGTAATCAACAATCATAATAAATAATTATCAAACATCCAAATGACGACCAGAGTGGAATTTATAACTATGTGAGAATTAAAGTAAATAAATAACGCTCATCACAGACTGTCAATCCATCGATTGACATATAACTAAATATTGGGATTAGTGTGTGTTCAGTATCATCCCAATACCCGTGTGCGGTTTCATCCATCAAACAAATAATAAATTACTTGTGCACTTGGGCGATGTGTGAAAATTATCGTCCCAATCACATAAAAAAGTCGGGTAAGTTGTAAATGGGAGTGTAATATTCAATTTGGAATATACCAACCTTGTATTTAACACATCAAACATTTCAACATCACATATATGTAATGTAATCTTTAAATTCAATTCTTTTTATTGTGAACAGATGACAATAAAAATCTAAAATTTCAATTCTAATGACAAATTTTAATAAAATGTCATTTTATTTTAATGACACAATTTACAACAAAATATCATTTTAATCTGATGTCACATTTATAATTAACATGCAGGTCATTTAATAATTAACATAATGACATCTTATAACAAACATATATGTCATTGTTGTTTGCATACAAATTATAATATATACATTTACATTAGAATAATATGTTCCTTTTGGATATAATCCTAATGTATACATTTCCATTAAAAAGGTATTTTCATTATGTATACAAATCCTAATGTATGTATTTACATTAAAATGATATTTCCCTCTTTTATATAAATACTGATGTATACATTTACATTAAAATGACATTTTTGTTTAATCCCTTTTAAACTAACCAAAATGTAAACTTTTGTCTAATCCTTTTAAATAAACAAAAATGTAAATTTTTGTCTAATAAACAAAAATATATATTTTTAACTAATCCTTCTAAATGATCAAAAATGTATATTTTCAACTCATTCTATTTAATTTGCAAAATGAACATTTCCAATTCATTCTTTTAAAATGACCAAAATTGATAATTTGGTCATAATCCTTTTTATGTAAACAAAATGTGAATTTTGTTACAATCCTTTTAATGTAAACAAAATGTGATGAATTTGTTTAATCTTTTAACAAACAAAAACGTGATATTTTTCTCTACTCTTTTTAATAAACAAAAATGTGATATTTTTGTCTACTCTCTTTTTAGTAAACCAAAATGTGATATTTTTATGCTACACAAATATAGTTCAACAAAATGATATTCTAAAGATGAACAAACATTACTCTATAAAATTGACATTTTCAATTCTAGCATAAATGGTATTTATACTCAACATGAATGACATTTATGACTAAAAGGATATTTTATCTACATGACATTATCTAAATGAAATGATATTTTTATTTAACATGGCATCATCTACAAAAAATGATATTTTTATTTAGCATAACAAATTTCTAGTCAAAAAGGTTATTTTTATTCTAATTTACATTTCCTAACAAAAATGCCCTTTTTACTCTAATTTATATTTTCTAACAAAAATGACCTTTTTACTCTAAAAAGAATATGACGCTTAAAATGTTCTTTTCATCCTCAAAAGAGAATAATGCTAAAATGGTTCTTTTTAAACTAAAAAGAATATTACACTAAAAATGTCCTTTTATGTCATCTGAATTTCCTAGTTCCTATTTACACTAAATGTAATGAAACGACCCGAACTTCCCCGGTAAGGAAAGGCTGGATTGAATTGAGAACAAACCACATCATAACACAAACGGAAGAACATTTTATTGTTTATTACAACAATTCCATCAGAATACAAGAATATACAGAGTATGAATAAATGTTACACAGAAAATAACAGAGATTTAAATTACATTTAAATACATAGCAGCGGAAAATAATACAAAACACAACTAGAAGGAGATATACGGATATAAAGCTTTCCGGATATCGTTCCAGCTGTAAACCAGGATCCTGTGAATACAAATCTGCAAAACCAAAACTACTAGCTGCCCGTGTCAAAATAAGGGCACCCAGAGTTTAGGTTAAAACAATATACTCCAGGTCAGTCATGGGACTGGTGTGAGAACTAAAACAGTTATTAATCTTTAATTTAAAGTTAGGTAAATCAAGGGACCACGCCGTATAACACGGAACGGGTTTCCTCCCAAGAACATCAGTGCATAAAACAACAGCGAAATGCTAAATAAAGAAAAATGAAGCTATTATAAGACCCAGGTCCCATCACACAATGCAACACAAACCAGAGGATAGGGTATTCCCTTATAATAGCCAAAGCATGCTTGATACGTTTAAAACAAATCATTCGATACCATAATAAGTGTATAGTGTCAAAATAACTTCAATCATAAGTATTAATCATAGACGGCATGGGTACCATAAATCATGTCGCCATACTAGGCTCTACAATCAAAACCGCAAAGTCACGTATTTGGAAATTGGATTTCCATCTATGAACCGAGGCCAGCGATCGTCCTCTACCGATTCGAGACAATCTAGCCTACCATATATTAGGAACAGCCGCAACTTCCCCTTGGACCGTCAGGGCCGGTCCACCAATGTGGATTAAAATGCCTGAAGACTACGTTTCCCCGCCCTATGGGGCGCAAATGAGCCAACGAATGACTCCATTGGACCCGGATCGTCCGATCAAACCGAGGCACCTCGCAACAGCAACAACCACATAAGTCAAACTCGTCAGGGCGTGTAAAACCACTGACGCCACTTCTAGCTAGAAAGAAACGCATGCCCTCCCTGAAGTCCTCTCCCGTTTCTGGTTCACAATCGGGGTGTGAGGCTCGCGAATTCACGTTACACAAAGCTATGCCACACAGGTTGTGCTTTGATCATCACCATAAGACTTTTCTTTTCAGCAGAAACCTTGATCATTTGCCACTTAGGCATGCCACATAGGCAATTCACTCCATGCGTTTGATATTCATCAATATATAACCCCTGAGCTCGTACGTCTCAGAGAAGGGCGTTAAGCAAGAGAATAAATTCTCCGCCGCCAAACAGATATATATTTAATAGAAATCAATCACACAGACTAAAATCCAATGTCAGACACACAGTCCATTTACAAGTTCGTTCTGGGTCTGAACGAAACCGGAGGCACCTAGTACCCCGCATATCCATCGATCTCCAAGTACGTCTGGATGACCACTAACTGATTCCTTCCTCTTGGGCGTACGGCCCAATCAAGATCATCAGCAATCACCCAAATGATGTTGAAGACCTCCGGTCTTCGACCACCGTCTTCATCCTCGACACCACGTCGAATCAGTTATTCAGAATGGGATAAACCCGGTCATTATGAATAACTCGCATATATAGTAAACACGTGTTACACAAAAACAACATACGCCTCATTCCAATTCAGAATATTCTTCTATTCAAATATTCTTATTCTTTGGGAAAGGTTCCCGTTAATTTTATCAAAGATAAATTCTTTAAATTTATTCTTTAATCTTCTTTGAATATCAATTCAAACTAGTCGGGATTAGCGAACCACGCCGAAGTAATCATTTATTTTATTTCCCAATCCCCACCTATTCATCCCATGAAGTAAAATTGGTCATACTTCATATCTAACACCACGGAGTTATTGGTAAATTCAATTACCATATCACGTTCAAATCTAATTAAAGATTTAACTATCGCCTGGAGTAAAACTGGCGATACTCCATTCTCGATCTTTTCAATATAATTAAAGATTCATTAAAACTCCACTTAGTTTTAATCTTTAACTGGGTCAAAGAATCAGTGTCATTTAAAACACGATTCACGATAAACCCGAAATCACATTCCATTAATTATCGGGTTAAAGAACAAGTGTTATTTAAAACACTGTTCACGATAAACCCAAAAATCAATACCAATTCAATTCCAATTAAATATTAATTAATTGGTACACTCCATTCAATCTAAATAAAAAGATTTAATCTTTTCCCCACTGGGCTTAAGAATAGTGTTAATAAAGACACCATTCACGACAAACCCAAATCACATTTGATATTAAATACAAGGCTCCGAATAGAAAATATATCGGCTTATATTCAATATCAAATTCTACGACCAACAAATATCGTATTGGAAATAACGATATATATATATATATATATATATATATATATATCTTTCAAATTTCCCTAACAATATCTGTTTAATCACGAAATACAACATCGAAATATTCCAAAGACAATTTCGATTCAAATCCATTTCCACTTTATATATTGGAAATTCTGGTTATTTTCAACACCATTTCAAATCCACTTTATTTATTTTAGAAATAAATAGAATTATAATTCTAGTTCAAAACTAGTTCATTTTGATAAAAATCTATTTTTATCTTTTCAAATATGGAGTTTTTCATCCCAATTCTTCACAAATCATCTCTTATGATTTTACACAAATTATCGCTATTTTTAATAATTTTATCAAGGCCCGTACAGTCGATTTCCATCAACGGCCATCGAACTGCACTTACAACGACCTTTTTCAAATTTGATTTGGACATAATTCCAAATCCAACCGTTAGATTTCTATTTTCTAATATTCGTTAGAAAGCTCTTTTCGACACGAACCCAACGGTTCCGGTTTTAGGAGAATCCGACGGTCGGATCTCCCGCAATTTCCATTCGAAGTCAATGGTCGAAATTCGCGAACTGCAGCGGCGCGGCGCGTTCTATTCGGCCATTATATTATATATATATATATATATATTATAATATATACTTCGTCGATTTCCTTTTAAAACGTATTCTATAAATCGTTTTCAAAACGATTTCAACTTCCTTTCAAATTCAAATCAAAATTGAATCTTTCCTTATAGATTCGTTTTAATTCCATTTCAAATCGATTTTAATTCAATTTCAATTTAATTCGAATTTCAATTCATTTATATTTAATTCGAATTTCAATTCTACTAAATTTAATTCGAATTTCAATTCATTTCAGTTTAATTTGAATTCAATTCTATTCAATTTCAATTTGAATTCAATTCTATTCAATTTCAATTTGAATTCAATTCTTTTCAATTTAATTCGAATTTTGATTATTTTCAATATAATTCAAATTTCGAAATCACTTTCAACATAATTCAAATTTCGAAAACACTTTCAACATATATTGAAAATTGAATAAAATCGATATAAATATCGTTCACGTCAAAATGGCGTCAATCTAATCCACACGGCTTCATATATTTCTATTTTCAAATATTCTATTTCAGATATTTCTTTTTCAAATATTTCTATTCAAATATTTCTTTTCAAAACTGGAATGAGGCTCAATCAATTACCATATAATGTTAATTATACGGATTTTCTACAACACATGTGTAAAATAACAACAATAAATAATCAACCGTCATCCAGAGTGCGTTCTACACTGTATAAGCATCAAATATAAATATTTAACGCTCATAACAGTCTGTCAATCAATCGATCGACATACAACTAATTATTGGGATTAGTGTATGTCATATATCATCCCAATACCCGTGTGGGGTTTCAAACAATCAAACACAAATTTTATTTGTGCAGGTGGGCGATGTGTAAAATTTATCGTCCCAATCAATATCAATCAAATCAGTGTATATAAACAAATCTCCGATTTGTTTATAAATATTTATTTTAAATACACGTTAAAAATTCTATTTTCAACAATAAAATATTTTTAACCATATAAATATTTTATTTCTTTTCACATCACATCACACAATCGACTACACATCAAAATCAAACAAACAAGCATACAAGCCGTCCATTGTCTATGGACGACGGGTGTCGGGTGCTACTAAACACTGTCTGCATCCTAGTATGTATTTTTAGCTAGAAAATTAAATTAAAAGTGAGAAGTTCTCACAGAGGGTTCCACTCCGCCATTCTTTGCTTTTGAACTGCTGAACATCTGGATTCCTTTTTGAAATTCCTATGCAGTTCCTTTCACGCTGTTCAAATAAAAATTATATTTTTATTGCTTCCTTCAATAAATAAAAATCGTATATTTTTATTTCTACTTCGTATACTTTTTTACAACGCTTATTTGTATATAAGAATTGTATTTTTATTACGTTATTCAACATAAAAATCATATTTTTATTCCTTACGATAATCTAATCTTTTCTAAATCGAAAATATGATCTTTTCAATGTTAAAAATCTAATCTTTATCACAAAAAAATCGGTTTTTAACATAAAGAAAAAATCAGTTTTTATATAAAGGAAAAATCAATTTTTATATAAAGGAAAAATCAAAACTTTCTTTATATATAAATAACAAAACTTTCTTTGTATAAAAATAAATAAAAAAATAAACATAAACACTTACATTTGCTAGGAAAAAAAGGGAGGAGGGTTCATGGCTGACCATCGCGGCGGAGGAGGCTCACTGGACATGCCCGCTGGCGCAGCAGCTCGACGGGGGGGGGGGGGGGGGGGGGGGGGGTTGCTGTCGTGCTCAGCGGTGCTGGCCGGCTCAGTCGAACTCCGGCAGTGGAAAGGCCAAGGTGGTGTGGCGCGGTCTGATTTAGGGTTATGGGTATAGGGGCTTCGCATTTCGAGGAGGAGAGAGTCGCAGAGGGGAGGGGAAGAGGAGGTAGGGGCGTCGTTCGGAGGTCAAGGGGAAGGGGCGGCTATCATCCCCATCGACGGCGGCGCGAGGGGAAGAGGAGGCGAGGTCCAGATCGCGATTTTTTTTCCTTTCTTTTATTTTTCTGAAATGAACGAGAGGGGGGGGGGTAAAGATAAAGAGGGGTTGACTTTAATTTTTTAATTATATTTTTAATTTATTTATCCTCCAAAAAGTTATCGTTCCATTCGAACTCCAATCAAGACCCACCGACTGTCGTCCATAGCTAATTACCCCCATTCCGAACACAATGGGATATGTATCGCAGACTGATTCGACTGTTTCTGTAATAACCCGAAAAATACGAGCCAATTTAAAAAATATAAATTGGTGGTTTCAAAGGAATTTGAACAATTGAAATAGAATATTTCAATAAAATAGTGAATTAGAAATAGTGAGTCAGTTTGAAAATTTGAATTCAACTTTGACTGACTGTGCAGGGTGGAAAATATAACGTATTTTAGTGAAACCAAAAATATTTAAATCTGTTAGTCAATACCTTTCTAACGAATCTGAAAAATCGAAGTTTCATAACGGGAATCAAAAGTTATGGCCGAATGAATTTTCAGATAGGTCGCTATATATAATATATAGCCCTGGAAAATTGATATTTTGCATACGACCTCGGAATTCGATGAAACCACTTTTGTTGGGTCCGGGATGTCAAACTATTGCTAGGTTTCAAATTTCATAATTTTTGAAGCTAGTATGTGAGCGTGGCAAAAGAAAATGCGTTCGGTCAATTTCTGTTAAATTGGATCGACCAGAAAATGGCCATTTTTCAAACGACCTCAGAATTCGACGAAACTAGTTTTGTTGGGACCGTAGCATCAAAACATAGCTAGATTTATTTTTCTGGAATTTTTCGAATCAGTTTGTTGCCCTGGCAAATTGAAATGTACGTTCAAAGTTAAAAATTAAATGTTTTATACTTTAATTTGAAAAATAACTGACTGTAACAGTCGAATTGGCCTACGAAACATATCCCATTGTGTTCGGGATGGGGGTATTTAGCAAGGGCCGACAGTCGTTGGGTTGGAAAGGGAGTTCGTTTGAGAAAACACTATTTAAAAATTTAATAAAACCATCGACCAATCATATTTCTCCATTCATAAATAAAAAACATCAGAAACCCCCCCCCCCCCCCCCCCCGAACCCGACATCGACGACGGAAAAGCTCCCCCCTTCCCTGGCGATTTTTGATCGCCACAGCCCGAATCAGCCCCTCCCCCAGTTCAACTTTTTGTAGTTCTCCTTCCCCTCTTCAAATCCATATAAGGAGCTCCCCCTATCGTTGCTTCTACGTCGAGATATCCCCCTCCAAAGTTCCGACCTTTAAACCGCCGCCGCCGCCGATCCTGACCACCGAACGCCACCAAACCGCCGCGCGCCTGTAGCCCTCTCGAAGCTCTTCCACGTCCAACTCGCCGATCATCCCCTTGTGCCCCGGTTCTCGCGAAAACCGCAAACCTAGTTTTGAACCTTCGTGAAAGGTGAGTTCTTTTTTATGTTTGCACTTTGAAAAATTATATCTTTTTGGTGTGTTGACGAAATTCGATGAAAGAAACATCGGGACCGCAAGGAAGCTCTCTACCCAATAGAAGAAGCCGCGGATTTTTCTGAGTCATCTACGATTTTTAGCGAAGCAACAAACCAATGTGAGAAATCTAAATTAAATAAATTTGAATGGAAAATGTCGTGTATAAATTATATTAGCGAAATATAAATTACACACGTGTTGTATACCTCATGTACATGCGTGGTGTAAGCTATATAAGCGAAGTATGAATTATACATGCATAGAATAATTGATATATGTGTTGAAATGCAAGTGAAATATAGCAAATATATATATATACTCCCCTCGTCCACAAACCATGGACGATATTTATTACGGTGAATTGGTGTGAAATATTGGATGAAAAATACGAATGGTTGAATAATTGTTTGTGGTTGATATTGTTTGGTTGTGGTTGAAAAATACCCATTGGTGATTGAAATGAATTGGAAATATTTGTGGAAATAAAAATAAACATGCCGCCTGCATGCGAATTAGATGCATGAATCCCCATTTTCAAAAACCGCGAGGTTTTAAGGTAGAGCGAGGAGCCGTACTAGGGACGGCGCCGTTTTTAACTACCCTGTCGTTATGCTGCCGAAATTTTGAATAATCTTTGTGTGTTAGAATTATTTTCATATGTTGAAATTACTTTCATGCGTTGAAATTAAAGCCATATGTTGAAACTATATCCATGTGTGGAAATGTTTGTGTGTTGAAAAGTGATGTGTGAAAATCAAATTCATTTGTGAATGAATGAAGTGTCTAAACAATAAAATTCACATTTTTATAATAAATATGAAGTTTGAAAAATATTCGCCTTATATATAAATAGTTTCAACAATAAAAATTCTATCTTTCTTTTATGAACAACATAAATAAAATACCCATGTGTGGAAACGCTCACGTGTTGAGAAGTGTGTGTGTAGTGGAAAAGTTCATGTGTTGAATAAAAAGATCGAACAATAAAAATTACATTTTTATTGAAACTATGAAGTGTTGAAAACATCCATTTGTCGAATAAATATTTTAAATGGTAACAATATCATTTTTATCATATATGTGATATGCTAGAGATATGCGGACGTTGAAATAAATATTTGTGAAGAAATATTATTTTTAACATGCATAGGAACTAAATAAAATAGTCATGTGTTGAAATCTATTTTAATTCGCTAAAATTATCATCTTTGAAATGTGAAGTGTTAAAAATAGCCATTTGTTCAAATAAATGTGCATGAGTTGAAATACACATTAATTAGCTAATGATATGATTTTAGCCTATGCATGCAACATTAAAATGAATGGTGTTTTTGAACCAAAGTAAATCGAATATGAAGTTGAATGGAAAATGATAAGTGATATAAATTGTATATATGTACATGCATATTTATTGAACAGGTTATAGCAAAGGGGCTAGAGAAGAGGAATAAAATTTTGTGCCCGACAAATAGGTAACATTTACTGTTTTGTTTGGGTGATGATTTTATAAGCCTGTTGGCTAGCCGCTTGGCTTTTTCTTTTTCTTTTTGACATGAGACGCCCGTGTGGCAATTTGGGAATTTTCCCAGCCCCTCCCGTACAAAGGAGGTTATGGCGAAATTTTCCGAAATTTAAAGGCGTTAGTGAAATAATTGAAGTGAAAACGATATAGGAATTTTTGAATGAACTATATTTATATAAATATATAAATATAAATAAAATTAAAACGAAACGTGGCCGTGCAGTTCGTGTTTTGAAACCGTGATTTCAAATGACTAGTGCGGGAAATCCGACCATTGGATTTTCCCGAAACCACAACCGTTGGGTTCGCCTTGGAAATGTCTTTCCAACGGCACCAACTTTGTGAAGATCCGACGGTTGGATTGTCTGGAATGTTTAATTCAAATCTGAAGAAAAACAGCGCCAGAAATGATTATATTTATATATATATATAAATATAATTAAATTAAATCGAATAACGACGCTGCAGTTCGTAAATTGAAATCGTAACTTCAAATGGCTAGTGTGGAAGATCCGACCGTCGGATTTTCCCAAAACTGAAACCGTTAGATTCGTTTTGAAATGACCTTCCTAATGATATAAAATTTGTGAAGATCCAACGGTTAGATTTTCAGATATATGTAAAACAAAATTAGTGAAAAGCAACGCCAGTGCATCGATACGACCTGAAGCGTCGTTTAATTAAATTTGGCTGTTTTAAATAAAATAAAAATGGCGATATATCGTTATAAAATACTATAGACGATATAGAGTAGAAATAAACCAATTTTGTTGTGTTTGCTTGATATGTGATGGTTGAATGTATTTGACATGAAAATTATAACTAAATAACTGAAATGTGAATGTTGAATAGTCCAACCATGTGAATAATTGATTTGAAAATCTAAATATACGTGGATTATTTGAAAAGGCCGAGTTCATCTCATTTCAAATAATCGATCGACGTGGAGAAGTCGAAGAGTCGAAGACGGTTGAAGACCGACGATCCTCACATTGGATGGATGGGCGCTACTGATGCTCGTGATTGGAGTAGCTACCATGAAGGAACTGAAGTAGTAGCCATCCAAACATACTGTTGATTGTACGGATATGCGAGGAATTGGTGCCTCCAGTTTCGTTCAGACCCAGAACGGACTTGTAAATGGACTGTGTGTCTGACATTGTATTTTGTTCTGTGCTGATTGATCTCTGTTAAATATATATCTGTTTGGCGGCGGAGAATTTATTCTCTTGCTTAACGCCCTTCTCTGAGACGTACGAGCTCAGAGGTTATATATTGATAGAAATCAGTCGCATGGAGTGGATTGCCTGTGTGGCACGCCTAAGTGGCATATGATCAAGGCTTCTGTTGCAAAGCAAAGTCTTGTGGTTGATGATCAAAGCATGGTCTGTGTGACGTAGCTGTGTGTACAACGTGAATTCGCGAGCCTCACACCTCGGTATGAGTCAAAAAGGGAGACGGACCGCTGGGAGTGCACGATGTTTCTTTCTAGCTATGGTGGTGTCAGTGACCTACCAGCCCTGACATTAAATATACTTTTCACCTGTGTGGTTGTTGGAATGCGAGGCGCCACGATTATAGGTCTGTAAGGACCGGGAAACATGTGTTCAGGAATTGCCAATCCTCAAAAGTAAGAGAGGACCGGCCCAGCCGATTCCAAGGATCATAGTGGGGTCCTGGGACATTTGCTAGAGTGTCTCGAACGGAGAGGAGCTTGCCCCTTGCCTCGACTCATGAAGGAATCTAATTTCCAATACGAAAGATGTGGACGTGATTGTATTACTAGTATGGCGACGTAGTAGATGGTAGCTATGCTGCCTAGGATTGATATTTATGATTGAAATCGCTTTTGAAACATATATGCACTAGTAATAATATCAAACACTTTTGTTTTATTCGTATGAAGCATTTTTGGCCATTATAAGGTAAAAACTCTATCCTCCGGCTTGCGTTGCATTGTGTGATGGGACCTGAGTCTTATAATGGCTTCATTTTATAAAAAGCATTGCGATGATTTAACCATTTATTTTATTTCATGCACTAGCACTCATTGGAGTAAACCCGTTCCGCGAAAGTGGCGTGGTCCTTTGATTTGCCTTATTATTGTTGTAAATAAGTTAAGTAGATTTCTCATACCAGTCCCATGACTGACTCGTAGTTTGTTTCACCTTGCAAACTCGGGTGCCCTCATTTTCACACGAGCAGCCTAGTTACAGGTTTTTGACGCACCTTTTGGCTCATGGTGAGGCTTGACTACACCATGCTGACTTGGATTTTCTCCGCCATTATTGTATCTATATTATGATTCCGCCATTGGCGATGTAGACTGATATTTATTTTGTGTACTCTTTATGTATGATTCCGCTTCAGGCGATGGTGACTGACTATGTATCATTATGCACTAAGTTGTGTCATGTACTGTGCTTCTCTGATGTGATGATATCTATATGATTCCGCTGTCATATGTGTGTAAATTATTCTATTTTCTGTTTATGCTATTATCTGTGATCTGCTAATGATGATTAATGTGTTATATTCCAATGATTATCCTTAACACCGTGTCACGGGGTTTTGGGATCGTCACAGTTTCGACCAGTTTTCGTCAAAATCAACATATAACTCTATATATTGAATTTGAACGCGTATTTCAATTTACTGGGGTCACATACTAACTCGAAAAATTACAGAAAAATATTTCCTAGCTTCGTATTGGCGATACGGTCCTAACACAACTAATTTCATCAAATTCAAAGTCCGTTTGAAAAATGGCCATTTTCCAGTCGATTAAAATCAACTAAAACTGGTCAAACACGTTTTCCTTTGCCACGCTCACATATTGATTCGAAAAATTATGAAAATTGGAATCTAGCTATAAATTGACATCTCAGATCCAACAAAAGTGGTTTCGTCGAAATCCGAGGTCGTTTGCAAAATTTCCATTTTTAAGGGCTAGAATTCTATAGCGACTATTCTGAATTTTCATCTGGACATAACTTTTGATTCCCGCTATGAAATTTCGATTTTTCGGATTCGTTGGAAAGATATTCTCAATTAGATTCAAATATTTTTGGTTTCATTAAAATCCGATTTATTTTGCACCCGGTACATTCATTTGAATTTTGAAGTCGAATTATCGAACTACCGCGCCATTTTCAATCCCTTATATATATATATATAAATAAATATTTATATTCTAACGACGATCTATATAAATATATACGTTTGAATTCTATTCAAAATAAATTTCTCGTCGATATTATTTAAAATAATCCACTTTAAATATTCCAAATTCAATAAAATTGCCAAAATAAAAATTTTAAATTGGCTCGGATTTCTGGGTTATTACAATCTCCCCCACTTAAAACTTTTCGTCCCCGAAAAGGAACGAAGCCGAAAGTTGTTTAA
Organism: Allium sativum; assembly: GCA_030737875.1. Lineage (NCBI taxonomy): Eukaryota > Viridiplantae > Streptophyta > Magnoliopsida > Asparagales > Amaryllidaceae > Allium > Allium sativum. The sequence continues at coordinate 969,272,673 of CM060915.1, read as the reverse complement.
CTAATCAACTCAACTTCCAGTATTTTCTTTACGGCTTAAGTTCTTCAACTTTTCAGTTTCTAAGAACTTTTCAAATTTTTCAAAAATTTGGCTAACACCCTAAATTTTTGAAAATTTCCGCCATAACCTCCCCTGCACCGGGGACTTCGGGATATTTCATATAGCCTCCCATGGCCTTCTTCAATCCAAAAGAAAAAGAAAAAGCCAAGCGGCTCACAAAATCATCATCACCCAAACAAAACAGTAAATTATGGTAAACATGTACCTATTTGTCGGGAAAACAATTTTATTCCTCTGCTCTAGCCTCTTTGCTATGACCTGTTCAATGTAAGTACATGTATATGCCAGCAAATGCGACTAATTTTCAATACACTCACTATTTGGTTCAATTAGGCTAAATGGTTCAAAATTTCAAACAAATACACAAACAACACAATCAGCAATCAATTAGTTGATTAGCTTTTCAAATTCATAACTTTGATAATATAGTCAAAAATCAGATTTTTGATGCCAAATCACAACAATAGGCTCTATCTAATTTTGGTTCTCACACTAGTCAATAGGAAATATATAGAAAGCCCACTTTCGTCACTCGAACATAAATACTGGTAATGTGATCACAATTATCAGTATCATCCCCGGGCGACTAGAGTGTGATTCTATATCTATCTAGTATATTAAAACTTCGAACACACGCGGATCAGACGTATATGCAAAATCTATATATACTGGACTGTCCAAACCAATATAAATAAATATTCAAATACGAATAATTGAATTAAATTTTCAAAACAAAATTTGTTTTCACTTTTATTTTTCAAAACACTACTCTTCACACTCGTTCTAGGATACTATTGATCCTATCTCTAACGAGTCATTCTCGTTGGATATTACTAATCCAATCTATGATGAATTCTTTCGTATGGTTCTAATGTGCCTTGTTCTCTGAGCTTTGTAAACCAAAGCTCTGATACCAAAATGAAACGACCCGAACATCCCCGGTAAGGAAAGGCCGGATTGAATTGAGAACAAACCACATCATAACACAAACAGAAGAACATTTCATTGTTTATTACAACAATTCCATCAGAATACAAGAATATACAGAGTATGAATAAATGTTACACAGAAAATAATAGAGATTTAAATTACATTTAAATACATTGCAGCGGAAAATAATACAAAACACAACTAGAAGGAGATATACGGATACAAAGCTTTCCGGATATCGTTCCAGCTGTAAACCAGGATCCTGTGAATATAAATCTACAAAACCAAAACTACTAGCTGCCCGTGTCAAAATAAGGGCACCCAGAGTTTAGGTTAAAACAATAAACTCCAAGTCAGTCATGGGACTGGTGTGAGAACTAAAACAGTTATTAATCTTTAATTTAAAGTTAGGTAAATCAAGGGACCATGCCGTATAACACGGAACGGGTTTCCTCCCAAGAACACCAGTGCATAAAACAATAGCGCAATGCTAAATAAAGAAAAATGAAGCTATTATAAGACCCAGGTCCCATCACACAATGCAACACAAACCAGAGGATAGGGTTTTCCCTTATAATAGCCAAAGCATGCTTGATACGTTTAAAACAAATCATTCGATACCATAATAAGTGTATAGTGTCAAAACAACTTCAATCATAAGTATCAATCATAGACGGCATGGGTACCATATATCATATCGCCATACTAGGCTCTACAATCAAAACCGCAAAGTCACGTATTTGGAAATTGGATTTCCATCTATGAACCGAGGCCAGGGATCGTCCTCTACCGATTCGAGACAATCTAGCCTACCATGTCTCAGGAACAGCCGCAACTACCCCTTGGATCGTCAGGGCCGTCCCACCGATGTGGATTAAAATGCCTGAACACTACGTTTCCCCGCCCTATGGGGCGCAAATGAGCCAACGAATGACTCCATCAGACCCGGATCGTACGATCAAACCGAGGCGCCTCGCAACAGCAACAACCACATAAGTCAAACTCGTCAGGGCGTGTAAAACCACTGACGCCACTTCTAGCTAGAAAGAAACGCATGCCCTCTCTGAAGTCCTCTCCCGTTTCTGGTTCACAACCGGGGTGTGAGACTCGCGAATTCACGTTACAAAAAGCTATGTCACACAGGCTGTGCTTTGATTATCACCACAAGACTTTGCTTTTCAACAGAAGCCTTGATCATTTGCCACTTAGGCATGCCACACAGGCAATTCACTCCATGCGTTTGATATTCATCAATATATAACCCCTGAGCTCGTACGTCTCAGAGAAGGGCATTAAGCAAGAGAATAAATTCTCCGCCGCCAAACAGATATATATTTAATAGAAATCAATCACACAGACTAAAATCCAATGTCAGACACACAGTCCATTTACAAGTTCGTTCTGGGTCTGAACGAAACCGAAGGCACCTAGTACCCCGCATATCCATTGATCTCCAAGTACGTCTAGACGACCACTAACTGATTCCCTCCTCTTGGGTGTACGGCCCAATCAAGATCATCAGCAATCACCCAAACGATGTTGAAGACCTCCGGTCTTCGACCACCGTCTTCATCCTCGACACAGCGTCGAATCAGTTATTCGGTATGGGATAAACCCGGTCTTTCTGAATAACTCGCATATATAATAAACACGTGTTATACAAACACAACATACGCCTCATTCCAATTCAGAATATTCTTTTATTCAAATATTCTTATTCTTTGGGAAAGGTTCCCATTAATTTTATCAAAGATAAATTCATTAAATTTATTCTTTAATCTTCTTTGAATATCAATACAAACTAGTCGGGATTAGCGAACCACACCGAAGTAATCATTTATTTTATTTCCCAATCCCCACCTATTCATCCCATGAAGTAAAATTGGTCATACTTCATCTCTAACACCACAGTGTTATCAGTAAATTCAATTACCATATCACGTTCAAATCTAATTAAAGTTTTAACTATCGCCTGGAGTAAAACTGGCGATACTCCATTCTCGATCTTTTCAATATAATTAAAGATTCATTAAAACTCCACTTAGTTTTAATCTTTAACTGGGTCAAAGAATCAGTGTCATTTAAAACACGGTTCACGATAAACCCAAAACCACATTCCATTAATTATTGGGTTAAAGAACAAGTGTTATTTAAAACACTGTTCACGATAAACCCAAAAATCAATACCAATTCAATTCCAATTAAATATTATTTAATTGGTACACTCCATTCAATCTAAATAAAAAGATTTAATCTTTTCCCCACTGGGCTTAAGAATAGTGTTAATAAAGACACCATTCACGACAAACCCAAATCACATTTGATATTAAATACAAGGCTCTGAATAGAAAATATATCAGCTTATATTCAATATCAAATTCTACGACCAACAAATATCGTATTGGAAATAATGATATATATATATATATATATATATATATATATATATCTTTCAGATTTCCCTAACAATATCTGTATAATCACGAAATCCAACATCGAAATATTCCAAAGACAATTTTGATTCAAATCCATTTACACTTTATATATTGGAAATTCTGGTTATTTTCAACACCATTTCAAATCCACTTTATTTATTTTAGAAATAAATAGAATTATAATTCTAGTTCAAAACTAGTTCATTTCGATAAAAATCTATTTTTATCTTTTCAAATATGGGGTTTTTCATCCCAATTCTTCACAAATCATTTCTAATGATTTTACACAAATTATCACTATTTTTAATAATTTTATCAAGGCCCGTACAGTCGATTTCCATCGACGGCCATCGAACTGCACTTACAACGACCTTTTTCAAATTTGATTTGGACATAATTCCAAATCCAACCGTTAGATTTCTAATTTCTAATATTCGTTAGAAAGCTCTTTTCGACACGAACCCAACGGTTCCTATTTTAGGAGAATCCGACGGTTGGATCTCCCGCAATGTCCATTCGAAGTCAATGGTCGAAATTCGCGAACTACCGCGGCGCGACGCGTTCTATTCGGCCATTATATTATATATATATTATATATAATATATACTTCATCGATTTCCTTTGAAAACGTATTCTATAAATCGTTTTCAAAACGATTTCAACTTCCTTTCAAATTCAAATCAAAATTGAATCTTTCCTTATAGATTCGTTTTAATTCCATTTCAAATCGATTTCAATTCAATTTCAATTTAATTCGAATTTCAATTCATTTTAATTTAATTCGAATTTCAATTCTACTCAATTTAATTCGAATTTCAATTCATTTCAATTTAATTCGAATTCAATTCTATTCAATTTCAATTTGAATTCAATTCTATTCAATTTGAATTTGAATTCAATTCTTTTCAATTTAATTCGAATTTCGATTATTTTCAATATAATTCAAATTTCGAAATCACTTTCAACATAATTCAAATTTCGAAAACACTTTCAACATACATTGAAAATTGAATAAAACCGATATAAATATCGTTCACGTCAAAATGGCGTCAATCTAATCCACACGGCTTCATATATTTCTATTTTCAAATATTCTATTTCAAATATTTCTTTTTCGAATATTTCTATTCAAATATTTCATTTCAAAACTGGAATGAGGCCCAATCAATTACCATATAATGTTAATTATACGGATTTTCTACAACATATGTATAAAATAACATCAATAAGTAATCAACCATCATCCAGAGTGCGTTCTACACTGTATAGGCATCAAATATAAATATTTAACGCTCATAACAGTCTGTCAATCAATCGATCGACATACAACTAGTTATTGGGATTAGTGTATGTCATATATCATCCCAATACCCGTGTGGGGTTTCAAACAATCAAACAAGGATTTTATTTGTGCAGGTGGGCGATGTGTAAAATATATCGTCCCAATCAATATCAATCAAATCAGTGTATATAAACAAATCTCCGATTTGTTTATAAATATTTATTTTAAATACACGTTAAAAATTCTATTTTCAACTATAAAATATTTTTAACTATATAAATATTTTATTTCTTTTCACATCACATCACATCACACAATCGACTACACATCAAAATCAAACAAACAAGCATACAAGTCGTCCATGGTCTGTGGACGACGGGTGTCGGGTGCTACTAAACACCGTCTGCATCCTAGTATATATTTTTAACTAGAAAATTAAATTAAAAGTGAGAAGTTCTCACAGAGGGTTCCACACCGCCGTGCTTTGCTTTTGAACTGCTAAACATCTGGATTCCTTTTTGAAATTCCTATGCAGTTCCTTTCACGCTGTTCAAATAAAAATTATATTTTTATTGCTTCCTTCAATAAATAAAAATCATATATTTTTTTTCTACTTCGTATACTTTTACAACGCTTATTTCTGTATAATAATTATATTTTTATTACGTTATTCAAAATAAAAATCATATTTTTATTCCTTACAAAAATCTAATCTTTTCTAAATCGAAAATACGATCTTTTCAATGTTAAAAATCTAATCTTTATCACACAAAAAATCGGTTTTTAACATAAAGAAAAAATCGGTTTTTATATAAAGGAAAAATCAATTTTTATATAAAGGAAAAATCAAAACTTTCTTTATATATAAATAACAAAACTTTCTTTGTATAAAAAAAATAAATAAATAAACATAAACACTTACATTTGCTGGGAAAAAAAGGGATGAGGGTTCATGGCTGACCATCGCGGTGGAGGAGGCTCACTGGACATGCTCGCTGGCGTAGCAGCTTGACGGGGGGAGGGGGGGGGACTGTCGCGCTCAGCGTTGGTGGCCGGCTCAGTCGAACTCCGGCAGTGGAAAGGGCAGGGTCGTGGGGCGCGGTCTGATTTAGGGTTATGGGTATAGGGGATTCGCATTTCGAGGAGGAGAGAGAGTCGTAGAGGGGAGGGGAAGAGGAGGTAGGGGCGTCGGTCGGAGGTCAAGGGGAAGGGGCGGCTGCCATCCCCATCGACGACGGCGCGAGGGGAAGAGGAGGCGAGGTCTAGATCGCGAAATTATTTTTTCCTTTCTTTTGTTTTTCTGAAATGAACGAGAGGGGGGGGGTAAAGATAAAGAGGGGTTGACTTTAATTTTTTAATTATTTTTTTAATTTATTTATCCTCCAAAAAGTTATCGTTCCATTCGAACTCCAATCAAGACCCACCGACTGTCGTCCATGGCTAATTACCCCCATTCCGAACACAATGGGATATGTATCGCAGGTTGATTCGACTATTTCGACCAGTTTTTGTCAAAATCAACATATAACTCTATATATTGAATTTGAACGCGTATTTCAATTTACTGGGGTCACATACTAACTCGAAAAATTACAAAAAAATATTTTCTAGCTTCGTATTGGAGAAATGGTCCTAACACAACTAATTTCGTCAAATTCTGAGTCCGTTTGAAAAATGGCCATTTTCCAGTCGATTAAAATCAACTAAAACTGGTCAAACGCGTTTTCCTTTGCCACACTCACATATTGGTTCATTGTAACAACCCGAAAATCTGGGCCAGTTTAAAATTTTTATTTTGGCAATTTTAGCGAATTTTGATTATATAAAATAGAATTATTTTAAATAATACCGACGAGAAATTTATTTTGAATAGAATTCAAACGAATATATTTATATAGTTCGTCGTTAGAATATAAATAATTATTTTAAATTATAAAAGGAATTGAAAATGGCACGGTAGTTCGATAATTCGATTTCAAACTTCAATTGAATGTACCGAGTGCAAAACAATCCGGATTTTAGCGAAACCAAAAATAATAGGATCTAATTGATAATATCTTTCCAACGAATCCGACAAATCAAAATTTCATAGTGGGAATCAAAAGATATGTCCAGTTGAAAATTCTGAATAGTCGCTATGGAATTCAGGCCCTTAAAAATTGAAATTTTGCAAACGACCTCGGATTTCGACGAAACCACTTTTGTTGGATCCGTGATGTAAAGTTGTTGCTAGTTTTCAAATTTCATAATTTTTCGATTCAATATGTGAGCGTGGCAAAGGAAAACGTGTTTGACCAGTTTTAGTTGATTTTAATCGACTGGAAAATGGCCATTTTTCAAACGGTCTCAGAATTCGACGAAACTAGTTTTATTAGGACCGTATCGTCAATACGAAGCTAGAAAATATTTTTCTGCGATTTATAGAGTCAGTATGTGACCCCAGTAAATTGAAATGCGCGTTTAAATTCAATATATAGAGTTATATGTTGATTTTAACGGAAACGGATCGAAACGGTCGAATCAGCTTATGATACATATCCCATTGTGTTCGGAATGGGGGTAATTAGCTATGGACGACAGGCGGTGGGTCTCGTTTAGAAGTCGAAGGTAAAAGTTGCTTTTTGGGTTAATTAAATATTAAATGAATAGAATATAAAAATACCTTTTCCCGCTTTAACCCCCTCGTTTCCCTCTCTCCTCCCATTTCGTTCTGAAAGAATAAAAAAAAACAAATCTAAGCGCGCGCCTCCCAGCCAATGGCAACGCAGTCGAGACCCCCCCCCAGTCGATGCCCCTCCACCGCTTCCCCCTCCCTTCGCTCCTCCCAACGACGCAGCCATCCGAGCCACCGCGACCTCTGGCCGCGTCCTCTGGCCGACGCTCGCCTCCTCGAACCCGCGCACGAACCCCCATGCCCTCGCGAGGCCCTAGCCTCTCTGAAACCTCGACGCCGACCCTCCACCTCCCCCTTGACCTCCGACGCTCGCATGAAGACGCCCCCTCGACGCAAGATCCAATCTCACCAATAAAGGTGAGTTTTTCTTCTTATTGTATTTTTAAATCTGATTTTTTTAGGATAAATACATAGTTTTTGAAATCAGTTTTTATTTTATATAATACATTGCTTTGAAATACAGTTTTCCTATGATGTGTAGAAAGTAAAAATTCGGTTTTTATATATTGAATAGCATAGTAAAAATTCTATTTTTATATATTGGATAGCAAAGTAAAAATTCGATTTTTATATATTGGATAGCATAGTAAAAATTCGATTTTTATATATTGAATAGCAAAGTAAAAACTCGATTTTTATATATTGAATAACATAGTAAAAATTCGATTTTTATATATTGAATAGCAAAGTAAAAATTCGGTTTTTATATAATGAATAGCATAGTGAAAATTCGGTTTTTATATATTGAATAGCATAGTGAAAATTCGGTTTTTATATATTGAATAGCATAGTAAAAATTCGATTTTTATATATTGAATAGCATAGTAAAAATTCGATTTTTATATATTGAATAGCGAAGTAAAAATGTGATTTTTACATATGTAGAGAATACGGGCAGAGAAAGTGACAAGAGGCAAGAACGGCGAAGATTTCTATAAATGAAGTGTCGTGAAGTTGGATAGCTATTGGTGAGAACTTCTCACTCAAAAATCTCTTTCTAGTTATATGTATATACTAGGATGCAGACGGTGTTTAGTAGCACTCGACACCCGTCATCCACAGACCATGGATGGCTTGTTTGTTAAATTGTTTGGTTGTGTAGTTGGTTAGATTATTTGGTTTGAATTGAATTGTTTGGTGAAATGAAATTGATTTGATTGATGTGTGAATGGCGTGGGCCTTCACTAGACCGGGGATAAGGCTAGGCCTTGTCCCGTTTCTAGTATCGTGTCGTTATGCCGCCGAAATTTTCTAGAAATAAGTTAGAAAAATAAAGACAACATTTTATTTAATAAATGAACCGAATAGAATATTCATAGGTTGAATAAAATAGTTTGATCGTTAAAAATATAATTTTAACGTGAATGTGAATAAATAAATATTCATTTACAAACCGGACGGTTTGTTTATGTACACCTATTTGAAGGACATTGATTGGGACGATAAATTTTACACATCGCCCAACTGCACAAATAAAAATCTGTGTTGGATTGCTTGAAACCCCACACGGGTATTGGGATGATATTTGACGTACACTAATCCCGATTGTTTAGCTATATGTCGATCGATTGATTGACAGGCTGTTATAAGCGTTGAATATTTATATTTGATGCTTATACAGTGTAGAATGCACTTTGGATGATGGTTGATTATTCATCGTTGTTATTGCATACATGTGTTGTAGAAAATCCATATAATTAACATTATATGGTAATTGATTGGGCCTCATTCCAGTTTTGAAAAAAAGAAATATTTGAAATAAAATATTTGAAAATAGGAATATATGAAGCCGTATTGATTAGATTGACGCCATTTTGACGTGAACGATATTTATATCGATTTTATTCATTTTATAATGAATATCGAAAGTGATTTCAAAATCCGATATTTTGAAAAGAAATTGAATATAAATAAATTCGAATTGAAATTGAATATAAACGAATTCGAATTGAAATTGAATATAAACGAATTCGAATTGAAATTGAATATAAACGAATTCGAATTGAAATTGAATATGAATGAATTATAATTGAAATGGAATAGAAATGAATTCGAATTGAAATTGAATTGAATTGAAAACGAACTGAAATTGAATTAGAAATCAATTTGAATTGAAATCAATTTGAAATGAATTTAAAATGAATTTAAATTGGAATATTCAATTTTGATTTGAAATTGAATATGAAGTGGAAACCGTTTTGAAAATGAATTTAAAACGATTTATAAAGCATGTTTTGAACTGAAATCGACGAAGTATATATTATATATATATATATATAATATAATGGCCTGAATAGAACGCGCCGCGCCGCGGCAGTTCGCGAATTTCAACCATTGATTTCGAACGGATATTACGGGAGATCAGACCGTCGGATTCTCCTAAAACTGGAACCGTTGGGTTCGTATCGAAAAGAGCTTTCTAACGAATATTAGAAATTTGAAATCTAATGGTTGGATTTGGAATTATATCCAAATCAAATTTATAAAAGGTCGCTATAAGTGCAGTTCGATAACCGTTGATGGAAATCGACTGTACGGGCCTTGATAAAATTATTAAAAATAGTAATAATTTGTGTAAAATCATAAGAAATGATTTAGAAAGAATTGGGATGAAACACTCCATATTTGAAAAGATAAAAATAGTTTTTTATCGAAATGAACTAGTTTTGAACTAGAATTATAATTCTATTTATTTTTAAATAAATAAATTGAATTTGAAATGGTTTTGAAAATAACCAGAATTTCCAATGATTGCATTGGAATGGATTTGAATCGAAATTGTCTTCGGAATATTTCGATGTTGGATTTCGTGATTATACAGATGTTGTTATGGAAATTTGAAAGATATAGATATATATATCGTTATTTCCAATAAGATATCTGTTGGTCGTAGAATCTGATATTGAATATAAGCCGATATATTTTCTATTCAGAGCCTTGTATTTAATATCAAATGTGATTTGGGTTTGTCGTGAATGGTGTCTTGACTAACACTGTTCTTGAACCCAGTAGAGAAAAGATTAAATCTTTTTATTTAGATTTAATGAAGTGTACCAATTAAATAATATTTAATTGGAATTGAATTGATATTGATTTTTGGGTTTATCGTGGACAATGTTTTAAATAACACTCGTTCTTTAACCCAATAATTAATGGAATGTGGTTTTGGGTTTATCGTGAACCGTGTTTTAAATGACACTGTTTCTTTAACCCAGTTAACGATTAAAACTAAGTGGAGTTTTAATGAATCCTTAATTAGATTGAAATGATTGAGGATGGAGTATCACCAGTTTTGCTCCAGGCGTTAGTTAAATCTTTAATTAGATTTGAACGTGAAATGGTAATTGAATTTACCGATAACACCGTAGTGTTAGATATGAAGTATTACCAGTTTTACTTCATGGGATAAATGGGTTGGGATTAGGAAATTAAAACAAATGATTACTTCGGTAAAGTTTGTTAATCCCGACTAGTTTGAATTGATATTCAAAAATAGATTAAAGAATAAATTTGAAAGATTTATCTTTTATAAAATTAATGGGAACCTTTCCCTATGAATGTGAAATTTAGAAACTAACTGTCGGTTAGCTAAGCAGAATGGTTTTCTGATATTGATCTGATGTTGGTTTCGGCCTTCGGGGTTAATATTTGGGAAATTATTCTCTTGATTAATTTACGGTTAGTGACTGATGAATTGGAATGAGGCGTATGTTGTGTTTGTGTAACACTTATTTAAAATATACGCAAGTTATTCGGAACGACCGGGTTTATCCCATTCTGAATAACTGATACGGCGATAAGTCGAAGATGAAGACGGTGGTTGAAGACCAGAAGTCTTCACATCGTTTGGGTGATCACTGATGATCTTGATTGGGCTGTACACCCAAGATGAGGGAATCAATCGGTGGTCGTCCAGATGTGCTTGGAGATCGATGGATATGCAAGGAAAGTGCTTCCGGTTTCGTTCAGACCCAGAATGGACTTGTAAATGGACTGTGTGTCTGACATTGGATTACATTCTGTGTGACTGATATCGGTTGCATAGAGTGGTTTGCCTGTGTGGCATGCTAAGATGCAAATGATTAAGGCTTCTGTTGAAAAGCAAAGTCTTGTGGTTGATGATCAAAGCACCGCCTGTGTGGCATAGATTTGTGTAACGTGAATTCGCGAGCCTCACACCCCGGTTGTGGACCAAAAACGGGAGAGGACCTCAGGGAGGGCATGCGATTCCTTCTAGCTAGGGTGGTGTCAGTGACCTACCAGTCCTGACATTTATATACTTTTCACCTTTGTGGTTGTTGCTGTTGCGAGGCGCCTCGGTTTGATTGGACGATCCGGGTCCGATGGAGTCATTCGTTGGCTCATTGACACCCCATAGGGTGGGGAGACGTAGTGTTCAGGCATAATAATCCACATCAGTGGACCGACCCTGACGATCCAAGGGGCAGTTGCGACTGCTCCTGAGACACGGGCTAGAGCGTCTCGAATCGGTTGAGGACTATCTTTTGCCTCGGTTCATAGATGGAAACCCAATGTCTAAATATGTGACTTTGCGATTTTGATTGTATAACCTATATATGGTGACATAGTGGTATGGGGCATTCAAGCCGCCTATGATTGATACTTATGATTTGAAGTTGTTTTATACACTATACACTTATAATAGTATCAAATGATTTCTTTTAAACGTATCAAGCATTCTTGGCTATTATAAGGTAAAAACCCTATCCCCCGGCTTGCGTTGCATTGTGTGATAGGACCTGGGTCTTATAATAGCTTCATTTTTCTTTATTTAGCATCGCGCTGTTGTTTTATGCACTGGTATTCTTGGGAGGAAACCCGTTCCGTGTTATACGGTGTGGTCCCTTGATTTACCTAATGATTTAAAATAAAGATTAATAACTGTTTTAGTTCTCACACCAGTCCCATGACTGACCTGGAGTTTATTGTTTTGACCTAAACTCTGGGTGACCCTTTTTTTTGACACGGGCAGCTAGTAGTTTTGGTTTTGCAGATTTATATTCACAGGATCCTGGTTTACAGCTGGAACGATATCCGGAAAGCTTTGTATCCGTATATCTCTTCTAGTTGTGTATTGTATTATTTTCCGCTGCGATGTATTTAAATGTAATTTAAATCTCTGATATTTCTATGTAATATTTATTCATTTATACTCTGTATATTCTTGTAATCTGATGCATTGTTGTAATATACATTGAAATGTTCTCCCGTCTACGTTCTGATTTGTCGTGTTCTCAATTCTATCCGCTCTTTCCCTTCTCTTCGGAGATCGGGGAAGTTCGGGTCGTTTCATCGTGGTATCAGAGCTTTGGTTTACAAAGCTCAGAGAACAAGGCACATTAGAACCATACGAAAGAATTCATCGGATATTGGATTAGTAATATCCAATGAGAATGACGCGTTAGAGATAGGATCAGTAGTATCCTAGAACGAGTGTGAAGAGTATATTTTTAAAGTGAAAACAATTTTTGTTTTGAAAATTTAAATCGTTGTATACGTATTTGAATATTTATTTTATATTGATTAGGACAGTCCAGTATATAAAAATTTTGCATATACGCTTTGCAAACGTGTATTTGAAGTTTTAATATACTGGATAGATATAGAATTACACTCTAATCGCCCGGGGGTGATGCTGATGATTGATATATCATCATCAGAATTTATATTCGAGTGACGAACGTGTAATATCTATATATTTCCTATTGACTGGTGTGAGAACCAAAAATTAGATAGGGCCTATTTTTGTGATTTGGCATCAAAAACATGATTTTTATATATGTATCAAAATTATGAATTTGAAACTCTAATTCACTAATTGATTGATGTTTGTGTTGTTTGTTTATTTGTTTGCTAATTTTTAGCCATTTAGCCTAATTGAATCACATATTGAATTATATTGAAAATTGGTCGCATTTGCTTGCATATACATGTGCTTACATTGAACAGGTCATAGCAAGGAGGCTAGAGCAGAGAATAAAATTTGTTTGCCCGACAAATAGGTACATGTTTATCATAATTTACTGTTTTGTTTGGGTGATGATGATTTTATGAGCCTATTGGCTAGCCGCTTGGCTTTTTCTTTTTCTTTTTGAGATCAGAAGGCCTGTATGGCAATTTCGGGATTTTCCCGTGGCTCCCGGTGCAGGGGAGGTTATGGCGAAAATTAAGGGTGTTAGCCAAATTTTTGAAATTTTTGAAAAGTTCTTAGAAACTGAAAAGTTGAAGAACTTAAGCCGTAATAAAAATAATGGAAGTTGAGTTGAATTGTTAAACAACTTTCGGCTTTGTTCCTTTTCGGGGACGAAAAGTTTTAAGTAGGGGAGATTGTAACAACCCGAAAATCTGGGCCAGTTTAAAATTTTTATTTTGGCAATTTTAGCGAATTTTGATTATTTAAAATATAATTATTTTAAATAATAGCGACGAGAAATTTATTTTGAATAGAATTCAAATGAATATATTTATATAGTTCGTCGTTAGAATATAAATAATTATTTTAAATTATAAAAGGAATTGAAAATGGCGCGGTAGTTCGATAATTCGATTTCAAACTTCAATTGAATGTACCGGGTGCAAAACAATCCGGATTTTAGCGAAACCAAAAATAATAGGATCTAATAGATAATATCTTTCCAACGAATCCGACAAATCAAAATTTCATAGCGGGATTCAAAAGATATGTCCAGTTGTAAATTCTGAATAGTCGCTATGGAATTCAGGCCCTTAAAAATAGAAATTTTGCAAACGACCTCGGATTTCGACAAACCCACTTTTGTTGGATCTGTGATGTAAAGTTATTGCTAGGTTTCAAATTTCATAATTTTTCGATTCAATATGTGAGCGTGGCAAAGGAAAACGTGTTTGACCAGTTTCAGTTGATTTTAATCGACTGGAAAATGGCCATTTTTCAAACGGTCTCAGAATTCGACGAAACTAGTTTTATAAGGACCGTATCGTCAATACGATGCTAGAAAATATTTTTCTGTAATTTATAGAGTTAATATGTGACCCCAGTAAATTGAAATGCGCGTTCAAATTCAATATATAGAGTTATATGTTGATTTTAACGGAAACGGATCGAAACGGTCGAATCAGCTTATGATACATATCCCATTGTGTTCGGAATGGGGGTAATTAGCTATGGACGACAGGCGGTGGGTCTCGTTTAGAAGTCGAAGGTAAAAGTTGCTTTTTGGCTTAATTAAATATTAAATAAATAGAATATAAAAATACCTTTTCCCTCTTTAACCCCCTCGTTTCCCTCTCTCTTCCCATTTCGTTCTGAAAGAATAATAAATAAAAAACCTAATCTAAGCGCGCGCCTCCCAGCCAATGGCGACGCCGTCGAGACCCCCCCAGTCGATGCCCCTCCACCGCTTCCCCCTCCCTTCGCTCCTCCCAACGACGCAGCCATCCAAGCCACCGCGAACTCTGGCCGCGTCATCTGGCTGACGCTCGCCTCCTCGAACCGGCGCACGAACCCCCATGCCCTCGCGAGACCCTAGCCTCCCTGAAACCTCGACGCCGACCCTCCACCTCCCCCTTGACCTCCGGCGCTCGCATGAAGACGCCCCCTCGACGCAAGATCCAATCTCACCAATAAAGGTGAGTTTTTCTTCTTATTGTATTTTTAAATCTGATTTTTTAGGATAAATACATAGTTTTTGAAATCAGTTTTTATTTTATATAATACATTGCTTTGAAATACAGTTTTCCTATGATGTGTAGAAAGTAAAAATTCGGTTTTTATATATTGAATAACACAGTAAAAATTCGATTTTTATATATTGGATAGCAAAGTAAAAATTCGATTTTTATATATTGGATAGCATAGTAAAAATTCGATTTTTATATATTGAATAGCAAAGTAAAAATTCGATTTTTATATATTGAATAGCATAGTAAAAATTCGATTTTTATATATTGAATAGCAAAGTAAAAATTCGGTTTTTATATATTGAATAGCAAAGTAAAAATTCGGTTGTTATATATTGAATAGCATAGTGAAAATTCGGTTTTTATATATTGAATAGCATAGTGAAAATTCGGTTTTTATATATTGAATAGCATAGTATAAATTTGATTTTTATATATTGAATAGCATAGTAAAAATTCGATTTTTATATATTGAATAGCATAGTAAAAATTCGATTTTTATATATTGAATAGCGAAGTAAAAATGTGATTTTTACATATGTAGAGAATACGGGCAGAGAAAGTGACAAGAGGCAAGAACGGCGAAGATTTCTATAAATGAAGTGTCGTGAAGTTGGATAGCTATTGGTGAGAACTTCTCACTCAAAATTCTCTTTCTAGTTATATATATATACTAGGATGCAGACGGTGTTTAGTAGCACCCGACACCCGTCATCCACAGACCATGGATGGCTTGTTTGTTAAATTGTTTGGTTGTGTAGTTGGTTAGATTATTTGGTTTGAATTGAATTGTTTGGTGAAATGAAATTGATTTGATTGATGTGTGAATGGCGTGGGCCTTCACTAGACCGGGGATAAGGCTAGGCCTTGTCCCGTTTCTAGTATCATGCCGTTATGCCGCCGAAATTTTCTAGAAATAAGTTAGAAAAATAAAGACAACATTTTATTTAATAAATGAACCGAATAGAATATTCATAGGTTGAATAAAATAGTTTGATCATTAAAAATATAATTTTAACGTGAATGTGAATAAATAATTATTCATTTACAAACCGGACGGTTTGTTTATGTACACCTATTTGAAGGACATTGATTGGGACGACAAATTTTACACATCGCCCAACTGCACAAATAAAAATCTGTGTTGGATTGCTTGAAACCCCACACGGGTATTGGGATGATATTTGACGTACACTAATCCCGATTGTTTAGCTATATGTCGATCGATTGATTGACAGGCTGTTATAAGCGTTGGATATTCATATTTGATGCTTATACAGTGTAGAATGCACTTTGGATGATGGTTGATTATTCATCGTTGTTATTGCATACATGTGTTGTAGAAAATCCATATAATTAACATTATATGGTAATTGATTGGGCCTCATTCTAGTTTTGAAAAAAAGAAATATTTGAAATAGGATATTTGAAAATAGGAATATATGAAGCCGTATTGATTAGATTGATGCCATTTTGACGTGAACGATATTTTTATCGATTTTATTCATTTTATAATGAATATCGAAAGTGATTTCAAAATCCGATATTTTGAAAAGAAATTGAATATAAATAAATTCGAATTGAAATTGAATATAAACGAATTCCAATTGAAATTGAATATAAACGAATTCGAATTGAAATTGAATATAAACGAATTCGAATTGAAATTGAATATGAATGAATTCGAATTGAAATGGAATAGAAATGAATTCGAATTGAAATTGAATTGAATTGAAAATGAACTGAAATTGAATTAGAAATCAATTTGAATTGAAATCAATTTGAAATGAATTTAAAATGAATTTAAATTGGAATATTCAATTTTGATTTGAAATTGAATATGAAGTGGAAACCGTTTTGAAAATGAATTTAAAACGATTTATAAAGCACGTTTTGAATTGAAATCGACGAAGTATATATTATATATATTATATATAATATAATGGCTTGAATAGAACGCGCCGCGCCGCGGCAGTTCGCGAATTTCGACCATTGACTTCGAACGGATATTACGGGAGATCCGACCGTCGGATTCTCCTAAAATCAGAACCGTTGGGTTCGTATCGAAAAGAGCTTTCTAACGAATATTAGAAATTTGAAATCTAACAGTTGGATTTGGAATTATGTCCAAATCAAATTTAGAAAAGGTCGCTATAAGTGCAGTTCGATAACCGTTGATGGAAATTGACTGTACGGACCTTGATAAAATTATTAAAAATAGTAATAATTTGTGTAAAATCATAAGAAATGATTTAGAAAGAATTGGGATGAAAAACTCCATATTTGAAAAGATAAAAATAGATTTTTATCGAAATGAACTAGTTTTGAACTAGAATTATAATTCTATTTATTTTTAAATAAATAAATTGAATTTGAAATGGTTTTGAAAATAACCAGAATTTCCAATGATTGCATTGGAATGGATTTGAATCGAAATTGTCTTCGGAATATTTCGATGTTGGATTTCGTGATTATACAGATGTTGTTATGAAAATTTGAAAGATATAGATATATATATCGTTATTTCCAATACGATATATGTTGGTCGTAGAATTTGATATTGAATATAAGCCGATATATTTTCTATTCAGAGCCTTGTATTTAATATCAAATGTGATTTGGGTTTGTCGTGAATGGTGTCTTGACTAACACTGTTCTTGAACCCAGTTGAGAAAAGATTAAATCTTTTTATTTAGATTTAATGAAGTGTACCAATTAAATAATATTTAATTGGAATTGAATTGATATTGATTTTTGGGTTTATCGTGGACAGTGTTTTAAATAACACTCGTTCTTTAACCCAATAATTAATGGAATGTGGTTTTGGGTTTATCGTGAACCGTGTTTTAAATGACACTGTTTCTTTAACCCAGTTAACGATTAAAACTAAGTGGAGTTTTAATGAATCCTTAATTAGAATGAAATGATCGAGGATGAAGTATCACCAGTTTTGCTCCAGGCGTTAGTTAAATCTTTAATTAGATTTGAACATAAAATGGTAATTGAATTTACCGATAACACCGTAGTGTTAGATATGAAGTATTACCAGTTTTACTTCATGGGATAAATAGGTTGGGATTAGGATATTAAAACAAATGATTACTTCGGTAAAGTTCGTTAATCCCGACTAGTTTGAATTGATATTCAAAAATAGATTAAAGAATAAATTTGAAAGATTTATCTTTGATAAAATTAATGGGAACCTTTCCCTATGAATGTGAAATTTAGAAACTAACTGTCGGTTAGCTAAGCAGAATGGTTTTCTGATATTGATCTGATGTTGGTTTCGGCCTTCGGGGTTAATATTTGGGAAATTATTCTCTTGATTAATTTACGGTTAGTGACTGATGAATTGGAATGAGGCGTATGTTATGTTTGTGTAACACTTATTTAAAATATACGCGAGTTATTCGGAACGACCGGGTTCATCCCATTCTGAATAATTGATATGACGATAAGTCGAAGATGAAGACGGTGGTTGAAGACCAGAAGTCTTCACATCGTTTGGGTGATCACTAATGATCTTGATTGGGCTGTACACCCAAGATGAGGGAATCAATCGGTGGTCGTCCAGATGTGCTTGGAGATCGATGGATATGCGAGGAAAGTGCCTCCGGTTTCGTTCAGACCCAGAACGGACTTGTAAATGGACTGTGTGTCTGACATTGGATTTCATTCTGTGTGACTGATATCGGTTGCATAGAGTGGTTTGCCTGTGTGGCATGCTAAGATGCAAATGATCAAGGCTTCTGTTGAAAAGCAAAGTCTTGTGGTTGATGATCAAAGCACCTCCTGTGTGGCATAGCTTTGTGTAACGTGAATTCGCGAGCCTCACACCCCGGTTGTGGACCAAAAACGGGAGAGGACCTCAGGGAGGGCATGCGTTTCCTTCTAGCTAGGGTGGTGTCAGTGACCTACCAGCCCTGACATTTATATACTTTTCACCTTTGTGGTTGTTGCTGTTGCGAGGCGCCTCGGTTTGATCGGACGATCCGGGTCTGATGGAGTCATTCGTTGGCTCATTGACACCCCATACGGTGGGGAGACGTAGTGTTCAGGCATAATAATCCACATCGGTGGACCGGCCCTGATGATCCAAGGGGTAGTTGCGGCTGCTCCTGAGATACGGGCTAGAGCGTCTCGAATCGGTTGAGGACTATCTTTTGCCTCGGTTCATAGATGGAAACCCAATTTCCAAATACGTGACTTTGCGATTTTGATTGTATAACCTATATATGGTGACATAGTGGTATGGGGCATTCATGCCGCCTATGATTGATACTTATGATTTGAAGTTGTTTTATACACTATACACTTATAATAGTATCAAATGATTTCTTTTAAACGTATCAAGCATTCTTGGCTATTATAAGGTAAAAACCCTATCCCCCGGCTTGCGTTGCATTGTGTGATAGGACCTGGGTCTTATAATAGCTTCATTTTTCTTTATTTAGCATCGCGCTGTTGTTTTATGCACTGGTATTCTTGGGAGGAAACCCGTTCCGTGTTATACGGCGTGGTCCCTTGATTTACCTAATGATTTAAAATAAAGATTAATAATTGTTTTAGTTCTCACACCAGTCCCATGACTGATCTGGAGTTTATTGTTTTGACATAAACTCTGGATGCCCCTTTTTTTTGACACGGGCAGCTAGTAGTTTTAGTTTTGCAGATTTATATTCACAGGATCCTAGTTTACAGCTGGAACGATATCCGGAAAGCTTTGTATCCGTATATCTCTTCTAGTTGTGTATTGTATTATTTTCCGCTGCGATGTATTTAAATGTAATTTAAATCTCTGATATTTCTGTGTAATATTTATTCATTTATACTCTGTATATTCTTGTAATCTGATGCATTGTTGTAATATACATTGAAATGTTCTCCCGTCTGCGTTCTGATTTGTCGTGTTCTCAATTCTATCCGCTCTTTCCCTTCTCTTCGGAGATCGGGGAAGTTCGGGTCGTTTCATTCAAAAAATTATGAAAATTGGAATCTAGCAATAACTTGACATCACGGATCCAACAAAAGTGGTTTCATCGAAATCCGAGGTCGTTTGCAAAATTTCCATTTTTAAGGGCCAGAATTCCATAGCGACTATTTTGAATTTTCATCTGGACATAACTTTTGATTCCCACTATGAAATTTCGATTTTTCGGATTCGTTAGAAAGATATTGTCAATTAGATTCAAATATTTTTGGTTTCACTAAAATCCGATTTATTTTACACCCGGTAGATTCATTTGAATTTTGAAGTCGAATTATCGAACTACCGCGCCATTTTCAATCCCTTATATATATATAAAAATAAATATTTATATTCTAACGACGATCTATATAAATATATACGTTTGAATTCTATTCAAAATAAATTTCTCATCGATATTATTTAAAATAATCCATTTTAAATATTCCAAATTCAATAAAATTGCCAAAATAAAAAATTTTAATTGGCTCGGATTTCCGGGTTATTACATGTAAATAAGAAATGACGTCTTTATTTTCTAGTTTCTATTTACGTTAAATCTAAATAAGAAATGTCATCTTAATTTGTCTTTTTATTTACATAAAAAAAATGCAAATAAAGGTGTTCACATAATTTGTTCTTTTTATTTACATATTCCTATAATCATAGTTTTATTACACTGAAACATGTAGTTCTTTATTCCATCTTTACTTATATCGGAAAATGTAATTTTTCCTTTCATTCTTAAATTTCATAGAAAATGTAATTTTATAATCTATTCTATTATTCATTGATGATCACTTTTAATGTTCCTTAACAATAAAAAGGTAAATTTCAAAATAAATCATTTTATTCATCGATGATCATTTTTAATGTTTGTTAACATAAATAAAAAAAATCAAATGTACAAACATTTTTCATAGCAATGTTTTTTTATATATACAATTTCATATCTAACGCTACAATATCAACCAATTTCACATCACCATACAATCAACATTTCCAAACATCACAACAGATCTGATAATATTAACGTATCTACATGGATTCAAATCAACGAAAAATACTTAAATTTTAATTAATTAAAAAAATAGAAATCTCACATTGGGTTGAATATGAGTGATTCAGATCTGGAATTTCCTGAAATTTCAACATGCTCGGTTTCAACTCTGGTCTGTTCCATCGTCTGGATCTCATTTTTCTGATTCCAACGCAACTGATTTCGTCAAATTTGGCCCTCGTATGACAAAGATGTGATTTTCATTTACATTGGATAATTTATTAAATAATTAATTAAATTAACCATGGTTTAATTAACCTTAATCCACTTTTATTATCCTTCTTCTTCGTTGAACCTTTCTGTAGCGAGAAACCCATGTATCGATTTGAATCCATCACCGTCACAGCCAAACCGAGGCACCAGACACCAATCCGCCGCCACCACGACGAAGACCGGAGCGTCGCCTTCTACCACCAAGCACTACGTCGAACTCGGTGGCACCCCCTGCCGGAAAAAGCCATTCAACCGCCGCGTGTTTCACCCACCCATCCGAGCTTACCCTCAACAAACTTTCATCAACTCCGTATGAAATCAAACATCTAAGAAGGCTCTTCGATTTCCATGCTTAAAGTTCGAATAATTTTATTTGGATTTAGAGATTATAAGGATTCAAATCCGGATGAAATTGGCCATTGGAACCTGTATATGGCGGTTGTGTATACGATAGGGAATAGGGTTAGCGTATAGAATACCGTATTTATAGTGTATTTTATTTTATTTATTTACTTTTAATTCGTAAATTACCTGTTTACTATCCTGAATTCCAAATCGAACTCAACGAATGTCGCCCCCAGATAAATACCCCCATCCCGGACACATTGGAATATGTTTCGTAACCCAATTCGGCTGTTACGATATGTTTTTCTTTAAATTAAATTATAAATCATTTAATTAATTATTTCAGTCTTACATTTAAATTCACCGGGGCCACATAAGAAATGTAAAAATTACAGAAAAATTATTTCTAGTTATGTTTTGACAATACGGTCCTAACAAAACTAATTTTGTCGAATTCTGAGACCGTTTGAAAAATAGCATTTTTCAAGTCGATTAAATTTGACTGAAACTGACAAAACACATTTTTCTTTGCCACGCTCACATATTAATTCGAAAAATTATGAAAATTGAAACCTAGCAATAATTTGACATTCCGGTTCCAACAAAAGTGGTTTCATTGAAAACCGAGGTCGTTTGCAAAATGGCTATTTTTAAGGCCAATATATTATATTAAAATATATATAAATTCTACAGCGACTTTTCTAATTTTTAAACTGGACATAACTTATTATTTATAAAGTGAAATTTCGATATTATAGATTCGTTAGAAAGATATGATTAAACAGATTTAAAGATTTCTTGTTTTACTGAAATCCGATTTATTTTGAATCCTCTACATTCAGTTAAAGTTTGAAATCGAATTTTCGAACTACCGCGCCATTTCAACTCCTTTTATAATTAAATTAAATTTATTCATTTTAATATAAATTTTAAATCATTATTATTTAAAATAAACTATTTTAAATATTAAAAATCCATTAAAATTTATAAAATAAAAATTTTAAATTGGCCCCAAATTCTGAGTCGTTACAATCGCCCCCACTTAAAAATCTTTTCGTCCTCGAAAAGGAACGTAGCTAAAAGTTGATTAATTAATTAACTTAAATATATATATATATATATATTATTCTTATTTTTTTAGCTTATTGGTTTCAATAATTTCATTAGTTAAATTAATTATCATTTCCACACTTTTATTAGTTAAACTAAAAATCAAACATCACAACTAGCAATTAATTAGGTGATTAACTTTTCAAATATATACATCTTTTATATATAGCCAAAAATCATATTTTTAGTGCAATTCACAGCAATTGTGTACTAACTAAGTTTTGACTCTCATACCAGTCAATGGAAATATATAGAAATCCCACTTTCGAAACTCGAACATAAACTCTGATGACGCTAGCAATCATCAGAACCATCTCCGGGCGACTAGAGTGTGATTCTATATCTATCCAGTATATTAAAACTTCGAATATCCGTTAATTACTCGTATATTCGAGATCTTTATATACTCGATTGTCCACATTAAAATATAATATACTCAAATACGTATTTTAGATAAAATTTTCAAAACTAAATTGGTTTTCATTTTTATTTTAAAGAAAATAATACTCTTCACACTCGTTCAAGGATACTACTGATCCCATCTCTAACGAGTTATTCTCATTGGATATTACTAATCCAATCTCTGATGAATTCCTTCGTTCGATTCTAATGTGTCTTGTTCTCGAGCTCTGTAAACCAAAGCTCTGATACCAAATGAAACGACCCAAACAACCCAGTCAAGTAAAGCCTGGATTGCTTTGAGAACAACACACATTAGAACACAAACTAAAGAACATTTTATCGCTGATTACAACAATTACATCAGAGTACAAGAATGTAACAGAGTACGAATACTTATTATACAATAGAAATACAATGATATCAGAGATTTTAAATTACATTTAAATAGCAGTGGGAAAAATAATACAAATATACAACTGAGAGGAATATACGGATACAGAGCTTTCCGAATACCGCTTCAGCTGTAAACCAAGATCCTGTAAATATATCTGCAAAAAGCTACTCGACTGCCCGTGTGGAAAATATGGGCACCCGAGTTTGCCAGTGAAACAAACGACAGGTCAGTCATGGGACTGGTATGAGAAATCTAACTTAACTTATCTAATTAATATGGCTAATCACAGGACCACGCCGATAACGCGGAACGGGTTTACTCCATTGGATTGCCAGTGCATAAATTAAAGTAAATCGTTAAACAACGCAATGCTTTTTTTTTGTAATAACCCGGAAGTCTGCGCCAGTTTAAAATTTTTATTTTGGCAATTTTAGCGAATTTTGATTATTTAAAATGAATTATTTTAAATAATATCGACGAGAAGTTTATTTTGAATATAATTCGAACGTATATATTCATTTGAATCGACGATAGAATATAAATATTTATTTATATTTATAAAAGGAATTGAAAAGGGCGTGGTAGTTCGATAATTCGATTTCAAACTTCAAATGGATGTACAGGATTCAAAATAAACCGGATTTTAGTGAAACCAAAAATATTTGAATCTAATTGATAATATCTTTCCAACGAATCCGAAAAATCGAAATTTCATAGAGGGAATCAAAAGATAGGTCCAATTGAAAATTCTGAATAGTCGCTATGGAATTCGGGCCCTTAAAATGGGAATTTTGCAAACGACCTCGGATTTCGACGAAACCACTTTTGTTGGATCCGGGATGTAAAGTTATTGCTAGGTTTCAAATTTCATAATTTTTCGAATCAATATGTGAGCATGGCAAAGGAAAACGCGTTTGACCAGTTTTAGTTGATTTTAATCGACTGGAAAATGGCCATTTTTCAAAAGGCCTCGGAATTCGACGAAACTAGTTTTGTTAGGGCCGTATCGTTGATACGAAGCTAGAAAATATTTTTTTGGAATTTTTCGAGTTCGTATGTGACCCCGGTAAATTGAAATGCGCGTTCAAATTCAATATATAGAGTTATATGTTGATTTTGATGGAAACTAGACGTAACGATCGAATTGGCCTATGTGACATATCCCATTGTGTTCGGAATGGGGGTATTTTGCTAGGGACGACAGTCGGTGGGTGCGATTTCGAGTTAGAAATAAAAAGTTGCTTTTTCGATTTAGGAATTAAATAAATATATAAAATATTATAAAGTCAACCCATATTCTCCTTTACCCCCCCCCCCCCCCCCCCGTTGGTCAGTTTCAGATCCAAAAGAAAGGAAAAAAACCCGCCAGAGCTCGAAGCCGCCCCATCGTCGACGCCAAGTCGCCGCCCCTCCGACAAACTACCTCGCTGCCTCCTTCTCCCCCCTTCCTTTCGAACTCGCGCGACCCCCAATCTCCATCAAACCACGCGCAAGCCCTCCCTCCAACCAGAAGAACGCCGCCGCTCCGTTCCTCCACCCCTCCAGCCTGCAGCCGCCCCCTTCAGCTTCCTGCCGCCATCACTGCGAGCCGCGCACCAAGCCCCCACCGTGAAGCAAACCCTCAGCCCTCCATCTCAAAACGAGCAGCCCCCTTTGTGAGTTTTTAATATATTTTTCCTTTGATTTCTATTTTCTTTTAACTGAATAAAAATGTGGTTTTTAACTAAAAGGCTTATATTTTTATAAGTAATTTTTTTTTTATATTTTTATATGGCAAAAGCTTATATTTTGTTTAGGAAAAGATCATATTTTTAATATAGAAAAGGTGAAAATTCTAAAATATGAAAAGATATGAATTTTTGTTAGAAGAAGATGTGGATTTTAGCGATGTTAGATATATTAAAAATATAATTTTTATAATATAGAAAAGTTAAAGATGTAATTTTTATATAGGTATGATGATAAAAATTTGATCTTTATATATGTAGCGAAATAAAAATCTGATTTTTATTATATATACGTTGAAATAGAAAAGTGATTTTTATATATTGAATAGCGAAGTAAAAATTCGATTTTTATATACGTAGTGAATACGGATGACGAAGGTGACGAAAGAAGAAACGGCGAAGACTTCTACATTTGAAGAGTCGAGATGTTTGGATTAGCTATCGGTGAGAACTTCTCACCTTTTAATTTAATTTTCAAGTTAAAATATATACTAGGATGCAAACGGTGTTTAGTAACACCCGTCGTCCACAAACCATGGACGGCTTGTATGCTTGTTTGTTTGATTTTGATGTGTAGTTGATTATGTGATGTGATGTGAAATGAAATAAAATATTTATACAGTTAAAAATAGTTTATATAGTTAAAAATATAATTTTGAACATGTATATAAAATGAATAAATATAAACAAATCGGACGATTTGTTTATATACACACATTTGATTGATATTGATTGGGATGATAAATTTTACACATCGCCCAACTGCACAAATAAAATATGTGTTTAATTGTTTGAAACCCCACACAGGTATTGGGATGATATATGACATACACTAATCCCAATAATTAGTTGTATGTCGATCGATTGATTGACAGACTGTTATGAGCGTTAAATATTTATATTTGATGCTTATACAGTGTAGAATGCACTTTGGATGATGGTTGATTATTCATCGTTGTTATTGTATACATGTGTTGTAGAAAATCCATATAATTAACATTATATGGTAATTGATTGGGACTCATTCTAGTTTTAAAATAGAAATATTTGAAAAAGAAATATTTGAAATAAAATACTTGAAAATAGGAATATATGAAGCCGTATTTAGTAGATTGACGCCATTTTGACGTGAACGATATTTATATCGATTTTATTCATTTTATAATGAATATCGAAAGTGATTTCAAAATCTGATTTTTCGAAATGAATCGAAATTTGAATCGAAATTGAATATAAATGAATTCGAATTGAAATTGAATATAAACGAATTTGAATTGAAATTGAATAGAAATGAATTCGAATTGAAATTGAATAGAAATGAATTCGAATTGAAATTGAATATAAACGAAATTGAAATTGAAATTGAATATAAATGAATTCGAATGGAAATTGAATATAAATGAATTCGAATTGAAATTGAATAGAAATGAATTCGAATTGAAATTGAATAGAAATGAATTCGAATTGAAATTGAATATAAATGATTTCGAATGGAAATTGAATATAAATGAATTCGAATTGAAATCGATTTGAAATGAATTTAAAACGAATTTATATTGGAATATTCAATTTTGATTTGAAATTGAATATGAAGTTGAAATCGTTTTGAAAATGAATTTAAAACGATTTATAAAGCACGTTATGAATGGAAATCGACGAAGTATATATTATATATATAATATAATGGCATGAATAGAACACGCCGCGCTGCGATAGTTCGTGAATTTTGACCATTGACTTCAAATGGATATTGCAGGAGATCCAACCGTCGGATTCTCCAAAAACCGGAACCGTTGGGTTCGTATCGAAAAGAGCTTTCTAACGAATATTAGAAATTTGAAATCTAACGGTTGGATTTGGAATTATGTCCAAATCAAATTTGGAAAAGGTCGCTATAAGTGCAGTTCGATGGCCGTTGAAGGAAATCGACTGTACGGGCCTCGATAAAATTATTAAAAATAGTAATAATTTGTGTAAAATCATAAGAAATGATTTGGGAAGAATCGGGATGAAAAACTCCATATTTGAAAAGATAAAAATAGATTTTTATCGAAATGAACTAGTTTTGAAATAAAATTATAATTCTATTTATTTTTAAATAGATAAATTGAATTTGAAAAGGGTTTTAAAAGTAACCAGAATTCCCAATAATTGAATTGAAATGGATTTGAATCGAAATTGTCTTTGGATTATTTCGATGTTGGATTTCGTGATTACACAGATATCGTTATGGAAATTTGAAAGATATATTTATATCGTTATTTCCAACACGATATTTGTTGGTCGTAGAATTTAATATTGAATATAAGCCGATATATTTTCTATTCAGAGCCTTGTATTTAATATCAAATGTGATTTGGGTTTGTCGTGAATGGTGTCTTCATTAACACTGTTCTTAAGCCCAGTTGAGAAAAAAGATTAAATCTTTTTATTTAGATTTAATGAAGTGTACCAATCAAATAATATTTAATTGGAATTGAATTGGTATTGATTTTTGGGTTTATCGTGAACCTAGTTTTAAATGACACTAATTCTTTAACCCAATCACAGATTAAAGCTAAGTGGAGTTTTAATGAATCTGTAATTAGATTGAAATGATCGAGAATGGAGTATCACCAGTTTTGCTCCAGGCGATAGTTAAATCTTTAATTAGATTTGAACGTGAAATGGTAATTAAATTTACCGATAACACCGTGGTGTTAGATATGAAGTATTACCAGTTTTACTTTATGGGATGAATAGGTTGGGATTGGGAAATTAAAATAATTGATTACTTTGGTAAGGTTCGTTAATCCTGACTAGTTTGAATTGATATTCAAAAGAAGATTAAAGAATAAATTTAAAGGAATTTATCTTTGATAAAATTAATGGGAATCTTTCCCTAAGAATGTGAAATTTAGAAACTAACTGTCGGTTAGCTAAGCAGAATGGTTTCCTGGGTATTGATCTGATGTTGGTTACGACCTTCGGGGTTAATATTTGGGGAATTATTCTCTTGTTAATTTACGGTTAGTGACTAATAAATTGGAATGAGGCGTATGTTGTGTTTGTATAACACATGTTTATTATATACGCGAGTTATTCAGAAAGGCCGGGTTTATCCCATTCTGAATAACTGATACGACGATGAGTCGAAGATGAAGACAGTGGTCGAAGACCGGAGGTCTTCACGTCGTTTGGGTGATTACTGATGATCTTGATTAGGATGTACACCCAAGAAGATGGAAACAGTTGGTGATCGTCCAGACGTACTTGGAGATCGATGGATATGCGGGGTATTAGGTGTAACAACCCGAAAATCTGGGCCAGTTTAAAATTTTTATTTTGGCAATTTTAGCGAATTTTGATTATTTAAAATGAATTATTTTAAATAATATCGACGAGAAATTTATTTTGAATATAATTCGAACGTATATATTATACGCGTCGTCGTTAGAATATAAATATTTATATATAATTATAAATAGAATTGAAAATGGCGCGGTAGTTCGATAATTCGATTTCAAACTTCAATTGAATGTACCGGGTGCAAAACAATCCGGATTTTAGTGAAACCAAAAATAATGGGATCTAATTAATAATATCTTTCCAACGAATCGGAATAATCAAGATTTCATAGCGGGAATCAAAAGATATGTCCAGTTGAAAATTCTGAATAGTCGCTATGGAATTCAGGCCCTTAAAAATGGACATTTTGCAAACGACCTCGGATTTCGACGAAACCAGTTTTGTTGGGTCCGGGATGTAAAGTTATTGCTAGGTTTCAAATTTCATAATTTTTCGAATCAAAATGTGAGCGTGGAAAAGGAAAACGCGTTTGACCAGTTTCAGTTGATTTTAATCGACTGGAAATTGGCCATTTTTCCAACGGTCTCAGAATTCGACGAAACTAGTTTTGTTAGGACCGTATCGTCAATACGAAGCTAGAAAATATTTTTATGGAATTTATAGTGTTGTTATGTGACCCCGGTAATTTGAAATGTACGTTTAAAATTCAATATAGTGATTTAAATGTAAATTAAATGGAAACTGATCGAAACGATCAAAGCAGCTAGCGATACATATTCCATTGTGTCTGGGATGGGGGTAGTTAGCTAGGGGCGACACTGGTTCGGTTTGATTTGGAGTTTAAATGAAAATTCCCTTTTTAAAAGAAAAATAGAATTAAATAATAATTAAAATAATTATATTTATATATATACCCCCCCTCGTTTCTTTAAAAATCAGAAAACCTAATTCAAAAAGAAAAAAAACGCGCCGCCTCCAGATCGATGCCGCTCGCCGACGCCTCACTCCCCCCCAACCCCCGACGATGGCGCGACGCCTCCCTGACTCCCCCGTCCCTCTACTTCTTCTCCTTCCCCTGATCCTCGTCTTCAAATCGCCCCCCCCCCCTCAGATGCGAAAAACCACCGCGACCCCCCCCCCCCCTTTGCATCGAAGAACGCGAACGCCGCAAAACCCAGAGCCACCTCCGACCGCCGCCTGCCCCCTGACCCACCTCCGACGCTCCAGCCCCCCCTGTAAGTGACTGTTTTTTTTATTTATTATTATTATTTTGTTTATCTTAAAAACTGAATTTTATTTTAACTTAAAAACTGATTTTATTTTATCTTAAAATCTGAATTTTATTTTACTTAAAATCTGAATTTTGTTTATCTTAAAAACTGAATTTTTAGGAAGTTAAAAACTAATTTTATTTAAAGTAAAACTGAAATTTTATTTAAAGTAAAACTGAAATTTTATTTAAAGTAAAACTGAAATTTTATATAAAGTAAAACTGATTTTTATATAAAGTAAAACTGATTTTTATATAAAGTGAAAACTGATTTTTATATATAGTAAAAATATGATTTTTGTTTTAGAAATATAAAAAAAAAACTGATTTTGTTTTGAAATAAAAAAAAAACTGATTTTGTTTTGAAATAAAAAAAAAACTGATTTTGTTTTGAAATATTAAAAACTGATTTTATAAGAAAATTAAAACTGATATTAACAGGAAAATTAAAAACTGATTTGTTTTAAAGAAATAAAACTGATTTTTGTTTTAGAAATATAAACTGATTTTTAAAGGAAATATATAAACTGATTTTTCTATGCATTTAAAACCTGATTTTGTTTAAGAGAAAAAGTTTTAAACTTTAAATAGAAAAAGGTTTGAAATTTAAAAGGAAAAAGTTTTAAATTAAAAATAGAAGGAGGTTAGAAATTTACAAACTAAAAATTCGATTTTTATATATTGAATAGCGAACTAAAAATTCGATTTTTATATATTGAATAGCGAACTAAAAATTCGATTTTTATATATTGAATAACGAAGTCAAAATTCGATTTTTTACATATGTAGTGGCCGCGGTCAACGAAGGTGACAAAAGGGCGAAACGATGAAGATTTCTATCAATGAAGTGCCGTGGAGCTAGGATAGCTATAATGTGAGAATTTCTCACCTTTCAATTTATTTTTCTAGTTATATATATATACTAGGATGCAGACGGTGCTTATTAGAAGCACCCGACACCCGTCCACATACCATGGACTTGTTCGTTTGGTTGTGTAGTTGGTTAGATTATTGGATTTGGATTTGATTGATTGGTTGAATTGGAAATTGATTAAAATTGATATGTGAATGGCGTGGGCCTTCACTAGACCGGGGATAAGGCTAGGCCTTGTCCCGTTTCTAGTATCGTGCCGTTATGCCGCCGAAATTTTCTAAAATATGTTAGAAAATAAAAATATCATTTTATTGTGTAAATGAATAATAGAAATTCATATGATAGAATAGAATGTTTTATCGTTAAAAAAAAAAAAAAAATTAACGTGAATATGAATATAGTGAAAGTGAATAAAATAAATATTCATTTACAAACCAGACGGTTTGTTTATGTACACTTATTTGAAGGAAATTGATTGGGTCGATAAATTTTACACATCGCCCAACTGTACAAATAAAATATTTGTTTGATTGTTTGAAACCCCACACGGGTGTTGGGATGAAATATGAAGTTCACTCATCCTGATTGATTAAATATGTCGATCGATTGATTGACAGGCTGTTATAAGCGTTAGATATCTATATTTGATGCTTATACAGTATAGTGCACTTTGGTTGATGATTGATTATCTATCGTTGCTTTTATATACATTTGTTGTATGAAAATCCATATAATTAACTTTATATGGTAATTGATTGGGCCTCATTCCAATTTGAAAAATAAAGAATATTATAAAATAAAGTTCATGTGTTGACAGTACTCATATATTGAGATTGGTCATGTGTTGAACGAAATATTTTAATATTAAAATTTACATCTTTATCGATAAAAAAAATAAAAGTTCATGTGTTGACAGTACTCATCTATTGAGATTGGTCATGTGTTGAACGAAATATTTTAATATTAAAATTTACATCTTTATCAATATAAAATAAAGTTCATGTGTTGACAGTTTCATTCATTGAGATTGGTCATGTGTTGAACGAAATATTTTGATAATAACAACGATTTTGAAAAAGAAATATTTGAAATAGAATATTTGAAAATAGAAATTTGTGAAGCGTGTTGGTTAGATTGACGCCATTTTGACGTAAACGATATTTATATCGATTTATTCGATTTCGAATAGAAATGAATTGAAAACGATTTCGAATAGAAATGAATTGAAAACGATTTCGAATAGAAATGAATTTCGAACCGAATTTATAAAGAAGAATTCAATTTTGATTTGAATTGAAAAGAAAGTTGAAATAGCTTTTGAAACGATTTCAAAACTATTTATATAATTCGTTTTAAATAGAAATCGACGAAATATATTATATATATATTATACATATAATATAATGGCCTGAATAGAACGCGCCGCGCCGCGGCAGTTCGTGAATTTCGACCATTTATTTCAAACGGACGTTACGGGAGATCCGACCGTCGGATTCTCCTAAAACCGGAACCGTTGGGTTCGTATCGAAAAGAGCTTTCTAACGAATATTAGAAATTAGAAATCTAACGGTTGGATTTGGAGTTACGTCCAAATCAAATTTGAAAAAGGTCGCTATAGGTGCAGTTCGATGGCCATTGATGGAAATCGACTGTACGGGCCTTGATAAAATTATTAAAAATAGTAATAATTTATGTAAAATCATAAGAAATGATTTGTGAAGATTTGGGATGAAAAACTCCATATTTGAAAAGATAAAAATAGATTTTTATCGAAGTGAACTAGTTTTGAACTAGAATTATAATTCTATTTATTTTTTAATAAATAAATTGAATTTGAAAAGGGTTTTAAAAATAACCAGAATTTCCAATGATTGCATTGGAGTGGATTTGAATCGAAATTGTCTTCGGAATATTTCGATGTTGGAATTCGTGATTATACAGGTGTTGTTATGGAAATTTGAAAGATATATTTATATCGTTATTTCCAATACGACATTTGTTAATCGTAGAATTTGATATTGAATATAGGCCGATATATTTTCTATTCAGAGCCTTGTATTGAATATCGAATGTGATTTGGGTTTGTCGTGAATGGTGTCTTCACTAACACTGTTCTTGAACCCAGTTGAGAAAAGATTAAATCTTTTTATTTAGATTTAATGAAGTGTACCAATTAAATAATATTTAATTGGAATTGAATTGATATTGATTTTTGGGTTTATCGTGAACAGTGTTTTAAATAACACTCGTTCTTTAACCCGATAATTAATGAATGTGACTTTGGGTTTATCGTGAACCGTGTTTTAAATGACACTGATTCTTTAACCCAGTCAAAGATTAAAACTAAGTGGAGTTTTAATGAATCTTTAATTAGATTGAAATGATCGAAAATGGAGTATCACCAGTTTTGCTCCTGGCGATAGTTAAATCTTTAATTAGATTTGAACGTGAAATGGTAATTGAATTTACCGATAACACTGTGGTGTTAGATATGAAGTATTACCAGTTTTACTTCATGGGATGAATAGGTTGGGATTGGGAAATTAAAACAAATGATTACTTCGGTAAGGTTCGCTAATCCCGACTAGTTTGAATTGATATTCAAAAGTTGATTAAAGAATAAATTCAAGGATTTATCTTTGATAAAATTAAAGGGAACCTTTCCCTATGAATGTGAAATTTAGAAACTAACTGTCGGTTAGCTAAGCAGAATGGTTTTCTGGATATTGATCTGATGTTGGTTTCGGCCTTCGGGGTTAATATTTGGGGAATTATTCTCTTGATTAATTTACGGTTAGTGACTAATGAATTGGAATGAGGCGTATGTTGTGTTTGTGTAACACTTATTTAAAATATACGCGAGTTATTCGGGAAGACCGGGTTTATCCCATTCTGAATAACTGATACGACGATAAGTCGAAGATGAAGACGATGGTCGAAGACCGGAGGTCTTCACGTCGTTTGGGTGATAACTGATGATCTTGATTGGGCTGTACACCCAAGAAGATGGAAACAGTTGGTGATCGTCCAGACGTACTTGGAGATCGATGGATATGCGGGGTACTAGGTGCTCCCGGTTTCGTTCAGACCCAGAACGGACTTGTAAATGGACTGTGTGTCTGACATCGGATTTCATTCTGTGTGACTGATATCGGTTGCATAGGATGGTTTGCCTGTGTGGCATGCTAAGATGCAAAAGATCAAGGCTTCTGTTGAAAAGCAAAGTCTTGTGGTGATGATCAAAGCACGGCCTTTGTGGCGTAGCTTTGTGTAACGTTTACCTCGCGTGTTTCACACCCGGTATGAACCAAAAACGGGAGACGGACCTTAGGGAGGGCCTGCGTTTCCTCCTAGCTAAAAAGTGGCGTCAGTGGTTTTACACGCCCTGACGAGTTTGACTTATGTGGTTGTTGCTGTTGCGAGGCGCCTCGGTTAGATCGGACGATCCGGGTCCGATGGAGTCATTCGTTGGCTCGCTTACGCCCCAAAGGGCGGCGAAACGCAGTGTCCAGGGTTTAAGTTTAATCCACATCGGTGGACCGGCCCTGACGATCCAAGGGTCGATGCGTTCTGATCCTGAGACTCGGGCTAGGCAGTCTCGAATCGGTTGAGGACTATCTTTTGCCTCGGTTCATAGACGGAAATCCAATTTCCAAATACGTGACTTTGCGGTTTTATTTGTAAACCTATATATGGCGACATAGTGGCATGGGACGCTCATGCCGCCTATGATTGATACTTATGATTTGAAGTTGTTTTATACACTATGCACTTATTATAGTATCAAATGATTTGTTTTAAACGTATCAAGCATTCTTTGGCTGTTATAAGGGAAAACCCTATCCCCCGGCTTGCGTTGCATTGTGTGATAGGACCTGGGTCTTATAACAGCTTCATCTTTCTTTATTTAGCATTGCGCTGTTGTTTTATGCACTGGTATTCTTGGGAGGAAACCCGTTCCGTGTTATACGGCGTGGTCCCTCGATTTACCGAACTTTGAAAATAAAGATTAAAAACTGTTTTAGTTCTCACACCAGTCACATAACTGACCTGGAGTTTATTGTTTTTAACCTAAA
Organism: Allium sativum; assembly: GCA_030737875.1. NCBI lineage: Eukaryota > Viridiplantae > Streptophyta > Magnoliopsida > Asparagales > Amaryllidaceae > Allium > Allium sativum. The sequence goes on along the minus strand of CM060915.1, from coordinate 969,237,887 downwards.
CTCTGGGTGCCCTTATTTTGACACGGGCAGCTAGTAGTTTTGGTTTTGCAGATTTATATTCACAGGATCCTGGTTTACAGCTGGAACGATATCCGGAAAGCTTTGTATCCGTATATCTACTTCTAGTTGTGTATTGTATTATTTTCCGCTGCTATGTATTTAAATGTAATTTAAATCTCTGATATTTCTGTGTAATATTCTTTTGTACTCTGTATATTCTTGTATTCTGATGCATTGTTGTAATATACAATGAAATGTTCTTCCGTATGCGTTCTGTTGTGGCTTGTTTTCGAACTATCCGACGCTTTCCTTTACGGGGAAGTTAAGGGTCGTCACAGTTGGTATCAGAGCTTTGGTTTACAAAGCTCAGTGAACAAGGCACATTAGAAACATACGAAAGAATTCATCAGATATTGGATTAGTAAAATCCAATGAGAATGACTCGTTAGAGATGGGATCAGTAGTATCCTAGAACGAGTGTGAAGAGTAAATTTTTAAAATGAAAACAAATTTTTGTTTTGAAAATTTAAATCAATTATTCGTATTTGATTATCTATTTAAATTGATGTGGACAATCCAGTATATATAGATTTTGCGTATACGTCTGATCTGCGTGTATTCGAAGTTTTAATATATTGGATAGATATAGAATCACACTCTAGTCGCCCGGAGATGGTACTGATGATAGCACGTGCATCATCAGTATTTATGTTCGTGTTTCGAAGGTGTGTTTTCTATATATTTCCATTAGACTGGTGTGAGAACCAAATCTTATATAGCTAGAACACATTGCTGTGAATTGGCATCAAAAACATGATTTTCTGTATATGTATCAAAATTATGAATTTGAAACTCTAATTCACTAATTGATTGATGTTTGTGTTGTTTGTTTATTTGTTTGCTAATTTTTAGCCATTTGGCCTAATTGAATCAAATATTGAACTGTATTGAAATTGGTTGCATTTGCTTGCATATACATATATATCATTGAACAGGTCATAGCAAGGAGGCTAGAGCAGAGAATAAAATTTGTTTGCCCGACAAATAGGTACATGTTTACTACATAATTTCCTGTTTTGTTTGGGTGATGATGATTTTGTGAGCCTATTGGCTAGCCGCTTGGCCTTTTCTTTTTCTTTTTGAGATCTGAAGGACCGGGGAAGCTATTTGAAATTCCCCGATGCTCCCATTGCAGGGGAGGTTATGGCGAAATTTTTCGAAAATTTAGGGAGTTAGCCAAATTTTTGAAAATTTGAAAATTCTCAGAAACTGAAAAGTTGGAGAATGGAAGCCTGATCGATCGTAGAGTTGAATTATCAAACCACTTTCGACTTTGTTCCTTTTCGGGGACGAAAAGTTTTAAGTGGGGGAGATTGTAACAACCCGAAAATCTGGGCCAGTTTAAAATTTTTATTTTGGCAATTTTAGCGAATTTTGATTATTTAAAATGAATTATTTTAAATAATATCGACGAGAAATTTATTTTGAATATAATTCGAACGTATATATTATACGCGTCGTCGTTAGAATATAAATATTTATATATAATTATAAATAGAATTGAAAATGGCGCGGTAGTTCGATAATTCGATTTCAAACTTCAATTGAATGTACCGGGTGCAAAACAATCCGGATTTTAGTGAAACCAAAAATAATGGGATCTAATTAATAATATCTTTCCAACGAATCGGAATAATCAAGATTTCATAGCGGGAATCAAAAGATATGTCCAGTTGAAAATTCTGAATAGTCGCTATGGAATTCAGGCCCTTAAAAATGGACATTTTGCAAATGACCTCGGATTTCGACGAAACCAGTTTTGTTGGGTCCGGGATGTAAAGTTATTGCTAGGTTTCAAATTTCATAATTTTTCGAATCAAAATGTGAGCGTGGCAAAGGAAAACGCGTTTGACCAGTTTCAGTTGATTTTAATCGACTGGAAATTGGCCATTTTTCCAACGGTCTCAGAATTCGACGAAACTAGTTTTGTTAGGACCGTATCGTCAATACGAAGCTAGAAAATATTTTTATGGAATTTATAGTGTTGTTATGTGACCCCGGTAATTTGAAATGTACGTTTAAAATTCAATATAGTGATTTAAATGTAAATTAAACGGAAACTGATCGAAACGATCAAAGCAGCTAGCGATACATATTCCATTGTGTCTGGGATGGGGGTAGTTAGCTAGGGGCGACACTGGTTCGGTTTGATTTGGAGTTTAAATGAAAATTCCCTTTTTAAAAGAAAAATAGAATTAAATAATAATTAAAATAATTATATTTATATATATACCCCCCCTCGTTTCTTTAAAAATCAGAAAACCTAATTCAAAAAGAAAAGAAAAAACGCGCCGCCTCCAGATCGATGCCGCTCGCCGACGCCTCACTCCCCCCCAACCTCCGACGATGGCGCGACGCCTCCCTGACTCCCCCGTCCCTCTACTTCTTCTCCTCCCCCTGATCCTCGTCTTCAAATCTCCCCCCCCCCTCAGATGCGAAAAACCACCGCGACCCCCCCCCTTTGCATCGAAGAACGCGAACGCCGCAAAACCCAGAGCCACCTCCGACCGCCGCCTGCCCCCTGACCCACCTCCGACGCTCCAGCCCCCCCTGTAAGTGACTGTTTTTTTTATTTATTATTATTATTTTATTTATCTTAAAAACTGAATTTTATTTTAACTTAAAAACTGATTTTATTTTATCTTAAAATCTGAATTTTATTTTACTTAAAATCTGAATTTTGTTTATCTTAAAAACTGAATTTTTAGGAAGTTAAAAACTAATTTTATTTAAAGTAAAACTGAAATTTTATTTAAAGTAAAACTGAAATTTTATATAAAGTAAAACTGATTTTTATATAAAGTAAAACTGATTTTTATATAAAGTGAAAACTGATTTTTATATATAGTAAAAATATGATTTTTGTTTTAGAAATATAAAAAAAAACTGATTTTGTTTTAAAATAAAAAAAAAACTGATTTTGTTTTGAAATATTAAAAACTGATTTTATAAGAAAATTAAAACTGATATTAACAGGAAAATTAAAAACTGATTTGTTTTAAAGAAATAAAACTGATTTTTGTTTTAGAAATATAAACTGATTTTTAAAGGAAATATATAAACTGATTTTTCTATGCATTTAAAACCTGATTTTGTTTAAGAGAAAAAGTTTTAAACTTTAAATAGAAAAAGGTTTGAAATTTAAAAGGAAAAAGTTTTAAATTAAAAATAGAAGGAGGTTAGAAATTTACAAACTAAAAATTCGATTTTTATATATTGAATAGCGAACTAAAAATTCGATTTTTATATATTGAATAGCGAACTAAAAATTCGATTTTTATATATTGAATAACGAAGTCAAAATTCGATTTTTTACATATGTAGTGGCCGCGGTCAACGAAGGTGACAAAAGGGCGAAACGATGAAGATTTCTATCAATGAAGTGCCGTGGAGCTAGGATAGCTATAATGTGAGAATTTCTCACCTTTCAATTTATTTTTCTAGTTATATATATATACTAGGATGCAGACGGTGCTTATTAGAAGCACCCGACACCCGTCCACATACCATGGACTTGTTCGTTTGGTTGTGTAGTTGGTTAGATTATTGGATTTGGATTTGATTGATTGGTTGAATTGGAAATTGATTAAAATTGATATGTGAATGGCGTGGGCCTTCACTAGACCGGGGATAAGGCTAGGCCTTGTCCCGTTTCTAGTATCGTGCCGTTATGCCGCCGAAATTTTCTAAAATATGTTAGAAAATAAAAATATCATTTTATTGTGTAAATGAATAATAGAAATTCATATGATAGAATAGAATGTTTTATCGTTAAAAAAAAAAAAAAAATTTAACGTGAATATGAATATAGTGAAAGTGAATAAAATAAATATTCATTTACAAACCAGACGGTTTGTTTATGTACACTTATTTGAAGGACATTGATTGGGTCGATAAATTTTACACATCGCCCAACTGCACAAATAAAATATTTGTTTGATTGTTTGAAACCCCACACGGGTGTTGGGATGAAATATGAAGTTCACTCATCCTGATTGATTAAATATGTCGATCGATTGATTGACAGGCTGTTATAAGCGTTAGATATCTATATTTGATGCTTATACAGTATAGTGCACTTTGGTTGATGATTGATTATCTATCGTTGCTTTTATATACATTTGTTGTATGAAAATCCATATAATTAACTTTATATGGTAATTGATTGGGCCTCATTCCAATTTGAAAAATAAAGAATATTATAAAATAAAGTTCATGTGTTGACAGTACTCATCTATTGAGATTGGTCATGTGTTGAACGAAATATTTTAATATTAAAATTTACATCTTTATCGATAAAAAAAATAAAAGTTCATGTGTTGACAGTACTCATCTATTGAGATTGGTCATGTGTTGAACGAAATATTTTAATATTAAAATTTACATCTTTATCAATATAAAATAAAGTTCATGTGTTGACAGTTTCATTCATTGAGATTGGTCATGTGTTGAACGAAATATTTTGATAATAACAACGATTTTGAAAAAGAAATATTTGAAATAGAATATTTAAAAATAGAAATTTGTGAAGCGTGTTGGTTAGATTGACGCCATTTTGACGTAAATGATATTTATATCGATTTATTCGATTTCGAATAGAAATGAATTGAAAACGATTTCGAATAGAAATGAATTGAAAACGATTTCGAATAGAAATGAATTTCGAACCGAATTTATAAAGAAGAATTCAATTTTGATTTGAATTGAAAAGAAAGTTGAAATAGCTTTTGAAACGGTTTCAAAACTATTTATATAATTCGTTTTAAATAGAAATCGACGAAATATATTATATATATATTATATATATAATATAATGGCCTGAATAGAACGCGCCGCGCCGCGGCAGTTCGTGAATTTCGACCATTTATTTCAAACGGACGTTACGGGAGATCCGACCGTCGGATTCTCCTAAAACCGGAACCGTTGGGTTCGTATCGAAAAGAGCTTTCTAACGAATATTAGAAATTAGAAATCTAACGTTAGGATTTGGAGTTACGTCCAAATCAAATTTGAAAAAGGTCGCTATAGGTGCAGTTCGATGGCCATTGATGGAAATCGACTGTACGGGCCTTGATAAAATTATTAAAAATAGTAATAATTTATGTAAAATCATAAGAAATGATTTGTGAAGATTTGGGATGAAAAACTCCATATTTGAAAAGATAAAAATAGATTTTTATCGAAGTGAACTAGTTTTGAACTAGAATTATAATTCTATTTATTTTTAAATAAATAAATTGAATTTGAAAAGGGTTTTAAAAATAACCAGAATTTCCAATGATTGCATTGGAGTGGATTTGAATCGAAATTGTCTTCGGAATATTTCGATGTTGGAATTCGTGATTATACAGGTGTTGTTATGGAAATTTGAAAGATATATTTATATCGTTATTTCCAATACGACATTTGTTAATCGTAGAATTTGATATTGAATATAGGCCGATATATTTTCTATTCAGAGCCTTGTATTGAATATCGAATGTGATTTGGGTTTGTCGTGAATGGTGTCTTCACTAACACTGTTCTTGAACCCAGTTGAGAAAAGATTAAATCTTTTTATTTAGATTTAATGAAGTGTACCAATTAAATAATATTTAATTGGAATTGAATTGATATTGATTTTTGGGTTTATCGTGAACAGTGTTTTAAATAACACTCGTTCTTTAACCCGATAATTAATGAATGTGACTTTGGGTTTATCGTGAACCGTGTTTTAAATGACACTGATTCTTTAACCCAGTCAAAGATTAAAACTAAGTGGAGTTTTAATGAATCTTTAATTAGATTGAAATGATCGAAAATGGAGTATCACCAGTTTTGCTCCTGGCGATAGTTAAATCTTTAATTAGATTTGAACGTGAAATGGTAATTGAATTTACCGATAACACTGTGGTGTTAGATATGAAGTATTACCAGTTTTACTTCATGGGATGAATAGGTTGGGATTGAAAAATTAAAACAAATGATTACTTCGGTAAGGTTCGCTAATCCCGACTAGTTTGAATTGATATTCAAAAGTTGATTAAAGAATAAATTCAAGGATTTATCTTTGATAAAATTAAAGGGAACCTTTCCCTATGAATGTGAAATTTAGAAACTAACTGTCGGTTAGCTAAGCAGAATGGTTTTCTGGATATTGATCTGATGTTGGTTTCGGCCTTCGGGGTTAATATTTGGAGAATTATTCTCTTGATTAATTTACGGTTAGTGACTAATGAATTGGAATGAGGCGTATGTTGTGTTTGTGTAACACTTATTTAAAATATACGCGAGTTATTCGGGAAGACCGGGTTTATCCCATTCTGAATAACTGATACGACGATAAGTCGAAGATGAAGACGATGGTCGAAGACCGGAGGTCTTCACGTCGTTTGGGTGATAACTGATGATCTTGATTGGGCTGTACACCCAAGAAGATGGAAACAGTTGGTGATCGTCCAGACGTACTTGGAGATCGATGGATATGCGGGGTACTAGGTGCTCCCTGTTTCGTTCAGACCCAGAACGGACTTGTAAATGGACTGTGTGTCTGACATCGGATTTCATTCTGTGTGACTGATATCGGTTGCATAGGATGGTTTGCCTGTGTGGCATGCTAAGATGCAAAAGATCAAGGCTTCTGTTGAAAAGCAAAGTCTTGTGGTGATGATCAAAGCACGGCCTTTGTGGCGTAGCTTTGTGTAACGTTTACCTCGCGTGTTTCACACCCGGTATGAACCAAAAACGGGAGACGGACCTCAGGGAGGGCCTGCGTTTCCTCCTAGCTAAAAAGTGGCGTCAGTGGTTTTACACGCCCTGACGAGTTTGACTTATGTGGTTGTTGCTGTTGCGAGGCGCCTCGGTTAGATCGGACGATCCGGGTCCGATGGAGTCATTCGTTGGCTCGCTTACGCCCCAAAGGGCGGCGAAACGCAGTGTCCAGGGTTTAAGTTTAATCCACATCGGTGGACCGGCCCTGACGATCCAAGGGTCGATGCGTTCTGATCCTGAGACTCGGGCTAGGCAGTCTCGAATCGGTTGAGGACTATCTTTTGCCTCGGTTCATAGACGGAAATCCAATTTCCAAATACGTGACTTTGCGGTTTTATTTGTAAACCTATATATGGCGACATAGTGGCATGGGACGCTCATGCCGCCTATGATTGATACTTATGATTTGAAGTTGTTTTATACACTATGCACTTATTATAGTATCAAATGATTTGTTTTAAACGTATCAAGCATTCTTTGGCTGTTATAAGGGAAAACCCTATCCCCCGGCTTGCGTTGCATTGTGTGATAGGACCTGGGTCTTATAACAGCTTCATCTTTCTTTATTTAGCATTGCGCTGTTGTTTTATGCACTGGTATTCTTGGGAGGAAACCCGTTCCGTGTTATACGGCGTGGTCCCTCGATTTACCGAACTTTGAAAATAAAGATTAAAAACTGTTTTAGTTCTCACACCAGTCACATGACTGACCTGGAGTTTATTGTTTTTAACCTAAACTCTGGGTGCCCTTATTTTGACACGGGCAGCTAGTAGTTTTGGTTTTGCAGATTTATATTCACAGGATCCTGGTTTACAGCTGGAACGATATCCGGAAAGCTTTGTATCCGTATATCTACTTCTAGTTGTGTATTGTATTATTTTCCGCTGCTATGTATTTAAATGTAATTTAAATCTCTGATATTTCTGTGTAATATTCTTTTGTACTCTGTATATTCTTGTATTCTGATGCATTGTTGTAATATACAATGAAATGTTCTTCCGTATGCGTTCTGTTGTGGCTTGTTTTCGAACTATCCGACGCTTTCCTTTACGGGGAAGTTAAGGGTCGTCACATTAGGTGCCTCCGGTTTCGTTCAGACCCAGAACGAACTTGTAAATGGATTGCGTGTCTGGCATTGGATTTTAGTCTGTGTGATTGATTTCTATTAAATATATATCTGTTTGGCGGCGGAGAATTTATTCTCTTGCTTAACGCCCTTCTCTGAGACGAACGAGCTCAGGGGTTATATATTGATGGATATCAAACGCATAGAGTGAATTGCGTGTGTGGCATGCCTAAGTGGCAAATGATAAAGGCTTCTGTTGAAAAGCAAAGTCTTGTGGTTGATGATCAAAGCACGGCCTTTGTGGTGTAGCTTTGTGTAACGTTTACTTCGCGAGTTTCACACCCGGTATGAACCAAAAACGGGAGACGGACATCAGGGAGGACAAGCGTTTCTTTCTAGTTAGAAGTGGCGTCAGTGGTTTTACACGCTCTGACGAGTTTGACTTATGTGGTTGTTGTTGTTGCGAGGCGCCTCGGTTTGATCGGACGATCCGGGTCCGATGGAGTCATTTAGTTGGCTCACCTACGCCCCATAGGGCGGGGAAACGTAGTGTTCAGGATTTTTAATCCACATCGGTGGACCGGCCCTAACGATCCAAGGGTCACTCGAGCTCTGATCCTGAGGCTCGAGCTAGAGAGTCTGGAATCGGTGGAGGACTATCTTTTGCCTTGGTTCATAGATGGAAATCCAATTTCCAAATACGTGATTCTGCGGTTTTATTTGTAGAGCCTAGTATGGCAACATAGTGGGATGGGGCACTTATGCCGTCTATGATTGATACTTATGATTTGAAGTTGTTTTATACACTATGCACTTATAATAGTATCAAATGATTTGTTTAAAACGTATCAAGCATTCTTGGCTATTATAAGGTAAAAACCCTATCCTCCGGCTTGCGTTGCATTGTGTGATGAGAACTGGGTCTTATAATAGCTTCATTGTTCTTTATTTAGATTGCGCTGTTGTTTTATGCACTGGTGTTCTTGGGAGGTGTAACACCCCACATCCGTTAGTGTCACTCACAAAGGGAATGCACTAAGTTCAGTGGAGCATTTAGGGTAAAAGATGCAGATAAATTACAAGACAGACAGAAATTAAACAGCGGAAAATAAAACTTTGCTTTATTGATAAAATAGTTTGTACAACGATTTCTTTACAATATCAGAGTATCATCTGTCCTACAAAGTAAAGAAGCATAAAACAACATTTATATTCCCCAATGTAGCAAGAGCCAGCCATAGCATCTGGAAAGAGAACCCAAGCAAAACTTCGACAAATCTTCAAGCTGGGAAAGAGTGACAGTCCAACTTAACCTGAGCTATACTATTCCCTCCTTTACTACCTGGGGGGGGAAACGGAAGAAAAGAAGACGAAAGAAAAACAGAGTCAGACATAAAGCCTGAGTAAGTTCAGTTACTTCTAGCATGTGAACATGGAAAAACAAAACGACATGAATTAACTGAATACAAGATAACACCATGATGATAGGGTCAGCAAGATTAGACAAGATTAACACAAGATATGCTAAGATAAGATAAACTGGATATGTTCTAATACTTCCGCCGCTTCGCTATTTCCTTGTTATACTGATTTCTATATCTCTGCACCACCTAACTAGTGTCCCAACTAGTAACGATAACGTGATCCCAATCCCTGTAGTTTCCATTGCCTTCAGGCATACATTTATTATTTATTACCTAGATCTAATCTAGGATTTTCTATCAAGTGCTTTCTAGATTCAACTAGAGTTTACGCTATCTGCTGAACGCTTCTCGGATTCAGGGTTTATGCCACCTAGTCCAACTAGGGATTATGCTACCTATCGAACGATGCCCCCAAGTCTAGGACACACTACCTAGAGTGGTATATGTTCCTATACTTCCCCACGCATGTATCGCGAATCGTTATCGCTTGTCTAGATGCACATGTCCTGTAATGTGCGGCCCGAGTCCTGTGGCAGGGCAAATCAAGAAACACAGAACTCGGTCGAGAGCTTTCAGATATCTATCGATGCAGATGCTAAGGTCTGTTTTTATTCCAGTGGCTATGGTCCCACTCGACCCCTCCCTCAACTAATGAAAGGCACACCTTGAAAAATGAGAACTATACGCAGGCCCCCTATGCCCCACTAACCTATGGCCATCCTCACCCATAACTAGATAGCAAGTATATGGTCTTTTGGAGTTCTCCGCCTTTCCGCTTCATGTATCTCGACAGACTCAAGATGGATGGTAGACGACAAGTTGCTATCACAGGGCTACCGTTTTCTCGCCGAATCACGCTGGTCCATCCTAGTCTTTAGGTTGCCATATATTGCAACCAAGGCATACCCCTGGTTCTTCTAACACAGACCTTAACCTCTGTGAGCCCAGGAGGATCATCTGCATCCTCACAGAGGGATACCAGGAGTACCCTCACGTCCCCTCGAAGCCTCGGGCTTCGTAACCCAATTCGTTGGAGCCTTCTTTTTACTCAGACGGACGTTCGCTCCTTCCCGTGTTATACTAAGAATTACTACTTAGTTTTACTAACTAAGGTTTACCACTTAGTTTCCAGAATCGTTGTTTTCTTAACTAAGGTTTACTACTTAGTTCTCTTTCTCGTCCATTTGGATTTGTTAAGTGTCATTAGTCAATTCAAGCTAACTTAACCCTCTTCATTTATCCTGATAAACTAGTTAAGTGTTATCAGTAATTCATGTTGACTTAACCCTACCACAAACCAAGTTATATTGGTTAAGTATTTCTTATTACTTAACCCTATTCATTCATCCTGTATTGGTTAAGTGTTCCTTTTTAACTTAACCTTGCCCATCTGTTTTAACTAACATTTTATTAATGGTTAAGTATTATCCCTTTATGTTTTAGACTTAACCCTATTCCTTAATCACAATCTGATGGTTAAGTGTTCAAGTTTACTTAACCATACGGTCTAGTCCAGCTAACATATCAAATTGGCTAAGTGTATTAACTTTACTTAACCCCACCTTCTAGTCTAATTAACATGTTAATTTGGCTAAGTGTATTAACTTTACTTAACCCCACCTTCTAGTCTAGTTAACATGTTAATTTGGCTAAGTGTTTTCTTAGTTTCTTAACCCCTACAAATCTTGTCTTGTTACCATGTTAAGTTGGTTAAGTGTCCCTATGGACTTAGCCCTCCCATTCTAGCTTAACAGTGTTAAGTTGGTTAAGTGTTCCTATGGACTTAACCCTCCCATTCTAGCTTAACTGTGTTAAGTGTCTGTATGAACCTAACCCCCACCCATCGGTTTTGTTATCATGTTGAATTGGTTAAGTGTCTTAGTTAACATAACCCTACCATTCTTGTTCTAGCTTTAACTAAATAAATTAAAGCCGCGACCAGTCACATTAGACATATATTGTTGCGATTACTGGATGTGCCGGTTGTTTCTGGGCAGGTTTACATCGCAACTCAGTCTAACCTCGGGTTAGGCATATTCGTGTTTTCTAAGTTCAAAGGGTTTTGATTAATTTTCAAATCAGGTTTTGAAAGTAACCATCCCGTCCGTCGGATCAGTTAGGGATAGCCAGGGAGAACAGGAAACTTGTATTTTCCAAACCCAAGCCTAGACACTATCCTCTCTGTCACCCTAGAACTTTCTGGTGTATTATTAAAAGAGATGTCGTTAATAAACCTTTAATTTGTCTAAATTTACATTTTCTCATTTAGGACAAATTCTATAAGTAAATCATTCCTAATTTACTTATTTCCTAATTACTCTTTTAATATAAATTGTCAACATTTATTCTTATGGCCCATTTTCCCCTCTATATCATATTTATGCTTTTTGGTATATAAACTATACTAAATTAAGTGTCACTAACCATGATTTTTGCCAAATATGACAATTACTCGCAATTATGGCCAATTTCAAATTTATGCCAATATACTAATTATGCCAAATTAGCTAATCCAATTCTGATTTAACATTCTAATTACAGTTCATGTCAAACTAGACTTATTATTCTAGTTCACGGTTCATGTAAATGCTAGATTTACAAGTCAATACTAGATTCAAATTACACATCCTATAATTCATGTCGAATTTATCCAATTTTCATTTTTATGAACATGCCATAATACATGTTCCCAATTCATGCCAATTTCCAAGTTTATAACTACGTTTTTAGTAAATTTCATATTTTGCCCAAATCGTATTCCCATCGTTCGTATAATCGTGATTCAATCTAGATTTTAGATAAATCTAGATTCGTAGAAAATAGGGAATGAACCAAAGATGCTATGAAAAAGATAGACATAATAACTGGCATAAAATGATAATTTACTAATTACAGACCTAACGAATTACACTGAAATTGATCTAAAACATCGAAGGCCTATAGGTCTGAAAATCTTATGACATAAAAAGGGTTGAATAACGACGTAGGTTCAAGAACATGGGTAGACCTTACTTAATAGGTAAATTTCCAAGATCAAAAACCAAAGAAAACCAAGAATAGACAGAATAGATAATCAGGTTTAGACCCAATTTCATAGTCACAAAACTTAAGCAACACTTTCCTAGTCATGAATCATAGGTGTTTAGTCATAGTTGTCCTTGTTATGTCATAGGCAATAGTTTATGTTTCCTAATCAAAGGCATAGGCTTGTGTTCATAGTCAAGGAAATAATTCTCATAGCCATGAGTCACAGTCATAGGCAATGTTCATAGTCAAAGAGGCATATGGTTTTAAGGTCCATAGTTTCATAGTCACAGTCTTATTGGTCATCGAATCATAACAGTTCTTAATTAGGTCCAAAGATATAAGCACTGATTCGAATAGAGAGATTTGGCATATTCTTTTATTCCTTTAATTTCATGTCACGAATAGAAAAAATGTTCAAATCTAAAAAGTAACCGACTTACAGTGATCGGTTTTTAGAATAGAAAGATGGCGTTGCTATGATTCGTGCGACGTTGCTCGAAATCGTTTGAGTTAGCCTTTGATTCTTATCTTGAAGCTTTAATCTTGATTCGAATCTCTTCTTGACAAACTTAAGCAGCATAACCTTGTCTTGGATTTTTGTATTATTTTCTTATTTTTATTTATTTATACATTTTCTCAGAGGCAGCATAAGGATAGAATGAAATGGTGTAGAGAGAATGAGGCCAGAGGCTGTTTATATAGGATTAGGGGGACGAATCTAGGCAGAAAACGAGACCAGGTACATCAGAATGCACCTAGGCCCAAAAGTGGGTTTCTGTACCCAGGTCGACACCCAGGTCGACTAGGCAGTCGACCTGGTCAAGGAGGGTCGACTACCCAGTCGACTCCCCAGTCGACCTGGGTCCTGGGCGGGAATTTTCCCGCCCAGCCCGCTTCTGGGTTTGAATTCGAATTTCGAATTCAAATTTCGAGCTGTTTTCTATTCTGAAAATTCCAGAAACTTCAGAGGGTCATATCTCCTTCATACGGACTCCGATTCTCGCAAACTCAGACTCGTTTTCATGCAGAATTCCGAGACGAACGCAATGGCGTAACCCATTTCCCTTGATTTTGATTTTAAAATTTAATTCTGCATTGATTTGTGAATCCTAGTGTTACAGAATTACGGGGTGTTACATTCTCCCCCACTTAATAGGATTTCGTCCCCGAAATCTTCAAGTTAGGAAGAATGTGTCCTACCATCCAATCACCCATCTACTCAACCATTCAATCACAGGCATTCATTGTCCTTAAAAGATTTCTAATGCTTTCATGTTCATATGCATAGTGTGTGTATATGTCTTTATCTAATGCAAAATCAGGCGGTCTACTGATTCAGTTGACCTCCTCAATGCGAATCATGTCAGTGCCATGCGTCCAATCATGTATGCAAGCATCCCTGGTTATGTAAATACTACATGCGTGCACAGCCATTCATCCATATGCAACATCCATATGATAACATATCAAGTTCAACTTACAAACAAATACATATCTGTAAATGCAATATGAAAGCGTCCGAACTGATCTAGTGCCTAATACGTATGCATATGCATTCACGAGCAACCACTTGCAACCATCAACCATAACATGTTTCAAATACATGTTTACGTCCATTGGCTTCTACCTAAGGATCGAAGATACGACCTAGAGGATATACTTTGGAAAGAGGAAACAATTATGCGTAAAGCTCCTAAAAGAAATCAAGGATGCACCCTTAAGGAAAAAGGGTATGATGCTAGTATCTAGCCTTCTTGAGCTTTACTCCACTGTATCTTAACTAATTTAACTTCACGATTGTGAAGTTTCAGACCTCCATTTCCAAAATAAACAAATGTCAACCATGATACTGAGTGTATATACTAGAATGATCAGAGGTCTCTCCTCTTAGCTTATCCATCATGCCATAACTATGAGGGTCAAAAGGTCACTACGTGCTTTTTAGAGTGCCTGCCACAACTATTCATCTCTCACGCAAACCATCCTAGTCGAACTCGACATTCCTCAAGTACAAGCCCCAAAGGCCTAAACCAATATCAGACAAGCACCCAAGGAATATCTCCTCCGAATTTAGACAATCTACATGAGATGATATAAGCAAACTCGATAGCTATTCTCAAATCCCTACTAACCAAAAATAAACTGGTCGTACCACCAATTGGATTTGAGACTCTAGTGGGATCTTTCTACAATACAAGTACTATGGTGCAGAGACTCGACTATGGAAGTGGATATGAACAAATGCGAAGCGCTAAAACCAAAGGAAAGAGTACGAATAGCAAAACTAGACTCTTCTAACAGAACTTTACTATCTTTCTCCTAGGTACGCTTGGTGGTGAAAGTATGTACTTGCCCTTCTGAAAGTCTTGTCCTTTGCCCTTAATTACATGCCCTATTACACCATAGTAAAGATACTTCCTCTTGTCTTAGGTTTTATAATTCCTTCCTCCTTTGTGAGCTAAATCTATATCCATGAATTCCTCATCCTCTTCCGTGTGTAGTCATGTTGACAAATCTCTCAAGAGCTGCTTCCATCGTACAGAAAACCCTATAAGCTTGAAAGAAAACTGGCCGTAGGTGAAACAACTACGGCTATGGATGGAAGCCAGGCACGACTTCGCCCATCGATGAGGTTACCTCCCAGAAAGCCTGTAGCCCCAAAGACTCAAGAAAGAAGGAGACAAGAATTCTAACAGAGGAAGAGAAGATAGTGCGTATGGCTTTGGGGAATATGCCTTTAAAACAAATCTTTTCTCTTGAAAATGCTTCTTTTAAAACCGTTTTGAAAATAATTTTTCACATCCTTTATCTGATCAGGTAACCTTCAGCTCTGATACCACGTGTAACACCCCACATCCGTTAGTGTCACTCACAAAGGGAATGCACTAAGTTCAGTGAAGCATTTAGGGTAAAAGATGCAGATGAATTACAAGACAGATAGAAATTAAACAGCGGAAAATAAAACTTTGCTTTATTGATAAAATAGTTTGTACAACGATTCCTTTACAATATCAGAGTATCATCTGTCCTACAAAATAAAGAAGCATAAAATAACATTTATATTCCCTAATGTAGCAAGAGCCAGCCATAGCATCTGGAAAGAGAACCCAAGCAAAACTTCGACAAATCTTCAAGATGGGAAAGAGTGATAGTCCAACTTAACCTGAACTATACTATTCCCTCCTTTACTACCTGGGGGTGGAACGGAAGAAAAGAAGACGAAAGAAAAACAGAGTCAGACATAAAGCCTGAGTAAGTTCAGTTACTTCTAGCACGTGAACATGGAAAAACAAAATGACATGAATTAACTGAATACAAGATAACACCATGATGATAGGGTCAGCAAGATTAGACAAGATTAACACAAGATATGCTAAGATAAGATAAACTGGATATGCTCCAATACTTTCGCCGCTTCGCTATTTCCTTGTTATACTGATTTCTATATCTCTGCACCACCAAACTAGTGTCCCAACTAGTAACGATAACGTGATCCCAATCCCTGTAGTTTCCATTGCCTTCAGGCATACATTTATTATTTATTACCTAGATCTAATCTAGGTTTTTCTATCAAGTGCTTTCTAGATTCAACTAGAGTTTACGCTATCTGCTGAACGCTTCTCGGATTCAGGGTTTATGCCACCTAGTCCAACTAGGGATTATTCTACCTGTCGAACGATGCCCCCAAGTCTAGGACACACTACCTAGAGTGGTATATGTTCCTATACTTCCACACGCATGTATCGCGAATCGTTATCGCTTGTCTAGATGCACATGTCCTGTAATGTGCGGCCTGAGTCCTGTGGCAGGGAAAATCAAGAAACACAGAACTCAGTCGGGAGCTTTCAGATATCTGCCGATGCAGATGCTAAGGTCTGTTTTTATTCCAGTGTCTATGGTCCAACTCGACCCCTCCCTCAACTAATGAAAGGCACACCTTGAAAAATGAGAACTATACGCAGGCCCCCTATGCCCCACTAACCTATGGCCATCCTCACCCATAACTAGATAGCAAGTATATGGTCTTTTGGAGTTCTCCGCCTTTCCGCTTCACGTATCTCGACTGACTCAAGATGGATGGTAGACGACGAGTTGCTATCACAGGGCTACCGTTTTCTCGCCGAATCATGCTGGTCCATCCTAGTCTTTAGGTTGCCATATATTGCAACCAAGGCATACCCCTGGTTCTTCTAATGCAGACCTTAACCTCTGTAAGCCTAGGAGGGTCATCTGCAGCCTCACAGAGGGATACCAGGAGTACCCTCACGTCCCCTCGAAGCCTCGGGCTTCGTAACCCAATTCGTTGGAGCCTTCTTTTTATTCAGACGGACGTTCGCTCCTTCCCGTGTTATACTAAGAATTACTACTTAGTTTTGCTAACTAAGGTTTACCACTTAGTTTCCAGAATCGTTGTTTTCTTTACTAAGGTTTACAACTTAGCTCACTTTAACTAAGGTTTACTACTTAGTTCTCTTTCTCGTCCATTTGGATTGGTTAAGTGTCATTAGTCAATTCAAGCTAACTTAACCCTCTTCATTTATCCTGATAAACTGGTTAAGTGTTATCAGTAATTCATGTTGACTTAACCCTACCACAAACCAAGTTATATTGGTTAAGTATTTCTTATTACTTAACCCTATTCATTCATCCTGTATTGGTTAAGTGTTCCTTTTTAACTTTTCCTTGCCCATCTGTTTTAACTAACATTTTATTAATGGTTAACTATTATCCCTTCATGTTTTAGACTTAACCCTATTCCTTAATCACAATCTAATGGTTAAGTGTTCAAGTTTACTTAACCCTACGGTCTAGTCCAGCTAACATATCAAATTGGCTAAGTGTATTAAATTTACTTAACCCCACCTTCTAGTCTAGTTAACATGTTAATTTGGCTAAGTGTATTAACTTTACTTAACCCCACCTTCTAGTCTAGTTAACATGTTAATTTGGCTAAGTGTTTTCTTAGTTACTTAACCCCTACAAATCTTGTCTTGTTACCATGTTAAGTTGGTTAAGTGTCCCTATGGACTTAGCCCTCCCATTCTAGCTTAACTGTGTTAAGTTGGTTAAGTGTTCCTATGGACTTAATGTAACACCCCGTATTTTTAATATAATTAAAAGTAAAATAAAATATATAAAAATATGCTTATGATGGGTAAATAATGGTGATGCATAAGAAGAATTAATTAATACATGGAAGAGAAGAAAAATTAGTTCGATAACGATGTATGTAACGAAAAAGATAGTAAAATAAGGATAATTAATTTAAGAATCAGGAATTAGGTAAAACGGACATCACCATTGCGTTCCTCTCGGAAAAATATGTGAAATAGAGTCCGAGTTTTCGAAAATCGGAGTCTGTATGACCAAGATATGGCCAAAACAAGATTCAGAAGGTTTTGATCAGCACAGAACTGGCTAGGTCGACCTGGGTGTCGACCTGGGGGCCAGGTCGACCAGGGGGTCGACCTGGGAGTCAACCTTCCCCATGGTGGTCGACTATAGTGTCGACCTCCCCACCTGCAGGTTAACCTAGTCGGCCTGTTTCGGGCCAGAGCCCATTTTTGAGGCCTGGGATGAGTTTTGATGGTCCAGATTGACTCTAGGGTTGATCTAATGGCCTAAATGAGTTTCCTACACCTATAAAATAACACCTAGACCTAGCCTAACTCACAAAAATCATTCTTACACCGTTATGCTGCTAAAATCTCTCTTGAGCCATGGCCGCCGTCTCCAAATTAAAGCTTAAGCGTCCAAACTCAAATCAAATCAAAGATCAATGCTTCTACAACAAATTCAAGGGGATAGATCAATGACACTGCAACTTTCTAAGACAAATTCACTTCTTAATTCATTAGCCGTTCTCTGTAAGTGCTAGTTATTTTCAGGTCTAAATATTTAATTTTAATATGGGCATGAAATGAAGTGGAATTGAATCTAAGTATGTTTATCGATTCAGATCTATTCCTGTTGCTTTTTGAATCTGTAGTTTTGAGGCTTGTCTACCTTTATTCTCATGACAAGTTTGTGATTTATTCAGCAGTTTCCTTGATTCGTAATGATGTTATCATCAAGTTGTAATCTTTATACCTATCATGATGTTGTTTTCTCTCTGATCTATTTATTATGCAAATTTCTACCTCCCCCTATTTATTTTCTTTTGATGAACCTTGGTCAACTTCGGACCTTGGCCTAAAATCGCAATTCACATACGAGATGTATAACGGGGAAATATGGGATTATTGCCTATATGGGTATGATTAATAATTGGCAACATGAAATTGGATATTATCATTTAATTTGCAAGTTTGGGGTAGATCTGTAAAGTTTGGTATAATCTTGTTATGATAAAATTTGCATAAATATTATATACATGGAATTCGACATCAATTGGATCTATGTAAATTAAATCAAAAGATTGTGCTTATGTTAATTAGGCATATGTAGATTTGGGAATTTTAGCATGAAAGCGATTGTAAACTTTATAATTGGCATAAACATGTATTATGAACATGGGCAACTGGCATGTATTGAAACAAAAAAGATTATAGCTTGGGATAACTACATCATGAATCATCGGATTTGGGTATGAAACTTGATACATGTAATTTTGGCTAGATCTTGACATATGAAAAAAAAGCATGAAACTTGGTATATACGTAAACTGACTAGAATTGGGTACATATATTAGTTGGTACGTAATAGCCTTAAAAGAGGGATAAATATAAATTGAGATAAGTTGCCTTAAATGGCCTAAGATAAATTGTGGTAAAATTGGTATGATTTTGCATACCATTAATGGATGTACATAATTGAGTCAATTATGGACATCGTTAAATTAGGAATTAATTGATAATTTGAATAGGGGAAATAAATTCAAATTGGGGTAAAAGATTATAAGTGATAATCAATGCTTAGGACACGAGGTTGGACTCGTTTGTGACGTAAACCTGCCCGGAACCGCCCGGCGAATCCAGTAGTCACAAATGTCAACCCAATGTGAGAGGTCCTAGGCCCAAATTAAAAGCGTAACAGTTGTAAAGACACGAGGTTAGACTCTTTTATGGTGTAAGACTGCCCGGACCCGCCCGGCAAATCCAGCTGCCATAAATGTCAGTCTAATGTGAGAGGTCTTTATAAGGTTACGACCTTAATGAATTAAGAAATACTTAACCAGATAAACATGTGGTGGGACATGGGGGTTAAGTGGGTGACATGTGGGTGACATGTGGAAATACGAATAGTAATACTTAACCAACGTGACATGGTAATTAGACCAATGGGTAGGGTTAAGTAAATAAGAACACTTAACCAATATGATATAAATGGGTGGGTTAAGTAATATGATTAGGTTAATCTGGACACTTAACCAATTTAATAAGTTGACTACGGGAGTGGATAAGGTTAAGAAAATGTTTAACCATTATAACATGATTAAACTGGACTAGAGAGTGAGGTTAAGTTAATGAGAACACTTAACTAATACAATGGGTTAATTAGACAAGTGGTTGCGGTTAAGTAGTAACACTTAACCAACATAACAGGACAAGCGGGTGGGCTAAGTTAACTTGAATAAGTTGACAACATTTAACCATTATAATATGACTAGTGGATGGGGTTAAGTTAACATGCACTTAACCAATCTGATGTGATGCGTGGTAGGGTTAAATAACACATGGGGTTAAGTCAACAAGGAAATTCTTAACCAATGTAACCAGATAGACGAACGGGGTTAAGTTAATAAACCACACTTAACCAATCAAACATAATAAGCGAGAAAGGTTAAGTTAACTTAGGTAAACACTTAACCATGGTAACATAACGAGTAGAAGGGTTAAGTACATATCGGGTTGGTGGGTAATATTAGTAAATATAGGCCCACATACACTTAACCATTAAATACACATGCTTGAATCAATAGCGGGGTTAAGTACATATCGGGTTGGTGGGTAATATCAGAGTATATAGGCCCACAGACTTAACCATTAGAAAAACCTAGTAACGGGGACCCATTTCAGCAGTAACCCACATTAGGTATCAACGAAACCCTGAGCTAGGCAGGGTGGGGCACGATTAATAGGCTGATTATAAGAGGTCAAATTAGCGGTGGTTGGTGCAGCAGTGCAGGTTCTAACGGAGTGCGGGCGTGCACACACTTCGGCGCAGAAAATTTAGCCACTGGACATCAGTAGGTATAAAGTTGTGCATCTTGATTGTGTCAGGGTTGCCACCATGGGACTTGATACACCCCATGGTGGGACCAGCACAGGTTTCTACAAGTAGGGGGCCGCGTGACACAAACGAGAACTAGGTCAAGTAGGGAGCCGATCGATAAGGTAGTAAGGGTGCATCGAATATATACATGGCCATTGGGGTGATCGAGGTTGAATCCTCAAAATCTATGTACACCTGAAGGCTACCATAATTGCGGGGATTGGGGTCACGTTGTAATTATTATATAACACGGGCTACTAGTTTGAACACTAGTAGGGGGTACGGATCCTTGTTGCATAGGACACCAATTGGGATACTAGTAGGAGTACAGATCATTCCATGTAAGACACTTATGAGGATGCTAGTTAGGTGGTGCAGAGCAAATAGATATCGTTTTAATGGTAAAGCTTAGAAACCTTGCGATGTTATTCTTGATAGAAACCATACGGTGGGATACTTGATAGGAATTATGGGACGTTATACTTGTTTCATCGTGCCCGAAGTTTATCTTGTTACCTTAGTTTATCTTGTTATCATAGTTTATCTTGTTATCTTAGTTTATCTTGCCTACCTTGTCATCATGCTTATGTTTACTTTCAGTTTATTCATGCCATGTTATCTTTACTCATATTTATGCTGAAAGTCACTAGGACTTACTCAGTCTTTATGACTGACCCGTTTTTTTTCGCCTCTTTTTCTTCCGTTCCCCCCCCCAGGTTCACAGGGTGGGAATACAGCTTAGTTCGGATCTTATCAAGCTCCAAGGCTCTTTCATGTATGGCTTGGATTTCTCTTGGCTATGGCTTGCTTTGCTTTATTGGGGAATACTGCAGTTTGTTTTTATGCTTCTTTATTTTTTTGAGCAAGACGGATATTTTAACTATGAAATTGGGTATTGGAAGTTGATGGGCTTTTCTTGTAAACATTTATATTTAATAAATGATTTGAAGTACTTCCACTTTATTTTTCGCTGTTTTATATATGACTGTCTTGTAATATTTCTGTTCCAGTACACATAATACTCCATTGAAGTTAAGGCATTCCCTTTGTGAGTGACCTTAACAAATGTGGGGTGTTACATTTGGTATCAGAGCAGAAGGTTACCAGACTGGGCAAAAGTTTTCAAAAACCTTCTGAAATTATTTTCAAAACATTTACAAAGAAGCAAATTTTCAAGAAAATTTTGTTTTGATTAAAAGGCATATTCCCCAAAGCCATATGCACTATCTTTTGATTCTCTCTTGAAATCTCTTCTCTCTCTTTTCACCATAGTTTCGTAGGCATCCGACACAGGTCGGGGGGCAAAGGAGTGCCCAACCTCCATCTGTAGCCGTAGTAGTTCCATCTGCGTCTAATCTTATTTCAAGTTGGGTAGAGTTGCCGTGCGTTGGAGGTAGCTTCGAGAGACTTGTCAACAAACTATACAAGGACAGTAAGAACAAGGAACTAGTTGTTATAGCTTAATCCACGAAGGAGGAAAAAGGTGAAAGGAAAGAGGCCTAAGTGAAAGAATAGAAAAACCCATGACAAGAGAGAGTATCTTTAGTAAGAAGGGACATGCAGTTAAGCATTATAGGACAAGGGCAAGGGACAAGATCGTCGAGAGGGCAATTGAATGCTCTCACTACTAGCGTACCTAAGAGAGTGGTAACGTTTCTGTTAAAAGTTTAGCTTTTCTTTTCTATCATCCCACTAGAACTTTGTTTTTGTACATCGCATCCTTTTAATTCTGCTTCGAAAATTGAGACTCTGCACCTTAGTACTAGCATGGTAGAGGATCCCATTTTTGTCTCAAGTCCTGTTGAGGAAATCGGCTCATTTATTCATGACTTGTTTGGATTTGAGAATGTCTATGCTAAGTGTTGATTCTAGAAGTAATGTTTATGTTTTGGGCTATGGGTTGATTCTAGCGATGGAGTGGTTATCCAGTAAGGGTGACCTTCTCGGTTTCGAAAGGAGGGTAGTTAGACTTTTGACTTGCCTCGGTAATACCCTCGAAGTCGCGTGTAACCTTTAGGGTTCTATTAGGATTAGTTACCTAGAATCTCTTGATACATTAGTTGATCCGCTCGAGTAGTGTTCGCCACTAAGGCGGATGGGTCATTTCGCTTATGCATGAGTTGTAGAGAGTCACCTAAGTAAGTACATTGGGCAACATGGTTGACATTTGTTTATTTTCGAGAGATAATTCATCTATGTGGAATACTTTCTAGTAAGTGAACGAGATCCAAGATTTACTAGTAAATTTTGGAGAGCTTGTGTGAAACCATGAGTACGCTGTTATGTGTAAGCCGAGTATACTAAAAGGAGAATAAGTGAAAGTGGAACGAGAGGCAATAGTGAAATGGGTTCCAACTCATATTTTGGAAACAAGAATTAAGAAGCTGCGAAATTGTGAAGTTAAAGACGGTCAAAGCACAATGGAGTTAAGCTCAAGGAAAAGCGACTTAGAAGATTGAAGATTAGATTCGTGCATCATATCTCTTTTTAAGGGTATATCCTTGATTCCTTTTTCCTATAGAGCTTACTTGCATGCTATCTTTCGTGTATATCCTCTCGGTCCTATTCTCAATCCAATTTCTGTTGCAAACCCCATAGGGAGTATGACTCATCTGTTAGTAACACATGTTGGGGCTTGAGGGTGTTCGTTGGTTTGACTAAACTTTTTGGGTTTTATAGGATACGGGTTGGTCTTAGGAAGGGATTCCCTTGTGACCTAAAAGGAGTCCATCATGCTTAGTTTCCTAGAATCATATATAGTGGTTGGGATGAGTAATTCTTTGGGTGTCGGTCTGATGTTGATTTCGGTCTTCGGGGCTGATGCTTAGAGAGTTCTTCTCCTAATCAATATATATGTGGCATAGGTTTCCAGTTTTGACATTGACTAATGGGCACAAAGTTTTTACTTGCTTCTATCATTCGACTATATCTTTAGGTAGGAACAATTGGGTGTAAACTTGTGTTTGAGACATGTTATGATTGATGGTTGCAAGTGGTTGCTAGTGGTTGCTCGTGGATGCATTTACACACATTAGGCACTAGATCGGCTCAATCACCTTTCATATTGCATATGCATGAGTGTTTACACTTGTTTGTGGATGAAATTGAATGTGTTATCATGTGAATGTTGCATATGGATGGATGTTTGTGCACACATATAGTATTTACGTGACTAGGATTATTCGCATACATGTGGATTCATGGCACTTAATATATTTTGCATTTAGAAGATCAATCAGGCCTGATCATTTGCATTAGACAAGGAACATATACACACACTTCTTGCATATGTTCATACAACATTAGAAATCTCTTAAGGACAATGAATGCCTGTGATTGATGATTGAGTAGATGGATGATGGATGGTAGGACACATTCTTCTTAACTTGAAGATTTCGGGGACGAAATCCTTTAAGGAGGGGAGAATGTAACACCCCGTATTTTTAATATAATTGAAAGTAAAATAAAATATATAAAAATATTCTTATGATGGGTAAATAATGGTGATGCATAAGAAGAATTAATTAATACATGGAAGAGAAGAAAAATTAGTTCGATAACGATGTATGTAACGGAAAAGATAGTAAAATAAGGATAATTAATTTAAGAATCAGGAATTAGGTAAAATGGACATCACCATTGCGTTCCTCTCGGAAAAATACGCGAAATAGAGTCCGAGTTTTCGAAAATCGGAGTCCGTATGACCAAGATATGGCCAAAACAAGATTCAGAAGGTTTCGGTCAGCACAGAACTGGCCAGGTCGACCTGGGGGCCAGGTCGACCAGGGGGTCGACCTGGGAGTCAACCTCCCCCATGGGGGTCGACTATAGTGTCGACCTCCCCCCTGCAGGTCGACCGGGTCGGCCTGTTTCGGGCCAGAACCCATTTTTGAGGCCCGGGATGAGTTTTGATGGTCCGGATTGACTCTAGGGTTGAACTAATGGCCTAAATGAGCTTCCTACACCTATAAAATAACACCTAGACCTAGCCTAACTCACAAAAATCATTCTTACACAGTTATGTTGCTAAAATCTCTCTTGAGGCATGGCCGCCGTCTCCAAATTAAAGCTTAAGCGTCCAAACTCAAATCAAATCAAAGATCAATGCTTCTACAACAAATTCAAGGGGATAGATCAATGACACTACAACTTTCTAAGACAAAATCACTTCTTAATTCATTAGCCATTCTCTGTAAGTGCTAGTTATTTTCAGATCTAAATATTTAATTTTAATATGGGCATGAAATGAAGTGGAATTGAATCTAAGTATGTTTATCGATTCAGATCTATTCCTGTTGCTTTTTGAATCTTTAGTTTTGAGGCTTGTCTACCATTATTCTCATGACAAGTTTGTGATTTATTCAGCAGTTTCCTTGATTCGTAATGATGTTATCATCAAGTTGTAGTCTTTATGCCTATCATGATGTTGTTTTCTCTCTGATCTATTTATTATGCAAATTTCTACCTCCCCCTATTTATTTTCTTTTGATGAACCTTGGTCAACTTCGGACCTTGGCCTAAAATCGCAATTCACATACGAGATGTATACGGGGGAAATATGGGATTATTGCCTATATGGGTACGATTAATAATTGGCAACATGAAATTGGATATTATCATTTAATTTGCAAGTTTGGGGTAGATCTGTAAAGTTTGGTATAATCTTGTTATGATAAAATTTGCATAAATATTATATACATGGAATTCGACATCAATTGGATCTATGTAAATTAAATCAAAAGATTGGGCTTATGTTAATTAGGCATATGTAGATTTGGGAATTTTAGCATGAAAGCGATTGTAAACTTTATAAATGGCATAAACATGTATTATGAACTTGGGCAACTGGCATGTATGGAAACAAAAAAGATTATAGCTTGGGATAACTACATCATGAATCATCGGATTTGGGTATGAAACTTGATACATGTAATTTTGGCTAGATCTTGACATATGAAAAAAAGCATGAAACTTGGTATATATGTAAACTGACTAGAATTGGGTACATATATTAGTTGGTATGTAATAGCCTTAAAAGAGGGATAAATATAAATTGAGATAAGTTGCCTTTAATGGCCTAAGATAAATTGTGGTAAAATTGGTATGATTTTGCATACCATTAATTGATGGACATAATTGAGTCAATTATGGACATCGTTAAATTAGGAATTAATTGATAATTTGAATAGGGGAAATAAATTCAAATTGGGGTAAAAGATTATAAGTGATAATCAATGCTTAGGACGCGAGGTTGGACTCGTTTGTGACGTAAACCTGCCCGGAACCGCCCAGCGAATCCAGTAGTCACAAATGTCAGCCCAATGTGAGAGGTCCTAGGCCCAAATTAAAAGCGTAACAGTTGTAAAGACACGAGGTTAGACTCTTTTATGGTGTAAGACTGCTCGGACCCGCCCGACAAATCCAGCTGCCATAAATGTCAGTCTAATGTGAGAGGTCTTTATAAGGTTACGACCTTAATGAATTAAGAAATACTTAACCAGATAAACATGTGGTGGGACATGGGGGTTAAGTGGGTGACATGTGGAAATACGAATAGTAATACTTAACCAACGTGACATGGTAATTAGACCAATGGGTAGGGTTAAGTAAATAAGAACACTTAACCAATATGATATAAATGGGTGGGTTAAGTAATATGATTAGGTTAATCTGGACACTTAACCAATTTAATAAGTTGACTACGGGAGTGGGTAAGGTTAAGCAAATGTTTAACCATTATAACATGATTAAACTGGACTAGAGAGTGAGGTTAAGTTAATGAGAACACTTAACTAATACAATGGGTTAATTAGACAAGTGGTTGCGGTTAAGTAGTAACACTTAACCAACATAACAGGACAAGCGGGTGGGCTAAGTTAACTTGAATAAGTTGACAACACTTAACCATTATAATATGACTAGTGGATGGGGTTAAGTTAATATGCACTTAACCAATCTGATGTGATGCGTGGTAGGGTTAAGTAACACATGGGGTTAAGTTAACAAGGAAATTCTTAACCAATGTAACCAGATAGACGAACGGGGTTAAGTTAATAAACCACACTTAACCAATCAAACATAATAAGCGAGAAAGGTTAAGTTAACTAAGGTAAACACTTAACCATGGTAACATAACGAGTAGAAGGGTTAAGTACATATCGGGTTGGTGGGTAATATTAGTAAATATAGGCCCACATACACTTAACCATTAAATACACATGCTTGAATCAGTAGCGGGGTTAAGTACATATCTGGTTGGTGGGTAATATCAGAGAATATAGGCCTACAGACTTAACCATTAGAAAAACCTAGTAACGGGGACTCATTTCAGTAGTAACCCACATTAGGTATCAACGGAACCCTGAGCTAGGCAGGGAGGGGCACGATTACTAGGCTGATTATAAGAGGTCAAATTAGCGGCGGTTGGTGCAGCAGTGCAGGTTCTAACGGAGTGCGGGCGTGCACACACTTCGGCGCAGAAAATTTAGCCACTGGGCATCAGTAGGTATAAAGCTGTGCATCTTGATTGTGTCAGGGTTGCCACCATGGGACTTGATACACCCCATGGTGGGACCAGCACAGGTATCTACAAGTAGGGGGCCGCGTGACACAAACGAGAACTAGGTCAAGTAGGGAGCCGATCGATAAGGTAGTAAGGGTGCATCGAATATATACATGGCCATTGGGGTGATCGAGGTGGAATCCTCAAAATCGATGTACACCTGAAGGCTACCATAATTGCGGGGATTGGGGTCACGTTGTAATTATTATATAACACGGGCTACTAGTTGGGACACTAGTAGGGGGTACGGATCCTTGTTGCACAGGACACCAGTTGGGATACTAGTAGGAGTACAGATCATTCCATTTAAGACACTTATGAGGATGCTAGTTAGGTGGTGCAGAGCAAATAGATATCGTTTTAATGGTAAAGCTTAGAAACCTTGCGATGTTATTCTTGATAGAAACCATACGGTGGGATACTTGATAGGAATTATGGGACGTTATACTTGTTTCATCGTGCCCGAAGTTTATCTTGTTACCTTAGTTTATCTTGTTATCATAGTTTATCTTGTTATCTTAGTTTATCTTGCCTACCTTGTCATCGTGCTTATGTTTACTTTCAGTTTATTAATGCCATGTTATCTTTACTCATTTTTATGCTGAAAGTCACTAGGACTTACTCAGTCTTTATGACTGACCCGTTTTGTTTCGCCTCTTTTTCTTCCGTTCCCCCCCCCCCAGGTTCACAGGGTGGGAATACAGCTTAGTTCGGATCTTATCAAGCTCCAAGGCTCTTTCATGTATGGCTTGGATTTCTCTTGGCTATGGCTTGCTTTGCTTTATTGGGGAATACCGCAGTTTGTTTTTATGCTTCTTTGTTTTTTTTAGCAAGACAAATATTTTAACTATGAAATTGGGTATTGGAAGTTGATGGGCTTTTCATGTAAACATTTATATTTAATAAATGATTTGAATTACTTCCACTTTATTTTCCGCTATTTTATATATGTATGTCTTGTAATATTTTTGTTCCAGTACCCATAATACTCCATTGAAGTTAAGGCATTCCCTTTGTGAGTGACCTTAACAGATGTGGGGTGTTACACTTAACCCTCCCATTCTAGCTTAACTGTGTTAAGTGTCTGTATGAACCAAACCCCCACCCATCGGTTTTGTTATCATGTTGAATTGGTTAACTATCTTAGTTAACTTAACCCTACCATTCTTGTTCTAGCTTTAACTAAATAAATTAAAGCCGCGACCACTCACATTAGACAGATAATGTTGCGATTACTGGATGTGCCGGTTGGTTCCGGGCAGGTTTGTAACAACCCGGAAATTCTGAGCCAGTTTAAAATTTTTATTTTGGCAATTTTAATGAATTTTGAATATTTAAAATGAATTAGTTTAAATAATAACGACGAGAAATTTATTATGAATATAATTCGAACGTATATATTTATATACATCGTCGTTAGAATATAAATATTTATTTATAATTATAAAAGGAATTGAAAATGGCGCGGTAGTTCGATAATTCGATTTCAAATTTCAATTGAACATACCGAGTGCAAAATAAACCGGATTTTGGCGAAACCAAAAATATTAGAATCTAGTTGGGAATATCTTTCCAACGAATCTTAAAAATCGAAATTTCATTGCGGGAATCAAAAGTTATGCCCAGTTGAAAATTCAGAATAGTCGCTATGTAAATTATACATGGCCCAAAAAGTCAAATTTTGCATACGGATGAATTTGGACTCGAAAACACTTCCATTGAGTTCAAAATGCCATTTAGAACTCCGAAAAGTATAAGCTTCGATATATTTCGATATCCGGAATAGTGGCAATTGGCTGGAGCTTTTCGTTTAGCAAAACATAGCCCTTAAAAAGTGAAATTTTGCATACGAGCTCAGAATTCGATGAGATAAATTTTTATGGATTCACAATGACAAATTATTGTTGATTTCCAAAGGGCGCATCGAACGAAGTCAGTATGTGGTCGTGCGAGCTAAAACATTTCAGGGTAAAATGAGCAGTCATTTTACAAAGGAACATTACTGATACGACCTCGGAATTCAATTCTACTTTTTTTTCTGGATTCGTATGGTCCAATAATGGTTAAATCCAAGAGGGCATGATTTTTGGAGTTAGTGTGTGAGCGTGCGAGAAGAAAAGGTGCGCCAAAATCGCATTTTTGAGCAATATCTGAGCATATTCGTGATTTTTTTTGAATGGTCAGACGAACTCGGAATTCGACGAAACTTGTTTCGTTGGACTCGTCTTCACGTCTACTATCTCGTGTCCGAAATCCGTGGCGATTGGAGATCGTTAGCGTTCAGGCGATACGCGAGAAACTAGCATATAATCACTTTTTCTCCTTCTCTTCACTCACTTTTCTCTCTTCCTCCTTTCTTCCTCTTTCTTCATTAATGGGGACCTCAACCCCATGCCACCGCTGCCGCCCATCCTCCGCTGCCACCACCCACCGCCGCCGCTCCTCCCCTCCGGCGCCACCTCCTCCTCTTCCTCCTCCTTCTCTCTCCTCTTTTCATAACCCTAAACCCCCAAATCACCAACCACCACCACCGCGGCCACCACGGGCCCCACCACCTCCCTTAGCACCCTCTCCCATCTCCATCAGGCCCGCCACCGCCCGCTGGCCACCCAACTCCGGCCGTGGGGCCCCCGGTCACCAAAAACCCATTTTACACTAATCGCCCAATTTGCAAATAAGCCCCTGACCGTATTTTGCCAGTAACTCCCAAACGGTGCATTTTTGGCCAAAGTCCCTCTAGACCAAAGTTGTAGATCACGAAATTCTCTTCGATTTTGCTATATGGAAGTCGTGTTTTGGAGTTCCGAGCTGCTCGAAAAACGCGTTCGAAGTCTGCTGTTCAAAAGCGGTAAAATTCGTGTACTTTCGCGAATTCTGGCGAATTGAAGCATTTTCGGAAAAAAGTCCCTTAGGCAAAAGTTGTTCAGAATGCCGTGCTTGTGCTAGGAAAAAGATGGATTGAAGATTTGAGCTTGTATGCGAAGTCTGGGGCTCGAATAACAATTCAGCAGTTCAGAAAAGGCGTTAGAAAAAAATCAATGTGAGAACTTCTCACCTTTTATTTTTAATCTTCTAGTTATATAAATATATACTAGGATGCAGACGGTGTTTAGTAGCACCCGACACCATCGTCCACAGACCATGGACTTGTTTGTTTGGTTGTGTAGTTGGTTAGAATATTTGATTTGAATTTGATTGTTTGGTGAAATGGAATGGATTTGATTGATATGTGTATGGCGTGGGCCATTATTAGAATGGGGATAAGGCTAGGCCTTGTCCCGTTTCTAGTATCGTGCCGTTATGCCGTCGAAATTTTCTAAAATAAGTTAGAAAAATAAAGATATCATTTTATTAAATTAATGAACCGAATAGAATATTCGTAGGTTGAATAAAATAGTTTGGTCGTTAAAAATATAATTTTTAACGTGAATGTGAATAAATAAATATTCATTTACAAACCGGACGGTTTGTTTATGTACACATATTTGAAGGACATTGATTGGGACGATAAATTTTACACATCGCCCAACTGCACAAATAAAATCTGTGTTGGATTGTTTGAAACCCCACACGGGTGTTGGGATAAAATACGGCATACACTAATCCTGGTAATTAGTTATATGTCGATCGATTGATTGACAGACTGTTGTAAGCGTTAGATATCTATATTTGATGCTTATACAGTGTAGTGCACTTTGGATGATGGTTGATTATTTATCGTTGCTATTATATACATGTGTTGTATGGAATCCATATAATTAACTTTATATGGTAATTGATTTGGCCTCATTCCAGTCGGGAAGATAAAGAATATTATAAAATAAAGGTTCATGTGTTGACAGTACTCATTCATTGAGATTAGTCATGTGTTGAACGAAATATTTTAACAATAAAATTTACATCTTTATCAATATAAAATAAAGGTTTATGTGTTGACTGTACTCATTCGTTGAGATTAGTCATGTGTTGACAAAAATATAGAAAACGAATTTGAATTGAATTGAAAAGAAACCGAATTTGAATTGAATCGAATAGAAAACGAATTTGAATTGAATTGAATAGAAAACGAATTTGAATTGAATTGAAAAGAAACCGAATTTGAATTGAATCGAAAAGAAACCGAATTTGAATTGAATCGAATAGAAAACGAATTTGAATTGAATTGAACATAGAATGAATTGAAATTTGAATTGAATATAAAGCAAACTCGAATTGAATTGAATATAAACCAAATTCGAATTGAATTGAATATAAACCAAATTCGAATTGAATTGAATATAGAATGAATTGAAATTTGAATTGAATTGGAAATGGAAGTTGAAATGTTTTTGAACGAATTTAAAACTATTTATAAAATTCGTTTTAAATAGAAATCGACGAAATATATATTATATATATTATATATATAATATAATGGCCTGAATAGAACGCGCCGCGCCGCGGCAGTTCGTGGATTTCGACCATTGATTTCGAACGGACATTACGGGAGATCCAACCGTCGGATTCTCCTAAAACCGGAACCGTTGGGTTCGTATCGAAAAGAGCTTTCTAACGAATATTAGAAATTTGAAATCTAACGGTTGGATTTAGAGATACGTCCAAATCAAATTTGGAAAAGGTCGTTGTAAGTGCAGTTCGATGGCCGTTGATGGAAATCGACTGTACGGGCCTTGATAACATTTTTAAAAATAGTAATAATTTGTTTATAATCGTAAGAAATG
This sequence comes from Allium sativum, assembly GCA_030737875.1. Classification (NCBI taxonomy): domain Eukaryota; kingdom Viridiplantae; phylum Streptophyta; class Magnoliopsida; order Asparagales; family Amaryllidaceae; genus Allium; species Allium sativum. The sequence continues at coordinate 969,206,063 of CM060915.1, read as the reverse complement.
ATTTGGGAAAAATTGGGATGAAAAACTCCATATTTGAAAAGATAAAAATAGATTTTTATAGAAACGAACTAGTTTGAACTAAATTTAAAACCCAATTATTTCTAAATAAATAAATTGGCTTTAAAAGGGGTTTTCAATAATCGGAATTTCTGATATATTTGATTGGAATTGATTTGGGGGTTTATCGTGAACGGTGTTTTAAATAACACTGGTTCTTTAACTCGATAAGAAATAGAACGTGATTTGGATTTATCGTGAACTGTGTTTTAAATGACATTAGTTCTTTAACCCAGTAAAAGGAGTTTTAATGAATCTGCAATTAGATTGAAATGTGAATTTATAATGAAAATTATCAAATTTGGAAAGTGAGCGAGAATGGAGTATCACCAGTTTTGCTCCAAAGCGATAGTTAAATCTTTAATTAGATTTGAACGTGAAATGGTAATTAATTTTACCGATAACACTGTGGTATTAGATATGGAGTATTACCAGTTTTGCTTCATGGGATGAATAGGTTGGGATTGGGAAATAAAATAAATAATTGCTTCGGTGTGGTTCGGTAATCTCGACTAGTTTGGAAAACCATAATTTGGTTTGCAATGACATCCAAAGGAAGATTAAAGAATAAATTTAAAGAATTTATCTTTGATAAAATTAATGGGAACCTTTCCCTAAGAATATGAAATTTAGAAACTAGTTGTAGGTTAGTTAAGAAGAATGGTTTCCTGGGTATTGATCTGATGTTGGTTTCGGCCTTCGGGGTTAATATTTGGGGAATTGCTCTCTTACTGATTTACGGTTAGTGACTAATGAATTGGAATGAGGCGTATGTTGTGTTTGTGTAACATTTGTTTCTAATATACGCGGGTTGTTCGGAAAGGCCGGGTTTATACCCATTCTGAATAACCGATTTGACGACAAGTCGAAGATGAAGACGGTGGTCGAACACCAGAAGTCTTCACATCGTTTGGATAATTACCGATGATCCTGATTGGGCTGTACACCCAAGAGGATGGAAATATTTGGTGATCGTCCAGACGTATGTGGAGATCGATGGATATGCGAGGAAAGTGCCTCCGGTTTCGTTCAGACCCAGAACGAACTTGTAAATGGATTGTGTGTCTGACATTGGACATTATTCTGTGTTGATTGATATCTATTAAATATACATCTGTTTGGCAGCGGAGAATTTATTCTCTTGCTTAACGCCCTTCTCTGAGACGTACGAGCTTAGAGGTTGTATATCGATGGACATCAGTTGCATGGCATGAATTGCCTGTGTGGCATGCTGAGTTGCATGGATCAAGGCTTCTGTTGAAAAGCAAAGTCTTGTGGTTGGTGATCAAAGCACGGCCTTTGTGGCGTAGCTTTGTGTATAACGAGAATTCGCGAGCCTCACACTTCGGTATGAGTCAAAAATGGGATAAGGACTGCAAGGAGAGCACGACGTTTCTTTCTAGCTTTGGTGGTGTCAGTGACTTACCAGCCTTGACATTTATATACTTTTCACCTATGTGGTTGTTGGATGAGGCGCCTCGATATTAGGTCTGATAGGACCGGGAAACATGTGTTCAGTAATAATTAATCCTCAAACGTAAGAGATGACCGGCCCTGAAGCATCCAGCGGTTACCCAGAGTGTGTAGTCCTGGGACATTTGCTAAAGTGTCTCGAAGCGGAAAGGAGCTTGCCCCTTTCCTCGACTCATGACGGAAATCCAATTTCCAATACGAGATATTTCGGTTTTATTTGTAGAGCCTAGTATGGCGACATGATAGATGGTACCCATGCCGCCTAGGATTGATATTTATGATTGAAATTGTTTTGACACTATACACTTATTATAGTATCAAATGATTTGTTTTAAACGTACCAAGCATGCTTGGCTATTATAAGGGAAAACCCTATCCTCCGGCTTGCGTTGCATTGTGTGATGAGACCTGGGTCTTATAATAGCTTCATTTTTCAAAAAAGCATTGCACTGTTTATTCTATGCACTGGTATTCTTGGGAGGAAACCCGTTCCGTGTTATACGGCGTGGTCCCTTGAATTACTCTCTTTTAAAGTAAAGTTTTAAATAACTGTTTTAGTTCTCACACCAGTCACATGACTGACCTAGAGTTTACTGTTTTAACCTAAACTCTGGGTGCCCTTATTTTCGACACGGGCAGCTAGTAGTTTTGGTTTTGCAGACTTATATTCACAGGATCCTGATTTACAGCTGGAACGACGCTCGGAAAGCTCTGTATCCGTGTATTACTTTCAGTTGTGCTTTATATTATTTTTCCGCTGCAGTACTGTATTTAAATCTCTGATATTTATCGAATGTAATTTATTCATTTATACTCTGTATATTCTTGTATCTGATGGAATTGTTGTAATAGCAATGAAATGTTCTTCTGTCTGCGTTCCAATTTGTCCTGTTCTCAAAACGATCAGGGGTTTCGAACGATCTAGATCGGTTTAACGATCGATTCGGATCGAGCGAAATTCCTTGCCGTTACATTTGGTATCAGAGCTTTGGTTTACAGAGCTCGAGAACAAGACACATTAGAACCATACGAAAGAATTCATCAGATATTGGATTAGTAATATCCAATTAGAATGACTCGTTAGAGATAGGATCAGTAGTATCCTAGAACGAGTGTGAAGAGTATATTTTTCAAATGAAAACAATTTTTTTTGAAATTTATATCGTTTTATACGTATTTGAATAATTTATTTATATTGATTTGGACAATCTAGTATATAAAGGTTTTGCATATACGCGTCATGAACGTATATTCGAAGTTTTAATATATTATGTAGATATAGAGTCACACTCTAGTCGCCCGGACATGGTCCTGATGATGAAGCATACCATCACCAGTATTTATTTTCGAGTGACGAAGGTGTGATATCTATATATTTCCATTAGACTGGTGTGAGAACCAAAACTAGATAGGTTTATTGTTGTGATTTGGCATCAAAAACATGTTTTTCAGTATATATATCAAATTATGAATTTGAAAAGCTAATTCACTAATTGATTGATGGTTGTGTTGTATGATTATTTATTTAAAACATTATGTGAATGAATGGTGAATTTAGGCTTAATTGAACCAAATATTGAATTGTATTGTAAATTATTTGCAAATGCATGCATATACATATATATGTTTGAACAGGTAAATGGATTAGCTGTTGAGTAAAGAATTTATTTGCGTGCCCGACAAATAGGTAAACCTTAATAAGTTGGATGCACACTTTTATTATTATATCAACTCCTGTGAGTGCCATTGGATGCGGAGTGCTGGTTATTCTGTGTGTAATTAATAAATGTCGCCATAGGATAGTAACAATTAATTTTGAACTACACTGTATGGCATACTTCCTGAAGATGGCATACTTCTTGAAGATCGCATACTTCATCATATACCACACAAGCATTTGGAGCTTATGTGACGAGGTGGCAGATTTACCATACGAGCGAGAGGCTTGTATGGCGATGACTATATATTACAGGTTGAATTTATGACTGATATAGACAATATAAAATTGTAACGGTAAAATTGCTAGATTAATAAAAACCCCATACGGGTCTGGAGTTGACAATAATCACGTCTCTCTAGTCATTAGATACGGCACATGGATTATTTATTTCCCACACGGGACGAGGTGATGAGAATTTATTCTCTGGAGCAATTAAAATACACACTCCCTCAGGCTTTGACAGGGTGACGAGAATTTATTCTCTGGAGCAATTAAAATACACACTCCTTCAGGCTTTGACAGGGTGACGAGAATTTATTCTCTGGAGTTATTATCTATACACGCTCCCCTGTAAACACCAGAATATATCACTATAAATATGTGTATGCTTTATAGGATTTATTGGGTACCTAATACGGCCCAATAAATTTCCAAACCCCTCCCCTTACAAAGGAGGTTATGCCGAAATTTTTCAAAAATTCCGGGTGTTAGCCAAATTTTTGAAGAATTTGAAAATTCTCAGAAACTGAAAAATTGGAGAATGGAAGCCAGAATGAATGTTGAGTTGGTTTTTAAAACAACTTTCGGCTTCGTTCCTTTTCGGGGACGAAAAGTTTTAAGTGGGGGGAGATTGTAACAACCCGGAAATTCTGAGCCAGTTTAAAAATTTTATTTTGGAAATTTTAATGAATTTTGAATATTTAAAATGAATTATTTTAAATAATAACGACGAGAAATTTATTATGAATATAATTCGAGCGTATATATTTATATACATCGTCGTTAGAATATAAATATTTATTTATAATTATAAAAGGAATTGAAAATGGCGCGGTAGTTCGATAATTCGATTTCAAATTTCAATTGAACATACCGAGTGCAAAATAAACCGGATTTTGGCGAAACCAAAAATATTAGAATCTAGTTTGGAATATCTTTCCAACGAATCTGAAAAATCGAAATTTCATAGCGGGAGTCAAAAGTTATGCCCAGTTAAAAATTCAGAATAGTCGCTATGTAAATTATACATGGCCCAAAAAGTCAAATTTTGCATACGGATGAATTTGGACTCGAAAACACTTCCATTGAGTTCAAAATGCCGTTTAGAACTCAGAAAAGTATAAGCTTCGATATATTCCAATATCCGGAATAGTGGCAATTGGCTGGAGCTTTTCGTTTAGCAAAACATAGCCCTTAAAAAGTGAAATTTTGCATATGAGCTCAGAATTCGATGAGATAAATTTTTATGGATTCACAATGACAAATTATTGTTGATTTCCAAAGGGCGCGTCGAACGGAGTCAGTATGTGGTCGTGCGAGCTAAAACAGTTCAGGGTAAAACGAGCAGTCATTTTACAAAGGAACATTACTGATACGACCTCGGAATTCAATTCTACTTTTTTTTCTTGATTTTTATGGTCCAATAATGGTTAAATCCAAGAGGGAATGATTTTCGGAGTTAGTGTGTGAGCGTGCGAGAAGAAAAGGTGCGCCAAAATCGCATTTTTGAGCAATATCTGAGCATATTCGTGATTTTTTTTGAACGGTCAAACGAACTCCGAATTCGACGAAAGTTGTTTCGTTGGACTCGTCTTCACGTCTACTATCTCGTGTCCGAAATCTGCGGCGATTGGAGATCGTTAGCGTTCAGGCGATACGCGAGAAACTAGCATATAATCACTTTTCCTCCTTCTCTTCACTCACTTTTCTCTCTTCCTCCTTTCTTCCTCTTTCTTCATTAATGGGGACCTCAACCCCATGCCACCGCTGTCGCCCATCCTCCGCTGCCACCACCCACCGCCGCCGCTCCTCCTCCCTTCCGGCGCCACCTCCTCCTCCTCCTTCTCCCTCCTCTTTTCATAACCCTAAACCCCCAAATCACCAACCACCACCACCGCGGCCACCACGGGCCCCACCACCGCCCTTAGCACCCTCCCCCACGTCCATCAGGCCCGCCACCACCCGCTGGCCACCCAACTCCGGCCGTGGGCCCCCCGGCCACCAAAAACCCATTTTACACTAATCGCCCGTTTTGCAAATAAGCCCCTGACCATATTTCGCCAGTAACTCCCAAACGGTGCGTTTTTGGCCAAAGTCCCTCTAGACCAAAGTTATAGAGCACGAAATTCTCTTCGATTTGGCTATATGGAAGTCGTGTTTTGGAGTTCGGAGCTGCTCGGAAAATGTGTTCGAAGTCTGCTGTTCAAAAGCGGTAAAATTCGTGTACTTTCGCGAATTCTGGCGAATTGAAGCATTTTCGGCAAAATGTCCCTTAGGCAAAAGTTGTTCAGAATGCCGTGCTTGTGCTAGAAAAATAGATGGATTGAAGATTTGAGCTTGTATGCGAAGTCTGGGGCTCGAATAACAATTCAGCAGTTCAGAAAAGGCGTTAGAAAAAAATCAATGTGGGAACTTTTCACCTTTTATTTTTAATTGTGACGGCCTGGAATTTCGCTCGATCCGAATCAGTCGTTAAACCGATCTAGACCGTTCGAAACCCCTGAACGTTGAGAACAGGACAAATCAGAACACAAACAGAAGAACATTTCATTGTTATTACAACAATTCCATCAGAATACAAGAATATACAGAGTATAAATGAATAAATTACATTCGATAAATATCAGAGATTACAGTAAATTACATAGCAGCGGAAAAATAATACAAAGAACAACTGAAGGTGATATACGGATACAGAGCTTTCCGGATATCATTCCAGCTGTAAACCAGGATCCTGTGAATATAAATCTGCAAAACCAAAACTACTAGCTGCCCGTGCGGAAAATAGGGGCACCCAGAGTTTAGGTTAAAACAATAAACTCCAGGTCAGTCATGTGACTGGTGTGAGAACTAAAACAGTTATTTAAAGCTTTACTTTAAAAGAGAGTAATTCAAGGGACCACGCCGTATAACACGGAACGGGTTTCCTCCCAAGAATACCAGTGCATAGAATAAACAACGCAATGCTTTTTCGAAAAATGAAGCTATTATAAGACCCAGGTCCTATCATACAATGCAACGCAAGCCGGGGGATAGGGTTTTCCCTTATAATAGCCAAACATGCTTGGTACGTTTAAAACAAATCATTTGATACTATAATAAGTGTATAGTGTCAAAACAGTTTCAATCATAAGTATAAATCATAGGCGGCATGGGTACCATCTATCATGTCGCCATACTAGTTCTACAATTAAAACCGCAATACACGTATTGGAAATTGGATTTCCGTCATGAGTCGAGGCAAGGGGCAAGCTCCTCTCCGCATTCGAGACACTCTAGCAAATATCTCAGGATTACGCACACTGGGTAACCCCTGGATCTTCAGGGCCGGTCCTCACTTACGTTAGAGGATTGGCAATTCCTGAACACACGTTTCCCGGTCCTTACAGACCTATAATCGAGGCGCCTCATCCAACAACCACAAAGGTGAAAAGTATATAAATGTCAGGGCTGGTAAGTCACTGACACCACCAAAGCTAGAAAGAAACGTGCGCTCTCCCTGCAGTCCGTATCCCGTTTTTAACTCATACCGAGGTGTGAGGCTCGCGAATACACGCTATACACAAAGCTACCACGTAGGTTATGCTTTGATCATCAACCACAAGACTTTGCTTTTCAACAGAAGCCTTGATCATTGCATCTTAGCGTGCCACACAGGCAATTCATGCCATGCGACTGATGTCCATCGATATACAACCTCTGAGCTCGTACGTCTCAGAGAAGGGCGTTAAGCAAAAGAATAAATTCTCCGCCGCCAAACAGATGTATATTTAATAGAAATCAATCAACACAGAATAAAATCCAATGTCAGACACACAATCCATTTACAAGTCCGTTCTGGGTCTGAACGAAACCGGAGGCACTTTCCTCGCATATCCATCCATCTCCAAGTACGTCTGGACGACCACCAACTATTTCCATCTTCTTGGGTGTACAGCCCAATCAGGATCGTCAGTAATTACCCAAACGATGTGAAGACTTCCGGTCTTCGACCACCGTCTTCATCTTCGACTTATCGTCGAATCGGTTATTCAGAATGGGTGTAAACCCGGACTTTCCGAACAACCCGCGTATATTAAAACAAATGTTACGCAAACACAACATACGCCTCATTCCAATTCATTAGTCACTAACCGCAAATTAGCAAGAGAACAATTTCCCAAACATTAACCCCGAAGGCCGAAACCAACATCAGATCAATACCCAGGAAACCATTCTTCTTAGCCAACCTACAACTAGTTCCTAAATTCCACATTCTTAGGGAAAGGTTCCCATTAATTTTATCCAAGATAAATTCTTTAAAATTTATCCTGTAATCTTCCTTTGGATGTCATTTAAAACCAAATTATGGTTTTTCCAACTAGTCGAGATTAGCGAACCGTAACGAAGTAATTATTTATTTTATTTCCCAATCCCAACCTATTCATCCCATGAAGCAAAACTGGTAATACTCCATATCTAACACCGTGGTGTTATCGGTAAAATTAATTACCATTTCACGTTCAAATCTAATTAAAGATTTTGACTATCGCTTTGGAGCAAAACTGGCGATACTCCATTCTCGCTCATTTCTAAATTTAATAATTTAGATTTCAAATTCGAATTTCAATCTAATTGCAGATTCATTAAAACTCCTTTTACTGGGTTAAAGAACTAGGTGTTATTTAAAACACAGTTCACGACAAACCCAAATCACATTCTTTCAAATATATTAGAAATCCGATTATTTAAAACCCCTTTTTAAATCTAATTCCTTTATTTAAAAAAATAATTGGGTTTTAAATTTAGTTCAAAAACTAGTTCATTTCGATAAAAACCCATTTTTATCTTTTCAAATATGGAGTTTTTCACCCCAATTTTTCCCAAATCATTTCTTATGATTTTACACTAATTATTACTATTTTTAATAATTTTATCAACGCCCGTACAGTCGATTTCCAACAATGGCCATCGAACTGCACTTACAGCGACCTTTTTCGAATTTGATTTGGACGTATCTCCAAATCCAACCGTTAGATTTCAAATTTCTAATATTCGTTAGAAAGCTCTTTTCGATACGAACCCAACGGTTCCGGTTTTAGGAGAATCCGACGGTCGGATCTCCCGCAATGTCCGTTTGAAATAAATGGTCGAAATTTACGAACTGCCGCGGCGCGGCGCGTTCTATTCAGGCCATTATATTATATATATAATATATATTTCGTCGATTTTATTTAAAACGAATTTTATAAATAGTTTTGAATTCGTTTCAAAAATCATTTCAACTTCCATTTCAATTCAAATCAAAATTGAATTCTTCTTTATAAATTCGTTTTAAAATTCATTTCTATTTAATTCAAATTTCAATTTAATTTGAATTCATTTCACTTCATTTTAAATTCAATTCGAATTCGTTTTTCAATTCAATTCAATTCAATTCAAATTGGTTTTCTATTCGATTCAAATTCATTTTCTATTCAAATTAAATTCGTTTCGTTTTCTATTTGAATCAAGTTCATTATATATTCAATCGAAATCAAATCCGTTAAATATTCAATTGAAATTAAATTGGTTTTCTATTCCATTCAAATTCAAAATCGTTTTATATTCAATTCATTTCGAAATCGTTTTATATTCAATTCATTTCGAAATCGTTATATATTCAATTCATTTCGAAATCGTTATATATTCAATTCATTTCGAAATCGTTATATATTCAATTCATTTCGAAATCGTTATATTCGATATAAATATCGTTCGCGTCAAAATGGCGCATCACTATTTAACACGGCTTTATATATTCTATTTCAAATATTTCTTTTTGTCAACACACGACTAATCTCAACGAATGAGTACCGTCCATGTGTGACTATTTTTGTTAAATTATTTCGTTCAACACATGACTAATCTCAACGAATGAGTACCGTCAACACATGAACCTTTATTTTATATTGATAAAGATGTAAATTTTATTATAAAAATAATTCGTTCAACACATGGCTATTCCCAACGGATGAGTATAGTCAACACATGAACCTTTATTTTATATATCCTTTATTTTTCAAATTGGAATGAGGCCCAATCAATCACCATATAAAATTAATTATATGGATTTTCATACATCACATGTATATAATAGCATTGAAAAATAATCAACCATCAACCAAAGTGCACTACACTGTATAAGCATCAAATATAGATATCTAACGCTTATAACAGCCTGTCAATCAATCGATCGACATATTTAATCAATCAGGATGAGTGAACTTCAAGTTTCATCCCAACACCCGTGTGGGGTTTCAAACAATCAAACAAATATTTTATTCGTGCAGTTGGGCGATGTGTAAAATTTATCGACCCAATCAATGTCATTCAAATAGGTGTACATAAACAAACCGTCCGGTTTGTAAATGAATATTTTATTTATTCGCATTCACGTTAAAAATTATATTTTTAACGATAAAACAATTCATCTTATCATATGAATATCGATTCAGTTCATTTATTCAATAAATGATTATTTTTATTTTTCTAACATATTTTAGAAAATTTCGGCGGCATAACGGTACGATACTAGAAACGGGACGAGGCCTAGCCTTATCCCCGGTCTAGTGAAGGCCCACGCCATTCACATATCAACTTTAATCAATTTCCAATTCAACCAATCCATTCAAATCCAAATCAAATAATCTAACCAACTACACAACCAAACAAACAAGTCCATGGTATGTGGACGGGTGTCGGGTGCTTCTAATAAGCACCGTCTGCATCCTAGTATATATATAAATAACTAGAAAAATAGAATTTGAGTGAGAAGTTCTCACATATAGCTATCCAGCTCCACGGCACTTCATTGATAGGAATCTTCATTGTTTTCGCATCTTCGTCAGCTTCGTCGTCCGTAGCCACTACATATATAAAAATCGAATTTTTACCTTGCTATTCAATATTTAAAAATCATATTTTTATTTCGAAGGTCCATATATAAAAATCAAATTTTTAGTTCAGAGTTCAATATATAAAAATCGAATTTTTACTTTAAAGTTCAATATATAAAAATCCCATTTCAAAAATATAGATTTCGCCTTTATAACAATATAGATTTAGCCTTTTCAAAAATAAGGTTTTCGCCTTTATAAAAATAAAAAGATTTCATCTTTATAAAAATCTCATTTTTATTTTTCTACACATATAAAGATGATATTTTTAATATTCCTATTATGTAAAAATTATATTTTTAATTTTCTACCTAACCAAAAATCATATTTTTACATCACCTATATAGTAAAGACTATATTTTTAATACTTTAAAAATATAAAAATCATATTCTTATAATCGCTATATAGTAAAGGCTATATTTTTAATACTTTAAAAATATAAAAATCATATTTTTTTTTTATAAAACAAATCATGTTCATAGTTTTAAAACAAATCCTGTTCATATTACTAAAACAGATCCAGCCAATTTCCTTTATAAACAGTGCTAATTTATTAAATAAAACTGAATTTTACAATGCTTTTGAGCAAATCAAAAACTGAATTTTTTCAATGCTTTAAAACAAATTAAAACTGACCTTCTTCTTACTGTCGCGACACCTAAACCCTCTACCACCTTCGAATCTGAACTGACGATCCTCCTTGGAAGACTTAGCAGCTCCAACAGTTCATCGAGTTCCCCTCTGGCATCCCCGCTTACTGGTGCTACCGACCATCTAACTTCATCGCGAGGTCTGATTTGACCCCAACATCCATCGCGATCCCTTATGAAGCCAACCCCCTCAAGAATCGATCCTCGAACCACGGTTTCTCCTATCGAATAACCCAAAATATGCGTGCCTGCTGGTATTGAATGGAGATCGAAGCCCCCAAATTATCGGATTAAGGAAAGGGTTTTTATTTTGTTGAACTCGATTTGATTTTTGAAAAGGGATCGACCATTTTATTTTCGTTTACTGAAGCTTTATTTTCGGATTTTTTTTCTTTTTTCTTTGAATCTATCGAATGATAGAAGGGGGGGGGGGGGCAGAACGAAATAAAAAGGGGGAGAGTTTTATTTTTTATTAATTTAATTATTTAATTATTTTATTTTAATTCAAAAAGTCAACTTTTTCAAACGACCTCTAAACGAGGTCCACCGCCTGTCGTCCATAGCGTTTCACCCCCATTCCGAACACAATGGGATATGTACCGCAAGTTGATTTGATCGTTTCGATCAGTTTCCGTTAAATTTACATTTAAATCGCTATATTGAATTTTAAACGTACATTTCAAATTACCGGGGTTACATACTAACTAGAAAAATTCCAGAAAAATATTTTCTAGCTTCGTATTGACGATACGGTCCTAACAAAACTAGTTTCGTCGAATTCTGAGACCGTTTGAAAAATGGCCAATTTCCTGTCGATTAAATTCAACAGAAACTGGTCAAACGCGTTTTCTTTTGCCACGCTCACATATTGATTCGAAAAATTACGAAATTTGGAATCTAGCAATAACTTGACACCGCGGACCCAACAAAACTGGTTTCGTCGAAATCCGAGGTCATTTGCAAAATGTCCATTTTTAAGGGCCTGAATTCCATAGCGACTATTCAGAATTTTCAACTGGACATATCTTTTGATTCTCGCTACGAAATTTTGATTTGTCGGATTCGTTGGAAAGATATTATCAATTAGATCCCATCATTTTTGGTTTCACTAAAATCCGGATTGTTTTGCTCCCGGTACATTCAATTGAAGTTTGAAATCGAATTATCGAACTACCGCGCCATTTTCAATTCTATTTATAATTATATATAAATATTTATATTCTAACGACGACGCGTATAAATATATTCGTTCCATTTATATTCAAAATAAATTTCTCGTCGATTTTATTTAAAATAATTCATTTTAAATAATCAAAATTCGCTAAAATTGCCAAAATAAAAATTTTAAACTGGCCCAGATTTTCCGGGTTATTACAATCTCCCCCACTTAAAACTTTTCGTCCCCGAAAAGGAACAAAGTCGAAAGTGGTTTGATTAATAAGCTCTATATTCGATCCGGCTTCCATTCTCCAACTCTTTAGTTTCTGAGAATTTTCAAAACTTCAAAAATTTGGCTAACACCCTAAATTTTCGAAAAATTTCGCCATAACCTCCCCTGCACCGGGAGCATCGGGGAATTTCAAATAGCTTCCCCGGTCCTTCAGATCTCAAAAAGAAAAAGAAAAAGCCAAGCGGCTAGCCAATAGGCTCACAAAATCATCATCACCCAAACAAAACAGGAAATTATGTAGTAAACATGTACCTATTTGTCGGGCAAACAAATTTTATTCTCTGCTCTAGCCTCCTTGCTATGACCTGTTCAATGTAAGTATATGTATATGCAAGAAAATGCGACCAATTTTCAATATAGTGCAAAATTTGGTTAAATTAGGCATAATGGTACAAAATTAGCAAACAAATAAACAAACAACACAATCATCAATCAATTAGTGAATTAGAGTTTCAAATTCATAATTTTGATACATATACAGAAAATCATGTTTTGATGCCAATTCACAACAATGTGTTCTAATTATATTAGTTTTGGTTCTCACACCAGTCTAATGGAAACATATAGAAAGCACACCTTTGAAACACGAAACTAATTACTAATGATGACGCGTCAATCATCAGAATCAGGTCCGGGCGACTAGAATGTGATTCTATATCTATCTAATATATTAAAGCTTCGAATATACGTTCATGACGCGCATATGCAAAACCTTTATATACTAGATCGTCCATATTCAAAATAAATAAATAATCAAATACGTTTTAAAAAGGTTTAAAATTTCAAAACAAAATGGTTTTCATTTGAAAAATATACTCTTCACACTTGTTCTAGGATACTACTGATCCTATCTCTAACGAGTCATTCTAATTGGATATTGCTAATCCAATATCTGATGAATTCTTTCGTATGGTTCTAATGTGTCTTGTTCTCGAGCTCTGTAAACCAAAGCTCTGATACCAAATGTGACGGCCTGGAATTTCGCTCGATCCGAATCAGTCGTTAAACCGATCTAGACCGTTCGAAACCCCTGAACGTTGAGAACAGGACAAATCAGAACACAAACAGAAGAACATTTCATTGTTATTACAACAATTCCATCAGAATACAAGAATATACAGAGTATAAATGAATAAATTACATTCGATAAATATCAGAGATTACAGTAAATTACATAGCAGCGGAAAAATAATACAAAGAACAACTGAAGGTGATATACGGATACAGAGCTTTCCGGATATCATTCCAGCTGTAAACCAGGATCCTGTGAATATAAATCTGCAAAACCAAAACTACTAGCTGCCCGTGCGGAAAATAGGGGCACCCAGAGTTTAGGTTAAAACAATAAACTCCAGGTCAGTCATGTGACTGGTGTGAGAACTAAAACAGTTATTTAAAGCTTTACTTTAAAAGAGAGTAATTCAAGGGACCACGCCGTATAACACGGAACGGGTTTCCTCCCAAGAATACCAGTGCATAGAATAAACAACGCAATGCTTTTTCGAAAAATGAAGCTATTATAAGACCCAGGTCCTATCATACAATGCAACGCAAGCCGGGGGATAGGGTTTTCCCTTATAATAGCCAAACATGCTTGGTACGTTTAAAACAAATCATTTGATACTATAATAAGTGTATAGTGTCAAAACAGTTTCAATCATAAGTATAAATCATAGGCGGCATGGGTACCATCTATCATGTCGCCATACTAGTTCTACAATTAAAACCGCAATACACGTATTGGAAATTGGATTTCCGTCATGAGTCGAGGCAAGGGGCAAGCTCCTCTCCGCATTCGAGACACTCTAGCAAATATCTCAGGATTACGCACACTGGGTAACCCCTGGATCTTCAGGGCCGGTCCTCACTTACGTTAGAGGATTGGCAATTCCTGAACACACGTTTCCCGGTCCTTACAGACCTATAATCGAGGCGCCTCATCCAACAACCACAAAGGTGAAAAGTATATAAATGTCAGGGCTGGTAAGTCACTGACACCACCAAAGCTAGAAAGAAACGTGCGCTCTCCCTGCAGTCCGTATCCCGTTTTTAACTCATACCGAGGTGTGAGGCTCGCGAATACACGCTATACACAAAGCTACCACGTAGGTTATGCTTTGATCATCAACCACAAGACTTTGCTTTTCAACAGAAGCCTTGATCATTGCATCTTAGCGTGCCACACAGGCAATTCATGCCATGCGACTGATGTCCATCGATATACAACCTCTGAGCTCGTACGTCTCAGAGAAGGGCGTTAAGCAAAAGAATAAATTCTCCGCCGCCAAACAGATGTATATTTAATAGAAATCAATCAACACAGAATAAAATCCAATGTCAGACACACAATCCATTTACAAGTCCGTTCTGGGTCTGAACGAAACCGGAGGCACTTTCCTCGCATATCCATCCATCTCCAAGTACGTCTGGACGACCACCAACTATTTCCATCTTCTTGGGTGTACAGCCCAATCAGGATCGTCAGTAATTACCCAAACGATGTGAAGACTTCCGGTCTTCGACCACCGTCTTCATCTTCGACTTATCGTCGAATCGGTTATTCAGAATGGGTGTAAACCCGGACTTTCCGAACAACCCGCGTATATTAAAACAAATGTTACGCAAACACAACATACGCCTCATTCCAATTCATTAGTCACTAACCGCAAATTAGCAAGAGAACAATTTCCCAAACATTAACCCCGAAGGCCGAAACCAACATCAGATCAATACCCAGGAAACCATTCTTCTTAGCCAACCTACAACTAGTTCCTAAATTCCACATTCTTAGGGAAAGGTTCCCATTAATTTTATCCAAGATAAATTCTTTAAAATTTATCCTGTAATCTTCCTTTGGATGTCATTTAAAACCAAATTATGGTTTTTCCAACTAGTCGAGATTAGCGAACCGTAACGAAGTAATTATTTATTTTATTTCCCAATCCCAACCTATTCATCCCATGAAGCAAAACTGGTAA
This sequence comes from Allium sativum, assembly GCA_030737875.1. NCBI lineage: Eukaryota > Viridiplantae > Streptophyta > Magnoliopsida > Asparagales > Amaryllidaceae > Allium > Allium sativum. Next base: position 969,190,598 of record CM060915.1, on the reverse strand, counting down.
TACTCCATATCTAACACCGTGGTGTTATCGGTAAAATTAATTACCATTTCACGTTCAAATCTAATTAAAGATTTTGACTATCGCTTTGGAGCAAAACTGGCGATACTCCATTCTCGCTCATTTCTAAATTTAATAATTTAGATTTCAAATTCGAATTTCAATCTAATTGCAGATTCATTAAAACTCCTTTTACTGGGTTAAAGAACTAGGTGTTATTTAAAACACAGTTCACGACAAACCCAAATCACATTCTTTCAAATATATTAGAAATCCGATTATTTAAAACCCCTTTTTAAATCTAATTCCTTTATTTAAAAAAATAATTGGGTTTTAAATTTAGTTCAAAAACTAGTTCATTTCGATAAAAACCCATTTTTATCTTTTCAAATATGGAGTTTTTCACCCCAATTTTTCCCAAATCATTTCTTATGATTTTACACTAATTATTACTATTTTTAATAATTTTATCAACGCCCGTACAGTCGATTTCCAGCAATGGCCATCGAACTGCACTTACAGCGACCTTTTTCGAATTTGATTTGGACGTATCTCCAAATCCAACCGTTAGATTTCAAATTTCTAATATTCGTTAGAAAGCTCTTTTCGATACGAACCCAACGGTTCCGGTTTTAGGAGAATCCGACGGTCGGATCTCCCGCAATGTCCGTTTGAAATAAATGGTCGAAATTTACGAACTGCCGCGGCGCGGCGCGTTCTATTCAGGCCATTATATTATATATATAATATATATAATATATATTTCGTCGATTTTATTTAAAACGAATTTTATAAATAGTTTTGAATTCGTTTCAAAAATCATTTCAACTTCCATTTCAATTCAAATCAAAATTGAATTCTTCTTTATAAATTCGTTTTAAAATTCATTTCTATTTAATTCAAATTTCAATTTAATTTGAATTCATTTCACTTCATTTTAAATTCAATTCGAATTCGTTTTTCAATTCAATTCAATTCAATTCAAATTGGTTTTCTATTCGATTCAAATTCATTTTCTATTCAAATTAAATTCGTTTCGTTTTCTATTTGAATCAAGTTCATTATATATTCAATCGAAATCAAATCCGTTAAATATTCAATTGAAATTAAATTGGTTTTCTATTCCATTCAAATTCAAAATCGTTTTATATTCAATTCATTTCGAAATCGTTTTATATTCAATTCATTTCGAAATCGTTATATATTCAATTCATTTCGAAATCGTTATATATTCAATTCATTTCGAAATCGTTATATATTCAATTCATTTCGAAATCGTTATATTCGATATAAATATCGTTCGCGTCAAAATGGCGCATCACTATTTAACACGGCTTTATATATTCTATTTCAAATATTTCTTTTTGTCAACACACGACTAATCTCAACGAATGAGTACCGTCCATGTGTGACTATTTTTGTTAAATTATTTCGTTCAACACATGACTAATCTCAACGAATGAGTACCGTCAACACATGAACCTTTATTTTATATTGATAAAGATGTAAATTTTATTATAAAAATAATTCGTTCAACACATGGCTATTCCCAACGGATGAGTATAGTCAACACATGAACCTTTATTTTATATATCCTTTATTTTTCAAATTGGAATGAGGCCCAATCAATCACCATATAAAATTAATTATATGGATTTTCATACATCACATGTATATAATAGCATTGAAAAATAATCAACCATCAACCAAAGTGCACTACACTGTATAAGCATCAAATATAGATATCTAACGCTTATAACAGCCTGTCAATCAATCGATCGACATATTTAATCAATCAGGATGAGTGAACTTCAAGTTTCATCCCAACACCCGTGTGGGGTTTCAAACAATCAAACAAATATTTTATTCGTGCAGTTGGGCGATGTGTAAAATTTATCGACCCAATCAATGTCATTCAAATAGGTGTACATAAACAAACCGTCCGGTTTGTAAATGAATATTTTATTTATTCGCATTCACGTTAAAAATTATATTTTTAACGATAAAACAATTCATCTTATCATATGAATATCGATTCAGTTTATTTATTCAATAAATGATTATTTTTATTTTTCTAACATATTTTAGAAAATTTCGGCGGCATAACGGTACGATACTAGAAACGGGACGAGGCCTAGCCTTATCCCCGGTCTAGTGAAGGCCCACGCCATTCACATATCAACTTTAATCAATTTCCAATTCAACCAATCCATTCAAATCCAAATCAAATAATCTAACCAACTACACAACCAAACAAACAAGTCCATGGTATGTGGACGGGTGTCGGGTGCTTCTAATAAGCACCGTCTGCATCCTAGTATATATATAAATAACTAGAAAAATAGAATTTGAGTGAGAAGTTCTCACATATAGCTATCCAGCTCCACGGCACTTCATTGATAGGAATCTTCATTGTTTTCGCATCTTCGTCAGCTTCGTCGTCCGTAGCCACTACATATATAAAAATCGAATTTTTACCTTGCTATTCAATATTTAAAAATCATATTTTTATTTCGAAGGTCCATATATAAAAATCAAATTTTTAGTTCAGAGTTCAATATATAAAAATCGAATTTTTACTTTAAAGTTCAATATATAAAAATCCCATTTCAAAAATATAGATTTCGCCTTTATAACAATATAGATTTAGCCTTTTCAAAAATAAGGTTTTCGCCTTTATAAAAATAAAAAGATTTCATCTTTATAAAAATCTCATTTTTATTTTTCTACACATATAAAGATGATATTTTTAATATTCCTATTATGTAAAAATTATATTTTTAATTTTCTACCTAACCAAAAATCATATTTTTACATCACCTATATAGTAAAGACTATATTTTTAATACTTTAAAAATATAAAAATCATATTCTTATAATCGCTATATAGTAAAGGCTATATTTTTAATACTTTAAAAATATAAAAATCATATTTTTTTTTATAAAACAAATCATGTTCATAGTTTTAAAACAAATCCTGTTCATATTACTAAAACAGATCCAGCCAATTTCCTTTATAAACAGTGCTAATTTATTAAATAAAACTGAATTTTACAATGCTTTTGAGCAAATCAAAAACTGAATTTTTTCAATGCTTTAAAACAAATTAAAACTGACCTTCTTCTTACTGTCGCGACACCTAAACCCTCTACCACCTTCGAATCTGAACTGACGATCCTCCTTGGAAGACTTAGCAGCTCCAACAGTTCATCGAGTTCCCCTCTGGCATCCCCGCTTACTGGTGCTACCGACCATCTAACTTCATCGCGAGGTCTGATTTGACCCCAACATCCATCGCGATCCCTTATGAAGCCAACCCCCTCAAGAATCGATCCTCGAACCACGGTTTCTCCTATCGAATAACCCAAAATGTGCGTGCCTGCTGGTATTGAATGGAGATCGAAGCCCCCAAATTATCGGATTAAGGAAAGGGTTTTTATTTTGTTGAACTCGATTTGATTTTTGAAAAGGGATCGACCATTTTATTTTCGTTTACTGAAGCTTTATTTTCGGATTTTTTTTCTTTTTTCTTTGAATCTATCGAATGATAGAAGGGGGGGGGGGGCAGAACGAAATAAAAAGGGGGAGAGTTTTATTTTTTATTAATTTAATTATTTAATTATTTTATTTTAATTCAAAAAGTCAACTTTTTCAAACGACCTCTAAACGAGGTCCACCGCCTGTCGTCCATAGCGTTTCACCCCCATTCCGAACACAATGGGATATGTACCGCAAGTTGATTTGATCGTTTCGATCAGTTTCCGTTAAATTTACATTTAAATCGCTATATTGAATTTTAAACGTACATTTCAAATTACCGGGGTTACATACTAACTAGAAAAATTCCAGAAAAATATTTTCTAGCTTCGTATTGACGATACGGTCCTAACAAAACTAGTTTCGTCGAATTCTGAGACCGTTTGAAAAATGGCCAATTTCCTGTCGATTAAATTCAACAGAAACTGGTCAAACGCGTTTTCTTTTGCCACGCTCACATATTGATTCGAAAAATTACGAAATTTGGAATCTAGCAATAACTTGACACCGCGGACCCAACAAAACTGGTTTCGTCGAAATCCGAGGTCATTTGCAAAATGTCCATTTTTAAGGGCCTGAATTCCATAGCGACTATTCAGAATTTTCAACTGGACATATCTTTTGATTCTCGCTACGAAATTTTGATTTGTCGGATTCGTTGGAAAGATATTATCAATTAGATCCCATCATTTTTGGTTTCACTAAAATCCGGATTGTTTTGCTCCCGGTACATTCAATTGAAGTTTGAAATCGAATTATCGAACTACCGCGCCATTTTCAATTCTATTTATAATTATATATAAATATTTATATTCTAACGACGACGCGTATAAATATATTCGTTCCATTTATATTCAAAATAAATTTCTCGTCGATTTTATTTAAAATAATTCATTTTAAATAATCAAAATTCGCTAAAATTGCCAAAATAAAAATTTTAAACTGGCCCAGATTTTCCGGGTTATTACAATAATCTTCTAGTTATATAAATATATACTAGGATGCAGACGGTGTTTAGTAGCACCCGACACCATCGTCCACAGACCATGGACTTGTTTGTTTGGTTGTGTAGTTGGTTTGATTATTTGATTTGAATTTCATTGTTTGGTGAAATGGAATGGATTTGATTGATATGTGTATGGCGTGGGCCATTATTAGACCGGGGATAAGGCTAGGCCTTGTCCCGTTTCTAGTATCGTGCCGTTATGCCGCCGAAATTTTCTAAAATAAGTTAGAAAAATAAAGATATCATTTTATTTAATTAATGAAACGAATAGAATATTCATAGGTTGAATAAAATAGTTTGGTCGTTAAAAATATAATTTTTAACGTGAATGTGAATAAATAAATATTCATTTACAAACCGGACGGTTTGTTTATGTACACATATTTGAAGGACATTGATTGGGACGATAAATTTTACACATCGCCCAACTGCATAAATAAAATCTGTGTTTGATTGTTTGAAACCCCACACGGGTGTTGGGATAAAATACGGCATACACTAATCCTAGTAATTAGTTATATGTCGATCGATTGATTGACAGACTGTTGTAAGCGTTAGATATCTATATTTGATGCTTATACAGTGTAGTGCACTTTGGATGATGGTTGATTATTTATCGTTGCTATTATATACATGTGTTGTATGGAATCCATATAATTAACTTTATATGGTAATTGATTTGGCCTCATTCCAATCGGGAAGATAAAGAATATTATAAAATAAAGGTTCATGTGTTGACAGTACTCATTCGTTGAGATTAGTCATGTGTTGAACGAAATATTTTAACAATAAAATTTACATCTTTATCAATATAAAATAAAGGTTCATGTGTTGACCGTACTCATTCGTTGAGATTAGTCATGTATTGACAAAAATATAGAAAACGAATTTGAATTGAATTGAAAAGAAACCGAATTTGAATTGAATCGAATAGAAAACGAATTTGAATTGAATTGAATAGAAAACGAATTTGAATTGAATTGAAAAGAAACCGAATTTGAATTGAATCGAAAAGAAACCGAATTTGAATTGAATCGAATAGAAAACAAATTTGAATTGAGTTGAATATAGAATGAATTGAAATTTGAATTGAATATAAAGCAAATTCGAATTGAATTGAATATAAACCAAATTCGAATTGAATTGAATATAAACCAAATTCGAATTGAATATAGAATGAATTGAAATTTGAATTGAATTGGAAATGGAAGTTGAAATGTTTTTGAACGAATTTAAATCTATTTATAAAATTCGTTTTAAATAGAAATTGATGAAATATATATTATATATATTATATATATAATATAATGGCCTGAATAGAACGCGCCGCGCCGCGGCAGTTCGTGGATTTTGACCATTGATTTCGAACGGACATTACGGGAGATCCGACCGTCGAATTCTCCTAAAACCGGAACCGTTGGGTTCGTATCGAAAAGAGCTTTCTAACGAATATTAGAAATTTGAAATCTAACGGTTGGATTTGGAGATACATCTAAATCAAATTTGGAAAAGGTCACTGTAAGTGCAGTTCGATGGCCGTTGATGGAAATCGACTGTACAGGCCTTGATAACATTTTAAAAATAGTAATAATTTGTTTAAAATCATAAGAAATGATTTGGGAAAAATTGGGATGAAAAACTCCATATTTGAAAAGATAAAAATAGATTTTTATCGAAATGAACTAGTTTGAACTAAATTTAAAACCCAATTATTTCTAAATAAATAAATTGGCTTTAAAAGGGGTTTTAAATAATCGGAATTTCTGATATATTTGATTGGAATTGATTTGGGGGTTTATCGTGAACGGTGTTTTAAATAACACTGGTTCTTTAACCCGATAAGAAATAGAATGTGATTTGGATTTATCGTGAACTGTGTTTTAAATGACATTAGTTCTTTAACCCAGTAAAAGGAGTTTTAATGAATCTGCAATTAGATTGAAATGTGAATTGATAATGAAAATTATCAAATTTGGAAAGTGAGCGAGAATGGAGTATCACCAGTTTTGCTCCAAAGCGATAGTTAAATCTTTAATTAGATTTGAACGTGAAATGGTAATTAATTTTACCGATAACACTGTGGTATTAGATATGGAGTATTACCAGTTTTGCTTCATGGGATGAATAGGTTGGGATTGGGAAATAAAATAAATAATTACTTCGGTGTGGTTCGCTAATCTCGACTAGTTTGGAAAACCATAATTTGGTTTGAAATGACATCCAAAGGAAAATTAAAGAATAAATTTAAAGAATTTATCTTCGATAAAATTTATGGGAACCTTTCCCTAAGAATATGAAATTTAGAAACTAGTTGTAGGTTAGTTAAGAAGAATGGTTTCCTGGGTATTGATCTGATGTTGGTTTCGGCCATCGGGGTTAATATTTGGGGAATTGCTCTCTTACTGATTTACGGTTAGTGACTAATGAATTGGAATGAGGCGTATGTTGTGTTTGTGTAACATTTGTTTCTAATATACGCGGGTTGTTCGGAAAGGCCGGGTTTATACCCATTCTGAATAACCGATTCGACGATAAGTCGAAGATGAAGACGGTGGTCGAAGACCGGAAGTCTTCACATCGTTTGGATAATTACTGATGATCCTGATTGGGTTGTACACCCAAGAGGATGGAAATATTTGGTGGTCGTCCAGACGTATGTGGAGATCGATGGATATGCGAGGAAAGTGCCTCCGGTTTCGTTCAGACCCAGAACGAACTTGTAAATGGATTGTGTGTCTGACATTGGACATTATTCTGTGTTGATTGATCTCTATTAAATATACATCTGTTTGGCAGCGGAGAATTTATTCTCTTGCTTAACGCCCTTCTCTGAGACGTACGAGCTCAGAGGTTGTATATCGATGGACATTAGTCGCATGGCATGAATTGCCTGTGTGGCATGCTGAGTTGCATGGATCAAGGCTTCTGTTGAAAAGCAAAGTCTTATGGTTGGTGATCAAAGCATGGCCTTTGTGGCGTAGCTTTGTGTATAACATGAATTCGTGAGCCTCACACCTCGGTATAAGTCAAAAACGGGATAAGGACTGCAGGGAGAGCACGACGTTTCTTTCTAGCTTTGGTGGTGTCAGTAATTTACCAGCCCTGACATTTATATACTTTTCACCTATGCGGTTGTTGGATGAGGTGCCTCGATATTAGGTCTGATAGGACCGGGAAACGTGTGTTCAGGAATAATTAATCCTCAAACGTAAGAGAGGACCGGCCCTGAAGCATCCAGGGGTTACCCAGAGTGTGTAGTCCTGGGACATTTGCTAGAATGTCTCGAACCGGAGAGGAGCTTGCCCCTTGCCAAGACTCATGACGTAAATCCAATTTCCAATACGAGATATTTCGGTTTTATTTGTAGAGCCTAGCATGGCGACATGATAGATGGTACCCATGCCGCCTAGGATTGATATTTATGATTGAAATTGTTTTGACAATATACACTTATTATAGTATCAAATGATTTGTTTTAAACGTACCAAGCATGTTTGGCTATTATAAGGGAAAAGCCTATCCTCCGGCTTGCGTTGCATTGTGTGATGAGACCTGGGTCTTATAATAGCTTCATTTTTCAAAAAAGCATTGCGCTGTTTATTCTATGCACTGGTATTCTTGGGAGGAAACCCGTTCCGTGTTATACGGCGTGGTCCCTGAATTACTCTCTTTTAAAGTAAAGTTTTAAATAACTGTTTTAGTTCTCACACCAGTCACATGATTGACCTGGAGTTTATTGTTTTAACCTAAACTCTGGGTGCCCTTATTTTCAACACGGGCAGCTAGTAGTTTTGGTTTTGCAGATTTATATTCACAGGATCCTGATTTACAGCTGGAACGATGCTCGGAAAGCTCTGTATCCGTGTATTACTTTCAGTTGTTCTTTGTATTATTTTTCCGCTGCAGTACTGTATTTAATTCTCTGATATTTATCGAATGTAATTTATTCATTTATACTCTGTATATCCTTGTATCTGATGGAATTGTTGTAATAGCAATGAAATGTTCTTCTGTCTGCATTCCAATTTGTCATGTTCTCAAAACGATCAGGGGTTTCGAACGATCTAGATCGGTTTAACGATCGATTCGGATCGAGCGAAATTCCTTGCCGTTACAAGGTTTACATCGCAACTCAGTCTAACCTCGGGTTAGGCATATTCTTGTTTTCTAAGTTAAAAGGGTTTTGATTAATTTTCAAATCAGGTTTTGAAAGTAACCATCCCGTCCGTCGGATCAGTTAGGGATAGCCAGGGAGAGCAGGAAACTTGTATTTTCCAAACCCAAGCCTAGACACTATCCTCTCTGTCACCCTAGAACTTTCTGGTGTATTATTAAAATAGATGTCGTTAATAAACCTTTTATTTGTCTAAATTTACATTTTCTCATTTAGGACAAATTCTATAAGTAAATCATTCCTAATTTACTTATTTCCTAATTACTCTTTTAATGTAAATTGTCAACATTTATTCTTATGGCCCATTTTCCCCTCTATATCATATTTATGCTTTTTGGTATGTAAACTATACCAAATTAAGTGTCACTAACCATGATTTTTGCCAAACATGACAATTACTCGCAATTATGGCCAATTTCAAATTTATGCCAATATACGTATTATGCCAAGTTAGCTATTCCAATTCTGATTTAACATTCTAATTACAGTTCATGTCAATCTAGACTTATTATTCTAGTTCGCGGTTCATGTAAATGCTAGATTTACAAGACAATACTAGATTCAAATTACACATCCTATAATTCATGTCAAATTTATCCAATTTGCATTTTTATGAACATGCCATAATACATGTTCCTAATTCATGCCAATTTCCAAGTTTATAACTACGTTTTTAGTAAATTTCATGTTTTGCCCAAATCGTATTCCCATCGTTCATATAATCGTGATTCAATCTAGATTATAGATAAATCTAGATTCGTAGAAAATAGGGAATGAACCAAAGATGCTATGAAAAAGATAGACATAATAACTGGCATAAAATAATAATTTACTAATTACAGACCTAACGAATTACACTGAAATTGATCTAAAACATCGAAGGCCTATAGGTCTGAAAATCTTATGACATAAAAAGGGTTGAGTAATGACGTAGGTTCAAGAACATGGGTAGAACTAACTTAATAGGTAAATTCCCAAGATCAAAAACCAAAGAAAACCAAGAATAGACAGAATAGATAATCAGATTTAGACCCAATTTCACAGTCACAAAACTTATGCAACACTTTCCTAGTCATGAATCATAGGTGTTTAGTCACAGTTGTCCTTGTTATGTCATAGGCAATAGTTTATGTTTCCTAATCAAAGGCATTGGCTTGTGTTCATAGTCAAGGAAATAATTCTCATAGCCATGAGTCACAGTCATAGGCAGTGTTCATAGTCATAGGCAATGTTCATAGTCAAAGAGGCATATGGTTTTAAGGTCCATAGTTTCATAGTCACAGTCTTATTGGTCATCGAATCATAACAGTTCTTAATTAGGTCCAAAGATATAAGCACTGAATCGAATAGAGAGATTAGGCATATTCTTTTATTCCTTTAATTTCATGTTACTAATAGAGAAACCGTTCAAATCTAAAAAGTAACCGACTTACATTGATTGGTTTTTAGAATAGAAAGATGGCGTTGCTATGATTCGTGCGACGTTGCTCGAAACCGTTTGAGTTAGCCTTTGATTCTTATCTTGAAGCTTTAATCTTGATTCGAATCTCTTCTTGACAAACTTGAGCAGCATAACCTTGTCTTGGATTTTCGTATTATTTTCTTATTTTTATTTATTTATACATTTTCTCAGAGGCAGCATATGGATAGAATGAAATGGTGTAGAGAGATTGAGGCCAGAGGCTGTTTATATAGGATTAGGGGGACGAATCTAGGCAGAAAATGAGACCAGGTACATCAGAATGCACCTAGGCCCTAAAGTGGGTTTCTGTACCCAGGTCGACACCCAGGTCGACTGGGCAGTCGACCTGGTCAGGGGGGGTCAACTACCCAGTCGACTCCCTTGTCGACCTGGGTCCTGGGCGGGAATTTTCCCGCCCAGCCCGCTTTTGGGTTTGAATTCGAATTTCGAATTCGAATTTCGAGCTGTTTTCTGTTCTGAAAATTCCTGAAACTTCGGAGGGTCATATCTCCTTCATACGGACTCCGATTCTCGCAAACTCGGACTCGTTTTCATGTAGAATTCCGAGACGAACGCAATGGCGTAACCCGTTTCCCTTGATTTTGAATTTAAAATTTAATTCTGCCTTGATTTTTGAATCCTAGTGTTACAGAATTACAGGGTGTTACAGGAGGAAACCCGTTCCGTGTTATACGGCGTGGTCCCTTGATTTACCTAACTTTAAAAATAAAGATTAATAACTGTTTTAGTTCTCACACCAGTCACATGACTGACCTGGAGTTTATTGTTTTAACCTAAACTCTGGGTGCCCTTATTTTGACACGGGCAGCTAGTAGTTTTGGTTTTGCAGATTTATATTCACAGGATCCTGGTTTACAGCTGGAATGATATCCGGAAAGCTTTGTATCCGTATATCTCCTTCAGTTGTGTATTGTATTATTTTCCCCTACTATGTATTTAAATGTAATTTAAATCTCTGATATTTCTGTGTAATATTAATTCATACTCTGTATATTCTTGTAATTCGATGGAATCATTGTAATATACAATGAAATGTTCTCCCGCCTGGGTTCTTTTGTGTCTTGTTCTCGACTCAATCCGGGATTTCCCGTAAGGGGGATTTCGGGTCGTTTCATTTTTGAAAAATGAAACCATTATAAGACCCAAGTCCCATCACACAATGCATCGCAAACCGGAGGATAGAGGTTTACCTTATAATGGTCAAAAGATGCTTGATACGATAAAAAACAGATTTGATATTATCATTAGTGTATATATGTATGGGTATATGTATATTTCAAAAACAATTTCAATCATAATATATCAATCATAGATGGCATGGGTACCATATATCATGTCGCCATACTAGTTCTACAATCAAAACCGCAAGGTCGTATCGAAAGTTGGATTTCCATCATGAGTCGAGGCTAGGGGCAAGCTCCTCTCCGATTCGAGACACTCTAGCAAATGCCTCAGGATCACACCTATGGGCAACCCTTGGAGCGGTAGGGCCGGTCCCCGCCTATCGGTAGTGGATTAGTTATGCGTGAACACACGCTTCCCGGTTCCTTTGAACCTATAGTATGACCACTAACGACCTATAAAAATCCGAGGCGCCTCAAAATCCATCATCCACATAAGTAAAATGCCAGCCAGTCTAAGCACTAACACTACCACTAAGCTAGAAAGAAACGTGTGCACTCCCTACGGTCCATATCCCGTTTTTGACTCATACCGGGATGTGAGGCTCGCGAAGTCACGATCTACACAAAGCTATGCCGTAATAGACTATGCTTTGATCATCCCACAAGGCCCTGCTTTTCAACAAAAGCCTTGATCAATTGCATCTTGGCGTGCCACATTGACAATTCACGCCATGCGACCAATCACTATTTATATATACCAGGGTGTTAAGCAAAGAATAAATCCTCCACCACCAAACAGACATACATTAACAGAAATTGATTTAATTCACATGGAACGAAATCCAATGTCAGACACGCATCCATTTACTAGCTTATACTCTGGGTCTGAGCGAAAACCAAATCCGAACAATCAACAATAGTCCGGGCGGCCACAACTGAAGCCCCTTCAAGGTAACTACTCCCATTAAGGGTCTCGGTAGTAACACATCCATTCGATGTGAAGATCGTTGATCTTCAACCACCGTCTTCATCTTCGACTCTTCGTCGTCGTAGTAATTATTCGGAATGGGTTAAACCCGGTCTTCCCGAATAACTCACGTATTTTATAATTAAAAATCAAGTACTATAAAAACACATCGAACGCCTCATTCCAATTCAGAATATTCTTCTAATAAAATATTCGCATTATTTTATCAAAGATAAACTCTTTAGATTATTCTTAAATCTTACCTTTAAAGATTATTAAGAACCCAATTTGGTTTTAAATATCACAAATCATTATTCAATGATTAATTAAATTTGAGAAATTAATATTATCTTTAACTGGGTTAAAGAACTAATGTCATTTTAAAACACCATTCACGGTAAACCCAAAATCATCTTCCATTAAATACAGAATCTTCACAGAAATCAAATAAAAATATAATCATTATAAATTTCTGTATCCGACCAATAATATAAATGGAGTAACGACAAAACCTCTTAAATTCCATATGTAGTATCGATCTTCTTTTACAGAAGCTTATCTCGGTTATTATTAATTCGAATTCCATTCAATTCCAATTTAATATATTAAATTGGAAAACTTGGCTTTTGGAAAAATTCCCATTTAAATCTTAATAAAAGATTTATAAATTCCAAATCATATTTTTACTGTCAGTTGGGTTAAAGAACACATGTCGCTTAAAAACACAGTTCACAATAAACCCAACTCACATTTATTATTAATCCAATTACTAAGTATAATTGAAAACTTTTAATAATCTTAAATTAAAGATTATTCTTTTCATATGGGGTTTTAAGAACAGTGTTATTTAAGACACTATTCACGACAAACCCAAAATCCAATTTATTTAATTTAACTTTTATTAAGTATTAACATATTGGAAAACTTCATTAAATCTAAATTTAATGATTTATTCTAGTTGATAGCTAGTTTGTTTCAATAAAAATATATTTTTCTAAAATATAATCTTTTTTTTCTTCTAAAATATTCTTTTTCTAGAATTTTCTTTATTGGAATGTGACTCAATCAACAACCATATATTGTACGTAATCAACAATCATAATAAATAATTATCAAACATCCAAATGACGACCAGAGTGGAATTTATAACTGTGTGAGCATTAAAGTAAATAAATAACGCTCATCACAGGCTGTCAATCCATCGATTGACATATAACTAAATATTGGGATTAGTGTGTGTTCAGTATCATCCCAATACCCGTGTGCGGTTTCATCCATCAAACAAATAATAAATTACTTGTGCACTTGGGCGATGTGTGAAAATTATCGTCCCAATCACATAAACAAGTCGGGTAACTTGTAAATGGGAGTGTAATATTCAATTTGGAATATACCAACCTTGTATTTAACACATCAAACATTTCAACATCACAGATATGTAATATAATCTTTAAATTCAATTCTTTTTATTGTGAACAAGTGACAATAAAAATCTAAAATTTCAATTCTAATGACAAATGATAATAAAATGTCATTTTATTCTAATGACACAATTTACAACAAAATGTCATTTTAATCTGATGTCACATTTATAATTAACATGTAGGTCATTTAATAATTAACATAATGACATCTTATAACAAACATATATGTCATTGTTGTTTGCATACAAATTATAATATATACATTTACATTAGAATAATATGTTCCTTTTGGATATAATCCTAATGTATACATTTCCATTAAAAAGGTATTTTCATTATGTATACAAATCCTAATGTATGTATTTACATTAAAATGATATTTCCCTCTTTTATATAAATACTGATGTATACATTTACATTAAAATGACATTTTTGTTTAATCCCTTTTAAACTAACCAAAATGTAAACTTTTGTCTAATCCTTTTAAATAAACAAAAATATATATTTTTAAATAATCCTTCTAAATGATCAAAAATGTATATTTTCAACTCATTCTATTTAATTTGCAAAATGAACATTTCCAATTCATTCTTTTAAAATGATCAAAATTGATAATTTGGTCATAATCCTTTTTATGTAAACAAAATGTGAATTTTGTTACAATCCTTTTAATGTAAACAAAATGTGATGAATTTGTTTAATCTTTTAACAAACAAAAACGTGATATTTTTCTCTACTCTTTTTAATAAACAAAAATGTGATATTTTTGTCTACTCTCTTTTTAGTAAACAAAAATGTGATATTTTTATGTTACACAAATATAGTTCAACAAAATGATATTCTAAAGATGAACAAACATTACTCTATAAAATTGACATTTGGAATTCTAGCATAAATGGTATTTATACTCAACATGAATGACATTTATAACTAAAAGGATATTTTATCTACATGACATTATCTAAATGAAATGATATTTTTATTTAACATGGCATCATCTACAAAAAATGATATTTTTATTTAGCATAACAAATTTCTAGTCAAAAAGGTTCTTTTTATTCTAATTTACATTTCCTAACAAAAATGCCCTTTTTACTCTAATTTATATTTTCTAACAAAAATGTCCTTTTTACTCTAAAAAGAATATGACGCTTAAAATGTTCTTTTCATCCTCAAAAAAGAATAATGCTAAAATGGTTTTTTTTAATCTAAAAAGAATATTACACTAAAAATTTCCTTTTATGTCATCTGAATTTCCTAGTTCCTATTTACACTAAATGTAAATAAGAAATGACGTCTTTATTTTATAGTTTCTATTTACATTAAATCTAAATAAGAAATGTCATCTTAATTTGTTCTTTTTATTTACATAAAAAAAATGCAAATAAAGGTGTTCACATAATTTGTTCTTTTTATTTACGTATTCCTATAATCATAGTTTATTACACTGAAACATGTAGTCCTTTATTCCATCTTTACTTATATCGGAAAATGTAATTTTTCCTTTCATTCTTTAATTACACAGAAAATGTAATTTTATAATCTATTCAATTATTCATCGATGATCATTTTTAATGTTCCTTAACAATAAAAAGGTAAATTTCAAAATAAATCATTTTATTCATCGATGATCATTTTTAATGTTCGTTAACATTAAAAAAAATCAAATTTACAAACTTTTTTCATAGCAATGTTTTTTTTATATATATAGTTTCATATCTAAAGCTACAATATCAACCAATTTCACATCACCATACAATCAACATTTCCAAACATCACAACTGATCTGATTATATTAACGTATCTACATGGATTCAAATCAACGAAAAATACTTAAATTTTAATTAATTTAAAAAAAAATAGAAATCTCACATTGGGTTGGATCTGAGTGATTCAGATCTGGAATTTCCTGAAATTTCAACATGCTCGGTTTCAACTCTGGTCTGTTCCATCGTCTGGATCTCATTTTTCTGGTTCCAACGCAACTGATTTCGTCAGATTTGGCCCTCGTATGACAAAGATATGATTTTCATTTACATTGGATAATTTATTAAATAATTAATTAAATTAACCATGGTTTAATTAACCTTAATCCACTTTTATTATCCTTCTTCTTCGTTGAATATTTCTGTAGCGAGAAATCCATGTATCGATTTGAATCCATCACCGTCGCACCCAAACCGTGGCACCAGACACCAATCCGCCGCCACCACGACGAAGTCCGGAGCGCCGCCTTCTACCACCAGGCACTACGTCGAACTCGGTGGCACCCCCTACCGGAAAAAGCCACTCAACCGCCGCGTGTTTCACCCACCCATCCGAGCTCCACCCTCCACAAACTTTCATCAACTCCGTATGAAATCAAACATCTAAGAAGGCCCTTCGATTTCCATGCTTAAAGTTCGAATAATTTTATTTGGATTTAGAGATTACAAGGATTCAAATCTGGATGAAATTGGCCATTGGAACCTGTATACGGCGGCTGCGTATATGATAGGGAATAGGGTTAGCGTATAGAATACCGTATTTATAGTGTATTTTATTTTATTTATTTATTCTTTTAATTCGTAAATTACCTGTTTACTATCCAGAACTCCAAATCGAACTCAACGAATGTCGCCCCTAGCTAAATACCCCCATCCCGGACACATTGGAATATGTTTCGTAGCCCAATTCGGCTGTTACGATATGTTTTTCTTTAAATTAAATTATAAAACATTTAATTAATTATTTCAGTCTTACATTTAAATTCACCGGGGCCACATACGAACTCTAAAAATTACAGAAAAATTATTTCTAGTTATGTTTTGACGATACGGTCCTAACAAAACTAATTTCGTCGAATTCTGAGGCCGTTTGAAAAAAAAGCCTTTTTCAAGTCGATTAAATTTGACGGAAACTGACAAAACACATTTTTCTTTACCACGCTCACATATTAATTCGAAAAATTATGAAAATTGAAACCTAGCAATAATTTGACATTCCGGTTCCAACAAAAGTTGTTTCGTCGAAAACCGAGGTCGTTTGCAAAATGGCTATTTTTAAGGCTAATATATTATATTAAAATATATATAAATTCTACAGCGACTTTTCTAATTTTTAAACTGGACATAACTTATTATTTATAAAGTAAAATTTCAATATTTTAGATTCGTTAGAAAGATATGATTAAACAGATTTAAATATTTCTTGTTTTACTGAAATCCGATTTATTTTGAATCCTGTACATTCAGTTAATGTTTGAAATCGAATTTTTGAACTACCGCGCCATTTCAACTCCTTTTATTATTAAATTAAATTTATTCATTTTATATAAATTTTAAGTCGTTATTATTTAAAATAAACTATTTTAAATATTAAAAATCCGTTAAAATTTCTAAAATAAAAAATTTAAATTGGCCCCAAATTCTGGGTCGTTACATGCACACTGGATGCTGATTGGATGTTTGATAGTTGTTTACAACTATTGTTTTTTTCTTTAAATATTGATTTATTATTATTATTATTAATTCTAATCTACTAGGAACTTATTGCAATAAACAAAATTTAATATGGCACAAGGAGGAAACCTTAAGGTTGAAATGGTGTTAGGGAAGTAGTTCATGAAATGATGCAACAGAAACATATTTTTTAGTTTTTATTTTGTTGTCATGAACTAATGTCTGCTTGGTTGTTAAATTCATTTTGTTTTGATGGTTTAATTAAGTTGTATAACTATTAGTTGTAATTACCACAAATTATTAGATGTTTATCATGTATGGGTGATTGGTAATGAGGGGTTCTTCTACTGCAGTGGAAAATTTTATTGTGCTCCAAGTGGATTATGGTTTGGATTGTCAATTACTAATCCAGCTTCTGCTAACCCTACAAGTAGAACATTGAATATGGATTACACTAAAATGGTTAAGAGTTTCAGATTCACTATCTCTTTGAGTCTAGAGGTGAGCTCATATGCCTTGCTACCATAGATAGTCTTACCGTGTCCAAAGAATTTCAAATCTTCAAGGCTTATTTTTGTGGACTAAGGTGGAGGAGGACGAATGATGCTTCTGATCTCGTGTTCTTTCTTTTGACGAAAAAGTTTTTGTGTCAAAAGTGGCATTGATTATGCTCCGAAATGAAGATTGTGTTAATTATGCTTCGAAATAAAGAGGAATTGGGAGAATGCTACAAATAATGGTGCAGACTGAAATTGATTTGCAGTTTATGTCTTTGAGTTGTAGTTTTGTAGTAATGAATGTTGTTCAAATTGATTTTTTGTAGTTCTATTTTCGTAGCTGGAAGAAGTAATACAAAGATTGCAATGATTTGTTATATAATTTGCTTATAGCATGTTAATTTTATCATATTGTTTATGTTTATTTTGCAAAATGTGTTTAGGTTTTTGTTATATAGTTTTGAATTTATTTAACAACAGGAAAAACAGTTTGCCCCAATTTAATTTCCATCACTAATCATTTATTGTAAGGGTTTTTCGACAAAATACCTAAAATAGTTTTTTTGGTCAAAACTTTTTGTCGCTAATCCCTTAGCAATTAGTAATGGTTTACTAACGCCGTTTATAAATAATAATTTATTATAAATTACTTATCCATCGGTAAATGGTCGGTAAATAAATTGAAATTAAGTTAATTAATAAAATTATATTTTTATTATGCGAATAGTATAATGACGAAAAAATGTCGGAAATCTCACGCTAAATTCCATCACCAAAATTTAACACAATTACCGTCATGGTTTTTACCAACAACCGTGTTATACAGAAAATCCGTCGCTAAAACCAATATAGCAACGAACTAGAAACGAATTTTGCCGCTGCAAAATCAGGTTTTTCTTATAGTGTATGAAGACAGTGGTTGAAGACCAGAAATCTTCACATCATTTGGGGTATTGTTGATGTCTCGATTGGGCAGTACAACCAAGACAAAGTAATAAGTGGTGGTCATCCAGACGTACTTGGAGATCGACGGGATGTGCGAGGACCTCTCTCATGTATTAGATATATGGGATGAGAAATAAGGTGCCTATGGTTTCGTTTAGACCTTGAATGAACTTGCAAATGGATTGTACGTCTGACATTGTATTTTGCGCAGTATTAGTTGATCTATACTAAATATATGTCTATTTGGTTGCGGAGAATTTATTCTCCTAGCTTAACATCTTTCTCTGATACGTACGAGCTTAGAGGTTATATATTGGTAAACATCAGTTGTATGGTATGAATTGACAATGTGGCATGCTGAGAGGCATGGATCAAAGCTTTTGTTGAAAAGCAGAGCTTTTTGGATGATGATCAAAGGGTGTCTTTAGTATAGCTTAGCTTTGTGTATAGCGTTAATTTGGGAGCTTCACAACCCGATATGAGTCAAAAACAGGATGAGGGACCATGGGGAGAACATGCATTTCTTTTTAGCTAGAAGTGATGTCATTGTATGGATTCCAGACATTTTACTTATGTGGATGATGGATAGTGAGGCGCTTCGGATAGAGCCGCAAAAGGACCATATGGTCGATGTAATGACAAGGTTATAGGTCCGAGAGGACCGAGAAACGAATGACTCAGACATAACTAATCAGCAACGCGCAGGCTGAATGGCCTCGCCGATCCAAAGGTCACGTGTGTTGGCCCTGGACATCTTGCTAGAGATGGTACGATTCGGAGGCAATCCCTTGCCTTGGCTTATGATGGAAATCCAAATTCCAAGATGCGACTTTTCGGTTTTAGTTGTAAACCTATATGGCGATATAGTAGGATGGGTACTATGATGTCTATGATTGATACATTTATATTCAAAGTTGTTTTTCGCACTGTGCACTTATAATAATATCAAAATATTTTTTTTAATGTGTATCAAGCATATTTGGCTATTATAAGGTAAAACTATATCCTCTGGTTTGTATTTCATTGTGTGATGGGACCTGATTCTTATAATAGCTTCATTTTCCAAAAAAAGATTGTGCTATTTTATTTTTAAACTGATATTCTTGTGAAGTAAACTTGTTCTGTGTCATACGGTGTGGTCCCATGATTTCCCAACTTTCAAAGAAAAATATAATAACTATTTTACGTTCTCACACCAATCCCATGTTTGACCTGGAGTTTATTGTTTTTAACCTAAACTCTGGGCACACATATTTTTCGCACGGGCAACTAGTAGTTTTGTTTTGCAGATATTTATTTAATAGGATCCTTCTTTACATTGGAGATGTACTCCAGAAAGCTTTATATTTGCGTATTTCTTTCAGTTGTGTTAGTTAATGTATTTCTGCTGTGCATTGCGTTTATATATTTTTTTCTACTGCATTGTTGTAATTTATTCCAAGATATTTGTATCTCTGTTGCATATATTATTTTTCGTACTTTGATGTTTTTGTACTCTGATGTAAATTATTGTAATAGCAATGAAAAATTCTCTTGTTGTGTGTTCCGATGCATTGTGTTCTCGAAGAAATTCGTATTCTTGTTCGGTTTAGGCCATGCAGCGATTTCAGGTAGTTAATTGGAACCACTATAAATCTTGGTGTGATTCATTTATCATTATTTTCTCTTTTACTATTTCTTGTTTTGGTGCTGTGATCGGTTTATGTGTGTTTGAGATTGGTTTTGATAATAGATCTGGTTGTTTGTACACTACCTATCATGATCTAACTTGTTTCTGCATTGCATAGGAAAAATGTTGAGTGGTCTTGATCAAGGCATTTTCCGAACAGTTGGCATCAGAGATTTTTGGTGTGCTAGGTGGTTGTAGAAATGTCAAAATCGAATTCAATTAGTCCTTGAAACATTGGATCAAATGGAGTAGCGCCATATGTACGTGGATCGTATGAGGCATCGGGTTCACAATTGGTTATTGACAAGTGGAATGGCGATAAATTTTTTTAAAAGAAACAAATGAAGATAAATGCTGTTCTAAGGAGGAATCGGGTTCATCTGGTGGTGTTTGACACCCATTTGTTGCTGACGGACATCTCAGATGCAGAGAAAGAGGAGATGGAAGAGTGGGAATTTATTGCACTTCAACTTGCTATGGGAGAAAATGTAATTTTTGAAATTAGTAGCGAGATAACCTCTAATGGTATATGAGACAAGTTGGAAGAGCTTTATATGAAGAAGTCACTCACAAATCGTTTAATATTGTTGCAAACATTTTTCACCTACAAGATGAAAGAGGGAATGTCACTTAAAGCACATTTGCATGTGTTTAATGACTTGCTAATAAAGATGGTAGATTTGAAGGTTGAGGAAGAGAAAAACCAATGATATTGTTGTGTTCGTTGCTGGACCGTTATACGGATTTTTCAAATAGCTTGATTTATAGCCGGTATACATTGACGTTGGAGGACGTCAAGTTGGGTCTTCTTTGTGATAAGCTAAGAGATCAAAAGAAGGAGTTGAGTATGGGAAGTTATAGTATGGGTAATGGTCATGGGTTGTTTGTGGAGAAGGATAAGTATGTGAAGAAGGATAACCGAGGGCATTCCAAATCTAGGAATCCCGGGTGGAGAGGAAAGTCAAAGGAAAAGACGGGAAAGTGCAATATATGTAAGAAGTTCAATCATTAGAAGAATGAGTGTATGTACAAGGAGAAGGGAAAGAAGGTATTAGCTTCTTCATCAGTAGCGGTGGAGAGTGGTGAGGGAGATATTGGTGTTTGGACGGCGGTAGCATAAGAGGTTTCAACCAATGATTGGGTGCATGATTCGGGGCGTCCTATCATATAACACCTAATAGAAATTTCTTCTCTACCTATGCTCAAAAGGGTGGAAATGTAATTGTTATGGGTAATGTTACTTTGTGCAAGACAAAAGGCATTGGTTCCGTGCAAATTAGCATGTTTGACGGAGTTCTTCACACTCTCACCAATGTACGCTATGTTTTGGGGCTTAGAAAGTAGCTTATCTCTTTGGGGGCAACTTGATTCTCTTGGATGTACGATCACTATTGAGAGTGATAGCTTACGGGTTTAGAAGGGGGCGCTTATGGTCATGAATAGTGAAAGAGAAAATGGAATATATTTTCTTTAAGGAATGACCATCGAAGGTGAAACATGGATGGACGTTGATAATTCTCATGGCCTGGATGCGACACGGTTGTTGAATTTGAGGTTAGGTCTTATAACGAAACATGAATTTTGACATTCAAAATATAAATTTAATTAAGATTTAGCGTTAAAAATATATTACGATATTTAGATTTTGACGTTGTTTTTGGACTTTTATCGCAAGTTTAATTAAATATGAATGTCATGTTAAAACGAACATTGTTAACGACATTAATCTAGTTGGACTTCTTTGAATATTGAAAGTTGACTTTGGAAATAACTCCGTCGTTAAAGTATAAAGCTTGTAATTTGATTTAAGAAGGAAATCTATTACATGCGATATGATTTAATCTAACCAGAAAATTGGTTTCGAAATATAAAATTTAAAGAGCTAGTTTAATTTAATTAAAGTTAGTTTTGGAAACCGAGTTGTTAAATATTGATTCATTTCGAAATATCATAAAACGACAAAGAAATCGGTTTGCGCTATAAAACACCGTTTAGTCAAATTATTTATTTGATAAATTTTGTGAGATATTTGGTGTACAAAAATTTGACAAGTTGACAAATGTTATTTGGAACATTACTTTGTTCTACCGCGTTAGTATAAAAATTAATAGTAATTCAATTGGTTGATTACAATTTATTTTAATACAAAAATCATTGAATATACGGTCGATGAATAAACATTTTGTTAAATTAACATGGTTTACTAAATTTGGATACTTAACGTGTAATTCTTTTGTTACCTTAATATGAACATTATCAAGGAAACGATATTAACTAATTTGAATTTATCCTTAAGTGGAACTTTTTTTTGTAAATTTAATTCTTTTCAACATGAATCGATTGTCAAAACAATTATATTCTAACAGATTTGGATTCATTTAACCATCGAATCTTGACTCGAAAATATAATCAAATTTTGTAATCTAATGTAAATTATAACTTATTTCAGGTAAGGTTTATTTCAAAATGTAAGATTTGAAGTTGTTTACAATTAAAGAGCTGATTAATTTTAATATAGTTTTGATATCAAATTGGTAAATGTAACACTACAACAAAATAACCATATTACAACTTTAATTTTACAATGGTGGTAAAAGCACCATTGTAATACATGTTTTTTACAACTTTTTTCCAGAAAAGTTGTAATAAACTATTTTTTAACAACTGTGTTATTTTGACAGTTGTAATAAAAGCCTATCACAACTTTTATTTTTTGGCTGTTGTAATATATGACTATATTTTAATATTAATTATTTTCATTAAATAATTTTTAATAATTAATAATTAATATGAACAACTAATTAGTAATTATTAATTAATAACCTATATATTAATATTAAATATTTAATTAAAAATACTTCAATAAATAAATAATTCATGATAATAATTAGTAATTGACAACTAATTAGTAATTATTAATTAATAATCAATAAATACATATTAAATATTTAATTAAAAATACTTCAATAAATAAATAATTCCTACTAATAATTACTAATTAACAACCGATTAGTAATTAATAAATAATAATCAATATATAAATATTAAATATTTAATTAAAAATAATTATTTATAACTACTTCATTATTAAGTACTAGTAATTAATTAGTAATTAATAACTAATTAGCGGTTAATAATCAATAAATAAATAACAATTAACAAATATTTAATTTATAATTAATCATGACTATTAGTAGTAATTAATATTTAGTATATAATATTTTTTAATAAGTAACCGTTAATTAAGTAACAATTGTAAGTTAAAAATCAGTAGTAAATAATATTTAATAATTTATAACAATCATAAATTTTTAAAAGTTGCTAATAACTAAGCACTAGGTAACAGTTGCGAAGTCACAAGGAACGAAGATTATGTAAATTTTACAATTACAAAATTATGCCAAATATTAAAAATTTGTGAAGAAAATACTATATGTGAACCTTAAATTTAAAAAATGTAGTGTGTCTTCTATTACCAAATATACAATAGGAAATTTCTACATACCAAAAGCAATTGGTCATACTTTAATCAAGGTCCTAAAAGGGAAAAAATATATCCTGAAATCAGCTAAAAGTAAAAATATTTCATTAATTATATAATCAAACTCTATTCATTACCAATCTTTTTAATATACATATTATATTCAAATGGTATAAAGTTGTATATATGAATGTCAGCAGCTAATATCATGTAGACAAAAATGTGAACGACTATAGCTAGATCCCAAAAATATGTTATCAAATTTCAAAGAACAAAATTAGCCCTTTCAACTTATAATTAGGTATCCAGGTGAATACTAATAAAGAATGAGTACTTGACTAAGGATCCAGAAAGCTGGGCACTTTAGATATTATAATAAAGAAAATCGTATAACTTTGGTAATCGTAGAAAACGTATATAAATGATATTAATCAAGTTATCGTGAGAAAATATAGACAAACACAGACAAACAACAAGTACGACCTAAAAAGTGGACTGACTTTGAGTGTACAGTACAATAACTTTTAAAAATTTATGATACGTATCTTGTTTTTGGCTCCAAACTCCGAAAATTTGGCTCCAGGTTTAAATTTTTGCTTTTTAATCCATTTTTCGTTGTCTCTCCCTCTAATTCACTTCTTATTCTATTTTCCCTCTTTTGGTGACCCCAATCAATTCCAATAGCCCAGTAATCCCTAGCTCCATCAATAGCCGAAATCCCTTTCGTTATTTTCTCCTTTTTTATTTGCTAGCCCAAATTTTCTTGGCCACCGTCAGTTTGCTCAAATGGAAGCTTCACTGGAAGCCTTGCCACGCCACTCGAGACAGCTCCTCCGCCTCTAGTTCGTCAAAGCGCGCCGCCGGGGACCCATACCCCTCCCTGCTTCATCCGATCCTTCTACCAGCTATGTCGCCCACGTCAGCAACGAGCGCTCCCGAGATCTAAACCCAACGATGGTCCTTCCTCCACCCTTTCGAGAAGCCACCGCGATTAATGGTTAGTTTGCTTATAGTTAAACCTTCTTTTATCCACTTAAATTCCATACAAAATAGCGATTAAGGGTTTGACCTTTGCAGCTTTTAGAGTATGGCTATAATTCGGTGAGTTGGATTTCATTCTCAAAGTTTTAATACAATTCAGGAAATTGCTCGAAAAAGAAAGGTACTGCTCTTATTTGAAGTTTTTAGGTGTGATTCGACTTTTGTTAGTGTTGTTTTGGGCTGTTCTTATGTTTTTTTGGTGGATTTATATTGGATTCCAGAATTGTGTCCCTCTGTGATGGAGCAATTCTTCTCGGTTAGGTGCTGGATCACAATACATCTGTACATCACTGTCTTGGTGATAATTTCTTTTGCATTTGCGAGTTGTGTGCGGATAATAAGCTTGGTGTGGCATTAGTTCTTGCACCAATAATGGAGGCATCTCTATTGGAATGTTGAATGCTTTGATTGGCTGAAGTGGCACTGTCTGTCATGACATTAGAAGATCCTCCATTGCAGAACATGTTATTGGGCCTTGAAGATGTGGATGCATGGTCCAATAAATAACAAGGTGGGGTTTGTTTCAATGTAGAAGAACTAGAACCATTCGAAAGAGGAACTGAGGCAACCCCAGGTGAACACACTTTCTGCATAAGCTCAACTTGCCTCTTAAGAAGTTCATTGAATACAAGTATTTGATTCTTAAGCAAAAGTCTGACATGATAAGCCTTGAAATTTTTTTGATTCTCTTCTTCCCGCTTTTGCCAAACTAGTTCAGTAAAACCAGGTTCTATTTTTGCTTGATATAGAAGAGTATCGACCACTTCATTCTAGTTCATATGTATATATAAACAAACGGTTGATGCAAATATGATTTGCATTTGCCTCTCAAGTTTTGGACAATACAATACTGTTAATTCACCTATCCAGAAAAGGATCCATGCTTCATCCTTTTGGATAAATTAGTAAATCAGCTTTAGTGAAGCATTATTGGATAGTGTTTCTTTGTTTAAACTGATTAACTATAATTGGACATTTGATGCTTGCAGATTGTCGAATGGCGTACAGTAATGAGTCCAGCAGCAATGTGGCGTAAAGATTTCATTGTCTTTGACTAGTGTACTCCCGTAGGATATGCAATTTTTGGTGGATAACTTGTGCTTCTACTAAGTTGCTTTGTAACGGTCAAGTATGTAATAATATACGAAATGTTGTCTAAAACGTATTGTTTGTAATACTAAATATTTGAGTATTTTAATAAATTAGTTTGCACATAACTGTAATATCTGATTTGCTTATGGAGTATTGCTATATTTAGTGTATTGTTATTTTCATTTGCAAAAGATTTTTATTTTATTTTAAAACCCAAATGTCAATCACAACGGTGTATGACAGTTGTAGTATATTTAATTACAACGGTGCATAACTGTTGTAATAAAGTTTATTACAACGGTGGAAAAAGGTTGTAAAATATACATATTACAACGGTGTTGCAACAGTGCAAAAAAGTTGTAAAAGATTTTAGTCTATTACAACTTCTTAATACACAACGGTTTGCCCACCGTTGTAAAATGTATATTACAACGGTGTTCCACCGTTGTAATAGGGTCATTTTGTTGTAGTGTAAGTTTCCGTATATATTTGGCTTGATAAAACAAAGAATTTAAATTAATCCATCATTAATAAATTTTGAGATTTATGACATATTTAAAACAAGGGAACATTGTGTCCAATACTATCATGTGCCATTTACTAGTGAGGATTTTACAAATTTAATAGATTTAAAATTTCAAAAAAAAAATATTTTATTAAATTTCTAAAATTTAATGGCATAATATTTCTTGTTAATAGTATTTAACGTAGCGAAGTCATAGTGCGCATAGCTAAAATTGCATAAAATAGTTTAATGTTCGTTAGCGCGTTCACGGCGTAGTCTGTTCATATCCATAAATAAATAAAAGAAAAAGAGAAGAATTTTATTTATTTATTTATATTTTCCTTACCCATGTTAACAAACAAAGAGTGTAATAAACGGTGTACACAAATTTAAAGCATGTAATTACGGTAGGAAAAGTTTCAGCCAAATTTAACCCATATCTCTATTAACCAGGGGTTCGTCTTCTCTCTATATTATTCTTTCCCGTTGCCTCTTTAATTTAAATTTTCGTTCCTCCCTAAAATAAGGAAACAATAATATCTCTACATACCAGTTGCAGATATTTGCAAAACACTGTTTAGGATCTTAAATATCTTTCCATATCAGTAGAAAATCTGAGGTAACAGTACACAGAGATTTGAAAATATACAGTGCAGAGAATCCTAAGTTTTCTCTAATTAAATTATTCGAACTAGCAAAGATAAAAGCGGTTCCTTTCTCTCTCGCATGACTACTTCTTCCTCCCACCCATCCTTCTTCAATCCCAACTTTCATTTCAGTTCTCAGAAAAATAAAAGGGAAAACAAGTAGAAGCTTCACTAAAAAGCTAAAAGAAACACAAACAAGATTTCAAACTGGACAAAGAAAACTAAAAAGCTTTTCCTCCCAAACAAAACTGTAACGATCTGCATTCTACACATCGAAGGATTGTAGGATATTTATTTCTTTTACATACGAAGTCGTATGGTCATGAAACTTTGGGAGACGACTATTGGGGTCATTACCCATGTTCATGATTTTTGCCGATTTTTAAATGACCGTTTTGGCCCTAGCTGATCTTGTTTTGGCCATAACTTTTGATTGGAAAGGAGTTTTGACCTGAAACAACTTCCATTAGATCCGGATGATGGTTTACCTTTCCGTAGAGTGGTCACATTAGCCAAAAGGACTCACCGTTTGGGAGATATGGCTGAAACAATTTTCAGATGGTGAAAAACTACTTAACCGGGCCTAATTTGGGTGATTAGTGAGTGGGCCCATAACGCATTTCGGGATTAGGGTTATGGGGAGGCTGATAGGGTTAGGAAATTCAGTTCCTATCATTTTCCACCCGCCACTTTTTGTTCCTTCAAGTTTACCTATGGCCTCCACCTTCTAAAACACCCCAAATCACCTTCTAATCACTAATTAAGCCAAATCTACATCAAATCGAAGCGGATTAGCGCAAGAATCGAGGTAGGGCTGCTGTGTTGCATTGGTATTCGTGCCCAAACAGAGATATTTGCAGATTTGGTATTTTATTTGTGGCTAAGGTGAGTGATTTGCAAAGTTTCTCACTAATTATGGTTAATTAAGGGTGATTAGTGTTGATTAGCAAATTTGTACATTAATAAATTCTAGAAAAAATATTTATAAAATTTGAAATGATGTTTTAGACCTCTGTTAGAAGTTTGGGTTAATTTGGTTAAGTTTTGCTAAGCCTATCATTAGATTCGCCTAAATGTGCTTAAGGGAAAATATGGGGTTTTGGCTATGTTTGATCCGTTTTAACTTATTATATTGTTGTTTAGGTGTTTGTGAATGATTATACATGTTGCTATGACTGTATGGTATGCTTTGTGATTGTCTAGAAGTGTTAGATTGGTCAAAAACGTCGTCGAATGGCGTAAAACAGTCGCTAGAAAGAAGTGCAGGAAATCAGTTGAACCGGATCGGATCGCCCCTCTTTACCCGATCCGACCCGATGGTTAAACACGACCCGAACTGTGGCCCATCTCCCCTTCAACCATGAAATTGTTGGACTGATGCCAGGACCACAAACTGATTAGGGATCACGATCCGACTCTGCTTGGTGACCACGAGTTGAAGCACAACTGAACAGAGCTATGGAGCTACCCCGGCCTGAAGAACACGACCCGACCCAGAGGGAATTGCCACGAACTGCTAATGCACGACGACCCAAACTAGGTGGAGTACAGCGACCCGATCCAAAGGGGGAAGCTTGACCCGACCCGAACAGAGTTGATGGCCACGGACCGAACAAAGAGGGAAGGACCGATCTCAAGTGATGTGAAGAACCGAACCGATCCGGTGAAGACCAAAGACCCAAGATGCAAAGGTAGTCCAAGTAGGAAGTTTGTACTCAGGATCCAGCTAGGAAACAACGAGTTATCTTCATGATTGGTATTTGCTGCAGGACGTGTGCTAAGGGGTTGTCGATGTCTATGACTTTGGATCACTATGTATGGGAGGTACGCAGACGGATTCAGGGCCACAATGGCCTAGGTACGACTAGTGGGCCATAGACCAATGAAGTGGGGTCATTTGAAAGGGTTTGGTCATGATCCCATGGGATAAGCTTGGTGGTAGCAGTAGTTGTACAAGTCGAACTCCGTCATTACCTCGATGGGTCTAATTATCAAAGTGGTGGATATCGTATGCTTTACGCACTAAGTGAGAGATGTGAGGAGGGTTGCTATGCTTGATTTGTTTTCCATCACTATGAGATGCACACCCCTACCCCCGTATTCTTTATACCATGTGTTAGTGGCAACTCAGAGTACTGTACGGTATGTAGTGCTAACTCTTTGGTTGCGGGTCCAGGTTCAGGTATGGTTTACTATACCTGTTATTGTTCTGTTTTGCTGCTTATCGCTCATACCAGACTTTTGTCTAATCCAGAATTTTATGTCTCTTCTTATTACTCTGGGTGCTCTCATGAGCAGACTAGAGACAGGTTAGGCGGTATGCACGAGTAGCTGTACCGGAGACGAGCATGAGACTTCCACGTATGATACATAGATATTCTCCCTGTGTCGCTGCTAGTCACTACGTTGGGCATTAGTAGTATACCCTTTCTTTCTTTTACTTTAGAGACAGTTTTAAAGTTGTAATAATGATGATGTAGAACATAAGCTGTATTTGGATTTTCCGCTGCTATGATGTTTAGTTTCCAGCTTATGCACTGTCTCTCCTGTTTTATGTCAAGTATGTTATTATTATATTTTATCCCATGCGCTGTGAGACATTCTATAGGTTTTCGATTAGTTCATTCTCTTCTTTCGTTTCTTTGGCGACCGTTCTGTGCTAGTTGGGCAAGTGTACAATGCACTTTTGGAGGAAATGCCGGCTGGTGCGGGGCGGGCCGTCACACTTGGTATTAGAGCTCTAGGTTGTGTAGTTAACCTAGGGAAGTTATCAAGGAGAGATAGTACACGTATATGAGAGCGTGTATTTGTGTTTATTTTGGTTTTTAAATGTTATATATATGTATATACTATTAGTATATCTAAGGATGAAGTCGCACTGCACTAGCACCACTATGGAGATGGTTAATCGTTTTCTCTGTGCAGATTGAACG
Source organism: Allium sativum (assembly GCA_030737875.1). Lineage (NCBI taxonomy): Eukaryota > Viridiplantae > Streptophyta > Magnoliopsida > Asparagales > Amaryllidaceae > Allium > Allium sativum. The sequence goes on along the minus strand of CM060915.1, from coordinate 969,160,636 downwards.
ATGAGCCGATACGCAAGTGGTAATGGTAGGGGAGCCAATAATGGGAATGCTGCTGAGATGAGGACAATGTTTACTGACCTCATGAGGGAGATGCTTAGGGATGTGCAGAGGGCAGCTCCCAATGCTGGTAATAGAGGTGGTCCAATAGTGCAGGCGCTTAGGGCCGATTTTGCCAAGCTGAATAAGGATTATACTAGTCTTGGTGGAACACCGTTCCACGGAACGGAGTCGGCTATGGATGTTCAGGATTGGTTGGATAGCTGCGAGCGTATCTTCGAAGACTTGGGTATCAAGGATGCGATGAAGAGAAGGCTAGCATCCAGTCAGCTGCAAGGACGAGCAATGAATTGGTGGAATGCTATAAAGGCAGCTACTCCCGAGGATCAGATTACTTAGGATCGGTTTAAGGCTCGCTTTAGTGATAAGTTCATTCTAGCTGCTCAGAAGTCAGTGTTGTTTAATAAATTCTTGGAACTCAAGTAGAATGGCAGAGCTGTCTCGGAGTATATTGCCGAATTCGACACTTTGTCGAAATATGGGTTATCCCTAATAGTTACTGCCGAGAAGAGGAATGAGAAGTTCATAACTGGCTTGGATGGATACTTGGGGGAAAGGCTTATTAACCACATCGATGAGACGTTTGAATCGATCGTGGGGGAAGCTTTAAGATCAGAAATTCTTTACCCTAAGTCGAAGACTGAAGTCGCATCTGCAGAGGAGCCAAAACCGCAAGCAAGCGGTGGAGGCAAGAGTGGTTCTCAGAATAAGAGGAAGCAGAACCAGAATAAGGATGGCCAGAAGAAGAAAGATGTTGAGTGCTTTAGCTATGGCAAGAAGGGCCACTATGCTAGTAATTGTCGAGCAAAGCCAGCAAATAGGAAGTGCTTCAACTGTGGCCAAGTGGGACATCACAAGGACAGGTGTCCACAACCCCTTAAAGAGATGCAGATGGTGAAAGCATATGCCCTTAATGATATTCCTTCTTCGTCGAATTCCCCAATTGCGGAGGAGAAGGGAAAGAATGTCGTTATTCAAGGTATGCTTTCGGTTTATGATGTTCCTGTTAGAGTTTTGTTTGATACCGGAGCTTCCAATTCTTTCATATCTAGTGACCTGGTAGATAGGTTGGGATTGGAGCCCGAGATTGTCGATAGACCTTTAGTAGTGATGAACTCGATTGGTGGTTTGACTAACCTTAGCATGATTTGTCGTAATGTGGTCTTATCGAGTCATGGATGCATGTTTGTTTGTGATTGCTTTTTTTTGGGCTTTACTGCGTTTGGCATTATTTTGGGTTTCGATTGGCTCCAAAGATATGGGCTAGTGGTAGACTGTGAGGGCTTTATGGTGACAGCTAGAGCGAATGATGGGCAGAGGGTATTGTTCGGTGGTCAACCTAGTGATGGGGTAATGGCTAGTTTTCTAAATTCCCTCAACATCCCGCATGATGAGTTGTTAGGTTTGCCCGTGGTTGGCCAGTATCCGGACGTCTTCGAGGAAGTGACCGGGCTTCCACCACACCAAGAGATTGAGTTCCGTATTGATTTGGTGAAAGATGCCAGACCTATAGTGATGCCACTTCATCGTATGGCGCCAAGGGAGCAGCGAGAGCTCGGGGTGCAAGTAAGCGATCTTTTGAAGAAGGGCTTTATCAGAAGAAGCGTTTCTGAGTGGGGAGCACCAGTTGTGTTTGCTACCAAGGCTGATGGTTCCTTTCGATTGTGTGTGGACTACCGCAAACTGAATAAGGTGACGAGGAAGAATAAGTATCCCCTACCGCGGATAGATGATTTGTTTGATCAGTTAAGTGGTGCGAGAGTATTTTCCCAGTTGGATATCGCGACAGGTTTTCATCAGCTTAGAGTGGAAGATGAGAGTATAGCTAAAACGGCCTTCCGAACACCGTCTGGATTTTATGAGTGGTTGGTTATGCCATTCGGGTTGACCAATGCACCAGCATATTTTGTGGATCTTATGAATAGAGTATTCAAGGATCAATTGAATAAGTTTGTCCTTGTGTTCATGGATGATATTTTGGTCTACTCGAAGACAGAGGAAGAACACAAGGAACATTTAAGAATAGTGATGGAGGTGTTGAGAAAACACCAATTGAAAGCAAAGTTTTCTAAGTGTCACTTCTGGAGGAGGGAAGTGAGATTCTTGGGCCATGTTGTTTCAGAGAATGGTATTTCCATGGACCCTGCGAAGGTGGCTACGGTACAAGATTTGTCTACGCCCAAGAATGCAACGGACATAAGAAGTTTCTTAGGATTAGCTGGATATTATCGTAAGTTTATCCAAGACTTCTCCAAGATAGCAGCACCGTTGACTCAGTTGACCAAGAAGAATCAAGCTTTCGTCTGGGACGAAAAGTGCGAGAATGCATTCAAAAGTCTAAAGGAAAAGTTGTCATGTGCACCAGTGTTAGTCATTCCTAAGGGGAATGAAGAGATGACGGTATATACGGATGCATGTGGTACCGGACTAGGTGCTGTGTTGATGCAGGGAGGTAGGGTTGTAGCTTATGCAAGTCGGCAACTGAAACCACACGAGAAATGATACCATACCCTTGACTTAGAATTAGCAGCGATCGTGTTCGCATTGAAGATGTGGAGACATTATCTCTTGGGAGAAAGATTTGAGCTGTTTACCGATCATAAATTGTTAAAGTATCTCTTCTCTCAGAAGGATCTAAATCTCCGACAGCAAAGATGGTTAGAATTCTTGGCTTCCTATGATTTCGATATCGCATATACACCAGGAAAGGGAAATGCGGTAGCTGATGCATTGAGTAGAAGACATGCAAGTTTAGGGGCTATGTTTCTAGAATGGAAGCAACTGGAGTACATCGCTGGGTATGATTTTAGACCAAAGTGCGAATTAGATCCAGAAATGTTAGCAAGTTTGACGATCAGACCCAATTTGATTGAGCGGATTGGTTCCAGTCAAAGGGACGATCCTATCCTATTGGAAATCATCTCAAAGTTAGATATGGGAATCGACGAAGAGATGAGCTAGTATGGGCTTGATCAAAATGGATGGCTTAGAAAGGATGGAAGATTAGTTGTACCCAATGTCAATGGATTGAGAGATGAAGTGCTTAGAGAATGTCATCACTCAAAACTGACTATACATCCCGGTGGTAACAAGATGTACCGAGACATGAAGCAGACCTACTACTAGGAAGGGATGAAAAGAGACGTTGGGAAGTTTATATCCAAATGCATGAATTGCCAGCTGGTTAAAGCTGAGCAAAAGAAGCCAAGTGGTTTGTTACAACCATTAGAAATTCCAGAATGGAAATGGGAACAAGTTTCAACGGATTTCATTGATGGGTTACCAAGGACTAGATCGGGCCATGATAGCATTTGGGTGATTGTGGACCGATTGACTAAGAGCGCAAGGTTTATACCCGTCAAGTCAAGTAGAACGGCAGCTAAATTAGCTGAACTGTATATGAAGTGGGTAGTGAGATTTCGTGGGATACCAAAGGGCATTGTGAGTGACCGAGATTCGTTGTTCACTAGTGGATTTTGGAAAAGTTTACAAGAGGCGTTAGGATCAGAATTACATCTAAGTACCGCGTATCATCCTCAAACCGACGGACAGACAGAGAGGGTGAATCGATTATTAGAAGATCTCTTGAGAGCTTGCATATTAGACTTTGGTGGATCATGGGATGACCATTTACATCTAGTAAAGTTTGAATATAATAATAGTTATCAATCCAGTATCGGTATGGCTCCATTTGAAGCTTTGTACGGAAGACCGTGCAACTCACCGTCATGTTCGTTAGAAACTGGTGAGAAGTTCGTGCTTGGACCGGATGTGATAAGAGAAACTTCAACTAAGTTTAAAGTTATCCAACAGCGAATGAAGGCTGCCCAAGATAGGCAGAAAAGTTATGCTGATAAGAGGAGAAGAGAATTAAAGTTCTCCATTGGCGACTTGGTGTTTGTCAAGATTTCTCCTTTGAAGAGCGTGATACGATTTGGCAGGAGAGGCAAGTTAGCACCAAGATTTGTTGGTCCATTCCCAGTTCTTGAGCAAATTGGGAATTTGGCATATAAAGTTGAATTACCAGAGAAGATGGAAGGAGTTCATAATGTATTTCATGTTCCCCAGTTAAGGAAATTCGTACACGACCCTGATGTGACTATTTCACCTGATCAGTTGTATGATATCGAAGTTGAACCCGAGGCGGTTGGGAACCGCAGGCCTATGCATATTGTTGGGAACGATACGAAGCAACTTCGAAGGAAAGCGGTGAAATTAGTCAAAGTTCAATGGGGCGAGAATGAGAATGACTATACTTGGGAGATAGAGGAAAGCATTAGGAAGACGTATCCAGAACTCTTTACCTGGTAAGATTTTAGTTTCGATTTAGTCTTTCTGCATGCTACGATATGTTTGTTTTGTTTGTTTTACATTTTTGATTGTTGTATATGGCTGGTAGGCATGCGGGATCTTTTGTATGTTTTGGGTTAAGGAATTTCGGGGATGAAATTTCTTAAGGGGGGGAGAGTGTAGCGACCCGCATTCTACGCATCGAAGGATCGTAGGATATTTATTTCTTTCACATACGAAGTCATATGGTCTTGAAACTTTGGGAGAGGACTATTGGGGTCATTTCCCATGTTCATGATTTTTGTCGATTTTTAAATGACCGTTTTGCCCCTAGTTGATCTTGTTTTGGCCATAACTTTTGATTGGAAAGGAGTTTTGACCTGAAACAACTTCCATTAGATCCGGATGATGGTTTACCTTTCCGTAGAGTGGTCACATTAGCCAAACGGACTCACCGTTTTGGAGACATGGCTGAAACAAGTTTCAGATGGTGAAAAACTGCTTAACCGGGCCTAATTTGGGTGATTAGTGAGTGGGCCCATTACCCATTTTGGGATTAGGGTTATGGGGAGGCTGATAGGGTTAGGAAATTCAGTTCCTATCATTTTCTAGCCGTCACTTTTTGTTCCTTCAGGTTTAGCCATGGCCTCCACTTTCTAAAACACCCCAAATCACCTTCTAATCACTAATTAAGCCAAATCTACATCAAATCAAAGCGGATTAGCATAAGAATCGAGGTAGAGCTGCTATGTTGCATTGGTATTCGTGCCCAAACAGAGATATTTTAAGATTTGTTATTTTATTTGTGGTTAAGGTGAGTGATTTGCAAAGTTTCTCACTAATTATGGTTAATTAAGAGTAATTAGTGTTGATTAGTGTAACACCCCGTGTATTCTATAACAGTGAAATTCACAAATTAAAGTATAACTAATTTCAAATCAAAGAATTAAGGGAAACGGGATATGCCATTGCGTTCGTCTCGGAATTCTGGTTGAAATAGAGTCCGAGTTTGCGTAAAACGGACTCCGTATGAAGAAGTTATGGCCTCCGGAAGTTTCAGAATTCAGTTTAAAATTCAAACAGACCAAAATAGCTCAGAAAAACTAATTCAAAATTCAAACTCGGGCCGGAATGGCCAGGGCGGGAAAATTCCCGCCCAAGGCACCCAGGTCGACTTGGCAGTCTAGCCAGGTCGACTGGGCAGTCGACCTGGGTAACCCGTGTCGACTGCCAAGTCGACACGGTATCGACTGGGGTGTCGACCTGGCCCCTGAGCCAGGTCGAACCCAGCCCACCCTGGCTGGCCTGGTCTGTGTTTGGTCGATTTTCTGAGCCTTGCCTTGTCACTAGGGCTAGGTGTCAGCTCCTGGTTGGTCTCCCATTTGAACGAACGGCTATTATTAAACCAAGCTCCATCGATGGTCCGAATCAACTCAAAAACTCTATAAAAAGGACCTAAGACTCACCCTAATACACACAAACAAAAATGGAGATGAGACGGTCATGCTGCTGAAGAGAGACTAGGAATAGCCGTCAGAATTTGAGAGACAATTAGGAGATAAATCGAAAGCTTAAAGCAACGTCAATCAAATCAAAACAACGCCTACAACAAAGGATAGCATCTCCAAATTCAGAATTCAGATTCCTGAATTGAAGATTCGTCATACGTTGTAAGTAGAGTGCTATTCCGATGTGAATAATTAATTGCGTTTGATTTGTGTAAAATGCAAAATGGAATTATGGCGATAATAATCTATATTTGTATGTTATTTTGATTCTAAACGATTTGGGAATGTTATGGTATACGATTGGATATTTGCAAGTATGTGATTTGCGTTGGAAGTTAACAACGAAATGGAATTGTGGCGATAATAATCTATACTTGTATGTTATTTTGATTCTAAACGATTTGGAAATGTTATGGTATACGATTGGATTCATACAAGTATATGATTTATGTTGACAACCATATGTTGTGGAATTTTAATTGGGATTCATGCAAGTATATGATTCATTATTATGCCAATATGATGTACGTACTTTTATGATCACTTTTAGTGTGTAATTGGATACGACTAAGTACTACAGTTTATATGAATCTATGTTGGAATTAGCAAACCATACTTTTGTATTAGAAACAAAAGTAAGCACCTTTATGAACATGACTAAACTATGTTTGGTATTATGCCTAGTTGAAACATATTTTAGGCCTAAGTTGTTATCAAAACCATATGGTGATATATGTGACACAATTAAGTTAGATTTACCTTCCTATTGCAAGTTTACAATGATTCATGTTTAAGTATTATTTATGCCATGATTACATGAATAGAATGATTCATGTTTGAGTATTATTTATGCCATGATTATATGAGTAGAATGATTCATGTTTAAGTATTATTTATGCCATGATTACATGAATAGAATGATTCATGTTTAAGTATTATTTATGCCATGATCATATGAGTAGAATGATTCATGTTTAAGTATTGTTTATGCCATAATCATATGGATAGAATGATTCATGTTTAAGTATTGTTTATGCCATGATTATATGAATAGAACGATTCATGTTGTTTATGCCATGATTATATGCTGTTACAATTACAAGTTCACATGTGCCTACTTTATGCTAATTGAATCGTTATGTTGCAAGTTCATGCGTTCACACTCCCCTTTTTATGTTACCTCATAAACACCATGTAATAAGGCTCCCCTTTTTCATATGGCTAAGTTGGGTTTAAACGTTAAACCCAACATATCTTATATTGTAGCGAACGTGTAAAACGGGGGTAATGACGTTTGGGTTAAAATATGGAACATATGTGTTGGCATGTTTGACGCATGCCAACAACCTTGAAAAACAATTAAGTGGCATAAATAAATTTTAACCAATAAAGATAAATTTGAATAATGGGCCGCAAATATTTACATATAAAAAGAAAAGAGACAAAATATGTAAATTTAGAAAATATGATGTGTTTAACCCGAGGTTGGATTGAGTTGTGATGTAAACCTGCCCGTAACCGCCCGGCTGTCCAGTAGTCACAACAATACCTATCCAATGTGGGTGGTTAAACACGGAGCCCAATAAGGACCTGAGGTTAGACTGAGTTGTGGCGTAAGACTGCCCGGACCCAACCTGCAACAGGCAGCTACAACAATACCTGTCTAATGTGAGAGGTCAAGGCTCTAATAAGACAATTAAGGTTGAGTCAGGATTGATAGGATTAAGTAAATTGAATTAATACTTAATCAAAATGAAACATGCTAAACTATACAGACTGATTGGGGGTTAGGTTTATAAAACACTTAACCAACTTAGCATGTTGGCTAGAAATAGAAAACCTAGTAGCGGGGGACCCTTTTCAGCAGTAACCCTACAAGGTGTATCAGGATACCCTGAACTAGGCAGGGTGGGGCACGATTACTGGGCTGACTGTAAGAGGTCAAATCGACGGCGGTGGTGCAGCAGTGTAGGTTCTAACGGGGTGCGGGCGTGCACACACTCCGGCGTAGAAAAATAAGGCACTGGGCACCAGTAGCATACCTGTGCATTCTAGAATTGTGTCGGGCCGCCACCATGGGACTTGATACACCCCATGGTGGGACCAGCATAGGTAACTACAACAACGGGGGCCGTAAGACACATGTAACTATGCGAGTAGGAGCCGATCATCAGAAAAAGGATCACTTCACCCTGATTATGGGGTGCCTGTTGGGAACTAGTTTATATGGGTACAGAGATTAATATGGGGTACGATAGTATTCGACCCTAGACAACTTAACTTAGTTTATGATGTTTTCCCATTTCCAGTTTATGCTTATCATACCCAGTTCTTTATTCATAGACTGAATAGTCCTAGAATTACTCAGGCTTTATGTCTGACTCTATTTTTCTTTCGCCTTCTTTTCTTTCGTTCCCCCCCAGGTCCACAGGGAGGGAATACCGCAGCTTGACCAGTTTTCACATCCAGCTTGAAGAGAAAGAATGTATTGCTTGGATCTTTTCCGTTTTGGGCTATGGCTTTGGGCAGCAATTATGGGACTTTTGCAGTTTTTTTATGTTTTCTTTATGCTTCTTTAATATTGTAATCAAGATAGTTATGAAGATGTTATGTTTTTGGAAGAATTGTAAGACAAGTATGGCATGTTTTTGTGAACACGTATTTTAATGAAATAAAAGATGTTGTTGTTTTCCGCTGTTCAAAAATATGTGTTCTTATATCTGTCTTGTATATCTGTGACTTATACTTATAAACCTCCACCAAAATTAGGGCATTCCCTTTGAGAGTGACCCTAACGGAGGTGGGGTGTTTCACTTGGTATCAGAGCATAGGTTTACCAGATAAGATAAAAAGTTTTGAAAATTTATTTTCAAAAGAAAACTTAAAGAAGCATTTTTAAAAGATAAAGTATTATTTTATTTTAAAAAGGCAAAGTCCCCCAAAGCCATAGGTATTATCTCTTATCCTTCGTTTTGAATCTATCCTTTTTGTTTCAGCATGTCCGAAGAACTTAACTTGCCAGAGGGTGTACCAATACCTGGTTGGTTTAGACGATTCTTAGAAGCAAGGGCCACTCAGCCAGGCCCTACCGTTCCTCCTCCCCCAGCTGTAGGAAATCATCCAGCTGCAGCAGCACCTCTTCCTCCACCTCCTCCGCGGGGAAACACTTTTGCTAAGATATGTAAAGATTTTAAAGCTATGGGAGGAAAGGATTTTCATGGAACTGAGTCCTTCATGGCAGCTAGAAATTGGCTGAAAGAAACCGAGGACTTATTCATCATCTTTGAGGTAGAAGATAGGCAGAAAGTACAACTGGCAGTGTGGCTACTAAAAGGTGAGGCTTCCTACTGGTGGGAAGTCACTAATGCAGAAAGACCAGTGGAAACATGGGAGGACTTTAGGGCAAGGTATGAGGCTAAATTTCTCTCAGACGCGGAAATGAGTTTGCAGTTGGAAAAATTCTTATTTCTTAAGCAAGGGAACAAGACAGTCAAAGAGTATGTTAATCAGTTCGATGAGCTGGCTATGTTCGGACTGGACCTAGTCAACACCCCACACAAGAAGGCTCCCCGTTTTGTCAAAGGGTTGAATGAGCCATTACACAGTTTGGCCATGACCTATATACCCATGGGAGCTACGTATGAAAGATTGGTATAGATGGCATTGCTGAACGAAGTGGATAAGGCAAGAAGGAGACAAAAGCAGAAAGCTCTCAAGGGAAGAAAGAGGGTTTACAGCCTAAGAAGACAGACTTTAAGAAGGGCGGGAAAGACAACAAGGAGAAAAGGAAGTGTAATTTCTGTGGCAAAGTGGGGCACTTAGTGAAAGATTGCCGGAAAAAGAAGGCCAAGATGAATGGCGGGTGCTTTTCTTGCGGTGAGACAGGACACATGGCAAAGGACTGCCCAAAGAAACGAGGACAGGGGCAGAGGGCTGGATCCACCTCAGGGGCACAGGTTCATGTGCTAGAAGCGCCACCTCTACAACAGCGAGGTATAAATACTTCTGTAGAAAGTGTAGTTTATCTTTATGATCACCCAGTTCGCACTTTATTTGATTCTGGCGCATCACACTCCTTTATCTCGTCTACTTTAGTAGAATCTCTGCACCTAAAAATTAGTATGGTAGAGGACCCCATAATTGTTTCCAACCCAATTGGGGTCCCGGCTCATTTGTCTATGATCTGTGTGGGATTGAAAATTTCTATTCTAAGCGTAGAATATAAATGTAGTGCCTTTGTTTTGGGCTTTTCGAGATATGGTTTGATTTTGGGCATGGATTGGCTATCCAGTAATGGGGCCATCCTTGATTGTGAGAAAAGGGTTGTTAGGCTCCTGACCCAGCTCGGTAACACTTTGGAAATTACTTGTAATCCCTCGTATGCGGTTATGCTTAGTTATCTTGAATCGCTAGATGCCTCTGTCGACAATTTGCAATCGGTTAGAGTGGTCCGGGAATATCCGGATGTCTTCGAAGAGGTGAAGGGATTGCCTCCGAAGCGGGAGATAGACTTCCGCATATATCTTGTAGATAATGCAAAGCCCGTTGCGTTGCCCGTTAGACACATGGATCCACGGGAAAGGAAAGAGCTCAGTAAACAGATTAAAGAGCTTCTAGAGAAGGGGTTCATTAGAAGGAGCATTTCAGAATGGGGCGCTCCAGTGGTGTTCGCTACAAAGGCGGATGGTTCACTCCGTCTATGTGTTGACTATAGGGAGTTCAACAAGCTAACGAAAAAGAATAGGCACCCTCTCCCCAGAATTGATGATCTGTTTGATCAGCTTGTAGGAGCGTCTGTTTTCTCCTAACTCGATTTAGCGACCGGTTTTCATCAGCTAAGGGTGGCTGAAGATAGTATCGACAAAACGGCATTCAGAACCCCAGATGGCTTCTTTGAATGGCTTATCATGCCTTTCAGCTTGACAAACGCACCTGCTTACTTCGTGGACCTGATGATTAGGGTATTCAGAGATTTCCTCAATAAGTTCGTAGTGGTCTTCGTAGACGATATCCTTATCTTCTCAAAGAGTGAAGAGGAACATGCTTAGCACTTAAGGGCAATCATGGAAACTCTGCGAGTCCATCAGCTAAAAGACAAATTCTCCAAATGCCACTTTTGGAGAGAAGAAGTGAGGTTCCTTGGGCACATAGTATCCAAAGAAGGGTTAGCTGTGGACCCTGCTAAGGTAGCAGCGGTACAGGATTGGAAGACACCAAGGAATGCAACTGAGGTCTGAAGTTTTCTTGGACTGGCTGGTTTCTAACGAAAGTTCATTAAGGGATTTTGCGAAAATCTCAGCTCCGCTCACAAAGTTGACCAGGAAGAATCTAGTGTTCAATTGGGACTTGGATTGCGAGTTTGCTTTCCAGCGACTGAAAAGGGCTCTTACAACAGCCCCAGTTTTAACGTTGCCAGATGGAAGCAAGATGTTCACAGTTTATGTAGATGCATGTGGGACAGGGCTTGGCGCTGTCTTAATGCAAGAAGGAAGGGTAGTAGCTTATGGCGGGAGGCAGTTGAAAGTGCACGAAAAGAACTACCCGACCCACGATCTTGAGTTAGCTGCCATCGTCTTTGCACTCAAGTCTTGGCGACACTATCTCCTAGGTGAGAAGTTCGAACTTTACACTGACCATAAATCGTTGAAATATCTTTTCTCGCAGAAAGATCTTAACTTGAGGCAACAGAGATGGATGGAGTTTCTTGCCTCGTACGATTTCGAGATCTCCTATACTCCGGGCAAAGGCAACGTAGTGGCAGACGCGTTGAGCCGAAAGAAACTGACCCTAAGCCCGCTGTTTGTTGAAAGACAAAGCCTAGAGTTTATAGCCAACTTTAACTTTAGGCCTTCCTCTGATTTTGTACCAGGCTTGCTAGCATCTCTCGAAGTACGCCCGACTTTAGTGGACTCAATAGGGATAGCACAACGCGAAGACCCTCAGCTTGTGGAGACGATTGATAGACTAATTAGGGGTGAGACTTCAAGTCACCTCAACAGGTACTCCATCGACGATAAGGGTTGGCTAAGGCGAGACGGAAGATTATGCGTCCCACAGACAAGGGATTTAGTAAAGAAGGTTCTCGAGGAAGCACATCACTCCAAGATGACGATACACCCAGGCGGAGATAAAATGTACAAGGACATAAAAAGAACTTTCTTTTGGAACGGCATGAAGAAAGACGTGGCAGAATTCGTTTCTAAGTGTATGGTGTGCCAACAGGTTAAGGCGGAACAGAAAAAGCCTGGCGGTCTGCTACATCCTCTAGTGGTCCCGCAGTTGAAGTGGGATAGCATCTCAATGGACTTCATTGATGGGCTGCCTAGGTCTAGGAGAGGCAACACTAGCATTTGGGTAATAGTGGATAGGCTTACTAAAAGCGCCCACTTTTTACCTGTCAAAAGTAAAAGAACTGCCTCATCCCTAGCATCTCTTTACCTCAAGGAAATTGTTCGACTCCATGGAATCCATCCAGCATTGTTAGTGACCGAGACCCTATCTTCACAAGTGAGTTTTGGCGGAGTCTGCAAGAAGGGGTAGTCACACAATTATGCTTAAGCACAGCCTATCATCCCCAAACCGACGGCCAAACAGAAAGAGTGAACAGAGTTTTGGAGGACCTTTTAAGACTGTGCGTCCTTGACTTCGGAGGGACATGGGAAGACCACCTTCCTTTGGTGGAATTTGCCTACAACAATAGCTATCAAGCAACCATCGGAATGGCGCCCTTCGAAGCTTTATATAGAAGACCGTGCCGATCACCCACTTGTTGGTGGGAGTCTACTGATAAGCTCATACTTGGACCAGATATGATCCGAGAGACTTCAGAGAAAGTGGACTTGATACAAAGAAGGATGAAGACGGCCCAAGACAGACAAAAGTCCTACGCCGACAAGAGGAGGACCGACCTTGAATTTGAGGTTGGGGACAGAGTTTTTCTTAAGGTATCTCCGCTAAGGAACGTTGTTCGTTTTCGAACCACAGGAAAGCTAGCACCAAGGTTCATAGGGCCATTCCCTATCATCGAGAAAATTGGGAAAATGGCTTATAGATTAGAGCTACCCGAAAAATTGGCCGGAGTTCACAACGTCTTTCACGTTTCACATCTCCGAAAATGTCTACATGAGTCTGCTGAAGTGGTAGAGCCAAATATCCTAGAAGAAGCTGAAGTGGAACGCGAAGCAACCGTGAGGAAAGTTCCAACCCGCATATTAGGAACGGAAGTGAATAAGCTACGCAACCGCGAAGTCAGGCTCGTCAATGTTCAGTGGAGCGACGCCGAAGAAGATGCAACTTGGGAAACTGAAGCTAGAATACGCGCAGCCTACCCTTTTCTTTTCGAGGGTACATCTTCGATCTTTCCTTTTCCCTTAAGTTGCGCTTTTATCTATCTTTTTAGGTATATTTCCTCGACCTTATCTTTTAGGTAGAAACCCTTTGGATGAAAACATGTGATTGAAACATGTTATGGATGATGGTTGCAAGTGGTTGCAAGTGATTGCTAGTGGTTGCATATACACATACAATCTAGGTTTTAGATCGGCTCAGTCACTTCATATTGCATATGCATAAATGTATTTATATTCGTATATGGTTGAAATTTAATGTGTTGTCATATGGATGTTGCATTTGTATGAATGATTGTGCACTCATGTAGAATCATGAATTGGAGAATTTTCATACAAAATGGATTTATGGCACTTACATAATTTGCATTAAGGAGGTCAACTGAATCAGTAGACCGCCTGATTTTGCATTAGATAAGTACATGTACACACACACACTTCGCATATGATCATGAAGCATTAGAAGTCTTTTAAGCACAATGGATGCTCGTGTTTGATGGATGAGTAGATGGATGTTTGGATGTTAGGATATACATTCTTCCTGAACTTGAAGATTTCGGGGACGAAATCCTTTTAAGTGGGGGAGAATGTAACACCCCGTGTATTCTATAACAGTGAAATTCACAAATTAAAGTATAACTAATTTCAAATCAAAGAATTAAGGGAAACGGGATACGCCATTGCGTTTGTCTCGGAATTCTGCTTGAAATAGAGTCCGAGTTTGCGTAAAACGGACTCCGTATGAAGAAGTTATGGCCTCCGGAAGTTTCAGAATTCAGTTTAAAATTCAAACAGACCAAAACAGCTCAGAAAAACTAATTCAAATTTCAAAATCGGGCCGGAATGGCCAGGGCGGGAAAATTCCCGCCCAAGGCACCCAGGTCGACTTGGCAGTCGACCTGGGGCTAGCCAGGTCGACTGGGCAGTCGACCTGGGTAACCCGTGTCGACTGCCAAGTCGACACGGTGTCGACTGGGGTGTCGACCTGGCCCCTGAGCCAGGTCGAACCCAGCCCACCCTGGCTGGCCTGGTCTGTGTTTGGTCGATTTTATTAGCCTTGCCTTGTCACTAGGGCTAGGTGTCAGCTCTTGGTTGGTCTCTCCTTCAAACGAACGGCTATTATTGAACCATGCTCCATCGACGGTCTAAATCAACTCACAAACTCTATAAAAAGGACCTAAGACTAACCCTAATTCACACAAACTAAAATGGAGATGAGACCGTCATGCTGTTGAGGAGAGACTAAGGATAGCCGTCAGAAATTGAGAGACAATTAGGAGATAATTCAAAGCTTAAAGCAACGTCAATCAAATCATAACAACGCCTACAACAAAGGATAGCATCTCCAAATTCAGAATTCAAATTCCTGAATTGAAGATTCGTCATACGTTGTAAGTAGAGTGTTATTCCGATGTGAATAATTAATTGCGTTTGATTTGTGTAAACTGCGAAATGGAATTGTGGCGATAATAATCTATATTTGTATGTTATTTTGATTCTAAACGATTTGGGAATGTTATGGTATACGATTGGATATTTGCAAGTATGTGATTTGCGTTGGAAGTTAACAACGAAATGGAATTGTGGCGATAATAATCTATACTTGTATGTTATTTTGATTCTAAACGATTTGGAAATGTTATGGTATACGATTGGATTCATACAAGTATATGATTTATGTTGACAACCATATGTTGTGGAATTTTAATTGGGATTCATGCAAGTATATGATTCATTATTATGCCAATATGATGTACGTACTTTTATGATCACTTTTAGTGTGTAATTGGATACGACTAAGTACTACAGTTTATATGAATCTATGTTGGAATTAGCAAACCATACTTTTGTATTAGAAACAAAAGTAAGCACCTTTATGAACATGACTAAACTATGTTTGGTATTATGCCTAGTTGAAACATATTTTAGGCCTAAGTTGTTATCAAAACCATATGGTGATATATGTGACACAATTAAGTTAGATTTACCTTCCAATTGCAAGTTTACAATGATTCATGTTTAAGTATTATTTATGCCATGATTACATAAATATAATGATTCATGTTTGAGTATTATTTATGCCATGATTATATGAGTAGAATGATTCATGTTTAAGTATTATTTATGCCATGATTACATGAATAGAATGATTCATGTTTAAGTATTATTTATGCCATGATCATATGAGTAGAATGATTCATGTTTAAGTATTGTTTATGCCATAATCATATGGATAGAATGATTCATGTTTAAGTATTGTTTATGCCATGATTATATGAATAGAACGATTCATGTTGTTTATGCCATGATTATATGCTGTTACAATTACAAGTTCACATGTGCCTACTTTATGCTAATTGAATCGTTATGTTGCAAGTTCATGCGTTCACACTCCCCTTTTTATGTTACCTCATAAACACCATGTAATAAGGCTCCCCTTTTTCTTATGGCTAAGTTGGGTTTAAATGTTAAACCCAACATATCTTATATTGTAGCGAACGTGTAAAATGGGGGTAATGACGTTTGGGTTAAAATATGGAACATATGTGTTGGCATGTTTGACGCATGCCAACAACCTTGAAAAACAATTAAGTGGCATAAATAAATTTTAACCAATAAAGATAAATTTGAATAATGGGCCGCAAATATTTACATATAAAAAGAAAAGAGACAAAATATGTAAATTTAGAAAATACGATGTGTTTAACCCGAGGTTGGATTGAGTTGTGATGTAAACCTGCCCGGAACCGCCCGGCTGTCCAGTAGTCACAACAATACCTATCCAATGTGGGTGGTTAAACACGGAGCCCAATAAGGACCCAAGGTTAGACTGAGTTGTGGCGTAAGACTGCCCGGACCCAACCGGCAACAGGCAGCCACAACAATACCTGTCTAATGTGAGAGGTCAAGGCTTTAATAAGACAATTAAGGCTGAGTCAGGATTGATAGGATTAGGTAAATTGAATTAATACTTAATCAAAATGAAACATGCTAAACTATACAGACTGATTGGGGGTTAGGTTTATAAAACACTTAACCAACTTAGCATGTTGGCTAGAAATAGAAAACCTAGTAGCGGGGGACCCTTTTCAACAGTAACCCTACAAGGTGTATCAGGATACCCTGAACTAGGCTGGGTGGGGCACGATTATTGGGCCGACTGTAAGAGGTCAAATCGATGGCGGTGGTGCAACAGTGTAGGTTCTAATGGGGTGCAGGCGTGCACACACTCCGGCTTAGAAAAATAAGGCACTGGGCACCTGTAGCATACCTGTGCATTCTAAAATTGTGTCGGGCCGCCACCATGGGACTTGATACACCCCATGGTGGGACCAGCATAGGTAACTACAACATAGGGGGCCGTAAGACACATGTATCTATGCGAGTAGGAGCCGATCATCAGAAAAAGGATCACTTCACCCTGATTATGGGGTGCCTGTTGGGAACTAGTTTATATGGGTACAGAGATTAATATGGGGTACGATAGTATTCGACCCTAGACAATTTAACTTAGTTTATGATGCTTTCCCATTTCCAGTTTATGCTTATCATACCCAGTTCTTTATTCATAGACTGAATAGTCCTAGACTTACTCAGGCTTTATGTCTGACTCTACTTTTCTTTCGCCTTCTTTTCTTTCGTTCCCCCCCCCCCAGGTCCACAGGGAGGGAATACCGCAGCTTGACCAGTTTTCACATCCAGCTTGAAGAGAAAGAATGTATTGCTTGGATCTTTTCCATTTTGGGCTATGGCTTTGGGCAGCAATTATGGGACTTTTGCAGTTTATTTATGTTTTCTTTATGCTTCTTTAATAATGTAATCAAGACAATTATGAAGATGTTATGTTTTTGGAAGAATTGTAAGACAAGTATGGCATGTTTTTGTGAACACGTATTTTAATGAAATAAAAGATGTTGTTGTTTTCCGCTGTTCAAAAATATGTGTTCTTATATCTGTCTTGTATATCTGTGACTTATACTTAAAAACCTCCACCAAAATTAGGGCATTCCCTTTGAGAGTGACCCTAACGGAGGTGGGGTGTTTCAATTAGCGAATTTATACATTAATAAATTCTGGAAAAAATATTTATAAAATTCGAAATGATGTTTTAGACCTCTGTTAGAAGTTTGGGTTAATTTGGTTAAGTTTTGATAATCCTTTCATTAGATTCGCCTAAATAAGCTTAAGGGAAAATATGGGGTTTTGGCTATGTTTGATCCGTTTTAACTTATTATATTTTTATTTTGGTGTTTGTGAATGATTATACATGTTGCTATGACTTTATGGTATGCTTTGTGATTGTCTAGAAGTGTTAGACTGGTCAAAAACGTCGTCGAATGGCGTAAAACAGTCGCTGGAAAGAAGTGCAAGAAATCAGTTGAACCGGATCGGATCGCCCCTCTTTACCCAACCCGACCCGATGGTTGAACACGACCCGAATTATGGCCCATCTCCTCTTGAACCATGAAGTTGTTGGACTAATGCTTGGACCACGAACTGATGATGGATCACGATCTGACTCTGCTTGGTGACCACAAGTTGAAGCACAACTGAACAGAGCTATGGAGCTACCCCGACCTGAAGAACACGAGCCAACCCTGAGGGAATTGCCACGAACTGCTAATGCACGATGACCCGAACCAGGTGGAGTACCGCGACCCGATCCAAAGGGGGAAGCAAGACCCGACCCGAAAAGAGTTGACGGCCATGGACTGAACAAAGAGGGAAGGACCGTTCCGAAGTGATGTGAAGAACCGAACCGATCCGGTGAAGACCAAAAACCCGAGATGCAAAGGTAGTCCAAGTAGGAAGTTAGTACTCAGGATCCAGTTGGGAACCAACGAGTTAACTTCATGATTGTGCTTTGCTGCGGGACGTGTGCTAAGGGGTTGTCGATGTCTATGACTTTGGATCATTATGTATGGGAGGTACGTGGACGGATTCAGAGCCACAGTGACCTAGGTACGACTAGTGGACTATAGACCAATGAAGTGGGGTCATTTGAAATGGTTTGGTCATGATCCCATGGGATAAGCTTGGTGGTAGCAGTAGTTGTACAAGTCGAACTCCGTCATTATCTCGATGGGTTTAGTGATCAAAGTAGTGGATATCGTATGCTTTACGCACTGAGTAAGAGATGTGAGGAGGGTTGCTATGCTTGATTTGTTTGCCATCACTATGACATGCACACCCCCACCCCCATATTCTTTATACCATGTGTTAGTGGCACCTCAGAGTATTATACCGTATGTAGTGCTAACTCTTTGGTTGCAGGTCCAGGTTCAGGTATGGTTTAGTATACATGTTATTGTTCTGTTCTGCTGCTTATCGCTCATACCATACTTTTGTCTGACCCAAAATTTTATGTCTCTTTTTATTACTCTGGGTGCTCTCACGAGCAGACTAGAGACAGGTTAGGTGGTATGCACAAGTAGCTTTACCAGAGACGAGTAGGAGGCTTCCACGTATGATACATAGATATTCTCCTTGTGTCGCTGCTGGTCACTACTTTGGGCATTAGTAGTGTACCCTTCCTTTCTTTTACTTTAGAGACAGATTTAAAGTTGTAATAATGATGATGTGGAACATAAGCTGTATTTTGATTTTCCGCTGCTATGATGTTTAGTTTTCGGCTTATGCACTGTCTCGCTTGTTTTATGTCAAGTATGTTATTATTATATTTTATCCCATGCGCTGTGAGACATTCTACAGGTTTTCGATTAGTTCATTCTCTTCTTTCCTTTCTTTGGCGACCATTCATGCCAGTCGGGCATGTGTACAACGCACTTTCG
Organism: Allium sativum; assembly: GCA_030737875.1. NCBI lineage: Eukaryota > Viridiplantae > Streptophyta > Magnoliopsida > Asparagales > Amaryllidaceae > Allium > Allium sativum. The sequence continues at coordinate 969,141,643 of CM060915.1, read as the reverse complement.
GAAGAAATGCTGGCTGGTGCGCGGCGGGCCGTCACAAAAACAGTAACCCATTTCTGGAGACGCGCCTTCTCATAACCCATCTTAGTAAGTCCATCCTCCTTCTACCTAAATCCTACTATGCTCGGAAATGAACATATAAAGGTAGGAGAAAACATGCGCCATTCCTTTCTTACGTGAAAGGAAGAAGATAACCGAAGTCCAGCTCAGTTCCACAAACCGCATCCGCACTCTGTCACCGTTCATCATGGCTTCCTTCGACGGTCTCCACCAAGATGTCAACTCCTGTGCTAAAGCTCTGCCCATCCTCTTCTCCTTGCATCTCCTAGAAAGGTGGATCTCAACAAAGCACCTTGTCCAAAATTGCAGCTGCCATTGGAACCATAGCCACCTTCCAGTTGAGCCAATGCGTCGCAGGCACTCCCGGTAGACTACAGCGCATCTTGGACGAGTCTAGCACCTCGTCCAATGTCTTGGCTTAGCGTGTGAGTTCCTTTCACCGGTATTCATTTGATTTGGCTATGACAGTATACATATATATATACACACTCTTAAAGTCTGTATACGTGAGCTACTTAATTGTGCCAAAATGAACCCACAACCCACTGGTTTGTAACCCACCATGAGCAGCTTTGAGCTTGAAACCTAACCACTTCGGATTGCATGCAAGATTGTTGGTGATAACTAACACATGCAAGAGAGGACGTTGAATTGATATATGCACCATCCGTTGAGATTTGGCTTTGTACATCACGTTAACGGCGAAGTACATAGGCGGATCTTGACCAAAATGGTGTTGTGTTTTCTTTCAACTATTCTGCTAATGCACGCAAGATCACTCTTTTCTATTCTGAAAAAAAATGGTATATAGCTGTGGTTTGGCGTGTGGCTTGTAACTGAGAGGTCACTAGTTCAAACCCGGCTGTAGCCATTTGGTTTTGGTCAATTATTTTTGACTGAAACCTTTTTGGCATAAATTCATTCATGAAATTTAGTCCATCTTTCTGAATAAATCATGCCTTTGTTCTAGGTAGCGAATTTCTCCCTTTAGCCGCTAGCGTCGTTCTTGTCATACCGTATATTCTCTTTTGCCACGGAAGGTGAGTGTTTTCACTCATAGGCTAACTGATTATTAAGTGAATTAAACATTTGAGATGTTAAATGGAATGTTAGGGTGCTCTAGATTTGTTGCTTTGTGGTTATGCACGTGCGACACACACTGTTATTTCATATAACACTTTGGATGTATGCTTGACATGCTATGTTTATTTTCTCACCATACAAGTTCCTTTTTGATTTGAAACCACTACAGATTGAGATGATGCATACGCGAACCCTTGTATATTCGAATCGATTTTGGATGTGGGTTGAAATGATACATACCCGGGATTCGAATATTTTTTAAAGAACGGATTGAAATGATAAATATCTGTATCACTTGACCATAGGATAGAAAATTTTATATGGACACCGTGATCAATAAAATAAAAATATTTTCAAATTATTTTGTCGATCTTGTAAGTTTAAATGTTAATGGAATCCCTGTATAGCGTAAAGAAAGTTTTAAAAGTAAATTTTGTTCAAAAATTTACTTGAAACTTTTATTAAATGCAATTTGTATTAAACAAGTTTTAAAGTGATTGTTGCAAGTTAACACCAAGTTTAATTTATTTAAATTTTTTATAAATTTATGTTCATATAATGAATTTAATAATGTGTCAAATTTTGAATTTAATGATTTAATGTATGGGATTTTCAAAGATTTGATAATTTTTTCCCAAACTTATTTTGATATATGATTTGTTGATGAATTTTTGCCATGCAAATATAAGAATGATTTGCTGAATATGAAAGTATTAAGTCCAAGTATGAAAAAGAATATGATTTTCTAAGTCATGATGAGTACGAGTTTGGTTAACAAGCTAGAATTTATCAAATCATATTTGATCAACGGCTAACGGTAAAAGTTATTTTGGGAATTTATTATATGAAATGGATATGTAAACCCCAAGGTAAACATTGGTTTGAAAATCGCTTTAACCATGAAGTATTGAAATTGAACCAATTAAATTGGAATTTGTTTAAATGTGAAATTTTAATGGGAAAAGAAATTGTGATACATGGATTTGGATTTGGATTGGATCAATATTATTTAAATAAAATTTCAATTTCATAGAAGTAATTTTTCCTTATTACTTGATTTTTGGTAAATATTTTTCTATAAAAGGGTTTGATTAATTTAACTATATTAATTTTATAATACTTTTCCAGCTATATATATATATATATGTTTATAATAATTTCAATATACTTTTCCAACTATATATGTGCATGTTTATACATTACTTTCAATTTAATATACTATATTTTCCAACTATATAAATTTATGAATTACTTTCAATTTAATATACATATACTTTTCCAACAATATAAATGTTTATACATTACTTTCGATATACATATACTATTTCTGATACGACCCAATCTTCCCCATAAAAGAAAGCCCTGATTGAGTAGAGAACACGACAAATCAGAACACAAACATAAGAACATTTCATTGCTTATTACAACAATTCCATCAGAATACAAGAATATAACAGAGTATGAATGAATATAATACATTTGATAAATAACAAAGATTTACAAATTACAATGTAGCGGAAAAAAATACAAAACACAACTGAAGGAGATATACGGATACAGAGCTTTCCGAATATCATTCCAGCTGTAAACCAGGATCCTGTGAATATAAATCTACAAAACCAAAACTACTAGCTACCCGTGTGGAAAATAGGGGCACCCAGAGTTTAGGTTAAAACAATAAACTCCAGGTCAGTCATGTGACTGGTGTGAGAACTAAAACAGTTATTAATCTTTATTTTAAAGTTAGGTAAATCAAGGGAACACGCCGTATAACACGGAATGGGTTTAACCCCAAGAATACCAGTGCATATAACAAACAACGCAATGCTAAATAAAGAAAATGAAGCTATTATAAGACCCTGGTCCTGTCACACAATGCATCTCAAGCAGGAGGATACGGTTTTACCTTATAATAGCCAAATAATGCTTGATACATTAAATTTCATATTTTATTATTACTATAAGTGAAGAAATCAACTTCAAATATAAATGTATCAATCATAGACGGCATTGGTACCATATATCATGTAGCCATACTAGTTCTACAATTAAAAGCGCACAATGCCGTATTGGAAATTGGATTTCTGTTATGAGTCGAGGCCAGGGATGTACTCCTCGCCGACTTCGAGATACTCTAGGAAGTGCCTCAGGGTCACACACAGTGATCCCTTGGATCCTCCAAGACCGGTCCACACATAGCGGATTAATTATACCTGAACACACATTTCCCGGTTCTATAGGACCTATCCATCGGCTCCGTAGAGACCGATATATCCGAGGTGCCTCGTATTCCAACAACCACACAGGTAAAAATAATATAAATGTCAGGGCTTGGGAAACGCTGACGCCACCCATAGCTTGAAAGAAACGTCATGTTCTCCTTGGGTCCCTTATCCCGTTTTGACTCATACCGAGGTGTGAGGCTCACGAATTAACGTTATACACAAAGCTATGCCATTTAAGGCCGTGCTTTGATCATCGACCACAAGACTTTACTTTTCAACAGAAGCCTTGATCATTTGCCACTTCAGCATGGTACACAAACAATTCATGCCATGCGACTGATATGTATCGATATATAACTTCTGAGTTCGTACGTCTCAGAGAAGGGCGTTAAGCAAGATAATAAATTCTCCGCCGCCAAACAGATATATATTTAATAGAAATCAATCTACACAGAATAAAAGCCAATGTCAGACACATGGTCCATTTACAAGTTCGTTCTGGGTCTGAACAAAACTGGAGGTACCTTATTCCTCGTCCTGTGTCCAATATAGGAGAGAGGTCCTCGCATATCCGTCGATCTCCAAGTACGCCTAGACGATCACCACTTATTACCTCGTCTTGGGTGTACAGCCTAATCAAGACACCAGTAATCATCCAAACGATGTAAAGACCTCCGGTCTTCAACCAACGTCTTCATCGTCGACTTATCGTCGAATTAGTTATTCTGAATGGGTATAAACCCGACTTCCGAATAACTCATGTATATAATAAACAAGTGCTATAAAACACAACATACGTCTCGTTCCAATCCTGAATATTCTTTTATTTAAATATTCATATCCTTTGGGAAAGGTTCCCATTAATTTTATCAAAGATAAATTCTTTTAATTTATTCTTTAATCTTCCTTTGGATATCATTTCAAACCATATTAAGATTTTCCAAACTAGTAAGGATTAGCAAACCACACCTAAGTAATCATTTATTTAATCTCCTAATCCTAACCTATTCATCCCACAGAGCAAAACTGGTAATACCCTATAACTAACACCACGGTGTTATCGGCAAATTTAATTATCATTTCCCGTTCGCGAAGCGAGAACCCCCCTCATGCTGCACCCTATAGATATAGGCATGCCAAACAAAGAATGGTGATACTCTACTCTCGATCATTTCCCAAATTTGATAATTTAAATTATCAATTCACATTTCAATCTAATTAAAGATCCATTAAAACTCCACTTAGTTTTAATCTTCCCAAAAAATCAATATTAATGATTATACGACTCGTAGGAAAATAATTCCTGTCTTTAACTGGGTAAAAGAAACAATGTCACTTAAATTATAGTTCACGATAAACCCAAATCACATTCCATCAGTCTCTAACCGTAAATTCGTAAGAGAACAATTCCCTAAGTATTAATCCCGAAGACCGAAACCAACATCAGATCAGTACCCAGGAAACCATTCAACTTAGCTAATCTCCAGTCAGTTTCTAATTTTCTTAACTCCATTGGGCTTAAGAACAATATTATTAAAGATACCATTCGCGACAAACCCAAAATTCAATTCAATTCAATTTCAATTAAATATTAATTGATTGGAAAACTTGATTAAATCTTAATAAAAAGATTTAATCTTTTCCCAACTGTGTTTAAGAAGAGTGTTAGTGAAGACACCATTCACGACAAACCCAAAATCCCATCCGATATTAAATACAAGACTCTAAATAGAAAATATATCGGCTTATATTCAATATCAAATTCTGAAATCAACAAATATCACATGGGAATAACGATATATATATATATATATCTCTTCCAAATTCCTCCACAATGTTCGTATAATCACGGAATCCAATATCGAAATATCCCGAAGATAATTTAGATTCAAATCCATTCCAATTCATATATTGGAAATTCTACTTATTTTTAAAACCATTTCAAATCCAATTTATTTATTTTAAAAAATTGGATTATAATTCTAGTTCATAACTAGTTCATTTCAGAAAAAACATATTTTTATCTTTTCAAATATGGAATTTTTCATCCAATTCTTTCCAAATCATTTATTATGATTTTACAAAAATTATTAATATTTTTAATAATTTTATCAAGGCCCGTACAGTCGATTTCCATAAACAGTCAACGAACTGCACTTACAACGGCCTTTTCCAATTTTGATTTGAACATAATTCCAAATCCAACCATTAGATTTAACATTTATTAGATTTGTTGGAAAGTTGTTTTCGATACGAACCCAACAGTTCTGATTTTAGGAGAATCCGACGGTCGAATCTCCCGTAACGTAAATTCGAAGTCAATGGTCGAAATTCATGAACGGCCGTGGCGCGGCGCGTTCTGTTCAGGCCATTAAATATATAATATATTTATATTTATATTTCGTTGATTACCATTTAAAACGTATTTTATAAATCGTTTTAAATTCATTTTCAAAACGATTTCAACTTCATATTCAATTTCAAATCAAAATTGAATATTCCATATCATCGATATATATAAATGATAATATTTTCAACTATTATATTTTGAAATCATTTCCTTTTCGATATTCATTATAAAAATGAATAAAATTGATATAAATATCATTCGTGTCAAAATGGCGCATATCTAATCAACACGACTTTGTATATTCAAATATTTCCGTGTCCATCCCAAATCGGACATCAAAATCAGATTTTGATCTTTTACTGAATATTATTTTAAAATATTCGTTATTTATATGGATTTCATACAACACAAGTATAGAACAACAATGATAAACAATCAACCATCATCCAGAGTGCATTACACAACTGCATAAGCGTTAAATATAAATAATTAACGCTTACAATAGCTTGTCAACCAATTGATCGACATACAACTAAATAATTAGGATTAGTGTACGTCAAATATCATCCCAATACCTGTATGGGGTTTTCAAACAACAAACACAGATTTATTTGTGCAAATGGCCGATGTGTAAAATATATCGTCCCAATCAATGTCAATCAAATGGGCGTACATAAACAAATCATCCGATTTGTATATGAATATTTATTTTATTCATAATCACGTTACAAATAATATTTTTAATGATAAAATATTTATTTCAACACATGAATATTTTATTTATTCCATTCCACATCACAATCAATTTTCACAACACAATCAAATTAAACAAGTCGTCCATGGTTTGTGGACGACGAGTGTCGGGTGCTGCTAAGCACCATCTACATCCTAGTATATATTTTAACTAGAAAATAAAATTAAAGTGAGAATATCTCACCTATGGTTTCCACTCCTCCATTTTTTAGCGGATGATGGTTTGGATTTACCCGACATTCCAACTCCATCTTTCAACGCTGTTCATAAATAAAAATAACATTTTTATTTCACCGCTACATGGATAAAAATCACATTTTTATCATTTCGCTATATTTATAAAAATCAAATTTTTATAGCGCTAAAAATCGAATTTTTATATAACTAAAAATCAAATCTTTTCGCTACAACATATTTTAATATCGCTATTCAAGTAATAAAAATCTAATTTTTATCACAACGCTAAATTATAAAAATCATACTTTTATCTAAACAAAGGTCATATTTTTATTTCAAAATTATATGTACAAATATTATATTTTTCTTTCACTATCTTCATAATAAAAATCTAATCTTTTCTATCATAAAAATATAATATTTTTCAACTTAAAAATCCTATCTTTTTATTTTTAAAAATCTAACCTTTTCATGGATTAAAAAAATCATATTTCTCTCTACTTAAAAATCGAATCTTTACATAATTAAAAATCGAATCTTTTTCTAATTAAAAATGAAATCTTTCTTTAATTAAAATGAAATCTTTTTCATGTTAAAAATCAAAACTTTTCCTAGACAAAAATCATAACTTTATGAATTAAAAATCATAGGTTTATATTTTTAAAAATCATAACTTTACTAATTTAAATATATAAACTTAACATCGAAGTAAATAAATAAAGTAGTGAACGTAAAAGCCCACATTTTTAATCGAAGGAGGGGAGGGGTTACGCTGGTCCTGTCTCGGGTGGGTGGTGCTCGCTGAGGTGACGCCGGAGTCGAGGGTGGTCGAAGGAGGAGCGGCGGTCGGCGCTGGGACCGTGGTGGCCGGCGCGGTGGGTTTCAGGGGGTTGGGGTCTTCAAACTCGCGCTGGAGAGGGAGGCTAAGGGGAGGGTGCATGGGGGATGAGGGCGACGCGATGGGCAGCAGTCCCCCCAGGTGGCGGCGCGGTGGACGGGAAGGGGAAGGGCGTCGCGATTTTGAGGAGCGACTGTGTTTTTTTTCTTTTTATTTCGATTTGAGAATTAACGGGGGGGAGGGGGGTTGACTTGAATAGGAGAAAGAAAGGGGGGATATATAAATATTTAATTATATTATTTTAATTTACCCAAAAATCAACTTCAATATTTGATCTCCAAACGAGACCCAACGACTATCGCCCCTAGCTAATTACCCCCATTCCGAACACAATGGGATATGTTTCGTAAGCCAATTCGTCAGTTACGATCAGTTTTCATTAAATTTACAATATAAATTAATAATTCAGTCGATATTGAATTTAACGTACATTTTAATTTACCGGGGCCACACACGCACTTTAAAAATTTCAAAAAAATTATATCTAGCTTTGTTTTGATGATACGGTACTAACAAAACTAATTTCGTTGAATTTGAAGTCCGTTTGAAAAATGGTCATTTTCTGATCGATCCAATTCAACTAAAATGGTCAAAACACATTTTCTTTTGCCACGCTTACATATTGATTTCAAAAATTATGGAAATTTGAATCTAGCAATAATTTGACATCCTGGATCCAACAAAAGTGGTTTCGTCGAAAATGGAGGTCGTTTGCAAAATGGCTATTTTTAAGGTCCATACTTCCATAGCGACTATTCTGAATTTTCAACTGGGCATAACTTTTTATTCCCGCTATTAAATTTTAATTTTTCAGATTCATTGGAAATATATTTTCAAATAGATTCTAATATTTTTGGTTTCACTAAAATCCGATTTATTTTGAATCCTATACATTCATTTGAAATTTGAAATTGAATTTTCAAACTACCGCGCCATTTCCAATTTCTTTTATAATTAAAATAAATATTTATATTCTAACTTTGATTTATATAAACATATACATTCTAATTCTATTCAAAATAAATTTCTAGTCATTATTAATTAAAATAAATCATTTTAAATATTCCAAATTCGTTTAAATAGCGAAAAGAATTTTTTTAAATTGGTTCTGATTTTCTGGGTTGTTACAATTTCAAACTTAACTTTTCTTAGCATATTTTATAAATTGAATAAAACTTATGTCCAATCCAGTCTAGTGAATTCAAAAGGGTAAAACAAAGGATTTTAGGCAATAACAATATTTGATGGAATTTGAAACTTGAAACCCAATGGTTGACAAAGAAATGGTGAATATTGGTTTTATGATCTTAAATTGAACCAATGACGAATGTTTTGAGTAATTGATTTTGGGGCAATACTTAAAGTAAATCGATTAGCAATACTTGAAATTATGATTTCAAATCTAATGGCCACAGTGTGTAAAATATAAGTGTTTGGTTGTTAAAGAGACCGGAGTCGATAAGTGGCATACTCTCGGTCAGTGCAGATACCACTTTAACAATTGTATACGTGGTGGATTTCGTAACGAAGCAAGATGACTGGGAGGCGATTACTGGATCGAAGAAGGCGATCGATTACAAAATGACCTTGACCTTTTGGTCATAATTAAAATGACTAAAACAAGAGCTATACCATTTTTAATTGAGGTCGCACCTCATATCGAACATGCTTCTTCGATACCATCTCTAATATTGTAGTGATTGATTTGGGCGTGCCCTTTTGATTTGGGAGTGTGTTCCGAGGTGGGCGGTAGTTGCTGCTATGCGTTACCACCGATCCGGGAGTGCAGTTGGTAGAATCCTACCCTGGGTATTACCTCGACTGCCTTGTCATATTTTATCCTATACGAACCCCATACAATTTCGATTTAGTGTTGCTTTCTATGGAGTGCCCTCTGATAACACCAGTGCGGTAAATTTACGGTACTGTATAGAATGTGATGCCTATGAACTGCTTAAGGGTAACATGGTAATCCCGCTTACGCTATTTTCATTATATTTACTTTACTGAACAGACATTACAATAATAGCGTATTATTATATATGTATTAGTTTCACGGATCCTTGGATGATGGAAATCCCAAACATCTTTTATGTTATTGTACATTTCAGTGAACACTTCATTTGAGTAATTATCTTATATGAGACTGTTAATCCTGATTCGAGTATTTTGTTTATTTTATTCCTTGCAAATTGCCCAGGTCAGACCGAGTATTTCAGCTTGGAGATATATTTGTTAGAGCTTGAGATTCGTTGGAGATCCAGCTATCCATCTGCTATGTCATATGAAGTTATGCCCATCTGTGCTTATCACCGAATATCAGTAGGTTCTATATTCATTATTCCGTTGTATCTATATTTATTTATGCAATCTAATATTATGCAAAAAGCCAGGTCTTTATAGTTGGTATCAGAGCAAGGTTATACAAAGCTTAGCTTATGAAGTTGAGACACTCATTAGAGATTGAGTAGCAATACCCTAGAATGAATGAAATCAGCGTAGAATCATTCCGAGAGAGCGTATTTTGAAATTAAAAATATTTAATTGATTTCAAAGGATTTTAAAAGGATTTTTCTATATAAGAATAATTTAAAATTTTTGCCTTGTTTTAAAGATATATTCTTGTTTTAATCCCATTCCTTTGAACTCATTCCTTGCAGGATCCTCCTTAAGATACGTTTTTTCCGAATCTAAGTCTTGTTTTGCTTTGTCCCATTATTTTAAAAACTTAGATTGGTCGTGTTTAGACCCTGAACCTTACTTAATTTTTTTTAATTATCCTTGATGAATCCATCTTGTTCGTCTGGTTGTTTAGCTGTGAGCTTATAATCCAACTTAGCTCGAATCGGATTTAACCTAGGTACGGTAATTTACAGCAAAACTTGAATAAATAACTAAGTATTAGACAATTGGTTGTGTTAAATAAATTGAATTGGGAATTTAATAACAATGAGCTAGTGTAGACTTGTAACACTATTCAATGATTAAAATATAAGAACTTGCAAATTTGAAAAAGACCTAAGATAAAAATAACTTATTTGAAGATACCAATAAAGGGCGACAAAAGTTTCTGAAATAAGCATAGTATAAATTAAAGGTTTTAACTATAATTTGGTTTGAGAAAAATAGTAGTTCGACTTTTGGAACTAAAATCATCTTATATAAATATAGAGTAATAATTTGTGTAAATACCCATACATGCATATATTATAAGATTTCATGAGTAAGAGAAACATATTTTAGACTAGTGTTAATATTTATATATAATAGGATTTATAAGTAGACATAGGATAAACATAAGATTTTGGGAACAATGCATATTCGAAATTATAGCCCTATATAATATATGCTAAGAATAACACTTTGCATGATTTCCATTGTAAGTTTTAAGAGTGTACAAGTAAATAAATGTTTTCAACCAAATATGTTATTTTTACATATATTTAGAAAATTTACATATTGAAATTGTGTGTATTCTAAAGAGGAAATTTCAAATAGTTTGTTGACATCAAGGTTGGGATATCAGGTATATAGAGATTTTTGGGACATATGTCTGGCCAACATATGTACTAAATTCTTCGTGTACTAGATAAAAATAGATTCGTACTATAGTCACTTGAAAATGAACTTAGTGGTTGTCGCGAAATCACCAGTGTTTATTTCCAAGTTTCAAAACAGACGAAGATGTATAATTCCAGTCGAGATGCTGAATTAAGACTTAAACCTCATTTTGGAAGAATAAGAAAAATCTGATTTTGATATTGTGTTAAAAATTGAAGATTGGTTTTGAATCAATAAATTTAAATTACAATTGGGATACCTATAAAGGTGTTTATGAAAATTTATCCATATGAACTTAGATATTTAGACAAATGTCGTATGAAAATTTATATACACAACCCATAGAATTTTAGGGAACTAAGAATTTAACATTTTTGAAAAATCAATTTGCTAAGAAGTTATGCATACCGTTCTATATTCTAAACTTTGGATATGTACATGTTTGAAATTACGATCAGAGCGAAAGTCCTAAGTGTAGGAGAAGACTATTTTTCCCCATTTGAAACATTGAAATGTGAACGTATTGAATTTAACAAAAGCAATCACTTGTGATGAATTGGATTTTGTGTATATAAATCATACTCGAAATGAAAATTTGTGATGAGAAGGAAATAAATCGAGTACAAAGGAAAATGATATGTGTAAAAGTCCGAGATGAGAATTTAAAGTGGAAGGAAAGAAGAAAATAAATTGACGTAAGTAAAATAGCAAGGTTATGACATGAACGAATCAAAAGAAATGTAGTGGGATACAATAAGGTGAGCGATAAGGTTTATACGGAAAAAGAATAAGCTATATATTCATGTGAGACAGATCGAATTAGATGCCTTTGTCAAAAAATCGACAAGGATGGATGAATTGAATGGAAATTAATCAAATCTACAAAGAAAAATGGAAGTTTGAATTACTCAAGAGGAAATTTAATGAAATAAATGAGTACCCCATGATTGAATTCAAATTAGGAAACTTTGATTTGACTTTTACGAATGAAATCAAGAAGGTTTTGAAATGTAGAATCTAACTTATGAAGGAAAATTGGACTTTGGAAATAGTAATTTTGAGGGTTTGGTTCCAAAATTTTGGAATTAATGTTTTGGAATTCACCCATGAACAATACTAGTTTGAATTATGTATACAATAATTAGAGTAGCGTAGTGGAAACGTGATGATATTTTTGAGAGATTTTCCAGAGTATAGAATGTGACCCTTCCAAACACGATTTAATATTTGTAATAAGAGTGAATGTAAATTCCTATATCATTGTGTAAAGGATTTTGGATTGAGATATGTTTTGAAATGATGTTTGAAAAGGGAAAATATTCGACTATACAAATTGTAAATGATATATAAGATGTGGATTTGAAAGGGGCACTTGTATTAAAAGAACGATAAGAAAATATTTGCATTTCAAAATCTGTAACTTTTTCTCTCCCTAACGAGTTTTAAACTTAGTAAGATATTTTTGATGTTATATATGTCGACTAAAATTCATATGACCCTTTTCGAGGATGAAAGGTTTTAAGTGTGGGAGGCTATAACGAACCATGAATTTTGACATTCAAAATATAAATTTAATTAAGATTTAGCATTAAAAATATATTAAGATATTTACATTTTGACATTGTATTTGGACTTTTATCGCAAGTTTAATTAAATATGAATGTCGTGTTAAAACGAACGTTGTTAACGACATTAATCAAGTTGGACTTCTTTGAATATTGAAAGTTGACTTTGGAAATAACTCCATCGTTAAAGCATAAAGCTTGCAATTTGATTTGAGAAGGAAATCTATTATATGCGATACGATTTAATCTAACAAGAAAATTGGTTTAGAAATATGAAATTTAAAGAGCTAGTTTAATTAAATTAAATTTAGTTTTGGAAACCGAGTTCTTAAATATAGATTTATTTAGAAATATCATGAAACGACAAAGAAATCGATTTGCGCTATAAAACACCGTTTAGTCAAATTATTTGTTTGATAAATTTTGTAAGATATTTTGTGTACAAAAAATTTGATCGGTTGACAAATGTTATTTGGAACATTACTTTATTCTATTGCATTAGCATAAAAGTTAATAGTAATTGAATTGGTTGAGTACAATTTATTTTAATACAACAATAGTTGAATATACAGTCGATGAATAAACATTTTGTCAAATTAACGTGGTTTACTAAATTTGGATACTTAATGTGTAATACTTTTGTTACCTTAATATGAACATTATCAAAGAAACGATATTAACTAATTTAAATTTATCTTTAAGTGGAATTTTTTTTGTAAATTTAATTCTTTTCAACATGAATCGATTGTCAAAACAAATATATTCTAATAGTTTTGGATTCATTAATCATCGAAATCTTGACTCGAAAATATAATCAAATTTTCTAATCTAATGTAAGCTATAACTTATTTCAGGTAAGGTTTATTTCTAAATGTAAGATTTGAAGTTGTTTACAATTAAAGAGCTGATTTATTTTAATATAGTTTTGATATCAAATTGGTAAATGTAACTTTCCATATATGTTCGCCTTGATAAAACAAAGAATTTAAATTATTCCATCATTAATAAATTTTGAGATTTATGACGTATTAAAAACAAGGGAACATTGTGTCCAATACCGTCATGTGCCGTTTACTAGTGACAATTTTACAAATTTAATATATTTAAAATTTCTAAATAAAATTTTATTTTATTAAATTTCTAAAATTTAATGGCACAATATTTCTCGTTAACAATATTTAACGTAGCGAAATCATAATGCGCATAGCTGAAATTTCATAAAACAGTTTAATGTTCGTTAGCGCGTTCACGGCGTTCTCCGTTCAAATCCATAAATAAATAAATAATAAATAAAAGAAAAAGAAAAAGAAAAGAAATTTATTTATTTATAATTTCCTTACCCACATTAACAAACAAAGAATGTAATAGACGGTGAACACAAATTTAAACCATTTAATAGCGGTAGGAAAAGTTTCAGCCAAATTTAACCCATATCTCTATTAATCAGGGGTCCATCTTCTCTCTATATTATTATTTCCTGTTTCCTCTTTAATTTAAAATTTCATTCCTCTGTAAAATAAGGCAACAATAATATCTCTACCTGTCAGTTGCAAATATTTGCAAAGCACTGTTCAGGATCTTAAATTTCTTTCCATATCGGTAGCAAACCTGGGATAACAGTACATCGAGATTTGAAAATATACGGTGACGAGAATCCTAAGTTTTCTCTAATTAAATTATTCGAACCAGCAAAGATAAAAGCGGTTCCTTTCTCTCTCTCGCGTGACTACTTCTTCCTCCCACCCATCCTTATTCAATCCCAACTTTCACTTCAGTTCTCAGAAAAATAGACGGGAAAACAAATTGAAGCTTCACTGTACTCATGAAAGGAAAAAAGAAAAGAAAAAAAACACAGACAAGATTTCAACCTGGACAAAGAAAATTGAAAAGCTTTTCCTCCCAAACAAAACAGTAACCCATTTTTGATGCCGCGACTTCTCATAACCCATCTTAGTAAGACCATCCTCCTTCTACCTAAATCCTACTATGCTCGGAAATGAATATATAAAGGTAGGAGAAAACATGCGCCATTCCTTTCTCACGTGAAAGGAATAAGATCACCAAAGTCCAGCTCAGTTCCACAAACCGCATCCACGCTCCATCACTGTTCATTAGGGCTTCTTTCGACGGTCTCTTCCACGACGTCAACTCCAGCGCTAAAGCTCTACCCCTCCTCCTCTCATTGCATCTTCTGGAAAGGTGGATCTCAACAAAGCACATTATCCCAAACCGCAGCTGCCATTGGAACCGTAGCCACCTTCCAGTTGAGCCAATGCGTCGCAGGCACTCCCAATAGACTACAACGCATCTTGGCCGAGTATAGCACCTCGTCCAATGTCTTGGCTTAGGATGTGAGTTCCTTTCACCGGTATTCATTTGATTTGGCTGTGACAGCATACATACATACACACACATATATATATATATATATATATATATATATACATACATACTCAAAGTCTATATACGTGAGCTACTTAATTGTGCCAAAATGAACCCGTAACCCACTGGTTTGTAACCCACCATGAGCAGCTTTGAGCTTGAAACCCGACCACTTCGGATTGCATGCGAGAATGATGGAGATAACTAACGCATGCAAGAGCAGGATGTTGAATTGATATACGCACCATCCATTGAGATTTGGCTTTGTACATCGCGTTAACAGCGAAGTACACAAGCGGATCTTAACCAAAATGGTGTTGTGTTTCCTTTCAACTATTTTGCTAATGCATGCAAGATCACTCTTTTCATTTTTGAACTAAAATGGTATATAGCTGAGTGGTTTGGCGTGTGGCTTATAACTGAGAGGTCACTAGTTCGAACCCGGCTGTAGCCATTTGGTTTTGGTCAATTATTTTTGACTGAAATCTTTTTGGCGTAAATTCATACATGAAATTTAGTCCGTCTTTCTAAATAAATCGTGCCTTAGTTCTAGGTAGCAAATTTCTCCTTGTAGCTGCTAGCGTCGTTCTTGTCATACCGTGTCTTCTCTTTTGCCACGGAAGGTATTTTTTCTCACTCATAGACTAACTGATTATTAAGTGAATTAAACATTTGAGATGTTGAATGGAATTTTAGGGTGCTCTAGATTTGTGGCTTTGTGGTTTTGCACGTGCGACACACCCTGTTATTTCATATGACACTATGGATGTATGCTTGATATGCTATGTTTATTTTCTCACCATACAAGTTCCTTTTTGATTTTAAACCATTACAGAATAAAATGATACATACGCGAACCCCTGTATATTCGAATCGATTTGGGATGCAGGTTGAAATGATACATACCCAGGATTCGAATATTTTTAAAAGAACGGATTGAAATGATAAATATCTGTATCACTTGACCATAGGATAGAAAATTTTAAATGGACACCGTGGTCAATAAAATGAAAATATTTTCAAATTATTTTATCGACCTGGTAAGTTGAAATTTTAATGGAATCCCTATATAGCGTAAAGAAAGTTTTAAAAGTAATTTTTGTTCAATAATTTACTTGAAACTTTTATGAAATCCCATTTGTATTAAAAGAGTTTTAAAGTGATTGTTGCAAGTTAACACCAAGTTTAATTTATTTAAATAAATTCTTTAGAACTTTATGTTCATATAATGGATTTAGTAATGTTAAATTTTTTGAATTTAATGATTTAATGTAAGGGATTTGCAAAGATTAGACAACTTTTTCCCAAACTTATTTTGATATATGATTTGTTAATGAATTTTTGCCATGCAAATATAAAAATGATTTGTTAAATATAAAAGTATTAAATCCAAGTACGAAAAAGAATATGATTTTCTAGGTCATGATGAATACGAGTTCGGTTAACAAGCTAGAATTAAACAAATCATATTTGATCAACGGCTAACGGTAAAAGTTGTTTTGGAAATCTATTATATGAAATGGATATGTGAATCCCAAGGTAAACATTATTTTGAAAATCGCTTTAACCATGAAGTATTGAAATTGAACCAAATAAATGGGAATTTGTTTAAATGTGAAATTTTAATGGGAAAAGAAATTGTGAGACATGGATTTGGATTTGGATCGGATCAATACTATTTAAATAAAATTTCAATTTCATAGAAGTAATTTTTCCTTATTACTTGATTTTTGTTAAATATTTTTCTATTAAAGGGATTGACTACTTTAACTGTATGAATTTTATAATACTTTTCCAACTACATATATATATATATATATTTACAATAATTTCAATATACTTTTCCAACTATATATATGCATGTTTATACATTACTTTCAATTTATTATATTATATTTTCCAACTATATAAATTTATAAATTACTTCCAATTTAATATACATATACTTTTCCAACTATATAATTGTTTATACATTACTTTCGATATACATATACTATTTCAAACTTAACTTTTCTAAACATATTTTATAAATTGAATAAAACTTATGTCCAATCCAGTATAGTGAATCCAAAAGGGTGAAATAAAGGTGTAACGACCCGGGTTTTTGACGATCTTGGTTATCCGATATACAACACATATCGAACATCCAAGGATCAAAAACCCAGGTCGTTACAGTTGGTATCAGAGCATAAGGTTAAGTGAATTACCTTGGCTCTGTGGCGTGACTCGGTAGAGATGGGGTTAGCAATAACCTAGATTGAGTTTGAGTGTATATATACGAGTGAACGTATTTGTTACTGATATGAAAATTTGTTTTATATTGTGGAGATTCATTGGTTGAGTTGTTTATGGGTTCTGGTCGATCAGTTTTATCCACTGTATCGGTAGGAGTTTATAAACACTCGTATACGATGGGTCGACACGATATGTTTTGAAAAGAGGGTAAACAGAATAATTTTACCCAAATTATATTTTGATATAAATAAGATATATATATATTGGAATGAATATATATTGGATATATTGGTTGTTATTATAATCAAGTAAGATTATTAAAAATTAAATAGTTATGTAAATAACCAATCAGAATTCATGTAAGTGAAATACGTGGAATCAGATGAATTAAATCTGAAATTAAAACCAAAAATTGAGTTAAAACTCTGGAGAATTGGATAAGTGTTTGTAAATGATTCTGGATTAAAAATAAGGAAAATTTAAGATCCTGGGAGATTTTAAATTGTTTTACAAGCAGTGTGAATTATATTTTGAAATGAATTTCAAAGTGGAAATGTTTAGAAATGGTTTTATAGTATTGAACTCACTTTGATCGCTGGAAAATAGATTCCGATGATGACAGCCGCATCATCAGTATTCATTTTCGAGTTGTAAGTGACGAATTACTACCAGAGATACTGTTTTGAATTTGTTTTGGGAAAGACAAGTTGTGTTGAATTTCAAAATGGGATTTATAATATAGAATTGATATATAGAATTTGAATATATAGAATTTGAATATAGAAATTCAAATAGAATTTGATATATAGAATTTGAATAGAATTTGATATATAGAATTTGAATAGAATTTGATATATAGAATTTGAATAGAATTTGATATATAGAATTTATATAGAATTTGATATATAGAATTTGAATAATAGAATTTGATATATAGAATTTGAATAATATAATTTGATATATAGATTTGAATAATAGAAGTGATATAAAATTTGAATAGAAATTGAATAGAATTAACTAAGTCGAAGAGGAATTAGTTAATCGAGTTTTGAATTTGAAGTTGAACTTTGAAAGGTGAATTGGATTTGTAAATGGATATTCGAAATCGAATATAGAACTTAAATTTGAAATTTTGATTCAAATTAGTTAATAAGCAAGTTAAAATATATTTGAACATGTAATGTTCAAATAAAAAAAAAGTGAAATAGACTATAGAGTTAATTAACAAATTAATTAACGAATTGAGTTAAAACGATCAGGTATAGTTAAAATAGGTTGGGCCGTATAAATATACATGAGATAGGTATGGATAAGGAATGAAGGTATATAAATAGAATGCTCGACAAAAAGGTATGTATTTAATTCATATATGAGATTTTGTGCGCCGTATCGGCTAGCCTCTTGGCTTTTTCTTTTTCTTTTGGATTGGTGAGGGCCATGGGAGGCTATTTGAAATATCCCGATGCTCCTAGTACAAAGGAGGTTATGGCGAATTTTTCCGGGAATGTAAGGAGTTATAATATTTTTAAGATAATTTGATAGTTAGAAATCAACGTATCGATATATATATATATATATATATATATATATATATACAGAAGTCGATAAGGAAACGAACTTAGAAATAGAATAGTATAATCAAAAAGGAAGACTAAGAATAAAAATCTAGTAAGAATATAAAGAGGAAGCGTATATGTGTTTAAAAGTGAATAAGTAGTTGTATGGTATTGATTATTCGAGTAAGTAGTCATATCTGTTTTGACGTTATAAATGTTATTCAGTCAAGGTCTGAGAGGTAGTTATACCCCAACTTGATTGATTTCATTATTAACAAATAAATAGTAAGATTTCAGGCTCGAAGATCAATGTTGAATAAGAGTTATTTGAATATAGTATTTGGGTTGTCGTAACGATGTTTTACACAACATCCGTTTTAACCCAAATAAGTGTAAGCTTGGAAATATAATAACGATGTTTTACACAACATCCGTTTTAACCCAAATCTGTGATGGTACTCTTCAGTTCGATGCCTAGTTTATGGGTTGCGACGTCGGTTTCTGTAGCTCGAAACTCCATAGTGAGTTCTAGGGTTTGGGTTAGCGGCGAATAGAAGCATAAATTCCAAGATTCGAGTTTGTAGTTGAGTTCGTCGTGGAAAACCGCCCTTGCTCGTAGACATTGGTGGATCTCGGTTCAATTTTTGTTCGATGGGTGGACGTGGGCTTCTGACGTCGCGACAATCTGTTGGGGTTCGAGTTCGGTACTGAGGGTATTGGTTGTTGCAGATTTTGGTGCTGAGGCCAACAGTGGAGGCAGCGCCGACGATTGATGGCCATGGAGAGGCGGTCAAAGGGGAAGTCGAGATGTGTGTTTTGATTTTCAGGAGACGTGAATTGGTTTTGGGGGAGGACCATCGACGGGTTGGATATTATAAGGGGTAAGTGGGCTGGGTTCAAACAAAGTTAGGCCCAAAATGGAAAATAAGGTTTAAGTTTAATTTAATTTAATTAATATATGCAAACTTATAATATCGATAACTTGGTCATACGATATCAGATTTTGGCAAAACAAGATCCGTTGGGATCGTATGGATGGGAGCAACACAACGGAGCTGACTGGGAGCGAATCCAAGCCCGTTACAATTTATGGCAAAATAAATTGTCCGTATGAATCAAATCGAGCGATGGTTATCGTTATCAACGATGATCGTCCAATGTGAGTAAATCTCACTAACCCTGAACAGTTTATATTTTTGTAACGTATATTTAGAACTGTTAAAAATTGTTTGCTTGACTGTGTGTTGACTGTTTGATTGAACTACTAGTTAGTTAGTTGAATTTGTATATTGATTCTGTTTATCAGAATAGTTTATATCGATCTGAAAGTGATAATAATCATATTGTGTAACATCTATTGATGCAGGGAAACAGGTTAGAGGAATCCGACTGGATTCCTCAACAGTTATTTTATTGTTTTTCATATACTTTATATATGATGTGAATTATAACCTGTTGTTGATTGTGTGTGTATGGACGATATTAGACATCGTAATTTGATATGTTAAACACCATAACATACCGGAGTATTGAAAAGAGAATATTTATAAAATCAAAGGATTTTATAAAAGAGAATATTTATAAATAGAATATTTATAAATAGAAATATTTATAAATGGAATATTTATAAATAGGAAATACGTTTAAGTGGAATTATAAATAAAGGGAAATCTTTATAAATGGAATATTTATAAGAGTATTATTTATTGTTAAATAAATAAGATAAGATAATGGATTATTTATTGTTAAATAAATAAGAGATACTAAATGAGATATTTATTTGTTAAATAAATAGAATATTATAAAGGAAACATTTAGAATAAATAAATAGAATAAAATAAAGGAGATATTTATTTGTTAGAATAAATAGAATTATTTAAAAGGGAGTATTTATTCAGGTAATAAATTAATCAAATGAGTTAGTTAAACCAGATTGTCAAATGAGTTAGTCAAACCAAGTTAAATGAGTTGATCAAACCAAGTTGATCGAGTTAGTTAAACCAGTTAACCAAATGGGTTAAGGTAGTCAAGTGGGTGAAGTTAGGAGTTAATTGAATGGAATTAGAAAAAAGAGTTAATTGGATTGAATTAGCAAAAAGAGTTAATTGAATTTGAGTTAGAAAAAGGAGTTAATCAAATTTAGTTATCCAAGTCGAGTCGAGTTAGTCGAATATGGTTAGTCGAATCGAGTTAATCGATAGAGTTAAATCGAACTAGAGTTATTCAAATGCAGTTATTCAAATGCAGTTATTCGAATTTAGTTTATTCAGATAGAGTTGAAATGAGTTAATCGAATTTAGTCATTCGAAGAAGTGAATCGAATCAGAAATATTCGAAGTGAGATAATCGAATAGTAGATATTCGAAGTGAGATAATCGAATCAGAGATATTCGAAGTGAGATAATCGAATCAGAAATATTTGAAGTGAGTTGATCGAATCTAGTTATTCGACAGGAGTTAAATCGAATAAGATTTACTCGAAGAAAGAGATTATCGAATATAAGTATTCGAAAGTAAGCAAATCGAATATAAGTTATTCGAATAAGTTATTCGAATAAGAGTTAATCCAGTAAGAGTTATTGAATAAGAGTTAATCTAGTAAGAGTTATTCGAATTAGTTATTCGAATAGAGTTAAACACATAAGAGTTATTGAATGAGTTATTTGAAGGGAGTTATCGAATTAGTTATTCGAAAGGAGTTATCGATTATAGTTTAATCTAAAGGAGTTATCGAATTAGTTATTCGGAGGGAGTTAAGTAAGGAGTTAAGTAAAAAGAGTTAATCGATTAGGGTTAAATAAATAGAGTTAATCGAATTTAGTTTATTGGAAGAAAGGTTTTCGAATCTAGTTATTCGTAAGAGAGATTAACAAATATAGTTATTCGAAGGGAGGAGTTATAGAATAGAGATTTATTCGAACGAGAGTTACGTAAGGAAGTGTTAAAGGGTTAAAGTTGAACTTACCCTATTTCGAGATTTGAAATGTTGTTCGGTTAATGTCTGAGAGGTAGCTATACCCCAACTTGATTGACTGCGTTTTTAATTTAGAAATGGTTAAGGTTCGAGAGTGAAAGTGGTTAAGTGATTTAGTAAATAAGTATAGTGGTTTGAGTTGTCGTCGCGATGTTGATTTAAACATCTGTTTAAATCCAAGTAAAGAAGATTTCGAAATGTTTTCCAAATAAAATCAGAAAACGTAATCAAATATTGAAATAGGAAATATGAGTATATATATAGATATATATATATATGATTGATGATTGATTGATAGAATTTCCATCTGGAAATAATATCGTTGTTTGCACACCTGTTTTTCTTTGATGGTTAAATCACAGACTATCGAAGATTTGACCATTTTAACGTTGTTAATATGGAGAGACCGGTAGGATTATTATCCAAAGAACCACTCTGTATTGGCATAAGCATTGTGAATCATATATGCCAAAGATAATTGAAGACGGAGTAAAGTGCAAGGGCTATTGTATAAGTCTTAGATAACAGTGCCTAAGATAGATGTACTGAATAGTGCCTTCGGTTCATCCTGTTCCTGGATGACTAGTATGGATGAATATCTGACAGAGTATTTCCAGAAAGGTCACGTACATTGATTTCTTCAACCGTACCAAGAGTGGAAGAGGAGAAAGAAACTTCTTTAGCTAACACGTAATGTACTGTTGTAGACGTTAATTAGTGATTTTTGATGGATTTGACGATGTGACATTCGAAGTGAATCTGATGTGATGATGAAGCGTAACCTCAAGCCTCATCAACCGGTAAATGACAGAAATCGGGCAGGTAGCATGGCTAAGTCGGTCGCTCCGAAGTAGGGTGTATAATCACCTAATCTAGAGTTTCATTTACTTCTAAAAATCTATTGTTGATGCTGTCCTATTCAGGAAACGGTTGCTGATCCCAACCATTGGTGATATACATTCGATACACTCAAGCGAAATGAGTGGCCGGTCATGTATGGCTGGGTTGCAAGATGTTCTAGTTGAACCCAGTGTATTCCTTTCTAGAGGTACACTAGCGAAAGGTGGTTCCATACCTTGTCATAGTTGGAAATCCATTACCCAATACGTGCTTGCGGTTTTTGATGGTACACTATATATGTAGAATGTGAGATGAAAGCGTTTCTGCAAGATGATTATTATACTGTGGTTGATAGACATTATTATGATATCAAAAGGTGTAACACCCCACCTCCGCCAGTGCCACTCTTGCAAGGACACTGACTTTGGAGGGGCGTTTAAATAAGGTAATCATGCATGCAGATATCACAAGACAGAACATATAAGTAAAAACATAGTAAGTATAACAGCGGATAAAAACTAGCATATCAAAACCATAAGTCAAGTTACAACACAGTACTTAATTATTTTCCATAAACAAAGTCTAGAAACATAAAACTGGTAACTGAAAAGGAAAACATGAAGTAGCTATCCCCAAGTAGAAAACCATAGCAAGCTCAAGTCCGAAGCATACATGAGCTATCCAAGAAAAGCAGCTAAGATCCAAGCTAAGTGCTGGTATTCCCGCCCTGTAAACCTGGGGGGGGGGGGGAAACGAAAGAAAAGAGGCGAAAGAAAACGGGTCAGTCAAAAGACTGGTAAGTCCTACCTACTATTGCACAATAACTAATAAGGTTAACTGTATATGTAAACAAGGATGAGTCATAGGATGATAACTGGCATGGTAAAAAGTCAACAAGATAGATCAAGTGTGGTACCGCATAGACAAGGTTGAGGTTTGCACCAAGTGTACTAGTTTCACGAGTCATGTCAAGTGTAAACAAGAAGTGATCCCCAGGCCCAAGTTTGGCCCAACATCATGAATGACCTAAATCAAGGTCCAACTAGCACGATCTAGTCGATCGGCTCCCTAAAGCCTAACTCGTCAAGTGTCGGTGTCTTACGGCCCAACTACGAAGTGTAGCTAAACTGTGCTAGGTCCACCCTAGGGTGTATCAAGTCCTAGGGTGTCAACCACTGACACAAACCAAGCACGCACAGTTTAAAACTACCGGTGCCCGTGCCTGCTTTTTCAACTCCGAACCATGTGCACGACCATGGCCCGCCTGAACCTACACCGGCGCACCTACACAGCCGTCGTTTTGGTCGCTTACATGTCATCCCAGTAATCGTGCCCCACCCTAGCCTAGTCCCTAGGGTATCATGATACTACCAAGAGGGTTACCGGTGCAAAGGACCACGTAACTAGGGTTTCGTTAATGGGTTAAACGTGGCTAACCCAACTCATCCAAGTACCAAGTTGGTTAAGTGTACCCAAGGTTCATGACTTAACCCTACCAACCCATCGTGTTTAATTGGTTAGGTATTCAAGCGGTCCATGACTTAACCCTACCATGTGGCATTAATTAATTTAATGCACCCAACCTCTCACATTAGACCTTGTTGTGGTTACTAGTTAGGCCGGGCGGGTACGGGTAGGTTTACACCACAACTTAGTCTAACCTCGGGTTTCACGTGCAACATGACCAACTACTCACATTGGGTCCTATTGCTTGTAGCCACTAGTTAAGCCGGTCGGTTCCGGGTAGGTTTATGCTACAAGCTCAACCCAACCTCGAGTTGGCCATTCCCATGTTTTCTAAGTGTCATGTCCATCACATTACAAGTTTTCAAGCAATTGGGTAGACCTAACTTAATAGGTAAATTCCCAATGGGTAGACCTAACTTAATAGGTAAATTCCCAAGCTTATGTTTTTATGTCTTTTAAGTTTACCCAACCCCAACGCAATCCCATCGTTTACATATCGCAAAAGCCCTAAAGGATAGAAAGAGGGAACTTGGCATAATCATGACATAGAGGGGTTGGAGCCACAAGTTAAACATGGTGGCATATGAGACAAAGATGTGGTCATAAACTTGCATATCATGTTATCAATTTGCAAAATATTCATAAGCATGCATAACATCCTTTTAACTTGCATAGTGTTCATATGCATGCATAACATGGTTTCAACTTGCATAAGGTTCATATGCATGCATAACATGGTTTCAACTTGCATAAGGTTCATATGCATGCATAACATGGTTTCAACTTGCATAAGGTTCATATGCATGCATAACATCAAACTTGGCAAATAGGTGGAACATGGCCATAGATAGTATGAGATAAGGACTAGTAACATGCATATAACATTATATGCATGTTAACACAAAGGTTATGAGAGTTTCAAAGTTGCATTATGCAACATTTCCAACCAAAGATCATATCTTTCTATGCATAAAGCCAAGGTAACGACTTTACTAACATGCATAGAGTAAGCTTATGCATAAAATCATAAGATCAAGGCACATATCATGATTAACCCCAAACTCAACTTGAAAACATAACATATTAACTTCATAGTTAAAATACAAGAGTAGAAATAGGCTTACAAAGCTATGACGACTCAAATGAGTATAGCGAATGTAAGAAACCCCTTATGCAACTAATTAAACCCCAAAAATGCAAGAAACTTGATCAAGACTCCTCCTTTATGATGCCAATAGAGAAACAAGACTTTTATGCAAGCTAAAGAGGATCATACAAGCCCAAATACACTTGTATGCATGGAAATCTCTTAGAAAATTGTTTAGGAATTTGATGAAGAGAGTGGAGGCCATGAGAGGATTGATTTTGCCATAGTTTAGTTGTAGGATAGATTAATGATGATTTAGGGTAGGTTAGGGTCTTATTTATAGATTAGGCTAGTGATTTAGACCATAGGATTAAACCCTAGTTCTCATCTCAACCCTCCAAATCGAATCTGGCCCCCCAAACTCAACACAAACCCAAAGTGGTGCACCAGGCAGAACTGGGCGCCTGAGCCAAGTCGACAGCCAAGTCGACAGGGCTGTCGACCTGGTCGGACCCAGTCGACTCCCAAGTCGACAGGGCTGTCGACTTGGGTTCTGTGGCGGGAATTTTCCCGCCTTGGCCCAACTGGCCCAACTTCCAAGCTTAGATTTGAATTTGAAAATCTGTTTTTATTTAGAACTTTTCTAAAAACTTTGTTGGGCCTTAATCGGGTCATACGGACTCCGGTTTTCGAAAACTCGTACTCTATTTCGCGTATTTTTCCGAGACGAACGCAATGGCATAGCCCGTTTCCCTTGATTCAGATTTTATTATTTAATTCTGCCTTGTTTTGTGTTATATCATGTTCTTAAAATACGGGTTGTTACATTCTCCCCTCCTTAAAGGATTTCGTCCCCGAAATTCTCAAGTTAGGAAGAACGTATCCTACCATCCAACATCCATCTACTCAAAACATCATCCATGAGCAATCATTGTCCTTACAAGATTCTAAATGCTGTATGAACATATGCAAAGGTGTGTGTATATGTACTTATCTAATGCAAATATCATCAATGCAGATTATGTTAGTCAAATGAATCCATATGTATGCAATTCCTAACATAAGGTATAACATCTATATGTGTGCACATCACATACATCCATATGCAACATCCATGTGATAACACAAAAAAATTTCATCCATGAATAAGCATAAACACTCATGCATATGAAATATGAGGAGTGTGTGAGCCGATCTAGTGCCTAATCGTGTATAATGCATCCACGAGTAACCACTTGCAACCACTTGCAGCCACTTGCAACCATCAAGCATAACATGTTTCAAACACATGTTTCATCCAAAAGAGTTTCTACCTAAGGTTCTCATGACAAGATTAGCACGATAACTAGACAAACATGGATAGCAAAGAGAAAGATTAACAAAGAAAGGAGCTTGAGAGTGTACCCTCAAAAAGGAATGTATAAAGCCCACGCATCTTCTCCTCGGTTTCCCAAGTTGTGTCTTCTTCGGCTTCACCCCATTGAACCTTCACCAACTTGACCTCTCGATTCCTTAGCTTCTTGGTCTCCGTCCCCAAGATACGAATCGGAGCTCTCTTCAAAGTAGCTTCTTTCTCCACTTCCACATCTTCCAGAACACTTGACTCAACAACCTCTGCTGACTCATGTAAACACTTCCGGAGATGCGAGACATGAAAAACATCGTGTACTCCGGCAAGCTTCTCGGGCAATTTCACTCTATAAGCCATCTGCCCGATCCTCTCTACAATAGGGAAGGGTCCAACAAATCTCGGTGCTAACTTCCCAACGGCCCCAAATCGGACCACATTCCGCAAAGGAGAAACCTTCACGAAAACCATATCTCCAACACCAAACTCCAAATCAGATCTTCGCTTATCAGCATAGGATTTCTGCCAGTCTTGGGCCGCTTTCATCCGTCTTCGAATCAACTCGATCTTCTCGGATGCATCTCTGATCATATCAGGCCCAAGTATAAGCTTATCTGTAGTCTCCCACCAACATGTAGGCGACTTGCACGGCCTCCCATATAAAGCTTCAAATGGTGCCATCCCTATGCTTGCTTGATAACTGTTATTATATGCAAACTCAACAAGAGGAAGATGGTCCTCCCAAGTACCACCAAAATCCAGAATACAAAGCCTTAACAGATCCTCGAGTACCCTATTCACCCTTTCGGTTTGACCGTCCGTCTGTGGGTGATAAGCAGTACTTAGATTCAACCTCGTGCCCATGGCTTCTTGCAAGCTATTCCAGAACTGACTTGTAAAGATTGGGTCACGGTCACTGACTATACTAGAAGGGACTCCATGAAGTCTCACAATCTCACGAAGATATACAGACGCTAGCCAAGATGCGGTCCTCTTGCTCTTTACCGGAATGAAATGAGCACTCTTCGTAAGTCTGTCCACAATGACCCAAATGCTCGTATTCCCTTTCCTTGACCTTGGTAGCCTATTAATAAAATCCATCGAAATACTCTCCCACTTCCAAAGTGGAACATCTAGAGGATGCAATAGCCCACCGGGCTTCTTCGACTCGGCCTTAACTTGCTGGCAAATGATACATCCAGAAACAAACTCTGCCACATCCTTCTTCATCCCAGGCCAAAAGAAAATACGCTTCATATCTTTATACATCTTATCTCTGCCTGGATGTATAGTCAACTTAGAGCAATGTGCCTCCTTCAGAACTTTTCTTACTAGATCTTCTACCACTGGAACACATAACCTTCCATCTCTCCTCAGCCAACCCTTGTCATCAATAGAATATCGAGCGAGATGACTAGACGTCTCTCCTCGAATCAGCCTATCCATAGTCTCAACTATCTGAGGATCTTCTTTTTGCGAAGCCCCAACTTGATCAAGAAGGGTAGGTCTGAGTTCCAGAGATGCTAAAGAACCGGTCATCGACTCAATTGCCAAAGAGAAATCAAAGGTTGCCACATACTCTAAATTCTTCATCTCAACGAATAGAGGACTTAGGGTCTACCTCTTTCTGCTTAGTGCATCAGCCACAGCATTACCCTTGCCAGGGGTATAAGCTATCTCGAAGTCATATGATGCCAAGAATTCCATCCACCTTTGCTGCCTAAGATTCAGATCTTTCTGCGAGAAGAGATACTTGAGTGATTTGTGATCAGTATACAACTCAAACCTTTCGCCTAAAAGATAGTGGCGCCAGGACTTGAGTGCAAAAACAATCGCCGCCAACTCCAAGTCATGAGTGGGGTAGTTCTTCTCATGAACTTTAAGTTGTCTACCCCCATAACATATCACTCTTCCCACCTGCATTAGAACAGCGCCTAACCCCGTGCCACAAGCGTCGGTATACACGGTAAACATCTTACCGCCATCGGGTAATGCCAAAACTGGAGCTGTGGTAAGGGCCCTTTTGAGCGTTTGAAAAGCGAGCTCACACTCTAAGTCCCATGCAAAGACTAAGTTCTTCTTCGTCAATCTAGTGAGGGGGGCTGAAATCTTAGCGAAGTCTCTAATGAACTTCCTATAATAGCCTGCCAGACTGAGAAAGCTTCGCACTTCGGTTGCATTCCTAGGAGTCTTCCAGTCTTGAACTGCAACCACTTTCCCGGGATCCACAGCTATACCCTGCTTAGAAACTATATGCCCAAGAAACCGGACTTCCTTTCTCCAAAAGTGGCATTTGGAGAACTTGGCTTTCAACTGATGGGCTCTAAGCGTATCCATCACTTCCCTGAGATGTCTAGCAGGCTCTTCCTCGTCTTTTGAGAAGATCAGAATATCATCCACGAAGACCACGACAAACTTGTTCAAGAACTCCCTGAACACCCTACTCATCAAGTCCACGAAATATGCGGGTGCATTAGTCAAGCCGAACGGCATGACAAGCCATTCGAAGAATCCATCTGGAGTCCTGAACGCAGTCTTGTCTATACTGTCTTCAGCTACCCTGAGCTGATGGAATCCAGTAGCAAGATCAAGCTGAGAGAAAACAGAAGCACCAACAAGCTGGTCGAAGAGGTCATCTATCCTTGGTAATGGATGCCTATTCTTCTTGGTCAGCTTGTTCAACTCTCGATAATCAACACATAGACGAAGCGAGCCGTCCGCCTTAGTAGCGAACACCACAGGAGCACCCCATTCGGAAATGCTTCGCCTAATAAAATTCTTCTCAAGTAGCTCCTTGATTTGCTTACTGAGCTCTCTCCTTTCACGCGGGGCCATGTGCCTAACTGGTAAGGAGACTGGCTTAGCGTTATCAACCAGATAAATGCGGAAATCTATCTCTCGCATAGGGGTAATCCCTTAACTTCTTCAAAAACATCAGGGTATTCTCGAACCACCCTTACAGATTGCAGATCATCGACAGACGAGTCAAGAGATTCGAGATAACATAGCATAACGGGATCTAGTAGGTTGCAAGAAATCTCTAGGGTATTACCAAGGCGAGTCATGAGTCTCACCACCCTATGCTCACAATCGAGAATGGCTCCATAGCGGGATAACCAATCCATGCCCAAGATCAACCCGTATCCCGTGAACCCGAGAACATAAGCATCACACGAGAATTCTACGGTCAAGGCAGAAATCCTCAAATCCATACAGATCATAGATAAATGGGCTGAACCCCCAATCGGATTCGAAACACAAACGGGATCCTCAACTAAGCTAGTACTTAGGTGCAAACCTTCAACAATGTCAAAAGAAATAAAACTATGCGATGCGCCAGAATCAAATAAGGTGCGAACAGGATAATCAGAAATATAAACAAGACTTTCTACAGAAATGCTACCTCGATCCTGAACTGGAGCGGCGTTGAGAGCATGTACTTGCCCTCCGGATGAACCTGCACGTTGAGTCTGTCCATGCCCCTGCTTCTTAGGGCAATCTTTGCTAAAATGTCCTGTCTCTCCACAGTGAAAGCACCCACCCAATTTCATTCTCTTCTTCCTACAGTCCTTGGCTATGTGCCCAACAATCCCACAGAAGTTGCACCTTCTTGGGTCCTTTGCCTTGTTCTTGTTGCCCTTGTTCTTGTTGTTCTTGTTACTCTGATTACTCTGATTACTCTGATTCCCTCCCCACTTGGAGTCTGTCTTCTTAGGCTGAGTCTCATTGGGCTTGACTTCTTTCTTCCCATTCTTATCCTCTCCCTGCAGCAATGCCATGTCTACCAGGCTCTCGAAAGTGGCCCCCATGGGTATGTGTGACATGGCTAGACCTTGTAATGGCTCATTTAACCCTCGTGCAAAACGTAGAGCCTTCTTCTCGGGGGTATTGACCATGTCCAAACCGAATCGGGCGAGCTGGTTGAACTTATTCACATACTCTCTCACTGTCATGTCTCCTTGCTTTAAAACTATGAACTTCTCTAGTTGCAAATTTGCCTCTGCAGATGATAGAAACTTAAGCCCAAACCTTGCCCTAAAGTCGGCCCAGGTTTCTACGGGCCTAGTAGCATTGGTGACCTCCCACCAATAAGCAGCTTCCTCCTTTAGTAGCCAAACCGCCAACAGAACCTTTCTACGGTCCTCTATATCAAAGATGGCAAAGAGATCTTCGGTCTCCTTCAACCAATTTCTTGCTTCCACAAAAGTCTCTGTCCCAATAATTTTTTTACCACCCATGGCCTTGAAGTCCTTGCAAACCTTGGCGAAATCGGCTTGTGGTTGCTGACGAGGAGGAGGAGGAGGAGGAGCCTCAGTGATAGCGGGAGTGGTTGCTGGACCTGCATTGTTGGCCCTAGCTTCCAAATAACTCCGGAACCATCCGGGAATGGTGACTCCCTCAGGAAGATTGAGATCGGCCATGCTGAAAAAGGGAAAAGATAGATTTAGAACGAGGAAACGAAGGATAGTGCTTATGGCTCTTGGGGGATAGCCTTTCAAAATAAACTAGACTTTTCTTTGGAAAATACTTAATTGGTTTTGAAAATAGTTTTTAAAAATAACTTTAAAACCCTTTTTTTTTGCTCCAATCTCGTAAACCTTATGCTCTGATACCAAATGTAACACCCCACCTCCGCCAGTGCCACTCTTGCAAGGACACTGACTTTGGAGGGGCGTTTAAATAAGGTAATCATGCATGCAGATATCACAAGACAGAACATATAAGTAAAAACAGAGTAAGTATAGCAGCGGATAAAAACTAGCATATCAAAACCATAAGTCAAGTTACAACACAGTACTTAATTATTTTCCATAAACAAAGTCTAGAAACATAAAACTGGTAACTGAAAAGGAAAACATGAAGTAGCTATCCCCAAGTAGAAAACCATAGCAAGCTCAAGTCCGAAGCATACATGAGCTATCCAAGAAAAGCAGCTAAGATCCAAGCTAAGTGCTGGTATTCCCGCCCTGTAAACCTAGGGGGGAAAACGAAAGAAAAGAGGCGAAAGAAAACGGGTCAGTCAAAAGACTGGTAAGTCCTACCTACTATTGAACAATAACTAATAAGGTTAACTGTATATGTAAACAAGGATGAGTCATAGGATGATAACTGGCATGGTAAAAAGTCAACAAGATAGATCAAGTGTGGTACCGCATAGACAAGGTTGAGGTTTGCACCAAGTGTACTAGTTTCACGAGTCATGTCAAGTGTAAACAAGAAGTGATCCCCAAGCCCAAGTTTGGCCCAACATCATGAATGACCTAAATCAAGGTCCAACTAGCACGGTCTAGTCGATCGACTCCCTAAAGCCTAACTCGTCAAGTGTCGGTGTCTTACGACCCAACTACGAAGTGTAGCTAAACTGTGCTAGGTCCACCCTAGGGTGTATCAAGTCCTAGGGTGTCAACCACTGACACAAACCAAGCACGCACAGTTTAAAACTACCGGTGCCCGTGCCTGCTTTTTCAACTCCGGACCATGTGCACGACCATGGCCCGCCTGAACCTACACCGGCGCACCTACACAGTCGTCGTTTTGGTCGCTTACATGTCATCCCAGTAATCGTGCCCCACCCTAGCCTAGTCCCTAGGGTATCATGATACTACCAAGAGGGTTACCGGTGCAAAGGACCACGTAACTAGGGTTTCCTTAATGGGTTAAACGTGGCTAACCCAACTCATCCAAGTACCAAGTTGGTTAAGTGTACCCAAGGTTCATGACTTAACCCTACCAACCCATCGTGTTTAATTGGTTAAGTATTCAAGCGGTCCATGACTTTACCCTACCATGTGGCATTAATTAATTTAATGCACCCAACCTCTCACATTAGACCTTGTTGTGGTTACTAGTTAGGCCGGGCGGGTCCGGGTAGGTTTACACCACAACTTAGTCTAGCCTCGGGTTTCACGTGCAACATGACCAACTACTCACATTGGGTCCTATTGCTTGTAGCCACTAGTTAAGCCGGTCGGTTCCGGGTAGGTTTATGCTACAAGCTCAACCCAACCTCGAGTTGGCCATTCCCATGTTTTCTAAGTGTCATGTCCATCACATTACAAGTTTTCAAGCAATTGGGTAGACCTAACTTAATAGGTAAATTCCCAATGGGTAGACCTAACTTAATAGGTAAATTCCCAAGCTTATGTTTTTATGTCTTTTAAGTTTACCCAACCCCAACGCAATCCCATCGTTTACATATCGCAAAAGCCCTAAAGGATAGAAAGAGGGAACTTGGCATAATCATGACATAGAGGGGTTGGAGCCACAAGTTAAACATGGTGGCATATGAGACAAAGATGTGGTCATAAACTTGCATATCATGTTATCAATTTGCAAAATATTCATAAGCATGCATAACATCCTTTTAACTTGCATAGTGTTCATATGCATGCATAACATGGTTTCAACTTGCATAAGGTTCATATGCATGCATAACATGGTTTCAACTTGCATAAGGTTCATATGCATGCATAACATGGTTTCAACTTGCATAAGGTTCATATGCATGCATAACATCAAACTTGGCAAATAGGTGGAACATGGCCATAGATAGCATGAGATAAGGACTAGTAACATGCATATAACATTATATGCATGTTAACACAAGGGTTATGAGAGTTTCAAAGTTGCATTATGCAACATTTCCAACCAAAGATCATATCTTTCTATGCATAAAGCCAAGGTAACGACTTTACTAACATGCATAGAGTAAGCTTATGCATAAAATCATAAGATCAAGGCACATATCATGATTAACCCCAAACTCAACTTGAAAACATAACATATTAACTTCATAGTTAAAATACAAGAGTAGAAATAGGCTTACAAAGCTATGACGACTCAAATGAGTATAGCGAATGTAAGAAACCCCTTATGCAACTAATTAAACCCCAAAAATGCAAGAAACTTGATCAAGACTCCTCCTTTATGATGCCAATAGAGAAACAAGACTTTTATGCAAGCTAAAGAGGATCATACAAGCCCAAATACACTTGTATGCATGGAAATCTCTTAGAAAATTGTTTAGGAATTTGATGAAGAGAGTGGAGGCCATGAGAGGATTGATTTTGCCATAGTTTAGTTGTAGGATAGATTAATGATGATTTAGGGTAGGTTAGGGTCTTATTTATAGATTAGGCTAGTGATTTAGACCATAGGATTAAACCCTAGTTCTCATCTCAACCCTCCAAATCGAATCTGGCCCCCCAAACTCAACACAAACCCAAAGTGGTGCACCAGGCAGAACTGGGCGCCTGAGCCAAGTCGACAGCCAAGTCGACAGGGCTGTCGACCTGGTCGGACCCAGTCGACTCCCAAGTCGACAGGGCTGTCGACTTGGGTTCTGTGGCGGGAATTTTCCCGCCTTGGCCCAACTGGCCCAATTTCCAAGCTTAGATTTGAATTTGAAAATCTGTTTTTATTTAGAACTTTTCTAAAAACTTTGTTGGGCCTTAATCGGGTCATACGGACTCCGGTTTTCGAAAACTCGTACTCTATTTCGCGTATTTTTCCGAGACGAACGCAATGGCATAGCCCGTTTCCCTTGATTCAGATTTTATTATTTAATTCTGCCTTGTTTTGTGTTATATCATGTTCTTAAAATACGGGTTGTTACAAAAGGTTTTTGATATAAAGATATTTTGGACTCACATAAGGGAAAAACCCGTTCCGTTATACGGCGTGGTCTTATTAGATATCGTTTACTTGTTCATACCGTTTTTAACTGTTTTGCTCATACCAGTCCCATGACTGACTCGGAGTTTGTTTTGTTTTGTTTTCCCTAAACTCTTGGGTGCCCAATTTTGTATGGGCAGTCAAGTAGTCAGGATTTACAGATACTTGAAGAGCTAGAGCAGGAGGCTTCAGGATTATATAGCTATTATTATTTCGTTGTGTTGTAAGTGATGTACTTTGATAATGATGTGTATACATATACTGATTTTATTTCAAGGATATATTATCTATTATATGTTATTCGTTCCGCTGTGAGATTTGTGTTCTCTGATGTTGTCTTCTTCTTCTTCTTCTATTCTAAGTTTCTATCTTATCTTTCCTCACCCTCTAATTTCCTTCATTAATGACTGGTATTTTCGATCCATGGATGTTCTATATGAGTTGTATATCGGATAACCAAGATCATCAAAAACCCGGGTCGTTACAAAAGGATTTCAAGCAATAACAATATGAATTTGAAACTTGAAACCCAATGGTTGACAAAGAAATGGCGAATATTGGTTCTGTGATCTTAAATCGAACCAACGACGAGTGTTTTGAGTAATTGATTTCGGGGCAATACTTAAAGTAAATCAATTTGCAATACTTGAAATTATGATTTCTAATCTAATGGCCATGGTGTGAAAAATGTAAGCGTTTGGTTGTTAAAGAGACCCGAGTCGGTAAGTGGCATACTGTCTGACAGTGCCGATACCACTTTAACAACTGTATACGTGGTGGATTTCGGAACGAAGCAAGATGACTGGGAGGCGATTACTGGATCGAAGAAGGCGAACGATAACGAAATGGCCATGATCTTTGGCTCATAATTAAAATGACTAAAACAGGAGCTATACCATGACTAATTGAGGTCGCACCTCATATCGGACACGCTTCTTCGATACCATTTCTATTATGTAGTGATTGATTTGGGCGTGCCCTTTTGATTTGGGAGTGTGTTCCGAGGTAGGCGGTAGTTGCTGCTATGCGTTACCACTGGTCCGGGAGTGCAACTGGTAGAATCCTACCCTGGGTATTGCCTCGAGTGCCTTGTCATATTTTATCCTATACGAACCCCATACGATTTCGATTTAGTGTTGCTTTCTATGGAGTGCCCTCTGATAACACCAGTGCGGTAAATTTACGGTACCGCATAGGCTGTGATGCCTATGAACTGCTTAAGGGTAATATGGTAATCCCGCTTACGCTATTTTCATTATATTTAATTTACTGAATAGACATTACAATAATAGCGTACTATTATATATGTATTAGTTTCACGGATCCTTGGAGGATGGAAATCCCAAACATCTTTTAAGTTATTGTACATTTTAGTGAACACTTCATTTGAGTTAATTCAATTATATGAGACTGTTGGTCCTGATTCGAGTATTTTGTTTGTTTTATTCCTTGCAAAATAACTAGGTCAGACCGAGTATTTCAGCGTGGAAATATATCTATTAGAGCTTGAGATTCGTTGGAGATCCAGCTATCCATCCGCTATGTCATATGCAGTTATGCCCATCTGTGCTTATCACCGAATATCAGTAGGTTCTATATTCATTCTTCCGTTGTATCTATATTTATTTATGCGCTCTAATATTATGTAAATTTAAAAGATTTTGTAATATTGTATAAATTTCTCTTCCACTACGAGATATTTTGTGTTCTGTATATGTGATTCTATGATGATTTGTATTTCATCTTTGTAAGCAATAACAATCTGTCCTTTTGAATGGTTTGAGTTGGTTCAATTACCGACTTAAGGCGGTCAAAAAGCCAAGTCGTTACAGGTTATATCTTTGAGAAGAGTTTGGAGATTCTTCAAAAGAGGGAGATGATTACTGGAGAAAGTTTCAACAAGTTGGAGTTTTGCGAGGAGTATGTCATGGGGAAGCAGACTAAAGTGACACTCGGTGAAGGAAAACATGATTTCTAACACCCCAAATTTTAGTAACAATAATTATATGTAGAAGATTAATAAATCAAATACAAAACAATATAATATTCAGAATTAGATGAAATGGACTTCACCATTGCATTCGTTATGAAATTCTGATTTAGAAAGACTTTTGGTTTGCGTAAATCGGACTAAGTATAAACAAGTTATGATCAATCGAAGTTTGACTTAAATTAAGTAATTTAATTAATAAATTCAGAAATGGTGTGACACACCACCTCCGTTAATGTCACTCACAAAGGGAATGAATTAAGTTTCGTGAAGCTTTATAGGTAAACAGACACAGAATATTACAAGACATGTAACAACCCGAATTTTAATAACATTTTAAAACCATAAATCAAGGCAGAATTAATTTTTCAAATAAGAATAAAGGGAAACGTGTTACGCCATTGCGTTAGTCTCGGAATTCTGCTTGGAAACGAGTCCTATTTTTCTAAAATCAGAGTCCGTATGAGGGAGATATGACCCTCCGAAGTTTCAGAAATTTCTAGAAAGCAAAACAGCTCGAAATTCGAATTCAAACCCCGCAGCAGGCAGGGCGGGAAAATTCCCGCCCATAGACCAGGTCGACCTGGGGGTCGACCATAGTGTCGACCTCCCAGGGACCAGGTCGACCATAGTGTCAACCTGGGGGTCGACCTGCCTCCCGAACCCATTTTCTGAACCTGATGCATTCTGATGTATTCAGACTCGTTTTCTGTCCAGATTCGTCTGCCTAATCCTATTTAAACTGCCTCCTAGCCTCATTCTCCTTACACTATTCTTCTCTAACCTTATGCTGCACAAACTCTTGATGATCATGGCTTCTTCTTCTTCCTCTAAATTAAATTAAGATAAATTAAATTAAAACGCGAAGATTATTTTTTGAAGACTATGCTAGGAATTTCATATTGGGGGATTTGCTTCTACAATCAAAGCAAGATTCAACGATTCAGCAATTCAACGACAAATTTCTAGACTTGACTTCTGCATCTAAATTTCTTAAACCACGATCTGTAAGTTCCAGTTACTTTTAGATAAAAACTATAAACTTAATAAGGGCATGTTATAAATTGGAATTAATCTATGTATGATTCATATCTATTCTTGTTCATCTTGGATCATGACTTTTGGGAATATTGCCTATGACTGTGAACATGAGACTATGCCTATGAACATAAGACTATGCCTACGCCTATGATGGTGAACATAAGACTGTTGCCTACGACTATGACAAGGACAATTATGGCTAATCACCTATGATTCATGACCATGAGGTTATTGCTAGGATTATGCCTATGAAATTGGAGCTAAGCTTGATTTTCTATTCAGACCTATTTTCTTTATTTATCCTTGGATCATGATTTTGGTGATTTTTCTATTTAAGTTGGATCTATCCGTGTTCATTAATCTAGATTACTATTCAAACTTTTTCATGTTCATAATGTTATGCCTGCGGTGTTTTAATCAATTTATTCAGTTATGTCATGCCTTGGAAATAAATTGATAATAGAACAATGTTTATCATGTTATATGTGGACTTGAATGATATTGATCTATGTCTATGGTCCTATTTTATTATCATGTTGAACTAGGAATTAATGAATAAGTCTATTCATATGAATATGAACTTGGAGTATAACCTGTTATGACAAGTTGTGTAGTTTATCATGTTATGCAAGTTTTAGGTTGTTAAATCATATCACATATGTGACCAAATGTTAGATCTACATGTTTATGTGTATATGTTAAACCTATGTCATATTTCTAGTTCACACTTATTCATATGTTCGTGATCGATTTGCAAAGTTCACATATATGTAAGTTGATTTAGTCTATGTTGCAAATTCACATATATGTATGTTAGTTTAGTCTACGTTGCAAGTTCACACCTATGATATTCATGTTGATTATTTCGCAAGTACACACCTATGGTGTTCATATTGACTATTCCGAGAATGCCAAGTTTACACCTATGTCATGTTTATGTTAATGGATTTCTTTATACAAAATTTGTGTACGTTAAATTAGGCTAAGTTTTTCGCCTAATATTATATGTCAAAAATCATGCGGACGGAAAATTAGGCTAAGATGGTTAGCCTAATATTTAGAAGGGGTAACGTTGGAAAAAATTGGTAATTATAGGAAACTTGGCATGAAACTTATCCTTGAAACTTGACACGAACTTAACATGAATCTTGAACATGGACATGACACTAGAATGAACATGAATATGGCCAACTCGAGGTTGGGTTGAGTTTGCAGTGCAATTCTGCCTGGAACCGCCCAGCAAATCCAGTTACTGCAAACAATAGGATCCAATGTGCATAGTTTGTCATATCGCGCTTGAAACCCGAGGTCAGACTGAGTTGTGGTGTAAATCTACCCGGAACCGCCCGGCATATCCAGTGACCACAAAAACAGGTCTGATGTGAGAGGTTGGGGTGCATTAATGAATTAATGCCACATGATAGGGTTAAGTCATGAACATGAAAGACAACACTTAACCAACTTAACACATGATTCGTAGGGCTAAGTCATGAACTTGAACGACAACACTTAGCCAATTTGACATGACATGTAGGCGGGTTAAGTCACGAACTTGAATGACAACACTTAACCAACTTGACATGCTAGACTGATAAGGGTTTAGTCACGAATTTAAATGACAACACTTAACCTATTGGACGGAAACCCTAGTTACGCGGTCCATTTCAGCAGTAACCCACTAGACGTATCATGGTACCCTGGAACTAGGCAGGGTGGGGCATGATTACTGGGCTGATTGTAAGCGACCAGAACGACGGCTGTGTTGGTGCGCCAGTGTAGGTTCAAGCGGGCTAAGGTCGTGCACGTGGTCTGGAGTTGAAAAAGCAGGCATTGGGCATCAGTAGGTTTATATGTGCATGCTTGATTCGTGTCGGTGGTTGGTACCATAGGGCTTGATACACCCTATGGTGGACCTAACACAGGTGACTACATTCGTGATACGGCCGTATGACACAGACACATGACGAGCTAGAACTTGTAGGAAGCCGATCGATTAGTGGATCGTTTCGTTGGACCTAGTAATGTGTCATTTCATGATATTGGGCCAAGGGATCATTTCATGATTAATATAAAACATGGGTTTGGGATTCTAGTACAGTTGGTGCAGCGAACCTTGAATATGTGATGCTACACTTGATTAAACTTGAAATATCATGCTATCTTAGTCTATCTTGCCAATCTTGACAGCATCCTTATGTTTACTTTCAGTTTATACATGTCATGTTACCTTTACCTGTTTTCAAGCTGAAAGTCACTTGGACTTACCAGTCTTTATGACTGACCCGTTTTCTTTCGCCTCTTTTTCTTTCGTTCCCCCCCCTCAAGGTTCTCAGGGTGGAAACTCTAGCACTTAGCTTGGATTTTGCTTGCTTTCGGTTCAGCTCATGTATGGTTTGATCTTGAGCTATGCTATGGCTGCATTTCTGCTACCTTTGGAGAATTAAGCTACTTTTGCTGTTTTAATTTTATGCTTCTTTGTTTATGCAAGACAAAATTTGTTGTAATGGAAAATAATGACTTTGGCTATTTGGTACTTTGTATGAAAAAGGCATTGACTACTTTGAAAGTAATTAAATTTATTTTTTGATTTTTGTGATGTTTTATTTATGTTCTGTCTTGTAATATTTCTGTGTTTGTGTACCTCGATAACGCTCCTCCAAAACTAGTGCATTCCCTTTGTCAGTGACCCTAGCGGAGGTTGGGTATTACATTTGGTATCAGAGCAGAAGGTTACCAGACTGGGAAAAAGTTTTTAGAAAACCTTTTAAAACTCTTTTCAAAACCGTTTACAAAGAAGATTTTTTTTAAGAAAAGTCTTGTTTTATTTAAAGGCTATTCCCCAAAAGCCGTTAGCTCTATCCTTTGTTTCCTCGTTTGAATCTCTTCTTTTCCATTTCAGCATGTCTGGGAATCTTAACTTTCCAGAGGGCATGCCAATACCTGGCTGGTTCAGGAGGTATTTAGAGGCTAGGGCCAACGATGCAGGCCTAGCAGATATTCCTCCTCCAGCCGCAGCGATTCCTCCTCCTCCCCCCCTCCTCATGCAATTTCTTTCTCGAAGATCTGTAAAGATTTTAGGGCGATGGGTGGAAAGAATTTCAAGGGAACCGAATCATTCAAAGAAGCGAGGAACTGGCTCAAAGAAACTGAGGATCTGTTCGTTATCTTCGAGGTGGATGATAGGCAGAAGGTATAGTTGGCGGTATGGTTGCTCAAAGATGAAGCTTCCTATTGGTGGGAAGTCACTAATGCCGAGAGGCCGGTCGAAACATGGATGGATTTCAGAATAAGGTTTGAGACGAAATTCCTCTCCCAAGCTGAACGAAGTCTACAGCTGGAAAAATTCTTATCTCTTAAGTAAGGAAGTATGACTGTCAAGGAGTACGTCAATCAATTCAAACAGCTGGCTCGGTTTGGACTGGACTTAGTGAATACCCCTCATAAGAAGGCTCTCTGTTTTGTCAAAGGATTGAATGAGCCACTTCATAGCTTGGCTATGACCTACGTACCTATGGGGGCTACTTGCGAAAAGCTAGTAGACATGGAGCTCTTAAATGAAGAAGACAAGAATGACAAGAAGGAGGTCAAGGCAAATGAGTCTCAAAACAAGAAGGTAGGCTCCGAGAAAGGAGGCAAGAACAACAACAATAATGATAACAAGACACGTGAGAAAAGAAAATGCCATTCTGTGGTATTGAGGGCCATATAGTCCAGGATTGTAGAAAGAAGAAGATAAAGATGGGAGCATGTTTCCAGTATGGTGAAACTGGACATATCAGCAAGAACTGCCCTAAGAAGCAAGGGCAAGCCCCGCAAGCAGGACCTTCTTGGGGTAATCTTTAACTTCTTCTCCTTTATGCTTTGTTTTATCTTGCTTATCTTCTCAATCCTATCTTGAGAACCTTAGTTAGAACCCTTTTGGATGTAAACATGTGATTGAAACATGTTATAGTTGATGTTTGCAAATGGTTGCAAGTGGTTGCTCGTGGTTGCATAACACACATTAGGCACTAGATCGGCTCAGACACATTTTCATATTGCATATGCATGAGTGTTTATACTTGTTTATGGATGAAATTGAATGTGTTATCATATGAATGTTGCATATGGATGGATGTTTGTGCACACATATAGTGTTTATGTGACTAGACTATTTGCATACATGTTGGATTCATGGCACTAAACATATTTTGCATTAAGAAGATCAATTAGGCCTGATCATTTGCATTAGATAAGGAACATATACACACACTTTCTGCATATGTTCATATAGCATTAGAAATCTTTTAAGGACAATAATTGCTTGTGGATGATCATTGAGTAGATGGTTGATTGGATGTGTAACACCCCGTAATTCTGTTAATATTAATATTCACAAATTAAAGAATAACTAATCTCAGACGTGAGAATTGTGGGAAATGGGTTGCGCCATTGTGTTCGTCTTGGAATTCTGGTTGAAATAGAGTCCGAGTTTGCGTGAATTGGACTTCGTATGAAGAAGCTATGGCCATCGGAAGTTTCAGAAAATTCAAAACAGATTTCAGAAAATTTAAAATTTAAAATTCGGAGTCAAACTGGCTAGGCTGGAAAATTCCCGCCCAGCACCCCAGGTCGACTGGGGAGTCGACACCCCCCCCCCAGTTCGACTGGGCAGTCGACCTGGGTGTCGACCTGTCCAGGCGGCTAGGGTTTGGCTGAGCCCAATCTTGAGCTGCTGATGTGTCTTGAGGGCTGAGTTGGCAAATTAAACGGTTCAGGTTAGTTCTGAGTTGATCTGACGGTCTAAATAAACCCTAAACTCTATAAATACCTAGGTAGTCTCTCACTCTAATTCACATGAAAAATAGAATAGCCACCGTCATACTGCCGCCCTGGAACTCAGTGTAGCCGCCGCCAACTAAGAAGGAAGTAAGCTAATCAAAACCCTAATTCTACTCAACTCTAAAGCAAATCAAGACTCTCTTTCTTCTCTAATTGTGAGTATGATGATCTTAACAAGATTATTGCAAACTAATTAGATTAAGTTGTGATTTGGATCATAAGTAAATGATGTGAATTGTCATATTTGTTGTTGTAAACCATATGCTATCATGTATGTTGTAAATCCTAAGTTATGTGATGATGATATCCTATATGTTGTAAATCATGCTATGATGATGTTATGTATGTTGAAAGTTTCTATGCTAAGTTGTGATAAATCATACATGTTAAAAAGTCATGATGTTATTATCTATGCTAATTAGTTCATGTTAATCAAATTATAATGTTTGGGCTATGTTGATCTATATGATAAATCATGTATGCAAGTTTAGATTGATTAGTAAAGATTATGAACATATGCCATGACATCTATTTAGACCTAGAATTTTGACATCTAGAATTATGCTATGACATATGTGAATTCTATGTATTAGA
This sequence comes from Allium sativum, assembly GCA_030737875.1. Lineage (NCBI taxonomy): Eukaryota > Viridiplantae > Streptophyta > Magnoliopsida > Asparagales > Amaryllidaceae > Allium > Allium sativum. The sequence continues at coordinate 969,098,965 of CM060915.1, read as the reverse complement.
TGCTAGTTCACACCATCATTATGTTGCCTAAACCATATACGCAAGTCCATACATGAATTTGGATTATGATCATATTATGTGAATTGTGACATTTTACCAAACAAGTTGACACCTTTAGGTCCATGACATTGTGTAGTTTTATGCAAGTTTCACCTCTGTTATGATTAGATCTATTTTATTTGTCTATATATTATGATAATTTATCTTTGTGCTATGAGTTAGACTATTCGAGTCTAACGTATATTTTGCGTTGAATAAGCGAACGTATAACGTGGGGTAGGGGTAATATTAAGGATTTAATATTAAGAAGTTGGGTGCAATTGATATGATTTTGCATGCCATGAATGGATGGCCATAATTGAGTCAATTATGGACATCATTAAAATTGGACTTAATTAATAATTTGAATAGGGAATTATTAAAACTGGGGTAAAAGATTATAAGTGTTAATCAATGCTTAGGACACGAGGTTGGACTCGTTTGTGACGTAAAACTGCCCGGACCCGCCCGGCAAATCCAGTAGTCACAAATGTCAGCCTAATGTGAGAGGTCCTAGGCCAAACTAAAACATAATAGTTGTAAAGACACGAGTTTAGACTCTTTTATGGTGTAAGACTGCCCAGACCCGCCCGGCAAATCCAGCTGCCATAAATGCCAGTCTAATGTGAGAGGTCTTTATGAGGTTATGGCCTGAATGAATTAAGAAATATTTAACCAGATAAACATGTAAGGTGGGACATGGCGGTTAAGTAGGTGCCTTGGGTGGCATGAGGAATCTAGTGGGTGCCCTTAGTGGCATGTGAAATACGATTAGTAAGACTTAACCAAACACACATGTAAATGAACATGACTAAGAGGGTTAAGTGGGATGTACTAGTGGACAAGCTTAGGTGGGTAGCTTGTGGGGGCCCATTTCAACCAGTATCCCAAACGTATCTTTGTGGGCTCGACCCAAGTCGAGGATGGGACACGCATGCTGGGCTTGACTATAAGAGGCCAAAACGGGGTAGCGGTGGCAACGCAAGTCCAACGGGTTTCATATGCGTGTGTGGACCCGGGCTGGTAGGTAAGACGTTGTTGCATCGTGTAGGTATAAGCCGTGCATTCTCAAGTTGTATCAGGTTGCCACTTTAGGGGAGTGATACACCCCACTATGGGGCCAGCACGGGTATCTACGAGTAGGGAGCCGATCGAAAGTGGGTAGTGGGGTACACCTAGTGGAGACAGGGGCAGACAGCACCTATGTAGTCAGCTAGGGGTACACGAAGCTATTTTCTAAGTGAAGCAAGTGGGATCGACTTTTGGGTGACTGGTGCAGTGCAGTGTAGTAATTATTCATTAGTAATTAGGTGTGCCTTTAATGTTATCTTTATCTGCTCTTCCATAACCAATAGTTCATAGACATTTCCTTGTTTTCTAGCTTATTCCTTAGTCTAGTTATTTTGATAATAGTATTGTCAGAATTATCATACTCGCCAGACTTTATGTCTGACCCCCTCCATTTCTATCCTTTTTCCCCCTCCAGGTCCTCAGAATGGACCCAGCTCTAGCGGAGTTTGATTGGATTGCTTTATCTCTCTTGGAAAGCTTGGACCGTTGAAGTAAAGTCCAGCTTGTTGTCTTCTTTAATGGCTATTTGTGTAATGGGATTATGTATTTTGTTTTAGCAAGATGGATATTGTACTTGACTCTGATTTATGGTTTTATGATGTAACAAACATGTTTAAATTCCGCTGCAATAAAATGTGGTTTTAGATTTCCAAGTACTACTTATTATCTGTCTTATTGTAATTTTTCTGTTCTATATTCACTTAAAACCTCCATGGAAGTTAATGCATTCCCTTTGTGAGTGACATTAATGGACGTGGGGTGTTACAGGATGATAGGATGCATTCTTCTTAACTTGAAGATTTCGGGGACGAAATCCTTTAAGGAGGGGAGAATGTAACAACCCGAATTTTAATAACATGTTTAAACAATAAATCAAGGTAGAATTAATTTTTAAAATAAGAATCAAGGGAAATGGGTTGAGCCATTGCGTTCGTCTTGAAATTCTGCTTGGAAACGAGTCCGAGTTTTCGAAAATCGGAGTCCGTATGAGGGAGATATGACCCTCCGAAATTTCAGAAATTTCTAGAAACCAAAACAGCTCAAAATTCGAATTCGAAATTCGAATTCAAACCCAGCAGTAGGCAGGGCGGGAAAACTCCCGCCCATAGACCAGGTCGACCTGGGGGTCTACTATAGTGTCGACCTCCCAGGGACCAGGTCGACCATAGTGTCGACCTGGGGGTCGACCTGCCTCCCGAACCCATTTTCTGAACCTAATGCATTCTGATGTGTTCAGACTCGTTTTCTGTCCTGATTCGTCTGCCTAATCCTATATAAATAGCCTCCTAGCCTCATTCTTGTTACACCATTCTTCTCTAACCTTATGATGCACAAACTCTTGATGATCATGGCTTCTTCTTCTTCCTCTAAATTAAATTAAGATAAATTAAATTAAAACGTGAAGATTATTTCTTAAAGACTATGGCTAGGAATTTCATATTGGGGGATTTGCATCTACAATCAAAGCAAGATTCAACGATTCACCAATTCAATGACAAATTTCTAGACTTGACTACTGCATCTAAATTTCTTAAACCACGATTTGTAAGTTCTAGTTACTTTTAGATAAAAATTATAAACTTAATATGGGCATGTTATAAATTGGAATAAATCTATGTATGATTCATATCTATTCTTGTTCATCTTGGATCTTGACTTTTGGGAATATTGCCTATGACTGTGAACATGAGACTATGCCTATGACTATGAACATAAGACTATGCCTACGCCTATGACGATGAACATAAGACTGTTGCCTATGACTATGACAAGGACAATTATGGCTAATCACCTATGATTCATGACCATGAGGTTATTGCCTAGGATTATGCCAATGAAATTGGATCTAAGATTGATTTTCTGTTCAGACCTATTTTCTTTATTTATCCTTGGATCTTGATTTTGGGGATTTTTCTATTTAAGTTGGATCTATCCATGTTCTTGAATCTTGATTATTATTCAAACTTTTTCATGTTCATAATGATATGCCTGCGATGTTTTAATCAATTTATTCAGTTATGTCATGCCTTGGAAATAAATTGATAATAGGACAATGTTTATCATGTTATATGTGGAATTGAATGATATTGATCTATGTCTATCATCCTATTTTATTATCATGTGTAACTGGGAATTAATGAATAAGTCTATTCATATGAATATGAACTTGGAGTATAAAATGTTATGACTAGTTGTGTAGTTTATCATGTTATGCAAGTTTTAGGTTGTAAAATCATATCACATATGTGACCAAATGTTAGATCTACAGGTTTATGTGTATATGTTAAACCTATGTCATATTTCAAGTTCACACTTATTCATATGTTCGTGATTGATTTGCAAAGTTCACATATATGTAAGTTGATTTAATCTATGTTGCAAATTCACATTTATGTATGTTAGTTTAGTCTACGTTGCAAGTTCACACCTATGATATTCATGTTGATTATTTCGCAAGTACACACCTATGGTTTTCATATTGACTATGCCGAGAATGCCAAATTTACACCTATGTCATGTTTATGTTAATGGATTTCTTTATGCAAATTTTGTGTTCGTTAAATTAGGTTAAGTTTTTAGCCTAATATTATATGTCAAAAATCATGCGGACGGAAAATTAGGCTAAGATGGTTAGCCTAATATTTAGACGGGGCAACGTTGGGAAAATTGGTAATTATAGGAAACTTGGCATGAAACTTATCCTTGAAACTTGACACGAACTTGACATGAATCTTGAACATGGACATGACACTAGAATGAACATGAAAATGGCCAACTCGAGGTTGAGTTGAGTTTGCAGTGCAATTCTGTCCGGAACCGCCCGACAAATCCAGTTACTGCAAACAATAGGATCCAATGTGGGTAGTTGGTCATATCGCACTTGAAACCCGAGGTTAGATTGAGTTGTGGTGTAAATTTGTCCGGAACCGCCCGGCATATCCAGTGACCACAACAATATGTCTGATGTGGGAGGTTGGGGTGCATTAATGAATTAATGCCACATAATAGGGTTAAGTCATGAACATGAAAGACAACACTTAACCAACTTAACACATGATTCGTAGGGCTAAGTCATGAACTTGAACGACAACACTTCGCCAATTTGACATGACATGTAGGCGGGTTAAGTCACGAACTTGAATGACAACACTTAACCAACTTGACATGCTAGACTGATAAGGGTTAAGTCACGAATTTAAATGACAACACTTAACCTATTGGACGGAAACCCTAGTTACACGGTCCATTTCAGCAGTAACCCACTAGACGTATCATGGTACCCTGGAACTAGGCAGGGTGGGGCACGATTACTGGGCTGATTGTAAGCGACCAGAACGACGACTGTGTTGGTGCGCCAGTGTAGGTTCAGGCGGGCTATGGTCGTGCACGTGGTCCGGAGTTGAAAAAGAAGGCATTGGGCATTAGTAGGTTTATCTGTGCATGCTTGATTCGTGTCGGTGGTTGGCACCATAGGGCTTGATACACCCTATGGTGGACCTAGCACAGGTGACTACATTCGTGATAGGGCCGTATGACACAGACACATGACGAGCTAGAACTTGTAGGAAGCCGATCGATTAGTGGATCGTTTCGTTGGACCTAGTAATGGGTCATTTCATGATATTGGGCCAAGGGATCATTTCATGATTAATATAAGACATGGGTTTGGGATTCTAGTACAGTTGGTGCGGTGAAACTTTAATATGTGATGCTACACTTGATTAAAGTTGAAATATCGTGCTATCTTAGTCTATCTTGCCAATCTTGACAGCATCCTTATGTTTACTTTCAGTTTATACATGTCATGTTACCTTTACCTGTTTTTATGCTGAAAGTCACTTGGACTTACCAGTCTTTATGACTGACCCGTTTTCTTTTGCCTCTTTTTCTTTCGTTACCCTCCCCCCCAGGTTCTCAGGGAGGAAACTCTAGCACTTAGCTTGGATTTCGCTTGCTTTCGGTTCAGCTCATGTATGGTTTCATCTTGAGCTATGCTATGGCTGCATTTCTGCCACCTTTGGGGAATTAAGCTACTTTTGCTGTTTTAAGTTTATGCTTCTTTGTTTATGCAAGACAGAATTTGTTGTAATGAAAAATAATAACTTTGGCTATTTGGTACTTTGTATGAAAAAGGCTTTGACTACTTTGAAAGTAATGAAATTTATCTTTTGATTTTTCCGTTGTTTTATTTATGTTCTGTCTTGTAATATTTCTGTGTTTGTTTACCTCGGTAACGCTCCTCCAAAACTAGTGCATTCCCTTTGTGAGTTACCCTAGCGGAGGTGGGGTGTTACAAGATAGATATATAGAATAACTATGGAATAAATTTTTTATTTATCATAAGATACCGTGGTTCAAAAACATCACATGTCTGAAACGTAAACGCCCATTACAACATAAAAGTTACTGTCTTGTACTTCAAAAATATCAAAATGCATAAACGAAGTGAAATTACCAAAGAACAAAATGTCTCCATATCACCAAGGATAGGGGCTCGAGCCATACATATTAGTAGCTCCAGTAAATAAGCAGAATCACAGTCAAGCCTGAGTGTTTCCTCCCTGAGCACCTTGGGGGGGAGGGGGGAAGGAAGAAAGAAGGAGAAAAAAGGGTCAGACATAAAGTCTGGTGAGTCAAGTGACTTTTAGTAAGTAAATAAATAAAAGTAGCATGACAGGCATATAAAGTGGATAAGAGAGATCACTACATAAATGGTAGGTGTGAGAAGGTAGACATAATAAGGTGTATACGCTTTTCTAATGATCACTCTGCACTATTACTAGTATAACCATAACGAGATGATCCCATCCACTATAAGGTGGTAGACTTAGGGCATACATCCAAATGTACCTTAACCACTACCCTAATCGATCAGCTCCCTACTCCGTAGATACTCTGTGCCGGCCACACAGTAGGATGTATCATGTCCTAAAGTGGCAACCCCTCACTAATATGTACAACCCTATATCTACAAGGGCCACGGTTGTCTTATCCCCCTCTGCCCGGCTCATGCACGCACATGGCCCGGTCGGTTTGCACCTCCCACACCGTCCTCCAACTTTAGGATCTCTTACAATCAATTAAGAAGCGTGCCCTTTCTCCGCTTACTATGGAGTACTTTATTTGATACCTACTCCGGGTTACTGACTGAAATGGGTCCCACAAAATATGATACAAGCACTCCCCTTTGTCTTGTATCCCTCTCTAGGTTTTCACTGACTATGTATACCACTAGGTATCTTTAATTACATAGCCCTATACCAGTTATGCTTACCCTAAAAGGTGTCTTTAATTACATAACTTTTATATTTTCCACCGGTTATGTAAACCCGGTAGCTGTCTTTAATTACATAACCTTACTGGGTTATGTTTGTGGGCCTATATGTAAATATTACCCACCCCCTCAGATTTACTTAACCCACCCACTGTCCAACCATTTTTACTTTACCCTAACTTAAGTTCATAATCATACAATCCCTATGGATTAAATTAGGTTAAGTCATCCAATCCATTACCATGTCCAATATGGTTCATAATGAGCTAGACCTCCCACATTAGGCCTACAACATGTGGATGCTAGATATGCTGAATGGGTCCGGGTAGTCTCATTCCACAATTGGGCCTAACCTCGTTTCTTAGCCCGATTCGTATTTTAACACTTAGACCTCTCACATTCGTTTCAACATTAGTGGCTGTTGGATATGTCGGTCAGGTCCGGGCAGACTTCCACCACTAATGCTACCTAACCTCGCGTCACAAGTGCCATTACAATTTATAATAGTAATCCTAAGCATTTATTATTAATTATACCTATGTCAATTGTAGGTTTTATGCCTCTTTTTCCCAATTTTGTCCATAATTGATTTTATGCCAAATTTATTCATTGCTCCAATTAATAACCAATTTAACATTCAAATTTCCAATTATCCCTAAATGTCCAATTATACTCATAACATATTATATGTCCAAATTCATATCAAGTTATGCCAAATCTATTATTTTCCCCCATCTCCTAACTAACGCATTCACATATCTTTGGCGGCATACCTAGGCTAGTAAGTAGCCTAGGCATATACAGTAAAAAGGGAAAGGTGATGGGAAAAATACAATAGTGATCATTCTAACAAAGGTGGCATGAACATATATACTAGCATAGACATGTTTTGGCATAATAATAAGGTGGACATAAAAAAAGATCTAGCATAATTATAATGTGGACCTAAAAACAGATCTAACATAATAAGGATGACATAGTAGCATGTCCAGATCTAAATATGGATTCACATGTCCAATTTATAACATATCTAAATTGACCAAAATATGACAGACGAAAGGTGATTTACATAAATAATTAGATCTAACCAATGTTGTTACTATCCAAATTAACAGATTTACATTAACCACAATATAGTTACTAATCAAGATCCACAAAGGAGACATAATAGAATAACCACAATTGAATTAGATATAGGGAAGTATATCTATTATGACATTGTATAAGATTTAACAATAGCATAGATTCATAGTTTACAACATATCCAAATCACAATTCACAGTGTTGGGATTGTTAAGAAGATAGAAAAGGAGTTGGTGTTGAATCTATGCTTGAATCTCAAAATTTGATTTGTAGAAGATGAATAAAATTAGGTTTAGTCCATCTACAAATAGAAAACAAGTGAAAATGGACCTTTATTTATAGCTTCCAGCCTCCAAACCGACTATGCCACATCAGCCCTAGGAATGCCGACAACCCTGTAGGTGGGTCGACCCAAGGGTTGACCCTTTAGAGCGGGAAATTTGCACCCATTCTGTGTTCACGCGATTTTGAATTTTGAACCCTTTTTGGCTAAGTTCTGACTCATATCTGACACTTATGCATATATATAATTCTTCTATGTGTATACAAACTTAAAACCCTCATAACTTCTCCATACGGTGTCCGTTTTACGCTAACCAATTGTCTATCATGACCATAATTTTGATACGGATGCAATGGTGCAGTCCATTTCCCTTAATTATGTATATTATTATTTAATTTATCCACTTTAATGTTAACAAAATTACGGGTGTTACATTCCCCCTACTTAAAGGATTTCATCCTCGAAATCTCCAAGTTGAGAAGAATGCATATCCTACCATCCATCATCCATCAATCACTGACATCCATTGTTCTTAAAGATTTCTAATGTTTATATGAATATATGCAAAGGTTTGCGTATATGTCCCTATACTAATGCAAAGATCTGGCAGTCTACTAATTCAGTTGACCTTAATGCAATGTATGTTAGTGCCATAAATCCAATAAGTATGCAAATAATCTTGTTATAACATGTAAGCTCTATATGTGTGCACACTCATTCGTCCAAGTGCAACATCCATATGCTAAATCATTCATTTCCATCCATAAAAGAAAAGAAAATTCACACATATCCATGTGCAGTATGAGAGTGATTGAGCCGATCTAGTGCCGAATGTGTGTGTATATGCGTCTACAGGCAACCACTAGTAAACACTTGCATCCATCAAACATAACATGTTTCAAACACATGTTTACCTCCATAGGATTCCTATCTAAAGGTCGGAAAATACTATGAATAAGATATACTCAAATGATAGAAACAAGCACTGATAAAATTTTGAAAAAGAAGTTAAGAATACACCCTCGAAAAGGAAAGGGTATGAAGCACGAATCTTGTCTTCAGTCTCCCAAGTTGCATCCTCTGGGTTACCTCCCCATTGAACCTTTAGCAACTTGATCTCTTTATTGCGTAGCTTCTTAACTTTTGATCAAAGAATATAGGTAGGGATTTGCCTGAATGTCACCTCCCATTCCACATCTACTTCTTCCAACACACTCGACTCAACAATTACTGCGGTTTCATATAGGTACTTCAGTAGATGGGAAACGGGGAAAACATCATGAACACCAGATAAATTTTCTAGGAGCTTTACTCTATAGGCCATTTGGCCAATCCTCTCAGTTATGGGAAATGGTCCCACAAACCTAGGTGCCAACTTCCCTACCGATCCGAAGCGAACCACATTCCTTAGAGGTGATACTTTAATAAAAACTAAGTCTCCTACTTCAAATTCGATGTCATTCCTTCTCTTGTCTGCATAGGACTTCTGCCTATCTTGAGCTGTCTTCATCCGCCGTCGAATGAGGTCATATAAGGACCCGTAACTTCCCCATGAAGGAAAGAGAGGATAATTTGAGGACAAGACAGATCAGAACACAAAAAGAAGAACATTTCATTGCTTATTACAACAATTCCATCAGAATACAAGAATATACAGAGTAAGAATAAATATTATACATTAGAAAAATATCAGAGATTTAAATTACATTACATAGTAGCGGAAAATAATGCAATACACAACTGAAAGAGATATACAGATACAGAGCTTTCCGGATATCGTTCCAGCTGTAAATCAGGATCCTGTGAATATAAATCTGCAAAAACAAAAACTACTAGCTGCCCGTGCGGAAAATAGGGGAACCCGGAGTTTAGGTTAAAACAATAAACTCCATTTCAGTCATGTAACTGGTGTGAGAACTAAAACATTTATTAATCTTTATTTTAAAGTTAGGTAAATCAAGGGACCACGCCGTATAACACGGAACAGGTTTCCTCCTAAGAATACCAGTGCATAAAACAACAGCGCAATGCTAAATAAAGAACAATGAAGCTATTATAAGACCCAGGTCCCATCACACAATGCAACACAAGCCGGCGGATAGGGTTTTACCTTATAATAGCCAAAGAATGCTTGATACGCTAAATTTTATCTTTTATTATTACTCTAAGTGTATAGTGTCAAAACAATTTCAATCATAAGTATCAATCATAGACGGTATAAGTGCCCCATACCACTATGTCGCCATATACAGGTATACAATCAAAACTGCAAAGTCACGTATCGGAAGTTGGATTTCCATCAGTGAACCGAGGCAAGGCATCGTCCTCACCGAATTCGAGACTGTCTAGCTCGAGCCTCAGGCAAGCACGCAAGCAAGCCTTGGATCGTCAGGGCCGGTCCACCGATGTGGATTGTAATGCCTGAACACTGCGTTTCCCCGCCCTTTGGGGCGTAAATGAGCCAAATGACTCCATCTGCTCCACATAGTCAACGATATATCTCGCAATCCAACAACCACATAGGTGAAAATAATATAAATGTCAGGACTGGTAGGTCACTGACACCACCCTAGCTAGAAAGAAACGCATGTCCTCCCTGATGTCCTCTCCCGTTTCTAGTTCACAACCGGGGTGTGAGGATCGCAAATCAACGTTACACAAAGCTATGCCACATAGCCGGTGCTTTGATCATCAACCACAAGACTTTGCTTTTCAACAAAAGCCTTGATCATTTGCATCTTAGCATCCCACACAGGAAAACCACTCCATGCAATCGATATCCATCAATCACACATAATGATATCCAATATCAGACACGCAGTCCATTTACAAGTCCGTTCTGGGTCTGAATGAAACCAGAGGCACCTTGTACCTCGCATATCCATCGATCTCTAAGTACATCTGGACGATCACCAACTGATTCCCTCCTCTTGGGTGTACAGCCCAATCAAGATCATCAGTAATTATCCAAACGATGTGAAGACCTCCGGTCTTCGACCACCATCTTCATCCTCGACACATCGTCGAATCAGTTATTCAGAATGGGATAAACCCGGTCTTTCTGAATAACTCGTGTATATAATAAATTGAGACAACCCCAAACCCCGTACTGACGGTGGCAAGGGTAATCCGTGGAATATAACACAGAAACAGATAATAGCAGAAAAGAATTAAATAAATACACCAGATAATGAACAATAGAATATACCGGATAAAAGTAATCATCAGAGTTACACAGTATACAGGATCTTACTTAGTACAAATACAGTTCAGCTATACATAAATGTCTACAGCGGAAAACAAACAAAATATGTACAATAGGAGCTGAACAGCATAAAAAGAGATAAATGATAGAATCCATCTTCAGCTCCAGCTATCCAGAGAAAGAACCAGCTAAACCTGAATACAAGACTGCCCGTGTAGGAAAAGGGGCACCCGAGTTTTGAAGTGAAACAAACTACGAGTCAGTCATGGGACTGGTATGAGAAATCTACTCAACACATATATAATATGGCTAATCACAGGACCACGCCACTTTCGTGGAGCGGGTTTACTCCATTGGATTGCCAGTGCTTTAAAACAAATCTTTCTTTTAAACATCGCTATGCTTTTTATAAAAATGAAGCCGTTATAAGACTCAGTTCCCATCACATAATGCAACGCAAACCGGAGGATAGAGTTTTTTACCTTATAACGGCCAAAATATGCTTGATACGAATAAAACAAACGCATTTGATATTATTGCTAGTGTTTATATGTTTTGAAAACAATTTCAAATCATAACTATCAATCATAGACGGCATGGGTACCATATATCATGTCGCCATATATATATATATACAATCAAAACCACACGATGTCGTATTTGGAAATTGGATTTCCGTCCTGAACCAAGATAAAAGATAGTCCTTACCGAATTCGAGACGCTCTAGCCCGCCCCTCAGGCACAGCCGCAACCGTACCTTGGATCGTCAGGGCTGGTCCACACAAAGTGGATTATAATGCCTGAACAATGCGTTTCTTCACCCTTTGGGGTGTAAATGAGCCAACGAATGACTCCATTGGACCGGATCGTCCGATCAAACCGAGGCGCCTCGCAACAGCAACAACCACATAGGTGAAAAGTATATAAGTGTCAGGGCTGGTAGGTCGCTGACACCACCCTAGCTAGAAAGAAAACGCACGTCCCCCCTGAGGTCCTGCTCCCGTTTCTGGTTCATACCGAGGTGTGAGGCTGGCGATTTCACGTTATACACAAAGCTACGCCACACAGGCGGTGCTTTGGTCATCACCACAAGACTTTGCTTTTCAACAGAAGCCCTGATAACTGCATCTTAGCATGCCACACAGGCAATTCATGCCATGCGACTGATGTCCATCAATATACAACCTCTGAGCTCGTGCGTTTCAAAGAAGGGCGTTAAGCGAAAGAATAAATTCTCCGCCGCCAAACAGATGCATATTTAATAGAGATCAATCAACACAGAATAAAATCCAATGTCAGACACACAGCCCATTTACAAGTCCGTTCTGGGTCTGAACGAAACCGGAGGCACTAAATACCTCGCAAACCCATCGACCACCACGTACGTCTGGACGATCACCACTCATTTTCCGTATTTCCGGATGCCTCCCAATCAGGGCCTCGGTTACCATCCAAACGAGGTGAAGATCTCCGGTCTTCGACCATTGTCTTCATCTTCGACTTCCAATCATCGGTAAATTATTTGAAATGAGAATTAACTCGTACTTTTCAAATAATCCACGTATATTTAGAATTTCAAATCAATTTATTTCAATGGTTAAATTATTCGACAACACCGACTTTGTTCTTTAAGGTAATTTTCACACCAAACACATTCAACCATCAAATACCACATAAATCGAGCAAATCCAGTTTATTTCCATTCCATATTGTTTATGGTATTTTATAACGATTTATCGCTGTTTTTATTTATTTTAAAATAGCTAATTTAATCAAAACGACGCTTCGGGCCATAACGCGGCCGTGGCGCTGTTTTTCTTCAGATTTGATTTACACATATCTGAAAATCTAACCATTGGATCTTCACAAAATTTACATCATTAGAAAGGTCTTTTCAAAATGAATCCAACGGTTCCAGTTTTGGGAAAATCCGACGGTCGGATCTCCCGGTACAATTGTTTGAAGTTTCGATTTCAAAGTACGAGCTACAGCGTCGTTATTCGATTAAATATAATTATATATATATATATATATATAAATATAATCGATTCTGGCACTGTTTTTCTTCACATTTGAATTAAACATTCCAGACAATCCAACCGTTGGATTTTTACAAAGTTGGTGCCATTGGAAAGATTTTTCCAAAGCGAACCCAACGGTTGCGATTTCAGGAAAATCCGATGGTCGGATCTCCCGTACTAGTTGTTTGAAATCACGGTTTCAAAATACGAACTGCACGGCCACGTTTCGTTGTAATTATATTTATATTTATATATTTATATAAATATAGTTCATTCAACAATTTCAATATCGTTTTCACTTCAAATATTTCACTAATGCCTTTAAATTTTGGAAAATTTCGCCATAACCTCCTTCGTACGGGAGGGGCTGGGAAAATTCCCAAATAGCCACACGGGCGTCTCATGTCAGAAAGAAAAAGAAAAAGCCAAGCGGCTAGCCAACAGGCTCATAAAATCATCACCCAAACAAAACAGTAAATGTGTACCTATTTGTCGGGCACAAAATTTTATTCCTCTTCTCTAGCCCCTTTGCTATAACCTGTTCAATAAATATGCATGTACATATATACAGTTCTTATCACTTATCATTTTCCATTCAACTTCATGTTTGATTCCATTTGGTTTAAAAACACCATTCATTCTAATGTTGCATGCATAGGCAAAAATCATATCATTAGCTAATTAATGAATATTTCGACTCATGCATATTTATTTGAATGAGTTGCTATTTTTAACACTTCACATTTCAAAAATTCCTGTGTATAATAAAAATGTGGTTTTTATCGTAGAACAATTCATTTCCAAACACTGTTATTTTATATAGTTTATATAGGTGATGAAAAAGGTGATTTTTATTATAAAATAATTTATTTCAAAATATGAATACCATTCAACACATGAATTTCTAATCAACGAATGAATATCGATTCAACACATGAAGGTTTTCTATAGTTTATATATATAGATAAAAATGTGATTTTTATACTTAAAACACGAAGACCATTCAACACATGAATTTCTAATCAACGAATGAATATCGATTCAACACATGAAGGTTTTCTATTCAACGAATAAATATAGTTTCAGCAAATGAAAATAATTCAAACACATGAATATTATTCAAAATTTCGGCAGCATAACGGCAGGGTAGTTAAAACCGGGACCGTCCCTAGTACGGCTCCTCGCTCTACCTTAAAACCTCGCGGTTTTTGACAATGGGGATCATGCATCTAGTTCGTACGCAGGCGGCATGTATATATTTATTTCATTTCCACAAACTAATCCTATGTGGTTTCAACCAAATATTTCTCAACCACAAATGGGTATTTTTCAACCATAATCAATCAATATCAACCACAAACAATCCCAAACAACCATTCTCTATCAATCCATTTTCACACCAATCACAACCAATAAATATCGTTCATGGTTTGTGGACGAGGGGCGTATATATAGATATATATATATTTATATATAGCAATTCACTTCTATTTCAACACATATATAATTTTCACAACGCATATATAACTTATACATCGAACGTACAACTTAAACAACGCTTATACATGAGGTGTACAACGCTTATATAACCCATACATCGACTATATAATTTATACATCGTCGTCTTCCATATTGTTTATAAATTAGAAATCTCACATTGGGTTCCACTCCACCAAAAATAGCAGAAGGCTCAGAAAAATATGCGGTCTCTTCTAAAATGTAGAAGACGTCCACACGGTCACGATGTTTCCTGTTTCATCGAATTTCGTTAACACAACCAAAAGATATGATTTTTCAAAGTTTGCAACGGTTTTAAACTGTTAAAATCAGTTTAAAATTAAACAGCCGATTACCTTTCAAAATCTTCAAAACTAGGTTTCGATCTTTCAGGCAATCCGTTGATTGTTGCTTCGATCGGCCAGCGCCACTTTGTCGGGCTAGGAGAGGCGCACGTGCGCCAGGGAGGGGGTCGAGCTCGGTGGTCCCCAGGCGGCGGAATCTGGGTGCGAACGGCCGAACTTCTCGAGGGTGGTTCTCCCCCTGCAGGCCACGAAAAAATCCAACACTTATATGGATTTGAAGATCATGAGAAGTACTACAAAAACCTTAACTGTGGCGTTGGATTTCATTGAGCGGATCAGAAGAAAAAGAGGAGAGAAGGTGGCGGCCAATTTCCGTCGATCGTTCGAGTCGGGGAGAGAGAAAAGCGGGGGGGGGGGGGGGGGGGGGGGTTTGAACTGACGTGGACCTATTATATTTTTTTTTATAAAGTTTTTAAAAATCCGAAAATACCCCTCGTCACACACGAACACCAATCCAAGCCCAACGACTGTCGTCCCTAGCGTTTTACCCCCATTCCGAACACAATGGGATATGTTTCGTAGGCCCATTCGACTGTTTCAGTCAGTTTCCCTTCAAATTAAAATATAAAACATTCAATATTTGATTTGAACGTGCATTTCAATTTGCCAGGGCCACAAACTAATTCGAAAAATTCCAGAAAAATAAATCTGGCTATGTTTTGACGATACGGTCCCAACAAAACTAGTTTCGTCGAATTCTGAGACCGTTTGCAAATAAGGCCCATTTCTGGTCGATCCAATTTAACTGTAATTGACCAAAACACGTTTTCTTTCGCCACGCTCACATACTAGCTTCAAAAATTATGAAATTTGAAACCTAGCAATAACTTCACATCCCGGATCCAACAAAAGTAGTTTCGTCGAATTCCGAGGTCGTATGCAAAATGGCCAATTTCACGGGCTATATAAATCCCATAGCGACCTTTCTGAAAATTCATTTGGCCATAACTTTTGCTTTCCGTTATGAAAATTCGATTTTTCAGATTCGTTAGAAAGGTATTCACTAACAGATTTAAATATTTTTGGTTTCGCTAAAATCTGTTTTGTTTTGCACCCGGTATAGTCCGACAAAGTTTGAATTCAAATTTTGAAACTGCAGCGCCTTTTCAAGCCTTATTTATAATTATAATTAATTATATTCGTTTTCAATTGTCGATTCAACTCACTTTTCATCTCTATTATTTAAAATATTTATTTTAAATATTTAAAATCCATTATTTTAGCCAATTTAAAATTTTTAAATTGGTTCAGATTTTCTGGGTCGTTACAATCTCCCCCACTTAAAACTTTTCGTCCCCGAAAAGGAACAAAGTCGAAAGTGGTTTGATAAATCTACAATCACACTACACAACAATCAATCCAATTGTTTTTAACTTTTCAAAATCTATAATAATCAATTTCTATACTCTTTTTAAAATCATTCAGACTATAGAATTTAAAAGTCAACATCCATGGAAAGGAAATAACAAAAGAGTAGAGAATTACATGGTAATGCAAAGTAGGGTAAATGTATCTTGCACCCGAGTCAATCAGAGATATCCGCTCGGCATCTGGGATAGGCTTTCTGAATGCTCTCCTCAGTTTACCAAGTACAATCTCGCGGATCTCCACTCCATTGCACTTTGACTAAGTGAACCTTCTTGTTCCTCAGCTCTTTGGTTTCTTTGTCGATGATCTTTAGCGACTCTCTTCTCACAGCTAATTCGGGGGTAATTTCAATGACCTGTTGAGCTGCTTCTTCCACGATCAAGTCTGGATCATGAACGTGTTTTCGAAGTTGAGATATGTGAAATACATCATGAACTCCAGGCAACCAATCAGGCAATTTGACCCTATAAGCGAGAGTTCCGATCCGTTCCAGAATAGGAAACGGACCAATGAATTTGGGTGCCAACTTTCCAGTTTTACCGAACCGGATTAATCCTCTCATCGGCGATACTTTCAAATATACAAAGTCGCCAACAGCAAAGGATATATCTCTTCTCCTTCTATCAGCATAGCTCTTTTGTCGGCTTTGAGCGGCGAGTAATCGCTTCTTAATAAAATTGACTTTGTCGGCAGCTTCTCGAATCATGTCTGGCCCTAACACAAGTCTATTTCCGGGTTCGACCCAACAAGCAGGAGATCAACTCGGTCTACCGTATAATGCTTCGAATGGCGACTTTGTCAGACTCTCCTGGTAACTGTTGTTATATGAGAATTCAGCCAAATGCAGATGGTCTTCCCATGATCCACCGAAATCTATAACACAAGTCCGCAATAGATCTTCTAAAATACGATTTACCCTCTCAGTCTGACCGTCTGTCTGAGGATGATAAGCGGTGCTCAAGTTCAACTTCGTTCCCAGTTTGACTTGAAATGCTTCCCAGAATTTGGTAGTGAATATTGTATCTCTATCACTGACTATATTGAGCGGCACTCCATGTAGTCTAACTATTTCCCTGAAGTATATCTGCGCCAGACTCTGAGCAGTTCTGTTTGATCTGACGGGTATGAAATGGGCGGTCTTCGTGAAGCGATCTACGATCACCCAAATACTGTCATTCCCTTTTCTGATTCTGGGCAGACCATCAATGAAATCCATAGAAATATGTTCCCACTTCCAACCAGGAACTTCTAGCGGTTGTAATAATCCAGCTAGTTTCTGTTGGTCGCTTTTTATTAGCTGGCAAGTAGGGCATCGGCTAACATATAAGGAAATGTCCCTTTTCATCGATTTCCACCAGAAAGTGCGTTTGATGTCATTATACATTTTGCTTACTCCCGGATGGATACTGAGTTTTGACTTGTGGCATTCATCCAGTAATTCCTTTCGAAGTTCAGGAATGTTAGGGACACAGATTCGACCTTTGAGCCTTAGGATCCCCTCATTATCAATTTGAAAACTCGAGGGTTCGCCTTGTTGAATTATCTCTCTGATCTTCTGAATGAAGTGATCATCCTCCTGAAGAGCAGATATTTTATCTAGTAATGAAGTCGTGATAATAAAACTGGCGATCATCTCATTCTTTCGGCTTAACGCATCGGCCACGACATTGGCTTTCCCTGGAGTGTATATAATTTCAAAGTCATATGCTGCAAGAAACTCCAGCCAACGTTTCTGCCTCAGATTCAAGTCCCTGGGTGAACAGATACTTTAGTGACTGGTGATCTGCAAACAGTTCAAATCTCTCACCCAGAAGATAGTGTCTCCAGATTTTCAAAGCGAACACTATAGCTAATAACTCAAGATCATGAGTTACGTAGTTCTTCTCGTGCGGCTTCAGTTGACGGCTAGCATAAGCAATCACTTGGCCCCTTTGCATTAACACTGCGCCAAGGCCTTCTCTAGAAGCATCAGTCCAGACCTTTAAATCCTGGTTGCCATCGATGATGGTTAACACTGGAGCAGTTGTTAATCTCAACTTTAGCTCTTCAAAAGCCTCCTCACTTTCTGGAGTCTATTTGAATTTAGAGTGCTTCTTTGTAAGCTTCGTTAAATGACCAGATATCCTCGAAAAGTTTTTAACGAACTTCCGGTAATAGCTAGCCAATCCGAGAAAACTGCGGACTTCAGTGGGGGTACTGGGCTGTTTCCAATTGTGAATAGCTGTGATTTTACTTGGATCCATAGTGATTCCTTCTTTTGATACGACGTGGCCCAGAAATTTCACTTCATCTTGCCAGAATATACATTTGGAAAACTTTGCTTTCAGTACATTTCTTCTGAGGATTTCTAACACTTGTTCCAAATGTTTTTCATGTTCGGCCTTTGATTTAGAGAAGATTAGAATATCATCAATGAAAACCAGAACAAATTTATTCAAAACCCCTTTGAACACTCTATTCATCAGATCGACGAAGTAAGCAGGAGCGTTACATAAGCCGAACGGCATTAATAACCACTCGTAGAATAAGTCGGGGCCTCTGAACGCTGTCATTGGAACACACTCTTCGGCAATTCGAAGTTGATGGAAGCCATTAGCTAGGTCCATTCGTGAAAATACTTGTGCTCCATTTAATCGATCTAACAAATAATGAATCCGCGGCAATGGATATTTGTTCTTTATTGTCTGTTTGTTCAGATCACGATAATCCACACATAGACGTAGAGTACCGTCAGATTTTGGGACAAACACCACTGCTGCTCCCCAATCAGAGAAACTAGGCCGGATCAGACCCTTCCATACTAGCTGTCGTGTTTGATTTTCTAATTCCTCCTTCTCTTTCAAGGACATTCTTCGAATAGCGTGAACTACCGGCCTTGCATTCGGAATTAAAGCAATTTTGAAATCTATTTCTCTCTGCGGAGGTAAGCGAACAACTTCCTCGAACACATCCGCATAGTTCTTGATGACAGGAATGTCTTTGATGAGGTCAGGAATATGCTCTGTAACCTCAGGGACATTTTCTATTTGAGCTGGAGAAACATTCAAAGCTGCCCAGAAGTCTTTTCTATTAGCATTCTGACCTTCACAGGGAATGGTTATATAATCACCTGATTTAATCTTCGCCTTTACGACTCTGTCGGCGCATTTGACTTCAGCTTCATATTTGGTCAACCAGTCTAACCCCAAGATAAGATCAAACTCTTTAAAATTCATGACGACCGCGATGGTAGGAAACCGATAACGAGAGAAAGAAACCAGCACTCCAAAAACCCAACTTAGATCAATGGAACCCCCAACCGGATTCTGGACAGTCATTGGTTCTTTGAGCTTTTTCAAATTCAAATCCAGTTTCTTAGCTGCATCTTTGGCAATGAAACTTCGTGACGCGCCTGTGTCAAACAGTACTTTGACTGGAATGTTTTTGACAGTAAGCGTTCCTTCTAAAACATCGGCCCTTTCTTGACTAGCTGAGGGCACAGAAGTTTCTGCTACTTCATTTACCTGAGCTTCTTTGATCGTTTTTAACAACCAGCAATCTTGCTTTACATGACCAAACTGATGGCATTGATTGCACCTTTTCTTTCCTTGAAAATCCTTCTTGGATTTAGATCCACTCTTTCTTCGTTTGTTCCAAGATTTGCAACTTATCGCCAAATGTCCTTTTCTATTGCAACTTGAGCACGTGGCGGTCGTTATTCGTTCGTTCCCAGATTCAGCCCTTTTTCTCTTGGCATTGGGCTTCTTATTGACCTCAGACCTCGAACTGGCTTCAGGAATATCAGTTTCCGACTCTTCTTTGTCACTACAACAAACTTCTTCTTCGTCGCGCAACATTCCTTTCTTATGAAGATCTTCATACTGATAAGCCATATAAATCATTTCAGAAAAAGGAAGCTTCACATTCCTTAGTACACTATTCTGATATCTCCTTTGTAGGCCATGAATAAATCTCAGATTTTTCCTCTTTGGATCTTGAATCAGATGAGGAGCAAAGTGAGCAAGTTCGTTGAATTTCTTATGATATTCTGGAATAGTCATATCACCTTGTATCAAATAAGAAAATTCATCACATAATCGCTCGGTTGCTTCGGGAGGAGTAAATCTTCCTAGGAAAATCTCTTTGAATCTATCCCAGGTGATATCACCTTCTGGATTATCTTTTATGATTGTTTTCCACCATATTAAAGCTTCTCCATTAAGCGCCCAAGATGCTACTAATCTTTTCTGGTCGTCTCTCAGCTGGAAACGCTCAAATATTCTTTCTGCAGAGCTCACCCAAGCTTGAGTTTGAATAATAGATTCATTGCCCGAGAATTGTGCTCCACCCAAATTTCGATATCTCTTAAATAGAGCCTCTAGATCGGGTTCTGCATTTCTCCTGTTTCTGACACTCATTTTTCTAGTACCTCTGCAAATGGCAGATCAAGTGTCAGGTCATAGAAAAGATATTTTAAAACATAGAAACATATACTTCAAATGTAGATATGTCTATCGAGGTGTAATTTCATTCTGTTTTACTCATACTAGGATATTGCTGATCCTATCTGTATAGAGTTACCCGTCCTAGAACACTACTGGTTCTATTTCTGACGAGTTCGTTCAAATGTTATATTCCAGAACTAAGCTTAACCAAAGCTCTGATACCAAATTGAGACAACCCCAAACCCCGTACTGACGGTGGCAAGGGTAATCCGTGGAATATAACACAGAAACAGATAATAGCAGAACAGAATTAAATAAATACACCAGATAATGAACAATAGAATATACTGGATAAAAGTAATCATCAGAGTTACACAGTATACAGGATCTTACTTAGTACAAATACAGTTCAGCTATACATAAATGTCTACAGTGGAAAACAAACAAAATATGTAAAATAGGAGATGAACAGCATAAAAAGAGATAAATGATAGAATCCATCTTCAGCTCCAGCTATCCAGAGAAAGAACCAGCTAAACCTGAATACAAGACTGCCCGTGTAGGAAAAGGGGCACCCGAGTTTGGAAGTGAAACAAACTACGAGTCAGTCATGGGACTGGTATGAGAAATCTACTCAACACATATATAATATGGCTAATCACAGGACCACGCCACTTTCATGGAACGGGTTTACTCCATTGGATTGCCAGTGCTTTAAAAAAAATCTTACTTTTAAACATCGCTATGCTTTTTATAAAAATGAAGCCATTATAAGACTCAGTTCCCATCACACAATGCAACGCAAACTGGAGGATAGAGTTTTTTACCTTATAACGGCCAAAATATGCTTGATACGAATAAAACAAAGGCATTTGATATTATTGCTAGTGTTTATATGTTTTGAAAACAATTTCAAATCATAACTATCAATCATAGACGACATGGGTACCATATATCATGTCGCCATATATATATACAATCAAAACCGCACGATGTAGTATTTGGAAATTGGATTTCCATCCTGAACCAAGGCAAAAGATAGTCCTTACCGAATTCGAGATACTCTAGCCCGCCCCTCAGGCACAGCCGCAACCGTACCTTGGATCGTCAGGGCCGGTCCACACGAAGTGGATTATAATGCCTGAACAATGCGTTTCTCCCCGCTTTTGGGTGTAAATGAGCCAACGAATGACTCCATCGGACCGGATCGTCTGATCAAACCGAGGCACCTCGCAACAGCAACAACCACATAGATGAAAAGTATATAAGTGTCAGGGCTGGTAGGTCGCTGACACCACCCTAGCTAGAAAGAAAATGCACGTCCCCCCTGAGGTCCTGCTCCCGTTTCTGGTTCATACCGGGGTGTGAGGCTCGCGATTTCACATTATACACAAAGCTACGCCACACAGGCGGTGCTTTGGTCATCACCACAAGACTTTGCTTTTCAACAGAAGCCCTGATCACTGCATCTTAGCATGCCACACAGGAAATTCATGCCATGCGACTGATGTCCATCGATATACAACCTCTGAGCTCGTGCGTTTCAGCGAAGGGCGTTAAGCGAAAGAATAAATTCTCCGCCGCCAAACATATGCATATTTAATAGAGATCAATCAACACAGAATAAAATCCAATGTCAGACACACAGTCCATTTACAAGTCCGTTCTGGGTCTGAACGAAACCGGAGGCACTAAATACCTCGCAAACCCATCGATCACCACGTACGTCTGGACGATCACCACTCATTATCCGTATTTCGGGATGCCCCCCAATCAGGACCTCGGTTACCATCCAAACGAGGTGAAGATCTCCGGTCTTCGACCATCGTCTTCATCTTCGACTTTCAATCATCGGTAAATTATTTGAAATGAGAATTAACTCGGCCTTTTCAAATAATTCACGTATATTTAGAATTTCAAATCAATTTATTTCAATGGTTAAATTATTCGACAACACCGACTTTGTTCTTTAAGGTAATTTTCACACCAAACACATTCAACCATCAAATACCACATAAATCGAGGAAATCCAGTTTATTTCCATTCCATATTGTTTATGGTATTTTATAACGATTTATCGCTGTTTTTATTTATTTTAAAATAGCTAATTTAATCAAAACGACGCTCCGGGCCATAACGCGACCGTGGCGCTGTTTTTCTTCAGATTTGATTTACACATATCTGAAAATCTAACCGTTGGATCTTCACAAAATTTACATCATTAGAAAGGTCTTTTCAAAATGAATCCAACGGTTCCAGTTTTGGGAAATCCGACGGTCGGATCTCCCGGTACAATCGTTTGAAGTTTTGATTTCAAAATACGAACTGCAGCGTCGTTATTCGATTAAATATAATTATATATATATATATAATCGATTCTGGCGCTGTTTTTCTTCATATTTGAATTAAACATTCCAGACAATCCAACCGTTGGATTTTTACAAAGTTGGTGCCATTGGAAAGATTTTTCCAAAGCGAACCCAACGGTTGCGATTTCATGAAAATCCAATGGTCGGATCTCCCGTACTAGTTGTTTGAAATCACGGTTTCAAAATACGAACTGCACGGCCACGTTTCATTTTAATTTTATTTATATTTATATATTTATATAAATATAGTTCATTCAACAATTTCAATATCGTTTTCACTTCAAATATTTCACTAACGCCTTTAAATTTTGGAAAATTTCGCCATAACCTCCTTTGTACGGGAGGGGCTGGGAAAATTCCCAAATAGCCACACGGGCGTCTCATGTCAAAAAGAAAAAGAAAAAGCCAAGCGGCTAGCCAACAGGCTCATAAAATCATCACCCAAACAAAATAGTAAATGTGTACCTATTTGTCGGGCACAAAATTTTATTCCTCTTCTCTAGCCCCTTTGCTATAACCTGTTCAATAAATATGCATGTACATATATACAGTTCTTATCACTTATCATTTTCCATTCAACTTCATGTTTGATTCCATTTGGTTTAAAAACACCATTCATTCTAATGTTGCATGCATAGGCAAAAATCATATCATTAGCTAATTAATGAATATTTCGACTCATGCATATTTATTTGCACGAGTTGCTATTTTTAACACTTCACATTTCAACAATTCCTGTGTATAATAAAAATGTGGTTTTTATCGTAGAACAATTCATTTCCAAACACTCTTATTTTATATATTTTATATAGGTGATGAAAAAGGTGATTTTTATTATAAAATAATTTATTTCAAAATATGAATACCATTCAACACATGAATTTCTAATCAACGAATGAATATCGATTCAACACATGAAGGTTTTCTATAGTTTATATTTATAGATAAAAATGTGATTTTTATACTTAAAACACGAAGACCATTCAACACATGAATTTCTAATCAACGAATGAATATCGATTCAACACATGAAGGTTTTCTATTCAATGAATAAATATAGTTTCAGCAAATGAAAATAATTCAAACACATGAATATTATTCAAAATTTCGGCAGCATAACGGCAGGGTAGTTAAAACCGGGACCGTCCCTAGTACGGCTCCCCGCTCTACCTTAAAACCTCGCGGTTTTTGACAATGGGGATCATGCATTTAGTTCGCACGCAGGCAGCATGTATATATTTATTTCATTTCCACAAACTAATCCTATGTGGTTTCAACCAAATATTTCTCAACCACAAATGGGTATTTTTCAACCACAATCAATCAATATCAACCACAAACAATCCCAAACAACCATTCGCTATCAATCCATTTTCACACCAATCACAACCAATAAATATCGTCCATGGTTTGTGGACGAGGGGCGTATAAATAGATATATATATTTATATATAGCAATTCACTTCTATTTCAACACATATATAATTTTCACAACGCATATATAACTTATACATCGAACGTACGACTTATACAACGCTTATACATGAGGTGTACAACGCTTATATAACCCATACCTCGACTATATAATTTATACATCGTCGTTTTCCATATTGTTTATAAATTAGAAATCAAACATTGGGTTCCACTCCACCAAAAATAGCAGAAGGCTCAGAAAAATATGCGGTCTCTTCTAAAATGTAGAAGACGTCCACACGGTCACGATGTTTCCTGTTTCATCGAATTTCGTTAACACAGCCAAAAGATATGATTTTCAAAGTTTGCAACGATTTTAAACTGTTAAAATCAGTTTTAAATTAAACAGCCGATTACCTTTCAAAATCTTCAAAACTAGGTTTCGATCTTTCAGGCAATCCGTTGATTGTTGCTTCGATCGGCCAGCGCCACCTTGTCGGGCTAGGAGAGGCGCACGTGCGCCAAGGAGGGGGTCGAGCTCGGTGGTCCCCAGGCGGCGGAATCTGGGTGCGAACGGCCGAACTTCTCGAGGGTGGTTCTCCCCCTACAGGCCATGAAAAAATCCAACACTTATATGGATTTGAAGATCATGAGAAGTACTACAAAAACCTTAACCGTGGCTTTGGATTTCATTGAGCGGATCAGAAGAAAAAGAGGAGAGAAGGCGGCGGCCAATTTCCGTCGTTCGTTCGAGTCGGGGAGAGAGAAAAGCGGGGGGGGGGGGGGGGGGGGGGGTTGAACTGACGTGGACCAATTATATTTTTTTTATAAAGTTTTTAAAAATCCGAAAATACCCCTCGTCACACACAAACACCAATCCAAGCACAACGCATGTCGTCCCTAGCGTTTTACCCCCATTCCGCACACAATGGGATATGTTTCGTAGGCCCATTCGACTGTTTCAGTCAGTTTCCCTTCAAATTAAAATATAAAACATTCAATATTTGATTTGAACGTGCATTTCAATTTGCCAGGGCAACAAACTAATTCGAAAAATTCCAGAAAAATAAATCTGGCTATGTTTTGACGATACGGTCCCAACAAAACTAGTTTCGTCGAATTCTGAGACCGTTTGCAAATAAGGCCCATTTCTGGTCGATCCAATTTAACTGTAATTGACCAAAACACGTTTTATTTCGCCACGCTCACATACTAGCTTCAAAAATTATGAAATTTGAAACCTAGCAATAACTTCACATTCCGGATCCAACAAAAGTGGTTTCGTCGAATTCCGAGGTCGTATGCAAAATGGCCAATTTCACGGGCTATATAAATCCCATAGCAACCTTTCTCAAAATTCATTTGGCCATAACTTTTGCTTTCCATTTTGAAAATTCGATTTTTCAGATTCGTTAGAAAGGTATTCACTAACAGATTTAAATATTTTTGGTTTCGCTAAAATCCGTTTTGTTTTGCACCCGGTACAGTCCGACAAAGTTTGAATTCAATTTTTGAAAATGCAGCGCTTTTTCAAGCCTTATTTATAATTATAATTAATTATATTCGTTTTCAATTGTCGATTCAACTCACTTTTAATCTCTATTATTTAAAATCCATTATTTTAGCCAATTAAATTTTTTTAAATTGGTTCAGATTTTCTGGGTCGTTACAATAATAAACAAGTGTTACACAAACACAACATACGCCTCATTCCAATTCAGAATATTCTTTTATTCAAATATTCTTATACTTTGGGAAAGGTTCCCATTAATTTTATCAAAGATAAATTCTTTAAATTTATTCTTTAATCTTCCTTTGAATATCAATTCAAACCAAATTATGGTTAATCCAAACTAGTCGGGATTAACGTACCTTACTGAATTAATCATTTGTTTTAGTTTCCCAATCCCAACCTATTCATCCCATGAAGTAAAACTGGTAATACTTCATATCTAACACCACGGTGTTATCGGTAAATTCAATTACCATTTCACGTTCAAATCTAATTAAAGATTTAACTATCGCCTGGAGCAAAACTGGTGATACTCCCTTCTCGATCATTTCAGTCTAATTAAAGATTCATTAAAACTGCACTTGGTTTTAATCTCCTAAAATCAACATGAACTATTGTTTAACTTGGGAAATCATATCCTGTCATTAACTGGGTTAAAAAACCAATGTCATTTAAAACACGGTTCAATATAAACCCAAAATCACATTCCATTCCATCAGCCTTTAACCGTAAATTAGCAAGTGAACAGTTCCCTAAGTAATAACCCCGAAGGCCGAAACCAACATCAGATCAATACCCAGGAAACCATTCAACTTAACTAATCTCTAGTTAGTTTCTGATTTTCTTAACTCCGTTGGGTCTAAGAACAGTATTATTAAGGATACCATTCATGACAACCCAGATCCCATTTGATATTAAATACAAGGCTTTGAATAGAAAATATATCGGCTTATATTCAATATCAAATTCTACGACCAACAAATATTGTATTTGAAATAACGATATAAATATATCTTTCAAATTTCCATAACAATATCCGTATAATCACGAAATCCAACATCGAAATATTCCGAAGACAATGGGATATGTATTGTAGGCTGATTTGACTGTTTCGATCAGTTTCCGTCAAAATCAAAATATAAATCTATATATTGATTTTGAATGCACATTTCAATTTACCGGAGCCACATACGGATTCTAAAAATTCCCAAAGAATATTTTCTAGCTTCGTATTGATGATTCGGTCCTAACAAAACTAATTTTGCCAAATTCTGAGACCGTCTGAAAATGGCCATTTTCCAGTCGATTAAAATCAACTGAAACTGGTCAAACGCGTTTTCCTTTGTCACGCTGACATATTGATTCAGAAAATTACGAATTTTGAAACCTAGCAATAACATGACATCACGGATCCAACAAAAGTGGTTTTGTCGAAAATCGAGGCCGTTTGCAAATTTTCCATTTTTAATGGCTAGAATTCCATAGCGACTATTCTGAATTTTCAACTGGACATAACTTTTTATTCCCGCTATGAAATTTCAATTTTTCGGAGTCGTTGAAAAGATATATTCAAATAGATTCAAATATTTTTTGTTTCACTAAAATCCGGTTTATTTTGAATCCCGTACATTCATTTGAAATCGAATTTTCAAACTACCGCGCCATTTTCGATTCCTTTTATAATTAAAAATAAATATTTATATTCTAACGACAATTCAAATAAATATATACGTTCTAATTCAATTCAAAATAAATTTCTCGTCGTTATTATTTAAAATTATTCATTTTAAATATCAAAAATTCATTAAAATTTCCAAAATAAAATTTTTAAATTGGCTAAGATTTCTGGGTTATTACAAGTCAATCCTTTCGGACGTTTCTCTAACCATATCTGGTCCAAGTAATAATCATTCTGTAGATTCCCACCAACAAGTTGGTGATTTACAGGGTCGTCTGTACAATGCTTCAAAGGGTGCCATGCCGATGCTGGATTGATAGCTGTTGTTATAGGAAAACTCTACTAAAGGAAGATGCTCTTCCCAAGTCCCTACGAAGTCTAGGATGCACAGCCTTAAAAGATCTTCAAGAATTCTGTTCACCCTCTCCGTCTGTCCATCGGTCTGAGGATGATAAGCGATGCTCAAACAGAACTGTGTACCAAATGCTTCTTGCAAGCTCCTCCAAAATTCACTGGCAAAGATGGGTCACGATCGCTTACGATGCTAGAAGATACTCCAAGAAGATGAACTATCTCACGAACATAAATTCCTGTCAACTATGATGTCGTCCTCTTACTCTTAATGGAATAAAGTGAGTGCTCTTAGTCAATCTGTCCACTACTACCCAAATACCGGTGTTGCCTTTCTTTGATCTAGGCAAACCATCTATGAAATCTACGGAGATGCTCCCCTATTTCCACTGAGGAACCTCCAAAGGATGAAGTAATCCACCTGGCTTCTTTTGCTCAGCTTTGACTTGGTAGCAAACTAAACATTGGGAAACAAATTCGGCCACATCTTTCTTCATCCCAGCCCAAAAGAAAACCCTCTTTATGTCTCTGTACATCTTATCACTACCTGGATGAATGGACATCTTAGAATGGTGGGCTTCTTCAAGGACTGCCTTTATCAAGCTTCCAGTTTGAGTAACACAAAGCCTTCCATCTCATCGTTACCACCCCTTTTCATCTATGGCATATCTACTGAGTTGACTAGAAGTCTCCCCTTTTCTGAGCTTTCCCATGATGTCTAAAATCTGTGGGTCACCTTGTTGCGAAGCTCCTATCTGGTCCATAAGAGTTGATCGTATCTCCAAGGTTGCAAACAAATCAGGCAAAATCTCGATGGAGGGTCTAAAATCAAAAGATGATATGAACTACATGTTCTTTCTTTCCACAAACCGAGGACTCAGGGCCATCCTCTGCCTACTTAGTGCGTCTGCCACCACATTACCCTTGCCAGGGGTATAAGCGATTTCAAAATCCTAAGAAGCCAAAGACTCCATCCACTGTTGTTGCCTTAAATTGAGGTCTTTCTGTGAGAACATATACTTGAGAGATTTATGATAAGTGTATAACTCAAACTTCTCTCCAAGTAAATAATGACGCCACGTCTTTAACAAGAGTACTATGGCAGCTAGCACTAGATCATGGTTGGGGTAGTTCTTTTCATGAATTCTCAACTGTCTACCCCTATAACATACTACTTTCCCTTATTACATCAAAACCGAACCAAACCCTGTACCACATGCATCAATGTAAATGGTAAACACCTTACTCTCGTTAGGCAAGGTCAAGACTAGGGCTGTTGTCAGAGCCCTCTTCAGTCGTTGGAAGCAACGTCATAGTCCATATCCCATGAAAATGCCAAGTTCTTCTTCGTCATCCTAGTGAGTGGGGATGATATCTTTGCGAAGTCCTTAATGAGCTTCCTATAATAACCTACCAACCTAAGAAAGCTTCTCACCTCGGTTGCATTTTTAGGAATCTTCCTATCTTACACCGTAACCACCTTGGCGGGATCTATAGCTAACCCTTCGTTGGAGACCACACGCCCTAATAATCTTACCTCTTTTCTCCAAAAATGGCATTTTGAGAACTTTTCTTTAAGCTGATGTGCACGGAGAATTTTCAAGACTTCTCTCAAATATTGGGCATGCTCTTCGTCGCTTTTGGAGAAGATCAAAATAACTTCAACAAAGACTACAACAAATTTATTTAGGAACTACCGAAACACCTAATTCATCAGATTGACAAAATAGGCGGGTGCATTTGTCAGCCCAAAAGGCATCACTAGCCATTCAAAGAAATCGTCCGGAGTCCTAAAAGCAGTCTTATCTATGTTGACCTCAACCACCCTCAACTGATGGAACCACATTGCTACCTGAGAAAATACTGAGGCACCAACAAGATGATCAAATAAATCATCAATCCTCTGAAGCGGGTGCCTATTCTTCTTAGTGAGTTTATTCAGCTCTCTACATTCAATACATAGACGAAGCGAACCATCCGCCTTAGTCGCGAATACCACTGGAGCACCCCATTCAGATATGCTTCATTTGATAAACCCCTTCTCAAGTAGCTCCCCTACTTTCTTACTCAGCTCCCTCCTTTCCCTCGGAGCCATGTGGCGCACTGGCAATGCAACTGGCTTTGCATTGTTCACCAAATATAAAAAAAAGTCGATCTCACGCTGTAACAAAAAGGAATTTTGCTCGATCCGAATCAGTCGCTAAACCGATCAAGACCGTTCGAAACCCCTGATCTCTTTGAGAACACGACAAATCAGAACGCAAACAGAAGAACATTTCATTGTTTATTACAACAATTCCATCAGAATAGAAGAATATACAGAGTATAAATAAAAATTACACAGAAAATAACAGAGATTTAAATTACATTTAAATACATCGCAGCGGAAAATAATACAAAAACAAACTAGAAGGAGATATACGGATACAAAGCTTTCCGGATATCGTTCCAGCTGTAAACCCAGATCCTGTGAATATAAATCTGCAAAACCAAAACTACTAGTTGCCCGTGTCGAAAATAAGGGCACCCAGAGTTTAGGTTAAAACAATAAACTCCAGGTCGGTCATGTGACTGGTGTGAGAAATAAAACAGTTATTTAAAACTTTACTTTAAATCAGATATAACAAGGGACCACGCCGTATAACACGGAACGGGTTTCCTCCCAAGAATAACAGTGCATATAACAAAACAGCGCAAAGCTTTTTGGAAAAATGAAGCTATTATAAGACCCAGGTCCTATCACACAATGCAACGCAAGCCGGGGGATAAGGTTTTCCCTTATAATAGCCAAACATGCTTGGTACGTTTTAAAACAAATCATTTGATACTATTATAAGTGTATAGTGTATAAAACAACTTCAAATCATAAGTATCAATCATAGACGGCATGGGTACCATATATCATGTCGCCATACTAGTTCTACAATTAAAACCGCAAATATCACGTATTTGGAAATTGGATTTCTGTCTGTGAACCGAGGCAAAAGATAGTCCTCCACCGATTTGAGACTCTCTAGCCCGAGCCTCAGGATCAGAGCTCGAGTGACCCTTGGATCCTCAGGGCCAGTTCACCGATGTGGATTAAACCTAAACCCTAAACATGCGCTTCTCCTCCCTATGGGGCGTAAATGAGCCAACGAATGACCCTGTCGGCTTCACATAGTCACCGATATATCTGAGGCGCCTCGCAACAGCAACAACCACATGAGTCAAACTCATCAGGGCGTGTAAAACCGCTGACGCCACTTCTAGCTAGAAAGAAACGGATGCCCTCCCTAACGTCCTCTCCTGTTTTTAGTTAACATCGGGGTGTGAGGCTCGCGATCAAGCTACACAAAGCTATGCCAGACAGGCGGTGCTTTGATCATCAACCACAAGACTTTTCTTTTCAACAGAAGCCTTGATCAATTTCCACTTAGGCATGCCACACAGGCAATTCACTCCATGCGATGGATATCCATCAATATATAACCCCTGAGCTCGTATGTCTCAGAGAAGGGCGTTAAGCAAGAGAATAAATTCTCTGCCGCCAAACAGATATATATTTAATAGAAATCAATCACACAGACTGAAATCCAATGTCAGACACACAGTCCGTTTACAAGTTCGTTCTGGGTCTGAACGAAACCTGAGGCACCTAGTACCCCGCATATCCATCGATCTCCAAGTACGTCTGGACGATCACCAACTAATTCCCTCCTCTTGGGTGTACAGCCCAATCAAGATCATCAGTAATTATCCAAACGACGTGAAGACCTCCGGTCTTCAACCACCGTCTTCATCCTCGACATCACGTCGAATCAGTTATTCAGAATGGGATGAACCCGGTCTTTCTGAATAACTCGCGTATATAATAAACAAGTGTTACACAAACACAACATACACCTCATTCCAATACATCATTCACTAACCGTAAATTAACAAGAGAATAATTCCCCAAATATTAACCCCGAAGGCCGAAACCAGCATCAGATCAATACCCAAGAAACTGCTCTGCTTAGCTAACCTACAGTTAGTTTCTAAATTTCACATTCTTATGGAAAGGTTCCCTATAATTTTATCAAAGATAAATTCCTTTAAATTTATTATTTAATCTTCCTTTGAATATCGATTCAACTAGTCGGGATTAACGAACCTTACCGAAGTAATCATTTGTTTTAATTTCCCAATCCCAACCTATTCATTCCATGAAGTAAAACTGGTCATACTTCATATCTAACACCACGGTGTTATCGGTAAATTCAATTACCATTTCATGTTCAAATCTAATTAAAGATTTAACTATTGGTTGGAGCAAAACTGGTGATACTCCATTCTCGATCTTTTCAATTTAATTAAAGATTCATTAAAACTCCACTTAGTTTTAATCTTTGACTGGGTTAAAGAATCAGTGTCATTTAAAACACGGTTCACGATAAACCCCAAAATCACATCACATTTCAATCAGTCCCTAACCGTAAATTAACAAGTGAGCAATTCCATAAGTATTAACCCCGAAGGCCGAAACCAACATCAGATCAATACCCCAGAAATCATTCAACTTAACTAATCTCCAGTTAATTTCTGATTTTCTTAACTCCTTTGGGTCTAAGAACAATATTATTGAAGATACCGTTCACGATAACCCAAAATCACAGTCCATTAATTATCGGGTTAAAGAACAAGTGTTATTTAAAACACTCTTCACGATAAACCCAAAAATCAATACTAGTTCAATTCCAATTAAATATTATTTAATTGGTACACTTCATTAAATCTAAATAAAAAGATTTAATCTTTTTCTCAACTGGGCTTAAGAACAGTGTTAATGAAGACGCCATTCATGACAAACCCAAATCACATTTGATATTAAGTACAAGGCTCTGAATAGATAATATATCGGCTTATATTCAATATCAAATTCTACGACCAACAAATATCGTATTGGAAATAACGATATAAATACATCTTTCAAATTCCCATAACAATACCTGTATCATCCCGAAATCCAACACCGAAATATTCCAAAGACAATTTCGATTCAAATCCATTCCAATTCAATTATTGGAAATTCTGGTTACTTTTAAAACCCTTTTCAAATTCAATTTATTTATTTAAAAATAAATAGAATTATAATTCTAGTTCAGAACTAGTTCATTTTGATAAAAATCTATTTTTATCCTTTCAAATATGGAATTTTCCACCTCAATTCTTCAAAAATCGTTTCTTATGATTTTACGTTAATTATTAATATTTTTGATAATTTTATCAAGGCCCGTACAGTCGATTCCATCAATGGCCATCGAACTGCACTTACAACGACCTTTTTCAAATTTGATTTGGACATAATTCCAAATCTAACCGTTATATTTCAAATTTCTGATATTTGTAAGAAAGATCTTTTTGATACGAACCCAGCGGTTCCAGTTTCAGGAGAATCTGACGGTCGGATCTCCCGCAATATTCATTTGAAGTCAATGGTCGAAATTCGCGAACTGCCGCGGCACGGCTCATTCAATTCAGGCCATTATATATATAATATATATATATATATTATATATATTTCGTCGATTTCCTTTTAAAACGTATTATATAAATCGTTTTTAAATTCGTTTTCGAAACGATTTCAACTTCATTTCAAATTCAAATCAAAATTGAATTTTTTCTTATAAATTCGTTTTAAATTCATTTCAAATTGATTTCAATTCAAATCGATTTTAAGTTCAATTTCAATACGTTTTAAATTCAATTCAAAACGATTTCAATTCTATTTCAATCTAATTCGAATTTCAATTCTTTTCCATTTAATTTGAATTTCAATTCTATTCCATTTAATTCGAATTTCAATTCTATTCCATTTAATTCGAATTTCAATTCTTTTCAATATAATCCGAATTT
The DNA here is from genome assembly GCA_030737875.1 of Allium sativum. Classification (NCBI taxonomy): domain Eukaryota; kingdom Viridiplantae; phylum Streptophyta; class Magnoliopsida; order Asparagales; family Amaryllidaceae; genus Allium; species Allium sativum. The sequence continues at coordinate 969,065,133 of CM060915.1, read as the reverse complement.
CGAAATCACATTCAATATTCTTTTAAAAATGAATAAAATCGATATAGATATCATTCGTGTCAAAATAGCGTCAATCTAATCAACACGGCTTCATATAATTCTATTTTCAAATATTCTATTTCAAATATTTCTTTTTCAATATTTCTATTCAAATATTTCTTTTCAAATATTTCTATTCAAATATTTCTTTTTCAAAACTGGAATGAGGCCCAATCAATTACCATAGATTTTACTTCTATGGATTTACATACAACGCATGTATACATCGACAATGACAAATAATCAACCATCATCCAAAGTGCATTCTACACTGTATAAGCATCAAATATAAATATTTAACACTTATAACAGTCTGTCAATCAATCGATCGACATACAACTAATTATTGGGATTAGTGTATGTCATATATCATCCCAATACCCTTGTGGGGTTTCAAACAATCAAACACAAATTTTATTTGTGCAGTTGGGTGATGTGTAAAATTTATCGTCCTAATCAATATCAGTCAAATGTTTGTATATAAACAAATCGTCCGATTTGTTTATATTAGTTTATTTCATTCCATATACACGATAAAAATTCTATTTTTAACTATAAAATATTTTTAACTATATAAATATTTTATTTCCTTTCACATCACATCAAACAATCAACTACACATCAAAATCAAACAAACAAGCATACAAGTCGTCCATGGTCTGTGGATGACGGGTGTCGGGTGCTACTAAACACCGTCTGCATCCTAGTATATATAGTATTAACTAGAAAACAAAATTTAAAAGTGAGAAGCTCTCACCGACTAGCTAATCCAAACGCCTCGACTCTTCTTATGTAGAAGTCATCGCTGTTCTCGCCTTTTGTCACTTTCGTTGCCCGTAGCCACTACATATAAAAAATCACATTTTTATATTGTTGTTATGTATATAAAAATCATATTTTTATAATCACTCCATATGGATAAAAATTCTATTTTTTTTTTACATCTCTACTATATAGATAAAAATTCTATTTTTACATCGATGTTCATATAATAAAGATTATATTTTTATCACGCTATTCTCTATAAAAAGATTTCGCCTTTTCAAATATAAAGATTTTGCCCTTTCAAATATAAAGATTTCGCCTTTTCATTTCATCACTATAAAAATCACATCTTTATATTCTCTAATATATAAAAATCATATTTTTAATCTTCACATCATATAAAATTATATTTTTATATAATTAAAAATCACTTCTCTACTAGATTAAAAATCAAATCTTTATTCAATTAAAAATTTCACCTTTCTTTGATAAAATCTAATCTTTCTACCGATAAAAATCAAATCTTTCTATTAGGAAAAATCAAATCTTTTTCACTTCCTATTTTTACTTCGCTAAGCACAAGTAAAAACTGATTTAAACTAATTTAGTTAAACTAAAATAAGTACAAAGGAGAACTCACTTGTCAACAAAGGGGAGGGATCGATCAAAAGAAAGAGGGGGGAGTGGGGTTTTCTGCGTCGCGTTCAACGGAGGAGGGGGGTCGCGGGTGGTCAGGCACAGTGGCAAGGGGGTGCGGGCCAGGTTGCTGCGTCGGTTGGTGGAGCTGCTCGCGGGCTTCCTTGGAGCTTGGGCGCGGGTTCTTTGAGGAAGAGGAGGGTGAATGCGAGAGGAGGACTCACCGGAGAAGGAGGAAGTGGAGGAGGGCGGGGTGCGAGCTCGTGGAAGGCGGCGGTGGCCCACCCCCGGCGGCGCGGCGCACTAGGGCTCCGCCCTTCTCTTTTTTTTTCTTTAATCAAAATCGAAAGTCACGGGGGGGGGCTGAAGGCATATAGGGGAGAGGCAGAGAGTTATATTTTTTTTTAATTTCAAAAAGCAACTTTTTTATTTGACCTCTAAACGAGGCCCACCGCCTGTCGTCCATTGATAATTACCCCCATTCCGAACACAATGGGATATGTATCGTAGGCTGATTCGATCGTTTCGATCAGTTTTCGTCAAATTCAACATATAACTCTATATATTGAATTTGAACGCGCATTTCAATTTACTGGGGTCGCATACAAACAATAAAAATTCCCGAATAATATTTTTAGCTTCGTATTAACGATATGGTCCTAACAAAACTAATTTCGTCGAATTCTGAGACCATTTGAAAAATGGCCATTTTCCAGTCGATTAAAATCAACTAAAACTGCCAAAACACGTTTTCCTCTGCCACGCTCAAATATTGATTCAAAAATTATGAAATTTGAAACCAAGCAATAATTTGACATCACGGATCCAACAAAAGTGGTTTCGTCAAAAACCGAGGTCGTTTGCAAAATGGCCATTTTTAAGGGCCGAAATTCCATAGCGACTATTCTGAAATTTCAACTGGACATATCTTTTTATCCCCGCTATGAAATTTCAATTTTTCGGATTCGTTGGAAAGATATTCTCTATTAGATTCAAATATTTTTGGTTTCACTAAAATCCGGTTTATTTTGAATCCTGTACATTCATTTGAATTTTAAAATCGAATTATCGAACTACCGTGCCATTTTCAATTCCTTTTATAATTATAAATAATTATTTATATTCTAACGACGACGTATATAAATATATACGTTCTAATTCTATTCGAATTAAATTTCTTGTCGTTTTTATTTAAAATAATTCATTTTAAATATTCAAAATTCGCTAAAATTGCCAAATTAAAAATTGGCTCGGATTTCCGGGTTATTACAATCTCCCCCATTTAAAACTTTTCGTCCCCGAAAAGGAACGAAGCCGAAAGTTGTTTCGCAAATCAACTCAACTTCCAGTATTTTCACTACGGCTTAAGTTCTTCAACTTTTCCGTTTCTAAGAACTTTTCAAATTTTTCAAAAATTTGGCTAACACCCTAAATTTTCGAAAAATTTCGCCATAACCTCCCCTGCACCGGGGACTTCGGGATATTTCATATAGCCTCCCTTGGCCTTCTTCAATCCAAAGGAAAAAGAAAAAGCCAAGCGGTTAGCCAATCGGCTCATAAAATCATCATCACCCAAACAAAACAGTAAATTATGGTAAACATGTACCTATTGGTCGGGCAAACAATTTTATTCTTCTGCTCTAGCCTCCTTGCTATGACCTGTTCAATGTAAGTACATGTACATGCAAGCATATGTGACTAATTTTCACTACAACTCATTATTTGGTTCAATTTGGCTAAAGGTTCAACATTTGATTAATCAACCAATAATCAAACAACACAACCATCAATCAATTAGTTGGTTAACGTTTCAAATTCATAACTTTGATATATAGTCAAAAATCACATTTTTGATGCCAAATCACAACAATAAGCCCTATCTAATTTTGGTTCTCACAACAGTCTAATGGAAATATATAGATATCACACCTTCGAAACTCGAATACCAATTCTGATGATGTCTAGACTATCATCAGAATCGTCTCCAGGCAACTAGAGTGTGATTCTATATCTATCCAGTATATTAAAACTTCGAATATACGTTTGCAAGGCGTATATGCAAAAACTTTATATACTGGATTGTCCAAATCAATATAAAATAAATAATCAAATACGAATAATTGAATTTAATTTTCAAAACAAAAATTGTTTTCAATTTTAAAAATATACTCTTCACACCCTTTCTAGGATACTACTGATCCCATCTCTAATGAGTCATTCCCATTGGATATTACTAATCCAATATCTGACGGATTCTTTCGTATGGTTCTAATATGCCTTGTTCTCTGAGCTCTGTAAACCAAAGCTCCGATACCAACTGTAACGAAAAGGAATTTCGCTCGAACCTGAAATGACCCGAAATCCCCCTTATGGGAAATCACGGATTGCTTTGAGAACGAGACACAAAAGAACGCAGACGGAAGAACTTTTCATTGTTTATTACAACAATTCCATCAGAATACAAGAATATACAGAGTATAAATAAACATTACACAGAAAATATCAGAGATTTAAATTACATTTAAATACATCGCAGCGGAAAATAATACAATAAACAACTAGAAGAGATATACGGATACAGAGCTTTCCAGATATCATTCCAGCTGTAAACCAGGATCCTGTGAATATAAATCTGCAAAACAAAAACTACTAGCTGCCCATGTCAAAATAAGGGCACCCAGAGTTTAGGTTAAAACAATAAACCCCAGGTCAGTCATGAGACTGGTGTGAGAACTAAAACAGTTATTTAAAACTTTACTTTAAATCAGATATATCAAGGTACCACGCCGTATAACATGGAACGGGTTTCCTCCCAAGAATAACAGTGCATATAACAAAACAGCGCAATGCTTTTTGGAAAAATGAAGCTATTATAAGACCCAGGTCCTATCACACAATGCAACGCAAGCCGGGGGATAGGGTTTTCCCTTATAATAGCCAAACATGCTTGGTACATTTTAAAACAAAACATTTGATACAATTATAAGTGTATGGTGTATAAAACAACTTCAAATCATAAGTATCAATCATAGACGGCATGGGTACCATATATCATGTCGCCATACTAGTTCTACAATTAAAACCGCAAATGTCACGTATTTGGAAATTGGATTTCTATCTGTGAAACGAGGCAAAAGACAGTCCTCCACCGATTTGAGACTCTCTAGCCCGAGCCTCAGGATCAGAGCTCGAGTGACGCTTGGATCCTCAGGGCCAGTCCACCGATGTGGATTAAACTTAAACCCTGAACATGCGCTTCTCCACCCTATGGGGCGTAAATGAGCCAACGAATGACTCCATCGGCTTCACATAGTCACCGATATATCCGAGGCGCCTCGCAACAGCAACAACCACATAAGTCAAACTCGTCAGGGCGTGTAAAACCACTGACGCCACTTCTAGCTAGAAAGAAACGCATGCCCTCCCTGACGTCCTCTCCTGTTTTTGGTTCACCGGGGTGTGAGGCTCGCGAGTCTATGCTACACAAAGCTATGCCACACAGGCGGTGCTTTGATCATCAACCACAAGACTTTGCTTTTCAACAGAAGCCTTGATCAATTGCCACTTAGGCATGCCACACAGGCAATTCACTCCATGCGATGGATATCCATCAATATATAACCCCTGAGCTCGTACGTCTCAGAGAAGGGCGTTAAGCAAGAGAATAAATTCTCCGCCGCCAAACAGATATATATTTAATAGAAATCAATCACACAGACTGAAATCCAATGTCAGACACACAGTCCATTTACAAGTTCGTTCTGGGTCTGAAAGAAACCGGAGGCACCTAGTACCCCGCATATCCATCGATCTCCAAGTACGTCTGGACGATCACCAACTAATTCCCTCCTCTTGGGTGTACGGCCCAATCAAGATCATCAGTAATTATCCAAACGACGTGAAGACCTCCGGTCTTCAACCACCGTCTTCATCCTCGACATCACGTCGAATCAGTTATTCAGAATGGGATAAACCCGGTCTTTCTGAATAACTCGCGTATATAATAAACAAGTGTTACACAAACACAACATATGCCTCATTCCAATACATCAGTCACTAACCGTAAATCAACAAGAGAATAATTCCCCAAATATTAACCCCGAAGGCTGAAACCAACATCAGACCAATACCCAGGAAACCGTTCTGCTTAGCTAACCTACAGTTAGTTTCTAAATTTCACATTCTTATGGAAAGGTTCCCATTAATTTTATCAAAGATAAATTCCTTTAAATTTATTCTTTAATCTTCATTTGAATATCGATTCAACTAGTCGGGATTAACGAACCTTACCGAAGTAATCATTTGTTTTAATTTCCCAATCCCAACCTTTTCATTCCATGAAGTAAAACTGATCATACTTCATATCTAACACCACGGTGTTATCGGTAAATTCAATTAGCATTTCACGTTCAAATCTAATTAAAGATTTAACTATCGCCTTGAGCAAAACTGGTGATACTCCATTCTCGATCTTTTCAATCTAATTAAAGATTCATTAAAACTCCACTTAGTTTTAATCTTTGACTGGGTTAAAGAATCAGTGCCATTTAAAACACGATTCACGATAAACCCCAAAATCGAATCATATTTCAATCAGTCCCTAACCGTAAATTAGCAAGTGAGCAATTCCCTAAGTATTAACCCCGAAGGCCGAAACCAACATCAGATCAATACCCCAGAAATCATTCAACTTAACTAATCTCCAGTTAATTTCTGATTTTCTTAATTCCTTTGGGTCTAAGAACAGTATTATTGAAGATACCGTTCACGATAACCCAAAATCACAGTCGATTAATTGTCGGGTTAAAGAACAAGTGTTATTTAAAACACTGTTCACGATAAACCCAAAAATCAATACTAGTTCAATTCTAATTAAATATTATTTAATTGGTACACTTCATTAAATCTAAATAAAAAGATTTAATCTTTTTCTCAATTGGGCTTAATAACAGTGTTAATGAAGACGCCATTCACGACAAAACCAAATCACATTTGATATTAAATACAAGGCTCTGAATAGAAAATATATCGGCTTATATTCAATATCAAATTCTACGACCAACAAATATCGTATTGGAAATAACGATATAAATGCATCTTTCAAATTCCCATAACAATACCTGCATCATCCCGAAATCCAACACCGAAATATTCCAAAGACAATTTCGATTCAAATCCATTCCAATTCAATTATTGGAAATTCTGATTACTTTTAAAACCCTTTTCAAATTCAATTTATTTATTTAAAAATAAATAGAATTATAATTCTAGTTCAAAACTAGTTCATTTCGATAAAAATCTATTTTTATCCTTTCAAATATGGAATTTTCCACCTCAATTCTTCACAAATCATTTCTTATGATTTTACATTAATTATTAATATTTTTGATAATTTTATCAAGGCCCGTACAGTCGATTTCCATCAACGGCCATCGAACTGCACTTACACCGACCTTTTACAAATTTGATTTGGACATAATTCCAAATCCAACCGTTAGATTTCAAATTTCTGATATTCTTAGAAAGCTCTTTTCGATACGAACCCAACAGTTCCGGTTTCAGGAGAATCCGACGGTCGGATCTCTCGCAATATTCATTCGAAGTCAATGGTCGAAATTCGCGAACTGTCGCGGCGCGGTGCGTTCTATTCAGGCCAATATATATATATTATATATATTTCGTCGATTTCCTTTTAAAACGTATTATATAAATGGTTTTTAAATTCGTTTTCGAAACGATTTCAACTTCATTTCAAATTCAAATCAAAATTGAATTTTTTCTTATAAATCCGTTTTAAATTCATTTCAAATTGATTTCAATTCAAATCGATTTTCAGTTCAATTTCAATATGTTTTAAATTCAATTCAAAACGATTTCAATTCTATTTCAATCTAATTCGAATTTCAATTCTTTTCCATTTAATTCGAATTTCAATTCTGTTCCATTTAATTCGAATTTCAATTCTATTCCATTTAATTCGAATTTCAATTCTTTTCAATATAATTCGAATTTCGAAATCACATTCAATATTCATTTAAAAATGAATAAAATCGATATAGATATCGTTCGCGTCAAAATAGCGTCAATCTAATCAACACGGCTTCATATATTTATATTTTCAAATATTCTATTTCAAATATTTCTTTTTCAAATATTTCTATTTCAATATTTCTATTCAAATATTTCTTTTCAAATATTTCTATTCAAATATTTCTTTTTCAAAACTGGAATGAGGCCCAATCAATTACCATAGATTTTACTTCTATGGATTTACATACAACGCATGTATACATCGACAATGTCAAATAATCAACCATCATCCAAAGTGCATTCTACACTGTATAAGCATCAAATATAAATATTTAATGCTTATAACAGTCTGTCAATCAATCGATCGACATACAACTAATTATTGGGATTAGTGTATGTCATATGTCATCCCAATACCCGTGTGGGGTTTCAAACAATCAAACACAGATTATATTTGTGCAGTTGGGCGATGTGTAAAATTTATCGTCCCAATCAATATCAGTCAAATGTGTGTATATAAAAAAATCGTCCGATTTGTTTATATTAGTTCTATTTTTAACTATAAAATATTTTTAACTATATAAATATTTTATTTCATTTCACATCACATCATACAATCAACTACACATCAAAATCAAACAAACAAGCATACAAGCCGTCCATGGTCTGTGGACGACGGGTGTCGGGTGCTACTAAACACCGTCTGCATCCTAGTATATATACTATTAACTAGAAAACAAAATTTAAAAGTGAGAAGCTCTCATCGACTAGCTAATCCAAACGCCTCGACTCTTCTTATGTAGAAGTCATCGCTGTTCTCGCCTTTTGTCACTTTCGTTGCCCGTAGCCACTACATATATAAAAATCACATTTTTATATTGTTGCTATGTATATAAAAATCATATTTTTATAATCACTCCATATGGATAAAAATTCTATTTTTTTACATCGCTACTATATAGATAAAAATTCTATTTTTACATCGATGTTCATATAATAAAGATTATATTTTTATCACGCTATTCTCTATATAAAGATTTCGCCTTTTCAAATATAAAGATTTTGCCCTTTCAAATATAAAGATTTCGCCTTTTCATTTCATCACTATAAAAATCACATCTTTATATTCTCTAATATATAAAAATCATATTTTTAATCTTCACATCATATAAAAATTATATTTTTATATAATTAAAAATCACTTCTCTACTAGATTAAAAATCAAATCCTTATTCAATTAAAAATCTTGCCTTTCTTTGATTAAAAATCTAATCTTTCTACCGATAAAAATCAAATCTTTCTATTAGGAAAAATCAAATCTTTGTATTAGGAAAAATCAAATCTTTTTCACTTCATATTTTTACTTCGCTAAGCACATGTAAAAACTGATTTAAACTAATTTAGTTAAACTAAAATAAGTACAAAGGAGAACTCACTTGTCAACAAAGGGGAGGGATTGATCAAAAGAAAGAGGGGGGAGTGCGGTTTTCTGCGTCGCGTTCAACGGAGGAGGGGGGGTCGCGGGTGGTCCGGCGCGGTGGCAAGGGGGTGCGGGCCAGGGTGCTGCGTCGGTTAGTGGAGCTGCTAACGGGTTTCCATTGAGCTAGGGCGCGGGTTCTTTGAGGAAGAGGAGGGTGAATGCGAGAGGAGGATTCACCGGAGAAGGAGGAAGTGGAGGAGGGCAGGGTGCGAGATCGGGGAAGGCGGCGGCGGCCCATCCCCTGGCGGCGCAGCGCGCTACGGCTCCGCCCTTCTCTTTTTTTTCTTTAATCGAAATCGAAAGTGATCGCGGGGTGGGGGGGGGGGGGCTGAAGGCATATAGGAGAGAGAGTTATTTTTTTTATTATTTTAATTTCAAAAAGCAACTTTTTTATTTGACCTCTAAACGAGGCCCACCGCTTGTCGTCCATAGCTAATTACCCCTATTCTGAACATAATGGGATATGTATCGTTGGCTGATTCGATCATTTCGATTCGTTTTCGTCAAATTCAACATATAACTCTATATATTGAATTTGAACGCGTATTTCAATTAACTGGGGTCGCATACGAACACTAAAAATTCCCGAATAATATTTTTTAGCTTCGTATTGACGATACGGTCCTAACAAAACTAATTTCGTAGAATTCTGAGACCATTTGAAAATGGCCATTTTCCAGTCGATTAAAATCAATTGAAACTGCCAAAACACGTTTTCCTCTGCCACACTCACATATTGATTCGAAAAATTATGAAATTTGAAACCAAGCAATAATTTGACATTGCGGATCCAACAAAGGTGGTTTCGTCGAAAACCGAGGTCGTTTGCAAAATGGCCATTTTTAAGGGACGAAATTCCATAGCGACTATTCTAAAATTTCAACTGGACATATCTTTTTATCCCCGCTATGAAATTTCAATTTTTCGGATTCATTGGAAAGATATTCTCTATTAGATTCAAATATTTGTTTCACTAAAATCTGGTTTATTTTGAATCCTGTACATTCATTTGAATTTTAAAATCGAATTATCGAACTACCGCGCCATTTTCAATTCCTTTTATAATTATAAATAATTATTTATATTCTAATGACGACATGTATAAATATATGTGTTCTAATTCTATTCGAATTAAATTTCTCGTCGTTTTTATTTAAAATAATTCATTTTAAATATTCAAAATTCGCTAAAATTGCCAAAATAAAAAATTTAAATTGGCTTGGATTTCCGGGTTATTACACGCACCTTGGAGGTAAACCCCGAACCTCATCAAAAACATCGGAATAGTCTCGGACTACTGGAACAGATTGCAAGTCATCGATAGATGCATCAAGATACTATAGAAAACTAAGCATAACCGACCCTTGTGGGTCACAAGAAATCTCGAGGGTCCTCCCATGACAAGTCAGAAGCCTAACAACCCTCTTCTCACTATCCAGAATGGCACCATATGTGGTAAGCCAATCCATTCCTAGAATCAACCCATAGCCCATAAACCCAAGTACATACGCGTCGCATTCAAACTCGATGCCTAACATAGATATTTTCAAACCTCGACAAATCATAAATAAATGAGCCGTACCAACAATGGGGTTTGAAACAACTAAGGGATCCAGTACCATACTAGTAATTAAGTGCAAAGATTCAACTACAAAACTTGATATAAATAAATGTGAGGCACCCGAATCAAAACGTGTTCTAATAGGATGGTTCGAAAGAGAAATTAAACCTTCCACATAAATTTTTCTACCTCTATCAGGAGCACTGATCGTGAGAGCATGCATATGCCCTCCAGAAGTCCCTGTACTTTGACTCTGTCCTTGTAATCCGTGTTTCTTCCGACACTCCCTAGCAAAGTGTCCGACCTCTCCACAATGGTAGCAAGAGTTCTTCCTTCTCTTACAGTCTTTGATCAAGTGACCTTCCTTCCCACAATTGTGACATTTTTTCTTATCCTTGCCTTTGTCATTCTTCCCTCCTTTCTTCTGCTATTGTTGTAGTTGCTCCTGCCCCTTCTTGGGACACACCTTCCTATTTTGCGATGTCTCCTCAGCCTTTGCTTCCTTCTTTTCTCCCTTGTCTTCCTCATGCATTAGGGCCATATCGAAAAACTTTTCAAAAGTGGCCCCCATTGGAATATGGGACATGGCTAACCCATGCAGAGGTTCATTCAGCCCTTTTGTGCGGCATATCCACCAACTTTAACCCGAACCTTGCTAGTTGGTTGAATTTGTTCACATACTCTTTCACCGTCAAATTTCCTTGTTTGAGTGCTAAGAACCTATCTATCTGCATGCTTCTCTCAGCTTGGGAGAGAAATTTCATTTCGAACCTCTGCCTAAAATCTTCCTAAGTTTCCATCGGACGTCCGGCTTGGGTGACATCCCACCAAAATGAGGCTTTGTCTTTCAGTAGCCAAGCGGCTAACTGAACCTTCCTTCTATCCTCTACTTCAAAGATTACGAACAAGTCCTCGGTCTCCTTGAGCCAATTCTGTGCTTCTACGAATGTCTCGTTCCTATCGAACAGCTTTCCTCCCATAGCACGGAAGTTCTTACAGATCTTAGCGAAGTTATCTGCCCTTGGAGGACGAGGACGAGGAATGACTGGTGCAGTTGGGGGAGGAACGTTTCCTTGGCCTTCGGCAGGCGCCGTGGCCTCCAAATACCTATGGAACCATCCGGGTATCGTAATGCCCTCTGGAATATTAGGAATGTTTCGTTCCCCAGACGTGCTGAAAAAGGAGAAGGAAGAGATTTAGACAAAAGACCGAAGTATATTACATATGGCTTTTTAGGGAATGTTTTTCAAACAGACTTTTCTTTTTAAAAATGCTTTCTTTTAAAATCTTTTTGAAAATAATTTTCAAAAACTTTATCCAATCTGGTAACCTTCAGCTCTAATACCAAGTGTGAAACCCCACGTCCGTTAATGTCACTCACAAAGGGAATGCATTAAGTTTCATGAAGCGTTATAGGTATACAAACACGGAATATTACAAGACAGATATATAAAATAATAGCGGAATAAAACTTTATTTATCACAAGATACCGTGATCCAAAAACATTACATGTCTGAAACATAAAAGCCCATTACAACATAAAAATTACTGTCTTGTACTTCAAAAATATCAGAGTACAAAAAATAAGTAAAATTCCCCAAGAACAAAATGTAGCCATAGCAACAAGATAGGAGCTTAAGCCATACATATCACCAGCTGCATCAAATAAGCAGAATCACGGTCAAGCCTAAGTGTTTTGTTTGCGAACAAGTTATACAATTGTAAACAACTGTAAAATCCGTTCGGTTTTCCAAAACAACAAGGATTGTTGTAGAGGGTGTCGAACTCTGGGACCAAAAATATTTTAATTAATAAATCCAATCAAGTTATTCCAGAATTTTGATTGATTGAAAACACAGAAAATAACAGCAATTAAATAAAAAGGAGAGATTTATCTAATAAGAGAAAGCAATCAGGGGATAATGACATAGATTAGATTAATATTCATCAATAGCCAATCAAATAAATACAGATCTAATTCATGTTTCTGTCACAAACATGAATCAACTATAATTAGGTTTCTAGAAACAAATATGTAAATAACAACAAGTATAGCCTATGCAGGAGCTCAGCTCTTAAACAACCATAGGCTATCAGGACAGATTCACTATTTTATTTCTAAAACCCTAAATATTAAATCTAAATCTGATAAGTGTTAGATCGAACTCGAATATACCCTGTGAAGGAGCACAGCTCTTAAACGACACAGGGTATGAAGGTTCAGATCTAACCCTTAGTTCAAATCTAGATCTACATACATGAAGTTCTAATCTTTTGGCTATGTGATTCATATTGAATCATATCTATTAGCGTCATCACCCCCTAATCAAAGAGGATTAGCTAGACATAGCTAAAAGAAAAGAAAATAAAAAGAAAATAACAGACATGAACATAAATAAAATGCAAATAAAAAACTAAATAGAAGAGAGAAAGAAGAGTTTTATTCCAAGCAAAGGATTACAGAATAAAACTAACTGTGTTTTTACAATGAATAAGATACAAGGTATTTATAGTTGTATTGGCCAAGGCTAAGAGGCTCATTACACAATGTGGGACAAAATCCCTTTTTCAAAATAACCAAGTAGCTAAGTGTGAACGCAGCATGAGAGAGATGCCTTGCAAATGAGCTAATGTGAACGTGTATGAATAGATTTGCAATTGTAGTAGCTTGTGGGCAACAAATGACATCAATTTCAATTGTTTTGATCATGAATAGGAACTCCATATCATCTGCAACAAGCTGTCTTTATGAAAAGGCATTGGATTATTAAAATATGCGGCAGAAGGTGGTTGAACAACAACATTTCTTCAAGCTTTAATCTAACTCTCAAAATCAACACTCTTCATACACCAATTCTTCAAGCTTTTCAACAATTAAGTGCATTAATCCATTCATCATAAATAATCTGAAAACACAACTATAAATACACAGTATCAATTATTTTAAATATAAAATAAGATAAATAAGCGGATAAAATATACACATTTACGTGTATATCAAATACCCACACACTTAACTTTTTATTCATCCTCGAATAAACTAAACTAAGATATGTCACACTTTCGTAGGAAACACGATTGCATTTAGCATATGCAACAAGCCGTTAAACCTCTAGGTGTCCCTAGTAGGACGAGTGTTGTCTCGTGAGGGTTTTCAGCGGATACTACCCACAAAATCCAAAGCGTCGTATGTACGCGGATTAATCAAACAATATATTTAAGTTCTTTCACATTCCAAGGACTTTACCTAACTCCAATAATAACGGTTCAATCCCAAATTGTCCATCCCATTGTTGGTGCAAAAATGAAAAAAAAATTTCAAGCTGAATCGTAATTCCTTGATAACACTGTAATTGTCTTGAAGGTTAAGAGCGTGGTGTCAACCAAAGTTCTACACATCGACAATGTGCACCCAATCATTTATTCAACTTTTTTTTTTGAATAATTTTGCACCAGTCTATCTGTAATGTATTGGATGTGAGTTATGCATAGATAAAGGAGAATTTTGTAAATTCTAAAAATATTCTAGATACGAGGGCAAGTGTATTAGTTGAACTTCAAATTACAAAAGATAAAGTAATACTAAGGCACATATGAACATTTTTATTTCCTTTCATCTCCTCTACTACAATCCTCACTTCCAATTACGGTAGAATGGATGTGGATGGAATGGAATTGAATGCTTTATAGTCAAGAATTATGAATGACTATTTTATTCAGAGAGACTCTCTCTTTATTTCATTTTTTTTCTTTTCTTTTCTCTCTTTTTCTTTGCATGATGAATGATGAATGGAGATGGAATGGAATGATACCTTACATTATTTCATTTGATACCTCCTCTACAAAGCGAATCATAACCAACACTTCATGAAAGGAAAGTTTTGTGCCCTAGTTACTCTACTTCTATAACCTTAATTCAACACACAAGTCTGGATTGATGTTATATAAAAAGCTGAAAGGAATGATAAGCAAAGTTTCGTAAGATAGATAACCCATATAAAATAAGATGTGGTATATGGTTATCCTACCTTAAAACAAGTACGGAGTGGGTAGTGTAATATTGGTATAAAAAGTGACGTTTCTGAACCTTTGAAAATAAATTAGTACAAGGTTCTTAAGTATACCAATATAAGAAAAACTTGTCGAATCATGGATGTAATTCGACTAAAACTTGGGTTTGAATAATGTGGGGTATCGAAGAAGAACGCTACAATGAGTCATTTCTCCTTAATTGAGCCAAGTGGAATTTAGAACTTACAAGTGTGAAAATTTGAGTGAGAAAAATATTATGCATGAAAACGAACTCAGAAAATCCAACGTATGTAGGTGCAAACTCATTTTTTTTTGTTTTTTGTTTTTTTGATTTTTTTTACTTGCACATTCTAACATGTATAACAAAGGTTGACACGCTTACTCCAGAACACGACTAACGTCTGCACAGTCACAAGCTAGCATCTTAAAAAGACACATTACAATTCAATGAATAAATAATGTTCATTCCCATCACCCAACAATTCAACTTATCAAACAAGAACCAAGGTGTTATTTATGAATTTAAGTTAATCCTTGTTCAATGAATGACCTAGTTCATAAAATTTGATTGCTGATGTAATGTAAACTCCCCCTACACTTGAGTGTGATTGTGTCCTCACTGTCTTTAATCAGACATACCTTAGTGAAAGGGAAAAACAAATAAGAGAATATTTACATATGTACAGAAGAGGGTTAGTGCGTCTTACCGAATGTAATGTGGCTCATGGAGGACCATGAGCTCTTCCTCTTGGTTGGGTATTGGTTCCAAGTAAGTTTAAGGCGTTGACCATTGACCTTAAAGGATGATCCATCGGTTGGATTCTCAATTTCTACCGCACCATATGGAAAAACAGTCCATACAGTGTAAGGTCCTGTCCATCTAGATTTTAACTTACCCGGAAATAAATGCAGTTTTGAGTCATACAACAGAACTTTTTGACCTGGCATGAAAGTTTTACGTAAAATTGATTTATCATGAAAAACTTTTGTTCTGTCCTTGTAAATTCATTCATTTTCATAGGCATCATTTCGAATTTCATCAAGTTCATTAAGTTGAAGCTTCCTATGTTCGCCTGCTTGCTCTAAATCAAGATTCAAAGTTTTTATTGCCCATAACGCCCGATGTTCTAGTTCAACTGGCAAGTGACATGGCTTACCAAAAATCAACCAATAAGGGGACATACCCAAGTTTGTTTTGAAAGTGGTGCGGTAAGCCCAAAGAGCGTCGGTTAACTTTTGGGACCAATCTTTACGATTTCGATTCACAGTTTTCTCAAGGATTTGTTTAATCTGCCTATTCGATACTTCAAACCTGCCCACAAGTTTGAGAATGGTACAGAGTGGATAACTTGTGGGTTATCGAATACTTTCTCATGAGAGCTTCAAAAGAACGATTACAGAAGTGTGTTCCATTATCACTGATTATCGTGCGAGTTGTGCCAAACCTAGAGAAGATATTTTCTTTCAAGAAGCGCACAACAACCTTGTTATTGTTTGTTTTGCATGGAACAGCTTCGACCCATTTAGAAACATAATCGACAGCTAAGAGGATGTACAGGTTCCCAAAAGAATTAGGGAAGTGTCCCATGAAGTCTATACCCCAAACATCAAAAATTTCGACCTCTAGAATGGGGTCTAGGGGCATCATATTCCGTTTAGAAATTTTCCCCAAGAATTGACATCGATCACAAGTTTTGCAAAATTCGTACGCGTCCTTGAAAAGGTTGGGCCAATAGAAACCCGATTGGAGAACCTTTTCAGCTGTCTTTTTGGGACCGAAGTGACCACCACAGGCTTGGTCATGACAGAAAGAGAGGACACTGTGAGTTTCAGTGTCAGGAACACATCTTCGAACGATTTGGTCGGGACAATACTTGAAAAGATAGGGGTCGTCCCAATAAAAATGTTTCACTTGGGAAAAGAATTTTTGTTTATCCTGCTTAGACCAAAAAGAAGTGGTCTGTTTGGTGACTAAGTAGTTGACAATGTCAGCGAACCAAGGATCAATGGACAACGAAAAGAGTTGTTCATCCGAGAAGTTCTCGTTGATCGGAAGAGAAGAAGACGGGGCATTTGGAAGACGAGACAAGTGGTCTGCAATAACGTTGTCGGATCCTTTTTTATCCTTAATCGTAAGATCAAATTCCTTAAGTAGAAGGATCCAACGAATGAGACGAGCCTTAGCATCCTTTTTAGAGAAAATATACCTAAAAGCGGAATGATCAGTATGAACAGTGATGTGTGAGCCAACTAGATAAGGCCTGAATTTTTCTAAAGCAAAAACGACTGCCAAGAGTTCCTTTTCAGTGGTAGTATAATTGATTTGAGCGTTGTTCAGAGTTTTACTCACGTAGTAAATGATGTGAAGAATCTTATCGATACGTTGTCCTAAGACAGCGCCAACAGCGAAATTCGAGGCGTCACACATGATTTCAAAAGGCAGCTTCCAGTTGGGAGAGCAGATGATCGGAGCAGAGACAAGTTCATTTTTAAGATGCTCAAAAGATGAAATGCAATCAGAATTAAAGTCGAAAGGGATATCCTTACCAAGAAGACTGGTCAAAGGTCGAGTGATTTTGCTAAAATCTTTTATAAACCAACGGTAAAAACCAGCATGACCTAAAAATGATCGGATGTCCTTAACGGATTTGGGAATGGGAAGATTCAAGATAACCTCAATTTTTGCTTTGTATACTTCAATTCCTTTGTTAGAGATGACATGTCCTAAAACGATGCCATGTTTGACCATGAAGTGACACTTTTCCCAATTAAGAGTTAAGTGTTTATCTTTGCAACGGTTAAGAACAAGATCAAGATGATGTAAACACTCAGAGTAAGAATCACCAAATATGGAAAAATCATCCATGAACACTTCCAAAAATCGTTCGATCATATCAGAAAAAATGCTAATCGTGCACCTCTGAAAGGTTGCAGGTGCATTACAGAGACCAAAAGGCATACATCGGTACCCAAATGTACCAAACGGACAAGTGAAAGTGGTTTTCTCTTGGTCCTCAAGAGCGATAGGGATTTGATTATAGCCCGAGTACCCATCAAGGAAACAATAGTACTCATGACCAGCTAGTCGTTCTAACATTTGATCGATAAATGGCAGAGGGAAATGATCCTTACGTGTTGCAGCGTTAAGTTTCCTATAGTCAATGCAAACACGCCAACCGATCTGGGTGCGGGTTGGGATAAGCTCGTTAGCTTCATTTTGGATCACGGTAATCCATGATTTCTTAGGTACGACATGAATCGGACTAACCCGTTGACTATCAGAAATCGGGTAGATGATTCCATTGTCAAGGCATTTAAGGATTTCAGCACGAACTGCTTCTTTCATGATGGGGTTTAGTCGACGCTGGGGATCACGAGTGGGTTTGGCATCATCTGTAAGGTGGATTCGATGTTGGACTGTCAAAGGACTAATCCACTTAATATCAGCCATGGACCAACCAATTGCTTCCTTATTTTTCTTAAGGATGGGAAGGAGCAATTATTCCTGCTCTAAAGTAAGGTCAGAAGAGATAATGACAGGAAAAGTTTCATTGTCTCCTAAGTAAGCGTACTTAAGATGACTGGGCAGCACTTTGAGTTCAGAATTTGGGGACGACTCAACCGAAGAAAGTGGTTGAGGGATAGACACAATTGTGAGTGGATCAACAGGAATCGAATCAGAAACATTTTCGGGAATTTCTTGAAACAAAGTTTCATAATTTGATTCAATTTCGTTATTCAGATGGTCGAGCTCAGATTCATTATCGTGGACAGCATGGATTTCAGAAAACTGGTCCACATGAGAGTTAGGAGAATTTTCGGTTCTAAAGATGTTTAGCTCAACAGTCATGTTACCGAAGGAAAGTTTCATAGACCCATTTCTACAGTTTATGAGAGCATTAGATGTTGCTAAGAAGGGTCGTCCTAGAATCAAAGGGATCTGATTTGCAGGATTGTTAACCTGTTGAGTTTCTAAGACAATGAAATCAACAGGAAAGATGAATTTGCCTATTTTGATCAATACATCCTCGATTTCGCCCACAGGTTTCTTAATTGAACGGTCAGCAAGCTGAAGGGTAACCTTGGGGGGTTTCAGTTCTCCTAGGCCTAATTGGCGATAGACGGAATATGGAAGCAAGTTAACACTTGCACCTAAGTCTAGCAGGCATCTATCGATTTTCTTATCCCCAATAGTACATGATATAGTGGGGCAGCCAGGATCTTTGTATTTCACCAGCATTGATTGGGACAAGACCTCGCTTAGAGTTGCCGCCAGAAACACATTCTTAGGTACATGTGTATGACGTTTTTGAGTGCACAAATCTTTTAGAAATTTTGCGTACTGTGGAACTTCGTGTATAATATCTAAAAGAGGAATGTTCACTTTAACTTGCTTAAATATTTCAAGCGTCTTTTCTAGCTGATCCGCCTTTTTCCTAGGTCGGAGTCTATGAGGAAATGGAGCAGACAACTCAGTAGGTTGCGATACTTGAGTTTGAGGATGGTCATTGTCAGAAATTGGCTCAATGTTTTGATCTGAGTTGTTCGAATTTTCGATAGGGTTTGGAAGATCGTCCGGTATAGCATTCAGGTTGACCACATGGTTGTCAATCTTTTTGCCAGAACTAAGAGTCGTGACAGCATTCAATTGACTAACGTTTGAATCCTGAATGATGTGAATTTGGTTGGGGTTTGAATTTTGTCCTCTAGGGTTTTGAATGGGTTGACTTGGAAAAGTACCCTTTTCCCATTCGCTTAATCTAGCGTTAAGCTGAGACATTTGTTTTTGGAGTTCACCCATTTATTGATTCGTGTTTTGCATATATGATTGCAAGGAGTTGTCTAGCTTGTTTGATTTTCAACAGTTTGCTTAGTCATTTGCGCTAATAGGTTGCTCACCTCAGATAAATTCCCCTCAATCGTAGAAAGGCGTTTTTCATATTGGGGAGCAACCGTTTGATTGTGGAAAGGAGCCTGGTTCGAAGTGTACTGATTTTGCTTAAGAGGAGGGTTCACGGCATTGTTCGGAAATGCTCGATTCAAAGGTCTGTTCATCAGGGGGTTATTTGGACCATAAGAAAGATTTGGGTGGTTGTTAGGTCTATTGAAAGTGTTTACTTGCTCAAGGGACTGCGGACAGTCATCAGCCATGTGATTAGTGTCAAGACATATGTGACACATAGCTTGGGAAATATTATTAGTCTGAGTGTGTGTTCTAACAACGTTCAGGATGGCATCAACAAGAGTATTAGAAGAAGAAGAAGAAGAGGATTCGACAGAATTACTACTGGATCGCGAATAGAGAGATTTTTCATTAGTTCGTTCCCATTGTTTTGATTTTTCTGCTAACTCGTCCAGAAATTCCCAAGCTTCTACGTCAGTCTGTTTTAGAAAATTGCCCTGACACACGGACTCTAACATTTGCCTAGCACTATTATCAAGTCTATCGTATACAGTTTGACATAACGACCATGTTTCATAACCATGATGGGGACAACTTAACAGCAGTTCTTTAAATCTTTCGAAGTATTGCCAAAATGATTCACCCCCTTTTTGGTGGAAATTGGTGATTTCATTTCTGAATCTAGCTGTTTTTTCTGGAGGGTAAAACTTTTTAAGGAAAACTGTTGTAAATACCATCTTTCTGCGGAGTCAGTTAGTGCGAATGGAATCAAACGAAGTTTAATACCATCCTCACATAACTGTTGTAATTTAAAGGTTGCACAAGCATATTCAAATTTCGTTAGGAAACTATATGGTTCATCATGAGAAAAATTTCCAAATTTGGGAAGGATGTTTATCTGACTCGATCGGATTTCAAAGTGATTACCCATAGGATTGGATAATTGAATGCAAGAAGGGACAGAAACTCTATCAGGAAGAATTCTGTCCATCAGGGTACGAGGTGCAGGTTCGTTACCCATTTCTAAGGGTTGGTCGAGTGAACTGTGTTTTGAGGAAAGAGAAGGTGGTTCGATTCTAACTAAACGACGAGATTCTTGGTCACGAGTCCAAGTTTGCATGCACTAGAAAGAAGAAGAAGAGAGTTCGTCAAAGAAATTTAGACAACAGAGAAGTTCAGAAAGAGGTGAGAAGGAGAAAGGTTTTGAAAATGGGATTCTTTTTTTTTAAAGTACGACCTACAGACTAGCGAGGTTTAAAAGAAGAAAAAAAATGTTATTTTTTTTATTTTTTTGTTATTCAAATTTTTATTTGTTTTTGAGGAGTTTTGGAATTTTTTTTATACACTAAACAATCACACACAGAAATTAGCTACAAAGAAATTTTCTGTCCTTGATGGCTCCTAACTCAAAATTATATAGTGACATGTTTGATTATTTAGACCAAAAGATTTCTCAGCCAGTAAACGGACAGGAGTTATCAGTGCACCAGGAATCACCCTAGCAATGCAACCGAAGGTTTAACTACCTTCAGAGTAACAACCGATATAATATTTACGAATCACCGTAAGATTTATAAACGGTTATTTCTCTGCCGTAGTCTAGACACTAAGAAATAATTCGTTCCAAATGAATCAACTATCAAAATACAATTAAGCCCTAGATGAGCCTGTGACTCCCTTAGGTCCAATGTCTAACCGTTATTATTAGTCAGATTCTATGATGAATGCAGTTTGTGGGCTAAGGAAAGGGTGATGAAATCCCTCACCTTATGTGAATTGGGGTATTGCCCTTAACAGAATGAATACAGATGCAGAAATAATAATCACAGAAATTAAAAGATTTTACAAGCAAGCCGCTGCCCCTGCAGAAGATTTTTACAAGCAATGTATATATATATTTTTTATTTGCAGCAGCAGTCCCTGTAGAGTTAGAAAATACTCACCTTGATCGGCAGTCCATCCAGTGCAGTTGAGTCGCGCTAGCGCGTTCCCACCCCACTTGGTGTGCAACCGCTCAAACCCTGAATCGTTCACTGCTTTCTGTTGTTGTTGCCTCCTATTAATTGTTTGACTGCGCTGTGGCACGGGTTCAAATTACCGCTGTACCTATTTTCGAAAAAAATTCTCCTCGCTTTTGTGATTGAAACTCTGCCTCTTCCGGTTGTGAGTGAATTTGAATTTTCTACAGAAAATAAGAAAGAAAAAAAAGAAATATATTTTTGTGCTTTTTTTTTAGAAAAAGAAAAACACAAGAAAAAACTAAGAGGAATTGAAAGGAAAAAAAAAGAATCTAAACTTGCAAACTAAAAAAACAAAACAAGAAAAATAACAAATTAAAAGGAGGCTAACTAACTTAGTCAATACCAGGTAGGCTCGCACCCGGTATCAAACCGCCCAACCACTACAAAATGGAATGGTTTAATCCCTTTTAAAATTGAAATCGCACAATCTTGTTCCTCACAAAAAATGGAAGGGAATAATTGCAGCAGAATTTCCCTAACACTACAAATGATAATCGAAACAAATAAGGGCAACAGATCCACTCAATCCCTATATAACAATCGAATCCCCCCCCCCCCCCAAAAAAAACTCAAATCACACAAATCCGAGAGAAAAATCACGAATCAACTTTTTCGGATCTGAGGCTAGGATTTTCGCGTTCTGGGGAAATCAGAGTCTGCAAGTTGGGTTGTGGCAAGTTCGAAAACCCGCTGAGGCTAGGGTTTCTGATCGTGGTGGCGATACAAGATGCTGGGATTCACGATTTGGCACTGTGTAGGTGAGATGAATTGGAGGAAACGAGTCTGACTTGGGTATGGCGATGGGTAGGTTTCCGTATTGGGATGATCGGTGATGGTGCGGTAGTTTTGTTTTGGCAATGAGGTGATGTATGATAAGTGGATGTGAAGTTTCAAGCCAGTCTATTTAATGAGATGCAGGGAAGTTAAGGATGTTTGTATGGGGAGATCGAGGGTGGTTCGATGTTGTGGGTTTGTTTGGACTGGGAGCTATTTGGTTTGTGTATTGGTGGTGAAGTGTTTGAACTGTTGAAGTGGAGGGACAGTGGAGACTACAAACGTTGCGTGGGTGGCACAGTCTTGCTTAGTGAATGTATTATAGAAGTGAGATGGGTGTATGACAGAAGTGGTGGATGAATGGCCAAGGTGTAGCTGAACTGTGTTGAGTGAGGAAGTGATAGAAGTCTGTGTATGAATGTGGGAAGTTGGGGACTGTTTTGAGCAATGATGAGGTGACAGTGTGGTGGAGAGGTTTGATGTGAAGGTGTTTGAGTTGCAACTGTGCTCTGATGGTCAGAATTGGGATTAATGGATTGGGTGTAAACCGTGGTGAGGAATATAGTTGGTGGCGTGTCTGGGAATGACGTGAAGATGGGGTATGTAAGGGGGTTTGAAGGAGATTATAGATAGAAGTTAATGAAAGGATTTTTTTTTTGGTTAGAAGTGGGTTTGTGGGATCCGATGAGATCTGATGATCGGCAGTGAAGAAGTGGATGGTTTGTATAAGAGGGATTGTGTATTTGAAGGAGGAGGATGGCAATGAATAGAAGGAAGTCAAGAAAGATAAGGCAGAGGGAGGAAAGGAAAAAAAAGGAAAGCAATAATTTGTGTTTTTTTTTTCAATATGGGAAGAAATTTGCAGAAAATTGGTGAGAAATAAATGGGAAAAAAGGAAACAAAACGAATAGAAATTGCAGAAAAAATGGCAAGATTTTTTTTTATAAGAATTGAAAAAAAATATAGGAAAGAAATCGGAAAAGGGATGGCACTAAACACACAAGAAGGAAAAACCCAAATTTTGACAGAATTGCAGAGGAATTTTTTTTAAAAAAAATAAATAAAGGAAAAATAAAAGGAAAAAAATAAAAATAAAAATACAACCCGAAGGATTTAAAAATAAAAATTATTTTGGTCCCCGGCAACGGCGCCAAAATTTGTTTGTGAACAAGTTATACAATTGTAAACAACTGTAAAATCCGTTCGGTTTTCCTAAACAACAAGGGTTGTTGTAGAGGGTGTCGAACTCTGGGACCAAAAATATTTTAATTAATAAATCCAATCAAGTTATTCCAGAATTTTGATTGATTGAAAACACAGAAAATAACAGCAATTAAATAAAAAAGAGAGATTTATCTAATAAGAGAAAGCAATCAGGGGATAATGACATAAATTAGATTAATATTCATCAATAGCCAATCGAATAAATACAGATCTAATTCATGTTTCTGTCACAAACATGAATCAACTATAATTAGGTTTCTAGAAACAAATATGTAAATAACAACAAGTATATCCTATGCAGGAGCTCAGCTCTTAAACAACCATAGACTATCAGGACAGATTCACTATTTTATTTCTAAAACCCTAAATATTAAATCTAAATCTAATAAGTGTTAGATCGAACTCGAATATACCCTGTGAAGGAGTACAGCTCTTAAACGACACAGGGTATGAAGGTTCAGATCTAACCCTTAGTTCAAATCTAGATCTACATACATGAAGTTCTAATCATTTGGCTATGTGATTCATATTGAATCATATCTATTAGCGTTATCACCCCCTAATCAAAGAGGATTAGCTAGACATAGCTAAAAGAAAAGAAAATAAAAAGAAAATAACAGACATGAACATAAATAAAATGCAAATAAAAACTAAATAGAAGAGAGAAAGAAGAGTTTTATTCCAAGCAAAGGATTACAGAATAAAACTAACTGTGTTTTTACAATGAATAAGATACAAGGTATTTATAGTTGTATTGGCCAAGGCTAAGAGGCTCATTACACAATGTGGGACAAAATCCCTTTTTCAAAATACCCAAGTAGCTAAGTGTGAACGCAGCATGAGAGAGATGCCTTGCAAATGAGCTAATGTGAACGCGTATGAATAGATTTGCAATTGTAGTAGCTTGCGGGCAACAAATGACATCAATTTCAATTGTTTTGATCATGAATAGGAACTCCATATCATCTGCAACAAGCTGTCTTTATGAAAAGGCATTGGATTATTAAAATATGCGGCAGAAGGTGGTTGAACAACAACATTTCTTCAAGCTTTAATCTAACTCTCAAAATCAACACTCTTCATACACCAATTCATCAAGCTTTTCAACAATTAAGTGCATTAATCCGTTCATCATAAATAATCTGAAAACACAACTATAAATACACAGTATCAATTATTTTAAATATAAAATAAGATAAATAAGCGGATAAAATATACACATTTACGTGTATATCATGTTTCCTCCTTGAGAACCTAGGGAAGACGGAAGAAAGAAGGAGAAACAAAAGGGTCATACATAAAGTCTTGCGAGTCTAGTGAATTTTAGCAAGTAAATAAATAAAAGCAACATGACAGGCATATAAAGTGGATAAGATAGATCACTACATAAATGGCAGGTGTGACAAGGTAGACAGGATAAGGTGTATATGCTTCTCTAATAATTACTCTGCACTATTACTAGTATAACCAGAATGAGATGATCCCTTCCACTATAAGGTGGTAGACTTAGGGCATACGTCCAAATGTACCCTAACCACTACCCTAATCGATTGGCTCCCTACTCCGTAGATACTCAGTGCCGACCCTACACAAGGATGTATGACGTCCTAAAGTGGCAACCCCTAACTAATATGCATATCCCCATATCTACAGGTGTCAAGGTTGTCTTATCCCCTCTGCCCGGCTCATGCACGCACATAGCCCGGTAGGTTTGCGCTGCCCACACCGTCCTCCATGTTTGGATCTCTTACAATCAATCAGTAAGCGTGCCCCTTCTCCGCCTAGTACAAAGTACTTTATTTGATACCTACTCCAGGTTACTGACTGAAATGGGTCCCATACAATATGACACAAGCTCTCCTCTTTGTCTCATATCCCCTACTAGGTTTTCACTAACTATGTATGCCACTAGGTATCTTTAATTACATAGCCCTATACCAGTTATGCTTACCCTAAAAGGTGTCTTTAATTACATAACTTTTATATTTTCCACCGGTCATGTATACCACCAGGTGTATTTAATTACATAACCTTATTGGGTTAAGTTTGTGGGCCTATATGTAAATATTACCCACCCCCTCAGATTTACTTAACCCACCCACTGTCCAACAAATTTTACTTAACCTTAACTTATGTTCATAATCATGCAATCCCTATGGATTAAATTAGGTTAAGTCGTCCAATTCATTACCATGTCCAATTATGGTTCATAATGGGCTAGACCTCCCACATTAGCCCTACCACGTGTGGATGTTGAATATACCGGTCGGGTCCGAGCAGTCTTATTCCACAGTTGGGCCTAACCTCATGTCTTAGCTCGATTCGTGTATGCGCACTTAGACCTCTCACATTAGGTTCAACAATAGTGGCTGTTGGATATGCCGGTCGGGTCTGGGCAGACTTCCACCACTAATGCAACCTAAGCCCTTGCCATTACAATTTCTAATTGTAGTCCTAGGCAATTATTATTAGTTATACCTATGTTAATTATAGGTTTTATGCCCCTTTTTTCCAATTATGTCCATAATTGATTTTATGCCAAATTTATTCATTACTCCAATTAATAACCAATTTAACATTCATATTTCCAATTATGCCTAAATGTCCGATTATACTCATAACGGATTATATGTCCAAATTCATATCAAGTTATGCTAAATCTATTATTTTCCCCCATCCCCTAAATAGCGCATTCGCATATCTTTGGCGGCATTCCAAGGCTAGAAAGTAGCCTAGGCATATACAATAAAAAGGGAAAGGTGATGGGAAAAATGAGAATAGTGATCATTCTAACAATGGTGGCATGAAAATATATAATGGCATAGACATGTTTTGGCATAATAATAAGGTGGACATAAAAACAGATCTAGCATAATTATAATGTGGACATAAAAACAGATCTAACATAATTAGGATGACATAGTAGCATGCTTAGATCTAAATACGGATTCACATGTCCAATTTATAACATATCTAAATTGACCATAATATGACAGGTGAAAGGTAATTTACATAAATAATTAGATCTAAGCAATGTTGTAATTGTCCAAATAAACAGATTTACATTAACCACAATATAGTTACAAATCAAGATCCACAGAGGGGACATAATAGAATAACCACAATTGAATTAGATCTAGGGAAGAAGATCTATCATAACATAGTATAAGATTTAACAATAGAATATATTCATAGTTTACAACATATCCAAATCACAGTCTTTCACAATTTACTTTTATTCATTTAAACCTAAAAGTAACCAACTCACAAGTGTTTGGATTGTTAAGAAGATAGAAAAGAAATTGGTGTTCAATCTATCCTTGAATCTCAAAATTTGATTTGCAAAAGACGAATAGAATTAGGTTTAGTCCATTTACTAATAGCATCTGGCCTCCATTGCATTTCAGGACAGAAAACAAGTGAAAATGGACCTTTATTTTTAGCTTCCAGCCTCCAAATCGACTATGCCACGTCAGCCTTAGGGGTGTCGACAACCCTGTAGGTGGATCGACCCCTAGGTCGATACCCCTCTGAGGGGTCGACCCACTAGAGAGGGAAATTTGCCGCCCATTCTATTTTCATGCGATTTCGAATTTTGAACCCTTTCTGGCTAAGTTCCGACTCATATCTTACTCATATGTATATATATAATTCTTCTACATGTATACAAACTTAAAACCCTCATAACTTCTCCATACGTGTCTGTTTTACACAAACCAATTGTCTATCTTGATCATAATTTCGATACGGATGCAATGGTGTAGTCAGTTTCCCTTAATTCTGAATATTATTATTTAATTTATCCTCTTTAATGTTAACAAAATTAAGGGGTATTACGAATGGTGCAACAGCCAGCGGGCGACCCAAGACCTACATGGGTTGGCCCTTGTGTCAACCCCTGGGGTCGACACATGTGTCGACTCACATAAGAGGTGGGTCGACCAACTTCGAGACCAGCCATGACCTGTGCCTGGCCAGACTAGCCTGCTTCTAGATAATTCTATTACTGACTCATGCTGATGTACTTTCCATGGTTTGGATTGAAACCCTAATATCCTATGGCCTAGACTATCAACCCTCAATATTTTCCTTTACAAATATTTCTTTATTTTCTTCCTCCACTCTATTATGTTCTGGAAATAAAATTAGTGGAAAAGTTTGGGCGCTGTTGAAATATAGATCTGAAAGGATATTCTGCCTCTATTTTTTTATCAAAGTACTTTTCTGGATCTATAACAAATCCCTTTGAATTCTATGTTATTTTTATATTAGCAATCTAAATAATAAGAATTTTGATAGTAAATATACTGGATCTGAAGGTTACAGTGTTTATAAGTTCATCTTTTACATGTTATTGTTCATTTTAATTACTGTGTCAAATACCTATTCCTTTTTAAATTATTATTTGTTTATATGTACTTCTTCCTTATCCCCTTTCTGTCATTGTTTTATTACAGTCTTATTATACATATTTATTCATTTTGTTCATTTTTGAGCCTTGATCTATTTCTTCTTATTTTCCTTTATTTTGCGTTGAACCTAGGCCAATGAGAGTCTAGGCCCTTAGCGTTTGAGTTGTGTAAAATTGGAATAATCTGAAATAATATTTAATAAGGTGATTTTGGGCATATTATGAATTGGAATTAGGGACTGTAAATTTGGGGCAAATTCCAAGGGAATAATATGTAAACCTATGAAATATGAATAAGTTGTACTTAATTACACATTAAGTAAATATGTTATTAAACATGAGAACTGGATTAGTATAAACTTAACTGAATATAAAGTAACTTGTAATCTATATCTGTAAGACATTTGAGCGGGGATCTATTTGACTTGGGGAAGGGTTGTGTAAAGAAATACATTTAATATGAAATGTTACAACCTAGGAATATAACACGTGGTTATATTAAGCTTATTAATGAATTTATACCTGCTAAGTTAAACCTGTCTGAATAATAAGCCAAGATGTCCATTCTGGTAACATATATGGGGACTCTTAAAATCCTAGTTAATTGGGGGGACAAGCCTAAGGGTGGCTTATGCCAGTCTGCTTGCTTGTTTATCTATCTGGGACCCATATCAACAATACCCTCCTGTTATCACAAGAGTCTCGCACTAGGTAGAGACTTGGGCACACCTTACCTATGCTTGACTGTAAGAGGATAAATTTTTGGGATGGGCATGGGTGCGTTATGGCGGGACCGTGAGCATGCAATGTTTCAAATGGGGAAGATAAGACACTGTAACACCAGCGGATAAGGCTGTGTCTTTTTAGTTGATGGGTTCGGGACTGATATCCCCAAATGTCATAGCTGGCATAGGTTATTCGTATCTGTTTAGGGAGCTGATCACTGGGTAGAAATTAGGTAAAACCTAATCCTGATATTCTGATAGTTGGTATAGAAATTACAGGGATATGAATGAGAAGCTTATCTTATCTTATATTGCGTTATTTCATACTTTTATACTTTATTGTATTTTCATGTCAACTATTATTCATCTGTCCGATACTTATATATCTCATGCTTATGCTAAAAATCATTGGAACTCACCAGACTTTATGTCTGACCTAGTTTGTTATTTTTAATCCCTCTCTTCCTTTCCCCTCGGGTTTTTATAGCGGAGGATCGCAGTAGTGACCATGACCTTTTGATTCAGCTTGGACTTGAACTATTTTCCACTACATGTATTGCTTCAATACTTGTTTTATGATTAATATTATGATTTATAAGGGATATGATTTTAGTTGCTTTGTATTTGTACTCTGATGTTTTTCATCCCACAAGACAGTTTATTTATGATGATGGTTTTATGGTATTTCAAATTGTAAGGCTATAATTGATTTTAATAATAATAAATGTTTTGTAAGTTTATAATTTGCATTTGTTATGGTTTTATGGAAGTTTAGAATTTGCATTTGTTATCGATTCCTGATTTATATGATTATAATTGTAGTTTTCTTGTTTATCTTTTAGTAGTCTTTTTTATTTACACACACACACACATATGTGGATATATATATATATATATCGTATATATATATACATATACGTATATATGTGTTTAAGGTCTGCTTAATTTTTTTTAGTTTTTTCAGGATACAGGTTACTGCTGTTTGTTGGAGAGACTTTTGGAGAGCAGATGTAGAGAGTTTGTTATTTCATTGTGTTAGTTCTTATGTACTTCAACGGTATTTTGTTTTTGAGGGACTATGGTTCTGTATAGGAGTATATATACTTCAATTTCGGGTGGTGGCCTTGCCAGAACTCGATTTTGAAGTATGATGGGCGGTGGTTTATCCAGAGCTCATCTATCTTCCATTCCTATACAGATGGTTATCGTCCGAGATGGATGTGTGCTTTAGGTTACCTGCCAGGCTTGTTGGCAGCTAGTGTGGTTTATATTTTATATATATATGTGTGTGCTCTCTTCTTTTTAGAAGATCACACATTTTTGGTTCCAAAAAAATGTTTTGGAAGTTTCTACTGTAAATTATTCTTTCTTGTGAATTTTAGTCTCTGTATTATTACTTTGTACCTTATGCGCTTCACAAAACCTAATGCATCCTCATATGGGTGACATTAAGGGATATGGGGTGTTATATTTGGTATTATAGCCTAAGGTTACAAGATCAGAGAAAAGTTTTTGAAAAAAAATGTTTTTAAAGAAAAAGATTTTCAAGTAAAACCTATTTCTGAAAAATATATACCCTCAAGTCAATTACAATTTTCCTTTGATCTCTTTTTGAATCCTTATCTCTTCTCTTTTCAGCATGTCTAGGGCTCTCAATTTTCTAGAGGGCATTCCCATTCTGACATGGTTCCATAGATATATAGACATTACGGCACCTACCGAAGTGCAAGGAAATGTCCCACCCCCAGATGCAACTGTGGTAGTTCCACCCAATCCAGTAGTTAACTTCTCTAAGCTTTGTAAGGAATTATTTGCATTGGGAGGTAAGCAATTTCATGGAACGAAGAGTTACGTAGAGGCGCGCAATTAGCTTAGGGTGACAGAGCATGTGTTTGAGTTGTTGGGGCTAGACGACAGAAGGTTTATTCAGTTGGTCGCTTGGCTACTGAAGGAGGAAGCATCGTTTTGGTGGGAGGTAACGCAGGCAAGGTAGATAGTGGCAACATGTAATTAGTTCAAGGATAGATTCGAAATGAAGTTCTTATCACAAGATGAAGAAAGAATGCAATTGGAGAAGTTCTTAAGTCTGAAGTAAGGAAATATGACGGTGAAAGAATATGTGATAGCTTTAATAAATTCAAGAGGTATGGGTTCGATCTTGTTAACACTCCTTATAAGAAGGCTTTAAGATTTGAGAGAGAGAGAGAGTTGAACCAACCTCTCCAAGGACTGGCGATGTCACATATACCTATGGGAGCTACATTTGAGAGACTCGTGGATATGGCCCTGATGCATGAGAATGAGAAAGGGACAAGCCAAAGGAAAAGGCCAATGAGGCTAAGCCCAAAACAGAAAAGAAAAAGTGATGGCCTAAGAAGGGAGTAGTGAAGAAGGGAGGAAAGCCTTATAAGGCACAAATCAAGATAGATGTTAGGGGTCATGGTTGCGGTAAAGAGGGACACATTGTCAGAGATTATAGAAAGACTAAGAATGCTTGTTTTAGTTGCGGACATGTTGGACATTACACCAGGCAGTGCCCTAAGAGTTAGGGTCATGTGGCAGGACCATCCAAAGCACAATTTCATATGCTTGATACGACTCAGATTGGTAGTCAGGATCAAGGTAGGAAAGTTGCAGTAAAAGTTTTTTTTCCCTTTTTGAATCTCCTGTTAGGACTTTGTTTGATTCTTGTGCTTCTCATTCTTTCACATCCAAATCTTTTGTTGATAGTCTTTACCTAGATATTTGTATAGTTTCTAATCCTGTAGTAGTCTCAAACCATATAGGAGGTTAGACTCACCTATCTATGATTTGCAGGGGTTTGAGAATTTCTGTTCTGGGCGTCAAGTTTGAGTGTGATGCATATGTTTTGGGTTATATGGGTTACATGCTTATTTTAGAAATGGACTAGCTATCCATGTAAGGTGCCATCCGCGATTGTAAGAAGAAAGTTGTTAGGCTTTTGACATGCCATGGTAGAACTCTCGAGATTTCTTATGATCCATGGGAGTGAGTTATGCTCAGTTTCCTAAATTCTCTTGATGCTTCCGTTTATGACCTCAGTTTGGTTCCCATAATAAGAAACTTTACGGACTTGTTCGATGAGGTGAGAGGATTACTTCCTAGGTGAGATAGATTTTCAGATATACTTGGTGGAGAATGCAAAGGTTGTTTCATGATAAGTGCGCCACATGGCTCCTAGAGATAGGAGGGAGCTCAATAAGCAAGTGGGTAAGTTATTCGAGAAAGGATTTATTAGATGGAGCAATTCTGAGTGGGGAGCAGCAGTCATCTTTGAGACCAAGGAAGACGACTCTCTCCATCTATGCGTGGACTATAGAGAGTTGAATAAGCTCACCAAGAAGAGTAAACACCCACTCCCATGATAGATGAACTTTCGACTAATTAGTGGGTGTTATTTGTTTACTTATGGTTGGATCTAGCTACAAGTTTTCATCATCTTTAGAGTAGAAGATGATAGCATAGACAAGGATGCTTTTTGGACTCTTGATGGATTCTTTGAATGGATGGTTATGCCCTTTGGGTTGACTAATGCACCGGCATACTTTGTGGATTTAATGATTCAGGTATTTAGGGAGTACCTGAATAAGTTTGTTGTGGTTTTAGTTGATGACATCCAGGTTTTATCAAGGATCAAGGAAGAGCATGCCATAAACTTGGGAGAGGTTCTCCGCACTCTCCGAGCACATCAGCCGAAGGCTAAGTTTTCTATGTGTCATTTCTTGCGGAAGGAGTAAGGCTTCTAGGGCAGGTTGTCTCCAAGGATGGAATAGCGGTGGACCCAGCTAAGGTTGTCGCAATTCAAGTTTGGAAAGCCCCTAAGAATGCGACTGAGATTAGGAGTTTCTTAGGATTGTGGGGTTACTACAAAAAGTTAATTAAGGATTTTGCATGGATCTCAGCTTCGCTTACCCGTCTGGTGAAGAAGAATCTCATTTTTGCATTGGATATAGATTGCGAGGATGCGGTCTCGAGATTAAAGAAGGCTCTCACACCAGCTCCAATTTTGACTCTTCCTGATGGTACCTAGAAGTTTGCCGTCTACACGGATACTTGCGGCATGGGTTTGGGTGCAATGTTGATGCAAGAAGGTAGGGTAGTCTGCTACAAAAGTAGGCAATTGAGGGTACATGAGAAAACTACCCTACCCATGATTTGGAGTTGGTCGCAATAATGTTTGCTCTCAAGTCTTGGAGGCAATATTTACTAGGTAAGAAGTTCGAGCTTTTCACGGATCATTAGTCACTTAAGTACTGGTTCTCGCAAAAGGATCTCAATTTGAGATAATAAAGTTGATTGGAGTTTCTTGCGTCCTACGACTTTGAGATAGCATATACCTTAGGGAAGGAGAATGTGGTAGCGGATGCATTGAGTAGACAGAGGATGAACTTGAGTCCACTATTTATAGAATGGTATAAATTTTTTATAAATCTAGAAAATGCCTTTGAAAAAGTAGTAGAAGCGGACTATCCTTTCAGATCTATATTTTGACAGCACCCAAATTTTCCCCCCAATGTTATTTCCAAAACATAATAGAGTGGAGGAAGAAGATAAAGAAATATTTGTGTAGGAAAAGAGTGAGGGTTACTAGTCTATTTATAGGTTTAATAGGATATTTTAGACCATAGGATATTAAGATTTCAATCCAAACCATGGAATCACATCAGCATGAGTCAACAAAAGAATTATCTAGAAGCAAGCAAGTCTGGTCAGGCATAGGTCGTGCCTGGTCTCGAAGTGGGTCGACCCACCACCTATGCGGGTCGACACACGTGTCAACCCAGAGGTCGACCCATAAAAGGCCGGGGTCGCTCATTGACCGTTGTACCATTTCTGAATTTATTAATTAAATTATTTAACTTAATTCAAACTTCGGTTGATCATAACTAGTTCATGTTTAATCTAATTTATGCAACCCGAAAGTTTATCTGAATCATAATTTCGTAACGAATGCAACGGAAAATTCTATTTTATCCATATCTGAATGTTATTTTAATTAGTACTCAAATTATTAATCTTCTTCATGTAATTATAGTTTATTAAAATTTGGAGTGTCACATGATTCGAGAGAAGTTCTTGAGTATGTGCACATAGCCATTTGGGATCCAGTAGCAGTGGCTTCTTTGGGTGGAGCGAAGTATTATACTTCCTTCATAGATGTTTTTTCTTGAAAATTTTGGGTGTATGTAATGAAAGCAAAGTCAGAGGCATTTGCTAAGTTCAAAGATTGGAGAGCTCTTGTTGAGAAGGAAAGTGGAAAATCTTTGAAGGTTCTTAGATCTGACAATGGTAAAAGTATATTCTAGAGAAATTTTGGATTATTGCAAGCAATATGGCCAGCAGAGAAATTTTACTACACTGGGTGATTCACAATCAAATGGGTTTGTGGAGAGGATGAACCGTACTCTACCAGAGAGAGCTCCATTTTAGAGATTGACATCGGATTCATCTAAGGGATTCTGGACTGAAGCATTGTCAATAGCGGTGCATACCGTGGATCAAATTCCATAATCAATTATTGGAAACGAAATTCCAAAGGAAGTGTGGATAGGGAAGAGAATTGGCTTGAGTTATCTTCTTATTTTTGGATATCCTGCATACGTGCACTATCCAGGTGATAAACTTGAACCTAGAGAATTCAATGGGTTTTTTCTTAGTTATGAAGACAGAGTGAAAAGCTACCAGATTTGGAATCCGAAAACAAAGAAGGTGCGAACTTCACGTCGTGTCACTTTTGATGAGTCGGCTATGTTTAAGGAGAATGTCTGATTATCAGATATTCCTTGTTTGATTCATGATGAATCAAAGGAGAAGCAGATTGTTACCACATTTCATCCAAGGGGTGGAGAGAGTAGAGTAGTTGGAGATGCTTGTGGGAAAGAAGTGGTTGATGAAAATCACATAGTCCATGTAACACCCCACGTCCATTAATACCACTCCCAAAGGGAATGCATTAACTTTCATGGAGTATTATTGGTGTATAGAACATAATATAACAAGACAGATACATATATTGGTACTTGAAAAATTAAAACAACTTTTATTGCAGCGGAGAAATAGTTTGGTTACAACAACAACAACAAAAACCAAAAATAAAACCAAATACGCTTAATATCCATCTTGACAAATTATTTTCTGAGTAAATAAAGTAAAAAGCATAACCCCAACATAAGTAGCCATAAAAGAGATAAGCTGAACATTACTTTCCGCAATCCAAGCACTTCCAAAAGAGAGAGAAAAATCCAAATCAAGCTTCACTAGCACTAGTCCCACCCTGAGAACCTGGGGGGATGGGGGGAAAGGAAGAAAAGTGGCGAAAACAAAGGGGGTCAGACATAAAGTCTGGCGAGTCCAATAACTTTAACAATATAATTATTGAAGTAATTAGGATAAGGCATAAACTGGTAAAACAAGGAATGACTGTGAAACAAGTGGGCATGACAAAGCAAGCAAGAAGAATATGATAATGTTAATTGCGCCTCCAATACTATAGGATAATTACTACACCGACCAATACTAGTCACCCTAAAAGTTGATCCTGCCTACTGAACAAAATAATAATAATGGTAGTTTCGTGTACCCCTAGCTGTCTTCATAGGTGCCGCCTGCTCCTATCTCCACTAGTTGTACCCAATACCCACCCCATTCTAATTACAACATTTATTCATAATATGGTAGTTGGACTCCTAGCCGTCTTCATAGGTGCCGCCTTCTCCTATCTCCGCTAGTCGTACCCACTACCTTCCTCATTCGATCGGCTCCCTAACTCGTAGATACCCGTGCTGGTCCCACAGTGAGGTGTATCACTCCCCAAAGTGGCAACCCGATACCACTAAAGATGCACGGCTTATACCTACACGATGCAACAACATCTTACCTACTAGCCCGGGCCTACACACGCACATGACCCCGTTGGACTTGCGTTGCCACCGCTAACCCATTTTTACCTCTTACAATCAAACCCAGTAAGTGTGTCCCGTCCTCGATCTAGATTGAGCTCACTTAGATACTAAATGGGTTACTGGTTGAAAAGGGTCCCCATAATTGACACAAGCTTTCCACCTATGCTTGGTCCCCACTAGGATTTCCCACTTAAGACCCTCTTATTCATGTCTTCTTACATGTTCAACTTGGTTAAGTGTTTAGATTATACCCCACTTGTCACCTATGTTACCTACTTATCAAATTTACATGTGTTATTGGTTAAGCTTGTCTTAACCCTTTCCAATTATCATATCAATATATACTTAATTGGTTAAGCTGGTCATAACTCTATCCACTTATATATTATTGGTTAAGTTAGATCTTAACCCTATCCACTTATATATTATTGGCTAAGTTGGTCTTAACCCTATCCACTTATCAGATCGATATGTATTATTGGTTAAGTTTGTCTTAACCCTATCCACTTATCAGATCAATATGCGTTATTGGTTAAGTTTGTCTTAATCCTATCCACTTATCAGATCAATATGTATTATTGGTTAAGTTTCTCTTAACCCTATCCACTTATCAGATTAAAATATTTTATTTGTTAAGCTGGTCTTAACCCAACCTACTTATCATGTTTTATGTATCATATATATATACACACACACACACACATCGTATGACATGTTTTACTTAATTTATGATTAAGTACATCTTAGCTCACAAATACACTGGTTAAGAGAATAAATCCCTAAGTATCAACCCCGAAGATCGAAATCAATATCAGATTGGTACTCAGAGAATTACTCAACTCAACCAAACTTCTGTTTGTCATACATATTCATCTTTGATGAGCATTAATTAATTATTAATGCACAGACCTCTCACATTAAGTCGATTGCTTGTGGCCGCTGGGTATGCCGGGCGGTTCCGGGCAGACTTCCACTACAAGCCAGACTTAACCTCGTGTCTAAGCATCTTTTAATTATGCCTATGACCTCTCACATTAGACTGCCGTTTGCGGTTGCTGGCTGTGCCGGGCGGGTCCGGGCAGTCTTATACTACAAACGAGTCTAAGCTCGTGTCTTAGGCATTTATTACGCATTTAATTTATGCCTTTGACCTCTCACATTAGACTACCTTTTGTGGTTGCTGGATTTGCCGGGCAGGTCCGGGCAGTCTTATACCACAAATGAGTCTAACCTCGTGTCTTAGGCATTTATTACTCATTTAATTTATTATTCAACCCCAATTTGAATTAATATCCCTATTTCAAATTGTCAATAACTTCTAAATTAATCTATGTCCATAACTGTCACCTAAATTATGTCCATAATTTCTATGAATATAAATTAGGCCAATTAATGTCTCAAAATTATTATATGTTTTTAAGCCGTTTTATGCCAATTTTCACAATATTAATATTCAATATTTTCCCATTGCCCCCACGTTGTTCGTACGTGTAATACATATAATACGTAGGCTAGCAAATAGCCTAACTCACAAAAACATCACAACTTGCATAGCACGTAAAAATAGATCTAACTTGAAAATAAAAATAGGCTAGCATGGATCAAAACTTGCATGATTATAATTTATATAATCATAAATTTGCGTAATCAATAACTTGCATCGGCAATAGGCATAATTTGCATAAACTACAAACTGGCATGGATCAAATTATATAAGATATGATTGGCACAAATCTATACACATAAAGGTGAACTTGCATATATGAACATGGTTTTCGCATAAACTTGCATATGATCTACATACAAACTTGTATTAAACTTGCATATGCAATTTAGACATGTAAATTAAGACTTACATATGATTCACATACAATCTAGCATATGATTCACATCAAACTTATATATAAACTTGCATATTTAATTTAGACATGTAAATTAAGATTTACATTTACACTTGCATATGAATTAGACATGTAAATGTCACAAAATGAATCAAATCTAGCATGTGTTTAGATATATGAACCAACATCATGAATTAAACATGTAAACTAATATCACACGTTTTACATATAAACTCGTGTGTATATACATACTTGATTCACATATAAACTTGTGTATAATTCGCATACAGACTTGCATATAAACTGATGTCATAAAATGAATCAAGTTAAACATATGTGATTGGACACATGAAATAGATCATAAGTTAACAAAACTGTCATATGTTCAAGAACAGACGATAACAAAATTAAGTAACGTCACATGATTCAACAAGCATGTTCTCATAATCCAAATTATAAATCATCATAATTAATTTATTAATTATTTTGTGAACGAAATTGTACTCACAAAGACGGATTAGAGAAGAGAATAATTCGTTCGTCGTTTGTATTAGAATCCTGACTTGCAATTCCTAAGCTTTAAGAAGAAGAACTATTCTAGCAGCAACATGGAGGAAGAGATAAATTTAGTTTAGGTTTAGAGCTTGAGTCTATGCGTGCTTTTATAGAAGTTTAAATCAATATAAGCCTTTAGATTATCATAGGAGCAATCACAACCGTCCAGACTAGATAGAGTTATCAAGAATTGCCACCTATGCCCTAGTGACTCAGCAACAGGTCAGGAAAGACTCAACAAGTCAGGATCGTCACATTTCAGATCTGCCCCGGGGGGTAGGTCGACCCCCTGGTCAACCTGTATAGGGGAGGTCGACACCCTGGTCAACCCCCTGGTCGACTTGGCCTGGGGTGGGAAAAATCTCTTCCAACCCGCTTCTTTGCTTTCCGTTTGAATTTTTGAATTTTAACTCTAAACTGTTTAAAATTATATAAATTTTTGAAACTTCTGAGGGCCATAACTTCCTCATACGATGTCCGATTTACGAAAACTTGGACTTTATTCCAAGCAGAATTTCGAGACGAACGCAATGGTGTAACCTATTTCCCTAAATTCTCACTTTAATAATTAAGTATTCTTTAATTTGTTAATTTTAATATTTAAAATTATGGGGTGTTACATTCTCCACTCCTTAAAGGATTTCGCCCCCGAAATCTCCAAGTTAAGGAGAATGTATATCCTACCATCCAATCATCCATCTGCTCAATCATCAAACACAGGCATCCATTGTCCTTAAAAGACCTCTAATGCCGTATGAACATATGCAAAAATTGTGTGTATATGTTCCTTATCGAATGCAAAATCAAGCGGTCTACTGATTCAGTTGACCTCCTTAATGCAAATCATGCTAGTGCTAGTGCCATGCGTCCACTATGCATGAGAAAGAATCTTAATGATACATATTACTTATACATGTGTGCACAGCCATTCATCAAAATGCAGCAGCCATATGATAACACAACCATTATACATCCATTAATTTTAAATATGCACACATATTTACATGCAATATGAAAGTGACTGAGCCGATCTAGTGCCTAATGTGTGTGTACATGCATCCACAAGCAACCACTTGCATCCATTTGCATCCACCAAACATAACATGTCTCGAACACATGTTTACAACCATAGAGTTTTCCTAACTAAAGATCGAAGATATAATCGCGAAGACATACTAAACGATAGGCCAAGTATAAACAAAGCGGTAGAAAAAAGGAGAAGCTAAAAACATACCCTCAAAAAGGAAAGGGTACAATGTACGCATCTTGTCTTCCGTTTCTCAAGTCGCGTCTCCTTGATCATCTCCCCATTGCACTTTAACCAACTTGAACTCTCTGTTTCGTAGCTTTAATACCTACGACCTAAGGATGCATGTAGGAGCTCATCTAATCATGGCATCTCACTCTACTTCCACTTCTCTAAGCATGCTCGGCTCCACTACTTCCGCGGTATCTTGTAACACTTCCGCAAATGCGATACGTGAAACATGTCATGAACATCACTAAGCTAGTTGCCTCTTCTCATGTCCCTCCAAAATCTAGGACACATAACCTCAAAAGATCTTCAAGGATTCTATTCACCCCGTTCTGTCCGTCCATCCATTTGTGGATGATAAGCGATGCTCGTACTCACTGCCTTTTGCATATCACCTTTTCCTCTTGCATCGAAAACTGCTTCAAGCCCTGTCCTGCAAGCATCGGTATATGTATTGTGAACGGTTTAATCCCATCTAGCAGAGTCAAAACTAGGGCTGATATCTTCGCAAAGTCCTTAACAAACTTCCTATAGTAGCCCGTCTACCCTAGAAAACTTCTTGCTTCCGTTGCTTTTCTAGGAACCTTCCAATCTTGGATTGCCACCACCTTTGCGGGATCCACAGCTATCCCCGCCTTAGAGACCACGTGTTTTAAGAACCTCACTTCTTTTCTCCAAAATTGGCATTTGGAGAACTTACCTTTGAGTTGATGCGCTCGTAGGGTCTCTAAGACTTCCCTAAGATGTAGGGCATGCTCTTCTTCGTTTCTAGAGAAATTCGAAGATATTATCCACAAAGACTACCACAAACTTGTTTAGAAACTCCCTGTACACCCTACTCAACAAGTCAACGAAATATGCCGGTGCTTTCGTCACACCAAAACGTATGACGAGCCACTCGAAGAAACCGTCAAGCTCTAAATGCAGTCTTATCTATGCTGTCTTCAGCCACTCTTAGCTGATCAAATCCTTTAGCCAAATCCAACTGCGAGAAAATCGAAGCACCAACCAACTGATCGAATAAATCGTCTATCTTCGGCAATGGATGTCTGTTCTTCTTTGTGAGCTTATTCAGCTCTCTATAGTCCATGCACAATCTATATGAGCCATTAGCCTTTGTAACAAAAACAACTGGAGCACCCCATTTCGAAATGCTTCTTCTTATGAGCCCTTTCTCAAGCAACTCTTTCACTTTCTCACTGAGTTCTCTTCTCTCCCTCAGAGCCATGTGACACACTGGTAATGCAACTGGCTTTGCATTATCTACTAGGTATATATGAAAGTCTATCTCGTGCCTCGGGGGTAAACCACGAACTTCATCGAAGACATCACCATATTCACGGACCACACGAACAGATTCCAAAACATCGTTGGACGCGTCAAGAGATTCCAGGTAGTTGAGCATCACCGGACCTTTAGGGTCACAAGAAATATCAAGGGTCTTTCCACAATGAGTCAACAATCTAACTACCGTTCTTTCAAAGTCTAGGATGGCACCGTATCTGGCTAGCCAATCCATGCCTAAAATCAAGCCGTAGCCCATGAAGCCAAGAATGAAGGCGTTGCATTCAAACCCAATGCTCAAGATAGACACTCTCAAATCCCGACAAATCATAGAAAGATGAGCCGAACCACCAATAGGATTTGAGACTACTATGTGATCCGTAACTAGACTAGTATTTAGGTGCAGTATTTTAACTAACGAAGCAGATATAAACGAGTGTGAA
Source organism: Allium sativum (assembly GCA_030737875.1). NCBI lineage: Eukaryota > Viridiplantae > Streptophyta > Magnoliopsida > Asparagales > Amaryllidaceae > Allium > Allium sativum. Next base: position 969,024,230 of record CM060915.1, on the reverse strand, counting down.
GAGCCAGAATTCAAACAAGGTTCGAACAGGATGATCAAAAAGAAAAATCAAACTTCCAACCAAGATATCTCTACCTCTATTAGGTATGCCAGCCGTGAGGGAATGCGTCTGCCCTCTAGAATATCATGTACTTTGTCCTTACCTTTGCCTTTTGCTTCTTTGGACGATCCTAATTGTCCTGTTTCTCCATAACGATAACAACTAGTCTTCATCTTCTTTCTAACGTTTTTATTTAAGTAGTCAGGTATTTCACAAGTGTGGTCCTTCCTTTTCTCTTGGCCCCTTGTTATCCTTACCGCCTTTCTTTGGATCTACTTTCTTATCGTGTGTCCTATCCATGTCTCTCCTGCACATTCTCCATTTGTGACCACCTACCAAAATGAGGCTTTATACTTCATTAACCAAGCAGCTAATTGAACCTTCCTCCCATCGTCTATCTTCAAGGTACCAACAAGTCATCCACTTCCTTCTAGCTCTGACAAACGTCCCAGTCACATGAAGCGATTTTCCGCCCACCGTACGGAAGTTCTTACATATCTTAGAAAAAACGTCTATACATAGAGGAAGAGATTCGAAAAGGAAAGAGGAAGAGATTTAAAACGGAGAATCAAAGGAAAGATATATGGCTCTTGGGGGTTTTCAAAATAAACTTTTCTCTTAAAAATACTCTCCTTAAGACATATTTTTGAAAGTACTTCTTTATAAAAATGCATTTGAAAAACAGTTTTTCAAAATCTCTTATCTGTTCTGTTAACCTTCAGCTCTAATACCAGGTGTAACACCCCACGTCCATTAATCTCACTCTCAAAGGGAATGCATTAACTTTCATGGAGTATTATTGGTGTACATAATAGAATATAACAAGACAGATACATATATTGGTACTTGAAAAATTAAAACAGCCTTTATTGCAGCGGAGAAATAGTTTGGTTACAACAACATCAAAAACCAAAAATAAAACCAAGTACACTTAATATCCATCTTGACAAATTATTTTCTGAGTACGTAAAGTAAAAATCATAACCCCAACATAAGTAGCCATAAAAGAGATAAGCTGAGCTTTACTTTCAGCAATCCACGCACTTCCAAAAGAGAGAGAAAGATCCAAATCAAGCTTCAGTAGCACTAGTCCCACCCTAAGCACCTGGGGGAAGGGGGGAAAGGAAGAAAAGAGGCGAAAACAAAGGGGGTCAGACATAAAGTCTGGCGAGTCCAATAACTTTAATAATTTAATTATTAAAGTAATTAGGATAAGGCATAAACTGGTAAAACATGGAATGACTTTGAAACAAATGGGCGTGACAAAGCAAACAAGAGGAATAAGATAACGTTAATTGCACCTCCAAACTATAGGAAAGTTGCTACATTGCACCAATACTAGTCACCCTAAAAGTCGATCCCGCCTACTGAACAAAATAATAATAATGGTAGTTTCGTGTACCCCTAGTTGTCTTCATAGGTGCCGCCTGCTCCTATCTCCACTAGTTGTACCCACTACCCTCCCCATTCTAATTACAACATTTATTCATAATATGGTAGTTGGACTCCTAGCTGTCTTCATAGGTGCCGCCTGCTCCTATCTCCGCAGTCGTACCCACTACCTTCCCCATTCGATCGGCTCCCTAACTCGTACCTACCCGTGCTGGTCCCACAGTGAGGTGTATCACTCCCCAAAGTGGAAATCCGATACCACTAAAGATGCACGGCGTATACCTACACGATGCAACAACGTCTTACCTACCAGCCCGGGCCCACGCACGCACATGACCCTGTTGGACTTGCATTGCCACCGCTAACCCGTTTTGACCTCTTACAATAAAACCCAATAAGCGTGTCCCATCCTCGATCTAGATCGAGCTCACTTAGATTGTAATGACCCGCATTGGCAGAGGTATTATAATTAATTTATTTAATTATATAAATAGTGATATAGTGAATTAAATGGTTGTGGAATTAAATAATGATGAATATTTAATTAAAATAATAAATTAAATAATATATTTAATTCTAAAATAATTTGAATTGGCTGAAATGGCGATATGTGTGAATTGGGCAATTCGAATTATATAATTCAGGTTAAAGTTGAATTATAGTAACGAATATATACAATCGTCGACAGTTGAACGTACACTTTATAATATAATTATAAACGAGCTCGAAATGGCGCTGCAGTTCGTAAATTGGTGATTCGAACTTCTACTGAATGTACAGGATTTGTTTTAAGCCGGATTTCTGTGAAACAAGAAACGTGTGGAGCTGGTGGAGTATATCTTCCTAGTGGAAGAGGAAAATCGGGATTTCGTCATGTAGACTTTGATTCACGTCCAAATCAAATTTCAAAAAAGTCACTGTGGAATTCCTTTATAATTTATAAAGGAATTATTTATATTTTAAAAAGGAATTTCAATATAAATCGAATATCGGGTTGACCCAGATTTGAAATATCAAGTTATAAATCCCAGTAGAGCTGTATGGTATTCCACTGCGAATATATATACGATAATATAAATTTATTTATATTTAATTTAATTTTTATTTAAATATATTTATATATTTAAATGGGTCATCCAGAGCTTTAAAAATAGCCACTTTTGCAAACGAAGTCGGAATTCGACAAAACTAATTTCGTTGGGACCTTAATGTCAAACTGTAGCTGCATGTCCAGTTTCGTGATTTTTAGATATCGTATGTGAGCACACGGATTTTTAGAAGGTAAATACAAGTGATCTAAAAATAAATAAATAAAATTGAATGGATGAGGTAGTTACAACAAGCCACTTTTCTCCTTATAAATACACATTCACCCTTAAAACCCTTATTTTTTCTGTAATTCCAAGCCGCCACTTATTCTTCAGAAACGCAAGTAAATTCCTCTTCAATAAATTCCAACAAATCAAAACAAAATCTATAAATCCTAAACCTAGTATATTTTAGATTAGAACGAGCTCCCCTTCGATTTCATACCCGTCTCGAAGTGTGCGATGGCAGTCTAGGAGGATCGAAATGCAACAGCGTTGCTTAGGGTTTAGTACTGGACTCGAGTGGGGCGGCGGAGTATTGGTAAGAAAGCGATCAGTTGGTGAAGTTTCAGAAGGGGTCGCTTAGGTTATGGAAAGGTTGCTGAAGCAGGCATCGGCTTCGAGGGCTACACAGGAGAAAGAAGAGATGACGCAAATGAAGAAGGAGGTCGCGCGATGTCCTGTTCTGGCGTGAATGCCTGTGAATCGCTATCCATCTGTATAAGTCAAGATTTTTCTTTGTCGAGGACCAAAGTAAACAATCGGAATTTATTTGGTGATTAAGGATTTAAAACGTGAGTTTTGGGTCATGATTTCCACTGTAGCGGTTATTTATGGAGTGAACGGACATTCTTTGGTTCGATGTTTTGGTACAGTGACGTTAAACTATCCAACGAGTTTCCATGTGTGAGTTAAACATTTGCACACAAGTAATGGGAGGTGAAAGAGAGTTTGGAGTTGTTGGTTTGTTTTACCTCTTGCATGATGAATACTTGGAGCGGATGTGTTAGGAGTGACCATAATGTTTGAGTTTGGTATAGAGTGGAAGAGGACGTGTGTTTTGGGCGTAAGTAGAAGGAGGAGAAATTAGGAGCAGGAGTTTAATTAAGGAATGGGTTTAATTCATGAATTGTTGGTGAAGGCAGGATGGAGTTGATGGATTCAAAATCTTGAAATGGCAATGTCTGTTTTGTTGCTGTTGGTCACGAATAGTGAGAGAGTTCGAGTGTCATGTTTTGAGTATGGGTGTATACTTGACGGTTGCTATGAAATCGGAGATGACATACGCAAGTGCTTCATTGGTGATGATGGGGTAAGGGTACTCGGGAAGATGGACGACACTGTTCATAGTGGATAGCATAGTGATAGAATGGGCCGACGATTGTATGAGGAATCCGACGAAAACTGGCACATGGGAATCGTATCAGAAATCACTACGAATACTGGTTTGGAATGATTCAGAGATCGTTGGAATCTATGGCGAAGGAAAACGCCTGAATTGAACTATCAACCGCAAATCGTTATTTAACGGTTAACGCGAAAAGTGAGTAAATCTCACTAACTCTGAACAGTTTATAATTTCATGTTGTATTTTTAGAACTGTTAAATATTGGCTGATTGACTGTGTGTTGACTGTTTGATTGAACTGCTAGTCAGTTAGTTGAATTTCTATATTGATTCTGTTTAACAGAATATATCATAAGGAACTGAAAGTGATGTTATCTATATTGTTTAAAATCTATGATGCAGGGAAACAGGTTGGAGGTGAAACGACCCGAACTCCCCGGTAAGGAAAGCCCGGATTGAATTGAGAACAAGCCACAAAAGAACGCAGACAGAAGAACATTTCATTGTATATTACAACAATTCATCAGAATACAAGAATATACAGAGTATAAATGAATATTACATTCGATAAATATTAGAGATTACAATACATAACATAGCAGCGGAAAATAATATAATACACAACTAGAAGTAATACGCAGATACAAAGCTTTCCGAGTATCGTTCCAGCTGTAAATCAGGATCCTGTGAATATAAATCTGCAAAACCAAAACTACTAGCTGCCCATGTCAAAATAAGGGAACCCAGAGTTTAGGTTAAAACAGTAAACACCAGGTCAGTCATGGGACTGGTGTGAGAACTAAAACAGTTATTAATCTTTATTTTAAAGTTAGGTAAATCAAGGGACCACGCCGTAAAACACGGAACGGGTTTCCTCCCAAGAATACTAGTGCATAAAACCAAAAATGCAATGCTAAATAAAGAACAATGAAGCTATTATAAGACCCAGGTCCCATCACACAATGCAACCCAAGCCGGAGGATAGGGTTTTTACCTTACAATAGCCAAAGAATGTTTGATACGCTGAAATTCATGTTTTAATTCTTAATCAGACTCCAACCGCAAATTAGTAAGAGAACGATTCCCTAAGTATTAACCCCGAAGGCCGAAACCAACATCAGACCAATACCCAGGAAACCACCCATCTTAGCTCGTTTCCAGTTAGTTTCTGATTTTATATACAATCATAAATATCAATCATAGGCGGCATGAGCGCCCCATCCCACTATGTCGCCATATATAGGATTACAATCAAAACCGCAAAGTCACGTGTTGGAAATTGGATTTCCATCTGCGAACCAAGGCAAGGGATCGTCCTTAACTGATTCGAGACAATCTAGCCCATGTCTCAGGAACAGCCGCAACTGCCACATGGAGCGACAGGGCCGGTCCACACAGAGTGGATTATAGTGCCTGAACAATACGTCTCTCCGCCCTATGGGGCGTAAATGAGCCAACGAATGACTCCATTGGCTTCACATAGTCATATATCCGAGGCGCCTCGCAAACCAACAACCACATAAGTCAAACTCGTCAGGGCTAGTAAAACCACTGACGCCACTTTTAGCTAGAAAGAAACGCATGCCCTCCCTGAGGTCCTCTCCCGTTTCTGGCTCACAACCGGGGTGTGAGGCTCGCGAATTCACGCTACACAAAGCTACGCCACAAAGGCCGTGCTTTGATCATCAACCACAAGACTTTGCTTTTCAACAGAAGCCTTGATCATTTGCCACTTAGGCATGCCACACAGGCAATTCACTCTACGCGTTTGATATCCATCAGTATATAACCCCTGAGCTCGAACGTCTCAGAGAAGGGCGTTAAGCAAGAGAATAAATTCTCCGCCACCAAACAGATATATATTTAATAGAAATCAATCACACAGAATAAAATCCAATGTCAGACACACGGTCCATTTACAAGTTCGTTCTAGGTCTGAACGAAACCGGGGGCACCTAGTACCCCGCATATCCATCGATCTGCAAGTACGTCTGGACGACCACTAACTGATTCTCCCCTCTTGGGTGTACGACCCAATCAATATCATCAGTAACCACCCAAACGACGTGAAGACCTCCGGTCTTCGACCATCGTCTTCATCTTCGACTTATCGTTGTATCAGTTATTCACAATGGGATAAACCCAGTCTTTCTGAATAACTCGCGTATATAATAAATACGTGTTACACAAACACAACATACGCCTCATTCCAGTTCATCAGTCACTAATCGTAAATTAATCAAGAGAATAATTCCCCTAATATTAACCCCGAAGGCCCAAACCAACATCAGATCAATATCCAGAAAACCATTCTGCTAAGCTAACCGACAGTTAGTTTATAAATTTCACATTCTTAGGGAAAGGTTCCCATAAATTTTATCAAAGATAAATTCTTTTAAATTTATTCTTTAATCTACTTTTGAATATCACTTCAAACTAGTCAGGATTAGCGAACCATACCGAAGTGATCATTTATTTCATTTCCCCACCCCAACCTATTTATCCCATGAAGTAAAACTGGTCATACTTCATATCTAACACCACAGTGTTATCGGTAAATTCAATTACCATTTCACGTTCAAATCTAATTAAAGATTTAACTACCGTCTGGCGTAAAACTGGTGATACTCCATTCTCGATCTTTTCAATCTAATTAAAGATTCATTAAAACTCCACTTAGTTTTAATCTTTGATTGGGTTAAAGAATCAGTGTCATTTAAAACACGGTTCACGATAAACCCGAAATCACATTCCATTTCAATCAGTCCCTAACCGTAAATTAGCAAGTGAGCAATTCCCTAAGTATTAACCCCGAAGGCCGAAACCAACATCAGATCAATACCCCATAAACCATTCAACTTAACGAATCTCCAGTTAGTTTCTGATTTTCTTAGCTCCTTTTTGGGTCTAAGAACAGTATTATTGAAGATACCGTTCACGACAACCCAATATCACATTACATTAATTATCGGGTTAAAGAACAAGTGTTGTTTAAAACACTATTCACGATAAACCCAAAAATCAATACCAATTCGATTCCAATTAAATATCATTTAACTGGTACACTTCATTAAATCTAAATAAAAAGATTTAATCTTTTTCTCAACTGGGTTTAAGAACAGTGTTAATGAAGACACCATTCACGACAAACCCAAATCACATTTGATATTAAATACAAGGCTCTGAATAGAAAATATATCGGCTTATATTCAATATCAAATTCTACGACCAACAAATATCTATTGGAAATAACGATATATATATATCTTTCAAATTTCCGTAACAACATCTGTATAATCACGAAATCCAACATCGAAATATTCCGAAGACAATTTCGATTCAAATCCATTCCAATGCAATTATTGGAAATTCTGGTTATTTTCAAAACCACTTCAAATTCAATTTATTTATTTAAAAATAAATAGAATTATAATTCTAGTTCAAAACTAGTTCATTTCGATAAAAATCTATTTTTATCTTTTCAAATATGGAGTTTTTCATCCCAATTCTTCACACATCATTTCTTATGATTTTACACAAATTATTGATATTTTTAATAATTTTATCAAGGCCCGTACGGTCGATTTCCATCAACGGCCATCGAACTGCACTTACAACGACCTTTTCCAAATTTGACTTGGACATAATTCCAAATCGAACCGTTAGATTTCAAATTTCTAATATTCGTTAGAAAGCTCTTTTCGATACGAACCCAACGGTTCCGGTTTTAGGAGAATCCAACGGTCGGATCTCCCGCAATATCCATTCGAAGGCAATGGTCGAAATTCGCGAACTGTCGCGGTGCGGCGCGTTCTATTCAGGCCATTATATTATATATATAATATATACTTCGTCGATTTCCTTTTAAAACGTGCTTTATAAATCGTTTTAAATTCATTTTCAAAACGGTTTCAACTTCATTTCAAATTCAAATCAAAATTAAAATTTTCCTCATAAATTCATTTTAAATTCATTTCAAATTGATTTTAATTCAAATCGATTTTTAATTCAAGTTCAGTTCGTTTTCAATTCGATTCAATTTCTATTCAATTTTGAATTTATTTCAAATCGATTTCTATTCAATTTCAATTCAATTCGAATTCATTTCAATTTGATTTCAATTCGAATTCAATTCTATTCAATTTTAATTCGAATTCAATTCTATTCAATTTTAATTCGAATTCAATTCTATTCAATTTCAATTCGAATTCAATTCTATTCAATTTCAATTCTATTCGAATTTCAAATCATTTCAGTTTATTTCGAATTTCAAATCAATTCAATTTAATTCGAATTTCAAATCCATTCAATTTATTTTGAATTTCAAATCAATTCAATTTAATTCGAATTTCAAATCAATTCAATTTAATTTGAATTTCAATTCACTTTAATATTCATTTCAATTTGAATAAAATCGATATAAATATCGTTCACATCAAAATGGCATCAACCTAATCAACACGGCTTCATATATTTCTATTTTCAAATATTCTATTTCAAATATTTCTTTTTCAAATATTTCTATTTCAAAACTGGAATGAGGCCCAATCAATTACCATATAATGTTAATTATACGGATTTTCTACAACACATGTATAATAACAACAATAAATAATCAACCATCATCCAGATTGCGTTCTACGCTGTATAAGCATCAAATATAAATATTTAACACTCATAACAGTCTGTCAATCAATCGATCGACATACCACTAATTATTGGGATTAGTGTATGTCATATATCATCCCAATACCCATGTGGGGTTTCAAACAATCAACCACAGATTTTATTTGTGCAGTTGGGTGATGTGTAAAATTTATCGTCCCAATCAATATCAGTCAAATGTGTGTATATAAACAAATCGTTTGATTTGTTTATATTAATTTATTTCATTTCATATACACATTAAAAATTCTATTTTTAACTATAAAATATTTTTAACTATATAAATATTTTATTTCATTTCACATCACACAATCAACTACACATCAAAATCAAACAAACAAGCATACAAGCCGTCCATGGTCTGTGGATGACGGGTGTCGGGTGCTACTAAACACCGTCTGCATCCTAGTATATATGTTAACTAGAAAATTAAATTAAAGGTGAGAAGTTCTCACAGATTGCTAAACCAAACGCCTCGACTCTTCATATGTAGGAAATCTTCATCGTGCTTGCCCCTCGTCACTTTCGTCGTCCGTATACACTACATATATAAAAACCACATTTTTATATTCTCTATTACATAAAAATTCTATTTTTACTTTACCACTTCAACTATATAAAAATCCGACCTTTTCTATTTGATTAACTATATAAAAATCCGACGTTTTCGATTTGATTTACTATATAAAAAACCGACCTTTTCTATTTGATTAACTATATAAAAATCCGACCTTTTCTATTTGATTAACTATATAAAAATCTGACCTTTACTATTTGATTAACTATATAAAAATCCGACCTTTTCTATTTGATTAACTATATAAAAATCCGACCTTTTCTATTTGATTAACTATATCAAAATCCGACCTTTTCTATTTGATTAACTATATAAAAATCCGACCTTTTCTATTTAAAAAAATATATCGCCTTTTACTCATTAAAAACATCGCCTTTTACTATATTAAAAATCTCTTCTTCGTCAATAAAAATCGAATCTTTATACGTTATAAAAAGCAAATCTTTTCACATGCTAGACAATGTATTTACTTCAAATAAAAACTGATTTTCTTCTATGTATTATATAAAATAAAACTAGTTTAAAAACTATGTTTTTAACCCAAAATAAAATCAGATTTTAAACATACAGTAAAAAGAAAAACTCACCTTTATTGGTGAAATTGAATCTTGCGTCGGAGGGGGGGTTCGCTGGCAGATTGCGGAGGAGGCGGTGGCCGTTCGCGGAGGAGGTGGTGGCCGTGGATCTGGGCGGCACGACAACCTCGGGTTGGTGTTTCATCGGAGAAAGGGGGCGGAGGAGCTTCGGATTGGGCGAGGCGCCTGGCCGTGGGTGGTGTTCTTCGACGTCGCCGGTTGCGGGTGGGGGTGCGCGCCTCAGTTGCTTCGTTTTTTTATTTGGTTTTTCTCGATCTGAGAAACTGACGTGGGAGGGAGTGTGGAGAGAGAGAGGGGCCAGGGGGTTATTTATAAATATATTATTTTATTTTTAATTTTAAAAACCAAAAAGTAACTTTTTATTCTGAACTCGAAATGAAACCCATCGATTGTCGTTCCTAGCTAATTACCCCCATTCCGAACACAATGGGATATGTTTCGTAGGCTGATTCGATCGTTTCGATCTGTTTTCGCCAAAATCAACATATAACTCTATATATTGAATTTGAACGCGCATTTCAATTTACTGGGGCCACATACTAACTCGAAAAATTCCAGAAAAATATTTTCTAACTTCGTATTGACGATACAGTCCTAACGAAACTAGTTTCGTCAAATTTTGAGACCGTTTGAAAAATGGCCATTTTCCAGTCGATTAAAAACAACTAAAACTGGTCAAACGCGTTTTCCTTTGCCATGCTCACATATTGATTCGAAAAATTACTAAATTTGAAACCTAGCGATAACTTGACATCGCGGATCCAATGAAAGTGGTTTCGTCGAAATCCGAGGCCGGTTGCAAAATGGCTATTTTTAAAAGCCGAAATTCCATAGTGACTATTCTGAAATTTCAACTGGACATATATTTTGATTCCCGCTATGAAATTTCAATTTTTGGGATTCGTTGGAAAGATATTCTCAATTATATTCCATTATTTTTGGTTTCACTAAAATCCGGTTTATTTTGAATCCTGTACATTCATTTGAATTTTGAAATCGAATTATCGAACTACCGCGCCATTTTCAATTCCTTTTATATATATAAATAAATATATATACTCTAACAACGATCTATATAAATATATACGTTCGAATTATATTCAAAATAAATTTTTCATCGTTATTATTTAAAATAATTCATTTTAAATATTCAAAATTCGCAAAAATTGCCAAAATAAAAATTTTAAATTAGCTCGGATTTCCGGGTTATTACAGGAGGAATCCAACTGGATTCCTCAACATTAATTTTACTGTGATTCATATATTGTGATATATGATGTGATATATAATCTGTTGTTGATTATGTGTGTTTGGACGATATTTATAGTTGTTATATGGTATGTTAAATACCATAAGAAATACTGAATGTGGGAAAGGGGATTTTCAAAGTGTATTTTGAAAATGAATTATTTATATAAAATCGATGGATTTTATATAGAAAAGGAAAAGGATTTTTATAAAAGAAAATAATTATAAAATCAAAGGATAAGTTATAATAAAGGAAATATTTATTTGTTAAATAAATAGGATAAGATAATGGATTTATTTATTTGTTAAATAAATAGAATAAGATAAGGAGATATTTATTTGTTAAATAAATAGAGTTAAAAGGAGTTATTCGAATATAATTAAAAGAGTTAATCAGTTAGAATTAATCAGTTAGAGTAAACCAGTTAGGTTAATCGAACAGAGTAAATCAAATAGAGTTAAGCAAAATTAGAAACTGACTAGAGATTAGTAAATTGAATGGTTTTCTAAGTGTCGATCTGATGTTGGTTTCGGCCTTCGGGGTTTATACTTAGAGAATTGTTCTCCTACTAGTTTACAGTCAGGGACTAATAGTTATGAAATGATAGTGATATGTAAATAAACAATGGAAATGTTTTCCAGTGTTAATAACGTATATTTTCTAAACATAGAAAATAAGGAAATATATATATAGATATATATATATATATGATTGATGATTGATTGATAGAATTTCCATTTGGAAATGATATCGTTGTTTGCACACGTATTTTCCTTCGATAGTTAAATCATAGACTATCGAAGTTTTGACCAATTTACGTTGTTAATATGGAGAGACCGGTTGGATTATTATCCAAAGAACCACTCTGTATTGGCATAAGCATTGTGAATCATATATGCCAAAGATAATTAAAGACGGAGTAAAGTGCAAGGGCTATTGTATAAGTCTTAGATAACAGTGCCTAAGATGGATGTACTGAATAGTGCCTTCGGTTCATCCTGTTACTGGATGACTTGTATGTACGGATGTATGACAGAGTATTTCCAGACGATCACGTATATTGATTTCTCCAACCGTACCAAGAGTGGAAGCGGAGAAGGAAACTTCTTTAGCTAACACATAATGTACTGTTGTAGACGTCAATTAGTGATTTCCGATGGATCTGACAATGTGGCATTCGAAGTGAATCTGATATGATGATGAAGCGTAACCTCAAGCCTCATCAACCGGTAAATGACAAAAATCGGGCAGGCAGCATGGCTAAGTCGGTCGCTCCGAAGTAGGGTGTTTAATCACCTGATCTAGAGTTTCAATTATTTCTAAAAATCTATTGTTGATGCTGTACCATTCGGGAAACGGTTGCTGATCCCAACCGTTGGTGATATACATTCGATACACTCAAGCGAAATGAGTGGTCGGTCATGTGTGGCCGAGTTGCAAGATGTTCTTGTTGAACCCAGTGTATTCCTTTCTAGAGGTAGACTAGCATAAGGTGGTTCCATACCTTATCATAGTTGGAAATCCATTACCCAATACGTGCTTGCGGTTTTGATTGTATAATATATATGTAGAACGTGAGATGAAAGCGTTTCTGCTAGATGATTATTATATTGTGGTTGATAGACATTATTATAATATCAAAAGGTTTTTGATATAAAGATAATTTGGATTCTCGTAAGGGAAAAACCCATTCCGTTATATGACGTAGTCTTATGAGATATCGTTTATTTGTTTAATCTGTTTTAAACTGTTTTACTCATACCAGTCCCATGACTGACCCGGAGTTTATTTGTTTGTTTCCCTAAACTCTTGGGTGCCTAAATTTGTACGGGCAGTCAAGTAGTCGGGATTTATAGATATACTGGAAGAGCTTGGAGCAGGAGGCTTCAGGATTATATAGCTATAGTTATTTCCGCTATGTTGTAAGTGTTGTACTTTGATAATGATGTATATTCAAGTATAGATGTATATTTCAAATTATGTTAAATATATTATATGTTATTCGTTCCGCTGTGAGATTCGTGTTACTCTGATGTTGTGTTCTTCTTCTTCTTCTATTCTAAGTTTCTATCTTATCTATCCTCACCCTCTAATTTCTTTCATTAATGACCGGTATTTTCGATCCTTGGATGTTCGATATGTGTTGTATATCGGATAACCAAGATCGTCAAAAACCCGGGTCATTACATAGATACTAAATGGGTTATTGGTTGAAATGGGTCCCCACACTTGACACAAGCTTTCCACCTATGCTTGGTCCCCATTAGGATTTCCCACTTAACCCCCTCTTATTCTTGTCTTCTTACATGTTCAACTTGGTTAAGTGTTTAGAATTATACCCCACATGTCACCCATGTTACCCACTTATCAAATCAACATGTGTTAATTGTTAAGCTTGTCTTAACCCTTTCCACTTATCATATCAATATATACTTTATTGGTTAACCTGGTCTTAACCCTATCCACTTATATGTTATTGGTTAAGTTGGATCTGAACCCTGTCCACTTATATATTATTGGCTAAGTTGGTCTTAACCTTATCCACTTATCAGATCAATATGTATTATTGATTAAGTTTGTCTTAATCCTATCCACTTATCAGATCAATATGTATTATTGGTTAAGTTTTCTTAACCCTATCCACTTATCAGATTAATATATATTATTGGTTAAGCTGGTCTTAACCCTACCTACTTATCATGTTTTATGTATCATATATATATATCTATATATATACATCGTATGACATGTTTTACTTAATTTATGATTAAGTACATCTTAGTTCACAACTGCATTGGCTAAGAGAATAACTCCCTAAGTTTCAACCTCGAAGACCGAAATTAACATCAAATTTGTAATTAGAGAATTACTCAACTCAACCAAACTTCCGTTTGTCATACGTATTCATCTTTGATCAGCATTAATTAATTATTAATGCACAGATCTCTCACATTAAGTTGATTGCTTGTGGCCGCTGGATATGCCAGGCGGTTCCGGGCAGACTTTAACCATAAGCCAGACTTAACCGCGTGTCTAAGCATCTTTTAATTATTCCTACGACTTCTCACATTAGACTGCCGTTTGTGGTTGCTGGATGTGCCGAGCGGGTCCGGGCAGTCTGTTGTATATAACAGTGTTGTATACACAATTATATGATTTTTTGTTTGATGATAACAACCAAATATATATAATTATAAATGTGTTTTTTCTATACTGTTTCATATATTTATCACAGACAGGAATATAATATTTATATTTAAATAAAATACGGCTGTACAGAAATTTAAATAATCAGACCGTATTTTATTTGAAAAGAATATTTTATTTCAATATTGAACAGTACAGATTTACAACTCCATTATTTGAACACTTCACTCATACAATTCATATACAGAATCATATTCACACTCATATATAGACACATTTGTTTTGACACTGTTACAGACACATTGACACTCTGTTCTTCAGTCTTCAGTCTTCACAGCTCACAGTCTGTCCAGTCTTCATACCTGTCATACACATGAAACACACACACAGTACACTGCAATAGAATTCAAACTGAATACATGCGAATATAATTTTTTTAATTTAAAAAAAAAATTTGTTTGCCTCAGTTTTCTGGTGTGTTTCTCATCATTTTTCATGACTTGATCTGATAAATCTGTGTCAAGACAGACAGTTTGTATATGTACAGGGACAGAATATTTTTTTTGAATGGCTGCATATACACACGTGTATATATATACACATGTGCATTGCCTTGCCAATTCAGTGTGCAACTGAGGAGTAGCCACGTGGACCATCTCGACTCAGTGCAACAACAACAACATCAAATAGTCGAGACAACAAAAGTCATGTATACATATGATCAAAATTAGCATGCAAACAGTTCAAACAAGTCAACGCATCAATGAAGCAATGGGTCAACAGCAATATGTAACTCAAGTATAGCCAAAGTGTGGTCGAGCTCATATAAGATAATACAAATGCACACAACATAATGATGACAAGGCAGCACTCAAACCAGCAAATGATCAAATGATTTCAACATGGTCAAAGCTACAACATAGTATAAGTATGGAAGCTAAACATTGTGGTGTTGATTCATGTCAGACGAAGCCATGCAAGAATGCACAAGCAAATGGTCCATGCAGATCAATTTTGAATCATGAAGCAGCATATTACAAGTGAAACTCAAAGCAAGCATGGCAGATCATTTCGCATTCAAGTGGTCGAGGCAACAGATCAAGAAATAGTGCAGCATATAGATGGTGTATGACACAGCAAAAATAAAGCATACATGACTGAAACATGGTGGACAAAGGAATGGTGAATAAGCATGGTGATACATATACATGTTCAACACAGCATCAACATGATGGGTCATAAACTATGGTGAAGGTCAAACACAAATACAAACATGCAGGCACCAGGTGAGTGGAGCAAGATTTGTTCACAAACAGGTCAAACATGAAAGTGCACAAGTTCAGAACTACGTTGATCATAACAGTATGAAGGATTCAGCTACAACAAGGTGGCAACAGCAAACATGGTGTGCACAAGATCATGTCAGCATGGTGTACATGTAAACGAGGCAGCCATGTTTGAGCATATACAAGTGAATATCAAGAAAATCAGATTTCACAAAACTGGTTTTGGCAAGATATCATATTTGTAGAACAACAGGCAAAATTCATAAGCACTCAATCAAGCAATACAAGAAAAACAACACGCAAGATCTCTTTCCAGAAATGTAGTTGCATACTTGTCAACTGTTTTTAATCAAGCAAATACAGTGATCCATTTTTTGGACAAGAAATCAGTGAACAACTTTTATGTTTTCAAATGTGGAAACCACAACAAAATCTCGACAAGTTATTCAATTCAGAAATCACAGTGTTTGGCAACATTTTTCCTTCAAAGCCGTATCAAGCAAAAGAGGAAAGAAACTGTCTGGAAATACACTGGCAAAAATTCAATCAAGAAATCATGTTTGGAAAGTTTTAATGTGACCACAATGTTTTTGACAAGTATATATCAATAAAATTTCCTTCAGGAAATCTGCATGACAGCGATTTATCAATCTCACAAGAAGTTTCCTGAAATGACAAACTAGTTCGAATTGTTTCTTGTTTTCTACAAGTTCTTTATCAATAAATTCAGAAATTCATGCCGAGCAAATAAGGGCCAGGAAATTATTTTCCAGAAAATTGATTCATTCCATTCAATGTCGAATTAATCAAATCAGGCAACAAATGATTTCAGAAAATCAATTTTGATCAAGAATTGCAAAAGGGGAAACCCCAAAATCAATCAAGACATTTATGGTGAAATCAGAGTTTTAGGGTTTCGATTCTACCCTATATTTATTCACACCATTTTTCATCATAGGCTGTATCGAATTACCACTCAACAATTAAAAGAGAAATCAAAAACTACAATCAACTCGAGAGCAAAAATTTCAAATCAGAGAAAACTTACAACTTTCCAATCGTTTTCGACCAAACATATTCCAAATCGAAGTAGCAGAAAGCAACAGAGAAGTCGAGCATCAGAGAACTTCATTTCATCAAGAGATCGATTCGATTTTGGGATTTATTGGAGAAACCCTAGCCAAATTTCCAGCCGCCATTATTTTTCCCAGAGCAAAAAGAAAAGAGATCGGGCTAATTGAATTATAATTGGGTCGGCCAAGTGAACTCAACTAAAAAGGGGATGACCCCTTATTTTTAACTCCTTTATTTACTAGGGTTTGAAGTTTTTGTGTTTAATTTGTTTTGTATTTGTTTGTTTGTTAAACAATTCTGAACAGTTTCTAGTGTCTGTAAAATACTAGGGGATTCAGTAAGGGTGGTGACTGACAGTCCACTAGAGTCTGTAAATCTAGGATTTTCTGATTACGAGGTTGTAAACAGGAAAATCTGATCGAGTGGATATCGATCAGTCTACGGTTTTGAGCGTAGGGTTAGAATAGGAGCAGGGTTTGCAAGTGTACAGGGTCTTGTATGCGGGATCTGTTCTATCACCTAGTAGAAACCTTAGAAATGCAGCAGTAGGCAGGGTTTTGCCGAAGCTGGGTATATCTGTGTGTGATTTATTTTATGCATTTCTGTTTCTGCTATATTCTGTGATCTGTTTATTATTTTAATATCTTGTTTGATTCTTAATTCAGTTAAAAACTGTGATAAACCCTATTCACCCCCCCCCCTCTAGGGTTAATCTAGATCCAACAAGTGGTATAAGAGCAGGTATTTTCTTAAACTCTAGAGTCATTGGTAATCCTAGTTGTCAACCGATAGAGAGTCAGTCCAGTTCATCTCCAACTATTTTCGAAGGAACAGATTTTTTAAACTGGAAATCCAAAATGGAATTTTATTTAAAATCTGTTAATATTAATTGTTGGGATGTTGTTATCAATGGGTTTGATAGTGAAGATATTACTTTCAATGCTCGTGCTATGAAAATTATATTTGATTATCTTAGCACTGAACAGTTTAATCTTATCTGTCATTGTCTGACTGCGCAGGAAATCTGGAGAACTCTCAACACGTTGTATAAAAAATCTGACAATAGCTCAAAACCCCAGAATGTCAACTCAGATTCAAAATTCTATTTAACAGGATTTACAAATGAAAATTCAGAAGGATCAGATGATGGAGAATCAACGGATGCTGAAGTTGAAATTTTCTCATACGAAGATTTGGTTTATATGTGTGTTGATTTAACTAAATCTGTTGATAAACTCAAATCTAAAAACAAATCTCTAAAATCTAGGAATTCTGAGTTGACCACAAAATTGATGATTTGGAATCACAGCTTGAATATTTTAAAAATTCTTCAAATTCAGATTGCAAAAATTGTTTCAAATTGAAAACCAATCTTGTTCATCTCAATAAAAATATTCAAAAGTTTGAAAAGGAAATTCTGATCATAAAAGAAAACAAGATTGAGTTATCAAGTTTGAATAACTTTTTACAAAAGGAATTTGAAATTTTTAAGACTGATATATATTCCAAATTTGAAATTGCTGAAAATGAAAATTTGGTGAAAAGTGGTTTGATTTTGAAAGAACTTGAAAATGAGATTGAAAAATCCAAGAATTTTGAGTCTGAATAACAAAAACGATTTGAACTTGAAATTTCCGAATCCCAAGCCAAAATTAAATTGCTTGAAAATGAGAATTTGGTTTTGAAACAGTCCAATGTTGAACAGAAGATCGCTATAAATAATTGCTCAAATTTACTAAAAGAAAATAGCAATCTAAAATCCAAAATTCAACAATTAGAATCAACTTTGGATAAATTTTCTAGTGGGGAAAAATCGTTGAATATGCTGTTACAAAACCAAGTTTCTATTGGAAATAAATCTGGTCTTGGCTTTGGGAAAAATGATGTTTTTGGAAAACAATATTCAAATGATTTGAAAAATCCCTCAAACTGCTTTGGAAAGAACTGCTCAGAAAATTTGAACACTGAGAATTTCAAAGGTCTTTTGAGTCAAAATTGTGATGAGAAATCGTTTTATAATAAACCATTTAAACATTCTTGGATCTCAAAAAATAAAACGGACTTCGTCAAGTTCAAACAGATTTGGGTTCCTAAGGGTACAAAGGTTAATTCTGATGGTTTGTTATACAAACAGGTTTGGGTACCAAAAGTGGTAAACATATTTCAGAGTGGTTTTACAAATTTTGTTAGACCACTTAATTCACTCAACTGTTAGGTACCAGTGAAGGTTGAGGAACTGCTATGCTGAAAAGAGATTGATTTCAAGTTGTTCTATACTTCTGTATTCTTTACAGTTCCTTGGCCAAGATTTGTTGAGTTGGAGATTCTGTTTTACATGGATTTCGGGTATAATCTCTGAACTCATCTTTGTAATTATTTTTTTCTTTGTTTATTTCTCCTTCTATCCCTTATGTTTATTTTTTATTTGTTTTCTTTTGTTTTGATTTGTCACTGTCATACCTTTGTAACTTCTTAGGCTTCTTTAACTTCATATTGCAGAATTCATATTCTTTCTGGAAATTTGCTTCATTTCTATAAAACTCTGATGTGTTTAATCTTTTCCAGATCTTGAATTTATTTATGTAAATATCTGCAATTGATTTGAAGTTTATTTTTCTGATTTCTGAATTCATAACAGTGTTGATGTATTCTTGTCATATCTTGAACACTGTTAATTAGAATTCTAAATTTTTGAAGATCTGAATAATTATTGAAATTTCACACACTTATGCTGTTTTTGAGTTTCTTCCAATTCATTTTGGAAACACTTAAAATATTATACTCATTATAGTACACTGCTTCTTATCATCTGTGATAATTTCAGAAACTTTCAGATTGGCTTGGATATATTGATTTGTCTTAAATCTTAGTAATACATCTTGAAAACCATCATTACTCATGATCATTATGGGTAGAATTTGTTTGTTTGAAATCATATGAAATTATTGATATTTTGAATAATCACACACCTCCTAAATTTGAAATTATCAGCCTTGTGTGAGTGATTCATTATATTCTAAAACTTGACATCGATTCAAGTGATTTCAAATAAATTATTCTATTTTTTCTGGATCATGAATACCTTTCAAAATTGATATAGATGATCTGAGATTTCTTTTAGGCTTGTCTAATTTTTTTGTGAAAAATTGATTTGAAAATCAAGTCTTAAAAACCACTGTTATTTCATGATAATTTAATTTGAATATATGTTTGTTTAAAATCATTTGAAATTATTGATTTATTGAATCTCACACATATCTTGAAGCTGAAATTAATAATCTGGTGTCATCGATTCGTTGAATCCTGAAATCTGCATATTCCTCAAATGATTTCAAAGAAACGGTACTTTTTAATCATTGGTTCATGAATCATCTTGTGTGACCAACATCTTGTCAAGTCTAATTTGAAACTGTTTCTGTTATGCTGCGCTAATACTGTTTTTCAAAGAACTGCCTGTTTTAACTTGTCTGTTGCTTGGCTAATTTGTTATACTGTCTGCTTGGTCTTTAAATTTCTGCAGACTGTGATATCTTGGTTTGTCCCTGGTATCTTTGTGATTAAAAATTATTAATAGAGACACCAAGTGGTATCAAAAGTGCCTTATATTTGTTTCACCCATCTGATATTGTTTTTGAAAATATTCTGTAATTGCTTGTTTATGATCTGTTTGCTGCTCTGATACTGTTTCTTCAAATAATTGCTTGTTCTTGTCTGCAGCTCTGATAAATGTGCCAAATTTGTTAGTTTTGTCTACTTGGGCTTTGTGTTTGAAATTTCTTTAATCTGAGATATCTAGGGTGTGAATAAATTCCTCGATAAGGGAGACTACAATTGGTATCAGCTTTTTCATCCATTTGTCTTGAATTTTCACTTTGTATAGACAACATACACATTTTTTTTCCTTGTATAAATTCCTCTTGTAATTGATTTTCAATTTTAAAATTATTTATTGATTATTTATTCTGTAATTGAAATCAATATCCAAATTGAACTGTATTTATAATTCATCAAAATTATTAATAGATTTTGAAATTGTGATGAATTGTGACTGCAATATATTTCACAACAAGAGGAGATTCTATTTAGATTTTCATGATGGTTGAATATTTATTATAATATCTTTGAACTGACAATTATTTCACGACCATCTCCTTTATCTATCACCGGTCTGCAATCCATCATGATTTTATATTAATGTGGAGAGTTTTTTTTTAAAATCATCTTGTTTTAAAACAGTGAAAATTATTTGTGATAGAAATGGGACTATATTAGTATTCAGAATTAGTGATAATTGAAAATTATCAATAATCCCAGTACAGTCGAGCTTATCTCATAATATAATTAATTTAAAAATTTATTTCACAGACCATTCCTGTACCTACCGCATTTCTATCATCCATTTTTGGTTTTATATACTGAGGAGTTTTTTCTTATAAAGCTCAAATGATAAATATATATAATAAATATATATGTGTGTCTCTAACCTCATTTAAAAATCCAAGCTCTGGTTATGCATGGCTATGAGACAACTTATAATTTAAGATGCGACTGACCTCATTTAAAAATCCAAGCTCTGGTTATGCGTGGTCAGTGTGCTCTTAAATAGATTAAAAAAAAGGAATAAATTGGCTAAATAAATTTTTATATGAAATTCTCCTTGGTATTTATAAAAACCATCCTATCAATCCATCTTTCTAATCTGTGAAATGTGTTAAAATTTTATGAGGTATTATGATTTGTTGATTGATAGATATTGGGATTTGAGATTATTCGATTTTGTCACTTAAATTGAATTTATAATTATAGCCCGAATCCGTCACTGTTTTTGTGCTTTATTTTGATAAAAATCCTTTGAAAATAATTGGAAATGAATTGTTTTTTAAAACTCTCTCCATTTTTATAAAATTCATCGTAAATCTGTCATTCTCTACAATGTGAAATATGCCACCAATTCTTAGTTTATTATGATTTTTGTTTGACTGATTGAGATTTATGATGACTGTTCTTCCTCTTAAGCTGAAATTATATTATTTAATTATTATTTTTTCATCTATATTTTGAATTCTGAATCCTTTTGATGATAACAAAAGGGGGAGAATGGGTTGAGATTTTGATTTATGAGTGAATATTTTATAAATACTTTTAATTTTGAAAATTCATTATTATTCATTTCATTTCACTCATGCACAGTTATAGGGGGAGTTTTCAAATAGGGGGGAGTTCAGTGCTTCACTGTCAAACACATTTAGTGTATTCAAAATCTTTTATTTGTTTGTTATCATCAAAAGGGGGAGATTGTTGTATATAACAGTGTTGTATACACAATTATATGATTTTTTGTTTGATGATAACAACCAAATATATATAATTATAAATGTGTTTGTTCTATACTGTTTCATATAATTATCACAGACAGGAATATAATATTTATATTTAAATAAAATATGGCTGTACAGAAATTTAAATAATCACACCGTATTTTATTTGAAAAGAATATTTTATTTCAATATTGAACAGTACAGACTTACAAACCCAATATTTGAACACTTCACTGATACAATTCATATACAGACTCGTATTCACACTCATATATAGACACATTTGTTTTGACACTGTTACAGACACATTGACACTCTGTTCTTCAGTCTTCTGTCTTCACAGCTCATAGTCTGTCCAGTCTTCATACCTGTCATATACATGAAACACACACAGTACACTGCAATAGAATTCAAACTGAATACATGCGAATATAATTTTTTTAATTTAAAAAAAAAAAGATAAAAAAATAATATTTATTTGCCTCGGTTTTCTGGTGTGTTTCTCATCATTTTTCATGACTTGATCTGATAAATCTGTGTCTAGACAGACAGTTTGTATATGTACAAGGACAGAATATTTTTTATGAATGGCTGCATATACACACGTGTATATATAAACACGTGTGCACTGCCTTGCCAATTCAGTGTGCAACTGAGGAGTAGCCACGTGGACCATCTCGACTCAGTGCAACAACAACAACATCAAATAGTCGAGACAACAAAAGTCATGTATACATATGATCACAAATTAGCATGCAAATAGTTCAAACAAGTCAACGCATCAATGAAGCAATGGGTCAACAGCAACATGTAACTCAAGTATAGCCAAAGTGTGGTCGAGCTCATATAAGAAAATACAAATGCACACAACATAATTATGACAAGGCAGCACTCAAACCAGCAAATGATCAAATGATTTCAACATGGTCAAAGCTATAACGTAGTACAAGTATGGAAGCTAAACATTGTGGTGTTGATTCATGTCAGACGAAGCCATGCAAGAATGCACAAGCAAATGGTCCATGCAGATTAATTTTGAATCATGAAGCAGCATAATACAAGTGAAACTCAAAGCAAGCATGGCAGATCATTTCGCATTCAAGTGGTCGAGGCAACAGGTCAAGAAATAGTGCAGCATATAGATGGTGTATGATACAGCAAAAATAAAGCATACATGACTGAAACATGGTGCACAAAGGAATGGTGAATAAGCATGGTGATACATATACATGTTCAACACAGCATCAACATGATGGGTCATAAACAATGGTGAAGGTCAAACACAAATACAAACATGCAGGCACCAGGTGAGTGGAGCAAGATTTGTTCACAAACAGTTCAAACATGAAAGTGCACAAGTTTAGAACTACATTGATCATAACAGTATGAAGGATTCAGCTACAACAAGGTTGCAACAGCAAACATGGTGTGCACAAGATCATGTCATCATAGTGTACATGTAAACTAGGCAGCCATGTTTGAGCATAGACAAGTGAATATCAAGAAAATCAGATTTCACAAAACTGTTTTTGGCAAGATATCATATTTGTAGAACAACAGGCAAAATTCATAAGCACTCAATCAAGCAATACAAGAAAAACAACATGCAAGATCTCTTTCCAGAAATGTAGTTGCATACTTGACAACTGTTTTTAATCAAGCAAATACAGTGATCCATTTTTTGGACAAGAAATCAGTGAACAACTTTTATGTTTTCAAATGAGGAAACCACAACAAAATCTCGACAAGTCATTCAATTCAGAAATCATAGTGTTTGGCAACATTTTTCCTTCAAAGTCGTATCAAGCAAAAGAGGAAAGAAACTGTCTGGAAATACACTGGCAAAAATTCAATCAAGAAATCATGTATGGCAAGTTTTAATGTGACCACAATGTTTTTGACAAGTATATATCAATAAACTTTCTTTCAGGAAATCTGCATGACAGCGATTTATCAATCTCACAAGAAGTTTCCTGAAATGACAAACTAGTTCGAATTGTTTCTTGTTTTCTACAAGTTCTTTATCAATAAATTCAGAAATTCATGCCGAGCAAATAAGGGCCAGGAAATTATTTTCCAGAAAATTGCTTCATTCCATTCAATGTCGAATTAGTCAAATCAGGCAACAAATGATTTCAGAAAATCAATTTTGATCGAGAATTGCAAAAGGGGAAACCGCAAAATCAGTCAAGACATTTATGGTGAAATCAGAGTTTTAGGTTTTCGATTCTACCCTATATTTATTCACACCATTTTTCATCATAGGCTGTATCGAATTAACACTCAACAATTAAAAGAGAAATCAAAAACTACAATCAACTCGAGAGCAAAAATTTCAAATCAGAGAATACTTACAATTTTCCAATCGTTTTCGACCGAACAAATTCCAAATCGAAGTAGCAGAAAGCAACAGAGAAGTCGAGCATCAGAGAACTTCATTTCATTAAGAGATCGATTCGATTTGGGGATTTATTGGAGAAACCCTAGCCAAATTTCCAGCCGCCATTATTTTTCCCCTTGCAAAAAGAAAAGAGATCGGGCTAATTGAATTATAATTGGGCCGGCCAAGTGAACTCAACTAAAAAGGGGATGACCCCTTATTTTTAACTCCTTTATTTACTAAGGTTTGAAGTTTTTGTGTTTAATTTGTTTTGTATTTGTTTGTTTGTTAAACAATTCTGAACAGTTTCTAGTGTCTGTAAAATACTAGGGGATTCAGTAAGGGTGGTGACTGACAGTCCACTAGAGTCTGTAAATCTAGGATTTTCTGATTACGGGGTTGTAAACAGGGAAATCTGATCGAGTGGATATCGATCAGTCTACGGTTTTGAGCGTAGGGTTAGAATAGGAGCAGGGTTTGCAAGTGTACAGGGTCTTGTATGCGGGATCTGTTCTATCACCTAGTAGAAACCTTAGAAATGCAGCAGTAGGCAGGGTTTTGCCGAAGCTGGGTATATCTGTGTGTGATTTATTTTCTGCATTTCTGTTTCTGCTATATTCTGTGATCTGTTTATTATTTTAATATCTTGTTTGATTTTTAATTAAGTTAAAAACTGTGATAAACCCTATTCACCCCCCTCTAGGGTTAATCTAGATCCAACACAGTCTAATACAACAAACGAGTCTAAGCTCGTGTCTTAGGCATTTATTACGCATTTAATTTATGCCTTTGACCTCTCACATTAGACTACCGTTTGTGGTTGCTGGATTTTCCGGGCGGGTCCGAGTAGTCTTATACCACAAATGAGTCTAACCTCGTGTCTTAGGCATTTATTACTCATTTAATTTATTATTCAACCCCAATTTGAATTAATATCCCTATTTCAAATTGTCAATAACTTCCAAATTAATCTATGTCCATAATTGTCACCTAAATTATGTCCATAATTTCTATGCATATAAATTAGGCCAAGTAATGTCTCAAATTTATTATATGTTTTTAAGCCGTTTTATGCCAATTTTCACAATATTAATATTTAATATTTTCCTATTGCTCCCACGTTGTTCGTACGTGTAATACATATAATACGTAGGCTAGCAAATAGCCTAACTCACAAAAACATCACAACTTGCATAACACGTAAAAATAGATCTAACTTGCAAAAAAAATAGGGTACATGGATCAAAACTTGCATGATTATAATTTATATAATCATAAATTTCCATAATCAATAACTTGCATAGGCAATAGGCATAATTTGCATAGACTAAAACTGGCATGGATCAAATTATATAAGATATGATTTGCATAGATCTATACACATAAAGGTGAACTTACATATATGAACATGGTT
This sequence comes from Allium sativum, assembly GCA_030737875.1. NCBI lineage: Eukaryota > Viridiplantae > Streptophyta > Magnoliopsida > Asparagales > Amaryllidaceae > Allium > Allium sativum. Next base: position 968,998,658 of record CM060915.1, on the reverse strand, counting down.
TTCGCATAAACTTGCATATGATCTACATACAAACTTGTATTAAACTTCCATATGCAATTTAGACATGTAAATTAAGACTTACATATGATTTGCATACAATCTTACTTATAAACCAGCATATGATTCACATCAAACTTATATATAAACTTGCATATATAATTTTGACATGTAAATTAAGATTTACATTTACACTTGCATATGATTTAGACATGTAAATGTCACAAAATGAATCAAATCTAGCATATGTGTTTAGACATATGAACCAACATCATGAATTAAACATGTAAACTAATATCACACGTTTTACGTATAAACTCGCATGTATATATATATATACTTGATTCACATATAAACTTGTGTATAATTCGCATACAGACTTGCATATAAACTGATGTCATAAAATGAATCAAGTTAAACATATGTGATTGGACACATTAAATAGATCTACTAACATGAGTTAACAAAACTGTCATATGTTCACAAACGGATGATAACAAAATTAAGTAACGTCACATGATTCAACAGACATGTTCTCATAATCCGAATTGTAAATCATCATAATTAATTTATTAATTATTTTGTGAAAGAAATTGTACCCACAAAGATGGATTAGAGAAGAGAATAATTCGTTCATCGTTTGTATTAGAATCCTGACTTGCAATTCCGAAGCTTTAAGAAGAAGAACTATTCTAGCAGTAGCATGGAGGCCAAGAGATAAATTTAGTTTAGGTTTAGAGCTTCAGTCTATGCGTGCTTTTATAGAAGTTTTAATCAATATAAGCCATTAGATTACCATAGGAGTGATCACAACCGTCCAGACTAGACAGAGTTATCCAGAATTGCCACCTATGCCCTAGTGACTTAGCAATAGGTCAGGAAAGACTCAACAAGTCAGGATCGTCACATTTCAGATCTTCCCCGGGGGTAGGTCGATCCCCATGTCGACCTGTATAGGGGAGGTCGACACCCTGGTCGACCCCCTAGTCGACCAGGGCTGGGGCGGGAAAAATCCCGCCCAGCCCGCTTCTTTGCTTTCCGTTTTAATTTTTGAATTTTAACTCTGAACTGTTTAAATTTATATAAATTAATGAAAATTATGTGGGCCACAACTTCTAATACGAAGTCCGATTTACGAAAACTTGGACTCTATTCTAAGAAGAATTTCGAGACGAAGCAATGGCATAACCCGTTTCTGTAAATTTTCACTTTAACAATTAAGTATTCTTAAATTTGTTAATTTATTATTTAAAATTATGGGGTGTTACAGTCCGCTTGGTGTCTCTATTAGTGTTGGTGAAGTATATGAGCCTAGAGAGGGTTCGACTCAAGGTGGAGACGAAAGGAGTCCAGGTAACGGTATTGCCGGGTTGGTCGCCACATTATAAGACCACATGAGAGATATGGTGATTGGAACTACCTAAGCTTTTGTCATAGGTTGGACTATGTGCTTTACGTAGTCCAAAATGAACAGATGGACCTTGATGAAATCATGAAGTCGAGTGGTAGCTCGAAATGGATTTGTGCCATGGAGGAAAAGATGCACTCATTAATGAAAAAACAGACTTGGAATTCAGTTCCACTTCCTAAAGGAAATCGGGCAACTGGGTGCAAATGGATATATAAGGTGAAGGATGATGGATGGTAAAAAGCTAGGCTAGTGGCTAAGGGTTCTGCACAAAGGAAGGGAAATGAGTTTAATGAGATACTCACACCAGTTGTGCATAACTACTTCTATCCGGATATTACTTGCCATTGTTGCTATTCAGGACATAGAGTTCGAGCAACTTGATGTGAAAACCGCCTTCTTGCATGTTGACTTGGAAGAAGACATTTACATGGAGCAACCCCAAGGTTTTTAGGTAAATGATAAGTCAAATTTTGTGTGCAAGTTAAAGAAATTACTATACAGGTTTAAGCAATCACCTGGGTAATGGTACAAGAGGTTTGATCATTACATGCTTGAAAGTGGCTTCCAACGAAGCATCAAAGATGCTTGTATATATTTCAAGAATTTGGGAAATGATTGTTGGGTATATTTTCTCTTATACGTGGACGATATGCTTATAACTTCAAAGGACAAGACTGAAATCAATAAGTAAAATTGAGATTGAAAGCAGAGTTCGAAATGAAAGACCTTGGTGAAGCTAAGAAGATTTTAGGCATGGAAATTGAAGGGGATCAAAAGCATTTGAGCAAAGGCTAACTCAAAATGAGTACATAAAGAAAGTGCTTTGCTGATTTTGCATAAAGAATGCAAAGGCATCTATTACACCTTTACCATTACATTTAAAGCTTTCGAGTCAAGGATCACCTATCGAAGAAAAGTCAAGGCTTATATTGCAATGGTGCCATATGCAAATGCAGTTGGTAGTTCAATGTATGCAATGGTATGTACAATGCTCGGTATTGCAAATGTCATCTGGGTGGTTAGCCGTTTCATGGCTAATCCGGGGAATCGCATTGGGAAGCGATGAAGCTTATTTTGAGATACATGAAAGGCACAACATCTCATGGACTTGTTTATGGGGGTAGTAAGAAAACGAGTTGCAATTTTATTGGTTATCATGATTTAGACTACGCTGGTGATAGGGATCGGAGAAATTCAACTTCCATATATGTTTTTCACACTTGGTGGTACAACCATAAGTTGGAGAGCAAGATTGCAAACCGTCGTTTCTTTATCCACTAGCATGGCGGAGTTGATAGCTGCGATGGAGGCAGCAAAGGAGGCACTCTATTTGAAGTGACTATTGTGTGACTTGGAGTATGAACACGATAGAATCAATATCTATTGTGATAGCCAAAGTGCAATCCATGTGGTGGAGAATATGTCATTTAGCTCATGAACTAAGCATATAGAGGTGAGGGAGTCGTTTTGGGTAGCCATGGATGAAGATAAGCAAGTATATTTCGAATAATACACATAAATGACAATGCAGCGGATATGTTCACGTAGGCGTTGTCGGTTGGGAATTTCGAGCATTTCTTGAACATGAATCTCTTGGAGAAGTGCTAGGTGCCACTAGATGGCACATGTGAGAGAGGAGTTCTAGTTTACAATTATAAGCACTTTAGTCTTTGGTTGAGACGATTTTAGAATTGGGTGCTTTCAACACTTTATTAGCAGGTGAGGGCTTTACCTAAACTCGTTGATAGAGTGAAGTGGGGGTGGCTTTGCCAGAACTTATTAGGAAAGCATTCAAGCTTGGTGAAGGTAGAAATGGGGTTGGAGCTATTGGTTACGAGTGATGGTATGGGTACCATAAGTTTATGGAGTTGGAGATAGGTGATTTTGCATCAAAGTGGTGTGTTAAATTTGATGATTCTAAATCACATTAAACAGAAGGATTTTTTAAAGGGGAGAAAGAGAAAATAAAGCTTTCCATAATTAATGAGATTTGATTATATATTTATTTCCCTCTTTCAATGGCATATTTAGTAAGATCTTTTGCCATATATATAAAAACTTTGATGTCAAGTTTACTTGGCTTAGGGTAAAGTAAATTTGAGTATGAAGTATTTGATCTTATAAAAGGAGCCTAGAAGAGAGAGTGAAAGGCAACCAATTATCTCTCTATCAAGTTTTAGGATCTCTTGTACACTTCTTTTGGTATTAATAAAAGGCTGTCTCTCTCAAGTAGACGTACACTAATAAATTGTTACTGGAAACACTATAAATCTTGGTGTGATTCATTTATCAAACTTTGTTCTATTATTATTGCTTTTTTTGGTGCTATGTTCGATTTGTGTATGCTTGAGATTGGTTTTGACAATAGATCTGAATGTTTGTACACTATCTATCACGATTTAACTTGTTTCCACATTGCATAGGATATATGTTGAGTGGTCTTGATCAAGGTATTTTCCCAATAATATATATATATATATATATATATGTATATTAAAATATGTATGTATATTTTATACCTGTTAGATGATGAACTATATATTCACTAAGTTTAATTAAATAATTTGAATTTAAGAGTTCATATGTAGTTTAAACATATGGAAAATTTATAATATCATGAAATAATTGATGGGGTTGAGAAAATAATTGTGGAAATGTAAAAAAATTGATATTAGAGCTAGTTTTTTTTCTTCAGTGTATGATAAATTTATTGGGATAAATAAATAACGTATATTTATTTTTATTGTTGCTTACGTGTACTATTTATATGATGTGACTTGTTTAACTTCGTAGTTCAATAAAAAATAAGTTATATTTCCTTTGTTAATGTTAACATGGTATACATTTAAAATGTCATATTTAGCATAAATTTGATGAATAAAAAACTTTTGTTTAATTGAATATTTTTGCTAAATTCAATGTCATATAATTAGTTTAAATATCTTGACTTAAATGTACAATGTTAAGTAATGGTATAGGGTGTTTCATAAATAACTATATAAAAAATAATATATGGAACACTTGCATTGATATTGCAATGCAATACAAAGTGAATATGTTGACATAAATAAACCGAACTTTGATTTTGTAATTATTATTTATGCATATAATTTATGTTATATGATTGACATATTTTTATATTTAAATAAATTGTTTTTTCTCATTTTTGTTAATATAAGTATGGTTAATGTTGATATGATTTGTTAGGTGGATCAATAAATAATAGTTTGTGCCTTGCCAAAGTAAATAAATAGTAGTTTGCTAAAATTATTTTTGTATTATGTCAAAAATAATTAAGATATGCTTTGTAAATGATTGTATAAATTTTAATTTTTTTGTATTTAAAGTAAAAAACATAATATTGTCATTCTTTGGTATATATAAAAAATATTGGTTAATTAAATTTACTTAAATAATTAAAATTTTGGGTTAAGTAGTTAATTTAAATATACAGAATTAAATGTAAAATAATATGAGCTAACCACTTAATTATATGTGAATAATTGTAAAAACTTTAGGATATCCACACCAAAATGTAAAATAAGCTGTGACTCGCTTTCCTACTATAATGGTATGCCTTGTTTTACTCTCTTGTATTTATCAAGTATGTTGTAGGTAAGCAGCTCAATGTGTCTAGCTTGGTGAGTTTTTGTAGAGGGTACTTGGTTTCACTGGTATCGTAGTGTTAGTCTGTGTTGGTGTTGTATGTTGAGGATGAAAGTCTAAGTGCTCAGGATATCATATGGAAGGTGCTTCATTTGGTTGGCTATGGTGCACTGTTTAGGTTATTTGTTTGTTGTGAAGTGTGTGTCTGTGTGGCTTTTTGGATTTTTGGAGATTGTGATGAACTCCTGTTGTAGGGTGTTTTCCTGGTGTTGGATTTTTCTTGTGGTAGTATTTGTCGAGGGTAGTGTTTCGCTGAGGGTTTGTCACGGATGAAACATTTTTTGGGTGGTTGTGGCAAGTTGCTGTGCAAGTTTGCTATTCTCGAGGTGCCTAAATTTTGTATTTCACCTTCCTCTTACCTTGCATGTTTTTTTATGGTTGCCTTAGTGGAATTGGTCCACTTAGTGATTCTTGTCTATGGTGATGATATTCTTCATATCTTTATGTTGATGGCCGACTTACTAGCTTGAGTGTTTGATTTCTATTGATGTGAAGCTTTGGAAAGATGACTGTTTTTCAGTATCTTATTGCCTATGTAAGTAGGTACATGATTTTGAAGGTGCTATTGTCTTGATGTTGTGGCTTATTTTGTGTGACTCCATGTAAGTGTACTTGTTGTTGAGTAGTAGGGTGCCTGTACCTTTGTTACTTTATAGCGTGTAATTTATAATGCCTCCCAGTGTGATGTGCATTATGATAAATTTTATAATCTAGATAATTAGGTCTAGCTCCGGCTCTATAAGCTTCTATAGCTGAAATGGTCGGTCCACATTAAAAATCATATGTGGTGGATGGCCTACCTTAAAATCCGTAATAGTAGGTTAGTAATCTACCAATTTCGTGTCAAATTGTGATTATTATTTGTTATAATAATAAGTGTTTGCGGTCACTATAAAATGGTTGGCTTTGCCAAAAAAATGTGCCGAGTATGTTGCTACGATTTTTGTTTGACAACAATAAACATATATGTATATATATATATATATATGTGTGTGTGTGTGTGTGTGTGTGTGGTGGGTTTGTGTGTTTGTTAATGTACTGTTCAATTTTCCATATATAATAAATATATTTTTGCAAGAATAAAATATTCAAAATCAGAATTTTAATTTTGGATAGATTTTTGATTTGAATAATTAATATTCTTATATAGTGCACATTTATATTCTCACTATTTTACAATTCACATTCACTACACAAACACTCATATTTATACATTCACATTCTCATTACACATTCATATACTCATATACAATATAACTCTCACTCATACCTGTTTGAATTTTTCTTTTGGGTGCTCTAGAATGTGTTCCATCATCTATTACACCTGTCAAATTAAACAACACAACAAACTAAAAAAGGAATAAAATTAAGTTGCAAATTTAAGTTTAATCATTAATTTTTATTTGCCTCTGTATTTGGGTGTGTTTCTCGTTGTGTTTCTAGACAGGGACACACATATATATATATATATGTATTTATATGTATGTTTGTATGTATACATTTATATAAGTGTTTGAATAACTGGTAGTAGTTATAGTGATACACCGTAAATACGACAAGGAGAATAATGAAATCACTATCATGGAAAACCGCGAAGGTCAAGCCAAGTGGTTCAACTTATTGCCAGTAAGTATAAGATCAAATTCAAGTCAAGCTAAATTCAACTCAAATGTATATATAAAAGTTTTCAAATTCAAAGCAAGATCAACCCAAAATTTAGATCTAACATGAACAAGGTGTTTTCAAGCACGATAGTAACAAAAAACAAGCATAAACCAAAACCGGTTTGATAAGTGTACAAATGTGTAAACTAAAAACAAGTTCAGACAAAAACAACAATCTGGTGCATAGTGTAAACTTAGTGCACAAAGTCAAGAAAGTGCACAGAACAAAATATCTCCCAGCAAACAAAACAGGGTCAGTCTTGATGCACAATCTATTGCAGTTCAACAAAGTTCATACATGCTAATGCAAAAGAAAACAGGAGGCCAAGTACAAACAAACATGATCAAGGACAACAAATACCAGGCTCAACGAAGCATTATTATAAATCACAAGAAATAAAAATAACCAACCAGTACACAACCCCGACAAAGTAAAACACAAAATAAGTCAATTGCAGTTAAAAGAACACAATAATGGTTTAGGTGCACAGGCTCAAGTCAAGGTCAAGTACAAATTAGGTGCGGGCAATTTCATAAACAACGTCAAGGCCAGTTGTGGGGGGTGGTAGAAATGCAAAAAAATAAAAATAAATAATAATAATAATAATTAAATCTATGTGTACACAATCACCAGTAGTGACTAATTCAATAGTAACATACATAGAAAAGAAAAACAATGGCAGCAACGTGAAAACAAGTTCAATTGTATAAAAAGAGGTAGGCAACAATTTGAAATTAAGTCTGAATTGATATTTAATAGGTCAACAATCTCCAAAAATTATTTAGTGCCCAAACCAAAATTCAAAGTCAAAATATACAAGTATAATCAAGCGCAAAATTCACATGTGTTTCAACTTAAGCAAAAATTTACTAATCAATCCAAGTCAAAGGAAAGTAGAGAAATAAAATGAATCGAGTTAAACAATTAAAATCGAAGTAGGCTATATTTGTACCAGGTTATCAGTGTATTCGAACTTGAAGAGAAACTACAACCAAGTCGAAGCAGAGAATCAATTAATAATAAGCCATCTGAAACAAACATCATTTGACCGAAGTTATAAGAACTGGCGACTCTACTTTGGGGACCAAAGTTTTTTGAAGAAACATATAGGAGATCGGGCAAATAAATTAATAGGAGAAAACCGAGTTTAATGAAAATGGGCTAAAATCGTTTATTTTATTTATGGTTTTTTCTTAAATTAAGGTTCCCATTTTTCTCTCTTTTTAATTCGGTTATATTTTTATTTTAAAAAAATTAGAACTTTTCTAAGCTATAAAGTACGGCACATAGTTTGAGAATTTGCAATTTAATGGTCGAGTTGTAGGAGGATTTTGAGCATAGGATCATAAACGTCAAATGAGCAGTATGTCTCGAGTTAACTGTGTATATAAGCATTGTATTAATTAACATCTAGTAGAATGTTTGGAGAAAATTTTGGGCGTAGAGTTAGAAACAATCAAGTGATCGAGTACCGTGGATTTATAATGTGTGTAAATGTCTGATTGCTTAGTTCCTAGTAGAAACCTTGCCGGGCAGTAGTCAATAGGGTTACGCTAAATCTAAGTAATTTATGTGTGTGATTTACTTTCTTTAATTACTCTGTTAATATCCATGCTAACAATTTTATTATTATTTATTGAAAATTGAAATACACCTTATTCACTCTGCTCTAGGGTTAACTTCAATCCTACAAATGGTGTAACAACTGAATGTTTTGAAGTAATTTAATTAAAAGAGTGATAAATTAATTATTAATCAAAAAATATTTGCAAATAGGCAACAGGGGTTGTGCCGTTGGGTTTGCTACGAAATTCTGGCTAAGATAGGCATTTGGTGTACCAACCTGAAAAACCGGAACCAATTTAAAAATTTTAATTTGGTTATTTTATTGGATTTTGAATATTTAAAATGGTTTATTTTAAACAATAACGACGAAAAATTTATTCTAATCGAAGTTAGAACGAATAATTTTATTTTAATTATAAAAGGAATTGAAAATGGCGCGGTAGTTTGAAAATTCGATTTCAAATTTCAATTGAATGTGTAGGATTCAAAATAAACCGGATTTTAGTGAAACTAGAAATATTATAATCTATTTGAAAATATCTTTCTAACGAATCAGAAAAATTGAAATTTCATAGTGGAAATCAAAAGTTATGGCCAGTTGAATATTCAGAATAGTCGCTATGGAATAAATATAGCCCTTGAAAATAGTCATTTTGTAAACGACCTCCATTTTCGACAAAACCACATTTGTTGGATCTGAAATGTCAAGTTATTGCTAGATTCCAATTTTCATAATTTTTGGGACCAATATGTGAGCGTGGCAAAAGAAAACGTGTTTTTGTCAATTTTAGTTGAATTGGATCGACCAAAAAATGGCCATTTTTCAAACGGTATCCAAATTCAACGAAATTAGTTTTGTTAGGACCGTATCGTCAAAAGATAGCCAGATTTATTTTTCTGGAATTTTTAGAGTCAGTATGTGGCCCCGGTAAACTTAAATATGCATTTAAATTTAATATATATTGATTTATATTTTAATTCTGATGAAAACTGATCAAACAGTCGAATAGGCTTACGAAACATATCTCATTGTGTTCGGAATGAGGGTATTTAGCTATGCGCGATAGTCGTTGGGTTTGATTTGGAGTCCAAATGGATAAACAAATATAATTGAAAAAATAGAAATAAAATAATAATATAATTTAATATAAATAGCCTCCCACTACCAAACCCTAACACCTTCTCAAATCAGCCGCCACATGCTCTTCAATGGCCGATAATGTCTCTAGAATTCGATTCAAAAATTCGCCAAATCCGGTTGGAATTAAATCCCCAAACTAAAACAAAAATCGAAGTACGATCTGTGCTCTTCAAATCCATACTTGGATGATCAGTTTTCGCGTTCAATCTAGGGTGGATTGCAGGCTCAAAGTTGTGCCGCATCGAGTGGAATCCTGGCTTCCACAGGCCATTGAGCTCGATCATCCTTCTGGCGCTAGTAGGCGATGCGATGGGCTTTAGGGTGGAGGTGTTGGATCGGTTGTTAGTCATTGGTGGAGGCGTGCGCATGTGAAGGTTTAAAGGCGGCAGATGGGTTTCAAGAAACCGATGATGTAGGCGGAAGGGTTAAGCAAGGTTTAGGAAAATAATTAAAGAAATTATTTATTTAATTAGTTAATTAGTGTAATTAATTTTTGAAAGGCCATATCATTTTCAAACGATGTCAGAAATCAACGAAACGAAGTGCATTGGAACCGTGACAACTAGCGCTACAATACAGAACAGACCAGAATGGAAATGGAGCTGATCAGAATTTCAGGTGAATTCAAATTCAAACAGAATGGAAATTCAGAAATTAAAAACCGGTCGAAGTGAGAACTTCTCACTATTATTTTGTATTGTTATTTAAATTATTTTGTAACTGCACATATGAACTGCTCCCGGTCGTCCACAGACCATGGACGACTTGTTTGATTGTATTGTGATGTAGAAATTGATTTTGATTGTCATGTATTGATATTGTTGTATATAAAAATTATTTATATAAAATAAATATATAAATAATTGTGAAATGAAAATAAATATTCATTTACAAACTAGACGGTTTGTTTATGTACACCAATTGATTTGATAATTGATTGGGACGATAAATTTTACACATTGCCCAACTGCACAAATATTAAACAGTATTTGTTGTTCGAAAATCCCACACGGGTATTGGGATAATATTTGACATGCACTAATCCCAATAATTAGTGTTATGTCAAATGATGGGTGGATAGCCTGTATAAGCGTTATTTATTTATTATAATGCTTATACAGTTGTAGAATGCACTCTGGATGTTGTATGAATTTTTAATGATTGTTTATCGTTATCATTGTATATATGTGATGTTGAAATCCATATAACTAAAATTATATGGTAAGGGGTTGAGTCTGATTCCAGTTCAGAATTAACTAATATTTTAAAATAATATTCAGTAATTATTGAAATGAGAAGCCGTGTTAAGTAGTTAAATGCCATTTTAACACGAATGGGAATTTGGTCGATTTTATTCATTTTATAATGAATATCGAAAAGTGATTTCAAACTCTGATATTTTCAAAATATTATCATTTTAATATTGAAATGATATAGAATATTCAATTTTGATTTGAATTTGAAAAATAGAATTGAAATCGGTTTGAAATGAGTTTAAAATGAATTGGAATCGAATTGAAATCGATTTGAATTGAAATCGATTTAAAATGAATTTAAAACGAATTTATAACGGAATATTCAATTTGATCGAATTTGACATGGAAGTAGAAATCGTTTTTGAAACGAATTTAAAACGATTTATAAAATTTGTTTTAAATGGAAGTCGATGGAATATAATATATATATATTATATATTATAGTGGTCTGAATAGAATGCGCTGTGCAGCGGTAGTTCGCGAATTTCGACTATTAACTTCAAATGGACTTTGCGGGAGATCCGACCGTCGGATTCTCCTAAAACCGGAACCTTTGGATTCGTATCGAAAAGAGATTTCCAATGAATATAAGATATTTGAAATCTAACGGTTGGATTTGGAGATATGTCTAAATCAATTTCAGAAAAGGTCGCCATGGATGCAGTTCGGTGGCCGTTATTGAAAACCGACCGTACGGGCGATAATAAAATTATTAAAAATATGGAAAAATTATGTAAAATCATAATAAATGATTTGAAAACATTCTGGATAAAAAAATTTAGTTTTGAAAAGATAAAAATATATTTTTATCGAAATGAACTAGTTATGAACTAGAATTAGAATCCAATATTTTTAAATAAATAAATTCGATTAGAAAATGGTTTTAAAATAACCAGAGTTTCCAATATATGAATTGGAATGGATTTGAATCGAAATAATCTTCGAAATATTTCGATATTGGATTCCGTGATTATACAGACATTGTGGAGGAATTTAGAAGATATATATATATCGTTATTCCAATACGATATTTGTTGATTTCAGAATTTGATATTGGATATAAGATATACTTTCTATTTCGATCCTTGTATTTAATATCAAATGGGATTTTGGGTTTGTCGTGAACGGTATCTTCACGAACACTATTCTTAAACCTAGTTGAGAAAAGATTAAATCTTTTATTAAGATTTAATGAAGTTTAATAATTAATTAACGTTTAATTGGAATTGAATTGAATTGGATTTTTGGGTTTTTTGTGAACTGTGTTTTAACGACATTCGTTCTTAACCCGATTTACAGTGAAATGAGATCTGGAACTTATAAATCTTTTTATTAAAGAATTAGTGGATATTTTCCAAAGTAATGTTTTCCAATTTGATATATTGGGATGGAATGGAATTCGATTTGATAATAATCGAAGTGAGTTTCTATGGTGGAAAACTGTTAATATATATGGAATTTAAAAGGCTTTGTCGTTATTCCATTTATATTATTAGTCGGATATGGAAATTGATATCGATTATATATTGATTTGTTCTTCTGTGAAGATTCCACAATTGATGGAATGCGGTTTTGGGTTTACCGTGAACTGTTTTTTAAATGAAATTGGTTTTGTAACCCTGTTAAAGATTAGATTAATTTCTTAGCTTTGAATAATCGTTAATATTGATTTTTGGGAAGATTAAAACTAAATGAAGTTTTAATGAATCTTTGATTAGATTGAAAAGTGAATGTGATAATTAAAATTATCAATTCAAGAAAATGATCGAAAATGAAGTATCACCAGTTCTTGTTGTTGGTCCTGTGTGGGCTGGGTACGCATGATAGGGGTTGTCGCTTCGCGGTTTGGTGGCTAACGGGAGACTCTTACCGCTACATGTCTGTTTTGAGAGTTGGTTGCTGTATGCTACAGTCGAGAGGCTGGCCGCAGAACAAGTGATACTGGGGGACCAGGTGGTAGCCACGGTGGGTTTTACCTGCTGCATAGGTGGTAAAGGGATGGTTGCAAAGCCTACCAGATTTCGTCGTCTATCACAGCGTTATCAGATCTTTGGTTTACAGAGGTCGAGAACAGGACACATTAGAACCAAATGAAAGAATTCATCAGAGATTGGATTATTAATATCCAATGAGAATGACACGTTAGAGATGGGATCAGTAGTATCCTAAAACGAGTGTGAAGAGTATATTTTTAAAATAAAAATGAAAACAAACTTTGAAAATTTAAACTTTATTTTACGTATTTGACTATTTTATTTTATATTGATTTGGACTATCAAGTATTAGGAGATTTTGAATATACGTCTGACTAGTCGACGTGTATACAAAAGTCTCAAGTATACTGGGTAGTTATAGAATCACACTGTAGTCGCCCGAAGATGATTCTAATGATATTCTAGACATCATCGGCATCTGTGTTCGAGTTTCGAAAGTGAATATCTATATAATTTCCAATCGACAAGTGTGAGCACCAAAACTTAACTAGAATTTACTTTTTGTGACTTGACACTGAAATATGATTTTTGAGTATATAAAAATTATATATATATATATATATATATTTGAAAATTTAATCAACAAATTGATTGCTGGCTGTGATGTTTGAGCATTGATTCATCTAATAAAAACATTCCTGTGTTGAAATAAATAATTGTTCGCTAGAAATATTATTTTTAGCTTAGTTCTACATGTATATACATATGTTGAACAGGAACAGGAGAATGTATTAGCTGTTGAGTAAAGAATTTATTTGCGTGCCCGACAAATAGGTAAGCCTTAATGAGTTGGCTGCGCAATTTTATTATTATACAAACTCCTGTGAATGCCATTGGATGCGGAGTGCTGGTTGTTCTGTGTGAAATCATAAAGGTCGCCATAGGATAGTAACAATTAATTTTTAACTACACTACGTGGCATACTGCATGAAGATAGCTTACTCTATCATATATCACATAAGCACTAGGAGCTTGTGTGACGATGTTGAAGATTTACCATACAAGCGAGAGGCTTGTATGGTGATGACTATATTTCAGGTTGAACCGAAGACTGATATGGACTATATAAAATGTAACGGTAAATTGCCAGATTAATAAAAACCCTACACAGGTCTGGAGTTGACAATAATCACGTCTCTCTAGTCATTAAGGAACAAAAACTACATATAGGGTGAAGAGAATTTATTCTCTGGAGTTATGATCTATACACACTCCCCTGTGGACACCGGAATATATCACTATAAATATGTGTATGTTCTAAGGATTTATTGGGTGCCTAATACGGCCCAATAAATTTCCAAACCCCTCTCCGTACAAAGAAGGTTATAACGAAAATTTTCGAAAATTTAGGGTGTCAGCCAAATTTTTGAATAATTGGAAAATTCTTAGAAACTGAAAAGTCGAAAAATGAAAGTTGAGTTGATTAGTAAAACAACTTTCAGCACCGTTCCTTTTCGAGGATGAAAAGATTTTAAGTGGGGGCGATTGTAACAACCCGGAAAATTAGAACCAATTTAAAAATTTTACTTTGGTTATTTTTGTGGATTTTGAATATTTAAAATGGTTTATTTTAAATATTAATGACGAAAAATTTATTTTAATCGAAATTAGAACGAATAATTTTATTTTAATTATAAAAGAAATTGAAAATGGCGCGGTAGTTTGAAAATTCGATTTCAAATTTCAATTGAATATACAGGATTCAAAATAAACTGGATTTTAGTGAAACCAGAAATATTAGAATCTATTTGAAAATATCTTTTTAACGAATCAAAAAAATTGAAATTTCATAGCGGGAATCAAAAGTTATGGCCGGTTGAATATTCTGAATAGTCGATATGGAATAAATAATAGCCATTTTGCAAACAATCTTCGTTTTCGACGAAACCACTTTTGTTGGATCCGGAATATCAAGTTATTGCTATATTCCAATTTTCATAATTTTTGGGATCAATATGTGAGTGTGGCAAAAGAAAACGTGCTTTATCAATTTTAGTTGAATTGGATCGACCAGAAAATGGCCATTTTTCAAACGGTCTCCAAATTTGACGAAATTAGTTTTGTTAGGACCGTTCATCAAAACATAGTCTGATTTATTTTTCTGGAATTTTTAGAGTCAGTACGTGGCCCTGGTAAACTTAAATGTGCGTGTAAATTTAATATATATTGATTTATATTTTAATTTTGACGAAAACTGATCAAAACAGTTGAATTGGCTTACGAAACATATCTCATTGTGTTCAAAATGGGGTTATTTAGCTTAGGGCGACAGTCGTTGGGTTTGATTTGGAGTCCAAATGGATAAACAAATAAAATTGGAAAATAGAAATAAAATAATAATATAATTTAATATAAATAGCCTTCCACTACCAAACCCGAACCCCTTTTCAAAGTCGGCTGCCACATGCTCTTCAACGACCGATAATTGCTCCAGAATTCGATTTAAAAAGTCGCCAAATCCAGTTGGAATTAAATCCCCAAACTAAAACAAAAATCAAAGTACGATTTGTGCCCTTCAAACCCACACTTGGATGATCAGTTTTCGCGTTCAATCTAAGGTGGGTTGCAGGCTCAAAGTTGCGCCGCGTCGAGTGGAATCCTGGCTTCCACTGGCCATCGAGCTCGATCGTCCATCTGGCGCTGGTAGGCGATGCGATGGGCTTTAGGGTGGAGGTGTTGGATCTAGTGTTAGTCATTGGTGGAGGCATGCGCAGGTGAAGGTTTGAAGGCGGCAGATGGGTTTCAGGAAACCGACGATGTAGGAGAAAGGGTTAAGCAAGGTTTAGGAAAATAATTAAAGAAATTATTTATTTAATTAGTTAATTAGTGTAATTGATTTTTAAACAGCCATATCTTTTTCAAACGATGTCAGAAATAAATGAAACGAAGTTGTAACAACCCGAAAATTTGGGCCAGTTTAAAATTTTTATTTTGGCAATTTTAGCGAATTTTGAATATTTAAAATGAATTATTTTAAATAATATCGACGAGAAATTTATTTTGAATATAATTCGACGTATATATTGTGTACGTCGTCGTTAGAATATAAATAATTATATATAATTATAAATAGAATTGAAAATGGCGCGGTAGTTCGATAATTCGATTTCAAACTTCAATTGAACGTACCGGGTGCAAAACAATCCGGATTTTTACGAAACCAAAAATAATAGGATCTAATTGACAATATCTTTCCAACGAATCCGAAAAATCAAAATTTCATAGCGGGAATAAAAAGATATGTCCAGTTGAAAATTTTGAATAGTCGCTATGGAATTCAGGCCCTTAAAAGTAGCAATTTTGCAAACCACCTCGGATTTCGACGAAACCACTTTTGTTGGGTCCGTGATGTCAAGTTATTGCTAGATTCCAAATTTCATAATTTTTCGAATCAATATGTGAGCGTGGCAAAGGAAAACGCGTTTGACCAGTTTCAGTTGATTTTAATCGACTGGAAATTGGCCATTTTTCGAACGGTTTCAGAATTCGATGAAACTAGTTTTGTTAGGACCGTATCGTCAATACGAAGCTAGAAAATATTTTTCTGCAATTTTCAGAGTTCGTATGTGAACCTGGTAAATTGAAATGTATGTTTAAAATAGAATATATAGATTTAAAAGTAAATTCAACGGAAACTGATTGTAACGATCAAATCAACTTACGATACATGTCCCATTGTGTTCGGAATGGGGGTAAAACGCTATGGACGATAGGCGGTGGGCCTCGCTTAGAGGTCGTATGAAAAAGTCAACTTTTTGTAAAGTAAATAATTAAAAAAATTAAAAATTAAAACCCTCTCCTTTATTTCCTCTGGCCCCCCCCTTTGATTTCGAACCCGACATTCAGAGAAAAAAAAAGAAAAAAAAGAGGAAAAACCGCCTTGTTCACCGCCACTTGTCGCGGCAGCCATCACCGCACCTCATCACCGCGCCGCCATCGCCTAACCCCTCCTCTTCCCCCACCGCCTCTTTTCCTTCTTCCCCAAATCCACGTGAAGCCCTAGCCCTGTCGAAAGATCGATGCGTGCCCCCACCACCCTCCTCAGCGACGACGACCTCCTTGACCGCGCCCAGACCTCCTCCCTCTTCCCCTCCTTCTACCTCCAGCTCGCGAAACCGTGAGACCCCCCCTTCCTTCCCCAAACCGTAACCAACCCCCACAGCCCGACCACCCTGACGAACTCGGACGCACAGCCCCAACACCAGTAAGCTTCTCTAATTTATTTATTTGCATTAATTTAAATTAAATAGGTTATTTAAATAGAAAAGTTAGAATTTTTAAATTAGAAAAAGTTTGATTTTTAAATATAGGAAGTGACTGTAAAGATAGGATTTTTTTAAATGGTAAAGATAGGATTTTTTAAACTGCAAAGATAAGATTTTTATGTTATAAAAATATGATTTTTACAAAGTAGAAATAATAAAAATATAATTTTTATATGGTGTAGATAATAAAAATATAATTTTTAAAAGATAGGTTATATAAAAACTTGATTTTTATAAAGAAGAAAGGCGAAATCTTTATTTTTATAAAGGCGAAATCTTTATTTTTATAAAGGCGAAATCTATATTTTTGAAAAGGCGAAATCTATATTTTTGAAATGGAATTTTTATCTATATGACATCGTAGTAAAAATTCGATTTTTATATATTGAATTGCAAAGTAAAAATTCGATTTTTATATATTGAATAGCGAAGTAAAAATTCGATTTTTATGTATTGAATAGCGAAGTAAAAATGTGATTTTTTTATATATGTAGTGAATACGGGCAATGAAAACGACAAAAGGCGAAAATGGCGAAGATTTCTATAAAAGAAGAGTCAAGATGATTGGATAGCTTTCGGTGAGAACTTCTCACTCAAAATTCTTTTTCTAGTTATATATATATATACTAGGATGCAGACGGTGCTTAGTAGCACCCGACACCCGTCATCCACAGACCATGGATGGCTTGTTTGTTTGATTGATGTGTTGTGAAAATTGTTTGTGATGTTGATGTGAAATCGATAATAAAATGTAGATGTGTTGAAATAAATTAATTATCGTTAAAAATATAACTTTTAACGTGAAAGTGAATAAATAAATATTTATAAACAAATCGGCCGATTTGTTTATATACACTGATTTGACTGATATTGATTGGGATGATAAATTTTACACATCGCCCAACTGCACAAATAAAAATCTGTGTTTGTTGATTTGAAACACCACATGGGTGTTGGGATGATATTTAGGTACACTAATCCCAATTATTTAATTGTATGTCGATCGATAAGTCGACAGACTATGTAAGCGTCGATTATTTATATTTGATGCTTATGCAGTTGTGTGGTGCACTTTGGTTGATGGTTGATTATTTTTCAATGCTATTATATACATGTGTTGTATGGAATCCATATAATTAACATTATATGGTGATTGATTGGGCCTCATTCCAATCGGGAAAATAATGAATATTATAAAGAAGATTCATGTGTTGAATATAAAAATAGTCATGTGTTGACGATGTTCCTGAGTTGAAAATATTTATGTGTTGAGTAAAATATTTTAATAATAAAATTCACATCTTTATCATATTTAAAATTAGAACTGCTTTACGATGGAGTCTAATTAAAATCAAACGATAGATACCATAGTTTTATAAAATATTTTACATAACAAAAATAGTCGTGTGCTGAAAGAAATATAGATCATGTGTTGAATGGAAGAAATATTCATTTGTTGAATAGAATAAAGAAGTTTTTGAAAAATATAAAGCCGTGTGGATTAGAGATGCGCTATTTTGACGTGAACGATATTTATATCGATTTTATTCGTTTTGCAATGAATATTGAAAAGTGATTTCAAAATCTAATATTTTGAAATGAAATTCAAATTGAACTAGATAAAAATTGAAATTGAAATTTTATTGAATCAATTTGAAATGAATTCGAATCGAATAGAAAATGAATTCGATTCGAATTGAATAGAAATGAATTCGATTCGAATTGAATAGAAATTGAACTCGATTCGAATTGAATAGAAAACGAATTAGAATTTGAATTGAAACGAATTCGAATTCGAATTAAATAAAAATTGAAATGAATTCGAATTGAATTGAAATCAAATCGATTTGAAATTGAAGATGAAGTCGAAATTGTTTTTGAAACGAATTTAAAACGATTTATAAAATACGTTTTAAAAGGAAATCGATGAAATATATATAATATATATATATATTATATATATATAATGGCCTGAATAAAACGCGCCGCGCCGCGGCAGTTCGTGAATTTCGACCATTAACTTCGAATTGACGTTGTGGGAGATCCGACCGTCGGATTCTCCTAAAATCGGAACCGTTGGTTTCGTATCGAAAAGAGCTTTCCAATGAATATTAGAAATTTGAAATCTAACGGTTGGATTTGGAATTATGTCCAAATCAAATTGGGAAAAGGTCGCTGTAAGTGCAGTTCGATGGCCGTTGATGGAAATCGACTGTACGGGCCTTGATAAAATTATTAAAAATATCTATATTTTTTGTAAAATCATAATATGTGAATTGGAAAGAACTGGGATGAAAACCTCCATATTTGAAAAGATAAAAATAGATTTTTATCGAAATGAACTAGTTTTGAACTAGAATTAATATCAATTTATTTTTGAAATAAATAAATTGAATTTGAAAGTGATTTTAAAAATAATCAATATTCCCAATACGTGAATTGGACGGGAGTTGAATCAAAATTATCTTCGGGATATTTCGATGTTGGATTTCGTGACTATACAGATATTGTTATGGGAATTTGAAAGATATATTTGTTGGATCTAGAATAACCCTAGAGGGGGGGGTGAATAGGGTTTTTTACAGTTTTTAAACTGAATTGAAAAACTGACAGGATATTAAAATAATAAACAGATCACAGAATATAGCAGAAACAGAAATGCAGAAAATAAATCACACACAGATATACCCAGCTTCGGCAAAACCCTGCCTACTGCTGCATTTCTAAGGTTTCTACTAGGTGATAGAACAGATCCCGCATACAAGACCATGTACACTCGCAAACCCTGCTCCTATTCTAACCCTACGCTCAAAACCGTAGACTGATCGTTATCCCCTCAATCAGATTTTCCCGAATTACAACCCTGTAATCCGTAACCCAGATTTTACAGACTCTGAAACTGACAGTCAACACCCTGACCGATCTCCCTAGTATTTTACAGACACTAGAACATTTTTTGGTTCGATTTTACAAAACAAAGTTGAAATACAATAAAAATAAAAACAAAAGAAACCCTTTTGAAATTGAATGAAAGAGATTAAAGGTAAGGAGTCATCCCCTTTGTTAAAAACATGGCCGGCCACTTCATATTTGTGTTGCACCCCTCTCTTATTTTGTTTGCCCGGTCTCTTTCCTTTTATTATAAGAAAATGGCGGCTCTGGTGATTTGCTAGGGTTTCTTCTTCGTCCCAAATCTGAATAGCGGCCTTGACGGAATTGTTTAATCTCTGAAGCTTGAATCTTTGATGGCTTTGCTCGTTCGATTTGGAAATGCTCTCTGGCTCTTTGTCTCGTCGATTTGGGGTAGATCGAAAAACAACAGTGAGTTATTTTAATTGATTTCTGCTCTGCAATTTCTGCTTTTGGTTTTTCGATCTTCTCTGTTTCCTTTGCCTGTGATGATGCGTGTTATATAGGGTAGAATAAAAACCCTAATCTCTGATTTCGCAATTGATGGCTTGATTTGAATTCTGCGTGTTTTCCTCTTTTAGCTCGCATGAATTCTTGATTGAAACGTCTTGAATGATGAGCTTGAAATAAAGCTGGTCATGTGTGATTCTGTTCCCTGATTTTAATCATCTCGGCAGAGAAAAAATGAAATTGAATTTGTTGCTTTGGCTTTAATGGTTTTCCTGTTTTACTGTGATGATCTTTCCTGAAATGTTTGTGGCCCCTTGAACAATTCTTGCGTGAATTTTAATTGTTGTTCCCACTGTGACTTGTTGCCTTGTATAAATTCAATTGGCCTTGACTGTCTGGAAACATTTAAATTGTAAAACTTGATTTGCCAAAAGATTTTAATGCCATAATTATTCTGGAAATCAATTTGTTGCCCAAAATTGATGCCTTGAAAACTCTGATTTGATTCTGCAATCAAATGGAATTGTTCTTGCCAAATTTGTGTCTCTTGAGTGCTAAAAACAGAGCTTTGACATATATAACATTCCTGATTTTCTGGAACTTGCTTTTATGTGTTTGCTGAAACATTAATATGAGCTCGATCATATTTCAGCTGCACTTACAATTCACAGCATGTTGCCACATATATTTGTGCACTTGTTTATATTTCTTTGTGCACACTTGTGCATCATCTTTGCTTGACCACTCGGACACTTTGAATAAGCTGCTTTGTTGTGTTGATGTAGTTGTACCATTTCTTGTGTTATTGCTATAAACTCGACCATGCTGAAATACATCCATGCATGACTTATGCATGTACTTGATCTTGAGTTGCTTTTGTCACTATGATCACACTTTTGCCCTGAAACAAATTCTTGAACATTTGTAGCAACCCATGCATATAACACTGTCATGTAAATGCTGCTTTGAATATATTTGCTGATTTGCATCTGTATCCATTGCATCTTTGCTGCCATGTTGATACTGTTTTGTTGCTTCATACTTGCACCACTATGTTTGCTCTTGCATCATTGAACCATGTCATTCTTGGCATTGTATATGATTGTAATTTGAGCTTATCACCTGCCATGTTACAGACATGCTGACTTGTACTCTCGACTATGCTGCACAATATTGTGTAATGTTGCTTGACCATTTTGTAGCCGAACCATGATTATCTGGACTGAAAGTATAGTTGCACTTCTTTGTTTATTGGTTAATTTGAAATCTGAAGCTTGAATCTGGTTCGACCAGTTTGCATTTAACTTTGTTTGGCCTGCTTATGACATGTACTTGTCATTTGCACTGAGTTGAGCAGGTCCATGTGGCTACTCCTCAGTTGCACACTGATTGGCGAGGCAGTGCACACGTGTATATACATGCACGTGTGTACACGCAGCCATCAGACGTGTTTTCCTGTCCCTGCACTGAAATATGTGTATATACATACACATGTATGTGTATACATGTATCGTGCTAGTGCTTTATTCATATAACAGATCAAGTCATGAAAAATGATGAGAAACACACCAGAAATCTGAGGCAAATAAAATTTTAAAATAAAATTTATATTCGCATATATTCAGTTTAAATTCCTGTTGCAGTGTACTGTGTGTTTCTGTTCATGTATATGACAGGTATGAAGACTGGACTGACTGAAGGATGCTGTGAAGACTGAAGCTTGAAGACAGAAGATGAAAACAACAAGACAGTGTTGATTGTGTATATGAATGTATATGTATATATGTAACTGAGTATGAGAGGAGCTGTGTACTGTAAATGAAAAGTATATGCAGTGTGATGTATTACTGAGATAAACAAATAGCGGAGTTATCAAATTTTACTGTTTAAATATTGAAATAAAATATTATATTTAAACAAAATATTGTGTAAATATTTGAATTTCTGTATCGTGTATTCTGTTTAAATATAAATATCATACTCCTGTCTGTGATGAGTAAATGAAACAGTACAGCATCAAACACACTAAAATAATATTTATTTGGTTGTTATCATCAAACAAAAATCATATAATTGTGTATACAACACCGTTATATACAACAATCTCCCCCTTTTGATGATGACAAACAAATAAAAGATTTTGTATACAATAGATGTGTTTGACAGTGAATATTGAACTCCCCCTATTTATAGCTCCCCCTACAACAGACAACTCCCCCTATAACTGTGCATGAGTGAAATGTATGAATAATAATAAATTGTATGAATAATAATAAATTTTCAAAATTAAAAATATTTATAAAATATTCACTTATAAATCAAAATCTCAACCCATTCTCCCCCTTTTGTTATCATCAAAAAGATTCAGAGTTTAAAATACAGATGAAAAATGACTAAAAATTTAGTTTCAGCATAAGAGGAAGAATAATTATCATAAATCTCAATTAGTCAAACAAAAATCATAATATTCTGAAAACAGGTTGCATATTTCACATTGTAGAGAATGACAGATTTACGATGAGTTTTATATAAAATAGGGAGAGTAAAAAAATGTATTCCAATTATTTTTCCAAAGAATTTTTATAAAAATGAGACACAAAAACAGTGATGGATTTTGACTATAATTATAATTTCAATTTAAGTGACAAAATTGGATAATCTCAAATCCCAATACCTATCAATCAACAAATCATAATACGTCATAATATGTTAACACATTTCACAGTTTAGAAATATGGATTGATAGGCTGGTTTGTACACACCAAGAAGAATTTCAAAATAATTTTAATTTATAGCACATTATTTCCCCTTTTTTTTTTTTTTTTTAAGAGCACACTGACCACGCATAACCAGAACTTGGATCTTTAAATGAAGTCAGTCGCAGCTTAAATTATAAGTTGTCTCTTAACCATGCATGGCCAGAACTTGGATTTTTAAATGAGGTTAGTGACACACTTATATATTAATTATATATTTTACCATTTTTTTTATATATAGAAAAAAACTCCTCGGCATATACAACCAATATGAATGACAGAAATGTGGTAAGTACAGAAGTGGACTGTGAAATAAATTTCTAAATTAATTATATTATGAAATATGACCAACTGTACTGGGATCATTGAAAATTCTCAATTTCACTAATTCTGAATAATAAACCAATCACATTTCCATCACAAATATTTCCACTGTTTATTCAAAAAGAATTTTATAAAATATTAACTCTCCACATTAATATAAGGTCACAATGATGGCAGAATGATGATGGATAAAGGAAATGGTCGTGAAATAATTGCCGGTTCAAAGATATTATAATAAATGTTCAATCATCATGAAAATCCAGATAATATCTCCTCTTGTTGTGAAATATATTGCAGTCATAATTCATCACAATTTCAAATTCTGATATATTTTGATGAATTATAAATACAGAATAATTTGGATATTGATTTCAATTTCTGAATGAATAATTAATAAATAATTCTAAAATTGAAAATCAAACACTAGAGAAATATGTTGATCTATACACGACAAGAGGGGAAAATGTGTACAAGACAAAAAAAGTGTGGATTTATACATGGTGAAGATTTGAATCTAAGTACAGATGGGTGAGACAAAAATAAGTGCTTCTGATACCACTTGGTGTCTCTATTTACGAGGAATTTTAACATGATACTGAACAAGAATGTCATAGACAAAAGAATTATTAAGTACCAAGCCCAAACAGATGAGATAATAGATTATGCACATGTATCAGAGCAGCAAGCATGTGATTCCAGAACAAACATTCTTCAAAACAGTATCAGATCAACACAGAACATAGTTTCAAACCATACTTGTCAAGATGATGTTTCTGAAGGTCACAAAAGCAATATATTCCATGATCCATGATTATAAAATTTAGTTTATTTTAAATCATTTGAAGAAATGTGAATATATCAGGATTTAATGAATCAACCACACAATATTATATTTCAGATTCAAGAAATGTGTGCGATTCAATAAATCAATAATTTCAAATGATTTTAAACAAACATATATTAAAATCAAATAACCATGAAATAATAGAGAATTTTAAGACCATATTTTCAAAGAAATTTTCACAAGTATTTCTGACAAACCCATAGAAAAAAAAAATCAGATCATTTACATCAGGTTTGATAGATATTCATGATCCAAAATAATTTATTTGAAATCACTTGAATCAATGTCAAGTTTTGAAATATAATGAATCAGTCACACAAGGTTGATAATTTCAAATTTAGGAGGTGTGTGATTATTCAAAATATTAATAATTTCAGATGATTTCAAACAAACAAATTCTAACCATGATGATCATGAATTACAATGATTTTCAAGATGTATCACTGAGATTCTATACAATTTAAAATTTCCAAGCCAATCTGAAAAATAATGAAAATATCACTACTGATAAATAATAGAGTGCTGTAATGAGTGTAATATTTCAAGCTTTTCTAAAATGAATTAGAAGAATCTCAAAACAGCAACGATGTGTGAATTTCCATTAAACTTTCAGATCTTCAAAAATTTAGAATTCAAATTAACAGTGTTCAAGATATGACAAGAATTCATCAACACTGTTATGAATTCAGAAATCAGAAAAATAAACCTCGAAACAATTGCAGATATTTACAAGATTAAATTCAGGATATGAGAATGATTAACACACGATGATTATATACAAATAAAGCATATTTCCAGAAAGATTATGAATTCTGCAACTGGAAGTTTAAGAAGTACAGACAAAGAAGAATATGGCAGTGTCAAATCAAAAAACAAAAAACAGAAGGAGATAGAGAAAGGAATAACAACAGAAAATAAAAACAAACAAAAAGAATATACAAAGGTGAGTTTAGAGATCATACCAGAATCCAATGTAAAGCAGAATCTCTAACTCAACAGATGTGGCTAAGGAACTGTGAATGATTCTGTGATATGTAGCAGTTTTGAATCCAGTTTTTCTTTAGCTATGCAGTTCCTCAGCCTCCTTTGGTACCTAACTGTTAAGAGAATTGAGTGGTCTAACGGAAGTAGTAAAACCACTCACAGTTTTGTTCACATCTTTTGGTACCCAAATCTGTTTATATAACAAACCATTTGAATTAACTTTCGTACCCTTAGGAACCCAAATCGATTTGAATTTAACAAAACCCGTTTTATTTTCATTTGAGATCCAAGAAGGTTTAAATGGTTTGTTATAAAACAAATCCTCATCTCGATTGTGATTTACAAATCCTTTGAAGTTTTCAGAGTTAAAATTTTCAAAACAAACATTTCTAAAGTGATTTGAGGGATTTTTAAAATCACAAGAATTTTGATTTCTAAAAACATCATTTTTCCCGAATCCAAGTCCAGATTTATTTCCACGATAAACTTGGTTTTGTAACAGCATATTCAACGATTTTTCCCCATTAGAAAATTTATCCAATGTTGATTCTAATCGTTGAATTTTGGATTTCAGATCGCTATTTTCTTTTAATAAATTTGAGCAATTATTTATAGCGATCATCTGTTCAGCATTGGTCTGTTTCAAAACCAAATTGTTTCTAACGATCTAATTTTGGCTTGGGATTCGGAAATTTCAAGTTCAAATTGTTTTTGCTTTTCCGACTCAAACTTCTTGGATTTTTCAATCTC
The DNA here is from genome assembly GCA_030737875.1 of Allium sativum. NCBI lineage: Eukaryota > Viridiplantae > Streptophyta > Magnoliopsida > Asparagales > Amaryllidaceae > Allium > Allium sativum. Next base: position 968,972,679 of record CM060915.1, on the reverse strand, counting down.
ATTTTCGAGTTCTTTCAAAATCAAACCACTTTTCACCAAATTTTCATTTTCAGCAATTTCAAATTTGGAATATATATCAGTCTTAAAAATTTCAAATTCCTCTTGTAAAAAGTTATTCAAACTTGATAACTCAATCTTGTTTTCTTTTAGGATCAGAATTTCCTTTTCAAACTTTTGGATATTTTTATTGAGATGAACAAGATTGGTTTTCAATTTCAAACAATTTTTGCAATCTGAATTTGAAGAATTTTTAAAATGTTCAAGTTGTGATTCCAAATAATCAATTTTGCTGATCAACTCAGAATTCCTAGATTTCAGAGACTTATTTTTCAGTTGGAGTTTATCAACAGATTTTGTTAAATCAAGACACATGTAAACCAGATCTTCATATGAGAAATTTTCTGTTTCAGCACTTGTTGATTCTCCATCATCTGTTCCATCTGAAGTTTCGTCTGCATGGCTTGTTAAGCACAGATCTGAAGCTGAGTTGTCGTTTTGGGGTTTAGAGCAGTCGTCAGATTTTCCATACAACGTACTGAGAGTTTTCCAAATATCCTGCGCAGTTAAACAATGAGAGATAAATATTAATTGATCATTACCAAGAAAAGAATAAATAATATGCATAACACGACCATTAAAAGCTTTATTCCTCTTATCTAACATATCTCCCGAATTTTCAATAATATTCCAATATTCTAAATTAACAGATTTTAAATAGAATTCCATTTCTGATTTCCAAATTAAAAAATCTGTACCATCGAAAATATTTGGAATGTGACTGGACTGACTCTCAACGATCTGACAACAAGGATTACCCATTACTCTAGATTTAAACAAAAATACCTGGCTCTGATACCACTGTTGGATCTAGAATAACCCTAGAGGGGGGTGAATAGGGTTTTTCACAGTTTTTAAACTGAATTGAAAAACTGACAGGATATTAAAATAATAAACAGATCACAGAATATAGTAGAAACAGAAATGCAGAAAATAAATCACACACAGATATACCCAGCTTCGGCAAAACCCTGCCTACTGCTGCATTTCTAAGGTTTCTACTAGGTGATAGAACAGATCCCGCATACAAGACCATGTACACTCGCAAACCCTGCTCCTATTCTAACCCTACGCTCAAAACCGTAGACTGATCGTTATCCCCTCGATCAGATTTTCCCGAATTACAACCCTGTAATCCGTAACCCAGATTTTACAGACTCTGAAACTGACAGTCAACACCCTGACCGATCTCCATAGTATTTTACAGACACTAGAACTGTTTTGGTTCGATTTTACAAAACAAAGTTGAAATACAATAAAAATAAAAACAAAAGAAACCCTTTTGAAATTGAATGAAAGAGATTAAAGGTAAGGGGTCATCCCCTTTGTTAAAAACATGGCTGGCCACTTCATATTTGTGTTGCACCCCTCTCTTATTTTGTTTGCCCGGTCTCTTTCCTTTTATGATAAGAAAATGGCGGCTCTGGTGATTTGCTAGGGTTTCTTCTTCGTCCCAAATCTGAATAGCGGCCTTGACGGAATTGTTTAATCTCTGAAGCTTGAATCTTTGATGGCTTTGCTCGTCCGATTTGGAAATGCTCTCTGGCTCTTTGTCTCGTCGATTTGGGGTAGATCGAAAAACAACAGTGAGTTATTTTAATTGATTTCTGCTCTGCAATTTCTGCTTTTGGTTTTTCGATCTTCTCTATTTCCTTTGCCTGTGATGATGCGTGTTATATAGGGTAGAATAAAAACCCTTATCTCTGATTTCGCAATTGATGGCTTGATTTGAATTCTGCGTGTTTTCCTCTTTTAGCTCGCATGAATTCTTGATTGAAACGTCTTGAATGATGAGCCTGAAATAAAGCTGGTCATGTGTGATTCTGTTCCTTGATTTTAATCATCTCGGCAGAGAAAAAATGAAATTGAATTTGTTGCTTTGGCTTTAATGGTTTTCCTGTTTTATTGTGATGATCTTTCCTGAAATGTTTGTGGCCCCTTGAACAATTCTTGCGTGAATTTTAATTGTTGTTCCCACTGTGACTTGTTGCCTTGTATAAATTCAATCGGCCTTGACTGTCTGGAAACATTTAAATTGTAAAACTTGATTTGCCAAAAGATTTTAATGCCATAAATATTCTGGAAATCAATTTGTTGCCCAAAATTGATGCCTTGAAAACTCTGATTTGATTCTGCAATCAAATGGAATTGTTCTTGCCAAATTTGTGTCTCTTGAGTGCTAAAAACAGAGCTTTGACATATATAACATTCCTGATTTTCTGGAACTTGCTTTTATGTGTTTGCTGAAACATTAATATGAGCTCGATCATATTTCAGCTGCACTAACAATTCACAGCATGTTGCCACATATATTTGTGCACTTGTTTATATTTCTTTGTGCACACTTGTGCATCATCTTTGCTTGACCACTCGGACACTTTGAATAAGCTGCTTTGTTGTGTTGATGTAGTTGTACCATTTCTTGTGTTATTGCTATAAACTCGACCATGCTGAAATACATCCATGCATGACTTATGCATGTACTTGATCTTGAGTTGCTTTTGTCACTATGATCACACTTTTGCCCTGAAACAAATTCTTGAACATTTGTAGCAACCCATGCATATAACACTTTCATGTAAATGCTGCTTTGAATATATTTGCTGATTTGCATCTGTATCCATTGCATCTTTGCTGCCATGTTGATACTGTTTTGTTGCTTCATACTTGCACCACTATGTTTGCTCTTGCATCATTGAACCATGTCATTCTTGGCATTGTACATGATTGTAATTTGTGCTTATCACCTGCCATGTTACAGACATGCTGACTTGTACTCTCGACTATGCTGCACAATATTGTGTAATGTTGCTTGACCATTTTGTAGCCGAACCATGATTATCTGGACTGAAAGTATAGTTGCACTTCTTTGTTTATTGGTTAATTTGAAATCTGAAGCTTGAATCTGGTTCGACCAGTTTGCATTTAACTTTGTTTGGCCTGCTTATGACATGTACTTGTCATTTGCACTGAGTTGAGCAGGTCCATGTGGCTACTCCTCAGTTGCACACTGATTGGCGAGGCAGTGCACACGTGTATATACATGCACGTGTGTACACGCAACCATCATACGTGTTTTCCTGTCCCTGCACTGAAATATGTGTATATACATACACATGTATGTGTATACATGTATCGTGCTAGTGCTTTATTCATATAACAGATCAAGTCATGAAAAATGATGAGAAACACACCAGAAATCTGAGGCAAATAAAATTTTAAAATAAAATTTATATTCGCATATATTCAGTTTAAATTCCTGTTGCAGTGTACTGTGTGTTTCTGTTCATGTATATGACAGGTATGAAGACTGGACTGACTGAAGGATGCTGTGAAGACTGAAGCTTGAAGACAGAAGATGAAAACAACAAGACAGTGTTGATTGTGTATATGAATGTATATGTATATATGTAACTGAGTATGAGAGGAGCTGTGTACTGTAAATGAAAAGTATATGCAGTGTGATGTATTACTGAGATAAACAAATAGCGGAGTTATCAAATTTTACTGTTTAAATATTGAAATAAAATATTATATTTAAACAAAATATTGTGTAAATATTTGAATTTCTGTATCGTGTATTCTGTTTAAATATAAATATCATACTCCTGTCTGTGATGAGTAAATGAAACAGTACAGCATCAAACACACTAAAATAATATTTATTTGGTTGTTATCATCAAACAAAAATCATATAATTGTGTATACAACACCGTTATATACAACAATATTTTATATCGTTATTTCCAATACGATATTTGTTGGTTTCAGAATTTGATATTGAATATAAGCCGGTATATTTTCTATTCAGAGCCTTGTATTTAATATCAAATGTGATTTGGGTTTGTCGTGAATCGTGTTTTAGAAGACATTGGTTCTTTAACCCAGTTAAAGGCAGAATATTGATTTTTGAGAAGATTAAAACTAAGTGGAGTTTTAATGAATCTTTAATTAGATTAAAATGTGAATTGATAATTTAAATTATCAAATCTGAAAAGTGATCGAGAGTGGAGTATCACCAGTTTTGCTCCAAAGCGATAGTTAAATCATTAATTAGATTTGAACGTTAAATGGTAATTAATTTTACCGATAACACCGTGGTGTTAGGAATGGAGTATCACCAGTTTTGCTCCATGGGATATATAGGTTGGGATTGGGAAATAAAATAAATAATTACTTCGGTGTGGTTCGCTAATCCCGACTAGTTTGAAATGATATCCAAAGGAGGATTAAAGAATAAATTTAGAAGAATTTATCTTGGATAAAATTAATGGGAACCTTTCCCTAAGAATGTGATTTTGTGAATAAAAGAATATTCTGAATTGGAATGAGACGTTCGTTGTGTTTGTGTAACATTTGTTTATTATATACGTGGGTTATTCAGAAAGGCCGGGTTATACCCATTCTGAATAACCGATTCAACGAGACGTCGAAGATGAAGACGGTGGTTGAAGACCGGAAGTCTTCACATCGTTTGGGTGATTACTGATGATCTTGATTGGGCTGTACACCCAAGATGAGGGAAACAGTTGGTGATCGTCCAGACGTACTTGGAGATGGATGGATATGCGAGGAAAGTGCCTCCGGTTTCGTTCAGACCCAGAACGAACTTGTAAATGGGTTGTGTGTCTGACATTGGATTTTATTCTGTGTTGATAGATCTCTATTAAATATACATCTGTTTGGCGGTGGAGAATTTATTCTCTTGCTTAACGCCCTTCTCTGAGACGTACGTGCTCAGAGGTTGTATATCGATGGACATCAGTCGCATGGAATAAATTGCCAGTGTGGCATGCGTAAGTGGCAATTGATCAAGGCTTCTGTTGAAAAGCAAAGTCTTGTGGTTGATGATCAAAGCACGGCCTGTGTGGCATAGCTTTGTGTATAACGTGAATTCGCGAGTCTCACACCTCGGTATGAGTCAAAAACGGGATAGTGACTGCAGGGAGAGCACGACGTTTCTTTCTAGCTAGGGTGGTGTCAGTGACCTACCAGCCCTGACATTTATATACTTTTCACCTGTGTGGTTGTTGGATACGAGGCGCCTCGGATATAGGTCTGTAAGGACCGGGAAACGTGTGTTCAGGAATAACTAATCCTCAAAAGTAAGAGAGGACCGGCCCTGAAGATCCAAGGATCATAGTGGGGTCCTGGGACATTTGCTAGAGTGTCACGAACGCGGAGAGGAGCTTGGCCCTTGCCTCGACTCATGACGGAAATCCAATTTCCAATACGTGTATTGCGGTTTTAATTGTAGAACTAGTATGGCGACATAGTAGATGGTAGCTATGCCGCCTATGATTGATATTTATGATTGAAATTGTTTTGACACTATACACCTAAAATAGTATCAAATAATGTGTTTTAAACGTATCAAGCATGCTTTGGCTGTTATAAGGGAAAACCTATCCTCCGGCTTGCGTTGCATTGTGTGATGGGACTTGGGTCTTATAACAGCTTCATTTTTCTTTATTTAGCATTGCGCTGTTTGTTCTATGCACTGGTATTCTTGGGAGGAAACCCGTTCCGTGTTATACGGCATGGTCCCTTGATTTACCTAACTTTAAAACCAATATTAATAACTGTTTTAGTTCTCACACCAGTCACATGACTGACCTGAAGTTTATTGTTTTAACCTAAACTCTGGGTGCCCCTATTTTCCGCACGGGCAGCTAGTAGTTTTGGTTTTGCAGATTTATATTCACAGGATCCTGGTTTACAGCTGGAATGATATCCGGAAAGCTCTGTATCCGTATATCACCTTCAGTTGTGCTTTGTATTAATTTCCGCTGCGATGAATTTAAATGTAATTTAAATCTCTGATATTCGTTAAATGTAATTTATTCATTTATACTCTGTATATTCTTGTATCTGATGGAATTGTTGTAATAACAATGAAATGTTCTTCTGTATGCGTTCTGATTTGTCCTGTTCTCAAACGATCAGGGGTTTCGAACGGTCTTAGTCCGTTTAACGATCGATTCGGATCGAGCTAAATTCCTTGCCGTTACAGTTGGTATCAGAGCTTTGGTTTACAGAGCTCGAGAACAAGACACCTTAGAACCATACGAAAGAATTCATCAGATATTGGATTAGTAAAATCAAATTAGAATGACTCGTTAGAGATAGGATCAGTAGTATCCTAGAACGAGTGCGAAGAGTATATTTTTCAAATGAAAACAATTTTGTTTTGAAAATTTAAATTGCTTTATACATATTTGAATATTTATTTATATTGATATGGGCAATCCAGTATATAAAAGTTTTGTATATACGCATCATGAACGTATATTCGAAGTTTTAATATACTGGGTAGATATAGAATCACATTCTAGATATCCGGGGATGATTCTGATGATGGTGCATCATCATCAGTATTCATTATCGAATTTCGAAGGTGTGATTTCTATATATTTCCATTAGACTGGTGTGAGAACCAAAACTAATATAGCTAGAATACATTGTTGTGAATTGGCATCAAAACATGATTTTCTGTATATGTATCAAAATTATCAATTTGAAACTCTAATCCACTAATTGATTGATGTTTGTATTGTTTGTTTATTTGTTTGCTAATTTTGAACCATTATGCCTAATATTGAATTGTATTGAAAATTGGTCGCATTTGCTTGTATATACATGTACTTACATTGAACAGGTCATAGCAAGGAGGCTAGAGCAGAGAATAAAATTTGTTTGCCCGACAAATAGGTACATGTTTACTATAATTTACTGTTTTGTTTGGGTGATGATGATTTTATGAGCCGATTGGCTAGCCGCTTGGCTTTTTCTTTTTCTTTTTGAGATCAGAAGGCCTATATGGCAATTTCGGGATTTTCCCGTGGCTCCCGGTGCAGGGGAGGTTATGGCAAAAATTTTCGAAAATTCCGGGTGTTAGCCAAATTTTTGAAGAATTGGAAAATTCTCATAAACTGAAAAGTTGGAGAATGAAAGCCAGATCTAACGTAGAGTTGATTGATCAAACCACTTTCGACTTTGTTCCTTTTCGGGGACGAAAAGTTTTAAGTGGGGGAGATTGTAACAACCCGAAAATCTGGGCCAGTTTAAAATTTTTATTTTGGCAATTTTAGCGAATTTTGAATATTTAAAATGAATTATTTTAAATAATATCGACGAGAAATTTATTTTGAATATAATTCGACGTATATATTGTATACGTTGTCGTTAGAATATAAATAATTATATATAATTATAAATAGAATTGAAAATGGCGCGGTAGTTCGATAATTCGATTTCAAACTTCAATTGAACGTACCGGGTGCAAAACAATCCGGATTTTAACGAAACCAAAAATAATAGGATCTAATTGACAATATCTTTCCAACGAATCCGAAAAATCAAAATTTCATAGCGGGAATCAAAAGATATGTCCAGTTGAAAATTCTGAATAGTGCTATGGAATTCAGGCCCTTAAAAATAGCAATTTTGCAAACGACCTCGGATTTCGACGAAACCACTTTTGTTGGGTCCGTGATGTCAAGTTATTTCTAGATTCCAAATTTCATAATTTTTCGAATCAATATGTGAGCGTGGCAAAGGAAAACGCGTCTGACCAGTTTCAGTTGATTTTAATCGACTGGAAATTAGCCATTTTTCCAACGGTCTCAGAATTCGATGAAACTAATTTTGTTAGGACTGTATCGTCAATACGAAGCTAGAAAATATTTTTCTGCAATTTTCAGAGTTCGTATGTGACCCTGGTAAATTGAAATGTATGTTTAAAATAGAATATATAGATTTAAAAGTAAATTCAACGGAAACTGGTTATAACGATCAAATCAACTTACGATACATGTCCCATTGTGTTCGGAATGGGGGTAAAACGCTATGGACGACAGGCGGTGGGCCTCGTTTAGAGGTCGTATGAAAAAGTCAACTTTTTGTAAAGTAAATAATTAAAATAAATAAAAAATTAAAACCCTCTCCTTTATTTCCTCTGGCCCCCCTTTGATTTCGAACCCGACATTCAGAGAAAAAAAAAAAGGAGGAAAAACCGCCTCGTTCACCGCCGCTTGTCGCGGCAGCCATCACCGCACCTCATCACCGCGCCGCCATCGCCTAACCCCTCCTCTTCCCCCACCGCCTCTTTTCCTTCTTCCCTAAATCCACGTGAAGCCCTAGCCCTTTCGGAAGATCGATGCGTGCCCCACCGCCCTCCTCAGCGACGGCGACCTCCTTGACCGCGCCCAGACCTCCTCCCTCTTCCCCTCCTTCTACCTCCAGCTCGCGAAACCGTGAGACCCCCCCTTCCTTCCCCAAACCGTAACCAACCCCCACAGCCCGACCACCCTGACGAACTCGGACGCACAACCCCACCACCAGTAAGCTCCTCTAATTTATTTATTTGCATTAATTTAAATTAAATAGGTTATTTAATTAGAAAAGTTAGAATTTTTAAATTAGAAAAAGTTTGATTTTTAAATATAGGAAGTGACTGCAAAGATAGGATTTTTTTTAAACGGTAAAGATAGGATTTTTTAAACTGTAATGATAGGATTTTTATGTTATAAAAATATGATTTTTACAAAGTAGAAATAATAAAAATATAATTTTTATATGATGTAGATAATAAAAATAAAATTTTTAAAAGATAGGTTATATAAAAACTTGATTTTTATAAAGAAGAAAGGCGAAATCTTTATTTTTATAAAGGCGAAATCTATATTTTTGAAAAGGCGAAATCTATATTTATGTAAAGACCCGTAACTTCCCCGTAAAGGAAAGCGTCGGATAGTTCGAGAACAAACCACAACAGAACGCATACAGAAGAACATTTCACTATATATTACAACAGTGCATCAGATTACAAGAATATACAGAGTATGAATAAATATTACACAGAAATATCAGAGATTTAAATTATATTTAAATACATCGCAGCGGAAAAATAATACAATACACAACTAGAATGAGATATACGGATACAAAGCTTTCCGGATATCGTTCCAGCTGTAAACCAGGATCCTGTGAATATAAATCTGCAAAACCGAAACTACTAGCTGCCCGTGTCAAAAATAAGGGCACCCAGAGTTTAGGTTAAAACAATAAACTCCAGGTCAGTCATGGGACTGGTGTGAGAACTAAAACAGTTATTGATCTTTATTTTAAATCATTAGGTAAATCAAGGGACCACGCCGTATAACACGGAACGGGTTTCCTCCCAAGAATACCGGTGCATAAAACAAACAGCGCAATGCTAAATAAAGAAAATGAAGCTGTTATAAGACCCAGGCCCCATCACACAATGCAACGCAGTCGAGGATAGGGTTTTTCCTTATAACAGCCAAAGAATGCTTGATACGTTTAAAACAAACCATTTGATACTATAATAAGTGCATAGTGTATAAAACAACTTCAAATCATAAGTATCAATCATAGGCGGCATGGGTACCATATATCATGTCGCCATACTAGTTTTACAATTAAAACCGCAAATGTCACGTATTTGGAAATTGGATTTCCGTCTATGAACCGAGGCAAAAGATAGTCCTCAACCGATTCGAGACGCTCTAGCCCGTGTCTCAGGATCAGAGCTCGAGTGACCCTTGGAGCGACAGGGCCGGTCCACCGATGTGGATTAAAATGCCTGAACACTGCGTTTCCCCACCCTTTGGGGTGTCAATGAGCCAACAAATGACTCCATCGGTTCGAGAACGACCGATCAATCCGAGGCGCCTCGCAACAGCAACAACCACATAAGTCAAACTCGTCAGGGCGTGTAAAACCACTGACGCCACTTCTAGCTAGAAAGAAACGCAAGTCCTCCCTGAGGTCCGTCTCCCGTTTTTGGTTCATACCGGGTGTGAAACACACGAGGTAAACGTTACACAAAGCTACGCCACAAAGGCCGTGCTTTGATCATCACCACAAGACTTTGCTTTTCGACAGAAGCCTTGATCATTTGCATCTTAGCATGCCACACAGGCAAACCATCCTATGCAACCGATATCAGTCACACAGAATGAAATCCGATGTCAGACACACAGTCCATTTACAAGTCCGTTCTGGGTCTGAACGAAACCGGAGGCACCTAGTACCCCGCATATCCATCGATCTCCAAGTACGTCTGGACGATCACTAACTGTTTCCATCTTCTTGGGTGTACAGCCCAATCAAGATCATCAGTTATCACCCAAACGACGTGAAGACCTCCGGTCTTCGACCATCGTCTTCATCTTCGACTTATCGTCGTATCAGTTATTCAGAATGGGATAAACCCGGTCTTTCCGAATAACTCGCGTATATATTATAAAAGTGTTACACAAACACAACATACGCCTCATTCCAACTCATTAGTCATTAACCGTAAATTAATCAAGAGAATAATTCCCCAAATATTAACCCCGAAGGCCGAAACCAACATCAGATCAATATCCAGAAAACCATTCTACTTAGCTAACCGACAGTTAGTTTCTAAATTTCACGTTCAAATCTAATTAAAGATTTAACTATCGCCTGGAGCAAAACTGGTGATACTCCATTCTCGATCTTTTCAATCTAATTAAAGATTCATTAAAACTCCACTTAGTTTTAATCTGTGACTGGGTTAAAGAATCAGTATCATTTAAAACACGGTTCACGATAAACCCAAAGTCACATCCCATTAATTATCGGGTTAAAGAACAAGTGTTATTTAAAACACTGTTCACGATAAACCCAAAAATCAATATCAATTCAATTCCAATTAAATATTATTTAATTGGTACACTTCATTAAATCTAAATAAAAAGATTTAATCATTTCTCAACTGGGTTCAAGAACAGTGTTAGTGAAGACACCATTCACGACAAACCCAAATCACATTCATTAATTATCGGGTTAAAGAACAAGTGTTATTTAAAGCACTGTTCACGATAAACCCAAAAATCAATATCAATTCAATTCCAATTAAATATTATTTAATTGGTACACTTCATTAAATCTAAATAAAAAGATTTAATCATTTCTCAACTGGGTTCAAGAACAGTGTTAGTGAAGACACCATTCACGACAAACCCAAATCACATTCATTAATTATCGGGTTAAAGAACAAGTGTTATTTAAAGCACTGTTCACGATAAACCCAAAAATCAATATCAATTCAATTCCAATTAAATATTATTTAATTGGTACACTTCATTAAATCTAAATAAAAAGATTTAATCATTTCTCAACTGGGTTCAAGAACAGTGTTAGTGAAGACACCATTCACGACAAACCCAAATCACATTCGATATTCAATACAAGGCTCTGAATAGAAAATATATCGGCTTATATTCAATATCAAATTCTACGACTAACAAATGTCGTATTGGAAATAACGATATAAATATATATATCTTTCAAATTTCCATAACAACACCTGTATAATCACGAATTCCAACATCGAAATATTCCGAAGACAATTTCGATTCAAATCCACTCCAATGCAATCATTGGAAATTTTGGTTATTTTCAAAACCCTTTTCGAATTCAATTTATTTATTTAAAAATAAATAGAATTATAATTCTAGTTCAAAACTAGTTCATTTCGATAAAAATCTATTTTTATCTTTTCAAATATGGAGTTTTTCATCCCAATTCTTTCTAAATCATTTCTTATGATTTTACACAAATTATTACTATTTTTAATAATTTTATCAAGGCCCGTACAGTCGATTTCCATCAATGGCCCTCGAACTGCACTTACAGCGACCTTATTCGAATTTGATTTGGACATAATTCCAAATCCAACCGTTAGATTTCAAATTTCTAACATTCATTAGAAAGCTCTTTTCGATACGAACCCAACGGTTCCGGTTTTAGGAGAATCCGACGGTCGGATCTCCCGTAATGTCCGTTTGAAATAAATGGTCGAAATTCGCGAACTGCCGCGGCGCGGCGCGTTCTATTCAGGCCATTATATTATATATATAATATATATAATATATACTTCGTCGATTTCTATTTAAAACGAATTATATAAATAGTTTAAAATTCGTTTCAAAATCTATTTCAACTTCCATCTCAATTCAAAGCAAAATTGAATTCTTCTTTATAAATTCGTTTTAAAATTCATTTCTATTCAATTCGAATTTCAATTCAATCTGAATTCATTTCAATTCGCTTTCAATTCCATTTGAATTCGTTTTCAATTCAATTCATTTCGAAATCGTTTTCAATTCATTTTGAATTCGTTTTCAATTCAATTCATTTCGAAATCGTTTTCAATTCATTTCATTTCGAAACCGTTTTCAATTCAATTCATTTCGAAATCGTTTTCAATTCATTTTGAATTCGTTTTCAATTCATTTTGAATTCGTTTTCAATTCATTTTGAATTCAATAAAATCGATATAAATATCGTTCACGTTAAAATGGCGTCAATCTAATCAACACGGCTTCATAAATTTCTATTTTCAAAATAGTTGTTATTATCAAAATATTTCGTTCAACACATAACCAATCTCAATGAATGAGTACTGTCAACACATGAACTTTTATTTTATAATATTATTTATTTTTCAAATTGGAATGAGGCCCAATCAATTACCATATAAAGTTAATTATATGGATTTTCATACAACACATGTATATCATAGCATTGAAAAATAATCAATCATCAACCAAAGTGCACTACACTGTATAAGCATCAAATATAGATATTCAACGCTTATAACAGCCTGTCAATCGATCGATCGACATTTTTAATCAATCAGGATGAGTGAACTTCAAATTTCATCCCAACACCCGTGTGGGGTTTCAAACAATCAAACACCTATTTTATTTGTGCTGTTGGGCGATGTGTAAAATTTATCGTCCCAATCAATGTCATTCAAATAAGTGTACATAAACAAACCGTCTGGTTTGTAAATGAATATTTATTTACTCACATTCACGTTAAAAATTATATTTTTATATAATTTTTAACGACAAAACATTTCATTTCAACCCATGAATTTCTATTCAATTCATTTACACAATAAAATGATATTTTTATTTTCCAACACATTTTAGAAAATTTCGGCGGCATAACGGCACGATACTAGAAACGGGACAAGGCCTAGCCTTATCCCCGGTCTAGTGAAGGCCCACGCCATTCACATATCAATTTTAATCAATTTCCAATTCAACCAATCAATCAAATCCAAATCAAATAATCTAACCAACTACACAACCAAACAAACAAGTCCATGGTATGTGGACGGGTGTCGGGTGCTTCTAATAAGCACCGTCTGCATCCTAGTGTATATATATAACTAGAAAATAAATTTGAAAGGTGAGAAATTCTCACATATAGCTATCCTAGCTCCACGACTCTTCATTTGCAGAAGTCTTCGTCGTTTCGCCTTTTCTGTCACCTTCGTTGCTGCTTTCACTACATACGTAAAAATCACATTTTTATATTTTGATATCTTTAAAATAAAAATCACACTTTTATTTATTCACTTTCAATTTAAAAACATATTTTTATAATCACTTCATATATTTAAAAATCGAATTTTTACTTCGATGTTCAATATATAAAAATTCTATTTTTAAATATATGAAGTGATTATAAAAATATGTTTTTAAATTGAAAGTGAATAAATAAAAGTGTGATTTTTATTTTAAAGATATCAAAATATAAAAATGTGATTTTTACGTATGTAGTGAAAGCAGCAACGAAGGTGACAGAAAAGGCGAAACGACGAAGACTTCTGCAAATGAAGAGTCGTGGAGCTAGGATAGCTATATGTGAGAATTTCTCACCTTTCAAATTTATTTTCTAGTTATATATATATACTAGGATGCAGACGGTGCTTATTAGAAGCACCCGACACCCGTCCACATACCATGGACTTGTTTGTTTGGTTGTGTAGTTGGTTAGATTATTTGATTTGGATTTGATTGATTGGTTGAATTGGAAATTGATTAAAATTGATATGTGAATGGCGTGGGCCTTCACTAGACCGGGGATAAGGCTAGGCCTTGTCCCGTTTCTAGTATCGTGCCGTTATGCCGCCGAAATTTTCTAAAATGTGTTGGAAAATAAAAATATCATTTTATTGTGTAAATGAATTGAATAGAAATTAATGGGTTGAAATGAAATGTTTTGTCGTTAAAAATTATATAAAAATATAATTTTTAACGTGAATGTGAGTAAATAAATATTCATTTACAAACCAGACGGTTTGTTTATGTACACTTATTTGAATGACATTGATTGGGACGATAAATTTTACACATCGCCCAACAGCACAAATAAAATAGGTGTTTGATTGTTTGAAACCCCACACGGGTGTTGGGATGAAATTTGAAGTTCACTCATCCTGATTGATTAAAAATGTCGATCGATCGATTGACAGGCTGTTATAAGCGTTGAATATCTATATTTGATGCTTATACAGTGTAGTGCACTTTGGTTGATGATTGATTATTTTTCAATGCTATGATATACATGTGTTGTATGAAAATCCATATAATTAACTTTATATGGTAATTGATTGGGCCTCATTCCAATTTGAAAAATAAATAATATTATAAAATAAAAGTTCATGTGTTGACAGTACTCATTCATTGAGATTGGTTATGTGTTGAACGAAATATTTTGATAATAACAACTATTTTGAAAATAGAAATTTATGAAGCCGTGTTGATTAGATTGACGCCATTTTAACGTGAACGATATTTATATCGATTTTATTGAATTCAAAATGAATTGAAAACGAATTCAAAATGAATTGAAAACGAATTCAAAATGAATTGAAAACGATTTCGAAATGAATTGAATTGAAAACGGTTTCGAAATGAAATGAATTGAAAACGATTTCGAAATGAATTGAATTGAAAACGAATTCAAAATGAATTGAAAACGATTTCGAAATGAATTGAATTGAAAACGAATTCAAATGGAATTGAAAGCGAATTGAAATGAATTCAGATTGAATTGAAATTCGAATTGAATAGAAATGAATTTTAAAACGAATTTATAAAGAAGAATTCAATTTTGCTTTGAATTGAGATGGAAGTTGAAATAGATTTTGAAACGAATTTTAAACTATTTATATAATTCGTTTTAAATAGAAATCGACGAAGTATATATTATATATATTATATATATAATATAATGGCCTGAATAGAACGCGCCGCGCCGCGGCAGTTCGCGAATTTCGACCATTTATTTCAAACGGACATTACGGGAGATACGACCGTCGGATTCTCCTAAAACCGGAACCGTTGGGTTCGTATCGAAAAGAGCTTTCTAATGAATGTTAGAAATTTGAAATCTAACGGTTGGATTTGGAATTATGTCCAAATCAAATTCGAAAAAGGTCGTTGTAAGTGCAGTTCGAGGGCCATTGATGGAAATCGACTGTACGGGCCTTGATAAAATTATTAAAAATAGTAATAATTTGTGTAAAATCATAAGAAATGGTTTAGAAAGAATTGGGATGAAAAACTCCATATTTGAAAAGATAAAAATAGATTTTTATCGAAATGAACTTGTTTTGAACTAGAATTATAATTCTATTTATTTTTAAATAAATAAATTGAATTCGAAAAGGGTTTTGAAAATAACCAAAATTTCCAATGATTGCATTGGAGTGGATTTGAATCGAAATTGTCTTCGGAATATTTCGATGTTGGAATTCGTGATTATACAGGTGTTGTTATGGAAATTTGAAAGATATATATATTTATATCGTTATTTCCAATACGACATTTGTTAGTCGTAGAATTTGATATTGAATATAAGCCGATATATTTTCTATTCAGAGCCTTGTATTGAATATCGAATGTGATTTGGGTTTGTCGTGAATGGTGTCTTCACTAACACTGTTCTTGAACCCAGTTGAGAAATGATTAAATCTTTTTATTTAGATTTAATGAAGTGTACCAATTAAATAATATTTAATTGGAATTGAATTGATATTGATTTTTGGGTTTATCGTGAACAGTGCTTTAAATAACACTTGTTCTTTAACCCGATAATTAATGAATGTGATTTGGGTTTGTCGTGAATGGTGTCTTCACTAACACTGTTCTTGAACCCAGTTGAGAAATGATTAAATCTTTTTATTTAGATTTAATGAAGTGTACCAATTAAATAATATTTAATTGGAATTGAATTGATATTGATTTTTGGGTTTATCGTGAACAGTGCTTTAAATAACACTTGTTCTTTAACCCGATAATTAATGAATGTGATTTGGGTTTGTCGTGAATGGTGTCTTCACTAACACTGTTCTTGAACCCAGTTGAGAAATGATTAAATCTTTTTATTTAGATTTAATGAAGTGTACCAATTAAATAATATTTAATTGGAATTGAATTGATATTGATTTTTGGGTTTATCGTGAACAGTGTTTTAAATAACACTTGTTCTTTAACCCGATAATTAATGGGATGTGACTTTGGGTTTATCGTGAACCGTGTTTTAAATGACACTGATTCTTTAACCCAGTCACAGATTAAAACTAAGTGGAGTTTTAATGAATCTTTAATTAGATTGAAAAGATCGAGAATGGAGTATCACTAGTTTTGCTCCAGGCGATAGTTAAATCTTTAATTAGATTTGAACGTGAAATTTAGAAACTAACTGTCGGTTAGCTAAGTAGAATGGTTTTCTGGATATTGATCTGATGTTGGTTTCGGCCTTCGGGGTTAATATTTGGGGAATTATTCTCTTGATTAATTTACGGTTAATGACTAATGAGTTGGAATGAGGCGTATGTTGTGTTTGTGTAACACTTTTATAATATATACGCGAGTTATTCGGAAAGACCGGGTTTATCCCATTCTGAATAACTGATACGACGATAAGTCGAAGATGAAGACGATGGTCGAAGACCGGAGGTCTTCACGTCGTTTGGGTGATAACTGATGATCTTGATTGGGCTGTACACCCAAGAAGATGGAAACAGTTAGTGATCGTCCAGACGTACTTGGAGATCGATGGATATGCGGGGTACTAGGTGCCTCCGGTTTCGTTCAGACCCAGAACGGACTTGTAAATGGACTGTGTGTCTGACATCGGATTTCATTCTGTGTGACTGATATCGGTTGCATAGGATGGTTTGCCTGTGTGGCATGCTAAGATGCAAATGATCAAGGCTTCTGTTGAAAAGCAAAGTCTTGTGGTGATGACCAAAGCACGGCCTTTGTGGCGTAGCTTTGTGTAACGTTTACCTCGCGTGTTTCACACCCGGTATGAACCAAAAACGGGAGACGGACCTCAGGGAGGACTTGCGTTTCTTTCTAGCTAGAAGTGGCGTCAGTGGTTTTACACGCCCTGACGAGTTTGACTTATGTGGTTGTTGCTGTTGCGAGGCGCCTCGGATTGATCGGTCGTTCTCGAACCGATGGAGTCATTTGTTGGCTCATTGACACCCCAAAGGGTGGGGAAACGCAGTGTTCAGGCATTTTAATCCACATCGGTGGACCGGCCCTGTCGCTCCAAGGGTCACTCGAGCTCTGATCCTGAGACACGGGCTAGAGCGTCTCGAATCGGTTGAGGACTATCTTTTGCCTCGGTTCATAGACGGAAATCCAATTTCCAAATACGTGACATTTGAGGTTTTAATTGTAAAACTAGTATGGCGACATGATATATGGTACCCATGCCGCCTATGATTGATACTTATGATTTGAAGTTGTATTATACACTATGCACTTATTATAGTATCAAATGGTTTGTTTTAAACGTATCAAGCATTCTTTGGCTGTTATAAGGAAAAACCCTATCCTCGATTGCGTTGCATTGTGTGATGGGACCTGGGTCTTATAACAGCTTCATTTTCTTTATTTAGCACTGCGCTGTTTGTTTTATGCACCGGTATTCTTGGGAGGAAACCCGTTCCGTGTTATACGGCGTGGTCCCTTGATTTACCTAATGATTTAAAATAAAGATCAATAACTGTTTTAGTTCTCACACCAGTCCCATGACTGACCTGGAGTTTATTGTTTTAACCTAAACTCTGGGTGCCCTTATTTTTGACACGGGCAGCTAGTAGTTTCGGTTTTGCAGATTTATATTCACAGGATCCTGGTTTACAGCTGGAACGATATCCGGAAAGCTTTGTATCCGTATATCTCATTCTAGTTGTGTATTGTATTATTTTTCCACTGCGATGTATTTAAATATAATTTAAATCTCTGATATTTCTGTGTAATATTTATTCATACTCTGTATATTCTTGTAATCTGATGCACTGTTGTAATATATAGTGAAATGTTCTTCTGTATGCGTTCTGTTGTGGTTTGTTCTCGAACTATCCGACGCTTTCCTTTACGGGGAAGTTACGGGTCTTTACATTTGGTATCAGAGCTTTGGTTTACAAAGCTCAGAGAACAAGGCACATTAGAACCATATGAAAGAATTCATCAGATATTGGATTAGTAAAATCCAATGAGAATGACTCGTTAGAGATGGGATCAGTAGTATCCTAGAACGAGTGTGAAGAGTAAAATTTTAAAGTGAAAAGAAATTTTTGTTTTGAAAATTTAAATCAATTATTCGTATTTGATTATCTATTTATATTGATGTGGACAATCCAGTATATATAGATTTTGCGTATACGTCTGATCCGCGTGTATTCGAAATTTTAATATATTGGGTAGATATAGCATCACACTCTAGTCGCCCGAAGATGGTACTGATGATTGTCATGACTTCATCAGTATTTATGTTCGTGTTTCGAAGGTGTGATTTTCTATATATTTCCTATTGACTGGTGTGAGAACCAAAATTAGATAGGGCCTATTGTTGTGATTTGGCATCAAAAATCTGATTTTTGACTATGTATCAAAATTATGAATTTGAAACGTTAATCCACTAATTGATTGATGTTTGTGTTGTTTGTTTATTTGTTTGCAAATTTTGAACCATTATGCCTAATTTGATCAAATATTGAACTGTATTGAAAATTGGTCGCATTTGCTTGCGTATACATATATATCATTGAACAGGTCATAGCAAGGAGGCTAGAGCAGAGAATAAAATTTGTTTGCCCGACAAATAGGTACATGTTTACTACATAATTTTCTGTTTTGTCGTGTTCTCAACGATAGGGCGTTTCGAACGGTCTGGGTCGGTTTAGCGACTGGTTCGGACCGAGCGAGATTCCCTGCCGTCACAATTTTTGAAATGGAATTTTTATCTATATGACATCGTAGTAAAAATTCGATTTTTATATATTGAATAGCAAAGTAAAAATTCGATTTTTATATATTGAATAGCGAAGTAAAAATTCGATTTTTATGTATTGAATAGCGAAGTAAAAATGTGATTTTTTTTATATATGTAGTGAATACGGGCAATGAAAACGACAAAAGGCGAGAATGGCGAAGATTTCTATAAAAGAAGAGTCAAGATGATTGGATAGCTTTCGGTGAGAACTTCTCACTCAAAATTCTTTTTCTAGTTATATATATATACTAGGATGCAGACGGTGCTTAGTAGCACCCGACACCCGTCATCCACAGACCATGGATGGCTTGTTTGTTTGATTGATGTGTTATGAAAATTGTTTGTGATGTTGATGTGAAATCGATAATAAAATGTAGATGTGTTGAAATAAATTAATTATCGTTAAAAATATAACTTTTAACGTGAAAGTGAATAAATAAATATTTATAAACAAATCGGCCGATTTGTTTATATACACTGATTTGACTGATATTGATTGGGATTATAAATTTTACACATCGCCCAACTGCACAAATAAAAAGCTGTGTTTGTTGATTTGAAACCCCACACGGGTGTTGGGATGATATTTGGGTACACTAATCCCAATTATTTAATTGTATGTTGATCGATAGGTCGACAGACTGTGTAAGCGTCGATTATTTATATTTGATGCTTATGCAGTTGTGTGGTGCACTTTGGTTGATGGTTGATTATTTTTCAATGCTATTATATACATGTGTTGTATGGAATCCATATAATTAACATTATATGGTGATTGATTGGGCCTCATTCCAATCGGGAAAATAATGAATATTATAAAAGAAGATTCATGTGTTGAATATAAAAATAGTCATGTGTTGACGATGTTCCTAAGTTGAAAATATTTATGTGTTGAGTAAAATATTTTAATAATAAAATTCACATCTTTATCATATTTAAAATTAGAACTACTTTACGATGGAGTCTAATTAAAATCAAACGATAGATACCATAGTTTTATAAAATATTTTACATAACAAAAATAGTCGTGTGCTGAAAGAAATATAGATCATGTGTTGAATGGAAGAAATATTCATTTGTTGAATAGAATAAAGAAGTTTTTGAAAAATATAAAGCCGTGTGGATTAGAGATGCGCTATTTTGACGTGAACGATATTTATATCGATTTTATTCGTTTTGCAATGAATATTGAAAGGTGATTTCAAAATCTAATATTTTGAAATGAAATTCAAATTGAATTAGATAAAAATTGAAATTGAAATTTTATTGAATCAATTTGAAATGAATTCGAATCGAATAGAAAATGAATTCGATTCGAATTGAATAGTAATGAATTCGATTCGAATTAAATAGAAATTGAACTCGATTCGAATTGAATAGAAAACGAATTAGAATTTGAATTGAAACGAATTCGAATTAAATAAAAATTGAAATGAATTCGAATTGAATTGAAATCAAATCGATTTGAAATTGAAGATGAAGTCGAAATTGTTTTTGAAACGAATTTAAAACGATTTATAAAATACGTTTTAAAAGGAAATCGATGAAATATATATAATACATATTATATATATATATAATGGCCTGAATAAAACGCGCCGCGCCGCGGCAGTTCATGAATTTCGACCATTAACTTCGAATTGACGTTGCGGGAGATCCGACCGTCGGATTCTCCTAAAACCGGAACCGTTGGGTTCGTATCGAAAAGATCTTTCCAATGAATATTAGAAATTTGAAATCTAACGGTTGGATTTGGAATTATGTCCAAATCAAATTGGGAAAAGGTCGCTGTAAGTGCAGTTCGATGGCCGTTGATGGAAATCGACTGTACGGGCCTTGATAAAATTATTAAAAATATCTATAATTTTTGTAAAATCATAATATGTGAATTGGAAAGAACTGGGATGAAAACCTCCATATTTGGAAAGATAAAAATAGATTTTTATCGAAATGAACTAGTTTTGAACTAGAATTAAAATCAATTTATTTTTGAAATAAATAAATTGAATTTGAAAGTGATTTTAAAAATAATCAATATTCCCAATACGTGAATTGGATGGGAGTTGAATCGAAATTATCTTCGGGATATTTCGATGTTGGATTTCGTGACTATACAGATATTGTTATGGGAATTTGAAAGATATATTTTATATCGTTATTTCCAATACGATATTTGTTGGTTTCAGAATTTGATATTGAATATAAGCCGGTATATTTTCTATTCAGAGCCTTGTATTTAATATCAAATGTGATTTGGGTTTGTCGTGAATCATGTTTTAGAAGACATTGGTTCTTTAACCCAGTTAAAGGCAGAATATTGATTTTTGAGAAGATTAAAACTAAGTGGAGTTTTAATGAATCTTTAATTAGATTAAAATGTGAATTGATAATTTAAATTATCAAATCTGAAAAGTGATCGAGAGTGGAGTATCACCAGTTTTGCTCCAAAGCAATAGTTAAATCTTTAATTAGATTTGAACGTGAAATCGTAATTAATTTTACCGATAACACCGTGGTGTTAGGAATGGAGTATCACCAGTTTTGCTCCATGGGATATATAGGTTGGGATTGGGAAATAAAATAAATAATTACTTCGGTGTGGTTCGCTAATCCCGACTAGTTTGAAATGATATCCAAAGGAGGATTAAAGAATAAATTTAGAAGAATTTATCTTGGATAAAATTAATGGGAACCTTTCCCTAAGAATGTGATTTTGTGAATAAAAGAATATTCTGAATTGGAATGAGGCGTTTGTTGTGTTTGTGTAACATTTGTTTATTATATACGTGGGTTATTCAGAAAGGCCGGGTTATACCCATTCTGAATAACCGATTCGACGAGATGTCGAAGATGAAGACGGTGGTTGAAGACCGGAAGTCTTCACATCGTTTGGGTGATTACTGATGATCTTGATTGGGCTGTACACCCAAGATGAGGGAAATAGTTGGTGATCGTCCAGACGTACTTGGAGATGGATGGATATGCGAGGAAAGTGCCTCCGGTTTCGTTCAGACCCAGAACGAACTTGTAAATGGATTGTGTGTCTGACATTGGATTTTATTCTGTGTTGATATATCTCTATTAAATATACATCTGTTTGGCGGCGGAGAATTTATTCTCTTGCTTAACGCCCTTCTCTGAGACGTACGAGCTCAGAGGTTGTATATCGATGGACATCAGTCGCATGGAATAGATTTCCTGTGTGGCATGCATAAGTGGCAATTGATCAAGGCTTCTGTTGAAAAGCAAAGTCTTGTGGTTGATGATCAAAGCACGGCCTGTGTGGCATAGCTTTGTGTATAACGTGAATTCGCGAGCCTCACACCTCGGTATGAGTCAAAAACGGGATAGTGACTGCAGGGAGAGCACGACGTTTCTTTCTAGCTAGGGTGGTGTCAGTGACATACCAGCCCTGACATTTATATACTTTTCACCTGTGTGGTTGTTGGATACGAGGCGCCTTGGATATAGGTCTGTAAGGACCGGGAAACGTGTGTTCATGAATAACTAATCCTCAAAAGTAAGAGAGGACCGGCCCTGAAGATCCAAGGATCATAGTGGGGTCCTGGGACATTTGCTAGAGTGTCTCGAACGCGGAGAGGAGCTTGCCCCTTGCCTCGACTCATGACGGAATTCCAATTTCCAATACGTGTATTGCGGTTTTAATTGTAGAACTAGTATGGCGACATAGTAGATGGTAGCTATGCCGCCTATGATTGATATTTATGATTTAAATATTTTTGACACTATACACCTAAAATAGTATCAAATAATGTGTTTTAAACGTATCAAGCATGCTTTGGCTGTTATAAGGGAAAACCCTATCCTCCGGCTTGCGTTGCATTGTGTGATGGGACCTGGGTCTTATAACAGCTTCATTTTTCTTTATTTAGCATTGCGCTGTTTGTTCTATGCACTGGTATTCTTGGGAGGAAACCCGTTCGTGTTATACGGCATGGTCCCTTGATTTACCTAACTTTAAAACCAATATTAATAACTGTTTTAGTTCTCACACCAGTCACATGACTGACCTGAAGTTTATTGTTTTAACCTAAACTCTGGGTGCCCCTATTTTCCGCACAGGCAGCTAGTAGTTTTGGTTTTGCAGATTTATATTCACAGGATCCTGGTTTACAGCTGGAATGATATCCGGAAAGCTCTGTATCCGTATATCACCTTCAGTTGTGCTTTGTATTATTTTCTGCTGCGATAAATTTAAATGTAATTTAAATCTCTGATATTCGTTGAATGTAATTTATTCATTTATACTCTGTACATTCTTGTATCTGATGGAATTGTTGTAATAACAATGAAATGTTCTTATGTATGCGTTCTGATTTGTCCTGTTCTCAAACGATCAGGGGTTTCGAACGGGCTTAGTCGGTTTAACGATCGATTCGGATCGAGCTAAATTCCTTGCCGTTACAGAAGTGCATTGTAACCATGACAACTAGCGCTACAATACAGAACATACCAGAATGGAAATGGATCCGATCAGAATTTCAGGCGAATTCAAATTCAAACAGAACGTAAATTCAGAAATTAAAAACCGGTCAAAGTGAGAACTTCTCACAATTATTTTGTTTATTTACTTAAATTATTTTGTAACTGCATATATGAACTGCTCCTCGTCATCCACAGGCCGTGGACGACTTCTCTGATTATATTGTGATGTAGAAATTGATTGTGATTGTCATGTATTGATATTGTTGTATATCAAAATTATTTATATAAAATAAATATATAAATTATTGTGAAATGAAAATAAAATAAATATTCATTTACAAACTGGACGGTTTGTTTATGTACACCAATTTATTTGATAATTGATTAGGACGATAAATTTTACACATCACCCAACTGCACAAATATTAAACAGTATTTGTTGTTTGAAAACCCCACACGGGTATTGGGATAATATTTGACATACACTGATCCCAATAATTAGAGGTATGTCAAACGATGGGTTGACATCCAGTATAAGCGTTATTTATTTATTATAATGCTTATACAGTTGTATAATGCACTCTGGATGTTGTATTAATTTTTAATGATTGTTTATCGTTATTGTTGTATATATGTGATGTTGAAATCCATATAACTAAAATTATATGGTAATGGGTTGAGTCTGATTCCAGTTCAAAATTAACGAATATTTTAAAATAATATTCAGTAATTATTGACATATGAAGCCGTGTTAAGTAGTTAAACGCCATTGTAACACGAATGGGAATTTGGTCGATTTTATTCATTTTATAATGAATGTCGAAAAGTAATTTCAAAATCTGATATTTTGAAAATAATATCATTTTAATATTGAAGTGATATAAAATATTCAATTTTTATTTGAATTTGAAAAATAGAATTGAAATCGGTTTGGAATGAATTTAAAAAGAAATCGAACTGAATTGAAATCGATTTGACATGAATTTAAAACGAATTTATAATGGAATATTCAATTGATTTGAATTTGAAATGGAAGTGGATATCGTTTTTGAAATGAATTTAAGACGATTTATAAAATTATTTTAAATGGAAATCGGCAAAATATATAATATATGTATATATATATACTATATATATTATAATGGCCTGAATAGAATGCGCCGCGCAGCGCTAGTTTGCGAATTTCGACCATTAACTTCAAATGGACGTTACAGGAGATCCGACCATCGGATTCTCCTAAAACTAGAACCGTTGGGTTCGTATCAAAAAGAGATCTCCAATGAATATAAGAGATTTGAAATCTAATGATTGGATTTGGAGATATGCCCAAATAAATTTCAGAAAAAGTCGCTATGGGTGTAGTTCATTGGCCGTTATTAGAAACCGACCGTACGGGCGATAATAAAATTATTAAAAATATGGAAAAATTATGTAAAATCATAATAAATGATTTGGAAAGATTTTGGATGAAAAATTCTAGTTTTGAAAAGATAAAAATATATTTTTATCGAAATGAACTAGTTATGAACTAGAATTAGAATCCAATATTTTTAAATAAATAAATTGGAATACAAAATGGTTTTAAAATAACCAGAATTTCCAATATATGAATTGGAATGGATTTGAATCGAAATTATCTTCGGAATATTTCGATATTGGATTTCGTGATTATACGGACATTGTGGAGGAATTTGGTGTGTGTATATATATATATATATATATATATATATCGTATTGGATATATATATCATTATTCCAATACGATATTTGTTGATTTCAGAATTTGATATTGAATATAAGCCGATATATTTTCTATTCAGAGCCTTGTATTTAATATCAAATGGGATTTTGGGTTTATCGTGAACGGTGTCTTCACTAACACTATTCTTAAACCGAGTTGAGAAAAGATTAAATCTTTTATTAAGATTTAATGAAGTTTACCAATTAATTAACATTTAATTTGAATTGAATTGGATTGGGATTTTAGGTTTATTGTGAACTGTGTTTTAACGATATTCGTTCTTTAACCCGATTTACAGTGAAATGAGATTTGGAACTTATAAATCTTTTTATTAAAGATTTAGTGGAGATTTTCCAAAGTAAAGTTTTCCAATTTAATATATTGGAATGGAATGGAATTCGATTTGATAATAATCAAAATGAGTTTCTATGGAGGAAGACTGTTAATATATATGGAATATAAAAGGCTTTGTCATTATTCCATTTATATTATTAGTCGAATACGGAAATTGATATCGATTATATATTGATTTGTATTTCCGTGAAGATTCCAAAATTAATGGAACGTGATTTTGGGTTTATCGTGAGCTGTGTTTTAAATGACATTAGTTCTTTAACCCAGTTAAAGATATGATTAATTTCTTAGCTTTGAATAATCATTAATATTGATTTTTGGGAAGATTAAAACTAAATGGAGTTTTAATGAATCTTTGATTAGATTGAAAAGTGAATGTGATAATTAAAATTATCAATTCAAGAAAATGATCGAAAATGGAGTATCACCAGTTTTACTCCAGGCGATAGCGAAATGTTTAATTAGATTTGAACCTGAAATGGTAATTGATTTTTACAGATAACACCGTGGTGTTAGATATGGAGTATTACCCATTTTTCTCCATGGGATGAATAGGTTGGGATTGGGAAATAAAATAAATTATTACTTCAGTGTAGTTCGCTAATCCCGACTAGTTTGGAAAATCTTAATTTGGTTTAGAAATGATATCCAAAGGAAGACTAAAGAATAAATATAAAGAATTTATCTTTAATAAAATTAATGGGAACCTATCCCAAAGGAAAAGAATATTTGAATAAAAGAATATTCTGGATTGGAATGAGGCGTAGGATGTGTTGTTATAGCACTTGATTAAAAGATATGCGAGTTATTCGGAAAGGCCGGGTTTAACCCATTTTGAATAACTGATACGACAAAAAGTCGAAGAGATTGAAGACGGTGCAAGAACAACGTTTTTCACATCGAATGGATGAGTTGCTACTGATGCTCATGATTAGAGAAGCTACCTTAAAGGGGCTAAAGTGGTGGCCGTCCAGACATACTTACTGATTGTACGGATATGCGAGGGCCTTTCTCCTGTATTGGACATACGAGACGAGGATAAGGTGCCTCCGGTTTCGTTCAGACCTAGAACGTACTTGTAAATGGATGGTGTGTCCGGCAATGGATTTTATTCTGTGCTGATTGATCTCTATTAAATATACATCTTCCTGGTGAAGGGGAATTTATTCCCTTACTTCACCCTTCTCTGAGACGTACGGGATCAGAGGTTGTATATCGATAGACATCAGTCGCATGGCGTAAATTTCCTGTGTGGCATGCCTAAGTGGCAAACGATCAAGACTTCTGTTGAAAAGCAGAGTCTTGTGGTTGATGATCAAAGCACAACTTTAATATAGCACAGCTTTGTGTGGCGTTAATTCGCGAGCCTCACACACCGGTATGGCGGTAAACTGATGGTTAGATCAGTATGATTTTGAGATGAGGATAGACACCTTAGTGGTGTCATGGATACGGCCGAGGTGAGGGATAGGGAATACCCCCGATTCCCTGATGGATAGAGTTAGCGGTGTTTTCGCATGCCTGCGACGTAAGCCGCGGTAACTTGTTTTCCTTGATAGTGCAAAGTATATGGTCTTTTGGAGTACTCCATCTTTCCGCTTTACGTACTGACTAAAGATGGTAGGTAGATGACAAGTTTCTATCACAATGCACCAACAGGTCTCACCGAATCGCGCTGGTCCATCCTATTCTTTTGATTGCCCCTTATTATTGCAATCAAGGCATACTCATTGGTTCACCTACACAGACCTAACCTCTGTGGGTACAGGCAGATCATCTGCCACTCAAAGAGAAATACCAAGAGTACCCTATGTCCCCAGAAACCGCGTGCTTCTTAACCCAGTCCATTGGAGCCTACAAGAATATCTAGGTGGATATGCGCTCCTCTTTGTGTCTTTTGACACTCCGATGATCACCCCTTATGGTTATTCATCCTCTAACGTGTTGACTGGTCCAAGCGCCTTGTTTTTATATGTCATTAGACCCTACGTCTAACCATTAATCACGCGCTTGCGCCACCTCGTGAGTTTTCTCATTTAACTTGGTTATTCTCCTTCATGTTGACTTCCTTTTCAAGTTTACCAAGTTATCCTCGCTTATTAATTCAATTTATAACTTAACCCATTTAAGTTCATCAATAAGCCTACAACATGTTATTCTCATAATCTATTCATTATTCCATCCCATGGTTACCATAACATGTTCTACTTAATTTATAATTAAGCACATCTTAATTCACAGATACATTGGTAAGAGAATAATTTCATTTTCCCCTATTATTCCTTATATCTTATCATATTTCATAAGTTATAATTCTCACTTGTCCCTAGGACAAGCCTACCTATTATCTTTCTTATTCAAGTTCATTCATAATCTGTTATTATCATTATTCCCCATTGTGGCATTAATTAAGATTAACTTAACCTTTCTCATTTCTTTAGAAAATTTACTTAACCCCTACTCAATTCAACTGGTTCGTAACACCATTAGAGATTTAATTAGGTTAAGTATTCCAATTTAACAAATTACCATGCTACCCATGTTATCCACTAAACCCCTTTTATTATATCCATGTCAACCCTACATGTGTCGTCTTGGTTAAGTGTTCATTATTATTTATTATGTACGTAAACATGTAGGACCTCTCACATTAGATTGCCGTTTGCGGTTACTGGATATGCCGGGAGGTTCCGGGCAGACTTCCACCGCATCCGAATGTAACCTCGTGTCTTGATACCGTTACGGGTCCAATTTCCACCGAAGACCACTCACATTAGATTGCCGTTTGCTGTTGCTGGATATGTCGGGCGATTCCGGGCAGACTTCTACTGCATACCAAATCTAACCTTGTGTCTTAGGCATATAAGTTCTTATTATAACTTATACTCATAATTCAAATCATGGATTATAATATATGTTAATTACCCATAAACCCTCTATTCACATTTATGCTTATAATCCTATCAACAAATTATGCCTATAATCCCAATTCAACTTATAATCCCAATTTCGTGTTCATAATTCCAATTTGATTTACATACATAAATCCCACCCTAATTATATTAATAATTCCAAGCATAATTATGCCCAATTCCCCATATATGTCGCATTTCCTCTTACATTTAATTAACTTCAATAAAATGAAATTATTCCAATTCTACCAATTGTTCATATTCATTGAAGTTATGCTCCGAAATTCCAACCTATCAGTTTTGCCCCAAATTACCCAACCTTAAGTTGCGCTCAAATTATAGTCTTGCTTATTCATGTCCATAATTAACCCACGCACTTCCCAATTTTTCCAACATACTTAATTGTTCCAACTTAATTTGCACATATTTTCACTAATCTCCCAGATTAATATTTATAGTTATGCGCCAAATTACCAACCCACTTAATTTCAAGTATTTTATAAGTTGTACAACAATTCACTAATCACGGGTTTTGCCCAAAATCCATCATGAAAGTTGTTTTAATTTCCCAAATATCCTTCCACTATTACAATATTGTTCGTACATATGCTTTTCAACGAGATCTGGACTAGGCTCGAAGTTAGCCTAGTCTATAAAAATAAAAAGGAATGGAAAGAAGAACAGAATAGGAAAAACTAAAAGCTATAAAATTTTAATTGAATTAAACATTTTAATTTGGGGAATTGCTAAAAGATATGCAACCAATTATTCATAAGGGTAAGTTAAACCCACTCACCTTGCCAGGATTAGAAAAGAGATAAATCGTTGTTGTAACACTTTGATGTTGATTAACCTTCTAAATTGATTGTTGATGAAGAACTTGTCTCTAAAAATCTATACTTTAATTTATGTTGAAGGTGGAGGCTAGGTTAGTTGAGAATTTAGCAGCATGGAGGCTACAGATAAAGAGATAGATTAGATTAGGGTTGGGTTTGATGTTTATTTATAACTGTATTAGGTGAATTAGGGCCTTAAGATTAATATAAAACCCATCTAAACCTTCCACCACGCTAAAAATAAGAAGGTTCTAGAGTAGGCTAAACCAACCCAGGTGCATTGCACCCATACGCACGCGTGGACACTGATGGTGTTGACACCTTCCTGTATGCGGTTTCTTTTCTTTTTGTACAAGCGAAATCTTAAACGCTCCTTAATATATGCAAAGTACGTTTCTTTTCCATTAATGCATCCTTCCATGTGTCATTATTTTATATATAATATGAATTGTATCAATTCTTTTGACATTAGCTTGCTTTAATTGAATCAATTTATGTTTACTTTCCAACTTCTTTCCATACATTAAACTTTCCCATGTGACATTATTTCTTTGTTGCGTATATTTATAATATTCTTATTTTAATGCGTTAATGCTTTCCCGTTTCATGCATTTGATATGTTACTTCTTTTTAATGCATTAAATTGCTTGGTTCCTCTTTCTAAACCTTTTTTTTCTATGCATGCTTTAATTGCATAATTGACATGTTTGCATTCTATATTCTTTTTATTTTATTTGCATGACATTAATTCATTTTTATTTAGGTTCATGCATCTACACATTTCTATTATTTTTATTGCATGTATTATCTTCCTACAAAATTTTGAATTTCAAATAACATGTATACACATATCCCCCTTCTCATTTATTGTTGCATGCAATTTTATTAATTCACCTTTTTACCATTTACATTAATTACATTAACGTTTCTTTTTATTAATTGTTTTCTCTATCATAATTACATGCATGTACTTCCTTTTCGTTTTTAACATTATTACATGCGCAATTGTATTGCATACTTTTTTCCTTGCATTAACTTCTTCTTTTATATATATATATATATATATATATATTACATGCAATTCATTTTCCTTCATTTCAATGCACTTATATATTATTTAATTTTTCTTTTCAAATATATCTATGCATATAATATATACATGCTTATTTTTAATTACATTAAAAATGCGGGGTGTTACATTCTCCCACCCTTACGAAATTTCGTCCCCTAAATTTGGTAAGGGTAAAATCAAATAATCCCTCGCATATTATACATCCATCATGTGTGCATCCAATTTTTGCAAACATTGTGCACATGTGCAAAGTGAAATAAATCATAGTAATGCATGTATGCCTAATTTGGTACCACCTATATGCATGCAACCTTTCAAAAACTCTTTCAATACATGATGCTCACATCCTAAATATACTTGCAATTCTATATGAATGCGATATTTTTTTAAAAAAACCAAAACATTTTTCACCCAAATTTTCCCACACTCTTATAGAGTAAGAGCATAGTTCATCCAATTGTTGCACCCAAAACCCTACCAACCATTATTAAATTCCGAATTTATAAAAATCTAATTTTCCAAATTCGATTTCTTATGTTACAAAAAGGTATTAAACGGAGAAATTTACCTTTTCCATTTTTCTTTTATGTACCTTTTCTAATTGCACTTGGATTTTTACATAACTATTCTATAAAAGGTTTCCTATTTTCCTACCCAAGCATAACTACATAAGAAAACTTCTTTTTCTTTTTCAACTTATCTTGGAAAGATTTATTAATTTTCATCTTTTCTTAAAATTTTCATTTTCTTTTCCCGTCATATTTGTTTCTTTTCTAACTTTATTGATTTCTTTTTAGATAGGCTATTTTTCTTTCTTAGCTTATTTTACTTAATCCAACGATTTAAGTTTGTTTTTAAATAAGCCCTTCCATCATCCTACACAGCTACTACTAAGTGCCAATAATCATAAGACTGTTTCACTAAAGAAAAGTCCAACCACAAACCCTCAATGCTCACTTGGCCTTCTCTATCTAGTAGTTACTACTAGTCCTTGTTGTGTATTACTAGCCTACATTTCTTTTTTTTTTTTCACGCAATAACTCTAGGCCTTACAATGCTTACGCATTCTACGAGAATTTTCCACTATTCTAAGATGGTCCTTGCTATTTACTTCATAGCCTCAAACTTCTTCTTGTTCTTTCTAGGCACTAATCCTTACCTACTCCATTTTTTTCAAAACATGGTTTGACCTCTTTTTTTCAAACATCAAAAATACTTTTAAGATTAAAACTTGAAAACACCACAAACTCTTTTTGCCAAATTTTTTATAATTTCAAGTTCTTAAAAGTTAATCATTGGTTTTGGACTCAAAGTGGGTTTCCAACTCAACTATAAATATTCCTAATCCATTCTCCACTTTTTAACCTTTTTCTAATTTATAAGGTTTCACCTCTGAACCCACTAATCTGAAATACTAACATTTCAGTTTCCATTGTATGGGGTTCGTCTTTCTCTAAAACATGTTGTACACTATCCACCCAAACGACCTAAGGGTCTCAAAATTTCTATGTTCATTTCTTTAGTGTACAAAACAGATATCCCATTTCTTTCATATTTTATCTCTTGCTATTTAGTGGGCTCCTTATGGATCTAGGTTTATATATATTTATATATATTTTTTCGAAAATACAAATACGCTCACTCATTATTTACCTAGAAACCCTAAACTGAAGATCTGATACTAGATGTAACAACCCGCATTCCAACAGACTGATTTTTTTTAAAATCCAATCCATCGAAACCCGGGTTGGTTTGCTCTGGTATCCTATAGAAAAGTAGAAACATAAAACATGCCAGAGTTCGGAAAACATCTCACAGCGGAAAGAATAAAGTATAATGCAGTTAAAACATAACTTTACCTTAATAATAATACTGCTAAACCAGTATCCAAAGCTATACAGTCTCTGTCAAGAACCTAACCTGGGAATGTTATGAGGAGGGGGCCAGAACATAAGTTCTGTGTGTCTGGATTTAAATTATACTTCTGGATAATCCTACATATATCGTTCAATTACATTTTCTAATTTATTGGGTTATTTGTGTTATTAGCATTCAAGGCTTACACACGTCGCACCCATCTACTCCCTAGTAGATTAACCTAATATAGTGTACATGTAGCTACCCCCAACTAAGGTACACCCCATGGTACCCTACTCGCACGGTCTCCACCGTATCATCGTAGGAATATAGCAGTCCCTAATCCTATGCCCGAATGTTGTACGGATTTCTGTATATATGTCAATGCTTCATCTACAAAGAACCACTAATTCTATATTACGTAAGTGTTCGGACTGCCATCTTTGAACCATTCGATCGAATTTGGCTCCATCCTCGAATAATACCCTCTAGTCTTATGATACACCACCCAGAGCGACATGAGTGTACCTAGACTTTCCCACGTACGTATCGTCAATCGTTCTCGAGGTCTATTGCACATGTACTCTATATGTGCGCCCGAGTCCCGTAGTAGGGATAATCAAGAAATACGGAACTCGGTTGGGAGCTTTCAGATATCTGCCGATTGCAGCTGCTAAGGTCTGCTTTTACAGTAGCTATGGTCCCACTAGACCCCTCCCTCAACTAATGAAAGGCACCCAATAATACCAAGAATCAGAACTTAACCCCGACCCCCTATGCCCTTCAAACCTATTGGCTAACCTCACCCATAGCTAGATTGCAAAGTATATGGTCTTTTGGAGTTCTATGCCTTTCTGCTTTACGTACTGACTGAAGATGGTAGGTAGACGATGAGTTGATATCACTGGGCAATAACTGGTCTCGTTGAATCACGCTGGTCCATCTTATCCTTTCATTGCCCCTTATTGTTGCAATCAAGGCATATTCATTGGTTCACCTACGCAGATCTAACCTCTGTGAGTACAGGCGGATCATCTGCCACTCACATAGGAATACCAAGAGTACCCTACATCCCCGGAAGCCGCGCGCTTCTTAACCCAGTCTATTGGAGCCTACAAGAATATCTAGGTGGACATGCCCTCCTCTTTGTGTCTTTTGACACCCTGATGATCTACCCCTTATGGTTATTCATCCTCTAACGTGTGGATTGGTCCAAGCGCCTCAGTTTTATATGTCATTAGACCCTACGTCTAACCATTAATCACGCGCATGCGCCACCTTGTGAGTTTTCTCATTTAACTTGTTTATTATCCTTCACGTTGACTTCCTTTTCAAGTTTACCAAGTTACCCTCGCTTATTAATTCAATTTATAACTTAACCCATTTAAGTTCATTAATAAGCCTGCAACATGTTTTTCTTATAATCTATTCATTATTCCATCCTATGGTTACCATAACATGTTCTACTTAATTTATAATTAAGCACATCATAATTCACAGATACATTGGTAAGAGAATAATTTCATTTTTCCCTATCATTCCTTATAACTTATCTTATTTCATAAGTTATAATTCCCACTTGTCCCTAGGACAAGCCTACCTATTATCTTTCTTATTCAAGTTCATTCATAATAGTTTATTATCAT
The DNA here is from genome assembly GCA_030737875.1 of Allium sativum. NCBI lineage: Eukaryota > Viridiplantae > Streptophyta > Magnoliopsida > Asparagales > Amaryllidaceae > Allium > Allium sativum. The sequence continues at coordinate 968,938,609 of CM060915.1, read as the reverse complement.
CATTCCCCATTTTGGCATTAATTAAGATTAACTTAACCTTTCTCGTTTCTTTAGCAAATTTACTTAACCCCTACTCAATTCAACTGGTTCGTAACAGCACTACAGATTTAATTAGGTTAAGTATTCCAATTTAACAAATTACTATGCTACCCATATTACCCACTTATAAATGTCAACCGTGCATGTGTCGTCTTGGTTAAGTGTTCATTATTATTTATTATGTTCGTAAACACACAAGACCTCTCACATTAGATTGCCGTTTGCGGTTGCTGGATATGCAAGGCGGTTCTGGGCAGACATATGCCGCATCTGAATTTAACTTCGTGTCTTGACACCATTACAGGTCTAATTTCCACCTAAGAGCTCTCACATTTGATTATCGTTTGCGGTTGCTGGATATGCCTGGCGGTTCCGGGCATACTTCTACCACAGACCAAATCTAACCTCGTGTCTTAGGCATATATATTCTTATTATAACTTATACTCATAATTCAAATCTTGGATTATAATATATGTCAATTACCCATAAACCCTCTATTCACATTATGCTTATAATCCTATCAACAAATTATGCCTATAATCCCAATTCAACTTATAATCCCAATTTCATGTTCATAATTCCAATTTGATTTACATACATAAATCCCACCCTAATTATATTCATAGTTCCAAGCATAGTTATGCCCAATTCCCCATATATGTCGCATTTCCTCTTACATTTAATTAACTTCAATAAAGTGAAATTATTCCAATTGTTCATATTCAATGAAGTTATGCTCCAAAATTCCAACCTATCAGTTTTGCCCCAAATTACCCAACCTTAAGTTGCGCTCAAATTACAGTCTTGCTTATTTATGTCCATTATTAATCCACGCAATTCCCAATTATCCCAACATACTTAATTGTTCCAACTTAATTTGCACATATTTTCACTAATGTCCCAGATTAATATTTATAGTTATGCGCCAAATTACCAATCCACTTAATTTCAAGTATTTTATAAGTTGTACAACAATTCCCCAATCATAGGTTTTGCCTAAAATCCATCATGCATGTTGTTTTAATTTCCCAAATATAGTTCCACTATTACAATATTGTTCATACGTATGCCTTTCAACGATATCTGGACTAGGCTCGAAGTTAGCCTAGTCTATAAAAATAAAAAGGAATAGAAAGAATAACAAAATAGGCAAAAAGTAAAAGCTATAAGACTTTAAATAAATTAAACATTTTAATTTGGGGAATTGCTAAACGATATGCATACAATTATTCATAAGAGTAATTTAAACCCAATAACCTTGCCAGGATTATAAAAGAGATAAATCATTGTTGTAACACTTTGAAGTTGATTAACCTTCTAAATTGATTGTTGACGAAGAACTTGTATCTAAAAATCTCTACTGTAATTTATGTTGAAGGTGGAGGCTAGGTTAGTTGAGAATTTAGCAGCACGGAGGCTAGGGTTAAAGAGATCGATGAGATTAGGGTTGGGTTTGATGTTTATTTAAAGTTGTAGTATGTGAATTAGGGCCTTATGATTAAAATAGAATCCATCTAAACCTATCACTTCACAAAAAAAAAGAAGGTTCTAGAGTAGGCTAAACCAACCCAGGTCCATTGCACCCATACGCACACGTGGACGCTGATGGTGTTGACACCTTCCTATATGTAGTTTCTTTAATTTTTGTACAAGCAAAATCTTAAACGCTCCTTAATATATGCAAAGTACATTTCTTTTCCATTAATGCATCCTTCCATGTGTCATTATTTTATATATAATATGAATTGTATTAATTCTTTTGACATTAGCTTGCTTTAATTGAATCAATTTATATTTATTTTCCAACTTCTTTCCGTGCATTAAACTTTCCCATGTGACATTATTTATTTGTTGCATATATTTCTAATATTCTTATTTAAATGCGTTAATGTTTTCCCGTTTCATGCACTTGATATGTTACTTCTTTTTAACACATTAAATTGCTTGTTTCCTCTTTCTAAACCTTTTTTTTCTATGCATGCTTTAATTGCATAATTGACATGTTTGCATTCTATATTCTTTTTCTTTTATTTGCATGACATTAATTCGTTTTTATTTAGGTTCATGCATCTACACATTTCTATTATTTTTATAGCATGTATTATCTTCCTACAGAATTTTGAATTTCAAATAACATGTATACACATATCCCCCTTCTCATTTATTGTTGCATGCAATTTTATTAATTCACCTTTTTACCATTTACATTAATTACATTAACATTTCTCTTTATTAATTATTTTCTCTATCATAATTACATGCATGTACTTCTTTTCCTTTTTAACATTATTACATGCGCAATTGTATTGCATACTTTTTTCCTTGCATTAACTTCTTCTTATATATACATATATATATATATTGCATGCAATTCATTTTCCTTCATTTCAATGCATTATATATTATTTAATTTTTTCCTTTTAAATATATATCTATGCATATAATATATACATATATGCATATTTTTAATTACATTAAAAATGCGGGGTGTTACAGTGCCCTTGTTTTCCACACGGGCAGCTAGTAGTTTTGGTTTTGCAGACTTATTTATACAGGATCCTGAATTTACAGTTGGAGCTATATTCGAAACGCTCTGTATCCGTGTATTTCTTTCAGTTGTTCTAGTTGTTGTATTTTCCACTACGCATTGTATTTATACATTTTATTTCTGCTGCTATATATTGAAATCTCTGATATTTTTCTATGTAATATTTATTCATACTCTGGATATTCTTGTATTTTAAAGGAATTGTTGTAAATAGCAATGAAATATTCTTCTGCTTGTGTTCCGATTTGTCTTATTCTCAAAGCAATCCGGGCTTTCCTTCATGGGGAAGTTTGGGTCGTCACATTTGGTTTGCTTAAATTGGACTTAGAATGAAGAAGATATGAAGGAAAGAAGTTTGAAATTCAAATTTGAAATTCCAATAAACAACAAATTAATAAATAATATATTCAGCTAGAAATCACGCTAACCAAGGGGACCAAGACCCTAAGTGGGTTAATCCATGGGTCGACCCACCTATGGGATCGGTCGATCCATTCCAGCAAACATGCGACCTGGTGCTCAAGTGTCCGACATGATTCAAATAGGTTTCGGGTGCGAATTCTGGAGACTTCTTATGATTTGATGGACTAAGTTATTAATCTAAAATCTAGTGGTCCTAAATCCATTAGCTTTATTATAAATGTAGACCCAAACCTAATCCTATTTCTTCCGACTTCCTTTCTTCCATTCTTTGCCTCCACTTTGCACAATCTTCTCCTCAAATATTTTAATGGATTTTTGAGAACTAAGTTCTTGCATATATTTTTGGAGAATATTTGTATACAGAGATTTCCTACTGGGATTTAATGGGTTTTCTTAAATTTATGACTTTTTTCTATGATTACAAGATTAGTATGAATTGGTTTTTTTTAATAGTATAATAGTTAATGATTTCTTCATATTTCAGTTTTCTTTTCTGTAAATAATCTATGTGTACCCGATTGCTGCTTATACCTTTCTTTTGTCTATTTCAGTAATCTATTCTGTTACTGTAAATTATTTAGTTCATCTTTATCTCTTTTTCTTTGTATATAATTATATTTACAGTTTAGATTTAGCCTTATTTCATTTCAGATTTGTTTTATTTATCTAAGCCTAGGCTATACGTGAGCCTAAACCTTGTCCTTTTTATTTTCGCGTTGAATCTAGGGCTTCAAAGAGCCTAAATCATTATTCCTTTTTTATTTATGTGCAGTTTGGGTAAATTATTAATTTGACAATAATGGGAAAAATATTAGTTATGTGTAAAAAAGACAAATTGGGGCTTACTGAAATCATGAAGTAAAGGATAATTGGACTGTAACTTTGATAAACTGAATAAATGGAACTTGGAAAGACGTTGAATAGCGGGGGTTGGATTGTACAAAGAATTTTAAAAAATTGATGTTACAGACAACCTATAAATTGAAGTTTGCATGCAGCCTATAATATGACAAAAAGTTACATGAAGAAAGTAGGCTTATTAATAAACTTAATTTGGGCATTAAGTTTAAAATAAACAAATTAGTAAGCGTGAATAGTAGTGGTCCATTCCGACAGCATAAGCTGATTAAGGAAAATAAGAGGCCCATTAAGAAAATCTGTTGTAGGAGCCCGCTCCAGCAGCAACCACTAATTAGGGAAAATAAGGGGCTTGTAGTTGTGTTTCATTCTAGCAGCATGGATAAGCTAGTTAGGGAAAATTAGAGGACAATTAAAATAATTAATTTTTCACGACCTAGGCGTTTGTTGATAATTCTATTGGGGTCTGGGGTATCTAAGCACTCAATAAAAATTCTATGGCGGCCTTGGAGCTAGTAAATTGAATTCAGAAATAATCTAGGGGAGACTTAAGTCAAATTGCATTTTTGGTTGGGGATACATATCAGTCAGTATTCCTTTTTATCACACTATACCGAGGTCTCATGGGGAGCCGAAGGGATATTTAGAATATACTAGGTAGTAAGGGGTCCAAACGAGGTGGGTAAGGGTGCGCTTTGGCGAGGGGTGATAGGTTATCACAATTGTGGTTTAGGAGCCGATCGATGGGTATAATTAGGTTACACCCTAATTATGAGTTGTAGCAAATAGTGCAGAAATTTAATGATTTGACAATCGATTATATCCTTGCTTATCATCTTGTTCTTATTTATTGTATTGTGCTTCAAACTATTATTTGGTCTAGATTTCGTCTTTTATCTCTTATGTTAGTAATTACATAACTCAGCAAGATTTATGTTTGACTTGTTTTCTTTCTCTCTTCTTTCTTCCATTCCTCCCCTCAGAATCTCAGGATAGAGGATCTACTGGTTGATAGAGTTTTGGCCAGCTTTGCGCATTGAAGATTCACATTTGCCATATTATCTGCTTTTACATGTATTATTCCACATTTGACTTATTTTTGTAATTGATGTTTAGAGTGATTTTTATTTAGTACTCTGATTATGTTGTTTTCATAAGACAATTGTGGTTTTAATGTTAAAGTGCAATCTATGATGTAATAAAGCATTTTATTCTGCTTTACAATAAAATTTTAAGTTTCGCTATGTTGTCACATGTTGTCTTGTAAATTTTAGTCTCTGTGATTTTCTTATACCTATACGCTTCATATTCCTTAGTGAAATTTTCATACGAGTAACGTCAAGAAATGTAGGGTGTCATAATTGGTATCAGAGCCAATGGTTACAAGATCAAAGAAAAAAAATTGTTTTTGAAAGAAAAGTGTTTTCAAAATAAAAAAGTTGTTTTTGAAAAATGGACCCTCAAGTTAGTTACAATATTCTCTTGATTATGTTCCTTAATCCTTCCCTCTTTTCCACTTCGCAGTATGTTTGGGGCTCCCAATTTTCCTGAGGGTATCCCCATTACGACTTTATTCCATAGGTACGTGGAAGCTACAGCGCTAACCGTAGGGCAAGAGAATTCCTAATTTCCCATTCAAGCCGTGGTGGCTCCTCCAAATATTCCACCAGTGGCTGAATTCATTAAGCTTTGCAAAGATTTCACTGCTCTTGGCGGCAAGGCCTTCCTTGGTTCAGGGCTTCTGTTGAGGCCCGCGCTTGGCTCAGGAATATCGAGCGCATATTTAGACTTTTGGAGCTTGAGGGTAGGAGGAGAGTTTAGTTGGTTTCATGGCAAATGAAGGGCGAGATTTCTTATTGGTGGGAAATGGCTAAGACAGGGCATGGTTTCGGTACTTGGAATGAATTTACAAACAGTTTTGGAAAAAGGTTTCTATCTCAAGTGGAAAGGGCATGCAATTAGAGAAATTTCTAGTACTGAGGCATCTATGTAGGAATATGTTGATCAGTTCAATGAGCTGGTACAGGAGGGATTTGGTGATACAGCTCATAAGAAGGTTGTGAGGTTTGCCAAGGGTCTGAATCAATGTCTAAAAGGACTTGCTATGACTCATATCCCGATGGGTGCTACGTTTGAGATTATTATTGAGATGACGCTTATGCATGAGGAAGGGAAAGATGATTCCAAGGAAAGTAAAGTTGATGTAACTAAGGATAGTTTTAAAAAGAAGAAATGCTGGCCTAATAAAGATAAAAGAAAAAGGGAGAGAAGCCAGAAAAAACTCAAATAAAGAAGGATATTAGGTGCCATGGATGCAGCACGATAGGCCATTTTGTGAGGGATTGCAAGAAAAATGTTAAGAAATGGAGTTGCTGTAACGATCAAGAATTTTTAACTAATTTTTGACAGGAATTTTTAAGAATACTGAATATAAAATGAATTTAATTTGATTTAAATATGAATTTGGGTTAATTATAATATAACTTTTTAATGTAGTTTTAATATAAATATATTTAAGCAATAAAATAGATGCCTAATTTTGTCAAAATATAATGGTATAATTTTGGTAAGAATTTATCAAGTTTTGTCGTAACGAAATTTCCGAATACGTATTTATAAAACTATTTTGTCCACATAATCTTTTGTAAAATATAAATATATTGAATATTGACAATTAAATAAAATAATTATTTTATAATGTTAAATTAGTTGATGAGATCGTCCAGTTTCGATAACATGCGTCCTTGGATGTTTAAATGACAAAACGTTAACTAGAACTTGAATAATTGCAACATATATAAGCATAGCTAATATGAAACACTCCATAAGTGTTGCTCCAGTGTTTCTAAGTGAAACCGTGTACAAAGTGCCATGGTTATAAAGGGAGTTTAATGTTTTGGAAGAGTGGTATCATGAAGTGGCATGTGGCATGTAAGTAAAGGCTTAGGAGGAGACATGTGTCCTAGTGTATAATGACCTATATGCCATTGGAAAACCCTACAAAAGAGACATAATACTCCCTTAACTTCACATTCATTCCCTTCTTTCCCATCCCTATTCATTTGATTATGGCCTCTTCCCCATCAACACCTACCCCTGGCATCTTTTCCTCCACCATCTTTTTCCCTCCTAAGCTCGGCATACACCCCTCTCCACTCTCGGCCTCACCTCCTCTGGCCATGCATCCACCCAAGAAAACCTCCCACCACCGTCCATTCCACCACACATTTCCCTTGGCCCTACTTCGCCAATGCCAAAAATCCCCACGAACCCGAGCCTACACCCTTCCCTACCTCACGTCACCATCATCCAAGCACTCCTCCACAACATAACGCCGGCGCCACCACCCTATTGTCAGCCACAACCCACGGTCGTGACCGCCTATCCCACTTCCTAGCCTCTGCCTCCTCCCTTCTCTTTTAAAAATAGATTTATAAATAATATATATATTCAGGGTAGAGAGAAGAAAAAAGTGTGAGACACGGTGGTGCTACCTGACGATTCAGTCAAAGTCCTACAATGAAGAAATAAGGAGCGATTATGTTGATGAAAACTATTTAATTAATATTTAGGATATTTAGTATAGTGAGAACTCTTTTATTTCATTTGAAATATATCATTTAGTAAGGGAATTATATATAGTTAATTATGGACGATAATTATATGTGTGTAATGTTGGATAGATGATTGTGTAGTTAGAAGCACATGTACACTGATAAGCGTTAAGTATTGTAAAGCTTGCCCGTAGGACTGACATTATTGATGATATTGTTGATGAATGTTATGGATGTTCGAATGTTGTTAAGTACTAGTGATATGTTGTTGCATACCTGTCACACCCCAATTATCGAATTATATAGGTGACTGAGGTCTCCTTCTCAGTTAGTAACGTAAATTATTTCATATTAATTTAATATTGAGAAAATTGGGCCTGAAAATAAAATTTTGCGATTGATATGCGAAATGATTTGGAAATTAAATTAAAGTATATACGAACAACTCTTGTAAAGGTGGAAATGATTTTGAATATAGTTTTGACTATAAATGGCTTATTGAATTTTGAAATCGATTTTGAACCGTAAATTCGAAAAGTAAAGTTGAGTTAGGTATATAAACAATGATTTAAATTCAAACTGATTTTTCCAATAGTCTTATATTATAATTAATCTGATTTCTCAAAGTTCAAAGTTAATCTGGTCAATTTTTGAAAAAAAATATTATTTTATTAATAAAGTAACATTATAATATTCAATTTGAATTTAAATTGAATTTGAAGTTTAAAATTTGAAATATTGTTATCAAATGAATTTATATATGTTCGCAAAGGTTTATAATCATAATATAAGTAAATCAAATAAATTTTTGTTTAAAGTTGTAATTTGGTCTGAGTAGGATGTGTCGTGCTGCGATAGTTCGCAAATTTCAGCCATAGACTTCAACCATCTATAACTAATGCAATTTAAAATGGATTTATATGAAATGAAAAATGATTGATTTCTAGTAACAATAATTTTCAAATGAAAAAGGAAATTTTCAAATTTCAAAGAATAGTTTTCAAGTTATGTTCAAAACAATTCTGAATAAGGTCGCTATAAGCGCAATTTATTGACCATAACCAGGAGCAGCTATTTTAAATCAATTAAAAATATGGATTTTTTGTGAATCATAATAAATCAGTTAAAAGCGATTTGAATGGAAAAAATATGTATTTGGATAGTATAAAGGTGTTTTTGATAAAACTAGTTAACTAAAGCTATTTTGTGATGTTTTTGTATCCTTTTAGAAATGCTTTTGTAATGATTTTCTGAAAATGGTCTGTTTTGTAGTTTTAAACCGATAAATTATTATCCGAACCTAAGTTGATTATTTTTAAATAATTTATGAATTACTTTTGGAAGTTTCAAAATATTTAAAAATGTTTTAAAATAATTGAATTTATTGTTTCTTATCTAGTTAAATTAATATTAAAAGGTTTTCCGATCATAAATTAATTGGATATGGTTGGAAATGTTCTATAAATGTTTGTTATTAATTTAGTAGATAACACTTATACTATTTGAGGAATTTAGAAGGAAGATATACCATTATTTCGCTTATAATTCAGTTGAATATGGGAATCAATATGGAATATGGGCTGATATAATTTTTATCCTGATATGATATTTTAATATCAAATGGTTTTGATAAATCTTTTTAATTAAAACAAGGGTTATAAATTTAAATAATGGTGGTTCTGTTTGAAATAATCTTCAGATATTCGATATGTAGTTTTGTTGTTGGACATATACTATTCAAGGAATTTGAATGAAATTTATATCGTTATTCCGCTTATAGTATTCGCCGATTATGAGAATTGCTATCGAATATAAGTTAATGATTTTTATTCTAATATTATATTCAGTATCAATAGGTTTTAGGTTTGTCGTGAATCGAATCTTAAATAATATCATTCTTTAACCCGAATATAGAAGCAGATTATGTTTTGAAAAATATATTGTAACGACCCAGAAAATCTGAACCAATTTAAAATTTTTTAATTGGATAAAATAATGAATTTTAAATATTTAAAATAAATAATTTAAATAATAGAGATGGAAAGTGAGTTTGAATCGACAATTGAAAACGAATATAATTAATCCTAATTATAAACAAGGCCTGAAATGGCGCTGCAGTTTCAAAAATTGAATTCAAACTTTGTCGGACTGTACCGGGTGCAAAACAAAACGGATTTGAGTGAAACCAAAAATATTTAAACCTGTTAGTGAATACCTTTCTCACGAATCTGAAAAATCGAAGTTTCATAGTGGAAAGCAAAAGTTATGGCCAAATGAATTTTCAGAAAGGTCGCTATGGAATTTATATAGCCCGTGAAATTGGCCATTTTGCATACGACCTCGGAATTCGACGAAACCACTTTTGTTGGATTCGGGATGTGAAGTTATTGCTAGGTTTCAAATTTAATAATTTTTGAAGCTAGTATGTGAGCGTGGCAAAGGAAAACGTGTTTTGGTCAATTACATTTAAATTGGATCGACCAGAAATGGGCCTTTTTGCAAACGGTCTCAGAATTCGACGAAACTAGTTTTGTTGGGACCGTATCATCAAAACATAGCCAGATTTATTTTCTGGAATTTTTCGAATCAGTTTGTCGCCCTGGCAAATTGAAATGCACGTTCAAATTAAATATTGAATGTTTTATATTTTAATTTGAAGGAAAACTGACTAAAACATTCGAATGGGCCTTCGAAACATATCCCATTGTGTTCGGAATAGGGGTAAAACGCTAGGGACGACAGTCGTTGGGTTTGGATTGGGGTTCGTGTGTTAAAGAGGGTATTTTTGGAATTTTAAAAAGTTATAAATAAAAAAAACTCATTTGTCCACGTCAGACCCCCCCCGACATTCTCTCTCCCCGACCTGGAACGAACGGCGGAAACCCCTGTCTTGCTTCTCTCCTCGATCTTGCTCAATACACACAATAAAATTCAACACTCATGTTGAAGATTTTGTAGAGAAGGGTGAGTACTCCAAATCCAGATAAGAAGCGTCCTACATCATTCGTTATTCGCTGAGATCTGCACCTCAGAAGTGCCGCCGTTCGCCATCGAATTGCTCTCTCTGGCCGCCGTCGAGTCCAGTCTAGGTGGGTGGCGCGTGAAGCTTACTCGGAGGTCGACAGGGTGGTGAAGTCTGATCGGAGCGAAGCGAAGTAGTTTGATCGAAAAGATCAACCCTAGTTTTGAACGAAATCGTGAGGTACAACTGTTAAATTATATAAACTATTTAATAGCAGTTCTAAGCGCTACGGTTTTTGATTTCACTGTAAAAAATCATATCTTTTTCGTTTGTTGACGAAATTCAGTGAAACAAGAGACAGTGGACTCGTGTGGACGTCTTCTACATTCTAGAAGAGACCGCATATTTTTCTGAGCCTTCTGCTATTTTTGGTGGAGTGGAACCCAATGTGAGATTTCTAATTTATAAACAATATGGAAAACGACGATGTATAAATTATATGATCGATGTTTGAGTTATATAAGCGTTGTACACCTCTTGTATAAGCGTTGTATAAGTTGTACGTTCGATGTATAAGTTGTATATGTGTTGTAAAAATTATATATGTGTTGAAATAGAAGTGAATTGCTATATATATATATATATATATATATATATATATATATATATATATATATGCCCCTCGTCCACAAACCATGGACGATATTTATTGGTTGTGATTGGTGTGAAAATTGATTGATAGCGAATGGTTGATTGGAATTGTTTGTGGTTGATATTGATTGATTATGGTTGAAAAATACCCGTTTGTGGTCGAGAAATATTTGGTTGAAACCACATAGGATTAGTTTGTGGAAATGAAATAAATATATACATGCCGCCTGCGTGCGAACTAGATGCATGATTCCCATTGTCAAAAACCGCGAGGTTTTAAGGTAGAGCGAGGAGCCGTACTAGGGACGGTCCCGGTTTTAACTACCCTGCCGTTATGCTGTCGAAATTTTGAATAATATTCACGTGTTTGAATTATTTTCATTTGTTGAAACTATATTTATTCGTTGAATAGAAAACCTTCATGTGTTGAGTCGATATTCATTCGTTGAATTGAAATTCATGTGTTGAATGGTATTCGTGTTTTAAATATAAAAATCACATTTTTATCTATATATAGAAACTATAGAAAACCTTCATGTGTTGAATCGATATTCATTCGTTGAATTGAAATTCATGTGTTGAATGGTATTCGTGTTTTAAATATAAAAATCACCTTTTTATTGATTTATATAAACTATAGAAAACCTTCATGTGTTGAATCGATATTCATTCGTTGAATTGAAATTCATGTGTTGAATGGTGTTCGTGTTTTAAATATAAAAATCACCTTTTTATTGATTTATATAAACTATAGAAAACCTTTATGTGTTGAATCGAAATTCATTCGTTGAATTGAAATTCATGTGTTGAATGGTATTCATATTTTGAAAGAAATTGTTTTATAATAAAAATCGCATTTTTAACATCAATATGAAATGTATAAAATAATCTTATTTTGAAATAAATTGTTTTATAATAAAAATCCTATTTTTATCACCTATATTAACTATATAAAATAATAGTGTTTTGAAATGAATTGTTTTACAATAAAAATCACATTTTTATTATATACATGAATTGTTAAATATAGTGAAGTGTTGAAATAGAAGACAGTTAGATAAAAATATCGTTTTTATCAAATGTATGAAAATCATATGGTTTTGAAATCGAAGAATCGATATATATAAATATAATAGAATTGAAATATATCGAATAACGACGCTGCAGTTCGTATTTTGAAACCGTGATTTCAAACGATTATACCGGGAGATCCGACCGTCGGATTTTCCTGAAATCGCAACCGTTGGGTTCACTTTGGAAATATCTTTCCAACAACACCAACTTTGTAAAAATCCAACGGTTGGATTGTCTGGAATGTTTAATTCAAATCTGAAGAAAAACAGCTCCAGAATCGATTATATTTATATATATATATATAATTATATTTAATCGAATAACGACGCTGCAGTTCGTATTTCAAAATCGAAACTTCAAACGATTATACCGGGAGATCCGACCGTCGGATTTTCCCGAAAATGGAACCGTTGGATTCGTTTTGAAAAGATCTTTCTAATGATGTAAATTTTGTGAAGATCCAACGGTTAGATTTTCAGATATGTGTAAATCAAATCTGAAGAAAAACAGCGCTACGGCCGTGTTATGGCCCGAAGCGTCGTTTTAAATAAATTTGCTATTTTATAATAAATAAAAATAGAAATAAATCGTTATAAAATATTATAAACGATATGGATGTGATTTATAAATTAACTGAAGGTTGGCTAAGTCGAACGGTTTCTTGGGTATTGATCTGATGTTGGTTTCGGCCTTTGGGGTTAATATTTGGGAAATCGTTCTCTTACTGATTAACGGTTAGTGACTAATGAATTGAAATGATGCGTGTGTATGTTAGTGTTGCACTTGTTCATTATATACGCGAGTTGTTCAGAAAGACAGGGTTTATCCCATTCTGAATAACTGAATCGACGATAAGAAATCGAAGATGAAGACGATGGTCGAAGACCGGAGATCTTCACCTCGTCTGAATGGTAACCGAGGTCCTGATTGGGAGGCATCCCGAAATATGGATAACGAGTGGTGATCGTCTAGCCTACGTGGTGATCGATGGGTTTGCGAGGTATATAGTGCCTCTGTTTTCGTTCAGACCCAGAACGGACTTGTAAATGGACTGTGTGTCTGACATTGGATTTTATTCTGTGTTGATTGATCTCTATTAAATATACATCTATTTGGCGGTGGAGAATTTATTCTTTTGCTTAACGCCCTTCTCTGAAACGCATGAGCTCAGAGGTTGTATATCGATGGACATCAGTCACATGGCATGAATTGCTAGTGTGGCATGCCTATGTGGCAAATGATCAGGGCTTCTGTTGAAAAGCAAAGTCTTGTGGTGATGATCAAAGCGCCGCCTGTGTGGCGTAGCTTTGTGTATAACGTGAATTCGCAAGCCTCACTCCCTGGTATGAACCAGAAACGGGAGAAGGACCTCAGGGAGGGCATGCGTTTCTTTCTAGCTAGGAGTTGTGTCAGTGTTTTTACACGGCCTGACATTTTACTTATGTGGTTGTTACTATTGCGAGGCGCCTCGATTAGATCGGACGATCCGGGTCCGATGGAGTCATTCATTGGCTCATTTACGCCCCATAGGGCGGGGAGACGTATTATTCAGGCATAATAATCCACATCGGTGGACCAGCCCTGACGATCCAAGGGCAGTTGCGGCTGTTCCTGAGACATGGTAGGCTAGATTGTCTCGAATTCGGTAAGGACTATCTTTCGCCTTGGTTCATGACGGAAATCCAATTTCCAAATACGTGACCGTGCGGTTTTGATTGTATATATATATGGCAACATGATATATGGTACCCATGCCGTCTATGATTGATAGTTATGATTCGAAGTTGTTTTGAAACATGTAAACACTAGTAATAATATCAATTGCTTTTGTTTTATTCGTATCAACCATATTTTGGCCATTATAAGGTAAAACTCTATCCTCCGGTTTGCGTTGCATTGTGTGATGGGAACTGAGTCTTATAATGGCTTCATTTTTATAAAAAGCATTGCGATGTTTAAAAGAAAGATTTGTTTTAAAGCACTGGCAATCCAATGGAGTAAACCCGTTCCACGAAAGTGGCGTGGTCCTGTGATTAGCCATATTAAAAATGTGTTGAGTAGATTTCTCATACCAGTCCCATGACTGACTTGTAGTTTGTTTCACTTTCAAACTCGGGTGCCCCTTTTTCTACACGGGCAGCCTTGTATTCAGGTTTAGCTGGTTCATTCTGGATAGCTGGAGCTGAAGATGGATTCTATTATTTATCTCTTTTTATGCTGTTCAGCTCCTATTGTACATTATGTTTGTTTTACGCTGTAGACATTTATGTATAGCTGAACTGTATTTGTACTAAGTATGATCCTGTATACTGTGTAACTCTGATGATTATGTTTATCCAGTATATTCTATTGTTCATTATCTGGTGTATTTGTTTAATTCTGTCCTGCTGTCATCTGTTTCTGTGTTATATTCCAAGGATTACCCTTGCCTCCGTCCGTACGGGAAATGGGGTCGTCACATATAAGTTGGATTAGGATCAAGTAAATCTTTATTTTAGTAGATTATACATTTGAGAATTTGTAAAGGGTTATGATTAATGGCTAATGCAGATAATATTAAATAATCTTTGATTAAGAGATACTTTTGAAATAGAAGCTAAGATCTTTCTTAAAGATTTATAAACGCCTTTGGAAATAATCCATAAATCTTTTTTGATTTAAAAGAAAGACTTGATTACGGTTAATAAATTTTTTAGCAAAAAGATTTAGTGGAATGAATGTTGATTTATAAGTTTAGCAAGTATGTATTTGTTAAAGGATAACTTGAGAATGGGTTTAAAGAAATTTTAATCAACAGAATCCAAAGTAGAAGGAGATTTAGTTGGAATCTTGTGTAATTCATAATCGTGTTTTTAAATTGTACTTAATATTTGGAAAGACCGGGATCAAATTTGTATCTGAAAACTATTCTGAATAATAATACGATGTTATGGAGCAAATGAAGATATTGAAGATGATGGTTGAAGATCAAGAATCTTCACATCGAAAGGAATGCTTGCTGATGTCTTAGGTGGTCACACCCATTATGAGGTCATATATAGCAGTGGTCCGGACTTACTTGGAGATTTTCCAGATTTGCAAAGGCCTCTCTCCATCATGGATGAGAAATAAGGTGCCTTCGATTTCATTTGGACCCAGAACAGACTTATGGATGTGTGTTTAATAGTGTATTTTGTAATGTATCGATTGGTTGTTACCAAACATATTTCTGATTGGTGGCGGAGAATTTATTCTCTTAGCTTAACACCCTTCTTTGTGACGTACAAGCTCAAAGGTGATATGGTTAGCAATTATCAATTATATGTTATATAATGACAGCGTGACACGCTAACTGATGTGTTATTGATCATCTAAGCATTGCTTATGAAGCGCAGCTTTATGTAATGTAACGTTGGAAAGTCTCACTCCTCGGTAAATGGATAAAATAGGAAAAATGCGATGAGGATATGGGTTGTCATCTCCCTCTAGATAAAAGATGTACCATGGTATGGAGTCTAGGTAGTACTTATGTGGAAACTTCTACTTTTATGGATATTGATGTTGCGGCGACCGGTTAAACGTTGGTAACAAACGGAAGGTGACATACTTAGGCGCGCTCTAATTCATCCAGTTAAGGAATGGACATGCCTCGTGTTGGCAGAGAGTGAGTTGGTTCTCGGATCATTCCTCTACATGTGTATCCAATGGTAAGGAAGTTCCTTAGCCTGGTCATTTATTGGAAATCCATTCTCTACTATGAGCCTATATGATCTCAGTTGCATACTATTATGTCAACATAATGGGATGGGGAATTATGCTGGCTAGGATTGATACATTACTCGTGAAATTATTTTCCACAATATGCACTAATAATAATATCAGAAGATTTTTTTGTGTATCGAGCATTTTTAGTTATCATAAGAAGAAAACTCGCCTAAGTCTGCATTTGCATTAAGCGTGTGCCACGTGTCCTTACGGTAGCTTCATTTCCGTAAAAGCATTGCAAATTTTTATGCACTGGTATTTATAAGGGAATAACCCATTCTGTGTTATATGGCGTGGTTATATGATTTACTTCACTTTAAAATATACCTAAATATAACTGCTTTATTTCTCATACCAATCCCATGACCGACCTGGAGTTTATTGTTACTTCACCTTAACTCTGGATGCACATAATTTTCCACACATGCAACTTGTAGTTTGGTTTGCATATTTATCCTTGGAATTAGTTAGAGCAGGATTCAGTAATTGCACTGGAGCTATATCTTGGATCATTATTCTTCCACTAAAAGTTTACATATTTTTTTCCGCTGTGTTTCTATTGTAATCTGATGATCATTGTAACTTTGATGTAAAATTATTGCTATGATAATAGAATGTTCTCTTATTTTTGTCCAGACTTGTAAGTACCCCTAACAATTTTTCTTTATGAATGATCTGAATCGGTTTAATTAGGCAGGTCGTTACAGTTGCTTTAATGGTGGACAACTGGGCCATTACAGTAAGTAGTGTCCTCAGAAACAAGGGCAATGAGCTAGTTCGTCTGGAGCACAGATGCATGCATTAGAGGCAGCTTGGGCTAGTGTCGATCAGGATAGAGGCTAGCGGGTCATATTCAAAGGTTTGATCTCTCTTTACGACTTTCAAGTTAGGACCTTATTTGATTCTAACGCTTCTATTTTGTTCATTTCTAATTCATTAGATGATTGTCTGCACCTTAGTATATATCTTATTTCTGATCCAATAGTAGCTTTAAACCCCGTATGAGGTTCGGTTTATTTGTCTATGATGTATAAAGGTTTGAGACTTTCTATTTTAGGTGTCGAGTTTGATTGTACTCCTATGTATTGGGGTTTTTGGGGTACGGTATTATTCTAGGGATGGATTGGTTGACCATGTATGGTGGCATTCTTGACCGCAAAAGGAAGGAAGTGAGATTCTTTGGGTATGCAGTTTCCAGATATGGTATAGCATTTGATACTAATAAAGTGGTGGTTGTGCAAGACTGGAAGGCCCCTAAGAACGCGACTAAGGTAAGGAGTTTTCTAGGTTTGGCATGTTTTTATCAAAAATTTATTAAGAACTTTGCACAGATTTTAGCTCCGCTTACTCGCCTTACTAAAAAGAACTTGGTATTCTCATAGGACTTGGATTGCGAGGATTCCTTTAAGAGTATGAAGAAGGCACTCATGACTGCTTTAGTGTTGACTCTTTCGGATGGTTATAAGATGTTTACAGTGTATGTAGATGCTTATGATATAGGAATGGGTGCGGTCCTAATGCAATAGGGTAAGGTTGTTTGTTATGGGAGAAGACAGCGGCGAGTACATGAGAAAAATTAACCTAACCATGATTTAGAGCTTGCAGCTATTGTTTTAGCCCTTAAGTCTTCGAGGAATTGCTTGTTGGGTAAGTGGTTTGAGTTGTATACTGATCATAAGTCTCTCAAGTATTTATTTTCACCAAAGGATCTTAACTTGAAGCAACAACGCTAGATGGGGTTTCTACCATCCTACGATTTTGAGATGCCATACACCCTTGGGAAGGGGAATGTAATGCCAGATGATCTGAGTAGGAAGAGGATGACTTTGAGCCCATTATTCGTAGAGTGACAAAGCCTGGAGTTTATGTCATGTTTTGGTTTCAGACCATCTACGGATTATGCACCAGGATTATTGGCATTGCTTAAGGTGCAACCTACTCTATTGGAATAGATTAGATCCAGTCCGAGTGATGATAAGCAACAAGCTGATGTTTTTGACTGACTAGTAGAGGTGAGATCTCTAGGCACCTTTCTAGATACTCAGTTAATGAGAGAGGATAGCTACGTCGTGATGGCAGGTTATGTGTACCCTACACAGAAGATGTGACGAGTGCGGTATTATCAGAGGCCTATTACTCTGAGATGACTATCCATCCGGGGAAGATATGATGTATAGGGATATGGAGAGGGTCTTCTATTGGAAAGGGATGAAGAAGGATATGGAAGATTTTGTCGAAAGATGCATATCATGTCAGAGAGTTAAGGCTGAGCAAAGAAAGTCTGGTGGATTACTTCAGTCCCTAAATGTTCCACAGTGGAAGTAGGAGAGTGTCTCGATGGATTTCATAGATGATTTTCCTAGATCGAGAAAAGGCAATGCCGGCATTTGGGTGATCATGAATAGATTAACTAAGAGCATTCATTTCATCCAGGATTGGAATAAGAGGACCACGATTGGGTTAGCTTCAATGTATTTGAAGGAGATCGTTGGAATTCATGGAGTTCCCACGATCATTATTAGTGAAAGAGTCCCCATCTTTACCAGTGAGTTTTGGAGAAGCCTGCATGAGGCATTATGGACATAGTTGAGACTTAGTATTGCATATATATGTCACCCTCAGACAAATGGACATATCGAGAAGGTTAATAGGATTCTTGAGGATTTATTATGGCTGTGCATTTTATACTTCGTAGGAAGTTAAAAGGAGCATCTCCCTTTAGTTGAGTTTGATTATAACAACAGCTACCAGACGAGTATTGGCATGGCACCTTTCAAAGATTTGTATGGATGACCCTTCAGATCACCATCTTGTTGGTGGGAGACTACAGATAGACATCTTCTTGGACCAAAGATGATTAGATAAACATCAGAAAAGATTGACTTCATTTGGAAAAAGGACGAGGTAGCTCAAAACAGATGGAAATCTTATGCGGACAGAAGTAGGCCAGATCTTGAGTTTTGAGCGTCAGATATGGTTTACATTAAAGTATCTCCCCTTAGGAAAATTGTGCGGTTTGGCTCAGTTGGGAAATTAGCACCGAGGTTTGTTGGGCCCATTCCGATAATAAAGAACGTAGGCCATATGGCCTATAGGATTCGGCTACCCGAGAGGTTGTTAGAGGTTCAAAATGTATTTCATGTATCACATCTGAGGAAATTCCTGCATGATTCTGTGGTTGTAGTGGAGCCGAGCACCTAAGAAGAGGATGAGGTTGAGAAGGAGGTGTTTGTCAAATGAGTACCATCGTGAATTTTGGATTTTGAAATAAAGAGGTTAAGGAATAAAGAGATTAAAATTTTCAAGGTTCAATGGGGGAGAGGATAGCAACGAAGCAGCATGGGACCTAGAGGAGAGGATTCAAGCATCTTTTCCATTCCTTTTTGATAGTTTCCCTCAATCCTTTCTTAGTTTTGAATTTAAACCTTATCCGTTTCCTATCAATTGAATTAATATGTCTTAGGGAAGCCTATGGATGGTACGAAATGGTTTAAACATGTTATTAGGATGTGTTATGTTTGAAGGATTCACGTAGATGCATGTGTTTTCTAATGGATGTAACAAATGCATATACACACACTAAGCACTAATTCGACAACTAGGACACTAACATAATTGCAGATGGATGTGTGTGCACTTTTATTGCACTTTTAAATTATGGATGAATAATGGGTGATTATAGTATGGATGTTGCATTTTGATGGTGGTTGTAGCATGCATATATAATTTTATGTATGATTAGGATTCTCTTACATACATTTTAGTTGCGTGGCACTAGCATAAATTGCATAAAAGGTAGTCGACTGAATCGATGTACCTCCTAATTTATTGCATTAGTTTGGGATATATAAACTATAATATTTTATATGCTAATGAAATACATTAGGAACCCTAAGGACAACTGATGCCTTTGAGTGGTGGATGAGTAGATGGATGTAGATGATGGTGTGATAAAATTTATGACATTCTTCTAGCCTTGGAGATTTCAGGGACGAAATCCTTTAAGGAGGGGAGAATGTAACAAACCAAAGTTTTAAACCCGTTTAATTAAAAGAGTAATAAAATAAATATTAATCAAAAAATATTGGGAAATGGGGAATGGGGGTTGCCCCATACGGTCTGTTACTTAACTCTGGCTAAGATAGACATTAGATTTGCTGAAATCATACTTATATAAAGAAGATATGTAATGACCCGGGTTTTTCGGCTATTTGTTTTCGAATATTTAAATCTATTTTTAATATTATAATTGGAATATTTAACGGAATTTTAATCTTTAATTCGTTAATTAAACGACAATTGAAAGTTTAAATTATATTTAATTTAAAAACGAACTCGAAATGGCACGGTAGTTCGTAATATTGAGTTTTCAACTTCAATTGAATATCCAGAATCCGTTTTAAGTCAAAATTCTGTGAAATAAGAAATGTTAGGATCTAATAAAGGATAATTTTCTAATGGAAGAGAAAAATCGAGATTTTGGCTTATATATTGTGAGATATGTCTAAATTAAATTTTTAAATAGTCGCTATGGATTTCGTCAATAAACAATAACGTTTATTTAATAAAATATAATAGGAATTCTGTATGACTCGAATATCGTTCAACTCAGAAATATTAATATCGTGTTATAATTCCATATTGAGTTACATTTGAGATGTATATTATTTCATTTGAATATGGTTGACAATAATAATTTATTATTATTTAATTAAATTGTTTTAGAATTTATTTATATTTTATCTATATTATACAAACCGTATGAATAGCTATTTTTCAAAAAACTTCTATTTTCGATTTATACGAATTTTATCGAATTACGTATAACTAGTTATTGTTAAATTTCTAGGTTGGAGAAATTTGAAATTCTTTTGTTAGCGTGCGATATTTTAAAATATAAACTGATGAAATAATTCGAAATTAAAATAAGCTATTTTTCCAAATGAGTTGAAATACAATCAAACAAATTTTCTTGAGACCGTAACATCAAGACATAGCAAAATGTTCATTTTCGTGATGTTTGGAGTTCGTGGATAATGGTGTATATGTATATTTAAGGGTGAACGATATATAATGGTAACGTAAAATTAAATGGTGTAAAGATTTGATTTTATAAAATGCTTAAGCCTTGAGAAATAAAAATATTTTAGTCTATTTTTTAGCACAGCTAACCTACCATGTACCAAAAGCATGCCTACTAATGAAAACACACAACTACTGACCCTTAACAGTACACAAACCTTCTCTTTTTACCTTTTTCTCTGCAAATTCGTACATGCTCACTCACTTATGTGCAAGTCCCCATAAAAATATAAAAAGCTATACACAGATACTTATTTTCATGGACATCACTGCAAACCTACCCTATCAACTACACACATGCCTACCCAAATGAGTTGCGTGACTGCCAAACAATCTAATGTCGTGCTCATCAAACCATTAGAAACCGTGATGACCAAGGTTCTCCCCTATAAATAGAAGACAGCAGCTCCATCTCAGCATCTCCACCACACTCCAGTCCTTCGTTACACAGTAAAAGAAATGGGTTCATAGCTAAAAAAACAGTAGTTTCTATAATAGAAAATGGGAAGAGAAACTTCACAAACCATTCAGAAAAGAAGATACAGTGGAGCCGTGGTAATATGGAGACGGTGCAGCGGGGTTCTGGTGGTGACAAGGTCATGGGGTCCGGCGTTGAAGGTTCATCAGCAGTGATGGAGTTTAGAAGCAGAGGCAAGGAGAGTAGGGATGGAGGGGTTCTGGTGGAGGCTTTGGGTCGGAGTCTATACAGGGTGGTGAGAAGGGCGAATAGTTTGGGCGGATCGAAGTTGAGCTACATGTGTGTGTGAAAGAGTGGCGAGCTGAAATGGTTTTAACGGAACAAAGAAAGAGTAACAAACGGGAAATGTTGATATGTACTTGCGGAAGATAAATAATGGTGAAAAGAAGCATGGGCGAGAGAAGAAGCGAAAATATGTGGGAAGAAAAGAGTGCAGGCGGGTTCATTTCGGATGGAGTATGGTACGTTTGGGAGAATGGGGGGGGGGGACAAGTGACGTAAAAATAAAAATAAAAATAAAAAAATACAGTAAGAAGATAAGGAAAATGGGAATTCAAGGAGAAAACTGTAGCGATAGTTTGTGTAACACCCCGAGTATTCTATAACAATGAGATTCACAAATTAAAGTATAACTAATTTCAAATCAAAGAATTAAGGGAAACGGGATATGCCATTGCGTTCGTCTCGGAATTCTGCTTGAGATAGAGTCCGAGTTTGCGTAAAACGGATATCGTATGAAGAAGATATGGACGGACGAAGTTGGGTGAAAAACCAGAAAACAGGTCAGAATGCACTGGCGCACTTGGGAAGTGCGCCAGAACAAAAATGAACTGGCGCACTTGGGAAGTGCGCCAGTGCATTTTTAGCCTGGCGCACCTGCTAGGTGCGCCCAGGTCAGAATAGGCTGGCTGGTCAGGTCTTGGCTGGCCTGGTCTATGTCTGGTCGATTTTCTGAGCCTTGCCTTGTCACTAGGGCTAGGTGTCAGCTCCGGATTGGCCTCTCCTTCAAACGAACGGCTATTATTGAATCAAGCTCCATCGACGATCTAAAACAACTCACAAACATTATAAAAAGGACCTAAGACCTAGCCTAAATCATACTATTTCATTTTAGCCTCAGGCCGCCGCCATTAAACCTAGAGCTCTGAATTAAGAATACAAAGAACAAAATTGTAGAAGATGAAGGACGATTCTTGAAGGCAACAACTAGAAGCTACAACAACTACGACGCTTTAGACAACGAATTTGGGACTATTTGATTTGGGATTTTTATTTGGATTATTTGCATCATATTGTAAGTTCTATGTTACTTTTTAGGCAAAAACGCTAAAACAATATGGACATGCCATGAATTGAAACCGGATTTAGGAACTATTGTTAATCCATTGTTTATATTGTTTATCTTTGAATTATAATTTGGGGATATTGCTATGGCAACGTTGCAAGTTAAACTTGTCATGATTTTGATGTTGTTATGAATCACTTGGGCTTAATTGTTTGGCAAGTTGGACTAATACATGTCCATGGAATCACTATGTTTATTGAAATCTTTATGTTGATTAAACCATGCCTATGATGCTAATTAAACCATGGCTATGACTATTGATGGAATTATGCCTATGATGTTAATATACCCATCATGATTAATGAAAAATTGGGTATTGCTAGGTTATGATGAAAAGTTGGAATTATAATGTTAATTGAGAATCATTATGTTAAAAACGCTAAATTGGAATCATTATGTCTATAAAGTTAGTTGAGAATCATTATGTTAAAAATGCTAAATTGGAACCATTATGTTTATAATGAGAATCATTATGTTAAAAACGCTAAATTGGAATCATTATGTCTATAATGTTAGTTGAGAATCATTATGTTAAAAATGCTAAGTTGGAACCATTATGTTTATAATGTTAGATGAGAATCATTATGATAAATTGGAATCATTATGTCTATGAGAATTATTATGTTAAAAATGCTAAATTGGAAACCACTATGCCTATTAGGATTACTATGCCTTTAATGTTTCATGTTTGTAATAAAATTATTATTATGCCCGCAATGATTATTATGCCTATGATGTAAAGTTGAAATCATCACGTTAAATTAAGTTGGAATCATTACTATGCCAAGTTATCATCATGCTAGTATTGAAACCATGTGATATGTTATAGCCTGTTTATTATGCAAGTGATGTTGGAATTGTCACATATGCCTATCACATGTTTGGTGTTATTCCCCTTTATCTCTTGAATTGTTTATGCTTGTGAACGAAGTACGTTTATATACGTTGGGGATACGATTGGGTAGAATAGGCAAAACTTGAATTGATTATAATCATAAACCGTGAAATTTGGCATAAGTAGAACATGAAATATGGCACGAAAACTTGACTTGAACATGCCATAACTTGACTTAAAACATGCCTTAGTTGGGCACGAAATTGACATATGAACATGCTATGGAAATAGCACAAAATCTGATAAGAACATGGGCATGACTTTAGAAAACAAGAAAGTGGCCAACTCGAGGCTGGGTTGAGTTTGTAGTGTAAATCTGCCCGGAACCGCCCGGCAAATCCAGTTGCTACAAACAATAGGATCCAATGTGGGTAGTTGGTCACATCGCGCTTGAAACCCGAGGTTGGGTTGAGTTCGTAGCGTAAACCTGCCCGGAACCGCCCGGCAAATCCAGTGGCTACGAACAACAGGATCCAATGTGAGTGGTTCGGTGCATTAACGAATCAATTAATGCCAATTAGGGTTAAGTCATGAACATGAAAAGACAACTTAACCAACTTGAACACGATTTGTAGGGCTAAGTCATGAACTTGAAAACGACAACACTTAGCCAACTTGAAATGACACGTAGGCGGGTTAAGTCGCGAACTGAAATGATATACTTAACCATCTTGACATGACTAGACCAGAAAAGGATTAAGTCACGAATTACATGACTTAATCTGTTAGGCGGGTTAGGTCACGAATTACATGACCTAATCTATTAGGCGAAACCCTAGACACGACCCCTTTCAGCAGTAACCCTCTAGAAGTATCAAGGTACCCTGGGGCTAGGCCGGGTGGGGCACGATTACTAGGCTGATTGTAAGAGGTGAACGACGGCAGTGGGGTACGCCAGTGTAGGTTCGGTGGACTACGGTCGTGCACATATCCGGGGCAGACACTGGGTATCCGTAGATTTATCTGTGCATCTTGAATCGTGTCAGGGGTTGACACCCTAGGGCTGATACACCCGAAGGTGGACCCAGCACAGGTGACTACATTCGTGATTAGCCGTATGACACGGACACTTGACGAGCTAGAACTTGTAGGGAACCGATCGACTAGATAATCGCTCCGTAGGACCCCGTACTTGGGTCAGACCCCGTTTCAGGGTCATTTCATGACATTGGGCCGTGGGATTTATTTCGTGATTAACTTGTGATATGGGCTTAGTATACTAGTACAGTCGATGCAACGAATCTCGAACATGTGATGCTTTACTTGACTTGTCTTGACTTATCCTGATCACCTTAGTCTATCTTGTTCACCTTGACACCATTCTTAAGTTTAGTTCCAGTTCATACATGACAGGTTGTTTTAACCGTTTCTACACTGAAAGTCACTAGAACTTACTCAGTCTTTATGACTGACCCTTTTTCCTTTCGCCTCTTTTTCTTCCGTTCCCCCCCCAGGTTCTCAGGGAGGGAATACCGCAGCTTGACCAGTTTTCACATCCATCTTGAAGAGAAAGAATGTATTGCTTGGATCTTTTCCGTTTTGGACTATGGCTTTGGACAGCAATTAGGGGACTTTTGCAGTTTATTTATGTTTTCTTCATGCTTCTTTAAATAATGTAATCAAGACAATTATGATTTTGGGAAGTATTATGGCATGGTTTGTGTAACACGTATTTTGAAGAAATAAAAGTTGTTGTTTTCCGCTGTTCAAAAAAAAATATGTGTTATTATATCTGTCTTGTATATCTGTGACTTATACTTATAAACCTCCACCAAAATTAGGGCATTCCCTTTGAGAGTGACCCTAACGGAGGTGGGGTGTTTCAGTTTGGGTTCCACGTGGATTTTGGGTAGGTGTTTGGGCCTTGAGCCATCAAGAAAACAAAGGGCGAATAGAAAGGGTTCGGTCTGTTCGAGGAACTGACGTGGTGGGGGAAATATTTGGGAAAGGGAACATTATGCTGAGGTGTATTCGGGTTTGAAAATATGCTGGTGGGGAGAACTGATGACATGGAGGTGGCATGCTACATGGAGAATGAGAATAAAGGGCGGCTTGGTATATTACTTTGGGACGCAGTAGATTCAGAGAGGACAAGGGTAATATATATATATATATATATATATGATCTAACTTTATATACAAATTAAAGTACACTGTTAATATGTACATACCTTATTAAAATATATGGTTAGCAAATATGGAGGTAGCGTCGCATTAACCAAAACTTAGTTTGACAAATTTAAATATATTTTAGAGTTAATCATATTAATTTAAAATCGCGTTAACTTACATTGATAATGACTCCTTATTTCGATTAACAGAGATGAACAAACAATGCTGGAACAGTGTCGACAAGGAGTTAACTTAGGACAGCATGAGGCGCAGCTGGATGTTTTAATTAAATTAAACATCTGTTTAATTTGATTAAAACAAACTATTTTAACGACAAACGGAAATCAAGGTGAGTTAAACTCACTCATTTCTCCCACTTATTTTTATTATAAGTCTGGTTTATTATTTGTATGCCATGTTTGCTAATCGTTGGTTGATTTGATTGTTTGGATATTGTTAAATAGTGTTAGTGTTATATTGATTATTTAAATTAAACGGTGTTTAATTTAAATGAAATGACATTGTTAATTTTAACGATGCTTTTCAAACAAGCTAACGTACCTTGTTGGTTACGTTTATGACAATATAAACGTATTTTAAATAAATTGAATGCTTGAATTCTTATTTTGGTGGACCACTATTAGTTAAATTGATTGTTTATTTGCATATGATCATTATATGAACAGTTTAACCGGCATGATTGGATTATTGACTTGACGGTTGTTTTTTGAATCTAAATTCAACATTTGTTTAGTTATTAACCGATGGGTGATATTGGTCGGCAAATTTATAACAGATGGCCCAAAGACACAAACTGGTTTATAAAGATTGATTCACCGTCAGGTGAATCGATAGTAATGAAGTTATGAAATTTATTTTATAACTAAATATAGATTTTTATATATATTATTTTAAATGAAGTTTATGAAAGAAAATAAACCAACCACACACATATATTGTCTGTTTAACCATCAATCATTCTTGCTAAAATCCGCCGTGTGCGAAGCACGGGCCGTATAGACGGTTAATAACCGAGATTAAATTTGTTTCAAGTAACAACTGAATGAGATTATTTGGAAGTGATCATTATTTATTTACTAATAATCAAAGTAAACGGAATTATTTAAATCAATAATATTATTTATTAATTTAAATGAAAAGACTAAGTAGAATTGATTTTCGAGTTGTTCATTTTGTAGAATTGACCAAGCCACCTGTTTTAACAAGAATGGATTTCTAAATGAAATTAGTTGAGCCAATTAATCTACAATGATTTAATGAATAGTTGTTTAATGAGATTTTTTTAAAGGGAATTTAGCATTATCTCCAGTTAATAGTGAAGTAAATTATATTTCTAATTATAATAATTTGAGGAGTTATTTCTTAAATGAAGTCCATTTAAGTAATCGAAGTTGTAATGAAATATAATAGATTTTTTAAGAAAGTCTATAAACAGATTATATTTAAACCGAATTTGGTAATTATGGTTGTAAAGTGATTTTAAGCGAATGTGATAAACTTAAAATAGATGGTTGAATTAAGTAAAGGAAACCAAGACGAGGAGGGCTATGTTAAACCATAGTTTTATAAATGAGTTTATAAAAAGAGATGTGAAGGGAAAATCATTAATTTTAAATTAACGTTACTTGATAATGGTATTAAGCAAAATGGATGAGATTTGAAATAAGATTTCAAAAAAATGAATGATTGAAAGGATGAGAAAAGGAATCTTGAATATTGAGTTTGTTAAAGATGTAATAATAGGATTTGTAATAAATTCGGAAAATGAAACAAATAGTTAAAAGGAGTCAAGATTTAAATATTGATGTTTTACTAGTAAATTACTGAATCGACGAATTTGGTAATAATAATATTTTTGGAAAAAGAGTTTTCAAAAGTAAGAAAGTTGTATTAATCGTATCTTAAATCAAATAGTGAAGTGATATTTGTTGGTATTAGAATAAATATCGGTTTTGGTATTGCAACTGGTATTTATCTTAAGATAAGAACGATGTTGATCAAGGTCTGAGAGGTAATTAAAACACCCCAACTTGAACAACTTCAGGATTATCGAAGGATGATATTAGTTGTAATAGTGGAGATGTTAGAAGTAAATTTATTTTGAGAAATAATAGTGTAACGTTATTTGATGAGTTTGGAAATGTATATGACGGGATTCCAAAATAAAAGAAATCTAAAAAAGGGGGCTTGAGAATATGAAATGGTATTTCCAAAATAAAGAAATAAAAGAGATTTGTGAAAATATAGCGATATTTTCAAAAAAATAAGAAATGAGATTTAGAGTAGATTTATTCTAAAAGGTAAGTGATGACTATTTTGTGTTATATAACGGAAACAAAGGAGATTTTGTAACGATTGTTTTACAATGATAAGTTGAATCGATTTCTCAATTATAAATGATAAATGTTGTTATAGACAATGTTTTGAAATTGTAGTTAGCGAGAATTTGGATATGGTTCAAGGTATTATTTTTTCCAAGTACCATACTAAAATGATTTGAGAATATTTATATATAAAAACTGAGATATTATTACAAGTGATATATTATTTAATGGCCAAGTGACGCTACATAATAAACGAAAGGATTTATTTTATTTTTATTATTGTTTATTTTGATAGTTAAACAACTGACTATCAAAATATGACCCAACGTTATTGGTACGGAAAGACCGAGATCGAATTTATATTCGAAAACCATTCCGACCAATAAATACGAATACGTCGAAGATGCTGATCGAGATGGAGCAAATTGAAGACCGTAAATCTTCATGAGCAGAAGAACTATTATTAAATATCTCTGGCTGATCCCCAGAGTCAACAATGATTCTGTCGTGATTGGAATCTACGGATTGCAAGGGCTACTCGCTACTAATCTATAGGGTGATTCCTGGGATGTGGCAGGAGAGTGCCTTCAGTTCATCCTGTTCCTGGATGACTTAGGTGGACATTGTGAACAGTGGCCAGATATTCCAAAAGTCGATTATAACCTCAACCCTCATCAACCAGGAAATGACATAAATCGGGCAGGAAGCATGGCTATGTGGGTCGCACCCATTAGGGTGTATAATCACCTATCTAGAGAAATTCCTTTTGCTTCATTAAATCTATCGATGCTGTCCCTTTTAGGGAAACGGTGGGTCGCTCCCAACCGTTGGTGATATACATTCGATACGCTCAAGCGAAATGAGTGGTAGGTCATGTGTGGGTCGGGTTGCAAGACGTTTTTGTTGAACCCAGTGTATTCGCCTTTAGAGATACACTATTGGTAGGTGGTTCCACACCTTGTCATAGTCGGAATCCAATCTCCAATAAGCGCCCGCGGTTTTGATTGTATACTATATATGTGGAGCGTGAGATGCAAGCGTTTTGTTAGATTCTATTTATTTGTATTTAGACACTATTATAATATCAGAAGATATATAAGATTTCAAAAATGTTTTGGGTTATAGTAAGGTAAAATCGTCCGTGTTTATGTATGGGTTGGTCTTACAATTATCCTTTTCTTTCAAAAGGGTTTTGAACCTTAAAATCAATATGGGTGTTATTTAAACTTAGTGTGTTTTACTCACTCTGGTCCACCAGACTGACCCAGTGTTTTGTAAATGCTCGGGTTAGACCGGGTTGTACAGATTCAGGTTATCAGATGCTGTGAAGTCCAAAGGCGAGCTGAAGGAGTTCAGACGCATGATGTATACCGTTGTTATTCCGCTATGGGTTATATATATAAGGATAGACTGTTATAACTGTCCAGATGTATTGATGTACTCTGATGTTGTAAGTATTATTTCATGCTCTCAATAAAGATTATTTCTATATTATATTTTGTTCCGCTGCGATGTGAGACTCTGATGATGTTGTATTCTTCTTCTTCTATTCTAATATTTCTTTCTTTCCTATCTCACCCTCTAATTTCTTTCTAATAACGCTCCGGTGTTTTCGATACTTGAATATTCGACATAGTATTTTGGTGTCGATTTTCTGGGTCGAAAATCCCAGTTCGTTCATTATAACATGTGAGACTCTGATGATGTAATGACCCGGGTTTTTCGGCTATTTGTTTTCGAATATTTAAATCTATTTTAAATATTATAATTGGAATATTAACGGATTTTAAATCTTTAATTCGTTAATTAAACGGCAATTGAACGTTTAAATCATATTTAATTTAAAAACGAACTCGAAATGGCATGATAGTTCGTAATATTGAGTTTTCAACTTCGATTGAATATCCAGAATCCGTTTTAAGTCAAAATTCTATGAAACAAGAAATGTTAGGATCTAATAAAGGATAATTTTCTAATGGAAGAGAAAAATCGAGATTTTGGCTTATATATTGTGAGATATGTCCAAATCAAATTTTTAAATAGTCGCTATGGATTTCGTCAATAAACAATAACGTTTATTTAATAAAATATAATAGGAATTCTGTATGACTCTAATATCGTTCAACTCAGAAATATTAATATCATGTTATAATTTCATATTGAGTTACATTTGAGATGTATATTATTTCATTTGAATATGGTTGACAATAATAGTTTATTATTATTTAATTTAATTGTTTTAGAATTTATTTATATTTTATAGATATTATACAAACCGTATGAATAGCTATTTTTCAAACAACCTCTATTTTCGATTTAAACGAATTTTACCGAATTACGTATAATTAGTTATTGTTAAATTTCTAGGTTGGGGAAAATTGAAATTGTTTTGTTAGCGTGCGATATTTTAAAATATAAACCGATGAAATAATTCGAAATTAAAATAAGCTATTTTTCCAAATGAGTTGAAATACAGTCAAACAAATTTTCTTGAGACCGTAACATCAAGACATAACAAAGTGTTCATTTTCGTGATGTTTGGAGTTCGTGGATAACGGTGTATATGTACATTTAAGGGTGAACGTTATATAACGGTAACATAAAATTAAATGGTGTAAAGATATGATTTTATAAAATGCTTATGCCTTGAGAAACAAAAATATTTTAGTCTATTTTTGAGTACAACTAACCTACCATGTACGAAAAGCATGCCTACTAATGAAAACACACAGCTACTGACCCTTAACAGTACATAAACCTTCTCTTTTTACCTTTTTCTCTGCAAATTCGTACATGGTCACTCACGCATGTGCAAGTCCCCATAAAAATATAAACAGCTATACACAGATACTTATTTTCATGGACATTAGTGCAAACCTACCCTATCAACTACACACATGCCTACCCAAATGAGTTGCGTGACTGCCAAACAAATTAATGTCGTGCTCATCAAACCATTAGAAACCGTGATGACCAAAGTTCTCCCCTATAAATAGAAGACAACAGCTCCATCTTAGCATCTCCACCATACTCCAGTCCTTCGTTACACAGTAAAAGAAATGGGTTCATAGCAAAAAAAACCAGCAGTTTCTAAAATAGAAAATGGGTGGAGCAACTTCACAAACCATTTGGAAAAGAAGTATAGTGGAGCCGTGGTAACATGGAAATGGTGCAGCGGGGTTCTGGTGGTGACGAGGTCATAGGGTCCGGCGTTAGGGGTTCATCAGTGGCGATGGAGTTTAGATGCAGAGGCAAGGAGAGTTGGGACGGAGGGGTTTTGGTGGAGGCTTTGGGTCGGAGTCTATACAGGGTGGTGAGAAGGGTGAATAGTTTGGGCGGATCGAAGTTGTGCTACCTGTGTGTGTGAAAGAGTGGCGAGCTGAAATGGTTTTTGTGACGGCCTGCCCCGCACCAGCCGGCATTACCTCCGAAAGTGCGCTGTACACATGCCCAGCTAGCACGGAACGGTCGTCAGAAGAAAAGAAAGAAGAGAATGAACTAATCAAGAACCTGTAGAATGTCTCGCAGCGCATAGTATAAAATATAATAACAACATACTTG
This sequence comes from Allium sativum, assembly GCA_030737875.1. Lineage (NCBI taxonomy): Eukaryota > Viridiplantae > Streptophyta > Magnoliopsida > Asparagales > Amaryllidaceae > Allium > Allium sativum. The sequence goes on along the minus strand of CM060915.1, from coordinate 968,906,937 downwards.
ACATAAAACAGGTGAGACAGTGCATAAGCTGAAAACTAAAACTACACATCATAGCAGCGGAAATCCAAATACAGCTTATGTTTCACATCACCATTATTACAACTTTTCAAACTGTCTCTAAATCTAAGCAAAGGAAAAGGTACACTACTAATGCCCAAAGTAGTGACCCGCAGCGACACAGGGAGAATATCTATATATATCATACGTGGAAGCCTCCTGCTCGTCTCCGGCATAGCTACTCATGCATCACCAGCAAACCTGTCTCTAGTCTGCTCGTGAGAGCACCCAGAGTAATAAGAAGAGACATAAAACTCTGGGTCAGGCAAAACTATGGTATGAGCGATAAGCAGCAAAACAGAACAATAACAGGCTAAACCATAGCTGAACCTGCACCTGCAACCAAAGAGTTAGCAATACATACCGTACTCTAAGGTGCCATTGAATAAATGGTGTAAAGATAATGGGGGTGGGGGTGTGCATGTCATAATGATGGCAAACAAATCAAACATAGCAACCATCCTCACATCTCTCACTCAGTGCGTAAAGCGTACGATATCTACCGCTTCGATCACTAGACCCATCGAAGAAGTGACGGAGTTCAACTTGTACAACTACTGCTACTACCAAGATTACCACATGGAGTCATTACCAAACCTTTACAAATGACCCCACTTCATTGGTCTATAGCTCTTCTAGGCCACTGTGGCCCTGAATCCGTTCACGTACCCCCTACACATAGTGATCCAAAGTTATAGACATCGACAACTCCTTAGCACATATCCCACAGCAAAGCCCAATTATGAAGTACCCTCCTTGGTTCCCATCTGGATCCTGAGGTATAATTCCTCATTTGGACTTCTTTTGCATTTAGGGTTTAGGTCTACTTGGTGTTCGATCCTCCGGTTCGGTTCGGTTCTCCCCCTCCTGCTTGGTTCGGCTCGAATGCTCCTTTCTAGTTCAGTTCGGGTGCTCGAATGCTCTTATTTGGTTCGGGTCGGATGCCCCTATCCGGTTCGGATCGGATGCCCCTATCCGGTTGCTCCTATCCTATTGCTCCTATCCGCATGCTCCTATCCGGATGGTCCTATCCGAATGCTCCTATCCGAATGCTCCTATCTGATTGCTCCTATCCGGTTTGCTGCAAGTTTTTCCAGCAAGCTATTTTCGCCAAACAACTGCGTTTTCAACCATTCTAACTTTTCTATGCAATCACAAAACATACCAAACAGTCATAGCAACATGTATAATCATCCACAAACACTAAAACAACAATATGACATGTTTATAAGGATCAAACATACCCAAAAACCCATGTTTTCCCCTTAATCATGTTTAACAACAACTAATGATAGGATTAGCAAAACTTAACCAAACTAACCCAAATTTCTATCAGAGCCCTAGAATATCATTTTAGAATTTTACAAATTTTTTCAGATTTTTCTAAGCTATAATTTCGCTAATTATCACTAATCACCTTTAATTAGCCGTAATTAGTGTCAAAACAATGCTAATCACTCACCTTGGCCACAAATAAACTTTAGATCTGAAATAATCTACTATTTGGCGCTGTTCCTAATGTAACACAGCAGCTCTAACCTTGCTTTGGTGCTTTCTCTCCTTAATTTGAGGTAGTTTAAGCCAAAACTTGATTAAGAAGTGATTAGGGATGATTCTAGATATTGGAGGCCATTGTTAGGGTTTTCTAAGATGTATGTGGCGGTTGGGAAATGAGAAAAACCGAAATCCCTAACCCTAACAGCCCTTAAATACTCCCAATCCCGAAATCCCCTTTTGGGCCTAGCTGCTAATCACCCGGTTAAGCCCAATTAAGCTGTTTTTCACCATCTGAAACTTGTTTCAGCCATATCTCCTAAACTTTGAGTCCGTTTGGCTAGTGTGACCACTCTACGTAATTGTAAACTACCATCCGGAGCCAGTGGAAGTGGTTTCAGGTCAAAACTCCTTTCCATTCAAAAGTTATGGCCAAAACAAGATCAGCTAGGGGCAAAACGGTCATTTAAAAATCGGCAAAAATCATGAACATGGGAAATGACCCCAATAGTCGTCTCCCAAAGTTACATGACCATACGACTTCGTATGTGAAAGAAATAAATATCCTACGATCCTGCGATGCGTAGAATGCGGGTCGTTACACTCTCCCCCCTTAAGAAATTTCGTCCCCGAAATTCCTTAACCCAAAACATACAAAGGATCCCGCATGCCTACCAATCATATACAACAATCAATCATGCAAAACAAACAAAACAAGCCTATCCTAGCATGCGGAAAGACCAAATCAAAGTTAAAATCTTACCAGGCGAAGAGTTCTGGATACGTCTTCCTAATGCTCTCCTCTGTCTCCCAAGTACAGTCATTCTCATTCTCACCCCACTGAACTTTGACTAACTTCACCGCTTTCCTTCGAAGTTGCTTCGTATCGTTCCCAACAATACGCATAGGCCTGCGGTTCCCAACTGCCTCGGGTTCAACTTCGATATCATCCAACTGATCAGGTGAAATAGTCACATCTAGGTCGTGTACGAATTTCCTTAACTGGGAAACATGAAATACGTTGTGAACTCCTGCCATCTTCTCTGGTAATTCAACTTTGTATGCCAAATTCCCAATTTGCTCAAGAACTGGGAATGGACCAACAAATCTTGGTGCTAACTTGCCTTCCCTACCAAATCGTATCACGCTCTTCAACGGAGAAATCTTGGTAAACACCAAGTCGCCAATGGAGAACTTTAATTCTCTTCTCCTTTTATCAGCATAACTCTTCTGCATATCCTGGGCAGCCTTCATTCGTTGTTGGATAACCTTAATCTTGTCTGAAGTTTCTCTTATCACATCGGGTCCAAGCACAAACTTCTCACCAGTTTCTACCCAACATGACGGTGAGTTGCACGGTCTTCCATACAAAGCTTCAAACGGAGCCATACCAATACTGTTTTGATAACTATTATTATATGCAAACTCTACTAGATGCAAATGGTCATCCCATGATCCACCAAAATCCAATATGCAAGCTCTCAAGAGATCTTCTAACACTGGATTCATCCTCTCCGTCTGTCCGTCGGTTTGAGGATGATACGCAGTACTGAGATGTAGTTCTGATCCTAACGCCTCTTGTAAGCTCCTCCAAAATCCACTAGTGAACTACGGATCTCGGTCACTCACAATGCCTTTGGGTATTCCATGAAATCTCACTACCCACTTTATATACAGTTCCGCTAACTTAGCTGCCGTCCTGTTTGACTTGACGGGTATGAACCTTGCACTCTTATTCAATCGGTCCACAATCACCCAAATGCTATCATGGCCCAATCTAGTCCTTGGTAACCCATCAATGAAATCCATTGACACTTGTTCCCATTTCCATTCTGGAATTTCTAATGGTTGTAGCTAACCACTAGGCTTCTTATGCTCAGCTTTAACTAGTTGGTTGTTCATGCATTTGGATATAAACTTCCCAATGTCTCTTTTCATCCCTTCCCAGTAGTAGGTCTCCTTCATGTCTCGGTACATCTTGTTACCACCGGGGTGTATATTCAGTTTTGAGTGATAACATTCTCTAAGCACTTCATCTCTCAATCCATTGACATTGGGTACAAATAGTCTTCCGTTCTTTCTAAGCCAACCATCTCGATCAAGCCCATACTTGTTCCTATCTCCGTCGGTTCCCATCTTTAACTTTGAGATGATTTCCAATAGGTTAGGATCGTTCCTCTGACTGGAACCAATCCGCTCAATCAAAGTGGGTCTGATCGTCAAACTTGCTAACATTTCTGGATCCAATTCGCACTTTGGTCTGAAATCATACCCAGCGATGTACTCAAGTTGCTTCCATTCTAGAAACATAGCCCCTAAACTAGCATGTCTTCTACTCAATGCATCAGCCACCGCATTGCCCTTTCCTGGTGTATATGCGATGTCGAAATCATAGGAAGCCAAGAATTCTAACCATCTTTGCTGCCGTAGATTTAGATCTTTCTGAGAGAAGAGATACTTTAACGATTTATGATCGGTAAACAACTCGAATCTTTCTCCCAAGAGATAATGTCTCCACATCTTTAGTGCAAACACGATCGCTGCCAATTCCAAATCATGGGTAGGGTATGTTTTCTCATGTGGTTTCAGTTGCCGACTTGCATAAGCTACAACCCTACCTCCTTGCATCAATACTGCACCTAATCGGGTACCACATGCATCCGTATATACCGTCATTTCTTCATTCCCCTTAGGAATGACTAACACTGGTGCACATGTCAACTTTTCCTTTAGGCTCTTGAATGCATTCTCGCACCTTTCGTCCCAAACGAAAGCTTGATTCTTCTTGGTCAACTGAGTCAACAGTGCTGCTATCTTGGAAAAGTCTTGGATAAACTTACGATAATATCCAGCTAATCCCAAGAAACTTTTTATGTCCGTTGCATTCGTGGGTGTAGACCAATCTTGTACCATAGCCACCTTCGCAGGATCCACGGCAATACCATTCTCTGAAACAACATGGCCCAAGAATCTCACTTCCCTCCTCCAGAAGTGACACTTAGAGAATTTTGCTTTCAATTGGTGTTTTCTCAACACCTCCATCACTATCCTCAAATGTTCCTTGTGTTCTTCCTCCGTCCTCGAGTAGACCAAAATATCATCCATGAACACAAGGACAAACTTATTCAACTGATCTCTGAATACCCTATTCATAAGATCCGCAAAATATGTTGGGGCATTGGTCAACCCGAATGGCATGACCAACCACTCATAAAATCCTGACGGCGTTCGAAACGCCGATTTAGCTATACACTCAACTTCCACTCTAAGCTGATGGAAACCTGTCGCAAGATCCAACAGAGAAAACATTCTCGCTCCACTCAACTGATCAAACAAATCATCTATCCGCGGTAGAGGATATTTGTTCTTCCTCGTCACCTTATTCAACTCGCGGTAGTCTACACATGTAACACCCCGTGTATTCTATAACAGTGAAATTCACAAATTAAAGTATAATTAATTTCAAATCAAAGAATTAAGGGAAACGGGATACGCCATTGCGTTCGTCTCGGAATTCTGCTTGGGATAGAGTCCGAGTTTGCGTAAAACGGACTCCGTATGAAGAAGATATGGCCTCCGGAAGTTTCAGAATTCAGTTTAAAATTCAAACAGACCAAAACAGCTTAGAAAACAAATTTAAATTTCAAAAAATCGGGCCGGATTGGCCAGGGCGGGAATTTTCCCGCCCAAGACACCTAGGTCGACTGGGTAGTCGACCTGGGGCACCCAGGTCGACTACATAGTCGACCTGGGGGTCGACTGCGGGGTCGACCTGGCCCCTGGGCCAGGTCGAACCCAGCCCCCTAGCTGGCCTGGTCTGTGCTTGGTCGATTTTCTGAGCCTTGCCTTGTCACTAGGGCTAGGTGTTAGCTCCTGATTGGTCTCTCCTTCAAAAGAACGGCTATTATTAAACCAAGCTCCATCGACGGTCCTAATCAACTCACAAACTCTATAAAAAGGACCTAAGACTCACCCTAATTCATGCAAACAAAAATGGAGATGAGACCGTCATGCTGCTGAGGAAAGACTAGGAATAGCCGTCAGAAATTGAGAGACAATTAGGAGACAATTCTAAAGCTTAAAGCAACGTCAATTAAAATCAAAACAACGCCTACAACAAAGGATAGCATCTCCAAATTCAGAATTCAGATTCCTGAATTGAAGATTCGTCATACGTTATAAGTAGAGTGCTATTCCGATATGAATAAATAATTATGTTTTGATTTGTGTAAAATGAGAAATAGAATTGTATTCGATTTGTGATGGTAATAATCTATATTTGTATGTTTCTTTGATTCTAAAAGATTTGGAAATGTTGTGGTATAACGATGGGATATTTGCAAGTATATGATTCATGTTAACGACCATATGTTGTGGTAGTTTATTTGAGATTCATGCAAGTATATGATTCACCATTATGCCAATATGATGTACATACTTTTATGATCACTTTTAGTGTGAAATTGGATTCAACTAAGTACTATGGGTTATATAAATTTATGTTGGAATTGGCATCGTGATTCAAGTGTAAAACCATACTTTTGTATTAGAGACAAAAGTAAGCATCTTTATGAACATGACTAAACTATGTTTGGTGTTATGCCTAGTTGAAAACATGTTTTAGGCCTATGTTGTTATCAAAATCATATGGTGATATATGTGACACATAATTACGTTAGATTTACATTCCAATTGCAAGTTTACATGAATAGAATGGTTCATGTTTAGAGATGTTTATGCCATGATTATATCAATAGAATGATTCATGTTTAAGTATGTTTATGCCATGATTATATGCTATTACAATGCAAGTTCACATGTGCCTAATTCATGTTAATTAGTTCGTTATGTTGCAAGTTCATGCGTTCACACTGTTAGCCTGCTTTGTAACCAAGCTACCCAAAGCCAGGGACTTGGGTACGAGCTTACATTGATTGGCGATCACTTGAGCGGAGTGACAGAAAGCTGCAAAACTTGAATTATTCATGCAAATGTCACCGGATCAGATCCCCCATTTGGGTCGGATCGGATCCCTCCTTTCGGATCGGATCGGATCCCCCTCCCCGGATCGGATCGGAGTACCCTCTACCCGAACCGCCTGAAGTATTATGCATAGAAGTGCGTGCAAGCATTCTGCTCGAACAACCGGTTCGGTTCGGATCCGATCCGACTGGACCTGCTTCTGCACATGGAGTTTGACCTCTTCTCTTGGCATAACCGACTCCTACAATTGCGGATCAGACTCCACTTGGCAAAGCATGACCTGGTAACCACTTTTCCATGTTCTCTACTACTTATGAGATCTCCTCCGGTCACGCCATGTGGCCCATCCGAACCGGAACCGCCCATAGCTTCTCTACAGCTATAAATACACCACAACATGGCCATTTGAAGGGACTTTTGGCCTTTCATTCATTCATGGTAGCCATGGCCGAATTCCCCCATCAATAACCACCTTCTTCTCCAAAGAAAATTATTGAATTCGGAGAGAATTATTCATGGTTTTTGAGCGATTGAGTGATTAAATTCATTGTAATTGTAATCCATGAACGAAATGAGAAATTATGAAGTGGACGTAGGCTCGTTAACGCCGAACCACTATAAATTTCGTGTGTTGACTGATTTTTCTTGTTTTTAGTTCACGATTCCTCATTAATCTCTACAAAATATGATCAATTGGGTGTTAGGACCATTTTTTGGTCTAACATTTTGATGCTTTCACTGAGAAATGAAGATTCTCAACATATAGGGATTCTCCATTCTACTATTGGATCGCCAAGTCCGATGAGGAAATCCAGGAAATTCAACATTTTTAATGACTTTCCAGTTCGAAAAAGTCTCTAGATCGGATGCGGGTGACCAGCAGATTGGATTGAGTTGATGCAGAATCGCATGGCTTCGGTTCGGATAGCCCAACTCAGTTCGGGTCGGGTCCGCCCGACCCCACGAAGTTATACACTGAGACGCTGGAACTAGTAATAGCAGCATCGGTTCGGATCAAATGACCAGGGATCCGATCCGACCCCAACAAAATGAAAAATTCATTCCGACCCGAACCGCAGGAAAAGACCCGAACCGGCCAGTTGATGATGCTCTGATCCGGTTCGGAGGAACTAGTCCGACCCGACCCAACGTGAAGACGACTCCAAACCACTACTAGAAGCATGATCCGGTCCGAACCGAAACAGCTGTTTTTGGAAAAAAATACATTTTTCTGATCATTTCAGAAAAGGCTCCATCGTCCAAAATCGAAAAAATCGTGCGGTGCCCACATTTTCGACCTAACCGGTTAGGTCGATCGCCGCCGGGACTGTAGGGCCCCGGACCCCCACCGGCGCTGCGCCCGGACCCGCTGACGGCCTCGCCTTCGGCTCGGAGCATGGCTCGCCTTCGGCTCGGAGCACGGCTCGACGTATATTTTGACCAACAGTAGTCATCAAAGCTTGTCAATGAAGATCAGATGGATAGTTAAAGAATATATATGACAACTAAATGGCAATAACTGGGATTCCTCTAGAAGCTACGACCTCTATTTGCCGATGTTATTCAATGTGAGGAGCTGTCAATTAGATTCAGCTTGCTATCAACGACAGTATACGAGATGATGATTGTCTAATAGTAGCCTCCTCTTCTGGAACTCCGATAGTGTATAGATTTCAGTAATGCAACTGATGTGGTTCCCTAATGAGTAGTGACCACCTCATTTATGTGAATTAAACTTGTTCAACTGGCAGAATCTCAAATGACATTGATATGGACTGTCCGGGCACTATTTCAAAGATGACTTGAATGTCTTAGCAACAATGGTTTTCAATGACGGGATACCAGTAAGCTACCAAGGATACTAACACTACAAGGCTACATTGCACTTGTGTGATGTGATGAAAGACAAATGTCCTGCGGGTCACTCCCTGAAGAACTTAGCAAACTTCTGCAATACACATCTACTATATGCTGCATCTATGACGATTGATTTCCGCCAGATAAGGGTTTCATCAACATACTTTGGTGCCCAGATATAAGTACCCGTTGAACCACCGCAGGCCATAATTAGACACATGAATCTTTGTTCGGATGATAGCAGCTCGACTACTCACCAGTCACCATATGACCTTGCTCGTGATTACATCATCTGATTCGAAGCTGACACATCATCAGCTTGTGTGACCGACTGAATTATTCTTGCCCGAAGATTGGCGAGTTAAAGGTCTAGAATGCTTAATCATATATGTTAGTTGATTGTCAATGCACTAGCCCTTATCCCTGACATGGGATTGAAAGCATACTGGCGAATGGATGAGAGATGACTATCTCCCTGACAGCTATATCTCACTTCCTAGCATGGAAGGCGCAAAGCTTTTATAAGCATTGACCTACTGTTCTCCTACCCATTACGGTCCCAGCACCAATGTGATGATGTGCTACTGTTAGGGGTATAAACATGATGTCCTGACGCTCAATCCTGGCCCTCTACGTGGGGGCAAGAAGGAGATTCAAAGGAGATGCGACTTTGTCACTCCAAGACCCCAATCAGGGTCTATTCATTCTTGAGACTGCCGCCACTCAATAATTTGAGAAGACATTCGTCATCAGCTTAAGATTTTGGCAGCCATCCCCTGGTAGAGACATAACAAGGCAAAATGTACCTACAAACAACCTGCAATGTAATTTCTGCTTTGAATGATATTCATTCCTTTAACAGGACTATTCTTTAACCATGACTCTTATGTTTGCATGCTTTATGAGTTATTGATGTAATTAACTCAGATCAATTAATACGTGGATGGTGTAGGTTCCCCGAATTTGATACCGATCAGACTTCTAACACCCGCATATAGAGTTACGGAGCAATATCATGACAAGCTTGACTGAACCGCTCGTTTAAAAGGTCACACTCTCCGCCTAAAAAAGGTTGTATAGCTGAAGGTGGATCTGAGATGACATCCATTCCTAGAATCATACGTGGAAGAGCTAAAGATAATTATGCATTGACTTTTGTATTTTAAAGTTGGAATTCGATTTCAGATAGATGCAATTCGACCGTCTACATGACTCAGTCCTATGTCTGACACCATCAGATTACATGAATCCAAATAAAGGAGGCAGCATTGCCCATTGATATGCTTACTTTTTAATCATGCTATTTAATCTTACATGCTTCCTGAATTATTGACATGACTAATTCATGCGATATGAGTGATGCAGGTACCCGAAGGTCGGTGCTAATCACTCCTCCCATAGATTGATCGGAGGAACGCAAAGCTTCTGCAAACATTTTCCGACTATTTTCCAGGCTAACTCTTACCCTCAGAGATTGAATAGAAGTACCCATCTAGGATGAATGTGGTGGGCGCGCCATGATTATGGACCACTCGATCCATGGCTCTGGCTTTCATGATTTGAGAGAACATTTGAAGGACGATATTGCAGTGTCCAACCGAACTCCATCCCATAAGTCGACGAGACGAGAGAGACTTGATTATTGCAAATGGCAACCTCCACCCATGAATCAGGGATTATGAGGTAGCGCCTCGGCGAGTGTAATCCGACCGCTTGCCCGAAAAAAACTCCATCCGCCAGAGTGAAGTGCGGAGTAAGGACTAAAACCGAGTTTGAGAATGACACTCGACACGGTGGACTCCCACTCTTGGAAATAGAGTGTAGAAGGAGCGCCGGGGCGAATGATATGCATGTTCGCCTAAATAACTCTAACCCCATAACTTGAGGAAGAGTATAAAGGACGGGAAGACGACGTCCACAGGGCGTGAAGGTGCACCACGACTAAAGACCGCCTTGATTCCACTCTACCCTTGGTATTCGACGGGAGAGTATAAAGGCGCCAAGGACTGAGCGCTGCAAATGAACTCCTACCCCACTGAAGGATTGGGGGGCAGACTGAAAGCTGAGTTCGAACTCTATCCTGGACATATGACAGGAGAGTATAAAGGCATTGCGATTAAATGCCATGGAAGGGCTCCTCCCCCACTGCAAGATAGGGGGAAAGAATGAAAGCTGAGCCCGAACCCCTTATTTCTAGACATGGGGGGCAATACACTGTCGATCCTAATCAATCCCAAAAGCCTTGGCCAGGCACTTATTCGCTATTGATCAGGGACATACACACACATCACACCCCTATGATGGCCGCAATATGATATGCTATTTATTTGCAGGGATACTGAATTGATACACTTATCTGATTTGTGATGCGATTTATTGCTTGCTACTCAGTGTAGTAATGCTATGACTACAAGTATATTTGATTGAAATATATATAACAAGCTTGCAAATGTATGATATTGCAGGAATACCGCTTTGTTTGCTTTTGGTAGATTAACAGAGGATAACTAGTCAAGAACACTAGCCCGCACTCGCAACAATAGCAGGCTAGTAGAAAACAAATAAAGGGCCATGTCCAGAAGGCTAACGCTGATGCCCAATGCTAAAATTCTCACGCGACTCAAGGCGACGACCAAAAGGAGGCCTTGAGAGTGAGTTGTTTAATGACGTGTCACACAACTTAAGGCAACGACCGAAAGGAGACCCTAAGAGTGATATATCAAACCAACATACAACTGGCCATAGTCCAAGTGCAACGACAAGTGCCAGCTCGCAAATACACTAAATGGAAAGCCCGATGACTCGAGCACTTGGATAACTCAACCACTTAAGTTTTGAAAGCAATGTCTCTTTTCCATGCATCCATGTCCAAATTTGAAAGGCTGCTTAAGAACCACAAAGAGGATGCAGAGTGGACGCCCATTTGCTAAGTCCCGACCGCCTTCCCGATTGGATGGCTCTGGACAAGGGGGCACGCCATTGCTTCAACTTCTAGCTTGCAAGGAAAAAGATTCCTTGATACATCGACTCAAGGGATAAAAAGAAGGAAGATAGAACCTTCTTCCATGCTGAGGATGTTGGCGCAAGAGGTGCTACGAATGAAGGAGGTCAGAAGATTTCTTCTCGCGGTGATCCCTCAGCATATTAGACTAGATATGAAACAGATGGAGCCATTGCTGAGTTGAGAACCCAGAGGGTTAGGCAAAATGAACTTCTCTGGAAGCGACAAAAAATGATGGATAACTTAGCTCGATCATTACCTGCTCTGCTGTGCAGATCGCATGAGGCCCTAGGATGAGCCGGCAACGTCGTCTTAGATAAAACAATATATAATCAACCTCCTCCCAGACATGTGCAGCATGAAATTTCCGACAATAAGATTTTGGATGAGAACGATGACAAACAAGGGTCAATGGAAACCTAAACGATGTCCGACCAACCCTTGCTTCGAATCAGATGAATGCTTCAAATCCAACTCAACTTCAACATGAAGTTCCCCATTCCTTAATGAAGGGGGCAAGTGGAAGCGTTTGAAGAGACTATAATTTGACCTTATGTAACACCCCACCTCCGCTAGGGTCACTCACAAAGGGAATGCCCTAGTTTTGGAGAGGTATTATCGAGATAACATCACAGAATTATCACAAGACAGAACATAAATAAATAATTAAGTAAACAACGGAAGAATTTCTGAGCAAAACAGAACTTCATTTCATTCCAAATTAAACCATGTCTTTTACAAACATTTCAAGTAACCTCATTACAACTGTCTTGTAATAATAGCCAAAGAAGCAGTAATTTAAAAACAGTAAAACAGCTTATTCCCCAAGTGCAGTCAAAAGAAGCAGCCATAGCAAACCGTACATGCTGAGCCAAAGCAAGTGATATCCAAGCTAAGAGCTAGTTATTCCTCCCTGAGAACCTGGGGGGGGAACGAAAGAAAAAGAGGCGAAAGGAAAAGGGTCAGTCATAAAGACTGAGTAAGTTCTAGTGACTTTGAGTGTAAAAACGGTTAAAACAACCTGTCATGTATGAACTGGAACTAGACTTAAGAATAGTGTCAAGGTGAACAAGATAGACTAAGGTGATCAGGATAAGTCAAGACAAGTCAAGTAAAGCATCACATGTTCGAGATCCGTTGCATCGACTTCACTAGTATACTAAGCCCGTGTCACAAGTTAATCACGAAATAAATCCCATGGCCCATTATCATGAAATGACCCTGAAACGGGGTCTGACCCAAGTACGGGGTCTTACGGAGCGATTATCTAGTCGATCGGCTCCCTACAAGTTCTAGCTCGTCAAGTGTCCGTGTCATACGGCTAATCACGAATGTAGTCACCTGTGCTGGGTCCACCTTCGGGTGTATCAGCCCTAGGGTGTCAACCCCTGACACGATTCAAGATGCACAGATAAATCTACGGATACCCAGTGTCTGCCCCGGATACGTGCACGATCGTAGTCCGCCGAACCTACACTGGCGTACCCCACTGCCGTCGTTCACCTCTTACAATCAGCCCAGTAATCGTGCCCCCACCCGGCCTAGCCCCAGGGTACCTTGATACATCTAGAGGGTTACTGCTGAAAGGGGTCGTGTCTAGGTCTAGGGTTTCGCCTAATAGATTAGGTCATGTAATTCGTGACCTAACCCGCCTAACAGATCAAGTCATGTAATTCGTGACTTAACCCTTTTCCAGTCTAGTCGTGTCAAGATGGTTAAGTATGTCATTTCAGTTCGCGACTTAACCCGCCTACGTGTCATGTCAAGTTGGCTAAGTGTTGTCGTTTTCAAGTTCATGACTTAGCCCTACCAATCATGTTCAAGTCGGTTAAGTTGTCTTTTCATGTTCATGACTTAACCCTAATTGGCATTAGTTGATTCATTAATGCACCGAACCACTCACATTGGATCCTGTTGTTCGTAGCCACTGGATTTGCCGGGCGGTTCCGGGCAGGTTTACGCTACGAACTCAACCCAACCTCGGGTTTCAAGCGCGATGTGACCAACTACCCACATTGGATCTTATTGTTTGTAGCAACTGGATTTGCCGGGCGGTTCCAGGCAGATTTACACTACAAACTCAACCCAACCTCGAGTTGGCCACTTTCTTGTTTTCTAAAGTCATGCCCATGTTCTTATCATGATCATATGTCAACTTCGTGCCCAACTAAGGCATGTTTAAAGTCAAGTTATGGCATGTTCAAGTCAAGTTTTCGTGCCATAATTCATGTTCTACTTATGCCAAATTTCACAGTTTATTCATATAACTAATTCAAGTTTTGCCTATTCTACCCAATCGTATCCCCAACGTATATAAACGTACTTCGTTCATAAGCATAAACAATTCAAGAGATAAAGGGGAATAACACCAAACATGTGATAGGCATATGTGACAATTCCAACATTACTTGCATAATAAACAGGCTATAACATATCACATGGTTTCAATGATGATAACTTGGCATAGTAATGATTCCAACTTAATTTAACATGATGATTTTACATCATAGGCATAATAATCATTGCGGGCATAATAATTTTATTATAAACAAGAAACATTAAAGGCATAGTAATCCTAATAGGCATAGTGGATTCCAAATTTAACATTTTTAACATAATAATTCTCATAGACATAATAATTCCAATTTATCATAATGATTCTCATCTAATATTATAAACATAATGGTTCCAACTTAGCATTATTAACATAATGATTCTCAACTAACATGATAGACATAATGATCCCAATTTAGCGTTTTTAACATAATTAACATGATAGACATAATGATTCCAATTTAGCGTTTTTAACATAATTAACATGATAGACATAATGATTCCAATTTAGTGTTTTTAACATAATTAACATGATAGACATAATGATTCCAACTTAGCGTTTTTAACATATCTAACATTATAACAATTTCAACTTTTCATCATAGCCTAGCAATACCCTATTTTTCATAAATCATGATGGGTATAATAACACCACAGGCATAATTCCATCAATATTCATAGCCATGGTCTAATTAGCATCATAGGCATGGTTTAATCAACATAAATATTTCAATAAACATAGCGATTTCATGGACATGTATTAGTCCAACTTGCCAAACAATTAAGCCCAAGTGATTCATAACAACATCAAAATCATGACAAGTTTAACTTGCAACGTTGCCATAGCAATATCCCCAAATTATAATTCAACGATAAATAATATAAACAATGGATTAGCAATAGTTCATAAATTCGGTTTCAATTCATCGCATGTCCATATTGTTTTAGCGTTTTTGCCTAAAAAGTAACATAGAACTTACAATATGAAGCAATTAAAAATCCCCAAATCAATTAGTCTCGAATTCGTTGTCTAAAGCGTCGTAGTTGTTGTAGCTTCTAGTTGTAGCCTTCAAGAATCGTCCTCCATCTTCTATAATTTTATTCTTTATATTTTTAATTCAGAGCTCTAGGTTTAATGGCGGCGGCCTGAGGCTAAAATGAAATAGTATGATTTAGGCTAGGTCTTAGGTCCTTTTTATAATGTTTGTGAGTTGTTTTAGACCGTCGATGGAGCTTGATTCAACAATAGCCGTTCATTTGAAGGGGAGGCCAATCCGGAGCTGCCACCTAGCCCTAGTGACAAAGCAGGCTTCTGAAAATCGACCAAACATAGACTAGGCCAGCCAGGGTGGACTGGGTTCGACCTGGCTCTGGACCAGGTCGATAGCCCTGTCGACAGCCCTGTCGACCTGGCTAGCCAGGTCGACAGCCCAGTCGACCTGGGTGCCTTAGGCGGGAATTTTCCCGCCTTGGCCAATTGGGCCCGATTTTGAATTTTAAACTTGTTTTCTGAAACTTCCGAAGGCCATATCTTCTTCATACAGACTCCGTTTTTCGAAAACTCGAACTCTATTTCGCGTATTTTTCCGAGACGAACACAATTGCGTATCCCGTTTCCCTTAATTCTTTGATTTGAAATTAATTATACTTTAATTTGTGAATTTCACTGTTATAGAATACACGGGGTGTTACACCTTATCACCACCCAACTCCGATCCTTAGAACTTGGATGGGAGACCAAAGACTAACATGAGATGGACACGAATAAATCATTTTTTATCGATCTCTAACTCACGGCTTGATGAGGGAATATGAATTCAAAGAAGACATGGATTTGATACGCACCACTTAGAAAAACCTCCATGGATGAGGGGCACCAGATATTAGTTCCGAGCAGTGGATCACCATCCAGAATTAAAAGACAAGCCTGATTGATAGCTATTACATATGCGCAACCAAGAAGCTAGAGACTGGCTTCCACCCACTTCAAGACTTCATACCGGGGGCACCAGCTCTAAATTGGACAATTGGCGACAACTTCTCAAAGACGGGGGCTAGAATGCCAACATTAATTGATGCTTCAACTGAGCTCCGACGAGACCCTACATGCATTCCTTTGAAAGATTCAATGCCGCAGTGGCATCGGTAAATCGACCTGGACCATATATGGTGTTGATTGTAGTAGTATCTGGTATTATGGATATCTCAAGCTTCAAAATCTCTCTGCATCAAGACCCACCAAGAGGACATGGCCGATTCACCTCTGAAACAAATCTCGGTATCTCTCTACCATGAGATTTTCATGGAAACATTGGAAAATCCTATCCTGAGACAGAAAGATTCATGCAATAAGAGGGTGCTAATGTTGAAATGGATGATCTCAATGTCTTCTCGATAAAATGGAGCACCATCTGACTCTTGAAATGATAAAGAGAAAAGAAAAGCCCCGGAAAAGACTAGAAGAAATGTACAATTTCGGAGAGGATCAATTTCATTGATCAAGCCCTCCATTTTGATTGTCAAGCTCAATGGAACCAAGCATGAGAGATAGACCCAACTAGACTATGATGGATATTTCGAATTATGCCAAAGCATGAGTGAAGGAGCTCGAATAACTGCTTAATGATGTTCGCTCGCTTGCAAGATTGACGAGCTTACTCGAATCTATGGCTGATGCGAGGAGAGTATCTAAGTTGGCTGATACTCAATGAGGCGATCACTGCTTTCTGACTAAACAGATAGGATGGCCCCGACGCGAATGTAATTCGACCATTGCATACACAACTCCAACCCTTGACGACTTGAGAAAGGGCACAGAACGACACAGGTTGACCAAGATTGCTGAAATTGCAGCTCCAACCCGATGTAAAGAAAGAAAGATTAGAGGCTAGAAGACCAGATATTCCACCAACCTAGTCTAGCCCGCAACGATGCTGGGGGCATAAGCACTAACTTCGCTCATCCTCCACTGATGCAGGGAGCATGAGCATCAACTGCCAGACTAACTTTGAACATGACCTTGACTCGACGCCTAATTCAAAACATATAAACTACATCTCTGGAATATGACATGATTCGTCTTGACCGCTCAAGAAAGCCCACTAAAGGATCAAACATGACTTCAAAGACTTGATCTACAGCTACATCGAATGGAGAATGTGGAGAATTCTTCAACTAACCTACGTGTGTAATGATCTTACGAGCACTGGTTTATATGATTTCAACGATGTCCCTTGCTGATTTGTATGTGATCATGAGACTATGAAAAAGACCTGAAACGGTCATAGAATTCTTTTGATATGATCTGATTACTATCCCAATGCCGGGATAGTCCCGAGACAAGCGCAAATGAAAGATTTGTGTACCAATTCTGATGTGGTCTATCCCAACAGCCTAGATGCTAGCTCAAATCCCGAAGATTCTTATACTACCCCATGATTTGGATGGCTAAGTTCATACATTGACTTATACATAAAAAAAAGCCTGACTTAGTAACACACTTGACTTGCATAGGAAAACGGCGTCGTTTGGCAATGACCCGTGTATGTACGATCTCATACCGGAGCCAACGATCATACATGACTTATGATGAAGGAATTAGACCTCTTGATTCGACGAGGCCTAAACAGTTACCTGATCATTTTAACTACTCCTTCCTTAGAATTTAGCCTGACTAGCGGCCATGGAAGTAACGCAACAATCTGATAAAACCTCCTCAAGGGTGGATGACGTTCTAAAAAGATTTAGCTCGACTTATTCAAAGCACATCTCATCTGCAATAAGATGTACTTTGGGGGGCAAAATGTTAGCCTGCTTTATAACCAAGCTACCCAAAGCTAGGGACTTGGGTACGAACTTACATTGATTGGCGATCACTTGAGTGGAGTGATAGAAAGCTGCAAAACTTGAATTATTCATGCAAATGCCACCGGATCGGATTCCCCATTCGGATCGGATCGGATCCCTCCTTTCGGATCGGATCGGATCCCCCTCCCCGGATCGGATCGGAGTACCCTCTACCCGAACCGCCTGAAGTATTCTGCACAGAAGTGCTTGCAGGCATTCTGCTCGAACAACTGGTTCAGTTCGGATCCGATCCGACTGGACCTGCTTCTGCACACGGAGTTTGACCTCTTCTCTTGGCATAACCAACTCCTACAATTGCGGATCGGACTCCACTTGGCAAAGCACGACCTGGTAACCACTTTTCCACGTTCTCCACTACTTCTGAGATCTCCTCCGGTCACGCCACGTGGCCCATCCAAACCGGAACCGCCCAGAGCTTCTCTACAGCTATAAATACACCACAACATGGCCATTTGAAGGGACTTTTGGCCTTTCATTCATTCAAGGTAGCCATGGCCGAATTCCCCCATCAATAACCACCTTCTTCTCCAATGAAAATCAATGAATTCAGAGAGAATTATTCATGGTATTTGAGCGATTGAGTGATTAAATTCATTGTAATTGTAATCCATGAACGAAATGAGAAATTATGAAGTGGACGTAGGCTCATTAACGCTGAACCACTATAAATTTCGTGTGTTGACTGATTTTTCTTGTTTTTAGTTCATGATTCCTCATTATTCTCTGCAAAATATGATCAATTGGGTGTTAGGACCATTTTTTGGTCTAACATTCCCCTTTTTATGTTACTTAGAATAATAAACACCATGTTCTAAGCCTCCCCTTTTGCATGTGGCTAAGTTGGGTTTAAATGTTAAACCCAACATATGTTATATTGTAGCGAACGTATAAAACGGGGGTAATGACGATTGGGTTAAAATATAGAACATATGTGTTGGCATGTTTGATGCATGCCAACAACCTTGAAAAACAATTATATGGCATAAATTAATTTTACGCAATAAAGATGAATTTGAATAATGGGCCGCAAATATTTACATATAAAAAGAAAAGAGACAAAATATGTAAATTTAGAAAATAAGATGTGTTTAACCCGAGGTTGGATTGAGTTGTGATGTAAACCTGCCCGGAACCGCTCGGCTGTCCAGTAGTCACAACAACACCTATCCAATGTGGGTGGTTAAACACGGAGCCCAATAAGGACCCGAGGTTAGACTGAGTTGTGGCGTAAGACTGTCCGGACCCAACCGGCAACAGGCAGCCACAACAATACCTGTCTAATGTGAGAGGTCAAGGCTTTAATAAGACAATTAAGGCTGAGTCAGGATTGATAGGATTAAGTAAATTGAATTAATACTTAATCAAAATGGAACATGCTAAACTATATAGATTGATTGGGGGTTGTGTTTACAAAACACTTAACCAACTTAGCATGTTGGCTAGAAATAGAAAACCTAGTAGCGGGGGACCCTTTTCAGCAGTAACCCTACAAGGTGTATCAGATACCCTGAACTAGGCAGGGTGGGGCACGATTTCTGGGCTGACTGTAAGAGGTCAAATCGACGGCGGTGGTGCAGCAGTGTAGGTTCTAACGGGGTGCGGGCGTGCACAAACTCCGGCGTAGAAAAATAAGGCACTGGGCACCAGTAGCATACCTGTGCATTCTAGGATTGTGTCGGGCCGCCACCATGGGACTTGATACACCCCATGGTGGGACCAGCATAGGTAACTACAACATCGGGGGCCGTAAGACACATGTAACTATGCGAGTAGGAGCCGATCATTAGAAATGAATCACTTCACCCTGATTATGGGGTGCCTGTTGGGAACTAGTTTATATGGATGCAGAGATTAATATGGGGTACGATAGTATATTCGACTCTATACAACTTAACTTAGTTTATGGTGCTTTCTCATTTCCAGTTTATACTTATCATACCCAGTTCTTTATACATAGACTGAATAGTCCTAGACTTACTCAGGCTTTATGTCTGACTCTACTTTTCTTTCGTTTTCTTTCCTTTCGTTTCCCCCCAGGTCCACAGGGAGGGAATACCCCAGCTTGACCAGTTTTCACATCCAGCTTGAAGAGAAAGAATGTATTGCTTGGATCTTTTTCGTTTTGGACTATGGATTTGGACAGCAAATGTTGGACTTATGCAGTTTACTTATGTTTTTATGCTTCTTTAAATAATGTAATCAAGACAGTTATGAGGATGTTATGTTTTTGGAAGTATTGTAAGACAAATTATGACATGGTTTATGTAACACGTATTTTGTTGAAATAAAAATATCTGTTGTTTTCCGCTATTCAAAAAATATGTGTATTTATATCTGTCTTATGTATCTGTGACTTATACTTATAAACCTCCACCAAAATTAGGGCATTCCCTTTGAGGGTGACCCTAACGGAGGTGGGGTGTTTCAACACACAAACGAAGGGAACCATCCGCCTTAGTAGCAAACACAACTGGTGCTCCCCATTCAAAAACACTCCTTCTGATAAATCCCTTCTTCAAAAGATTGCTGACTTGCACCCCGAGCTCTCGCTGCTCCCTTGGTGCCTTACAACGAAGTGGCATCACTATAGGTCTGGCATCTTTCACTAAATCAATACGGAACTCAATCTCTTGGTGTGGTGGAAGCCCGGTCACTTCTTCGAAGATGTCCGGATACTGGCCAACCACGGGCAAACCTGACAACTCACTATGCAGGATGTCGAGAGAATTTAGAAAACTAGCCATTACCCCATCACTAGGTAGACCACAAAACACTACCCTCTGCCCATCATCCGCTCTAGCTGTCACCAAAAAGCCCTCACAGTCTACCACCACCCCGTATCTTTGGAGCCAATCGACCCCCAAAATAATGCCAAACCTAGTAAAGCCCAAAACAAAGCAATCACAAACAAACATGCATCCATGACTCAATACGACCACATTACGACAAATCATGTTAAGGTTAGTAGAACCACCAATCGGGTTTGTCACTACTAAAGGTCTATCGACGATCTCGGGCTCCAATCCCAACCTATCTACTAGGTCACTAGATATGAAGGAACTGGAAGCTCCGGTATCAAACAAAACTCTAACAGGAACATCATAAACAGAAAGCATACCTTGAATAACGACATTCTTTCCCTTCTCTGCTGCAGTAGGGGCATCCGACGAAGAAGGAATAGCATTAAGGGCATATGCTTTCACCATCTACTTTTCTTAAGTGGTTTGCGGAAACTTGTCCTTGTGATGTCCCATTTGGCCACAGTTGAAGCACTTCCTTTCCGCTGGCTTGGCCCGACAATTACTAGCATAATGGCCCTTCTTACCACAGCTGAAGCACTCAACGTCTTGCTTATTCTTTTTCTTATGGCCATCCTTGGTCTGATTCGCTTTCTCTTATTTTGAGAACCATTCTTGCCTCCACCGCTTGCTTGCGGCTTTGGCTCCTCTGCAGATGCAACCTCAGTCTTCGACTTAGGGTAAAGACTCTCTGACCTCAATGCTTTTCCCACAATCGACTCAAACGTCTCATCGATGTGGTTAGTAAGCCTTTCCCCCAGGTATCCATCCAAACCAGTTATGAACTTCTCATTCTTCTTCTCGGCAGTTTCAATAAGCGATAACCCATATTTCGAAAAAGTGTTGAATTCGGCAATATACTCCGAGACAGCTCTGCCATTCTGCTTGAGTTCTAAGAATTTCTTAAAAAACACTGACTTCTGAGCAGCTGGAATGAACTTATCGCTAAAGAGAATCTTGAACTGATCCCAAGTAATATGATCCTCGGGAGTAGCTGCCTTTATAGCATTCCACCAATTCATTGCTTGTCCTTGCAGCTGACGGGATGCTAGCCTTCTCTTCATCGCATCCTCGATACCTAAGTCTTCGAAGATACGCTCGCAGCTATCCAACCAATCCTGAACTTCTGTAGCCGACTCCTTTCCATGGAACGGCTTCCCACCAAGACTAGTATAATCCTTTTTCAGCTTGGCGAAATCGGCCCTAGGCGCCTGCACTATTGGACCACCACCATTACCAGCATTGGGAGCTGCCCTATGCACATCCCTAAGCATCTCCCTCATGAGGTCAGTAAACATCGTCTTCATGTCAGCAGCATTCCTATTATTGGCTCCTCAATCGGTACCTCTTGCGTATCGGCTCATCGTTCAATCTGTAAAGAGAAAACGATTAACCATCTCCATAGTGGTGCTAGTGCAATGCGCTTCATCCTTAGCTATACTAATAGTATATATATATATATAGCTTTTAAAAATCAAAATAATCACAAATACGTTCTCTCATATACTTATACTATCTCTCCCTGATAACTTCCCTAGGTTAACTACGCAACCTAGAGCACTGATGTAACACCCCGTGTATTCTATAACAGTGAAATTCACAAATTAAAGTATAATTAATTTCAAATCAAAGAATTAAGGGAAACGGGATACGCCATTGTGTTCGTCTCGGAAAAATACGCGAAATAGAGTCCGAGTTTTCGAAAAACGGAGTCCGTATGAAGAAGATACGGCCTCCGGAAGTTTCAGAAAACAAGTTTAAAATTCAAAATCGGGCCCAATTGGCCAAGGCGGGAAAATTCCCGCCTAAGGCACCCAGGTCGACTGGGTTGTCGACCTGGCTAGCCAGGTCGACAAGGCTGTCGACAGGGCTGTCGACCTGGTCCAGAGCCAGGTCGAACCCAGTCCACCCTGGCTGGCCTAGTCTATGTTTGGTCGATTTTCAGAAGCCTGCTTTGTCACTAGGGCTAGGTGGCAGCTCCGGATTGGCCTCCCCTTCAAATGAACGGCTATTGTTGAATCAAGCTCCATCGACGGTCTAAAACAACTTGCAAACATTATAAAAAGGACCTAAGACCTAGCCTAAATCATACTATTTCATTTTAGCCTCAGGCCGCCGCCATTAAACCTAGAGCTCTGAATTAAAAATATAAAGAATAAAATTATAGAAGATGGAGGACGATTCTTGAAGGCTACAACTAGAAGCTACAACAACTACCACGCTTTAGGCAACGAATTCGAGACTAATTGATTTGGGATTTTTATTTGCTTCATATTGTAAGTTCTATGTTACTTTTTAGGCAAAAACGCTAAAACAATATGGACATGCGATGAATTGAAACTGAATTTATGTACTATTGCTAATCCATTGTTTATATTATTTATCGTTGAATTATAATTTGGGGATATTGCTATGGCAACGTTGCAAGTTAAACTTGCCATGATTTTGATGTTGTTATGAATCACTTGGGCTGAATTGTTTGGCAAGTTGGACTAATACATGTCCATGGAATCGCTATGTTTATTGAAATATTTACGTTGATAAAACCATGCCTATGATGCTAATTAGACCATGGCTATGAATATTGATGGAATTATGCCTGTGGTGTTATTATACCCATCATGATTTATGAAAAATAGGGTATTGCTAGGCTATGATGAAAAGTTGAAATTGTTATAATGTTAGATATGTTAAAAATGCTAAGTTGGATTCATTATGTCTATCATGTTAATTATGTTAAAACACCAAATTTGGAATCATTATGTCTATCATGTTAATTATGTTAAAAACGCTAAATTAGGATCATTATGTCTATCTTGTTAATTGAGAATCATTATGTTAAAAACGCTAAATAGGAATCATTGTGTCTATCATGTTAATCATGTTAAGATGCTAAGTTAGAACCATCATGTTTATAATATTAGATGAGAATCATTATGATAAATTGGAATTATTATGTCTATGAGAATTAGTATGTAAAAATGCTAAATTGGAATCCATTATGCCTATTAGGATTACTATGCCTTTAATGTTTCATGTTTATAATAAAATTACTATGATTCCGCAATGATTATTATGCCTATGATGCAAAGTTGAAATCATCATGTTGGAATCATTACTATGCCAAGTTATCATCATACTAGTATTGCAACTATGTTATAGCCTGTTTATTATGCAAGTAATGTTGTAACTGTCACATATGCCTATCACATGTTTGGTGTTATTCCCCTTTATCTCTTGAACTGTTTATACTTGTGAACGAAGTACGTTTATATACGTTGGGGATACGATTGGGTAGAATAGGCAAAACTTGAATTAATTATAAGCATAAACTATGAAATTTGGCATAAGTAGAACATGAAATATGGCACGAAAAACTTGACTTGAACATGCCATAACTTGACTTTAAACATGCCTTAGTTGGGCACGAAGTTGACATATGAACATGATAAGAACATGGGCATGACTTTAGAAAACAAGAAAGTGGCCAACTCGAGGTTGGGTTGAGTTTGTAGTGTAAATCTGCCCGGAACCGCCCGGCAAATCCAGTTGCTACAAACAATAAGATCCAATGTGGGTAGTTGGTCACATCGCGCTTGAAACCCGAGGTTGGGTTGAGTTCGTAGCGTAAACCTGCCCGGAACCGCCCGGCAAATCCAGTGGCTACGAACAACAGGATCCAATGTGAGTGGTTCGGTGCATTAACGAATCAATTAATGCCAAGTAGGGTTAAGTCATGAACATGAAAAGACAACTTTACCAACTTGAACACGATTTGAAGGGCTAAGTCATGAACTTGAAAACGACAACACTTAGCCAACCTGACATGACACGTAGGCGGGTTAAGTCGCGAACTGAAAATGACATACTTAACCATCTTGACATGACTAGACTAGAAAAGGATTGAGTCACGAATTACATGACTTGATCTGTTAGGCGGGATAGGTCACGAATTACATGACCTAATCTATTAGGCGAAACCCTAGACACGACCCCTTTCAGCAGTAACCCTCCAGATGTATCAAGGTACCCTGGGGCTAGGCCGGGTGGGGGCATGATTACTGGGCTGATTGTAAGAGGTGAACGACGGCAGTGGGGTACGCCAGTGTAGGTTCGGCGGACTACGATCGTGCACGTATCCGGGGCAGACACTGGGTATCCGTAGATTTATCTGTGCATCTTGAATCATGTCAGGGGTTGACACCCTAGGGCTGATACACCCGAAGGTGGACCCAGCACAGGTGACTACATTCGTGATTAGCCGTATGACACGGGCACTTGACGAGCTAGAACTTGTAGGGAGCCGATCGACTAGATAATCGCTCCGTAGGACCCCGTACTTGGGTCAGACCCCGTTTCAGGGTCATTTCATGATATTGGGCCGTGGGATTTATTTCGTGATTAACTTGTGACAAGGGCTTAGTATACTAGTGAAGTCGATGCAACGGATCTCAAACATGTGATGCTTTACTTGACTTGTCTTGACTTATCCTGATCACCTTAGTCTATCTTGTTCACCTTGACACTATTCTTAAGTCTAGTTCCAGTTCATACATGACAGGTTGTTTTAACCGTTTTTACACTGAAAGTCACTAGAACTTACTCAGTCTTTATGACTGACCCTTTTCCTTTCGCCTCTTTTTCTTTCGTTCCCCCCCAGGTTCTCAGGGAGGAATAACTAGCTCTTAGCTTGGATATCACTTGCTTTGGCTCAGCATGTACGGTTTGCTATGGCTGCTTCTTTTGACTGCACTTGGGGAATAAGCTGTTTTACTGTTTTTAAAATACTGCTTCTTTGGCTATTATTACAAGACAGTTGTAATGAGGTTACTTGAAATGTTTGTAAAAGACATGGTTTAATTTGGAATGAAATGAAGTTCTGTTTTGCTCAGAAATTCTTCCGCTGTTTACTTAATTATTTATTTATGTTCTGTCTTGTGATAATTCTGTGATGTTATCTCGATAATACCTCTCCAAAACTAGGGCATTCCCTTTGTGAGTGACCCTAGCGGAGGTGGGGTGTTACACTTGGTATCAGAGCAGAAGGTTACCAAGACTGGGCAAAAGTTTTGAAAACCTTTTGAATTTATTTTTTTAAAACCATTTACAAAGAAGCATTTTCCAAGAAAAAGTTTTAAAGGCTATTCCCCAAAAGCCATAGGCACTATCTCTTATCCTTCGTTTTGAATCTATCCTTCTTGTTTCAGCATCATGTCCGAAGAACTTAACTTGCGCGAGGGTGTACCAATACCTGGTTGGTTTAGACGATTCTTAGAAGCAAGGGCCACCCAGCCAGGTCCTACCGTTCCCCCTCCCCCAGCTGCAGGAAATCATCCAGCTGCAGTAGCACCTCTTCCTCCACCTCCTCCGCGGGGAAACACTTTTGCTAAGATATGTAAAGATTTTAAGGCTATGGGAGGAAAGGACTTTCATGGAACTGAGTCCTTCGTGGCAGCTAGGAATTGGTTAAAGGAAACTGAGGACTTATTCGTCATCTTTGAGGTAGAAGATAGGCAGAAAGTACAACTGGCAGTGTGGCTACTAAAGGGAGAGGCTTCCTACTGGTGGGAAGTCACTAATGCAGAAAGACCAGTGGAAACATGGGAGGACTTTAGGGCGAGGTTTGAGAGTAAATTTCTCTCAGAAGCTGAAAGGAGTCTTCAGTTGGGAAATTTTTTATTTCTTAAGCAGGGAAATATGACAGTCAAAGAGTACGTTAATCAGTTCGACGAGCTGGCTAGGTTCGGACTAGACCTAGTCAACACCCCGCATAAAAAGGCTCTCCACTTTGTCAAAGGATTGAATGAGCCATTACACAGTTTGGCCATGACCCATATACCCATGGGAGCTACGTACGAAAGGTTGGTGCAGATGGCATTGCTGAACGAGGAAGATAAGGGCAAGAAGGAGACAGAGGGAGAAAACTCTCAAGGGAAGAAAGAGGTCAAGCCTACCGATTCTAAGAATAAGAAGGTAGACTCCGAGAAGGGAGGCAAGAACAACAACTCACGCGATAAAAGGAAATGCAATTACTGTGGTACGGAAGGGCACATAGCCAAGGATTGTAGAAAGAGGAAGAGAAAGCAAGGTGAATGTTTTCATTGTGGGAAGACTGGACACATCAGCAAAGACTGCCCTGAGAAGCAGACCGGACCTTCTGGCGGTACATCATTAACCTACTCTAGATGCATTGTTTTATCCTATTTCTCTCCTCAATCCTATCTTGAGAACCATAGTTAGAATCTTTTTGGATGTAAACATGTAATTGAAACATGTTATGATTGCGAAATGGTTGCAAGTGGTCGCAAGTGGTTGCTCGTGGATGCATGAATACACATTAGGCACTAGATCGGCTCAGGCACATTTTCATATTGCATATGCATGAGTGTTTATTTTGGAAACTTGGTTGTGCTATCATTTGGTTGTTGCATATGATTGAATGTTTGAGCACTCATGTAGAAATTATGAATTATAATAGGAAAAAAAATTTGCATACATATTGGATTCATTTCACCAAACATATTTTGCATTTAGAAGATCAATCAGGCCTGATCATTAGCATTAGCTAAGGAACATATACACACACTTCGCATATGATCATAAAGCATTAGAAGTCTTTTAAGGACAATGGATACTCGTGTTTGATGGATGAGTAGATGGATGATTGGATGTTAGGATTTACATTCCTCCTAACTTGAAGATTTCGGGGACGAAATCCTTTTAAGTGGGGGAGAATGTAACACCCCGTGTATTCTATAACAGTGAAATTCACAAATTAAAGTATAATTAATTTCAAATCAAAGAATTAAGGGAAATGGGATATGCCATTGTGTTCGTCTCGGAAAAATACGCGAAATAGAGTCCGAGTTTTCGAAAAACGGAGTCCGTATGAAGAAGATATGGCCTCCGGAAGTTTCAGAAAACAAGTTTAAAATTCAAAATCGGGCCCAATTGGCCAAGGCGGGAAAATTCCCGCCTAAGGCACTCAGGTCGACTGGGCTGTCGACCTGGCTAGCCAGGTCGACAGGGCTATCGACAGGGCTGTCGACAGGGCTGTCGACCTGGTCCAGAGCCAGGTCGAACCCAGTCCACCCTGGCTGGCCTAGTCTATGTTTGGTCGATTTTCAGAAGCCTGCTTTGTCACTAGGGCTAGGTGGCAGCTCCGGATTTGCCTCCCCTTCAAATGAACGGCTATTGTTGAATCAAGCTCCATCGACGGTCTAAAACAACTTGCAAACATTATAAAAAGGACCTAAGACCTAGCCTAAATCATACTATTTCATTTTAGCCTCAGGCCGCCGCCATTAAACCTAGAGCTCTGAATTAAAAATATAAAGAATAAAATTATAGAAGATGGAGGACGATTCTTGAAGGCTACAACTAGAAGCTACAACAACTACCACGCTTTAGGAAACGAATTCAAGACTAATTGATTTGGGATTTTTATTTGCTTCATATTGTAAGTTCTATGTTACTTTTTAGGCAAAAACGCTAAAACAATATGGACATGCGATGAATTGAAACTGAATTTATGTACTATTGCTAATCCATTGTTTATATTATTTATCGTTGAATTATAATTTGGGGATATTGCTATGGCAACGTTGCAAGTTAAACTTGCCATGATTTTGATGTTGTTATGAATCACTTGGGCTGAATTGTTTGGCAAGTTGGACTAATACATGTCCATGGAATCGCTATGTTTATTGAAATATTTACGTTGATAAAACCATGCCTATGATGCTAATTAGACCATGGCTATGAATATTGATGGAATTATGCCTGTGGTGTTATTATACCCATCATGATTTATGAAAAATAGGGTATTGCTAGGCTATGATGAAAAGTTGAAATTGTTATAATGTTAGATATGTTAAAAACGCTAAGTTGGATTCATTATGTCTATCATGTTAATTATGTTAAAACACCAAATTTGGAATCATTATGTCTATCATGTTAATTATGTTAAAAACGCTAAATTAGGATCATTATGTCTATCTTGTTAATTGAGAATCATTATGTTAAAAACGCTAAATAGGAATCATTGTGTCTATCATGTTAATCATGTTAAGAATGCTAAGTTAGAACCATCATGTTTATAATATTAGATGAGAATCATTATGATAAATTGGAATTATTATGTCTATGAGAATTAGTATGTAAAAATGCTAAATTGGAATCCATTATGCCTATTAGGATTACTATGCCTTTAATGTTTCATGTTTATAATAAAATTACTATGATGCCGCAATGATTATTATGCCTATGATGCAAAGTTGAAATCATCATGTTGGAATCATTACTATGCCAAGTTATCATCATACTAGTATTGCAACTATGTTATAGCCTGTTTATTATGCAAGTAATGTTGTAACTGTCACATATGCCTATCACATGTTTGGTGTTATTCCCCTTTATCTCTTGAACTGTTTATACTTGTGAACGAAGTACGTTTATATACGTTGGGGATACGATTGGGTAGAATAGGCAAAACTTGAATTAATTATAAGCATAAACTATGAAATTTGGCATAAGTAGAACATGAAATATGGCACGAAAAACTTGACTTGAACATGCCATAACTTGACTTTAAACATGCCTTAGTTGGGCACGAAGTTGACATATGAACATGATAAGAACATGGGCATGACTTTAGAAAACAAGAAAGTGGCCAACTCGAGGTTGGGTTGAGTTTGTAGTGTAAATCTGCCCGGAACCGCCCGGCAAATCCAGTTGCTACAAACAATAAGATCCAATGTGGGTAGTTGGTCACATCGCGCTTGAAACCCGAGGTTGGGTTGAGTTCGTAGCGTAAACCTGCCCGGAACCGCCCGTCAAATCCAGTGGCTACGAACAACAGGATCCAATGTGAGTGGTTCGGTGCATTAACGAATCAATTAATGCCAAGTAGGGTTAAGTCATGAACATGAAAAGACAACTTAACCAACTTGAACACGATTTGAAGGGCTAAGTCATGAACTTGAAAACGACAACACTTAGCCAACTTGACATGACACGTAGGCGGGTTAAGTCGCGAACTGAAAATGACATACTTAACCATCTTGACATGACTAGACTAGAAAAGGATTGAGTCACGAATTACATGACTTGATCTGTTAGGCGGGATAGGTCACGAATTACATGACCTAATCTATTAGGCGAAACCCTAGACACGACCCCTTTCAGCAGTAACCCTCTAGATGTATCAAGGTACCCTGGGGCTAGGCCGGGTGGGGGCACGATTACTGGGCTGATTGTAAGAGGTGAACGACGGCAGT
The DNA here is from genome assembly GCA_030737875.1 of Allium sativum. Taxonomy (NCBI): domain Eukaryota; kingdom Viridiplantae; phylum Streptophyta; class Magnoliopsida; order Asparagales; family Amaryllidaceae; genus Allium; species Allium sativum. Next base: position 968,877,268 of record CM060915.1, on the reverse strand, counting down.
GGGGTACGCCAGTGTAGGTTCGGCGGACTACGATCGTGCACGTATCCGGGGCAGACACTGGGTATCCGTAGATTTATCTGTGCATCTTGAATCGTGTCAGGGGTTGACACCCTAGGGCTGATACACCCGAAGGTGGACCCAGCACAGGTGACTACATTCGTGATTAGCCGTATGACACGGGCACTTGACGAGCTAGAACTTGTAGGGAGCCGATCGACTAGATAATCGCTCCGTAGGACCCCGTACTTGGGTCAGACCCCGTTTCAGGGTCATTTCATGATATTGGTCCGTGGGATTTATTTCGTGATTAACTTGTGACAAGGGCTTAGTATACTAGTGAAGTCGATGCAACGGATCTCAAACATGTGATGCTTTACTTGACTTGTCTTGACTTATCCTGATCACCTTAGTCTATCTTGTTCACCTTGACACTATTCTTAAGTCTAGTTCCAGTTCATACATGACAGGTTGTTTTAACCGTTTTTACACTGAAAGTCACTAGAACTTACTCAGTCTTTATGACTGACCCTTTTCCTTTCGCCTCTTTTTCTTTCGTTCCCCCCCAGGTTCTCAGGGAGGAATAACTAGCTCTTAGCTTGGATATCACTTGCTTTGGCTCAGCATGTACGGTTTGCTATGGTTGCTTCTTTTGACTGCACTTGGGGAATAAGCTGTTTTACTGTTTTTAAATTACTGCTTCTTTGGCTATTATTACAAGACAGTTGTAATGAGGTTACTTGAAATGTTTGTAAAAGACATGGTTTAATTTGGAATGAAATGAAGTTCTGTTTTGCTCAGAAATTCTTCCGCTGTTTACTTAATTATTTATTTATGTTCTGTCTTGTGATAATTCTGTGATGTTATCTCGATAATACCTCTCCAAAACTAGGGCATTCCCTTTGTGAGTGACCCTAGCGGAGGTGGGGTGTTACAACTGATACCAAGTGTGACGGCCCGCCCCGCACCAGCCGACATTTCCTCCGAAAGTGCGCTGTACACATGCCCAGCTAGCACGGAATGGTCGTCAGAAGAAAAGAAAGAAGAGAATGAACTAATCAAGAACCTGTAGAATGTCTCACAGCGCATAGGATAAAATATAATAACAACATACTTGACATAAAACAGGCGAGACAGTGCATAAGCTGAAAACTAAAACTACACATCATAGCAGCGGAAATCCAAATACAGCTTATGTTTCACATCACCATTATTACAACTTTTCAAACTGTCTCTAAATCTAAGCAAAGGAAAAGGTACGCTACTAATGCCCAAAGTAGTGACCCGCAGCGATACAGGGAGAATATCTATATATCATACGTGGAAGCCTCCTGCTCGTCTCCGGCATAGCTACTCGTGCATCACCAGCTAACCTGTCTCTAGTCTGCTCGTGAGAGCGCCCAGAGTAATAAGAAGAGACATAAAACTCTGGGTCAGACAAAAGTCTGGTATGAGCGATAAGCAGCAAAACAGAACAATAACATGTATACTAAACCATACCTGAACCTGGATCTGCAACCAAAGAGTTAGCACTACACACCGTACAATACTCTAAGGTGCCATTTAATAAATGGTGTAAAGATAATGGGGGTGGGGGTGTGCATGTCATAAATATGGCAAACAAATCAAACATAGCAACCATCCTAACATCTCTCACTTAGTGCGTAAAGCATACGATATCTACCGCTTCGATCACTAGACCCATCAAAGTAGTGACGGAGTTCAACTTGTACAACTACTGCTACTATCAAGCTTACCACATGGAGTCATGACCAAACCTTTACAAATGACCCCACTTCATTGGTATATAGCTATTTAGTCATACCTAAGCCACTGTGGCCCTGAATCCATTCACGTACCCCCTACACATAGTCATCCAAAGTTATAGACATCGATAACTCCTTAGCACACGTCCCACAGCAAAGCCCTATTATGAAGTTCCTTCCTTGGTTCCCATCTGGATCCTGAGGTACAAATCCTCATTTGGACTTCTTTTGCATCTCGAGTTTAGGTCTACTTGGTGTTCGATCCTCTGGTTTGGTTCGGTTCGCCCCCTCTTGCTTGGTTCGGCTCGGATGCTCCTTTCTAGTTCAGTTCGGGTGCTTGAATGCTCTTATTTGGTTTGGGTCGGATGCCCCTATCCGGTTCGGATCGGATGCCCCTATCCGTTTCGGATCGGAGGCCCCTATCTGGTTGCTCCTATCCGAATGCTCCTATCCGAATGTTCCTCTCCAGATGCTCCTGTCCGGATGCTCCTATCCAAATGCTCCTCTCCGAATGCTCCTATCCGAATACTCCTATCTGAATGCTCCTATCTGATTGCTCCTATCCGGTTTGCTGCAAGTTTTTCCAGCAAGCTATTTTCGCCAACGACGACGTTTTCAACCATTCTAACTTTTATATGCAATCACAAAACATACCATACAGTCATAGAAACATGTATAATCATCAACAAATACTAAAACTACAATATGACATGTTTATAAGGATCAAACATACCCAAAACCCCATGTTTTCCCCTTAATCATGTTTAACAACAACTAATGATAGGATTAGCAAAACTTAACCAAACTAACCAAAATTTCTGTCCAGAGCCCTAGAATATCATTTTAGAATTTTACAAATTTTTCCAGATTTTTCTGAGCTATAATTTCGCTAATTATCACTAATCACCTCTAATTGGCCGTAATTAGTGTCAAAACAATGCTAATCACTCACCTTGGCCACAAATAAACTTTAGATCTGAAATAATCTACTATTTGGCGCTGTTCTCAATGTAACACAGCAGCTCTAACCTAGCTTTGGTGCTTTCTCTCCTTAATTTGAGGTAGTTTAAGCCAAAACTTGATTAAGAAGTGATTAGGGATGATTCTAGATGTTGGAGGCCATTGTTAGGGTTTTCTAAGATGTATGTGGCGGTTGGGAAATGAGAAAAACCGAAATCCCTTACCCTAACAGCCCTTAAATACTCCAAATCCCGAAATCCCCATTTTGGGCCTAGCTGCTAATCACCCGGTTAAGCCCAATTAAGCTGTTTTTCACCATCTGAAACTTGTTTCAGCCATATCTCCCAAACGGTGAGTCCGTTTGGCTAATGTGACCACTCTACGGAATTGTAAACCATCATCCGGAGCCAATAGAAGTGGTTCCAAGTCAAAACTCCTTTCTATTCAAAAGTTATGGCCAAACCAAGATCAGCTAGGGGCAAAACGGTCATTTAAAAATCGGCAAAAATCATGAACATGGGAAATGACCCCAATAGTCGTCTCCCAAAGTTACATAACCATACAACTTCGTATGTGAAAGAAATAAATATCCTACGATCCTGCGATGCGTAGAATGCGGGTCATTACAGTTTTAAGGGAACAAAGAAAGAGTAACAAAGGGGAAATGGTGATATGTACTTGCGGAAGAAAAATAATGGTGAGAAGAAGCATGAACGAGAGAAGAAGCGAAAATATGTGGGAAGAAAAGAGTGCAGGCGGGTTCATTTCGGATGGAGTATGGTATGTTTGGGAGAATGGAGGGAGGGAACAAGTGACGTAAAAAAAAAAAACACCGTAAGCAGATAAGGAAAATGGGAATTCAAGGAGAAATCTGTAGCGACAGTTTGGGTTCCACGTGGATTTTGGGTAGGCGTTTGGGCCTTGAGCCATCAAGAAAAAAAGGGCGGATAGAAAGGGTTCGGCCTGTTCGAGGAACTGACGTGGTGGGGAAAATATTTGGGAAAGGGGACATTATGCTGTGGTGTATTCGGGTTTGAAAATATGCTGGTGGGGAGAACTGATGACATGGAGGTGGCATGCTACATGGAGAATGAGAATAAAGGGCGGCTTGGTATATTACTTTGGGACGCAGTAGATTCAGAGAGGACAAGGGTATATATATATATATATATATATATATATATATATATATATATATATATATTTATGATCTAACTTTATATACAAATTAAAGTACACTGTTAATATGTACATACCTTATTAAAATATATGGTTAGCATATATGGAGGTAGCGTCACATTAACCAAAACCTAGTTAGACAAATTTAAATATATTTTAGAGTTAATCATATTAATTTAAAATCGCGTTAACTTACATTGGTAATGACTCCTTATTTCGACTAACAGAGGTGAACAAATAATGCTGGAACAGTGTCGACAAGGAGTTAGCTTTGGACAGCATGAGGCGCAGCTGGATGTTTTAATTAAATTAAACATCTGTTTAATTTGATTAAAACAAACTATTTTAACAAAAAACAGAAATCAAGGTGAGTTAAACTCGCTCAGTTCTCCCACTTATTTTTAGTATAAGTCGGGTTTATTATTTGTATGCCATGTTTGCTAATCGTTGGTTGATTTGATTGTTTGGATAATGTTAAATAGTGTTATATTGATTATTTAAATTAAACGGTGTTTAATTTAAATGAAATGACATTGTTAATTTTAACGATGCTTTTCAACAAGGTAACGTACCTTGTTCGTTACGTTTATGACAATATAAACGTATTTTAAATAAATTGAATGCTTGAATTCTTATTTTGGTGGACCACTATCAGTTAAATTGATTGTTTATTTGCATATGATCATTATATGAACTGTTTAACCGACATGATTGGATTATTAACTTGGCGGTTGTTTGTTGAATCTAAATTCAACATTTGTTTAGTTATTAACCCATGGGTGATATTGGTCGGGAAATTTATAGCAGATGGCCCAAAGACACAAACTGGTTTATAAAGATTGATTCACCGTCAGGTGAATCGATAGAAATGAAGTTATGGAATTTATTTTATAACTAAATATAGATTTTTATGTATATTATTTTAAATGAAGTTTATCAAAGAAAATAAACCAACCACACACATATATTATTTGTTTAACCATCAATCATTTTTACTAAAATCCGCCGTGTGCGAAGCACGTGCCGTATAGACGGTTAGTAACCGAGATTAAAAATGTTTCAAGTAACAACTGAATGAGATTATTTGGAAGTGATTATTATTTATTTAATAATAATCAAATTAAACGGAATTATTTAAATCAATAATATTATTTATTAATTTAAATGAAAAGACTAAGTAGAATTGATTTTCGAGTTGTTCATTTTGTAGAATTGACCAAGCCACCTGTTTTAACAAGAATGGATTTCTAAATGAAATTAGTTGAGCCAATTAATCTACAATGATTTAATGAATAGTTGTTTAATGAGATTTTTTAAAGGGAATTTAGCATTATCTCCAGTTAATGGTGAAGTAAATTATATTTCTAATTATAATAATTTGAGGAGTTATTTCTTAAATGAAGTCCATTTAAGTAATCGAAGTTGTAATGAAATATAATTGAATTTTTAAGAAAGTCTATAAACGAATTATATTTAAACCGAATTTGGTAAATATGGTTGTAAAGTGATTTTAAGCAAATGTGATAAACTTAAAATAGATGGTTGAATTAAGTAAAGGAAACCAAGACGAGGAGGGCTTATGTTAAACCATAGTTTTATAAATGAGTTTATAAAAAGAGATGTGAAGGGAAAAGCATTAATTTTAAATTAAGGTTACTTGATAATGGTATTAAGCAAAATAGATCAGATTTGAAATAAGATTTCAAAAAAATGAATGATTGAAAGGATAAGAAAAGGAATCTTGAATATTGAGTTTGTTAAAGATGTAATAATAGGATTTGTAATAAATCGGGAAATGAAACAAATAGTTTAAAGGAGTCAAGATTTAAATATTGATGTTTTACTAGTAAATTACCGAATCGACGAATTTGGTAATAATAATATTTTTGGAAAAAGAGATTTCAAAAGTAAGAAAGTTGTATTAATCATATCTTAAATCAAATAGTGAAGTGATATTTGTTGGTATTAGAATAATTATCGGTTTCGGTATTGCAACTGGTATTTATCTTAAGATAAGAACGATGTTGATCAAGGTCTGAGAGGTAATTAAAATACCCCAACTTGAACAACTTCAGGATTATCGAAGGATGATATTAGTTGTAATAGTCGAGATGTTAGAAGTAAATTTATTTTGAGAAATAATAGTGTAAAGTTATTTGATGAGTTTCGAAATATATGTGACGGGATTCCAAAATAAAAGAAATCTAAAAAAAGGGGGCTTGAGAATATGAAATGTTATTTCCAAAATAAAGAAATAAAAGAGATTTGTGAAAATATAGCGATATCTTCAAAAAAATAAGAAATGAGATTTAGAATAGATTTATTCTAAAAGGTAAGTGATGACTATTTCGTGTTATATAATGAAAACAAAGGAGATTTTGTAACGATTATTTTACAATGATAAGTTGAATCGATTTCTCAATTATAAATGATAAGTGTTGTTATAGACAATGTTCTGAAATGGTAGTTAGCGAGAATTTGGATATGGTTTAAGATATATTTTTTCCAAGTACCATACTAAAAAGATTTGAGAATATTTATATATAAAAACTGAGATATTATTACAAGTGATATATTATTTAATGGCCAAGTGACGCTATATAATAAACCAATGGATTTATTTTATTTTTATGATTGTTTATTTTGATAGTTAAACAACCGACTATAAAAATATGACCCAACGTTATTGGTACGGAAAGACCGGGATCGAATTTATATTCCAAAACCATTCCGACCAATAAATACGAATACGTCGAAGATGATGATCGAGATGGAGCAAATTGAAGACCGTAAATCTTCATGAGCGGAAGAACTATTGTTAAATATCTCTGGCTAATCCCTAGAGTCAACAATGATTCTGTCATGATTCGAATCTACGGATTGCAAGGGCTACTCGCTACTAATCTATAGGGTGATTCTTGGGATGTGGTAAGAAAGGGCCTTCAGTTCATCCTGTTCCTGGATGACCTAGGTGGATATTGTGAACAGTAGCCAGATATTCCAAAAGTCGATTATAACCTCAAGCCTCATCAACCAGGAAATGACAGAAATCGGGCAGGCAGCATGGCTATGTGGGTCGCACCCATTAGGGTGTATAATAACCTATCTAGAGAAATTCCTTTTGCTTCATTAAATCTATCGATGCTGTCCCTTTTTAGGAAACGGTGGGTCGCTCCCAACCGTTGGTGATATACATTCAATACACTCAAGCGAAATGAGTGGTCGGTCATGTGTGGGTCGGGTTGCAAGACGTTCTTGTTGAACCCAGTGTATTCGCCTCTAGAGATACACTATTAGTAGGTGGTTCCATACCTTGTCATAGTCGGAATCCAATCTCCAATAAGCGCCCGCGGTTTTGTTTGTATACTATATATGTGGAGCGTGAGATGCAAGCGTTCTGCTAGATTCTATTTATTTGTATTTAGACACTGTTATAATATCAGTAGATATATAAGAATTTAAAAATGTTTTGTGTTATAGTAAGGTAAAAACCGTCCGTGTTTATGTGTGGGTTGGTCTTACTATTATCCTATTCTTTCAAAAGGGTTTTGAACCTTAAAATCAATATGGGTGTTATTTAAACTTAGTGTGTTTTACTCACTCTGGTCCACCAGACTGACCCGGTGTTTTGTAAATGCTCGGGTTAGACCGGGTTGTACAGATTCAGGTTATCAGATGCTGAAAAGTCCAACAGCGTGCCGAAGGAGTTCAGACGCATGAAGTATACCGTTATTATTCCGCTATGGGTTATATATATAAGGACAGACTGTTATAACTGTCCAGATGTATTGATGTACTCTGATGTTGTAAGTATTATTTCAAGCTCTCAATAAAGATTATTTCTATATTATATTTTGTTCCGCTGCGATGTGAGACTCTGATGATGTTGTATTCTTCTTCTTGTATTCTAATATTTCTTTCTTTATTATCTCACCCTCTAATTTCTTTCTAATAACGCTCCGGTGTTTTCAATACTTGAATATTCGACATAGTATTTTGGTGTCGATTTTCTGGGTCAAAAATCCCTGTTCATTACAAGATACGAAGGAAAGGAGTTTGAAATTAAAATTTGGAATTTGAAGAAACAACGAATTAGTAAATAATGAATTTAGCAGGAGATTATGCTAACTAGGGCGACCCAATCCTTAGGTGGGTCGACTCGGGGATCAACCTATACCCAAGGCGGATCGACCCACCTATGGGATATGTCGACTCATTCCAGTGAACATAAGTTTCTGGTGCGATTCGATCAGGTTTCGGTTGCGATTTCTAGAGATTTATTCTGATCTGGTGGACCAAACTTGTTCCATCAGATCTGGAAAAATGACTATTGTCAAAATCCAAAATTTCATGACAAAAGGAATTAATATGAGATCGTGCAATCAAATGAAGTGGGGGCAAACTGGCACGCTTTTATAAACATTGAATTAGAAAACTTCATATGAAATGAAGGCCATCAAATGAACCAAGGTGTTTTCTTCTGACTCACCAATTCACACCACTTCAGCGATCGCGTGAGGGGATGGAAAATTATTCAAAACTCCTCCTTGTTTTCCTTTTCTTCCTCTTTCTCTTTTCATTTTACAAATACCTCCCACTCTTTCGTCCTCCTCTCCAATGGCCTCTACCCTTCCTTCCTCCTCCCCATAGCCATTGCCACCGCTACCCCATACCCCCGTCCACCTACGCCGAACAAGTATGCCCCAACCCCTCCTCCCCTGGCCGTGAGCCCCCTTTCCCCAAAGTTCCAAAACACCACCATTTCCTCCACTTCTTGCATTAAACCACCTAAAACTCCTTCCTTTTCACATCCTACACCATGAGCCAATCCCGTAGGCCCCAACACAGCGCTTCACCAACCCGAATAGCGAACCTGTGGGTCCCACAACCCTGTTCGCGCCCGTTTCGCCCTCCATTTCACTCCAGACTTCTTGATCTACTTATATTTGTGTGTTCAAGTGTTGTGGTGAAGTATTGAGTTGATTCAGAGAGGAAAAGCGGTAGTTTCAGCAAGTAGCAACCTCGTAGGAATTTAACGTTTAAGTATCATGACGTAGGGATGCTAGGGGTGAGAATTCCATGCTCAAAATGTTTAATTAGCTTAGTTAAATCAATAATTATGTTGTTAAGTGTTTAGTTAAAATGTACATGAACTTGTAAAAATCATAACTTTTTTATACTTTATTGGAATTCAACGAAATTGGATGCATTGGAACCGTGTTGACAAGAGCTTCGTAATGAACCTAATTTTGAGATGTTTGGAGGTCATAGCAATTTTTAATGGAGGAAAAAGTCTGATTTACTTCGTCGACATTTATCGTTATTTAACGGTAAACGACCAATGTAAGAACTCTCACTCAAACTAGTTTTTTTTTACAATTATTATAACCATAACTGAATATATATTGATTTCCTATGCTGATTTTTATCTGGTTAATCAGCACAAATTGTTATACTGTATATAGGTCTCACATCACAAATTGCTTGCAAACCAGATGGATGAAAGGATGATTTATTGTGTTATTATGTAGATATGATTTTGAGTTGATTAACATTTATCGTACAAGTTTATTGATATGTTAAACATTGTATAGTGAAGTTAAAATGTGATTTTTAACTATTATTGAAGATGTTGTTTGAATATACGACACCATATTTCAAACAACGTTGATTGACAATTGGTTGGACCTTAAATGGTAGTTGGATGTTTAATTTATTAATGATTGTATATCGAATGTATATGAATGCGCTAAACCCCACATAGGTCTTAAGATGACATAGGCATACACGTCTCTCTTGTGTGTATAAAAGCAACATGGATCATGACATAACTCATACATGGGTTTTGGCATGATATTTTTTACACATCTCCCTTGTGTGTATATAAGTCAATTGATTGTATAGTAAACCCGACACAAGACTTGAGATGACTATATCCTACACGTCTCTCTTGTGTGTGTACGAGAAACATGGATTGCGATATAATCCCTATACGGGTCTTGGGATGATATCTTTTACACATCTCCCTTGTGTGTTATATAAGCCAATTGGTTGTGTAGAAAACCCACATGGGTACTGGGATGACATTTTTTTACACATCTTCCAATTATTCTTGTTTGTGTATTAATTTATTTGATGAGGGTCGAGAGAGGCGAGTTGCGGTTTTTTCGATCACTACGTACAAAGGTGGTTATGGCAAAAAAAATTGAAAACATAAGGCATTTGCCAAATTTCGAGAAATTAGGAAGTTCTTAAGAACTTTGTATGCAAATTTGAAGAATGTTTGATGGATGGTAGTTGATATGAATGTTAATGAGGTGTGAAATCCATAAAAATTAAACTATATGGTAATTGGTTGAATCTCATTACATTTCAGAATAAGATTAAAAATAAAATATCCTGTGAAAAATCAAAGTTTGATTTTGAGGTCCAATTTTGGATGGACAAATTGCGTAAAATACCAATGAATATTTACAGTAGTTATCAAATAGTAAATAAATTATTTTTAGATGAATTTGATTCGGTTTGCAAAATAATCTAAATCAAAGTTTGGTTTGAATAGAACTTGTCGCACAATGACAGTTCGAGAATGTCGACAGTTAACTTCAAAAGTATGTATCAGGAGATCCAATCGTCAGATTCTCTTGAAATTGAAAGCGTAGATTTCGTATTGAAAAGAGCTTTCCAACGATAAAAAGAATGTTAAAATCCAATGCTTAGATTTTGAGAAATGTTCAAATCAAAATTTGAATAAAGGTAGAGTTAGTGCTGTGAATGCTTCAAATTGATTTTCAGTAATTTGGACTATTTTTATATAACTAAAAATAGAGAAAAATTATGATAAATCATAATAAATGATTTGAAAAGATTTATGGTTGATATTCTCCAAGTTTAGAAAAGAAAATACATTTTTGACTGAATGAAATATTTAACAACTAGAGTAAAGAACCAAAAGGAATATGCGATGGTTCCTGAGAGTACAGTCTTGTAGCACCTGTGAGATCTAACTGAAAATTATTTCGTTAGGCGAGTGGTGGGAAGAACCGAAAGTCGATCGGACATTCGACTAAGATCAGACGATGTTTTCTAAAGATAAATGATCCAATGGTTTTGAATTAACATATTGGATTGTGAAGGGTTTTAATATAATCAGAGTTTTCCAATGTATAAATTGGATAAAATTTAAATGGTTTTGATAGAACTAGATATTTCCAATATATAAATTGAATAAGAGTTGAATGGAAGTTTTCTTCGAATATTTCGATATTGGATTCCGTGATTATACAGATATTGTAACAACCCGGTTTTTGACGACTTTGGTTATCGCCATAAACTCAATGATGACTTACCAAACATCGAAAAATACCGGTAGTTAATGAAAGAAATTAGAGGGTGAGAATAGATAAGATAGAAACTTAGAATAGAAGAAGAAGAAGAACATACAACATCAGAAACTTAGAATAGAAGAAGAACATATAATAGTTAACATATCCTTGAAGTAAAATCAGTATATGTATACAATAACATTATCAGAGTACAACACTTTCAACACAGCTGAAATAACTATAGCTATATAATCCTGAAGCCTCCTGCTCCAAGCTCTCCAAATATATCTGTAAAATCCTGACTACTTGTCTGTCCTTATAAAATTGGGCACCCAAGAGTTTAGGGAAAACAAACAAAATAAACTCTGCGTCAGCCATGGGACTGGTATGAGTAAAACAGTTTAAAATAGTTTGAGCCATTAGACGATATCTCATAAGACCACGCCGTATAACGGAATGGGTTTTTCCCTTATGAGAATCCTAAATAATCTTTATATCAAAACTCATTGATATTATAATAGTGTCTATCAACCACAATATAATAATCATCTAGCAGAAACGCTTTCATCTCACGTTCTACATATATAGTATACAATCAAAACCGCAAGCACGTATTAGGTAATGGGTTTCCAACTATGACAAGGTATGGAACCTCCTTTCGCTGGTGTACCTCAAGAGAGGAATACACTGGGTTCAACAAGAACATCTTGCCACCCCGGCCACACATGACCGACCACTCATTTCGCTTGAGTGTATCGAATGTATATCACCAACAGTTGGGATCAGCAACTATTTCCCGAATGGGACAGCATCGACAATAGATTTTTAGAAGTAAATGAAACTCAGGATCAGGTGATTATACACCCTGATAGGTGCGACCTACAATGCCATGATGCCTGCCCGATTTCTGTCATTTCCCGGTTGTGAGGCTAGAGGCCACGCTTATCTCTGGCAGATCACACGTTTATTCACTTTGAATGTCACATCGTCATACCCGCCAAATCACAAATTGATTTCCCCAAAAATATCACTGGTATACATCTAAGAGAAAAGAATTCCTCCTCCACCAAACCCAAATATGTTTGAAGAGATCAACTTACGTGATCTATTAAATATACTTTGTCAGACATTCTTCCATACAGGTCGTCCTGGGACTGGACAAACCGAAGGCACTATTCAGTACATCCATCTTAGGCAATCTTTACCTAAGATTTATACAACAGCCCTTGCACTTTACTCTGTCTTCAATTATCTTTGGCATATATGATTCGCAACACTTATGCCAATATGTAGTGGTTCTTCGGATAATAATCCAACCGGTCTCTCTATACTAACAACGTTAAAATGGTAAAAAAACTTCGATAGTCGGTGAGTTAACTATAAAAGGAAACCAGGTGTGCAAACAACGATATAATTTCCAAATGGAAATTTTATCGTTCAATCATCATTGAACATTCATCTCTTTATTTAACTTATTCATTTTTTTCATCTCCTGTTTCCATATATTCAACATTTCTTATTTTCTGAATTTAGAAAATATACGTTATTAACAATGGAAAACATTTCCATTTCTTGTTTTCTATATTAGAAAACATTTCTGATTCTTATTTGGAAAACATTTCCAAAGCTCCTTCATTGGAGTTAAACTGATGTTTAAATAAACATCGCTATGCCAACACAAACCATTACGCTCGTTAACTAAATTCAGTTAACCATCCTTTACTATCAAACCTTACCATTCCTTAGTTAAGAAGGAAGTCAATCAAGTTGGGGTATAATTACCTCTCGGACCTTAACTGAACAACGTTTTAATTTCAGAATAGACAAAGTTTATCTTTTTAAACCTTTAACAAACTTCCTTACGTAACTCTCTTTCAAATAAATCTCTATTCGATAACTCTTTCCTTCGAATAAACTATATTCGATAATCTCTCTTCGAATAGCCATATTCGATTTACTCTATTCAATTAACACTATTCGATTAACTCTAATCGATTTACTCTTATCAGTTAGCTTTATTTGATTAACTCAATTCTAATTAACTATATTTGATTAACTCTACTAAATTAACTCAAACTAATTTACTCTTATCACTTAACTCCTTTCGAATAAACTATATTCGATTAACTCCTTTCGAATAACTAATATTCCATTAACTCTTTTAACTGTCTTCGAATAAACTATATTTGATTAACTCCTTTTACTCCATTCGATTAACTCCTTTTGAATAACCAATATTTGATCTCTTTCTTTCGAATACGCTATATTCGATAATCTCTTTTCTTTAGAATGCACTATATTCGATAACCTCCTTTCAAATAACTAAATTCGATTAACTCTTTTCGATTAAACTAACACCGATAACTCCTTTCAATTTAACTAACTTCGATAACTCCTTTCAATTTAACTAACTTCGATAACTCCTTTTTATTAACTAATAATCGATTAACTCGACTCGACTCGACTAACTCAACTTGATTAACTCGACTCATTTAACTCAACTTGATTAACTCTAACTGGTTAACTCTAACTCTAATCGATTAACTCTAATCGAATAACTAATATTCGATTAACTCTTTTCGATTAACTCATTTCGATTTACACTTTTTAATTAGCTCCTTTGAATCATTCCCTTTTGAATTATATCCTTTGAATTATCTCCTTTGGATTATCTCCTTTTCTATTTGTTTACATAACAAATAACTATTCCCTTTTCAATTCAATTTATTTAACAAATAAATATTTCTTTTATCTTTCCTATTTATTTAACAAATAAACATTTCTTTTATCTTTCCTATTCTATTTGTAAATGTTTTACAAATATTCCCTTTTCAAATATACTTGTAAATGGTTTAAAAATATATCCTTTTTATCTTTATTTGTAAATGGTTTACAAATATACCCTTTTTCTATTTTTTTTGCAAATATCTTCCATTGTATTTGTCTTACAAATATACTTCCTTTATATTTGTTTTACAAATAATTTCCTTTATATTTGTTTTACAAATATATTTCCTTTATATTTTTTTTACAAATAATTTCCTTTATATTTGTTTTACAATTAATTACCTTTTTAACTCTTTTGATTTTATAATTATTTCCTTGTATAAAATCCTTTTCCTTTTCTGTATAAAATCCTTTGATTTTATATAAATAAATTATTTTCAAAATGTAATTTGAAAATCCCCTTTTTTGTCCCAGTATTTCTTACGGTATTTAAAATATCAAATAACATTGATCGATATCATTCGAACACACATAATCAACAACAGATTATATATCATATCATATATCACCATATATGAAAACAATAAAATAAATGTTGAAGAATCCAGTCAGATTCCTCTAACCTGTTTTCCATGCATCCATAGATGTTAAACAATATAATTAACATCGATTTCATTTCAATATGAAATATTCTGCTAAACAGAATCAATATTTGACTAACGATTTATATATATATCGTTATCTATAATTTCAACCAATACACAAGCAATTCAACCAAGCAGTTAACCCACAGCAATCAATAGATGATTAACAGTTCTAAAAATACGTTATAAAAATATAACTGTTCAGAGTTGGTGAGTTTTACTCACATTGGCAGTTCATCGTTAAAGAATGATAAACTGTTGTTTAATTTGAATCAAACAATTTATTTTGCCATAAATTCAAACAAGCTTCAATCCACACCCAGTCAGTTTCATTGTGTTGCTCCCGTCCATACGATCCCAACGGATCCTGTTTCATCCAATTCTGATACCGTATGGAAGAGTTATACAGTTTCGAAATTTATATACATATAAATTAAAAACTTGGATTTTAAAATTCAAATGGGCCTTTACCCAATTCCAAGACTTCAGCCCAATACCCTATCAAAACCCATACCCGCTCGTTACTCTCTTCCCCCAAATCATTTCTTCCAGTACCTCACGATGCCATTACTGCTCCTTTAATCCACGACCTTCCTCCCTCCGTTCATCAAACGCCACCACTGTCGCCACCAATGACCTCGCCTTCCCCTTCTCCACCCGCCAGGCACCACCATTTCAAACTCTAGATCACCTCCTCGATTCAGACTTCGACCACGCCCTCCCAGGTCTGATGTTCTCCATCACCGAATACCCTAAAACTAAGCATACAGACTCCCTTTAACCCTCTCAATCCAAATATAACCACCAACACCCAATTCGAGGCTTAAATCTTCAATAAATGCTAACCCAAGCTCGACTGTAGGTTTTCGAGCGCCAGTAAACCTGCATCGCCCCTCACCAGGCACCAACAGAAGGAAGCACAATCTCTACCGGACTCAGAAAAATCAAGCTTTGTGATTTTAGGATTTTATTGAAATTTGATTTTGATTTTTGAATGTTGGTTATTTTGTTTGAGGAAGAAATATCTGGTGACCTCAAGAGAACGATTTTATAGGGAACGAGAATTTTCTGTGTGGCTGTAAAGGAGGAGGGTGTGGCTTGTTTTGGTCCACCAATACTTAAGATATTTTAGTTATAAATATTCAATTCTCCTTCTAAAAATTCGTGTGATCACACATAATAATCAAAAATCACGAAAATGGTCATGTAGCTATAGTTCGACATTACGGTCCCAACAAAATTAGTTTCGTCGAATTCCGACTCCATTTGCAAAAGTGGCTATTTTTAAAGCTCTAAATAACCCATTTAAATATATAAATATATTCAAATATAATTAAATTAAATATAAATAAATTTATATTATTATATATATTCACAATGGAATACCATACAACTCCAGAATAATCCTATATGGGTTTCTAACTCGATATTTCATCATCAGAGTTATAACGATATTCGATTTATATTTAAATCCTTTTAAAATATAAATAAATTATAAAGGGAATTCCACAGCGACTTTTCTAAAATTTATTTGGATATAAATCAAAATCTATACGACGAAATCCCGATTTTTCTCTTTCATTAGAAAAATATATTTCACCAGCTCCCAACGTTTCTTGTTTCACAGAAATCCAATTTAAAACGGCTTCTGTATATCCAGTTGAAGTTCAAATCGCCAAATTGCAAACTGCAGCGCCATTTCGAGCTCGTTTATAATTATAATATAATTATACGTTCAAACTGACGTTATTTAAATATATTCATTAATATAATTCAACTCTAAACTGAATTATATATTTTAAATTTCCCGATTCACACCATATCGTCAATTCAGCAATTTCTAATTATTCCAGAATTAAATATATTATACAATTATTATTTTAATTAAATATTCACTATTATTTAATTCGAACGACCAATTAATTCTCTAAATCACTATTTAAATAATTAAATTAATTAATTATTATATCGCTGAAAATGCGGGTCATTACAGATATCGTTGAGGAATTTGGATGATATAGATATTGTTATTCCCAATACGAAATTTGGTATTGAATATAAGTCGATATGATTTTTTCATTCAAAGCCTTGTATTTAATATCAAATTAGATTTAGGGATTGTCATGAATGGTATCTTTAGTAATACTATTCTTAAACCCAGTTGAGAAGGAAATAAATCTTTTAATTGAGATTTAATGAAGTTTTCCAGTTTAATTAATTAAATTGAATGAAATTCGATTTAATGATAATCGAGATGCGCTTCTGCAAAGGAAGGCCTTTAGTATTTACGAAATTTAAAAGGCTTTGCCGATATTCCACTTATAGTATTAGTCAGATACGGAAATTTATAATGATAAAGACTAATCTGATTTTCATGAAAGTTCCATATTAAATGGAAGATGATTTTGGGTTCATCGTGAGCGACGTTTTGAAGGAGATTCATTATTTTTCCCGGTAAAAGAAAGGAATAATTTCCTGAAGTTGAATATTCATTAAGTAATGATTTTTTAGATTAAAACTAAGTTGAAGTCTTAATGAATATTTAATTAGATTGAAATGTGAAGGGGATAATTAAATTTACCGAATTCGAGAAGTGTTCGAGAATGGAGCACCACTGGTTTTACTCCATGCTGTAGTTAAATCATTAATTAGATTTGAAATGTTAAATGGCAGTTAACTTTACCGATAACATGAAGCGTGTTAGATATGGAGTACTACCAGTTTCCCTCCATGGGATGAATAGGTTGGGGTTGGGATAATAAAATTAATAATTACTTCGATAAGGATCATTAATCCCGACTAGGCTGATAAACCTTGATTTGGTTAAAGTTTGCGAAATGATATTATAAAATCTGTTGCAATAATTTCATAGGGAAGAATTGAACAAGCAGTTTAAATGAAGTAAATTTTTGATAAGATTTTCGGAATAATTCCCAATGAAAATAATATTTTGGATTTGAATGAGATGTTTGATATGTTTATATACCACTTGATTATAAAGTTGCGCAAGTTATTTGGAGAGACCGGGTTCTATCCATTCTGAATAACTAATACGACGATTAAAATTCGAAGATATGAAGACGATCGCTACAGACTGAAGGTGCTCACATCATTATGGCTGATGTCTCATTAAGGATGTACACCCAAGACGAGGTAATAAGTGGTGGTCATCCAGAGACATACTTGGAGATCGATCGGATAGGCGGGACCTCTTTCCTATATTGGACATATGTGATCAGGAATAAGGTGCCTTCGGTTCCATTCAGACCCAGAATGGACTTGCAAATGGATTGTATGTATGACATTTTATTGTGTGTTGTACTTGTCGATCTTTGCCAAATATATATCTGTTTGGTAGCAGAGAATTTATTCTCTTAGCTTAACACCCTTCTCTAAGAGCTTGACCTTAGAGGTCATACAATGTTGGAAATCAATGGTATGCTATGGATTAAAAATGTGGCATGCTGAGATGCATGGATCACAAGTTTTGTTGAAAACCCGGGATTTTTGAATGATGATCAAAGCACAGCGTATGCAGCAGCTTTGTGTCTGGCATTAAATCGCGAGATTCACACACAATTATAAGTTAAAAATGGGATAGGGCCCACAGGGAGGACATGTGTTCTAGCTAGAAGTAGTGCCATGGTATGGAGCCTAGGAATATATATGTATGCTTATGTTGGGAAGCGAGGAGCCTCGGATATGGCCGCAAAAGGCCAAGATGGTCGATGTACAGAGTAAAAGGTCCGATAGGACCAGGAAACATATTGTTAAGGAAATTGTCCAGTCAGCGATGTACAACTGACCGACACTACCGAGCCAAGGGAACTTGCGTGAAGCCCTCGAAATCTTGCTAGAGATGGTCTGAAACCGATGAGGAGAGATGCATTTCCTTGGATCATGATGGAAATCCAAATTCCGATACATGATTTTATGGTTTTAGTTTTATACTAGGCAACATAATATGATGGGGTATTATACTGTCTAAGATTGATACATTTATTTTCGAAGTTGTATTCCGCACTATGCACTAGCAATAATATCAACAATACATGTTTTAAGCATATCAAACACGTTTGGCTATTATAAGATAAAACTCTATCCTCGAGCTTGCGTTGCATTGAGTGATGGGACTTGAGTCTTGTAACAGCTTCATTTTTCAAAAAGCATTGCGTTGTTTTGTTCTAAACTGGTATTCTTGCGGAGGAAACCTGTTCCGTGTTATACGACGTAGTGCCATGATGTGGCCAACCTTTAAAGTAAATTTGTAATAACTATTTTGGTTCTCATACCAGTTCCATAACTAGCCTGGAGTTTATTGTTTTTACCTAAACTCTAGGTACCCATATTTTCCATACGGGCAGTCAATACTTTTGGTTTTGTAGATATTTATCCAACGGGATCCTGGATTATGGATGGATCTGCACTCTGGTATATTTAGTAGTCTTCCGCTAATTATATTTATGTATTTACATTTCCGCTGTATTGTAATCTATTATTCTCTGATATTTTCAGCTGTATATTAATACCTGTACTCCGATATCTTGTAGTTTGATGTAAATTGTTGTAATAGCAATAGAAAGTTCTCTTATTCTGTGTTCTAATGCGTCGTGTTCTCATGATAATCCACAGATTTCTGTCTTTTTGGATTAGACCTATGCGGTTTACAGTAAATTTGAAGGGCAGTGATTTTCGGGCCATCATAGTTGATATCAGAGCTTTGGTTTACAAAGCTAGGGAATAAGACACGTTAAAACAAGATGAGAGAATTCAACAAAGACACGATTGGTAACAACCTATAAGAATGACTCGTTAGAGATAGAGAGTAATGTCCTAGAATGAGTTTGAAGGGTAATATTTATAAAAATAAATTTAGTTTTGAAAATTATATCATATTATAAGAATTTGAATATTTTATTTGATATTGAGTTTGGACTATCGAGTATAAGAAGATTTTGAACATGCGTCTGATCCACCTGTATACGAAGTCTCAAATATACTGGATAGATATAGAATTACACTCTAGTCTCCTGGGGATGATTCTGATCATGAGTGTACCATCATCAGTGTTTATTTTCGGGATTCGAAAGTGGGATGTCTATATATTTCCAATCGACTGGTTATGAGAACCAAGAACATAGTTAGATCTTATTGTTTGTGATTTGGCTTTAAAAATATACTTTGAATGTACATAAAAGATGTGCGTTTCGACAATGTAAAAATTTGGAAATTTAATCAACTAGTTGATTACTGGTTGCGATGTGTGATTATTAGTTAAACTAATAAAAATATTGGAATAATTAAACTAGTATGAAAATAGAAAGTAAAATTAAGCCAAATCAAATATAATGTCGAACTGAACGGAAAAGTTAAAGAATTTGAGTTAGTACGAAGGTTGATTTGGTTAAGTAAACAACCTTCGACTTCGTTCCTTTCCAAGGATGAAAAGTTTTAAGTGGGGGAGATTGTAACAAACCATAATTTTGGAACCAATTTAAAAATAATTTTTAATATAATTTTGTGTGAGTTTATGGTCAAATTTCAAAAATCGATAATTAAAGCTGATTAGAGCAGTTTACAATGGAACATTATTTGGATGACCTCGGATTTCGACGAAATCTTTTTCATTGAATTTGTCTCATCGAATAATGGTAGAATTCCAAATTTCATAATTTTTGGAGTTAGCATGTAGGCCTGCGAGAAGAAAACGTATGCTAAAATCGCATATTGAAATTAAGCTGAAACGTGTATGAAAGATAAAGAGGACGGACAAACGAACCCGGAATTCGATGAAACCTGTTTCTTTAAATCTGGAATTACGTTTATTGGCAGAATCCAAAATTTCATGACAAACGGATTTAATTTGTGATCGTGCGATCAAAAGAAGTGGATACGAACTAGCACACTTTTATAAACATTTAATTAGAAAACTTAAAATGAAACAGGGGCTGTCTAATGGGCCAAGGTGTTTTTCTTCCAACTCACCAGATCGCGCCAACTCAGCAATCCGTGTGACGGGGTGGAATATTATTCAAAACCCCCTCGCCCTTTTCCTTTTCTTCCTCCTCTTTTCATTTTGCAAATAGCTCCCTCTCTTTCTTCCTCCTCTCCAATAGCCCCCACCCTTCCTTCCTCCTCCCCTAGCCACTGCCGCTACTGCCCCCACATCCCCTCCACTTGTGCCGACCAAGTCAGGCCCCCACTCCTCCTCTGCTGGCCATGGGCTCCCTTCCTCATATGTTCCAAAACACCTCATTTCCACCACTTCTTGCATTCAACCACCTCAAATTCCCTCCTTTCCACCTCCTACACCACGCGCCATGCCCATAGGCCCTACCACAGTGTTGCACCAGCCCGAACAACAAACTCATAGGGTCCACAACCCCCTTTCATGCCCGTTTCGCCCTCCTTTTCACTCTAACCTTCCAGACCTACTTATATTTGTGTGTTCGAGTGTTGTGGTGAAGAACTGAGTTGATTCAGAGAGGAAAGGCGACATATTTAGCCAGTGGCAAGCTCGTAGGATTTCATCATTGAAGTGTTATGACGAAGGGTTTCTTAGGGTGAGAATTCCTTGCTCAAAATGTTTAATTAGCTTAGTTAAATCAATAATTAAGTTGTTAAGTGTTTAGTTGAAATGTACACAAACATGTAAAAATCAAAACTTATTCATACATTCTCGGAATTCAGCGATATAAGATGCATTGGGACCGTGTCGACGAGAGATTCAAACAACCTAATTTGGAGAGTTTTGGAGGCCGTGGCAATTTTTGGTGGATGGAAACATCTGATTTACTTCGTCGACGTTTATCGTTATTTAACGGTAAACGGCTAATGTGAGAACTCCCACTTAAACCGAGTTTTTAACAATAATTATAACCATAATTGAATATATATATCGATTGCCTATGCTGATTTTTATCTGGTTGATTATCATAAATTGTTATACGGTTATGGTAGCTCACATCACAAATTGCTTGCAAAAAGATGGATGAAAGGATGATTTATCGTGTTATGATTTTGATTTGATTTTGAGTTGATAAAAATTGATCATACAAGTTTATTGATATGTTAAACATTGTGCAGTGCAATAAAAAGTGTTGACGTCAACAGTTGGTCACTAGTGACAGTCAACCCCCAATCGTGCGATCAACACATGAATAATGATTATAAAATGTAGTAAAAGTAAAAAAGAATGGGAAGCATACACAGAGTTTTTATAGTGGTTCGACAAAGTAGGTGCCTACGTCCACTTTATATATTATTATTATTTTAATTACAAATACAATGCTTTTTGTTTGAAGAAGAAAGAGAAGATGGCTATTTTCCCTTCATCTTTTTTCAGAGAGATTGAGAGAAATATAGAGAGGTCTGAAAGAAGTTTAAAAGAAACTCTCCCCCTCTCCTCTTTTTATGCTTGGAGGTATTTATACGTAGGGAATGCAGCTTAGGCTATTGCCATATGGTCTGGCCATTCCGGGAAAGCCTACACACGTGGAACCCATCAGTTGGTTTTAATAGCGACTGGAGACTGATTCCACTGTTCATAAATAGTATCATCGGAAGTTGTGGCTGACGTGGCATCCATGGAGAGGTATACCAAAAGTAGAGCTTTATCCGGATATGGCTTGACCACTTTTATTGCCTTGGAAGTGGGGATATACGATGGAATGGCTCTGTAGAAGATTTCCACGCTGGTCCAAGATAATCGGTCAACGCGCCTTTTATGGAAGCGAGATACTCGGTCGACTGGGAGAGCGATTCTTCCGAAATGAGCTGTCGATTGACTAGGCTGGACTTAGGCCGATATTTGACTGCTTTGGACCATGCGTCTGCTGGGCTTCCTGAAGCGTGACTTATATCCATTTGTGCGTTTGGGCTTTGGTCTGGCTCGTTGAGACTCTTGCCGGAAAGAGGTTTAACACTTTTCCCCTCAGAATGCATCTTCATAGGTAAAAGGAGGTGTATTCTGAAATTTGAACCGAAGCACAAACGCTTGAGCAGCTGTGGTCACGCTGGACCATATTAAGTCCAGAAAACCGATGGTTCCGATGTTGTATTAAGGCCAGAAAACCGACGACCATACCGGGTCGTATTAAGGCCGGAAAACCGGCAAATATTAGGAGTCGTATTAATTCCAAGATGACAATCGCTATTTGTATGAGAGTTGGTTCCTGCAAATACAGAATAAACCATTCTCGTTTTGGAGAAGGCTGATGGGTCGAGCATTTCATTTCACTTGGCTTTGAAGGGTGGCGAGCATTAACCATGCTCGGCTTGGTGGAGAACATTAACCATGTCTGTCTTAATGGCGAACATTAACCATGTCCGGCTTAATGGCGAACGCTAACCAGGTTCGGCTTAGTGGCGAACGCTAACTAGGTTCGGCTTAGAGAGGTGGCGAGTATTAATCATACTCGGCTTATGGCGAGTGTGTTTTTTTATGCTCGACTCATGTTAAGTTAGTTTTTCCAGCGAGCTATGAACGCTCGTGTTGTAAAAAGAAAAGAGGGAGTATAATCTATACTTCGTATTTAAAAGACATGACCTCACTCGGTTAAAGGAGTTGGTGTTTTTAGAAAAAAAGTGGTGGGCTTTCGCGCTGACCACATAAAACAAGGGGCGAGTGTAATTCATGCTCGGCTTAGAGGTGTTCAAACATGATCTATGTTTGCAAAATAAAATTCATAACTGCTAAATAACTATTACAAAGAAAAGAAATTCTATGGGGGACAACAGTTGATTCCAAAGCATGCCTAGGAGCTAAATCCTAACCATAGACATGTGTAGATCAAGGTGTCCTTATTATTGAAAGAAATACATCAAAAGAAAAGAAATCTAATTAATGATAATGCCGTGAGTGCTAGTCTCAGGGTCCTTTCCGTTTCTAGGAGCTCGAGGATCAACCTGAGGAGCTTGGGTAGAAGGTCGCGGCGGCATGACCGGGGCGTGAATTTTGAAATATCCGGGGAGCTCTCCTTTTCTTGCCTGTCCTTCAATGAGATCGCGCAGATGTCGGCATTCATTTGTATTATGTCTAGCTAAGTTGTGGAATATACAATGCTTGCCGAAATCAAGTTCCATCTGGGTTGGCTCTTGTCGAGGTGGTCTCGTAGTGGGCAAGGACCCTCATATATCGAGATAGATATCGAGCAAAGAGGAATTGAGCTCGGTGTACTGGTCGTACTTATTTTCATTTCGGGATCGCACATTGCGCTCGCTCTTCTCCGGGGCCTTTCCTCTTCCTTTATTCTGGTCGTTACCATTGAATGTACCTTGTTGTTTGGCTACTAAAACCTCGAGGCTCTCCATTTCAAGGCTGGCATCCTCTTGTCGGAGGAATCGGTCGGCCTTAGAGTAAAAGTCTTCTATATCCTTAGGAGTTTCTCTGCTTAAAGAGATTGAGAAGTCTGATTGATTTTGAACTCCTGTGATGACGGCCATGAGCACCATCGATGGCTCGGGCCGATCGACAGATACTACGGCTACGTTGAATCTTTCAAGGAAGGTCCTGAGTGTTTCTCCAGATTGTTGCTTGATGGTAAACAAGTACATAACACTTTTCGGTCGGGAGATGTGTACTCGAAACTATTCGAAGAAGCGGGTGACCAAAGTGTTCCAACTGCCGATCGACTCTGTTATCAGCTGTCGAAACCACATGCCAGATATGTCCGTGAGAAAGAGTGGGAAGCACTTAGCCATGACATTGGTCGATGTGCCAAGTACCTCCATATGTCGCATGTATCGCATGAGGTGAATTGTTAGGTCAGTGCGACCGTTGTATGGCTCGATAGCTGGGAACTTGAAGTCTGGAGGGTTTCGAGAATTTCTGATCTCCCTGGTGAAGGGGCTGTGATTGACATTATCTATGTCTTGTTGCGAAGAGTTGCCCCGAGTAAAACGTCGGATGATGCTTGCAAGATGACTCCCATCTCCGAGGAGTCGTTGCCATGAATTTAGCTCCGCATTATGAGAAGGTTCCACGCGGGGATCTGGCAAAAGCATGCTCCGAATGGGCGGCTGTTGACTGAGCTCGTCCTCCGAAAGTTAAGTGAAAACGTGAGGGAAGGTGAGCCACAGTAGGTGGTTCTGGGAAGAATGTCCCCCTTGGAGCCTGATGAGTTGTGGGTCGAGCCACACCCGTAACAAAAGGTCTAGGCTGATCCAGCATAGCATGTGATATTCGAAGCTCGGAGTTGCCCCCATTTAGGGCGAGGTTAGGAGGGTCTATGGTAGCGTTTTCTTCCGCCACGGTGAGGACCGGTACAGTAAGGTGGCCTCCCTCATTCGAAAGGAAGGCTGCACCAAATCTTCGTTGAAGGTGAAGAGTGGTTAGACTAGTTTGTAGTAAGATTCTGGATTGTAATGGGAATGGCGTTGGTTCTGAGGGACCCGGAGGTAGCTCGACTGGTTCGATAGGTCGACCTGCTCCCAAGAGTAGGGCCAAAGTATTCGGCCGACCTAGATATTGATTGCAAACCTCCCGAGGTTCTACTGTTGCAGCTGCGCTGGTTCTGGAAGTGATACTCCTAGTTGTGAAGGATTGGTTGGTGGGACTAAACTAGGATGAAATAAAGGTATAGCCCGATCGGTGGCCTGATTCTGTGCAGACCGAAGATCAGTTGTTTCCCCAGTCTCGGCCGGTGGAGAAACTGATGTTGAAGCGTTCAATCCTGTCTCCAGACGACCAAGAAGGTGATCCATCAATTGCTGCTGTCGTTCGAGGAGTTTACCATGAAATGCCATTTGTTCTCTGAATTCAACCATCGTCTTATCCATATCATCCCGAGTAACGTGTCGAGATACGTCTTCGTGAGAGGAAGCTTTGAGACTTGCTTATGTGGCGTTGTTATCGTTAACATCAGTAGTTGTAAGGTGAGAAGATGTTGCATCTTTCTTTCCTTTGTTCTCCATAAGCAGAAGTGAGCAGAGGCTCTAACGGAATATCAGTACCCAGCCCCTACTTGGTGCGCCAAATTGTTGACGATAAAAGTTGGTCACTAGTGACAGTCAACACTCAATCGTCCGATCAACACACGAATAAAGATTATAAAATGAAGTAAATTAAAAAAGAATGGGAAGCACACACAGAGTTTTTATAGTGGTTCGGCAAAGTCGGTGCCTACGTCCACTTTATATATTATTTCTTTTTTTTATTACAAATACAATGCTTTTTCTGTTTGAAGAAGAAAGAGAAAATGGCTATTTTACCTTCTTCTTTTCTAGAGAGATTGAGAGAAATATAGAGAGGTCTAAAAGAAGTCTAAAAGAAACTCCCCCCCTCTCCTCTCTTTAAGCTTCAGGTATTTATAGGTAGAGAATGCAACTCGGGCTATTGTGATATGGTCCGGCCATTCCAGGAAAGCCTGGACACGTGGAACCCATCAGTTGGTTTTAATAGCGGCAAGAAACTGATTCCACTGTTCATAAATAGTATCATCGGAAGTTGTTGCCGACGTGGCATCCATGGAAAGGTATATAAAAAGTATAGCTTTATTCGGATATGGTTTGACCACTTTTATTGCCTTGGAAGTCGGGATATACGGTGGAATGGCTCTATAGAAGATTTCCACGCTTGCCCGAGATAATCGGTCGACGTGCCTTTTACGGAAGCGAGATACTCGGTCGACTGGGAGAGCGATTCTTCCGGAGTGAGCTGTCAATTGACTAGGCTGGACTTGGACTGATATGTGACTGCTTTGGACCGTGCGTCTGCTGGGCTTCATGAAGCGCGACTTATATCCATTTGCGTGTTTGGGCTTTGGTCTGGCTCGTTGAGACTCTTGACAGAAAGAGGGTTAACATTAAACATTGTGTAGTGCAATAAAAATGTGATTTTTATCTGTTATTTGATATGTTGTTTGAATATATGACACCCGGATTTTAAACAATGTTGATTGACAATTGGTTGGACCTTAAATGATTGTTGGGCGTTTAATTTAGTAACGACTGTATATTGAATGTATATGAATGCACCAAACTCCACACGGGTTTTGAGATGACCTATGCCTACACGTCTCTCTTATGTGTATATAAGCAAAACGGATCATGATATAATCCCTGCACGGGTCTTGGGATGATATTTTTTTACAAATCTCCCTTTTGTGTATATAAGCCAGTTGATTGTGTCGTAAACCCTACATGGTTCTTGAGATGACAGTAACCTACACGTTTCTCTTGTGTGTATATAAGAAATATGGATTGTGATGTAATTCCTAAATGGGTCTTGGGATGATATTTTTTAGACATCTCCCTTGTGCGTATATAAGCCAACTGTTTGTGTAGAAAACCTGCATGGGTATTGGGCTGATATTTTTTGCACATCTCCCAATTATTATTTTTTGTGTATTAATCTATTGATTGATGAAGGCCTAAAGAGGCAAGTTGTGGTTTTTCCGATCACTCCGTACAGAGGAGGTTATGGTGAATTTTTTTGAAAATATAAGGCGTTAGCCAAATTTCGAGAAATTAGGAAGTTCTTAGGAAGTTTTTACGTGATTTGATGATTGTTGATGGACGGTAGTTGATATGGATGTTAATGATGTGTTAAATCAATATAAATTAAATTTTATAGTAATTGGTTGAATCTCCTTACAAATAGGAATAAGATTAAATATTTTAATAATAAAATATTCTGTGAAATATCAAAGTGTTATTTAGAGGTCCGATTTTGGATGGACATGTAGACTGTAAAATATCAATGAATATTTCTTGTAGTTAATAAATAATTAATAAAAAAAATTTAGATGAATTTAATTCAGTTTTTAGTATAATATAAATCGAATTTTGGTTTGAATAGAGCTTGTCGCATCGTGGCAGTTCGAAAATGTCGACCGTTACCTTCATACTGATGTACCAGGAGATCCGACCGTCAGATTCTCTTGAAATTGGAAGGGTAGAGTTCTTATTGAAATGAGCGTTCGAAGGATAATAAGAATCTTAAAATTCAATGGTTAGATTTTGAGAAATGTTCAAATCGAAATTCGATTAAAAACATCGTTAGTGTTGTGAATGACCTGAAATTGATTTTCAATAAATTTGACTATTTTTATATAATTAAAAATTGAGGGAAATTATGATAAATCATAATAAATTATTTGAAAAGATTTATAGTTGAAATACGCTAAGTTTAGAAAAGATAAAATATATTTTTGCCTGAAAGAACTAGTTAACAACTAGAGTAAAGAACCAAAAGGAATATGCGATGGTTCCTAAGAGTACAATCTAGTAGTACCCATGAGATCTAACTGGAAATTATTTCGTTAGGCGAGGGGTGGAAAGAAACGAAAGGACATCAAATATTCGACTAAGATTGGACGATGTTCTATAAAGATAAATGATCCAATGGTTTGGAATTAACATATTGGATTGTGAAGGGTTTCAATATTACCGGAGTTGAAATTAAGTTGAAATTGAATGGAATTCGATTTAATATTAATCGAGATGCTCTTTCATAAAGGAAGTCGTTTACTGTTTACGAAATTTAAAAGGCTTTTCCATTATTCCACTTATAGTATTAGTCAGACATGGAAATGTATATCGATTACGACTAATGTGATTTCCATGAGCTTCCATCATAAATGGAAGATTATTTTGGGTTTATCGCGAGCGATGTTTTAAACGACATTCTTTATTTAACCTGGTTAAAGACAGGTATAATTTCGTAAAGGTGAATAACCATTAAGTGATGATTTTTGAGATTAAAACTAAGTTGGAGTTTTAATGAATCTTTAATTAGATTGAAATGTGAATGGTGTAATTATTTACCGAATTCGAGAAGTGTTCAAGAATGGATTACCACTAGTTTTACTCCATGTGGTAGTTAAATCTTTAATTAGATTTGAAACATTAAATTGTAATTAACTTCACTGATAGCATGAAGGGTGTTAGATGCGGAGTACTACCAGTTTTGCTCCATGGGATGAATAGGTAGGGATTAGGATACTAAATTTAATGATTGCTTTGATAAGGCTCATTAATCCCGACTAGGCTGATAATTGATTTGGTTAAAGTTTGCGAAATGCTATTATAAAATCTTTTGCAATATTTTCATGGGAAAGATTTAAATAAAAAGTTTAAATGAAGTAAATCTTTGATAAGATTTGTGGGAGTAATTCCCAATGAAAAGGATATTTGAATAAAAGAATATTTTGGATTGGAATGAGATGTTTGATATGTTTGTATATCACTTGATTATAAAATTGTGTGAGTTATTCTGAAAGACCTGGTTCAACCCATTCTGAATTACTTATACGATTATTAAACATCGAAGATTTGAAGATGGTGGTTGAAGACTGGAGATATTCACATCGTTGGGCTGATTGCTGATGTCTCGTTTGGGATGTACACCCGAGACGAGGTAATAAGTGGTGGTCATCAAAACATACTTGGAGATCGACCAGATACGCGAGGACCTCTTTCCTGTATTATACATATAGGATCAGGAATAAGGTGCCTTCTATTTCATTCAGACCAAAAGAGGACTTGCAAATGGATTGTATGTATGACATTTTATTGTGTTCTATACTCGTTGATCTTTGCTAAATATATAGCTGTTTGGTGGCGAAGAATTTATTCTCTTAGCTTAACACCCTTCTCTGAGATGCTTGAGCTTACAGGTTATATATTAGTGGAAATCAATGGTATGGTATGGATTAAAAATGTGGCATGCTGAGATGCTTGAATCACAACTTTTGTTGGAAAGCAGGTCTTTGTGGAAGATGATCAAAGCACAGCTTATACAACAGCTTTGTGTATGGTGTTAATTCACGAGCCTCACACCGAATTTTAAGTCAAAAACAGGATGAGGGACCATAGGGAGGACATGCATTTCTTTCTAGCTAGAAGTAGTGCCATGGTATGGATCCCAGGTTATCTACTTATGTGGATGTTAGGAAACGAGGCACCTCAGATGGCCGCAAAAGGCCATGATGGTCGACATAATAACTAAGAGGTCCGATCGTACTCGGAAACGTATTGTTAAGGAAATTGTCCAATCTGCTATATACAACTGACCGACCCTACCGATCCAAGGGAACTGGCGTGCAACCGTGAACATCTTGCTAGAGATGGTCCGAAACTGGTGAGGAGAGATCCCTTGTCTTGGATCATGATGAAAATCCCAATTTCCAATACATTATTTTACGATTTTAGTTTTATACTATGGCGACTTAATAGGATGGGGTATTATGCCGTCTAAGATTGATACATTTATTTTCGAAGTTGTTTTTCACACTATGCACTAGCAATAATTTCAACAATATTAGTTTTAAAGCGTATTAAGCATGTTTGGCTATTAGAAGTTAAAACTCTATCCTCTGGCTTGCGTTTCATTGAGTGCGGGACCTGAGTCTTATAATAGTTTCATTTTTCAAAAAGCATTGCGTTGTTTTGTTTTAAACTGGTATTCATGCGGAGGAAACCTGTTCCGTGTTATACGACGGAGTCCCGAGATTTACCCAATGTTACATCAAAAATTGGTTCTAACATCCAAATTGTCTTGAATCGTAGAGAATTAAATTGGAAATGAAATAAAATACAGCAAATACACCAAATTTATAGTGGTTCGGCGTTAAAGAGCCTACATCCAGTTTATATGATTCTAATTATACGTTTCAAGGCAAGTACAATCACAATCATAATATCCTCTCAATTTGACTCTTACAATGATTATTCAATCAACAAATTTGAGATATTTCTGATTAGGAATATCGGGAAGTACGATAATGGTTGAATCATAACTCTCAATTGCTAGAAGATCCTGAAAAATGCCAAGTATTTAGCTATTTATAGGCATTTCCTACAGGTCGTTCTGTGAAGACACGTGGTACCCATCCCGAGAATCTCGGAGCCATTCGTGAGTGAGTGAAGTGGTTAATATGGCCGTTAGAGACATATGTCACCAGATCCTGGGTTTTTGGTTCGTGAATTGATATGCATTGACCAAGTCCTGACCATTCTTTCCTGAAGACATGAGCAGTTCATGACCCTTATATGAGAGCCGAGCGGGTCGTGAGGCTGGACCACGAGCGGGTCATAGGGTTCGACCACGAGCGGGTCATGGTGATGTGTCGTGAGTGGGTCGTGAGACTGGATAACGAGCCGATGGTAAGGGGGAAATCACGAGCTGGCTGCAAGCCTAGATGGAAAGCCATTTTGGAGAGCCAGTGTACATGTCTTGAAACCGCACAAAAACACTAGCCTTTACCAATTTAAATATAAATGATTAAATCCTTGGTGGCTTGGTACAAAATCTTGCCAATATTTTGCCCCCTCGAAGTATGTTTCATCAAGGATGGAACGTGCTTCGAAATAGATTATCCGTATGTTCCATAAGTAATAAGTTCGAACAGTCGTATTTGTCCGTATTGTCACGTCGCTTTGCGAACTCGTGTCTTCTGATCTTTAAAACAGGTATAAATATAGAATCTTGTTTCAAAATTTTCTACCATCTACCTGTTGATCTCCGACTTCGAGTTACATTGCAGACAATCCATCAAGTAAATTATTGAACTTTCTATGTTGTCGATAGAGAATTATTTTCTTGGTCTTCATCAATGTATTTACACGGACCTTCAACAATCCTTTTTGATTCCTTAAGTTTTCATGTCATCACGACTTCACGTATGGGCTGAATCAGGGCACTTACGAATGGTTAGTGGACCTAGTACTCCAAGCAGGCTTGTGTGTGTCTAGGTCGAATTATGGTGGTCCACACGGTCGAGCCCATCGACTTATTAACATGGTATTGGACTAAATTGTGAAGCAAGTGCAACTCACACCTTCACTAAGTATACAAAACATTTTAGACCCACTTCCTTACTCACTCTTCACCGTTGTCGAACTGCCTTACCCAAATCAAAACCCTAGATCCGAAATTTCATTGGGTTTTCAATTCAAATAGGTAATTGCGAGTAAAATATCTCCCTTGTTTTCTTTACTGTTTTTAATCCGATTTGTGAACCAGCTATTCCTCAGGCTTCGCTTCGATTTTCATTATGTCAACTTCCTACAATCCTTCTAGCGCTGGCTTACCTCAAAGTGCACACTGTCGTGGGAGTAACGATGTTCACCCTCAAGCATCGATTCGAAGTTCGGTCGTGCTTTCGTGTACAAGTGGATCAGTTGGTGAGTAAAGGAATATGGACTCGTAAACGGAGTGAGTACTTGGATATGAATAAGAAGTTGATGATTTGGGGGAGAGATATAATACACTGGTGAGGAAGAAGAGGAGACTGGTGCTTTTAAGGTCTCCAAGGCTTCGTGGAGTTGGAGAGAAAGGAGTGAGGGTTTGGGTCGTGATGGTGGTAGAATAAGGCAACGTGTTGGGTCGTGGAGAAGGGGGTATAAGGCAACGGTTCGGGTCGCCCCCTTAACCCGATCCACGGGCATGGTGAGACAAGAACCCACGAGCCAGTTAAGCACGAACCGATGCATTCACGTACTTTGATCTTGAAAATACCAATCGGGACGCTACGCGAGTCAGACTAGGTTTTGAGAGGGCGAGGGCGAGCCGATGCTTATCCATGAACCGTGTCTGTACCATAGGCCGGATTAGATTTTAAGATATGGGCATTGTTAATACTGTACGCTGGCTGACCACCCTCACAAGCCAACCCCTGTGCACAACCCGATCTCAATGCATGTGTGACGAACCCTGCTCATGAGTCGAGTTTATATGCATGAACTAAGTTGCATGCACGATTCGATCCCAGTATACTTTATGGAGATTTACAAGCCAGTGCTTCATTTACGATCCGATCCCATAGGTCAATTTAACATGTGCAAGTCAATTCTTGCTTGTGACTTAGTCCAACCCAATAGTGTGAATCAACCAGCTCTACCTACATGTAACTCAATTAATAGTCGTGATAACTTATACGAACCGATGGACAGTTAGGCTCGTGCCTCCAAGCCGATAATTCTAGACTAAGAACACAATTTAAATAACATATGTTGACCAGCTTGCACATTTACCTGCATATTTTATGTTTTTCTATTCAGTACGACACACACTGGCATGCACTAGCACTTGCCAACACCGGGTTCACAGGCAACTATACTCTAGTCTTTAATGTTTGTGCATCAACACAGTAGATATGGCTGATAGACGTTCGAAAAGCCTATTAGACAAGAGCATAGCTTCAAGGTCTATAAGTTATTACAATCCCGACGTGCTCCCATCAGACCCAGATTGGGATATCTTGGCATCAGAATATGAGACTGACCATAATGCAGAATCATCATCACCCCAGAGTACTTCGCTAGAGGAAAAAGAAGATGGGATTGGATATACCCACGCTCCCGATGAGTTTGAGGGCATCGTAATGTTAGATGATCCGAGTGATTCCATAGCTTCCACCCTTGATGAGATAAAGTTGAAGAAAATCTGGTTAAAGCACGAGATCCCGTAGGATGATGTTAAAACTCCGGAGAAAAAGAATAGACCCCATTCCGGTCTGGAGGGTTATATGGCCATTAGCAAGGTTATGTGTTTGATAGGTGTTATTCCTAAGTTTCCTCCAGTCGTCGTCTATCTGCTGAGATGACTACGTATTGCCCTCATGCAGCTTCATCCCAATGCTTATGCTACTCTATATACCTTGTATATCACATACGCAGAAATTCTAGACAGCGGGCTTTTCTATGAGGATTTGAACTTCTATTTCCACTTCAAACATCATTCCACAAGGACCCCGAATTTTGTTTTCTTCGAGTCGATCCCCGCCAATAAAGTATTAACCGATGGGCACAACTTAGGAGATGCCAAATCATAGTGGTTATATATAAAGCATCAAGCTGGGTGTGCGAGGAACTGGTTAAAGTCGAGTAAGTTTCAGATTTCTAAGTGTCCACTTCAACTGCATGAATCAATGTACTAATATTTCATTTCTTTTTACAGTCCCCAATCCCAAGAAGCAGGAGGGCGAAATATACAAAGATCACTTGTCCCGCCTTCTGAAGAGCAATTCCGATTTTCAAAAAATCAAGAAATGCATAACTGACGAAAACCTCCATAAACATCATCTTCTCAACACAAAGCGGGGGCTTGGTCAGGGCAGTAAACCTTACAAGTACGTGCCCCCAACTCAAGCTCTTGGGAGTCTAGCCGCATGCCACAGGTCGAGGGACAGGTGACCACATAAATTACAACAACAATTCAGCTTTCCAAAAGTCCTTCGCCGATGGGTGCTCAAAATGACGAGGAGATGAACGTGTATACTGGAGCTGAAGCACAAGATGACGAACCGAAGGGTGTTTCCATTCTCATAGTGCAACCATCCCCAGAGACGCCGCCACCGACTAAGCCCTCGACTCATGATTCATTAACAGAAGAACAAATATATGGGGATTTAGCCAAGCTTCCCTTCCCAGATGATATCTATACTTCTAAGGATATTAGAATAGGGTCATTCTTTCCTACTTCTAAGGAGGAGCCTACTCCTGTTAAAGAGAGATATATTGTATAGACAAGCCGGTCTTCGATCCCTGGTCTGTTGGGAGGATCACACATAACACTCACACCACATGCACTGCACGTCACGATGCTGACCCATGATTCTTATGCCCGTTTGTTATTTTTGCAGGAAAAATGACTCGTCACCGCTATTCTCATTATGATCTTAGCGAGTACATGCCCAGATTCAATCCCGTTACTGAGCATGACTACGGTGACAGTCGCGGGAGAGATAGTAGGAAACAGTACGACTTTCACTAATCCCAATCTTCGCGCTCTCGTTCTCCTTCAAGGCAAGATCTCGAGAACCACTACAGTCGTCAAACGAAACATGGTGGAGCTAAAGAGCCACCCAAAGCTCTGATTCCCTCGAAGGGTGTGCCTCCCTAGGATAAATCCTCCAAGAAGCATTATGAGTCCAAGGACAAGCATAAAGATCCAAGCAAAGATTTGGAAAAGAGGAAGAAAGCTCTTGTCTCTTCCGGACAACGCAACATCGACATCACTACTACACAGCCGGTGGTCCTTACTATTGAACATCAGGCAAAACTGGTGCGTCTACGGGAGTAGTTCCCCGAAATCTATTTCGAAATGATGCACTTCGTTTCAGATCTTGAACTAGTTCCTAATGATTGGGATACAGAAGTCATGGACCGAGTAGGCCGCGTGACTACACAATACAAAGCATTGAAGAAGCATGCCTAGAAGCTCTCGAGTCTGCCTCACGCTGAGGAGAGAGCAGTTCTTGCTGAAAGGCATACTAACAATGCCCTCGAGTCTGCCTCCAATGCTACCAGTAAACTCGCCACGGTTGAAAAGGAGATAGAAAATTTTGATGAATTGTTGATAGAATTCTTTGCTCAGGTCATTCGAACTCGAGACATTTCTTGGATTAAGAATTATCCCACCACTTTAGTCGATGTTTGGGACCAAATCCTTGAGGGTGAAAAGCAACGCTTACAGGTTGATGCTATTAATGAGAACCAGCTGATGAAAGTTTATCATAAGTGTGAGGAGCCCGATCATCTAGCAGAGGCGAGACGTTTAATTAAAGATTCTATGGAGGAGGAGAGGCGTAAGCTCAAAGGTAAGAATCTTGTTGAGGAAGGTTCTAGCTCTGCTTTCGAACCCAAAGCCGTTGAGGTCGAGGACTATAATCTTGATGATCCGCTAATCCTGAGGTTCCTATTTCTCTCCCATTGAGGGTTCTACCACAGCTCCAAGTGAGCAATCAATGGAAGGTATCTCTACATTCTCTCCACAATTTGTCAAAGCTATTATAACTTGTTGTCGCATTGTGGAGCAAACAGCTAAAAGGACGATGTTCTCACCTAAATTAATAACCATTGCTTCCCGTGATTTAGGTGTCAAGCCCGCTAAAGGATTCGGAGAGAAACAAGTAGAAGTTGAGGTGGTCGAGAAGGCCATCATTTTGTCAAGCACAGACATCCCTAAAGATGCTGAGATAATTGAAGCTCTGAAGGACAAAGATGGTGACAACGGAGATGGAGACGAGGATGTTGCCATCACTGGAGAGACTAAGGAGGATGATAGTATGACCTTAGTAGAAATAAAGGCTAAGAATGATGAGATTTTTAAGGCTAAGGCCGAAGAAGAGCCTTTAAATATACCGCCGATTCCTAAAGGCCGCTTCTGGTTCTGGACTGATCATAAAACTATCTAGGTCAATTACTACACAGCTTGCATCCCAATCTTCTGGCACTCCCCAGGACCCTCCTACGGAGAAGAAGAAAAGGAAAAAGTATGAAATCTCTGATGCTTGCAAGGAGGAGTTAGAGAAACAAAAGAAGGAGAAGAAGCTAAAGTCATCCTTGAAGCTCAAATAGAGCTTGTTTGCTCATGTTTTGTTTTTAGATCTTCCACTGACCCTTTATATTTGTTGCGAGTGCGGCCCTCGCATTTTGTCCCGCCTCGTTTTGTAAGCATGCATTTAGTAAATGAAATTCTGTTTCTTCTGCATTGTTTTGTACCTGCGAATTTCTCATACTTAGTCATGTACATAAATACTCAATTCATAACTAATTATAAACAAAACTACATCATAAGTCGTTACTGTAGACAAAAATTAAAATTTACACAGTATATCATGTTGTATGTTGTTTTCATTATGATGTGTATATATATGCCCCAAATCAATCTTTAACATGATGCCTGGCCAGGGATTGTATAAGATTTATTTGGATTGACTATGCGTTACCCTCCATATCTGGAAATGAAGGGTTTGGGCTCAGCTTTCACTCATGCCCCCGGTTCTGCATCGGGGTAACAGCCTTTTTTGTGGCACTTAATCAGAATGCCTTTATACTCTCCTATCGTCCCAAGGTGGAGTTCGACGTCAGCTTTTAGTCTGCCCCCCAATCCTTCAGCGGGGTAGGAGTTCATTTTTGGCGCTCAGTCTCTGGCGCCTTTATACTTTCCCATCGAATACTAAGGGTAGAGTGAGATTGAGGCGATTTTTAATCGTGGTGCACCTTCTCATCTCATGGACAATTCATTTTCTTGTCCTTTATATTCTCTCTTGAATCACGAGAGTTGGAGTACCTGTGGTCATGCCATTTACTTTGTTGCACCCTCAATACTCTGTATGCTATTGATCTCCTGATTTTATAGAAGACTCTTTGAATTACATGTTAGAGGATCAGCATAGGGCTTGCGTTGAACATCACAATCATAATAGCTCATATGAATAAAAACAAAGGAATAAGAAATAAACGGTGTGGCAAAATTAAATGACACATGATACTTTATAGTGGTTCGGTCGAATCATGACCTATGTCCGCTTTATAATCTTTTGCTTATGCAACCAGATTGTTCTAGGCATGTCGTTCCTTTTTACATGCCCCTAAAAACAAAAGAGTAAAATTGATAATTCATGTCAACCAATGCCGCAAATGCTGGGCGTTCAACACTCTGGGGATTCCACTACCGTCCACGGTCGCTAGCTTGAAGTATCCATTATCATGCTTCCGCCGGATGGTATACGGTCCTTCCCATTTTGGGCCTAAAACGATAGGTTTAGGAAAGACATGTTTGAGAACCAAGTCGCCAGGTTCAAAAGTTTAGGCCCGAACTTTCTTGTTATAATATCATGCAATCTGTTGCTTGTG
Organism: Allium sativum; assembly: GCA_030737875.1. Lineage (NCBI taxonomy): Eukaryota > Viridiplantae > Streptophyta > Magnoliopsida > Asparagales > Amaryllidaceae > Allium > Allium sativum. The sequence continues at coordinate 968,840,086 of CM060915.1, read as the reverse complement.
CCTCAAGGCATGCAGATCCGCTTCATCTCTCTTTTCTTTAATCATGTCCAAAGACTCGAGGAGTAGCTCATTACTAGTCATCAGATCGTAATAAGTAGTTCTTTGGGACGGTACTTCCAATTCCATCGGAATGACCACCTCCGATCCGAAAGAGAGGGAAAAGAGAGTGTGACCCGTGGCTGATTTGCAGGTTGTACAGTAAGCCCATAATGCCAGTGGTAACTTATCGACCCACATGGCTCTGGCTTGCTTCAGTGCTTCTTTAGAATGGACTTAATTACCTTGTTTGTCGCTTCTACTTGTCCATTCGATTGCGGATGAGCTAAGGCAGTGCATCTTTTCTCGATATGATACCTTTGGCAGAAGTCTCGAAATTCTGTGCTATCAAATTGGGTCCCGTTGTCAGTTACAATTACTTTTGGGATCCCGAATCGATATATTATATTTCTGAGAATAAAATTTATCACTTGCTTGTTCGAGACCGTGGTCAACTATTCTGCTTCGACCCATTTCGTAAAGTAGTCCATGGCCACGACTGTGAATTTTGCTCTGCCTTTTGCGATTGGTAGGCTTCCAATAATATCAATTCCCTAGAAAGCGAATGACCACGGGCTCATCATTGTCTTTAATTGACTGGGAGGTTCCCTGGGGATATTAGCGAATTTATAGCACCTGTCACAACGTCGTGCACATTTAGCTACATCTTTAATCACAGTAGGCCAGAAATATCCATACCGTAATATTTTCATAGCTAGTTTTTGGCCTCCGGTGTAGTCGCCACATTCACCTTCGTGCACTTCCTTCAGTACCCGCTCGATATCGTCATGGGCTACACATCGGAGAAGGGGCATCGAGAATCCTTGATGATAAAGAACTTCGCCTTGCATAAGAAATCTAGAAGCCTTACGGATAACAGCACACCTTTTTATTTTCTTGGTTGGGAGCGTTCCGTTGATAAGGAAGTTCTTTAAAGGTGTCATCCATAACTCCCTTTTTGGTTCATCTTCATTATCGGATCAATTTCCATCTGATCAACCCTCGGAGTCTCCAGGGTTTCGATCGGGGCCATTTCCGTATTCTTAGGATTGTTAGAGCTAACCATCTTGGCTAATTTATCTTCCTTTTGATTCTCTATCCGAGGGATATGGGAGATATTGTAACGTTCAAAACTGCTCAACAACTTTCCTACCTCTCTCAAATATGATATAAATCTTGAACCATTGGCTTGAAACTCCTTATTAACTTGGTTTACGACTATCTTGGAGTTGTAGAAAATATCCAACCTCGCTATCCCAACTCATTTGCAAGCTTTAGCCTGGTAATCAGGGCTTCATACTCGGAGTCGTTGTCCGTGGCATGGAACTCTAATCTTAGAGAATACTATCTTGGAGTCGTAGAAAATATCCAACCTCGCTATCCCAACTCATTTGCAAGCTTTAGCCGGGTAATCAGGGCTTCATACTCGGAGTCATTGTCCGTGGCATGGAACTCTAATCTTAGAGCATAGTATATTGATCGTTTTTCAGGAGTAATCAGGACAACCCCGGCGCTGGACTATCTATCATTCTTGGCAACATCGGTATATAGCTTCCATATGCTAGGTTCGAACTGTTGTTCTAAGGGACCAGCTTCTTCAATTGGTGTATCCTCCTCAGGAATGGTGAACTCAGCTATGATGTCGGCCAACACTTGCCCCCTTATCGATCTACGAGGCTGGAAGTTCAAATAAAATTGACTTAATTCTATATTCCATTTGAGTTGCCTTCCTGATGCCTCTGGTCTCTGCAAGACTTGTCGGAGTGGATGATCCATGTATATGGTGATACGATGAGCTTGGAAATAGTGACGAAGTTTTCTGGATGTGACCAGCAGGCTATACAGAAATTTTTCTATCCTTGGGTAGTTTTGCTTCGCTGCCGCTGGTTTCTTACTCACATAATACACCGACTTCTGGACATTATCTTCTTCCCTTACCAAGGCAGAGCTTATCGCATGAGATGATACAGCCAAGTATATGAATAAATCTTCATAATCAACTGGCTTGGAAAATATCGAGGGTCTTTCCAAATGAGCGAGAAGGTTCTAAAAGGCCTCAACACAATCAGGAATCCATTGGAAGTTTCGCTTACCTCACTTTATCAGATCGAAGAACGGAATGCACTTGTCTATAGTTTTAGAAATAAAACTACTTAACGCGGCCACTTTTCCAACGTGGCTCTGCACATCCTAGATTTGCCTTGGTTTTTGGATATTTCTAATTTCTGCGATCTGATCAGGATTAATTTCAACTCCTCATGAGCTAACTATGAAACCAAGGAATTTTCTGGATATGGCTCCAAACGAACATTTCACAGGGTTGAGTTTCATCCCATAAGGTCTGAGGATACCGAACATGTCAGTCAAGTCATATGTATAGTCAGATGATTGTCTGGATTTCTCAAGCATATCATTGACATATACTTCCATCATTTTCCCAATTTGATCGTAGAACATCCTGTTCACTTGGCGTTGGTGTGTTGCTCCGGCGTTCTTTAGGCCGAAGGGCATCACCATATAGCAGTACAATCCCAAATCTATGATAAAGCTGGTACGCTTCTGATCTGGAATATGCATGGGAATTTGATTATATCTTGAGTATGCGTCCACAAAGGAGAGAAGTTTGTGACCCGCCATTGAATCCACCAGCTAGTCAATTCTAGGGAGTAGAAAGTTATCTTTTGGACGGCCTTTATTCAGATCTGAGAAATCATTGCATGTACGCTTTTTTCCATTGGCCTTCTTGACCAGAACGGGATTGGAAATCCATTCTGGATAAGTTGAATCTCTAATGAATCTGTTACTTCTTAACTTTTCAACCACCTCTTTCAAGGCAGGTGACCTCTCTGGGCCATGCTTTCGCCTTTTCTAGCTTAAGGGGCAGATGCTTAGGGTTGATGCTCCATGAGTGGCTCATAATTCAGGGGATATCCCACACATGTCAGCGTGGGTCCAAGCGAAAACGTCTAGGTTTTCCTTTAAAATGTCAGTCAGTTCCTTTTCTCGGAGAGGGTCCAAATAGGTTCCAATCTTTGAGACCCTTGGTGGGTCACTGCCATCGATTGGAATAGCCATAGTTGTTTCGTTAGGTATCACCATCCTGCCCCCAGTCTCTTCATCCTCTCTGGGATCTATGTCCTTTGGTAGGTCTCCGGGTGATCCCTTCGACAATGTCTCATTTAATTGTTATGTCGAACCTTCCTTTGCGGGTGAGGGAGTACCCTTGGTCTCTTCGTTCTTTCCATTACAGAGCATTTTAAATTCTGCCATATAGTAGGCTCGTCCAGTTACTTGATCACATCTAATCACTCCCACTCCCGTTTCAGTTGGGAACTTCAATAAAAAGCACCAAGGTGCAATACAGGCCCTGAACTCTGTGAGGGCTGGTCGACCTAAGAAGGCATTCTAGGGTGAATCAACATCCATTACTACGAATAGGAGAATTCTCAATCTCCGGCGGTCTCCCTCTCCCAGAGTCACTAACAATTCTACGAATTCCATTGGAGCTGTTGATGCTCCGTTGAAGCCGCGTATCCATCCCTCATAGGGCTTCAACTCCTTCACTTCAAGTTTCATCTAATCAAACGCCTTTTTAAATAGAATGTTAACAGAACTCCCATTATCCACAAGGACCTTGTGGACTAGGGCAGGACCAATGGTGGTAGTGATCACCAAGGGGTCTTCGGTAGGGGATTGTACTCCGATACTATCTCTATCACGGAATATGACATCATCTGACATCGTTTTCTTCATTGGGGCAGTATCTTCAGGATTGTTGTACTCTCCCACTTCAGGGCGCCTAGGTGCGTTGGCATATTGATCCATTGCCCGGTTGATATGTCCAGCTGGGTGGGGTCCTCACACTATAGTGTTGATAACGATACCTTTACCCTTTTGCTGCGCAGTAGCATTTTGAGGTGGATGCCCTTTATTTCGCTCTGGATTACCTTGCCCCCCCTCCCCGGGCTTCTCGGGGCTACTTTATATTCGTCCAACTTTCCTTCCCTAAGAAGCTTCTCTACCAAGTCTCTTAATTGTCGACATTCATTTTTCGAGTGCCCATAAATCTCGTGGAAAAGGAAGAACTATCCCGTTTCACGCTCATTATCCGTTAAGACTCTTGGTAGAGGCTTCTTATATTAAAGAACATTGTAAGTATCCAGGTAGATATTCTCTAACATGTCATTCAAAGGTGTGAGGTTCTCAAATGTTCTGAACCAAGGTCTCTTCTATGAGTCGTCCCATCGATTCCTTTTCTTGTTATCATTTCCAGTTTGGCGGTCATTGCCTTGGTTCTTATTTCCAACATTGACCTCTACCTTCCCATAACTGTCGCCGGACTACTTGATGGCCACATTACTCTGTATATCTTCCTCATCAACGGCCTTCCTTTTCTGATTAGCATATATCTCTTCCTGACATAGGCGGATATTGGATTTCTCATAGAATATCTACCTGGTCAGTGGCAATTTTCCAGTTAAGTATTTGCCAAACTCAATATCTTTATCTACTCCATCAATTAATGACATCAAGACGGACTGTTCATGAGGACTTCTGACCTCCGTGACAGCTAAATTAAAGCGATCTAAGTATGACCTCAGGGTTTCGTTAGGGTGTTGCTTGATGAGGGATAACTCAATAACGTTCTTGGACCTCTGAGCATGAAGTCGGAATTGATTTATGAACCTTTCGCTCTATTCTTTGAAGGTGGAGATTGATCGCGCCGACAGACGGGTAAAACAAAATAATGCCACATCTTCTAAGAAGATCCGGAATGCCTTGCATTTCACCGCATCGGGGGGAGCGGTGTCGTTCATATACCATGAATATCTCATTAAGTGTTGAACCGGATCTATCCTGCCAGCATAACGGTTTATAGTCGACATATTGAATAGTCTTGGGAATCAGAGTCTAATATGTCATTATGAAAGGCATATGACCGCGGTCTACACCCCAATCATCATTTCTTTGTTCTCGGCTATCTGCCATGAACTTCCTTATCATCGCCTCCACATCAGCATTAGTCAAGGTGGACTCAGGGTCCGCGCTTCTAGCTCTACAGGGGCCTCCAATATCTCTTCGGTGCATTTTCGTCCAGTCTGGGACCTGAGCAGAGCTTCCTTGCCCCTGTGGCCATGATCAGTCACATGGCGAAGGGGTTGTAATGGTTTATTTTGGATAGGGTTAACAGTGCTCTAACCCCTGGGTAGCATCTGAGATCCCTCCATTAGTAATAAAGTTGATTATTCAAATTACGATTGTCGGGTCCCGTATTAAGTGCCATTTCCTCTCGAGAAGGAGGTTATCCCAATCAAAGTTGTTCCATGTTTTCAGGCCTTCCTAATGGTCATCATTAGGGTATCGGAGGCTCATCTAATGAGGATGAGTAATCTAGAGTAAAGAGATGTGTTGGCAAAGGTGTCATCTGCCTTTGGAGTTCATCTATCTGCCTACTCATTACAGACACAATTCCCCCCATCAAGGAACTCTCACGTCTTTGAGCTTTCAAAGCATCATTTGCACTTTCCAACATGTCGAGAAGATGAGAAAAGTATCTCTCTGTTATTCGAGAAGAGGTAGGTAGTTGGTCATTAACATTCACAGTTGGGTTTAGAGGACTCGAGCCAGGTCGAGTGGACGCATCAGCATAGGTGTAGTGGGTCACAATTTCCTTTCCGGGCTGGGTCGTGGTCACTTGCTGAGACCGGTTCGTGGTCCCCTCTTGGTGACGGTTCATGACCCCTTCCTTAGGGTGGTTCGTGACCTCTTCCTGAGGGCGGTTCGTGACTCCTCTTGAGACCGAGTTGTGACCCCCTCCTGGGGTCGGGTCGCCCCATAAAAGCCATGAACCAAGGATACCACCTCGGCCTGCTCCTGGACATTCTCTTCGCTAGCTTCGTTTGCTCAAAAAGCTCGTGATTCTTTTGATTTATTTGCGGCCATAATGTCTTGACATTACTGAAATCTTCAAAAACAAAACAGTGGGAATGCATTCTATTTTCTTCGTACTTGAAAATCCAAATAGTAGAGTAATAATTTGATAGGATGAGAATTCGTTTCTCATTGAAAGCACCAAATTTTAGATCAAAAATTGGTTCTAATACCCAAATTTTCTTCAGTCATAGAGAATTAAACTGGAAATGAAATAAAATACATCAAACACACCAAATTTATAGTGGTTCCGCGTTAAAGAGCCCACGTCCACTTTATATGATTCTGATTATACGTTTCAAGGCAAGTACAATCACAATATCCTCTCAATTTCACTCTTACAATGATGATTCACTCAACAAATTTGAGATATTTCTGATTAGGAATGGGAGAAGTACGATAATGGTGGAATCAGAACTCTCAATTGCCAAATGATCCTAAAAATTCCAAGTATTGGGCTATTTATAGGCATTTCCTGCAGGCGGTTCGTGAAGACACGTGATACTCATCTCGAGAATCACGGAGCCATTCGTAAGTGGGTGGAGAAGTGGTCAATATGGCCGTTAGAGACATGTGTCACCAAATCCTGGGTTTTTGCTTCGTGACTTGATATGCATTGACCAAGTCCTGGCCATCCTTTCTTGAAGACATGAGCGGTTCATGACCCTTATATGAGAGCTGAGCGGCTCATGAGGTTGGACCACGAGCGAGTTGTAGGGTTGGACCACGAGCGGGTCGTGGTGATGTGGTGCAAGTGGGTCATGAGGCTAGATCACAAGCCAATGGTAATGGGGGGGAGATCACGAGACGTTCTGCAAGCCTATGTGGAATGCCATTTTGGGGAGGTAGTATACATGTCTTGAAACCGCTCAAAAACACTAGCCTTTCCAAATTTAAATATAAATGATAAAATCATTGGTGGGTTGGTACAAAAGCTAGCCAACACCTAACCTTTGAAGTAAATGTTTAATAACTATTTTGGTTCTTATACCAGTCCTATGACTGACCTGGAGTTTACTTTTTTTATCTGTACTCTGGTTGCCTATATTTTCCATACGGGCAGTCAATTGTTTTGGTTTTGTAGAAATTTATTCAACAGGATCATGGATTATGGATGGAGCTGCACTTTGTTTTATTTAAATGTCTACCATTGATTATATTTATGTATTTATATTTCTACTGTATTGTAATGTATTATTCTCTGATATTTTCCGTTGTGTATCATTATTTATATTCTGATATCTTGTACTTTGATGTAAATTGTTGTAATATCAATGGAAAGTTCTCTTGTTCTATGTTATGATGCGTCGTGTTCTCATGACAATCCGCGGATTTTTGTCTTTTTGGATCGGACTTATGCGGTTTACCATCGATTTGAAGGGAGGTGATTTTCGGGTTGTCACAGTTGGTATCAAAGCTTTGGTTTACAAAGCTATATAATATGACATGTTAAAACGAGATGAGAGGATTCATCATAGAAAGGATTGGTTACACCCTATAAGATGACTCACTAGAGATAGAGAGTAATGCCCTAGAATGAGTTTGAAGAGTATTATTTATAAAAATAAATTTAGTTTTGAAAATTATACCTTATTATAAGAATTTGAATATTTTATTTGATATTGAGTTTAGACTATTGAGTATAAGAAGATTTTGAATATACGTCCGATCTACATGTGTACGAAATCTCAAATATACTGGATAGATATAGAATCACACTCTAGTCGCCCGGGGATGATTCTGATCATGAGTATACCATCATCAATATTTATATTTGAGTTTTTAAAGTGGATGTCTAAATATTTCCAATCAACCGATATGAGAACCAAGAACTTAGCTAGATTTTATTGTTTGTGATTTGGGTTTGAAAATTTACTTTGAATGTATATAAAAGATATATGTTTTGACAACATATAAATTTGGAAATTTAATCAACCAATTGATTGTTGGTTATGATATGTGATTATTAGTTAAACTAATAAAAAAGTTGGAATAATTAAACCAATATGAAAATAGAAGGTAAAATTAAGCTAATCAAATACAATGTCAAACTGAACTGAAAAGTTAAAGAACTTGAGTTAGTGCGAAGGTTGAGTTGGTTAAGTAAACAACCTTCGGCTTCGTTCCTTTCCGGGGATGAAAAGTCTTAAGTGGGGGGAGATCGAAGCAACCCTGAATTTTGAAACCAATTTAAAAATTATTTTTAATATAACTTTGTGTGAATTTATGGTCAAATTTCAAAAATCGATAATTAAAAGCTAATTAGAGCAGTTTACAAAGGAACATTATTAGGATGACCTCGGATTTCGAAGAAACTTTTTTTATTGAATCTGCAACATCAAATAACTGTAGAATTTCAAATTTCATAATTTTTGGAGTTAGCATGAAGGCGTGCGAGAAAAAAACGTACGCTAAAATGGTGTACCGAAATTAAGCTGAAACGTGTTCGAAAAATAAAATGGAAGGACAAACTAACTCGGAATTTGATGAAACCTTTTCTGTTAGATCCGGAATTACGTATATTATGATAATAAAAAATTTCTTGACAAACGGAATTAATACGTGATCGTGTGATCAAAAGAAGTGGAGGCGAACTAGCACACTATTATAAACATTGAATTAGAAAACATGAAATGGAACAAGGGTTATCTAACGGGCCAAGGTGTTTTTCTTCGGACTCAGCAGATCGTGCCACCTCAACGATTCGCGTGAGGGGATGGAAAATTATTCAAAACTCCGTCCTCCTTTTCCTTTTCCTTTTCTTCCTCCTCTTTTCATTTTACAAATACCTTCCTCTCTTTCTTCCTCCTTTCCAATGGCCTCCACCCTTCCTTCCTCCTCCCACTAGTCGCCGCTGCCGCTGCGCCACAACCCCTCCACCTATGCCGACCATGCCAGGCCCTCACTCCTCCTCTGCTGCCCATGGGCCCCCCTCCTCGAAAATTCCAAAATACCCCGTTTTCCACCACTTCTTGCATTAAACCACCTCAAACTCCCTCATTTCACCCTCCTACACCACGCGCCAAGCCCGTACCCCACCACAGCTTTGCACCAGCTTGAGCAGTGAAACCATGGGGTCCACATCCCCCTTTCGTGCCCGTTTCACTCTCCATTTCACTCCTACCTTCCAGATCTACTTATATTTGTGTGTTTGAGTGTCGTGGTGAAATACTGAGTTGATTTGGAGAGGAAAGGCGACATTTTTAACTACTAGCTAGCTCGTAGGAGTTCAACATTGAAGTGTCATGATAGAGATGCTTGGGATGAGAATTCCTCACTCAAAATGTTTAGTTAGCTTAGTTTAGTCTAAGTTGTTAAGTGTCTAGTTGAAATGTACACAAACTTGAAAAAATCATAACTTCTTTGTATGTTACCGAAATTCAGCGAAACAAGTTGCGTTGGGACCATGTCGACGAGAGCTTCACAACAACTTGATTAGAAGATATATGGAGGTCATGGAAATTTTTGGAGGATGAAAACTTATGATTTACTTCATCGACGTTTATCGTTATTTAACGATAAACGACCAATGTGAGAACTCCCAATCAAACTGGTTTTTTCTTACGGTTATTATAATCATAACCGAATATATATTGATTGTATATGCTGATTATTATCTGGTTGATTATCACAAATTGTTATATGATATATGGTAGCTCATATCATAAGTTGCTTGCAAACCAAATGGTTGAAAGGATTACTTATCGTGTTATGATTTGGATCTAATTTTGAGTTGATTAACATAGATCATACAAGTTTATTGATATGTTAAACATGGTGTAGTGCAATAAAAATGTGATTTTTATCTGTTATTTGAGATGTTTGATTACACGACACCCGTATTTTAAACAATGTTGATTGACAATTGGTTGGACCTTAAATGATTGTTGGACATTTAGTTTATTAACGACTGTATATGAATGCGCTAAACTCCACATGGGTCTTGAGACGACATACACCTACACATCTCTCTTGTGTTTATATAAGCAACATGGGTCATGATATAATCCCTACATGGGTCTTGGGATGATATTTTTTTACAAATCTCCCTTGTGTATACATGAGTCAATTGATTGTGTAGTAAACCCCACGTGGCTCTTGAGATGACAGTAACCTGCACATCTCCCTTATGTGTATATAAGAAATATGGATTGTGACATAATCCTTACACTGGTTTTGGGATGATATCTTTACATATCTCCCCTATGTGTGTATAAGCCAATTGGTTATGTAGAAAACCCCGCATGGGTATTGGGCTAATATTTTTATACATTTCCCAATTATTTTTATTTGTATATTAATCTATTAATTGATGAAGTCCTAGAGAGACGGGTTGTGGTTTTTCCGATCACTTCGTACAAAGGAGGTTATGGCAAAAAAATTCGAAAATATAAGGCTTTAGCCAAATTGCGAGAAATTAGGAAGTTCTTAGGAACCTTTTGTGCGATTTGATGATTATTGGATGGACGGTAGTTAAAATGGATGTTAATGATGTGTGAAATCCATATAAATTAAATTATATAGTGATTGAATGAATCTCCTTACAATTCGGAATAAAATTAAATATTTTAATAATAAAATATCATGTGAAAAAACAAAGTTTGATTTCGAGGTCGAATTTTGGATGGACATGTAGATTGTAAAATATCAATGAATATTTCCGGTAGTTAATAAACTATATTTAGTTTAATTTAATTCGGTTTTTAAAATAATATGGATCAAAGTTTGGTTTGAATAGAACTTGTCACACCGCGATAGTTCGAAAATGTCAATTGTTACCTTCAAACTGACGTGCCAGGAGATTCGACCGTCAGATTTTCCTGAAATCAAAAGCTTAGGGTCTGTATTGAGTTGATCTTTCCAACGATAATAATAATGTTAAAATCCAATGGTTAGATTTTGAGAAATGTTCAAATCGAAATTTGATTAAAAACAGTGTTAGTGCCGTGAATGACCTGAAATTGATTTTCCATAAATTGGACAATTTGTATAAAACTAAAAATGGAGGAAAATTATGATAAATCATAACAAAATTATTTGAAAAGATTTAAGGATGAAATACTCCAAGTTTAGAAAAGATAAAGTATTTTTTTATCTGAATGAATTCGTTAACAACTGGAGTAAAGAACCAAAAGGAGTATGCGATGGTTCCTGAGAGTACAGTCTTGTAGCACACGTAAGATCTAACTTGAAATTATTTCATTAGGCAAGTGGTGGGAAGAACCGATAGGACATCAGATATTTGACTAAGATCAGATGATGTTTTGTAAAGATGAATGATCCGGTGGTTTTGAATTAACATATTGGATTATGAAGGGTTTTAATATAACAGAAGTTTTGCAAAGTATAAATTGGATAAATTTTAAATGGTTTTGATATAATCAGAGATTTCCAGTATATAAATTGGATGGGAGTTAAATGGAAGATTTCTTCAGATATTTCGATATTGGATCCCATGATTATATGGATATCGTTGAGGAATTTGGAAGATAAAGATATCTTTAATCCCAATTCGATATATAACACCCCATGTCCATTAATGTAACTCTCAAAGGGAATGCATTAACTTTCATGGAGTATTATTAGTGTATAGATGAGACGACCCGAAATCACGTTCAGACGGAAACAGGGGTTATCTTTGGAATATAACACAGAAACAGATAATAGCAGAACAAAATTAAATAAATACACCAGATAATGAACAATAGAATATACTGGATAAAAGTAATCATCAGAGTTACACAGTATACAGGATCTTACTTAGTACAAATACAGTTCAGCTATACATAAAAGTCTACAGCGGAAATAAACAAAATATGTACAATAGGAGCTGAACAGCATAAAAAGAGATAAATGATAGAATCCATCTTCAGCTCCAGCTATCCAGAAAGAACCAGCTAAACCTAAACACAAGGCTGCCCATGTAGAAAGAGGGGCACCCGAGTTTGAGAGTGAAACAAACTACGAGTCAGTCATGGGACTGGTATGAGAAATCTACTCAACACATATATAATATGGCTAATCACAGGACCACGCCACTTTCGTGGAACGGGTTTACTCCATTGGATTGCCAGTGCTTTAAAAACAAATCTTTCTTTTAAACATCGATATGATCTTTATAAAAATGAAGCCGTTATAAGACTCAGTTCCCATCACACAATGCAACGCAAACCGGAGGATAGAGTTTTTACCTTATAACGGCCAAATATGCTTGATACGAATAAAACAAAGGCATTTGCTATTATTGCTAGTGTTTATATGTTTTGAAAACAATTTCAAATCATAACTATCAATCATAGACGGCATTAATGCCCCATACCACTATGTCGCCATATATAGGTATACAATCAAAACCGCACAGTCACGTATTTGGAAATTTGATTTCCGTCCTGAACCAAGGCAAAAGATAGTCCTTACCGAATTCGAGACGCTCTAGCTCGTGTCTCAGGATCAGAACGCATCAACCCTTGGAGCGACAGGGCCGGTCCACCGATGTGGATTAAAAATGCCTGAACACTACGTTTCCCCGCCCTTTGGGGCGTGAATGAGCCAATGAATGACTCCATCGGACCCGGATCGTCCGATCTAACCGAGGCGCCTCGCAACAGCAACAACCACATAGGTGAAAAGTATATAAATGTCAGGGCTGGTAGGTCACTGACACCACCCTATCTAGAAAGAAACGCATGCCCTCCCTGAGGTCCTTCTCCCGTTTTAGGTTCATACCGGGGTGTGAGGCTCGCGAATTTACGTTATACACAAAGCTACGCCACACAGGCGGTGCTTTGATCATCACCACAAGACTTTGCTTTTCAACAGAAGCCCTGATCACTGCATCTTAGCATGCCACACAGGCAATTCATGCCATGCGACTAATGTCCATCGATATACAACCCCTGAGCTCGTGCGTCTCAGAGAAGGGCGTTAAGCAAAAGAATAAATTCTCCGCCGCCAAACAGATGTATATTTAACAGAGATCAATCAACACAGAATAAAATCCAATGTTAGACACACAGTCCATTTACAAGTCCGTTCTGGGTCTGAACGAATCCGGAGGCAATAAATACCTCGCAAACCCATCGATCACCACGTACGTCTGGACGATCACCACTCATTATCCATATTTCGGGATGCCTCCCAATCAGGACCTCGGTTACCATCCAAACGAGGTGAAGATCTCCGGTCTTCGACCGTCGTCTTCATCTTCGAATTTCAATCATCGGTCAATTATTTGAAATGAGAATTAACTCGGCCTTTTCAAATAATTCACGTATATTTAGAATTTCAAATCAATTTATTTCAATGGTTAAATTATTCGACAACACCAATATTGTTCTTTAATGTAAATTTCACACCAAACACATTCAACCATCAAATACAACATAAATCGAGCAAACTCAGTTTATTTCCACTCCATATTGTTTATGGTATTTTATAATGATTTATCGCTATTTTTATTTATTTTAAAATAGCCCATTTATTCAAAACGACGCTTCGGGCCATAACGCGGCCGTGGCGCTATTTTTCTTCAGATTTGATTTACACATATATGAAAATCTAACCGTTGGATCTTCACAAAATTTACATCATTAGAAAGGTCTTTTCAAAACGAATCCAACGGTTCCAGTTTCGGGAAAATCCGACGGTCGGATCTCCCGGTACAATCGTTTGAAGTTTCGATTTCAAAATACGAACTGCAGCGTCGTTATTCGATTAATTATATAATTATATTTATATATATATAAATATAATCGCTTCTGGCGCTGTTTTTCATCAGAATTGATTTAAACATTCCAGACAATCCAACCGTTGGATTTTTACAAGGTTGGTGCCGTTGGGAAGATATTTCCAAGGCGAACCCGACGGTTGAGGTTTCGGAAAAATCCAATGGTCGGATTCCCCGTACTAGTTGTTTGAAATCACGGTTTCAAAATACGAACTGCACGACTACGTTTCGTTTTTATTTTATTTATATTTATATATTTATATAAATATAGTTCATTCAACAATTTCAATATCGTTTTCATTTCAAATATTTCACTAACGCCTTAAAATTTTGGAAAATTTCGCCATAACCTCCCCTGCACCGGGAGCATCGGGAAATCGCAAATAGCTTTCCCGGTCCTTCTAATCTCGAAAAGAAAAAGAAAAAGCCAAGCAGCTAGCCAACAGGCTCATAAAATCATCACCCAAACAAAACAGTAAATGTGTACCTATTTGTCGGGCACAAATTTTTATTCCTCTTCTCTAGCCCCTTTGCTATAACCTGTTCAATGAATATGCATGTACATATATATACAGTTCTTATCATTTATCATTTTCTATTCGACTTCATATTTGATTTCTATTTGGTTTAAAAACACCATTCATTCTAATGTTACATACATAGGTGCAACTCACTTCATTAGCTAATTAATGAATATTTCAACTCATATATGTTTATTTTGAACAAGTGGCTATTTTTGACACTTCACATTTCAACGATTCATGCATACAATAAAAATGTGATTTTTATTGTAAAACAATTCATTTCAAAACACTATTTTTCTATATAGTTCATATAGGTGATAAAAATAGGATTTTTATCATAAAACAATTTATTTTAAAACGAGATTATTTTACACAGTTCATATAGTCGATAAAAGGTGATTTTTATCATCAAACAATTTATTTCAAAATATGAATACCATTCAACACATGAATTTCAATTCAACGAATGAATATCGATTCAACACATGAAGGTTTTCTATAGTTTCTATATATAGATAAAAATGTGATTTTTATATTTAAAACGCGAATACCATTCAACACATGAATTTCAATTCAACGAATGAATATCGATTCAACACATGAAGGTTTTCTATAGTTTCTATATATAGATAAAAATGTGATTTTTATATTTAAAACGCGAATACCATTCAACACATGAATTTCAATTCAACGAATGAATATCGATTCAACACATGAAGGTTTTCTATAGTTTCTATATATAGATAAAAATGTGATTTTTATATTTAAAACGCGAATACCATCCAACACATGAATTTCTAATCAACGAATGAATATCAATTCAACACATGAAGGTTTTCTATAGTTTCTATATATAGATAAAAATGTGATTTTTATATTTAAAACGCGAATACCATTCAATACATGAATTTCAATTCAACGAATGAATATCGATTCAACACATGAAGGTTTTCTGTAGTTTCTATATATAGATAAAAATGTGATTTTTATATTTAAAACGCGAATACCATTCAACACATGAATTTCAATTCAACGAATGAATATCGATTCAACACATGAAGGTTTTCTATAGTTTCTATATATAGATAAAAATGTGATTTTTATATTTAAAACGCGAATACCATCCAACACATGAATTTCTAATCAACGAATGAATATCAATTCAACACATGAAGGTTTTCTATAGTTTCTATATATAGATAAAAATGTGATTTTTATATTTAAAACGCGAATACCATTCAACACATAAATTTCAATTCAACGAATGAATATCGATTCAACACATGAAGGTTTTCTATTCAATGAATAAATATAGTTTAAGCAAATGAAAATAATTCAAACACACGAATATTATTCAAAATTTCGGCAGCATAACGGCAGGGTAGTTAAAACCGGGACCGTCCCTAGTACGGCTCCTCGCTCTACCTTAAAACCTCGCGGTTTTTGACAATGGGGATCATGCATCTAGTTCGCACGCAGGCGGCATGTATATATTTATTTCATTTCCACAAACTAATCCTATGTGGTTTCAACCAAATATTTCTCAACCACAAATGGGTATTTTTCAACCACAATCAACCAATATCAATCACAAACAATCCCAAACAATCATTCGCTATCAATCAATTTTCACAACAATTTCAACCAATAAATATCGTCCATGGTTTGTGGACGAGGGGCGTATATATATATATATATTTATATATATAGCAATTCACTTTTATTTCAACATATATATATATATATATATATAGTAAAAGAAATTGAAGAGTGAGAAATTCTCACCAATAGCTATCCAATACCACGACTCTTCCTTTAGAGAAATCTTCGCCAATCTCGCCTTTTGTCGCTTTCGTTGCCCGTATTCTCAACATATGTAAAAATCGAATTTTTACTATGTTATTCAATATATAAAAATCGAATTTCA
This sequence comes from Allium sativum, assembly GCA_030737875.1. Classification (NCBI taxonomy): domain Eukaryota; kingdom Viridiplantae; phylum Streptophyta; class Magnoliopsida; order Asparagales; family Amaryllidaceae; genus Allium; species Allium sativum. The sequence goes on along the minus strand of CM060915.1, from coordinate 968,823,942 downwards.
AAAATATAGATTCCGCCTTTTCAAAAATAAAGATTATATTTTTAATATTCCTATGATATAAAAATTATATTTTTATTACTTTAAAAATACAAAAATCATATCTTACTTCTTCTACTTAATAAAAATTCCGTCTTTTCTATTTTAAAAACATGATCTTTTCTATCCAAGTTCAAATCTTTTTCTATTTAAAGTTCAACTCTTTTTCTATTTAAAGTTCAAATCTTTTCCTATTTAAAGTTTAAATCTTTTCCTTTTTAAAATTCAAATCTTTTTCTTTTCAAAATTAAATCAGTTTTAAAACCTTTAAAAAAAACAGTATTTAAACCTTTAAAAAAAACAGTATTCTTTTCTAAGAAAATAAAATCAGTATTTCAGAATAAAAATAAAAATAAAAATAAAATAAAATACTCACTGTAATGCGAAGAAGGGGGGGTCGTCAGAGTCGGCGGCAGGAGGTCGTCAGGGCGGAGCTGGCTTCGATGGTCTCGGCTGGGGGCGGGGTGCGATGTCACTGGCGGTTCGACGAACGACGGGAGGGCTGGAAGAAGGAGGAGGCGGAGCGGAAGTGGGGGCGTGGCTGGCGATGTGCGGTGGCGGATCCGGCGGCTACTGGGGTGGCGAAGGCGAGGGGGCGACGGGGTTCAGGGGCGATCGACGATGGGGTTTTATTTTTTTTTCCTTTTTTTTTTCTCTGTTTAATGAAATCGGGGGGGGGGGGGGGCAGAAAGAAAGATAAAGGGAGGGAATTAATTTTTTTTATTATTATTTAATTATTTAATTTTGCAAAAAGTTGACTTTTACATATGACCTCTAAACGAGGCCCACCGCCTGCCGTCCATAGCGTTTAACCCCCATTCCGAACACAATGGGATATGTATCGCAAGCTGATTTGATCGTTACAATCAGTTTCCGTTGAATTTTCATTTAAATCACTATATTGAATTTTAAACGTACATTTCAAATTACCGGGGTCACATACTAACACTAAAAATTCCAGAAAAATATTTTCTAGCTTCGTATTGACGATACGGTCCTAACAAAACTAGTTTCGTCGAATTCTGAGACCGTTTGAAAAATGGCCAATTTCCAGTCGATTAAAATCAACTGAAACTGGTCAAACGCGTTTTCCTTTGCCACACTCACATATTGATTCGAAAAATTATGAAATTTGAAACCTAGCAATAACTTCACATCCCGGACCCAACAAAAGTGGTTTCGTCGAAATCCGAGGTCGTTTGCAAAATGTCCATTTTTAAGGGCCTGAATTCCATAGCGACTATTCAGAATTTTCAACTGGACATATCTTTTGATTCCCGCTATGAAATTTCGATTGGTCGGATTCGTTAGAAAGATATCATCAAATAGATCCTAATGTTTTTGGTTTCACTAAAATCCGGATTGTTTTGCACCCGGTACAGTCAGACAAAGTTTGAATTCAATTTTTGAAACTACAGCGCCATTTCAGGCCTTGTTTATAATTATAATTAATTATATTCGTTTTCAATTGTCGATTCAAACTCAGTTTTCATCGCCTTTATTTAAAATATTTATTTTAAATATTTAAAATCCATTATTTTAGCCAATTTAAAATTTTTAAATTGGTTCAGATTTTCTGGGTCGTTACAATCTCCCCCACTTAAAACTTTTCGTCCCCGAAAAGGAACAAAGTCGAAAGTGGTTTGATAAATCTACAATCACACAACACAACAACCAATCCAATTGTTTTTAACCTTCGAAAATATACTAATCAAATCCTATACCCTTTAAAAATCATTCAGACTATATAATTAAAAGTGCACATTTATGAAAAGAAGATAACAATAGAGTAGAGAATTGAATGGTAGTGCAAAGTAGGGTAAATGTACCTTGCACCGGAGTCAATCAGAGATATCTACTCGGCATCTGGGATAAGCTTTCTGAATGCTCTCCTCCGTTTCCCAAGTACAATCTCGCGGATCTCCACTGCATTGCACTTTGACTAAGTGAACCTTCTTGTTCCTCAGCTCTTTGGTTTCTTTGCCGATAATCTTTAGCGGCTCTCGCCTCACAGCTAATTCTGGAGTAATTTCAATATCCTGCTGAGCTGCTTCTTCCACGATCAAGTCTGGATCGTGAACGTGTTTTCGAAGTTGAGATATATGAAATACATCATGCACTCCAGGCAACCAGTCAGGCAGTTTGACCCTATAAGCGAGAGTTCCAATCCGTTCCAGAATAGGAAACGGACCTATGAATTTGGGCGCTAACTTTCCAGTTTTACCGAACCGGATAACTCCTCTCATCGGCGATACTTTCAAATATACATAGTCGCCAACTTCAAAGGATATATCTCTTCTTCTTCTATCGGCATAGCTCTTTTGTCGGCTATGAGCGGCAAGTAATCGCTTTTTAATAAAATCGACTTTGTCGGCAGCTTCTCGAATCATATCAGGACCCAACACAAGTCTGTTTCCAGGCTCGACCCAACAAGCAGGAGATCGGCACGGTCTACCGTACAATGCTTCGAATGGCGACATTGTCAGACTCGCCTGGTAGCTGTTGTTATAAGAGAATTCATCCAAATGCAGATGGTCTTCCCATGATCCACCGAAATCTAGAACACAAGCCCGCAATAGATCTTCTAAAATGCGATTCACCCTCTCAGTCTGACCGTCTGTCTGAGGATGATAAGCGGTGCTTAGGTTTAACTTCGTTCCCAGCTCGACTTGAAATGCTTCCCAGAATTTGCTAGTGAATATCGTATCTCTATCACTTACTATACTGAGCGGCACTCCATGCAGTCTAACTATTTCCCTGAAGTAAAACTGCGCCAGACTCTGAGCAGTTCTGTTTGATCTGACAGGTATGAAATGGGCGGTCTTCGTGAAGCGATCTACGATCACCCAAATACTGTCATTTCCTTTTCTGGTTCTGGGCAGACCATCGATGAAATCCATAGAAATATGTTCCTACTTCCAACCAGGAACTTCTAGTGGTTGTAACAGTCCAGCTAGTTTCTGTTGGTCGCTCTTGACTAGTTGGCAAGTAGGGCATCGGCTAACGTATATTGAAACGTCTCTTTTCATAGCCTTCCACCAGAATGTTCTTTTGAGATCGTTATACATTTTGGCCACACCAGGATGGATACTCAGCTTGGACTTGTGACACTCGTCTAACGCTTCCCTTTTTAGCTCAGGAACGTCAGGAACACAAATCCTTCCTTTTAACCTCAAGGTCTCGTCGTTATCTATTTGAAAACACGAGGGTTCACCTTTCTGAATCCTTTTGATCATATCTTTAATAAAGTTATCCTCCTTCTGAAGAATAGATATTTTGTCAATCAAGGATGTCGTGATAATAAAGCTGGCGACGGCCACGACATTGGCCTTCCCTGGAGTATATATAATTTCAAAGTCATATGCTGCAAGAAACTCCAGCCAACGCTGCTGCCTCAAATTTAAGTCCTTCTGAGTGAACAGATACTTTAACGACTGGTGATCTGTAAACAGTTCAAATCTCTCGCCCAGAAGATAGTGTCTCCAGATTTTCAAAGCGAACACAATAGCTAATAACTCAAGATCATGAGTTACGTAGTTCTTCTCATGCGGCTTCAGTTGACGGCTTGCATAAGCAATCACTTGGCCTCTTTGCATTAACACCGCGCCAAGGCCTTCTCTAGAAGCATCAGTCCATACCTTTAAATCTTGGTTGCCATCGATGATGGTTAACACTGGAGCTGTTCTTAGTCTTAACTTTAGCTCTTCAAAAGCCTCCTCACTTTCTGGAGTCCACTTGAATTTAGAGTGCTTCTTTGTAAGCTTCGTTAAGTGACCAGATATCTTCGAAAAGTCTTTAACGAACTTCCGATAATAGCTATCCAATCCGAGAAAACTGCGGACTTCAGTGGGGGTACTGGGCTGTTTCCAGTTCTGAATAACTGTGATTTTACTTGGATCCACAGCAATTCCTTCTTTCGATACGACGTGGCCCAGAAATTTCACTTCATCTTGCCAGATTATACATTTGGAAAACTTGGCTTTTAATGCATTCCTTCTGAGGATTTCTAGAACCTGTTCCAGATGCTTTTCATGTCCGTCCTTTGATTTAGAGAAGATTAGAATATCATCAATAAAAACCAAAACAAATTTATTAAATACTCCTCTGAATACCCTGTTCATTAGATCGACAAAGTAAGCACGAGCGTTACATAAGCCGAACGACATTACTAACCACTCGTAGAATAAGTCGGGGCCTCTGAACGCTGTCATTGGAACACACTCTTCGGCAATTCGAAGTTGATGGAAGCCTGTAGCTAGGTCCATCCGTGAGAATACTTGTGCTCCATTTAATCGATCTAACAAATCATCAATCCGCGGCAATGGATACTTGTTCTTCATTGTCTGCTTGTTCAGATCACGATAATCCACGCATAGTCGTAGAGTACCGTCAGATTTTGGGAGAAATACCACTACTGCACCCCAATCAGAGAAACTAGGCCTGATCAGACCCTTCCATACTAGCTGTCTTGTTTGATTGTCTAATTCCTCCTTCTCTTTCAAGGACATTCTTCGAATAGCGTGAACTACCGGCCTTGCATTGGGAATCAAAGCAATCTTAAAATCTATTTCCCTTTGCGGAGGTAAGCGAACAACTTCTTCGAACACATCCGCATAGTTTTTGACGACAGGAATATCTTTTACTAGATCGGGAATATTCTCTGTGATTTCAGGGACATTTTCTACCTGGTCTGGAGAAACATTTAGAGCTGCCCAGAAGTCTTTTCCATTAGCATTCTGACCTTCACACGGTATGGTTATATAACTCCCTGATTTAATCTTAGCTCTAACAACTCTCTCGGCGCATTTAACTTCAGCTTCATATTTGGTTAACCAATCCAATCCCAAAATAAGATCGAACTCATCAAAATTCATGACGACAGAGATAATAGGGAATTTATAGCAAGAAAAAGAGACGGGTACTGCACAAATCCAACTGAGATTGATGGAACCCCCGACCGGATTCTGGACAGTCATTGGTTCCTTGAGCTTCCTCAAGTTCAAATCAAGTTTCTTAGCAGCACTCTTTGAAATAAAGCTTCGCGACGCACCTGTGTCAAACAGTACTTTAACTGGAATGTTTTTGACAGTTAGCGTGCCTTCTAAAACATCCTCCCTTTCTTGACTAGCTGAGGGCTCAGAAGTTTCTGCTACTTCATTCACGTGAACTATTTCAGTCTTTTTCAACTGCCAGCAATCTTGCTTTACGTGACCAGCCTGATGGCAGAGATTGCATTTTCTATTCGCTTGAAGTCCTTCTTTGGATTTATGTCCACCTTTTAATCGCTTCCTTAAGGGCCCGCAGTTTATCGACAAATGCCCCTTCAGATGGCAATTAGAGCAAGTGGTAGTCGTTGCCGGTTCCTTTTCAGATTTAGCCCTTTTTCTATTGACACTGGGCTTCTTACTGGCTTCAGGAATATCAGTTTCAGACTCTGCTTTGTCACTACAACAAACTTCTTCTTCGTCGCGCAACATTCCTTTCTTATGGAGATCTTCATACTGATAAGCCATGTATATCATTTCTGAAAAAGGAAGCTTCACATTCCTCATTACACTATTCTGGTATCTCCTTTGCAGGCCATGGATAAATCTCAGATTTTTCCTCTTTGGATCTTGAATCAGATGAGGAGCAAAGTGAGCAAGTTCGTTGAATTTCTTATGATATTCTGGAATGGTCATATCACCTTGTATTAGATAAGAAAATTCATCACATAATCTCTCGGTTGCTTCGGGAGGAGTAAATCTTTCTAGGAAAATCACTTTAAATCTGTCCCAGGTGATATCACCTTCTGGATTATCTTTGATGATTGTTTCCCACCAGATTAAAGCTTCTTCTTTAAGTGCCCAAGATGCTACTAACTGTTTCTGGTCATCTCTCAGCTGGATATGCTCAAAGATTCTTTCGACAGAACTCATCCAAGCTTGAGTTTGAATAATAGATTCATTGCCCGAGAATTGTGCTCCACCCAGATTTCGATATCTCTTGAATAGAGCCTCTAGATCGGGTTCTGTATTCCTTCTGTTTCTGGCACTCATTTTTCTAGTACCTCTGCAATTAGCAGATCAAGTGTCAGGTCACAGAAAAGATAGTTTAAAATATAGAAACACATACTTCAATGTAAATGTGTCTATCGAGGTGTAATTTCATTCTGCTTTACTCATACTAGGATATTGCTGATCCTACCTGTATAGAGTTACCCGTCCTAGAACACTACTAGTTCTATTTCTGACGAGTTCGTTCAAATGTTATATTCCAGAACTAAGCTTAACCAAAGCTCTGATACCACGTTGAGACGACCCGAAATCCCGTTCAGACGGAAACAGGGGTTATCTTTGGAATATAACACAGAAACAGATAATAGCAGAACAAAATTAAATAAATACACCAGATAATGAACAATAGAATATACTGGATAAAAGTAATCATCAGAGTTACACAGTATACAGGATCTTACTTAGTACAAATACAGTTCAGCTATACATAAAAGTCTACAGCGGAAATAAACAAAATATGTACAATAGGAGCTGAACAGCATAAAAAGAGATAAATGATAGAATCCATCTTCAGCTCCAGCTATCCAAAAAGAACCAGCTAAACCTGAACACAAGGCTGCCCGTGTAGAAAGAGGGGCACCCGAGTTTGAGAGTGAAATAAACTACGAGTCAGTCATGGGACTGGTACGAGAAATCTACTCAACACATATATAATATGGCTAATCACAGGACCACGCCACTTTCGTGGAACGGGTTTACTCCATTGGATTGCCAGTGCTTTAAAAACAAATCTTTCTTTTAAACATCGATATGCTCTTTATAAAAATGAAGCCATTATAAGACTCAGTTCCCATCACACAATGCAACGCAAACCGGAGGATAGAGTTTTTACCTTATAACGGCCAAATATGCTTGATACGAATAAAACAAAGGCATTTGCTATTATTGCTAGTGTTTATATGTTTTGAAAACAATTTCAAATCATAACTATCAATCATAGACGGCATTAATGCCCCATACCACTATGTCGCCATATATAGGTATACAATCAAAACCGCACAGTCACGTATTTGGAAATTTGATTTCCGTCCTGAACCAAGCAAAAAGATAGCCCTTACCGAATTCGAGACGCTCTAGCCCGTGTCTCAGGATCAGAACGCATCGACCCTTGGAGCGACAGGGCCGGTCCACCGATGTGGATTAAAAATGCCTGAACACTACGTTTCCCCGCCCTTTGGGGCGTGAATGAGCCAATGAATGACTCCATCGGACCCGGATCGTCCGATCTAACCGAGGCGCCTCGCAACAGAAACAACCACATAGGTGAAAAGTATATAAATGTCAGGGCTGGTAGGTCACTGACACCACCCTAGCTAGAAAGAAACGCATGCCCTCCCTGAGGTCCTTCTCCCGTTTTAGGTTCATATCGGGGTGTGAGGCTCGCGAATTTACGTTATACACAAAGCTACGCCACACAGGCGGTGCTTTGATCATCACCACAAGACTTTGCTTTTCAACAGAAGCCCTGATCACTGCATCTTAGCATGCCACACAGGCAATTCATGCCATGCGACTAATGTCCATCGATATACAACCCCTGAGCTCGTGCGTCTCAGAGAAGGGCGTTAAGCAAAAGAATAAATTCTCCGCCGCCAAACAGATGTATATTTAACAGAGATCAATCAACACAGAATAAAATCCAATGTCAGACACACAGTCCATTTACAAGTCCGTTCTGGGTCTGAACGAGTCCGGAGGCACTAAATACCTCGCAAACCCATCGATCACCACGTACGTCTGGACGATCACCACTCATTATCCATATTTCGGGATGCCTCCCAATCAGGACCTCGGTTACCATCCAAACGAGGTGAAGATCTCCGGTCTTCGACCGTCGTCTTCATCTTCGAATTTCAATCGTCGGTCAATTATTTGAAATGAGAATTAACTCGGCCTTTTCAAATAATTCACGTATATTTTGAATTTCAAATCAATTTATTTCAATGGTTAAATTATTCGACAACACCAATATTGTTCTTTAATGTAAATTTCACACCAAACACATTCAACCATCAAATACCACATAAATCGAGCAAACTCAGTTTATTTCCACTCCATATTGTTTATGGAATTTTATAATGATTTATCGCTATGTTTATTTATTTTAAAATAGCCCATTTATTCAAAACGACGCTTCGGGCCATAACGCGGCCGTGGCGCTGTTTTTCTTCAGATTTGATTTACACATATATGAAAATCTAACCGTTGGATCTTCACAAAATTTACGTCATTAGAAAGGTCTTTTCAAAACGAATCCAACGGTTCCAGTTTCGGGAAAATCCGACGGTCGGATCTCCCGGTACAATCGTTTGAAGTTTCGATTTCAAAATACGAACTGCAGCGTCGTTATTCGATTAATTATATAATTATATTTATATATATATAAATATAATCGCTTCTGGTGCTGTTTTTCATCAGAATTGATTTAAACATTTCAGACAATCCAACCGTTGGATTTTTACAAGGTTGGTGCCGTTGGGAAGATATTTCCAAGGCGAACCCGACGGTTGAGGTTTCGGGAAAATCCAATGGTCGGATTCCCCGTACTAGTTGTTTGAAATCACGGTTTCAAAATACGAACTGCACGACTACGTTTCGTTTTAATTTTATTTATATTTATATATTTATATAAATATAGTTCATTCAACAATTTCAATATCGTTTTCATTTCAAATATTTCACTAACGCCTTAAAATTTTGGAAAATTTCGCCATAACCTCCCCTGCACCGGGAGCATCGGGAAATCGCAAATAGCTTTCCCGGTCCTTCTAATCTCGAAAAGAAAAAGAAAAAGCCAAGCGGCTAGCCAACATGCTCATAAAATCATCACCCAAACAAAACAGTAAATGTGTACCTATTTGTCGGGCACAAAATTTTATTCCTCTTCTCTAGCCCCTTTGCTATAACCTGTTCAATGAATATGCATGTACATATATATTCAGTTCTTATCATTTATCATTTTCTATTCGACTTCATATTTGATTTCTATTTGGTTTAAAAACACCATTCATTCTAATGTTACATACATAGGTGCAACTCACTTCATTAGCTAATTAATGAATATTACAACTCATATATGTTTATTTTGAACAAGTGGCTATTTTTGACACTTCACATTTCAACGATTCATGCATACAATAAAAATGTGATTTTTATTGTAAAACAATTCATTTCAAAACACTATTTTTCTATATAGTTCATATAGGTGATAAAAATAGGATTTTTATCATAAAACAATTTATTTTAAAACGAGATTATTTTACACAGTTCTTATAGTCGATAAAAGGTGATTTTTATCATCAAACAATTTATTTCAAAATATGAATACCATTCAACACATGAATTTCAATTCAACGAATGAATATCGATTCAACACATGAAGGTTTTCTATAGTTTCTATATATAGATAAAAATGTGATTTTTATATTTAAAACGCGAATACCATTCAACACATGAATTTCAATTCAACGAATGAATATCGATTCAACACATGAAGGTTTTCTATAGTTTCTATATATAGATAAAAATGTGATTTTTATATTTAAAACGCGAATACCATTCAACACATGAATTTCAATTCAACAAATGAATATCGATTCAACACATGAAGGTTTTCTATAGTTTCTATATATAGATAAAAATGTGATTTTTATATTTAAAACGCGAATACCATCCAACACATGAATTTCTAATCAACGAATGAATATCAATTCAACACATGAAGGTTTTCTATAGTTTCTATATATAGATAAAAATGTGATTTTTATATTTAAAACGCGAATACCATTCAACACATGAATTTCAATTCAACGAATGAATATCGATTCAACACATGAAGGTTTTCTATAGTTTCTATATATAGATAAAAATGTGATTTTTATATTTAAAACGCGAATACCATTCAACACATGAATTTCAATTCAACGAATGAATATCGATTCAACACATGAAGGTTTTCTATAGTTTCTATATATAGATAAAAATGTGATTTTTATATTTAAAACGCGAATACCATCCAACACATGAATTTCTAATCAACGAATGAATACCAATTCAACACATGAAGGTTTTCTATAGTTTCTATATATAGATAAAAATGTGATTTTTATATTTAAAACGCGAATACCATTCAACTCATGAATTTCAATTCAACGAATGAATATCGATTCAACACATGAAGGTTTTCTATTCAATGAATAAATATAGTTTAAGCAAATGAAAATAATTCAAACACACGAATATTATTCAAAATTTCGGCAGCATAACGGCAGGGTAGTTAAAACCGGGACCGTCCCTAGTACGGCTCCTCGCTCTACCTTAAAACCTCGCGGTTTTTGACAATGGGGATCATGCATCTAGTTCGCACGTAGGCGGCATGTATATATTTATTTCATTTCCACAAACTAATCCTATGTGGTTTCAACCAAATATTTCTCAACCACAAATGGGTATTTTTCAACCACAATCAACCAATATCAATCACAAACAATCCCAAACAATCATTCGCTATCAATCAATTTTCACAAAAATTTCAACCAATAAATATCGTCCACGGTTTGTGGACGAGGGGCGTATATATATATATATATATATATATATATATTTATATATATAGCAATTCACTTTTATTTCAACACATATATATATATAGTAAAAGAAATTGAAGAGTGAGAAATTCTCACCAATAGCTATCCAATACCACGACTCTTCCTTTAGAGAAATCTTCGCCAATCTCGCCTTTTGTCGCTTTCGTTGCCCGTATTCTCAACATATGTAAAAATCGAATTTTTACTATGTTATTCAATATATAAAAATCGAATTTCAAAAATATAGATTCCGCCTTTTCAAAAATAAAGATTATATTTTTAATATTCCTATGATATAAAAATTATATTTTTATTACTTTAAAAATACAAAAATCATATCTTACTTCTTCTACTTAATAAAAATTCCGTCTTTTCTATTTTAAAAACATGATCTTTTCTATCCAAGTTCAAATCTTTTTCTATTTAAAGTTCAACTCTTTTTCTATTTAAAGTTCAAATCTTTTCCTATTTAAAGTTTAAATCTTTTCCTTTTTAAAATTCAAAACTTTTTCTTTTCAAAATTAAATCAGTTTTAAAACCTTTAAAAAAACAGTATTTAAACCTTTAAAAAAAACAGTATTCTTTTCTAAGAAAATAAAATCAGTATTTCAGAATTAAAATTAAAATAAAAATAAAATAAAATACTCACTATAATGCGAAGAAGGGGGGGTCGTCAGAGTCGGCGGCAGGAGGTCGTCAGGGCGGAGCTGGCTTCGATGGTCTCGGCTGGGGGCGGGGTGCGATGTCACTGGCGGTTCGACGAACGAGGGGAGGGCTGGAAGAAGGAGGAGGCGGAGCGGAAGTGGGGGCGTGGATGGCGATGTGCGGTGGCGGATCCGGCGGCTACTGGGGTGGCGAAGGCGAGGGGGCGATGGGGTTCAGGGGCGATCGACGAGGGGGTTTTATTTTTTTTTCTTTTTTTTTCTCTGTTTAATGAAATCGGGGGGGGGGGGGGCAGAAAGAAAGATAAAGGGAGGGAATTAAATTTTTTTTATTATTTAATTATTTAATTTTGCAAAAAGTTGACTTTTACATACGACCTCTAAACGAGGCCCACCGCCTGCCGTCCATAGCGTTTAACCCCCATTCCGAACACAATGGGATATGTATCGCAAGCTGATTTGATCGTTACAATCAATTTCCGTTGAATTTTCATTTAAATCACTATATTGAATTTTAAACGTATATTTCAAATTACCGGGGTCACATACTAACACTAAAAATTCCAGAAAAATATTTTCTAGCTTTGTATTGACGATACGGTCCTAACAAAACTAGTTTCGTCGAATTCTGAGACCGTTTGAAAAATGGCCAATTTCCAGTCGATTAAAATCAACTGAAACTGGTCAAACGCGTTTTCCTTTGCCACGCTCACATATTGATTCGAAAAATTATGAAATTTGAAACCTAGCAATAACTTCACATCCCGGACCCAACAAAAGTGGTTTCGTCGAAATCCGAGGTCGTTTGCAAAATGTCCATTTTTAAGGGCCTGAATTCCATAGCGACTATTCAGAATTTTCAACTGGACATATCTTTTGATTCCCGCTATGAAATTTCGATTGGTCGGATTCGTTAGAAAGATATCATCAAATAGATCCTAATGTTTTTGGTTTCACTAAAATCCGGATTGTTTTGCACCCGGTACAGTCAGACAAAGTTTGAATTCAATTTTTGAAACTACAGCGCCATTTCAGGCCTTGTTTATAATTATAATTAATTATATTCGTTTTCAATTGTCGATTCAAACTCAGTTTTCATCGCCTTTATTTAAAATATTTATTTTAAATATTTAAAATCCATTATTTTAGCCAATTTAAAAATTTTAAATTGGTTCAGATTTTCTGGGTCGTTACAATAGAACAGAATATAACAAGACATATACATACTTGAAAATTTTAAAACAACTTTTATTGCAGTGGAGAAATAATTTGATTACAACAACTTCATAAACCAAGTACACTTAATATCCATCTTGAAAAATTGTTTTCAGAGTACATAAAGTAAAAAAGCACAACCTCAAAATAAGTAGCCATAAAAGAGATGAGCCGAACTTTACTTTCAGCAATCCAAGTACTTCCAAAAGAGAGAGAAAGAGATCCAAATCAAGCTCCACTAGTACTAGTCCCACCCTGAGAACCTGGGGGGAGGGAGGAAGAAAAGACGCGAAAACAAGGGGGTCAGACATAAAGTCTGGCGAGTACAATAACTTTAACAATATAATTATTAAAGTAATTAGGATAAGGCATAAACAAGTAAAATAAGGAACGACTGTGAAACAAGTGGGCAAGTCAAAACAAACAAGAGGAATATTCTGGCATTAATCTCATTCCTAATTGCTATAGGATAATTACTATACTGCCCCAATGCTAATTACACTGCACCATTACTAGTCCCATACTGGAAGTTGATCCCTCTTACTAATCATAATTATAATAATAGTAGTTTCGTGTACTCCTAGCTGCTATCGTAGGTGCCGCCAGCTCCTACCTGCACTAGTTGTACCCACTACCCTCCCCAGTCTAGTTACAACATTTATTCATAATATGGTAGTTTCTTTACTCCTAGCTGCTGTCATAGGTGCCTCCTACCCCTATCTCCGCTAGTCGTACCCACTATCTTCCCCATTCGATCAGCACCCTAACTCGAAGATACCCGTGCTGGTCCCACAGTGGGGTGCATCACTTCCCAAAGTGGCAACCCGATACCACTAAAGATGCACGTCTTATACCTACATGATGCAACAACGTCTTACCTACCAGCCTGGGCCCACGCACGCACATGACCCCGTTGGACTTGCGTTGCCACCGCTAACCCGTTTTGACATCTTACAATCAAACCCAGTAAGTGTGTCCCGTCCTCGATCTAGATCGAGCTCACTTAGATACTAAATGGGTTACTAGTTGAAAAGGGTCCCCACGCTTGACACAAGCTTTCCACCTATGCTTGGTCCCTACTAGGATTTCCCACTTAACCGCCTCTTATTCATGTCTTCTTACATGTTTCAACTTGGTTAAGTGTTTATAATTATTTCCCACATGTCACCCCATGTTACCCACCTATCAAATCAACATGTGTTATTGGTTAAGCTTGTCTTAACCTTATCTGCTTATCAGATCAATATATATATATATATATATATATATATTTGGTTAAGCTGATCATAACCCTATCCACTTATATTATTGGTTAAGTTGGTCTTTAACCTGTCCACTTATATTATTGGTTAAGTTGGTCCTAACCCTATCCGCTTATCAAATCAATATATATTATTGGTTAAGTTGGTCTTAACCTTATCATATCAATACATATTATTGGTTAAGTATGTCTTAACCCTATCAGATCAATACATATTATTGGTTAAGTTTGTCTTAACCCTATGCACTTATTGGTTAAGCTGGTCTTAAACCTATCCACTTATAATGTTTTACTTAATTTATGATTAAGTACATCTAAGTTCACTAATACATTGGTTATGAGAATAACTCCCTAAGTATCAACCCCGAAGACCGAAATCAACATTAGATTGGTACCCAGAGAATTATTCACTCAACCAAACTTCTGTTTGTCATTCATATTCGTCTTTCATCAGCATTAATTAATTATTAATGCACAGACCTCTCACATTAAGTCGATTGCTTGTGGCTGCTGGATATGCCGGGCGGTTCCGGGAAGACTTCTACCACAAGCCAGACTTAACCTCGTGTCTAAGCATCATTTAATTTATGGCTTTGACCTCTCACATTAGACTACCTTCTGTGGTTGCTGGATTTGTCGGGCAGGTCATGGCAGTCTTATACCACAAACGAGTCTAACCTCGTGTCTTAGGCCTTTATTGCTCATTTAATTTATGCCTTTGACCTCTCACATAGACTATCGTTTGTGGTTGTTGGATTTGCCGAGCAGGTCCAGGCAGTCTTACACCACAAACGAGTCTAACCTCGTGTCTTAGGCATTTATTATGCATTATTATTATTCAACCCCAATTTGAATTAATATCCCTATTTCAAATTGCCAATAACTTCCAATTTTAATCCATGTCCATAATTGTCACCTAAATTATGTCCATACTTTTCAGGTATATAAATTATACCAATTAATGTCTCAATTTAATTATATGCCTTTAAAGCCATTTTATGCTAATTCACAATTTTGCAAAATTAATATTTTCCCATTGTCCCTGCGCTATTCGTTCGTTTTATACGATATATGTTAGACTCGAAAATAGTCTAACTTATAAAAAGAAAAGCAACATCACAAACTGCATAACACATAAAATAGATCGTTATGTAAGTTTGCATAGCCAAGAACTTGCATATATGGATATTGTTTTCCTATAGCTTGCACATGAATTTCATACAAACTTACATTTAAACTAGAATATGATTCACATACAAAACTAGCATATGATTCACATACAAAACTAGCATAGGCAATGGGCATATAGAACATAAATTTGCATAATTATGTACTGCCAAGGATCTAAATATAGATCTAAACATAAAAATGTGAACTTGCATATGGATCTAAACATATAAATTAATGTCACATATTTTGCATATAAACTAGCATATGTATATACTTGATTCACATATGAACTTGTGTATAATCCAACTACAGACTTGCATAAGTTTCATATATAATTTAACATCCCAAACTTACATAAGATTTGCATATGCTTTAACATCCTAAACTTGCATAAGATTCACATATGTTTTAACATCCCAAACTTGCATAAGATTATAAACTAGCATATGATTTAGCACCCCCATCTTGCATTAGAATAATATACAACTAGCGTATGATTTAATATCCCAAAATTACATAAGATTCGTATATAATTTAACATCCCAAACTTACATAAGATTTATGTATGATTTAGATCTACAAACATAAGTTAATAAAACAATCCTATATTCACAAACAAAATCATGTAACATCACATGATTCAACAGACATGTTCTTATAATCTAAGTCATGACCCATCATAATTAATTATTTTGTGAAAAAAACTATACTCACAAACAAAAAAACAGTCTTGTTTTTCTGGAATTTGTATTCTGAAACTGAATTGGTCGCCTTTGATGTAGACTAATTGTTATTCTAATTTAGATTAGATTTTGATTTTGATTCTTGCTTCTATCTTGCTTTTGAGTTGAAAGAGAACGGTGGCTACTCTAGGTTCACCATTGATAGCATGATGGCTCTTGGTATGAATTAGTGTGATTTTAGGTTGAGGGTTAGGTTGCTTATATAGAATTTTAATTAATTAAGAGCCGTCAGATTGACCTAGAAGAAATTAAGACCATCCAGACAAGATAAAAAAACCACCTCAGCCCTAATGACTTAGTAGTGAGTCAAAACATCGTCACATTTCAGATCTGCCGGGGGGGAGGGGGGTAGGTCGACCACAGGTCGATCTGTATATAGGGAGGTCGACCCCCCAGTCGACCTTGCCTGGGGTAGGTCGACCCCCAGGTCGACCTGCCTTGGTATTTAATTTTCTGAATTGTTTTATATAAATTTCTGAAAGTTCAGAGGGCCATAACTTCTTCATACGGAGTCCAATTCACGCAAACTCGGACTCTATCTCAAGCAGAATTCTGAGGCGAACACAATGGCGTAACCTGTTTCACTTAATTCTCACATTTAAAATTAAGTATTCTTTAATTTGTTAATTTTAATATTTAAAATCATGGGGTGTTACACGATATCTCTTGGTTTCAGAATTTGGTATTGAATATAAAAAATTTGATTTTTTTCATTCAAAGCCTTGTATTTAATATCAAAATAGATTTTGGGATTGTTGTAAATGTTATCTTTAATAATACTATTCTTAAACCCGGTTGAGAAGGAAATAAATCTTTTAATTGAGATTTAATGAAGTTTTCCTGTTTAATTAATTAAATTGAAATTGAATGGAATTCAATTTAATGATAATCGAGATGCGCTTCCGTAATGGAAGGCCTTTAGTATTTACGAAATTTAAAAGGCTTTGTCGATATTCCACTTATAGTATTAGTCAAATACAGAAATTTTTAATGATTAAGACCAATCTGATTTTCGTGAAGGTTCCATATTAAAAGGAAGATGATTTTGGGTTTACCGTGAGCCATGTTTTAAAAGACATTTGTTCTTTAACCCGTTGAAATGTAGGATTAATTTCCTAAAGTTGAATGGTCATTAAGTAATTATTTTTGAGATTGAAACTAAGTTGAACTCGTAATCAATCTTTAATTAGATTGAAATGTGAAAGGGGTGATTAAATTTATCGAATTCTAGAAGTGTTCGGGAATGGAATACCACTGGTTTTACTCCATGAGGTAGTTAAATCTTTAATTAGATTTGGAATGTTAGATGGTAGTTAACTTTACCGATAACATGAAGAGTGTTAGATATGGAGTACTTCCAGTTTCTCTCCATGGGATGAATAGGTTGTGGTTGGGATAATAAAATGGATTACTTCGATAAGGCTCATTAAACTTGACCAGGCCGATAAACCTTGATTTGGTTAAAGTTTGCGAAATGATATTATAAAATATTTTGCAATAATTTCATAGGGAAGATTTAAATAAGAAGTTTAAATGAAGTAAATCTTTGATAATATTGGTGGGAATAATTCACAATGAAAAGAATATTTGAATAAAAGAATATTCTGGATTGGAATGAGATGTAAGATATGTTTATATATCACTTGATTATTAAGTTGCGTGAGTTTTTCGGAAATACCAATTTCAACCCATTCTGAATAAATGATATGACGATTAAAAGTCGAAGATATGAAGACGGTAGTTAAATACCGAAGATACTCATCATTGGGATGTTTGTTGATGTCTCGTTTGGGATGTACACCTAAGGCGAGGTAGTTAGTGGTGGCCGTCCAAACGTACTTGGAGATTGACCAGATATGTGATGGCCACTTTCCTGTATTAGACATATGAGATCAAGAATAAGGTGCCTTCGGTTTCGTTCAGATCCAGAATGGACTTGTAAATGGATTGTATGTCTGACATTATATTGTGTGTTGTACCCGTTTATCTCTTCTAAATATATACATGTTTGGTGGAAGAGAATTTATTCTCCTAGCTTAACACCCTTCTCTGAGATGCTTGATCTTAGAGGCTATATATTGGTGGAAATCAATGGTATGGTATGGATTGAAAATGTGGCATGCTGAGATGCATGGATCACAACGTTTGTTGAAAAGAAGGGCTTTCTAGAAGATGATCAATGCATAGATTTTACAACAACTTTGTGTATGGTGTTAATTCATGAGCTTTACACCCAATTATAAGTCAAAAATGGGAGGAGAGACCATAGGGAGGACATGCGTTTCTTTCTAGATAGAGTAGGGCTATGGTATGGAGTCTAGGCATATTTACTTATGTGGATGTTTGGAAGCGAGGCGCCTCAGATATGGCCACAAAAGGCCAAGATGGTCGACGTGCTGACTAAGAGGTCCTATAGGACCAGGAAACGTATTATTAAGGAAATTGTCCAATCAGCAATATACAACTGACGCGACCCTACGGATCCAAGGGAACTTACGTGCAGCCCTGGACATCCTGTTAGAGATGGTCCGAAACCAGTAAGGAAATATCCCTTGCCTTGGCTCATGATCGAAATCAAAATTCCAATACGTGATTTTACGATTTTAGTTGTATACTATGGCGACATAATAGGATGGGGGTATCATGCCATCTAAGATTGAGACTTTATTTTCGAAGTTGTTTTCCACACTATGCACTAGCAATAATATCAACAATATTAGTTTTTAAGTGTATCAAGCATGTTTGGTTATTATAAGGTAAAACTCTATCCTCCGGCTTGCGTTGCATTGGGTGATGGGACCTGAGTCTTATAATAGCTTCATTTTAAAAAGCATTGCTTTGTTTTGTTTTAAACTGGTATTCATACGAAGGAAACCTGTTCCGTGTTATACGACGTTGTCCCGTGATCTACCCAACCTTTATAGTAAATTTTTAACAACTGTTTTGATTCTCATACTAGTCCCATGACTGACCTGATCTTTACTACTTTTAATTAAACTCTGCATGCCCATATTTTCCTTATGAGCAGTCAATAGTTTTGGTAGTGTAGATATCTATTCAATAAGACCCTGGATTATGGACGGAGCTGCACTCTGGTTTATTTAGTAATCTTCCGTTGATTATATTTAGTGAAAATTAGGCTCAGGTCCCTAATAAGTTTCAAAATTAGGCCCACATATGGTTCAACTTCTAATATAAATTAGGTCCTTATTTTTTGAAAAATCATAAAAAAATCAGCAAAAAATAAGAAAAAAATCATGTAAATTTGTATTTAAATTAAACACGTAAATATACTAAATTTCAGACAAAAAACAACAAAAAAAGCACCAAAAACCAAAAATATGAAAAAACAGCGAAACATTAGTATTATGCATCAGAAGATGGACGTATTTGTACATAGTTGCATACATCCATGCATGTATCTCAGTAATGCATCAAACTGCAGTATAAATGCATACTTGTATGTAGTTGAACTGCAGTATACGCATCCTTTTATCCATATATTCAATTCAGGCCTGTTTTTTCAAGCATTCACGGTTTTCAGACATTGTTGCACACATTTATGCTCTTATACAGAATAAATGCATATATTCATGCACATATTCAGAAGCCTTCCCCCTTTTAACTTTGTTGCATACAAGTATGCATATATACGAAACAGTTGCATATATCTATGCAATTATTAATAAAACATGCATCTCAGTTCAACTTTATATGCATACATGTATGCAACTATTGGTAATAGTTGCATACATGTATGCATATATTCATCTTGATTTTCAATAGAAAACACTGGGTGAATATATGCATACATGTATGCATATATTCAGTATAGTTGCATAGATGTTTTCAACTTTTTTTTTCTCCGGATTGTTTCCGGGAATATTTCCGATTTTTTGAATTTTTTTTAGTGGTCAGCGCATTTTTTGTATGGAAAACACGTAACTCCCAAAATAGAGACCCGCTTCAAATTATAAAGTTGGGGTGGATGCCAATTATATTTTCAAACTTTCCAGGGATGTATGCCAAATGAACCCTTATATTTATGTATTTAAATTTCAGTTGTATTGTAATTTATTATTCTCTGATATTTTCTGCTGTGTATTGTTATTTGGACTCCGGTATCTTGTACTCTGATGTAAATTATTGTAATAGCGATGAAAATTTCTTATGTTTTGTGTTATAATGCTTAGTGTT
Source organism: Allium sativum (assembly GCA_030737875.1). Lineage (NCBI taxonomy): Eukaryota > Viridiplantae > Streptophyta > Magnoliopsida > Asparagales > Amaryllidaceae > Allium > Allium sativum. The sequence goes on along the minus strand of CM060915.1, from coordinate 968,804,016 downwards.
CTCATGATAATCCGCAGATTTCTATCTTTTTGGATCAAACCTGTGCGGTTTACAATCGATTTGAAGGGCGGCGAATTATGTGTCGTCATAGTGGCCTATCAAGAAAATGTATAGTAAGAGTCCGTTTCGGCGGCGATGACTAATTAGGGAAGCTCGTATTCGTGGTCCGTTTCAGCAGCAGTAGAAGCCTGATTAGAGAAAATAAGAGGCCAATTAAAATTATTAATTTATAATGACCTAGTCGTTTATTGACAATTCTATGGGAGTCTTGGGTAGCTAGCTGGTAAATAATAATTCTTTGGTGGCCTTGGCACTAGTAAATTAAATTGGGGACTAATTCTAAAGGCGACTTAAGTCAGATTGCATTTTTGGTTTTGGACCTATCAGTCAATATTCACTTTTATCACACTACATGAAGGTCTCACGACGAGGCGAAGGCACTCTTATACTGTATTGGGAAGTAAGGGGTCCAAAAGAAGTGAGTACAGGCGCGTTACGGTGGAGCGGTGAGCCTGCATCGTGCCGATTAGGGAAAATAAGAGGCTGTGATGCTTGTGATTTATGCTATGTCCTCATAGTTGATGGATCGAGTCTGGTAAACCAAGACTATAGTCAGCATAGGTTATCGCAATTGCGGTTTAGAAGCCGATCGATGGATAGAATTAGGCTACATCCTAATTATGAGTTGCAGCAGATGGTGCGGAAATCAAATGATTTGACAATCGACTATATCCTTTCTTATCTTCTTGTTCTTGTTTACTGTATTTTGCTTCAAACTATTATTCGGTCTAGATTTCCTCTTTTTTCACTCATGCTAGTAATTATAGAACTCATTAAGCTTTACGACTGGCTGATTTTCTTTCTCTCTTCTTCCTTCCTTCCCCCTCTCTCCCTAGCTTCTCAGGGTGGAGGATCTAGTAGTTGATAGAGTTTTGGCCCAGCTTAGCCCATTGAAGATTCTCATTTGTCTTATTCTCTGCTTTTACATGTATTGATCCACGTTTGACTTATTTTTGTATTTGATGTTGAGCAGGATTTTTATTTGGTACTCTAATTATGTTGTTTTCAAAAGATAGTTGTGGTATTAATGATAAAGTGAAATCTATGATGTAATAACACTTTTTATTCTACTTTAAAATAAAATTTTAAGTTCCGTTGTGTTTTTATATGCTATCTTATGAATTTAATCTTTGTGATGTTATTTTATACATATACTCTTCATATTTCTTAATGAAATACTCATACAAATAATAGTAAGAATGTGGGGTGTCACAAGTGGTATCAAAGCAGGTTATTAGGATCACTTTAGAGTGATGAATATCTCATATAGTGTTTTTCATAGTTCTCAATCCAACGAGGGTCAATCTAGTATCACTCTAACTATTTTCGATGGAGATTTTTTTTTTTTAAATTGAAAATTAAAATGGAATTTTAAATAAAATATGTTAATTTTAACTGTTAGGATATTATTAAAAATGGGTGTGATATGGTAGGTAAGAAAAATATTATGATTAATGCTCATGCTATACATATTATATATTCTCATATTAATATTGATGAATTTAACCACATCTCTCATTGCTTAACGGCACATGAAATATGGAGCACTCTTAACAAAATATATTGTAGAAAAGTCAACAAGAGCGCAAAAGACCTAAATGTCAACTCGTGTTAAAGAATTGTGCCTGTTAAGATTTGCAAAGGAAATTTGAATAATAAAACGGGGAAAATATCCCAACTACAAAGACTGCTTAAACAACAAAAGGCTTTTATGAAAAAATTCCATGATTTAGAAATGAAAATTCACATTTTGAAGAAAAACGAAACTGTTTTGATTTCCAAAAACAAGAATTTACGAAAGCAGTTGGATAGTTTCAAAAAGTTAGAAAATTCCAAAAGTGTGATTTTTGAAAGAGAATTAAAAGAAATCAATGAAAATTTCAGTACATACGAAAATGAAAAAGTTATTTTGAAAAATAGAAAAATTGAAATAATTAATGTAAATTAAGAAATTAAAAAAGCAATCAATGAAATCAAGGACTTTAAAAACCTATAATATGAAAAATACACACTTTTTGAAATTAAGACAAAAATTAAAAGGCTTCAAAGGGAAACTTTAGTCATATAAAGAGGTGATCTTAGGAAGAGATAAAAGGTCATTAGTTGTTGTTTCAAGCTTAAGAATGAAAATAAACTTTTAAAATTATTCAAACAAACTCTTTTGGTAAAAAACCTTTTTATATGCCATTCAGAAATCAAATCTTTGTGATTAATAGAAAAAGACTTGAATTTGAAAAGTGTAAATAAACAGTCAACTAATAACATGTCTAAGTGGGGAAGTGTGATACCCAAATACGTAAGTTGTGACGCTATAGAACACATCATTTATTAAAAAAATCCGTTAAACAATTTTTTTTTTCAAAATGTACGAAAATGGATTTCCCTAAATTTAACCAAATTTGGCTCCTAAAATTTTAATTTTGAAAATTAACAGTTTTCCATTTAAATAAACTCGGGTACGAAAGAATCCAATCGAGAATGTACGTAGTCCCACATTCTTTGTTAGACCACACAATACCAAAATTTAGATGCGAAGTCCGGACTAATTAAGAAACAACTTCAAGAGAGATAGAGTTCAAGTTGTTCCATATCATTTTTTGAAAGTTTTTAGCATTCCTTAGCTTATAATGTTGAGGTTGAAATCCATAGTTTCACAATTTGGATGGCAAGTCAGGTATGATCTATAAACTCGTGTTCACATTTTTCCTTATTGATGTTGTTTCTTGTTAACACTACTGTAACATTTTTGCCATATCTCCATCTTCCTAACTTCTACTTACGAAATTCAAGGTGTTCTAGAAAATAGACTGAGATCTTAACAAGTTTGATGTTTTGTTTTTTTCGGATATCTAAACTTAAATAGATGAAAAATTGCAATTTATCTGAAGTGCTGTTTATAAATAGTTTTTAGAACTTTTGACACAGCTGTATTGTTTTGATCATGTCTTAAACATTATTATTACAAATTTGAAAATCCTTGAAGTTCTGAAAAGCTAATAAAATTTTCAATACTGTAACAAACCGTATTTTTCAACTATATAAATTATTGAATTTAATATGAATTTTGAATATTTTATGCTTATAAATAAAACTGAATGATTTACTTATGTAATTTAAAGATGTAAACTTAATTAAATTGATAATTAATTAATTTCTACTAATTATAACAATATTAACTTGTATTGATTGTAAATAAAACTATGATTTTTTGTATTGATAAGTATTGAAATTTGAAATTTGATATTGAAATATTTGAATGAAATTATATTAATTAATTTACAACTGAAAGGTAAGTTAATTTGATAAGTAATCAAAATTGAAATTCAAAATAAATGAAATTGATTTATAAAGTTTTCTTATACTCTAGTTTGATTAGAATGGAATATGTAAACCTATAAATTGAATTTAAAGTAAATAATTGAAAATTTTGAATTTTAAACATTTAATTAACTTGTCAAAATAACCATTTTTCAAATGACCTCGGGTTTCGACGAAATCAGCTTCATCGGGTCTGAAATACTAAATTATTGTAAGGTTTCAAATTTCGTGTCAACCAAACTTATCGATTGGTCATTACAAATTTTAAACACATAACAAATTATCTGTTCAGTTTAATTAGAGTAATTTAATTTTTAAGAACAACTATTGTAGACTTAATAAATTTACCTTATAACTAGTCCGATTGCATTTAGAAGGCCTTTAAACCTACAGAACGCCTATCAGCAGGCCTAACAACTCGTTTTTGGCTTTAAATTAATACACAAAAATCGAGACAAAATATTATTAAAATATTCTTCTAAACCCTAATTTCATGGCCACCTCCTTTAATAATTTTAATGGACAGCAAATCATCACTTTCCTCCCTTAATTTCTCTAATTAGTGCATCAATTCGAAAAGGTCCCAGAAACTAAGTATAGATTATAACGAGAGCTTCAAATCCATACGGTGGACCACCATTAATCGAGTTAGTAATCACCAGAAATCAGCGTTGAAGGCGACGCGGTTATAGGGCATTTGGAGGTAAAGAGGGTGATCGAAGAAGGCCACGATATGGGCCTACGCACGCCATGGGGTGGCGGAGCTGCGGTGGAGTTCGACGGAGTTCGGTTGTAACGACCCGGAGTTTTGCCAATTGATTTTGAACATTTAATATTATTTTAAATGTTGAGTTGATAATATAAATGGATTTTCATATCGAGTCTATTTATTAAATAAACGAAATACAATTTAATTTCGAATATAATGAATTATATCGTATTACGAAAATGTCAAATAGTTGAATTTGAAGTTCAAACTAAATCAAAACGATTCAGATGATTAATATAAATTATATTTGGAATATAAACGATAATAATAATAATATATTATGGAGGAGTTGGTTCTTTTGAATTTAAATTATATTTTATCGATCTAATTTGATATGTGAAAAGAACCAATTTTCAAACGACCTCGGATTTTAACGAAACTAATTTTATAAAATCAGTAATGGTTAATTATAATAAGATTTCCAATTTCAAGTAAATTGGAGTTCTTTTGTGATCCTGCGCAATTTAAATGTGTTTTGATTCACGTTGATAATTAAAAGAAATTTTTAGAAATGATCTCGAAATTTGACGAAACCAGTTTTATCGCATGTGAAATATTAAGTTATTGCAAGATTACAAGTTTCATCTTGGTTGGACCTCATATGTGGTCATTTAAACATGTTACTTTGGGGTTGAGTTTCACCCAAATAATTTATTATTATTTTTGTTTATAAATAGACACCTACCCTCCTTAAACTCTTCTATTTTCTTTCCTCCTATTTTTCAATAGAATGAAAAAACAACCATTGTTGTTCCACTCAAAATCATTCAATAAAACAATTCAAATAAAATCGCTAAATTTCCAAAATTAAAATTCTTGAATTCCCTTTGAGATCCTCCTCTAACCTATATGCATTGAGGTTCTCGTGATCCAATGTTTGGAGCTGTAATGTTTTGCATGAGCCTGGGGTTCGGGATTTTGATTGTTCAAAGCTTCGATTTGCATAATGGAGATTATGACCTGGATCGTGATGATTTTTTAGTACTGGGTGAAAACTTTGAGGGATTTCTACGTTTAAATTTAGCGATCGACTAGTTCGTAGGCAACAAGTAAAAGGATAGACTGGCTTTAGCTAATGGCTCAGGCATGGAGTCATGGTGCTGGAAGTATTGGTTGTTGTTTCCATGCAAGGATGATCGACTATTGATTTTTAGTAGGGCTTGGTGAGAGTAAGCTACAGGTGAAGGTTGTGTATAAGGTCTGTAGCAGTAAAACAATGTTTATATAGGTTATGTTGTAGCGATGAAGCTGGTAGGAAGTTTTGTGGCGGAGTGCTATCAGATTGTTTGTGACGGCAAGGAATTTCGCTCGGTCCGAACCAGTCGCTAAACCAATCCAGGCCGCTCGAAAACGCCCTATCGTTTGAGAACAGGACAAAACAGAACACAAACAGAAGAACATTTCATTGTATATTACAACAATGCATCAGATTACAAGAATATACAGAGTAAAAATGAATATTACACAGAAATATCAGAGATTTAAATTACATTTAAATACATAGCAGCGGAAGATAATACAATACACAACTAGAAGGAGATATACGGATACAAAGCTTTCCGGATATCGTTCCAGCTGTAAACCAGGATCCTGTGAATATAAATCTGCAAAACCAAAACTACTAGCTGCCCGTGTCGAAAATAGGGGCACCCAGAGTTTAGGTTAAAACAATAAACTCCAGGTCAGTCATGTGACTGGTGTGAGAACTAAAACAGTTAATCTTTATTTTTAAAGTTAGGTAAATCAAGGGACCACGCCGTATAACACGGAACGGGTTTCCTCCCAAGAATACCAGTGCATAAAACAAACAGCGCAATGCTAAATAAAGAAAAATGAAGCTGTTATAAGACCCAGGTACTATCACACAATGCAACGCAAGCCGGGGGATAGGGTTTTTCCTTATAACAGCCAAAGAATGCTTGATACGTTTAAAAACAAATCATTTGATACTATTATAAGTGCATAGTGTATAAAACAACTTCAAATCATAAGTATCAATCATAGGCGGCATGAATGCCCCATAACACTATGTCGCCATATATAAGTTTACAATCAAAACCGCAAGACGTCGTATTGGAAGTTGGGTTATCATTTATGGTATGAACCGAGGCTAGGGGCAAGATCCTCAACCGATTTTAGACAATCTAGCCCATGTCTAGGAACAGCCGCAACTGCCCCTTGGATCGTCAGGGCCGGTCCACCGATGTGGATTATAATGCCTGAACAATACGTTTCTCCGCCCTTTGGGGCGTAAATCTGGCCCTTTAGCCGACCAGAAGCATCGGCCGAAACCGATATCACGAGGCGCCTCGCTTTTCAGCAAGTAATAATAAGTAACATCCACATGAGTCAAACTCGTCAGCCAGTTCAAGCACTGACGCCACTCCTAACTAGAAAGAAACGCATGTCCTCCCTGAGGTCCGTCTCCCGTTTTTAGTTCATACCGGATGTGATACTCGCGAATCAACGTTACACAAAGCTACGCCACAATGGCCGTGCTTCGATCATCAACCACAAGACTTTGCTTTTCAACAGAAGCCTTGATCATTTGCATCTTAGCATGCCACACAGGCAATTCACTCCATGCGATTGATATCCATCAATATATAACCCCTGAGCTCGTACGTCTCAGAGAAGGGCGTTAAGCAAGAGAATAAATTCTCCGCCGCCAAACAGATATATATTTAATAGAGATCAATCACACGGACTAAAATCCAATGTCAGACACACAGTCCATTTACAAGTCCGTTCTGGGTCTGAACGAAACCGGAGGCACCTAGTACCACGCATATCCATCGATCTCCAAGTACGTCTAGACGATCACTAACTGTTTCCATCTTCTTGGGTGTACAGCCCAATCAAGATCATCAGTTATCACCCAAACGACGTGAAGACCTCCGGTCTTCGACCATCGTCTTCATCTTCGACTTATCGTCGTATCAGTTATTCAGAATGGGATAAACCCGGTCTTTCCGAATAACTCGCGTATATATTATAAAAGTGTTACACAAACACAACATACGCCTCATTCCAATTCATTAGTCACTAACCGTAAATTAATCAAGAGAAAATTCCCCAAATATTAACCCCGAAGGCCGAAACCAACATCAGATCAATATCCAGAAAACCATTCTGCTTGGCTAACCGACAGTTAGTTTCTAAATTTCACATTCATAGGGAAAGGTTCCCATTCATTTTATCCAAGATAAATTCCTTGAATTTATTCTTTATTCTATTTTTGAATCTCAATTCAAACTAGTCGGGATTAACGAAACTTACCGAAGTAATCATTTGTTTTAATTTCCCAATCCCAACCTATTCATCCCATGAAGTAAAACTGGTAATACTTCATATCTAACACCACAGTGTTATCGGTAAATTCAATTACCATTTCACGTTCAAATCTAATTAAAGATTTAACTATCGCCTGGAGCAAAACTGGTGATACTCCATTCTCGATTATTTCAATCTAATTAAAGATTCATTAAAACTCCACTTAGTTTTAATCTTTAACTGGGTTAAAGAATCAGTGTCATTTAAAACACAGTTCACGATAAACCCAAAATCACATTCATTAATTATCGGGTTAAAGAACGAGTGTTATTTAAAACACTGTTCACGATAAACCCAAAAATCAATACCAATTCAATTCCAATTAAATATCATTTAATTGGTACACTTCATTAAATCTAGATAAAAAGATTTAATCTTTTCTCAACTGGGTTCAAGAACAGTGTTAGTGAAGACACCATTCACGACAAACCCAAATCACATTTGATATACAATATAAGGCTCTGAATAGAAAATATATCGGCTTATATTCAATATCAAATTCTACGATTAACAAATGTCGTATTGGAAATAACGATATAAATATCTATATCTTTCAAATTTCCATAACAATATTTGTATAATCACGAAATCCAACATCGAAATATTCCGAAGACAATTTCGATTCAAACCCATTCCAATGCGATCACTGGAAATTTTGGTTATTTTCCAAACCATTTCAAATTCAATTTATTTATTTAAAAATAAATAGAATTATAATTCTAGTTCAAAACTAGTTCATTTCGATAAAAATCTATTTTTATCTTTTCAAATATGGAGTTTTTCATCCCAATCTTTTCTAAATCATTTCTTATGATTTTACACAAATTATTACTATTTTTAATAATTTTATCAAGGCCCGTACAGTCGATTTCCATCAACGGCCATCGAACTGCACTTATAGCGACCTTTTTCGAATTTGATTTGGACGTATCTCCAAATCCAACCGTTAGATTTCAAATTTCTAATATTCGTTAGAAAGCTCTTTTCGATACGAACCCAACGGTTCTGGTTTTAGGAGAATCCGACGGTCGGATCTCCCGTAATGTCCGTTTGAAATAAATGGTCGAAATTCACGAACTGCCGCGGCGCGGCGCGTTCTATTCAGGCCATTATATTATATATATAATATATATAATATATACTTCGTCGATTTCTATTTAAAACGAATTATATAAATAGTTTTAAAATCGTTTCAAAAGCAATTTCAACTTTCTTTGCAATTCAATTCAAACTTGAATTCTCCTTTATAAATTTGTTTTAAAATTCATTTCTATTCAATTCAAATTTCAATTCAATTTGAATTCATTTCAATTCGCTTTCAATTCAATTTGAATTCGTTTTCAATTCAATTCATTTCGAAATCGTTTTCAATTCAATTCATTTCGAAATCGTTTTCAATTCAATTCATTTCGAAATCGTTTTCAATTCATTTCATTTCAAAATGAATAAAATCGATATAAATATCGTTCACGTCAAAATAGCGTCAAACTAATCAACACGGCTTCATAAATTTCTATTTTCAAATATTCTATTTCAAATATTTCTTTTTCAAAATAGTTGTTATTATCAAAATATTTCGTTCAACACATGACCAATCTCAATGGATGAGTACTGTCAACACATGAACTTTTATTTTATATCGATAAAGGTGTAAATTTTATTACTAAAATATTTCGTTCAACACATGACCAATCTCAATGGATGAAACTGTCAACACATGAACCTTTATTTTATATTATTCTTTGTTTTTCAAATTGGAATGAGGCCCAATCAATTACCATATAAAGTTAATTATATGGATTTTCATACATTACACACATGTAATAGCATTGAAGAATAATCAACCATCAACCAAAGTGCACTACACTGTATAAGCATCAAATATAAATATCTAACGCTTATAACAGCCTGTCAATCAATCGATCGACGTATTTAATCAATCAGGATGAGTGCACTGCATATTTCATCCTAACACCCGTGTAGGGTTTCAAACAATCAAACAAATATTTTATTTGTGCAGTTGGGCGATGTGTAAAATTTATCGACCCAATCAATGTCAGTCAAATCAGTGTACATAAACAAACTGTCTGGTTTGTAAATGAATATTTTATTTATCCACATTCACGTTAAAAATTATATTTTTAACGATAAAACATTTTATTCTAACATATGAATTTCTATTCAGTTCATTATTTAAATAAAATGATATTTTCATTTTTCTAACATATTTTAGAAAATTTCTGCGGCATAACGGCACGATACTAGAAACGGGACGAGGCCTAGCCTTATCCCCGGTCTAGTGAAGGCCCACGCCATTCACACATCATCAAATCAATTCATTTCACCACACAATTCAATTTCAATCAAACAATCTCTAATCTATGCAACCAAACAAACAAGTCCATGGTCTGTGGACGGTTGTGTCGGGTGCTACTAAGCACCGTCTGCATCCTAGTATATATATAAAACTAGAAAAGAAATTGAAAGGTGAGAAATTCTCACATATAGCTATCCTAGCTCCACGGCACTTCATTGATAGAAACCTTCGTCGCTACCGCATCTTCGTCATCTTCGTTGTCCGCTTTCACTACCTATGTAAAAATCGAATTTTTACTTCGCTATTCCATATATAAAAATCGAATTTTTACTTTGCTATTCTATATATAAAAATCGAATTTTTACTTCGATGTTCAATATATAAAAAATCATATTTTTTTTTACTTTGTTATTCAAAACAATGATATATATTTTCTATTTTGAAACAATGATATATATTTTCTATTTTGAAACAATGATATATATTTTCTATTTTGAAACAATGATATATATTTTTTATTTTGAAACAATGATATATATTTTCTATTTTGAAACAATGATATATATTTTCTATTTTGAAACAATGATATATATTTTCTATTTTGAAACAATGATATATATTTTTTATTTTGTTACTTTTATATTTTCTAAATCAAATTCTATTTACTTTCGAGACCAATTATATTTACTTTCAAAACCAATTCTATTTACTTTCAAAACCAATTCTATTTACTTTCAAAACCAATTCTATTTACTTTCAAAAACCAATGTTAATTTGTTTTCAAGAACCATACCATATATATGAAGTTCTAAAAAAAACCGCATTATATACTTTGTAAAAACTGCATTATATACTTAATTCAAAGATATTTTTATTTTCCTTTTCAAAGCAATTTATATTTGATTAACACTTACTAATTAACTAAATAAATAATTAACTAAAGTATTTATAACGTAAAACATAATGAAAATAAATCCATTACCTTCGCTGTCGAACCTCGTTCCAGGTCACGGGGGAACAAAATGCGTCACCATCTAGGGTTTCGTCGCTGCGCCATCATCGCCTGACCGGAGTGCCATCGGACCATGCCATGTTGAAGCCCCTCACGACGCCGACCCTCCCCCTTGATTATTGTTCGGATTTAGTGGGAATTGGAGAGGAAGCATCGAACGATTTCGTTCATTTATTTTGGGGAGCGGCTGAATAGGGTTTGACTATGGAAAGAAATTGACTAGGGTTATGAGGAAAATTATATTTATACTATTTTAATTTATTTATATTTATATTTAATTCCAATTTTACCTGTTTATTATCCCGAACCCCAAATCAAACCCAACGACTGTCGCCCCTAGCTAAATACCCCCATTCCGAACACAATGGGATATGATACGTTAGCCAGTTCGACCGTTTCGATCAGTTTTCATTAAATTTACATTTAAATCACTTTATTGAATTTTAAACGTACATTTCGAATTACTGGGGTCACATACTAACTAGAAAAATTCCAGAAAAATATTTTCTAGCTTCGTATTGACGATACGGTCCTAACAAAACTAGTTTCATCGAATTTTGAGAACGTTGGAAAAATGGCCATTTTCCAGTCGATTAAAATCAACTGAAACTGGTCAAACGCGTTTTTCTTTGCCACGCTCACATATTGATTCGAAAAATTATGAAAATTGAAACCTAGCAATAACTTGACACCACGGACCCAACAAAACTGGTTTCGTCGAAATCCGAGGTCGTTTGCAAAATGTCCATTTTTAAGGGCCTGAATTCCATAGCGACTATTCAGAATTTTCAACTGGACATATCTTTTGATTCCCGCTATCAAATTTCAATTGGTCGGATTCGTTGGAAAGATATTATCAATTAGATTCCATTATTTTTGGTTTCACTAAAATCCGGATTGTTTTGCACCCGGTACATTCAATTGAAGTTTGAAATCGAATTATCGAACCACCGCGACATTTTCAATTCTATTTATAATTATATATAATTATTTATATTCAAACGGCGACGCGTATAATATATACGTTCGAATTATATTCAAAATAAATTTCACGTCGATATTATTTAAAATAATTCATTTTAAATAATCAAAATTGGCTAAAATAGCCAAAATAAATTTTTCAAACTGGCTCGCATTTTACGGGTTGTTACAATCTCCCCCACTTAAAACTTTTCGTCCCCGAAAAGGAACAAAGTCGAAAGTGGTTTGATTAATTAGCTCTACGCTCGATCTGGCTTCCATTCTCCAACTCTTTAGTTTCTGAGAATTTTCAAATATTCAAAAATTTGGCTAACACCCTAAATTTTCGAAAAATTTCGCCATAACCTCCCCTGCACCGGGAGCATCGGGGAATTTCAAATAGCTTCCCCGGTCCTTCAGATCTCAAAAAGAAAAAGAAAAAGCCAAGCGGCTAGCCAATAGGCTCACAAAATCATCATCACCCAAACAAAACAGTAAATCATGTAGTAAACATGTACCTATTTGTCGGGCAAACAAATTTTATTCTTCGGCTCTAGCCTCCTTGCTATGACCTGTTCAATGATATACATGTATATACAAGAAAATGCAACCAATTTTCAATACAATTCAATATTTGGTTCAATTAGGCATAATGGTTCAAAATTATCAAACAAATAAACAAACAACACAAACATCAATCAATTAGTGGATTAGAGTTTCAAATTGATAACTTTGATACATAGTCAAAAATCAGATTTTTGATGCCAATTCACAACAAAGTGTTCTAACTATATTAGTATTGGTTCTCACACCAGTCTAATGGAAACATATAGAAATCACACCTTCGAAACACGAAAATAAATACTCGTGATGGCGCGCCATCATCAGAATCATGTCCGGGCGACTAGAGTGTGACTCTATATCTATCCAGTATATTAAAATTTCGAATACACGCGGATCAGACGTATACGCAAAATCTATATATACTGGATTGTCCACATCAATATAAATAGATAATCAAATACGAATAATTGATTTAAATCTTCAAAACCAAAAATTTGTTTTCATTTTCATTTTAAAAATTTACTCTTCACACTCGTTCTAGGATACTACTGATCCCATCTCTAACGAGTCATTCCATTGGATATTACTAATCCAATATCTGATGAATTCTTTCATATGGTTCTAATGTGCCTTGTTCTCTGAGCTTTGTAAACCAAAGCTCTGATACCAAATGTGACGGCAAGGAATTTCGCTCGGTCCGAACCAGTCGCTAAACCGATCCAGGCCGCTCGAAAACGCCCTATCGTTTGAGACCAGGACAAAACAGAACACAAACAGAAGAACATTTCATTGTATATTACAACAATGCATCAGATTACAAGAATATACAGAGTAAAAATGAATATTACACAGAAATATCAGAGATTTAAATTACATTTAAATACATAGCAGCGGAAGATAATACAATACACAACTAGAAGGAGATATACGGATACAAAGCTTTCCGGATATCGTTCTAGCTGTAAACCAGGATCCTGTGAATATAAATCTGCAAAACCAAAACTACTAGCTGCCCGTGTCGAAAATAGGGGCACCCAGAGTTTAGGTTAAAACAATAAACTCCAGGTCAGTCATGTGACTGGTGTGAGAACTAAAACAGTTAATCTTTATTTTTAAAGTTAGGTAAATCAAGGGACCACGCCGTATAACACGGAACGGGTTTCCTCCCAAGAATACCAGTGCATAAAACAAACAGCGCAATGCTAAATAAAGAAAAATGAAGCTGTTATAAGACCCAGGTCCTATCACACAATGCAACGCAAGCCGGGGGATAGGGTTTTTCCTTATAACAGCCAAAGAATGCTTGATACGTTTAAAAACAAATCATTTGATACTATTATAAGTGCATAGTGTATAAAACAACTTCAAATCATAAGTATCAATCATAGGCGGCATGAATGCCCCATAACACTATGTCGCCATATATAAGTTTACAATCAAAACCGCAAGACGTCGTATTGGAAGTTGGGTTATCATTTATGGTATGAACCGAGGCTAGGGGCAAGATCCTCAACCGATTTTAGACAATCTAGCCCATGTCTAGGAACAGCCGCAACTGCCCCTTGGATCGTCAGGGCCGGTCCACCGATGTGGATTATAATGCCTGAACAATACGTTTCTCCGCCCTTTGGGGCGTAAATCTGGCCCATCAGCCGACCAGAAGCATCGGCTGAAACCGATATCACGAGGCGCCTCGCTTTTCAGCAAGTAATAATAAGTAACATCCACATGAGTCAAACTCGTCAGCCAGTTCAAGCACTGACGCCACTCCTAACTAGAAAGAAACGCATGTCCTCCCTGAGGTCCGTCTCCCGTTTTTAGTTCATACCGGATGTGATACTCGCGAATCAACGTTACACAAAGCTACGCCACAAAGGCCGTGCTTCGATCATCAACCACAAGACTTTGCTTTTCAACAGAAGCCTTGATCATTTGCATCTTAGCATGCCACACAGGCAATTCACTCCATGCGATTGATATCCATCAATATATAACCCCTGAGCTCGTACGTCTCAGAGAAGGGCGTTAAGCAAGAGAATAAATTCTCCGCCGCCAAACATATATATATTTAATAGAGATCAATCACACGGACTAAAATCCAATGTCAGACACACAGTCCATTTACAAGTCCGTTCTGGGTCTGAACGAAACCGGAGGCACCTAGTACCCCGCATATCCATCGATCTCCAAGTACGTCTGGACGATCACTAACTGTTTCCATCTTCTTGGGTGTACAGCCCAATCAAGATCATCAGTTATCACCCAAACGACGTGAAGACCTCCGGTCTTCGACCATCGTCTTCATCTTCGACTTATCGTCGTATCAGTTATTCAGAATGGGATAAACCCGGTCTTTCCGAATAACTCGCGTATATATTATAAAAGTGTTACACAAACACAACATACGCCTCATTCCAATTCATTAGTCACTAACCGTAAATTAATCAAGAGAATAATTCCCCAAATATTAACCCCGAAGGCCGAAACCAACATCAGATCAATATCCAGAAAACCATTCTGCTTGGCTAACCGACAGTTAGTTTCTAAATTTCACATTCATAGGGAAAGGTTCCCATTCATTTTATCCAAGATAAATTCCTTGAATTTATTCTTTATTCTATTTTTGAATCTCAATTCAAACTAGTCGGGATTAACGAAACTTACCGAAGTAATCATTTGTTTTAATTTCCCAATCCCAACCTATTCATCCCATGAAGTAAAACTGGTAATACTTCATATCTTACACCACAGTGTTATCGGTAAATTCAATTACCATTTCACGTTCAAATCTAATTAAAGATTTAACTATCGCCTGGAGCAAAACTGGTGATACTCCATTCTCGATTATTTCAATCTAATTAAAGATTCATTAAAACTCCACTTAGTTTTAATCTTTAACTGGGTTAAAGAATCAGTGTCATTTAAAACACAGTTCACGATAAACCCAAAATCACATTCATTAATTATCGGGTTAAAGAACGAGTGTTATTTAAAACACTGTTCACGATAAACCCAAAAATCAATACCAATTCAATTCCAATTAAATATCATTTAATTGGTACACTTCATTAAATCTAGATAAAAAGATTTAATCTTTTCTCAACTGGGTTCAAGAACAGTGTTAGTGAAGACACCATTCACGACAAACCCAAATCACATTTGATATACAATATAAGGCTCTGAATAGAAAATATATCGGCTTATATTCAATATCAAATTCTACGATTAACAAATGTCGTGGAAATAACGATATAAATATCTATATCTTTCAAATTTCCATAACAATATTTGTATAATCACGAAATCCAACATCGAAATATTCCGAAGACAATTTCGATTCAAACCCATTCCAATGCGATCACTGGAAATTTTGGTTATTTTCCAAACCATTTCAAATTCAATTTATTTATTTAAAAATAAATAGAATTATAATTCTAGTTCAAAACTAGTTCATTTCGATAAAAATCTATTTTTATCTTTTCAAATATGGAGTTTTTCATCCCAATCTTTTCTAAATCATTTCTTATGATTTTACACAAATTATTACTATTTTTAATAATTTTATCAAGGCCCGTACAGTCGATTTCCATCAACGGCCATCGAACTGCACTTATAGCGACCTTTTTCGAATTTGATTTGGACGTATCTCCAAATCCAACCGTTAGATTTCAAATTTCTAAAATTCGTTAGAAAGCTCTTTTCGATACGAACCCAACGGTTCCGGTTTTAGGAGAATCCGACGGTCGGATCTCCCGTAATGTCCGTTTGAAATAAATGGTCGAAATTCACGAACTGCCGCGGCGCGGCGCGTTCTATTCAGGCCATTATATTATATATATAATATATATAATATATACTTCGTCGATTTCTATTTAAAACGAATTATATAAATAGTTTTAAAATCGTTTCAAAAGCAATTTCAACTTTCTTTGCAATTCAATTCAAACTTGAATTCTCCTTTATAAATTTGTTTTAAAATTCATTTCTATTCAATTCAAATTTCAATTCAATTTGAATTCATTTCAATTCGCTTTCAATTCAATTTGAATTCGTTTTCAATTCAATTCATTTCGAAATCGTTTTCAATTCAATTCATTTCGAAATCGTTTTCAATTCAATTCATTTCGAAATCGTTTTCAATTCATTTCATTTCAAAATGAATAAAATCGATATAAATATCGTTCACGTCAAAATGGCGTCAAACTAATCAACACGGCTTCATAAATTTCTATTTTCAAATATTCTATTTCAAATATTTCTTTTTCAAAATAGTTGTTATTATCAAAATATTTCGTTCAACACATGACCAATCTCAATGGATGAGTACTGTCAACACATGAACTTTTATTTTATATCGATAAAGGTGTAAATTTTATTACTAAAATATTTCGTTCAACACATGACCAATCTCAATGGATGAAACTGTCAACACATGAACCTTTATTTTATATTATTCTTTGTTTTTCAAATTGGAATGAGGCCCAATCAATTACCATATAAAGTTAATTATATGGATTTTCATACATTACACACATGTAATAGCATTGAAGAATAATCAACCATCAACCAAAGTGCACTACACTGTATAAGCATCAAATATAAATATCTAACGCTTATAACAGCCTGTCAATCAATCGATCGACGTATTTAATCAATCAGGATGAGTGCACTGCATATTTCATCCTAACACCCGTGTAGGGTTTCAAACAATCAAACAAATATTTTATTTGTGCAGTTGGGCGATGTGTAAAATTTATCGACCCAATCAATGTCAGTCAAATCAGTGTACATAAACAAACCGTCTGGTTTGTAAATGAATATTTTATTTATCCACATTCACGTTAAAAATTATATTTTTAACGATAAAACATTTTATTCTAACATATGAATTTCTATTCAGTTCATTATTTAAATAAAATGATATTTTCATTTTTCTAACATATTTTAGAAAATTTCTGCGGCATAACGGCACGATACTAGAAACGGGACGAGGCCTAGCCTTATCCCCGGTCTAGTGAAGGCCCACGCCATTCACACATCATCAAATCAATTCATTTCACCACACAATTCAATTTCAATCAAACAATCTCTAATCTATGCAACCAAACAAACAAGTCCATGGTCTGTGGACGGTTGTGTCGGGTGCTACTAAGCACCGTCTGCATCCTAGTATATATATAAAACTAGAAAAGAAATTGAAAGGTGAGAAATTCTCACATATAGCTATCCTAGCTCCACGGCACTTCATTGATAGAAACCTTCGTCGCTACCGCATCTTCGTCATCTTCGTTGTCCGCTTTCACTACCTATGTAAAAATCGAATTTTTACTTCGCTATTCCATATATAAAAATCGAATTTTTACTTTGCTATTCTATATATAAAAATCGAATTTTTACTTCGATGTTCAATATATAAAAAATCATATTTTTTTTTACTTTGTTATTCAAAACAATGATATTTATTTTCTATTTTGAAACAATGATATATATTTTCTATTTTGAAACAATGATATATATTTTCTATTTTGAAACAATGATATATATTTTTTATTTTGAAACAATGATATATATTTTCTATTTTGAAACAATGATATTTATTTTCTATTTTGAAACAATGATATATATTTTCTATTTTGAAACAATGATATATATTTTTTATTTTGTTACTTTTATATTTTCTAAATCAAATTCTATTTACTTTCAAGACCAATTATATTTACTTTCAAAACCAATTCTATTTACTTTCAAAACCAATTCTATTTACTTTCAAAACCAATTCTATTTACTTTCAAAACCAATTCTATTTACTTTCAAAAACCAATGTTAATTTGTTTTCAAGAACCATACCATATATATGAAGTTCTAAAAAAAACCGCATTATATACTTTGTAAAAACTGCATTATATACTTAATTCAAAGATATTTTTATTTTCCTTTTCAAAGCAATTTATATTTGATTAACACTTACTAATTAACTAAATAAATAATTAACTAAAGTATTTATAACGTAAAACATAATGAAAATAAATCCATTACCTTCGCTGTCGAACCTCGTTCCAGGTCACGGGGGAACAAAATGCGTCACCATCTAGGGTTTCGTCGCTGCGCCATCATCGCCTGACCGGAGTGCCATCGGACCATGCCATGTTGAAGCCCCTCACGACGCCGACCCTCCCCCTTGATTATTGTTCGGATTTAGTGGGAATTGGAGAGGAAGCATCGAACGATTTCGTTCGTTTATTTTGGGGAGCGGCTGAATAGGGTTTGACTATGGAAAGAAATTGACTAGGGTTATGAGGAAAATTATATTTATACTATTTTAATTTATTTATATTTATATTTAATTCCAATTTTACCTGTTTATTATCCCGAACCCCAAATCAAACCCAACGACTGTCGCCCCTAGCTAAATACCCCCATTCCAAACACAATGGGATATGATACGTTAGCCAGTTCGACCGTTTCGATCAGTTTTCATTAAATTTACATTTAAATCACTTTATTGAATTTTAAACGTACATTTCGAATTACTGGGGTCACATACTAACTAGAAAAATTCCAGAAAAATATTTTCTAGCTTCGTATTGACGATACGGTCCTAACAAAACTAGTTTCGTCGAATTCTGAGACCGTTGGAAAAATGGCCATTTTCCAGTCGATTAAAATCAACTAAAACTGGTCAAACGCGTTTTCCTTTGCCACGCTCACATATTGATTCGAAAAATTATGAAAATTGAAACCTAGCAATAACTTGACACCACGGACCCAACAAAACTGGTTTCGTCGAAATCCGAGGTCGTTTGCAAAATGTCCATTTTTAAGGGCCTGAATTCCATAGCGACTATTCAGAATTTTCAACTGGACATATCTTTTGATTCCCGCTATCAAATTTCAATTGGTCTGATTCGTTGGAAAGATATTATCAATTAGATTCCATTATTTTTGGTTTCACTAAAATCCGGATTGTTTTGCACCCGGTACATTCAATTGAAGTTTGAAATCGAATTATCGAACCACCGCGCCATTTTCAATTCTATTTATAATTATATATAATTATTTATATTCAAACGGCGACGCGTATAATATATACGTTCGAATTATATTCAAAATAAATTTCACGTCGATATTATTTAAAATAATTCATTTTAAATAATCAAAATTGGCTAAAATAGCCAAAATAAATTTTTTAAACTGGCTCGCATTTTACGGGTTGTTACATTGTTGAAATTTGGCAGCGATTGAAGACTTGATAGTTTAGAATGGTTGTATTGTTGAATAAGGCAGGAACCTGAAGTTGTAGGCTTTATTAATTATGATGATAGTAAACAATTCAGTAATAAGAGGGAGTTTGGATGTTGTAGCTGTAGGTTGGGGTATGTGTTTGTTATGTTTGCTGTCGGTGAACTGTAGGTTAGTGCATTTCGATTTGGAAGATGACTTGCATCGATTAATGTAATAATTTGGTAATTAATTTAGTTAATTACATTTAAAAATTCATATATGTATATAGTGTGCAACTTGTAGTAATTATATCTCTATCATATGAATTGAGATTCGAACAGTCAGTTTTGCTGAACTCCTATGAATTTAATCTTTGCAATGGGATTCGTTTTTTGAAATTTTTGGATTCAAATGGAATCAACTATAGAAATTAAATTCAAATCGAATATTATTTGATTTAAATTAAAATTATATCGGATCTGCAATTAAAAATCAGGTAAGTAAACTCACTTTCTGGTTCGTTTATAATTTATTATAAACGAATTTTATTTAGTATATAATATTTATATGTTGTTTTTTTGGCTGTTTGGATGCACTGATGAATTATTATCAATGGTTGCTATTATACATATACATATACATATACATATACATATACATATACATATACATATACATATACATATACATATATATATTAGTTATATTTAGGCTTGGTAGTTGGATACTCCCGGAACTTTTTAGCGGATGAGACCTTATGTACCCGATATAATAGAAGATGACCTTCTACACCACGATATTCGGCTCGAAGTGAGATTGGTATATTTATACTTCCTAACAACTGTGCATGCGGGAAAACCGGGTTGTAGGAATCTAACTGAATTCCTCAACGTTGTTTATTGGTTATTGTTTGTTTTGAATGTTTGAATAGCACTAGCCCTAAAAAATTGATATTTAAATACCATGAAAATATATTTGAATGAAAGGGAAAAGAATTTGGGTTTATAGTAAAGGAAAATTTATTTTCCAAAAATAGAATTTTAATTTCGAATGGGCTAGAAATAATAACTTGTTTTTAATAATAAAAACAAAAAGGTAAATTTATGAACGAGGTTTGTAAATGAATTGAAAAAAATTATCATTAGATAATTTGGAAACTTAATTTCAAGAGTGAATTTAAGAAGGGAAATTGAAAATCGTTTCAAAAGGAAACGACGATGTTTATTCCGATGTTCGGAATGTAAAATTGAATTGGAATAAATTTATATTGATTTATGATTAGAATTGGACTAGGTCAATTTATAAAAGTAAATAATTTCCAGAAAGGATATTGGAATTATATTAAGCCGAAACTAAAATTTAAAATATAATATGAAAACAGATTCTATGTTTATATATATATAATATTAAAATGATTGCAAAATAGGAATTGGGTTTCAAACGGATTCTAAAATGTAATCTTATTTTAATATATAAAACAAGGAAATTAATTTATAAACGATGTTTATAAATGCAGTACAAATTATCATTATATATATAATTTGGAAGTTTAAATTCAAATATGTATTTAAAAAAGGAATTATTCCAAAAAGGAAACAATAGATTTTATTTGGAATTCAGATTGTAACTGGATTGAGATAAATCCACGGGATTTATAATTCGGATTTGATTATGTCGAATTTTATAATTTATTTTCAAAAAAATTGGAATTTAATATAGGTAATTAAGTTGTGAATAAATTTATAACCAAGTTATGAATTTTGAATGAAATCATCGACAATTAGGTATAATCAAAAATTTTAAGTTGGATTTGGAAATCTAGTTAATTTATATTAAAATATATAAGAATGGGATTAGAATTGATATAATAAACATAATTTAAATGTTTTATTTAAATTTAATTAAAACGAGCTCACAGCAGCATGCTAGTTCGTACTTTTACGTTTCAAACTTCAATTGAGTATATAGGACTCAATGTAAGTTAGAGTTCTTTGAAACAAGAATCATTTGAATCTATTTAATGATAGTTTTCTAATAGAAGAGAAAAACTAGGTTGTGGCCCGTGCTTTGCACAGGGGCATGATGGTCCAACATAACGTAACATACATTGTACGTACATGTATGGTTCCAGCAAACGTGTCCATTTCATTTTACTTGCGTGTTATGGCTAATCCAATATGTAATATTTTTTTTGTTCTATAATTTGTTATACATAGAAGTATACACCTATGGTTGTACTGTAGTTGTATAGTTTGTCAATTGCAACAAATTCTCATATTAAAAATTAGAGAAGTGTAGGGATCACACTTCAGATAGCAGCCGTCATCTCAATGTGAGGTAAGATCCTTTTTTTAGGTTCGATCGTGCTTGTTTCGTCATCCAATTTTTTAATCTTGTATAATTTAAAAACAGCCATAACAATTTAGTATCTACAAGCATTCCAATAGTAACGACATCAAGAAATATTTTGATGTCAGTTTTAAGATTTTGCAAAAAGAATTCCACTGTCTTCTTCAGATGGGTGGCAAAACTGCTTATGTATCTCTTACATATTGGGTAGGGAAAGCAATGGAAAAACTTCAACAAACCTGCTGTACGTGAGAGCATCTTCCCCCTTCAACTTGTATGCAGCTTAAAGTAAGCAACTCGTAACTTTACATGGGACTATCGAACGACATGAATACAGAAAGTAAGAGAGATACACATTTTATTCATTTATGTATTAAAGAACATAATACAATCTGGAAATAACAACCAAAATTAGTGTGAGTTATTATTAGTGGGACTTCCGGTATAAGCAGTATGGTCTATGACAGAAAAATCGATCTTAGAAAGATCCGTAGAGTCAAAAGTTATTTAAGTAAAGCCAAATTTAGTGGCTGAACCATTTATTATATACAGTGAAGAATTAGTTAGCTTAACACGTGACTAAAAAGTGTTAACTATATATAAAATGCATAAACATTAAGTAATATGTGACTTGATATGTTTAAGCAGAAAAAGAAAACGTCAATAACACTACAAAAAATAAGTTAAAAATTAAGTCAAAATCATTGAAAAAGGTAAAATAAAATAAATGTGCATCTCATATTGATTGCTTAATCCATCACAAGGATGTTCTTTTTCTCTTTAAGATTTTGACTAAAGAGACTACATATACTTGCAATTAAATTGCATGTAGTGAGGTAGCACATATGCATTTCAGGTAACAATGAGAGAAATAGAAACATAAACGAAAGTTGCATACCTTAGTGATGAAAGAACAGTCTGGTCCATTGAAAGGATCAATAAACCAAAAAAATAAAATTATAGAATTAAATCAGTAAACAATATTTTGTATAAATTAACCTAGTGTAAATATGGAAACAATGATGTTTTGAAAAAAATACCAGCTAAAATATTTCCCTACAGGATAACTTCCTAGTTGCATGAGTGTCCACCAACATGAGTATGGGCTCAAGCACCTCTATGGCATCGACAGTTGGACCATGCAACACTTAGCCAAATTGTTGGCTACGATGCGTTTGGCAATCTGCCTCATGATGTAGTCCCCACTTTGATCCACTTTTGTAGGGTCCTTGGTAAAGATGGCTCCACCTCCGTGAGCACCCCACCCATCATAGGTGTCGATGATGATGTTGGGGCCTGTAAGCCCAGCATCACTATGGGGACCCCGATGACGAACTGTCCCCATGGGATGAGGTGGTAAATGGTGTTGTCTTCAGGATATTGGGCGAGGACGACGGGCTTGATGACGTGCCCTTGGAGGTCCTTGGCGATCTCGTAGTTGGTCACTGTTTCATCGTAGTGAGTCGTGTTTAGCATTGTGTGCATCCGAATCTGCACCATGGCTCCTTGATCATTCCGTTAGTCAACAGTGAATTAGGTTTTGCCATCAGGTGTCAACAAAAGGAAAGTACAATTCTTCCTATCTTTAGTAAGTTTAGGTCCAAGTTTTGTAGCAAGCACAAGAGGAAACGACATCAACTCAGGTGTGTCTTATCAGTGGCAAAACCGAACATGGTACCTTGATCTCTAGCTCTGATCTCTTCGAGTTTCTTATTGAAATAACAATTGACATTCTGAGCAATGTCATGCGACTACTGCTCAATGTTGACCAAGACCTTGCAGTTGTCAGCATCCAGACCCACATCATCAGTGTTAGGAATATTTTTAAGAGAAGAAGGAGGAATTTTTGAGAGTATTATTTTAATGGGGAGGAAATTTTCATTGATTTCCTTTTGATTACAAATTTGATTGCATACATACATCATCTTGATTGCCTTGTTTTTATAATGCAGTGCACTCCCAAGAGTATTCTAGGAATGCATTATCTAGAGAATATAAAATAGGAATTCTAGATTTTCCCTTTTATTCAATTCATTAAAACAATTGCTAATTTAACAATACACCTAATTATTTCCTAATAAACCAAGATTATTTCCAATATTCCCCCGTAAGCTTGGTTTTTGAACTCCAAGAAGATCTCGTAATCTTTTAAAATTATCAGGCTTTAATGCTTTTTTGAAAATATCAGCAACTTGATTATTTGTTTTGCAAAAATTCAGCTGCACCTCTTCATTTTCAATTGCTTCTCGAATGAAATGATGTTTGATGGCTATATGCTTTGTTCTTCCATGATGCACTGGATTCTTAGCCATAGCAATGGCTGATTTGTTGTCACAATGGATAGTCACAGCTTCTTGTTTCTCACCAAAATCATTTAGTATTTTCTTCAACCATATTGCTTGTTGGGTAGCTAGACCAGCTGAAATATATTCAGCTTCTGCAGAAGATTGAGCAACTATTTGTTGTTTCTTCGAACACCAAGAAAATGCTCCTGATCCAAGAAAAAACACATATCCAGAAGTGCTTTTCATGTCATCTGCTTCTGGGATGCTGGATCAACGGTGTGCGGAGATCCTTTCTCTTCTTCTTTTTGATTTGTGATGCACTTTTCATCACCTTCAATTGTTGAAGCACGTCTCTTCAACTCCTTTTTTTCCTCTCTAAATCTCTCTATCCCCTCTCACCAACCTAGCTCTGATACCATGTTGGAATTTGATATAGATAGAAGTAGAGAGATGAAACGTAGAACAAACTGAATGATTACATTTTTATCTCTTCTTGCATTGCCTTCCTCCAAGCATCTTCTTTAACCGCTTCTTCAAAATTTTCTGGTTCTATTGCACAATAGTTGCACCTAGCAAAAATATCATCCAAACTCCTCATTTTTATTGGGGTTGAGGATGGAGATGATGAATTATGGCTTGCTGAGGGCGAAGTGCTAGATGGAGAACTTGGTGTAGGTGAATCACATTGGTTATTTGCCAGTGCTGTTGGATTTTGTTCTAAAACTACTGCTGGAACGGTTTTATCCTCCACTTTCTCCTTTTGCCAATTCCAAGATGTCTTCTCATCAAATACAACATCTCTACTGATGATTACTTTCTTTGTCTTCAAGTTGTAAAGTCTGTAGCCCTTTGACACGGAACTATAGCCAATAAAAATGCATCTTTCACTTGCTTCTTGAAGCTTTGTCCTTTTTTCTTTAGGAATTTGAGCATAGCAAATACTCCCAAAGACTCTAAGATGATTCAATGAAGGCTTTCTTCCACTCCACGCTTCAAATGGCGTCATATTCCATACAGCTTTTGTTGGACATCTATTCAGCAAATACACATTTAATCAGAGATAAACCCATTTAATCTACAGGTGTCACGGACGATCAGTTCATAGTCGACGTTGGCCTTAGAGTTAATTTCACCAAATACCATGACCATGTTTGTCTTTGTGCATGTTTTGCATGCTACTTTGCTGTCTGGGCCTTGCTCGAGGTAGGCAGTGAGGACTGTGTCAGAGGTTTGATCATAGAGCTTCCGTGGGTGGTCTTCATTGACTAACTCTGATGTGAAGAGGAACTTTTGTGCCATATCTTCTTCTAGTCTCACTTGAGAGTCGAGTCAAAAGAGAAGAAATGGCTGGTGTACCTCGAGCTAAAAATATATCCTATTCCATCTGAATTACTCTAAAAATGTAGTACATCCCCTTCTCTCCATTTCTATCAGTCTGGTTCCAATCCTGGAATACTGTGAGGCAGATTAGCGTTTGATATTGGGGGAAAAAATGAGATCATGTGTCTTAAACCAATAATGATAAGATACCAGCAAAAGATCATATGTTTACATGGCAATGAATTTTCGTACAACTTAAAAGGATATAGAGTACTAAAGTATTCTTAAGACTTGTTAAAGAAACGAATCAAGCAGAACCCAATGAAGTAATTTAAGTTAATTCAAACTACACACCAACTCTTGAATTATAGTAAAAATTATAGGAATATATGTTCAAGCTCAACTTAAATTCTGCATCCTAGAACCAACCGATAACTTAGATTCCAAATCGTAGGATCATCTGAAAAAAGGATGTTGCTAACAACATCTTGTTTGGCATTGGTGGCCACCTCGATTGGTGATCAATTGCCAATAACTGAAAACCGTCAGCTGAATCCTATTTCATACCTCGAATGGCATGAACAGTGAAAGAACCCAAATTACCACTTAAGATCGTGAAAAAGAACGAATCGAAGTGATGTATTTTTAAATAGATAAACTTTTCATAATGCCTGTAGCAAGTAA
The DNA here is from genome assembly GCA_030737875.1 of Allium sativum. Lineage (NCBI taxonomy): Eukaryota > Viridiplantae > Streptophyta > Magnoliopsida > Asparagales > Amaryllidaceae > Allium > Allium sativum. The sequence continues at coordinate 968,777,824 of CM060915.1, read as the reverse complement.
ATGAACCACTAACATGCTGATACGAAGAAACATAGAGAAATCGAAAGATGGCCTCTATGTATACAGAAGGGGGATATATCCATGCTAACATTTTTGTTATTATCATTATGGCTTATTTCTTCCAATTCTAATATTCAGGAACCAGCAAGATATCAATTTTTTTAAAGCATTCATTTAAAAAAATATCAAACTTCTAGTAATATATTATATTAATAAGCCATAGTTATATAAACTTTTATAAATAGTAGTATAATCATGATTTTTGTTCGTAGTATGTACAATAAATATTTCTCAAACTTGTAGTTTTCAAGTAAATGATTATGTTTTTTAACCAAATCAATTTAGTAAAAATTGAACTAAAGTTTTGTTTATCATATTTTGATAAAATAATTTTTCTTACCTTTACAGCACCTAAAAACCACTGGAAGAAAATTTAACGAGGTTTTAACGATCTGACCAGTTATCCTTTGAAACCACCATACATGGACAATCACGACTCTGTCCTTGGTACGATCTTCAAAACTTTGTGTTCCCCTCCAATTTCTACCTTCCTTGCTTGAAATTGGCAACAAGAAAATAACAATTTTTTTTAGTTTAACAATAAATTGTTAACACAACCATTTAAAGAAGGTGTCAAAAAAAATATGTTTATTAATGTTCGAGTTAGAAGACTTGTTTCTTGATTGAAACCCCACCAAAGAGAATGCGTAGTTTACCAACCATATCTTGCATCACTCACTAAGGGGAAAAAAGGAATCACACATATGTAAGTAATCAAATAACATCAAACGAAAAGTCAATGTAGCATAAGCCATCAATTGGTGATGATTTCTCCTTCAATTCAAACTATACCTTCATGCCATATTGTAATAACCCGAAAATCTGGGCCAGTTTAAAATTTTTGTTTTTGGCAATTTTAGCGAATTCTGATTATTTAAAATGAATTATTTTAAATAATATCGACGAGAAATTTATTTTGAATATATTCGAACGTATATATTATATACGCCGTCGTTAGAATAAATAATTATTTATAATTATAAATGGAATTGAAAATGGCGCGGTAGTTCGAGAATTCGATTTCAAACTTCAATTGAATGTACCGGGTGCAAAACAATCCGGATTTTGGTGAAACCAAAAATGATAGGATCTAATTGATAATATCTTTCCAGCGAGTCCGGCAAATCAAGATTTCATAGCGGGAATCAAAAGATATGTCCAGTTGAAAATTCTGAATAGTCGCTATGGAATTCAGGCCCTTAAAAATGGACATTTTGCAAATGACCTCGGATTTCGACGAAACCAGTTTTGTTGGGTCCGTGGTGTCAAACTATTGCTAGATTTCAAATTTCATAATTTTTCGAATCAATATGTGAGCGTGGCAAAGGAAAACGCGTTTGACCAGTTTAAGTTGATTTTAATCGACTGGAAAATGGCCATTTTTCCAACGGTCTTAGAATTCGACGAAATTAGTTTTGTTAGGACCGTATCGTCGATACGAAGCTAGAGAATATTTTTCTGGAATTTTTAGAGGCTGTATGTGGCCCCGGTAATTTGAAATGTACGTTTAAATTGAATATATACTAATTTATATTTTAAATTTGGTGAAAACTAATCGAAACAGCCGAATTGGCTTACGATTCATATCCCATTGTGTTCGGAACAGGGGTATTACGCTAGGGATGACAGTCGTTGGGTCTGGATTGGAGTCCGAGCAAAAAGTCAACCTTAGGGAGGAAATTTAAATTAATTAATTAATTAAAAATATAAAACACACCCTCCCCCACTCTCTCTCCCACATCATCCTCCCCCTCCCCGTTCAAAATCAAATTAGGTTTCAAAAAAAAAAAAAGAGAAAAAAAAAAACGCTGCGCGCCAGATCGCCATCGCCCCCCCCCTAGCGCCTTCGCCACCCACCTGACGCCGCCCGAGAAGAACCCCTCGCCTTCAACGCCTCCACCTCGCGAACCCCGGTGCTTCGCACCCTTCCTCAGGCGAGCTCGTCGCCTCCAGCAGACGCCAAGGCCCGCCACCACCTGCAGATCAGCACCGCCACCCTCTGATCGCCAGGCCGAGCCTCCTTCCCCCGACTGAGATCAACGTCCTTCCCTCTTCTCCCTTTTCTGATTTGAGTGGACACCCAAACCCTCCACAAAAGACACCAGCAAACCTAAGTCGCAGCCGTGACCCCACCCTCCCCCACCGCAACCCCACTGCGCCTTCCTCGACCCTCTGAACTGCCTCCTCCGCCGCCAATTCATTTGTAAGTATTTTTAATTCCATTTTATTTATTGATTTTGTTGTTAAAATTGAGACTTCTAGATGAAATTATTTTTTTGAAATAAAAAGAGTGGATTTTTAGAGAGCAAAGGAATTGATTTGTATAGCGAAAAAGATTCGACCTTTATATAGAAACAGATTTTTTTATATATATAATTAGCGATGAAAAAGAAGTGATCTTTGAAAACGAACAGTAGTGTTTTTTTGAAAACAAAAAGAAGCGATTTTTAAGAAGTTAAAAATATAATTTTTATAATATAAAAAGAGTAAAAATATGATTTTTATTAAGGTAAAGTAATAAAAATATAGTTTTTATAAGACAGAGAATATAAAAATACGATTTTTATATATGTTGTAGCGAGAAGATTTGATCTTTATAAGTATACGGATGATAAAAATGTGATTTTTACTTAAACCATGTGAAACAGAGTGCGATGGGACCAAGAGAAAGCACGGCGAAGATGCCCTACATAAGAAGAGTCATGGCGTCTGGATTAGCAATAAGTGAGAATTTCTCACTCTTCAATTTCTATTTCTAGTTATAAATATATATATACTAGGATGCAGACGGTGTTTAGTAGCACCCGACACAATCGTCCATAGACCATGGACTTGTTTGTTTGGTTGCATAGATTAGTTATATGATTTGATTTGAATTTGGTTGTTTGGTGATTTTGATTGATGTGTGAATGGCGTGGGCCTTCACTAGACCGGGGATAAGGCTAGGCCTCGTCCCGTTTCTAGTATCGTGCCGTTATGCCGCCGAAATTTTCTAAAATATGTTAGAAAATAAAAATATCATTTTATTGTGTAAATGAATAATAGAAATTCATATGTTGGAATAAAATGTTTTATCGTTAAAAATATAATTTTTAACGTGAATATGTATATAGTGAATGTGAATAAATAAATATTCATTTACAAACCCGACGGTTTGTTTATGTACACCTATTTGAAGGACATTGATTGGGTCGATAAATTTTACACATCGCCCAACTGCACAAATGAAATATTTGTTTGATTGTTTGAAACCCCACACGGGTGTTGGGATGAAATTTGAAGTTCACTCATCCTGATTGATTAAATATGTCAATCGATTGATTGACAGGCTGTTATAAGCATTAGATATCTATATTTGATGCTTATACAGTGTAGTGCACTCTGGTTGATGGTTGATTATTTATCGTTGCTATTATATACATGTGTTGTATGAAAATCCATATAATTAACCTTGTATGGTAATTGATTGGGCCTCATTCCAATCGTGAAAATAAAGAATATCTTGATAATAGGAAATATTTGAAAATAGAAATTTATGAAGCCGTGTTGATTAGATTGACGCCATTTTGACGTGAACGATATTTATATCGATTTTATTCTTTTCGAAATGAATTGAATTGAGAACGATTTCGAAATGAATTGAATTGAAAGCGATTTCGAAATGAATTGAATTGAGAACGATTTCGAAATGAATTGAATTGAAAACGATTTCGAAATGAATTGAATTGAGAACGATTTCGAAATGAATTGAATTGAAAGCGATTTCGAAATGAATTGAATTGAAAACGATTTCGAAATGAATTGAATTGAAAGCGATTTCGAAATGAATTGAATTGAAAACGATTTCGAAGCGAATTGAAATGAATTCAAATTGAATTGAAATTCGAATTGAATAGAAGTGAATTTTAAAACGAATTTATAAAGAAGAATTCAATTTTGATTTGAATTGAAAAGGAAGTTGGAATTGCTTTTGAAACGATTTTAAAACTATTTATATAATTCGTTTTAAATAGAAATCGACGAAATATATATTATATATATTATATATATAATATAATGGCCTGAATAGAACGCGCGGCGCTGCGGCAGTTCGCGAATTTCGACCATTTATTTCAAACGGACATTACGGGAGACCCGACCGTCGGATTCTCCTGAAACCGGAACCGTTGGGTTCGTATCGAAAAGAGCTTTCTAACGAATATTAGAAATTTGAAATCTAACGGTTGGATTTGGAATTATGTCCAAATCAAATTTGGAAAAGGTCGCTGTAAGTGCAGTTCGATGGCCATTGATGGAAATCGACTGTACGGGCCTTGATAAAATTATTAAAAATAGTAATAATTTGGGTAAAATCATAAGAAATGATTTAGAAAGGATTGGGATGAAAAACTCCATATTTGAAAAGATAAAAATAGATTTTTATCGAAATGAACTAGTTTTGAACTAGAAATACAATTCTATTTATTTTTAAATAAATTGAATTTGAAATGGTTTTGAAAATAACCAGAATTTCCAATGTTTGCATTGGAGTGGATTTGAATCGAAATTGTCTTCGGAATATTTCGATGTTGGAATTCGTGATTATACGGATGTGGTTACGGAAATTTGAAAGATATATACTTATATCGTTATTTCCAATACGACATTTGTTAGTCGTAGAATTTGATATTGAATATAAGCCGATATATTTTCTATTCAAAGCCTTGTATTGAATATCAAATGTGATTTGGGTTTGTCGTGAATGGTGTCTTCACTAACACTGTTCTTGAACCCAGTTGAGAAAAGATTAAATCTTTTTATTTAGATTTAATGAAGTGTACCAATTAAATGATATTTAATTGGAATTGAATTGATATTGATTTTTGGGTTTATCGTGTACAGTGTTTTAAACAACACTCGTTCTTTAACCCGATAATTAATGAATGTGATTTTGGGGTTTATCGTGAACTGTGTTTTAAATGACACTGATTCTTTAACCCAGTTAACGATTAAAACTAAGTGGAGTTTTAATGAATCTTTAATTAGATTGAAAAGATCGGGAATGGAGCATCACCAGTTTTGCTCCAGGCGATAGTTAAATCTTTAATTAGATTTGAACGTGAAATGGTAATTGAATTTACCGATAACACCGTGGTGTTAGATATGAAGTATAACCAGTTTTACTTCATGGGATGAATAGGTTGGGATTGGGAAATAAAATAAATAATTACTTCGGTGTGGTTCGCTAATCCCGACTAGTTTGAATTGATATTCAAAGGAGATTAAAGAATAAATTTAAAGAATTTATCTTGGATAAAATTAATGGGAATATTTGGATAAAAGAATATTCTGAATTGGAATGAGGCGTATGTTGTGTTTGTGTAACACTTTTATAATATATACGCGAGTTATTCAGAAAGACCGGGTTTAACCCATTCTGAATAACTGATTCGACGTGGTGTCAAAGATGAAGACGGTGGTCGAAGACCGGAGGTCTTCACGTCGTTTGGGTGATTGCTGATGATCTTGATTGGGCTGTACACCCAAGAAGATGGAAACAGTTGGTGATCGTCCAGACGTACTTGGAGATCGATGGATATGCGAGGTACAAGGTGCCTTCGGTTTCGTTCAGCCCCAGAACGGACTTGTAAATGGACTGTGTGTCTGACATTGGATTTTAGTCCGTGTGATTGATCTCTATTAAATATATCTCTGTTTGGCGGCGGAGAATTTATTCTCTTGCTTAACGCCCTTCTCTGAGACGTATGAGCTCAGGGGTTATATATTGATGGATATCAAACGCATGGAGTGAACAGCCTGTGTGGCATGCCTAAGTGGCAATTGATCGAGGCTTCTGTTGAAAAGCAAAGTCTTGTGGTGATGATCAAAGCATAGCCTGTGTGGCACAGCTTTGTGTAATGTGAATTCGCGAGCCTCGCACCCCGGTTGTGAACCAAAAACGGGAGAGGACCTCAGGGAGGGCATGCATTTCTTTCTAGCTAGGGTGGTGTCAGTGACCTACCAGCCCTGACATTTATATACTTTTCACCTGTGTGGTTGTTGCTGTTGCGAGGCGCCTCGGTTTGATCGGACGATCCGGGTCCGATGGAGTCATTCGTTGGCTCATTTACGCCCCAAAGGGCGGGGAAACGTAGTGTTCAGGCATAATAATCCACATCGGTGGACCGGCCCTGACGATCCAAGGCTTGCCTGCGCGCTTGCCTGAGGGGCGGGCTAGAGCGTCTCGAATCGGTTGAGGACTATCTTTTGCCTCGGTTCATAGATGGAAACCCAATTTCCAAATACGTGACTTTGCGATTTTGATTGTATAACCTATATATGGCGACATAGTGGTATGGGGCATTCATGCCGCCTATGATTGATACTTATGATTTGAAGTTGTTTTACACACTGTACACTTATTATAGTATCAAATGATCTGTTTTAAACGTATCAAGCATTCTTTGGCTGTTATAAGGGAAAACCCTATTCCCCGGCTTGCGTTGCATTGTGTGATAGGACCTGGGTCTTATAACAGCCTCATTTTTCTCTATTTAGCATCGCGCTGTTTGTTTTATGCACTGGTATTCTTGGGAGGAAACCCGTTCCGTGTTATACGGCGTGGTCCCTTGATTTACCTAACTTCAAAAATAAAGATTAACTGTTTTAGTTCTCACACCAGTCACATGACTGACCTGGAGTTTATTGTTTTAACCTAAACTCTGGGTGCCCCTATTTTTGACACGGGCAGCTAGTAGTTTTGGTTTTGCAGATTTATATTCACAGGACCCTGGTTTACAGCTGGAATGATATCCGGAAAGCTTTGTATCCGTATATCTACTTCTAGTTGTGTATTGTATTATTTTCCGCTGCTATGTAATTTATTTTAATCTCTGATATTTCTGTGTAATATTCATTTATACTCTGTGTATTCTTGTAATCTGATGCATTGTTGTAATATACAATGAAATGTTCTTCTGTTTGTCTTCTGTTTTGTCCTGTTCTCAAAACAATTCGTTCTTTCTCTTCTCTTCGGAGACCGGGGTAGTTCGGGTCGTTTCAGTTGGTATCAGAGCTTTGGTTTACAAAGCTCAGAGAACAAGGCACATTAGAACCATACGAAAGAATTCATCAGATATTGGATTAGTAATATCCAATGGGGATGACTCGTTAGAGATGGGATCAGTAGTATCCTAGAACGAGTGTGAAGAGTAAATTTTTAAAGTGAAAACAAATTTTGTTTTGAAAATCTAAATCAATTATTCGTATTTGATTATTTATTAGTATTGATTTGGACAGTCCAGTATATAAAGATTTTTGCATATGCGCCTTGCAAACGTATATTCGAAGTTTTAATATACTGGATAGATATAGAACCACACTCTAGTCACCCGGGGATGATCCTGATGATGGTGCATCATCATCAGCATCTATATTCGAGTGTCGAAGGTGTGATATCTATATATTTCCTATTGACTGGTGTGAGAACCAAAATTAGATAGGGCCTATTGTTGTGATTTGGCATCAAAAATCTGATTTTTGTATGTGTATCAAAATTATGAATTTGAAACGTTAATCCACTAATTGATTGATGTTTGTGTTGTTTGTTTAATTGTTTGATAATTTTGAACCATTATGCCTAATTTGACCAAATAATGAATTGTATTGAAATTTGGTCGCGTTTGCTTGCATATACATATACTTGCATTGAACAGGTCATAGCAAGGAGACTAGAGCCAAAGAATAAAATTTGTTTGCCCGACAAATAGGTACATGTTTACTACATAATTTCCTGTTTTGTTTGGGTGATGATGATTTTATGAGCCTATTGGCTAGCCGCTTGGCTTTTTCTTTTTCTTTTTGAGATCTGAAGGACCGGGGAAGCTATTTGAAATTCCCCGATGCTCCCGGTGCAGGGGAGGTTATGGCGAAATTTTTCAAAAATTTAGGGAGTTAGCCAAATTTTTGAAATTTTGAAAATTCTCAGAAACTGAAAAGTTGGAGAATGGAAGCCAGATCGAGCGTAGAGTTGATTAATCAAACCACTTTCGACTTTGTTCCTTTTCGGGGACGAAAAGTTTTAAGTGGGGGAGATTGTAATAACCCGAAAATCTGGGCCAGTTTAAAATTTTTGTTTTTGGCAATTTTAGCGAATTCTGATTATTTAAAATGAATTATTTTAAATAATATCGACGAGAAATTTATTTTGAATATATTCGAACGTATATATTATATATGCCGTCGTTAGAATAAATAATTATTTATAATTATAAATGGAATTGAAAATGGCGCGGTAGTTCGAGAATTCGATTTCAAACTTCAATTGAATGTACCGGGTGCAAAACAATCCGGATTTTAGTGAAACCAAAAAAGATAGGATCTAATTGATAATATCTTTCCAGCGAGTCCGGCAAATAAAGATTTCATAGCGGGAATCAAAAGATATGTCCAGTTGAAAATTCTGAATAGTCGCTATGGAATTCAGGCCCTTAAAAATGGACATTTTGCAAATGACCTCGGATTTCGACGAAACCAGTTTTGTTGGGTCCGTGGTGTCAAACTATTGCTAGATTTCAAATTTCATAATTTTTCGAATCAATATGTGAGCGTGGCAAAGGAAAACGCGTTTGACCAGTTTAAGTTGATTTTAATCGACTGGAAAATGGCCATTTTTCCAACGGTCTCAGAATTCGATGAAATTAGTTTTGTTAGGACCGTATCGTCGATACGAAGCTAGAGAATATTTTTCTGGAATTTTTAGAGGCTGTATGTGGCCCCGGTAATTTGAAATGTACGTCTAAATTGAATATATACTAATTTATATTTTAAATTTGGTGAAAACTAATTGAAACAGCCGAATTGGCTTACGATTCATATCCCATTGTGTTCGGAACAGGGGTTTTACGCTAGGGATGACAGTCGTTGGGTCTGGATTGGAGTCCGAGCAAAAAGTCAACCTTAGGGAGGAAATTTAAATTAATTAATTAATTAAAAATATAAAACACACCCTCCCCCACTCTCTCTCCCACATCATCCTCCCCCTCCCCGTTCAAAATCAAATTAGGTTTCAAAAAAAAAAAGAAAGAGAAAAAAAAAAACGCTGCGCGCCAGATCGCCATCGCCCCCCCCCCCTAGCGCCTTCGCCACCCACCTGACGCCGCCCGAGAAGAACCCCTCCCCTTCAACGCCTCCACCTCGCGAACCCCGGTGCTTCGCACCCTTCCTCAGGCGAGCTCGTCGCCTCTAGCAGACGCCAAGGCCCGCCACCACCTGCAGATGAGCACCGCCACCCTCTGATCGCCAGGCCGAGCCTCCTTCCCCCGACTGAGATCGACGTCCTTCCCTCTTCTCCCTTTTCTGATTTGAGTGGACACCCAAACCCTCCACAAAAGCCACCAGCAAACCCTAGTCGCAGCCGTGACCCCACCCTCCCCCACCGCAACCCCACTGCGCCTTCCTCGACCCTCTGAACTGCCTCCTCCACCGCCAATTCATTTGTAAGTATTTTTAATTCCATTTTATTTATTGATTTTGTTGTTAAAATTGAGACTTCTAGATGAATTTTTTTTTTGAAATAAAAAGAGTGGATTTTTAGAGAGCAAAGGAATTGATTTGTATAGCGAAAAAGATTCGACCTTTATATAGAAACAGATTTTTTTATATATATAATTAGCGATGAAAAAGAAGTGATCTTTGAAAACGAACAATAGTGTTTTTTTTTAAAACAAAAAGAAGCGATTTTTAAGAAGTTAAAAATATAATTTTTATAATATAAAAAGAGTAAAAATATGATTTTTATTAAGGTAAAGTAATAAAAATATAGTTTTTATAAGACAGAGAATATAAAAATACGATTTTTATATATGTTGTAGCGAGAAGATTTGATCTTTATAAGTATAGGGATGATAAAAATGTGATTTTTACTTAAACCATGTGAAACAGAGTGCGATGGGACCAAGAGAAAGCACGGCGAAGATGCCCTACATAAGAAGAGTCATGGCGTCTGGATTAGCAATAAGTGAGAATTTCTCACTCTTCAATTTCTATTTCTAGTTATAAATATATATATACACGGATGCAGACGGTGTTTAGTAGCACCCGACACAATCGTCCACAGACCATGGACTTGTTTGTTTGGTTGCATAGATTAGTTATATGATTTGATTTGAATTTGCTTGTTTGGTGATTTTGATTGATGTGTGAATGGCGTGGGCCTTCACTAGACCGGGGATAAGGCTAGGCCTCGTCCCGTTTCTAGTATCGTGCCGTTATGCCGCCGAAATTTTCTAAAATATGTTAGAAAATAAAAATATCATTTTATTGTGTAAATGAATAATAGAAATTCATATGTTGGAATAAAATGTTTTATCGTTAAAAATATAATTTTTAACGTGAATATGAATATAGTGAATGTGAATAAATAAATATTCATTTACAAACCCGACGGTTTGTTTATGTACACCTATTTGAAGGACATTGATTGGGTCGATAAATTTTACACATCGCCCAACTGCACAAATGAAATATTTGTTTGATTGTTTGAAACCCCACACGGGTGTTGGGATGAAATTTGAAGTTCACTCATCCTGATTGATTAAATATGTCAATCGATTGATTGACAGGCTGTTATAAGCATTAGATATCTATATTTGATGCTTATACAGTGTAGTGCACTCTGGTTGATGGTTGATTATTTATCGTTGCTATTATATACATGTGTTGTATGAAAATCCATATAATTAACCTTGTATGGTAATTGATTGGGCCTCATTCCAATCGTGAAAATAAAGAATATCTTGATAATAGGAAATATTAGAAAATAGAAATTTATGAAGCCGTGTTGATTAGATTGACGCCATTTTGACGTGAACGATATTTATATCGATTTTATTCTTTTCGAAATGAATTGAATTGAGAACGATTTCGAAATGAATTGAATTAAAAGCAATTTCGAAATGAATTGAATTGAGAACGATTTCGAAATGAATTGAATTGAAAACGATTTCGAAATGAATTGAATTGAGAACGATTTCGAAATGAATTGAATTGAAAGCGATTTCGAAATGAATTGAATTGAAAACGATTTCGAAATGAATTGAATTGAAAGCGATTTCGAAATGAATTGAATTGAAAACGATTTCGAAGCGAATTGAAATGAATTCAAATTGAATTGAAATTCGAATTGAATAGAAGTGAATTTTAAAACGAATTTATAAAGAAGAATTCAATTTTGATTTGAATTGAAAAGGAAGTTGGAATTGCTTTTGAAACGATTTTAAAACTATTTATATAATTCGTTTTAAATAGAAATCGATGAAATATATATTATATATATTATATATATAATATAATGGCCTGAATAGAACGCGCCGCGCTGCGGCAGTTCGCGAATTTCGACCATTTATTTCAAACGGACATTACGGGAGATCCGACCGTCGGATTCTCCTGAAACCGGAACCGTTGGGTTCGTATCGAAAAGAGCTTTCTAACGAATATTAGAAATTTGAAATCTAACGGTTGGATTTGGAATTATGTCCAAATCAAATTTGGAAAAGGTCGCTGTAAGTGCAGTTCGATGGCCATTGATGGAAATCAACTGTACGGGCCTTGATAAAATTATTAAAAATAGTAATAATTTGGGTAAAATCATAAGAAATGATTTAGAAAGGATTGGGATGAAAAACTCCATATTTGAAAAGATAAAAATAGATTTTTATCGAAATGAACTAGTTTTGAACTAGAAATACAATTCTATTTATTTTTAAATAAATTGAATTTGAAATGGTTTTGAAAATAACCAGAATTTCCAATGTTTGCATTGGAGTGGATTTGAATCGAAATTGTCTTCGGAATATTTCGATGTTGGAATTCGTGATTATACGGATGTGGTTACGGAAATTTGAAAGATATATACTTATATCGTTATTTCCAATACGACATTTGTTAGTCGTAGAATTTGATATTGAATATAAGCCGATATATTTTCTATTCAAAGCCTTGTATTGAATATCAAATGTGATTTGGGTTTGTCGTGAATGGTGTCTTCACTAACACTGTTCTTGAACCCAGTTGAGAAAAGATTAAATCTTTTTATTTAGATTTAATGAAGTGTACCAATTAAATGATATTTAATTGGAATTGAATTGATATTGATTTTTGGGTTTATCGTGTACAGTGTTTTAAACAACACTCGTTCTTTAACCCGATAATTAATGAATGTGTTTTTGGGGTTTATCGTGAACTGTGTTTTAAATGACACTGATTCTTTAACCCAGTTAACGATTAAAACTAAGTGGAGTTTTAATGAATCTTTAATTAGATTGAAAAGATCGGGAATGGAGCATCACCAGTTTTGCTCCAGGCGATAGTTAAATCATTAATTAGATTTGAACGTGAAATGGTAATTGAATTTACCGATAACACCGTGGTGTTAGATATGAAGTATAACCAGTTTTACTTCATGGGATGAATAGGTTGGGATTGGGAAATAAAATAAATAATTACTTCGGTGTGGTTCGCTAATCCCGACTAGTTTGAATTGATATTCAAAGGAGATTAAAGAATAAATTTAAAGAATTTATCTTGGAAAAAATTAATGGGAATATTTGGATAAAAGAATATTCTGAATTGGAATGAGGCGTATGTTGTATTTGTGTAACACTTTTATAATATATACGCGAGTTATTCATAAAGACCGGGTTTAACCCATTCTGAATAACTGATTCGACGTGGTGTCAAAGATGAAGACGGTGGTCAAAGACCGGAGGTCTTCACGTCGTTTGGGTGATTGCTGATGATCTTGATTGGGCTGTACACCCAAGAAGATGGAAACAGTTGGTGATCGTCCAGACGTACTTGGAGATCGATGGATATGCGAGGTACAAGGTGCCTCCGGTTTCGTTCAGCCCCAGAACGGACTTGTAAATGGACTGTGTGTCTGACATTGGATTTTAGTCCTTGTGATTGATCTCTATTAAATATATCTCTGTTTGGCGGCGGAGAATTTATTCTCTTGCTTAACGCCCTTCTCTGAGACGTATGAGCTCAGGGGTTATATATTGATGGATATCAAACGCATGGAGTGAACAGCCTGTGTGGCATGCCTAAGTGGCAATTGATCGAGGCTTCTGTTGAAAAGCAAAGTCTTGTGGTGATGATCAAAGCATAGCCTGTGTGGCACAGCTTTGTGTAACGTGAATTCGCGAGCCTCGCACCCCGGTTGTGAACCAAAAACGGGAGAGGACCTCAAGGAGGGCATGCGTTTCTTTCTAGCTAGGGTGGTGTCAGTGACCTACCAGCCCTGACATTTATATACTTTTCACCTGTGTGGTTGTTGCTGTTGCGAGGCGCCTCAGTTTGATCGGACGATCCGGGTCCGATGGAGTCATTCGTTGGCTCATTTACGCCCCAAAGGGCGGGGAAACGTAGTGTTCAGGCATAATAATCCACATCGGTGGACCGGCCCTGACGATCCAAGGCTTGCCTGCGCGCTTGCCTGAGGGGCGGGCTAGAGCGTCTCGAATCGGTTGAGGACTATCTTTTGCCTCGGTTCATAGATGGAAACCCAATTTCCAAATACGTGACTTTGCGATTTTGATTGTATAACCTATATATGGCGACATAGTGGTATGGGGCATTCATGCCGCCTATGATTGATACTTATGATTTGAAGTTGTTTTACACACTGTACACTTATTATAGTATCAAATGATCTGTTTTAAACGTATCAAGCATTCTTTGGCTGTTATAAGGGAAAACCCTATTCCCCGGCTTGCGTTGCATTGTGTGATAGGACCTGGTTCTTATAACAGCCTCATTTTTCTCTATTTAGCATCGCGCTGTTTGTTTTATGCACTGGTATTCTTGGGAGGAAACCCGTTCCGTGTTATACGGCGTGGTCCCTTGATTTACCTAACTTTAAAAATAAAGATTAACTGTTTTAGTTCTCACACCAGTCACATGACTGACCTGGAGTTTATTGTTTTAACTTAAACTCTAGGTGCCCCTATTTTTGACACGGGCAGCTAGTAGTTTTGGTTTTGCAGATTTATATTCACAGGACCCTGGTTTACAGCTGGAATGATATCTGGAAAGCTTTGTATCCGTATATCTACTTCTAGTTGTGTATTGTATTATTTTCCGCTGCTATGTAATTTATTTTAATCTCTGATATTTCTGTGTAATATTCATTTATACTCTGTGTATTCTTGTAATCTGATGCATTGTTGTAATATACAATGAAATGTTCTTCTGTTTGTGTTCTGTTTTGTCCTGTTCTCAAAACAATTCGTTCTTTCTCTTCTCTTCGGAGACCGGGGTAGTTCGGGTCGTTTCACATATCTGGGAAGACAAGAAGAAAAAAAATTGTCTAATGTGGTTTTTCATGGTCAGTATAGTGGCATGGAAACTAACAAATACCACATTTACAACCACAACTCAGAAACTCGTGACTGAGCTAACCAAGGTGAGTTAAAACATAGCATGAATTGAACATTTGAGTTAAACCGAATTGAAACTATGATTGCACACCAACTTTATTAGAGGAAATGTAATAAATTAGAGTTCAACAATAATAGCAGTGGTAACACAAAACATGAATAGACAATGATACATTCTTCAAGCTTGCATTGCATGTGTCCAACGTTAATTGGGAACACGTGAAGCAATACAAGCTCATCAATAATCGCATATACTAGACATGATGAAAGTGGTATGGTAACCACCCAATTTCGTGAAAAAAAATCACTAAATTAGGTAAGATCTAACAAAAGTAGTAAATTTCAAGAGTGATAGTAGCAGTAGCAAAACTATTACATATGATTGCCACTTGCATAATAACTACTAATTAGACGTTCTATGCTATTAGACAATAGTACCATAAGTTCAATGTTCGATGACAGAAAAGCAAGGTGAAGAATTAAAAACAACAAATATTTATGGTCAATAAGTTAGGTGACAAAATAATATGAAAATAAAGACGTCAATTGGTTAACATACACATATGATATGCCCAAATACATGTGTTTAATAGGAGTAAACATTGGTATCATTGGATTTAGGTCGTTTAATTTTACATATCATGGTCATCTATTAATAGTTATCATAAGCAAATACACGAAGTAGGAAGTTCCCACCTACCATAGGAAGGAGGAGTATTTCCAGGATGGAGTTGCGTTTATGCAAAATAAGATTAGCACGCCTAAATTTGTAGCATAGCTATGGAATGAAGAGGATGACAACATAATTGAGTTGAATTTGAAAATGGAAATGCAATTACCAACTATACCCAAATAAACATACAAAATGAAAATGAGAACTAAGCATGTACATGAGAGTGGAAGTTCAAACACACCACAGCAGGATATGCTATCATTGGGGGCAGAGGAAAGGTCGTCGAAAAACAGATTGGTCCAATCAGGAAAAGTCAACATCAAGTCTCAGCGTTAATAGAATAATTTGGTTACCATCAATAAGCATAAACAGTGCTAATTTATCGAATCCAAATTTTGTATTCAGTTCAATAGAATCTTCAATGGCCGATGCGTAAACATTGAGTTACTGGATTAACAGTCAAAATGAGTACCGCATAAATAAAACATGGAAAACTGCAGCAACCTTATTTTTTGGTGCGTGTAGATGACGATGAAATAGGGTTTGCAATTTGAAGGCGGTTAAGCAGTAAGATGTAGCGAATAGTTTGAAGGAAGTTAAGCAGTAAGATGAGAGCAAACAGTGATGGAGGCAGAACAATGACGTTGCATCATCGATTTGGGTCACCAGTGCCAACGTCGGTTAAATCCGTTGCTGGAAAGGCTAAGTTGCAGGTAGGAAGCTAAAAAGGAATGAAATAAAAAGGTTAGTTAAGGGAAAAAGGGAAAGGGAAACGCACACCTACAACTGTTGCCTAGGCTTGGATCAATATAGAGCTGGATTAATTGCTGTAGATTTCGATTTGTAGATAGGAAGCCAAAATAACATGGGAATCCATTCTATGTTAGAAGTGTTGTAGGGGATGGAATGAAAAGATGGAGGAAAAATGAAAATTAGGTTTTACGATTTGACATTTGACAGTGGAAGGGTTTCCTGGTCATGTCGTTATGGAAATTAAAGTGTAGTGGTGGGGAAGAAAATGGGGGGAACAGTTATTGGGTTAAGTAGAAGAAAAAGAGAATACGCAAAAATGCAAGTATTTTAAATGAGTTAAGGATAAGTTGTCCAGATCAGCATGGAGTGGTTCCTGTTTTCTAGTTTAATTAATAGATATGGATTTCATCCTAAATATTTTTAGTTATGTCAATATCAAATTTCCAGAAAAATAGTGACATAATCATTTATAAACCATAACGGTTTATTAAATAAAGGAAAAGAATTATAAGTGAACAAATTTTGGATTTCCATTAGAAAAATCCAGACTTGAGTTATAAAATAAATATGAACTCATGTTTAGTAAATGGATTGATTTTCAAACCAAAAATTAGATTTTTAATTATTGGATAATGTTAACTGATTAGAAAAGTAATTAATTAATGGAGTCTTGGATCAAACTTAACTTGGATTAAGTGAATTCGATTTGTAAATTAAAATTTGAATTGAATAAGAAACTCAAGTTAAAAACGGAATTCGACTTGTGTATAAGCGAATTAAAAATATATTTGAACATGATATGTTCAAACTAAAAGTGGATTAGGCAAAAGAGCTAATTAGAGGAGAAATTAGCGAATTGAGTTAAGAATGATTCGATTGATTTGAAATAAGTTGGAATTAGGCCAGTATGTTTTAACAGGTATGGAATGAAGCAATGGAAGAAATAAAAATTTATTTCCTGACAAAAGAGGTATATATTTAATTCAATATGAAATTTATGAGCCTATTGGGCAACCTGCTTGGCCTTTTGATTTTCTTTTAGGACAAAAAGGGCCTAGAAAGGCGATTTGTAGTTGTACCGATTGAGTCATACAAAGGAGACGTTGGCGAATTTTTCTGAAATTTTAAGCAGTTAGAAAAATTTAAGAAAATTTGATAACTTAAATTGATTTATTGATTATATATATAATTTGAAACAAAATTGGTTAATAAAATTTAACGTGTTGTAATAGACGTTTTCTAGTAAAAATAGAAAAGAATGGACTATAACACTATTGTTATAGTAAATGATTTCCGAAAAGGAAATGATTGAGATTTAATATGATATTTAAATATAGTTAGTTTGATACAATATTTTGGGTTGTTGTAGCGATGTTTTATGCAACATTCGTTTTAACCTAAGCAAATTTGATTTGGAAACTTTTCCAAATGAAATGAGGAATATTTTAAGTATAGAAATTGAATGGGTTCATGGGAAAATAAGTTAAATGTAAAAAAATTCCCACCATAATAAGAAAATATTTTCGAAGTACAGAAAATAAGAATTTGATGGGAATTTGGAAATGTTTTCCGATTATCATGAGAGGGCAAAACAATTTTGAGAAATAAATCGATAATGGTTTTGAGATGAATTAGGAAATGATTTAGTTAATGAAATATTAACTAAAAATGGCATAGTGATTGTTTGATGCTTATCAGTAGAATTTCCATTTGGAAATAGAATCGTTGGTTGTATGGATGTTTTCTTTGATAGTTAAATAACTGGCTATCAAATTTTTGGCATATTTTATATTCGGTTGTCAATACAGAGAGACCGAGATCATGTTTATTATTTGAAAACCACTCCATATGGGCATAAGCATTGCGAATCAAATTTGTTGAAGATAATTGAAGATGGAGTAAAGTGCAAGGGTTGTTCTCTTAAACCTACATAAAAAATTTCTAAGATTGATTGCAGGAATGGTGCCTTCGGTTTGTTTAGTCCTAAGACAACTTATATGGATGAATGTGTGACAGAGTATGCCTAGCAGATCATGTACATTGATCTCTTCAAACATATTTACGTTTGGTGGCGGAGGAATTAGTTTCACTTAGTTTCTAGCCCATGATATTTTTGGGGAAATCAATTAATATTTTAGTGGGTTAGATGATGTGGCATTCAAAGTGAATGAAGATATGAGATGTCAAAAAGGTAAGTATGGCCTCAAGCCTCACAACCAGGAAATGGAAAAAATCAGGCAGGTAACATGGTTATGTGTGTGGCTCTCATTAGGGTGTATTATCCCCTGATCTGGAGAAAATTCATTTGTTTCTTATTTTATTGTTGTTGTATGCTTTTGGCAACGGTTGCTGATCTCAACCATTGGTGATAAGACACTCAGTACAATCAAGCGAAATGAATGGTCGGCCATGTGTGGCCGGGTTGCTAAATGTTCTTGTTGAGCCTAGTGTATTCCTCTCTAGAGATACACCGTCGAAAGGTAGTTCCATACCTTGTCATAGTTGGAAATCCATTACCCAATAAGCGCCCTACGTTTTTGATTATATATTGTATGTGGAGCGTGAGATGCAAGCGTTCTGCTAAATTGTTATTGATTTGATTTGACACTATTATAATATCAGAACAGTGTTGATACAAAGAGTATTTTCGGTTATCGTGAGGTGAAACCATCCATGTTTATGTGTGGATCGGGTTTTCGATTATCCTTTCTTTGAAAATGATTTATAAAAGTTAAGTCAAGTAGTTCATATGTTTACAGATATATTTGGAGGACTTTGGTGCAAGAGGATTTAGTGTTAAATATCTACTGTTTTATTTATGTTGTGATGTGATGTACTCTGATAATGGTATACATATATGTTACATAATTTTGTATTTAAAGATGTTATATATATTATATTATGTTTCTGTTGCGATGTGAGATTCTATGTTGTTATTTCTGTTCTTCTTCTATATTTTTCTTCTTCATCCACAGTGATTTGTATTTCCGTGAATTTTTTATTGGATTCGTATCGAAATTCCCAATGACATGGAGTTGGATTGGTCGGATTTGAAGACTATTCAATTTTAGGTCTATATTTAGATATCAAATGAGTTCTGAATAAAAGGAGACTGATTAAACCCACTCGCACTTAACTAAAGTATTTGATTATTAGTTAGACTAAATTCAAGTTATGATAGCGTTGTATTAACTGTTATTTGGTACTTAAAAATGCATTTTTATATTGATTCGTATCGATGGTATAATTTAATTTAAATTTTAATTTAATTGTTAAAATTAGGTTAAATTGTAACTAATTGCAAGATAAACTCGACATCTGATAACTAGTGAGTTGATGTGATATTGAACTGTTTGGATGGATTGATTTTGATGGATTCCATGGATTGATATTTTTGATATATCATTGTTTAATTGTGTGAATTTACCATGTTATTCACCTTAATTATATATGATCGTTTAATTGTGTTGATTATTCCAACCATTTGCCTTAGATGACCCATGCATCAAATAAACCCGGATTTAGTCATTAACATGAATTAAGAATATTGATTGAAATGACAAATACCTATGACCCCTGATTTGGATTTAAATGATATATATCCATTCCTGAAATACTTAAATTTAATTTAATTATAACTTGGCCATAAGATAGAAAATTATATACGGACTCCGGTTGGTTAAATAGAATTTGTTTTACTTTGAATTTTGAAATATTATTTTAATGGTAATGCAAATAATATTTTATAAATTTATTTCATTTGAACTTTGAACTTTTAAATTTAAAATTTAAAGGAAATTATTTAATCTGGTAAACTGAAACTATAAACTTGAAATTAAATAATAATTGAACATATTGAAATTGAATTGTTTATTCGTCTATGAAATTTACTTGATTTTGAGTGATATTTGAATTATGAACTCGAGATTATTATAAAATAAATATAATTCAAAATGAGAATTCTAATTGGAAACTTAAACTTGAATTGTCTGAATTGAATTGAATTTGAAATGGAAGTTGATTCAAACTGAAATATTAAAATGGCAACCCAGATCTGCTTTCTTCCCTTACGGCTCTGTACCTTCACTTCTCTCTAATCTTTCTCTCCCTCTCCTCGTCCTTTAATGGCTAAGAATCGTAAAATGAAGCCCCTTTTCAACTCTACTATAGTTACCAGATCACGTCGCAACCTTTCAGTTCAAACACTTTCAGATCCAAACTCTAAACCTGACGTCCCACCCCCATCTTCTGTTGTGCTTATGTATTCTCTACTCACCATGCATCCCCTGAATTCGCTCCTTTATGAGATTTATGATGTTGTGCCTTCACTGGTTTTGCTGCCTTTGACTACTGCAGGTTCAACACCCTTATCCACAATGCTTTCCAAAGCATATTCTACATTGCTTGAGCGTTGCTTGCGATCCTGATTTTATGTTGGATAAAATGAAAGGTGTTAGTGCTAAGGTAGATTTTAGTCGTAGTAATGTGAGTGCAGCTGTTAATGTTGAGAATAGTTTGGGGAATCCTAGTTTTCCTAAGTGTGTGAACTGTGATCATGTTAGGATAGCAAGGGAAAGTTGTTTGTTGGCTACAAATACTACTAGTTCAATTGCTTCTCCTCCTGCATAATGCACTGGAACTGTTTGTGAAAAATGTCTCATCCACAATAGCGGCTTCTCCTTCAACGAAATGGACCTCTTTATTTTCCCCTCTACCTATGTCGTTGGTGATTACACCCCCGTTGAATTTTCTATTTCGTTTCTGAGAATGGCTCTATTCATCCTGCTGAAGTACACAACGAAACGACTGTCTTCTAAAAGGAACAAATAGTTGGTTTTTCCTTGATTCTAATCCTCCTACAGTTAACATAATTATGGCTTGTCGTAATTCTTGGCCATGTGTGGTGCCTTGAGCATAAATTTTGTAGATGGTATCTTTTACGTAAAATTCTCGTTTGGAAAAGAAAATTTGTGTGTCTTGGAAGTTGCACCATCCATTATTGGTTGTAGGCTGTTTATTGTTATGACTTGGAGTGCTTTTATTGATAGGGTCCATGAGAAGGTGCTTTCGATCCCAGTTTGGACCTTGTTTACCCACATGCCATCTGTTCTCCAGCCTATTCTTGGTCTTAACTGTCCCGCTTGTCATATTGGTAAGCTAAAATGTTTTGATGCTAATATTGTTGATTGGAAAAACCTTGTTTTTGCATGTGCGCTTATAGAAATTACCCTAGATAAGCTGTTATCCTTCTCAAGTTAATGTTCGCCGAGGTAATCTTGAATTTTTTGTGGATGTGAAATACAAATAGAGTATTATATCTGTATAAATTGTAAGTCTTTTGTGCACTGTTCTGAATCCTATCAACTTGAAGTCAACGCTATTCTCCCTGTGAAGACCCCTTAACCTAAGGCTCCCGTTAGATGCTGGTCCCCCAAAGCTATTGGCACCTATCATCCCTGATACTTCATTTTCGTGGATGATCCATATTTTGATGTTTTTGGTATTGTCGATGAGCCTGGTCCTGATATCTTCTGGTCTGAGTATGAGAGGGCATAGGGTATGCACCTTCACGTATGCATTTTGATTTAGAGCTCTACTTCTGTAAATTTGCTGGGACCGATACTGGAGAGTCACATTGTGACACCCCATGTCCGTTGATGTCGCTCATATGAGAATGCATTAAGTTTCATGAAGCGCAAGAGGTAAACAGAAACAAAATTTCACAAGGTATATGTAAATAGGCAGTGGAAATTTAACTTTTATTATTAAAAGCAAATCATTGTTCCAAACTAGTTACATCATCAAATACCAAATACTTCAAATAAAAATATCTGCCAAAACATCTGAGTACAATAAAGTAAAATTACATCCCATTTTACAAGTCATAGCAAAGTAGAAATATAGTCAATGCGGTACATCAAATCCGAAGAAGTTTAGATCCAAGCTGAAAGAAAATCCTAATCGCTGTGGAGTGCTACCACTTTGAGGTACTGAGGGAGGAAAGGAAGAGAAAGAAGCGAAACAAAATAGGTCAGACATAAAGCTTGGTGAGCTCAAGTTAATTTCAGATATGCATAAAATAGAGGTATCAAGACAGATAAATATGACAGGATGAAAAAGCACAGTAACATATAAGTACAAGACAGTAAGATAAAATAATGATCGAGTAAATCTTCTCATTTATATCCCAAGAACAAGTTTTCCTCTACACTAATAATAGTATAATAGATTTAGATGTTACCCTAATTACATAACAGGATTAGGTGTTACCCTAATTACATAACAGGATTAGGTGTTACCCTAATTACTACCCATGCGTTAGGCTCCCTACTATGTAAATAGCTTGTGTCATCCCCGGTGGTAGGGTGTATCACTCCCTAACCCAGCAACTTATAAAACACAGACCTATTTACTGGTGTTACAACGTCTTATTTTCCCTAATAGGACCCATGCATGCTCATGACTCCACCGGAACGCACCCGTAACCACCTTCCTATTTTTTAACATCTTACTATCTAGTTCAGTAAAGCATTCCCTAGCCCCTACCTAGTGTGATGCCTTCTAACAAGATGCCAACGTGGATATTGATTGGTATGGGTTCTATACAACAAGATTGACACAAGCCAAACCCCCTAAGCTTGTGCCCACAAGTAACTAGGATTTAAGAGCCTCCAAAACCCGATATAACAGCAGAATGAGGGACCTCTTAACTTATTAATAACCAGGTTTAACTTAGCAAGTTTAAGTTCATTAATAAGCGTGGTTGCAATATTACATGTTATTATGTGTGTACAACACCTTCCCTAAAACAGGCACCTACCGAGATGTATATATACATATAGTAATTTAGATTTACTTAACCTATATCTGGTATTTACATTTTCATAACATGTCCTTTACTTAATGTATGTATTAAGTCTAATCTAACTTGTATACGTATATGCATATTATCCCTTTTTGATTATATTCCCAAATTACAGCATGTACACATATATGCATATTATCCCTTTATATTTTATTCCCAAATTACAGCATGTACACATATATGCATATTATCCCTTTATATTTTATTCCCAAATTACAATCAAAAAGTCCTCAATTTATAATATGCCCAAATTGTCACTTTTCATTATCGTATATTATCCCAAATTCAGTTACACACAACTTAAATAAGACATGGCCTAGCCTCTCGGTGGCCTAGGCTCAGCGTAAATAAAAAGAAAAAAATAGACGGAGAATAATAGAATCAAATCAAACTGTATAAAATAGGCATATAAAAAGACTGGAAATAAATTAAAATAGCAGAATAAGGAAAGGGAAGATAGATATGTATGAACATAACTAATTAATTAACTAACAATAAAAGAACACCTATTACTATAACAACTGCATAGATGAATAATAGTAAAAGAACAGGTATATAAATTAACTTATAGATACTGTATATTCTGGATATAATTTTATTTACTGTCATGATATATTTCTAGGTATCTGATCTGAAAGTAACTTAAACTCATAGGGCTAGGTATTAGGTTCAGAAATTTATTTTTTAGAAAGGTTGTATGTTGATTGCAGGGTTGTAGGTTAATTTAAGATCTTGAATCTTCTCTTTTAATCTAAATTTCCGTAGCCACTCCCCATTTTATTATTTAATTTAGAATATGTCATGGAGGCAGAGAGAGGCGAAGAATTGTTGTATGTAGATAAAATGATAGAGAGCCCCCACTTTATAGATTAGCAGAGCCAATTCATAACAGTTAGACTCTAAGGTTTTAAATTTAGCCATACAACTCATCCAATGAACCTAATATAAAAAACAGTCCAAATACATCATTTAGAATTGGGCCAGCATGTCATTGGGGCGACCCGTACTTATCAGGTTGAGCCATGGGTCGATCCCTCTTGACATGGGTTGACCTATAGGTCAACCCCAGTCAGTTTGGGACATCACATGACTATTGGTTCGCGCTATATATTTTTCTGTTTGAATTTTAAAATGTGTCCAAACTTTGAAAACTCATGTATAATTCATATGTTATCGATTTACACAAACTTGGGGTCCATCTGAACTAAAATTCTAAGACGAACGCAATGGTAAAGCCAGTTTTTGAAATGACCCGAACCTCCCAGTGAAGGATAGCTCGGATTGAGTTGAGGACAAGACGAATCAGAACACAAACAGAAGAACATTTCATTGTTTATTACAACAATTTCCATTAGAATACAAGAATATATAGAGTATGAATAAATATTACACATCATGAAATATCAGAGATTTAAATACATTACGGCAGCGGAAAAATAATACAAAACAAAACTGAAGGAGATAAATGGACACAGAGCTTTCTGAATATCATTCCAGCTGTAAAGAAGGATCCTGTGAATATAAATCTGCAAAACCAAAACTACTAGCTTCCCATGTGGAAATAGGGGCACCCAGAGTTTAGGTTAAAACAATAAACTCCAGGTCATTCATGTGACTGGTATGAGAACTTAAACAGTTATTTAAAACTTTACTTTAAATCAGATATATCAAGGGACCACACCGTATAACACGAAACGGGTTTCCTCCCAAGAATACCAGTTCATATAACAAAATAGCGCAATGCTTTTTGGAAAAATGAAGCTATTATAAGACCCGGGTCTCCCATTTGTATCTCAGCATGCCGCACAGGAAATTCACGCTATGCAACCAATGACTATCAATCACACAAAATGAAATCCAATGTCAGACAAACATCCATTTACAAGTTCGTTCTGGGTCTGAACGAAACTGGAGGAACCTTATTCCTCCCCATATGTCCAATACAGGGGAGAGGTCCTCGCATATCCGGTCGATCTCCAAGTACATCTGGATGATCACCACTTATTACCTTGTCTTGGGTGTACAGCCCAATCAAGACATCAGTAATCATCCAAACGATGTGAAGACCTCCAGTCTTCAACTACCGTCTTCATCGTCGACATATCGTTGATTCAGTTATTCAGAATGGGATAAACCCGGTCTTTCCTAATAATTCACGTATATTACAAACAAGTTCTACAGAAACACAACATACGCCTCACTCCAATCCAGAATATTCCTTTATTCAAATATTCTTATACTTTGGGAAAGGTTCCCATTAATTTTATCAATGATAAATTCTTTGAATTTATCCTTTAATCTTCCTTTGGATATCAATCCAAATCATATTAAGGTTTATCCAAACTAGACAGGATTAACGAACCTTACCAAAGTAATCATTTTTTTAATTTCCTAATCCGAACCTATTCATCCCATAAAGCAAAACTTGTAATACTTCAAATCTAACACCACGATGTTATCGGTAAATTAAATTACCATTTCACGTTCAAATCTATTTAAAGATTTAACTATCACTAGGAGCAAAGCTGGCGATACTCCATTCTCGATCATTTCAGTCTAATTAAAGATTCATTAAAACTCCACTTGGTTTTAACCTTCCCAAAAATCAATATTAATGATTATTTAACTTAGGAAATCATATACTGTCTTTAACTGGGTTAAAGAAACAGTGTCATTTAAAGAACAGAACCTAAATCACATTCCATTCCATCAGCCTCTAACCGTAAATTAGCAAGTGAACAATTCCCTAAGTATTAACCCCGAAGGCCGAAACCAACACCCGATCAATACCCCGGAAACCATTCAACTTAACTAATCTCCTGTTAGTTTATGATTTTCTTAACTCCGTTGGGTCTAAGAATAGTATTATTAAAGATACCATTCACAACAACCCAAAATCTCATTCCATTGTAAATCGGGTTAAAGAACAAGTGTTATTTAAAACACCGTTCACGAAAAACCCAAAAACCACTTTCAATTCAATTCTAGTTAAATATTAATTAATTGGTATACTTCATTAAATCTAAATAAAAAGATTTAATCTTTTCTCAACTGGGTTCAAGAACATTGTTAATGAAGACATCGTCCACGACAAACCTAAAATCACATCAACCTCTAACCATAAATTAGTAGGATCACAATTCCCTAAGTATTAACCCCAAAGGCCGAAACCAACATCAGATCAATACCTAGGAAAACATTCAACTTAACTAATCTCCAGTTAGTTTCTAATTTTCTTAACTCCATTGGGTTTAAGAACAATATTATTAAAGATACCACTCACGACAAACCCAAAATCCCATTTGATATTAAATACAAGGCTCTGAATAGAAAATATATCAGCCGATATTCAATATCAAATACTACAACCAACAAATATCGTATTGGAAATAACGACTTAAATATATCTTTCAAATTTCCATAACAATATCTATATAATCACGAAATCCAACATCGAAATATTCCAAAAACAATTTCAATTCAAATCGATTCCTAATTCATATATTGGAAATTCTTGTTATTTTTAAAACCATTTCAAATCCAATTTATTTATTTTAAAAATAATTGGACTATAATTCTAGTTCAAAACTAGTTCATTTCGATAAAAATCTATTTCTGTCTTTTCAAATATGGAGTTTTTCATCCCAATTCTTTCCAAATCATTTCTTACGATTTTACACTAATTATTGATATTTTAAATAATTTTATCAAGGCCCGTACAGTCGATTTCCATAAACGGCCATCGAACTGCACTTACAACTACCTTTTCCAAATTTGATTTGGTCATACTTCCAAATCCAACTGTTAGATTTCAAATCTCTAATATTCGTTAGAAAGCTCTTTTCGATATGAACCCAAGGTTCCGATTTTAGGAGAATCCAACGGTTGGATCTCCCGAAATGTCGATTCGAAGTCAATGGTCGAAATTCGCGAACTGCCGCAGCGCGGCGCGTTCTATTCAGGCCATTATATTATATATATAATATATTTTTTGTCGATTTCCTTTTAAAACATATTTTATAAATCGTTTTAAATTCATTTCAAAACGATTTCAACTTTATATTCAATTTCAAATCAAAATTGATATTCCTTATCATTAATATATAAATGATAATATTTTCAAAACATTAGATTTTGAAATCCATTCCTTTTCGATATTCATTATAAAAATGAATAAAATCGATATAACTATCGTTCACGTCAAAATGGCATTAATCTAATCAACACAACCATATATATTTAAACATATTCGTGTCCATCCCAAACCGGACATCAAAAATCAGATTTTGATCTTTTATTGAATATTATTTTAAAATGTTCATTATTTCAAAATAACCGTTGTTTCAAAATATTCATTCTTTCTAAACTGGAATCAAACACAGTAAATTACCATATAATTTGATTATATGGGTTTCATACAATACATGTATACAACAACAGTGATAAATAATCATCCATCATCCAGAGTGCATTCTTCACTGTATTAGCATCAAATATAAATATTTAACGCTTACACAGCTTGTCAATCAATCGATCGACATACCACTAAATATTGGGATTAGTATATGTCCAATTATTATCCCAACACCCGTATGGGGATTCAATCAACAAATAATGAATTTTATTTGTGCAGTTGGGCGATGTGTAAAATTTATCATCCCAATCAATGTCAATCAAATGTGTGTACATAAACAAATCGTCCGATTTGTTTAAAAATATTTATTTCATTTATATACATGTTAAAAATTATATTTTTAACTATAAATATTTCATTTCATTCTACAACCCACAGTCAATTTCCATAACACAATCAATCAAATAAATAAGTCATCCATGGTCTGTGGACGACGGGTGTCAGGTGCTTCTAAGCACCGTCTGCATCCTGGTATATATTTCAACTAGAAAATAAATAAAAGTGAGGAGTTCTCACCTTGGTTATCCATTCCATCCTTCTTATTTCTGAACGGTTCAGATTTGCAAATGTTTTCTACCAGTTCCATCACACAATGTTTCACGCTGTTCATAGAAAAAAAATTGCATTTTTAATACTATGTTTATTTTAAAAATCACATTTTTATAATGGCACTTCATATATAAAAATCACATATTTTTACAACGCTTCTCCCTATATATAAAAATTATGTTTTTATATCGCTACTTCTTGTATAAAGATCGAATTTTATTTTATTTTAATTTGCTTTCATGTATCCAAAAGATTATATTTTATATTTTCAAAAATCATAACTTTGTATTTTCAAAAATCGCTCCTTTTCATTTTCAAAAATCGCTCCTTTGTATAAATAAAATCATATTTTTGAAACTAACTTCCTGATAAAAATTACATTTTCAGATCGTCATTTTCTATATAAAAATTATATTTTTAAAACGATGTTTATATTATAAAAATCATATTTTTAAAGCTAATCTATTCATGTAAAAATCTAATCTTTGCTATGTTCAAAATGAAATCTTTTCAATGTAGAAAAACATTATCTTTTCATGTATAAAAATCCGATCTTTTCATGTATAAAAATCCGACGTTTTCATCTCTAAAAATCTAATTTATATGAATAAAAATCTAATTTTTACTTCGAAGAAAATAAACAAAAATCATGTTTTATGCATATAAATATCATACTTTATTTTTAAAAGTGATGCTTTAAAACCTATGTTATTTTTACTAAAATCTGAAAATAAAAATTGATGCTCTACGTAAAAGAAACTGGTTTTTAAACCATGTATAAAAAAACTGAATTTCCAAACAATGTATTAAATAAAAAAAACTGATTTTTAAACTAGGTTATTTCTTTTCAGAAATTTAATTGAACTAATTAAAATAAAATAGGAGAAGCTCACTGTTTATTTTATCTGGACATCGTCGAACTCCACATTCCCAGTCGACATCAGAAACCGCTTCGTCCACCACCCTCCAGACCGTAGTTCGTCAATCGAGCACCACGCCTTGACTCGCCAGAGCGCCACCCCCCACTTCCTGCCATGCCGTTGAACTCGGCCTCCTCCAGCATGCCAATACGTTGTTCGAACGGAGCATGTGAGCGCTCGATTTCGGGTTGGTTTGTTTAGGGTTTCGTGGCGGAGAGAGAGAGGGGTCGGCGCTAGCGCTGGGTAGGGTTACACCGGAGTTTGGCGGCGCTGGAGGATGGTCAGTACAGGGGAGATTCAGATCTGAACGAGGGCGGGTTCTTTTTTCCTTTTTATTTATGGTGCGTTGACCGAATAGAAGAGAGGAAGGAGAGAGTATAAGGAATATACTTTTTTTATATTTAATTTTAGTTTTAAATTCAAAAAGTTATCTTTTAATCTGAACTCAAAATGGAACCCAACGACTGTTGCCCCTAGCTAAATACCCCCATTCCGAACACAATGGGATATGTTTCATAACCCAGTTCGGTCGTTTCGTTCAGTTTTCATTTAAATTAACATCTAAATCATTATATTAAATTTTAAACGTACATTTCAATTTACAGGGGTTACATACGAACTCTAAAAATTCCATAAAAATTATTTCTAGCTTCGTATTGACGATACGGTCCTAACAAAACTAATTTCATCAGATTTGAAGACCGTTTGAAAAATGGCCATTTTCTGGTTGACCGAAATTGACTTAAATTGTTACAACATGTTTTCTTTTGCCACGCTAACATATTAATTCCAAAAATTATGAATTTTGGAATTTAGCAATAACTTGACATCCGGGATCCAACAAAATGGTTTTGTCAAAAAACGGAGGTCGTTTGCAAAATTTCCATTTTTAAGGGTTATATTTTCCGTAGCGACTCTTCCGAATTTTCAACTGAGCATAACTTTTTATTCCAGCTATGAAATTTCAATTTTTTGGATTCATTAGAAAGATATTCTCAAATAGATTCAAATATTTTTGGTTTCACTAAAATCTGGTTTATTTTGAATCCTGTACGTTCATTTGAAATTTGAAATCGAATTTTCAATCTACCGTGCCATTTCCAATTCCTTTTATAATTAAAAATAAATAATTATATTCTAACGTCGATTCAAATGAATATATACGTTCTAATTCTATCCAAAATAAATTTCTCGTTGTTAATATTTAAAATAATTCATTATTAATATCCAAAATTCATTAAAATTGCCAAAATAAAAAATTTAAATTGGTTCAGATTTTCCGGGTTACTACAATCTCCCCTACTTAAAATCTTTTCGTCCTCGAAAAGGAACGGCGTTGAAAGTTGTTCAACTTACCAACTCAACTTTCAGTTTTGCTTTCATTCTTCAACTTTTCAGTTTCTAAGAATTTTCCAATTCTTCAAAAATTTGGCTAACACCCTAAATTTTCGAAAAATTTCACCATAACCTCCTTTGTATGGGAGCACCAAGAAAATCCCCAAACCGCCACACTGGCCTCCCCAATCAAAAAGAAAAAGAAACATCCAAGCGGCTAGCTAGTTGGCTCATAAAATCATCAAAAATCCCAAGAAATACAATAAACATGTACCTATTTGTCAGGCAAACAATTTTATTCCTCTGCTTAGCTTGCAAGCTATGACCTGTTCAATGTATCTACATGTATATGCATGCAATTCCAAACAATTTTTCAATTCAATTCAATATTTGATGCAGTTTGGTTATATGTACCATTCATTCACATAATGGTTTTATTGGTTAACAAATAATCATACAACACAACCATGAATCAATTAGTGGATTATCGTTTCAAACATATAACTTTAATATCTAGTCAAAAATCATGTTTTTGATGCCAAATCACAACAAATAATCCTATCTAGTTTTTGTTCTCACACTAGTCAATTAGAAATATATAGATATCCCAATTTCGAAAGTCGAACACAACACTGATGATGGGTACCCATCATCAGAATCATTCCCGGGCGACTAGAGTGTGATTCTATATCTATCTAGTATATTAAAACTTCGAATACACATGGATTAGACCTACATGCAAAATCTTTATATACTGGATTATCCAGAACAATTTAAAATAAAATATTCAAATACTTATGGTAAGGTTTAAATTTTCAAAACGAAATTTGTTTTCAATTTTATTTTAAAAATAAATCCCTTCACACTCATTCTAGGATACTACTGATCTCATCTCTAACGAGCCATTCTCATTGGATATTACTAATCCAATCTCTGATGAATTCTTTCGTTCGGTCCTAATGTGCCTTGTTCTCGAGCTCTGTAAACCAAAGCTCTGATACCAGCTGAAATGACCCGAACCTCCCCGTGAAGGAAAGCCCGGATTGAGTTGAGGACAAGACAAATCAGAACACAAACAGAAGAACATTTCATTGTTTATTACAACAATTTCCATCAGAATACAAGAATGTAAAGAGTATGAATAAATATTACACATCATGAAATATCATAGATTTAAATACATTACTGCAGCGGAAAAATAAATATTACACATCATTCCAGCTGTAAACCAGGATCTTATGAATATAAATCTGCAAAGCCAAAACTATTAGCTGCCTGTGTGGAAATAGGGGCACATTGAGTTTAAGTTAAAACAATAAGCTCCAGGTCAGTCATGTGACTGGTGTGAGAACTAAAATAGTTATTTAAAACTTTACTTTAAATCAGATATATCAAGGGACCACGCCGTATAACACGGAACGAGTTTCCTCCCAAGATTACCAGTGCATATAAAAAAACAGCGCAATGCTTTTTGGAAAAATGAAGCTGTTATAAGACCCAGGTCCCATCACACAATGCAACACAAGCCGGAGGATAGGGTTTTCCCTTATAATAGCCAAACATGCTTGGTACGTTTAAAACAAATCATTTGATACTATTATAAGTGCATAGTGCATAAAACAACTTCAAATATAAATGTATCAATCCTAGATGGCATGGGTACCATATATCATGTCGCTAATACCAGGCTCTACAATCAAAACCGCAAATATCACGTATTAGAAGTTGGATTTCCGTCTGTGAACCAAGGCAAGGGATCGTCCTTACCGCTTCGAGACTCTCTAGCCTGAGCCTCAGGGACAGCCGCAACTACACCTTGGATCTTTAGGGCAGATCCACACGGAGTGGATTAAAATGCCTGAACAATGTGTTTCCCCGCCATATGGGGTGTAAACTGGTCATATCCCGACCAAACTATCGGCCCCGGAACGACCGATATAACCGAGGCGCCTCACTATCCATCATCCACATAAGTAAAATGTCTGGGATTGCAAAACGCTGACACCACCCCTAGCTAGAAGGAAACACATACCCTCCCTGCAGTCCTCTCCCGTTTCTGGTTCACACTGGTCTATGAGGCTCACGAATTAAACGCTACACAAAGCTACGCTATATTAAAGTCGTTCTTTGATCATCAACCGCAAGACCCTGCTTTTCAACAAAAGCCTTGATCATTTGCATCTCAGCATGCTACATAGGCAATTCACGCTATGCAACCGATGTCTATCAATCACACAGAATGAAATTCGATGTCAGACACACATCCATTAACAAGTTCGTTCCGGGTTTGAACGAAACCGGAGGCACCTGAAACGACCCGAAATCCCCCTTACGGGAAATCACGGATTGAGTCGAGGACAAGCCACAAAATAGAACGCGGACGGAAGAACATTTCATTGTATATTACAACAATTCCATCAGATTACAAGAATATACAGAGTATAAACAAATAATATACATCAGAAAAATATCAGAGATTACAATATATTACATAGCAGCGGAAAATAATACAATACACAACTAGAAGAGATATACGGATACAAAGCTTTCCGGATATCATTCCAGCTGTAAACCAGGATCCTGTGAATATAAAGCTGCAAAACCAAAACTACTAACTGCCCGTGTCGAAAATAAGGGCACCCAGAGTTTAGGTTAAAACAATAAACTCCAGGTCAGTCATGGGACTGGTATGAGAACTAAAACAGTTATTTAAAACTTTACTTTAAAAGAGAGTAATTCAAGGGACCACGCCGTATAACACGGAACGGGTTTCCTCCCAAGAATACCAGTGCATTTAACAAAACAGCGCGATGCTTTTTGGAAAAATGAAGCTATTATAAGACCCAGGTCCTATCACACAATGCAACGCAAGCCGGGGGATAGGGTTTTCCCTTATAATAACCAAACATGCTTAGTACGTTTAAAACAAATCATTTGATACTATTATAAGTGCATAGTTTATAAAACAACTTCAAATCATAAGTATCAATCATAGACGGCATGGGTACCATATATCATGTCGCCATACTAGTTCTACAATTAAAACCGCAAAATCACGTATTTGGAAGTTGGATTTCCATCTATGAACCGAGGCAAAAGATAGTCCTCAACCGATTCGAGACTCTCTAGCCCGAGCCTCAGGTCAGAGCTCGAGTGACCTTGGAGCGACAGGGCCGGTCCACCGATGTGGATTAAAATTACTGAGCACTGCGTTTCCCCGCCCTTTGGGGCGTAAGTCTGGTCCGTCTGCCGACCAGAATGCATCGGCCGAAACTGATATAACCGAGGCGCCTCGCAACAGCAACAACCACATAAGTCAAACTCGTCAGGGCGTGTAAAACCACTGATGCCACTTCTAACTAGAAAGAAACGCATGTCCTCCCTGAGGTCCGTCTCCCGTTTTTGGTTCATACCGGGTGTGAAACTCGCAAAGTAAACGTTACACAAAGCTACGCCACAAAGGCCGTGCTTCGATCATCAACCACAAGACTTTGCTTTTCAACAGAAGCCTTGACCATTCGCCACTTAGGCATGCCACACAGGCAATTCACTATATGCGTTTGATATCCATTAGTATATTACCCCTGAGCTCATACGTCTCAGAGAAGGGCGTTAAGCAAGAGAATAAATTCTCCGCCACCGAACAGATATATATTTAATAGAAATCAATCACACAGACTAAAATCCAATGTTAGACACACAGTCCATTTACAAGTTCGTTCTGGGTCTGAACGAAACCGGAGGCACCTAGTACCCCGCATATCCATCGATCTCCAAGTACGTCTGGACGATCACCAACAGTTTCCATCTTCTTGGGTGTACATCCCAATCAAGATCATTAGTAATCACCCAAACGACGTGAAGACGTCCGGTCTTCGACCACCGTCTTAATCTTCGACTTATCGTCGTATCAGTTATTCAGAATGGGATAAACCCGGTCTTTCCGAATAACTCGCGTATACTATATACAAGTGTTACACAAACACAACATACGCCTCATTTCAGTTTATCAGTCACTAACCGTAAATTAACAAGAGAATAATTCCCCAAATATTAACCCCGAAGGCCGAAACCAACATCAGATCAATATCCAGAAAACCATTCTGCTTAGCTAACAGACAGTTAGTTTCTAAATTTCACATTCATAGGGAAAGGTTCCCATTAATTTTATCAAAGATAAATTTCTTGAATTTATTCTTTAATCTTCTTTTGAATTTCGATTCAACTAGTCGGGATTAACGAACCTTACCGAAGTAATCATTTGTTTTAATTTCCCAATCCCAACCTATTCATCCCATGAAGTAAAACTGGTAATACTTCATATATAACACCACGGTGTTATCGGTAAATTCAATTACCATTTCACGTTCAAATCTAATTAAAGATTTAACTATCGCCTAGAGCAAAACTGGTGATACTCCATTCTCGACCTTTTCAATCTAATTAAAGATTCATTAAAACTCCATTTAGTTTTAATCTTTAACTGGGTTAAAGAATCAGTGTCATTTAAAACAAGGTTCACGATAAACCCAAAAATCACATCACATTTCAATCAGTCCCTAACCGTAAATTAGCAAGTGAGCAATTCCCAAAATATTAACCCCGAAGGCCGAAACCAACATCAGATCAATACCCCAGAAACCATTCAACTTAACTAATCTCCAGTTAGTTTCTGATTTTCTTAACTCCTTTGGGTCAAAGAACAGTATTGTTAAAGATACCGTTCACGACAACCCAAAATCCCATTCCATTAATTATCGGGTTAAAGAACAAGTGTTATTTAAAACACTGTTCACGATAAACCCAAAAATCAATATCAATTCAATTCCAATTAAATATTATTTAACTGGTACACTTCATTAAATCTAAATAAAAAGATTTAATCTTTTTCTCAACTGGGTTCAAGAACAGTGTTAATAAAGACACCATTCACGACAAACCCAAATCTCATTTGATATTAAATACAAGGCTCTGAATAGAAAATATACCGGCTCATATTCAATATCAAATTCTACGACCAACAAATATCGTACTGGAAATAACGATATAAATATATATTTTAAATTTCCATAACAACATCTGTATAATCACGAAATCCAACGTCGAAATATTCCAAAGACAATTTCGATTCAAATCCATTCCAATGCAATTATTGGAAATTCTGGTTATTTTCAAAACCATTTCAAATCCAATTTATTTATTTAAAAATAAATAGAATTATAATTCTAGTTCAAAACTAGTTCCTTTCGATAAAAATCTATTTTTATCTTTTCAAACACGGAGTTTTTCATCCCGATTTTTCCCAAATCATTTCTTATGATTTTACACAAATTATAGATATTTTTAATAATTTTATCAAGGACCGTACAGACGATTTCCATCAACGGCCATCGAACTGCACTTACAATGACCTTTTCCAAATTTGATTTGGACATAATTCCAAATCCAACTGTTAGATTTCTAATTTCTAATATTCGTTAGAAATCTCTTTTCGTTACGAACCCAACGGTTCCGGTTTTAGGAGAATCTGACGGTCGGATCTCCCGCAATATCCATTCGAAGTCAATGGTCGAAATTCGCGAACTGCCGCGGCGCAGCGCGTTCTATTCAGGCCATTATATTATATATATAATATATACTTCGTCGATTACCTTTTAAAACATATTTTATAAATCGTTTTTAAATTCGTTTTCAAAACGATTTCAACTTCCTTTTCAAATTCAAATCAAAATTGAATTTTCCAATATAAATTCGTTTTAAATTCATTTCAAATTGATTTCAATTCAAATCGATTTTTATTTCAATTTCAGTTCGTTTTCAATTCAATTCAATTTCAATTCGAATTCCTTTCTATTCAATTTCAATTCGAATTCATTTCTATTCAGTTTCAGTTCGAATTTCAATTCTTTCAAAATATCAGATTTTGAAATCACTTTTGATATTCATTATAAAATGAATAAAATCGATATAAATATCGTTCACGTCAAAATGGCGTCAATCTAATCAACACGTCTTCATATATTTCTATTTCCAAATATTCTATTTCAAATATTTCTATTTCAAATATTTCTATTTCAAATATTTCTTTTTCAATTATGGAATGAGGCCCAATCAATTACCATATAATGTTAATTATATGGATTTTCTACAACACATGTATACAATAACAACGATGAATAATCAACCATCGTCCAAAGTGCATTCTACACTGTATAAGCATCAAATATAAATATTCAACACTTATAACAGTCTGTCAATCAATCGATCGACATATAACTAAACAATCGGGATTAGTGTACGTCAAATATCATCCCAATATCCGTGTGGGGTTTCAAACAATCAAACACAGATTTTATTTGTGCAGTTGGGCGATGTGTAAAATTTATCGTCCCAATCAATATCAGTCAAATGTGTGTATATAAACAAATCGTCCGATTCGTTTATAAATATTTATTTTATATACATGTTAAAAATTATTTTTTTAACTATAAAATATTTTCCACTATAAAATATTTCATTTCACATCACATCACACAATCAACTACACATCAAAATCAAACAACCAAGCATACAAGCCGTCCATGGTCTGTGGACGACGGGTGTCGGGTGCTACTAAACACCGTCTGCATCCTAGTATATATTTTAACTAGAAAATTAAATTTAAAAGTGAGGAGTTCTCACAGAGGGTTCCACTCCGCCGTGCTTTGCTGTTGAACTGCTGAATGGCTTGGATTTGCTCAACATTCCCACTTAACCATTTCACGCTGTAAAAATCACATTTTTATTCTTTCTACGATATAAAAATCATATTTTTATATCTACTACATAATAAAGATCGATTTTTTTATTATCTATATTATATAAAAATTATAATTTTAATCTTTCTATATTATAAAAATTATATTTTTAACCTTTCATATAAAGATCGAATTTTTATCTCTACTTTATATGTATAAATATCTCGCCTTTTCTTAACAAAAAATCAAACTTTTCTATATATAAAAAAAACTTCACCTTTCTAATGTTATAAATCGTATCCTTTATAATTGAACATCGTATGATTTTATATACATTAAAAACCATATATTTTCAAATTTCAAAATAATAAAATATATATTTTTTCAGATTTAAAAATAATACGTTTATATATAAACTAAATTAACTAAGAATTAGTAGAAGGAACCCACTGTTAATCGAAGTGGCGGAGGGGGCGTCTGCGCGTCGACCAGGGGTGGCGTTGGGCCCAATACAGCGGCGGCGATCTTCGGGAAATAGGGGTTTTAGGTTTTTAAATTAGAAGAGGGGGTAGAAGGAAAGAAGCGACTGTACAGAGAGGGAGGGGGCGCGGCTTGGTTGGAGGGAGGTGGTAGCAGGTCGGGGCGGCGGTGGGTGAGGCGCGCGGTGGCGCGGTAGGGGAAAAAGGGGGGTCTCGATGTTGGAGATGGCAACTTGGAGGGTCGCGGTACCGAGGGGGGCCCCCGAGGTCAGGCGGCTTGATGGGGGAGGTGGGCGGTCGGGAGCGACGGCGACGGTGAAGAAGGGGCGACGGCGCGGTTTCTCCCGTCGATCCCTTTTTCTATTTATTTTTTTATTCTATCGTGTTTGACTGTAGTCAAAGAGAAAGGGGGGTTGAGATATTTATAAAAATATTATATTATTTTATTTTAATTTCACTTCAAAAAGTAACTTTTTATTTCGAAGTCGAAATCAAGACCACCGACTGTCGTCCATAGCTAATTACCGCCATTCCGAACACAATGGGATATGTATCGTAAGCTAATTCGATCATTTTTCATCAAAATCAACATATAACTCTATATATTGAATTTGAATGCACATTTCAATTTACCGGGGCCACATACTCACTCGAAAAATTCCAGAAAAATATTTTCTAGCTTCGTATTGATGATACGGTCCTAACAAAACTAGTTTCGTCGAATTCTGAGACCGTTTGAAAAATGACCATTTTCCAGTCGATTAAAATCAACTGAAACTGGTCAAACGCGTTTTCCTTTGCCACGCTCACATATTGATTCGAAAATTTATGAAATTTGAAACCTAGCAATAACTTGACATCACGGATCCAACAAAAGTGGTTTCTTCGAAATCCGAGGTCGTCTGCAAAATTTCCATTTTTAAGGGCCAGAAATTCCATAGCGACTATTCTGAAAATTCATTTGGACTTATCTTTTGATTCCCACTATGAAATTTTGATTTTTCAGATTCGTTGGAAAGATATTCTCAAATAGATTCTATTATTTTTGGTTTCGCAAAATTCCGGTTTATTTTGAATCCTGTACATTCATTTGAAGTTTGTAATCGAATTATTGAACTACCGCGCCATTTTCAATTCCTTTTATAATTAAAATAAAATATTTATATTTTAACGACGATTCAAATAAATATATGCATTCGAATTCTATTCAAAGTAAATTTTTCGTTGTTATTATTTAAAATAATTCATTTTAAATATTCAAAATTCATTAAAATTGCCAAAATAAAAATTTTAAATTGGCTCGCATTTCCTGGTTGTTACAATCTCCCCCACTTAAAACTTTTCATCCCCGAAAAGGAACGAAGCCGAAAGTTGTTTAACAAATCAACTCAACTTTCATTATTTTGACAACGGCTTAAGTTCTTCAACTTTTCAGTTTCTATGAACTTTTCAAATTTTTCAAAAATTTGGCTAACACCCTAAATTTCCGAAAAATTTCGCCATAACCTCCCCTGCACCGGGAGTACCGGGAAAATCCCGAAATGGCCATACAGGCCTTCTGATCTCAGAAAGAAAAAGCCAAGCGGCTAGCCAATCGGCTCATAAAATCATCATCACCCAAACAAAACAGTAAACTATAATAAACATGTACCTATTTGTCGGGCAAACAATTTTATTCTCCTGTTCTAGCCTCTTTGCTATGACCTGTTCAATGTAAGTACATGTATGTGCAAGCAAATGCGACCAATTTTCAATTCAACTCACTATTTGGTACAATTGGGCTATATGGTTCAAATTTTAATTAATCAACAATCAATTAGTTGGTTATCATTTGAAATTCATAACTTTGATACATAGTCAAAAATCAGATTTTTGATGCCAAATCATAACAATAAGCCCTATCTAGTTTCGGTTCTCACACCAGTCAATTGGAAATATATAGAAATCCCACTTTCGAAACTCGAAAATAAATAATGGCGATGGTGCCCCGTCACCAGAATTATCCCCGGGCACTAGAGTGTGATTCTATAACCATCCAATACATTAAAACTTCGAATACACGTTTGCAAGACGTATATGCAAAATCTTTATATATTGGATTGTCCCAATTCAATATAAAATAAATAATCAAATACGAATAATTGATTTAAATTTCGAAACAAAAATTGTTTTTACTTTAAAAAATATACTATTCACACTCGTTCTAGGATACTATTGGTCCCATCTCTAACGAGTCATTCCCATTGGATATTACTAATCCAATCTCTGATGAATTCTTTCATATGGTTCTAATGTGTCTTGTTCTCTGAGCTCTGTAAACCAAAGCTCTGATACCACGATGAAACGACCCGAAATCCCCCTTACGGGAAATCACGGATTGAGTCGAGGACAAGCCACAAAATAGAACGCGGACGGAAGAACATTTCATTGTATATTACAACAATTCCATCAAATTACAAGAATATACAGAGTATAAACAAATAATATACATCAGAAAAATATCAGAGATTACAATACATTACATAGCAGTGGAAAATAATACAATACACAACTAGAAGAGATATACGGATACAAAGC
The DNA here is from genome assembly GCA_030737875.1 of Allium sativum. NCBI lineage: Eukaryota > Viridiplantae > Streptophyta > Magnoliopsida > Asparagales > Amaryllidaceae > Allium > Allium sativum. The sequence continues at coordinate 968,738,045 of CM060915.1, read as the reverse complement.
TTTCCGGATATCATTCCAGCTGTAAACCAGGATCCTGTGAATATAAATCTGCAAAACCAAAACTACTAGCTGCCCGTGTCGAAAATAAGGGCACCCAGAGTTTAGGTTAAAACAATAAACTCCAGGTCAGTCATGGGACTGGTATGAGAACTAAAACAGTTATTTAAAACTTTACTTAAAAGAGAGTAATTCAAGGGACCATGCCGTATAACACGGAACGGATTTCCTTCCAAGAATACCAGTGCATATAACAAAACAACGCGATGCTTTTTGGAAAAATGAAGCTATTATAAGACCCAGGTCCTATCACACAATGCAACGCAAGCCAGGGGATAGGGTTTTCCCTTATAATAGCCAAACATGCTTAGTACGTTTAAAACAAATCATTTGATACTATTATAAGTGCATAGTGTATAAAACAACTTCAAATCATAAGTATCAATCATAGACGGCATGGGTACCATATATCATGTCGTCATACTAGTTCTACTATTAAAACCGCAAAATCACGTATTTGGAAGTTGGATTTCCATCTATGAACCGAGGCAAAAGATAGTCCTCAACCGATTCGAGACTCTCTAGCCCGAGCCTCAGGTCCGAGCTCGAGTGACCTTGGAGCGACAGGGCCGGTCCACCGATGTGGATTAAAATTCCTGAACACTGCGTTTCCCCACCCTTTGGGGCATAAGTCTGGTCCGTCTGCCGACCAGAATGCATCGGCCGAAACCGATATAACCGAGGCGCCTCGCAACAGCAACAACCACATAAGTCAAACTCGTTAAGGCGTGTAAAACCATTACGCCACTTCTAACTAGAAAGAAACGCATGTCCTCCCTGAGGTTCGTCTCCCGTTTTTGGTTCATACCGGGTGTGAAACTCGCGAAGTAAACGTTACACAAAGCTACGCCACAAAGGCCGTGCTTCGATCATCAACCACAAGACTTTGCTTTTCAAAAGAAGCCTTTTTCATTCGCCACTTAGGCATGCCACACAGGCAATTCACTCTATGCGTTTGATATCCATCAGTATATAACCCCTGAGCTCATACTTCTCAGAGAAGGGCGTTAAGCAAGAGAATAAATTCTCCGCTGCCAAACAGATATATATTTAATAGAAATCAATCACACAGACTAAATGTAACACCCCATGTCCATTAATGTCACTCACAAAGGGAATGCATTAACTTCCATGGAGGTTATAAGTGAATATAGAACAGAAAAATTAAAACAAGATAGATAGTAGATAGAACTTGGAAATCTAAAGCTTCATTTTATTGAAGCGGAAATTAAACATGTTTGTTACATCATAAAACCATAGATCATAACCAAGTACAATATCCATCTTCATAAAAACAAAATACATAATCCCATTACATAAATAGCCATTAAAAAGATGACAAACTGGACTTTACTTCAACGGTCCAAGCTTTCCAAAGAGAGATGAAGCAATTCAATCAAACTCCACTAGAGCTGGGCCCAACCTGAGGACCTGGAGGGGGGAAAAGGATAGAAATAGAGGGGGTCAGACATAAAGTCTGGCGAGTATGATAATTCTAACAATACTATTATGAAAATAACTAGACTAAGGCATAAGCTGGAAGACAAGTAAATGTCTATGAACTCTTAGGAAGATAAAGATAGCGTTTAAGATAATGTTAAAGATAACGGTAAAGGCATACCTAATTACTAACGAATGATTTCTACACTGCACCGCACATTACTACACTGCACCACACAAGTCACCCTATTGTTTGATCCCACTTGCTTCACACAGAAACTTTATTAATAGCCTTACGTACCCCTAGCTGACTACATAGGTGTCGTCTGCCCCTATCTCCACTAGGTGTACCCCACTACCCACTTTCGATCGGCTCCCTACTCGTAGATACCCGTGTTGGCCCCATAGTAGGGTGTATCACTCCCCTAAAGTGGCAACCCGATACAACTTGAGAATGCACGGCTTATACCTACACGATGCAACAACGTCTTACCTACCAGCCCGGGTCCACACACGCATACGAAACCCGTTGGACTTGCGTTGCCACCGCTCCCCGTTTTGGCCTCTTACAGTCGAACCCAGCATGCGTGTCCCATCCTCGACTTGGGTCGAGCCCACAAAGATACGTTTGGGATACTGGTCGAAATGGGCCCCCACAAGCTACCCACCTAAGCTTGTCACTAGTATATCCCACTTAACCCTCTTAGTCATGTTCATTTACATGTGTGTTTGGTTAAGTCTTACTAATCGTATTTCACATGCCACTAAGGGCACCCCCTAGATTCCTCATGCCACCCAAGGCACCTACTTAACCCCCATGTCCCACCTTACATGTTTATCTGGTTAAGTATTTCTTAATTCATTCAGGCCATAACCTCATAAAGACCTCTCACATTAGACTGGCATTTATGGCAGCTGGATTTGCCTGGCGGGTCCGGGCAGTCTTACACCATAAAAGAGTCTAACCTCGTGTCTTTACAACCGTAATGCTTTAGTTTAGGCCTAGGACCTCTCACATTGGGCTGACATTTATGACCACTGGATTTGTCGGGTGGGTCCAGGCAGGTTTACGTCACAAACGAGTCCAACCTCGTGTCCTAAGCATTGATTAACACTTAAAAACTTTTACCCCAGTTTTAATAATTCCCTATTCAAATTATTAATTAAGTCAACTTTTAATGATGTCCATAATTGACTCAATTATGGCCATCCACTTATGGCATGCAAAATCATATCAATTGCACCCCAACTTTTTAATATTAAATCCTTAATATTACCCCTACCCCACGTTTATACGTTCGCTTATTCAACGCATAATATAGGCTAGACTTGTATAGTCTAACACCTAGCACAAAGATAAATTATCACAACATATATACAATTAAAATAAATCTAATCATAACAGGGGTGAAACTTGCATAAACTACAAATGTTAAGGATCAAAAGGTGTCAACTTGTTAAATGTCTCAATTTATATGATATGATCATAGCCCAAATCTGTATATAACTTGCATATGGGTTTTTAGGCAACATAATGATGGTGTGAACTAGCATAGGATATCACATATGTCATAGCATAATTCTAGATGTCATAATAGATGTCTTGGCATATGTTCATAACTTTTCTAATCAATCTAACTTGCATATGTGACTTGTCATATAGATCAACATAACCTAAACATGATGATTTAATTAATATTAACTAACTAGCATAGATGGTAACATCGTGGCCTTTTTAGCATGTATGATTTATCACAACTTAGCATAGAAACTTTCAACATACATAACATCACCATAGCATGATTTACAACATATAAGATATCATCATCACATAACATTGGATTTACAACATACATGATAGCAAAAATGGTTTACAACAACATATATGATAATTCACATCATCTACTCATAATCCATTCATAACTCAATCTAATTAAAATAATAATAATCTTGTTAAGATCATCATACTCACAATTTAGAGAAGAAAAGAGAGAGTTTTGCTTTGCTTTAGGGTTGAGAGAATTAGAATTGAATTTGCTTTTCTTCTTTCTAAGTTGGCGGCGGCTCCATTGATTTCCATGGCGACGGTAACGATTCTATTTTACTTAGGTTTATGGTTAGCATTAGGATGTATTTATAGGTGTAGGAAGTTATTTAGGACCATTAGATTAACCCTGAACCATGAGAACCAATCAAATGCAAAATCTGCATTTGAGCGAATCGGCCCACTAGTTGATAGCCAAACACCCTGGATTAACCCCTAGTCGACCCAGTGGGGCTTGGGTCGACCTCAAAAATGGGACGGTTCGATTATTCCCCCTCCCAATTCGTTGTTTTGAACTTTTTCGCATATTTATTTATTTAATTTTTAATTTATATATATATATATATATATATATCAATATATATATATATTTCTCTGTGCAACCCATTTCACTTAATTCTTTTCTAAAAATTAAGTATACTTTAATTTGTGAATTTTAATGTTATAAAATTACGGGGTGTTACATTCTCCCCTCCTTAAAGGATTTCGTCCTCGAAATCTCCAAGTCAAGAAGAATGTATATCCTACAATCTAATCGTCCATCTACTCAACCATCAAACACCAGCATCCATTGTCCTTAAAAGACTTCTAATTCTTTAATGTTTATATGCACAGTGTGTGTATATGTCCATATCTAATGCAAAATTAGGCGGTCTACTGATTCAGTCGACCTCCTTAGTGCAATTCACGATAGTGCCATGCGTCCAATATGTATGCAAAAGATTCCTAATGATTCATATTAATTCTATATGCGTGCACAACCATCCACCCGAATGCAGCAACTATATGATAATACAACCATTATACATCCATTTTACTAAATACATCCATATATATGCAATATGCAATATGAAGTGATTAAGCCGATCTGGTGCCTAATAGTGTGTGTATATGCATCCACGAGCAACCACTAGCAAACACTTGCATCCACTTTGCATCCACCATACATAACATGTCTCAAACACATGTTTCAACCATAGGATTATCCTAACTAAAGGTCAAAGATACTACCGAGAGGATATACTAAAGATAAGATAAGTACAAGCTAAGCGATAAAGGAGAAATTAAAGGACATACCCTCAAAAAGAAAAGGGTATCGTGAACGCATCTTCTCTTCCGTCTCCCAAGTAGCGTTGCTCTCATCATCTCCCCATTGCACTTTGACTAGTCTGACTTCTCGATTCCTCAACCTCTTGATCTCCGACCCAAGAATGCGCGTAGGAGCTCGTCGAATTGTCGCATCACGCTCTATCTCCACCTCTCTAAGAAAGCTCGGCTCTACCACTTCCGCGGTCTCGTGCAAGCACTTCCTCAAATGTGACACATGGAATACGTCATGTACACCACTAAGTCTCTCGGGCAACTCCACTCTATACGCCATCCGTCCAATCCTCTCCTTAATAGGAAACGGCCCTATAAACCTTGGTGCTAATTTCCCAACGGACCCAAAGCGAACAACGTTTCGTAATGGAGACACTTTGACAAAGACCATGTCCCCAACTTCAAACTCGAGATCTATCCTCCTCTTATCCACATAAGATTTCTGCCTATCTTGTGCTGCTTTCATCCTCCTTCGAATCAAGTCGATCTTCTCCGAAGTCTCCCTAATCATATCGGGCTCAAGTAAGATCTTATCCGTAGATTCCCACCAACATGTAGGTGAACGACAAGGTCGTCCATATAGAGCTTCGAATGGTGCCATACCAATGCTGGACTGAAAGCTATTATTATATGCGAACTCAACCAATGGAAGATGCTCTTCCCATGTACCCCCAAAGTCTAGGATACATAGCCTCAACAGATCCTCTAGAATGCGATTCACCCTCTCAGTCTGGTCGTCCGTCTGAGGATGATATGCGGTGCTCAAACATAACTGAGTCCCTACCGCCTCTTGTAAGCTTCTCCAAAATTCGCTAGTGAAAATAGGATCGCGGTCGCTCACTATGCTAGAAGGAACACCGTGCAAACGAACTATCTCTCGAACGTATACGGAGGCTAACCATGGAGCAGTCCTCTTACTCTTTATGGGAATGAAATGGGCGCTTTTAGTAAGTCTATCTACTATAACCCAAATTCCCGTATTACCCTTCCTTGATCGCGGTAACCCATCCACAAAATCCATCGAGACACTTTCCCACTTCCATAGTGGAACCTCCAATGGGTGAAGCAACCCACCGGGTTTCTTTTGTTCCTCTTTTACTTGTTGGCACACCAAGCATCTAGCGACATACTCGGCCACATCTTTCTTCATGCTGGCCCAAAAGTAAACTCTCTTCATGTCTTTGTACATCTTGTCCCGGCCGGGATGAATGGTCATCTTCGAATGATGTGCTTCGTCAAGAATAGTCTTCCTTAGGTCATCGTCTTTTGGTACACAAAGTCTACCGTCCCTACGTAACCAACCCTTATCATCTAGGGTATACCTACGGAGATGGCTTGATGATTCCCCTCCTTTGAGCTTTTCTACTAACTCAACCAACTGTGGGTCGTCTCGCTGTGCCTCGCCAATCCATCCCAAAAGCGTAGGTCTGACCTCCAAGGATGCTAGCAAACCGGGTACGAAGTCAACGGAAGGTCTAAAGTCAAACATCGAAATGAATTCTAAACTTTGCCGCTCAACAAACAAAGGACTTAAGGATATTCTTTTTCTACTTAAGGCATCGGCCTCCACGTTACCCTTGCCAGGGGTATATGCTATCTCAAAGTCGTAGGACGCTAAGAACTCCATCCACCTTTGCTGCCTTAAGTTCAAGTCCTTTTGAGAGAATAGGTATTTTAAAGACTTGTGGTCAGTGAATAATTCGAATTTCTGGCCAAGAAGATAATGACGCCAAGACTTAAGCGCGAAAACAATAGCGGCCAACTCTAGGTCATGTGTAGGGTAATTCTTCTCATGCGCTCTCAACTGCCTTCCACCATAGGCTATTACCCTGCCCTCTTGCATTAAGACTGCGCCTAGTCCTGTCCCACAAGCGTCAGTATAAACGGTAAACGGCTTACTCCCGTCTGGCAATACTAAGACTGGGGCTGAAGTCAAAGCTCTCTTCAAACGTTGGAACGCATCATCACAATCTACGTCCCATGTGAAAACTAGGTTCTTCTTCGTCAAGCGTGTCAGTGGAGCTGATATCTTTGCGAAGTCTTTGATAAACTTCCTATAGTAGCCAGCCAACCCCAAGAAACTTCTCACTTCGGTAGCATTTTTAGGAACCTTCCAATCTTGGATGGCCACCACCTTCGCGGGATCTACAGCTATCCCTTCTTTGGAAACCACGTGTCCTAAGAACCGTACTTCCTTCCTCCAAAAGTGACACGTAGAAAATTTAGCTTTAAACTTATGCGCTCGAAGAGTCTCCAACACTTCCCTAAGATCTAGGGCATTCTCTTCTTCATCCTTAGAAAAGATCAAGATGTCATCTACAAAGACTACCACAAATTTGTTAAGGTACTCCCTAAACACCCTACTCATCAAATCAACAAAGTATGCGGGGGCGTTTGTCAAACCGAAGGGCATCACTAGCCATTCATAGAAACCGTCCGGAGTCCTAAAGGCAGTCTTGTCAATGCTATCCTCAACCACTCTCAACTAATGGAAACAAGTGGCTAAGTCCAACTGCGAAAACACTGAGGCACCAACTAACTGATCGAAGAGATCGTCAATCCTCGGCAGTGGGTGTCTGTTCTTCTTAGTAAGTTTATTAAGTTCTCTATAGTCCACACACAGTCTAAGGGACCCATCCGCCTTCGTGGCAAATACTACTGGAGCACCCCACTCCGATATACTTCGTCTTATGAACCCCTTCTCAAGCAACTCCTTCACTTGCTTATCGAGTTCCCTCCTTTCACGTGGAGCCATGTGGCGTACTGGCAAAGATACTGGTTTCGCATTATCCACAAGATATATTCGAAAATCTATCTCCCGCTTCGGAGGCAAGCCCTTCACCTCCTCAAACACATCCGAATATTCTCGGACCACTCTAACAGATCGTAGATTTTCCTCAGACGCGTCAAGTGATTCTAGTTAACTTAGCATAACCGAATTTATGGGATTACAAAAGATTTCGAGAGTGTTGCCAAGGCGAGTCACGAGCCTAACTACTCTCCTTTCACAATCAAGAACGGCCCCATTTCTGGATAACAAATCCATTCCTAAAATTAGCCCATAGCCCGTGAAGCCCAACACATAAGCATCACATCTAAATTCAACGCTAAGTATGGAAATTTTCAAATCCAAACACATCATGGACAAATAAGCTGAGCCCCTATTGGATTCGAAACAACTAAGGGATCCTCTACTAAACTGGTGTTTAAGTGCAGTGATTCAACTAATGATGTAGAGATAAACGAATGTGATGCGCCCGAATCGAATAAGGTATGGACATGATGATCAAACAGAAAAACTAAGCTTTCAACAGAAATGGTTCTACCTCGTTCTTGCAGCGGTGGGACCGCGAGAGCCTGAACTTGTCCCCTTGCCTGCCCTGGTGCCATAAGAGCATGCACCTGTCCTCCCGAGGTAGCTCTTGCCCTCTGCCCCTTCTTTGGGCAGTCCTTCACTAAATGTGCCGCATCGCCACAATGAAAACAGCCAGTCTTCTTTTTCTTTCGGCAGTCCTTGCTGAGATGGCCTGGGGTCCCATAGTTAAAGCACTTCTTCTTTCCCTTGCCATTATTGTCTTTTCCACCCTTCTTGTTTTGCTGTTGTGGTTTCTTCTGATCCCCCTTCTTCTCGGGTGCCTTATCAGCTTTAGTGATTTTCTCCTCATGCATAAGCGCCATTTCTACTAACTTCTCAAAGGTGGCCCCCATAGGGATGTGGGTCATAGCCAACCCTTGCAACGGTTCATTCAAGCCATTCACGAACCTCAGCGCCTTCTTCTCCGGCGTGTTCACTAAGTCCAAGCCAAACCTTGCTAACTGATTAAATTTATTGACATATTCTTTCACTGATGAGCTTCCTTGCTTCAATGTCAAGAACCTTTCCATATATAGATTTTCTTCCTCCCTTGAGAGAAACTTCGCCTCGAACCTACGTCTGAAATCCGCCCAAGAGTCAACAGGACGCTCCCCATTAGTGACCTCCCACCAAAACGAGGCCTCTCCCTTCATCAACCAAGCTGCTAATCGAACTCTCCTCCCTTCTTCTACTTCAAAGATTTCTAGCAATTCTTCCACCTCCTTAAGCCAATCTCTAGCTTCCACAAACGTTTCTGACCCTTGAAATGGTTATCCACCCATAGCCTTGAATTCCTTGCACGTCTTTGCAAAAGTATCTACGCGAGGAGGAGGAACGGGTGCAACTGGTGGTGGAGGAACATTGGCTGGACCTGCAGCGGCCCTAGCCTCAAATAACCTCCTATACCATCCTGGTATCGTTACACCGTCGGGTAGATTAAGATCTTCAGCCATGCTGAAACGAAAAAGGAAAGATTCAAAATGGAGAATTCGAAAGATAAAGATATGGGCTATTGGAGATTATGTTTTTTTTTTCTTAAAAACTTTTCTCTTTAAATTTCTCATTAAAACATGTTTTTGAAAGCACTTCTTCCAAAAATAACTATTTTTCTAAAGTATTTTTATCTGTTCTGGTAACCTTAAGCTCTGATACCACGTGTAACACCCCACGTCCATTGATGTCACTCACAAAGGGAATGCATTAACTTCCATGGAGGTTATAAGTGAATATAGAACAGAAAAATTACAACAAGACAGATAGTAAATAGTACTTGGAAATCTAAAACTTCATTTCATTATAGCGGAAATTAAACATGTTTGTTACATCATAAAACCATAGATCATAACCAAGTACAATATCCATCTTCATAAAAACAAAATACATAATCCCATTACATAAATAGCCATTAAAAAGATAACAAGCTGGACTTTACTTCAACGGTCCAAGCTTTCCAAAGAGAGATGAAGCAATTCAATCAGACTCCACTAGAGCTGGGCCCAACCTGAGGACCTGGAGGGGGAAAAAGGATAGAAATAGAGGGGGTCAGACATAAAGTCTGGCGAGTATGATAATTCTAACAATACTATTATCAAAATAACTAGACTAAGGCATAAGCTGGAAGACAAGTAAATGTCTATGAACTCTTAGGAAGATAAAGATAGCGTTTAAGATAACGTTAAAGATAATGGTAAAGGCACACCTAATTACTAACGAATGATTACTACACTGCACCACACCAGTCACCCTATTGTTTGATCCCACTTGCTTCACACAGAAACTTTATAAATAGCCTTACGTACCCCTAGCTGACTACATAGGTGCCGTCTGCCCCAATCTCCACTAGGTGTACCCCACTACCCACTTTCGATCGGCTCCCTACTCGTAGATACCCGTGCTGGCCCCACAGTGGGGAGTATCACTCCCCTAAAGTGGCAACCCGTTACAACTTGAGAATGCACGGCTTATACCTACACGATGCAACAACGTCTTACCTACCAGCCCGGGTCCACACACGCATACGAAACCCGTTGGACTTGCGATGCCACCGCTCCCCGTTTTGGCCTCTTGCAGTCGAACCCAGCATGCGTGTCCCGTCCTTGACTTGGGTCGAGCCCACAAAGTTACGTTTGGGATACTGGTCGAAATGGGCCCCCACAAGCTACCCACCTAAGCTTGTCACTAGTATATCCCACTTAACCCTCTTAGTCATGTTCATTTACATGTGTGTTTGGTTAAGTCTTACTAATCGTATTTCACATGCCACTAAGGGCACCCCCTAGATTCCTCATGCCACCCAAGGCACCTACTTAACCCCCATATCCCACCTTACATGTTTATCTGGTTAATTATTTCGTAATTCATTCTGGCCATAACCTCATAAAGACCTCTCACATTAGACTGACATTTATGGCAGCTGGATTTGCCGGGCGGGTCCGGGCAGTCTTACACCATAAAAGAGTCTAACCTCGTGTCTTTACCACCGTTATGCTTTAGTTTAGGCCTATGACCTCTCACATTGGGCTGACATTTGTGACCACTGGATTTGCCGGGCGGGTCCGGGCAGGTTTACGTCACAAACGAGTCCAACCTCGTGTCCTAAGCATTGATTAACACTTAAAATCTTTTACCCCAGTTTTAATAATTTCCTATTCAAATTATTAATTAAGTCAACTTTTAATGATGTCCATAATTGACTCAATTATGGCCATTCACTTATGGCATGCAAAATCATATCAATTGCACCCCAACTTTTTAATATTAAATCCTTAATATTACCCTTACCCAATGTTTATACGTTCGCTTATTCAACGCATAATATAGGCTAGACTTGTATAGTCTAACACCTAGCACAAAGATAAATTATCACAACATATAGACAATTAAAATAAATCTAATCATAACAGGGGTGAAACTTGCATAAACTACACATGTTAAGGATCAAAAGTTGTCAACTTGTTAAATGTCTCAATTTATATGATATGATCATAGCCCAAATCTATACGTAAACTTGCATTTGGGGTTTTTAGGCAACATAATGATGGTGTGAACTAGCATAGGATATCACATATGTCATAGCATAATTCTAGATGTCATAATAGATGTCTTGGCATATGTTCATAACTTTTCTAATCAATCTAACTTGCATATGTGACTTGTCATATAGATTAACATAACCCAAACATGATGATTTAATTAATATGAACTAACTAGCACAGATGGTAACATCATGGCCTTTTTAACATGTATGATTTATCACAACTTAGCATAGAAACTTTCAACATACATAACATCACCATAGCATGATTTACAACATATAAGATATCATCATCACATAACATTGGATTTACAACATACATGATAGCAAAAATGGTTTACGACAACATATATGATAATTCACATCATCTACTCATAATCCATTCATAACTCAATCTAATTAAAATAATAATAATCTTGTTAAGATCATCATACTCACAATTTAGAGAAGAAAAGAGAGAGTTTTGCTTTGCTTTAGGGTTGAGAGAATTAGAATTGAATTTGCTTTTCTTCTTTCTTAGTTGGCGGCGGCTCCATTGATTTCCATGGCGACGGTACTATTCTATTTTAATTAGGTTTAGGGTTAGCATTAGGATGTATTTATAGGTGTAGGAAGTTATTTAGGACCATTAGATTAACCCTGAACCACGAGAACCAATCAACTGCAAATCTGCATTTGAGCGAATCGGCCCACGGGTTGATAGCCAAACACCTTGGATTAACCCCTAGTCGACCCAGCGTGGCTCGGGTCGACCTCAAAAATGGGCCGGTTCGGTTATTCCCCCTCCCAATTCGCTGTTTTGAACTTTTTCGCATATTTATTTATTTAATTTTTAATTTATGTATATATATATATATCAATATATATATTTCTCTGCGCAACTCATTTCACTTAATTCTTTTCTAAAAATTAAGTATACTTTAATTTGTGAATTTTAATGTTATAAAATTACGGGGTGTTACGCTAAAATCCAATGTCAGACACACAGTCCATTTACAAGTTCGTTCTGGGTCTGAACGAAACCGGAGGCACCTAATACCCCGCATATCCATCGATCTCCAAGTATGTCTGGACGATCACCAACTGTTTCCATCTACTTGGGTGTACATCCCAATCAGGATCATCAGTAATCACCCAAACGACGTGAAGACCTCCAGTCTTCGACCACCGTCTTCATCTTCGACTTATCGTCGTATCAGTTATTCAAAATGGGATAAACCCGGTCTTTCCGAAGAACTCGCGTATATTATAAACAAGTGTTACACAAACACAACATACGCCTCATTTTAATTTATCAGTCACTAACCGTAAATTAACGAGAGAATAATTCCCCAAATATTAACCCCGAAGGCCGAAACCAACATCAGATCAATATCCAGAAAACCATTCTGCTTAGCTAACCGACAGTTAGTTTCTAAATTTCACATTCATAGGGAAAGGTCCCAATTAATTTTATCAAAGATAAATTCCTTGAATTTATTCTTTAATCTTCTTTTGAATTTCGATTCAATTAGTCGGGATTAACGAACCTTACCGAAGTAATCATTTGTTTTAATTTACCAATCCCAACCTATTCATCCCATGAAGTAAAACTGGTAATACTTCATATCTAACACCACGGTGTTATCGGTAAATTCAATTACCATTTCACGTTCAAATCTAATTAAAGATTTAACTATCGCTTGGAGCAAAACTGGTGATACTCCATTCTCGACCTTTTAAATCTAATTAAAGATTCATTAAAACTCCATTTAGTTTTAATCTTTAACTGGGTTAAAGAATCTGTGTCATTTAAAACACGGTTCACGATAAACCCCAAAATCACATCACATTTCAATCAGTCCCTAACCGTAAATTAGCAAGTGAGCAATTCCCAAAATATTAACCCCGAAGGCCGAAACCAACATCAGATCAATACCCCAGAAACCATTAAACTTAACTAATCTCCAGTTAGTTTCTGATTTTTTTAACTCCTTTGGGTCTAAGAACAGTATTGTTAACGATACCGTTCACGACAACCCAAAATCCCATTCCATTAATTATCGGGTTAAAGAACAAGTGTTATTTAAAACACTGTTCACGATAAACCCAAAAATCAATATCAATTCAATTCCAATTAAATATTATTTAATTGGTACACTTCATTAAATCTAAATAAAAAGATTTAATCTTTTTCTCAACTGGGTTCAAGAACAGTGTTAATAAAGACACTATTCACGACAAACCCAAATCTCATTTGATATTAAATACAAGGCTCTGAATAGAAAATATACCGGCTCATATTCAATATCAAATTCTACGACCAACAAATATCGTATTGGAAACAACGATATAAATATATCTTTCAAATTTCCATAACAACATCTGTATAATCACGAAATCCAACGTCGAAATATTCCAAAGATAATTTCGATTCAAATCCATTCCAATGCAATTATTGGAAATTCTGGTTATTTTCAAAACCATTTCAAATCCAATTTATTTATTTAAAAATAATTAGAATTATAATTCTAGTTCAAAACTAGTTCCTTTCGATAAAAATCTATTTTTATCTTTTCAAATATGGAGTTTTTCATCCCGATTTTTTCCAAATCATTTCTTATGATTTTACACAAATTATTGATATTTTTAATAATTTTATCAAGGCCCGTACAGTCGATTTCCATCAACGACCATCGAACTGCACTTACAGCGACCTTTTCCAAATTTGATTTGGACATAATTCCTAATCCAACCGTTAGATTTCTAATTTCTAATATTCGTTAGAAAGCTCTTTTCGATACGAACCCAACGGTTCCGGTTTTAGGAGAATCCGACGGTCGGATCTCCCGCAATATCCATTCGAAGTGAATGGTCGAAATTCGCGAACTGCCGCGGCGCGGCGCGTTCTTTTCAGGCCATTATATTATATATATATAATATATATAATATAAACTTTGTCGATTACCTTTTAAAACGTATTTTATAAATTGTTTTTAAATTCGTTTTCAAAACGATTTCAACTTCCTTTTCAAATTCAAATCAAAATTGAATTTTCCAATATAAATTCGTTTTAAATTCATTTCAAATTGATTTCAATTCTAATCGATTTTTATTTCAATTTCAGTTCGTTTTCAATTCAATTCAATTTCAATTCGAATTCATTTCTATTCAGATTCAGTTCGAATTTCAATTCTTTTCAAAATATCAGATTTTGAAATCACTTTTGATATTCATTATAAAATGAATAAAATCGATATAAATATCGTTCACGTCAATATGGCGTCAATCTAATCAACACGGCTTCATATATTTCTATTTTCAAATATTCTATTTCAAATATTTCTATTTCAAATATTTCTATTTCAAATATTTCTTTTTCAATTATGGAATGAGGCCCAATCAATTACCATATAATGTTAATTATATGGATTTTCTACAACACATGTATACAATAACAACGATGAATAATCAACCATCATCCAAAGTGCATTCTACACTATATAAGCATCAAATATAAATATTCAACGCTTATAACAGTTTATCAATCAATCGATCGACATACAACTAAACAATCGGGATTAGTGTACGTCAAATATCATCCCAATACCCGTGCGGGGTTTCAAACAATCAAACACAGATTTTATTTGTGCAGTTGGGCGATGTGTAAAATTTATCGTCCCAATCAATATCAGTCAAATGTGTGTATATAAACAAATCGTCCGATTCGTTTATAAATATTTATTTTATGTACATGTTAAAAATTATATTTTTAACTATAAAATATTTTCCACTATAAAATATTTCATTTCATTTCACATCACACAATCAACTACACATCAAAATCTAACAACCAAGCATACAAGCCGTCCATGGTTTGTGGACGACGGGTGTCGGGTGCTACTAAACATCGTCTGCATCCTAGTATATATTTTAACTAGAAAATTAAATTTAAAAGTGAGGAGTTCTCACAGAGGGTTCCACTCCGCCGTGCATTGCTGTTGAACTGCTGAATGGCTTGGATTTTCTCAACATTCCCACTCAACCATTTCACGCTGTAAAAATCACATTTTTTATTCTTTCTATAATATAAAAATCATATTTTTATATCTCCTACATAATAAAGATCGAATTTTTTTATTATCTATATTATATAAAAAATATATTTTTAACCTTTCTATATTATAAAAATTATATTTTTAACCTTTCATATAAAGATCGAATTTTTATCTCTACTTTATATGTATAAAAATCTCGCCTTTTCTTAACTAAAAATCAAACTTTTCTATAAATAAAAAAAACTTCGCCTTTCTAATGTTATAAATCGTATCCTTTATAATTGAACATCGTATGTTTTTATATACTTTAAAAACCATATATTTTCCGATTAAAAAATAATAAAACATATATATTTTCAGATTTAAAAATAATACATTTATATATAAACAAAATTAACCAAGATTTAGTAGAAGGAACTCACTGTTAATCGAAGCGGAGGAGGGGGCGTCTGCGCGTCGACCAGGGGTGGCGTTGGGCCCACTACAGCGGCGACGGTCTTCGGGAAATAGGGGTTTTAGGTTTTTAAATTAGAAGAGGGGTAGAAGGAAAGAAGCAACCGTACAGAGAGGGAGGGGGCGCGACTTGGTCGGAGGGCGGTGGTAGCAGGTCGGGGCGGCGGTGGATGAGGCGCACGGTGGCATGGTAGGGGAAAAAGGGGGGTCTCGATGTTGGAGATGGCAACTTGGAGGGTCGCGGTACCGAGGGGGGGCCCCCGAGGTCAGGCGGCTTGATGGGGGAGGTGGGCGGTCGGGAGCGACGGCGACGGTGAAGAAGGGGCGACGGCGCGGTTTCTCCCGTCGATCCCTTTTTCTATTTATTTTTTATTCTATCGTGTTTGACTGTAGTCAAAGAGAAAGGGGGGGTTGAGATATTTATAAAAATATTATATTATTTTATTTTAATTTCTCTTCAAGAAGTAACTTTTTATTTCGAAATCGAAATCAAGCCCACCGACTGTCGTCCATAGCTAATTACCCCCATTCCTCCCCATATGTCCAATACAGGGGAGAGGTCCTCGCATATCCAGTCGATCTCCAAATACGTCTGGACGATCACCACTTATTACCTTGTCTTTGGTGTACAGCCCAATCAAGACATCAATAATCATCCAAATGATGTGAAGACCTCCGGTCTTCAACCACCATCTTCATCGTTGACATATCGTCGATTCAGTTACTCAGAATGGGATAAACCAGGTCTTTCCAAGAAAACCCGTGTATATTATAAACAAGTGCTACAAAAACACACCATACGCCTCATTCCAATCCAGAATATTCCTTTATTCAAATATTCTTAAACTTTGGGAAAGGTCCCCATTAATTTTATCAAAGATAAATTCTTTAAATTTACTCTTTAATCTTCCTTTGGATATCAATCCAAATCATATTAAGGTTTATCCAAACTAGTCGGGATTAACGAACCTTACCGAAGTAATCATTTGTTTAATTTCCCAATCCCAACCTATTCATCCCATGAAGCAAAACTGGTAATACTTCATATCTAACACCACGATGTTACCGGTAAATTAAATTCTCTTTTCACGTTCAAATCTAATTAAATATTTAACTATCGCTAGGAGCAAAACTGGCGTTACTCCATTTTTGATCATTTCAACCTAATTAAAGATTCATTAAAACTCCACTTGGTTTTAATCTTCCCAAAAATCAATATTAATGATTATTTAACTTGGGAAATCATATCCTGTTCTTTAACTGGGTTAAAGAACCAGTGTCATGTAAAACACAGTTCACGATAAACCCAAATCACATTCCATTCCATCAGCCTCTAACCGTAAATTAGCAAGTGAACAATTACCTAAGTATTAACCCCGAAGGCCGAAACCAACATCAAATCAATACCACAAAAACCATTGAACTTAACTAATCTCCAGTTAGTTTCTGATTTTCTTAAATCCATTGGGTCTAAGAACAATATTATTAAAGATACCATTCACGGCAACCCAAAATCTCATTCCATTGTTAATCGGGTTAAAGAACAAGTGTTATTTAAAAAACCATTCACGATAAAACCAAAAACCACTTTCAATTCAATTCTATTTAAATATTAATTAATTGGTATACTTCATTAAATCTAAATAAAAAAATTAAATCATTTCTCAATTGGGTTCAAGAACAGTGTTAATGAAGACACTATCCACAACAAACCCAAAATCACATCAGTCTCTAACCGTAAATTAGTAAGAGAACAATTCCCTAAGTATTAACCCTGAAGGCTGAAACCAACATCAGATCAATACCCAGGAAACCATTCAACTTAACTAATCTCCAGTCAGTTTCTAATTTTCTTAACTCCATCGGGTTTAAGAATAGTATTATTAAAGATACCATTTACGACAAACCAAAATTCCCATTTAATATTAAATACAAGGCTCTGAATAGAAAATATATCAGCTTATATTCAATATCAAATACTACAACCAACAAATATTGTATTGGAAATAACGATTTAAATATATCTTTCAAATTTCCACAACAATATCTGTATAATCACGAAATCCAACATCGAAATATTCCGAAAACAATTTCGATTCAAATCGATTCCCAATTCATATATTGGAAATTCTGGTTATTTTTAAAACCATTTCAAATCCAATTTATTTATTTTAAAAATAATTGGATTATAATTCTAGTTCAAAACTAGTTCATTTCGATAAAAATCTATTTTTATCTTTTCAAATATGGCGTTTTTCATTCTAATTCTTTCCAAATCATTTCTTATGATTTTACACTAATTATTGATATTTTTAATAATTTTATCAAGGCCCGTACAGTTGATTTCCATAAACGGCCATCGAACTGCACTTACAACGACCTTTTCCAAATTTGATTTGGACATAATTCCAAATCCCACTGTTAGATTTCAAATCTCTAATATTCGTTAGAATGATCTTTTCGATACGAACCCAACGTTTCCGGTATTAAGAGAATCCGATGGTCGGATCTCCCGAAATGTCCATTCGAAGTCAATGGTCGAAATTCGTGAACTGCCATAGTGCGACGCGTTCTATTCAGGCCATTATATTATATACATAATATATATTTCATCGATTTCTTTTTAAAACGTATTTTATAAGTCACTTTAACTTCATTTCAAAATGATTTCAACTTCATATTCAATTTCAAATCAAAATTGAATATTCCATATCATTAATATATAAATGATAATATTTTCAAAACATTAGATTTTGATATCTATTCCTTTTCGATATTCATTATAAAAATGAATAAAATCGATAAGTCTATCGTTCACATCAAAATGGCGTTAATCCAATCAACACGGCTATATATATTTAAATATATTCGTGTCCATCCCAAATCGGACATCAAAAATCAGATTTTGATCTTTTACTGAATATTATTTTAAAATGTTCATTATTTTAAAATAACCATTATTTCAAAATATTCATTCTTTCTGAACTGGAATCAGACACAGTCAATTACCATATAATTTGATTATATGGATTTCATACAATATCCGTATACAAAAACAGTGATATATAATCATCCATCATCCAGAGTGCATTCTTCACTGCATAAGCATCAAATATAAATATTTAACACTTACACAGATTAGCAATCGATCGATCGACATATCACTAAATATTGAGATTAGTGTATGTCCAATTATCATCCCAACACCCGTGTGGGGTTTCAATCAACAAATAATGAATTTTATTTGTGCAGTTGGGCGATGTGTAAAATTTATCGTCCCAATCAATATCAGTCAAATGTGTGTACATAAACAAATCGTCCGATTTGTTTATAAATATTTGTATTATTCATATACACGTTAAAAATTATATTTTTAACTATAAAATATTTCATTCCATCCTACAGCCCACAATCAATTTCCACAACACAACCAATCAAACAAACAAGTCATCCATGGTCTGTGGATGATAGGTGTCGGGTGATGCAAAGCACAACTGCATCCTAGTATATATTTCAACTAGAAAACAAATAAAAGTGAGGAGTTCTCACCTTAGATTTCCACTCCATCATTCTTATTTCTAAACGGTTCAGATTTGCATATGTTTTCTATCAGTTCCATCACACAATGTTTCACGTTGTTTATAAAAAAAATTGCATTTTTAATATGATGTTTATTTTAAAAATCACGTTTTTATAATGACACTTCATATATAAAAATCACATATTTTTACCACGCTTCTCTCTATATGTAAAAATTATATTTTTATATCACTACTTCTTATATAAAGATCGAATTTATTTTATTTTATTTTGCTTTCATGTATACAAAACATTATATTTTTATATTTTCAAAAATCATAACTTTGTATTTTCAAAAATCGCTACTTTTCATTTTCAAAAATCGCTCCTTTGTATAAACAAAATCATATTTTTGAAATTAACTTCCTGATAAAAAGTATATTTTTAGATCATTATTTTCTATATAAAAATTATATTTTTAAAACGATGTTTATGTTATAAAAATCATATTTTTAAAGCTAATCTATTCGTGTAAAAATCTAATCTTTGCCATGGTAAAAATGAAATCTTTTCAATGTAGAAAAACATTATCTTTTCATGTATAAAAATTCGACCTTTTCATGTATAAAAATCCGACCTTTTCATCTCTAAAAATCTAAACTTTTATTTGAATAAAAATCTAATTTTTACTTCGAAGAAAATAAATAAAAATAACGTCTTTATGCGTATAAATATCATACTTTATTTTTAAAAGTCATGCTTTTTAAACTATGTTACTTTTACTAAAATCTGAAAATAAAAATTGATGCTTTACGAAAAAGAAACTGGTTTTTAAACCATGTATAAAAAAACTGATTTTTCAAACAATGTATTAAATAAAAAAAACTGGTTTTTAAACTAGGTTATTTCTTTTTAGAAATTTAATTAAACTAATTAAAATAAAATAGAAGAAGCTCACTGTTTATTTTATCTGGACATCGCCGAACTAAACATTCCCCGTCAACATCAGAAACCGCATCGTCCACTGCCCTCTAGATCGTTGTTCGTCGATCGAGCACCACGCCTTGACTCGCCAGAGCGCCGCCCCCCACCCTTGCCTTGCCGTTGAACTCGGACTCCTCCAGCATGCCAAAACGCTGCTCGAACGGGGCATGTGAGTGCTCGATTTGGGGGTGGTTTGGTTAGGGTTTTGTGGCGGAGAGAGAGAAGGGTAGGCGTTGGCGTGGGGGAGGTTTCCACCAGAGTTTGGCGGCACTGGTGAATGGCCAGCGCAGGGGCGATTCAGATCTGAACGAGGGAGGGTTCTTTTTTTCTTTTTATTTATGGTGCGATGAACGAATAGAAGAGAGGGAGGAGAGAGTATAAGGAATATATATATATATTTTTATAATTAATTTTATTTTTAAATTCAAAAAGTTATCTTTTAATCCGAACTCAAAATCGAACCCAACGACTATCTCCCATAGCTAAATACCCCCATTCTGAATACAATGGGATATGTTTCGTAACCCAGTTCGGCGGTTTCAATCAGTTTTCATTTAAATTAACATCTAAATAATTATTTTGAATTTTAAGCATACATTTCAATTTACTGGGGTCACATACGAACTCTAAAAATTCCAGTAAAATTATTTCTAGCTTCGTATTGACGATACGGTCCTAACAAAACTAATTTCGTCAGATTTGAAGATCGTTTGAAAAATGGCCATTTTCTGGTCGATCGAAATTGATTGAAACTGTTAAAACACATTTTGTTTTGCAACGCTCACGTATTAATTCTAAAAATTATGAATTTTGGAATCTAGCAATAACTTGACATCCCGGATCCAAAAAAAGTGGTTTTGTCGAAAACGGAGGTCGTTTGCAAAATTTCCATTTTTAAGGGCTATATTTTCCACAGCGACTCTTCTGAATTTTTAACTGGGCATAACTTTTTATTCCCGCTATGAAATTTCAATTTTTCGGATTCGTTGGAAAGATATTCTCAAATAGATTCAAATATTTTTGGTTTCACTAAAATAAGATTTATTTTGAATCCTTTACATTCATTTGAAATTTTGAAAGGCAAATAAGAATTTTATTAATTGACAAACGTGAATAACAATTACAAAGGATGAATAACTATACATTAAAAGAAAACAAAATCTAAGCTCACTTATTTAAATACAAAGAGAGCAAAGAAAGCTAATAACTTGCAGCATTTATCCTAACGGTGCCAAATAGGATATTGACATCATGTGAATTATATGAATACACAGTTGATCAACATTTCTCTTCTCCAGACCAAAAATGCGATTGTTTCTCTCACGCCATATTTCATATACGAACTTCTTTAGCAGTTTAGCAAAACGCATGTCTTCCTATTCTTCCAATGTGTTGCCTTGAAAACATTATACCATTCCATTTGACTAGATAGCGAAGGTCTATAAAAACCACCAGCTGCAAGCAGTCGTGACCAAATACTATGTACGAATGGGCACTCAAAAAATATGTGAACATTTGTTTTAGAGTGGAAGTTACACAGTACGCAAACATCATCTGCAATAATGCCATGGTTAAATAACTTATTCTTTGTGTTGACTGCATTTGCCATGAATTTCCAAAGCAAGAGATTTTCCTTTGCTAGGCTACCGCAATTCCAAATCCTTGTTTGCCTAGGAAAATGTTGTCTTCGAGATTGTAACAAGTCATACACTACTTTGATAGAGTGGGCCTTGCCCATCCACAACAATTCCTTTTCATCATTCATGTCAAAACTTGAACTTATCTCGCTCCATAAATTTCTTAAGGCTGTAGAGCTAGAATAGGGCAATATCAGTGACCCATCATGAACATAATAAGAAACAATCGCAGATTGAGGAATACCAAAGTTCATCATAAGGTTGTAATTAACCACCTCACTAAGTATTAATCCTGGTCTAGCCCAAGGACTATGCCAAAAAGAGAGATTAGGAATTACCTTAAAATTACACTACACAAATGTCTTGAAAGTATCTCGAAGTTTTAGAATGTTGCGCCAACTCCAGCTACAACTTTGTGGTATGGACATAGTCCAAATTTTTTATTGCCTATTAGATTTCTCTGTACCCACAAAGCCCATAATCCCTTCTCCTTGGTAAAGAGCTTTCCAAAGTAAGTAGAAATGGCTGCTTTATTCCACATCATCAAGTTTGTAATACCAAGTCCACCAAATCTCTTCTCATCATATAATTTACGAAAAGCAAAAGGAATCATCTTTTTAGAGAAAGGGTTGCCGTGCCATAAGAACTTATTTAAAGCGCTAGTGATCATATCTATAATCTTTGTAGGCAACAAATAATGTCTGGACCAATAGGTGGTCATAGCATTGGCAATGGATTTCATTTGAAATTTGTAATCGAATTTTCAAACTACCGTGCCATTTCCAATTTTTTTTATAATTAAAAATAAATAATTATATTCTAACGTCGATTCAAATGAATATATACGTTCTAATTCTATCCAAAATAAATTTCTTGTCGTTATTATTTAAAATAATTAATTTTAAATATCCAAAATTCATTAAAATTGCAAAAATAAATTTTTTAAATTGGTTCAGATTTCCCGGGTTGCTACAATTTTACTTAATTATGAATATTTAATTTTATAATATTCTTTTTATTGACTTTACTATATGGTTACAGTGTATTTAATTTTTGGGTGTTACATTCTCCCTTACTTAAAGGATTTCGTCCCTAGAATGTCTTAGTTAAGAAGAATGTTATTATTTTAACAACCACCTATAATCATCTACTTATCTATCATCCACTGACATCCATTGTCCTTAAGAATTTCTAGTGCTTGTATGATCATATGAAAAAAGTGTTGTGTGTTTTATGTTCTTACACTAATGTGAAGATCATGCGGTCGGCTGATTTAGTTGACCTCCTTGATGCAATATATGTTTGTGCCATGTATCCAATATGCATGCAAAAGAGCCCTAGTATAACATATAAGTTCTATATGCATGCACAATCATTCACCAAAATTCAACATCCATATGATGATTCAATCATTTTCATCTATTGAAATTAAAAATATGCACACATCAATATGCAATATTTAAGTATTTGTGCTGATCTAGTGCCTATTGTGTTTGTACGTACCCACGGGCAACCACTAGCGAACACTTGCATCCACTTGCAATCTTCAATCATAACATGTCTTAAACACTGGTTTCTACCAAAGGATCAAGGATTCGAACGGTAGGATAAACATACTTGAATGATAGAAGAAAATGCGAGGTAAAAGCTTGGAAAAGAAATTAAGAGCGTACTCTCAAAAAAGAAAAGGAAAAGAAGCGTGAGTCTTGTCTTCGGGTTCTGACATCGTATCTTCATGGTCTTCTACCCCTTCACTAACCAGATTTCCTTGTTGCGTAGTTTCTTTATCTCTGATCCAAGAATACGAGTAGGAACTCTCATCACTGATGCTTCCTTTTCAACCTTCAAATCTTCAAGTGTGCTTGGCTTCACTATCTCAGCTGCATCATATAGACATTTTCTCAAATGCGAAATGTAACACCCCATAATTTTATAACACTAAAGATGATAAACTAAAGAATACTAAATTAAATATTCAAAATTAAGTGAAACAGACTGCACCATTACGTTCGTCTCAGAGTTCTTCTTCAGATAGACTCTGACTTTGCGTAAAACGGACAAAGTATGAAGATATTAAGGTTTGAAGTTTATGCATATATAAGCAAATTATGTATATAAACCTTCCCAGAAATTCAAATTATTTCAAAATCGAATAGTAGAAGGGGAGCAGGAAAATTCCCACCCATGGGTCGACCCCATCAAGGGGGTGTCGATCCCTGTGTTGACCCGTGGGACGACACACTAAGGGGGTCGACCCCCATATGTGTGATAGCCCGCCGTGCACCAGCCGACATATCCCTTGAAACGCGTTATGCCAATGCCCTAGCATGGGACGGTCATCAAAAAGGGATTTGAAACTGTGAATCACTAAAGAACCTATAGTATATCTCACAGCGCATGGAATAAAATATAATAATAACATACTTGGCATAAAATAGGCGAGATAGTGCATAAGCTGAAAACTAAACCAATATAGCAGTGGAATCTGAAATATAGCTTATGATCCAATCGTTATTACAACTTCAAAATACTATCTCTTAATCAAAGATAGAGAAGGTACACTACTAATGCCCAAAGCAGTGACCGACAACATTGGGAGAAAATTTGTAAGTAGAATGTGGAAGCCTCCTGCTCGTCTCCGGACAAGTACTCATGCCTAACCACCTAACATGTCTCTAGTCTGCTCGTTTAGGAGCACCTAGAGTAATAAGAAGAGACATAAAACTCTGGGTCAGACAAAAGTCTGGTATGAGCGATAGTAGAAAAACAGAACAATAACAGATATAAATAATCATACATGAACCTAGACCTGCAACCAAAGAGTTAGCCCGACAAGATGTACAGTACTCTAAGGTAACACTAACATAAAGGGTTAAATGAGAGTGTGCATGTCCTGGTGATAGCAAACATCAAACATAGCAATCAACCTCACATCTCTCACTTAGTGTGAAAAGTATACGTTATCCACCACTTTGATCACCAAATCCTTTGCTAAGACCATTTTTCCCTCGGGGTGTTAGTGACCCCATTGCGCTTGTCCATAGCCACTAATCCCTTGCTACGATCACTTTGCCCTTGGGAGTCCTAGTGGTCCCATTGCACTAATCCATAGTCATGCTACGATCACATTCCCTTGGGAGTCTTAGTAATCCCATTGCGTTGATCCATAGCCACTAATCCGTCTCTCAGTGGTGAACTAAAGCTATAGATATCGATACCCCTTTGCACTTGTCCCGCAACAAAGCCCTACTTTGGAATTTAACTCATTGGTTCCCATCTGCATCCTGAGTTATAACTTCCCACTTGGACTTCCTTTGCATCTCGGGTTTCGGTCGAGTTGGAGTTGGTCTTCAGAAGAATCGTTGCGTAGAAGTAATGGAAGCTCAATTCAGTTCGATTCGATCTTCTTTAGTCGGTTCGGTTTGAATACATCATTTCTAGGTTTCCTGTTCGGTTCGGGTCCTCCGGTTCGGCTTGGCCACGGTTCAGTTCAGTGCTCCACTTCATGGTTCGGTTCGGTCCTTCTGTCTGGGTTCGGTTCGGTCTCCCTTCCCTTGCAATCGATCCGATCCGTTCCCATACCAAGCTTCGGTCTGATCCTAAGTCCAACCCAATGCATGTGGCCTTACTTCTCGCCATGCTTCCTTATGCTGCTGAAGATTCCACTACCACGGCTCGGTTGGTCCACTTGATCCGTTCCCCTATACCTGATCTGATACGGACCTTGCAGAATTTCCAACAAGCTTGTTGTGTCTACTCTCGTCATACGACGGTGTTTTCAACCATTTTAACTTTTCTAAACTATCATAAAACACTCCAAGAAACACGATTTTCGCCTAAATCCACTTTAATCATGTTTAACCATATGATTAGCAAACTTAATCCAAATTAACCCAAATTTATATCAGAGGCCTAAAATAATATTTAAGAATTTCTACATATTTTTCCAGAATTTTATCATGCATAATTTCACTAATTAACACTAATCACCCCCAAATTAGCCGTAATTAGTGTAAAAACATGCTATTCACTCACCTTAGCCACAAATAAATTATAGATCTGAAAACTCCACTGATTTGAGTCGAATCCCTATGCAACACAGCAGCTCTACCTCTAATTCGACGTTAATTTGCCTTGATTTGATGTTAATTAGCTTAATATTGGATTAGAAAGTGATTAGAAGGTGATTTGGGGGTTGAAGGCCATTGCTAGGGTTAGAGGAAGGTAAATGGCGGCTAGAAAAATGAATAAAACTGATTTTCCAAACCCTATAAGCCCTCCCGTAACCCTAATCCCGAAATGGGTTATGGGCTTAGCTGCTAATCACCCGGTTAAGTCCAATTAAGCTATTTTTCACGTTCCAAACTTTGTTTCAGCCATATCTCCCAAATGGTAAGTCCGTTTGATTTATGTTACCACTCTATGGAAAATTAAACCATCATCCAAATCCAATGGAAGTGGTTTTGGGTACCTATCAAAAGTTATAGGTGAAACAAGATTCGCCAAGGGAAAAACAATCATTTAAAATTCGGTAAAAATCGTGAACATGAGAAATGACCCCAATAGTCGTTCCCCAAAGTCACACGACCATAAGACTTCATATGAAAATGAAATAAATATTCTACGATACTCCGATGCGTATAAAGCGGGTCGTTACACTCTCCCTCTCTTAAGAAATTTCGCCCTCGAAATTCCTTAACCAAAACAAACAACGGTGATCTGCATGCCTATCAACCATTTACAAAAAATGAAACGAACATAATAACATCACAAGCCTATACTAGCATGCGGTTTACTAACAAGGGAATAACTATATCGCGATTAAAACCTTACCAGGCAAAGAGTTGCGGATACGACCTTCTTATGTTCTCCTCTGTTTCCCAAGTACAGTCATGCTCATTATCACCCCACTGGACTTTCACTAGTTCCACCGTCTTCCTTCGAAATTGTTTCGTATCATGTCTGACAATACGAATCGTCGTGCGGCTCCTAACTGCCTCAAATTCTACCTCGATATAATCCAACTGATCTGGTGAAATAATCATATCAGAATTGTGCTCAAACTTCCTTAACTTGAAAACATGAAATACGTCATGAACTCCCGCCATCTTGTTAGGTAATCCAACTTTATACGCCAAATTCCCAACTTGTTCGAGAATTGGGAAAGGACCAACAAACCTTGGCGCTAACTTACATGTCCTGCCAAAATGAATCACATTCTTTAGTGGAGAAATCTTGATGAATACTTGGTCGCCAATGGAGAAATTCAAATCTCTTCATCTTTTATCAGCATAACTCTTCTTCCTATCTTGGGCAGCTTTCATTCGCTGTTGGATAAGCTTGATCTTATCTGAAGTTTCTCTTATTACATCTGGTCTAAGCATAAATTTCTCACCGGTTTCCAACCAACATGATGGTGAGTTGCATGATATTCCGTACAAAGCTTCAAATGGAGCTATACCAATACTGGACTAATAACTATTAATATATGCAAATTCAACCAGATGTAAGTGGTCATCCCATGATCCACTAAAATCCAATATATAGGCTCTCAAGAGACCCTTTAATACACGATTCGCCCTCTCTGTTTGACCGTCGGTTTAAGGATGGTAAGCGGTACTGAGATGTAATTCTGACCCTAACACGTCTTATAAGCTCTTCCAAAACCCACTAGTAAGTAACGGATCTTGGTTACTTACAATACCTTTGGTTACTCCATGAATCTCACTACCCACTTCATATAGAGTTCCTCTAACTTAGCTGTCGTTCTGTTCGACTTGAAATCCATCGAGCCTTCTTCCCATTTCCATTTGGGAATTTCCAATGGTTGTAACAAACCACTAGGCTTCTTTTGCTCAGCTTTAACTAGTTGGCAATTCGTGCACTTGGATATAAACTTCCCAACGTCTCTCTTCATCCCTTCCCAGTAGTAGGTCTGCTTCATGTCTCGATACATTTTCTTACCACCGGGATGTATAGTCAGTTTCGAGTGATAACACTCTCTAAGTACTTAATCTATTAATCCATCAACATTGGGTACAACTAATCTGCCATTCTTTCGAAGCCATCCATCTCAATCAAGTCCGTACTTATACATTTCCTCATCATCGTTATTCATCTCTACATTAGAGATGATTTCCAATATATTAGGATCGTCCCTCTGGCTGGAGTCGATCCGATCAATCAAAGTGGGTCTGATCTTTAAACTTGGTAACATTTCTGGATCTAATTCACACTTTGGTCTGCAAACATATCCTGCGATATACTCTAGTTGCTTCAATTCCAGAAACATAGCCCCTAAACTGGCATGTCTCCCACTCAATGCATCAGCTACCGCATTTCCCTTCCCGGGTGTGTATGCGATATTGAAATCATATGAAGCCAAGAACTCTAACCATCTCTGCTGACGAAGATTTAACTTCTTTTGAGAGAAAAGATACTTTAACGAATTATGATCGGTAAACAACTCAAATCTTTCTCCCAAGAGATAATGTTTCCACATCTTCAATGTGAGCACGATCGCTGCCAATTCCAAATCATGGGTAGGATATCTCGTCTCATGCGGTTTGAGTTGCCGATTAGCGTAAGCTACAACCCAACCTCCTTGCATCGGTACAACACCTAATCCAGTACCATAGGCATCCATGTATATCGCCATCTCTTCGTTCCCCATAGAAATGACTAACACTGGTGCGCACGTCAACTTTTCCTTTAGACTCTTAAATGCATTTTCACTCCTTTCGTCCCAAATGAAAGCTTGATTCTTCTTGATCAACTGAGTTAACGGTGCTGCTATCTTGGAGAAGTCTTGGATAAACTTACGATAATATCCAGCTAACCCCAAGAAACTTCTTACTTCTGTGGCATTCTTTGGCGTAGACCAATATTGCACCATAGCCACCTTCGCAGTGTCCACGACAATACCGTTCTCTAAAACAACATGGCCCAAGAACCTCACTTCCCTTCTCCAGAAGTGACACTAAGAAAATTTTGCTTTCAATTGGTGTTTCCTCAACACCTCCATCACTGTCCCCAGATGTTCCTTGTGTTCTTCTTCTGTCCTCGAGTAAAGAAGGTTATCATCCATGAACACAAGAACAAACTTATTCAATTGATCCATGAATACCCTATTCATAAGATACACAAAATATGTTGGTGCAATGGTCAACCTGAATGGCATGACCAACCACTCATATAATCCAGACGGTGTCCGAAAAGCCTTTTTAGCTATACTCTCAGCTGCTACTTAGAGCTGATGAAAACCTGTCGCGAGATCTAACCGGGAGAACACTTTCGCTCCACTCAACTGATCAAACAAATCGACTATCCGCGAAGAGGATACTTATTCTTCCTCGTCACCTTATTCAACTCGCGGTAGTCTACACATAAGCAAAGGGAACCATCAGCCTTGGAAGCAAATACAACTGGTGATTCCCACTTGGAAACACTCCATCGGATAAATCCCTTCATCAAATGATCACTTACATGCACCCCGAGCTCTCGCTGCTCTCGTGGCGCCATATGACGAAGTGACATCACTATAGGTCTAGCATCTTTCACTAAATCAATCCGAAACTCGATCTCTCGGCGTGGTGGAAGTCCGGTCACTTCCCCGAAGATGTCCGGATACTCGCCATTAATAGGCACATGTAACAACTCACCATGCAGGATGTCGAGGGAATTTAGAAAACTAGCCATCACCCCATCACTAGGTAGACAACAAAACAGTACCCTCCGCCCATCATCCGCTGTAATGGTGACCGAAGACCCCTAACAGTCTACCACCACCCCCATACCTTTGGAGCTAATTGACTCCCAAAATAATGCCAAACCCAATAAAGCCCAAAATAAAGCAATCACAAGCAAACATACATCCATGACTCAATAAGACCAAATTTCGACAAATCATATTAAAGCTAGTCGAACAACCGATCGGGTTCATCACAACTAAAGGTCTATCGACAATCTCGGGTTCCAATCCTAACCTATCTACCAGGTCACTAGATATGAAGGAATGGGAAGTCCCGGTATCAAAAAATACTCGAACAGGAACATCATAAACAGAAAGCATACCTTGAATAATGACACTTTTCCTTTCTCCATCGTAGTTGGGGCATTTGACGAGGAAGGAACAGCATTGATAGCATATGATTTCACAATTTTCTTCTCTTTAGGAGGTTGTGGACATTTATCCTTGTGATGTCCCACTTGGTCGCAATTGAAGCACTTCCTGTCTGTTGGCTTTGCTCGACAGTCCTTAGCATAATGGCCCTTCTTTCCACAACTATAGCACTCAACATATTTCTTATTCTTCTTTTGACTATCCTTAGCTTGGTTCTTTCCTCTTATTCTACAAGTTATTCTTGCCTCCACCACTTGCTTGCGGCTTTGGATCTCCTAGAGATGTAACAGCAACCTCGGTTTTCGACTTACGGTAAAGGCTTTCAGATCTTAAACGCCTTTCCCACAATCGACTCGAAGGTCTCATCGATGTGTTTTATAAGTTTTCCCCCCAAGTACTCATCCAAACCGGTTATGAACTTCTCGTTCTTCTTCTCAGCAGTATCGATAGGAGATAATCCATACTTCGATAAATTATCAAGCTCAACAATATATTCTGAGACTGCCCTACCATTCTGCTTAAGTTACAATTTCGATTTCTGAGCAGCTGAAATAAACTTATCACTGAATCGGGCCTTAAACCGATTCCAAATAACTTGATCCTCAGGAGTAGCTGCTTTAATAGCTTGTAATTGACGTTGACACGATGCTAGCTTTCTCTTAATTGCATCATCGATTCCCAAATCCTCGAAGATGCGCTCACAACTATCCAGCCAATCTTGAACATCGTTAGCCGATTCCGTTACGTGGAATGGCTTTCCGCCAAGATTAGTATAATCCTTGTTAAGCTTGGCGAAATCGTATCTAGGCGCCTGCATTACTTCACCACCAACATTAGCAGCATTATGAACTACTCCCTGAACATCCCTAAGCATCTCTCTCATGAAGGTAGTAAACATTGCCCTCATATCAGGGACATAACTATCATTGGCCCCTAAACCTGTACTCCTCGTATATCGGCTCATCGTTCAATCTGTAAAGAGAAAACGATTAACCATCTCCTTGGTAGTGCATGTGCAGTGCGACTTCATCCTTAGATATACTAATAGTGTGTGTGTGTGTATATATATAGCTTTTTGAAAACTAAAATATCACAAATATGCGCTCTCATATACGTATACTATCTCTCCCTGATGTCTTCCCCTAGGTTAAACTACACAACCTAGGCTCTGATACCAAGTGTGACATCCCGCCCCACACCAACCAACATTTCCCTTGAAACGCGTTGTGCCAATGCCCAACTAGGATGGGACGGTCGTCAAAGGAAAAGGGATTTGAAACTTTGAATCACCAAAGAACCTATAGTATATCTCACAGCGCATGGAATAAATTATAATAATAACATACTTGACATAAAACGGGCGAGACAGTGCATAAGCTGAAAACTAAACCATCATAGTAGTGGAATCTAAAATACAGCTTATGATCCAAATCTTCATTATTACAACTTCAAAATACTATCTCTAAAGCAAAGATAGAAAAGGTACACTACTAATGCCCAAAGCAGTGACCAGCAACAACACAAGGAGAATGTGTAAATAACATGTAGAAGCCTCCTGCTCGTCTCCGGACAGCTACTCGTGCCTAACCACCTAACTTGTCTCTAGTATGCTCGTTTAGGAGCACCCAGAGTAATAAGAAGAGAACTAAAATTCTGGGTTAGACAAAAGTAAGGTATGAGAAATAGCAGCAAAATAGAACGATAATAGGTATAAATAATCGTACCTGAACCTGCAACCAAAGAGTTAGCACGACAAGATGTACAGTACTCTAAGGTAACACTAACACAAAGTGTAAAATGGGAGTGTGCATGTCATGGTGATAGAAAACATCAAACATAGCAATCAACCTCACATCTCTCACTCAATGCGTAAGTTATACGATATCCACCACTTTGATCACCAAATCCTTTGCTACGACCACTTTTCCCTTTGGGTCTTAGTGACCCCATTGCGCTGGTTCATAGCCACTAATCCCTTGCTACGATCACTTTGCCCTTGGGAGTCCTAGTGGTCACATTGCACTGATCCATGGCCATGCTACGATCGCCCTTGGGAGTCTAAATGATCCTATTGCGCTGATACATAGCCACTAACCTGTCACTCAGTGGTGAACTAAAGCTATAGATATCGATACCCCTTTGCACATGTCCCGCAGCAAAGCCCTACTTTGGAAGTTAACTCGTTGGTTCCCATCTGGATCCTGAGTTATAACTTCCCACTTGGACTTTCTTTGCATCTTGGGTTTTTGTCGAATTGGAGTTGGTCTTCCGAAGATTCATCGCATAGAAGTAGAGGAAGCTCAATTCGGTTTGGTTCGATCTCCTTTAGTCGGTTCAGTTTGAATACATCATTTCTAGGTTTCCCATTCGATTTGAGTCCTCCGGTTCGGCTCGGGTTCCATGGTTCGGTTCAGTGCTCCACTTCACGGATCGGTTTAGTCCTTCTGTCTGGGTTCGTTTCGGTCTTCCTTTCCTTGCAGTCGATCCGATCCGTTCCCATACCAAGCTTCCGTCCGATCCCAACTCCAACCAAATGCATGTAGTCTTCCTTCTCGCTATGCTTCCTCATGCTGCTGAAGATTCCACTACCCCGGCTCGGTTCGGTCTACCCGATCTGATCCCTTATACCCTATCCAGTATGGACCCTGCAGAATTTCCAACAAGCTTGTTTCGTCCATTCTCGCCATATGACGGTGTTTTCAACCATTCTAAATTTTATAAACTATCATAAAACATTCCGAGCAACAGTAGCGACATATATGTTCAATCAAAAGGATCAAAATATCAAGCATATATGCCATTTTAGATTAAACATACCCAAAAACATGATTTTCCCCTTAATCCCCTTTAATGATGTTTAACCATATGATTAACAAACTTAATCCAAGTTAACCAAATATTTATCAGAGGCCTAAAATAGTATTTAAGAATTTCTACATATTTTTCCAGAATTTTATAATGCATAATTTCACTAATTATCACTAATCACCCCTAATTAGCCGTATTTAGTGTAAAAACATGCTAATCACTCACCTTAGCCACAATAAATTATAGATATGAAAACTCCA
Organism: Allium sativum; assembly: GCA_030737875.1. Lineage (NCBI taxonomy): Eukaryota > Viridiplantae > Streptophyta > Magnoliopsida > Asparagales > Amaryllidaceae > Allium > Allium sativum. The sequence continues at coordinate 968,705,194 of CM060915.1, read as the reverse complement.
CTGATTTGAGTTGAATCCTTATGCAACACAGCAGCTCTACCTCCAATTTGACATTAATTTCCTTGATTTGATGTTAATTAGCTTAATACTGGATCAGAAAGTGATTAGAAGGTGATTTGGACGTTGGAGGCCATTGCTAATGTTAGAGGATGGTAAATGGCGGCTAGAAAAATGAATAAAACTGATTTACCAAACCCTATAAGCCCTTCTATAACCCTAATCCCGAATTGGGTAATGAGCTTAGCTGCTAATCACCCGGTTAAACCCAATTATGTTGTTTTTCACCTTCCAAACCTTGTTTCAGCCATATCTCCCAAATGGTAAGTCTGTTTGATTAATGTGACCACTCTATGGAAAGTTAAACCATCATCTGAATCCAATGAAAGTGGTTTCATGTCAAAACTCCTTACCAATCAAATGTTTAGGCGAAAAAAGATTTGCAAAGGGCAAAACGGTCGTTTAAAATTCGGCAAAAATCGTGAACATGGGAAATGACCCCAATAGTCGTTCCCCAAAGTCACACGACCATACGAATTTATATGAAAATGAAATAAATATTCTACGATCCTCCGATGCGTAGAATGCAGGTCATTACAATATGGATCTGGGCAGATCCCTGTTTCCGAACGTGGACTGATTTCTATGCAAGATTCATCATATGATGGCTATAAGTAAGACCCTATATCCATTGATTTATTCATCTAAATCAATAGCGATGGTGAGATGCTGCTCTAACTTAGATTAAATTAGCCTTTTCTTCAGCAGCGATGATTCATACATATTCAAAGATCACTAATTCAACATCAACATGCTTTCCTCTGTTTTCCTAGATCCTTTATCTGTGAGTCTGCGTTATTTTTGGATATGAATACTTAAATGTTAATTTTGACATGAATATGAATTGGATCTAAGCCTGTGACTAATTAAATCATATCAGATCTACCATAACCTGAGTATCTAAGTTGTTTTGACATGACTATGGATTGGATCTAAGCCTATGCCTATTTATTATGTCAGATCTTCCATTGTTTGTATATCTAATTCACTAATTAGATCTCATCTTTCCTCCATATGATCATGACGCTATTCTTAATAAGTTCTATTATCACATGTTCATCAGATCTATTTGATGTGTACGTAAAAATGCACATTTATATTCACATATTTATTCTTGTTTAGTTGAATAAATTAACATTTTCAGGTATTTTATATGATCAAACCTTGTTTTAAATATTTTCAAAATCATCACTTATTTTAGGAAAAATTGGTCACTTATGCATGTTTTAATTTGTGAAATCTTTTACTTGTTCCTTGTGTTTATCTCTTGTAGGAATTTTGGAGGTAAAAGGATATATACACATGAAGAGATGAGGGAAAGCATGCATTTTCACAAAAGGAGGCAAATAATTAATTCATTTTATGGATAGTGGAGGCCCACACCTTTCAATTAGCCCATTTGCTCTTAAGCTTCATATTAAAGATTGAGACAAAAGGCCTCATGCATTCTACATGACTCGTTAGCGGCTAATGGCAATTAGAAGCTACAAAATTGGGCATTTTGGGGATTTCCCAAGGAAAGTGATTAGGGTTTTAGGGTTTTTTGATCATGTATATATACCCCTTCGTTTCATGTATTTCAGAATCTTTTTTTAGCAAATGAAAGTGTAATTGATCAAATAAACAAAAATGGCTTCCAAGCCTACTTCTTCTATGCCTCTCTCATGTTTCATTTAATTTCTATGCTCTATTTTATGTTAGTAGTTTAGATTTTCTTTTCTGCAAGTAGTGTAATTTTATTTTATGCAATTAGTTAGTAGTTAATTTCTTTTCTTAATTATTACTCTTTGTTTTTGTTATTCTTTAATGTTGAAATCTATTTGTGTTGAAATAATCACACGAGTGAGGAGTTAAATCCCTACAATTTAGGGGTGATGAAGCTCTCTAATCACATAGATTCAACATAGTTTACTTTTCATGATCTCTATTTGTGTTTATTAAAGAATGGATCTTTAGTGTATTTTGTTAATTATGCTTGGTTTTGATGATCTATGCCTCTAATTAATAGAGGATAGATCATGCTTGATCAAATGACACAACAAAATTTGCCTCTTCATCTATATATGATTTTGGCAAAAAGAGGAAGTGTTAATAAACATTTGATATTCTATATTGCTAACTAATAGTAAATAGAGTATTCTTAAAATTGATGTTGCTTTCAACTTGTTGTCTTTTTCACGAAATTTGGATAGTGAATTAGTTTGTGCTATAGTTTGATGACTTATTCTATGCTAATTAATAGCATAAATATTGTCATACTTATGATAAACACAATAACTAATCTCATTTATGACCAAACAAAAAGAGATCATAATTTCATCATGTTGATTTGTGTGATCTAGAGAGTGAAAACACCTCTAAATTGTTTTTAACCAATAGATTCATTCTCAACTTAGTCATTAGTTTTGTTAAATTTTAGTTAACACATTTTAAAGTTTGGTTTAATTTGATTGAATTTAATTAAAATTATTTCTTTCCTTATGGATCGACTCGTACACGCTAACATACTACAAGTGTACGCTGTGCACTTGCGGTTTATTACACTTCACGACAATTTTCTAATTCATTGAATATTCATCGTCGAACAAGTTTTCGGTGCCGTTGCCAGGGAAGAAATTAGTTTTAATTTTATTCTTCGAATTAATTTTCTTATATGTGTTCTACTGAAAAAAAAAGGTTGTGTGCGTGTTTGTTTTATTTCACTTTTATTTGTTTGTTTGTTTGTGTCATTGTGCCTTATTTTAGTGTTCTTAGTTTTCTTTCTTAAAAAAAATTTTGTTGTTCCATTTTGTAGTTAGTTGTGTGAATTGCAATTGTTGTTAGTGTTTGTTTTGTGTGTGTTTTTATTTTGCGTTTTTATTTACTAAAAAAAAAGCTTGTTTTGTTTGATCTTGCTTCTAGTGCATTTGTATTTGTTTTGTTGTGCTTAGTTGTGTATTTTCATTTTGTTTTAGTTTTTAGTCTCACTTAAAAAAATAAACACTTTCCTTTTGTTCAGTCTCTTTCCCATTTTTCATGTTTTGAATTTCCTTTATTTCTTTCCCTTTATCTCTTTCATTTATACCTTTCCTTTGTACAATTCATACAAAAAAAAGACCCCAATTTATTGCTTGCCATTTTTTTCCCTTCTTCCCTCTTTAATTTTTTTTCCTTTCTCTGCCTTATATTTCCTGGTTGCCTTACTCCTTTTCTTTCTTGTAATTAATTAAATTTATTACTTTCAAATTCTTCCTTTCTTTCCTCTCTCTGATTTCTTTCCTAAATTCTCTTCATAATTGCTTTCCTTTTTCCCAAAACAAAACAAAATGATAAACAAATATCCTCCCAAAATTCTTCCTTCATGCTTTAATTTCGTGTTCTCTCTTCAAATATCCACACTACTCACACACCTCATCCATCTTTACGAATTCATTTTTCTCTTTTTGTTTTCTGCCTTTCTGCAAACATACGTCCATCGTCGTCTTCACATTCTACCTTCAAACCTTCATTCACCACAAAATCAACGTCACTCCACAACTACAAATCATCCCCTACCAAACAACTCCTACTTGTTGATCCTCTTCAAACCACCCTCCCATATGCATCCTACCTCAACCAGAACCCAAGTCATCAGCCATACCCAAATCGTAACCACCAAATTCGTCAATCACCCGCAAATACCAATCGGTCAACCCTTTTCTACCATTTTGTTTAGTGATTTCAGTATTTGATTTACTTGGAATTATGGTTTGTGTCGTTCATTACTATAGGAAATAGGTGGGGTTTTGATTTAGAGAATAGTCATGGAAAGCGAATTTTTAATTTAGACCTCTTTATTTGGTGATTTATTGAGTGGGTCGGGGTTGGTAATTATGTAAGCCTCGCGTGCACTTGTATTTTATTCTAGGTTACTGTCCAAAGAAAAAAGGACTGTTCAAAGCATTGTTGTATTTGTTTGTCTCCTCCTTAGTCCTTGTTCTCCTTTCCATTTCTGTTGTGTGTTTTTTGTTTTCTGTATAAGTATTAAACTCTCTTTTATTTCAATTCAATTTTCTTTTTTAAAGATAAGTTCTTTGTTTTCTCTAAAAAAAAAAGAAAAAAATCTTTTTTTTGTGAGTGTTTTTACTTGGGCTTGTCTTAAGTTAGTTTTTTTTTTAAAAAAATCTTTTTGTTTGCCTTTCCCTTAATTAAAAAAAATATACAAAAAACAAACAAAGAAACAAACACTTGTCCTATCAGTTGTTCATATTTCGTGTCCACCCTTTTCAGGTTGCACAAATTGGACTTGCTTGCTTACTTGGATTGCTTTGCACCGCTTTATTTGCGCTTGCTAAAAAAACTCCGCTAAAAAAGAAAAAAATTTGCTAATAAATTCTGCACGCTCAGGTATCGTGTTTTAACCCCTTTATTTTAATTGCATTATTATTTGCTTGCATTTGCATAAAAAATCCAAAAACAAAATAAAAATTCATTCGTAGTTGCATTGTTAATATAACGTTTAATTTTTGTCTTGCATTCATCTCATCTTATTTTCTTTTCTTAAGGGCAATACCCTAATTCATATAAGGTGATGGATTTCATCACCCTTTCCTTAGCCCACAAAATTTCATTTCATTGTAGAATTCGAATAATAATAATAACAGTTAGACGTTGGATTTAAGGTAGTCGTGATCTCATATAGGGCTTAATTGTATTTTGATAGTTGATTTCTTTGGAACGAATTATTTCTTGGTGTCTAGACTATGGCAGAGAAATAACCCTTTATAAATATTACGGTGATTCATAAATATTATATCAGTTGTTACTCTGAAGGTACTTAAACCTTCAGTTGCATTGCTAGGGTGATTCCTGGTGCACCGATAACTCCTGTCCGTTAACTGGCCAAGAAATCTTTTGCTTTAGGTAATCAAACGTGTCACTATATAATTTTGGGTTAGGAGCCACTAAGATCAGAAAAGTTGTAGTGAATCCTTGCATTCATTTAGTTGCATTAGGTTCATACTTACAAAAAAAAGAGAAACTCATTAAAAAAAAATCGCTTCTACTATCTTCTCAAAATTGTTCTTCCTCTTTTTTTCTTATTATTTGCGCTAGTGCATGCATAGTTGAACCCGTGATCCTTCTATTAATCGTTTAGTTCGAACAAACATTCTCTCAACCGTGGCCGAACAAAATCCCCCTCGAACTCTTACGGATAGATACTTCCCCGATCGAGTTTCTATTCCCTCTTGCAACATATTGCCCGCCCCAACGGGTAATCACTTTGAAATTCATTCGAACCACATAAATACTCTTCCAAAATTCGGCAATCTTGAACATGATGATCGTTATTTTTTCTTAACCAAATTTGAACAAGTTTATGCAACCATGAAATTTCAACAACTAAGTGATGATGGAATCAAACTTAGGTTAATTCCATTTGCACTTACTGATTATGCCGAAAAATGGTTGTATAGCTTGCCTTCAAATACGATTGGAACTTGGAATGAATTTGTGAATGTTTTCTTAAAGAAATTTTACCACTTGGAAAAAACATCTAGAATTCGAACCGAAATCGTTAATTTTCATCAATTTGGTGGTGAATCCTTTGCAAAATATTTCAAAAGATTTAAAGAACTTCTAGTAAATTATCCACATCACAATTTCGAAAAATGGACGCTTTGTCAAATTTTATACGATGGACTTGAAAATAACTCTCGAACTATGTTCGAATCGATGTGCCAAGGAAACTTTCTAGCCCAACATCACGATGTTGGTTGGCAATTTCTTGAAAATTTGGCCAAAAAACCAGCTCAATGGGAAAGATCTAACAAGAAATCAATTTATTCCCGATCAAATACTCATTCGGTAGGATCCTCAATGGCTTTAGAAGCGAAAGTAGACGCGATGTTAACCAAATTTGGTAATGTCCTTTCATCAAACCAAATAAATCAAGCTCAAGCGTCTCAGCCCTCATGTTACAAATGTAACGATCCTAACCATATGTCGATCAGTGCCCACGTTCATTAGAACAACTCAACGCATTTAATAAAGTTAGAAACGACCCATTTTCCCAACGTATAATCCTGGTTGGAGAAATCATCCTAACTTCTCTTGGACCCAAAACAATGCAACAATCCTCCCTTTCAACAAACTCAATTCCAAAATCTTGCGCCACCTTCTCAAAATCAAGCGCAACAATCTTTTGTTCCCTAAGACGATAAACGATTGATGTCACTCGAGAAAAGTCTCGAAATGTTGACTAAAGAAATGATTAAAAATATCCAATCAAATAGCAATCTGCAAAATTTATTGATTTCGTACATGCAGACCACGAGTCAATCAATCGCTAAACTTGGAACGAAAATGAGTCAGTTAGCCACTTCCGGAAGTGAAGGGGAACGAGGCACTTTCCAGAGTCAACCCATTCCAAACCCCAGGAGTCAAAATCCTAATCCAAACCAAGCTCATGTCATCCAGGATAGCAATCAAACTCAGTTGAATGTTATCACAACTTTACGATCCTTTAAGAAAATTGATAATCAAGTTGAAAATCCAAATAACTTACCAAGTGTTTCTCTCGACTCTTCTAAAACCACGAATGATCTCGATCCAAATTCTGAATCTAGTTCTGCTCCAACTCGAGTAGACTGACCTATTGAGTTTCGCATTCCATTTCCTCATCATCTTCGACCGAAGAAACATTCCGACCAAATGGAAAAGATGTTGGAAATATTCAAACAAGTCAAAGTTAATATCCCTCTTCTTGACATCATTCAACAAGTCCCTCCTACACTAAGTTTCTTAAAGACTTGTGTACCCAAAAACGACATACTCATGTACCAAAGAAAGTCTTTTTAGCCGCCGGACTTAGCGAAGTGTTGACTCAATCAATCCCTGTCAAATACAATGATCCTGGATGCCCTACAATCTCATGCACGATAGGATATAAAACAATTAACAAATGCCTAGTTGATTTGGTGCGAGTGTCAATTTAATTCCATATTCTGTTTACCAACAACTTGGTTTAGGTGAACTTAAACCAACGAAAATAACTCTTCAATTTGCTGATCATTCAATTAAGAAACCCATTGGCGAAATTGAGGACATACTCATAAAAGTTGGTCAATTCATCTACGTTGTCGACTTCATTGTTTTGGAAACTCAACCTGTCTATGATCCAATGAGTCAAATTCTATTGATTTTAGGTCGACTCTTTTTGGCTACTTCAAATGCTTTACTAAATTGTCGCAATGGTTCAATGAAAATCTCTTTTGGAAACATGACTCTAGATCTTAACATTTTCAATCTAGAAAGTCATTCGAATGAATCATTTAACCAAACCTTGGAAGTTAATGCCATTTACGAGAACTCCGAAAAAGAATCGATTGACCTTAGTGACGAGCGTGAGGCCGAGTTTGAAAAATTGTTCCAAGGTGGTCCTAACAAAGTTGTACGCACGCTTCCATTTGAATCACTTTCCGTTGAGTCCAAATCTCAACCAAGTTCTTTAATCAAAAAACAACTGAAATTGGATCTTAAACTTCTTCCCGATCACCTTAAGTATGTATACTTAGGTGATAACGAAACTTGTCCTGTCATAATTTCTTCAAATTTAACTTGTGATTAAGAAATTTCTCTTCTCTCGTCTCTTTCTAAAAACAAAGATGCAATCGGTTGGTCCATTTCTGACATCAAGGGAATTAGCCCCGCAATCGTTCAACATCGTATTCACTTAACTGATGAAGCCAAACCCACTCGTGAAGCACAACGTAGGCTTAACCCAAAGATGAAAGAGGTTGTTCGCGGAGAAATTCTTAAAATTCTAGACAATGGTTGTGAAGACCCGTAACTTCCCCGGTAAGGAAAGCACAGATAATTCGAGAACAAGCCACAAAGGAATGCAGACAGAAGAACATTTCATTGTTTATTACAACAATTCCATCAGAATATAAGAATATATAGAGTATAAATAAATATTACACAGTCGATAAATATCAGAGATTAAAATAATTTACATAGCAGCGGAAAATAATACAAAACAAAGCTGAAGGAGATATACGGATACAAAGCTTTCCGGATATCGTTCCAACTGTAAATCAGGATCCTATGAATATAAATCTGCAAAACCAAAACTACTAGCTGCCCGTGTCAAAATAAGGGCACCCAGAGTTTAGGTTAAAACAATAAACTCCAGGTCATTCATGGGACTGGTGTGAGAACTAAAACAGTTATTAATCTTTATTTTAAAGTTAGGTAAATCAAGGGACCACGCCGTATAACACAGAACGGGTTTCCTCCCAAGAATACCAGTGCATAAAACAAACAACACAATGCTAAATAAAGAACAATGAAGCTATTATAAGACCCAGGTCCCATCACACAATGCAACACAAACCGGAGGATACGGTTTTACCTTATAATAGCCAAAGAATGTTTGATACGCTAAATCATCTTTTGATACTATAAGTGTATAGTGTATAAAACAACTTCAAATCATAAGTATCAATCATAGACGGCATAAGTGCCCCATCCCACTATGTCGCCATACTAGGCTCTACAATCAAAACCGCAAAGTCACGTATTTGGAAATTGGATTTCCATCTATGAACCGAGGCCAGGGATCGTCCTCCACCGATTCGAGACAATCTAGCCTACCATGTCTCAGGAGCAGCCGCAACTGCCCCATGGATCGTCAGGGCCAGTCCACCGATGTGGATTATTATGCCTCAACACTGCGTTTCCCCGCCCTATGGGGCGCAAATGAGCCAAATGACTCCATCGGCTCCACACAGTCACCGATATATCCGAGGCACCTCGCAACAGCAACAACCACATAAGTCAAACTCGTCAGGGCGTGTAAAACCACTGACGCCACTTCTAGCTAGAATGAAACGCATGTCCTCCCTGATGTCCTCTCCCGTTTTTGGTTCACAACCGGGGTGTGAGGCTCGCGAATTCATGTTACACAAAGCTATGCCACACAGGCGGTGCTTTGATCATCCACCACAAGACTTTGCTTTTCAACAGAAGCCTTGATCATTTGCCACTTAGGCATGCCACACAGGCAATTCACTCTATGCGTTTGATATCCATCAGTATATAACCCCTGGGCTCGTACGTCTCAGAGAAGGGCGTTAAGCAAGAGAATAAATTATTTGCCGCCAAATAGATATATATTTAATAGAAATCAATCACACAGACTAAAATCCAATGTCAGACACATAGTCCATTTACAAGTCCGTTCTGGGTCCGAACGAAACCGGAGGCACCTAGTACCTCGCATATCCATCGATCTCCAAGCACGTCTGGACGATCACTAACTGATTCCCTCCTCTTGGGTGTACGGGCTAATCAAGATCATCAGTGATCACCCAAACAACGTGAAGACCACCGGTCTTCGACCACCGTCTTCATCTTCGACACCACGTCGAATCAGTTATTCAGAATGGGATAAACCCGGTCTTTCTGAATAACTCGCGTATATAATAAACAAGTGTTACACAAACACAACATACGCCTCATTCCAATCCAGAATATTCCTTTATTCAAATATTCTTATACTTTGGGAAAGGTTCCCATTAATTTTATCAAAAATAAATTCTTTAAATTTATTCTTTAATCTTCCTTTGAATATCAATTCAAACTAGTCGGGATTAGCGAACCACACCGAAGTAATCATTTATTTTATTTCCCAATCCCAACCTGTTCATCCCATGAAGTAAAACTGGTAATACTTCATATCTAACACCATGGTGTTATCGGTAAATTCAATTACCATTTCACGTTCAAATCTAATTAAAGATTTAACTATCGCCTGGAGGAAAACTGGTGATACTCCATTCTCGATCTTTTCAATCTAATTAAAGATTCATTAAAACTCCACTTAGTTTTAATCTTTAACTGGGTTAAAGAATAAGTGTCATTTTAAAACACGGTTCACGATAAACCTAAAATCACATTCCATTAATTATTTGGTTAAAGAACAAATGTTATTTAAAACACTGTTCACGATAAACCCAAAAATCAATACCAATTCAATTCCAATTAAATATTATTTAATTGGTACACTTCATTAAATCTAAATAAGAAGATTTACTCTTTTTCTCAACTGGGCTTAAGAACAGTGTTAATGATGACACCATTCACGACAAACCCAAATCACATTTGATATAAATACAAGGCTCTGAATAGAAAATATATCGGCTTATATTCAATATCAAATTCTACGACCAACAAATATCGTATTGGAAATAACGATATAAATATATCTTTCAAATTCCCATAACAATATCTATATCATCACGAAATCCAACATCGAAATATTCCAAAGACAATTTCGATTCAAATCCATTCCAATTAAATTATTGGAAATTCTGGTTATTTTTAAAACCATTTCAAATCCAATTTATTTATTTCAAAAATAAATGAATTATAATTCTAGTTCAAAACTAGGTCATTTTGAAAAAATCTATTTTTATCTTTTCAAATATGGAGTTTTTCATCCCAATTCTTCCCAAATCATTTCTTATGATTTACCACAAATTATTAATATTTTTAATAATTTTATCATGGCCCGTACAGTCGATTTCCATCCACGGCCATCGAACTGCACTTACAACGACCTTTTCCCAATTTTATTTGGACATAATTCCAAATCCAACCGTTAGATTTCAAATCTCCAATATTCACTAGAAATCACTTTTCGATACGAACCCAACGGTTCCGGTTTTAGGAGATTCCGACGGTCGGATCTCCCGCAACGTCAATTCGAAGTCAATGGTTGAAATTCGCGAACTGCCGCAACGCGGCGCGTTCTATTCAGGCCATTATATATATAATATATATATTATATATATTTCGACGATTTCCTTTTAAAACGAATTTTATAAATCGTTTTAAATTCGTTTTCAAAACGATTTCAACTTCCATCTCAAATTCAAATCAAAATTGATTCTTCCCAATATAAATTCATTTTAAATTCATTTCAACACGATTTCAATTCAAATCCATTTCAATTCAAATCGGTTTCAATTTAAATCGATTTTAGTTCAATTTCAATACGTTTTGAATTGAATTCAAAATGATTTCAATTCTATTTCAATCTAATTCGAATTTCGATTCTTTTCAATCTAATTCGAATTTCCATTTGTTTCAATTTAATTCGAATTTCAATTCATTTCAATTTAATTCGAATTTCAATTCATTTCAATTTAATTCGAATTTCAATTCATTTCAATTTAATTCGAATTTCAATTCATTTCAAAATATCAGATTTTGATATCACTTTCGATGTTCATTATAAAATGAATAAAATCGATATAAATATCGTTCACGTCAAAATGGCGTAAATCTAATCAACACGGCTTCATATATTTCTATTTTCCAATATTCTATTTCAAATATCTCTTTTCAAATATTTCTATTCAAATATTTCTTTTTCAAAACTGGAATGAGGCCCAATCAATTACCATATAATGTTAATTATATGGATTTTCTACAACACATGTATACAATAACAACGATGAATAATCAACCATCATCCAAAGTGCATTCTACACTGTATAAGCATCAAATATAAATATTTAATGCTCATAACAGTCTGTCCATCAATCGATCGACATACAGCTAATTATTGGGACTAGTGTATGTCATATATCATCCCAATACCTGTGTGGGGTTTTCAAACAATCAAACACAGATTTTATTTGTGCAGTTGGACGACGTGTAAAATTTATCATCCCAATCAATATCAGTCAAATGTGTGTATATAAACAAATCGTCCGATTTGTTTATATTTATTTATTTCACATTCATGTTAAAAATTATAGTTTCAACTATAAAATATTTTTAACTACATAAATATTTTATTTCATTTCACATCACATCACACAATCAGCTACACATCAAAATCAAACAAACAAGCATACAAGCCGTCCATGGTCTGTGGACGACGGGTGTCGGGTGCTACTAAACACCGTCTGCATCCTAGTATATATTTTAACTAGAAAATTAAATTAAAGGTTAGAAGTTCTCACCGAGGGTTCCACTCCGCCATGCTTTACTTTTGAACTGCCGAACTGTCTGGATCTACTTGCAATTCCAATCCAGTTCTTTTCACGTTGTTCATAATAAAAATTATATTTTTATTGCTTCATTTCAATAAATAAAAATCATATCTTTAATACTTCTACTTTATAAAAATCATATTTTTAATACTACTATAATATAAAAATCATATTTTTAATACTTCTATAATATAAAAATCATATTTTTAATACTACTAATTTATAAAAATTATATTTTTATTATGCCACTGGTATAAAAATTATATTTTTACTTTTCTATATTATAAAAATTATATCTTTAATCTTCCTATATTATAAAAATTATATTTTTAACCTCTCTATATAATAAAGATTATATTTTTATAACTCTAGCTAAATAAAAATCATATTTTTCTCCTATATAAAAATTGTATCTTTATTATACTATCATATAAATAAAAATCACTTCTTTGATTATATAAAATCACGCCTTTGCTTTAATAAAAATCACGCCTTTTCATAAGTAAAAACAAAACCTTTCCTTATTATAAATATAAGCGTTTCCTTATCAAAAATAAATAAGAAAACCAGGTCAGAAAAGAAACTTACAGCGTAAAGGGAGTGGGGGGGTTTGCTGCGCCTGACAGCCGGAGGAGGAGTTTGGCTCGCAGGCGGATGTGGGGGACTCCAACTTCTGGTGATGACGGATCTACAAGCGGATTGGGGCTGAAGTCGAGCTGACAGACGCGATGGGGTCTTGCGGGTTCTGTTTCGCGACTGGGGGAAGGCCAGGAGGCGCGGAGGACTTGGGGAGGTGGCGCGTTGTCGTGGCGGTGGGCAGCGGATGGCGCTGTGGGGCCTTGCATCGCGGTGGAGCTCGAATCAGATCGAAGAAGGTGGAGAAGAGAGAGGCGAGGCGGAGTGAGGAGGTGGAGGCGTGGCTCCGGATCGGAGCTGCGGCCATGAGGTAGGGCGTTAATGGCCTACGATTTGGGGAAGGGAGGGTCAACGGGCGTGTTTTGATTGTGAGGGAGTGAGAAAGGATACAAGGGATGGGGTATTATAAAATTATTTAATTTCTTTATTAAATCCAAAAGGTAACTTTTTAATTCGAACACCAAATTAAGCCCAACGACTGTCGTCCCTAGCGTAATACCCCAATTCCGAACACAATGGGATATGTATCGTAAGCTGATTCGATTGTTTCGATCAGTTTTCGTCAAAATCAACATATAACTCTATATATTGAATTTGAACGCACATTTCATTTTACTAGGGTCACATACTAACTCGAAAAATTCCCGAAAAATATTTTCTAGCTTCGTATTGACGATACGGTCCTAACAAAACTAATTTCACCAAATTCTGAGACCGTTCGAAAAATGGCCATTTTCTAGTCGATTAAAATTAACTAAAACTGGTCAAACGCGTTTTCCTTTGCCATGCTCACATATTGATTCGAAAAATTGTGAAATTTGAAACCTAGCAATAATTTGACTTCCCGGATCCAACGAAAGAGGTTTCGTCGAAAACCGAGTTCGTTTGCAAAATGGTCATTTTTAAGGGCTGAAATTCCATAGCGACTATTCTGAATTTTCAACTGGACATATCTTTTGATCCCCGCTATGAAATTTAAATTTTTCGGATTCGTTGGAAAGATATTATCAATTATATTCAAATATTTTTGGTTTCGGTAAAATCCGATTTATTTTGAATCCTGTACATTCATTTGAACTTTGAAATTGAATTATCGAACTACCGCGCCATTTTCAATTCCTTTTATATATATATATATAAATAAATATTTATATTCTAACGACGATCTATATAAATATATACATTCGAATTCTATTCAAAATAAATTTCTCGTTGTTTTTATTCAAAATATTCATTTTAAATAATCAAAAATCGCTAAAATTGCCAAAATAAAATTTTTAAATTGGCTCGGATTTCCTGGTTATTACAATCTCCCCCACTTAAAACTTTTCGTCCCCGAAAAGGAACAAAGCTAAAAGTTGTTTAACTAATCAACTCAACTTCCATTATTTTCGTTACGTCTTAAGTTCTTCAACTTTTCTATTTCTAATAACTTTTCAAATTTTTCAAAAAATTTGATTAACACCCTAAATTTTCGAAAAATTTCGCCATAACCTCCCCTGCACCGGGGACTTCGGGATATTTCATATAGCCTCCCATGGCCTTCTTTAATCCAAAAGAAAAAGAAAAAGCCAAGCGGCTAGCCAATCGGCTCACAAAATCATCATCACCCGAACAAAATAGTAAATTATGATAAACATGTACCTATTTGTCGGGTAAACAAATTTTATTCTTCTCCTCTAGCCTCCTTGCTACGACCTGTTCCATTTTAGTACATGTATATTCAAGCAAATGCAACCAATTTTCAATACAATTCACTATTTGATTAAAATTGGCTATATGGTTAAAATTTTAATTAATCAACCAATAATCAACAACACAAGCATCAATCAATTAGTTGATTATCGTTTCAAACTCCTAATTTTGATATATAGTCAAAAATCACATTTTTATTGCCATATCACAACAATAAACCCTATCTAGTTTTTGGTTCTCACACCAGTCTAATGGAAATATATAGAAATCACACCTTCGAAACACGAACACAACACTAATGATGGGTACCCATCATCAGAATCATTCCCGGGCGACTAGAGTATGACTTTATATCTATCCAGTACATTAAAACTTCGAATACACGTGGATCAGACGTATACGCAAAATCTATATATACTGGATTGTCCAAATTCAAATATAATAAATAATCAAATACGTATAATTGAATTAAATTTTCGAAACATAATTTATTTTCACTTTAAAAATATACTCTTCACACTCGTTCTAGGATACTACTGATCCCATCTCTAACGAGTCATTCCCGTTGGATATTACTAATCCAATTTCTGATGAATTCTTTCGTATGGTTCTAATGTGTCTTGTTCTCGAGCTTTGTAAACCAAAGCTCCGATACCAAATGTGAAGACCCGTAACTTCCCCGGTAAGGAAAGCACGGATAATTCGAGAACAAGCCACAAAGGAACGCAGACAGAAGAACATTTCATTGTTTATTACAACAATTCCATCAGAATACAAGAATATATAGTGTATAAATAAATATTACACAGTCGATAAATATCAGAGATTAAAATAATTTACATAGCAGCGGAAAATAATACAAAACAAAGCTGAAGGAGATATATGGATACAAAGCTTTCCGGATATCGTTCCAGCTGTAAATCAGGATCCTGTGAATATAAATCTGCAAAACCAAAACTACTAGCTGCCCGTGTCAAAATAAGGGCACCCAGAGTTTAGGTTAAAACAATAAACTCCAGGTCAGTCATGGGACTGGTGTGAGAACTAAAATACTTATTAATCTTTATTTTAAAGTTAGGTAAATCAAGGGACCACGCCGTATAACACGGAACGGGTTTCCTCCCAAGAATACCAGTGCATAAAACAAACAGCGCTATGCTAAATAAAGAACAATGAAGCTATTATAAGACCCAGGTCCCATCACACAATGCAACACAAACCGGAGAATAGGGTTTTTCCTTATAATAGCCAAAGAATGTTTAATACGCTAAATCGTCTTTTGATATTATAAGTGTATAGTGTATAAAACAACTTCAAATCATAAGTATCAATCATAGACGGCATAAGTGCCCCATCCCACTATGTCGCCATACTAGGCTCTACATTCAAAACCACAAAGTCACGTATTTGGAAATTGGATTTCCATCTATGAACCGAGGCCAGGGATCGTCCTCCACCGATTCGAGACAATCTAGCCTACCATGTCTCAGGAACAGCTGCAACTGCCCCATGGATCGTCAGGGCCAGTCCACCGATGTGGATTATTATGCCTGAACACTGCGTTTCCCCGCCCTATGGGGCACAAATGAGCCAAATGACTCCATCGGCTCCACACAGTCACCGATATATCCAAGGCGCCTCGCAACAGCAACAACCACATAAGTCAAACTCGTTAGGGCGTGTAAAACCACTAACGCCACTTCTAGCTAGAAAGAAACGCATGTCCTCCCTGATGTCCTCTCCCGTTTTTGGTTCATAACCGGGGTGTGAGGCTCGCGAATTCACGTTACACAAAGCTATGCCACACAGGCGGTGCTTTGATCATCCACCACAATACTTTGCTTTTCAACAGAAGCCTTGATCATTTGCCTCTTAGGCATGCCACACAGGCAATTCACTCTATGTGTTTGATATCCATCAGTATATAACCCCTGAGCTCGTACGTCTCAAAGAAGGTCGTTAAGAAAGAGAATAAATTCTCCGCCGTCAAACATATATATATTTAATAGAAATCAATCACACAGACTAAAATCCAATGTCAGACACACAGTCCATTTACAAGTCCGTTTTGGGTCTGAACGAAACCGGAGGCACCTAGTACCTCGCATATCCATCGATCTCCAAGCACGTATGGACGATCACTAACTAATTCCCTCCTCTTGGGTGTACGGGCCAATCAAGATCATTAGTGATCACCCAAACGTCGTGAAGACCTCCGGTCTTCGACCACCATCTTCATCTTCGACACCACGACGAATCAGTTATTCAGAATGGGATAAACCCGGTCTTTCCGAATAACTCGCATATATAATAAACAAGTGTTACACAAACACAACATATGCCTCATTCCAATCCAGAATATTCCTTTATTCAAATATTCTTATACTTTGGGAAAGGTTCCCATCAATTTTATCAAAGATAAATTCTTTAAATTTTTTCTTTAATCTTCCTTTGAATATCAATTCAAACTAGTCGGGATTAGCGAACCACACCAAAGTAATCATTTATTTTATTTCCCAGTCCCAACCTATTCATCCCATGAAGTAAAACTGGTAATACTTCATATCTAACACCACGGTGTTATCGGTAAATTCAATTACCATTTCACGTTCAAATCTAATTAAATATTTAACTATCGCCTGAAGCAAAACTGGTGATACTCCATTCTCGATCTTTTCAATCTAATTAAAGATTCATTAAAACTCCACTTAGTTTTAATCTTTAACTGGGTTAAAGAATCAGTGTCATTTTAAAACACGGTTCACGATAAACCCAAAATCACATTCCATTAATTATTGGGTTAATGAACAAGTGTTATTTAAAACACTGTTCACGATAAACCCAAAAATCAATACCATTTCAATTCCAATTAAATATTATTTAATTGGTACACCTCATTAAATCTAAATAAGAAGATTTAATCTTTTTCTCAACTGGGCTTAAGAATAGTGTTAATGAAGACACCATTCACGACAAACCCAAATCACATTTGATATTAAATACAATGCTCTGAATAGAAAATATATCGGCTTATATTCAATATCAAATTCTACGACCAACAAATATCGTATTTGAAATAACGATATAAATATATCTTTCAAATTCCCATAACAATATCTGTATCATCACGAAATCCAACATCGAAATATTCCAAAGAAATTTCGATTCAAATCCATTCCAATTAAATTATTGGAAATTCTGGTTATTTTCAATCCATTTCAAATCCAATTTATTTATTTCAAAAATAAATGAATTATAATTCAAGTTCAAAACTAGTTCATTTTGATAAAAATCTATTTTTATCTTTCAAATATGGAGTTTTTCATCCCAGTTCTTCCTAAATCATTTCTTATGATTTTACACAAATTACTAATATTTTTAATAATTTTATCAAGGCCCGTATAGTCGATTTCCATCCACGGCCATCGAACTGCACTTACAACGTCCTTTTCCCAATTTGATTTGGACATAATTCCAAATCCAACCGTTAGATTTCAAATCTCCAATATTCACTAGAAAGCTCTTTTCGATACGAACCCAACGGTTTCGGTTTTAGGAGAATCCGACGGTCAGATCTCCCGCAACGTTAATTCGAAGTCAATGGTCGGAAATCGCGAACTGCCGCTGCGCGGCGCGTTCTTTTCAGGCCATTATATATATAATATATATATATTTCGTCGATTTCCTTTTAAAACGAATTTTATAAATCGTTTTAAATTCATTTTCAAAATGATTTCAACTTCCATCTCAAATTCAAATCAAAATTGAATCTTCCCAATATAAATTCGTTTTAAATTCATTTCAACACGATTTCAATTCAAATCCATTTCAATTCAAATCGGTTTCAATTTAAATTGATTTCAGTTCAATTTCAATACGTTTTAAATTCAATTCAAAATGATTTCAATTCTATTTCAATCTAATTCGAATTTCGATTCTTTTCAATTTAATTCGAATTTCCATTTATTTCAATTTAATTTAAATTTCAATTCATTTCAATTTAATTCGAATTTCAATTCATTTCAATTTAGTTCGAATTTCAATTCATTTCAATTTAATTCGAATTTCAATTCAATTCAATTTAATTCAAATTTCAATTCATTTCAATTTAATTCGAATTTCAATTCATTTCAAAATTTCAGATTTTGAAATCACTTTCGATGTTCATTATAAAATGAATAAAATCAATATAAATATCGTTCACGTTAAAATGGCGTAAATCTAATCAACACGGCTTCATATATTTCTATTTTCCAATATTCTATTTCAAATATCTCTTTTCAAATATTTCTATTTAAATATTTCTTTTTCAAAACTGGAATGAGGCCCAATCAATTACCATATAATGTTAATTATATGGATTTTCTACAACACATGTATACAATAACAACGATGAATTATCAACCATCATCCAAAGTGCATTCTACACTGTATAAGCATCAAATATAAATATTTAACGCTCATAACAGTCTGTCCATCAATCGATCGACATACAACTAATTATTGGGACTAGTGTATGTCATATATCATCCCAATACCCGTGTGGGGTTTTCAAACAATCAAACACAGATTTATTTGTGCAGTTGGACGACGTGTAAAATTCATCATCCCAATTAATATCAGTCAAATGTGTGTATATAAACAAATCGTCCGATTTGTTTATATTTATTTATTTCACATTCATGTTAAAAATTATATTTTCAACTATAAAATATTTTTAACTACATAAATATTTTATTTCATTTCACATCACATCACACAATCAACTACACATCAAAATCAAACAAACAAGCATACAAGCCGTCCATGGTCTGTGGACGACGGGTGTCGGGTGCTACTAAACACCGTGTGCATCCTAGTATATATTATAACTAGAAAATTAAATTAAAGGTGAGAAGTTCTCACCGAGGGTTCCACTCCGCCGTGCTTTACTTTTGAACTGCCGAACTGTTTGGATCTACTTGCAATTCCAATCCAGTTCTTTTCACGCTGTTCATAATAAAAATTATATTTTTATTGCTTCATTTCAATAAATAAAAATCACATCTTTAATACTTCTACTTTATAAAAATCATATTTTTAATAATACTATAATATAAAAATCATATTTTTAACACTTCTATAATATAAAAAATCATATTTTTAATACTTCTATAATATAAAAATCATATTTTTAATACTTCTATAATAAAAATATCATATTTTTAATAATTCTATAATATAAAAATCATATTTTTAATACTTCTATAATATAAAAATCATATTTTTAATACTACTACTTTATAAAAATTATATTTTTATTATGCTACTAGTATAAAAATTATATTTTTACTTTTCTACATTATAAAAATTATATCTTTAACCTTCCTATATTATAAAAATTATATTTTTAACCTCTCTATATAATAAAGATTATATTTTTATAAATCTAGCTAAATAAAAATCATATTTTTCTCCTATATAAAAATTGTATTTTTATTATACTATCATATAAATAAAAATCACTTCTTTGATTATATAAAATCACGCCTTTGCTTTAATAAAAATCACGCCTTTGCATAAGTAAAAACGTAACCTTTCCTTATTAAAAATATAAGTGTTTCCTTATCAAAAATAAATAAGAAAACCAGGTCAGAAAAGAAACTTACAGCGTAAAGGGAGGGGGGTTTTTGCTGCGTCTGACAGCCGGAGGAGGAGTTTGGCTCGCAGGCGGATGTGGGGGACTCCAACTTCTGGTGATGACGGATCTACAGGTGGATTGGGGCTGAAGTCGAGGTGACAGACGCGATGGGGTCTTGCGGGTTTTGTTTCGCGACTGGGGGAAGGACAGGAGGCGCGGAGGACTTGGGTAGGCGGTACGTTGTCGTGGCCGTGGGCAGAGGAAAGCACTGTGGGGCCCTGCGTCGCGGTGGAGCTTGAATCAGATCGAAGAAGGTGGAGAAGAGAGAGGCGAGGCGGAGTGAGGAGGTGGAGGTGTGGGTCTGGATCGGAGCGGAGGCCACGAGGTAGGGCATTAATGGCCTACGATTTGGGGAAGGGAGGGTCAACGGGCGTGTTTTGATTGTGTGGGAGTGAGAAAGGATATAAGGGAGGGGGTATTATAAAATTATTTAATTTCTTTATTAAATCCAAAAGGTAACTTTTTAATTCGAACACCAAATCAAGCCCAACGACTGTCGTCCCTAGCGTAATACCCCCATTCCGAACACAATGGGATATGTATCGTAAGCTGATTCGATCGTTTCGATCAGTTTTCGTCAAAATCAACATATAACTCTATATATTGAATTTGAACGCACATTTCATTTTACTGGGGTCACATACTAACTCAAAAAATTCTCAAAAAATATTTTCTAGCTTCGTACTGACGATACAGTCCTAACAAAACTAATTTCGCCAAATTCTGAGACTGTTTGAAAAATGGCCATTTTCCAGTCGATTAAAATCAACTAAAACTGGTCAAACGCGTTTTCCTTTGCCACGCTCACATATTGATTCGAAAAATTATGAAATTTGAAACCTAGCAATAATTTGACATCCCGGATCCAACAAAAGTGGTTTCGTCGAAAACCGAGGTCGTTTGCAAAATGGCCATTTTAAGGGCCGAAATTCCATAGCGACTATTCTGAATTTTCAGCTGGACATATCTTTTGATCCCCGCTATGAAATTTAATTTTTTCAGATTCGTTGGAAAGATATTATCAATTATATTCAAATATTTTTGGTTTTGCTAAAATTCGATTTAATTTGAATCATGTACATTCATTTGAACTTTGAAATCGAATTATCGAACTACCGCGCCATTTTCAATTCCTTATATATATATAAATAAATATTTATATTCTAACGACGATCTATATAAATATATACGTTCGAATTCTATTCAAAATAAATTTCTCGTCGTTTTTATTCAAAATATTCATTTTAAATAATCAAAAATCG
Source organism: Allium sativum (assembly GCA_030737875.1). Classification (NCBI taxonomy): domain Eukaryota; kingdom Viridiplantae; phylum Streptophyta; class Magnoliopsida; order Asparagales; family Amaryllidaceae; genus Allium; species Allium sativum. Next base: position 968,683,838 of record CM060915.1, on the reverse strand, counting down.
CTAAAATTGCCAAAATAAAAATTTTAAATTGGCTCGGATTTATGGGTTATTACAATGGTATCATTTACCCTAGTTCTGATAGCTTATGGGTTAGCCCCGTTCATGTTGTTCCTAAAAAGTCCGGACTCACCGTTGTCGCAAATGACCAAAACGGACTTCTTCCAACTCGTACTCAAACGGGTTGGCATGTTTGCATCGATTATCGAAAATTGAATGCTGCAATGCGTAAAGACCATGTTCCTCTTCCCTTCATCGATCAAATGCTCAAACGTTTAGAAGGTCCCGAATTCTACTGCTTTGTTGATGGTTATTCTGGTTATGACCAAATTCCAATCACTCCCGAAGATCAAGAAAAAACGACTTTCACATGTCCATTCGGTACCTTTGCTTTCTGACGTATGAGTTTCGGTCTTTGCAATGCTCCTGCAACTTTCCAATGATGTATGGTTGGAATTTTTCTGATATGATCGAACACTTTCTTGAATTCTTTATGGATGATTTTTCAATCTTTGGCGATTCTTTTTCCTCTTGCTTACATCATCTTGAATTTTTTTTAAATCGATGTAAAGAAAAATACTTAATGTTTAATTGGGAAAAATGCCACTTTATGGTCAAATAAGGCATTGTCCTTGGACATGTAATTTCAAGTAATGGCATTGAGGTAGATAAAGCGAAAGTTGACGTGATTTCAAAACTTCCAATTCCAAAATGCATTAAGGACATTCGTTCATTTCTTAGGCATGCTGGTTTTTACTGACACTTTATGAAAGATTTTAGAAAAATTGCTCGTCCTTTGACTACTCTTTTAGGAAAAGACATCCCATTCGAATTTAACTCTGAATGTGTCACTTCTTTTGAACGTCTTTAAAAAGAACTCATTTCAGCTCCAATAATCTATTTGCCTAACTGGGACCTTCCTTTTGAAATCATGTATGACGCTTCTAACTTCGCGGTTGGTGCTGTCTTAGGACAATGCATCAACAAAATTCTTCACATGATTTACTATGCAAGTATGACCTTGAACGACGCTCAACTGAATTATACGATCACCGAAAAAGAAATTTTAGCTATCGTTTTTGTTGTATATAACGCAGTTGTATACACAATTATATGATTTTTTGTTTGATGATAACAACCAAATATATATTATTATAAATGTGTTTGTTTTTGTATTGTTATATCACATCACAGACAGAAATATAATATTTATATTTAAATAGAATACGACTGTACACGAATTCAAATATTCAACAGTATTTTATTTAAATATAATATTTTATTTCAATATCAAACAGTACAATTCTTAAACTCCACTATTTGTACATCTCACTGATATTCTTTACAGTACAATCAATTTCATTATATACAAAGCTCCTCACACATCACTCAATACACTCTGTCACTCAGTTTACAGATTCACTCAATTTACATTTCAGTATACAGTTTTGTATTGACATATTCATACAGACATTTACTGACACATATATTTTTTTCTATCATCTTCGGTCTTTTATCTTCTGTCTTGTATCTTCAGTCTTCTATCTTAACCATCAGTCCAGTCTTCATACCTGTCATATACAAGAACACACACACAGTACAACGCAATAGAATTTAAACTGAATACATGTGTATATAAATTTTATTTTTTAAAAATTTTATTTGCCTCAGTTTTCTGGTGTGTTTCTCATCATTTTTTCTGACTTGATCTGATTTGTAAAATCATTAATCTGTGTCTAGACAGCTTGTGATATTCACAGTGATACACTGTAAATACCACAAGGCAGTCAGTGTATATATAAAATATTTCAGTGCAGGGACAAGAAAACTCGTCTGATGGCTGCATGTACACACGTGCATGAATATACACGTGTGCACTGCCTCGCCAATCAGTGTTGCGACTGAGGAGTAGCCACAAAGACCTGCTCGACTCAGTGCAAAGTGTAAATACTGCATGAAACACAGCTCCAAGGGTCTAGCACAATGCCAAGCCATACAAATGCTAAGTGGAACATCGTGGCTCAAGTGATCATGGGTGTGCATGCATATGCGACACAAAGCAATACATGATCATGTTCATAGCAGTAAAGCAAAAGAGCGAAGCATGGAGCAAAGATAACATAACAGCACGTGGTGCATGGTCATACAGCAAATGACAGTGATCAAGCTCATGTCATGGTGATTGAGCAAGAGTTCACAACATTTCAGTCCACACAGCCAAGACAGCTTATCAGGTGCCAAACATGAAGCATGGTGAAGTGTCAAAACAACCAAGTACACTTGCCACAATGATGCAATACAGGTCAGGGGAAATAGCATGTATGTACTCATGGAACATACACATACACAGGGTACACATACAGGTAAAGTAAATGGTGTACAAGTCAACACAACAGTGCAATGGCGCATAAAGGGAATCAGGTTTATTTGAATGCAACTAATGGACACTGCATTCTCAAGTTTAAAGCATCAAGGAAATTTTCAAGTGCAGCATGAAACATGGCAAAGCGAAACAGTGAGCATGGTTCGAGCAAGAGGTGCAAACTCAAGCCAAATACAAGTGAACAATGGTGAAGGTTCAAGTGTACACAGCAAATGAAATGGTTCAGCTATAATCAGATTCTTGTTCATGAAGCAAGGAGGGTGAAACATCATGGCAGCCTAAATGCAAATATCAGCATGGAGAATGCATGTTTCATGTGATAACAGCAATTACATAGATGCAGCATTATCAACATGCAATGGTTGCAGTGTCAAAATGATTCCAGAACATAAGCAGGTTCATGAATGCACAAGTATGCAAACAAATGGTTCGGCATGCCACAGATATAAAGGGGATGATTTCAGGATACAAAGACAAGTATGTGAAAATAGAAAGTTTGACTTTTTATGGCAAAGACTCTTTCCAGTAATACACCACATGGCAGAAACAGGAAAGCCATTTCAAAATCAAGCAAAGTCAAATCAGGTGTTCCAATATTCCTGTTTGGCAAGTTTTTAATGGATTCCAAAGGTTCAGTATTCACAATATTTTGCAAGATGTCTTTCCAGAATTTCAGGACTTAAAATCGGCATGAATTCAATCAAGTCTTGCATGCTTTAAGCCGAAGAGAATAAATTTTGGGAAAGGTTTTAATCTCGGCAAATTCCAAAATTCAATCAAGGGAACAATATCCAAATTCATCAAGTCATTTGTACACACAAGAAATCCATTTCTAAACCGGGACAGTCAAAAGAGGAAACCATACTAAATCAGATCGAGCCACTAAAGAGAATTGTTCAAGGGGCCACAAACATTTCAGGAAAGATCATCACAGTAAAACAGGAAAGCTATTAAGGCCAAAACAACAAATTCAAATTTCATTTTTTCTCTGCCGAGATGATTAAAATCAGGGAGCAAAATCACGCAAATTTCTCTTTCAATCAAAGCCGAGATTTTCAAAAGGGAAACCACAAAATTATCAGGCCGAGTCATACAATACGAAATCAGAGGTTAAAGGTTTTTTTTTACCCTATATTTACACCCTTTACATCATCGGCTAGTGACATCGAAAAAAACCACAACCCACAAATTCAATTCAAAGAATTAAAGAGAAAATCGAATAACTCACAAATGTTTTAGGGTTTCGATCGCCAGACAGAGAGATTCAATCGAACGACGAAGGAGTATCAAACTGGAGCATCAGAGAATTACACTTCATCAATCAAGCGTCGATTTAATTTGAAGCCGTCGTGGAAAACCCTAGCCTTTCAAAGCCGCCATTTTTTTTCTCCTCAGAATAAACAGATCGGGTGAAATGAATATGAGAATGGGCCGGCCAAGTGATGAAGAGCATTGGGCTTAACTTTTAAAAGGGAATTTAAATTTCTTTTAAAGCTAGGGTTTAAATTGACTTTGTTTTTATTGTTTTGTTTTTAAATTTCTGTTGTAAACCAATATGAACAGTTTCTAGTGTCTGTAAAATACTAGGGGAATCAGTCAGGGTGTTGACTGACAGTTGACAGAGTCTGTAAAATCTGGGTTACGGATTACAGGGTTGTAATTCGGGAAATCTGATCGAGGGGATATCGATTAGTCTTGGGTTTTGAGCGTAGAGTTAGAATAGGAGCGAGAGTCGCGAGTGTACAAGGTCTTGTATGCGGGATCTGTTCTATCATCTAGTAGAAACCTTAGGAATGCAGCAGTAGGCAGGGTTTTGCCGAAGCTAGGTATATCTGTGTGTGATTTATTTTCTGCATTTTTACTTCTGCTGCATTCTATGATCTGTTTATTATTTTAATATTCTTTCAGTTTTTCAATTCAGTTTAAAAACTGTGATAAACCCTATTCACCCCCCCCCTCTAGGGTTAATCTAGATCCAACATTTGGTATCAGAGCAAGGTTTTCGGTTAACTCTAGAGAAATGGTGAATCCTAGTTGTCAGTCCATAGAGAGTCAGTCCAGTCATATTCCATCTATTTTCAATGGTACAGATTTTTTAAATTGGAAATCAGAAATGAAATCTTATTTAAAATCTGTTGATATTAAATGTTGGAATAGTATTAAAAATGGGTATGATATTGTAAGTAGGGTTGATATTGAATTTAATTTACATGCTACTCATATTTTATATTCTTATATTAATGATATTCAATATAGCCTTATTTCCCATTGTTTGACTGCGCAGGAAATCTGGCAGACTCTCAACGCGCTATACGGAAAAATTGACAAATGCTCAAAATCCCAGAAAGATAACTCGGCTTCAGATTTGTGCTTGACAGGTTGTACAGATGGAAATCCAGATGGAGACTCAGCAGGAAATATTTCTTTGATTCACCGTTTAAATGGTTTAACTAAATCTGTTGAGAAGTTAAAATCTAAAAATAAACTTCTGAAATCTGAGAAGCTTGAGTTGATCTGCAAAAATAATGTTTTGGAATCAAAACTCAAAAACGTTAAGAATTCTTCAAATTCTAATTGCAAAAATTGTTTAAAATTGAAAACCAATCTTGTTCATCTCAATAAAAATATTCAAAAGTTTGAAAAGGAAATTTTGATCTTAAAAGAAAACAAGATTGAGTTATCAAATTTGAACAATCTTCTACAAAAGGAATTTGAAGTTTTTAAGACTGATATAAGTTCCAAATTTGAGATTGCTGAAAATGAAAATTTGGTGAGAAGTGATTTGATTTTGAAAGAACTTGAAAATGAGATTGAAAAATCCAAGATTTTTGAGTATGAAAAACAATAACGATTTGAATTTGAAATCTCGGAATCTCAAGCCAAAATTAGATTGCTTGAAAATGAGAATCTGGTTTTAAAACAGACCAATGCTGAAAAGATGATCGCTATAAATAATTGCTCAAATTTATTAAAAGAAAATGGCGATCTAAAATCCAAAATTCAACGATTAGAATCCACTTTGGATAAATTTTCTAATGGGGAAAAATCATTGAATATGTTGTTACAAAACCAAGTTTCTATTGGAAATAAATCGGGTCTTGGCTTCGGAAAAAATGATGTTCTTGGAAAAACAAATGAATTTGAAAAACGGAATTCAATTGTTTTTAAAAATCCTTCAAATCATTTTGGAAATGTTTGTTTTGAAAATTTGAACTCTAACATTCTCAAAGGATTCTTAAATCAAAAACGTGATGTGATTTTGATTGATAACAAATCATTTAAACAATCTTGGACCCCAAATAAAAATAAAACAGCTTCGACTAAATTCAAACAGATTTGGGTCCTGAAAGGTACAAAGGTAGATTCGAATGGTTTGTTATATAAACGAGTTTGGGTACCAAAACAAATGAATACAACTGTGAGTGGTTTTACTAATTTTGTTCGACCACTTGATCATCTCAATCGTTAGGTACCAAAGGAGGCTGAGGAACAACTGTGCTGAAAAGAGAAACTGATTCAAACTGCTTCACATCATTGAATCGACTACTGTTCCTTAGCCAAGTCTGCTGAGTTAGAGATCCACAACGTCTTCTGTGAATCAGGTATGATTTCTAACCTTATCCTTGTAAAAAAAATTTCATTGTTTATTTCTGCTTCTTCTACCCCTTTCTATTTTATTTTCTTCTATTTGTTTTTATTTGATTTGTCACTGCCTAATCTCTTTGTTTATTCTGTGCTTCTTAAACTTCAAATTGCAGTTCTCATGATTTTCTGGAAATTCAATTTATTTGAATGAAACTCTCTTGTTTATAATCATTTCCAGATTCTGAATTTAATCTTGTAATTATCTGCAATTGTTTAGAAGTTTATTTTATTCTTGAATTCATAATAGTGCTGAAGCATTCATGTCATATCTTGAACACTGTTAATTTGAATTCTAAATTTTTTGAAGATCTGAATATTTAATGAAATTTCACACACCTTTGCTGTTCTGAGTTTATTCTAATTCATTTTAGAAAAGCTGAAAATATTATACTCATTACAGCACTCTATTATTTATCAGTTGTGATAATTTCATTGATTTTCGGATTGGCTTTTATCAGTGATACATCCTGAATTCCATCTTTATTCATGATCATTATGGTTAGAATATGTCTGTTTGAAATCATCTGAGATTCCTGATATTTTGAATATCACACACCTCTTGAGTTTGAAATAATCAATCTTGTGTGAATAATTCATTATATCTCAAACTTGACATTGATTCAAGTGATTTCAAATAAATTATTTATTTATGGATCATGAATATCTCTTAATTATTTGATGTAAGTGATCTGAAATCATTCTTAAAAAATCTGTGAAAAATTCCTTTGAAAATCTGGTCTTGAAATTCACTCCTATTTCATGATTATTTGATCTAATTATTTGTTTGTTTAAAATCATTTGAAATTATTGATTTATTGAATCTCACATATATCTCAAATCAAAAATTTATAATCTGGTGTGATTGATTCATTAAATTCTGATACTTTCATATTCCTCAAATGATTTCAAGTAAACAGTATTTTAATCATTAGATCATGAATCATCATATGTGGCCATCATCTTGACAAGTATGATTTGAAACTATGTTCTGTGTTGCTCTGATACTGTTTTGAAAAATGTTTGTTCTGGAATCACATGCTTGCTGCTCTGATACATGTGCATAATCTATTATCTGTCTGTTTGGGCTTGGTACTTAATATTTTTTTTTTGTCTATGACATTCTTGTTCAGTATCATGTTAAAATTCGTCGATAAGCGAGAACATTTGGTATCAGTTTTTTTTTACTCATCTGGTTTTGAATTATCACCCTGTATAGATTCATTTTTTTAATAAATCTGTTTAATTTCTTCTTGTAATTGTTTTTCAATTTTAAAATTATTTATTTTTTATTCATTCAGAAATTGAAATCAATATCCAATTTGTGCTGTGTTTATAACTCATCAAAATTATTATCAGTTTTTGAAATTGTGATGAATTGTGACTGCAGTGTATTTCACAACAAGAGGAGATTTTATCTAGATTTTCATGATGGTTGAATATTTATTATAATATCTTTTGAACTGGCAATTATTTCACGACCATACTCATTATCTATCATCATTCTGCCATCCATGATAAAATTTTTTATAAATGTGGAGAGTTTAATTTTTTTTTTTTTAAAAAAAGGATTATCTTGTATAAACAGTGAAAATATTTATGATGGAATTGTGGCTATGTTATTATTATTATTCAGAATTAGTGATAGTTGAAAATTTTCAATAATCCCGGTACAGTCGAGCTTATTTCATAATATAATTAATTTAGAAATTTATTTTCACAGTCCATCTCTGTACCTACCCCATTTTCTATCATTCATATTGGTTGTATATACCGAGGAGTTTTCCTATTTAAAGCTGAAAACGATAAATATTTAATTAATACATAAGTGTGTCTCTAACCTCATTTAAAAATCCAAGCTCTGGTCATGCATGGTTATGAGACAACTTATAATTTAAGCTGCGACTGACCTCATTTAAAAATCCAAGCTCTGGTTATGCGTGGTCAGGGTCCTCTTAAATCAAAAGAAAAAGAAAAGAAAATAATTTGCAATAAATAAATTTTTATATGAAATTCTCCTTGGTGTTTATAAAAACCAACCTATAAATCCATCTTCTATCTGTGAAATGTGTTGAAATATTATGACGTCTTATGATTTATTGATTGATAGATATTGGGATTTGAGATTATTCGATCTTGTCACCTAAATTGAATTATTAATTATAGTCCAAATCCATCACTGCTTTTGTGATTTTTTTAAATCCTTTGAAAATAATTGAAAATGAATTTTTTTAAGACTCTCCATTTTATATAAAATTCATTGTATATTTGTCATTCTCTAAAATGTGAAATATGCCACCTGTTCTCAGAATATTATGATTTTTTTTTGACTGATTGAGATTTATGATGATCGTTCTTCCTCTTAAGCTGAAATTATATCTCTAGTCATTTTTCATCTATATTTTAAATTCTGTATCCTTTTGATGATAACAAAAGGGGGAGAATGGGTTGAGATTTTGATTTATGAGTGAATAATTTATAAATTTTATATTTTGAAAAATCGTTCAATTTTCTTTCTTTTCACTCATGCACAGTTATAGGGGGAGTTTAGTTGCAGGGGGAGCATTCAGATAGGGGGAGTTCAGTTCTTCACGGTCAAACACATTTATCTGATTCAAAATCTCCATATTTGTTTGTCATCATCAAAAGGGGGAGATTGTTGTATATAACGCAGTTGTATACACAATTATATGATTTTTTGTTTGATGATAACAACCAAATATATATTATTATAAATGTGTTTGTTTTTGTATTGTTATATCACATCACAGACAAAAATATAATATTTATATTTAAATAGAATACGACTGTACACGAATTCAAATATTCAACAGTATTTTATTTAAATATAATATTTTATTTCAATATCAAACAGTACAATTCTTAAACTCCACTATTTGTACATCTCACTGATATTCTTTACAGTACAATCAATTTCATTATATACAAAGCTCCTCACACATCACTCAATACACTCTGTCACTCAGTTTACAGATTCACTCAATTTACATTTCAGTATACAGTTTTGTATTGACATATTCATACAGACATTTACTGACACATATATTTTTTTCTATCATCTTCGGTCTTTTATCTTCTGTCTTGTATCTTCAGTCTTCTATCTTAACCATCAGTCCAGTCTTCATACCTGTCATATACAAGAACACACACACAGTACACCGCAATAGAATTTAAACTGAATACATGTGTATATAAATTTTATTTTTTAAAAATTTTATTTGCCTCAGTTTTCTGGTGTGTTTCTCATCATTTTTTCCGACTTGATCTGATTTGTAAAATCATTAATCTGTATCTAGACAGCTTGTGATATTCACAGTGATACACTGTAAATACCACAAGGCAGTCAGTGTATATATAAAATATTTCAGTGCAGGGACAAGAAAACTCGTCTGATGGCTACATGTACACACGTGCATGAATATACACGTGTGCACTGCCTCGCCAATCAGTGTTGCGACTGAGGAGTAGCCACAAAGACCTGCTCGACTCAGTGCAAAGTGTAAATACTGCATGAAACACAGCTCCAAGGGTCTAGCACAATGCCAAGCCATACAAATGCTAAGTGGAACATCGTGGCTCAAGTGATCATGGGTGTGCATGCATATGCGACACAAAGCAATACATGATCATGTTCATAGCAGTAAAGCAAAAGAGCGAAGCATGGAGCAAAGATAACATAACAGCACGTGGTGCATGGTCATACAACAAATGACAGTGATCAAGCTCATGTCATGGTGATTGAGCAAGAGTTCACAACATTTCAGTCCACACAGCCAAGACAGCTTATCAGGTGCCAAACATGAAGCATGGTGAAGTGTCAAAACAACCAAGTACACTTGCCACAATGATGCAATACAGGTCAGGGGAAACAGCATGTATGTACTCATGGAACATACACATACACAGGGTACACATACAGGTAAAGTAAATGGTGTACAAGTCAACACAACAGTGCAATGGCGCATAAAGGGAATCAGGTTTATTTGAATGCAACTAATGGACACTGCATTCTCAAGTTTAAAGCATCAAGGAAATTTTCAAGTGCAGCATGAAACATGGCAAAGCGAAACAGTGAGCATGGTTCGAGCAAGAGGTGCAAACTCAAGCCAAATACAAGTGAACAATGGTGAAGGTTCAAGTGTACACAGCAAATGAAATGGTTCAGCTATAATCAGATTCTTGTTCATGAAGCAAGGAGGGTGAAACATCATGGCAGCCTAAATGCAAATATCAGCATGGAGAATGCATGTTTCATGTGATAACAGCAATTACATAGATGCAGCATTATCAACATGCAATGGTTGCAGTGTCAAAATGATTCCAGAACATAAGCAGGTTCATGAATGCACAAGTATGCAAACAAATGGTTCGGCATGCCACAGATATAAAGGGGATGATTTCAGGATACAAAGACAAGTATGTGAAAATAGAAAGTTTGACTTTTTATGGAAAAGACTCTTTCCAGTAATACACCACATGGCAGAAACAGGAAAGCCATTTCAAAATCAAGCAAAGTCAAATCAGGTGTTCCAATATTCCTGTTTGGCAAGTTTTTAATGGATTCCAAAGGTTCAGTATTCACAATATTTTGCAAGATGTCTTTCCAGAATTTCAGGACTTAAAATCGGCATGAATTCAATCAAGTCTTGCATGCTTTAAGCCGAAGAGAATAAATTTTGGGAAAGGTTTTAATCTCGGCAAATTCCAAAATTCAATCAAGGGAACAATATCCAAATTCATCAAGTCATTTGTACACACAAGAAATCCATTTCTAAACCGGGACAGTCAAAAGAGGAAACCATACTAAATCAGATCGAGCCACTAAAGAGAATTGTTCAAGGGGCCACAAACATTTCAGGAAAGATCATCACAGTAAAACAGGAAAGCTATTAAGGCCAAAACAACAAATTCAAATTTCATTTTTTCTCTGCCGAGATGATTAAAATCAGGGAGCAAAATCACGCAAATTTCTCTTTCAATCAAAGCCGAGATTTTCAAAAGGGAAACCACAAAATTATCAGGCCGAGTCATACAATACAAAATCAGAGGTTAAAGGTTTTTTTTTACCCTATATTTACACCCTTTACATCATCGGCTAGTGACATCGAAAAAAACCACAACCCACAAATTCAATTCAAAGAATTAAAGAGAAAATCGAATAACTCACAAATGTTTTAGGGTTTCGATCGCCAGACAGAGAGATTCAATCGAACGACGAAGGAGTATCAAACTGGAGCATCAGAGAATTACACTTCATCAATCAAGCGTCGATTTAATTTGAAGCCGTCGTGGAAAACCCTAGCCTTTCAAAGCCGCCATTTTTTTTCTCCTCAGAATAAACAGATCGGGTGAAATGAATATGAGAATGGGCCGGCCAAGTGATGAAGAGCATTGGGCTTAACTTTTAAAAGGGAATTTAAATTTCTTTTAAAGCTAGGGTTTAAATTGACTTTGTTTTTATTGTTTTGTTTTTAAATTTCTGTTGTAAACCAATATGAACAGTTTCTAGTGTCTGTAAAATACTAGGGGAATCAGTCAGGGTGTTGACTGACAGTTGACAGAGTCTGTAAAATCTAGGTTACGGATTACAGGGTTGTAATTCGGGAAATCTGATCGAGGGGATATCGATTAGTCTTGGGTTTTGAGCGTAGAGTTAGAATAGGAGCGAGAGTCGCGAGTGTACAAGGTCTTGTATGCGGGATCTGTTCTATCATCTAGTAGAAACCTTAGGAATGCAGCAGTAGGCAGGGTTTTGCCGAAGCTGGGTATATCTGTGTGTGATTTATTTTCTGCATTTTTACTTCTGCTGCATTCTGTGATCTGTTTATTATTTTAATATCCTGTCAGTTTTTCAATTCAGTTTAAAAACTGTGATAAACCCTATTCACCCCCCCCCCCCTCTAGGGTTAATCTAGATCCAACAGTTTTTGCACTCGAAAAGTTTCGATCTTACTTGATTAGTTCCCATGTCATGGTCTAAACAGGCCATTCTTCTCTTCGACACCTTTTTGCTAAAAAGGATGCTAAGTCACGCTTAATTCGATGGATCCTTTTGCTTCAAGAATTTGATCTTACAATCAAAGACAAAAAAGGATCCAATAACGTCATAGCCGATCACTTATCTCATCTTCCTAACACGCCATCTTCGTTGCCTATCAATGAAAACTTTCCTAACGAACAACTTCTTTCTGTTTCAATCGATTCTTGGTTCGCCGACATAGTGAATTATCTAGTCAATAAGGAAACCCCCTCATTTTGGTCCAAACAATATAAATACAAATTTCTTTCCCAAGTGAAATACTTCTATTGGGATGACCCATACTTGTTTAAGTATTATTCGGAACAAATCGTTCGACGATGTGTTCCTGATAGCGAAATTAGGAGTGTTCTCTCATTTTTCCATGATCGTGTGTGTGGCGGACATTTTGGTCCTAGGAAAACTGCTGAAAAGGTGCTTTAATGTGGTTTTTATTGGCCTACTCTCTTTAAAGACTTGTTCGAATTCTGTAAAACTTGCAATCGTTGCCAAATGCTAGGAAAGATTTCTTGATGAAATAATGCCTTTAAACCCCATCCTTACGATGGAAATCTTTGATGTATAGGGTATTAAATTTATGGGACCTTTCCCAAACTCCTTTGGAAACTTGTATTTTCTTCTCGTCGTCGACTACGTTTCAAAATGGGTCAAAGCCTTTCCATGTAAAATAAATGATCATAAAATCATTGTGAAATTTCTAAAAGAGAACATCTTTTTGAGGTTCGGCAAACCTCGCACAATAATAAGCGATAATGGAACACATTTCTGTAATCGATCTTTTGAGTCCTTATTGAAGAAATACTCAATTATCCACAAGTTATCCACTCCTTATCATCCGCAAACTTGTGGTCAAGTCGAAGTATCGAATCGTCAAATAAAATAGATTTTAGAGAAAACTGTAAACAAAAACCAAAAAGATTGGTCATAAAAATTGACCGATGCGCTTTGAGCTTACCGTATTGCTTTTAAAACTAATATTGGAATGTCCCCTTTTTGGTTGGTTTATGGCAAAACCTGTCATTTACCTGTTGAACTTGAACATAAAGTGCTTTGGGAAATAAAGAACTTAAACATTGATCTTGAGCAAGCTGGCGAAAACCAAAAATTGCAACTTAATTAGCTAGAAGAAATTAGGAATGACGCATACGAAAATGTGAAAATTTACATGGAAAAAAACCAAATTTTTTCATGATAAGTCAATCCTAAGAAAAACATTTTTGCCAAACCAAAAAGTTATGCTGTATGACTCATGACTTCATTTATTCCCTGGGAATTTAAAATCAAGATGGACTGGACCATATGTTGTTCGAACTGTTTTTCCATATGGTGTTATTGAAATAGAAAACCCAAGGGATGGATCCATATTCAAAGTCAATGGACAATGTCTAAAACCATTCTTGGAATTGCCCACTGGTCAAGAGGAGGAGCTCATGATTCTTCATGAGCCATGCTACGTGAAGTAAGAAAGTTAAGTTTAACCCTCCTTTGTAAATATGTAAATATTTCTCTTCTGTTCACTCATTGTGTCATGCATTGACTGTGGGGACACAGTCCAAATCAAGTATAGGGGAGTTTCATATTTATTTTTGTTTTGCATAGAATTTTCCTTTCTTTTTTTATCATTAAAAAAACCGCATTTCTAATTTTTTTAAATAAGACATGATGAAGTTAGCATACAATTTTGGTCGTTCAATTAAAATATTTAGAGGTTTACTTCTCTTAACAGATAATGGAAGGAAAGTTTGAATTATGAGCAAACTTGGTGTAACTGGTATATTGGGAAATTCGTAGGTAATGAGTATGAAATGTTTTCTGAATTGTAATCCGATTAAATGAATGGTTGAGTTTGATTACTTGCGATAACATTTTAGGTCTTTTAAATGAAGTTGTGCTAAGATATCCTCGCTTAACTCTCTCTCTTATGTAAAAAAAAGAGAAGAAGAAAAATAAATAAAAAATGTATGTATATATTAATTATCCAAGGGTATACACATTGCCAGTACATCTTGCGTTGGTGTGTAAACCCGCCAAGCTCTTTCGGACACCTTGTTGGCAATGTCAGCATCGGTATATCTTGGTTTCATTTTATGAGTTGCACACCTAAGGATTACCGACATCTTGTTGACAAAGTTAGCATCGGTCTGCACAATCCGCGAAGCTCTGTCCCAAACTCTCACGGGCGGTATACCTTTGTCTTTTTTGGTTTGGTATTTGTAAATACTAATAATGTAAATATTTTGCAACAAAGAGAGAGTAAGCACTTGAAATTCAAGCACACTCTTCACTTATTCGACCTAACTTGTTAACAAAAAGGAAGTTGAGATGCCGTTTTACGATTGTTGATATCGATTATAGAATTCATTTCATATTTGTACTATGTTTCTACCAAAACAACTGGCCAAGCTGGAGGAGTTTTGACGATAACATGACTTTTGTTTGAAGTTTTGATTAGTAAGAAACTCAAATTTCATAGTGACGACCCAAATTTGAGTTAACTCATTCGTGTAAATTTAAAAGTAAATTATCCATTTGTAAATATTCCTTTAAAAGCTTGCACTCATCTTTTAAATATATTCTAATCTTGCATTTTGTAAATATTTTTTGTGTTCAACTTTTAGATTTTGTGGTTAGTATTCACTGAAAACCCTCATGAGACAACACTTGTCCTATTGGGGACACCCAGACATTTAACGGCTTGTTGCATACGCTCAATGCAATCGTGCTCCCAATGAAAACGGATTTAGCTTAGTTTTTTACTTTATTCGAGGTCGAATAAAAAGATAAGTGTGGGGGTATTTGATGTGCACGTAAAAATGCACATTTATATTCATATATTTATTCTTATTTAGTTGAATAAATTAACATTTTCAAGTATTTTGTATGATCAAACCATGTTTTAAATATTTTCAAAATCATCACTTATTTTGGGAAAAAGTGGTCACTTGTGCATGTTTTAAGTGTTTATTTCTTGTTGGAATTTTGGAGCAAAAGGGATATATACACATGAGGAGATGAGGAAAAGCATGCATTTTCCACAAAAGGAGGCAAAGAATTAATTCATTTTATGGATAGTGGTGGCCAACACCTTTCAATTAGCCCATGTGCTCTTAAGCTTCATGTTAAGGACTGAGACAAAAGGGACTCATGCATTCTACATGACTAATTAGTGGCTAATGGCAATTAGAAGCTACATGAATGGGAATTTTGGGGATTTCCCAAGGAAAGTGATTAGGGTTTTAGGGTTTCTGATCATGTATATATACCCCTTTGTTTCATGTATTTCAGAATATTTTTTTAGCAAATGAAAGTGTAATTGATAAAATAAACAAAAATGGCTTCCAATCCTATTTCTTCTATGTCTATCTCTTGTTTCTTTTAATTTCTACTCTCTACTTTATGTTTGTAGTTTAGATTTTCTTTTCTGCAAGTAGTGTAATTTTATTTTATGCAATTAGTTAGTGGTTAATTTCTTTTCTTAATTATTTACTCTCTGTTTTTGTTGTTCTTTAATGTTGAAATCTATTTGTGTTGAAATAATCACACAAATGAAGAGCTAACCCCCTACAATTTACGGGTGATGAAGCTCTCTAATCACATAGATTCAACATAGTTTATTTTGCATGATCTCTATTTGTGCTTATTAAAGAATGGATGTTTAGTGTACTTTGTTAATCGTACTTGGTTTGATGATCTATGCCTCTAATTAATAGAGGATAGATCATGCTTGATCAAATGACACAACAAAATTTGCCTCTTCATATATATATGATTTTGGAAAAAAGAGGAAGTGTTAATCAACATTTGATATTCTATATTACTAACTAATAGTAAACAGAGAATTCTTAAAAATTATGTTGCTTTCAACTTGTTTTCTTTTTCATGAAATTTGAATAGTGAATTAGTTTGTGATGTAGTTTGATGACTTATGTTATGCAAATTAATAGCATAAATATGTCATACTTATGATAAACACAATAACTAATCTCACTTATGACCAAACAAAACGATATCATAACTTCATCATGTTGATTTGTGTGATCTAGAGAGTGAAAACACCTCTAAATCGCTTTAAACCAATAGTTTCATTCTCAACTTAGTATTAGTTTTTTAAAATTTTAGTTAGCACATTTTAAAGTTTGGTTTAATTTCTTTGAATTTAATTAAAATTATTTCTTTCCTTGTGGATCAACTCATACTCGGTAACGTACTTCAAGTGTACGCCGTGCGCTTTCAGTTTATTACACTTTACGATGATTTTCTAATAATTGAATATTCGTCGTCAAACACTGCTCCTTTATGCCTATCTTGTCATTAAGCCCAATTTTGTCACTATATGTTTATATGTTGCTACGCATATTCCTGCCATCATACATCAGTCTTGTTATTATGCTTATTTCTGTTCTATTCCCTCCTTTTTTCGCTTTTTATTTTATAGTTAGGCTACCTTCGAGTCTAGGCTTACTGCTGAAATATGTGAACGCATGAAATTGGGAACGAGGGGAAAACGTTAAAATTAGGGCATAACTCGTATTGGGAATCTGGCATAACTTGAATTAAATACATGAACATGGATTAGGGGCATAAATCAAATTGTGATTTTCTTCTAACTTTGGGGCATATGGTACATGATGAATATGACTTGGAAAAGGGGCATGAAAACGTATAACGAAATAGGAATAATAGTTTAGTAGTGAAAACGCCTAGAATTGCAGTAATTAGAAAATGTAACTGTGCTTAGACATGAGGTTAGATTACACTTGTGGTAGAAGTCTACCCAGACCTGCCTGGAATATCCAAGGACCACAAGTGGTGAATCTAATATGAGGGGTGTAAGTGCATAAGTACATAATGTGCTAAGACACGAGGTTAAGTCCGACTTATGGAAGAATTTGCCCGAACCCGCCCGACATATCCAGCATCCACAAGTTGTAGGCTTAATGTGGGAGGTCTAGCGTATTATAACCATGAATGAATGAATGGTTATGAATTTGAATATTTAACCTGATTGAATCCATAGGGATTATATGAACATGTTAACTTAGGTAGAGGTTAAGCAAAACTTGCTTGTAACAACGGGAGAGTTAAGTATATCTTGCGGTGGTGGGTAATATTTACATATATAGGCCCAAAAACATAACCTGTGGGGTTATGCAATCTTTTCACACTGGTATGGCATAACCTGTTGAAATACTAGTAGTGGGGATGCAAGCGTAGGGGGAAGCTTGCATCTTCTTGTGTGTAGGACCCATTTCAGTCAGTAACCCATATATAGGTATCAAACGAGTACTCCGAACTAGATCAGAGTTGGGGCACGCTTACTGGGCTGATTGTAAGAGATCCAAATGAGGGGATGGTGTGGGCGGTGCATTCTGACGAGTTCATATGTGTGCATGGGTCCGGACAAGAGGAGGCTAATATGCCATGACATCGGTAGATATGGTTGTGCACATCCTAAAAATGAAGGGTTGCCACTTTAGGGGGAGATAAATCCTGCTGTGGGGCCGACACTGTGTGTCTACGGAGTGGGGGGCCGATAGATTGGGGTAATAATTTGGGTGCATCTAAACTATGGTATGTTTAGAAGCCTGTTATTATCCTTAGGGGTAACTCCGGTATGTTCAGTTGGGCTTCCTATTAATTGTATGGGGGTTAAACCTCTCGCTAGAAGTACGCCTAAGTCTACCATCTTTTATTGTTGGGGATATCATGTTCTAGTGATACTAGTATTGGTGTAGAGAAAGAGAAAAGTATTATAGAAGCGCTATACATATACGTTCTGTTCAGTTTATCATGTTTACCTTGTCATACCTGCCTTATATGCTGTTATCTCTCTTATCCAGTTTATATGCATGTCATGATACTTTTACTTATTTATATGCTAAAAGTAGCTGGACTCGCCAGACTTATGTCTAACCTATTTTGTTTTCTCTTCTTTCTCTTTCGCCCCCCCCCCCCAAAGGTTCTCAGGGTGGGAATACTCAAGCTTGATCAGGATTCCTCTTTCCTTCTGGTTGGAGCTGCTTAAATATACTGCTTGATTTCGTACCTTTTCTACTATGCCTATTGTAATAACCCGAATTCCGACAGACCGATTTTTTTTAAATTCCAATCTATCAAAAGTCAAGTTGTGGTGCCTTGGTATCCTGCACAAAAGACAGATACATAAAACATGTCAGAGCTCAGAAAATATCTCACAGTGGAATGGATAAAATATAATATACTCAAAGTATAGCCTTACCGTA
Source organism: Allium sativum (assembly GCA_030737875.1). NCBI lineage: Eukaryota > Viridiplantae > Streptophyta > Magnoliopsida > Asparagales > Amaryllidaceae > Allium > Allium sativum. The sequence goes on along the minus strand of CM060915.1, from coordinate 968,665,516 downwards.
TTAATAATACTATCTAACCAGTATCCAAAGCTATCATGTCTCTTCCACAAATCTAACCTGCGAGTATGTTATGATGAGGGGGTTAGAACACAAGTTCTGGTGACTGGATTTAAATTATACACTTTGGATAATCCTACATATACCGTTCAATCATATTTTCTTATCTATTAGGTTACTTGGGTTAACATCACTCAAGGCTTACGCACACGTCGTACCTATTTACTTCTCAGTGGATTAACCTAATACAGTATATATGTAGCTACCCCCAATATTAAGGTACACCCCGTGGTACCCCACTCGTACAGTCTTTGCTATAATACCATCGAAATGAACGTAGTCCCTCATCCTATGCCGGAGTGACGTAAGGATCTTAACATAACAATGTTACGTTCCGCATATATCTATCATTACTATGCTACGTAAGCATACAGACTGCCAACGTCGATTGAATCAGATTTCATATCAGAGTAATGCCCTCAAGTCTACAATACACCACCCAGAGCCGACATGCATGTATCTAGACTGTCCCACATACGTATCGTTAATTGCAGCTCGATGCCTTAACCGCACGTCCTGTAATGTGCACCGAGTTCCGTGGAAGGGCGATAAAAGAAACACAAAACTCAGTCGGGAGCTTTTTCATATCCATAGGCCCGTCTTTAAGAGCCTCTATATACAGATATCCCTAGGGCATGTTTTCACGGTGGCTATGGCCTTACCTCGACCACTCCCTTAACTAGCAAGGACTACAAGAGCTAAATGACTGCCCCTAAAAAAACAATCTAAGCATCTGTTTGGCATATTCCCTCAGCCACCGTACCCCGATGTGAAAGGTGAATGGTCTATTGGTTTTAGCTCTAGTCTTTTCGCATCCCACTGGTTGCCGATGATGGGTATCCGACGATATACTATCCTTTTGGTTGTAATCCTTGGCCTTCTCATTGAGGCGACCACCGAATCACCCTGGTGTCACCGCGTCATGGCATTCTGACTGCATAACTACTTTTGTAGTCAAGGAACACCCACCAAGTAGTTACGCGCAGACCCAACCTCTGCGAGCACTGCCTAAATATCTGCCACCGCATAAAGGACTACTAGGAGCACCTTATGTATCTCAGGAAGCCGCGTGCCTCCCCTTCTAGTACTTCGGAGCCGACAGAACAATCACATGAATGTGCGCTCCCCTCGTGCCTTTTAACACCACGATAATCTACCCTGTTGGGTTATCCACCCTCAAACGTGCGGACTGGTCCAAGCGCCTCACATTAATATGTTGTTAGACCCTATGTCTAGAAATTCTTTTACTTGCTTGCCTTACCTCGTTAGATTTCCATTTGACTTGGTTATTCCTATTCACATTGAATTCTTAATCAAATTACCAAGTTCCTCTTGCTTATTAATTTCAGTTGTATACCTTAACCCGTTTAAGTTTATTAATAAGCCCATAACATGTTATTCTCTAGATTGTGGTCCAAGGTATGTAATCCACAATCCCCTTTATATTCTTGTTTGATTTCAAGGCTACAATAGCAAGTTCTACTTAATAAATATATCTCAATTCATATGTTTTCTGTTTAACATGTCAGTCATTATTTATGATTAAATATAACTTATTTCATGAGTTTTCCTCAATTTTCTCATTTAATCATAATTCCATCTTACACCATTACTTCAACTTATCGTTGTTTACTTATTAACTTAGTTCTCTTAACTAAGGTCCATTAACACGTTTCTCTACCCATTTATTATAACCTATGTTATAATTTTCTCTTATCCCTCGGAAAAGTCCAAACATGTTATTATTATCAGCGAGTTTCAGATTTCTAAGTTTTCAGATTACTTTTTTTACAATTAAGTACAACTTCTTATATTTCATATATTTTCCCCCTTTTCTCAACTGGTTTCCGGCTTTCCCCATTTAATGATTACTTAATTTACAATTAAGTGTCCCTTATCTCATTTCACCAGTTATCCCATTTCCTTACTAGTTTATTATAACCTATATTATAATCTTCACTTGTCCCTAGGACAAGTCTACCTATTGTACAACATTTTCATTAATGTTATTTATTTATAGTAGGTTATTATCATTCCCCGTTTAAAACATTTACTATTGTAATCCATTATTCTTCATTCACTATAATATATGTTCCTTATTATGTTAAGGAAAACACTTCATGCACCTTATCAGTTTGATTTATAGAAGGAATCAGTGATTTATTTTCATAGCGTGTTCCCATTTAAATCCGTGGTGGCAAGTAATTTCTTTCATTTACCTTACTTTATTTACTGTGGCTTACGTGCAACCACGTTCTCTGAAATAGGTCATTTAGGGAAATACATCACTTTTCCTTCGCCATTACATCCCTTCCTTTCTTGTTTTCTGATTTAGACATTTAATTACCATCATTTCCATTTATTCAAATCTTGTTATATACATATATATATGCACTAGACCTCTCACATTAAGCCTACACTTGTGGACACTGGATTTGCCGGGCAGGTCCATGCAAACTTCTGCCACAAATTGACTTAACCTCGGGTCTTAGTACCATTAAATGTTTTAATTATGCACTTAGACCGCTCGCATTAGATTTACCACTTGTGAATGCTGGATATATATAACGGGCGGTTCCGGGAAAACTTCTATCACAAGTGCAATCTAACCTCGTGCCTAAGAGCATTACAGTGTCAAATTACTGTGAATCTAGGCATGTTCATTCTTTAACAATTATTCCTATTTCATGTAAATAGGCATATTATCCTCCTCATATACAAACTTCGATCCTTAATTTCTTCTTGGGGTGGGCAAAAAACCGAAATAAAACGAAACCGAATCGAAACCGAGACAAACCAAACCGTAAAAAACCAAAACCGAAACCGAAAATCAAAAAACCGAACCGTACTAATATTTCAGTTTTGGTTTTAGGTCGAAACTGAACCGAAAAAGACCGAACCGAACCGAATTATATAAAATGTTGCACATTGTCTCTTGCTGCATGTCGTTTCATATTATATAGTATATACACACTGACCACTGCTTCACTCATTTGATTTAGCTGACCACAGGAATACGGGTAGACTAATATAAAATGTCCATTTCTTGTTTTTGTAGATTCTTGGATATTTTGAATTGAAGATGAAAGTTGACGTACCAGTAGACTATTTTCTAGAATTCCAAGTTGTTGCTGGTCTTTCGTAGTGTGGTTCACTAGAGTGCTCCTGCTCATTTCCTTTTTTTGTTTCTTTTCTTCGGCTTAGAGCTAGCTAGCTTAGCTTAGACTACTTTGGATGACTTATAGTCTATTAGTCTGTACTGTGTACCATGTGCTTCACTACACTCGGTTGAAACAGTTTATTTTAATTTCTTTTATGGTTGTTTAAATTTATAATATTTTTTGTTTAGATCGGTTTTAAAACCAAAACTGAACCGATAAAAAACGAAATCGAGGTTTTGAAACCGAAACCGATGCTTCGATTCAGTTTCGGTTTTGGTTATCGATTTTTAAAACCGAGGTCTTTCGGTTTCGATTTTGGTTTTACTCCAAAACCAAACCGAACCGGGGTTTGCTCACCCCTAATTACATCTCTATACGGTGTCTGATTTACGCAAACCAGGTGTCTATCTTGATCAGAATTTTGAGATGGACACAATGGCGCAGTCCATTTTACTTAACTCTGAATATATAATTAAATTATTCTTATTTTATTATCTTAAGTTAAAAATGCGGGATGTTACAGCTATGTTTTGGGTGATTATGATCTTTTCATATTTATTGTACTCTGATGATTTTGGTACAAGACAGAAGTTTAAAAATGTATTGAGTTTCATGCATTTCAGACTCATGATGTAACTATGTTTTGAACCACGATGTTTTCTGCTTAATAAAGTTTTAAATCCCGCTGTTATTTTATATCTGTCTTGTAATATTTCTGTTTCTGTTTACCTATAATGTTTAACGAAACTTAATACATTCTCTTAATGGGTGACATTAACGGACATGGGGTGTCACACTTGGTATCAGAGCTGAAGGTTACCAGCTCAAATAAAAGATTTTGAAAATTTGTTTCCAAACAGGTTTTAAAAGAAAGCATTTTTAAAAGGAAAAGTCCGTTTTGAAAAACATATTCCCCAAAGCCATATGTATTATCTTTCGATTCTCTGTTTGAGTCCCTTTTCCTTTTCCTTTCAGCATGTCTGGGGAACCTAATATTCCCGAGGGCATTATGATACCAGGCTGGTTCCGTAGGTATCCCGAAGCCACGGCGCCTGCTGGTTGTCAAGAAAACATTCCTCCCCCAACTGCACCCGCAATTCCTCATCCTCCTCCGCGAGCAAATAAATTCTCTAAAATCTACAAGGATTTCTGTGCTATGGGCGGAAAGCCAGTTCGAGGAACCGAGATTTTCATAGAGGTAAGGAATTAGCTTAAAGAGACGGAGGATTTGTTTGGAATTTTCGAAGTTAATGATTATTGGAAGATTTAATTGGCCGCTTGGCTGCTGAAAGATGTTTCTTCGTTCTGGTGGGAAGTGATGAAAGCAGGGCATCTAGTGGAGACTTGGTATGATTTTCGGTAGAGATTTAAAATGAAGTTTCTTTCTCAAGCTGAGAAAAGTATGCAAATGGAAAGATTTCTGGCACTCAAGCAAGGTGGCATGACTGTCAAAGAGTATGTTAACAAGTTCAAACAACCGGCGAGGTTTGGTTTGGAGCTAGTAGATACCCCTCATAATAAATCTTTACGGTTTGCTAGAGGATTGAATGAACCCCTTCATGGGCTGGCTATGTCCCATATTCCGATGGGGGCAACTTTTGAACAACTCGTTGATATCGCATTGATGCATGAGGAAGATAAAGGTAAAAAGAAAGAATCTAAGGTTGAGGATACACAAAATAAGAAAGTATGGCCCAAAAAAGGACAACAACAACAACAAAATAAGGGCGGAAAGAACGACAAGGCTAAAGATAAGAGGAAGTGTCATAATTGCGGACGCGGGGGTTACTTGATCAAGCACTGCAAAAGAAGGAAGAATGCTTGTTTCAATTGTGGAGAGGTCGGACACTTTTCTAGGGAGTGCCTGAAGAAGCAAGGACAAGGTCAAAGGGCAGGATCTTCTGGAGGGCAAGTGCATGCTCTCATGATCAGTGCTCTTGATAGAGGTAGGAATGTTTCCGTTGAAGGTATGATTTCTCTTTCCAATCATCTAGTTAGATCTCTTTTTAATTCTGGCGCTTCTCACTCTTTTATACCTGATTTTGTTGTTGAGTCTCTACACCTTAGTACTATTACGGTTTTTGATCCCATTGTTGCCTTAAACCCCATTGGTGGTACAGCTCATCTGTCTGTGATTTTCCACGGTTTGAGAATATCTGTGTTTGGCGTCAAGTTTGAGTGTGATGCATATGTGCTTAGTTTCATGGGCTATGGTTTGATTCTAGGGATGGATTGGCTACCCATGTATGGTGCCATTCTAGATTGTGAGAGGAGGGTCGTTAGACTTTTGACATGCCATGGGTGGACCCTCGAGATTGCTTGTAACCCAAACGGGTCTGTAATGCTTAGTTTCCTAGAGTCACTTGATGCATCTATAGATGATCTGCGATCGGTACCAGTAGTTCGTGAGTATCCTGATGTTTTTGATGAGGCTCGGGGCTTACCTCCAAGGCGCGAGATCGACTTCCGTATATACTTGGTGGACAATGCAAAGCCAGTTGCATTGCCTGTGCTCCACATGGCTCTAAGAGAAAGAAGGGAGCTCAGCAAGTAAGTAGAGGAGCTAATTGAGAAAGGGTTTATTAGACGAAGCATATCTGAATGGGGTGCTCCGGTGGTATTTGCAACTAAGGTGGATGGTTCACTTATGTATAAACTATAGAGAGTTGAATAAAATCATTAAGAAGAACATGCACCCACTTCCGAGGATATATGATCTGTTTGACCAGCTTGTTGATGCATCTGTTTTCTCTTAGTTATACTTAGCCATGGGGTTTCATTAGTTGAGAGTGGCTGAGGATAGTATAGACAACACCGCTTTTAGAACTCCTTTAAGTGGCTCGTTATGCCTTATGGGTTGACGAATGCACCCGCCTATTTTGTGTATTTGATGAGTAGTGTGACGGCCCGCCCCGCACCAGCCGACATTTCCCTGAAATGCGCTGTATTGATTCCCGGATAGCACGGGACAGTCGCCAAAGAAAAAGGGTTTGAAGCTAAACTACCAAAGGAACCTTTAGTGTTTACACCAAAAATGGTCTAAACACCCAAGGTACTAAACTGTATTTCACCAATTTGGTAGGAAATAAATGAAAGTGTGTTTAATCAGCGATAAAAAGTGAAAAGTGCGAGAAAAGTAAAGTAGAAACGAGATTTAGAGTGGTTCAGCCATTAACGAGGCCTACGTCCACTGTGAAGGTGATTTCATGCCTTATAATGAGAATTACAAAGTACATCCACTCTCTCTTTTCATACATTTCTATATCCACTCACTATGCTCTCGTTTATATATTCCAATCTAAGGAATTAAACAAGAGAGTAGTAGAATTTGAGGAATCGTAGGATGGATAAATGATTAAGAAGAAGGATGTCTTTGTTTTCCTTCACCGTAAGATTGTCCTTGACGCCATGGCCAAATCTGTGGTTGAGGATAAAATTCAGCAGCGCTTCGTGGTTATCTCCCTCGTGCCCCCCTTTATGTTGGTAGCCATGGTGTATTTATAAGTGAACTTTTCTTGGTAAGTGATCTGGAATCCATTTATCTAGGTTGTGGACCATTCATTCTGTTAATTACAACCATGCCACTAGTAAGCTATAGCCAGCTGTCCATGGTTGTATCCAGTTATCATGTGTGGACGGCTCGTTGGAACGAGTATCTTGAATAGCTGAGTGGGTACAACGTAAACGAGCGTCTTGTGAGCGCTTTGGGAGATCTTGTGAGAGCGGAATGTGGGTTTGGAGTTGATTCTCCTTTGTTCCTTGCGCGACCGTCCTTCTTGGTCCAAGGGCGCTCGTCTTTTTTCTGCCTTTGTAATGCGCAATTAGGCTTTATGGCTATGTTATGAGGTCGCTCCCGCTTATGTTGAATGGGCGACCTGCTTTACTTCGGTGTTTGAGCGGTTCTCAGGATACGCGACCTTTATCTTTATCGAGTCATACTTCTCATAATATGTTATGCCTTTATCTTAGGTTGCATCGGTTGACTTAACCTGCACTGGGTCCGATATTTGGGTCTTGCTTTGTGCGGTTGCATTGTGTACGACCGATCCTGGTGATATTCGCCCTGTATCCTTTACACAATGTGCGTATGGATTTTTAGGAATTAACACTTGCCCCTCGAAGTCCGTGATTTCTTTTTGTTTGGAATCACTGGCTTAGAAATATTGGATCGCACATTGGTTGGTTGGTTTGTCGTGACTTGTTGAGGGCCCAGTCGTGCCAAATATTAAGATTACTTCATCATCGTTGATTGTTATTGTCTTTTCTCGTGAGCGAGAGGCTCAATGTATCTTTTGATTACTGGGCGAATAGCTGAATTTCGGGATGCAAGTTGGGACTTGATGAGACACTTCTTGCGTAATTGAGCACTAAGCTGACGTGGTGAGAATGTACTGGATGGATTAGGTTCAACGTTCTGCGCCCTCACGGATAGCTTATATTTTCAAAATATGGATATTTTGACAATTACCTGTCTTTGGGCATTTGGCGGGATATTTCCCCGGTACGTTAAACCGGATCACCAGATCTTAATTGAGTTGTTATATCACAAAAAGGGGCTTCTGGTCCTCTTAAGTATTGTCTCTTCATTTTCCCGCTTTCATATTTCTTTAATAAGCTCATTTTAATGGCGATTTCATCTTAGAAGACCTCGTTGTTACTTCTTGAGGCTTCGATTCTCTTTACTTGATCGATCGTCTTGCTCGTCCTCCTCTGGTCGACGGTTTCTCTCAACTTTGTTTCTGGCTACAACGCTCCTTTCTTCGAGTTGAATTTCAATTGTAAGTGAATTTTCTTCTTTTTATCTATGATTCTGGGTTAACTCTTTTAGCTTTGTAAAGGAGGATTCTCCATTGGCAACACCGAGTGTTGGGACACATGGTTGCGATATTTGAGAAGAATTGATTTGACTTGGTATGTGCTTGGACATTAGGCAAAATCCTTTGGTGATAAACCTTAGCCCTTTTTATGCTAGCAAGTCATTTACCGAAATGACTAAGAGATGATATCCCCTAATTAGCCATGCCTTAACTGGCTGTTTAATGGAATACTTATATCGTGGCGATACTTCTGCTTTCCCTTCAACCCATAACCATTCAGTTTGTAATTTCTTTTTAAGCATACTTATCTGTGCAGTCATGTGACTAACTGCCTGTTCATCTCAATCCCAGTTATCTCATTATGTTTGGGGAATGAGAGGATTTGGATTAGGCAGGTGAGGTTGCCCCAGCTACTGGTTTTGGTTTGCCTGTTAGTCAGATTCATCCCCAACCTCGCTTTTTTGATGGGGTGGCAGGCGGCTGCTGTAAATCGACGCTTCCGTTTGATCAGTTTTTACAAATGTGCAATCGCTTTGGGTTTTCACAAGATGAAACCAGATTTCCCAGAAAGGGAGAGTTGGCAGATTGTCCGCCCTCCGGTTGTGTAGCGGTCAATTATCACATGTTGTCTAGCAGGGCGATTCGCCCCTTCAATCCTTATCTAGAGTCCATTTTACGGCAACTGGCCATTGCCCCGTATCATCTGCATCCTAGTGGGTATAAAATCTTGCTTGGGATGTACATACTTTTCATGAAGGTTCGACAGTGGGAACCCATGTTTCCAGATATTTGCTCTTTATATACTTTTAAGAGGAGGGAGCTAGACGGTCCCTCTTTCTTTTTTATGGAGAGTATGCATGATAGAATTATCACTGGTTTGACGGATGGAGCTAAGCGGTTTCCGGATCAATATTTCTTTGTCCGGTGTCCTGGTAGATTTCATGGACGATGGGCCGAAGGAGGTAATTATACCTTTGCTCCTGGAGTTCCTACCCCTTTTCTCTTTCTCATCCAATTTTCTTTCTGACTTTTGTAGTGATTCCTTCTGTTGCGGGACTTAATTTGGATCAAGGCCTCCTTAATTCTTTAATTTCTATTGACAAAAGGGAAAGGAGCAGAGAGGTGTTCATTTCAGAGGAAAACCTCCATAAGTACCAATTAATTTTCCCTACACGATCTTTTGGAAAAGCCTTTGTTCACTCGCAAAGTGCTGTTGGTTAGCCTCTTAAAGTGAAACGTTTAATCCTTGATATGAGCGATCAACCTTCGTTGCTGATTACCGAAGGGGTGATAAGAGAGTTGACGAGAACGCATATGGTTTGAGGGTCGATATAACTTCTGGAACAACCGTCGGGAGTTCTGCTTGTCCTGTTTTTCAGGCGGAAGGTTCCTCAGGGACATTTGGAGACTTAAGGGATCTGGACTCTGTCGAATATTTGAGGCAAGGTGATGTGGTGATGCCTGACCCCATTGTATCTGATATGGGAGGAATGCGTGGGCCTGCTCAGCGTTCTGAGAATGCCTCTGTTATCATAGCTTCCAATGGAACCGGTTTTGACACCATTTTACTTACGGGATAATTTCCTGTTAGTTTGACAATCAATGAATGCTTGCTGAACTCATGCTTTGTTTATTTCCCAGGTGTAAATGCAGACTGCTCGTTGTCGGATACTTTCTCCCAATAAGCTGATCTTACTGATCCACAAAGCCTCCTACATTCTTGTCTTTCCTGTTATTCAAAGCGCCCTCAATTATCCTCAGGTTTTTAGGTCCGACATACTTTTGAACTTTCACTGGTTGATTCTTTAAGGCGCGAGGGACTTGATCAGGCTAAGATGCTTGCACCGACTGAGTCTTCTGTGAGATCTATTGTCCCGACTCCTGCTCAAATTCAAATAATACGTGATCGTCCATCTTATAAGGTTCCTCCTGGAAATTCAATGCTCAAGGAGCGCTTCAGTGGTTGGGACTTGAGGGGATTGCATTTTGATCTGGATTTAAACCCTCACGATAGGCGAAATGCTGTGTAGAATTTGGATGCCATAAAAAGTGGTATGAGCAATCAACTTGGTTTTGTTAAGGATCAATTCAAGACAAAGTTGAATCTGGTCGTGAAAGATATTGATAAACAACTGGAGCATTGGGCCAAATTCGGTTATAAGTTTCAGAGATTGAATGCTCGACACCTTGACCATATCGAAACCTTGGAAAACGACAAAGCTGTCCTGATCCTCTTGATTAAATCCCAAGAATCTGTGATGACTTCTTTAAGGAACGGTCATGCTAAAGTGGACAGCTTAGAGGCTAGAAATGTCGATCTCAAGAAGGAATTGGAGGGTGTACGAGCGCAGCTTTTAGAGGCTCGATCTGCTCGAGAACTTGTTGAGCGCCATATGGCCTTAGAAAAACAGGCTTTGATTTCTTTAGAACAGGAAAATATGGCTTTCGAAGGCAAACTTGCTTCCCAGAGTGAAACCCTCAGAACCTTTGAAAAGGATAAGATCAAGTTGCAAAAAGATCTTGATGAAGCTAGAAATGGAATTGACAATACTCTGTTTCAATTCTATGTTTGCAGTGTCATGAGCCGTGGAAGCTTGAGTTACTTGGATAAGGATTTTCCTCGGACTCTGGCCTTTGTTTGGGAGCGAATACTTTCGTATTCCGACGATGTCGATGATGAGTTCCTTCAAGAACAGCTTTTAGAAGAGAAAGATCGTGAGGCTCTTGTTAAGGGTAGGAGGATTTTGATGAACGAGCAAGTTCAATCGCTTAGGAAGGAATGTTCGGACGCTATGATTCCTTGTGCCCAACCTGACTCCGTTAGGGTCGATACATCGAGCCCCCTTATTCCTCAAACGGATTGCTCTACCTTGGATGTCACTAGAGCTTAACCTATTATTGAGTGCTCATATCAATAAAATGTTGTGGCACAGTGTGCGAGTTACGGCTACATTTCTTTAAATGCGGACGATCGTGGAGTTGACTTCGTATATCCAGTAGCTTCAGGTAAAACTGACATCTATCAATCTGCCCCGGATCTGGATTTTCTTATTTCTTCACTTGGGATTGCTGAGTTTAGTGCTTGTTACATGTTGCATCAGGTGTGATTTCGCCCTCTCCTTTAGCTGTTTGCGGTGCTGCTGCCCAGCCCGCTACCGTTGACTCTATTTTGATCTCCACCAGTATTAATCCTCCCACCATACCTTCATCAGATGACCCACTTTTACCAAATGCGTCCGATCTGGAAGATAAGGACGAGATTTGGAATACCAAGGCTATGTCCACCTTGAAACGCAAAAGAAAGCTAATTGGTTAATAATTGAATATTAAACGTCTTTTTCCTTTTGTCGACTCTTTTGTGTAGCTGGATCAGCAAAAGCCTGAACAATTGATCCATCCTTCCCTGTATAAAGATAGAACTTGCGACCTTTATGGTCTGGTTTCAGTTTATTTTTTTACTTGCCACGTACTTAGACCGGTTGTTTGTGCAAGTGTCGGCCCTCGCTTAATATTTTATATTTGCGGATTTATGTTTGTATCGCTTAGGGGCTATCATAGTTTTATTACTTTCATTATTATGAGTTGTCATACTTTTAGTTTGTTGTTTGTGCAAATCTTATCATTCGAATAGTTCTCGTAATGAAGTTATAACTAGGCCGAGGTATGTTTTGAGTGGGCATTGGTGATTTTTTACACAATGGTGATGTCCCCATACAAAGCACTTTTTAATTTCAACGATTCTGTTGATTTCGCATCATAATTTGGTCAATTCATGATTTCTTTAAAGCAATGCATGGTTATTATGTTTTTTCTTTTGGGTGTCCCCATGGGAGGTCTTGGGTTTCAATTTCGACCCAAGTTCAGCCTTGTTAGTCCTGATTTTTCTAGGACTGAAAGACCTTGTTGGATACCCCCATATGGCTAGGATTTCTAGTACCCCCTTTCGGCTAGGATTTCTGCTTTGTAATCCAACCTTGGCTTTGTTTGACTTGGTTAACAAGAAAGAACAAGAATGGACACCCCCTTTCGGTTAGGGTTTTTGTTTTGTGCTGGTCCTTCCAGCATGTTTAATCCTTCCCCATTTTATGCTTCATACCGAGGAGCAGACACTAATTTATCTCCACGAGCCTTGACTCAAAGAGATAAACTTCGTGCCCTTCACCTAATAAGGTGCCCCCCTTGATTGGCAATTTTTTCCGTTTCGAGACATGTCGGTTTTTCCGACTTTTTGCCTTACCTTAGGACACAAACATTGGTTTACCTCATTGAGTTTTTTTTCTCAAGTTGGAAAACTTGTGTCCAGCACCTAGGAAGGTCACCTAAGAAGGTGCTTCTTCGGTGGGCTTAGCAATTTTATCCATGGGACATTTTTACCATCTCCCTTCCAGCAAATGCTTGCTTAAGGAAGTTCCACCTTTTTGCTTGTTGTTTGTCTTTAGACAGCACACCCGGTTGAGATGATGTGCCTGTACATCTGATTTGGTTTGCATGTCTCTCGCGATGCTTTCGAATCATCTTGATCAATATATGCTTTAAGAACCTTCCCTTTTCAATTAAGATGGGTATGATTAGCTGCTCCTATCATGCCTATATTTGAAAAATCAGTTTTCAGTGTACAGTGATTAGTACAGTACTTAAGTAAGCACATGATAACTTTCTCTGCATATGGCATTTGTAAGTGATTCATCACCAAACATGAATATAGCAAGTGGCTAAACAAAGTAGAACGACTACTTCTTCTTAAGCGAACAGAATATAAAAGAAAAACTGAGTAATAAGGCGGAACCACGGGAATTTTAGTTCAAAATTCCATGACCAGGACACCAATCGCTGATCCTTAGTCATGCACCAGTTTCGGACTATTTTAGGCCCTTTCCACGGAGGGTTTGCTGCCCCTTGTTTGCAGAGAAATGGGATAGTGGCCTCGCACATATTGTTGTAAATGGTTCTTTCTGACCAGCCTCTCGATTAGCGACTTCAAATATCTGGATTCAATTGTATTATGTCCTGGTTGGTCATGGAATTGACATAACCTTCCTGATTTCATGGTAGCATTTTTGACTTGTATCCGTTCTGGGATCGGATATTTTATAGTGTCCTTCGTTGTCCAGAAGATATTCTCTATGATGTCATTGAGGAGGGTGAACTCGGAATTTTTGAAAAAACGTGGTCTCCTTCTGCGCTGTTTGGCTTCGCCTCTTGCACCTAGTATATTCTTTCGCTTTTCATCTCTTTCCGCGGAACGAACGTCTTTCTCCTTGCCAGATCTTTGCCAGGATCCATAATTGTGGCAGGCAGCTTCCGGAATGGAACTTTCTTGTTCAGCGGAATATTCCATTTCGCTTGCACGACTTGTTTGAGCAAACGGATCGTTAGTGACACTAGCTGCTTCTTTTATGGAAGAGGCATGGATAACGAACATTGACTCGATCTTCTTTATCAACGCGTTGTTTGCAATAGTTATTTGACTCGTTATCCCTGTCATTGCTACTTCCAGCTCCATTCTGATTATGGCCACCGCGACTTGTAACGGTTCCTTTTCTCCGGAACGGATGGTAGGCGATGTGTCAGCGCCGGAGACGTCACCAATTTTCTCCCCAGTAATTTCTCTCAGCATGCTCATGATCTCAGGTACAACGTTTCCTAGAAAATCTCATCAGATCTAAATAGGAAGAGAAATGGACTCGGCCCCACAGTGGGCGCCAAAATGTTTACACCAAAAATGGTCTAAACACCCAAGGTACTAAACTGTACTTCACCAATTTGTAAGAAACAAATGGAACCGTGTTTAATCAGCGATAAAAAGTGCAAAGTGCGAGAAAAGAAAAGTAAAGACGAGATTTAGAGTGTTTCAGCCATTAACAAGGCCTACATCCACCGTGAAGGTGATTTCCTATCTTATAACGAGAATTACAAAGTACATCCACTCTCTCTTTTCATACATTTCTATATCCACTCACTATACCCTCGTTTATATATTTCAATCTAAGGAATTATACAAGAAAGTAGTAGAATTTGAGGAGAAGAAGGACGGATGAATGATTAAGAAGAAGGATGTCTTCTTTTTCCTTCACTGTAAGATTGTCCTTAACGCCATGGCCGAATCTGTGGTTGAGGATAAAATTCAGCAGCACTTCATGGTTATCTCCCTCGTCCCCCCGCCCTTTATTTCGGTAGCATGGTGTATTTATAGGTGAACTTTCCTTGGTAAGTGATCTGGAATCCGTTTATCCAGGCTGTGGATCGTTCATTCTGCTAATTACAACCATACCACTGGTTAGCTGTAGCCAGCTGTCTGTGGTTGTATCCAGTTATCATGTGCAGACGGCTCATTGGAACGAGTACCTTGAATAGCTGAGCGGGTACAATGTAAGCGAGCGTCCTATGAGCGCTTTGGGAGATCTTGTGAGAGCGGAATGCGGGTCTAGAGTTGATTCTCCTTTGTTCCTTGTGCGGCCGTCCTTCTTGGTCCAAGGGCGCTCGTCTTCTTGTTGCCTTTGTATGGCGCTGTTAGGCTTTATGGCTATGTTATGAGGTCGCTCCCGCTTATGTTGAATGGGTGATCTCCTTTACTTCGGTGTTTGAGCGGTTCTCAGGATATGCGACCTTTATCTCTATCGGGTCGTGCTTCTCATAATATGTTATGATGTTATCTTAGGTTGCATCGGTTGACTTGACCTGCCCTAGGTCCGATATTTGGGTCTTGCTCTGTGCGGTTGCATCGTGTACGGCCGATCCTGGTGATATCCGCATTGTATCCTTTACCCAATATGTGTATTGATTTTTAGGGATTAACATCTAGAATGTCTCACAACGCATGGAATAAAATATAATAATAACATACTTGACATAAAACAGGTGAGACAGTACATAAGCTGAAAACTAAACCATAATCATCATAGCAGCGGAAATTCAAAATACAACTTATGATCCGCATCATTATTACAACTTCAAAATACTGTCTCTGAGGCAAAATAGAATGGTGCACTACTAATGACCAAAGTAGTGACCAACAACAACATGGGGAGATATATGTATATATCATACGTGGAAGCATCCTGCTCGTCTCTGGTACAACTACTCGTGCATAATCACCTGACATGTCTCTAGTCTGCCCGTTTAAGAGCACCCAGAGTAATAAGAAGAGACATAAAACTCTAGGTCAGACAAAAGTCTTGTATGAGTGTTAAGCAACAAAACAAACAATAACAGGTATAATCCAATCATACCTGAGCCTATTCCTGCAACCAAAGAGTTAGCACAACAAGATGTGCAGTACTCTAAGGTAATACTATCATAAAGTGTAAATAGGGGTGTGGGTCACGGTGATAGCAAACATCAAACATAGCAATCATCGTCACATCTCTCACTCAGTGCGTAAAGCATACGATATCTACCACCCGATCACCCAGTCGTTCGCTACGATCACTTTGCTCCATAGAGTCACTATGACCCCATTGCACTGATCCATAGTCAATAATCTGTCTCTAAGTGGTGAGCTAAAGTTATGCATATTGATAACCCTTTTGCAATCGTCCCACAACAAAGTCCAATTGTGAAGTTAACTCATTGGTTCCCATATAGATCCCGAGTTCCAACTTCTCGTTTGAACTACCTTTGCATATCGGGTTTTGGTCTCTTCCCGTTCGTGTTTCTTCAATTCGTAGCTCCAAGCTTCCATTCATGTCCATGCTTCGATTCGTGGTTTGCCCTCCTTACATCGGCTCGTGACTCCTGCAAGTGGCCATCGATTCGTGATCCCCCTTCGACTCGCGGCTTGTGACATCATGACTCCAGGCTCCGGTTTGTGGCCTTCGTGATCGATGCATAGTCCTCCCTCTAGTTCGTGAGTTGCAGTGGAAGTTCGTGGTGTCTAGGTCCACTCGTGGTCCATAGTTCAGTTCGTGATGCTACAGGTCGGCTCGTGGGTGTTGCACCAGCTCGTGGCACAGGAAATTCGTGAAGGGTGGTCTGATTCGTGATGGGGTTATGCTCTACGATCGGGTAGGGTCGTGGCAGGTGCTTCACGAACGGGTCGGTTCGGGTAGGGGCGATCCGATCCGGTCTAGCTCCTGCATATTTTTACTGCAACTTCCAACGACTTTTTTTACGCCACATGATGGCATTTTCGACTATTCTAACTGTTCTAAACAATTACAAAACATTCCAAACAGTCATAGAAACATGTATAATCATCCACAAAATCCAAAACAATAAATAATCATGATAATATAGATCAAACATACCCAAGAACCCATGTTTTCCCCAAATAATGTTTAAGCAAAACTAATGATAGGGTTAGCAAAACTTAACCAAATTAACCCAATTTTCTAACAGAGGCCTAAAATAATATTTTAGAATTTTCCAAATTTTTCCAAATTTTTCTGAGCCATAATTTCGCTAATTATCACTAATCACCCCTAAGTAGCCGTAATTAGTGAAAAATAATGCAAATCACTCACCTTTGCCACAAATAAATTATAGATATGAACTTAGCTACTGTTTTGGGCCGAATTCTAATGCAACACATCAGCTCCAACTCTGATTTGGTTTTATTTCTCCTTGATTTGAGGTAGCTTGGATTAATCTTCAATTAGAAAGCGATTAGGAGCGATTTGGGATGATATTAGAAGGTGGAGACCATGGCTAGGGTTAGAGGAATATTTTAGGTGGTTGAAAATTGAAATAAAATTCGTTTCCTAACTGCTCTCAGCCTCCCCATAACCCTAATCCAGAAATGGGTTATGGGCCCTCTTGCTAATCACCCTAATTAGGCCCGGTTAAGCTGTTTCTCACCTTCTAAACCTTGTTTCAGCCATGTCTCCCAAACGGTGGGTCCGTTTGGGTAATGTGACCACCCTACGGAAAGGTAAACCATCATCCTAATCTAATGGAAGTGGTTTCAGGTCAAAACTCCTTACCAATCAAAAGTTATGGCCGAAACAAGATCAGCTAGGGGCAAAATGGTCATATAAAAATCGGCAAAAATCATGAACAAAGGAAATGACCCCAATAGTCGCCTCCCAAAGTTACATGACCATATTACTTCGTATGTGAAAGAAATAAACATTCTACGATCCATTGATGCGTAGAATGTGAGTCGTTACATTCCCTCCCCCCCCCCTTTAAGAAATTTCGCCCCCCAAATTCCTTAAACAAAACATACAAAGGTTCCCGCATGCCTACTAATTATTTGCAATCAATCAAACATACATAACAAACACAAGCCCACCCTAGCATGCGGTTTACTAACGAGGGAAGAAACTATCACTATTAAAAACTTACCAGGCAAAGAGTTCTAAATACGACTTTCTTATGCTCTCCTCTGTTTCCCAAGTATAGTCTTTCTCATTCCTACCCCACTGGACCTTGAGTAGTTTCACCGTCTTCCTTCGAAGTTGTTTTGTATCGTGTCTGGCAATACGAAGCGCTTGTGGTTCCCAACCACCTCGAGTTCTACCTCGATATCGTCCAACTGATTTGGTGAAATAATCACATTAGGGTCGTGCACAAACTTTCTTAACTGGGAAACATGAAATACATTGTGAACTCTCACCATCTTGTCTGGTAATTCAACTCTATACGCTAAATTCCCAACTCGCTTGAGAACAGGAAATGAACCAACAAACCTTGGTACCAACTTGCATCTCCTACCGAATCGAATCACACTCTCTAATGGAGAGATCTTGACGAATACCAAGTCGTTAACGAAGAATTCCAAATCTCTTCGTCTTCTATCAGCCTAACCCTTATGCCTATCTTGGGCAACCTTCATTTGCTGTTGGACAACCTTGTTCTTATCTGAAGTTTTTCTTATTACTTCTAGTTTAAGCACAAATTTCCCACTATTTTCTAACCAACATGATGGTGAGTTGCACGGTATTCCGTTCAAAGCTTCAAATGGAGCCACTCCAATACTAGACTGATAATTATTATCATATGCGAATCCAACTAGATGCAAATAGTCATCCCATGATCCACCAAAATCCAATATACAAGCTCTTAAGAGAACTTCTAATACTCGATTCACCCTCTCTGTTTGACCATCGGTTCAAGGATGACACGCGGTACTGAGATGTAATTCTGATCCTAAAGCCTCTTGTAAGCTTTTCCAAAACCTACTAGTAAATAATGGATCTCGGTCACTCACAATGCCTTTGGGTACTCCATGAAATCTCACTACCCACTTCATAAACAGCTTTACTAACTTAGCTATCATTCTATTCGACTTGACTGGTATAAACCTTACACTCTTGGTTAATCGATCCATAATCACCCAAATACTGTCATGGCCTGATCTAATCCTCGATAAACCATCAATGAAATCCATCGAGACTTATTCCCAATTCCATTCGGGAATTTTCAACAGTTGTAACAAACCACTAGGCTTCCTTTGCTCAGCTTTAACTAACTGGCAATTTATACTCTTGGAGATAAACTTCCTAACGTCTCTCTTCATCCCTTCCCAATAGCAGGTCTGCTTCATTTCTCGATACATTTTGTTACCATTGGGATGTATAGTCAGTCTTTAGTGATGACATTCTCTAAGAACTTCATCTCTCCATCCATTGACGTTGGGTACAACCAGTTCATCATCCTTTCGAAGCCATCCTTCTCCATCTGGTCCATACTTGTTCATTTTCTCACCATCGGTATTCATCTCTTCCTTGGAGATGATTTCTATTAGGTTTTAGGATCGTCCCTCTAACTGGAACCAATCCGCTCAATCAATGTCGGTCTAACCGTCATACTTGCCAATATTTCTAGATCCAATCCATATTTAGGTCTGAAATCATCTCCTACAATGTACTCCAATTACTTCCATTCAAGAAACATAGCCTTTAAACTGGCATGTTTCTTACTTAATGCATCAGTACAGCACCTAGTCTGGTACCACATGCATCTGTGTATACCTTCATCACTTCGTTCTCTATTACTAGAATCCTACAGATGATAGTCTACTTCAAGGGAATGAAACAGGAACAAACATAGCAACCATAGCATCCATCAAACATGTCCTATCTATCACCTGCTAAAGCCATACACACGTTGATACCTACTTGACTGGTCCAACCTATCCCAAGGCTAACTAAAGCCCCGCCTCCATACATACGTCGATACCCACTTGACTAGTCCAACCAATCCCAAGGCTAATGGAAGCCTCGCCTCCATACAGACTACAGTACGTCCAACGTACGTTTATCCTCCAAGGATAACTAGATCACGTCCAACGGATCCAAGGTAATGGGCGTCCCCAGATACCCCTGCTTCTACTACGCCTAAAACACTCGAGTCCCACCCAAGTCTATCAATTAACTTGCTGCCTTCTCGAGTCCAACTCGTGCCAATCCATTTCCTTGCAGCCTTCTCGAGTCCAACTCGAGTCAATCTATTACCCATAAACTCAGACCCAGTCTTGAGTATCCATTACTGACAAACTCTAATCCATCATGAGTCGTCTCCCTATTCGTTGCATCTCCCAGATCAACCAACGCCTATTTTCTTTTACGAATTCAAGTCCAACTTGAATCGTCCTAACCTTCGTTGCATCTTCCATGATCAACGAACACATCCTATTCCTTCAAAAAGAATATCAACATAGGGTCCTAAACAATCCATTGCTTTGCATCTTTCTCGAGTCCTACTCGAGTCATCTCATAACCCTATCGGCTCTAACTCGGGGCAGCCATACCATCGAATAGTCTTATTATGTCACGCTGTGTGACGGCCTAGAATTTCGCTCGATCCTAATCAGTCGTTAAACCGATCTAGACCGTTCGAAACCCCTGACTGTTTGAGAACAGGACAAATCAGAACACAAACAGAAGAACATTTCATTGTTATTACAACAATTCCATCAGATACAAGAATATACAGAGTATAAATGAATAAATTACATTCGATAAATATCAGAGATTACAATAAATTACATAGCAGCGGAAAAACAATATAAAATACAACTGAAGGTGATATCAGAGCTTTCCGGATATCATTCCAGCTGTAAACCAGGATCCTGTGAATATAAATCTGCAAAACCAAAACTACTAGCTGCCCGTGCGTAAAATAGGGGCACCCAGAGTTTAGGTTAAAACAATAAACTCCAGGTCAGTCATGTGACTGGTGTGAGAACTAAAACAGTTATTTAAAACTTTACTTTAAAAGAGAGTAATTCAAGGGACCACGCCGTATAACACGAAACGGGTTTCCTCCCACGAATACCAGTGCATAAGATAAATAACGCAATGCTTTTTCGAAAAATGAAGCTATTATAAGACCCAGGTCCTATCATACAATGCAACGCAAGCCGGGGGATAGGGTTTTCCCTTATAATAGCCAAACATGCTTGGTACGTTTAAAACAAATCATTTGATACTATAATAAGTGTATAGTGTCAAAACATTTTCAATCATAAATATAAATCATAGACGGCATGGGTACCATATATCATGTCGCCATACTAGTTCTACAATTAAAACCGCAATACACGTATTGGAAATTGGATTTCCGTCATGAGTCGAGGCAAGGGGCAAGCTCCTCTCCGCTTCGAGACACTCTAGCAAATGCTCAGGACTACGCACATTGGGTAACCCTTGGATCGGTTGGGCCGGTCCTCACTTACGTTAGAGGATTAATTATGCCTAAACACACGTTTCCCGGTCCTTACAGACCTATAATCGAGGCGCCTCATCCAACAACCACAAAGGTGAAAAGTATATAAATGTCAGGGCTGGTAAGTCACTGACACCACCAAAGCTAGAAAGAAACGTCGTGTTCTCCCAACGGTCCGTATCCCGTTTTTAACTCATACCGAGGTGTGAGGCTCGCGAATTCACGTTATACACAAAGCTGCCACATAGGCGTGCTTTGATCATCAACCACAAGACTTTGCTTTTCAACAGAAGCCTTGATCATTGCATCTTAGCGTGCCACCTAGGCAATTCATGCCATGCGACTGATGTCCATCGATATACAACCTCTGAGCTCGTACGTCTCAGAGAAGGGCGTTAAGCAAAAGAATAAATTCTCCGCCGCCAAGCAGATGTATATTTAATAGAAATCAATCAACATAGAATAAAATCCGATGTCAGACACACAATCCATTTACAAGTCCGTTCTGGGTCTGAACGAAACCGGAGGCACTTTCCTCGCATTTCCATCCATCTCCAAGTACGTCTGGACGACCACCAACTATTTCCATCCTCTTGGGTGTACAGCCCAATCAGGATCGTCAGTAATTATCCAAACGATGTGAAGACTTCCGGTCTTCTACCACCGTCTTCATCTTCGACATATCGTCGAATCGGTTATTCAGAATGGGTGTAAACACGGACTTTCCGAACAACCCGCGTATATAAAAAAAACAAATGTTACACAAACACAACATACGCCTCATTCCAATTCATTAGTCACTAACCGCAAATTAGCAAGAGAACAATTTCCCAAATATTAACCCCGAAGGCCGAAACCAACATCAGATCAATACCCAGGAAACCATTCTTCTTAGCCAACCTACAGCTAGTTTCTAAATTCCACATTCTTAGGGAAAGGTTCCCATTAATTTTATCCAAGATAAATTCTTTAAAATTTATCCTGTAATCTTCCTTTGGATGCCATTTAAAACCAAATTATGGTTTTTCCAACTAGTCGAGATTAGCGAACCGTAACGAAGTAATTATTTATTTTATTTCCCAATCCCAACCTATTCATCCCATGAAGCAAAACTGGTAATACTCCATATCTAACACCGTGGTGTCACCGGTAAAATTAATTACCATTTCACGTTCAAATCTAATTAAAGATTTAACTATCGCTTTGGAGCAAAACTGGTAATACTCCATTCTCGTTCATTTTCTAAATTTGGAAATTTAGATTACGAATTCACATTTCAATCTAATTGCAGATTCGTTAAAACTCCTTTTACTGGGTTAAAGAACTAGGTGTTATTTAAAACACAGTTCACGATAAACCCAAATCACCTTCTATTTATTATCGGGTTAAAGAACTAGTGTTATTTAAAACACGGTTCACGATAAACCCATTTCAAATCCAATCAAATATATTAGAAATTCCGATTATTTAAAACCCCTTTTTAAATCTAATTTATTTATTTAAAAACAATTGGGTTTTAAATTTAGTTCAAAACTAGTTTATTTCGATAAAAACCCATTTTTATCCTTTCAAATATGGAGTTTTTCATCCCAATTTTTCCCAAATCATTTCTTATGATTTTACACAAATTATTGATATTTTTAATAATTTTATCAAGGCCCGTACAGTCGATTTCCAACAACGGCCATCGAACTGCACTTATAGCGACCTTTTTCGAATTTGATTTGGACGTATCTCCAAATCCAACCGTTAGATTTCAAATTTCAAATATTCGTTAGAAAGCTCTTTTCGATACGAACCCAACGGTTCCGGTTTTAGGAGAATCCGACGGTCGGATCTCCCGTAATGTCCGTTTGAAATAAATGGTCGAAATTTACGAACTGCCGCGGCGCGGCGCGTTCTATTCAGGCCATTATATTATATATATATAATATATATAATATATATTTCGTCGATTCCTATTTAAAACGAATTATATAAATAGTTTTAAATTCGTTTCAAAAGCAATTTCAACTTCCATTTCATTTCAAATCAAAATTGAATTCTTCTTTATAAATTCGTTTAAAATTCATTTCTATTCAATTCAAATTTCAATTCAAATTGAATTCATTTCACTTCATTTTAAATTCAATTCGAATTCGTTTTCAATTCAATTCAATTTCAAAGTCGTTTTCTATTCGATTCAATTAAAATTGGTTTTCTATTCGATTCAATTCAAATTTGTTTTCTTTTCGATTCAAATTCGTTTTCTATTCAAATCAAATTCGTTTCGTTTTCTATTTGAATCAAATTCATTATATATTCAATTGAAATCAAATTGGTTTTCTAGTCCATTCAATTCGAAATCTTTATATATTCAATTCATTTCGAAATCGTTATATATTCAATTCATTTCGAAATCGTTATATATTCAATTCATTTCGAAATCGTTATATATTCAATTCATTTCGAAATCGTTATATATTCAATTCATTTCGAAATCGTTATATATTCAATTCATTTCGAAATCGATATATATTCAATTCATTTCGAAATCGATATATATTCAATTCATTTCGAAATGAGTAAAATCGATATAAATATCGTTCACGTCCAAAATGGCGTCAATCTAATCAACACGGCTTCATATATTTCTATTTTCAAATATTCTATTTCAAATATTTCCTATTATCAAAATATTTGTTATTATCAAAATATTTCGTTCAACACATGACTAATCTCAACGGATGAGTACAGTCAACACATGAACCTTTACTTTATATTGATAAAGATGTAAATTTTATTATAAAAATAATTCGTTCAACACATGACTGATCTCAACGGATGAGTACAGTCAACACATGAACCTTTATTTTATATTATTCTTTATCTTCTAAATTGGAATAAGGCCCAATCAATCACCATATAAAATTAATTATATGGATTTTCATACAACGCATGTATATAATAACATTGAAAAAGGATCAACCATCAACCAAAGTGCACTACACTGTATAAGCATCAAATATAGATATCTAACGCTTATACAGCCTGTCAATCAATCGATCGACATATTTAATTAATCAGGATGAGTGGAATTCATATTTCATCCCAACACCCGTGTGGGGTTTCAAACAATCAAACACAGATTTTATTTGTGCAGTTGGGCGATATGTAAAATTTATCGACCCAATCAATGTCAGTCAAATAGGTGTACATAAACAAACCGTCCGGTTTGTAAATGAATATTTTATTTTATTCACTTTCACTATATTCATATCCACGTTAAAAATTATATTTTTAACGATAAAACATTTTATTTTTACTTATGAATTTCTACTCAGTTCATTCTTTAAATAAAATGATATTTTTATTTTCTAACTTATTTTAGAAAATTTCGGCGGCATAACGGCACGATACTAGAAACGGGACGAGGCCTAGCCTTATCCCCGGTCTAGTGAAGGCCCACGCCATTCACACATCAATCAAATCAATTTCAATTCACCAAACAATTCAATTCAGCCCAAATCATCTAACTAATTTATGCAACCAAACAAACAAGTCCATGGTTTGTGGACGATTGTGTCGGGTGCTACTAAGCACCGTCTGCATCCTAGTATATATATATCTAGAAAATAAATTGAAGAGTGAGAAATTCTCACATATAGCTATCCTAGCTCCACGGCACTTCATTGATAGAAATCTTCATCGCTATCGCATCTTCGTCATCTTCGTTGCCCGTAGTCACTACATATATAAAAATTATAGTTTTAACCTTTCCATGATATAAAAATTATATTTTTATTCTTTACATGATATAAAAATTATATTTTTATTCCACTTTCACATTTATATAAACCACCTCTTTATCATGCTAATATGTAATTTCAAAACGATGTTTATATAGGAAAGATTATATTTTTAACTTCTTTCTTATGTAAAAATTAGATTTTTAACTTCTCGCTTTATATAAAAAATTTATTTTTAAACGAATAAAAATCTTATCTTTCCTCAAGTAAAAATCACCTCTTTTACATGATAAAAATTACTTCTTTTATATGATAAAAATTCAAACTTAATATGTGATAAAAATTCAACCTTTATGTATGATAAAAATTCCGACGTTATATATGATAAAGATTCCAACTTCATATATGAAAAGAAAAGATCTAACTTTATGTTTTTCAAAACATCGATACTTATGTTTTTCAAAAATAATGTTATTCTATATAAAAAAAAACATTTCTATCTATAATTTCAAAACCCATGGTATTTTTAAAACAAAGATATATTTCATATTAAAACCATGTTGTTTTTCTAAAAGAAAACAATGCTAATTCACATGAATTTACCCTGCGACTTCCTCCTTCTGAAATTCGTCCTATATCGCTGTTCCCAATTAGCTCCCCCTTTGCTTCTTCTTCATCATGTAGTACTCCTTGCATCGGCTATCAGGCGAACCCAACCTCGCCCCGAATTGTGTTGCTGCCGACTACCATAGGGGTTCGGACTCCACCTCAATCCCTCCACACGAAGTGCACCGGCCCCCCACCACATTTGACTGCGACAGCGTCGGCCTTGGGTGTCTCCCGTCGGTTTTGTGAGGGGAGAGAGGAAAGAGGGTCAGAGGAAGAAGAAGGAGAGGCGATCGTGACTGGGGAGAGGGGCACGACGGCGTTGGCTCGCCTCCGATGGCGGCGACGCAGCTTGGAAGGGCGACGGGAGGTTTTTTTCCAATTTGGGGGGTGCGGATGATAATGGTTTGACCGAGATGATATGTTTGACTAGGGTTTGGAGAACATGGGGGTTATATAATAATTATTTTTCTATTTATTTTCTCTCTCTTAAGTTGACTTTTCATATGGACACGAAATCAAACCCTCCGACTGTCGCCCCTAGCTAATTACCCCCATTTCGAACATAATGGAATATGTATCGTCAGCTGATTCGGCTGTTACAATCAGTTTCCGTCAAATTTACATTTAAATCACTATATTGAATTTTAAACGTACATTTTAAATTACTGGGGTTACATACTAACTCTAAAAATTCTCGAAAAATATTTTCTAGCTTCGTATTGACGATACGGTCTTAACAAAACTAGTTTCGTCGAATTCTGAGACCGTTGGGAAAATGGCCATTTTCCAGTCGATTAAAATCAACTGAAACTGGTCAAACGCGTTTTCCTTTGCCACGCTCACATATTGATTTGAAAAATTATGAAATTTGGAATCTAGCAATAATTTGACATCACGGACCCAACAAAACTGGTTTCGTCGAAATCCGAGGTCATTTGCAAAATGTCCATTTTTAAGGGCCTGAATTCCATAGCGACTATTCAGAATTTTCAACTGGACATATCTTTTGATTCCCGTTATGAAATCTCGATTTTTCGGATTCGCTGGAAAGATATTATCAATTAGGTCCTAATGTTTTTGGTTTCACTAAAATCCGGATTGTTTTGCACCCGGTATGTTCAATTGAAGTTTGAAATCGAATTATCGAACTACCGCGCCATTTTCAATTCTATTTATAATTATATATAATTATTTATATTCTAACGACGACGTATATAATATATACGTTATAATTATATTCAAAATAAATTTTCTCGTCGATATTATTTAAAATAATCTAATTTAAATATTCAATATTCGCTAAAATCGCCAAAATAAAAATTTTAAACTGGCTCAGAATTTCCGGGTTATTACAATCTCCCCCACTTAAAACTTTTCGTCCCCGAAAAGGAACAATGTCGAAAGTGGTTTGATTAATTAGCTCTACGTTCGATCTGGCTTCCATTCTCCAACTTTTCAGTTTCTGAGAATTTTCTAATTCTTCAAAAATTTGGCTAACACCCTAAATTTTCGAAAAATTTCGCCATAACCTCCCCTGCAATGGGAGCATCGGGGAATTTCAAATAGCTTCCGCGGTCCTTCAGATCTCAAAAAGAAAAAGAAAAAGCCAAGCGGCTAGCCAATAGGCTCATAAAATCATCATCACCTAAACAAAATAGTAAATTATGTAATAAACATGTACCTATTTGTCGGGCAAACAAATTTTATTCTTCGGCTCTAGCCTCCTTGCTATGACCTGTTCAATGTAAGTATATGTATATGCAAGCAAATGCGACCAATTTTCAATATAGTTCAAAATTTGGTTCAATTAGGCTAAATGGTTAAAATTATCAAACAAATAAACAAACAACACAAACATCAATCAACTAGTGGATTAGAGTTTCAAATCCATAAATTTTGATATATATACAGAAAATCATGTTTTTGATGCCAATTCACAACAATGTGTTCTAACTATATTAGTTTTGGTTCTCACACCAGTCTAATGGAAATATATAGAAATC
The DNA here is from genome assembly GCA_030737875.1 of Allium sativum. NCBI lineage: Eukaryota > Viridiplantae > Streptophyta > Magnoliopsida > Asparagales > Amaryllidaceae > Allium > Allium sativum. The sequence continues at coordinate 968,638,532 of CM060915.1, read as the reverse complement.
ACACCTTCGTTACTCGAACATGAATACTAATGACGACTAGTCAATCATCAGAATCATCTTCGGGCCACTAGAGTATGATTCTATATCTACCCAATATATTAAAACTTCGAATATACGTTCATGACGCGTATATGCAAAATCTTTATATACTCGATTGTCCATATTCAAAATAAATAAATAATCAAATGCGTAGAATTGATTTAAATTTCAAAACAAAAATTGTTTTTATTGGAAAAATATACTCTTCACACTCGTTCTAGGATACTACTGACCCTATCTCTAACGAGTCATTCTAATTGGATATTACTAATCCAATATCTGATGAATTCTTTTGTATGGTTCTAATGTGTCTTGTTCTCGAGCTCTGTAAACCAAAGCTCTGATACCAAATGTGACGGCCTAGAATTTCGCTCGATCCTAATCAGTCGTTAAACCGATCTAGACCGTTCGAAACCCCTGACTGTTTGAGAACAGGACAAATCAGAACACAAACAGAAGAACATTTCATTGTTATTACAACAATTCCATCAGATACAAGAATATACAGAGTATAAATGAATAAATTACATTCGATAAATATCAGAGATTACAATAAATTACATAGCAGCGGAAAAACAATATAAAATACAACTGAAGGTGATATACGGATACAGAGCTTTCCGGATATCATTCCAGCTGTAAACCAGGATCCTGTGAATATAAATCTGCAAAACCAAAACTACTAGCTGCCCGTGCGTAAAATAGGGGCACCCAGAGTTTAGGTTAAAACAATAAACTCCAGGTCAGTCATGTGACTGGTGTGAGAACTAAAACAGTTATTTAAAACTTTACTTTAAAAGAGAGTAATTCAAGGGACCACGCCATATAACACGGAACGGGTTTCCTCCCACGAATACCAGTGCATAAGATAAACAACGCAATGCTTTTTCGAAAAATGAAGCTATTATAAGACCCAGGTCCTATCATACAATGCAACGCAAGCCGGGGGATAGGGTTTTCCCTTATAATAGCCAAACATGCTTGGTACGTTTAAAACAAATCATTTGATACTATAATAAGTGTATAGTGTCAAAACATTTTCAATCATAAATATAAATCATAGACGGCATGGGTACCATATATCATGTCGCCATACTAGTTCTACAATTAAAACCGCAATACACGTATTGGAAATTGGATTTCCATCACGAATCGAGGCAAGGGGCAAGCTCCTCTCCGCTTCGAGACACTCTAGCAAATGCTCAGGACTACGCACACTGGGTAACCCTTGGATCGGTTGGGCCGGTCCTCACTTACGTTAGAGGATTAATTATGCCTGAACACACGTTTCCCGGTCCTTACAGACCTATAATCGAGGCGCCTCATCCAACAACCACAAAGGTGAAAAGTATATAAATGTCAGGGCTGGTAAGTCACTGACACCACCAAAGCTAGAAAGAAACGTCGTGTTCTCCCAACGGTCCGTATCCCGTTTTTAACTCATACCGAGGTGTGAGGCTCGCGAATTCACGTTATACACAAAGCTGCCACATAGGCGTGCTTTGATCATCAACCACAAGACTTTGCTTTTCAACAGAAGCCTTGATCATTGCATCTTAGCGTGCCACATAGGCAATTCATGCCATGCGACTGATGTCCATCGATGTACAACCTCTGAGCTCGTACGTCTCAGAGAAGGGCGTTAAGCAAAAGAATAAATTCTCCGCCGCCAAGCAGATGTATATTTAATAGAAATCAATCAACATAGAATAAAATCCGATGTCAGACACACAATCCATTTACAAGTCCGTTCTGGGTCTGAACGAAACCGGAGGCACTTTCCTCGCATTTCCATCCATCTCCAAGTACGTCTGGACGACCACCAACTATTTCCATCCTCTTGGGTGTACAGCCCAATCAGGATCGTCAGTAATTATCCAAACGATGTGAAGACTTCCGGTCTTCTACCACCGTCTTCATCTTCGACATATCGTCGAATCGGTTATTCAGAATGGGTGTAAACCCGGACTTTCCGAACAACCCGCGTATATAAAAAAAACAAATGTTACACAAACACAACATACGCCTCATTCCAATTCATTAGTCACTAACCGTAAATTAGCAAGAGAACAATTTCCCAAATATTAACCCCGAAGGCCGAAACCAACATCAGATCAATACCCAGGAAACCATTCTTCTTAGCCAACCTACAGCTAGTTTCTAAATTCCACATTCTTAGGGAAAGGTTCCCATTAATTTTATCCAAGATAAATTCTTTAAAATTTATCCTGTAATCTTCCTTTGGATGCCATTTAAAACCAAATTATGGTTTTTCCAACTAGTCGAGATTAGCGAACCGTAACGAAGTAATTATTTATTTTATTTCCCAATCCCAACCTATTCATCCCATGAAGCAAAACTGGTAATACTCCATATCTAACACCGTGGTGTCACCGGTAAAATTAATTACCATTTCACGTTCAAATCTAATTAAAGATTTAACTATCGCTTTGGAGCAAAACTGGTAATACTCCATTCTCGTTCATTTTCTAAATTTGGAAATTTAGATTACGAATTCACATTTCAATCTAATTGCAGATTCGTTAAAACTCCTTTTACTGGGTTAAAGAACTAGGTGTTATTTAAAACACAGTTCACGATAAACCCAAATCACCTTCTATTTATTATCGGGTTAAAGAACTAGTGTTATTTAAAACACGGTTCACGATAAACCCATTTCAAATCCAATCAAATATATTAGAAATTCCGATTATTTAAAACCCCTTTTTAAATCTAATTTATTTATTTAAAAACAATTGGGTTTTAAATTTAGTTCAAAACTAGTTTATTTCGATAAAAACCCATTTTTATCCTTTCAAATATGGAGTTTTTCATCCCAATTTTTCCCAAATCATTTCTTATGATTTTACACAAATTATTGATATTTTTAATAATTTTATCAAGGCACGTACAGTCGATTTCCAACAACGGCCATCGAACTGCACTTATAGCGACCTTTTTCGAATTTGATTTGGACGTATCTCCAAATCCAACCGTTAGATTTCAAATTTCAAATATTCGTTAGAAAGCTCTTTTCGATACGAACCCAACGGTTCCGGTTTTAGGAGAATCCGACGGTCGGATCTCCCGTAATGTCCGTTTGAAATAAATGGTCGAAATTTACGAACTGCCGCGGCGCGGCGCGTTCTATTCAGGCCATTATATTATATATATATAATATATATAATATATATTTCGTCGATTCCTATTTAAAACGAATTATATAAATAGTTTTAAATTCGTTTCAAAAGCAATTTCAACTTCCATTTCATTTCAAATCAAAATTGAATTCTTCTTTATAAATTCGTTTAAAATTCATTTCTATTCAATTCAAATTTCAATTCAAATTGAATTCATTTCACTTCATTTTAAATTCAATTCGAATTCGTTTTCAATTCAATTCAATTTCAAAGTCGTTTTCTATTCGATTCAATTCAAATTGGTTTTCTATTCGATTCAATTCAAATTTGTTTTCTTTTCGATTCAAATTCGTTTTCTATTCAAATCAAATTCGTTTCGTTTTCTATTTGAATCAAATTCATTATATATTCAATTGAAATCAAATTGGTTTTCTAGTCCATTCAATTCGAAATCTTTTTATATTCAATTCATTTCGAAATCGTTATATATTCAATTCATTTCGAAATCGTTATATATTCAATTCATTTCGAAATCGTTATATATTCAATTCATTTCGAAATCGTTATATATTCAATTCATTTCGAAATCGTTATATATTCAATTCATTTCGAAATCGATATATATTCAATTCATTTCGAAATCGATATATATTCAATTCATTTCGAAATGAGTAAAATCGATATAAATATCGTTCACGTCCAAAATGGCGTCAATCTAATCAACACGGCTTCATATATTTCTATTTTCAAATATTCTGTTTCAAATATTTCCTATTATCAAAATATTTGTTATTATCAAAATATTTCGTTCAACACATGACTAATCTCAACGGATGAGTACAGTCAACACATGAACCTTTACTTTATATTGATAAAGATGTAAATTTTATTATAAAAATAATTCGTTCAACACATGACTGATCTCAACGGATGAGTACAGTCAACACATGAACCTTTATTTTATATTATTCTTTATCTTCTAAATTGGAATGAGGCCCAATCAATCACCATATAAAATTAATTATATGGATTTTCATACAACGCATGTATATAATAACATTGAAAAAGGATCAACCATCAACCAAAGTGCACTACACTGTATAAGCATCAAATATAGATATATAACGCTTATACAGCCTGTCAATCAATCGATCGACATATTTAATTAATCAGGATGAGTGGAATTCATATTTCATCCCAACACCCGTGTGGGGTTTCAAACAATCAAACACAGATTTTATTTGTGCAGTTGGGCGATGTGTAAAATTTATCGACCCAATCAATGTCAGTCAAATAGGTGTACATAAACAAACCGTCCGGTTTGTAAATGAATATTTTATTTTATTCACTTTCACTATATTCATATCCACGTTAAAAATTATATTTTTAACGATAAAACATTTTATTTTTACTTATGAATTTCTACTCAGTTCATTCTTTAAATAAAATGATATTTTTATTTTCTAACTTATTTTAGAAAATTTCGGCGGCATAACGGCACGATACTAGAAACGGGATGAGGCCTAGCCTTATCCCCGGTCTAGTAAAGGCCCACGCCATTCACACATCAATCAAATCAATTTCAATTCACCAAACAATTCAATTCAGTCCAAATCATCTAACTAATTTATGCAACCAAACAAACAAGTCCATGGTTTGTGGACGATTGTGTCGGGTGCTACTAAGCACCGTCTGCATCCTAGTATATATATATCTAGAAAATAAATTGAAGAGTGAGAAATTCTCACATATAGCTATCCTAGCTCCACGGCACTTCATTGATAGAAATCTTCATCGCTATCGCATCTTCGTCATCTTCGTTGCCCGTAGTCACTACATATATAAAAATTATAGTTTTAACCTTTCCATGATATAAAAATTATATTTTTATTCTTTACATGATATAAAAATTATATTTTTATTCCACTTTCACATTTATATAAACCACCTCTTTATCATGCTAATATGTAATTTCAAAACGATGTTTATATAGGAAAGATTATATTTTTAACTTCTTTCTTATGTAAAAATTAGATTTTTAACTTCTCGCTTTATATAAAAAAATTATTTTTAAACGAATAAAAATCTTATCTTTCCTCAAGTAAAAATCACCTCTTTTACATGATAAAAATTACTTCTTTTATATGATAAAAATTCAAACTTCATATGTGATAAAAATTCAACCTTTATGTATGATAAAAATTCCGACGTTATATATGATAAAGATTCCAACTTCATATATGAAAAGAAAAGATCTAACTTTATGTTTTTCAAAACATCGATACTTATGTTTTTCAAAAATAATGTTATTCTATATAAAAAAAAACATTTCTATCTATAATTTCAAAACCCATGGTATTTTTAAAACAAAGATATATTTCATATTAAAACAATGTTGTTTTTCTAAAAGAAAACAATGCTAATTCACATGAATTTACCCTGCGACTTCCTCCTTCTGAAATTCGTCCTATATCGCTGTTCCCAATTAGCTCCCCCTTTGCTTCTTCTTCATCATGTAGTACTCCTTGCATCGGCTATCAGGCGAACCCAACCTCGCCCCGAATTGTGTTGCTGCCGACTACCATAGGGGTTCGGACTCCACCTCAATCCCTCCACACGAAGTGCACCGGCCCCCCACCACATTTGACTGCGACAGCGTCGGCCTTGGGTGTCTCCCGTCGGTTTTGTGAGGGGAGAGAGGAAAGAGGGTCAGAGGAAGAAGAAGGAGAGGCGATCGTGACTGGGGAGAGGGGCACGACGGCGTTGGCTCGCCTCCGATGGCGGCGACGCAGCTTGGAAGGGCGACGGGAGGTTTTTTTCCAATTTGGGGGGTGCGGCTGATAATGGTTTGACCGAGATGATATGTTTGACTAGGGTTTGGAGAACATGGGGGTTATATAATAATTATTTTTCTATTTATTTTCTCTCTCTTAAGTTGACTTTTCATATGGACACGAAATCAAACCCTCCGACTGTCGCCCCTAGCTAATTACCCCCATTTCGAACACAATGGAATATGTATCGTCAGCTGATTCGGCTGTTACGATCAGTTTCCGTCAAATTTACATTTAAATCACTATATTGAATTTTAAACGTACATTTTAAATTACTGGGGTTACATACTAACTCTAAAAATTCTCGAAAAATATTTTCTAGCTTCGTATTGACGATACGGTCTTAACAAAACTAGTTTCGTCGAATTCTGAGACCGTTGGGAAAATGGCCATTTTCCAGTCGATTAAAATCAACTGAAACTGGTCAAACGCGTTTTCCTTTGCCACGCTCACATATTGATTTGAAAAATTATGAAATTTGGAATCTAGCAATAATTTGACATCACGGACCCAACAAAACTGGTTTCGTCGAAATCCGAGGTCATTTACAAAATGTCCATTTTTAAGGGCCTGAATTCCATAGCGACTATTCAGAATTTTCAACTGGACATATCTTTTGATTCCCGTTATGAAATCTCGATTTTTCGGATTCGCTGGAAAGATATTATCAATTAGGTCCTAATGTTTTTGGTTTCACTAAAATCCGGATTGTTTTGCACCCGGTATGTTCAATTGAAGTTTGAAATCGAATTATCGAACTACCGCGCCATTTTCAATTCTATTTATAATTATATATAATTATTTATATTCTAACGACGACGTATATAATATATACGTTATAATTATATTCAAAATAAATTTTCTCGTCGATATTATTTAAAATAATCTAATTTAAATATTCAATATTCGCTAAAATCGCCAAAATAAAAATTTTAAACTGGCTCAGAATTTCCGGGTTATTACACGCTGCCCATCACTCCCTGAGTAAACCAAGATATCATCCAATGAAAAATCACAACAACTATTTATCTCTCGCACAAACCATCCTAGTCGAACTAGACATTCCCCAAGCACAAGCCCAAAAGGCCTAAACCAATATCAGACAAGCACTCAAGGAACGTCTCCTCCGAATTCAGACAATCTGCGTGAGATGATACTAGCAAAGCAACTAAGTAATCACAAGCAGACATACATCCATGACTCAATAAGACCACATTACAACAAATCTTGTAAATGTTAGTCGAACCACCTATTTGGTTCGTCATAACTAAAGGTCTATCGACTATCTCAGGTTCCAATCCCAACTTATCTATCAGGTCACTAGATATGAAGGAATGGGATGCCTCGCTATCAACAAAACTAGAACATGAACATCATAAATAGAAAGCATACCTCGAGTAACGGCGCCCTTTCCCTTTTCCGTCGCAGTTGGGGCATTCGACGAAGAAGGAACTGCGTTGATAGCATATGCTTTCACAATCTGCTTCTCTTTAGGAGGTTGCGGACATTTATCCTCATGACGTCCCACTTGGCCCCAATTGAAGAACTTCCTTTCCCCAGGCTTTTCCTGACAATTTCTAGCATAGTGGCCCTACGTGCCACAACTAAAGCACTCTTTATCTTTCTTGTTCTTCTTTTTCTGACCACCCTTGGTCTGATCCTGTTTTCTCTTATTCTAAGACTCTTTCTTATCTCCACTGCTTGCTTGCGGCTTTGGTTCCTCTACAGATGCAATAGCAACATTTGACTTAGGTAAAGACTCTCCAATCTCAATGCTTTGCCCACTATTGACTCGAACGTCTCGTCGATGTGGTTTATCAGCCTTTCCCCTAAGTACTCATCTAAGCCGGTTATGAACTTCTCGTTCTTCTTCTCGGCAGTGTCGATAAGAGATAATCCACACTTCGATAAAGTATCGAACTCAGCAATACATTCCGAGACTGTCCTACCATTCTGGTTAAGCTCCAAAAATTTCCTAAACAATTCAGATTTGTGAGCAGTTGGAATGGACTTTTCGCTGAAACGAGTCATAAACTGATTCCAAGTAACTTGATCTTCAGGAGTAACTGTTTTAATAGCATTCCACCAATTCATAGCTCATCCTTGAAGCTGACGCGATGCTAACTTTCTCTTCATGGCATCATCGATTCCCAAGTCCTCGAAGATGCGCTCACAACTATCCAACCAATCTTGAACATCCGTAGCCGACTCCGTTCCATGAAACAGCTTCCCGCCAAGACTAGTATAATCCTTGTTAAGCTTAGTGAAATCGGCCTTAGGCGCCTGCACTACTGCACCACCACCATTAGCAGCATTAGGAACATATCCCCGAGCATCCCTAAGCATCTCTCGCATGAAGGTAGTAAACATCGTCATCATATCAGGAACATCCCTATTGTTTGCTCCTGAACCTGTACTCCTCGTATACCGGCTCATTGTTCAGTCTTTAAAGAAAAACCGATTAACCGTCTCCATACTGGTGTCAGTGCAGTGCGACTTCATCTTAGATATACTAATAGTACATATATATATCTTTTGAAAACCAAAATATCACAAATACGCTCTCTCATATATGTATACTATCTCCCCGTAGGTTAACTACACAACCTAGAGCTCTGATACCAAATGTGACGGCCCGCCCCGCACCAGCCGACATTTCCCTGAAATGCGTTGTGCTAATTCCCGACTAGCACGGGACGGTCGCCAAAGAAAAAGGGTTTGAAGCTAAACTACCAAAGGAACCTGTAGAATGTCTCACAACGCATGGAATAAAATATAATAATAACATACTTGACATAAAACAGGCGAGACAGTGCATAAGCTGAAAACTAAACCATAATCATCATAGCAACGGAAATTCAAAATGCAGCTTATGATCCACATCATTATTACAACTTCAAAATACTGTCTCTAAGGCAAAATAGAAAGGTGCACTACTAATGCCCAAAGCAGTGACCAACAACAACACAGGGAGATATATGTATATATCATACATGGAAGCCTCCTACTTATCTCCAGTACAGCAACTCGTGCATAATCACCTGACCTGTCTCTAGTCTGCCCGTTTAAGAGCACCCAAAGTAATAAAAAGAGACATAAAACTCGGGGTCAGACAAAAGTCTAGTATGAGCGATAAGCAACAAAACAAACAATAACAGGTATAATCCAATCATACCTGAACCTGTTCCTGTAACCAAAGATTAGCACAACAAGATGTATAGTACTCTAAGGTAATACTATCATAAAGTGTAAATGGGGGTGTGGGTCATGGTGATTGCAAACTTCAAACATAACAATCATCCTTACATCTCTCACTCAGTGCGTAAAGCATACGATATCCACCAACCGATCGCCCAATCCTTCGCTACGATCACTTTGCTCCATAGAGTCACTATGACCCCATTGCACTGATCCATAGCCACTAATCCATCTCTAAGTGGTGAGCTAAAGTTATGGATATCGATAACCCCTTTGCACTCGTCCCGCAGCAAAGTCCCATCGTGAAGTTAACTCGTTGGTTCTCATCTGGATCCCGATTTCTAACTTCTCATTTGAACTACCTTTGCATCTCAGGTTTTGGTCTCTTCCCGTTCATGTTTCTTCGGTTCGTAGCTCCAAGCTTCCATTCATGTCCATGCTTCGATTCATGGTTCACCCCCCTGACATCGGCTCGTGACTCCTGCTAGTGGCCATCAATTCGTGATCCACCTTCGACTCGCGGCTCGTGACATCGTGACTCCAGGCTCCGGTTTGTGGCCTTCGTGATCGGTTTGTAGTCCTCACTCTAATTCGCTAGTTGCAGTAGCAGTTCATGGTGTCTAGGTCCACTCGTGGACCACAGTTCAGTTCGCGATGCTCCAGGTCGGCTCGTTGGTGTTGCACCAGCTCGTGGCACAGGCGGTTCATGAAGGGTGGTCCGATTCGTGATGGGGGTGTGCTCTACGATCGGGTCGGGTCATGGCATGTGCTTCATGAACGGGTCGGTTCAGGTAGGGGCGATCCGATCCGGTCTGGCTCCTGCATATTTTTCCTACAACTTCCAGCGACTGTTTTAACGCCACACGACGACATTTTCGACTATTCTAACTGTTCTAAACTATTAAGAAAACATTCCAAACAGTCATAGCAACATGTATAATCATCCATAAACACCAAAACAATAAACAATCATGATAATATAGATCAAACAAAACCAAGAACCCATGTTTTCCATTATCATGTTTAAGCATAACTAAAGATAGGGTTAGCAAAACTTAACCAAACTAACCCAAATTTCTAACAGAGACCTAAAATAATATTTTTGAATTTTACAAATTTTTCCAGATTTTTCAAAGCCATAATTTGGCTAATTATCACTAATCATCGCTAATTTGCTGTAATTTGGGAAAAACAATGCAAATCACTCACCTTTGCCACAAATAAATTATAGATCTAAACTTTGCTACTGTTTTGGATCGAATTCTAATGCAATACAACAGCTCCAACTCTGATTTGGTGTTATTTCCCCTTGATTTGACGTAGCTTGGCTTAATCTTCAATTAGAAAGCGATTAGGAGCGATTTGGGATGAAATTAGAAGGTGGAGACCATGGCTAGGGTTAGAGGAATGTTTTAGGCGGCTGAAAAATGAAATAAAATTCATTTCCTAACTATTCTCAGCCTCCCCATAACCCTAATCCTGAAATGGGTTATGGGCCCTCTTGGTAATCACCCTAATTAGGCCCGGTTAAGATGTTTTTCACCTTCTAAACCTTTTTTCATCCATATCTCGCAATCGGTTAGTCCGTTTGGGTAATGTGACCACTCTGCGGAAAGGTAAACCATCAACCGGATCTAATAGAAGTTGATTCAGGTCAAAATTCCTTACCAATCAAAAGTTATGGCCGAAACAAGATCAGCTAGGTGCAAAACGGTCATATAAAAATCAGCAAAAATCATGAACATGGGAAATGACCCCAGTAGTCATCTCCCAAAGTTACATGACCATACGACTTCATATGTGAAAGAAATAAATATTCTTCGATCCTTCGATGTGTAGAATGCAGGTTGTTACAAGTTGGGTGCTTCGGGAGTTTCTAAATAAGTTCGTTGTGGTCTTCGTTGATGATACCTTGATTTTCTCGAAGAGCGAGGAAGAGCATGCCTTACATTTAATGGAGGTTTTGAAAATTCCCCATGCGCATCAGCTTAAGGCAATGTTCTCCAAATGTCATTTTTGGAGAAAAGAAGTGAGATTTCTAGTGCAAGTGGTTTCTAAAGATAGGAGAACAATAGATCTCGCAAAGGTAGTTGCAGTTCAAGATTGGCAGATCCCAAAGAATGAAATGGCGGTGATAAGTTATCTAGGGATAGCAGTCTATTATATGAAGTTCATTAAGGACTTCGCAAAGATATCAGCCCCACTCACCAGGCTGACAAAGAAGAATCTAAAATTTTCTTGGGATGCCGATTGTGACTATGCTTTCCATCTATTGAAAAGGGCTATGACAATAGCCCTAGTCTTGACCTTGCCCAATGGGAACAAAGTGTTCACATTATACACTGATGCATGTGGTACAGGGGTTGGTGCGGTCCTGATGCAAGAGGGAAGGAAAGTGTGTTATAGAGGTTGACGGCTAAGAGTTCATGAGAAGAACTTCCCTACCCATGACTTAGAACTAGCTGCCATGGTATTCGTGCTTAAGACGTGGCGCCATTATCTACTTGGAGAGAAGTTCGAATTGTACACCGATCATAAATCTGTCAAGTACTTGTTCTAGCAAAAGGATCTTAATTTAAGGCAACAGAGGTGGATGGAGTTCCTAGCATCCTATGACTTTGAGATTACTTATACCCTTGGCAAGGGTAATGTGGTGGCAGACTCATTGAGTAGGCAGAGGATGGCCTTAAGTCCTCTGTTTATGGGCAGGAAAAGCTTGGAGTTTTTATCGACTTTTGATTTTAGACCCTCCACTGAGTTTATACCTGGTTTATTGGCATCACTAGAGGTGGGACCTACTCTTATGGATCAGATAGGAGCTTTGCAGCGAGAGGATCCACAAATTTCAGACATCTTGGATAGGCTCAGTAGAGGTGAGGCTTCTAGTCACTTCACTAGATATTCCATAGACGATAGAGGGTGGTTACGACGAAATGGAAGGCTTTTTGTTCCCCGAATTGGGAGTTTGTTGAAGATAGTCCTTGAGGAAGCTCATCATTTTAAGATGACTATTCATTTAGGCGGTGATAAGATGTATAGAGATATGAAGAGGGTTTTCTTTTGGGCTGAGATGAAGAAATATGTGGTGGAGTTTCTTTCTCAAGGTTTAATTTGCCAGCAAGTCAAGACTGAGCAAAAGAAGCCCGGTGGTTTACTTCATCCTTTGGAGCTTCCAAAGTGGAATTAGGAGAGTGTATCGATGGATTTCATTGACGGTTTGACTAGATCTAGGAAAGGAAACACCAATATTTGGGTTATAGTAGACAGACTTACTAAGAGCACTAATTTCATTCTGGTTAAGAGTAAGAGGACGACATTATGGTTGGTAGCACTTTACGTGCATGAGATAGTCTGTCTTCATGGAGTACCTTCCAGTATCGTGAGTGATCGTAACCCAATTTTCACCAATGAGTTTTGGAGGAGCTTGCAAGAAGAATTAGATTCACAGCTATGTTTGAGCACCGCTTATCACCCTTAGACTGATGGGCAGACGGAGAGAGTGAATAGGGTTCTTGAGGATCTTTTGAGGCTGTGTGTCCTAGACTTCGGAGGGACTTGGGAAGAGCATATTCCGTTAGTCGATTTTACATATAACTACTATTATCAAGCTAGTATTAGCATGGCACCCTTCGAAGCATTGTATGGACGACCCTGTAGATCACCGACTTATTGGTGGGAATCTACAGAAAAACTTCTACTTGGACCGGATATGGTTAGAGAAACTTCTGAAAAGATTGATCTTATTAGATGGCAAATGAAGACAGCTCAGGATAGGCAGAAGTCCTACTCAGATAAGAGAAAGTCTGACAATGAGTTTGAGGTGGGAGACATGGTTTTCATTAAGGTATCACCATTAAAGAATGTGGTTCGCTTTGGATCTGTAGGGAAATTGGCGCCAAGATTTGTAGGGCCATTTCCCATAACAGAAAGGATTGGTCAAATGGCCTATAGATTAAAGCTACCAGGTAGATTATTTGGCATTCATGATGTTTTTCACGTTTCCCATTTATGGAAGTGCTTGCATGATATTGCAGAGGTAGTTGAGCCTAGTATGCTTGAGGAAGTAGAGGTAGAACGGGAGGCGACAGTTAGACAAGTTCTTACCCATATTCTTGGATCAGATGTTAAGAAGCTATGCAACATAGAAGTCAAGTAAAGTTCGGTGGGGAGATAACCAAGAGGATGCAACTTGGGAGACTAAAGACAAGATTCGCGCTACGTACCCTTTTCTTTTCAAGGGTATGTTCTTAACTTCATTTCCAAAGCTTTTATGCATGCTTGTTTCTATCATTTAAGTATATCCTATCAATCGAATCTTCGACCCTTATGTAGGACCCATGAATGTAAACTTGCGTTTGAGACATGTTAGGGTTGATGGATGCAAGTCTTTGCTTGTAGTTGCTCGTGGATGAATATAGACATATATTAGGCACTGGATCGGCTCAATCACTCTAATACTACATATGGATATGTGTGTGCATTTTTCTTCGTTTAATGGATGAAAGTGGGTGTATCTTCAAATGGATATCGCATTTGTATTAATGACTACGCATGCATATAGAATTTACATGTTGTAATAGGATTATTTGCATACGTGTTGGATTCATGGTACTAACATACATTGCATTAAAGAGGTTGACTGAATCAGTAGACCGTCTGATCTTTCACATTAGTGAAAGGATATATACACACACACCTTTGCATATATTCGTATAAGCATTAGTAATCTTTTAAAGACAATGGATTCCTGTTATTGGTGGATAAGTAGATGGATGATGAACGTTAGGATATACATTCTTCTTAACTTGGAGACTTCGGGTATGAATCCTTTAATTAGGGGAGAATGTAACACCTCGTAATTTTATAACACTAAAGATGACAAACTAAAGAATACTTAATTAAATATTTATAATTAAGTGAAATGGACAACGCCATTGCGTTTGTCTCTGAATTCTGCTTAAGATAGACTCCGAGTTTGCAAAAAACAGATGTCGTATGAAGAAGATATTAAGGTTTGAAGTTTACACTTATATATGCTAATTATATATACAAACCTTCCCAGAAATTCAAAATATTTCAAAATCAAACATCAAAAGGGGAGCAGCAAAATTCCCGCCCATGGGTGTCGACCCATGGGTCGACCCCATCAAGGGGGTGTTGACCCCTGGGTCGACACACCAAGGGGGGTTGACCCCATACAGATCTGGGCAGATCCCTGCTTCCGAACGTGGACTGATTTATGTGCAAGGTTCGTTGGCTGATGGCTATAAATAAGACCCAATACCCATTGTTTTATTCATATAAATCAATAGCGACAGTGAGATTCTACTCCAATTATATTAAATTATCCTTTTCTTCACCAACGGAATTCATACGTATTCAAAGTTGATTCAACATCTACAGGCTGTCGTTAGTTTTCTTAGATCCATTCTCTGTGAGTCTACATTATTTTTAGATATGAATACTTAAAAGTTAATTTTGACATGACTATGAATTTGATCTAAGCCTGCGACTAATTGAATCATATCAGATCTACCATAACCTGAGTATCTAAGTTATTTTGACATGACTATGAATTGGATCTAAGCCTATGCCTATCTATCATGTCAGATCTGCCATTGTTTGTATATCTAATTCACTGATTAGATCTCATTACGCCTGTTTATGATCATGACACTATGCTTAATCCGTTCTATTATCACATGTTCATCAGATATGTTCTTATATGCCTATCTTGTCATTATGCCCGATTTTTTTACTATATGTTTATTAGTTGGTATTACTATTCCTGCCATCATATGTCAATCTTGTTATTATGCTTATTTATGTTCTTTTCCCTCCTTTTACCTTTTTATTTTATAGCCAAGCTACCTTCGAGCCTAGGCATACCGCTGAAATATGTGAAGACATGAAATTGGGAACGAGGAGAAAACATTAAAATTAGGGCATAACTTGTATTAGGAGATTTGGCATAACTTGAATTACATACATGAATATGGATTTGGGGCATAAACCAAATTGTGACTTAGATCTATATTTGGGGCATATGGTACATGATGAATATGACTTGGAAAAGGGGAAAGAAAACCTATGACGAAATAGGAATAATTAGTTAATAGTGAAGATGCCTAGAATTGTAGTAATTAGAAACCGTAACCGTGCTTAAACACGAGGTTAGATTACACTTGGAGTAGAAGTCTGCCCGGACCCGCCCGGCATATCCAGCGACCACAAATGGTGAATCTAATGTGAGAGATCAAAGTGCACGAGCATGTAATGTGCTAAGACAAGAGGTTAAGTTCGACTTGTAGAAGAAGTCTGCCCAGACCCACACGGCATATCCAACATCCACAAGTTATAGGCTTAATTTGGGAGGTCTAGCGCATTATAACCATAAAAGAATGAATGGTAATAAATTTGAATACTTAACCTGATTGAATCCCTAGGGATTACATGAACATGTTAACTTGAGTAGGGGCTAAACAAAACTTGCTTGTAACATTGGGAGGGTTAAGTATGAGACACCCCACCTCTGTTAAGGTCACTCACAAAGGAAATGCCTTAACTTTGGTGGAGCATTATAGGTAAAAGATACAGATAATTTACAAGACATATATGTATATAAGCAGCAGAAAAACA
Organism: Allium sativum; assembly: GCA_030737875.1. Classification (NCBI taxonomy): domain Eukaryota; kingdom Viridiplantae; phylum Streptophyta; class Magnoliopsida; order Asparagales; family Amaryllidaceae; genus Allium; species Allium sativum. Next base: position 968,622,682 of record CM060915.1, on the reverse strand, counting down.
AACATTATTTCAATGTGGTTTATAACAAAACATTACAGCAAACTGTTTCAAACCAAATTCCAAATCACTACATCAAAATCTCTGCCTTGATTATTACATAAAGAAGCATAAAACATAATAAAACTGCATAAATCCCCAAGTACTAGTGTGTTCAAAGCCATAGCCAAAGATAAGACGTTCCAAGTTATACATCACAGAGTCTTCGAGCTTGGAAAGATGAACGGTCCAAATTAGGCTGAGCTATTCTCTCCCTGGGTACCTTGGGGGGGGGAACAGAAGAAAAGAGAGCGATAGAAAATGGGTCAGACATAAGTCTGGTAAGTCCAGTGATTATTCAGCATGTAAACTGATAAGAGAACCATGACTTGAATAAGTTTAACAGAGGACAATAATAAGGAAATAAGGTAACATAGGATAAGGTAAGCTAAACAGGGTAAGATAAATAAGGCAAGATAAACCAATCATACCATCGCACTCATGTCTATATTCTCTGTACCTACTAGATATTTTAACCATTATCGTGAGTTCAAAACCCAGTGATCCCTTTTTCATTGATCGGCTCCTGCTCGCACGCACTTGCATCATACGGCCCCGCTCGATTGTAGATACCTGTGCTGGTCCCACCATGGGGTGTATCAAATCCTATGGGGGCAACCCGACATGATTCAAGATGCACAGTGTATAACTACAGATGCTCAGTGCCTGCTTTTTCCACTCCAGAGTACGTGCACGCCCGTACTCCGTCGGAACCTACAGTTGAAAATGCGAGTGTGCGTATTGTCAAGTATAATACACTCACAAGGATCGTTTAATATGGCAAACAATATTCGAATACGAAGTAATAGATAATCACAAAAATGTATAATAGTAAATGCAGTAAAAAAGGAAAAATCACACCAGGGATTTTTATACTGGTTCGGAGCACAGTCCTACATCTAGTCCCAGACCTCTCTCTGGATTTTCACTAATCAACCACCTCACTTCACCCGGAGAAACAGGTTCACAATTCACCACTTGATTTCACGGGCTACAAGCTTACCCACTTAATTTCACAGGCCACAAGCTTACCCACCTGATTTGAATGGCTACAGGCTTACCGGAATTTCAATACAAAGTAGTTGATGATTGACTATATATTGTGTCTTCAATACACGGGCTAGTCACTTGTAGTACACCCTTCCTATAATCTTATCCTCGAGTATATACTTTGAATGCATAGATTTAAGGAAGTATATTACTTATTGAATCAAGAGATGTGAAATAATTTCAATGATTCAATAAGCAATTGAAATATTTGAGAGCTTTTAGAATGCAAGAATATTTAGAAAGTAAGATCAGAATTTAGAGCAAGAATCGGTGATTTGAAAGTATGATTTCAAGTCTATTTATAGTGTAGAATAGTTGCATTCCATCATGAAGAGTTTTTACAAAAGATTGCATCCGTTTCCATTGAAAATTGAAGAGAAAACTCTTGATGAATGGAAGCAACCCTTCAAGAAAAAGCTTGCTATTTCGGAAACGGTCGACAGGTCAAAAATCACCGGTCGACTGGTTGAATTGATAATTCCAGAAAAATAGCCGTTATGTGCAAAAACACATAAACCGGTCGACTGGTCCTTTTTGGGCGGTCGACCGTTTTAGTTTCTGTTTCAAAAAACACAGCAGAACCGGTCGACTGGTCTTTTTTGGGCGGTCGACCGTTTTATGGCTATGGACCAGAGGGCCTCGGTCCACAGTCTATATCACTCTGTACTCTTTCCCGGTCGGAGCCTGGACCGTTTGGGCTTTTTCTGTGACTTTTCAATTCCTCACATATACAGATTTCAGCAATGAAGATATGATATTGTTTTGTGCATTCGTGTTATAATTTGAGGATAGATTTTAACATATTTCTAACACGACTCAAAGTAAAAAACTTTATCTCTATGAAATGATCTTCATTGCACCTTTATATGTTGGCATCGATCAAAATCTTGTCTCAACATTCTCCCCCTTTTTGATTGATGACAACACCTTGGATTTTCTCCCTCTAAATATAAAGTTCCCCCTGAATTTCTGCAACATTTGTCAGTTCATAATATAAATAATCTTACCTTTTGATTCCTGCATTAACAAATGTTAGCATACATATACTATTATCATGTTAAGCACATAATTTTAAATGATAGTATATGTAATATGAATAATATGTATCATCATAAGAGAAAATATTTCTCCCCCTTTGTCATTGATTAAAAAGAATAAATACCATAATAAACACAGAAATCGAGAGTAGTAGAGAATACAAATAATTATAGCACGTTTAGGAGATATTGAATCATGTGATTTTTTTTTTGATAAGATGAGTTTTCAACGATATTTGGAGATGTCGAATAACCTTCTCTTTATTGTGGTGTACCTGCAAAAAATATAAGATATATAGTTTTGGTACCCACTTGCTTTGTTTGGGTCCATGAGCTAGATGGAAGGTAACCATACCCAAGAGGGTTTAATGGAACCTTTAAAGATAAAATTTTCATTATTTACTACTGAATCAAAATAATCAACGATATATTTTTCTCTGTTTTTCCAACTTACAAGAACCCAAATACTTAAGTAATCTCTAGTGATATTCCTATTCGTACCTCTATATTTATTACAAATACCGCTAGTTATAGAAGTATTCGAATTTCTGTAATAATTGGGTTTTGGATATGCATTAGTACTAGCCGTGATATTCTTATTGTACATAAAAGCATATCTAGTACTATTTCTATGATTATTATATCCTATACCACTTTTGTCATGTAAAGGTCGAGATCTAGATAAAATCATGTTTAAATCATTTTGACCTTTATTAAATTTCGCGAATTTATTTGTACATTTGATTCCACAGTCGCGATTGATATTTTCAAAAGAAACTTTGCTAATAATACCCTTATTTAATTCAGAATTGTTCCTTTTTAAAGTTCTATTCTCATTTTCAAGACAAATAATTTGAGATTCTGAATTATATAAAGATGATTGTAATTTTTCAACATTTTTTTTGATTCAGATATTGCTTTTTGCAAAATATTATTATTAACTTTTAAAGTCTCACATTCTTTAGATAATTCCAAATTCTTTTCAGTTAGAGCTCCATTCTCTTTTTCAAGAGACGAAATTAAAAACTAGAATTATTTAAAGAATCTTCTAATGATTTATTTCTATTTTGCAAAAGATCGATTTCCTTTAAAAGAACATTGTTTTTATCTTCTAGTCGCTCATTTTCTTTTTGAAGGGAATCTTTTTGAGAAACAAGCTTCTCTAAGGTATTTTCAAAACATTTCTCTTGTTTTACCAAAAAATTGTTTTCTTCTTTTAATTTGGAATTTTCTTGCTCACAATTTTTAGCCTTGGCTACAATGATTACATTATGTTTACTCAAACTTTTAAAATCTTTCAACAATTTTTCATGGTTTAACAAATGATCTAAATATAAAGAATCTGTACATACTGATTGTGATCTAACTTTAGCCATGAGACATTTGTTTCCTTGCTCTCCTGATCCTGCTTTGTTGCCCTTCCATTTTCTCATTTCCTGCCTAGATTTCTTTATTGCCATTTGTTCTAGGATGTTGTTACGATCTCTAGAACGCCAGGCTCTGATACCAATTGAAAATGCGAGTGTGTGTACTTGTCAAGTATAATACACTCACAAGCATCGTGTAATATGGCAAACAATATTCGAGTATGAAGTAATAGATAATCACAGAACTATATAATAGTAAATGCAGTAAAAAAGGAAATATCACACCAGGGATTTTTATACTGGTTCGGAGCACCGTCCTACGTCCAGTCCCAGACCTCTCTCTGGATTTTCACTAATCAACCACCTCGCTTCACCCGGAGGAACAGGTTCACAATACACCACTTGATTTCACGGGCTACAAGCTTACCCACTTGATTTCACGGTCCACAAGCTTACCCACCTGATTTGAACGGCTACAGGCTTACCGGAATTTCAATACAAACTAGTTGATGATTGACTATATATTGTGTCTTCAATACACAGACTAGTCACTTGTAGTACACCCTTCCTATAATCTTATCCTCGAGTATATACTTTGAATGTGTAGATTTAAGGAAGTATATTACTTATTGAATCAAGAGATATGAAATAATTTCAATGATTCAATAAGCAATTGAAATATTTGAGAGCTTTTAGAATGCAAGAATATTTAGAAAGTAAGATCAGAATTTAGAGCAAGAATCGGTGATTTGAAAGTATGATTTCAAGTCTATTTATAGTGTAGAATAGTTGCACTCCTTCATGAAGAGTTTTTACAAAAGACTGCATCTGTTTCCATTGAAAATTGAAGAGAAAACTCTTGATGAATGGAAGCAACCCTTCAGGAAAAAGCTTGCTGTTTCAGTAACGGTTGACAGGTCAAAAATCACCGGTCGACTGGTTGAATTGAAAATTCCAGAAAAATAGCCGTTATGTGCAGAAACACATAAACCGGTCGACTGGTCCTTTTTGGGCAGTCGACCGCTTTAGTTTCTGTTTCAAAAAACACAGCAGAACCGATCAACTGGTCCTTTTTAGGTGGTCCACCGTTTTATGGATGTGGACCGGAGGATCTCGGTCCAGGACCGGAGGATCTCGGTCCACAGTCTATATCACTCTGCACTCTTTTCCGGTCGGAGCCTGGACCGTTTGGGATTTTTCTGTGACTTTTCAATTCCTCAAATATACAGATTTCAGCAACGAAGATATGATATAGTTTTGTACATTCGTGTTATACTTTGAGGATAGATTTTAACATATTTCTAACACGACTCCAAGTAAAAACCATTATCTCTATGAAATGATCTTCATTGCACCTTTATATGTTGGCATTGATCAAAATCTTGTCTCAACAACACTGACGCACCAACCGCCGCCGTTTTGACTGCTTATAATCAGCCCAGTAATCGTGCCCCACCCTGCCTAGTTCAGGGTACCATGATACATCTATGTGGGTTACTGCTAAAATGGGTCCCCGTTATTAGGGTTTCCTAGTGAACATGTTAAATTGGTTAAGTGTCCAAGTTAACCTAACCCTACCCATCAGCTTAGTTAACATGTTGCATTGGTTAAGTGTTTCCTTAATTAACTTAACCTTACCATTCCTGACTTAGCTTTAATTCATTTATTAAAGCACCAACCACTTACATTAGATAGGTATTGTTGCGGTTACTGGATGTGCCGGTCGGGTCCGGGCAGTTTTACACCGCAACTCAGTCTAACCTCGGGTTCCTTTAGGCTTGATTCACTAATCTCCCATATTAGATATACATTGTTACGGTTGCTGGATGTGCTGGGCGGTTCCAGGCAGTCTTACACCGTAACTCAATCTAACCTGGGGTTAGGCATATTCGTCTTTTCTAAATTTACATATTTACTTCTTTATATTTATATGTAAATTATTGTCATTCAAGTCAAGCCACACTTTCCTTTTTAAATAAAGTTCATAATTTTTAGGTATAAAAATTTATACCACTTTATGCCATAAAACATTTTCATGTTCATGAGCCAAATATGCCAACTATATATAATTTCATATTTTTCCCCCAACGTTACCCCCGTTAAACGTTCGCAGGAATCACATAAAATGTTAGGCTCGATACATAGCCTAACTTATACACAAAAAGGGGAAAAAGAGGAACATGTAATAATTCCAACATCATAAAAATATGGATCTAACTACACACGTATCATATGAACTTGGCATAGAACAATATACATTCAATTATGAACTTGCAAATTTAGATCTACTTAACATGGATCATGAAATAGGGGTTTTACATAGAATTACATAAACTTAACATTAGGCATGTAATTGTGAACCTCGCAAATTAGTTGGATCTAATCTAACATGAACCTAATCATATTAGCATGTTGTTTTGGTCATATATGTGAACATGTTTGAAATTACATAACCATAACAAAATTACCAAATTGTCATATAACATATAGGTGTTATTATCAAATCATGTGACTTGAAATGTCATTGCCAAAATTTACACAATGTGATATCCATCGCCAAATTATACAATGTGGTTTGTCATTGCCAAACTACACAATATGCTATGCCATCGCCAAATTATAATATGTCATCGCCAATTTATGTCATCACCAAGTACACAACATAATATGTCATCTCCAATTTATTCAACGTGATATGTAATTGCCAATGTATAATATGTCATCGCTAAACTACACAACATATATGTCATTGGAAAATTATACAACACATGGGTCCAAAGAATTTAACTTTGATCATCAAATTACATAAAACAAGATTCACAACTTAGCATAGAAAGAATCATAGTCTCAATCAATTCAGTTTTAACAAAAAGGATAGGCATAGATTTACATTAGGCGATGTTCTATATCCAGTTATTTAGTCACAATTATAACATCGTTTAGGTCTAAATGATAACTGGACTTACAAAAAGGAGGCTAGTCTTGAGTTCTGGGATCTGTATTCTGAATTTGAATAGCTCTCCTTTGTTGTAGACGTTGAATTCTCTTAGTTGAATTAGATTAGGTTTGCAATTCCTACTTGCTTTCTAGTTGAATGAGAATGGCGACTACTCTAGGTTGAGTGATGACAGCATGACGGTCTTAGGAATATTTTTGTGTGGCTTTAGGGTTTAGATTTAGGTAGCTTATATAGAAGTTTGATTTAATAGGAGCCGTTAGATTAACCTAGAGCAAATCAAAGCCATTCAAACCTAAGAGAACCAACCAGAACGTGCCACGCAAGCCCTAATGACATAAAAATTCGTCACAGGAGAAAACACGTTGGATTTTAGATCTGACCCGAGGGTGAGGTCGACCCCCAGGTCGACCTGTATGGGGGGAGGTCGACCCCTTGGTCGATCTCCTGATCGACCTGGCCTTGGGCGGGAGATCTCCTGATCGACCTGGCCTTGGGCGGGAAGATTCCCGCCCAGCCTGCTTCTACTTTAGATTTTGAATTTTGAATTTTGAATTTCTGAACTATATTCTGAACTATTTATTTTAAATTTTGAATCTTCTGAAGGTCATAACTCCTTCATACGGAATCCGATTTACGCAAACTCAGACTCTATCTCAAGTAGAATTCCGAGACGAACGCAATGGCGTAATCCGTTTCCCTTACTTCTTACATTTGAAATTAATTATTCTTTAATTCGTAACTTTAATGTTTACCAAAAATACGGGGTGTTACATTCTCCCCTCCTTAAAGGATTTCGTCCCTGAAACTTCAAGTCAAGAAGAACGTATATCCTACCATTCAATCGTCCACCTACTCAACCATCAAACGCAAGCGTCCATTGTCCTTAAAAGACTTCTAATGCTTCATGATCATATGCATAGTGTGTGTACATGTCCTTATCTAATGCAAAATCAGGTGGTCCACTGATTCAGTTGACCTCCTTAATGCAAGTCATGTCGGTGTCATGCGTCCATAATGTATGCAATCTTCCCTAATCATACGTTCTACATGAGTGCACAATCATTCATACAAATGCAATATCCACATGATAACACATCAAGCTTCAATCATATACAAATACATATATGCATATGCAATATGAAAGTGACTGAGCTGATCTAATACCTAATGTGTGTGTATATGCATCCACGAGCAACCACTATCAATCACTTGCAACCATCAACCATAATATGTTTCAAATACATGTTTACATCCATTGGTTTCTACCTAAGGATTGAGAAAACACTAAGGAAAAATACTAAAAAGATAGATACGAGCATGAACAAATTTAAGGAAAAAGATATAAAAGATGTACCCTCAAAAAGAAAAGGGTAAGCTGCGCATATCTTCGCCTCAGTCTCTTCAGGCGCGTCTTCCTCAACGTCACTCCATTGAACTTTTACAAGTTTGACTTCGCGGTTGCATATATTTTTGACTTCTATACCCAAGATGCGAGTTGGAACTCTTCTCACAGTCACCTCTCGTTCCACTTCTACATCCTCTAATATGCTTGGTTCCACCACTTCCGCAGACTCATGTAGGCACTTTCATAAGTGAGAAACGTGAAAGACATTATCATCTCCAGCCAATCTTTTGGGCAACTCTACTCTGTAAGCCATCTTCCCAATCCTTTCAATGATAGGAAACGACCCTAAAATCTTGGTGCCAACTTTACTTCGGATCCGAAGCGAACGACGTTCCTCAAAGGAGATACTTAAAGGAAAACCCTGTCCCCAACTTCAAACTTAAGGACGGTCCTTCTCTTATCTGCGTAGGACTTCTGTCTATCTTGGGTAGTCTTCATTCTTTTTCGTATCAAGTCCAGTTTCTCTGAAGTTTATCTAATCACATCCGGTCCAAGTATGAGCTTATCTGTAGACTCCCACCAACAAGTTGGTGATCGGCATGGTCTTCCATATAAAGCTTCAAAGGGTGCCATGCCTATGGTGGCTTGGTAGCTATTGTTGTAAGCAAACTCCACCAAAGGAAGATGATCCTCCCATCATCCTCCGAAGTCAAGAATGCATAATCTCAAGAGGTTTTCTAATACTCTGTTCACCCTTTCCGTCTGACCATCGGTTTGGTGGTGATAGGTCGTGCTTAAGCATAGCTGTGTGCCTACAACTTCATGCAAGCTCTTCCAAAACTCGCTCGTTAAGATAGGATCTTGGTCGCTAACAATGCTGGAGGGCATCCCCTGGAGTCGAACTATCTCTTTAAGGTAAATGGATGCTAAAGATGAGGCAGTCCTCCTACTTTTAACGGTATTAAGTGAGCGCTTTTTGTGAGCCTGTCCACTATTACCCAAATACTGGTATTTCCCCTTCTTGATCTAGGCAGCCCATCAATAAAATCCATTAAAATGCTATCCCATTTCCACTGTGGGACCTCTAGAGGATGAAGCAAACCACCAGGCTTCTTTTGCTCTGCCTTGACTTGCTGGCATACTAAGCACTTCGAGACGAATTCAGCTACATCCCTCTTCATGCCATCCCAAAAGAAAACCCTTTTTACGTCTCTATACATCTTTTCTCCACCGGGGTGTATGGTCAACTTGCAATGGTGCGCCTCTTCGAGAACCTCCTTCACCAAATCCCTTGCTTGTGGGACGCATAGCCTTCCATCCCGCCTCAACCATCCCTTATCATCGATGGAGTATCTATTGAGGTGACTAGAAGTCTCACCCCTAATTAGCTTGTCCATCACATCAACTAGCTGAGGGTCTTCACGTTGCGCGGTTCCTATTGAATCAAAAAGAGTAGGCCGCACCTCTAGCGATGCTAACAACCCAGTCACATGATCGTTGGAGGGTCTAATGCCAAAACTGGATATGTACACCAAACTCTGCCTTTCAACAAAGAGAGGGCTTAAGGTCAACTTCTTTTTACTCAAGGCGTCTGCTACTACATTGCCCTTGCCAGGGGTATAGGAAATCTCGAAATCGTAGGATGCCAAGAATTCCATCCACCTTTGTTGCCTCAAGTTAAGATCTTTCTACGAGAAAAGGTACTTCAACGATTTATGGTCAGTATACAATTCAAATTTCTCACCTTGGAGATGATGGCGCCAAGACTTAAGCGCAAAGACGATGGCAGCCAACTCAAGATCATGTGTTGGGTAGTTTTTCTCATGTACTTTCAACTGCCTGCCTCCATTAGCTACTACCTTCCCCTCTTGAATCAAGACAACACCTAGTCCAGTACCACATGCATGTGTGTATACGGTAAACATCTTGCTCCCATCTGACAAATGTCAGAACTGAGGCTGTTGTTATAGCTCTCTTTAATCGTTGGAAAGCAATATCGCAATCCAAGTCCCAATTGAAAGTTAGGTTCTTCTTCGTCAACTTTGTAAGCGGAGCTGAGAATTTTGGAATGTCTTTGATGAACTTTCGGTAAAAGCCCGCTAGCCCGAGGAAGCTCCGGACCTCGGTCGCATTCCGTGGAACCTTCCAATCTTGCGATGCAACTACTTTTGCGGGGTCCACGGCTAACCCTTCTTTGGATACCACATGTCCAAGAAATCTTACTTCCTCTCTCGAGAAGTGGCATTTGGAGAATTTGGCTTTCAACTGATGTGCTCGAAGAGTACCCATGACTTCTTTCAAATGCTGAATATGCTCTTCCTTACTCTTTGAGAAAATCAAAATGTCATCTACGAAGACTACCACAAATTTATTGAGGAACTCCCTGAACACCCTGCTCATCAAATCCACGAAGTAAGCGGGTGCGTTTGTCAGGCCAAACGGCATGACAAGCCACTCGAAGAAACCATCCGGAGTTCTGAACAAGGTTTTATCAATGTTGTCTTCAGCCACTCTCAGCTGATGAAACCCGGTAGCTAAATCTAGTTGGGAGAAAATCGATGCACTTACAGGCTGATCGAACAAGTCATCTATTCTTGGAAGTGGGTGCCTATTCTTCTTGGTCAGCTTGTTTAGATCCCTATAATCAATGCATAGTCGTAGCGAACCATCCGCTTTAGTTGCGAATACGACTGGAAAACCCCATTCAGAAATACTCCGCCTTATAAACCCCTTCTCAAGCAACTCTTTAACATGCTTGCTGAGTTCTTTCCTCTCCCTTGGAGCCATGTATCTAATGGGTAAAGTGACGAGTTTTGTATTATCGACGAGGTATATGCAGAAGTCTATCTCCCGCTTCGGAGGTAACCCTTTAACCTCTTCAAACAAATCCGAGTATTCACGGACTACTCTAATAGACTGCAAATCCTCAATAGACGCATCAAGAGATTCTAGATAGCTAAGCATAACAGAGTTCATGGGATTACAAGAAATTTTGAGAGTGTTACCGAGGCGAGTCATGAGTCTAACCACTCTCCTTTCACAATCTAGGATGGCACCATTACTAGATAGCCAATCCATGCCTAGAATCAACACATAGCCCGTGAAGCTCAAAACATAGGCATTGCATCTAAACCCTACACTTAGTATAGAAATTTCAAATCCAAACAAATCATTGACAAATAAGTTGAGCCCCCAATTGGATTTGAAACAACCAAGGGATCCTCTACTTAACTGGTGTTTAGGTGTAGAGATTCAACTAAAGCAGTAGATATAAAAGAGTGCGATGCGCCAGAATCAAAGAGTGTACGAATAGGATGATCAAGAAGATAAACTAAACTCTCAACAGAAACATTTCTACCTCGTTCTTGTGGAGGTGACATGAGAGCGTAAACCTGCCCTCACGAAGTAGATCCAACTCTCTGCCCTTTCCCTTGCTTTCTTGGGCAGTCCCTAGCCATGTTTCTTGCCTCGCCGCAATGGAAACAACCACCTGTCTTCCTTTTCTTCTTCCTGTAGTCCTTAACCAAATGTCCAGGAATGCCACAAAAATTACACTTCCTCTTGCCACGGGTTTTTTTGTTTTTCCCGCCCTTCTTGGAATCTATGTTCTTGCTCTGTGATCCTTTACCTTTCTTATCCTGAGATGCTTCCACCTTTGTCTCCTTCTTGCCAACCTTATCTTCTTCTTGTAACAGTGCCATGTCCACCAACCTCTCATAAGTCGCACCCATAGGTATATGGGATATAGCTACGCTGTGCAGTGGCTCATTCAACCCTTTAGCAAAGCGGAGAGCCTTCTTATGTGGAGTGTTCACTAACTCCAATCCAAACCTGGCCAGTTGATTGAATTGGTTAACGTATTCCTTGACCGACATACTTCCCTGTTTGAGAGCTAAGAACTTCTCCATCTGTAGGCTTCGTTCAGCTTGTGAGAGGAATTTCATTTCAAACCTCATCCTAAAATCCATCCAAGTTTCAATTGGTCTTTCAACGTTAGTGACTTACCACCAATAGGATGCTTCGTCTTTGAGCAACGATACCGCCAACTGTATCTTCTGCCTATCATCCACTTCAAAGATATCGAACAATTCCTCAGTTTTTTGAGCCAGTTTCTTGCTTCCACGAAGGATTCATTTCCGTTGAAGTTCTTTCCACCCATGGCTCGAAAGTCCCTACATATTTTTGAGAAAGCATTTGCACGAGGAGGAGGAGGAGGAACCGCAGTAGCTGGGGGAGGAGGAACGTCTGCTAGGACTGTGGCATTAGCCCTAGCCTGTAGGTACCTTTTCAATCAGCCGGGTACCCGCACGACCTCTGGAAGGTTAAGATCCCCAAACATGCTGAAACGAAAAAGGAGAGATTCAAAACAAGGAATAAAAAGATAGTGCATATGGCTTTGGGGGATTATGCCTTTTTAAAATAAAACATTTTTTTCTCGAAACTTGCTTCTTTAAACTTCTTTTTAAAAAATAGTTTTTTTTTTTTTAAAAAAAATTAGCTGATCTGGTAAGCCTTTGCTCTGACATAAAGTGAAACACCCCACCTCCGTTAAGGTTAATCACAAAGGGAATGCCTTTACTTTGGTGGAGCATTATAAGTACAAGATACAAATAATTTACAAGACAGATATGTATATAAGTAGCGGAAAAACAAACTTTATTTCAATGTGGTTCATAACAAAACATTACAGCAAACTGTTTCAAACCAGCTTCCAAATCACTACATCAAAATCTCTGCCTTGATTATTACATAAAGAAGCACAAAACACAATAAAACTGCATACATCCCCAAGTAGTAGTGTGTCCAAATGTAACACCCCACGTCCGTTAGTGTCACTCACAAAGGGAATGCACTAAGTTCTGTGGAGCATTTTGGGCATAAGATGCAGATAAATTACAAGACAGACAGAAATTGAACAGCGGAAAATAAAACTTTGCTTTATTGATAAAATAACTTGTACAATGGTTTCTTTACAATATCAGAGTATCATCTGTCTTACAAAATAAAGAAGCATAAAAATACATTTATATTCCCTGATTTTTAGCAAAAGCCAGCCATAGAATCTGAAAAGAGAGTCCAAGCAGACTTCGACAATTCTTTAAGCTGGAAAGAGTGGCAGTCCAATTTAACCTGAGCTAAACTATTCCCTCCTTTACTACCTGGGGGGAAACGGAAGAAAAGAAGACGAAAGAAAAACAGAGTCAGACATAAAGCCTGAGTAAGTTCAGTAACTTCTAGCATGTGAACATGGGAAACAAAACGACATGAATTAACTAATACAAGATAACACCATGATGATAGGGTCAGCAAGATTAGACAAGGTCAACACAAGATATGCTAAGATAAGATAAACTGGATGTTCTCTAATACTTTCGCCGCTTCGCCATTTCCTTGTTATACGGATTTCTATTATCTCTGCACCACCTAACTAGTGTCCCAACTAGTAACGATAACGTGGTCCCAATCCCGGTATTTTCCCTTGCCTTCGAGCATCCATTTATTATTTATTACCTAGATCTAATCTAGGGTTTTCTATCCAATGCTTTCTAGATTCAACTAGAATTCTACGCTGTCTGCTGAACGCTTCTCGGATTCAGGATTTATATCACCTAATCCAACTAGGGATTATGCTACCTGACGAACGATGCCCCAAAGTCTAGGACACACTACCTAGAGTGGTATATGTTCCTATACTTCCCCACGCATGTATCGCGAATCGTTATCGCTTGTCTAGATGCACATGTCCCATAATGTGCGGTCCGAGTCCTGTGTCAGGGCAAATCAAAGAATACAGAACTCGGTCGGGAGCTTTCAGATATCTGCCGATGCAGATGCTAAGGTCTGTTTTTGTTTCAGTGGCTATGGTCCCACTTGACCCCTCCCTCAACTAATGAAAGGCACACCTTGTAAAATGAGAACTATACGCCGGCCCCCGGTGCCCCACTATCCTATGGCCATCCTCACCCATAACTAGATAGCAAGTATATGGTCTTTTGGTGTTCTCCGCCTTTCCGCTTCACGTATCTCGATTGACTGAAGATGGATGGTAGACGACGAGTCGCTATCACAGGGCTACCGTTTTCTCGCCGAATCACGCCGGTCCATCCTAGTCTTTAGGTTGCCATGTATTGCAACCAAGGCATACCCCTGGTTCTTCTGCGCAGACCTTAACCTCTGTGGGCCCAGGCGGATCATCTGCAGCCTCACAGAGGGATACCAAGAGTACCCTCACGTCCCCTCGAAGCCTCGGGCTTCGTAACCCAAATCGTTGGAGCCTCCTTTTTTTACTCAGACGGACATTCGCTCCTTCCCGTGTTGTACTAAGAATTACTACTTAGTTTTACTAACTAAGATTTGCCACTTATTTTCCAGAATCGATGTTTTCTTAACTAAGGTTTACTTAGTTCTCTTTACCGTCAATTTGGATTGGTTAAGTGTCATAGTCAATTCAAGCTAACTTAACCCTCCCCATTTACCCTGTTAAACTGGTTAAGTGTTATCAGTAACTCATGTTGACTTAACCCTACCACAAACCAAGTTATATTGGTCAAGTATTTATTACTTAACCCTACCCATTCACCCTGTGTTGGTTAAGTGCTCCTTTTTAACTTAACCTTGCCCATCTGTCTTAACTAACATGTTATTATTGGTTAAGTATTATCCCTTCATGTTTTTAGAATTAACCTCATTCCTTTATCACAACCTGATGGTTAAGTGTTCAGGTTTACTTAACCCTACGGTCTAGCCCAGCTAACATATTAAAATTGGCTAAGTGTATTAGATTTTACTTAACCCCAACCTCTAGTCTAGTTAACATAATAATTTGGCTAAGTGTATTAACTTTACTTAACCCCTACAAGTCTCGTTTTGCTACCCTGAGTTTGGTTAAGTGTCTTTATGGAGTTAGCCCTCCCATTCTAGCTTAACTGTGTTAAGTGTCAGTCTGAACCTAACCCCACCCATCAGTCTAGTTATCATATTGAACTGGTTAAGTGTCTTAGTTAACTTAACCCTACCATTCTTGTTCTAGCTTTAACTAAATAAATTAAAGCCGTTACCACTCACATTAGACAGATATTGTTGCGAATACTGGATGTGCCGGTTGGTTCCGGGCAAGTTTACATCGCAACTCGGTCTAACCTCGGGTTAGGCATATTCGTGTTTTCTAAGTTCAAAAGGGGTTTTGATTAGTTTTCAAATCAGGTTTTGAAAGTAACCATCCCGTCCGTCGGATCAGTTAGGGATAGCCAGGGAGAGCAGGAAACTTGTATTTTCCAAACTCAAGCCTAGACACTATCCTCTCTGTCACCCTAGAACTTTCTGGCTTATTTAAAAGAGATGTCGTTAATAAACCTTTAATTTGTGTAAATTCACATTTCCTCATTTGGCCAGATTCTATAGGTAAATTATTCCTAATTTACTTATTTCCCAATTACTCTTTTAATGTAAATTGTCTACATTTATTCTTATGGCCCATTTCCCCTTCTAAATCATATTTATGCTTTTTGGTATGTGGACTATACCAAATTAAGTGTCACTAACCATGATTTTGCTAAACCTGCCAATTACTCCCAATTAAGGCCAATTTCACATTTATGCCAATATACTTACTGTGCCAATTCTGATTCAACAGTTCTAATTCATGTCAAACTAGACTTATTACTCAGGTTCACTATTCATGTAAATGTTAGATTTACATGTCGATACTAGATTCAGGTTACACAATCTATAATTCATATCAAATTTACCCAATTTGCATTCCTATGAACATGCCATAATACATGTTCCCAATTTATGCCAATTTCCAAGTTAAACTACGTTTTTAGTAAATTTCATATTTTGCCCAAACCGCATTCCCACCGTTCGTATAATCGTGATTCATTCTAGATTATAAATAAAGCTAGGTTCGTAGAAAATAGGGAATGAACCAAAGATGCTATGCAAAAGATAGACATACTAACTGGCATAAAAAGGGTTGAATAACGACGTCGGTTCAAGAACATGGGTAGACCTAACTAAATAGGTAAATTCCCAAGGTCTAAAACCAAGAATAGACAGAATAAAGGCGTAGGTTCAAGAACATGGGTAGACCTAACTTAATAGGTAAATTCCCAAGTTCTGAAACCAAAGAAAACAAAGAACAGACAGGATAGATAATCGGGTTTAGACCCAATTTCACAATCACAAAACTTAAACACTTTCCTAGTCATGAACCATAGGTGCTTAATCACAGTTGTCCCATTTATGTCATAGACAATAGTTTTGCTTCCTAATCAAAGGTATAGGCTTGTGTTCATAGTCATGGAAATAATTCTCATAGTCACAATCACAGTCATAGGCAATGTCCATAGTCATAGGCAATGTTCATAATCATAGGAAATGTTCATAGTCATAGGAAATGTTCATAGTCAAAGAGGCATATGGTTCTAAGGTCCATAGTTTCATAGTCACAGTCTTATTTGTCCTCGAATCATAATAGTTCTTAATTTGGTCCAAAGAAATAGACACTGATTCAATTGAAGGAATTGGCATACTCTTTTATTCCTTTAATTTCATGTCACGAAAAGAGAAACGTTCAAATCTAGAAATAACTGACTTACAGAGATTAGATCAGAACAGAAAGATGGCGTTACTAAGATTCGTAGAAAAACAGTCGTTGAAGTCGTTTGAACCTCCTCTTGAATCCTAGCTTGACTTGAACCTCTTCTTGAAAGTCTTTTAGCAGCATCTCCTCGTCTTGATTTATTTTATATATATATTTCTATTTATTATTTAATTTAAGAGGAGGAGAAGAAGCCATGTTTGTCAATAATCTTTGCAGCATAAGGGTAGAAAAGAATTGTGAATAGAGAAGAAGACTAGGGTTGTTTATATAGTGTTAGACGGACGAACCTGGTCAGAATGGCGTCCAGATACATCAGAACGAACAGGGTACAGAAAGCTAGAAAAACAGGGGGGTCGAACCCCAGGTCGACTATGTAGTCGACCTGGGTGCCCCAGGTCGACTACCCAGTCGACCTGGGTAGCCCAGGTCGACTACCCAGTCGACCTGGGTGTCTTGGGCGGGAAAATTCCCGCCTTGGCCAATCCGGCCCGATTTTGAAATTTGAATTTGTTTTTCTGTCTGTTCGAATTTTAAACTGAATTCTGAAACTTCCGGAGGCCATATCTCCCTCATACGGACTCTGATTTACGCAAACTCGGACTCGTTTTCATGCAGAATTCCGAGACGAACGCAATGGCGCAGCCCGTTTCCCTTGATTTTGATTTTAACTTTTAATTCTGCCCTGATTTGTGAATCTTAGCGTTACAGAATTAGGGGTGTTACATTCTCCCCCACTTAAAAGGATTTCGTCCCCGAAATCATCAAGTTGGGAAGAATGTGTCCTACCATCCAATCACCCATCTATTCAACCATCCAATCACAGACATTCACTGTCCTTAAAAGATTTCTAATGCTTTCATGTTTATATGCATAGTGTGTGTATATGTCTTTATCTATTGCAAAATCAGGCGGTCTACTGATTCAGTTGACCTCCTTAATGCGAATCATGTCAGTGCCATGCGTCCAATCATGTATGCAAGCATCCCTTGTTATGTAAATACTACATGCGTGCACAGCCATTCATCCATATGCAACATCCATATGATAACATATCAGGCTCAACTTACAAACAAATACATATCTGTAAATGCAATATGAAAGTGTCCGAACTGATCTATCGCCTAATACGTATGCATATGCATTCTCAAGCAACCATAAGAAACCACTTGCAACCATCAACCATAACATGTTTCAAACACATGTTTACATCCATTGGCTTCGATATACTTCGGAAAGAGAGAAACAATTATGCGTAAAGCTCCTACACAAGGAAATCAAGGATGCACCCTTAAGAAAAAGGGTATGACGCAAGTATCTAGCCCTCTTGAGCTTTACTCCACTGTATCTTAACTAATTTTACTTCACGATTGTGAAGTTTCCGATCTCCATTTCCAAAATAAACAGATGTCAATCATGGTACCAGGTATACGTACTAAGGTGATTAGAGGTTTCCCTCTTATCCGCCATGCCATAACTATAAGAGTCGAAAGGTTACTACGTGCTCTTTGGAGTACCTGCCACAACTATTCATCTCTCACGCAAATCATCCAAACTGATCTCGACATTTCTCAAGTACAAGCCCCAAAGGCCTAAACCAATATCAGACAAGCACCCAAGGAATATCTCCTCTGAATTTAGACGATCTACGTGAGATGATATAAGCAAACTCGATAGCTATTCTCAAATCCCTACTAACCAAAAATAAACTGGTCGGACCACCAGTTGGATTTGAGACTCTAGTGGGATCTTTCTACTATACAAGTACTATGGTGCAGAGACTTAACTATGGAAGTGGATATGAACAAATGAGAAGCGCTAGGTCCTAAGGAAATAGTACGAACAGAAAACTAGACTCATCCAACCGGACTACCTTTCTCCTAGGTACGCTTGGTGGCGAAAGCATGTACTTGTCCTTCTGAAAATCTCGTCCTCGTTCTTGCCCTTGTCCTTAAGTATATGCCCTATCATACCCTAGTAAAGATACTTCCTCTTGTCTTAGGTTTTATAATTTCTTCCTCCTTCGTGTGCTAAGTCTACATCCATGAATTCCTCACCAAGGGTTATGCTCCTTAGCTAAACTCCTCATCCTCTTCCGTGTGTAGTCATGTTGATAGATCTCTCGAAAACTGCCTCTATCGTCTGGAAAACCCTATAAGCTTCGAAAGAAAACTGCCCGTAGATGAAACAACTACGGCTATGGATGGAAGTCGGGCACTACTTTGCTCTTTGATGAGGTTACCTCCCAGAAAGCCAGGAGCCCCAGAAACTCAAGAAAGAAGGAGACAAGAATTTAAATAGAGGAAGAGAAGATAGTGCGTATGGCTTTGGGGAATATGTCTTTAAAACAAATCTTTTCTCTTGAAAATGCTTCTTTAAAAACCGTTTTGAAAATAATTTTCCAAATCCTTTATCTGATCTGGTAACCTTCAGCTCTGATACCATGTGTAACACCCCACGTCCGTTAGTGTCACTCACAAAGGGAATGCACTAAGTTCTGTGGAGCATTTTGGGTAAAAGATGCAGATAAATTACAAGACTGACAGAAATTGAACAGCGGAAAATAAAACTTTGCTTTATTGATAAAATAACTTGTACAATGGTTTCTTTACAATATCAGAGTATCATCTGTCTTACAAAATAAAGAATCATAAAAATACATTTATATTCCCCGATTTTTAGCAAAAGCCAGCCATATCATCTGAAAAGAGAGTCCAAGCAGACTTCGACAATTCTTTAAGCTGGAAAGAGTGGCAGTCCAATTTAACCTGAGCTAAACTATTCCCTCCTTTACTACTTAGGGGGGGGGGACGGAAGAAAAGAAGACGAAAGAAAAACAGAGTCAGACATAAAGCCTGAGTAAGTTCAGTAACTTCTAGCATGTGAACATGGGAAACAAAACGACATGAATTAACTGAATACAAGATAACACCATGATGATAGGGTCAGCAAGATTACACAAGGTCAACACAAGATATGCTAAGATAAGATAAACTGGATGTTCTCTAATACTTTCGCCGCTTTTCCATTTCCTTGTTATACGGATTTCTATTATCTCTGCACCACCTAACTAGTGTCCCAACTAGTAACGATAACGTGGTCCCAATCCCTGTATTTTCCCTTGCCTTCGAGCATCCATTTATTATTTATTACCTAGATCTAATCTAGGGTTTTCTATCCAGTGCTTTCTAGATTCAACTAGAATTCTACGCTGTCTGCTGAACGCTTCTCGGATTCAGGATTTATACCACCTAATCCAACTAGGGATTATGCTACCTGACGAACGATGCCCCCAAGTCTAGGACACACTACCTAGAGTGGTATATGTTCCTATACTTCCCCACGCATGTATCGCGAATCGTTATCGCTTGTCTAGATGCACATGTCCCATAATGTGCGGTCCGAGTCCTGTGTCAGGGCAAATCAAGGAATACAAAACTCGGTCGGGAGCTTTCAGATATCTGCCGATGCAGATGCTAAGGTTTGTTTTTGTTCCAGTGGCTATGGTCCCACTTGACCCCTCCCTCAACTAATGAAAGGCACACCTTGTAAAATGAGAAATATACGTCGGCCCCCGGTGCCCCGCTATCCTATGGCCATCCTCACCCATAACTAGATAGCAAGTATATGGTCTTTTGGAGTTCTCCGCCTTTCCGCTTCACTTATCTCGATTAACTGAAGATGGATGGTAGACGATGAGTCGCTATCACGGGGCTACCGTTTGCTCGCCGAATCACGCCGGTCCATCCTAGTCTTTAGGTTGCCATGTATTGAAACCAAGGCATACCCCTGGTTCTTCTGCGCAGACCTTAACCTCTGTGGGCCCAGGCGGATCATCTACAGCCTCACAGAGGGATACCAAGAGTACCCTCATGTCCCCTCGAAGCCTCGGGCTTCGTAACCCAAATTTTTGGAGCCTCCTTTTTTTACTCAGACGGACATTCGCTCCTTCCCGTGTTGTACTAAGAATTACTACTTAGTTTTACAAACTAAGATTTACCACTTAGTTTCCAGAATCGTTGTTTTCTTAACTAAGGTTTACTTAGTTCTCTTTCCCGTCAATTTGGATTGGTTAAGTGTCATAGTCAATTCAAGCTAACTTAACCCTCCCCATTTACCTTGTTAAACTGGTTTAGTGTTATCCGTAACTCATGTTGACTTAACCCTACCACAAACCAAGTTATATTGGTCAAGTATTTATTACTTAACCCTACCCATTCACCCTGTGTTGGTTAAGTGCTCCTTTTTAACTTAACCTTGCCCATCTGTCTTAACTAACATGTTATTATTGGTTAAGTATTATCCCTTCATGTTTTTAGACTTAACCTCATTCCTTTATCACAACCTGGTGGTTAAGTGTTCAGGTTTACTTAACCCTGCGGTCTAGCCCAGCTATCATATCAAAATTGGCTAAGTGTATTAGATTTTACTTAACCCCAACCTCTAGTCTAGTTAACATATTAATTTGGCTAAGTGTATTAACTTTACTTAACCCCTACAAGTCTCGTTTTTCTACCTTGAGTTTGGTTAAGTGTCTCTATGGACTTAGCCCTCCCATTCTACCTTAACTGTGTTAAGTGTCAGTCTGAACCTAACCCCATCCATCAGTCTAGTTATCATGTTGAACTGGTTAAGTGTCATAGTTAACTTAACCCTACCATTCTTGTTCTAGCTTTAACTAAATAAATTAAAGCCGCTACCACTCACATTAGACAGATATTGTTGCGAATACTGGATGTGTCGGTTGGTTCCGGGCAGGTTTACATCGCAACTCAGTCTAACCTCGGGTTAGGCATATTCGTGTTTTCTAAGTTCAAAAGGGGTTTTGATTAATTTTCAAATCAGGTTTTGAAAGTAACCATCCCGTCCGTCGGAGCAGTTAGGGATAGCCAGGGAGAGCAGGAAACTTGTATTTTCCAAACTCAAGCCTAGACACTATCCTCTCTGTCACCCTAGAACTTTCTGGCTTATTTAAAAGAGATGTCGTTAATAAACCTTTAATTTGTCTAAATTCACATTTCCTCATTTAGGCTAGATTCTATAGGTAAATTATTCCTAATTTACTTATTTCCCAATTACTCTTTTAATGTAAATTGTCTACATTTATTCTTATGGCCCATTTCCCCTTCTAAATCATATTTATGCTTTTTGGTATGTGGACTATACCAAATTAAGTGTCACTAACCATGATTTTGCTAAACCTGCCAATTACTCCCAATTAAGGCCAATTTCACATTTATGCCAATATACTTACTGTGCCAATTCGGATTTAACAATTCTAATTCATGTCAAACTAGACTTATTACTCTAGTTCACTATTCATGTAAATGTTAGATTTACATGTCGATACTAGATTCAGGTTACACAATCTA
Organism: Allium sativum; assembly: GCA_030737875.1. Lineage (NCBI taxonomy): Eukaryota > Viridiplantae > Streptophyta > Magnoliopsida > Asparagales > Amaryllidaceae > Allium > Allium sativum. The sequence goes on along the minus strand of CM060915.1, from coordinate 968,600,914 downwards.
TAATTCATATCAAATTTACCCAATTTGCATTCCTATGAACATGCCATAATACATGTTCCCAATTTATGCCAATTTCCAAGTTAAACTACGTTTTTAGTAAATTTCATATTTTGCCCAAACCGCATTCCCACCGTTCGTATAATCGTGATTCATTCTTGATTATAAATAAAGCTAGGTTCGTAGAAAATAGGGAATGAACCAAAGATGCTATGCAAAAGATAGACATACTAACTGGCATAAAAAGGGTTGAATAACGACGTCGGTTCAAGAACATGGGTAGACCTAACTAAATAGGTAAATTCCCAAGGTCTAAAACCAAGAATAGACAGAATAAAGGCGTAGGTTCAAGAACATGGGTAGAACTAACTTAATAGGTAAATTCCCAAGGTCTGAAACCAAAGAAAACAAAGAACAGACAGGATAGATAATCGGGTTTAGACCCAATTTCACAATCACAAAACTTAAACACTTTCCTAGTCATGAACCATAGGTGCTTAATCACAGTTGTCCAATTTATGTCATAGACAATAGTTTTGCTTCCTAATCAAAGGTATAGGCTTGTGTTCATAGTCATGGAAATAATTCTCATAGTCACAGTCACAGTCATAGGCAATGTCCATAGTCATAGGCAATGTTCATAGTCATAGGAAATGTTCATAGTCATAGGAAATGTTCATAGTCAAAGAGGCATATGGTTCTAAGGTCCATAGTTTCATAGTCACTGTCTTATTTGTCCTCGAATCATAATAGTTCTTAATTTGATCCAAAGAAATAGGCACTGATTCAATAGAAAGAATTGGCATACTCTTTTATTCCTTTAATTTCATGTCACGAAAAGAGAAACGTTCAAATCTAGAAATAACTGACTTACAGAGATTAGATCAGAACAGAAAGATGGCGTTACTAAGATTCGTAGAAAAACAGTCGCTGAAGTCGTTTGAACCTCCTCTTGAATCCTAGCTTGACTTGAACCTCTTCATGAAAGTCTTTTAGCAGCATCTCCTCGTCTTGATTTATTTTATATATATATATTTCTATTTATTATTTAATTTAAGAGGAGGAGAAGAAGCCATGTTTGTCAATAATCTTTGCAGCATAAGGGTAGAAAAGAATTGTGAATAGAGAAGAAGACTAGGGTTGTTTATATAGTGTTAGGCGGACGAACCTGGTCAGAATGGCGTCCAGATACATCAGAACGAACAGGGTGCACAAGGCTGGAAAAACAGGGGGGTCGACCCCCAGGTCGACTATGTAGTCGACCTGGGTGCCCCAAGTCGACTACCCAGTCGACCTGGGTATCCCAGGTCGACTACCCAGTCGACCTGGGTGTCTTGGGCAGGAAAATTCCCGCCCTGGCCAATCCGGCCCGATTTTGAAATTTGAATTTGTTTTTCTGTTTGTTCGAATTTTAAACTGAATTCTGAAACTTTCGGAGGCCATATCTCCCCCATACGAACTCCGATTTACGCAAACTTGGACTCGTTTTCATGTAGAATTCCGAGACGAACGCAATGGCGCAGCCCGTTTCCCTTGATTTTGAATTTAACTTTTAATTCTGCCCTGATTTGTGAATCTTAGCGTTACAGAATTACGGGGTATTACACTAAAGCCATAGCCAAAGATAAGAAGTTCCAAGCTATACATCACAGAGTCTTGAAGCTTGGAAAGATGAACGGTCCAAATTAGGCTATGCTATTCCCTCCCTGGGTACTTGGGGGGCAGGGGAAAGAAAGAAAAGAGAGCAAAAGAAAATGGGTCAGACATAAGTCTGGTAAGTCCAGTGATTATTCAGCATGTAAACTGATAAGAGAACCATGACTTGAATAAGCTGGACACAGGACAATAATAAGGAAATAAGGTAACATAGGATAAGGTAAACTAAATAGGGCAATATAAACAAGGCAAGATAAACTAATCATACTATCGCACTCATCTCCATATTCTCTGCACCTACTAGAAATTTTAACCATTATCGTGAGTTCAAAACCCAGTGATCCCTTTTTCATTGATTGGCTCCTATATGCACGCATTTGCCACTTGTGTCATACGGCCCCGCTCGATTGTAGATACCTGCGCAAGTCCCACCATGTGGTGTATCAAATCCTATGGTGGCAACCCGACACGATTCAAGATGCACAGTGTATAACTACTGATCCCCAGTGCCTGCTTTTTCCACTACGGAGTACGTGCACGCCCGTACTCTGTCGGAACCTACACTGACGCACCAACTGCCGTCGTTTTGACCGCTTATAATTAGCCCAGTAATCGTGCCCCACCCTGCCTAGTTCAGGGTACCATGATACATCTATGTGGCTTACTACTGAAATGGGTCCCCGTTACTTGGGTTTCCTAGTCAACATGTTAAATTGGTTAAGTGTCCAAGTTAACATAACCCCACCCATCAGTTTAGTTAACATGTTTCATTGGTTAAGTGTTGCCTTAATTAACTTAATCCTACCATTCCTAACTTAGCTTTAATTCATTTATTAAAGCACCAACCACTCACATTAGACAGGTAGTGTTGCGGTTACTGGATGTGCCGGTCGGGTCCGGGAAATTTTACATCGCAACTCAGTCTAACATCGGGTTCCTTTGGGCTTGATGCATTAACCTCCCACATTAGATATATATTGTTACAGTTGCTGGATGTGCCTGGCGGTTCCGGGAAGTCTTACACCGCAACTCATTCTAACCTCGGGTTAAGCATATTCGTCTTCTCTAAATTTACATATTTACTTCTTTATATTTATATGTAAATTATTGTCATTCAAGTCAAGCCCCACTTTCCTTTTTAAATCAAGTTCATAAATTTTAGGTATAAATTTTTTTTACCACTTTATGCCATAAAACATTTTCATGTTCATGAGCCAAATATGCCAACTATATATAATTTCATATTTTTTCCCCAACGTTACCCCCGTTAAATGTTCGCAGGAATCACATAAAATGTTAGGCTCGATACATAGCCTAACTTATACACAAAAAGGGGACAAAGAGGAACATGTAATAATTCCAACATCATAAAAATATGGATCTAACTACACATGTATCATATGAACTTGGCATAGAACAATAGACATTCAATTATGAACTTGCAAATTTAGATCTACTTAACATGGATCATGAAATAGGGGTTTTACATAGAATTACACAAACTTAACATTAGGCATGTAATTGTGAACTTCGCAATTTAGTTGGATCTAATCTAACATGAACCTAATCATATTAGCATGTAGTTTTGGTCATATATGTGAACATGGTTGAACTTGCATAACCATAACAAAATTACCTATTTGTCACATAACATACAGGTGTTATTATCAAATCATGCGACATGAAATGTCATTGCCAAAATTTACACAATGTGATATCCATCGCCAAATTATACAATATGGTTTGTCCTTGCCAAACTACACAATATGATATGCCATCGTCAAATTATAATATGTCATCGCCAATTTATGTCATCACCAAGTATACAACATAATATGTCATCTCCAATTTATTCAACGTGATATGTCATTGCCAAAGTATAATATGTCATCGCTAAACTACACAACATATATGTCATTAGCAAATTATACAACACATGGGTTCAAAGCATTTAACTTTGATCATCAAATTACATACAACAAGATTCACAACTTAGCATAGAAAGAATCATAGTCTCAAACAATTTTGTTTTAACAAAAAGAATAGGCATAGATTTACATTAGGCGTCTATATCCAGTTATTTAGTCACAATTCTAACATCGCTTAGGTCTAAATGATAACAGGACTTACAAAAAGGAGGCTAGTCTTGAGTTTTGGGATCTGTATTCTGAATTTGAAAAGCTCTCCTTTGTTGTAGACGTTGAATTCTCTTAGTTGAATTAGATTTGATTTGCAATTCCTACTTGCTTTCTAGTTGAATGCGAATGGCGGCCACTCTAGGTTGAGTGTTGACGGTATGACGGTCTTAAGAATATTTTTGTTTGGCTTTAGGGTTTAGATTTAGGTTGCTTATATAGAAGTTTTATTTAATAGGAGCCGTCAGATTATCCTAGAGCAAATCAAAGCCATTCAAACCTAAGAGAACCAACCAGAACGTGCCACGCAAACCCTAATGACACAGAAATTCGTCACAGGAGAAAACACGTCAGATTTTAGATCTGACCCGAGGGGGAGTTCGACCCCTAGGTCGACCTGTATGGGGGGAGGTCGACCCCCTAGTCGACCTCCCGGTCGACCTGGCCTTTGGCGGGAAGTTTCCCGCCTAGCCCGCTTCTACTTCAGATTTTGAATTTTAAATTTCTGAACTATATTCTGAATTGTTTATTTTAAATTCTGAATCTTCTGAAGGTCATAACTCCTTCATACGAAATCCGATTTATGCAAACTCGGACTCTATCTCAAGCAGAATTCTGAGACGAACGCAATGGCATAACACATTTCCCTTACTTCTTACATTTGAAATTAATTATTCTTTAATTTGTAACTTTAATGTTTACCGAAAATATGGGGTGTTACAAAGTATATCTTGGGGTAGTGGGTAATATTTATATATATTGGCCTACAAACTTAACCTGTGAGGTTATGCAATCTTTTTACATTGGTATTGCATAACCTGTGGAAATCCTAGTAGTGGAGATGCAAGTGTAGGGGAAAGCTTGTATCATCTTGTGTGTGGGACCCGTTTTAGTCAGTAACCCATATATAGGTGTCAAACGAGTACTCCGAACTAGGTCGGAGTCGAGGCACGCTTACTGGGCTGATTGTAAGAGATCCAAAAGAGGGACAATGTGGGCGGCGCATTCCGTCGGGTTCATGTGTGTGCATGGGTTCGGACAAGAGGAGGCTAAGATGCCGTGACATCGGTAGATATGGTTTTGCCCATCCTAAAAATGAAGGTTTGCCACTTTTGGGGGTGATACATCCTATTATGGGGCATAGAGCCAATCGATTGGGGTAATGATTAGGGTACATCTAGACTCTGGTATGTTTAGGAGCCCGTTATTATCCTTATGGTAACTCGGGTATGTTCAGTTGGGCTGCCTGTTAATAGTATGGGGTTAAACCTCTCACTAGAAGTATGCCTAAGTCTACCATCTTGTACAGTTGGGGATCATCTTGTTCTAGTGATACTATTATTGGTGCAGAGAAAGAGAAAAGTATTAGAGAAGCGCTATACATATATGTTCTGTTCGGTTTACCCTGTTTACCTTGTCATACCTACCTTATATGTTGTTATCTCTCTTATCCAGTTTATATGCATGTCATGATACTTTTACTTATTTATATGATATATGTAACTGGACTCGCCAGACTTATGTCTGGTCTGTTTTGTTTCCTTTTCTTTCTCTTCCGTCCCCCGTAGTTCTCAGGGTGGGAATACTCAAGCTTGATCAGGATTCTTCTTTCCTTCTGCTTGGAGCTGCTTAAATGTATTGCTTGATTTCATACCCTTTTCTACTATGGCTATGTTTTTAGGGATTACGCTCTTTTCATGTTTATTGTACTCTGATGATTTTGGTACAAGAAAGAAGTTTAAAATTCATGTATTGAGTTTTATGCATTTCAAACTCATGATGTAACTATGTTTTGAATCACAATGTTTTCTGCTTAATAAATTTTGCTGTTATTTTATATCTGTCTTGTAATATTTCTGTTTTTGTTTACCTACAACGCTGCACGAAACTTAATGAATTCTCTTAATGAGTGACATTAACGGACGTGGTGTGTCACAGGAAACATGGAACACATCGTGTACGCCTGCCAGCCTCTTCGGCAATCTAACCCTATAGGCCATTTGACCTATCCTTTACATTATGGGGAATGGCCCTACAAATCTTAGTACTAACTTCCCCACTAAGCCTAAATGAACAACATTCCTTAGGGGTAATACTTTGATGAAGACCATATCTCCTACTACGAATTCCAAATCAGTCCTCCTTTTATTGACATACGACTTCTGTCTTTCCAGAGTTGCTTTCATTCTTCGATGGGTAAGATCAATCTTCTCAGAAGTCTCTCGAATCATCTCAGGTCCAAGTAGAAGTCTGTCCGTAGACTCCCACCGACAAGTCCACGATCTGCAAGGTCGTCCATACGCTTCGAAGGGTGCCATGCCTATGCTTGACTGATTACTGCTATTGTAGGCAAACTCAACCAACGGGGGATGCTCCTCCCAAGTACCTTCGACTAGGATACACAATATCAGAAGACCCTCGATAACCCTATTCACCCTCTCAGTCTGTCCATCAGTCTGAGGGTGGTATGCTATGTTCAAACGCAGCTATGTACCTAATGCCTCTTGTAAGCTTTTCTAGAACACACTATGAAGATAGGGTTAAAGTCGCTTACCATACTGGAGGGAACCCCATGGAGTCAGACTATCTCTCGAAGGCATACTAATGCTAGCCAAGCTGTTGTCATCTTGCTCTTGACAGGAACAAAGTGAGCGCTCTTCGTAATTCTGTTTACTATCACTCAAATGCTTATATTGCCCTTGCTCGATATGGAAAGTCCATCAACGAAGTCCATAGAGATGCTCTCCCATTTCCATTGTGGGACATCCAAGGGCTGAAGCAATCTGCTGGTTTCCTCTGTTCAACCTTTACTCACTAGAAAGTCAAACATCGGGTCACAAATTCCGCCACATCCTTCTACGTACCAGTCCAAGAGAAAACTCACTTCATATCTCGATACATCTTGTATTCGCCTGGATGGATAGTCATCCGAGAATGATAAGCCTTCTCATTGACAGTCCTTAAAAAATATCTATCTTAGGGAACACAGAGCCTTCCATCTCGTCCTAGCCACCCTTTGTTATCCGTGGAGTATCTACTTAGGTGAATAAAGCTCTCTTCTCTACTAAGCTTATCCACGATGTCTGCTATCTATGGGTCCTCTCGCTGCATAGATCCAATACGCACCATGAGAGTAGGTCGCACCACCAATAATGCTAATAATCCAAATATGAAATCCATAGATCAATTAAAATCTAAGGTGGATATCAACTCCAATCTCCGCCTCTTTACGAATTGAGGACTCAAAGTCATCCTCTGCCAACTCAATGCATCCGCCACTACATTGGCCTTGCTTGGGTTATAAGCTATCGCAAAATCGTAGTACGCTAGGAACTCCATCCACTGTTGCTGCCTCAAGTTGAGATCCTTCTATGAGAACAAATATTTGAGCGGCTTATGATCCGTGTATAACTCAAATCTTTCTCCTAGTAGATAATGTCACCAAGTCTTTAATGTGAACACTATAGCAGCCAACTCTAGATCATGGGTAGGGTAGTTCTTCTCGTGAACACTCAACTTCCTGCTACCGTAACATACTACCCTTCATTCTTGCATTAGAACGACACCAAGTCCAGTGCCATAAGAATCTGTGCAGACCATGAACATCTTGCTTCCATCTGGGAGAGTCCGAACTAGGGCTGGTTTCAGAGCCCTCTTCATTCTCTGAAAACCATCTTCATAATCAATTCTCCAAGAAAAGCCAAGTTCTTCTTCGTCAATTGGGTGACCAGGGGGATACCCGTGCAAAGACTTTGATGAACTTCCTACAATAGCCCGCCAACCCTAGGAAACTTCTCACCTCCATCGCATTCTTCAGAGCCTTCCAATTTTGAACAGCGACGACTTTAGCGGAGTCTACTGCTACCCCATCCTTGGAGACTACATGTCCTAGGTGTTGGAGAATGGAGTTTTGATGACAACAACCTTATTTCAATTATCATTGATTATAAAATATATGCTAACACTTTTTGTATAGAATATATATATATACACACACACACACATGAATGATATACAAGAAACATTACTGAAGACTGTACAGTTATAGAGATTCAAAGATCAGAAAAATTTCAAGAATGATGAGTAATCAAGATTTCAAGAAGTTCAAGATTTCAAGAGTTCAAGATTATTATAGTTATAGAGCCTATATTTTGTAAGACTCTAAATAGCACTCCAGGTTCAAATTCAAATTCTAATTTTCAAATTCTGATTTTCAATTCTATCCTCAAACCTCTCTATTTTATTTTTCTATTTTGATTCTTCTTTGTTTTTTAAACTTAAGTTTTATATATTTATATATTTATATATTTATATACTTTATATTTATATTCGTATACTTTATATTTATATTGTTTAAAACCTTACAATTTTAAAAATATATTTATATAATTTAAATTTATGTTTTCATATGTTTTTCTATCATATAATATTAAGTTACAACACTAGATTTTTGCACAAAAATTTCCAGAATTGTTTTCATACCATAACACTTGAAAAATGCTTTGAAAATAAAAAATACACAAGGATATGTCGACATACCAAAAACACTATGTCGACATACAACTGTCACTTTTTCCTATTTTGGAAGGAAGTGACTTTTCACTATTTGAAATGATTCATAACCGTTTTATACTCTATAAAAAGGGGTTAAAACCGATTTTTTTTATAATCTCTTCATCTCTAACTTCATCCTCTTTCTCTACACCATAATTCTTAATCATTTTATGGGTTTTACACATACATTCCCGAATTCAATTTCGTTTTGATCAAACTTCTTCTCTCTACACTATCTATTCTCTACTCTCTGAATCAAGTGATATTGAAGGGTTATAGGGCTGTTTTATAATTGCTTGGGTTGAATTAACCTAGTTTGTAAGTCAAAGAGGAATCGGTGTATCCTTGTAGCCGTGAAATCAAGGAATAGGAGTTGGTGTGTCCTTGTTGAGCCATGAAATCAAGGAATAGGAGTCATTGACTTCTTGTTGAGCCGTGAAATTAAGGAGGTTGTATTTGACTATTGGAAATAATAATAAAACTCTACGCAATCCAGCGTTGTGCGGGACTGGACGTAAGAGCAATCCGAACCAGTATAAAATCTGGTGTGTTCTTTCCTTTTCTGCATTTTTATTTCTTCTTATTTTGCATTTGTGTTTGAATCTGTATCTGTGATTGTGCTTGGGTGTTTGATTCATTCCATAATTCTCTTTAGTTTTAAGATAAATTTACATTCTTACAAGCACTATTCACCCTCCTCTAGTGTTTGCTTTGCTTTAACAATCCATTCCGCAGTCCCTAAAACTAGGAACATTACTTCCTTCCTCCAAAAGTGACATATAGAAATGATTTCCTTAAAATGATGCGATTTGAGAGTGCATAGAACCTCTCTTAAGTTTAGGGCATGCTCCTCCTCATTCTTTGAGCAAATCAGAATATCATCCACAAAGACCACCACAAACTTGTTCATAAACTTTCTAAACACCATACTTATCAAGTCCACAAAATATGTGGTTGCACTGGTTAGCCCAAAATTTAGGACTAGCCACTCAAAGAAACCATCTAGATTTCTGAAAGAAGTCTTATCAATACCGTCCTCTGCCACCCTCAACTGATGAAATCACATGGCCAATTCAATCTACGAAAAAACTGATGTGCCTGCTAGATGATAAAGCAAGTCATCAATCCTAGGAAGTGGATTCCAATTATTCTTGGTGAGCTTATTAAGGTCACTATAGTGCACGCATAAACGAAGTGAGTCGTCTTACTTTGTTGGAAATATGACTGGAGCTCCATACTGATATACTCCATCTAATAAATCCTTTCTCGAATATCTCCCCTACTTGCCTACTGAGCTCCTACCTTTCCGTAGAAGCCATGTGGCACACCGGTAAAGTGACTGGTTTCGCATTCTCTACCATGTAAATCCATAAGTCTATCTCATGCCTCGGAGGTAATCCTCCAACCTCATCAAACACGTCTAGATAATCTTTGACTATGCGTATTGATCGCAAATCGTCAACAGAAGCATCGAGTGAGTTTAGGAAACTAAGGATAACTGACCCCCGTGGGTCACAAGAAATCTCGAGAGTTCTTCCTTGGCAAGTCAGAAGGCTAACAACCCTCCTTTCATGGTCTAGAATTGCACCATACGTTGCTAGCCAATTCACTCCTAGAATCAATCCATAGCCCATAAAATAATTCGAAGCCCAAGACATAAATTCCCAAACCCTAACATATCATGGATAATTAAGCCGTACCTCCTATAGGGTTTGAGACTACTATAGGATCAGAAAAAACTAGTATCTAGGTGCAAATTATCTACCATAGTGTTGGATATAACTGAATGAGAAGTGCCAGAATCAAAGAGAATCCTAATAGGATAGTCAAAATGGGAAATCAAACCTGTGACTGTGACTTTCCTACCTCGATCTGGTCCACAAGCCTTAAGAGCATGCACCTGTCCTCCAGAAGATCCCGCCCCTTGTCCTTTCCTATTAGAGCATTGCTTAGTGAGTTGTCCAATCTGACCACATTTGAAACAAGCTTTCTTTGTCTTTCTACAGTCTTTCACAAAAGGACCGAAAGATCCGCAACCATAACATTTAACTTTAGCCTTAATCTGAGTCTTATCAGGTTTTCCTCCTTTCTTTTGTGTTCCCTTCTTGGTCCACCATTTCTTTTTCTCATGATTTGGTTGTGCATCTTCGGTCTTTACCAATCTCTTCTCACTCTTACCATCCTCGTGCATTAGAGGCATGTCAACAAGCCTTTCAAACGTCGCCCCCATCGGTATATGTGATAGTGCTAGTCCTTAGAGATCTTGACTCAACCCTCTCACAAACTTAAAAGCCTTATAATCAAGCGTATTCACCATGTCCAGACCGAAACTTGCTAACTAATTAAATTTGTTGACATATTCCTTAATAGAAATATTTCCTTGTTTTGAAGCCAAAAATCTCTCCATCTGCATTCCCTTTTCCGCCTGAGATAAGAATTTCATCTCAAATCTCTATCTGAAATCTTCCCAAGTATTTACTGGTCGTCTCGCCCTCACCAGTATGAAGCTTCTTCCTTTAATTACCAAGGAAACAACTATATCTTTTACCTATCATTGAGCTCGAAAAGACCAAATATATTCTCAGTTCTCCAAGCCAATTGTGCGCCTTAATAAAGCTCTCAGTACCATGGAAGGGCTTGCCTCCCATTGCACTAAAGTCCTTACAAAGTTAGAAGAGTTGACTACATGAGGAGGTGGAGCAACTGTGGTTGCTGCTGGGGGTGGGTTATCTCCTTGAACTTCGGCAGGTTTCATAGCCTCTAAATACCTACGGAACCATGTCGGTAGTGGAATTCTCTCAGGAAGATTGGGTGCCCCAACATGCTAAAAAGAGAAGAAACAAACATTCAAAAAGAGAACGAAAAAATATAAAATATGGCTTGAGGGGATATATTTTTCAAAAATGTTTTTATTTGAAAATACTTTGCTTTTTGAAAACTGTTTTTCTAGAAAATTCTCTGATCTTCTAACCTTTAGCTCTAATACCAAATGTGACGCCCCACCTCCATTGATGTCACTTATAAGAGAATGTATTAAGTTTTGTAAAGTGCAAAAGGTCAAATTTTCACAAGGAAGATATAAATAGGCAGCGGAAAATTAACTTTTATTATTAAAAGAAAATAATTGTTCCAAACTAGTTACATCATCGAATATCAAATACTTCAAATAAAATTGTCTACCTAAACATCAGAGTACGATAAAGAAAAATAAGACCCCTTTGTACAAGCCATAACAAAGTAGAAAGATAGTCAAAGCCTAGCATCAAATTGGAAGAAGTCCTAATCCAAGTTAAAAGAAAATCCTAATCACTGTGGAGTGCTACCACTTTGAATACCTAAGATGGGGAAGGAAAAGAAAGAAGAGAAACAAAATAGGTCAGACATAAAGCCTGGAGAGTTCAAGTGAATTTCAGATATGAATAAAATAGAGGTATCAAGACAGATAAATATGACTAGATGAGAAAGTATAGCAACATGTAAGTACAAGACAACAAGATAAAACAATGATCGAGTAAAGCTTCTCATTTATTTCCCAAGAGCAAGTTTTTCTTTGCACCAATACTAGTATAACACGATTAGATGTTACCGTAATTACATAACAGGATTAGATGTTACCCTAACAAAATAATAGGATTTGGTGTTATCCAAATTACATAACAGGATTAGGTGTTACCCTAATTGCTACCCATGCGATCGGCTCCCTAGTACGTAAATACCCTGTGTCATCCCCGGCGGTAGGGTGTATTACTCCATAACCCAACAATTTATAGAACACAAGCCTATTTACTGGTGTTACAGTGTCTTAGTTTCCTAATTGGACCCATGCACGCTCATGGCTCTGCCGGAACATGCCCGTACCTACCTTCCACTTTTTGAACCTCTTACTATCCATTTCAGTAAAGTGTTCCCTGGCTCCAACCTAGTGCGAGGCCCCCTAGTAAGATACCAATAAGGATATTGACTGATATGGGTTCCATACAACAAGACTGCCACAAGCCAAGCCCCTTAAGCTTGTGCCCCCAAGTAACTAGGATTTAAGAATCCCCAAAACCCCATAAAATAGCAAAACGAGGGACCTCTTAGCTTATTAATAACCGAGTTTACCTTAGCAGTTTTAAGTTCATCAATAAGCATAATATTATATGTTATTATGTGTGTACAACCCCTTCCTCAAAACAGGCACCTGCCCAGATGTATATATATAGTAATTCATATTTACTTAACCTACATCTGGTACTTCATTTTCACAACATGTCCTTTACTTAATGTCAATATTAAGTCTAATCTAACATGTATACATATATGCATATTATCCCTTTTTGATTATATTCCAAAATTACATCATGTACACATATATGCATATTATCCCTTTATTATATTCCCAAATCACAACATGTAAACATATATGCATATTATCCCTTTTGGTTTTATTCCCAAATTACAGTCAAAATGTCCACAATTTATAATATGCCTAAATTCTCCTCATTGTCATATATTATCCCAAATTCAATTATACACAATCTTAAATCGAACATGGCCTTGGCTATCGGTGGCCTAAGCTCAGTGTAAATAAAAAGGGAAAATAGAAGGAGAAGAACAGAATCAAACTAAACTGTATAAAGTAGGCATACAAACAAAACTGAAAATAAATTAAAACAATAGAATATGGAAATTGAATATAGATATGTATGAATGTAACTGATTAATTAATTAACAGTAAAAGAACACATATTACTGTAACAACTACATAGATGAATAACAGTAAAAGAACAGGTATAGAAATTAACTTATAGGTACTATATGTTCTAGATCCATTTTTATCTACTGTCATGATATATTTCTAAGTATCGGATCTGAAAGTAACTTAAACTCATAGGGCTAGGTATTAGGTTCAAAATAATTCTTTAGAAAGGTTCTTCGTTGATTGCAGGTTTGTAAGTTGATTGCAAATCTTGAATATTCTCTGGTGATCTAAATTCCTGTTACGTCTCCCCATTTTATAATTTAGTTTAGAATATGCCATAGAGGAAGAGAGAGGTGAAGAATAGTTGTATGTTGATAAAATGAGAGAGAACCCCCTTTTATAGATTAATAAAGCCAATTCTTAACCGTTAGATTCCGGGGTTTCAAATCTAGCCATACAACACATCTAATGAACCTAATATACAAAACATTCCAAAAACATCATTCAGAATCAATCCAGCATGTCATTGGTTTGACCTCTACCTACCAAGTCGACCCATGGGTCGACCACTCTTTACATGGGTCGACCCCAAGTCGGTATGGGTCATCACATGACCACTGGTTGCTCTATATATTTTCCTGTTTGACTTTTAAAATGTGTCCAAACTTTGAAAGCTCATATCTCCTTCATATGTTATCCGATTTACGCAAACTTGGGGTACATCAGAAGCATAATTCTAAGATGAACACAAAGGTAAATTCGGTTTTACTTAATTTTGAATATTTAATTATATAATATTCATTTTATTGTCTTTACTATATGGTTATAGTGTACTAAATTTTGGAATGTTACACTCTTCATCTGTTCTATCAGCCTTTTTGCAATGAATTGAAGTAGTGGAGTGTTAGCAAGATTGGGTAGGATAATAGTGCTCTTTTGATGCATCTTTCATGGTATAGGAAGCTCATTTTCTCTTCAGAGTCTACTTTCTATGTCGATAAGATTGCTAGTTGTTTTTATAGACATGCTAAGTTTATGACTCCATACACGAAGATTTATTGTGATGCAAGCTATGAAGAGGAGGGTTAGTGGTCCTCTTTCATCTCAGCTTTTTGTTTATGTGTATTTTGATCTCATCTGATAGTGCTTGGAAACTCCAACCAACTTAGTTGTTTCTACGATTGTGTAGAACACCTATTGTTTCTTTCTTTAATTAAAGCGGTATGACCACTATATTCTGGCTTGCTTTTCCAAAAAACATATTGGAATAGGGTTGATTTGATTTGAAATGGGATCATGACTTCAAGTATATTTGTAATCTGGAAGAAAATGTCTAATTCCAACTATAGTATTCAAATCATTATATAACTATTTTACTAAATAACTATTTTTCTTTGTAAACCACTTTATCTTTAACTTATATATATTAAATATTTTGAATAAAGTATTTTTTATCAATCGCCTATTTACTTTATAAACTACTATAATATATAACTATTTACTTAATACACAATTTTTAACAATCAACTATCTATTTTATAAACTACCTTAACATTAATATATATATATATATTTAATTAAATTTTGATAAATCCTATCTTTTTAAATTCTAACTATTTATATAAACTTTTATTGTCCTAATTTTTTTTTGAACTATTCCAAATATATCGAAACATTTTAATATATATATAAACAATTTTGATAGGGAATGCAGAATGGATCGTTAAGGAAAACCTAACACTAGAGGGGGGTGAATAGTGTTTTCAAGGAATTTAAGAAAATATAAAACTTATATGATCTACTATATGAATCACACACTAAAGAGATAATCATAGACACAGATTCAAACACAAACACAGAAGTAAACAAAATACAATGCAGAAAAAGAAAGAACACGCCAGATTTTATAATGGTTCGGATTACTCCTACGTCCAGTCCTACGCAACGCTGGATTGTGTAGAGATTCATTACTATATCAATATCCAAGTACAACACCCTTGATTTCACGGCCGCAAAGTTACCACCGATAACAAACATCCTTGATCAAGTATATTCCCCATTAATTTCCCAGCTATAAGGTTAACACCCTTTCTTTCCTTGATTTCACAGCTACAAGGAACACACCGCAAAACTTTCCCATATGATTACAACAACCCTATATCTCTTCAATAGCACTTCGATTCAGAGAGTAATGAGTAGAGAGTAAGAAGAGAAGAAATTTTATATAATTAGACTTGAAATCGGCAGGGTATAAGTGTAGAAACCATAAAAATATGAAATATTAATGGTGTAATGAAAGGAGATGAAAATGGAGAAGAAGAAAGATGAAAAAATTCCAAATCAGCCACTATTTATAAGATTTCAAAGGTTGCAATGCTTCTGGAACGTTACAAATAATGAAAAGACACTTCCTTTCAAAATTAAAAATGTGACAGTTATATGTCTACATAGCTAACTATATATGTCGACATATGTTAGTTCAAAATTGAAATTTGAGTATTTCCCAAGTGTTTTGATATATAATTCTGGAAAATTTTAAATTAAAACATAGTGATATAAATAAGTATTATAAAAATGGTAAATCATATGAAATCATAAATATAAATTATATAATCGTATTTATAAAATTATAAAGTTTAAAACTATATAAATATAAAAGTATAAAGTATATAAATATATATAAACTTATAATCTTTAAAATCCTAAGTTTAAAATCAAAGGCAAGATAAAAAATAACTTAATTGGAATAGGAGATAAAATTTGAAAATAGAAATTCGAAAACTATAATTTGAATTTGAATGTGAACCTCGAGTCTTATTCAGAGTCTTGCATAAACTAGACTCTATTACTATATTTATCTTGAACTTTTGAAATATTGATTACTCATGAGTCTTAAATCTTCTCAGAATTCTGAATCTCTAAAACTCTAAAATTGTACAGTCTGCAGTATTAATTCCTGTATACAAATCCTGCTTCTATGTATATATATTCTAGATAGAGAGGTTAGTGTACATTTTATAATCAATTAATATTGAATCAAGGTTATTGTCATCAAAACTTCATTCTCCAACAAACTCCCCCTTTTCGATGATGACAACCTTAGTTTATAAAATATCATAACTGTACATACCTATTGATGTTGATCCTTCTAGTACTCCCCCTGTCTTTTTGAATCCTATAAATTCTAAGTTTATATTTTATAATTTCTCCTCCTTTGGCATTATCAAAAAGAAAATTTAAAAATACTCCACCTAAATTGTATATTTATCTAAACTATATTATACTAAGATATATAAGTGTATAACTTGTGATTAAAATTTATATGACTCCCCCTAAATTCTTGCCTATATAAAAAAGTAAAAGAATATTTATGATAGACAGAACAAGCATTATATTAAACATCGTTTTTACAAGCGATAAATTATAGAATAACTACAAACGTAAGACATCCAGTAAATGCAAAGGAACAAAAAGAAACAATGAAACGACCTGAACTTCCCCGTGAAGGAATGCCCGGATTGTTTTGAGAACACGACAAATCAGAACATAAACAGAAGAACATTTCATTGCTTATTACAACCATTTACATCAGAGTACAAGAATATACAGAGTATGAATAAATATTATACATCAGAAAAATATAAGAGATTTACAAGTTACAATGAAGCGGAAAATAATACAAAACACAACTGAAGGGAATATACAGATACAGAGCTTTCCAAATATCACTCCAGTTGTAAACCAGGATAATGTGAATATAATATCTGCAAAACCAAAACTACTAGCTGCCCGTGTGGAAAATACGGGCTCCCAGAGTTTAGGTTAAAACAATAAACTCCAGGTCAGTCATGTGACTGGTGTGAGAACTAAAACAGTTATTAAATTTTTACTTTCAAAATAAAGTAAATCAAGGGACCACGTTGCATAACATGGAACGGGTTTCCTCCCAAGAATACCAGTGCATAAAATAAATAGCGCAATGCTTTTTGGAAAAATGTAGCTATTACAAGACCCAGATCCCATCACACAATGCAACGCAAGCCGGAGGATAGAGTTTTACATTATAATAGCCAAACATGCTTGGTATGTTTAAAACAAATCATGTTGATACTATTATAGTGTAAAATGTATGAAAACAACTTCAAATATAAATGTATCAATCATAGACGGCATAGTGCCCCATCCCACTATGTCGCCATACTAGGCTCTACAAATAAAACCGAAATGTTACGTATTGAAAGTTGGATTTCCGTCTGTGAATCAAGGAAAGAGATCGTCCTTACCGCTTCGGGATGCTCTAGCCCATGTCTCAGGAATCAAAGTTAAGAAAATAATCATATCTTTAACTGGGTTAAAGAACTAATGTCATTTGAAACATAGCTCACGATAAACCCAAAATCACATTCCATTAATAATGGAATCTTCACGGAATACAGATCAATATATATAATCGATATGAACTTCCATATCAAAACGATTATATAAATGGAATAACGGCAAAGACTTTTAAATTCCATATATATTAACAGTCTTCCTCCACAGAAGTTCAATTTGATTATTACCGAATCGAATTCCATTCCATTCCAATTTATTTTATTAAACTGGAAAACTTTTCTTTGGAAATTTCCCCTAAATCTTAACTAAAGATTTATAAATTCCAAATCCTATTTCACTGTGAATCGGGTTAAATAACGAATGTCGTTAAAAACACAGTTCACGATAAATACAATTCACATTCCATTTCAATATCCAATTAAATGTTAATTAATTGGTAATTCTTCTCTACATCTTAATTAAAAGATTTATTCTTTTCACACGGGGTTTAAGAACAGTGTTACTGAAGACCCCATACCATCAGTCTCTAATCGTAAATTAGTAAGAGAACAATTCCCTAAGTATTAATCCCGAAGGCCGAAATCAACATCAGATCAACACCCAGGAAACCATTCAACTTAGCTAATCTCCAGTTAGTTTCTAATTTTCTTAACTCGATTGGGTTTAAGAACAGTGTTGGTGAAGAAACCATTCACGACAAACCCAAAATCCCATTTGATATCAAATACCAGGCTCTGAATAGAAAATATATCGGCTTATATTCAATATCAAATTCTAAAATCAACAAATATCATATTGGAATGACGATATATATATATATATATATATCTTCCAAATTCCTCCACAATATCCGTTTAATCACGGAATCCCATACCGAAATATTCGGAAGACAATTTTGATTCAAATCCTTTCCAATTCATATACTGGAAATTCCGGTTATTTTTAAAACCATTTCAAATCCAATTTATTTATTTAAAAATACTAGATTATAATTCTAGTTCATAACTAGTTCATCTCAACAAAATTATATTTTTATCTTCTCAAATATGGGATTTTTCTTCCCAATTCTTTCCAAAACATTTATTATGATTTTACACAAATTATTGATATTATCAATAATTTTATCTAGGCCCGTATAGTCGATTTCCATTAACGACCATCGAACTGCACTTGCAGCGACCTTTTCCAGATTTGATTTGGACATAATTCCAAATCGAACCGTTAGATTTCTAATTTCTTGTATTCGTTAGAAAGCTCTTTTCGACACGAACCAAAGGTTCCAGTTTTAGGACAATCCGACGGTCGGATCTCCCGTAATGTCCATTCGAAGTCAATGGTCGAAATTCGCATACTACCACGGCGTGAAGCGTTCTATTCCAGCCATTAAATATATATAATATATACTGTATATATTTCGTCGATTTCCATTTAAAACGTATTTTATAAAAAAAATTAAATTCATTTTAAAAACGATTCTAAATTCATTTTCAATTTTAAATCAAAATTAAATATTCCTTATCATTATAATATATAAATCATAATATTTTCAAAATATCGGATTTTGAAATCATTTCCTTTTCGATA
The DNA here is from genome assembly GCA_030737875.1 of Allium sativum. Taxonomy (NCBI): domain Eukaryota; kingdom Viridiplantae; phylum Streptophyta; class Magnoliopsida; order Asparagales; family Amaryllidaceae; genus Allium; species Allium sativum. The sequence continues at coordinate 968,581,969 of CM060915.1, read as the reverse complement.
TTCATTATAAAAATGAATAAAATCGATATGTTATCGTCCACATCAAAATGGCGTTAATCTAATCAACACGGCTTTATATATTTAAATATATTCGTGTCCATCCCAAATCGGACATCAAAATCAGATTTTGATCCTTTACTAAATCTTATTTTAAAATATTCATTGTTTTAAAATATTTGTTATTTTAAAATATTCATTCTTTCTGAACTGGAATCAGACACAGTCAATTACCATATAATGCTGTTTATATGGATATCATACAACACATGTATAAAACAGCCATGATAAACAATCAACCATCATCCAAAGTGCATTCTACACTGTATAAGCATTAAATATAAATATTTAATGCTTGCAACAGTATGTCAACCTATTGATTGACATACAACTAAACAGTTGGGATTAGTGTACGTCAAATATCATCCCAGCACCCATGTAGGGTTTCAATCCACAAACACAGAATTTATTTGTGCAGTTGGGCAACGCATAAAATTTATCGTCCCTATCGATATCAGTCAAATCAGTGTACATAAACAAATCATCCGATTTGTAAATGAATATTTATTTATATACACGTTAAAAAATATATTTTTAACGATAAAATATTTTATTTCAACCCATGAATATTTTATTTTATTTTATTTAACACATCACAAACCAAATTCACACCAACAAATCAATCCAAACACACAACCAAACAAGTCGTCCATGGTCTGTGGACGACCGGGAGTAGTTCATATATGCAGTTATAAAATAAATAACTGTATAAAAATAATTTTGGTGAGAAGTTCTCACATTTTGGATCCACTCTTCCATTTATTATTTCTGAACGGTTCGGATTTCGTTTTGATTTCAGTCCGATCCACCCCCATCTGTTTCACGCAGTTGATTATTAAAAACCACAATTTTATACTGTTATTTCATACATAAAAATCATATTTTTATGTTGATGTTTATATTATAAAAATTATATTTTTATAATTCAGTTTTCCATATTTTTATAACTCTAATTCTTATATAAAAATCGTATTTTTATATAAAGAAAATTCATATAAAAATCACAATTTTATTTCGCTACTGTATATACAGAAATTCCATTTTTATAAATCTTACTTCATAATAAAAATTCTATTTCTATAAATCTAACTTCATAATAAAGATTCTATTCTCATTAATCTATCTTCATAATAAAAATTCTATTTTTATTTCGAAGCCATTCAAATAAAAATCACATCTTTGTGTTAAAAGTCAAATTTTTATTCTTTACATACAATAAAAATCATATTTTTATAATTTCGCTTTCAACATAAAAATCATGTTTTTATTCGAAAAAATTTCATATCTTCTTCCAACTAAAAATTGAATTTTTACCTAACTAAAATTTAATCTTCACATTATAAAAAATATATTCTTTACATTAAAAATCAATGCTAATTTTTTTTCAAATCAGTGCTAGTTTTGTTTTCAAATCAATTATGAAAATAAGTATGTTATTTAAGTTAAAATAAAATAAAAAAAGATTTCCTTTTTCCTATATTTTCATCATCGTTCTCTGTTCAAAGCAGACTCACGCTCCCAACTGATTCACCACCACCACTCCTTCCTCTTTTCCACTGTAAAAACCCCCTCCATCCTTCCAGGAGAGAATCTACTCATCGTCGCTATCATAGGGGGTTGTTGGGGCCAGAGGGAGTTCGCCGGAAGCGGGTGGGTGGTGGTTGGGGCAGCGACGGGATTTAGTTTAGTTTTTTTTTCTTTTATTTGATTTTGAATGAACGGTTTAAAGGGAAGGGGTTGACTGATAATGGAGAGGGAGAGAAATAAGGGGAGGGGTATTTTATAATTTATATTTTTATTTATTTACTAGTCCAAAAAGTTACTTTTTCTTTTGAACCCCAAATCGAACCCACCGACTATCGTCCCAAGCTAATTACCCCCATTCCGAACACAATGGGATATGTCCCATAACACGATTCGACTATTTCGATCGGTTTTCATCAAAATTAAAATTTAAATCAATATATATTCAATTTAAACGTACATTTTAATTTACCGAGGTCACATACTGACTCTAAAAATTCCAGAAAAATAAATCTGGCTATGTTTTGACGATATGGTCCTAACAAAACTAATTTCATCGAATTTGGAGACCATTTGAAAAACGGTCATTTTCCAGTCGATTAAATTCAAACTGAAATGACCAAACACGTTTAACTTCACCACGCTCACATATTGATTCCAAAAATTATGAAAATTGGGACCCATCAATAATTTAATATCCCGGATCCAAAAAATGTAGTTTCGTCTAAAACTGAGGTTGTTTGCAAAATGGCAATTTTTACGGGCTATATTTCCATAGCGACTATTCTGAATTTTCAACTGGACATAACTTTTTATCCCCGCTATGAAATTTGGATTTTTCGGATTCGTTGGAAAGATATTTTCAAATAGATCATAATATTTCTGGTTTCGCTAAAATCCGGTTTATTTCGTATCCTGTACATTCATTTGAAATCGAATTTTCAAATTACCGCGCCATTTCCAATTCCTTTTGTAATTAAAATAAATATTTATATTCTAACTTCGATTTAAATAAATTTATACGTTCCAATTTTATTCAAAATAAATTTTGTTATCGTTATTATTTAAAATAAATCATTTTAAATATTCAAAATTCATTAAAATTTGGCTAACACCCTAAATTTTGGAAAAATTTCGCCATAACTTCCTTTGTACGTGGAGCACCGGGAAAATCGCAAAACTGCCACACAGGCCCTCTCATCTCAAGAAGAAAAAGAAAAATCCAAGCGGCTAGCCAATCGGCTCATAAAATCATCCAAACCCAAGAAATTATAGTAAACATGTACCTATTTGTCGGGCATACAATTTTATTCCTCTGCTTAGCTTCCCTGCTACGACCTGTTCAATGTATATACATGTATATGCATGCAATCTAAAATAATTTTCAATTCATTTCAATATTCTGATTAGATTTGGCTAATGGTTCAAAATTTTAATTAATCAAACCAATAATCATACAACACAACCAGTAATCAACAATCAGTTTGTTGATTAACGCTTCAAACACATAACTTTAATACATAGTCAAAAAATCATATTTTTAATGCCAAATCACAAAAAATAATCCTATGTGAGTTTTGGTTCTCATACCAGTCAATTGGAAACATATAGGAATCCCACTTTCGTCACTCGAACATAAATTCTGATGGTGATATATCAATCATCAGAAACATCCCTGGGAGACTAGAGTGTAAATCTATATCCATCTAGTATATTTGAGATTTCAAATACACGTGGATCAGACGTATATGAAAATCTCTATAGATTGTCCAAATTCAATATAAAATAAATATTCAAATACGTATAATATGGTTTAAATTTCAAAACTAAATTTGTTTCCATTATTATTATTATTTTTAAAATAACCCACTTCCAACTCATTTTAGGATACCACTGATCCTATCTCTAATGAGTCCTTCTCATTGGATATTACTAATTCAATCTCCGATGAATTCTTTCATTTGGTTCTAATGTGCCTTGTTCTCCGAGCTCTGTAAACCAAAGCTCTAATACCAAAATGAAACGACCCGGGCTTCGCTGTGAAGGAAAGCCCGGATTGAGTTGAGAACACGACAAATCAGAACACAAATAGAAGAACATTTCATAGCTTATTACAACAATTTCCATCAGAGTACAAGAATATACAGAGTACGAACAAATATTATACATCAGAAAAATATCAGAGATTTACAAGTTACATTGCAGCTGAAAATAATAAAAAACACAACTGAAGGGAATATACGGATACAGAGCTTTCCGAATATCACTCCAGCTGTAAACCAGGATCCTATGAGTATAGTATCTGCTAAACCAAAACTACTAGCTGCCCATGTGGAAAATAGGGGGACCCAGAGTTTAGGTTAAACCAATAAACTCTAGGTTAGTCATGTGACTAGTGTGAGAACTAAAATAGTTATTAAATTTTTACTTTGAAAATAAAGTAAATCAAGGGACCATGTCGTATAACATGGAACAGGTTTCCTCCCAAGAATACCAGTGCATAAAACAAATAGCGCAATGCTTTTTGGAAAAACAAAGCTATTATAAGACTAAGGTCCCATCACACAATGCAACGCAAGCCGGAGGATAGAATTTTACTTCATAATAGCCAAACATGCTTGGTACATTTAAAACAAATCATTTTGATACTATTATAGTGTAAAGTGTATGAAAACAACTTCAAATATAAATGTATCAATCATAGACAACATAGTGCCCCATCCCACTATGCTGCCATACTAGGCTCTATAAATAAAACCGAAATGTCACGTATTGAAAGTTGGATTTCCGCCTGTGAACCAAGGCAAGGGGTCATCCTTACCGCTTCAAGACGCTCTAGCCCATGTCTTAGGATCAAAGCTCGAGTGACCCTTGGATCGTCAGGGGCGGTCTACTCGATGTGGATTAAAATTCCTGAACACTACGTTTCCCTACCCTATGGGGCGTCAATGTGACGGCCCGCCCCGCACCAGCCTGCATTTCCTCCGAAGGTGCGTTGTACACATGCCCAACAAGCACGGGACGGTCGTCAGAAGAAAAGAAAGAAGAGAATTGACTAACGAGAAACCTGTAGAATGTCTCACAGCGCATGGAGTAAAATATAATAATAGTAACATACTTGACATAAAACAGGTGAGACAGTGCATAAGCTGATAACTAAAATCAACATCAACATCAAAGCAGCGGAAATCCAAATACAGCTTACTACAACTTTCCAAATTTTCTGTCTGAAAACAAAAGTAGGCTAAAGTAGAAGATGCACCACCAATGCCCAAGCACCGATCTTCAACAACACAGGGAGAATACTATATATATGTATTACGTGGAAGCCTCCTGCTCGTCTCCGGATCATCTACCCGTGCATCGCCAGCTAACCTGTCTCTAGTCTGCTCGTGTGAGCACCCAGAGTAATAAGAGGAGACATAAAACTCTGGGTCAGACATAATGCCTGGTATGAGCGATAAGCATCTAAACAGAACAATAACAGGTATACTAAACCATACCTGAACCTGGACCTACAACCAAAGAGTTAGTACCACATACCATACAATACTCTAAGGTGCCATAATAAATAGTGTAAAGAAGACGGGGTTGGGGTATGCATGTCATAAAGATAGCAAACAAATCAACCATAGCAACCATCCTCACATCTCTCACTCAGTGCGTAAAGCACGATGTCCACCACTGTCAATCACTAGACCCATTGAAGTAGTGACGGAGTTCAACTTGTACAACTACTGCTACTACCAAGCTTATCACATGGAGTCATGACCAAATCTTTACAAATGACCCCACTTCATTGGTTTATAGCCCTTTAGTCGTACCTAGGCCATTTCAGCCCTGAATCCGTTCACATGCTTCCCATACATAGTGATCCAAAGTCATAAACATCGACTGCCCCTTGGCACACGTCCCGCAGCAAAGCCCAACTCATGAAGTGAACTCATTGGTTCCCAACTGGACCTTGAGCTCTAACTTCCAATATTGGACTACCTTTGCATCTCGGGTTATTGGTCAATACTGGGTCGGGTTCTCCTTCTAGCCACCGGTTCGGGTCGGGTCCTCTACTTTGGGTCGGTTCGTAGTCTTCTCATGTAGTGGTTCGGTTCGGGTCCACAGCGTCGCATCGGTTCGGGTCGGGTATCCTCCTCCGGGTCGGGTCGGGTTGCTTTCTTCCTTCCAGTTCATGCTCCTTCTCTAATTAGCTCCCTCATTGTCCATTTACTCCGATCCGATCCTCCCCCTTTAGCCGATCCGATCCTACTCCTTTAGCCGATCTGATCCCTTCGCCTTACTCCAGTCCTAGCCTTTCATCCTTAAGTTGATCCGATCCGAGCCCTTCGTCTTTAAGTTAGTCTGATCCCCAGCTTAACCAACATGGCCTTCCTTTTTTCCAAGCCTCTTATATGCCAGATTCCGGTTCGGGTCGGGTTCCTTGCCCAGGTCTCCAATCCGATCCGAGCCCATATCCGATCCGAAACCCTGCACAACTTTCTGCAACTTTCCCCAGCGACTTGTTTACGCCATTCGACGACGTTTTCGGCAAATCTATCTATACTAATCAATCACAAATCATGTCAAACAGTCATAGCAACATAGTAAACTAACCAAAAACACCAAAAACAGTGAATTTACATGTCAAAATGGATAAAATACACCCAAAATCCCATTTTTCCCTTAAGCATGATTAAATAAAACTGATCATAGGGTTAACAAAACTTAATCAAATCGAACCAAATTTCTAACAGAGGCATAAAATACTATTTAAGAATTTCTAAATATTTTTCCAGAATTTATTAGTGTATAAATTCGCTAATCTTCACTATTTACCCTTAATTAACTGTAATTAGTGTCAAAACGATGCTAATCACTCACCTTTGCCACAAAATAAAACACCAAATCTGAAATACTCTCCGTTTGGGTCGAATTCCTATGTATAGCAGCAGCTCCAACCTTGCTCTGTTGCTATTTGGCCTTGTTTTGATGTAGTTTAGGCTTAATCTTCACTAAAAATGTGTTTTGGAGTGGTTTTAGAGGATGGAAGCCATTACTAAGTTCTCAAGAAGGTTTGTGGCAGCTGAAAACTAAAATGAAAGTGATTTCCTAACCCTAATCAGCCCTCCTATGCCTCTAAACCCGAAATTCCCCTCTGGGCCTAGCTGCTAATCACCCGGTTAAGCCCAATTAAGCTGCTTTTCACCATATGAAACTTGTTTCAGCCATATCTCTCAAACGGTGAGTCCGTTTGGCTAATGTGACCACTCTACGAAATTGTAAACCATCATCCGGAGCCAATAGAAGTGGTTTCAAACCAAAATTCCTTTCTAGTCAAAAGTTATGGCCAAAACAGTGCCAACTAGGGGTAAATGGTCATTTAAAAATAGGGAAAAATCATGAACATGGGAAATGACCCCAATAGTCGTCTCCCAAAGTTACATGACCATACGACTTCGTATGTGAAAGAAATAAATATTCTACGATCCTCTGATGTGTGGAATACGGGTCGTTACAGTCAATCTGGTCTGTATAAAGTCCATACTATCCATCGGCGCTGTAGTGCCGATATTTCCGAGGCGCCTCGCTATCCATCATCCACATAAGTAAAACATCTGGACGTGCAAAACCATACACCACTCCTAGCTAGAAGGAAACGCATGTTCTCCCTGAGGTCCTCTCCCATGCCGGGTTCACACCGGGGTTTGAGGCTCGCGAATTAACGCTACACAAAACTATGCTATATTAAAGCCGTGCTTTTATTATCAACCACAAGACTCTGCTTTTTAACAGAGCCTTGATCATTTGCACCTTAGCATGCCACACAGTCAATTCACGCTATGCAACCGATGTTTATCAATCACACAGAGTGAAATCCGATGTCAGACACATATCTATTTACAAGTTCATTCTGGGTTTGAACGAAACCGGAGGCACTTTATTCCTTGTCCCATATGTCCAATACAGGAGAGAGGCCCTCGCATATCCGGTCGATCTCCAAGTACGTCTGGACAATCACCACTTATTACCTTGTCTAGTGTGTAAAGCCCAATCAAGACATCAGTAATCATCCAAACGATGTGAAGACCTCTGGTCTTCGACCACCATCTTCATCCTCGACATATCGTCGAATTAGTTATTCAGAATGGGATAAACCCGGCCTTTCTGAATAACTCGCGCATATAATAAATAAGTGCTATAAAAACACAACATACGCCTCATTCCAATCCAGAATATTCCTTATTCAAATATTCTTATACTGGGAAAGGTTCCCATTAATTTTATCAAAGATAAATTCTTCAAATTTATTCTTTAATCTTCCTTTGGGTATCAATTCAAACCAAATTAAGATTTATCCAAACTAGGCGGGATTAACGCACCTTACCGAAGTAATCATTTATTTAATTTCCGAATCCCAACCTATTCATCCCATGAAGTAAACCTGGTAATACTTCATATCTTACACCACGGTGTTATCGGTAAAATTAAATACCATTTCACGTTCAAATCTAATTAAAGATTTAACTATCGCTTGGAGAAATACTGGTGATACTCCATTCTCGATCATTTCTTGAATTTGATAATTTTAATTATCAAATTCACCTTTCAATCTATTTAAAGATTCATTAAGACTCTAATTCAGATTTAATTTTCAAAAATCATTACTTAATGATTATTCAAAGTTAAGAAATTAATCTTGTTTTTAACTGGGTTGAAGAACTAATGTCATTTAAAACATAGCTCACGATAAACCGAAAATAACATTCCATTATCAATGGAATCCTCACGGAATGTAGATCAATATATATAATCGATATGAACTTCCATATCGAACCGATAATATAAATGGAATAACTACAAAGCCTTTTGAATTCCATATATATTAACGGTCTTCCTCCACAGAAGTTCACTTTGATTATTACCGAATCGAATTCCATTCCACTCCAATTTATTTTATTAAACTGGAAAACTTTTCTTTGGAAATTTCCCCTAAATCTTAATTAAAGATTTATAAATTCCAAATCCTTTTTCACTGTGAATCAGGTTAAAGAACGAATGTCATTAAAAACACAGTTCACGATAAACCCAATTCACATTCCATTTCAATATCCAATTAAATGTTAATTAATTAGTAATTCTTCTCTATATCGTAATTAAAAGATTTATTCTTTTCACATGGGGTATAAGAACTGTGTTACTGAAGACCCCATACCATCAGTCTCTAACCGAAAATTAGTAAGAGAACAATTCCTTAAGTATTAATCCCGAAGGCCGAAACCAACATCAAATCAATACAGAGGAAATCATTATACTTTGCTAATCTCCAGTTAGTTTCTAATTTTCTTAACTCCATTAGGTTTAAGAACAATGTTAGTGAAGACATCGTTCACGACAAACCCAAAATCCCATTTGATATCAAATACCAGGCACTGAATAGAAAATATATCATCTTATATTCAATATCAAATTCTGAAATCAACAAATATCGTATTGGAATAACGATATATATATCTTCCAAATTCCTCCACAATATCTGTATAATCACGGAATCCCATATCGAAATATTCCGAAGATAATTTCTTTAATGACCCAACTTTCGAACACATCGGAAGTCGTGTTATTAATAAGAATAAGAATAGATAGAAGATAAAATAACAGAAAACATCAGAATCTCACAGCGGAATTTTTACTAAAAGATGATACTTCATAATATTACACAACAGTACATACTACATCAGAGCATACTGAATCTAGTGATACAAGCCATTCATAGAACATCTTTAATTATACATATCATTGATGACTAACTTGCAGACTTATAATTATACAGTAGGTATGATAAGTAGACCAGCATACAGAAAGTTCCACTCCAGCTTTTCCAAGTTTATCCAAATCACGATTCACTTTTCTATTCATAACAAGTGTTATGAATACCCAAGAGTTTAAGGGAAACACATAAAAATAAACCCCGGGTCAGTCAAGGGACTGGTATGAGTAAACGATTATAAAACAAATAAAAATATCTCATAAGACCATGCCGTAAGTACGGAACGGGTTTTTACCTTTTGAGAATAAAACACTTTGTATACTTGAAATCAGAATATTATCATAGTGTCTATAAATTTTCACAAATAATTTAGAATCTGGAAGAATGCTTGCATCTCACATACTCCTACATAGTATACAAATAAAAACCGCTAGGCACTTATGGAAATTGGAATTCCAACTATGACAAGGTATGGGACCACCTTCCGATCGTGTATCTCTAGAGGCGAATACACTGGGTTCAACAAGAACGTCTTGCAACCCGGCCCACACATGACCGACCACTCATTTCTCTTGAGTGTATCGAATGTATATCACCAACGGTTGGGATCAAACCACCGTTTCCCGAATGGGCAGAATCGATAGAGTAAGAAACAAAAGGAATTTCTCTAGATAGGTGATTATACACCCTAATGGGAAATAACCACATAGCCATGCTGCCTGCCCGATTTTTGTTATTTCCTAGGTGTGAGGATTGAGGCTAGACTTACCTTTTCATCATTACAGTTTGATTTCTTTGACTGCCACAACGTCAAATCCATCGGAAATCACTAATTGATTTCCACAAAAATACTCTGGTTGTCAGGCTAAAGAAATTTCCTTTCTGTGCCAGCAACTGGTACGTTTGAAGAAAACAACATACATGATCCCTTTGGAAATACTTTGTCGGACATTCGTCCATACAAGTTGTCCTGGGATTGGACAAACCGAAGGCACTATTCAAAAATAGCCCTTGTATAACGCCGTCTTCAATTTAAAAATCTCTGACGCGCGGCGTATAATCAAATCAAAGCGAAATATTTATTTCGGTTTCTTTGAAATGATTAGCGAACATTTTTCCTTAAATTATAAATCTAACAAGATTATAATCTAATTACAGTCAAACTGCATCGTGTATGATCATCTGGCCTATATCTGGTATTTTTATCATGTCGAACAAATGGACAGTTTTAGTGTGTGCGTCGCACACGGTTTTTCTTCCCATCTTGTTTGTCACCTTTAAGAAATAAAACTTTATATTTTTCTTAAGAAAATTATTTTTTATAATTATTACTTAATCTGATTATTCATAAATGAATTATAATTTATTTTACAACTTTTACACTTTGTATTGTTTCGTCAAATTTCCCTTTTATATCTTATACTCGATCTACTCCTTTTTATATACCAATAAAGTTTCTCTTTTTAATTTATCACTCTAAACCCGATTAAAAATATAATTTACAGTTCTTATTTTATAAAGTACAGATCTGTACTTGCCCAATTACTCGTATTAGAGGATTTAGACCACAGTTTGAACTGACTAGCGTATGTGTTGCATACGGTTTCTCATTTCTTTGTTTGTTAAAAATCTAAATATTTCATTAGATAATAAATTCTAAATTTAAATTATAAACTGAATTTAACAAAATTACAACTTCTGTGTGAACTGCTTGACTTCTGTCAAAAACATATCCGACCTTCTCCAGATGATTGACTTCTTTTTGTTGACTTTACAGTTTAAATATCTCATTAGAAAATTATTTCTAATTCTCATTTTAAATTAAATTTATAATTTAATTTAAAATTTAAGTTTCTGTATTTAAATTTCAGCCCTTGACAAAAACAACATTTTTGTCCTGATCTACTCTCTTTTTCCTTATTTCCTAATTTAAATAAAAATTCTATTTTTATTTAAATATTTATTTTGCTATTTTATTTAAATCATTATTAAATTTAAAAACTGGTTTAAATTAACTTTATATTCAAAATCTTCTTTTAAAACTTAAATCACCAAAGTAACACTTTGGTAAAGTACCAGTTTAAAAACCCCAGTGTGCGCTCATGAAATCGGCCTCGGTCATCACGTTTTCGCAAAGTACCACTTTTATTTACCAAAGTGCCAAGTGATCAAAGTACCACATTCTGGACCATCTGATTTCTGTTCCGATCATACCCCAGCTCTCATGCGCAGGCAAAGTACCAGGTTTTTGACCACTTACCAAAGTGCCAAAATCAGCTAAAGTACCACCCTCCAGTTCTCTTGATTTTACTCCCGATCACAATGAAAACCCCATGCTCCAAAGCACTACCACCTGGTAGTAACACTTTCCATCTTCCCTAGTACCACACCCGTGTATGTGCATGAGCACCAACACTTGAGCCTCTATTGATCCACCGTGAGCACCCTAACACGTCGCAAATCTTCCCCGGACCTCGCCAACACCATCTGATCCGACCACCAGTGTTTGTATAGTGTTTTCAATGTTCGACGTCAATTGCTGAAGGTGGGTTCATCGAAGAAAGTCTCCACCGCTCCCACCTCTGGCCTTTGATCGTCCTTCCCTTCATGCCACGCCACCACCATCACCTGACGCTGCGATCCCCCCATGACCGCACCCCTGTCCCGTCGGCGACGAAGAGCAGTTCGTCGAAGAAGACACAGCACCCAAAAACTTATTTTTAACCTATTTTTGCTTCGTTCCCAAAATCTATGAATTAGAAAATTCTTTTGGTATTTTTCCCTTAATATAGAACCCCTCCTACACCTTCTAGCCAACCGCCATCAGTTTTCGTTGAACCGTTCGCCGGATTTTAATCAAAGTTGCTTTTCCGACCATCTCATTATTTCTCACTATCCACATATTTAAAAATTACGATTTACCTATTAAAAATCGTCATTTCATACCACTAGTGCATTTACACAATCAAATCAGGGTTTTAATATGCTTGAAATTCCATTGTGTGGTTTGGGTTACAGAGAACTATTGTTATTTCTGTTTTTCTCATTATCTATGCACAAAAAGCAATAGTTTTCCTTATTTCCAGAAAATGTTGGTAGTAATGTCGTGGTTTAAAACTAAAATAGAAGTGTATTTACATCTCCTATCCTAGGTTTCACTGATTTGAAAATCCTTAGTTTATTCTATCTAGGACTGGCACACAACAACAGGATTTTTTATCCTATCAATATAAGGTTCTAAACCAAAAGATCATCAATGAATTAAAGTATCTACTCCTAACTTTTTGATCAAGTAAAGAAGGTGATTCAACCAAGTTCGTATTCAATAACCAAAGCAAAACAACTTCCAGACAAGTTAACAGTCTAAAACAGAAAATACAGGAAGGAGATTTTGAAAAGTTTACTCACCTTTCAAGTATGAAACCCTTGGCTTTTCCTTTACTGATTGGATTCAAATGCTCTTGTGTTTGTGTGAGGAGGATGTGTATGCTTATGGCCTTCATATAGTGGTGGAAATCATTAAAATATGGTGCATTTAAAATCTGTTTTCAGATTTGAATAGTGACAAATGATTGACAACTCAACAAAATCTCTTCCTCTTACCAAATCAAAACAGCACCTCCTCCTTTCACATGGCTTATCTCAGCCACCATCTCCCCTAAAAAACCCTTGGCACAAACCACCCCTCTTTGGTTCTTATGAATTATCACCAATAAATACTCATGTACCATACATGTTCTTCACAATCTTTTCTTGGTTTAAGCAATTTAAAATCTCCATTTTAGTATCAAATATGTTCAGTTCTCCATGGGGTTTCTAACCCAAAATCTTTCTCATGACAATCGATTTAACAACAAAATATAAAGTATTTTTACTTGCCTTCCAAGGCGATAAAAAATCTGAAAATTCTTGTACTTTTTGATCTTGGCATGTGATGATTTAACATAGGAAAATCCTAGAAAATCTAAGTATTAGAATGGATCTACTATAGGTACATCTAAGGTTTGAATACGCAAGATTTGGCAAGATTTAAGGCACATGTTTTATGATCAAATGGACATGGTTTTGAAAATGCAAAAGAAAAAGGTCATTTCAGAAAATCTTGTGTAAAAAGAAAAAGATTTGAACTTGTAATAACCCGGAAATCTGAGCCAATTTAAAAATTTTATTTTGGCTATTTTAATGAATTTTGAATATTTGAAATGAATGTTTTAAATAAGAACGACGAGAAATTTATTTTGAATGGAAATAGAACGTATATATTTATATACGTCGTCGTTAGAATATAAATAATTATTTATATCTATGAAAGGAATTGAAAATGGCGCGGTAGTTCGATAATTCAATTTCAAAGTTCAAATGAATGTACCGGGTGCAAAATAAACCGGATTTTAGTGAAACCAAAAATATTAGGATCTATTTGTGAATATCTTTCCAACGGATCTGAAAGATGGAAATTTCATAGAGGGAATCAAAAGATATGTCCAGTTGAAATTTCAGAATAATCGCTATGGAATTTCGGCCCTTTAAAATGGCCATTTTGCAAACGACCTCGGATTTCGACGAAACCACTTTTGTTGGATCCGCGATGTCAAATTATTGCTAGGTTTCAAATTTCATAATTTTTCGAATCAATATGTGAGCGTGGCGAAGGAAAACGCATTTGACCAGTTTTAGTTGATTTTAATCGACTGGAAAATGGCCATTTTTCAAATAGTCTCAAAATTCGACGAAATTAGTTTTGTTAGGACCGTATCGTCAATACGAAGCTAGAAAATATTTTTCTGGAATTTTTCGAGTTAGTATGTAACCCCAGTAATTTGAAATGCGCGTTCAAATTCAATATATAGAGTTATATGTTGATTTTGATGAAAACTGATCGAATCAGCCTATGATACATATCCCATTGTGTTCGAAATGGGGGTAATTAGCTATGGACGACAGTCGGTGGGTTCGATTTTGAGTTCAAAATAAAAAGTTGCTTTTTGAAATTAAATAATTAAATAAATTAAAAATAAAATATCTCCCTCTCTCTCCTTAACCATTCAGCCCCCCACCCCCCCCCCCCCCCCCCCGTTGACCATTCATTAAACAAAATAAAAAAAAGAAAGAAAGAAAAGGGGGGAGGAGCCGCGCTCCTCCCAACAGCGCCGCCGCGCCCCCCTGGCGCGCCGCCGCCAGGTCGTGGCCCCCTCTTCCTCCACCTCCCCTTCTCCTTCTTCAACCTCTCCCTCCTCGCCCAAGGACGAAAACCCAAACCGCATCGACCCTCCGCCCTCCTAAAAACCACCACGCGCGCCACCCTACTGGACCGGCAGCCGCCCTCCACCACCCGCCGACCTACTCGCGGGCCACCCTCTGACCTCGCGCTCCTCCTCTCCTCTTCTATCCCAGACCGCAAGCACCCCCATGCCAAACCGCCGTGAAACCCTACCACTAACCCGACGCGACGAACCCCCTCTTCCTTCGATCATCATGAGTATTTCCTTTTCTTTCTTCCCTTTTTCTGATTTTGATTCTAAGCGAAAAAACTAGGATTTTAGCCAATAAAAGATTTGATTTTTATCTATTTAAAAGCTATGTTTTTATTTATAAAAATATGGTTTTTATATAGGGTAATGATTCATAAAGATTCGATTTTTATTCATTTGAAAACCGTAAAAAGATTTGATTTTTATTCATTTGAAAACCGTATAAAGATTCGATTTTTATTCATTTGAAAACCGTATAAAGATTCGATTTTTATTCATTTGAAAACCATAAAGATGTGATTTTTAAAAACGAAAAGAAGTGATTTTTAATGAAGTAAAAATATAATTTTTATAACGAAGTGATGGTATAAAAATATGATTTTTATATAGTAGGGGTTATAAAGATATGATTTTTATATATAGAGAATAGCATGATAAAAATATAATTTTTGTCTATAACACCGTTGTAAAAATAGAATTTTTAACTATATAATAGCGATGTAAAAATAGAATTTTTATCTATATAATAGCAATGTAAAAATAGAATTTTTACCTATATAATAGCGATGTAAAAATAGAATTTTTATCTATATAATAGCGATGTAAAAATAGAATTTTTATCTATATAGTAGCGATGTATAAAAATGTGATTTTTATATACATAGCAACAATATAAAAATGTGATTTTTATATGTGTAGTGACTCCGGGCAATGAAATTGACAAAAGGCGAACACGGCGAACATTTCCTTCAATGAAGAATTGCAGCGTTTGGTTTAGCTAGTCGGTGAGAACTCCTCACTTTTAATTTAATTTCTAGTTGAAATATATACTAGGATGTAGACGGTGTTTAGTAGCACCCGACACCCGTCATCCACAGACCATGGACGGCTTGTATGCTTGTTTGTTTGATTTTGATGTGTAGTTGATTGTGTGATGTGTTGTGAAATGAAAAAAAAAATTATATAGCTAAAAATGGAATTTTTAACGTGTATATGAAATGAAATAAATTAATATAAACAAGTCGAACGATTTGTTTATATATGCACATTTGACTGATATTGATTGGGACGATAAATTTTACACATCGTCTAACTGCAAAAATAAAATCTGTGTTTGATTGTTTGAAAACCCCACACGGGTATTGAGATGATATATGACATACACTAGTCCCAATGATTAGCTGTATGTCGATCGATTGATTGACAGGCTGTTATAAGCGTTAAATATTTATATTTGATGCTTATACAGCGTAGAACGCACTCTGGATGATGGTTGATTATTTATCATTGTTATTTTATACATGTGTTGTAAAAAAATCCATATAATTAACATTATATGGTAATTGATTGGGCCTCATTCCAGTTTTGAAATTAAAATATTTGAAAAAGAAATATTTGAAATAGAATATTTGAAAATAGAAATATATGAAGCTGTGTTGATTAGATTGACGCCATTTTGATGTGAACAATATTTATATCGATTTTATTCAATTTTCAATGTATATTGAAAGTGATTTCGAAATTTGAATTATAATGAAAATAATCGAAATTCGAATTATATTGAAATGAATTGAAATTCAAATTTTATTTAAATGAATTGAAATTCAAATTAAATTGAAATGAATTGAAATTCGAATTAAATTGAAATGAATTGAAATTCGAATTATATTGAAATGAATTGAAATTCGAATTAAATTGAAATTCGAATCAAATTGAAATTTATTAGAATTGAATTCAAATTGAAATTGAAAAGAATTGAATTCAAATTGAAATTGAATAGAATTGAATTCGAATTGAAATTGAATAGAATTGAATTCGAATTGGAATTGAATTAATTTGAAATTCAAATTAAATTGAAAACGAACTGAAATTGAATTAAAAATCGATTTGAATTGAAATCAATTTGAAAGGAATTTAAAACGAATTTATAAGGAAAAATTCAACTTTGATTTGAATTTGAAATGAAGTTGAAATCATTTCGAAAACGAATTTAAAACGATTTATAATATACGTTTAAAAGGAAATCGACGAAGTATATATTATATAATGGCCTGAATAGAACGCGCCGCGGCAGTTCGTGAATTTCGACCATTGACTTCGAATGGACATTGCGGGAGATCCGACCGTCGGATTCTCCTAAAACCGGAACCGTTGGGTTCGTATCGAAAAGAGCTTTCTAACAAATATTAGAAATTTGAAATCTAACGGTTGGATTTGGAATTATGTCCAAATCAAATTTGGAAAAGGTCGCTGTAAGTGCAGTTTGATGGCCGTTGATGGAAATCGACTGTACGGGCCTTGATAAAATTATTGAAAATATCAATAATTTGTGTAAAATCATAAGAAATGATTTGTGAAGAATTGGGATGAAAAACTCCATATTTGAAAAGATAAAAATAGATTTTTATCGGAATGAACTAGTTTTGAACTAGAATAGTAATTTATTTATTTTTAAAATAAATAAATTGGATTTGGAATGGTTTTGAAAGTAACCAGAATTTCCAATAATTGCATTAGAATGGATTTGAATCAAATTTGTCTTCGGAATATTTCGATGTTGGATTTCGTGATTATACAGATGTTGTTATGGAAATTTGAAAGATATATATATATATATATATCGTTATTTCCAATACGATATTTGTTGGTCGTAGAATTTGATATTGAATATAAGCCGATATATTTTCTATTCAGAGCCTTGTATTTGATATCAAATGTGATTTGGGTTTGTCGTGAATGGTGTCTTCATTAACACTGTTCTTAAGCCCAGTTGAGAAAAAGATTAAATCTTTTTATTTAGATTTAATGAAGTGTACCAATTAAATGATATTTAATTGGAACTGAATTGGTATTGATTTTTGAGTTTATCGTGAACAGTGTTTTAAATAACACTTGTTCTTTAACCCGATAATTAATGGAATGTGATTTTGGGTTGTCGTGAACGGTATCTTCAATAATACTGTTCTTAGACCCAAAAGAGTTAAGAAAATCAGAAACTAACTGAAGATTAGTTAAGTTGAATGGTTTCTGGGGTATTGATCTGATGTTGGTTTCGGCCTTCGGGGTTAATACTTAGGGAACTGCTCACATGCTAATTTACGGTTAGGGACTGATTAAAATGTGATGTGATTTTGGGGTTTATCGTGAACCATGTTTTAAGTGACACTGATTCTTTAACCCAGTGAAAGATTAAAACTAAATGGAGTTTTAATGAATATTTAATTAGATTGGAAAGATCGAGAATGGAGTATCACCAGTTTTACTCCAGGCGGTAGTTAAATCTTTAATTAGATTTGAACGTGAAATGGTAATTGAATTTACCGATAACACCGTGGTGTTAGATATGAAGTATGACCAGTTTTACTTCATGTTATAAATAGGTTGGGGTTGGGAAATACAATAAATAATTACTTCGGTGTGATTTGCTAATCCCGACTAGTTTGAATTGATATTCAAAAGTAGATTAAAGAATAAATTTAAAGGATTTATCTTTGATAAAATTAATGGGAATCTTTCCCTAAGAATGTGAAATTTAGAAACTAACTGTCGTTTAGCTAAGCAGAATGGTTTTCTGGATATTGATCTGATGATGGTTTCGTCCTTCGGGGTTAATATTAGTGGAATTATTCTCTTGATTAATTTACGGTTAGTGACTGATGAATTGGAATGAGGCGTATGTTGTGTTTGTGTGACACGTATTTATTATATACGCAAGTTATTCAGAAAGACCGGGTTTATCCCATTCTGAATAACTGATACGACGATAAGTCGAAGATGAAGACGATGGTAGAAGACCAGAGGTCTTCACGTCGTTTGGATAATTACTGATGATCTTGATTGGGCCATACACCCAAGAGGAGGGAATCATTTGGTGATCGTCCAGACGTACTTGGAGATCAATGGATATGCGGGGTACTAGGTGCCGCCGGTTTCGTTCAGACCCAGAACAGACTTGTAAATGGACTGTGTGTCTGACATTGGATATCATTCTGTGTGATTGATGGATATCGGTTGCATGGAGTGGTTTGCTTGTGTGGCATGCTAAGATGCAAATGATCAAGGCTCTTGTTGAAAAGCAAAGTATTGTGGTTGATGATCAAAGCACGGACTTTGTGGCGTAGCTTTGTGTAGCGTTGATTCGCGAGCCTCACACCCCGGTTGTGAACCAGAAATGGGATAAGGACATCAGGGGGGACACTTGTTTCTTTCTAGCTAGAAGTGGCGTTAGTGGTTTTACACGCCCTGATGAGTTTGACTTATGTGGTTGTTGTTGCGAGGCGCATCGGATATATCGGTGACTATGCGAGCCGATGGAGTCATTTGTTGGCTCATTTACGCCCCCAAAGGGCGGGGAAACGTTGTGTTCAGGCTTTATTATCCACATCGGTAGAGCGACCCTGACGATCCAAGGGGCAGTTGCGGCTGTTCCTGAGGCTCGGGCTAGAGAGTCTCGAATCGGTGAGGACTATCTTTTGCCTCAGTTCACAGATGGAAATCCAACTTCCAAATACGTGACATTTGCGGTTTTGATTGTAGAGCCTAGTACGGTGACATGATATATGGTACCCATGCCGCCTATGATTGATATTTATGGTTGTATATAAAATCAGAAACTAACTGGAAACGAGCTAAGATGAGTGGTTTCCTGGGTATTGGTCTGATGTTGGTTTCGGCCTTCGGGGTTAATACTTAGGGAATCGTTCTCTTACTAATTTGCGGTTAGAGTCTGATTAAGAATAAAAAGATAAAATTTCACGTATCAAGCATTCTTTGGCTGTTATAAGGTAAAACCCTATCCTCCGGCTTGCGTTGCATTGTGTGATGGGACCTGGGTCTTATAACAGCTTCATTTTTCTTTATTTAGCATTGCGTTGTTTGTTTTATGCACTGGTGTTCTTGGGAGGAAACCCGTTCCTTGTTATACGGCGTGGTCCCTTGATTTACCGAACTTTAAAATAAAGATTAATAATTGTTTTAGTTCTCACACCAGTCACATGACTGACCTGGATTTTATTGTTTTAACCTAAACTCTAGGTGCCCTTATTTTCGACATGGGCAGCTAGTAGTTTTGGTTTTGCAGATTTATATTCACAGGATCCTCGTTTACAGCTGGAATGATATCCGGAAAGCTTTGTATCCGTATATCTCTTCTACTTGTGTATTGTATTATTTTCCACTTCTATGTAATGTATTGTAGTCTCTGATATTTTTCTGTTGTGTAATATTTATTTATACTCTGTATATTCTTGTATTCTGATGGAATTATTGTAATATATAATGAAATGTTCTTCCGTCTGCGTTCTTTTTGTGTTGTTCTCGAAGTATCCGCTCTTTCCTTACCGGGGAAGTTACAGGTTCTTACATTATCAGAGCTTTGGTTTACAAAGCTCAGAGAACAAGATACGTTAGAACCAAACGAAAGAATTCATCAGAAATTGGATTAGTAATATCCAACGGGAATGACTCGTTAGAGATGGGATCAGTAGTATGCTAGAACGAGTGTGAAGAGTATATTTTTAAAATGAAAACAAATTTTGTTTTGAAAATTTTAATCAATTATACGTATTTGAATATTTATTTATATTGATTTGGACTATCAGGAATATAAAAATTTTACATATACGTCTGATCCGCGTGTATTTGAAGTTTTAATATACTGGATAGATATAGAATCACATTCTAGACACCCGGGGATGATTCTGATGATGTGGCCACATCATCAGTATTTATGTTCGAGTTTCGAAAGTGTGGTGTCTATCTATTTCCTATTGGCTGGTGTGAGAACCAAAATTAGATAGGGCCTATTGTTGTGATTTGGCATCAAAAATGTGATTTTTTTACTATATATCAAAGTTATGAATTTGAAATGATAATCAACAAATTGATTGCTGGTTGTGTTGTTTTATTATTGTTTGAATTAATTAAATGTTGTACCGTTTAGCCAAATTGAACCAAATAGTGAATTGTATTGAAAATTAGTCACATTTGCATGCATATACATGTACTTATATTGAACAGGTTATAGCAAGGAGGCTAGAGCAGAAGAATAAAATTGTTGGCCCGACAAATAGGTACATATTTACCATAATTTACTGTTTTGTTTGGGTGATGATGATTTTATGAGCTGATTGGCTAGCCGCTTGGCTTTTTCTTTTGGATTGAAGAAGGCCATGGGAGGCTATATGAAATATCCCGAAGTCCCTGGTGCAGGGGAGGTTATGGCGAAATTTTTCGAAAATTTAGGGTGTTAGCCAAATTTTTGAAAAATTTGAAAAGTTCTTAGAAACTGACAAGTTGAAGAACTTAAGCCGTAATGAAAATAATGGAAGTTGAGTTGATTTGTTAAACAACTTTAGGCTTCGTTCCTTTTAGGGGACGAAAAGTTTTAAGTGGGGGAGATTGTAATAACTCGGAAATCTGAGCCAATTTAAATTTTTTATTTTGGCTATTTTAATGAATTTTGACTATTTAAAAGGAATGTTTTAAATAAAAACGACGAGAAATTTATTTTGAATAGAAATAGAACGTATATATTTATATACGTCGTCGTTAGAATATAAATAATTATTTATATTTATGAAAGGAATTGAAAATGGCGCGGTAGTTCGATAATTCGATTTCAAAGTTCAAATGAATGTACCAGGTGCAAAACAAACCGGATTTTAGTGAAACCAAAAATATTAGGATCTATTTGTGAATATCTTTCCGACGAATCCGAAAGACGGAAATTTCATAGCGGGAATCAAAAGATATGTCCAGTTCAAATTTCAGAATAGTCGCTATGGAATTTCGGCCCTTAAAAATGGCCATTTTGCAAACGACCTCGGATTTCGACGAAACCACTTTTGTTGGATCCGCGATGTCAAATTATTTCTAGGTTTCAAATTTCATAATTTTTTGAATCAATATGTGAGCGGGGCGAAGGAAAACGCGTTTGACCAGTTTTAGTTGATTTTAATCGATTGGAAAATGGCCATTTTTCAATGGTCTCAGAATTCGATGAAATTAGTTTTGTTAGGACGTATCGTCAATACGAAGCTAGAAAATATTTTTCTGGAATTTTTCGAGTTAGTATGTAACCCCAGTAATTTGAAATGCCCGTTCAAATTCAATATATAGAGTTATATGTTGATTTTGATGAAAACTGATCGAAACGATCTAATCAGCCTATGATACATATCCCATTATGTTCGGAATGGAGGTAATTAGCTAGGGACGACAATCGGTGGGTTCGATTTCGAGTTCGAAATAAAAAGTTGCTTTTTGAAAATAAATAATTAAATAATTAAATAAATTAAAAATAAAATATCTCCCTCTCTCTCCTTAACCATTCAGCCCCCCCTTGACCATTCATTAAACAAAATATAAAAAGAAGGAAAGAAAAGGGGGGAGGAGCCGCGCTCCTCCCAGCAGCGACGCCGCGCCCCCCTGGCGCGCAGCCTCCAGGGCGTGGCCCCCTCTTCCTCCTCCTCCAACCTCTCCCTCCTCGCCCAAGCACGAAACCCCAAACCACATCGACCCTCCGCTCTCCTGAAAACCCCTACGCGTGCCACCCTGCTGGACCGCCAGCCGCCCTCCACCACCCTCCGACCTACTCGCGGGCCCCCCCTCTGACCTCGTGCTCCTCTTCTCCTCTTCTATCCCAGACCTCAAGCACCGCCATGCCAAATCGCCGTGAAACCCCACCACCAACCCGACGCGACGAACCCCCTCTTCCTTCGATCATCGTGAGTATTTCCTTTTCTTTCTTCCCTTTTTCTGATTTTGATTCTGAGCGAAAAAACTAGGATTTTAGCCAATAAAAGATTTGATTTTTATCTATTTAAAAGCTATGTTTTTATTTATAAAAATACGGTTTTATATAAGGTAATGATTCATAAAGATTCGATTTTTATTCATTTGAAAACCGTATAAAGATTCGTTTTTTATTCATTTGAAAACCGTATAAAGATTCAATTTTAATTCATTTGAAAACCGTATAAAGATTCGATTTTTATTCATTTGAAAACCATAAAGATGTGATTTTTGAAAACGAAAAGAAGTGATTTTTAATGAAGTAAAAATATATTTTTTATAACGAAGTGATGGTATAAAAATATGATTTTTATATAGTAGGGGTTATAAAGATATGATTTTTATATATAGAGAATAGTGTGATAAAAATATAATTTTTATCTATATAACACTGTTGTGAAAATAGAATTTTTATCTATATAATAGCGATGTAAAAATAGAATTTTTATCTATATAATAGCAATGTAAAAATATAATTTTTATCTATATAGTAGCGATGTATAAAAATGTGATTTTTATATACATAGCAACAATATAAAAATGCGATTTTTATATATGTAGTGACTCCGGGCAATGAAATTGACAAAAGGCGAACACGACGAAGATTTCCTTCAATGAAGAATTGCAGCGTTTGGTTTAGCTAGTCGGTGAGAACTCCTCACTTTTAATTTAATTTTCTAGTTGAAATATATACTAGGATGTAGACGGTGTTTAGTAGCACCCCACAACCGTCGTCCACAGACCATGGACGGCTTGTATGCTTGTTTGTTTGATTTTGATGTGTAGTTGATTGTGTGATGTGTTGTGAAATGAAAAAAATATATATAGTTAAAAATATTTTTTAAAGTTAAAAATAGAATTTTTAACGTGTATATGAAATGAAATAGATTAATATAAACAAATCGAACGATTTGTTTATATACGCACATTTGACTGATATTGATTGGGACGATAAATTTTACACATCGCCCAACTGCACTAATAAAATCTGTGTTTGATTGTTTGAAAACCCCACACGGGTATTGGGATGATATATGACATACACTAGTCCCAATGATTAGCTGTATGTCGATCGATTGATTGACAGGCTGTTATAAGCGTTAAATATTTATATTTGATGCTTATACAGTGTAGAACGCACTCTGGATGATGGTTGATTATTTATCGTTGTTATTTTATACATGTGTTATAAAAAAATCCATATAATTAACATTATATGGTAATTAATTGGGCCTCATTCCAGTTTTGAAATAGAAATATTTGAAAAAGAAATATTTGAAATAGAATATTTGAAAATAGAAATATATGAAGCCGTGTTGATTAGATTGACGCCATTTTGACGTGAACGATATTTATATCGATTTTATTCAATTTTCAATGTATATTGGAAGTGATTTCAAAATTTGAATTATGTTGAAAATAATCGAAATTCGAATTATATTGAAATGAATTGAAATTCGAATTATATTGAAATGAATTGAAATTCGAATTAAATTGAAATGAATTGAAATTCGAATTAAATTGAAATAAATTGAAATTCGAATTATATTGAAATGAATTGAAATTCGAATTAAATTGAAATGAATTGAAATTCGAATCAAATTGAAATTTAATAGAATTGAATTCAAATTGAAATTGAAAAGAATTGAATTCAAATTGAAATTGAATAGAATTGAATTCGAATTGAAATCGAATAGAATTGAATTCGAATTGGAATTGAATTAATTTGAAATTCAAATTGAATTGAAAACGAACTGAAATTGAATTAAAAATCGATTTGAATTGAAATCAATTTGAAAGGAATTTAAAACGAATTTATAACGAAAAATTTAACTTTGATTTGAATTTGAAATGAAGTTGAAATCATTTCGAAAACGAATTTAAAACGATTTATAATATTCGTTTAAAAGGAAATCGATGAAGTATATATTATATAATGGCCTGAATAGAACGCGCCGCGCCGCGGTAGTTCGTGAATTTCGACCATTGACTTCGAATGGACATTGCGGGAGATCCGACCGTCGGATTCTCCTAAAACCGGAACCGTTGGGTTTGTATCGAAAAGAGCTTTCTAACGAATATTAGAAATTTGAAATCTAACGGTTGGATTTGGAATTATGTCCAAATCAAATTTGGAAAAGGTCGCTGTAGGTGCAGTTCGATGGCCGTTGATGGAAATCGACTGTACGGGCCTTGATAAAATTATTGAAAATATCAATAATTTGTGTAAAATCATAAGAAATGATTTGTGAAGAATTGGGATGAAAAACTCCATATTTGAAAAGATAAAAATAGATTTTTATCGGAATGAACTAGTTTTGAACTAGAATAGTAATTTATTTATTTTTAAAATAAATAAATTGGATTTGGAATGGTTTTGAAAATAACCAGAGTTTCCAATAATTGCATTGGAATGGATTTGAATCGAATTTGTCTTCGGAATATTTCGATGTTGGATTTCATGATTATACAAATGTTGTTATGGAAATTTGAAAGATATATATATATCGTTATTTCCAATACGATATTTGTTGGTCGTAAAATTTGATATTGAATATAAGCCGTTATATTTCATATTCAGAGCCTTGTATTTGATATCAAATTTGATTTGGGTTTGTCGTGAATGGTTTCTTCATTAACACTGTTCTTAAGCCCAGTTGAGAAAAAGATTAAATCTTTTTATTTAGATTTAATGAAGTGTACCAATTAAATGATATTTAATTGGAATTGAATTGGTATTGATTTTTGGGTTTATCGTGAACAGTGTTTTAAATAACACTTGTTCTTTAACCCGATAATTAATGGAACGTGATTTTGGGTTGTCGTGAACGGTATCTTCAAAAATATTGTTCTTAGACCCAAAGGAGTTAAGAAAATCAGAAACTAACTGAAGATTAGTTAAGTTGAATGGTTTCTGGGGTATTGATCTGATGTTGGTTTCGGCCTTCGGGGTTAATACTTAGGGAACTGCTCACTTGCTAATTTACGGTTAGGGACTGATTGAAATGTGATGTGATTTTGGGGTTTTTCGTGAACTGTGTTTTAAGTGACACTGATTCTTTAACCCAATCAAAGATTAAAACTAAATGGAGTTTTAATTAATCTTTAATTAGATTGAAAAGATCGAGAATGGAGTATCACCAGTTTTACTCCAGGCGGTAGTTAAATCTTTAATTAGATTTGAACGTGAAATGGTAATTGAATTTACCGATAACACCGTGGTGTTAGATATGAAGTATGACCAGTTTTACTTCATGGGATAAATAGGTTGGGGTTGGCAAATACAATAAATAATTACTTCGGTGTGGTTCGCTAATCCCGACTAGTTTGAATTGATATTCAAAAGTAGATTAAAGAATAAATTTAAAGGATTTATCTTTGATAAAATTAATGGGAACCTTTCCCTAAGAATGTGAAATTTAGAAACTAACTGTCGATTAGCTAAGCAGAATGGTTTTCTGGATATTGATCTGATGTTGGTTTCGGCCTTCGGGGTTAATATTAGGGGAATTATTCTCTCGATTAATTTACGGTTAGTGACTGATGAATTGGAATGAGGCGTACGTTGTGTTTGTGTAACACGTATTTATTATATACGCGAGTTATTCAGAAAGACCGGGTTTATCCCATTCTGAATAACTGATACGACGATAAGTCAAAGATGAAGACGATGGTAGAAGACCGGAGGTCTTCACGTCGTTTGGATAATTACTGATGATCTTGATTGGGCCGTACACCCAAGAGGAGGGAATCAGTTGGTGATCGTCCAGACGTACTTGGAGATCGATGGATATGCGGGGTACTAGGTGCCTCCGGATTCGTTCAGACCCAGAACGGACTTGTAAATGGACTGTGTGTCTAACATTGGATATCATTCTGTGTGATTGATGGATATCGGTTGCATGGAGTGGTTTGCCTGTGTGGCATGCTAAGATGCAAATGATCAAGGCTCTTGTTGAAAAGCAAAGTCTTGTGGTTGATGATCAAAGCACAGCCTTTGTGGCGTAGCTTTGTGTAGCGTTGATTCACGAGCCTCACACACCGGTTGTGAACCAGAAACGGGAGAAGGACCTCAGGGGGGACATGCGTTTCTTTCTAGCTAGAAGTGGCGTCAGTGGTTTTACACGCCCTGACGAGTTTGACTTATGTGGTTGTTGCTGTTGCGAGGCGCCTCGGATATATCGGTGACTATGTGAAGCCGATGGAGTCATTTGTTGGATCATTTACGCCCCAAAGTGCGGGGAAACGTAGTGTTCAGGCATTATAATCCACATCAGTTGACCGGTCCTGACGATCCAAGGGGCAGTTGCGGCTATTCCTGGGGCTCAGGCTAGAGAGTCTCGAATTGGTGAGGACAATCTTTTGCCTCGGTTCACAGATGGAAATCCAACTTCCAAATACGTGACATTTGCGGTTTTGATTGTAGAGCCTAGTACGGTGACATGATATATGGTACCCATGCCGCCTATGATTGATATTTATGATTGTATATAAAATCAGAAACTAACTGGAAACGAGCTAAGATGAGTGGTTTCCTGGGTATTGGTCTGATGTTGATTTCGGCCTTCAGGGTAAGTACTTAGGGAATCGTTCTCTTACTAATTTGCGGTTGGAGTCTGATTAAGAATAAAAAGATAAAATTTCACGTATCAAGCATTCTTTGGTTGTTACAAGGTAAAACCCTATCCTCCGGCTTGCGTTGCATTGTGTGATGGGACCTGGGTCTTATAACAGCTTCATTTTTCTTTATTTAGCATTGCGATGTTTGTTTTATGCACTGGTGTTCTTGGGAGGAAACCCGTTCCGTGTTATACGGCGTGGTCCCTTGATTTACCGTACTTCAAAATAAAGATTAATAACTGTTTTAGTTCTCACACCAGTCACATGACTAACCTGGAGTTTATTGTTTTAACCTAAACTCTGGGTGCCCTTATTTTTGACACGGACAACTAGTAGTTTTGGTTTTGCAGATTTATATTCACAGGATCCTGGTTTACAGTTGGAATGATATCCGGAAAGCTTTGTATCCGTATATCTCTTCTAGTTGTGTGTTGTATTATTTTCCGCTGCTATGTAATGTATTGTAATCTCTGATATTTTTCTGTTGTGTAATATTTATTTATACTATGTATACTTCTGATGGAATTGTTGTAATATACAATGAAATGTTCTACCATCTGCGTTCTTTTGTGTGTTGTTCTCGAAGTATCCTCTCTTTCCTTACCGGGGAAGTTACGGGTTCTTACAGAACTGAAAATACATTGATACCAAAATGATTTTACATGTGACAAATATTTCTTTAGATCCCCTTTACTGGCTTACTACTAGTGTAGGTTGTATCTTTAATTTGGTTCATGAAACATGTTTGCAAATGGAATGGCTCTTTCATGTTTTGATTTATGTGTATGTAAACTTGCCTTTGCACTTGCTTTGACAACAAAAAGGGTTTTGGCATGTTTTAATTCAAGTGTCAAAAGTTTTCAAATTAAGAATTGGCAAAAAATCAAATTCTGAATCTTTTGAAAAAATGAACAAAACATGTAAAATAAAATGGCATTAAAAACTTGCTATGTATAAGTGTTATTCTACATACATGTGTAAATAAATTTAAACAAATGTTATCAAATACATGCTATCGCACCTGAATGTGTAAAAAATGGGTTTTTAGTAAATGTTGTGATATATGCACATGTAAGTGCTGTTATAAATGTAAAAGAAATGCAATTAAACCTTTTGATATGTTTTGAAATATTAAAAAAAAAATGGATTTTAACTCGTATTTGTAAATACGATACTTACGATCAATTTATATTTGTGTCAGTGATATGTGTAAAAACTGGGTCATTACATTCTACCTCCCTTATAAAAATTTCGTTCTCGAAATTTGTAAATAGTAGGTTAGAGTTATAGACTTATATATAAGTAATTAACAAACATCAGCAATTTTCCTATTCATAACCAAAAATATATACCCAAATTCCCTTTTTAACTCATCAGTTAATTTACTTAACTCCGTTAAGTATTATCCACAATCTTTTTTCACTTAGTTAACTATTTCCATTTCGGGACTCACAAGTATGATTTTATTTCTCAAATCGACCAGTTCACTTTCCTTGAGTTCATATCTAATTAATACTTAAGTCCAGCCTTAATTACAGGAAATCCAAATTTATAATTCTAACTCGATTTCTGGTATGAGTATGATTGGGTATTATTCTAATTTAATTCAACCATATTTAATTTATCTTG
The DNA here is from genome assembly GCA_030737875.1 of Allium sativum. NCBI lineage: Eukaryota > Viridiplantae > Streptophyta > Magnoliopsida > Asparagales > Amaryllidaceae > Allium > Allium sativum. The sequence continues at coordinate 968,553,112 of CM060915.1, read as the reverse complement.
AGGCTGACCCTGGTTAATTAACTCCTTTCAGATAGTTACAAAGCTTTTATCTTGCTGGACTGGTGCAACTTCTTCCACAGTTTCTCCTTGATCCTTGGATCCAGTATTACGACCAGTAGTAGTGGAAATTCCACTAGCTCGACCTCTTCGTCCTCGGCTACTCATCTTAATCACTTGAATATAACAGGTCATCAATCCAGACTTGATGGGATATAACTAACTTAGGTATATCATCCAAGTTGATTTATTTTAATTTTTTATTATAAAAATACGCTCCCTCACACTCACCCAAAGCATAGGTAATCAGTAACCTAAGCTCTGATACCAACTGTAACGACCCAACTTTCGAACACATCAGAAGTCGTGTCATTAATAAGAATAAGAATTGATAGAAGATAAAATCACAGAAAACATCAGAGTCTCACAGCGGAATTTTTACTAAAAGATGATACTTCATAATATTACACAACAGTACATACTACATCATAGCATACTGAATCTAGTGATACAAGCCATTCATAGTGCATCTTTAATTATACATATCATTGATGACTAACTTGCAGACTTATAATTATACAGTAGATATGATAAGTAGACCAGCATACAGAAAGTTCCACTCCAGCTTTTCCGAGTTTATCCAAATCATGATTCACTTGTCTATTTATAACAAGTGTTATGAATACCCAAGAGTTTAAGGGAAACACAGAAAAATAAACTCCGGGTTAGTCAGTGGACTGGTATGAGTAAATGATTATAAAACAAATAAAAATATCTCATAAGACCACGCCGTAAGTACGGAACGGGTTTGTACCTTATGAGAATAAAACACTTTGTATACTTGAAATCAGAATATTATCATAGTGTCTATAAATTTTCACAAATAATTTAGAATCTAGAAGAATGCTTGCATCTCACATTCTCCTATATAGTATACAAATAAAAACCGCTTGGCGCTTATGGAAATTGGAATTCCAACTATGACAAGGTATGGGACCACCTTCCGATCGTGTATCTCTAGAGGCGAATACACTGGGTTCAACAAAAACGTCTTGCAACCCGGCCCACACATGACCGACCACTCATTTCTCTTGAGTGTATCGAATGTATACCACCAATGGTTGGGCTCAAACCACCGTATCCCGAATGGGCAGAATAGGTAGAGTAAGAAACAAAAGGAATTTCTCTAGATAGGTGATTATACACCCTAATGGGAGCTACCCACATAGCCATGCTGCCTGCCCAATTTTTGTCATTTACTGGGTGTGAGGCTTGAGGCTAGACTTACCTTTTCATCATCACAGTTTGATTTCTTTGAATTCCACATCGTCAAATCCATCGGAAATCACTAATTGATTTCCACAAAAATACTCTGGTTATCAGGCTAAAAAAGTTTCCCTTCTGTGCCAGCAACAGGTACGTTTGAAGAAAACAATGTACGTGATCCCTTTGGAAATACTTTGTCGGACATTCGTCCATACAAGTTGTCCTGGGATTGGACAAACTGAAGGCACTATTCAAAAATAGCCCTTGTATAATGTCGTCTTCAATTTAAAAATCTCTGACGCGCGGCGTATAATCAAATCAAAGAAGAATATTTATTTTTGTTTCTTTGAAATGATTAGCGAACATTTTTCCTTAAATTATAAATCTAACAAGATTATAATCTAATTACAGTCAAACTGCACAGTATATGATCATCTGGCCTATATCTGGTAATTTTATCATGTCTTACAAATGGACAGTTTTAGTGTGTGCGTCGCACACGGTTTTTCTTCCCATCTTGTTTGTCACCTTTAAGAAATAAAACTTTATATTTTTCCTTAAGAAAATTATTTCTCATAACTATTTCTTAATCTTATTATTCACAAATGAATTATAATTTATTTTACAACTTTTACACTTTGTATTGTTTCGTCAAATTTCCCTTTTATATCTTATACTCGATCTACTCCTTCTTTTTGTATACCAATAAAGTTTCTCTTTTTAATTTATCACTCTAAACCCGATTAAAAATATAATTTACAGTTCTTATTTTATAAAGTACAGAACTGTACTTGCCCAGTTACTCGTATCAGAGGATTTAGACCACAGTTTGAACTGACAAGCGTATGTGTTGCATACGGTTTCTCATTTCTTTGTTTGTTAAAAATCTAAATATTTCATTAGAGAATAAATTCTAAGTTTAAATTATAAACTGAATTTAACAAAATTACAACTTCCCTGTGAACTGCTTGACTTCTGTCAAAATCATATCCGACCTTCTACAGTTGATCGACTTCTTTTTGTTGACTTTACAGTTTAAATATCTCATTAGAAAATTATTTCTAATTCTCATTTTAAATTAAATTTATAATTTAATTTAAAATTTCAGTTTCTGTGTTTAAATTTCATCCCTTGACAAAAACAGCATTTTTATCCTGATTTACTCTATTTTTCCTTATTTGCTAATTTAAATAAAAATTCTATTTTTATTTAAATATTTATTTTCCTATTTTATTTAAATCATTATTAAATTTAAAAACTGGTTTAAATTAAATTTATATTCAAAATTGTAACACCCCGTGTATTCTATAACAATGAAATTCACAAATTAAAGTATAACTAACTTCAAATCAAAGAATTAAGCGAAACGGGATACGCCATTGCGTTCATCTCGGAATTCTGCTTGAGATAAAGTCCGAGTTTGCATAAAACGGACTCCGTATGAGGAAGATATGTCCTCCGGAAGTTTCAGAGTTCAGTTTAAAATTCAAACAGACCAAAACAGCTCAGAAAAACCAATTTGAAATTCAAAATTGGGCCCAATCGGCTAGGGCGGGAATTTTCCCGCCCAAGGCACCCAGGTCGACTTGGCAGTCGACCTGGGGCTAACCAGGTCGACTGGGCAGTCGACCTGGGTCACCCGTGTCGACTGCCAAGTCGACACGGTGTCGATTGGCATGTCGATCTGGCCACTGAGCCAGGTCGAACCCAGCCCCACTGGCTGGCCTAGTCTGTGTTTGGTCTATTTTCTAAGCCTTGCCTTTTCACTAGGGCTAGGTGTCAGCTCCTGGTTGGTCTCTCCTTTGAACGAACGGCTATTATTAAACCAAGCTCCATCGACGGTCCGAATCAACTCAAAAACTCTATAAAAAGGACCTAAGATTCACCCTAACACACACAAACAAAAATGGAGATGAGACCGTCATGCTGCTGAGGAGAGACTAGGAATAGCCGTCAGAAATTGAGAGACAATTAGGAGATAAATCGAAAGCTTAAAGCAACGTCAATCAAATCAAAACAACGCCTACAACAAAGGATAGCATCTCCAAATTCAGAATTCAGATTCCTGAATTGAAGATTCGTCATACGTTGTAAGTAGAGTGCTATTCCGATGTGAATAATTAATTGCGTTTGATTTGTGTAAAATGAGAAATGGAATTGTGGCGATAATAATCTATATTTGTATGTTATTTTGATTCTAAACGATTTGGGAATGTTATGGTATACGATTGGATATTTGTAAGTATGTGATTTATGTTGGAAATTAACAACCATATGTTGTGGTGTTTTATTTGGGATTCATACATGTACATGATTCATGTTAACAACCATATGTTGTGATATTTTATTTAGGTATTCATACAAGTATATGATTCATGTTAACAACCACATGTTGTGGAATTTTAATTGGGATTCATGCAAGTATATGATTCACTATTATGCCAATATGATGTACATACTTTTATGATCACTTTTTGTGTGTAATTGGACTCGACTAAGTACTATGGTTTATATGAATCTATGTTGAAATTGGCAAATCATACTTTTGTATTAGAAACAAAAGTAAGCATTTTTATGAACATGACTAAACTATGTTTGGTATTATGCCTAGTTGAAAACATGTTTTAGGCCTAAGTTGTTATCAAAACCCGATGGTGATATATGTGAGACAATTAAGTTAGATTTACATTCCAATTGCAAGTTTACATGAATAGAATGATTCATGTTTAAGTATTGTTTATGCCATGATTATATGAATAGAATGATTCATGTTTAAGTATTGTTTATGCCATGATTATATGAATAGAATGATTTATGTTTAAGTATTGTTTATGCCATGATTATATGCCATTACAATGCAAGTTCACATGTGCCTAATTCATGTTAATTGAATCGTTATGTTGCAAGTTCATGCGTTTACACTCCCCTTTTATGTTACCTTATAAACACCATGTTATAAGCCTCCCCTTTTCATATGGCTAAGTTGGGTTTAAATGTTAAACCCAACATATTTTATATTGTAGCGAATGTGTAAAAACGGGGGTAACGACGATTGGGTTAAAATATGTGTTGGCATGTTTGACGCATGCCAACAACCTTGAAAAATAATTAAGTGGCATAAATAAATTTTAAACCAATAAAGATGAATTTGAATAATGGGCCGCAAATATTTACATATAAAAAAAAGGAAAGAGACAAAATATGTAAATGTAGAAAATACGATGTGTTTAACCCGAGGTTGGAATGAGTTGTGATGTAAACCTGCCCGGAACCGCCCGACTGTCCAGTAGTCACAACAATACCTATCCAATGTGGGTGGTTAAACACGGAGCCCAATAAGGACCCGAGGTTAGACTGAGTTGTGGCGTAAGACTGCCCGGACCCAACCGGCAATAGGCAGCCACAACAATACCTGTCTAATGTGAGAGGTCAAGGCTTTAATAAGACAATTAAGGTTGAGTCAGGATTGATAGGATTAAGTAAATTGAATTAATACTTAATCAAAATGGAACATGCCAAACTATACAGACTGATTTGGCGTTAGGTTTACAAAACACTTAACCAACTTAGCATGTTGGCTAGAAATAGAAAACCTAGTAGCGGGGGACCCTTTTCAGCAGTAACCCTACAAGGTGTATCAAGATACCCTGAACTAGGCAGGGTGGGGCACGATTACTGGGCTGACTGTAGGAGGTCAAATCGACGGCGGTGGTGCAGCAGTGTAGGTTTTAACGGGGTGCGGGCGTGCACACACTCTGGCGCAGAAAAATAAGGCACTGGGCACCAGTAGCATACCTGTGCATTCTAGGATTGTGTCGGGCCGCCACCATGGGACTTGATACACCCCATGGTGGGACCAACATAGGTAACTACAACAACGGGGGCCGTAAGACACATGTAACTATGCGAGTAGGAGCCGATCATCAGAAATGGATCACTTCACCCTGATTATGGGGTGCCTGTTGGGAACTAGTTATATGGGTACAGAGATTAATATGGGGTACGATAGTATTCGACCCTAGACAACTTAACTTAGTTTACGGTGCTTTTCTCATTTCCAGTTTATGCTTATCATACCCAGTTCTTTATTCATAGACTGAATAGTCCTAGACTTACTCAGGCTTTATGTCTGACTCTACTTTTCTTTCGCCTTCTTTTCTTTCGTTTCCCCCCCCCCCCCCCAGGTCCACAGGGAGGGAATACCGCAGCTTGACCAGTTTTCACATCCAGCTTGAAGAGAAAGAATGTATTGCTTGGATCTTTTCCGTTTTGGACTATGGCTTTGGACAACAATTATGGGACTTTTGCAGTTTATTTATGTTATCTTTATGCTTCTTTAAATAATGTAATCAAGACAGTTATGAAGATGTTATGTTTTTGGAAGGATTGTAAGACAATTATGGCATGGTTTGTGTAACACGTATTTTATTGAAATAAAAGTTGTTGTTGTTTTCCGCTGTTCAAAAATATGTGTTCTTATATCTGTCTTGTATATCTGTGATTTATACTTATAAACCTCCACCAAAATTAGGGCATTCCCTTTGAGAGTGACCCTAACGGAGGTGGGGTGTTTCACTTGGTATCAGAGCATAGGTTTACCGGACAAGATAAAAGTTTTGAAAATTTATTTTCAAAGGAAAATTTAAAGAAGCATTTTTAAAGATAAAATATCATATATTTTTTTTTTAAAAAAAAAAGCAAAGTCCCCCAAAGCCATAGGTACTATCTTTTATCCTTCGTTTTGAATCTATCCTTTTTGTTTTAGCATGTCCGAAGAACTTAACTTGCCAGACGGTATACCAATACCTGGTTGGTTTAGACGATTCTTAGAAGTAAGGGCTACTCAACCAGGTCCTACCGTTCCTCCTCCCCCAGCTGCAGGAAATCATCCAGCTGCAGCAGCACCTCTTCCTCCAACTCCTCCGCGAGGAAATACTTTTGCTAAGATATGTAAAGATTTTAAAGCTATGGGAGGAAAGGACATTCATGGAACTGAGTCCTTCGTGGCAGCTAGAAATTGGCTGAAAGAAACCGAGGACTTATTCGTCATCTTTGAGGTAGAAGATAGGCAGAAAGTACAACTGGCAGTATGGCTACTTAAAGGCGAGGCTTCCTACTGGTGGGAAGTCACTAATGCAGAAAGACCAGTGGAAACATGGGAGGACTTTAGGGCAAGGTTTGAGGCAAAATTTCTCTCAGACACGGAAAGGAGTTTGCAGTTGGAAAAATTCTTATTTCTTAAGCAAGGGAATAAGACAGTAAAAGAGTATGTTAATCAGTTCGATGAGCTGGCTAGGTTCGGACTGGACCTAGTCAACACCCCGCACAAGAAGGCTCTCCGTTTTGTCAAAGGGTTGAATGAGCCATTACACAGTTTGGCCATGACCCATATACACATGGGAGCTACGTATGAAAGGTTGGTACAGATGGCATTGCTGAAGGAAGAGGATAAGGGCAAGAAGGAGACAAAGGCAGAAAGCTCTCAAGGGAAGAAAGAGGGTTTACAGCCTAAGAAGACAGACTTTAAGAAGGGCGGGAAAGACAACAAAGAGAAGAGGAAGTGTAATTTCTATGGCAAAGTGGGGAACTTAGTGAAAGATTGCCGGAAAAAGAAGGCCAAGATTAATGGCGGGTGCTTTTCTTGCGGTGAGACAGGCCACATGGCTAAGGATTGCCTGAAGAAACGAGGACAGGGGCAGAGGGCTAGGTCCACCTCAGGGGCACAGGTTCATGTGCTAGAGGCGCCACCTCTGCAACAGCGAGGTATAAATACTTCTGTAGAAAGTGTAGTTTATCTTTATGATCACCCAGTTCGCGCTTTATTTGATTATGGCGCATCACACTCCTTTATCTCGTCTGCTTTAGTAGAATCTCTGCACCTAGAAACTAGTATGGTAGAGGACCCCTTAATTGTTTCTAACCCAATTGGGGGCCCGGCTCATTTGTCTATGATCTGTGTGGGATTGAAAATTTCTATTCTAAGCGTAGAATTTAGATGTAGTGCCTTTGTTTTGGGCTTCTCGGGATATGGTTTGATTTTGCGCATGAATTGGCTATCCAGTAATGGTGCCATCCTTGATTGTGAGAAAAGGGTGGTTAGGCTCCTGACCCAACTCGGTAACACTTTGGAAATTACTTGTAATCCCTCGTATGCGGTTATGCTTAGTTATCTTGAATCGCTAGATGTTTCTGTTGAAAGTTTGCAATCGGTTAGAGTGGTCCGGGAATATCCGGATGTCTTCGAAGAGGTGAAGGGCTTGCCTCCGAAGCGGGAGATACACTTCCGCATATATCTGGTGGATAATGCAAAGCCCGTTGCGTTGCCCGTTAGAAACATGGCTCCTCGGGAAAGAAAGGAGCTCAGTAAACAGATTAAAGAGCTTCTAGAGAAGGGGTTCATTAGAAGGAGCATTTCTGAATGGGGCGCTCCAGTGGTGTTCGCTACAAAGGCGGATGGTTTACTCCGTCTATGTGTTGACTATAGGGAGCTCAACAAGCTAACGAAAAAGAATAGACACCCTCTCCCCAGAATTGACGATCTGTTTGATCAGCTTGTAGGAGCGTCTGTTTTCTCCCAACTCGATTTAGCGACCGGTTTTCATCAACTAAGGGTGGCTGAAGATAGCATCGATAAAACGACATTCAGAACCCCAGACGGCTTCTTTGAATGGCTTGTCACGCCTTTCGGCTTGACAAACGCACCTGCTTACTTCATGGACCTGATGAGTAGGGTATTCAGAGATTTCCTCAATAAGTTCGTAGTGGTCTTCGTAGACGATATCCTTATCTTCTCAAAGAGTGAAGAGGAACATGCTCAGCACTTAAGGGCAATCATGGAAACTTTGCGAGTCCATCAGCTAAAAGCCAAATTAACCAAATGCCACTTTTGGAGAGAGGAAGTAAGATTTCTTGGGCACATAGTATCCAAGGAAGGATTAGCAGTAGACCCGGCTAAGGTAGTAGCGGTGCAGGATTGGAAGACACCAAAGAACGCAACAGAGGTCCGAAGCTTTCTCGGGCTAGCAGGCTTCTATCGGAAATTCATCAGAGACTTTGCAAAGATATCAGCCCCGCTCACAAAGTTGACCAAGAAGAATCTAGTGTTCAGTTGGGAATTGGATTGCGAGTTTGCTTTCCAACGACTAAAAAGGGCTCTTACAACAGCCCCAGATTTAACGTTGCCAGATGGAAGCAAGATGTTCACAGTTTATACAGATGCATATGGGACAGGGCTAGGCGCCGTCTTATTGCAAGAAGGAAGGGTAGTAGCTTATGGCAGAAGACAGTTGAATGTGCATGAAAAGAACTACCCGACCCACGATCTTGAGTTAACCGCCATCGTCTTTGCACTCAAGTCTTGGCGACACTATCTCCTAGGTGAGAAGTTCGAACTTTACACTGACCATAAATTGTTGAAATATCTTTTCTCGTAGAAAGATCTTAACTTGAGGCAACAGAGATGGATGGAGTTTCTTGCATCGTACGATTTCAAGATCTCCTACACTATGGGCAAAGGCAACGTAGTGGCAGACGCGTTGAGCCGAAAGAAACTAACCCTAAGCCCGTTGTTTGTTGAAAGACAAAGCCTAGAGTTTATAGCAAGCTTTGACTTTAGGCCCTCCTCCGATTTTGTACCAGGCTTGCTAGCATATCTCGAAGTACGCCCGACTTTAGTGGACTCAATAGGGACAACACAACGCGAAGACCCTCAGCTTGTGGAGACGATTGATAGGCTAATTAGGGGTGAGACTTCAAGTCACCTCAACAGATACTCCATCGATGATAAGGGTTGGGTAAGGCGAGACGGAAGACTATGCGTCCCACAGACAAGGGATTTAGTAAAGAAGGTTCTCAAGGAAGCACATCACTCCAAGATGATGATACATCCAGGCGGGGATAAAATGTACAAGGACATAAAGAGAACTTTCTTTTGGAACGGCATGAAGAAGGACGTGGCAGATTTCATTTCTAAGTGTATGGTGTGCTAACAGGTTAAGGCGGAACAGAAAAAGCCTGGCGGTCTGCTCCATCCTCTAGAGGTCCCGCAGTGGAAGCGGGATAGCATCTCAATGGACTTCATTGATGGGCTGCCTAGGTCTAGGAGAGGCAGCACTAGTATTTGGGTAATAGTGGATAGGCTTACTAAAAGCGCCCACTTTTTACCTGTCAAAAGTAAAAGAACTGCCTCATCCCTAGCATCTCTTTACCTCAAGGAAATTGTTCGACTCCATGGAATACCATCCAGCATTGTTAGTGACCGAGACCCTATCTTCACAAGTGAATTTTGGCGGAGTCTGCAAGAAGCGGTAGGCAAACAGTTATGCTTGAGCACAGCCTATCACCCCCAAACCGACGGCCAAATAGAAAGAGTGAACAGAGTTTTGGAGGACCTCTTAAGACTGTGCGTCATTGACTTCGGAGGGACGTGGCAAGACCATCTTCCTTTGGTGGAATTTGCATACAACAACAACTACCAAGCAACCATCGGAATGGCACCCTTCGAAGCTTTATATGGAAGACCGTGCCGATCGCCCAATTGTTGGTGGGAGTCTACTGATAAGCTCATACTTGGACCAGATATGATCCGAGAGAATTCAGATAAAGTAGACTTAATACGAAGAAGGATGAAGACGGCCCAAGACAGACAAAAGTCCTACGCCGACAAGAGGAGGACCGACCTTGAATTTGAGGTCGGGGACAGAGTTTTTCTTAAGGTATCTCCACTAAGGAACGTTGTTCGTTTTGGAACCACAGGAAAGCTAGCACCAAGGTTCGTAGGGCCATTTCCTATCATTGAGAAAATTGGGAAAATGGCCTATAGGTTAGAGCTACCCGAAAAATTGGCCGGAGTTCACAACGTCTTTCACGTTTCGCATCTCCGAAAATGTCTACATGAGTCTGCTGAAGTGGTAGAGCCAAATATCCTAGAAGAAGCTGAAGTGGAACGCGAAGCAACCGTAAGGAAAGTTCCAATCCGCATATTAGGAACAGAAGTGAAGAAGCTACGCAACCGCGAAGTCAAGCTCGTCAAAGTTCAGTGGAGCGACGCCGAGGGAGACGCAACTTGGGAAACTGAAGCTAGAATACGCGCAGCCTACCCTTTTCTTTTCGAGGATACATCTTTGATCTTTCTTTTTCCTTAAATTGCGCTTTTATCTATCTTTTTAGGTATATCTCCTCGACCTTATCTTTTAGGAAGAAACCCTTTGGATGAAAACATGTAATTGAAACATGTTATGGATGATGGTTGCAAGTGATTGCTAGTGGTTGCTCGTGGTTGCATATACACACACAACCTAGGTTTTAGATCGGCTCAGTCACTTCATATTGCATATGCATAAATGGATTTATATTCGTATATGGTTGAGGTTTAATTTGTTGTCATATGGATGTTGCATTTGTATGAATGATTGTGCACTCATGTAGAATCATGAATAGGAGAATTTGCATACATAATGGATTCAGGGCACTTACATAATTTGCATTGAGGAGGTCAACTGAATCAGTAGACCGACTGATTTTGCATTAGATAATTACATGTACACACACGCACATCGCATATGATCATGAAGCATTAGAAGTCTTTTAAGGACAACGTATGCTCGTGTTTGATGGATGAGTAGATGGATGTTTGGATGTACATTCTTCCTGAACTTGAAGATTTCGGGGACGAAATCCTTTTAAGTGGGGGAGAATGTAACACCACGTGTATTCTATAACAGTGAAATTCACAAACTAAAGTATAACTAACTTCAAATCAAAGAATTAAGGGAAACGGGATACGCCATTGCGTTCGTCTCGGAATTCTGCTTGAGATAGAGTCCGAGTTTGCGTAAAACGAACTCCGTATGAGGAAGATATGGCCTCCGGAAGTTTCAGAGTTCAGTTTAAAATTCAAACAGAACAAAACAGCTCAGAAAAACCAATTTGAAATTCAAAATCGGGCCCAATCGGCCAGGGCGGGAATTTTCCCGCCCAAGGCACCCAGGTCGACTTGGCAGTCGGCCTGGGGCTAACCAGGTCGACTGGGCAGTCGACCTGGGTCACCCGTGTCGACTGCCAAGTCGACACGGTGTCGACTGGCATGTCGACCTGGCCACTGAGCCAGGTCAAACCCAGCCCCCCTGGCTGGCCTAGTCTGTGTTTGGTCAATTTTTTGAGCCTTGCCTTGTCACTAGGGCTAGGTGTCAGCTCCTGGTTGGTCTCTCTTTTGAACGAACGGCTATTATTAAACCAAGCTCCATCGATGGTCCGAATCAACTCAAAAACTCTATAAAAAGGACCTAAGACTCACCCTAATACACACAAACAAAAATGGAGATGAGACCGTCATGCTGCTGAGGAGAGACTAGGAATAGCCGTCAGAAATTGAGAGACAATTAGGAGATAAATCGAAAGCTTAAAGCAACGTCAATCAAATCAAAACAACGCCTACAACAAAGGATAGCATCTCCAAATTCAGAATTCAGATTCCTGAATTGAAGATTCGTCATACGTTGTAAGTAGAGTGCTATTCCGATGTGAATAATTAATTGCGTTTGATTTGTGTAAAATGAGAAATGGAATTGTGGCGATAATAATCTATATTTGTATGTTATTTTGATTCTAAACGATTTGGGAATGTTATGGTATACGATTGGATATTTGTAAGTATGTGATTTATGTTGGAAATTAACAACCATATGTTGTGGTGTTTTATTTGGGATTCATACATGTACATGATTCATGTTAACAACCATATGTTGTGATATTTTATTTAGGTATTCATACAAGTATATGATTCATGTTAACAACCACAGTTGTGGAATTTTAATTGGGATTCATGCAAGTATATGATTTACTATTATGCCAATATGATGTACATACTTTTATGATCACTTTTTGTGTGTAATTGGACTCGACTAAGTACTATAGTTTATATGAATCTATGTTGAAATTGGCAAATCATACTTTTGTATTAGAAACAAAAGTAAGCATTTTTATGAACATGACTAAACTATGTTTGGTATTATGCCTAGTTGAAAACATGTTTTAGGCCTAAGTTGTTATCAAAACCCGATGGTGATATATGTGAGACAATTAATTTAGATTTACATTCCAATTGCAAGTTTACATGAATAGAATGATTCATGTTTAAGTATTGTTTATGCCATGATTATATGAATAGAATGATTCATGTTTAAGTAAATTTTATGCCATGATTATATGAATAGAATGATTCATGTTTAAGTATTGTTTATGCTATGATTGTATGCTATTACAATGCAAGTTCACATGTGCCTAATTCATGTTAATTGAATCGTTATGTTGCAAGTTCATGCGTTCACACTTCCCTTTTATGTTACCTTATAAACACCATGTTATAAGCCTCCCCTTTTCATGTGGCTAAGTTGGGTTTAAATGTTAAACCCAACATATTTTATATTGTAGCGAATGTGTAAAAACGGGGGTAACGACGATTGGGTTAAAATATGTGTTGGCGTGTTTGACGCATGCCAACAACCTTGAAAAATAATTAAGTGGCATAAATAAATTTTAAACCAATAAAGATGAATTTGAATAATGGGCCGCAAATATTTACATATAAAAAAAAGGAAAGAGACAAAATATGTAAATGTAGAAAATACGATGTGTTTAACCCGAGGTTGGATTGAGTTGTGATGTAAACCTGCCCGGAACCGCCCGGCTGTCCAGTAGTCACAATAATACCTATCCAATGTGGGTGGTTAAACACGGAGCCCAATAAGGACCCGAGGTTAGACTGAGTTGTGGCGTAAGACTGCCCGGACCCAACCGGCAACAGGCAGCCACAACAATACCTGTCTAATGTGAGAGGTCAAGGATTTAATAAGACAATTAAGGCTGAGTCAGGATTGATAGGATTAAGTAAATTGAATTAATACTTAATCAAAATGGAACATGCTAAACTATACAGACTGATTTGGCGTTAGGTTTACAAAACACTTAACCAACTTAGCATGTTGGCTAGAAATAGAAAACCTAGTAGCGGGGGACCCTTTTCAGCAGTAACCCTACAACGTGTATCAGGATACCCTGAACTAGGCAGGGTGGGGCACGATTACTGGGCTGACTGTAAGAGGTCAAATCGGCGGCGGTGGTGCAGCAGTGTAGGTTCTAACGGGGTGCGGGCGTGCACACACTCAGGCGCAGAAAAATAAGGCACTGGGCACCAGTAGCATACCTGTGCATTCTAGGATTGTGTCGGGCCGCCACCATGGGACTTGATACACCCCATGGTGGGACCAGCATAGGTAACTACAACAATGGGGGCCGTAAGACGCATGTAACTATGCGAGTAGGAGCCGATCATTAGAAATGGATCACTTCACCCTGATTATGGGGTGCCTGTTGGGAACTAGTTATATGGGTACAGAGATTAATATGGGGTACGATAGTATTCGACCCTAGACAACTTAACTTAGTTTACGGTGCTTTTCTCATTTCCAGTTTATGCTTATCATACCCAGTTCTTTATTCATAGACTGAATAGTCCTAGACTTACTCAGGCTTTATGTCTGACTCTACTTTTCTTTCGCCTTCTTTTCTTTCGTTCCCCCCCCAAGGTCCACAGGAAGGGAATAACGCAGCTTGACCAGTTTTCACATCCAGCTTGAAGAGAAAGAATGTATTGCTTGGATCTTTTCCGTTTTGGACTATGGCTTTGGACAGCAATTATGGGACTTTTGCAGTTTATTTATGTTTTCTTTATGCTTCTTTAAATAATGTAATCAAGACAGTTATGAAGATGTTATGTTTTTGGAAGGATTGTAAGACAATTATGGCATGGTTTGTGTAACACGTATTTTATTGAAATAAAAGTTGTTGTTTTCTGCTGTTCAAAAATATGTGTTCTTATACCTGTCTTGTATATCTGTGACTTATACTTATAAACCTCCACCAAAATTAGGGCATTCCCTTTGAGAGTGACCCTAACGGAGGTGGGGTGTTTCAAAAATCTTCTTTTAAAACTTAAATCACCAAAGTACCACTTTGGTAAAGTACCGGTTTAAAAACCCCAATGTGCGCTCATGAAATCGACCCTGGTCATTACAGTTTCGTAAAGTACCACTTTTATTTACCAAAGTGCCAAGTGATCAAAGTACCACGTTCTGGGCCATGTGATTTCTGTCCCGATCATACCCAGCTCTCATGCGCAGGCAAAGTACCAGGTTTCTGACCACTTACCAAAGTGCCAAAATCAGCTAAGTACCACCCTCCAGTTCTCTTGATTTTCTCCCGATCACAATGAAAACCCCATGCTCCAAGGCACTACCACCTAGTAGTAACACTTGCCATCTTCCCCAATACCACACCCGTGTATGTGCACGTGCACCAACACTTGAGCCTCCATTGATCCACCGTTAGCACCCTAACACGTCGCAAATCTTCCCCGGACCTCGCCAACACCATCTGATCCGACCACCAGTGTTTGTACGGTGTTTTCACTGTTCGACGTCAATTGCTGAAGATGGGTTCATCGAAGAAAGTCTCCACCGCTCCCACCTCTGACCTTTGATCGTCCTTCCCTTCTTTCCATGCCACCACCATCACCTGACGCCGCGATCCGCCCATGACCGCACCCCTATCCCGTCGGCGACGAATAGCAGTTCGTCGAAGAAGACACAACACCCAAAAACTTATTTTTAACCTATTTTTGCTTCGTTCCCAAAATCTATGAACTAGAAAATTCTTTTGGTATTTTTCCCTCAATCTAGAACCCCTCCTACACCCTCTAGCCAACCGCCATCAGTTTTCATTGAACCGTTCGCCGGATTTTCGTCAAAGTTGCTTTTCCGACCATCTCCTTATTTCCCACAATCCACACATTTAAAAATTACGATTTAACTATTAAAAATCATCATTTCGTACCACTAGTGCATTTACATAATCAAATCAGGGTTTTAATATGTTTGAAATTCCATTGTGTGGTTTGGGTTACAGAGAACTACTGTTATTTCTGTTTTTCTCAGGTTCTGTGTACAACAAGCAACAGTTTTCCTTATTTCCAGACAATGTTGGTAGTAATGTCGTGGTTTAAAACTAAAATAAAAGTGTATTTGCATCTCCTATCCTAGGTTTCACTGATTTGAAAATCCTTAGTTTATTCTATCTACGGCTGGCACATAACAACAGGATTTGTTATCCTATCAATATAATGTTCTAAACCAAAAGATCATCAATGAATTAAAGTATCTACTCCTAACTCTTTGATCAAGTAAATAAGGTGATTCAACCAAGTTCGTATTCAACAACCAAAGCAAAACAACTTCCAGACAATTTAACAGCCTAAAACAGAAAATACAGGAAGGAGATTTTGAAAAGTTTACTCACCTTTCAAGTATGAAACCCTTGGCTTTTCCTTTACTGATTTGATTCAAATGCTCTTGTGTTTGTGTGAGGAGTATGTGTATGCTTATGGCCTTTATATAGTGGTGGAAATCATTAAAATATGGTGCATTTAAAAACTGTTTTGAGATTTGAATAGTGACAAATGATTGACAACTCAACAAAATCTCTTTCTCTTACCAAATAAAAACAGCACCTCCTCCTTTCACATGGCTTATCCCAGCCACCATCTCCACTAAAAAAAACCTTGCACAAACCACCCCACTTTCCTATTGGTTCTTATGAATTATCACAAATAAATACTCATGTACCATACATGTTCTTCACAATCTTTTCTTGGTTTAAGCAATTTAAATTCTCCATTTTAGTATCAAATATGTTCAATTTTCCATGGGGTTTCTAACCCAAAATCTTTCTCGGGACAATCGATTTAACAACAAAATATAAAGTATTTTTACTTGCCTTCCAAAGCGATACAAAATCTGAAAATTCTTGTACTCTTTTGATCTTGGCATGTGATGATTTAACATAGGAAAATCCAAGAAAATCTAAGTATTAGAATGGATCTAGTGTAGGTACATCTAAGGTTTAAATAGATTTGGCAAGATTTAAGGCACATGTTTTATGATCAAATGGACATGGTTTTGAAAATGCAAAAGAAAAAGGTCATTTCAGAAAATATGGTGTAAAAAGAAAAAGATTTGAACTGAAAATACATTGATACCAAAATGATTTGCCATGTGACAAATATTTCTTTAGATCCCCTTTACTAGCTTACTACTAGTGTAGGTTGTATCTTGAATTTGGTTCATGAAACATGGTTGCAAATGGAATGGTTCTTTCATGTTTTGGTTTATGTGTATGTAGACTTGCCTTTGCACTTGCTTTGACAACAAAAAGGGTTTTGGCATGTTATAATTCAAGTGTCAAAAGTTTTCAAATTAAGAATTGCCAAAAACTCAAATTCTAAATCTTTTGAAAAAAATGAACAAAACATGTAAAATAAAATGGCATTAAAAACTTGCTATGTATAAGTGTTATTCAACATACATGTGTAAATAAATTTAAACAAACGTTATCAAAAACATGCTATCGCACCTGAATGTGTAAAAAATAGGTTTTTAGTAAATGCTGTGATATATGCACATGTAAGTGCTGTTATACATGTAAAAGAAAAGCAATTAAACCTTTTGATATGTTTTGAAATATTAAAAAAATGGATTTTAACTCGTATTTGTAAATACGATACTTACGATCAATTTATGTTGGTGTCAGTGATATGTGTAAAAACCGGGTCATTACAATTTCGATTCAAATCCATTCCAATTCATATATTGGAAATTCTGGTTACTTTTAAAACCATTTCAAATCCAATTTATTTATTTTAAAATATTGGATTACAATTCTAGTTCATAACTAGTTCATCTCGACAAAAATATATTTTTATCTTTTCAAATATGGGATTTTTCATCCCAATTCTTTCCAAATCATTTATTATGATTTTACACAAATTATTAATATTTTGAATAATTTTATCAAGGCCCGTACAGTCGATTACCATAAACGGCCATCGAACTGCACTTTTCCAGATTTGATTTGGACATAATTCCAAATCCAACCGTTAGATTTCTAATTTCTTATATACGTTAGAAAGCTCTTTCCGATACAAACCGAACGGTTCCAGTTTTAGGAGAATCCGATGGTCGGATCTCCCATAATGTCCATTCGAAGTCAATGGTCGAAATTCGCGAACTACCGCGGCGTGGCGCGTTCTATTCAGGCCATTAAACATATATAATATATATTACATATATATTTCGTCGATTTCCATTAAAACGTATTTTATAAATCATTTTAAATTCGTTTTAAAAATGATTCTAACTTCATTTTCAATTTTAAATCAAAATTGAATATTCCTTATCATTATAATATATAAATGATAATATTTTCAAAATAACAGATTTTCAAATCATTTCCTTTTCGATATTCATTATAAAAATGAATAAAATCGATATAAATATCATTCACGTCCAAATGCCGTTAATCTAATCAACATGGCTATATATATTTAAATATATTCGTGTCCATCCCAAATCGGACATCAAAATCAGATTTTGTTCCTTTACTAAATATTATTTTAAAATATTCATTGTTTTAAAATATTCGTTATTTTAAAATATTTATTCTTTCTGGACTGGAATCAGACATAGTCAATTACTATATAATGTTGTTTATATAGAATTCATACAACACATGTATACAACAGCCACGATAAGCAATCAACCATCATCCAAAGTGCATTCTACACTTTATAAGCATTAAATATAAATATTTAACGCTTACAACAGTCTGTCAACCTATCGATGACATACAACTAAACAGTTGGGATTAGTGTACAGCAAATATCATCCCAGCACCTGTGTGGGTCTCAATCCACTAACACAGAATTTATTTGCGCAGTTGGGCGACGTGTAAAATTTATCGTCCTAATCGATATCAGTCAAATCAGTGTACATAAACAAATCGTCCGATTTGTAAATGAATATTTATTTACATACACATTAAAAATTATATTTTTAACGATAAAATATTTTATTTCAACCCATGAATATTTTAGTTTATTCAACACATCACAAACCAAATTCACACAAACAAATCAATCCAAACACACAACCAAACAAGTCGTCCATGGTCTATGGATGACGGGGAGCAGTTCATATATGCAGTTATAAAATAAATAACTATATAAAAATAATTTTGGTGAGAAGTTCTTACTTTTGGGATCCACTCCTCCATTCATTATTTCTGAACGGTTCGGATTTCGTTTTGATTTCAGTCTGATCCATCGCCATCCGTTTCACGCAGTTGATTATTTAAAACCACATTTTCATGCTATTACTTCATACATAAAAATCATATTTTTATGTTGATGTTTATATTATAAAAATTATATTTTTGTAATTCAATTTTCCATATTTTTATAATGCTAATTCTTATATAAAAATCGTATTTTTATATAAAGAAAATTCAAATAAAAATCACTTTTTTATTTCGCTACTTTATATATAAAAATTCGATTTTTATAAATCTAACTTCATAATAAAAATTTTGTATTTATAAATCTAACTTCATGATAAAAATTCTATTTTTATTAACTAACTTCATAATAAAAATTCTATTTTTATTTCGAAGCCATTCAAATAAAAATCACATCTTTGTGTTAAAAATCATATTTTAATTCTTTACATACAATAAAAATCATATTTTTATAATCTCGTTTGCATCATAAAAATCATATTTTTATTCGACAAAATTTCATATCTTCTTCTAACTAAAAATAGAATTTTTACCTAACTAAAATCTAATCTTCACATTATAAAAAATCTATTCTTTACATTAAAAATCAATACTAAATTTGTTTTCAAATCAGTGCTACTTTTATTTTCAAATCAATTCTGAAAATAACCATGTTATTTAAATTAAAATAATATAAAAAAAAGATTACGTTTTTCCTATATTTTTCATCATCGTTCTCTGTTTAAAGCAGACTCACACTCCAACTGAATCACCACCACCACTCCTTCCTCTTTTCCACTGTAAAAACCGCCTTCATCCTTCCAGAAGAGAATCTACTCGTCGCCGCTATCATAGGGCGCGCTGGGGCCGTCGGGGCCAGGGGGAGTTCGCTGGAGGCGGGTGGAGGACGGGGGGTGGGGGGAATTTGCTGGTGGTCGACTTTGGGTGGCAGCGCATACTGTGGAGGGGTGGTTGGAGGCTGATGAGGGGGGACGGGTTGGAGCGGCGTTGGGGCATGGCCGTTGGTGGGTGGTGGATCGCGATGGGGGTGGGTGGTGGCTGGGGCGACAAAAGGATTTAGTTCAGGTTTTTTTTCTTTTATTCGATTTTGAATGAACACTTTAAAAGGGGGGTTGACTAATAATGGAGAGGAGGAGAAATAAGGTTAGGGGTATTTTATAATTTATATTTTTATTTATTTTCTAGTCCAACAAGTACTTTTTCTTTTGAACCTCAAATTGAACACACCGACTGTCACCCCTAGCTAATTACCCCCATTTCGAACAAAATGGGATATGTCCCATTACCTGATTTAACTGTTTCGATTAGTTTTCATCAAAATTAAAATTTTATTCAACATATATTCAATTTAAACGTACATTTTAATTTACCGAGGTCACATACTGACTCCAAAAATTCCAGAAAAATAAATCTGGCTATGTTTTGACGATACGGTCCTAACAAAACTAATTTCATTGAATTTGGAGACCATTTGAAAAACGGTCATTTTCCAGTCGATTAAATTCAAATTGAAATGACCAAACACGTTTAACTTCACCACGCTCACATATTGATTCCAAAAATTATGAAAATTAGGATCCAGCAATAATTTGACATCCCGGATCTGACAAAAGTAGTTTCGTCAAAAATGGAGGTCATTTGCAAAATGGCTATTTTTACGGGCTATATTTCCATAACGACTATTCTGAATTTTCAATTGGACATAACTTTTTATTCCTGCTATGAAATTTGGATTTTTTGGATTCGTTGGAAAGATATTTTCAAATAGATCCTAATATTTCTGGTTTCGCTAAAATCCTGTTTATTTTGTATCCTATAAATTCATTTGAAATTTGAAATCAAAATCTCAAACTACAGCGCCATTTCCAAATCCTTTTATAATTAAAATAAATATTTATATTCTAACTTTGATTTAAATAAATTTATACATTCCAATTTTATTCAAAATAAATTTCTTGTCGTTATTATTTAAAATAAATCATTTTAAATATTCAAAATTCATTAAAATTGCCAAAATAAAAATGTTAAATTGGTTCTGATTTTCAGGGTTGTTACAATCTCCCCCACTTAAAATATTTTAGTCCTCGAAAAGGGACGGGGCTGAAAGTTGTTTAACTAACCAACTCAACTTTAAGTTTGGCTTTCATTCTTCAACTTTTTAGTTTCTAAGAAATTCTAATTTTTCAAAAGTTTGGCTAACACCCTAAATTTTTGAAAAAAATCGCCATAACCTCCTTTGTACGGGGAGCACCGGGAAAATCCCTAAACCGCCACATAGGCCCTCTCATCTCAAAAAGAAAAAGAAAAGGCCAAGCAGCTAGCCAATCGGCTCATAAAATCATCCAAACACAAGAAATTATAGTAAACATGTACCTGTTTGTCGGGCATACAATTTTATTCCTCTGCTTAGCTTCCCTGCTACGACCTGTTCAATTTATATACATGTATATGCATGCAATCTCAAACAATTTTCAATTCAGTTCAATATTTTGACTCGATTTGGCTAATGGTTCAAATTTTAATTAATCAAACCAATAATCATACAACACAACCAGTAATCAGCAATTAATTTGTTGATTAACGTTTCAAACACATAATTTTAATACATAGTCAAAAAAATCATATTTTTGATGCCAAATCGCAATAAATAATCCTATGTAAGTTTTGGTTCTCACACCAGTCAATTGGAAACATATAGGAATCCCACTTTCATCACTCGAACATAAATTCTGATGATGATATATCAATCATCAAGAACATCCCCGGGCGAATAGAGTGTAACTCTATATCCATCTAGTATATTTGAAACTTCAAATACACGTGGATCAGACATATATGAAAATTTCTATATACTGGATTGTCCAAATTCAATATAAAATAAATATTCAAATACGTATAATATGGTTTAAATTTCAAAACTAATTTTGTTTCTGTTTTTTTTAAATAACCCTCTTCCAACTCATTCTAGGATACTACTGATCCTATCTCTAATGAGTCCTTCCCATGGGATATTGCTAATCTAATCTCCGATGAATTCTTTAGTTCGGTTCTAATGTGCCTTGTTCTCCGAGCTCTGTAAACCAAAGCTCTAATACCAAAATGAAACGACCCGAACTTCCCCATGAAGAAAAGCCGGATTGAGATGAGAACACTTCAAATCAAAACACAAACAGAAGAACATTTCGTTGCTTATTACAACGATTTAAATCAGAGTACAAGAATATACAGAGTATAACCAAAACTTATACATCAGAAAAATATCAGAGATTTACAAGTTACAATGCAGCGGAAAATAATACAAAACACAACTGAAGGGAATATACGGATACAGAGCTTTCCGAATATCACTCCAACTGTAAACCAGGATCTTGTGAATATAATAACTGCAAAACCAAAACTACTAGCTTCCCGTGTGGAAAATAGGGGCACCCAGAGTTTAGGTTAAAACAATAAACTCCAGGTCAGTTGTGACTGGTGTGGGAAATAAATTAGTTATTAAATTTTTACTTTAAAAATAAAGTAAATCAAGGGACCCCGTCGTATAACACGCAACGGGTTTCCTCCCAAGAATACCAGTGCATAAAACAAACAGCGCAATGCTTTTTGGAAAAATGAAGCTATGATATGACTCAGGTCCCATCACACAATGCAACGCAAGCCGGAGGACAGAGTTTTACCTTATAATAGACAAACATGCTTGGTACATTTAAAACAAATCATTTTGATACTATTATAGTGTAAAATGCATGAAAACAACTTCAAATATAAATGTATCAATCATAGATGGCATAGTGCCCCATCCCACTATGTTGCCATACTAGGCTCTACAAATAAAACCGAAATGTCACATTGAAAGTTGGATTTCCGTCTGTGAACCAAGGCAAGGGATCGTCCATACCGCTTCGACACGCTCTAGCCCATGTCTTAGTATCATAGCTCGAGTGACCCTTGGATCGTCAGGGGCGGTCCACTCGATGTGGATTAAAATTCCTGAACACTACATTTCCCTGCACTATGGGGCGTCAATCTGGTCTCTATAAAGACCATACTATCAATCGGCCCCACAGTGCCGATATATCTGAAGCGCCTCGCTATCCATCATCCACATAAGTAAAACATCTGGGAGTGCAAAACCCAGACACCACTCCTGGCTAGAAGGAAACGCATGTCCTCCCTGAGGTCCTCTCCCGTTTCGGGTTTACACCGGGGTGTGAGGCTTGCGAATTAACGCTACACAAAGCTATGCTATATTAAAGCCATGCTTTGATCATCAACCACAAGACTCTGCTTTTCAACAGGAGAGGCCCTCGCATATCCGGTCAATCTCCAAGTACGTCTGGACGATCACCACTTATTACCTTGTCTTGGGTGTACAGCCCAATCAAGACATCAGTAATCATCCAAACGATGTGAAGACCTCCGGTCTTCGACCACCATCTTTATCCTCGACATATCGTCGAATCTGTTATTCAGAATGGTATAAACCCGGTCTTTCTGAATAACTCGCGTATATAATAAACAAGTGCTATAAAAACACAACATACGCCTCATTCCAATCCAGAATATTCCTTTATTCAAATATTCTTATACTGGGAAAGGTTCCCATTAATTTTATCAAAGATAAATTCTTTAAATTTATTCTTTAATCTTCCTTTGGATATCAATTCAAACCAAATTATGGTTTATCCAAACTAGTCGGGACTAACTCACCTTACCGAAGAAATCATTTATTTAATTTCCCAATCCCAACCTATTCATCCCATGAAGTAAAACTGGTAATACTTCATATCTTACACCACGGTGTTATCGGTAAAATTAATTACCATTTCACGTTCAGATCTAATTAAACATTTAACTATCACTTGGAGCAAAACTGGTGATACTCCATTCTCGATCATTTCTTGAATTTGATCATTTAAGTTATCAAATTCAACTTTCAATCTATTTAAAGATTCATTAAAACTCTAATTCAGTTTTAATTTCCAAAAATCATTACTTAACGATTATTCAATGTTAAAAAATTAATCTTATCATTAACTGGGTTAAAGAACTAATGTCATTTAAAACACAGCTCACGATAAAACTAAAATCACATTCCATTAACAATGGAATCTTCACGAAATACAGATCAATATATATAATCGATATGATCTTCCATATCCAATCGATAACATAAATGGAATTACGGCAAAGCCTTTTAAATTCCATATATATTAACAGTCTTCCTCTGCAGAAGTTCACTTTGATTATTACCAAATCGAATTCCATTCCATTCCAATTTATTTTATTAAACTGGAAAACTTTTCTTTGGAAATTTCCCTTAAATCTTAATTAAAGATTTATAAATTCCAAATCCTATTTCACTGTGAAACGGGTTAAAGAACGAATGTCGTTAAAAACACAGTTCACGATAAACCCAATTCACATTCCATTTCAATATCCAATTAAATGTTAATTAATTGGTAATTCTTGTCTACATCTTAATTAAAAGATTTATTCTTTTCACACAGGGTTTAAGAACAGTGTTACTGAAGACCCCATCCCATCAGTCTCTAACCTAAAATTAGTAAGAGAATAATTCCCTAAGTATTAATCACGAAGGCGGAAACCAACATCAGATCAATACCCAGGAAACCATTCAACTTAGCTAATCTCCAGTTAGTTTCTAATTTTCTTAACTCCATTGGGTTTAAGAACAGTGTTAGTGAAGACACCATTCACGACAAACCCAAAATCCGATTTGATATCAAATACTAGGCTCTGAATAGAAAATATATCGGCTTATATTAAATATCAAATTCTGAAATCAACAAATATCGTATTGGAATAACGATATATATATCTTCCAAATTCCTCCACAATATCCGTATAATCACGGAATCCCATATCAAATAATCCGAAGATAACTTTGATTCAAATCCATTCCAATTCATATATTGGAAATTCCGATTATTTTTGAAACCGTTTCAAATCCAATTTATTTATTTAAAAGTATTGATTATAATTCTAGTTCATAACTTGCTCATCTCGATAAAAATATATTTTTATCTTTTCAAATATGGGATTTTTCATCCCAATTCTTTCCAAATCATTTATTATGATTTTACACAAATTGTTAATATTTTTAATAATTTTATCAAGGCCCGTATAGTCGATTTCCATAAACGGCCATCGAACTGCACTTGCAGCGACCTTTTCCAGATTTGATTTGGACATAATTCCAAATCCAAATGTTAAAATTTTAATTTCTTGTATTCGTTAGAAAGTATTTTTCGATACGAACCCAACGGTTCCGGTTTTAGGAGAATCCGACGGTCGGATCTCCCGTAATGTCAATTCGAAGTCCATTGTCGAAATTCACGAACTACAACGGCACGGCGCATTCTATTTAGGCCGTTAAATATATATAATATATATATTATATATATTTCATCGATTTCCATTTAAATCGTATTTTATAAATCATTTTAAATTCGTTTTAAAAATGATTCTAACTTCATTTTCAATTTTAAATCAAAATTGAATATTCCATATCATTATAATATATAAATGATAATATTTTCAAAATATCAGATTTTGAAATCATTTACTTTTCGATATTCATTTTAAAAATGAATAAAACCGATACAAATATTGTTCACATCAAAATGGCATTAATCTAATCAACACGGCTTTATATATTTAAATATATTCGTGTCCATCCCAAATCGGACATCAAAATCAAATTTTGATCCTTTACAAAATATTATTTTAAAATATTCATTGTTTTAAAATATTTGTTATTTTAAAATATTCATTCTTTATGAACTGGAATCAGACACGGTCAATTACCATATAATTTTGTTTATATGGATTTCATACAACACATGTATATAATAGCCATGATAAACAATCAACCATCATCCAAAGTGCATTCTACACTGTATAAGCATTAAATATAAATATTTAACGCTTACAACAGTCTGTTATCATATCGATTGACATACAACTAAACAGTTGGGATTAGTGTACATCAAATATAATCCCAGCACCCGTGTGAGGTTTCAATCCACAAACACAAAATTTATTTGTGCAGTTGGGCGACGTGTAAAATTTATCGTCCCAATCGATATCAGTCAAATCAGTGTACATAAACAAATCGTACGATTTGTAAATGAATATTTATTTATATACACGTTAAAATTTATATTTTTAATGATAAAATATTTTATTTCAACCCATGAATATTTTATTTTATTCAACACATCACAAACCAAATTCACACCAACAAATCAATCCAAACACACAACCAAACAAGTCGTCCATGGTCTGTGGACGAGGGGAGTAGTTCATAAATGCAGTTATAAAATAAATAACAGTATAATAATAATTTTGGTGAGAAGTTCTCACCTTTGGGATCCACTCCTCCATTCATTATTTCTGAACGGTTCGGATTTTGTTTTGATTTCAGTCCGATCCATCGCCATCTATTTCACGCAGTTGATTATTAAAAACCACATTTTTATACTGTTATGTAAACACCCGTAACTTCCCCGTGAAGGAAAGCGCGGATAGTTCGAGAACAAGCCACAACAGAACGCAGACGGAAGAACATTTCATTGCTTATTACAACAATTCCATCAGAATACAAGAATATACAGAGTATGAATAATATTACACATTATAAAATATCAGAGATTACAATACATTACATAGCAGCGGAAAATAATACAAACACAACTGAAGGAGATATACGGATACAAAGCTTTCCGGATATCATTCCAGTTGTAAACCAGGATCCTATGAATATAAATCTGCAAAACCAAAACTACTAGCTGCCTGTGTCGAAAATATGGGCAACCAGAGTTTAGGTTAAAACAATAAACTCCAGGTCAGTCATGGGACTGGTGTGAGAACTAAAACAATTATTTAAAACTTTACTTTAAATCAGATATATTAAGGGACCACGCCGTATAACATGGAACGGGTTTCCTCCCAAGAATACCAGTGCATATAACAAAACAGCGCAATGCTTTTTGGAAAAATGAAGCTATTATAAGTCCCAGGTCCTGTCACACAATGCAACGCAAGTCGGGGGATAGGGTTTTCCCTTATAATAGCCAAACATGCTTAGTACGTTTTAAACAAATCATTTGATACTATTATAAGTGTATAGTGCATAAAACAACTTCAAATCATAAGTATCAATCATAGACGGCATGGGTACCATATATCATGTCGCCATACTAGTTCTACAATTAAAACCGCAAATGTCACGTATTTGAAAGTTGGATTTCCATCTGTGAACCGAGGCAAAAGATAGTCCTCTACCGATTCGAGACAATCTAGCCTACCATGTCTCAGGATCAGAGCTCGAGTGACCCTTGGATCTTCAGGGCCGGTCCACCGATGTGGATTAAAATGCCTGAACACTGCGTTTCCCCGCCCTTTGGGGCGCAAATGAGCCAACAGATGACTCTATCGGACCCGGATCGTCCGATCAAACCGAGGCGCCTCGCAACAACAACAACAACCACATAAGTCAAACTCTATCAGGGTGTGTAAAACCGCTGATGCCACTTCTAGCTAGAAAGAAACGCATGTCCTCCCTGAGGTCCTCTCCCGTTTCTAGTCCACTACTGGGGTGTGAGGCTCGCGAATTCACGTTACACAAAGCTATGCCACACAGGCGGTGCTTTGGTCATCAACCGCAAGACTTTGCTTTTCAACAGAAGCCTCGATCAATTGCCACTTAGGTATGCCACATAGGCAATTCATTCCATGCGATGGATATCCATCAATATATAACCCTTGAGCTCGTACGTCTCAGAGAAGGGCGTTAAGCAAGAGAATAAATTCTCCGCCGCCAAACAGATATATATTTAATAGAAATCAATCACACAGACTGAAATCCAATGTCAGACACACAGTCCATTTACAAGTTCGTTCTGGGTCTGAACGAAACTGGAGGCACCTAGTACCCCGTATATCCATCGATCTCCAAGTACGTCTGGACGATCACCAACTGTTTCCATCTTCTTGGGTGTATGGCCCAATCAAGATCATCAGTAACTATCCAAACGAGTTGAAGACCTCCGGTCTTCAACCACCGTCTTCATCTTCGACTTATCGTCGTATTAGTTATTCAGAATGGGTTAAACCCGGTCTTTCCGAATAACTCGCGTATATAATAAACAAGTGTTACACAAACACAACATACGCCTCATTCCCATTCATCAGTCACTAACCGTAAATTAATCAAGAGAATAATTCCCCAAATATTAACCCCGAAGGCCGAAACCAACATCAGATCAATATCCAGAAAACCATTCTACTTAGCTAACCGACAGTTAGTTTCTAAATTTCACATTCTTAGGGAAAGATTCCCATTAATTTTATCAAAGGTAAATTCTTTTAAATTTATTCTTTAATCTTCTTTTGAATACCAATTCAAACTAGTCGGGATTAGCGAACCTTACCGAAGTAATCATTTGTTTTAATTTCCCAATCCCAACCTATTCATCCCATGAAGTAAAACTGGTAATACTTCATATCTAACACCACGGTGTTATCGGTAAATTCAATTACCATTTCACGTTCAAATCTAATTAAAGATTTAACTATCGCCTGGAGCAAAACATGTGATACTCCATTCTCGATCATTTCAATCTAATTAAAGATTCATTAAAACTCCACTTAGTTTTAATCTGTGACTGGGTTAAAGAATCAGTGTAATTTAAAACACGGTTCACGATAAACCCAAAATCACATCACATTTCAATCAGTCCCTAACCGTGAATTAGCAAGCGAGCAATTCCCTAAGTATTAACCCTGAAGGCCGAAACCAACATCAGATCAATACCTCTGAAACCATTAAACTTAACTAATCTCTAGTTAGTTTCTGATTTTCTTAACTCCTTTAGGTCTAAGAACAGTATTATTGGTGATACCATTCACGACAACCCAAAATCACGTTCCATTAATTATCGGGTTAAAGAACAAGTGTTATTTAAAACACTGTTCATGACAAACCCAAAATCACGTTTGATATTAAATACAAGGCTCTGAATAGAAAATATATCGTCTTATATTCAATATAAAATTCTACGACCAACAAATATCGTATTGGAAATAACGATATAAATATATCTTTCAAATTTCCATAACGCTATCTTTATAATCACGAAATCCAACATCGAAATATTCTGAAGACAATTTCAATTCAAATCCATTCCAATGCAATTATTGGAAATTCTGGTTATTTTCAAAACCATTTCAAATCCAATTTATTTATTTTAAAATTAAATGAATTACTATTCTAGTTCAAAACTAGTACATTTCGATAAAAACCTATTTTTATCTTTTCAAATTCATAACTTTGATATATAGTCAAAAATCACATTTTTGATGCCAAACCACAACAATAGGCCCTATCTAATTTTTGGTTCTCACACCAGTCTAATGGAAATATATAGATGTCACACTTTCGAAACTCGAATACCAATTCTGATGATGTACGAACTATCATCAGAATCATCTCCGGGCGACTAGAGTGTGATTTTATATCTATCCCATATATTAAAACTTCGAACATACGTTTGCAAGGCGTACATGCAAAATCTTTATATATTGGATTGTCCAAATTCAATATAAAATAAATAATCAAATACGAATAATTGATTTAAATTTCAAAACAAAGTCTGTTTTCACTTTAAAAATATACTCTTCACCCTCGTTCTAGGATACTACTGATCCCATCTCTAACGAGTCATTCCCATTGGATATTACTAATCCAATAGCTGATGAATTCTTTCGTTTGGTTCTAATGTATCATGTTCTATGAGCTTTGTAAACCAAAGCTCTGATACCAACTGTAAACACCAATAACTTCCCCGTGAAGGAAAGCGCCGATAGTTCGAGAACAAGCCACAACAGAACGCAGACGGAAGAACATTTCATTGCTTATTACAACAATTCCATCAGAATACAAGAATATACAGAGTACGAATAATATTACACATTAAAAAATATCAGAGATTACAATACATTACATAGCAGCGGAAAATAATACAAACACAACTGAAGTAGATATACGGATACAAAGCTTTCCGGATATCATTCCAGCTATAAACCAGGATCCTGTGAATATAAATCTGCAAAACCAAAACTACTAGCTGCCCGTGTCGAAAATAAGGACACCCAGAGTTTAGGTTAAAACAATAAACTCCAGGTCAGTCATGGGACTGGTGTGAGAACTAAAACAGTTATTTAAAACTTTACTTTAAATCAGATATATCAAGGGACCACGCCGTATAACACGGAACGGGTTTCCTCCCAAGAATACCAGTGCATATAACAAAACAGCACAATGCTTTTTGGAAAAATGAAGCTATTATAAGACCCAGGTCCTATCACACAATGCAACGCAAGCCGGGGGATAGGGTTTTCCCTATTAATAGCCAAACATGCTTAGTACGTTTTAAACAAATCATTTGATACTATTATAATTGTATAGTGTATAAAACAACTTCAAATCATAAGTATCAATCATAGACGGCATGGGTACCATATATCATGTCGCCATACTAGTTCTACAATTAAAACCGCAAATGTCATGTATTTGGAAGTTGGATTTTCATCTGTGAACCTAGACAAAAGATAGTCCTCTACCGATTCGAGACAATCTAGCCTACCATGTCTCAGGATCAGAGCTCGAGTGACCCTTGGATTTTCAGGGTCGGTCCACCGATGTGGATTAAAATGCCTGAACACTACGTTTCCCCGCCCTTTGGGGCGAAAATGAGCCAACAGATGACTCTATCGGACTCGGATCGTCCGATCAAACCGAGGCGCCTCGCAACAGCAACAACCACATAAGTCAAACTCGTCAGGGTGTGTAAAACCACTGACGCCACTTCTAGCTAGAAAGAAACGCATGTCCTCCCTGAGTTCCTCTCCCGTTTCTGGTCCACTACCGGGGTGTGAGGCTCGCGAATTCACGTTACACAAAGCTATGCCACACAGGCGGTGCTTTGGTCATCAACCACAAGACTTTGCTTTTCAACAGAAGCCTCGATCAATTGCCACTTAGGCATGCCACACAGGCAATTCATTCCATGCGATGGATATCCATCAATATATAACCTCTGAGCTCGTACGTCTCAGAGAAGGGCGTTAAGCAAGAGAATAAATTCTCCGCCGCCAAACAGATATATGTTTAATAGAAATCAATCACACAGACTGAAATCCAATGTCAGACACACAGTCCATTTACAAGTTCGTTAGATTTCTAATTTCTAATATTCGTTAGAAAGATCTTTTCGATACGAACCCAACGGTTTCGGTTTTAGGAGAATCCGACGGTCGGATCTCCCGTAATGTCTGTTTGGAGTCAATGGTCGAAATTCGCGAACATCCGCGGCGCGGCGCGTTCTATTCAGGCCATTATATTATATATATAATATATATAATATATACTTCGTCGATTTCCTTTTTAAAACGTATTATATAAATCATTTTTTAAATTCGTTTTCAAAACGATTTCAAATTCTTTTAAAATTCAAATCAAAATTGAATTTTTCCTCATAAATTCGTTTTAAATTCATTTCAAATTGATTTCAATTCAAATCGATTTTTAATTCAATTTCAGTTCGAATTCGTTTCTATTCAATTTCAATTCGAATTCAATTCTATTCAATTACTATTCAAATTCATTTCAATTCGAATTCGTTTTCTATTCAAATTCAATTCTTTTCAATTTCAATTCGAATTCTAATTCGTTTCAATTCGGTTCGAATTTCAATTTAAAATATTCGATTTTGAAATCACTTTTCAATATTCCTTATAAAACGAATACAATCAATATAAATATCATTTACGTCAAAATGGCGTCAATCTAATCAACTCGGCTTCATATATTACTATATCCAAATATTCTATCTCAAATATTTCTATTCAAATATTCCTTTTTCAAATATTCTATTTAAATATTTCTTTTTCAAATATGGAATGAGGCCCAATCAATTACCATATAATGTTAATTATATGGATTTTCTACAACACACATATTTAACAGCAACGATAAATCATCAACCATCATCCAAAGTGCGTTCTACACTGTATAAGCATCAAATATAAATATTTAACGCTTATAACAGTCTGTTAATCAATCGATCGACATACAACTAATTATTGGGATTAGTGTATGTCATATATCATCCCAATACCCGTGTGGGGTGTCAAACAATCAAACACAGATTTTATTTGTGCAGTTGGGCGATGTTTAAAATTTATCGTCCTAATCAATATCAGTCAAATGTGTGTATATAAACAAATCGTCAGATTTGTTTATTTTTATTTCATTTCATATACACGTTAAAAATTCTATTTTTAACTATAAAATATTTTCCACTATATAAATATTTTATTTCATTTCACATCACATCACACAATCAACTACACATCAAAATCAAACAATCAAGCATACAAGCCGTCCATGGTCTGTGGACGACGGGTGTCGGGTGCTACTAAACATTGTCTGCATCCTAATACATATTTTAACTAGAAAATTAAGTTAAAGGTGAGAAGTTCTTACAGAGGGTTCCACTCAGCCGTGCTTTGCTTTTGAACTGCTGAACATCTGGATTTGCTTGCAATTTCAATTCAGTTCTTTTCACGTTGTTCACAATAAAAATCACATTTTTATTTCAACGCTGTAAAAATCACATTTTTATTTCAATGCTGTAAAAATCACATTTTTATTCCACTATCTATATAATAAAAATCAGATTTTTAATTTGCTACATATATAAAAATCGATTTTTATCCTTCTTATACATATATATAAATTTCGATTTTTATACTTCTACAATATAAAAGATTATATTTTTATTATCACCATTACATAAAAATCATATTTTTATTGTTCTGCATAAATAAAAATTATATTTTCACTTCGCTAACTTCATATTTTTATAAAAAATCAAATCTTTATCTTCGCTACATGAATATAAAAATCACATTTTTATACGAATAAAAATCTTAACTTTCTTCGTTGTTCAAACAAATAAAAACCATATCTTTCTTACCAATAAAAATATTATTTTTATAAACTAAAAATCCTATATTTTTATCAATTAAAAATCCTATTTTTCTTATAAACTATATGAATGCAAATAGAAGACAAAAACAAACTTACATTGAGTTGTTAGAAATAAAGGGGGTTTTTCTGCGAATTTAAGTGAAAAAAGGGGGAAGAAAGGGGCGGTCTAAGGTGGTTGCAGCGATGGGGTTGGTCGGAGTAGTGGCCTGAGGTGGCGGGGAAGGTCTGGGAGGGGAGGATTTGAGGTGGTTGCAGCGATGGGGTTCAAGGCGTCACAGTTCTTGGGAGAAACGGGGAGCAAGGCGTCGGAGCAGAGAGGAGGGAGGAGGGGGGTCCGCCTGAGGCGGCGGGTGGCCAACGCCGGGCGCGAGGTCGGGGCAGGGTCGGCGGCGCGATGTCCTAGGTTTTTTTTATCTGTATCGATTTGAAGTCAATGTGGACAGGAGGAGGAGATAAGGAGAGTATAGGGGGTTTTAATTATATATTAATTAATTTATTTATATTTTATTCTCCAAAAGGTTACTTTAAAAATTCGAACTCAAAATTGAGCCCACCGACTGTCACCTATAGCTATTTACCCCCATTCCGAACACAATGGGATATGTATCGTAGGCTGATTCGCTTGTTTCGATCAGTTTTCGTCAAAATCAAAATATAACTCTATATATTGAATTTGAACGCGCATTTCAATTTACCGGGGCTACATACTAACTAGAAAAATTCCACAAAAATTATTTCTAGCTTCGTATTGACGATACGGTCCTAACAAATCTAGTTTTGTCGAATTCTGAGACAGTTTGAAAAATGGCCATTTTCCAGTCGATTAAAATCAATTGAAACTGGTCAAACACGTTTTCCTTTGCCACGCTCACATATTGATTCGAAAAAAAACGAATTTTGGAATCTAGCAATAAATTGACATCACGGATCCAACAAAAGTGGTATCGTCGAAATCCGAGGTCGTTTGCAAAATCCCCATTTTTAAGGGCCAGAATTCCATAGCGACTATTCTGAAAATTCATTTGGACATATCTTTTGATTCCCACTATGAAATTTTGATTTTTCGGATTCATTGGAAAGATATTCTCAATTAGATTCAAATATCTTTGGTTTCACTAAAATCCGGTTTATTTTGAATCCTGTACATCCATTTGAAGTTTGAAATCGAATTATCGAACTACCGCGCCATTTTCAATTCCTTTTATATATATAAATAAATATTTATATTCTAACGACGACGCATATAAATATGTACGTTCTAATCCTATTCAAAATAAATTTCTCGTCGATATTATTTAAAATAATTCATTTTAAATAATCAAAATTCGCTAAAATTGCCAAAATAAATTTTTTAAATTGGCTCGGATTTCCGGGTTATTACATGTTACTTCAAACATAAAAATCGTATTTTTATGTTGATGTTTATATTATAAAAATTATATTTTTATAATTCAGTTTTCCATATTTTTATAACGTTGTTCCTTATTTAAAAATCATATTTTTATATAAAGAAAATTCATATAAAAATCACATTTTTATTTCACTACTGTATATATAAAAATTCCATTTTTATAAATCTAACTTCATAATAAAAATTCTATTTTTATAAATCTAACTTCATAATAAATATTCTATTCTCATTAATCTAACTTCATAATAAAAATTCGATTTTTATTTCGAAGCCATACAAATAAAAATCACATCTTTGTTTTAAAAATCATATTTTTAATCATTACATATAATAAAAATCATATTTTTATAATCTCACTTTCAACATAAAAACCATATTTTTATTCGACAAAATTTCATATCTTCTTCTAACTAATAATTGAATTTTTACCTAACTAAAATCTAATCTTCACATTATAAAAAATCTATTCTTTACATTAAAAATCAATGCTAAATTTGTTTTCAAATCAGTGCTATTTTTATTTTCAAATCAATTCTGAAAATAACTATGTTATTTAAATTAAAATAAAATAAAAAAAGATAACCTTTTTCCTATATTTTCATCATCGTTCTCTGTTCAAAGAAGACTCACGCTCCCAACTAATTAACCACCACCACTCCTTCCTCTTTTCCACTGTAAAACCCCCCCTCCATCCTTCCAGAAGTGAATCTACTCGTCGCCGCTATCATGGGGGCGCTGGGGTTGTTGGGGCCAAAGGGAGTTCGCCGGTGGCAGGTGGAGGTCGGGGGGATTCGCTGGTGGTTGACTTTGGGTGGCGGCAGCTTACCGGGGGGGTTGGAGGCTGACCGAGGGGAGGGGTGTTGGAGTGGCGTTGGGGCATGGCCGGAGGTGGGTGGCAGATCGTGATGGGGGTGGGTGGTGGTTGGGGCAGCGACGGGATTTAGTTTAGGTTTTTTTTTCTTTTATTCAATTTTGAATGAACGGTTTAAAAGGAGGGGGTTAACTGATAGTGGAGAGGGAGAGAAATAAGAGGATGGGTATTTTATAATTTATATTTATATTTATTTTCTAGTCCAAAAAGTTACTTTTTCTTTTGAACCACAAATCGAACCCACTGACTGTTGCCCCTAGCTAATTAACCCCATTCCAAACACAGTGGGATATGTTCCGTAACACGATTCGACTGTTTCGATCAGTTTTCATCAAAATTAAAATTAAAATTAAAATGAACATATATTCAATTTAAACGTACATTTTAATTTACCGGGGTCACATACTGACTCCAAAAATTCCAGAAAAATAAATTTGGCTATGTTTTGACAATACGGTCCTAATAAAACTAATTTCGTTGAATTTGGAAACTATTTGAAAAACGGTCATTTTCCAGTCGATTAAATTCAAACTGAAATGACCAAACATGTTTAAATTCTCCACGCTCACATATTGATTCCAAAAATTATGAAAAGTGGAATCCAGTAATAATTTGACATCCCGAATCCAACAAAAGTTGTTTCATCGAAAATGGAGATCGTTTGCAAAATGGCTATTTTTACGGGCTATATTTCCATAGCGACTATTCTGAATTTTCAACTGAACATAATTTTTTATTCCCACTATGAAATTTAGATTTTTCGGATTCGTTGGAAAGATATTTTCAAATAGATCGTAATATTTCTGGTTTCGTTAAAATTCAGTTTATTTTGTATCCTGTACATTCATTTGAAATTTGAAATCGAATTTTCAAACTACCACGCCATTTCCGATTCCTTTTATAATTAAAATAAATGTTTTATTCTAACTTCGATTGAAATAAATTTATACATTCCAATTTTATTCAAAATAAATTTCTAGTCGTTATTATTTAAAATAAATCATTTTAAATGTTCAAAATTCATTAAAATTGCCAAAATAAAAATTTTAAATTGGTTCTGATTTGCCAGGTTGTTACAAACGAAAAGAAAACCCAAATTCTAATTGTTTTTTACGATGGGAGACTAATGGGTTGGACAATTCGGGTAATGGAGGCAAAAATCTCCATTTCGTTCAATCACATTTCCATTTTGATCGAACAAGACTTCACCCACGCAAACGACTTGATCATCTTCATCTGTGACTTCTGGTTCTATCTCCTCTTGTTCCTCTTCTTCCATCATTTCTTCCTCCTCTTCTGGTTCCTCTTCTTCTTCCATTGCTTGATTATCATCCTCGATGATGATTGGGTTTGCTTGATTATCCATTACGATTTTATGAAGGCTCCTTAACCTCTTTCCTTGTCGAGTTTTCTCTTGACTCATCCAAATTTGAAACACTTGTATTTCAGCAAGCATCTGAAGAGTATATTCCATTTTTTTCTTCTAGTTTGATGACACGTGATAGGGTAGAACTTTGGAAAGTACCTTCAGATGGTCAAACGGATGATTCAGGATTAATTTGGGTGTTAAAATTGGTGGAGGCCATTATTTATTTTGGTTTAGAGTTTTTATAGATGTGATATAAGAGAATGAAGAAAAAAATTCGAAGTGGAGAGTTTAATTGGTTATTATAACTAACTTTTGGTGGGAAATATTTTTTGAAATCTAGCAATTATATGTTGTCATAGGCAAGTATGTATGTAGCCATACTTGTGTTTCTTGTTTTATTTTTATTATTCTTATGTATATTAATATATTTAATTATTCTAACTCACTTGGTGGACAAAACCTAATTGTTTTCTAAATTTAGTAAATGTTGCTTCGTTTAATGGTTTTGTTAATATATCTGCTATTTTATATCTATTTCTATAAATTTGAACGAAATTTACTCTTCACTTACGTGAAAATGATGTCGTATATTGATATGTTTAGTTCTTGAATGATCAATTGGATTTTTAGATATATTTATAGCGCTCATATTATCGTAGTACATTCATGATTTATTTATATTAATCCAAAATCATATAGAGT
The DNA here is from genome assembly GCA_030737875.1 of Allium sativum. Lineage (NCBI taxonomy): Eukaryota > Viridiplantae > Streptophyta > Magnoliopsida > Asparagales > Amaryllidaceae > Allium > Allium sativum. Next base: position 968,516,232 of record CM060915.1, on the reverse strand, counting down.
TTGTCGCATATATATTACTTGTGAACAAGCCAAAGCAGCAGAGATATATTCTGCTTCTATTGTTGACAATGATACAGTATTTTGCTTTTTACTAAACCACAGGATTAGTGAATGTCCTATTAAATGACATGTTCCACTAGTACTATTACGATCGTATTTTCATCTTGCATAATCTGTGTCACAATAAGAAACTAAGTCGAATGAATCCTCCTTAGGATAAAATATCCAAAGGTCGATGTATGCTTTAAATACCTTAGAATTTGTTTTACGGCTTTTAAATATGTTTCCTTAGGTTGCGATTGATATCTTGCACAGAGACATACACTATGCATAATATCTGGTGTACTAGCGGTTATTTATAATAGCGATCCTATCATTCCTCTATATAATTCCTGATCAACGTCTTTTGATGCATCGTCTTTACTTAATGTTATATTAGTCGCCATTGGTGTTGGTTTCCCATTAGTTGTTGTTAAATTATATTTATCAATTAGATCTCTTGCGTATTTTTCTTGATTAATAAATTTTCCATTCTTTAATTGATGAATTTGTAAGCCTAAGAAGAATGTTAGTTCTCTAATATGACTTATCTCAAATTCTTGGGTAATAATATCTGAAAATTATTTATTCATCTTATCATTTGTTGATCCGAAAATTATATCGTCAACATATATTTGTACTAATGGTATATCCTGATTATTTCTTTTAATAAACAGAGTATTATCTAGTTTTCCTATTCTAAAGTTGGATTGTCATTAGACTTTCTTAATCCATCATATCAAGCACTAAGAGCCTGTTTTAATACATATAACGCTTTCTTTAACTTATATATGACTTTTTGTCTTCTTTCACAAATCCGTTTAGAAAAGCACTTTTAACATCCATTTGATATAATTTGAAATTATTATGTTTTGCAAAGGCTAGTAATATCCTAATTGCTTCTAATATAGCTACGAGGGAAGAAGTTTCATCGTAATTTATTCCTTCTTCTTGAGTATAACCTTGTGCTACTAGTGATGCCTTATTTCTTGCGACCTCACCATGTTCATTCATTTTATTTTTATAAACCCATTTAGTTCCTACTATAGTCTTATCCTCTGGTCTAGGAACAAGTTCCCATACATCATTCCTAGTAAACTTATTCAGTTCTTCTTGCATGGAAAGGATCCATGAATAATTGGATGATGTTTCCTTTGGATTCTTAGGTTCAGTAGTTGAAATAAATGCAGAATTACTCATATTATTTAATTGATTACGAGTCTAAACGACAGATTCAATATCTCCTAAGGTATTTTCTACAGGGTGGTCTCTTAACAATCTAATTCATTTATTTGGTTGACTATCTTCATGATTTGTTTCATTAATTTCATTTTCACGTTCATCTTCATTATGTTGTGTTATACTTTTTTAATTTTCGTCAAAGGATACATTTAAGGTTTCTTCTTTAGTATTGGTCTTGAATTAAAAACTCTAGATGCCTTACTTCTCTCTGAATATCCAATAAATATTCCTTTATCGGATTTCGAGTCAAATCTGTCTAAACTTTCTTTAGTATTAAGTATAAACATTTATTTACAAATATTTTGAAATATGATACTTTTGGTTTCTTATTATACAAAAGTTTATATGGTGTTTAATGAGTTAAGGGTCTAGCTGAAATTCTATTTAAAATATAACAAGCTGTTGCAACTGCCTCAGACCAAAAATTTCTTGGTAAATTACTATCAGATAACATAGTTCTCGCACACTCTTTATCGTCCTATTTTTACGTTCAACTACTCCGTTTTGTTGAGGGGTTCTAGGAACAGAAAAATTATAGGTTATTCACTTTTATTAAAAAAAAATCAAAATTTTCATTTTCAAATTCTTTTAGAAAAATTTTAAATTGGTCAAAAGCATCACTTTTATTTTTAAGAAACGAAGTCCACGTAAATCTAGAAAAATCGTCGACTATTGCATAAACATATCTATTATGATTTATCGATTGGGTTTGAGATGGACCAAACAAATCCATGTGAATTAACTCTAATGGTTTCGAGGTTGTAATTTCTTCTTTTGATTTAAATGAACTTCTTTTAATTTTCTGAATTGACAGGCATCGCATAGATTAGTGACTTTAAACTTCATTTTGGGTTGTCCTCTAATTGAATCTAATTTAGAAATCTTATAGATGTCTTTGAAATTTATATGACCAAATCTCTTATGCTAGAGCTAGGGGTCACTTGTGAAACGGCCCAAACTCGCCCTTACGGGAAAGCTCGGATTGAGTTGAGAACACGACAAATCATAACACAAACAGAAGAACATTTCATTGCTTGTTACAATAATTACATCAGAGTACAAGAATGTAACAGAGTATGTAGAAATAATATACATCAGAAAAATATCAGAGATTAAATACATTACATAGCAGTGGAAAAATAATACATAACACAACTGAAAGAAATACACGGATACAGAGCTTTATGAATATAGTTCCAGTTGTACATCCAGGATCCCGAAAAGAAATATCTGCAAAACCAAAACTACTAGCTGCCTGTGTGGAAAATAGGGGCACCCAAAGTTTAGGTTAAAATAATAAACTCTAGGTCAGCCTTATGATTGGTGTGAGAACTAAAACAGTTATTAATTTGATTTTACAGTTATTATGTCGCCATACTAGTTCTACAATTAAAACTGAAATGTCTCGTATTGGAAATTGAATTTCCGTCATGAGTTGACGCAAGGGATGTACTCCTAACGGCTTCGAGACACTCGAGAAAATGTCTCAGGACTACACACTCTGGGCAACCCTTGGATCCTGTAGTGCCAGTCCTCCTGTAACAACCCAGAATTTTGGGGCCAATTTAAAATTTTTATTTTAGAAGATTTAATGAATTTTGAATATTTAAAATAATTTATTTTAAAGAGTATAACGAATAAGAATTTATTTTAAAATGAATAAATTTAATTTAATTCTAAAAGGAGTTAGAAACAACACTGTAGTTTGAAAATTTGATTTTGAACTTTGACTGACTATACATGATTCATTTTAAATCAGAATTGAGCGAAATAAGAAATATTTAAATCTGTTTAATCATATCTTTATAACGAATCTGTAAAACTGAAATTTCACTTTAAAAGTTGTAAGTTATGGCCAGTTTAAAATTTAGAAAAGTCGCTGTAGAATTTATATACATTTTAATAGAATATATTGGCCTTAAAAATAGCCATTTTGCAAACGACCTCGGTTTTCGATGAAACCACTTTTGTTGGAACCGGAATGTCAAATTATTGCTAAGTTTCAATTTTCATAATTTTTCGAATTAATATGTGAGCGTGGCAGAAGAAAACGTGTTTTGTCAATTTCAGTCAAATTTAATCGACTTGAAAATGGCTATTTTTCAAACGGTCTCAGAATTTGACGAAATTAGTTTTGTTAGGACCGTAACGTCAAAACATAACCAGAAATAATTTTTCTGTAATTTTTAGAGGTCGTATGTGGCCTCGGTAATTTAAAATGTACGTTTGAATTTAATAATTAAATGATTTATAATTTAATTTAAAGAAAAACATATCATAACAGCCGAACTGGGTTACGAAACATATTCCATTGTGTCCGGGATGAGGGTTATTAGCTAGGGGCAATACTCGTTGGGTTTGATTTGAAGTACGTGGCATTAAACAAGAAAATTTCGAATTAAAAGGATTATTAAATAATAAAATACACAGTATAAATACGGGTGGTATACTCACCCTAATCCCATCAAAGACAGCCGCCATCTAAACAAATGAATGGCCGACATTATCAGAATTTGGAATCACGATTTCTTCTAACCCATGAATCGTTTACACCAACTTATAATTACAAAATAGAAGAGCTTCGAGAGGACTTGAATTTCATATGGATAAGATTGGAATTACTGTTGGGGATTGGGAGAATTTGCTGACCAAAGTCGCAACCTTGGGGGCGGATTTCGAGGGGGCTGAGACCACCGAGCTCGCCTGAGATCCTGGCGTGGGCGCGGCGTTCGTAGCCGCTCCGGGCAGTGGCGTTGGATCGGGTTCTGGTCATCCGGAGAGAGGCGCGCATAGGGAGAATCGAAGTCGAGGTTATGGGTTCCGTAACCTGGAAGAAGGAAGCGGTTAACAGTTGATTAACATTGGGTTAAGTTAATTAATTAACTAATTATTTTATTTAATAACGTATTAATTAATCCAATGTTCAAATTGTTGTAACTCCTTCAAATAAAATCAGAATTGAACAAGGTTGGGTGCGTTGGATTCGTATTTCCGAGATCTACAGAATGGCACAGACCAGATCTAAAAAGGAGCGTGTTGAAAATCAGACAAAATCAAACATCGAGGTGAGATTTCTATATTTTAAAAATAATTAAAATTTAATTATATTTCGTTATTTAAATTTTATGTGTGTATGTTGATTAAATTCAGATATGTGATGTATGATGTTGTGTTTGTTACCTGTTGATTTGGTGGATTGTGATATATGCGTTGGGTTAAAATTAGACGGATATTTGATTTATAATAAAAATCATATTTTTATTTCGGAGTTATGAATATTTAAAGAGCTGGAAAATAAAGACTTCACCTTCAATTTAGACCCGAGAATATAGCTTGTTCCTAGAGCAAAAATTCACATTTTTATTGAATTGAAATAGATCAAACCAAATATTACATTTTTGTTAAATTGAAATTATCATTTTTGTTTATGAAATAGAAAGAGATATTTTTTTTCACTTCTAAAAGAATGAAATAGAAAGAGATATTTTTTTTCACTTCTAAAAGAATGAAATAGAAAGAGATTTTTTTTTAGAATGAAACCAAAAGAGATACCTTTGACATTTAATAAGAATTATACAAAAATAAACATTTTTGTTATTAAATAAGGATTTTACCAAAAATCACATTTTTTGTCATTTAACAAGGATTATATAAAAATAGTATTTTTGTCAAAACATGATTATAGAAATAAAAGACAATTTTTGGCAAAACGTGATTTTTGAAATAATATAACATTTTCTTATAAATGTTACCTTGAAGTAAAATAACATTTTCTTATAAATGTTACAGTGGAATAAAACAACATTTCCTTACAAATGTTACCTTGTAAATAAAAACAACCTTTTTATTTGAAATATGTTTTGCAAATAAAAATAACATTTTTGAATTGACATTTGTTTTGTAAATAAATATTAACATTTTGTTTACATATCAAGGATTAGACAAAAAAAATTACATTTTGTTAACATTAAAAGGATTTGATAAGAACAAACATTTTTGTTAACATTAAAAAGATGAAGTTAAAAATGCATATTTTTTTATACATTAACAAGTTATGAAATGAAAATGTATATTTCTATACATTAAAAAGTTATGAATTGAAAATGTATATTTTTATACATTAAAAAGAGAATGAGTTAGAAATGATCATTTTGTTTAGCAATGTTAAATAGGATTAAAAAGAACATTTTGTTAAATCGTACATTAGAATGACAAAAAGGACATTTTGTTCAGAAATGATCATAGAAATAAAAATCACATTTTTATGAAAACATGATTATTGAAAAGAATAATATACATTTTTTTTATCAAATGTAAAGGAATAGGGAAAATTTACATTTTTATCAAATGAAAAAGGATAAGAAAAATGTGCATTTTTATCAAATGTAAAAGCATAATAAAATTATGCATTTTGGTCAAAATTAAAAGAATGACAAAAATATTCATTTTAGTCAAATGAAAAGATTGAAATAAAAACATTCTTTTTATCATTTAAGAAGAGTGAAGTAAAAATACCCATTTTTGTTTACATTGAAATGAATTAGATTTAAACATAAATTTTTTCTTGGATAAAAAGAGTACTTTTTGCTAGAAAATGAAAATTAGAATAAAAAGTACATTTCTGTTAGAAAATGTAAATTAAAATAAAAAGAATTATTTTTGTCATATTACAAACCGTGGTTAGAATGTGTTAACATGTAAAATTGCATTTCTATGTAATTAATATTCATCTAAAAGAATTAAACAAAAATGTACATTTTACTCATTTAAATAGGATGTTATGAGAAAATGTCATTTTTGGGTAAAACATGATTAGTGAAGAAAAATTATCACATTTTCGTTTATTTAAAAAGAATTATAACACAATTTTACATTTGGTTTACATTAAAAGGATTATAACAAGATTCACATTTTGTTTACACAAAAAGGATTAAACAAAATCATCATATTTTGTTTACATTAAAAACAATTAGTCAACTCTGTCATTTTGTTTACAATAAAAAGATTGATATAAAAGATTATATTTTTATTGACACTTTGTTTTCAATAAAAAGATTGTACATTAAAAATTACATTTTCAATGTAATTTAGATTCCATTGAAAGGATTAGAATAAAAGGATTATATCCTTATAGTCATTTGGTTACAATGAAAAGAATAGAAAATAAAGATAACATCTTTAGGGTAATTGAATTAAAAGATTAGTTTTTATTGTCATATAGAATTAAAGGATTATATTTTATTATAACATTGTTGACAATAAAATGAATTGAATTAAAAGACTAGATTTTTATTGTCATTTGTTCACAATAAAAAGAATTGAAACATATGTCTATGATGTTGAAATTATATGTTTATGATGTTGAAATGTTTGATGTGATAAATATAATGTTTGTATATTCAAATTGAATATTACACTCCCATTTACAAGTTACCCGACTTGTCTATGTGATTGGGACGATAATTTTCACACATCGCCCAAGTGCACAAATAATATATTATTTGGTTGATGGATGAAACCCCACATGGGTATTGGGATGATATTGGATACACACTAATCCCAATATTTAGTTATCTGTCAATCAATGGATTGACAGTCTGTGATGAGCATTAGTTATTTAATTTAATGCTCACACAGTTATAAATTCCACTCTGGTCGTCATTTGGATGTTTAATAATTACTTATCATGATTGTTGATCACATACAATTTATGGTTGTTGATTGAGTCACATTCCGATAAAGGGTATTCTAGAAAAGAATATTTTAGAAAATGTCTTAGAAAAAGAATATTTCACAATAGGAATATATTTTAAGAAAATATATTTTTACTGAAATGCACTAGTTATCAACTAAGACTAATCATTAAATTTAAATTTAATGAAGATTTCCAATTTGTTAATATTTAATTGAAATTAAATTAAATAAATTAAATAAATTGGATTTTGGGTTTGTCGTGAATAGTGTCTTAAATAACACTATTCTTAAACCCCGTATGAAGAGAATAATCTTTTAATTTAGATTATTAAAGTTTTCAATTATATTTAGTGATTGAAATAAGATGAAATGTGAGTTGGGTTTATTGTGAACTATGTTTTTAAGCGACATTTGTTCTTTAACTCAACTGACAGTGAAAATATGATTTGGAATTTATAAATCTTTTATTAAGATTTAAATGGGAATTTCCCAAAAGTAAAGTTTTCCCATTAAATATATTAAATTGGAGTTGAATGGAATTCGAATTAATAATAACCGAGATAAGCTTCTGTAAAAGAAAACCAATACTACATATTGAATTTAAGAGGCTTTGCCGTTATTCCATTTATATTATTGGTTGAATACAGAAATTTATAACGATCATATATGGATTTGATTTTTGTAAAGATTCCATACTTAATGGAAGTCGATTTTGGGTTTATCGTGAACGGTGTTTTGAAATGACACTAGTTCTTTAACCCAGTTAAAGATAAGATTAATTTCTTAAATTTAATTAATCATTGAGTAATGATTCTTTGATATTTAAAACCAAATTGGGGTTTTAATAAATCTTTAAAAGAAAGAGTTAAGAATAAACTTCAAGGATTTATCTTTGATATAATAATGCGAATATCTATTAGAAGAATATTCTGAATTGGAATGAGACGTTGGGTGTGCTTTTATAATACTTTATTTTTATTATAAAATACGCGAGTTATTCGGAAAGACCGGGTTTAACCCATTTCGAATAATTACTACGACGATGAAGAGTCAAAGATGAAGACGGTGGTTGAAGACCGACGATCTTCACATCGAATGGATGTGTTGCTACAGAGACCCTTGATGGGAGTAGCTACCTTGAAGGGGCTTCAGTGGTGGCCGTCCGGACTATTGTTGATTGTTCGGATTTGGTTTTCGCTCAGACCCAGAGCATAGGCTAGTAAATGGATGCGTGTCTGACATTGGATTTCGTTCCATGTGAATTAAATCGATTTCTGTTAATGTATGTCTGTTTGGTGGTGGAGGATTTATTCTCTACTTAAAACCCTGGAACATATTAATAGTGATTGAACGCATGGCGTGAATTGTCAATGTGGCACGCCAAGATGCAATTGATCAAGGCTTTTGTTGAAAAGCAGGGCCTTGTGGGATGATCAAAGTATAGCCTATTACGACATAGCTTTGTGTATATCGTGACTTCGCGAGCCTCACATCCCGGTATGAGTCAAAAACGGGATATGGAACGTAGGGAGTGCACACGTTTCTTTCTAGCTAGTGGTAGTGCCAGTGCTTAAACTGGCTGGCATTTTACTTATGTGGATGATGGATTTTGAGGCACCTCGGAATTTTTTTATAGGACTTTAGTGGTCATACTATAGGTTCAAAGGAACCGGGAAACGTGTGTTCAGGCATAACCAATCCACTGCCGATAGGCGGGGACCGGCCCTACCGCTCCAAGGGTTCACTACGGGGGTTCCTGAGGAATTTGCTAGAGTGTCTCGAATCGGAGAGGAGCTTGCCCCTAGCCTCGACTCATGATGGAAATCCAATTTCCAATACAACCTTGCAGTTTTGATTGTAGAACTAGTATGGCGACATAGTAGGATGGGTTACTATGCCGTCTATGATTGATACATTATGATTGAAATGTTTATCATATATATACCCATATATACATAAAGACTAATATTAAATCCGTTTTATCGTATCAAGCATCTTTTGACCATTATAAGGTAAAACTCTATCCTCCAGTTTGCGTTACATTGTGTGATGGGACTTGAGTCTTATAATGGTTTCATTTTTCTAAAAAGCATTGCGTTGTTTAACGATTTACATTAATTTATGCACTGGCAATCCAATGGAGTAAACCCGTTCCGCGTCAGCGGCGTGGTCCTGTGATTAGCCTTATTAGATAAGTTTAGTTAAGATTTCTCATACCAGTCCCATGATTGACCTGTAGTTTGTTTCACTGGCAAACTCGGGTGCGCATATTTTCCACACGGGCAGTCGAGTAGCTTTTGCAGATATATTTACAGGATCCTGGTTTACAGCTGAAGCAGTATTCGGAAAGCTCTGTATCCGCGTATTCCTTTCAGTTGTATATTTGTATTATTTTTCCACTGCTATTTAAATGTAATTTAAATCTCTGATATTATTGTATTTCTATTGTGTAATTAAGTATTCATACTCTGTTATATTCTTGTACTCTGATGTAATTGTTGTAATCAGCAATTAAATGTTCCTCAGTTTGTGTTCTGATGTGTATTGTTCTCAAAGCAATCCAGGCTTCCATTTACTGGGAAGTTTGGGTCGTCACACCTCCCCTACGTTTGAGGAGTGGTTATTCCTGAACACACGTTTCCTGGTCCTATAGGACCTATCCATCGGCTCCGTAGTAACCGATATATCCGAGGCACCTCGCTATCCATCACCCACATAGGTAAAAAATATAAATGTCTAGGCTCCATACCATGACACCACACATAGCTAAAAAGAAACGTCATGTTCTCACTATGTCACTTATCCCGTTTTTGAATCATACCGAGGTGTGAGGCTCGTGAATTAACGTTATACACAAAGCTATGCCCTTTAAGGTTGCGCTTTAATCATCAACCACAAGACTCTGCTTTTCAACAGCAACCTTAATCATTTGCATCTCGGCATGCCACATAGGAAATTCACACCTTGCAACTGATGTCTATCGATATATAACCTCTGAGCTCATACGTCTCAGAGAAGTGTGTTAAGCAAGAGAATAAATTCTCCGCCACCAAACATATATATATAATAGAGCTCAATCAACACAGAATAAATCCAATTTTAGACACACATCCATTTATTAGTTCATTCTGGGTCTGAACGAAATCGGAGGCACCTTATTCCTCGTCCCTTATGTCCAATACAGGAGAGAGGTCCTCGCAAATCTGGTCGATCTCCAAGTACGTTTGGACGATCACCACTTATTACCTTGTCTTGGGTGCACAGCCCAATCAAGACATCGGTAATCATCCAAACGATGTGAAGACCTCTGGTCTTCAACCACCATCTTCATCGTCGACTTATCGTCGAATTAGTTATTCAGAATAGGTATAAACCCGACCTTTCCGAATAACTCGCGTATTTTATAAACAAGTGCTATAAAAACACAACATACGCCTCATTCCAATTCTGAATATTTGTTTATTCAAATATTCATATCCTTTGGGAAAGGTTCCCATTAATTTTATCAACGATAAATTCTTTAAATTTATTCTTTAATCTTCCATTGAATATCAATTCAAACCAAATTAATGTTTATCCAAACTAGTCGGGATTAGCGAACCTTACCGAAGTAATCATTTATTATATTTCCCAATCCCAACCTATTAATCCCATGGAGAAAAATTGGTAATACTCCATATCTAACACCACGGTGTTATCGGTAAAATTAATTAACATTTCCCATTCAAATCTAATTAAAGATTTAACTATCGCTTGTAGCAAAACTGGTGATACTCCATTCTCGGTCATTTCCCAAATTTGATAATTTAAATTATCACATTAACATTTCAATCTAATTAAAGATTCATTAAAGCTCCACTTAGTTTTAATCTTCCAAAAAATCAATATTAATGATTATGTAACTTTGGAAAATCAAACATGCCGCATCGGCAATCTACACCGTACTATTGATTTCTTCCTATATATAACCTCTAAGCTTCTACGTCTTAGGGAAGGGTGTTAAGCAAGAGAATAAATTCTCCACCACCAAACAGATATATATTTAGCAGAGATCAACTATACAGTTCGAAATACAATGTTAGACATGTAATCCTGTCTTTAACTGGGTCAACGAACTAAGGTCATTTGAAACATAGTTCACGATAAACCCAAAATCTCATTCCATTAATTATGGAATCTTCACGGAAAACAGATCAATATATAATCGTTGTCAATTTCCTTATCCGACTAATAATATAAATGGAATAACGACAAAGCATTTTAAATCCCATATATATATTAACAGTATTCTTCCACATAAGCTCACTTCGATTATTATCAATTCGAATTCCATTACATTCCAATTTATTTTATTAAATTGGAAAACTTTACTTTGGAAAATTTACATTAAATCTTAATAAAAAGATTTTTAAATTCTAAATCACATTTCACTATTAATCGGGTTAAAGAACAAGTGTTATTTAAAACACCATTCACGATAAACACAAAAATCCAATTCTCAATTCACTTCCAATTAAATCTTAATTAATTGGTTAACTTCCCTAAATCTTAAATTAAAGATTTATTCTTTTCTCAACTGGGTTTAAGAATAGTGTTACTGAAGACATCATTCCTGACAAACCCAAAATCCCATTTGATATTAAATACAAGACTCCGAATAGAAATTATATCGGCTTATATTTAATATCAAATTCTGAAACCCACAAATATTGTATTGGAAATAACGATATAAATATATCTTCCATATTTCCATAACAATATACGTATAATTGCGGAATCCAATATCGAAATACTCCGAAGATTATTTCCATTCCAAATTCATTCCAATTTGTTCATTGGAAATTTCTGGTTATATTAAAACCATTTACCAATCCAACTTTTTTTTAAATTATTGGATTTCAAATCTAGTTAATAACTAGTTCATTTTAATAAAAATATATTTTTATCTTTACAAACATGGATTTTTTCATCCAAATTCTTTCCAAATCATTTATTATGATTTTACACAAATTATTAATATTTTTAATAATTTTATCAAAGCCATTTCAATCGATTTCCATAAACGGTCATCGAACTGCACTTACACCGACCTTTTCCAAATTTGATTTGGACATAATTCCAAATCCAACCGTAAGATTTCAAATCTATTATATTCTTGGAAAGCTCTTTTCGATACGAACCCAATGGTTTCAGTTTTAGGAAAACCTGACGGTCGGATCTCCCATAATGTCAAATTGAAGTCATTGGTCGAAATTCGCGAACGGTCACGGCGCGGCGCGTACTAGTCAGGCCATTGAATATATATAATATATATTATATATATTTCATTGATTTCCATTTAAAATTTATTTTATAATTCGTTTTAAAAACGATTCCAACTTCATTTTCAATTTTAAACCAAAATTGAATATTCCTTATCATTATAATATTTAAATGATAATATTTTCAAAATATCAGATTTTGAAATCGTTTCCTTTTTTATATTCATTATAAAAATGAATAAAATCAATATAAATATCGTTCGCGTCAAAATGGCGCATATTTAATCAGTACGGCTTCATATGTTTCAATATTTTCGTATCCATCCAAAATCGGACATTAAAATTAGATTTTAATCCCTTATTGAACATTATTTTAAAATACTTGTTATTTTAAAATATTCGTTCTTTCCGAATTGGAATCAGACATAGTCAATTACCGTGTAATGTTATTTATATGGATTTCATACATCATATGTATACAAGAACAATGATAAACAATCAACCATCTTCCAGAGTGCATTCTACATAGTATAAGCATTAAATATAAATAATAAACACTTACAACAATCTGTCAACCAATTGATTGACATACAACTAAACAGTTGGAATTAATGTACATCATATATCATCCCAGTACCCGTGTGGGATTTCAATCAACACACAGATTTTATTTGTGCAGTTGGGCGATGTGTAAATTTTATCGTCGCAATCAATATCAGTCAAATGAGTGTACATAAAAAAATCGTCCGATTTGTAAATGAATATTTATTTTCATTCATATACACATTAAAAATTATATTTTTAACGATAAAATATATGTTTCAACACATGAATATTTTATATTATTCATATATAAGTTAAAAATAATATTTTTAACTCACCATTATATTTCTAACATATTTACAAAATTTTGGCAGCATAATGGTGCGATACTAGAACCAGAATATAAGGTCTAGCCTTATCCCTTGCCTAATACTGGCTCGTGCCATACACATACCAATTCCAATCAACTCCATTCACGTGCCAAATAAAATTCCAACAAATAAATCAATCAAAACAAACAACAAAACATCCATGGTTTCAATCAAAGGTGTCGGGTGCTACTAAGCACCATCTGCATCCTACTATATATTTAACTGCAAACAAAATTAGAGTGAGAAGTTCGCACCTTGGGTTTCCATTCCTCCATTCTTTATTTTTGAAACGGTTTGGATTTGGATTTGTTTCCAATGCGCAGTGTACTTCACCATGGTCCTAACGTAATCTGTTTCACGCAATTTATATCAAAGTTAACATTTTTAATGCGATGTTTACATTTTAAAAATCACATTGTTATAACGCTACTGTGTATATGAAAATCATATTTTTATAACGCTATTGTATATATAAAAATCATATTTTTATAACGCCACTGTATATATAAAAATCATATTATAATAACGCTACTGTATATATAAAAATCATATTTTTATAACGCTACTGTATATATAAAAATCATATTTTTATAACGCTAGTGTGAATATAAAAATCATATTTTTCATATCGCTAAATATACAAAAATCATATTTTTCATATTACTACATATATAAAAATCATATTTTTATTACAATGTTCATATATCAAAAATCATATTTTTATAACGATGATTATATAATAAAAATCATATTTTTAATTTGCTACTCATTAAAAAATAATATTTTTAATTTGCTACTATATGTATAAAGATCCGATTTTTATCATGCTAATATATATATATATATATATAAATTCAATTTTTATCACGCTAATATATATATATATATATATATATATAAATTCAATTTTTATCACGCTAATATATATATATATATATATATATATAAAGATTCAATTTTTATCATCTTATACATATTATAAAAATCCTATTTTTATAATTAAAAATCATAAAAACTAACTGTTTTCAGTCAAAAGAGGTTCGATGTTGGAGCTATGGCCTAAGGGAGGCTGCGCTGGGGTCCTGGTGGCTGTGGGTGGTCGGTGGAGGTGGCGCAGAGCTGTTGGGGGTGGTGATGGGTCAGCTGGTGGCTGCTAGGGTGGTGCTGGCTCGATTTGGGCGAATTCTGGCTTTAGGATTTAAATGGGATAGTAGAGGGAGTAAAAGGAGGGAGGAGAGGGAAGAGAGAGTGGTCGGAGGGGGGGAGGGGGTTGCGCCGCCACCAGAGGTGTAGGGTGGCTGGAGCGACGGTGAAAAAGGGGAGCGACGGATTTCTGGAAGAAAGTGGGAGCACGATATTCTGAGCGGGTTGGGAGAGAAAACGGGGGGCTATTATATATATTTCATTTAATTAATTTATTTTCCAAAAATGTTTCTTTTTCATTTAATCTCCAATTCCAACCCAATGACTATCGCCCCTAGCTAATCACCATCATTACGAAAACAATGGGGTATGTTTCCTAAGCGAATTCGGCTGTTACAATCAATTTTCCTTTAAATTAACGTATAAATCAATGTATATTAGATTTAAACATACATTTCAATTTACCAAAGCCAAATACTGACTCCAAAAATTCCCAAAAAATAAATCTAGCTGTGTTTTGACAATACGGTCCTAACAAAACTAATTTCATTGAATTTGGAGACCGTTTGAAAAATGGCCATTTTCTGATCGATCCAATTCAACTGAAATTGACAAAACAAGTTTCCTTTTTCCACACTCACATATTGATTCCAAAAATTACGAAAATTGGAACCTAGCAATAATTTGAAATTCTGGATCCAAAATGGTTTCTTCAAAAAGGGAGGTCATTTGCAAAATGGCTATTTTTAAGGGCTATATATTATACAAAATATATATAAATTCCATAGCGATTACTTTCAATTTAAACTGGACATTACTTTTTATTCTCGCTGTGAAATCTCATTTTTCACATTCGTCGGAAAGATATAATTAAAAAGATTCAAATATTTCTAGTTGTACTAAAATCCGATTTATTTTGAATCCTGTACATTCATTTGAAATTTGAAATCGAATTTTCAAACTGCCACGCCATTCCAGGCTCGTTTTATAATTAATATAAATTTATTCGTTCTAACTTCGATTTAAATAAATGTTTACTAGTTATTATTTAAAATAAATCATTTTGAATATTCAAAATCCATTAAAATAGTTAAAATAAAATTTTTGAATTGGTTCTGAAATTCCAGGTTGTTAAAACTCCCTCACTTAAAATCTTTTCGTCCTCGAAAAGGAACGGAGCTGAAAGTTATTTAACTAACTCACTCAACTTTCATTATGGCGTTCATTCTTCAACTTTTCAGTTTTTTAAGAATTCTTTAATTCTTCAAAAATTTGGCTAACACCCTAAATTTTTGAAAAATTTCGCCATAACCTCCTTTGTACGGGGAGACCTTGGAAACCGCAACTTGCCTCACAGGGCCCTCACCAATCCAAAAGAAAAAAAGCCAATCGGCTCATATAATCATCAAAACCCAATAAATTAGTAAACATGTACCTATTTGCCGGGCATACAATTTTATTCCTCTTCTTGGCTTCCATGCTATGACCCGTCCAATGTATATGCATGTAATTTCAAGAAATTTTCAATACAGTTCAATAATTTGATTCAATTTGGCTTAGTTTACCTTTCATTTACTTATTGATTTTATTGTTCCAATATTTTTATTAATCAAACCAATAATCACACATCGCAACCAGCAATCAGTCAGTTGATTAGCTTCTCAAAAATATACTTTTATATATATTCAAAAATCATATTTCAATGCCAAATCACCAATAAATAACCCTATCTAGTTTTGATTCTCACACCAGCCAATTGGAAATATATAGATATCCCACTTTCGAAACCCGAAAATAAATACTGATGATGAGGCCTCAATCATCAAGATCTTTTCCGGGCAACTAGAGTGTGATTCTATATTTATCCAGTATATTTTGGACTTCGAATACACGTTAATTACGCGTATATTTAAAATCTGTATATACTCGATTGTCCAAATTCAATTTAAAATAAAATATTCAAATACGAATAATTGATACAAAATTTTAAAACTAAATTTGATTTTAAAAATAACACTCTTCACACTCGTTCTAGGATACTACTAATCCTATCTCTAACGAGTCATTCTTATTGGATATTACTAATCCAATCTCTGATGAATTCTTTCGTTTGGTTCTAATGTGTCTTGTTCTTGAGATCTGTAAACCAATGCTCTGATACCAAGCTGAAATGGCCCAAACTCGCCCTTATAGGAAAGCCCAGATTGATTTGAGAACATGACAAATCATAACACAAACAGAAGAACATTTCATTGATTATTACAACAATCACATCAGAGTACAATAATGTAGCAGAGTATGTAAAATAATATACATCAGAAAAATATCAGAGATTAAATACATTACATAGCAGTTGAAAAATAATACATAACACAACTGAAATAAATACATGGATACAGAGCTTTCCTAATATAGTTCCAGTTGTACATCCAGGATCCTGAAAAGAAATATCTGCAAAACCAAAACTACTAGCTTCCCGTAAGGAAAATAGGGGCACCCAGACTTTAGGTTAAAACAATAAACTACAGGTCAGTCATGTGACTGGTGTGAGAACTAAAACAATTATTAATTTGATCTTACAGTTAAGTAAATCAAGGGACCACGCTGTATAGCAGGGAACGGGTTTACCCCCAAGAATACCAGATCTTAAAACAAACAGCGCAATGCTAATTAAAAAAAATGAAGCTATTATTAGACACAAGTCCCATCACACAATGCAACCTAAGCCAGAGGATAGAGTTTTACCTTATAATAGCCAAGTAATGCTTGTTACGTTAAATTTTATCTTTTATTATTACTATAAGTGAAGAAATCAACTTCAAATATAAATTTATCAATTATAGGCGGCATGGGTACCATCAATCATGTCGCCATACTAGTTCTACAATTAAAACCGAAATGTCATGTATTGGAAATTGGATTTCCATCATGAGTCGAGGCAAGGGATGTACTCCTAACCACTTCGAGACACTCTAACAAATGTCTCAGGACTACACGCTCTGGGAAACCCTTGTATCCTGTAGTGCTGGTCCTCCCTTGCGTTTAAGGATTGGTTATTCCTGAACACAAGTTTCTCAGTCCTATAAGACCTATCCATCATCTCCGTAGTAATCGATATATCTGAGGCGCCTCGCTATCTATTATCCACATATATGAAAAATATAAATGTCTGGGCTCGATACCATGACACCACCCACAGCTAGAAAGAAACATCATGTTCTCACTGCGTCCCTTACCCCGTTTTTGACTAATACCGAGGTGTGAGGCTAGGGAATTAACGCTATACACAAAGCAATACCCTTTAAGGTCGTGCTTTGATCATCAACCACAAGACTCTGCTTTTCAACAGCAGCCTTGATCATTTGCATCTCAGCATGCCACATAGGCAATTCACACCATGCAACTAATGTCTATCGTTATATAACCTCTGAGCTCGTACATCTAAGATAAGGGTGTTAAGAAAGAGAATAAATTCTCTGTCACCAAACAGATATATAATTAATAGAGATCAATCAACACAGAATAAATCCAATGTCAGGAACACATCCATTTATTAGTTCGTTCTGGGTCTGAACGAAACCGAAGGCACCTTATTTCTCAACCCATATGTCAAATATACGTGAGAGGTTCTCGCATATCCGGTGGATCTCCAAGTACGTCGGGATGATCACCATTTATTACCTTGTCTTGGGCGTACAGCCCAATCAAGACATCAGTAATTATTATTGAATCAGTTATTCAAAATGGGTATAAACCCGGCCTTTCTGAATAGCTCGCGTATTTTATAAACAAGTGCTATAAAAACACAACGTAGGCCTCATTACAATTCTGAATATTCTTTTATTCAAATATTCATATCCTTTGGGAAAGGTTCCCATTAACTTTATCAAAAATAAATTCTTTAAATTTATTCTTTAATCTTCCTCTGGATAACAATTCAGACGAAATTAAGGTTTATCCAAACTAGTCGGGATTAGCGCACCTTACCGATGTAATCATTTGTTATATTTCCCAATCCCAACCTATTCATCCCATGGAGAAAAACTGGTAGTACTCAATATCTAACACAACGGTGTTATCAGTAAAATTAATTACCATTTCCAGTTCAAATCTAATTAAAGATTTAACTATCGCTTGGGGAAAAACTGTTGATACTCCGTTCTCGATCATTTCCCAAATATGACAATTTAAATTATCACATTCACATTTCAATCTAATTAAAGACTCATTAAAACTCCACTTAGTTTTAATCTTCACAAAAATCAATATTAATGATTATGTAACTATGGAAAATCAAACATGCCGCATCGACAATCTACACCGTACTATTGATTTCTGCCTACATACAACCTCTAACCTCGTACTTCTTAGAGAAGGGTGTTAAGCAAAAGAATAAATTCTCCGCCACCAAACAGATATATATTTAGTAGAGGTCAACCATACAGTTCGAAATACAATGCTAGACATGTAATCCTGTCTTTAACTGGGTTAAAGAACTAATGTCATTTAAAACACAGTTCATGATAAACCCAAAATCCCATTCCATTAATTATGGAATCTTCATGGAAAACAGATCAATATATAATCGATGTCAATTTCCGTATCTGACTAATAATATAAATGGAATAACGGCAAAGACTTTTAAAGTCCATATATATTAATAGTCTTCTTCCACAGAAGCTCACTTTGATTATTATCAAATCGAATTTCATTCCATGCCAATTTATTTTATTAAATTGGAAAACTTTACTTTGGAAAATTTCCATTAAATCTTTATAAAAAGATTTATAAATTCCAAATCACATTTCACTGTTAATCGGGCTAGAGAACAAGTGTTATTTAAAACACCCTTCACGATAAACACAAAAATCCAATTCTCAATTAAATCTTGTTTAAAACACCCTTCACGATATATTCTTTTCTCAACCGGGGTTTAAGAACAGTGTTACTGAAGACACCGTCCACGACAAACCCAAAATCCCATTTGATATTAAATACAAGACTCTGAATAGAAATTATATTGGCTTATATTCAATATCAAATTCTGAAACCCACAAATATCATATTGGAAATAACGATATAAATATATCTTCCAAATTTCCATAACAATATCTGTATAATCGCGGAATCCAATATCGAAATATTCCGAAGATTATTTCCATTCCAAATTCATTCCAATTTGTTCTTTGGAAATTTCTGGTTATATTAAAACCATTTACAAATCTAATTTATTTTATTTAAAAATTATTGGATTTCAAATCTAGTTAATAACTAGTTCATTTTGATAAAAATATATTTTTATCTTTACAAACATGGAATTTTTCATCCAAATTCTTTCCAAATCATTTATTATTAATTTACACAAATTATTAATGTTTTTAATAATTTGATCAAGGCCATTTCAGTCGATTTCCATAAATGGTCATCGAACTACACTTACAGCGACCCTTTCCAAATTTGATTTGGACAATTCCAAATCCAACCATTCGATTTCAAATCTCTTATATTAATTGGAAAGCTCTTTCCGATACGATCCCAATGGTTCCGGTTCTAGGAGTATTCGATGGTTGGATCTCCCGTAATATCAATTCGAAGTCAATGGTCGAAATTCGCGAACGGTCGCGGGGCGGCGCGTTCTATTCAGGCCATTGAATATATATAATATATATTATATATTTCATCGATTTCCATTTAAAACATATTTTATAATTCGTTTTAAAAACGATTCCAACTTCATATTCAATTTTAAACCAAAATTGAATATTCCTTATCATTATAATATTTAAATGATAATGTTTTCAAAATATCAGATTCTGAAATCATTTCCTTTTAGATATTCATTATAAAAATGAATAACATCGATATAAATATCATTCGCGTCAAAATGGCGCATATCTAATCAATACAGCTTCATATATTTCAATATTTTCGTGTCCATCTAAAATCGGACATTAAAATCATATTTTAATCCTTTATTGAATATTATTTAAAAATACTCCTTATTTTAAAATATTAATTATTTTAAAATATTCATTCTTTCCAAATTGGAATCAGACATAGTCAATTACCATATAATGTTATTTATATGGATTTCATACATCATATGTATACAACAACATTGATAAACAATCAACCATCATTCAGAGTGCATTCTGCACTGTATAAGCATTAAATATAAATAATAAATACTTACAACAGTCTATCATCCAATCGATTAACATATATCTAAACAATTGGGATTATTGTACATCAAATAACATCCCAATACCCGTGTGGGGTTTCAATCAACACACACAGATTTTATTTGTGCAGTTGGGCGATGTGTAGAATTTGTTGTCCCAATCAATATCAATCAAATGAGTGTATATAAACAAATCATTCGATTTGTAAATGAATATTTATTTTCATTTATATACACGTTAAAAAAAATTAACTATAAAATATTTATTTCAACACATGAATATTTTATATTATTCATATATAAGTTAAAAATAATAATTTTAACAAATCACTATATTTCTAACATATTTTAGAAAATTTTGGCAGCATAACGGTGCGATACCAGAACCGGAATAAGGTCTAGCCTTATCGCTCACCTAATTCTGGCTCATGCCATACACATACCAATTCCAATCAATTCCATTCACAGCGCAAACAAAATTCAAACAAATTAATCAATCAAAACAAACAACCAAGGTTTCAATCAAACGTGTCGTGTGCAACTAAGCACCGTCTGCATCCTAGTATATATTTAACTATAAACAAAATTAGAGTGAGAAGTTCTCACCTTGGGTTTCTACTCCACCATTCTTTATTTCTGAACGGTTTGGATTTGGATTTGTTTCCAATACGCAATGTACTTCACCGTGGTCCCAACGTAATCTGTTTCACGCAATTTATATTAAGAATCACATTTTTAATGCGATGTTTACATTTTAAAAATCACATTTTTATAATGCTACTGTATATGTAAAAATCATATTTTTAAATTCTGCTGTATATATAAAAACCTTATTTTTATAACACTTCTGTGTATACTAAAATCAAATTTTTTGTAACGCTACTTTATATATAAAAATCATATTTATAACGCAACTGTATATATAAAAATCATATTTTTATAACGCTACTGTATATACAAAAATCATATTACTCATATCGCTACATATATAAAATCATATTTTTCATATCTCTACATATATAAAAATCATATTTTTATAACGATGTTTATATAATAAAAATCATATTTTTAATTCGTTACTCATATAAAAATCATATTTTTAATTTGCTACTATATATATAAAGATCCAATTTTTATCATGCCAATATATATATATATATATCCAATTTTTATCATGCTAATATATATATATAAAGATTCAATTTTTATCATGCTATACATATAATAAAAATCCCATTTTTATTATGTTATACATATAATAAAAATCCTATTTTTATAATTAAAAATCATAAAAACTTACTGTTTAGGTCGGAGGAGGTTCCACGTCGGAGCTATGGCCTAGGGGAGGCGGCGCTGGGGTCCTGGTGGCTGTGGGTGGTCGGTGGAGGTGGCGCAGTGCTGTTGGGGGTGGTGACGGGTCACTTGGTGGCTCCTAGGGCGGTGGTGGCTCGATTTGGGCGAATTGGGGTTTTAGGGTTTAAATGGGAGAGCAAAGAGAGGAAGAGGAGGAAGAGAGGGGAGAGAGAGTGGTTGGAGGGGGGTTTACACCGCCACCTGAGGCGCGGAGTGGTTGGAGAGACAAGCATGACAGATTTCTGGAAGAAAGGGGGAGCACGATATTCTGAGCGGGTTGGGAGAGAAAATGGGAGGCCTATTATATCTATTTTATTTAATTAATTTATTATCCAAAAAAGTTTCTTTTTCATTCGATCTCCAATTCCAACCCAATGACTATCGTCCCTAGTTAATTACCCCCGTTCCGAATGCAATGGGATATAACCCAATTCGACTGCTACGATCAATTTTCGTTTAAATTAAAATATAAATCATTGTGTATTAAATTTAAATGTACATTTTAATTTATTTGGGCCAAACACTGACTCCAAAAATTCCCCAAAAAATAAATATAGCTATGCTTTGACGATGCGATCCTAACAAAACTAATTTCATCGAATTTGGAGACCGTTTGAAAAATGGCCAATTTCTGGTCGATCCAATTCAACTGAAATTGACAAAACACGTTTCCTTTCGCCACGCCCACATATTGATTCCAAAAATTACGAAAATTGGAATCTAGTAATAATTTGACATTCGGGATCCAACAGTAGTGGTTTCGTCGAAAACAGAGGTCGTTTACAAAATGGCTATTTTTAACGGCTACATATTATATAAAATATATACAAATTCCATAGCGACTATTTTTAATTTTAAAATGGACATAACTTTTTATTCCCTTTCCGAGATCCCAATTTTTAACATTTGTTAGATAGATATAATTAAACAGATTCAAATATTTCTGGTTTTACTGAAATCCGATTTATTTTGAATCATGTACATCCATTTGAAATTTGAAATTGAATTTTCAAATTACCATGCCATTTTAGGCTCGATTTATAATTAAAATAAATTTATTTGTTCTAACTTCGATTTAAATAAATTTTTAGTAGTTATTATTTAAAATAAATCATTTTAAATATTCAAAATCCATTAAAATAGCTAAATTAAAAAATTTAAATTAGTTCTGAAATTTCGGGTCGTTACAACTTGTATTGGCCATAAGCCATAGATTATCGTTGGAGATTTTTGTACTCAATATATAAATATTTTTCTTTCTATCTCCTTCGAATATTACTTTTGAATTCATATCTTCTATAAAACATTTATCATTTTCAAAGTTGATTTTATAGCCCTTACCTCAAAATTGACTTGTACTTAGTAGGTTGTGTTATAGATTCCTAACTAATGAAACATCAGAAATAGTAGGAGTTTCAGAATTACCAACATTGTAGATCCCAGTAATGTATCCTTTAGAGTTATCTCCAAAGTTCACCATTCCACCATCTTCATAGACTAGATTATTTAGTATTCTGGATTTTCCGTTATATGTCTCGAACAACCTTTATCCAGTATCCATTTGTCCTTTTTGATTTCCACCATTTGTTTGCTAGAATTTGAATTCTCAACAGCCATGTAACACACCATTTCAAAATTTGAATTTTCAACAGCCACCATTTTGGAATTCAAATTTCCAACAGCCACTCCACCCTTCTTTTCATCTTTTGAATTTTCAAGAGCAATATAACACATCTTTTCCTGTATTGGACAACATTTCAGTAGATCACTTGACTTTTCAACATGATCTTGTGCAAACTCTTTCAACATTGGTAAAATACCCAAATTGACACTAGTGTTAATAATTATTTCAAAATTTTCCTTTAAAATTTTCAAAAATCAGATTTTGAACTTTTTGAAAAACCTTAATCTGATACCAATTGTTAGGAACATGGAATGGATCGTTACGGCAAAACTGACACTAGAGGGGGGTGAAAAGCGTTTTCAAGGAATTTAAGAAAATCTAAAACTTATATGATTTGCTATATTAATGACACACCATAAAGATAATCATAGACACAGATTCAAATATAAACACAGAAATAAACAAAAAAACAAAATGCAGAAAAGGAAAGAACACACCAGATTTTTTTAATGGTTCGGATTACTTCTATGTCCAGTCCTACGCAACGCTGGATTGCGCAGAGTTTTATTTCTATATCAATATCCAAGTACAACACCCTTGATTTCATGGCAATAAGGTTAACACCAATTCCAAACACCCTTTATCAAGTATATTCCCCCTTGATTTCCCAGCTAAAAGGTTAACACCATTTCTTCCTTGATTTCACGACTACAAGGAACACACCATTTCCGAAACTACCCCAAAACTTTCCCAAATGATTAGAGTAGCCCTATAACTCTTCAATAGCACTTTGATTCAGAGAGTAATGAGTAGAGAGTAAGAAGAGAAGAAGATTTATATAATTGTAGTTGAAATCGCCAGAGTATAAGTGTAGAAATCACAAAAGTATGAAATATTAATGGTGTAATGAAAGGAGATAAAGATGGAGAAGAAGAATGATGAAAAAATTCGAAATCAACCCCTATTTATAAGATTTGAAAGGTTGCAATGCTTTTGGAACGTTACAAATAATAAAAAGACGTTTCCTTTCAAAATAAAAAATGTGACAGTTATATGTCGACGTAGCTAACTATGTATGTCGACGTATGTTAGTTCAAAATTGAAATTTGAGTATTTTCCTAGTGTTTTGATATATAATTCAAGAAAAATTTGAATTAAAACATAGTGATATAAATAAGTATTATAAAGTAGGAAATCATATGTAATCACAAATATAAATTATATAATCATATTTATAAAATTATAAAGTTTAAAACTATATAAATAAGTATAAGAGTATATAACCGTATAAATATATATAAACTTATAATCTTTAAAATTGTAAGTTTAAAATCATAGGTAAGATAGAGAAACTTAATTAGAATAGGTGATAGAATTTGAAAATAGAAATTTGAAATTTGAAAACTATAATTTGAATATGAATTTTTAATTTGATTTTGAACCCGGAGTGTTATTCAAAGTCTTACATAAACTAGAATCTATTACTATATTTATCTTGAACTCTTGAACTCTTGAAATCTTGATTACTCATGAGTCTTGAATATTCTATGAATTTTGAATCTCTTGAATCTCCAAAACTCTAAAACTGTACAGTCTTTAGTATTAGTTCATGTATACAAATCCTACATATATGTGTGTGTATATTTATATTCTAGATAGAGATGTTAGTATATATTTATAATCAATTAATATTGAAATAAGGCGGTTGTCATCAAAACTCCATTCTCCAACAAAATACAATTATATTTTAATATTTAAATTATTTTATGATTGGAATTGTTATAAGATTCTAAGTTTTGTTTAAAATAGAGATTTTAACTGAGGTTATATTCTAGTTTAGATATAAAATAATTTTTGAAAGAAAAATCTAATATTTTGATATGAGGTATGGATCATTTTGAAATATAAAAGATCCAACCTTTATGAAAAATGTAAGTGTTTGGTTGTTAAAGTGGCTGTCATAAGATATTTCCATACTCTTTGCAAGTACCCAAAACCACTTTAACAACTATGTACGTGGTGGAAGAATCTAGAATGGAGTAGGATGATTTAGTGAATGCTACTAGAATGAAGTAAGGGAATAATGATGGATATTCTTGACCTTTGGATCATAATTAAAATGACTAAAACAAGAGCCATACCCAGGAGTTTGCTTGTGACGACCCCAAACTTCCGTAGTATGAAAGTAAGGATAATAATAGGAGTATAACATAATTACAACAACAACAGATCTCAGATAATAGCATAACACATAAATCATTACAGCAGGAATAAGAATGTCATCACAACATAACATCATAGACATCAGAATATGCAGTACAGGATAAACTTAGCAAAATAGAAGTCTCAACAAGGAAAGAAGTAAAGTCTCAATCTCCACCAAAATACATCAAAGGTCAATAATGTCTAAATGTCTCAAGAAGCAAATAAAAAGATTAAAAGAAAAGCGTCTTCATCTTCTTCCTTAGCAAGCCCCAGTCCATAAAGTATCCATACTTAAAACCTGTCATTTGGCTGCCCATGTGGAAAGAAGGAACCCGAGTTTGCAAAGTGAAACAAACTAAGAGTCGGCCATGGGAATGGTATGAGAAATCTTTCTAAACTAACAACATGGCTAATCACAGGGCCACGCCGCTAATGGGGAATGGGTTTACTCCATTAGATTGCTAGTGCATAAGTTTTATCAATTTTAATTCAAAAACAACGCAATGCGTTTTCGAAAATGAAACCATTATAAGACTCAAGTTCCATCAAACAATGCAACGCAAACCGCGGGATAGATTTTTACCTTATAATGATAAAAAATGCTTGATACATGGAAAATAATGTTTAATACTATTATTAGTGTCTAATCAGTTTTAAAATACTTCAAAGTAAATGTATCAATCCTAGACAACATAGCTACCATATACTATGTCGCCATATATAGATTTACAATCAAAACCACGATGTCGTATTGGAGATTGGATTTCCATCATGAGTCAAGGCTAAGGATGATCTCCTAACCGATTCGAGGCACTCTACTAATGTCTAAGGGTACCCCGTAGTGAACCCTTGGATACTGCAGGGCCGGTCTACAAATAACGTTAGTGGATTAATTATGCCTGAACACACGCTTTCCGGTCCTTTCGAACCTTTAAAATGGTCACAATCGACCAATGAAGCCAAGGCGCCTCATTCCATCAACCACATAAGTAAAAATGTTGGGCCTTGTAAAAACCCAAACACCACTTCTAGCTAGAAAGAAACGTGTGCACTCCCTGCGTTCCCTTGTCCCGTTTTTGACTCTACCGGGGTGTGAGGCTCACGAGGTAACGTAATACACAAAGCTATGCCGTAATAGGCTATGCTTTGATCATCATCCACAAGGCTCTGCTTTTCAACAAAAGCCTCGATCAACTGCATCTTGGCATGTCACATCGACAATTCACGCCATGCAATCGATAACTACCAATATATAACCTTTGAGCTCATGCATCTCAAAGAAGGGTGTTGAGCAAGAGAATAAATCCTTCGCCACCATAGATATATATTAAATAGAAATCAATTTAATTACATGGAATGAAATTCAATGTCGGACACACATCCATTTACATGTCTGCTCTGGGTCTGAACAAAACCGGAGTCACCTTATTCCTCGTTCCGTATGTCCAATACGGAAGAGAGGTGCTAGCATATCCGGACAATCAACAAGTATGTCCGGATAACTACTACTTTAACCCTTTACTGGCAGCTAAGCAATGCCAGGCATCAGTAGTTATCCTTTCGATGTGTAGATCGCCGGTCTTCAATCGTCGTCTTTAAGATCTTCAATTTAGATCGTCGTATAATCATTTGAAATGAGATTTAACTCGGTCTTTTCAAATGATCCTCGCATATATATAGTTTAAAATCTTTTAATATCGTTAATAGTATTTAATAACGATTTATCGCTATTTTTATTTATATAAAAATAGCTAAATTTAGTTAACGATGCTTCGGGTCAAAGGGCGGCCATAGCGCTGTTTTTATCGAAATTTGATTTACACTTATCTCGAAATCTAACCGTTGGATTTTAACAAAATTTATATTGTTGGAAAGATCTTCCCAAAGCGGTCCTAATGGTTCCAGTTTTGGGAAAATCCGATGGTTGGATCTTGTTACACCCCGTATTTTCGGAAAACATTAAAGTTACGAATTAAACAATAATTAATTTCAAAAATAAGAATTAAGGGAAACGGGTTACACCATTGCATTCGTCTCGGAATTCTGCTTGAGATAGAATCTGAGTTTGTGTAAATCGGATTCCGTATGAAGGAGTTATTACCTTCAGAAGATTCAGAATTTAAATAAACAGTTCAGAATATAGTTCAGAAATTCAAAATTCAAAATCTGAAGTAGAAGACGGCTGGGCGGGAAACTTCTCGCCCAAGGCCAGGTTGACCAGGAGGTCGACCAGGGGGTCGACCTCCCCCAATACAGGTCGACCTGGGGGTCGGCCTAGGGGTCGACCTCCCCCTCGGGTCAGATCTAAAATCTGACGTGTTTTCTCCTGTGATGAATTTCTGTGTCATTTGGGCTTGCGTGGCACGTTCTGGTGGGTTCTCTTAGGTTTGAATGGCTTTGATTTTCTATAGGTTAATCTGACGGCTCCTATTAAATCAAACATCTATATAAGCAACCTAAATCTAAACCCTAAAGCCACACAAAAATATTCCTAAGACCATCATGCTGTCAACACTCAACCTAGTGTAGCCGCCATTCTCATTCAACTAGAAAGCAAGTAGGAATTGCAAATCAAATCTAATTCAACTAAGAGAATTCAACGTCTACAACAAAGGAGAGCTATTCAAATTCAGAATACAGACCCAGAACTCAAGACTAGCCTCCTTTTTGTAAGTCCAGTTATCATTCAGACTTATACGATGTTAGAATTGTGACTAAATAACTGGATATAGAACATCGCCTAATGTAAATCTATGCCTATCCTTTTTGTTAAAACTGAATTTATTGAGACTATGATTCTTTCTATGCTAAGTTGTGAATCTTGTTGTATGTAATTTGATGATCAAAGTTAAGTGCTTTGGACCAATATGTTGTATAATTTGCCAATGACATGTATGTTGTGTAGTTTAGCGATGACATATTATACTTTGGCAATGACATGTCACGTTGAATAAATTGGAGATGACATATTATGTTGTATACTTGGAGATGACATAAATTGGCGATGACATATTATAATTTGGCGATGTCATATCATATTGTGTAGTTTGGCAATGACAAACCATATTGTATAATTTGGCGATGGATATCACATTGTGTAAATTTTGGCAATGACATTTCATGTCGCATGATTTGATAATAACACCTATATGTTATATGACAATTTGGTAATTTTGTTATGGTTATGCAAGTTCAACCATGTTCACATATATGACCAAAACTACATGCTAATATGATTAGGTTCATGTTAGATTAGATCCAACTAATTTGCGAAGTTCAAAATTACATGCCTAATGATAAGTTTATGTAATTCTATGTAAAACCCCTATTTCATGATCCATGTTAGGTAGATCTAAATTTGCAAGTTCATAATTGAATGTATATTGTTCTAGGCCAAGTTCATATGATACATGTGTAGTTAGATCCATATTTTTATGATGCTGGGATTATTACATGTTCCTCTTTTTCCCCTTTTCTGCATAAGTTAGGCTATGTATCGAGCCTAACATTTTATGCGATTCATGTGAACGTTTAACGGGGGTAACGTTGCAGGAAAAATATGAAATTATATATAGTTGGCATATTTGGCTCATGAACATGAATTTTTTTATGGCATAAAGTGGTATAAATTTTTATACCTAAAACTTATGGACTTGATTTAAAAAGGAAAGTGGGGCTTGACTTGAATGACAATAATTTACATATAAATATAAAGAAGTAAATATGTAAACTCAGAAAAGACGAATATGCCTAACCCGAGGTTAGATTGAGTTACGGTGTAAGACTGTCTGGAACCACCCGGCACATCCAGCAACCGTAACAATATATATCTAATGTGGGAGGTTAGTGCATTAAGCCCAAAGGAACCCGAGGTTAGACTGAGTTGCGGTGTAAAACTGCCCGGACCCGACCGACACATCCAGTTACCGTAACAATACCTATCTAATGTGAGTGGTTGGTGCTTTAATAAATAAATTGAAGCTAAGTCAGGAATGGTAGGGTTAAGTTAATTAAGAAAACACTTAACCAATGCAACATGTTAACTAAACTGATGGGTGGGGTTAGGTTAACTTGGACACTTAACCAATTTAACATGTTGACTAGGAAACCCTAGAATGGGGACCCATTTCAGCAGTAACCCACATAGATGTATCACGGTACCCTGAACTAGGCAGGTTAGGGCACGATTACTGGGCTGATTATAAGTGGTCAAAACGACGGCGGTTGGTGAGTCAGTGTAACACCCCGTGTATTCTATAGAAGTGAAATTCCCAAATTAAAGTATAACTAACTTCAAATCAAAGAATTAAGGGAAACAGGATACGACTTTGCGTTCATCTCGGAATTCTGCTTGAGATAGAGTCCGAGTTTGCGTAAAACGGACTCCGTATGAAGAAGATATGGCCTTCGGAAGTTTCAGAATTCAGTTTAAAATTCAAACAGACCAAAACAGCTCAGAAAAACCAATTTAAAATTCAAAATCGGGCCCAATTGGCCAGGGCGGGAATTTTCCCGCCCAAGGCACCCAGGTCGACTTGGCAGTCGACCTGGGGCTAACCAGGTCGACTGGGCAGTCGACCTGGGTCACCCGTGTCTACTGTCAAGTCGACACGGTGTCGACTGGCATGTCGACCTGGCCACTGAGCTAGGTCGAACACAGCCCCCCCGGCTGGCCTAGTCTGTGTTTGGTCGATTTTCTGAGCCTTGCCTTGTCACTAGGGCTAGGTGTCAGCTCCTGGTTGGTCTCTCCTTTGAACGAACGGCTATTATTAAACCAAGCTCCATCGACGGTCCGAATCAACTCAAAAACTCTATATAAAGGACCTAAGACTCACCCTAATACACACAAACAAAAATGGAGATGAGACCGTCATGCTGCTGAGGAGAGACTAGGAATAGCCGTCAGAAATTGAGAGACAATTAGGAGATAAATCGAAAGCTTAAAGCAACGCCAATCAAATCAAAACAACGTCTACAACAAAGGATAGCATCTCCAAATTCAGAATTCAGATTCCTGAATTGAAGATTCGTCATACGTTGTAAGTAGAGTGCTATTCCGATGTGAATAAATAATTGCGTTTGATTTGTGTAAAATGTGAAATAGAACTGTAATCGATTTGTGGCGATAATAATCTATATTTGTATGTTGCTTTGATTCGAAACGATTTGGAAATGTTATGGTATACGATTGGATATTTGAAAGTATGTGGTTTATGTTGATAACCATATGTTGTGGTATTTTATTTGGGGTTCATACAAGTATATGATTCATGTTAACAGCCATATGTTGTGGTATTTTATTTGGGATTCATACAAGTATAGGATTCATGTTAACAACCATATGTTATGATATCTTATTTGAGATTCATGCAAAAATATGATTCACCATTATGCTAGTATGATGTACATACTTTTATGATCACTTTTAGTGTGTAATATGACTTGACTAAGTACTATGGTTTATATGAATCTATGTTGGAATTAGCTAATCATACTTTTGTATTAGAAACTAAAGTAAGCATTTTTATGAACATGATCAAACTATGTTTGGTGTTATGCCTAGTTGAAACCATATCAAACTATGTTTGGTGTTATGCCTAGTTGAAACCATGTTAGGCCTATGTTGTTATAAAAATCATATGGCGGTATAGGTAGCGCATAAATTAAGTTAGATTTATATTCCCATTTGCAAGGTTACATGAATAGATTAAAAATCATGATTCATGTCTATGTATGTTTATGCTATGATTATATGAATAGAATGATTCATGTTTAAGTATGTTTATGCCATGATTATAAGCTTTTACCATGCAAGTTCACATATGCCTAATTCATGTTAATTAAATCGTTATGTTGCAAGTTCATGCGTTCACACTCCCCTTTTTATGTCACTTAGAATATATAAACACCATGTTATAAGCCTCCCCTTTTCATATGGCTAAGTTGGGTTTAAATGTTAAACCCAACATATTTTATATTGTAGTGAATGTGTAAAAACGGGGGTAACGACGATTGGGCTAAAATATGTGTTGGCATGTTTAACGCATGCCAACAACCTTGAAAAATAATTAAGTGGCATAAATAAATTTTAAACCAATAAAGATGAATTTGAATAATGGGCCGCAAATATTTACATATAAAAAAAGGAAAGAGACAAAATATGTAAATGTAGAAAATACGATGTGTTTAACCCGAGGTTGGATTGAGTTGTGATGTAAACCTGCCCGGAACCGCCCGGCTGTCCAGTAGTCACAACAATACCTATACAATGTGGGTGGTTAAACACGGAGCCCAATAAGGACCCGAGGTTAGACTGAGTTGTGGCGTAAGACTGCCCGGACCCAACCGGCAACAGGCAGCCACAACAATACCTGTCTAATGTGAGAGGTCAAGGCTTTAATAAGACAATTAAGGCTGAGTCGGGATTGATAGGATTAAGTAAATTGAATTAATACTTAATCAAAATGGAACATGCTAAACTATACAGACTGATTTGGGGTTAGGTTTACAAAACACTTAACCAACTTAGCATGTTGGCTAGAATAGAAAACCTAGTAGCGGGGGACCCTTTTCAGCAGTAACACTACAAGGTGTATCAGGATACCCTGAACTAGGCAGGGTGGGGCACGATTACTGGGCTGACTGTAAGAGGTCAAATCGACGGCGGTGGTGCAGCAGTGTAGGTTCTAACGGGGTGCGGGCGTGCACACACTCCAGCGCAGAAAAATAAGGCACTGGGCACCAGTAGCATACCTGTGCATTCTAGGATTGTGTCGGGCCGCCACCATGGGACTTGATACACCCCATGGTGGGACCAGCATAGGTAACTATAACAACGGGGGCCGTAAGACACATGTAACTATGCGAGTAGGAGCCGATCATCAGAAATGGATCACTTCACCCTGATTATGGGGTGCCTGTTGGGAACTAGTTTATATGGGTACAGAGATTAATATGGGGTACGATAGTATTCGACCCTAGACAACTTAACTTAGTTTATGGTGCTTTTCTCATTTCCAGTTTATGCTTATCATACCTAGTTCTTTATTCATAGACTGAATAGTCCTAGACTTACTCAGGCTTTATGTCTGACTCTACTTTTCTTTCCCCTTCTTTTCTTTCGTTTCCCCCCCCCCCCAAGGTCCACAGGGAGGGAATACCGCAGCTTGACCAGTTTTCACATCCAGCTTGAAGAGAAAGAATGTATGGCTTGTATCTTTTCCGTTTTGGACTATGGCTTTGGACAGCAATTATGGGACTTATGCAGTTTATTTATGTTTTCTTTATGCTTCTTTAATAATGTAATCAAGACAGTTATGAAGATGTTATGTTTTTGGAAGAATTGTAAGACAAGTATGGCATGTTTTTTTCAATGAAATAAAAGATGTTGTTGTTTTCCGCTGTTCAAAAATATGTGTTATTATATCTGTCTTGTACATCTATGACTTATACTTATAAACCTCCACCAAAATTAGGGCATTCCCTTTGAGAGTGACCCTAACGGAGGTGGGGTGTTTCACTTGGTATCAGAGCATAGGTTTACCAGATAAGATAAAAGTTTTGAAAATTTATTTTTAAAGGAAAATTTAAAGAAGCATTTTTAAAGATAAAATATCATATTTTTAAAAAAAAAAAGCAAAGTCCCCCAAAGCCATAGGTGCTATATTTTATCCTTCATTTTGAATCTATCCTTTTTGTTTCAGCATGTCCGAAGAACTTAACTTGCCAGAGGGTATACCAATACCTGGTTGGTTTAGACGATTCTTAGAAGCAAGGGCTACTCAGCCAGGTCCTACCGTTCCTCCTCCCCCAGCTGCAGGAAATCATCCAGCTTCAGCAGCACCTCTTCCTCCACCTCCTCCGCGAGGAAATACTTTTGCTAAGATATGTAAAGATTTTAAAGCTATGGGAGGAAAGGACTTTCATGGAACTGAGTCCTTTGTGGCAGCTAGAAATTGGCTGAAAGAAACCGAGGACTTATTCGTCATCTTTGAGGTAGAAGATAGGCAGAAAGTACAACTGGCAGTATGGCAACTTAAAGGCGAGGCTTCCTACTGGTGGGAAGTCACTAATGCAGAAAGACCAGTGGAAACATGGGAGGACTTAAGGGCAAGGTTTGAGGCTAAATTTCTCTCAGACACGGAAAGGAGTTTGCAGTTGGAAAATTTCTTATTTCTTAAGCAAGGGAATAAGACAGTCAAAGAGTATGTTAATCAGTTCGATGAGCTGGCTAGGTTCGGACTGGACCTAGTCAACACCCCGCACAAGAACGCTCTCCGTTATGTCAAAGGGTTGAATGAGTCATTACACAGTTTGGCCATGACCCATATACCCATGGGAGCTACGTATGAAAGGTTGGTACAGATGGCATTGCTGAACGAAGAGGATAAGGGCAAGAAGGAGACAAAGGCAGAAAGCTCTCAAGGGAAGAAAGAGGGTTTACAGCCTAAGAAGACAGACTTTAGGAAGGGCGGGAAAGACAACAAAGAGAAGAGGAAGTGTAATTTCTATGGCAAAGTGGGGCACTTAGTGAAAGATTGCTGGAAAAAGAAGGCCAAGATGAATGGCGGGTGCTTTTCTGGCGGTGAGACAGGCCACATGGCTAAGGATTGCCCGAAGAAACGAGGACAGGGGCAGAGGGCTGGATCCACCTCAGGGGCACAGGTTCATGTGCTAGAGGCGCCACCTCTGCAACAGCGAGGTATAAATACTTCTGTAGAAAGTGTAGTTTATCTTTATGATCACCCAGTTCGCACTTTATTTGATTCTGGCGCATCACACTCCTTTATCTCGTGTGCTTTAGCAGAATCTCTGCACCTAAAAACTAGTATGGTAGAGGAACCCTTAATTGTTTCAAACCCAATTGGGGGCCCGACTCATTTGTCTATGATCTGTGTGGGATTGAAAATTTCTATTCTAAGCATAGAATTTAAATGTAGTGCCTTTGTTTTGGGATTTTCGGGATATGGTTTGATTTTGGGCATGGATTGGCTATCCAGTAATGGGGCCATCCTTGATTGTGAGAAAAGGGTTGTTAGGCTCCTGACCCAGCTCAGTAACACTTTGGAAATTACTTGTAATCCCTCGTATGCGGTTATGCTTAGTTATCTTAAATCGCTAGATGCCTCTGTTGAAAATTTGCAATCGGTTAGAGTGGTCCAGGAATATCCGGATGTCTTCGAAGAGGTGAAGGGCTTGCCTCCGAAGCGGGAGATAGACTTCCGCATATATCTTGTAGATAATGCAAAGCCCGTTGCGTTGCCCGTTAGACACATGGCTCCATGGGAAAGGAAAGAGCTCAGTAAACAGATTAAAGAGCTTCTAGAGAAGGGGTTCATTAGAAGGAGCATTTCAGAATGGGGCGCTCCAGTGGTGTTCGCTACAAAGGCGGATGGTTCACTCCGTCTATGTGTTGACTATAGGGAGCTCAACAAGCTAACGAAAAAGAATAGGCACCCTCTCCCCAAAATTGACGATATGTTTGATCAGCTTGTAGGAGCGTCTGTTTTCTCCCAACTCGATTTAGCGACCGGTTTTCATCAACTAAGGGTGGCTGAAGATAGCATCGATAAAATGGCATTCAGAACCCCAGACGGCTTCTTTGAATGGCTTGTCATGCCTTTCGGCTTGACAAACGCACCTGTTTACTTCATGGACTTGATGAGTAGGGTGTTCAGAGATTTCCTCAATAAGTTCGTAGTGGTCTTCGTAGACGATATCCTTATCTTCTCAAAGAGTGAAGAGGAACATGCTCAGCACCTAAGGGCAATCATGGAAACTCTGCGAGTCCATCAGCTAAAAGCCAAATTCTCCAAATGCCACTTTTGGAGAGAGGAAGTAAGATTTCTTGGGCACATAGTATCCAAGGAAGGATTAGCAGTAGACCCGGTTAAGGTAGTAGCGGTGCAGGATTGGAAGACACCAAAGAACGCAACAGAGGTCGGAAGCTTTCTCGGGCTAGCAGGCTTCTATCGGAAATTCATCAGAGACTTTACAAAGATATCAGCCCCGCTCACAATGTTGACCAAGAAGAATCTAGTGTTCAATTGGGACTTGGATTGCGAGTTTGCTTTCCAACGACTAAAAAGGGCTCTTACAACAGCCCCAGTTTTAACGTTGCCAGATGGAAGCAAGATGTTCACAGTTTATACAGATGCATGTGGGATAGGGCTAGGCGCCGTCTTAATGCAAGAAGGAAGGGTAGTAGCTTATGGCGGAAGACAGTTGAAAGTGCATGAAAAGAACTACCTGAGCCACGATCTTGAGTTAACCGCCATCGTCTTTGCACTCAAGTCTTGGCGACACTATCTCCTAAGTGAGAAGTTCGAACTTTACACTGACCATAAATCGTTGAAATATCCTTTCTCGCAGAAAGATCTTAACTTGAGGAAACAGATATGGATGGAGTTTCTTGCCTCGTATGATTTCGAGATCTCCTACACTCCGGGCAAAGGCAACGTAGTGGCAGACGCGTTGAGCTGAAAGAAACTAACCCTAAGCCCGTTGTTTGTTGAAAGACAAAGCCTAGAGTTTATAGCCAGCTTTGATTTAGGCCCTCCTCCGATTTTGTACCAGGCTTGCTAGCATCTCTCGAAGTACGCCCGACTTTAGTGGACTCGATAGGGATAGCACAACGCGAAGACCCTCAGCTTGTGGAGACGATTGCTAGGCTAATTAGGGGTGAGACTTCAAGTCACATCAACAGATACTCCATCGACGATAAGGGTTGGCTAAGGCGAGAAGGAAGACTATGCGTCCCATAGACAAGGGATTTAGTAAAGAAGGTTCTCAAGGAAGCACATCACTCCAAGATGACGATACATCCAGGCGGGGATAAAATGTACAAGGACATAAAGAGAACTTTCTTTTGGAACGGCATGAAGAAGGACGTGGCAGATTTCGTTTCTAAGTGTATGGTGTGCCAGCAGGTTAAGGCGGAACAGAAAAAGCCTGGCGGTCTGCTCCATCCTCTAGAGGTCCCGCAGTGGAAGTGGGATAGTATCTCAATGGACTTCATTGATGGGCTGCCTAGGTCTAGAAGAGGCAACACTAGCATTTGGGTAATAGTGGATAGGCTTACTAAAAGCGCCCACTTTGTCAAGAGTAAAAGAACTGCCTCATCCCTAGCATCTCTTTACCTCAAGGAAATTGTTCGACTCCATGGAATACCATCCAGCATTGTTAGTGACCGAGACCCTATCTTCACAAGTGAGTTTTGGCGTAGTCTGCAAGAAGCGGTAGGCACACAGTTATGCTTGAGCACAGCCTATCATCCCCAAACTGACGGCCAAACAGAAAGAGTGAACAAAGTTTTAGAGGACCTTTTAAGACTGTGCGTCCTTGACTTCGGAGGGACGTGGGAAGACAATCTTCCTTTGGTGGAATTTTCCTACAACAACAGCTACCAAGCAACCATCGGAATGGCGCCCTTCGAAGCTTTATATGGAAGACCGTGCCGATCACCCACTTGTTGGTGGGAGTCTACTGATAAGCTCATACTTGGACCAGATATGATCCGAGAGACTTCAGAGAAAGTAGACTTAATACGAAGAAGGATGAAGACTGTAACAACCCATATTTTTAATAACATATTATAATGTAAATCAAGGCAGAATTAAATTGTAAAATCTGAATCAAGGGAATTGGGCTGTGCCATTGCGTTCGTCTCGGAAAAATACACGAAATAGAGTCTGAGTTTTCGAAAAACGGAGTCCGTATGACCAAGTTATGGCCCAATGAAGTTTTCAGAAAATTCTAAGCCCGAAAACAGTTCAAATTCGAATTCAGATTCGAATTACAACCAAGGCAGAATGGGCGGGAATTTTCCCGCCCCAAGCAGGGTCGACATAAGGGTCGACACGAGTGTCGACCCCCCCCCCCAATGGGTCGACACCCATGTCGACCCAGGGGTCAACCCCCCCCCCCCCCCCGGTCGGACCAATTTTTCTGGTGCACCTATTTTGGCTGTTTGGACCCGTTTTGGAGGCTAGTGACGTGAATTGATGGCCCAGATCTGAATTAGGGTTAATCCTATGGTCTATATTAACCTAATCTTCTATAAAAAGACCCTAATACCTAGCCTAAATCATCATAAATCAATCCTACAACTAAACTATGCCAAAATGTTTCTTGATCATGGCCTCCATCCTCTTCATGAAAATATGAGAGTTCCTAAGCTTGTTTGAGAGATTCTAAAGCTTGATTTAAGGCCAAAGTTCAATCTTTCTTCATCAAAATAAGGATCTTTCTTCATACAAATCAAAGGAGCTTCTTGTTTCTCAAGACAACTTGGAGCTTATATTCATTTGGGGCTTTTAGTGTTGCTAGCGTGGCTTCGTCTCAATCTTATTTATATTTTATAAGTCTTCATAGCATTGTAAGCCCTATACTACTCTTAGATTCTAACTATGAAGTTAAATATGACATGTTGCAAGTTTGAGTTTGGGCCTAAGTATGATTTGTGCTTTGATTCTATCATGTTATGCATAGATTTATCCTATGCATGTTTGTAAAGCTATCATCTTGACTTTGTGCATAGAAAGCTATGACCTTTGGTTTGGAATGTTGCATAAAGCAACATGCAAACTCTCATAAACCTTATGTTATCTTGCATATGATGTTATATGCGAATCACTAGCTATCATCCTATATCATTTATGATCATGTTTCACCTATTTGCTAAAGTTTGATATCATGCATGTTTTGAGGCTTATAATGTAATATGCAAGTTTATGAACACATTTGCCTCATATGCCACCATGTTTAACTTATGGCCAAACCTTAACCCCTAATGATATTATGCATGCTTGTGGCCAAATCACCCTTATGCTAGTGTGCATGCTTGTGGACAAATCACCCTTATGCTAGTGTGCATGCTTGTGGCCAAATCACCCTTATGCTATTATGCATGCTAGTGGCCAAATCACCCCTATGCTATTTGATATGTTTGAGGCCAAGACACCTTTTATGCTATCATACATGTTGAGGCCATATGCTAGTATGTTGAACCCCTTTTTGGCCTCAAATATCACCATATTTGACTTGTGATAGACTTTGCCACCTTATGCCCACCTTGTCATATTGTTATGTTCCCTTTTTGATCTATTTGTGTTGATGCGAATTTACGTGCGATGGGAATACGTTATGGGTAATGGGGCAAACTTAAATAACATGAAAACATGACTTGAAAATATGACATGAAAGTTTGACATGTGTTTATGCTTGAAAACACGAACGTGGACATGACATGTAGAAAACATGAAAGTGGCCAACTCGAGGTTGGGTTGAGTTTGTAGCATAAATCTACCCGGAACCGACCGGCTTAACTAGTGGCTACAAACAATAGGACCCAATGTGAGTAGTTGGTCATATCGCACTTAAAACCCGAGGTTAGACTAGGTTGTGGTGTAAAGCTACCCGGACCCGCCCGGCTTAACTAGTAACCACAACAAAGTCTAATGTGAGAGGTTGGGATGCATTAAGTTAATTAATGCCACATGGTAGGGTTAAGTCATGAACTACTTGAATACTTAACCAATTAAACACGATGGATTGGTAGGGTTAAGTCATGGACTACTTGAATATACTTAACCAATTAAACACGATGGATTGGTAGGGTTAAGTCATGAACTACTTGAATATACTTAACCAATTAAACCCGATGTATTGATAGGGTTAAGTCATGAACTGCTTGAATACACTTAACCAACTCAATACATGGTTAGGATAGGGTTAACCACACTTAACCCACTTGAAATCCTAGTTACGTGGTCCTTTTCAGCAGTAACCAACTTGGAAGTATCATGGGTACCCCGGGACTAGGCTGGGGTGGGGCACGATTACTGGACTGATTGTAAGAGACCAGAAGAGACGGCTGAAGGGTGCACCGGTTGTTCAGGCGGACCATGGTCGTGCACATTAAGTCCGGAGTTAAATATGGGCACCAGTAGGTTTAGACTGTGCGTGCTTGAATTGTGTCTGTGGTTTACACCTTAGGGTTGGATACACCCTGGGGTGGACCTAGCACAGTTAACTACATTCCACGATTATGCCGTATGACACCGATACACGACGA
This sequence comes from Allium sativum, assembly GCA_030737875.1. NCBI lineage: Eukaryota > Viridiplantae > Streptophyta > Magnoliopsida > Asparagales > Amaryllidaceae > Allium > Allium sativum. The sequence goes on along the minus strand of CM060915.1, from coordinate 968,476,502 downwards.
GTTAGGCTTATAGGGAGTCGATCGACTAGACCGAGTAGTTGGACCTCGATTTAGGTCATCTCATGATTTGGGCCTGCTTTAGGCCAAGGGATCATTTCTTGATTATACTTGACATGGATTGGAATACTAGTACACACCTGGTGCAACTTAACCTTGTATATGCGATGCCACACTTGATCTATCTTGTTAACTTTTCACCATGCCAGTTATCACCCTACATCTCATCTCTGTTTTACATGTTCAGTTAACTTTATTAGTTTTTATACTAATAGTAGATAGGACTTACCAGTCTTTTTGACTGACCCGTTTTCTTTCGCCTCTTTTCTTCCGTTTCCCCCCCTCAGGTTTACAGGGTGGGAACACTGGTACCTAGCTGGATCATTAGCTGCTTTTCTGGATAGCTCATGTACGGTTTGGACTTGAGCACGCTATGGCTTTTTTTTCTACCTTGGGGATAGTTACTTTATGATTTTCTTTCCAGTTTTCAGTTGATGTTTCTAGACTATGTTTTATGGGAAAATAATGACCAAGTACTTTGATGTAACTTGACTATGGTTTTGAAATGCTAGTTTATTCCGCTGCTTTACTACTTTGTTTTACTTATATGTTCTGTCTTGTGATATCTGCATGCATGTTTACCTCGTTTAACGCCCCTCCAAAGCTAGTGTCCTTGCAAGAGTGGCTCTGGCGGAGGTGGGGTGTTACAAAGACGGCCCAAGACAGACAAAAGTCCTACGCCGACAAGAGGAGGACCGACCTTGAATTTGAGGTTGGGGACAGAGTTTTTCTTAAGGTATCTCCACTAAGGAACGTTGTTCGTTTTGGAACCACAGGAAAGCTAGCACCAAGGTTCGTAGGGCCATTTCCTATCATTGAGAAAATTGGGAAAATGGCCTATAGGTTAGAGCTACCCGAAAAATTGGCCGGAGTTCACAACGTCTTTCACGTTTCGCATCTCCGAAAATGTCTACATGAGTCTGCTGAAGTGGTAGAGCCAAATATCCTAGAAGAAGCTGAAGTGGAACGCGAAGCAACCGTAAGGAAAGTTCCAATCCGCATATTAGGAACGGAAGTGAAGAAGCTACGCAACCGCGAAGTCAAGCTCGTCAAAGTTCAGTGGAGCGACGCCGAAGGAGACGCAACTTGGGAAACTGAAGCTAGAATACGCGCAGCCTACCCTTTTCTTTTCGAGGGTACATCTTTGATCTTTCTTTTTCCTTAAGTTGCGCTTTTATCTATCTTTTTAGGTATATCTCCTCGACCTTATCTTTTAGGAAGAAACCCTTTGGAAGAAAACATGTAATTGAAACATGTTATGGATGATGGTTGCAAGTGATTGCTAGTGGTTGCTCGTGGTTGCATATACACACACAACCTAGGTTTTAGATCGGCTTAGTCACTTCATATTGCATATGCATAAATGTATTTATATTCGTATATGGTTGAGGTTTAATGTGTTGTCATATGGATGTTGCATTTGTATGAATGATTGTGCACTCATGTAGAATCATGAATAGGAGAATTTGCATACATAATGAATTCATGGCACTTACATAATTTGCATTAAGGAGGTCAACTGAATCAGTAGACCGGCTGATTTTGCATTAGATAAGTACATGTACACACACACTTCGCATATGATCATGAAGCATTAGAAGTCTTTTAAGGACAATGGATGCTCGTGTTTGATGGATGAGTAGATGGATGTTTGGATGTTAGGATATACATTCTTCCTGAACTTGAAGATTTCGGGGACAAAATCCTTTTAAGTGGGGGAGAATGTAACACCCGTGTATTCTATAACAGTGAAATTCACAAATTAAAGTATAACTAACTTCAAATCAAAGAACTAAGGGAAACGGGATACGACATTGCGTTCGTCTCGGAATTCTGCTTGGAACAGAGTCCGAGTTTGCGTAAAACGGACTCGGTATGAAGAAGATATGGCCTCCGGAAGTTTCAGAATTCAGTTTAAAATTCAAACAGACCAAAATAGCTTAAAAAAACCAATTTAAAATTCAAAATCGGGCCCAGTTGGCCAGGGCAGGAATTTTCCCGCCCAAGGCACCCAGGTCGACTTGGCAGTCGACCTGGGGCTAACCAGGTCGACTGGGCAGTCGACCTGCGTCACCCGTGTCGACTGCCAAGTCGACACGGTGTCGACTGGCATGTCGACCTGGCCACTGAGCCAGGTCGAACCCAGCCCCCCTGGCTGGCCTAGTCTGTGTTTGGTCGATTTTCTGAGCCTTGCCTTGTCACTAGGGCTATTATTAAACCAAGCACCATCGACAGTCTGAATCAACTCAAAAACTCTATAAAAAGGACCTAAGACTCACCCTAATACACACAAACAAAAATGGAGATGAGACCGTCATGCTGCTGAGGAGAGACTAGGAATAGCCGTCAGAAATTGAGAGACAATTAGGAGATAAATCGAAAGCTTAAAGCAATGCCAATCAAATCAAAACAACGTCTACAACAAAGGATAGCATCTCCAAATTCAGAATTCAGATTCCTGAATTGAAGATTCGTCATACGTTGTAACTAGAGTGCTATTCCGATGTGAATAAATAATTGCGTTTGATTTGTGTAAAATGTGAAATACAACTGTAATCGATTTGTGGCGATAATAATCTATATTTGTATGTTGCTTTGATTCGAATCGATTTGGAAATGTTATGGTATACGATTGGATATTTGAAAGTATGTGGTTTATGTTGATAACCATATGTTGTGGTATTTTATTTGGGGTTCATACAAGTATATGATTCATGTTAACAACCATATGTTGTGGTATTTTATTTGGGATTCATACAAGTAAAGGATTCATGTTAACAACCATATGTTATGATATCTTATTTGAGATTCATGCAAAAATATGATTCACCATTATGCTAGTATGATGTACATACTTTTATAATCACTTTTAGTGTGTAATTGGACTTGACTAAGTAATATGGTTTATATGAATCTATGTTGGAATTAGCAAATCATACTTTTGTATTAGAAACAAAAGTAAGCATTTTTATGAACATGATCAAACTATGTTTGGTGTTATGCCCAGTTGAAACCATATCAAACTATGTTTGGTGTTATGCCTAGTTGAAACCGTGTTAGGCCTATGTTGTTATAAAAATCATATGGTGGTATAGGTAGCGCATAAATTAAGTTAGATTTATATTCCCATTTGCAAGTTTACATGAATAGATTAAAAATCATGATTCATGTCTATGTATGTTTATGCTATGATTATATGAATAGAATGATTCATGTTTAAGTATGTTTATGCCATGATTATATGCTTTTACCATGCAAGTTCACATATGCCTAATTCATGTTAATTAAATCGTTATGTTGCAAGTTCATGCATTCACACTCCCCTTTTTATGTCACTTAGAATATATAAACACCATGTTATAAGCCTCCCCTTTTCATATGGCTAAGTTGGGTTTAAATGTTAAACCCAACATATTTTATATTGTAGCGAATGTGTAAAAACGGGGGTAACGACGATTGGGTTAAAATATGTGTTGGCATGTTTGACGCATGCCAACAACCTTGAAAAATAATTAAGTGGCATAAATAAATTTTAAACCAATAAAGATGAATTTGAATAATGGGCCGCAAATATTTACATATAAAAAAAAGGAAAGAGACAAAATATGTAAATATAGAAAATACGATGTGTTTAACCCGAGGTTGGATTGAGTTGTGATGTAAACCTGCTCGGAACCGCCCGGCTGTCCAGTAGTCACTACAATAACTATCCAATGTGGGTGGTTAAACACGGAGCCCAATAAGGACCCGAGGTTAGACTGAGTTGTGGCGTAAGACTACCCGGACCCAACCGGCAACAGGCAGCCACAACAATACCTGTCTAATGTGAGAGGTCAAGACTTTAATAAGACAATTAAGGCTAAGTCAGGATTGATATGATTAAGTAAATTGAATTAATATTTAATCAAAATGGAACATGCTAAACTATACAGACTGATTTGGGGTAAGGTTTACAAAACACTTAACCAACTTAGCATGTTGGCTAGAAATAGAAAACCTAGTAGCGGGGGACCCTTTTCAGCAGTAACCCTACAAGGTGTATCAGGATACCCTGAACTAGGCAGGGTGGGGAACGATTACTGGGCTGACTGTAAGAGGTCAAATCGACGGCGGTGGTGCAGCAGTGTAGGTTCTAATGGGGTGCGGGCGTGCACACACTCCGGCGCAGAAAAATAAGGCACTGGGCACCAGTAGCATACCTGTGCATTCTAGGATTGTGTCGGGCCGCCACCATGGGACTTGATACACCCCATGGTGGGACCAGCATAGGTAACTACAACAACGGGGGCCGTAAGACACATGTAACTATGCGAGTAGGAGCCGATCATCAGAAATGGATCACTTCACCCTGATTATGGGGTGCCTGTTGGGAACTAGTTTATATGGGTACAAAGATTAATATGGGGTATGGTAGTATTCGACCCTAGACAACTTAACTTAGTTTATGTTGCTTTTCTAATTTCCAGTTTATGCTTATCATACCCAGTTCTTTATTCATAGACTGAATAGTCCTAGACTTACTCAGGCTTTATGTCGGACTCTACTTTTCTTTCGCCTTCTTTTCTTTCGTCCCCCCCCCCCCCCCCCAGGTCCACAGGGAGGGAATAACGCAGCTTGACCAGTTTTCACATCTAGCTTGAAGAGAAAGAATGTATGGCTTGGATCTTTTCCGTTTTAGACTATGGCTTTGGACAACAATTATGGGACTTATGCAGTTTATTTATGTTTTCCTTATGCTTCTTTAATAATGTAATCAAGACAGTTATGAAGATGTTATGTTTTTGGAAGAATTGTAAGACAAGTATGGCATGTTTTTTTTAATGAAATAAAAGATGTTGTTGTTTTCCGCTGTTCAAAAATATGTGTTCTTATATCTGTCTTGTACATCTGTGACTTATACTTATAAACCTCCGCCAAAATTAGGGCATTCCCTTTGAGAGTGACCCTAACGGAGGTGGGGTGTTTCAGTCAGTGTAGGTTCCGACGGAGCACGGGCGTGCCCGTACTCCGGAGTGGAAAAAGCAGGCACTGGGCATCATTAGTTTTGCACTGTGCATCTTGAATCGTGTTGGTTTGCCACCATAGGATTTGATACACCCCATGGTGGGACCAGCACAGGTATCTACAATCGAGCGAAGTCGTATGACACAAGTGGTAAACGCATGCGAGTAGGAGCCGATCAATGAAAAAGGGATCACTGGGTTTTGAACTCACGATAATGGTTAAAATATCAAGTAGGTGCAGAGAATATGGACATGAGTGCGATAGTATGATTAGTTTATCTTGCCCTGTTTAGCTTACCTTATCCTATGTTACCTTATTTCCTTATTATTGTCCTGTGTCCAGCTTACTCAAGTCATGGTTCTCTTATCAGTTTACATGCTGAATAATCACTCTACTTACCAGACTTATGTCTGACCCATTTTCTTCCACTCTCTTTTCTTCCGTTACCCCCTCCTAGGTACCCAGGGAGGGAATAGCTCAGCCTAATTTGGACCATTCGTCTTTCCAAGCTTGAAGACTCTGTAATGTATAGCTTGGAACTTCTTATCTTTGGCTATGGCTTTGGACACACCACTACTTGGGGATTTATGCAGTTTTATTGTGTTTTATTCTTCTTTATGTAATAATCAAGACAGAGATTTTGATGTAATGATTTGGAAGTTGGTTTGAAACAGTTTGCTGTAACGTTTTATTATGAATCACATTCGAAAAAAAGTTTGTTTTTCCGCTGCTTATATACATATCTGTCTTGTAAATTATCTGTGTCTTTTACCTATAATGCTCCACCAAAGTTAAGGCATTCCCTTTGTGAGTGACCTTAACGGAGGTGGGGTGTTTCAGATCTTTCAGTATAATCGTTTAAAGTTACGATTCTGAAACGCGAACTACCGCACGCGATTCGTTTAATTTTAATTTATATTTATATATATAATTATATATAAATATAAACCATTTGACGATTTCTGTAACGTTTTTAATATGCTAAATAAAAGAATGTTTTTATTGACATATCATATCCATGTGCCGTTAAACAGAATATATCATTTACATGAAAATTGATTCGATGTTGAGTCTACTTTGCATATAAATTCTAACATATGCAAATGTAATTATAAATGTAATTTTGATAGTGCATATAAATTCTAATATATGCAATGTAGTATAAATATAATTTTAACAACGCATATAAATTCTAATATATGCAATGTAATATAAATATGCATTTAACAACGCATATAGATTCTAATATATGCGATGTAATTATAAATGTAATTTTAACAACGCATATAAATTCTAATATATGCAATGTAATATAAATATGCCTTTAACAACGCATATAGATTCTAATATACGCGATGTAATTATAAATGTAATTTTAACAACGCATATAAATTCTAATATATGCGATGTAATATAAATATGCCTTTAACAACGCATGTAGATTCTAATATATGTGATGTAGTTATAAATGTAATTTTAACAACGCATATAAATTCTAATATATGTGATATAATATAAATATGCCTTTAACAACGCAAATAGATTCTAATATTTGCGATGTAATTATAAATGAAATTCTATCCATCTCATTAAAAACTAAGTTTTTAATGTAAACATGTTTTATTTTGAAAACATGCATGTTTGTCCAACTTTTATTACTACATTAAAAAGTGAATTTTTAATGTAAAACATATTTTCTTTTTGAAACATGTTTCTTTTTCTACATTTCTATTTTTACATTAAAAAGTGATATTTTAATGTATAACATGTTTTGCAATTTAAAACATGAATCTTGTCTAGTTTTCTAACATCACATTTAAAAGTGTAATTTTAATGTATAACATGTTTTGCATTTTAAAACATGGATCTTTTCTCTTATTTTTCAACATTACATTAAAAATGTATTTTTTAATGAAATTATGTTTTGATTAAAAACATGTACATTTTTTCTATTTTCAACATTACATTAAAAATATATATTTTTAATAAAAATCATGTTTTTGTTCAAACCCTGAACATTTTGCTAATTTCCTTAATGACATTAAAATATGGTTTTTAATGACTACATGTTTTTATTCCTAAAACATGTACATTTTTCTAATTTCATAAATGACATTAAAATATGGTTTTTAATGAATACATGTTTTCATTCCTAAAACATGTACATTTTTCCTAATTTCATAAATGACATTAAAATATGGTTTTTAATGACTACATGTTTTTATTCCTAAAACATGTACATTTTTCCTAATTTCATAAATGACATTAAAATATGGTTTTTAATGACTACATGTTTTTATTCCTAAAACATGTACATTTTTCTCTATTTTTAACATTTCATTAAAAATGTATATTTTAATGAAATCATGTTTTGATTAAAACATGAACATTTTTCTTCTTAACATTACATTAAAAATGTATATCTTTAATGAAATCATGTTTTGATTATAAAAATATGTATATTTTCTTTATTTTCAACATTCCATTAAAAATGTATATTTTCATTGAAATCATGTTTTAATTTAAAACATATACATTTTCCACTTTTCTATTCTTGTCATTAAAAATGAAGATTTTTAATGAAATCATGTTTTTATTCCAAACATGTGCATTTTCTATTTTTATATTCTTATCATTAAAAAATGTAGATTTTTAATGAAATCATGTTTTGATTAAAAACATCTACATTTTTCACTACTTTCAACATTACATTAAAAATGTAAACTTTTGAATGTAATGTTCTTATTATTTTTCTAAAACATGAACATTCCTATTTTTATAGTAATTCCATAAAATGATAGAAATTTACAATTTCATTTTTGTTGAATATTCTAATTCAACAAAATGACAAAATTTGATATTTCCTTGTTGATTTGAAATTCTAACTCAATCAAAAAACAAAATTGTATGTTTCATTTTGGTTGGAAATTCTATTTCAATCAAATAACAAAGGTGATGTTTATTTGATTGAAAATTCTATTTCAATCAATGACAACAAAAATGATATTTTAATTTGATTGAAAATTCTAATTCAATTAATAACAACAAAAGTGATAATTTAATTTAATTGAAAATTCTAATTCAATCCGAACAAATAAACAAAGGTGATATTTTTTATTTGATTGAAAATTCTAATTCAATCAAACAAATAAACAAAGGTGATATTTTTATTTGATTGAAAATTCTAATTCAATCTTACAAATAAACAAAGTTGATATTTTTATTTGATTGAAAATTCTAATTCAATCAAACAAATAAACAAAGGTGATATTTTTATTTGATGGCAAATTTGATTCCAACCAAATAAAATAAAGATGTTGCTCCATTTTTGTTGAATATATTGGATTCAACAAAATATCAACAAAAATGTTTGATTTATTTTTATGGAAAATTTAATAATAACACAATATTATCCAAGTTACAGATCTACATTAACACATCACATACAGATCAAATCACGTAGCATAGCATGTAGAAATATACAACGAATCAATGAGAATACAATTATGATTTATTCTAATTATTTTAAAATAAATAAAAATAAAATAGAATTTCTCACTATCATTTGAATCTGAATGGTTCAGATCAGCAATTTTTGGCCAAAATTTAATCAACTCAGAATTGGATCCGGTCAGTCTAGAAACGTATTTCTCGAGTCTACGATCGCAACGCTTCGAAAATCATGCAGTTATGAATCGGTATGAATGAGTTATAATTTGTTTTATATTAATAACATTTAAAATAAATTAATTAAATAATATAGTTTAAATTTAACATTCTTCCTCCTTATACAAACATAGGCTGACAGTATCTCAACTATGTTCGAATCTAGGGTTCGGAATTGCCACAAATCAAGAGCGTCGGACGCCAATTGAACAGAACTGCGTCGAAATGCTTGGAACGTTGCACCCTTGGACCCACCCACGTAGAATTCGAACTGGCAGAGGAGGAACTGATCGGCCATGAGTGGCGGCGGTTTACAGGCCCGGTTCTCGAAAATTGTGCCACTGTGGAGGATCCAACCGTACGGATCTGAAGGGGGCTCAATCCTCTTCTAAATTGCCGTAAGAAATCAGAGATTTCGTTGTGTAGATCGATCGATTTTAATGGGGAAGGTTTGAAGCAATGTCAGCCATGGAGAAGTTAGAAGTGGCGGCCGTATTTTCTGTATTGGGGTTAGGCGTATACAACATTATTTATACTGTATAATTTATATTAATTAATTCTTTAATTAAGAAAATAACCCGTTAATCCATTCCAGCTCCGATTCCAACCCAACAAAAGTTATTCCTACCCAATTTCCCCCGTTCTGAACGCAATGGGCTAGGTCCTGTCAGCCCAAACAGTCGTCCTTAGCCTGTTTTCTTCAATTTAAATTTAAAAACATTTATTTTATTAATTAGATCGTATATTTAAATTCACCGGGGCCACATACGGACTCTAAAAATTCCAGAAAAATTATATCTGGTGTTGTTTTGACGATATGGTCCTAAAATAATTAATTTCGTTGAATTGGGAGATTGTTTGAAAAATGGTCATTTTCAAGTCGATTAAATTTGACTGAAATTGACAAAACACATTTTTTTCCATGCTCACATATTAATTCAAAAAATTATGAATATTGAAATCCAGCAATAATTTGACATTCCCAATCCAACAAAAGTGGTTTCATCGAAAACGGAGGTCGTTTGTAAAATGGCATTTTATACGGGCTATAAATTATACTGTAGCGACAATTCTGAATATTCAATTGGCCATAACTTTTGATTCCCGCTATGGAATTTCGATTTTTCAGATTCATTGGAAAGATATTTTTAAATATATTTAGATATTTTCGGCTTCACTAAAATTCGTTAAATTTTGTATCCTGTACATTCAGTCAAAGTTCATGTTTGAGTTTTCAAACTACCGTGCAATTTCTAATTTCTTTTGAAATTGAAGTAAACATATTCACTCTAACTTCGATTAAAATAAATTTTGAATTGTTATTATTCAAAATAATTTATTTTAACTATTCAAAATTCAATGAAATAGTCAAAATAAAAATTTTAAATTGGTTCTGATTTTCCGGGTTGTTACGATCTCCTCCACATAAAATATTTTCGTCCCCGAAAAGGAAACAATAGTAAAGTAGGAACCAAAACGGAAAATGCAAGGTATTGTAAATGTACCTCGACACAAGAGTTACTCGGAGATGTCTAGTCTGCACTTGGGATAAGCCTATTTGATGTTATCCTCAGTCTCCCATGTACGCTCTCCAGGATCCCGACTCCACTGAACTTTGACTAGGTGGATCCTCTTGTTCCTCAGAACTCAGGTTTCCTTGCCAACTATTTTCACAGGCTCCCTCCTTACTGCTAAGCTCGGGTTTATCTCCAAATCTTGTTGTGCAACTTCCTCCACAACTAAGTCTGGATCATGAACATGCTTCCGGAGTTGTGACACATGAAATACATCGTGAACCCCTGGCAACCAGTCGGGCAACTGCACCCAATAAGCGAGAGCTCCAATCCTTTCAAGAATAGGGAATGGACCAATGAATCTCAGTTCCAACTTCCCTGTCTTCCAAAATTGAATTACGCCTCTCAGTTGGGAAACCCTTAAGTATACAAGATCACCAACAGAGAATTCTAAATCCCTTCTTCATGAGTCTGCATAGCTCTTCTGTCGGCTGGCTAGTCGCTTCTTAATAAAATCAACTTTATCTGCTGCTTCACGAATCATGTCGGGACCCAATACTAATAGATTGTCGGGTTCCACCCAACATATGGGAGATCTGCATGGCCTGCCATATAATGCTTCAAATGGCGACATATGCAAACTTGATTGGTAGCTGTTGTTATAAGAGAATTCCACCAAGTGCAAATGATCTTCCCTTGACCCGCCAAAATCAAGAATGCATGCCCGCAACAGGTCTTCCAATATGTGGTTCACCCTCTGAGTCTGGGCATCTGTCTGAGGATGATAAGCGGTTCTCATATTCAACTTGGTCCCAAGCTCCTCTTGGAAAGCTTCCCAGAATTTGCTAGAAAATATCGGATCGCGATCGCTAACGATGCTACTGGGAACCCCATGTAGTCTGACAATCTCTCTAAAATAAAGCTGTGCCAAACTTCGAGCTGTTCTATTAGATTTGACAGGGATAAAATGGGCAGTCTTTGTGGAGTGGTCTACAATCACCCATATGCTGTCATTTCATTTTCTAGTTTGGAGTAAGCCATCAATGAAGTTCATAGAAATTTGGTCCCACTTCCAACCTGGAACCTTTAACGGTTGCAACAATCCTGCTAGCTTCTGCTGATCGCTTTTGACTTGCTGGCAGGTGGGACATCTAGCAACATATATAGAAATGTCTCTATTCATAGATCTCCCCCAAAAAGTGTGCTTAAGGTCATGAGACATCTTGCTCACCCCTGGATGAATACTGAGCTTAGATTTGTGACATTCATCCATTACTTCTTTTCTGAGCTCAGGGAGTTTCGGAACACAGATTCAGACTGATAGCCTCAGAACCCCTTTGTCGTCAATTAGGAAACTCGTGGGTTCGCCTTCCCTAACTCTTTTGCTGATCCTCTGAATAAATTCATCATTCTTCTGAGGAGCAGAGATCTTATCGATCAAGGAAGGTGTAATAATGAGATTGGCGAGGATAAGATTGGTGTTGGCCGTATTCTTCCTGCTGAATGCATCGGCTACTACATTGGCTTTTCCTGGAGTATATAAGATGTCCAGTTCATAGGGCGCAAGAAATTCAGCCCAACGTTGCTTCCTCAAGTTCAAATCTCTTTGGGTGAACATATACTTTAAGGATTTGTGATCAGTATACATCTCAAATTTCTCACCCAAGAGATTGTGCCTCCATATCTTTAGAGCAAATATGATGGCTATTAGCTTAATTTGTCCTCTTGCATTAGCACCACACCGATACCTTAAATAGATAAAAGGATAACATGTTAAAATAAGATTTGACATTAAAAATGTTATCTCTGATCAAGGTTTTAAATCTCAGATATCAGTCGCATTTCGTCTCGGGGATTTTATAGACTCGGTCTCTTATCGGGGGAGATCTCGGAAGAGGTGACTCTAACTCGGGAGGTCGTCTCGGATTTTCATCTCGGGTCTGAAAGTTCATATCGGAACAATCTTGGGGTACATGATATGTTAAAAATGATATTTTAACAAAATTATTTTTATGAATGATATTAAAAACATAGTAACTTAAACTTAAAATGAAAAATAACTTTATTATTCTTACTTTTGCGAAAGATCACTCATATTCTAAATCGTAATATGCTTAAAACAGGAATATTGTTAAACAGGAAACATTAAAAGGTTCCAAAACATTAAAAAATTCAGCATAAATATACAATAATATACATAATTTCACAAGTAACATGTATGTAAAAAGACGAATATGAAAATCATAAGCATTGTAAAACATATACGAACGTACAATATAGTCGTTTAACACGCAAAATGTAAAATAACAAAAGAATGATATGGCTAGATTTGAGTTTTTTAATTGTAGTTCTAGTTTAGGCACAAATTTAAATTTTAACCAAAAAAACTAAGATTTCGGATGATATTCCAATATTTCGTCTCGGTCGATATATCGTTCGATATTGCAATATCTCGTAAGATATATTCGAAAGGATATTTAGAGTGATATTTGATGTTTTGTTTCGGAACGAGCCCAAAACGAGATCTCGAGGAGATCTCGGGTGATATTTGCGAGATTTGAAACAGTGTCTCTGACATGTTTATTTAGATAGAAAGAATAACCTTCTCTAGAAGCGTCTATCCAGACTTTCAGATCTTGATTGCCATCAATAATGGTCAACACAGAAGCAGTGATCAATCTCCGTTTTAGCTCTTGGAAAGCTGCCTCACATTCGGGTGTCAAAATGAACTTTGTATGCTTCTTAGTTAGCTTCATCAATGGATAAGATAATTTCGAGAAATCCTTAACGAATTTCCGATAATAGCCAGCCAATTCTAAGAAACTTCTGACTTCTATGGGCGTGCTAGGCTGCTTCCAATCTTGGATGGCTGAGATCTTTCCTGGATCTACTGAAATGCCTTCCTTTGACACAACGTGGCTGAGGAATTTAACCTCTTCTTGCCAGAATATGCATTTGGAGAATTTGGCTTTCAATACATTTCTACGCAAAATCTCCAAGACTTCTTTTAGATGCTTTTAGTGTTCAGCAGTGGTTTTAGAAAAGATTAGGATGTCATCGATGAACACCAGCATGAATTTATTTAGAATATCTTGGAATACTCTACTCATCAGATCAACGAAGTATGCTGGAGAGTTGCATAAGCTGAAAGGCATCACTAGCCGTTCATAAAATAAGTCTGGTCCTCTGAAAGTTGTCAAAGGCACACATTCTTCGGCAATGCGCAGTTGATGGAAACATGTAGCTAGGTCCATCCTAGAGAATACTCGTGCTCCATTCAAGTGGTCCAACAGATCATCATTGCACGGCAGTGGATATTTATTTTTCAGTGTCTGCTTGTTTAGGTTAAGGTAGTCCACACATAGCCTGAGGGTACCGTCTGACTTTAGGACAAACACCACTACTGCACCCCAGCTTGAGAAGCTAGGCTTGATCTGACCCTTCCACAAAAGTTGCTTAGTTTGATTGCTTAGCTCCTCTTTTTCTTTCAATGTCATTCTCCGGATGGGGTGCACAACGGGCCTTGCATTTGGAACTAAGTCAATCCTGAAGTCAATTTCTATGTGTGGAGGTAAGCTGTCATCTTCCTCGAACACATCCGCATAATCTCTAACGACAGGAATATCCTTAATAGAAGCAGGAGTGACTTCTATAGAAGACCAAAATTCATTCCTATTTGTGGCTGAGCCGTGGCATGGTATAGACCTCATATTTACGAATTTGGTTTTAATTCTGACTACTCTTTCAGCACATAGTAACTCAGCCTCATACTTCGTTAGCCAATCCATTCCAAGTATGATATCATACCCGAAGAAATTCATGATGATCAGATTAAAAGGAAATTGGAAATAGGAATAAGAAACAGGAACTCTACAATACAGATCGAGAAAAAGCGAACCTCCTATCGGACTATGGGCTCTAATCGGTTCTTTAAGTTTTCTTGATTCGAATTTAAGCTTTTTAATCGTGTCGCTAGAAATGAAACTTCTTGATGCACCAGTGTCAAACAAAACTGTAATAGGAATGTTCTTAATGTTAAGAGTACCTCCTAAAACATCAGGTTTACCTACTCCTTCGAAAGAAGTCGGTGTAGCCGCTCCATCATAGACATGTACCACCTGAGAACTCTTCAGAAACGGGCAGTTTGGCTTGATGTGCCCCTTCTGGTGACAAATATAGCACTCCTGTAACGACCCGCATTCTACGCATCGAAGGATCGTAGAATATTTATTTCTTTCTCATGCAAAGTCGTATTGCCATGTAACTTTGGGAGACGACTATTGGGGTCATTTCCCATGTTCATGATTTTTGCTGGTTTTTAAATGACCGTTATGCCCGTAGATGATCTTTTTTGGCCATAACTTTTGATTGGTAAGGAATTTTGACTTGAAACCACTTCCATTAGATTCAGATGATGGTTTATCTTTCCATAGAGTGGTCACATTAGCCAAACGGACTCACCATTTCGGAGATATAGTTGAAACAAGGTTTAGAAAGTGAAAAACAACTTAACCGGGCCTAATTTGGGTGATTAGCAAGAGGTCCCATAACCCATTTCGGGATTAGGGTTATGGGAGGGCTGAGATGAGTTAGTAAATCATTTTTTATTTCATTTTTCAGTCGCAACTAACCTCCTTTCAACCCTAGCAATGGCCTCCACTTTCTAGAATCATTTCTAATCGCAGTTTAATCAACGATTAGCCTAATCTACACCAAATTAAGGAGAAATAGCACCAAAGCAAGGTTGGAGCTGCTGTTAGACATTGGTATTCGCCCAAATCATAGGATTTTCAGTTCTGAATGTTTTAATTGTGGCAAAGGTGATTGATTAGCCTTGTTTTTACCCTAATTAAGATTAATTAAGGATAATTAGTGATAGTTAGTGAATTTATACATGATTAAATTTTGGAAAAATATTTATAAATTTTGAAATATTGTTTTAGGCCTCTATTAGAAATTTGGGTTAATTTGGTTAAGTTTTGCTAACCCTATCATTAGTTATACTTAAACATGATTGAAGGGAAAACATGGGTTTTTGGGTATGTTTGATCTATATTATCATGATTGTTTGTTGTTTTGGTGTTTGTGGATGACTATACATGTTGTTATGACTATTTGGAATGATTTGTGATTGCATAGAAAAGTTAGATTGGTCAAAAAGGCGGTTGTATGGCGTAAATAGCTTGCTGGAAATGTTGCAGGAATTGGTCATGGACCCGTTCGTGAAGCATCATAGCGACCCGACCCCGTTCGTGAAGCAGCATAGCGACCCGACCCCATTCATGAAGCACCATGGCGATCCGACCCCGTTCGTGAACACATATGGGGAACCGATCTCCGATAGTGAAGAGCATCACGAGTCATACCACCCCTTCACAAGCCAATGGCGACGAACGAAGAACACGATCCATGCTTGGAGAAGGACTATGATTCGTGCTTGGAGGAGGACCACGATCCATTCTTGGAGAAGGACCACAATCCGTGCTTGGAGGAGGATCACGATCCATGCTTGGAGGAGGGCCACAACCCAGATGCTCATCATGAGCCGCCCACGAGTCACGAACCGTTGCGCCATTAATGAAGGAGTCACAAAGCGAGCATATCTGAGCTGAAGTATGGACACGAATGGAAACTGAGGTGCGAAGGGGATAATGACCAAACCCGAGATGCAAAGGTAGTTTAAATTAGAATTCAGAACTCAGGATCCAGATGGGAACCAACGAGTTGACTTCATGATTGGACTTTGCTACGGGACGTGTGCTAAGGGTTTATCGATACCTATAGCTTTGACTTACCACTGAGAGACGGATTAGTGGCTATGAATCAGTGCAGTGGGGCCGTTGTGACTCCATGGGGCAGAGTGATCGTAGCAAAGAATTGGTTGATCAAAGTGGTAGAAATCGCATGCTTTACGCACTGAGTGAGAGATGTGAGGATGATTACTATGTTTGATGTTTGCTACCACCGTGACCCCACCCCATTCACACTTTATGTTAGTGTTATCTTAGAGTATTGTACATCTTGTTGTGCTAACTCTTTGGTTGCAGGTCCTGGCTCAGGTATGATTGGATTATACATGTTATTGTTCTGTTTTGTTGTTTATCACTCATACCAGACTTTTGTCTGACCCAGAGTTTTATGTCTCTTCTTATTACTCTGGGCGCTCTTAAATAGGCAGACTAGAGACAGGTTAGTTGGTTGTGCACGAGTAGCTGTCCGGAGACGAGTAGGAGGCTTACACGTACTATTCTCTGTATATTCTCCCAGTGTCGTTGCTGGTCATTACTTTGGGCATTAGTAGTGTACCTTTCTTATTTTGCTTTAGTGACAGCTTTTAAAAGTTGCAATAATGATGATGTGGAACATAAGCTGTATTTTTGATTTTCAGCTACTATGATGGTTTAGTTTTTCAGATTATGCACTGTCTCACCTGTTTTAAGTCAAAGTTATGTTATTATTATTATATTTTATCCCATGCGCTGTGGGACATTCTACAGGTTCCTTGATAGTTCAAATTCCTTTCTTTTCCTTTCTTTGGCGACCGTCCTGTGCTAGTTGGGCATTGACACAGCACATTTCTGGGAAATGTCGGCTGGTGCGGGGCGGGCCATCACATTTGCTATCAGAGCTCTAGGTTGCGTAGTTAACCTAGGGAAGACACCGGAGAGAGATAGTACGTATATGAGAGCGCGTATTTGTGATATTTTGGTTTTCAAAAGCTATATATATATTATTAGTATATTTAAGGATGAAGTTGCATTGCGCTGACACCACTGAAGAGATGGTTAATCATTTTCTCCTTACAGATTGAACGATGAGCCGATATACTAGGGGTACTGGTAGAGGACCTAATAATGGGAATGCTCCTGATATGAGGACGATGTTCACTGACCTCATGAGAGAGATGCTTAGGGATGTTCAGAGGGGAGCTCCTAATGTTTCAAATAGTGGTGGTGCAGCAGTGCAAGCGCCTAGAGCGGATTTCGCTAAGCTTAACAAGGATTATACTAGTCTTGGCGGGAAGCCGTTCCATGGAACGGAGTCGGCTACGGATGTTCAAGATTGGTTGGATAGTTGTGAGCGCATCATCAAGGACTTGGGAATCGATGATGCCATGAAGAGAAAGTTAGCATCGCGTCAGCTTCAAGGACGAGCTATGAATTGGTGGAATGCTATTAAAGCAGCTACTCGTGAAGATCAAGTTACTTGGAATCAATTTATGACTCGTTTCAGCGAAAAGTTCATTCCAGGTACTCACGAATCTGAATTGTTTAGGAAATTTTTGGAGCTTAAGCAGAATGGTAGGGTAGTCTCGGAATATATTGCTGAGCTCGATACTTTATCGAAGAATGGATTATCTCTTATCGACACTGCCGAGAAGAAGAACGAGAAGTTCATAACCGACTTAGATGAGTACTTAGGGGAAAGGCTGATAAACCACATCGACGAGACGTTTGAGTCTATTGTGGGAAAGGAATTGAGATCTGAGGGTCTTTACCCTAAGCCAAAGACTCAAGTTGTTGTTGCATCTACAGGAGAGCCAAAGCCGCAAGCAAGCGGTGGAGGCAAGGAAAACTTCCAGAATAAGAGGAAACAGAACCAAACCAAGGATGGTTAGAATAAGAAGAATAAGAAAGATGGCGAGTGCTTTAGCTGTGGCAAGAAGGGCCACTATGCTAGAGATTGTCAGGAAAAGCCTAGGGAAAGGAAGTGCTTCAATTAAGGCCAAGTGGGACATCACAAGGATAATTGCCCGCAACACCCTAAAGAGAAGTAGATTGTGAAAGCATATGCTCGTCGAATGCCCCAACTACAGCGGAGAAGGGAAAGGGCATCATTATTCGAGGTATTCTTTCTATTTATATTGTTTCTGTTCTAGTTTTGTTGATAGCGAGGCATCTCATTCCTTCATATCTAGTGACCTGATAGATAAGTCGGGATTGGAACCTGAGGTAGTCGATAGACCTTTAGTTGTGACGAACCCTATAGGTGGTTCGACTAGTCTTTGCATGATTTGTTGTAATGTGGTCATATCGTGTTATGGATGTATGTTTTCTTGTGATTGCTTAGTTGTTTTGCTAGTGTAACGACCCATCTTTTTGCCCGGTTCTTGTCGGTAATTAAACCAACTTAAACTGTTCAGAAAGACGAATTGTTATGGGTACTTACATATATTGAACAAAATAATAGAACTTTTCATTGCATAATACAATATTACATCAGAGTTACATAGAATATCAGAGTACAACTTATATAGCGGAAGAAAAGTAAATATACTCAAATAGTATGATGTAGCAGAAGATCCAAACTCTAGCGTGGACTCCAATACAGAAAGCACTTTGAATCTTGCTCCAACGATCTATAACTGTAAAACTAAACTACTAGCTGCCCATAAAAAATTTAGTGGGCACCCAGAGTTTAGGAAGGAACAATAAACTCCAGGTCAGTCATGGGACTGGTGTGAGAACATAAAACAGTTTCTTTAGGATTTATTTAAATTTGGGAAATTCATCGGACCATGCCGCTAACGCGGAACGGGTTTACTCTATGTGAACACCCGTGCATATAAATACGCAATGACCTTTTGAAAATGAAGCTATCATAAGCTCGTCCCACATCACACAATGCAAGCGCACACCAGATGGGCGAGTTTTATCTTATGATTACCAAAAATGCCTTCATACAAAAAAATCTTTTTCAATGCTATAATACATATATATAGTGTGGAAAACATTTCGCAAATAAATGTATTAATCCTAGACGGCATAATACCCCATAATATTATGTCGTCATATGTATATGCAATCAAAATCGTATGGCTCGTATTGGAGATTTGGGTTTCCAACTTGATGATTCCTGGCACGAAAGATCAATCGGAACATAAACGAAATGTAATCACGGTTTTTTCATCCAGACGCGGACACCAATACAAATCGCGAGGCAGATCAACGGTTTTCGACCAGACACGGCCCCCCGAACATAACCTATTCCATCATTCATAAGTGGTTTCCCACTGCTGCAGCGGTCATCATCAATTCATATATATATACACAACCTAACCGCCAGTTTCTCATCATCCGGGGTGTGAGGTTTGTCGATGTCACGTCATACACAAAGCATGCCTAGAAAAGCAATGCCTTTATCATCACTAGCTCGTTCATAACTCGGGTATGCCACATGGACAATTCAAGACATATCACTGATTTCAATCAATTCATACCCTCTAAGTTCATATGACTTAGAGATGAGGATAAAATATTTGCCACAGATCCGATATATATTAACGGAGATCAGTGCTATGCGATCAATTTCAATGTCAGACACACCATCCATACAAGTCCGTCTTGGGTCTGAACGGAACGAACTTCCTGCCACTCCGGAAATAGGGGCATCTCTCTACTGTAGATATCAGTAAAGAAACCAATCAGCAATTAGTCCGTTCGATGTGAAGAACCACGGTCTTCACTCGTCGATTCCAAGTCTTAAATTTTGCTTCATGCGTCGTATTATTACTTGGAATGGTTTTCGGACATAAATCCGATCCCGGTCTTTCCAAGTAATAAGCGTATTCATAAAACAATGGTTATGGACCACACAGGTTCTCAATTCAAATTCCCTTCCAAATCGTTATCCATTCATTTCTAAATCAAGGTTGGATTGATCATACATTCCGTTTATATCTTAACCCTTTATTTGAAAACCCAATATTCGATTTATCAATCGTTTTATTTGAACATACCTTTCAAATTCTTACGCTTAAAACGTACATTTTTTATTCCTTTCCCTTACATCTTCCAACTTACCAAAGCTTTATTTGGATTACAATTCAATTCACTATAATCCAAACAAATTATGTTCAAATATAAGTTTGATAGAGTTAATTGACTTATATTCGATATAAATACTCAACTTGACAAACACTACCAGAATTTGATGTGAATATTCTCTAATGGTTCTGATAGTATTTGTTCAACTTTGGAACTACATATCGAATATCCGACACAAACTCTATCCAACTCATTCCCTTTTTAAAATTAAACTTTTAGAATCAATAAATGATTCCATATTTATTCACTTTAAAACTTTTTCAAACCATTTACAATCCATTTCACCATTTGAAATAACTGTTCCCTATTTAAAATTTCCAAACCTATTCCTCTTTGAATAATGATAATAATGTTTGGAATGTTATTGAAAGCGCTGCCAAATTCTCTTTAGAAAAATGATAATAACATTTGAAAATGCTACTGGAATGCTGCAATAGCCATTAAATCAAGTAGATTTAAAAATTCGAATTTCTATTCTAATTGCCTTAAACAAATAAAGTAAGATAAGTTCCTTAAATTTTAAAACTTGTCTTCCCTTGATTTTCCCTTATGGTCGTCGAATGCACGTACGGCGACCTTTTATAAATTGGTTTCAAATATAACTTGAAAATAGTACGTTGAATTTGAAAATTCCTTCTCTATTCAAAAGTGTTAATATTTGAAAATCAACGTCTCTTATTCAAGTCAAAACGATTTCAAACGATCAAGTTATAATCATTCAAAAATTGAAATCGATGTTTACGAACTGTCGCGCTGTAGCGCGATATAATTGATTCAGATATAATTCGTTCAAATCCTTTCGAATTTATATTTATATTTTAATTCCATTTTTTTTCAAATAACTTAATTTCAAAACCAATTATTAAGTTAAATCAAAAATCATTTCACAAATTCAAATCTGAATTTTAAATTCAAATAAGTTGTAGACCATAGGAATTTGAAAACCCTTTTAGTTTAAATTTAAATTTAAACTTCATAAATGGTCCTTACGCGTCATTTATTATTTTAATTTCAAATTGTTTTTCTAAGTTTTAAAACAACTTCAAATTCAAATTCAAATTGTATTTAAATTTACCGCTCCGTCCGTCAGATCAGTTAGGGATAGCCAGGGAGAGCAGGAAACTGGATTTCCAAACCCAAGCCTAGACACCATCCTCTCTGTCATCCTAGAACGGACGAGCATATAATATTTTAGAATATTATATTTAAATTCTAAATCTCTTTCGAATTAACCGGATAAAATGATATTTTAACAATTTGAAAAAAAAATCAATCTTTATTTATATGGAAGGAAAATCAAATCGATCATCTGTATAATTCCACAACTACGGTGTTGTGTGTGCTTCATGCAAACAAAATAAAACAGCCATATAAATCGGATGATCATAAATTATAATCATCACCCATGCACAAACAATTCAACTGTGCACGAGCGTTACGGTCGTTAACGCTCCAGTGTTCAGTGTCAACTAATTACATGCACATCCATTCACACAAGAACATCCATATCCAACCAACAGTTAACTATAATTAGTCTCAACTAATTATAATTATTCAATAACAACTAATTTAATAAATAATTAAATGTTCTCACCTCCATTGTGCTTCGATCCCTTCACTGTCAAAACTTCGTATAAACTGCAACAAATCGACGGACGACGCGTGCACCACCGTCTTTGCAAACCAAAACCAATCCATTCAATTTGATTCTGCCGTCGGTGTCCATTTACTGAGAGCGAAGAACAAGTGTAAATGAGATCCGAATGGAATAGCTAGACTTTCGACATGAAACTTTTTTTTTCCTTTTTTTTTTTTTTAACAAGAAGCGCGGAAGTGCTTTAGCCAAAACACATGCTTGCGCATGCATGCAGCATGATACAGACAATCATGGCGCGACTCTCCTCTCTTTCTTTTCGTTTTCTTCCTTTTTCTTTTTTTTCGCTGCTAGGATTCCAAACAGAAAGACTTCCTTTCTTTTCTTCGTCGCCAACTACCGATGCACGCAACCTTCAGTCGCACATACCTCCTTCGCCCCCTTTCTTTCATGCGTTATAATTCTTTTTTTTTCTTTTCAGTCACTTTTTTTTCTTTCACAAAACTAAGCTTTTCTTTGCTAACCGAGAAGGTGTAGCATTCAAAGTCGGTCGAGACTGAGACCAGGTGCGTGGGTGTTGGTCTTTGCATGCAAGTTCACGTTGGAGGGGAGATGAGTGCATGCAAGCGGATTGATATCGCATGAAGGTGGTAGGCTAGGAAAAGGCGAAACTGAGAGCAAGACCAAAATGTAAGGAAAGTCTGATGGAAGGGAAAAAGTGGAATGTTAGTGGAGAGTTGCGGTAGGGTGAGCACAGGCGCAAGCAACAAGGGTTTTCACGTTTTTTTTTTGTAACGACCTGGCATTTTGACCGTTCCAAACCGGTAATTAAACCAAATCGAAAAGTTCAAAATGTCAGATTGTTATTGGCTTACACGGTTTAACAGAATTAATACAGAATCACAGAGTACAAAAGTTGCAGTGGAATAAATTTCATATAAAATATCAGAGTTGTACAATTTTTATAGCGGAAGATAAATAATTTTGTATATAAATTTTAGGCAAAAGGTTTTCACTTTACTGTCGGGCTTAGCGCGAGCGAGCGTCTTCATGTCTCCACGTCCTTTAACATTTGCGAGCTGATATCTATAACCTGGAACACTTAGGGCCTGACCCGAGCGTTCCATGCAAAATACACAAAACACCCGAGTCAGGATTAAACTTATTTCAAGTCAGCAAACTTCGATAAACACAAAATATAATCAGTTTAATCCTAACAAATTATTTAAAATAGCTCGAGTGCAGTAAACCATGAACTACTGAGATGAAATACTTGCATGCATAACAGAAGGAAAGGTGGCAGCGGAAAAGAGACGCATGCATGGTAAAGCATGTCAAAATTTAGATGCAACACCATACATGTATAAACCGAATCTGGACAGCAAGTAGTAAGGCAACAATAGATAGACTAGGTGCAAGTAACCGAATGCAAGTGAATCTGATTGAACCCATACATTAAACGAATTGAATCAATGCATGTAAATGAACTGAATTGAACAGATTACTTCATGCGTGATTCTTCCAAAGCAACAAGGGGGTTGGCCAAATGCAAATTAAAAGCATACGGTGGTCACATTAATACACACATATTTGTTGAAGATCCTATTAAAAAGGGCTAGTGGTAATTTTATAGGTTTGTTTGCACAACTAATATATTTTAAGTAAACAACTAATGAGAATATTGGCTATGCAGAACCAACCAAATGAAAATATAGGCCAGACAACAAAATACAACTCAAAATATCAATATGCAATAGTGAATTCAAGATGCAGCCAAAATGCATGAACTGAGTTGGACAGTATGCATGCGAGTTGGTGGTACATGCATGATGCATGCAGCATGAGAATGAAACAGAAGACTCAAAATGGCATCAAACAGCATGGTGGCGGAGTAAGACAACATACATAGGCTGCCTACTTGTGGAGTAACTAAGAACGTTACTTCCAGTAAACAAGCTTGGACAAATACATGCAGAAAACGAACTATGCAAATAACCGTAGGGGATTAACGCATGCAACTAAAGACAATCCAATATTTAACAAGCCAGCAAGATACAAGTGTATGTCAGCTTTCAAATCCTGATGTCCAAAGGTCCAGAATATTACAACTACATGCACAAGTTCTGGCAACAGTGCAGACTAGAGGAAGTGTTTATTGTGGATACTTTGAAAAAGCTCTAATACAACTGCAATGACATGTGTGAAGTGTTGGCATGTTCACTGTGCTACTTATATGCATACCAATTGATCAACAACAAGCAAGAAGGCGGTGCTTTAAAGGGTGTTGCTAATGGTGTACATACTTCCAGTTGTAAAAGGATGAGAATATATATACATTTATAAACTAACCCAAAAGTTGTAGGCATGCAAAGAAAAGGGGCATTTCAATTTGGAAAAAGGATATAAAGGACTCAGATAGACTTGTTTCAGCAGAGTGGTACTTCATGGAAACACAGTGTCAACAGGAACTTAAACAATGAAATGTATCTACAACAGAGGCTTCAGCTTGAATTATTTGAATCAAATCATGTTAATTAGTGATAAGGTTTTGTTGTGTCGAACCCATAGAGTGCCAACATTTGATTTTCATTAAACATGTTATTTTGGAATCTGGCTCTTTGCATTAATAAGAACTTACGGTACTCTTTGTACTGATAAGAACTTAAGATACACATGCAAGCCTTGATGGATGGTGTCGAGTCATTTTCAGGCATCTATAAATGAATATAAAGTCATCTTTATTTGTCAGGACTGTTTTTGTAAATTTTATTGTGGAAGGGAATCTCGGAAAATCTCTTTTCTTTCTATCTATAGGTTGTTTCCATTTTTACAAAAGCCTGTATAGTTGAGTGGTTAGGCTGATGAGTTAGAATCAAGAGTTTGCTAGTTGGTACAGAGCTTTGGTTTATAAAAAAACAGTTTGTGAAGTTGAAACACTCATTAGAGATGGAGTAGAAATACTCTAGAATGAGTGAAATCATCTTGGAATCACACCCGAGAGAGCGTATTTTGAAAATTAAAATATTTTATTGTTTTAAGTGATTTTAAAAGGATTTTCTATATATAAATAATTTGAAATTCTCGCCTTGTTTGATAAAAATATCCTTGTTAAATCTCGTTCCTTTGAACTCTTCCCTTGGCTGGATCCCTCCTAAGTCAAGATTTTCCCAAATCTAAGACTAGATCGTGCTTGGTCGTGACTTAGGAAATGGAAATTGTCACTTAGACCCTGAATCTCCTTCGATTCGCTTGATTATCTTTAGACCTCGATAAACTCTCCTGATTTGATTCGGTCAATATTCCAGCTTCTAGCCTACATTCGGACTTAACATGAATTAGATTAATGTCAGACATGATAAAGCTCGAATAAACCACTAAGTGTTAAGTACTAAGGTGTATTGAATCAATTGAAGAGAAAATCCGATAGAAACGAGTTAAATATATAAAATGAAATCCTAGAATGTATGTAAACTCATACTACCAAAGTAACTTGTATAGAACTTGTAAATTTCGTTGAAATAAATAATTTGATTCTCGATGACCGTAAAGGACAATAGAACTTCACAAATGAGTGTAATATGAAAATTCTTCGAACTAAAATCTTCTTTTATGAAGTATGGAATGTATGATATTGACTTGGGTACATATTTCTATATCTAAGTTTTATAAGCAGGCAAACACTAAATTTAAGGTTTTGGGGAAATATGTGTTTGGAAAGTAAAAGGAAAGGTCCTATAAAATTTGTCGAGAATAACACCTTGGATGATTTGCATTGTAAGTTTTAAGACGATATAAATAATGTATTAAAAACTAAAGATGCTGAGAAAATTGTATGATATGAAAAAAATGTTATTTTGACATAAATTTAGAAGATTTACATATAAAACTTGGACTATCAAGTGCGTGAAGGGTTTTGGACATACGCCTAGCTAACGTATGTACTAGATTCTTTATGCACAAGATTGCGATAGAATCACTATAGTCGCTTGGAAAAAATCTGGCGAAACAGCAACGTGTAATCCAGTTTCAATATAATGATTTAAGTTTAAATTTAAGTTTGATATATAAGTTTAAAAATTCAATTATATGAAGTTTGTATTCCTTTGAACTATTTTATAATATTCAAGTTTGCCAAAGATGATGAGTATTTTGTTTTGATACCCTTTATTTTATTTAGGTATAAATCTTTACAACTCTCCTTTTCGAGGACGAAAAGTTTTAAGTGGGGGAGATTGTAACGGCCCACGAATTTTGACGCTAAAATAAATACTTACATTCGGTTTTCAACTTAGAAATGGGACTTTTATTTGTCTTTGAGCAAGATTTAATGCAAATTTAATATTTATATTTGGATTTTATTTTTTTAAAGGGAAAATATATTTCATTGTAATTTGTGAACTTTGAGTTTTAAGTTTAAATAAAGAATTGGACTTGCGTGATAAACAACGTTAATTATTTTCAGTCATGCTTCATTCGTTAGTTCAAAATGAATTTTTTTGTGCTTTCAAACCGGTTACCTGTAACATTCGTTCAGCCAAATGTGGAAATCAACCATATCTGATAAATCTTCAAATATGGGCGGTGGAAATTTCTTACGATCTGTCCTCGTTCTACTGTAAAATCTAACACCTGTCATTGCCTCCCTAAACTGGATTACATGTTGTTGTTTTGTTCTGTGTCCGGTTCCCTTCGTGTAGAATTAAAAGGAGCGTACCCCTTCCTGTCTTGTTCACAACAAATTGCTTCTTTCCACTTTTATATTTTACCATCTGTTACTTCCATTCCTCAGCCAAATAAAAATCCCCAAATCTACTTGCACCTTCTCAATCGCTCCACCCATGGCCTTTACTTCTCCGCCTCCATTATTGAACCGCCTCAAGGTCCCTCGACTCAGACCCGTTGCTTTCCACTGACCCCACAAACCCATTCGGCCTTCATCAGAAAACAGTTCGGTTTCCTCTTTCATCACCATGTTGAAGTCAACTAGTTCCCTCCACTCCGCTCCTTGAGTTGGTGCACAACCTCGTATGCTATGCTAGCAGTCAGAAATCGTGTACCCGCTGAAGTACTGTTGTCCTTAGCCTAGTTAGACGCGACTCAATGTAAGTTTTGCTTACGGTTAGACTTGTTTCAAGTTTCCTTATTTCGATTTACACTGAATAAAACTGTTGTGGGGTGTCTGCATACACTGGTTGATCATTTGCGTTGCCTCTAAAGTCTGTTGTGTTTGTTGTCACCATAGTTATAACTTTGGTTAAACTATTTACTTGACTTGGAGATTTCTTTTCCTACCCTGTTAAATGGCATCAACGCCACTTTGTTTGAAAGGCACATTCACTTTGTTATACACTAAGTGGGCTATGGCTGAAGTAGAGCAATTTAAGTTGTAAGGAACACTGTTTATGCTATCTGGTTTTGAAAGTATATAAAGGAAATAACTTTGCATGTTTAGATTTTGTGACATAACTGAACTACTAGTTTGGTCCATTAAGAAATACACCTACTCTAAACATAGAGAATTAAGTTATATGGATTGGTTATAGTGTGCTCTTTGATCTGCATATTTTTCCAAGCCTTTGTACCCCATTTTTTATGTACATGCATGTTAATAATTTGGTTGATTTAAGGAGGGGAACACATTTAAAATACTGCATGCATGAGTGGTGCTGACACCACTGTATAAGTAATTTCCGTCTTCCTGTAATATATGCAACACTCATGCCCAAATACATTATGTTAACTCGTGATAAAATAAAACCTGCATTTGACGTTTGGTATTATAGAGACCTGCCACCCCTCTGCTCTCATGTAGTACGTGTTATGTTGGGTCTGCATGAATATTCTCAAGCATGCTTCATTCTGAAATTGGAAATAAAAATTGTGAAATTACATAACTCTTTGTTGGTGTAACATTGTTCTTTCATTTTCTTGGTTGTCCAGTATCGACTATTTTGGTTCCGTTAGATTTCAGTAGAATTAGCCACTTTGTTTCGCGTATCTCATATACTTTCCATTGTTGCGGACCTATGGCATACTTCATGCATGATATATCTTTGCTGCACCTTTAGACACATTACCCCATTCTATTTTTGATGCTTGTGATCCATTTGGTTCGTGTTGGGCGCATTCATGAGTGATATACTCGAGTCATGTAATAATTTGTTAGGATTAAACAATTTTATTCAGTGTAAATCGAAATAAGGAAATAAATAATGCGATATACGTACCTTTTTATAGCGTTTTAAAGCATGTTTTCTTATTTTTCTTAGCATTTTGCGCAAAAGCGAGCTTCCATAAGCAAAGCGCGTCATTGCACCTACTAAGACACTCAAATATGTAGTGAGAATCAACATATATATACACAACATAGTTGAAATGTACATAACACAAACCTATAAAATTACCACTAGCCCTTTTTAATAGGATCTTCAACAAATATGTGTGTATTAATGTGACCACCGTATGCTTTTAATTTGCATTTGGCCAACCCCCTTGTTGCTTTGGAAGAAAATTTATTGAATAAATAAAATACAAAATTTCAAATTGCACCAATTCTAAGTATAAACTAAATTTAAAATCTATTTATACTCCATTCTAATAATCATCATCATTAAAATTGACAAAATTTGATTTTTATCCAATATTATTATATTTTATTTATTTAAAATTTGAAAATTAAATACACAGAAAATATGGGATGTGAATTGAAAAAAAAACCTGTGTGAACCATAGCTACTGTTTAAAGTACGCTTTTTACTCGGAAAGACCGGGATCGAACATATGTTCGAAAACCATTCCAAGTAATAATACGACGATTTGAAACAATTCAAGACTTGAACGACGAATGAAGACCGGGAATATTTAAATTTGTTTAGATTGATTGTTGATTAATGTCTCGGTTAGGTAGGCCACCGATACGAGGTATGGGTTGCATGAGACCTGAACATATTCAAATATTTTCTGGTTGTTGTTCCTTTCAGACCCAGAACGGACTTGCATGGATGGTGTGCCTGACATTGAAACTGACCGCATAGCACTGATTTCCGTTAATGTATATCGGATTTGTGGCAATATATTATCCTTGTCTCTAAGTCAAGTTTGTTCTCATGCATAGATGAAAGGAGTGGGACTGGTTGAAGCTCCGATACCAACATGACAAGCAAAGGAAATGCAGTAGCCAAAGCAAACTATACTTAGTGAGTCCGAAGTAAGAATCTTGCCAAAAGTTTAAATCGTAAGTTAGGATGGTGTGTCTGACATTGAAATTGACCGCATAGCACTGATCTCCGTTAATATATATCGGATCTATGGCAAATATTTTATCCTCATCTCTAAGTCATACGAACTTAGAGGGTATGCATTGACTGAAATCAGTGATATGTCGTGAATTGTCCATGTGGCATACCCGAGTTATGAACGAGCTAGTGATGATCAAGGCATTGCTTTTCCAGGCATGCTTTTTGTATGACGTGACATCGACAAACCTCACACCCCGGATGATGAGAAACTGGCGGTTAGGTTGTGTATATATATATGAATTGATGATGACCGCTGCAGCAGTGGGAAACCACTTATGAATGATGGAATAGGTTATGTTCGGGGGGCCGTGTCTGGTCGAAAACCGTTGATCTGCCTCGCGATTTGTATTGGTGTCCGTGTCTAGATGAAAAAACCGTGATTACATTTCGTTTGTGTTCCGATTGATCTTTCGTGCCAGGAATCATCAAATTGGAAACCCAAATCTCCAATACGAGCCATACGATTTTGATTGCATATATATATGACGACATAATATTATGGGGTATTATGCCGTCTAGGATTAATACATTTATTTGCGAAATGTTTTCCACACTATATATATGTATTATAGCATTGAAAAAGAATTTTTCGTATGAAGGCATTTTTGGTAATCATAAGATAAAACTCGCCCATCTGGTGTGCGCTTGCATTGTGTGATGTGGGACGAGCTTATGATAGCTTCATTTTCAAAAGGTCATTGCGTATTTATATGCACGGGTGTTCACATGGAGTAAATCCGTTCCGCGTTAGCGGCATGGTCCGGTGAATTTCCCAACTTTAAATAAATCCTAAAGAAACTGTTTTATGTTCTCACACCAGTCCCATGACTGACCTGGAGTTTATTGTTCCTTCCTAAACTCTGGGTGCCCACTAAATTTTTTATGGGCAGCTAGTAGTTTAGTTTTACAGTTATAGATCGTTGGAGCAAGATTCGAAGCGCTTTCTGGATTGGAGTCCACGCTAGAGTTTGGAGCTTCTGCTACATCATACTATTTGAGTATATTTACTTTTCTTCCGCTATATAAGTTGTACTCTGATATTCTATGTAACTCTGATGTAATATTGTATTATGCAATGAAAAGTTCTATTATTTTGTTCAATATATGTAAGTACCCATAACAATTCGTCTTTCTGAACAGTTTAAGTTGGTTTAATTACCGACAAGAACCGGGCAAAAAGATGGTTCGTTACAGCTAGTATCATCTCACGTAGATTGTGAATTCGGAGGAGATGTTCCTTGAGTGCTTGTCTGATATTGTTTTAGGCCTTTGGGGCTTGTGCTTAGGGAATGTCGAGTTCGACTAGGATGATTTGCATGAGATATAAGTAGTTGTTGTGATTTCCATTTAATGATATCCCGGATTACTCGAGGAGTTATGTGCAGCCGTGACATAATAAAACTGTTCAATGGTATGGGATGATGCGAGTTAGACTCGATAGGGTTATGAGATGACTCGAGTTGGACTCGAGAAAGATGCAAAGTATTGGATTGTTTAGGACCCTATGTTGATGTTCTTTTTGAAGGAATAGCATGTGTTCGTTGATCATGGAAGATGCAACGAGGGTTACGACGACTCAAGTTGGACTTGAACTCATAAAATAAAATACGTGTTCGTTGATCTTGGAGATGCAACGAATAGGGATACGATTCACGCTGGATTAGAATTTGTCGGTAATGGATACTCAAGACTGGGTCTGAGTTTATGGGTAATTGTTTGACTCAAATTGGACTCGAGAAGGCTACAAAGAAATGGATTGGCTTGAGTTGGACTCGAGAGGGCAGCAAGATAATGGGTAGACTTGGGTGGGACTCAAGTGTTTTAGGCAGACTAGAAGCAGGGGTATCTGGGGACGCCCGTTACCTTGGATCCGCTGGACGTGATCTAGTTATCCTTGGAGGATAAACGTACGTTGGACGTACGGTAGTCCGTATGGAGGCGGGGCTTCCATTAGCCTTGGGATTGGTTGAACCAGTCAAGTAGGCATCGATGTATGTATGGAGGTGGGGATTCCGTTAGCCTTGGGATTGGTTGGACAAGTCAAGTAGGTATCGACGTGTGTATGGCTTTAGCAGGTGATAGATAGGACATGTTTGATGGATGCTATGGTTGCTATGTTTGTTCCTGTTTTATTCCCTTGAGTAGACTATCACCTGCAGGATTTTGGTAATAGAGAACGAAGAGATGACGGCATATACGGGTGCCTGTGCTACCGGACTAGGTGCGATAGCTGATGCATTGAATAGGAGACATGACAGATTAGATGCTACGTTTCTTGAATGGAAGCAGCTGGAGTATATCATGGGATATGGTCTCATATGTAAGTATGGATTGGATCCAAAAATGTTAGCAAGTTAGACAATCAGACCGACTTTGATTGACCGGATTGGTTCCAGTCAGAGGGACGCTCCTAATCTATTGGAATCATCTCCAAGGCAGTGATGGGCATCGACGGTGAGAAGATGAACAAGTTTGGACTTGACCGAGGAAGATGGCTTTGAAATAATGATAGACTAGTTGTACCCAATGTCAATGGATTGAGAGATGAAGTTCTTAGAGAACGTCATCACTCAAAAATGACTATGCATCCTCGGTGGTAACAAAATGTATCGAGACATGAAGCAGACTTACTACTGCAAAAGGATGAGGAGAGACGTTGGGAAGTTTATCTCCAAGAGTATAAATTGCCAGTTAGTTAAAGCTGAGCAAAGGAAGCCTAGTTGTTTGTTATAACCGCTGAAAATTTCCGAATGGAATTGGGAGTAAGTCGATGGATTTCATAGATGGTTTACCGAGGACTAAATCGGGCTATGATAGCATTTGGGTGATTGTGGACCGATTAACCAAGAGGTTAAGGTTTATACCGGTCAATTCGAATAGAATGGCAGCTAAGTTAGTAAAACTGTATATGAAGTGGGTAGTAAGATTTCATGGAGTATCCAAAGGCATTGTGAGTGACCGAGATCCATTATTTACTAGTGGGTTTTGGAAGAGCTTACAAGAGGCTTTAAGATCAGAATTACATCTCAGTATCGCGTATCATCCTCGAACCGATGGTCAAACAGAGAGGGTGAATCGAGTATTAGAAGTTCTCTTGAGAGCTTGTATATTGGATTTTGGTGGATCATGGGATGACCATTTGCATCTAGTTGGATTCGCATATGATGATAGTTATTAGTCTAGTATTAGAGTAGCTCCATTTGAAGCTTTGTACGGAAGACCGTGCAACTCACTATCATGTCGGTTAGAAAAATAGTGGGAAATTTGTGCTTAGACTAGAAGTAATAAGAAAAACTTCAGATAAGAACAAGGTTGTCCAACAGCGAATGAAGGCTGCCCAAGATAGGCAGAAGGGTTGGGCTGATAGAAGACGAAGAGATTTGAAATTCTTCGTAAACGACTTGGTATTCATCAAGATCTCTCCATTAAAAAGCGTGATACGATTTGGTAGGAGAGGCAAGTTAACACCAAGATTTGTTGGTTCATTCCCAATCCTCGAGCAAGTTGGGAATTTGGCATTTAAAGTTGAATTACTAGAGAAGATGGCAGGAGTTCATAACGTATTTCATGTTTCCCAGTTAAGGAAATTCGTGCACAACCCCAATATGACTATTTCACCTGATCAATTGGATGATATCGAAGTAGAACCCGAGGTGGTTGGGAACCGCAAGCCGATTCGTATTGTCGAGCAAGATACGAAGCAAGGAAAGTGGTGGATCTAGTCAAAGTTCAGTGGGGCGAGAATGAGAATGACTGTACTTGGGAAACATAGGAGAGCATAAGGAAGCCGCATCCAGAACTCTTTGCCTGATAAGATTTTAATAGCAATAGTTATTCCCTCGTTAGTAACCCGCGTGCTAGGATAGGCTTGTTGTGACAACCCACCTTTTCTGAATAATCCAAGTTGACAATATAACCACACATGTCCAACTCGAACGATTCAAAACTGACAGATAATCAATTTAGGGTGTATAATAGAATCAGATCATAGAATCGCATATACAGAATAACACAGAATCTCGTAGCGGAAATGAAATAATATACATAAGTAGTTCATGAAGCTACTTAACAGTAACATTTTAATTATACAATAAAGTGACTCATAAAGTTCGCAAATACAAGCCAAATGGAAATAGGAATTAATACTGGATAGGATGGAGTCTTCGACTAGGTCTTCGGCTCCAGATAAAGTGCTCCTCGAGAACACTGCAATACTCAGTGTGACCCGAGTGAAATGAGAAAAACACAAAACACTCGAGTCTGGTCTAAACATTCTAATGTGATTAGATTTAAAGTCAAATGCAAATAACTCAAGAGATGTTACGGTATTTTCCATCTCTTAAGGATCCGTTAAACTATCTATATATAGTATGATACGCTATTATATGTAATGTCTATCAGTAATATAAAATATTAAAAATAGCGTTAAGGCTTTACATTGATACCCCTTAACACGTTTTTAAACAGTGTGGTCTATGCAGGTCCTGTAACACAACCAGTAGAACGTCGGTAGCCAGTGAGTCCCCTATAGGCACATGTTAAATAGAAACTCGTAGTGGTCGCGCATAAGGATAAAACGTATGACAAGGCACGTGAGGCAATGCCCAAGGTAGGATACTACCAATTTGCCTGATCCGGACTGGTGGTAACCCCTAACGGCCCACCGCAACACAACACTCCCAAAATCAAGGGTGATCACCAAATAACAAAAAAATATAATACACAAAGAAGTGTGTCTGCTAGAGGTAGCTAGCCTCAATGGTCCGGCACGGCTCCTGTTTTAGTCATTTCAAATTTGACACAAGTGTCGGTCATCCATTATCGTTCACATTCTTCAATCCAGTGAACGTACACCAAAAACAACCACTTCATTCTGGATCATCACTTCACGAACATAGTTATCAAAGTGGTTCCAGTATCGACAGAGTATATGTCCATGACTGGCTCCGGTCTCTTTGACAACTAACGTCATTATATTTTTATTGATTAATTTCGAATAGATCAAACCATAGTTGTATTTTAACTTCCTTATTCAAACTTGAACTACCAAATATTCCACTTTGAAATATTAACAATATTTTGTCATTTACTTAACTTTGCGTCTAATTCCAAAGTTTCAAATCAATAAAATATTGTAATTTTCTTTTATAAAATTTACAATTTCCAAATATTTCACTTAAGTTAACTTTCAAATTTCATAATTTTACTTCATTTAACTAAAATGTTTTTGTCAACTAAATTTGTATCCAAAATTTACAATTTTGAAATTTTATTTCCTTAAATATTTTGGCTAACTTTTTTTTCAATAAAGGGTTCAACAATGGTTCTTTTAATAAGTTTAAATAAAATTTAAATCACTTAATATTTCATTTATCAATTTAAATCAATTTTTCATGTATATAGTTTAAACCAAAGTTTAACCTTCGAAATTTGAAACAATTCTATTTTCTTTTCAAAATGGGAATTTAAAATTTGAAATACGTATAGTGAAATGTAGCAGCTGTGAAAATTTCGTCGAAAAATTTGAATGTTTTCGGTCGCGCAATTTTCAGTGCAAGGCTGCGCATAACAGTTCAAATTTTAGCGATTTTAAAATATCTTCAAAACAAGTTCGGACAAACTTGAAAAACATTCTATTCGTTGACAGTAATCCAATGGTGAAATTCGTTTCGTGAAAATCGGACGTTTTGACCTCCGTTTCACATCCGCATTTTTACGTTAAAGGGGCTCGTAACGCGTTTTTGAACGGAGCATGCAGACACTGCAAATTATATACCGTTATGTCCGTCTCGTCGCGTTGATTTCCGAAATATATTTATTTGTTAGTTTTGGTGTTCGGTTTGAGCTGAAACTGTGAAAAAGCTTGTACAGTTCATTTTTGAAACAGAGCCATTTGAGTTCGATGTGTCCCTTTTACGATCTTACTTATCGTTCTAAATATTTTGGGCCTGCAAAAGATGTCTCTTTATTTTACTGAACTACCTAAATATTTTTTTTGTTTTTTTTTTCTTCAAATACGGTGAATGGAACGTATTTAAACCCATATATACACATTTAAACACACACGCACGCTATACACAACGCACGCATAGTACACATTCACCTTCATATATGCATGCAAAACAAGGGAAAGAAAGAAAAGAATGATGAAAGAGAAAAGAATGAAAATATGTTGCCAGGAAGAGAACGCCACATCCAGAACTCTTTGCCTGATAAGATTTTAATAGCAATAGTTATTCCCTCGTTAGTAACCCGCGTGCTAGGATAGGCTTGTTGTGTTTGTTATGTATGTTTGATTGATTGCAAATAATTGATAGGAATGCAGGAACCTTTTTATGTTTTGGTTAAGGAATTTCTGGGGCGAAATTTCTTAAAGGGGGGGGGGTGGGAGAATGTAACGACCCACATTCTACGCATCGAAGGATCGTAGAATATTTATTTCTTTCTCATGCAAAGTCGTATAGCCAGGTAACTTTGGGAGACGACTACTGGGGTCATTTCCCATGTTCATGATTTTTTTGTCGGTTTTTAAATCACCGTTTTGCCCCTAACTGATCTTGTTTTGGCCATAACTTTTGATTGGTAAGGAATTTTGACCTGAAACCACATCCGTTAGATCCGGATGATGGTTTACCTTTCCGTAGAGTGGTCACATTAGCCAAACACACTCACCGTTTGGGAGACATGGCTGAAACAAGGTTTAGAAGGTGAAAAATAGCTTAACCGGGCCTAATTTGGGTGATTAGCAAGAGGGCCCATAACCCATTTCGGGATTAGGGTTATGGGAGGGCTGAGATGAGTTAGTAAATCAGTTTTTATTTCATTTTTCAGCTGCCACTAACCTCCTTTCAACCCTAGCAATGGCTTCCACTTTTTAGAATCATTTCTAATCACCGTTTAATCAAGGATTAGCCTAATCTACACAACTTAAGGAGAAATAGCACCATAGCAAGGTTGGAGCTGCTGTTAGACATTGGTATTTGCCCAAATCAGAGGAGTTTCAGTTCTGAAAGTTTAAATTGTGGCAAAGGTGAGTGATTAGCCTTGTTTTTACACTAATTAAGATTAATTAAGGGTAACTAGTGATAATTAGTGAATTTATGCATGGTTAAATTATGGAAAAATATTTATAAATTTCGAAATATTGTTTTAGGCCTCTGTTAGAAATTTGGGTTAATTTGGTTAAGTTTTGCTAACCCTATCATTAGTTATACTTAAACAAGATTGAAGGGAAAACATGTGTTTTTGGGTATGTTTGATCTATATTATCATGATTGTTTGTTGTTTTGGTGTTTGTGGATGACTATACATGTTGCTATGACTATTTGGAATGATTTGTGATTGCATAGAAAAGTTAGATTGGTCGAAAACGCCGTTGTATGGCGTAAATAGCTTACTGGAAAAAGTTGTAGGAATTGGTCATGGACCCGTTCGTGAAACACCATAGCGACCCGACCCCGTTCGTGAAGCACCATAGCGACCCGACCCCGTTCGTGAAGCACTATGGCGACCCGACCCCGTTCGTGAACACATATGGCGAACCGATCTCCAATAGTGAAGGACCATCACGAGTCGTACCACCCCTTCACAAGCCAATGGCAACGAACGAAGACCACGATTCATGCTTAGAGGAGGACCATGATCCATGCTTGGAGAAGGACCACGATCCACGCTTGGAGAAGGACGACGATCCGTGCTTGGAGGAGGACCTCAATCCATGCTTGGAGGAGGACCCCGACCCAGATGCTCATCACAAGCCGCCCATGAGTCACGAACCGTAGCGCCATGAATGAAGGAGTCACGAAGCAAGCATATCTGAGTTGAAGTATGGACACGAATGGAAACTGAGGTGCGAAGGGGATAACGACCAAACCCGAGATGCATAGGTAGTTCAAATTAGAAGTCAGAACTCAGGATCCAGACGGGAACCAATGGGTTGACTTCATGATCGGACTTTGCTGCGGGACGTGTGCTAAGGGGTTATCGATACCTATAGCATTAACTCACCACTGAGATACGGGTTAGTGGCTATGGATCAGTGCAGTGGGGCCGTTGTGACTCCATGGGGCAGGGTGATCGTAGCAAAGAATTGGGTGATCAAAGTGGTAGAAATCGTATGCTTTACGCACTGAGTGAGAGATGTGAGGATTATTACTATGTTTGATGTTTGCTACCGCCATGACCCCACCCCCATTCACACTTTATGTTAGTGTTACCTTAGAGTACTGTACATCTTGTTGTGCTAACTCTTTGGTTGCGGGTCCAGGTTCAGGTATGATTATATTATACCTATTATTGTTCTGTTTTGTTGCTTATCGCTCATACCAGACTTTTGTGACCCTGAGTTTTATGTCTCTTCTTATTACTCTGGGTGCTCTTAAACGGGCAGACTGGAGACAGGTTAGCTAGTTGTGCACGAGTGGCTTTCCGTAGATGAGCAGGAGGCTTACACGTACTATTCTCTATGTATTCTTCCTGTGTCGTTGCTAGTCACTACTTTGAGAATTAGTAGTGTACCTTTCTTATTTTGCTTTAGAGACAGTTTTTAAAAGTTGTAATAATGATGATGTGGAACATAAGTTGTATTTTGGATTTTCCGCTGCTATGATGGTTTAGTTTTTCATCTTATGCACTGTCTCACCTTTTTTATGTCATAGTTATGTTGTTATTATATTTTATCCCATGCGCTGTGAGACATTCTACAGGTTCCTTATTAGTTCAAATTCCTTTCTTTTCCTTTCTTTGACGATTGTCCTGTGCTAGTTGGGCATTGGCACAACGCATTTCAGGGAAATTTCGGCTGGTGCATGGCGGGCCGTCACAACTCCCTCTTATCCTGAGAACTTTGGCTAGGCCCAGACTCATTTCTCCTTGGCCTCTTGGGAGCTCGGCATTCATAGTCGAAGTGCCCCATCTTCTGATAGTTGAAGCATTTCACCTTGGATTTATCCCTTTTCTTTTTCCTTTGGGGCTTTGTAGTAGAAGGATTTCCCGCCTCTGGCTTTCTGTCAGCTTGCTTTCTTTTGTTGTTGTTCTGATTCTTTTCACGCTCATGTTGTGCATCTCTATCATTATCCTCACAATAGGTAGGCATCTCGATCACTTCATCGAAGGGGAGCTTGATGTGAGCAGTGACCCAGTTCAAGTACTTATTGGGGAGGCCATTGATAAATCTCTTGTTCTTATGCACTGGTTACTGAACTAGCTCTGGAGCATAGCGGGAAAGTTCCTCGAACTTCCGCACATATTCTGAAATGGTCATCTCTCCCTGCTGCAGATTTGCGAATTGATCATGGAGCCTCTCAACTTCCTGCGGAGGGATATACTTCTCATTGAAAAGCTCTTTGAACCTGCACCAGGACATGTTGGCCATATCATTACCAATTTTTACTGTGTCCCACCAAATTTCAGCTTGATCTTTTAATAGCCATGTTGCCAAGAAGCGCTTGCGTTGATCTTCCAATTCCAAACCTTCAAATATTTTCTTACAGTTCTTCAGCCACTCCTGCGCCTCAATCACATTCTCCCGGCTGGTAAAGGATATGCCCCCTAAGTTTTTGTACTTCTTGCACATTTTGTCCAACTCAAATGGCTGCAGGGGAGGAGGTGGTGTCACAGCCTCTGGAGAGGACTGTCTCTGAGCAACAGAAATCTCATCTCTAGCTGCTCCTCTAGCCCCACCTCTGCCTCGTGCTCTGGTGCGTGCTCTGGTGCTCATTTCTTAGTTAGTTCTGTACCATCAAGGAAAGAATCAGACTAACAGAAATGATAAATTTTTAAAGGAAAGGTTAAAAGTAGGTACATTTGATAAGATGATAATGATGTAATAACGAATTAATATGTGCTATTCTACTATGCTCATTCTAGGACATTAGTAATCCTATCTCTAATGAGCTACTCGCCTTAGAATACTACTGATTCAATCTAGACAAATTATTCTAAAAATGTTATACTCCGAAGCTAAGGTTAACCTTTAGCTCTGATACCAAGTGTAACGACCCCAAACTACCGTAGTACGAAAGAAAGGATAATCATAGGAGTATAACATAATTACAACAACAACAGATCTCAGATAATAGCATAACACATAAATCATTGCAGCGGAAATAAGAATGTCATCACAACATAACATCACAGACATCAGAGTATGCAGTACATGATACACTTAGCAAAATAGAAGTCTCAATAAGGAAAGAAGTAAAGTCTCAATCTCCATCAAAATACATCAAAGGTCAATAATGTCTAAATGCCTCAAGATGCAAATAAAAAGATAAAAAGAAAAGGGTCTTCATCTTCTTCCTTAGCAAGCTCCAGTCCAGAAAGTATCCATACCTAAAACCTGTCATTTAGCTGTCCGGGTGGAAAGAAGGCACCCGAGTTTGCAAAGTGAAACAAACTACAAGTCAGTCATGGGACCGGTATTAGAAATCTTTCTAAACTAACAATATGGCTAATCACAGGGCCACGCCGCTAACGCGGAACGGGTTTACTCCATTAGATTGCCAGTGCATAAGTTTTATCAATTTTAATTCAAAAACAACGCAATGCTTTTTAGAAAATTAAATCATTATAAGACTTAACTCCCATCATACAATGCAATGCAAACCGGAGGATAAAGTTTTACCTTATAATGATAAAAAATGCTTGATATGTCGAAAATAATGTTTAATATTATTAGTAGTGTCTAATCAGTTTTAAAATTCTTCAAAACAAACGTATCAATCCTAGATGGCATAGCTACCATATACTATGTCGCCATATATAAGTTTACAATCAAAACCGTGTTGTCGTATTGGAGATTGGATTTCCATCATGAGTCAAGGCTGGGGACGATCTCCTAACCGATTTGAGACACTCTGGCAATGTCTTAGGGTCCCCCGCAGTGAACCCTTGGATACTGCAGGGCCGGTCCACAAATAACGTTAGTGGATTAGTTATGCTTGAACACACGCTTCCCGGTCCTATCGAACCTATAAAATGGTCATAATCGACCAATGAAACCGAGTCACCACATTCCATCAACCACATAAGTAAAAATGTCGGGCCTCGTAAAAACCCAAACACCAATTCTAGCTAGAAACAAACGTGCGCACTCCCTGCGTTCCCTTGTCCTGTTTTTGACTCTACCGGGGTGTTAGGCTCGCGAGGTAACATAATACACAAAGCTATGCTGAAATAGGCTATGCTTTGATCATCATCCACAGGGCTCTGCTTTTCAAGAAAAGCCTCAATCAACTGCATCTTGGCATGTCACATCGAGAATTCACGCCATGCGATCGACAACTACCAATATATAACCTTTGAGCTCATGCGCCTCAAAGAAACGTGTTAAGCAAGAGAATAAATCCTCCGCCACCATAGATATATATTAAATAGAAATCAATTTAATTACATGGAATGAAATTCAATGTCGGACACACATCCATTTACAAGTCCGTTCTGGGTCTGAATGAAACCGGAGTCACCTTATTCCTCGTCCTGTATGTCCAATATGGAAGAGAGGTGCTTGCATATCCGAACAATCAACAAGTACGTCTGTACAATTACCACATTAACCCTTTACTGGTAGCTAACCAATGTCGGGCTTCAGTAGTTATCCTTTCGATGTGAAGATCACCGGTCTTCAATCGCCGTCTTTAAGATCTTCAATTTAGATCGTCGTATAATCATTTGAAATGAGATTTAACTCGGCCTTTTCAAATGATCCTCGCATATATATAGTTTAAAATCATTTCATATCGTTAATAGTATTTAATAACAATTTATCGCTATTTTTATTCATATAAAAATAGTTAAATTTATTTAATGACGCTTCGGGTCAACGGGCGGCCCTAGCGCTGTTTTTATTGAAATTTGATTTACACTTATCTTGGAATCTAACCGTTGGATTTTAACAAAATTTATATCGTTGGAAGATATTACTAAAGCGGTCCTAATGGTTCCAGTTTTGGGAAAATCCGACGGTTGGATCTTTCGGTATAATCGTTTAAAGTTACGATTCCGAAACGCGAACTGCCACGCGCGATTCGTTTAATTTTAATTAATATATATATATATAAACCATTCGACAATTTCTCAAACGTTTTTAATATGCCAAATAAAATAATGTTTTTATTGACATATCATATCCATGTACAGTCAAATAGAATATATCATTTACATGAAAATTGATCCGATGTTGAGTCTACTTTGCATATAAATTCTGTAACAACCCGAATTTTAATAACATGTTGAAACAAGAAATCAAGGCAGAATTAAATTTTAAAGTAAGAACTAGGGAAAATTGGTTATGCCATTGCGTTCTTCTCGGAATTCTTCATGAAATCGAGTCTGAGTTTTCGAAAAACGGAGTCCGTATGAGGGAGTATGACCCTCCGAAGTTTCATGAATTTTCAAAATCGAAAACAGCTCGAAATTCGAATTCGAAATTCGAATTCAAACCCCAGCACAGACTGGGCGGGAATTTTCCCGCCCAGGACCAGGTCGACCTGGGGGTCGACACTATGGTCGACCTCCCAGGGACCAGGTCGACCCTATGGTCGACCTGGGGGTCGACCTGGTGCCAAAACCCAGTTTTGGGTCTGGGTTCATCCTGATGTTTCTGGTCTCGTTTACAGTCTAGGTTCGTTCGTCTAATCCTATATAAACAACCCCCTAGCCCCATTCTCTCCACACCAATTCTCTCCAGCATTATGCTGCTTAAATTCTAGTTATAATTAAAATAAAATGAGGGACTATTTCTTCTTCATCAAGACTACGCATAGAGATCTGCAAATCAGGGGTTTTCAATTAGAACACGATTAATCAAATAGAGATTCAACATCAACTTCTGCTTTCTAATTCTCGATCCACGCACTGTAAGTTCTAGTTACTTTTAGATTTAAATATTTAATTATGATATGGCCATAGAATAAAGTGGAATTGGATTTAAGTATGTTTATCGATTCTGATCTATTTCTGTTGCTCCTTGAATCTTGAGTTTCGAGACTTGTCTATCTTCATGATCATGTCAAGTTTATGACCTATTTAGCAGTTTTCTTGATTCGTAATGATGTTATCATCAAGTTGTAATCTTTATGCCAATCATGATGATTTATGTTGTTTTCTCTCCGATCTTGTTTTTATTGCAACTTCTACCTTCCCCTATTTATTTTCTTTTGATGAACCTAGGTCAGTTTCGGACCTAGGCCTAAACCGCGATTTACGTGAGAAAATATTGGGATATTGCCTAATTGAATATATGTGTTTGGTAGAATCGAAGGCATAACATAAAAACTGGATATTTGGGTATTACTACCATTAACCTGAAATTGGATATTTGGGTATAATCATTATAATGGTAATTGCAAGAATGGGGATTGGCATATGTAATTTGACATGGATCTCGATATATGTAATTTGGATAGAACTTGATATGCGTAAATTGGCATAAACTTGGCATACATGTAAAACGACATGAATTGAATATATGTAAATTTGGTATGAATTGGGCATATGTAAAACTGACGTGTAATCTAGAAATTGGGCATATGTTAATTATGTAAAATCTGGAGTTGAAACATATCTGATAATTTATGACTTGGTAGAGGTTTAATATGAACGCGCCTAAGTTGGGTTTTGGGTAGTTGGCATGTATTGTGAGTAAAAGGCTATAACTTGGCATAAACTTATAGTGAATTAAGGTAATAATTTGGAAATACGTTTTGAGGAAAAAACGTGAATTATGAACTTGATAATTGGCATATAACTGGAAATATGAACGTGGTTGAAACATTAACATGAATATGAATATGAACACGAACGTGAACATGGCAAACTCGAGATTGGGTTGAGTTTGTAGTGTAATTCTGCCCGGAACTGCCCGAAACTGCCCGGCATATCCAGTGACTGCAAATAATAAGATCCAATGTGAGAAGTTAGTCATATCGTGCTTAAACCCGAGGTTAGACTGAGTTTGGTGTAATTCTGCCCGGAACCGCCCAGCATATCCAGTGACCGCAACAACAGGTCTAATGCGAGTGGTTGATGCATTAATAATTAATTAATGCCAATAAACAGACATGCTTAGAATGGAAAGTTTAAGTAATATGACTAGACTAACGACACTTAACCAATGTGACATGAATGGGT
This sequence comes from Allium sativum, assembly GCA_030737875.1. Classification (NCBI taxonomy): domain Eukaryota; kingdom Viridiplantae; phylum Streptophyta; class Magnoliopsida; order Asparagales; family Amaryllidaceae; genus Allium; species Allium sativum. Next base: position 968,433,412 of record CM060915.1, on the reverse strand, counting down.
GGGTTAAGCAAACCTGAACTTGAACCGCTTGAATATACTTAACCAATTTGACACGATGATTTGGTAGGGTTAAGTCATGAATCCGCTTGAATATACTTATCCAACTTGACACATGATTCGTAGGGCTAAGTCATGAACTTGAATGACAACACTTAGCCAATTTTACATGACACGTAGGCGGGTTAAGTCACGAACATAAATGACAACACTTAACCAACTTGACATGCTAGACTGATAAGGGTTAAGTAACGAATTTAAATGACAACACTTAACCTATTGGACGGAAACCCTAGTTACACAGTCCATTTCAACAGTAACCCACTAGATGTATCATGGTACCCTGGAACTAGGCAGGGTGGGGCACGATTACTGGGCTGATTGTAAGCGACCAGAACGACGGCTGAGTTGGTGCGCCAGTGTAGGTTCAGACGGGCTATGTTCATGCACGTAGTCCGGAGTTGAAAAAGCAGGCATTGGGCATCAGTAGGTTTACCTGTGCATGCTTGATTCGTGTCGGTGGTTGGCACCCTAGGGCTTGATACACCTTATGGTGGACCTAGCACAGGTGACTACATTCGTGATAGGGCCGTATGACACAGACACATGAACGAGCTAGGACTTGTAGGGAGCCGATCGAGTAATAGATCGTTTCGTGGGACCAAGTAATGGGTCATTTCATGACATTGGGCAAGGGATCATTTTATAGTCAACACATGACATGGGTTTGGATACTAGTACGGGTGGTGCAAAGGAAATAGATATCATAGAAATATTTTGGTGAAGCATAGAAATCTTGCGATGCTTGATAGAAATCTTGCGAAATTATACTTAGTTTATCTTGAACGGGAACCTTGTGATGTTATACTTAACAAAAATCATATGATGTTATTCTTAGTTATCGTGCCTGTTGCTTATCTTGTCATCATGCTTATGTTTACTTTCAGTTTATTCATGCCATGTTATCTTTACCTGTTTTTATTCTGAAAGTCACTAGGACTTACTCAGTCTTTATGACTGACTCGTTTTGTTTCGCCTCTTTTTCTTCCGTTCCCCTCCCCCCCCCCCCCCCCCAAGTTCGTAGGGTTGGAATATAACTTAGTTCGGATGTTACCAAGCTCCTAAGGCTCTTTCCTGTACGGCTTGGATCTCTCTTGGCTATGGCTTGCTTTGCTTTATTGGGGGAATACTACAATTTATTTTCATGCTTCTTTGTTTTCGAACAAGACAGATATTTTAGCTATGTAATTGGGTATTGGTAGTTGATGGGCTTTTATTGTAAGCAATTATATTAAATAAATGATTTGAAGTACTTCTACTTAACCTTCCGTTGTTTTATATATGTCGGTCTTGTAATATTTCTGTTCCAGTACCCATAATGCTCCATTGAAGTTAAGGCATTCCCTTTGTGAGTGACCTTAACGGATGTGGGGTGTTACAAATTCTAACATATGCAAATGTAATTATAAATGTAATTTTGACAGTGCATATAAATTCTAATATATGCAATGTAATATAAATACAATATTAACAACGCATATAAATTCTAATATATGCAATGTAATATAAATATGCCTTTAACAACGCATATAGATTCTAATATATGCGATGTAATTATAAATGTAATTTTAACAACGCATATAAATTCTAATATATGCAATGTAATATAAATATGCCTTTAACAATGCATATAGATTCTAATATATGCGATGTAATTATAAATGTAATTTTAACAACGCATATAAATTTTAATATATGCGATGTAATATAAATATGCCTTTAAAAACACATATAAATTCTAATATATGCGATGTAATTATAAATGTAAATTTAACAATGCATATAAATTCTAATATATGCGATGTAATATAAATATGGCTTTAACAACGCATATAGATTCTAATATATGCGATGTAATCATAAATGAAATTTTATCCATTTCATTAAAAAATAAGTTTTTAATGTAAACATGTTTTATTTGAAAACATGCATGCTTGTCCAACTTTTATTACTATATTAAAAAGTGAATTTTTAATGTAGAACATGTTTTCTTTTTAAAACATGTTTCTTTTTATACATTTCTATTTTTACATTAAAAAGTGATATTTTAATGTATAACATGTTTTGCAATTTAAAACATGAATCTTGTCTAGTTTTCTAATATCACATTTAAAAGTGAAATTTTAATGTATAGCATGTTTTGCATTTTAAAATATGGATCTTTTCTCTTATTTTTTAACATTACATAAAAAATTTATGTTTTTAATGAAATCATGTTTTGATTAAAAACATATATATTTTTCCGATTTTCAACATTACATTAAAAATTTATATTTTTAATAAAAATCGTGTTTTTGTTCAACCCCTGAACATTTTGCTAATTTCCTTAATGACATTAAAATACGGTTTTTAATGAGTACATGTTTTAATTCCTAAAACATGTACATTTTTCTAATTCATAAATGACATTAAAATATGGTTTTTAATGACTACATGTTTTTATTCCTAAAACGTGTACATTTTCCCTAATTTCATAAATGACATTAAAATATGGTTTTTAATGACTACATGTTTTATTCCTAAAACATGTATATTTTTCTCTATTTTTAACATTTCATTAAAAATGTATATTTTAATGAAATCATGTTTTGATTAAAACATGAACATTTTCTTATTCTTAACATTACATTAAAAATGTTTATTTTTAATGAAGTCATGTTTTGATTATAAAAATATGTACATTTTCTTTATTTTCAACATTCCATTAAAAATGTATATTTTCATTGAAATCATGTTTTAATTTAAAACATGTGCATTTTCCACTTTTCTATTCTTGTCATTAAAAATGTAGATTTTTAATGAAATCATGTTTTTATTCCAAACATGTGCATTTTCTATTTTTATATTCTTGTCATTAAAAAATGTAGATTTTTAATGAAATCATGTCTTGATTAAAATCATCTACATTTTTCACTACTTTCAACATTACATTAAAAATGTAAACTTTTGAATGTAATGTTCTTATTATTTTTCTAAAACATGAACATTCCTATTTTATAGTGATTCCATAAAATGATAGAAATTTACATTTTCACTTTTGTTGAATATTCTAATTCAACAAAATGACAAAATTTGATATTTCTTTTTTGATTGGAAATTCTAACTCAATCAAATAACAAAAGTGTATGTTTCATTTTGGTTGGAAATTCTATTTCAATCAAATAACAAAGGGGATGTTTATTTGATTGAAAATTCTAGTTCAATCAATGACAACAAAATTGATATTTTAATTTGATTGAAAATTCTAATTCAGTTAATAACAACAAAAGTGATAATTTAATTTGATTGAAAATTCTAATTCAATCCAAACAAATAAACAAAGGTGATATTTTTTATTGGATTGAAAATTCTAATCAAACAAATAAATAGAGGTGATATTTTTAATTGATTGAAAATTCTAATTCAATCTAACAAATAAACAAAGTTGATATTTTTATTTGATTGAAAATTCTAATTCAACCAAACAAATAAACAATGGTGATATTTTTATTTGATGGCAAATTTGATTCTAACCAAATAAAATAAAGATGATGCTCCATTTTTGTTGAATATATTGGATTCAACAAAATATCAAAAAAAATGTTTGATTTATTTTTAAGGCAAATTTAATAATAACACAATATTATCCAAATTACAGATCTACATTAACACATCACATACAGATCAAATATACATCGAATCAATGCGAATACAATTATGATTTATTCTAATTATTTTAAAATAAATAAAACTAAAAATAAAATAGAATTTCTCACTGTCATTTGAATCTGAATGGTTCTGATCTGTAATTTTTGGCTAAAATTCAATCAGCTCAGAATGGGATCCAGTCAGTCTAGAAACGTAGATCTCGAGTCTACGATCGCAACGCTTCGAAAAATCGTGCAGTTATGAGTCAGTATGAATGAGTTATGATTTGTTTTATATTAATAACATTTAAAATAAATTAATTAAATAATATACTTTAAATTTAACCTTATTCCTCCTTGTACAAACAAAGGCTGACAGTATCTCAACTATGTTCGAATCTAGGGTTCGGAATTGCCACAAATCAAGAGCGTCGGACGCCGATCGAACAACACCGCGTCGAAGTGCTTGGAATGGCGCACCCGTGGACCCCACCCACGTCGAGTTCGAAGTAGCGGAGGAGGAGCTGATTGGTCACGAGCGGCGACGGTTTACAGGCCCGGTTCTCGAAAATTGTGCCACTATGGAGGATCCAACCGTACGGATCTGAAGGGGGCTCGATCCTCTTCTTAATTGCCTTAAGAAGTCGGGCATTCATTGTATAGGTCGATCGATTTTAATGGGGAAAGTTTGAAGCAATATCGGCCGTGGAGAAGGTGGCAGTGGCGGCCGTATTTTCTGTATTAGGGTTAGGCGTATACAACGGTATTTATACCGTATAATTTGTATTAATTAACTCTTTAATTAAGAAAATAACCCGTTAATCCATTCCAGCTCCAATTCCAAACCAACAAGTTCCTACCCAATTGCCCCCGTTCCAAACGCAATGGGCTAGGTCCCATCAGCCTAAAAATTCGTCTTTAGCCTGTTTTCTTTAATTTAAAATTTAAATCATTTATTTTATTAATTCGATCGTATATTTGAATTCATCGGGGCTACATACGGACTCTAAAAATTCCAGAAAAATTATTTCTAGCTTTGTTTTGACGATACGGTCCTAATAAAATTAATTTCGTCGAATTGGAAGACCGTTTGAAAAATGGCCATTTTCAAGTCGATTAAATTTGACTGAAATTGACAAAACACATTTTCTTTTGCCACGCTCACAAATTAATTTGAAAAATTATGAAAATTGAAACCTAGTAATAATTTGACATTCCAGATCCAATAAAAGTTGTTTCGTCGAAAACGGAGGTCGTTTGTAAAATGGCCTTTTATACGGCCAATAAATTATACTATAGCGACTATTCTGAATATTCAACTGGCCATAACTTTTGATTCCCGCTATGAAATTTTGATTTTTCGGATTCGTTGGAAAGATATTTTTAAACAGACTTAGATATTTTTGGTTTCACTAAAATCTGTTAAATTTTTAATCTTGTACATTTAGTCAAAGTTTAGGTTTGACTTTTCAAACTACCGTGCAATTTCTAATTTCTTTTGAAATTAAAATAAATTTTTAATCGTTATTATTCAAAATAAATTATTTTAACTATTCAAAATTCACTGAAATAGTCAAAATAAATTTTTTAAATTGGTTCTGATTTTCCGGGTTGTTACATTGCTCCTCTTAGCCGACATGCTTCTTTGATACTATATCTCTTACTTTGTGATTAATTGAGTGCACATTTGATTTTAGGAGTATTTCTTGGGTTATGTAGTGGTTGTCTCTTTACATTACAACTAGCCTGGGTCTGCAATCCGGTAGAATCATAATATTGGGTATAACTTTGGTGTCTTGTCAAATTATCGTGATTGAGATCCAAATTATTTTGATTTAACATTATCGTATACCTGTGCATCCCTATCCACCGACTGTTTAACAGGTATTTTATATGCAATGTTTACAACAACGTTATAAACAGTATAAGGGTAATAATGGTAATCCCGCTTACACTATTTTCAATAGTATATTTGTAACAATCCAGATATTCAAAACCAAATTAAAATTTTATTTTAACAATTTTTAAGGATTTTAATATTTAAAATAATTTATTTTAAATAATATCAAAGATAATTTTTATTTAAATAGAAGTTAGAATGAATAAATTTATTTTAATTATATAACGAGCCTGAAATGGCGCGATAGTTTCAAATTCGATTTCAAACTTCAAATGGATCAACAGGATTCAAAATAAGTCAGATTTCAGTGAAACAAGAAATATTTGAATCTGTTTAAAGTTATCTTTCTAACGGATCTGAAAAATTGAAATTTCATAGCGGAAATAAAAAGTTATCCCCAGTTTAAAATTCAGAATAGTCGCTATGGAATTTATATATATATATATTTTAATACTAAAAATAGCCATTTTACCAATGACTTCTGTTTTCGATGAGACCACTTTTGTTAGATCCGGAATGTCTAATTATTGCTAGATTCCAATTTTCATAAATTTTGGAATTAATTTGTGAGCGCAGTAAATTTAAATGTGTTTGGTAATTTAAATTTAAATTGGGTCGACCAGAAAATGACCATTTTTCAAACATTCTCCAAATTCGACGAAATTGATTTTTTTAAGATCGCATCATCATAACAAAGCTAGAGATAAAATTTCTATAATTTTTGGAGCTAGTATGTGGCCGTGAGAAATTAACTGCGAATTGATCGGCCTAATAAGGCCAAAACAAGGTTTTTTGAGCAAACGCACTCGGAATTCGACGAAACTAGTTTTTTTGGAACCGTATCATCAAGACATAGCAACATGTCAGTTTTCATCGCCAACAGATTTAATATGTGAACGTTGCATCAATAACTGTTGAACGAAGAGAGCGTGAACTAACGAATTAATAATTAAACTAAAGAATTAATAATTAAATAATAAATCCTAACCCACTGCAATATAATATCTTTTTCCCCTTCCCAAACCCTCATTATTTTTCTTCCTCAAAAATTGAAAGCAGCCATCTCTCTCTTTTTCTCCCAAAAGTTTGCAAATAAACCCCTGAATCAAAACAATATATATCTTTCAATCCGCACACAATCAACCCAAACCGCTTCTGGGTATTGTAGATCATGATGATCTCTACCTACCACAAAAATTTCCGAACCTATCGTTGCATGAATTCACCGGAACCTCAATCCAAAGGCAGAAAATTAGTTTCGGTTTTGGCCAATTTCTGGCAAATCCATGAAGAATTAGATGATGGCCCAGTTGGAGAAATTATAGAGGAGAGATAGATGAACAACTTTGTCTTTGGTTGTTCGATCTGAAAGTGGTTGGGGTGGCACTAATATCGAGATGAGCGGGAAGAATTTTTTTCCGGTAAGGTCACGAACGGAAATGGATGGATTGTCGGAGCTAGAGGCGTTTTCAGGTGGAGGTGGCTGAAGGGAATCAGTTTAGGGTGGTGAGGCGCGCGTATCCCTGGTGATGCGTGATCGGATGGCGGTCGTTGGTGGCGCAAATCGGTGGAGAATGAGATTTGGGGGTTTCTCCCATTCTGGCGAGCGGGTGGCGATTGGATGGGGCGCTTTAGGCACAGCAGCGCCATGGACCAGCGAAGCATCGACAATGGTCAGGCGGCATCCACGTGGGCCCAGGTGGCGGCGGCAGATGATGGTAGAGGGTGAACGATTTCAGATCCATTGCGATTGTGGAGTCGAGAGCAACGCAAAGACACTAACTAGGTCCAATTTGGAGCAAGTTGGATTTTGGGGCAATTTCAAATCCAATTGGTACCAAAATCATTAGTTAGAGACTGACGGAGTGGAAACGAATGTGAGAACTCCTCATTAAATTTTTTGCATGATTATTTTTTATTTTCATAAATGAAAAATATATAGAATTGCCAGTGTAGATTTTTATCAGTTAATCATTACAAATTGTATTGTTAGATCACTTCCCTCATTCACAGACCATGGACGATTTAAATAGACTATATTGCATGTTGTTTGTGATGTGAAATGCTTATCATATTAAAAATAATGTTAATATTAAAATGATAGTGAAACTTAAATTATAAATATTCATTTATAATTTGGACAGTGAAAATTGGTTAAATATATTCACCAATAATTTGTTTAAATAAACTGTTGTTGTTTGAAAACCCCACACGGGTATTGGGATGATATTTGACATACAATAAGCCCAATATTTATTTGTATGTCAATCGATGGATGGATAGTCTGTGATGAGTGTTATTTATTTATTTTAACACTCACACAGATGCAAATTTCACTTTGGATGTGAGTGGATTGTTTGATGATTATTTATCATTATTGTTACATACATGCGATGTATGAAACCATATAATTTGAAATCATACGATAATTGATTGAGTCGCATTTCAATTCAGAATATAAAGAATATTTTAAAATAAAATGTTGAAAACAATAAAAAAATTACATTTTTATTGAAAGTACGAAATATGAAAAATATTCATATAAGAAATGAAAATTGAATAAAACAATATTTTAGAATAAAATAACATTATAATGTAAAAAGACATTTTAGAATAAATATCATTTTAGAATAAAAAGATTATATTTTTATTGTCATTTTGTTAAAATAAAAAGATTAGAATAAAAAGATTATATTTTTATTATCATTTTGTTACAATAAAAAGATTAAAATAAAAAGATTATATTTTATTGTCAATTTGTTACAATAAAAAGATTAGAATAAAAAGATTATATTTTTATTTTCATTTTGTTACAATAAAAAGATTAGAACAAAAATATTATATTGTCATTTTGTTACAATACAAAGATTAGAATAAAAAGAACATATTTTTATTGTCATTTTGTTACAATAAAAGGATTAGATTAGAATGAACATATTTGTAATTGTCATTTTGCTTCAATAAAAAGATTAGATAAGAAAAATAATTTTTTTATTGTTTTGTTTAATTAGTAACATTAGAAAATAAAGATTACATTTTTAATGTAGTTTTGTTTCGTTCGAAAGATTGGAAAATAAAGATATAGAATATTAAATTTTGATTTAAAATTGAAAATAAAGTTGGAATCGTTTTAAAACGAATTATAAAATAGTATTAATTGGAAATCAATTGAATATATATATATAATGGCCTGAATAGAACATGCCGCGCAAAAACCGTTTGCGAATTTCGACCATTCACTTCAAATGGAAGTAACGGGACATTCGACCATCGGATTCTCCTAAAACCAGAACCATTGGGTTCATATCGAAAAGAGCTTTCCAATGAATATAATAGATTTGAAATCTAATGGTTAGATTTGGAAATATGTCTAAATCAATTTCAGAAAAGGTCGCCATGGATGTAGTTCGGTGGCCGTTATTGGAAACCGACTGTACGGGCGATACTAAATTTATTAAAAAATATGGAAAAATTGTGTAAAATCATAATAAATGATATGAAAAGAATTTGGATGAAAATTCCAATTTTATAAAGATAAAAATATATTTTTATCAAAAATGAACTAGTTATTAACTAGAATAAAAATCCAATTAATTAATATTTAATTGGAATTAAAAAGAATAAATTGGATTTTTGGTTGTTGTGAACGGTGTCTTTAATAACATTGTTCTTAAACCCTGATTAGAAAAGAATAAATCTTTTAAATAAGATTTAATGAAGTTTTCCAATTAAGGTTATCAGAGTTTCCAATTATATTTAGTAATTGGAATAAAATGAAATGTGAATTGGGTTTATTGTGAACGGTGTTTTTTAACAACATTTGTTCTTTAACCCAATTAACAATGAAAATATAATTTGGAATTTATAAATCTTTTATTAAGATTTAAATGGAAATTTTCTTGTAACAAACCGGAAAATCAGAACCAGTTTGAAAATTTTAAATTGGCTATTTTAGTGAATTTTAAATATTTAAAATAAATATTTTAAATAATAACAACGAAAAGTGAGTTTGAATCGACGTTTGAAAATAAATATAATTAATTTTAATTATAAACAAGGCATGAAATTGCGCGGTAGTTTCAAAATTTGAATTCAAACTTTAACTGATTGTACCAGGTGCAAAATAAAACGGATTTTAGTGCAACTAAAAATATTTAAATCTGTTAGTGAATATCTTTCTAACGAATCTGAAAAATCCAAGTTTCATAGCGGGAAGCAAAAGTTATGGCTAAATGAATTTTCAGAAAGGTCGCTATAGAGTTTATATAGCCCGGGAAAATGGCCATTTTGCAAACGACCTCAGAATTCGACGAAACCCACTTTTGTTGGATCCGGAATGTCAAATTATTGCTAGGTTTCAAATTTCATAATTTTTGAAGCTAGTATGTGAGCGTGGCAAAGGAAAATGTGTTTGGTCGATTTCTATTAAATTGGATCGACCAGAAAGGGGCCATTTTTCAAACGGTCTCAGAATTCGACGAAACTAGTTTTGTTGGGACCGCATCGCCAAAACATAGCTAGATTTATTTTTCGGGAATTTTTAGAATTAGTATGTGGCCCCGGCAAATTGGAATGTACGTTCAAATTAAATATTGAATGTTTTATATTTTAATTTGAAGGAAACTGACTGAAACAGTCGAATAGGCCTACGAAATATATCCCATTGTGTTCGGAATGGGGGTATTTGGCTAGGGATGACAGTCATTGGGTTTGGATTGGGGTTCGTGTGTGAAAGAGGGTATTTTCGGATTTTAAAAATTTATAAATAATAAAAAAATTCCTATTAGCCACATCAAAATTCTCTTCCGCCGATTATCATCAGAACGACGGCGGAAACACCCTCTTTCCTTCATCCCTCGATTGTGCCTCCTACAAGCAAAATCAGCCCCTCCTCCCGTTGAAGATTTTGAAGAGCTCGAGACGAGCTTCAAATCCATATATAGTTTGTATTATTTCATTCAGCATTCAAGGAGAATCGAGCTCGGGAAGTTCGGACGTTCAACCCGCCGCCGCACCCTCCTCCGACCGTCGAACTGACCAACTCCCCCAGGCGCAGGTGCGCCGCTCCTCCCCCTCCAACACTGCAAAGTCCGATCGACGAATAGCTACACGGATTCGAAGAAAAATCGAAACCTAGTTTCGAACCTTTCAGCTGAGGTACGGCTGATTTTAAAATAAACTATATTATAGCACATTAAAGCGCTACGGTTTTTGATTTCACTGTAAAAATCATATCTTTTTCGTTTGTTGACGAAATTCAGTGAAACAAGAGACAATGGACTCGTGTGGACGTCTTCTACATTCTAGAAGAGACCGCATATTTTTCTGAGCCTCCTGCTATTTTTGGTGGAGTGGAACCCAATGTGAGATTTCTAAATTATAAAAGATATGGAAAACGACGATGTATAAATTATGTAGTCGATGTATGAGTTATATAAGCGTTGTACACCTCATGTATAAGTGTTGTATAAGTTGTACGTACGATGTATAAGTTATATATGCATTGTAAAAATTATATATGTGTTGAATAGAAGTGAAATATACTAATATATATATATATATACATGCCCCTCGTCCACAAACCAAGGACGATATTTATTGGTTGTGATTGGTGTGAAAATTGGTTGATAGCGAATGGTTGATTAGAATTGTTTGTGGTTGGAGCTGATTGATTGTGGTTGAAAAATACCTTTTTGTGGTTGAGAATTATTTGGTTGAAACCACATAGGATTAGTTTGTGGAAAAGAAAGGAAAAAATATACATGCCGTCTGCGTGCGAACTAGATGCATGAATCCCCATTGTCAAAAGCTGCGAGGCTTTAAGGTAGAGCGAGGAGCCGTACTAGGGACGGCCCCGGTTTTAACTACCCTGTCGTTATGCTGCCGAAATTTTGAATAATATTCATGTGTTAGAATTATTTTCATGTGTTGAAACTATATTCGTGTGTTGAATAGAAAACATTCATGTGTTGAATAGAAATTCATTCGTTGAATAGAAATTCATGTGTTGAATGGTATTCGTGTTTTAAATAAATTGTTTTAACAATAAAAATCACATTTTTAATTTATATATACGAACTATAGAAAACATTCATGTGTTGAATAGAAATTCATTCGTTGAATAGAAATTCATTCGTTGAATAGAAATTCATGTGTTGGATGGTATTCGTGTTTGAAATAAATTGTTTTATTATAAAAATAATATTTTTATCATCTATATGAACTATATAAATTAGTCGTGTTTTGAAAAAAATTGTTTTATAATAAAAATCATATTTTTATCATCTATATGAACTATATAAAATAGTCATGTTTTGAAATAAATTGTTTTAGAATAAAAATCACATTTTTATTACATACACGAATTGTTAAAAATAGTGAAGCGTCGAAATAAATGTCGGTTAGATAAAAATATCATTTTTATCAAATGTATGAAAAGAATATCGTTTTGAAATCAAAGAATCGATTATATTTATATATATACATATATAAATATAATTAAAATATATCGAATAACGAAGCTGCAGTTCGTGTTTTGAAACCGTGATTTCAAACGACTAGTGCGGGAGATCTGACCATCGGATTTTCCCGAAACTGAAACCGTTGGGTTCGCTTTGGTAATATCTTTCCAACGACACCAACTTTGTAAAGATCCAACGGTTAGATTGTCTGGAATGTTTAATTCAAATATGAAGAAAAACAGCACCAGAATCGATTATATATATATATATATAATTAAATTAAATCAAATAACGAAGCTGTAGTTCGTATTTTGAAATCGAAACTTCAAACGATTGTACCGGGAGATCCGACCGTCAGATTTTCCCAAAACTGAAACCGTTGGATTCGTTTTGAAAAGATCTTTCTAATAATATAAAATTTGTGAAGATCCAACGGTTAGATTTTCAGATATGTGTAAATCAAATCTGAAGAAAAACAGCGCCACGGCCGCGTTATGGCCTGAAGCGTCGTTTGAATGAATTGGCTATTTTTAAATAAATAAAAATAGCGATAAATCATTATAAAATATTATAAGCGATATGGAATGTGAAATTTAGAAACTAACTGAAGGTTAGCTAACTCGAATGGTTTCCTCGGTTTTGATCTGATGTTGGTTTCGGCCTTCGGGGTTAATATTTGGGAAATCGTTCTCTTGCTAATTTACGGTTAGTGACTAATGAATTGAAATAAGGAGTATGTTGTGCTTGTGTAGCACTTGTTTATTATATACGCGAGTTGCTCAGAAAGACCGGGTTTAACCCATTCTGAATAATTGAATCGACGATAAGTAATCGATGATGAACACGGTGGTTGAAGACCGGAGATCTTCACCTCGGTTGGATGATAACTGATGTCCTGATTGGGAGCTATCCCGAAATATGGATAATGAGTGGTGATCGTCCAGACGTACGTGGAGATCGATGGGTATGTGAAGTGCCTCTGGTTTCGTTCAGGCCCAGAACGGACTTGTAAATGGACTGTGTGTCTGACACTGGAATTCATTCTGTGTGATTGATAGCTATCAATTGCAGGGTGTGAATTTCCTGTGTGGCATGCTAAGATGCAGTGATCAAGGCTTCTGTTGAATAGCAAAGTCTTATCGTTGATGATCAAAGCACCGCCTGTGTGGCATAGCTTTGTGTATAACGTGAATTCGCGAGCCTCACACCCCAGTATGAACCAGAAACGGGAGAGGACCTCAGGGAGGACATGCGTTTCTTTCTAGCTAGAGGTGGTGTCAGTGCTTAAACTGGCTGACATTTATACTATTTTTCACCTATGTGGCTATTGCTGTTGCGAGGCGCCTCAGATTTATCGGTGACTATGTGAAGCCGATGGAGTCATTCGTTGGCTCATTTACGCCCCAAAGGGCGGGGAAATGTAATGTTCAGGAATTTTAATCCACATCGGTGGACTGACCCTGTCGCTCCAAGGGCCCACTTGAGTCTGGGTCCTTAGGGGCGGGCTAGAGCGTCTCGAATTCGGTAAGGACTATCTTTTGCCTTGGTTCTTGACGGAAATCCAATTTCCAAATACGACACCGTGTGGTTTTGATTGTATATATATATATATATATATATATATATGGCGACATGATATACGGTACCCATGCCGTCTATGATTGATAGTTATGATTGAAATTGTATTTGAAACCTATAAACACTAGTAATAATAACAAATTCTTTTGTTTTATTCGTATCAAGCATATTTTGGCCATTATAAGGTAAAACTCTATCCTCGGTTTGCGTTGCATTGTGTGATGGGAACTGAGTCTTATAATAGCTTCATTTTTATAAAAAAGCATTGCGATGTTTAAAAGATTTAATCGTTTTAAAGCACTGACAATCCAATGGAGTAAACCCGTTCCGCGAAAGTGGCGTGGTCCTGTGATCAGTCATATTATAAATGTGTTAAGTAGATTTCTCATACCAGTCCCATGACTGACTCGAAGTTTGTTTCACTTGCAAACTCGGGTGCCCCTCTTTCTACACGGGCAGCCTTGTATTCAGGTTTTAGCAGGCTCTTTCTGGATAGCTGGAGCTGAAGACGGATTCTATAATTTATCTCTTTTTATGTTGTTCAGCTCCTATTGTACATATTATGTTCGTTTTCCGCTGTAGACATTTATGTATAGCTGAACTGTATTTGTACTAAGTATGATCCTGTATACTGTGTAACTCTGATGTTTATTATGTCCAGTGTATTATTTTTTCATTATCTGGTGTGTTTATTTATTTCTGTTCTGCTATTATCTGTTTATGTGTTATATTCCAAAGATTACCCTTGACACCGTAGTACGGGGTTTTGGGGTCGTCACAACGTGGTATTAGAGCATTGGTTAAGCTTAGTGCTGGAATATAACATATTAACGAACTCGTCAGAAATAGAACCAGTAGTGTTCTAGGACGAGTAACTCATTACAGATAGGATCAGTAAGGTCCTGGTATGGGTAAATCAGAATGATATATGCCCGATAGACACATTTACATTCAAGTATATATTTCTATGTTTTAAAATACCTTTTTTGTGACCTGACACTTGATCTGCTATTTGTAGAAGTACTAGAAAATGAGTGCTAGTAACAGAAGAAATGTAGAACCAGATCTAGAGGCTCTATTAAAGAGATATCGCAATCTGGCCGGAGCACAATTCTCGGGCAATGAATCTATAATTCAAACTCAAGCTTGGATGTGTTCTATTGAAAGAATTTTTGAACGTGTCCAGTTGAGAGATGATCAGAAAAGATTAGTGGCATCTTGGGCACTCAAAGAAGAAGCTTTAATCTGGTGGGAAACGATCATCAAAGATAATCCAGAAGGTGATATCACCTGGGATAGGTTCAAAGAGATTTTCCTAGAAAGATTTACTCCTCCTGAGGTAACTGAGTGGTTATGTGATGAATTCTCTTATATGATAAAAGGAGATATGACCATTCCAAAATATCATAAGAAATTCAATGAACTTTCTCATTTTGCCCCTCATCTGATTCAAGATCCGAAGAGGAGGAATCTGAGGTTTATTCATGGCCTGCAAAGAAAATACCAGAATAAAGTAATGGGGCATGTGAAGCTTCCTTTTTCAGAAATGATATACATGGCTTATCAGTATGAGGATCTCGACAAGAAAGGTATGTTGCGCTTCGAAAAGGAAGTTAGTTCTAGTAATAAGAAGGAGTCTGAAACTGATAGTCCCGAGGCCAGTACGATGTCTGAGGTCAGTAAGAAGCCCAAAGTCAATCGAAAAAGGGCCAGACCTGGGAAAGAACCGGTAATGACTGCCACATGCTCAAGCTGCAATAGGCAAGGACATTTGGCGACAAGTTGTAAATCTTGGAACCAACGAAGAAAGAATAAGTTCAAATCCAAGAAGGAGCTTCAAGAGAATAGAGGATGCCATAAGTGCCACCAGGCTAGTCACATTTCAAAAAATTGCCCGCTATTCAGAAAACCTGAAACAGTACAAGTGAATGAAGTGGCAGAAACTTCAGCACCCTCGGCTAGTCAGGAAAGGTCTGATGTTTTGGAAGGCACGCTTAACGTAAAAAATATTCCAGTTAAAGTACTGTTTGATACAGGCGCGTCGCGAAGCTTTATTGCAAAGAATGCAGTAAAGAAGTTGGATTTGAAATTGAAAAAGCTCAAGGAACCCATCACTGTACATAATCCGGTTGGGAGTTCCCTTGATCTTAGTTGGATTTGTGCAGTGCCTGTCTCTTTTTCCTGTTATAAGTTCCCTACCATCTCTATCGTCATGAATTTTACCTAATTTGATCTTATTTTGGGATTAGATTGGTTAACCAAATACGAGGCTGAGGTTAAATGCACCGAGGGAGTTGTTAAGGCAAAGGCCCAATCAGGGAATTATATAACCATACCATGTGAAGGTCCGAATTCAAATAAAAAAGACTTTTGGTCGGCTCTTGATGTTTCTCCTGCTGAAATAGAAAATATCCCTGTAGTCGTAGAGAATATTCCGGACCTCATCAAAGATATTCCTGTCGTCGAGAATTATGCGGGTGTGTTCGAAGAAGTTGTTAGCTTGTCTCCGCAAAGAGAAATTGATTTCAAGATCGCTTTAATTCCGAACGCAAGGCCAGTAGTGCACGCTATTCGGAGAATGACTCTAAAGGAGAAAGAAGAACTAGACAATCAAACTCGACAGCTTGTATGGAAGGGTCTCATCAGGCATAGTTTCTCTGATTGGGGAGCAGCAGTGGTGTTTGCCCCAAAGTCTGACGGTACTCTGCGACTATGTGTGGATTATCGCGACTTGAATAAGCAGACAATAAAGAACAAATATCCATTGCCGCGAATCAATGATTTATTGGATCGTCTGAATGGGGCACAAGTATTTTCAAGGATGGACCAAGCTACAGGTTTCCATCAGCTTCGTATTGCCGAAGAGTGTGTTCCTATGACAACATTCAGAGGTCCAGACTTATTTTATGAGTGGTTAGTAATGTCGTTCGGCTTATGTAACGCTCCAGCGTATTTTTTCGATCTGATGAATAGAGTGTTCAGAGGAGTCCTGAATAAATTTGTTCTGGTTTTTATTGATGATATTCTAATCTTCTCTAAGTCAAAGGCCGAACATGAAAAGCATTTGGAGCAGGTTCTAGAAATTCTGAGGAGGAATGTATTGAAAGCTAAACTTTCCAAATGTATATTTTGGCAAGATGAAGTAAAGTTTCTTGGCCACGTCGTATCAAAACAGGGAATTGCTGTGGATCCAAGTAAAATTACAGCTATTCAAAATTGGAAACAGCCCAGTACTCCCACAGAAGTCCGAAGTTTTCTTGGATTGGCTAGTTATTACCGGAAGTTCGTTAAAGATTTTTCGAAGATATCTAGTCACTTAACAAAGCTTACAAAGAAGCACTCAAAATTCAAGTGGACTCCAGAATGTGAGGAGGATTTTCAGAAGCTAAAAGTCAGATTAACAACTGCTCCAGTGTTAACCATTATAGATGGCAATCAAGATTTGAAAGTCTGGACAGATGCCTCTAGAGAAGGCTTGGTGCAGTATTAATGCAAAGATGTCAAGTGGTAGCTTATGCTAGCCGTCAGCTGAAGCCACATGAAAAGAACTACGTCACTCATGATCTTGAGTTGTTGGCTATAGTATTTGCTTTGAAAATCTGGAGACACTATCTTCTGGGTGAGAAATTCGAACTGTTTACAGATCACCAGTCGTTAAAGTATCTGTTCACCCAGAAAGACTTGAATCTGAGGCAACAACGTTGGCTAGAGTTCCTTGCAACATACGATTTTAAGATTCTATACACTCCAGGGAAAGCCAATGTCGTGGCCGATGCATTAAGCTGAAAGAATATAATGATCGCCAGTTTTATTATTACGACTTCATTGATTGATAAAATATCTGCTCTTCAGAAGGATGATCACTTCATTCAGAGGATCAGAGAAAGAATACAGAAAGGCGAACACTTCAGTTTCCAGATTGATGACCAATGGATCCTAAGGCTAAAAGGTCGAATCTGTGTTCCTAACATTTCTGAGCTCCGAAAGGAAGTGCTGGATGAATGCCACAAGTCAAAACTTAGTATCCATCCGGGAGTAAGCAAAATGTATAATGACATCAAACGCACCTTCTGGTGGAGGTCGACGAAGAGAGACATTTCTTTATATGTCAGTCAATGCCCTACTTGCCAACTTGTCAAAAGCGACCAACAGAAACTTGCTGGATTGTTGCAACCGCTGGACGTTCCAGGTTGGAAGTGGGAACATATTTCCATGGACTTCATAGATGGTTTGCCCAGAACCAGAAAAGGAAATGATAGTATTTGGGTGATCGTAGATCGCTTCATGAAGACCGCCCATTTCATACCTGTCAGATCGAACAGAACTGCTCAGAGTCTAGCGCAGATATATTTCAAGGAAATTGTTAGGCTACACGGGGTACCAATCAGTATAGTTAGTGATAGGGATCCAATATTCACTAGCAAATTCTGGGAGGCATTCCAAGTAGAACCGGGAACGAAGCTGAATCTAAGCACCGCCTATCATCCTCAAACAGATGGTCAAACCGAGAGGGTGAATCGTATACTAGAAGATTTATTGCGGGCTTGTGTTCTAGATTTCCAGATTTTGGTGGATCATGGGAAGACCATCTGCATTTAGCTGAGTTCTCATACAACAACAGCTACCAAGCGAGCCTGACAATGTCGCCATTCGAAGCATTGTATGGTAGACCGTGTCGATCTCCTGCTTGTTGGGTCGAACCTGGTAATAGACTTGTATTGGGACCTGATATGATCCGCGAAGCTGCAGAAAAAGTCAATTTCGATAAGAAACGATTATTAGCCGCTCAAAGCTGATAGAAGAGCTATGCCGATAAGAGAAGAAGAGATATATCATTTGTTGTGGGCGACTATGTATATTTGAAAGTATTGCCGATGAGAGGAGTTATCCGGTTCGGTAAAACAGGGAAATTGGCACCCAAATTCATTGGTCCATTCCCTATTCTTGAACGGATTGGAACCCTCGCTTACAGAATTCAATTGCCTGATTGGTTGCCAGGAGTGCATAATGTATTTCACGTATCTCAGCTTCGAAAGCATGTTCATGACCCAGACTTGGTTGTGGAAGAGGCCGCACAACTGGATATTGAAATTACTCCAGAATTGGCTGTAAGAAGAGAGCCGCTAAAGATTATCAGCAAAGAAACCAAAGAACTGAGGAACAAGACGGTTCACTTAGTCAAAGTGCAATGGAGTGGAGATCCGCGAGATTGTACTTGGAAACTGAGGAGAGTATTATGAAAGCCTATCCTAAGTGCAAGGTGGATATCTCTGATTAACTCCCGTGCAAGGTATATTTACCATATTTTGAAATTTCCATTATGTTCTCTACTTTGTCGTTGTTTTCTTTTCTTGGATGTAAAATTTTAATCATATAGTCTGAATGATTTTAAAAGAGTATATGAATTAATTAGTATGTTTTTGAAAGATAAACACAAATTGATTGCTAGTTGTGTTGTTTGATTTTTGGTTGTTTAATTAGAGTTTTAAACCATTTAGCCAAATTGAACCAGTAATGAACTGAATTGAAAATAGATAGAAATATATACATGTGCATTATATATGTGTGAACAGGTTATGGATAAACAGCTAAGCAAAGGAATAAAATTGTTTGCCCGACAAATAGGCACACATTTATTGTATTTCTTGGGATTTGATGATTTTATGAGCCGATTGGCTTTTTCTTTTTCTTTTGGACTGGTGAAGGCCATGGGAGGCTATTAGAAATATCCCGAAGTCCCCCGTACAAAGGAGGTTATGGCGAAATTTTTCGAAAATTTAGGGTGTTAGCCAAATTTTCGAGGAATTTGAAAATTCTCAGAAACTGAAAAGTTGGAGGATGGAAGCCAGATTGAAAGTATAGTTGGTTAATCAAACCACTTTCGACTTTGTTCCGTTTCGGGGATGAAAAGTTTTAAGTGTGGGAGATTGTAACAACCCGGAAAATCTGAACCAGTTTGAAAATTTTAAATTGGCTATTTTAATGAATTTTAAATATTTGAAATAAATATTTTATATAATAACAACGGAAAGTGAGTTTGAATCGACGTTTGAAAATAAATATAATTAATTTTAATTATAAACAAGGCCTGAAATGGCGTGGTAGTTTCAAAATTTGAATTCAAACTTTAACTGACTGTAGCAGGTGCAAAATAAAACGGAATTTAGTGAAACCAAAAATATTTAAATCTGTTAGTGAATATCTTTCTAACGAATCTGAAAAATCAAAGTTTCATAGCGAGAAGCAATAGTTATGGCTAAATGAATTTTCAGAAAGGTCGTTATAGAGTTGATATAGCCCGGGAAAATGGCCATTTTGCAAACGACCTCAGAATTCGACAAAACCACTTTTGTTGGATCCGAGATGTCAAATTATTGCTAGGTTTCAAGTTTCATAATTTTTGAAGCTAGTATGTGAGCGTGGCAAAGGAAAATGTGTTTGGTCGATTTCTATTAAATTGGATCGACCAGAAAGGGGCCATTTTTCAAACGGTCTCAGAATTCGACGAAACTAGTTTTGTTGGACCGTATCGTCAAAACATAGCTAGATTTATTTTTCAGGAATTTTTAGAATCAGTATGTGGCCCCGGCAAATTGGAATGTACGTTCAAATTAAATATTGAATGTTTTATATTTTAATTTGAAGGAAAACTGGCTGAAATAGTTGAATGGGCCTACAAAATATATCCCATTGTGTTCGGAATGGGGGTATTTGGCTAGGGATGACAGTCGTTGGGTTTGGATTGGGGTTCGTGTGTGAAAGAGGGTATTTTCGGATTTTTAAAATATATAAATAATAAAAAAAATCCTATTGGTCACATCAAAATTCTCTCTCCCCGATTATCTTCAGAACGACGGCGGAAACACCCTCTTTCCTTCCTCCCTCGATTGTGCCTCCTACAAGAAAAATCAGCCCCTCCTCCAGTTGATGATTTTGAAGAGCTCGAGACGAGCTTCAAATCCATATACAGTTTGTATTTTTTCGTTCAGCATTCAAGGAGAATCGAGCTCGGGAAGTTCGGACGTTCAACCCGCCGTCGCACCCTCCTCCAGCCATCGAACTGACCAACTCCCCCAGGCGCAGGTGCGCCGCTCCTCCCCCTCCGACACTGCAAAGGCCGATCGACGAATAGCTACACGGATTCGAAGAAAAATCGAAACCTAGTTTCGAACCTTTCAGCTGAGGTACGACTAATTTTAAAATAAACTATATTATAGCACTTTAAAGCGCTACGGTTTTTTATTTCACTGTAAAAATCATATCTTTTTCGTTTGTTGACGAAATTCAGTGAAACAAGAGACTGTGGACTCGTGTGGGCGTCTTCTACATTCTAGAAGAGACCGCATATTTTTCTGAGCCTCCTGCTATTTTTGGTCGAGTGAAACCCAATGTGAGATTTTTAAATTATAAACGATATGGAAAACGACGATGTATAAATTTTATAGTCAATGTATGAGTTATATAAGCGTTGTACACCTCATGTATAAGCGTTGTATAAGTTGTACGTTCGACGTATAAGTTATATATGCGTTGTAAAAATTATATATGTGTTGAATAGAAGTGAAATATACTTATATAAATATAAACATAAATATATATATATATATACGCCCCTCGTCCACAAACCATGGACGATATTTATTGGTTGTGATTGGTGTGAAAATTGGTTGATAGCGAATGGTTGATTAGAATTGTTTGTGGTTGGAATTAATTGATTGCGGTTGAAAAATACCCATTTGTGGTTGAGAATTATTTGGTTGAAACCACATAGGATTAGTTTGTGGAAAAGAAAGAAAAAAATATACATGCCGCCTACGTGCGAACTAGATGCATGAAATCCCCATTGTCAAAAGCTGCAAGGCTTTAAGGTAGAGCGAGGAGTCGTACTAGGGACGGCCTTGGTTTTAACTACCCTGCCGTTATGCTGCCGAAATTTTGAATAATATTCATGTGTTAGAATTATTTTCATGTGTTGAAACTATATTCGTGTGTTGAATAGAAAACATTCGTGTGTTGAATAGAAATTCATTCGTTGAATAGAAATTCATGTGTTGAATGGTATTCGTGTTTTAAATAAATTGTTTTAACAATAAAAATCACATTTTTATTTTATATATATGAACAATAGAAAACATTCATGTGTTGAATAGAAATTCATTCGTTGGATAGAAATTCGTGTGTTAGATGGTATTCGTATTTGAAATAAATTGTTTTATAATAAAAATCATAATTTTATCATCTATATGAACTATATAAAATAGACGTGTTTTGAAAAAAATTGTTTTATAATAAAAATCATATGTTTATCATCTATATGAACTATATAAAATAGTCGTGTTTTGAAATAAATTGTTTTACAATAAAAATCACATTTTATTATATACACGAATATTTAAAAATAGTGAAGCGTCGAAATAAATGTCGGTTAGATAAAAATATAATTATTATCAAATGTATGAAAAGAATATCGTTTTGAAATCGAAGAATCGATTATATTTATATATATATATATATAATTAAAATATATCGAATAACGAAGCTGCAGTTCGTGTTTTGAAACCGTGATTTCAGACGACTGGTGCAAGAGATCCGACCATCGGATTTTACCGAAACCGAAACCGTTGGATTCGCTTTGGAAATATCTTTCCAACGACACCAACTTTGTAAAGATTCAACAGTTGGATTGTCTGGAATGTTTAATTCAAATTTGAAGAAAAACAGCGCCAGAATCGATTATATATATATATATATATACACATAAATATAATTAAATTAAATCGATTAAGGACGCTGCAGTTCGTATTTTGTAATCGAAACTTCAAACGATTGCACCGAGAGATCCGACCATCGGATTTTCCCAAAACTGAAACCATTGGATTCGTTTTGAAAAGATCTTTCTAATGATATAAAATTTGTGAAGATCCAACGGTTAGATTTTCAGATATGTGTAAATCAAATCTGAAGAAAAATAGTGCCACGGCCGCGTTATGGCCTGAAGCATCGTTTGAATGAATTGGCTATTTTTAAATAAATAAAAATAGCGATAAATCATTATAAAAATTATAAACGATATGGAATGTGAAATTTAGAAACTAACTGAAGGTTAGCTAAGTCGAGTGGTTTCCTGGGTTTTGATCTGATGTTGGTTTCGGCCTTTGAGGTTAATATTTGGGAAATCGTTCTCTTGCTAATTTACGGTTAGTGACTAATGAATTGAAATAAGGTGTATGTTGTGTTTGTGTAGCACTTGTTTATTATATTCGCAAGTTCCTCAGAAAGACCGGGTTTAACGCATTCTGAATAATTGAATCGATGATAAGTAATCGATGATGAAGATGGTGGTTGAAGACCGGAGATCTTCACCTCGGTTGGATGATAACTGATGTCCTGATTGAGAGGCATCCCGAAATATGGATAATGAGTGGTGATCATCCAGACGTACGTGCAGATCGATGGGTATGCAAAGTGCCTCCGGTTTCGTTCAGGCCCAGAACGGACTTGTAAATGGACTGTGTGTCTGACACTGGAATTCATTCTGTGTGATTGATAGCCATCAGTTGCAGGGTGTGAATTGCCTGTGTGGCATGCTAAGATGCAGTGATCAAGGCTTCTGTTGAAAAGCAAAGTCTTGTGGTTGATGACCAAAGCACCGCCTGTGTGGCATAGCTTTGTGTATAACGTGAATTCGCGAGCCTCACACCCCGGTATGAACCAGAAACGGGAGAGGACCTTAGGGAGGACATGCGTTTCTTTCTAGCTAGAGGTCGTGTCAGTTCTTAAACTGGCTGACATTTATACTATTTTTCACCTATGTGGTTGTTGCTGTTGCGAGGCGCCTCGGATTTATCGGTGACTATGTGAAGCCGATGGAGTCATTCGTTGGCTCATTTACGCCCCAAAAGGCGGGGAAACGCAATGTTCTGGAATTTTAATCCACATCGGTGGACCGACCCTGTCGCTCCAAGGGCCCACCTGAGTCTGGGTCCTGAGGGGCAAGCTAGAGCATCTCGAATTCGGTAAGGACTATCTTTTTCCATGGTTCATGACGGAAATCCAATTTCCAAATACGACACCGTGCGGTTTTGATTGTGTGTGTATATATATATATATATGGCGACATGATATATGGTACCCATGCCGTCTATGATTGAAATTGTATTTGAAACCTATAAACACTAGTAATAATATCAAATTATTTTGTTTTATTCGTATCAAGCATATTTTGGCCATTATAAGGTAAAACACTATCCTCCGGTTTGCGTTGCATTGTGTGATGGGAACTGAGTCTTATAATGGCTTCATTTTTATAAAAAGCATTGCGATGTTTAAAAGATTTAATTGTTTTAAAGCACTGGCAATCCAATGGAGTAAACCCGTTCCGCGAAAGTGGCGTGGTCCTGTGATCAGTCATATTATAAATGTGTTAAGTAGATTTCTCATACCAGTCCCATGACTGACTCGTAGTTTGTTTCACTTGCAAACTCGGGTGCCCCTCTTTCTACATGGGAAGCCTTGTATTCAGGTTTTAGCAGGCTCTTTCTGGATAGCTGGAGCTGAAGACGGATTCTATCATTTAACTCTTTTTATGTTGTTCAGCTCCTATTGTACATATTATGTTTGTTTTCCATTGTAGACATTTATGTATAGCTGAACTGTATTTGTACTAAGTATGATCCTGTATACTGTGTAACTCTGATGTTTATTATATCCAGTGTATTATTTGTTCATTATCTGGTGTATTTATTTATTTCTGTTCTGCTATTATCTGTTTATGTGTTATATTCCAAAGATTACCCTTGACACCGTCGTACGGGGTTTCGGGGTCGTCACATTTCCAAAGTAAAGTTTTCCAATTTAATATATTAAATTAGAATTGAATGGAATTCGATTTAATAATAATCGAGATGAGCTTCTGTAAATGAAGACCATTACTATATATAGAATTTAAAAGGCTTTGCCGTTATTCCATTTATATTATCAGTCTAATACAGGAATTTATATCGGTTATATATTGATCTGATTTTTATGAAGATTCCATTTTGATGGAAGATGATTTTGGGTTTATCGTGAACAATGTTATTTAAATAACATTTGTTCTTTAACCCAGTTAAAAGATAAGATTAATTTTTTAAATTTGAATAATCATTGAGTAATGATTTTTTACATTAAAACTAAGCTAGAGTTTTAATAAATCTTTAATTAGATTAAAATGCAAAAGAGAGAATTAAATTTATCGAATTCTTGAAATGATTGAGATTGGAGTACCATAAGTTTTACCCCAGGCGATACTTAAATCTTTAATTAGATTTAAGCGAAAAATGGTAATTAAATTTATCATTAACACAGTGGGTGTTAGATATGGAGTGCTACCAGTTTTTCTCCACGGGATGAATAGGTTGGGATTGGGATAATAAATAATTAATGATTACTTCGGTGTGGTTCGTAATCCCGACTAGTGAATATACCTTAATTTGGTTTAGATCTAACAAAAGATAAAATAAAATCTTTTAAAATGAGATCCCAGGGAAGATTAAAGTATAAGTTTAAAATAATTTATCTTTGATAAAATTAATGGGTGCCTTTCCCTAATAATGTGAATATTTTATTAAAAGAATATTCTGAATTGGAATGAGGCGTATTATTGTTTTTATAGCACTTGATTCTGAAATACGCGAATTATTCAGAAAGACTGGGTTTGACCCATTCTGGATAATTATTACGACGATTAAGAGTCGAACATGAAGATGGTGGTGGAAGACCGGAGATCTTCACATCGTTTAGGCGCTTACTGATGTCTTCAATGGGCCGTACACCCAAGACAAGGTAATAAGTGGTAATCGTCCAAATGTACTTGGAGATCGATGGATTTGCGAGGACCTCTCTCCTGTATTGGACATATGGGACGAGGAATAATGTGCATCCAGTTTCGTTCAGACCCAGAACGGACTTGTAAATGGATGGTATGTATGAATTTGTATTCCTTTATGCTATATTCGTTGATCTCTGCTAAATATATATATGTTTGGTGGCGGAGAATTTATTCTCTTGCATAACACCCTTCTCTGAGATGTACGAACTTAGAGGTTATATATTGGTAGAAATCAATGATATGGTATGGATTGACAATGTGGCATGCTAAGATGCAAATGATCAAGGATTTTGTTGAAAAGCAGAGCCTTGAGCTTGATGATCAAAGCACAGCTTATTTAGGCTTAGCGTTGTGTATAGCATTACTTCGCGAGCCTCATACCCCGGTATGAACCAGAAATGGGAGAAGGACCCCAAGGAAATGGACATACTTTAGTTTCTAGCTAGGAGGGGTGTCATCGTTCACGAGCCCTGGCATTTTACTTATGTGGATGTTGCTTATTATTACTTGATAGATAGAGAGGTGCCTCGGATATATATATTGATAGTGGTCTGATCGACATTACTGACCAGATTATTTTATGCCCCATGGGGCAGGCTAACATATAGTTTATGGTATTGCCAATCATCGACGGATGACCAGCGCCGGCGCTTCCTAGGGCTCACCTGAGTCTGAGTCCTGAGACATGGGCTAGATTGTCTCGAATTCGGTAAGGACTATCTATTGCCTTGGTTCATGATGGAAATCCAACTTCAAATTCGACACCGTGCAGTTTTATTTGTAGAACTAGTATGGAGACATGATATATGGTACCCATGCCTCCTATTATTGATACATTTATATTCGAAATTGTTTTCAACGCTATGCACTTATAGTAATATCAAAATAAATTTGCTTTAAATGTACCAAGCATATTTGACTATCATAAGGTAAAACTCTATCCTCCAGCCTGCGTTGCATTGTGTGATGGGACCTGGGTCTTATAATAGCTTCATTTTTCTAAAAAGAATTGCATTGTTTTATTCTAAAATTAAGATTCATGTCGAGTAAACCAGTTCTGTGTTATATGGCGTGGTCCCATGATTTCCAACCTTTAAAATCAAGATTAATAACTGTTTTGAGTTCTCACACCAGTCCCATGACTGACCTGGAGTTTACTGTTTTAACCTAAACTCTTGGTG
Organism: Allium sativum; assembly: GCA_030737875.1. NCBI lineage: Eukaryota > Viridiplantae > Streptophyta > Magnoliopsida > Asparagales > Amaryllidaceae > Allium > Allium sativum. Next base: position 968,406,740 of record CM060915.1, on the reverse strand, counting down.
CCCATATTTTCCACACGAGCAACTAGTAGTTTTGGTTTTGCAGATATTATGCTCACAGGATCCTGGTTTTCAACTGAAGCGATATTCGGAAAGCTCTATACCCGTGTATTCCTTCCAGTTATGTTATGTATTATTTTTCCGCTGGATTGTAATTATAAATATTTGATATTATTGTATTTATCAAAATGTATATTATTCATTTATACTCTGTGATATTCTTGTACTCTGATGTAATTGTTGTAATAAGCAATGAAATGTTCTTTTGTTTGTGTTTTGATTTGCCTTGTTCTCAATTCAATCCGTACTTTCCTTTACGGGGAAGTTCGGGTCGTTTCGTTTGGTATCAGAGCTTTGGTTTATAGAGCTCGAGAACATGACACATTAGAACCGAACGAAAGAATTCATCAGAGATTGGATTAGTAATATCCAAGGAGAATTACTCATTAGAGATGGGATCAGTAGTATCCTAGAACGAGTGTAAGGAGTGTTGTTTTAAAAATAAAAATGAAAACAAATTTAGCTTTGAAAATTTTATCTTAAAATATGTATTTGAGTATATTATTTTATTTTAACTTGGACAATCGAGATATATAAAGATTTTGAATATATGCGTAATTAACGGATATTCGAAGTTTTAATATACTGGATAGATATAGAATCACACTCTAGTCGCCCGGAGATGATTCTTATGATTGAGTACTCATCATCAGAGTTTATGTTCGAGTCTCGAAAGTTGGATGTCTATATATTTCCAATTGGCTAGTGTGAGAACCAAAATATAGCTAGGATATATTGTTGTGATTTGCACTGAAAAATGATTTTTGACTATATATAAAAGTTATACATATTTAAAAAGTTAATTACCTAATTGATTGCTGGTTGTGATGTTTGATAATTAGTTTAACTAATAAAATTATTGGAATGATAAATTTAGCTAAATTGAATTTAACACTGAACTGAATTGAACATCGATTAGAATTGAAAGTTGAGTTGGTTATTTATACAACTTTCAGCTCCGTTCCTTTTCGAGGACGATAAAATTTTAAGTGGGGAAGATTGTTACAACCTGGATTTTCAGAACCAATTTTAAATTTATTTTAACAATTTTAATGAATTTTAATATTTAAAATAGTTTATTTTAAATAATAATGATGAAAAAATTTATTTAGATCAAAGTTAGAACGAATAAATTTAATTTAATTATATAACGAGCCTGAAATGGCACGGTAGTTTGAAAATTCGATTTCAAACTTCAAATGGGTGTACAAGATTCAAAATAAATCGGATTTCAGTGAAAAAAGAAATATTTAAATCTATATAAAGATATCTTTCGAACGGATCTGAAAAATTGAAATTTCATAGAGGAAATAAAAAGTTATGCCCAGTTTAAAATTCAAAATAGTCGCTATGGAATTTATATATATATATATTAATATTAAAAATAGCCATTCTACCAACGACTTTCATTTTCGACGAGACCACTTTTGATGGATCCGGAATGTCAAATTATTGCTAGATTCCAATTTTCATAAATTTTGGAATTAATTTGTGAGCGTGGTAAATTTAAATGTGTTTGGTAATTTAAATTTGAATTGGGTCGACCAAAAAATGACCATTTTTCAAACAGTCTCCAAATTCAACGAAATTAATTTTGTTAAGACCGTATCATCATAGCAAAGCTAGAAATAATTTTTCTGTAATTTTTGGAGCTAGTATGTGGCCGTGAGAAATTAATTGTGAATCAATCAGCCATATAAGGCCAAAAATATGGTTTTCTAAGCAAACGGACTTGGAATTCAATGAAACCAGTTTTGTTGGAACCGTATCGTCAAGATATAGCAGCATGTCAATTTTCATCGCCAACGGAGTTCTTATGTCACCGTGGCATTAATAACTGTTGAATGAAGAGAGCGTGAACTAGCAAATTAATAATTAAACTAAAGAATCTATTACTTATACTGAAAAGCAGAAACCACATGTTTCTTTGAACGACACGTGTAAACGGTGCGGCAAACGGAAATGAAATCCCGTTATGTTTCTCTCACGTACTTTCAGTTCACAACCGCATCCTTTCCCAATTCATTTACCTTTCTTACGCTAATCGCTTTCCCTAACGCTTCTTTTTCCCAAAAACGAATTCCGCTTAGACTACCTTCTTCATCCATAATGGAGTTTCCCCTTCCCGTATCTATAACGTCCCGAGCAGTCGCAGCCACGGATGTTGTTCCTCTTTTGACATAAAGAGATCAAACCGTTTCCATCTTCCCTAAATCGGTAACCTAAGTTTTTAATTCAACACCAAATTAATTATTCATTTCATTTCAAAATCGATATAGAAGTTGTTTTAGTAACACTAGTTTTGAAATCAACGAAAAAATTATTTGCGTATTTACATAAAATCTACGGTTTCCTTCCGAGATCGACTCCATGTCCTCCGTTCAACGTACTTCAATGACCAATTTTACTTATGCTGTTTATCCATTATATCTTCATTCTTTTCTGAAAAAACAATCTATCGATATCGTCTATTCGTTAAGTTGATTAGAATCTTTATGGGTTCATTATTAGTTTTTGTCTAATGCGTTCACTGCGCTTTTTTTTTCTTAATTTCGAATTTTGGGATTGTACATGAAAAGATTAATGAAAATTTATTACTTAGATGGTTCGCTGCTAAAATTCATTATTGATGTTGATGAATGTCCTATAAACTAACACTTGCTCAAATATGTGTGAACTCTGAACGGTTTAATATCTCCTTTGTTATACGGTTCTGTATCAAAATGTTAGTCTGCATATAGTTTAGTTACTTTCATAATTATTATATGTTTAATTTTGCTTACATTTTCATCTTTTTGAAAAGCCTTACAGCTCTAATGTATGAATAACTTACTGCTGGAGTATAGTTTCATGAATTATTTAGCACAAATGGCCTCATAATTGATTATTTTCTACAAATATCAATAACTTTCATTTACTTCCCTTTTTCCATACATATTTATGTAATAAGTTACATTAATCGTAATCAGGCTGTCCTCTTTTGACATGAAGAGATCAAACCGTTTCCATCTTCCCTAAATCGGTAACCTAAGTATTTAATTCTACACCAAATTAATTATTCATTTCATTTCAAAATCGATACAGTAGTTGTTTTAGTAACACTAATTTTGAAATCAACGAAAAAATTGTTTGCGTATTTACATAAAATCTACGGTTTCCTTCCGAGATCGACTCCATGTCCTCCGTTCAACGTACTTCAATGACCAACTTTACTTATGCTATTTATCCATTATATCTTCATTCTTTTCTGAAAAAACAATCTATCGATATCGTCTAATCCTTAAGTTGATTAGAATCTTTATGAGTTCATTATTAGTTTTTGTCTAATGCGTTCACTGCGCTTTTTTTTTTCTTAATTTCGAATTTTGGGATTGTACATGAAAATATTAATGAAAATTTATTACTTAGATGGTTCACTGCTAAAATTCATTATTGATGTTGATGAATGTCCTATAAACTAACACTTGCTCAAATATGTGTGAACTCTGAACGGTTTAATATCTCCTTTGTTATACGGTTCTGTATCAAAATGTTAGTCTGCATATAGTTTAGTTCCTTTCATAATTATTATATGTTTAATTTTGGTTACATTTTCATCTTTTTGAAAAGCCTCACAGCTCCAATGTATGAATAACTTACTGCTGGAGTATAGTTTCATGAATTATTTAGCACAAACGGCCTCATAATTGATTGTTTTCTACAAATATCAATAACTTTCATTTATTTCCCTTTTTCTATACATATTTATGTAATAAGTTACATTAATCATAATCAGACTGGCTTATTTGCGGTTTGTACGTATTGGACTGCAATAAGAAATTTCAAAACTTTACGTTTATTTCTATAATGCAAAAGAAGATTGAAGAATATAGATATTTAAATCATTATGAAATTTGTCCCATTTACTTTTTGGCTTTTATGAATTTTACCTTATGGAATTTATTTTCCTTGATTTGAAATTTTTATATATATGTTATGTCTATCTATGAGTGTGCATGTGTGTAATCACGAAAGTAATATTACGAGCTTAACTCATAGTAAAAATAAATATATCAAATAACGATTGCAGAACATTACATGTAAATAAAAATAAAAATTTGCCACAATGATTAACAAGTGGAAGTGTACCATTCAAAACGACAAACCCGAGATTCAATAAAATGCAGACCACATATACAAACTTATGATAAATATAACAGGTTAGAGTCCATTTCAATAATTATAGTTTGCTGAATAGTGATAGTAAAATATTTACTCAAGTATTAAAGCAACAATTTTTTTAGTTAGTGATCAATTGTATTTTGAAATTACATTATAAAAAAATAATACAAAAAACACCTTTCCAAAAATTCAGCTGAAATTACTGACCTATATTACATCGTAATGTATAGTCTATGTTGTCTATTCATTATATTGTAATATATATTCTATATATTTTAATTCCTGCTTACATAATTGAATTCCATAAATAATTACATGTCTTTCTAAGTATGTTTGCAATGCAGCGTAGTATTTAGGAGGCATATTCATTCTTACATAACTGAAACATGTGTACCCTAATTTGAAAGCACTATTTTTGAAATGTTATTGATAAGTTATTAATCTTTTGATGTTTGCTAGAAAAAATGGAGACCACGTAGGAAAAAAATGACAACTCAAGGAAGAACGACACAAAATGGTAACATGTCTGATTATTCCTAATTTATCAAGTTATTATTCTGCATTTAACGCTTTATCATATTTTCGTCAGCTGATTACTTAAAATGTTTTTCTCTTTTTATTCTTAAGTTCACTATGCTTATTAACCAGTAGCATTTGGTGGATTTTTTTCCAACTTTATTCGAGTGGCAGTTCAATATATTTTAAACTGTTTCACAATATATAAATTTGCAAAACGACCAAACGTAACAGTTAGAAAAGTAGAATGTATAGATTTTCATGTCAAGGCTACATGCATAGACTTAACGAACTATAGTAATAGATGGTGATGAATGTTTATACTATACTTTATTGATCAGGGTGAGTTGCAGAGGCTTTTTTTTTTTTGCTTTCAAATACGTACATTAATGATTGTACTAAAGTAATGTTTACATAAACTTAAAGTTTGGCTTCCACACGTACTTGAGTTTATAAGTTTCTATTTAAACTTATTTGGAGAGAGTTCGTATTTATTTAAATGGGAGTGATCGTAGATTTTTGTTCAAACTTATTCGCTAGGATGTTAATTTTGTTTTTAAAACTTTAAAACGAGTCCTATTTTTGTGCGTAGTCCAAAGCTATGATTGAAGTCAAACTACAAGTTGTAAGAGACCTTATTTGAGACACAAATAGTTAAGAGCTTTATTTACACCAAGGGAGTGTTTGCTCATAAGGGAAAGTTGATTTATGGCTCATTAACCTTAATCAAATATTGATTTGTAATTCGCACAAATATTCATTTCTTCTGAAGACTTCCCACCTTTCAGATTATTGATTCACTGTAGCTATTTAATAGTTAGCTGACAAGAAACAAGTCGTTCTTGCTATTTTAAAAGCGAAGATTAAACGTGTTTGTATTAGTTTTTTCTATGGTGTTAAAAGAGCATGTTTTACTACCAATATTCTCATTATTTATGTGAGAAATGTATAAACTCAACACAAAATGAGGTAAAGGTTGAACGTGAATAGTTTCCACATACAAAATAGGATGGAATTATATTCATTTGCAAATTTAGTTTGTTGCGTTGAAGATGCTCAAACAAATGAAGTGCCATTAGTGCTTAGCGTATCTCAAATAAGGAAAAACCTAATTTGCATATTGTTAAAATATATGGAATTATGATGAATTTGGCCATAAAGTGAAATTAGGATGGATACATGGACATTGGTTTCGTGGAAGACTTTTTGGATCCAAAGTAACTAATTTTGTGGTATCATAATATCCTTTTTCAGTTCATAAAAACACCAAGAAAGAATATGATATGCACAAAAGCTAAATTGGTGCAACCTATTAACACTAATATAATAAATCACCACACGGTACTGTTTTTTAAACACATGTGCTACTGGAAAACATAGACACTAGACAGTTTGCATGATCCATTAACCTGTAATTAAGCACCATTGTACACTGGCTTTGTTGTCCTAGTCTAGCTGTATGACCCCATGCACACAAAAGAGAAAAGCAGGAAATGTAATAAAATTTTCTGTTCCAAAAGAATGACAACGTCTTTGAATGGATGAGGTTGTTAAAAAAATGAGTCCAAATATGAAATATTGGTGTTAGCTATATGCGTGTAGTCTTAAAAAAAATTACCAGCTGCAGATGTATAGGGCTTATTATCAGATAAACAATTGTATGGATCAGTTAGCCTTATTGTTATTCATGTCGTGTTCATTCGCTAATGACGTGAATAATAACACACAATCCTTCATTCTCACATATACGAAAATAAAGATTGTTTCTCTTTTCCGAAGCTATCCATTATAAGTATGACTGGGGTACAAAGATTTCCAAGAAACTATTTATATGTACTAATCACATCTTTTTCCACCACATTTCAGTAACATACTACTTGGTTTTTGTTTAACATGAAAATTATGTATCCGAAAAGTATACTATATAGAATTTGTACACGCTTTCAGTTTAGCATGTTAATTAAAACAATAACCACTGTCCTGAATACCTCCATACTTAAATACAGTTAAACTAGAAAGCCCTTCTATAATAAAACTTTACAATCACAACATACGAATAAATTAGAGGGCCAGTATTGATTTGGTAGAAAAACAGTCATTCATTTTCACCTTTTTATTCTTCAAAAATACAAATAATTGGCTACTTTGGTGATTGAATATTTACCATTTCAGCTATTTACAAAATTGTCACTTATATTATTTCCAACTTGAACTATCTTTGGGACAGTACCCACATATAATTCTAAATTTATTACTTTCATTCACGTATTCGTTGTGTTGCTTCATGTCTACATTGTTTTTGTTAATAATTAAATAAAACAAAATAACATAAACAAAGAAGAACGATCAAAGAAGAATAAGTCATAGGTATAATTTAGGGACTACGTCTTTACTATACTTTTTGTATCAAATCATAATACATGAATCTTATTCATAGGTTTAACTACAACATTCAGAGGAAAAGTAATGAAATATGAAAGTCATAAGACAACAAATAACTGAAAAGTTGGCCTTTTTATTCCCTTGTCAAAGTTGAGATGTGAAGCATTGAGAGTTTTCCAAAATGAAAGGAGCACAAAAATATTGGAAGTCAGATTCAAAATGTTTGAGTCAAAATGAGGAGGAATATCGGTTAAACCATTTAAAGATAAATGAATGAGTTAAATGCTGCTATAAGGTAACATTAAATACCATCTCCAATATGATTGGTGGTTTGCTGACTAAAACAAAGACAACCACAAATCTGATTTTTCAAAGTAGAACACGAAAATTGGAATATATTACCCTTTTTTATAAGTAAATTACAACATCTAAAAGAACAATAAAAAAATTAAAAAACACAAAAACAAGGATGTTTTTAAACAATAAATTACTAAAATGAGTTATTTTCTTTGATAGCTACTACACAAACTATAAGCTAATATTTTCACCCCTTTTTTAACATATGTTATTTTGATTGCTTACATTTCGATATAAATTTCATTGCTGTTTGGAGATAAAATTGACATAATTATTTTATATATTGTGTTTCCACTATCTTCATACTATAATTTTCTTTTTTTAATTGCATTAAAAAGTTAAGTCGTACTTCTTAAAATTTTAAATTGCAGGTCTATGTGGATACATTAATAGTGCAAGCTAAGGGAGTTATTCCATAATACTCTGATATGATTTTACCTTTCTGTGTAAATTACAATTTCTGACATTTGATTCGTCCTCCATTTAAATTTTAGTGTAGGATATTATATGAAATTGTAGGGCTTGGTTCTATACTCATTATCATTACTTCCATGTTTATCTAAGGTGAATTAGTTTACAAATGAATATCAATGGACAGAAATAGAGTTCTTTAAAATAAGTTGATCCATAGAATGAAACAATTAGAGTGCCACTGAACCATGGTAAACATTTAGTTGTATAGTTATACATCTGGGTTCAATTTCATAAAACATATTGTTTACCATGTTCAAATAAATAGACTTGAGAAAAAAGGAAAACTAATGTAGCTTTCTCTTTTCTTCACCAAACATACACTTCCAAGATTTGTTTTGATTCCAGTCACTTGATAGTGATGTGGTTGTGCTAATAAGCACATAAGTCTGCATATTTTAACTGTCCTTTGGGTTGAACATGATATATAACTGTGCTAATAAGAACATTAGTCTGCATTATTTTAAACTATTCAAATTTGTGGATACTTTCGTGTAACTGTTGGTAGAAGTGCACAACTTTATTTGGGCTAATATTCACTATAAGTTCCTATTTACTGGCACTACACCAACATCTGATAATATACCACCTCCGTCTGCAAACTCCCTTTTGTTCCATTCCCTCTCCTCCTCCTACATTACCGTCTTCCACAATCAATTTCTGCCCCTTCATTCCTGTCTGATTTAACACCCCTCTCTGCCCTAACAAACCAACCAATGACAGCACGCAGCCATTATTCCCCGCCTAGAAAGCCCCAATTCATTGGACCAGATAATCCGCTTGAATCGGTTACCTTATAGGTACGGTGCTCAACATCCATTGCTCAACGTCTATTTCTAGCCATCGACTACTTTTTTACATCGGTTCTCAGCACAGTTTACTTGCTAATTGACTTAATTTTGATCAATTTCGTGACTTTTTTTTCTTTCACTTTCTGTAGTAGGCAATGGATTTGGGAATGTGTTGCAAGGAGAAGGTGGAAAAACATATTGCTCTTTCTACTTAAACTCCTGTAAGGTAACAAACTAAATTTATCGTTTTTCATTTGCTATTTCATTGTAACCTTTTACTGTGTAAACATTGTTTTGTAATTGACTGATTTTTGATAATTCATTTTAATTTGTTTCTTTGTTATAGTTTAGTATAGAAAAATACCTTTGTTTCCCTACTGTTTCATTAAACATAATCTAGGTATCCAAATTAAAAGTGATAGAAAATAGAGAGATGAAATATTTGTTAATAAAATAATGATATCTATGTTGTACAGTAACATGCTATGAAACATAATGGACATTGAAAATACAAATACAATTGTAAACAGTGATGTCTCCTTTAACCAAGATGCTCATGCTTAGGTTAAAAAAAGAATCTTATGCATTTGTTTTTCAACCTTCAGTTGTTCTGATTCAGTTTACTCGACATGACTTCTATCCTATATTTTCTTGGATTAACAGTATGTTTGTTTCTGATAAAGTTGGTGTTTTGCTGGAAATAACAACTTGACCACATCAATGGTTTTAGTAAGATATTCGAGGTAGGCATTAAATTGCTACCTACTATTTCTATTCAACTACTTTTTTTAAAGAAAAACTGACTTGGGTTAATTTCAATTTTTCAAATGGTTTTTGAATATTTAACCTAATTTTAATTTATTTACTATCAATAAGCGTAGTGCAGAAGTATGTAGACCATCGATGTATTGCGATGTAGTAACATTTGATGTTAAATGTGTGTTGCCATAATTTTTTTCTAACCTGCAGACTAAATATTCAAAGTAAATCACATTCTTTGTCGTATGAGTCCTTCAGCGATATTAAAACATTATTTAGGATTTAAATGTGTCGTAAATACATATATTTAATATTTGTGTGAAAATAAATGATTGTTTACTTATATTCTCTTTATTAAATAAAAGAGCTTAGAGTTGTCTAGGCCATCTATTTGCTAAAGATAATTGCCAATTGACATAAAGGATCTACCTATTATTTTACATGTTTGTTATTTCTCTACATGTTTACTATTAAAGATAAATTCCTTTCATTTTGGTTTTGTTATATTACAAACAATAGATAATTTCATGTATATAAGTTTGTTAATGGATATTTTTCAATATTACCTTCCACAAATTTATATTTAATACAACAATCATAAATGGAACCATTTATGTGAACATTGATGTTGTTGAGGGAATAATTGATGCTTTTGATGTTGTTGACATGTACCAAAAACTGGGTTTTGAATCTATTCATCTTAATAATGGAGTAAGATCGATTTAATTTAGGTATTCTAGAGACATTAGTAACATGACCTTCAATGTCTTAATACCACAGTTAACTATGTAACTCTTACCTACGAGCTTTGTCGGACCCACTTAATTATTGCACCTAGGCGGTCAACTCGCCATTATATGATTTATAGGATTTCCACATGATTTTCTTAAGTAGCTAAGATTAATAGTGAAACACAACTGCAGTTTATTGCATTACCCTACAAGTTAGTTCTATTACATATCATCACATATTTAGATCAATACCACAGAATACTATTTGTGGTTTACTCTTTGTTGTTGTACTCGATTACCGTCTGCTGAACAATGATTATTTTAGGTAAATCTATTTGTAAATTGTTTTAGGTTATCCTATTTCTCAATTAGCTAAGATTTTCCGTGCAAATTACAGGTGTTAATCCACATTGTTGGATTCATTTAAAGAAACCTTGGCTCTTATACAAAGGAACTGTCGTTTTGTTCACGCAAGCATTTGTGTCAAGGGAACATACTGGTGGTTTATTGAGGGATGTAGCAAGGAGCCTGCCGAGATTATATAACTTGGAATTTTTTTGTTTTGTCCTAAATGTTGTACAAGGCAAGTGCCTTTTTTTGAAAGTGTTGAATTGTAATAAAATTATGTGTGCATTGTTGTTCAATCCTGTACATCGAATATTCAGCACTTCAAAAGAGTGAATTGTAGCTATGTTTTTTTCCTTTCTAAATAAATCCGTTTTTATCTGGTTCTGCACGGATGAGGTTGCTAGAAGGTGTATGTTATGTTTGCTGGTGGTGAGCAAAAATGTAGCACCTTTTGCCTTGACTTTGGACAGAATGCCAAAATGGGTTCCTGTAAACTGAGTGCATGTGTCTAGAGGACAGAATGAATGGAGGTGATGTGTCTGTGTTTCTGCTGATTAAAAAAAAAACTGAAATATAAATTTACTGAGATTTGTCTTATGTGTGCCCCTCCTTCCCCTGTTGCGTATAAGTGTCAATATATAAACGGTTTTGCTTCCTAGCTAAGTAATCATCTTACAAACATTAAATGTGAACAAGTCATAAGCATGGTGTTAAATAGGTATAGATTTTCAAAAAGGGGTATAAATAATAACCTTATTTCATCGTAAACCTAGGAAAAGGGAAGGGATGGATTCTTGGGCAGGTAAATTAGAAGTTAACAAGTCGTAATGACATGATCCTTATTGGATGTACCTTTGCGATAATGATATGTATTCAATTTGTTAGAGGCGCTAAAATCTAATTTCACTAGCATTTGTTAACCACTTCAAAAAACAAAAAAAACAAAAAAAAAAATTGAAGAAGAAGCCATTATTATGAAACAAAATTAATTGGTAAAAATTTTGCATAACATGAACGAGGTTGGTAAAATATTGCACCCGTTTATTCTTAGTGAATCTTCACTTATAAACGTTGCACCTAGATATGATATACTAATGGACTATACAAAACAATGAAGCATGTTTCACAAAAATGACATATAGATTATTTTTTCAAAACTTAACATGTCACCAGACCATCATCAATTATTAAACATATTTTTTCATTTCAAGAAAGGTAAAATGGAACATGTTCAATATCTACCTTCCCAAAAAATATTTAGGTATAATAACCTCAATGCAAATCCCTTGAATAAACAAGTTGAAGGTATAATATGAAAATAATGTAGGTAGTTTTACTCCTTAGAAAAAGTTAATATAAGGAAGAAAAAAAACTAAACAAAATAATTAGAGCTCAAACTACACAACTTTATGTGTGCGTAGCACGAGCCACACACTAATGTTTTCTGTAGTTTAACTTGGGCTAGGTCCGGTTGTTGAGCAAAGGAAGAACCACAAACTGAAAGAGCCTGATCCACTTGAGCATTTTGGTCATCTGAAAGGATTTGCAAGGAGAGATGTGCACACAGTGCATAGTAGGACCGACAACTGAATGGGCCTGAGTCTTTGTCAACTAAAGCATATGCATGATCCACTATAGTGAGATATCATGCTAGAGGTAGAGGGTTCAGGAGCATCACGATGGATAACGGAGCAAGATTAGACAAGAGCGGAAGCTTGATCAGTCGCATTACGCTAGCCAATAGAGGCAGCTGCAGAAATAGCTCTATTATGCCATAGTCCTTTTACGAGAAATTCCACTTTTGGTTGATGGGTGATGAGGGCATTGATTTATCATATGATAATGTTCATCTAGATGAAATCAATTTACAATTGACCATGTTTTCTTTATGGTGCATCTCTTTAACTAATAATAGTATCATCAAGTACCAAGCATGGGTGTTATACAATGTGTGACCAAGCATGGGTGTTATACAATGAGCGACCAGGCTTAATCATTCAAGCACTAAAATAATAATCATTTCCATATAAAAATGTAAATCATGTAACTAATGGTTTATTTTTTTGTTTATTCTAATGAGTGGTACTTTACACAGACGTCTACTTCATGGGTTTTAGAATTCATATTCGTATACACTAAACATATAACTCATTCTTCTCTCTGTATTCACAAAATATTAAATTATCAATATTTTCACAAAACAATATACGTAGAAACACTCAACCAAGTGGTAACCATCCAACAACTCATTGGTAACTATTGCATTACATACGTAATTCAACAATCAGAAGCCCATGGTATCTTTGTAACTAAGAGCATAGTTGATCATTATTACTGCAACGTTGTGAATCATTTGTCTCAACAAAAAATGCAAATAAACGTGTTCATATGTAATGATATATTTTAGCTTATTAGATAGAAAATAAGATGATAAACATCTCATGTACTGCAATTAACACAAGATATATTTTATGCACTTAAAGAAGGTTATGAACCAAAATTTCAACACAAATGCAACGGAAAATTTTCATACTTCCGCTTCTACTATATAAAAACCAGCTCTTATCTATAATTAGATATTCAATATGATAAGTACTTCATATTCCAACTACTGCCCGTATGCGTAGCACGGGCCACGCACTAGTTAATAATTAAATAATAAATCCTAACCCACTGCTATATAATATCTTTTTCCCCTCCCAAACCCTTATTATTCTTCTTCCTTAAAAATTGACAGCAGCCATCTCTCTCTTTTTCTTCCAAATGTTTGCAAATAAGACCTTGGAAACAAAATAATTTATACCTCTCAATCCATACACAATCAACTCAAACTGCTTCTGGGTATTGTAGATCATGATAATCTCTACGCACCACAAAAATTCCAGAACCTATCGTCGCACGAATTCGCTAGAATCTCAATCCAAAGGCAGAAAACAAGTTTCGGTTTTGGCCATTTTCTAGCAAATCCTTGAAGAATTAGATGATGACCCAGTTGAAGAAATTATAGAGGAGAGATAGGTGAACAACTTTGTCTTTGGTTGTTCGATCTGAAACTGATCGGGGTGGCGCCAATATCGAGATGAACGGGAAGCAGTTTTTTCGGCAAGGTCACGAACGAAAATTGATGGATTGCCGGAGCTGGAGGCGTTTTCAGGAGGAGGTGGCTGAAGGGAATCGGTTCAGGGTGGTGAGACGAGCCTATCCCTGGTGGTGCGCAATCGGACGGCGGCCGTTGGTGGCGGAAATCGGTGGAGAACGCGATTTGGGGGTTTCTCCGATTCTGGCGAGCTGGTGGCGATTGGAAGGGGGGCGCTTCAGGTGCAGCGGCGCCATGGACCAGCGAAGCAGCGGCGATGGTCAAGCGGTGTCCACATAGGCCCAGGTGGTGGCGACAGGTGATGGTAGAGGTGAACGACGTGATTTAGGTATTTAGGGTTTAATTTAATTAATTAATTAATTATATGTTCAATGTTCGTAACACGATATCTTTCACGTACGAGGTCAAAATCTGACGATTTCAGATCCGTTGCGATCGCGGAGTCGAGAGCTTCGCAATGACACTAACTAGGTCCAATTTGGAGCAAGTTTGATTTTGGGGCAATTTCAAATCCAATTGGTACCAAAATTATCAGTTAGGGACTGACGGATTGGAAATGGAGGTGAGAACTCCTCACTAAAAATTTTGCACGATTATTTATTTATTTTCATAACTGAAAATATATAGAATTGCCAGTGTAGATTTTTATCAGTTAATCATTATAAATTGTACTGTTAGATTACCTCCCTCGTCCACAAACCATGGATGATTTAAATAGACTGTATTGCATATTGTTTATGATGTGAAATGCTTATCATATTAAAAAATAATGTTAATATTAATAGGATAGTGAAATTTAAATTATATATATTCATTTATAATTTGGACAGCGAAAATTGGTTAAATTTATTAACCAATAATTTGTTTAAATAAACTATCGTTGTTTGAAAACCCCACACGGGTATTGGGATGATATTTGACATACACTAAGCCCAATATTTATTTGTATGTCAATCGATGGATGGACAGTCTGTGATGAGCATTACTAATTTATTTTAATGCTCACATAGTTGTAAATTTCACTTTGTATGTGATTGGACTGTTTGATGATTATTTATCATTATGGTTGCATACATGCGATGTATGAAATCCATATAATTTAAAATCATATGAAAATTGATTGAGTCGCAATCCAATTCAGAGTATAAAGAATATTTTGAAATAAAATGTTGAAAACAATAAAAAATTACATTTTTATTGAATGTACAAAATATGAAAAATATTCATATAAGAAATGAAAATTGAATAAAACAATATTTTAGAATAAAATAACATTATAATGTAAAAAGACATTTTAGAATATATATCATTTTAGAATAAAAAGATTATATTTATATTGTCATTTTGTTACAATAAAAAGATTAGAATAAAAAGATTATATTTTTATTGTCATTTTTTTATAATAAAAAGATTAGAATAAAAAGATTATATTTTTATTGTCTTTTTGTTACAATAAAAATATTAGAATAAAAAAGGTTATATTGTCATTTTGTTACAATAAAAAGATTAGAATAAAAAGAACATATTTTTATTGTCGTTTTGTTACAATAAAAAGATTAGAATATAAAGAATATATTTGTATTGTCATTTTGTTTCAAAAAAAAGATTAAATAAGAAAAATCATTTTATTGTTGTTCTGTTTTATTAGTAATATTAGAAAATAAAGATTACATTTTTAATGTAGTTTTGTTTCATTTGAAAAGATTGGATAATAAAGACATAGAATATTAAATTTTGATTTAAAATTGAAAATGAAGTTGGAATCGTTTTAAAAAGAATTTATAAACGAATTATAAAATATGTATTAATTGGAAATTGAAGAAATATATATAATTTCCTGAATAGATCGCGCCGCGCAGCGACCGTTCGCGAATTTCGACCATGAACTTCAAATGGATGTAACGGGAGATCCGACCGTCGGATTCTCCTAAAACCGGAACCGATGGGTTCGTATCGAAAAGAAATTTCCAACGAATATAAGAGATTTGAAATCTAACTGTTAGATTTGGAAATATGTTTAAATCAATTTCAGAAAAGGTCGCTATGGATGCAGATCAGTGGCCGTTATTAGAAACCAAATGTACGGGCGATATTAAATTTATTAAAAAATATGAAAAATTATGTAAAATCATAATAAATGATTTGGAAAGAATTTGGATGAAAATTCCAATTTTATAAAGATAAAAACATATTTTTATCAAAAATGAACTAGTTATTAGCTAGAATAAAAATCCAATTAATTAATATTTAATTGGAATTAAAGAGAATAAATTGGATTTTGGGTTATCGTGAACGGTGTCTTTAATAACATTGTTCTTAAACCCTGATTAGAAAAGTACAAATCTTTTAAATAATATTCAATGAAATTTTCCAATTAATATTTAATTGGAATTAAATAGAATATAATTTTGGAATTTATAAATCTTTTAATTAAGGTTATTAGAATTTCCACTTATAATTAGTAATTGGAATAAAATCAAATGTGAATTGGGTTTATTGTGAACGGTGTTAATGATATTTGTTCGTTAACCCAATTAATAGTGAAAATATAATTTGAAATTTATAAATCTTTTATTAAGATTTAAATGGAAATTATCCAAAGTAAAGTTTTCCAATTTAATATTAAATTGGAATTGAATGGAATTCGATTTAATAATAATCAAGATGAGCTTCTTTAAATGAAGACCATTACTATATATTGAATTTAAAAGGCTTTGTCGTTATTCCATTTATATTATCAGTTTGATACGGGAATTTATATCGATTATATATTGATCTGATTTATGTGAAGAATCCATTTTGATGGAAGATGATTTTGGGTTTATCGTGAACAATGTTTTTTAAATAACATTTGTTCTTTAACCCAGTTAAAAGATAAGATTAATTTCTTAAATTTGAATAATCATTAAGTAATGATTTTTGACATTAAAACTAAACTAGAGTTTTAATGAATCTTTAATTAGATTAAAATGCGAAAGAGATAATTAAATTTATCGAATTATTGAAATGATTGAGAACGGAGTACCACCAGTTTTACTCAAAGCGATAGTTAAATCTTTAATTAGATTTGAGCGGAAAATGGTAATTAAATTTATCGTTAACACAGTGGGTGTTAGATATGGAGTGCTACCAGTTCTGCTTCATGGGATGAATAGGTTGGGATTGGGATAATAAATAATAAATGATTACTTCGGTAAGGTTCGTAATCCCGACGAGTGAATAAACCTTAATTTGGTTTAGATCTGGTAAAAGATAAAATAAAATCTTTTGAAATGAGATCCTAGGGAAGATTAAAGTATAAATTTAAAAGAATTTATCTTTGATAAAATTAATGGGAACCTTTCCCTAATAATTTGAATATTTTATTAAAAGAATATTCTGAATTGGAATGAGGAGTATTATTGTTTTTATAGCACTTGATTATAAAATATGCAAATTATTCAGAAATATCGGGTTTAACCCATTCTGGATAATTACTACGACGATTAAGAGTCGAAGATGAAGACGGTGGTTGAAGACCAGAGATCTTCACATCTTTTGGGTGATTACTGATGTCTTGATTGGGCCGTACACCCAGGACAAGGTAATAAGTGGTGATCGTCCAAACGTACTTGGAGATCGACGGATATGCGAGGACCTCTCTCCTGTATTGGACATATGGGATGATGAATAAGGTGCCTCCAGTTTCATTCAGACCCAAAACGGACTTGTAAATGGATGGTATGTCTGGCGTTGTATTCCTTTTGTTATATTCATTTATCTCTATTAAATATATATCTGTTTGGTGGCGGAGAATTTATTCTCATGCATAACACCCTTCTCTGAGACGTACGAGCTTAGAGGTTATATATTGGCAGGTATCAATGATATGGTATGGATTGACAATGTGGAATGATAAGATGCAAATGATCAAGGCTTTTGTTGAAAAGAAGAGCCTTGTGGTTGATGATCAAAGCACAGCTTATTTAGGCATAGCTTTGTGTATAACGTTACTTCGCGAGCCTCACACCCCGGTATGAACCAGAAATGGGAGAAGGACCCCAGGGAAATGGACATATGTTAGTTTCTAGCTAGCAGGGGCGTCAGCGTTTACAAGCGTAGGCATTTTACTCATGTGGATGTTGCATATTATTACTTGATGGATAAAGAGGTGCCTCAGATATATATATATATATATATATATATATATATATATATATTGATAGTTGTCTAGTCAACATTACTGACCATATTATTTTATGCCCCATAGGGCAGGCTAACATATAATTTATGGTATTGCCAATCATCGACGGATGACCGGCCCTGGCACTTCCCAGGGCTTACCTGAGTCCGAGTCCTGAGACATGGGCTAGATTGTCTCGAATTGGGTAAGGACTATCTCTTGCCTTGGTTCATGATGGAAATCCAACTTCCAATACGACACCGTATGGTTTTGATTATAGAACTAGTATGGCGACATGATATATGGTACCCATGCCGCCTATGATTTATACATTTATATACGAAATTGTTTTTAACACTATGCACTTATAGTAATATCAAAATAAATTTGTTTTATACGTATCAAGCATATTTGGCTATTATAAGGGAAAACTCCATCCTCCGGCTTGCGTTACATTGTGTGATGAGACCTTAGTCTTATAATAGCTTCATTTTTCTAAAAAGCATTGCGTTGTTTTATTCTAAAGTTAAGACTCATGTCGAGTAAACCCGTTTCATGTTATACGGCGTGGTCCCATGATTTCCAACCTTTAAAACAAAGATTAATAACTGTTTTGAGTTCTCACACCAGTCCCATGACTGACCTGGAGTTTATTGTTTTAACTTAAACTTTGGGTGCCCATATTTTCCTCACTGGCAGCTAGTAGTTTTGGTTTTGCAGATATTATGCTCACAGGATCCTGGTTTACAGCTGAAGCGAGATTCGGAAAGCTCTGTATCCGTGTATTCCTTTCAGTTGTTTTATGTATTATTTTTCCGCTGCATTGTAGTTATAAATCTCTGATATTATTGTATTTATCAAAATGTATATTGTTTATTTATACTCTGTGATATTCTTGTACTCCGATGTAATTGTTGTAATAAGCAATGAAATATTCTTCTGTTTGTGTTCTGATTTGCCTTGTTCTCAATTCAATCCGTACTTTCCTTTACGGGGAAGTTTGGGTCTATTCAATATTTACCGTAGAGACTATTATAATAATGTATCGTATAATATCTTGTTTAACAGATCTTTATGGGATGGAAATTCCGATAACACATCCTAAGTTACTACACTCACAAACACATTGGATATGAGATATGAATTACCGTAAGAATCTTTAACGCCGTGACACTCATATTATTACATTGTTTTGATTTGATTGTTATGAAAATGTTTTAGTTCTGATCCGAGTGTTTTTATCTTTTCATTTGTGCTCGAGTCAGCCTGAGTTTTTCAGTTAGTGAAGACCTCGTTATGAAGATAAAGATAGAGCTTGACAGGCGAATTCATTAGTATTATTCTCCTGCATTTATTTTTATGTTTTGTGATAGTTTAACTCTGGTAGTTGTTGTAATGTATAATCAAATATATGTTTTAATAGCTTCATGAATTTTTATTTATCTATTATACTTTGTCCTTCTGCTATGAGATTATGTGATTAATTTTCTTCTTTCTTTTGGTTTCTTATTTACCTCTAATACTATCTATATTTTAGATTTGTTTGGGTTGACATATGTGGATTTTTGTCGACTTGAACGATCAAAATTCTAGGTTGTTACATTTGGTATCAGAGCGTTGGTTTAGCGATAACCTTGGCTATATTTGGGGTTAATCATTATAGATAAGGTAGTAATACCTTAGAATGAGTTCCTTTGTATATGAGAGAGCGTAATTGTAATTTTGATGTAGAAGTGATTTTGTATTATGTAAATTTGTTCCATTGAATATTTATGAATTTTGATCGGTACTTGTGCAATGCCCCACCCTGAGAGCTACATTTGTAAAGAGCATTGACAGGAAATGTTGTCTATTAATGTGGAGAATAGGGCTGGTTAGGAGCGACTAACCATAGTCTTGTATCAGATAAACATCAAGAGTGTCACTAAGTGCTATGTATATTTTTCCCTTATGTGAATCCGCACCACTGATGTTTGCTCGATCCTTGCTATGGTGGTTATGATATAAACCAAAACAAATGCACATAAGTTAAATATCGCATTTCAAAGAATAGAAAACAGGATGACATATATCAGTACATGAGTTATACAATACGTAGTGTCTCAAAACTGTGAAATACCGCCATAACACATATATAGTGTGTCAAATAAATGGTACATAACCGGGTTTAATGGACTTCCCAAAAATGTCATCTGTAGTCCAGCTATAATAACAAAGCCCAACAGATGAAGATAGATTTACAGTAATACTGAACATAACTATAAGCAGCCAAAATGGAACCTAGAAAGCTCAGTCTAACCCAAGCATTTACATACACGGGTCAGTCTTGTTAAGAGTGAGTGCAAATATAAAGATACCATAAGTCATGGATAATAACTCTCCCTCAGGAAGTGTAATAAGGGTACAACAAGGGTAATCTAAAACCATAGGATGACATCAAACATTAATGAAGAAGTTCCATCAAGGGTATGTACTTGGCTATAAACTAAGTACACAACATCATTGTCAACAAACAACTAGGCTTAATACATCGATTGCATCAAAAGATGATATTTGTATAAACATAACTGTAACGACCCGCAAAGCCGCAACATCGGAGTTGACTATATACATCATACGTCCAACCCAAATATCACGAAAATACGAAACATTTTTTTTAGAAGAAAGAGATAGAAGAAGAATAGAAATAACAACACAGAATCTCACATCGCAGCGGAACAAAATATAATATATCATAACTTTTGAAATACAAAATCTTAACTGTATAACATACACTTATCAGAGTACAACACTTACAGCACAACAGAACAACACTATGACTAGATAACGCTGAAGCCTCCTGCTCCAAGCTCCCTTAGATATATCTGAAAAATCCTGAACTACTTGACCGCCCGTACAAATTTAGGCACCCAAGAGTTTAGGTAGAAACAAACAAATAAACTCCGGGTCATTCATAGGACTGGTATGAGTAAACAGTTTAAAACGGTTTCAAAAAACTAAATGATATCTCATAAGACCACGCCGTATATCACGGAACTGGTTTTTCCCTTATGAGAATCCAAACACTTGATTTAACTTTCAAAATCCCTTTTGAAAGGAACGATAATCTTTATATCAAAACTCCGTTGATATTAATATAGTGTCTAAATCAAGTAAATAACAATCTAGTGGAACGTTTGCATCTCACGATCCACATATATAATATACAATCAAAACCGCAAGCACGTATTGGGTAATGGATTTCCAACTATGACAAGGTATGGAACCACCTTCCGCTGGTATATCTCTAGAGGAGAATACACCGAGTTCAACAAGAACATCTTGCAACTCAGCCACACATGACCGACCACTCATTTCGCTTGAGTGTATCGAATGTATATCACCAACGGCTGGGATCAGCAACCGTTTCCCGAATGGGACAGCATCGACAATAGATTTTTAGAAGTAAATGAAACTCTAGATCAGGTGATTCTACACCCTAATAGGTGCGACCTACATAGCCATACTGCTTGCCCGATTTCTGTCATTTACCGGTTGATGAGGCTAGATGCTACGCTTTATCATCACACCAGATTCACTTCGAATGCCACATCGTCAAATCCATCAAATCACCGATTGACATCTACAACAATACATTACGTGTTAGCTAAAAGAAGTTTCCTTCTCCGCTTCCACTCTTGGTACGGTTGAAGAAATCAATGTACGTGAGCTTTCTGGAAATACTCTGTCAGACATTCATCCATACACGTCACCCAGGAACAGGATGAACTGAAGGCACTATTTATATTAATAGAAAAAGTCCTTGCACTCTACTCCGTCTTCGATTATCTGTATATAACCTGATTCGCACGCTACTGCCAATACGGAGTGGTTCTTAGGATAATAATCCAACCGGTCTCTTCATATTGACAACGATGGTCAAAACTCCGATAGTCTGTGATTTAACTATCGAATAAAAACAAGTGTTTCGACAGTCGATGATTTAACTATCGAATAAAACAAGTGTTCATCCAAACATCCAACAATCACTGAGCCTTTAATTAATATTCCATTAATTAAATCTCTTCTCTATTTCTTATCAATATTTGTTAACCAAATATTTTCAATAACCATATTGGCCTTATACGTTATTTGGAAAACATTTCCATATATCGCCTTCTTTTATTTTCTAAACTTTAGAAAATATATGTTATTTATAATTGGAAAATATTCCAATTACTTATCTCTTTTCCAATCTCGTTTATTCCTATACTTAGGAAATATTTATTATTCTATTTCCCAGCTTACACTTATTTGGGTTAAAACGGATGTTGTGTAAAACATCGTTACGACAACCCAAATACTATATTCAACTAACTCTTATCTAACATTGATCTTCGAGCCTTAAATCTTATTGTTCATTTGTTAATAATGCAATCAATCAAGTTGGGGTATAACTACCTCTCAGACCTTGACTGGATAACATTTATAACGTCAAAACAGATATGACTACTTACTCGAACAATCAATAACATACAACTACTTCTTTACCTTTAAACACGTATACACTTTTTCTTTCTATTCTTACTAGATTTTATTCTTATACTTCCTTTTTGATTATACTATTCTATTTCTAAGTTCGTTTTCTTATAGACCTCTATATATATCGATACGTTGATATCTAACTATCAAATTATCTTAAAAATATTCTATCTCCTTAAATTCCCGGAAAAATTTGCCATAACCTCCTTTGTACCGGGAGCATCGGGAAAATCCCCAAACTGCCACACAGGCCTTTTCCAATCAAAAAGAAAAAGAAAAGCCAAGCGGCTAGCCGACACGGCGCATAAAATCTCATATGGAAATTAAATACGTACCTTTTTGTCGGGCATTCTATTTATATACCTTCTAACACTTTATTCCAAACCTGTCTCCTGTATGTCTATACCTGTCCAATCTATTTTAACTATACCAATCGTTTTAACTCAATTTGTTAAATAGATTTGTTACTTAACTCTTAGTCTAATCCACTTCTATTTATCCAAATCTATTATCTTCTATTATTCAAATCCTATAATATAAATCCCATTTGAATTCTATATTCAAATTCTATATTATAAATCCCATTTGAATTTCTATATTCAAATTATATAGTTAAACTCCATTTGAATTCTATGCCTTATTTAAACAACGTTTATAACTTCACTTAAAATCCCACATTTATATATTTATAAACAAAGTTTATAAATTCAGTTCAAATCCCATATTTTCCTTTATAAACAAAGTTTATAAATTCGATTCAAAACCCACCTTCCCATTTATAAACCAAGTTTATAAATTCAATTCAAATCCCATATTTTAATTTATAAACAGAGTTTATAAATTCGATTCAAAACCCACCTTTTCATTTATAAACCAAGTTTATAAATTCAATTCAAATCCCATATTTTAATTTATAAACAGAGTTTATAAATTCGATTCAAATCTCATCTTTTCATTTATAAACAGAGTTTATAAATTCAATTACTTGTTTTATATATCTTCAAAACAAGTTAATATTTTCTATAGTTCGTTTAAAATTCAAATTCTATTTATAAAAATAGAATTCCCTTTTTAAATCTCAAATACCCTTCAGGGTATTTTATAAATCAATATCCCAAGCCCCAGTGATATTTTAAACAATCAAATCAACCAATTTTCAATCATTTGATTTTTAACACATCATATATGAATATATATGAAATCAAACAAAACAACAAACAGATAATATATTTTTGAGGAATCCAGTTGGATTCCTCCAACCTGTTTTCCTGCATCCAAAGACGTTAGTCAACATAGTAATACCCATCCTACTTCGAGGCAGGATATCGCGGTATAGAAGGTCATCCACTAATCATAGCGTGGGGCGTATAGGGTAATCATCCGCTATGGTACCGCGGGCATCCGCTAATGAAACTGCGGGAATCCAACCAATCATCAACCCAATATATATATAATAGTCAACCAATCCTAAATAACTATATATATATTTTAAAACAATCAGACTAAACAACATTCAAACAAGCAACAACAATTATTTTTAACGATGTAAAAATAATTCTAAACAAACAGGTGAGTGAGATTTACTCACCGGAATTTTGCAGTTGTCGAGTATCACGTTCATTGCCCAATCACCGGCTACGAATCTTTTAGAATGATTTCGTACCTACGATAATTTTATTCAAATTTACTTGTTAACATTTATTGAAATTGATTATTTGAATAAATAAATAAATTTCCTATATGTATATATCTATATATATTCTACTTTTATATCTAATTTAAACATCAATAATCCTTTTAAATTAAATATTTAAACCACGATTGTATTCCAACTTTCATATTAACAGCTAATATCATTTCTTTTATAGTATTTCCGTATGTTAATAACATTTTCCAACTTGTTCATTAAATCAAACATTTAAATGAATTTAATTACCTTAATCCCGCTGTTTTTTTCTCTTTCCGGCATTTCACCAAACACCATTACTGCTTAATCTTTTCAGCACAACTTCAGCTCAATCATTAGATCAAACCACCTCCAAATAGCTTGCCGGACTCCTGCTCCTTCACTCTGGAAACCCCGCTCCGTTACCCTTTCTTTTGTTTCCCCGTGTATCATGTTTCAGAAGCTTGCTCCATGGTGAACTTCCCATTCCCGCATCCTGGACTTCATCGCGCCCAAAAGACAATCGACCTCCCCCTTTTCTGAGTCTCGGCTCCAATTTACACCTGAATCACCAACTCGTTATGCCACCTCCTTAATTTCTGCGATGCCCTAACCTATTTTCAGTTCGAACTTGAATCATCGCAAGCCCTCCGAACAACTATCGCGACCTTCTGCTCCTCCTGTGCCCATCGCGGTCCTTGATTCCGCGAGCTCGTCCAGTCTTGGATCGACCGTGGTCTTCGATTTGATTCGAGGAATTTAGGTGCGGCTTTGAATTGGTTTTACTGAAGTATGATAACAGAAGAAAGTGAATGCGATTTTAAGGGGAGTGGCTCCGATTAAATAATGAGGAGAAAGGAAACGTAGCATATTTTCCTACATTCATTTTTCTACGGTTAAAGAAGGAGAAATGTGTTCGATTTTCTACCTTTCATTTTTCTGATATTTTTATTTCATTTTGAATTAGTTTTTAATTCGAACCGATATCCTTTAAAATATCTTATGCCTCTGAACCCAACTACTGACATTTTTAGGGTAATACCCCTGTTGCGAACACACTGGGATAGGTCACGAAGTCCAATTCGATCATCTGAAGGAGATATTAATTTAAATCAATATAAATTCATTTCAGACAATTTATTCTCCTCGATAATAAATAAATATTATTATCGTTATAAATTCAAATAGAATTTCATATTAATTATTTGAACTGTTTTCAATTCAAATTAAAATTTGAATTCAACTAAATCCATTTTCATATTCTGTTATTTAATATATTCGATTTTAAATCGAAATTGATTATTAAACTAATAACTTAATATAAATATTCATTTAATTTATCAAATTAATATTTAAAACCGTATTAAATATTCAAATCTAACCGCCGGAATATCCGGGTCATTACAATAACAGAGTTTAAATGGTATAAACATCAAACACTAGAAATCAACAACAGGTATGGAAAAGAATCCAATAATACCCAACCACCAACATGGTTAGGATAAAAAAATCATCAATAAATATAAGACTAACATCATCAAAGAGATACTACAACAAAGTATAACTACAAGGTCATTTACATCAACGTAATTCATCAAGCATCAATATACCAATTAGCAAATTTTCAAATAATAATTCGGATCTGAAACATAAAATATTGCACGTGCATAAAACTCCACCCAGAGCTTTGCCAAGTACCATTTATTAGGAGACTCGTCAGCCTCCAGTGATGACCCAACAACCTGACCACACATAAATTGAGAGATACGACTTCTTTCTATCAAAACCCAACAGCTCGATAATTTCAATAAATAACTCAATATCCCTTATTCTGGTCCACCAGCCTTCAGCAAACAACAAAGACTAAGCAACTTTGTACATATATTTATATATGTACAGGACCCAACAACCCAATATATTGGCATTAACAGATAGATGTACCACAGACTTGTGGATGGTAACCCAGCGATGCCAACTGTGTGTCGCATACATCATATTCTCATTACTGGTTTACTATTCATTCATTAACTGCACACCGGAAATCATCAGAAACACATTCATCGAGAACAACAATCAGCGAAAATATCAAATCATCAAATTTAATTGACGAGTCTGGAATTAATCGATTTTGTATACCTTCATGCCCCACACCACGGGGTTTACGATATCGTTTAGTCTCCACTATACTCTCTCGAAGGGTGAGAGAAGTGTGGTTTTTATATTGGAAAAATACTTATTTTCCTAAAGCGAGTTTATAAAATGATTTTCGGAAAACCAAATGATTTCATTCTTTTCTTATAATTCTAAAATAGCGTTTTACTATTATTTCGAGGTTATTTACTAAAGCAAAAGTCATAAATTATTTTAACCTAAAAAATATGGGGAAAACAATGTTTATTCATATGTTAAAAACTAATTCAAAATCATGTACAAGTGTAATCAATACCAACGAAATGCAACATGAAACTCCACAAACAATCACCAAAGTTCACCAAAATCGGAAATTCAGGTTAACCAAGAGTTGTACTTAGTGTTTAGCTAAATTTATGTAGTTGCAAACCATATAGTTTGGCTTTAGAATCACTTGGAAAACCAAGTTAAAACATGCAACATAATGCGGAATTAAAAATAGTAAAATAGGGAAAAACCTTGCATTTTTAACAATAGGTTGGTTTACCCACTCTTCATGTGTGTCGACCCTGGGTCGACACATTTGAGGGGTGGGTTGACCTATCCTATGGGATTTTCCAGTTCTGCAATTATGGCTTTAATTGCAAGTACAACGATAGTGTTGATACTTCTGAATTTACTAGAATGACCTGCGATTTTACAGGCGCAATAATAACATATTAAACTAAGGATCATAACCGAAATGGCACAGTTTCATTGTCGTGTGACCAAGCTATAACAACTCAGGTTGAGCTTTTGCTATGATGGCTCAACCAAAAAAATTTCAAAAACAAAGCTATAGGTTTCGAATGAATTTTACATAGATTAGACAAAAACATCAGAAACCTCACCAAAACTACAATTTGTGAGCAAACACTCACCTTATCCTTGGATTGCAACAAGATTAGAAGAAACTTGAGGTTATAATGCTTGAAAGAAGTGGATTTATCACCTGTAGAAGAGGCTACAACTACATGCAAAGACAATATTCAATAACAGAAACTTCTCAACTAATTTAGAGAATAGGATGAAATTAAATTCTATAGATTACCTACTGGAGAAATTATATAGCAATCAAAATTACAACTTGATTGAATTTGGAGCCTAAGTTTTGAGTCACAGCAAATTTTGAGTTTTTTTATTCGTACGAGCGGAGGGTAGAGGTTACTTTAAGAAATAAATGAACTATTAAATTTTCTTGAGGCTTCTCTTCCTAAACACATCATTAAGGCCTATAATCAAGTATTAAGTATTTTACTTAGGATTAGTCTCCTTACGTAAGCCATTAGCCTATAGTTAAGTTAACATTTGTTTTAGCCCTTTTTCTTCATAAATTTTACAATTCTTTGACAATTTCTTGCTACAAAAATTTGTAAATGCAAGTTTAAAACCTTTTCAACGTTTTCTTACATTTATTTAAGCAATTAACACTATTAACAATTTACACAAAATATTAAAATACTAACATTTCACCACGAACATGTGTAAATTTTGTACAACATATAAATTAAATATTTTAAGAACTATATTTTAACAATCCACTTCATGAGGTAAAATTATAAACATCATTTGTAAAGTATTTTAAAGGTTTTAACACTAAAATCTACATTTTCAACAAATTCCATTTTTACAGAAAACATTAACAATTTATGTTCTAACTTGTGTAAATATAAATTTCACGTGAATTACTACTTTTAAATGCACCATATAATACATAAACTATTATAAAGATTTAAAAAATCTCGTTTTCTACATTTATCAACAACTTACAACTAGATTCGAATTTGTACTACCAAATGCAATATTTAACATTAAAATCCCTGAAACGTTTTTGTTTATGAACAGAACCTCAACACATATATTTTTAACACGATTTTACTCAACATTATAATTTAAGCCTTTGTCCTAATTTAGAAATTACTAAACTTCCTAATTAAGTCAATTTGTAAGGTCTATATTTATTCCTAACACATAATATTAGAAATAAATCTTGAATCTTACAAAATTAATTTATTCCCAATCTAACATTCAAATTTTCTCTTGTAGTCACCGTTATACATCAAAATTCACCAATTCTTATATATTTATCACCAAGCCTCAATTCAATTACTTTTAAATAATTAAATTCCATTTTTTAAACCTCAAGCCTAAATTTTAAACATTAACTCGAGTAATTAGGCCAAATACCTAATTTATGGATATATCCAGCTTAATCACTCCATTATCCATACTTTAACTATTATTAGTTATAGTAGGTAATCAACAAATATCTGGGTCGTTACAACTTGGGATGCCAAGGCATCAATATGGATTTCAAAATATTTGAATAGGACTGATCAACACACTATTGTTTTTGGATTATATCTTATATATAAGGAATTATTTTGAAAATCTATTAACTTTGATTTTGTTAGTTGTCGGGAGATGAAAATATTCAGTTATCATTGTTTATTGTTTGATTGGTCAATATATCTAAACTCTTGACTATTGAATGATTTTAAGAAAAATGAAATATTGTAAATTAATTGATAATGAAATATAATGAATTAAATATTGAACTGAGAATTTAAATTCTGGTGCTTTTGAAAAATTAATTTGCAAAGGTTTCAAAATAATATAAGTATAATAGGGAAGTAGCTTTGAATTGAAATGGTTTCTGAATGAATTATTTTTAGAAGTAAGCATATAATCCCCTCTTATCTTTGGGAAATGACGTCGGTGATGAGTGCACGCATCATCTGTGTTTATTTTCGAGAGTCTAAGTGGGTGAGACCACTTTGAACTTTCATATCTTGTTTGAGAAAATTGAACTTTATCTGTATCTTCTAAATTATGGTTTGATATAAAAGGTATATTAATAAATATTATTTCAAAAACTGATTTGGAATTGAACCCAAAGTTTGAGTTCTTATGTTCTCAAGCAATTAATGATTTTCAACTTTTGAAATGAATTAAAATTTGAAATTTTATAAATTTTGTAATTATGAAATAAGAAAATGAACCTAAGAGAAGTAAATTGAAGTAGAAACTCATAGGAATTTGAAATAGTGAATTTAAAACAAATTGAAGGTGTCGAACTTGGGTAGTATTCAATTTTTTAATAGCATATATATATATATATATATATATATATAACTTATGAAATATTTAAGAAGTTAAAGTGTTATAGGAATTAGCAATTGAATAATATACAAGTATTGATATGAATAATGAATGTGAAATTACATTGACGGTTTATAAATATGAGTAAACTTAAGTTATGACAATAAATGATGTATACTTAGTTTGTTATAAATCGAATTCAGCTGAGTAAAATAAATAAAATGAAACAATGAAATAAGCTTGTAAATGGGTTCTTAGATTAATTTAACTTATGGAAGTTTATGGACATGAATAAACAAATTGGTTTAAAGAAATAGATTAGTGAAATGATTAAATGAAATAAAGATTTGATATAGTATGAAAGCGAACTTAAATTGTTAAATAATAAATACTAAATTGAATGGATAATTTTGTATGATACTCTATTACATTCTAGAGCATAAATAAAACCTACCAAAATGTTTAAGAAGTTAAAAGAGTATTACACAAGTCAAGGAAACTTAAGTAATAAGACATATACTTTGATTTAAGTTGAATTAGAGTTCAATGGAATATAAAACAAAATACAATTTAAGTGAAATAAATAAGAAGAACTACAAAATAGAAGTTAACTTAAGAAATATAGAATGAAATTGATTGTAATGTGAACTTTAATATGGAGTTGAGTTATTATCAACTTAAACTTAAGTAACGAAGTCAAATGAAATAGTGGTCGATAAAATATGGAACTAAACTAAATTGTGTAAAGTAAATTATAATTATGTAAATTAATTATATATGAATTTATTAAAGATGAATAAGTGTATATAATCTTAATAAAGTCAAAATGAATTAATTTGGAAGTAAATGAATTTAAGGAAGTTCACTAATGGTTTAATAAAATGAAATGTTAATAAATAATGCAAATCAATTGAATGTTGATAGAAATTAAGAAGTCAATAAATTAAAATATTGACATTTGGAAATGTGAGTTATATACAAATGGAATGAACCAAACGAGATTGTGTAAATAATAAATTGATATGGAAAAACTAGTAATTATGCTTTGTTTGGATGAGTATGATCATTTAGATGTTTTTATTTGTTCCTTTGGTTGTGTTTGCTAATTCGTATATGATTATTGTAATTATATCGTTTTATTTCTTTTATGTTTGTGTTTTTATTTTGTTGTTGAGTATTTTAGTAGGTACTAATGACATTTTCTCACCTTGAAGCCACTTGCGCATAAAGTTTGCTCTTGCTTGCTTAAAAATAATCTAAATTAATAAGAATGCTAATAAAAGGTATGTGTATTGATTTATATATCGCATTCTGGTATTATATATTTACATATTTTTCCCACATGTTTGGGATGCCTCGTCATTGAGATGAGATATATATTTGTGATTATATATGTATTTTTTTCTCTGGGCCTGGCTGTACAAAGGAGACTCTACCAAAAAAATTCATGAATTTAGGAGTTAGAAATTTTTTGTGGATATTTGAGTTTTATTTTTTTTGCAAAGCCGACCGGTTTTTATAGGGCCCCGTAACACTTATAAAAAATAATAATTAGATTAGTTATTGAAGTTTGGCAGATTGTCAAAACTACAAATTCAGTTTTAAAAGTGGAACGTCCACTACTTACGACATTTAAAGTGGGTCGTACACTATATCTAACCTAGATTATAATATAATATCTAGCTTATTTAGTAGACTACTATTACATGGCATACTACATTAAGTAGACAAGATTACATTTTGAATTCAAAAACAACTCATACACACTAAAAAAACAAACCGTACTATTATAACTTGACAAGCCACCGGGTAAACATCATGAACAGGGAATTCAAACCATAACATGACAAATAGCTGGAAAAGTAGCTTATCAAGATGGAGACAGTATACCCTTGAAGCAGTGCACATAAACCAAGTAGAGGGCATGGACCAAGGGACCGACCACCTAATAACATCCATAGTGATTTGCAAGAAGACTATCACAAGCAAGGACGGTTAGTTCAGCCAACTAGAAAAACTCCGACCATCCCGGCAAAAGCCAGTGGGATCGAAGAGGCAAACCAGACAAAACTAGACAAACATATCCCGATAGTTTACATGGAAAATTACCTAAGGTAGCAATCCAAGGTGAAAGTTCCAAAGAAAGAGAGCAACCCTCAACTGACATTTGCAAGCCGAGGCTTCACCACGGCGTCAAGGCAGTAGGAACATACACCGAAGCCCAAGAGGAAAAGAAACCAAATTCCAAAAAGAAACAAATTGAAAACCAAGGACCAACACATATCAACAAACTGACATGCTCAAACAACATCATCAGCAACCACAAGATGATGTACATTGAGTATCCAACAAACATAAGCCCCATCACGACCATAGGGGTGAGATGCGAGACTTAAAATGAGTTATAATTTACTTTGAACTCCGCGTGGCTGCCAAATCCTACATACTAGGCAAACCAAACATCTGATGAGATAAACTAAGCAATACCAACAAATAACCCAAACAGATCAACTAACATCACCCAAACTGACCATAAAGCTCTTGACAAGATCAGGCAAGCACCGGACGGATACACCAAGCAATGTATAGTCTCGGATTCGCGAGGTTACCTGGTGTTGAGCATTAAAACTTATCGTTCAATAGAGGGACGCGCCGAAACTAGTTGAGTTAGAAGTCAATAAAGCTACCATAACCCAGAAGATGCCACCATACACTGGAGATAGGGGAAATTTGATGGGGTAAGAGATATGGGTTGACGTGTTCGATTTGTGCAAATAGACAAAATCAGCGATAATGTTCAGATCTGAAGTAAATAGTTGGGAGCTGAGGAGATCCTATGCATGGCGAAAGCAGATGCTTAGAAGAGCAGGTAAGAAACAAGAGTTAGATTGGAGAAAGGAGATTGAAGAATTCGAGAGGAAATGAGGATGGAAGATGGAAGATAGCATCTTTCGCCATTCACGAGTTCTCAAAGCTCTCAAAACTCTTTGTTATTGTATTGGAAATTTGAGTTTTCAGACCTAAATAAAACTATTTATAGAAGTTAATGTTTCTAGTTGAGTAGAAGTTATATTGTTAATATACCTTATGATAATGTTTCTAGTTGAGTAGAAGTTATATTGTTAATATACCTTATGATAAATTTCTTACTAAGCCTACTCGCGGATGAAAAGTTTTGGGGGGAGAGTGTAAAATCTCATATTTTTCGACTATCTAAATTATTGAATTTAATACGATTTTTGAAAATTTTATGGTTATAAATATATAATGATTTAATTACTTTATCTTATGACGTAAGCTTAATTAAATTGATTAACTGATGAATTTCAACTAATAATAACAATAATAACTTGTAAGTGTCGTAAATGAAACAAATATTTATTTTGTACTGATAAGTATTGAAATTTAAAATTTGATATTAAAGTATTTGAATGAAATGTTGTTAATTAATTTATACTTGAAAGTTAAATGAATTTGATAAATAATCAAAATTGGAACTTGTTGGCCTACTTTGTGACTAGGCCACACAAAGTTCAGACATGCACGCTCGAGCGTACTAAAGAACAATAACCATGGTCATTCGGTAGCATAAACCTTCGAGTCGAGTAGGAAGAAAAGAGGCATCGGGTCAAATGAATAAAGTTTGTTCGGGTCGAACATAGTGATATATGCACATTTCGAAGGAAATAGAGGGCATCGGTTCGAAGCTCAACGGGTCGAAAGAATTCGACCCGACCCGATGCCAATATGTATGTTGCACAGATCAACCGTCTACTATCTCCTACTTTACCTGGTCGAACGCCACGTGGCCACGAACTGCGGCTCCATAATCATATGGAACTGGTCCACAACACAGCTACAACGTTGGAGCTGCTGCCAAATCATCTAACCATTCACGCCTTGAAGATCACGCTTATTCACTATAAATACCCGAGATGTTGAAGAGAAGGATCTTTTTGCACATTAGAAACTTAAGCATCTTAATCTTTGTCACCATTTCTACTCAACCTGTGTAATACTTCATCATTTTCAAGTATAATTCCATAAATATTGAGAGATAATTGATTGTATTCGAGTGATTGTATTTCTTGTACTCGTAATTCTCTATCGAATCAAAGAATTATAAAGTGGACGTAGGCTCGTTAAGACGAACCACTATAAATCTTATGTGATGATTGCTTTTTCTTGCTTTTCATTTGTATTTCCTCATTATTCTCTACAAAATCTTTTCAATTGGGTGTTAGTGCCGTTTTTTGGTCCAACATTTTGGTGCTTTCATTGAGAAAGTTGAATTCTTAGCTTTACGG
This sequence comes from Allium sativum, assembly GCA_030737875.1. Taxonomy (NCBI): domain Eukaryota; kingdom Viridiplantae; phylum Streptophyta; class Magnoliopsida; order Asparagales; family Amaryllidaceae; genus Allium; species Allium sativum. The sequence continues at coordinate 968,373,143 of CM060915.1, read as the reverse complement.
ATTATTATTCTACTATTTGGATCACTAGTCCGAAGAGATAATCATATTTTCGTCATTTTCGAAGTTTTCACCGAACTCAACAAGTTTGGTTACCATGGCTACGAGAAAGGATAAGAACCAACAATCTTCTCGAAGAAATGATGCCAATGAAGAACGAGAAGACAATCAGCAGATCAAAGCAATAGTATCCCAAACACATGGGTCGAATCAGCTCGGGTCGAGTGAGCCCGGGTCGAATTCGACCCGACCCGGAGATAGTGCGCCGATCCGACCTGATTTGATGCCCTAGTCTGATCCAATGAAGGTATATCTAGTGCTGCTGAACCCCTAGTTAACCAATATGCTACTTTAACACCTCTTTCTCAGAATGACTTCACACTCTTTCTCCCCAGGTTGGAGGAAACCAATGTTGCTCTAGAAGCTCAGAGATGGAATGGCGCTGCGAACCGTAATGATATGAGCAAGATGGAAAAGCAGATGAATGAGCTTCAAAGACGGAGAACGCCATCACCTACTTATCACCGAGAGGCAGGAGACTCATCTTCCTCTAAGGAAAATGGACGCCGCCCACGACAGAGGAGACCTCTCGTAAGACCTGAGAATCTAGAATAAGTCTAATTTGGCTCACAGGGTTCTCGAGAAGATGAGACAGTGCGTCTTGGTCGTAAAGATTCCAGCCTGGCGTAACCTATGTTATTACCAATGCGTGGATCTTATGTTCATCCTAGAGGCCCAAAACTCACTCACTCCACTTAAGGACAACTTCTTCAGCCAAATCATCTTATGATTGACCTGGACCGCAAGAGAAAAGGAATTTTTGCTCAGACGAAAGCTCAAGCGACGTCACTAGAAACGAGGCCAAGATGGTCCAGGAGTGCTGAAAGCGTTGAACCGGAGCACACATTGAGTAATGTCAAGGTAGAAGCAATGGTTCATCAAATAATTGGAGACAGTAGAGGTTATACCAATGAAGATTGGGGTATAGATCGTAGTCATACACCTTTGAATGATGATATCTTAGAAGTACAGTCCCTGAGACGGTTTAACTTGCCGACTACGAATTGTTATTCGGGTAGAACTGTTTTGTGCCAACCCTTGATGAGATACTCGTGGTATATGAACGCTGCGGCTATTCCTGATGCTATAATGTGCAAAGCCTTTCCTATATATCTTGAAGATGTCACTATGATGTGATTCACTAGACTCCCACCTCGGTCGATCCCCAACTTTAAGGACCTAAGCGAAAAGTTTCTGAATCAATTCTGACTACACGCCAAGAAATCTAAGCACACCATAGAGCTTTCAGTGATTAAGAAAGCTCCTGGAGAAACTTAAGAGGGTATTTGGATCGTTTCCATACGGCTGTCACGGAAGTAAGTAATCCAAACCCTGAGACTATCCTAATGGCGTTGATAGATGGGTGGACAAGGGCACTGAATTCGGAAGATACTTGGCCAGAATGCCCTCTACAACCATTGAACTATTCCATGAGAAAGAGAATATTCAGTTGCGGTAGGAAAAGTATATTCAAACAGAAAAAGAAGGTCCAACGAAGTTGTAATAGATGATATCCAGAGCAACATCGCTGTTAAACAAACTGGCGATAGTTCCGGAAAGGTTGATGTCAATGTCGGATGTCCTAATGAAGGAAATGTTTCTTAGGGCAATAATGGTAACAAAAGGAACAAAAATAGGAGGGGTGGTTCCAAGAAGAGGCCCTGATTCTAGTCTTTTTAAACTTTCACGCCATTAAACGATACCTGGGAGAACATTTATCTGGATACCCACAATGTAATGCAATACAAGAAACCTCCGCCTTGAGACTCCATAGGAAAAGAGTAGGGAACTTGAAAGTTTTACATGTTTTACGAGACTTATGGCCATACCACAAATTAATGTGGACATCTGAGAGACTTGGTGGAAAGCCTACTACGAGAAGGAAAGTTGGATGAATATCAAGTTTCCTCGAGGGACAGGGGCAAGGGGGTTCTAGTTCGAATCATAGGCATGCGACTCCTACAGCTATGGCCCAGCAGAAAGGAAAAGGCATAGTTATAAATACTGTCGCAGGAGGCCCTCACCCAGAAGGTTTCAGCACCAGAACCATCGAACAATACGTCAACGCAGCAAAGCATCTTGATGTAGGGGAGTGTGGTGTTACCTAAGATGCTACACCAATTAAACAACAAAAGACGATGACGAATGACATTGTATTCCAAAATCGAGAGAGAATTGGAGTGGAAACTCCAAGCATAGAACCTTTGATGATATCAGCTATAATTGGATCAACAACAATACGAAAGATTTTAATTGATTGCGGAAGTTCGGTCAACATCCTATTTAATAAAGCTTTTGACCAGATGAAGTTGGAATCTAGAGACGATAAACCATGCATAGGTTGGATACAAGGCTTTAGCGGCTTGGGAACTAGCCCAACAGGGGTAGTTGACTTGCCTGTGCAACTTGGCGAAGGAGACTGCAGGAATGTACAGATTCTCTCATTTCTTGTGATGTACATTGAATCCCCATATAATGCATTTTTGGGACGACCAACTCTTGCATAATTTAGATCTTGCATTGCACCTTGATGTTTATTGTTGAAATTCCCGACTGAATCGAGAATAGGAATGGTCTGAGGAGACTAGCGGATAGGAAGTGCCTGCTACTTAGCTAAATGGAAGGAACTACACCAAGGAGATGAGGTAGAGCCCAAGAAAACCTCCTCCCCTGCTAAGGAGGCATCGGCATAGCAAATAAAGGGTACACCCCAGCAAAAGCCGCTAGATTACTAGTCTGAGGATATTGATCCCAGATAGGATGAGGAAACGGGATGTAGAAAGGCAACCCATAATGAAACTACTGTGGATATTCCAATTGAAGACGATGACCTAACCAAGGTCTTGAAGATCAGAATGCATTTGGATCCCCTTTGGATGAGGGAATTAACGAAATTTATACGAGCTAATTTGGACGTATTCGCATGGACCCACGCTGACATGTATGGGATTTCTCCGTATGTTATGAGTCACTCACTGAACATCAATTCGCAAAATGTCCTAGTCAAACAAAAAGGCATATGCTTGGCCCGGAGAGGTCCGCAGCCTAAAAAGAAAAATTGGAGAAGCTAAAAAGTAATGGCTTCATTTGAGATTCGACTTACCCTAATTGGATATCGAACCCAGTTCTTGAAAAGAATGCCAACGAGAAATGGTGGACGTGTATTGAATTTTCATATTTAAATAACGCCCGCCTGAAAGATAGCTTTCCATTGCAAAGTATCAACCAATTAGTGGATTCGACAACGAGACATGAACTTCTGTCATTCATGGATGCATACTCAAAGTACAACCAAATCCCGGTGCATGTGCAAGACTAAGAGCATTCCAGCTTTATCATAAATCTTAGGTTGTATTATTACATAGTGATGCCTTTCAGATTGAAGAATGCTGGTGCAACGTACCAACGAATCATAAATCGCATGTTCCATAATCAATTTAGGAAGACCATGGAAGTGTACGTAGATGATATGCTCATGAAGTCCAAGCAGTTTACTAACCACGTCTCAGATTTGGCGGAAATGTTCAATATCCTACGGTATTATGAGATGAAACTCAACCCTATGAAAAGCCCGTGTGGCACCGCGTTAGGAAATTTTTTTGGTTTCTTCATTAGCTCCCACGTAATCAAGATTAATCCAGAACAGATTGCAGCAATAAATAATATTCACGAACCAAGTAGAATTAAAGATGTGCAAAGTTTAGTTGGGAAAGTTGCAGCGCTAAGCAGATTCATATCCCAGGCCACCGAAAAGTGCATACCCTTCTTCGAGTTGATAAAGCGAGGGAAGCATAACTTCGAATGGACCCGTATTGCATTGAAGCCTTTCAAAACTTGCTAGACCATCTGAAAAGATCACTGATACTGTCCAAACCGGTAGACCATGATGACCTATTATATACTTGGTGGCATCATCACATGCAATCAGTTCAACACTTTTTCGCGAGGAGGATAAGATTCAAAGACCGGTATATTATTTGAGTAAAGAAGTTGGCTGTAGCGGAGCATAATTACCCAAAGATTGAGAAGCTCGCTTACAACCTTTTGATTGCCTCAAGAAAGCTACGACATTACTTCCAAGCTTATCCAATCATGATATATATAGATGAGCCGCTATTACAGATCCTTCAATGACCTAAGGCGTCTGGAAGATTGCTCAAATGGAACACTGAATTAAGCCAATTTGATCTTACTTCCCTTCTGAGGAAATCTATCCGGGGCAAGCACTAGTAGAATTCACTATCCTTGAAGATGATGTGTTGGATGAGGAAGCTGGCCCCTTGGGATTCAAAGTGGAATCGAGCACTTGGAAGTTGTATATAAACGGTGCTCGTAATGATCGATGGTTCAGTGCCGGAGTTGTACTAGTAACTCATGAGAGATAGTCGATTTACTACGCCTTACGATTGAACTTTCCCACTACTAACGATGACTCTGAGTATGAATCCCTGATTGCTAGGCTGAAACTTGCGAGGGAATCAGGAGTAGTTGTGCTAGAAATTTACTGTAACTCTCATACTGTTGTATTTTAGGTTCGCAAAGAGTTTCAAACAAAGGAATCATGATTAGCAGCCTGTTTAGAATAGGTTAAGGAGTTGCTAGATGGGCTGGAATGTTATAGCATTTCATATACCATGAACAAAAAGTCAAAAGTTAGACAAACTGGTTAAATTAACAAGTTTTGACAATCCAGATGGAACATAGATGGCCCCGATTGAAGAATTGGATATTCCAATTATTGAATAAATGGAAATCGACTAAGTCTTAGAGGGTGAACCTGAAAGAGAGTCCTGGATGACCCTCATAAAGAATTTCTTACAAGATGAAATTCTTCTAGAGAGAAAGAACCAAAGACATGAGTCCGCAAAGCATCAGATACGTTATGCAGCACGGCGTGCTATATAGAATGGGGTTCTCTGTTCCGTTTATCCGGTGTATAGTCCATGATGACATTAAGCGTGTATTAAGGGAAGTACACGAAGGAAACTATGTCGATCACACTAGAGGTCAGACATTGGCAAAGAAGATACTACGGTATGCATACTTCTGGCCAACCATAAATAAGGACGCAGCTGATTATTCACGATGCTATGATAAGTGCTAGAAATTTGCAAGGATTCCTAGAGTTCCACATACCAACTTATCTCAATGGCGAGCCTATGGACATTTTCCGTATGGGGAATTAACATCATTGGAAGCCTCCTAATAGCTAAAGGTGGTGCCAAGTATGCAATTGTGGTTATGGATTACTTCTCAAAATGGGCAGAGGACGAGCAGTTAACCACAATCTTGACAAATCAAGTGATTAATTTATTGTCAGAAATATTATATATCGATTTGGTATCTCGAGGACTATCATAACTGACAATGGGACACAATTTGATAGTGCAGGGTTAAGAGATTTCTGTCAACGGTACCGCATTGAGAAAAGATACACAGTTGTGGCACATCCACAATCGAATGTGTAGGTTGAAGCTCTGAATAAGATCAATAAGAACTTTCTTAAAAAATGATTGGAGTAGGTGAAGGCCATGTGGGTTGATGAGTTACCTTTGGCTTTGTGGGCATACCGAACTACCTATAAGACTACAACAGGCCATTCTCCATTCTCACTATCGTATGGCTCGTAAGCAGTCATTCCCGTGGAGCTCAAAGTCCGCTCTCACCGAACAACATATTATGATCCTATGACAAACAAGGCTCTTCTCCTTGAATCCTTGGACATGATTGACGAGAAGAGAGAAAAGGCGGACTTTTGTGCCTCAGAACACAGACACCAGGTTGCTAGATATTACAATCGAAAGGTTCGACTAAGGACTTTCGAACCAGGAAACCTGATATTAAAGCATGTCTTCCCGATCCCGACTTTTTTGGGTCCAAAGTGGGACGGACTGTACATCATTCATCGGAGGCTTGATAACAGAGCTTTCAGGTTGACGACTGTTGATAGCGATCAGCTTCCAAGATCCTGAAATGCCGATCATTTACAGCACTACTTGACTTGATCTTGTATTTCTTTTCTTTTGTTTCTAAAACTATGTAATGTGGCATGACTCGCTCAAATCTGTTTGATGGAAAAAAAACAAAGGATTATAAAGTGGACGTAGGCCATGACTTGGCCGAACCACTATAAAAATATTGCGTGTCCCTTGTTATTTGCTGCATTTATTTCCATATGACTTGTGTTTTTGAAAATATTATGTATGTTTAAAAATCTTCCTCATGAATTGATGGAATGATTATGAATAACCAGGATGCAGTTTGACCTTCCTTGAAAGCAACCTTCGCCCCTGGCACGGGGGCAAGAAAGGGTAATAAAAGGGATAGTGTGATTTGACCACTCGCCCAATCAACGTCGTCTACCAGAGCGTGGAATGGAATATAGATTGAATCCAAGTTCGATATCGACACTCGAGTCAGCGAATTCACACTCTAAAGACTAGAGTGTTGATGGAATGCCAAGGCGAATAATAAGATTGTTCACCGAATTAACTCAAACTCTCTCGATTTGAGAGTGAATATAAAATGATAAAGCGTGAAATGGTGCACCATGAATAGAGACAGCTTTAAACCAAACTCTAACCTAGACTTACGATAAGATATTATAAAAGCACTCAGATTAAGTGCTCAAAGAACTCGACTCTTACCTCACAGAAGGACTAGGGGAATGATTATGAGCCAAGCCTGAAGTCCCCATTGATACTAGGGCAACAGTACGTCATTACTAATCAATCCCGAACAAGCCCCGGCTCGGCACTCTGTTCAAGATTGATTCAGGGCATATACATATACATCACAACGCTTAGCTAGCTGTTATATGACCCGTTACCCATTACTTAGCTTATGCTTTAATTGCATGGATTTTTGAATCAAAGTCCTTAGCTAATTGTGATGTGTTTCAATGTTTATTACTTAGTTTAATAAAATTCTGATTATGAATGCATTACGTTGAAAGCAATAATAAACTTGCAAACATGCGACATGGCATGAACATAGCTTTATTTAGAAAGTGCAGGTTTATACAAGACAAAAACAAGAGGGCCGCATTCGCAACAACCATAGCAAGCCAGTGGAAAACAAAAAAGAAATCAAGACAAAGCTTCACTTAAACTTAGGAGTAGTTTTGGATTTCTTGGATTGTTTTAACTTCTTCTTCTCATCCTTCTCAGCATTTATAAGAATGAGCTTCTTCTTAATGGTTTTTCCCAAGTAAGGATCTTCTGGATCGAGGGTGGAGTGGGAAGTAGCACCTGTGTAATCGATCTAGGGGGCCTAATAGAAATCTTGATGCCTGTAGGAGGAACCATCTGGATAGGCTCGATTGTGGGAGGCATTTCTATATTATCAGTCTTGGCCTTCAAGAGTTCCTCATTTCTTGCCTCCATCTGTGCAAGGGTTACATCCTCGGACTCATCAGAAGCCCCAGTGATTACTACATCTGCCTCCTCTTCACCCCACATGCCATCAATGTCTTTTAAATCATCGATCATTTCTCCATCCTTGGGGGCATCTGCGCCGAAGGGCACTATGAACTTGTCGACCGACTCTATCTGCTTCTCTTCTGTCTCCTCAGCAGGCTTTGTACCTGAACAAGGGACAGTAGTAGTTATTATCTACGTAGAGAGTATGGGTATTTCAATTGTTTGCTATACAATGCAACGAAATGCTAGAATAGCTTTGACAAATTTTGGAGAAAAGGTGGAGGTAACTACGGATGACTGTCCCCGGGAGTAATTTGAGTTGTAGCTTCGACGATCGGAGACAAAAGAACACTTTTTGTGATATCCGGACGATTAGGATCATACTTCTCCACCTCTACATTTTCGGGCATCATGGAGGAAGTACTGGAGCCTCCTCAGTGGAATCTTTGCCATTAGCTTGACGTTTGGCAGCTTCCATAGCCTTCTTCAGTCGCCTCCTCTCCTCCGTTAAATGCCCTGGCTCTTCATCTCACATATATTTCTTCATCGTCTCTTCTTCATCAACTACATCAACCTTTAGTCAACGCTATTTGTCATCGAGAAGCTCATCCCATAAGTCAACCAAAGTTGTCTCATAATTTTTAATTCAAGATATGTCCCAGGTTCGAAGGACTTGAGAATAGAAAGATATTAAAAGATGTCTGAAATCGTCCAACTCTTCTTGAGCTTCGATAAGCTACGCCTTGGAAGTTGTAGCGGATTCAAGTGTGAGAATGGCATTTCCCTCAGGTAGTATGGCTCTCTCTTAAGCTTCTTCCAACTTCTCCTTCAGACTAGCAACCTCTTTCTCATGCTTAGTATTCTCCATTTTGGAGTGAGAACATGATTGCTTCATCTCAGAATTCTCAGAGGTGACGTCTTCATCTTGCTTCTTAAGAGTTATGCGCTCCTTACTGCGATTGTCAAGCTCAGTGTGGATGCGTTCCTGTAATTCACTATGCAATTTCTTATAGTTCTCGGCTTCGTGCTATGTAAGAGAAAGTTTGTCATGCGCTTCCTCCCATTCTTTAATGGTAGCATCCCTGCCAGATGCATTCTGTTCAGATATGAGCTTTTGATTGTCTAAGTCCTACTGATGCTCTCTGATAATCTTGGATAGCTTTCAAGTGTACTTGCATGTTTCTTCGTACCGAGTATCCACAAAGTGGTATTCAGAGAACTACCTCTTCAAGACCTTGATTCTCTGCTCTGTAGAGGGGTGAAGCACCGCATGCTTCGTTGTAGTGATATCAGTGGATTTGCACTTGCTAGGAACGATAATCGCACCGCCCTTATCATTGTCTTTGTCTTTGTCTTGGGAATTAGAATGCTTCTTGGATGACTTTTTATATGAGTACGACCCCTTCAAAGGAGGTGGACCTTCTTCAATTTGCTTGTCTCTCTGACGGTGGCTTTGATGGCTCTTATGCTTATCGAAATCCAAACGAGCTGGGGAACGGTAGCGGGAGGATCAATGATGTTGTGATTGATAATGCTTCTGATCATCTCTCCCGCGACTCTTTATACAATCATGTTTAGTATCAGGGCCAAACCTGGGGAGGCCCCCGCAAAGATCCCTTTGATTGTAGTTTCGTTAAGACATTGTACCAGCAGGTCAACACAAGCAAATGTCAGAATCAGGACGTGATCCATCACATAAGTGTTGTAATTGCAGTGTTAGTGTGGTTTGTGTCCTATGTGATCCCTCCAACGGACCAATGCCTGGCATTCGACTCGAGGGTGTTGTCTTCACTGTCTTTGTGGGTGTAATTTCTTCTTCAGATGGAGGATAGAAAGAACCAGAGCTAAAATCTTAGGAACTGCATATGTCATAAGGTAAGGGAAGTTTAGCAAAGTCTCCAAATATGGAGTACTCTTGCTGAAGGTCATGAACAGGAAGCATTGCTGGAGACATGGTCTTTGGAGAAGGCTGCCCCTTAGGGGGTTGTACATCTTTAGGGGAGTTGCCCCTCGGTTCATCATCAGACAATCTTTCCAATAGATCCTCAGTAGGAATATTTATCGAGGAAGGAATTTTAGGAAATTGGTAGGGCCTTTCTCAGGACTTTTCTCTCTTTCTCCCGGTTGTAGTTATTAACTTAAACCTACAGAAACTTTGCTTCCTGAACCCTTTCCAACTTCAATCGTCATTGTTGTCTACCCCTCGTCCATGGGCATGCTCTCAGTCCCCACTGGTCCAGAAGGAACTTGGACCTGGGGAATGTAGATATAAGCACGACCTCCAGCATCGGTACTTCTCTACATGTCTAGCAGATGGTGCCAATGAAGAAACTCGTCAACAACGCATTTTCTTACGCTCCGAATATCTGAATTGCTATTCGATAAATCAATTAGGCAATTCAGATAGAATTGACCAATTATCTTCTTTGGGTTTAGAACTGAAAGCTTAGAAGAGAGATTAGTAAAGAAACAAGTATAATTGAAACGAGAAAACCAGAGTTTGAACACTTACTTGATTGTAACCACCTCCTGGCTCATTTGAGTTGTTGGTTGAATATAAAACCATTTTGGTATCATGTCACCCACGTTAATAAACCCATCGCTGGTGATTTTTCTCTTTGGGACGGATTCAAAGTAAACGAAAGAAGGAGGCTCTTTTTCATGGTGCTTGTAGTGGTAGAGAAAGTTTACATCTTCGAAGGTGGGTTTTACGCCAAGAATCTCCATATATGGTATGTATAGCATGTACAAATATGAATAGGCCATCGGTTGAAGTTGCGTAGGAGCTATCCTCAGTCGTCTTAGAAATTCGACGATGAAAGGAGGAAATGGAGGAATGGTGCCAACTAAACACGTTAAGCTGCTTATTGCTATATATCCCACTGGCAGGTTATGGGGCCTTCCTGTAATGTTTGATGCAACCTTAACCTCCTCCTAAGATATCCCATATCTTAAGCATATCCGTCTGAGTCTGGCTTCATCGTTTGTCGAAACCCAAGAATCTTTGGGTTCATGTAAAGAAATCGTGTCATTGAATTCATCGGGAGTTCTCTTGTCACCTACTCCTCCATCCTCTTCAACAACAAAAGTGTCCAATTCAATGGATTCTATATCTTAATGAAGATCGGTTTCAAATTTGGAATTTGAGGTGCCTAAATGTTCAGGACTCGAAAGAGAAATATCAGGATTGGATGATGACTCCAAAGCTTTTCCTTACTTGGACTTTGAGAATCTAGTGGGGTAGCGTTTGGACATATTATTTGTACTATCGAAGAAAGATCGATGATAAGAGCAAAATAGCCTTTACCCCCTGTGTGTTCTAGTGTGTGTAGTGTAGATATTATAAGCTACACAAAGAATGGAAGCGGTAAAAGCATGCAGTTTTCTGGTATATGTTGCGAGGTTAGGGGATTTATATTCCAGTCTAGAATTTCTTGAGTAAATGTGTTGTATCATTTTCAAATCCGACTTTGGAGAGGATCTATCCAAACTGATCTCTATATCATGAGTTATAATTAGTTTCAGTCAAGTCATACGCAAGCATGTACAACTGATTTGAGTTGTCAAAGTCGTCACATTGGCTAAGTTTAATAATATATAGAAGAAAATAAAAGTTATGCCAACCATATATGAGTCAAATTGAAACTCATGAGTTGAAGGCTTTGGGTCGAATTGGGACATCGGGTCGAAACAACTCGACCTGACCAGGTGCTTCCCATGAATATTTCAACTCTCTAGTCTCTTAAACTAAGCAACCCAAGCCATTCGACCCGTATCGTATTCTTTGTTCATCCACGGTTTCAAACTTCTCCATGTTTTCTTCTGAACCTATGATTTACAAGAGCTTCGAGATGAAGAGAGGGTTTATTCATCGTTGCTTTCGACATAGATGAAGGACAAGAGGCACAAACGTCGTTGCCTATGGAAACTCTAACACCGTCAGTGGCAGCGACGTCGTCAGATCCCAAAGCATCAACGCCTCGATGATAGGTGGAGAAATCGATCAGATTTAAAAGCTAAATTCACAAAAGAGTATGGATTAGAAGAGAACATAGTAATTTAACAACAACCTATTTGTTTGGTCTTTAGAATCAATCGGATTTTGAAAGGAATTGAGGAGTCAGGGCTTTGGGAAAACCTAATTTGTTTTTAGTGAGGAAGAGAAATAGAAGTGAGGGCTAAAAGAAAAGGGCTCGGTTTATAAAATATTGTGTTGAGAAGTCGTTCGTATTCCTTTGACTTGATAGGTCGACCAAGTCCTCTGAATAAATAGCAGAATCGATTTAAAGCCATTCAGATCGAATAGAATGGTGGTTCGAATAATCTCGACCTAACTCGTTGAGCAAAAATAGAGATAATTTCAACCTATTTGGTTCGATTATGATGACAGGTTGAATGGAACTGACCCGATCCGCCTCATGATATTCGATCCGATAATTTAATTGTGAAGCGATATAAATTAGAGTTTGGGAAAATGATGAAAACAATTGCTGGAGATCGTGTGTGCACATGGAGGAGGATCGACAAAGCAATATAGTCCAATCGGGTAACTTTGACCTTTTGATTTGAAAAAAGTTAGAGAATTTGCTTGAAAGCTTGCTTATATTATAATTAGAAGTCCCCGTTTGTTGAACACAACATAGATAAGTGTGGATGCAAATCTCATATTTATATGCGATGCACAGGGATCGAGAGACACGACTTCATAAAAGGACACAACTGTTGGTTGTTTATTATTCAAGAAAGGACAAAGTATTGAATTCAAAGCGTGCCTCATCTTCGATAAGACATACTTTAAGGGGGGAAAATGTTGGCCTACCTTACGACTAGGCCACACAAAGTCCAGACATCCACGCCCGAGCGTACTAACGAACAACAACCATGGTCATTTGGTAACATAAAGCATCGGGTCGAACAGGAAGCAAAAAGGTGTCGGGCCAAATAAATAAAGGTTGGCCGGGTCGAACGGAGTGATATATCCATAGGTCGAAGGAAATAGAGAGCATCGGGTCGATGCTCATTGATTTGAATGAATTCAACACGACCTGATGCCAATCTGTATGTTGCATAGATCAACCATCCATTATCTCCTACTTTACCGGGTCGAACACCACGTGGCCACGAACTGCTACTCCATAATCCCTATAAAACCGGTCCACTACCCAGCTATAACATGGGAGATGCTGCCACTTCATCTAACTGTTCCCGCCTTGAAGATCAAGGTTATTCACTATAAATAGCTGAGTAGAGAGAAGGATCTTTTAGCACATTAGAAACTTGAGCATCTTAATCTCCGTCACTATTTCTGCTTGACCCTTGTAATACTTCATCGTTCTAAATTATAATTCCATAAATATTGAGAGATAATTAATTATATTCAAGTGATCGAGTGATTGTATTTCTTATACTTGTAATTCTCTATTGATTCAAAGAATTATAAAGTGGACGTAAGCTAGTTAACGCTGAACCACTATAAATCTCGTGTGTTGATTGCTTTTTCTTGCTTTTTATTTGTGCTTCGTCATTATTCTCTACAAAATCTTGTCAATTAGGCGTTATTGCCAATTTTTGGTCTAACATACCTCAAAATAAATGAAATTGATTTATAAAGTTTGTTCCAACTCTTGTTTGAATATAATGGAATTTATAAACCTTTAAATTAAAAATAACTAAAATTTGGGAATTTTATAAATCTAATTAACCTATTAAGATAGCCATTTTCAAATGGTTTCGGATTTTGACGAAACTAATTTCATCAAGTTTAGAATACTAAATTATTGTAATGTTTCAAATTTCATGTCAATCAGACTTATAGTTTGGTCATACGAATCTAAAACGCATACGAAATTATTTATGCAATTTAATTAGAATAATTAAGTTTTAAAGAACAATTGTTGTAAATTTCAAAATTGGACCTTGACACTAGTCGAACTGCATTCAGAAGACCTTTAAGCCTATAGATCTCCTGTTAGCAGGCCTCATTTGGACTTTGGCTCATTTCTGGATTTAAATACATTAATAATGATATAAAATATTATTAAAATATTCTTTGGTTGTCAGCAAATCATCGCATTTATCCCTCAATTTATGTCCATCCGTGCATCAATTCGAAAAATTCCCAAAAACAAAGTTGTAGTTCATAATGAGAGCTTCAAATCCATACTGCCGTTCACCGTTCATCGAATTAGGAATCACCAAAAATTAGCCTTGAAGGCAGTACAGTTTTGGGTCATTCAGAGGCGGAATTGGCGATCGGAGGTGGCCTGGATGTGCGCCCAGGCGCACCTAAAAGTGGTGGAGCTAATGGTGGAGTTCGTTTAGAGTTCTGTGATTGTTTGAGGTGCGGTTGGCGATGGAACGAACCAATTTTGGGTTTGGTTTTTCTTTGCTATAACATAGTGGAGGGGAAGGGATAATGATAACGTGGTAGGCTTGGGTTGGTCAAAGAAAGTTTAAACTATTTTATATATTTAAAATATCTACGCTAAAAGCATATAACATTCTCATATGAATTCACATTAACGCGCGGCTTGTTTCTATGATTCGTATCAAAATTCAGGACGATATACAGCCATTTTGGTTTGATTTCGAGAATGTTCAATTTTGGCTTATATTCTGATTTCAAACATGTTTTGAATCAACGTTCAGTGATTAAACACAATCGCACTTAAATAAAATATTTGATTATTAGTTAGATTAAAATTATGTTATGATATGATTGCAACGACTGCTATTTGACAGTCAAGATTGCATATTTATGCCGATTTTCATTAATAGTACAATTTAATTTAACTGTTAATGTAATTGTTATAGTTAGGTTAAACTGAAAATTAATTGCTAATTAAACCCGACATCTAATAAATAGAAAATCGATGTGATATTGAATTGTTTGGATGTACCGATTTTGATGGATTCCTCGGATTGATATGTTTGATATATCAATGTTTAATTGTGTGAATTTACCATGTTGTTCACCATAATTATATATGATCATTTATTTGTGTTGATTAATCCCAACCATTTGCCGTAGATGACACGAGCATCAAATAAACCCGGGATTAATCATTGAAATGAATCAAGAACATAGATTGAAATGATAAATACATATGACCTCTAAATTGGATTGAAATGATATATATCCATCCCTAAAATACTAAAATTTAATTTAAGTAATACTTGGCCATAGGATAGAAAATTATATATGGCGTCGGTTGGTTGAATAAAATTTGTTTACGTTAAATTTTGAAATATTGTTCTAAAGGAAATATAAATGACGCTTTATAAATTTATTTCCTTTGAAATTTGAACTTTGAAATTTAAAAGTTAAAGGAAATTATTAATGTGGCAAACTGAAACTAAAACCTTGAAATTAATATGAATTAAACCAATTAAAATTGAATTTTTTATCCGTCTTTGAAATTTACTTGATTTAAAGTGATATTTAAATTATGAACTCAAGATTATTATAAATTGAAATAATTCTAAATAAGAATTCTAACTAGAAACTTAACTATTTGAATCGAATTGTCTGAATTGACTTGAATATTGAATGGAAGTTGATTCGAATTAAAATATTGAAATTGAGTTGATTCGAAATTGGATCATGACGTCAAGTTTATTTGAAATCTAGAAGAAAAAAATTCTAATTATAATTACATTGTTTTAAATCATTATACAACTATTTTAATAAATAACTATTTTTCTTTATAGACTTCTTTATCTTTACTTTAAATATATTAGCTATTTTGAATAAACTGTTTTAACAATCAACTATTTACTTTATAAACTTCTTTAATATATAACTTTTTACTTAATAACTATTTTTAACAATTAAATATCTATTTTATAAACTACCTTAATATTTTACTATATATATTTAACTAGATTTTGATAAATCCCTTTTTTTTATTCAAACTATTTATATAAATGTTTGTTGTCCTAACTATTTATTTTCAAACTATTTCAAATATATCTAAATAACTTTAATATATATACAAAAATCAAAATATATTTTAATATTCAAATTATTTTAAGGTTAGAATTGTTTTAAGATTTTAGGTTTGGTTTAAAATAGAGATGTTAATATAAAATTATATTCTATTTTGGATATGAAATAATTTTTAAAAGAATCTGATAGGAGGTATGAACCATTTTGAAATATAAAAGATCCAACCGGTGTCAAAAATGTAAGCGTTCAGTTGTCGAAGAGACCGGGATCAGATATTGTCATACTCTCTACCAATATCGAAAACCTGTTTAACAACTATATACGTAGTGGATGAATCTTGAATGAATTTGGATGGTTTGGCGAACGCTACTGGAAAGAAGTAAGAGAACGATGAAAGATATCCTTGACATTTGGATCATAATTAAAACCACCAAAACATGAGCCATACCAAGGTCGGTTGAGTTAGCTCTTCTTAGCAAACATGCTTCTTCTACACTATAACTCTTACTCTATGATTGATTATGCACGCCTTTGATTTTGGGATTATTCTCTGAGGTGGTTGCGGCTATGTGTTACCACTACCCGGGTTCTGCAATCCAGCAGAATCCTACTGTTAGGTATAGCCTTGGTACCTTGTCATGTTATCCTGATCGAGCCCCATGTGATTTTGATTTAACATTGTGATACAGCGGCACATCCCTATCCACCTACCGTTTAATAGATGTTTTACATGCGTTATATATGACATTATAAATAGTTTAAGTGTAATAATAGTTATCCCGCTTATGCTATTTTCAATAGTATACTTACTGTAGACACTATTATAGCAGTGTATTGTATTTTAAATATTTAGTTTAACGGATCCTTAAGAAATGGAAGTCCCATAAAGTAACGGCCCGAGGAAAAATCGTGATCCTGATTATCGACTAAATACGGTGGACTAACCAAGCACCCGAAGTTTACCAGAACGTTAATGAAAGAAGTTAGAGGGAGAGAATAGATAAGATAGAAAATTAGAGTAGAAGAAGAAGAACATACAACACATCAGAGTAACAAGAATCTCACAGCGGAATGAATAAAATATAACATAAATTTGAAATAAAATAGTGTGTGTATATATATATATATATATATACAATAACATTATCAGAGCACAACACTTACAACACAACGAAAATAACAATACTAGATAATGATGAAGCCTCCTGCTCCAAGCTCTCCCAGTGATATCTGAAAATACCAGAATTACTTGACTGCCCATACAAATTTGGGCACTCAAGAGTTTAGGTAAAAACAAAACAAAAATAAACTCTGGGTCAGTCATGGGTCTGGTGTGAGTAAACTCCAACCATTTGGTTTAACTTTTAAAAATCCTTTCAAAAGAAAGGATAATCGTAAGACCGATCCACACATAAACACGGATGGTTTTTACCTTACGATAACCCAAAGCATTCTTTGAAATCAATATTCGTTTGATATTATAATTTTGTCTAAATACAAGTAATATCAACCTAGCAGAACGCTTGCATCTCACGCACTACATACATAGTATACAATCAAAACCGTGGGCTCTTATTAGATAATGTATTCCAACAGGCAAGGTATGGGACCACCTTCCGATAGTGTACCTCTAGTGTAACGACCCGGATTTTTGGTCGACTTATTTTAAATATTTAATATGGTTTTAAATATTGAATTAATAATATAAAAGAATTTTATATTGAATTATCGATTAAATAATCGAAATACGATTTATTTTTGATAACCATCGAAATACGAGAACTGAAATAATTCAATACGAAGATATAACTGAATCGAAATGGTTCAGATGATCAATATATATTCTATTTGAATATAAGCGATGATAATAGTAATTTCTTGTTGAAGAATTTATTTATTTTGAATTTAAATTATATTATATCAATTTAATATGGTTATTTTATATATACACATTTGAAATAAATTTCAGAAAATATTCTGTTGAGTTCAGTATAACGCTATAACATTGGAACGACGGTCGGTACGCTAAAATAGCGGTTCATGATTTTTAACTGTGGACCCCGAGATATTTATAATGGATAAGATCGAAATCAAATCGAGAATCAAATCGATATCTGTTCAAAAAGAATAAAAGATCTCTTTGTATCGAATCAAAATCAAATCGAATTTAATTAGAAAATCTTTTTAAAATAAATATAAAGATTTGCTTTGTACTTCACCCTACATTCCTTTAATTGCCGTGTACTTCTGATCTTCTCTCCACTCCCTTATAAAACGCGACACCCTCCCTTTTGCTTTGCCATTTTCCACTCCTCAGAACAATCCAAAGCTTCAGTAAAATAAAAAGGGGATTCCCCTCTTCGATCCCTAATATCAAATCCAAGAATCACGAATTAAAACCATATACTCAATTTAGAGTTGAAGTATATTCTGAAGTTCGATTTTTGGCCGCGGCTTAGGGTTCGAAAGCACGATTCAATTCAGAGGCATCGGAGTCCTTGTGGTTGGTTTGAGGAGGTACCCAATCCCCTATAGAAGTCGACAGTGATAGATGGTCGGGGTTGGATCACCTCAGGTGGCCTTGGTGGCAAATTGGGACATCCTGGTTCGTCCGAAGTTGAGGTATGCGATGGGGTCCTCGCGATTTCGTGCGATGCGATGACGGATGAAGGCGTATTGCAGGTCGGAGGGGGTCATGAGGCGCTCGCGTATGGGAAAATGGGTTGCTGATCGATCCGTTGCCTCGATAAGGGGTTATGACCTAGATGAAGGGTTCGACAGAGGGTTCGAAGGCGAGTATGAGCTGCGATAAATTTCTGGTAAGGCTGATGTCGGTTCTGGTGGCAGTTCACTGGGATTCAAGGCGGTGATTGATGTTTGTAAAGCATTGGGTGAAATATCAAAGAAGGATAAGGCAATTTTGCGTTGATGGAAGTCTATGATTCTTGAAGGGTTTCATAGTTGGTCGACATCAGTAAGGTTCAAAAACAATTTATTCGAAATAATTCGAGATGACTGGTAGCTAAGACGATATGGGAATTAATTGGATATTCGACAACTGCAATTCTGGTGAGTAAATCTCACTCACCTTTTATTGTAATTATTTTTACTTCGTAAAAATAATTGTTGTTGCTTGTTTGGATTTTTCTGCTTGTTTTATATATATTAGTTATTTAGGCTATTATATATATATTGGGTTGATTGATTGGTTGGATTCCCGCAGTTTCATTAGCGGATGCCCGCAGTTTCATAGCGGATGATTACCCTATACGCCCCACGCTATGATTAGTGGATGACCTTCTATACCACGATATTCTGCCACGAAGCATAATGGGTATTATTTATGTGCTAACATCTGTGGATGCAGGAAAACAGGTTGGAGGAATCCAACTGGATTCCTCAAAAATATATTATTTGTTTGTTTATTTGTTTGCATATATATTGTTATATATGATGTGTTAGAAAAATAAATAATTGGTTGCTTTGTGTGTTTAAATATCACTGGGCTTAAGTAATGATATTTAAAAATATCATGGAAAAGGATATTTGAGAATTAGACAGGAAATTCTATCTTTCTAAGATAGAATTGAAATTTGAAATTTGAATATAGAAGATTCAAATAGGATTGAATTTGAAACTTGAATATAGAAAATTCAAATAGATCCAAATAGAATTGAAAATGAAATTGAATAATGAAATTCAAATATAGAATTTGAATAAAGAAAATTCAAAGAGGAATTCAAAAGGGATTTGAATAAAAGAATTTGAAATAGAATTTTCAATATAGAAATTCAAATGGAAACTTAATAAAGGAATTTGGATATAGAGAATTCAAACAGAATTGAATATATAATTTGAATTGAGAATTCAAACAGAATTGAATATAGAAATTTGAATATAGAGAATTCAAATAGAATTGAATATAGAATTTGAATCGAGAATTCAAAAAGAATTGAATATAGAATTTGAACATAGAATTCAAACAGAAAAGGAAATAGAATTTGAACATAGAATTCAAATAGAAAAGGAATTGGAATTTGAATATAGAATTCAAATAAAAGCGAGATTGGTATTTGAATCAAGAAATTCAAATAGAGTTAAAATGGAGTTGGATTCATTTTAACGAAGTTTAAAAGTTTATATATATAAATATAATTAAAATGAACTCGCCGCAGCGCTGCAGTTCGTAAATTGGCGACTCGAACTTCAATTGAGTATACAGGACTCAATTGAAGTCGGAATTCTTTGAAACAAGAATCGTCAGGACCGGTTGAATAATAGTTTTCTAATGGAAGAGAAAAATCTGGATTTCGTCGAATAGATTTTGAGTTATGTCAAAAATCAAAATTTTAAAAGTGCAGCGCCAGAAACCATTAAAACCATAATGGATTTTATATAATAAATATAGGGATTTTTAAGCAAATAAAAATCCGAATTTCCATTTAAAAACCTGGTCTTGAGTTAGAACATAAAGGTGAACTCAAGTGAAGTAAGAAAAGTGATTTTTGAAACAATAATCATATTTTTGATTATTGAATAGAATTAACTAAATCAAAGAAGAATTAGTTAATCGAGTGGTGAATTGAAGTCGAACTTTGAAAATTGAAATTTTGAATTGTAAACATATATTTGAAATCAAATATAGAACTTAAATTAAAATTTGAATTCAATTAGTTGATAAGTAAGTTGAAATATATTTGAAACGTGTTATATTCATATATACAAGCGAAATGGGCAAAGAGTTAGTTAGAGAGTTACTTTAACGAATTGAGTCAAAATGAGTGTATGAAGTTGAAATGAATTGTACAGGTATAGATATACCGGAGACAGTTATGGGATAAAGTGATGAAGGTATATAATTAGTGTGCTCGACAATAAGGTACATGTTTAATTCATATATGAGATTTTATGCGCCGTATCGGCAAGCCGCTTGGCTTTTTCTTTTTCTTTTTGAGATGAGAAGTTACCGGGAAGCTATTTGAAATTTCCCGATGCTCCCGATACAGGGGAGGTTATGGCGAATTTTTGCGAAAATTTAAGGAGTTAGAATATTTTTAAGAAAATTTGATAACTAGAAATCCATATATCGATATATATAGAGAATTAGATAATAAAACAAATTTAAATAGGATATTTGAAACAAGAAGGAAAACTATAACTTAGATTTGTTAAAAATAACAAGGGAAATGTATACGTGTTTTAAAAATAGATAATTGGTTTGTATAGTATTGATTATTCGAGTAAGTAATCTTGTCTGTTTTGACGTTATGAATGTTATTCAGTCAAGGTCTGAGAGGTAATTATACCCCAACTTGATTGGTTTCATTAACAACCGATAAATAGCAAAACTCAGTCTCGAAGATCAACGTTTAAAGAGATTTAGTTGAATGTATATATTTGGGTTGTCGTAACGATGTTTTACACAACATCCGTTTTAACCCAAATAAATGTAAACTTGGAAATAAAATAACAAATGTTTTCTAAGTATAGAACTAAATGAGTTCGTGGAAGAGATAAGTGATTGGAATGTTTTCCAATTAAAATCGAAAATATTTTCTAACTATAGAAAATAAAAGGAGGCGATACTTGAAAATATTTGGTTAACAAATATTGATAAGGAAATGGAGAAGAGATTTAATTAATGAAATATTAATTAAAGAGCCCAGTGATTTGTTTGATATGTTTGGATGAACACTTGTTTTTATTCGATAGTTAAATCACAGACTATCGAAGTTTTTGACCATCGTTGTCAATATGGAGAGACCGGTTGGATTATTATCCGAAGAACCACTCCGTATCGGCATAAGCGTTGCGAACCAAGTATGCTGAATATATTGAAGACGGAGTAAAGTGCAAGGACTCTTTCTATTAAATAGAAATAGTGCCTTCGGTTTCGTTCAATCCCAGAACGAACATAAATGGACGAATGTCTGACAGAGTATTTCCAATGATCAAATGGACTGGTCTGTATATATATATATATGGTTGCAACGGATTTATTCCCTTAGCATAACATCCAGAATATTTGTGCAAACTCAACTAGTGATTAACGGATCTGACAATGTGGCATTCAAAGTGATTGTGCTATCAATGAATGGTAAGTATTCGTAGCCTCAAGCCTCAACAACCGGAAAAGGACAAAAATCGGGCAGGCAACATGGCTATGTGGGTCGCACCCATTAGGATGTAAAATCACCTATCTAGAGGTTCATTTAATTTCTTATTCTATTCGATGCTGTCCCAGTCGGGAGACGGTTGCTGATCCCAACCGTTGGTGATATACATTCGATACACTCAAGCGAAATGAGTGGTCGGTCATGTGTGGGTCGGGTTGCAAGATGTTCTTGTTAAACCCAGTGTATTCCTCTCTAGAGATACACTAGCGGAAGGTGGTTCCATACCTTGTCATAGTCGGAATCCAATCTTTAATAAGCGCCATGCGGTTTTTGATTTTATACTATATATGTGGAACGTGAGATGCAAGCGTTCTGCTATTTGGTTATTTATTTGATGTAGGCATTATTATAATATCACTGGATTTTTGTATCAAAGTGTTTCGGGTTATAGTAAGGTAAAAACCGTCCATGTTTATGTGTGGGCTGGTCTTACTATTATCTTTTCTTTTGAAAAGGGTTTTGAAAGTTAAACGAGTGGTTGGAGTTTACTCACACCAGTCCCATGACTGACCCAGAGTTTATTTTGTTTGTTTCCCTAAACTCTTGGGTGCCCAAATTTGTACGGGCAGTCAAGTGGTTGGGATTTTTCAGATTCACTTGGAAGATCTGGAAGCAGGAGGCTTCACCAGTTAGATATAGACTATCATATATTCCGCTGTGTACTATGGTTGTATCTGGAAACAGGTGTTTATAACTGTTCCAAGAATGGCTGTTGTGCTCTGATGATGGTATGTATGTAAAGTTACTGATTTGTATTTCAAAAGTTATGTTATAAAATATATTTTTATTCGATCCGCTGTGAGTTTGTGATCTTCGTTTTCTTCTATTCTAATATTTCTTTCCTTCTATTTCTCATCCTCTAACTTCTTTCTAATAATGATTCGTTTTTCTGTGCAATTTGGGTTGGACGTGTGGTGTTATTAGTCAACTCAAATAGTACGGATTTGCGGGCCGTTACAGTTGGTATCAGAGCTGGTTGCTTAATTGGTACGGATGATAGGGGGTTTTCGCTTCACGTTTGGTGGCGAACGGGAGACTCTTACCCCTACATCTCCCGACAATGTGGGTTGGTCGAGTCGAGAGGCTGGCCGTAAAAGCAGTTCTGAGGTATCTCTGTAGTGCCACGCTGGGAGGTTAGCCCAGTGGTTGATGGTTGCAAAGCCTAGACCCATTACAGTTGGTATCAGAGCTTAGGTTGAGCGAATACCTAGGATTTGGTGGAAATGTGCTCATTAGAGATGGGGTCAGTAGTACCCTAGAATGAGTTGAGTGTATATATACGAGAGAGCGTATTTGTTAATTGATATAAAGATTGTTTTATATTATGTTGGCTTGTCTGTTGAGTGGTTTATGAATTCTGATCGAATTGTGGGACGCCACAAGGTCGATAGGAATTTCTGAATACTTAAACAGAGAAATTCAACATAATAATGTTTTAAGGTGGGTAGATGAAATAATTTTACCCAAAATTTCTATTTTGATATAGAAGGAATAATTTTATGAAATTATTATAATATATGGATGTGTTGACTGTTAGGATTATAATCAAACGAGATTATAAAATTGGAATGGTTATTTATAACCAAAATAGAATTTGTATAGAAATTAAATATACAAATGAGATAAATTAGAATTAAATTCAAACCAGAATTAAGAATTCAAAATCCTAGGAAGTTGAAAAATATTTTTCAAAGTATATTAAAATAATATAGATTTGTTTTAAAAGGATTTGAAAGAAAATCATTTTAGATGGATTTTGAAATAATAAAGCACTGAACTCACTTCAGTGGCTGGGAAATAATTCTTATGATGATTGCAACATCATCAGTGTTCATTTCCGAGTTTCTAAGTGATGAAATTGCTACCTTAGAAAAAGTTTTTGTTGGAAATTTGTTTGAAAATTCAAATGTTTTGAATTTAAAATGGATGTAAATATATGTATATATTTATATTATTTGAAATAAGAACCCAGGGATTTGAAGGATTGGAATTAAATTTAACTTAAGCAAGTTAAATGGATCGAGATAAATAAGTTAATGAAATTCAATTTGAATAAGATTAAATGGAATTTGAATTGGGTATACATCATTTAGATTAAGGGTGAGAAAACTAAAAGTTTTGGTGGAACTAAATTTGTTGAAATGTGAAGAGATGAGTTTCAACATAAAGAAGTTTTGAAAAGTAATGGATTTGTATCATTTTCCTACCTTAGCAATTTCGAGGACGAAATTATTTTAAGGGGGGAAGAATGTAACGACCCGGATTTTTGGTCGACTTATTTTAAATATTTAATATGGTTTTAAATATTGAATTAATAATATTAAAGAATTTTTATATTGAATTATTGATTAAATAATCGAAATACGATTTATTTTTGATAACCATCGAAATACGTGAACTGAAATAATTCAATTCGAAGATATAACTGAATCGAAATGGTTCAGATGATCAATATATATTCTATTTGAATATAAGCGATGATAATAGTAATTTCTTGTTGAAGAATTTATTTATTTTGAATTTAAATTATATTATATCAATTTAATATGGTTATTTTATATATACACATTCGAAATAAATTTCAGAAAATATTCTGTTGAGTTCAGTATAACGCTATAACATTGGAACGACGGTCGGTACGCTAAAATAGCGGTTCATGATTTTTAACTATGGACCCCGAGATATTTATAATGGATAAGATCGAAATCAAATCGAGAATCAAATCGATATCTGTTCAAAAAGAATAAAAGATCTCTTTGTATCGAATCAAAATCAAATCGAATTTAATTAGAAAATCTTTTTAAAATAAATATAAAGATTTGCTTTGTACTTCACCCTACATTCCTTTAATTGCGTGTACTTCTGATCTTCTCTCCACTCCCTTATAAAACGCGACACCCTCCCTTTTGCTTTGCCATTTTCCACTCCTCAGAACAATCCAAAGCTTCAGTAAAATAAAAAGGGGATTCCCCTCTTCGATCCCTAATATCAAATCCAAGAATCACGAATTAAAACCATATACTCAATTTAGAGTTGAAGTATATTCTGAAGTTCGATTTTTGGCCACGGCTTAGGGTTCGAAAGCACGATTCAATTCAGAGGCATCGGAGTCCTTGTGGTTGGTCTGAGGAGGTACCCTATCCCCTATAGAAGTCGACAGTGATAGATGGTCGGGGTTCGATCACCTCAGGTGGCATTGGTGGCAAATTGGGACATCCTGGTTCGTCCGAAGTTGAGGTATGCGATGGGGTCCTCGCGATTTCGTGCGATGCGATGACCGATGAAGGCGTATTGCAGGTCGGAGGGGGTCATGAGGCGCTCGCGTATGGGAAAATGGGTTGCTGATCGATCTGTTGCCTCGATAAGGGGTTCTGACCTAGATGAAGGGTTCGACAGAGGGTTCGAAGGCGAGTATGAGCTGCGATAAATTTCTGGTAAGGCTGATGTCGGTTCTGGTGGCGGTTCAATGGGATTCAAGGAGGTGATTGATGTTTGTAAAGCATTGGGTGAAATATCAAAGAAGGATAAGGAAATTTTGAGTTGATGGAAGTCTATGATTCTTGAAGGGTTTCACAGTTGGTCGACATCAGTAAGGTTCAAAAACAATTTATTTGAAATAATTCGAGATGACTGGTAGCTAAGACGATATGGGAATTAATTGGATATTCGACAACTGCAATTCTGGTGAGTAAATCTCACTCACCTTTTATTGTAATTATTTTTACTTCGTAAAAATAATTGTTGTTGCTTGTTTGGATTTTTCTGCTTGTTTTATATATATTAGTTATTTAGGCTATTATATATATATTGGGTTGATTGATTGGTTGGATTCCCGCAGTTTCATTAGCGGATGCCCGCAGTTTCATAGCGGATGATTACCCTATACGCCCCCACGCTATGATTAGTGGATGACCTTCTATACCACGATATTCTGCCACGAAGCAGAATGGGTATTATTTATGTGCTAACATCTGTGGATGCAGGAAAACAGGTTGGAGGAATCCAACTGTATTCCTCAAAAATATATTGTTTGTTTGTTTATTTGTTTGCATATATATTGTTATATATGATGTGTTAGAAAAATAAATAATTGGTTGCTTCGTGTGTTTAAATATCACTGGGCTTAAGTAATGATATTTAAAAATATCATGGAAAAGGATATTTGAGAATTAGAAAGGAAATTCTATTTTTCTAAAATAGAATTGAAATTTGAAATTTGAATATGGAAGATTCAAATAGAATTGAATTTGAAATTTGAATATAGAAAATTCAAATAGATCCAAATAGAATTGAAAATGAAATTGAATAATGAAATTCAAATATAGAATTTGAATAAAGAAAATTCAAAGAGGAATTCAAAAGGGATTTGAATAAAAGAATTTGAAATAGAATTTTGAATATAGAAATTCAAATGGAAACTTAATAAAGGAATTTGGATATAGAGAATTCAAACAGAATTGAATATATAATTTGAATTGAGAATTCAAACAGAATTGAATATAGAAATTTGAATATAGAGAATTCAAATAGAATTGAATATAGAATTTGAATCAAGAATTCAAAAATAATTGAATATAGAATTTGAACATAGAATTCAAATAGAAAAAGAAATAGAATTTGAAACATAGAATTCAAATAGAAAAGGAATTGGAATTTGAATATAGAATTCAAATAAAAGCTGGATTGGAATTTGAATCAAGAAATTCAAATAGAGTTAAAATGGAGTTGGATTCATTTTAACGAAGTTTAAAAGTTTATATATATAAATATAATTAAAACGAACTCGCCGCAGCGCTGCAGTTCGTAAATTGGCGACTCGAACTTCAATTGAGTATACAGGACTCAATTGAAGTCGGAATTCTTTGAAACAAGAATCGTCAAGACCGGTTGAATAATAGTTTTCTAATGGAAGAGAAAAATCTGGATTTCGTCGAATAGATTTTGAGTTATGTCAAAAATCAAAATTTTAAAAGTGCAGCGCCAGAAACCATTAAAACCATAATGGATTTTATATAATAAATATAGGGATTTTTAAGCAAATAAAAATCCGAATTTCCATTTAAAAACCTGGTCTTGAGTTAGAACATAAAGGTGAACTCAAGTGAAGTAAGAAAAGTGATTTTTGAAACAATAATCATATTTTTGATTATTGAATAGAATTAACTAAATCAAAGAAGAATTAGTTAATCGAGTGGTGAATTGAAGTCGAACTTTGAAAATTGAATTTTTGAATTGTAAACATATATTTGAAATCAAATATAGAACTTAAATTAAAATTTGAATTCAATTAGTTGATAAGTAAGTTGAATTATATTTGAAACGTGTTATATTCATATATACAAGCGAAATGGGCAAAGAGTTAGTTAGAGAGTTACTTTAACGAATTGAGTCAAAACGAGTGTATGAAGTTGAAATGAATTGTACAGGTATAGATATACCGGAGACAGTTATGGGATAAAGTGATGAAGGTATATAATTAGTGTGCTCGACAATAAGGTACATGTTTAATTCATATATGAGATTTTATGCGCCGTATCGGCAAGCCGCTTGGCTTTTTCTTTTTCTTTTTGAGATGAGAAGTTACCGGGAAGCTATTTGAAATTTCCCGATGCTCCCGATACAGGGGAGGTTATGGAGAATTTTTGCGAAAATTTAAGGAGATAGAATATTTTTAAGAAAATTTGATAACTAGAAATCCATATATCGATATATATAGAGAATTAGATAATAAAACAAATTTAAATAGGATATTTGAAACAAGAAGGAAAACTATAACTTAGATTTGTTAAAAATAACAAGGGAAATGTATACGTGTTTTAAAAATAGATAATTGGTTTGTATAGTATTGATTATTCGAGTAAGTAGTCTTGTCTGTTTTGACGTTATGAATGTTATTCAGTCAAGGTCTGAGAGGTAATTATACCCCAACTTGATTGGTTTCATTAACAACCGATAAATAGCAAAACTCAGTCTCGAAGATCAACATTTAAAGAGATTTAGTTGAATGTATATATTTGGGTTGTCGTAACGATGTTTTACACAACATCCGTTTTAACCCAAATAAATGTAAACTTGGAAATAAAATAACAAATGTTTTCTAAGTATAGAACTAAATGAGTTCGTGGAAGAGATAAGTGATTGGAATGTTTTCCAATTAAAATCGAAAATATTTTCTAACTATAGAAAATAAAAGGAGGCGATTACTTGAAAATATTTGGTTAACAAATATTGATAAGGAAATGGAGAAGAGATTTAATTAATGAAATATTAATTAAAGAGCCCAGTGATTTGTTTGATATGTTTGGATGAACACTTGTTTTTATTCGATAGTTAAATCACAGACTATCGAAGTTTTTGACCATCGTTGTCAATATGGAGAGACCGGTTGGATTATTATCCGAAGAACCACTCCATATCGGCATAAGCGTTGCGAACCAAGTATGCTGAATATATTGAAGACGAAGTAAAGTGCAAGGACTCTTTCTATTAAATAGAAATAGTGCCTTCGGTTTCGTTCAATCCCAGAACGAACGTAAATGGACGAATGTCTGACAGAGTATTTCCAATGATCAAATGGACTGGTCTGTATATATATATATATATATGGTTGCAACGGATTTATTCCCTTAGCATAACATCCAGAATATTTGTGCAAACTCAACTAGTGATTAACGGATCTGACAATGTGGCATTCAAAGTGATTGTGCTATCAATGAATGGTAAGTATTCGTAGCCTCAGGCCTCAACAACTGGAAAAGGACAAAAATCGGGCAGGCAGCATGGCTATGTGGGTCGCACCCATTAGGATGTAAAATCACCTATCTAGAGGTTCATTTAATTTCTTATTCTATTCGATGCTGTCCCAGTCGGGAGACGATTGCTGATCCCAACCGTTGGTGATATACATTCGATACACTCAAGCGAAATGAGTGGTCGGTCATGTGTGGGACGGGTTGCAAGATGTTCTTGTTAAACCCAGTGTATTCCTCTCTAGAGATACACTAGCGGAAGGTGGTTCCATACCTTGTCATAGTCGGAATCCAATCTCCAATAAGCGCCATGCGGTTTTTGATTTTATACTATATATGTGGAACGTGAGATGCAAGCATTCTGCTATTTGGTTATTTATTTGATGTAGGCATTATTATAATATCACTGGATTTTTGTATCAAAGTGTTTTGGGTTATAGTAAGGTAAAAACCGTCCATGTTTATGTGTGGGCTGGTCTTACTATTATCTTTTCTTTCGAAAAGGGTTTTGAAAGTTAAACAAGTGGTTGGAGTTTACTCACACCAGTCCCATGACTGACCCAGAGTTTATTTTGTTTGTTTCCCTAAACTCTTGGGTGCCCAAATTTGTACGGGCAGTCAAGTGGTTGGAATTTTTCAGATTCACTTGGAAGAGCTGGAAGCAGGAGGCTTCACCAGTTAGATATAGACTATCATATATTCCGCTGTGTACTATGGTTGTATCTGGAAACAGGTGTTTATAACTGTTCCAGGAATGGCTGTTGTGCTCTGATGATGGTATGTATGTAAAGTTACTGATTTGTATTTCAAAAGTTATGTTATAAAATATATTTTTATTCGATCCGCTGTGAGTTTGTGATCTTCGTTTTCTTCTATTCTAATATTTCTTTCTTTCTATTTCTCATCCTCTAACTTCTTTCTAATAATGATTCGTTTTTCTGTGCAATTTGGGTTGGACGTGTGGTGTTATTAGTCAATTCAGATAGCACGGATTTGCGGGTCGTTACATCTAGAGAGAAATACATCGGGTTCAACAAGAACATCTTGCAACCCAGGCTAAACATGACCGGCCCCTCACTTTGCTTGAGAGTACCGAATGTATCATCACCAACGGTTGGGATCAGTAACCGTTTCCCAAAAGGGACAGCATCGATAGATTTAAGAAGCAAAAGGAATTTCTCTAGATTAGATGACAATACACCCTACTTGGCAGCCAACCACTTAGCCATGCGACCTACCCGATTTTATACCATTTCCCGATTGTGAGTCTAGAGGTCATAATGTATCTTTTGATCTTCATTCACTTTGAATGTTACATTGTCATACCCTCCAAATCACAAATTGATTTCCCCAAACATATCACGGGTATACATCTAAGAGAAACGAATTCCTCCGCCACCAAACGTAAATACGTTTGAAGAGATCAACATATGCGATTCATTAGATATACTCTATCAGACATTCTTCCATATAAGTTGTCCATGGACTGGACAAACCGAATGCACTATTCTGTAAACATGACAGCCCTTGCATAACTCCATCTTAATTTATCTTCATCATATCTGATCGCAACGCAAACGTCCATACAGAGTGGTTTTCAGATAATGAATCTGATCTTGGTCTCTCCGTATTGACGATGGAATCATGGTCAAAAACTTCGATAGTCGGTGATTTAACTATCAAAGAAAAATATGTGTACAGCCAAAGATCTTATTTCCAGAAATAAATTCGATTGATCAATTATCGATCAACATTTATCTCTTTATATTAAATTATCATTTATTTATCCATTTACCCATTTCCTGTTTCTATGTACATACATTTTATCTTTCTAAATTTAGAAAATAAACCTTATCAATATTGGAAAATGTTTCCATTTCTTATTTACGTGTCATTGTCATTCCTGTATTTCTTAACAACCAAACATTTCATTTCCTATACTTAGATAACATTTCTGATTATATTTGGAAAACGTTTCAACTGCATCCACAGATGTTACACAATATAATTCACAACAATTTCAGTTTAGTATATACTATTCTGATGAGTAGAATCAATGTTTGTTTAACGATATGTGTATATATCATTATTTGTAATTTCGACCAACAATTAACAATTTAACCAAAACAATCATCACACAACAGTCAATCATCATTTATCAATACTAGATTATATTTATAAAAATATAAATTGAACAGAGTTAGTGAGTTTTACTCACTTTGGTTGGTTATCGTTAAATAACGATAATCGATCGTCGATTTGATTCGGGCATTTTATTTTGTCATAAATTGAGATGAGCTCCAAATCACTCCAAGCCAGTTCCATTTTGTAGCCCTCGTCCCTACAATCCCAACATGATCAGTTTCGCTGAATTTCGTTTCCGTATGACAAAGTATTGTCAATTTGAATTTAGCGTATATTTAAATTGAATTAAAACATGAATTTAAATACAAATGGGTTTTACACTTACATACTCAGCCCAATACCCGAATTACACAGCGCGCTCGTATCATCCCTTCTTCCCCAACTCCCTAAAGACCGTGTTCCTCCCTTTTCATGGCCATTGCCACCGTTTCAAAACTCAATAGCTCCTCCATTTCAACAAAGAATCCAAAACCAAACACACCATCATTCTTCTCTTCCAAAACTCCATCTATCCATCACTATCACACCGAACCCGCAGCACCCTATCGAAACTCGTCCTCCACCATGTTCCCGTTCGAAACAGTAAAACCCTGATACAAAAATGCTCCGAATCGCCTCAAAAATTCACACAATATGCTAAACACCTACTGAGATCAAAAACGATCACCAGAACAAACATCGATCCTTGTATTTGCCAAAAAATCCAACCCTGGCCTATAAACGAACGCGCTGTGTATATTTGGTTCGACAGAAAACTTCATCGAACCTATCGAGAGCTACACCAAAACGAAGAGCATCGAACAACGATCTCATACATTTAAAGTTTGGATTTTATTGATTTCGTTTGGATTTGATTTTGAATTTCAAAGCTTGCTTTCTTTGTGGATTTTTGTATCCTGGAGGCAGCTTGGTTTTGACTAGAGGAAAATATGATTAAGGTTAGGTGATGTTAGGAGTATTTATAAGTAGGTTAGATTAATTTTTTTTAATTGATTTTTTATATTTTATATTAGCAAATTTCTACTTGTATCTACCTTCTAAAAATCCCTATGATCACACAAAATATCGAAAAATCATGGAAATTGACATGCAGCTAGTGTTTGACATTACGGACCCAACAAAACTTGTTTCGTCGAATTTTGACTCCGTTGGCTCATACAACGTATTTTTAAAGGTCAAAATATCGACTGTTTCTCACGTTAAATTCGTGCACGGCCACATACTGACTCCAAAAATCATGCAAATTGAAATCTAACAATAATTTAGCATTTCAGATCCAACCAAATTTGTTTTGTTGAATTTGCAGGTCGTTTGAAAAATGGTTATTTTCTAAGGCCCTAGATAGACCATTTAAATATTATGATTTTTAAAATAATCATATTAAATATTAATAAATTAATATTGTCATATATATTCACGTATAATATCATACGGCTCTAAAATATACATATATGGATTTCATAACTTAATATTTGAAAATATCAGTTTATATCGCTATTCGATTTATATTACAATTCCTTTACAATATAAATAAATCATTATAAAATATATCGAATTCCATAGCGACTATTTTAAATTTTGATTTGGACATAACTCGCAATCTACACAACGAAATCTAGATTTTTCTCTTCCATTAGAAAAATATCATTCAACAGATCCGAGCGTTTGTTGTTTCACAGAAATCCGACTTAAAATGAATTTGTATATTCAGTTAAAGTTTAAATCGCCAAATTACGAACTACCGCGATGTTATGGGATAGATTATAAATGAATTATAATTTATACGTTCTAACATCGTTAATATAATATACTCGTTATCCTAATTCAATTTTAAACTGAATTATACCTTATATATGATCCAATTCACACCGTATTGTGAATTCATCTATTTTCAACTATTTCGGAATTATAATATATTATTATATTATAAATATTAATTAAATATTCATTATTATTTAATTTAAACCAATTAAATGAATAAATCACTATTTGAATAATTAAATTAATCAATTATTACACCGTAAAAATACGGGACATTATATTCTTCCCCCCTTAAAATTATTTCGTCCTCGAAATTGCTAAGGTAGAAAACATCTCTATTAACCGGTTAAAAACTATTTGTTTACTTCTTGAATTTTAGTTTCACTGTACCAAATAATTTCAATTAAATTATTAATTCATTCTTACCACCGAAAATTTTCAAAAATTCTAAAAATTTTCTAACACCCTAAATTTCTGAAAAATTTCGCCAACACCTCCTTTGTACGGCTCAATCGGTACAACTACAACTCGCCTCTTTAGGCCTTCTCTAACCCAAAAGAAAATCAAACAGCCAAGCGGCTTGCCAAACAGGCTCATAAAAATCTCATACCCAATATAAACTTGTACCTTTTTGTCGGGCGTATCATTATATCTCTTCCATCTGTTACCAATCCAGCACATACCAATGTCATTCCAATCAAATTCCAATCAGTTTTATCCTCGAACCCGAACAATCACTTATATCCAAATCGAATTTCATTTCAAACTCGAGTTCCATTCTCGATTCCAAACTCTTAACATGTGACGGCCCGCCCCGCACCAGCCGACATTTCCACCGAAGGTGCGCTGTGCCAACGCCCGACTAGCACGGGACGGTCGCCAAAGAAAGGAAAAGAAAGGAATTTGAACTATCAAGGAACTTGCAGTATATCTCACGGCGCATGGAAAAAATATAATAATAACATAACTTTGACAATAAACACTTGAGACAGCGCATAAGTTGGAAACTAAACCATCATAGCAACGGAAAATCCAAAATACAGCTTATATTCCACATCATCATTATTACAACTTTTAAAAACTGTCTCCAAAGAAAAATAAGAAAGGTACACTTCTAATGCACAAAGTAGTGACCAACAGCGACACAGGGAGTATACAAATATATATATATATATATATATATATCATACGTGGGAGCCTCCTGCTCGTCTCCGAATCATCTACTCGTGCGTAACTAGCTAACCTGTCTCTAGTCTGCCGGTTTAAGAGCGCCCAGAGTAATAAGAAGAGATATAAAACTATGGGTCAGACAAAAGTATGGTATGAGCGATAAGCAGCAAAATAGAACAATAACAGGTATACTAAACCATACCTGAACCTGGACCTGCAACCAAAGAGTTAGCCCAATAAGATGTACAATACTCTAAGGTGACACTAACATATGCTGTAAAGACATAGGGGTGGGGTGTGCATGTCATAGTGATGTCAAACTATCAAGCATAGCAACCATCCTCACCTCTCTCACTCAGTGCGTAAAGCATACGATATCCACCGCTTTGATCACCCAAATCCTTGCTATGATCACTCTGCCCCATGTAGTCAAGATGGCTCCACTACACTGATCCATAGCCACTAGTCCTTGTTATGTCCACTCTGCCCCATGAAGTCATGACGACCTCACTGCACTGGCTCATAGCCATGCTACGATCACTATGCCCCATGGAGTAAAAACTACCCTACTGCACTGATCCATAGTCTAACGTCCATCTTGGTGGTGAATCAAAGTTATGGACGTCGATAACCCCTTTGCACACGTCCCGCAACAAAGCCCAATTCATGAAGTTAACTCGTTGGTTCCCAACTGGACCCTGAGTAACGACTTCCTGTTTGGACTTCCTTTGCATCTCGGCTTTTGGTCGAATTAGAGTTGGTCTTGAGAAGAGTCATCGCATAGTAGTTTAAGTCTGGTTCGATTCGGCTATACTGTGCTCAAGCTTCCTGTTCGGTTCGGTTTGAATATATCATCTCTAGGTTTCTTATTCGGTTCGGGTCCTCTGGTTTAGCTCGGGTTTCCCCATCCGGTTCGGTTTGGATCCTTCATCGTGGTTTGGCTCAACTCCTTCATTTCTAGCTCCTCTTCCGTTGATCCGATCCCACTCCCTAGCTTCAGTCCGATCCGATCTCCACGCCCTTGCTTCAGTCTGATCCGATCTCCACACCCATGCTTCCGACCCGATCCCAACGCCCTTGGTTCCGATCCGAACCCAACTCCAACTCTTATGCAAATGGCCTTCCTTCTTGCCAAGCCTCTTGTGAGAAGTTCCGATCCGAATCGAATCCCCTTGCTTAGTTCCCTTATCCGATCCGAGCCCTATATCTGATCCGATCCGAAACCCTGCACATTCCATACAACTTTTCCAACGACTGTTTTACGCCATACGACGATGTTTTCGACCATTCTAACTTTTCTAATCAATCACAAAGCATTCCATGCAGTCATAGCAACATAGAGAAGTGACCATAAACATCAAAGCAATGATTTTACAAGTTAAAATGGATCAAACCAACCCAAAACCCATATTTTCCCTTAATCATGTTTAAGCATAAGTAATGATAGGATTAGCAAAACTTATCCAAATTAACCCAAATTTCTATCAGAGCCCTAAAATAATATTTTAGAATTTTACAATTTTTTCTAGATTTTTCTAAGTTATAATTTCGCTAGTTAACACTAATCACCCCTAATTGGCCGTAATTAGTGAAAAACAATGCAAATCACTCACCTTAGCCATGAATAAAACTTGGATCTAAAACTATCTCTGATTTGGGTCGAATCACTATGCAACACAACAGCTCTAACTCTGATTTGGTGTTATTTCTCCTTGATTTGACGTAGATTAGCTTAATCCTTGATTAAACGGTGATTAGAAGGTGTTTTAGGAGTTGGAGGTCATTGTTAGGGTTGAAGAGAGGTAAGTGATGGCTGGAAAATGACAAGGAAACGGTTTCTCTAACCCTAATCAGCCCTCATATAGCTCTAATCCAGAAATCCCCCAATGGGCCTAGCTGCTAATCACCCGGTTAAGCCCAATTAAGTTGTTTTTCACCTTCTAAAACTTGTTTCAGCCATATCTCCCAAACGCTAAGTCCGTTTGGCTAATGTGATCACTCTACGGAAAGGTAAACCGTCATCCGAATCTAATGGATGTGGTTTCAGGTCTAAATTCCTTACTAATCAAAAGTTATGGCCGAAAAAAGATCAGCTAGGGGCAAAACAGCCATTTAAAAATTGGCAAAAATCGTGAACATGGGAAATGACCGCAATAGTCGATCCCCAAAGTTGCATGACTATACGACCTCATATGAAAAAGAAATAGATATTCTATGATCCTTCGATACGTAGAATGCAGGTCGTTACACTCTCCCAACCCCCCCCCCTCTTAAGAAATTTCATCCCCGAAATTCCCTAACCAAAACATACAAAGGATCCCGCATGCCTATCAATCATTTACAACAATCAAACATACATAATAACATAACAAGCCTATCCTAGCATGCAGTCTACTAACGAGGGAAGAAACTATCACTATTAAAATCTTACCAGGCAAAGAGTTCTAGATACGTCTCCCTAATGCTCTCCTCTGTCTGCCAAGTACAGTCATTCTCATCCTCGCCCTACTAAACCTTGACTAGATTCACTGCTTTCCTTCGAAGTTTCTTCGTATTGTGCTTGACAATATGAATCGGCTTGCGATTCCCAACCGCCTCGGGTTCTACTTCGATATCATCCAACTGATCAGGTAAAGTATCCACACTGGGGTCGTGACGAATTTCCTTAACTGGGAAACATGAAATACGTTATGAACTCTCGCCATCTTGTCAGGTAATCCAATTTTATATGACAAATTCCCAACTTGCTTGAGAACTGGGAACAGACCAACAAATCTTGGTGTTAACTTGCCTCTCCTACCAAATCGTATCACGCTCTTTAATGGAGAAATCGTGACAAACACCAAGTCGCCAATGGAGAATTTCAGATCTCTTCTCCTCTTATCAGCATAACTCTTCTGCCTATCTAGGGCAGCCTTCATTCGCTGTTGAATAACCTTGATCTTATCCGAGGTTTCTCTTATCACATCTGGCCCAAGCACAAATTTCTCATCGGTCTCGAACCAACATGATGGTGAGTTGCATGGTCTTCCATATAAAGCTTCATATGGAGCCATACCAATACTCGACTAATAACTGTTATTATATGTGAATTCAACCAGATGCAAATGGTCATCCCATGATCCACTAAAATCTAATATGCAAACTCTTAAGAGGTCTTCTAATACTCAATTCACCCTCTCTGTCTGACCGTCGGTTTGAGGATGGTACGCGGTACTGAGATGTAATTCTGATCCTAACGCCTCTTGTAAGCTCTTCCAAAATCCACTAGTGAACAACGAATCTCGGTCACTTACAATGCCTTTGGGTACTCCATGAAATCTCACTACCCATTTCATATACAGTTCAGCTGACTTAGCTGTCGTTTTATTCGACTTGACGGGTATAAACCTTGCACTCTTGGTCAATCGGTCCACAATCACACAAATGCTATCATGGCCCGATCTAGTCCTTGGTAACCCATCAATGAAATCCATTGAGACTTGTTCCCATTTCCATTTCGGGATTTCTAATGGTTGCAACAGACCACTAGGTTTCTTTTGCTCAGCTTTAACTAACTGGTAGTTCATGCATTTGGATATAAAATTCCCAATGTCTCTTTTCATTCCTTCTCAGTAGTAGGTCTGCTTCATGTCTCGATACATTTTATTACCACCGGGATGTATAGTTAGTTTTGAGCGATGACATCCTCTAAGTACTTCTCTCAGTCCATTAACATTAAGCAAAACTAGTCTCCCATTCTTTCTAAGCCATCCATCTCGATCAAGCCCATATTTGTTCATATCCTCGTCGATACCCATCTCTAACTTGGAGATGATTTCCAATAAGTTAGAATTGTCCCTCTGTTTGGAACCAATCCGCTCAATCAAAGTGGGTCTGATCGTCAAACTTGCTAACATTTCTGGATCCAATTCGCACTTTAGTCTGAAATCGTACCCTATATACTACAGTTGCTTCCACTCAAGAAACATGGCCCCTAAACTGACATGTCTTCTACTCAATGCATCAGCTACTACATTGCCCTTTCCAGGTGTATATGCGATATCGAAATATAGGAAGCCAAGAATTCTAACCATCTTTGCTGTCGGAGATTTAGATCCTTCTGAGAGAAGAGATACTTTAATGATTTATGATCGGTAAACAACTCGAATCTTTCTCCCAAGAGACAATGTCTCCACATCTTCAATGCGAACACAATCGCTGCTAATTCCGAATCGTGGGTAGGGTATTTTTTCTCATGCGGTTTTAGTTGCGGACTTGCATAAGCTACAACCCTACCTCCTTGCATCAATACAACACCTAGTCCGGTACCACAAGCATCTGTATATACGGTCATCTCTTCATTCCCTTTAGGAATAACTAACACTGGCGCATACGTCAACTTTTCCTTTAGACTCTTGAATGCACTTTCACACCTTTCGTCCCAAACAAAAGCTTGATTCTTCTTGGTCAACTGAGTTAATGGTGCCGCTATCTTGGAGAAGTCTTGGATAAACTTCCGATAATATCCAACTAATCCCAAGAAACTTCTTACGTCTGTTGCATTCTTGGGCGTAGACCAATCTTGTACCGTAGCTACCTTCACAGGATCCATGGCAATAACATTCTCCGAAACAACATGGCCCAAGAATCTCACTTCCCTTGTAACAACCCGAAAATCTGGGCCAGTTTGAAATTTTTATTTTTTTTTGGCAATTTTAGCGAATTTTGATTATTTAAAATAGATTATTTTAAATAAAATCAATGGGAAAATTTATTTTGAATAGAATTCGAACGTATATATTATATACGTCGTCGTTAGAATATAAATATTTATATATAATTATAAATAGAATTGAAAATGGCGCGGTAGTTCAATAATTCGATTTCAAACTTCAATAGAATGTACCGGGTGCAAAACAATCCGGATTTTAGTGAAACCAAAAACATTAGGATCTAATTGATAATATCTTTCCAACGAATCCGAAAAATCAAAATTTCATAGCGGGAATCAAAAGATATGTCCAGTTGAAATTTCTGAATAGTCGCTATGTAATTCAGGCCCTTAAAAATGGATATTTTGCAAACGACCTCGGATTTCGACGAAACCACTTTTGTTGGATCCGTGATATCAATTTATTGCTAGGTTCCAAATTTCATAATTTTTCGAATCAATATGTGAGCGTGGCAAAGGAAAACGCGTTTGACCAGTTTCAGTTGATTTTAATCGACTGGAAAATGGCCATTTTTCTAACGGTCTCAGAATTCGACGAAACTAGTTTTGTCAGGACCGTATCGTCAATACGAGGCTAGAAAATATTTTTCGAGAATTTTTAAAGTTAGTATGTGACCCCTGTAATTTGAAATGTACGTTTAAAATTCAATATAGTGATTTAAATGTAAATTTAATGGAGACTGATTCAAACGATCAAATCAACCTACGATACATATCCCATTGTGTTCAGAATGGGGGTGAAACGCTATGGACGACAGGCGGTGGGCCTCGATTAGAGGTCGAATGTAAAAGTCAACTTTTTGAATTTTAAATAAATAAAAAAAATTTATTTTCTCTCTCTCCTTCCCTTTTATCATTGCTCAGGCCCCCCCCCCCGATTCAAAACACTTTCAAAAGGAAAAAAAAAGAAAAAAAAAGAGAAAACCCGATACCCACGTCGACCCCCCTCCCCCAGATCGCGCCGCCAGTGGCCGAGCCTCCCTCCCCCGACTCCGACGTTCGCCCACCACCCACGCCCTCCATCTCCAGCTCGAAGGCCCCCCATCAGCCAAATCGACACAAACCCTTAACCGCGACCAAGCTTCCTCCCCCAATTCGAGCTCCGCCTGAAGTCCTAGCCACCGCCGAGCTCCACCGCACCCCAAGCACCTCCAGCGCCACTGGCGGGTCCAGCAGCCGCCATCGCCACCTCCAACTCCGGCAGTGGGGCCCTCTCCGCTGAAAATCCTTTTCTTCGAAAAAAGAAAGGTAAATAACATGGAATCCTATTTCAGTTTTTATTATATATATAGCGAATGAAACTTGATTTTAAATATGATTTTTAAATATGAAAAGCTTCGATTTTTATGCGTATGTAGTGTTTGAAAAGACGAGATTTTCAATATATGAAAGGTTCGATTTTTAAAATAAGAAAGATCGTGTTTTGAACATTGAAAAGACCGTATTTTTAACATATAAAAGATTTGATTTTTATGTTGGTAATGATAGGATTTTTAACATAGTAAAAATTCGATTTTTATATATTGAACATCGAAGTAAAAATGTGATTTTTATATATTGAACATCGAAGTAAAAATGTGATTTTTATATATTGAACATCGAAGTAAAAATGTGATTTTTATATATTGAACATCGAAGTAAAAATGTGATTTTTATATATTGAACATCGAAGTAAAAATGTGATTTTTATATATTGAACATCGAAGTAAAATTGTGATTTTTATATATTGAACATCGAAGTAAAAATGTGATTTTTATATATTGAACATCGAAGTAAAAATGTGATTTTTATATATTGAACATCGAAGTAAAAATGTGATTTTTATATATTGAACATCGAAGTAAAAATTCGATTTTTATATATTGAACATCGAAGTAAAAATGTGATTTTTATATATTGAACATCGAAGTAAAAATGTGAATTTTATATATTGAACATCGAAGTAAAAATGTGATTTTTATATATTGAACATCGAAGTAAAAATGTGATTTTTATATATTGAACATCGAAGTAAAAATGTGATTTTTATATATTGAACATCGAAGTAAAAATGTGATTTTTATATATTGAACATCGAAGTAAAAATGTGATTTTTATATATTGAACATCGAAGTAAAAATGTGATTTTTATATATTGAACATCGAAGTAAAAATGTGATTTTTATATATTGAACATCGAAGTAAAAATTCGATTTTTACATATGTAGTGAATACGGGCAACGAAAGCGACAAAAGGCGAGATTGGCGAAGACTTCTATAAATGAAGAGTCAAGATGGTTGGATAGCTATATGTGAGAACTTCTCACCTTTCAATTTAATTTTCTAGTTATATATATATACTAGGATGCAGACGGTGTTTAGTAGCACCCGACACAACCGTCCACAGACCATGGACTTGTTTGTTTGATTGCATAAATTAGTTAGATGCTTTGGTTTGAATTGAATTGTGTGGTGAAATGAAATTGATTTGATTGATGTGTGAATGGCGTGGGCCTTCACTAGATCGGGGATAAGGCTAGGCCTCGTCCCGTTTCTAGTATCGTGCTGTTATGCCGCCGAAATTTTCTAAAATAAGTTAGAAAAATAAAAATATCATTTTATTTAAAGAATGAACTGAATAGAAATTCATATGTTAAAATAAAATGTCTTATCGTTAAAAATATAATTTTTAACGTGAAGTGAATAAAATAAAATATTCATTTACAAACCGGACGGTTTGTGTATGTACACCTATTTGAATGACATTGATTTGGACGATAAATTTTACACATCGCCCAACTGCACAAATAAAATCTGTGTTTGATTGTTTGAAACCCCACACGGGTGTTGGGATGAAATTTGAAGTTCACTCATCCTGATTGATTGAATATGTCGATCGATTGATTGACAGGCTGTTATAAGCGTTAGATATTCATATTTGATGCTTATACAGTGTGGTGCACTTTGGTTGAGGGTTGATTATTTTTCAATGCTATTATATACGTGTGATGTATGAAAATCCATATAATTAACATTATATGGTGATTGATTGGGCCTCATTCCAATTTGAAAAATAAAGAATATTATAAAATAAAGGTTCATGTGTTGACAGTACTCATCCATTGAGATTGGTCATGTGTTGAACGAAATATTTTAGTAATAAAATTTACATCTTTATCAATATAAAATAAAGGTTCATGTGTTGACAGTACTCATCCATTGAGATTGGTCATGTGTTGAACGAAATATTTTAGTAATAAAATTTACATCTTTATCAATATAAAATAAAGGTTCATGTGTTGACAGTACTCATCCATTGAGATTGGTCATGTGTTGAACGAAATATTTTGATAATAACAACTATTTTGAAAAAGAAATATTTGAAATAGAATATTTGAAAATAGAAATTTATGAAGCCGTGTTGACTAGATTGACGCCATTTTGACGTGAACGATATTTATATCGAAATGAATTGAAAACGATTTCGAAATGAAATGAATTGAAAACGATTTCGAAATGAATTGAATTGAAAACGATTTCGAAATGAATTGAATTGAAAACGATTTCGAAATGAATTGAATTGAAAACGATTTCGAAATGAATTGAATTGAAAATGATTTCGAAATGAATTGAATTGAAAACAATTTCGAAATGAATTGAAAGTGAATTGAAATGAATTCAAATTGAATTGAAATTTGAATTGAATTGAAATGAATTTTAAAACGAATTTATAAAGAAGAATTCAATTTTGATTTGAATTGAAAAGGAAGTTGAAATTGCTTTTGAAACGAATTCAAAACTATTTATATAATTCGTTTTAAATAGAAATCGATGAAATATATATTATATATATTATATATATAATATAATGGCCTGAATAGAATGCGCCGCGCCGCGGCAGTTCGTAAATTTCGACCATTTATTTCAAACGGACATTACGGGAGATCCGACCGTCGGATTCTCCTAAAACCGGAACCGTTGGGTTCGTATCGAAAAGAGCTTTCTAAAGAATATTAGAAATCAGAAATCTAACGGTTGGATTTGGAGTTACGTCCAAATCAAATTTGAAAAAGGTCGCTGTAAGTGCAGTTCGATGGCCATTGATGGAAATCGACTGTACGGGCCTTGATAAAATTATTAAAAATAGTAATAATTTGTGTAAAAACATAAGAAATGATTTAGAAAGAATTGGGATGAAAAACTCCATATTTGAAAAGATAAAAATAGATTTTTATCGAAATGAACAAGTTTTGAACTAGAAATATAATTCTATTTATTTTTAAATAAATAAATTGAATTTGAAAAGGGTTTTAAAAATAACCAGAATTTCCAATGATTGCATTGGAGTGGATTTGAATCGGAATTGTCTTCGGAATATTTCGATGTTGGAATTCGTGATTATACAGATGTTGTTATGGAAATTTGAAAGATATATATTTATATCGTTATTTCCAATACGACATTTGTTAATCGTAGAATTTGATATTGAATATAAGCCGATATATTTTCTATTCAGAGCCTTATATTGAATATCAAATGTGATTTGGGTTTGTCGTGAATGGTGTCTTCACTAACACTGTTCTTGAACCCAGTTGAGAAAAGATTAAATCTTTTTATTTAGATTTAATGAAGTGTACCAATTAAATGATATTAAATTGGAATTGAATTGATATTGATTTTTGGGTTTATCGTGAACAGTGTTTTAAATAACACTTGTTCTTTAACCCGATAATTAATGGAATGATTTTTGGGTTTATCGTGAACAGTGTTTTAAATAACACTTGTTCTTTAACCCGATAATTAATGGAATGATTTTTGGGTTTATCGTGAACAGTGTTTTAAATAACACTTGTTCTTTAACCCGATAATTAATGGAATGTGATTTGGGTTTATCGTGAACCGTCTTTTAAATGACACTGATTCTTTAACCCAGTCGAAGATTAAAACTAAGTGGAGTTTTAATGAATCTTTAATTAGATTGAAATAATCGAAATGGAGTATCACCAGTTTTACTCCAGGCGTTAGTTAAATCTTTAATTAGATTTGAACGTGAAATGGTAGTTGAATTTACCAATAACACCGTGGTGTTAGATATGAAGTATTACCAGTTTTACTTCATGGGATGAATAGGTTGGGATTGGGAAATTAAAACCAATGATTACTTCGGTAAGGTTCGTTAATCCCGATTAATTGAATCGAAATTCAAAGGAAGATTAGAGAATAAATTCAGGAATTTATCTTGGATAAAACTAATGGGAACCTTTCCCCTATGAATGTGAAATTTAGAAACTAACTGTCGGTTAGCCAAGCAGAATGGTTTTCTGGATATTGATCTGATGTTGGTTTCGGCCTTCGGGGTTAATATTTGGGGAATTATTCTCTTGATTAATTTACGGTTAGTGACTAATGAATTGGAATGAGGCGTATGTTGGGTTTGTGTAACACTTATTTAAAATATACGCGAGTTATTCGGAAAGACCGGGTTTATCCCATTTTGAATAACTGATACGACGATAAGTCGAAGATGAAGACGATGGTCGAAGACCGGAGGTCTTCATGTCGTTTGGGTAATTACTGATGATCTTGATTGGGCTGTACACCCAAGAAGATGGAAACAGTTAGTGATCGTCCAGACGTACTTGGAGATCGATGGATATGCGGGGTACCAGGTGCCCCCGGTTTTGTTCAGACCCAGAACGGACTTGTAAATGGACTGTGTGCCTGACATTGGATTTTAGTCCGTGTGATTGATCTCTATTAAATATATATCTGTTTGGCGGCGGAGAATTTATTCTCTTGCTTAACGCCCTTCTCTGAGACGTACGAGCTCAGGGGTTATATATTGATGGATATCAAACGCATGGAGTGAATTGCCTGTGTGGCATGCCTAAGTGGCAATTGATCGAGGCTTCTGTTGAAAAGCAAAGTCTTGTGGTGATGATCAAAGCAAGGCCTTTGTGGCGTAGCTTTGTGTAACGTTTACTTCGCGAGTTTCACACCCGGTATGAACCAAAAACGGGAGACGGACCTCAGGGAGGGCATGCGTTTCTTTCTAGTTAGAAGTGGCGTCAGTGGTTTTACACGCCCTGACGAGTTTGACTTATGTGGTTGTTGCTGTTGCGAGGCGCCTCGGTTTGATCGGACGATCCGGGTCCGATGGAGTCATTCGTTGGCTCATTTACGCCCCATAGGGCGGGGGAACGCATGTTCAGGGTTTAAGTTTAATCCACATCGGTGGACCGGCCCTGACGATCCAAAGGCTTGACAGAGTACTTGCCTGAGGCTCGGACTAGATAGTCTCGAATCGGTTGAGGACTATCTTTTGCCTCGGTTCATAGATGGAAACCTAATTTCCAAATACGTGACATTTGCGGTTTTATATGTAAACCTATATATGGCGACATGATATATGGTATCCATGCCGCCTATGATTGATACTTATGATTTGAAGTTGTTTTATACACTGTGCACTTATTATAGTATAAAATGATTTGTTTCAAACGTATCAAGAATTCTTTGGCTGTTATAAGGGAAAACCCTATCCCCCGGCTTGCGTTGCATTGTGTGATAGGACCTGGGTCTTATAACAGCTTCATTTTTCTTTATTTAGCATTGCGCTGTTTGTTTTATGCACTGGTATTCTTGGGAGGAAACCCGTTCCGTGTTATACGGCGTGGTCCCTTGATTTACCTAACTTTAAAAATAAAGATTAACTGTTTTAGTTCTTACACCAGTCACATGACTGACCTGGAGTTTATTGTTTTAACCTAAACTCTGGGTGCCCTTATTTTGACACGGGCAGCTAGTAGTTTTGGTTTTACAGATTTATATTCACAGGATCCTGGTTTACAGCTGGAACGA
The DNA here is from genome assembly GCA_030737875.1 of Allium sativum. NCBI lineage: Eukaryota > Viridiplantae > Streptophyta > Magnoliopsida > Asparagales > Amaryllidaceae > Allium > Allium sativum. The sequence continues at coordinate 968,328,161 of CM060915.1, read as the reverse complement.
TATCCGGAAAGCTTTGTATCTGTATATCTCCTCTAGTTGTGTATTGTATTATTTTCCGCTGCTATGTATTTAAATGTAATTTAAATCTCTGATATTTCTGTGTAATGTGTATTCATTTATACTCTGTATATTCTTGTAATCTGATGCATTGTTGTAATATACAATGAAATGTTCTTCTGTATGAGTTTTGTTGTGGCTTGTTCTCGAACTATCCGACGCTTTCCTTTACGGGGAAGTTACGGGTTTTCACATCCCTCCTCCAGAAGTGACACTTAGAAAACTTTGCTTTCAATTGATTTTTTCTTAACACCTCCATCACTATCCTCAAATGTTCCTTGCGTTCTTCTTCTGTCCTCGAATAAACCAAGATATCGTCTACGAACACAAGAACAAACTTATTCAATTGATCTCTGAATACCCTATTCATAAGATCCACAAAATATGTTGGTGCATTGGTCAACCCAAATGGCTTGACCAACCACTCATAGAATCCAGATGGCGTTCGGAAGGCCATTTTAGCTATACTCTCAACTTCCACCTTAAGCTGATGAAAACCTATCGCGAGATTCAACTGGGAGAACACTCTCGCGCCACTTAACTGATCAAACAAATCGTCTATCCGCGGAAGAGGATACTTATTCTTCCAAGTCACTTTATTCAACTCGCGATAGTCCACATATAAACGAAGGGAGCCATCTGCCTTGGAAGCAAATACAACTGGTGCTCCCCACTCGGTGACACTTCTTCTGATAAATTCCTTCTTCAAAAAATCGCTTACTTGCACCCTGAGCTCTCGCTACTCCCTTGGTGCTATACGATGAAGTGGCATCACTATAGGTTTGGCATCATTCACTAAATCAATCCAAAACTCAATCTCTCGGTGTGCTGGAAGTCCGGTCACTTCCTCGAAGACGTCCGGATACTGGCCAACCATGAGCACATCTGACAACTCATCATGCGGGATGTCGAGGGAATTTAGAAAACTAGCCATTACCCCATCACTAGGTAGACCACCAAACACTACCCTCCGCCCATCATCCGCTCTAACTGTCACCAAAAAGCCCTCACATCTACCACCACCCCGTACCTTTGGAGCCAATCGACTCCAAAAATAATGCCAAACCCAGTAAAGCCCAAAATAAAGCAATCACAAACAAACGTACATCCATGACTCGATAAGACCACATTACAACAAATCATACTAAGGCTAGTCGAACCACCAATCGGGTTCGTCACTACTAAAGGTCTATCGACCTTCTCGGGTTCCAATCCCAACCTATCTACCAGGTCACTAGATATGAAGGAACGGGAAGCCCTAGTATCAAACAATACTCGAACATGAACATCATAAACAAAAGCATAGCTTGAATGACGACATTCTATCCTTTCTTCGCCATAGTTGGGGCATTCGACGAAGAAGGAACAACATTAATAGCTATGCTTTCACAATCTGCTTCTCTTTATGGGTTGCGGACACTTATCCTTGTGATGTCCCACTTGGCCACAATTAAAGCACTTCCTATCCGCTAGCTTTGCTCGACATTATTTAGCATAATGGCCCTTCTTGCCATAGTTAAAGCACTCAACATCTTTCTTACTCTTCGTCTGACCATCCTTAGCTTGGTTCTGCTTCCTCTTATTCTGAGAATTATTCTTGCCTCCACCGCTTGCTTGCGGCTTTGGCCCCTCTGCAGATGCAACAGCGACTTCAGTCTTGGGCTTAGGATAAAGGCTCTCTGACCTTAATGCTTTCCCAACAATCGATTCAAAAGTCTCATCAATATGATTTATAAGCCTTTCTCCCAAGTACTGATCTAAGCCCGTTATGAACTTCTCATTCTTCTTCTCGGGAGTGTCAATAAGGGATAATCCATACTTCAATAGAGTACCGAACTCAGCAATATATTCCGAGACTTCCCTACCATTCTGTTTAAGCTCCAAGAACTTCCTAAACAATTCTGATTTCTGAGCAGTTGGGATAAACTTATCACTGAATCGGTCCTTAAACGGATCCCAAGTAACTTGATCCTTAGATGTAGCTGCCTTAATAGCATTCCACCAATTCATTGCCCATCCTTGTAGCTAACGGGATGCTAGCTTCCTCTTCATCGCGTTTTCGATTCCCAGATCCTCGAAGATATACTCATAACTATCAAGCCAATCTTGAACTTCTGTAGCCGATTCCGTTCCATGGAATGGCTTTCCACCAAGACTAGTGTAGTCCTTACAAAGCTTGGCAAAATCGGCCCTAGGTACCTGCACCGCTGCACCACCACCAATAGTGTAATAACTCGGAAATTCTAAGCCAATTTAAAATTTTTATTTTGTCAATTTTGATGAATTTTGATAATTTAAAATGAATTATTTTAAATAATAACGACGAAAAATTTATTTTGAATAAAATTCGAATGTATATATTTATATACGTCATCGTTGGAATATAAATAATTATTTATAATTATAAAAGGAATTGAAAATGGCGCGGTAGTTCGATAATTCGATTTCAAAATTCAAATGAATGTACCGGGTTCAAAATAAACCGGATTTTAGTGAAACAAAAAATATTAGAATCTATTTGTGGATATCTTTCCAACGAATCAGAAAATAGAAATTTCATAGCGGGGATAAAAAGTTATGTCCAGTTGAAATTTCAAAATAGTCGCTAGGGAATTTTGGCCCTTAGAAAATAGCCATTTTGCAATCGACCTCGGATTTCGACAAAACCACTTTTGTTGGATCCGTGATGTCAATATATTGCTAGATTCCAATTTTCATAATTTTTCGAATCAATATGTGAGCGTGGTAAAGGAAAACGCGTTTGACCAGTTTCAGTTAATTTTAATCGACTGGAAAATGGCCATTTTTCAAACGGTCTCAGAATTTGACGAAACTAGTTTTGTTAGGACCGTATCGTCAATACGAAGCTAGAAAATATTTTTCGGGAATTTTTCTTGTTAGTATGTGGCCCCAGTAAATAGAAATGTGCGTTCAAATTCAATATATAAAGTTATATTTTGATTTTGACGAAAACTAATCGAAACGGTCTAATCAACCTGCGATACATATCTCATTGTGTTCGGAATGGGGGTAATTAGCTATGGACGACAGGCGATGGGTCCCGTTTTGAGATCGAATGGTAAAGTAACTTTTTAGAGATTAAAAATAAAATAAAATATAAATAATTATATTCATATAACCTCATTCCCCTCTTTAATCGGTCAGCCCTTCCCCGTCATCTTCATTACAGGAAACGAAAAAAGAAGAAGAGAGAAAGCCCATCTCGCGATCGATGGAGGAGCTCTCCCTTCCGCCGCTGGAGGCGCTGCCGCCCTCCGACAACTCCACGCGCGCCACCATCTCCTGAATCTGCCACCTCTCCCCCCCCCCCCCCCCCCGTGCGCGACTCCACTTCCCTCTCCCCCCCCCCCCCCCGTGCGCGACTCCACTTCCCTCTCCCCCCTGAAAGCGAGCCAGGCCCCCTCTGGCCCCCCCAACCCCAAGCGCGAGCAACCCTAAACGCTACCACCCAAAAACCGCCGCCCAGGTGCAGGAGCTCTCCCCCCCCCCAAACCGGCGACGACCGCTATTCCTCCTCCTGATCTGAAAACAATGTGAACCCCCCCCCCCATCCTCAAATTAAAAAGGTGAGTTTTTATTTAATGTTCTTTTCAGTTTTATTATGAATTTTGATAAGTAAAAAGTTTGAATTTTTATATGGTAAAGGTTTAAATTTTGATAAGTAAAAAGTTTGAATTTTTATATGGTAAAGGTTTGAATTTTGATAAGTAAAAAGTTTGATTTTTGTATAAAGAAAAGATCAGATCTTTATTTTAGAAAAGGTCGGATCTTTATTTTAGAAAAGTTCGAATCTTTATATAGGAAAAGTATGATTTTTACAAATAGAATGATAGGATTTTTATTATTTAAACGGTAAAGTAAGATATATAATTTTCATGTATACGAGAAGTGTTTTAAAAATATACAATTTTTATGTATAAGAAGTAGCAATTTTTTTTTCTTCCTATTTTTACGTATAAGAAGTAGAAATATAAAAATATAATTTTTATATTGAAATAAGCGTTGTAAAAATATATGAAGTAGAAATAAAAATATGAATTTTATTTATTAGAATGAAGCAATAAAAAATATAATTTTTATACTAGTGGCATATTAAAAATATGATTTTTATATAGGTATGATAGTAAAAATATGATTTTTATTTAGATAGAGTTATAAAAATATAATCTTTATTAGAAGAAGAGCGATATAGAAATATAATTTTTATAACGAAGTGAAGATGAAAATTCTATTGTTATAACGAAGTGAAAATAAAAATGTGATTTTTATATGTGTAGCGAATTAAAGATATGATTTTTATACACTAGAGAATATAAAAATGTGATTTTTATATATGTAGTGAATACGGGCAACGAAAGTGACAAAAGGCTAGTGGTGAAGATTTTCTACATATGAAGAATCGCGGTGAATGGATTTAGCTTGGGTGAGAACTTCTCACCTTTTAATTTTGTTTTCTAGTTAAAATATATACTAGGATGTAGACGGTGTTTAGTAGCACCCGACACCCGTCGTCCACAGACCATAGACGGCTTGTATGCTTGTTTGTTTGATTTTGATGTGTAGTTGATTGTGTGATGTGAAATGAAATAAAATATCTATATAGTTAAAATATTTTATAGTTGAAAATAGAATTTTTAACGTGTATTTAAAATAAATATATATACACACATTTGACGGATATTGATTGGGACGATAAATTTTACACATCGCCCAACTGCACAAATAAAATCTATGTTTGATTGTTTGAAACCCCACACGGGTATTGGGATGATATATGACATACACTAATCCCAATAATTAGTTGTATGTCGATTGATTGATTGACAGACTGTCATAAGCGTTAAATATTTATATTTGATGCTTACATAGTGTAGAATGCACTCTGGATGATGGTTGATTATTTATCGTTGTTATTTTATACATGTGTTGTAGAAAATCCATATAATTAACATTATATGGTAATTGATTGGGCCTCATTCCTGTTTTGAAATAGAATATTTGAAATAGAAATATTTGAAATAGAAATATTTCAAATAGAATATTTGAAATAGAAATATTTGAAATAGAAATATTTGAAATAGGAATATTTGAAATAGAAATATTTGAAATGGAAATATTTGAAATAGAATATTTGAAATAGAAATATTTGAAAAAGAAATATTTGAAATAGAATATTTGAAAATAGAAATATATGAAGCCGTGTTGATTAGATTTACGCCATTTTGACGTGAACGATATTTATATCGATTTTATTCAAATTGAAATGAATATTAAAGTGAATTGAAATTCGAATTAAATTGAATTGATTTGAAATTCAAAATAAACTGAAATGATTTGAAATTCGAATAGAATTGAATTCGAATTGAAATCAAATTTAATAGAATTGAATTCGAATTGAAATCAAATTGAATAGAAATGAATTCGAATTGAAATTGAATTAATTTCAAATTCAAATTGAATTGAACACGAATTGAAATTGAATTAAAAATCGATTTGAATTGAAATCAATTTGAAATGAATTTAAAACGAATTTGTAGGGGAAAATTCAATTTTGATTTGAATTTGAAAAGGAAGTTGAAATCGTTTTGAAAACGAATTTTAAAACGATTTATAAAATTCGTTTCAAAAGGAAATCGACGAAGTATATAATATATATATTATATATATAGAATGGCCTGAATAGAACGCGCCGCGCCGCGGCAGTTCGCGAATTTCGACCATTGACTTCGAATGGACATTGCGGGAGATCCGACCGTCAGATTCTCCTAAAACCGGAACCGTTGGGTTCGTATCGAAAAGAACTTTCTAACGAATATTAGAAATTTGAAATCTAACGATTGAATTTGGAATTATGTCCAAATCAAATTTGAAAAAGGTCGCTGTAAATGCAGTTCGATGGCCGTTGGTGGAAAAATAGTAATAATTTGTGTAAAATCATAAGAAATGATTTGTGAAGAATTGGGATGAAAAACTCCATATTTGAAAAGATAAAAATAGATTTTTATCGAAATGAACTAGTTTTGAACTAGAATTATAATTCTATTTATTTAAAAATAAATAAAGTGGATTTAAAATGGTTTTAAAAGTAACCAGAATTTCCAATGATTGAATTGGAAGGGATGTGAATCGAAATTGTCTTTAGAATATTTCGATATTGGATTTCGTGATTATACAGATATTGTTATGGGAATTTGAAAGATATATCTATATCGTTATTTCCAACACGATATTTGTTGGTCGTAGAATTTGATATTGAATATAAGCCGTTATATTTTCTATTCAGAGCCTTGTATTTAATATCAAATGTGATTTGGGTTTGTCGTGAATGGTGTCCTCATTAACACTGTTCTTAAGCCCAGTTGAGAAAAAGATTAAATCTTTTTATTTAGATTTAATGAAGTGTACCAATTAAATAATATTTAAATGGAATTGAATTGGTATTGATTTTTGGGTTTATCGTTAACCGTGTTTTAAATGACACTGATTCTTTAACCCAGTTAAAGATTAAAACTAAGTGGAGTTTTAATGAATCTTTAATTAGATTGGAAAAGATCGAGAATGGAGTATCACCAGTTTTACTCCAGACGGTAGTTAAATATTTAATTAGATTTGAACGTGAAATGGTAATTGAATTTACCGGTAACACCGTGGTGTTAGATATGAAGTATTACCAGTTTTACTTCATGGGATGAATAGGTTGGGATTGGGAATTAAAATAAATGATTACTTCGGTGTGTTTCGGTAATCCCGACTAGTTTGAATTGATATTCAAAAAGGAGATTAAAGAATTTATCTTTGATAAAATTAATGGGAACCTTTCCCAAAATATAAGAATATTTGAATAAAAAGAATATTCTGAAGTGGAATGAGGCGTATGTTGTGTTTGTGTAACACTTTTATAATATATACGCGAGTTATTCAGAAAGACCGGGTTTATCCCATTCTGAATAACTGATTCGACGTGGTGTCGAAGATGAAGATGGTGGTTGAAGACCGGAGGTCTTCACGTCGTTTGGGTGGTTGCTGATGATCTTGATTGGGTCATACACCCAAGAGGAGGGAATCAGGTAGTGATCGTCTAGACGTAATTGGAGATCGATGGATATGCGGGGTACTAGGTGCCTCCGGTTTCGTTCAGACCCAGAACGAACATGTAAATGGACTGTGTGTCTGACATTGGAGTTTATTTTGTGTGATTGATTTCTATTAAATATATATCTGTTTGGCGGCGGAGAATTTATTCTCTTACTTAACGCCCTTCTCTGAGACGTACGAGCTCAGGGGTTATATATTGATGGATATCAAACGCATGGAGTGAATTGCATGTGTGGCATGCTAAGATGCAAATGATCAAGGCTTCTGTTGAAAAGAAAAGTCTTGTGGTGATGATCAAAGCACGACCAGTGTGGCATAGCTTTGTGTAGCGTTGATTCGCGAGCCTCACACCCTGGTGTGAAACAAAAACGGGAGAGGACCTCAGGGAGGGCATGCGTTTCCTTCTGGCTAGAAGTTGCGTCAGTGGTTTTACACGCCCTGACGAGTTTGACTTATGTGGTTGTTGCTATTGCGAGGCACCTCGGTTAGATCGGACGATCCGGGTCCGATGAGTCATTCGTTGGTTCACTTACGCCCCATAGGGCGGGGAAACGCAGTGTTCAGGAATTTTAATCTACATCGGTGGACCAGCCCTGATGATCCAAGGGACGATGCGTTCTGTTCCTGAGACTCGGGCTAGACAGTCTCGAATCGGTGAGGACTATCTTTTGCCTCGGTTCACAGATGGAAATCCAATTTCCAAATACGTGACTTTGCAGTGTTATTTGTAGAGCCTAGTATGGCGACATAGTGGGATGGGGCGCTTATGCCGTCTATGATTGATACTTATGATTTGAAATTGTTTTGACACTATACACTTATAGTAATAATAAAACATGAAATTTCACGTACCAAGCATTTTTGGCTATTATAAGGTAAAAACCCTATCCTCCGGCTTGCGTTGCATTGTGTGATGGGACCTGGGTCTTATAATAGCTTCATTTTACTTTATTTAGCATTGCGCTGTTTGTTTTTTATGAACTGGTGTTCTTGGGAGGAAACCTGTTCCGTGTTATACGGCGCGGTCCCTTGATTTAACGAACTTTAAAATAAAGATTAATAACTGTTTTAGTTCTCACACCAGTCACATGACTGACCTGGAGTTTATTGTTTCAACCTAAACTTTCGGTGCCCTTATTTTGACATGGGCAGCTAGTAGTTTTTGTTTTGCAGATTTATATTCACAGGATCATGATGTACGGCTGGAACGATATCCGTAAAGCTTTGTATCCGTATATCTCCTTCTAGTTGTATTTTGTATTATTTTCCGCTGCTATGTAATGTATTGTAATCTCTGATATTTAGTGAATGTATATAATTCGTTTATACTCTGTATATTCCTGTATTCTGATGGAATTGTTGTAATTATACAATGAAATGTTCTTCCGTCTGCGTTCTATTTTGTCGTGTTCTCACGGTAATTCATTCTTTCTCTTCTCTTTGGAGACCGGGGAAGTTCGGGTCGCTTCATTTGGTATCAGAGCTTTGGTTTACAAAGCTCAGAGAACAAGGCACGTTAGAACCATACGAAAGAATTCATCAGATATTGGATTAGTAATATCCAATGAGAATGACTCATTAGAGATGGGATCAGTAGTATCCTAGAACGAGTGTGAAGAGTATATTTTTTTACAATGAAAACAAATTTTGTTTTGAAAATTTAAATCAATTATTCGTGTTTGATTATTTATTTGTATTGATTTGGACTATCCAGTATATAAAGATTTTGCGTATACGTCTGATCCACCTGTATACGAAGTTTTAATATATTGGGTAGATATAGAATCACACTCTAGTCGCCCGGGTCTGATTCTGATGATGGCGCGCCATCATCAGTGTTTATATTCGAGTAGCGAAAGTGGGATTTCTGTATATTTCCTATTGACTAGTGTGAGAACCAAAATTAGATAGGGCTTATTGTTGTGATTTGGCATCAAAAATGTGATTTTTGACTATATATCAAAATTATGAATTTGAAAAGCAAATCAACTAATTGATTGATGATTGTATTGTTTGATTAATTAAAGTGTTGAACCTTTAGCCAAATGCTATCAAATAGTGAGTTGTATTGAAAATCTGTTGCATTTGCTTGCGTATACATGTACTTACACTGAACAGGTCATAACAAGGAGGCTAGAGCAGAAGAATAAAATTGTTTGCCCGACAAATAAGTACATGTTTACTATAATTTATTGTTTTGTTTGGGTGATGATGATTTTGTGAGCCGATTGGCTTTTTCTTTTTCTTTTTGATTGAAGAAGGCCATGGGAGGCTATATGAAATATCCCTAAGTCCCCGGTGCAGGGGAGATTATGGCGAAATTTTTCAAAAATTTAGGGTGTTAGCCAACTTTTTGGAAAATTTGAAAAGTTCTTAGAAATTGAAAAGTTGAAGAACTTAAGCCGTAGTGAAAATAATGGAAGTTGAGCTGATTTGTTAAACAACTTTCGGCTTCGTTCCTTTTCGGGGACGAAAAGTTTTAAGTGGGGGAGATTGTAATAACCCGGAAATTCTGAGCCAATTTTAAATTTTTATTTTTGCAATTTTGATGAATTTTGATTATTTAAAATGAATTATTTTAAATAATAACGAAGAAAAATTTATTTTGAATAAAATTCGAACGTATATATTTATATACGTCGTCGTTGGAATATAAATAATTATTTATAATTATAAAAGGAATTGAAAATGGCGCGGTAGTTCGATAATTCGATTTCAAAATTCAAATGAATGTACCGGGTTCAAAATAAACCGAATTTTAGTGAAACCAAAAATATTAGAATCTATTTGTGGATATCTTTCCAACGAATCAGAAAAATTGAAATTTCATAGCGGGGATAAAAAGTTATGTCCAGTTGAAATTTCAGAATAGTCGCTATGGAATTTCGGCCCTTAGAAAATAGCCATTTTGCAATCGACCTCGGATTTCGACGAAACCACTTTTGTTGGATCCGTGATGTCAATATATTACTAGATTCCAATTTTCATAATTTTTCAAATCAATATGTGAGCGTGGTAAAGGAAAACACGTTTGACCAGTTTCAGTTAATTTTAATCGACTGGAAAATGGCCATTTTTCAATCGGTCTCAGAATTCGACGAAACTAGTTTTGTTAGGACCGTATCATCAATACGAAGCTAGAAAATATTTTTCGGGAATTTTTCTTGTTAGTATGTGGCCCCAGTAAATAGAAATGTGCGTTCAAATTCAATATATAGAGTTATATTTTGATTTTGATGAAAACTAATCGAAACAGTCGAATCGACCTGCGATACATATCCCATTGTGTTCGGAATGGTGGTAATTAGCTATGGACGACAGGCGGTGGGTCCCGTTTTGAGATCAAATGGTAAAGTAACTTTTTAGAGAATAAAAATAAAATAAAATATAAATAATTATATTCATATAACCTCATTCCCCTCTTTAATCGTTCAACCCTTCCCCGTCATCTTCATTATAGGAAACGAAAAAAAAGTGAATATTAGGCTCACATCCCTATTTTGAAACTTAATTAGGTTCACATCCGGTCATAAATTTAATATAAATTAGGTCCCTATTTTCAAAACTTATAAAATATTAATTAAAAAAATAAAAAAATTCGTAAATTAGTAATAAAATATATTATGCATTATACAAAAAATTCAGTTAAAAAAACAACAAAAATAATGTCAGAAAGAAGAAAACAGCAAAAAAACAGAAAAAACTGCAGTTAAATGCATAATATTATGCACGTTTTTGATTTTATTGCATGCATATGTGCAATTATTGCAGTTCTTCCAGCGCATAGATTTAAGTTAATATTTCAGTTCATTTTTATTTGCATCCAAATGTGCAAATTTCTCAGAAAACATGCACTCATGTGTGCAACATTTTTATAGGAAAACACACTGGCTAAAAGTAGGGACCTAATTTATATAAAAAAAAAGTTTTTAAAATTTTAAACCCGCCCCCTATTTTATTACTTCCGCCTTTTTTTATTTTTTTTTTAAAAATGTGCTTTCGTTCATAAAAAAAATTCTAAAATCTGGAAATAATGTTAGGATTGTACGGAAATAAAAAAAAATAGTTGCATACATTTATCCAATTATTACTAATAATTGCATATATGTATGCAACTTTTCCGTAAGCTGTGTTCAGATTAAAATCTAAAAATAAACCTGCACAAATGTGTGCAAGTATTTAAAATATATGCACACATGTATGCACGTATTTGCATGAAGAAAAATCAACGAAGATGAATGTAGTGAAAGATAAGCACGGATGTATGCAGGAAAATGATATATGTGCATACTATTATGCATTTAACTGGAAATTTCGTTTTTTTTCTGTTTTTTTGATTTTTGACGCCTTGTTTGATGATTTTTTGTTCTGAATTTTTTAGCGTTTACATGTTTTATTTAAATACGAATTTACATGATTTTTTTATATTTTTTTATATTTTTTTGATGAATTTTCAGAAAATAGGGACCTAATTTACAATAAGTTTATGACCGGTTTTTTTTCTATTTTGAAACTATAACATGGACCTGTAAAAAACGCACCCAAAAAAAAGAGCCCATCTCGCGATCGACGGAGGAGCTCTCCCCTCCGCCGCTGGAGGCGCTGCCGCCCTCCGACCACCCCACGCGCGCCACCATCGCCTGAATCTGCCCCTCCCCCCCTCGTGCGCGACTCCACTTCCCTCTCCCCCCTGAACGCTACCACCCCAAAACCGCCGCCCAGGTGCCGGAGCACTTCCCCCCCACCGGCGACGACCACTATTCCTCCCCCCGATCTGAAAACAATGTGAACCCCCCCATCCTCCTCAAATTAAAAAGGTGAGTTTTTATTTAATGTTCTTTTCAGTTTTCTTATGAATTTTGATAAGTAAAAAGTTTGAATTTTTATATGGTAAAGGCTTGAATTTTGATAAGTAAAAAGTTTGAATTTTTATATGGTAAAGGTTTGAATTTTGATAAGTAAAAAAGTTTGATTTTTGTATAAAGAAAAGATCAAATCTTTATTTTAGAAAAGGTCGGATCTTTATTTTAGAAAAGTTCGAATCTTTATATAGGAAAAGTATGATTTTTACAAATAGAATGATAGGATTTTTATTATTTAAACGGTAAAGTAAGATATATAATTTTCATGTATATGAGAAGTGTTATAAAAATATACAATTTTTATGTATAAGAAGTAGCGATTTTTTTTTTTATTTTTACATATTAGAAGTAGAAATATAAAAATATAATTTTTATATTGAAATAAGCGTTGTAAAAATATATGAAGTAGAAATAAAAATATGAATTTTATTTATTAGAATGAAGCAATAAAAATATAATTTTTATACTAGTGGCATATTAAAAATATGATTTTTATATAGGTATGATAGTAATAATATGATTTTTATTTAGATAGAGTTATAAAAATATAATCTTTATTAGAAGAAGAGCGATATAGAAATATATTTTTTATAACGAAGTGAAGATGAAAATTCTATTGTTATAACGAAGTGAAAATAAAAATGGGATTTTTATATGTGTAGCGAATTAAAGATATGATTTTTATACACTAGAGAATATAAAAATGTGATTTTTATATATGTAGTGAATACGGGCAACGAAAGTGACAAAATGCTAGTGGTGAAGATTTTCTACATACGAATAATCGCGGTGAATGGATTTAGCTTGGGTGAGAACTTCTCACCTTTTAATTTTGTTTTCTAGTTAAAATATATACTAGGATGCAGACGGTGTTTAGTAGCACCCGACACCCGTCGTCCACAGACCATGGACGGCTTATATGCTTGTTTGTTTGATTTTGATGTGTAGTTGATTGTGTGATGTGTTGTGAAATGAAATAAAATATCTATATAGTTAAAATATTTTATAGTTGGAAATAGAATTTTTTACGTGTATTTAAAATAAATATATATACACACATTTGACGGATATTGATTGGGACGATAAATTTTACACATCGCCCAACTGCACAAATAAAATCTGTGTTTGATTGTTTGAAACCCCACACGGGTATTGGGATGATATATGACATACACTAATCCCAATAATTAGTTGTATGTCGATCGATTGATTGACAGACTGTCATAAGCGTTAAATATTTATATTTGATGCTTACACAGTGTAGAATGCACTCTAGATGATGGTTGATTATTTATCGTTGTTATTTTATACATGTGTTGTAGAAAATCCATATAATTAACATTATATGGTAATTGATTGGGCCTCATTCCAGTTTTGAAATAGAATAATTGAAATAGAAATATTTGAAATAGAAATATTTCAAATAGAATATTTGAAATAGAAATATTTGAAATAGAAATATTTGAAATAGGAATATTTGAAATAGAAATATTTGAAATAGAAATATTTGAAATAGAATATTTGAAATAGAAATATTTGAAAAAGAAATATTTGAAATCGAATATTTGAAAATAGAAATATATGAAGCCGTGTTGATTAGATTTACGCCATTTTGACGTGAACGATATTTATGTCAATTTTATTCAAATTGAAATGAATATTAAAGTGAATTGAAATTCGAATTAAATTGAATTGATTTGAAATTCGAAATAAACTGAAATTATTTGAAATTCGAATAGAATTGAATTCGAATTGAAATCAAATTGAATAGAATTGAATTCGAATTGAAATCAAATTGAATAGAAATGAATTTGAATTGAAATTGAATTAATTTGAAATTCAAATTGAATTGAAAACGAATTGAAATTGAATTAAAAATCGATTTGAATTGAAATCAATTTGAAATGAATTTAAAACGAATTTGTAGGGGATAATTCAATTTTGATTTGAATTTGAAAGGGAAGTTGAAATCGTTTTGAAAACGAATTTTAAAACGATTTATAAAATTCGTTTCGAAAGGAAATCGACGAAGTATATAATATATATATAATATATATAGAATGGCCTGAATAGAACGCGCCACGGTAGTTCGCGAATTTCAACCATTGACTTCGAATGGACATTGCGGGTGATCCGACCGTCGGATTCTCCTAAAACCGGAACCGTTGGGTTCGTATCGAAAAGTGCTTTCTAACGAATATTAGAAATTTGAAATCTAACCGTTGGATTTGGAATTAGGTCCAAATCAAATTTGAAAAAGGTCGCTGTAAGTGCAGTTCGATGGCCGTTGGTGGAAATCGACTGTACGGGCCTTGATAAAATTATTAAAAATAGTAATAATTTGTGTAAAATCATAAGAAATGATTTCTGAAGAATTGGGATGAAAATCTCAATATTTGAAAAGATAAAAATAGATTTTTATCGAAATGAACTAGTTTTGAACTAGAATTATAATTCTATTTATTTAAAAATAAATAAAGTGGATTTGAAATGGTTTTAAAAGTAACCAGAATTTCCAATGATTGAATTGGAAGGGATGTGAATCGAAATTGTCTTTGGAATATTTCAATATTGGATTTCGTGATTATATAGATATTGTTATGGGAATTTGAAAGATATACCTATATCGTTATTTCCAACACGATATTTGTTGGTCGTAGAATTTGATATTGAATATAAGCCGATATATTTTCTATTCAGAGCCTTGTATTTAATATCAAATGTGATTTGGTTTTGTCGTGAATGGTGTCCTCATTAACACTGTTCTTAAGCCCAGTTGAGAAAAAGATTAAATCTTTTTATTTAGATTTAATGAAGTGTACCAATTAAATAATATTTAATTGGAATTGAATTGGTATTGATTTTTGGGTTTATCGTGAACCTTGTTTTAAATGACACTGATTCTTTAACCCAGTCAAAGATTAAAACTAAGTGGAGTTTTAATGAATCTTTAATTAGATTGGAAAAGATCGAGAATGGAGTATCACCAGTTTTACTCGAGACGGTAGTTAAATTTTTAATTAGATTTGAACGTGAAATGGTAATTGAATTTACCGGTAACACCGTGGTGTTAGATATGAAGTATTACCAGTTTTACTTCATGGGATGAATAAGTTGGGATTGGGAAATAAAATAAATGATTACTTCGGTGTGTTTTGGTAATCCCGACTAGTTTGAATTGATATTCAAAAAGGAGATTAAAGAATAAATTTAAAGAATTTATCTTTGATAAAATTAATGGGAACCTTTCCCAAAATATAAGAATATTTGAATAAAAAGAATATTCTGAAGTGGAATGAGGCGTATGTTGTGTTTGTGTAACACTTTTATAATATATACGTGAGTTATTCAGAAAGACCAGGTTTATCCCATTCTGAATAACTGATTCGACGTGGTGTCGAAGATGAAGACGGTGGTTGAAGACCGGAGGTCTTCACGTCGTTTGGGTGGTTTCTGATGATCTTGATTGGGCCATGCACCCAAGAGGAGGGAATCAGTTAGTGATCGTCCAGACGTACTTGGAGATCGATGGATATTAGGGGTACTAGGTGCCTCCGGTCGTTCAGACCCAGAACGAACTTGTAAATGGACTGTGTGTCTGACATTGGATTTTATTCTGTGTGATTGATTTCTATTAAATATATATCTTTTTGGCGGTGGAGAATTTATTCTCTTGCTTAACGCCCTTCTCTGAGACGTACGGGCTCAGGGGTTATATATTGATGGATATCAAACGCATGGAGTGAATTGCCTGTGTGGCATGCTAAGATGCAAATGATCAAGGATTCTGTTGAAAAGCAAAGTCTTGTGGTGATGATCAAAGCATGGCCTGTGTGGCATGGCTTTGTGTAGCGTTGATTCGCGAGCCTCATACCCCGGTGTGAACCAAAAACGGGAGAGGACCTCAGGGAGGGCATGCGTTTCCTTCTAGCCAGAAGTGGCGTCAATGGTCTTACACGCCCTGACGAGTTTGACTTATGTGGTTGTTGCTGTTGCGAGGCGCCTCGGTTAGATCGGACGATCCGGGTCCGATGGAGTCATTCGTTGGCTCACTTACGCCCCCATTTGGTGGGGAAACGTAGTGTTCAGGAATTTTAATCCACATCGGTGGACCGGCCCTGACGATCCAAGGGACGATGCGTTCTGTTCCTGAGACTCAGGCTAGACAGTCTCGAATCGGCGAGGACTATCTTTTGCCTCGGTTCACAGATGGAAATCCAATTTCCAAATACGTGACTTTGCGGTGTTATTTGTAGAGCCTAGTATGGCGACATAGTGGGATGGGGCGCTTATGCCATCTATGATTGATACTTATGATTTGAAATTGTTTTGACACTATACACTTATAGTAATAATAAAACATGAAATTTCACGTACCAAGCATTTTTGGCTATTATAAGGTAAAAACCTTATCCTCCGGCTTGCATTCCATTGTGTGATGGGACCTGGGTCTTATAATAGCTTCATTTTACTTTATTTAGCATTGCGCTGTTTGTTTTATGAACTGGTGTTCTTTGGAGGAGACCCGTTCCGTGTTATACGGCGTGGTCCATTGATTTACCGAACTTTAAAATAAAGATTAATAACTGTTTTAGTTCTCACACCAGTCACATGACTGACCTGGAGTTTATTGTTTGAACATAAACTCTGGGTGCCCTTATTTTGACACGGGCAGCTAGTAGTTTTGGTTTTGTAGATTTATATTCACAGGATCCTGATGTACAGCTGGAACGATATCTGGAAAGCTTTGCATCCGTATATCTCCTTCTAGTTGTATTTTGTATTATTTTCCGCTGCTATGTAATGTATTGTAATCTCTGATATTTAGTGAATGTATATTATTCGTTTATACTCTGTATATTCCTGTATTCTGATGGAATTGTTGTAATTATACAATGAAATGTTCTTCCGTCTGCGTTCTATTTTGTCCTGTTCTCATGGTAATTCGTTCTTTCTCTTCTCTTCGGAGACCGGGGAAGTTCGGGTCGCTTCAATTAGCAGCATTAGGAACTGCTCCTTGCACATCTCCAAGCATCTATCTCATGAAATCAGTGAACATCGTCCTCATATCAGGAGCATTCCCATTATTAGCTCCTCTACTAGTACCGCTAGTATATCGGCTCATCGTTCAATCTATAAGGAGAAAACGATTAACAATATCCTCAGTGGTGCCAGTGCTGTGCAACTCCATCCTTAAATATACTAATAGTATATATGCATGCATATCTTCTGAAAACCAAAATACCACAAATACGCGCTCTCATATACATACTATCTCTCCCTAGTGTCTTTCCCTAGGTTAACTACACAACCTAGATCTCTGATACCAAGTGTGACGGCCCACCCCGCACCAGCCGACATTTCCAATGAAGGTGGGTTTTGCCAATGCCCGACTAGCACTAGACGGTCGCCAAAGAAAGGAATATGAACTAGAAGGAACCTGCAGTATATCTCACAGCGCATGGAACAAAATATAATAATAATGTAACTTTGACAATAAACAGGTAAGACAGTGCATAAGCTGAAAACTAAACCATCATTACAGCGGAAAATCCAAAATACAGCTTATGTTCCACATCATCATTATTACAACTTTTAAAAACTGTCTCCAAAGAAAAATAAGAAAGGTACACTAGTAATGCCCAAAGTAGTGACCAACAGCGACACAGGGAGAATACATATATATATATCATACATGGGAGCCTCCTGCTCGTCTCCTGATCAGCTACTCGTGCGTATCCAGCTAACCTATCTCTAGTCTGCCCATTTAAGAGCACCCAGAGTAATACGAAGATACATAAAACTCTGGGTCAGACAAAAGTCTAGTATGAGCGATAAGCAGCAAAACAGAACAATAACAGGTATACTAAACCATACCTGAACCTGCAACCAAAGAGTTTGCACAACAAGATGTACAATACTCTAAGGTGACACTAACATATGATGTAAAGATATAGGGGTGGGGTGTGCATGTCATAGTAATGTCAAACAATCAAGCATAGCAACCATCCTCACATCTATCACTCAGTGCGTAAAGCATACGATATCCACCACTTTGATCACCCAAATCCTTTCTATGATCACTCTGCCTCATGGAGTCATGATGGCTCCACTGCACTAATCCATAGCTACTAGTCCTTGCTATGTCCACTCTGCCCCATGAAGTCATGACGACTTCACTGCACTGGCTCATAGCCATGGTATGATCACTCTGTCCCATGGAGAAATAACTACCTCACTGCACTGATCCGTAGTCTAACATCCATCTTGGTGGTGAATCAAAGTTATGGATGTCGATAACCCCTTTGCACACGTCCCGCAGCAAAGCCCAATTCATGAAGTTAACTCGTTGGTTCCCAACTGGATCCTGAATAACGACTTCCTATTTGGACTTCCTTTGCATCTCGGGTTTTGGTCGAATTGGAGTTGGTCTTCAGAAGAGTCGTCGCGTAGAAGTAGTTTAAGTCTGGTTCGGTTCGGATATACTGTGCTCAAGCTCCCTGTTCGGTTCGGTTTGAATACATCATCTCTAGGTTTCTTATTCGGTTCGGGTCCTCTGGTTCAGCTTGGGTTTCCCCGTCCGGTTCAGTTCGGATCGTTCATCGTGGTTTGGCTCAGCTCCTTCATTTCTAGCTCCTCTTACATTGATCCGATCTCGCTCCCTAGCTTCAGTCCGATTCGATCTCCATGCCCTTGCTTCAGTCCGATCCGATCTCCACACCCATGCTTCCGACCCGATCTCCATGCCCATGCTTCTGATCCGAACCCAACTCCAACTCTTATGCAAATGGCCTTCCTTCTTGCCAAGCCTCTTGTGCCAAGTTCCGATCTGAATCGAATCCCCTTGCTCAGTTCCCTTATCCGATCCGAGCCCTATATCTGATCCGATCCGAAAACCAGCACATTCCTTGCAACTTTTCCAGCGACTGTTTTACGCCATACGACGGCGTTCTCGACCATTGTAACTTTTCTAATCAATCACAAAGCATTCCATACAGTCATAGCAATATAGAGAAGTGACCAAAAACATCAAAGCAACGATTTTACAAGTTAAAATGGATCAAACCTACCCAAAACCCATATTTTCCCCTAATCATGTTTAAGCATAACTAATGATAGGATTAGCAAAACATATCCAAATTAACCCAAATTTCTATTAGAGCCCTAAAATAATATTTTAGAATTTTACAAATTTTTCTGAGTTATAATTTCGCTAATTAACACTAATCACCCCTAATTAGTAAAAAACAATGCAAATCACTCACCTTAGCCACGAATAAAACTTAGATCTGAAACTATCTCTAATTTGGGTCGAATCTCTATGCAACACAGCAGTTCCAACTCTGATTTGGTGCTATTACTCCTTGATTTGACGTAGATTAGCTTAATCCTTGATTAAACTTGATTAGAAGGTGTTTTAGGAGTTGGAGGCCATTGTTAGGTTTGAAGAGAGGTAAGTGGCGGTTGGAAAATGACAAGGAAATGGTTTCTCTAACCCTAATCAGCCCTTATATAGCTGTAATCCCGAAATCCCCCAATGGGCCTAGCTGCTAATCACCCGGTTAAGCCCAATTAAGCTGTTTTTCACCTTCTAAACCTTGTTTCAGCCGTATCTCCGAAACGATAAGTCCGTTTGGCTAATGTGACCACTCTATGGAAAGGTAAACCATCATCTGGATCTAATGGAAGTGTGGAAGTGGCTTCAGGTCAAAATTCCTTACCAATCAAAAGTAATGGCCGAAAAAAGATCAACTAGGGGCAAAACAGTCATTTAAAAATCGGCAAAAATCGTGAACATGGGAAATGACCCCAATAGTCGTTCCCCAAATTTACAGGACTATACAACCTCATATGAAAAAGAAATAAATATTCTACGATCCTTCGATATATAGAATGCGGGTCGTTACATAACTTATCAACTAAATTCCATTTCAGATTATTCTCTAATCAAATCATGTTTCACTTAACTTAGTTCAAGTTAAATTCTAGTTTATTTATTCACGTTTACCATCTCATTCTATTTAACTTCACAAGTTAAATTTAAATTCTAGAATTTAAATTCCTGGGTTTTTATTTCAAATCAATTTGAAATCATAATAAAAATTCAAAACCTTTGAATTTCTGAATAACTTGTTTTCGCAAAACAATTTAAAAACAAAATCTTTGGTACTAATCCATCACTTAGAAACTCGAAAATGGACACCGATGATGCAGCTGTCATCATCGGAATATATTTTCTAGTGATGGAAGTGAGTTCAATATTATATTACTTTCAAAACCATATTTAAACATTTTCTCTTTGAAATACATTTCAAATTATCATTCACAAGGTTTGTAAACAATTTAAAATCTCCTAGGATTTTAAAATTCACATATATTTAATCCAGATTTAATTCATAAACACTTTTCCAAATTTTTAAGGTTTTAAATTTCAATTCTGATTTAAATTCAGATTTAATTCATTCGTAACACCTATACAAATTTTGATTGGTTATTTACATAACCATTTCAATTATAATCTTATTCGATTATAATAATGACTAACACATCCAATATACTAAAATATTTTAAATATTAATAATTCCTTTTATATCAAAATATATTTTGGGTAAATTATATCATCTACCCTCTTTCAAAAAATACCGTGTCGGTTCATCGTATTCGAATGTTAATAAACTCCAACCGATACAGTGGATCAAACTGATCAATCAGAACTCATAAACAACTCAATCAAAAAATCTCCACAATATAAAACCATTTTATACTGAGTAACAAATACGTTCACTCGTATATATACACTCAAACTCAATCTAGGGTGTTACTAACGCCATATCTACAGAGCTACGCCACAGATCCAAGGTAATAACTTAACCTTCAGCTTTAATACCACTGTAATGGCCCGGGGAAAAATCGCGATCCTGATTATTAACTAAATACGGTCGACTAAACAAGCATCCGAAGTTTACCGGAACGTTAATGAAAGAAGTTAGAGGGAGAGAATAGATAAGATAGAAAATTAGAATAGAATAAGAAGAAAATACAACACATCAGAGTAACACAAATCTCAAAGCGGAACGAATAAAATATAACATAACTTTGAAATAAAACAGTATATATATACAATAACATTATCAGAGTACGACACTTACAACACAGCGGAAATAACAATACTAGATAAAGCTGAAGCCTCTTGCTCCAAGCTCTTCCAATGATATCTGAAAATACCAAAACTACTTGACTGTCCGTACAAGTTTGGGCACCCAAGAGTTTAGGGAAAAACAAAACAAAAACAAACTCTGGGTCAGTCATGGGACTAGTGTAAGTAAACTCCAACCATTTGGTTTAACTTCTAAAAATCCTTTTAAAAGAAAAGATAATCGTAAGACAAATCCACACATAAACACGGATGGTTTTTACCTTACGATAACCCAAAGCATTCTTTGAAATCAACATTCTCTGATATTATACTAGTGTCTAAGCAGAACGCTTGCATCTCACGCTCTATATATATAGTATAAAATCAAAACTGTGGGCTCTTATTGGATAATGTATTCCAACTGGCAAAGTATGGGACCACCTTCCGAGAGTGTACCTCTAGAGAGAAGTACACTGGGTTCAACAAGAACATCTTGCAACTCAGGCTAAACATGACCGGCCCCTCACTTTGCTTGAGAATACCGAATGTATTATGCCCAATGGTTGGGACCAGCAACTGTTTCCTGAAAGGGACAACATCGATAGATTTAAGAAGCAGAAGGAATTTCTCTAGATCAGGTGACAATACACCCTACATGGTAGCAAACCACTTAGCCATGCAACCTACCCGATTTTATACCATTTCCCAGTTGTGGGGCTAGAGGTCATAACGTATCTTTTGATCTTCATTCACTTTGAATGTCACATTGTCATACCCGCCAAATCACAAATTGATTTCCCCAAACATATCATGGGTATACAGCTAAGAGAAACGAATTCCTCCACCACCAAACGTAAATACACTTGTAGAGATCAACTTACGTTATCCATTAGATATACTCTATCAGACATTCTTCCATATAAGTTGTCCTGGGACTGGACAAACCGAAGGCACTATTCTATAAACAGGACAACACATGCATAACTCCGTCTTTAATTATCTTCATTATATCTGATCGCAACGCTAACGTCCATACAGAGTGGTTTTCAGATAATTATTCTGTTCCCGGTTTCCCTATATTGATGACAGAATAAGGGTCAAAAACTTAGATAGTCGGCGATTTAATTGTCAAAGAAAAATATGTGTATAACCAAAGATCTTATTTCCAGATAGAAATTCGATCAATCAATCATCAATCAACATTTATCTCTTTATATTACATTATCATTGATTTATCCATTCACCCATTTCTTATTTCCATATACATACATTCTATCTTTCTAAAAGTAGAAAATATACCTTATTAATATTGGAAAACGTTTCCATTTCTTATTTACGTGTCACTGTCATTCCAGTATTTCTTAAAAAAAAACATTTCATTTCCTATACTTAGATAACATTTCTGATTATATTTGGAAAACATTTCCCTGCATCCACAGATGTTACACAATATAATTCATAACAATTTCAGTTCCATATGTAAAATTCTGATGAACAGAATCAATGTTTGTTTAACAATATGTGTATATATCATTATTTGTAATTTCAACCAACAATCAATAATTTAACCAAAACAATCACAACATAACAGTCAATCATCATTTATCAATACTAGATTATATTTATAAAAATATAAATTGAACAGAGTTAGTGAGTTTTACTCAGTTTCGTTGGTTATCGTAAAATAACGATAATCGATCATCGATTTGATTCGGGCGTTTTATTTTGTCAAAAATTGAGACAAGCTCCAAGTCACTGCAAACCAGTTCCATTATGTCGCCCTCGTCCCTACGATCCCAACATGACCAGTTTCGCTAAATTTCATTTCCGTATGACAAAGTTATGTCAATTTGAAGTTAACTTATATTTAAATTGAATTAAAACATGAATTTAAATACAAATGGGCTTTACCTTTACATACTCAGCCCAAAACCCGAATTACACAGCCCACCCGTATCATCCCTTATTCGCCAACTTCCTACAGACCGTGCTCCTCCCTTTTCATGGCCAGTGCCACCATTTCAAAACTCCGTAGCTCCTCAATTTTAACACCGAATCCAAAACTGAACAAACCATCATTCTTTTCTTCCAAAATTCCATCTCTCCATCACCATCACACCAAACCCGCAACCCCCTATCGAAACCCGTCCTCCGCTACGTTCCCATTCAGAAAAGAAAACCCAGACACAAAAATTATCCGAATCGCCTCAAAAATTCACACAACATGCTAAAACACCTAATGAGATCAAAAACGATCACCAAAACAAACATCGATCCTTATATTTGCCAAAATAATCCAACCCTGGCCTATAAACGAACGCGCTGTGTATATTTGGGTTGATAGAAAACTTTGTCGAACCCATCGAGAGCTACACCAAAACGAAGAGCATCAAACAATAATCACATACATATAAATTTTGTATTTTATTGATTTTGTTTGGATTTGATTTTGAATTTCAAAGCTTGCTTTCTTTGTGGATTTTTGTTTCCTGGAGGCGACTTGGTTTTGACCAGAGGAAAATATGATTAGGGTTAGTTGATGTTAGGAGTATTTATAGATAGGTTAGATTAAATTTTTTTAATTGATTTTTTATATTTTTATATTAGCAAATTTCTACTTGTATCCGCCTTCTAAAAATCCGTTTAATCACAAAAAATATCCAAAAAACATGGAAATTGACATGCAGCTAGAGTTTGACATTACGGACCCAACGAAACTTGTTTCATCGAATTTCGACTCTGTTTGCTCACACAACGTATTTTTAAAGGTCAAAATATAGACTGTTTCTCACGTTAAATCGCGCTTAGCCACATACTAACTCCAAAAATCATGCAAATTTAAATCTAACAATAATTTATCATTTTGGATCCAACAAAATTAGTTTCATCGAATTAGGAGGTCGTTTGAAAAATGGCTATTTTCTAAGGCCCTAGATAGACAATTTAAATATTAATATTTTTAAAATAATCAAATTAAATATTAATAAATTAATATTATCATATATATTCAGATATAATATCATACGGCTCTAAAATATACATATCTGGATTTTATAACTCAATATTTCAAAATATCAGTTTATATCGCTATTCAATTTTTGTTAAAATTCCTTTATAATATAAATAAATCGTTATAAAATATAAACGAATTCCATAGCGACTACTTTAAATTTTGATTTGGACATAACTCGCAATCTACACTACAAAATCTAGATTTTTCTCTTCCATTAGAAAATTATCATTCAACAGATCTGAGCGTTTGTTATTTCATAGAAATCCGACTTAAAACGGATTTTGTACATTCAGTTAAAGTTCAAATCGCCAAATTACGAACTGCCGCGATGTTACGGGCTCAATTATAAATAAATTATAATTTATACATTCTAACGTCGTTAAAATAATATATTCGTTATCCTAATTCAATTTTAACTGAATTATACCTTATATATGATCCAATTCACACCGTATTGTGAATTCAGCTATTTTCGACTATTTCGGAATTATAATATATTATTATATTATAAATATTCATTAAATATTCATTATTATTTAATTTAAACCATTTTAATCACTATTTACATAATTAAATTAATTAATTATTACATCGTAAAAATACGGGACATTCACGTAACATCTCTTAAGTTACTGCACTCACGAACACATTGGATAAGAGATATGAATTACCATAAGCATCTCTAAAACCATAACACTCAGTAGTAGCGACTAGTTCAATAGTAACATACATCGGGAAGAAAAATGATGGCTGCAAGGTGAAGGCAAGTTCAACTAATATGACAAGTCAGTAAAAATATAGAAATTAAGTTTGAATCAATGTTGAACAAGTCAATAATATCCAGAAATCATTCGGTGCCAGAATCAAAATTCAAAGCCGAAATATAAGGGTATAATCGAAAGCAAAATTCACATGTGTTTCAACTGAAAGATAAAACATGTGAATCAATCCAACTCAAAGGAAACCAAAGAAACATATGGATTCTAAAATTCAATATAAAGTCCAAAATTATCACAGGCTATCGAATGAATCGAGTCGAGTAATTTAAAATTGAAAAGAGAAAAACTTGTACCAGTTTGTCAACATGTTCAAACTAAAAAACCAGAGCAACCACAATCAAGTCGAAGTAGAGAATCAGTCGACAAAAAGCTATATGAAACCAACATCACTCGATCGTAGTTATAAGAAGCGGCAGCTCTATTTTGGGAGCAATAGTTTGTTGAAGAAACATAAAAGAGAGCAAGTCAGGTTTAATGAAATTGGGATAAAATCATTTGCCTTATCTATATTTGTTTTGTGCTTGCTCCTTAAACTAGGGTTTTTATTTTTTTCTCTTTTTATTTCAGTTGTATTTTTATTTTTAAAACTCTGAAATTTTTCTAGGTTGTAAACAATAGGGTAGTTTTGAAATTCGCAAGGCTGGGTTATGAGAGGGTTTTTAGTGTAGGGTCAAAACAATCAAGTTAGTGATAGATCATGTGTTTACTATGTATATAAGTATTGTAATATTTAACGCATAGTAGATCATTTGAGATATATTTTTGAGCAAAGGGTTAAAACAATCAAATGAGCAAGGATCGCGAGTTTACAGTGCATATAATTGTTTGATTGTTTGATTCATAATAGAAACCTTGTAGGCAACAACAAGCAGGGTTTTGTCGAAGCTAGGTAATTTTTGTGTGCAATTTACTTTTCTTGATTATTTTATTGATATCTTTGTATCCAATTTTATTATTATTATTCTTACTATTATTATTATTCTCTGAAAATTATAATTAATCCTATTCAGCCCTATAGTTAATTTCGATCCTGCCAAATGGCAGGATGTGTAAAGTGTCGTGAGAGAATTAGTAAATAAGTGTGAAGTTATAAACTAATTTTAAAATAAAATATCCAGAAAGAATTATGGAGAAGAGAGAAAAGTCCTATAATTAATTACAGGACTTCAAATTCTTCTATCTTACTATTATTAGTACATTATTCACGGAAGTGAGAGACTTGAGAAAGGCAAAATAAGGAATCTAAAAGGAATAGGTTCGACTCATAAAGCCATCTTCAGAAATATTTATGCGTTGGTAGTTAGAGCGATTAACATGAGAAACCAATATAAGTTTAGTCAATGGATCAATCTTCTAACTCAAAATGGCCTTAGGTATGAGAAAATGCTAAACTCATCATCCTAGCCTTGAATTATCAAATAATTAGAAATAATAATTTTTTACCCCTTGATATAATTATTAAAATAATCAAGAAATATATTTATGCTCATGGTTATAATAAAATGTCATGATATCTTCAAGTTTCTTAAGATATAGATTTCTACTACTGATATTTAGCATGACAATGCTTTCATATTTTGGAAGTTGAAACTTTACCAACTAGCAATAGAGGTAGTTGTCTAGAAAGCACTATATAAACCATATGGTCTATAGCATAAGATCACGTAATACGTAGAAAACAAATAAAATGTAAAAACATAATATTTAGTAACTTATTAAGATAAAATTTCCCATATAAGTTATAGAAATACCAACTTTAGAAAAATAACGATAAATACATAATATTAAAATATTTGGGACTATACATAATAGTTATCAATATGATAGTCTCATGATCTTATTTCCGTTACTTCAAACTATATATGAAAGAGCACGAAAACCAAATGGAGAATTTCAAGTTCATTGTTGAGAAAATGGTTTTACATGACGAAATTTGATTAAAACAAGGATGACTATGATAAAATTCTAGTAGCTAGCTGTACTTTTGTGATGGAACATTAGTTTTGTTCACTAAGGAAGTGGTTATTGGAAAAAGATTTTGACCTTCTAGACCATCGCTAATTGCATCCTCTTCCCCGATTTCTTCTTCTTCTTCTTCAGCCTTTGATTCTACATTCCCTTCCAATCCATCATACCCTTCAGATCCTCCTCCTGTTGTCATTCCGTCACCAGTTATTCCACCATCTGGTAATTATGCTTTTGCTTCCTCTATTTTTGATAATTCTTTGAACTTGAATCTTGATAATAGGAACCTCTTCAATCCTTCCGATTTAAATCATTCATCTTCGCATTATGTAGATGTCAATGTTAATCTTCCTAACTCCATTTCTGAAAAAGTCATTTCATCAAACAACTCTGTTCTTCCTAATCCCAATTTGTCAAACACCACGAATCAATTGCCTCATCTAGTAAAATCTAATTTTGCATCACTTTTCAAAGCGCTCCTGCGTGCTGCTGGTATCTTTAAGCCAATACAGTTCGATATAGTCAAGGATGGTAAGCCTAAGGAGATTCCAGATCTGATTAAAGTGGAAGGTATGAAATACTAGAATGTTCATCTTGATGTATTTTTCTTGGATGGTTCTTTATTGTATATTACTATTGTGAATTACTTGCATAGATACTAGAAATTAGATGGTGAATTTGATATTAAATCAGATGGGTTGATTTTTTTTCTTTAAATTTTCAAATGAACAAGATAGATAAAAGATATTACATGCTAATCCGATTTTTATAAGGGGTAGGATGTTCATTATTACTCGATGGAACCCTTGAATAGGTAGTTCACAATCTCAATTCGGAAAAGTACCAATTTGGATACATTTGCGTAGAATTGCTCTCTTACTCTGGACACTGTTTGTTATAAATTGGCTTGCTTGACATGTGGTCAAACTCATATGTTTTGATGTACAGATAAAATGAATCGATTCAAATATGCTAAGGCTCTTGTTGATATTTCTCCTGAGTTTGAATTGCTTGATTATATCGAAGTAGCTGGTTTATGAGAGAATTATCCATCAGTCAAGATTTCCTATGACTGGAGACCAAGTATTTGCACTCACTGTAGGGCATTTGGGCATAGCACCGTTAAGTGTGAGCTTAGAACGTGTGATGATAATATTGGTGATGATCATAATTATGTACTATACGAATAGGAACATGAGAATACTAAGATGAATGCTAAACAGTATGGGAGGAAGGATCAAAATGACTAAAATAAGAAGGGATGGAATGAAGTAGTTTCAAAAAAGAAATTCTTTTGGAGGAATAAAGTTAATTCTGATCAAATGGAGAGTAAGAATATAGATATGGATAAAGACATTAAGAAGGAGGTTCCGTTGGGTAGTCAAGCTGAAGAAAATTTAGTTGAAAAGGAGAATGATTTGTTTATTATGGATAGCAGTGGAAAAATTCATTAAAATGGAGAGTTTTATTGTGACACTCAATCAAAAGTGGGTGAGGATTGTAATGAAATTGAAAATCATGCAGTAATGTCTTCTAATGTTGAAGAGGGTGAGTTACAAGTGCATAACCCTTTCTCTGTGCTTTTGGAATGTGATGCTATAGATGATCCACAAGGTAACTTAACTTATTCTTCACTGTCAACATCCACTAGTTCATCTGTAAACTCATTTTCATGTGCTTCTTCATTTAGGTTTCAGGCTTCTTCATCTTCTTCAAATCATAACATGTCTACAACTCAATTCGAATCCACATCCTCACTATTGCTTACCATGTCATGTGCATCAACTATAACGAACCCGAATTTTCGAACCAGGAAATCAACATAAAACCCATGTCGACTATTTAGGCATCGAACATTCCAGATCATTAATAGAAAGAAATTAGAGGGTGAGAATAGATAAGATAGAAAATTACAATAGAAGAAGAAGAAGAACATAACAACAGAATCAAAGTAACATGAATCTCATAATCTACACGATGAAATCTTGATTTTTCTCTTCCATTAGAAAAATATAGTTCACCAGCTCCGAACGTTTCTTGTTTCACAGAAATCCGACTTAAAACAGATTCTCTATGTTCGCTTGAAGTTCGAATCACCAAATTACGAACTGCTGCGCCATTTAGAGCTCGATTATAATTTATAATATAAATTATACATTCAACTGACATTTATAAATAAATTCGTTAATACAATTCAATTCTAAACTGAATTACATACTTTAAATTGTCCAATTCACACAATATTGTCAAATCAACTACTTCCGATTATTTCAGAAATTAAATATATTATTCTATTATCTATATTAATTAAATATTCAATATTATTTAATTAAACGACCATTTAAATCTCTAAATCGCTATTTTAAATAATTAAATAAATTAATTATTATGTCGATAAAATATGGGACGTTACATTCTTCCCCCCTTAAAATAATTTCATCCTCGAAATTGTTAAGGTAGACAACAAGCCCATTAATTGGGTTAAAAATTATTTATTTACTTCTTAAATTTCAATTTTTCTTAACTGGTCTTCAATTCAATTTCTATTTGCTTTCCACATTCCTGTTTAATTTATTTTAAATTCAGACAATCTGTTTCTAGGAGTTAACGAACGCGGATTTTCGACCCTGAATATCAACATAACACACTATGTCAACTATTCAAGCATCGAAAATACCGGACCATTAATAGACAGAAGATAGAGGGTAAGAAATAGAAAGAAAGAAAAATTAGAATAGAAGAATAAAAACACAACATAACAAAGTAAACACGAATCTCACAGCGGAACGAATAAAATATATTATATAACTTCTTTGGAAATAAAAACTGGTATTATACATTATATTTTATTCCGCTGCGCTGTGAGATTCTTTGTTTTTATTTCTGTCCTTTCTTCTTCTATTCTAATATTTCTTTCTATTTCTCACCCTCTAACTTCTTCCTATTGATGATCTGGTAATTTCAGGAGTTTGGTTAGTCAATATGGTATTTGTATCGATAATCAAGATCGGGAAAATGACGGTTCATTAATGAGCCCGAATTATCAACCCAAAAAATCAACATAAAACCCATGTCGACTATTCAGGCATTGAACATTCCAGATCATTAATAGAAAGAAATTAGAGGGTGAGAACAGATAAGATAGAAAATTAGAATAGAAGAAGAAGAAGAACATAACAACAGAATCAGAGTAACACAAATCTCACAGTCTACACGAGGAAATCTTGATTTTTCCCTTCCATTAGAAAAATATAGTTCACCAGCTCCGAACGTTTCTTGTTTCACAGAAATCCGACTTAAAATGGATTCTGTATGTTCGTTCAAAGTTCGAATCACCAAATTACGAACTGTAGCGCCATTTTGAGCTCGATTATAATTTATAATATAATTATACGTTCAACTGACATTTATAAATATATTCGTTAATATAATTCAATTCTAAACTGAATTATATATTTTAAATTGTCCAATTCGCATAATATTGTCAATTCAACTATTTCCGATTATTTCAGAAATTAAATATTTTATTCTAATATTTATATTAATTAAATATTCAATATTATTTAATTAAACAACCATTTAAATCTTTAAATCACTGTTTTAAATAATTAAATTAATTAATTATTATATCGATAAAATACGGGATGTTACATCAACTGTCGGTTTCCAAGAAAATTCTTCTTCTTCTATCCCAAGTTTATCGACTTCCTCTGTATCAATTTTTTCTTCACCATACTCTCATCTTTCACTGTCCCCTCCTACTTTGAATTCTGCTAACAATTCTTATGGCGACATCCAAAAAAAATGGAAAAAGTCAAAAAAGAAAATGCATGATGAATCTAATAATTTGAATGAAGGTAATGACTTTAGTCCTGATGAAGTGGCACCTTCAAATAATAGTAAGAAATCATCAACAAGGCACACCAGGAAAAATCCATCCATACATCTAAATCCTCTCCAATTTAAATGATGAGTAAAATTGCATTCTGGAATATTATAGGTGCAAATTTTCCATCAAAACAAGGTGAAATTAAAGCACTGATACGAGAGAATAATATTCAACTTATGTGCATATCAGAAACAAAGCTCAATGATTTTCTACTTTAAAGGCTATTTCATAAATTGCATCCAATTAAAATCATGATAATAACCTAGCTTAGTTTTGGTATATTGCTAACTTTATGGAATCTATGTTACTTTAAACTTGATAAAATCTTTGTAACAGATCAATTCATCCATTATTCTTTTGTCTGTATCCCTTCAAATTCTATTTTACTGTTCACATCTGTTTATACTCAAAACTCATTATCATTAAGGAGTATCTTCTTAGATCAAATTCATAATCTAAATACTGCTAATGTGCCATAGGTAATCGTTGGATATTTCAATTGTATGTCCTCTTATATGCACAAATTTGGTGGTTCTTCCTTATCTCTCAATGATGTTGCACCTTTGAACCAAGTTATCATTAAAGGAAATCTTATTTCAGTGTCCAGTTTTGGTTTCACTTATACTTGGTCAATTGTAATTACCCGGAAATCCGAGCCAATTTAAAAATTTTATTTTGGCAATTTTAATGAATTTTGAACATTTAAAATGAATTATTTTAAATAATATCGATGAGAAATTTATTTTGAGTATATTTAGAATGAATATATTTATAAACGTCGTCGTTAGAATATAAATAATTATATATAATTATAAAAGGAATTGAAAATGGCGCGGTAGTTCAATAATTCGATTTCAAACTTCAATTGAATGTACCGGGTGCAAAATAAACCGGATTTTAGTGAAACCAAAAATAATAGGATCTAACTGAGAATATCTTTCCAACGAATCCGAAAAATTGAGATTTTATAGCGGGAATCAAAAGATATGTCCAGTTGAAAATTCTGAATAGTCGCTATGGAATTCAGGCCCTTAAAAATGGGAATTCTGCAAACGACCTCGGATTTCGACGAAACCACTTTTGTTGGATCCTGATGTCAAGTTATTGCTAGATGCGAATTTTCATAATTTTTCGAATCAATATGTGAGCGTGGAAAAGGAAAACGCGTTTGACCATTTTTAGTTGATTTTAATCGACTGGAAATTGGTCATTTTTCAAACCGTATCAGAATTTGACAAAATTAGTTTTGTTAGGACCGTATCGTCAATACAAAGCAAGAAATTATTTTTCTGGAATTTTTAGAGTCTGTATGTGGCCCCGGTAAATTGAAATGCACGTTCAAATTCAATATATAGAGTTATATGTTGATTTTGACGAAAACTGATCGAAACGATCGAATCAGCCTATGATACATATCCCATTGTGTTCGGAATGGGGGTAAAACGCTAGGGACGACAGGCGGTGGGCCTCGTTTAGAGGTCGAAATTAAAAGTACCTTTTTGGAATTAAATTAATAAAATAAAATAAAATAAAATAAAAACCCTCTCCCTCCTCTCTTCAAGTCAAAACCCCCCCTCCCCCGTTAAAATCAAAATCGATTCAAATAAAAAAAAAGAAAAAAAAAACCGATCTCGCTCCCTCCACCCACGTCTACGCCGGCGCCGCCTCCAACCGACCACCCCCTTCCCTCCAACCTCCTCCCTCTTTCCTCCGTTCCCTCTTCTTCCCCCAAAATCGAACGACGCCCCCTATTTAAACCCTAATCCGCCGCTAATGGGTAGCAGCGCTACCCCCAGCCTCGAGCACAGCCTCCCCTCCGTCCAAACGTCGTCCGCTCCTCTCCTTCCCGCTCTTCCAGACCTTGAACCCGTAGCCACCCAAATCCCACACCCACCTCTAGGCCGACGACCACCATTACCACCACCGTGGCTTCCAGATTTTGTCTCCTCCTCATCGACACATCAGACCTCTACAGCGAGCGCGAGCTCCACCCCTTCTGAGAAAGATGTGAGCTTTTCTTCCTTTTTGTATTTTTATTTATTTATGTTGTAATTAGTTTAATTTTTCAATGTAAAGATTTTATTTTTCCACATATGAAGAGCTTTGATTTTTAAATATATGAAATGTGTGGTTTTGATTAACATGAAGTTGTGATTTTTATTTCAGTTTTAGAAACATAAAGGTCGAATTTTTGTGTATGTAAAGGTGAGATCTTTTATTGTATAAAAATAAGATTTTTATATTGAAAGCAAAGATATAAAAATATAATATTTTATATGTAAAGAGCCGATAAAGATAAGATTTCTATCATGAATTTAGAGAAGAAAAATATGATTTCTATATTAGAGAAAGAATAAAAATATTATTTTTATAAAGTAGAGACAATAAAAATATAATCTTTTATATTGTAGAAGTATAAAAATATAATCTTTTATATTGTAGAAGTATAAAAATGTGATTTTTATAGCAATGAAATAAAAATCCGATCTTTGTATATGAAATAGAAATATAAAAATATAATTTTAATATAGGATGAAGCGTTATAAAAGCATATGAAGTAGAAATAAAAATACGATTTTTATTTATTGAATGAAGCAGTAAAAATATAATTTTTATTTGAACAGCGTGAAAAGAACTGCATAGGAATTTCAAGCAGATCCAGACGGTCCAGCAGTTCAAAAGCAAAGCACGGCGGAGTGGAACCCTCTGTGAGAACTTCTCACTTTTAATTTTGTTTTCTAGTTAATAATATATACTAGGATGCAGACGGTGTTTAGTAGCACCCGACACCCATCGTCCACAGACCATGGACGGCTTGTATGCTTGTTTGTTGGATTTTGATGTGTAGTTGATTGTGTGATGTGATGTGAAATGAAATAAAATATTTATATAGTTAAAAATATTTTATAGTTGAAAATAGAATTTTTAACGTGTATAGGAAAGAAAATAAAAATAAACAAATCGGATGATTTGTTTATATACACACATTTGACTGATATTGATTGGGACGATAAATTTTACACATCGCTCAACTGCACAAATAAAATATGTGTTTGATTGTTTGAAACCCCACACGGGTATTGGGATGATATATGACATACACTAATCCCAACAGTTAGTGGTATGTCGATCGATTGATTGACAGACTGTTATAAGCGTTGAATATTTATATTCGATGCTTATACAGTGTAGAATGCACTTTGGATGATGGTTGATTATTTGTCATTGTTGATATATACAAGCGTTGTATGGAAATCCATAGAAATAAAATCTATGGTAATGGATTGGGCCTCATTCCAGTTTTGAAATAAAATATTTGAAAACAGAAATATTTGAAATTGAATATTTGAAAATAGAAATATATAAAAGCCGTGTTGATTAGATTGGCGCCATTTTGACGTGAACGATATTTATATCGATTTTATTCATTTTATAATGAATATCGAAAGTGATTTCAAAATCTGATACTTTAAAAAGAATTGAATTTGAATTGAAATTGAATAGAAACGAGTTCGATTTGAAATTGAATTGAATTGAAAACAAACTGAAATTGAATTAGAAATCAATTTGAATTGAATCGATTTGAAATTAAATGAAAGTATGTTGAAAAATTCGATTTTGATTTGAATTTGAAATAGAAGTTGAAATCGTTTTGAAAACGAATTTAAAATGATTTATATAATACGTTTTAAAAAGGAAATCGACGAAGTATATATTATATATATAATATAATGGCCTGAATAGAACGCGCCGCACTGCGGTAGTTCGTGAATTTCGACCATTGACTTCGAACGGATATTGCAGGAGATCCGACCGTTGGATTCTCCTGAAACCAGAACCGTTGGGTTCGTATCGAAAAGAGCTTTCTAACGAATATTTGAAATTTGAAATCTAATGGTTGGATTTGGAATTATGTCCTAATCAAATTTGGAAAAGGTCGTTGTAAGTGCAGTTCGATGGCCGTTGATGGAAATCGACTGTACGGACCTTGATAAAATTATTAGAAATAGTAATAATTTATGTAAAATCATAAGAAATAATTTAAGAAGAATTGGGATGAAAAACTCCATATTTGAAAAGATAAAAATAGATTTTAATCGAAATGAACTAGTTTTGAACTAGAATTATAATTCTATTTATTTTTAAAATAAATAAATTGAATTTGAAAAATGGTTTTGAAGGTAACTAGAATTTCCAATAAATTGAATTGGAATGGATTTGAATCGAAATCGTCTTCGGATTATTTCGATGTTGGATTTCGTGATTATACAGATGTTGTTATGGAAATTTGAAAGACATAGATATATATATATATCGTTATTTCCAATACGATATTTGTTGGTCGTAGAATTTGATATTGAATATAAGTCGATATATTTTCTATTCAGTGCCTTGTATTTAATATCAAATGTGATTTGGGTTTGTCGTGAATGGTGTCTTCATTAACACTGTTCTTGAACCCAGTTGAGAAAAGATTAAATCTTTTTATTTAGATTTAATGAAGTGTACCAATTAAATAATATTTAATTGGAATTAAATTGAAATTGATTTTTGGGTTTATCGTGAACAGTGTTTTAAATAACACTTGTTCTTTAACCCGATAATTAATGGAATGTGATTTTTGGGTTGTCATGAACGGTATTTTCAATAATACTGTTCTTAGTCCCAAAGAAGTTAATAAAATCAGAAACTAACTGGAGATTAGTTAAGTTGAATGGTTTCCTGTGTATTGATCTGATGTTGGTTTCGGCCTTCGCGGTTAATACTTAGGGAATTGCTCGCTTGCTAATTTACGGTTAGAGACTGATTGAAATGTGATGTGATTCTGGGTTTATCGTGAACCGTGTTTTTAAATGACACTGATTCTTTAACCCAGTTGAAGATTAAAACTAAGTGGAGTTTTAATGAATCTTTAATTAGATTGAAAAGATCGAGAATGGAGTTTCACCAGTTTTGCTCCAGGCGATAGTTAAATCTTTAATTAGATTTAAACGTGAAATGGTAATTAAATTTACCGATAACACCGCGGTGTTAGATATAAAGTAAGACCCGTTTTACTTCATGGGATGAATAGGTTGGGATTGGGAAATTAAAACAAATGATTACTTCGGTAAGGTTCGTTAATCCCGACTAGTTTGAATTAATATTCAAATGTAGATTAAAGAATAAATTTAAAGGATTTATCTTTGATAAAATTAATGGGAACCTTTCCCTATGAATGTGAAATTTAGAAACTAACTGTCGGTTAGCTAAGCAGAATGGTTTTCTGGATATTGATCTGATGTTGGTTTCGGCCTTCGGGGTTAATATTTGGGGAATTATTCTCTTATTAATTTACGGTTAGTGACTGAGGAATTGCAATGAGGCGTATGTTGTGTGTGTAACACATGTTTATTATATACGCGAGTTATTCGGAAAGACCGGGTTTATCCCATTCTGAATAACTGATACGAAGATAAGTCGAAGATGAAGACGGTGGTCGAAGACCGGAGGTCTTCACGTCGTTTGGGTGATTACTGATGATCTTGATTGGGATGTACACCCAAGAAGATGGAAACAGTTGGTGATCGTCCAGTCGTACTTGGACATCGATGGATATGCGGGGTACTAGGTGCCTCCGGTTTCGTTCAGACTCAGAACGAACTTGTAAATGGACTGTGTGTCTGACATTGGATTTCAGTCTGTGTGATTGATTTCTATTAAATATATATTTGTTTGGTGGCGGAGAATTTATTCTCTTGCTCAACGCCCTTCTCTGAGACGTACGAGCTCAGGGGTTATATATTGGTGGATATCCATCGCATGGAATGAATTGCCTGTGTGGCATGCCTAAGTGGCAAATGATCAAGGCTTCTGTTGAAAAGCAAAGTCTTGTGGTTGATGATCGAAGCACGTCCTTTGTGGCGTAGCTTTGTGTAACGTTTACTTCGTGAGTTTCACACCCGGTATGAACCAAAAACGGGAGAGGACCTCAGGGAGGACATGCGTTTCTTTCTAGCTAGAAGTGGCGTCAGTGGTTTTACACGCCCTGACGAGTTTGACTTATATGGTTGTTGTTGTTGCGAGGCGCCTCGGTTTGATCGGACGATCCGGTTCCAATGGAGTCATTCGTTGGCTCATTTGCGCCCCATAGGGCGGGGAGACGTATTGTTCAGGCATAATAATCCACATCGGTGGACCGGCCTTGATGATCCAGGGGGGCAGTTGCGGCTGTTCCTGAGACATGGTATGCTAGATTGTCTCGAATCGGTTGAGGACTATCTTTTGCCTCGGTTCATAGATGGGAATCCAATTTCCAAATACGTGATTCTGCGGTTTTATTTGTAAACCTATATATGGCGACATAGTGGCATGGGACGCTCATGTCGCCTATGATAGATACTTATGATTTGAAATTGTTTTATACACTATGCACTTATAATAGTATCAAATGATTTGTTTTAAACGTATCAAGCATTCTTGGCTATTATAAGGTAAAAACCCTATCCTCCGGCTTGCGTTGCATTGTGTGATGGGAACTAGGTCTTATAATAGCTTAATTGTTCTTTATTTAGCATTGCCTTGTTGTTTCATGCACTGGTATTCTTGGGAGGAAACCCGTTCCGTGTTATACGGCGTGGTCCCTTGATTTACCGAACTTTAAAATAAAGATTAATAACTGTTTTAGTTCTCACACTAGTCCCATGACTGACCTGGAGTTTATTGTTTTAACCTAAACTCTGGGTGCCCTTATTTTGACACGGGCAGCTAGTAGTTTTGGTTTTGCAGATTTATATTCATAGGATCCTGGTTTACAGCTGGAATGATATCCGGAAAGCTTTGTATCCGCATATCTCTTCTAGTTGTGTATTGTATTATTTTCCGCTGCTATGTAATTTATTGTAATCGCTGATATTTTATGTTGTGTAATATTTGATTTATACTCTGTATATTCTTGTATTCTGATGGAATTGTTGTAATATACAATGAAATGTTCTTCCGTCTGTGTTCTATTTTGTCGTGTTCTCAAACGATCAGGGGTTTCGAACGGTCTTGGTCGGTTTAGCGACTGATTCGGATCGAGCGAAATTCCTTTTTGCCACAGTTGGTATCAGAGCTTTGGTTTACAAAGCTCAGAGAACAAGACACATTAGAACCATACGAAAGAATTCATCATATGATTGGATTAGTAATATCCAACGGGAATGACTCGTTAGAGATGGGATCAGTAGTATCCTAGAACGAGTGTGAAGAGTATATTTTTGAAAATGAAAACAATTTTTGTTTTAAAAATTTAAATCGAATTATTCGTATTTGAATATTTGTTTATATTGATTTGGATTATCCAGTATATAAAGATTTTGCGTATGCGTCTGATCTGCGTTTATTCGTAGTTTTAATATATTGGGTAGATATAGAATCACACTCTAGTCGCCCGGAGTTGAAACTATTGATGACTGTATAGCATCAGTCGTTTGGGTTCAAGTTTCAAAGGTGTGATATTTATATATTTCCTATTGACTGGTGTGAGAACCAAAATTAGATAGGGCTTATTATTGTAAATTGGCATCAAAAATGTGATTTTTTGACTATATATCAAAGTTATGAATTTGAAATGGTAATTCACTAATTGATTGATGGTTGTGTTGGTTGATTATTGTTTGATTAATTAAATGTTGAATCATATAACCAAATTGATCAAATAGTAAATTGTATTGAAAATTTGGTCGCATTTTGCTTGCATATACATGTACTTGCATTGAACAAGTCATAGCAAAGAGGCTAGAGCAGAAGAATAAAATTGTTTGCCCGACAAATAGGTACATGTTTACCATAATTTACTGTTTTGTTTGGGTGATGATGATTTTATGAGCCGATTGGCTAGCCGCTTGGCTTTTTCTTTTTCTTTTTGAGATCAGAGGGCCTATATGGCAATTTCGGGATTTTACCGGTGCTCCAGGTGCAGGGAAGGTTATGGCGAATTTTTTTTGAAAATTTAGGGTGTTAGCCAAATTTTTGAAAAATTTGAAAAGTTCTTAGAAACTAAAAGTTGAAGAACTTAAGCCGTAATCAAAATAATGGAAGTTGAGTTGAATTGTTAAACAACTTTCGGCTTTGTTCCTTTTCGGGGACGAAAAGTTTTAAGTGGGGGAGATTGTAATAATCCGGAAATCCGAGCCAATTTAAAAATTTTATTTTGCCAATTTTAATGAATTTTGAACATTTAAAATGAATTATTTTAAATAATATCGACGAGAAATTTATTTTGAATATATTTAGAACGAATATATTTATATACGTCGTCGTTAGAATATAAATAATTATATATAATTATAAAAGGAATTGAAAATGGCGCGGTAGTTCAATAATTCGATTTCAAACTTCAATTGAATGTACCGGGTGCAAAATAAACCGGATTTTGAAACCAAAAATAATAGGATCTAATTGAGAATATCTTTCCAACGAATCCGAAAAATTGAGATTTCATAGCGGGAATCAAAAGATATGTCCAGTTGAAAATTCTGAATAGTCGCTATGGAATTCAGGCCCTTAAAATGGGAATTTTGCAAACGACCTCGGATTTCGATGAAACCACTTTTGTTGGATACGTGATGTCAAGTGTAATAACTCGAAAATCTGGGCCAGTTTAAAATTTTTATTTTGGCAATTTTAGCGAATTTTGATTATTTAAAATGAATCATTTTAAATAATATCGACGAGAAATTTATTTTGAATATATTTAGAACGTATATATTATATACGTCGTTGTTAGAATATAAATATTTATATATAATTATAAATAGAATTGAAAATGGCGCGGTAGTTCGATAATTCGATTTCAAACTCCAATTGAATGTACCGGGTGCAAAACAATCCGGATTTTAGTGAAACCAAAAACATTAGGATCTAATTGAGAATATCTTTCCAACGAATCCGAAAAATCAAAATTTCATAGTGGGAATCAAAAGATGTGTCCAGTTGAAAATTCTGAATAGTCGCTATGGAATTCAGGCCCTTAAAAATGGACATTTTGCAAACGACCTCGGATTTCGACGAAACCAGTTTTGTTGGGTCCGTGATGTCAAATTATTGCTAGGTTTCAAATTTCATAATATTTCGAATCAATATGTGAGCGTGGAAAAGGAAAATGCGTTTGACTAGTTTAAGTTGATTTTAATCAACTGGAAATTGGCCATTTTTCATACGGTCTCAGAATTCGACGAAACTAATTTTATTAGGACCGTATCGTCAATTCGAAGCTAGAAAATATTTTTCGGAAATTTTTCTAGTTAGTATGTGACCCCGGTAAATTGAAATGTGCGTTCAAATTCAATATATAGAGTTATATGTTGATTTTAACGGAAACAGATCGAAACGATCAAATCAGCTTACGATACATATCCCATTGTGTTCGGAATGGGGGTAATTAGCTAGGGACGACAGTCGGTGGTTCTCGTTTCGAGATCGAATTTAAAAGTTGCTTTTTGAAATTAAAAATAATAAAATAAATAAATATATACTCACCCCTCTCTTTACTCTCTCTCTCCTCTCATTTTCTTCAGAT
Source organism: Allium sativum (assembly GCA_030737875.1). Lineage (NCBI taxonomy): Eukaryota > Viridiplantae > Streptophyta > Magnoliopsida > Asparagales > Amaryllidaceae > Allium > Allium sativum. Next base: position 968,287,800 of record CM060915.1, on the reverse strand, counting down.
CGATATAAAAAAAACGGAGAACGTCGGGGGGAGGACCGCCGCCGACGCAGCCTCCGCTGCGCCACCAAGCGGCCGCCGCCAGCCCTCCCGACCTGCCGCTCCCCCCGTTCCTCTCTACTCCTCCACAAATCGCGACGCAAGCCCCCGCCCCCCAAATCGCCACTTCCAGTGAAGCCTAGGCCGCGCCGCCACACCCAGATCCGCCTCCCTCCGCCCCATGCTACCCCCCTCCCAGCGACCTTGTCTCCGACCCGAGCAGCCCCCCTCCTCTCCTCCAAAACCCGGCAGTGAAACCCCCCCTTAACCCGATGCTCCACCCAAATCGAAGCACCATGGGTCCGCCGCTCTACTTGGGATGATCAAAGCCCTCCCCGATGATCCGGATGCTCCATTCCCATTTCCCCAGCAACTGTAAGTTTTAATTTTAATTTTAAATCTAAGTTTTTTTTATATATGTTAAAAATCTGATTTTCTTTTAAAATAAAATCAGTCTTATATATATAAGCTTTTATAAAAATCAGTTTTATATAGAAAGAATAAAAATATAATTTTTATAAAGTAGAAATATTAAAGATGTGATTTTTATATTAGTAGATGAATAAAAATATGATTTTTGTAATATATAGATAGTAAAGATTTGATCTTTATATATGTTGCGAAATAAAAATCTGATTTTTATTATATATACATTGAAATAGAAAAGTGATTTTTATAGCAAGGTAAAAATTCGATTTTTATATATTGAATAATAAAGTAAAAATTCGATTTTTATGTATCGAATAGCAAAGAAAAAAATTCGATTTTTTTATATATTGAATAGCGAAGTAAAAATGTAATTTTTACATATGTAGAGAATACGGGCAAAGAAAGTGACAAGAAGCGAGAATGGCGAAGATTTCTATAAATGAAGAGTCGTGGCGTTGGATAGCTATCGGTGAGAACTTCTCACCTTTTAAATTTTGTTTTCTAGTTAAAAATATATACTAGGATGCAGACGGTGCTTAGTAGCACCTGACACAATCGTCCACAGACCATGGACTTGTTTGTTTGGTTGCATATATTAGTTAGATGATTTGATTTGAATTTGGTTGTTTGGTAAATTTGATTGATGTGTGAATGGCGTGGGCCTTCACTAGACCGGGGATAAGGCTAGGCCTCGTCCCGTTTCTAGTATCGTGCCGTTATGCCGCCGAAATTTTCTAAAAATAAGTTAGAAAAATAAAGATAACATTTTATTTAATAAATGAATCGAATAGAAAATTCATAGGTTGAATAAAACAGTTTGATCGTTAAAAATATTATTTTTAACGTGAATGTGAATAAATAAATATTCATTTACAAACCGGACGGTTTGTTTATGTACACCTATTTGAAGGACATTGATTGGGACGATAAATTTTACACATCGCCCAACTGCACAAATAAAAATCTATGTTTGATTGTTTGAAACCCCACACGGGTATTGGGATGATATTTGACGTACACTAATCCCGATTGTTTAGTTGCATGTCGATCGATTGATTGACAGCCTGTTATGAGCGTTGAATATTTATATTTGATGCTTATACAGTGTAGAATGCACGTTGGATGATGGTTGATTATTCATCGTTATTGATATATACATGTGTTGTAGAAAATCCATATAATTAACATTATATGGTAATTGATTGGGCCTCATTCCAGTTTCGAAATAGAAATATTTGAAATAGAAATATTTGAAATAGAAATATTTGAAATAGAATATTTGAAAATAGAAACATATGAAGCCGTGTTGGTTAGATTGACGCCATTTCGACGTGAACGATATTTACATCAATTTCATTCATTTTGAAATGAATATTGAAAAACGCTTTCGAAATGAATTGAATATAAAACGATTTCGAAATGAATTGAATATAAAACGATTTCAAAATGAATTGAATATAAAACGATTTCGAAATAAATTGAATATAAAACGATTTCGAAATGAATTGAATATAAAACCAATTCGAATTGAAACTGAAAATGAATTGAAATGAATTCAAATTGAAAATGAATAGAAATGAAAACGAAATGAAATCGAACTGAAATTGAATTAGAAATCAATTTGAATTGAAATTGATTTGAAATGAATTTAAAACGAATTTATATTGGAATATTCAATTTTGATTTGAAGTTGAATATGAAGTTGAAACCGCTTTGTAAATGAATTGGAAACGATTTATAAAGCACGTTTTAAATTGAGATCGATGAAGTATATATTATATATATATATTATATATATAATATAATGGCCTGAATAGAACGCGCCACGCCGCGGCAGTTCGCGAATTTCGACCATTGACTTCGAACAGATATTACGGGAGATCCGACCGTTGGATTCTCCTAAAACCGGAACCGTTGGGTTCGTATCGAAAAGAGCATTCTAACGAATATTAGAAATTTGAAATCTAACGGTTGGATTTGGAATTATGTCCAAATCAAATTTGAAAAACGTCGCTGTAAGTGCAGTTCGATGGTCGTTGATGGAAATCGACTGTACGGGCCTTGATAAAATTATTAAAAATAGTAATAATTTGTGTAAAATCATAATAAATGATTTAGAAAGAATTGGGATGAAAAACTCCATATTTGAAAAGATAAAAATAGATTGTTATCGTAATGAACTAGTTTTGAACTAGAATTATAATTCTATTTATTTTTAAATAAATAAATTGAATTTGAAATGGTTTTGAAAATAACCAGAATTTCCAGTGATTGCATTGGAATGGGTTTGAATCGAAATTGTCTTCGGAATATTTCGATGTTGGATTTCGTGATTATACAGATGTTGTTATGGAAATTTGAAAGATATAGATATATATATCGTTATTTCTAATACGATATCTGTTGGTCGTAGAATTTGATATTGAATATAAGCCGATATATTTTCTATTCATAGCCTTGTATTTAATATCAAATGTGGTTTGGGTTTGTCGTGAATGGTGTCTTGACTAACACCGTTCTTGAACCCAGTGGAGAAAAGATTAAATCTTTTTATTTAGATTTAATGAAATGTAACAATTAAATGATATTTAATTGGAATTGAAGTGATATTGATTTTTGGGTTTATCGTGGACAGTGTTTTAAATAACACTCGTTCTTTAACCCAATAATTAATGGAATGTGATTTTGGGTTTATTGTGAACCGTGTTTTTAAATGACACTGATTCTTTAACCCAGTTAACGATTAAAACTAAGTGGAGTTTTAATGATTCTTTATTTAGATTGAAAAGATCGAGAACGGAGTATCACCAGTTTTGCTCCAGGCGATAGTTAAATCTTTAATTAGATTTAAACGTGAAATGGTAACTAAATTTACCGATAACACCGTGGTGTTAGATATGAAGTAAGACCCGTTTTACTTCATGGGATGAATAGGTTGGGATTGGAAAATTAAAACAAATGATTACTTCGGTAAGGTTCGTTAATCCCGACTAGTCTGAATTGATATTCAAAAGGAGATTAAAGAATAAATTCAAGGAATTTATCTTTGATAAAATTAATGGGAACCTTTCCCTATGAATGTGAAATTTAGAAACTAACTGTCGGTTAACTAAGCAAAATGGTTTTCTGGATATTGATCTGATGTTGGTTTCGGCCTTCGGGGTTGATATTTGGGGAATTATTCTCTTGATTAATTTACGGTTAGTGACTGATGAATTGGAATGAGGCGTATGTTGTGTTTGTGTAACACTTGTTTATTATATATGCGAGTTGCTCAGAAAGACCGGGTTTATCCCATTCTGAATAACTGAATCGACGATAAGAAATCGAAGATGAAGACGGTGGTCGAAGACCGGAGATCTTCACCTCGTTTGGATGGTGACCGAGGTCCTGATTGGGAGGCATCCCGAAATATGGATAATGAGTGGTGACCGTCCAGACGTACGTGGTGATCGAAGGGTTTGCGAGGTATTTAGTGCCTCCGGTTTCGTTCAGACCCAGAACGGACTTGTAAATGGACTGTATGTCTGACATTGGATTTTATTCTGTGTTGATTGATTTCTATTAAATATACATCTGTTTGGCGGCGGAGAATTTATTCTTTTGCTTAACGCCCTTCTCTGTGACGCACGAGCTCAGAGGTTGTATATCGATGGACATCAATCGCATGGCATGAATTGCTAGTGTGGCATACCTAAGTGGCAAACGATCAGGGCTTCTATTGAAAAGAAAAGTCTTGTGGTGACGATCAAGGCACCGCCTGTGTGGCGTAGCTTTGTGTATAACGTGAAATCGCGAGCCTCACACCCCGGTATGAACCAGAAACGGAAGAAAGGACCTCAGGGAGGGCCTACGTTTCCTCCTAGCTAAAAGTGGCGTCAGTGGTTTTACATGCCCTGACGAGTTTGACTTATGTGGTTGTTGCTGTTGCGAGGCGCCTCGGGTTAGATCGGACGATCCGGGTCCGATGGAGTCATTCGTTGGCTCGCTTACGCCCCAAAGGGCGGCGAAACGTAGTGCTAAGGCATTTTTAATCCACTCCGTGTGGACCGGCCCTGTCGCTCCAAGGGTTGATGCGTTCTGATCCTGAGACTCGGGCTAGGCAGTCTCGAATTCGGTAAGGACTATCTTTTGCCTTGGTTCATGACGGAAATTCAATTTCCAAATACGACATCGTGCGGTTTTGATTGTATATATATATATGGCGACATGATATATGGTACCCATGCCGTCTATGATTGATAGTTATGATTTGAAATAGTTTTCAAAACATATAAACACTAGCAATAGTATCAAATGATTTGTTCTAAACGTATCAAGCATTCTTGGCTATTATAAGGTAAAAACCCTATCCTCCGGCTTGCGTTGCATTGTGTGATGGGAACTGGGTCTTATAATAGCTTCATTTTTCTTTATTTAGCATTGCGTTGCTGTTTTATGCACTGGTGTTCTTGGGAGGAAACCCGTTCCGCGTAAGCGGCGTGGTCCCTTGAATTACCTAACTTTAAAATAAAGATTAATAACTGTTTTAGTTCTCACACCAGTCCCATGATTGATCTGGAGTTTATTGTTTTAACCTAAACTCTGGGTGCCCCTATTTTGACGCGGGCAGCTAGTAGTTTTGGTTTTGCAGATTTATATTCACAGGATCCTGGTTTACAGCTGGAAGGATATCTGGAAAGCTTTGTATCCGTATATCTCCTTCAGTTGTGTATTGTATTATTTTCCGCTGCTATGTAATGTATTGTAATCTCTGATATTTCTATATAACATTTATTTGTTTATACTCTGTATATTCTTGTAATATGATGCATTATTGTAATATACTATGAAACGGTCTTTTGTATGCGTTCTATTTGGTCGTGTTCTCAAACGATAGGGCGTTTCGAACGGTCTGGATCGGTTTAGCGACTGGTTCGGACCGAGCGAAATTCCTTTTTGTCACAGTTGGTATCAGAGCTTTGGTTTACAAAGCTCAGAGAACGAGACACATTAGAACCCTACGAAAGAATTCATCAGATATTGGATTAGTAATATCCAATTAGAATGACTCGTTAGAGATAGGATCAGTAGTATCCTAGAACGAGTGTGAAGAGTATATTTTTCAAATGAAAACAACTTTGTTTTGAAATTTAAATCGTTTAAAACGTATTTGATTATTTATTTATTTTGAATATGGACAATCCAATATAGGAAGATTTTGCATATACGCGTCATGAACGTATATTCGAAGTTTTAATATATTAGATAGATATAGGATCACATTCTAGTCGCCTGGACATGATTCTGATGGTGGCGCACCATCACCGGTATTTATTTTCGAGTGACGAAGGTGTGATTTTCTGTATATTTCCATTAGGCTGGTGTGAGAACCAAAACCAATATAGCTAGAACACATTGTTGTGAATTGGCATTAAAAACATGATTTTTTGTATATATATCAAAATTATGAATTTGAAAACTCTAATCAACTAATTGATTGATGTTTGTGTTGTTGGTTTATTTATTTGCTAATTTTTAGCCATTTAGCCTAATTGAATCACATATTGAATTATATTGGAAATTGGTTGCTTTTGCTTGCATATACATATACTTAGATTGAACAGGTCATAGCAAGGAGGCTAGAGCAGAGAATAAAATTTATTTGCCCGACAAATAGGTACATGTTTACTACATAATTTACTGTTTTGTTTGGGTGATGATGATTTTATGAGCCGATTGGCTTTTTCTTTTTCTTTTTGAGATCAGAAGGTCTATATGGCAATTTCGAGATTTTCCCGTGGCTCCCGGTGCAGGGGAGGTTAAGGCGAAATTTTTCGAAAATTTAGGGTGTTAGCCAAATTTTTGAAAATTCTCAGAAACTGAAAAGTTGGAGAATGGAAGCCAAATCGAACGTAGAGTTGATTGATCAAACCACTTTCGACTTTGTTCCTTTTCAGGGATGAAAAGTTTTAAGTGGGGGAGATTGTAATAACCCGAAAATCTGGGCCAGTTTAAAATTTTTATTTTGGCAATTTTAGCGAATTTTGATTATTTAAAATGAATCATTTTAAATAATATCGACGAGAAATTTATTTTGAATATATTTAGAACGTATATATTATATACATCGTTGTTAGAATATAAATATTTATATATAATTATAAATAGAATTGAAAATGGCGCGGTAGTTCGATAATTCGATTTCAAACTTCAATTGAATGTACCGGGTGCAAAACAATCCGGATTTTAGTGAAACCAAAAACATTAGGATCTAATTGAGAATATCTTTCCAACGAATCCGAAAAATCAAAATTTCATAGTGGGAATCAAAAGATGTGTCCAGTTGAAAATTCTGAATAGTCGCTATAGAATTCAGGCCCTTAAAAATGGACATTTTGCAAATGACCTCGGATTTCGACGAAACCAGTTTTGTTGGGTCCGTGATGTCAAATTATTGCTAGGTTTCAAATTTCATAATTTTTCGAATCAATATGTGAGCGTGGCAAAGGAAAATGCGTTTGACCAGTTTTAGTTGATTTTAATCAACTGGAAATTGGCCATTTTTCATACGGTCTCAGAATTCAACGAAACTAGTTTTATTAGGACCGTATCGTCAATACGAAGCTAGAAAATATTTTTCGGAAAATTTTCTAGTTAGTATGTGACCCCGGTAAATTGAAATGTGCGTTCAAATTCAATATATAGAGTTATATGTTGATTTTAACGGAAACAGATCGAAACGATCAAATCAGCTTACGATACATATCCCATTGTGTTCGGAATGGGGGTAATTAGCTAGGGACGACAGTCGGTGGTTCTCGTTTCGAGGTCGAATTTAAAAGTTGCTTTTTGAAATTAAAAATAATAAAATAAATAAATATATACTCACCCCTCTCTTTACTCTCTCTCTCCTCTCATTTTCTTCAGATCGATATAAAAAAACGGAGAACGTCGGGAGGAGGACCGCCGCCGACGCAGCCTCCGCTGCGCCACCAAGCGACCGCCGCCAGCCCTCCCGACCTGCCGCTCCCCCCGTTCCTCTCTACTCCTCCATAAATCGCGACGCAAGCCCCCCCCAAATTGCCATTTCCAGTGAAGCCTAGGCCGCGCCGCCACACCCAGATCCGCCTCCGTCCGCCCCATGCTACCCCCTCCCAGCGACCTTGTCTCCGACCCGAGCAGCCCTCCCCTCCCCTGCTCCAAAACCCGGCAGTGAAACCCCCCCTTAACCCGATGCTCCACCCAAATCGAAGCACCATGGGTCCGCCGCTCTGCTTGGGATGATCAAAGCCCTCCCCGATGATCCGGATGCACCATTCCCATTTCCCCAGCAACTGTAAGTTTTAATTTTAATTTTAAATCTAAGTTTTTTTTATATATGTTAAAAATCTGATTTTCTTTTAAAATAAAATCAGTCTTATATATATAAGCTTTTATAAAAATCAGTTTTATATAGAAAGAATAAAAATATAATTTTTATAAAGTAGAAATATTAAAGATGTGATTTTTATATTAGTAGATGAATAAAAATATGATTTTTGTAATATATAGATAGAAAAGATTTGATCTTTATATATGTAGCGAAATAAAAATCTAATTTTTATTATATATACATTGAAATAGAAAAGTGATTTTTATAGCAAGGTAAAAATTCGATTTTTATATATTGAATAACAAAGTAAAAATTCGATTTTTATATATTGAATAGCAAAGAAAAAAATTCGATTTTTTTTATATATTGCATAGCGAAGTAAAAATGTAATTTTTAAATATGTAGAGAATACGGGCAAAGAAAGTGACAAGAGGCGAGAATGGAGAAGATTTCTATAAATGAAGAGTCGTGGCGTTGGATAGCTATCGGTGAGAACTTCTCACCTTTTAAATTTTGTTTACTAGTTAAAAATATATACTAGGATGCAGACGGTGCTTAGTAGCACCTGACACAATCGTCCACAGACCATGGAATTGTTTGTTTGGTTGCATATATTAGTTAGATGATTTGATTTGAATTTGGTTGTTTGGTAAATTTGATTGATGTGTGAATGGCGTGGGCCTTCACTAGACAGGGGATAAGGCTAGGCCTCATCCCGTTTCTAGTATCGTGCCGTTATGCCGCCGAAATTTTCTAAAAATAAGTTAGAAAAATAAAGATAACATTTTATTTAATAAATGAATCGAATAGAAAATTCATAGGTTGAATAAAACAGTTTGATCGTTAAAAATATTATTTTTAACGTGAATGTGAATAAATAAATATTCATTTACAAACCGGACGGTTTGTTTATGTACACCTATTTGAAGGACATTGATTGGGACGATAAATTTTACACATCGCCCAACTGCACAAATAAAAATCTGTGTTTGATTGTTTGAAACCCCACACGGGTATTGGGATGATATTTGACGTACACTAATCCCGATTGTTTAGTTGTATGTCGATCGATTGATTGACAGGCTGTTATGAGCATTGAATATTTATATTTGATGCTTATACAGTGTAGAATGCACGTTGGATGATGGTTGATTATTCATCGTTGTTGATATATACATGTGTTGTAGAAAATCCATATAATTAACATTATATGGTAATTGATTGGGCCTCATTCCAGTTTCGAAATAGAAATATTTGAAATAGAAATATTTGAAATAGAAATATTTGAAATAGAATATTTGAAAATAGAAACATATGAAGCCGTGTTGGTTAGATTGACGCCATTTCGACGTGAACGATATTTACATCAATTTCATTCATTTTGAGATGAATATTGAAAAACGATTTCGAAATGAATTGAATATAAAACGATTTCGAAATGAATTGAATATAAAACGATTTCGAAATGAATTGAATATAAAACGATTTCGAAATGAATTAAATATAAAACGATTTCGAAATGAATTGAATATAAAACCAATTCGAATTGAAACTGAAAATGAATTGAAATGAATTCAAATTGAAAATGAATAGAAATGAAAACGAAATGAAATCGAACTGAAATTGAATTAGAAATCAATTTGAATTGAAATTGATTTGAAATGAATTTAAAACGAATTTATATTGGAATATTCAATTTTGATTTGAAGTTGAATATGAAGTTGAAACCGCTTTGAAAATGAATTGGAAACGATTTATAAAACACGTTTTAAATTGAGATCGACGAAGTATATATTATATATATATTATATATATAATATAATGGCCTGAATAGAATGCGCCGCGCCGTGGCAGTTCGCGAATTTCGACCATTGACTTCGAACAGATATTACGGGAGATCCGACCGTCGGATTCTCCTAAAACCGGAACCGTTGGGTTCGTATAGAAAAGAGCTTTCTAACTAATATTAAAAATTTGAAATCTAATGGTTGGATTTGGAATTATGTCCAAATCAAATTTGAAAGAGGTCGCTGTAAGTGCAGTTCGATGGCCGTTGATGGAAATCGACTGTACGGGCCTTGATAAAATTATTAAAAATAGTAATAATTTGTGTAAAATCGTAAGAAATGATTTAGAAAGAATTGGGATGAAAAAATCCATATTTGAAAAGATAAAAATAGATTGTTATCGTAATGAACTAGTTTTGAACTAGAATTATAATTCTATTTATTTTTAAATAAATAAATTGAATTTGAAATGGTTTTGAAAATAACCAGAATTTCCAATGATTGCTTTGGAATGGGTTTGAATCGAAATTGTCTTCGGAATATTTCGATGTTGGATTTCGTGATTATACAGATGTTGTTATGGAAATTTGAAAGATATAGATATATATATCGTTATTTCTAATACGATATCTGTTGGTCGTAGAATTTGATATTGAATATAAGCCGATATATTTTCTATTCAGAGCCTTGTATTTAATATCAAATGTGATTTGGGTTTGTCGTGAATGGTGTCTTGACTAACACCGTTCCTGAACCCAGTGGAGAAAAGATTAAATCTTTTTATTTAGATTTAATGAAGTGTAACAATTAAATGATATTTAATTGGAATTGAAGTGATATTGATTTTTGGGTTTATCGTGGACAGTGTTTTAAATAACACTCGTTCTTTAACCCAATAATTAATGGAATGTGATTTTAGGTTTATCGTGAACCGTGTTTCTAAATGGCACTGATTCTTTAACCCAGTTAACGATTAAAACTAAGTGGAGTTTTAATGATTCTTTAATTAGATTGAAAAGATCGAGAACAGAGTATCACCAGTTTTGCTCCAGGCGATAGTTAAATCTTTAATTAGATTTAAACGTGAAATGGTAACTAAATTTACCGATAACACCGTGGTGTTAGATATGAAGTAAGACCCGTTTTACTTCATGGGATGAATAGGTTGGGATTGGGAAATTAAAACAAATGATTACTTCGGTAAGGTTCGTTAATCCCGACTAGTTTGAATTGATATTCAAAAGGAGATTAAAGAATAAATTCAAAGAATTTATCTTTGATAAAATTAATGGGAACCTTTCCCTATGAATGTGAAATTTAGAAACTAACTGTCGTTTAACTAAGCAGAATGGTTTTCTGGATATTGATCTGATGTTGGTTTCGGCCTTCGGGGTTGATATTTGGGGAATTATTCTCTTGATTAATTTACGGTTAGTGACTGATGAATTGGAATGAGGCATATGTTGTGTTTGTGTAACACTTGTTTATTATATACGCGAGTTGCTCAGAAAGACCGGGTTTATCCCATTCTGAATAACTGAATCGACGATAAGAAATCGAAGATGAAGACGGTGGTCGAAGACCGGAGATCTTCACCTCGTTTGGATGGTGACCGAGGTCCTGATTGGGAGGCATCCCGAAATATGGATAATGAGTGGCGACCGTCCAGACTTACGTGGTGATCGAAGGGTTTGCAAGGTATTTAGTGCCTCCGGTTTCGTTCAGACCCAGAACGGACTTGTAAATGGACTGTATGTCTGACATTGGATTTTATTCTGTGTTGATTGATTTCTATTAAATATACATCTGTTTGGCGGCGGATAATTTATTCTTTTGCTTAACGCCCTTCTCTGTGACGCACGAGCTCAGAGGTTGTATATCGATGGACATCAGTCGCATGGCATGAATTACTAGTGTGGCATACCTAAGTGGCAAACGATCAGGGCTTCTGTTGAAAAGCAAAGTCTTGTGGTGACGATCAAGGCACCGCCTGTGTGGCGTAGCTTTGTGTATAACGTGAAATCGCGAGCCTCACACCCCGGTATGAACCAAAAACGGGAGAAAGGACCTCAGGGAGGGCCTACGTTTCCTCCTAGCTAAAAGTGGCGTCAGTGGTTTTACACGCCCTGATGAGTTTGACTTATGTGGTTGTTGCTGTTGCGAGGCGCCTCGGTTAGATCGGACGATCCGAGTCCGATGGAGTCATTCGTTGTCTCGCTTACGCCCCAAAGGGCGGCGAAACGTAGTGCTCAGGCATTTTTAATCCACTCCGTGTGGACCGGCCCTGTCGCTCCAAGGGTCGATGCGTTCTGATCTTGAGACTCGGGATAGGCAGTCTCGAATTCGGTAAGGACTATCTTTTGCCTTGGTTCATGATGGAAATCCAATTTCCAAATACGACATCGTGCGGTTTTGATTGTATATATATATGGCGACATGATATATGGTACCCATGCCGTCTATGATTGATAGTTATGATTTGAAATAGTTTTCAAAACATATAAACACTAGCAATAGTATCAAATGATTTGTTCTAAACGTATCAAGCATTCTTGGCTATTATAAGGTAAAAACCGTATCCTCCGGCTTGCGTTGCATTGTGTGATGGGAACTGGGTCTTATAATAGCTTCATTTTTCTTTATTTAGCATTGCGTTGTTGTTTTATGCACTGGTGTTCTTGGGAGGAAACCCGTTCCGCGTAAGCGGCGTGGTCCCTTGAATTACCTAACTTTAAAATAAAGATTAATAACTGTTTTAGTTCTCACACCAGTCCCATGACTGACCTGGAGTTTATTGTTTTAACCTAAACTCTGGGTGCCCCTATTTTGATGCGGGCAGCTAGTAGTTTTGGTTTTGCAGATTTATATTCACAGGATCCTGGTTTACAGCTGGAAGGATATCCGGAAAGCTTTGTATCCGTATATCTCCTTCAGTTGTGTATTGTATTATTTTCCGCTGCTATGTAATGTATTGTAATCTCTGATATTTCTATATAATATTTATTTGTTTATACTCTGTATATTCTTGTAATCTGATGAATTGTTGTAATATACTATGAAACGGTCTTTTGTATGCGTTCTATTTTGTCGTGTTCTCAAACGATAGGGCGTTTCGAACGGTCTGGGTCGGTTTAGCGACTGGTTCGGACCGAGCGAAATTCCTTTTCGTCACATCAAGTTATTGCTAGATGCGAATTTTCATAATTTTTCGAATCAATATGTGAGCGTGGCAAAGGAAAACGCGTTCGACCAGTTTCAGTTGATTTTAATCGACTGGAAATTGGTCATTTTTCGAACGGTCTCGGAATTTGACGAAATTAGTTTTGTTAGGACCGTATCGTCAATACGAAGCTAGAAAATATTTTTATGGAATTTTTAGAGTCTGTATGTGGCCCCAGTAAATTGAAATGCACGTTCAAATTCAATACATAGAGCTATATGTTGATCTTGACGAAAACTGATCGAAACGATCGAATCGGCCTATGATACATATCCCATTGTGTTCAGAATGAGGGTAAAACGCTAGGGACGGGCGGTGGGCCTCGTTTAGAGGTCGAAATTAAAAGTACCTTTTTGGAATTAAATTAGTTAAATAAAAAAAAACCTCTCCCTCCTTTCTTCAAGTCAGACCCCCCCCCCCCCCGTTAAAATCAAAATCGATTCAAATAAAAAAAACCGATCTAGCTCCCTCTACCCACGTCCAGGCCGGCGGCGCCTCCAACCGACCACCCCTTCCCTCCAGCCTCCTCCCTCTCTCCTTCGTTCCCTCTTCTTCCCCCAAAACCGAACGACGCCCCACTATTTAAACCCTAATCCGCCGCTAATGGGTAGCAGCGCCACCCCCAGCCTCGAGCACCACCTCCCCTCCGTCCAAACGTTGTCCGCTCCTCTCCTTCCCGCTCTTCCAGACCTTGAACCCGTAGCCACCCAAATACCACACCCACCTCTAGGCCGACGACCACCATTAACACCACCGTGGCTTCCAGCTTTTGTCTCCTCCTCGTCGACCCATCGGACCTCTATAGCGAGCGCGAGCTCCACCCCTTCTGAGAAAGATGTGAGCTTTTCTTCCTTTTCGTATTTTTATTTATTTATGTTGTAATTAGTTTAATTTTTCAATGTAAAGATTTTATTTTTCCACATATGAATGAGCTTTGATTTTTAAATATATGAAAGGTGTGGTTTTGATTAACATGAAGTTGTGATTTTTATTTCAGTTTTAGAAACATAAAGGTCGAATTTTTGTGTATGTAAAGGTGAGATCTTTTATTGTATAAAAATAAGATTTTTATATTGAAAGCAAAGATATAAAAATATAATCTTTTATATGTAAAGAGCCGATAAAGATAAGATTTCTATCATGAATTTAGAGAAGAAAAATATGATTTCTATATTAGAGAAAGAATAAAAATATTATTTTTATAAAGTAGAGACAATAAAAATATAATCTTTTATATTGTAGAAGTATAAAAATATAATCTTTTATATTGTAGAAGTATAAAAATGTGATTTTTATAGCAATGAAATAAAAATCCGATCTTTGTATATGAAATAGAAATATAAAAATATAATTTTTATATAGGATGAAGCGTTATAAAAGCATATGAAGTAGAAATAAAAATACGATTTTTATTTATTGAATGAAGCGGTAAAAATATAATTTTTATTTGAACAGCGTGAAAAGAACTGCATAGGAATTTCAAGCAGATCCAGACGGTCCAACAGTTCAAAAGCAAAGCACGGCTGAGTGGAACCCTCTGTGAGAACTTCTCACTTTTAATTTTGTTTTCTAATTAATAATATATACTAGGATGCAGACGGTGTTTAGTAACACCTGACACTCGTCGTCCACAGACCATGGACGGCTTGTATGCTTGTTTGTTTGATTTTGATGTGTAGTTGATTGTGTGATGTGATGTGAAATGAAATAAAATATTTATATAGTTAAAAATATTTTACAGTTGAAAATAGAATTTTTAACGTGTATATGAAAGAAAATAAAAATAAACAAATTGGACGATTTGTTTATATACACACATTTGACTGATATTGATTGGGACGAAAAATTTTACACATCGCTCAACTGCACAAATAAAATCTGTGTTTGATTGTTTGAAACCCCACGCGGGTATTGGGATGATATATGACATACACTAATCCCAATAGTTAGTGGTATGTCGATCGATTGATTGACAGACTGTTATAAGCGTTGAATATTTATATTCGATGCTTATACAGTGTAGAATGCACTTTGGATGATGGTTGATTATTTGTCATTGTTGATATATACATGCGTTGTATGGAAATCCATAGTAATAAAATCTATGGTAATGGATTGGGCCTCATTCCAGTTTTGAAATAAAATATTTGAAAACAGAAATATTTGAAATTGAATATTTGAAAATAGAAATATATAAAAGCCGTGTTGATTAGATTGGCGCCATTTTGACGTGAACGATATTTATATCGATTTTATTCATTTTTTAATGAATATTGAAAGTGATTTCAAAATCTGATACTTTGAAAAGAATTGAATTCGAATTGAAATTGAATAGAAATGAGTTCGAATTGAAATTTTATTGAATTGAAAACAAATTGAAATTGAATTAGAAATCAATTTGAATTGAATCGATTTGAAATTAAAATGAAAGTATGTTGAAAAATTCGATTTTGATTTGAATTTGAAATAGAAGTTGAAATCGTTTTGAAAACGAATTTAAAACGATTTATATAATACGTTTTAAAAAGGAAATCGACGAAGTATATATTATATATATAATATAATGTCCTGAATAGAACGCGCCGCACTGCGGTAGTTCGTGAATTTCGACCATTGAATTCGAACGGATATTGCGGGAGATCCGACCGTCGGATTCTCCTGAAACCGGAACCGTTGGGTTCGTATCGAAAAGAGATTTCTAACGAATATTAGAAATTTGAAATCTAACGGTTGGATTTGGAATTATGTCCAAATCAAATTTGGAAAAGGTCGTTGTAAGTGCAGTTCGATGGCCGTTGATGGAAATCGACTGTACGGGCCTTGATAAAATTATTAGAAATAGTAATAATTTATGTAAAATCATTAGAAATGATTTGAGAAGAATTGGGATGGAAAACTCCATATTTCAAAAGATAAAAATAGATTTTTATCGAAATGAACTAGTTTTGAACTAGAATTATAATTCTATTTATTTTTAAAATTAATAAATTGAATTTGAAAAATGGTTTTGAAGGTAACTAGAATTTCCAATAAATTGAATTGCAATGGATTTGAATCGAAATCGTCTTCGGATTATTTCGATGTTGGATTTCGTGATTATACAGATGTTGTTATAGAAATTTGAAAGATATATATATATATATCGTTATTTCCAATACGATATTTGTTGGCCGTAGAATTTGATATTGAATATAAGCCGATATATTTTCTATTCAGAGCCTTGTATTTAATATCAAATGTGATTTGGGTTTGTCGTGAATGGTGTCTTCATAAACACTGTTCTTGAACCCAGTTGAGAAAAGATTAAATCTTTTTATTTAGATTTAATGAAGTGTACCAATTAAATAATATTTAATTGGAATTGAATTGAAATTGATTTTTGGGTTTATCGTGAACAGTGTTTTAAATAACACTTGTTCTTTAACCCGATAATTAATGGAATGTGATTTTTGGGTTGTCGTGAACGGTATCTTCAATAATATTGTTCTTAGACCCAAAGAAGTTAAGAAAATCAGAAAATAACTAGAGATTAGTTTAGTTGAATGGTTTCCTGTGTATTGATCTGATGTTGGTTTCGGCCTTCGGGGTTAATACTTAGGGAATTGCTCGCTTGCTAATTTACGGTTAGGGACTGATTAAAATGTGATGTGATTCTAGATTTATCGTGAACCGTGTTTTTAAATGACACTGATTCTTTAACCCAGTTGAAGATTAAAACTAAGTGGAATTTTAATGAATCTTTAATTAGATTGAAAAGATCGACAATGGAGTATCACCAGTTTTGCTCCAGGCGATAGTTAAATCTTTAATTAGATTTAAACGTGAAATGGTAATTAAATTTACCAATAACACCATGGTGTTAGATATGAAGTAAGACCTGTTTTACTTCATGGGATGAATAGGTTGGGATTGGGGTAAGGTTCGTTAATCCTGACTAGTTTGAATTAACATTCAAAAGTAGATTAAAGAATAAGTTTAAAGGATTTATCTTTGATAAAATTAATGGGAACCTTTCCCTATGAATGTGAAATTTAGAAACTAACTGTCGGTTAGCTAAGCAGAATGGTTTTCTGGATATTGATCTGATGTTGGTTTCGGCCTTCGGGGTTAATATTTGGGGAATTATTCTCTTGTTAATTTACGGTTAGTGACTGAGGAATTGGAATGAGGCGTATGTTGTGTGCGTAACACATGTTTATTATATACGTGAGTTATTCGGAAAGACCGGGTTTATCCCATTCTGAATAACTGATACGACGATATGTCGAAGTTGAAGATGGTGGTCGAAGACCGGAGGTCTTCACGTCGTTTGGTTGATTACTGATGATCTTGATTGGGATGTACACCCAAGAAGATGGAAACAGTTGGTGATCGTCCAGACGTACTTGGAGATCGAGGGATATGCGGGGTACTAGGTGCCTCCGGTTTCGTTCAGACCCAGAACGAACTTGTAAATGGACTGTGTGTCTGACATTGGATTTCAGTCTGTGTGATTGATTTCTATTAAATATATATCTGTTTGGCGGCGGAGAATTTATTCTCTTGCTCAACGCCCTTCTCTGAGACGTACGAGCTCAGGGGTTATATATTGGTGGATATCCATCGCATGGAATGAATTGCCTGTGTGGCATGCCTAAGTGGCAAATGATAAAGGCTTCTGTTGAAAAGCAAAGTCTTGTGGTTGATGATCGAAGCACGACCTTTGTGGCGTAGCTTTGTGTAACGTTTACTTCGCGAGTTTCACACCCGGTATGAACCAAAACCGGGAGAGGACCTCAGGGAGGACATGCGTTTCTTTCTAGCTAGAAGTGGCGCCAGTGGTTTTACACGCCCTAACGAGTTTGACTTATGTGCTTTTTGCTGTTGCGAGGCGCCTCGGTTTGATCGGACGATCCGGGTCCGATGGAGTCATTCGTTGGCTCATTTGTGCCCCATAGGGCGGGGAGACATATTGTTCAGGCATAATAATCCACATCGGTGGACCGACCCTGACGATCCAGGGGGCAGTTGCGGCTGTTCCTGAGACATGGTAGGCCAGATTGTCTCGAATCGGTTGAGGACTATCTTTTGCCTCGGTTCATAGATGGGAATCCAATTTCCAAATACGTGATTCTGCGGTTTTATTTGTAAACCTATATATGGCGACATAGTGGCATGGGACGCTCATGTCGCCTATGATTGATACTTATGATTTGAAGTTGTTTTATACAATATGCACTTATAATATTATCAAATGATTTGTTTTAAACGTATCGAGCATTCTTGGCTATTATAAGGTAAAAACCCTATCCTCCGGCTTGCGTTGCATTGTGTGATGGGAACTGGGTTTTATAATAGCTTCATTGTTCTTTATTTAGCATTGCGCTGTTGTTTCATGCACTGGTATTCTTGGGAGGAAACCCGTTCCGTGTTAAACGGCGTGGTCCCTTGATTTACCGAACTTTAAAATAAAGATTAATAACTGTTTTAGTTCTCACACCAGTCCCATGACTGACCTGGAGTTTATTGTTTTAACCTAAACTCTGGGTGCCCTTATTTTGACACGGGCAGCTAGCAGTTTTGGTTTTGCAGATTTATATTCACAGGATCCTAGTTTACAGCTGGATTGATATCCGGAAAGCTTTGTATCCGAATATCTCTTCTAGTTGTGTATTGTATTATTTTCTGCTGCTATATAATTTATTGTAATCTCTGATATTTTCTGTTGTGTAATATTGGATTTATACTCTGTATATTCTTGTATTCTGATGGAATTGTTGTAATATACAATGAAATGTTCTTCCGTCTGCGTTCTATTTTGTCGTGTTCTCAAATGATCAGGGGTTTCGAACGGTCTTGGTCGGTTTAGCGACTGATTCGGATCGAGCGAAATTCCTAGTTGCCACATCAAATTGCAATAAATCTGGCCCTCCTACTCTTTGCAAACTTGTTCATATTTTCATTAATTTTCATTTCCACAATCTATGGCCTTATTCATTATATCAAATTCTTCCTCCTTCTTTATCTGACCATACCTTTTGATTTTTAATTAGGGAAGAGATGATGCCATTGGCAAGGGTAAACCCTCTTTTAGTTCTTTTAATTTTTGGTTAAATCCAGATTTTTCTAACATTTTATTGCACGTTTGGTCTACTCAGTCTAGAAGTAATCCTACGCTTAATCTTTTACATAAATTGAGGTTTCTTAAGATACATCTTAGGGCTTGGACTGCCTTTAACTATGGAAGGGGTCAAAGCAATCAACAAATGTTAGGGTAGAGTTATTTAAAGCATTGGAATCCATTCATAGGGATCCATTTAATAACAATCTACAAAGGGAAGAGCTTGTGTTGAAAGGAAAATTAAAGAATGTGATTGACATGAAACTCCAAGATTAAAGACAGTTTCAGAAGAGTGGTTGAAGCTGATAGGAACATAATATTTTTTTCATAGTACTTTAATGGTTAGGAAGATTAGAGAATCAATTTTCATGATCAGAGATATGAATGGGGATTTACAATCTTCTGTGTCTGGAATTAATGATGCATTTGTTAATTACTTTTCAAGAATTTTAGCCTAACCAACAACTCCTTAATCTGATATTCAGCCTCTCTTTCATATAAAACTCGCTTCTTTTTCAGAGCAGCAGCCACATGATCTCGTAAGTATAATTTCAAGAGAATAAATTAAGGCATCTATATTTAGTATGGATGCCTCTAGTTTTGGAGGTCAAGATGGATACAATGCCTTTTTTATGCTGAAATGTTGGTTCATTATTGGTAATGATGTTATTGATGCAATTCAGATTTTCTTCATGAAAAATGAATTACCTTTTTCTTTATCTGCAACTACTATAGCACTGGCCCCCAAAGTAGATAACCCTTCACATGTGTCTGAATGCTGACCAATATCATGTTGCAACATTGTTTACAATGTTATTTCTAAGATACTTGCCAATATACTACAGTTCTACCTACAATTATTTATCCAAATCAATCAGCTTTTATTAGTTGTAGATCTATTAGAGATAATATTTTTATAACACAAGAACTACTGCGTGGATATAATAGGCATAATATTGCTCCATGTTGTTTGTTAAAGTTGGATACTAGGAAAGCCTTTGACTCTATCTCTTAGAACCCTATACTGGATACAATGTCGAGGATGAACTTTCCTAAACCTTTTCTTATGTGGACATACACTTGCATCTCTTCACCATCTTACTCTACATCAAGGAATAGCAGTCTGCATGGATACTTCAAGGGTACTTAAGGAGTTAGGCAAGGTGACCCTATATTAGCCTATATTTTTATAATAGTAATGGAGCTTTAAAATTCTTTGATTGTTGAGCAAGTTGAGAGGAAGAAATTGGATGTGCACCCTAGATGTATGTCACTACAGATAACACATTTGTTATTTGCGGATGATTTGATCAATTTTACTAAGCTTTTAAACATATTATTCAATGCATATTGAAAGTTCTTCACTACTTTTGTACTATCATTGGTCTTCAGATTAATGTAAACAAGTCTCATATATTAATAGCTAGTCTTTCTAGTGATAAGAGGAATGAGATCATAAGTAGTTCTGGTTTGATGAAGTTACCTTCTAATGCATTCTACTTAGGTATGCCTTCAATTTGTTCGAGAATAACCAAAGACAAATGTTTACCTCTTTTTGAGAAGATAATTGCTAAGTTACAGCAGTGGCCTTGCTGCAAATTATCACAAGCAAGAAGATTAACCAATGTTCAATCAATTTCCACTACGATGACAACATATTGGACTAGGCACTATATTTTACCAATTAAATTATTGAAATGTAACAAGTGCTTTTAATAAATTTTTATGGCATGGTGACCCATTTTCTAAGAAAATGATTCCTGTATCTTTTCATAAGTTGTACGCTGCTAAGAAATTTGGTGGTTTGGGCATTACAAATATTCATCTTTGGAACAAAGCAGCAATCTCATCTTATATCAATAAGCTGTTCACTTCTTATAACAACTTATGGTCTCAATGGGTGAAGAAAAATTTAATTGGTGATTTTTCTAGTCCATGCAAATACCTCAAAACTACAATGGGAGTTGGAGAAATATTTTCAAGCTTAGGAGTACTTTTCTTCCTTTTGTTCAATGTAATTTCAATGTTATGAAGAAGATATCATTCTAGTATGCACCTTGGGCCAAATATGGTTTGATTTTAAGTGATTTGGTGGATTATAATTTAAGAAGGATATATATCATTCCTGATAAAACAGTTATTTAAGATTATTAGAGTGATGGTCATCTTTTTTGTCGTATACTAGTTCAACTGTTTTGAGGAAGCTCTTGGTTGAGATATCAGCTAACCTTCAAGTTAAAGGTGATGTAAGCATTAGTTGGTATGAGCAAGTGCACACAATAAAACATGTATATAACTTGCTACAGAGCGACAATCAAAATTTTCCTTTGCATACTAGAATTTGGAATATAGCCGGTTTGAAAAAGGAGAATTTCCTTTTATGGAAGGTAATGGCAAATGCTCTTAACTCAAAACAGAAGCTTCATTCTATTGGCATTATTCCAGAGAATTTGTGTGTATTTTGTAAGGCTGAAGTTGAGTCGAATACACATTCATTCTTTGAGTGTGCCTTTGTGTATCAAATTTGGTATAGAGTGCTTGCTAATTGAGGATTTCATAGCCCCTTAAATGTGAGCAAAATAGAGTGGTCAAACATTTTCAAAGCAACTCGATGGAGGACTGTAAAAACCAAGTGGTTATTGAAGAGACTTAAGAGGTTTATTTATGTTGCTTGGACTGAGAGAAATAGTTGGATCTTAGGCATTAGTGTAATAAATGTAGATGTGCTTTATTCACTTATTCATAGAAGGATCTTGAAGGTTGTTCAAACTAGTTGGAGCAGTGGGTTCTGTTCAAATCACTGTTGCTATCTAGTTGGTGCTAACTGGCAATGTTATAATGCATCTTTTCTTCCGTAGTTTTTGGTAGTGCTGAAGGTAGATATGTGTATAGATATTACCTGTTATGGGTTAATTGTTGTAAATTGTATCGAGGGTGTTGCTATGTGGTTTTGTTTTTATTGTAGTGCTGTAAACATTGAAATTCTTTGAGTAAATAAAGTCTACTGCCTTTCGAGGAATATATCTAACAAAGAAATTTTTACATACCATCCCAGTGACGGTGAGATTCTAGGTTTAAACTGAAATTTTGGTCAAAAGAAGGAATAAGCAAAATAACGTCGATTCTAGGTACACCAACTAAAAAGGACCATTTGACCATAGGAATAATTACGGTTTCACTCACTAGAGTTGCGATTGAAATCTGTAATGGTTTTAGTTATCTGTCTGAAGTTGTAATAGTCGCGAAGGATAATCAAATACTTTTACAACCTGTCGAATACCGTAACGTCTCACCTTTTTGACCGCTTCAAATTGGTGATTAAACCAACTTTGAACTTCCAAATCGATGGAGTGTATTTAGCTTACAGGGTTTAAAAATAGAATCAACACAAAAATACAAAATAAGTAAATAACACAGTATTTGACAACAGAATAAAAATTTTATTTATAAAAGAGAAGTTTTAATACAACATTTTCTATACAACGGTATGTCAAAATATTTGAATACAAGAAAATATTTATAGTTTTATAACTTCAGAGTGCGTCATCTTCAAAATCCCCAGCTTCGTAAATCTTCGAATCCTAAGCTGTAATCTTTAAATCTGTATTGCTTGGGTCTGACCCGAGCATTCCATGCAAAAACATAAAACACTCGAGTCAGAATTAAATCATAGTTCAAGTAAATTAATTTCAATAGAAACTAACACATTATTTAACTTAGATACATCAAACCCATGAAGAACTACTAAGGTATATCATCACGACTTGGGACAAGATAAGTCAGGACAACATATAGATTTATATATATGTATGCCAATGACATATATATAAATATAGTGGTATATATACATGTGTACATTGGCCACCACCTATATATATTAAAAACATATATACGTATGCCGACAACATATGTGTACATCGGCCACCACATATATACGAATATCATGCTTCAAATAAACAAGAGATGCACAACTGGGTACGAAACGGCCTATATGACTTGGCCGAAAGGGATAGCCCATGCATGCAGTCTAAATAAAATGGGGCCAAGTGATCAATTTTATTTCAGTGAAGAAAATGGTTTCAATAATTCCATTTTAATCAGCAAATTCTATTTCAGTAACAAAAGGGTTTCGGCCATCTCATTTCCAGCTTTCAAACTATAACATGTACAAATATTAAGGGAACACCAGCATGCAAAAAGTATTATATAGAACAAGCAAGTTGCCAAAAATAAAGTAACAAGGTGTATATATGTGAATATGGCAAAGTGTTCAGGTTTTGAACAAAGGCATGGGTGTGTGTACCAGTATATATATACTTCAGTTTTTCCAAAACAATGCAAGTAAAATATCAAGGCATCATGTGAATTTCTAGTTTTAATGTGGTAAACCAGGTAGGCATCTCTCTTTTATTTCTACATCAGGCCATCACAGCTTAATGCATAGTAAAATATATGCAAGCAAAACATAGGTTCAGACTCCATACAGGTTTCATATATACGCATTTCAGGTTAACCAGCCTAAACTAGTTCATGTGCACAAATACGCAAAAGACCAAAAACTTCAAAAAAACATGTCTTTAATTGCATTTATTGGTGATGTTTATTGGCAGCTCATGCCTGTGTATTTACAGATTAGCCCCAGGTAAAAGGTTCACAAAATTACTGCATACGAGTTGACATCTTTTAACATATGTGACATGCCAAAGGTGGAGTTCAATATATGACTTAATTTGTAACTAAAATAAGAAGCTGTTAATATATTACGACAGTTTGGCAAATGAATCGCTGTAAATATATCTCGATAATTTTTGGAAAACACATCATGACAGTTTTGAGAAAATATATGTGTTAACTCAAGTAACACAAGGAGCAACGATACATGGAACAAAGGCAGCATGGGAAAAACAGCAACGAGGTGGCATGTGTATGGGTAATGAATCAAGTAAATTTTTCAGTTTCCTCTTTTATATGTAATTTTCATGATAAAATGAGAATAACTTTACGTACCAGGACATGCATGCATTATCACTTTAAACTAAGCATTCTCATCCCTTAATGCACTACTAATGTTAGAAGTTAGAGCACGTTCTGTCCTTACCAGGTTGTTTTAAAGGGCATGAAGATGTATACAGAACACACATAAGTGTATGTACAATTTGATTCACATCAAACTAAATTGCTAAAACATGGGAACGTATTTCTAGCTAAAATAAGTATTCCATATAGCTATATGACAAACTATATTCTAAGAGCCTACAGGTGGAATGAAAATCAAATAGAAACCCCTTAAGGAAATTTCATATTATACATATAGTGCTATGTATAAAAAGGTTGTCATGTCATATCCTAAAATATGCATCCAAAACCAATAGTACAGGCATTGTTGTATATGTATATAAAAGTTGGATACACAATTTCCGGTTATGAATGAACTGCCAAAGTGTTAGGTCTCAACTACATACAATATTGTATAACATTTTACAAGCGAGTACTATCAACTATATACTATCCAGGTTTTAGGAAAAACAGATCAAGGAATTTAAACAGTAAAATGTTTCCGCATATTAGAACAACAAGAATGTATTAAACCCAGTGCCAAACAGTCAACACGCCGAGGGTCATAGCCAAATAAACCACAAATGCAAATAACAAGGGGACATTTAAGTGTAACAGGATGAAGTTTGAAACCCAAGTGTTAACGGTTACCAATTTCATGGCCAACAAATGCCAGGGAAAAATAAAAGAGGCACACTATCATATTGAATTTTCTACTAAAATTCAGATACTTAGTACTAGGAATTAATCATGAGTGAGTTAACACTCACCCTGGGACATCGGCTTAGGGAAACCGAAGATGTGGAGTGACAGTCTTTCGGTGGCGTAGGCGACTAGCTTGGAGGCGGTGCGAGCTATCGCGGTTCACAGATGGAGCGAATTGAACGAGCTCACGGTGGTCACGGTCGGCGCTGTTTGCGATTAGAGGTGACTCCGAGGGAGGCGAAGCAGGGAGGTTGGAGCGGTGACGCGGTGGCTCATTAATTTAGGGGGAAGGGTTTCCGGTGATTTTGGATCTTCGGCAAAGGGCAGCCTTGACTGGGCGGGTTCGAAGGTAGACATGGATCATTTAATTTGGGGAAAGACTTAAATCTTTGAGAGAGGAGCGAATCGATTTAGGTTTAGGAAAAAGTGCGATTTTAATTAGAAAGACCGGCGGCCATTAAAAAGAAGAAGGGGTGTGATTTGATTTATTTTTGAGAAAATGGAGAAAGCCCTCGTGATTTATAGGGAAGAAACCGTAGGGATGAAGGCATCGGTAGTGTGGTGGCCAAGCAACCAATGATGTGTATAGGAGAAGGAACCTGGCTAAAAATTATTATACGGTTCTTTTTATTTCAACCGCCATCTACGTTAACGTTTTACTTTTGTATCGCCACAAACAAATTCCAATTACAATGAAATTTGACGTGTTGTTACTTCTCGTTATTCTGCACATCTCGTTGTTCTGAACCCAATAAAATTTAATTGGTAGTAATCCGATGATGCTATTTTTAATTACGAATCATTTATCGCTTCACTGATTTTATTCTATTTGTTCACCAATAACTCTGTTTTGTTTTCAAATTTGAAACATTAAATTCAATTTTCACAAATACACATATCCAAGTCGATTTTCATATGTTTAAACAAATAAAATTTATAGTGTATCTAAAGTAAATGACGTTTATTTTTAATTCAATCACCTAAATTCTTAAATCGAATTTCAAATCCAATCCAATTATTTAATTCAAATATTCAATCAATAAATATTTGATCTTTAATCAACCATTTCGAATTAAATGTCGAATTCCATTCAAATTAGACAATATCTCTGATTGTAAATTTCCAACTCCATTATCAATATAAAATTGAATGTTCACATTTAAATCATTAATTATTCTTATTTTAGTTGTCGAAATTTTCAAGATGTTACAATCTTCCCCCCTTCAAAACTTTTCATCCTCGAAAAGGAGAGATCTTTAGAGATATGCCAATGTATACTTCGAATTTTCATATTCGTATGAAAATTTCCGTAACTGATTTAATTATCAATACTTAAGTCATCGATCATATCAAAATTTCTTTCTTATAACACAATTTTCTTCATCTTCCAAATCAGTTTTTTTTTCATCTCAAATTTTCTTGAGTTATCTCCCAATTTTTCATTCTATCTTAATCTTCTGCGAGATTCAAAATAATATAATTTCTTTTCAAAACCAATCTCGTTTTAAATTCCAATTACCGCATAAGCCGAATTTATACATATCAAACTATTCCAAATCTCATTATAAACACATCTGTCAATGTTTACTTATCCATCGTTGCGATTGTAATGGGTCTAGGCTTAGCAACCATCAACCCAATCTCCTTACATTCAATCCATTTAATCATTTCCACCACTCATTGAAGAGTGTAAATAAAATCCCTTCTTTAAGTTGCAAAGTGTCGACTTGATAATTTTCCAAAATTTGAAATTTTTTATACTCTTTATCCATAACACGAAATTCGTGCAAAAATATCTGTATTGGTGTTAAAAGGCTATGGATTTGAAAATACTTCAAAATTCTCTTTATTAACTTATTAAATTAGGTATATCTTAATTTCAAATTTTAGATTTAAAAATATTTGATATCTTGAAGTTTGACAAGTCTATTGTCGTTCTCACATATGTTAGGCATACGCTGGCCATGCGCACGACTAAAATTTCCAAGTACTAAATATCCTTGCTTTAACTCCCAGTGAAAAATATTCAAAAATTCCTTTAAAACAGATATGGAAAGTACCAATGTGATATTGATGTCGATTGTTGATTGTTCATGAATCGCAGATACACAATGGTTTCGTCTGGATCCCCAAGAAAACATCTGTATCCGTAGGAAATCACTTCCATACGAATTTCGTCATGGACAGATCAGCGGAAGATATTTTAAAATCGAAAGAAATCTGAGGTTACTGAGCGTTGATTGCTCATTCTTAGGATCACGAAAACATATCATCAAGTTATGAATATAAACTAAGTCATGAGGATAAATCATGTCACGAAGACACATCAAGTCACGAAGACAAACTGCTGCATTAAATAGGTGGCTCAATCACTAAGATATCTAAGTGGATCGTTGGTACACAATGGTTATGCCTGGGTCCCCAAGGAAATATCCATACCCGTAAGCTTTCACAGCTCTGCGGATTACGTCCTTATAATTCGACTGTAGATCGCAGCAGTCACAATGGTTACGCTTGGTTCCCCCAAGAAACATCCATCCGCCGTAGGCTATTTGCAGCCCCGCGAATTTTGCTACATGGTTGAATTCCAACGACTCTAGATCGCAGCGATCATAATGGTTATGCCTGATTCCCTCTGGAAACA
This sequence comes from Allium sativum, assembly GCA_030737875.1. NCBI lineage: Eukaryota > Viridiplantae > Streptophyta > Magnoliopsida > Asparagales > Amaryllidaceae > Allium > Allium sativum. The sequence goes on along the minus strand of CM060915.1, from coordinate 968,260,470 downwards.
CCCGACCGCCGTAGGCTATCTGCAGCCCTGCAAATTACGCTAGCAGTCGTGCTCAATTGCAACTCATGAGTTTTATGTCCGGACAACCTACTACCACCACAGCATATCTTGATAAAGCTCAAAATTCAAAGGAGAAGGAAGGTACTTTCCTCATTTGCATTGAAAACATATGATACTTTGTACATATAGCACTTTATTACATATTCCTCATAAATCATACTTATGTCAACTTACATAAGAATTTATTTCCAAATCATCCTTTCAAACATCTCATTTTTATATAACTCCATTGTCTAAGATTTCATTTTAAACTGATTACCTTCCCAAAAAATAATTCTTATATAATTTCCATATAAGTTTAGATGACTTCTATATCCAATATCGAATATCCAACATTTTCCATCAAATTTCAAAATTTTAAATGTTGATCTCTCAATCAAATCAGATATCTGTTATCTTTTCGAACTCAGATTTATAAATCTATTAGTTATAAACAAAAATTTCTTCCAAATTTCCAATTATCAAGTTCCTCACTTAATTCCAATCTTTATTCTCTCAAAATTCCAGAATTTTTCATTTTATAACAAATCTTCCATTCGCGCATTATAACTCTTCCACATCCACATCCTTTGACCGTAAATTAGCAAGCGAACAACTCCCTAAGTACCAACCCCGAAGGCCGAAACCAACATCAGATCAACACTCAGAAAATTATTCAACTCGACTAATCTCCAGTCAATTTCTAATTCCCTTAACTCCATTTCTTTATTTCTTATCACGTTATTGCTTACGCAATTCTCAAATTCAATTTATAAATACACTTCTTTTACGTTCTTCCGCCCTTCGTTTTTGGCGTACGAATTTTGCTCTTTTTTTTCACCATTCTGATTTATCAAAATCTGTTGGCCTCTCACAATCTTTTGAAAAATATTTCAAATTATCTTATTTATTTTCTAAAATTCTAGAAAATCACTTATTACCATTGGAAAACAATTCCAAACATTCACAAACCTTTATTTTCTATAGAAAATACACTTTATTTTCAGGGGAACATTTTTATCTTCGTTATTTAAATTAAAACAAATATTAAATAAAACACTGCTATTTTCACTTAACTGCCTACACTCATTTACTTACTTCACTTAACCACTCTTGCTATCGAACATTAACCATTTCTTAGTCAATAACGAAGTCAATCAAGTTGGGGTATAATTAGCTCTCAGACCTTAACTGAACAACATTATTAACTTTGAAATAGATAAAATTCACACTTCGAACACCAACAAAACATTCATTCTCGTAATTTCCAATTTCAAGTTAAGAATTTATTTCTTTTACTATAATTCACGCCTTCAAGATATGTAATTTTAAAAAAATATGATTTATTCTTTAATTTCTATACATTAACAAATTATTATTAATATTTTGAATTTTAATAAAACGGAAAATAAATATTAATTTCCCGAAATTCGACATAATCGACTCTCATAAATACTTCCTTTCGAATAATCTGTTATTCAATACCATATTCTGAACTTTGGAAAAATTCATTTTATTTATATTATGAACTTCAGAATAATCTCACCGTACTGGTCAACTTTATTTCCTCTATTCTCAGCTTCATTAGCAACACTTTTTCTTCCAAACGTTATCCTTTTCCAAAAGTGAATATTATTCTCTTTATAGCAATCTAAACTTGTCACATGTAATCAATTAACAAGTCAAACGGTTTGTTTCAGTTACACGGTTTAACGTCCCGCTTCATTTACAGCTCTCGTTTATGATTCACTTCTTGTTAATCAATTAACAAGTTTGTATTCACTATCAAATTCTTTTATTTGATTAAACATTATTAGTTTGAACCCAATTATAAATCATCTTACCACATTCTGAACAATTCAAATAAATTAATAACATCATCTGACACAATCGAATTTCAGTTATAACCCATTTGATTTCCATTAATTTATATTTTGAATATCCAAATAAAATTCATTGTTTCAAACTTCGAAATGATTTCAAATTTCCTCTTTCCATTCAAATTCTTATCTAAATTCTTATTTTCAATAATTTCGGTCGTCTTTGATTGCTAGAATACCAATTAGCGAAATTAATTCATCAATTATCTTATACTTATCTTTCCTTGATACCATTCGATGATGAATTCGGGGTTCAAATCTAAGGGGATCTTATCGAATAATAATTCTCGCAAACTTGGATTCGAAGACTTCTGAAGGCTGGTGATTCCGAACAAAATTTAAGTCTCAAAATAAGTTTTTGTTTCCGGTGTATTAGTTTCAAAATACTTAATATTCAAAATTATTTGTTAAAAAATTATTTGCATTTTCAAAATTTATATTTCAAAACCATTTTATTTTCAAGATCAATTTTTAAACCCAATAAGCTAAGCTTTGAATAAACCAAAGCTCTGGTACCACTTGTAACGTCCCGCCTTTTTGACCGCTTCAAATTGGTGATTAAACCAACTTTAAACGTCCAAATCGACGAAGCATATTTAGCTTACAGGGTTTTAAAATAGAATCAACACAAAAATACAGAATAAGTAAATAACACAGTATTTGACAACAGAATAAAAATTTTACTTATAAAAGAGAAATTTTGATACAACATTTTCTATACAACGGTACGTCAAAATTATTTGAATACAAGAAAACCCTTATAGTTTTATAACTTTAGAGTGCACCATCTTCAAAATCCCCAGCTTCGCAAATCTTCCAATCCTAAGCTGTAATCTTTAAATCTGTATTGCTCGGGTCTGACCCGAGCGTTCGATGCAAAAACATAAAACACTCGAGTCAGGATTAAATTATAGTTCAAGTAAATTAATTTCAATAAAAACCAACACATTATTTAACTTAGATACATCAAACCCATGAAGAATTACTAAGGTATAGCTTCACGACTTAGGACAAGATAAGTCAGGACAACATACAGATTTATATATATGTATGCCAATGACATATATATACATATAGTGGTATATATACATGTGTACATTGGCCACTACATATATATATACATATTAAAAACATATATACGTATGTCGACAACATATGTGTACATCGGCCACCACATATATACGAATATCATGCTTCAAGTAAACAAAAGATGCACAACGGGGCGCGAAACGACCTATGTGACTTGGCCAGAAGGGATAGCTGATGCATGCAGTCTAAAAAAAATGGGGCCAAGTGATCAATTTTATTTCAGTGAACAAAATGGTTTCAACAATTCCTTTTTAGTCAGCAAATTCTATTTTAGTAACAAAAGGGTTTCACCCATCTCATTTCCAGCTTTAAAACTATAACATGTACAAAAACTAAGGGAACGCCAGCATGCAAAAACTTTTATATAGAACAAGCAAGTTGCCAAAAATAAAGTAACAAGGTCTATGTATGTGAATACGGCAAAGTGTTCAGGTTTTGAACCAAGGCAGGGGTGTGTGTACCAGTATATATATATATATATATATATATATATATATATATATATATATATACACACACACACACACACTTCAGTTTTTCCAAAACTATGCAAGTAAAATATCAAGGCATCATGTGAATTTCTAGTTTTAATGTTGTAAACCAGGTAGGCATCTCTCTTTTATTTCTACATCAGGCCATCACAGCTTAATGCATAGTAAAATATATGCAAGCAAAACATAGGTTCAGGCTCCATACAGGTTTCAGATATACGCATTTCAGGTTAACCAGCCTAAACAAGTACATGTGCACAAATACGTAAAAAACCAAAAACTTAAAAAAAAAACATGTCTTTAATTGCATTTATTGGTGATGTTTATTGGCAGCTCACACTTGTGTATTTACAGATCAGCCCCATGTAAAAAGTTCACAAAATTACGGCATATGAGTTGCCATCTTTTAACATATGTGACATGCCAAAGGTGGAGTTTAGTATATAACTTAATTTGTAACTAAAATAAGAAGCTGTTAGTATATTACGACAGTTTGGAAAATGAATCGCTGCAAATATATCTCGACAGTTTTTGGAAAATACATCATGACAGTTTTGAGACCCTGGTGCCATTTTAATTTCGAAATCAGAGCATAGCAGGACATTTTCATTTTCGTTATAACTGGTTAATCTAGTTCATCAAAGTATCTATTCAATATCAGCTCAAGTTGCTAAAATAAACCAAATATATTTTCAATTAAAAAAGAGAATCATGCATGCATTTTTCTCAGCAAGCAATGGTCATGCACGTGTTCAGTTTTTTTTCTTAAAACAGGGAAGTGTATATAACATCATATATATATATATATATATATATATATATGTATGTATGTATGTACATATTCCGTTCCCAAAGAGCATGAAATATTCAAGAATAAAAAAATAAGTAACACAAGGAGCAAAGATATATGGAACAAAGGATGGGAAAAACAACAACGAGGTGGCATGTGTATGGGTAATGAATCAAGTAAAATTTTCATTTTCCACTTTTATATGTAATTATCATGATAAAATGAGAATAACTTTACATACAAGGACATGGATGCATTATCACCTTAAACAAGGCATTCTCATCACTTAATGCACTTCTAATGTTAGAAATTAGAACACGTTCTGTCCTTACCAGGTTATTTTAAAGGGCATGAAGATGTATACAGAACAAACATAAGTGTATGTACAATTTGATTCACATCAAACTAAATTGCTAAAACATGGGAATGTATTTCTAGCTAAAATAAGTACTCCATATAGCTATATGTCAAACTATATTCTAAGAGCCTATAGGTAGAATGAAAATCAAATAGAAACACCTTAAGGTAAATTCATATTATACATATAGTGCTATGCACAAAAATGTTGTCAGGTCATATCCTAAAATATGCATCCAAAACCAAATAGTACAGGCATTGTCGTATATGTATATAAAAGTTGGATACACAATTTCCGGTTATGAATGAACTGCCAAAGTGTTAGGTCTCAACTACATACAATATTGTATAACATTTTACAAGCGAGTACTATCAACCATATACTATTCAGGTTTTACGAAAAACAGATCAAGGAAATTAAACAGTAAAATGTTTCCGCATATTAGAACAACAAGAATGTATCAAAGCCAGTGCCAAACAGTCAACATGCCGAGGGTCACAGCCAAATAAACCACAAACGCAAATAACAAGGGGACACTTAAGTGTAACAGCATGCAGTTTGAAACCCAAGTTTTAACGGTTACCAATTTCATGGCCAACAAACGCCAGGGAAAATAAAAGAGGCACACTATCATATTTAATTTTCTACTGAAATTTAGATACTTGGTACTAGGAATTAATCGTGAGTGAGTTAACACTCACTTTAGTACAGCGGCTTAGGGCATGCGAAGAAGTAGAGTGACAGTCTTTCGGTGGCGTAGGCGGCTAGCTTGGAGGCGGTGCGAGCTATTGTGGTTTACAGATGGAGCGAATTGAACGATCTCACGGTGGTCACAACCGGCGCTGTTTGAGATTAGAGGGGACTCCGAGGGAGGCGAAGCAGGGTGCAACGACCCATATATTCTGGCCAACAAATATTTAATTTAATTTATTTATTTTAAATATTATATCCGGAATATAAATGATTTTAGTATTTAATTCGTTATTTAAAAGGAAGTTTTAACGTTAATTTATTTATAAAATAAAACGAGCTCGAAATCGCGCGGCAGTTCGTAATATTGAATTCTGAACTTTAATTGAATGTACCTGATCCGATATAAGTCGGATTTCTGTGAAACAAGAAACGTTGGAGCCGTATTGAAGATAATTTTCATATGAAAGAGAAAAATTCAAATTTTGTGTTATAATTTGCTAGTTATGGCCAAATCAACTTTTGAAATAGTCGCTATGGAAATCGTTATTAAAATATAGGCCATTAAAAATAGCCGTTTTGCAAACGGACTCAGATTTTCGACGAAACCAGTTTCATTAGAACCGTATCGTTAAATTATTGTATGGTGTTGAATGGCATGGCAAACCGATGTCATATGTGACCACGGCAGCCATAAACACTCGTTTAATTTCTATAGCGCGTAATTAATCAAATAAAGGGTTATTTGGGTCTAACTTGAACAGACGATCGAATTAGGCCGCGAAACCAATTCCGTTGAGTTCGTATCGTCGATTAGAGTCAGGATCGATATATAGTTTGTTATTTTTGGAGACCATGAAATTGGGTGTCCGAAATGGCATTGCGGTGCATGTAAAAATATACTATCGGGGAAACAGTCTCAGAATGCGACGAAACTAGTGCCGTTTGGTTCGTATTGAAGAATTATTTTATAATATCAAGGTATCAAATTGATTTGATTTATCTAGTGATCGTGAAAAAATTAAACACTTTTTTATTTTTGGTTTTATAAAGGAATTTTTTTCATACAACCTCGGATTTCGACGATACTTGTCCCATTGGGTCCGGGATACTTTTTTACACTAAGATTAACTTTTTTATCAGAAAACAGAAATCGAATTTGGTTAGTTTCACTTGTTACTTCGCGGCGAAGTATCGAATAATATATATATATATATATATATATATATATTACTTAAGACCTAAGGAACTAATCGAAATAGAAGTTACGCTAAATATTAAATTGTCTACCAGTTTGCTACTTTTCTGCCTAGCTTAGATGGGTACGGAAGCTCCTATCAAAATGAAGTGACAATACATTGCAGCAAGCCTATCCTCTACATATTAGTTGCTTCTTGTCAACAATAGCCACAATCACAACTATCTCCCATTATAGAATTGAAAACACTCTGAATTGAAAACTCTGCTTCTCTTTTTTTGTTCGAGCCTACCATATTCTGTTTGAAACAGTTATGTACATTCTTTTCAATAACATGTGCCTTCTTATCAATTCGTCACCAAAACACAGCTGCTCCCTGTCCTGACTACTCTACATGCTACCCTAAACAAGCCTGCGTTCTCTCGATCACTTAGCCAACCTATGTATCGAAAGGCACATGCTTAAGTACCTTTCAGCAAACTTCCAGCTTAAGGAACGAAACAGAAGCCATCCTACTCTCTAAACCTGCAAACTCACTCTAAGGAAAGGCCTATACACATGCTATCCCATACGTAGAGGAAATGACTTTAATTCTATCCATCCCTCTCTTCGTCTATAAATATCACGGTCTCCATTTGTTTCTTCAAAGCAAGAAATAAATCATGTTGTTATTTTACCATTTCTTTGGCAGAAAGAGGAATAAAACCAAACAACTTATGTTCAATATATATACACCAAACTTTCCTCTTCCAAATGAACACAACCTGTCTATTTATAAATCAATATCTCTTCAAACGTAACCCAGTATGATGTAAATATTATTGAGGCCTTTGAGCTCGATACAATAGGAGAATGAAGCAGCAGTGAGGTGGCGTTGGCATGCGTGAAGGGAGCCAGAGCAGTGGCACGGCTATGGGGTCAGGTTCGAAGAGAAGGGTTGGGGAGGTGATGCTGGTTGGAGAGGAGTTTGAGGTTGGGATGGCCACTAGCGGTGGGGAGATTCGGGTATCTTGCATGAGAGCTAAAACAACAGGTAATGTGGAAAATAAAGTGAGAAGGGGATAAGGACGTAAGGTGCTGAAGTAATGGGGTGCAGATGACGTGAAGATCGGTGAGGTGTGGGGGACTTGCGGGTTTCAAACAGAGAACGTAAGTAGTAAGTATTAGCTGGAGGAGCCTAATCAAGTTAATTAATTAAATTAGTTAGTTAATTTAAACCCATGTACATATATTAAAACGAGATTTTGCCATGCAGACCTCCTAGTTTTCACGTGAATTAAAATTGGAAGTAAAGGAAAAAGAGGAGTGGATGGAGAAGGGAAAATCCGAAAGCATGAAGTGGGTTTGGATAATACGGCAGGTATTGGGAGATGGAAAAGGAAAACCGTGGGTATGAAATAATGGACGTGGAAGGTAACATTGTTTTGCTAACGGATGGAAGACAATGGGATGAAGGAGCCATGATTTTCTATGGTTCCTTTGTTTTACAAATGGGAAGAACAACAACCATAGCATACGGTTTTGGTATTGACGCAGACTGGTTTGGAATAGAGCATGATCCGTCTCGTTGGAAATGTATGGACGAGGGCTTCGAGATGGAGCATATTTGGTCGGCACAGGAAACAAAGGGAATTTTTAATTAAATTAAACATTATTTTAATTTAATTAAAAGCTAGTGTTTTAATGTCGGAATAAACTCAAGGTGAGTTAAACTCACTAGTATTTCCCCATTTATATTTTATATAAATTGGGTTTTTATTTTGTGTGCTCTGCTTGTTGATGGTTGACTGTTTGATAGTTGCATATTTATTTAACTGATGAAATTAAACCGTTGGTTAATTTCAGTGAAATACCAAATCGTTATTTTAATGATTGGTTCCAATAAAGGTAACTTACCTTATTGGTCACATTTATCAGTAAACGTGTTTAATGGTTTGAATCGTTTGATCTGTTTGAATTGTTTTGAACTGTGTGGAGATAACCGTTTGTATACAGGGAAGGCAGGTTGGAGGGATCCAACCGGATTCCTCAAATATATTATTTATTTTCATATTATTATATGAACTGTCGTGATTGGGTTATTGATTTTAGTAGAGATCATTGACTGAAAGGTCAGGATGTGTTGTGTTTTAACCAATGGGCTATACTGGTTGAGTAATCGGCAGTAAATGGCCCAAAAGTAAATCGTTTTGTTAATATTGATTCACCGTCAGGTGAGTCGATAGAGATAAAGTTATAAAATTTATTTTATAACTGGAGATAGATTTTGAAATGTATATTTTGAATAAAACTTTATTAAAAGGAATTTTTTTATAATTAATTATAAATTGATTTTACAAAGTAAATTCTGAGATTAATCAGATTTATAATTATGGGAATAGAAATTAACCTTAACGGTTAAAATTTGGAAAAGTGGTTATTGAGAATTAATTTAATGGAATGATTTAAATTAATTATATTATTAATTAATTTAAAGTGAGAATGGATTGGAATGGGTTAACGAAATAACCGTGCCTTGGGTTGACTAAGTCAACCATGGAAATTGGAATTAATTTTAAATTTGTTTGATTTGAATTACCCTAATAAAATAGTTTGGTGAATACTGTTTTAATTTTAATAAGATCTTTTAAAAAGGAAATTAAGATAAAAAGGTTTATGATAAACCAGGATTACATTAATGAGATTTAAAGTGTTAAAGCGACGTTACTTAATAGTGGGATTAGGTAAGGGGGAAAGTTGAAATAAGATTCTCAAAGTGGGGAATGGTCGAATCAATTGGAAAGAGTTTGGTAAATGGAATTTGGTAAAAGAAGCAGGGTATGAGATTTGTAAACAAATCTGAATCATGAGATGAAATTGTTTAAAAAGGAAAAGGTTAAAAAGTGGTGTTTTATAAAGCTCTTAATTATTAAATTAAGGAAAATGTTATATTCGAGCAAGTGATTTTCAAGCGTAAGAAGGTTTTCTAAAATCATATTTTGTATCGTTCAGTAAATGAAATTTATATTAATATTAGAATGAAATATGTGTTTGGTGTTACAACTCGTATTTGTCTTTAGATATGAACGTTGTTGATCAAGGTCTGAGAGGTAATTAAAATGCCCCAACTTGAATGACATCAGGATTATCTGAGGATGGTATTAGTTGTAATGGTAAAAGAGGTTAGTAGTAGTTTATTATTTCATTAGAGAAATAATAACGCGAACCATTGGTGAAAATTTGGCAAGTATGTATATGTTAAGAATTTCCAAAGTGAGAGGGAATTTAAAAGGGGATTGCATGAAATTATAACGATATCTTTGAGTTAGAAAATGATATGTAAAAGTTGAGTTTATTCAATAAGAATAAGCATTATGTATCGTCAAGTAATGAAGTAAAGGATACTTCGTAACATCGTTTTACGAGTAGTAAGTTCACATGATTTCCCAATATTCTAATAACGGGGTAAATGTTTGAAAGTGAAAATAGAAACAAAATATGATATAGGACTTTCTTAGGTATTAAATCGAATTTGTTTAAAGAATAAATATTATGTATAATCAGAAGCGTGAAAACTATATTTATAATATCGAAGTATTTAAGGGTTTTAAATATACATTTGTTTTAAATTTAAAGGCCAAGTGATGCTGGATACTGAATCAGTGAACTCGTTGGGTTGTCATGATTGAAACATTGTTCATTTTGATAGTTAAATCACCAACTATCAAATCTGTCCAATACGATTATTCGTACGGAAAGACCGGGATCGAATTTATATTCGAAAACCATTCTGACCAATAAATACGTGAAGATATTAGAAGATGATCGAGAAGGAACATTGAAGACCGTAGATTTTCATAAATGGAGGAACTGCTATTAATCTCTGGTCTACAGCAAGAAATGTACTGTGGTTCTGTCGTGGTCAGAATCTACGGGTTACAAGGACTACTCGCTACTGATCCATGGGGTGATTCCTATATTGGATGCAGTAGGAGAGTACCTTCGGTTCATCCTGTTCCTGGATGACTTGTATGGACAAATGTCTGAAAAAGTATTTTCTGAAGCCACGTACGTTGATTTTTACAAAAATACCGAGTGGTGGTAAAGAAGGGCACTTCTTTTATACCCAGAGTATATTTGTGGACATCAATTAGTGAGTTGACGGATCTGACGATGTGGCATTCAAAGTGAATGATGACCAGGTGTTTCAAAAAGTTAATCAAAACCTCAAGACTCATCAACCGGGAAATGACAGAAAATTGGGCAGGCAGCATGGCTATGTGGGTCGCTCCCATTACGGTGTATAATCACCTATCTGGAGAAAATCTTATTTGCTTCTTTAATCTATTTTGATGCTGTCCCTTTTCGGGAAACGGTGGGTCGCACCCAACCGTTTGTGATATACATTCGATACACTCAAGCGAAATGAGTGGTCGGTAATGTGAGGGCCGGGTTGCAAGACGTTCTTGTTGAACCCACTGTATTCACCTCTAGAGATACACTATCGGCTGGTGGTTCCATACCTTGTCATAGTCGGAATCCAATCTCCAATAAGCGCCTGCGGTTTTGATTGTATACTATATATGTGGAGCGTGAGATGCAAGCGTTCCACTAGATTGCTATTTACTTGTATTTAGACATTATTATAATATCAGACAAGATATTAATTTCAAAAATGTTTTGGGTTATCGTAAGGTAAAAACCATCCGTGTTTATGTGTGGATTTGGTCTTACGATTAACCTTTTCTTTGAAAGATTTTTACTTTAAAATCAGGTTGTGTGATACCCTTAATACTATGCGAGTTTTTTTCTCACTCTGGTTCAGCAGACTGACTCGGTGTTTTGTGAATGCTCGGGTTAGCCAGGGGTGTATAGGTTCAGGTTATCGAAAGCTGTGAAGAGACGAGCTGAAAGAATCCAGGCATATTATATTATATAGTTACTATTCCGTTGTGTGTAGTGTATAGGGCAGATTATTATAATTGCCCAGTGATGTTGATGTACTCTGATATGGTAAGTTTTATTTAAAGCTCTCAATAAAGTTATTTCTATATTATATTGTGTTCCGCTGCGATTTGAGACTCTGTGTTGTGTTGGTTCTTCTTCTTCTTCTTCTATTCTAATATTTCTTTCTTTCTTATCCCACCCTCTAATCTCTTTCTAATAACGTCCAGTGTTTTCGGTGTTTGGAAGGTCGGCATGAGTTACGGTAAAGCTATTTATGTCGATTTTCAGGGCTGAAAATCCTTGGGTCGTTATAGTGGTATAAGAGCTATTGGTTTAGTGATAACCTTGGCTCTGTGGCGTAACTCGATTGAGATGGGGTTAGTATACCCTAGATTGAGTTTGTTATATATATGAGAGCGCGTATTTGTAATTTGATATTAAAATTATTTTTGAAATTATTTTTCCCAATCAGTTTTATAATAAAAGTAAGGATTTTCTCAATTTATTATAAATATGGGAAATCGATTGATTTGTTAATGATGATTTGAATGATATGTTTGGATTGTGTTGTTGATTGCTTGAATATAAATCTGAAAATGATAGACTTGGTTTAAAACCAAAATAAATAAGTTGGATAAATCAATCGAGATTAATAAACCAGAATGGATAATTAAAGAAATAAATGAAGTAATTATAAATAATTATAATCTCATGTGGAATAGACTGTGTGTAGAACTGGTTGGATCGTATGAAACTAATTGATGTTGTTTTAGGGACTAATGAAATTCATTTGAGTTGAGAACAGGTGCAGAATTGCCAATTCAGCTTTAAAGTCCATCCAAGAGAAAATTCTGCAGTTAATTGAACCCAGTTTGAATAGAGCTGCATAATAACTAAGTAAGCTCGAATAAAATATTTCTTTCCGCGTAATAACGCTCGCAAAAAGGTACGCTTAAGCAGAATATGAAATTTTGGTTTTTATTTGGATTTTGAGTTTGGTTTTTGAATTTTTCCGACCCTGTTGGTCGATGGATATATATTTCTTGAACCTGCGATATTGCAGATGTCCTCCGTACAGGGGAGAGTATGCCAAAAAAAATTCCAAAATTTAAGATGTTAGAAATTTTTTGAAGATTTTTGGAAAATTCTTTTATTTGAAGTAAATTGGTTTTAAAACCAATTAGATTTGTTTTGAAAATAAAAATTGAGTTTTAAATTTAATATTTTTGTAAAGGTAATGGGTTTGTAAAGTTCTTTCTTACCTTAGCAATTTCGAGGGCGAAATTATTTTAAGGGGGGAAGAATGTAACGACCCGTATATTTTGGCCAACAAATATTTAATTTAATTTATATATTTTAAATATTATATCTGGAATAAAAATGATTTTAGTATTTAATTCGTTATTTAAAAGGAAGTTTTAACGTTAATTTATTTATAAAATAAAACGAGCTCGAAATCGCGCGGCAGTTCGTAATATTGAATTTTGAATTTTAATTGAATGTACCGGATCCGATATAAATTGGATTTCTGTGAAACAAGAAACGTTGGAACCGTATTGAAGATAATTTTCATATGAAAGAGAAAAATTCAAATTTTGTTTTATAATTTGCTAGTTATGGCCAAATCAAATTTTGAAATAGTCGCTATGGAAATCGTTATTAAAATATAGGCCGTTAAAAATAGCCATTTTGCAAACGGACTCAGATTTTCGACGAAATCAGTTTCATTTGAACCATATCGTTAAATTATTGTGCGGTATTGAATGGCGTGGCAAACGGATGTGGTATGTGACCACGGCAGCCATAAACACTCGTTCAATTTCTATAGCGCGTAATTAATTAAATAAAGGGTTATTTGGGTCTAACTTGAACAGACATTCGAACTAGGCCGCGAAACCAATTCCATTGAGTTTGTATCGTCAATTAGAGTCAGGATAGATATATAGTTTTTTATTTTTGGAGACCGTGAAATTGGGTGTCCGAAATGGCATTACAGTGCGCGTAAAAATAGCCTACCGGGGAAACAGTCTCAGAATGTGACGAAAATAGTGCCGTTGGGTTCGTATTGAAGAATTATTTTATAATATCAAGGTTTCAAGTTGATTTGATTTCTCCGGTGATCGTGAAAAAATTAAACGCGTGTTTATTTTTGGTTTTATAAAGGAATTTTTTTCATACAACCTCGGATTTCGACGATACTTGTCCCATTGGGTTCGAGATACTTTTTTACACTAAGATTAGCTTTTTTATCAGAAAACAAAAAATGAATTTGGTTAGTTTCACTTGTTACTTCGCGGCGAAGTATCGAATAATATATATATATATATATATATATATATTACTTAAGACCTAAGGAACTGATCAAAATAGAAGCTACGCTAAATATTAAATTGTCTACCAGTTTGCTACTTTTCTGCCTAGCTTAGATAGGTATGGAAGCTCCCATCAAAATGAAGTGACAATACATTGCAGCAAGCCTATCCTCTACATATTAGTTGCTTCTTATCAACACTAGCCACAATCACAACTGTCTCGCATCATAGAATTGAAAACACACTGAATTGTAAACACTGCTGCTCTTTTTTTGTTCGAGCCTACCCTATTCTGTTTGAAACAGTTATGTACATTCTTTCCAATAACATGTGCCTTCTTTTCAATTCGTCACCAAAACACAGCTGCTCCCTGTCCTGACTACTCTGCATGCTACCCTAAACAAGCCTGTGTTATCTCAATCACGTAGCCAACCTATGTCTCGAAAGGCACATGCTTAAGTACCTTTCAGCAAACTTCCTGCTTAAGGAACGAAACAGAAGCCATCCTACTCTCTAAACCTGCAAACCCACTCTAAGGAAAGGCCTATACACATGCTATCCCGTACGTAGAGGAAATGACTTCAATTCTGTCCATCCCTCTCTTCGTCTATAAATATCACGGTCTCCATTTGTTTCTTCACAGCAAGAAATAAATCATGCTATTATTTTACCATTTCTTTGGTAGCTAGAGGAATAAAACCAAACAACTTATGTTCAATATATATACACCAAACTTTCCTCTTCCAAATGGACGCAACCCATCTATTTATAAGTCAATATCTCTTCAAATGTAACCCAGTATGATGTATATATTATTGAGGCCTTTGAGCTCGATACAACAGGAGAATGAAGCAGCAGTGAGGTGGCATTGGCATGCGTGAAGGGAGCCAAAGTAGTGGCACGGCTATGGGTCAGGTTCGAAGAGAAGGGTTGGGGAGGTGATGCTGGTTGGAGAGGAGTCTGAGGTTGGGATGGCCACTAGCGGTGGAGAGATTCGGGTATCGTGCATGAGAGCTAAAACAACAGGTAACGTGGAAAATAAAGTGAGAAGGGGATAAGGACGTGAGGTGTTGAAGTAATGGGATGCAGATGACGTGAAGATCGGTGAGGTGTGGGGGACTTGCGGGTTTCAAATAGAGAACGTAAGTAGTTAGTATTAGTTGGAGGAGCCTAATCAAGTTAATTAATTAAATTAGTTAATTAATTTAAACCCATGTACATATATTAAAATGAGATTTTGCCATGCAGACCTCCTAGTTTTCGCGTGAATTAAAATGGGAAGTAAAGGAAAAAGAGGAGTGGATAGAGAAGGGAAAATCTGAAAGCATGAAGTGGGTTTGGATAATATGGCAGGTATTGGGAAATGGAAAAGGAAAACCGTGGGTATGAAACAAGGGACGTGGAAGGTAACATTGTTTTGCTAACGGGTGGAAGACAATGGGATGAAGGAGACATGATTTTCTCTGGTTCGTTTGTTTTACAAATGGGAAAAACAACAACCGTAGCATACGGTTTTGGTACTGATGCAGACTGGTTTGGAATAGAGCATGATTGGTCTCGTTAGAACTGTATGGACGAGGGCTTCGAGATGGAGCATATTTGGTCAGCACAAGAAGCAACGGGAATTTTTAATTAAATTAAACATCAGTTTAATTTAATTAAAAGCTAGCGTTTTAATGTCGGAATAAAATCAAGGTGAGTTAAACTCACTCAGTATTTCCCCATTTAAATTTTATATAAATTGGGTTTTTATTTTTTGTGCTCTGCTTGTTGATGGTTGACCGTTTGATAGTTACATATTTATTTAACTGATGAAATTAAACCATTGGTTAATTTCAGTGAAATACCAAATCGTTATTTTAACGATTGGTTCCAATAAAGATAACTTACCTTATTGGTCACGTTTATCAATAAACATGTTTAATGGTTTGAATCGTTTGATCTGTTTGAATCGTTTTGAACTGTGTGGAGATAACCGTTTGTATACAGGGAAGGATAGGTTGGAGGGATCCAACCGGATTCCTCAAATATATTATTTATTTTCATATTATTATATGAACTGTCGTGATTGGGTTATTGATTTTAGTAGTGATCATTGAATGAAAGGTCAACATGTGTTGTGTTTTAACCAATGGGCTATATTGGTTGAGTAATCGGCAGTAAATGGCCCAAAAGTAAATCGTTTTGTTAATATTGATTCACCGTCAGGTGAGTCGATAGAGATAAAGTTATAAAATTTATTTTATAATTGGAGATAGATTTTGAAATGTATATTTTGAATAAAACTTTATTAAATGGAAATAAACATTTTTTTATAATTAATTATAAATTGATTTTACAAAGTAAATTCTGAGATTAATCAGATTTATAATTATGGGAATAGAAATTAACCTTAACGGTTAAAATTTGGAAAAGTGGTTATTGAGAATTAATTTAATGGAATGATTTAAATTAATTGTATTATTAATTAATTTAAAAGTGAGAATGGATTGGAATGGGTTAACGAAATAACCGTGCCTTGGGTTGACTAAGTCAACCATGGAAATTGGAATTGATTTTAAATTTGTTTGATTTGAATTACCCTAATAAAATAGTTTGGTCAATATTGTTTTAATTTTAATAAGACTTTTAAAAAGGAAATTAAGATAAAAAGGTTTATGATAAACCACGATTACATTAATGAGGTTTAAAGTGTTAAAGCGTCGTTACATAATAGTGGGATTAAGTAAGGGGGAAATTTGAAATAAGATTCTCAAAGTGGGGAATGGTCGAATCGATTGGAAAGAGTTTGGTAAAGGGAATTTGGTAAAGAAGTGGGGTATGAGATTTGTAAACAAATCTAAATTATGAGATGAAATTGTTTAAAAAGGAAAAGGTTAAAAAGTGGTGTTTTATAAAGCTCTTAATTATTAAATTAAGGAAAATGTTATATTCGAGCAAGAGATTTTCAAGCGTAAGAAGGTTTTCTAAAACCATATTATGAATAGTTCAGTAAATGATATCTATATTATTATTAGAATGAAATATGTGTTTGGTGTTACAACTCGTATTTGTCTTTAGATATGAATGTTGTTGATCAAGGTCTGAGAGGTAATTAAAATACCCCAACTTGAACGACATCCGGATTATCTGAGGATGGTATTACTTGTAATGGTAAAAGAGGTTAGTAGTAGTTTATTATTTCATTAGAGAAATAATAACGCGAACCATTGGTGAAAATTTGGCAAGTATGTATATGTTAAGAATTTCCAAAGTGAGAGGGAATTTAAAAGGGGATTGCGTGAAATTATAACGATATCTTTGAGTTAGAGAACGATATGTAAAGGTTGAGTTTATTAAATAAGAATAAGCGTTGTGTATCGTCAAGTAATGAAATAAAGGATACTTCATAACATCGTTTTACGAGTAGTAAGTTCACATGATTTCCCGATATTCTAATAACGGGGTAAATGTTTGAAAGTGAAAATAGAAACAAAATATGATATAGGACTTTCTTAGGTATTAAATCAAATTTGTTTAAAGAATAAATCTTATGTATAATCAGAAGCGTGAAAACTATATTTATAATATCGAAGTATTTAAGGGTTTTAAATATACATTTGTTTTAAATTTAAAGGCCAAGTGATGCTGAATACTGCACCAGTGAACTCGTTGGGTTGTCATGATTGAAACATTGTTCATTTTGATAGTTAAATCACCGACTATCAAATCTGTCCAATACGATTGTTGGTACGGAAAGACCGGGATCTAATTTATATTTGAAAACCATTCCGACCAACAAATACGTGAAGATATTAGAAGATGATCGAGATGGAGCATTGAAGACGGTAGATTTTCATAAACGGAGGAACTGCTAATAATCTCTGGTCTGCAGCCAGAAATGTATTGTGGTTCTGTCGTGCTCGGAATCTACGGGTTTCAAGGACTACTCGCTAATGATCCATGGGGTGATTCCTATATTGGATGCAGTAGGAGAGTACCTTCGGTTCATCCTGTTCCTGGATGACTTGTATGGACGAATGTCTGACAGAGTATTTTCGGAAGCCACGTACATTGATTTTTACAAATATACCGAGTGGTGGCAAAGAAGGGCACTTCTTTTATACCCAGAGTATATTTTTGGACGTCAATTAGTGAGTTGATGGATCTGACGATGTGGCATTCAAAGTGAATGAGGACCAGGTGTTTCAAAAAGTTAATCTAAACCTCAAGCCCCATCAACCGGGAAATGACAGAAAATCGGGCAGGCAGCATGGCTATGTGGGTTGCTCCCATTACGGTGTATAATCACCTATCTAGAGAAAATCTTATTTGCTTCTTTAATTTATTTCGATGCTGTCCCTTTTCGGGAAACGGTGGGTCGCACCCAACCGTTGGTGATATACATTCGATACACTCAAGCGAAATGAGTGGTCGGTCATGTGAGGGCCGGGTTGCAAGACGTTCTTGTTGACCCCAGTGTATTCGCCTCTAGAGATACACTATCGGCAGGTGGTCCCATACCTTGTCATAGTCGGAATCCAATCTCCAATAAGCGCCCGCGGTTTTGATTGTATACTATATATGTGGAGCGTGAGATGCAAGCGTTCCACTAGATTGTTATTTACTTGTATTTAGACATTATTATAATATCAAACAAGATATTGATTTCAAAAATGTTTTGGGTTATCGTAAGGTAAAAACCATCCGTGTTTATGTGTGGATTTGGTCTTATGATTATCCTTTTCTTCGAAAGATTTTTACTTTAAAATCAGGTTGTGTGATTCCCTTAATACTGTGCGAGTTTTTTTCTCACTCTAGTTCACCAGACTGACCCGGTGTTTTGTGAATGCTCGGGTTAGCCCGGGGTGTACAGGTTCAGGTTATCGAAAGCTGTGAAGAGACGAGCTGGAAGAATCCAGTCATAAGATATTATATAGTTACTATTACGTTGTGTGTAGTGTATAGGGCAGATTTTTATAATTGCCCAGTGATGTTGATGTACTCTGATATGGTAAGTTTTATTTAAAGCTCTCAATAAAGTTATTTCTATATTATATTGTGTTCCGCTGCGATGTGAGACTCTGTGTTGTGTTGGTTCTTCTTCTTCTTCTATTCTAATATTTCTTTCTTTCTTATCCAACCCTCTAATCTCTTTCTAATAACATCCGGTGTTTTCGGTGTTTGGAAGGTCGGCATGAGTTACGGTAAAGGTATTTATGTCGATTTTCAGGGCCAAAAATCCTTGGGTCGTTACACAGGGAGGTTGGAGCGGTGACGTGGTGGCTCACGAATTTGGGAGGAAATGTTTGCGGTGATTTTTGATCTTTGGTGAAGGGCGGCCTTGACTAGGCGGGTTCGAAGGCAGACATGGATCATTTAATTTGGGGGAAGACGTAAATTTTTGAGAGAGGAACAAATCAATTTAGGTTTAGGAATAAGGGCGATTTTAATTAGAAAGACCGACAGCCATTAAAAAGAAGAAGGGGAGTGATTCGATTTATTTCTGAGAAAATGGAGAAAACCCTCGCGATTTATAGGGAAGAAACCGTGGGAATGAAGGCATCGGTAGTGTGGTGGCCAAGCAACCAATGATGTGTATAGGAGAAGGAACCTGGCTAATAATTATTATACAGTTCTTTTTATTTCCACCGCCATCTACGTTAACGTTTTACTTTTGTACCGCCACAAACAAATTCCAATCGCAACGAAATTTGACGTGCTATTATGTCTCGTTGTTCTGCACATCTCATTGTTCTGAACCCAATAAAATTTAATTGGTGCGATGATGCTATTTTTAATTACGAATCATTTATCGGTTCACCGATTTTATTCTGTTTGTTCACCAATAACTCTGTTTTGTTTTCAAATTTGAAACGTTAAATTCAATTTTCACAAATACACATATCCAAGATGATTCCCGTATGTTTAAACAAATAAAATTTCCAGTGTATCTAACATAAATGACGTTTATTTTTAATTCAATCACTTAAATTCTTAAATCGAATTTCAAATCCAATCCAATTATTTAATTCAAATATTCAATCAATAAATATTTGATCTTCAATTAACCATTCCAAATTAAATATCGAATTCCATTCAAATTAAACGATATCTCTGATTGTAAATTTCCAACTCCATTATTAATATAAAATTAAATGTTCACATTTAATTCATTAATTAATTTCTTAATTTAGTTGTCGAAATTTTTGGGATGTTACAAATACAGATGGAAACCCAGTGTATACCAAAACTGCAAACACTTTGACCATCCAATTAGATATTGTGCATTTGAAAAGGTTTGGGAACTTAAATATTCAATGGTAGCTAATGCAGTAGAGAAGAGTGATATGGAAGTTAATTGCAATTGGAATGAGCCATCCTCAATAAAAAGCAACCCTGTGATCAGAGGTACATCAACTCTATGAGGTGGAAAAGCATCAATGCAAGGCAGAACATTCAAAAAATGATAGAGCTCTTAGGGTGCATTTGCACATAACGGTAATATATTATTTTAGCAGAATACGTAAAGGGGTATACTTAAACAGAGTTAAAAGTTAAACCAGGTATGCATTTTCGGCTTTAAGTGAGGCATTCAAGTAGA
The DNA here is from genome assembly GCA_030737875.1 of Allium sativum. NCBI lineage: Eukaryota > Viridiplantae > Streptophyta > Magnoliopsida > Asparagales > Amaryllidaceae > Allium > Allium sativum. The sequence continues at coordinate 968,240,114 of CM060915.1, read as the reverse complement.
GTATTTTTTTTTTTTTGAATTTTGATTTAATTGTTTTATAATTAATTATTTTTTTTATGTAATATGCAATTAATAATTGCAAATAAAACAAACCAGAATAAACTTGATATTTCATTCAGTCGTAACAATATATTTTTTATTCAAATACTAGCAAATCAAACTAACTAGAAAAATAATTTACACCGAAACAAACAAACAAGAAATATACTACTACCAACTGCCATAGAACACCCTCTATAAATAACCAACATACCAAAGCATTTCATGGTCAGATAGTGCCTCTACCATATCCAAGGATGAAGGATTGTTGTGAAATATCTCCATAATCTCTCATCTTTGAACCTTTGTAATAGGAGACCAAAGATAAAAGCAATACATCATTTCCTTTGTGGAATGGTCTGCTAGCACAAAACGTCATGGCCTATCAAAACTCACACGCCTATTGGAGTAAGGATGTTTGAGGTAGGCCATGGGGGAGGGGGATCACCAGTCATTTAATCGTCATACAAAGATGTATCGACAATAATTAAAGGCCAGAGCTGAGATGGTGCACCTATCGGCATCTAATATTGGCAAATATTTTTGTCTATGCACCCATCATCTGGCATCTAAATTTCATGTACCTCCCCACAACACTATTTTGTCATTCCTTAGGTCCATTAAGAAAATTATTCTATACACCTCATACGCCTTCTAAAATCTTTAGCAACCTGTGTCAATCCCAGTAAAAATGTTTTAGATTGTTTTACTTGTTCTTCATCTGTGTCTCGATTCAAATGTCACCAAATCTTTCGTTGGAATCCGCGAATATAGCTCACAAAAATGAACTTGTGCTTCCTCTTAGGGCTACCTAACTGGCACATGCGGAAGTTTCAGTGCTTTCATACGTCTAATTCGCGATAGACATGGATGAAAAAACAGCAGAACCCAAAGTAGATGAGTGTGATATAACACTAAAAGACATAATTTCAAAACCCTTTAAAATCTTAAAAATGTTATTTTTACGATAAAAATAAGCATAATAATGGAGAAAATAATTGGAAAAACCATTTTCAAAGTAGAAAAGCTTGAAATATGAAAGTTAATGGAGCAATTTTTTGGTTGGGGTGAGGCGGATAATGAAGGAGATGGACTTTTATAGGGAAGGGAAGAAATACGTCGTTGACGTCCAATGCATACAACGTGTCAGATTCGTTTCATTTATGTTTAAAAAAATGACAAGATGAACCGTTAGCTTGTTCAAGACGATTAGGATTATTATTTTACTGTCAACCGCAAGAGAAAAATGCATCAGCTTTTTCTTTTACACACTAAACGACGAAATGAATCAATTGAATAAAACTGCAAAGGATAATATGCACAACTCCACTTCCATGAATTTAAATATAGGTGACAACGGAAAGGAGAATTGAACCTCAAACCAACGTACAAATTCAACCCTTATTACGCAACATAAATTTATGGAATCTCCTCACATGGAACTGCAAAAGCAAACAACAAAGTATTACAAGGAAGTCTGGATTGAGGCAGCAAACACGACTTAGAACTCGTTGATAATATTCTTTCTTTCCTTGCAAATATGACCACAGATCAAACAACTCAGAACTCTGCCCCATTTGCAAAACTTATCACCCTTTTCCCAAATATAATTTCCCACACTGAATGTGGTAAATGCAGCTCCTAGAAAATATGAAATAAACATTCCTCTTCATCAACTCCTGAAAAAATTAATACACACATCAGATTGCAGCAAAATAAAACTTAGAGAAGAGTGGCATCTTCGCTTGCGCAGAAAGCTCATCATCAGAAGGAAGTTGTAGATAACCCTACATTGAACCATTTGATTAGCCGTCCGAAAACAAAAAGGAAAAAAAAATTGAAAAAACCAAGACAAGCATGAGAATTTCCTTTAACATGAAAAAATAAGGGACAACCAATCTCAACATAGTTAATGAACTACTACATATTAATGTTTTCCAAAGTTTTCCAAATTATTAAACAAAACCATGTGTTGGAAAATTGATTATTTGTGCACATCAACCCTCAAAGGTGGATTTAGAAGAAAACACGACATCCAAACAACCAAAATACGAGAAATGTAAAGAGACACACAACTTTTATATTCATTCGGCACAAACATCTACGTCACCTTTATAGTAAAAATTCATCATATTTTTTTATTACAATATTTATCCAAGTTCAAACAATTTGAATGTACGAAGTTGTACAATAGAATAAAAAATATCTTATTAATTCTATATTTTGACCAAAACGCTCTTCTTCGTCTTCGTTAAGCCAAAATGTGTTGGAGTGAATTCTAATGTTCAAAGAAAAATTTCAATGTCCGTGAACGTCTAATAGCAAGCCAAGAGTCCAAGTGAACGCCAAAAAGTTGTAGGTAGACTTCTACGTGAAGTTTAAAGTCCAAGATGAAGTCCAAAAAAATGAGAATCGCCATGGAAACCATTAATGATATCTTGGAGATTCAATCCCGTATGTCAAAGTGTAATAAAAGTACAAAAATGTGAACCCCTTTAAATGCCAAACAAGTGGATATTTATAGGTGAGATTTCCATGTATCAGCCCGAATTTCGTATCCTAAGGGGACACGAAATTCACATTCCAAAAATTTAGCCAAATATTCGTATTTCAGTCCACAAAATCGCATCTTGGAAAAAGTGTGAAAAAAATAATCACTACGTGGTGATCACTTGAAAATAACTGATCTGCATCCTATTTGGAGTTGCCTAATCGCCTGACCAAATTCGCTTCCCTGCTCAATCCCAAAATTTCGCATCATGATCCCCCGGTCTGTATCCTCCTTTTCGCATCATATCCCTATGGTGACCAGAGGATTTTGCATCTCGATCCATTCAAAGATTTTGTATCCGCTGCCTTGCCAAGTTTTTTCGGATCGCATCCGTGTGTTACACCCGTTATTGGAGTGATCAACACGGGATTTCGCATCCGATCGGGGATACGAAATAACCCTGGAGCAGAGCCATTTTCGGAGCATGCCAGACGCGATGCATACACGTGTTTTTGAGCGATTGTAGCGTGTTGATCACTTGATTTTGACGTGCCAAATCATGCATTGCCAAATTGCTCGATTGAGTTGCGCAAGTGATTTTCCTTGATCATACCATGCCGATCAGTAGTTTTTAAGTGATCAACATTGGTTCTGCAAAATTCCAAAATATTTAGCCTCAAAGAGTTTTTCCACGTGATCGGACCGAGGTGCTCAAGGATTTACAGATGATTGGACCGAGTCGATCACATGTTTTCACCATGCAGGATTTTCCAAGTTTATTAATGACTTTTCCAATCCGATAACGACGATTTCAATAATCGGCGATATTTCCTACCTTTTTCAAACACATCGCGACTTTGAGCAAATCGCTTTGTGTTTTCCGACGATGTTTTCGAGAATCAAGCGTGTCACTAACCATAATCTTGATGTGTGACTACTTTACCAAAATGCCAATCAACACTTTGTCCCTTAAAATATATCTTTCTTTGACCAAAGGGAGACGTGTTTTATGAGTTAACCAGAAATCCAAAATTTCATAAAACAAAGATAGGGGAAGTCCAAAGGAAAATCCAATAACTAAAAGGCATAAGAGACGCGATCGCGCTGGATTGCGTTAATCATGAAACTAGAAAGTCAAAGAACTTGAAAGTCGCAATCTTGCCGGATTGTACTAACCAAAAATCCATGATTGCGCCAGATCGTATTAACCACAAAACCAAAGACTAAAATTCAATGAAAACAGACGATCGCTGCGGATAGTTTCTTGAGAGATAACCAGAATTGTCGAATAAACAGAATAACCGAGGTAACCAGAATAACCATGGTCGTTAGAAGGGAAAACTCAAAATCCGTAAATCCAAAGTAATCAACAACTAGAGAACCTGATGAATCATTGTGACGAGATGATCTAGAGCCAAGAGTGAGAGATATTGCCATGTCATAGACATGACCACTTGAGTTATAACCAGGTGAGTCATCGATCGTGAACCGACAGAACAACCCTAAGCAAAACGAGTAAAGACTTTACCCGTCACAAATCAAGGCGACCTTGCCAGGAACTGACAAAGCGAATAAGATAGCCGAATGAGTTCAAGGCTACCTTACCGAGGCAAGACGAACAAGATTAGCCGAAAGAGCTCAAGGCGGAATTGTCGAGGCAAAACGACCAAGAATAGCTAGAAGGGTTCAAGGCAGCCTTGCCAAGGAAAGACGAAAAAGAATAGCCAGAAGAGTTCAAGGCGATTTAGTCAAGGCAAGATGACAAAGAATATCTAGAATAGTTCAAGGCGATCTAAGGCGATCTTGTCGAGGGAGAACAACTAAGAATAGCCAGAAAAGTTCAAGGCGATCTAGCCGAGGCAAGATGACTAAGAATATCCAAAAGAGTTCGAGGTGATCTAAGGCGACCTTGATGACGGAGGACAACGAAGAATAGCCAGAAGAGTTGAAGGAGGCCTTGTTAGGGAAAAGATGATCAAGAATAGCAAGAAGGGTTTAGGCGGCCTTGCTGTGGTAAGACGACGAAGAATAACCAGAAGAGTTCAAGACGATCTTGTAGAGGCAAGACAACCAAGAATAGCCAGAAGAGTTCAAGGCGGCCTTGCTGAGGCAAGATGATAAAGAATAGCCAAAAATGTTCCATTTTATTAATAATTAGGGAGGCGATGGTGTATTGTCAAACAAAGAGCATGCCTATCGATTGTAATAACTCTCGTACATGGGTAGGTTGACTCAACCACCTACAACCATAAAGACTAAAGGATACATCCAAAGGGCCGCAGCCTATACAGCGAAAACAATGGGTCGAAGCCTAAGTAAACATATCTAGAAAGGCTAGAACCAAACCTTAAGCCGGAAGAACCAAGTAAACCAAAAGTTGAAAAACCAAGGACCGGGGAAAGCCAAACACCAAAAGTCAAGCTACAAAATTCAAGAAGCCGAAGAAGACCAAGAAACCATAGAATCGTCAAGAGCCAAAACCAGGATACCACAAAGCCAAGACAAAAAAACAAAGAACCAAGCAAAACCCAGAACTAGGTAACCAAGGAATCCATGATGCTAGAAGAGCATAAACCACAAGCCATGAGATGTTGATGTCCAAAAGGCCTGAATTCGAGAAAACAGAGCCAGAATAAGATCAATTGATAGTAATGCCTCCATGAGTATTGGGACCGGCCATATCCTGAGTAATGTGAGGGGGTTGTAACTATCCTGGCACCACAGCCCGAGTCTGAACAATCTATTTCATCTCACTACGTCTGACATGCTCTTCAACCATATTCTGAATATGTCGACACTCATTTGTGTTATGAACATCGAGATCATGAAACATTCAATGCCGATCAAAATCCCTTTCTCTTTGAGTTGACTCCCTTGCGAGAGGCTTTCTGAAAGGAGTAGTGGGATGAACCTTTAAGTAAATCTCTTCGAGAGTGCAGGTAAGCTCGGAATAAGACGGGAACTTAGGTTTCTTCCATGCTATGCGCTGATCATTCTCTGAAGAAGGTTTACTTGCGGGTTATTCGCCGAATTTTCTATGAACGTATAAGTAACAAATCAGAGAATAATAAATTTTTAATATAAGAATCAAGGGAAACGGGTTGCTCCATTGCATTCGTTTCGAAATTCTTCTTGGAAACGAGTCCGAGTTTTCGAGAAACGGAGTCCGTATGAGGGAGATATGACCCTCCGAAGTTTCAGGAATTTTTAGAACCGAAAACAGCTAAATTCGAATTCGAAATTCAAATTCAAACGCCAGCGCAGACTGGGTGGGAATTTTCCCGCCCAGGACCAGGTCGACCTGGGGGTCGACACTATGGTCGACCTCCCAAGGACCAGGTCGACCCTATGGTCAACCTGGGGATTGACAGAACCCAGTTCTGAGCCTGGGTGCATTCTGATGTATCTGGTCACGTTTTCTGACTAGATTCGTCCGCCTAATCCTATATAAACAGCCTCCTAGCCTCATTCTCTTTACACCATTTCATTCTCTCCTTATGCTGCCTCTGAAATGTTATAAATAAATAAAATAATGGCGTCGCTACTCTGCTGGAATCAAAACTAGAAATAGTGCAACTTCTTCCAAATCCGAATAAGATTAAAAAAAAGAACAACTGCCACTCTTCTTCTATAATCCAACAGAGGCAAGTACAGTTATTTTTAGATGTGAATTTTAATTATGATCGTGACATGGTTGTAAATCTGAATCTGAAGTTATGTATATTATGTTCTGTTTAGATCTATCCAAGTGTAACTATTCTGTATCTTTCTTCTTTCTGTTCTATAGCCAGGCTACCACAAGCCTGAGCCAAATCTCATAAGAGATTGACGCACGAATGCCAATCTTTTGGGGCAAAAAATAAATGATACATAAATTGGGCATGACTGATCTGTGACTGATTTTGAGGAAAGAATATAGGCTATAGCTAGAACATAAATCTGAGACATATGGCTGGACATGTTTGAAACATAAAGTGTATTGAACATATGACTTGAGGCATAGACGAATATTGGACATATGACTTGGGTTTTGGGCGTAAAGATTTAACTGTAAATAAGTAATTGATTTAGATGCATAGCACATGTTGTAATTCAGGACATAAATTGGAGGCATATTATATGAGATCGTTTATGACTTAGAATATAAAGGACATAAGTTGTAATTCTAGATCTGGACATACTTTATATGTTATAGTCTGTAATTTAGAAGAAGGAGAATTACTTTGTATATGACTTAGGCGTAAAGACCTATATTAAATAGGATACCCATTAATGTGAACACGCCTAAAAGTGGGTTTTGGATATGTAACATGCATTGTAATCAATGACTATATTTGGCATAGTGTGAATCATGATTAGGGACTTTAGAGAATATTCTGGACTATGCAAGTTTTACCAAAATTTGGGACATATGGTAAATTATGGCCATAACTTAGGCATGTAAGTTTAGGCTCGCTCCATGATTAGGCAAGTTATGTGAATAAGACTTTGAGAAATGTTTAAATTCGCTAAAACTGTTATCTGCTTAATATGTTAAATTTGCCTAATCTGCTAAATCTGTTGCCTGTTTAATTGCCTAAACTGTAAATATGTTGAATCGCCTAATCTGCTAATTATGCCCAATCTGATAAATCTGTTGAGTTGCCTAATCTGCTAAATCTGTTGAACCGCCCGAGCTGCTAAATATGTGGAAAAGCTTAATGATGTGATTTGTGTAAAACATGTTAATTTGATTAATTTGCTGCGACTTGAGAAGAAGTCAAATCTGTTAAATTGGCATAATTAGTCTGATATTTGTATCGTTTGTAATGAATAAACTGGTTATAATAAAAATGCTGAGACACGAGGTTAGACTCATGTTTGCGTTTGAAGCCTGTCCGGACCCAACCGGCTTAACCAGCAACTGCAAACTGCTAGTCTAATGTGAGAGGTCATAGGCATAAATAAAATATGCATAGACACGAGGTTAGGTCTGGCTTGTGGCAGAAGTCTGCTCGGAACCGCCCGGCTTATCCAACGGCCACAAGCTACCGACCTAATGTGAGGGGTCTGCGCATTAATATTTAATTAATGCAAATCTGAGATAAATATGATTTCTAAAACGTGTTGGGTAGATAGGGCTAAATCAACTGGACTGATGAATTGAATAAAACTGTTTCATGAATCTGTAGGCCCAATATAAAGTTAGACAATCTGTAAATCTGTTAGAACTGTACATCTGACCCGTTAGTCTGAAAACCTGTTAACTTGATTTTCTTATCTGTGAGCTAGTTGACTTGAACTCTGTATGTTTAAAACTTGTAAACAAGTTAATCTGAAATCTGTTAGTCTGGGGACATAAGGTTAGGAGGGAAAATACTTGTGTCATCTGTTGTTTGGGACCCATATTAGTCAGTAACCCTTTCTGATAACAAAACTACGACCCAACACTAGGTGGGGTCCGGGCATGCTTAATGAACTAATTATAAGCGGTTCATTCTGATAATGGCGAGGGGGTGTTGATGGTGTGTTCCAACTGGGTCATGCGCGTGCATGGATCCCGGTCGGCCTCTGAGGATTTAAGACGCTGTGACATCTTTAAATAGGTCTGTGTCATTCAATGGTTGCCACTTTAGGGAGTGATACACCCTTTTGTGGGGCTGGCACAGGGTATTTATGTATTAGGGAGCCGATCGCTTGGGGTAGATTTAGGGTACACCTAGTTCTGTCTGTTTCCGATGGGGTACCATCTGTTTCTGTTGGGTGGTAACACCTGTCTGTTTCTATGTGGTACCATCTGTTGGGGTGGTAAAGGCCCATTTACTAGTGTACACCTAATTCTAACATTTTGTTTACATAGGGATTATTCTGTTTCCGTCTCTGATTCCATTTATGTACCTTCTGCCTGTTGGGGTGGTAAAGGCCCATTACTGGCATTCTGTTTCTGTATAAATTATTCTGCTCCATTTCTGGTTCATTTAGACATTAAGGTAACACCTAATTCTGTTATACTAGTATTAGTGCAGAGAAGTAAAATATAAGTAAGAAGCATAACTTGGGCTATATCATTCTGTTTCTTATGTTTAGCTTAAGTATACCAGTTAGTCCTGTTGTTGTTGTCTCTTATCCAGCTTTATTTTCATGTCATGATATTATTATCTGTTCATATGCTGAAAGTCACTGGACTTGCCAGACTTTATGTTTGACCTTGCTTGTTTTCGCCCCTTCTCTTTCATTCCCCCCCTCCCTCCCTAGGTTTGAAGGGTGGAAATCTAGGAGCTTGATTTGGATCTTCTCTGCTTGAAGTATCGTCTGGCTTTGGCATGGCAGTTTATGTTGGGGATTATGATTTTAAAAACTATGCATTCTGAAGGCTTTTGTACAAGACTGGTATTTTGTACTTGAATTCTGATATTGTGATTTGAAAAGATGTAACCAAACTTACTTCGATTTCTGTTGTAATAAAGCTATAAATTTTTCAAGTGCTATTTTATTTGTCTTGTAAATTTCTGTTCTGTCTACTAAAACGCTCCATCAAAGTTAAGGCATTCCCTTTGTGAGTGACCTTAACGGAGGTGGGGTGTTACACTTGGTATCAGAGCTGAAGGTTACCATATTTGATAAAAAGTTTTGGAAAACTATTTTCTAAAAAGTTTTTTTTTTAAAAAGGAAGTATTTTCAAAAGTAGAGTTTTTTTTTAAAAAAACATAATCCCCAAAGCCATAGCCTATCTTTCTATCCTTTGTTTTGAATCTTTCCTTTTTCTTTTGTTTCAGCATGTCTGGGGATCCTAACCTTCCAGAGGGGGTGCCGATACCCGGCTGGTCCAGGAGGTACTTAGAGGCTAGGGCCAACGATGCAGGCCCAGCAGACATTCCTCCTCCAGCCGCAGCCATTCCCCCTACTCCGCCCCCTCCTCGTGCAATTGCTTTTTCAAAGATCTGTAAAGATTTTAGGGCCATGGGTGGAAAGGATTTCAAGGGAACTGAATCATTCGTAGAAGCGAGGAACTGGCTCAAAGGAACAGAGGATTTGTTCGTTATCTTCGAGGTAGACGATAGGTAGAAGGTACAGTTGGCGGTATGGTTGCTCAAAGACGAAGCTTCCTATTGGTGGGAAGTCACTAACGCCGAGAGGCTGGTTGAAACAGGGATGGATTTCATAACAAGGTTTGAGACGAAATTCCTCTCGCAAGCTGAACGAAGTCTACAACTGGAAAAGTTCTTATCTCTTAAGCAAGGAAGTATGACGATCAAGGAATACATCAACCAATTCAACCAATTGGCTAGGTTTGGACTAGATTTAGTCAACGCCCAGCATAAAAAGGCTCTCCGCTTTGTTAAAGGATTGAACGAGCCACTGCACAGCCTAGCCATGACCCATGTACCCATGGGAGCGACTTACGAGAGATTGGTGGACATGACACTACTACACCAGGAAGACAAGGGCAAGAAAGAGGCAAAGAAGGAAGAACCACATAACAAGAAAGCATGGCCCAAAAAGGAAACACAAAAGAAGGATGAGAAGTCTGAAGATAAGAAAAAGTGCTTTACTTGTGGAAGCTCGACTCATCTGAACGAGGATTGCAGAAAAAGAAAGGGCACTTGCTTCAACTGTGGTGAGATGGGAAACTTCACTAGGGACTACCCGAAGAAACGAGGGCAAGGGCAGAGGGCAGGACCAACTTCTGGAGGGCAGGCGAACAATCTCGAGGCTAGTGGATAGGATAGAAATAAGGAAACTTTCTATAGGAGGTTTAATTTCTTTATCTGGTTGTTGAGTTAAAGCTCTTTTCTGATTCTGGCATTTTTTTCTGTAATCGATACTCTGCACTTTAATACTAGTATTGTTCCTGATTCCGCTATAGACTCAGACCCATAAGGGTTATGAATCATCTAATTGTGATAAGTTGGGTATCTGTGTTGAGCGTTAAGTTGGCTATGACGCATACATTCTGAGTTTTTATCATGCTTAGCTTCCTAAGAATCATTTGGTGATCTGATCTGTATCAGCAGTCTGTAGAAGTTTTTACTCAAAGTGTGAAATAGATTTCCAGTTGGGCATTATTTAATGGGAGTGATTCTTTGAGTATTAATCTGATGTTGATTTCGGTCTTCGGGGTTGATATTAGGGAGTTATTCTCTTAAACCGATGTCTAATAGGAACCTGGCTTTAGTTTCAATTATACTTGCTTCTATCACTATCCTTCGACCTTTAGGTAGAAACTAATGGGTGTAAACATGTGTTTGAGACATGTTATGTTTGATGGTTGCAAGTGGATGCAATTGGTTGCTTGTGGTTGCTCGTGGATGCATATACACACACTAGGCACTAGATCGGCTCAAAAACACTCTCATACTGCATATGGATGTGTGTGCATTTTTTTTTATGGATGCAAAATGATTAACTCAGCACATGGATGTTGCATATGAATGAACGGTTGCGCACTCATATAGAAATGATATGTATCAAATAGGAAAATTGCATACATGTGGAGCTCATGGCACTGACATAATTCGCATTAAGGAGGTCAACTGAATCAGTAGACCGCCTGATCTTTGCAATAGATAAGTACATATACACACACTCTTGCATAAGTTCATACAGCATTAGGAATCTTTTAAGGACAATGGTTGCTTGTGGATGATGTTTGAGTAGATGGATGATTGGATGATAGGATGCATTCTTCTTAACATGAAGATTTCGAGGACGAAATCCTTTAAGGAGGGGAGAATGTAACACCCCGTATTTTCTGTGAACGTATAAGTAACAAATCAGAGAATAATTAGTTTTTAATATAAGAATCAAGGGAAATGGGTTGCGCCATTGCGTTCGTCTCGAAATTCTACTTGGAAACAAGTTCGAGTTTTCGAGAAACGTAGTCCGTATGAGGGAGATATGACCCTCCGAAGTTTCAGGAATTTTCAGAACCGAAAACTGCTCGAAATTCGAATTTGAAATTCGAATTCAAACTCCAGCGCAGACTGGGCGGGAATTTTCCCGCCCAGGACCAGGTCGACCTAGGGGTCGACACTATGGTCGACCTCCCAGGGACTAGGTCGACTTGGGGGTTGACAGAACCCAGTTCTGAGCCTGGGTGTATTCTGATGTGTCTTGTCACGTTTTCTATCTAGATTCGTCCGCCTAATCCTAAATAAACAGCCTCCTAGCCCCATTCTCTTTACACCATTTCATTCTCTCCTTATGCTGCCTCTGAAATATTATAAATAAATAAAATAATGGCGTTGCTACTATGCTGGAATCAAAACTAGAAATAGTGCAACTTCTTCCAAATCCGAATAAGATTAAAAAAAAAGAACAACTGCCACTCTTCTTCTATAATCCAACCAAGGCAAGTAAAGTTATTTTTAGATGTGAATTTTAATTATGATCGTGACATGGTTGTAAATCTGAATCTGAGGTTATGTATATTCTATTCTGTTTAGATCTATCCTAGTGTAACTATTATGTATCTTTCTTCTTTCTGTTATATAGCCAGGCTTCCACGAGCCTGAACCAAATCTCATAAGAGATTGACGCACAAATGCCAAACTTTTGGGGGCAAAAAATGAGTGATACATAAATTGGGCATGACTGATCTATGACTGATTTTGAGGAAAGAATATAGGCTGTAGCTAGAACATAAATCTGAGACATATGGCTGGACATGTTTGAAACATAAAGTGTATTGAACATATGACTTGAGGCATAGAAGAATATTGGACATATGACTTGGGTTTTGGGCGTAAAGATTTAACTGTAAATAAGTAATTGATTTAGATGCATAGCACATGTTGTAATTCAAGACATAAATTGGAGGCATATTATATGAGATTGTTTATGACTTAGAATATAAAGGACATAAGTTGTAATTCTGGATCTGGACATACTTTATATGTTATAGTTTGTAATTTAGAAGAAGGAGAATAATTTTGTATATGACTTAGGCGTAAAGACCTATATTAAATAGGATACCCATTAATGTGAACATGCCTAAAAGTGGGTTTTGGATATGTGACATGCATTGTAATCAATGACTATATTTGGCATAGTGTGAATCATGATTAGGGCCTTTAGAGAATATTCTGAACTATGCAAGTTTTACCAAAATTTGGAACATATGGTAAATTATGGCCATAACTTAGGCATGTAAGTTTAGGCTTGCTCCATGATTAGGCAAGTTATGTGAATAAGACTTTGAGAAATGTTTAAATTCGCTAAAGCTGTTATCTGCTTAATATGTTAAATTTGCCTAATCTGCTAAATCTGTTGCCTGTTTAATTGCCTAAACTGTAAATATGTTGAATCGCCAAATCTGCTAACTATGCCCAATCTGATAAATCTGTTGAGTTGCCTAATATGCTAAATCTATTGAACCTACTGAGCTGCTAAATCTGTTAAATCTGTGGAAAAGCTGAATGATGTAATTTGTGTAAAACATGTTAATTTGATTAATCTGCTGCGACTTGAGAAGAAGTCAAATCTGTTAAATTGGCATAATTAATCTGATATTTGTATCGTTTGTAATGAATAAACTAGTTATAATAAAAGTGCTGAGACACGAGGTTAGACTCATGTTTGCGGTAGAAGTCTGCCCGGACCCAACCGGCTTAACCAGCAACCGCAAACTGCTAGTCTAATGTGAGGGGTCGTAGGCATAAATAAAATATGCTTAGACACGAGGTTAGGTCTGGCTTGTGGCAGAAGTCTGCCCGGAACCGCCCGGCTTATCCAACGACCACAAGCTACCGACCTAATGTGAGGGGTATGCGCATTAATATTTAATTAATGCAAATCTGAGATAAATATTATGTCTAAAACATGTTGGGTAGATAGGGATAAATCAACTGGACTGATGAATTGAATAAAACCGTTTCATGAATCTGTAGGCCAATTACAAAGTTAGACAATCTGTAAATCTGTTAGAACTGTACATCTGATCCGTTAGTCTGAAAACCTGTTAACCGGATTTTCTGATCTGTGAGCTAGTTGACTTGAACTCTGTGTGTTTAAAAACTTGTAAAAAAGTTAATCTGAAATCTGTTAGTTTGGGGACACAAGGTTAGGAGGGAAAATACTTGTGTCGTCTGTTGTTTGGGACCCATATTAGTCAGTAACCCTTTCTGGTATCAAAACTACAACCCAACAGTAGGTAGGGTCCGGGCACGCTTACTGAACTAATTATAAGCGGTTCATTCAGATAATGGCGAGGGGTGTTGATGGTGCGTTCCAACCGGGTCATGTGTGTGCATGGATCTCGGTCTGCCTCTGAGGATGTAAGACGCCGTGACATCTGTAAATAAGTCTGTGTCATTCAATGGTTGCCGCTTTAGGGAGTGATACACCCTTCTGTGGGGCTGGCACAGGGTATTTATGTATTAAGGAGCCGATCGCTTGGGGTAGATTTAGGGTACACTTAGTTCTGTCTGTTTCCGTTGGGGAACCGTCTGTTTCTGTTGGGTGGTAACACCTGTCTGTTTCTGCATGGTACCGTCTCTTGGGGTGGTAAAGGCCCATTTACTAGTGTACACCTAATTCTAACATTTTGTTTACGTAGGGATTATTCTGTTTCCGTCTCTGATTCCGTTTATGTTCCTTCTGTCTATTGGGGTGGTAAAGTCCCATTACTGGCATTCTGTTTCTGTATAAATTATTCTGCTCCATTTCTGTTTCAGTTAGACATTAGCGTAACACCTAATTCTGTTATACTAGTATTAGTGCAGAGAAGTAAAATATAAGTAAGAAGCATAACTTGGGCTATATCATTCTGTTTCTTCTGTTTAGCTTAAGTATACCAGTTAGTCCTGTTGTTGTTGTCTCTTATCCAGTTTTATTTTCATGTCATGATATTATTATCTGTTCATATGCTGAAAGTCACTGGACTTGCCAGACTTTATGTCTGACCTTGCTTGTTTTCGCCCCTTCTCTTTCGTTCCCCCCCCCCACAGGTTTGTAGGGTGGAAATCTAGGAGCCTGATTCGGATCTTTTCTGCTTGAAGTATCGTCTGGCTTTGGCATGGCAGTTTATGTTGGGGATTATGATTTTAAAAACTATGCATTCTGAAGGTTTTGTACAAGACTGATATTTTGTACTTGAATTCTGATATTGTGATTTCAAAAGATGTAGCCAAACTTACTTCGGTTTCTGTTGTAATAAAGCTATAAATTTTTCAAGTACTGTTTTATCTATCTTGTAAATTTCTGTTCTATCTACTAAAACGCTCCATCAAAGTTAAGGCATTCCCTTTGTGAGTGACCTTAACGGAGGTGGGGTGTTACAAGAATCCTTTGCTTTACCAGATTCGGACAGTGCTCTGCCCTTAACTACATTAGCTTGGAGAACCTTTTTATCAGTTCTTGCATCCTCTCCACAAAGGAACCATTCTGCTTCAAAGTAGAACTCACTGAGATCCTTTGGCGACTTTATTGTAATAAGTCTTAAAGTCAGACTTATCTAGAACACCATAGACTGTAGCCACCAAAACCATGGACAAATCGGGTCTATCGACTGATGTCACCGCTACATTAAACCTTTTCAAGAAGTTTCACAAAGTCTCATCGCACTTCTGCTTGATTGTTGTTAGAGTTATAACACTCTTTGGATGAGCGATATGAACTCTGAACTTCTCGAGAAAACTACTAACCAAAGCTAACCAAATCCGTCTCTAATTGCCTAAACCACATAGCACCATTGTCTATAAAGTAAAGTGGAAAATACTTTTCCATGATGTTATCCAAAGTAGAAAGAACATCCATGTGGCATACGTAGTGCATCTAGTAAGGAGATGGATCATTCCGACCATCAAAAGGCTCCAACACTGGCAATTTGAAGTCCGATGGGTTGCTAGAATTCCTGGTATCCGAAGAGAATGGACTGCGAGTAACACAATCAAATTCTAAAGAGGAGGTACCTCCCTCAGTAAGTCCACGAATAACATTCGCGATTTGAGATGCATTACAAAAAGTGAGCAACTAATTCAAGTTATCCAAAGTGACATTGGTGCCTCCCGGTACATAAGTCCATGTTAGAAACCGATTGATTTGCAAGAAGAACATCCAGTTGAATCCTAACCTAAGGAGCTGCATCGGGCATAACCCTTTCTCCAGAGGGAGAGCTACCATCCAAACCTATTAGTAAAGGCGCTTGAGTCACATTCCCAAGGCTGGAACCCACGACTTGACCAATCAAAGCATCATGGGATGGAGCGATGTCGAGATTAAGAGTATTGCCCCCGAGTGTAGTTGGAACGACACCGGTCTGAGGGTCGGCATCGTTCTGCTGATTAGTTTGTGGGGTTTCCCGCAATTCCCAAGTCGCGACTTATGGAACACTAGTACTTGTCATAATAATATCTGTCAGGCCTATCAGCCTTCCTGAACTTCCAGGTCTGGCCTCAATCCGAGCGATAAAAGTAGTCATCTCTTCTTCCTATCGCTTTAGTCAAGCATTCAAATCTGTAGCTAAACCCTTAATGATTTCGTCTACATCCTCCCGAGTTACAAAGTTCAAGGGATTCCGAATTGAAGAAAGTTCTTAACGTCCTTCACTTTTGGCACCTTGAGCCTCAACAATAGCATCGACCTTCTTGCAGTTAACCATAATGAAAAGCGAGTGAAATCTATTTTCGGAACAAAGTCAAATCCGAAACCAAAGTCGAAATTCAAAACCATAGCCGATGTCGAAGTTGTTGTGCCATGTACCTAGCATGCCAAATTGTTGCCATGGTAATTACATATTTGTGCACATTAATCCCCAAACATTATATTTAGAAAAAAACCCGATGTCCAAACAACCAAAGTACGAGAAATGTAAAAGGAAGCACAACTTTTATGGTGGTTCGGCACTAATGCCTACGTCCACTTTATAGTAATCATCTGTCATATTATTATTTCAATTACAGTATTTATCCAAATTCGGACAATTTGAATGTACAAATTTGTACAATAGAATAACAAATATCTTGTTAATTATAAACTTTGACCAAAATGTCCTTCTTCTTTATCAAGCCAAAATGTGTTGGAGCGAATGCTAATGTTTAGTGAAAAGCTTCAATGTCCATGAGTGTCCGATAGCAAGCTAAAAGTCCAAGTAAATGCCAAAAAGTTGTATGCAAAATTCTATGTGAAGTTTAAAAGTCGAAGATGAAGTACAAGCCATGAGAATCAAGCCATTAATGGTATCTTCAAGCTTTAATTTCGTATGCCAAAATGTAGTCAAAGTCCAAAAATGTCAACCCTTTTGGATGCCTACCAAAGGGGTATTTATAGGTGAGGTCTCGATGCGTCAACCCGAATTTCGTATCCCGAGGGGCTATCAAATTCGCATCCCAGAAACTTACCCAAAAATCGTATCCCAGTCCAAAAATTTGCATCCTGAAAAAAGTGTGAAAAACAAAGATCACCACGAGGTAATCACTTGAAAATAGCTGATCTACACGCTATTTGGAGTTGCCAGATCCTCCTGACCGAATTTGCATCCCAACTCGATCCCAAAATTTCGCATAGTGATCACCCGATGTGCATCCACCTTTTTACATCGTGCCCCTGCGGTGATTAGGTGATTTCGCCTCTCCTTTCATTTTCTTGGCTGCCACAAACCTTCCTCTAACCCTAGCAATGGCCTCCATCTTCTAAATCACTCCCTAATCACCTTTTAATCACTAGTTAAGAAAAACTACATCAAATCAAGTCAAATTAGCATCAAATTCAAGGTAGAACTACTGCACTACATAGGAATCTGTGCCAAATGAGTATAAGTTTCAGATCTAAAATTCATTTGTAGCTAAGATGTGAGATTTGCATGTTCAAACACTAATTATGGCTAATTAAGGGTGACTAGAGATAATTGGCGAAATTATACATCAAAAAATTCTAGAAAAGTATGTAGAAATTCAAAAATATTATTTTATGTCGCTAGTATAAATTTGGGTTAATCTGGATTAAGTTTGCTAATCCTATTATTAGATATGGTTAAACATGGTTAAGGGGAAAATCATGGGTTTTGGGTATGTTTGATCTAAAATAACCTATATGCTTGATGTTTTGATCTTTTTGATTGAACCTATGTGTTGTTAATGTTGTTTGGGATGTTAAATGTTTGCATAGGAAAGTTAGAATGGTTGAAAACTCCGGCGTTTGGTGAAAATAGCTTATTTGAAAAAAAAATGCAGAGTTTCAGGTCTGGTTAGAAGGGAGACCCGATCCGAACAGGTTAAGGGGGAGACCCAAACCGAACCAGATAGGAGGAAGACCCGATCCGAACCAGATAGGAGAAAGAGACCCAAACCAAACTGGATAGGAAGAGGGGACCTGAACAGAGCCGGCTAGGAGGAGGAGCCCGAACCGAACAGAATAGGAGGAGGAGTCCCGAACCGAACTGGACAGGAGGAAGAGACCGAGCCGAATCGATAAGAGGAGGAGACCCAAACCGAACCGGGTAGAAGGAGGAGACCCGAACTGAACCGGATAAGGGGGAGACCCGAATCGAACTGGATAGGGGATGACGAACCGAACTGACCACCAATTCGACCGTAACTCGAGATGCAAAGTAAGTCCAAGTGGGATGTTATTACTCAGGATCCATATGGGAACCAATGAGTTAACTTCTAGAGTTGGGCTTTGCTACGGGACGTGTGCAAAGGGGTTACAGATATCTATAACTTTGGTTCACCATTGAGAGAGGGGCATGTAGGCGAACCAGAGCCAGGGAAGTGTGCACTGGTTGGCCCTCAACCTAGAGCCAGGGATGTGTGGACTATGTAGGGTTATTGATTATGTACCAGGGAAGTATGGTCATAGCAATAGTTGCACAGAGTGGGACTCCGTCATGGCCCCAATAGATTTGGTGATCAAAGCGGTGGATAATCGTATGCTTTACGCACTAAGTGAGAGATGTGAGGATGATTGCTATGTTTGATGTTTACTATCATTATGACACGCACACTCCCATTTTTACACTATATGTTAGTGTTACCTTAGAGTATTGTACATCTTGTTGTGCTAACTCTTTGGTTGCAGGTCCACGTTCAAGTATGATTATTTATACCTATTGTTGCTTTATTCAGTTGTATAGAGTTGTTATCGCTCACACCAGACTTTCACCTAACCCAGAGTTTTATGTCTCTTCTTATTACTCTGGGTGCTCCTAAACGAGCATACTAGAGGCATGTTACGTGGATATGCACAAGTAGTTGTCCGAAGAGGAGCATGAGGCTTCCACATAATATAAACATATATTCTCCCTTTGTTGTTGCGGGTCACTTCTTTGGGCATTAGTAGTGTATCTCTATATTTTTTCCTTTTTAGAGATGGTATTTTGAAGTTGTAATAGTGGTTTGGATCATAAGCTGTGTTATAGATTCCGCTACTCTGATGGTTATGATTTAGCTTTGACTTATGCACTGTCTCGCCTGTTTTATATCAAGTTATGTTATTATTATATTTTATTCCATGCACTGTAAGATATACTACAGGTTCTTGATGATTCATAGTTTCAAATCCCTTTCTTTTGACGATCGTCCCATGGCAGTCGGGCATTGGCACAACGCATTTCAAAGAAAATGTCTGCTGGTGCGGGGCGGGCATCACATTTGGTATCAGAGCCTAGGTTGCATAGTTTAACCTAGGGGAAGATATCTGGTAGAGATAGTATACTTAGAGGAGAGCGCGTATTTGTGATATTTTGGTTTTCAAAAACTAGATATATATATATACAATTATTATAACTAAGGATGAAATCGCACTGCACTAGGACCACTAAAGAGATGGTTAACCGTTTTCTCTTTACAGAATAAAAGATGAGCCGAAATACGGGGAGTATGGTAAGGGATGCCGCACCGGGAGTTGAAGGGGGAGCGGGTTCTTGGGCCAACAATGGGAATGTCCCTGTTATAAGGACGATATTTACTACCTTCATGCGAGAGAGGCTCAGGGAGTAGTCCCTAATACTGCCAAGCAAAGCCAGGGGAAAAGAAGTGCTTCGACTATGATCAAGTGGGACATTTCAAGAATAAATGTCCATAACCTCCTAAGGAAAAGCAGATCGTGAAAGCATATGCTATCAATGTCGTTCCTTCTTCGTCAAATTCCCCAACTGCGACATAGAAGGGAAAGGTTGTCGTTATTTAAGGTGTGCTTTCTATTTATTATGTTCCTGTTCGAGTACTGTTTGATACTGGGGCTTCCCAGTCCTTCATATCTAGTGACCGGGTAGATAGTTTGGAATTGGAACTCGAGATTGTCGATAAACTTTTAGTTGTGACGAATCCGATCAGTGGTTCGACTGGCCTTTGTATGATTTGTCGTAATTTGGTCTTATCGAGTCATGGATGTATGTTTGCTTGTGATTGCTTTGTTTTGGGCTTTATTGGGTTTGGCATTTGTAACACCCCACGTCCGCTAAGGTCACTCATACCAGGGGAATGCCTTAGTTTCGGTGAAGTATTTTGAGTGAATATAGAACAGTAAAATTACAGCAAGACAGATATAAGTAATACTTGAAAATTTAAATCATCATTTCATTGCAACGGAAAGTAATACATGTTTGGTTACATCACAAAACCATAAACCAGAGTCAAGTACATAATATCCATCTTGATAAAATAGAAGTACATAATCCCACTACATAACTAATAGCCATAAAAGGAAAGATAAGCTCGGCTTCACTTCAGAGGTCCAAGCTCCATAGGATAGATACAGCAATCAGATCAAAGCCCACTAGCACCAGGCCCACTCTAATAACCTGGGGTTGGGGGAAAAAGATAAAAACAACGGGGTCAGACATAAGTCTGAGTGAGTCCTATAACCCTAACAATACAATCATTAAAATAACCAGAGAAGACATAAGTTGATATACGGTAACGACTGGGGATGAATGGCTACACTAAGCAGCTTGGTAAACTTAGGATAAACTAAGATCACCGTAAAGACGCATTTACCCACCCAAGGATAATTACTAAATTACACCGCCCCAGACCTACTCAAAGATAATTCCTACACTGCACCACACCAGTTTTACCTACCTAAGATTAATTCCTACTTAAAGGTTGATCCCACCCAAGGACTTATAAAATTTACTAATTAGTACCTGCGTACCCCTAGGTGACCAAGTAGGCGCCACGGGGCCCTACAATCCACTAGGTGTACACACTACTTCCCATTCGATCGGCTCCCTAACGTAGATACCCGTGCTGGCCCCACCGTGGGATGTATCATTCCCCAATGTGGCAACCTGATGGAACTAAAGGTGCACGGCTTATATCTACTCGATGCAACAACGGCTTACCTACCAGCCCGGGCCCACTCACGCATATGAAGCCCGTTGGACTTGCGTTGCCACCGCTAACCCGTTTGCCTCTTACAGTCAAGCCCAGTATGCGTGTCCCGTCCTCGACATGGGTCGAGCCCACAAAGATACGTATGGGTTACTGGTTGAAATGGGCCTCCACAAGCTACCCACCTAAGCTTGTCCCTTTTTCTAGTATATCCCACTTAACCCTTTAATCATGTTTTAATTACATGTTCCATTTTGGTTAAGTATTCTAATCGTATTTTCTATTGCCACCCAAGGCAACCACTAGATTTTCTCATGCCACCCGAGGCACCCACTTAACCCCTCATGTCCCTCTACATGCTAATGTGGTTAAGTGTTTCTTAATTAATTAATTAAGAACGTAACCTTTGTAAAGACCTCTCACATTAGACTGTCTTTTATGACCGCTGGTTAAGCCGGTTGGGTCCGGGCAGCCTTATGTCATAACAGAGTCTAACCTCGTGTCTTTACATTAATTACGTATTTAGTTTGTGCCTAAGACCTCTCACATTGGGCTAACATTTGTAGCAACTGGTTAAGCCGGTTGGGTCCGGGCAGTTTTACGCTACAACTGAGTCCAACCTCGTGTCTTAGTCAATTAATTACACCTAATTAATCACCCTCATAATTTTATATTAATTATCCCTAATTAATCAAGTTTTCTTAACATGGGTAGACCTAACTTAATAGGTAAATTCCCATGGGGTAGACCTAACTCAATAGGTAAATTCCCAACACATAGTATGGGTACACCTAACCAAATAGGCAAATTCCCATACTATGTTTATTTATTTTGCGTTATGCATAATTATATTAATTTCACACAATCTTATTAACTTATGCATTTAATTACCCCATCGTTCCCACGTAATTTCGTTCATGATATAACACATATAAAAGGTGTCAACTTGCATATGAATGAACATGTTTCAAAGGTGCCATCTTGCATATTAACAAACACATAACTTGCATATGAACTTGCATAATATGTCACATAACTTGCATATGTCACATAACTTGCATATAATATGTCACATAACTTACATATTCACTTGCATAATATACTTGCATATTAACCCATAGACTTGCATAATGTGTCATCATGAACTTGCATATTAACAAACATGTAACTTGCAAATTGACAAACATGTAACTTGCATATTAACAAACATGTAACTTGCATATTAACAAACATGTAACTTGCATAGCATATCTTGCATATTAACATACATGTAACTTGCATATTAACAAACATGTAACTTGCATAGCATATCTTGCATATTAACATACATGTAACTTGCATATTAACAAACATGTAACTTGCATAGCATATCTTGCATATTAACATACATGTAACTTGCATATTAACAAACATGTAACTTGCATAGCATATCTTGCATATTAACATACATGTAACTTGCATATTAACAAACATGTAACTTGCATAGCATATCTTGCATATTAACATACATGTAACTTGCATATTAACAAACATGTAACTTGCATAGCATATCTTGCATATTAACATACATGTAACTTGCATATTAACAAACATGTAACTTGCATAGCATGCATATAGCCCACAACTTGCATATTTAGCATCATGCAAATATAACATACATCATATTAAACTTGCATAAACTTACATACTCAACATGCATAAACATAAGATTAATGCTAACATCATATCATATGATTCAAGACTCATTAATCCACATACAAAACCATAAATCTCATCATATCTCATCTACTTAGTTTAACAAAAGATCATCAAAGTGATAGAAACTCACAACTAGCAACTTTGAACACCAAATGAAGAAGATTAAGATGCTAAGAAGGGATTAGAAGTTGATTAGAGAGTGATTAGTATGCAACCCTCTTCATAAAATTAGTGGAGGCCATGAGAGCTAGCATTTTGCCATAGTTTAGTCACTAGGTTTAATTATGAATGAATTAGGGTAGGTTAGGGTCTTATTTATAGATTAGGCAAGTGTTTTAGGCCATAGGATTAACCCTAGATTCAATCCAAGCCATCAAAGCATGTCTTGGGGAAGAAGTCAAGTGTAGGAACCATCTAGGGCCTTTAGATTAAAGATGGACCATGAGAGCCATTCAAATGCAAAATCTGCACTTGAGCGAATCGGCCCACGGGTTGACAGCCAAACACCCTGGATTAACCCCTAGTCGACCCAGCGGGCTCGGGTCGACTTCAAAAATCGGCCGGTTCGGTTATTCCCCTCTCCCAATTCGCTGTTTTGAGCATTTTTGCATATTTATTTATTAAATTTTCAATTATATATATATATATATATATATCAATATATATATATATATATATATCTACACAACCCATTTCACTTAATTAAGTATACTTTAATTTGGGAATTTTCGTGAAACTTCGCGAGGCCATATCTTGGTCATACGGACTCCGATTTTCGAAAACTCGGACTCTATTTCGCGTATTTTTCCGAGACGAACGCAATGGCATAGCCCGTTTCCCTTGATTCCCATTTTAGAATTAAATTCTGCCTCGATTTATGTTATTACAGGTTATTGAAAATACGGGTTGTTACATTCTCCCCTCCTTAAAGGATTTCGTCCCCGAAATCTTCAAGTTAGGAAGAACGTATCCTACCATCCAATCATCCATCTACTCAAAGCATCATCCACGAGCAATCATTGTCCTTACAAGATTCTAAATGCTGGATGGATATATGCAAAAGTGTGTGTATATGTACTTACCTAATGCGAAAATCAGGCGGTTACTGATACAGTAAACCTCCTTAATGCAAACCATGATAGTGCCATGCATCCAATATGTATGCGAAACCCTATTGACACATACAAATTTCTACATGCGTGCACAACCATACACAAAAATGCATCATCCATATGATAACACAGCCATGATACATCCATCAATCTAACTACCACATCCATTTATGCGATATGCAACATGAAGTGACTGAGCCGATCTAGTGCCTAATGTGTGTATATATGCATCCACGAGCAACCACTAGCAAACACTTGCATCCACTTGCATCCATCAACCATAACATGTCTCAAACACATGTTTCAACCATAGGTTTTCCCTATCTAAAGGTCAAACAGGACTAACGAGAGGACCTACTAAAGATAAGATAAGTACTAGGCAAGCGATAAAGGAGAAGTTAAAA
This sequence comes from Allium sativum, assembly GCA_030737875.1. NCBI lineage: Eukaryota > Viridiplantae > Streptophyta > Magnoliopsida > Asparagales > Amaryllidaceae > Allium > Allium sativum. The sequence goes on along the minus strand of CM060915.1, from coordinate 968,216,119 downwards.
GACATACTCTCCAAAAGAAATGGATACAAAGAACGCATCTTCGCTTCCGTCTCCCAAGTAGCATTCTAACTAGCTGAACTTCTCTGTTCCTCAACTTCCTAGTCTCTGGCCCAATGATGCGAGTAGGAGCTCGTCGAATCGTCTCATCGTGCTCTAACTCTACTTCTTTAAGCAAACTCGGCTCTACCACCTCAGCGGTCTCATGTAAGCACTTCCTCAAATGGGACACATGAAATACATCCGGTACACCACTAAGTCTGTCAGGCAACTCCACTCTATATGCCATCCCTCCAATTCTTTCCTTAATGGGAAATGGCCCTACAAACCTTGGTACTTACTTCCTAACAGATCCAAAGTGAACCACATTCCGTAACGGAGACACCTTGATAAAAAGCATGTCCTAATATCAAACTCAAGCTCTGTTCTCCTCTTGTCCGCATAAGATTCCGCCGCTTTCATCCTTCTTCGAATCCAACCCATCTTCTCTGAAGTCTCTTTAACCATATCTGGCCCAAGCAAGATCTTATCCGTAGATTCCCACCAACATGTAGGAGATCGACAAGGCCTTCCATAAAGAGCTTTGAAATGAGCCATACCAATACTGGACTGAAAGCTGCTATTATATGCGAACTCTACCAACGGAAGATGCTCTTCCCATGTACCTCCAAAATCCAAAATACATAACCTCAAAAGATGTTCTAGATACGGTTCACCCTCTTGGTCTGACCGTCCGTCTGAGGATGAGATGCGGTGCTCAAACACAACTGAGTCCCTACCGCCCTCTTGCAAAATCTTCCAAAACTCACTAGTGAAGATAGGATCTTGATCACTCACAATGCTGGAAGGTACACCATGAAATCTAATAATCCCTTGAAGGTAAACTGAAGCTAGACATGGAATAGTCCTCTTGCTCTTCACGGGTATGAAATGGGCACACTTAGTAAGTCTATCTACCATAAGCCCAATCCCCGTATTACCCTTCCTTGATTTCGGTTATCCAACGAGGCACTATCCTACTTCCTATTTCGGAACTTCCAACGGGTGAAGCAACCCTCCGGGTTTCTTCTGTTCCACTTTCACTTGTTAGCATACCAAGCATCTAGCGACATACTTGGCCGCATCTTTCTTCAGATTGGCAAAAAGGAAAACTCGCTTTATGTCTTGGTACATCTTGTCCCTACCGGGATGAATGGTCATCTTCGACCGATGTGTATCATCAAGTATAGCCTTCCTCAAACCCTCGTCTTGCGGTACACAAAGTCTACCGTCTCTACGCAACCACCCCTTACTATCTAGGGTGTACCTACTCAAATGGCTGGACGACTCCTCCCCCTTATGAGCTTCTCTCATAGCTCAACCTACTGTGGGTCGTCTTGCTGTGCCTCGCCACCCCGTCCCAAAAGAGTAGGCCTAACCTCCAAGGAGGCTAGCAAACCGGGTACAAAGTCAACGGAAGGTCTAAAGTCAAACATAGAAATAAACCCTAAGCTCCGTCGTTTAATCGATCAATGAACTCAAGGACAACCTTTTTCTTCTTAAGGCGTCTGCTACCATGCTTCCCTTGTTAGGGGTATACGCTATCTCAACTCATAAGATGCTAAGAATCCTATCCAAAATCGTCACAACTGTCCATCTCTCACGCAGACCACCCTAGTCGAATTCGACATCCCCCAAATGCAAGCCCCAAAGGCCGAAACCAATATCAGACAAACACCCAAGGGATATCTCCTTCGAGTTCAGGCAACCTACGTGAGATGATACTAAAAATAATAATAATAATGGCTAAACAATTAAGCCTTTGACCAACTTTGGATGTCCTTGCCAGTCTCGCTCCAAAACCACTGTTTTATCCCATAACTGGCTTTGCTCAACCTATTGAGCACATATGAAAACTTATTTCGCTCCTAGAAAAGACCAAGATGTCATCCACAAAGACCATCACAAACTTATTTAGGTACTCTCTGAACACCCTTCTCTTCCAATCAACAAAGTATGCGGGGGCGTTCGTCAAACCAAATAGCATCACCAGCCACTCATAAAACCATCCGGAGTCCTAAAGGCAATCTTCTCTATACTATCGTCAGCCACTCTCAACTGACGAAACCATGTGGCTTAGTCCAACTGCGAAAATACTGAGGCGCCAACCAACTGATCAAAGAGATCATCAATCTTTGGCAATGGGTGTCTATTCTTCTTTGTGAGTTTATTTAGTTCTCTTTAGCCTACACAAGGTCTGAGGGACCCATCCGCCTTCATGGAAAAAACTACTGGAGCGCCCCACTCCGATATACTTCTTCTTATGAACCCCTTCTCAAGCAATCGCCTACTTACTTATGGAGTTCCCTCCTCTCACGAGGAGCCTTATGGCACACTGGCCAAGTCACTGGTTTGGCATTGTTTACCGGATATATTCGGAAGTCAATCTCCCGCTCCGGAGGTAAGCCCTTCACCTTCTCAAACACATCCGAGTATTCCCGGACCACTTCTAACAGATCGCAAACTCTCGACCGACGTGTCCAGCGATTCTAGATAACTTAGCATAACAGTCTCTATGGGATTACAAGAGATCTCGAGAGTGTTACCCAAGCGGGTCATAAGCCTAACAACTCTCTTTTCAAAATCAAGAATGACATCCCTACTGGATAACCAGTCCATGCCCAAACTAACCCATAGCTCGTGAAGCCCAACAAGCATCACATCCAAACTCAATGCTAAGTATAGAAACTTTCAAACCCAAACACATCATGGAGCCCAATTGGGTTTGAAACAACTAAGGGATCATCTACTAAACTGGTGTCTAAGTGCAGTGACTCACTAACAATGATGAGATAAACGAACTTAATGCATCCAAATCAAATAAAGTTCGAATCGGATAATAAAGAAATCCAAATTCCAACCTAGACGGTCTTATCCCCATACGGCACCCTAGTCGTGAGGGAATACAACTACCCTCCAGAAGATTCCATACCTTGTCCTTGCTTCTTTGGTCAATCCTAATAAGGTGTCCTATTCCTCCCAAAAGGATAACTACTAGCCTTCTCCTTCCCATTCTCCACTCGTAACCTCCCATCAATGAGGCTTCGTCCTTTATTAACCAAACAACTATTAGAGCCTTCCTCCCATCGTCCATCCAATAAGTACTTACAAGTCCTCCTCCTTCTTGAACCAACTTCTAATCTGATTTACGTCTAATTCCCTTGAAGCGGTTTTCCATTCTTATCTATCTTAGAAAGATCATCTACACATGGAGGGGAAACTCAAAACGAGAGAGAAAGAGATTCAAACGGAGAATTCGAAAGATAAAGATATGGCTATCGGGGATTATGCTTTTCTCAAAAACTTTTCTCTTAAAAGACATGTTTTTGAAAACATTCCTTCAAAAATTTTCTTAGAAAAATAGTTTTTCTAAAAATTTTATCTGTTCTGGTAACCTTAAGCTCTGATACCACGTGTAACACCCCACGTCCGCTAAGGTCACTCATACCAGGGGAATGCCTTAGTTTCGGTGAAGTATTTTGAGTGAATATAGAACAGTAAAATTACAGCAAGACAGATATAAGTAATACTTGAAAATTTAAATCATCATTTCATTGCAACGGAAAGTAATACATGTTTGGTTACATCACAAAACCATAAACCAGAGTCAAGTACATAATATCCATCTTGATAAAATAGAAGTACATAATCCCACTACATAACTAATAGCCATAAAAGGAAAGATAAGCTCGGCTTCACTTCAGAGGTCCAAGCTCCATAGGATAGATACAGCAATCAGATCAAAGCCCACTAGCACCAGGCCCACTCTAATAACCTGGGGTTGGGGGAAAAAGATAAAAACAACGGGGTCAGACATAAGTCTGAGTGAGTCCTATAACCCTAACAATACAATCATTAAAATAACCAGAGAAGACATAAGTTGATATACGGTAACGACTGGGGATGAATGGCTACACTAAGCAGCTTGGTAAACTTAGGATAAACTAAGATCACCGTAAAGACGCATTTACCCACCCAAGGATAATTACTAAATTACACCGCCCCAGACCTACTCAAAGATAATTCCTACACTGCACCACACCAGTTTTACCTACCTAAGATTAATTCCTACTTAAAGGTTGATCCCACCCAAGGACTTATAAAATTTACTAATTAGTACCTGCGTACCCCTAGGTGACCAAGTAGGCGCCACGGGGCCCTACAATCCACTAGGTGTACACACTACTTCCCATTCGATCGGCTCCCTAACGTAGATACCCGTGCTGGCCCCACCGTGGGATGTATCATTCCCCAATGTGGCAACCTGATGGAACTAAAGGTGCACGGCTTATATCTACTCGATGCAACAACGGCTTACCTACCAGCCCGGGCCCACTCACGCATATGAAGCCCGTTGGACTTGCGTTGCCACCGCTAACCCGTTTGCCTCTTACAGTCAAGCCCAGTATGCGTGTCCCGTCCTCGACATGGGTCGAGCCCACAAAGATACGTATGGGTTACTGGTTGAAATGGGCCTCCACAAGCTACCCACCTAAGCTTGTCCCTTTTTCTAGTATATCCCACTTAACCCTTTAATCATGTTTTAATTACATGTTCCATTTTGGTTAAGTATTCTAATCGTATTTTCTATTGCCACCCAAGGCAACCACTAGATTTTCTCATGCCACCCGAGGCACCCACTTAACCCCTCATGTCCCTCTACATGCTAATGTGGTTAAGTGTTTCTTAATTAATTAATTAAGAACGTAACCTTTGTAAAGACCTCTCACATTAGACTGTCTTTTATGACCGCTGGTTAAGCCGGTTGGGTCCGGGCAGCCTTATGTCATAACAGAGTCTAACCTCGTGTCTTTACATTAATTACGTATTTAGTTTGTGCCTAAGACCTCTCACATTGGGCTAACATTTGTAGCAACTGGTTAAGCCGGTTGGGTCCGGGCAGTTTTACGCTACAACTGAGTCCAACCTCGTGTCTTAGTCAATTAATTACACCTAATTAATCACCCTCATAATTTTATATTAATTATCCCTAATTAATCAAGTTTTCTTAACATGGGTAGACCTAACTTAATAGGTAAATTCCCATGGGGTAGACCTAACTCAATAGGTAAATTCCCAACACATAGTATGGGTACACCTAACCAAATAGGCAAATTCCCATACTATGTTTATTTATTTTGCGTTATGCATAATTATATTAATTTCACACAATCTTATTAACTTATGCATTTAATTACCCCATCGTTCCCACGTAATTTCGTTCATGATATAACACATATAAAAGGTGTCAACTTGCATATGAATGAACATGTTTCAAAGGTGCCATCTTGCATATTAACAAACACATAACTTGCATATGAACTTGCATAATATGTCACATAACTTGCATATGTCACATAACTTGCATATAATATGTCACATAACTTACATATTCACTTGCATAATATACTTGCATATTAACCCATAGACTTGCATAATGTGTCATCATGAACTTGCATATTAACAAACATGTAACTTGCAAATTGACAAACATGTAACTTGCATATTAACAAACATGTAACTTGCATATTAACAAACATGTAACTTGCATAGCATATCTTGCATATTAACATACATGTAACTTGCATATTAACAAACATGTAACTTGCATAGCATATCTTGCATATTAACATACATGTAACTTGCATATTAACAAACATGTAACTTGCATAGCATATCTTGCATATTAACATACATGTAACTTGCATATTAACAAACATGTAACTTGCATAGCATATCTTGCATATTAACATACATGTAACTTGCATATTAACAAACATGTAACTTGCATAGCATATCTTGCATATTAACATACATGTAACTTGCATATTAACAAACATGTAACTTGCATAGCATATCTTGCATATTAACATACATGTAACTTGCATATTAACAAACATGTAACTTGCATAGCATGCATATAGCCCACAACTTGCATATTTAGCATCATGCAAATATAACATACATCATATTAAACTTGCATAAACTTACATACTCAACATGCATAAACATAAGATTAATGCTAACATCATATCATATGATTCAAGACTCATTAATCCACATACAAAACCATAAATCTCATCATATCTCATCTACTTAGTTTAACAAAAGATCATCAAAGTGATAGAAACTCACAACTAGCAACTTTGAACACCAAATGAAGAAGATTAAGATGCTAAGAAGGGATTAGAAGTTGATTAGAGAGTGATTAGTATGCAACCCTCTTCATAAAATTAGTGGAGGCCATGAGAGCTAGCATTTTGCCATAGTTTAGTCACTAGGTTTAATTATGAATGAATTAGGGTAGGTTAGGGTCTTATTTATAGATTAGGCAAGTGTTTTAGGCCATAGGATTAACCCTAGATTCAATCCAAGCCATCAAAGCATGTCTTGGGGAAGAAGTCAAGTGTAGGAACCATCTAGGGCCTTTAGATTAAAGATGGACCATGAGAGCCATTCAAATGCAAAATCTGCACTTGAGCGAATCGGCCCACGGGTTGACAGCCAAACACCCTGGATTAACCCCTAGTCGACCCAGCGGGCTCGGGTCGACTTCAAAAATCGGCCGGTTCGGTTATTCCCCTCTCCCAATTCGCTGTTTTGAGCATTTTTGCATATTTATTTATTAAATTTTCAATTATATATATATATATATATATCAATATATATATATATATATCTACACAACCCATTTCACTTAATTAAGTATACTTTAATTTGGGAATTTTCGTGAAACTTCGCGAGGCCATATCTTGGTCATACGGACTCCGATTTTCGAAAACTCGGACTCTATTTCGCGTATTTTTCCGAGACGAACGCAATGGCATAGCCCGTTTCCCTTGATTCCCATTTTAGAATTAAATTCTGCCTCGATTTATGTTATTACAGGTTATTGAAAATACGGGTTGTTACAGCATTATTTTGGGAGTCGACTGGCTCTAAAGGTATGGGGTGGTGGTAAACTGTGAGGGGTCTTCGGTGACCATTAGAGCGGATGATGGGCGGAGGGTGGTATTGGATTGCCTACCTAGTGATGGGGTGATGGCTAGTTTTCTAATTCCCTTGACATCCTGCATGATGAGTTATTAGATGTGCCTATTGCTGGCGAGTATCCGGAAATCTTCGGGGAAGCGACCAGACTTCCACCACATCGAGAGATCGATTTTCGGATTGATTTATTGAAAGATGTTAGACCTATAGTGATGCCACTTCATCGTGTGACACCAAAGGAGCAGCAAGAGCTCGAAGTGCAAGTATGCGATCTTTTGAAGAATGGATTTATTCAAAGAAGTTTTTCCGAGTGGGGAGCACCGGTTGTATTTGCTACTATGGCCGATGGTTCCTTTCGCTTATGTGCGGATTATCGTGAATTGAACAAGGTGACTAGGAAGAATAAGTATCCTCTTCCATGGGTAGATGATTTGTTTGATCAATTAAATGGAGCAAGAGTGTTTTCCCAGTTGGATCTCGCGACAGGATTTCATCATCTCCGAGTAGCAGCTGAGAGTATACCTAAAACGGCATTTCGAATGCCTTCTGGATGCTATAAGTGGTTGGTCATGCCTTTCGGGTTGACGAATGCACCCTCAAATTTCGTGGATCTTATGAATAGGGTTTTCAAAGATCAGTTAAATAAGTTTATTCTTGTGTTCCTGGATGATTTCTTAGTCTACTCGAGGACAGAGGAAGAATACAAGGGATATTTAAGGATAATGATGGAGGTGTTGAGGAAACACCAATTGAAAGCGAAATTTTCTAAGTGTCACTTCTGGAGGAGGGAAGTGAGGTTCTTGGGCCATGTAGTTTCATAGAATGGTAATGTCGTGGATACTACGAAGGTGGCTATGGTGCAAGATTGGTCTACGTCCAAGAATGCAACGTGCATGAGAAGTTTCTTGGGGTTAGCTGGATATTATCGTAGGTTTATCCAAGACTTCTCCAAGATAACAGCACCCTTAACTCAGTTGACCAAAAAGAATCAAGCTTTCGTTTGGGACGGAAGGTGTGAGAATGCATTTAAGAGTCTAAAGGAGAAGTTAACGTGTGCACCAGTGTTAGTTATTCCTAAGTGGAACAAAGAGATGACGGTATACACGGATGCCTGTGGTACATGACTAGGTGTTGTACTGATGCAAGGAGGTAGGGTTGTAGCATATGCAAGTAGGCAACTGAAACTGCATGAGAAAAAGTATCCTACACATGATTTAGAATTGACAGCGATCATGTTTGCATTGAAGATGTGGAGTCACCATCCTTGGGGAGAAAGATTTGAATTGTTTAAAGATCACAAGTCTTGAAAGTATCTTTTCTTTCAAAAGGATTTAAATCTTCGTCAATAGAGATGGTTAGAGTTCTAGTCTTCGTATGATTTAAATATCGCATGCACACTTGGGATGGGAAATGCGGTAGCTGATGTATTGAGTGGGTGACATGCCAGTTTGGGGGCTATGTTTCTGAAATGGAAGCAACTGGTGTATATCGCGGGATATAATTTCAGACTTAAGTGTGAATTGGATTTAGACATGTTAGCAAGTTTGACGATCAGACCAACTTTGATTGAGCGGATTGGTTCCAGTCAGAAGGATGATTGTAATCTATTATAAATCATCCCCAAGGTAAAGAAGGGTATTGACAGTGAGAGAATGAACAAGTACGAACTTGATCGAGAAGGATGGCTTCGAAAGAATGAGAGGCTGGTTGTACCCAACGTAACTGGATTGAGAGATGAAGTGCTCAGAGAGTGTCATCACTCGAAGCTGGCTATATATCTCGGTGCTAACAAGATGTATCGAGACTTGAAATAGACATATGGCTGGGAAGAGATGAAGGGAGACCTTGGAAAGTTTATATCCAACTGCATGAATTGTTAGTTAGTTAAAGCCAAGCAAAAGAAGCCTAGTGGTTTTTTACAACCTTTGGAAATTCCCGAATGGAAATGGGAACAAGTCTCAATGGATTTCATCGATGGTTTACCGAGGATTAGATCGGGTTATGATAGCATTTGGTTGATTTTGGATTGATTGACCAAAAGTGTAAGGTTTATACAGATCAAGTCGAATAGAACATTAGCTATATTAGCAGAACTATATATGAAGTGGGTAGTGAGATTTCATGGGTTGCCTAAAGGTATTCTGAGTGACCGAGATCTCTTATTTACTAGTGGGTTTTGGAAGAGCTTACAAGAGGCTTTAGGGACAGAATTACATCTTAGTACTGCGTACCATCTCCAAACCGACAGTCAAACAGAGAGGGTGAATCGTGTATCAGAGGATCTCTTGAGAGCTTGTATATTGGATTTTGGAGGGTCATGGGATGAACATTTGCATCTAGTTGAGTTCACATATAATAATAGTTATCATTCCAGTGTTGGTATGGCTCCATTTGAAGATTTGTAGGGAAGACCGTGCAACTCACCACCATGTTGGTTGGAAACTGGTGAGAAATAAGTACTTGGGCCAGATGTGATAAGATAAACTTCAGATAAAATCAAGGTTATTCAACAACGAACGAATGCTGCCCAGGATAGGCATAAGATGTATGCTGATAAAAGGCGAAGAGGTTTTAAATTTACCATTGGAGACTTGGTATTCGTCAAGATTTCTCCGTTGAAGAGTGTGATTCGGTTTGGTAGGAGAGGTAAATTAACACCAAGGTTTGTTGGTCCATTTCCAGTTCTTGAACAAGTTGGAAATTTAGCATATAAAGTTGGATTATCTGAAAAGATGGCGGGAGTGCACAATGTATTTCATGTTTCTCAGTTAAGGAAGTTCGTGCACGATTCTGATATGGCTATTTCACCAGATCAGTTGGATGATATCGAGGTAGAACCCGAGGCAGTTGGAAATCGCAGACCGATTCATATTGTCGGACACTATACGAAGTAACTTCGAAGGAAGTCGGTGAGACTGGTTAAGGTACAGTGGGGTGATCATGAGAATGACTATACTTGGGAAACCGAGGAGATCATAAGGAAGTCGTATCCAGAACCCTTTGCCTGGTAAGATTTTAATCGCGATATAGTTATTTCCTTGTTAGCAAACCGCATGCTAGGATAGGCTATGTTTGATTGTTTGTAAATGGTTGATACACATGCGGGGAACTACTGTATGTTTTGGTTAAGGAGTTTTGAGGGCAAAATTTCTTAAGGGGGGGGGGAGGAGTGTGACAACCTACGTTCTACATATCGGAGGATCGTAGAATATTTATTTTATCTACATACGAAGTTATATGGTCGTGTAACTTTGGGAAATGGATATTGGGGTCATTTCCAACATTCAAGATTTTTGTCGAATTTTAAGTGACCATTTTGCCCCTTGTCAATCTTATTTCGCCTATAACTTTGACTGGTAAGTAATTTTGACCTGAAACCACTTTCATTGGATTCAGATGATGGTTTCCCATTCCATAGAGTGGTCATACTAATTAAATGGACTTACCGTTTGGGAGATATAGCTAAAATAAGATTTGAAGATGGAAAAATAGCCTAATTGGGCATAATAGGCTGATTAGCGACTAGGCCCATAACCCATTTCAGGACTAGGGTTATGGGAGGGCTGAAAGGGGTTGGAGAATCATCTCTTTTCATTTTCCTAGCCGGTACAAACCTTCCTCTAACCCTAGCAATGACCTCCATCTTCTAAATCACTCCCTAATCACCTTTTAATCACTAATTAAGCAAAACTACATCAAATCAAGCCAAATTAGCATCAAATTCGAGGTAAAGCTGCTGCACTACATAAGAATCCATGCCAAATCAATATAAGTTTCAGATCTAACATTTATTTGTGGCTAAGGTGAGTGATTTGCATGTTTATACACTAATTATGACTAATTATGGGTGATTAGTGATAATTAGCAAAATTATACATCTAAAAATTCTGGAAAAGTATGTAGAAATTCAAAAATATTATCTTATGTCTCGGGTATAAATTTGGGTAAATTTGGATTAAGTTTGCTAATCATATTGTTAGATATGGTTAAACATGGTTAAGAGGAAAATCATGGGTTTTGGGTATGTTTGATCTAAAATAACCTATATGCCTGATGTTTTGATCTTTTTGATTGAGCCTATGTGTTTTTAATGTTGTTTGGGATGTTTAATGTTTGCATAGGAAAGTTAGAATGGTTGAAAACGCCGTCATTTGGCGAAAATAGCTTGTTAGAAAAAAAAATGTAGAGTTTCAGGTCCGGTTAGTAGGGAGACACGATTCGAACTAGTTAAGGGGGAGACCCGAACCGAACCAAATAGGAGGAAGACCCGGTCCGAACCGGATAGGAGGAAGAGACCCAAACCGAATCGGATAGGGGGAGGGGACCCGAATTGAACCGGATAGGAGGAGGAGCCTGAACCGAACTAGATAGGAGGAGGAGACGCAAACCGAACCGGATAGGAGGAAGAGACCGAACCGAACCGGATAGGAGGAGGAGACCAAAACTGAGCCGGATAGAAGGATGATACCCGAACCGAACCAAATAGGTGGGAGACCTGAACCTAACCGGATAGGGGACGATGAACTGAACCGAGCACCAATTCGACTGAAACCCAAGATGCAAAGAAAGTCCAAATGGAAAGTTATTACTCAGGATCCAGACGAGAACCAACGAGTTTACTTCTACAGTTTGTCTTTGCTGCGGGACGTGTGCAAAGGGGTTATCGATATCTATAACTTTGGTTCACTATTGAGAGAGAGGGTATGTAGATGAACCAGAGCCAGGGAAGTATGGACTGGTTGGCCCTTAATCTAGAGCCAGGGATGAGTGGAGTGGGTAGTGTTGTTAACTATAGACCAGGGAAGTATGGTCATAGCAATAGTTGCATGGAGTGGGACTCCATCATGGCCCTAATAGATTTGATGATCAAAGCAGTGGATAATCGTATGCTTTATGCACTGAGTGACAGATGTAAAGATGATTGTTATGTCTTATGTTTTCTATCACTATGACACGCATACTCCCATTTTTACACTATATATTAGTATTACCTTAGAGTATTGTACATCTTGTTGTGCTAACTCTTTGGTTGCAGGTCCAGGTTCAGGTATGATTATTTATACATGTTCTTTCTTTATCTAGTTGTATAGAGTTGCTATCGCTCACACCGGACTTTCGTCTGACCCAGAGATTTATGTCTTTTCTTATTACTCTGAGTGCTCCTAAACGAGCAGACTAGAGATAGGTTAGGTTGTCATGCACGAGTAGCTGTCTGGAGACGAGGAGGAGGCTTCCACATACTATATACATATATTCTCCTTATGTTGTTGCTGGCCACTTCTTTGGGCGTTAGTAGTGTATCTCCTTTTTTTCCATTTTAGAGACAATATGTTGAAGTTGTAATAATGTTTTGGATCATAAGCAATGTTTTAGATTCCGCTACTCTGATGGTTATGATTTAGCTTCAGCTTATGCACTGTCTCGCCTGTTTTATATCAAGTTATGTTATTACTATATTTTATTCCATGCGCTGTGAGATATACACGGGTTCTTAATGATTCATAGTTTCAAACCCCTTTCTTTTGACGATCCTCCTATGCCAGTCGGGCATTGGCACAAAGCATTTCAAGGTAAACATCTGATGGTGCGCGACGGGCAACACAATTTTGGTTGTACTTTGTATTCAGGAAAGATGGGACTGAGAGTCATATCTTTGTTATCGAGGCCCATTTTTAGTTTATCCCAGTTTAGAGAGATCGGACACAGTGTAGTGGACTCATGTAGTCAGGCCAATGATATATAAGAGGTTGGTTTATTAGAGGACAGTAGGGCACATTCTACTATTAGTATTATGATTCCTACACCGACTAGAAGGGGAAGAAGAAAGAAGTGGACTTTCGTGACAGGGCTTGTTCACCGAAGTGCAAGAATTAGATCTAACTGCTAATATTTTTAGGATAGGTCCTCGGATTCGAGTGCTAATAGTATCACTTCGAACTCGGGCTCAGGTATGATTTTTGTTTATGGTAGTAACTATACCCATTTGATTTGGGTAGTTTATCTACAAGTTAAGTATGTAGTTTAGCTGATGGTACAACATTTGTTTCCACTTATATTGAGTTAGATGTTGATTTCATTAGAAGTAGAGAAATAGAGAGGGTTGATACTTTAAGATGTTGAAGTTATTTATTTGGAACATTAGGGTCTTAATGAACCCAAAAAAATGTGATAAAGTAAGAGCTTTTTTAAGGATTACCATATAGATATTGAATTATTGCAAGAGACAAAAATTGACAACCCTAACTTACGATTTTATGCGAGGGTAGAGGGATCTCATTTCCGTAACTGGGCTTGCCTACCTGTTGTTGGTAGTTCAAAGGGTTTAATGATTGGTTGGAGGGAAAATCAATTTAGGCTTCTTCAAGAGATTCCTAAGAAGCATTCCCTCCATATCTTATTATCCTCTCCACTAGATAATTCTATTTTGGGAATTACTAATGTATATGGTACACATATAAAAATAAAGAGGAGAATTTTGTGGGAAGTATGTACAGAATTCAGAAATCTAGTTCCAAATCTATGGATTGTAGGGGAAGATTTTAATGTCACTAGATTTTCAGGGAAGAGATCGCCTCGGGAAGGTGATTTATTTGATATGGAAGAATTCAACGATTTTGTTTTGGGCAATAATTTAATTGAAATACCATTAAATGATATGTTTAATTGGTCAAATGTGAGAGATGAACCGTCTTTTGCACTATTAGATAGATTTTTCATAAGTAACGAGGTGGAAGATAGGTTCTCTTTTTTAGAGTAAAACGTTTGCCGTTTTAATATTCGGACCATTGTCCTATTATCCTTTCATGTGATAGTTTTTAATTCGAAAAAATGTGGCTTCTGGATTCTAGATTTTCTAATTTATTTGCTTTTAAATGGAATTCTTTATTTTATTTTAATAATCTATATGTGGGTAATTTAGCTAAATTTTTGTTGTGAAGTTGGGTAAACTCATTTTTTTTCTTAAACGTTGGAATAAGTATGTTTTTGGTAATGTTGGAATTAGGAAAGATAAGAATATGTGTGAGTTGTATGATTTAGATAAGATTAGTGAGAACATGATTCTTAATCCTAATGAAAGCAATAAACTTTGCAGCCTTAAAAATGATATTAAGTTAATATTAGAAAAAGAGGAGGTTATGTGAATGCAAAGGGACCGTGTACATTGGATTAAAGAGCATGATAACAGTATGAAATTTTTCGATAGTGAGGCCGATAAGAGCAGAAGTAATAATTTCATTCATTTTATTTTTGTTGATGACATGGAATTGACTGCCCAAAAAGATTTAAATGAAGTTTTTACTAATAATTATAGACAATTTTTGGATCTAAAATTAAGAGTAGAATAAATGTTACATGGAATGACGTTTATCCAACACATACTAAGATTGATTTAGTTGATTTTGATAAGCCATTTTCTAAACAAGAGATTTGGAAGTCTATCAATGATATGCCTATTGATAAAGCTCCTGGTCCGGGCGGTTTTTCTATTCATTTTTATAAACAATTTTGGGATGTTTTGAAATTTGATTTAATTAACTCACTTAATGATTTTTATAACGGGAATTTATAGATAGATAGATTTAACTTTGCAAATGTTATTCTTATTCATAAGAAATTAGAAGCTAATAAATTAGAAGATTTTAGACTTATATCCTTAATCCACTGCTCAGTTAAGATTATTACAAAAAAATTAGTGAATAAACTTAGTCATAAGATGAATGATCTAATTGATTATTCCCAAACTGCATTTATAAAAGGTAGGAATATAGTTGATGGTGTGGCAGCTGTCCAAGAATATATTAACTTATGTTGTAAGAATAATTATACTTGTGCTATTTTGAAAATTGATTTTGAAAAGGCTTTCGATTCATTTGATTGAGATTTTATTTGCGAATTATTACTAGCTAAGGGTTTAAGATGGGTAAATTGGATAATGCTTTTACTCAAATCTAGTTGTTCTAATATTATAGTTAATGAGGTTGTAGGTAAGAAAATTCAATCTAAAAGGGGTCTTAGACAAGGTAATCCTTTATCGCCATTTCTTTTTAATTTAGTTGTTGATGTTTTCACCAAAAATATAAAGAGAGAGGAGAGGAAAGGAGTTTCAGGTTATGTAGGTAATAGGGTTTTTAATAATGAAATATTTATTCTTCAATTTGTAGACGATATACTATTATTTTCCTCTCCTTTTCCTAAGCATATAATAGCTTTCAAATTTATTCTTTATTGTTTTGAGAAGCTTTTTGGACTCAGAATTAATTTTGATAAAAGTTATGTTATGGTTTTAAACGGTTTTTACAATGTTGAGAATCATGTTGCTTATACCTTAAACTGTTCTACTATGGTATTCCCTTTTGAATATTTGGGATTTAAGATTAGGCCTACTAAACTCAAACATGAAGATCGGGTGATTATTATTGGTAAAATAAATAATATGCTATCTAGTTGGAATAACATATTTTTATCAAGAGCGGGTAGATCAGTTCTCATCAACTCTGTATTATAAACTATTCCAACATATTGGATGATCATTCATCGTTTTCCTCAACGGGTGATTGAAAAAATTGACAGATTTAGATGTAATTTTCTATGGAGTGGAGAAAACATTTGTAAAGGTTATAAATGTATAGTTAACTGGGAAATTTGTTGTAGATCCAAGGAAAATGGTGGTCCTGGGGTTATCAATCTATATAATTATAACTCTTCGTTATTAGCTAAATGGTTGTGGGAGTTTAGAAATCTTGAAGTGTCGGCAACTTGGAAGCAGATAGTTTCTAAATTTTATTATGATAGAGAAAAAAATTATGTTTGACACTAGTTATAGTTGGAATAATAGATTATCAACTTTTTGAAATTCCATACTGAAATGTTTTGATTTTTTTAACTTAGGATGTATGTTGATTTTTCATTCAGGTGATATTACATTTTTTGGCATGATTCTTGGATTATTCGAGTGCCCCTGAAAATAGAATTTAAAGAAGTTTTTGAGATTTGTTGCTTTAGGAATGCATTAATTAAGGATGTATATAGAGGAAGCTTAGATCCCCCATAGGAGTTTTCATTTGATAATATTTTAAACGGCACAGTATTTAGGCGATTTGCCTTATTACGAACTAAGCTATCTATATATCATTTTGATAATAATGGGGATAACATCTATTGGGGCCTTGATAATAGTTTAAATTACGCTTAAAATTCTATGTGTAAGTTTCTTAATTTTTTAGGTATTTCGTTTTTAAAATTTAAGTTTGTTTGGAAGAATAATGCTTCACCTAAATCCAAATTTCATATGTGGCTAATTATACATAAGAAACTAAATATGGTAAAGAAATTAAACAAGAAAAATATTATTTTTGTTTCTAAGTGTTGTTTCTGTAATATATTTGATGGAAATATTGATCATTTATTTTTCTCTTGTAGTAAAACTTTCTTTATATTAAAAATGGTTTTAAGTATTTTTGTTTTTAATTGTTCAAATATGTTTAGGGATTGTGATTATTATTGGAATAGTTTTAGATTTGATTTTAATTTCAAGTGTAGATATGTGCTAGATACATTAGTAACTATCATTAGTTGGTATATTTGGTTTGGAAGAAATAAGAACTGTTTCATTCTAATTCCGATACCATAGATAAAATAATTATTAAGATTGTAACTTTTAGTCTAGAATGGATGACTAACCCTCAGTTTTAGATAAATAGGGACCCTTTATTTAAAAGATATTTAATTAAAGTTAGAAATAATTTCAGTTTGTTATTAGGATTAATAAGTATTTTAATTTAAATCGAATTTGAATTTGTTATTGATTCCGTTTTATATGATTATTAGAGATGTTTTCTTGTTATCTTATAGTATTTTATTTTATACACATATGTATATATATATATGGATATATATATATATATATATTACATATATATATGTGTGTGTGTGTATCTTATAGTATTTTATTTTATACACATATGTATATATATATGGATATATATATATATTACATATATATGTGTGTGTGTGTGTGTGCGTGCGTGTGTGTGTGTTATGTTTGCTTACTTTTGTTTAGTCTTTTTCAGGCTACAGGCAGTTGATGTATACTGGAGTGCTTATAGGAGAGCTTATTAGAGTCCGTTCATTCATTGTGCTATTAAGTATTTAAGTATTTTTTTTAGACGGACTCTTGTATTGTGTAGGAGTATATGTACTTCACTATCGGGTGGTGGCCTTGCCGGAACTCGATTTTTGAAGTATGATAGGTGGTGGTTTATCCGGAGCTCATCTATCTACCTTCCTATACATATAGTCATAGTCCATGTAAGTTATGTTTCTTTAGGTCACCTGTCAGGCAAGTTGGCAACTATTGTGGATTATGTGTTTATATATATATATATATGTGTGTGTGTGTGTGTGTGTGTGTGTGTGTGTGTTTGTGCGCGCGTGCTCTCTTCTCTTCGAAGATCACAAATTTTTTGTTTTCAAAAAAAAAAATAGTAGCATGAAACAACTAGAATTAGGATGTACCTCCCCCAGTTACTCCTCTTCTTATAAATGAAGAACCTTCCTCAGAAAAGTAGCGCATACACAGTAAATAACAAAACTATCGGAGTAGGTAAATAAAAAATTACACATATTCTAATTATCTAAGTTGGTTTTAATATTAGGCTAGTTTAGGGATTTTGAGTAAATTTATTGTTTATTCATTTAAAATGATTAAATAATGTATTTGGGTGAATACGGTGAATTTTGCACTTAAATTATGGTAATATACAAAATTATGGAAAATAATGTTATAGAAAACTCTATAATTTGAAATTAGGATGAAATAAACATTTATAAGACTTTATTGTGTTATATTGCAATAAATAGCAATACACACACACACACACAAATATATATATATATATATATATATATATATATGTGTGTGTGTGTGTGTGTGTGTGTGTATTTATAATAAATTTTGGAGCAAGTTTGTGTTTTATAAATATAATTGAGCTCTAAATAAGATGTAAAAATGTCTAGATTGATGAAAAACTATATTTATATGTCAAAATAATTTTAATATATTTGTACAAGTTATTGTGTTAAAATGTTGTGATTTGTAGAATTATAAACTTAGAACTGTAATTTTCGAACATAAAAATGTAATGTGCGATTTATTTGTAAAATGAGAGTTTAGCGTCAAAATGTACAAATTTGTGTTTGAAAAAGGTTAAAAATGTTTAAGCATGTTGTATAAAATTTTGAAAAAGCTAAATTATGTGTTTTGATGTTAATGTAAGGTGTATATAAGGTGATTTACAGGTCCAACCTCTCATTTAGCTTAAAAGCCTTCTTAAACTAAACATAGCCCAAAACAAGTGCTAATAGCTTTTTTGGGCTTAATTAAGGTTGAACTAGAGTAATTAAGGAGAGAAAAGTCTAGAATCTTATTCCAAAGCGCATTCTTTCTCCTTCCTGAAGATTCTCTTCTTAGAAACAAAATAAACATCAAAGGAAATAAGAATTCTCCTCCTAAAATCCAATCCCTCGCTTCCAATTCAAACAATAAAGTTAAATCTAGTTGTTAGCATAAACTAATACCCAATAATCACATCAAAACCATGAAATTACACCATTTTGTTTCAAGATGTTTATTAAGGAAAAAGGCATTAACTTCATGCACATGTAAATGATGGAATAACTCAGTTAGTTTGAGTGTGTGGCCCTTAACCACAAGATCGAAGGTTTAAGCCCTCCTTCTAGTGAATTTAACAATTTTTGTACCCTTTGTACCGCCTATACAAACTAATAACTTACTATTTATACCCTTGTCGCTCTTAATTTGTATATGGACTTTCTTCCAAAACTGTTTTTAAATTCAAATTATTTTTAATTAGAACTATTTTTAAATTCTTAACTGCTTATATTTTATTGTTATATATTAAAATTATTTTGACCCAAAAGATTATTTATTTAAAACAATTTTCAATTGTTATATATGTATAAACTATTTTAATTCAAAATCTATTTTAGTTCAATATTTTTGATCCCGGATTTGCTTTAAATGAAGAGGAATATAAAAGTAATGTTCTATATGATACGAAGATATATATGAATTTTGAATTCAAAACTGATATCCAACTGATTTATGACGTGAAAATATAATGTTTTATTGCAATATAAAATGACCACGGTGTAACAAATTTGGTTTTGTGGTTATTTATATAAGATTAATTAAATAGTGCATTAACAAGTTATTTGGGACTAAGTTTTGATTCATAGTTAAAATATTTAAATATATTGGAATGAATTGAATTGTGCGTGAGGATGTAATTTAATTCAATAATTGTTGGATTAATCAAAAGAATAAAAAGGGATTTGGAGAATATAACTTAAATAATATTTGGTTAATTAATTAAGAAGTTTGGTGTTAACTTGGGAGAATTCAAAAAGAATAATTAGTTTAACCGTTGGGATGATTAAATAATTTATTTTGGAATGATTAAGAAGTAAATTTGGCTTGGGAAGATGATTTAATAATCATCAAAGTTGATTTTAATATTAGGCTAATTTAGGGATTTTGAGAAAATTTGTTGTTTATTCATTTAAAATGATTAAATAATGTGTTTGGGAAAATACGGTGATTTTTGCATTTAAATTATGGTAAATAAATAGAAATTTAGGAAATAGAGTTTTAGAAAAACTTTACAACATGAAATTAAGATGAATTAAGCAATTATGAGACTTATTGGGTTATATTGCAATAAATTGTAATTTATTTGTAAATAATAAATTTTTGGTGTAAAATTGTGTTTTATAAATATAATTGAGTTATCAATAGGATGTGAAAATGTAAATATTGATGAAAATCAATATTAATATGTCAAAAATAATTTTATTATGTTTGTACAAGTTAATATGTCGAAATATTGTTTTTTGTAGAATTATAAACTTAGAACTGCAAATTTTGTGCATAAAAATGTAATGTTCAATTCGTTTGTAAAATGGTAAATTTGTGTCAAAACATACAAATTTATATTTAAAAACGGTTAAAAATATTTTAAGCATGCTGTATAAATTTTCTAAAAAGCAAAATTACGTGTTTTGATGTTAATTTTAGGTATATAAGGTGATTTATTGGTAAAACCTCTCATTTTTGCTTAATATGGCCTTCTTAAACTAAACATAGCCGAAACCAAGTGTTATTGCGTCAATAACTTTACTAGGCTTAATTAAGGTTTAACTAGAGTAATCAAGGAGAGAAAAATATGGAATCTTATTCCAGTACACATTCTTTCTCGTTCCTGAAGCCTCTCTTCTTAGAAACAAAATATAAAGTAGAGGAAATAAGGAATCTCCTCTTCAAGTCAATTTTGTCGGTTCCAATTCAAACTAAAAAGTTAAATCAAGTTGCTAGCTTAAACAACAATTGGATAATCACATCAAAACCTTGAAATGACACCATTTCTGTTTCAAGATGTATGTTAAGGAAAAAGCCATAAACTTTGTGTATACGTAAAAGCTGGGATAGCTCAGTTGGTTAGAGCGTGTGGCTGTTAACCACAAGGTCGGAGGTTCAAGCCCTCCTTCTAGCGAATTCAATATTTATTTTTGCACCTTTGATATTTCTCGTACAAACTTACATCTTACAAGCAATACCCTTATCCCATTTAATTTGTGTACAGACGTTCATTCAAAACTGTTTTTAAATTTATACTATTTTCAGTTAAAATTATAATTATATTCTTAATTATTTAAACTCAACTGTTAAATTTAAAATTATTTTGACCCAAAAGGTTATTTACTTAAAACTATTCTCATTTGTTATATATATAAATTATTTTAACCAATATCTATTTTAGTTTAGGCTTTTCGATCCGGAATTTGCTTTAAATGAAAAGGAGTATATTTAAGTAATGTTATTTATGCTACAAAAATATATATGAAATTTAAATTTGAAACTAATATTGAACTGTTATATTATACTAAAAATGATGTTTTATTGAAATATGAAGCGAACACAGTGTAAAACCTTTGGTTTTATGATTACCAATATACGGTTAATTAAATAGTGCATTAACTAGTTACTTGTAACAAAATCTTGATTGGGTGTTAAAATATATGGATATACTGGAATGAGTTGAATAGTGCATGTGAATGCTATTTTATTCAATAATTATTGGATTAATCAAAGGAATAAAAAGGAATTTGGATAACATAACTTAATTAATCATTTGGTTAATTAGTCGAGAAGTTTGGTGTTTAATTGGGAAAATTCGGAAAGAAAATTAGTTGATTTATTGGAATGATAATTTTTTTTAGGATAATCAAGAAGTAAATTTGGCTTGGAAAGATGATTTAATAATTATCTAAGATGATTTTAATATTAGGCTAACTTAGAGGTTTTGAAAAAATTTGTTGTTTATTCATTCAAAATGATTAAATAAAGTATATATTTAGGCAAATTCAGTGAATTTTGCAGTTAAATTTTGGCAAATATATTAAATGTAGAAAATAAAGTTTTAGAAAAAATTATAATGTGAAATTAGGATGAAATAAGCATCAATAAGACTTAATTGTGTTATATTGCAATAAATTGCAATATATACATGCATAATAAAATTGGGTGTAAAGTTGTGTTTTATAAATATAATTGAGTTGTCAATAAGATGTAAAAATGTCGAAATTGATGATAATCAATATTTATATGTCAAAAATAATTTTAATACGTTTGAACAAGTTATTATGTCAAAAGATTGTGAGTACAATTATAAACTTAGCATTGTAAATTTGGTGCGTAAAAATGTAATGTGCGATCTGTTTGTAAAATGAGAGTTTTGCGTCAAAATGTATAAATTTGTGTTTAAAAAGGGTTAAAAATGTTTTAAGCATTTTTATAAAAAAAATTAAAAAGCTAAGTAGTGTTTTTTGATGTTAATTAAAGGTATATAAGGTGATTTACTGTTCAAACCTCTTGTTTTAGCTTAACATTGCCTTTTTGAGCTAAACATAGCCCAGTCCAAGTGTTAATAGCTTTATTAGGCTAACTTAAGGCTTAACTAGAGCAATAAAGGATAAAAAAGCCTGGAATCTCATTCTAGTATGCATTCTTTCTCCTTTCTGAAGCCTCTCTTCTTAGAAACAAAATACATTGCGGTTGAAATAAGATATCTCCTCTTATAAATACATAGCAAGGCTTCTAATTCAAATTAAAATGCTAAATCTAGTTGCTGGCTTAACTATAGGATAATATCATTAAAACCTTGAAATGACACCATTTTTGATTCAGGATGTATATTAATGAAAAAACCAAAAACTTCATGCATATGCAAAAGCTGGAATAGCTTAGTTGGTTAGAGCGTGTGGCCCTTAACCACAAGGTCGGAAGTTCAAGCCCTCCTTTTAGCGAATAAAACATTTTATTTTGGACCCTTGACAACTCATACAGACTTATAATTTATGATTTATACTCTTGTCTCATTTAATTTGTGAATGGACCTTCTTTCAAAACTATTTTTAAATTCATAATATTTTCAGTTAAAACTATTTTTATATTCTTAACTACTTTAATTCAAATGTTATATTTAAAATTATTTTGACCCAGAAGGTTGTTTAATTAAAACTATTTTCATTTGTTATATGTATAAATTATTTTAACTCAGAATCTATTTTTGGTCAACCTTTTTGATACCTAATTTTCTTTAAATAAAAAGGAATAAACTTAGGCAGTGTTATTTATGATACGAAGACATATATATGAAAATTAAATTTGAAACTGATATCAAATGGATTTATGACACCAAAATATGATGTCTTATTGATATATAAAGAGAACAATGTGTAACAATCTTGTTTTTGTGATTACCCGTTTAAGGTTATTTAAATAATGCATTAACAAGTTAATTTGGACTAAATCTTTATTGGGAGTTAAAACATAAGGATATATTGGGATGAGTTGAATTCTGCATGAGGATGTAAGAAGGCGGATTGCTTTTAGAACACGACGCATCAGAACACAAAACACGAGAACATTTCATTACTAATACAACAATTTACATCAGAGTACAAGATATTAGAGTACAAATAAATAGTATACAGCAGAAAAATAATACATAAATATAATGTGCAGCGGAAAACATCAACAAACACAGCTGAAAGAAATACACGGATACAAAGCTTTCCGAATATTACTCCAATCGTAATCCAGGATCCTCTTAAAAGAAATACTACGGAAACCAAAACTACTAGCTGCCCGTCTGGAAAGTATGGGCACCTAGAGTTTAGGTGGAAAACAATAAAATCTGATTCAGCCATGGGACCTATTAACGATATTTTCCATCAACACTCGCCACAACTCAGATTTATCGAAACTCACTCTAAGACCTACAAATCTAAGCTAGATAGCTCTCCTATGGGCGTCAGAGTTTTCGACTTTAATGATTAATTATCTTGCACCCAGAGGATAGATATCACATATATTGTATGATGGTGTTCCGAATCGACTTCGGGAGGATTATCTAGCTTTATATTATTGGAATCTGTGGAATCAATAACTTCCTAAATTATGAAGGTGACATGATGTATAGTAATAAGAGGAAAAACAGGCCAACGCCTCCCTTGAGCTTGGGAAGAAGGTTCCATGATGTTCGTTAACTTCGGTATCTTCTGCGTCTAACCAACACAAGATAGGGGTTAGAATCATGTTGGAAATCAGGAAAGGAATACACAGAGCCCTCCTTTCCCTAAGGATCAGGAAATGTTAGGCTTATCGTGAGAGTGTCAACCAATGACGACAAACCCTCAAGGTGAGGGGAGGGAAACTTCGTATTTCTATGAAACTTCTTCTCCATTACTAGGTTGTCCCTATTAATCTCTCATCGGTAAGGTTGGTGTTAACTCCCTGTACCATTATTATGGCGTGAAAAGATTATCAAATCACAAGATGCTTAAGTCCCGTAAATTCTCCATTCATAAATTGTAGATGTATTACAAGGATTGATGATTTTCTCTTTTCTAGAAAAGATTATCTGAATTTAGGAATAAAAGATTCGTTTTTCCATTATGTGACTCTTGGGATCTTATTTATAGAGAATCTGGGGTCCTTCCGTTGATAGGCTACAGGGCCTGCATAGGCCTCCGCTGGCCGCTTTTCTCGTGGTCTCAGGTGTTTGGCTCTTGGTCATCCTTGTGGTGCTGATTATGGTCTTCGAAGTGAGGGTTCTGGATGACATGCGCTTCTCGAAGACTGACATAGGCTTGTTGTCGCGGCGATTTGTGGACGATGTTTAAACCTTCGATAGCAGCTTTCGGGCATTGGCTCTCAGATGTAAGCTTCCGGATGTAGGCCTTCGACTTTATCATGAGTACTTAGAGGAGCTTGTCCTCATGATGTACGTAGATACCTATCGGTTTGAAACCGTTGCTGGTTTAGGTACAAGGTAGAATAGTACGGGTAGCCTGTATCCCTGCATGGGTCTTGGATTATCCTTTCGGTAAAGCTTTTAAGACGGTTTGTTCTTTCGGAAGGTGGCTTTCGATCATATTTCTATTACTTGCGAAGGTAGCCCTTCGTCATATTTGAAGTCGATTCGCAGATGTCGGCCTTAGACAATCTTTATGTATTGGTCTGATATTCTTCTGCTTCTGGTGCGTCGGCGTTAAGTGAGTTGATTCCGATAGTCCTTCGGGGTTTCAATAAGCGGAGCCTGTGCTTTCTTCTTTCCTGATCCTTGCCTTGGGTTATTTTTTGTCATGGGATTCTCCTTTGGGTAGTCTCCGTCAAATGGATCTTGCTGGGTGAACTTCGTTGTCGTTCTGAAGGCTTTGAGCTCCTTTCATCCCGATAGGTGTTGGTCCATGTTGCTCTTGGGTTCTTCCTTTCGTGCTCTTGCTCATTCAGCATCCCCTTACTACCCCTTCATGCTAAGAGAATTTTGGTAGTAACATTTTCCCCCTAGTGAAGGGGTGTCTTAGACTTTCCAAGTCAAGATTCTCTTTCCAAGCTCTCTCCTATTTAGCTGACAGTTGTTTTTTATGTTTAGACCCGGAAATTCCTTTCATTGATAATGATGAAAAGTTTAGACCTACCCAGGTTCGGAGATTCAAAGACTGAAGACCGGGAATATTTCCGGCGTTAATGAAGCAACAAATCCACCAAGATTCGGGTATTTTAAAAAATGAAGACCGGAAACCCTTCCGGTATTAGTGAAACGCCGAATCCACCCAGATTCGGCTATTTAATAAAATTGAAGACCGGAAACCCCTCCGGTATTTGTGAAGTGTCGAATCGTCCTAGATTCGGGTATTTAATAAGATTGAAGACTGGAAACCCCTCCTGTATTTGTGAAGTGTCGAATCATTCCAGATTTGGGTATTTAATAAGATTGAAGGCAGGAAACCCTCCGGTATTTGTGAAGTGCCGAGTCCACCCAGATTCGGGTATTTTAAAAACTGAAGATTGGAAGCCCCTCCGTATTAATGAAGCATTGAATCCACCCAGATTCGAGTATTTTTAAAATTGAAGACTAGAAACCCTTCCGTTATTAATGAAGCGCCGAATCCACCCAAATTCGGGTATTTTGAAAATTGAAGACCGGAAACCATTCCAGTATTAATGAAGCGCCGAATCCACCCAGATTCGGGTATTTTAAAAATTGAAGACAGGGAACCCTTCCGTTATTAATAAGGCGCCGAATCCACCTAGATTCGGGTATTTAATAAAATTGAAGACCGGAACCCCCTCTGGTATTTTTTTTAGTATCCCTTTTGGATTCGATTGGTGAAGCAGAGGTTGTACGTGCTTCTTGAGCCTCTCCTTGGGCTTTTGATATCAAAGCAGAGGAAGTACGTGCTTTGTTGGCTACTCTCTGGGCCTGTGCGTTCGGCGCGCTTGGCTAGCTTATCCACAAGAAGGGCCCAAGGACTTACCCGACCTCTCTCCAGGAGGCGCCTTATACTGACCGTTGTAGGCGATGATAAGGTCTTAGAGACTTAGACGGGGCAATTGTAGGCAGAAAACTAAGGTTTTCTCTTTTGACGCTCTATATGAACCATCGTAGGTTCTGATGGAGGCTTATATGCCACCCCCCTCCAAGGGGTGCCCTATCCTGACCATCGTAGAAGATTATAGGGGTTTGCGTTCCCTTCTATGAGCAACGCAGAACATAAGCAGAGGTTGGACGTGCTCTTTTGCGAGAAGAGGTAGGATGTGCTTAGTTGTGGCATAGGTAGGGCGTACTTTTTTGCGAGCAAAGGCAGGGCATGTTAAAGTTAGATGCACGAACATCTCTGGTGTAAACGGAGGCTTACGCGTTTGATGCTTTAACCCTGTCCCCTCTTATTCAGGTATGGAGAAAGGCTAACATATCATCCCCCTTCGGTGGATGCCTCGCCCCGACCAATTTGGGTCTCTCTTGAGCGATTGAAAAGGTTTCCATGCCCTTAGCTGTGTAACTATCATTGGGGAAAGATCTTGTTTCTTATTCTTTTACCATCGAGAAATATGGTCTTAAATGTTCTAAGTTCCATGTTCTTAGAACAAGATTACCGTTGGGCCTGCATAGCCTGTTTGTTCCGGGCATAACTGCTTGATGAATGATTAGGGGTCCTTCCTAATTTGGACCGAGAGGGCCATCCGCTGGGTTCTTAGTGTTAGCCATCACTCTTTATAGCACTAGTTTGCCCTTGGTGAAGGTCCTCGCTTTGACTTTGGAATTGTAGTATTTCGTAATCCTTCTTTGATACTCAACAGTTCTAATTCCAAGCCTCATCCCTTGGTCCTTGTATTAAGTCTAGTGATTTCTTTCTTAACTCTTGGTTAGGGTCGTACACATATGCTATCCTCCTATGCGACGGGATTTCAACCTCGAGCGGAAGCATAGCATCGCATCCATATGTTAGAGAGAAGGGAGTATGTCCTGTGGCTATTTTGGTAGAGGTTCTGTACGATCAAAGCACTAAAGGAAATTCTTCTGCCCAATTTCCTTTGGCTTGATTTAGGCGTTATTTAAGGATCGTCTTAATGGTCTTGTTGGTGGCCTCAAAACTCTTTTAGATTTCGGATGGGCTACTGAGGAGAAACACTTGATGATTCTGTTTTTCTCACAAAATCGGGTAAACTCTTCACTTTCGAATTGTGTTCCGTTTTACGATATGATCTTGTGAGGGATTCCAAAACGGGTAACGATATTTTTTTTATTACAAATCTTAATACCTTTTTTGATGTGATTGTCGGAAGGGGTTCCGTCTCCACTTACTTGGTGAAATAGTCGGTAGCTACGACAACATATTTAGCTCCTTCCTTGGCAAGTGGTAAGGGTCCAATTAAGTCTATTCCCCGTACATCGAATCGCCAGGGGCTTGATATAGTGGATAATTCACTAGGACGAAGCCGTGGTACCTTTGAGTACTTCTCACATTTATCACATCTCTTAACGTACTAAACCGCTTGATTAACCATCCATGGCCAATAGTAACCTTGTCGCATGACCCTTTTGGCCATTTTAACTCTATTGGAATGGTCTCCACACCATCCTTCATGAGCTTATTTCAACAAACCAAGTCGGTCTTCTGAACTTACGCACCTCAAGTAGAGAAGTGAATGTCCCTTTTTGTAGAGAATGTCATTTACGATCATAAATGTAGGGGCTTGGTGTTTTGTCCTTCTCGCGTTTTGCTTGCTAATGGGTATGGTTCCTCTCAGGAGGTAGTCTACTATGGGTGTCATCCAAGTAGTCTCTCGTTGCTGATTTGTTTCTGTTATGGAGGGTTCCCTTTCGAAGTTTCTTTCCTGGTTTTCTTTGTCTCCCCTTCTCGAGACTTAGGATCTAGTTAAGACTAATAACTCTTTCCCCGTTTCTAATTCTTCTTGCTCGATTCTGGGCGTTTCCTGGTGTCCCACCGGCACTATTCGAGTCTCGGGGACCCCCCGGGAGCTGGCCAATTTGGCTAGCGAATACGCTTGGGCGTTCTCCCAGCTGGTATTTGATGAACTGAGAAGTCCTCAAATGTGGGTAGCATCTTCAGTACCCTCTTCATGTATAGGATCAGCGGCTTATCCTTGGTTTGATATGTCTGTTTTATTTGGTTTACCATTAATTGTGAGTCACTAAAGATTTCTATCCGCAGTATCTTTAACTGTAGTGCTAGGTTCAAACATACTATTATTGATTCATATTCGACCACGTTGTTGGTTGCCGGAAACCCTAATTTCATGGCATAGTGCAAGTGGCATCCGTCAAGGGTAATTATAACATATCCTACCCCTGATCCTTGCTCATTGAAGGCTCCATCTAAAAGAATTGTCATTTAGTCTTTAGGTCGTTTTCTTTAGCTGATTGTTCTGAAATGAAGTTTGTGCACTCGTTCCTAAAATCTTCAAGAGCTTGTCCTTTAATTGCTGCCAGAGGAGGAACTCAATCTCGTACTGACTAAGCTCGATACCCTATTTAATTACCCTCCCCGAGATTTCTGGTTTGCTGAACACTTGCTTGAGCGGAAAGCTAGTTAAGACCCTGATAGGGTGAGCCTGGAAATAACATCTGAGCTTTCGAGTGGTTAGGATCAAGCAATATGCTAGTTTCTCTATAACTGGGTATCGGATTTTTGCGTCCTTTAGCCTTCTGCTAACGTAGTACATGGGATGCTGAGTCCCATTATTCTCTCTTATCAGGACCAAGCTCACTGCATGTTCCGAAATAGCCATATGTAGGTACAGATCTTCTCTCCTCTCAGGGCTGGATAAAATTGGAGGCGTTCCCATATAAACTTTTAATACCTGGAATGCCTTCCTACATTCTTCATTCCACTCGAAATTCCTCTTTTTCTTTATAACATCGAAGAAATGGACACCCTTGTCGGTGGCCTTGGAAATGAACCTATTGAGAGGCGTTACTTTCCCATTTAGACTCATGACTTCTTTGCTTGTTTTAGGCTCCTCCATATCTATAATAGCTTGTATTTGATCAGGGCTAGCTTCAATCCCCTATTCACTTACTACATATACCAAAAACTTCCCGGATTGAACCCCCAATTAACATTTCTGAGGGTTTAGCTTCATTCGGTAACTCCTTAAGACTTTGAACATTTCCTCTAGATCCTTGAGATGGTTCTCTGTTTTGGTGGACTTCAGCAGCATGTCATCGACATATACTTCCTTATTGCGCCCTATTTTCTCTTGAAACATCTTGTTTACTAGTCTTTGGTATGTTGCCCCTGTGTTTCTCAAGCCGAAGGGCATCACCTTATAGCAAATTGTTCCCCAGTCGATGATAAATCTTGTATCCCGAGTAAGCATCCATGAGGGATAGTACCATATGACCGCTCGTGGCATCAACCAATTGATCAATCCGCAGAAGAGGGTAGCAATCCTTCGGGCAGGCCTTGTTTAAATCTGTGTAATCAATACACGTCCTCCACTTCCTATTGGGCTTCTTCACTAGCATGGGATTGGCTAACCATTTCGGGTAAAGAATCTCTCGGGTAAACCCGTTAGTTTTCAACTTGCTGACCTCCTCCTTGAAGGCCTCTATTCGGTCTCTTTTGTACTACCACTTCTTTTGTCCGATAGGGCTTATTGAAGGGTCAATTTTTAAGGCATGACTCATAATTGAAGGGTTGATACGATCATGTCTGAATGGGTCCAAGCGAAAGCATCTTTATTAAGCTGTTGGAACTGATTTAAGTCGCTTTTGAGGGGCTCCATTATCTTTTTCCCTATGCTGACGACCTTTGATACATCCTTTGGATCCACGTTTACTTCCTCCACTTCTTCTGTTGGTTTCATTCTTTCAATGTCTCCTCTAGAATCAAAATCTGTAATGATTTCTCCTTCCTCAGCCGAGTTCACTTCATCAGATCCTTTCCTTTTCCTTTTCAAAGAAGCGTTCCTACCATTAGTGCTTTTATCAGTCTTATTTATTTTTACCTTAGCTTCTAAGGAGGGATGTAAGAATCCCGTATCTAAAGAGATAAAAACAGTAAAAGAATCAAAGGACGAAGAATATTCCCTTTTGTATTTTTCAAATGTTGTGAAGTACAACTCGCGGGAGCTAAACTTTTCTCTCCTAATGGTGCCCCATCCCTGTTTGGTTAGGAATTTTAACATGGGATATTTGGAAGAGACGAAGGCATCCATCTCCTCTAAAGCCGGCCACCCAAAGAAGGCATTGTAATAGGATGGTTGATCGATTATAACAAAGCGAGTTCTGAAAGTACTGTAAAGCAGGGAGAGTCCCATTTAGACTAGCAGGTTGATTTAACCCACCGAAGTCGATCCCTTGTTGTTGAATCCAAAGATTGGTTCATTACTAGGCTCCAGCTTCTTCTCGGGAATTCCCATCTGATCGAAAGCATGCTTAAAGATGACATCGAAGGCACTCCTCGTATCCACAAGAATCTTGAAACCACCAAGAGCCTTATTTGCACTGTTTTCATAAGAGGGTCATTGTGAGGGTGGCGGACCCTTTTCTTCATTTCTTCTAGGGAAACGACTAGATTGTGCATTTTGAGAGCATAATGCGCATTCTTCAGTGATGGCTCTTCTTGAATGGAGAAGATCCCCTTCATGGCTTCTTTCATGTACAGGTTTCTGGCCTTCGGACAACTTCCGACAGGGTGTGGTCCTCCGTGAATCATATTGATTCGGTTTATGGGTGGCTCCAAATCTAGGTTGCTCTCTCCCATGGCAATTCCAATCGCATTTACCAACACCTTTTGCTATCCATTTACATGCCGAGCTAATGTTGTCTTGTCTAAAACAAATTCCTTTAGGTGTCCCTCTCAGATCAGCTTGTGGATGATCCTGTCCAACACCTTGCACTCGTCGGTCTTGGGTCCATTGGATTTGTTGAATTCACAATATTTACCACCGGAATGAGGTTGGGGCCAATTCTTGCGTTTGAACGAGACAGGGAAGTTATTGACCAATTTTTTTGCGACATCATACACATACGAGATGGGCTTGTTCAGGGAAACCGAGTTGGTATTAGACTCTTCCCACCTTGACCTCTTTTGATTTCCTTCCAGGGCCATTCATCCAAAGTTCGGCCTTCCTCCTTCCCCTTGAGCCCCTAACTTCCTTTTTGTGAAGTACAATTCATCCATGTTAGTGTACTTGTTGGCTTGGAAATGAAAGTCTTGTAAGTCTTTGCAGTTATGAATATATTACTCCTTCTAGAAAGTGGTGTTTATAATTAGCCCTCAGTGCACAGCTGTGACGTCTCGCATTATTCGTAGTCAGATATTTAAATTATTATTTTAAATATCGATTTGGTATTATAAATGGATTTATAATATATATTTCGTTTATTAAACAAACATTTGAACATATAATTTATATGTAATTATAATTCGAACTCATAAACATCGTGGTATTTCATAATTTATGATTCGAAATTCATGTATATCAATATGAATATAAAACGCTCAATGGAAATTGACAATGAGATTAAATAATAATGTAAAATAGAACGTTTAAACGAATGCGTTACTTACCTTATGATGGGGCCCAGGCTTCACACACGGGAAATTTTTTGATATATTAGATAGGCGTTAGAAATGATTATTTTTCTAATGACCTCCGTTTTTGATGAAACAAGATTTATTGGAATACGTATAGTTAATTATCGCTAAATTTCCAGCGTGGAGCCAATTCGGAGTTGTTTTATCGGTGCGTGCAATTTAAAGGTGAACCAATAGCTTAAAATAACGACGTTGTGTGAACGGAGTCCATTTTCAACAATATTAATTTCAATGAAACAGGAATGATGAGACGTAGCGGTGTGTTAAGTTTCATTGTATTTGGAGCTCGCGTATGGAGTCCGGATAATTAACGGCTAGAGGTAAATAACTGCTAACAGTAAAATTTAATACCATACTAAAATAAATAACGTATTAATGTTGGAAATATTCCACTTATTGGGGCCACATATGCTAATGTATTGGCTGTCTTATGACTAAGTCCGAATACGTGATCTAGTTTGAAATAAATATCTGAGGACTTTTAGGGTATAATTATCATGTAATATAATAATGTGTGGATACCGGAGTGATAATTTTTTAGTTTGTTGAAGGGCCGAACTAAAAATATCACACTACTATATATATAGGGTTATGGTCCCCGAATTACACAAGTTATCAAAGTGTTCTCTTACCTCTTCTATAGAGACATATTTACAGATCTGAGCTTGTGTCAATTCGGAAGATCTAACTCAACCTAATTCTACGTATCAACAAACACCGATGGATTCAGGTATGGCTTCCGCTGATCTCTTTGATCTTATTCTGTTTATTCTCGATTGAATCAATGTGGTTATATTCAGATCCGTAGTGAATTTATATTATATAGTAATGTGCTTACATTTAGTTTAGTCCTTATGAATTGTGAATGAACTAAGGTAATTTTCAGGCAATTATTGCTACGTTATGGTTGAAGGACTTAGTTTTTGGCTTCACTTTTGTATTTGAACTAAGTCTAACAACTGGATGCTGTAACACAGAATTTGATATTAATATTTAAGGCGTATGAGTTAAGATAATATGCAAACAAATTCAAATATTTTTCTTGATGTCTCTTTACAGCTGTAAATATTTTACATCATTAGTGAATTAACTTGAAAATAATATGTCACCAAAGTGACCTCTATATTTTGGTGGTTCATGAAAATGTTTAATATTTGTGTGTAGTTATTCATGCGAGTATTAGTCGGCCCAAAGGAAGGCTAATGTTTGGCTGAATCACTTACATATGTGTGATGATAAATACGTGACAATTGTAAGGATTTAAGAGTGGATAATTAATCGGCCCAAAGGAAGATTGTTATTCGACTTTTATTTATTGTCAGTATTTGATCGTTGCAACAAGAGTATCACTTGCAATTAATATTACTGTCCAAAGACTTGATATTAATGTTGTACTAGATATCTTGAAAAAGAGAACTACCAATTATTTGAATTTACTACTGTTGGTTTATAATGTAAGCATACTTAAATGATTCTTTTATTGATTACAGTTAATATGACTACGATATCTGCCAATCTTAACAATATTCCTATTCTGACTGGAACAAACTTTAAGGATTGGAAAGAGAACATATTTCTTGTTCTTGGCTGCATGGATCTTGACCTTGCACTTAGGATGGACGCACCTACCCCTCTTACGGATGAAAGTTCTTCTGATGCTATAAAGAACTTTGAGAGGTGGGATCGTTCAAACCGCATGAGTCTAATGATCATAAAACGCGGCATTCCGGAGGCATTTAGGGGTGCGGTGTCTGAAAAGATAACCAACGCCAAAGATTTCCTTGCTGAGATTGAAAAACATTTTGCCAAAAACGATAAGGCGGAGACAAACACGCTTTTGCAACGCTTGATTTCCATGAAGTATCAAAGCAAAGGAAACGTAAGGGAGTACATTATGGAAATGTCAAATGTTGCTTCAAAACTTAAGGCACTTAAGCTAGAGCTTTCAGATGATTTGCTCGTGCATTTGGTATTAATCTCTCTTCCTTCACAGTATAACCAGTTCAAAATCAATTATAACTGTCAGAAGGAGAAATGGACTCTTAATGAGCTCATTTCATACTGTGTGCAAGAAGAAGAGAGGTTGAAGCATGATAAGACTGAAAGTGCTCATTTGGCCTATACCCCTAAGAGAAAAGACAAAAAGAGAAAGAAGGATAATGAAGCTGCTAAGGGTCCGACAGAAAAGAAACAACAAAAGGAAACTGGTGGTTGTTTCTTTTGTAAAAAGCCTGGACATTTGAAGAAAGATTGTACCAAATATCACGCTTGGCGTGTTAAGAAAGGTATGTCTTTTGCTTTGGTCTATTCTGAAGTAAATTTAGCTACAGTACCTAAAAACACTTGGTGGATAGATTCCGGTGCCTCTACTCACATAAGTGTTTCTATGCAGGGCTGCCTGAGCTACCGAAATCCAACTGATGCTGAAAGATACATCTATGTGGGCGATGGAAAATCGGTTCAAGTGCAGGCTATTGGGCATTTTAAGTTATTATTAGGAACTCAGTTTTATTTGGATTTATTTGATACTTTTGTAATACCGTCATTTAGACGGAATTTGGTTTCTATTTCTAAATTGGACAAATCTGGATATACTTGTTCATTTGGGAATGGTATTTTTAGTTTATCAATAAATTCAAATCTTGTTGGAACTGGTTCTCTTAATGTTTGTGATAACTTATATATGCTTGATGTTAATACATCTTATAATGAAGCCTTGCATGTGGAATTACATGGTACTAAAAGGAAAGCTAATAAAGAAAATTCAGCCGCATTATGGCATAAGCAATTAGGTCATATATCTAAAGCTAGAATTCAAAAGCTTGTGTCAGATGGCATTTTGCAATCCCTTGATTTTTCAGACTTTGATGTTTGTATAGAGTGTATCAAGGGAAAGCAGACCAAACATAAGAAAATAGGTGCCAATAGAGCAACCGACGTCTTAGAATTGATACTTACAGACATTTGTGGGCCATTTCCTGAGGCATCATGGAATGGACAACAATATTTTATCACATTCATGGACGACTATTCAAGATATGGCTACCTATATCTTATACATGATAAATCGGAATCCTTGGACATGTTCAAGAAATTTAAGTTAGAGGTTGAGAACCAACTCAACAAAAGAATAAAAACTGTCAGATCTGACCGTGGCGGTGAATATTACGGTAAATCTGACAGATCAGGTGAACAATGCCAAGGACCGTTTGCCCACTTCCTAGAGGAATGCGGAATAGTCCCACAATACACAATGCCGGGTTCACCTAGCATGAATGGTGTTGCTGAGAGACGAAACCGAACCCTTAAAGATATGGTAAGGAGTATGATTTGTCATTCTACCTTACCAAAATCACTCTGGTGAGAGGCATTAAACACAACAGTTTATATCCTTAATAGGGTACCCACTAAAGCAGCTGCCAAAACACCTTATGAGCTTTGGACAGGCAAACAGCCCACTCTAAAGCATTTTCATATTTGGGGATGTCCAGCTGAGGCAAGGCCTTATAGGCCCAATGAAAGAAAATTGGACTCTAAAACAGTGAGCAGCTACTTTATTGGTTATTCTGAGCGGTCTAGGGGCTATAAATTTTATGATCCCACACTAAGGAAAATTTTTGAGATGGGAACTGCAACATTTTTTGAGGATGTAGAGTTTGGGGGGAGAAATAAAGTAAGGAACATTGCTTTTGAGGAGGAATCATCATCTATGATATCCACTAAGGTTACTTCTTCAAATGATATGACGGTTATCGTGCCTGTCATTGATCAAGAAGTAAATATGGAACCTCAACAAGAAAATGTTGAAGAAAATCCCTTTCAAGTTGAAGACAATGTTCTACAAGAACAAACTCAACAACCTCAACAAGAATTACCATTAAGAAGATCCACTAGAGATAGAAGAAGTGCCATTCCGGATGATTATGTGGTATTTCTTCAAGAATTAGAGGATCACAATGGATTGGTGGAAGATGATCCTATCAACTTGCACCAAGCCATGCAAGATATTAATTCTCAAAAGTGGATTGAGGCTATGAATGAAGAGTATAAATCCATGTAAGACAATAAAGTTTGGGACCTTGTCACTTTGCCTGAAGGTGCAAAACCCATTGTTTGTAAATGGATATTTAAAACCAAAAGGGATGCAGAAGGTAAAGTAGAAAGATACAAGGCACGTCTTGTAGCAAAAGGTTTTACTCAAAAGGAAGGCATCGATTTTAAAGAGACTTTCTCTCCGGTTTCATCAAAAGACTCTTTTAGAATAATTTTGGCGCTTGTTGCACATTTTGACCTTGAGTTACATCAAATGGATGTTAAGAATGATTTTCTCAATGGAGACATTGAGGAAACAATTTATATGGTGCAACCAGAAAACTTTGTGGTCGGAGATCCAAAGAATATGGTTTGCAGATTAAAGAAATCCATTTATGGACTCAAACAGGCATCTCGTCAGTGGTACTATAAATTTCATAATGTAATTACCTCATTTGGTTTCGAGGCTAACATTATTGACAACTGTGTGTATCACAAGTTTTGTGGGAGTAAATTTGCATTCTTGATTTTATATGTTGATGACATATTGCTAGCCAGCAATGATTTACATACATTGCATGAAACCAAGAGATTTCTTTCAAACAACTTTGAAATGAAAGATCATGGCGAAGCTTCTTTTGTATTAGGAATCCAAATACACCGTGATCGTTCACGTGGTATTCTTGGATTGTCACAAAAAGGCTATATAGAAAAGGTGCTTGAAAGGTTTGGAATGCAAGATTGTAAAGTAGGAGATACCCCTATCGCCAAAGGAGATAGATTTTGTCTCAAACAATGCCCTAATAACATCCTTGAAGTTAATGAAATGCAGAAAATTCCTTATGCATCTATCGTAGGGAGTTTGATGTATGCTCAGGTGTGTACGCGTCCGGATATTGCGTACATTGTAGGAGTGTTGGGTAGATATCTTAGTAATCCTGAAATGGATCACTGAAAAGCAGCAAAAAAGGTTATGAGGTATCTTAAGAGAACAAAGGACTATATGCTTACATACAGAAGATCAGATCAGTTGGAGATCATTGGGTATTCTGATTCTGACTTTGCTGGATGCCCAGATAGTAGAAAATCCACTTCAGGATATATATTTCTACTAAGTGGGGGAGCCATATCATGGAAGAGTGTTAAGCAATCACTCATAGCTTCTTCTACCATGGAAGCAGAGTTTGTGGCTTGTTACGAGGCATCTAATCATGGGAAATGGCTGCGAAATTTTGTCACTGGGCTGCGCATTGTCGATAGTATAGAAAGACCATTAAAGTTATATTGTGACAATAAATCAGCAGTATTATATTCCAATAACAACAGAAGCTCAAGCAAGTCAAATTATATTAACATCAAGTTTCTTGTTGTGAAGGAGAGAGTGCAGAATGGTTTGATATCCATAGAGCATATTGGGACAAATTCCATGTTGGTAGATCCGCTTACAAAAGGATTACCACCCAAGGTCTTTCATGAGCATGTTGCTAAAATGGGTGTTTCTTTTATTTAAGGATATTTTGGTTCAGGGGGAGTTTGTAATAAATTAGTTTTTATGATGTTGCTCTATAATTTGGTTATGGACATACTTTAGTTTTTCTGATCAGAAATAAAGAAATAAAGTCATTTTTCTTTTGCACTCCATTTGTTCATATATATACATATATTGAACATTTTGATCTCAATAAAGTAAAGTTGGACCAGTTGGAAATAGGCATGCAAAGATCACATTTCATGTAATTTCCATGCTACACATACATGATTGATCTATGTCATTTGGTTATGTTAGTATATGTGATCATTGATGGGTTTAGTTACAATGATAGTGACGAAAGCCGCTTTGGTCCTATATTAACACAATCAATGGATGAGATTGTTTTGTATATACCTTATTATTAAGATAGCTATTTGAGAGCTCATAAAGTAAATACATTTATAAAGTTACATATGTGGCCCAGGGGGAAATTGTTGGAAATATTCCACTTATTGGGACCACATATGCTAATGTATTGGCTGTCTTATGACTAAGTCCGAATACGTGATCTATTTTGAAATAAATATCTGAGGACTTTTAGGGTATAATTATCATGTAATATAATAATGTGTGGATACCGGAGTGATAATTTTTTAGTTTGTTGAAGGGCCGAACTAAAAATATCACACTACTATATATATAGGGTTATGGTCCCCGAATTACACAAGTTATTAGAGTGTTCTCTTACCTCTTCAATAGAGACATATTTACAGATCTGAGCTTGTGTCAATTCGGAAGATCTAACTCAACCTAATTCTACGTATCAACAAACACCGATGGATTCAGGTATGGCTTCCGCTGATCTCTTTGATCTTATTCTGTTTATTCTCGATTGAATCAATGTGGTTATATTCAGATCCGTAGTGAATTTTATTCTAACAATTAAACTTAACTGCTAAGCTAAAAGCACTGTACAGCCCTACCACATGTGCAATCTAATGTATATCTTCTGCGCGACCTAAATCTAAAACGAGCTGCTACTGTCCTATCCCTTCACGTCAAAGCAAGCCCAAATACCACAACTATACTCCTATGGAATAGAAAGGAAGCTGCAACCCCTAAACCCCTATCAGCTACCCTAAGATGTAAAACAACACATGACTGCATATCACTCCAAAAAGAATTGTGCAGTCCCTAATGCACTAGAACCATACCACCCTGTCATTCACCACATGCCTTCTTTACGTAATATCCTTTTCGTTTCAACATAAGATGAAATTTCTTTTCAAAATACATCCTACCACCTATCCTATCTCATGTAATATCTTTTCACATATAGATTTCCTTGCCGACCAAGGTTTTGAGATCTCCATCCAAGAAAAACGGCTATTCTAATCGCCTACCAACCTATACTCTATACAAAGTGACCACCACGGTTCTTCCCAATATAAATACAGGCTCGCATTTTTTTCGCTCCTCACCTCCAGCTTTCTGAATCGAAACAAAAGTTCAAATCCAACTCCTCTTTCCGCAGTATAAATCCGCAAGCCATTTATTAATATATCACATATATAATTTGCTGTTACATTTAATACATGGGTGGGCCACACGAGAGCGGAAAATAATGGAGGAGTAGTAGTAGTAGCGGTGAGAGGATAAGCTGTGTATGTGAAGAAGTAGAGTGCTGTTGCGAGAATAGTAGCATGCGTAGGTACACTGGTTCATGGCAGTGAAGATAAATACAAATAAAAGAAAACGGAGGAACACGTTGTGCATGGGGGAAGAAAGGAATTGTGCTGAAAAATGAAAATGTGGACGGGAAGAAAAGCTGTGATGGATCAAATAAATGTACGGTGGCGGTTGCCTGAGGATTGAAAAGGCACGTAGTTTGTTTTAGTAACGGAAACAAAGAAGCATTGAGGTGAAATGGCAACAGCAGGCTTCGAAGAAAATAACACGAGAAGAAGTATCAGTAGAGGAAGAAATAGAGAAAAAAAATAGAGAGGAAGAAATGGGGGAGACCGTAAGAAAGGAAGAAGTGGAGCAGAACAAATGCATGAGAAGCACTGTACGAGGTGAGGAAGAAATAATTAAAAATAGCCTAATCTTGTTTATTTTATAGTTAACCCCACTTGAATATCCCTAATCTATTTTAATACCAAATTAAGCACACGTGGCCTTGGAGTTAGGTTTCGAAAATGGCCTAATTTATTTTATTTTGCTTAATCAATAATATATATAGTAAGGCGCCAGGGCACCTCAATGTGTTCTTCCTAATACCGCAATTAGAAAAATAAAACTCATTAAATTTTGTATGCTTCCTAATACCATATTACCTCTTCATTCTAATCTCTCTCTCAATAATTATTTGCCGAACTAATCACGTACTAAGCTAATCTAAAAATCCTAATCTCTCATAATAGCTATCTTCTTCGCGTCTCTCGTGGAAAAATTTAAATTCGTGTGGTAATCTCCCAATTGTTTGGTGATTTGAAAATCATAATCTCTCACTTTCTCTACCAGTTTTCTTAATTCAAACCTTATTCACGATTTTCGTATATTCCTCGACATTGTGACATCAAATTCGTTGATCGGTTATAGATCTAGGGTTTAACTCGTTGATCCGTTTTAAAAATGAGGACAATCGAATATCGAGCGAAATAGAAATAAGGTAAAACAGTGTGGTAGCCCCTATTTTTTAAGTGTGGTATTAAAAAGAATGTAATACTAATTCATGTGTATTTTTTAGTCGCGCTATTATGAAAAACATATCGGGGTGGCCTTAGCACCACGCTATATATATTACAAGGTATTAATAGGATTCAGACCTAATATAATTGTCAAAGGTATTTTGGCCTGGTAGAGTTTATAACAGTACGGCCTGGGTAAATAATTCGAAGGTGCCCAGTCACTTAATCAGTATTAACATTAATATTTATATGTATAGGCTTGGTTAAACATTGT
Organism: Allium sativum; assembly: GCA_030737875.1. Taxonomy (NCBI): domain Eukaryota; kingdom Viridiplantae; phylum Streptophyta; class Magnoliopsida; order Asparagales; family Amaryllidaceae; genus Allium; species Allium sativum. Next base: position 968,176,131 of record CM060915.1, on the reverse strand, counting down.
AAGACCCGATTTTAATATATATTAATTAGTTTGGTGATCCTTGCAAGAACGCATATTACATGTTGTATAAGATGCCTAACTAATAGAGTATTATAGGCCAAAAGATGTTAATAACGTAACCTAGAGGGTTTCCAAAATGAAAGGACCAAGTTAGAAAGGTGCCAAATCAAGTTATTACGTAACTTTGAAATATGCCCAAATTTTATTTGACGTGTCAGATCCATATCTTAGCACGGGTTGTATGGTTAATTTTGCCTAATTAGAAAATACATACCATGCCGGTGGAGATTATTTTAATATTCCTAATATTTATTAATCATACCTTAAGTCAATGCCAAGGGTAACTTAACTATATAAAGTGAACAAGGGACTAGTTTGGACATGCTAAAAACATCTAGTTTACCAGTAGTTTTTAATCAAGGATAATAAAAATATTTGTTTAAATTAAATTGTATATTATAATATGTGTAACTCTTTTATACGTACACAGAATTGTATCAAACAAGGAGCTTGGAACCATATCGACAGACCTAATATTTTGGAGCTTGGTTGGATTGAGTTGGATGCAGCTGGTAGTTTTAATTAAATTAGACACTTGTTTAATTTAATGAAAACAAACCGTTTTAACACCGAACAGAATCCAAGGTGAGTTCAACTCACTCAGTTTTTATCCCACTTATATTTTATATAAGCTGGGTTTAAATATTTGTGTGCTATGATCGTTAATTGATTGATGGATGTTTGAATTGCAGTTATTGGTTGATAATTGAATATTATATCTGTTATTGAAACAAAATGATATTGTTCAGATAATGTACATGGATGCAGGGAAAAAAGGTTGGAGGAATCCAACTGAATTCCTCAAATTTATCGTTATTCCTTTATTACAATTATATGAACTATTTAACCCATATGATGGACTGATGGATTGGATCATTGATTGTTGAATCTAAATTCAACGTTGGTTCGGTTATAACCAATAAACAGTATTGGTTGAGTAGTTGATAGCAGTTGGCCCAAAAATACATCATTTTACTACCGTCATATGAATTGACGGTAATGAAGTTAGAAAATTTATTTAACTAAAGATAAATTTTGGAAAGCTATTATTTTGAATAACGGTTTTAATAAAAGGAAATTATTATGTATTATTTATTATTTAAAGTTTTTAAGTAATTATTAAATGATTTTATAAATTGATTCTTTTATTAATAAAATTTATAAGCAGACAAAGTAAAATTAACATAACGATTAAGACTGGTATTTATCATTTCTCAAGAGACGAGTAAATGGAATTATTTTAATTAATTATATTATTAATCAATTTAAAAGAAGGGCTAATTGGAGGCGATTAACGAGATGATCATGTTTTAAGTTCATGAAGGCAACTAATTTAATTAAATTTGGTTATTTGATTGATTTGATTTAAATTAATCTAATGAAATAGATTAATGAATATTTGTTTTAACCTAATATGATTTTTGAAGGAGGTTTACTGTAATAACCCGCAAATTCTGAGCCAGTTTAAAATTTTTATTTTGGTAATTTCAGCGAATTTTGAACATTTAAAATAGATTATTTTAAAAAAAATCAACGAGAAATTTATTTTGAATATAATTCGAACGTATATATTATATACGTCGTCGTTAGAATATAAATAATTATATATAATTATAAAAGGAATTGAAAATGGCGCGGTAGTTCGATAATTCGATTTCAAACTTCAATTGAATGTACCGGGTGCAAAACAATCCGGATTTTAGTGAAACAAAAAACATTAGGATCTATTTGATAATATCTTTCCAACGAATCTGAAAAATCAAAATTTCATAGCGGGAATCAAAAGATATGTCCAGTTGAAAATTCTGAATAGTCGCTATGGAATTCAGGCCCTTAAAAATGGGAATTTTGCAAACGACCTCGGATTTCGACGAAACCACTTTTGTTGGATCCGTAGTGTCAAGTTATTGCTAGATTCCAAATTTTATAATTTTTCGAATCAATATGTGAGCGTGGCAAAGGAAAACGTGTTTAACCAGTTTTAGTTGATTTTAATCGACTGGAAAATGGCCATTTTTCTAACGGTCTCAGAATTCGACGAAACTAGTTTTGTTAGGACCGTATCGTCAATACGAAGCTAGAAAATATTTTTCGGGAATTTTCCTAGTTAGTATGTGACCCCGGTAATTTGAAATGTACGTTTAAAATTCAATATAGTAATTTAAATGTAAATTCAACGGAAACTGATCGAAACGATCAAATCAGCTTGCGATACATATCCCATTGTGCTCAGAATGGGGGTAAACCGCTATGGGCGACAGGCGGTGGGCCTCGTTTAGAGGTCGAAAATAAAAGTTGCTTTTTAGTGATGAATAAAATAATTAAATAATAAAAGAAAAATAAAAACCCTCTCCTCCTTTTATCAGCCGACCCCCCACCCCCCCGTTCATTTTCAAAACGAAACAAAAAAAAAGAAAAAAACGCGCTGCCCTAGCCCTTCGACGGAGCCGCCGCCACCGACGTCCCCCCCCCCTCCACTGCCCCCGCTGCCTCCGCCTTCCTCGATTCCCGTCCCCCTCCTCTTCTGAATAAATCGAGACCCCCCCTATAGCGAAGCACTTCCCCCCCTGGATCGATGCACGCAGACCCCCCCACCCCCCCCCCCCAGTCCCGAACCCGCAACCGAGCCCCCCCAGCAGCGAGACGACCGCCGACGCCCCCCTTCTCTCTGCAACTAACTGTAAGTTTTTAATTATATTTTTATTTATAAAATCAGTTTTTTTGTGTATGAATTAGCATTTATAAAAGCTGAAAATAAAGTATATATAAAGATTTGATTTTTAAAATTGAAAAGATTATATTTTTATTTATAAAAATATGATTTTTACATAAGGAAGAGGATAAAAATATGATTTTCATATTTTTAAAGTATTAAAAATATGATTTTTATATTTTTAAAGTATTAAAAATATAGTCTTTACTATATAGATGATGTAAAAATATGATTTTTGGTTAGGTAGAAAATTGAAAATATAACTTTTACATGATAGGAATATTAAAAATATCATCTTTATATAGGTAGCAAAATAAAGGCGATATTTTTAAATATAAAAAGGCGATATTTTTAAATATAAAAAGGCGATATTTTTAGATATGAAAAGACGATATTTTGATATGAGAAGTGAAGTAAAAATATGATTTTTACTTCGGGAGAAATATAAACTTTATTTTTGAAAAGGCAAAAACTTTATTTTTGAAAAGGCGGAATCTTTATATGAAGAATAGCATGATAAAAATATAATCTTTACTATATGAACATCGATGTGAAATTATATTTTTATCTATATAGTAGCGGTATAAAAATGTGATTTTTATATATTGAAAATCGAAGTAAAAATGTGATTTTTTTATATTGAAAATCGAAGTAAAAATGTGATTTTTATATATTGAACATCGAAGTAAAAATGTGATTTTTATCTATTGAATAGCGAAGTAAAAATATGATTTTTATATATTGGACATCGAAGTAAAAATTCGATTTTTTCTATATTGAATAGCAAAGTAAAAATGTGATTTTTACATATGTAGTAAATACGAGCAACGAAAGCGACAAAAGGCGTGAAAGATGAAGACTTCTACATTAGAAGAGTCATGGAATCGGGATAGCTATAGGTGAGAATTTCTCACCTTTCAATTTCTTTTCTAGATATATATATATACTAGGATGCAGACGGTGCTTAGTAGCACCCGACACAATCGTGCACAGACCATGGACTTGTTTGTTTGATTGCATAAATTAATTTGATGATTTGAATTGAATTTGGTTGTTTGGTGAATTTGATTGATGTGTGAATGGCGTGGGCCTTCACTAGACTGGGGATAAGGCTAGGCCTCGTCCCGTTTCTAGTATCGTGCCGTTATGCCGCCGAAATCTTCTAAAATAAGTTAGAAAAATAAAGATAACATTTTATTTAATAAATGAACCGAATAGAAATTCATATGTTAAAATAAAATGTTTTATCGTTAAAAATATAATTTTTAACGTGAATATGAATAAATGGATATTTATAAACAAATCGGCCGATTTGTTTATATACACCTATTTGAATGACATTGATTGGAACGATAAATTTTACACATCGCCCAACTGCACAAATAAAATATGTGTTTGATTGTTTGAAACCCCACACGGGTGTTGGGATGAAATATGAAGTTCACTCATCCTGATTGATTAAATATGTCGATCGATTGATTGACAAGCTGTTATAAGCGTTGAATATCTATATTTGATGCTTATACAGTGTAGTGCACTTTGGTTGATGGTTGATTATTTTTCAATGCTATTATATACATGTGTTGTATGGAAATCCATATAATTAATTTTATATGGTAATTGATTGGGCCTCATTCCAATTTAGAAAATAAAGAATATTATAAAATAAAGGTTCATGTGTTGACTGTACTCATCCGTTGAGATTAGTCATGTGTTGAACGAAATATTTTGATAATAAAATTTACATCTTTATCAATATAAAATAAAGGTTCATGTGTTGACAGTACTCATCCGTTGAGATTAGTCATGTGTTGAACGAAATATTTTGATAATAAAATTTACATCTTTATCAATATAAAATAAAGGTTCATGTGTTGACTGTACTCATCCGTTGAGATTAGTTATGTGTTGAACGAAATATTTTGATAATAAAATTTACATCTTTATCAATATAAAATAAAGGTTCATGTGTTGACAGTACTCATCCATTGAGATTGGTCATGTGTTGAACGAAATATTTTGATAATAACAACTATTTTGAAAAAGAAATATTTGAAATAGAATATTTGAAAATAGAAATTTATGAAGCCGTGTTGATTAGATTGACGCCATTTTGACGTGAACGATATTTATATCGATTTTATCGATTTCGAAATGAATTGAATATATAACGATTTCGAAATGAATTGAATATATAACGATTTCGAAATGAATTGAATATATAACGATTTCGAAATGAATTGAATATATAACGATTTCGAAATGAATTGAATATATAACGATTTCGAAATGAATTGAATATATAACGATTTCGAAATGAATTGAATATATAACGATTTCGAAATGAATTGAATATATAACGATTTCGAAATGAATTGAATATATAACGATTTCGAAATGAATTAAATATATAACGATTTCGAAATGAATTGAATATATAACGATTTCGAATTGAATTGAATACAAAAAGATTTCGAATTGAATGGAATAGAAAACCAATTTGATTTCAATTGAATATATAATGAATTTGATTCAAATAGAAAACGAAACGAATTTGATTTGAATAGAAAATGAATTTGAATCGAATAGAAAACCAATTTGAATTGAATTGAATTGAAAACGAATTCAAATTGAATCGAAAGCGAATTGAAATGAATTCAAATTGAATTGAAATTGGAATTGAATAGAAATGAATTTTAAAACGAATCTATAAAGAAGAATTCAATTTTGATTTGAATTGAAATGGAAGTTGAAATTGCTTTTGAAACGAATTTAAAACTATTTATATAATTCGTTTTAAATAGAAATCGACGAAATATATATTATATATATATTATATATATAATATAATGGCCTGAATAGAACGCGCCGCGCCGCGGCAGTTCGTGAATTTCGACCATTTATTCCAAACGGACATTACGGGAGATCCGACCGTCGGATTCTCCTAAAACCGGAACCGTTGGGTTTGTATCGAAAAGAGATTTCTAACGAATATTTGAAATTTGAAATCTAACGGTTGGATTTGGAGATACGTCCAAATCAAATTCGAAAAAGGTCGCTGTAAGTGCAGTTCGATGGCCGTTGATGGAAATCGACTGTACGGGCCTTGATAAAATTATTAAAAATATCAATAATTTGTGTAAAATCATAAGAAGTGATTTGAGAAAAATTGGGGTGAAAAACTCCATATTTGAAACGATAAAAATAGATTTTTATCAAAATGAACCAGTTTTGAACTAAATTTAAAACCCAATTATTTTTAAATAAATAAATTAGATTTAAAAAGGGGTTTTAAAGAATCGAAATTTCTAATATATTTGATTGGATTTGAAATGGGTTTATCGTGAACTGTGTTTTAAATAACCCTAGTTCTTTAACCCGATAATAAATAGAATGTGATTTGGGTTTGTCGTGAAATGTGTTTTAAATAACACCTAGTTCTTTAACCCAGTAAAAGGAGTTTTAACGAATCTGCAATTAGATTGAAATGTGAATTGATAATTTAAATTATCAACTTAGAAAATAAGCGAGAATGGAGTATCACCAGTTTTGCTCCAAAGCGATAGTTAAATCTTTAATTAGATTTGAACGTGAAATGGTAATTAATTTTACCGATAACACCATAGTATTAGATATGGAGTATTACCAGTTTTGCTTCATGGGATGAATAGGTTGGGATTGGGAAATAAAATAAATAATTACTTCGTTACGGTTCGCTAATCTCGACTAGTTGGAAAAACCATAATTTGGTTTTAAATGACATCCAAAGGAGGATTACAAGATAAATTTTAAAGAATTTATCTTGGATAAAATTAATGGGAACCTTTCCCTAAGAATGTGGAATTTAGAAACTAGCTGTAGGTTGGCTAAGAAGAATGGTTTCCTGGATATTGATCTGATGTTGGTTTCGGCCTTCGGGGTTAATGTTTGGGAAATTGGTCTCTTGCTAATTTGCGGTTAGTGACTAATGAAAGAATGAGGCGTATGTTGTGTTTGTCTAACATTTGTTTTAATATACGCGGGTTGTTCGTAAAGTCCGGATTTATACCCATTCTGAATAACCGATTCGACGATATGTCGAAGATGAAGACGGTGGTCGAAGACCGGAAGTCTTCACATCGTTTGGATAATTACTGACGATCCTGATTGGGCTGTACACCCAAGAAGATGGAAATAGTTGGTGGTCGTCCAGACGTACCTGGAGATGGATGGATATGCGAGGAAAGTGCCTCCGGTTTCGTTCAGACCCAGAACGGACTTGTAAATGGATTGTGTGTCTGACATTGGATTTTATTCTGTGTTGATTGATTTCTGTTAAATATACATCTGTTTGGCGGCGGAGAATTTATTCTTTTGCTTAACGCCCTTCTCTGAGACGTACGAGCTCAGAGGTTGTATATCGATGGACATCAGTCGCATGGCATGAATTGCCTATGTGGCACGCTAAGATGCAATGATCAAGGCTTCTGTTGAAAAGCAAAGTCTTGTTGTTGATGATCAAAGCACGCCTACGTGGCAGCTTTGTGTATAACGTGAATTCGCGAGCCTCACACCTCGGTATGAGTTAAAAACGGGATACAGACTGCAGGGAGAGCACGACGTTTCTTTCTAGCTTTGGTGGTGTCAGTGACTTACCAGCCCTGACATATATATACTTTTCACATTTGTGGTTGTTGGATGAGGCGCCTCGATTATAGGTCTGTAAGGACCGGGAAACGTGTGTTCAGGAATTGCCAATCCTCTAACGTAAGTGAGGACCGGCCCTGAAGCATCCAGGGGTTGCCCAGAGTGCGTAGCCCTGAGGCATTTGCTAGAGTGTCTCGAACGCGGAGAGGAGCTTGCCCCTTGCCTCGACTCATGACGGAAATCCAATTTCCAATACGTGTATTGCGGTTTTAATTGTAGAACTAGTATGGCGACATGATAGATGGTACCCATGCCGCCTATGATTGATATTTATGATTGAAAATGTTTTGACACTATCCACTTATTATAGTATCAAATGATTTGTTTTAAACGTACCAAGCATGTTTTGCTATTATAAGGGAAAACCCTATCCTCCGGCTTGCGTTGCATTGTGTGATGGGACCTGGGTCTTATGATAGCTTCATTTTTCGAAAAAGCATTGCGTTGTTTATTCTATGCACTAGTATTCTTGGGAGGAAACCCGTTCCGTGTTATACGGCGTGGTCCCTTGAATTACTTCCTTTTAAAGTAAAATTTTAAATAACTGTTTTAGTTCTCACACCAGTCACATGACTGACCTGGAGTTTATTGTTTTAACCTAAACTCTGGGTGCCCCTATTTTCCGCACGGGCAGATAGTAGTTTTGGTTTTGCAGATTTATATTCACAGGATCCTGGTTTACAGCTGGAATGATATCCGGAAAGCTCTGTATCCGTATATCACCTTCAGTTGTGCTTTGTATTATTTTCCGCTGCTATGTAATTTATTGTAATCTCTGATATTTATCGAATGTAATTTCTTCAATTATACTCTGTATATTCTTGTATCTGATGGAATTGTTGTAATAGCAATGAAATGTTCTCACGTCTGCGTTCTGTTTTGTCTTGTTCTCAAACGATCAGGGGTTTCGAACGGTCTAGATCAGTTTAACGACTGATTCAGATCGAGCGAAATTTCGTGTCATCACATTTACTATTTATTTAGTTAATAAAGAATTTAACCATTTCCATGGTCATTAACGTGGGAATTATTATTTTAATTAATAATTTAAGATGTTAACGCTTAAAGGGAATTCATTCAATTAAGTAACCAAAGTTCGTTTTGAAACCTGGTCGAATTCGGAAAGAAGTTTATGAACAGAATTTATTATGAAACCGAGTTTTATGAACTAAGTTATTGAAAGGGATTTTAAGCCAATGTGATATCTTAAATATGTTTTTACTTAGTATTAAATTAAGTAAGAAGGAATCGAGGTGGATAGGGTTTTATATTTAACATGAGAGCTATAAACGATGTTTATAAAAGGGGCGAAAGGCTAGAGCGTTAAGTTTAAATTAACGTTACTTAGCAATGGAATTCAAAATGTGATTTTCAAAGTTGAAAATGGTCAAACGAATTAGAAGTGGCATAATATGATTTGGTAATTAATCGGGATAAGAGTTAGAACCTAACTGGAGATTGTTAAGTTTAGTGATTTTATGAGCATTGATCTGATGTTGATTTCGGTCTTGGGGGTTGATGCTTAGGGAACTATTCGCTTACCGATTTACGGCTAGGGACTAAAGAATATGAGGTATAGAAATGCTTGAATAATTTTGTAATTAACAATAAAAATTTGATATGGCTATTAAATATTTTTCTAAATATTAAATTGAAATGGTTTCGAGGAGATTAATATATTGAAATGAGAATTGAATACCATGTTTAAAATATGGAATGTTTTAGAAGTTTTAAATTAACCATTAGTTAATTTATTTTCAAATAAAATGGGCCAAGTTATGCTGATACTGAACCAGTAAAACTATTTTTATTTCATGATCGTTATTTGATAGTTAAATAATCAACTATCAAATCTGGCCAATACGATTGTTGGTACGAAAAGACCGAGATCGAATCTATATTCGAAAACCATTCCAACCGGCAAATACGAAATCATGGAAGAAATCGGACGTTGATTGAGATGGAGTATTTGAAGACTATAGATCTTCATAAAGCGGAAGTATTGCTTATAATCTCTGGTTAGCTCTCAGAGTTAAACTGTGATTCTGTCGCGGTTGGAGTCTATGGGTTGCAAGGACTACTCGCTACTAATCTATAAGGTGATTCCTAGGATGTAGTAGGAGGGTGCTTTTGGTTGTCCAATCCCAGGGCAATGTGTATGGACAGATCTGACGATGTGGCGTTCAAAGTGAATGGTAGCCAGATGTTCAAAAAGGAGAAGTATAACCTCAAGCCTCACAACCGGGAAATGACAAAAATCGGGCAGGCAACATGGCTATGTGGGTCGCTCACATTAGGATGTATATTAACCAATTTTTGCTTCTTTAATCTATCGATGATGTCCCTTTTTGGAAACGGTTGTTGATCCCAATCATTGGTGATATACATTCGATACACTCAAGAGAAATGAGTGGTTGGTCATGCGTGGGCCGGGTTGCAAGACGTTCTTGTTGAACCCAGTGTATTTGCCTCTAGAGATACACTATTGACAGGTGGTTCCATATCTTGTCATAGTCGGAATCCAATCCCCAATAAGCGCCTGTGGTTTTGATTGTATACTATATATGTAGAGCATGAGATGTAAGCGTTCTGCTAGATTGATATTTATATGTATTTAGACACTATTATAATATTAGAATATATATTGTTTTCAAAAAAAATTTGGGTTATCGTAAGGTAAAAACCATTCGTATTTATGTGTGGATTCGGTCTTACGATTATCCTTTTCTTTCGAAAAGATTTTGAACATAAAAATCAAGTTGGATGATTCCCCTTAAACTTTGCGAGTTGTTCTCACTCTGGTTCACCAGACTGACCCAGTATTTGAAATGCTCGGGTTATACCAGGTTGTACAGGTTTAGGTTATCGGATGCTGAAAGAGACAAGCTAGATAAGTTCAGACCTATGACGTTATACAGTTATTATTCTATTGTGTGTTGTGTATGAGGACAGGTTATTATAATTATCCAGATGAATTGATGCACTCTGATGATTGTAAGTATTTTACAAGCTCTCAATAAAAGTTATTTCTATATTATATTTTTGTTCTGCTGCGATGTGAGATTCTGTGTTATGTTGATATTTTTTTCTTCTATTCTAATATTTCTTTCTTATCTCATCCTCTAATTTCTTTCTATTGGCATCTGGGTTTCCAGTACTTTTGGGCTGGACTGGTGTTGTTTGGTCAGCTCAAATGGTACCGGAAATTCGGGTCGTCACAACGGCAATTAGCTTGTCATGGTCGTTCATATCCTTGGCCTTTAAGGCCTTAACTTTGAACCTTTTCAAATAATTCTCGAGGGACTCCCCTTGCCTCTGTTTGATGTTAGAAATGACCGTATAATCCACGGTTGGATCCTTGCAAATGCAAAACTGCACGAAGAATTCATAAGAGAATTGTTTCCATGAGTAAATGGTGTTTTCCTCATACTGGCGATACCATTTCACTGCTGCCCCTTGAAAGGTGACCAAAAAAGGGCGGCATCTGACGGCTCCAGAAGTGTTATAAAGATCCATCTGGCTGTCAAAAGCTATCTGATGATTGTCGGGGTCGGTCGTCCCAAGATACTTTATAGTTGGAACTTTCACTCTCGATGGTATTATGGTATTCATAATTTCATCGATGAATGGAGCTACCCTTTCGCTGACATTTACCCTATCATCTCGGATTCTCTTCCCCTCGCTTCCCAACAAGTCCTTGATGGTTTTCTGAGTGAGATCTCTGATGCAAGCCTCTGTGTCATCATAATTCCCTTTCTTGGGATCATAGCCTTTGGAGGCAGAGCTCCTAAATTATTCCTGCTTGCACTGATTCCCTTGATGTATCCTTGTTAGATGGGACTTCTTCTTCTTGGAGGAGGTTGTTTTAAGCTTCTTTTTTGCTTCTGAATGTTGAATGGGGTGGGCTTTTCTTTTCGGAGATTCGTTCTTCTCTCTCTGACTAGATCTGGTAAGCTTTGAGGACTTTTGTGCCTGGACAGCGTTAACTTAGGCCTGTACTTCTTGAAGTTGCTTTTCTAAGACCAAGATTCTTGCGACGTTATCTTCCATGGAGTTTGAGTCTGGCATTTGTTGCGGATTGGACGTGGTTCCCTTTTCATTGTTATTTGGGTTGAGCGTTGAACCCTCATTTCCTTCAAGAGTGGCATTGGGATCCGGCTCTTTGTTTCGATCCTCTAATCTTTTCATTTTCATCTTTCCCTGCCATGGAGCAATAAATTCACTAAATTAATTTTAATAAATTAACCATAAGGACGAAGGTTCAAGCCCTCCTTCTAGAGCCAAAATGTTAACGATATTTTCCGTCAATACCCAAATTATGATGCACATAGCATGTGTTCAAGGGAATCAACATCGTCACAACTCAGAGTTATTGAAACTCACTCTACGACCTACAAATCTAAGCTAGATTTCTCTCCTCTAGGCGTCAGAGTTTTCGACGTTAATGATTAATTATCTTGCACCCAGAGGATGGATATCACATATACTGTATGATGGTGTTCCGAATCGACTTAGGGAAGATTACCTAGCTTGATATTACTAGAATCCGTGGAATCAATGACTTCCTAAATTATGAAGGTGACATGATGTACTTTAATAAGAGGAAAAACAGGCTAACGCCTCCCTGAGCTTAGGAAGAAGGTTCTATGATGTTCGTTAACTTCAGCGATCTTCCGTGTCTGACCAACACAAGGTAAGGGTCAGAATCACGTTGGAAATTCAGGTTTGGAACCCACAGACGCCCTCCTTTCCCTAAGGATCAGGAAATTTTAGGCTTATCGTGAGAGTGTCAACCAATGACGAAAAACCCTCAAGGTGAGGGGAGGGAAAGTTCATATTTCTATGAAATTTCTTCTTCATCACTAGGGTGTCCCCATTGATCTTCTCATCAATAAGGTTAGTTTTAACTACCTATCTCATTATTATGGTGTGAAAAGATTATCAAATCGCAAGATGCTTTACACCCGTAAATTCTCCATTCATCAATTGTAGATGTAATACAAGGATTGATGATTTTCTCTTTTCTTGAAAAGATTAACTGAATTTAGGAATAAAAGAATTGTTTTTCCATTATGTGACTCTTGGGGTCTTATTTATAGAGAATCTGTGGTCCTTCCGTTGATAGGCTATAGGGCCTGCATGGGCCTGCGCTAGCCTCTTTTCTCCTGGTCTCAGGTGTTTGGCTCTTGCTCGTCCTTGCGGTGCTGATTATGGTCTTCGATGTAAGGGTTCCTGATGACTTGGGCTTCCCCGAGACTGGCATGGTCTTGTTGTCGCGGAGATTTGTGGACGATGTTTGAACCTCCGGTAGCAGCTTCTGGGCATTGGCTCTTAGACGTAAGATTCCAGATGTATGCCTTCGGCTTTATCGTGAGTACTTAGAGGAGTCTGTCCTCATGATGTACGTAGATACATGCCGGTTTGAAACTGTTGCTAGTTTAGGTACTAGGTAGAATAGTACGGGTAGCCTGTATCCCTTCTTGGGTCTTGGTTTATCCTTTCGGTAAATGTTTTAAGATGGTTTGGTTCTCCGGAAGGTGGCTTTTGGTCATATTTCTTTTACTTGCAAAGGTAGCCCTTTGTCATATGTGAAGTCGATTCTCAGAAGTCGGCCTTGGACAATCTTTATGTATTGGTCTGATACTCTTCTGCTTCTGGTGCGTCAGCATTAAGTGAGTTGATTCCAATAGTCCTTCGGGTTTCGATAAGAGGAGCCTGTTCTTTCTTCTTTCCTGATCCTTGCCTTAGGGTTTTTTTGTTACGGGATTCTCTTTTGGGTAGTCTCCGTCAGATGGATCTTGCTGGGTGGACTTCGCTGTCGTTCTGAAGGCTTTGAGCTCCTTTCTTCCCGATAGGTGCTGATCCATGTTACTTTTGGGTTCTTCCTTTCATGCTTGTACTCATTCAACATCCCTTTACTGCCCCCTTATGGCAAGAGAACTTTAGTAGTTACAAGAATGATGTGAGAACATAAAACATGTATTAACTTTATTTTATGTTGGGTAAATCAAGGGACCACGCTGTATGAAACGGAACGAGTTTTCTCTTAAGAATACCATAAAGCAAACAACACAATGCTAAAAGTAAAAACAAAGCTGTTATAAGACTCAGGTCCAATCACACACTTCAACGCAAACCAGTGGATAGAGTTTTACCTTATTATAGTCAAACATGCTTGATACGCGAAATTTATCTTTTATTATTATTATAAGTGCTGAAATCAATTTCAGATATAAATGTATCAATCATAGACGGCATAGGTACCATATATTATGTCGTCATATAGGTTTACAACTAAAACAGTAAAATCACGTATTGGAAATTGGGTTTCTATCTATGAACCAAGGCAAAGGATATCCCTTTCTAATTTCGAGATACACTAGCAATGCTTTAGGATCACACTTCTGGGAAACAATTGGATCTTGCAGAGCCGGTCAGCCATCATTGATTAGTTATACCATAAACAGTACGTTAGCCAGTGCCATCGGACTAGTCCCCAGCTTAGTACGTCAACCAATCTTGGTTAATATGTCAACCGTCAAGGGCATTGGGCTGCCAAATCAAATTCGAGGTACCTCGCTTTCCATCATCATCCAATATCCACATAAGTAAAATGTCCGGGCTCCATACCATGAGACCACTCGTAGGTAGAAACCAACGTATGTCCATTTCCCCGCATCCCTAATCCTCTTTTAGGTTCATACCAGGGAGTGAAGATCGCGAATTAATGCTCTGCACAAAGCCGCGCTATATTAAAGCTATGCTTCGATCATTAACTACAAGGCTATGCTTTTCAACAAAAGCCTTTATCTAAGCATCTCTGCATGCTACATTGCCAATCCATACCATACCATTGATTTCCACCAATGTATAACCTCTTAACTCGTACGTCTCAGAGAAGGGTGTTAAGATAGAGAATAAATTCTCCGTAACCCAACAGATATATATTTAGCAGAGATAAACAAATACAACCCGAAGTACAACGTCAGACATATAATCCATTTGCAAGTCCGCTCTCGGTCTGAACAAAACCGGAGGCACCATGTTCCTCATCCTGTATGTCCAATACAGGAGAGAGACCTCGCATATCCGGTCGATCTCCAAGTACGTCTGGAAGACCACCACTTATAACCTCATTTTGGGTGTATAACCCAATCAAGACATCAGTAATCATCCCAACGATGTGAGACCTCCAGTCTTCAATCACCATCTTCAATTCTTGGACTTTTAATCATCGTACCAGTTATTCATAACGGGTTAAACCCGGTCTTTCTGAAGAACTCGCGTATCTTATAATCATGCGAAATATAAACACATCTTACGCCTCATTCCAATCCAGAAAATTCCTTTATTTGTATATTCTTGGAAATCAGTTCAAAAGATTTTATAATATCTTTTCACAACTTAAACCAAACTAAGGTTTAAAAACTAATTAGGATTAACGATCCTTACGAAGTAATCATTCATTTTATTATCCCAATCCCAACCTATTCATCCAATGGAGCAAAACTGGTAGTACTCCATATCTAACACCAATTGTGTAACCGATAAATTAAATTACCGTTTAACGATTTAAATCTAATTAAAGATTTAACTATCGCATAGAGTAAAACTGGTGGTACCCCATTCTTGAACACTTTTTGAATTCGGTAAATTTAATTAGCACATTCACATTTCAATCTAATTAAAGATTCATTAAAGCTACACTTTGTTTTAATTTTCAAAAATCATTATTTAATGATTTTTCAAATTTAGGAAATAAATCCTGTCTTTAACTGGGTTAAAGAACCAACGTCATTTATAACACAGTTCATGATAAACCCAACATCATCTTCGATTTTAATGGAACCTTCACAGAAATTAGATCAATCGTAATCAATATAAATTTCCGTATCGGACTAATACTATAAGTGGAATAATGGCAAGGCCTTTTAAATTAAATAAAAAGTAATGGTCTTCCTTTACAGAAACTCATCTCGATTATTAATAAATTGAATTCTACTCAATTCCAATTTAATTTCTTAAATTGGAAAATTTTACTTTAGAAAAATTCCATTAATTCTTAATTAAAAGATTTATAAATTCCAAATCATAATTTCACCATTAATTTGGGTTAAAGAATTAATGTCGTCTAAAACATCGTTCACAATGAACCCAAAATCAACTTCCATTTAATTCCAATTATATTTATTAATTGAAAACTTCACTTTTAGCAGGTTTAAGATCAATGTAATTAAAGACACCATTCACAACAAACCCGAGATCCAATTTGATATTAAATATAAGGCTCTGAATAGAGATCCTATCAGCTTATATTCAATATTAAATTCTGAAACCAACAGATATCGTATTGGGAATAACGATATCTGTATCTTCCAAATTCCTCAACGATATCTGTATAATCACGGAATCCAATACCGAAATATTCGAAGATAATTTCCATTTCAATTTATATGTTGAAAACCTTTGGTTATGTTAAAACAATTTGCAATCCAATTTGCTAATTTAAAAACGTTGGATTCTTATGCTAGTTGTTAACTAGCCTATTCGGATAAAATATAATTTATCTTTTCAAAACTAGAATATTTCATCCAAAAATCCTTTTAAATCATTTATTATGATTTAACATAATTTTTTCCTATTTTTCCTGTTTTATTAAGGCCCTTATAGTCGGTTTCCAATCTCGACCACCGAACTGCATCCATAGCCACCTTTTCCAAAAATTATTTGGTCTTATCTTAAAATCTATTCGTTGGATCTTAAATCTCTTATTATCATTTGAAATATCTTTTCGATACAAACCCAACAGTTCTTGTTTTAGGAGAATCCGACGGTCGGATCTCCCATTGCGTCAATTTGAAGTCAATGGTCGAAATTCACGAACAGTCGCGGCGCGACACGTCCAATTCAAGCCATTTAAATATATATAATATATTTCATCGATTTCCATTTAAAACATATTTTATAAATCATTTATAAATTCATTTAAAAATGATCTCAACTTCGATTTCAATTTTAAATCAAAATTGAAAATTCCATACAATTATAATATGAAAATAGTAATATTTTTAAAATATCAGATTTTGAAATCAAATATTTTCTATGTCCATTATACAAATATATAAAATTGATATAAAAATTCGTTGGAGCTAAAATGGTGTCTATCTACTTAGCTCGGCTTCATATTTCATTATTTTCTTGTCCATCCAAAATCAGACATCAAAATCATATTTTGATTGAGAATTATACTAAAATATTCGTTATTTCCGAATTGGAATGTGACTCAATCAATTATCATATAATGTTAATTATGCATGTATTCAACAATAGTAATAAATAAATATAAAACATCCAATTCACACGTAGAGTGTGATCTACAATGTATAAGCACTAAATAATTTAGTAACGCTTATAATGGTCTGTCTATCGATTGATTGACGTACAAATTACACACAAGGGAGACGTGTGAAATAATTATTATCCCAAGATCCATGTAGGGTTTTCATCCATTAACCATGATTATTATTTGTACATTTGGGCGATGTGAAAAATTATCGTCCCTATACCCATGTGGGGTTTACATCACAATCCATGTGAACTTATCTATTATTTGGGAGATGGGTGGGTAAATTGTCATCCCAAAATAATTCATAATATAAATGTTTTATTTAACAGTGCATATTTAAACAGTTTAATAGTAATAGCATTAAAACTGTAAACATCCATCAATCGCCAAACAAATATTTCAATCACAAGCAATTAATATATATATATATATATGTATATTCAGTTATAAAATAAAAATAACTGTACAAAATATTTGAGTGAGTGTTCTCACATTGACCAGTTTCTGGAATCATTAAATAACAAACGCTTTGCTGAACTAAACTGAATGTTTAATTTAGTTGAAATTTGTATCTTACTCCGTTTTTGTTCCAATCAGTTCTGAAATGTAGCGCTCGTCTCCACGATTTCAACGGACTCAATCTCATCGAATTCTGATGTCAGGTGAACAATTTATAGTCATTCAAACATTTAAACAATTTAAATATATAATTAACTACATTAATTGATAGTTATAAAACCTAACTACATTTTAATGATAAAATTATTGGCCACCATCTTCATCTTCTTTGTTTACATCATAAACCCACACACAGAAACGAAAACCCACTGTCGCCATCGATCTGCTCCACTGACCATCGATCTGAAGCTGCCACACAGAAGCCCTTCGCCCAAGCCTCCTCCGACCTGAGAGGCACCAGGCGTGGCCCTCTATCCATCGAAGAAAACCATTTCGAAACCAACAACTTCGAGGACCAAATTCCAACAACCCACGCCACTACTGTCGATTACCAAAATATCAAATCATCGAGCTCTCCTAGGTCGACATTTTCCGTGTTGAATGTTTCTCAAATTAATCTATGGTTTTTGTGAAAACTAAGGAGGAAAAATAGGAAATTATGTTCGTCCATTTAAATAGGAGGCGGCACTAGATATTAGTATTAGGGTTAGGGCTTAGTTAGCTTATATATATTTTATTATTTAATTCAATTAATTACTTTGTTGTGAGATTTCGTGTCCGAACTCCAAATGAATCCCAACGACTGAAGTCCCTAACCAAATAACCCCATTCCAGACATAATAGGATATGTTTCATAAGCCTTTTTGATCGTTTTAGTCAGTTTTTATCAAAATTAAAATATAATGGTTAATATTAAATTTGAATGTACGTTTTAATTTGCCATGGCTACGTACTGAATCCAAAAATTACAGAACTTGAAATCTAGCTTTGTTTTACAAATTGGGTTCTAAACAAACTTATTTCTTCGAATTTAGAGGCCGTTTGAAAAATGATCTTTTAACTAGCTTTATTGAATAACAACTGAAATTGAAATGTGTTTAAATTTACTATGCTTACATACTAATTCTAATCTACTTGAAAATTTAAACCTGACAATAATTTAACGTTATGGATCTAAAAAAAATAGTTTCGTAAATACGGAGGTCATTTACAAAATGATTATTTTTAAGGGCTTAAATAACATTAAAATATTAATAAATTTCCATAGCAACAATTTAAAATTTTGATTTGGACATAACATACCATTTATAATATAAAATCAAAATTTTCCACATTCATTAGAAAGATATAATTAAACAGATTCTAAAGTCTCTTGTTTTATAAAAATCCAACTTAAAACAAATTATGTATATTCAATTAAAGTTTAAAACCAAATTTTCAAACTACCGTAACGTTACGTGTTCATTTTAATTAAATTTTAAATTTATACGTTCAAACTTTATTATTAAATAAACTCCAAGTCGTTCGATTCTTGAAATAAACCATTTTATATGTTAAAATCCATTAAAAACAATTAAAAGTAAATTTCAAATTGGTTCCAAAAATGCGGTTTGTTACAAAAGCCATAAACTTCATGCATATGCTAAAGCTGGTATAGCTCAGTTGGTTAGAGCATGTGGCTATTAACCACAACGTCGGAGGTTCAAACCCTCCTTCCAGCGAATTTAATATTTATCTTTGCACCTTTGATATTGCTTATACAAACTTACAACTTACGATCATTACCCTTGTCTCGTTTAATTTGTGTACGGACTTTCTTTCAAAACTGTTTTTAAATTCATAATATTTTTAGTTAAAACTATTTTTATATTCTTAATTATTTAAACTCAACTGTTAAATTTAAAATTATTTTGACCAAAAAGGTTATTTATTTAAAACTATTTTCATTTGTTATGTATACAAATTATTTTAACTCAATATCTATTTTAGTTTAGGCATTTTGATCCCAGATTTGCTTTAAATGAAAATGAGTATATTTAACTAATGTTATTTATGATATGAAAATAAATATGAAATTTAAATTCGAAACTAATATCAAGCAGTTTTACCATACAAAAATATGATGTTTTATTGAAATATAAATTGAACACTGAGTAAAACCCTTGGTTTTATCATTACCTATATAAGGTTAATTAAATAGTGCATTAACTAGTTAATTGAAACTAAATCATGATTGGGTGTTAAAATATATGGATATATTGGGATGAGTTGAATTGTGCATGAAGATGCAATTTTATTCAATAATTGTTGGATTAATCAAAAGGAATAAAAAGGAATTTGGATAATATAACTTAATTAATCATTTGGTTAATTAATTGAGTAGTTTGGTGTTAACTTGGGAAAATTCTGAAAGAAAAATTAGTTGAATCATTGGAACGATTAATTTTTTTTAGGATGTTCAAGAAGTAAATATGGCTTGGGAATATGATTTAATAATTATCAAAGATTATTTTTATATAAAGCCAATCTAGAGATTTTGAATTTTATTTGTTATTTATTCATTTAAAATGATTAAATAAACTATTTGAGCAAATTCAATGAATTTTATAGTTAAATTATGGTAAATATATAGGATTGTGGAAAATAAAGTTCTAGAAAAAATTTATAATGTGAAATTAGGATGAAATTAGCATTTATAAGACTTAATTGTGTTACGTTGCAATAAATTGCAATATATACATATATAATAAAATTTGGTGTAAAGTTGTGTTTTATAAATATACTTGACTTGACAATAAGATGTAAAAATATCAATATTGATGAAAATCAATATTTATATGTCAAAATTAATTTTAATATGTTTGAACAAGTTATTTTGTCAAAATACTGTTAGTACAATTATAAACTTAGCATTGCAAATTTGGTGCATGAAAATGTAATGTGCGATTGTTTGTAAAATGGGAGTTTTGTGTCAAAATGATTAAATTTGTGTTTAAAAAGGGTTAAAATATTTTGTGCATTTTTATAAAATTTTAAAAAAGCCAAGCAATATGTTTTGATGTTATTAAAAGGTATATAAGGTGATTTACTGGTCAAACCTCTTGTTTTAGCTTAACATTGCCTTTTTAAGCTAAATATAGCCCATTCCAAGTGTAAATAGCTTTATTAGGCTAATTTAAAGCTTAACATGAGCAATTAAGGAGTGAAAAGCATGCAATCTCATTCCAGTGCTCATTTTTCTCCTTCCTAAAGCTTCTCTTCTTAGAAACAAAATACACAACAGTTGAAATAAGATATCTCCTCTTAAAATCAAATCCATTGCTTCAAATTCAAATTAAAATGTTAAATCTAGTTGATAGCTTAAATAATTACTGGATAATATCATCAAAACCTTGAAATGACACCATTTTTTATTCAAGATCTATATTAAGGAAAAAGCCATAAACTTCATGCATATGCGTAAGCTAGAATAGCTCAGTTGGTTAGAGCGTGTGGCTGTTAACCACAACGTCGGAGGTTCAAGCCCTCTTTCTAGCGAATAAAGTTTTTTCTTTTGGACCCATGACACTACTCATATAGACTTATAATTTATGATTTATACTCTTTTCTCGTTTAATTTGTGTATGGACCTTCTTTCGAAAATATTTTTAAATTCATACTATATTCAGTTAAAAGTATTTTTATATTCTTAACTACTTAGATTCAAATGTTATATTTAAAATTATTTTGAACCAAAAGATTATTTAATTAAAACTATTTTCATTTGTTATATATAAAAATTATTTTAACCCAGAATCTATTTTAGTTCAAGCTTTTTGATACCTGATTTGCTTTAAATAAGAAGGAATATACTTAGAAGGAGGTTCAAGCCCTCCTTCTAGCGAATTAAGTATTTTCTTTTGGACCCTTGACACTACTCATATAGACTTATAATTTATACTCTTTTCTCGTTTAATTTGTGTATGGACCTTCTTTCGAAAATATTTTTAAATTCATACTATATTCAGTTAAAAGTATTTTTATATTCTTAACTACTTAGATTCAAATGTTATATTTAAAATTATTTTGAACCAAAAGATTATTTAATTAAAACTATTTTCATTTCTTATATATAAAAATTATTTTAACCCAGAATCTATTTTAGTTCAAGCTTTTTGATACCTGATTTGCTTTAAATAAGAAGGATTATACTTAGGTAGTGTTATTTATGATACGAAGAAATATGTGAAAATTAAATTTGAAACTGATATCAAACTGATTTATGTCACAAAAATAATGATGTTTTATTTAAATATAAAGAGAACAAGGTGTAACAATCTTGATTTTGTGACTACTTGTTTAAGGTTATTTAAATAGTGCATTAACAAGTTAATTCGGACTAAATCTTGATTGGGAGTTAAACATATGGATGTATTGGGATGAGTTGAATTCTGCATGAGGATGTAAGAAGGAGAATTGCTTTTTGAACAAGATGCATCAGAACACAAAACATTTGTGATGACCGGGAATTTCGCTCGATCTGAATCAGTCGCTAAACCGATCAAGACCGTTCGAAACGCCTGATTGTTTTGAGAACACGACAAAATAGAACGTAGATGGAAGAACATTTCATTGCTTATTACAACAATTTCACTAGAATACAAGAATATACAGAGCATTAACAAATAATATACATTCACTAATATCAGAGATTACCATAAATTACATAGCAGCGGAAAATAATACAAAACACAACTGAAGGAGATATACGGATACAAAGCTTTCCGGATATCGTTCCAGCTGTAAACCAGGTTCCTATGAATATAAATCTGCAAAACCAAAACTACTAGCTGCCCGTGTCAAAATGAGGGCACCCAGAGTTTAGGTTAAAACAATAAACTCCAGGTCAGTCATGGGACTGGTGTGAGAACTAAAACAGTTATTTATCTTTATTTTAAAGTTAGGTAAATCAAGGGACCACGCCGTATAACACGAAACGGGTTTCCTCCCAAGAACACCAATGCATAAAACAAATAGCGTAATGCTAAATAAAGAACAATGAAGCTATTATAAGACCCAGGTCCCATCACACAATGCAACGCAAGCTGGAGGATAGGGCTTTTACCTTATAATTGCCAAGAATGCTTGATACGTTTAAAACAAATCATTTGATACTATTATAAGTGCATAGTGTATAAAACAACTTCAAATCATAAGTATCAATCATAGACGGTATAAGTGCCCCATCCCACTATGTCGCCATATATAGGATTACAACTAAAATCGAAACGTCACGTATTGGAAGTTGGATTTCCATCTGTGAACCGAGGCAAAAGATAGTCCTCAACCGATTCGAGACGCTCTAGTCCGTGTCTCAGGTCAGAGCTCGAGTGACCTTTGGATCGTCAGGGCCGGTCCACCGATGTGGATTAAAATGCCTAAACACTGCGTTTCCCCACCCTTTGGGGTGTCAATGAGCCAACAAATGACTCCATCGGCTTCACATAGTCACCGATATATCTGAGGCGCCTCGCAACAGCAACAACCACATAAGTCAAACTCGTCAGGGCGTGTAAAACCACTGACGCACCTTTTTAACTAGAAGGAAACACATGCCTTCCCTGAGGTCCTCTCCCGTTTCTGGTTCACAACCGGGGTGTGAGGCTCGCGAATTAACGTTACACAAAGCTACGCCACACAGGCGGTGCTTTGATCATCACCACAAGACTTTGCTTTTCAACAGAAGCCTTGATCAATTTCCACTTTGGCGTGCCACACAGGCAATTCACTCCATGCGTTTGATATCCATCGATATATAACCCCTGAGCTCGTACGTCTCAGAGAAGGGCGTTAAGCAAGAGAATAAATTCTCCGCCGCCAAACAGATATATATATATAATAGAAATCAATCACACAGAATAAAATCCAATGTCAGACACAAAGTCCATTTACAAGTTCGTTCTGGGTCTGAACGAAACCGGAGGCACCTAGTACCCCGCATATCCATCAATCTCCAAGTACGTCTGGATGACCACCAACTGATTCCCTCCTCTTGGGTGTACGGCCCAATCAAGATCATCAGTAATCACCCAAATGAGGTGAAGACCTCCGGTCTTCGACCACCGTCTTCATCCTCGACACCACGTCGAATCAGTTATTCAGAATGGGATAAACCCGGTCTTTCTGAATAACTCGCGTATATAATGAACAAGTGATACACAAACACAACATACGCCTCATTCCAATTCAGAATATTCTTTTATTCAAATATTCATATACTTTGGGAAAGGTTCCCATTAATTTTATAAAAGATAATTCTTTAAATTTATTCTTTAATCTTCTTTGAATATCAATTCAAACTAGTCGGGATTAGCGAACCACACCGAAGTAATCATTTATTTTATATCCCAATCCCAACCTATTCATCCCATGAAGTAAAACTGGTCATACTTCATATCTAACACCACGGTGTTATCGGTAAATTCAATTACCATTTCACGTTCAAATCTAATTAAAAATTTAACAATCGCCTGGAGCAAAACTGGTGATACTCCATTCTCGATCTTTTCAATCTAATTAAAGATTCATTAAAACTCCACTTAGTTTTAATCTTTAACTGGGTTAAAGAATCGGTGTCATTTAAAACACAGTTCACGATAAACCCCAAAATCACATTCCATTAATCATCGGGTTAAAGAACAAGTGTTATTTAAAATACTGTTCACGATAAACCCAAAAATCAATACCAATTCAATTCCAATTAAATATCATTTAATTGGTACACTTTATTAAATCTAAATAAAAAGATTTAATCTTTTTCTCAACTGGGCTTAAGAACAGTGTTAATGACGACACCATTCACGACAAACCCAAATCACATTTGATATTAAATACAAGGCTCTGAATAGAAAATATACCGGCTTATATTCAATATCAAATTCTACGATCTACAAATATCGTATTGGAAATAACGATATAAATATATCTTTCAAATTCCCATAACAATACCTGTATCGTCACGAAATCCAACATCGAAATATTCCAAAGACAATTTCGATTCAAATCCATTCCAATTCAATTATTGGAAATTCTGGTTATTTTTAAAACCATTTCAAATCCACTTTATTTATTTTAAAAATAAATAGAATTATAATTCTAGTTCAAAACTAATTCTTTTCGATAAAAATCTATTTTTATCTTTTCAAATATGGAGTTTTTCATCCCCATTCTTTCCAAATCATTTCTTATGATTTTACACAAGTTATTGATATTTTTAATAATTTTATCAAGGCCCGTACAGTCGATTTCCATCAACGGCCATCGAACTGCACTTACAGCGACCTTTTCCAAATTTGATTTGGACATAATTCCAAATCCAACCATTAGATTTCTAATTTCTAATATTCATTAGAAAGCTCTTTTCGATACGAACCCAACGGTTCCAGTTTTAGGAGAATCCGATGGTCGGATCTCCCGCAATATCCATTCGAAGTCAATGGTCGAAATTCGCGAACTACCGCGGCGCGTTCTATTCAGGCCATTATATTATATATATAATATATAAAATATATACTTCGTCGATTTCCTTTTAAAATGTATTTTATAAATCGTTTTAAATTCGTTTTCGAAACAATTTCAACTTCCTTTTCAAATTCAAATCAAAATTGAATTTTCCTTTATAAATTCGTTTAAATTCATTTCAAATTCATTTCAATTCAAATCGATTTTTAATTCAATTTCAATTCAAATTCATTTCAATTCAATTTCAATTCGAATTCATTTCAATTCAATTTCGAAATCACTTTTCGATATTCATTAAAAAAAATGAATAAAATCGATATAAATATCCTTCACGTCAAAATGGCGCATCTCTAATCAACACGGCTGTAAGAACCCGTGACTTCCCGGTGAAGGAAAGAGCGGATACTTCGAGAACAACACACAAAAGAGCGCAGACAGAAGAACATTTCATTGCATATTACAACAATTCCATCAGAATATAAGAATATACAGAGTATGAATAAATAAAATACATTCGATAAATATAAGAGGTTACAATACATTACATAGCAGCGGAAAATAATACAATACACAACTAGAAGAGATATACGGATACAAAGCTTTCCGGATATCATTCCAGCTGTAAACCAGGATCCTGTGAATATAAATCTGCAAAACCAAAACTACTAGCTGCCCGTGTCGAAGTAAGGGCACCCATAGTTTAGGTTAAAACAATAAACTCCAGGTCAGTCATGTGACTGGTGTGAGAACTAAAACAGTTATTAATCTTTATTTTAAAGTTCGGTAAATCAAGGCACCACGCCGTATAACACGGAACGGGTTTCCTCCCAAGAATACCAGTGCATAAAACAAACAGCGCAATGCTAAATAAAGAAAAATGAAGCTATTATAAGACCCAGTTCCCATCACACAATGCAACGCAAGCCGGAGGATAGGGTTTTTTACCTTATAATAGCCAAGAATGCTTGGTACGTGAAATTTCATCTTTTATTATTACTATAAGTGTATAGTGTCAAAACAATTTCAAATCATAAGTATCAATCATAGACGGCATAGCATCCCATGCTACTATGTCACCATACTAGGCTCTACAAATAAAACCGCAAAGTCACGTATTGGAAGTTGGATTTCCATCTGTGAACCGAGGCAAAAGATAGTCCTCAACCGATTCGAGACAATCTAGCCCATGTCTCAGGTCAGAGCTCGAGTGACCTTTGGATCCTCAGGTTCTGTCCACCGATGTGGATTAAAATGCCTGAACACTACGTTTCCTCGCCCTTTGGGCGTAAATGAGCCAACGAATGACTCCATCGGACCCGGATCGTCCGATCTAACCGAGGCGCCTCGCAACAGCAACAACCACATAAGTCAAACTCGTTAGGACGTGTAAAACCACTAACGCCACTTCTAGCTAGAAGGAAACGCATGCCCTCCCTGACGTCCTCTCCCGTTTCTGGTTCACAACCGGGGTGTAAGGCTCGCGAATCAACGTTACACAAGGCTATGCCACACAGGCTGTGCTTTGTTCATCACCACAAGACTTTGCTTTTCAACAGAAGCCTTGATCAATTGCCACTTAGGCATGCCACACAGGCAATTCACTCCATGCGTTTGATATCCATCAATATATAACCTCTGAGCTCGTACGTCTCAGAGAAGGGTGTTAAGCAAGAGAATAAATCCTCCGCCGCCAAACAAATATATATTTAATAGAAATCAACCACACAGACTAAAATCCAATGTCAGACACACAGTCCATTTACAAGTTCGTTCTAGGTCTGAACGAAACCGGAGGCACCTAGTACCCCGCATATCCATCGATCTCCAAGTACGTTTGGACGACCACCAACTGATTCCCTCCTCTTGGGTGTACGGCCCAATCAAGATCATCAGTAATTATCCAAACGACGTGAAGACCTCCGGTCTTCAACCACCGTCTTCATCTTCGACTAATCGTCGTATCAGTTATTCAGAATGGGATAAACCCGGTCTTTCCGAATAACTCGCGTATATAATAAACCAGTGTTACACAAACACATCATAAGCCTCATTCCAATTCATCAGTCACTAACCATAAATTAATCAAGAGAATAATTCCCCAAATATTAACCCCGAAGGCTGAAACCAACATCAGATCAATACCCAGGAAATCACTCTGCTTAGCCAACCTACAGCTAGTTTCTAAATTTCACATTCTTAGGGAAAGGTTCCCATTAATTTTATCAAAGATAAATTCTTTTAAATTTATGCTTTAATCTTCCTTTTGAATGTCACTTCAAACTAGTCGGGATTAACGAACCACACCGAAGTAATTATTTATTTTATTTCCCAATCCCAACCTATTTATCCCATGAAGTAAAACTGGTCATACTTCATATCTAACACCATGGTGTTATCGGTAAATTCAATTACCATTTCACGTTCAAATCTAATTAAAGATTTAACTACCGTCTGGCGTAAATCCGGTGATACTCCATTCTCGATCTTTTCAATCTAATTAAAGATTCATTAAAACTCCACTTAGTTTTAATCTTTAACTGGGTTAAAGAATCAGTGTAATTTAAAACACGGTTCACGATAAACCTAGAATCACATTCCATTAATTATCGGGTTAAAGAACAAGTGTTATTTAAAACACTGTTCACGATAAACCCAAAAATTAATACCAATTCAATTCCAATTAAATATTATTTAATTGGTACACTTCATTAAATCTAAATAAAAAGATTTAACCTTTTTCTCAACTGGGTTTAAGAACAGTGTTAATGAAGACACCATTCATGACAAACCCAAATCACATTTGATATTAAATACAAGGCTCTGAATAGAAAATATATCGACTTATATTCAATATCAAATTCTACGACCAACAAATATCGTATTGGAAATAACGATATATATATCTTTCAAATTTCCATAACAATACCTGTATAATCACGAAATCCAACATCGAAATATTCCAAAGACAATTTCGATTCAAATCCATTCCAATGCAATTATTGGAAATTCTGGTTATTTTCAAAACCATTTCAAATCCACTTTATTTATTTTAAAAATAAATAAATTATTATTCTAGTTCAAAACTAGTTCATTTCGATAAAAATCTATTTTTTCTTTTCAAATATGGAGTTTTTCATCCCAATTCTTCACAAATCATTTCTCATGATTTTACACTAATTATTAATATTTTTAATAATTTTATCAAGGCCCGTACAGTCGATTTCCATAAACGGCCATCGAACTGCACTTACAGCGACCTTTTTCAAATTTGATTTGGACATAATTCCAAATCCAACCGTTAGATTTCAAATTTCTAATATTCGTTAGAAAACACTTTTCGATACGAACCCAACGGTTCCGATTTCAGGAGAATCCGACGGTCGGATCTCCCGCAATATCCATTCGAAGTCAATGGTCGAAATTCACGAACTGTCGCGGCGCGGCGCGTTCTATTCAGGCCATTATATTATATATATAATATATATAATATATACTTCGTCGATTTCAATTCAAAACGTGCTTTATAAGTCGTTTTAAATTCATTTTCAAAACGGTTTCAACTTCATATTCAATTTCAAATCAAAATTGAATATTCCAATATCAATTCGTTTTAAATTCATTTCAAATCGATTTCAATTCAATTTCAATTTAATTCGAATTTCCATTCATTTCAGTTTAATTCGAATTTCAATTCTATTCAATACAATTCGAATTTCGATTATTTTCAATATAATTAAAATTTCGAAAACACTTTCAATATACATTGAAAATTGAACAAAATCGATATAAATATCGTTCACGTCAAAATGGCGTCAATCTAATCAACACGGCTTCATATATTTCTATTTTCAAATACTCTATTTCAAATATTTCTTTTTCAAATATTTCTATTTCAAAACTGGAATGAGGCCCAATCAATTACCATATAATGTTAATTATATGGATTTTCTACAACACATGTACAAAATAACAACGATAAATAATCAACCATCATCCAGAGTGCGTTCTACACTGTATAAGCATCAAATGTAAATATTCAACGCTCATTACAGTCTGTCAATCAATCGATCGACATACAACTAATTATTGGGATTAGTGTATGTCATCTATCATCCCCATACCCGTGTGGGGTTTCAAACAATCAAACACAGATTTTATTTGTGCAGTTGGGCGATGTGTAAAATTTATCGTCCCAATCAATATCAATCAAATCAGTGTATATAAACAAATCTCCGATTTGTTTATAAATATTTATTTTAAATACACGTTAAAAATTCTATTTTTAACTATAAAATATTTTCCACTATAAAATATTTTATTTCATTTCACATCACATCACACAATCAACTACACATCAAAATCAAACAAACAAGCATACAAGCCGTCCATGGTCTATGGACGACGGGTGTCGGGTGCTACTAAACACTGTCTGCATCCTAGTATATATTATTAACTAGAAAACAAAATTAAAAGGTGAGAAGTTCTCACCGAGGGTTCCACTCCGCCGTGCTTTGCTTTTGAACTGCTGAACCGTCCGGATCTGTTTGAAATTCCAATGCCGTTCTTTTTCGCGCTGTTCATATATAAAAATTATATTTTTATATTTCTACTTCTTATATAAAGATCGAATTTTTATATCATCGCTATAAAAATCACCTTTTTATCTCAACATATATATAATAAAAAACAGATTTTTATTTCGCTACATATATAAAGATCAAATTTTTACTAGTTATATAATATATAAATCGTATTTTTATTCTTTCTATACTATAAAAATCATATTTTTATTATCTATATTATTTAAAAATCATATCTTTATTATCTATAAAAATCGTGTTTTTTATATATGCTATACATGTATAAAATCAAATCTTTCTCGCTATATATATAAATAAATAAAATCTAATTTTTCTTTTTTTCCAGTTTTAAAAATCTAAACTTTTCACTTTAAAATCTCACCTTTCACTATTTAAAAATCCGATCTTTTCATCTCTAAAAATCCGACCTTTTCATTTTATTAAATATATAAAACTGATTTTTTCTCATAAAGACTATATATATATATATTATATAAACTGATTACTTTAAATAAATTAAAATAAATATATAAAAACTTACATCGATCAAAGTAGGGCAGGGGGGTTGTCTGCGCATCATCTGGTGGTCGGGGCGGAGTCGGGTTGATAAGCGGGCTCGCGGTGATGCGGTGCGTGGCCGTCGTCTTCAATTTGATGCTGGGAAGTTTGGGGATCGTCGTTGTGGAGGGCTGGGAGGCGGAAGGGAAGAAGAGGGCGAGGAGAGAGAGGGTGGCGGTTGTCCAGGGGGGTCTGGCGGTGGGCGGCTTGGCCTAGGGAGGCGCACGCTCTCGATATGGGGGGGGTAACGGGTCTCGTGGGTTCGATTTAGGTGGAAGGGGGAAGGAGGAGAGCGGAGGAGGAGGGCGAGGCCGCGGTGGTCGGCCAGGCGGGGGGGGGGGGGGCGTCGGAGCGACGACGAGGGAGGGGTGCGATGGTCAATGCGGTTTTACATTTTCTTCTTCTTTTGAATCCATCTGAACGGTGAGGGATTAAGAGAGAGGAATGTAGGGGTTTTATTTATAATAAATAATTTATTTTATTTTAATTTTAAAAAGTAACTTTTTCATTCGAACTCGAAACGAGACCCACCGCCTGTTGTCCATAGCTAATTACCCCCATTCCGAACACAATGGGATATGTATCGTAAGTTGATTTGATCGTTTCGATCAGTTTCCGTCAAAATCAACATATAACTCTATATATTGAATTTGAACGCGCATTTCAATTTACCGGGGCCACATACTAACTCGAAAAATTCCAAAAAAATATTTTCTAGCTTCGTATTGACGATACAGTCCTAACAAAACTAGTTTCGTCCAATTCCGAGACTATTTGAAAAATGGTCATTTTCCAGTCGATTAAAATCAACTGAACTGGTCAAAACACGTTTTCCTTTGCCACGCTCACATATTGAATTCAAAAATTATGAAATTTGGAATCTAGCAATAACTTGACATCACGGATCCAACAAAAGTGGTTTCGTCGAAATCCGAGATCGTTTGCAAAATTTCCATTTTTAAGGGCCGAAATTCCATAGCGACTATTCTAAATTTTCAACTGGACACAACTTTTTATCCCCGCTATGAAATTTTGATTTTTCCGATTTGTTGGAAAGATATTCTCAATTAGATTCTATTATTTATGGTTTCGCTAAAATCCGGTTTAATTTGAACCTTGTACATTCATTTGAACTTTGAAATCGAATTATCGGACTATCGCGCCATTTTCAATTCCTTTTATAATATAAAATAAATATTTATATTCTAACGACGATCTATATAATTATATACGTTCGAATTCTAACAAAAATAAATTTCTCGTCATATTATTTAAAATAATTCATTTTAAATATTCAAAATCCACCAAAATTGCCAAAATAAAATTTTTAAATTGGCTCGGATTTCCGGGTTATTACAGCGGCTTTATATATTTCAATAAATTCGTTATTCTATTCAACAAATGAATATTTATTCCATTCAACACATGAATCTATATTTCTCCTTACTTACAATAAAAACGTAAATTTTATTGTATAAATATTTTATTCAACACATGAATACACAACACCTGAACATCGTCAACACATGATTATTTATTCTATTCAACACATGAATTTTCTTTTATAATGTTCATTATTTCTCAATTGGAATGAGGCCCAATCAATCACCATATAATGTTAATTATATGGATTCCATGCAACACATGTATATAATCACAACGATAAATAATCAATCATCATCCAAAGTGCACCACACAACTGCATAAGCATTAAATATAAATAATTAACGCTTATAACAGCCTGTCAATCAATCGATCGACAAATAACTAATCTATCGGGATGAGTGTATGCCAAGTATCATCCCAACACCCGTGTGGGGTTTCAAATCAACAAACACATATTTTTATTCCCACACACACGTTAAAAATAATATTTTTAACGATCAAATATTTTTAACTATATAAATATTTTATTTCATTTCACATCACACAACCAATTTTCAAAACACATCAAACAATCATACAAGCCGTCCATGGTCTGTGGACGACGGGTGTCGTGTGCTACTAAACACCGTCTGCATCCTAGTATATAATTTAACTAGAAAAACAAGATTTAAAGTGAGAAGTTCTCACCGACTAGCTAATCCAAACTCCACGACTCTTCATATGTAGAAGTCATCGCTGTTCTCGGCTTTTGTCACTTTCGTTGCCCATAGCCACTACATATATAAAAATCACATTTTTATACTGTTGCTATGTATATAAAAATTCTATTTTTACACTACTACTATATAGATAAAAATTATATTTTTACACCGCTACTATATAGATAAAAATTATATTTTTACACCGCTACTATATAGATAAAAAATCTATTTTTACATCTCTACTATATAGATAAAAATTCTATTTTTACATCGATGTTCATATAATAAAGATTATATTTTTATCACGCTATTCTCTATATAAAGATTTCGCCTTTTCAAATATAAAGATTTCGCCTTTTCAAATATAAAGATTAAATCTTTTCAAATATAAAGATTTCGCCTTTTCAAATATAAAAATTAAATCTTTTCTATCTATATAATATAAAAATCGCATTCTTAATACTTCTACTTTATAAAAATTATATTTTTATATTTCACATATGATAAAAATCGAATTTTTACTCTTTCTAAAATATAAAAATCATATCTTTTTTCTATACTTCCTACATTATATAAAAATCAAATTTTTATTATCTCTATAGTGTAAAAACTATATTTTTATCATCCCTTTTATATAAAAATTATATTTTTACTTTGCTTTCAAGACGATAAAAATCGAATCTTTTCATACATTAAAAATCCAAACTTTCTTGATTATAAAAATCTCATTTTTATATCCTAGTCATCTAAATAAAAATCAAATCTTTATGTTGTAAAAATAATATATTTTCTATGTTAAACTGATTTTAAATTATACTTTATAAATCAGAAAACTGAATTTAAATAAATAAAAACTCACTGGCTTGGCTTGGATGTCGGACTGTCATAGGGGGGCGCTCACGGTGGTGCTTCATTGGTAGGAGGCGATCCCGGTTAAGGAGAGGGAGGAAGAGCAAGAGAGAAGGGGAAGGAGAGGGTCGGGGGGTGGCGATTAGCGCCGGAGGGAGGGGAGCGATGGCGTCAGGTGGTCGGAAAGGGTGCGACGCGGGCTAGGGCTGGATCGGGTTTGGGGTTTTGATAGGAGGGAGGAGCGAGGACGGGGAGAGATCGACTGAGACGGGGGGTCGCGGTTGCGCCATCCACGGCGGCGCAGGCGGAGGGGAGCGACGCCCTCCTTCTTCGTCGTTCATCTTTTTTTTCAATCCATCGAAAAGTAAATGGGGGGGGGCTGAGAAGTAAGTGAGAGAGATAGGAGAGGTTTTTATTTTATTTTATTTAATTAATTTAATTTCAAAAAGGTACTTTTTATTTCGACCTCGAAACGGGACCCACCGCCTGTCGTCCCTAGCATTTTACCCCCATTCCGAAAACAATGGGATATGTATCGTAAGCTGATTCGATTGTTTCGATCAGTTTTCGTCAAAATCAACATATAACTCTATATATTGAATTTGAACGCGCATTTCAATTTACTAGGGTCACATACTAACTCGAAAAATTCCAGAAAAATATTTTCTAGCTTCGTATTGACGATACGGTCCTAACAAAACTAGTTTCATCGAAACCTAAGACCGTTTGAAAAATGGCCATTTTCCAGTCGATTAAAATCAACTGAAACTGATCAAATGCGTTTTCCTTTGCCACGCTCACATATTGATTCGAAAAATTACGAATTTTGAAACCTAGCAATAACTTGAAATCACGGATCCAACAAAAGTGGTTTCGTCGAAATCCGAGGTGTTTGCAAAATGGCTATTTCTAAGGGCCGAAATTCCATTGCGACTATTCTGAAATTTCATCTGGATATATGTTTTGATTCCCGCTATGAAATTTTGATCTTTCAAATTCGTTGGAAAGATATTATCAATTAGATTCAAATATTTTTGGTTTCACTAAAATCCGGTTTATTTTGCCCCCGGTACATTCATTTGAAATTTGAAATCGAATTATCGAACTACCACGCCATTTTCAATTCCTTTTATAATTATAAATAATTATTTATGTTCTAACGACGATCTATATAAATATATATGTTCGAATTCTATTCAAAATAAATTTCTCGTCGATATTATTTAAAATAATACATTTTAAATATTCAAAATTCACTAAAATTGCCAAAATAAAAATTTTAAATTGGCTCGGATTTCTGGGTTATTACAACATTAGAACATTTCATTGCTATTACAACAATTTACATCAGAGTCCAAAATATCCGAATATAAATAAATAGTATACAGCGGAAAAATAATGCATAAATATAATGTGCAGCGAAAAACATCAAAAAACACAGTTGAAAGAAACACATGGATAAAAAGCTTTCCGAATATTGCTCCAGCTGTAATCCAGGATCATCTGAAAAGAAATATCCGCGAAAACTAAAACTACTAGCTGCCCGTCTGGAAAGTATGGGCACCTAGAGTTTAGGTGGAAAAACAATAAACTCCGAGTCAGTTATGGGACATGTGTGAGAATTAAAAACAGTTATTAACTTTATTTTGATGTTGGGTAAATCAAGGGACCACGCCAAATGACACAAACTGAGTTTTATCCCAAGAACACCAAAAAGAAAACAACGCAATGCTAAAACTAAAAATGAAGCTATTATAGGACTCGGATCCCATCACATAATGCAACACAAGCCAAAAGATAGAGTTTTACCTTATAATAGCCAAACATGCTTTAAACGTAAAAGTTATCTTTTATTATTATTATAAGTGCATAAATCTATTTCAAATATAAATGTATCAATCATAGATGGTGTTGGCTAGCTTCTGGATCCAGCCACCAAGATTCACATGTATGTTCACTACTAGGTTTTACTCCTAGGAGCCATGGAAACCCAATCGCGGTCACCAAGCCTTGACGGATCGTGACACATTTGCTCCACCCCCGATCGTGGATCCTTACGGCGACCCGATCCATCCGCTCAAGAGTCCCATGATCCGATCCATGAAGCTGAAGGATGAAGGCCACGACCAAGTCATCCACGACCCGAAGATGAAGGATCTTATGACACCTGTCCATAACTGTCATTTTGACCATTTCTCCATCAGGCTACGAACCAGTCCGTTATCGTCGGGATTTTGGACATGTGTGACCACGATCTGCCTGAAGAAATCAACTATAAATAGTCCCAGATTTGGCATTTTTAGGGGGATCTTTTGGCAATTCGGAGCTCTGATTCCACCATTATCATATCTCCATTATTTCTACTCAAAGTTATCCTGAATTAACTGAGTGAATCAACATTGTAAAAGTGAGGTTGAGAGATAAATCATTGGTTGTACTCGAATCTTAACTATAATCATTGATATAAAGTGGACGTAGGCTCATTAACGCCGAACCACTATAAACTTGTGTCTTTTCTGCTTTTCTTGCATTTTTTTCTGATATTAATCTCTGCAAATTAGAACAATTCAGGTGTTAGACCCAATTTTGGATCTAACATTTTGATGCTTTCACTGAGAACCGAAGTCTCGGCATACTGGATTGTTGCTCTATTGTTTGGATATTCAAGTCCGAAGAAAACAGTCCAAAACTCCACTGTTTTGATTTTTGAAGATTTCGGTAAAGCTCAGATATCATGGCTGGAATGATGTCTAAGGAAGCACGAGCTTCGCAGGCGAATGAAGCTGCAAACGAAGCAATTGAAGAAAGCGTGCACGAGCAGGTCGAAGAAGAGCTCTCGGATCGTGGTAATGTAGGGGAGATCCGATCCGGTGATGGTGTGACCAACCAGACAGCTTAAGGAGTTACTACCTGATCGCAGGACCACACTGCGATCCCTCCTGCACCTATCACCACGAACCGACGTCAAGAGGGTACCATGAGCCATCAGTCTAGGAGGACCACGATCCGAACTGACAATTAGACTACTACCCGACCTAGGAAGGAAATTATGGATCATTCCGCTCATGCTGGTACTTCTGCTCTACCCGGTTCGAGTTCCTTGCGTATAAGAGAAGATGAAGTTGACCAGTTCGACCGTTCTGCTTCAGTTACCGAAGGACATCTGACTCGGATACTTGAAGCATTGGACAGGCAAACTAATGAATTGGCCACTCAAAGGCAGGAGAGCTCGTTGCTGCGTCAGAATATTACTTCCTAAGGTAGACGAATTGACGATATTCCAAGGCAGGTTTCGCCACCTCCAGCTCACCCTTTATCCCCGGAACATACATCCTCGTCTGAAGAACCTCGGAGAAACCGGCGATGGCCTCCGTTGGAAAAGGCTGAGAATATAGAAGTGCTTAATCAGGAAACCAATAACCGTAACTTAAATGAGCTTGTCCTACCGCCTAGGAATGGAGGCATTATTGATCCTGCTCAGAATCAATCTGTTACTCCTGCTCGTCGTGCGACTGATCGCGGCAATAGGGGCAAGGGAGTTCTGTCCAGGACCCAGACCTTGCAGCAGTACGTCAAAGAAATGCTGGAGGGTCTCGCCAGGCAAGAAGTGATGATCCTGAATCCACTCTGACCCATGCGGATGTCGAAGTCATGATTAGGCAAATGATGGTGGAAAGTCGCGGACAAAGAACCAAAGATTGGGGTATAGACCGTAGTCATTCGCCTTTTACAGATGATATTTTAGAGGTTCGATTCCCGAGAAAATTTAACATGCCGTCCATGAACCGTTATGCGGGAAACGCTGATCTAGTCCAGCACCTAATGAGATATTCATGGTACATGAATGCAGCTACCGCTTCTGATGCCGTGAAGTGTAAGGCATTCCTGATATTCCTGGAGGATATGGCGTTAATGTGGTTCACTCGTTTTCCAGCGCGATCGATTTCCAGTTTCAGGGAATTAAGTGTATAGTTTGTAAATCAGTTCCAGTTACATACCCAGAGATCTAAGAATGTCATTGAGTTGTCCCTCATTAAGCAACGTCTGAACGAATCTTTGAGGTCCTATTTAGATCGCTTCAATTTAGCGGTCACGGAGGTTAGAGATCCCCATGAACAAACTGTTTTGATGGCTCTGATTGACGGAGTGGATAAGGATACTGAGTTTGGAAGATACCTGGTCGGTAAACCACTGTTAACCAGAGATATATTTTACGAAAAGGCCAACATCCACATGCGTCGAGAGGAAATTTACGCCAACCAAAAGAGGAAGGCTGCTGATAAGGAGGATATCCTAAGTAATGTGGCCATTAAGCAAATGGGAGATAGCTCAGGAAAAGTTGAAGTTAATGTCGGGAACAAGAATCAAGGCAATGGTCGCCAATCGGGGAATAGTAATAACAATAATCGGAAGAGAAATTGAGGAAATGACTCTCAGAGAAGATCCCGGCCCAGACCATTTGAGAGCTTCACACTGTTAAATGATACGTTGGAGAACATCTTCCTGGATACATATAATGTCCTCCAATACAAAAGGCCGCCTCTGAGAGATTCTACGGAAAAAGAGCGTGAAACTGGGAAATTCTGTCTTTTTCATCAGGTTCATGATCATTCCACAAACGAATATCGTCATTTGAGAGACGTGATTGAAAAAATGCTCCGAGAAGGAAAGGTTGATGAATATAAGGTAACTCCTAGGGACAGGGGGCAAGCCGTACAAGCCCCGAGCCAAAGCTAACCCGTTGCCAAACCAAT
This sequence comes from Allium sativum, assembly GCA_030737875.1. NCBI lineage: Eukaryota > Viridiplantae > Streptophyta > Magnoliopsida > Asparagales > Amaryllidaceae > Allium > Allium sativum. Next base: position 968,138,539 of record CM060915.1, on the reverse strand, counting down.
GGCTCAGCAAAAAGGAAAAAATATCGTTATCAATACCATAGTTGGTGGCCTTAATCTGGCAGGGCACAGTTTCAGAGCTATGGATCAGTACGTGAATGCAGCTAAACAACATTTTGAAGTGGAGAATGTAGCAACCCCGAGGATAACGCTCCGGTTAAGCAACAAAAGACGATGTCTGATGACATCATATTTCGCGAGCGAGAGAGTATTGGGGTTCACTCCCCAACTGAAGACCCATTAGGGGCTTGCATTGCACCCTGGTTCCTGTTGTTGAAGTTCCCGACGGATGCCGACATAGGCATAGTCAGAGGAGATCAAATTATTGCACGAGCATGCTACATTGCAGAGTTAAAATTGCTCCGCAAAGGGAGAGATGTGGAAACAAAAGGCGGTTCTTCGCCTCCGAGGGAGGAATCGTCGTAGCAACTAAAGAAAATACCTCCGGGAGGGTCGCCTATAGAGTTTCCCGAGGACATAGATCCCAGAGAGGATGAAAAGCCTGGGGACAGAATGGCGACTACCAATGAAGCAACCATGGATGTACCAATCGATGATAGTGACCCAGAGAACGTCCTGAAGATTGGATCCTGGTTGGATCCTATTCGAGCCAAAGAATTAACAAATTTCCTGAAAGCTAACTTAGATGTATTCGCCTGGACCCATGTGGACATGTGTGGAATGTCTCCCTCGATTATGAGTCATTCGTTAAGCATCAACCCGAAACATCCTCCTGTCAAACAGAAAAGGCGAATGCTTGGCCCAGAGAGGTCTGTTGCCTTGAAGGAAGAAGTCGAAAAGCTAAGGAGTAATGGATTTATTAAAGATTCAACATACCATGACTGGATTTCAAACCTGGTTTTGGTAAAAAAAAAGGCCAATTGAAAGTGGTGTACGTGCATCAACTTCTCAGATCTAAACAAAGCCTGCCCAAAGGACAGCTTTACGTTACATCGAATCGATCAGTTGGTAGATTCAACCGCAGGTCATGAGCTTCTTTCTTTTATGGATGCCTACTCAGGGTACAACCAAATCCCTATGCATGTCCCAGACCAAGAGCATACCAACTTCATTACTGATTTGGGACTATACTGCTACGTGGTGATGCCTTTCGGTTTGAAGAATGACGGTGCTACATATCAGCGATTGGTGAATAGAATGTTCTACAACCAAATCGGGAAAACGATGGAAGTATACGTTGATGACATGTTGGTAAAGTCCAGATAATCGTCCGACCATACTATCGATTTAGCAGAGATGTTTGGGATTCCCCGAAAATATAGGATGAAACTGAATCCTTTGAAATGTTCATTTGGGGTAGCATCTGGAAAATTCCTAGGATTCATCGTCAGCTCGCGTGGAATCGAAATCAATCCAGATCAAATTACAGCAATCCGAAATATCCAAGAACCAAAGAAGATTAAGGACGTCCAAAGCCTCACTGGAAAGGTGGCGGCACTGAGTAGGTTCATCTCCAAAGCTACAGATAAATGCATCCCGTTTTTCGAGCTGATAAAGCAAGGCAAGTGCAACTTTAAATGGACTCCCGATTGTATAGAAGCATTCCAAAATCCGTTGAACCATCTGGAAAACCCCTCGATACTGTCTAAGCCCGTGGATCACGAGGATTTATTTGTGTACTTGGCAGTGTCATCTCACGCGATCTGTTCGGCTTTGGTAAGAGAAGAGGATAAGGTACAAAGACCGGTGTACTATGTGAGTAAGAAATTGGCGGCCGTAGAACGGAATTATCCAAAAATAGAAAACTAGCGTATAACTTACTAATTGCATCTAGAAAACTTCGCCCCTACTTCCAGGCTCATCCCATTACCGTGTACACCGATCAACCACTAAATCAAGTTATGTAAAGGCCAGAAGCATCAGGAAGGTTGCTCAAATGGCACTTGCAGACTTTATAGCAGAGTTCACCATCCCAGAAGATGATGTAGTAACTGAAGAGGGCGATCCGCCAAAGCTACTCCTTGACACTAATGCCTGGAAACTATACACTGATGGAGCTAAAAATGACAGACGATCTGGCGCCGGAGTGGTTCTCGAAACTTCAGATAAACGGCTAATATATTACGCTCTTAGACTGGAGTTTCACGCCACTAATAATGACTCCGAGTACGAAGCTCTAGTTGCCGGGCTAGAACTCGCAAAGGAATTGGATATCACGAATCTAGACATCTTTTGCGATTCCAAGATAGTCATAAACCAGGTCACTGGAAAGTTTCAGGCCAAGAGTCCAAGGCTGATATCATACTTGGAAAAAGTGAAGAAGTTGCTGGATGGTTTTGACCACCACAGCATATCTCATATTCCCCGAACAGAGAATCAAAAGGCAGACAAGTTAGCGAAAATGGCTAGTTCAGATAATCCTCAGGATACGGAGCTGGTCCCAATTGAAGTACCATAGTCTCCTAGTGTAAATCAGATGGAAGTTAATCCGGTACTAGAGATTGAACCTGAGAGGGAGTCATGGATGACCCCTCTAAAGAAATTTATGATAAATGGAATGCTTCTAACGAAGAAAAGTATGAGGCGTGTAGTTATATGAAAAGCTTCCCGATATGTGTTGCAAGGCAATGTCCTATACAGACAAGGTTTCTCAATGCCCCTCCTCCAGTGCATCGCCCATGATGCTATCAAGTGTGTGCTGAAAGAGGTCCACGAAGGCGAATGTGGTGATCACACTGGAGGGCAAACGTTGCCAAAGAAGATATTACGGTATGGCTATTTCTGGCCTACCATAAACAAGGATGCAGCCAAATATGCACGACGTTGTTACGCTTGTCAGAAATTTTCCAAGATACCTAGGGCGCCACCTAGCCAGTTGAAGACAATGGAAAGCCCATGGCCTTTTGCTATGTGGGGGATTAACATTATTGGGAGCCTTTTCATAGCAAAGGGCGGAGTAAAGTTCGCTATTGTGGCTGTGGATTATTTCACTAAATGGGTAGAAGCAGTGCCATTGACCACGATCACAACCAAGCGAGTGATCAATTTTGTTGTCAAGAACATTATATGCCGGTTTGGGATTCCAAAAGTCATTATAACCGATAATGGAACCCAATTCGACAGTACCGAGTTTCGAGATTTCTGTCAGAAGTATCATATCGAGAAAAGATACACCTATGTGGCAAATCCGCAATCGAACGGACAAGTCGAAGCGGCGAACAAGGTGATTAAATATATTCTAAAGAAAAGATTGAAGCGGGCTAAAGCCATGTGGGTTGATGAATTACCCTTGGCACTATGGGCCTATAGGACAACGTACATGTCGGGACGGGTCACACCCCGTTTTCCCTTGCTTTTGGAGCTGAATCAGTCATTCTGGTCGAGTTGGAAGTACCATCTCATCGAACCACTTATTATGATCCGGTGACCAACAATGAGTTGCTCCTTGAGTCTTTAGACATGGTCGAAGAAAAGAGGGATGAAGCCGATCTACGTGCCTTGAGGCACAAACAACAAGTTGCTCGGTATTACAACAAGAAAGTCCAAGCTCGAACCTTCGAACCCGGAGACTTGGTTCTGAAGCTCATCTTTCCACCCCTAGTACATATGGGCCTGAATTGGGAAGGACCGTACTCCATTTTTCGAAGGCTTGATAATGGAACCTTCAAGCTAGCAACCGCGATGGAGATGAAATCCACAGAGTGTGGAATGCCCAGCATTTGCGGCCTTATCTGACATGAAATTGTCAGTTTTACTCTTTTGTTTTCAGGACCATGTAAGAAGGCTCGACTTGCCTAGAACTGTCTGGTTACTCGAACAAAAGGTTATAAAGTGGACATAGGTCATGATTCGACCGAACCACTATAAAAAAATCGCGTGTCATTTACCTTTTCTGCACTATTTCTTGTCTGCTCTTTTATTTTAATTAAAATAGATCATTACCGTTTTGAGATTTGTTTTAAACTAGGTAGCGATAACAATATACCTAATTCAAAACACCATCTATCAGATCGGAAGACTAACGGTAACTAAAGCTCCAAAAGGTGCGGCGAGGTAAATCACACTATTGCTTGCACTTTAACTCTCGAGATTAGGGAGAGAGTACAAAGGACGCAAAAATAACGTCCCCAAGGCATTCAGGTGCACCGCGATAAAACCGCCTTGATAACACTCTAACCCGCTGAAGGATCGGGAGAGTATAAAGGCGCTAGAGACTTAGCGCTCCCAGAACTTCTGCCCCGCTAAAGGATCAGTTAGCAGACCAAGAATCGAGCTCGAACCCTAACCCGATGAAGGATCGGGAGAGTATAAAGGTGCTAGAGACTTAGCGCCACTCGAACTCTAACCCGCTGAAGGATCGGGAGAGTATAAAGGTGCTAGAGACTTACCGCCACTGGAACTCTAACCCGCTGAAGGATCGGGAGAGTATAAAGGTGCTAGAGACTTAGCGCCCCAAGAAATCTTACCCCGCTGAAGGATTGGGAGAGTATAAAGGCACAGTGACATATGCCACTCAAGGGCTCCTATCCCGTCACATGAGTAGGGACAAGAATGAAAAAGGGGCCCGAACCCCTCATTTTCGGGAATGGGGGGCAACCCCTGTATGACTCTGATCAATCTTCAATAAGCCCTAGCTAGGCACCATATTAATGATTGATTGGGGGCATATGCATACGACACTTTGCATTCGTGAACACTACATGTTTACTTAGTACACGAACTTTTTAATGATTATCATTCATGACTTCAGTATTTAGTTACGATTGTTTCGATTACGATTATTTTTAAATTTTGTAATTCGGGATAATAAACTCTGCAAAATGGGTAAACTTGCAGGTACAAAATAGCGTAAAAGAAATAGTTTTTCATTCACTAAAAGCAGGTTTACAAGAACAAGAAGCTAAACAAAAGTGAGGGCCACTCTCACAATTACATTTTTTGGCTAGTAGAAAGCCTAAAAGCAGAAATATGAGCCAATAAGTGCATTCTATTTATGCTTGGGAGACGACTTTGATTTCTTTTCCTTCTTCTGTTTCTCCAACTCCTCTTTTTCAGCATCTGAGCGGTCACTCTTCTTCCTCTTTCTCTTATTAACAAGAGACTTCGGGGGAGAACTAGAAGGCTGGGAGGCAAGCTAAGTAGTTATTGATTTGGAAGAGAATCTTATAACCAACCCAATTTTGGGGTCGACTTCGGAGATAGGGGGCACGTATACAGGGTGTTGTTCCCCTTTCTTAAGAACCAACTGCTTTTCTTTCCTAGCCTGCATGTCAGCCAAGGTTTCACTATCATCATCCTTGGCCTCATCTGTGATGACAACTTCATCTTTCTCATCTCTGTGACCACCATCTGTGTCTTGCAAAGCCGCAATAACCTCAGCGTCCGCAGGTGCGCCGGTGCCGGATTCCACGGGTGCTACAGTGACCTTCTAACTTGTTGTAACCTCGGTTTGCTTTGGAATTTCAGAAACTTCCACATCAGTGCCCGAGGGGACATCAACTTTCTCTTCCACTATCTTTCTCGACTGGTTTGATAGCTACACCATGAGAAGCAAATGTAAGTGAATCGGGAGAAGTTGTGGCCATATCAGTTGCTGTCCAGTGAGACGACGACAATCTACGACTGCTTTGATGAACTGTGGAGAGAATATGGAGATACCTTCAGCCGACTCCTCGCCCAGATTTGTAATGGAGGCTCTGACAACTGGTGGGGTTGGAGCCAAGGGAATCAACGGATCATCAGGGTTATATTCCTCAACTTCAGAGGTTTTGGGCTCCACCACCGAGCTCGAGCCTTCGTCAATCTTATCCTTTCCCTTGAGCTTAATCTTCTCCCTCTCGATCTCTTCATGGATTAGGCGTCTGCCTTTCTCCAAATCCTCAGGTTCTTCAACTCTGAGAAAGGTTTGCATCGGCTGATTTTCATCAATCTCATTGACCATCAACTGCCACTTCTCGCCTTCGACAATCGCATCCCATACATTGGCCAGAGTAACATGATAGTCCGAAATCCAAAAGATGTCTCGAGTCTTGATGACTTGACCAAAGAAGTCGAACAATAGTTCCTCAAAACTAGCTATCTCTTTCTCTTTGTCAGCGAGCTTATCAGCAGCAACAGTGGCCGATTCAAGAGCATTATTGGCGTTACTTTCAGCGAGAGCTACACGCTCCGCAGCTTGGACAAGTTGATCATTTAAAACCCCTTTTTCTTTTTTGGCGAGAGCGAGGTCGTCTTTTAAGCTTGCCCTCTCTTTATCCCAGGCAGCTTTCTCAGCAGCAAAATGTTCCTGTGCAGTTTTCAGTTCAGTGTTAATTTCCCTAAGATCTTCCACTTCCTTCCTTAGAGCAACCCGTTCCTGGCTATTTGAATCAAGCTCACTGCGAAAATGCTCCCTAGCACTTTCTAGCCCAGACCTGTAATTCTCTGCATCTCTCCAAGCTAAAGCCAGTTAGGTCTGTGCATCCTCTAGTTCTTTTTCCATTTTGCTCCTAGACCTAGCATCATTCTCAATTTTCACTCGAGACCTAGCCACGTCTGTTTCTAGGCGACGGATGGTATCTGAAAGATGAACGACATGCCTCTTCATTACCCCATATTGTTTAGCAACATGGCATACGTACCCTATCACCTCTGTGTCCCAATCCTCTGGGATCGGTTCAAGATCCGGGACGAACATCATCCTCTCAAAGAAAATATCAGGGAATTGCTTTCGCAAGCGCTCCAGCCTAGCCTGAATTTCAGAATTGGGAGCAATATTTTGTGCAGCGATGGTATCCAAGCCATGCTCACTAGAGGAAACAAGAGATGCCTTCCCCTTCTCCACGATCTTGCCCTCATCTTTGTTTTTTTCCTTTGGCTCGTGGTGTTTTTTAGAAGACCGGGTATGAGAAGGCGTACTTTTCGGAGGAGTCAAATCTCTAGGAAGTTGCTTACACCCAGCTGGTAGCGATGGACGACTGTGAGACTTTCCAGAACCTTGCTTTGATGGAGATCGAGATCGTGTAGAATAAGATTGATGGGAATCCCGGGGCCGATGACTATCTCTTCCCCGACTATCACTACGAACATGCTCGGGATCTGGAAGGAGACTTGGTGTGCCCTCACGAAGGGAACGATTAGAATAAGACCATTTACGAGGCATTTCCCCTGTAAAAGAAACAAGTACATGTTAAAACCATGAATGTTAGTGGTATAAGAGTGTTATGATGAATGGTACATGTGATTTGTGCATCCCGTGAAATCCCCCTTTAACGGACCAGGGCCCAGAGTTAGGCTCGTTTGTGTGACTCCTTTTTCTCCAACTGGAGCATTCATTTCCTCAGAGATAGGAAAAATTGGTTCCCCTCCGAATTCTCCCTGAGTATAGATATCATCTGGTAAAGGAATCTTATTCAATTCCCCGAGTATCTGTTCTTCCGTTAACTCATCCTAGGCGACAAACTCAACCGGTGATGAAGTTTTTAAGGGAGACTGCCCCTCAGAGGTCAGGACCTCCTTTGGCTCGTCAGCTTGCCCCTCGTCTTTTTTGTACACGTTTAAATCTTCATCATCCTGATTGATCATCGGCGAAGGACTCTTGCGAAAGTTGGTTGTCTCTACAGCTTAAGAAGTTCCTTCTCCCTTAGTCGGAGGCATATACTACCCACTCCAAGTCCGAATCTTATATCTAGAAGACGTTGTTTGTGAAGATTCTCATCGGTAATACATTTCTTAATCCTTAAGATATCTGAGTTACTTTTGAGAAGGCGGTACATTCGGTCTTTATATATCGAACCTTCCGTTCTCTCAAAGTTGTGATCTGTATGGAACAAAATGACACATTAGCACTGAAATTATGCATTCGAAGTAAATGCGGAAAAGTTGAAAACATACTTGCTTGTAGCCAATTCCTCGCACATCCAGCTTGATGTTTTATATAGAACCAGTCAGATTTGATATCCCCTATATTACTATAACCATCCGTCACAACTTTTCTGTTGGCAACTGATTCGAAGAAAGAAAAATTGGGAGCCCCTGCGGAACGATGCTTGAAAAGGTAATAGAATTTCAGATCTTTAAGGGTAAGTTCGGTCTATAGAATCTCCGTATACGCAAAATACTGAGTATACAGAGCCGCATAGGCATTCGGATGGAGTTGCATAGGGGCAATGTGTAATTGTCTTAAAAGATCGACAACAAGTGGAAGGAAGGAAGGAATAGCTCCTACCCAGCACATGAGTCGACTAACAGTCATGTACCCCTCTAGGGCAGAATGAGGTCTATCTTCGCTTTCTGCAGTTTTCACATTGTCCTAGGGAATTCTGTGTCTTAAGCATATCTTCTTAAGTTTTATATCGTCTAATTTAGAATGTAGAGAATCAGTGAGCTTCTCTATTTCCTTAACACCCGGAATTTCGTTAGGAGCTCGATCATCCTCATCTTCAAGGGATGTGCTCTCAGAAGTCATTGACTCTATATCTGTATTTGTCTCGTAATCAGGGTCCGACTTTTCCCCATCTGAATCCGAGGGAAGCACATCAGGGCCGTGATGTACTGATGTCTCTGATTCGGTACCTTCGTTTGATGTCTCAGTCACTTGTTTATCAGACATACCTGTGTTGGCGAGTAAAAATTAGAACACAAGTTACCCGTTCCCCGTGTGTAAGTGCAAGTGTGTGCCTGTGCGTACATATAAGAAAAGAATGAAGTTAATTAAATGAGTAGGATATTGGTCGTTTTATGCCATCAAGTTAAGTCGCTCAGTCCAGAAAGTTCATCTCGAAGGATCTAACCTAACTATCCATTGGTTTATTTGAGGTACATTGTATGTCGGTATGCACGTTGGATCACTCATCAGACTGGATCATGTGAAGAGGTCGGGATCGTGATGCATCGCTAGTTCGCGAAGCAGGAGCAGACTCGTGGAAAAACACCAGCTCATGGAAGAACAACGGATCGTGGAACGCTGAACCTCTTGACCCATTGTGCTTTACTTGAACGGATCACGATAGACCCCTCACGATCCACCTCACTCCCTATTTTCCATGAACCGATGCTCCCTCATTACCATGACCCGATCCATTGTCCAAAGCTGTGCTTCCATTTCCCCTCTTCTCCCGCTGTCTTTGCGAACCGAGCCATAACTTTGATCATGAACCGACCCAGCCTGCTCTTTCGTCCCCTCTTCTCCTCTCCATCCATGAACTCAAGCAATTAAACCCATGACACCATCGTTGACCTCAAAGCCTTGAATACCAAAAAACTCCCCCATTCTTGCTTTTAAAACCAGTAAAAAACTCGAGAGAAACGAGAAAGAAATCACATGAAAGCATTGTTAGCACAGTTACCTTTTTAAGTTAGGAAATGAACGTGTTTTCCGAGAATTTATGTTTAGGGTTTTTTGAGAAGATGGAAAGGCAGATGGCGGCAAGGATAGAGCGAGAAAGAGAAAGGGTAAAGAAAGGAAGAGGGAGTGGATTATATAACCCAACCGGAAGTCCCTTCGTATTCCCCCTTTTTGTCGTGGCTCGATCCACGTAGCCCACAGGCCATGAGTGTTAAGGAAGGCCAATTGAAGCTTCGATAGCATTCCTCTAACCTAGTTGACCCGTAACGCCTACCTTGGTCACGAACTTATGGAATTCCAACGATCTAGACTCGAGAAGGGTCTCGAAGTAAAAAGAATGAAAATACTTGCAAGGATCTAAGAACATACCCGATGAGTTGATTTTCGTATCCTCTGGAATTCGAGATCACGAGAGTTACCCGATAAATAAAGAGGTAACTGGAAAATTAACTTAACATTTATACTAGACAAGAGGCACAACCTCCCGAAGCAGTACGACATTCCAGACAGACACGATCACTGGTTCACGTCGCTTTGTGAAAAGATGGCTCAGTAATTTCGAAGCATGTTCCATCCTCGATAAAACATACTTCGAGGCGGCAAAATGTTAGCTAGCTTCTGGATCAAGCCACCAAGATTCACATGTATGTATACTTCTAGGTTTTACTCCTAGGAGCCATGAAACCCTGATCGCGGTAACTGAGCCTTGACAGATCGTTACACATTTGCTCCACCCCCGATCGTGGATCCTTACCGCGACCCGATCCATCCTCTCAAGAGTCCCACGATCCGATCCTTGAAGCTGAGGGATGAAGGCCACGACCATGTCATCCACGACCCAAAGATGAGGGATCTTATGCCACCTGTCCATAACTGTCATTTTGACCATTTCTCCATTAGGCTATGAACCAGTCCGAGATCATCGGGATTTGTGACACGTATGACCACGATCCGCCTGAAGAAATCAGCTATAAATAGTCCCTGATTTGGCATTGTTGGGGGATCTTTTGGCAATTCGGAGCTCTGATTCCACCATTATCATATCTCCATTATTTCTACTCAGAGTTTTCCTGAATTTACTGAGTCAACCAACATTGTAAAAGTGAGGTTGAGAGATAAATCATTGGTTGTACTCGAATCTTAAGTATAATCATTGATATAAAGTGGACGTAGGCTCATTAACGCCGAACCACTATAAACCTTGTGTCTTTTCTTCTTTTCTTGCATTTTTTATATGATATTAATCTCTGCAAATTAGAACAATTTGGGTGTTAGACCCAATTTTGGATCTAACAGATGGCATAGGAACCATATATTATGTCGTTATATTGAATTGAAAAATCGTGTATTGGAAATTGGGTTTCCATCTGTGAACCAAGGTAAAGGATATTCTTTTTCGATTTTGAGACAAACTAGCAGTGCCTTAGGACCACACCTCTGGGCAATCCTTGGATCTTATAAAGATGGTCAGAAATCACTGATTAGTTATACCATAAACTATGCGATAGCCGGTCCTATCGGACCTATCACTTGGTCAGTACATCAACCAATCTTGGTTAGCATGTCGACCGTCAAGGGGCTTGGGTGGCCAAATCAAATCCTAGGTACCACACTTTCCATCATCATCCAACATCCACATAAGTAAAATGTTTGGGCTCCATACTATGACATCACTCGTAGCTAGAAACCAACGTACGTCCATTTCCCTGTGTCCCTAATCTCGTTTTAGTGTTCATACCAAGGAGTGAAGCTCGTGAATTAACGCTACACACAAAGCGACACTATATTAAAGCCATGCTTTGAACTTCAACCACAAGGCTCTGCTTTTCAAAAAAAACTTTGAACTAAGCATCTCAGCATGCCACATTGTCAATCCATACCATACCATTGATTTCCACCAATATATAACATCTAAGCTCGTGCGTCTCAGAGAAGAGTGTTAAGCAAGAGAATAAATTTGCTGCCACCAAACCAATATATATTTAGCAGAGATCAACGAATACAACGTGAAGTACAATGTCAGACATACAATCCATTTACAAGTCCATTTTGGGTCTAAATGAAATCGGAGGCACCTTATTCCTCATCCCATATGTCCAATACAGGAGAGAGGCCCTCACAAATCTGGTCAATCTCCAAGTATGTTTGGAAGATCACCACATATAACCTCATTTTGGGTGTACAACCCAATCAATACATCAGTAAGCATGCCAATGATGTGAAGACCTACGGTCTTCAACCACCATCTTCAAATCATCGACTTTTAATCATCGTATCAGTTATTCATAATGGGTTAAAACCAGTCTTTTCGTATAACTCACGTATCTTATAATCATGTGAAATATTATAACAACCCGGAAAATCTGAGCCAATTTAAAATTTTTAATTTGGCTATTTTAATGGATTTTGAATATTTAAAAAAAAAATTTTAAATAATAACGATGAAAAGTATGCTTGGATCGATGTTTGAAAACAACTATAATTATTTTAAATTATAAACAAGGCCTGAAATGGCGCGGCAGTTTCAAAATTTGAATTCAAACTTTGACTAACTGTACCGGGTGCAAAATAAAACGGATTTTAGTGAAACCAAAAATATTTAAATCTGTTTATGAATATCTTTCTAACGAATCTGAAAAATCAAGGTTTCATTGCGGGAGTCAAAAGTTATGGCCAAATGAATTTTCAGAAAGGTCGCTATAGAATTTATATAACCCGTGAAAATAGACATTTTGCAAACGACCTCAGAATTCGACGAACCACTTTTGTTAGATCTAGGATGTCAAATTATGGCTAGGTTTCAAATTCCATAATTTTTAAAGTTAATGTGTGAGCGCGGAAAAGGAAAATGTGTTTGGTAAATTTCTGTTAAATTGGATCGACCAGAAAATGGTTATTTTTCAAACGGTCTTAGAATTCGACGAAACTAGTTTTTTTGGGACCGTATCGTCAAAACATGGCTAGGTTTATTTTTCTGGAATTTTTGGGATCAGTATGTGGCCCCGACAAATTGAAATGTATCCACAGACCATGGACGATATATATTGGTTGTGATATTGTTTGGATTATTGGTTATGTGAAATTTAGTGAATATCATGAATGGTTGATTTGAAATGACTAATTGCGATTGAAATCCCAATAGGATTAGTATATGGGAAAATTCGTCTGCGTACAAACTAGATATTGAAAATCCCCATTGTCAAAAGCTGCGAGGCTTTAAGGTAGAGCGAGGAGCCGTACTAGGGACGGTGCCGGTTTTAACAACCATGCCGTTATGCTGCCAAAATTTTCAATAATATTCATGTGTTAGAATTATTTTCATGTGTTGAAACTGTATTCATGTGTTGAATAGAAATTCATGTGTTGAATAGATATTCATGTGTCGAATGAAGTCATGTATTGAATAAATTCTTTGAAAGATAAAAATAACATTTTTACCTTATATATCAACTATATAAAATAATCTTGTTTTGAAATAAATTGTTTTACAATAAAAATCACATTTTTATTATATATATGAACTATAGAAAAATTCATGTGTTGAATAAAGGACTAGAACGATAAAAATCATATTTTTATCGTATGTGTGAAGTCGAAAACATTCATGTGTTGAATATATAGATTGAACAATAAAATCTACATTTTTATTGTGAATATGAAGTGCTAAAAATATTCATGTGTTGAATAAATATTTTTGATGATAAAAATATCATTTTTATCATGTAAACGACTCGCTAAAAATACACAAGTGTTGAAATAAATATTTGTTTGATATGAATATTATTTTTAACATGTGTATGAACTAAATAAAATAGTCATGCGTTGAGAGATATTTTTTTCGCTAAAAATATCATTTTTATGCGAAATATGAAGTGTTAAAAATGTTGATGTGTTGAAATAAATATCTGTTGGATAAAAATATCATTTTTATCAAATATATGAAGTGAATTTGGTTTTGAAATCGAAGAATGAATTATATTTATATTTATATATATATATAAAAATTGAATAACGAAGCTGTAGTTCGTATTTTGAAACCGTGATTTCAAACGATTAGTGCGGGAGATCCGACCATTGGATTTTCCCGAAACCGAAAACATTGGGTTCGCTTTGGAAATATCTTTCCAATGACACCCACTTTGTGAGGATCCAACAGTTGGATTGTCTGGAATGTTTAATTCAAATCTGAAGAAAAACAGTGCCAGAATCGATTATATATATATAATTAAATTAAATCGAATAACGACGCTGTAGTTTGTATTTTGAAATCGTAACTTCAAACGATTGTACCGGGAGATCCGACCGTCGGATTTACCCCAAACTGAAACCGTTTGATTCGTTTTGAAAAGATCTTTCTAATGATATAAAATTTGTGAAGATCCAATGGTTAGATTATCAGATATGTGTAAATCAAATCTGAAGAAAAACAGCGCCACAGCCGCGTTATGGACTGAAGCGTTGTTTGAGTGGATTGGCTATTTTTAAATAAATAAAAATAGCGATAAATCATGATAAAATATTATAAACAATATGGAATGGAAAAAAACTGAATTTGCTCGGTTTATTTGAGATTTAATGGTTGAATGTGTTTGGCGTGAAAATTACATTAAAGAACATAATTATTGATGTCGAATAATTTAACCATTGAAATGAATTGATTTGAAATTCTAAATGTACGTGAATTATTTGAAAAGGCCGAGTTAATTCTCATTTCAAATAATTGATCGACGATTAGAAGTCGAAGATATGAAGATGGTGCAAGACCGATGATCTTCACGTCGACTGGAGGGGTGCTACTGATGCTCATGATAGGAGTAGCAACCTTGAAGGGGCTGAAGTAGTAGCCGTCCGGACGTACTTGTTGATTGTACGGATATGCGAGGTATTGCGTGCCTCCGGTTTCGTTCAGACCCAGAACGAACTTGAAAATGGACTGTGTGTCTAACATTGGATTTTGTTCTGTGCCGAGTGATCTCTATTAAATATATCTGTTTGGCGGTGGAGAATTTATTCTCTTGCTTAACGCCCTTCTCTGAGACGTACGAGTTCAGAGGTTATATATCGATAAAAATTAGTCGCATGGAGTGAATTGCCTGTGTGGCATGCCTAAGTGGCAGATGATCAAGGATTCTATTGAAAAGCAAAGTCTTGTGGTTGATGATCAAAGCGCGACCTGTGTGGCATAGCTTTGTATATAACGTGAATTCGCGAGCCTCACACCCCGGTATGAACCAGAAACGGGAGAGGACGGCAGGAAGGACATGCGTCTCTTTCTAGCTAGAGGTGGTGTCAGTGACCTACCAGTCCTGACATTTATATTATTTTCACCTGTGTGGTTGTTGGAATGCGAGGTAACTTGGAAATGGAGTCATTGGGCTCATTTACGCCCCATAGGGTGGGGAGACATATTGTCCAGGGTTTAAGTTTAATCCACATCGGTGGACCGGCCCTGTTGCTCCAAGGGCCCACCTGAGTCTGGGTCCTGAGACACGGGCTAGAGCGTCTCGAATTCTGTAAGGACTATCTTTTGCCTTGGTTCATGACGGAAATCCAATTTCCAAATACGATACCGTGCGATTTTGATTGTATACCTATATATGGCGACATGATATATGGTACCCATGCCGTCTATGATTGATACTTATGATTTGAAATTGTTTTTGAAACATATAAACACTAGTGATAATATCAAATGCTTTTGTTTTATTCGTATCAAGCATATTTTGGCCATTATAAGGTAAAACTCTATCCTTCGGTTTGTGTTGCATTGTGTGATGGGAACTGAGTCTTATAATGGCTTCATTCATATAAAAAGCATTGCGATGTTTAAAAGATTTACTTATTTTGAAGCATTGGCAATTCAATGGAGTAAACCTGTTCCGCGAAAGTGGCGTGGTCCTGTGATTAGCCATATTGAAAAATATGTTAAGTAGATTTCTCATACCAGTCCCATGACTGACTCGTAGTTTGTTTCACTTGCAAACTCGGGTGCCCCTTTTTCTACACAGGCAGCCTTGTATTCAGGTTTTAGCAGGCTCTTTCTGGATAGCTGGAGCTGAAGATAGATTCTATCATTTATCTCTTTTTATGTTGTTCAGCTCCTATTGTACATATTATGTTTTGTTTTCCGCTGTAGACATTTATGTATAGCTGAACTATATTTTGTATTAAGTATGATCCTGTATACTGTGTAACTTTGATGATAATGTTTATCCAGTGTATTCTATTGTACATTATCTGGTGTATTTATTTATTTCTGTTCTGCTGTTATCTGTTTATGTGTTATATTCCAAAGATTACCCTTGCCACCGTCGTACGGGGTTTGGGGTCGTCACAAACGTGGTATCGGAGCTTTGGTTAAGCTTAGTTCTGGAATATAACATATTAACGAACTCATCAGAAATAGAACCTGTAGTGTTCTAGGACGAAGAACTCATTACAGATAGTATCAGAAATATCCTAGTATGAGTATAACAGAATGAAATACACCCTGGTAGACACATTTACATTCAAGTATATGTCTCTATGTTTTAAAATTACCTTTTTTGTTGGCCTAACACTTTGTCTGCTATTTGCAGACATTGAAAAATGAGTGGCAGAAGTAGAAGAGGTAAGTTGGAACCAGATGTTGAAGCTCTACTTAAGAAATATAGAAATATGGGTGGAGTACCATTCTTGGGCGAACAATCTATTATTAAAACACAAGCTTGGATTCGTTCTGCTGAGAAAATCTTTGAAGGTTTAAAGCTGAGAGATGACCAGAAAATATTACTGGCATCTTGGGCACTCAAAGCCAAAGCTTTGTTCTGGTGGGATTCAATTATTAAGAATAATCCAGAAGGTAATATTACTTGGGAAAGATTTAAAGAGATTTTCAGTGAAATATTTATTCCTCTAGAAGAAACCGAACAGTTATGTAATGAATTCTATTATCTGATACAAGGAGATATGACCATTCCAGAATATCATAAAAAATTCAATGAACTTTCTCATTTTTCCCCTTATCTAATTCAAAATCCGAAGAGGAAGAATCTGAGGTTTATAAATGGTCTTCAAAGAAAATACCAGAATAGTGTAATGGCGCATGTGAAGCTTCCTTTTTTAGAAATGATATACATGGTTTATCAGTATGAAGATCTAGATAAGCGAGGCCTTTTTGACGACGAAGAGGAAGTAAGTTTGAGCAACAAAAGGAAAACTGAAACTGATAACCCAGAGACAAGTACACAGCCAGAGTTAAGCACGACGTCTGGAATTAGAAAGAAGCCTAGATTCAATCGGGAAAAGGTTATGTCTGAGAAAGGACCGGTAACGACTGCAATATGCAATAACTGTAAGAAACCGGGACATTTAGCGATAAACTGTGGATCCTTAAAGAAGCGATTAAAGAGTGGATTTATATCGAAGAACAGACTTCAAGAGAATAGGGGATGCCATAAGTGCCACCAAGCTGGACATATTGCGAAGAATTGCCAACTATCACAGAAATCTGAAGTAGTGCAGGTGAATGAAGTGGCAGAAGTTCCTGGATCCTCATCCGGTCAGGAAAGGGCAGATGTTTTAGAAGGCACGCTTACTATCAAAGATATTCCAGTTAAAGTATTGTTTGATACAGGCGCGTCGCGAAGCTTTGTTGCAAAGAATGCAGTTAAGAAACTGGATTTGAATTTGAAAAAGCTCAAAACACCCATGACTGTCCATAATCCGGTTGGGGGTTCCCTCGATCTTAGTTAGATGTGTGGGGTGCCTGTTTCTTTTTTCGTTATCGGTTCCCTGCCATCTCGATCGTCATGAATTTTACTGAATTTTATCTTATTCTGGGATTGGATTGGTTAACCAAATATGAAGCCGAGGTTAAATGTGCTGAGAGAGTTGTAAAGGCAAAGGCTAAATCAGGGAATTGTATAACCATTCCATGTGAAGGCCCGAATTCTGATAGAAAAGACTTCTGGGCAGCTTTAGATGTTTCTCCTGCTCGATTAGAACCTGTCCCTGTCGTTCCGAAGAATATTCCGGTCGACATTGAAAATATTCCTGTTGTCAAGAACTAGGCGGATGTGTTCGAAGAAGTTATTAGCTTACCTCCGCAGAGAGAAATTGATTTTAAAATCTCTTTAGTTCTGAATGAAAGCCCAGTAGTTCATGCTATTCGAAGAATGACCTTGAAAGAGAAAGAAGAGTTAGACAGTCAAACTCGACAACTAGTATGGAAAGGTCTGATCATGCCTAGTTTCTCTGATTGGGGAGCAGCAGTGGTATTTGTCCCGAAGTCAGACGGTACTCTCAGACTATGTGTGGATTATCGTGACTTGAATAAGCAGACATTGAAAAATAAATATCCATTGCCGCGGATTGATGATTTATTGGATCGATTGAATGGCGCGCAAGTATTTTCTCGAATGGACCTAGCTACAGGTTTCCATCAGCTTCGTATTGCCGAAGAGTGTGTTCCTTTGATAGCATTCAGAGGTTCAGACTTATTCTATGAGTGGTTAGTAATGCCTTTCGTCTTATGTAACGCTCCAGCTTATTTTGTCGATCTAATGAACCGGGTATTCAGAGAAGTATTGAATAAATTTGTTTTGGTTTTCATTGATGATATACTGATCTTCTCTAAGTCAGAAAGCGAGCACGAAAAACATTTGGAACAAGTGTTATAGATTCTCAGGAAGAATGTGTTGGAAGCAAAATTTTCCAAATGTACATTATGGTAAGAAAAGTCAAATTTCTTGGCCACGTCGTGTCAAAGCAAGGAATTTCAGTGGATTACATTAAAATCACTGCTATTCAGAATTGGAAACAGCCTCGTACACCCACAGAAGTCAGAAGTTTTCTCGGGTTGGCCAGTTATTATCTGAAATTCATTAAGGATTTTGCGAAGACATCTAGTTCCTTAACAAAGCTGACAAAGAAACATTCGAGATTCAATTGGACTCCAGAATGTGAGGTAGCTTTCCAGAAGCTGAAGTTAAAACTGACAACTGATCCAGTGTTAACAATAATTGATGGCAATCAGGACTTGAAAGTCTGGACTGATGCTTCTAAAGAAGGTCTTGGCGCAGTGTTTATGCAAAGAGGCCAGGTAGTTGCTTATGCTAGCCGTCAATTGAAACCCCATGAAAAGAATTATGCAACTCACAATCTCGAATTGTTATCCATCGTGTTTGCTATGAAAATATGGAGGCATTATCTATTGGGTGAGAAGTTTGAATTATACACTGATCATCAATCATTGAAATATGTATTCACCTTGAAGGATCTGAATATGAAACAGCAGCGTTGGTTAGAATTTCTCGCTGCATATGATCTTGATATCTTAAATACACCGGGGAAAGCTAATGTTGTGGCTGATGCCCTCAGCAGAAAGAATGTAATTATCGCCAGTCTTATCATCACGCCTTCATTAATTGATAATGTATTTGCTCTTCAGAAGGATGATCACTTCATTCAGAAGATCAGAGAGAGAATTCAGAAAGGCGAGCCCTCAAGTTTTCAGATAGATAACGAGGGGATTCTTAGGTTGAAAGGCCGAATATGTGTGCCAAACATTCCTGAACTCCGGAGAGAATTATTAGATGAATGTCACAAAGCCAAGCTTAGTATCCATCCAGGAGTGAGCAAGATGTATAATGATATCAAACGCACCTTCTGGTGGAAATCTATGAAAAGGGACATTTCTTTATATGTTAGCCGGTGTCCTACTTGTCAACAAGTCAAAAGCGATCAGCAGAAACTCGCTGGATTGTTGCAACCTTTGGAAATTCTAGGTGGGAAGTGGGAACATTTTTCTATGGATTTCATAGATGGTTTGCTAAGAACCAGGAAAGGAAATGACAGTATTTGGGTGATCGTAGATCATTTAACGAAGACTGCCCATTTCATACCTATCAGATCGAACAGAACTGCTCAGACTCTGGCGCAGATTTATTTCAAGGAAATAGTTAGGCCGCACGGAGTTCCCATGAGCATCGTTAATGATCGTGACCCGATTTTTGCTAGGAAATTCTGGGAAGCATTCCAAGTAGAATTGGGAACGAAACTGAACTTCAGCAACGCATATCATCCTCAAACAGATGGTCAAACTGAGAGGTGAACCATATTTTTGAAGATTTATTACGAGCTTGTGTTATTGATTTTGGCGGATCATGGGAAGACCATTTGCATTTGGCCGAGTTCTAATACAACAACAGCTACCAAGCGAGCCTGACAATGTCACCATTTGAAGCATTGTATGGTAGACCGTGCCGATCTCCTGTTTGTTGGGTAGAACCTGGTAATAGACTTGTATTGGGACCCGATATGATTCGCGAAGCTGCGGACAAAGTCAATTTCGTTAAGAAACGATTACTCGCCGCTCAAAGCCGACAGAAAAGCTATGCAGATAAGAGAAGAAGAGATATATTATTTGTTGTTGGCGACCACGTGTATTTGAAGGTATCTCCAATGAGAGGAGTAATCCGGTTCGGTAAAACAGGGAAATTGGCGCCCAAATTTATTGGTCCGTTTCCTATTCTAGAACGGATTGGAACTCTCGCTTATAGGGTTCAATTACCAGATTGGTTGCCTGGAGTACATAATGTGTTTCACGTATCTCAGCTTCGAAAGAATATTCATGATCTAGACTTGATCGTGGAAGAAGCAGCGCAATGGGATATAGAAATTACTCCAGAAGTGGCTGTGAGAAGAGAGCCGCTAAAGATTATTGGCAAAGAAACCAAAGAACTGAGGAACAAGAAGGTTCACTTAGTCAAAGTGCGATGGAGTGGAGATCTACGAGATTATACTTGGGAAACAGAGGAAAGCACTAAGAAAGCCTATCCTAAGTGCAGGGTGGATATCTCTGATTTACTCTGGTGCAAGGTACATTTACCATATTTAGCATTTCCATTTTGTTCTTTACTTTGATGTTGTTTTCTCTTCATGCATGTAAACTTTTTAATTATATAGTCTGAATGATTTTAAAAGAGTATATGAATTAATTAGTATATTTTTGGAAAGTTAATTAACAAATTGATTGTTGTTTGTGTTGTGTGATAGTGGATTTGATTAATTAAATTATTAGAATGATAGTTAATTTAATCAATAAGAGAATGAAGTTAAATGTATGCAAGTGAATCAAATATTGAACTGATTTAAAAGATAGATTGAAATAAATACATGTGCATTATATATGTGTGAACAGGTTATGGATAAACTGCTAAGCGGAGGAATAAAATTGTTTGCCCGACAAATAGGTACATGTTTATTGTATTTCATGGGATTTGATGATTTTATGAGCCGATTGGCTAGCCGCTTGGCGTTTTCTTTTTCTTTTGGATTGGTAGGGCCATGGGAGGCTATTTGAAATATCCCGAAGCTCCCCGTACAAAGGAGGTTATGGAGAAATTTTTCGAAAATTTAGGGTGTTAGCAAATTTTTTGAAGAATTTGAAAATTCTTAGAAACTGAAAAGTTGGAGAATGGAAGCCAGAAGGAAAGTTGAGTTGGTTAATTAAACAATTTTCGACTTTGTTCCTTTTCGGGGACGAAAAGTTTTAAGTGGGGGAGATTGTAACAACCCGGAAAATCTGAGCCTGTTTAAAAATTTTAATTTGGCTATTTTAGTGGATTTTAAATATTTAAAATAAATTATTTTAAATAATAACGACGAAAATTTTGTTTGGATCGATGTTTCAAAATAACTATAATTATTTTAAATTATAAACAAGGTCGGAAATAGCGCGACAGTTTCAAAATTTGAATTCAGACTTTGACTGACTGTACTTGGTGCAAAATAAAACGGATTTTAGTGAAACAAGAAATATTTAATTTTGTTTATGAATATCTTTCTAACGAATCTGAAAAATCGAGGTTTCATAGCGGGAGTCAAAAGTTATGGCCAAATGAATTTTCAGAAAGGTCGCTATAGAATTTATACAGCCTGTGAAAATAGACATTTTGCAAACGACCTCAGAATTCGACAAACCCCTTTTGTTGGATCTGGGATGTCAAATTATGGCTAGGTTTCAAATTCCATAATTTTTGAAGTTAATGTGTGAGCGTGGAAAAGGAAAACGTGTTTGGTCAATTTCCGTTACATTGGATCGACCAGAAAATGGCCATTTTTCAAACGGTCTCAGAATTCGACGAAACTAGTTTTGTTGGGACCGTATCGTCAAAACATAGCTAGATATATTTTTCTGGAATTCTTGGGATCAGTATGTGGCCCCGGCAAATTGAAATGTACGTTCAAATCGAATATTGAATGTTTTATATTTTAATTTGAACGAAAACTGACTGAAACCGTCGAATGGCCCGACGAAACATATCCCATTGTGTTCGGAATGGGGGTATTTAGCTAGGGACGACAGTCGTTGGGTTTGGATTGGAGTTCGTATGAGATAAGGGGTATTTTTGAAATTTTAAAAATATATAAATAAAAAAAAACCTTTGGCCAATCATAAATCGACACCCTCATCTTCTCTCTCCCCGATAGCAGGTCGCGACGGCAGAAGTTGTTCACCACTTCCCAGCCCGATTTCTTCCAATCTGCTCCACGAAACACCTCGACCCAGTTGGGAATTCTGTAGAGAATCCCTTCCTCTTCAAATCCATCTAGAGTTTGAATTTTTTTTGTTGAGTAAATCGAGAGTTCTGGCCCCCCAAAGTTCCGCCGCCTCGTCCGCCGTAACCCCCTAGATCCGCCACCGAGTGCCACCATACCCCCGTCGATCTGAGCGCACTTCCTTGCTCTACGACGTGGTGAAGCCCGATCATTCCCTAGTGCAACGGATTGGAGATTAAATTGAAACCTAGTTTTGAACAAGTTTGAAAAGTATACGGCTTTGGTTTATTTAAACTGATTTTCACACTTTTAAGTGTTGCAAACTTCTAAAAATCATATCTTTTTCGTTTCTTGTCGAAATTCAGTGAAACAAGAGATACCGGGACCGTGAGGACGTCTCTACATTTTATAAGAGACCAGATATTTTTCTGAGCCTTCTACAATTTTTGGTGGAGTGGAACCCAATGTGAGATTTCTAATTTATAAACGATATAGAAAACAACGATGTATAAATTATATAGTCGATGTATGAGTTATATAAGCGTTGTACACCACATGTATAAACGTTGTATAAGTTGTATGTTCGATGTATAAGTTATATATGCGTTGTAAAAATAATATATGCGTTGAGATAAATTGAAATGAAATCGAAATATAGTTATATACGTGTATATATATATACACACACACTCCCCTCGTCCACAGACCTTGGACGATATATATTGGTTGTGATATTGTTTGGATTATTGGTTGATGTGAAATTTGGTGAATATCATGAATGGTTGATTTGAAATAATTGATTGTGATTGAAATCCCAATAGGATTAGTATATGGGAAAATTCGTCTGCGTACGAACTAGATATTGAAAATCCCCATTGTCAAAAGCTGCGAGGCTTTAAGGTAGAGCGAGGAGTCGTACTAGGGACGGTGCCGGTTTTAACTACCCTGCCGTTATGCTGCCGAAATTTTCAATAATATTCATGTGTTAGAATTATTTTCATGTGTTGAAACTGTATTCATGTGTTGAATAGATATTCATGTGTCGAATGAAGTCATGTATTTAATAAATTCTTTAAAAGATAAAAATAACATTTTTACCTTATATATGAACTATATAAAATAAACGTGTTTTGAAATAAATTGTTTTACAATAAAAATCACATTTTTATTATATATATGAACTATAGAAAAATTCAGGTGTTGAAGGACTAGAACGATAAAAGTCATATTTTTATAGTATGTGTGAAGTCTAAAACATTCATGTGTTGAATATATAGATTGAACAATAAAATCTACATTTTTATTGTGAATATGAAGGGCTAAAAATATTCATGTGTTGAATAAATATTTTTGATGATAAAAATATCATTTTTATCATGTAAACGACTCGCTAAAAATACACAAGTGTTGAAATAAATATTTGTTTGATATGAATATTATTTCTAACATGTGTATGAACTAAATAAAATAGCCATGCGTTGAGAGATATTTTTTTTCGCTAAAAATATCATTTTTATGCGAAATATGAAGTGTTAAAAATGGTGATGTGATGAAATAAATATATGTTGGATAAAAATATCATTTTTATCAAATATATGAAGTGAATATGGTTTTGAAATCGAAGAATGAATTATATATATATATAAATCGAATTACGAAGCTGCAGTTCGTATTTTGAAACCGTGATTTCAAACGATTAGTGCGGGAGATCCGACCATCGGATTTTCCCGAAACCAAAACCGTTGGGTTCGCTTTGGAAATATCTTTCCAACGACACCCACTTTGTGAAGATCCAACGGTTGGATTGTCTGGAATGTTTAATTCAAATCTAAAGAAAAACAGCGCCAGAATCGATTATATTTTAATATATCTAAATATAATTAAATTAAATCGAATAACAACTCTGTAGTTCGTATTTCGAAATTGTAACTTCAAACGATTGTACCGGGAGATCCGACCGTCGGATTTTCGCAAAACTGAAACCATTGGATTTGTTTTGAAAAGATCTTTCTAATGATATAAAATTTGTGAAGATCCAATGATTAGATTTTCAGATATATGTAAATCTAATCTGAAGAAAAACTGCGCCACGACCGCATTATGGCCTGAAGCGTCGTTTGAGTGGATTGGCTATTTTTAAGTAAATAAAAATAGCGATAAATCATGATAAAATATTATAAACGATATGGAATTGAAATAAACTGAATTTGCTCGGTTTATTTGAGATTTGATGGTTGAATGTGTTTGGCGTGAAAATTACATTAAAGAATAGAATTATTGATGTCCAATAATTTAACCATTGAAATGAATTAATTTGAAATTCAAAATATACGTGAATTATTTGAAAAGGCCTAGTTAATTCTCATTTCAAATAATTGATCGACGATTAGAAGTCGAAGATATGAAGATGGTGTAAGACCGATGATCTTCACGTCGAATGGAGGGGTGCTACTGATGCTCATGATAGAAGTAGCTACCTTGAAGGGGCTAAAGTAGTAGCCATCCGGACGTACTTGTTGATTGTACGGATATGCGAGGTATTGAGTGCCGCTGGTTTCGTTCAGACCCAGAATGAACTTGTAAATGGATTGTGTGTCTGACATTGGATTTTGTTCTATGCTGAGTGATCTCTATTAAATATATATCTGTTTGGCGGCGGAGAATTTATTCTCTTGCTTAACGCCCTTCTCTGAGACGTACGAGCTCAGAGGTTATATATATACAGAAATCAGTCGCATGGAGTGAATTGACTGTGTGGCGTGCCTAAGTGGCAGATGATCAAGGCTTCTGTTGAAAAGCAAAGTCTTGTGGTTGATGATCAAAGCGCGGCCTGTGTGGCATAACTTTGTGTATAATGTGAATTCGCGAGCCTCGCACCCCGGTAAGAACCAGAAACGGGAGAGGACGATAGGGAGGACATGCATCTCTTTCTAGCTAGAGGTGGTGTTAGTGACCTACCATCCCTGACATTTATATTATTTTCACCTGTGTGGTTGTTGGAATGCGAGGTACCTCGGAAATGGAGTAATTGGGCTTATTTACGCCCCATAGGGTGGGGAGACGTATTGTCCAGTGTTTAAGTTTAATCCACATCGGTGGACCGGCCCTGTTGCTCCAAGTGCCCACCTGAGTCTGGGTCCTAAGACACGGGCTAGAGCGTCTCGAATTCAGTAAGGACTATCTTTTGCCTTGGTTCATGACGGAAATCTAATTTCCAAATACGATACCGTGCAGTTTTGATTGAATACCTATATATGGCGACATGATATATGGTACCCATGTTGTCTATAATTGATACTTATGATTTGAAATTGTTTTTGAAACATATAAACACTAGTGATAATATCAAATGCTTTTGTTTTATTCGTATCAAGCATATTTTGGCCATTATAAGGTAAAACTCTATCCTCTGGTTTGTGTTTCATTGTGTGAATTATAATGGTTTCATTTTTATAAAAAACATTGCGATGTTTAAAAGATTTACTTGTTTTGAAGCACTAGCAGTCCAATGGAGTAAACCCGTTCTGCGAAAGTGGCGTGTTCCTGTGATTAGCCATATTGAAAAATATGTTAGGTAGATTTCTCATACCAGTCCCATGACTGACTCGTAGTTTGTTTCACTTGCAAACTCGGATGCCCCTTTTTCTATGCAGGCAGCCTTGTATTCAGGTTTTAGCAGGCTCTTTCTGGATAGCTGGAGCTGAAGATGGATTCTATCATTTATCTCTTTTTATGCTGTTCATCTCCTATTGTACATATTATGTTTTATTTTCCACTATAGACATTTATGTATAGCTGAACTGTATTTTGTACTAAGTATGATCCTGTATACTGTGTAACTTTGATGATTATGTTTATCCAGTGTATTCTATTGTACATTATCCAGTGTATTTATTTATTTATGTTCTGCTGTTATCTGTTTATGTGTTATATTCCAAAGATTACCTTTGCCATCGTCGTACAGTGTTTGGGGTCGTCACAAATTTAAACACAACTTACACCTCATTCCAATCCAGAATATTCCTTTTCATTTATTCTTGGAAATTATTTCAAAAGAATTTATATTATCTTTTCATAGCATAAAACAAATTAAGGTTTAAAAACTAGTTGGTATTAATTAACCTTACCGAAGTGATCATTCATTTTATTATCCCAATCGTGACCTATTCATCCCATGGAGCAAAACTGGTAGTACTCCATAACTAACACTTATTGTGTTACCGGTAAATTCAATTACCATTTAACATTTTAAATCTAATTAAAGATTTAATTATCGCATGGAGTAAAATTGGTGGTACCCCATTCTCGAACACTTTTCGAATTTGGTAAATTTAATTACCATATTCACACTTCAATGTAATTAAAGATTCATTAAAACTCCACTTATTTTTAATCTTCAAAAATCGTTATTTAATGATTTTCCAAATTTAGGAAATAGATCCGGTCTTTAATTGGGTTAAAGAACCAATGTCATTTAAAACACAGTTCATGATAAACCCCAAATCATCTTCCATTCTAATGGAACCTTCACGGAAATTAGATCAATCTTAATCAATATAAATTTCCGTATCGGACTAGTACTATAAGGGGAATAACGGCAAGGCCTTTTAAATTCCATGAATAGTAATCCTTTACAGAAACTCATCTTGATTATTAATATATCGAATTCCACTCAATTCCAATTTAACGTATTAAATTGGAAAACTTTACTTTAGAAAAATTCCATTGAATCTTAAATTAAAAATTTATAAATTCCAAATCATACCTTCACCATTAATTGGATTAAAGAAGTAATGTCATTTAAAACACCATTCACAATGAACCTAAAATCAACTTCCATTTAACTCCAATTATATTTATTAATTGGAAACTTCACTTTTAGCTGGGTTTAAGAACATTGTTACTAAAGACATCATTCACAACAAACCCAAGATCTAATTTGATATTAAATATAAGGCTCTGAATAGAGATAATATCGGCTTATATTCAATATCGAATTTTGAAACCAACAGATATCGCATTAGGAATAATGATATCTGTGTCTTTCAAATTCCTCAACGATATTTGTATAATCATGGTGTCCAATACCGAAATATCTAAAGATAATTTCCATTCAAATCCATTCCAATTTATATGTTGGAAACCTTTGGTTATGTTAAAATCATTTGCAATCCAATCTCTTAATTTAAAAACATTGGATTTTTATACTATTTGTTAACTAGCTATTCAGATAAGACATCATTTATCATTTCAAAACTGAAACATTTCATCCAAAAATCCTTTTAAATCATTTATTATGATTCAACACTATTTTTCCTACTTTTAGTAATTTTATTACGGCCTTTACAGTTGGTTTCCAATATCGACCATCGAACTGCATCCATAGCGAACTTTTCATGAACTGATTTGGACTTATTTTAATATATATCTATTGGATTTTAAATCTCTTATCATCATTTGAAAGATCTTTTCGTTATGAACCCAATGTATCCGGTTTTAGGAGAATCTGATGGTCGGATCTCCCATTATGTCAATTCGAAGTCAATGGTCGGAATTCGCGAACGGTCGCTACGTGACACGTCCTATTCAAACCATTTAAATATACATAATATATTTCTTCGATTTCGATTTAAAACATTTTTTATAATTCATTTGTAAAATCATTTTAAAACGATCTCAACTTCTATTTCAATTTCAAATCAAAATTGAACATTCCATACCATTATAATATGAAAATAGTAATATTTTCAAAATATCATATTTTGAAACCAAATCTTTTCGATATTCATTATTAAAATAAATAAAATCGTTAGAAAAATCTGTTTGATTTAAAATTTTATTTATCTGCTTGACTTGGCTTCATATTTCATTATTTTCGTGTCTATCCAAAATCGGGCATCAAAATCATGTTCTGATTGAGTATTATATTAAAATATTTGTTATTTCCGAATTAGAATGTGGCTCAATCAATTACTACATAATTTTAATAATTTCAATTATACGATTTTCATACATCGCATGTATTCAACAATAGTGATAAATAACTATTAAACATCCAATTCAAACCATGAGTGTAACAACCCGTATTTTCAGAACCAATTTAAAATTTTAATTTAAGCTATTTTAAGGAATATGGAAATATAAATTGGTTATTTTTGCTTAATAAAATTTGAGAATAATTTTGAAATTAGTTTTTATATTTTATTTGACTTAAAACAAACTCAGTAAAATTATTAAATTGATTTATAAGCTTTGTGTTCGAAAATTTTGAAAATTTGATTTTTAAAATCATCGCATAGCCCTTATTACTACTGAGCTCATAATTTGACGGGACTAATTTCGTTGGATTCAGAATAATAAGTCATGGCTAGATTTCAAATTTCACGCGAAACGGAGTTAGTATACGGTCGTGAGAGGCAAACCCGTTTGGGACAAAATCGACGGTCGATTTACAAAGGAACATTATTGAGACGATCTCAAAATTCGATTTCACTTTTTTTTTATGGATTCGTATTGTCAAATAATGGTAGAATCCAAAATTTCATAATTTTTGGAGTTAGCGTTTTGGCGTACAATAAGAAAAGGTACGTTAAAATCGCATTTTAAAAGCTTATTTGAGCCTGTTTGAGAAATTGAATGGAAGGTCGAACGAACTCGGAATTCGATGAAACTCGATTCGTTGGATTTGTCATCACGTGTATTATCTCTTTTCCGAATTTCGTGGCAAACGGAGATTGTTTGCAGTTGGAAGATTCAGAGAGAAATGTGCATATAATCACTTTTCTTCCTTTCTCTTTTCATTATTTTTTGAAGCGTCCCGGAAAATTCAATGCTCGAATTTTCGACACGAATACATCCCGTGTCCAAACTCGAATACAAAACATCCAAAAATCTAAAAGAAAGAAGTTAGAGGATGAGAAAGAAAGAAATATTAGAATAGAATAAGAAGATCAAAAAAATAGAATCTTACATCGCAACGGAACAAATGTAATATGAAAATATAACTTGTCCTCATATATAATATACAGCGAAATTATAAACCGTACGTCTGAACTCCTCCAGCTCGTCTTCTGAAACTTATAGCATCTTAAATCTGAACCTGTAAAACTCGGTCTGACCCAAGCATTACAAACGCCATGGATCAGTCTGGTGAACCAGCATGAGAAAAACTCACTATGTTTAAGTATCATCCAAAATACTTAACTTTAGAAAATCTTTTGAAAGGAAAGGAAAATAGTAAGACCAGCCCACATATAAACATGGACGGTTTTTACCATAATATAACCCAAAAACATTTTTGATCTATCAAAATCCAGTGATATTACAATTGTAACATATCGAAATTTTAAAAGACATTAAAATGATAAACTTAGGAATACTTCATTAAATACAGTGAATTAAGTAAAACGGACTACGCCATTGCGTTCATCTCAGAATTTTTCTTAAGATAAACTCCGCGTTCGCGTAAAATAAACATCGTATGAAGAAGATATTAAGGTTTGAAGTTTATATACATATAAGCCATATATATATATAATATCCAGAATTAAAATTAATTCCAAAACCAGAGGCGGGAAGGCGCGGAAATTCAGCTTGTTGGGGGTCGACCCCGTGTCGTAAGGGTGTCGACCTATGGGTCAACCCCACAACAGGGGTGTCGACCCAAGGGTCGATACCCCTTTACGAATCTGGGCTACTGTGTGTCCTGGTTTGCTGGCTGATGAGTATATAAAGGACCTTAATCCTATTGTTTTATTCATCTAAATCAATGGCGACAACGAGGTGCTGCCCCAATTTAGAGTAAAATAGCATGTTCTTCTTCAACAACAAGTTATACAAATTCAGAGATCTGTGCTACGTTATCTATGAATAATTCTCTATTCTTTAGATCCAATCACAGTGAGTTTATGTTATTTTTAGATATAAACATTTAAAAGTTATCATGAAATGTTTATGAATTGGATATAAGCCTATGCCTATTAATAATTTGAATCATATCAGATCTACTATTATTTGTACACCAGATCTATGATTATCTTAAGCCCAATTATGTCATTTTATGCCTATCCTGAAATTTTTTATCATCATATGCCTGTTTAATAATTATGTCTATTCTTATTCTCTTCCCTTTCTCCTTCCTTTTTTATTTTTATAGCTAGGCTATCTTCGAGCCTAGGCATACCGCTGAAATACGAAAACGCACGAAATTGGGAATGTAAAAAATTGGGCCATACTTGTATTGGGAATATTGGTGCATAAAGTGTATTGTAGCTTGTATTGGGAATTTTGGGCATAACTCGTATTTGGAATTTTGGGCATAACTTTTATTGGGATTTTGGGGAATAACTTGTAACGAACATGAATAATTGGCTAAGAACGAATATGCCTAAAAATTACAGTAACTAGAAATTGTAACCGCATTTAGACACGAGGTTGGATTACACTTGTGGTAGAAGTCTTCCTAGAACTACCTGACAAATCCAGCATCCACAAATGGTTAATCTAATGTGTGTGTCGAGTGCATAAATGTACAAGTAACGGTGCTAGGACATGAGGTTAAGTCCTACTTGTGGTAGAAGCATGCCTGGAATAGCCCGGCTTAACCAGCATCTACAAGTAATAGACTTAATGTGAGAGGTCTAGTCCATTAACAACCATAAATGGATGACTTGTTAATTTCTAGTGCATAACCTATTTAAATCTATAAGGGGGCTTACCTAAACCTGTTAAATTGATTAGGGGCTAAGAAAACTTGTTTGAATCAAGGAGGGTTAAGTTAATCTTGTTAAATCTGTGGGGGCGGGTGTGTGTGTATATATATATATATGCACACCCCCCCACCCCCGACAAACTTAACCTATTTTACATGTGGGGGTTATGCAACCTTGCTAAACCGTTAGGCATAACCAGTTAAAATCCTAGTTGTGGGGATCCAAGACTAGGAGGGAAGCTTGTATCATCTATTTTGTGGGATCCGTTTCAGTTTGTAACCCATATAGGTATCAAATGAGTACTCCGAACAATGTTGGGTTTGGGGAACATTTACTGAGCTGATTATAAGAGGTCACTTGGGTGAAGGGTATTGACAGCGCATTCCATCGGGGTCATGTTCATGCATGGGTCCTCTTGCTCGGGAAAATAAGACGCTGTGACATCAATAGATATAGCTGTGCATCTTGGAAATAACGGGGTTGCCACTTTAGAGGTGATACATCCTACTGTGGGGCCAACATGGGTATCTTCGGAGTAGGGGGCGATCGATTGGGATAGTGATTAGGGTATATCTAGTCTTGCTTGTTGGGGAGCTTGTTATTCTTGTTGGGTGTAATACCTGTTATTCCAATGGGATTACATTTTATTCTTGTTGGGGTAAAACATGTTACTAGAAGTACACCTAAGTCTATCATCTCGTTCTAGTGGGGATCATCTTGTTCTCGTTATACTAGTATTAGTGTAGAGAAAAATACTTGAGAAGCGCAATATATTCTGTACTGTCTATCCTTCTTATCCTGTCATACCTATCGTGTATATAGTTATTTCATTCATTCAATTTATATGCCTGTCATGATGATTTTACTTATTTATATGCTAAAAATAACTGGACTTGCCAGATTTTATGTCTGACCCATTTTGTTTCCTTTTCTCTCTCGTATGTTCCCCTAAGGATCTCAGGGTGGGAATACTCAAGTTTGATCAGAATTCTTCCTTCATTCTGTTTGGAGCTGCTTAGATGTACTGCTTGATTTCCTATCATCTCTACTATGGCTATTATTTGGGGATTATGCTCTTTTTATCTATTATTGTACTCTGATGATGATTTTGGTACAAGATAGAAGTTTTATGTTGATGTAATGAGTTTTCAGTATTTTAGACTTATTATGTAATTGGGTTTGGACCACGAAGCTTTTCTATTTAATAAAGTTTTAATTCCATTATTATTTTATATCTGTCTTGCAATGTTTCTGTTTCTGTTTACCTATAACGCTTCACAAAACTTAATGCATTCTGATAAAGTGTGACATTAACGGACGTGGGGTGTCACATTTGGTATCAGAACCGAAGGTTACTAGGTCGGATAAAATATTTCGAAATTTGTTTTCAAAAAGGCTTTAAAAGAAAGCATTTTCAAAATAAAAGTCTATTTTGAAAAATATATTCCCTAAATCCATATGAAATATCTTTAGATCCTCTGTTTGTATCCCTTTTTCCTTTTCTTTTCAGCATGTCTGGGGAACCTACTATTTCCAAGGGCATTCGAATAACGGCTTGGTTTCGTAAGTATCCTGACGCTACAGCACCTGCCAAAGGCCAAACAGATGCCCCTCCCCCAGCTGTAGCCGTTGTTCCTCCTCCTCCATCACGCGCTAATAACTTCTCACAGATACGCAAAGATTTCTGTGCTATGGGCGGGAAGCCATTCCGAGAAACTGAGATTTTCATAGAGGCAATGAATTGGCTTAAAGAGAAGGAGGATTTGTATGGGATTTTTGAAGTTGATGACCATAGGAAGATTCAGATGGTCGTTTGGCAGCTGAAGGTGAGGCCTCGTTTTGGTGGGAAGTGATGCATGTGGGACGTCCAGTTGAGACGTGGGATGATTTCCGACAGAGGTTCGAGATGGAGTTTCTTTCTCAAGCCGAGCAATGTATGCATATGGAAAGGTTTTTGGCGCTTAATCAAGGAGGCATATCTGTGAGAGAGTACGTTAATAAGTTTAATCAATTGGCGAGGTTTGGTTTGGAGCTAGTAAACACCCCGCACAAGAAATCTTTAAGGTTTGCTAGAGGATTAAATGAACCCCTTCATGGGTTGGCTATGTCTCATAGTCCAATGGGGGCAACTTTTGAGAAACTCGTTGATATGGCATTAATGCACGAGGAATATAAAGGTGAAAAGAAAGTGGCTAAGGTTGAAGAAACACAAAACAAGAATGTATAGCCCAAGAAAGAACAACAGCAACAAAAGAAGGGCGGTAAGAATGGCAAAGCTCGAGATAAGAGGAAATGTCATCATTGTGGATGCGAGGGTCATGTGATCAAGGATTGCAAGAAAAGAAAGAACACTTGTTTCCATTGTGGATAAGTCGAACATCTTGTTAGGGATTGCCCAAAGAAGCAAGGACAGGGTCAAAGGGAAGGATCTTATGGAGGGCAGGTGCATGCTGTCGTGGCCAGTGTACCGGATAGAGGTAGGAAAGTTTCAGTTGAAGGTTTGAATTCTCTTTCAAATTATCATGTTAGAACTCTTTTTGATTCTGGCTCTTCGCACACTTTTATATCTGATTATGTGGTTGAGTCTCTACACCTTAGTATTAGTTTGGTTTTAGATCCCGTTGTTGTCTCAAACCCCACTGGGGCTATGGCTCATCTGTCTATGATATGTTGGGGTTTGAGAATATCTGTGCTAGGCATCGAGTTTGAGTGTGATGCATATGTACTTGGTTTCATGGGCTATGGTTTGATTTTAGGGAAGGGTTGGCTAGCCATGTATGGTGCCATTTGGATTGTGAGAGGAGGACCGTTTGACTTTTGACTTGCCATGCAAGGACCCACGAGATTTCTTGTGACCCTAATGGGTCTGTCATGCTTAGTTTCCTATAGTCCTTGATGCATCTATCAATGATCTATGATCTGTAATAGTTGTGTATGAGTATCCTGATGTTATTGAGGAGGTTCGTGGCTTACCTCCAAGGCGCAAGATTGACTTCCGTATATACTTGTTGGACAATGCAAAGCCAGTTGCTTTGCATGTGCATCATATGGCTCCAAAAGAAAGGAGGGAGCTCAGCAAGCAAGTAGGGGAGCTACTTGAGAAAGGGTTTATCGGGCGAAGCATATCTGAATAGGGTGCTCCAGTGGTATTCACCACTAAGGCAGATGGTTAGCTTCGCTTATGTGTGGATTATAGAGACTTGAATAAGCTCACTAAGAAAAATAGGCACCCACTTCCGAGGATATATGATCTATTTGACCAGCTTATTAGTGCATCTATTTTCTCTCAGTTAGACTTGGCCACGGGATTTCATCAGCTGAGGGTGGCCGAGGACAGTATAGACAAGACCGCTTTTAGAACTCCAAATGGTTTCTTCGAGTGGCTCGTCATGCCTTTTGGGTTGACAAATGCACACACATATTTTGTTTATCTGATGAGTAGGGTGTTTCGGGAGTTCCCAAATAAGTTTGCTTTGGTCTTTGTTGATGAAATCTTGATTTTCTCAAAGAACGAGGAAGAGCATGCCCTACATTTAAGGGAGGTTTTGAAAAATCTCCTTGCGCACCAACTGAAAGTGAAATTCTCTAAATGTCATTTTTGGAGAAAGGAAGTGAGTTTTCAAGGGAATGTGGTCTCCAAAGATTGGATAGCAGTAGATCCCGCAAAGGTAGTTGCAGTTCAAGATTGGCAGGTTCCAAAGAATGCAACGAAGGTGAGGAGCTTTCTTGGCTTAGCGGGCTATTATAGGAAGTTCATTAAGGACTTCACAAAGATATCGGCCCCACTCACCAGACTGACGTAGAAGAATCTGACATTTTCTTGGGATATAAACTACAAGGAAGCTTTCCAGCGATTGAAGAGGGCTCTGACAACAGACCCAGTCTTGACTATGCGTGATGGGAATAAGGTGTTCACAATATACACTGATGCATGCGGTACAGGGCTTGGTGTGGTTCTGATGCAAGAGGGAAGGGTAGTATGCTATGGAGGTAGACAATTAAGAGTTCATTAAAAGAACTACCCTACTTACGACTTGGAATTGGCTGCCATAGTATTTGCACTTGTGACTTGGCGCCATTATCTACTTGGAGAGAAGTTTGAGTTGTACACTAATCATTAATCTCTCAAGTATTTATTCTCACAGAAGGATCTCAATTGAGGCAACAAAGATGGATGGATTCCTAGCATCTTATGACTTTGATATTGCTTATACCCCTGACAAGGGTAATGTGGTTGCGGATGCCTCGAGTAGGCAGAGGATGACCTTGATTCCTTTATTTGTAGAGAGACAGAGCGTGGAGTATATATTGACTTTTGATTTTAGGCCCTCTACCGAGTTTACACCTAGTCTATTGGCATCGTTAGAAGTGCGACCTAATCTGATGGATCAAATAGGAACTTCGCAGCGAGAGGACCCACAGATAGCAGATATTTTGGACAAGCTCGGCAAAGGAAGAACTTCTAGTCAACTCAGTATATATTCCATGGATGATAGAGGATGGTTACGACGAGATGGAAGGGTTTGTGTTCCACGGGTTGGGAGTTTGTTGATGACAGTCCTTGGAGAAGCCTAACATTCTAGGATGACTATTGAAATACCCCACCTCCGTTAAGGTCACTCACAAAGGGAATGCATTAACTTTGGTGAAACATTTTAGGTAAAATGCACAAATAATTTACAAGGCAGACATATAAATAGCGGAAAACTGAAATCATTTCATAAATAACGTGGTTCAGTGGAACATTACAAGCATTGTCTCAAAACCCAACTTCTAAATTATTAAAATAAAATGTCTGTCTTGATTTAAAACTCCAAGTACATAAAGAAGCATAAAGCAGTAGTAAAGCAGAATAAATCCCCAATAAAAGTGTAACCACGGCCATAGCCCAAGAAAAGAGAATCCAAGCAATACATTTACTCTCTTCAAGCTGGAAAAGGTCTGCACTAAGCTGAAGTATTCCCTCCCTACGGACCTGGGGGGGGGACGGAAGAAAAGAAGGTGAAAGAAAAACGGGTCTGACATAAGCCTGGTAAGTCCAGTGATTATTCAGCATGTAAACAGGTAAAAGGATCATGACATGAATAAACTGAACATAGGACAATACCGTAGCAATAAGATAAGATAAGATAAGGCAAGATAAAGTGAATATACTGTAACACTCATTTCCATTTCTCTGCACCTACTAACGATTGTTTCAGCTACCATCATGTGCTCATAACAAAGTGATCCCTTTTCCGATCGGCTTCTACTCGCATGCATTTATTTCTTGTGTCATTCGGCCCCGCTTGATTGTAGATACCTGTACTGGTCCCACCATGGGGTGTATCAATTCCTATGGTGGCAACCCGACACAAATTCAAGATGCACGGTGTATACTACTGATGCCCAATGCCTGCTTTTTCCACTCCGGAGTACGTGCACGCCCATACTCCGCTGGAACCTATACTACTGCACCACCCGCCGCTATTTTGACAGCTTATAATCAGCCCAGTAATCGTGCCCCACCCTGCCTAGTTTAGGGTACCGTGATACATCTATGTGGGTTACTGCTGAAATGAGTCCCCGTTACTAGGGTTTCCTAATCAACATGTTATAACGGTTAAGTGTTCACAAATTTATCTAACCCCACCCATCTATTTAATTAGCATGTTGTATTTGTTAAGTGTTTCCTTAATTAACTTAACCCTACCATTCTTAGCCTGTCCATCCCTTAGTTTTAATTTATTTATTAAAGCACCAACCTCTCACATTAGATCGATATTGTTGCGATTGCTGGATGTGCCGGGCGGTTTTGGGCAGTCTTACACCGCAACTCAATCTAACTTGGGTTTTTTGGGCTTAGTGCTCTAACCTCTCACATTAGATCTATATTGTTGCGGTCTCTGGATGTGCCGGGCGATTCCGGGAAGTCTTACACCGCAACTCAATCTAACCATGGGTTAGGCATGTTCATCTTTAGCCAATTTACATATTTGTCATAAGTGTCCAAGTCGAGGTCTTTTTATATCAATATTCTCCAAGTGTAGTCAGTACAAGTTTTATGCCAGATTCACTTGTTATGCCCAAAATTTACTAAATTAAATTATACCCAATTTTTCCCGCATTATAATCGCACGTACAACGAGATTCAATCTAAGTTCTGAATGAACCTAGTATTCATAAAAGAAAATAAAAAGGGAAAAATAGAGAAGGAGCATAAGAATTGACATAAGGAAAAATAGGCATGTAAAGGTGTACCCAATTCAAGAATCATATTTCCAATAGGCATGTTGTCATTAACAATAAGTGCGGGAAAGCTAAGCAATTTACACCATAGGTATAAAGATTAGATAGAACTGGACTTAAGAGAATCACTAATTTTGATGTACAACATGAAAAGTTCCATTTTATCAATCACAATTGTCTTATAAGCATAGGATGTACAACATGATAGGTTCCATCATATCAATCACAACAGTCTCATTGGCATGATAGGTTCCATTATGTCAATCACAACAGTCTCATAGGCATGATATGCTTCATTATATCAATCACAACAGTCTCATAGGCATGATAGGTTTCATTATATCAATCACAATAGTCTCATAGGCATAGGCAATTCAGATTTGACAAAAGGATAAGCATGAATCAGGATTAGGCATAGTTCTAGATCCATTATTACAGTCATGATTTCTATTAGGTGTTCAAATCTGAATAATAATTGAACTTAAAGAAAAAGAACGGATCTTGTATTCTGGGATCTGATTTCTGAATTTGTTAAGCTTAACCCTTGATGTAGACGTTTGATTCTCTAGTTTGGATTTGGTTTGGAGCTTTCTAACTTGATTTCTAGTTTGGAGAAGATGGAGGCTAGGCTAGCTTAGACATGGACAGCATGACGGCTTCATAGAATAGGGTTATGAGGTCTAGGGTTGAGGTTTGGGGTTATTATATATAAGTTTAGGATTAATATGGGCCTTTAGATCAACCTAGGAGTCATCAGAGCCGTCTAATTCAAGAAAATGCATCATCAGGAAAAACCAGAAGCCGCCACGTAGCCTATGACTTAGAAAATCGTCACTATCCAACACAGTTGGCAGGGGTCGTCCCCTACAGGTTGGGGTCGACACCCATGTCGACACCCCTACAGGGGGGTCGACTCCCAAGTCGACACCCTGGGGTGGTCGACACCCCCTGGGGAGGGGGGTCGACACACCTTGGGGGGTCGACACCCCTGAGTTGGAGATTTCCCGCTCAGCTGATTTCTGAGTTTTTAAATTTAGAACTGAATTGATCATTTAATTATTATTTTTAATTTATTTTCTACTTACACCAAAAATCTTCTAACCTCCATAACTTCTTCATGCGGAGTCTGATTCACGCAAACTCGGACTCATTCTCAAGAAGAATTCCGAGACAAACGCAATGGCGTAACCCGTTTCCCCCAATTATTCTTTTAAAAAATTAAGTGTTCTTAGATTTGTTAATTTTAATATTAATAGAAAATACGAGGTGTTACATTCTCCCCTCCTTAAAGGATTGCGTCCCCGAAATCTCTAAGTTAAGAAGAATGTATCCTAACATCCAACATTTGTCTACTCAACCATTAATCACGGGCATCCGTTGTCCTTAAAAAGATTTCTAATGCTTTCATGATCATACGTATAGTGTGTGTATATGTCCTTATCTAATGCAAAATCAGGCAGTCTACTGATTCAGTTGATCTCCTTGATGCGAATCATGTCGGTGCTATGAGTCCATCATGTATGCAATTATTCCTAATCATATTTTGTAACTTCTACAAGAGTGCACAATCATTCATACAAATGCAACATCCATATGATAGCACATCAAGTTTCAATCCACATACAAATACATATATGCATATGCAATATGAAAGTGACTGAGCCGATCTAATACTTAATTCGTGTGTATATGCATCCACGAGCAACCACTAGCAACCACTTGCAACCATCAATCATAACATGTTTCAAATACATGTTTGCATCCATTGGTTTCTACCTAAGGATTAAGAATATGACCGAGGAGATATACTTAAGAGATAGATAAAAGCATGCATAAACTTTATGGAAAAATAGATCAAGAATGTACCTTCAAAAAGAAAAGGGTAGGATGCGCGTATCTTGGAACACCCCACCTCCGTTAAGGTCACTCACAAAGGGAATGCCTTAACTTTGATGGAGCATTTTAGGTAAAAGATGCAGATAAATTACAAGACAGACAAATAAAGCAGTGGAAAATAAAGTAATTTTATAAAACAATGTGGTTCAGTCAAGCTTTTACAACAATTTGACTCAATCATACTTAAAAATAATACATAGAACTTCTGTCTTGATTCAAAAACTTCCAAGTATAAAAGAAGCATAAAAATAACAATGATATTTCCAAATAAAGCGTGAACCAGCCATAGCAGTGGAAAAGAGGGTCCAAAGCAATACATCGACTATCTTCGAGCTTGGAAAGAAAAACAGAGCTAAGTGGTAACATTTCCTCCCTGTGAACCTGGGGCGGGGGAGAACGGAAGAAAAGAGGCAAAACAAACTAGGTCAGACATAAGTCTGGTAAGTCCTGTGACTTTCAGCATGTAAATAGGCAAAAGCAACATGACATGAATAAACTGAATATAAGACAATACTGTGATAACATGGATAACAAGATAACATAAGATTAGCACAATATATGACAAGGCAAGATAAACTGAATGCGCTTCTACTCTTTCTTTGTTTCGCTACCACCCTATTATTCTGATTTCTATATCTCTGCACCGCCTAACTAGTGTCCCAACTAGTAATCTGTGTAAAATGATAATATTACAACGTGATCCCAATCCCCGCAATTATGGTAGCCTTCAGGTGTACATCTAGTATGAGGATCTTACCTCAATCAGCCTAATTGCCATGAAGATGTTAGATGTACCCTTACTACCCTATCGATCGGCTACCTACTTGTATTAATGTTCCATGTGTCCGTGTCCTCTCTTGCGTGTAGATACCCTGTGTTGGTCCCACCATAAGGTGTATCAATCCTTATGATAGCGACCTGACACGATTTAAGATGCACAGTGTATAACTGCTGGTACCCAGTGCCTGCTTTTTTCCACTCTGGAGTACGTGCACGCCCGTAATCCGTCGGAACCTACCTTGACGTCCTCCCTGCCGCTATTTTGACTGCTTATAATCAGCCCAGTAATCGTGCCCCACCCTGCCTGGTTTCAGGGTACCTTGATACATCTATGTCGGTTACTGCTGAAATGGGTCTCAATTACTAAGGTTTCTTACTAGTTAAGTTTGTGGGCCTATATTTACTAATATTATCCACCAACCTGATATTTACTTAACCCACCCACTAATTCAAACATGTTTACTTAATGGTTAAGTTTGTGGGCCTATATTTACTAATATTACCCACCAACCCGATATGTACTTAACCCTCCCACACATTACGTCATATTGGTTAAGTGTTGTCCATTCATGTTAACCTAACCCACCCACTCATCGTGTCATGTTGGTTAAGTGTTTTTTTTCGTTAACCCTTCTCACTCGTCAAGTTGGATCAGTTAAGTGTTTCCCATTAGCTTAACACCGTTCATTCATCATGTTATATTGGTTAAGTATTTCCCATTTAACTTAACCCCATTAGTTCATCAAGTTCATTTGTTAAGTGTTTCTTATTAGCTTAACCCACGTGTTCATCATGTTATATTGGTTAAGTGTCATCAATCAATTCTAGTTTACTTAACCCACCCAGTTGTTGTGTTACATTGGTTAAGTGTTGCCTTCTTATGTTAACTTCACCCTTCCACGCATTCTGTTATATTGGTTAAGTGTTGCTCTTTTGTTTTAACTTAACCCTACCATTCATCATGTAATATTGGTTAAGTGTTTCTTATTAACTTAACCCTTCTCATTCATCATGTTGTACTGGCTAACTTAACCTTGCTCACTTGTCTAATTAACATGTTATAATGGTTAAGTGTTCTAAATTTACTTAACCCCATCTTCTTGTCTAATTAATGCGTAATAACAATTAAGTTTAGCCTTAATTAACTTAACCCTACCATTCTTAACATGTCTTTTTCATTAGCATTAACTGATTTATTAATGCACCAACCTCTCACATTAGATCTATGTTGTTGCGGTTACTGGATGTGCCAGGCGGTTCCGGGCAGTTTTAAACAACTCAATCTAACCTCGGGTTTTTCTCGAGCATGATGCAAAAACCTCTCACATTAGATAGGTGTTGCTGCGGTTACTGGATGTGCCGGGCGGTTCCGGGCAGTTTTACATCGCAACTCAATCTAACCTCGGGTTAGGCATGTTTATCTTAGCCAAATGGGTTCATTTATATATTATTCCAACTTCAGGCTAGTTATGTCAATTTATTCATCTACATCGTAGTCTTTCACTTTCAACAGATTTCAGCATATTAGTCAGTTTAACAAATTAAACATCGCTTAAAGTTCCATTAACATATCTCGCCTAACCATAAATTAAGCCTATAAACTTACATGCCCAAAATCATGGTCATATTTTCACAATACAACACATGCCCTAAGGTTTAGTCATATTGCACCGTACAAAATATTCTCCAAAAACCCCTAATCATGATTCATAGTATAAACTACGCCAAATTATAGCCTTTAATTACAGCGCATACCAATTACCCAAAATCCCAATTTAGGCATGTTCACATTTAACAGTTATCCCTATCTTACTACAGGTTTTTCATGCCTAAGCCATATATCACTATACACAATGATTTCCTTCTTCCAAGTCATAAACTAACATATATATATATATGTATATATGTATATATATATATGTGCCCCAATTTTAGGCCTTAAACCACAACATATATTATGCCTTATATGTTTACAGTTCAATTCACGCCCCAAATCCCAAGTCATATGTCCAATATTCTTTATGCCTCAAATCTCAAGTCATATTTTCGATACACTTTATGTTTTAAACACATCATGTGTTATGTCCTCAAATCAATTACAAATCAGTTATGCCCAATTATGCATAATTTAATACTTTTCCAAATTTTAGCGCTGGCCATGTCCCAATCATATATTATTCCCAAATTTTTGCGCTGGTCATGTTCAAATCATATATTATGCCAAATTTTTGCGCTGGTCATGTTCAAATCATATATTATGCCCAATTTTATTTCCAACGTACGTTCATCACTTATGAGATTTGGCTCAGGCTCGCAGTAGTCTGGCTATAAAAACAAAAATGGAAGAAGGAAAGTAGAGACAAAGAATGGACATAATAATATCAAATGAGATAGATCCAATAGATATAGAAAGACAGATAGAAATAGGCATAATCTCAGATTCAGATTTATTACAATGTCAGAATCACAATTGAATTTACTTCTGAAAGTAACATGAACTCACAAATTACAGAACGGTCTTGAATTCTGGGATCTGATTTCTGAATTTGAAAAGCAATCCCTTGACGTAGACTATCGATTCTCTAAATTAGATTTGATTCGTAGCTTCTAACTTGCTTTCTAGTTTGCTTCCTAGTTGAAGAAGAAATGGTGGCTAGGCTAGGTCGACCATGGACAGCAAGGTGGCTCCTTGGAATGAAATTGTGTGATTTAGGGTTGAGGATTAGGGTTGCTTTTATAGGGGTTTAGACTTATGTGAACTGTTAGATCAACCCAGGAGTAATCACAACCATCCAGAAAAGATAGAGCTATCCAGAAATTTCCACCTCTGCCCTAGTGACTTAGCAACAACACACAAATCGTCAGTGTTTGGATCTGGGCGAGGGGTTCGACCCCTATAGGGGGGTCGACACCCCAGTCGACACCTCTCTTGGAGGTCGACACCTATGTCGACCCTCCCTGGGGGGAGTTGACTGCTATGGGCGGGATTTTTCCCGCCCAGCTGATCTACGTGATTTTTGAAATTTGAACACTTTCGTTTATTTAATTATTTAATTTTCTGTTTAAACATGAAATCTTCTGAACTCCATAACTTCTTCATACAGAGTCCGATTCACGCAAACTCGGACTCAATCTCAAGCAGAATTCCGAGATGAACGCAATGGCACAACCCGTTTCCCTTAGATCTTATTTTACAATTAACTATTCTTTAATTCGTTATTTTAATATTTATAGAAAATACGGGGTGTTACATTCTCCCCTCCTTTAAAGGATTTCGTCCCTGAAATCTCCAAGTCACGGAGAATGTATCCTAACATCCAACATCCATATACTCAACCATTCAATCATAGGAGTCCATTGTCCTTAAAAAGATTTCTAATGCTTTTCATGAACATATGCATAGTGTGTGTATATGTCCTTATCTAATGCAAAATCAGGCGGTCTACTAATTCAGTTGACCTCCATAATGTGAATTATGTCAGTGCCATGAGTCCATCATGTATGCAATTTTTCCTAATCATACTTTATAACTTCTACATGAGTGCAAAATCATTCATACAAATGCAACACCCATATGATAACACATTAAGTTCCAATCCATAAAAATTCACTCATGCATATGCAATATGAAAGTGACTGAGCCGATCTAGTGCCTAATATATGTATATGCATCCACGAGCAACCACTAGAAAACACTTACATCCATTTGCATCCACCAAACATAACATGTCTCAAACACATGTTTTCATCCATTGGCTTCTACCTAAGGATCGAGGATAGGATTGAGAGGATATACTTAAAAGATAAAGACTAGCAAATAAGCTTTACAGAAAAAAGAGAGATCAAGGATATACCCTCAAAAAGGGTATGATGCGCATATCTAGTCTTCAGTCTTCTAAGTCGCATCTTCTTGAGCTTCATTCTGTATTGCTCTGACTGTCTTAACTTCATGATTTGCGTAGCTTCTTAATTTCTATTTCCCGAATATGCGTTGGAACTCATTTCACTATCGCCTCTCGTTCCACTTTTTT
This sequence comes from Allium sativum, assembly GCA_030737875.1. NCBI lineage: Eukaryota > Viridiplantae > Streptophyta > Magnoliopsida > Asparagales > Amaryllidaceae > Allium > Allium sativum. The sequence continues at coordinate 968,095,067 of CM060915.1, read as the reverse complement.
TCTTATAGTATACTTGGCACTACAACTTCTGCCGTGTCATGCTAACATTTCCAGAATTATCTCTTGAAAATAAACAGATGCTAACCATGTTACTAAGTGTATGTACTAAGATGATCAGATTCTTCTTTGTCAATCTAGTAAGTGGGGCCGATACCTTCATAAAGTCCTTAATTAACTTCCTATATTAGCTTGCTAGTCCAAGCAAGCTTCTTACTTTTGTTGCATTCCTTGGGGCCTTCCAGTTTTGCACCGCAACTACTTTTGCGGGATCTACTGCTATCCCTTCTTTGGACGCCACATGTCCTAGAAACCTTACTTCTTCTCTATAAAAATGGCATTTTTGGAGAACTTCGCCTCTTGGAGGGTATCCAAGACTTCCCTTAGATGCAAAGCATGTTCCTCCTCATTCCAAAATATCATCTATGCACAAGCGAAGTGAACCATCCGCCTTTGTAAAGAAAATGACTGGAGCACCCCATTCAGAAATACATCGCCTTATGAACCCTTTTTCAAGTAACTCTTTTACTTGTTTACTGAGCCCTTCTTCTCCCTTAGAGTCATGTGTCGTACAGGTAATCCAACTGGTTTTGAATTGTCAAATAGATATATGCGGAAGTCTATCTCGCATTTTAGGGGATAAACCCCTAACCTAATCAAAAACATCTGCGTACGCATGGAATACTCTAACGGATCGCAAATCGTCGGTAGATGCATCAAGTGATTCTAGGTAGCTAAGACAAACTGATCCCTTACGGTCGCACGAAATCTCGAGGGTATTCCCGAGGCAAGTCGAAAGTCTAACTACCCTCCTTTCATAATTACTAGCTAACCAATCCGTGCATACAATCAACCCATAGCTCATGAAACCAAAAACATAAGCATTACACTTAGACTGAATACTTAATATAGCTATTCTCAAATCCTTACAAACCAAAGATAAATGAGCTGAACCACCAATTGGATTTGAGACAATAATTGGATCTTCTACTATACAAGTACTAAGGTGCAGAGACTCAACTATGGAAGCAGATATAAACGAATGTGAAGCGCTAAATCAAAAGAGTACTAACAGGATGATCAAAAGGAAAAACAAGACTTTTCCAATAGAAACTTTACTACCTCTATCTCAGGTATGCTGGCGGTGAGATCTTGCACTCGCCCTCCCGAAAATCCTGTTCTTAGTTCTTGCCCTTGTCCTTAATTATATGACCCATTATAAAGACACTTCGTCTTGTCTTAGGTTTTCCTATTCTTTCTTCCCTTCTTGTCATGTGATTCTTCCACTTACACCTCTTTCTTTTTGCCTCCTTTGTGAACCAAGTCTATATCCATGAGTTTCTCATCCTTGGGTTGTGTTCCTTAGCCAAACTCTCTCATTCTCATCTTTGCCATCGTTGTGTAACTTGCTAACAAATCTTTTGAAAGCTGCCTCCATCGAACGGAAAACCCTACAAAGCTTGGAAGAGAATTAGCCGTAGGCGAAACTACTGTGACTATGGATGGAGGTTGGGCACTTCTTCGCCCTTTGACAGGGTGTCGTAGTCTCATTAAGCCTACGGAACCATGCCGCGATGAGGTTACCTCCTAGAAAGCCAGGAGCCCCGGAGACTCAGGAAAGAAGGAAACAAGGATTCAAACAGAGGATCAAAAGATAGTGCATATGGCTTTGGGGAATATGCATGTAAAACAAAAAAAATCTTTAGAAAATGCTTCTTTTAAAACTGTTTTGTAAATAAATTTTCAAATCTTTTATCTGATCCGATAATCTTCATCTCTGATACCACGTGTAACACCACACCTCTATTAAGGTCACTCACAAAGGGAATGCCTTAACTTTGGTGGAGCGTTTTAGGTAAAAGATGCAGATAAATTACAAGACAGACAAATAAAGTAGCGGAAAATAAAGTCAATTTATAAACAATGTGGTTCAGTCAAGCTTTTACAACAATTTGACTCAATCATACTTAAAAATAATCCATAGAACTTCAGTCTTGATTCAAAAACTTCCAAGTATAAAAGAAGCATAAAATAACAATGATATTCCCCAATAAAGCATGAACCAGCCATAGCAATGGAAAAGAGGGTCCATAGCAATACATCAACTATCTTCGAGCTTGGAAAGAAAAATTGAGCTAAGTGGTAACATTTCCTCCCTGTGAACGGGGGGGGGGGGGGACGGAAGAAAAGAGGCGAAACAAACTAGGTTAGACATAAGTCTGGCAAGTCCAGTGACTTTCAGCACGTAAATAGGCAAAAGCATCATGACTTGAATAAACTGAATATAAGACATTACCGTGATAACTTGGATAACAAGATAACACAAGATTAGCACAATATATGACAAGGCAAGATAAACTGATTGTGCTTCTACTCTTTCTTTGTTTCTCTACTACCCTGTTATTCTGATTTCTATATCTCTGCACCGCCTAACTAGTGTCCCAACTAGTAATCTGTGTAAAATGATAAAATTACAACGTGATCCCAATCCCCGCAATTATGGTAGCCTTCATGTGTACATCTAGTATGAGGATCTTACCTTAATCAGCCTAATAGCCATGAAGATGTTATATGTACCCTTACTACCCTATCGATCGGCTCCCTACTTGTATTAATGTTCCATGTGTCTGTGTCGATCGGCCCTCTCTTGAATGTAGGTGTATCAATCCTTATGATAGCAACCCGACACGATTCAAGATGCACAGTGTATAACTACTGGTACCCAGTGCCTGCTTTTTCCCACTCCGGAGTACATGCACGCCCGTAATCTGTCGGAACCTACACTGACGTACCCCCTGCCGCTATTTTGACCGCTTATAATCAGCCCAGTAATCGTGCCTCACCCTGCCTAGTTTCAGGGTACCTTCATACATCTATGTGGGTTACTGCTGAAATGGGTCTTCGTTACTATGGTTTCTTACTGGTAAAGTTTGTGGGCCTATATTTACTAATATTAACCACCAACCCGATATGTACTTAACCCTCCCATTGATTCAAATATGTTTACTTAATGGTTAAGTTTGTGGGCCTATATTTACTAATATTGTGACGGCCCGCCCCGCACCAACCGACATTTACTCCAATTGTGCGCTGTACACATGTCCAATTGGCATGGGACGGTCGCCAAAGAATGAGAAAGAAAGAAGATGAACCAAATAAAGAACCTGTAATATGTCTCACAGCGCATGGGATAAAATATAATAACCAACATATACTTGACATAAAACAGATGAGACAGTGCATAAGCTAAAAACTTGAACTAACATCATCAGAGTAGCGGAAATATCAAATACAGCTTATTACAACTTCAAAATACTGTCTCTAAGATAAACAAAATAGGTATGCTACTAATGCCCAAAGTAGATACCGATCACGACACAGGGAGAATAACTATATATCATACGTGGAGCCTCCTGCTCGTCTTCAGTCCATCTACCAAGCGCACTACCAGCTATCCCTGTCTCTAGTCTGCTCGTGTGAGCACCCAGAGTAATAAGAAGAAACATAAAACTCTGGGTCAGACATCAGTCTGGTATGAGTGGTAGCAAGCATAAACAGAATAATAACAGGTATACTAAGTCATACCTGAACCTGGACCTGCAATCAAAGAGTTAGCACTACACGGTACAATACTCTAAGATGTCACTAACATATGGTGTGTGAATATACGGGGGTGGGGATGTGTATGTCAAACAATCAAGCATAGCAACCATCCTCACATCTCTCACTCAGTGCGTAAAGCATACGACATCCACTTCTTCGATCACTAGAGCACTTTACTAAAACGACAGAACTCGACTTTGTACGACTATGTACATTCCTACTACCACCAACGCCATACCTATGGGATCACGCCCAACGTTTCCATGACCCCACTCCATTGGTAGGTAGCTCCCTAGTCGCACCATATCCAAAGCCCGAGTCCGTCTCTCCACTTCCAACACCTAGTGATCCAAAGTCATAGACATCGACAACTCCTTAGCACACGTCCCGCAGCAAAGTCCAGTCACGAAGTGAACTCATTGGTTCCCGTCTGGATCCTGAGCTCGAACTTCCACTTGAACTACCTTTGCATTTCGGGTTATGGATCTTCCTCCTTCGGATCGGTTCGGATCATCATCTCTTAATCAAGTCGGGTCGGGTCGGGTTCGTGACCACCCATCGGATCGGTTCGGGTCCACCATCTCGGTTCGGTTCGCACCCTCCATCGTGTCGTGGTTCGTGCCGCCCTCAACCACCAAGCATCAGTCCTCGGATCGGGTCGGAGCCTTCTTCATGCCATGGTTCGGATCCCTTTCGTCATCATTGGGATCGTGGTCTTCATCGTCTCGTTTTGTGACTGTTACCTCGGGTCGGATCGGAGTGCACCATCGGTTCGGGTCGGATCCCTGTCTCTCTCTGTGACGGTTCGGATCGGAGTCCTCCATTGCACACTGGATCGGTTCGGGTCCTTCAGCTTGTGGCGCAGCTTGCTTCAATATAGCGATCCGGTTCGGTTCGTGGTGAAGAAAAATGGGCGGTTCGGATCGGTAGGGGCGATCCGATCCGATTTCCTGCACTAATTCCTGCAACTTTCCAGCAAGGGTTTATACGCCTCTCGACGGCGTTTTCGACCATTTTAACTATTGAAACCAATCACAAAGCATAACAAAGGGTCATAGCAACACATACAAGTGACCTCAAACACCAAAACAACAATGTGACATGGTAAAATAGATCAAACATGCCCAAAACCCCATATTTTCCCTTAAGCATATGTGAGCATAACTAATGACATGATTAGCAAAACTTAACCAAATCAACCCAAACTCATATCAGAGGTCTAAAACATTATTTATGAATTTATAAACATTTTTCCAGAATTTATTTTCGTTTAAAAACACTAATTAGCACTAATCACCCCGAATAACCATAATTAGTGCAAAAAGCAAGCTAATCACTCACCTTAGCCACAAATAAAACAAGATCTGAAATAAAACTTGGATTTGATGTTGATTCCAATGCCAAACAGCGACTTCAAGGTTGATTAGGTGAAGATCTTCTTTGATTTGATCTTGCTAATCTCTTTTCTTCTAATTGGAGTGGTTTGGAGTGATTTAGAGGCTAGAGGCCATTAATAGGGTTCTATGAAATGAAATGGTGGCTGGAAAAATGACTAAAAGGATGTTTTCTAACCCTAATCAACCCTTATACAGCCCCAATCCCGAAATCCCCTTATGGGCCCAATTGCTAACTACCCGGTTTAGCCCAATTATGCAGTTTTTCACCCTCCAAACCTTGTTTCAGCCATATCTCCCAAACGGTAAGTCCGTTTTGCTATTATGACCACTCTACGGAAAGAGAAACCATCAAACAAATCTAATGGAAGTGGTTTCAGGTCAAAATTCCTTACCTATCAAAAGTTATGGCCAAAACAGTACTGACTAGGGGCAAAATGGTCATTAAAAAAATCGAAAAATATCATGAACAGGGGAAATGACTCAAATAAATGTTTCCCAAAGTTATATGATCATACGACTTCACACGGGAAAGAAATAAATATTCTACAATCCTATGATGTGTAGAATACGGGTCGTTACACTCTTCCCCCCTTAAGAAATTTCGCCCCCGAAATTCCCTAATTAGAACACACACAAGGGTCCCGCATGCCTATCAATCATAAAACAACCATCAAACATGCAAAACAGCAAAACAAATCTATCCTAGCATGCGGAATAACTAAATCGTAAAGTAAATCTTACCAGGCAAAGAGTTCTGGATAAGCCTTTCTAATGCTCTCCTCTGTCTCCCAAGCACAATCATTTTCGTCCTCGCCCCACTGAACTTTGACTAGCTTCACCGACTTTCTTCGAAGCTGCTTCGTATCATGCCCCACAATACGAATCGGCTTGCGGTTCTCAACCGCCTCAGGTTCTACTTCGAAGTCCTCTAACTGATCAGGTGAAATAGTCATATTTGAGTCGTGAACGAACTTCCTTAGTTGGGAAACATGAAACACATCGTGAACTCCTGCCATTTTCTCTGGTAAGCCAACTCTATACGCCAAATTCCCAACTTCCTCGAGAACTTGGAAAGGACCCACAAATCTTGGTGCCAACTTGCCTCTCCTGCCAAATCGTATGACGCTTTTCAACGGAGAGATCTTGACAAACACCAAGTCACCAACGGAGAATTTCAAGTCTCTTCTTCTCTTATCAGCATAACTCTTCTGTCTATCCTGAGCAGCTTTCATTCGTTGCCGAATGATCTTGATCTTATCGGAAGTTTCTCTCACCACATCTGGTCCAAGCACAAACTTCTCGCCAGTCTCTATCCAACATGATGGTGAGTTGCACGGTCTTCCGTACAAAGCTTCATATGGAGCCATACCGATACTGGATTGGTAGCTATTATTATATGCAAACTCCACTAGATGCAAATGATCATCCCATGATCCACCAAAATCCAATATGCAAGCTCTCAAGAGATCTTCTAATATCCGATTCACCCTCTCCGTCTGACCATCGGTCTGAGGATGATATGCGGTACTGAGATGTAATTCTGAACCTAAAGCCTCTTGTAAGCTCTTCCAAAATCCACTAGTAAACAACGGATCTCGGTCACTCACAATGCCTTTGGGTACTCCATGAAATCTCACTACCCATTTCATATATAGTTCTGCCAACTTGGCTGCCGTTCTGGTCGACTTAACTGGTATAAATCTTGCACTCTTGGTCAGTCGATCCACAATTACCCAAATGCTATCATGTCCCAATCTGGTCCTCGGTAAACCATCGATAAAATCCATCGAAACTTGTTCCCATTTCCATTCGGGAATTTCTAATGGTTGCAACAACCCACTAGGCTTCTTTTGCTCGGCTTTAACTAGCTGGCAATTCATGCATTTGGATATAAACTTCCCAACGTCTCTTTTCATCCCTTCCCAGTAGTAAGTCTGCTTCATATCTCGATACATCTTATTACCACCGGGATGTATAGTCAGTTTTGAGTGATGACATTCTCTAAGCACTTCATCTCTCAACCCATTCACGTTGGGCACAACTAGTCTTCCATTCTTCCGAAGCCATCCATCTCGATCAAGCCCATACACATTCATCTCCTCTTCGATACCCATCTCTAGCTTGGAGATGATTTCTAATAGGTTAGGATCGTTCCTCTGGCTAGAACCAATCCGCTCTATCAAAGTGGGTCTGATCGTCAAACTAGCTAGCATAACTGGATCCAATTCGCACCTTGGTCTGAAATCAAACCCCGCGATATACTCCAGCTGCTTCCATTCAAGAAACATTGCTCCTAAGCTGGCATGTCTCCTACTCAAGGCATCGGCTACCGTATTACCCTTCCCAGGTGTATACGCGATATCAAAATCATACGAAGCCAAGAACTCTAACCATCTCTGCTGACGGAGATTCAGATCTTTCTGAGAGAAGAGATACTTCAACGATTTATGGTCGGTAAACAGCTCAAATCTCTCTCCCAAGAGGTAATGTCTCCATATCTTCATCGCAAATACAATCGCTGCTAATTCCAAATCATGGGTAGGATACTTCTTCTCATGTGGCTTTAGCTGTCGACTAGCATAAGCTACAACCCTACCTCCTTGCATCAATACCGCACCCAGTCCGGTACCACAAGCATCCGTGTATACCTTCATCTCTTCATTTCCCTTAGGAATGACCAACACTGGCGCACGCGTCAACTTTTCCTTTAGACTCTTGAATGCTTTTTCACATCCTCCGTCCCAAACGAAGGCTTGATTCTTCTTAGTCAACTGAGTCAACGGTGCCGCTGTCTTGGAGAAGCCTTTGATAAACTTACGATAATATCCAGCTAACCCCAAGAAACTTCTTACGTCTGTTGCATTCTTGGGCGTAGACCAATCTTGTACCGTAGCCACCTTTGCAGGGTCCACGGCAATACCATTCTCTGAGACAACATGGCCCAAGAATCTCACTTCTCTCCTCCAGAAGTGACACTTAGAAAACTTCGCTTTCAATTGGTGTCTTCTCAACACCTCCAACACAATTCTCAAATGTTCCTTGTGTTCCTCTTCTGTCCTCGAGTAAACAAGGATATCGTCTACGAACACAAGAACAAACTTGTTCAGTTGGTCTCTGAATACTCTATTCATAAGATCCACGAAGTATGCTGGTGCATTGGTCAACCCGAATGGCATGACCAACCACTCATAAAACCCAGACGGCGTCCTAAATGCCGTTTTAGCTATACTATCAGCTGCTACACGGAGCTGATGAAATCCTGTCGCGAGGTCCAACTGGGAGAACACTCTCGCTCCTTCCAGTTGATCAAACAAATCATCTATCCGTGGTAGAGGATACTTATTCTTCCTCGTCACCTTATTTAACTCGCGATAGTCCACACACAATCGAAGGGAACCGTCTGCCTTAGTAGCAAACACAACTGGTGCTCCCCACTCGGAAACACTTCTTCTAATAAATCCCTTCTTCAAAAGATCGCTAACTTGCACCTCGAGCTCTCGCTGTTCTCGTGGTGCCATACGACGAAGTGGCATCACTATAGGTCTGGCATCTTTCACTAAATCAATACGAAACTCAATCTCTCGGTGTGGTGGAAGTCCGGTCACTTCCTCGAAGATGTCCGGGTACTGGCCAACCACGGGCAAACCTGATAACTCATCATGCGGAATGTCGAGGGAATTTACAAAACTAGCCATTACCCCATCACAGGGTAGATTACCAAACACTACCCTCCGCCCATTATCCGCCCTAACTGTCACCAAAAAGCCCTCACAGTCTACCACCACCCCGTATCTTTGGAGCCAATCGACTCCCAAAATAATGCCATACCCAGTAAAGCCCAAAACAAAGCAATCACAAACAAACATACATCCATGACTCGATAAGACCACATTACGACAGATCATACTGAGGTTTGTTGAACCACCAATCGGGTTCGTCACAGCTAATGGTCTATCGACTAACTCGGGTTCCAATCCCAACCTATCTACCAGGTCACTAGATATGAAGGAATGGGAAGCCCCGGTATCGAACAAAACTCTAACAGGAAGATCATAAATGGAAAGCATACCTTGAATGACGACTCCCTTTCCTTTCTCCGCCGCAGTTGGGGCATTCGACGAAGAAGGAACAGCATTGATGGCATATGCTTTCACAATCTGATTCTCCTTCAGAGGTTGCGGGCACTTATCCTTAAAATGTCCCTCTTGGCCACAGTTAAAGCACTTCTTTCCCACTGTCTTGGCCCTACATTCCCTTGCATAATGGCCCTTCTTTCCACATTTGAAGCACTCGACTTCTTTCCTGCTTTTCTTCTGGCCATCCTTAGCTTGGTTCTGCTTCCTCTTATTCTGGGGGTTATTCTTGCCTCCACCGCTTGCTTGCGGCTTTGGCTCTTCAGCAGATGCAGCAACAACCCCAGTCTTCGGCTTAGGGTAAAGACTTTCGGACCTCAAAGCTTTTCCCACAATCGACTCAAACGTCTCATCGATGTGATTAATCAGCCTCTCCCCTAAGTATTCATCCAAACCAGTGATGAACTTCTCATTTTTCTTTTCGGGAGTATCGATTAGAGATAACCCATACTTTGACAAAGTGTCGAACTCAGCAACATAATCCGATACTGCCCTTCCATTCTGCTTAAGCTCCAAGAACTTCCTAAACAATTCCGATTTCTGGGCAGCTGGGATATACTTGTCGCTAAAGCGAGCTTTAAACTGATCCCAAGTAACTTGATCTTCTGGTGTGGCTGCCCTAATAGCATTCCACCAATTCATCGCTCGTCCTTGCAGCTGACGAGACGCAAGCCTTCTCTTCATCGCATCCTCGATACCCAAATCGTCGAAGATACGGTCGCAACTATCCAACCAATCCTGAACATCCGTGGCCGACTCTGTTCCGTGAAACGGCTTTCCACCAAGATTAGTGTAATCCTTACTCAGCTTGGCGAAATCGACCCTAGGCGCTTGCACCGCTACACCCCCAGCATTGGCAACATTAGGAGCCTCCCTCTGAATATCCACAAGCATCTCTCTCATGAGGTTGGTAAACATAGCCCTCATGTCAGGGGGATTCCCATTATTGGCCCCTCTACCAGCACCTCTTCCTCGGCTCATCGTCAAATCTGTTAAAGAGAAAACGATTAACCATCTCCATAGTGGTGCCAGTGCAGTGCAATGCGACTTCACTCTTAAACATACTAATACTATATATAGATATAGCTTTTGAAATCCAAAATAATCACAAATACGCGCTCTCATATACGTACTATCTCTCCCTAGTGTCTTTCCCTAGGTGAATTACGCAACCTAGAGCTCTGATACCAAGTGTGACGGCCCGCCCCGCACCAACCGACATTTACTCCAATTGTGCGCTGTACACATGTCCAATTGGCATGGGACGGTCGCCAAAGAATGAGAAAGAAAGAAGATGAACCAAATAAAGAACCTGTAATATGTCTCACAGCGCATGGGATAAAATATAATAACCAACATATACTTGACATAAAACAGATGAGACAGTGCATAAGCTAAAAACTTGAACTAACATCATCAGAGTAGCGGAAATATCAAATACAGCTTATTACAACTTCAAAATACTGTCTCTAAGATAAACAAAATAGGTATGCTACTAATGCCCAAAGTAGATACCGATCACGACACAGGGAGAATAACTATATATCATACGTGGAGCCTCCTGCTCGTCTTCAGTCCATCTACCAAGCGCACTACCAGCTATCCCTGTCTCTAGTCTGCTCGTGTGAGCACCCAGAGTAATAAGAAGAAACATAAAACTCTGGGTCAGACATCAGTCTGGTATGAGTGGTAGCAAGCATAAACAGAATAATAACAGGTATACTAAGTCATACCTGAACCTGGACCTGCAATCAAAGAGTTAGCACTACACGGTACAATACTCTAAGATGTCACTAACATATGGTGTGTGAATATACGGGGGTGGGGATGTGTATGTCAAACAATCAAGCATAGCAACCATCCTCACATCTCTCACTCAGTGCGTAAAGCATACGACATCCACTTCTTCGATCACTAGAGCACTTTACTAAAACAACAGAACTCGACTTTGTACGACTATGTACATTCCTACTACCACCAACGCCATACCTATGGGATCACGCCCAACGTTTCCATGACCCCACTCCATTGGTAGGTAGCTCCCTAGTCGCACCATATCCAAAGCCCGAGTCCGTCTCTCCACTTCCAACACCTAGTGATCCAAAGTCATAGACATCGACAACTCCTTAGCACACGTCCCGCAGCAAAGTCCAGTCACGAAGTGAACTCATTGGTTCCCGTCTGGATCCTGAGCTCGAACTTCCACTTGAACTACCTTTGCATTTCGGGTTATGGATCTTCCTCCTTCGGATCGGTTCGGATCATCATCTCTTAATCAAGTCGGGTCGGGTCGGGTTCGTGACCACCCATCGGATCGGTTCGGGTCCACCATCTCGGTTCGGTTCGCACCCTCCATCGTGTCGTGGTTCGTGCCGCCCTCAACCACCAAGCATCAGTCCTCGGATCGGGTCGGAGCCTTCTTCATGCCATGGTTCGGATCCCTTTCGTCATCATTGGGATCGTGGTCTTCATCGTCTCGTTTTGTGACTGTTACCTCGGGTCGGATCGGAGTGCACCATCGGTTCGGGTCGGATCCCTGTCTCTCTCTGTGACGGTTCGGATCGGAGTCCTCCATTGCACACTGGATCGGTTCGGGTCCTTCAGCTCGTGGCGCAGCTTGCTTCAATATAGCGATCCGGTTCGGTTCGTGGTGAAGAAAAATGGGCGGTTCGGATCGGTAGGGGCGATCCGATCCGATTTCCTGCACTAATTCCTGCAACTTTCCAGCAAGGGTTTATACGCCTCTCGACGGCGTTTTCGACCTTTTTAACTATTGAAACCAATCACAAAGCATAACAAAGGGTCATAGCAACACATACAAGTGACCTCAAACACCAAAACAACAATGTGACATGGTAAAATAGATCAAACATGCCCAAAACCCCATATTTTCCCTTAAGCATATGTGAGCATAACTAATGACATGATTAGCAAAACTTAACCAAATCAACCCAAACTCATATCAGAGGTCTAAAACATTATTTATGAATTTATAAACATTTTTCCAGAATTTATTTTCGTTTAAAAACACTAATTAGCACTTATCACCCCGAATAACCATAATTAGTGCAAAAAGCAAGCTAATCACTCACCTTAGCCACAAATAAAACAAGATCTGAAATAAAACTTGGATTTGATGTTGATTCCAATGCCAAACAGCGACTTCAAGGTTGATTAGGTGAAGATCTTCTTTGATTTGATCTTGCTAATCTCTTTTCTTCTAATTGGAGTGGTTTGGAGTGATTTAGAGGCTAGAGGCCATTAATAGGGTTCTATGAAATGAAATGGTGGCTGGAAAAATGACTAAAAGGATGTTTTCTAACCCTAATCAACCCTTATACAGCCCCAATCCCGAAATCCCCTTATGGGCCCAATTGCTAACTACCCGGTTTAGCCCAATTATGCAGTTTTTCACCCTCCAAACCTTGTTTCAGCCATATCTCCCAAACGGTAAGTCCGTTTTGCTATTATGACCACTCTACGGAAAGAGAAACCATCAAACAAATCTAATGGAAGTGGTTTCAAGTCAAAATTCCTTCCCTATCAAAAGTTATGGCCAAAACAGTACTGACTAGGGGCAAAATGGTCATTAAAAAAATCGACAAAAATCATGAACAGGGGAAATGACTCAAATAAATGTTTCCCAAAGTTATATGATCATACGACTTCACACGGGAAAGAAATAAATATTCTACAATCCTATGATGTGTAGAATACGGGTCGTTACAAATATTACCCACCAACCCGATATGTACTTAACCCTCGCACACATTACGTCATATTGGTTAAGTGTTTTCCATTCATGTTAACTTAACCCACCCACTCATCATGTCATGTTGGTTAACTGTTTTTTTATTATCCCTTCTCACTCATTATGTTGGATTGGTAAAGTGTTTCCCATTAGCTTAACCCCATTCATTCATCATGTTATATTGGTTAAGTATTTCTCATTAACTTGACCCCATTCGTTCATCAAGTTACATTGGTTAAGTGTTTCTTATTAACTTAACCCCACGTGTTCATCATGCTGTATTGGTTAAGTGTCATTAATCAATTCTAGTTAACTTAACCCACCCACTTGTCGTGTTACATTGGTTAAGTGTTGCTCTCTTGCTTTAACTTAACCCCACCCATTCATCATGTCATATTTTATAAGTGTTTCTTATTAATTTGACCCTTCTCGTTCATCATGTTGTACTGGTTAACTTAACCCTGCCCACTTGTCTAATTAACATGTTATAACGGTTAAGTGATCTAAATTTACTTAACCCCATCTTCTTATCTAATTAACATGTAATAACGGTTAAGTGTTGCCTTAGTTAACTTAACCCTACCATTCTTAACATGTGTTGTTCATTAGCATTAACTGGTTTATTAATGCACCAAACTCTCACATTAGATTTATGTTGTTGCGGTTACTGGATATGTCGAGCAGTTTCGGGCAGTTTTACACCACAAAAAAATCTAACCTCGTGTTTTTCTCAGGCATGATGCACTAACCTCTCACATTAGATAGGTGTTGTTGCGGTTACTGGATGTGCCGGGCGGTTCCGGGAAGTTTTACACTCAACTCAATCGAACCTTGGGTTAGGCATGTTTATCTTAGCCAAATGGGTTGATTTACAGATTATTCCAACTTCAGGCTAGTTATGCCAATTTATTCATCTACATCATAGGCTTTCACTTTCAACAGATTTCAGCATATTAGTCAGTTTAACAAATTAAACATCACTTAAAGTTCCATTAACATATCTCGCCTAACCGTAAATTAAGCCTATAAACTTACATGCCCAAAATCATGGTAATAATTTCACAATACAACACATGCCCTAAGGTTTAGTCATATTGCACCACACAAAATATTCTCCAAAAACCCTTAATCATGATTCATAGTATAAACTATGCCAAATTATAGCCTTTAATTACAGTGCATACCAATTACCCAAAATCCCAATTTAGGCGTGTTCACATTAAACAGTTACCCCTATCTTACTATAGGTTTTTCATGCCTAAGCCGTATATCACTATGCACAATGATTTCCTTCTTCCAAGTCATAAACTATCATATATATATATGCCCCAATTTTAGGTCTTAAACCACAACATGTACTATGCCTTATATGTTTACAATTTAGTTCACGCCCCAAATCCCAAGTCATATGTCCAATATACTTTATGCCTCAAATCTCAAGTCACGATACACTTTATGTTTTAAATACATCATGTGTTATGTCCTCAAATCAATTTCAAATCAGTTATGCCCAATTATACATAATTTAATACTTTTCCAAATTTTAGCGCTAGCCATGTCCAAATCATATATTATGCCCAAATTTTTGCGCTGGTCATGTTCTAATCATATATTATGCTAAATTTTTGCGCTGGTCATGTTCAAATCATATGTTATGCCCAATTTTATTTCCAACATATGTTCATCTCTTATGAGATTTGGCCCAGGCTCGCTGTAGCCTGGCTATAAAAACAAAAGGGGAAGAAGGAAAGTAGAGACAAAGAATGGACATAATCATATCAAATGAGATAGATCCAATGGATATAGAAAGACAAATAGAAATATGCATAATCTCAGATTCAGATTTATTACAATGTCAGAATCACAATTGAATTTACTTCTGAAAGTAACATGAACTTACAAATTACAGAACGGTCTTGAATTCAGGGATCTGATTTCTGAATTTGAAAAGCAATCCCTTGACGTATACTATAGATTCTCTAAATTAGATTTGATTCATAGCTTCTAACTTGCTTTCTAGTTTGCTTCCTAGTTGAAGAAGAAATGGTGGCTAGGCTAGGTCTACCATGGACAACATGGTGGCTCCTTGGAATGAAATTGTGTGATTTAGGGTTGAGGATTAGGGTTGCTTTTATAGGGGTTTAGACTTATGTGAACCGTTAGATCAACCCAGGAGCAATCACAAACATCAAGACAAGATAGAGCTATCCATAAATTGCCAACTTTGCCCTAGTGACTCAGCAACAACACACAAATCGTCACTGTTTGGATCTGGGCGAGGGGGTCGACACCCCTCTTGGGTGGTCGACACCTATGTCGACCCCCCCTGGGCGGAGTCGACCCATATAGGTGGGATTTTTCCCGCCCAGCTGATCTACATGATTTTTCAAATTCGAATACTTCTGTTTATTTAATTATTTAATTTTCTGTTTAAACATGAAATCTTCTAAACTCCATAACTTCTTCATACGGAGTCTGATTCACGCATACTCGGACTAAATCTCAAGCAGAATTCCGAGACGAACGCAATGGCGTAACCCGTTTCCCTTAATTCTTATTTTAAAATTAAGTATTCTTTAATTCGTTATTTTAATATTCATAGAAAATACGGGGTGTTACATATCTTGTCTTCAGTCTCCCAAGTCGTGTCTCCTTCAGCGTCACTCCACTGTACTTTAACTGGCTTGACCTCATGATTGCGTAGCTTTTTAACTTCTGTACCCAAGATACGAGTTTGAACTCTTCTCACCATCGCTTCTCGCTCCATTTCTACTTCCTCTAATATGCTCGGCCCCACAACTTCTGCAGACTCATGTAAGCATTTCTGTAGATGAGAGACATGAAAAACATTATGAACTCCAGCTAATCTTTTAGGAAGCTCTACTTTATAAGTCGTCTTCCTAATCCTCTCAATGATAGGAAATGGCCCTACAAATCTTGGTGCCAATTTCCTATGGACCCAAAGCGAACGACATTCTTCAAAGGAGATACATTAAGAAAAACTCTGTCTCCAACCTCAAACTCAAGGTCGGTCTTCTTTTATCAGTGTAGGACTTCTGTCTATCTTCTGCGGTCTTCATTTATCTTCGTATCAAGTTCACCTTCTCTGAAGTTTCTCTGATCATGTCAGGCCCAAGTATGAGATTGTCTGTAGACTCCCACCAACAAGTTGGTGATCGACATGGTCTTCCATATAAAGCCTCAAAGGGTGCCATGGCTATGGCGGCTTAGTATCTATTGTTGTAGGCGAACTCCACCAAAGGAAGATGATCCTCCCATGTTCCTCCAAAATCAAGAATGCACAATCTCAAAAGATCTTCTAATACTCTGTTCACCCTTTCCGTCTGACCATCGGTTTGAGGGTGATAGGCAGTGCTTAAGCATAGTTGTGTGCCTAAAGCCTCTTGCAAACTCTTCCAAAACTCGCTCGTAAAGATAGGATCTCGATCACTTACTATGCTAGAGGGCATTCCATGCAGTCGAACCACCTCTTTAAGATAAATGTATGTTAATGATAAGGCAGTCCTCCTATTCTTAACAAGCATAAAGCGAGCGCTTTTAGTGAGCCTGTCTACTATTACCCAAATATTGGTATTGCCCCTTCTTGACCTAGGCAACCCATCATTAAAGTCCATCGAAATGCTATCCCATTTCCACCGTGGGACCTCTAGAGGATGAAGCAGACCACCAGGCTTCTTCTGCTCTGCCTTGACTTGCTGGCATATCAAGCATTTAGAGACAAACTCAGCTACATCCTTCTTCATTCCATTTTAGAAGAAAGCTCTTTTTATGTCTTTATACATCTTGTCCCCACCTGGGTGTATGGTTAGCTTAAAATGGTGTGCTTCTTCGAGAATGGTTTTCACCAAATCCCTTGCTTATGGGACACATAGTCTTCTATCCCGTCTCAACCAACCCTTGCCATCGATGGAGTATCTATTGAGGTGATTGGAAGTCTCACCTCTAATTAGCTTATCCATCACATCAACTAGCTGAGGGTCTTCACGTTGTGCGGTTCCTATTGAGTCTAAAAGAGTAAGCCGCACCTCTAGCGATGCTAACAAACTAGGTACAAATTCAAAGGAGGGTCTAAAGTCAAAGTTTGCCATGTACTCCAAGCTTTTCCTTTCTACAAAGAGAGGACTTAAGGTCAGATTTTTCTTACTTAAGGCGTCTGCTACCACATTACCCTTGCCAGGGGTATAAGCAATCTCAAAATCGTATGAGGTAGGAAATTCCATCCACCTTTGTTGTCTCAAGTTAAGATCTTTCTGTGAGAAAAGGCACTTTAATGATTTATGGTCAGTAAACAATTCAAACCTTTCTCCTAGTAGGTAATGACGCCATGACTTAAGAGCGAAAACAATGGTAGCTAGTTTTAAATCACGAGTTGGGTAGTTCTTCTCATGTACCTTCAACTGCCTTCCCCCATAAAAAACTACCTTGCCTTCTTGCATCAAGACAGCGGCTAGTCCGGTACCGCATGAATCTGTGTATACCGTAAACATCTTACTCCCATCAGGCAATGTTAGAACTAGGGTTGTTGCCAAAGCCCTTTTCAGTCGTTGGAAAGCAACATCACAATCCAAATCACAAGAAAAAGTTAGGTTCTTCTTCGTCAACCTAGTGAGTTTGGCTGAGATCTTCGCAAAGTCCTTAATGAACTTTCTGTAAAAGCCCGCTAGCCCGAGAAAACTTTGTACTTCGGTTGCATTCCGTGGAATCTTCCAATCTTGCACCACAACTACTTTTGCGGGATCAACAGCTATCCCCTCTTCGGACACCACATGTCCAAGAAACCTTATTTCTTCTCTACAAAAATGGCATTTGGAGAATTTTGCTTTCAGCCGATGTGCTCGAAGAGTGTCCATAACTACCCTTAAATGCAAAGCATGTTCTTCCTCACTTTTTGAGAAAATCAAAACGTCATCCACGAAAACCACTACAAATTTATTATGGAATTCTCTGAACACCCTACTCATCAAGTCTACGAAATAAGAGGGTGCGTTTGTCAAGCCGAAAGTCATGACAAGCCATTCGAAGAAACCATCCGGGGTCCTGAACGTGGTCTTATCTATGTTGTCTTTAGCCACTCTTAGCTGATGAAATCCGGTGGCCAGATCTATTTGGGAGAAAACCAAGGCACCTACGACTGGTCGAACAAGTCGTCTATTCTAAGAAGTGGGTGCCTATTCTTCTTGGTCAACTTGTTTAGTTCCCTATAGTCCATGCACAGGCGAAGTGAACCATCCGCTTTGGTTGCAAACACCACTGGAGCACCCCATTCAGAAATACTCCGCCTTATGAACCCTTTTTCAAGCAACTCTTTAACTTGCTTGCTGAGCTCTTTCCTTTCCCTTGGAGACATATGTCTAACAGGTAAAGGAACCGGTTTTGCATTATCAAAAAGGTACATGCGGAAGTCTATCTCTCGCTTCAGAGGTAAACCTTTCGCCTCTTCAAAGACATCCGAGTACTCACGGACTACTCTAACAGATTGCAAGTTTTCAACGGGCGCATCAAGAGATTCTAGATAGCTAAGCATAACAGAATTCATGGAATTACAAGAGGTTTCGAGAGTGTTACCGAGGCGAGGCATAAGTCTAACCACTCTCCTTTCACAATCAAAGATGGCACTATTACTGGATAACCAATCCATGCCTAGAATCAACCCATAGCCCGTGAAACCCAAAACATAAGCATTACATCTAAACCCAATGCTTAGTATAGAAATTTCCAAATCCAAACAAATCATTGACAAATAAGCCGAACCCCAATTGGATTTGAAACAACCATGGGATCCTCTACTATACTGGTATCTAGATGCAGAGATTCAACTAAAACAGTAGATATAAAAGAGTGTGATGCACCAGAATCAAAAAGAGTACGAACTGGATGATCAGAAAGATAAACTAAGCTCTTAAGAGAAATATTTCTGCCTCTTTCTTAAGGAGGTGCAATGAGAGCGTGAATCTGCCCTCCAGAAGTAGATCCAGTCCTCTTCCCTTGCCCTTGCCTTCTTGGGCAATTCTTAGCCCTATGTCCTGTCTCGCCGCATTGAAAACAACCACCCATCTTCCTCTTCTTCTTCCTGCAGTCTTTAATTAGATGTCCAGGTATGCCACAAAATTTACACTTCCTCTTGTCACGGGGTTTGTTATTCTTCCCGCCTTTCTTGGAATCCGTCTTCTTATTCTGCGATCCCTCCACTTTCTTGTCTAGAGGTTCTTCCACGTTTGCCTCTTTCTTGCCATCCTTGTCTTCCTCCTGTAACAGTGCCATGTCCACAAGTCTCTCAAAAGTCGCGCCCATAGGTATATGGGACATAGCTAGGCTGTGCAGCGGCTCATTTAACCCTTTAACGAATCGAAGAGCCTTTTTATGTGGAGTGTTTACTAACTCCATTCTGAATCTAGCCAGCTGGTTGAATTGGTTGACGTATTCCTTAACCGATAGGCTTCCATGTTTGAGTGCTAAGAACTTCTCCATCTGTGGACTTCGTTCAGCTTGCGAGAGGAACTTCATTTCAAATATCATTCTAAAATCCTCCCAAGTTTCAACTGGTCTCTTAGCATTAGTAACTTCCCACCAGTAAGAGGCTTCATCCTTAAGTAACCATACAGCCAATTTTATCTTTTGCCTATCGTCCACTTTGAAGATAACGAACAAATCTTCTGTTTCCTTGAGCTAGTTTCTTGCTTCCACAAATGACTCAGTCCCATTAAAGGTCTTTCCACCCATAGCTCGAAAGTCTCTACATATCTTCAAGAAAGCATTCACGCGCGGAGGAGGAGGAGGAACGTTTGCAACTGGGGGAGGAGGAACGTCTGTTAGGCCTGCGTCTTTAGCCATAGCCTCCAAATACCTTTTGAACTAGCCAGGTATCGGTACGCCCTCGGGAAGATTAAGATCCCCAGACATGCTGAAACGAAAAGAAAAGGTTCAAAACAAAGGATAGAAAGGTAGCGCATATGGCTTCGGGGATTATGCCTTTAAAATAAAACAACACTTTTCTTGAAAATGCTTCTTTAAACTTTTTTTTTTTTTTGAAAAATAATTTTTGAAAACTTTTATCTGATCTGGTAAACAATCGATTTGATATCAAGTGAAAAACCCCACCTCCGTTAAGGTCACTCACAAAGGGAATGCATTAACTTTGGTGAAGCATTATAGGTAAAAGGCATAGATAATTTACAAGATAGACATATAAACAGCGAAAAACTGAAATCATTTCATAAGTAACGTGGTTCAGTCAAAACATTACAAGAATTGTCTCAAAACCCAACTTCTAAATTATTACAACAAAAATCTGTCTTGATTTAAAACTCCAAGTACATAAAGAAGCATAAAGCAGTAGTAAAGCAGCATAAATCCCCAATAAAAGTGTAACCACAGCCATAGCCCAAGAAAAGATAATCCAAGCAATACGTCTACTCTCTTCAAGCTGGAAAGGGTACGCACTAAGATGAAGTATTCCCTCCCTGCGGACCTAGTGAGGGGGGAAACAGAAGAAAAGAAGGCAAAAGAAAATTGGGTCAGACATAAGCCTTGTAAGTCCAGTGATTATTCAGCATGTAAACAGTAAAAGGATCATGACATGAATAAACTGAACATAGGACAAAACCATAGCAATAAGATAAGATAAGATAATGCAAGACAAACTGAATATACTCTCACACTCATTTCCATTTCTCTGCACCTACTAACGAATGTTTCAACTAGCATCATGTGCTCATAAGAAAGTGATCCCTTTTCCGATCGGCTTCTACTCGCATGCATTTATTTCTTGTGTCATTCGGCCCCGCTTGAATGTATATACTAGTGCTGGTCCCACCATGGGGTGTATAAATTCCAATGGTGGCAACCTGACACAAACTCAAGATGCACAGTGTATACAACTGATGCCCAGTGTCTGCTTTTTCCACTCCGGAGTATGTGCACGCACATACTTCGCCGGAACCTACACTGCTGCACCACCCGCCGCTATTTTGACTGCTTATAATCAGCCCAGTAATGGGGCCCACCCTGCCTAGTTCAGGGTACAGTGATACATCTATCTGGGTTACCGCTGAAATGGGTCCCCATTACTAGGGTTTCCTAATCAACATGTTATAACGTTTAAGTGTTCTCAAATTAACCTAACCCCACCCATCTGTTTAATTAACATGTTGTATTCGTTAAGTGTTGTCTTAATTAACTTAACCCTACCATTCTTAGCATGTCCATCCCTTAGCTTTAATTTATTCATTAAAGCACCAACCTCTCACATTAGATCTATATTGTTGCGGTTGCTGGATGTGCCGGGCGGTTCCGGGCAGTCTTACACCACAACTCAATCTAACCTCAGGTTTTTTGGGATTAATGCGCTAACTTCTCACATTAGATCTGTATTGTTGCGGTCGCTGGATGTGCCGGGCGGTTCCGGGCAGTCTTACACCGCAACTCAATTTAACCTCTAGTTAGGCATGTTCATCTTTAGCCAATTTACATATTTGTCATATGTGTCCAAGTCTAGGTCTTTTTATATCAATATTCTCCAAGTGTAGTCAGTATGTGTTTTATGCCACATTCACTTGTTATGCCCAAAATTTACTAAATTAAATTATACCCAATTTTTCCCGCGTTATAATAGCATATACAATGAGATTCAATCTAAGTTCCGAATGAACCTAGTATTCATAAAAGAAAATAAAAAGGGAAAAATAGAGAAGGAGCATAAGAATTGACATAAGGAAAAATAGGCATGTAAAGGTGTATCCAATTCAAGAATCATATTTCCAATAGGCATGTTGTACATTAACAATAAGTGCAAGCAAGCTAAGCAATTTACACTATAGGTATAAAGATTAGATAGAATTGGACTTAAGAGAATCACTAATTTGGATGTACAACATGATAAGTTCCATTTTATCAATCACAATAGTCTTATAAGCATAGGATGTACAACATGATAGGTTCCATCATATCAATCACAACAGTCTCATTGGCATGATAGGTTCCATTATGTCAATCACAACAGTCTCATAGGCATGATATGCTTCATTATATCAATCACAACAGTCTCATAGGCATGATAGGTTTCATTATATCAATCACAATAGTCTCATAGGCATAGGCAATTCAGATTTGACAAAAGGATAAGCATGAATCAGGATTAGGCATAGTTCCAGATCCATTATTACAGTCATGATTTCTATTAGGTGTTCAAATCTGAATAATAACTGAACTTACAGAAAAAGAACGGATCTTGTATTCTGGGATCTGATTTCTGAATTTGTTAAGCTTAACCCTTGATGTAGACGTTTGATTCTCTAGTTTGGATTTGGTTTGGAGCTTTAGATCAACCTAGGAGTCATCAGAGCCGTCTAATTCAAGAAAATGCATCATCAGGCAAATCAGAAGTCGCCACGTAGCCCTATGACTCAGAAAATCGTCACTTTCCAACACAGTTGGCAGGGGTCAACCCCTACAGGATGGGGTCGACTTCCATGTTGACACCCCCTGGGGGGTTGACACCCCTAAGCGGGAGATTTCCCGCTCAGCTGATTTCTAAGTTTCTGAATTTCGAACTGAATTGATTATTTAATTATTATTTTTAATTTATTTTCTACTTACACTAGAAATCTTCTAACCTCCATAACTTCTTCATACGGAGTCTGATTCACGCAAACTCGGACTCATCTCAAGTAGAATTCTGAGACGAACGCAATGGCGTAACCCATTTCTCCCAATTCTTCTTTTAATAAAAATTAAGTGTTCTTAGATTTGTTAATTTTAATATTCATAGAAAATACGGGGTGTTACAACTATTCACCTTGGTGTGATAAGATGTATAGGGATATGAAGAGGGTTTTCTTTTGGGCTGGGATGAAGAAGGATGTAGCAGAGTTTGTTTCTCGATGTTTGATTTGCCAACAAGTCAAAGCTGAGAAAAGAAGACCAGTGGTTTACTTCATTCTATGGAGGTCGTACTGTGGAAGTGGTAGAGTGTCTCGATGAATTTCATTGTCGGTTTGCCTAGATCGAAAAAAGAAAACACCGGTATTTGGGTTATAGTTGACAGGCTTACTAAGAGCGCTCATTTCATTCCTGTTAAGAGTAAGAGGATAGCAGCAAGGTTGACAACAATTTATCTTCCTGAGATAGTCCATCTACATGGAGTACCTTCCAGTATCGTAAGTGATCATGACCCCATTTTCACCAGTGAGTTTTGGAAGAGTTTGCAAGAGGCGTTAGGTACACAGTTGTGTTTGAGCACCGCTTACCACCCTCAGACCGATGGGCAGACTGAAAGGGTGAGTAGAGTTCTAGAAGATCTTTTAAGGCTGTGTATCCTAGACTTCGGAGGGACTTGGGAAGAGCATCTTCCTTTGGTAGAGTTCACTTACAACAACAATTATCAAGCTAGTATTGGCATGGCACCCTACGTGGCATTGTACAGACGATCCTATAGATCACCTAATTGTTGGTGGGAGTCTACGGAAAGGCTTCTAGTTAGACCTGAGATGATTAGGGAAACTTCAGAAAAGATAGATCTTATTAAAAGGCACATGAAGACAGCCCAGGATAGGCAGAAGTCCTACGCGAATAAGAGAAGGACCGATATTGAATTTGAGGTCGGAGTCATGGTTTTCATCAAGGTATCACCTTTAAGGAATGTGGTTCATTTTTGGATCTGTAGGGAAATTAGCACCGAGATTTGTTGGCCCATTTCCCATAACAGAAAGGATTGTCCAAATGGCCTATACAGTGAAGCTACCAGAGAGACTGTCCGGTGTTCATGATGTTTTCCACATTTCTCATTTACGGAAGTGTTTGCATGACACTGCAGAAGTAGTTGAGCCGAGTATGCTTGAAGAGGTAGAGGTGGAATGAGAAGCGACAGTTAGACGAGTTCCTACCCATATCCTTGGTCGGAAGTTAAGAAGCTACGCAACCAATAAGTCAAGTTGATGAAAGTTCAATGGAGAGATGACCACGAGGATGCAACTTGGGAGACTAACGACAAGATTCATGCTACATACCCTTTTCTTTTCAAGGTATATTCTTAACTTCTTTTTCCAAAGCTTTTATTTGTAATTGTTTCTATCATTTATCCTATCAATCGAATCTTCGACCTTTAGGTACGGATCCCATGGATGTAAACATGTGTTTGAGACATTTTATGTTTGATGGATGCAAGTATTTGCTAGTGGTGGCTTGTGGATGCATTACACACACATTAGCCACTCGATCAGCTCAATCACTCTCATACTGCATATGGATGTGTATGCATTTTTTTACTTCTATGGATGAAAATGGGTGAATCATCATATGTATGTTGCATTTAGATGGATGATTGTGCACACATATAGAGCTTACGTGTTATATTATGATTATTTGCATACATGTTGGATTCATGGCACTAACATACATTGCATTAAGGAGGTCAATTGAATCAGTGGACCGCCTGATCTTTCGCATTAGTGTAGGGACATATAACACACCTTTGCATATGTTCATATAATCATTAGGAACATCTTAAGGATAATGGATGCCGGTGATTGACGAATCAGTAGATGGATGTGGATATTTATATATACATTCTTCTCAACATAGAGATTTCTAGGACAAAATCCTTTAAGTAGGGGAGAATGTAAAACCCCAAAATTTAAAAAGACATTAAAATGATAAACTAAGCAATACTTGATTAAATATTGAGAATTAAGTAAAACGGGCTGCACCATTGCGTTCATCTTGGAATTCTGCTTAAGATAGACTCCGAGTTTGCGTAAAACTGACATCGTATAAAGAAGATATTAAGGTTTAAAATTTATATACATATAAGCCATATATATATACTTATATATATATAGAATATCCAGAATTCAAAATAATTCAAAAACTAGAGGCGGAAATTCGGCCGCGCCCTAAGGGTGTCGACCTATGGGTCGACACCACAACAGGGGTGTCGACACCCATGTCGACCCCGGGGTAGACCCCCCCTGGACGAATTTGGTCCTGACGTATGCCCTGGTTCGCTGGCTGATGGATATATAAAGGGACTTAATCCCATTGTTTTATTCATCTAAATCAATGGTGACAATGACGTGCTGCCCTAACTCAGAGTAAAATAGTATATTCTTCTTCAGCAACAAGTTATACAAATTTAGAGATTTGTGCTATGTCATCTACGATTAATTCTCTGTTCTTTATATCCAATCACAGTGAGTTTACGTTATTTTTAGATATAAACATTTAAAAGTTTTCTTGACATGTTTATGAATTGGATCTAAGCCTATGCCTATTAATAATTTGAATCATATAAGATCTAGCATTACTTGTATACCAGATCTATAATTCTCATATGCCCAATTCTTTCATTTTATTCCTATCTTGATAAATTTTATCCTCGTATGCTTGTTTAATAATTATGCCTATTATTGTTCTCTTAACTTTCTCCTTCCCTTTTTGTTTTTATAGTCAGGCTACCTTCGAGCCTAGGCATACCGCTGAAATACGCCAATGCCCGAAATTGGTAACGATGGGGAATGTAAAAAATTGGGGCATAAAGTGTATTGTAACTTGTATTGGTAATATTGGGGCATAAAGTGTATTGTAATTTGTATTGGGAATTTTGGGCATAACTTGTATTGGGAATTTTAGGCATAACTTTTTTGGGGATTTTGGGGAATAACATGTAATGATCATGAACAATTAGCTAAGAACGAATATGCCTATAAACTACAATAATTAGAAACTATAACCGCATTTAGACATGAGCTTAGATTAAACATGTGGTAGAAGTCTACTTGGAACCGCCCGGTAAATACAGCGACCACAAGTTGTTAATATAATGAGAGGGATCGAGTGCATACATGTACAAGTAACGGTGCTAAGACACAAGGTTAAGTCCGACATGTGGTAGTAGTCTGCTCGGAACTGCCCGGCATAACCAGCATCCACAAGTGGTAGACATAATGTGAGAGGTCTAGTCCATTAAAAACCATAAATGGATGATTTGTTAATCTGTAGTGCTTAACCTGTTTAAATCTAAGGGGGTGGGTTACCTGAACTTATTAAATTGATTAGGGGTTAAGTAAACTTGTTTGAATCAAGGGGGGTTAAGTTAATCTTGTTAAATCTGTGTGGGCGGGTTATGTGTGTGTGTATATATATACATAAATATATATATATACCCGAAAAACTTAACCTGTTTTACATGTTGGGATTAGCAACCTTGTTAAACCGTTAGGCATAACCTGTTAAAATCCTAGTAGTGGGGATGCAAGCCTAGGAGGGAAGCTGGTGTCATCTGTTGTGTGGGATATGTTTCAGTCAGCAACCCATCTAGGTATCAAACGAGTAGTCCGTACTAGGTCGGGGTCGGGACATGCTTACTGAGCTGATTATAAGAGGTCACATGGGTGAAGGGCGTTGACGGTGCATTCCATTGAGGTCATATGCGTGCATGGGTCCGCTTGCTCGGGAAAATAGGACGTTGTGACATCAAAAGATATATTTATGCATCTTGGAAATAACGGGGTTTCCACTTTAAGAAGTGATACATCCTACTATGGGGCTAGCACGGGTATCTACAGATTAGGGAGCTGATCGATTGGGGTAGTAATTAGGGTACATCTAGTCCTGCTTGTTGGGGAGCCTGTTATTCTTGTTGGGTGTAATACCTGTTATTCCTGTGGGGCTACGTTTTATTCTTATTGGGGGTAAAACCTTTTACTAGAAGTACACCTAAGTCTACCATCTAGTTCTAGTGGGGATCATCTTGTTCTCATTATACTAGTATTGGTGCAGAGAAAAATACTCGAGAAGCGCAATATATTCAGTTATGTCTGTCCTGCTTATCCTATCATACATGCCATGTATATAGTTATTTCTTTCATTTAGTTTTTATGCCTATCATGATGCTTTTACTTATTTATATTCTAAAAGTAACTGGACTCGCTAGACTTTATGTCTAACCTATCTTGCTTCCTTTTCTCTCTCTTCCATTCCCCCTCCAGATTCTCTAGGTGGGAATACTCAAGCTTGATCAGGATTCTTCTTTCATTCTGTTTGGAGCTGCTTAGATATACTGCTTGATTTCCTTACTTTGGCTATATTTTTGGGGATTATGCTCTTTTTATCTATTATTGTACTCTGATGATGATTTTGGTACAGGACAGAAGTTTTATGTTGATGTAATGAGTTTTTAGTATTTCAGACTTATTATGTAATTGGGTTTGGACAACAAAGCTTTTCTAGTTAATAAAGTTTTAATTTCGTTGTTATTTTATATCTATCTCATAATGTTTTTGTTTATATTTACCTATAACGCTTCACAAAACTTAATGCATTCTGATAAAGAGTGACATTAACGGACGTGGGGTGCCACAATAATAGTGTATATCAAACAAAAAATAAATAACCATCTAGTAGGACGCCTGCCTCTAACACTCTACATATTCATTATAAAATCAAAAACCGTAGGGCGCTTATTTGAGAATGGATTCCAACTATGACAAGGTATGGCACCACCTTCCGATCTGTGTAATCTAGTGGGGATACACTGGGGTTCAACAGGAACATTTTGCAACCTAGCCACACATGACCGACCACTCATTTAACTTGAGTGTATCGAATATATTGTCACCCTTACGGCTTTTTGTCGCAACCACCGTAATTCCTGGGAGATACATAAACGAAAGTGTTAACACCGCTATTATAACGCGATTCGAAGGATTAACGACAAAGAGCTATGAGCTGGTTACAGTCTAAGCGTTAAGTCGTCAAAGCGGCATGGACCATGCCGTACTCAAAAAAGTCATTGGAACCGGACTAAGTCGTTTCCGTGACATGACTCTAAAACGTTATATGTGACATGGAGTATATGTCAGACCATTGATATATGTCGCAGGCGAACTGTCCCAACCATGTCGTTTAAATAAACATGCTGCTAGCACTCATACCATCAACACGGTGTGAT
The DNA here is from genome assembly GCA_030737875.1 of Allium sativum. Lineage (NCBI taxonomy): Eukaryota > Viridiplantae > Streptophyta > Magnoliopsida > Asparagales > Amaryllidaceae > Allium > Allium sativum. The sequence continues at coordinate 968,067,221 of CM060915.1, read as the reverse complement.
AGTTCTTATGATTCGGCTCAAAGCGTTAGCTCAACAAAACTGTACACATCAAGTCGCGAGTTAAGAAGTCGTCTCCACGATCCATGTCATCCGTGTCATATAAGACGTTACCACGACATGGATCAAAGACGCGCAACATGAGCGTTTACGGTTTTAGAATGGCTCATGTACGAATGTAAAGGCCACGTGTTGGCAAGAGGGGAAGGTCATCACGTGAATTGCTAATATTCATGTATAAAATGGAGAAACAAGTGGTGCACTAGGATTAAACCATACTGCATAACAGTTCAGACAACCCATACCGTAGATTAGAACAATCCACCCAAGTCGTGAGGCATGTTTGATGAAGTCATGTCGTCAGTATGAGGAGGATAATCCAAACCGTTGTACATGTGAGCAGGTCGTTGGGAGCATGAAGATCATGTCGCATGGACCATTTGAAGGTCTAACCATTATGTTTCTTGTTTTCTAAGACACACACGACATGGAGCAAATCATCCCAGAAACAACTCAAGCCACACAGTAAAAATGACATGGCTCTACATTCATGAGCTAGTTAACATGTGACATGATTGAATTATAGGAATACGTCACATACGAACTGTTTAAGTGAACAACCAATACTGTTAATATATCACTAAAATATGTCCACGTAAACAAGGAAGGTTTGGTTACACAATGTAGGATGGTAGACTACATCCGAATTGTCCAAAATATGCTAAGCCGTTCACACGACTTGAATAGCCAGGTTTATCCCGTTCACGTCATGTCGCATGGCGCATATAAGTGATGCATTTTATTCATGTCGTTAGTACATGAAGCACCAAGTCGCATGGCGCAAAAATACAAAGGTCATTGATACGTTGTAACAACCCGAAAATCTGGGCCAGTTTAAAAAAATTTATTTTGGCGATTTTAGCGAATTTTGATTATTTAAAACAGATTATTTTAAATAATATTGACAAAAAATTTATTTTGAATATAATTCGAACGTATATATTATATACGTCGTCGTTAGAATATAATAATTAATTATAATTATAAAAGGAATTGAAAATGGCGCGGTAGTTCGATAATTCGATTTCAAACTTCAATTGAATGTTCCGGGTGCAAAACAATCCGGATTTTAGTGAAACCAAAAATAATAGGATTTAATTGATAATATATTTCCAACGAATCCGAAAAATCAAAATTTTATAGCGGGAATCAAAAGATATGTCCAGTTGAAAATTCTGAATAGTCGCTATGGAATTAAGGCCCTTAAAAATAGACATTTTGCAAACGACCTCGGATTTCGACGAAACCGCTTTTGTTGGATCCGTGATGTCAAATTATTGCTAGATTCCAAATTTCATAATTTTTCGAATCAATATGTGAGCGTGGCGAAAGAAAACGCGTTTGACCAATTTCAGTTGATTTTAATCGACTGAAAATTGGCCATTTTTCCAACGGTCTCAGAATTTGATGAAACTAGTTTTGTGAGGACCGTATCATCAACACGAAGCTAGAAAATATTTTTCTGGAATTTTTAGAGTTCGTATGTGACCCCTGTAAATTGAAATACGCGTTCAAATTCAATATATAGAGTTATATGTTGATTTTAACGGAAACTGATCGAAACGATCGAATCAGCTTACGATACGTATCCCATTGTGTTCGGAATGGGGGTAATTAGCTATGGACGACAAGCGGTGGGCCTCGTTTCGAGTTCAAAAATAAAAGTTGCTTTTTGAAAAAAAAATAAAAAAAATTAAATTAAATTTATATACAGCCCCCCCAACCTTCTTTCTCTTTCCCCGAGTTTCTTTCTGAAATAAAAAAACCTGCTAAACCCTAGAAGGGCGCCGCCCTCTGCCAGACCACCATCGCCGGAGGCGGCGGACCCCTCCTCCCTCAGGCGGCGCACCCGCTCCGTTCTCCCTCCCTTTCCTCTGGCACAAGCTCCGACGCTCGAACCCCCACATCGAAGGAGCCCACCGCCTGGTGCCCAAGCCCTGCCGCGCCACGCCACCATCGCCTCCACCCTCGCCACCTCCTCCTCCACACTCCCCTCCGCCTCTCGATCCTCCTCCCCTCTTCTATTCCGGACCGCAAGCACCCCATCACCAACCCGACGCGACGAACCCCTTCTTCCCCTTCGGCGCCTTCTTCTCTTCCCTCTTTCGATTTGAACAACCCCCAAGGCTGAAAAAAAAGACTGTAAGTTTTTACTTTCTTTAATTTATTTTATTTATTAAGGGTAATCAGTTTTATCTTTATTTACGTGAGCGAACAATAAAAATGAGGTTTTTATCGCTTCGAAGAATAAACTACAAAGCTCGCATATTTATTTTTGAAAAGTATATTTTTATACATACATGAAGTAATTTTTAATAATAGAAAGGTCGAATTTTTAACAATGGAAAAACTATAATTTTTAACAATGGAAAAACTATATTTTTTAACAATGGAAAGACTATATTTTTCATATTGAAAAGGCGATATTTTTCATATTGAAAAGGCGATATTTTTATACGATGAAGAGTTATATTTTTTATAGATGAAAAGGCGATGTTTTTATATTATAGAAAGTATAAAAATTTGATTTTTATATATTGAATAGCATAGTAAAAATTCGATTTTTATTTATTGAATAGCGAAGTAAAAATTCGATTTTTATATATTGAATAGCATAGTAAAAATTCGATTTTTATATATTGAATAGCGAAGTAAAAATTCGATTTTTATATATTGAATAGCATAGTAAAAATTCGATTTTTATATATTGAATAGCAAAGTAAAAATTCGATTTTTATATATTGAATAGAAAAGTAAAAATTCGATTTTTTTTATTGAATAACGAAGTAAAAATTCGATTTTTACATATGTAGTGAATACGGGCAACGAAGGTGACCAAAAGGCGAGAACGATGAAGATTTCTATAGAAGAAGTATCGTGGAGTTGGAATAGCTATTGGTGAGAACTTCTCACCTTTTAAAATTTCTTTTCTAGTTATATATATATACTAGGATGCAGACGGTGTTTAGTAGCACCCGACACCCGTCATCCACAGACCATGGATGGCTTGTTTGTTAGATTGATGTGTTGTGAAATTTGATTGTGTTGTTGATGTGAAATCGATAATATAAATTAATTATCGTTAAAAATAAAAAATTTAACGTAAATGTGAATAATAAATAATTATAAACAAATCGGCCGATTTGTTTATATACACTGATTTGACTGATATTGATTGGGTCGATAAATTTTACACATCGCCCAACTGCACAAATAAAATCTGTGTTAGATGGTTTGAAACCCCACACGGGTATTGGGATAAAATACGACATACACCAATCCCAATAATTAGTTGTATGTCGATCGATGGATTGACAGGCTGTTATAAGCGTTAGATATCTATATTTGATGCTTATACAGTGTAGTGCACTTTGGATGATGGTTGATTATTTATCGTTGCTATTATATACATGTGTTGTATGGAATCCATATAGTTAACTTTATATGGTAATTGATTGGGCCTCATTTCAATCGGGAAAATAAAGAATAAAGGTTCATGTGTTGACAGTACTCATCCATTGAGATTAGTCATGTATTGAACGAAATATTTTAACAATAAAATTTACAACTTTATATTATAAAATAAAGGTTCATGTGTTGACCGTACTCATCCGTTGAGATTAGTCATGTGTTGAACGAAATATTTAGATTCACGTATTGAATAGGATAAATATTCATTTGTTGAATAGAATAACGGAATTATTGAAATATATAAAGCCGTGTTGATTAGAGATGCGCTATTTTGTCGCGAACAATATTTATATCGATTATATTCGTTTTTATAATTTGAATTGAATAGAAAACGAATTTGATTTGATTAGAAAACGAATTTGATTTGAATTGAAAACGATTTCGAATTGAATTGAATAGAAAACCAATTTGAATTGAATCGAATAGAAAACCAATTTGAATCGAATAGAAAACCAATTTGAATTGAATCGAATAGAAAACCAATTTGAATTGAATCGAATAGAAAACCAATTTGAATCGAATCGAATAGAAAACCAATTTGAATCGAATCGAATAGAAAACCAATTTGAATTGAATCGAATAGAAAACCAATTTGAATTGAATCGAATAGAAAACCAATTTGAATCGAATTGAATAGAAAACGAATTCGAATTGAATTGAAAACGAATTCGAATTGAATTGAAAACGAATTGAAATGAATTCAAATTGAATTGAAATTTGAATTTAATAGAAATGAATTTTAAAAACGAATTTATAAGGAAAAATTTAATTTTGATTTGAATTGAAATGGAAGTTGAAATTGTTTTTGAAACGAATTTAAAACTATTTATATAATTCGTTTTAAATAGAAATCGACGAAATATATATTATATATATTATATATATAATATAATGGCCTGAATAGAACGCGCCGCGCCCCGGCAGTTCGCGAATTTCGACCATTAACTTCGAACGGACATTACGGGAGATCCGACCATCGGATTCTCCTAAAACCGGAACCATTGGGTTCGTATTGAAAAGAGCTTTCTAACGAATATTACAAATTTGAAATCTAACGGTTGGATTTGGAGATACGTCCAAATCAAATTTGAAAAAGGTCGCTGTAAGTGCAGTTCGATGGCCGTTGATGGAAATCGACTGTACGGGCCTTGATAATATTATTAAAAATATCAATAATTTGTGGAAAATCATAAGAAATGATTTGGGAAAAATTGGGATGTAAAACTCCATATTTGAAAAGATAAAAATGGATTTTTATTGAAATGAACTAGTTTTGAACTAAATTTAAATCCCAATTATTTTTAAATAAATAAATTAGATTTAATAAGGGGTTTTAAATAATCGGAATTTCTAATATATTTGATTGGAATTGAATTAGAATTGATTTGTGGGTTTATCGTGAACAGTGTTTTAAATAACACTTGTTCTTTAACCCGATAATAAAGAGAATGTGATTTGGGTTTATCGTGAACTGTGTTTTTAATGACATTAGTTCTTTAACCCAGTAAAAGAAGTTTTAATGAATCTGCAATTAGATTGAAACGTGAATTGATAATCTAAATTATCAAATTTGGCAAATGAGCGAGAATGGAGTATCACCAGTTTTGCTCCAAAGCGATAGTTAAATCTTTAATTAGATTTGAACGTGAAATGGTAATTAATTTTACCGATAACACCGTGGTGTTAGATATGAAGTATTACCAGTTTTGCTTCATGGGATGAATAGGTTGGGATTGGAAAATAAAATAAATAATTACTTCGGTGTGGTTCGCTAATCTCGACTAGTTTAGAAAACCATAATTTGGTTTGAAACGACATCCAAAGGAAGATTAAAGGATAAATTTTAAAGAATTTATCTTGGATAAAATTAATGGGAACCTTTCCCTAAGAATGTGAAATTTAGAAACTAGCTGTAGGTTAGTTAAGAAGAATGGTTTCCTGGGTATTGATCTGATGTTGGTTTCGGCCTTCGGGGTTAATATTTGGGAAATTGTTCTCTTGCTAATTTGCGGTTAGTGGCTGCTGAATTGGAATGAGGCGTATGTTGTGTTTGTGTAACATTTGTTTTTAATATACGCGGGTTGTTCGGAAAGTCCGGGTTTACCCCCATTCTGAATAACCGATTCGACGATAAGTCGAAGATGAAGACGGTGGTTGAAGACCGAAAATCTTCACATCGTTTGGATAATTACTGACGATCCTGATTGGGCTGTACACCCAAGAGGATGGAAATAGTCGGTGGTCGTCCAGACGTACTTAGAGGTCGATGGATATGCGAGGAAAGTGCCTCCGGTTTCGTTCAGACCCAGAACGAACTTGTAAATGGATTGTGTGTCTGACATTGAATTTTATTCTGTGTTGATTGATTTCTGTTAAATATATATCTGTTTGGCGACGGAGAATTTATTCTCTTGCTTAACGCCCTTCTCTGAGACGTACGAGCTTAGAGGTTATATATCGATAGATATCAATCGCATGGCATGAATTGCCTGTGTGGCATGCTGAGTTGCATGAATCAAGGCTTCTGTTGAAAAGAAAAGTCTTGTGGTTGATGATCAAAGCACGGCCTTTGTGGCGTAGCTTTGTGTATAACGTGAATTCGCGAGCCTCACACCTCGGTATGAGTTAAAAACGGGATAAGGACTGCAGGGAGAGCACAACGTTTCTTTCTAGCTTTGGTGGTGTCAGTGACTTACCAGCCCTGACATTTATATACTTTTCACCTATGTGGTTGTTGGATGAGGCGCCTCGATTTTAGGTCTGTAAGGACCGGGAAACGTGTGTTCAGGCATAACTAATCCTCTAACGTAAGCGAGGACCGGCCCTGAAGCATCCAGGGGTTGCCCAAAGTGTGTAGTCCCGAGGCATTTGCTAGAGTGTCTCGAAGCGGAGAGGAGCTTGCCCCTTGCCTCGACTCATGACGGAAATCCAATTTACGATACGTGTATTGCGTTTTATTTGTAGAACTATTATGGCGACATAGTGGTATGGGACATTCATGCCGCCTATGATTTATATTTATAATTGAAATTGTTTTGACACTATAGACTTATTATAGTATCAAATGATTTTTTTTAAACGTACCAAGCATGTTTGGCTGTTATAAGGTAAAACCCTATCCTCCGGCTTGCGTTGCATTGTGTGATGGGACCTGGGTCTTATAATAGCTTCATTTTTTGAAAGGCATTGCGTTGTTTATTCTATGCACTGGTATTCTTGGGAGGAAACCCGTTCCGTGTTATACGGCGTGGTCCCTTGAATTACTCTCTTTTAAAGTCAAGTTTTAAATAACTGTTTTAGTTCTCACACCAGTCACATGACTGACCTGGAGTTTATTGTTTTAACCTAAACTCTGGGTGCCCTTATTTTCGACACGGGCAGCTAGTAGTTTTGGTTTTGCAGATTTATATTCACAGGATCCTGGTTTACAGCTGGAATGATATCCGGAAAGCTCTGTATCCGTATATCACCTTCAGTTGTGCTTTGTATTATTTTCCACTGCTATGTAATTTATTGTAATCTCTGATATTTATCGAATGTAATTTATTCATTTATACTCTGTATATTCCTGTATTCTGATGGAATTGTTGTAATAACAATGAAATGTTCTTCCGTCTGCGTTCTGATTTGTCCCGTTCTCATGGTAATTCGTTCTTTCTCTTCTCTTCGGAGATGGGGAAGTTACGGGTCGCTTCATTTGGTATCAGAGCTTTGGTTTACAGAGCTCGAGAACAAGGCACATTAGAACCATACAAAAGAATTCATCAGATATTGGATTAGTAATATCCAATTAGAATGACTCGTTAGAGATACGATCAGTAGTATCCTAGAACGAGTGTGAAGAGTATATATTTCAAATGAAAACAATTTTGTTTTGAAAATTTAAATCGTTTTATACATATCTGAATATTTATTTATTTTGAATTTGGACAATCCGATATATAAAGATATTGCATATACGCGTCATGAACGTATATTCGAAGTTTTAATATACCGGATAGATATAGAACCACACTCTAGTAGCCCGACAATGTTCTGATGGTGGTTCGAAACATCATCAGCATTTATTTTCGAGTGACGAAGGTGTGATATCTATATATTTCCATCGGACTGGTGTGAGAACCAAAAACTTATATAGATAGATTCATTTGTTGTGATTTGGCATCAAAAATGTGATTTTTGGTATATATATCAAAATTATGAATTTGAAACGTTAATCCACTAATTGATTGATGTTTGTGTTGTTTGTTTATTTGTTTGATAATTTTGAACCATTATGCCTAATTGCATCAAATTTTGAATTGTATTGAAAATTGGTCGCATTTGCATGCATATACGTGTATATCCATTGAACAGGTCATAGCAAGGAGGCTAGAGCAGAGAATAAAATTTGTTTGCCCGACAAATAGGTACATGTTTACTATAATTTACTGTTTTGTTTGGGTGATGATGATTTTATGAGCCTATTGGCTAGCCGCTTGGCTTTTTCTTTTTCTTTTTGAGATCAGAAGGCCTATATGGCAATTTCGGGATTTTCCCGTGGCTCCCGGTGCAGGGGAGGTTATGGCGAAATTTTTCGAAAATTTAGGGTGTTAGCCAAATTTTTGAAGAATTTGAAAATTCTCAGAAACTGAAAAGTTGGAGAATGGAAGCCAGATCGAACGTAGAGTTGATTTATCAAACCAATTTCGACTTTGTTCCTTTTCGGGGACGAAAAGTTTTAAGTGAGGGAGATTGTAACAACCCGAAAATCTGGGCCAGTTTAAAAAAATTTATTTTAGCGATTTTAGCGAATTTTGATTATTTAAAATAGATTATTTTAAATAATATTGACGAAAAATTTATTTTGAATATAATTCGAACATATATATTATATACGTCGTCGTTAGAATATAATAATTATTTATAATTATAAAAGGAATTGAAAATGGCGCGGTAGTTCGATAATTCGATTTCAAACTTCAATTGAATGTTTCGGGTGCAAAACAATCTGGATTTTAGTGAAACCAAAAATAATAGGATTTAATTGATAATATCTTTCCAACGAATCCGAAAAATCAAAATTTCATAGCGGGAATAAAAAGATATGTCCAGTTGAAAATTCTGAATAGTCGCTATGGAATTCAGGCCCTTAAAAATAGACATTTTGCAAACGACCTCGGATTTCGACGAAACCACTTTTGTTGGATCCGTGATGTCAAATTATTGCTAGATTCCAAATTTCATAATTTTTCGAATCAATATGTGAGCGTGGCGAAAGAAAACGCGTTTGACCAGTTTTAGTTGATTTAATCGACTGGAAATTGGCCATTTTTCCAACGGTCTCAAAATTCGACGAAACTAGTTTTGTTAGGACCGTATCGTCAACACGAAGCTAGAAAATATTTTTCTGGAATATTTAGACTTAGTATGTGACCCCTGTAAATTGAAATACGCGTTCAAATTCAATATATAGAGTTATATGTTGATTTTAACGGAAACTGATCGAAACGATCGAATCAGCTTACGATATGTATCCCATTGTGTTCGGAATGGGGGTAATTAGCTATGGACAACAGGCGGTGGGCCTCGTTTCGAGTTCAAAAATAAAAGTTGCTTTTTGAAAAGAAAAAAAAAATAAATTAAATTTATATACAGCCCCCCCAACCTTCTTTCTCTTTCCCCGACTTTCTTTTTGAAATAAAAAAAAAACCTGCTAAACCCTAGAAGGGCGCCGCCCTCTGCCAGACCACCATCGCCGGAGGTGGCGGACCCCTCCCCCCTCAGGCGGCGCACCCGCTCCGTTCTCCCTCCCTTTTCTCTGGCACAAGCTCCAACGCTCGAACCCCCACATCGAAGGAGCCCACCGCCTGGTGCCCAAGCCCTGCCGCGCCACGCCACCATCGCCTCCACCCTCGCCACCTCCACCTCGACACTCCCCTCCGCCTCTCGATCCTCCTCCCCTCTTCTATTCCGGACCGCAAGCGCCCCATCACCAACCCGACGCGACGAACCCCTTCTTCCCCTTCGGCGCCTTCTTCTCTTCCCTCTTTCGATTTGAACAACCCCCAAGGCTGAAAAAAAAAGACTGTAAGTTTTTACTTTCTTTAATTTATTTTATTTATTAAGGGTAATCAGTTTTATCTTTATTTACGTGAGCGAACAATAAAAATGAGGTTTTTATCGCTTCGAAGAATAAGCTACAAAGCTCGCATTTTTATTTTTGAAAAGTATATTTTTATACATACATGAAGTAATTTTTAATAATAGAAAGGTCGAATTTTTAACAATGGAAAAACTATAATTTTTAACAATGGAAAAACTATATTTTTTAACAATGGAAAGACTATATTTTTCATATTGAAAAGGCGATATTTTTCATATTGAAAAGGTGATATTTTTATACGATGAAGAGTTATATTTTTTATAGATGAAAAGGTGATGTTTTTATATTATAGAAAGTATAAAAATTTGATTTTTATATATTGAATAGCATAGTAAAAATTCGATTTTTATATATTGAATAGCGAAGTAAAAATTCGATTTTTATATATTGAATAGCATAGTAAAAATTCGAGTTTTATATATTGAATAGCAAAGTAAAAATTCGATTTTTATATATTGAATAACAAAGTAAAAATTCGATTTTTTTTATTGAATAACGAAGTAAAAATTCGATTTTTACATATGTAGTGAATACGGGCAACGAAGGTGACCAAAAGGCGAGAACGATGAAGATTTCTATAGAAAAAGTATCGTGGAGTTGGAATAGCTATTGGTGAGAACTTCTCACCTTTTAAAATTTCTTTTCTAGTTATATATATATATACACTAGGATGCAGACGGTGTTTAGTAGCACTCGACACCCGTCATCCACAGACCATGGATGGCTTGTTTGTTAGATTGATGTGTTGTGAAATTTGTTTGTGTTGTTGATGTGAAATCAATAATATAAATTAATGTGTTGAAATAAATTAATTATCGTTAAAAATACAATTTTTAACGTGAATGTGAATAATAAATAATTATAAACAAATCAGCCGATTTGTTTATATACACTGATTTAACTGATATTGATTGGGTCGATAAATTTTACACATCGCCCAACTGCACAAATAAAATCTGTGTTTGATGGTTTGAAACCCCACACGGGTATTGGGATAAAATATGACATACACCAATCCCAATAATTAGTTGTATGTCGATCGAAGGATTGACTGGCTGTTATAAGCGTTAGATATCTATATTTGATGCTTATACAGTGTAGTGCACTTTGGATGATGGTTGATTATTTATCGTTGCTATTATATACATGTGTTGTATGGAATCCATATAGTTAACTTTATATGGTAATTGATTGGGCCTCATTCCAACCGGGAAAATAAAGAATAAAGGTTCATGTGTTGACAGTACTCATCCGTTGAGATTAGTCATGTGTTGAACGAAATATTTTAACAATAAAATTTACAACTTTATATTATAAAATAAAGGTTCATGTGTTGACCGTACTCATCCGTTGAGATTAGTCATATGTTGAACGAAATATTTAGATTCACGTATTGAATAGGATAAATATTCATTTGTTGAATAGAATAACAGAATTATTGAAATATATAAAGCCGTGTTGATTAGAGATGCGCTATTTTGACGCGAACGATATTTATATCGATTATATTCGTTTTTATAATTTGAATTGAATAGAAAACGAATTTGATTTGATTAGAAAATGAATTTGATTTGAATTGAAAACGATTTCGAATTGAATTGAAAAGAAAACCAATTTGAATTGAATCGAATATAAAACCAATTTGAATTGAATCGAATAGAAAACCAATTTGAATTGAATCGAATAGAAAACCAATTTGAATTGAATTGAATTGAAAACCAATTTGAATTGAATCGAATAGAAAACCAATTTGAATTGAATCGAATAGAAAACCAATTTGAATTGAATCGAATAGAAAACCAATTTGAATCGAATCGAATAGAAAACCAATTTGAATTGAATCGAATAGAAAACAAATTTGAATTGAATCGAATAGAAAACCAATTTGAATCGAATTGAATAGAAAACGAATTCGAATTGAATTGAAAACGAATTCGAATTGAATTGAAAACGAATTGAAATAAATTCAAATTGAATTGAAATTTGAATTGAATAGAAATGAATTTTAAAAACGAATTTATAAGGAAAAATTTAATTTTGATTTGAATTGAAATGGAAGTTAAAATTGTTTTTGAAACGAATTTAAAACTATTTATATAATTCGTTTTAAATATAAATCGACGAAATATATATTATATATATTATATATATAATATAATGGCCTGAATAGAACGCGCCGCGCCGCGGCAGTTCGCGAATTTCGACCATTAACTTCGAATGGACATTACGGGAGATCCGACCGTCGGATTCTCCTAAAACCGGAACCGTTGGGTTCGTATTAAAAAGAGCTTTCTAACGAATATTAGAAATTTGAAATCTAACGGTTGGATTTGGAGATACGTCCAAATCAAATTTGAAAAAGGTCACTGTAAGTGCAGTTCGATGGCCGTTGATGGAAATCGACTGTACGGGCCTTGATAAAATTATTAAAAATATCAATAATTTGTGTAAAATCATAAGAAATGATTTGGGAAAAATTGGGATGTAAAACTCCATATTTGAAAAGATAAAAATGGATTTTTATCGAAATGAACTAGTTTTGAACTAAATTTAAAACCCAATTATTTTTAAATAAATAAATTAGATTTAAAAAGGGGTTTTAAATAATCGAAATTTCTAATATATTTGATTGGAATTGAATTAGAATTGATTTGTGGGTTTATCGTGAACAGTGTTTTAAATAACACTTGTTCTTTAACCCGATAATAAAGAGAATGTGATTTGGGTTTATCGTGAACTGTGTTTTTAATGACATTAGCTCTTTAACCCAGTAAAAGAAGTTTTAATGAATCTGCAATTAGATTGAAACGTGAATTGATAATCTAAATTATCAAATTTGGCAAATGAGCGAGAATGGAGTATCACCAGTTTTGCTCCAAAGCGATAGTTAAATCTTTAATTAGATTTGAACGTGAAATGGCAATTAATTTTACCGATAACACCGTGGTGTTAGATATGAAGTATTACCAGTTTTGCTTCATGGGATGAATAGGTTGGGATTGGGAAATAAAATAAATAATTACTTCGGTGTGGTTCGCTAATCTCGACTAGTTTAGAAAACCATAATTTGGTTTGAAACGACATCCAAAGGAAGATTAAAGGATAAATTTTAAAGAATTTATCTTGGATAAAATTAATGGGAACCTTTCCCTAAGAATGTGAAATTTAGAAACTAGTTGTAGGTTTGTTAAGAAGAATGGTTTCCTGGGTATTGATCTGATGTTGGTTTCGGCCTTTGGGGTTAATATTTGGGAAATTATTCTCTTGCTAATTTGCGGTTAGTGGCTGCTGAATTGGAATGAGGCGGATGTTGCGTTTGTGTAACATTTGTTTTTAATATACGCGGGTTGTTCGGAAAGTCCGGGTTTACACCCATTCTGAATAACCGATTCGACGATAAGTCGAAGATGAAGACGGTGGTTGAAGACCGGAAATCTTCACATCGTTTGGATAATTACTGACGATCCTGATTGGGCTGTACACCCAAGAGGATGGAAATAGTCGCTGGTCGTCCAGACGTACTTGGAGGTCGATGGATATGCGAGGAAAGTGCCTCCGGTTTCGTTCAGACCCAGAACGAACTTGTAAATGGATTGTGTGTCTAACATTGGATTTTATTCTGTGTTGATTGATTTTTGTTAAATATATATCTGTTTGGCGGCGGAGAATTTATTCTCTTGCTTAACGCCCTTCTCTGAGACGTACGAGCTTAGAGGTTATATATCGATAGATATCAATCGCATGGCATGAATTTCCTGTGTGGCACGCTGAGTTGCATGAATCAAGGCTTCTGTTGAAAGGCAAAGTCTTGTGGTTGATGATCAAAGCACGGCCCTTGTAGCGTAGCTTTGTGTATAACGTGAATTCGCGAGCCTCACACCTCGGTATGAGTTAAAAACGGGATAAGGACTGCAGGGAGAGCACGACGTTTCTTTCTAGCTTTGGTGGTGTCAGTGACTTACCAGCCCTGACATTTATATACTTTTCACCTATGTGTTTGTTGGATGAGGCGCCTCGATTTTAGGTCTGTAATGACCGGGAAACGTGTGTTCAGGCATAACTAATCCTCTAACGTAAGTGAGGACCGGCCTTGAAGCATCCAGGGGTTACCCAGAGTGTGTAGTCCCGAGGCATTTGCTAAAGTGTCTCGAAGCGGAGAGGAGCTTGCCCCTTGCCTCGACTCATGACGAAAATCCAATTTCCGATACGTGTATTGCGGTTTTATTTGTAGAACTAGTATGGCGACATAGTGGTATAGGACATTCATGCCGCCTATGATTTATATTTATGATTGAAATTGTTTTGACACTATACACTTATTACAGTATCAAATGATTTGTTTTAAACGTACCAAGCATGTTTGGCTGTTATAAGGTAAAACCCTATCCTTCGGCTTGCGTTGCATTGTGTGATGGGACCTGGGTCTTATAATAGCTTCATTTTTCGAAAGGCATTGCGTTGTTTATTCTATGCACTGGTATTCTTGGGAGGAAACCCGTTCCGTGTTATACGCCGTGGTCCCTTGAATTACTCTCTTTTAAAGTCAAGTTTTAAATAATTGTTTTAGTTCTCACACCAGTCACATGACTGACCTGGAGTTTATTGTTTTAACCTAAACTCTGGGTGCCCTTATTTTCGACATGGGCAGCTAGTAGTTTTGGTTTTGCAGATTTATATTCACAGGATCCTGGTTTACAGCTGGAATGATATCCGGAAAGCTCTATATCCGTATATCACCTTCAGTTGTGCTTTGTATTATTTTCCGCTGCTATGTAATTTATTGTAATCTCTGATATTTATCGAATGTAATTTATTCATTTATACTCTGTATATTCCTGTATTCTGATGGAATTGTTGTAATAACAATGAAATGTTCTTCCGTCTGCGTTCTCATTTGTCCTGTTCTCATGGTAATTCATTCTTTCTCTTCTCTTCGGAGATGGGGAAGTTACGGGTCGCTTCATACGTGATGGAGGTTCATGGTAGGTTGTACACCGCTCGAGAACAAGGACCAGCTTTTGGGGAAAATGATATGGCACGTGGCTCGCAAATTGTGGATTTGTATTTAAATGTGGATTTGTATTTAAAGTTCGACAGCATGTTGTGGTGAGCAGGTGGTAATTCATGACGTTAAACAGATTGAACAAACATATGATCCGCATGGAGCATGTCGTTCTAAGCGGTTTTATCTCTCATGCCGCATGTCGTCCAAAGGAGTTCAAGCCGCATTGAACCATGTCGCACATCCATACCATACCATGTCATTCTCCAGCTCATCGACAGTTATAAATGCGGATATCCAACTATGTACACTTATTTATGAGTGTGCCACTACCCCTTGGCTCCAACTATAAATACCCTTCATAATTCACTTTGGGGGGGACCGAAAATTCATTCCAAGGGGGAGACTCTGCCAAATGGAAATCTCATTTACAACTTCTCTAATGGCTTCTATGGATTCAACAACTCTTTTCTAACTTCATGAAGATCAAATCTATGTCAATGATTATAAAAGCTTTCTCTAATCGAATCTAAGGACCTTAGATCTCCTTCAAGCTACAAGATAAATCTCTCGAACACCATTCAAATGATCTCTTATCTTCTCTAATCCTCTACGAAGTCTAAATTGAATGCGAATTCAATATGAAATCTATGAAGATCATGGAAAAGGATCAAAGTGAATAAATGATTCGAAATTCGTCACGAATCAAGCAAGATCTCTTCCTTTCCTCTTCCAAAATCAAGTGAAATCTGACCATAAAGAGAGTGAAACGAAAGTAAAAGAGAGAAATGATTGTAATGAGGGAAAATTCATATGTTGTAAGCTTGAATATCATAATGAGAATTGATTGAAAGTGGACATAGATTCATAGAGAATCGAACCACTATAAAAATTCCTTTGTGTTCTTACTTGCTTTTATCCGTTTATTTTGCGATTACGCGGTTCCATATTCTTACCGAATCGGTGAAGTGTAACTTTTACATCTCTGGTGTTTGATCCCAAATTTGGAGAAAACATTTGGCGCCCACCGTGGGGCCGCGTTCGCATCTCCTACCTCCTCTCACGAAGTTGAACACCTTAGAATTGAAGTCCTAAACCACCCCCTTCTCCGAAATAATGATAAATCGGAGCATATCAGTTTGTTGATCCCGTTCATATCATTCATTTCATGACCAGGCCACAAATGATCCATGTCGTACCATTGAAACTGTTCAAGGCATATTTTCAAGTCGTGAGATATATATAGAAGCTCATGTCGTTGTGCCCATGTTCATGTAGTAAACTTCATGGCGTTCAGGCTTTGCTCCATATTGCAAGACCAACCAAGCCATGTTGTCGAACTGGGAAGCATGCCGTCAGAATGTTCATGTCATTTATGAAGTATTACATGTCCTTAAAGCCGTGCAAACCATACCATTAATCAATGGATACACAGCCATAACGTTCTGACTTAAAGATGTGAGGAGGCAAGCCGCTCAGCTCTTACGGGATGGTTTATGCTGTTAGCAACAACTTTGGAGCAGAATTAACTGGAGATGTCACGTCCATTTATTGGCAACATAAAGAATCAACATGAATACGACATGGAGCATATATGCTAATAGGCCATGACGTTAAAACTTATGTCGATCCTTAATCATCTCGTATTGTTTTAATACAAAGGAGGGAAAGTCATGCTGTGTGAGTAAGAAGGATTATTCCGGGACGTCCTTTATGTTAGTATACATGTAGAACTAGCTAATGGCAGATATAAGAAACAAGACTTGTGTTCTAAGATGGGAGTCACTTGGAAAGCAACTAGGTGGCAAGTCATGTAAATGAAGAAAGCAAGTTATGGATGCCTTCAACATGTCAAGTCGTGAATCTAGCACAAGCAACTAGCAATACTTCCAACGATATTAAAATACTTATTCAGAATGAAAATGTATGCGTGGTTCAGGAGTATGCCATGTTACTGAGAGACAGATTATCCATTAGGTTAAGTATGACTCAGGGGGGTCATTGCAAACGCAATTCATGCCGTTCACCACCCTCAGCTAGTCATGTCGCATTTGCATTATAAGGCATGTCATTCAAACGACAAGCATTAAGTCGTGGGTCTCACATGGCTCAAGCTGTGGCGCGATGATTGTATAAACAGATCATGAATGAAATAAAGACTGTGATGTCCTTCCGCAGATTGTTGTGTACAATATACTTGACAAGTCATTCACACCAGGTGTAAAAAAAAGGGATTGCAGCTATATCCATATGGACACGTGAAACTCACCATGTCGTGACTTAACAGTGCCACATCAGCGAAGGGGGTAAGCAAACATATTCATGTCGAAGGCCGTACGTTGATGTGAATAATGAGTAGTTGTCAACAACTATAAGATCCTTTGAATCATGTCGCCAATCCAGTGGCCACATTAGGCAAATATATAACGATATGGATATCCTTAATACTTTTGTTATGCCACAAATCTCTAGATGGCTCTTATTCCGTGCCAATAAGTTCCTTCATTCCATCACTAGACACTCAATTCGTTGTTATTGATGAAGCAAGTCGTTAAGAGAAGACAATCATATCGTTGTACGAACGATATGGTCAAGCACATGACATCATGATTCAAAACTGGATCGAAGATGAATGGGGTTCACCTTAACTAATTATTCTCTCCATCCTACATCATCATCGCTAGCAGCCTTCGATTGTGCAAGTTGAAACGTCGCCATCTCCATGCACTAAGCAGCTCAATGACATCCAAATCTATCTCATTTCAAATGGAAACTTCAAATGAAAGCTCTAACGGATGGTAATCAGGCTCTCAAGAACGAAGTGAATGTTCCTTTAAATGCCCAAGCCAATCCCGCTCTTCCTCCAAAAGATTCATGTCAACTTTGAAGAAAATATGGATTCAATATCCCCTGATCAAAATCAGCACAATGATACGGATGGTATCGGAAGTTGGACGAACGACAAAGAGGGAGCCAACGTCAAAGACACCAATCCACATGCTAGAAATCATTCCGATCGAAATGCTCGAAATCTTGCTAATCCCACACAAGGGGAAATTCCTCGATTTCTGAACCGCGACGTATTGCCAAGGCAATGTTCCATTAAAGAAATTGAAAATTGGCTCTACGGGACTGCACAACACTAAAGAGTATATCACGGACATGAACGAACAGATCATGAAGGAAAATCAAGCACGCGACGGCAATAAAAAGAAATAGGACTTCTCTCCTTAAAGAATCTCATTCACCGAAAGGGTCCTTAAAACAAAATGTCCAAAGAAGCTCACTCCTCCTACTCTACCTCAGTATAACGACCTTGTGGATCCTAACTACTTCCTATTTAGTTATGAGTGGCGAATGAATGCAGCTAAGGCAATGCTTGAGGTGGGATGCACATATCTTCCTCTCTACTTAAAGGGCGCAGCGTCACTATAGCTACCAAATCAAACGATACTAAAGCGCTTTCGTCAACCGACCAGGTCAAGGAAGCAAGACTCGACCAGGGACTGTAGCAACACTAAAGGTCGCTACCATGGAAAACAGTTCATGCTTAGCTAAGCAAACTGGGAAGAGAGTTAAAGGTCGCTTGGATACTCGGGATAATAGCCATGTGGATTCGGCAATTCTCACAAAGATAAAAGCAACTTTAAAGACCTACACTTTAAAGACTGTTGGTGGAGTTTAGATTCTAAAAGTCTGCCCTGGTGACCAATTGCGACATTTCTCTGTATAATGCACTCCTTGTATCCCATGGGAAAACTTATATATTCCCTTATAATTGTAACCCTCCTATGGTAAAAAGGATGGGTTGTAACAGGATATACACTTTGTTACTAACGCGTTCTCATTTCAACTTAATATTTGCGTAATTATTCATTAAAATGAATTGAAAAAGAATTGCTAATAATCAAATAAATGTCGTAGATAACTCAAATGAACCTTCCCCCACAACGCTTGCCATGCATTCAAACCATGATTATGTAGACGTCATCTATTGCATTATCCATCAAAGGAAGTACCTCATGAGAGGCAGGGTCCAAGCCACCGGTTTCATAACCAAGATTGCTCGTTAACGAGCATCAAATTAAAAAACCAGTGTCTGCCTTATGGAACGATGCAGCAGCATGCGACACCACATGGAGAAATTTTCCAAAAGTCCTAGTGATTATTGAAGCATATCCCGATTGGGGTAACTCATTCGCCCATTGCTCAAAACTCAAAACATCGTTCACAACTAATACGAAGATGTAAAACACTGCCTTGAAAAGTGAAAGGAAAGGGTCGTGAAGGGTCAAACAATGAGAAAGTATCGCGGTAATCGAACCAGAGGGTCGTAAGTATCACTGAAAAGGCATCTCTACGATAAATGGTTCCATGGCCAGCGTATTACGTTAGCAAAAGGCTTACCAAGGCAACGCTAAACTATCCTAAATAGGAAAAGTTAGCATATTGTCCGCTCATCGGCTCAGGGAAGCTAAGGCCATACTTCCAAGCCCACTTTATCAAAGTTCTTACTGATCAGCCGCTAAAGCAAGTTCTCTTCCGCCCATATGCTTCGGGAAGATTATTAAAGTAGAATATTGAGCTGAGCCAATATGACATTACTTACCATCCTCGATGACCTATAAATGGGCCGGCTTCAGCCGATTTCATCGCTAAGTTCATCGATAGAGGAGAAAGGAAGGAGGAACCAGATGGAGCAACCATCTTCTAGAAGATCAGAGGCACATACATATCCAAATAAAACCTGGTGACCGCTACGGCACATCATGACAAGGATAGCTCAAGCATCCGTTGCCAAATACTCAAACACCGTCCATAGTAAATATGAAGGTGTGAAGTACAAAGCCATAGACGAGGGGCACCAGGAATTGAGAAATCAGATGATGTGACACTCCGACTATAAACAAAATTGTAAGTTTCACTGTAGGGGCACCTTCGTAATTGCAAGGTCTCTGGCACTAGTCCTAACAAATCGGGATAAAAATCCGATAAATGGACTAGTATCTGCCCCGTGAAACAACGCAACACTTTTAAACCAAATACCTCCCCGAGGGGCACTTGGTTCATCGCCGACGCCATTAATACATGGCCGGATAGCGATACAAACACCGGGGTATAAACCAAAGACCTCCCCGAGGGGCGCCCGATTCATCGCCGACGCCATTAATACATGGTCGGATAGCTATACAAACATAGGGTTTCTAGAGACCTCTTCGAGGGCATCCGACAGGTTCGACAAGCGTCTGAATTATTCAGACTCAACGAACAACGGATCAAAAACCTCTTCGGGGGTGTCTGACCATACGCTGGGTTTTCCAAATCCAGTTAATGGAGGATTCAAAAACCTCTTTTGGGGTGTCTGATCATAAGCCGGGTCCTCCAAATTCGGTTAGCGACGGACCCAAAGACCTCTTCGGAGGCGTCCGACAAGTTCAACATGCATCTGAATTATTCAGACTCACCGAACAATGGATCAAAGACCTATTCGGGGGCATCCGATAGGTTCGACAAGCGTCTAAATTATTCAGACTCAACGAACAATGGATCAAAAACCTCTTCGGGGGTGTCCGACCATATGTTGGGTCTTCAAAATCCAGTTAGTGGCGGATTCAAAAACCTCTTCGGGGGTGTTCGATCATAAGCCGGGTCCTCTAAATTCGGTTAGCGACGGACCCAAAGACCTTCTCAAAGGCGTCCGTCAAATTCTACGAGTGACTGAATTATTCAGTCACAACGAATAACGGATTTACAAAGACCTCTTCGGAGGCACGAAAACCAAGACCTCCCTCGGGGCACATATTCAAATTTAGTCTCCAAAGTGTTTGGACTGCCAGATTAGCGAGAAACATAATTGAATATATAAAAACAAAAATTCCTCTGTGTTGAAAGGCATGAGTCAGATTGATTAAACCAGGTCTCCTTGGATCATGAGCAAGCCAAGAAGTCCCAAATGTGACGACAAAAGCATATGACCAAGAGATTCCAATTATAGTCGGACACGCCTAACCTTTAAGCTTATGATGAGATGTGGCACGGGGGCAACACCACTACATTGAGGAAAAATCAATGCTTGGAAAACATACCACAAGCTCATCACGACACTGCAGAAACCAAAAGACGTATACTCAGCAAATAATCGAACATATGGAAATGCACAAGCTAAATTATAGCAAAACAGAAGCATTTCTATATCATCGAATGAGTTGTGTATACAGTCCAGAAGCGAAGGTTGACAATCGCACAATATCAGTCAAAAGAAATTATAAGCAAAAAGTTGCATGAGGAATAAAAGAGCAATCGGTAAAGTTTCAGCTCGTCTTCCTACATCTGAAAAAACCAATAGAATTGCCAAAAGTTTTCAGGATTAACTAGGGAAGCAGCGGTTGGTTGACTCGTGTCCTTAATGTAACCTTCAAGACCGTCAATAATTAACTTCCAAGCTTCAGCCAAAGTGATGAAGAAGCTACTTTGTAAAAATGGCAAACTGCCTCGTCCCATGACACTGAGTTTTTAAAAAATCTAAATAAGGTTGCATCAGCATCAGGTTAAGCTTGAGCATAGCTTGGTTAGTAGTTGTTTTGTTTAAAAGAACCTGTTCTCTCTCTTTCTCAAGTTCCATTTATTCTAGCTTTCAAAAAAGAGAATTTCTAACTCATGAGAAGTAATATGCTCCTGCAAACTAGCATTGACTCGCTGCTCCCAAATTAATCTATTCTCAACAGCTCTCTGAGCTCATTGAGCACATTCAATTTGGTCAATCAACATAACCGTCTTCTGCTTACAAAAGGAAAATCACCGCCAAGGGTATAAAAGGATCCGAACATTTTCTCAAAACAGGAACTTCCCAGTGGAATTTTCCAATACAACTTCCTTGTCAGAGACCGAGGAATCTAATGCCTTAAGCATAGGGCGGGACACAAAAGAAATTCCTCTAAAAGGAAAAGATTGAGTGCATATAGGTATCACGTATTCAGAAAGGAATCTCTTTGTGATAAGAAGTATCTTGTCCCTATTCTATTCATTAGCATCCTCAAAAGATTTAAGCATAAAACCGGCTATTAAAACCAGGTTCCTGGATATATCGGCATGCTCAGAAGCTCTAAATAAGCCGGTAAAAGCAAAATGATTTCGTCAACAAATTAGAAGCTTCTAATGTAAGAATCTAAATCAAGGAAAATCTGAAAAAATCGGTATAACTCGATACGTCGACGAAGTCCATTGTGCTGGTAAAACTCAACCTTGGAAATTCAGCTAGGTAACAATGACCAGTTGCAAGCCTCATTAAGAAGAGAAGGTCGAAAAATCAGTCGAAATAGATCATAAGAAATCTCTCGTGAAAAATAATTTCCTCGCTATAGGCAAGTTAAGAGTCTCTCAATACAAAAGCTTCCTCGCCTACAAACCTCCAATCGTATGTAACCCGAAGAACATGATGATACTCTACTTCAAACCCGATAATAAATAATGCTTAAAAGGCTAATACGCTGATATGACATAGTCACATAGAGCAATATCATTTCTCTAGGAATTGAATCTAGTATCCATCAGCGGTATCAACATGAGTTATAGAAAGGTTAAGAGATAATCATGCGCTGGGGCAAACAGTTGTGAAGAGAAGACTCAAAGTTTTGTCCAGCCCGGGATGGTCTATAATATCGAACACGATTGGAAGAGACAACAGTGTACAACAAAGCGTCCCGAAACACGAAAAAAAAAGCTAGTAAAAGCTGAGGCAGAAATAATGCAAGAATCGATTCATTTCTACGTGCCATTTAATTCAAAGACCAAGCTTCGAATTCATGGTTTTCAAAATGGATGTCGCATAGCGTTAAAATTTGATGCCAACACAATACAGCTTATTAAGTGATGCTCAAGGCTACTCAGTTTCCCGAAAATCCTGTGGTTATGGTCACCCAAAAGGGTTGGCAGAGAACATGAGTCATGTTGACTGGGGCATCGCTGGTAATTAAATAAGGCAGGCCAAATTCAGAATCACATCAGACAAATTGTCAGGTGCACACATTCCATAAATATCGAATCTAATACAATGATAATTCGAAAGATAATACTTAGAATTGTCAGTCCAAAACCGAGACTTACAAATCTCGAGTGTTATCGTTAAGCGAATTAAGTGTATTATCAGTGTGAACTGTATCAACCAAGTCATAAAATCCTAAATAAAAACAGCTTCACATTGATAACGCATTTGAATCTTTGAATGATTCTTATGACTTATCTCCTTTTACTGGACTAACCCGTTGTCATCTCGAGCAATCGATTACAAATTTACCGCCAAATGCTCGGAAAAGCCCTTCATTACAGATTCTCTAAAAAGGTACTCATGCTAAAGGAAACCTTCCGATCAAACTGAGCCAGTATAGCACCACTGTTCGTCAAAATAAGGCAAAAGGCTACTGCAACAAAGTCAAAGGGAAAACAATCAAATGGCACTCCTCCGTCTAAGTAGAAGTGACCTATCTTCCAAAAGGACAACTAGTCTTCTGCCTGATGGCGCAAAGCATATAAGCTCAACCGTCAAGTCAAAAACCAAAGTAGCTCGGAATTGATGAATTCAGTCTCTAAAGCAACCTGGAATTTCGGCGCTTTCACCAACTTAAAGCCTCAAAGTGCCCACTGAGTTAAAGCTCAGGCGTCATGTTGACATGGGGAAGTTCAAAGCATATAAAGAGCTATGACTGAATCTCAACACAACAAACATATGTTTACTAGATTTAAAGCAACTCGATAACAAAGCACACTGCAGATTCCGAAGTACATATTGGTATGCAAAGCCATTTTGCGAATCCATCTACAGCATTGAATGGCCAAAACAGATTCCAAACTTACTCCAGCGAATTAGTAATTCAATAAGGCTTGCGGGAGTACAAAATCGATCATCATCTCCAATTTGGATTCCGCAAGTTATCAAAATATCATCCAACTACTTCAAATTGGAAGTATGCCGCTTTCAAATACAAACTACAGGTGCTGGTTATGATTCGAGCAGACCTAGTTTTGAACTATTACACAATGTTCAAACTATGAAAAATCGAACTCAAACTGTTATCACAAGTTAACAATTTCCAACGTTCCAAGCCTCAAGTAGAAACCATGGAGTCAAATCGAACAAAGTTTAGCAATACAGAAAATTCAATGACGTACAAAGACCCTAACACAGGAAAATCTTCAACTAATGTGCATACTCGAACCAATATATGTTCAAACAACAGGATGAGCATGCTTCAAGCATGACTAAACAATATGGTCAAGCATGAGTGATCATAATAGTTCGAGTAAACAAGATGGTAGATTGTCAGACCATGTTAGCAGGCTTCTAGATCATCAAGTTTATGAAGGAAGAATATATGAATCTCCTAACTTCCAGACTATTACATACAATCTGGGGAGAAAAAGACAAATCATTGAATAGGGGCATCCAATGGAATCTCCGATGTCAGAACTGACCGACGAAGCAGGCAAATATTGAACCCTAAAAATCTATCCCATAATGAAGGATAGGAACCTCCCAGACAAGGGCTTAAATATCCAAGACCTCTCCCAAAGGAACAGAAAATAAATAAATCACAGATACATATTTTCCAAATGAGAAATGTCGTACATTATCATGTAAGTCATTAAAAGAACGAGGCTTGAAATCTGTATTCGGTGTACAAAGCAATTAAGCGGAGTTCAAGAATCATTGCGAATTGGAATTAGAACATCGTGTTTGTGCAGATAATATTCGATGGGTTATAAACCATTGAATAAAACAGTCTTGTGCACACACTTTATTCAGTTCAATAGAAAATTTGCTATAATTCATTTTTCAATGAATTAACTAATCCACTATCGATACGGGCTGTCGATGGTGAAGTATAAGTCCAAAATTGTGCAGATACTTGTTTTAATTACAGAACAGGTGGAGTGGAGCAATTTACGTTCCGGTGCAGCATCAAATGACAACAAACTAAGATGAAATTTTGGTTAATAATCTGTTCTACAAAAATTCACTAGTGATAATGCTCAGTTCGAAGCCCGCATTTCTCGCAACCAAAAAATACAAACTTCGAGGCGAAAATGTTAACACCGCTATTATAACGTGATTCGAAGGATTAATGACAAAGAGCTATGAGCTGGTTACAGTCTAAGTGTTAAGTCGTCAAAGCGGCATGGACCATGCCGTACTCACACAAGTCGTTGGAACCGGACTAAGTCGTTTCCACAACATGACTCTAAAACGTTAAATGTGACATGGAGTATATGCCTGACCATTGATATATGTCGCAGGCGAGTTGTCCCAACCATGTCGTTTAAATAAACATGCTGCTAGCATTCATACCATCAACATGGTGTGATAGTTCTTATGATTCTGCTCAAAGCGTTAGCTCAACAAAACTGTACACATCAAGTCGCGAGTTATGAAGTCGTCTCCACGATCCATGTCGTCCGTGTCATATAAGAAGTTACCACGACATGGATCAAAGACACGCGACATGAGCGTTTACGGTTTTAGAATGGCTTATATACGAATGTAAAGGCCACGTATTGGCAAGAGGGGAAGGCCATCACGTGAATTGCTAATATTCATGTATAAAATGGAGAAACAAGTGGTGCACTAGGATTAAACCATACTGCATAACAGTTCAGACAACCCATGCCGTAGATTAGAACAATCCACCATAGTCGTGAGGCATGTTTGATGAAGTCATGTCGTCAGTATGAGGAGGATAATCTAAGTCGTTGTACATGTGAGCAGGTCGTTGGGAGCATGATGATCATGTCGCATGGACCATTTGAAGGTCTAACCATGACGTTTCTTGTTTTCTAAGACACACACGACATGGAACAAATCATCCCAGAAACAACTCAAGCCGCACAGTAAAAATGACGTGGCTCTACATTCATGAGCTAGTTAACATGTGACATGATTGAATTATAGGAATTCGTCACATACGAACTATTTAAGTGAACAACCAATACTGTTAATATATCACTACAAATAAGCCCACATAAACAAGGAAGGTTTGGTTACACAAAGCAGGATGGTAGACCACATCCGAATTGTCCAAAATATGCTGAGCCGTTCACACGACTTGAATAGCCAGGTTTGTCACGTTCACGTCATGTCGCACAGCGCATATAAGTGATGCATTTTATTCATGTCATTAGTACATGAAGTACCAAGTCGCATGGCGCAAAAATGCAAAGGTCATTGATACGTGATGGAGGTTCATGTCAGGATGTACACCGCTCGAGAACAAGGACCGGCTTTTGGGGAAAACGATATGGCACGTGGCTCGCAAATTGTGGATTAGTATTTAAAGAAGGACAGCATGTCGTGGTGAGCATGTAACACCCCACCTCCGTTAAGGTCACTCACAAAGGGAATGCCTTAACTTTGGTGGAGCATTTTAGTAAACAGAACAGAAACTTACAAGACAGATAAAACAGTACTTGAAAATTTTATAACTTTATTACAATAGAAACCGAAATAAGCTTGGATACATCCTTTCAAATCAAAATATCAGAATTAAAGTACAAAATATCAGTCTCGTACAAAATCCTTTAGAATGCATAGTTTAAAATCACAATCCCCATAGAAGAAGACAAGCCATACTTTAAGCACTTCAAGCGGAAGAAATCTGGATCAGGCTAGAGTACACCCTTCTACAAAACCTGGGGGGGAACGGAAGAAAGGAGGCGAAACAACAAGGGTCAGACAAAAAGTCTGGCAAGTCCAGTGATTTTCAATTATGAACAGATAATAATAACATGACATGAAAATAAAACTGGATGAGAGATAACAGTAACAGGTGTAGCGGATATTACAGAAGAACAGAATGACATAAGCTATTTCTTTACACTTCTCTGCACTAATACTAGTATAACAGAATTAGGTGTCACCCTAATGTCTAAACTGAAACAGAAACGGGTACAGAATAATTTCCACAGAAGAGAGTGCTAGTAATGGGCCTTTACCACCCGAACAGAAACAGACAGAAGCAGAAACAGATTAATCCCTACGGAAACAGAATGTAGAATTAGGTGTACACTAGTAATGGGCCTTTACCACCCCAACAGATGGTACCACGCAGAAACAGACAGGTGTTACCACCCAACAGAAACAGACGGTACCAACAGAAATAGACAAAACTAAGTGTACCCTAAAACCCTACCCCAAGCGATCGGCTCCCTAATACATAAATACCCTATGTCGGCCCCACAGTAGGGTGTATCACTCCCTAAAGTGACAACCAATTGGCACAGACCTATTTACAGATGTCACGGCGTCTTACATCCTCAGAGGCAGACCGGGATCCATGAACGCACATGACCCGGTTGGAACGCACCATCAACACCCCTCGCCATTATCAGAATGAACTGCTTATAATTAGTTCAGTAAGCGTGCCCGGACCTTACCTACTGTTGGGTCAAAGTTTTGATACCAGAAAGGGTTACTGACTAATATGGGTCCCAAACAACAGATGACACAAGTAAATTCCCTCCTAACCTTGTGTCCCCAGACTAACAGATTTCAGATTAACTTGTTTACAAGTTCAGACATAAAGAGATCAGATTTACTAGTTCATAGATCAGAAAATCAAATCAACAAGTTTTCAGACTAACAGATTAGATGTACAGATTTAACAGAATTTCAGATTTGTCTAACTTTGTATTGGGCCTACGGATTCATGAATGGGTTTATTATATATATTAGTCCAGTTGGTTTAACCCTACCCACCCAACACGTTTTGGACATAATTTTTATCTCAGATTTGCATTAATTAATTATTAATGCACAGACCTCTCACATTAGGTCGCTAGCTTGTGGCCGCTGGATGGGCCGGGCGGTTCCGGGAAGACTTCTTCCACAAGTCAGACCTAACCTCGTGTCTAAGCATATTATGACTAACTTCTCACATTAAAACCTATTGTTTGCGTCCACTGGATGTGCCGGGCGGTTCCGGGCAGGATTACGCCGCAAACTCATTCTAACCTTGAGTTAGCCATGTTCATCTTTGCGGCCAATTAATTAATAATTTACCATTTATGCCCACGCCTAATATACATGTCAATTATTCATAACTATAGCCAATTCATATTATGTCAATAACGGACTAATTATATCAACTCAACAGATATAGCAGATAACAGATTTTGCAGATTAGGCGACTTAACGGATTTAGCAGATTAAGCAAACTAGCAGATTTAGCAGATAACAGATTAGGCATCTCAACAGATTTAGCAGTTTAGGCATCTCAACAGATTTAGATTAGCAGATTGGGCATTTTCAATAGACTTAGCAGATGACAGATTTAGCAGATTTAATATTTCTAAAGGTTCTATTTACATGCCTTGCTTAATCATAAATTAGGCCTAAATAATTATCATGATTCACAATATGATCATGTACCCCATGTTTGCATAAATTTACATAACACCGAATATGGACATAATTTACCATATAACATATGTTCCCATTTTGGTTAAACTAGCATTGTACAGCAGATTCAACTATAAATTATGCCAAATATTACAATGCATGTCATATATCCAAAAATCCCTATTTAGGTGTATTCACACTTAATAGTCCTCAAATCTTATTATAGATTTTAATTTCTACACCTAAGTCACATATCTTCCCCTTCTTAAAATGTGCCACAAATCTAGGTTTTAATCATGTATCATATTCTTAAAATCAGATATTGAATTATGTCCCCAAATCATAGATTATCATACATAGCTTGCTCAGATCCAGATCTAGTTTACAACATGTAATATGTATCTAAACTAACTACATGCCTATGGTCAAATTTATGCCCCAATTCCTATGTCATATGTCCAATGTAAATTTTATGCCTCAACTTCTCAAGTCGTATGTTCAATATTCTTTATGCCACAAAACTCAAGTCATAGGTTCAATTATATGCCTTAGATTTATGTCCTAAGTTCCAAGTTCAACCTATGTTCTTTCCTCAAATCAGTCACATATCAGTCATGCCCATTTCAAGCATTATTCATTTTATTGTCCCAAATATTTTAGTGTATGTTAATCTCTTATGAGATTGGATCAGGCTCGTGGTAGCCTGGCTATAGAACAGAAAGCAGAAAGAAATACAGAATAAGGTAGATCTAAACAGAACAGAACAGACATAATCTCAAATTCAGATTTACAATTCATGTCACAATCAGAATTAACGTTTATATCGGAAAATAACTGTACTTTCCTTGATCAGATTCTAAAAGAAAGATAGTTGTAGCGACGTTAGTTGATCTTCTTTAACCGTTGTTGAAGTTTCAAGCTTGAATTGAGTTGCTTAGGTTGATGTTGATTAGCTTCTAGTTTTGATTCCAGCAGAGTAGCGACGCCATTTTTATTTTTATTTAGAACAAAGGCAGAGTAGAAGCAGAATAGAATTGTGTGTAGAGAAGGCTAGGTTTAGGGCTGTTTAAATAGGTTTAGGCAGACGAATCTAGGCAGGAAACGAGACCAGATACATAAGAATGCACCCAGGCCCAAAACCAGGTTCGGGGACCAGGTCGACCCCCAGGTCGACTGCCTAGTCGACCTAGTCGGGGGGGAGGGGGGGTCGACTCCCCAGTCGACCTGGGTACTGGGCAGGAAATTTCCCACCCAGTCTGTTCTGGGTTTTGAATTCGAATTCGAGCTGTTTTGAACTTTGAAAATTCCTGAAACTTTGGAGAGCCATAACTTGGTCATACGGACCCCGATTCTCGCAAACTCGGACTCGTTTTCAAGTAGAATTCCGAGATAAACGCAATGGCGTAACCCGTTTCCCTTGATTCTTATTTTAAAAATTAATTATTCTCTGATTTATTACTTATACGTTCACGGAAAGTACGGGGTGTTACAGAGCAGGTGGTAATTCATGACGTTAAACGGATTGAACAAACATATGATCCGCATGGAGCATGTCATTCTAAGCGGTTTTATCTCTCATGCCGCATGTCGTCCAGAGGAATTCAAGCCGCATTGAACCATGTCGCACACCCATACCATACCATGTCTTTAGCCAGCTCATCGACAGTTATAAATGCGGATTTCCAACTATGTACACTTATTTACGAGTGTGTCACTACCCCTTGGCTCCAACTATAAATACCCCTCATAATTCACTTGAGGTGGGGGGGACCGAAAATTCATTCCAGGAGGGAGACTCCGCCAAATGGAAACCTTATTTACAACTTCTCTAATGGCTTCTATGGATTCAACAACTCTTTTCTAACTTCATGAAGATCAAATCTATGTCAATAATCATAAAAGCTTTCTCTAATCGAATCTAAGGACCTTAGATCTCCTTCAAGCTACAAGATAAATCTCTCAAACACCATTCAAACGATCTCTTATCTTCTCTAATCCTCTACGAAGTCTAAATTGAATGCGAATTCAATATGAAATCTATGAAGATCATGGAAAAGGATCAAAGTGAGTAAATGATTGGAAATTCGTCACGAAGCAAGCAAGATCTCTTCCTTTCCTTCGCCAAAATCAAGTGAAATCTGACCATAAAGAGAGTGAAACGAATGTAAAAGAGAGAAATGATTGTAATGAGGGAAAATTCATATGTTGTAAGCTTGAATATCATAATGCGAATTGATTGAAAGTGGACGTAGATTCATGGAGAATCGAACCACTATAAAAATTCCTTTGTGTTCTTACTTTCTTTTATTCGTTTATTTTGCGATTACGCGGTTCCATATTCTTACCGAATCGGTGATGTGTAACTTTTACATCTCTGGTGTTTGATCCCAAATTTGGAGAAAACAGAAAGAAGAACAAATAAGGATTTTCTCTAGATTGGTGACAATATTCCCTGCTTATGAATGACCCACCTAGCCATGTTACATGTCCGATTTTTTTGTCATTTCCTGGTTGTGAGGCTTGTGGTCATTATTATCTTTTTAGAACGTCTGGTCATCATTCACTTTGAATGTTACATCGTTAAATCCGTCAAACCACTAATTTACGTCCACAAAAATACTCTAGGTGTTAAGAAAGAGAATTTCTCCACCACCAAACTTGATATATTTGTAAAAAAATCAATGTACTTGACTTTCAGGAAATACTCTATCAGACGTTCATCCATACAAGTCACCTGGGAATAGGATGAACTGAAGCCACCCTACTACCGCATCCTTATGTGGGAATCACCCCAAGCATCAATAGCGAGAAGTCCATGAAAAATCCATAGATTTTGATCACGAAAGAATCATTATCGAAATAACTTTGGTTACCAGTCAGAGAAATTCAATGAGTAGTTCTTCCGCTCATGAAGATCCACGGTCTTCAATGCTCCATCTTTATACGCTTCCCTACAAGATAGATTCGAATGTAAAGTTGGTTTGAAGTGGTTTTGGTTCTAGTTCCCATCCCAGTCTCTTCGAAATAACACGCCAAAAGGTCCAATAATATTATTGATAGTCAGTGTTTTAACTATCAACCCGAACAGTATAGACTAGTACTTTGGCAGCTCATGTCCCTTCCATTTTAAAACCATTTACTTAAAACATTTCATCAATTTAAAATTGATTATATAACTTACCTCATCAAATCTCTTTTATTTCCCATTACTCGAAAACAAAATCAACATTCCCTTTTAGACATCAAAACATCTTCCAAAACATGTTCTCTAATTCCCTTTACCTCAAAACAATCATTATAATCTCCCAGTCCCATTTTATTCTCGAACCTTTTGGGTATTTCCTATTTTGGAAATATTATTATAAATATTCACAAATCTCCTTTCCACTTCTTATATCGTTACAAACTGATATCATCTCTCGATAATAGTGAAACTTTTCAAGTTTGGGTATTTTAATTATCTCTCAAACCTTGATCGACATCATTCTTATCTTAAGATAGATATAAGTTCATAACATCATAACTGATATTCGTTTCGATATCTTAAAACCCCATTTATCATTTGATTCGAGACATGGTTTAAATAACCATTTACTTGCCTTTCAAGATTCACTTCCACTTATAGTACCTTTTATTGAACTGATTTCATAAATACTCATGCGATGCAAATCCTTGTCTTTAAATCGTCTCTAAGAAAATTGTTTTATTACAAAAGTTATTCTCTTATGCGTTACTCAAAGTCATTCAACACCTCGTTTAAATACCTAATGTAATAGCCAGCATTTTACGCATCGGAAGATCGTAAAATATTTTTATTTTATTCCCTGAGGGTTGGTTCATTCTCATCTTTTAATATGTTGCTTATGGGGATGTGAGACATGTCCGTAATTTTTACCGATTTTGTTTGTGACCATTTTTCCCTTATCAGTATTGTATAGGGCATAGCTTTTGACTCAGGTCGAATCAGAGGGTGAGACCTGTGCCATTGGAAAGGAAATGATGATTGCCTTTCTGTAGGGTGGATACATTAAAGATTTGGCTCAGCGGTTTGGGAGGGTATAAATAGGGGGTGAGGGATATGGGAAATGGTTTATTTTTTCATTTCCTTATTGGGTGGCTTGTGCACCTTCTTCCTCTAATGCTTTTCCACCATTAAAAATCCAGATCCAAGGAGGGAAATCATAGATCTACACCGTTGGAGGCTAGATCTACATTAATCAATGCAAGGATTCATCAGATCAAGGTGTTTGGTGCGAGGTGCTTGCTGTCTCAATTCTTATTTCTACCATTTTAGTTTTTTTTGGAGAATCACTGAGTGATATGCATCTCTCATATGGATTCAATAAAGTGTATGAGTAGTAGATCATGTTTTTCATCAAATCTTAGATCTATGCATTGGTATGTTAATTTTCATATAGATCACCCTCGAACATGATTTAGTAAGTTTAGATAGGTAATTTCTATGGTATTTCATACGAAGGTGCAAGTTAGGTCCATAGTTTTTATTCATATGCATATTTGTCGCGATTTTGGTGAATTTGACATTATCCTTGATGGAATTGTCGTATTGATGATATTGTTGATTTCATAACATGTTTGTAATTCTTTTGGATGAATTGGATGAGTTAGATTCGTCAGATTTATAGTTTGGTGAAGTTTTGGTCGAAATTGGAGTTGAACTGCAATATGTAGGTTTTGGGTTAGCCATAAGTTGGATCGGACCAAAGTTGGATTGACCAAAGTTGGGTCGGACCAAAGTTGGGTCGGACCAAAGTTGGGTCGGACCTAAGTTGGGTCGTACTAAAATGGGTCGGTCTATTCTGGTCAGCAATTTCTGGTCAGCCATTTCTGCCATTTCTGGGCAGCTATTTCTGGTCGGATATTTTCGGTGATGACGTGACTTCAAAGTGAATTCAATTGGGAAGTTTGGAAGTGTTGAAAAGTGTTTTTGTTTGTTGTATGCAACAAATAGGGAGACAACTCAAGGATGTATTGAGTTCGTGTGAAGTGATAGCTCTAAAGTGTTCTAAACTAATTAGTAGTCATAATTGATAACAACTAGAGAGACGAAGGCCGAGGAATTATCGTTGTCGTAGGTTCTAGCAGACTCGAAGTAGAGGTACAATTGAGGACCAATTGTAGGTCGAGTGCCTTGGGCGTCGTGTATGGCCTAGACACTTGTTGAGCATAGCGTGTAGCATGTGTTGAGTATAGCATGTGGATTTTTGCTAGAACCGGGGCGTTGTGTATGGTCCTTGGCAATTGACGGCAAATTGTTAGCCAGTCATACGGTAACGAAGTTTCCAAAGCAAGTTTGGTGGTGATAACCAGAATTAGTCATGGACGTTTGAATGCATGTTGTGATCATGATTGAGTTGCTTTGCCATATATGAATGGATGCTTCAATTGCCGTGACTGAATTGTAATTCCTTTGGGTGTATGGATTGTAAAGGCTATCACTATCATGTAATGAGGAAAGAAACTGAAAGTTCTTCTCTGGAGTTGGGTAGATTAGTTGATTATTTACCCATTCTCAAATACTTTATTGATGAAGTTTGTTAACTGTTTTATCGCTCACTAAGACTGTTATCTAACTCAAGGTTTTATGCTTCCTCTTATTACCTTGGGCTGTTCATCTAGTTGCGGACGGGCAGACTGAGTAACAGGTGGCAGGTATTGCTTTAGTAATGACGACTATGCTGATCGATGGCGAGCAAGAGGCTCACGTACCAGTTTTATTACTATCTAGTATTTGTTTCCGCTGTTTGCTATTTCTCTGAGTTTTGTAATAAGGCAAATTGTAAAAAGACTATTGTTGTTATCCACGTGTATGAGAAATACTTTCTAGTTGACATGAAAGTTTAGTGTTTCAGCTTCACAATTACAACCTGTTGTATATGTTCTATTATATTTTATCCTTGCGCTATGAGATTACAACAGGTTTCGCTTATATACCATACCTTGGTGATCGTCGATAGCTGCCTGGCACACCCTTCAGCGCATTATTTCTCTTGTATAGTGCAGGGGCTGTGGGCGGTCGTCACACTTAACTTTAGAACTTCAGTTAAAAACTTGGGTTTTATATATACCCTTTAACCATTTTCCCTTTTCTTTGCAAATCACCTTAATCAAAATAATAATTAACTTCATTAGTTGGGACTCGTATAAATATCATTATTCAAAAGTGAATTATATTTAAGAAGTCTCGTTAAATTAAAAGTAATTATTGGTCGAACCGTTATTGGATTAATTGAAGACAATTTAACCATACGATAAATTTTGAATAAAACAGTTGACTAAGTCAACATAAAACAATCAGTTAATTTGTTAGCTGATTACAATCATTTCTTCTTATAAAATTAATATAATTAATCAAATAATATCGCTTAATTGTTTTCTTAAAAGCAATTATTTTAAACTGTTAGCCTATAGGTTAAATTCCGACTTTTATACTCATAAGCTTATTAGAACACCAAAATACTCATTTGATATGAAATATTACTTTATTATATAGGACATCTATTTTTATAAAATATAAAATTTAAAACTTACCTTAGTTATAGAAATAATTTTATAACTTCAAATACGTTAATTCGCTTAACGACGAATTAACGTCTAAAACTGAGTTTAAGCCATCCGCTTCCAACCACTTAATCCATACTGTCTTTTTGTTTTAAACGCAATGATCATTTAATTTAAATTCAACGATCAACATTTAATCAACCATTAACATCCAATCAAGATATAACGTTATCCGAGATAAACAATTCACACAAATGAATGAACTGAAAAATAAATAACATAGAACATATTTGAGGAATCCAGTTGATCCGTCCAACCTGTTATTCCCTCCATCAAACTGGGTTAGCTCAATTTCAGTACAACAATATATTTACTTTTATTCATTACGGTAAACAAGAATAAGCAGTTTAACTAATAACAATCAACAATCAATTAATAATATCCAATCAAACATCCAATTGTTTATTTAACACATTTATATCATTATAAACGTAACCAACCAGGTAAATTACCTCATTTGGAATCTAATCGTTAAAATAACGATTAAACAAAGGTTTAGTTTAATCAATGAATACTAAAAATATTCA
The DNA here is from genome assembly GCA_030737875.1 of Allium sativum. Lineage (NCBI taxonomy): Eukaryota > Viridiplantae > Streptophyta > Magnoliopsida > Asparagales > Amaryllidaceae > Allium > Allium sativum. The sequence continues at coordinate 968,032,050 of CM060915.1, read as the reverse complement.
GCATACATGCGAATAATCATACAATCATCATTCATTTGCAAGCATGGCACACAAATTAAAAACCCTACTTATATAAAATATAAGTGGCATAAACTGAGCGAGTTGAACTCAACTTGAATTCATCTCTTTGAAACAGTTCGATTATGGTTAAATTAAACAAGCGTTTAATTTAACTAATATTTCCAGCTGCTTCCAAAACTGTCCACCTTAGTTTCATAACATAACGTTCGAATATACGATTCCAGCGTTTCTGGTTGAGTTCCATTCTGTCCATAAAATAAAAGGTTATATACGTTTCAATTTACAATTATAATTAACTACAGTATATAGTCCTTTCATGTCTGCCCACTCCATCCCCCCTGTCCTTTCCCGCCCAATCCCATCGGCGTAAATGTCCTTTCAAACCCTACCTCGAGCCAACCGCCCACAACCACTCCTCCGCCTGACCCTCCGCCAACCCCTCCTGACCCAATCGCATTAGCTGCTCCAACGATCCCAAAAGCCAGTACGTCTTCATCAAACCCTACGTCGTTTGTCCAACCCCAGTCCCCAAATAGTGTCATTCAACAACCATGGACTTCTTTCTTGTTTAAGCGTAAACCCCTGAACGCTGGGAAGTACATTCCTGTTGAGCTGATTCCAGTTATTGAAAATGGTACTCTGAAGATGATCCATGGAGTTCCAGAAGCAGGTACTGAAGTGTGGAAAGAATCGGTAGTGGGATTTTTTCTAGATAAACCTCTTTCGTACTCGTCTGTTGTTTCTAAACTCAACTCGATCTGGAAGTCAAAAGGTTCAGTAAAGGTAAAATCTGATGGAATCCTCTTTTTATTTGAGTTTTCATGCGATGAAGATAGAAACCGTATCTTACAAGCTGATCCAATCATTATGCAATCAAAGTTGTTCATCATCAAAATTTTGAACCTTCTATTAGTAATGTGTGTGGTAAAGTTAAATTTGTACCGGTATGGCTTAAGTTTTACAATATACCGATAGTTGCTTGGTCTAACTTCGGAATAAACTGGATTAGTAGTATGCTAGGTAACTTACTTTGCATGGATGAGATGACTGAAAGTAGACAGAGGCTAGCGTTTGCGAAATGTTTAATAGAAGTTAAACCAGACAAGGAACTATTAAATGATTTCTTAATAGAAACAGTCGAAGGAGGAGTACAGCGGATCTATGTCAAATATCTATGGAAACCGGACATTTGTTTGAGATGCAAATCTTTTGGGCATTTAGATGTTGACTGTGATTTACAGGAAGGAACTGCTGAGAAAGGTAGAAACAACAGTGGTAATATTCATAATGAAAATCAGAACAATGCTAAGATGCCACAAAGAATTAGAAATCCCGCGCAAGTGAGTAATGTGCCAGTTAGAAATAATTGGCAAATGGTCGGCAACAAGAGAAATGGTAGATTACAACAAAACAAGGAAAATGAAAGAAGGATTCCAAATCAAGGCAGTTGGGTAAGAAAAACAGTAAGTGAAGTGGAGGAAGTGGCAAAGAAAAATAGTTTCGAGATTCTGGAACAAGGAGAGATCGAGAATGTTAATGTGATTACGGATGAAAGCACTGATTTAGAAGAGGAAATAGGAAATATGGATACTGATGAAATTGCTAACATTGCAATGCCATCTCTACAAGATTTGCTGTCTTCAAAAAAACATCACTCTATTGTCGTAGCTTCTGGAAATCGTGAACAGAAGGAGTTGACTGATGAACAAGCTGCCGAGGAGGAGATTCATATTCAATTCAGAGAATTCATCATGCATGAATGTCTCAAAAACAGAAGAAATGAAATAAAAAAAGGAAAAGCAAAAGTTGATGAAGGTACAAGTGAAAGAATTGAAACAGAGAAAGCCAACTTTAAAGAGCAAGTGTAGAAATAAATGCCTTAAATGAAGTGAACCAACAACTGAATCTCCTTAATCCCCATGATACCCACAGCATTGACGCTACCTGCATGCAAGGCTCCTTGTTTAAATCCCCTACCATTTTTCCATATGATCCTGGAATTATCCCTGCCTTACAAACTTTTGTCAGTATCTACTCTAATATAATCCCGCCGCAAGCCTTCAAACCGCCACCACAAGACTCAGTATCACCTATCCCTAAAAATTCCTCTCTTGTCCAAGACCTAACCACTCCTAGTACTGCTCAAAAACAGTACTTGCTTAGGAGCATGAAAAATAGAGGTGTTCCACCCAACGGAGTTTAATCAATGATGACAAATTTGTGTGCGTGGAACGTTAGAGGTAGCCACGACGACACAAAACTTGACCAATGTAAAAATCTCATCACCGAATACAAATTAAGTATCCTTGCAATTGTTGAAACAAAGCTCAATCTTGTTTTAACGATACGGGCTGCGAAGTATATCAACCCGTCATGGAGTTTCCTTCATAACTTAAACGAAGCACCATATGGCAGAATCCTTGTGCTATACGATCCCCACGTAGTTTCCTTGCAACCTCTCCACGCCTCCAATCAACATATACACTGTCATGCTACCAATTTATCCGATTTGACCTCTTATTACATCACCTTTGTTTATGCAGCCAATAACTTAGCCTCTAGAAATAACTTGTTCCGGTCCATTCTCTCTCTCCGACAATCCTCCCACCCTTGGCTCCTTATTGGGGACTTCAATTGATGTTACGCCACCTCTCAACTATAGGAGGAAACCCCTTGTCCTTAACCGAAACATCCCCTCTTAAAAACACCTTAAATCAGGCTGTATTAAATGTGCAGGAATGTCATTTTCTTGGAACAATAAAAAGAAGAATGGACCTAGAACCTATTCGTTAATTGATCATGCCTTCTGCAATGCTAAAACGTTCTGTTTTTGGCTTGCTATACACAGCTCTTTGCCCCCTCCCCTCCTCTCTGACCACTCCCCGATAATCCTCCACCTTTGTGAGTTAGACATGAAAGGAAAACCAAGTTTCATTAATACTTGGGCTGATGACCCTGAATACCTTGACTTAGTTAAAGGAATTTGGGAGAAGCTGACTTTTGGTAACCCCCTCATTATTTTGCAGGAAAAACTAAGAAGAACTAAAAACTGTTTGAGAGAGTGCGCTAAGAAAAAGTTTGGCAAAGGCAAAAATCAAAGCTTGCTCTAGAAAGAAAAACTGCAGCAAATTCAACTCAAAATGATGGAAGATCCTTTGAATCCCTCTCATCCTCCAATGGAGACGTTCACGGCAAAACAATACCAAAGTGCACTCAACTTAGAAAATGAAATGATCAAACAAAAAGCTCGCATAAGATGGAAGAAAGACGGAGAAAACAACTCTGCTTATTTTCATGCGACACTCAAGAACAGACAATGTAGAAAAAACATAGTTCGCATTGTGGACAGGTATGGAGTTACCAAGGATAACCAAGGTGAAGTTGAAAATGCTTTTCTCCTACATTTTAAAAGCATGTTTGGTAACGAGGAAAATTTCATACCTAACATCGATTTAATAGACCCATGCATTTTGCCTAAATTATCAGTCAATGATTATCAACACCTCTGCAAAGAAGTTACAGAATTTGAAGTTAAGGATGCGATGATGTCTCTCAACTCGAATTCGTCGGGAGGCCCAGACGGGTTTAATGCTTGCTTTTACGCTTCTTGTTGGAATATCATTGACAAAGACGTATGCAAAGCAGTTCGTCATTTCTTCCTGAAATCCAGCATGCTGTCTTCATACAATGCAACTAACATAGCACTCATTCCTAAAGTCTCACATGCTGCGTGTGTCTCCGACTTTAGACCGATATCTTGTTGTAACACCATATACAAGTGCATCGCCAAAGTCATTGCCACGAGGTTAAAGAATGTTCTCCCCTCTATAATTTCACTGAACCAAGCAGCGTATTTACCGGGACGTAACATTCTGGACAATGTTCTCCTATCGCATGAGCTCTTGTACGGATATTCTCATTCTAATGTTACTCCGAGAGCGATGTTCAAACTTGACATAATGAAAGCATTTGATATGCTGCAATGGGACTCTATAGTTAGAATTTTGGGTTATATGAACTTCCCGCACCACTTTGTTGCCTGGATATATACTTGTATTTCGACTGTGCAATTCTCAATTCAAATTAACGGCACCGCGGTAGGGTACTTCAAAAGTAATCAGGGTATACGTCAGGGGTACCCAATTTCAGCTTATATTTTTATTGTCGTGATGTAGATGCTTACGCAGATGTTGAATCAAAAAATTGACAGTGGAACGTTTACGCTACATCCTATGTGTAAGGATCCGAGAGTCTCTTCTCTTACGTTTGCTGATGATCTTTTCATATTCTGCGAACCGATGGCTCAAACCATAAACATGCTTTTTGAAACGCTGCATCAGTTTTACCGGATGACAGGCCTTAGGATAAATCTTATGAAGTTAGAGATGAAAGTGGTCGGCATTTCAGAACTACAATCTAGAAGTATTCATGAAGTGACTGGTATATCTAGCAACCTACAGACAACGACATACCTTGGCCTCCCTCTAGCTACTGCGAAGATTACGGTCGCTCAATGTCTTCCTCTATACAGCAAAATTACGGCAAGACTTAATTCATGGACTTCTAGGTTGTTAAGCCAAGCCGGTAGACTTACACTTATCAAGTCAGTGATATTCTCAATGCAAGTTTACTGGTCCAGGATGTGCATCCTTCCTACGAAACTAATCTCTATGATACGTACCGCCTTCATGAGATATTTATGCACAGGAAAATGTGAAGGAAGATACCTATCTCCGGTTGTTTTCAAAAAAGCCGTATGCCCAAAGATCAAAGGAGGACTGGGTATTGTCTGCATAAAGAATTGGAACAGAGCCGCGTTTATGAAGCACATTGACGAGTTTCTCAATAACTCCGATAGCTTGTGGGTGAAATGGTCGAAAATTCATGTGGTGAAAGATAATAACTTTTGGAACATGCGGAAGCCTCAGAAAATCAGCTCTACCTGGACGAACATATTCAAGTTAAGATCTGTTTTTTTACCCTTTTTCAAATATGTGATTACTGAAAATTTTAATGTTCGGTTTTGGGACGACCCTTGGTTACAAAGTGGTTTGATACTATCGAAAGTGTTTACGCATCTTGAGATCATCTCCTCAGGCATTGGACGTAACGCGAACGTCAACGATTATGTTCAAGATGATAAAATATGTTTGCCGAACTCATCTGTACACCGTATCAATCTTCGGAGTATAAAAGCTAGTACTCTAAAGCTTGGAGTGACTGGAACGCAAATTACTACATGGTGCGAGAGAGATAAAAAATATCGTATTCAAGTGATGTATGAGGAGCTAGCTAGAATCAACACTATGCAGATCTATCCCTGGAGTAAGAAAATTTGGTGTAGAGACAATTGTGCACGTGACAACTTAATTTTGTGGAAGGTCTTAAATAGAGCAATATTCACTAAAGACAAGTTAACCCTAAGAGGCTGGATCACTGATGAAAGATGCATGTTCTGTTGTAACGGTAAAGAAACCTCTATGCATCTTTTCTTCGAATGCCATATAATCTACACGGTATGGAAAGAAATCATGATAAACTTAGGTAGACATGATGCTAATCAAAACGCAAACACCCAATGGTCCACATTACTCAATCAAACTGGTACAAAAAGAAACAGAGGTAGAATCTTAAATTACGTGCTTAAAACATTCTTGAGCTCCGTATGGAGAGAAAGAAATGCAAGAGTGTTTAATGGGAGTAGTGCGAAGACCAATGACCAGTTTAGGAGATGTGTAAGGACTGAAATAAAAGAAGGGATTAGGCAACTTGTTTCACCTTTGATCCCGGAATTTTGCTGCGTCTAATGTAACTTGTTCATGTTTGTGTTTTGTTGTGTTCGTCTTCTTGTTTTGGAGAACCATGTTTCTTTGTTTTCTGCGTGTGTTATATCCTTTTTCTATGGTTCTTTAATAAAATGGTAGGGGCCCACTCAACCCCATAAACTTTGCAAAAAAAAAAAAAATGTAATTAACAATTAATTAATAATTATTAACATTACTATCTTTTGTTTAACCTCTAACAAGCCGATCCAAGCGTTGGTTAGCTCCTGAAGAACACAGGCCCACTTTTTATTCTTTATTTTGCACCATTGTATCTCGTTCCCATTACATAGAAGAAAAATGATTCATACACAAGATCACTGCGATAAAACCCGAGCTAAACCGTTCATATTTGCCATCTCGTTCCCATATATATATATATATATATATATATATATATATATATATTAAAAAGCCCAAAGCCCATGCCTTCTTTCAGCCCACCCGATACCCCATATAATTTCCATACCTGTAGTGCTATCCAAGCCACAAATTTCTTCACCCCGCCGTCTTTTCATCTCCAGTTCGTATTTTTTTAATATATATACATATATTTCAAAAGGCCCACGCCCATTCTTGTTCGGCCCGAAACCCACATCCCCAATTAGGGCTGTCAACGGATACTTTCGGATACGGATAGTGCCATATCCGTATCCGCACCCGAAACCATTTTCGGATATCGGATATCCGTATTCGCGGATACGGACGGATATCGGATAATTATCCGCTCCGCCAACAATCGATAAATCAATGAATATAAATGAATTTTTTTAGCTTAAGATTAATCTTTTTCAACCTAATTGATTACTAAATTGCTAAAAACAAATAAATATGATGATAAAAATATAATTTTGAGCAATTAACATGCGTTTAGTAGATTTTTAATTTTGCAAATTAATAAATTAGCATATTTAATTATGTTAAAATACACATAATTTAAGCTATAATCAGAAAAAAAAAGCGGACGGATAATTTTCGGATACGGATATGCCTATATCCGCATCCGCATCCGCTTCCCCGGATATCGGATATTTATCCGTTTTTCGGATACGGATGCGGACGGATTTCGGATATTTCGGATATCCATTGACAGCTCTATCCCCAATGCCTTCCTTCCCCACACAAGTTGTTCTTCCCCAACTTTCTAATTTTGTTCAACTCGTTCCTGCTGTTCGAAACCATCACCATGTTTCTCTTCCTTTTGTTGTATACACTGACCTGTAAGCCAAAACTCCCCGTCGCCACTTCATAATTCCAACTGCTGTACATAGTGCACACACTCCATTTCTTCCCTCCCGCTGTTGTTTCATGAAACTCAACTTCCCACCAATACTTCTCTTCTAGCTACCCATGCACACACAATACTACATACATGTTGTTGCACATTAGTTCGTTCCTCCAGCAACGCAGCTTCCTCAAAACAAAATATCATGCACGAAGTATACCCATTAACGCACGACCAACAAGACGCAACGTCAGATTTTTATTACAGGACATTGATCAGGCGCTTCCCGTTCGAGAGGCCTCAGGCTATTCGACATTTTCCACGAAGCTCGTCACGTACAGTGTCTCTGTTCACCTACTGTCAGCCCCTTTAGCACAGCAGTCCTCAGACGCGATTTTTCGGCTACTACAAACCCTTAAAACCAATCTTTACCGTTGGTTTGGTAGCTCTCGACGAGATCTTTATCTTTGTAGTTGAATGATTTTGCTTTCAGCGAGAGGACTGGAGGATTAGTGGGAAATGGGTTGCGATTAACTGGGCATAAAATTCTTTTGGCCAAAGCACAGTTCGTTTGTGTATAATGAAGAAGAATTACAGTCTTCCTTTTCTTCCTAGAAAAGGAAGAGGAGCGACAATTTTAATATACAGGAGAGAAGAAATGAATGGAGCTTGCAGTTTTAATTTCTTCTTGCTAGGAAGGAAACGAATAAGTGAAACATCGAGCCAGTGTTTGGATGTATTTATAGGTCGAAAGAAAAAGGATTGGAGCAATGTTAAGTCAACCACTTTCATTATAGGTCGGCTGCACTAGTTAGCTTAGGCTATAGAGAGTAAGTTGGTCAGCTGTACGTATGAGTTTTCAATTTCATTAGGGTTGCATATGTCGATTTGAAAGGGACTTGGGGTGGGCAAAAATAGGTGGTACCATTGTAGGATTATATAAATCAAGATAGGCTTGCATTTTCCCCATTTTATGTTGTTCGTGTTTTCGTTTAGGCAGAAGCAATACCCATATTTGGTTTATCTTTTGGTTTGCGTATAGTCCATTTTAGGGTAGGTGCAGTTCCTTTGTTATATAAATTTTATTTTTATTATTATTTAATATGGTAATTCTACCGCTATTTAACGTCACCGTTTAATATTTGCACTGCTATAAATTAACTCCAAACTTGACCAAAATACACGCATTGCTATGCGTTGACATTACGAACCCAAAGAAATTTATTTCATTGAAAATGGACTCCGTTTGTACAGTGGCGTTATTTTAATTGATCGGTTCACATTTAAATTGCACGCCCAGGTAAAACAACTCCAAATGAATCTAAAACTGGAAATCTAGTAATAACTAAGTATACGTATTCCAATAAAACTTGTTTTGTTGAAAACGGAGGTCGTTTGAAAAATAATTATTTCTAAGGCCTATATAATATCGATAAAATATAATTAAATTTAAAAATAAATTATTATTATTATCGTATTTCCCTATTTGAAATCTTATACAGCTTCAGAATAAACCGATATATATTTTAAACTCAATTTTTTAAAAATTCTTGGTTAAACGATATTCGAGTCTATATTAAAAAACCTTAATATTTTATTAAATAAACGTTATCGTTTATTAATGAATTTCATAGCAACTAGTTGAAATTTTGAATTGGACATAACTCGCAATCTATAATATGAAATCTCCAATTTTCTTTTTCATTAGAAAAACATAATCAAATAGATTCAAACGTTTCCTGTTTCCAAGAATTTCGACTTATATTGGATTCTATACACTCTGTTAAAGTTCAAACTCAATATTACGAACTACCACGTCGTTTCAAGCTCGTTTTAATTAAATTATAAATTTATATATCCAAACTTCATTTTATTAAATAAATTTAATCCATTAAATCAATATTTAAAACATAATCAAATATTCGTGATTAATTTGCAAAAATCTGGGACGTTACATTTTTCCTCCTTTCTCTTCCTCCTTCTTTCTCAAAAAATGGAGACCTCTCTCCCTCCCCCATCGCTGCGGCGTCTCTCCTCTACCACCCACCATCGGCCACTCTCCTCTCTCCTTCTCTCTCTCCTCTCTCCTCCTCTCTCTCCTCTCTCTCTCTCTCTCCATTTGCAAAACCCTAACCTTAGAAAACCCTAAACCACCTCCCCCAGCCCAACTATTTCCGCCGACACTCCCCTACCGCCACTGCGTCGCCCAGCTCCACTATTGCTGCCGCCACTCCCCTGCCGCCACTATGTCGCCAGTCAGGCCTCCCCCTCTGGCCGTGGGCCCCACCTTCTCCAAGATCCCCTCTTTTTCAATTTATCCTATTTGCAAATAACCCCTTCCCCTTCTTTGCTCAATAACTTCTTATATGAATATTGGCAATTTCTAGCAAATCCGTGCATTTTTGGAAGAAAGTGCACTAGGTAACAGCTGTCTGGAATGACGTTTCCATGTTCGTGACCAAGAGTGGTGAAGATTGGAGGTTGTACACAAACTGTAGAGCCATAAAGGTGAATTTGAGTTGCAGAGAGCGGCAAACGGTGCGTACGCGACAAGAAAACCTTCATAAGAAGTGTGGTGACGATTGGTTTAACTTGGGTGAGAACTTTTATCTTAAATGTTTAAAGTGAGATATTCTTGCTGTAATTAGTATCTTAGAGTAGTTTAATTAGTTATGAAAAGTTAATTAGTTATGAATTTTAAGTTGCAAAGTAATGCGATGAAAATTAGTATGTTACTAGTTAGAAACTGTATCATGTTATAATGAGAAAGACATTTAAATTTTCATGTAGTTATATTACCCATTACATGTAATATCCCTTTGGATGTTCAACACATGAACTATTCACAAATTATTTGCATTAGAAGCATTGTATGGATATGTGACACTCACATTTCATACTCTGTGGATGGACACTTATGGCGCCATTAATGGCAATGGATGATTGGTTATATTGTGTTATGGATGATAATTGAAATAATTAATTAATTGACAAAAATGTCATGGTATTTGTAGTCGTAAAATTGGAGATAAAAATATACATTTACAAGTTAAACGGCTTGTTTATGTTCACATATTTCAATAAAATCCATGTGATGAAATAAATGATTCTTAAATAATTGTTGTTGGTTGAAAAACCTTACACGGGTCTTGGGATGATATTTGACTCACACATCTCCCTTGTGTGAAATTGTGGTTAATCGATGGATTGATGGATTTATGTAAGCGTCAATTATTTGATTGAAGATCATATGAAAATAAAATGCACATTGGATGTCATTTTTGATGTTGATAGTTGTTTACGACTATTGCTGGGTGTATATGATGAATGTAATCCATATGAATTTATTTATATGGATATTGGTTGATTATTATTCCAATCCGGAATAAGTGTGAATATTTTTATAATGTATTATGCAATGAAGATTAGAAATTTGATTTTGATGTCCGATTTTGGATGGACACGAAAATATAAAAATGTGAAGCCGAGTTAAGTATATAAATGCTATTTTGACTAGAACGAGATTTTATATCGATTTTATTTATTTTTATAATGAATATCGAGAAGACTGAATTTCAAAATTTGATATTCTGAGATTGTAATAAGATGCATGTTCAATTTTAATTAAAAAAAATTGAAATGGAAGTTGGAATCGTTTTTAAATGAATTTATAAATATTTTATAAAATACATTTTGAATGGAAATCAACGATGTATATTATATGTTAGACCAAAGAGTGGTCCTAACACCCAATTCGATGATAATTAAAAGAGAAAAGCAAAGAGAACACACGATTTATAGTGGTTCGGCATTAAATAGCCTACGTCCACTTTATACTTCTCTGATTGATGATTTGAGTACAAATACAATGCTTATCTTCACTCAATATCACTCTTACAATGGATAATTTCACTCAATCTTTGTTGAGTTATGCTCCAAAAGTTGGTAGTGATCTAGACGAAGTGATAAAATTCGGTGGTAGTGAGAGTTAGAGACAACAATTTGCAAAACGGTCCCTTCAATTGTTCCTTTGAGGGGTATTTATATATAGAAAACCATCCCGATTCAGTGCCATGTGGCTTTCATCCCGTTCGGTTCGGATTTGGAGGCTTGGAGATTGTGACAACGCATTGAGATCGTGGGTTAGTGTAGAGAAACCACCCCGCATATCTAGGATATCGTTCACCGTGTCTGCTGAGCTGGCCTTTCTTGGTTTTGGTCGGAATGGCAAGAAAAGAGGGGGCGGATCAGACAGGTCCGAACTGATCTAAACCTGCTATTTTCTCCTCGTTTCCTGGCCTGTTTGATTTACCATATATGGGATCGGTTCGGAGGTCGCCGAACCGATCCGGGTTTCTACTACCAATTCTTCTGATAAAAGTTTCTTGTCGACTAACCTTTTAGCTTTGCATAGCCTAATCCACAAAGTAGGCTAACATTTTGCCCCCTTGAAGTACACATTTATTAGAAATAAAGTGTGCTTCGAGATGATTCGCATATCCACTTCCGAGTTGCTATGGTTGAATAGTTGTGATCTTTCGTAAAGTCGCATCTTTTGACATTTATAGAGTTTATAAATAGACCATGGGATGCATAAATCATTCCTGTTGATTTCAATAATTTCAAGACTTCACCTTTCATCTATGGAATTTTTCCAGGTAATTTCTTCGATATTCACAAGCATACATGCCTGACAATTTCTTTTCCATTTCTCTATCTTTTATCTATTATGCATAGTTGTAATCATCGAATTGGTGGCCAGACTTCGGACCGGATCAGTTTGACTTTTTTTTCTTTTTGCATTCGATCTACTTTTTTGCCATTAGGCTCAGAAATAGGGGCTTGAGTGTCGCCTTCTGTTCGGATCGGCTTTGGAAGTGAGGCCCACTGGAATGCGAATAGCCCCTCTAACTATTGTACAAATTTGGAATGCCCTCTCTCTCCTTCCTTATTCTTCTTGTTTTCATTACCCCAATTCAACGAAAACCCTAATTCCTAAGCTTTCATATTTTCTTTTAAACTCTAAGACAAATCTGAAGGTGGGTTTATATCTCCTTCTCTTTGATTTAATCGCTGGTTTTGTAATAATCATAATTAAAATTCGCTTCAATTTATGTGAATCCAGGGTAATCAAAGTCGACATCGATTTTGGAGATCTTTAGCTCATCGCCGCTGTCGTTGGTGGAGCTTTCACCACCTTGGGGTGTCAGAGTTGATGACGTCGTGGATATCTATTTGTGGATGAGCTGTGGGTTTCAGTAAAATTGTGTATAGAGGGAGTGAGTTTCCAAAAATGTATGAGTTCGGTGTTGATGGAAAAGTGGGTAAGGATAAGAAGAAGAAGAGAGGAGTGGGATCGGTTTGAGACGGAGCGAGAGATCTAGAAGTGCTTAGGTTCAGACATGTGGTATCGGTTCGGGTCAGTGGAGGTGATAATGGTTGGGGTATTAAATTTTGTTAAGTGGATAGGTTTTGGGTTTTGGGGTGTTGGTGTGGTTCAGTTTGGTTTTAACCAATCCGGGTGAGGCTACCTTCATGTGTCTTTATCCGCTCCAACCTGCTTAGGTGAATCACCTGTACCAATCTGCTCATAATATGGGCCTTAGATCGGGTTCGCTGCTCACAAAATACATCCAAACCGACCCAATTGCAACATGTGCTGTAACAACTCGTATTTCGATAACATGTTGAAACGAGAATCAAGGCAGAATTTAATTTTAAATTCTGAATCAAGTAAAACGGGCTATGCCATTGCATTCGTCTCAGAAAAATACGCGAAATAGAGTCCGAAATTTTGTAAATCGGAGTCCGTATGACCCGGTTAAGGCCCAAAGAAGTTTTCGGGAAATTTGAATTTCGAAACATGCAGAGATGGGGCCAGGCGGGAAAATTCCCGCCCAAACAAGTCGACTTGGCTGTCGACAGGGCTGTCGACTTGCAAGTCGACAGGCATGTCGACAGGCAAGTCGATAGGGCTGTCGACTTGCCCTGTCGGCTGATTCTGGCCTGGTGCACCTATTTTCTATCTTGGCTAGGTTTTTGGGCCTGGTTTGAAATCTGACGGTTCAGGTTGGTCCTAGGGTTAATCTAAGGGTCCTAACTAGCCTAATCTTCTATAAATAAGCCCCTAACCCCCCCTAAACCCTCATTATTCACTCATGTAACTAAACTATGGCCAAATTTCTACTCTCATGGCCTCCACTCAACTATCCTAGCCTCCACTTCATTTCTATGAAAGGTTTCATGATCATGAGAGTATTAGAGAGTCCCTATGTTAGTATGAGAGCTCCTCAAGTTGATTTCAAGGCAAAAGTTTTGGTCTTTGTTCATAAAGATGGTGTATTTGTTGATTTGGAGCATCCATCTTTGGGTTTTTGGATGATGGCATGCATAAGCTTCATCACAAGCTTTAGTTTAATCGATTTAGGCCTTCATAGCAATGTAAGCCCTTCCCTACTCTTAGATATTAACTATGAAGCTAAATGTTCATGTAGAAAGTTTGGTTTTGATTAATTAGAATGATGCATGCTATCATGTTATGCAAGTCTATGAAGTCATTAGCTTGATCTTATGAGCAAAAAGCCACAACCTTTATGTTGAAATGTTGCATTATGCAACATGAGAATCTTCATAATCATTATGTCAACTTGCATATGAAGTCATAATCCTTATATGATGATATATGCGAGTTTCTAGCCATCATTCCATGTCTTTTGTCACCATGATTCGCTTATGTACCAAGTTTGGGTTTATGCATGATTTTGAGGCTTAAGAATGTAACATGCAAGCTAATGAACACATTTGTGCCTCATTTGCCACCATGATTAACTTGTGGCTTAATACCCATTTTTGTCATTCCTTTGCCAAGTCTCTTCTTTTAATCCATCACGTTGTTGCGAACGTATATGCTAGTTTAAAAAGCGTTGGGGTCACATTATGGGGAAACATAATGACATGAATATGACTTGGGTAAATGGGTATAAACATGACAACATGTAACGTTAAATATGACATGTGTTTATACTTGAAAACATGACTTGAAATATAACATGGAAGTTGACATGTAAGTATGCATAAAAACATAAGCTTGGGAATTTACCTATTAAGTTAGGTCTACCCATTGGGAATTTACCTATTAAGTTAGGTCTACCCAATTGCTTGAAAACTTGACTATGAACATGACACTAGACTAAACATGAAAGTGGCCAACTCGAGGTTGGGTTGAGTTTGCAACGTAAAACTACCCGGAATCGACCGGCCTAACTAGTAGTTGCAAACAATAGGACCCAATGTGAGAAGTTGGTCATGTTGTGCTTGAACCCGAGGTTAGACCAAGTTGTGGTGTAAAGCTACCCGGAACCGACCGGCTTAACTAGTAACCACAACAAAGTCTAATGTGAGAGGTTGGGGTGCATTAAGTAATTAATGCCACATGATAGGGTTAAGTTAATTTGATTAATGACTCTTAACCAAATACGACATGGGTAAATGGGTTAAGTAAATTGGTTAGGCTAATGATACTTAACAAAACATGACAAGGTTGGGTAGGTTAAGTGATTTGATTTGCCTAATGACGCTTAACCATTTTTATACGACTAGTGGACGGGGATTAAGTTAACCAACACTTAATCAATCCAACACGATAATTTGGCAAGGTTAAGTAAGTTTTCTTAATGACACTTAACCATACAAGATGATTAGGGGATGGGGTTAAGTAATTTACACTTAACTAATCCGACACGGTAATTAGATGGGGTTAAGTAATCCACACTTAACTAATCTAAACACGGTAATTCGATGGGGTTAAGTTAAACACTTAACCAATTTAAACTCGGTAATTCAATTAGGTTAAGTAACCAATACTTAACCAACTTAACGTGATAATTTAATGGGGTTAAGCAACTTATACTTAACCAATTATACATGATGATTTGATGGGGTTAAGTAACTTACACTTAACCAATCTAATACGCGGACCTGATAAGGTTAAGTCACAAGACCTTTTTAGAATATACTTAACCATTGTAGTACGATTAGAGGATGGGGTTAAGCCAACCTATACTTAACCAATTCGACTCGATAATTTGATGGGATTAAGATAATCTATGCTTAATCGATCTAGCAAGATAATCCGATAGGATTCAGGTAAGCTAGTACTTGACCAATTTGACTTGATAGGGTTAAGTCATGAGCCTCTGGGTACACTTAACCAACTTGTGGGACTAAGTCTTGAACTTAAACACTTAGCCAATCTTTGACGTGATTCGTGGGCGGGTTAAGTCATGGACTTGAATGATAACACTTAACCCAATAGACAAACCCTAGCTAGAAGAACTAGGTAGAAAACCGTGGTTAATCAAGGATAACGGGAAAGGAAGCTAAGTGGTAAACCTTAGTTAAGGGTAACTAAGTAATAATTCTTAGCTAAGGACATAGGACTAATTCTCAAAACGATGAGTAACCTGATACGGTAGGTCATCGCTTAGTATACGAGGGGGAGCAAGTTATCTGACTTGGATAAAAGCTCCAGCGCACGGGGTGCCGAAGTGGAAGCTTCGGGGGACGTGAGGATATTCTTGGGATCCCTCTGTGGGCTGCCAGGTAATTATACTAGGCCCATGAGAGGTTAAGGTCTGCGTTAGAAGGACCAAGAGTATGCCTTGGTTGCTATGCGAGCAACCTAAAGACTGGGATGGATTAGCGTGGAGTCGACGATTCTTGTTTTTGCCCTGGATAGCGCATCGCCGACTACCTACCATCTTTAGTCAATTGTGTACGTACGGAAAGGCAAGGAACCCCCAACAGACCATGTGCTTGCTATCGAGTCATGGGTGAGGTTGGCCCGTAGGAAAGTGGGGCTATAGTGGGGCCGTGGAGTGGTTCTTATACATGATTTTTCTTGGATTGCCTTTCAGTAGTTGAGGGAGGGGTCACGTGGGACCATAGCCACGGGTACAAAAACAGACCTTGATATCTGCATCGGCAGACGATTTAAAGCTCCCGACCGAGTTCCGTATTTCTTGATTTGCCCTGGCACGGAACTCAGATGGCACATTGGTGAACACGTGCATCTAGACATGGATAACGATTCACGATACATACGTGGGATCAAGGGCGCGGTTGACGGGTGGCGTAATCCCTAGTGGTCCTAGGTGGCCAAAACCCAAACCGAGACACGGAAACGTTCATTAGGTAGCATAATCCCTAGCGGCCCTAGGTGGCATAAATCCTAAGTGGACGCGCGATAGTTCATGGTAGGGAAACACAACTAGATCAAGGGTTGCAGTCCAAAACAACTTCAAGGATAAAACGTTTACATGGGAAAGTCCGTACGGCCTACGGCAAAGGACTGAACTTATTCATGGAAAGAAACATACGAGTTGGGGAAACCTACATATACTATATATTAGGTTGACATGGACCATTACATGACATTGGGCAAGGGACCTTCATGGTTAACACATGACGCGGGTTGGGATACTAGTACGAGAGGTGCAGAGCAAATATACATGTTAGAACCAGGAAAAAAGTATACATAATAGGCACCGGGGGATGTTAGACAGGGTAGATACCTTGGGATAGTATACTTGATAGAAATCTGACGATGTGATACTTTGATCTATCATGACACCGTAGTTTATCATAGTTTATCTGAGTTCAGTTGTTCATCCTGTTATTTTGATTTAGCTTATCTATCTTGTTATCATGCTCATGTTCATCTCAGTTTCTCATGTCAGTTAACTTTACTAGTTTTTATACTAATAGTAGATAGGGCTTACTCAGTCTTTATGACTGACCCGTTTTGTTTCGCCTCTTTTCTTCCGTTTCCCCCCCAGGTTACAGGGAGGAAACACTGCTGTTTATTTCGGACTCCTTCTGCTCGAAGGTCATCATAGATGGCTTGGACTTTTCTTGGCTATGGCTACTTTACTGTTTTTAAATTGGGGAATAATTTATGAAAAGTCTTTATGCTTCTTTACTATTGCAAGACAAGTTTTGAGGTACTCTGATGTAAAAGGCTTTGGACCTTAAATATTAATGTTTATAAAAGTTCGATTTTACTTCCGCTATGTTATATGTTCTGTCTTGTGATATTTCTGTGCATGTTCACCAATAATGCCCCTCTAAAGCTAGTGCATTCCTTTGCGAGTGACCCTAGCGGAGGCGGGGTGTTACATTTGGTATCAGAGCAGAAGGTTACCAGACTGGGCAAAAGTTTTTAAAACCTTCTGAAAATTATTTGGAAAACCGTTTATAAAGAAGCATTTTTCAAGAAAAGTTTGTTTTAAAAAGGCTATTCCCCAAAAGCCATTAGCACCATTCTTTGATTCCTTGATTGAATCTCATTTCCTTTCTTTCCTCCATCCGTGGTCACAGTAGTTCTCACTGTGACTAATCTTTGTCTAGCCACGTAGGTGTTTCCCGTACGATGGAGGTGGTTCTCGAGAGACCCATTGCCGTGTTACAAGAAAGGATAATAAAGAGCAAGGGTAAAGGATACGAGTTTAAGGATGATCAACTTGTTGGTATGGCTCAACCCAGAATGAGAGAGAAAGGTGAACAATGAAACCCATGACGAGAGAGTACCTTTGGCACGGTAAAACAGGGTGGACAGTTAAGTATTATGGGACAAGGACAAGATCATCGGGAGGGCAGTAGTATGCTCTCATTTCTAGGGTACCTCGGAAGGAGGGTAACGATCTTGTTAAAGGTTTAGCTTTTCTTCTCTATCATCCCGTTAGGACTTTGTTTTGATCATCGTATCATTTAAGTCTTCTTCGATAGTGGAGTCTCTGCACCTTAAGTACTAGCGTAATAGAGAATCCCATTTTTGTCTCAAAGTCCTATTGGAGAATCAGTCCATTTATACATGACTTGTTTTGGATTTGAAAATGACATGCCTCGGTTATGGATGGATTCTAGGGATGAAGTGGTTATCCAGTAAGGGGTGCCACTCTCGGTTTTGATAGGAGGGTAGTTAGACTCTTGACTAGCCTTGGTAATACCCTCGAAGTCTCGTGGAACCTTTTGGGTTCGGTCATGATTAGTTACCTAGAATCCCTTGATACCTTTATTGGAAATTTGAAGCCCGATCGGATGGTGTTCGCCGATAAGACGGATGGTTTATTTCACTTATGCATGGGTTATGGAAATCACCCTAGTAAGTGCACTTGATAACCCGGTTGGCATCTGTTTACTTTCAAGAGAAAGTTCTACTACGTGGAATACCTTATGGTACGAGGTCCGAGATTCACTAGTGAATTTTGGAAAGCTTGCATGAGATCATGAGTACGCAGTCATGTTTGCGCTAAGTGTGCAAGTGGAACGAGAGGCGACGAAGAAATGAGTTCCAGCTCATGTTATGGAAACAGGAAATAAGAAGCTACGAAATCGCGAAGTTAAAGGACGGTCAAGGCACAATGGAATTGAGCTCAAGGAAATACGACTTTGATGGTCAAAGACTAGATACGCGCATGATATCTCTTTTTGGGAGTATATCCTTGATCCCTGTTTTCTGTAGAGCTTACTTGTAGGCTATCTTTTGTGGACATCCTCTTGGTCCTATTTTCTGTTACAAACCCCATAAGGAGTTTGTCTTGTTTATCTTCTCGACCCTGTTTCAGGGAATCCTAGGTAGAACCCTATGGATGTAAACATGTATTTGAAACATGTTATGATTGATATGGTTGCAAGTGGTTGCTCGTGGATGCGCGAATACACATTAGATACTAGCTCGACTCGGTCACATTTCATATTGCATATGCACGAGTATTTATACTTGTTTATGGATGAAATCGAATGTATTATCATGCGGTTGTAGCATATGAATGAATGATTGTGCACGCATATAGTATCTATATGACTAGGACTATTTGCATACATGTTGGATTCATGGCACTATACATATCTTGCATTAGGAAGATCATTCAGGCCTGATCATTAGCATTAGCTAAGGAACATGTACACACACGTTTTGCATATATTCATATAGCATTAGAAATCATCTAAGGACAATGATTGCTTGTGGATGATGTTTTGAGTAGATGGATGATGGATGGTAGGATATGTTCTTCCTAACTTGGAGATTTCGGGGACGAAATCCTAAAAGGTGGGGAGAATGTAACAACTCGTATTTCGATAACATGTTAAAACGAGAATCAAGGCAGAATTTAATTTTAAATTCTGGATCAAGTAAAACGGGCTATGCCATTGCATTCGTCTCGGAAAAATACGCGAAATAGAGTCCGAAATTTTGTAAATCGGAGTCCGTATGACCCGGTAAAGGCCCAAAGAAGTTTTCGGGAAATTTGAATTTCGAAACATGCAGAGATGGGGCCAGGCGGGAAAATTCCCGCCCAGACAAGTCGACTTGGCTGTCGACAGGGCTGTCGACTTGCAAGTCGACAGGCATGTCGACAGGCAAGTCGACAGGGCTGTCGACTTGCCCTGTCGGCTGATTCTGGCCTGGTGCACCTATTTTCTATCTTGGCTAGGTTTTTGGGCCTGGTTTGAAATCTGACGGTTCAGGTTGGTCCTAGGGTTAATCTAAGGGTCCTAACTAGCCTAATCTTCTATAAATAAGCCCCTAACCCCCCCTAAACCCTCATTATTCACTCATGTAACTAAACTATGGCCAAATTTCTACTCTCATGGCCTCCACTCAACTATCCTAGCCTCCACTTCATTTCTATGAAAGGTTTCATGATCATGAGAGTATTAGAGAGTCCCTATGTTAGTATGAGAGCTCCTCAAGTTGATTTCAAGGCAAAAGTTTTGGTCTTTGTTCATAAAGATGGTGTATTTGTTGATTTGGAGCATCCATCTTTGGGTTTTTGGATGATGGCATGCATAAGCTTCATCACAAGCTTTAGTTTAATCGATTTAGGCCTTCATAGCAATGTAAGCCCTTCCCTACTCTTAGATATTAACTATGAAGCTAAATGTTCATGTAGAAAGTTTGGGTTTGATTAATTAGAATGATGCATGCTATCATGTTATGCAAGTCTATGAAGTCATTAGCTTGATCTTATGAGCAAAAAGCCACAACCTTTATGTTGAAATGTTGCATTATGCAACATGAGAATCTTCATAATCATTATGTCAACTTGCATATGAAGTCATAATCCTTATATGATGATATATGCGAGTTTCTAGCCATCATTCCATGTCTTTTGTCACCATGATTCGCTTATGTACCAAGTTTGGGTTTATGCATGATTTTGAGGCTTAAGAATGTAACATGCAAGCTAATGAACACATTTGTGCCTCATTTGCCACCATGATTAACTTGTGGCTTAATACCCATTTTTGTCATTCCTTTGCCAAGTCTCTTCTTTTAATCCATCACGTTGTTGCGAACGTATATGCTAGTTTAAAAAGCGTTGGGGTCACATTATGGGGAAACATAATGACATGAATATGACTTGGGTAAATGGGTATAAACATGACAACATGTAACGTTAAATATGACATGTGTTTATACTTGAAAACATGACTTGAAATATAACATGGAAGTTGACATGTAAGTATGCATAAAAACATAAGCTTGGGAATTTACCTATTAAGTTAGGTCTACCCATTGGGAATTTACCTATTAAGTTAGGTCTACCCAATTGCTTGAAAACTTGACTATGAACATGACACTAGACTAAACATGAAAGTGGCCAACTCGAGGTTGGGTTGAGTTTGCAACGTAAAACTACCCGGAACCGACCGGCCTAACTAGTAGTTGCAAACAATAGGACCCAATGTGAGAAGTTGGTCATGTTGTGCTTGAACCCGAGGTTAGACCAAGTTGTGGTGTAAAGCTACCCGGAACCGACCGGCTTAACTAGTAACCACAACAAAGTCTAATGTGAGAGGTTGGGGTGCATTAAGTAATTAATGCCACATGATAGGGTTAAGTTAATTTGATTAATGACTCTTAACCAAATACGACATGGGTAAATGGGTTAAGTAAATTGGTTAGGCTAATGATACTTAACAAAACATGACAAGGTTGGGTAGGTTAAGTGATTTGATTTGCCTAATGACGCTTAACCATTTTTATACGACTAGTGGACGGGGATTAAGTTAACCAACACTTAATCAATCCAACATGATAATTTGGCAAGGTTAAGTAAGTTTTCTTAATGACACTTAACCATACAAGATGATTAGGGGATGGGGTTAAGTAATTTACACTTAACTAATCCGACACGGTAATTAGATGGGGTTAAGTAATCCACACTTAACTAATCTAAACACGGTAATTCGATGGGGTTAAGTTAAACACTTAACCAATTTAAACTCGGTAATTCAATGAGGTTAAGTAACCAATACTTAACCAACTTAACGTGATAATTTAATGGGGTTAAGCAACTTATACTTAACCAATTATACATGATGATTTGATGGGGTTAAGTAACTTACACTTAACCAATCTAATACGCGGACCTGATAAGGTTAAGTCACAAGACCTTTTTAGAATATACTTAACCATTGTAGTACGATTAGAGGATGGGGTTAAGCCAACCTATACTTAACCAATTCGACTCGATAATTTGATGGGATTAAGATAATCTATGCTTAATCGATCTAGCAAGATAATCCGATAGGATTCAGGTAAGCTAGTACTTGACCAATTTGACTTGATAGGGTTAAGTCATGAGCCTCTGGGTACACTTAACCAACTTGTGGGACTAAGTCTTGAACTTAAACACTTAGCCAATCTTTGACGTGATTCGTGGGCGGGTTAAGTCATGGACTTGAATGATAACACTTAACCCAATAGACAAACCCTAGCTAGAAGAACTAGGTAGAAAACCGTGGTTAATCAAGGATAACGGTAAAGGAAGCTAAGTGGTAAACCTTAGTTAAGGGTAACTAAGTAATAATTCTTAGCTAAGGACATAGGACTAATTCTCAAAACGATGAGTAACCTGATACGGTAGGTCATCGCTTAGTATACGAGGGGGAGCAAGTTATCTGACTTGGATAAAAGCTCCAGCGCACGGGGTGCCGAAGTGGAAGCTTCGGGGGACGTGAGGATATTCTTGGGATCCCTCTGTGGGCTGCCAGGTAATTATACTAGGCCCATGAGAGGTTAAGGTCTGCGTTAGAAGGACCAAAAGTATGCCTTGGTTGCTATGCGAGCAACCTAAAGACTGGGATGGATTAGCGTGGAGTCGACGATTCTTGTTTTTGCCCTGGATAGCGCATCGCCGACTACCTACCATCTTTAGTCAATCGTGTACGTACGGAAAGGCAAGGAACCCCCAACAGACCATGTGCTTGCTATCGAGTCATGGGTGAGGTTGGCCCGTAGGAAAGTGGGACTATAGTGGGGCCGTGGAGTGGTTCTTATACATGATTTTTCTTGGATTGCCTTTCAGTAGTTGAGGGAGGGTTCACGTGGGACCATAGCCACGGGTACAAAAACAGACCTTGATATCTGCATCGGCAGACGATTTAAAGCTCCCGACCGAGTTCCGTATTTCTTGATTTGCCCTGGCACGGAACTCGGATGGCACATTGGGGAACACGTGCATCTAGACATGGATAACGATTCACGATACATACGTGGGATCAAGGGCGCGGTTGACGGGTGGCGTAATCCCTAGTGGTCCTAGGTGGCCAAAACCCAAACCGAGACACGGAAACGTTCATTAGGTAGCATAATCCCTAGCGGCCCTAGGTGGCATAAATCCTAAGTGGACGCGCGATAGTTCATGGTAGGGAAACACAACTAGATCAAGGGTTGCAGTCCAAAACAACTTTAAGGATAAAACGTTTACATGGGAAAGTCCGTACGGCCTACGGCAAAGGACTGAACTTATTCATGGAAAGAAACATACGAGTTGGGGAAACCTACATATACTATATATTAGGTTGACATGGACCATTACATGACATTGGGCAAGGGACCTTCATGGTTAACACATGACGCGGGTTGGGATACTAGTACGAGAGGTGCAGAGCAAATATACATGTTAGAACCAGGAAAAAAGTATACATAATAGGCACCGGGGGATGTTAGGCAGGGTAGATACCTTGGGATAGTATACTTGATAGAAATCTGACGATGTGATACTTTGATCTATCATGACACCGTAGTTTATCATAGTTTATCTGAGTTCAGTTGTTCATCCTGTTATTTTGATTTAGCTTATCTATCTTGTTATCATGCTCATGTTCATCTCAGTTTCTCATGTCAGTTAACTTTACTAGTTTTTATACTAATAGTAGATAGGGCTTACTCAGTCTTTATGATTGACCCGTTTTGTTTCGCCTCTTTTCTTCCGTTTCCCCCCAGGTTACAGGGAGGAAACACTGCTGTTTATTTCGGACTCCTTCTGCTCGAAGGTCATCATAGATGGCTTGGACTTTTCTTGGCTATGGCTACTTTACTGTTTTTAAATTGGGGAGTAATTTATGAAAAGTCTTTATGCTTCTTTACTATTGCAAGACAAGTTTTGAGGTACTCTGATGTAAAAGGCTTTGGACCTTAATTATTAATGTTTATAAAAGTTCGATTTTACTTCCGCTATGTTATATGTTCTGTCTTGTGATATTTCTGTGCATGTTTACCAATAATGCCCCTCTAAAGCTAGTGCATTCCTTTGCGAGTGACCCTAGCAGAGGCGGGGTGTTACATGTGCATCCGAACCTATCCACTTATGACATATGCATCCGAACCGATCCACAAGCAGCAAATATACCCAAACTGATCCGCTGTTAATAAACATAACTGATCTAATCCTTAGTTATGCACCACGCAGAGTGATTATGCTATATTTAACTTAATCGATACTAATTGTGGCTTGCGACTTCATGAATAGTTAGAATAGAACCTTCCAGACTGGACTGAACTTTCAAAACTGCTATGAATACATAATCCCTTTGCTAATTATCTTGTTGCATTTTTTCATATTTACCTTGCATTCTCTAATTCCGTCATTGCATATATATTTTCACACATAAGCTCGAACACATGCACAGGGGGACACGGGCAACTTCACTCTAATTCCTGCTACTGTTTCTTCAATAGTACAGTAGCCATGGCCGAGAGATGCTCGTCCAGATTAGTGGAGAGAAGGGAAGCTGTAAAAAGATCTAAGAACCCCATCATTGAGGACGTATCCTCTACTTCAGGCTCAGGTGGAATAGTGCAAGTTTAGACTAGGAACCAGGGGCCTAAGAGAGTGGAGTATCATCTGGGGGTGATGTCTCTGTGGATGAAGAGGAGGAGGGAAGTATAGGAGATAACCGTGCTCCTGACAAGTTTGAGAATATAAATATCTTGGAGAAACCCAGTGATTCGATCGCATCAATAGTTGACAATGATTAACTTGTGCATATATGTCTAAAACAAGGGATTCTCTAAAGAGATACCGAGCTATCCTCCAAAACAGATCAACCGCATAATCCTCCTAAAGGGTACATGACCATCGGTAGATTAATGTGTCTTGTTGGGGCGATTCCCCTACTCTTTCCATTTGTCATCGATTTTCTAAGACAAATGCGGATCGCTCCAATGCAGCACCAACCCAACTCCTTTTCTTATCTGTACACCTTATATATAGCTTATAGAGATATTTTGTGTGAAGAGCTTACCTTTGACGATGACCATTTCTTCTACAATTTCAAGCATCGGACCCAGGGCACTTCGTCCTTTGTATACTTTGAGTCAGTACCAAAAAGAAAAATCATCAGTGTGTCATTTAGTAGCAAGGTTAGCGATCCAAAATCCGAATGGTTTTACATCAAGAAGCAACCTGGCTATGCCAGAAGGTGGCTGAGATCAAGTAAAAACTTTAGCCTCTTGGTTTCTGACTTCATTCACTATTGTAAATGTATTAACATCCGTTCATTTCTTACTTGCAGTTCCCTATCCGAAATAGGAAATGCATTAGATGTATTTTGGTCATTTAAACCAACTACTCAATGGTGATAAAAAATTCTTGACCATCAAAGACTACTTGGTGGATGAATATCTTCACCGTCGTCGATTATTGGTTATTACCCATAGCATAGGACACAGAGAGGGTCCTTATGTGTACATACCCCCAGTCGAGGGCCCAATTGACATTTTACTGAGATGGTAGGAAGTTCAAAAGATCCAACGGTGCCTGAAAAGAGGCCACGATATATTAGTAAACATAACCGGAAAGGATAGAGATAGAATATCACCCCTGAGGATGCGGTTACACCTGAAAAACCAATCTCCCCAAAAGAGTTGTCGTCAGTCATAGGAGATGATCCCACTGTCTATGATTCTATATATCGGGGTTTGGGAAATCTTCCCTTGCTCAAGAACCTTTACACTTCAGAAGATTTTAGAACAGATCCCCTTACTTTTACCTTCGAAGAAGAGGCTACCCCCATGAAGGTCGGGGAAACTATGCACACCGACCCAACTCCAGGCTCTGGTCTAGTAGGGCGAATCACTTAGGATACACATAAGACATATATTGCATGCCACAACACTTGTGATTTGTATTAACCTTGATTTTAATACTTATGTATATTGTCTTGCAGGACAAATGGTGGTGTAACACTATTATATGAGGGATGTTCGCTCGAGTATGCCTCCAATTGATTCTAGTGCAAGGCATGATCAACATGAGAGTCGGGGAAAAGATGATAGAAGGAATTGACCTCCACAGCCTTACCAATCTTCTCGTTCTCGGTCCCCGCTCCATACATATTTCCGAAAAACATAAGAGTCAACCGTCGTATCGTGAGGGGGATAAGCATGCCCCCAAGCCTCCTACTTAATCTAAAGATAAAACTCCTCAAGATGGCTCTTCGAAGAAATGACTCGATCCAAAAGAGAAACAAAAGGAATCGAGGAAAGAAGCAGAGAAGAGCAGGCCCATTGTGAAACTAGAGCGTCGCACTATCGACATTACCACCACAAGGCCAGTTATACTTGACGATGGAAACCAGGCCAGATTGAAAATTTTAAAGAAACATTTTCCTGAGCACCACTTCGGGAACATACACTTCGTCCCAAAGCTCAAGCCAGTAGATCCTGACTGGGCCACTGAAGTTAAAGCTTCTATAGATTTTGTTGACACCCAATAAAAGGAGATGAAGAAGTACGCAAAGAACCTTTCCAAAATCATTAGCTATCTGATAGCGGATGTGAAAATCATAAATGACGCCACTGAATATGATGCAAGGACTATTGGAAACTCGGTAAAAGACCTTCAGGATGCTCAAGCTCAACTTGCCCTTGTACAACGTGATGTAGACAAATATAAGAAGCAATTTAAGGAACTACAAAAGCGCTATCATTCCGAGCACGTGTCCCATAGTTAGAAGCGCATAGACTTAAAGAAACAAGCTAAGGATGCTAAGTCTAAAAGCACCATCGCAAAGCTGGTTTGCACTCGTCTTCAGCAGGAGAAGGCAAAATTAGCAAAAAAGAATGCAGAGCTTGAGGCAAGATTTCTGGAGGCTGAAATAAGGGCAACTCTTGATGAGGGGAATGCGAGTGTAGCTTTACAACATATCGAGAAGGTAAATGATCAGCTTGTAGATGCTAAAAAGGAGTTGGATGAGAGCGCTGAAGCAATGATTGGATTTTTTCCCTAGGTGATCCATCATCGAAACATTGCATGGCTTAAGGATTATCCTATCCCTCTAGTGTATGCATGGGATCAGGTGGTCGAATGGGAAAAGCAAGAACTTAAGGTGGACTCCAACGATGAGAATAAGCTCATGGAGAAATACATAAAAGGTGTGGAAGCAGCATGCTTAGTCGGAGGGCGTAAACTCATTACCACTAGTACGAAGGAGGAGAGGCGCCAATCTAAAGGAAAACATACCATTGAAACAGGGTCCTCGTCTATTGTTGCTGGGACCGCTGAGTCTGAGGGGCATGATCCCAAGAACCCAGGAACTCCCAAAACATCTTTCTTATCTCCCATTATTGAAACAACCTCAGAGACTCTTGCTACTCACGTTGAGAAATCATCTAAAGGTAAATTTTCGCCTCAGTTTGTTAGGGCTATTTCGACCTTCCATGATATTGTTGGACATACAATCTAGGAATCCATTTTTTAGCCTATGTGAATAACTGTTTCTTCTTGCCTTATAGGTGCAGAAACTGCTAAGAAGATTGATGAGCAATCGAAAGAAGTCATCGACGCAACACCCGCTGAGAAGGTTGAGGAGAAGAAGGAGGAGGTTCCTAACAAAACCCTAGTACCATCTACAAATGATATTCCCAAGTAGGTGGACATGATAGATGCTTCAAAAAAGTACTGTGGTAATGAAGGTAAAAGTGAAGATGACGATGTAGTTGTGACTGGAGGTTTAGATAAAGTCGATGACATGCCCTTGGATCAAATGAAGGCCACAAAAGACGCACAATTGAAAGCCAAGGTTGAAAAAAATAACCTCTTAATGTCCATACTCTCTAGGTGGTTAATCCTCAGTCGGGATTAATTGTTAAACTTTCTACTATGTCCATAACTGGGGAACTTGCTCATAAGTCCTCTGCTGATCCCGTCAATCCAGTTTCAAGGAAAAAGAAACAAAAGCATATTTTTACCGAAGCTAAGAAAGTGAAGGAAAAGCTCAAAGCTGCTAAAAAATGAAGTCCACTCCGAAGCCCAAGCGAAAAGCAGCTTTTATCCTTTGTTTTGATTTTTCTTTGGCCCGCCATTGTTGTAGCAAGTGCGACCCTCACTTCTATTTGTTTAGTCCTTTTGTATGAACCTGCAATCTCATAAATAAAATAGTTTGTTTCTCACTATGTTAAATACCAGCAAACATGTTATTTTTCTTTATCAATTCAGCAACGGTCAAGATGTTAATAAGCATAAGTGGTATTCAATAGTCTATGTCATGATTGAGTTCCTCTATACGTGCATAAATAACAAAATATAACGTTCATAAATCGCTGCTTAATTAGATGATTAATGACAGAGGGTGTGATGTGTATGCCCCTAATCAATCTTGAATGAAGTGCCTAGCCAAGGCTCATTCGAGATTGATTAGATTCGACATCGAATTACCACCAGCTTTCTAGTGGGGTTAAGATTCTTTATCATTGGTACGTATTCCCAGTAACTTTGTACTTTCCTATCGTATGGTCAGGTTAGAGTGGATTCAAGGCGGTCTTTTGTCATGATGCACCTTCATGCCTTTGGGACGTCATCTTTCCATCCTTTATACTCTTTCTCGAGTCGTGAGTGTTAGAGTTTGGGATGCCATCTTCCCGTCCTTTTTATGCTGTTACACAAACGGTTATTTTATTTGTTTGGACATCAATTCGAATTTCTAGTGTTTTGCTCTTAAATTATAGAAATCACATAGTATATATATGAAATAGAGTTTGTAAAGGAAAAGTTAATCATACATGATATTTTTATAGTGGTTCAGCCAAGTCGTGACCTACGTCCACTTTATAATCTTTTTTTTATATTAACCAAACTTTTCTAAGAAAGTCATTCCTTTTTACATAGCCTATAAAACAAAAGAAAATAGTAAAAATTCAAGTTAAGTATTGCCGCAAATGTTGGGCGTTCCAAGCTCTAGGAATTTCTTCACCATCCACGGTCATTAACTTGAAAGCTCTTGTGTCAAGCTATCGTTGGATGGTATATGGTCCTTCCCACTTTGGACCTAGATGAAATGGAGGTGGAAAGACTTGTTTTAGCACCAAGTCTCCCGGTTCAAAAGTCCGAGGGGTTAACCTTTCTGTCATAATAGCGTGCCACTTGGTGTTGGTGCCTCGAGGCATGCAAGTCTGCTTCGTCCCTCATCTCTTCAATCATGTCCAGGAACTTAAGGAGGAGCGCTCTCCACCGGAATTGCTGCTTCTGATCCAGAGGAGAGTGAAAAAGGGGTGTGACCATTCGCCGTCTTGAAGGTCGTCCAATAGGCACACAAAGCTAGTGGTAACTCGTCAACCCACATGGCTTTTGTCTCATTCCAATCGCTTTTTAAGAGTGGATTTAATAACTTTAATTATCGTTTTGACTAGTTTGTTTGATTGTAGGTGAGCTACGGCAGTATATCTCTTGTTAATCTTATACTTCTAGCAGAAATTTCTGAATTCTATGCTATCGAATTGGGTTCCATTGTCAGTTATAATGGTTTTTGGTATTTCAAATCGACAAATGATACATCTAACCACAAAGCTTATCACTCGTTTTGTTGTGATCGGTATTAAGGGTTTGGCCTCCCCCCATTTTGTGAAATAATCCACGGCCAAGATTGCATATTTAGCTCCTCCTTTGGGGATTGGAAAAGTCCCGATGATGTCTATTCAATGTATAGCGAAAGGCCATGGGCTGACCATTGGCTTAAGCTGTCTCATAGGTGCCCTAGGTACTTTGGAGAATCCCTGGCATTTAACGTAGTGTCGTGTGTGATCAGCTGCATCTTTATTTACAGTAGGCCAAAAATAGCCATATCGTAATACCTTCTTCACCAAAGTTTGGTCTCCGGTGTGGTCTCCACGCTCACCTTCATGTACTTCTCTCAGTACACGCTTGATGTCATCATGCGATATACACCGAATGAGAGGCATAGAAAATACTTAGCGATAAAGGACGTCGTCCTGTAAAACGTATCTTGCGGCTTTACTTATTACACCTCGTCTCTCGCTCTTTTTTGATGGGAGAGTTCCACTCCTAAGGGAGTTCTTAATGGAGGCCATCCATGACTCCCTTTCTGGATAAGCTTCCAGGGCTAAGTTAACTTCCATTTGGTCAAAGCTTGGAGATTCCAAAGCTTCTATTGGGGCCATCTCAGTTTCATCTGGGTTGTCAGAACTTGCTAACTTAGCGAGCCGGTCTGCCTTCTGGTTTTCTATTCTCGGGATATGAGTTATGCTATAATGTTCCATATTACCTAGTAACTCCTCTACTTTTTCAAGGTAAGTAACAAGCCGAGGTCCCCTGGTTTCGAATTCCTTTCGAACTTGGTAGACAACTATCACAGAATATGTCCAGTATCGTCATCCCTGGTTCCTTAGCGAGTCTTAACCCGGAAATCCGGGCCACGTATTCGGAGTCATTGTTGGTGGTAGAAAATTCCCACCGCAAGGCATAGTAAATGGGTCATCCTTCAGGAGTAATTAAAACAACTCTGGCACTGGACCTTCAATCATTCTTAGCCCGTCCGTATATAATTTCCATGGACTGAGCTCTAATTTACGCTCCGAAGTATTAGACTTGTCGTCCAATGGTTTTTCCTCGAGGATTTTGAATTCTGCCATGAAATCATCTAGGGCTTGGCCCCTTATCTGTCTCATTGGTTGAAAATTTAAATCAAATTGGCTCAACTTAATATTCCACTTAAGTAGTTGTCCTGATGCTTCCAGTCATTATAGCACTTGTTTTAATGGTTGATTTGTGTATATAACTATTAGGTAAGCTTGGAAATAATGACGGAGCTTCCGGGATGCAATCAAGAGACTATAAGCAAGTTTTTCTATTTTTGGATAATTTCATTCAGTCGCTGCTAACTTCTTGCTTACATAACACACTGTCCTTTGAATCTTGTCTTCCTCACGCACAAAAGCTATGCTGACAGCATGAGATGACCCTGCCAAGTATACGAACAGATCTTTGCGATCCACCGGCTTCGACAATATCGGAGGCATCTCTAGCAAACTTAACAGATTTTGGAAGGCCTCTATACAATCGAGGGTCCACTCAAAGTTTAGCTTTCCCCGTTTAATTAAATCAAAGAAAGGGACACATTTATCCATGGCTTTGGAAATGAATATGCTTAACGCCGCAACTTTCCTAGCTAAGCTTTGGACATCCCTAATCTTCTGTGGCTCTTTTATGTTCCTGATTGTTGTTATTTGGTCAGGATTAATTTCTGTCCCTCAAGAACTTACAATTAAACAGAGAAATTTTCATGATGCAACCCAAATGAGCATTTTAAGGGGTTTAAATTCATCCCGTATCTACATAGAATGTCAAAGATTTCTGCCAAATCTTTCGTATGATCGGAAGACTGTCTGGATTTCACGAGCCTGTTGTCTACATAAACTTCCATATGTTTCCCGGTCTGATTATAGAACATTCGGTTTACCAAACGCTGATACATGGCTCCGGCATTCTCTAATCCGAATGGAATCACTATGTAACAATAAAATCCCAAGTTTTTAATAAAATTTGGATGCTCTTGATCCGGTACATGCATGGGGATCTGGTGTATTCTGAATACGCATCCATGAGGGAGAGAAGTTCGTGTCCGGCAGTTGAGTCCAATAGCTGATCTATCCTGGGGAGTGGGAAGCTATCTTTTGGACAAGCCTTGTTCAAGTTGGAATAATCAATGCATGTTCGCCATTTCCCATTTGACTTCTTGACTAAGACGAGATTCGATATCTAGTCGGGATATGTCGAATCTCTAATGAACCCGTTATTTTTTAACTTCTCTACATCTTCTATTAAGGCTGCTGATCTCCGAGCCTAACATACGTCCCTTCTGCTTAACTTGTGGATGTTTTTGGTTTATACTCAATGTGTGGCTCATAACTGAGGGTGATATCCCACACATATCAGCGTGGGTCCAAGCAAACACATCCAAATTTGCCTTCAAAAAGTCAGTAAATTCCTATGATCGAAACGGGTCTAGCTGGACTCCAATCTTTAAAACTTTTTCCGAATCAACATCTTCTTTAGGGATATCCACAGTTGTTTCGTTGGGGGTCGTCGCCATGCCCCTACGCTCCTCGTCCTTTCTGGGGTCTATGCCCTCGGGCAGTTCTCTGTGCAACTCCCTCAGAGTCACCCCTCTTAATTGCTACGTTGAATCCTCCTTCACGGGGGAGGAAGCAACTTTAGTTTCTATATTTAATCCTTTTAGTAAAATCTTCAATTCGGCCATATAGGAGGCTCATTCGGTGACCTGATCACCTCTCATTACTCCCACTCCTGCTTCGGCCAGGAATTTCAACAATAAGCAACAGGGTGCGATGTAGGCCCTGAATTCTACGAGGGTCGGTCGACCCAAAAAGTCGTTATAGGGTGAGTCGATGTCTAAAACTACAAACAGGAGAATTCTCACTCTTTGGCAGTCTCCTTGTTCCAATGTCACTGACAATTCTACATATCGCACTGGAGGTGTTAAAGCCCAATTGAAGCCGCATATCCATCCTTCGCAAGGCTTCAAGTCTTTTGCTTCGAGTTTCATCTGATCGAATGCTTTCTTAAAGAGAATATTAACTGAACTCCCGTTGTCCACTAATACCTTGTGAACTAGAGCAGGGCCGATAGTGATGGTGATTACCAATGGGTCCTCGATGGGCGATTGGACTCCAATATCATCTCTGTCATGAAATATGACATCATTTAACATCGTTTTCTATTGCTTTACTTGGGTGGCATCCTCGGGGTTACTATACTCCCCCACTTCGAAGTGCTTGGCCGCATTCACATATTGGTCCATTGCCTTGAAGCTATGGCCAACGGGATGGGTCCCCTCCCTCCACTATAGTGTTAATAATGATTTCTTTAGCTTTCTTTTGTGCTGTGGGTTTAGGAGTAGGCCGATTTTGACTCGGGGCTTGCCCTCCTTGCCCCCTGTCTCTTGGGGCAACCTTATATTCATCTAATTTTCCTTCCCACAACAGTTTTTCAACAATGTCTCTTAGATGCCGACACTCATTAGTAGAGTGACCGTGAGTTCTATGAAACAAACAAATTTTTCCGGTCGTAAGCTCCTTCTCGGTGGAGTCTCTGGCGAACGTTCTTTATATTGCGAGACATTATCTGTATCCAGATAGATGTTTTCCAACGTATCATTCAATGGTGTGTACTTTTCAAAAGTTTGGAATCGAGGTCTTTTTCCGGAGTTGCTTCCACGGTTCGTACTTCTTTTATTGTTGTTTCCATTCCTGTTGCCACTTCATTTTTGTTGCCAACGTTTACCTTAACCTTCTCCGAACTATTTCCGGACTATTTCCCAGCAACATTACTTTGAATATCTTCTTTTGAAGCCCCCTCATATTTTCTTTTTCAACTGGCGTATATTTCCGCCCGCCATAGGTGAATATTTTCCTTTTCACATAATGCCTCCCTAGTTAATGGCAGTTTTCTAGCTAAATATCCCCCAAGTTCAGTGTCTGGATCGACACTCTGTATTAATGACATCAAGATGGTTGGCTCATGAGGATCGCTTATTTCAGTAACTGCTAAGTTGAAACGTTCTAAGTATAACTTCAGGGGCTCGCCAGGGGCCTGTTTGATGCTGGATAGCTCAGTGACGCTTTTAACTCTCCGGGCATGGAGTCGGGACTGGTTTATAGAACATTGGCTTAATTCTATGAAGCTTGACACTGATCGGGGAGGAAGTCGTGTGAACCACATTAGTGCAATATCCTGTAAATATATCGGGAAGGCTTTGCATTTCATGACATCAGGTGCGACTGCGGCATTCATAAACCATGCATATCTCATCAAATATTGTCCCGAATCCGTTTTTCCGGCATATCGGTCCATCTGTGGTAGGTTGAATCATCGGGGAAATTGGAAGTCCAAAATGTCGTTGGTGAATGGGGTGTGACTATGCTTAATATGTGACTAGGCTCAATAAGCCAATCATCGTTAGTGTAGCAGCGATTATCAGCCATGATCTGTCGCACCATCGCTTCTACTTCAGCGTTGGTCAAAGCTGGCTCGGGATCTACGCTCCTATTCCTTCTAGTATTTCCAGTGCCTATGTTAGGCAATATTCTTTGGTTCCAAATTGTGGCTGAACTTCCCCACTTTCTGTGATCCCAGTGGTTCATGGGACGAGTTGGCTGGAGAAGTTGTCCTTGAGTAGGACTGACAATCACTACGCCATAGATGGAATATCGCAACGAAAACCCATGGTGTTGCTAGCTATAATGTTGCCATTGCTATGTTGTTTTTTGTCTATTGTAACACATGCTTCAATGTGCTAACATAGATATCAACATGTGTTGCAGTAGCCGCATGAATAGCTCTGGAATTTTTTATTAAAAAAATTAAAAAAGAAATTGCAGCTCAGCGATCCACACCATTTTTTAAAACCAAATCTCAACCATTCATGCACTATTTGCTGTGCTTCCTCTTTTTCTTGCTAAAATTTCTGTTCACGCGCTTGCTTATCATTTGGTTATCTCCCAAATCACCAATTCTACATCCAGACTTCCAATTTTAGGGTTCTTTAGAAAATCAAAAATGGATCCGTAGCCCTCTCCATTTAATTCTCGATTTCCTCATGTTCCCATTCGTATGGTCTATTGAGTCTCTGATTTGGTACAATGTCAGCAACGAAGCGATGGCGGTGGAGTATGAATCTCATACCCCCAATTCGCTAGGTCTTCATCAAGTTCATTGAAATCCGCACTAACATGTCGTAATCTCCCACAATTATAGTTTCTTTTCATGAAGGTTCAATTTCCAATTTAATTTATTACGATTAACTAATTTACATATGTATTTCTATATAGATTTTGGTCAATTTTTAGATTTGTATACGAAAATAGTATGGATTAACTAGTAGGGAATTGATTTATGATATTCTGACGCATTTCAATAGTATGGTATGTCTTTATGGTATGTATTATAACATCTCCATTACTCCGTATGAGATGCCTGTATGGTATAGTTGGGAATTGTGGTAGGGAATTGATTTTTGAGATGTCTGTATGGTACGTATTATAATATCTCTGTTACTACAAATGTACAATGAACAAAGGCGCTAATTTTATTGCTGCACTAAACAATAAATCTGGTCTCAACAAGAAGATGAAGGTGCATACAAATACATACTATTATCTTGTGAAAAACATGTTTATCTTAGTAACAAGTATTAGTTTATCAATTTTTTATTCGACTGTGGTTCGTTGGGTGTGTTCTATGATGTAAAGTGCAGTTTGTTTGGTTTTTTTTCTAGAGAATTTTGTGATATTCAATTTAGCCTTTCGTTCCATTTCTAACCGATGATATAGTTGTTTGTTTCAACCAAAGAACCGATCTCACATGCCATGAATATTTTCCCATCAATGAGTGCTTTTATTATTTAGGTTATTACCACTTGACCCTATGTTTTGAACAAATTTTTTGTTAATAGTTCTAAATTATTGTTTGTGTTTCAATGTGGAAAAGAGCCACGGTAACTTCTTTTTTTTAAATGTCTGTATGGTTTAGTTCAGCAATAAAAATAGGCCTTTGTTGTAGACTTGTAGTAGGGAATTGATTTATGAGATTCTGATGCATTTATTTATAGGAATAACATTCTAAAATAGCTGCAAGCAAGAAGATAAAGGACAACATGGACTGAATTGGGATGATTATAAGAAAATAGAATTTAGCCAATGTGTAAGTTCCAAAATTTAAATTGTGAATATTTATACAAGTAACATACACAAAATAAATGAACAATCATTTTATACTATTCTGAAATAGGTGATAATCGTTTATGCGCACCTCCGACGAAGACGGTGCAACTGAAGTTAGCCCCAACCTCTAAAGGAGTTATTGATAAATCATGCACAACTGAAGACACTTCTGTTGTAGTAGGAGTGCCATGTGATAAAAAAACATAGGTGGATGTTCTCAAAGGCAATTGCAGATTGTGTTGAAGCACTAATAGGAGCATACTATGTTAGAGGTAATTTGCCTACTCTATAAGAAAATTGTTCCGAGCAGTAATTTTTAAGTGACAATTGAGAAACTGAGATAAAGTAATGGAACACGCAACTATGTTGCAATTTCAGTTAAACATGAAGTGTATGAAACATTATGATATTTTTTTCAATTTAAATTATTTGTTTATTATCTAGTATTTTAGAGGAACTGGCAGCCAACTAGCGAAGAAACCTAATGATTTACAAGCTACCGATAATTTGAAAAAGCCAAATTTTGCATATAGAATGTCTATGGTTAATATGCCTATAGTTTTTATAATCTTGAAATCGAATGATATAAACAACATGCAGACAGGTGGAGAGGAAGTTCTAGTTACACACGCGCAAAATATAGTATAAATAGTGCAGCAGACTGGAAGGGTGGATTGTGAATTTCTATTAAGGGATTATTATTAGAGGCATCCATCCTATCAATAATTTAGAACTGGGTATTATTATCAGGTAGTAGAAAATATGTTGTTATGCTTTGAAATAAAATAAAAACTTTATCATAAGTTATATGATAATCAAACAACAAATGAACCCCTTATTTTTTTGTTGTTTTGAGGAGAAAAAAAATTAAATATGAATGTTATGATGTCTGGTTTACAAACAGTTCCAAGGAAATTAGATAACATTGATATTTTGAATTCAACCTTAGTCCATGTAAAATTGAGGATTGACATCAGTTTTCTACTATCTTAAGTATATCAGCTATTAAAGAGATTTTTTCATCTTTGTTTGCATCAGCGACTTGAATTTCTAGGTGACTCTACATTAGACCAAGTCATCACAATAGAGCTCTATAAGAACACAAAGATATAGACCTAGGAGAGTTTACCAACTTGAGTTCAGCTTCAATCTGCAATAAAAATTTCGTAGAAGCTGTTATATATAAGGTATACATCAGTAACTTCAAACCAAAAAAATGGACAGTATTAAGTTAGTATCCCCAATATTGTACAAATGACAAGAAAAGTATACACATGCGACACAACTCCTTAAGTGATAGTAAACGGTAACTACCTGGTGCCTTGATATTATTTTTCTTCTTGGTTGAGATTCATAATTGATCGTATAACACACTTACAGATAGCACTGGCAATATATATGCTTCAGCTGTGCATATTTCACTTGATAAGCATGGAAAGCATAGCCATCTAGCTGATTAGAAGCACGGACTGATAAGCATGGATAAACATAGCCATTTATCATGTAATCGATGAACACATTGGATGTGCAATGACTGAACTGATAAGGTGGTAGCCTTGATACACAACATTATGGAAGAGGAAAACGTGCTTGTAATGTAGTAGTTTATATAAGCATTTTCGTGTATTTTTTCTAGTTTATGGTTTTATGTGTAAGTTTGTATATGAGTGAACCGAGTGACAAGGTAGTGAGGAATGTATCTATATACGAGTGAATGTACAATAGTGGAGTTAAAAAATTTGTACCATTTGAAATGTTGAAATAAAATATTTATTCGAATAAAATACTGCTTTATAATAATATTTATTATAATATTATGAAATCTTTGATTAATAGCAGTTGAGGTGTAATTACTTTTAGCAGTGGTAAAACGATTTTTAACAACTGCTAGAAACAGTTGTAAAAAAGGTTGACTTTATTACAATTGCCAACTGTACTAGATATATTACAACTGTTTTTGGAAGTTGCAAAAGGGTATTTTTTTTTTGCTGTATTGGTACCTGTGGTAACACCTGTACCGATATTGCCATAGAGTCGCAAAGGCGTTGCCTTTGACTCTAAAGCAACATGGCAAAAGGCAACCCCAAAAAGGTGTTGCCATAGATCATTTTTTGTCTGTAGCAACACTTTTTGGAACCTACTGCGTCATTTCTCTGGGTTTGCCATAGGCCATCTATGGCGTAGTGAATATTAGGGTTTCTAGGTAAAGCACGTGATCCCTTTAAACCTAGATCGTCAGTTCCAAGGGTTCGGGATACGTCCTCATGAGACCCTAGTGATCCAAATGTTAACTGGTCCAAATTCTCAGTTCTTTCGTATGGCCTTCTCTGATGTAGGCTTTCTTCATCTGAAGAAGACGAGTGATCAACAACGAGATGATGAGTTGGAGAGGGAAGTCTTTCCCTATGCAGCTCGCTTATTTCCCTACTCATGGATTTTATGTTCTCTCGCATGAGAACAGTGTCGTGCTTATGGGCTTCTAAAGCATCCCTGGTGTTGTCAAGCATATCAAGCAAGCGCGAGATATCTCTGTGTGTGACAAGCGCGGAAGAGTAGGTTGATCACTAGTTGTCACGGTCGGTATTGGCACGTTGACTAGAGCTCGAATAGAAGTACCCACATCTGCCGCATTCGGTTCGGATCAAGTTGCAATCCCATCCTCGGATCGGATCAGGGGAGAATGGACAATAGCGTTCTGGTTCTCGATCCAATTCGGTTCAATATTCTATATTTGGTTCGGAGTTTCTGCCCAGGATCGGATCGAAGATGTTCTCCCTGACCTGCTCGGACCTGAACTTTGTCCCCTTGATTTAGTCATGACAATAGTTAGTCGATCTTTATTCGCCTCATTCGTCCAAGCATTTTGCACCTCTTTTCCTTTTCCTTTAGCCTTGGTATCCAATTCTTTGGAGATTAGTCGGAAAATTTCCAAAAATGCTAAAGAAAGCCAATAAATTTTTTTGAACTTGAGGGTCCAAATAGTAGAATGATAATCCAAAACATTGATAATTAAAAACTTTCAGTGAAAGCGCCAAAATGTTAGACCAAAGAGTGGTCCTAACATCCAATTCAATGATAATTAAAAGAGAAAAGCAAAGAGAACATACGATTTATAGTGGTTCGACGTTAAAAAGCCTACATCCACTTTACACTTCTTTGATTGATGATTTGAGTACAAATACAATGCTTATCTTCACTCAATATCACTCTTACAATGGATAATTTAATTCAATCTTCGCTGAAATATGATCCAAAAGTTGGTAATGATCTAAATGAAGTGATGAAATTCGGTCGTCGTGTGAGTTAGAGCTAACAATTTGCCAAAAGATCCCTTCAAATGGTGCTTTGAGAGGTATTTATATGCATAAAATCATCCTGATTCGGTGCCACGTGGCTTTCATCCTGTTCGGTTCGGATCTGGAGGCTTGGAGATGGTGACAACGCATTGAGAGAGTGGGTTAGTGTGGAGAAACTACCCCGCATATCCAGGATATCATGCATCGTGTCTGCTGAGCTAGCCTTTCTTGGTTCAGGTCGGAATGGAAAGAAAAGAGGGGGTGGATCGGATAGGTCCGAACCGATCTGAACCTGTTATCTTCTCCTCGTTTCCTGGCCTATTTGATTTGCCATAGATGGGATCGATTTGTGCGTCCCCGAACCGATCCGGGTTTCTGCTACCAATTCTTCAGATCAACGTTTCTTGTCGATTGACCTTTTAGCTTTGCACAACCCAATCGTCAAAGTAGGCTAAAATTATATATATATATATATATAATTGGTTTGAACAGAACGTGTCGCGCAGCGACCGTTCGCGAATTTCAACCATAAACTTTGGAATGGGAGTAACGGGTGATCCAACCGTCGTATTTTCCTAAAACTAGAACCGTTGGGTTCATATCGAACGGATCTTTCTAATGAATATATGAGATTTAAATTTGAATGGTTATATTTTAAAATATTTCCAGACCAGTTTTGGAAAAGATTGCTATGGATGCACATTGGTGGCCGATACTGGAAATGACTGTAAGTGCCTTAGATGAATTATTAAAAATATGAATAAATT
Organism: Allium sativum; assembly: GCA_030737875.1. Classification (NCBI taxonomy): domain Eukaryota; kingdom Viridiplantae; phylum Streptophyta; class Magnoliopsida; order Asparagales; family Amaryllidaceae; genus Allium; species Allium sativum. Next base: position 967,992,592 of record CM060915.1, on the reverse strand, counting down.
ATGAAAAAATCTTAATAAACACTTTGGAAAGATTCCGGGTGAAATATTCCAAAATTGAAAAGATAAAAGATATTTTTATCTGAATGAACTTGTTGATAACTAGAATAATAATCCAATAATTTTTAGAAATAATAAATTGGATTTAGGTTTGTTGTAAATGGTATCTTCATTAATATGTTTATTGAACCCATTTATGAATGGAATAAATCTTTTAATTAAGGTTTATGAAGTTTCAATTTATTTATTTAAATCGGGATTGAATGGAATTCGGGTTAATAATAATCGAGATGAGTTTTTGTGAAGGAAGGCGTTTTCTATTTATGGAATTTAAAAGGCTTTGCCGCTATTCCACTTATAGTATGGTCGGATACGGAAATTTATACCGATTATAAATTATTCAGATTTCCATGAAAATTCCATATTATGAACGGTGTTTTTACATGACATTTGTTCTTTAACCCAAGTAAAGAAAGGATAAATTTCTTAAAGTCGTAAAATCATTAAGTAATGATTTTTGAAGATTAAAATTAAGCTAGAGTTTTAATAAATCTTTAATAAGACTGAAAAGTGGATGAGATAATTAAAGTATCAAATAAGAGAAATGATCGAGATGGAGTACCACCAATTTTACTCCATGCGATAGTTAAATCTTTAATTAGATTTGAAACGATAAATGCTAATTAAATTTATCAATAACACTACTAGTGTTAAATATGGAGTACAACCAGTTTTGCTCCATGGGTTGAATAAGTTGGGATTAGGAATATTAAAATAAGTGACTACTTCGGTAAGGCTCGATAATCCCGACTAGTTTGATAAACCTTAATTTGGTTTAAGTTGTGGAAAGATAAAATGGAATATTTTGACAATGGTATCCAATGGAAGATTAAACTATAAGTATAAAAGAATTTATCTTTGGTAAAATTAATAGGAACCTTTCCCTAAAAATATAAATATTTGAACAAAAGAATATTCTGGATTGGAATGAGATGTGTGATATCTTTGTATACTTGTCACGTAATTATAAAGATGCACGAGTTATTCGGAAAGACCGGGTTTATCCCATTCACAATAACTATTATGATGACTAAAAGTCGAAGATATGACGACGGTGGTCGAAGACCAGAGATCTTCACATCGTTTGGGCTATTACTGATGTCTTGAATGGGAAAGATCACCACAGACGAGGTAATAAGTGGTGGACGTCCAAACATACTTGGAGATTGACAAGATATGCAAGGACCTCTCTCCTATATTAGACATATGAGATGAGGATTAAGATGTCTCTGGTTTCGTTCAGACTAAGAATGGATTTGTAAATGGATTGTATGTCTGACATTGTATTGTGTGATGTATTCATTGATCTCTGCTAAATATATATATGTTCGGTGGTGGAGAATTTATTCTCTTGCTTAACACACTTCTTTGAGACGTACGAGCTTAGAGGTTATATATTGGTGGAAATCAGTAGTACTATATGGGTTGACAATGTGGCATGTTGAGATGCATGGATCAAAGATTTTGTTGAAAAACAGGGCTTCGTGGTTGATGATCAAAGCACAGCTTTAAGTAGCACAACTTCGTGTACAACGTTTGTAACAACCCGTGTTTTTATAATGTGTAATAACCATAAATCAAGGAAGAATTAATTTTCAAAATAAGAATCAGGAGAAACGGGTTGCGCCATTGCGTTCGTATCGAAATTCTGCTTGGAAACGAGTCCGAGTTTTCGAAAATCGGAGTCCGTATGACCAAGTTATGACCATTCGAAGTTTTCAGAAGTTTTCAAGTTCAAAAACAGTTCAATTCGAATTCAAAATTCGAATTCCAAACCTCATAATGGACTGGGCGGGAAATTTCCCGCCCAGGACCAGGTCGACCTGGGGTCGACTATGTAGTCGACCTAGCCAGGACCAGGTCGACCATATTGTCGACCTGGGGGTCGACCTGGTGCCCGAGCCCATTTCTAAAGCTGGATTCACTCTGATGTATTTGGCCTCGTTTCTATCCACATTCATTGACCTAACCCTATAAATACAGCCCCCAACACCAGTCTCTCTACACAAAATTCTTTCTGACTTTATGCTGCTCTAATTCTAGTCGAAAAGTTTGAGAGAGGGACTGCTTCTTCTACGTTGAGACTGCGTTAAGGGAATTGATGATTTGGGGATTTCTATTAGGACTTGACTAAGCATATAAAGATTCAACATCGACTCTCTTTTTCTAATTCTCGAACCACGATCTGTAAGCCCCAGTTATTTTTAGATTTAAACTGTAAATGTAATATGAATATGATGAAAAATTGAAATTGGACCTATGTATGATGACTTTTTACATCCATTCTTTTTCATCTTGGATCTTGACTCTTGGATATTATTATGACATTGATTTGGGACCTATTCATGTTGTAAATCAAAAAGAGAAACCCCTAATATTATCATGTTGAATCTGCTATTAGTCACAAGTTTATGACTATCACTTTATGTCAATCGTTACCATAACTATACTATCACCTTATGAAAGTCGTTACCATGACTATACTATCACCTTATGACATTCGTTACCATGACTATACTATCACCTTATGACAACTGTTATCTCGACTAGTACCTTATTTTGCTAGAATTGGAATCCTTATGTTTGAGGCCAATATTCCATATGCCAGTAATGTTTTAATATTTTATTTCAGGTCATACTATGTTATGCTAGTAATCACTTTTGCCACCTTATACCCGTTCCTTTTTATGTTATTCCCTAATTAGATTTATTTGTATCGATTCGAGATTACGTGCGATGGGAACACGATTTGGGTAGACTAGGTAAAACATGAATTAGTTTTAAACTTGAACAAGAATGTTGTTATGACTTAAACCTGAATATGGACATGAACTTGACACGATTTGACACGAAACATGACCTGAAAATTGGACATGAATCTAGACATGAAAACTTGAACGTAGGCATGACAATTAGATAACATGAAAATGGCCAACTCGAGGTTGGGTTGAGTTTGCTGTGTAAATCTGCCCGGAACTGCCCGACAAATCCAGTGGCTGCAAAAAATAGGATCCAATGTGGGTAGTTGGTCATATCGCACGTAAAACCCGAGGTTAGACTATGTTGTGGTGTAAATCTGCCCGGAACCGCCCGACAAATCCAGTAACCACAATAGTTAGTCTAATGTGAGAGGTTGGCGTGCACTAATGAATTAAGGCCACATGATAGGGTTAAGTCATGAACCACTTGAATATACTTAACCAACTTGGCACAATGATTGTATAGGGTTAAGTCATGAACTACTTGAACACACTTAACCAACTTGATACATGATCTGGATAGGGTTAAGTCACGAATTTGAATGACCACACTTAACCCATTAGAAACCCTAGTTACGCGGTCCTTTTCAGCAGTAACCCACTTAGATGTATCACGATACACTGGGACTAGGCAGGGTGGGGCACGATTACTGGGCTGATTGTAAGCGATCAGAACGACGGCTGAGTAGGTGCGCCATTGTAGGTTCAGGCGGGCTATGGTCGTGCACGTAGTCCGGAGTTGAAAAAGCAGGCATTGGGCACCCATAGATTTACACTGTGCATGCTTGATTCGTGTCAGTGGTTGGCACCATAGGACTTGATACACCATATGGTGGACCTAGCACAGGTAACTACATTTCAGGATAGGGCCGTATGACACAGACACATAACGAGCTAGGACTTGTAGGGAGCCGATCGATTAATAGATCGTACCGTAGGACCCCGTAATGGGTCACTTCATGATACTGGGCCAAGGGATCATTTCATGGTTAATACTTGACATGGGTTAGAACACTAGTATAGTTGGTGCAGCGAACCTTGAACATGCGATGCTAGACTTGACTTATCTTGTTATCTTGATTATCCTACCAGTTCTGTTATCACCCTTATGTTTAATTCCAGTTTTCACATATCATGTTACCTTTACTAGTTTTCATACTGAAAGTCACTAGGGCTTACCAGTCTTTATGACTGACCCTTTTTCTTTCGCCTCTTTTTCTTTCGTTTCCCCCCCACCAGGTTTTCAGGGAGGAAACACTAGCTCTTAGCTTGGATTTGGCTTGCTTTCTTATAGCTCATGTACGGTTTGGTCTTGAGCTATGCTATGGCTGCTTCTGCTATTTATGGGGAATATTTTACTTTTGGTTATCTTAAGTTTATGCTTCTTTGGAACTTGATGTAATGGAATAATTTGTATCTTGGATATATGAGCTTTTGACTCTTTTCTTGGAAATAATAAGAAGTTGGTTTTTAATTTCTACCGCTGCTTTATTTATGTTCTGCTTTGTGATATCTCTGTGCATGTTTACCTTGATAATACTACACCAAAACTAGTGCATTCCCTTTGTGAGTGACCCTAGTGGAGGTGGGGTGTTACATTTGGTATCAGAGCAGAAGGTTACCAGGCTAGGGAAAAAGTTTTAAAAACCTTCTGAAACTATTTTCAAAACCATTTATAAAGAAGCATTTTTCAAGAAAAGTTTTATGTTTAAAAAGGCTATTCCCCAAAAGCCATTATCACTTTCCTTTGTTTCCTCACTTGAATCTTTTACTTTTCATTTTTCAGCATAGTTGATCTTAACCTGCCTGAGGGAATACCCGTGCCTGGATGGTTCCGAAGGTACTTAGAATCCAGGGCCAACGACACGGGCACGACAAACATCCCTCCTCCTCCTCCTCCCCCCGTGGACGCGGTTCCTCCTCCTCCTGGTACCGCCTTTGCCAAAATATGCAAAGACTTTAAAGCAATGGGCGGCAAGAACTTCGTTGGAACTGAAACCTTTGTTGAGGCACGAAACTGGCTAAAGAAAACAAAAGACTTGTTCATTATCTTTGATATGGAGGACCATAGGAAAGTTCAGTTGGCAGCATGGTTGTTGAAAGAGGAAGCTGCATTTTGGTGGGAAGTCACCAACGCTACCAAGCCAGTTGAGACTTGGGCAGACTTTAGAGAGAGGTTTGGGCTTAAATTCTTATCGTCAGCAGAGGAGAACCTTCAGATGGAGAGGTTCCTAGCACTCAAGCAAGGGGATATGCCTGTGAGGGAGTACGTGAATAAGTTTAATCAACTTGCTCGGTTTGGTTTGGATTTGGTCAACACAGCCCAGAAAAAGGCTGTATGCTTTGCTCGAAGATTGAACGAGCCACTACACAGCTTGGCCCTAACTCATATACCCATGGGGGCGACCTTTGAAAGCTTGGTGGATATGGCTCTACTTCATGAGGAAGACAAGAATAGCAAGAAGGAGGTTAAGCTTAACGAGACTCAGTATAAGAAAGCTGACTTCAAGAAGGGGAACAACAAGAATAACAAGGGCAACAACAAACCACGTGAGACGAGGAAGTGCAACTTCTGTGGTATTACTGGACATATAGAGAAAGACTGTAGAAAGAAGAAGCGGAAGTTGGGTGAACGTTTTCATTGTGGAGATACTGGACGCATCAATAAGGATTGCCCTAAGAAACAAGGGCAGGGGCAAGGGCAGACCCAGCGAGCAGGACCTTCTGGAGGGCAGTTGCATGCTCTCAACACCACTCCAGCCCTTGATCGAGATAGTAATATTTACGTAGAAAGCCTTGTTTACATTTCTGACTTTCCTGTATGAGTCTTATTGGACTCTGGCGCATTGCATACTTTTATTTCCTCTGATATGGTTGAAAGTCTGCACCTAAGTGCTAGTCTGGTTAAGGATCCCATTATAGTTTCAAATCCAATTGGAGGCTCCGCCCATTTATCTATGATGTGTGTGGATTTGAGAATCTCTATCTTAAGCGTAGAATTCACGTGTAATGCTTGTGTTCTCGGATTCATGGGATACGGTTTGATCCTAGGGATGGATTGGCTGTCCAATTATGGAGCCATCCTTGATTGTGAACGAAGGGTAGTGAGGCTCATGACTCGCCTTGGCAATACCCTTAAAATTTCTTGTAACCCGAAGGGTCCGGTCATGTTGTGTTATCTTGAATCCCTTGACTCGTCCGACGATAATTTGCAATCTGTAAGAGTGGTCCGAGAATATCCAGATGTCTTTGATGAAGTGAGGGGATTGCCTCCTAAACGCGACATAGAGTTCCGAATTTATCTTGTTGATAATGCCAAGCCAGTTTCATTACCCGTTAGGCACATGGCCCCGCAAGAAAGAAGAGAGCTCAGTAAACAAATTAACGAGTTTCTTGAGAAAAATTTCATACGACGAAGCATTTCTGAATGGGGTGCTCCGGTGGTATTTGCTACTAAGGCGGATGGATCGCTTCGTTTGTGCATAGATTATCGTGAGTTAAACAAGCTAACAAAGAAGAATAGGCACCCACTACCAAGAATCGACGATTTGTTTGACCAGCTTGTGGAAGCATCTGTTTTCTCTCAACTCGACCTAGCCACAGGATTCCATCAGCTTAAAGTGGCTGAGGATAGCATTGACAAAACTGCGTTTAGGACTCCAGATGGGTTCTTCGAATGGCTCGTCATGCCGTTTGGGTTAACGAATGCACCCGCGTACTTTGTAGATTTGATGAGTAGGGTGTTTCGGGAGTTCCTTAACAAGTTTTTGGTAGTTTTCGTGGATGATATTTTGATCTTCTCAAAAGATGAAGAATAGCATGCTAGACATCTCAAGGAAGTCATGGAAACGCTTAGAGCGCACCAGTTAAAGGCTAAGTTCTCCAAATGCCATTTTTGGAGGAAGGAAGTTCGGTTCCTTGGATATGTAGTTTCTAAGCAAGGCATAGCCGTGCATCCTGCAAAGGTAGTTGCGGTACAGGACTGGAAAATTCCTAAGAATGCAACGGAGGTGAGGAGCTTTCTCGGTTTGGAGGGCTACTACAGGAAGTTCATTAAGGACTTCGCTAAGATTTCAGCCCCTCTTACTAAGTTAACAAAGAAGAACCTAGCTTTTACATGGGACATAGAATGTGATGCTGCTTTTTAGAAACTTAAGACAGCCCTCACCACAGCTCCAGTTTTGGCATTACCCGATGAAGGTATGACGTTTACGGTGTACATTGATGCATGCGGCACGGGGTTAGGTGCTGTCCTAATGCAAGAAGGAAGAGTAATATGCTACGGGGGTAGACAACTTAAAGTTCATGAGAAAAACTATCCCACACATGACTTGGAGTTGGCCGCGATTGTCTTTGCACTTAAAGCGTGGCGTCATTATCTTCTAGGGCAGAGGTTCGAGCTGTATACCAACCACAAATCGCTTAAGTACCTCTTCTCATAGAAAGATTTAAATCTGAGACAACAGCGGTGGATGGAATTCTTGGCATCATATGACTTCAATATAGCATATACCCCTGGCAAGGGTAATGGGGTGGCAGACCCCCTAAGCAGAAAAAGGTTGACGTTGAGCCCCTTGTTTGTTGAAATGAAAAGCCTTGAGTTTATGGCAACCTTTGATTTTACACCTGCTGTTGAGTCATTGACTGCTACATTTGAATCTCTTGAGCTAAGACCTACACTTCTAGATCAAGTAGGGACTTCACAGAAGGAAGACCCACAGATGGTTGAAATCATGGCAAGCTGATTAGGGGTGAGACGTCGTGTCACCTCAGTGGGTATTCCATAGATGAAAAGGGATGGCTAAGGCCCGATAGAAGGCTATGTGTCCCACAAGTGGGAGACCTAGTAAGGAAAGTTCTCTAAGAAGCGCACCACTCGTAGATGACTATACATCCCGGAGGGGATAAGATGTACATGGATATGAAACGCATTTTCTTTTGGGCTGGAATGAAAAAGGACGTGGCAGAGTTCGTTTCGAAGTGCATGGTGTGCCAACAAGTAAAGGCCGAATCGAAGAAGCCTGGTGGGCTATTACATCCTTTGGAGGTTCCGCAATGGAAATGCAAGAGTATCTCGATGGATTTCGTGGATGGACTGCCCAGGTCTAGGAGGGGAAATACTAGCATATGGGTCATAGTTTATAGACTCACGAAAAGTGCTCACTTCATTCCGGTGAAGAGAAAGAGGACCGCATCAGGGCTAGCGTCTATTTACCTTTGAGAGATAGTACGGTTGCATGGAGTTCCTTCTAGTATAGTTAGTGATCGTGACCCAATTTTCACTAGCCAGTTTTGGAATAGTCTGCAAGAAGCAATGGGAACACGACTGAACTTAAGCATGGCCTATCACCCACAGACGGATGGACAAACCGAAAGGGTAAATAGTGTACTAGAAGATCTCCTGAGGCTATGCATTCTTAACTTTGGTGGTACTTGGGAAGACCATCTTCCTCTTGTGGAGTTTGCATATAATAACAGTTACCAAGCTAGCATCGGAATGGCACCGTTCGAAGCCCTGTATGGAAGACCGTGCAAGTCGCCAACTTGTTGGTGCGAGACGACAGACAGGCTTATACTTGGCCCTGATATGATAAGGGGCACTTCTGAGAAGATTGATTTGATACGAAGACGAATGAAAATGGCCCAAGACTGACAGAAATCTTATGCGGACCAGAGAAGGACAAACCTAGAGTTCGAAGTCGGAGATATGGTCTTTTTAAAAGTTTCTCCATTACGCAATGTAGTTCGTTTTGGAGCCGTTGTAAAGCTAGCACCAAGGTTCGTAGGACCATTCCCTATCGTTGAGAGGATTGGACGGATGGCCTATAAGGTAGACTTAATCGAGAAGTTGTCTGGAGTACACAATGTCTTTCACGTCTCACATCTCCGGAAGTGCTTGCATGAGTCAGCCGAAGTGTTTGAGCCAAGCATCAATGAAGACGTAGAAGTGGAGAAAGAAGCAACATTGAGGCGGGTTCCGATTCGTATCTTAGGGACGGATATTAAGAAGCTAAGGAATCGAGAAGTCAAGCTAGTTAAAATGCAGTGGAGTGAAGCCCAAGAAGACGCAACTTGGGAAACCGAAGAGAAAATACGTGCGCTTTACCCATTTCTTTTTGAGGTACATTCTCGATCTCTTTTTCCTTGAAAACCTTTTTCGTATCATGCTTCTAATATCTACGTTTATCTTGTTATCTTCTCGATCTTATCTTGAGAACCTTAGGTAGAACCATATGGATGTAAACATGTGATTGAAACATGTTATGGTTGATGTTTGCAGATGGTTGCAAGTGGTTGCTAGTGGATGCATGACACACATTAGGCACTAGATCGGCTCAGTCACATTTTCATGTTGCATATGCATGAGTGCTTATACTTGTACATGGATGGAACTTGTTATGTTATCACTCGGATGTTGCATATGGGTGAATGTTTATGCACTCATGTAGAGATTAGGAACTATGGTAGGAATTTGCATACATGTTGGATTCATGACACTAATGTATTTTGCATTAAGGAGGTTTACTGAATCAGTAACCTCCTGATCTTTTGCATTAGATAAGTACATATACACACACTTTCTGCATATGTTCATACAGCACTAGAAATCTTTTAAGGACAATGGTTGCCCGTGGATGATGCTTTGAGTATATGGATGATGGATGGTACACATTCTCCCTAACTTAGAGAATTCGGGGACGTAATCCTTTAAAGAGGGGAGAATGTAACAACCCGTGTTTTTATAACATGTAATAACCATAAATCAAGGCAGAATTAATTTTCAAAATAAGAATCAGGGGAAACGGGTAGCGCCATTGCATTCGTCTCGAAATTCTGCTTGGAAACGAGTCCGAGTTTTCGAAAATCGGATTCCGTATGACCAAGTTATGACCATTCGAAGTTTTCAGAAGTTTTCAAGTTCAAAAACAGTTCAATTCGAATTCAAAATTCGAATTTCAAACCTCAGAATGGACTGGGCTGGAAATTTCCCGCCCAGGACCAGGTCGACCTGGGGGTCGACTATGTAGTCGACCTACCCAGGACCAGGTCGACCATAGTGTCGACCTGGGGGTCGACCTGGTGCCCGAGCGCATTTCTGAAGCTGGATTCACTCTGATGTATTTGGCCTCGTTTCTGTCCACATTCGTTGACCTAACCCTATAAATACATCCCCTAACACCAGTCTCTCTACACAAATTTCTTTCTGACTTTATGCTTCTCTAATTCTGGTCGAAAAGTTTGAGAGAGGGACTGCTTCTTCTACGTTGAGACTGCGTTAAGGGAATTGCTGATTTGGGGATTTCTATTAGGACTTGACTAAGCATATAAAGATTCAACATCAACTCTCTTTTTCTAATTCTCGAACCACGATCTATAAGCCCCAGTTATTTTTAGATTTAAACCGTAAATGTAATATGAATATGATGAAAAATTGAAATTGGACCTATGTATGATGACTGTTTTACATCCATTCTTGTTCATCTTGGATCTTGGATATTATTATGACATTGATTTGGGGCCTATTCATGTTGTAAATCAAAAAGAGGAACCCCTCATATTATCATGTTGAATCTGCTATTAGTCACAAGTTTATGACTATCACTTTATGTCAATCGTTACCATGACTATACAATCACCTTATGACAGTCGTTACCATGACTATACTATCACCTTATGACAGTCGTTACCATGACTATACAATCACCTTATGACAACTGTTATCTTGACTAGTACCTTATTTTGCTAGAATTGGAATCCTTATGTTTGATGCCAATATTCCATATGCCAGTAATGTTTTAATCTTTTATTTCAAGTCATACTATGTTATGCTAGTAATCACTTTTGCCACCTTATACCCGTTCCTTTTTATGTTATTCCCTAATTAGATTTATTTGTATCGATTCGAGCTTACGTGCGATGGGAACACGATTTGGGTAGACTAGATAAATCATGAATTAGCTTTAAACTTGAACAAGAATGTTGTTATGACTTGAACCTGAATATGGACATGAACTTGACACGATTAGACACGAAACATGACCTGAAAATTGGACATGAATCTAGACATGAAAACTTGAACGTGGGCATGACAATTAGATAACTTGAAAATGGCCAACTCGAGGTTGGGTTGAGTTTGCAGTGTAAATCTGCCCGGAACCGCCCGGCAAATCCAGTGGCTGCAAACAATAGGATCCAATGTGGGTAGTTGGTCATATCGCACGTAAAACCCGAGGTTAGACTATGTAGTGGTGTAAATCTGCCCGGAACCGCCCGGCAAATCTAGTAACCACAACAGTTAGTCTAATGTGAGATGTTGGCGTGCACTAATGAATTAAGGCCACATGATAGGGTTAAGTCATGAACCACTTGAATATACTTAACCAACTTGGCACAATGATTTGATAGGGTTAAGCCATGAACTGCTTGAACACACTTAACCAACTTGAAACATGATCTGGATAGGGTTAAGTCACGAATTTGAATGACCACACTAAACCCATTAGAAACCCTAGTTATGCGGTCCTTTTCAGTAGTAACCCACTTAGATGTATCACGATACCCTGGGACTAGGCAGGGTGGGGCACGATTACTGGGCTGATTGTAAGCGACCAGAACGACGGCTGAGTAGGTGCGCCATTATAGGTTCAGGCGGGCTATGGTCGTGCACGTAGTCCGGAGTTGAAAAAGCAGGCATTGGGCACCCGTAGATTTACACTGTGCGTGCTTGATTCGTGTCGGTGGTTGGCACCATAGGACTTGATACACCATATGGTGGACCTAGCACAGGTAACTACATTTCAGGATAGGGCCGTATGACACAGACACATAACGAGCTAGGACTTGAAGGGAGCCGATCGATTAATAGATCGTACCGTAGGACCCCGTAATGGGTCACTTCATGATACTGGGCCAAGGGATCATTTCATGGTTAATACTTGACATGGGTTAGAATACTAGTACAGTTGGTGCAGCGAACCTTGAACATACGATGCTAGACTTGACTTATCTTGTTATCTTGACTATCCTACCAGTTCTGTTATCACCCTTATGTTTAATTCCAGTTTTCACATATCATGTTACCTTTACTAGTTTTCATACCTAAAGTCACTAGGGCTTACCAGTCTTTATGAATGACCCTTTTTCTTTCGCCTCTTTTTCTTTCGTCCCCCCCAGGTTCTCAGGGAGGAAACCCTAGCTCTTAGCTTGGATTTGGCTTGCTTTCTGACAGCTCATGTACAGTTTGGTCTTGAGCTATGCTATGGCTGCTTCTGCTATTTATGGGGAATATTTTACTTTTGGTTATCTTAAGTTTATGCTTCTTTGGAACTTGATGTAATGGAATAATTTGTATCTTGGATATATGAGCTTTTGACTCATTTCTTGGAAATAATAAGAAGTTGGTTTTTAATTTCTACCGCTGCTTTATTTATGTTCTGCCTTGTGATATCTCTGTGCATGTTTACCTAGATAATACTCCACCAAAACTAGTGCATTCCCTTTGTGAGTGACCCTAGCGGAGGTGGGGTGTTACAACGTTAATTCGCGTGCCTTACACCCCGGTGTAAACCAAAAATGGGATGAGGACAGGAGGGAGGACATGCGTTTCTTTCTGACTAGGAGTGGTGTCATGGTATGGAGCCCATATATTTTACTTATGTGGATGTTGGATAGCAAGGTACCTCGGATACGGCCGAGTAAAAGGCCTTTGACGGTCGACATGCTAACTTGATTTCAGGTCCCATAGGACCAGGAAACGTATTGTTCAGGAATTTCCAATCCACAAACGTAAGTGTGGACCGGCCCTGCATGCTCTAAGGGATCACCTGTGTCTAGATCCTAAGACATAGGCTAGAATGTCTCGAATCATATAAGGAAGATCTATTGACTTGGTTCATGATACAATCCAATTTACAATACGAAACTTAACGTTTTTAGTTGTATATTATCGACGACATGATAGGATAGGGTATAATGCCATCTATGATTGATACATTTACCTTAGAAGTTGTTTTCTACTCTACACACTTATAGTAATATCAAAAGTTTTTGTTTAAGATGTACCAAGCATGTTTGGCTATTATATAGTAAAACTCTATCCTCTGGTTTGTGTTGCATTATATGATGTGAACTGAGTCTTATAATAGGTTCATTTTTCCAAATAGCATTGCGTTGTTTATAAACTATTTTATTTCAGAGACATACGGCGTGGTCCCGTGATTTACCTTATTTTCAAGTAAAGGTTTAATAACGGCTTTAATTTCACACACCAATCCCATGACTGGCCTGGAGTTTATTGTTTCCGCCTAAACTCTGTGTGCCCATATTTTCCACACGGGCAGCTAGTAGTTTTGGTTTTGTAGATGTTTATTTAATGTGATCCTGTTTTACAGCTGAATCTATATTCAGAAAGCTTTGTATCAGTGTATTTATTTCACTTGTGTTACTTGATGTATTTCCGCTATGCATTGTATTTATATATTTTATTTCTGCTTCTATGTAAATTATTAGTCTCTGATATTATTTTTTCACTGTATAATATCTATTCATACTCTAATATTCTTGTACTCTAATGTAAATTGTTGTAATAGCAATGAAAAATTCTATTGTTCTGTGTTTCGATGCGTCATGTACTCACGCAATCCGCGTTCCAGTTCGGTCTAAGACGGGAGGGGATTTTGGGACACGACACAGAGTATGATCTGCAACTGAATAAGCATTAAATAATTTAATAATGCTAACAACGGTGTGTCAATCAATTGATTGACATACAAATTACACACAAGGGAGATATGTGAAGTAATTATCATCCCAAGACCAGTGTGGGATTTTCATCCATCAACAATGATTATTATTTGTACACTTGGGCGATGTGAAAAATTATCAATCCACCACATGTGTGGGGTTTACATCACAATCCATGTGAACTTATCTATTATCTGGGAGATGAGTGGGTAAATTGTCAACCTAAAATTATTTATTAAACAATTTATTTGACAATGCATATTTAAATATTTTAATAATAATAGCATTAAAACTGTAAACATCCATTAATCACCAAACAAACATTTCAATCACAAGCAATCAAGATATATATATATACATACAGTTATGAAATACAAATAACTGTATAAAATATTTGATGTGAGTTCTCACATTGACCGATTTTTAGAATCGTTAAATAACGATTTTTTTACTGAATTAAACTGAATTTTTACTTTTGTCGAAATTTGTAGCTTGCTCTGTTTATGTTCCACTCGGTTCTGAAATGTAGCGCTCGTTTACACGATTCCAACAGACTTAATCTCGTCAAATTTTGATTTCAGATGAACAATTTACGGTCATTAAAACATTTGAACAATTTAAAAAAATTATTTAACTACATTAAATGATAGTTATAAACCCTGATTACATTTTAATGACAAAATTATTTGTTGCCATCTTCATCTTCTTCTTTTACTTCAGAAACCCACGCACATAAACAAAAACCCGTCGTCATCATCGATCTGCTTCACCAACCATCGATCTGAAGCTGCCACACTGAAGGCCTTTGCCTGAGCCTCGTCTACGCTAAGTCATGCCAGGCGCGACTCCCCATCCATCCCAGAAACCCGTTTCGAAAACAATGACTTCGAGCACCAAATTACAGCAGCCCACGCCACTACACAATCGATCATCACTGTATCTAATCATCGAGCTCCCCTAGGTCGACATTTTCCATGTTGAATGTTTCTCAAATTGATCTATGGTTTTTGCGAAAATTACGGAGGAAAAATCAAAAATTTTGTTCGTCCATTTGAATAGGATGCGGCGCTGGATATTAGAACTAGGGTTAGAGCTTAGCTTCGAGGTATGAGTCACACTAGAGCTGGAAGAGAGCCCCACAAGTTTCTATATGAGAAAGAGCCGAAAATGAGGTGGGTTGATAGATCTACCTAAAAGGGTTCAAATGTGGATTTCGTTTTGACTTCCCAATGCCCATTATATTAATTGCAGTTGGCTTATATATATTTTATTTTTTAATTCAATTAATTACTTTGTTGTGATATTTCGCGTCCGAATTCAAAATGAATCTCAAGGATTGACGCCCCTTGCCAATTACCCTCATTTCGGACATAATGGGATATGTTTCTTAAGCCCTTTCGATCGTTTCAATCAGTTTTTATCAAAATTAAAGTATAACGTTAAATATTAAATTTGAATGTACGTTTTAATTTGTCACGGCTACATATTACTCCAAAAATTATGAAACTTGAAATCTAGCTATGTTTTACAAATACAATTCTAACAAAACTAATGTCTTCAAATTTGGAGGTCATTTGAAAAATGGACTATTAACTAGCTTTATTGAATTACAACTGAAATTGAACACATGTTTAAATTTACTACGCTTACATACTAATTCCAATTGACTTGAAGCTTAAACCTGATAATAATTTAATGTTATAGATCCAACAAAATAAATTTTGTCAAAAACGTAGGTCATTTACAAAATGGCTATTTTTAAGGGCATATATAATATTAATAAATTTCCATAGGACTATTTGAAAAATTGATTTGGACATAACTCATAATTTATAATATAAAATCAAAATTTCCCACATTTATTAGAAATATATAATTAAAAAGATTCTAACGTCTCTTGTTCTATCAAAATACGACATAAAACGAATTCTGTATATTCAATTGAAGTTTAAAACCAAAATTTCTAACTACTACAACGTTACACGTTCGTTTTAATTAAATTTTAAATTTATATGTTCTAACTTCATTATTAAATAAATTCCAAGTCATTAAATTCTCAAAATAAATCATTTTAAATATTAAAATCCATTAAAAATAAATTTTAAATTGGTTTCGAAATTTTGGGTTGTTACAAAAAGCCATAAACTTCGTGCATATGCAAAAGCTGGAATAGCTCAGTTAGTGAGAGCGTGTGGCTGTTAACCACAAGGTCGGAGGTTCAAGCCCTCCTTCTAGCGAATTTAATATTTGTTTTTGCACTTTTGATATTGCTCATATAAGCTTACAACTTACGATCATTACCCTTGTATCATTTAATTTGTGTATGAACTTTCTTTCAGAACTGTTTTTAAATTCATACTATTTTCAGTTAAACCTATTTTTATATTTAAACTCAACTGTTAAAATTTAAAATTATTTTGTCCTGAATGGTTATTTATTTAAAACTATCTTTATCTTATATATATAAATTATTTTAACTTAGTATCTATTTTAGTTTAGGCTTTTTGATCCCGGATTTTCTTTAAATGAAAAAGAGTATATTTAAGTAATGTTATTTATGATATGAAAATAAATATGAAATTTAAATTCGAAACTAATATCGAACTATTTTATTATACAAAAATATGATGTTTTATTGAAATATAAAGCGAACATGGTTTAAAACTGTAACATCCCGAGATTTTTTTTCAATAATTTGAAATATTATTTTTCATGTGACTTTGAACAATTTTGTTTAAATATTAAATTTAATGATTTATGTCGTATATTGATAAGGTATGAACTAAAATTGACTTGATAAACAATGAATTGCAATAACTATAACTATATATGATAATGACCGATATTCGATAATTTACTTACATTGGAATTGGAAGTTAATACTGAATTTACGGTATATAATGAAATAACAAATTTTGATATTTCATATTTATATTGAGAATTTTCAATGTATTGAATACGATAATAACTTGTGCTTGGTAAGTTACTTATATTGAAATTTAAATTAATATTTAATTAACAATATATAAAATAGATTAGCTTATTTTGGAATTTCTTATATACTGAAAAAAAATATGTATTGAATACGATAATAACATAGATTCGTTGTTTGTACAATAAATGTCAACTCGTAATAAATGTCATTATCTATATGACAATATAAATTATAGGCCGGTTTGTATTGTAATTATTGAGAATTGAAATTTGATTTTTATTTAATTAAATTAAACCGAGTCAATGAATTTATAATTAAAACTTTAATGACTTAATTTGGAAATTTATGGTGAAAACTTAATTGAATGGTTTAAGTATAGAAATTCAATCTATTATGACAATTGTGACTTGTTTTGATTCCAAATAGGTTCATGAATCATTTATATTGATTGACAGTGAAAATTGGAATTTCATATTAATATGTATTTAATGAAATTGATTGTTGTGATTAATAATTGAAATGATTTTGTATATTTAATGGCTATAATTTTAATTAGAGATTTAATTACATGAATTTATTTGTAAACCTTACCAAATGTATTTAGTAACGAAATTTAACTTGTTTTAATTATAATAATTTGCTTTAATTGTAAATGAAACCATGATTTGATTTGTATTGTTATTCATTGAAATTTGAAAGTTAATATTGAATATTTGAAAATTATGCTATGAACTTTATATAGTTGTTTAAATAATGAAATTCAACTTATTTTGATAATAACTTGAGTTGATTGCAAATAAAATTATTTCTTAATTTATATTGATAAACATTGATAACTTGAATTTAATATTAAAATATTTGGATAAAAATCAATTTAGTTCATTTATAATTGTAATTCAAATTGAATTTTGGTAAATAATAAGATTTGAAATTTGTTGTAAACGAAGGATTAATGCATACAGTTATTTTAAATTCTATTATGGTTTGGAAAAATGTATAAACTATTGAATTGAATTAAATGGCAAATTATTAAGGCTTAACATTGAATTAACTTTATTAAGATTAATTGTTCAATTAAAATGGTTGAATAATTGAATTTGAATTTTTTAATGTGTTTGAATGAGTGATAAATAGCTTCCATATAACCCTCACTAAAATGATATACTACGTAAAAGTGAAAATCAAATCGCATGGCTGAAATGAACGCAACATTCTTCTATAAATACTTTTTTTTCCTTATGACATAATCCCACTCTTTATTTTCCTGTAGCCGTCACATCTCGCTCTCGTTCAAAAACAGAAATGGCCACCATTCAATAGTGCTTCGAAAATCAATATAAAATTTTCCATTCATCCTTAAATCATGAAACAAATCGCACTGGGTTCATCTCGACAAGGGCTTCAGCTCTATACCTAAACCGTGATACTCGAACAGTTTTCCGACGTGAATAGGAGCAGACTAGGTTGAAGCTTTTGGGCGGAGGTGGAAGCTTTGACGAAGACAAAGATAATGGTGAAGTCGGGGATTGGGTTTTTGGAGGATTGAGTTGGTGGTGGTGTCAAAAAGGATCGGCCATGGTGCTTTAAAGGGAAGAAGCAGAACGTGGTAAAAGAGAGGAGGAGGATTGGGTTGGAGGATGACGTGGAAAGTAGTGCTGACGTGGAAAGAAATGTGGGGGTGAGAATTGTTTTGCTTTGTTTTTGTATAAATTTGAATTTCAATTCACACAAACGCGTATAACTTTTACTTATAAACTTGGATTAACTCGCGGTTTTTTCCACTAGGTTCGTATCGAAATTTCAAACAATGTGACGCTAGTTTGGATGGACTCTGAGATGGTTGAATTTTGAGGCTTATTTTGGATTTCGACTCGATAAAAATCAGGTGAGTGTTAAACCCACTCACAATTAACTAAAATATTCGCTTATTAGTTAGACTAAAATCATGTTGCAGTATGATTGCATTGATTGTTGTTTGGTAGCTAAATTTACATATATTTATGTTGACTTGCGTTTAGCATGGAATTTAATTTGACTGTTATTTAAATTTATAAAGTTGAATGTGAAATCAAATTGCTGGTCTAAAACACGACGTCTATCAAGTAAATTGATGTGATACCGAAATGTTTGAATGGATCTGTTTGATGATGTTTTTAATTAACCTGCTTGATATATTGGTATTGAATTGTTATGTGTATTGATTAATCCCAACCATTTTAACCTAGATGTTACGGGCATCGAATAAACCCGGGGTTAATCATTAAAATGAATTAAGAACGTAGGTTGAAACGATAAATACCTATGACCCTGATTTGGATTGAAATGATATATATCCTTTCCCTAAGTACTAAAATTAAAATTTAAGTATCACTTGGCCATAGGATAGAAAATTTTATATGGACACCGGTTGGTTAAATAAAAATTTTGTTTTAACCATGAATTTAGAAATGTTGTTTAAAGACGATAAGGTTGATGTTTTATGAATTGATTTCTTTTGAACTTGAACCTTGAATTTTGAAATAAATAAATAAAGAAAGAAAGAAATTTGTGTTCTAACTGAAGCTAAATAAAAGTGAAATTGAATGAAAATCGAATTTGGTGAAATTGAATTGTTTCACTCACCTTTGAAATTTATTATGAACCAACATTGATTTGAATTATATATGAATTGTGAACTCGACATTTGTTATAAATTGAAATCATTAAAAATGTGAATCTGAATTGGAATTTTACTATTTGAATTAAACTGATTAAGTTGTATTGAATGTAAATTGGAAATTTAATCGGGTGAAATATTGAAATTGAGTTGTTTAACTTGAAATTGAAATACGACTGCAAGTGAAATTGAAACTTTTAAAGGAACGATTCTAATTCCAACTATAGTATTTTAAAACCATTTTGTTAACTATTTTAATAATAATAATTTTATTTTCTTTTAAAACTATTTTATTTTATTACTATTTTTATTTTATAAATTATTTTAAATAAATCATTTTATAATTAACTATTTATTTTCAAACTATTTCAATTCTATATCTAAAACTATTTTAAATATACTTTTAATTATTTTAATATTCAAATTATTTAAAGTTGGAATTGTTTCAAGATTTTAAATTGGTTTAAATGGAGATTTTGTATGAATAATATTCTGGCTTGAATATTAAATGACTTTTGAAACGTGATATTTTGATATGAACTACGAACCCCTTTGAAATGTAAAAAGAACTGACCGGTGTGAAAAATGTAAACGTTTGGTTGTTAAAGAGACCGGGATCGGATATTGTCATACTCTCTGCCAATACCGAAAACCACTTTAACAACTGTGTACGCGGTGGAGTTCCAAAAATGGTGTTGGATGGATTTGGAGGCGATTACTGGATTTGAAGAAAGAGAACGATGATGGATAACCTTGACCTTCGGGTCATAATTAAAATGACTAAAACAGGAGCCATACCCAGGTTAATTGAGTTAGCTACTCTGAGCAGGCATACTTCTTCGATACCACATATATACTTTTTGATTGATCGGCGCCTTTGATTTGATTTTGGGGTATGTTTGGGGTGGGTGGTACTTGCGGCTATGCGTTACCACCGGCCTGGGTCAGCAATCCGGTAGAATCACTACTGATGGGTATTGCCTCGATGCCTTGTCATATTTATCCTGATCGAGCCCCCTACGATTTTGATTTAACATTGTCGTATCACGGCGCATCCCTATCCGCCGACGTACTGGTGTGTTATATGCAAACTGTACGGCAACGGTATAAACGGTGTAAGGGTAATAATGGTAATCCCGCTTACATTATTTTATTATGTTATATTTAACCGTAGACATTATTATAATAGCGTATTATATTATATAGTATTAGTTTGACGGATCCTTAGGAGATGGAAATTCCCGTAACATCTCTTAAGTTATTGCATTCATATTATTACATGAAATTTGTTTTAACTAATATGAGAATGATTTAGTTCTGATCCTAGTGTTTGTTGTGTTTCTTTTTGCAATACGCTCGGGTCAGACCGAGCTGCAGTTAGTGAAGATTCCATTGCTTTGAAGATTCCATTATGAAGATGAAGATGGAGCTCAACAGACGTATTATTATTATTATTATTCCGCTGCAATGCATTGGTATGTTGTATGTTAATTTACTCTGATAATCATTGTAAAATATAATAAAATGTATGTTTTAACAGCTTCATGAATTGTTATTTATTTATTATATTTTGTCCTTCCGCTGCGAGATTCTGTATTTGTTCTTCTTCTTCTCTTCTTTTTTTTCTTATATAAATCCCAATAACTATCCTTCTTTTTGATTTGTTTATGTCGACATTGAGGATCATTGTCGATTTGAACGGTCAAAAATATCGGGATGTTACATTTGGTATCAGAGCTTTGGTTTAGCGAAAACCTTGGCTCTATTTGGGATTAACTCATTAGAGATGGAGTAGTAATAATCTAGAATGAGTTTGAGTGTATATGAGAGAGCGTACTTGTAATTTTGGTATAAAATGATTTTATTTGTGTTGATTTGTTCTGTTGAGAATTTATGAATTCTGGTCGGTACTTGGGACGCCACTGTATCGATAGAGATTTCTAAACACTCGAACAGAGCTTATCGATATAATATTATTTTGAATTATATTTTATATATATAGAATTATTTGAAAATATATGAATTTTGATTTTGTTGATGATAATATTATATTTTCATCATTTTGTTACGGTCGAAAATTAATTGGTAATGAAATAGAAGTTAAATATGAATTTGAGAATTTAATTTCGGGTGGTTTTGTAACATTAATTTGAAAATGGTTTGAAATAATATATCTATACTTTTAAAAGTTGTTTCATATAGAAATTGTTTTCAAATAAATTTTTGAAATAAGTGTATACTCCCCTCTTGCCTTTGGAAAATGGTTTCGGTGATGAGTGCACGCATCATCGACGTTTATTTTTGAGAGTGTGAGCGGGGGAGACCACTTAAAAAAAATTTATCTTGATTTGAGAAAACCGAATTTATTTGGATCTTTTGAAGTATGGTTGAAAAAAAAGTATTATATATATTATTTCAAAATTGATTTGAAAATGAACCCGAAATTGAATTCTCAAAATCCTAAATAATTGATGAAATGAAATAAACTTAAACTTTAAAAACATCTAAATTTTATGAACCTAAGAGAGTTATAATTAAAATAAAACTGTTAAGAATTTAATATAACGAATTGAAACAAAGTGTAACCACTAAACTTGTGTAATAATCAATTCCTTTCTATAGCACGAAAAACATTTCCAAATATAAGAAGGTAAAAATGCTATTGGATTAAGTAAGTGCATAAGATATAAGTGTAGGAATGAATCATGAAAGGTAAGAACTTAAGGAAAATTTTATTTCATTAATGAACATTGGTGTATAAATGGAAATCAAGCTATATATGAATAATGAAATGAAAATTGATATAATGTGTAAATAAACTCAAAAGGTTGAATAGGTAATACTGAATTAGGAAAAATGAATCTATAGAGAACATGATAGAAACATATCAAATGATAAGAGGGAAAATGTAAATATATTATACAAACCAATGAAATTTAAGTAATGTTTATTTATCTTCATTCAAATTGAGATAGAGTGAAATGTTAATAAAACAAAAGCAACTTAAATGATAAATAAGAGAAATGATGACATATGAGTTTACTGTAGAAATGCAAATTGAAATTGTGTAAAATTTTAAATTTTGTATGAATTTGGATCACAATCATCTCAAACTTAAGTAATGAAGGTTAATGAGAATGAACATTGGAATGAAACTAGAGTTGGTTATATTAGTGAAAAAAAAAATCAAATGATAAATGAAATTTGTTGTAATTGAAATTTTACGTGATTTGAATTATAATTGTCCTAAACGTGAGTAATGAAGTCAAATGGAATGAGTATTGAATGTAAATGGAATTGGATTATGTGGTCGTAAACAAAGCTAAGTGTAACTGAAAAAAAAAACTATTTAATAAGAATCGATTAAAATAATTGAAAGTGAATAAGAAATTATATGATTAAATATATAAATTTACAACTTTTTATTTCGCCCTTTTCGAGGACGAAAAGTTTTAAGTGGGGGAGAGTGTAACATCCCGAGATTTTTTTTCAATAATTTGAAATATTATTTTTCATGTGACTTTGAACAATTTTGTTTAAATATTAAATTTAATGATTTATGTCGCATATTGATAAGGTATGAACTAAAATTGACTTGTTAAACAATGAATTGCAATAACTATAACTATATATGATAATGACCGATATTCGATAATTTACTTACATTGGAATTGGAAGTTAATACTGAATTTACGGTATATAATGAAATAACAAATTTTGATATTTCATATTTATATTGAGAATTTTTAATGTATTGAATACGATAATAACTTGTGCTTGGTAAGTTACTTATATTGAAATTTAAATTAATATTTAATTAACAATATATAAAATAGATTAGCTTATTTTGGAATTTCTTATATACTGAAAAAAAAATGTATTGAATACGATAATAACATAGATTCGTTGTTTGTACAATAAATGTCAACTCGTAATAAATGTCATTATCTATATGACAATATAAATTATAGGCCGGTTTGTATTGTAATTATTGAGAATTGAAATTTGATTTTTATTTAATTAAATTAAACCGAGTCAATGAATTTATAATTAAAACTTTAATGACTTAATTTGGAAATTTATGGTGAAAACTTAATTGAATGGTTAAAGTATAGAAATTCAATCTATTATGACAATTGTGACTTGTTTTGATTCCAAATAGGTTCATGAATCATTTATATTGATTGACAGTGAAAATTGGAATTTCATATTAATATGTATTTAATGAAATTGATTGGTGTGATTAATAATTGAAATGATTTTGTATATTTAATGGCTATAATTTTAATTGGAGATTACATGAATTTATTTGTAAACCTTACCAAATGTATTTAGTAACGAAATTTAACTTGTTTTAATTATATTAATTTGCTTTAATTGTAAATGAAACCATGATTTGATTTGTATTGTTATTCATTGAAATTTGAAAGTTAATATTGAATATTTGAAAATTATGCTATGAACTTTATATAGTTGTTTAAATAATGAAATTCAACTTATTTTAATAATAACTTGAGTTGATTGCAAATAAAATTATTTCTTAATTTATATTGATAAACATTGATAACTTGAATTTAATATTAAAATATTTGGATAAAAATCAATTTAGTTCATTTATAATTGTAATTCAAATTGAATTTTGGTAAATAATAAGATTTGAAATTTGTTGTTAATGAAGGATTAATGCATACAGTTATTTTAAATTCTATTATGGTTTGGAAAAATGTATAAACTATTGAATTGAATTAAATGGCAAATTATTAAGGCTTAACATTGAATTAACTTTATTAAGATTAATTGTTCAATTAAAATGGTTGAATAATTGAATTTGAAATTTTTAATGTGTTTGAATGAGTGATAAATAACTTCCATATAACCCTCACTAAAATGACATACTACGTAAAAGTGAAAATCAAATCGCATGGCTGAAATGAACGCAACATTCTTCTATAAATACTTTTTTTTCCTTATGACATAATCCCACTCTTTATTTTCCTGTAGCCGTCACATCTCGCTCTCGTTCAAAAACAGAAATGGCTACCATTCAACAGTGCTTCGAAAATCAATATGAAATTTTCCATTCATCCTTAAATCATGAAACAAATCACACTGGGTTCATCTCGACAAGGGCTTCAGCTCTATACCCAAACCGTGATACTCGAACAGTTTTCCGACGTGAATAGGAGCAGACTAGGTTGAAGCTTTTGGGCGGAGGTGGAAGCTTTGACGAAGAAAAAGATAATGGTGAAGTCGGGCGTTGGGTTTTTGGAGGATTGAGTTGGTGGTGGTGTCAAAAAGGATCGGCCATGGTGCTTTAAAGGGAAGAAGCAGAACGTGGTAAAAGAGAGGAGGAGGATTGGGTTGGAGGCTGACGTGGAAAGTAGTGCTGACGTGGAAAGAAATGTGGGGGTGAGAATTGTTTTGCTTTGTTTTTGTATAAATTTGAATTTCAATTCACACAAATGCGTATAACTTTTACTTATAAACTTGGATTAACTCGCGGTTTGTTCCACTAGGTTCGTATCGAAATTTCAAACAATGTGACGCTGGTTTGGATGGACTCTGAGATGGTTGAATTTTGAGGCTTATTTTGGATTTCGACTCGATAAAAATCAGGTGAGTGTTAAACCCACTCACAATTAACTAAAATATTCGCTTATTAGTTAGACTAAAATCATGTTGCAGTATGATTGCATTGATTGTTGTTTGGTAGCTAAATTTACATATATTTATGTTGACTTGCGTTTAGCATGGAATTTAATTTGACTGTTATTTAAATTTATACAGTTGAATGTGAAATCAAATTGCTGGTCTAAAACACGACGTCTATCAAGTAAATTGATGTGATACCGAAATGTTTGGATGGATCTGTTTGATGATGTTTTGAATTAACCTGCTTGATATATTGGTATTGAATTGTTATGTGTATTGATTAATCCCAACCATTTTAACCTAGATGTTACGGGCATCGAATAAACCCGGGGTTAATCATTAAAATGAATTAAGAACGTAGGTTGAAACGATAAATACCTATGACCCTGATTTGGATTGAAATGATATATATCCTTTCCCTAAGCACTAAAATTAAATTTTAAGTATCACTTGGCCATAGGATAGAAAATTTTATATGGACACCGGTTGGTTAAATAAAAATTTTGTTTTAACCATGAATTTAGAAATGTTGTTTAAAGACGATAAGGTTGATGTTTTATGAATTGATTTCTTTTGAACTTGAACCTTGAATTTTGAAATAAATAAATAAAGAAAGAAAGAAATTTGTGTTCTAACTGAAGCTAAATAAAAGTGAAATTGAATGAAAATCGAATTTGGTGAAATTGAATTGTTTCACTCACCTTTGAAATTTATTATGAACCAACATTGATTTGAATTATATATGAATTGTGAACTCGACATTTGTTATAAATTGAAATCATTAAAAATGGGAATCTAAATTGGAATTTTACTATTTGAATTAAACTGATTAAGTTGTAATGAATGTAAATTGGAAATTTAATCGGGTGAAATATTGAAATTGAGTTGTTTAACTTGAAATTGAAATACGACTGCAAGTGAAATTGAAACTTTTAAAGGAACGATTCTAATTCCAACTATAGTATTTTAAAACCATTTTGTAAACTATTTTAATAATAATAATTTTATTTTCTTTTAAAACTATTTTATTTTATTACTATTTTTATTTTATAAATTATTTTAAATAAATCATTTTATAATTAACTATTTATTTTCAAACTATTTCAATTCTATTTCTAAAACTATTTTAAATATACTTTTAATTATTTTAATATTCAAATTATTTAAAGTTGGAATTGTTTCAAGATTTTAAATTGGTTTAAATGGAGATTTTGTATGAATAATATTCTGGCTTGAATATTAAATGACTTTTGAAACGTGATATTTTGATATGAAGTACGAACCCCTTTGAAATGTAAAAAGAACTGACCGGTGTGAAAAATGTAAACGTTTGGTTGTTAAAGAGACCGGGATCGGATATTGTCATACTCTCTGCCAATACCGAAAACCACTTTAACAACTGTGTATGCGGTGGAGTTCCAAAAATGGTGTTGGATGGATTTGGAGGCGATTACTGGATTTGAAGAAAGAGAACGATGATGGATAACCTTGACCTTCGGGTCATAATTAAAATGACTAAAACAGGAGCCATACCCAGGTTAATTGAGTTAGCTACTCTGAGCAGGCATACTTCTTCGATACCATATATATACTTTGTGATTGATTGGCGCCTTTGATTTGATTTTGGGGTATGTTTGGGGTGGGCGGTACTTGCGGCTATGCGTTACCACCGGCCTGGGTCAGCAATCCGGTAGAATCACTACTGATGGGTATTGCCTCGATGCCTTGTCATATTTATCCTGATCGAGCCCCCTACGATTTTGATTTAACATTGCCGTTTCACGGTGCATCCCTATCCGCCGACGTACTGGTGTGTTATATGCAAACTGTACGGCAACGGTATAAACGGTGTAAGGGTAATAATGGTAATCCCGCTTACATTATTTTATTATGTTATATTTAACCATAGACATTGTTATAATAGCGTATTATATTATATAGTATTAGTTTGACGGATCCTTAGGAGATGGAAATTCCCGTAACATCTCTTAAGTTATTGCATTCATATTATTACATGAAATTTGATTTAACTAATATGAGAATGATTTAGTTCTGATCCGAGTGTTTGTTGTGTTTCTTTTTGCAATACGCTCGGGTCAGACCGAGCTGCAGTTAGTGAAGATTCCATTGCTTTGAAGATTCCATTATGAAGATGAAGATGGAGCTCAACAGACGTATTATTATTATTATTCCGCTGCAATGCATTGGTATGTTGTATGTTAATTTACTCTGATAATCATTGTAAAATATAATAAAATGTATGTTTTAAGAGCTTCATGAATTGTTATTTCTTTATTATATTTTGTCCTTCCGCTGCGAGATTCTGTATTTGTTCTTCTTCTTCTCTTCTTTTTTTTCTTATATAAATCCCAATAACTATCCTTCTTTTTGATTTGTTTATGTCGACATTGAGGATCATTGTCGATTTGAACGGTCAAAAATATCGGGATGTTACAAAAACCCTTGGTTTTATCATTACCTATTTAAGGTTAATTAAATAGTGCATTGACTAGTTAATTGAAACTAAATCTTGATTGGATGTTAAAATATACGGATATATTGGGATGAGTTGAATTGTGCATGAGGATACAATTTTATTCAATAGTTGGTGGATTAATCAAAGGAATAAAATAGAATTTGAATAATATAACTTAATTAATCATTTGGTTAATTAATTGAGGAGTTCGGTGTTAACATGGTAAAATAATAAAAGAAAAATTAGTTGAATTGTTG
Source organism: Allium sativum (assembly GCA_030737875.1). Taxonomy (NCBI): domain Eukaryota; kingdom Viridiplantae; phylum Streptophyta; class Magnoliopsida; order Asparagales; family Amaryllidaceae; genus Allium; species Allium sativum. The sequence continues at coordinate 967,965,057 of CM060915.1, read as the reverse complement.
GAACAATTAATTTTTGTTAGGATAGCCAAGAAGTAAAAACAGCTTAAGAAGATGATTTAATAATTATCTAAGCTGATTTTAATATTAAGCTAATTTAGAGATTTTGAAAAAAATTGTTGTTTGTTCATTTAAAGTGATTAAATAAAGTATTTAGGAAAATTCAATGAATTTTGCAGTTAAATTATGGTAAATATATAGAATTGTGTAAAATAAAGTTTTAGAAAAAAATTATAATGTGAATTTAAGATAAAATTAGCATTTATAAGGCTTAATTGTGTTACATTGCAGTAAATTGCAATATATACATGTATAATAAAATTTGGTGTAAAGTTGTGTTTTATAAGTATAATTGGGCTGTTAATAACATGTAAAAATGTCAATATTGATGAAAATCAATAATTATATGTCAAAAAGAATTGTAATATGTTTGAACAAGTTATTGTGTCAAAATATTGTGAGTACAATTACAAACTTAGCATTTAAAATTTGGTGCATGAAAATGTAATGGGCGATTTGTTTGTGAAATGAGAGTTTTGTGTCAAAATGAATACTTTTATGTTTAAAAAGGGTTAAAAATGTTTTGAATATTTTTACAAAATTTTAAAAAAGCTAAGCAATGTGTTTTGATGTTAATAAAAGGTATATAAGGTGATTTACTATTCAAACCTCTTGTTTTAGCTTAACATTGCCCTTTTAAGCTAAACATAGCCCAGTCCAAGTGTTAATAGCTTTATTAGGCTAATTTAAGGCTTAACTAGAGGAATTAAGGAGTGAAAATTTTGGAATCTCATTCCAGTATGCATTTTCCCCTTCCCGAAGCCTCTCTTCTTAAAAACAAAATACACAGCAGTTGAAATAAGATATCTCCTCTTAAAATCAAATCCATCGCTTGCAATTCAAATTAAAATGTTAAATCTAGTTGCTAGCTTAAACAACTATTGGATAATATCATTCAAATCTTGAAATGACACAATTTTTGATTCAAGATGTATATTAATGAAAAAGCCATAAACTTCATGCATATCCAAAAGCTGGAATAGCTTAGTTGGTTAGAGTGTGTGGCTGTTAACCACAAGGTCGGAGGTTCAAGCTCTCCGTCTAGCGAATAGAACATTTTTTTTGGACCCTTGACACTACTTATATAGACTTATAATTTACAATTTATATTCTTGTCTCGTTTAATTTGTGTATGGACCTTCTTTCAAAACTATTTTTAATTTCATACTATTTTCAGTTAAAACTATTTTTATATTCTTAACTACATAAATTCAAATGTTACATTTAAAATTATTTTGACCCAAAAGGTTATTTAACTAAAACTATTTTCATTGGTTATACATATAAATTATTTTAACTCATAATCAATTTTAGTTCAGGCTTTTTGATACTAGATTTGCTTTAAATGAAAAGGAATATACTTAGGCAGTATTATTTATGATACGAAGACATATATGAAATTTAAAATTGAAACTGATATTAAACTGATTTATGACACAAGAATATGGTGTTTTATTGAAATATAAAGCGAACAAGGTATAACAACTTTGGTCTAGTGATCACCTATGTAAGGTTAATTAAATAGTGCATTAACAAGTAAATTGGGACTAAATTTTGATTGGGAGTTAAAACATATGTATATATTGGGATGAGTTGAATTATGCATGAGGATGGAATTTTAGTCAATTATTACTGGATTAGTTATAGGAATAAAAAAGATTTTGGATAAAATAACTTAATTAATCGTTTGGTTAATTAATTGCGTAGTTTGGTGATAACTTGGGAAAATTCTAAAATAAAAATTAGTTTTATCGTTGGAATGATTATTTTTTTGGGATAATCAGGAAGTAATTTTGGCTTTTGGAAGATGACTTAATAATTATCTAAGTTGCTTTTAATTTTAGGCTAATTTTGGATTTTGAAAAAATTCATTTTTTATTCATTTAAAATTATTTAATAAAGTACTAGGGAAAATATGGTGAATTTTGTATTTAAATTATGGTAAATATATAGAATTGTGGAAACTAAAGTTTTAGAAAAACTTTGTAATGTGGAATTACTATGAAATAAGCATTTATCAGACTTTATTGCGCTATATTGCAATAAACTGGAATATATATATATATATATATATATATATGTATGTATGTATGTATGTATGTATAATAAATTTTTGTTTGAAATTGTGTTTTATGAATATAATTGAGCTGCCAATAAGATATAAAAATGTCAATATTGATGAAAATCAATATTTATATGCCAAAAATAATTTTAATGTGTTTGAACAAGTTATTATGTCAAAGTTGTGACGGCAAGGAATTTCGCTCGATCCGAATCAGTCGTTAAACCGATCTAGACCGTTCGAAACCCCTGTTCGTTTGAGAATAGGACAAATCAGAACGCAGACGGGAGAACATTTCATTGCTATTACAACAATTCCATCAGAATACAAGAATATACAGAGTATAATTGAATAAATTACATTCGATAAATATCAGAGATTACAATAAATTACTTAGCAGCGGAAAATAATACAAAGCACAACTGAAGGTGATATACGGATACAGAGCTTTCCGGATACAATTCCAGCTGTAAACCAGGATCCTGTGAATATAAATCTGCAAAACCGAAACTACTAGCTGCCCGTGCGGAAAATATGGGCACCCAGAGTTTAGGTTAAAACAATAAACTCCAGGTCAGTCATGTGACTGGTGTGAGAACTAAAACGGTTATTAATCTTGACTTTAAAAGAGAGTAATTCAAGGGACCACGCCGTATAACACGGAATGGGTTTCCTCCCAAGAATACCAGTGCATATCAATAAACAACGCAATGCTTTTTCGAAAAATGAAGCTATTATAAGACCCAGGTCCCATCACATAATGCAACGCAAGCCGGAGGATAGGGTTTTACCTTATAACAGCCAAACATGCTTGATACGTTTAAAACAAATCATTTGATACTATAATAAGTGTATAGTGTCAAAACATTTCAATCATAAATACAAATCATAGACGGCATGATGCCCCATCCCACTATGTCGCCATACTAGGCTCTACAAATAAAGCCGAAATACACGTATTGGAAATTGGATTTCCGTCATGAGTCGAGGCAAGGGGCAAGCTCCTCTCCGCGTTCGAGACAATCTAGCAAATGCCTCAGGGTTACGCACTCTGGGCAACCCCGGATCCTCCAAGGCCGGTCCTCACTTACGTTAGAGGATTAGTTATTCCTGAACACACGTTTCCTGGTCCTTACAGACCTATAATCGAGGCGCCTCGCATTCCAACAACCACATAGGTGAAAAGTATATAAATGTCAGGGCTGGTAAGTCACTGACACCACCATAGCTAGAAAGAAACGTCATGCACTCCTTGGGTCCTTATCCCGTTTTTGACTCATACCGAGGTCTGAGGCTTGCGAATCCACGCTATACACAAAGCTACGCCATAAAGGCCGTGCTTTGATCATCAACCACAAGACTTTGCTTTTCAACAGAAGCCTTGATCCTTGCATCTTAGCGTGTCACACAGGCAATTCATGCCATGCGACTGATGTCCATCGATATACAACCTCTGAGCTCGTACGTCTCAGAGAAGGGCGTTAAGCAAAAGAATGAATTCTCCGTCGCCAAACAGATGTATATTTAATAGAAATCAATCTACACAGAATAAAATCCAATGTCAGACACACAATCCATTTACAAGTCCGTTCTGGGTCTGAACGAAACGGGAGGCACTTTCCTCGCATATCCATCCATCTCCAAGTACGTCTGGACGACCACCAACTATTTCCATCCTCTTGGGTGTACAGCCCAATCAGGATCGTCAGTAATAATCCAAACGATGTGAAGACTTCCGGTCTTCTACCACCGTCTTCATCTTCGACATATCGTCGAATCGGTTATTCAGAATGGGTATAAACCCGGACTTTCCGAACAACCCGCGTATATTAAAAACAAATGTTACACAAACTCAACATGCGCCTCATTCCAATTCAGAATATTCTTTTATTCATAAAATCACATTTTTAGGGAAAGGTTCCCATTAATTTTATCCAAGATAAATTCTTTAAAATTTATCCTTTAATCTTCCTTTGGATGTCGTTTCAAACCAAATTATGGTTTTCTAAACTAGCCGAGATTAGCGAACCACACCGAAGTAATTATTTATTTTATTTCCCAATCCCAACCTATTCATCCCATGAAGCAAAACTGGTGATACTCCATATCTGTAACGACCCAGATTTTTGAACAGTTTTTTTTTAAATGTTTAGTATGGTTTTAAATATTGAAATTTTAATATAAATGGTATTTTATATTGGATTTATCGATTTAATAATCAAAATATGATTTATTTTGATTATATAAATATATATATATATATATATTTATCGAAATACGAGAACTGAAATAATTCAATTTGAGATTTAAACTGGGTCAAAATAATTTAGAGGACCGGTATAAATTCTATTTGAATATTTGGTTTGTTCTGAAATTATATTATATTATATTAATCTAATATAGTATATCGCTGAAAATTAAAATATCAAAATATGTTCAGTTTAATTCAGAATAGCGTAATAATCTTATAACGTCATTCGTTACGACTAAATAGCGGTTCGAAATTTGTGAATTAGGGACCACAAGATATTTTGGGGATATTATATTATTATTTTCAAATTCTTTTCAGCCGACCTCTAATTTTTACATCGCAGACCTATATTTCCTTTTAACGCAGACCTACCTTCTGAAATTTTCTTGTACATTTTGTTCATTCTTTCACAATCAAGGAAGACAAGTTTTAAATGGCGCCACCCTATATTACATCAGCCGACCTCTATTTCATTCAGCAGACCTATTATCCTTCTCGAGCACCAATTTTTGTCCCTAACCTTCAACGCAAAGCTAAATAAGAAATTAATGTCCTCGTACCCACTGTCCCCTCTTCTATCTATAAATAAACATCGACCTTCATTGCTTTTCCCAGTTCTAAACTCACGAAATAAATTGAAGCCTCCCCTTTATCGTTCTTTATTTAGTAACTTCAAAATCAAAGTCGGGCCCCTTTTTGTAAATCGAAATCGATGAAGACAGAAGCTTTTCCTGATGCTCGGTTTCAGGAGGAATCCGCGATTGGAAATCATTACTGGCTCGAGTTCTGGTGGTGTGGCGATGTCAGCAGAAGCCGACGCAAATTGGTGAATACGACAGGGAGTTCGCGATGCTTACTGTTGCTCGCGATTTAGGGTTGCGACTTGGTTGCAAAGTTGGTGGTGCGATGAGGCCTCGTGAGGCATAGCTGGTACTGGCACGTTGACAGTCAAGGCCGCCATTCCGAGAAGGGGAATCGAATTGTGAAGGTTGCAAGTGAATGAAGGAGGGAACTCGTTTTTACAAGTGGCGAAGTCTGGGTATTTGTTGTGGCAAGTAATCAAGGAAATGGTGAAGTCAGTATAATGGTACTGGTCAGGAAAAAGAGAGAAGAGGGGTAGAAGGAGTTCGGTTATAGCAACAGGACTCCGAATCAAAGGAGAAGGCTGTTAACTAGGTAATATTTATTTATTTTATTAATAATAAATATAGTTAGTTTATAAATATTTAGTTACAAATTTATGAAAATCTATAACTATTTCATATATGTTATCAGGTTTGAGTAAAACAAATTAGTTGACTATGGTATAATCGGGTAATTGAAAACAAGAAGATTTGGTAGTTTATTTAACCATTTTCTTGATGCTTAAATTCATTTATGTATGTCCAGTTAATTTATTTAGTGTAAGCCGGCGTAGACCATTTTAAAAAGGAGAAAAATAGTTTATTTAAATAAAATGAGAAATAGTGATTTAAATAAATAAATAAATTATTTATTGATACGAATATTTCAAATAAGTATAATTTATTTATACAATAACAGATCTCGGTGAAACGAGATGATTGGCTTGACATCGTCTAATACTTCTCAATGGAATTAAAGTGGAATCGGAATAGATATTCGGCAAAATAAAATCCCGGTGAGTAAATCTCACTCACCTTTTATTTATAATTATTTTTATTCGTTAAAAATAATTGTCTGTTGCTTGTGTGAATGTTTTCTGGTTGTTATATATATATATATATTAGTTATTTAGGCAATATATATATAGGGTTGATTGATTGGTTGGATTCCCGCAGTCTCATTAGCGGATGCCCGCAGTTTCATAGCGGATGATTACCCTATACGCCCCACGCTATGATTAGTGGATGACCTTCTATACCGCGATATTCTGCCACGAAGCAGAATGGGTATTATTTATGTGCTAACATCTGTGGATGCAGGAAAACAGGTTGGAGGAATCCAACTGGATTCCTCAAAAATATATTATTTGTTTGTTGTTTGTTTGATTTCATATATATTCATATATGATGTGTTAAAAACCAAATGATTGAAAATTGGGTGATTTGATTGTTTTAAATATTACTGGGCCAATTAAAAGGATATTTGAGATTTAAAAGGGAAAATTCTATTTTTAAATAGAATTTGAATTTTTAATGGAAATAAAATATAAACTTGTTTTTGAAAAATAAAACAAGTAGTTTCTTTTTAAACGAAGTTTATAAATGGTTCTTTTATAACGAAGTTATAAAAGAAGCAAAAAGAATTATCATTTGATAATTCAGAAATAGAAATACAAGTGTGAAATTGGAATTTGAAATGAAATTTCAAAATAGGATGTGAAAATGAAATTTTTAAATATATAACTCAAATGAAATTTGAGTATAACATTTGAATTTTAAAGGAGTTTAAATATTTGAATTTTAAAAGGAGATTGAATGTTAGAAATTCAAATAGAAGTTCAAATAGAATTTGAATAGACGAAATTAGAATGAGAAATAGAATTTGAATTCAAGGAATAAAAATAAAATTTGAATTCAAAGGGATTCGAATAAAGAAATTCAAATAGAAATTTAAATGTAAAATTTCAAAATAGAATTAGAAATAAACTTTGAAAAGTAGGATTTTCAAAGTAGAATTGGAAATAGAATTTCAAATAGGATTTCAAAATAGGAAATCCAAATGGTTTTGAAATGGAATTTGAATTCAAGGGAATTCAAATGGATTTGAGTGAAGAAATTCAAATGGTGTTAAAAATAGGTTTGAATATTAGAATTCAAATGGGGTTGGAAATGAATTTGAATATTAAAATTCAAATGGGAATGGAAAATGAAATTTGAATATAAGAGATTCAAATTGAATTCAAATAGGATTTAATCTATGGGATTTGAATATGAAATTCAAATGGGTTTTAAACTATGGAATTTTGAATATAGAATTGAAAAAGGAGTTTGAATATTTGAATTTCAATAGAATTCAAATATAGAAATTGGAATATAGAAGTTCAAATGGAATTTAAATATAGAGTTTGAATAAGAGAATTCAAATGAATTCAAGTATTGAATTTGAATATGGAATTGAAATAGAAATTCAAGTATTTAATTTGAATATCAAATAGAAACGGAGTTGGAATTTGAAATATAGAATTCAAAAGTGAGATCGGAATTTGAATCAAGAAATTCAAATAGAGTTAAAAGGGAGTTGAATTCATTTTAAAGAAGTTTAAAAGTTTATATATATAAATATAATTAAAACGAACTCGCCGCAGCGCTGCAGTTCGTAAAATAGCAATTCGAACTTCAATCGAGTATACAGAACGCAATTGAAGTCGGAATTCTTCGAAACAAGAAACGTCAGGATCGATTTGATAATAGTTTTCTAATGAAGGAGAAAAATCTGGATTTCGTCGTATAGATTTTGAGTTATGTCAAAATCAAATTTTCAGAAAAGCAGCGCCAGAATCGTTTTAAAACCATAACGGTTTATTTAATTTTATAAAAGGATTTGAAGCGAATAAAAATCCGAATTTCTATTTAGAAAATCTCAGAGTTGAGTTGTAAAATATATGTGAATTCAAGTTGTGTAAATGAATATGATTTTTGAAACAGAAACCAGATTTTGATTTATTGAATAGAATTAACTAAATTGAATAGAAATTAGTTAATGAGATTTCGAAGGGATATTGGGGTTTGAATAAGAAAATTCGATTTGAAATTTATATTCGAAATAGAAAAGAGAACTAGAATTGAAATTGAAATTCAATTTGGTTATGAACGAGTTAAATATTTTGTTTGAACATGTTATGTTCAAACAAAGAAGTGAAATAGGCAAAATGGCCGATTTAAAGAATAAATGGGCGAAACTGAATTCAAACGATTAGATGGTATTGAATTGGATTGGAAACAGGTGAACAGGTGTTAAACAGATATGGGATGGAGTATATGAAGATTTTAAATTTATGTGCTCGACAAAAAGGTACATGTTAAATTCATATATGAGATTTTATGCGCCGTATCGGCAAGCCGCTTGGCTTTTCCTTTTTCTTTTTGATTGAGGAAGATACCGGGAAGCTATTTGAAATTTCCCGATGCTCCCGATACAGGGGAGGTTATGGCGAATTTTTCCGGGAATTTAAGGAGTTAGAATATTTTTAAGAAATTTGACAATTAGAAATCTATATATCGATATATATAGAATTCGATAAGGAAACGAAATCAAAAAAAATAGCGTAAAGGGCCAATATGGTTATTGAAATATTTGGATAACAAATATTGTTAAGGAAATGGAGAAGAGATTTAATTAATGAAATATTAATTAAAGGGCCCAGTGATTTGTTTGATATGTTGGATGAACACTTGTTTTATTCGATAGTTAAATCACAGACTATCGAAGTTTTTGACCATCGTTGTCAATATGGAGAGACCGGTTGGATTATTATCCGAAGAACCACTCCGTATCGGCATAAGCGTTGCGAACCAAGTATGCTGAATATATTGAAGACGGAGTAAAGTGCAAGGGCTTTTCTATTAAATAGAACAGTGCCTTCGGTTTCGTTCAATCCCAGAACGAACGTAAATGGACGAATGTCTGACAGAGTATTTCCAATGATCAAATGGGTTGCTCTGTATGAATGTACATGGTTGCAACGGATTTATCCCTTAGCATAATATCCAGAATATTTGTGCAAACTCAACTAGTGATTAACGGATCTGATGATGTGGCATTCAAAGTGATTGTGTTATCAAGGAATGGTAAGTAATCGTAGCCTCAGGCCTCAACAACCGGGAAAGGACAAAAATCGGGCAGGCAGCATGGCTATGTGGGTCGCACCCATTAGGGTGTATAATCACCTATCTGGAGAAATTCCTTTTGTTTCTAAATCTATCGATTCTGCCCATTCGGGAAACGGTGGTTTGAGTCCAACCGTTGGTGATATACATTCGATACACTCAAGCGAAATGAGTGGTCGGTCATGTGTGGGCCGGGTTGCAAGACGTTCTTGTTGAACCCATGTGTATTCGCCTCTAGAGATACATCATCGGAAGGTGGTCCCATACCTTGTCATGTTAGAAATCCAATCTCCAATAAGCGCCATGCGGTTTTTGATTTTATAATATATATGTGGAGCGTGAGATGCAAGCGTTCTGCTATTTGGTTATTTACTTGGGGTAGACATTATTATAATATCATTGGATTTGATATCAAAGTGTTTTGGGTTATAGTAAGGTAAAAACCGTCCGTGTTTATGTGTGGGCTGGTCTTACTATTACCTTTTCTTTTGAAAAGAGTTTTTAAAAGTTAAACAAGTGGTTGGAGTTTACTCACACCAGTCCCATGACTGACCCAGAGTTTATTTTGTTTTGTTTTCCCTAAACTCTTGGGTGCCCAAATTTGTACGGGCAGTCAAGTGTTTCAGGCTTTTACAGATACACTTGGAGGAGCTTGAAGCAGGAGGCTTCAACGTTAGTTATTTGGAGTTACTTCCGCTGAGTCAAATGTTATGTGTACTCTGATGATGGTATGTATATATGTACCAAACAGATTTGTATTTCAAAGCTTATGTTATATAATATATTTTATTTGTTCCGCTGTGAGTTGTGATCTTCGTTTTTTTTCTTCTAGTCTGAGTTTCTATCTCATCTATTCTCACCCTCTAACTTCTTTCTATTAATGGTTCGTATTTCTGTGTTATTTGGGTTGGACGTGTGTTGTATTTAGTCAACTCAGATAGCATGGATTTGCGGGTCGTTTCAGTTGGTATCAGAGCTGGTTGCTTAATTGGTACGGATGATAGGGGGTTCTCGCTTCGCGTTTGGTGGCGAACGGGAGACTCTTACCCCTACATCTCCCGACAATGTGGGTTGGTCGAGTCGAGAGGCTGGCCGTAAAAGCAGTTCTGAGGTATCTCTGTAAGCCACGCTGGGAGGTTAGCCCAGTGCCGAGGGAGGAGAGGATGGTTGAAAAACCTACTCGAATCTCGGGGTCATTACAGTTGGTATCAGAGCTTAGGTTGAGCGAATACCTAGGCTTGTGTGGCATGTGCTCATTAGAGATAGGGTCAGTAGTACCCTAGAATGAGTTGAGTGTATATATGAGAGAGCGTATTTGTAAGTTGATAGAAAGTTGTTTTATATTGTGTTGGCTAGTCTGTTGAGTGGTTTATGAATTCTGATCGAATAGTGGGACGCCACAAAGTCGATAGGGATTTCTAAACACTTGAACAGAAAATACGACATGATATTGTTTTTAATTGGGTAAATGAAATAATTTTACTCAAAATTTCTATTTTGATATAGAAAGAATAATTTTCTAGAATTATTATTATATGGATGTGTTGGATGTTGATTTTATAATCAAATGAGATTATAAACTTAGAATGGTTATTTATAACCAAAATAGAATTCGTATATGAATTAAATATACAAATGAGATAAATTAGAATTAAATTCAAACCAGAATTAAGCATTCAAAATCCTGGGAAGTTTGAAAATATTTTCTAAAAGTAATATGGATTTGTTTTAAAGGATTTGAAAGAAAATCATGGATTTTGAAATAATAAGGCACTGAACTCACTTCAGTGGCTGGGAAATAATTCTGATGATGATTGCAACACCATCAGTGTTCATTTTCGAGTTTTTAAGTGATGGATTGTTACCTTAGAAAATTTTGTTGGAAATTTGTTTGAAAATTCAAATGTTTTGAATTTGAAATGGAAATAAATACATGTGTATATTTATGGGATTTCAAAAGAATTTGAAAAGAAAAACCCAGGGATTTGAATTCTAGAATTGAAATTTAACTTAAACAAGTTAAATGGGTCGAAGTGAGTGAATTGATTAGAATCAATTTGAATAGGTTTATGGGAATATAGATTGGATATAAATGGATTGATCGTAGATCATTCGAATCAAATGTGTGAAGACCAAAAGTTTTGGTTGGAGTTAATTTGTTGAAGTATGAGGAGTTGAGTTTCAACATAAGTGAATTTTTGAAAAGTAATAAATTTGTACCATTTTCTTACTTTCGCAATTTCGAGGACGAAATTATTTTAAGGGGGGAAGAATGTAACGACCCAGATTTTTGAACAGTTTTTTTTAAATGTTTAGTATGGTTTTAAATATTGAAATTTTAATATAAATGGTATTTTATATTGGATTTATCGATTTAATAATCAAAATTTGATTTATTTTGATTATATATATATATATATTTATCGAAATACGAGAACTGAAATAATTCAATTTGAGATTTAAACTGGGTCAAAATAATTTAGAGGACCGGTATAAATTCTATTTGAATATTTGGTTTGTTCTGAAATTATATTATATTATATTAATCTAATATAGTATATCGCTGAAAATTAAAATATCAAAATATGTTCAGTTTAATTCAGAATAGCGTAATAATCTTATAACGTCATTCGTTACGACTAAATAGCGGTTCGAAATTTGTGAATTAGGGACCACAAGATATTTTGGGGATATTATATTATTATTTTCAAATTCTTTTCAGCCGACCTCTAATTTTTACATCGCAGACCTATATTTCCTTTTAACGCAGACCTACCTTCTGAAATTTTCTTGTACATTTTGTTCATTCTTTCACAATCAAGGAAGACAAGTTTTAAATGGCGCCACCCTATATTACATCAGCCGACCTCTATTTCATTCAGCAGACCTATTATCCTTCTCGAGCACCAATTTTTGTCCCTAACCTTCAACGCAAAGCTAAACAAAGAAATTAATGTCCTCGTACCCACTGTCCCCTCTTCTATCTATAAATAAACATCGACCTTCATTGCTTTTCCCAGCTCTAAACTCACGAAATAAATTGAAGCCTCCCCTTTATCGTTCTTTATTTAGTAACTTCAAAATCAAAGTCGGGCCCCTTTTTGTAAATCGAAATCGATGAAGACAGAAGCTTTTCCTGATGCTCGGTTTCAGGAGGAATCCGCGATTGGAAATCATTACTGGCTCGAGTTCTGGTGGTGTGGCGATGTCAGCAGAAGCCGACGCAAATTGGTGAATACGACAGGGAGTTCGCGATGCTTACTGTTGCTCGCGATTTAGGGTTGCGACTTGGTTGCAAAGTTGGTGGTGCGATGAGGCCTCGTGAGGCATAGCTAGTACTGGCACGTTGACAGTCAAGGCCGCCATTCCGAGAAGGGGAATCGAATTGTGAAGGTTGCAAGTGAATGAAGGAGGGAACTCGTTTTTACAAGTGGCGAAGTCTGGGTATTTGTTGTGGCAAGTAATCAAGGAAATGGTGAAGTCAGTATAATGGTACTGGTCGGGAAAAAGAGAGAAGAGGGGTAGAAGGAGTTCGGTTATAGCAACAGGACTCCGAATCAAAGGAGAAGGCTGTTAACTAGGTAATATTTATTTATTTTATTAATAATAAATATAGTTAGTTTATAAATATTTAGTTACAAATTTATGAAAATCTATAACTATTTCATATATGTTATCAGGTTTGAGTAAAACAAATTAGTTGACTATGGTATAATCGGGTAATTGAAAACAAGAAGATTTGGTAGTTTATTTAACCATTTTCTTGATGCTTAAATTCATTTATGTATGTCCAGTTAATTTATTTAGTGTAAGCCGGCGTAGACCATTTTAAAAAGGAGAAAAATAGTTTATTTAAATAAAATGAGAAATAGTGATTTAAATAAATAAATAAATTATTTATTGATACGAATATTTCAAATAAGTATAATTTATTTATACAATAACAGATCTCGGTGAAACGAGATGATTGGCTTGACATCGTCTAATACTTCTCAATGGAATTAAAGTGGAATCGGAATAGATATTCGGCAAAATAAAATCCCGGTGAGTAAATCTCACTCACCTTTTATTTATAATTATTTTTATTCGTTAAAAATAATTGTCTGTTGCTTGTGTGAATGTTTTCTGGTTGTTATATATATATATATTAGTTATTTAGGCAATATATATATAAGGTTGATTGATTGGTTGGATTCCCGCAGTCTCATTAGCGGATGCCCGCAGTTTCATAGCGGATGATTACCCTATACGCCCCACGCTATGATTAGTGGATGACCTTCTATACCGCGATATTCTGCCACGAAGCAGAATGGGTATTATTTATGTGCTAACATCTGTGGATGCAGGAAAACAGGTTGGAGGAATCCAACTGGATTCCTCAAAAATATATTATTTGTTTGTTGTTTGTTTGATTTCATATATATTCATATATGATGTTATAAAAACCAAATGATTGAAAATTGGGTGATTTGATTGTTTTAAATATTATTGGGCCAATTAAAAGGATATTTGAGATTTAAAAGGGAAAATTCTATTTTTAAATAGAATTTGAATTTTTAATGGAAATAAAATATAAACTTGTTTTTGAAAAATAAAACAAGTAGTTTCTTTTTAAACGAAGTTTATAAATGGTTCTTTTATAACGAAGTTATAAAAGAAGCAAAAAGAATTATCATTTGATAATTCAGAAATAGAAATACAAGTGTGAAATTGGAATTTGAAATGAAATTTCAAAATAGGATGTGAAAATGAAATTTTTAAATATATAACTCAAATGAAATTTGAGTATAACATTTGAATTTTAAAGGAGTTTAAATATTTGAATTTTAAAAGGAGATTGAATATTAGAAATTCAAATAGAAGTTCAAATAGAATTTGAATAGACGAAATTAGAATGAGAAATAGAATTTGAATTCAAGGAATAAAAATAAAATTTGAATTCAAAGGGATTCGAATAAAGAAATTCAAATAGAAATTTGAATGTAAAATTTCAAAATAGAATTTGAAATAAACTTTGAAAAGTAGGATTTTCAAAGTAGAATTGGAAATAGAATTTCAAATAGGATTTCAAAATAGGAAATCCAAATGGTTTTGAAATGGAATTTGAATTCAAGGGAATTCAAATGGATTTGAGTGAAGAAATTCAAATGGTGTTAAAAATAGGTTTGAATATTAGAATTCAAATGGGGTTGGAAATGAATTTGAATATTAAAATTCAAATGGGAATGGAAAATGAAATTTGAATATAAGAGATTCAAATTGAATTCAAATAGGATTTAATCTATGGGATTTGAATATGAAATTCAAATGGGTTTTAAACTATGGAATTTTGAATATAGAATTGAAAAAGGAGTTTGAATATTTGAATTTCAATAGAATTCAAATATAGAAATTGGAATATAGAAGTTCAAATGGAATTTAAATATAGAGTTTGAATTAGAGAATTCAAATGAATTCAAGTATTGAATTTGAATATGGAATTAAAATAGAAATTCAAGTATTTAATTTGAATATCAAACAGAAACGGAGTTGGAATTTGAAATATAGAATTCAAAAGTGAGATCGGAATTTGAATCAAGAAATTCAAATAGAGTTAAAAGGGAGTTGAATTCATTTTAAAGAAGTTTAAAAGTTTATATATATAAATATAATTAAAACGAACTCGCCGCAGCGCTGCAGTTCGTAAAATAGCAATTCGAACTTCAATCGAGTATACAGAACGCAATTGAAGTCGGAATTCTTCGAAACAAGAAACGTCAGGATCGATTTGATAATAGTTTTCTAATGAAGGAGAAAAATCTGGATTTCGTCGTATAGATTTTGAGTTATGTCAAAATCAAAATTTCAGAAAAGCAGCGCCAGAATCGTTTTAAAACCATAACGGTTTATTTAATTTTATAAAAGGATTTGAAGCGAATAAAAATCCGAATTTCTATTTAGAAAATCTCAGAGTTGAGTTGTAAAATATATGTGAATTCAAGTTGTGTAAATGAATATGATTTTTGAAACAGAAACCAGATTTTGATTTATTGAATAGAATTAACTAAATTGAATAGAAATTAGTTAATGAGATTTCGAAGGGATATTGGGGTTTGAATAAGAAAATTCGATTTGAAATTTATATTCGAAATAGAAAAGAGAACTAGAATTGAAATTGAAATTCAATTTGGTTATGAACGAGTTAAATATTTTGTTTGAACATGTTATGTTCAAACAAAGAAGTGAAATAGGCAAAATGGCCGATTTAAAGAATAAATGGGCGAAACTGAATTCAAACGATTAGATGGTATTGAATTGGATTGGAAACAGGTGAACAGGTGTTAAACAGATATGGGATGGAGTATATGAAGATTTTAAATTTGTGTGCTCGACAAAAAGGTACATGTTAAATTCATATATGAGATTTTATGCGGCGTATCGGCAAGCCGCTTGGCTTTTCCTTTTTCTTTTTGATTGAGGAAGATACCGGGAAGCTATTTGAAATTTCCCGATGCTCCCGATACAGGGGAGGTTATGGCGAATTTTTCCGGGAATTTAAGGAGTTAGAATATTTTTAAGAAATTTGACAATTAGAAATCTATATATCGATATATATAGAATTCGATAAGGAAACGAAATCAAAAAAAATAGCGTAAAGGGCCAATATGGTTATTGAAATATTTGGATAACAAATATTGTTAAGGAAATGGAGAAGAGATTTAATTAATGAAATATTAATTAAAGGGCCCAGTGATTTGTTTGATATGTTGGATGAACACTTGTTTTATTCGATAGTTAAATCACAGACTATCGAAGTTTTTGACCATCGTTGTCAATATGGAGAGACCGGTTGGATTATTATCCGAAGAACCACTCCGTATCGGCATAAGCGTTGCGAACCAAGTATGCTGAATATATTGAAGACGGAGTAAAGTGCAAGGGCTTTTCTATTAAATAGAATAGTGCCTTCGGTTTCGTTCAATCCCAGAACGAACGTAAATGGACGAATGTCTGACAGAGTATTTCCAATGATAAAATGGGTTGGTCTGTACGAATGTACATGGTTGCAACGGATTTATCCCTTAGCATAATATCCAGAATATTTGTGCAAACTCAACTAGTGATTAACGGATCTGATGATGTGGCATTCAAAGTGATTGTGTTATCAAGGAATGGTAAGTAATCGTAGCCTCAGGCCTCAACAACCGGGAAAGGACAAAAATCGGGCAGGCAGCATGGCTATGTGGGTCGCACCCATTAGGGTGTATAATCACCTATCTGGAGAAATTCCTTTTGTTTCTAAATCTATCGATTCTGCCCATTCGGGAAACGGTGGTTTGAGTCCAACCGTTGGTGATATACATTCGATACACTCAAGCGAAATGAGTGGTCGGTCATGTGTGGGCCGGGTTGCAAGACGTTCTTGTTGAACCCAGGTGTATTCGCCTCTAGAGATACATCATCGGAAGGTGGTCCCATACCTTGTCATGTTAGAAATCCAATCTCCAATAAGCACCATGCGGTTTTTGATTTTATAATATATATGTGGAGCGTGAGATGCAAGCGTTCTGCTATTTGGTTATTTACTTGGGGTAGACATTATTATAATATCATTGGATTTGATATCAAAGTGTTTTGGGTTATAGTAAGGTAAAAACCGTCCGTGTTTATGTGTGGGCTGGTCTTACTATTACCTTTTCTTTCGAAAAGAGTTTTTAAAAGTTAAACAAGTGGTTGGAGTTTACTCACACAAGTCCCATGACTGACCCAGAGTTTATTTTGTTTTGTTTTCCCTAAACTCTTGGGTGCCCAAATTTGTACGGGCAGTCAAGTGTTTCAGGCTTTTACAGATACACTTGGAGGAGCTTGAAGCAGGAGGCTTCAACGTTAGTTATTTGGAGTTACTTCCGCTGAGTCAAATGTTATGTGTACTCTGATGATGGTATGTATATATGTACCAAACAGATTTGTATTTCAAAGCTTATGTTATATAATATATTTTATTTGTTCCGCTGTGAGTTGTGATCTTCGTTTTTTTCTTCTAGTCTGAGTTTCTATCTCATCTATTCTCACCCTCTAACTTCTTTCTATTAATGGTTCGTATTTCTGTGTTATTTGGGTTGGACGTGTGTTGTATTTAGTCAACTCAGATAGCACGGATTTGCGGGTCGTTTCAATATCTAACACCATGGTGTTATCGGTAAAATTAATTACCATTACACGTTCAAATCTAATTAAAGATTTAACTATCGCTTTGGAGCAAAACTAGTGATACTCCATTCTCGCTCATTTATAAATTTGATAATTTAGATTATAGATTTACATTTCAATCTAATTGCAGATTCGTTAAAACTCCTTTTACTGGGTTAAAGAACTAGGTGTTATTTAAAACACAGTTCATGATAAACCCACAAATCAATTCTAGTTCAATTCAAATCAAATATATTAGGAATTCCGATTATTTAAAACCCCTTTTTAAATCTAATTTATTTATTTAAAAATAAAAACCCGGGTTTTAAATTGAGTTCAAACTAGTTCATTTTGATAAAAATCAATTTTTATCTTTTCAAATATGGAGTTTTTCACCCCAATTTTTCTCAAATCATTTCTTATGATTTTACACAAATTATTACTATTTTTAACAATTTTATCAAGGCCCGTACAGTCGATTTCCATCAATGGCCATCGAACTGCACTTACAGCGACCTTTTTCGAATTTGATTTGGACGTATCTCCAAATCCAACCGTTAGATTTTGAATTTCTAATATTCATTAGAAATCTCTTTTCGATACGAACCCAACGGTTCTGGTTTTAGGAGAATCCGACGGTCGGATCTCCCGTAATGTCCGTTTGAAATAAATGGTCGAAATTCACGAACTACCGCGGCGCGGCGTGTTCTATTCAGGCCATTATATTATATATATAATATATATAATATATATTTCGTCGATTTCTATTTAAAACGAATTATATAAATAGTTTTAAATTCGTTTCAAAAACATTTTCAAATTCCATTTCAAATTCAAATCAAAATTGAATTCTTCCTTATAAATTCGTTTTAAAATTCATTTGAATTCAATTCAAATTTCAATTCAATTTGAATTCATTTCAAATTGATTTCACTTCTATTTCAATTCGTTTTCCATTCAATTTGAATTCAATTCATTTTCTATTCAAATCAAATTCAATTCGTTTTGGTTTTCTATTCGATTCAATTCAAATTGGTTTTCTATTCGATTCAATTCAAATTCACTTTTCAATATTCATTTTATTATGAATAAAATCGATATAATATCGTTCACGTCAAAATGGCGTCAATCTAATCAATACGGCTTCATATATTTCTATTTTCAAATGTTCTGTTTCAAATATTTCTTTTTCAAATATTTCTATTTCAAAAATTTCGATTTCAAATATTTCTATTTCAAATAGTTCGATTTCAAATATTTCGATTTCAAATATTTCTATTTTCAACAAATGAATATTTATTTTTGTCAACACACGACTAATCTCAACGAATGAGTATTGTCCACGTGTGACTATTTTTGTTAAATTATTTCGTTCAACACATGACTAATCTCAACGGATGAGTGCAGTCAACACATGAACCTTTATTTTATAGTGATAAAGATGTAAATTTTATTATTAAAATATTTCGTTCAACACATGACTAATCTCAACGGATGAGTGCAGTCAACACATGAACCTTTATTTTATGGTATCCTTTATTTTCTAAATTGGAATGAGCCCCAATCAATCACCATATAATGTTAATTATATGGATTTTCATACATCACACGTATATAATAGCATTGAAAGATAATCAACCATCAACCAAAGTGCACTACACTGTATAAGCATCAAATATAGATATCTAACGCTTATAACAGCCTGTCAATCAATCGATCGACATATTTAATCAGTCAGGATGAGTGAACTTCAAATTTCATCCCAACACCCGTGTGGGGTTTCAAACAATCAAACACAGATTTTATTTGTGCAGTTGGGCGATGTGTAAAATTTATCGTCCCAATCAATGTCATTCAAATAGGTGTACATAAACAAACCGTCTGGTTTGTAAATGAATATTTATTTATTCACATTCACTATATTCCTATTCACGTTAAAAATTATATTTTTAACGATAAAACATTTTAATTTAACATATGAATTTCTATTCAGTTCATTTACAAAATAAAAATGATATTTTTATTTTTTCTAACTTATTTTAGAAAATTTCGGCGGCATAACGACACGATACTAGAAACGGGACGAGGCCTAGCCTTATCCTCGGTCTAGTGAAGGCCCACGCCATTCACACATAAATCATTCCATTTCACCAAACAACTCAAATTTCAATCAAATCATCTAATTAATTTTTGCAATCAAACAAACAAGTCCATGGTCTGTGGACGATTGTGTCGGGTGCTACTAAGCACCGTCTGCATCCTAGTATATATATATATAATTAGAAAAGAAATTGAAAGGTGAGAAATTCTCACCAATAGCTATCCAATCATCTTGACTCTTCTTTTGTAGGAAATCATCATTGTTTTCGCCTTTTTCGCTTTCGTTGCCCGTAGTCACTACATATATAAAAATCACACATTTTTATTTGCTGATGTCTTTAAAATAAAAATCATATTTTTTTGATCGCTTCATACATTTAAAAATCGAATTTTTATTATGTTATTCAATATATAAAAATCGAATTTTTATTTTGCTATATAAAAAGATTTCACCTTTTTTTTAAAAATATAGATTTCCCTTTCTATAATATAAAAATTATATTTTCCTCGAAGTAAAAATCATATTTTTACTTCACTACTCATCTCAAAATATCGTCTTTTCATATCTAAAAATATCGTCTTTTCATAATCAATCTTTACTTTGCTACACATATATAGATGCTATTTTTAACATTCCTATCATGTAAAAATTATATTTTTACTTCTCTTCGTAAACAAAATCATATTTTTATATCATCTATATAGTAAAGACTATATTTTTAATACATTAAAAATATAAAAATCATATTTTTGAACCTTTAAAAATATAGAAATTATATCTTTTACCTTTCTATACAATAAACATTATATTTCAAACTCCTCTTTATATAAAAAATCAGTTTTTATCACTATAAAAATTCAGTCTTTTCAATACATAAAAATCGAAATTTCAAAATTAAAATTAAAATAAAATAAAATAAAAACAACTTACTGTAATCTGCGAAGAAAGGGGGGTCTTCTCGAGGCGGCAGCGGTGTGTGGTTTTGGGGGAGGAAGCAGCGGAGGGGAAAGAAGGGGAGGTGAGCTTCGTCGGTGGGGGAGGTTTCAGGCGAGGTCGGGTGGCCTGGGGCCCACGGCGGCGGGGTCAGGCCTTCGGTGGGGGGGGGGGGGTGCGGTGCTGATTTAGGGCAGAAGAGGGGGTGGGTTCTTCTCGTCGCTTCTGGCGAGGAGGGGGGGGGAAGAAGAAGGCGACGCACCTCCTGAGGGGAGCGCGATGGCGTCGGCAGTGGGTTTCCCCCTCCGCGTCGCCCCTCTCCGATTTATTTATTTTTTTTCTTTTTTTTTGTTCGAATGAATTTAATCGTGGGGGGGGGGGGCGGCAGAACGAGATTAAGGGACGAGGCCCACCGCCTGTCGTCCATAGCGTTTCACCCCCATTCCGAACACAATGGGATATGTATCGTAGGTTGATTCGGATGTTACGATCAGTTTCCGTTGAATTTACATTTAAATCGCTATATTGAATTTTAAACGTCCATTTCAAATTACCGGGGTCACATACTAACTAGAAAAATTCCAGAAAAATATTTTCTAGCTTCGTATTTACGATACGGTCCTAACAAAACTAGTTTCGCCAAATTCTGAGACCGTTTGAAAAATGGTCATTTTCCAGTCGATTAAAATCAACTAAAACTGATCAAACGCGTTTTCCTTTACCACGCTCATATATTGATTCGAAAATTTATGAAATTTGGAATCTAGCAATAACTTGACATCACGGATCCAACAAAAGTGGTTTCGTCGAAATCCGAGGTCGTTTGCAAAATTCCCATTTTTAAGGGCCTGAATTCCATAGCGACTATTCAGAATTTTCAACTGGACATATCTTTTGATTCCCGCTATGAAATTTTGATTTGTCAGATTCGTTGGAAAGATATTCTCAATTAGATTCTAATGTTTTTGGTTTCACTAAAATCCGGATTGTTTTGCACCCGGTACATTCAATTGAAGTTTGAAATCGAATTATCGAACTACCGCGCCATTTTCAATTCTATTTATAATTATATATAATTATTTATATTATAATGACGACGTATATAATATATACGTTCTAATTATATTCAAAAAAAAATTCTGGTCGTTTTTATTTAAAATAATCTATTTTAAATGTTCAAAATTCGCTAAAATTGCCAAAATAAAAATTTTAAACTGGTTCAGAATTTCCGGGTTATTACAATAGTATAGTGATTTTTACAATTATAAACTTAGCACTATAAATTTGGTACATAAAAATGTAATGTGCGGATTGTTTGCAAAATGAGAAGTGTCAAAATGTGTAAGTTTAAAAAGGGTTAAAATGTTTTGAGCATTTTGTATAAAATTTTAAAAATGCTAATTTATGTGTTTTGATGTTAATAAAAGGTGTGTAAGATGATTTACAAGCAGCGCCGCCCTTAAAGTTTCGAGGCCCATGGCAAAAACTGCAACTGAGACGAGAGGGAAAAAATACAACATGCAATTCAGAGTAGTAGGAGCTGGGTATCGAACCCAACACATCAAGAAAGAGGTCCTATGTACTAACCACACAACTGCATTACCACTTTTAGACATAATGTCATAGCAATGTATAAATATACATTATGACTGAGAAGGCCCACTACCAGCCTAAGGCCCTAGGCAGCTATCTAGTAGGCCTATGCCTAGGGTCAGGCCTTTTTACAGGTCAAACCTCTTGTTTTAGCTTAACATAGTCTTCTCAAACTAAGCATAGCCTATTCCAAGTGTTAATAGCTTTATTGGGTTAATTTAAGGCGTAAATAGGGTAATTAAGGAGAGAAAAGTATGGAATTTTATTCCATAACATTCTTTCTCCTTCCCGAATCTTCTCTTTTTAGAAACAAAGTACACAACAGAGGAAATAAGAAATCTCTGCCTAAAACCAATCCCTCACTCCCAGTTAAAATAAAAAGTTAAATCTAGTTTCTAGCTTAAACTACAAATGGATAACCACGTCAAACCTTGAAATCACACCATTTTTGTTTCAAGATGTTTATTGAAGAAAAAGGCTATTGGTTTGAGCATATGGCTATTAACAACAAGGTCAGAGGTTCAAACGTTCCTTCTAGTGTATTAAACATTTATTTTTTTGTACTTTTGATATCGCTCATGTAGACTTATAACTTACTATTTATACCCTTGTATCATTTAGTTTATATGGACATTCTTCCAAAACTGTATTTAAATTCATGTTACTTTCAAATAAAACTATTTTCAAATTCTTAACAACCTAAATTCAACCATTTCATATTAAAATTATTTTGGTCCAAAAGTAGTTATTTAATATTATTTTCAACTATTATATATAAACTATTTTAACTCAAAATACTATTTTGAGCTCAAGCCATTGGATCCCGAAGTTTCTTTAAATGTAAAGGATTACATTTGAGTAACGTTACTTATGATGCGAAGGTATGAAATCTGAAATTCAAAACTGATGTTAAGTAGATTTACAACATGAAAAATAATGTTTTATTGAAATATAAAGTGAACACAATATGTAAATGATGACTAGTTTTTAAAGAGCGGGGATGGATGTTAATACTCTCTTCCATTGTTGCAACCACTTTATTAACTATGTATGTTGAGGATATTCTAAATGAAGTGCTCGAATAGGCGAACTTTTTCCGGATTTGAAGAAAGAGATCGATGATGGATAGCCTTGACACTTGTGTCAAAAATAAAATAATTAAAATGGGAGCCAATGCATGTTCATTAAGGATAGCTTCTTCTAGCAAACACACCTCATCGTATTTTTCTCTTGATTTGTCACTTTACCGATTCACCTTGATTGATATGGTGGTGTTGTTTGAGTTCGACAGTTTAAGGCTATGACCGGCCAGAAATTGTAAAATGATGGAATCATACCTTGAACATTATCTCATGTACCTTATCTTATCTTATCCTTATATGAGACAAGGGAATTATCTTATGTACCTTGTTATACTCTCATCTCTTTTGAATATTTGTGAGATTAGATGTTGGGCCAAGGGAATATACTAATTACCAAGGTGATAATTTTGATAACTCCGAAAAATTAGCATTAACTATTTTTATTTTGACATCTCCCAATAACCGCATCAAATTATGTTAAATACAATAACAAGAAAAGTAAGTAATTATGCAAAGAATGGTTGAATCACCCATTCCTTTCCCATACCTAGTAAATTTTAGTGAAAACTAAATAAAATACAAAGAAAAAGACTAATAAGAAAATTTATGGAAAATAATAAAATAAATATCGTTCCATCTTCATGATTTCTACGTATTATTAGGCATGAGATGTTGAATAAACTCAAGAGATTCTCCAATAAGTACTGGATAGTAAATAGAAAAATTGATATGTAATTTTATGAATTGACAGTAAATACAAATTAAAGCAATGAAATTTAACAAAACACGCACCATGAATTTTATATTTCAGAATTTTTTTGAATAACCCGCCTCTAGTTTAAAAGATAAATGCCAAATCTTAACTTCGGGTATAAAATTAAACAAAGGAGGTGAGGGATTTCCATTTGGCAATCAATTATTCATATCTCTCAGTACGTCAAAGAAGGGATGCGCACACCCTTTAAGCTATATTAAAGAAAATGGTGTAAAATTCATGTTCATGCAAAAGATAGAATAAATCAGTTGGTTAGAGCCTGTGGCTATTAGCCATAAGCTCGGAGGTTCAAGCGCTCATTCTAGTGTACTAACATTCATTTTTGTACCTTGGTACTACTCATAAAGATCTATAACTAGCTATTTAAACCCTTATCTTATTTAATTTGTATATGAACTTTCTTTTAAAACTATTTTAAATTCATATAATTTCCAATTAATACCTTTTTCAAATTCTTAATTAAAAATCCAATTATCTTATATTAAAATAATCTTGACCTAAAAGGTTATTTATTTAAAACTATTTTCAGCTAATACATAAATAAACTATTTAACTCAAAATCTACTTTCAGTTCAACTTGTTTGACTTCGGGTTTGCTTTAAATCTAAAGGATTTCAATTGAGTAATGTTCGTTATGATATGAAGAAATTTGAACATTGTATCAAAATGATTTACAACATGAAAATATAATGTCTTATTGAAATGCATTGTAAACACGGTGTGTAAAATGATGATTGGTTGTTAAATAGACCGGGACTGGATATTGACATACACTCTTCCAGTACTGAAACCACATTAACAAAATGTGTACGTAGAGGATATTTCAAAATGAAGCACTTAGATTAGCGAACTTTTTTTGGATTCGATGAAAGAGAACGATGATGTATGAACTTGACACTTATGTCAAACTTGAAATGACTAAAACAGGAGCCTATATATGTCCACTGAGGCTAGCCACCTCTAGTGGACACACCTCTTCGTATTCTCTCTTGATTTGGACCCTACTGGTGCACCATGATTGATTTGAGGTATCGGTCATGGTAGATAGTTAAGGGTTATGCCAGCCCGAGATTGTAAATTGATAGAATTCTACCTTGAACTTTTCCCCACATTCCTTCTAATGTTTTATCCACATACGAGCCTACTACGATTTTGTTTTGTATTGTACATATAAGGGACCCTCTAGCAGCTACCCATTTAAGGTAGTGCTATGGTACCAGCATAAACTACATGCATATAAAATGTATTAAAGGGAGATATGGATATTGCCTTAAATCTATTTTCATCATTATTTTTTACTGACATACATTACATATATCTTATCATCTACCATATATAGGTAGTTTAATGAATACTCAAGAGATAGAAAATCCTATATCATCTCTTAAGTTATTTGAATCTTTATTTCATGCTTTTGATTTGACTTACATGAGAAATTATAGTCATGACTCGAGTATATCGTGCTCCATTATGCTTGGGTCAACCTGAGTTGTTTTCAGTAATTTGAAGATAAAGATTCAAAAGATGAAGATGGAGGTTAACACATCGCATTTACTAGTTTTTTCCATTGCACTTGCCGGTATGTTTGATTTTTGTTTAACCCTAATACTATGTAACAACGGGTATATATACTATAAATAACTTTATAATTTATTTTTGTAGTTATTATATTTTTTCCTCCCGCTATGTGCTCTGTATTATGTTTCTTTTCATCTTTTTTATTCTCACATATAAAAATCTATTCACAATTCATCTCTATGAACGGATCAGATCAAACGTGTGTCATATATTGTCGATCTATATCTTTTGAAATAGTGGGTCATCACAGGTCGTGATGTCTCGTGGAACTAGAAGGAACAATCAAATTCTAGTTTCACATTTGCATCATCTTGAATAAAATTTAGGAGCAGCAGACTACATTTGAGTGGTGCTCATACATTTGGAACAATGTATATGCTCTGAAAATGTCAATTTATTTCCTTCTTGCCAAACTAACAAATTAGACACTAAGGATAAAATCAATGTTTAGAATTTGAACATTTAATTACAATGAAATCTATTTTGTCAAAAATGGATATCATTTTTCTTTGAATGTGAATATTATAAACCATTATAGACAAACATCAAAAGAAAATCATAGATTCGTGTTGATCTCTGTACAAACATTGGCAAGATATTTATTGAAATTTTAATAGAAAAATTTGATAATAATACTAAATTACGTGAAAATCACAACGTTGAGATGACATATTTGGATGGAAAGAAATTATGGAATATTCAACGGATTGCATGCCATAAAAACTCACATTGCTGGTCATAATGTAAGACATGAAACAGTTAATGAAACATGCTAACTTTAATAAAGAAAGTAATCAAGATATAAAGGATGTCTTCTCTGAATTCGTCTTACTAGAAGATGATTTGGATGAATCAACCAAAAATGCATCCTTGGGTGAAATTTCACTAGCAATATCTTTACTGAAGTGGTTGCCCTCAAATCTTTTAAGCGACTCGATTTTCAGACTCTTGCATTTTCTCCATTTATGATATAACGTATCAATGTTAAAACAATGAGATTATGCAATAGATGTGAATCTGTATGATGTGAAGCAAAGAGTTTATTATCATATTAGATTTGGTCAAATAAATATCAACTCAAATATACACGTAATATCAAGTAGAAGGAAATAATCATTTTCTACTATATGTTATAGCGATGATTTTTTGTTTTATACTATGGTCTTAATTTTTAGAACAGAAATTGCATAGACATGAATGATAATCAACAGCGATCGATGTAGAAAATTTGAAGTTTTTCGACTTAATAGTGCAAAAAGTAATTTCAAGAGTGCAAGAATTAAGGTGAAGGATGTTATGTAAGATGGTCGGAAACAAAGTTCCCCCTCCTCCTGCATAGGGCGCACACATATGAGTTGATACACACATTGTTGTAACAAAGAAATCCCTGTTGTTATGTGTCTACCAACTAATATTTGTACTCCACTCCTTCAATTTATTCCATGATGTGAGACTATTTATTTAAATCGTCATTCCTACCATAACAACATGAGAGGCAATTCTAACAAAAAGATTGGACAACTAGGGTAATGGTAGATCTCAAATTACACAAAGTTGAGCATTTGATTTATGAGGTTTCGTTTTCATCTTTTATCAGTCGAAACAACTAATTTCATTCTACAAACAAATTCTATTCATTTACAAAATTGATGGCAACATTCGGGTTTCTCTACAAACGAGGTAATGGGGATTATGGGCACAAAAGATTGAAGATATCAAATTTAATTTCTAACATTTTGCTTTTATTTTTCCATGGCTGGATCTAGTTTCTTTCTACATACAAATTTATTTCAATCTCGATTTGATTGTACATCAACTAGTTATATACAATATATAAATTTTGTGTACTTACATTATATAATAACATTAGGTACATATGTATCATATAACTTTCCATAGAACAACAAATTGTTTTCCTTTTTTTCTTGTATATTAGAGTAATTAATTGTCTAATTGAATTATTTTTCAATTTGTAACAACACTGAATTTCACAACCAATTTAAAAATACTTTTTATTATAATTTTATTAGAAAATGTGTCAGAATTAAAAAATTCGATTTTAAATCATCGCATAGCCCTTAAAAAGTGAAATTTTGACAGCGACCTCAGAATCTACCGAAAAAAATTTCATTGGATTTGGGATAATCAATCATTACATGATTTCAAATTTCACATTAAACGGAGTAAGCATGCGGTCGTGAGAGGCAGACACATTTGCTAAGAAACAGGCGAACAATTTACAAAGGAACATTATTGAAACAGTCTCAGAATTCGATTTCACTTTATTTTCGGGTTCATATCGCAAAATAATGGAGAAATCTAAAGTTTCATAATTTTTGGTGTTAGCGTGTAGACGTGCAAGTAATAAATGTACGCCAAAATCACATTTTTTTGAAGCTAATTTGAGCTAGAGAGAAAAATAAAATGGAAAGTCAAATGAACTTGGAATTCGATGAAACTTGATTCGTTAGATTCGTAATGACAAGTATTACCTTGTGAAGAAATTTCATAGCAAACAGTGATTGTTTACAGTCGGAAAATTGGAGAGCAAAGGAGAAAAAATTCCTACTTAATCTCACTTTCTCTCCTCACTTCTCTTTCATTTCTTTTTTCCTACTTCTTCCAAAAATCAATGGCCTCCCCGAATAAACAAACCCTAGCTCCTCCCCTCTCTCCTCTAGCCATCTCTCCATGTGATTGGCCCTCTTCCTCTTCTTCCTCCTCCTCCAAAACTCCTTCTTTCCTCCTCCTAAAGCTTCATATACCTCCTACTACTCCTACCTCCTCTAGACCACACTAAAATTCCCATAACCCTCTCCATTCATTGTAGCAATTTTGGACAGCAGAGAGGTGAAGTTTGGGTGCTCTATTCATGCCGGATTTCGTCTCCATCGAGCTTGCTACCTCCAGTTCTACCAATACACGAGTATTGAAAAACATAGAAAAGAAGTTGAGTGTTATGGACCTTCGGGAATCCACATTAAAGCTCGGCAAAGTTGCATTCTTTCGCATTAAAGAATTGGCAGAGTGGAACACATGGTGAGAAATCTAAATTCACTTTAGAAACAAATAGATTAGCATATGAATTGTTATCAAATGTGGTTGTTAAGTTAATTGTTCAGATTGACAATTAGTATATGATTGGAAAAAAAATTAGTTTAAAAATGTGATTTTTAACTAAG
Organism: Allium sativum; assembly: GCA_030737875.1. Classification (NCBI taxonomy): domain Eukaryota; kingdom Viridiplantae; phylum Streptophyta; class Magnoliopsida; order Asparagales; family Amaryllidaceae; genus Allium; species Allium sativum. The sequence goes on along the minus strand of CM060915.1, from coordinate 967,936,484 downwards.
GCATGCGATGAAATAACTTAGTTAGTTAAAAATGTGATTTTGAACAAATGTATGCGATGAAAATTAGAAATGTGATATGTCAATGGGACCATATTGACATCATGGAATTGTAACTTGAATTGATTAAGTAAAATTAACGATTTAAGCATTGACTAGTTGTAGTTAAAAATAAAATTAACTACGAAGAAATAACATGAATAAATAATGACAATAAAAATTTATTATGACTTTACAAAGCGGCTAACAATGTAAAAATATTATTTTTAATCGTTATGTAAGTGAATATTTAAAGTTTTAACAAACTACAATTGGCAAAATAGGGTAGCAAATTTATTTGACTATCAGTTATCAATTAGAAATATTTAATCACGTTTGTTGATGTTCATTACTGCTTACATGCATTCATTTATTTTCTTTCTAGTTCCGCACATGAACTATTCACAAATCATTTGCATTAGAAGCATTGTATGAATATGTGACACTCGAATTTCATACTACGTGGATGGAAACTTGTGGCGCCTTAAATGACATTGGATGATTGAGTATTTGCTTATTTTTGACTACTGTGTGTGTGCATTACATGCGAGTGATGGTCTCAAGGATTAATTAAGCAACACAGTAAGATAGAAAACAGGCATTGGACTACACTACGTAGGCATAACCCAACATACCCATATAAGTATCTAGCTGCTTGATGCTTATATGATGGGAACAACATTATAATCATTTATTTGATGTTATATGATGAGAACAAATGACTGAGAGCAGGTATACTTTATATTGATTAAATGTGAGCAAAGGATATGATTTGAACTAAACTAAATGTAACAACCCGGAAAATCTGAACCAATTTAAAATTTTTATTTTGGCAATTTTAATGAATTTTGAATATTTAAAATGAATTATTTTACATAATAATGACGAGAAATTTATTTTGAATAGAATTATAATGTATATATTTATATATAGATCGTCGTTAGAATATAAATATTTATTTTTAATTATAAAAGGAATTGAAATTGGTGTGGTAGTTCTAAAATTCGATTTCAAATGAATGTACAGGATTTAAGAAAAACCGGATTTTAGCGAAACCAAAAATATTAGAATATATTTGAAAATATCTTTCCAATGAGTCTGAAAAATTGAAATTTCATTGTGGGAATAAAAAGTTATGTCCAGTTGAAAATTCAGAATAGTCGCTATGGAATTTTGACCCTTAAAAATGGAAATTTTGCAAATAACCTCCGTTTTTTACGAAACCACTTTTGTTGGATCCGTAATAACAAGTTATTAGTAGATTCCAAAATTCATAATTTTATGAATCAATATGTGAGCATGGCAAAAGAAAACGTGTTTTGTCAGTTTCGGTCAATTTGGATCGACTAGAAAATGGCTATTTTTCAAATGGTCTCCAAATTTGACGAAATTAATTATGTTAGAATCGTGTCGTCAATACGAGGCTAGAAAATATTTTTTGCGAATTTTTAGAGTCTGTATGTGGCCCTGGTAAATGGAAATGTGCGTTCAATTTCAATATATAGATTTATATTTTGATTCTGACGGAAACCGATCGAAACAGCCAAACTGGCTTATGATACATATCCCATTGTGTTCAGAATGGGGGCAATTAGTTAGGGACGACAGTCGCTGGGTTTGATTTCGAGTTCAAAATAAAAAGGTATTTTATGAAATTTAAAAATAATAAAATATATTTATATAATAGAGGGCTTAAACCCTAATTATCTCCCACAATAAAAATCGCGCCCCCATCTGAAAAAAATCCTGTCGTCTCCCCCTATTGTTCAGCCACCGCCTCGGGGCTCCCACCGCCACGCCTCCACGTCAGGGCCCCACCGCCGCTACCTCTTCCTCCCTTCCCTCTCTTCTCTCTCCCTCCCTCCCCTTCTAACACGACCATGGTCCCCAAAACCACACCATTCGCCGCCTGAAGCCTCACCTAGATAGCCACAACCCCCTCAAACCCGAACCCGCTACCTCCACTTGGCCAGCGCCGCCCCTAGCTCCGACCCGGAACCCTCCTTTGCCAAAAACAGTGAGGTTTACCTTATTCTATTTATTTTATTATTTTTACCTTAGGTAATTAGTTTAATAACATGAAAATCAATTTTATATTTTTGTATAATATAATTTAGATCTAAAATTTACATAAAAATATGATTTTTATATTATACATATAATAAAAATATGATTTTTATATTATAGAGATAATAAAAATATGATTTTTATATCACAGGGATAATAAAAATGGGATTTTTATAATACGAATAACGATATGAAAATATTATTTTTAGTTAGATAAAATTATAAATTTTATCATTTGTATGTAATAATATAAATATTCGATTTTTATATATGCAGGATGGCGATAAAAATATAATTTTTATTTTGTAGGAAATAAAAATGTGACTTTTATACAAAAGAATACAATTTTTATAATGTTTTCATTATGATAAAGATGCGATCTTTATATGGATATCATTAAGATAAAATTCATTATTTTATATATGAAGCGAAATGAAAATTCGATCTTTATATAAGAAGTAGAAATATAAAAATATAATTTTTATATAGAAAGAAGCATTGTAAAAATATATGAAGTAGAAATAAAAATATGATTTTTATTTATTGGAATGAAGCGATAAAAATATGATTTTTATATATGAACAGCGTGAAAAGGATAAGTTGAAATTTCGGACAAATCCAAACAGTTCAGAAAGAAAGAATGGAGGAGTGGATCTCCAAGGTGAGAACTTCTCACTTTAATTTTATTTTTTAGTTAAAATATATGCTCGGATGCAAACGGTGCTTAGCAGCACCCGACACTCGTCGTCCACAGGCCATGGACGACTTGTTTGTTTGATTGATTACGTTGTGAAAATTGATTGTGTGTTGTGAAATGGAATAAATATTTTGTAGTTAAAAATATTATTTTTAATGGGTATATAAATAAAATAATTATTTATAAACAAATTGGACGATTTGTTTATGTACACACATTTGACTGATATTGATTGGGATATTTAATTTTACACATCGCCCAACTACACAAATAAAACCTGTGTTTGATTAGTTGAAACCCCACATGGGTATTGGGATGATATATGACATACACTAGTCCCAATAATTAGCTGTATCTCAATCGATTGATTGACAAGCTATGTAAGCATTGAATATTTATGTGTGATGCTTATACAGTGTTGAGTGCACTTTCGATGATGATTGACTGTGTTTGATTGTTATTGTGTACGTGTGTGTATGAAATCTAGATAATCGCATTATATGGTAATTGACTGTGTTTGAATCCAGTTCAAAAAGGATGAATATTTTAAAATAACGATTATTTTAAAATAATGATTATTCTAAAGTAATATTCAGTAAAAGATTAAAATCTGATTTGGATGTCCGATTTGGGATGGACACGAAAATATTTAAATATTTAAAGCCGTGTTGATTAGATTAACGCTATTTGGACGTGAAAGATATTTATATCGATTTTATTCATTTTTAAATGAATATCGGAAAGGAAATGATTTCAAAATTTAATGGTTTGAAAGTACTATCATTTATATATCGATGATATGTAATGTTCAATTTTGATTTGAAATTGAATATGAAGCTGAAATCGTTTTGAAAACGAATTTAAAACGATTTATAAAATACGTTTTAAAAGGAAATCGACGAAATATATAATATATAATATATATATATATATATTATATATATAATGTCCTGAATAGAAAGCGCCGCGTAGCGGTAGTTTGTGAATTTCGACCATTGATTTCGAACGGACATTACAGGAGATCCGACCGTCGGATTCTCCTAAAACCAGAACCGTTTGGTTCATATCGAAAAGGGATTTTTAACGAATATAAAACATTTGAAATCTAACAGTTGGATTTGGAATTATGTAAAATCAAATTTTGAAAAGGTCGCTGTAAGTGCAGTTTGATGGTCGTTTATGGAAATCGACTGTAAGGGCCTTGATAAAATTATTAAAATTATCAATAATTTGTGTAAAATCATAATAAATGATTTGGAAAGAATTGGGATGAGAAATTCCATATTTGAAAAGATAAAAATATATTTTTATCGAAATGGACTAGTTATGAACATAAATCCAATATTTTCAAAATAAATAAATTGGGTTTGAAATGATTTTATAAATAACCAAAATTTCCAATATATGAATTAGAATGGATTTGAATCGAAATTATCCTTGGAATATTTTGATATTGGATTCCGTTATTATACGGATATTGAGGAGGAATTTGGAAGATATATATATATATATATATATATATATATCGTTATTCCAGTACAATATTTGTTGGTTTCAGAATTTGATATCGAATATAAGCCTATACATTTTTTATTCAGAGCCTTGTATTTAATATCAAATTGGATTTTGTGTTTGTCGTGAATGGCATTATTAATAATACTGTTCTTAAACCCAATGGAGTTACGAAAATTAGAATCTAACTAGAGATTAGCTAAGTTGAATGGTTTCCTGGGTATTGATCTAATGTTGATTTCGGCCTTTGGGGTTAACACTTAGGGAATTGTTCTCTTACTAATTTATGGTTAGAGACTGATGGAATGTGAATTGGGTTTGTTGTGAACTGTGTTTTAGCGACATTCTTTCTTTAACCCGATTTACAGTGAAAAGGAATTTGGAATTTATAAATTTGTTGTTAAGATTTAAAGGAGGTTTTCCAAAGTAAAGTTTTGCAATTTAACATATTAAATCGGAATTGAATGGAATTCGATTTGATAATAATCGAATTGTACTTCTGTGGAGGAAGACCGTTAATACATATGGAATTTAAAAGGAATTGCCCTTATTCCATTTATATTATTGGTCGGATATGGAAATTGATATCGATTATATATATTGATTTGTTTTTCCGTGAACATTCCATAGTTAATGGAATGTGGCTTGGGTTATCGTGAATGGTATCTTTAATAATACTGTTCTTAGACCCAATGGACTTAAGAAATCAGAAACTAACTGGAGATTAATTAAGTTGAATGGTTTCCGGGGTATTGGTCTGATGTTGGTTTCGGCTTTCGGGGTTAATACTTAGAGGATTGTTCACTTGCTAATTTACGGTTAAAGGCTGATGGAATGGAATAGGATTTTTGGTTTATCGTGAACCGTGTTTAAAATAACATTGGTTCTTTAACCCAGTTAAAGGCACGATATGATTTCCCAAGTTAAACAATCGCTAATATTGATTTATGGGAAGATTAAAACCAAGTGGAGGTTTAATGCATTTTTAATTAGATTTATTTGATATCCAAAGGAAGATTATAGAATAAATTTAAAGAATTTTTCTTTGATAAAATTAATGGGAACTTTTCCCAAAGTATATGAATATTTGGATAAAGAAATATTCTAGATTGGAATGAGGCGTATGTTGTGTTTTCATAGCACTAGTTTATTATATACGCGAGTTATTCAGAAAGATCGGGTTTATCCCATTCTGAATAACTGATTCGACGATGTGCCGAGGATGAAGACGATGGTCGAAGACCGGAGGTCTTCACATCGTTGGATGATTACTGATGTCTTGATTGGGCTGTACACCTAAGGCGAGGTAATAAGTGGTGATCGTCCAGACGTACTTGGAGATCGACGGATATGCGAGGGCCTCTTCCCTGTATTGGACATATGGGGGAGGAATAAGGTGCCTTCGGTTTTGTTCAGACCCAGAACGAACTTGTAAATGGATGTGTGTCTAACATCGGATTTCATTCTGTGTGATTGATAGACATCGGTTGCATAGCATGAATTGCCTGTGTGGCAGGCTGAGATGCAAGTGATCAAGGCTTCTGTTGAAAAGCAGAGTCTTGTGGTTGATGATCAAAGAACGACTTTAATATAGCGTAGCTTTGTGTGGCGTTAGTTCGCGAGCCTCACACCCCGGTGTGAACCAGAAACGGGAGAGGACATCAGGGAGGGCATGTGTTTCCTTCTATCTAAGAGTGGCGTCAGCATTTTGCACGCCCTAATGTTGTACTTATGTGGATGATGGATAGCGAGGCGCCTCAGTTATATCGGTCGATCCAGGACCGATGGAGTCATTTGGTCCATTGACGCCCCATAGGACGGGAAAACGCAGTGTTCAAGCATTTTAATCCACATCAAGTGGACCGGCCCTGACGATCCAATGGCCCACCTAAGTCTGGGTCCTGAGGGGTGGGCTAGAGTGTCTTGAAGTAGTAAGGACGATCCCTTTCCTTGGTTCATAGACGGAAATCAAACTTCCAATACGATATTTTGTGATTTTAATTGTAAACCTATGTATGGCGACATAGTGGTATGGGGCACTTATGCCGTCTATGATTAATACTTCTGATTGGAATTGTTTTGACACTATACACTTATAGTAATAATAAAACATGAAATTTTATGTACCAAGCATTCTTGGCTATTATAAGGTAAAAACTCCATCCTCCGTCTTGCGTTGCATTGTGTGATGGGACCTGGGTCTTATAATAACTTCATTGTTCTTTATTTAGCATTGCACTATTTGTTTTATGCACTGGTATTCTTAGGAGGAAACCCATTCCGTGTTATACAGCGTGGTCCCTGGATTTACCTTACTTTAAAATAAAGATTAATAACTGTTTTATTTCTCACACCAGTCATATGACTGACCTGGAGTCTATTGTTTTAACCTAAACTCTGGGTGCCCCTATTTTCCGTACGAGCAGCTAGTAGTTTTGGTTTTGCTGATTTATATCCATAGGATCCTGGTTTACAGCTGGAATGATATTCGGAAAGCTCTGTATCCTTATATTCTTTTCAATTGTGTTTTGTATTATTTTTCCGCTGCATTGTAACTTGTAGATCTCTGATATTTAGTAAATGTGCAATATTTATTTATACTCTGTATATTCTTGTATTCTGATGAAATCGTTGTAATAAGCAATGAAATGTCCTTTTGTTTGTGTTCTGTTCTGTCGTGTTCTCAATTCAATCCGGGCTTTACTCTATGGGAAGTTCAGGTCTTTACATTTGGTATCAAAGCTCTAGTTTACAGAGTTGGAGAACAAGAAACATTAGAACCATACAAAAGTATTCATCAGAGATCGGATTGGTAATATCCAATGAGAATGACTCGTTAGAAATAGGATCAGTAGTATCCTAGAACGAGTGTGAAGGGTATATTTTTAAAATGAAAACAAATTTTTGTTTTGAAAATTTAAACTATTTCATACGTATTTAAATATTTATTTGTATTGAATTTGGACAATCCAATATATAAAGATTTTGCATATACGCCTAGCTAGCGTGTATGCGGAGTCCCAAATATACTGGATAGATATGGAATCACGATCTAGTTGCTCGAAGATGATTCTGATGATGAGGCATCATCATCAGTATTTATGTTCGGGTGAAATAGTGGGATGTCTATATATTTCATATTGACTGGTGTAAGAACCAAAACTAGATAGTGCTTATTGTTGTGATTTGGCATCAAAAATCTAATTTTTGGACTATGTATGAAAGTTATGAATTTGAAAAGAAAATCAACTAATTGATTGATGATTGTGTTGTTTAATTATTCTTTTAAACCATTATGTGAAAGCAATGTAAATTTAGGCCAAATTGTAACAAATATTGAACTCTATTGGAAATTGTTTGAAATTGCATGCATATACATGTGTATCTATTGAACAGGTCATTGCAAAAAGGCTAGAGCAGAAGAATAAAATTGTTTTCCCGACAAATAGGTACATGTTTACTAATTTCTACGGTTTGGATGATTTTATGAGCCGATTGGCTTTTTCTTTTTCTTTTTGAGATGAGAAGGACTGTATGGCTATTTCGGGATTTTCTCGGTGCTCCCGTATAGGGGAGGTTATGGTGAAATTTTTCGAAAATTTAGGATGTTAGCCAAATTTTTGAAAAATTTGAAAAGTTCTTAGAAACTTAAAAGTGGAAGAAATTAAGCCATAATGAAAATAATGAAAGTTGAGTTGGTTAAAACAACTTTCAACTCCGTTCCTTTTCGGGGACGAAAAGATTTTAAGTGGGGGGATTGTAACAACCTGGAAAATCTGAACTAATTTAAAATTTTTATTTTGGCAATTTTATTGAATTTTGAATATTTAAAATGAATTATTTCAAATAATAACGATGAGAAATTTATTTTGAATGGAATTAGAATGTATATATTTATATATAGATCATCGTTAGAATATAAATATTTATTTCTAAATATAAAAGGAATTGAAAATGGCGCGTTAGTTCGAAAATTCGATTTCAAATTTCAAATGAATGTATAGGATTCAAAATAAGCCGGATTTTAGCGAAACCAAAAATATTATAATATATTTGAAAATGTCTTTCCAACGAGTCCGAAAAATTGAAATTTCATAGCGGGAATAAAAAGTTATGCCCAGTTGAAAATCCAGAATAGTCGCTATGGAATTTTGACCCTTAAAATTGGAAATTTTGCAAACGACCTCCGTATTCGACGAAACCACTTTTGTTGGATCCGGGATGTCTATTTATTGCTAGATTCTAATATTTGTAATTTTCTAAATCAATATGTGAGCGTGGCAAAAGAAAACGTGTTTTGTCAGTTTTAGTCAATTTTGATCAACTAGAAAATGACCATTTTTCAAACGGCCTCCAAATTTGATGAAATTAATTTTGTTAGAATCATATTATCAATACGAAGCTAGAAAATAAGTTATGGGAATTTTTAGAGTACATATGTGGCCCTGGTAAATGGAAATGTGCGTTCAAATTCAATATATAGATTTATATTTTGATTTTGACGGAAATCGATCGAAACAAACAAACTGGCTTGCAATACATATCCCATTGTGTTCAGAATGGGGGTAATTAGTTAGGGATGACAGTCGGTGGGTTTGATTTCGAGTTCAAAACAAAAAGGTACTTTTTGAAATTTAAAAATAATAAAATATATTTATATAATGGAGGGCTTAAACCCTAATTATCTCCCACAATTAAAATCGCGCCCCCTTCTGAAAAGAATCTCATCGCCTCCTCCTGTTTTTCATCCACCGCCTATCGCCTCGGGGCTCCCACCGTCGTGCCTCCACGTCACGGATCCGCCGCCGCCACCTCTCCTCCCTTCCCTCTCTCCTCTCTCTCCCTCCCCTTCCAATATGACCGTGGTCCCCAAAACCACACCACCCACCGCCTGTAGCCCCAACTCAATAGCCACAAACCCCTCAAACCCGAACCTGCCACCTCCACTTGGCCAGCGCCGGCCCTAGCTCCGACCCCGGAACCCTCCTCCACCAAAAACAGTGAGTTTTACCTTATTCTATTTATTTTATTATTTTTATCTTAGGTAATTAGTTTAATAACACGAAAATCAGTTTAAATTTTTGTATAATATAGTTTAGATCTGATATTTACATAAAAATATGATTTTTATATTATAGAGATAATAAAAATATGATTTTTATATTAATAATGAAAATATGATTTTTATATTATAGAGATGATTTTTATATTATAGAGATAATAAAAATAAGATTTTTATATCATTGGGATAATAAAAGTGGGATGTTTATAATATGAATAACGATATGAAAAAATTATTTTTAGTTAGATAAAAATATAAATTTAATCGTATGTATGTTATAATATAAAGATTCGATTTTTATATATATTGAATGGCGATAAAAATATAATTTTTTTTGTAGGAAGAATTATAAAATGTGACTTTTACAGATAAAAATACAATTTTTATAATGTTTTCATTATGATAAAGATGCGATCTTTATATGGATATCAATAAGATAAAAATTCGTTTTTTTATATATGAAGCAAAATGAAAATTTGATCTTTATATAAGAAGTAGAAATATAAAAATATAATTTTTATATAGAGAGAAGCGTTGTAAAAATATAAGAAGTTGAAATAAAAATACGATTTTTATTTATTGGAATGAAGTGATAAAAATATGATTTTTATATATGAACAACGTGAAAAGGATGCATTGGAATTTCAGACAAATCCAAACAGTTCAGAAAGAAAGAATGGAGGTGTGGATCTCCAAGGTGAGAACTTCTCACTTTAATTTTATTTTCTAGTTAAAATGTATGCTAGGATGCAGACGGTGCTTAGCAGCACCCGACACCCGTCATCCACAGACCATGGACGACTTGTTTGTTTGATTGATTATGTTGTGAAAATTGATTGTGTGTTGTGGAGTGGAATAAATATTTTGTAGTTAAAAATATAATTTTTAATGGGTATATCAATTAAATAAATATTTATAAACAAATCGGGCGATTTGTTTATGTACACACATTTGACTAATATTGATTGGGATGATAAATTTTACACATCACCCAACTGCACTAGTCCCAATAATTAGCTGTATGTTGATCGATTGATTGTTAGGCTGTGTAAGCGTTGAATATTTATATGTGATGCTTATGCAGTGTAGAGTGCACTTTGGATGATGATTAACTGTGTTTGATTGTTGCTGTGTACATGTCTGTATGAAATCCATATAATCATATTATATGGTAATTGACTATGTCTGATTCCAGTTCAGAAAGGATGAATATTTTAAAATAATGATTATTTTAAAATAACGATTATTCTAAAGTAATATTCAGTAAAAGATCAAAATCTGATTTTGATGTCCGATTTGGGATGGATACGAAAATATTTAAATATATAAAGTCGTGTTGATTAGATTAACGCCATTTGGACGTGAACGATATCTATATCGATTTTATTCATTTTTAAATGAATATCGAAAAGGAAATGATTTCAAAATATAATGGTTTGAAAATACTATCATTTATATATCGATGATATGGAATATTCAATTTTGATTTGAAACTGAATATGAAGTTGAAATCGTTTTGAAAACGAATTTAAAACGATTTATAAAATATGTTTTCAAAGGAAATCGATGAAATATATATAATAAATATTACGTATATAATGGCCTGAATAGAACGCGCTGCGCAACGGCAGTTTGCGAATTTCGACCATTGACTTCGAACGGATATTACGGGAGATCCGACCGTCAGATTCTCCTAAAATCAGAACCGTTGGGTTCGTATCGAAAAGAGCTATCTAACGAATATTAAAGCTTCGAAATCTAATGGTTGGATTTTGAATTATGTCCAAATAAAATTTGGAAAAGATCGTTGTAAGTGCAGTTCGATGGCCGTTTATGGAAATCGACTGTACGGGCCTTGATAAAATTATTAAAAATATCAATAGTCTGTGTAAAATCATAATAAATAATTTGGAAATAATTAGGATGAAAAATTCCATATTTGAAATGATAAAAACATATTTATCGAATAGACTAGTTATGAACTAGAATAATAAATCCAATATTTTTAAAATAAATAAATTGGGTTTGAATGATTTTAAAAATAACCAGAATTTCCAGTATATGAATTGGAATGGATTTGAATCGAAATTATCTTCGGAATATTTCGATATTGGATTCCGTGATTATACGGATATTGAGGAGGAATTTGGAAGATATCTATATCGTTATTCCAGTACAATATTTGTTGGTTTCAGAATTTGATAATGAATATAAGCCGATACATTTTCTATTCAGAGGCTTGTATTTAATATCAAATTTGATTTTGGGTTTGTCGTGAATGGTATCTTTAATAATATTGTTCTTAAACCAAATGGAGTTAAGAAAATTACAACCTGACTGGAGATTAGCTAAGTTGAATGGTTTCCTAGGTATTGATCTGATGTGGATTTTGGCCTTCGGGGTTAACAATAAAGGAATTGTTCTCGTACAAATTTACGGTTAGAGGCTGATGGAATGTGAATTAGGTTTGTTGTGAACTGTGTTTTAGCGACTTTCGTTCTTTAACCCGATTTACAATGAAAAGGAATTTGGAATTTATAAATATGTTGTTAAGATATAAAGGTGGTTTTCCAAAGTAAAGTTTTCCATTTTAACATATTGAATTGGAATTGAATAGAATTCGATTCAATAATAATCGAAGTGAACTTCTGTGGAAAAAGACCGCTAATGCATATGGAATTTAAAAGGCGTTGCTGTTTTTCCATTTATATTATTGGTCGGATATAGAAATTGATATCGATTATATATTTTGATTTGTTTTTCCGTGAAGATTTCATAATTAATGGAATGTGATTTGTGTTGTTGTGAATGGTATCTTTAATAATACTGTTGTTAGACCAAATGGAGTTAAGAAAATCAAAAACTAACCGGAGATTAGTTAAGTTGAATGGTTTCCGAGGTATTGATCTGATGTTGATTTCGGCCTTCGGGGTTAATACCTAGGGGATTGATCACTTGCTAATTTACATTTAAAGGCTGATGGAGTAGAATAGGATTTTGGGTTTATCGTGAACCGTGTTTTAAATGACATTGGTTCTTTAACCCGGTTAAAGGCAGGATATGATTTCCCAAGTTAAACAATTGTTAATATTGATTTCAGGGAAGATTAAAGCCAAGTGGAGTTTTAATGCATCTTTAATTAGATTGATTTGATATCCAAAGGAAGATTAAAGAACAAATTTAAAGAATTTATCTTTGATTAAATTAATGGGAACCTTTCCCAAAGTATATGAGTATTTGGATAAAGAAATATTCTGGATTGGAATGAGGCGTATGTTGGGTTTTTATAGCACTTGTTTATTATATATGCGAGTTATTCAGAAAGACCGGGTTTATCCCATTCTGAATAACTGATTCGACGATGTGTCGAGAATGAAGACGGTGGTTGAAGACTGGAGGTCTTCACATCATTTGGATGATTAATGATGCCTTGATTGGGCTATACACCCAAGGCGAGGTAATAAGTGGTGATCGTCCGGACGTACTTGGAGATTGACGGATATGCGAGGGCCTCTCCCCTATATTGGACATATGGGGAAGGAATAAGGTGCCGCCGGTTTTGTTTTGACCCAGAACAAACTTGTAAATGGATGTGTTTCTGACATCATACTTCATTTTGTGTGATTGATAGACATCGGTTGCATAGCGTGAATTGCCTGTGTGGCATGCTGAGATGCAAATGATCAAGGCTTCTGTTGAAAAGCCGAGTCTTGTGGGTGATGATCAGAGCACGGCATAAATAGAGCGTAGCTTTGTATGGCATTAATTCGCTAGCCTCACACCCCGGTGTGAACCAAAAACGGGAGAGGACATTCGAGATGGCATGTGTTTCCTTCTTGCTAGGAGTGGCATCGGCATTTTGCATGCCGTGACGTTGTACTTATGTGGATCATGGATAACGAGGTGCCTCGGTTATATCGGTCGATCCGGGACCGATGGAGTCATTTGGCTCATTGACGCCCCATATGGCGGGGAAAGGTAGTGTTCAGGCATTTTAATCCACATCGAGCGGACAGGCCCTAACGATCCAAGGGCCCACCTAAGTCTGGGTCCTGAGGGGCGGGGTAGAGCGTCTTGAAGTGGTAAGGATGATCCCTTGCCTTGGTTCACAGATGGAAATCCAACTTCCAATACGATATTTTGCGGTTTTAATTGTAAACCTATATATGGCAACATAGTGGTATCGGGCACTTATGTTGTCTATGATTGATACTTATGATTGGAATTGTTTTGACACTATACACTTATAGTAATAATAAAACATGAAATTTTACGTACCAATCCTTCTTGGCTATTATAAGGTAAAAACTCTATCGTCCGTCTTGTTTTGCATTGTGTGATGGTGTGACGATCCCAAAACCCCGTTACACGGTGTTAAGGATAATCATTGGAATATAACACATTAATCATCATTAGCAGATCACAGATAATAGCATAAACATAAAATAGAATAATTTACACACATATGACAGCGGAATCATATAGATATCACCACATCAGAGAGCACAGTGCATGATACAACTTAGTGCATAATAATACATAATCAGTCACCATCGCCAGAGGCGGAATCATACATAAAGAGTACACAAAATGAATATCAGTCTACTTTGCCAATGGCGGAATCATAATACATATACTATAATGGCGGAGAGAGTCAAAGTCAGCACGGTGTAGTCAAGCCTCGCCATGAGCCAAAAGTGCACCAGATACCTGTAACTAGGCCACCCGTGTGAAAATGCGGGCACCCGAGTTTGCAAGGTGAAACAAACTACGAGTCAGTCATGGGACTGATATGAGAAATCTACTTAACTTATTAACAACAATAATAAGGCAAATCAAAGGACCACACCACTTTCGCGGAACGGGTTTACTCCAATGAGTGCTAGTACATGAAATAAAGTAAATGATTAAATCATCGCAATGCTCTTTATAAAATGAAGCCATTATAAGACTCAGGTCCCATCACACATTGCAGCGCAAGCCGGAGGATAGAGTTTTTACCTTATAATGGCCAAAAATGCTTCATACGAATAAAACAAAAGTGTTTGATATTATTACTAGTGCATATCTGTTTCAAAAGCAATTTCAATCATAAATATCAATCATAGGCGGCATAAATGACCCATACCACTATGTCGCCGTATTAGTAATAAAATCACATTCGAAATTTCGTATTGGAAATTGGGTTCCATCATGATTCGAGGCAAGGGGCAAGCTTCTCTCCAATTCGAGACACTCTAGCAAATGTCTCAGGACCCCATTATGATCCTTGGATCTTCAGGGCCGGTCCTCTCTTACTTTTGAGGATTGGCAATTCCTGAACACACGTTTCCCGGTCCTTATAGACCTATAACCGAGGCGCCTCGTATTCCAACAACCACACAGGTGAAAAGTATATTTAATGTCAGGGCTGGTAGGTCACTGACACCACCTTAGCTAGAAAGAAACGTCGTGCTCTCCCTGCAGTCACTATCCCGTTTTTGACTCATACCGAGGTGTGAGGCTCGCGAATCCACGTTATACACAAAGCTACGTCACACAGACCATGCTTTGATCATCAGTCACAAGACTTTGCTTTGCAACAGAAGCCTTGATCATATGCCACTTAGGCGTGCCACACAGGCAATCCACTCCATGCAACTGATTTCTATCAATACATAACCTCTGAGCACGTACGTCTCAGAGAAGGGCGTTAAGCAAGAGAATAAATTCTCCGCCGCCAAACAGATATATATTTAACAGAGATCAATCAGCAAAGAACAAAATCCAATGTCAGACACACAGTCCATTTAAAAGTCCGTTCTGGGTTTGAACGAAACCGGAGGAACCAAATTCATTGCGTATCCGTACAATCAACAGTATGTTTGGACGCTACTACTTCAGCTCCTTCACGGTAGCTACTCCAATCACGAGCATCAGTAGCGCCCATCCATCCAATGTGAAGATCGTCGGTCTTCAACCGTCTTCGACTCTTCGACTTCTCAACGTCGATCGATTATTTGAAATGAGATGAACTCGGCCTTTTCAAATAACCCACGTATATTTATATTTTCAAATCAATTTATCACATGGTTGGACTATTCAACATTCACATTTCAGTTCTTTAGTTATAATTTTCATGTTAAATACATTCAACCATCACATATCAAGCAAACACAAAAAAATTGGTTTATTTCCACTCTATATCGTCTATAGTATTTTATAACGATATATTTCCATTTTTATTTATTTAAAACGACCATATTTAATTAAACGACGATTCAGGTCATGCCGATGCACTAGCGCTGTTTTTCACTAAATTTGTTTTACACATATCTTAAAATCTTACCGTTGTATCTTCGCAAATTTTATATCATTAGAAAGATCATTTCAAAATGAATCCAATGGTTTCAGTTTTGGGAAAATCCGACGGTCGGATCTTCCATACTAGTCATTTGAAGTTACGATTTCAAATTACGAATTGCAGCGTCGTTATTCGATTTAATTTAATTATATATATATATATATATATATAATCGTTTTTGGCGCTGTTTTTCTTCATATTTGAATTAAACATTCCAGACAATCCAACCGTTGGATCTTTACAAAGTTGGTGCCGTTGGAAAGATATTTCCAAGGCGAACCCAACGGTTGCGGTTTCGGGAAAATCCGATGGTCGTATTTCCCGCACTAGTCATTTGAAATCACGGTTTCAAAACACGAACTGCATGGCCACGTTTCGTTTTAATTCTATTTATATTTATATATTTATATAAATATAGTTCATTCAAAAATTCCTATATCGTTTTCACTTCAAATATTTCACTAACGCCTTTAAATTTTGGAAAATTTCGCCATAACCTCCTTTGTACGGGAGGGGCTGGGAAAATTCCCAAATAGCCACACGGCGTCTCATGTCAAAAAGAAAAAGAAAAGCCAAGAGACTAGCCAATAGGCTCATAAAATCATCACCCAAACAAAACAGTAAACGTGTACCTATTTGTCGGGCACAAAATTTTATTCCTCTTCTCTAGCCTCTTTGCTATAACCTGTTCAATAAATATGCATGTACATATATGCAATTCTTATCACTTATCATTTTCCATTCAACTTCATATTTGATTCACTTCGGTTTAAAAACACCACTCATTCATTCTAATGTTCCATGCATAGGCAAAAATCATATCATTAGCTAATTAATGTATATTTCAACTCATGCATATTTATTTGAACAAGTGGCTATTTTTAACACTTCACATTTCAAAGATAATAATTTTGGCGAACTAAAATATTTTTCAACACATGACTATTTTATTTAGTTCCTATGCATGTTAAAAATAATATTTCTTTCACAAATATTTATTTCAACGCTCGCATATGTTTAGCATATCACATATATGATAAAAATGATATTTTTATCATTTAAAATATTTATTCAACACATGAATGTTTTTAACACTTCATAGTTTCAATAAAAATGTAATTTTTATTGTTCGATCTTTTTATTCAACACATGAACTTTTCCAATACACACACTTCTCAACACATGAGCACCTCCACACATGGATATTTTATATATGTTGTTCATATAAGAAAGACGAAATTTTTATTGTTGAAACTATTTATATATATGGCGAATATTTTACATACTTCATATATATTATAAAAATGTGATTTTTATTGTTTAAACACTTCATTCATTCACACATGAATTTAATTTTCACACATCACTTCTCAACACACGAGCATTTCCACACATGGATATCGTTTCAACACATGAACTTTTCCAATACACACACTTCTCAACACATGAGCACCTCCATACATGGATATTTTATATATGTTGTTCATATAAGAAAGATGAAATTTTTATTGTTGAAACTATTTATATATAAGGCGAATATTTTACATACTTCGTATATATTATAAAAATGTGATTTTTATTGTTTAAACACTTCATTCATTCACACATGAATTTAATTTTCACACATCACTTCTCAACACACGAGCATTTCAACACATGGATATAGTTTCAACACATGACTTTAACTTCAACGCATGAAGAAAATTTCAATATATGAAAATAATTCTAACACATGAATATTATTCAAAATTTCGGCAGCATAACGGCCGGGTAGTTAAAACCGGCACCGTCCCTAGTACGGCTCCTCGCTCTACCTTAAAACCTCACGGTTTTTGGCAATGGGGATTCATGCATCTAATTCGCACGCAGGCGGCATGTTTTATTTTTATTTTCACGATCATTTCCAATTCATTTAAATCACCAATGGGTATTTTTCAACCACAACCAAACAATATCAACCACAAACAATTATTCAACCATTCGCATTTTCATTCAATATTTCACACCAATTCACAACAATAAATATCGTCCATGGTTTGTGGACGAGGGGAGTACATATATATATATATATATAATTGCTATATCTCACCTGCATTTCAACACATATATCAATTATTCTATGCATGTATAATTCATACTTCGCTCATATAGCTTACACAACGCATGTACATGAGGTATACAACACGTGTGTAATTTATATTTCTCTTATATAATTTATACACGACATTTTACATTCAAATTCATTTAATTTAGATTTCTCACCTTGGTTTTCAGAGTGCTAAAAATCGTAGATGACTCAGAAAAATCCGCGGTCTCTTCAATGTGGTAGAGAGCTTCCTTGCGGTCCCGATGTTTCCTGTTTCATCGAATTTCGTCAACACACCATAAAGATATGATTTTTCAAAGTTCAAACATAAAAAAGAACTCATCTTTATCGATGGTTCAAAACTAGTGTTGCAGTTTTTGCGAGAACCGAGACACGATAGGACGATCAGAGGTGATGATGTGGAAGAGGGAGGAGAGTGGAGTCGGCGCAGGGTGGTTTGAGGTGGTTCGATGGTCGGTGGCGTACGTGGCGGCGGCGGAAAGGGGTTGACTTTGGGTCGACGTTTCTGGCGATGGAGGAGGCGATAGGGGTCGGGGTAGGGTCGGATTGGAAGAGGAGAGGGAGGCGCGTCGACTGGTGGTGGAGGCGCAGGCTGGAATCGCCTGTGGCGGCGGAGATTTGGCTGGGAAGGGGCGAACGACGTCGATCGTCGATCGGGAGAGAAAACGAGGGTTTTCTGATATTTTTTTATTTTTAAAAATAATGTAAGGAAAATTCTGATTGGACCATAGTTTTAATAAATTTTTAAATAGTGTTTCTCCACACGGACACCAATTCAAACCCAACGACTATCGTCCCTAGCTAAATACCCCCATCCCAGACACAATGGGATATGTTTCGTTGTCCAATTTGACTGTTACAGTCAGTTATTCTTCAAATTAAAGTATAAAACATTTAATTTTTAACTTTGAACGTACATTTCAATTTGCCAGGGCCACAAAATGATTCGAAAAATTCCAGAAAAATAAATCTAGCTATGTTTTGACTCTACGGTCCCAACAAAACTAGTTTCGTCGAATTCTGAGATCGCTTGAAAAATGGCCATTTTCTGGTCGTCCAAATTAACAGAAATTGACCAAACACATTTTCTTTTGCCACGCTCACATACTAGCTTCAAAAATTATGAAATTTGAAACCTAGCAATAGTTTGACATCCCGGACCCAACAAAAGTGGTTTCGTCGAATTCCGAGGTCGTTTGCAAAATATCTATCTTCCAGGGCTATATATTCTATATAACAACCTTTCTGAAAATTCATTCGGCCATAACTTTTGATTCCCGTTACGAAACTTCGATTTTTCAGATTCGTTAGAAAGGTATTGATAAACAGATTTAAATATTTTTGGTTTCACTAAAATCCGTTATATTTTCCACCCTGCACAGTCAGTCAAAGTTTGAATTCAAATTTTCAAACTGACTCACTATTTCTAATTCACTATTTTATTGAAATATCCTATTTCAATTGTTCAAATTCCTTTGAAATAACCAATTTAAAAAATTTAAATTGGCTCGTATTTTCCGGGTTGTTACAATCTCCCCCACTTAAAACTTTTCGTCCTCGAAAAGGAAACAACAGTAAAGTAGGAAACAAAATGTAAATGCAAAATATTGTAAAGGTACCTTGCACCGGAGTTAGTCAGAGATGTCCACTCTGCATTTGGCGTAAGCTTGCTTAATGCTTTCCTTAGTCTCCCAAGTACAGTCTCTAGGACCACTACTCCACTGCACTTTATCTAAATGAACCTTTTTGCTTCTTAGTTCTCTAGTTTCTTTGCCAACAAGCTTTAATGGCTCTCTTCTGACTGCTAATTCTGGAGTTATGTCTATATCCTGTTGCGCTGCTTCTTCTACAACAAGATCCGGATCATGCACATGTCTTCTAAGTTGAGATACGTGAAATACATCATGCACTCCAGGCAACCAATATGGTAATTGAACCCTATAAGTAAGAGTTCCAATTCGTTCAAGTATAGGAAATGGACCAATAAATCTCGGTGCCAACTTCCTAGTTTTGCCAAATCTGATTACTCCTCTCATCGGAGACACTTTCAAATAAACATGATCACCAACAGCAAATGTCAAATCTCTTCTTCTAGAATCTACATAACTTTTCTGTCGGCTTTGTGCGGTTCTCAATCGCTTTTTGATGAAGTCGACTTTATCAGATGCTTCTCTAATCATATCGGGTCCTAACACAAGTCTGTTGCCAGGTTCTACCCAACATGCTGGAGATCTGCACGGTCTGCCATATAATGCTTCAAATGGCGACATTCACAAACTTGCTTGGTAGCTATTATTATATGAGAATTCTGCCAAATGCAAGTGATCTTCCCATGACCCACCAAAATCAATTATACAAGCCTGCAATAAATCTTCTAGAATTCTATTTACCCGCTCAGTTTGGCCATCTGTTTGAGTGTGATAAGCGGTGCTCATATTTAGTTTCGTTCCAAATTCTGTCTGGAAAGCCTCCCAGAATTTGCTAGCAAATATTGGATCTCTATCACTGACTATGCTGATGGGAATTCCATGCAGCTTAACGGTTTCTTTGAAATATATCTGTGCTAGACTTTGAGCGGTTCTATTGGATCCGACAGGTATGAAATAGGCAGTCTTCGTGAAGCGATCTACGATTACCCAAATGTTGTCATTACCTTTCCTGGTTCGTAGCAAACCATCTATGAAATCCATGGAAATCTGTTCCCATTTCCAACCTGGGACTTCCAACGGTTGCAACAATCCAGCTAGCTTCTGTTGGTCGCTCTTGACCAATTGACAAGTAGGGCATCTACTAACATACAAAGATAATATCCCTCTTCATTGCCTTCCACCAGAAAGTGCGTTTGATATCCTTGTACATTTTACTCACACCAGGATGAATGCAAAGTTTAGATTTATGGCATCATCTAGCACTTCCCTTTTGAGCTCAGGAATGTCAGGAACACATATTCTTCTATTCAATCTCAGAACTCCCTCACTATCCACTTGGAAACTGGAGCCTTCTCCCCTTTGAATCCTTCTTGTCATCTCTTTCACAAAATTGTCACTTTTCTGAAGAACATATATTTTATCAATCAATCCTGGCGTAATTATAAGATTGGCAACGATTGCTGTTTTTCTACTAAGCGCATCCGCTACAACGTTAGCCTTCCCCGGCGTATACAAGATATCAAGATCATATGCAGCAAGAAATTCTAGCCAACGCTGCTGTCTCAAATTCAGATCTTTCTGGGTTCATAAATACTTCAATGATTGATGATCTGCGTACAGCACAAATTTCTCGCCCAATAAATAATGCCTCCAGATTTTCAACGCAAAAACGATGGCTAGCAACTCAAGATCATGAGTTACATAATTCTTCTCATGTGGTTTCAGTTGGCGGCTTGCATAAGCGACTACTTGGCCTCTTTGCATTAACACTGCACCAAGACCTCTAATAGAAGCATCTGTCCAAACCGTTAAATTCTGATTGCCATCAATAATGGTTAATACTGGAGCAGTTGTCAGTTTCGATTTCAATTCCTGGAAAGCTTCTTCACAGTCGGAAGTCCACTTAAATTTCTCATGCTTCTTCGTGAGCTTCGTTAATGAACCGGATATCTTGGAAAAATCCTTAACGAACTTTCGATAATAACTAGCCAACCCCAGAAAACTTCTAACCTCTGTGGGTGTAGTGGGTTGTTTCCAGTCTTGAATCGCTGTTATTTTGCTTGGATCTACATAAATTCCTTTCTTTGACACGACATGGCCAAGAAACTTCACTTCTTCTTGCCAGAAGGCACATTTAGAGAATTTGGCCTTGAAGACGTTCTTTCTTAGAATCTCCAATACTTGTTCTAAGTGTTTTTCATGCTCGGGTTTTGATTTGGAGTAGATTAAAATATCATCGATGAATACGAGGACAAATTTATTTAGAACTCCCCTGAACACTCTATTCATTAGATCGACAAAGTATGTTGGAGCGTTGCACAGGCCGAACGACATTACTAACCATTCATAAAATATGTCTGGACCTCTGAAAGCTGTCAAAGGAACACACTCCTCTGCTATTCTCAACTGATGAAAACCTGTAGCTAGCTCCATTCGGGAAAATACTCTCGCCCCATTTAATTGGTCGAGCAGATCATCGATGCGGGGTAATGGGTATTTGTTTTTTGAGCGTCTGTTTGTTGAGGTCTCGGTAATCAACGCACAATCGAAGAGTACCGTCTGACTCTGGGACAAACACAACAGCTGCACCCCAATTAGAAAAGCTAGGTCTGATTAGACCCTTCCACAACAGTTGATGAGTTTGATCGCCTAATTCTTCTTTTTCTTTTGGAGTCATTATGCGAATTGGATGAACCACTGGTCTGGCATTGGGAATTAGATCGATTCTGAATTCTATTTCTCTTTGCGGAGGTAAGTTTTCGACTTCTTCAAACACATCCGCATAGTTTCTAACAATAGGAATCTTTTCTAAGGAAGTGGGGATAACTTCTAACGTCGACCAAAATTCTTCTCTATCTGGATTCGAACCATGACATGGTACAGTAATATATCCAAGCTTCGTTCGAATTTTAACGATTCTTTCAGCATAATTTACTTCGGCTTCATATTTCGTTAACCAATCAAGCCCGAGAATGATATCGAATTCGGGAAAATCCATGATGATTAAATCAAATGGAAACTTGTAGGAAGAATAAGAGACTGGCACTCTACAATATGAACTGAGAATAAGAGATCCTCCTACCGGGTTATGTACTTCAACCGATTCTTTAAGCTTTCTCTGTTTTAACTTTAATTTGAGCACTGTGTTACTAGCAATAAAACTACGTGATGCACCCATGTCAAACAATACAGAGACAGGAATATTTTTAATTGTAAGGGTACCTCCCAAAACATCGGGTTTACCTACTCCTTCGGAAGCAGCTGGCGGGCTCGACCCGTCATACACGTGAGCTACTGCGGCCTTTTTCAGCAAAGGATAGTCTTTTACAAGATGATCCGTCTTGCGGCAATTAAAGCAGGAGCGAGGGTTCTGAGAGCCCTGGCTTGAACCTTGTGAATTTGTCTTCTGCCTCTTCGGGGCTGTGCATACATTAGAGAAGTGCCCCATCTTGCCACAGTTATAGCAAATTCCTCTTGGCAGCCTGCCAGTCTGTGGTTTCGAGGATGTTGCTTGGCTTGACTCAGCTTGATTCACAGCAGGCTTGCGTTTATTCCCGGCTTGGCTTTTAGCGCGATCCTGCTCCAGATGCCTTTGGTCATGGTCTTCGTAGTTGCATGTCATTTCCACCAATTCATTAAATCCCAGCTTGATGTGGGCCATGGCTCTATCATGATACTGTCGCTTCAGCCCGAGGATAAACCTCTTATTTTTGGACTTTGCAGTGGCGACAAGCTCCGGAGCATAGGGGGACAACTGTGTAAATTTATTCAGAAAATCCTGCACCGAAAGATCCCCCTGCTGGAGGTTGGCGAAGTCATCGTGCATGCTTTCTAGGGCTTGTTCTGGGACATGTTTCTCTTTGAAGAGTTCTTTGAATCCGTCCCAGGTTCTTCTAGCTTCTCTATTCCCGGCGGTGAGAGATTCCCACCATAGTTCAGCTTGCTCCTGCATAAGCCAGGCACCCATAATAGCTTTATCTTGGTCTCCAAGCCTTAGGCCTTCTAGTACATTCTCGCATGTTTTGAGCCATGCAAGGGCCTCTATTACTGTGCCAGTTCCCGAGAAGGTCTTGCCTCCTAGGTTTTTGTACCTCTTAGCTACGCGGTCTAGCTCGAAGTATTGAGCGGCCGGGGGTTGTATCAAGGGTCCTTCTTCTACTGGGACTTCTCCTCTTCCTCTGCCACGGCCAGCATGGCCTCCTCTAGCGGCGGCTGCTCGGGTAGCCATTTTTCAGGTTCTGTATAAGCAAGAAAAGAGTCAGCTTACAGAAACGATAATTTATTGCATGGTTAAGCAGAAAATTTAAGGAAAGATAACGATGGACTGATCAAATTGTTTTTTCTATTCTGCTTGGCTCATTCTAGGACTTTACTAGCCCTATCTCTAATGAGCTACTAGCCTTAGAATACTACTGATTCTATTTTGACGAAGTGTTTAACGTGTTAGACTCCAGAACTAAGGTTAACCAAAGCTCTGATACCAGCTGTGACGATCCCAAAATCCCATTACACGGTGTTAAGGATAATCATTGGAATATAACACATTAATCATCATTAGCAGATCACAGATAATAGCATAAACATAAAATAGAATAATTTACACACATATGACAGCGGAATCATATAGATATCACCACATCAGAGAGCACAGTGCAGGATACAACTTAGCGCCTAATAATACATAATCAGTCACCATCGCCAGAGGCGGAATCATACATAAAGAGTACACAAAATGAATATCAGTCTACATCGCCAATGGAGGAATCATAATACATATACTATAATGGCGGAGAGAGTCAAAGTCAGCACGGTGTAGTCAAGCCTCGCCATGAGCCAAAAGTGCACCAGATACCTGTAACTAGGCTGCCCATGTGAAAATGAGGGCACCCGAGTTTGCAAGGTGAAACAAACTATGAGTCAGTCATGGGACTGGTATGAGAAATCTACTTAACTTATTAACAACAATAATAAGGCAAATCAAAGGACCACGCCACTTTCACGGAACGGGTTTACTCCAATGTGTGCTAGTGCATGAAATAAAGTAAATGATTAAATCGTCGCAATGCTCTTTATAAAATGAAGCCATTATAAGACTCAGGTCCCATCACACAATGCAACGCAAGCCGGAGGATAGAGTTTTTACCTTATAGTGGCCAAAAATGCTTCATACGAATAAAACAAAAGTGTTTGATATTATTACTAGTGCATATCTGTTTCAAAAGCGATTTCAATCATAAATATCAATCGTAGGCGGCATAAATGACCCATACCACTATGTCGCCGTACTAGTAATACAATCACATCCGAAATTTCGTATTGGAAATTGGGTTCCATCATGAGTCGAGGCAAGGGGCAAGCTCCTCTCCGATTCGAGACACTCTAGCAAATGTCTCAGGACCCCACTATGATCCTTGGATCTTCAGGGCCTGTCCTCTCTTACTTATGAGGATTGGCAATTCCTGAACACACGTTTCCCGGTCCTTACAGACCTATAACAGATGCGCCTCGTATTCCAACAACCACACAGGTGAAAAGTATATATAATGTCAGGGCTGGTAGGTCACTGACACCACCTTAGCTATAAAGAAACGTCGTGCTCTCCCTGTAGTCACTATCCCGTTTTTGACTCATACCGAGGTGTGAGGCTCGCGAATACACGTTATACACAAAGCTATGTCACACAAACCATGCTTTGATCATCAATCACAAGACTTTGCTTTGCAACAGAAGCCTTAATCATATGCCACATAGCCGTGCCACACAGGCAATCCACTCCATGCGACTGATTTCTATCAATACATAACCTCTGAGCTCGTACGTCTCAAAGAAGGGCGTTAAGCAAGAGAATAAATTCTCCACCGCCAAACAGATATTTATTTAATAGACATCAATCAGCACAGAACAAAATCCAAGGTCAGACACGCAGTCCATTTACAAGTGCGTTCTGGGTTTGAATGAAACCGGAGGCACCAAATTCCTCGTGTATCCGTACAATCAACAGTATGTTTGGACGGCTACTACTTCAGCTCCTTCACGGTAGCTACTCCAATCACGAGCATCAGTAGCGCCCATCCATCCAATGTGAAGATCGTCGGTCTTCAACCGTCTTCGACTCTTCGACTTCTCAACGTCGATCGATTATTAGAAAAGAGATGAACTCGGCCTTTTCAAATAACCCACGTATATTTAGATTTTCAAATCAATTTATCACATGGTTGGACTATTCAACATTCACATTTCAGTTCTTTAGTTATAATTTTCATGTTAAATACATTCAACCATCACATATCAAGCAAACACAACAAAATTGGTTTATTTCCACTCTATATCGTCTATAGTATTTTATAACGATATATTGCCATTTTTATTTATTTAAAATAGCCATATTTAATTAAACGACGATTCTGGTCGTGCCAATCCACTGGCGCTGTTTTTCACTAATTTTGTTTTACACATCTCTGAAAATCTAACCGTTGGATCTTCACAAATATTATATCATTAGAAAGATCATTTCAAAACGAATCCAACGGTTTCAGTTTCGGGAAAATCCGACGGTTGGATCTTCCATACTAGTCATTTGAAGTTACGATTTCAAATTACGAACTGCAGCGTCGTTATTCGATTTAATTCAATTATATATATATATAATCGTTTCTGGCGCCGTTTTTCTTTAGATTTGAATTAAACATTCCAGACAATCCAACCGTCGGATCTTTACAAAGTTGGTGCCGTTGGAAAGATATTTCCAAGGCGAACCCAATGGTTGCGGTTTCGGGAAAATCCGATGGTCGGATTTCCCGCACTAGTCGTTTGAAATCACGGTTTCAAAACACAAACTATACGGCCACGTTTCGTTTTAATTCTATTTATATTTTTATATTTATATAAATATAGTTCATTCAAAAATTCCTATATCGTTTTCACTTCAAATATTTCACTAACGCCTTTAAATTTTGGAAAATTTCGCCATAACCTCCATTGTACGGGAGGGGCTGGGAAAATTCCCAAATAGCCACACGGCGTCTCATGTCAAAAAGAAAAAGAAAAAGCCAAGCGGCTAGCCAATAGGCTCATAAAATCATCACCCAAACAAAACAGTAAACGTGTACCAATTTTCGGGCATAAAATTTTATTCCTCTTCTCTAGCCTCTTTGCTATAACCTGTTCAATAAATATGCATGTACATATATGCAATTCTTATCACTTATCATTTTTCATTCAACTACATATTTGATTCACTTTGGTTTAAAAACACCATTCATTCTAATGTTCCATGCATAGGCAAAAATCATATCATTAGCTAATTAATGTATATTTCAACTCATGCATATTTATTTGAACAAGTGGCTATTTTTAACACTTCACATTTCAAAGATGATAATTTTGGCGAACTAAAATATTTTTCAACACATGACTATTTTATTTAGTTCCTATGCATGTTAAAAATAATATTTCTTTCACAAATATTTATTTCAACGCTCGCATATCTTTAGCATATCACATATATGATAAAAATGATATTTTTATCATTTAAAATATTTATTCAACACATGAATGTTTTTAACACTTCATAGTTTCAATAAAAATGTAATTTTTATTGTTCGATCTTTTTATTCAACACATGAACTTTTCCAATACACACACTTCTCAACACATGAGCACCTCCACAGATGGATATTTTATATATGTTGTTCATATAAGAAAGATGAAATTTTTATTGTTGAAACAATTTATATATAAGGCGAATATTTTACATACTTCATATATATTATAAAAATGTGATTTTTATTGTTTAAACACTTCATTCATTCACACACGAATTTAATTTTCACACATCACTTCTCAAAACACGAGCATTTCCACACATGGATATAGTTTCAACACATGAACTTTTCCAATACACACACTTCTCAACACATGAGCACCTCCACACATGGATATTTTATATATGTTGTTCTTATAAGAAAGTTGAAATTTTTATTGTTGAAACTATTTATATATAAGGCGAATATTTTACATACTTCATATATATTATGCAAATGTGATTTTTATTGTTTAAACACTTCATTCATTCACACATGAATTTAATTTTCACACATCACTTCTCAACACTTGAGCATTTCCAAACATGGATATAGTTTCAACACATGACTTTAACTTCAACGCATGAAGATAATTTCAATATATGAAAATAATTCTAACACATGAATATTATTCAAAATTTCGGCAGCATAACGGTAGGGTAGCTAAAACCGGCACCGTCCTAGTACGGCTCCTCGCTCTACCTTAAAACCTCGCGGTTTTTGACAATGGGGATTCATGCATCTAATTCGCACGCAGGCAGCATGTTTTATTTTTATTTCCACAATTATTTCCAATTCATTTCAATCACCGATGGGTATTTTTCAACCACAAACAATTATTCAACCATTCGCATTTTCATTCAATATTTCATACCAATTCACAACAATAAATATCGTCCATAGTTTTTGGACGAGGGGAGTGTATATATATATATATATAATTGCTATATTTCACCTGCATTTCAACACATATATCAATTATTCTATGCATGTATAATTCATTCTTCGCTCATATAGCTTACACAACGCATGTACATGAGGTATACAACATGTGCGTAATTTATATTTCGCTTATATAATTTATACACGACATTTTCCATTCAAATTCATTTAATTTAGATTTCTCACCTTGGTTTTCGGAGTGCTAAAAATCGTAGATGACTCAGAACAATCCGCGGTCTCTTCTATGTGGTAGAGAGCTTACTTACGGTCCCGATGTTTCCTGTTTCATCGAATTTCGTCAACACAACATAAAGATATGATTTTTCAAAGTTCAAACATAAAAAAGAACTCACCTTTATCGATGTTTCAAAACTAGGGTTGCAGTTTTCGCGAGAACCGAGGCACGATAGGACGATCAGAGGTGATGACGTGGAAGAGGGAGTAGATGGGAGTCGGCGCAGGGTGGTTTGAGGTGGTTCGGTGTTCGGTGGCGTACGTGGCGGCGGCGGAAAGGGGTTGACTTTGGGTCGACGTTTCTGGCGAGGGAGGAGGCGATAGGGGTCGGGGTAGGGTCGAATTGGAATAGGAGAGGGAGGCGCGTCGACTGGTGGTGGTGGCGCAGGTTGGAATCGCCTGTGGCGGGCGGCGATTTGGCTGGGAAGGGGCAAACGACGTCGATCGTCGATCGGGAGAGAAAAGGAGGGTTTTCTGATATTTTTTTATTTTTAAAAATAATGAAAGGAAAATTCTGATTGGCCCATAGTTTTAATAAATTTTTAAATAGTGTTTCTCCATACGGACACCAATTCAAACCCATCGACTGTCGTCCCTAGATAAATACCCCCATCCTGGACTAAATGAGATATGTTTCGTTGGCCAATTCAACTGTTACAGTCAGTTATTCTTCAAATTAAAATATAAAACATTTAATTTTTAACTTTGAACGTACATTTCAATTTGCCAGGGCCACAAACTGATTCGAAAAATTCCAGAAAAAAAAATCTAACTATGTTTTGACTCTACGGTCCCAACAAAACTAGTTTCGTCGAATTCTGAAATCGTTTGAAAAATGGCCATTTTCTGGTCGATCCAATTTAATAGAAATTGACCAAACACATTTTCTTTTGCCACGCTCACATACTAGCTTCAAAAATTATGAAATTTGAAACCTAGCAATAGTTTGACATCCCGGACCAAACAAAAGGGGTTTCGTCGAATTCCGAGGTCGTTTGCAAAATATCTATTTTCCAGGGCTATATGTTCTATATAGCGACCTTTCTGAAAATTCATTCGGCCATAACTTTTGATTCCCGTTATGAAACTTCAATTTTTCAGATTCGTTAGAAAGGTATTGATAAACAGATTTAAATATTTTTGGTTTCACTAAAATCCGTTATATTTTCCACCCTGCACAGTCAGTCAAAGTTTGAATTCAAATTTTCAAACTGACTCACTATTTCTAATTCACTATTTTATTGAAATATCCTATTTCAATTGTTCAAATTACTTTGAAATAACCAATTTAAAAATTTTAAATTGGCTCGTATTTTTTGGGTTGTTACAGATGGGACCTGGGTCTTATAATAGCTTCATTGTTCGTTATTTAGCATTGCGCTGTTTGTTTTATGCATTGATATTCTTGGGAGGAAACTCATTCCATGTTATACGGTGTGGTACCTGGATTTACCTTACTTTAAAATAAAGATTAATAACACTTTTAGTTATCACACCACTCATATGACTGACCTGGAGTTTATTGCTTTATCCTAAACTCTGGGAGCCCCTATTTTCCACACGGGCAGCTAGTAGTTTTGGTTTTGCAGATTTTTATCTATAGGATCTTGGTTTACAGGTAGAATGATTTTCGGAAAGCTCTGTATCCATATATTCTTTTCAATTGTGTTTTGTATTATTTTTCCGCTGCATTGTAACTTTTAAATCTCTGATATTTAGTAAATGTGTAATATTTATTCATACTCTGTATATTCTTGTATTCTGATGAAATCGTTATAATAAGTAATGAAATGTTCTTCTGTTTGTGTATTGATCTGTGTGTTCTTAATTAAATCCAGGCTTTCCTCTATGGGGAAGTTCGGGTCTTTACACTAAACATATAAATAAATTAGCGAGATTTAATAATAAACCCTATACAGGTCAGGAGGCAGCAAAAATATACACGTCATTTTTGTGCACTTACAATACATGGGAGTTGGGGTAATTAATTTGTACACATTGCCTGAGGGTGGTGTGTAGGGCACAATGGCTGTTAACATAATTTTTATTTCTCATATGGGTGTTGGGATGATTTATTTTTGCACATCTCCCGATAGACAATTGTTGTATTGATATACTGTGATTTACTGGGGGCCTGTTGAGGCATTTTTTATTTTTCTGAGCACTTCGCACAAAGGAGGTTATGGCGAATTTTTCTGAAATCTAAAGGAGTTAGCAAAATGTTTATTCAATTACATAGTTTTAAATCCGTTGAACGAATTATATTTTTATATGAAAAATATAAATTAAACGAATCGTGCAGTGGTAGTTCGCGTTTTTGACTCGGAATTTTAAAGACTATACTGGGAGATCTGACCATTGGATTTTCCTGAAATTAGAACCATTGGGTTCATTTCGAAAAGATTATTCCAGCGATAATAAATACGTTAACATCCGACGGATAGATCATTAGAAATGTTAATCTAAAATTGAATGCAAACAATGCCAATGCAGTTGAATGACCTGAAATGTCGTTCGACTAAATTGAGCGATATATACATACATACATATACATATATATATATATATAACAAGGAATTGTTATAAATTATTTATAAGCGATTTCGAATATATGTAAACCAATTATGGTTGGTTTGTGAAAAGGATTAAGTATGATTTGGCATGAAAACTTATAAAGTGCATTTCGCGTATATAATGATTTGAGTATTTAATTCGACGACCAAATTAAATTCTCGACTAAACCTTTTTAATATAAGGTAGTGAAATGAATTATGAAGGCCAATAACTTAACCAGAAGAAAGAAATTGATTTGATCAATATATGTCAGAATTGTTTGAAAAGACAGAATAAATTCTCATTTCAAATAATTAAACGATGAATAAAGTCAAAGAAAATGAAGACGTTGCAAGATCGCCAATCTTCACATCGAATGGATTACTACGGATGTCTTCAGTATGGGTAACTCTATTGAAAAGGGTTATAGTGGTAGTTGCCCAGACATGCTTGTTGATTGTCCGGATATGCGAGAACTTCTCTCTTGTATTGGACAAATGGCATGAGTAATAAGGTGCCTCCGGTTTCGTTCAGACCCAGTATGGACTTTTGAATAGATCGCATGTATGACAACGTATTATGTTCTATATTCGTTGTTCTCTGCAAAATGTATATCTTTTTGGTGGAGGAGAATTTATTCTCTTTCTTAACACCCTTCTCTGAGACATACGAGCTTAGAGGTTATATATTGGTGGAAATCAATTGTACAGTATGGATTGACAATGTGACATGCTAAGTTACAAATAATAAAGGCTTTTGTTGAAAAGAAGAGTCTTGTGGTTAATGATCAAAGCACAGCTATAATTAACATAGCTTTGTGTATAGCGTTAATTCACGAGCCTCACACCTCGGTATGAGTCAAAACGGGATAAGAGACGCAGAGAGTGCATACGTTTCTTTCTAGCTAGAAGTTGTGTCATGGTATGGAGCCCAGACATTTTTACTTATGTGGATAATTAATTGTGAGGTGCCTTGGATGTATAGCCGACTAAAAGGATCAATGTAACGACCCAGGAATTTGCAATCCTGGATATCGGCATACAACACTGTGTCGACTATTCAAGCATCGGAAACAGCAGATAGTCCATGAAAGAAATTAGAGGGTGAGGATATATAAGATAGAAACTTAGAATAGAAGAAGAAGAACATACAACATCAGAGTAACACGAATCTCACAGCAGAACGAACAACATATAATAGATAACATATCCTTGAAATAAAATCAGTATATGTATATAGTAACATTATCAGACTACAATACTTACAACCAAGCGGAAATAAACAATAGCTATATAATCCTGAAGCCTCTTGCTCCAAGCTCTCCAAGTATATATGTAAATCCTGACTACTTGACAACTCGTACAAATTTGAGCATCCAAGAGTTTAGGGAAAACAAAACAAAACAAATTCCGGGTCATTCATGGGACTGATATGAGTAAACAGTTTAAAATAGTTTGGAAAAATAACAATATCTCATAAGACCACACTGTATAACGGAATGGGTTTTTCCCTTATGAGAATCCAAATCAATTTTATTTAACTTTCAAAATCATTTTGAAAGAAACAATGATCTTTTATATCAAAACTCTTTTGATATTATAATAGTGTCTATTAACCACAATATAATAATCATCTTGCAGAACGCTTTCATCTCACGTTCTACATATATAGTATACAATCAAAACCGCGAGCACTTATTGGATAATGGATTACCAACTATGACAAGGTATGGAACCACCTTCCGACAGTGTACCTCTAGAGAGTAATACACAGGGTTCAACAAGAACATCTTGCAACCCAGCCACACATGACCGACCACTAATTTTGCTTGAACATATCGAATGTATATCACCAACGGTTGGGATCAGCAACCGTTTCCCGAATGGGACAACATCGACAATAGGTTATAGAATGAAATGAATATCTCTAGATAGGTGATTATACACCCTAATTGGCAGCCAACCACTTAGCCATGCTGCCTACCCGATTTTTGTCATTTCCCAGTTGTGAGGCTAGAGGCCACGCTTATCTCTGACAAATCACACATTGATTCACTTTGAGTGTCACATCGTCATACCCGCCAAATCACAAATTGATTTCCCCAAAAATACAATGGGTATACAGCTAAGAGAAACAAATTCCTCCGCCATGAACATAAGTTTGAAGAGATCAACTTACGTGATCCATTGAATATACTCTGTCATACATTTTTCCATACAGGTTGTCTTGGGACTGGACAAACCGAAGGCACTATTCTGTAAACAGGACAACCCTTGCATAACTTCGTCTTCATTTATCTTCATCATATTTGATCGCAACGCTAACGTCCATACATAGTGGTTTTCAGATTATGAATCTGATCCCAGTCTCTCCGTATTGACGACGGAAATGGTCAAGAACTTCGATAGTCGGTGAGTTAACTATCAATGAAAACACGTGTGCAAACAACGATATTATTTCCAAATGGAAATTATACCGATCAAACATCATTTAACATTTATCTCTTAAGTTCATTTTTCGTTTCCTGTTTCCATATATTCAACATTTCTTATTTTCTAAATTTAGAAAATATACGTTATTACAATTGGAAAACATTTCCATCTCTTTTTCACGTTTCACTGTCATTCCAGTATTTTTTATCATCAAACATTTCATTTTCTATGATTAGAAAATATCTCTGATTATATTTGGAAAATGTCTCCAAAACTCCTTTATTGGATTTAAATAGATGTTTAAATAAAACATCGCTATGCCAACTCAACCCATTACCTTTATTAACTAAATTTACTTAGCCACCCTTCACTATCGAACCTTAACCATTCCTTAGTTAAAAACGAAGTCAATCAAGTTGAGGTATAACTACCTCTCAGACCTTAACTGAACAACATTTCTAACCACGTAATAGACAAAGTTCACCATTTAAATCTTTAACAAACTTCCTTACGTAACTCTCAGATTCTATTTACGAATCCACTTCTTTATTGAAAAACAATGATTATAAATATAGCGTTATAATCCCTACTTCTGGAATATCTAACTTCAAAATATAACTCTATTAACTTAAATCAATTAACCCTAACTCCATTAATTTTAACCCGATTAACTCAATTCGTTAACTCTTATCACTTAACTCCTTTCGAATAAACTACGATTAACTCCTTTCGAATAAACTATATTCGATAACTCCTTTAACTTTATTCGAATAAACTATATTCGGTTAACTCCTTTAACTCTATTCGAATAAACTATATTCGATTAACTTCTATTCAATTAACTAATATTCAACTAATTATTATTCGAATAACTAATATTTGACTAATTCTTATTCGAATAACTAATATTCGACTAATTCTTATTCGAATAACTAATATTCGACTAATTCTTATTCGAATAACCAATATTCAATTAACTATCTTCAAATAACCAATATTCGATTAATTCTATTCAAATAACCAATACTCGATTAACTCTCTTCGAATAACCAATATTCGATTAACTCTCTTCGAATAACTAATATTCGGTTAACTCTCTTAGAAAAAACAATATTTGATAATCTTTTTTCAAATAACCAATATTCAATAATCTTTTTTCGAATAACCAATATTCAATAATCTTTTTTCGAATAACCAATATTTGATAATCTTCTATTGAATAAGCTATATTCAATTACTCCTTTTCGAATAAACTATATTCGATAATCTTCTTTCAAATAAGCTATATTAGATAATCCTTTCGAATAACTAGTATTCGATAATCCTTTCGAATAACTAATGTTTGATTAACTCTGTTCAATTAACTAATACTTGACTAAATCTAACTCGATTAACTCTATTTGAATAACTCTAATTCGATTTAACTCTAACTCTAATCGATTAACTATAATTTGATTAACTCTAATTCTAATCGATTAACTATAATTCGATCAACTCTAATTCTAATCGATTAACTCTAATTCTAATCGATTAACTATAATTCGATTAACTCCTCTAATTCTAATCGATTTACTATAATTCTAATCGATTAACTATAATTCGATTAACTCTAATTCTAATCGATTAACTATAATTCGATTTACTCTAATTCTAATCGATTAACTCTAATTCTAATCGATTAACTATAATTCGATTAACTCCTCTAATTCTAATCGATTAACTCTAATTCTAATCGATTAACTATAATTCGATTACCTCTAATTCTATTCGATTAACTCTAATTCTAATTGATTAACTATAATTCGATTAACTCCTCTAATTCTAATTGATTAACTCTAATTCTAATCGATTAAATATAATTCGATTAACTCTAATTCTAATCGATTGACTATAATTCGATTAACTCTAGTTCTATTCGATTAACTATAATTCGATTAACTCCTCTAACTCATTTTGATTAACTCTACTTCCATATTCAATTTCAAATATCGATGTTGAAATCGATTCTTACTTCTTTATATAAGTCCTAACTTATATACTCTATTTATCCAATGATAAATACTTTATTTAATTTATAAAATGTTATTTATAAGTTAACCTTCTCAATCTATTAGTTAAAACAGATTCTATTTAAAATCGTTGCTTTAAATCTATATCATGTTATACCCGTGTGCGAAGCACGAGTCTAAACCTTTCAAATGTAAAATTCTCTTTTTATACAATTCTATTCATTTTTCACGTATTTCCTTTTATAATCTATTTATTTGCCAAATAAAGCCCTTTTGATAATTCTATTTCTTTTATAAAATATTTCCTTTTTATATAAAATCCTTTGATTTTATAAGTAATTCCTTTTACATAAAACCCATTGATTTTATAAGTAGTTCCTTTATTTTCCCACTATTTACTTTTCTATTTGTTTTACAAATATTTCCTCTTTCTATCATATTTATTTCCCATAAATATTTCCTTTTATAATATCATATTTATTTTCCATAAATATTTCCTTTTATAATATCATACTTATTTTCCATAAATATTTCCTTTTCAAAAACCTTTTGATTTTATAACTATTTTATTTTATAAAATCCTTTTTCTTTTATATATAATATCCATTGATTTTATATAAATAATTTATTTCCAAAATACACTTTGAAAATCCCCTTTTCTACATCCCAGTATTTCTTACGGTATTTAGAATACCAAATAGCAGTGATCGATATCATTCAAACACACATAATCCACAACAGATTATATATCACATCATATATTACAATATATGAACAGAACAGTATTATAAATATTGAGGAATCCAGTTGGATCCCTCCAACCTGTTTCCCTGCGTCACAGATGTTAAACAATATAATTAACATCGATTTCATCTCAATATGAAATATTCTGCTAAACAGAATCAATATTTGATTAACAATTTTTTATATTTTTTATATATATGTATCTTTATCTATAATTTCAACCAATACATAAAGAATTCAACCAAACAGTTAACACACAACAATCAATCATCATCTATCAGTTCTAAAAATACATTATAAAAATATGAACTGATAGAGTTGGTGAGTTTTATTCACATTGGACGGTCATCGTTAAATAATGATAATTGATCGTTAGTTAAGATCAGACAATTTATTTGGCTATAAATTGTAACTGTCTCCAATCCACTCCCAGTCAGTTCCATGTTGTAGCCCCCGTCCATACGATCCTGTCGGATTCAGTTTTGTCACATTCTGATTTCGTATGGAGAAGTTATACATTTTACAATTTTAATACACATGTTCAAATTCAAAAAAGAACCCCCTTTGGGCCTTACCCCTCTTAAATCCCCTGGCCCATCACCAATTCGAAAAGCCCATAACCATAAAAGCTTCTTCCCCGAAACGTGCTTTCAGACATCCGCTCCTCTTCAAACTCCCTCACCATTCGCCATGTTTTCACCGGCCACCGCCCCCTCTCCGCTATATGAAATTAAAAACTAAAACAACCAATGCTCTTCCCATATTGTCCTCTTCCTCCTCACAGTACTCTCGTCCAGCTCGCACCTCATTTCCAAATTCTGACTTCCAACTAGAACCGCCTCCTACAGAAAAACCATCGACAACTTTCCAAATAGATCCTCACGAAATTATCACAAACGAAGCCAAATCCAATCACAAACCGAAATCTAACATTGGTTTCACCAATCAGTGCTTCTATCTCATGAATCCGTCAGCCCTAGGTGCTGAGGTTCGATGTCGAGCAACCCAAAATGTTCGTCGCACTCCTCAAAACTAGTAGCAACTGAAGAGAAACTCTACCCAAATTCAAATATATATAAGTTGTGATTTATAGGAATTAATTTGATTTTCTATGAATTTAAAAAGATGAAAAAACTTATGCTGGAAAAAAATGTAGCGGGGCATTTTTCCCATTGACCGGAGAGTGAATTTGGTTTAAGGGATAGTGAGGGTATTATATAGGTAGGTTTTAATATATTTTTATTCGATTATAGTATTAATTTATATTACCACGCTGCTTGTATTCGTCCTTAAAAATTCCTGTGATCACATACAATATCCAAAAATCACGAAAATGGACATGCAGCTACAGTTCGACATTACGGACCCAACGAAACTTGTTTCGTCGAATTCCAACTCCGTTTGCTCAAACAGCGTATTTTTAACTGTAAAAATATCAACTGTTTTTCACATCAAAAATCGGTACGGCCACATACTGACTCTAAAAATTATGAAACTTGACATCTAACAATAATTTAATATGGTGGATCCAAAAAAATTAGTTTCATCGAAAATGGAGATCGTTTGCAAAACTCGCTATTTTTAAAGCTCTAAATAACCCATTTAAATATATAAATATATTTAAAAATAACTAAATTAAATATCAAAAATAAATATTATCGTATATATTCACAATAAAATACCATACGGCTCCAATTGGATTTGTAACTCGATATTTTAAAATTCTCAGTTATATCGATATTCGTTTCATATATAAAATCCTTTTATATTATAAATATGTACATTTATAAATTTCAAAGTAATTCCATAGTGACTTTTCTAAAATTTGATTTGGACATAAACCAAATTCTACACAATGAAATCCCGATTTTTCTCTTCCATTATAAAAATATACTCCACCAGCTCTGAACATTTCTTATTTCATAGAAATTCGATTTAAAACAGACCATGTATATTCAGTTGAAGTTCAAATTGCCAAATAGCGAACTGCAGCGCCATTTCGAGCACGATTATAATTATATTATAATTATACGTTCAAACTTCATTTAAATAATATATTCGTTATTCGAATTAAATTCCAAACTGAATTATATATTTTTTAAATTGTCCAGTTCACACCATATCGTCAATTCACTATTTCCGACTATTTAAGAAATAAATATATTATTCTATTATTTATATTAATTAAATATTCCATTGATTTTAATTAAACAACCATTTAATTCTCTAAATCACTATTTAAATAATTAAATAAATTAATTATAATACTGTAAAAATACGGGACATTACACTCAAGTGATAGGTCTGATAGGACAGGGAAACGTATTATTCTGGAATAACTAATCCATAAACTTTAGGTGTGGATTGGCCCTCCAGGATACAAGGGGTTGCCCATAGGTGTGATCGTGGATTATCTTACTAGAGGTGATCCGTATTCAGTAAGGAGACCATCATTTGCCTTGACTCTTGAAGAAAATTCAATTTCCAATACAACATTGTACGGTTTTAGTTATATACTATTGGCAACATAGTAGGAAGGGGTACTATGTCGTCTAGGATTGATACACTTACATTGAAAATGTTTATAAAACATCTAGACACTACTAATAATATCAAATGGTTTTTTTATGCGTATCAAGCATATTTGGCCCTTATAAATTAAAACTCTATCCCCCTGCTTGCATTGCATTGAGTGATAGGAACTAAGTCTTATACCCGCTTCATTTTTTAAAAAAATGCTGCGTTGTTTAGTTGATTTACTTTATTTTATGCACCGACAATTAAATGAAGTAAACCAGTTCCGTGTCATACGGTGTGGTCCTATGATTTGTTGTATTGTTAATTGAGTTAAGTAACTTTAGAATTTCTCATACCAGTCACATGACTGACTTGTAGTTTGTTTTTTCCTTGCAAACTGGGGTGCCCCTATTTTTTCCATGGCCAGTCATGTGGATAGTTGATTGGCTTTCTTTTGGAAATGCACTGTAGCATTGAGTGCTCTTTTGGTTGAAGATGAAGACTTATCTTTTATCGTTTCTTTTGGAATCTTAAGCACTATCTTATGCATGTTTATATTTGATTCCGTTGTAGACTTATTTTCTACTTGATGAAACTTTTTATGTACTAAGTAGGATCCTATATCTGTGTAAATTTTATGTTGATGGTTATGATTTTGTTGTTATAGTATGATGTAAATTACTCTTTGTTTTTATGTATTGTGTTATATTCTGTAATCTGCTGATGTGATTAATGTGTTATATTCCAAAGACAGACCTTTCCACCGAGGAGCAGGGGTTTGGTTCATATCCGGCGTGATATCAGATCGATGGTTAACCTTTGCTCTGGAGTAAAACACATTGAACGACACTTTAGAGATAGAATGAGTAGTATTCTAGGATGAGTAACTCATTAGAGATATGATTAGTAATATCCAAGAATGAGTACATCAGTATGGCATATAACTTGATCATTACATCATCATTTATGCATATGTCTTTATAATTTTACTATTCCCTAAGATGTCTTTTTTGTTGGCCTAACTCTTTTCTTGCTTTTCGCAGAACTAAAGAAAAATGAGTGTATGAGGTAGAGGTAGAAGAGGCAGAGGCCAAGGAAGGGGTGATAGCCCCGCTGTTAATAATTAGCATAACCTCGTTAAAGTAGAATCTAAAGTTAACATTGAAACTGCATTGCTACAGCAACCCCCACAGTAACCATTTGATCTTTATGCCGTTGCCAGAAATGTAAGAACTTTGGTGGAGTGCCATTCGCAAGCATCAAAAACGTAATGGAAGCTCAAGCTTGGTTGAGGTCTTGCGAATAGATCTTCACCGGCCTAGAATTGGCAGATAACATGAAAAAAATTTTGGCATCCTGGTTACTAAAAGACGAAGCCCTAATCTGGTAGGAAGCAATGAGTGTAGGTGATTTAGAAGTTGATATGACATGGGAAAGTTTTAAGGAAGTCATTGTGGAAAGATTTTTTCCGCGATAGGAAGTCTAGTGCTTGCACGACGAATTTGCTAACCTCCAGCAAGGTGAAAGAACAATTCATGAGTATGTCTGCAAGTTTAATGCACTCTATCGGTATGGACCAGAATTAATTCAGGAACCGATCATGAAAACCAGCAATTCATTGATGGTCTTCAGAGGAGGTACCACAACAGAGTGATAGCTCATATATAACTTCTGTTTGCTAATATTGTAGAGATGGCTTGTTGATATGAGGGTATCGATAAGAAAAACTCTCAAGCAGATCAGGAAAGAAGCCAAGCTAATAACAAGAGAAAGCTTCCCGACGTGAAGTCTGAGAAAAGAAAGACTGAAGAAGCTAAGCCTTAAGAAGATAAGAAAATGAATTTTGAATGCTTCATTTGTGACCAGTATAGGCATTGGGCTAACCGGTGCAATTCTCCTAAGAGGCAAAGAAGAAATGAGTCCGGACCTAGCTAGCAGCCTCACAACAGTGGTGAGTGCTATAATTGCCATAAGTCAGGGAACTTTGCAAGGAAATGCCCACTAACTAAGAAATCTGGAGTAGCTCATGTTTATGATGGGGAGAGTATGCCATCTCCTTCTACAGGCGGAGGTGGACCAGATGTTTTGGAAGGTACACTTATAATTAAAAATATTCCTGTTAAAGTACTATTTGATACGGGTGCATCGCGGAGTTTTATTTCGAGTAACACAGTTAAGAAATTAAATTTAAAGTTGGGAAATCTTGAAGGATCAATTAGTGTCCATAATCTAATAGGGGGTTCTCTTATTCTATGTTTATATTGTAGTGTCTGTCTCCTATTCTATTTACCGGTTTCCTTTTAATTTGATCATCATGAGTTTTTTTGAGTTTAATATCTTATTTGAGTTGGATAGTAAACTAAGTATGAGGCTGAAGTTAAATGCGTTGAAAGAGTTTTAACGTTAAAATGAAGCTGGGAGATATTATTATAAAATGCGAAGGCTCGAATTCTAATTGAAAAGAATTTTGGCCAGCGCTTGAGGTTTCTTCTACCTCCATTGAGAATATTCCAGTTGTTAGAAATTATGCGAATGTGTTCGAAGAAGCTGATAGCTTACCTCCATGCAGAGAGACTGATTTTAGAATCGATCTAGTTCTGAATCCAAGGCCAATTGTGCATGCAATTTGAAGTATGACGTTGAAAGAAAAGGAAGAGTTGAGTGATCAAACTCAACAGCTTTTTTGGAAAGGTCTGATCAGGCCTAGTTTCTCGAGTTGGGAAGTAGTTGTAGTATTTGTTCCTAACTAAGATGGCACTCTCAGGTTATGCGTGGCTTACCGAGATCTAAATAAACAAACGTTGAAGAATAAATATCCATTACTGCGTATTGATGATTTATTAGATAGCTTAAATGGAGCGGAAGTGTTTTCAAAGATGGACCTAGCTACAGGTTTTCATCAGTGGCGGATTGCCGAAGAATGTGTTCCTTTGACAACTTTCAAAGGTCCAGAATTTTTTTATGAATTGTTAGTAATGTCGTTTGGCTTATGTAACGCTCCTGTTTATTTTTTTGATTTGATGGATCGAGTATTTCGTGGAGTATTAAATAAATTTATGCTAGTTTTCATTGATGATATTTTAATCTTCTCAAAGTCAGCTAGTGAGCATGCGAAGCATTTGGAACAGGTTTTGGACATCCTGAGAAAGAATGTATTGAAAGCCAAATTTTCTAAATATGTAGTCTGGAAAGAAGAAATGAAGTTCCTTGGTCATGTAGTATCAAAGGAAGGAATTTCAGTAGATCTAGGCAAGATTACCGCCATACGAGATTGGAAGCAACCTAGCACTCCTATAGAAGTCAAAAGTTTTATGGGATTGGCAGGCTATTATCGGAAATTTGTTGAGGATTTTTTGAAGCTATCTAGTCCATTGACAAAGCTTACAAAGAAGCATGCGAGATTTAATTCGACGATGGAATGTGAGGCAGCTTTCCAAGAGCTAAAAGTTAGGTTGACTACTGCTCCAGTGTTGACTATTATAGATGGAAATCAGGATTTGACTATCTATACAGATGCTTCTCACAAAGGAGTAGGTGTGGTACGGATACAAGGAGGACAAGTTGTTGTTTATGCTAGCCGTCAGTTGAAGCTGCATGAGAAGAGGTGTAACAACCCGGAAAATCTGAGCCAATTTAAAAAATTTATTTTGGAAATTTTGGTAAATTTTGAATATTTAAAATGAATTAATTTAAATAATTACAATGAGAAATTTATTTTGAATAGAATTAGAACATATATATTTATTTGAATCGGCATTAGAAAATAAATATTTATTTTTAATTATAAAAGGAATTGGGAATGGCGCAGTAGTTTGAAAATTCGATTGCAAATTTCAAATGAATGTGCAGGATTCAAAATAAACCGGATTTTAGCGAAACCAAAAATATTTGAATCTATTTGAAAATATCTTTCCAACAAATCCGAAAAGTCAAAATTTCATAGTGGGAATAAAAAGTTATGCCCAGGTGAAAATTCAGAATAGTCGCTATGGAAATATCGCCCTTAAAAATGGAAATTTTGCAAACGACCTCCGTTTTCGACGAAACCACTTTTGTTCAATCCGAGATGTCAAGTTATTGCAAGATTTCAAAATTCATAATTTCTGAAGTTCATATGTGAGCGTGGCAAAAGAAAATGTGTTTTGACAGTTTCCGTCAATTTGGATCGACCAGAAAATGGCCATTTTTCAAACTATCTCCAAATTCGATGAAATTAGTTTTGTTAGGGCCGTATCGTAAAAACATAGCGAGATTTATTTTTTTGGAAATTTTTGGGGTCCGTACATGGCACCGGTAAATTGAACTGTGCGTTCAAATTTAATATATAGATTTATATTTTGATTTTGGCGAAAACTGATCGAAACTATAGAATTAGCTTACGATACATATCCCATTGTGTTCGTAAATGGGGTAATTAGCTAGGGACGATAGTAGATGAGTTCGGTTTGGTGTTCAAGAGAAAAAGTTACTCTTTTTTTATATAGAAATAAATCAAATAAATATTTAAATTCATTAGTCCACCCTTTTTCCCTCTTACCCCCTGGTTCATTGTTTGTTTCAAAATTAAAAAAAAGAAAAGAAAAACCAAATCGAGGGCGACGGAGCCCTAGTCCGCCGCCGCCACCGTCGCGGCCTCCTCCAGAGGCGACGTCGATCGCGCCGTGGCCCCTCACTCCGATGCCCCTCTTCCTCTTCCTCCACTTTCCCTTCGCTGTTCGAGAAGCCCCTCCCCCATTTCGCCAATCCACGAGACCCAAAGCCCCCTCCATGTCTGAGAGCCGCCGCCACTGTCCCCCGCTACCACCCCCTGACGACGGTGCCTACCGCAAGTCTTCCTCTGACCTCTGGCCAACAGAGAAGCCCTCCCCCCTTCTAACTGTAAGTTATATATATATATATATATTTACTTATTTCAGTGTTGTTTGTAAATAATTTACAAAAGAAAAGGTTTGATTTTTATTTGTTCAAAAATATTTAATTTTGAAAAAATAGCAAAGTATGATTTTTAAAAATGAAAAAAATAGCAAAGTATGATTTTAAAAAATGAAATGATAGCAAAGTAAAAATAGAATTTTTATATAGTAGAGAATATAAAAATATAATTTTTATACATGTAGCGTTATAAAGATATGATGTTTATATCTAATATACCATTATAAAAATATGATTTTTAATATAAATTTCGTGAAACACATTGCATTGGGATCCAAAAAGTGAATCTGAGCGACAATAAAGCACGACAGAGTGGAACCCAAAGGTGAGAACTTCTCACTTTTATTTATTTTCTAGGTAAAATATATACTAGGTTGCAGATGGTGCTTAGCAGCACCCGACACCCGTCGTCCACAGACCATGGATGACTTGTTTTTTTGATTGATGTGTTGTGAAAATTTATTGTTGTGATATGGAATGGAATAAAACATTTTATCGTTAAAAATATTTTATAGTTAAAAATATTTTTTTTAACATGTATATGAATAAAATAAATATTTATAAACAAATCGGACGATTTGTTTATGTACACACA
Organism: Allium sativum; assembly: GCA_030737875.1. NCBI lineage: Eukaryota > Viridiplantae > Streptophyta > Magnoliopsida > Asparagales > Amaryllidaceae > Allium > Allium sativum. The sequence continues at coordinate 967,892,470 of CM060915.1, read as the reverse complement.
TTTGACTGATATTGATTGGGACGATAAATTTTACACATCGGCCAACTGCACAAATAAAATTCCTTATTTGTTGATTGAAACCCCATACGGGTATTGGGATGATATATGACATACACTAGTCCCAATAATTAGCTGTATGTCGATCAATTGATCGACAGGCTGTTATAAGCGTTGAATATTTATATTTGATGCTTATGCATTGTAGAATGCACTTTGGATGATGGTCGATTGTGTTTGATTGTTGTTGTATACATGCGTGTATGAAATCCATATGATCAAATTATATGGTAATTGACTGTGTCAGGTTCCAGTTCAGAAAGAATAAATATTTTAAAATAACGAATATTTTTAAATAATGAATATTTTAAAATAATATTTAGCAAATGATCAAAATCTGATTTTGATGACCGATTTGGGATGGACACAAAAATATTTAAATATATATAGCCTTGTTGATTAGATCGACGCTAGACGTGAACGATATTTATATCTATTTTATTCATTTTTATAATGAATATTGAAAAGGAATTGATTTTGAAATATATTGTTTTGAAAATATTATCATTTATATATTGATGACATGGAATATTCAATTTTGATTTGAAATTGAATATGAAGTTGAAATCATTTTGAAAACAAATTTAAAACGATTTATAAAATACGTTTTAAATGGGAATCGACGTAAGATATGTTATATATATAATATAATGGCCTGAATAGAACATGCCGTGCTGCGGCAGTTCGCGAATTTCGACCATTGACTTCGAATGGATATTCCGGGAGATCCGATCATTGGATTCTTCTAAAACCGGAACCGTTGCATTCGTATCGAAAAGAGATTTCTAACGAATATTAGAGATTTGAAATCTAACGGTTGGATTTGGAATTATGTCCAAATCAAATTTGGAAAAGGTCGTTGTTAGTGCAGTTCGATGGCCGTTGATGGAAATCGACTATACCGGCCTTGATAAAATTATTAAAAATATCAATAATTTGTGTAAAATCATAAAAAATGATTTGGAAAGAATTGGGATGAAAAATTCCATATTTGAAAAGAATTTTTTTTTTGAAATGAACTAGTTTTGAATTAGAATAATAAATCCAATATTTTTAAATTAAATAAATTGGATTTGAAATGGTTTTAAAAATAACCAGGATGTAACAACCCAGATTTTGGTCGATTTATTTTTGAATAGTTAATATTTATTTTAAATATTTAGTTGATAATATAAATGGAAATTTATATTGTGTTATTGATTTAAAAATCGAATACAGTTTAATATCAAGAATATAATTAACGAAATGTGAAAAATAATTCAATTCGAGATTTAAATCGAGTCAAAACAATTCAGATAATAAATATAAATTCTATGTGAATATAATCGATAATAATAATAAATTTTTATCGAGAAACTGATTAGCTCTAAATTTTAATTATATTATATTAATTTAATATAGTATATATGCTCAAATTAAATTTTAGAATATATACTCTTCAATTCAGAATAATGTCAGTCGGTACGCTAAAATAGCGGTTCATGATTTTTAATTGTGAACCCCGAGATATTTATAATCAATAAGATAGAAATCGAATCGAAAATCAAATCGATATCTATTTAAAAAGGATAAAAATCTCGTTATTTCAAATTGCATTTAATATGAATCAAATCAGGTTAAATCAAAATCAAATCGTATTAATGTTTAATCAAATCACAATTAAATACAATGTAACTTAAGCTACGCTATACATACTAACCTATTGCTTAGCACTGAAGTATTCCTCTCTATAAATGACGCGATACCATTTCCTTTTTTTTCCTCTTGACATCTCGTTCTCCTGAAAGAAATTCCATGGCTTCAGTTAAATGGCTAAACCAAATTCAAGTCTTTGCTTGCATCTTTCCCCAATTCAAATACCCATGCTTCTCAATGTAAAAACCAAATTTAAGTCATCGTTTCATTCTGTCCCTCTCAGTCATTAGAATCGAATTCGTCTTTTAGATAAAAAAAAAAGGAATCGAAATTAGCAATTCGAAAGGGGACAAGTTCCTTGAAGATCGACGCATGGAGATATCGCAATTTGTGTTTACGGCGGTCGCACTTTCCAATAACGCGATGGAGGGGAAGGCTTGATCTCGACAGTCTGGCTAGTTTGAACAATGTCAATGTGAGCCTTCTAAAGCACGATGGTAGCGAGGATCGAACTAAGGTGTGTCGCGTCTTTGGGAAGGCGTAGGAAGGGGTGCGATTTCGAAATGTGATGGTACGAGGTCTGAACTGTGGTGAAGTTTTAGATGGAGCGATCGCAGAAAAGGTCGCACCTTCTACCTTGATTTTCTTAAGCAGCGTTGGTCTAGAGGAAACCGAGTTAGAGATAATAGTGGACGTCGGGTACAGGAAAGAGAGAGGAGTTCAACAGTGGTTTCAATTCTTGAAACCATGAATTTTGAAGAAATTTGGTCTGACTACATGAAGAGCAGGGAGTGAGCGACTCTTGCAAAGGAGATAGGAGGCTAGTGCGAGTTGCTGTTTTGAATAGAAGGAAAGAGTTGATTATTTCAGTATGTTAAGGTAATTCTGGATTCAGCAAATAGAATTCTAATTTTATTTAAATTTGTTTTTGTACTTTTAAAGTGAATTGGTTGGGTATCTTCTTAAATTTGTTTGGGTCCTTAAATTTGTTTGGGTACTTATTTCAGTAGGGGAATGGCTAGTAGTTTGTATGGGTTCAATATCTTCTTGCAATAAGGTTTAAGAAACAAAATTTTATTTAAGTTTAATCCAAGTTACAAAAATGTTATTAAAATATGAAACTATAAACCTTATATTGTGCAAGGTCCATGGAAAACTTGGAACGAGTGTAAAGGAGTTGTAGTTGTGGAAATACTATCGAGTGTTGGAATGGAAATTTTTGAGAATCAATTGGAATATATCACATAAAATCACGGTGAGTAAATCTCACTGATTTTTATTTCGAATTATTTTACTCGTTAAAATAATTGTTTGATGCTTGTTTATTGCATTAAAATATTACTTTGTCTATTTTTAAATATATATTAGTTATTTAGGATTGTTGTTTGTGGTTATTTTACATTTATATATTGGTGATTGGTTGGATTCCCACAGTACCATTAGCGGATGCCCGCAGCATCATTAGCGGATGACCTTATACGCCCCAAGCTATGATAGTGGATGACCTTCTATACCGCGATATCCCGCCATGAAGCAGGATGGGTATTATTTATGTTGACTAACATCTGTGGATGCAGGAAAACAGGTTGGAGGGATCCAACTGGATTCCTCAAATATATTATTGTTTGTTCGTTTCCATATATATTGTCTTATATGAGGTGTTTGAAAACCGGTGGTAAATAATTGGGTGATTTTGATTGGTTGAAATATCACTGGGCCTAAAAGGTAATTAATAAAACTATTGTGAGAAAAGGGATTTTGATATTTTAAAAAGAAAATTCTATTTTTCTAAAATAGAATTTGAATTTAGAATGGGCTAAAGATATTTATGTAACGACTCGAGGTTTTTGTGATTCTGGATATCGGCATACAACACTATGTCGACTATTCAAGCATCGGAAACATCGAATAGTCCATGAAAGAATTTAGAGGGTGAGAATAGATAAGATATAAACTTAGAATAGAAGAAGAGGAACATACAACATTAGAGTAAACACGAGTCTCACAGTGGAACAAACAACATATAATAGATAACATATCCTTGAAATAAAATCAGTATATGTATACAATAACATTATCAGAGTACAACACAGCGGAATAAATAATAGCTACATAATCCTAAAGCCTCCTGCTCCAAGCTCTCTAAGTATATCTGTAAAATCCTGACTACTTGACTGCCCATACAAAATTGGGCACCCAAGAGTTTAGGGAAAACAAAACAAAATAAACTCTGGGTCAGTCATGGGACTGGTGTGAGTAAAACAATTAAAAAACAGTTGACTAATTAAACGATATCTCATAAGACCACGCCGTATAAAGGAACGGGTTTTTCCCTTATGAGAATCCAAAACATTTTATTTAACTTTCAAAATCCTTTTGAATGAAACGATAAACTTTATATCAAAACTCTTTTGATACTATAATAATGTCTATCAACCACAACTAAATAATCATCTAGCAGAAGCGCTTTCATCTCACGTTCTATATATATAGTATACAATCAAAACCGCGAGCACTTATTGGATAATGGAATACCAACTATGACAAGGTATGGAACCACCTTCCGATAGCGTACCTCTAGAGAGGAATATACTGGGTTCAACAAGAACATCCTGCAACCTGGCCACACATGACCGACCACTCATTTCGCTTGAGTGTATCGAATGTATATCACCAACTGTTGGGATCAGCAACCGTTTCCCGAATGGGACAGCATCGACAATAGATTATATAATGAAATAAATATCTCCAGATAGGTGATAATACACCCTAATTAGCATCCAACCACTTGACCATGCTGCCTGCCCGATTTTTCTCATTTCCCAGTTGTGAGGCGAGAGGCCACGCTTATCTTTGATAGATCACACATATGTTCACTTTGAATGTCACATCGTCATACCTGCCAAATCACAAATTGATTTCCCCAAAAATACTTCTGGTATACAGCTAAGAGAAACGAATTCCTCTGCCACCAAACGTACATACGTTTAAAGAGATCAACTTACGCGATCTATTAAATATACTCTGTTAGACATTCTTCCATACAGGTCGTCCTGGGACTAGACAAACCGAAGGCACTATTTTGTAAACAGGACAGCCCTTGCATAACTCCGTCTTCAATTATCTTCATCATATTTGATTCACCACGTTAGTGCCCTACGCAGTGGTTTTCAGATAATGAATCTGATCCCGGTCTCTCCGTATTGACAACGGAAAAATGGTCAAAACTTCGATAGTCGGTGATTTAACTATCAAAGAAAAAAACATGTGCAAACAACAATATTATTTCCAGTTGGAAATTCTATCGATCAATCATCATTTAACCTTATCTCTTTAGTTCATAAATTTATTCATTTCCTGTTTCCATATATTCAACATTCCTTATTTTCCAAATTTAGAAAATATTTGTTATTAATCATTGGAAAACATTTCCATCTCTTTTTTCTATATTAGAAAACATTTATGATTCTTATTTGGAAAACATTTCCAAAACTCCTATATTTGGATTTTTAAGCAGATATTTAAATAAAACATCGCTATGCCAACTCAAAACATTTCACTGATTAACTAATTTTACTTAACCAACCTTCACTATCGAACCTTAATCATTCCTTAGTTAAAAATGAAGCCAATCAAGTTGGGGTATAACTACCTCTCAGACCTTAACTGAACAACATTTCTAACCTCGAAATAGACAAAGTTCACCCTTTAAATCTTTAACAAACTTCCTTACGTAGCTCTCGAATTCTATTTACGAATCCACTTCTTTATTGAAAAACATTTGATTATAACTATAGCGTTATAATTCCTACTTCTGAAATATCTAACTCCAAAATATAACTCGATTTACTCAAATCAATTAGTCTAACTCCATTAACTTTAACTTGATTAACTTTAATTCATTTACTCTTATCACTTAACTCCTTTCGAATAAACTGTATTCGATAACTCCTTTCAAATAAACTATATTTGATAACTGCTTTAACTCTTTTCAAATAAACTATATTCGATTAACTACTTCTAAATAACTCTATTTAAATGACTCCATCAAATAACTCTAATCGATAACTCCAACCTCTATTCGATTAACTCCTTCGAATAACTAATATTCGATTAACTCCCTTTGAATAACTAATATTCGATTAACTCCTCTCGAATAGCTAATATTCGATTATCTCTCTTCGAATAACTAATACTCGATTAACTCCTTTGAATAACTAATATTCGATTAACTCCCTTCGAATAACTTATATTCAATTAACTACTTCGAACGATTAACTCCCTTCGAATAACTACTATTCAATTAACTCTCCTCGAATAAATAATATTCAATTATCTCCATCGAATAAGTAATATTCTATTAACTCCCTTCGAATAACTTATGTTCGATTAACTCCTTCGAATAACTAATTTTCGATTAACTCCCTTCAAATAACTAATATTTGATTAACTCTCCTCGAATAACTAATATTCGATTAACTCCTTTCTTCGAATAACTATATTCGATTTTCTCTAATTCGAATAAATTATATTCGATTAACGCCCTTCGAATAACAAATATTCGATTACTCCTTTCGAATAAACTATATTCCATCTCTTTTCTTCGAATAACTATATTCGATATCTCCTTTCGAATAAACTATATTTGAAAATCTCTCGTTCCAATTTACTAATACTCGACTAACTCTAACTCGATTAACTCTATTTGAATAACTCTAGTTCGATTCAACTCTAATCGATCAACTCTAACTGGTTAACTCTAACCGATTAACTCTAACCGATTAACTCTAACTGGTTAACCATAACTCTAATCGATCAACTCTAACTCTAATCGATTTACTCTACTCGATTAACTCTTCTAACTCATTTTGATTAATACATTTTTATTAACACATTTAGATTAACACATTTTAATTAACTCTACGTCCATATTCAGTTTCAAATATCGATGTTGAAATCGATTCTTACTTCTCTATATAAGTCCTAACTTATATATTCTATTTATCCAATGATAAACATTTTATTTAATTTATAAAATATTATTTATAAATTTATCTTCTCTACTTAGCTGTTAAAATAGATTTCTATTTATAATCTACTTTAAATTCATATTCTATTATATCCGTGTGCGAAGCACGGGTCTGAACCTTCCTAGTGTAAAATTCTCTTTTTGTACACTTCTTTCATTTTTCAAGTATTTCCTTTTATAATCTATTTATTTTCTAAATAAATATTTCCTTTAAAATCTATTTATTTTCTAAATAAATTTTTCCTTTACATTTTTTTACAAATATTTTCCCTTCTATTTGTTTTACAAATATTTTCCTTTATATTTGTTTTACAAATAATTCCCTTTATATTTGTTTTACAAATAATCTTCTTTATATTTATTTTACAAATAATGTCCTTTATATTTGTTTTACAAATAGTCTCCTTTATATTTGTTTTACAAATAATCTCCTTTATATTTGTTTTACAAATAATCTCCTTTATATTTGTTTTACAAATAATCTCCTTTATATTTATTTTACAAGTAATGTCCTTTATATTTGTTTTACAAATAATCTCCTTTATATTTCCAGTATTATATATGGTATTTAAAATATCAAATAACAATGATCGATATCATCCAAACACACATAATCAACAATAGATTATATATCACATCATATATCACCATATATGAAAAACAACAAAATAAATGTTGAGGAATCCGGTTGGATTCCTCCAACCTGTTTCCCTGCATCACAGATGTTAGACAATATAATTAACATCAATTTCATTTACATATGAAATATTCTTCTAAACAGAATCAATATTTGATTAGCGATTTATATATATCGTTATCTACAATTTCAACCAATACATAACCAATTCAACCAAATAGTTAACACATAGCAATTAATAGATAATTATCAGTTCTAAGAATACATTATAAAAAATATAACTGTTCAGATTTGGTGAGTTTTACTCACATTGGACGATCATCATTAATAACGGTAACCATCGCTTGATTTAGACGGACAATTTAATTTTCTATAAATTGTAACGAACTCCAATCCACTCCCAGTCAGTTCCAGTGGGTAGTGTCTATCCATACGATCCTGTCGGATCTTGTTTCACCAAATTCTAATAACGTATGATGAAGTTATAATTTATACAAGTTTGTACATTATAAATAAAAATAGATTGAATTCCCTTTTAATTTATATTGGGCCTTTACCTTATAAGTTGGCCCATACCCCTTCATAATTAACCATGCCCGCTCATCCATCTTCACCCGTTCTCCTAGCCTTATCCAGTGAACATCAATCGCAAAAACCAAGTCCCTTTCCACCCTCTTCTTGCTTCTCGTTCTCCTCCTTCTTTCTATCAATCAATAAATGGATTACATGAAAATCCTTCTCATCAAATTCTCTATCAAACCATACAACCTTTAACAAACTCGAAATTCATCTTCCCAGTTGCGGTTCTCAGCACGACCCCCATGCTTCAATAGTTCGAACGTCACTTTTTGTGACCGAAATCCACCCAATTTAGCAACAAGGTGCTAATCTATCCCATGAGTTCAAATATAACTTCACATTCAAGTATTAAGGCCTCCATCCCCCAATCCGTTGAACCTCAATTCCCTAAAGCTCGCATCGCCCAATCGAGATCTGCAAACAAGAATCGCACACTCCAGAAAAATTACCAACGTGAAGAGAATCATCCAAGGAGTCTAGATAAATCGATTTCATGATTTTTGGGAATTTATTTGATTTATTTTGGATTTTCAAATCACTCCTTTCAATGTATTGTTTTTGCTGAAGGATGTGGTGCCTTCAATTTGACCAGAGGAGATTTAGTTTAGGGTTAGGAGTGAGAGTAGCATATTTATAGATAGGTTTTTATGTTATTTTTTCGATTATTTTATTGGTTTTTAAGCAAACGTTATTTTTATTTGTCCTCTAAAATTCCTGTAATCACATACGACATCCAAAAATCACAAAACTAGACATGCAGCTATAGTTCGACATTACGGGCCCAAGAAACAGGTTTCGTCGAATTCCGACACTGTTTGCTCACACACCGTATTTTTAACCGTTGAAATACTAATGGTTTTTTCACGTTAAAATCCCGTACGGCCACATACTGACTTCAAAAATCACGGAAATTGAAATCTAGCAATAATTTAATATTGCGGATCCAACAAAATTAGTTTCGTCGAAAACGGAGGTCGTTTGCAAAACTGGCTATTTTCAAAGCTCTAAATAACCCATTTAAATATATAAATATATTTAAAAACAATTAAATTAAATATTTAAAAATAAATATTATCGTATATATTGATAATAGAATATCATACAGCTCCAATTGGATTTATAACTCGATATTTCAAAATTCCCAGTTATATCGATATTCGATTTATATATAAAATCCTTTTATAATATAAATATATATTTATAAATTTCAAAGGAATTCCATAGCGACCTTTCTAAAATTTGATTTGGACATAAATCAAAATCTACACAATGAAATGCCGAATTTTCTCTTCCATTAGAAAGATATACTTCACTAGCTCCGAACGTTTCTTGTTTCACGGAAATCCGGCTTAAAACGAATCCCGTACATTCAGTTGTAGTTCAAATCACTAAATAGCGAACTGCCGCGCCATTTCGAGCTTGATTATAATTATAATATAATTTATACGTTCAACCATCGTTAATTAAATATATTCGTGATCGTAATTCAATTTTTAAACTGAATTATATATTTTGAATTTCCCAATTCACACGACATTTCCATTTCAGCTAATTCTGATTATTTCGGAATTAAATATATTATTTAATTATTATTTTAATTAAAAGTTCAATAGTTATTTTAATTTAAACCATTTAAATTACCAAACCATATTTTAAATAATTAAATAAAATTAATTATAATACTGTATAAAAATACGGGACGTTACAATTTACTTGTTTTGAAAATAAATAAAACAAGTATTGAATTTATAAACGATGTTGATAAATTAAATAATCAAGGAATTGAAGTTAATTTATAAACGGCTTTTATAAATAAAATGGAACGATTTTGATTGGATAATCAGGGAACTGAAGTGAATTTATAAACGATGTTTATAAATGAAGGGAAATAAATTATCCTTGGATAATATAAATATTTTAAATTCTAATGTGAATTTAAAATGAATTGGTAATCGTTTTAAATAGAAAACGATGAAATTTATTCAAATGTTCGAAATGAACATTTAATTGAATAATTAAATTAGATTATGCTAAATTTATAAAATAAATTATATCCAAAAAAAGGATGTTAGAATTTTATTAATTAAGAAACTAATATTTAAATTAAATATTAAAATAGATTCTATGTTATATAGGTAAGTTAAAATAAATAGAATATTCCAAAAATAAGATTTTTGTTTTTAAACAGATTTCGAAATGGAACTTGTTTGAATTTATAAAACAAGGAGGTTAAATTTATAAACAGTATTATAAATTAAGTAAGATAGTAATCAGGGGATAATTTGGGAGTTTAAATTCAAGTATGAATTTAAAAAGTGAATTGGAAATCGTTTTGAAAAGGGGAAAATAGAATTTATTTCGGAATTCAGAATATAAACTGAACTGAAACAAGTATTAAAGAATTTATAATTGAAATTTGATTTATACCAAATTTTATGAAATAATTTATCTATAAAGGGATGTTTTATTTAATATAGCAATTTGAGTTATAAAGAAATTATAATCGAGCAATGAAAAATCAACGAGTTGAGAAAATCAGAAATGTTATGTTGAATTGGAAAACTGGATTTAATACATTGAAATATATTAGAATGAAGTTTGAGTTTATATATAAGCGAAATTTAAAACATTTATGTATTAAATATAATTAAAATGAATTCGCCGCAGTGCAGCATTTCGTAAATTGGCGATTCGAACTTCAATTGAGTATATAGAAATCAATTTAAGTTGGAATTCTTTGAAACAAGAATCGTTAGGACCGATTTGATGATAGTTTTCTAATGGAAGAGAAAAATCTGGATTTCATCTTATAGATTTTGAGTTATGTCAAAATCAACTTTTCATAAAAACAGAGCCATAACCATTATAAAACCATAACGGTTTATTTAAATAAATAAAAGGATTTTAAAGAAATAAAATCCGAATTGCCATTAGAAAATCTGGGCTGGAGATATAAAATAAAAATGAACTCCACTGAAGTAAATGAAATGATTTTTGAGACAAAAATCAGATTTTTAGTTATTGAATAAAACTAACTAATTTGAATAATAATTAGTTAATCGAAATTCGATATAAAAATGGACTTTGAATAAGTAAAGGAGATTTGAGAATTTTTATTCGAAATCGAATATGAAACTTGAGTCGAAATGGAATTAAATTAATTCATAAGCAAGATAAAACGATAATTGAACATGATATGTTCAAATATAAAGTGGGATGGGAAAAGGAGCTAATAAAAATATTAAATAGCGAGTTGAGTTAAAAATGACTAGATTGAGTTGAAATAAATTAGAAATGGACACATATGTGTTAGACAGATATGGAATGAAGTATATGAAGTGTATGAAGTTTAGAGATTTAGTGCTCGACAAAAAGGTACATATTTAAATTCCATATGAGGTTTTATGCACCGAATCAGCAAGCCACTTGGCTTTTTGATTTTCTTTTTGAATTGAAAGGGCCTAGAGAGGCGAGTTGAGGTTTGAACTGTTGACCGGTACAAAGGAGGTTATGGCGAAATTTTCTGGAAATTTAAGGAGTTAGAATATTTTTAAGGAAATTGGATAACTAGAAATCAATGTATCAATATGTATAGAATTCGATAAGGAAACGAAATTAAAAATATAATATTGTAAACGAAAAGGAAATTTATAAATTAGATTTGTTAAAAATAGAAAGCAAAACCATATAAATGTTCTTAAAATGAATAATTGGTTTTTATGGTGTTGTTTATTTGAGGTAAGTTGTCTTGTCTGTTTTGACGTTAATAATATTTTCAATCGAGGTCTGAGAGGTAATTATACCCCAACTTGATTGATTTCATTATTAATAAATAGCAAGATTCATTATCGAAGAGAAATGTTAAACGATATTTAGTCGAATGTCGTATTTTGGGTTGTTGTAACGATGTTTTATATAACATTTGTTTTAACCCAATAAATGGAAATTTTGGAAATACAATAGTAAATATTTCCTAAGTCTAAAAATGAATGATCGTGAAAGAGATAAGTAATTGGAATATTTTCCAATTATTAATAGAAGATATTTTCTAAGTGTTGAAAATAAAAGAAGGCGAGATATGGAAATGTTTTCCAAATAGCGTAAGAGGCCAAGAAGAATATTGAAAATATTGCATTAACGAATATTGATAAGGAAATGGAGAAGTGTTTTAATTAATGAAATATTAATCAAAAGGGGCCCAGTGATTGTTTGATGTTATGGATGAGTGTTTGTTTGTTTTTCTTCAATAGTTAAATAACCGATTATCGAAGTATTTGCCAATATCGTTGTCAAATGGAGAGAACGGTTGGATTATTATCCGAGAACCACTCCGTATTGGCAGTAGCGTTGTGAATCAGATTATATGAAGATAATCGAAGATGGAGTAAAATACAAGGGCTTTTTCCATTAATGGAAATTGTGCCTTTGGTTTCGTTTAATCCCAGAACGAACGTGTATGGACGAGTGTCTGACAGAGTATTTCCAATGATCGCATATGTTGTTCTATACAAATATATATGGTGGCGGAGAATTTATTCTCTTAGCATAATATCCAGAATAAATTTATGCAAACAATTAGTGATTTACGGTTCTGACAATGATGCATTCAAAGTGATTGTTCTATCAATGAATGATAAGAAATCGTAGCCTCGGGAATCAACAACCGGGAAATGACAAAAATCGGGCAGGCAACATGGCTACGTGGGTCGCTCCCATTAGGGTGTATTATCACCTATCTAGAGAAATTCATTTAATTCCTTATTTTATTCGATGCTGTCCCATTCGGGAAACGGTTGCTGATCCCAACCGTTGATGATATACATTCGATACATTCAAGCGAAATGAGTGGTCGGTCATGTATGGGCCGGGTTTCAAGACGTTCTTGTTAAACCCAGTGTATTCCCCTCTAGAGATACACTATCGGAAGGTGGTTCCATACCTTGTCATGTTGGAAATCCAATCCCCAATAAGTGCCCTATGGTTTTTGATTTTATATTATATATGGAGCGTGAGATGCAAGCGCTCTACTAGATTGTTATTTATTTGATGTAGACACTATCATAATATCACTGGATTTTCGTATCAAAGTGTTTTGGGTTATAGTAATGTAAAAACCGTCCATGTTTATGTGTGGGCTGGTCTTATTATTATCCTATCTTTCAAAAGGATTTCGAAAGTTAAACAAATGATTGGAGTTTACTCACACCAGTCCCATGAGTGTAATAACCTGGAAATCCGAGCAAATTTAAAAAATTTATATTGGCAATTTTAGCGAATTTTGAATATTTAAAATGATTTATTTTAAATAATAATGAGGATAAATTTATTTTGAATATAATTCGAACTTATATATTTATATAGATCGTCATTAGAATATAAATATTTATTTTTAATTATAAAAGGAATTGAAAATGGCGCGGTAGTTCGAATATTCGATTTCAAATTTCAGAAGAATGTACAGGATTCAAAATAAACCGAATTTCAGCGAAACCAAAAATATTAGAATCTATTTGAAAATATCTTTCAATGAATTTGAAAAATTGAAATTTCATGGCGGGAATAAAAAGTTATGTCCAGTTGAAAATTCAGAATAGTCGCTATGGAATACTGAACCTTAAAAATGGAAATTTTGCAAACGATCACTGTTTTCGACGAAACCAATTTTGTTGGACCCGGGATGTCAAGTTATTGCTAGATTCCAAAATTCATAATTTTTCGAATCAATATGTGAGCGTGGCAAGAGAAAATATGTTTTGACAGTTTCAGTCAATTTCGATCAACCAGAAAATGACCATTTTTCAAACGGTCTAAGAATTTGACGAAATAAGTTTTGTATGGACCGTATCGTTAATAAGAAGTTAGAAAATATTTTTCGGGAATTTTAGGGTCAGTATGTGGCCCTGGTAAATTGAAATGCGCATTCAAATTAAATATATAGATTTATATCTTGATTTTGATGGAAACTGATCAAAACAGTCGAATCAGCTTGCGCAACATATCCCATTGTGTCCGTAATGGGGGTATTTAGCTAGGGGCGATAGTCGTTGGGCTTCGTTTGGGTTTCAAATGAAAAGTCAACCTTTTTGGGGATTAAATAGAAAATAAATTAAATAATATAAATATTAATATCCCTCCTCCCCTCTATACTCTCTCCTTCACCGTTCATTTTCAATTCAGAAAAAAAAACGAAAGGAGGGAATCGCGATCCAGGCCTCCGCCCCCCTCGATTCAGCGCCGTCGCTCCACCTCGATTCAGCGCCGCCGCCTCCCTTCTCCTCCCCCTTTGCACTGGAAAATCCTCAAACCCCCCTGAAGCCGACGTAGCCACCAACACTCACCTCCCTCCGTTATCCTCGCCCAGACCTCGCCAGAGCAGCCCCGGCTCCACCTCCTCCGGCCGTGAGCAACCCCCCTCTTCCCTTTGACTGTAAGTTTTTATTTGATTTTATTTTCTCCTTGTTTTTATTTAGTATAGTTAGATTTAAAATTATAAATCAGTTTTGTTTGTTATTTATATGAAATCAAATTTCTATGGATATAAAGTTTAGATTTTTATAGATAATAAAGATTGATTTTTTAACTAGAAAAGGATTTGATTTTTTGTAGATAAAGAAATGATTTTTATTTATAGTCATAGATAATAAAAATATAATTTTTATATAAGTATGATAATAAAAATATGATTTTTATTAGATGTGAAGATTAAAAATATGATTTTTATATAAGGAGAAGAATAAAAAGGTGATTTTTATATGAGTGGCAATATAAAAATATAATCCTTATTAGAAGAGCGATATAAAAATATAATTTTTATTATGAAGTTAGTGTGATAAAAATAGGATCTTTATTATATGAACACCGTTATAAAAATAGAATTTTTATCTATATAGTAGCGGTGTAAAAATAGAATTTTTATCTATATAGTAGCGGTGTAAAAATAGAATTGTTATCTATATAGTAGCGGTGTAAAAATAAAAAAATTACCTATATAGTAGCTTTGTAAAAATAGAGTTTTTATCTATATAGTAGCAGTATAAAAATGTGATTTTTATCCATATAGCATAGTTATAAAAATGTGATTTTTATATACATGGCAACAATATAAAGATGTGATTTTTATATATGTAGTGGATATGGGCAACGAAAGTGATAAAAGGCGAGTGGAAAAGATTTTCTACATAAGAAGAGTCGTGGTGTATTGGATTAGCTAGTCGGTGAGTACTCCTCACTTTTAATTTATTTTCTAGTTGAAATATATACTAGGATGCAGACGTTGCTTAGCAACACCCGACACCCATCGTCCGCAGACCATGGATGACTTGTTTGTTTGATTGTTTTGTTATGAGATTTGATTGTGTGATGTGAAATGAAATAAAATATTTTATAGTGGAAAATATTTTATAGTTAAAAGTATGATTTTTAACGTGTATATAAAATAAATAGTAATAAACAAATCAGACGATTTGTTTATATACATTGATTTGACTGATATTGATTGGGGCGATAATTTTACACATCGCCCAACTGCACAAATAAAAATCTGTGTTTGTTGATTTGAAACCCCACACGGGTATTGGGATGATATTTGACGCACGATAATCCCGATTGTTTAGTTGTATGTCAATCGATGGGTTGACAGACTGTGTAAGCGTTAATTGTTTATATTTAATGCTTATGCAGTTGTGTGGTGCACTCTAGATGATGGTTGATTATTTATCGTTGCTATTATATACATGCGTTGTATGGAATCCATATAATCAACATTATATGGTAATTGATTGGGCCTCATTCCAATTTGGAAAATAAGGAATATAATAAAAGAAATTTCATGTGTTGAATAGAAAGAAAATTCATGTGTTGAATAGAAAGAAAATTCATGTGTTGAATAGAAAGAATATTCATGTGTTGAATAGAATAAACATTCATGTGTTGAATAAAAGCCGTGTTGATTAGATTGACGCCATGTTGACGCAAACGATATTTATATCGATTATATTCGTTTTTAAAATGAATATAGAAAAAGAAGTGATTTCAAAATATAACGTTTTGAAAATATTATCATTTATAGATTAATAATATGGAATATTCAATTTTGATTTGAAATTGAATATGAAGTTGAAATCGTTTTGAAAACAAATTTAAAACGATATATAAAATACGTTTTGAAAGGAAATCGATGAAGTATATATTATATATATAATATAATGGCCTGAATAGAATGCGCCGCGCTGCGGTAGTTCGCGAATTTTGACCATTGACTTCGAATGGATATTACGGGAGATCCGACTGTCGGATTCTCCTAAAACCGGAACCGGGTTCGTATCGAAAAGAGCTTTCTAATGAATATTAGAGATTTGAAATCTAACAGTTGGATTTGGAATTATGTCCAAATCAAATTTGGAAAAGGTCGCTGTAAGTGCAGTTCGATGACCATTGATGGAAATCGACTGTACAGGCCTAAATAAAATTATTAAAAATAGTAATAATTTGTGTAAAATCATAAGAAATGATTTGTGAAGAATTGGGATGAAAAATTCCATATTTGAAAAGATAAAAATAGATTTTTATCGAAATGAACTAGTTTTGAACTAGAATTATTATCCCATTTATTTTTAAAAATAAATAAAGTGGATTTTAAATGGTTTTGAAAGTAACCAGAATTTCCAATATATATAGTGGAAAAGGATTTGAATTGAAATTCCCTTTGGAATATTTCGATGTTGGATTTCGTGATTATGCAGATATTGTTATGGAAATTTTAAAGATATATTTATATCGTTATTTCCGATACGATATTTGTTGGTCGTAGAATTTGATATTGAATATAAGCTGATATACTTTCTATTCAGAGCCTTGTATTTAATACAAATAGGATTTGGGGTTTGTCGTGAATGCTGTCTTCGTTAATACCGTTCTTAAACCCAGTTGAGAAAAAAATTAAATCTTTTTATTTAGATTTAATGAAGTGTACCAATTAAATTGGATTTAATTGGAATTGGATTAGAATGTGATTTTGGGTTTATCATGAACCGTGTTCTAAAGGACATTGGTTCTTTAACCCAGTAAAAGACAGGATATGATTTCCCAAGTTAAATAATCATTGATATTGATTTTTGGGAAGATTAAAACCAAGTGGAGTTTTAATGAATCTTTAATTAGATTGAAATAATCGAGAATGGAGTATCACCAGTTTTGCTCCAGGCGATAGTTAAATCTTTAATTAGATTTGAACGTGAAATGGTAATTGAATTTACCGATAACACCGTGGTGTTAGATATGAAGTATGACTAGTTTTACTTTATGGGATGAATAGGTTGGGATTGGGAAATAAAATAAATGATTACTTCGGTGTGGTTCGCTAATCCCGACTAATTTTAATTGATATTCAAAAGAAGATTAAAGAATAAATTTAAAGAATTTATCTTTGATAAAATTAATGTGAACCTTTCCCAAAGTATAAGAATATTTGAATAAAAGAATATTCTGAATTGGAATGAGGCGTATGTTATGTTTGTGTAACACTTGTTTATTATATACGCGAGTTATTCAGAAAGACCGGGTTTATCCCATTCTGAATAACTGATTCGTCATGGTGTCGAGGATGAAGACGGTGGTTGAAGACCAGAGGTCTTTACATCGTTTGGGTGATTACTGATGATCTTGATTGGGTTGTACAGCCAAGATGTGGGAATCAGTTGGTGATCGTCCAGACGTACTTGGAGATCGATGGATATGCAAGGTACAAGGTGCCTCCGGTTTCGTTCAGACCCAGAACGAACTTGTAAATGGACTGTGTATCTGACATTGGATTTTATTTTGTGTGATTGATTTCTATTAAATATATATCTGTTTGGCGGTGGAGAATTTATTCTCTTGCTTAACACCCTTCTCTGAGATGTACAAGCTCAGGGGTTATATATTGATGGATATCAATCGCATGGAGTGAATTGCTTGTGTGGCATGCCTAAGTGGTAAATGATCAAGGCTTCTGTTGAAAAGCAATGTCTTGTGGTTGATGATCAAAGCATCGCCTGTGTGGCATAGCTTTGTGTAACGTTGATTCGCGAGCTTCACACCCCCAATTGCGAACCAGAAACAGGAGCGGACATCAGGGAGGTCATGCATTTCCTTCTAGCTAGGGTGGTGTCAGTGACCTACCAGCCCTGACATATATATTATTTTCACTTGTGTGGTTGTTGCTGTTCCAAGGCACCTCGGATATATCGGTGACTATGTGGAGCCGATGGAGTCATAGGACTCATTTTCGCCCTAAAGGGTGGGGGAACGCAGTGTTCAGGCATTTTAATCCAAATCAGTGGACCGGCCCTGACGAACCAAGGGTCATTCGAGCTCTGATCCTGAGACATGGTATGCTAGATTGTCTCGAATCAGTTGAGGACTATCTTTTCACTCGGTTCACAGATGGAAATCCAACTTCCGATACGTGACTTTGCAGTTTTATTTATAGAGCTTAGTATGGCGACGTAGTGGGATGGGGCACTTATGCCATCTATGATTGATACTTATGATTCAAATTGTTTTCTTCACTTATAGTAATAATAAAAGATGAAATTTAGCATATCAAGCATTCTTTGGCTATTATAAGGTAAAAGCCCTATCCTCCGGCTTGCGTTGCATTGTGTGATGGGACCTGGGACTTATGTTAGCTTCATTTTTCTTTATTTAGCATTGCCTGTTGTTTTATGCACTGGTATTCTTGGGAGGAAACCCGTTCCGTGTTATACACCGTGGTCCCTTGATTTACCTAACTTTAAAATAAAGATTAATAACTGTTTTAGTTCTCACACCAGTCACATGACTGACCTGGAGTTTATTGTTTTAACCTAAACTCTGGGTGCCCTTATTTTGACACGGGCAGTAGTAGTTTTGATTTTGCAGATTTATATTCATAGGATCCTGGTTTACAGCTGGAATGATATCTGGAAAGCTCTGTATCCATATATCTCTTTCAGTTATGTTTTGTATTATTTTTCCTTTGCTATGTAATGTATTGAAATCTCTGATATTTTTTTGTTGTGTAATATTTATTTATACTTTGTATATTCTTGTAATCTAATGGAATTGTTTTAATAAACAATGAACTGTTCTTATGTTTGCGTTCTGATCTGTCGTGTTCTCAAAACTATCAAGGGTTTCGAACGGTCTTGGTCGGTTTAGTGATCGATTCAGATTGGGAGAAATTCTTAATCGTTATAGTTGGTATCAGAGCTTTGTTTTACAGAGCTCGGAGAACAAGACACGTTAGAACCGAATGAGAGAATTCATCAGGATTGGATTAGTAATATCCAACGAGAATGACTCGTTCGAGATGGGATCAGTAGTATCCTAGAACGAGTGTGAAGAGTATATTTTTAAAACGAAAACGAATTTTATGTTGAAAATTTAAACCTTATTCAACATATTTGAATATTTATTTGCATCGATTTGGACAATCAAGTATATCAATATTTTGCGTATACGTCTTTCCGCGTGTATTTGAAGTTTTAATATACTGGATGGATATGGAATCACATTCTAGACACCCGGGGTTGATTCTGATGATGTGGCCACATCATCAGTATTTATGTTCGAGTTTCTAAAGTGTGATATCTATATATTTCCATTAGACTGCTGCGAGAACCAAAGCTATATAGGCTTATTGTTGTGATTTGGTATCAAAAACATGATTTTCTATATACGTACCAAAATTATGAATTTGAAAAGCTAATCAACTAATTGATTGTTGATTGTGTTGTTTGATTATTGTTGTGATTAATTAAATGTTGAACCTTTAGCCAAAATGACCTAATAGTGAATTGTATTGAAAATTTATGACATTTTCATGCTTGCACATGTACTTACATTGAACAGGTCATAGCAAGGAGGCTAGAGCAGAAGAATAAAATTGTTTGCCCGACAAATAGGTACATGTTTACAAATTTATTGGGTTTTTGATGATTTTATGAGCCGGTTGGCTAGCCGCTTGGCTGTTTCTTTTTTCTTTTTGGATTAGTGAGGGCCATGGGAGGCTATTTGAAATATCCCGAAGCTCCCGGTGCAGGAAAGGTTATGGCGAAATTTTTCAAAAATTGAGGGTGTTAGCCAATTTTTTGAAAAATTTGAAAAGTTCTTAGAAACTGAAAAGTTGAAGAACTTAAGCCGTAATGAAAGTTGAGTTGGTTTGTGAAACAACTTTCAGCTTCGTTCCTTTTCGGGGATGAAAAGTTTTAAGTGTGGGAGATTGTAATAACCCGGAAATCCGAGCCAATTTAAAATTTTTATATTGGCAATTTTAGCGAATTTTAAATAATAACGATGAGAAATTTATTTTGTATATAACTCGAACGTATATATTTATATAGATCGTCGTTAGAATATAAATATTATTTTTAATTATAAAAGGAATTGAAAATGGTGCGGTAGTTCGAAAATTCGATTTCAAATTTCAAATGAATGTACAGGATTCAAAATAAACCGAATTTCAGCGAAACCAAAAATATTAGAATCTATTTGAAAATATCTTTTCAAAGAATCCGAAAAATTGAAATTTCATAGCGGGAATAAAAAGTTATGTCCGGTTGAAAATTCAGAATAGTCGCTATGGAATTCTGGCACTCAAAAATGGAAATTTTGCAAATGATCTCTGTTTTCGATGAAACCACTTTTGTTGGACCCGGGATGTCAAATTATTGCTAGATTCCGAAATTCATAATTTTTCGAATCAATACGTGAGCATGGCAAAAGAAAACGTGTTTTGACAGTTTCAGTCAATTTCGATCGACCAGAAAATGGACATTTTTCAAACGGTCTCGGAATCTGACGAAATTAGTTTTGTTAGGACCGTATCGTCAATACGAAGTTAGAAAATATTTTTCGGGAATTTTTAGGGTTAGTATGTGGCCCCGGTAAATTGAAATGCGTGTTCAAATTCAATATATAGGTTTATATCTTGATTTTGACGGAAACTGATCGAAACAGTCGAATCAGCTTGCAAAACATATCCCATTGTGTTTGGAATGGTGGTATTTAGCTAGGGGCGACAGTCGTTGGGCCTCATTTGGGTTTCAAATAAAAAGTCAACCTTTTTGGGGATTAAATAGAAAATAAATTAAATAATATAAATATAAATATTAATATCCCACCCCCTCTATACTCTCTCCTTCACCGTTCATTTTCAATTCAGGAAAAAGAAATAAAAAAATGAAAGGAGGGAATCGCAATCCAGGCTGCCGCCCCCCTCGATTCAGCGCCGCCGCCCCCCCTCGATTCAGCGCCACCTCCCCCTCGATTCAGCGCCGCCGCCTCCCTTCTCCTCCCCCTTCGCGCTGGAAAATCCCCAAAACCCCTTGAAACTGACGCAGCCACCAACACCTGCCTCCCTCCGTTAGCCGGGCCCAGACCTCGCCAGAGCAGCCCCGGCTCCACCTCCTCCGGCCATGAGCAGCCACCCCTCTTCCCTTTGATGTAAGTTTTTATTTGATTTTATTTTCTCCTTGTTTTTATTTAGTATAGTTAGATTTAAAATTATAAATCAGTTTGTTTGTTATTTACATGAAATCAAATTTCTATGGATATAAAGTTTATATTTTTATAGATAATAAAGATTGATTTTTAAACTAGAAAAGGATTTGATTTTTTGTAGATAAAGAAACGATTTTTATTTATAGTCATAGCTAATAAAAATATAATTTTTATATAAGTGAGAAAATAAAAATATGATTTTTATATAAGGAAAAGAATAAAAAGGTGATTTTTATATGAGTGGCGATATAAAAATATAATCTTTATTAGAAGAGCGATATAAAAATATAATTTTTATTATGAAGTTAGTGTGATAAAAATATGATCTTTATTATATGAACACCGTTATAAAAATAGAATTTTTATCTATATAGTAGCGGTATAAAAATAGAATTTTTATCTATGTAGTAGCGGTGTAAAAAAAAAAAATTATCTATATAGTAGCGGTGTAAAAATAATTTTTTTCTATATAGTAGCGGTGTAAAAATAGAATTTTTATCTATATAGTAGCGGTGTAAAAATAGAGTTTTTATCTATATAGTAGCAGTACAAAAATGTGATTTTTATCCATATATCATAGTTATAAAAATGTGATTTTTATATACATAGCAACAATATAAAGATGCGATTATTATATATGTAGTGGATGTGGACAACGAAAGTGATAAAAGGCGAGTGGAGAGGATTTTCTACATACGAAGAGTCGCGGTGTATTGGATTAGCTAGTCGGTTAGAACGCCTCACTTTTAATTTATTTTCTAGTTGAAATATATACTAGGATGGAGACGGTGCTTAGCAGCACCCGACACCCGTCGTCCACAGACCATGGATGACTTTTTTGTTTGATTGCTGTGTTGTGAGATTTAATTGTGTGATGTGGAATGAAATAAAATATTTTATAATGGAAAATATTTTATAGTTAAGAATATGATTTTTAACGTGTATATAGAATAAATAGTAATAAACAAATCGGATGATTTGTTTATATACACTGATTTGACTGATATTGATTAGGACGATAAATTTTACACATCGCCGAACTACACAAATAAAATTCTGTGTTTGTTGATTTGAAACCCCGCACGAGTATTGTGATGATATTTGACGTACACTAATACCAATTGTTTAGTTGTAGGTCAATCGATGGGTTGACAGACTGTGTAAGCGTTAATTATTTATATTTAATGCTTATGCAGTTGTGTGGTGCACCCTGGGTGATGGTTGATTATTTATTGTTGCTATTATATACATGTGTTGTATGGAATCCATATAATTAACATTATATGGTAATTGATTGGTCCTCATTCCAATTTGGAAAATAAGGAATATTATAAAAGAAAATCCATGTGTTGAATAGAAAGAAAATTCATGTGTTGAATAGAAAGAATATTCATGTGTTGAATAAAATAAACATTCATGTGTTGAATAAAAGCCGTGTTGATTAGATTGGCGCCATTTTGACGCGAACGATATTTTTATTGATTATATTCATTTTTAAAATGAATATAGAAAAATAAGCGATTTTAAAATATAACGTTTTGAAAATATCATCATTTATAGATTATTGATATGCAATATTCAATTTTGATTTGAAATTGAATATGAAGTTGAAATCGTTTTGAAAACGAATTTAAAACGATTTATAAAATACGTTTTGAAAGAAAATCGATGAAGTAAATATTATATATTATATATATATATAATACAATGGCCTGAATAGAATGCACCGCGCCGCGGCAGTTCGCGAATTTCAACCATTGACTTCGAATGGATATTACGGGAGATCTGACAGCCGAATTCCCCTAAAACCGGAACCTGGGGTTCGTATCGAAAAGGGCTTTCAAACGAATATTAGGGAATCGAAATCTAATGGTTCGATTTGGAATTATGTCCAAATCAAATTTGGAAAAGGTCGCTGTAAGTGCAGTTCGATGGCCGTTGATGGAAATCGGCTGTACGGGCCTTGATAAAATTATTAAAAATAGTAATAATTTGTGTAAAATCATAAGAAATGATTTGTGAAGAATTGGGATGAAAAACTCCATACTTGAAAAGATAAAAATAGATTTTTATCAAAATGAACTAGTTTTGAACTAGAATTATTATCCCGTTTATTTTTAAAAATAAATAAAGTAGATTTGAAATGGTTTTGAAAGTGACCAGAATTTCCAATATATAAAGTGGAAATGGATTTGAATCGAAATTGTCTTTGGAATATTTCGATGTTGGATTTCGTGATTATGCAGATATTGTTATGGAAATTTGAAAGATATATTTATATCGTTATTTCCAATAAGATATTTGTTGGTCGTAGAATTTGATATTGAATATAAGCTGATATATTTTCTATTCAGGGCCATGTATTTAATATCAAATGGGATTTGGGGTTTTTTGTGAATGGTGTCTTCATTAACACTGTTCTTAAACCCAGTTGAGAAAAAAAATTAATTCTTTTTATTTAGATTTAATGAAGTGTACCAAAAATTGGGATTTAATTGGAATTGGATTATAATGTGATTTTGGGTTTACCGTGAACCATGTTTTAAATGACATTGGTTCTTTAACCTAGTTAAAGACAGTATATGATTTCCCAAGTTAAATAATCATTGGTATTGATATTGATTTTTGGGAAGATTAAAACCAAGTGGAGTTTTAATGAATCTTTAATTAGATTGAAATAATCGAGAATGGAGTATCACCAGTTTTGCTCCAGGCAATACTTAAATCTTTAATTAGATTTGAATGTGAAATGGTAATCGAATTTACCGATAACACCATGGTGTTAGATATGAAGTATAACCAGTTTTACTTCATGGGATGAATAGGTTGGGACAGGGAAATAAAATAAATGATTACTTCGGTGTGGTTCGCTAATCCCGACTAATTTTAATTGATATTCAAAAGAAGATTAAAGAATAAATTTAAAGAATTTATCTTTGATAAAATTAATGGGAACCTTTCCCAAAGTACAAGAATATTTCAATAATAGAATATCCTGAATTGGAATGAGGCGTATGTTGTGTTTGTGTAGCACTTGTTTATTATATACGCGAGTCATTCAGAAAGATCGGGTTTAGCGCATTCTGAATAACTGATTCGACGTGGTGTTAAGGATGAAGACGGTGGTTGAACACCGGAGATCTTCACATCGTTTGAGTGATTACTAATGATCTTGATTGGGTTGTACACCCAAGAGGAGGGAATCAGTTGGTGATCGTCCAGACGTACTTGGAGATCGATGGATATGCATGGTATAAGGTGCCTCCGGTTTCGTTCAGACCCAGAACGAACTTGTAAATGGACTGTGCGTCTAACATTGGATTTTATTCTGTGTGATTGATTTCTATTAAATATATATCTGTTTGGCGGCAGAGAATTTATTCTATTGCTTAACGCCCTTCTCTGAGACGTACGAGCTCAGGGGTTATATACTCATGGATATCAATCGCATGGAGTGAATTGCCTGTGTGGCATGCCTAAGTGGCAAATGATCAAGGATTCTGTTGAAAAGCAAAGTCTTGTGGTCGATGATCAAAGCACCGCCTGTGTGGCATAGCTTTGTGTAATGTTGATTCGCGAGCCTCACACCCCTGGTTGTGAAACAAAAACGGGAGAGGACATTAGGGAGGGCATGCGTTTCATTCTAGTTAGGGTGGTGTCAATGACATACCAGCCCTGACATTTATATTATTTTCACCTGTGTGGCTGTTGCTGTTGCGAGGCGCCTCGGATATATCGGTGACTATGTGGAGTCGATGTTGTCATAGGACTCATTTTCGCCCCAAAGGGTAGGGGAACGCAGTGTTCAGGCATTTTAATCAACATTGGTGGACCGGCCCTGACAATCCAAGGGTCACTCGAGCTCTGATCCTGAGACATACTAGGCTGGATTGTCTCAAATCGGTTGAGGACTTTCTTTTGCCTCGGTTCACAGATGGAAATCCAACTTCCAATACGTGACTTCGCAGTTTTATTTGTAGAGCCTAGTATGGCGACATAGTGGGATGGGGCACTTATGCCGTCTATGATTGATACTTATGATTGAAATTGTTTTCTTCACTTATAGTAATAATAAAAGATGAAATTTAGCGTATCAAGCATTCTTTGGCTATTATAAGGTAAAAACACTATCCTTCGTCTTGCGTTGCATTGTGTGATGGGACCTGGGTCTTATAATAGCTTCATTTTTCTTTATTTGGCATTGCGCTGTTGTTTTATGCACTAGTATTCTTGGGAGGAAACCCGTTCTGTGTTATACGGCATGGTCCCTTGATTTACCTAACTTTAAAATAAAGATTAATAACTGTTTTAGTTCTCACACCAGTCACATGACTAACCTGGAGTTTATTGTTTTAACCTAAACTCTGGGTGCCCTTACTTTGACACGGGCAGCTAGTAGTTTTGGTTTTGCAGATTTATATTCACATGATCCTACAACTGGAATGATATCCGGAAAGCTCTGTATCCGTATATCTCTTTCAGTTGTGTTTTGTATTTTTTTTCCACTGCTATGTAATGTATTGAAATTTCTGATATTTTTCTGTTCTGTAATATTTATTTATACTATGTATATTCTTATAATCTGATGGAATTGTTGTAATAAACAATGAAATGTTCTTCTATTTGCGTTCTGATCTGTCGTGTTCTCAAAACAATCAGGGGTTTCGAATGGTCTTGGTCGATTTAGTGATCGATTCGGATCGGGCGAAATTCTTAATCGTTATAGTGACTGACCCAGAATTTATTTTGTTTGTATTCCCTGAATTCTTGGGTGCCTAAATTTGTACGGGTAGTCAAGTAATCGGGATTTTATAGATTCACTTGGAGGAGCTTAAAGCAGATTGCTTCACCTGTTAGCTATAGACTATCATATTTCCACTGTGTACTATGTGGTATCTAGAAATAGGTGTTTATAACTGTTCCAGGAATAACTGTTGTGCTCTGATGATGGTATCTATATAAAGTTACTGATTTGTATTTCAAAAGTTATGTTATGTAATATATTTTATTTGTTCCGCTATGAGTTTGTGATCTTCGTTTTCTTCTATTCTAATATTTCTTTCTTTCTATTTCTCATCCTCTAAGTTCTTCCTAATAATGATTCGTATTTCTGTGCAATTTGGGTTGGTCGTGCGATGTTATTAGTCAACACAGATAGTACGGATTCTCAAGCCATTACACAAGATTTCCAATATATGAATTGGAATTGATTTGAATCGAAATTATGCTCGAAATATTTCGATATTGTATTTCGTGATTATATGGATATTGCGGAGGAATTTGGAAGATATATATAACATTATTCCTATACGATATTTGTTGGTTTCAGAATTTGATATCGAATATAAGCCGATATATTTTCTATTCAGAGTCTTGTATTTAATATCAAATTGGATTTTGGGTTCGTCGTGAATGGTTTCTTTAATAATACTGTTCTTGAACCGAATGGAGTTAAGAAAATTAGAAACTAACTGGAGATTAGCTAAGTTGAATGGTTTCCTGGGTATTGATCTGATGTTGTTTTCGCCCTCCGGGGTTAATACTTAGGGAATTGTTCACTTGCTAATTTACGGTTAAAGGCTGATGGAATTGAATGTGAATTGAGTTTATTGTGAACTTTGTTTTTAACGACATTCGTTCTTTAACCCGATTTATAGTGAAATGTGATTTGGGATTTATAAGTCTTTTTATTAAGATTTAACGGGAATTTTCCAAGGCAACGTTTCCAATTTAATATATTCAGTTGGAACTAAATGGAATTCAATTTGATAATAATCGAAGTGAACTTCTGTGGAGGAAGATTGCTAATACATATGGAATTTAAAAGGCATTGCCGTTATTCCATTTATATTATAGGTCGGATATGGAAATTGATATCGATTATATATTGATTTGTTTTTCCGTGAAGATTCCATAATTATTGGAATGTGATTTGGGTTTTCGTGAATGGTATCTTTAATAATACTATTCTTAGACCCAATGGAGTTAAGAAAATCAGAAACTAACTAGAGATTAGTTAAGTTGAATGGTTTTCTGGGTATTGATCTGGTGCTGGTTTCGGCCTTCTGGGTTAATACTTAGGGAATTGTTCACTTGCTAATTTACGGTTAAAGGCTGATGGAATTGAATGTTATTTTGGATTTATCGTAAACCGTGTTTTAATGACATTGGTTATTTAACCCAGTTACAGACAGGATATGATTTCCCAAGTTAAATAATCGTAAATATTGATTTTTGGGGAAGATAAAAACCAAGTGGAGTTTTAATGCATCTTTAATAAGATTGAAATGATATCCAAAGGAAGATTAAAGAATAAATTTAAAAAATCCATCTTTGATAAAATTAATGGGAACCTTTCCCAAAGTATAAGAATATTTGAATGAAAGAATATTCTGAATTGGAATGAGGCGTATTTCGTGTTTTTATAGCACTTGTTTATTATATACACGAGTTATTCAGAAAGGCCAATTCTGAATAACTGATTCGATGATGTGTCGAGGATGGAGACAGTGGTTGAAGACCGGAGGTATTCACATCGTTTGGATGATTACTGATGTCTTGATTGCGTTGTACACCCAAGGCAAGGTAATAAGTGGTGATCGTCCAGACGTACTTGGAGATCGACCGGATATGCGGGGACCTCTCCCCTGTATTGGACATATGGGGGAGTAATAAGGTGCCTTCGGTTTCGTTCAGACCCAGAACGAACTTGTAAATGGATGTGTGCCTGACATTGGATTTCATTCTGTGTGATTGATAGACATCGGTTGCATAGCGTGAATTGCATGTGTGGCTTGCTGAGATGCAATTGATCAAGGCTTTTGTTGAAAAGCAGAGTCTTGTGGTTGATGATCAAAGCATGGCTTTAATACATCGTAGCTTTGTGTAGCATTAATTCGCGAGCCTCACACCCCGGTGTGAACCAGAAACGGGAGAGGACTATAGGGAGGGCATGCGTTTCCTTCTACCTAGGAGTGGTATCAGCGTTATTACAAGCCCTGGCATTTTTACTTATGTGGATGATAGATTGCAAAGCACCTCGGTTATATCGGTCGATTCGGGACCGATGGCGTCATTTGGCTCATTTACGCCCCATAGGGCGGGGAAATGCTGTGTTCAAGTATTTTAATCCACATCGAGTGGACCGTCCCTGAAGATCCAAGATGTAGTTGCGGCTGTTACTGAGACATGGGCTAGATTGTCTCGAAGCGGTAAGGACGATCACTTGCCTTGGTTCACGGATGGAAATCCAACTTCCAATACATGATTTGGCGGTTTTAGTTGTAGAGCCTGGTATTGGCGACATGATATATGGTACCCATGCCGTCTAGGATTGATACATTTATATTAGAAGTTGTTTTATACACTATGAACTTATAATAGTATCAAATGATTTGTTTTAACGTACCAAGCATGTTTGGCTATTATAAGAGAAAACCATATCCTCCGGCTTACGTTGCATTGTGTGATGGAACCTGGGCCTTATAATAGCTTCATTTTTCCAAAAAGCATCGTGTTGTTTTGTTATATGCACTGGTATTCTTAGGAGGAAATCCGTTCGTGTTATACGGCGTGGTCCCTTGATATGTCTGATTTAAAGTAAAGTTTTAAATAACTGTTTTAGTTCTCACACCAGTCACATGACTGACCTAGAGTTTATTGTTTAAACCTAAACTCTGAGTGCCCCTATTTTCCACACGGGCAGCTAGTAGTTTTGGATTTGCAGATATACATTCACAAGATCCTGGTTTACACCTGGAATGATATTCGGAAAGCTCTGTATCCGTATACTCTTTTCAGTTGTGTTTTTTATTATTTTCCACTGCTATGTAATGTATTTTAATCCCTGATATTTATCGAATGTACAATATTTGTTCATACTCTGTATATTCTTGTATTCTGATGGAATTGTTGTAATAAGAAATGAAATGTTCTTCTATTTGTGTTCTGATTCGTCTTGTTCTCAATTCAATCCGAGCTTTCCTTCATGGGGAAGTTCAGGTCATCTCAGTTTGTGATCAGAACTTTGGTTTACAGAGCTCGGAGAACACGACACGTTAGAACCAAACGAAAGAAATCATCATAGATTGGATTAGTAATATCCAATAGGAATGACTTGTTAGAGAAAAGATCAGTAGTATCCTAGAATGAGTGGAAAGTGTGATATTTTTAAAATAAAATTGAAAACAAGTTTTGTTTTGAAAATTTGAACTTTATTATTCGTATTTGAATATTTATTTTAAATTGAATTTGGACTATAGAGTATATGGTGATTTTGGATATACGTCTTATCCACGTGTATACGAAGCCTCAAATATACTCGATATACACTCTAGTCACCCGGGGATAATCCTGATGATAGCAGCTGCATCATCCGTATTTGTATTCGAGTTTCGAAAGTGGGATATCAGTATATTTCCAATTGACTAGTGTGAGAACCAAAATATAGTTAGAATACATTATTGTGAATTGGCATCAAAAACATGATTTTCTGTATATTTATCAAAATTATGAATTTGAATCGTTAATTCACTAATTGATTGATGGCCGTGTTGTATGATTAATTGTTATCTAATGAAACAACTATGTGAAAGAACGGTACATATAACCAAATTGTACCAAATATTGAGTTGCATTGAAAATTGTTTGAAATTGCATACGTATACATGTACATACATTGAACAAGTCATAACAAGGAAGCTAAGCAGAGGAATAAAATTGTTTGCCCGACAAATAGGTACTTGTTAATTGTATTTCTTAGGGTTTTTTTGATGATTTTATGAGCCGATTGGCTAGCCGCTTGGCTATTTCTTTTCTTTTTGGATTGGAGAGGTGTGTATGGTGATTTCGGGATTTTCTCGGTGCTCCCATGCAGGGGAGGTTATGGTGAAATTTTTCAAAAATTTAGGGTGTTAGCTAAATTTTTGAAGAATTGGAAAGTTCTTAGAAACTAAAAAGTTGAAGAGCTTAAGCCATAATTCGAATAATGAAAGTTGAGTTGGTTTGTAAAACAACTTTCAGTTCCGTTCCTTTTCGAGGACGAAAATATTTTAAGTTGGGGAGATTGTAACAACCCGGAAAATCTGAGCCAATTTAAAATTTTTATTTTGGCAATTTTGGTGAATTTTGAATATTTAAAATGAATTATTTTAAAAAATTACGACGAAAAATTTATTTTGAATAGAATTAGAATATATATTTTTTTTGAATCGACGTTAGAAAATAAATATTTATTTTTAATTATAAGAGGAATTGGAAATGGCGCAGTAGTTTGAAAATTCGATTTCAAATTTCAAATGAATGTAGAGGATTCAAAATAAACCAGATTTTAGCAAAACCAAAAATATTTGAATCAATTTGAAAATATCTTTCCAATGAATCTGAAAAGTCAAAATTTCATAGCGGGAATAAAAAGTTATGCCCAGTAGAAAATTCAAACTAGCCGCAATGGAAATATAACCCTTAAAAATGGAAAATTTTTAAACGACCTCCGTTTTCGACGAAACCACTTTTGTTGGATCCAGGATGTCAAGTTATTGCTAGATTCCAAAATTCATAATTTTTGAAGTTCATATGTGAGCGTGGCAAAAGTAAACGTGTTTTGACAGTTTAAGTTAATTTGGATCGACCAGAAAATGGCCATTTTTCAAACAGTCTCCAAATTCAACGAAATTTGTTTTGTTAGGAACGTATCATCAAAACATAGCCAGATTTATTTTTTTGGAAATTTTTGGGGTCGGTATGTGGCCCCGGTAAATTGAAATGTGCGTTCAAATTCAATACATTAATTTATATTTTGATTTTGATGAAACTGATCGAAATGATAGAATCAGCTTACGATACATATCCCATTGTGTTCGGAATGGGGGTAATTAGCTAGGGACGATAGTCGGTGAGTTTGGTTTGGAGTTCAAGAGAAAAAGCTACTCTTTTTTTAAATAGAAATAAATTTAATAAATATTTAAATTCATTAGTCCACCCCTTTTCCCTCTTACCCCCCCCCCCCCCGTCATCGTTTGTTTCAAAAAAAATCGAGGGCGACGAAGCCCTAGTCCGTCGCCGTCGCGACCTCCTCTAGAGGCGCCGTCGATCGCGCCATGCCCCCTCACTCCGATGCCCCTCCTCCTCTACCTCCTCTTTCCCTTCGCTGTTCGAGAAGCGCCTCCCCCATTTCCCCAATCCCCGAGACCCAAAGCCCCCTCCACATCTGGGAGCTGCGGCCACTGTCCCCTGCTGCCACACCTTCACGACGGCGCCCACCTCAAGCCTTCCCCTGACCTCTGGCCAACAGCAAAACCCTCCCCCTTCTAACTGTAAGTTGTATATATATATATATATATATTTTTCAGTTTTGTTTTAAAATAATTTACAAAAAAAAGGTTCGATTTTTATTTGTTCAAAAAGATTTGATTTTGAAAAAATAGCAAAGAATGATTTTTAAAAATGAAAAAAATAGCAAAGTATGATTTTTTTTAAAATGAAATGATAGCAAAGTAAAAATAGAATTTTTATATAATAAAGAATATAAAAATATATTTTTTATACATGTAGCATTATAAAGATATGATGTTTATATCCAATATAACGTTATAAAAATATGATTTTTAATATAAATTTCGTGAAACAGATTGCCTTGGGATCCAAACAGCGAATCTGAGCGACAATAAAGCACGAGGGAGTGGAACCCAAAGGTGAGAACTTCTCACTTTTATTTTATTTTCTAGTTAAAATATATATTAGGATGCAGACGGTGCTTAGCAGCACCCGACACCCGTCGTCCACAGACTATGGATGACCTGTTTGTTTGATTGATGTGTTGTGAAAATTTATTGTTGTGATATGGAATGGAATAAAATATTTTATCATTAAAAATATTTTATAGTTAAAAATATAATTTTTAACATGTATATGAATAAAATAAATATTTATAAACAAATCGGACGATTTGTTTACGTACACACATGTGATTGATATTGATTGGGACGATAAATTTTACACATTGCCCAACTGCACAAATAAAATTCATTATTTGTTGATTGAAACCCCACACGGGTATTGGGATCATATATGACATACACTAGTCCCAATAATTAGCTGTATGTCGAACGATTTATTGACAAGCTGTTATAAGCGTTGAATATTTATATTTGATGTTTATGCCGTGTAGAATGCACTTTAGATGATGGTTGACTATGTTTAGTTTTTGTTGTATACATGTGTGTATGAAATCCATATAATCAAATTATATGGTAATTGATGTTTCTGATTCCAGTTCAGAAAGAATAAATATTTTAAAATAACAAATATTTTAAATTAATGAATATTTTAAAATAATATTTAGTAAATGATCAAAATCTTATTTTGATGACGATTTGGGATGGACACGAAAATATTTAAATATATATAGCCGTGTTGATTAGATCGATGCCATTTTGATGCGAACGATATTTATATCAATTTTATTCATTTTTATAATGAATACTGAAAAGGAATTGATTTCGAAATATAATGTTTTGAAAATATTATCATTTATATATCGATAATATGGAATATTCAATTTTGATTTGAAATTGAATATGAAGTTGAAATCATTTTGAAAATGAATTTAAAACGATTTATAATATACGTTTTAAGTGGAAATCAGCGAAATATATATTATATATATAAAATATAATGGCCTGAATAGAATGCGCCGTGCTGCGGCAGTTCACGAATTTCGACCATTGACTTCGAATGGATATTCCGGGAGATCTGTCCGTCGGATTCTCCTAAAACCAAAACCGTTGGGTTCGTATCGAAAAGAGATTTCTAATGAATATTAGATATTTCAAATCTAACAGTTGGATTTGGAATTATGTCCAAATCAAATTTGGAAAAGGACGTTGTAAGTGCACTTTTATGGCCGTTGATGGAAATCGACTGTACGGGTCGTGATAAAATTATTAAAAATATCAATAATTTGTGTAAAATCATAACAAATGATTTGGAAAGAATTAGGATGAAAATTTCCATATTTGAAAAGATAAAAATATGTTTTTGTCGAAATGAACTAGTTTTGTATTAGAATAAATAAATCCAATATTTTTAAAATTAATAATTTGGATTTAAAATGGTTTTAAAAATAACCAGGATTTCCAATATATGAATTGGAATGGATTTGAATTGAAATTATGCTCGGAGTATTTCGGAATTGGATTTCGTGATTATACGGAAATTGTGGAGGAATTTAGAAGATATATATATATATATATATATATCGTTATTCCCATACGATATTTGTTGGTTTCAGAATTTGATATTGAATATAAGCCGATATATTTTCTATTCAGAGTCTTGTATTTAATATCAAATTGGATTTTGGGTTCGTCGTGAATGGTATCTTTAATAATATTGTTCTTGAACCGAATGGAGTTAAGAAAATTAGAAACTGACTGGAGATTAGCTAAGTTGAATGGTTTCCTGGGTATTGATATGATGTTGGTTTCGGCCTTCGGGGTTAATACTTAGGGAATTGTTCAGTTGCTAATTTATGGTTAAAGGCTGATGGAACGAAATGTGAATTGGATTTATTGTGAACTTTGTTTTTATCGACATTTGTTCTTTAACCCGATTTACAATGAAATGTGATTTGGGACTTATATGTCTTTTTATTAGGATTTAATGAGAATTTTCCAAGGTAACATTTCCAATTTAATATATTAAATCGGAATTGAATGGAATTCGATTTGATAATAATCGAAGTGAACTTCTATGGAGGAAGACTGTTAATACATATGGAATTTAAAAGGCGTTGCCGTTATTCAATTTATATTATTAGTCAGATATGGAAATTAATATCAATTATATATTTATTTGTTTTTCCGTGAAGATTCCATAATTAATGGAATGTGATTTGGGTTGTCGTGAATGGTATCTTTAATAATACAATTCTTAGACCCAACAGAGTTAAGAAAATTAGAAACTAACTAGAGATTAGTTAAGTTGAATGGTTTTCGGGGTATTGATCTGATGTTGGTTTCAGCCTTCGGGGTTAATACTTAGGGAATTGTTCACTTGCAAATTTACGGTTAAAGGCTGTTGGAATTGAATGTGATTTTATATTTATCGTGAACCATGTTTTAATGGCATTGGTTCTTTAACCCTGTTAAAGATAGGATATAATTTCCAAGTTAAACAATCATAAATATTGATTTTTGGAGAAGATTTAAACCTAGTGGAGTTTTAATGCATCTTTAATTAGATTGAAATGATATCCAAAGGAAGATTAAAAATAAATTTAAAGAATTTATCTTTGATAAAATTAATAGGAAACTGTCCCAAAGTATAAGAATATTTGAATGAAAGAATATTCTGAATTGGAATGAGGCGTACGTTGTGTTTTTATTGCACTTGGTTATTATTTACACGAGTTATTCAGAAAGATCAGGTTTATCCCATTCTGAATAACTAATTCGACTATGTGTCGAGGATAGAGATAATGGTTGAAGACCAGAGGTCTTTACATCGTTCGAATGATTACTGATGACTTGATTGGGCTGTACACCCAAGGCAAGGTAATAAGTGGTGATCGTCCATACGTACTTGGAGATCGACCGGATAGGCGAGGACCTCTCCCCTGTATTGGACATATGGGGGAGGAATAAGGTGCCTCCGGTTTCGTTCAGACCCAGAACGAACTTGTAAATGGATGTGTGCCTGAAATTGGATTTCATTCTGTGTGATTGATAGACATTGATCGCATAGCGTGAATTGCCTGTGTGGCATGCTGAGATGCAAATGATCAAGGCTTCTGTTGAAAATCAGAGTCTTGTGTTTGACGATCAAAGCACGGCTTTAATACAGCGTAGCTTTTGTATAGCTCTAATTCGCGAGCCTCAAACCCCGTTGTGAACTAGAATCGGGAGAGGACTGCAGGGAGGGCATGCGTTTCCTTCTAGCTAGGAGTGGTGTCAGCGTTTTACATGCCCTGGCATTTTTACTATGTGGATGATGTATTGCGAGGCGCCTCGGTTATACTGGTCGGTCCGGGACCGATGGAGTCATTTGGCTCATTTACGCCCCATGCGGCGGGGAAACGCAGTGTTTAGGCATTTTAATCCACATCGAGTGGACCAGCCCTGAAGATCCAAGGTGCAGTTGCAACTGTTCCTGAGATATGGGCTAGATTGTCTCGAAGCGGTAAGGAAGATCCTTTGCCTTGGTTCACAGATGAAAATCCAACTTCCAATATGTGACTTTGCGGATTTAGTTGTAGAGCCTAGTATTGGCGACATGATATATGGTACCCATGCCGTCTAGGATTGATATATTTATATTTGAAGTTGTTTTATACACTATGCACTTACAATAGTATCAAATGATTTGTTTTAACGTACCAAACATGTTTGGCTATTATAAGAGAAAACCCTATCCTTCGACGTGCATTGCATTGTGTTATGGGACATGGGTCTTATAATAGCTTCATTTTTCCAAAAAGCATTGCGTTGTTTTGTTATATGCACTGGTATTCTTGGGAGGAAACTCGTTTCGTGTTATACGACGTGGTCCCTTGATATGTCAGATTTAAAGTAAAATTTTAAATAATTGTTTTAGTTCTCACACCAGTCACATGACTGACCTAGAGTTTATTGTTTTAACCTAAACTCTAGGTGCCCCTATTTTCCACATGGGCAGCTAGTAGTTTTGGTTTTGCAGATTTATATTCATAGGTTCCTGGTTACAGTTGGAATGATATTCGGAAAGCTCTATATCCGTGTATTCTTTTCATTTATATTTTGTATTATTTTCCACTGCTATGTAATGTATTTTAATCTCTGATATTTATCGAATGTATAATATTTGTTCATACTCTGTGTATTCTTGTATTATGATGGAATTGTTGTAATATGCAATGAAATGTTCTTTTGTTTGTGTTCTGATTCATCTTGTTCTCAATTCAATCTGGGCATTCCTTCATGGGGAAGTTCAGGTCGTCTCAAGAGGTATGTTACTCACGATTTAGAGCTGTTAGTCGTGGTAGTTGCTTTGAAGATACAGAGGCATTATCTTTTGGGTGAGAAGTTTGAATTATATACAGATCATAAATCATTGAAATATTTATTCACCCAAAAAGACTTGAATTTGAGATAGAAACATTGGTTAGAATTTCTTGCAGCATACAACCTAGATATTTTGTGTACTCCAGGGAAAGTCAATGTTGTAGATGACGCGCTTAGTAGGAAGAATGCAATCATCGCTAATCTTACTATTAAAACTTGATTGAGAAGATCTCTTTTCTTCAAAAAGATGATGATTTTATTCAGAACACCATAAAAAAATTCAGTAAGGCAAAGTCTCGAGTTTCCAGATTGATGGCAAGGGAGTTTTGAGATTGTTAGGCCGTATATGTGTTCCGGATTTTCCTGAGCTCAAAATAGAAGTGTTGGATGAATGTCACAAATCCAAGCTTAGTATCCGCCCAGGGGTA
This sequence comes from Allium sativum, assembly GCA_030737875.1. Taxonomy (NCBI): domain Eukaryota; kingdom Viridiplantae; phylum Streptophyta; class Magnoliopsida; order Asparagales; family Amaryllidaceae; genus Allium; species Allium sativum. The sequence goes on along the minus strand of CM060915.1, from coordinate 967,855,546 downwards.
AGTATGATGTATCAAAATCTAAAACGCACATTCTGGTGGAAGTCGATGAAGAATGGCATTTCCATATATATTAGCAGGTGTTCTACTTGCCAACAAATTAAGAGTGATCAGAAGAAAGTTGTTGGTTTGTTGCAACCATTAGAATTCCAGAATGGAAGTGAGATCAGGTTTCCATGGATTTCATTGACGGTTTTCCTAGAACCAAAAAAGGCAATGATAGTATTTGGGTTATTGTTGATCATTTCACAAAGAGCGCCCATTTTATTCCAGTAAAATCGACCAGAACCGTTCAGAGCCTCGCTTGGATATATGTGAGAGAAATTGTCTGATTGCATGGAGTTCCCAACAGAATTTTCAGTGATCGAGATTCGATCTATGCCAGCAGTTCTGGGAAGCATTCCAATCTGAACTGGGAACAAAGATAAATCTTAGCACTACATATCATCCTCAGACAGACGGCCAGAATGAGAGGGTGAATCATATAGTAGAAGATCTATTCCAGGATTGTATTCTGGGTATTGGAGGATCTTGGAAAGACCACATACATTTGGTTAAGTTTTCATATAATAATGGTTATCAGGCAAGTTTGAAATTATCTTCATTTGAAGCATTGTTCGGTAGACCATACAGATCTCCTGCACTTTAGATGGAGTCTGGTTATCGATTAGTGTTGGGTCCAGATAAGATCCAAGAAGCTTCAGATAATGTGGATTTCATTAAGAAGCGACTGTAAGCAGCACATAACCGACAGAAGAGTTATGCAGATTCTAAAATAAGAGATTTAGCATTTTCTGTTGGTGATCACCTATATTTGAGAATTTCTCCGATGAGAGGAGTAATTCGATTTAAGACGACGGGGAAGTTGGCACCTAGGTATATTACCTGTTTCCTATACTCGAGAGGATTGGAACTCTAGCTTACAGAGTCCAGTTGCCAGATTGGTTGCCTGAAGTGCATGATGTATTTCACATTTCTCAACTTCGGAAGCATGTACATGATCCAGACATGATCATGGAAGAGGCAAATCAACCAATATTAGATATTACTCCGAGTTTGTCTGTTCGTAGACAGCCGCAAAAGATTACTGGAATAGAAACTAGAGTTCTAAGGAACAAGAAGGTGCATTTAGTCAAAGTGCAATGGAGCGGAGATCCTTGAGACTATACATAGGAAACAAAAGATAGCATTAAATAGGCTTATCCTGATTGCAGAGTGGATATCTCTAATTATCTCTAATGAGAGGTACATTTGTGTTATGTTACATTACTGCTTTGTTTCATACTTTACTGTTGTTTCCTCTTCGGGGACGAAAAGTTCTAAGTAGGGGAGGTTTAGAACAACTCGGAGTTTCAAAACTAATTTAAAAATTCTTTTTATTATAATTTTATCGGAAAATGTGTCAGAACTAAAATTTCGATTTTAAATCATTGAATACCCCTTGAAAAGTGAAAATTTAACAGCGACCTCAGAATCCACTGAGAAAATTTTGTTCAATTTGGGATAATCAATCATTGCTTGATTTCAAATTTCACGTTAAACGGACTTTAGCATGTAGCCGTGAGAGGCAGATACATTTGCTAAGAAACGAACGATTAGTTTATAAAGGAACATTATTGAAACAGTCTCAAAATTCGATTTCACTTTTTTTTCGGATTCGTATCATCAAATAATGGAGGAATCCAAAGTTTCATAACTTTTTGAGTTAGCGTATGTGCGTGCAAGAAGTAAATGTACGCTAAAATCGCATTTTTTGAAGCTAATTTGAGCTTGAGAGAAAAATAAAATAGAAAGTCAAATGTACTCCAAATTCTAGGAAACTTGATTCGTTAGATTCATAATGACAAGTATTATCTCGTGAAGAAATTTCATAGCAAATGGAGATTGTTTGCAGTCGGGCAATCAGAGAGGAAAGGAGATAAAATTTCTACTTAATCTCACTTTCTCTCTTTCTCTCCTCACTTCTCCTTCATTTATTTTTTCCTCCTCCAAAAATCAATGGCCTCCCCAAATCCACAAACCCTAGCTCCTCCTTCCTCCTCCCCTCTCTCCACCTAGCCACCGCACCCCCTACCTACCCACCTGCGGCTGACGGACCCCCTCCCCTTGCGTGTGACAGCCCCCCTTCCTCTTCTTCTTCCTCCTCCAAAACTCCTCCTTTTCTCCTCCTAAAGCTTAATACACCTCCTACTATTTCTCCTATCTCCTCTAAACCAAACTACACTTCCCATAACCCTCTCCATTCACCGCAACATTTCCTGACATTGGAGAGGTGAAGTGTGGGTGCTCCACTCGTGCCCGATTTCGTCTCCATCAAGCTTGCTATCTCCATATCTACCAATACGCGAGAATTGGCAAGCATCGAAGAGAAGTTAAGTGTTGTGGACCTTCGAAAAGCCGCATCAAATCTCGACAAAGTCGCATTCTTCCGCATTAAAGTATTGGCGGAGTGGAACTCGCAATGAGAAATCTAAACCCGCTTTAAAAGGAGTAGATTAGCATATGAATTTTTGTGAAATGTGGTTTTTAAGTTAATTGTTAAGATTATCAATTAGTATATGATAGGAAATAATTTTTAGTTAGTTAAAAATCTGATTTTTAACTAATATATGCAACAAAATTAATTTTAGTTAGTTAAAAATGTAATTTTTAGCTAATGTATGCGATGAAAATTAGAAATGTGATATGTAAATAAAACCATATTAATATCATGGAATTGTCACTTGAATTGATTAGGTAAAATTAATGATTTAAGCGTTAATTAGTTGTAGTTGTAAATAAAATTAATTGCGAAGAAATACGGTGAATAAAGAATGACAAGAAAAAATTATTATGACTGTAGTAAGCGGCTAACGATTTAAAAATATTATTTTTTAATCATTATGTAAGTGAATATTTAAAGTTGTGACAAATTAAAATTGGTAAAATAGGGTAACAAATTTTCTTGACTATCATTTATCGATTAGAAATATTTAATCATGTTTGTTGATGTTCATTACTGCTTAAATGAGTTCATATATTCTTCCGAGATCAACACATGAATTATTCACAAATCATTTGCATTAGAAGCATTGTATAAATATGTGACACTCTCATTTCATACTACATGGATGGATACTTATGGCGACTTAAATGGCATTGGATGATTGAGTATTTATTTATTTATGACTAATGTGTGTGTGCATTGTACGCGAGTGATGGTCTCTTGGATTAATTAAACAACACCATAATAAAGAAAACTTGTATTGGACCACACTACATAAGTATACCCCAACATACCCATATAAGCATGTAGCTGTTTGATGCTTATATGATGTGAACCGTATTACATTCATTTATTTGATGTCATACAATGAGAACAAATGACGAGTTACTGCATATTGGTCACTGAGCAGAGGATATGATTTGGACTACACTAAACATATAAATAAATTTGTGAGATTTAATAATAAACCCAACATGGTTCAGGAGGTGACAAAAATATATATCTCACTCTTGTGTAGTTACGGTACACGGGAATTAGGGTAATTAATTTGTACACATTGCTTTGGGGTGGTGTGTAAGGCACAATGGTTGTTCACATGATTTTTAATTCTTACACGGATGTTGGGATGATTTATTTATGCACAACTTCTAATAGACAATTGTTGTATTGATATATTATGATTTATTGGGGGCCTGTTGAGGCATTTTTTATTTTTCTGAGCACTCCATACAAAGGATGTTATGGAGAATTTTTCCAAAATTTAAAGGAGTTAGCCAAATATTTAGTCAATTAAATAGTTTGGAAGCCGTTGAATGAGTCATATTTTTACACGAAAAATATAAATTAAATTAAATGAATCGTGCAACGGTAGTTTGCGTTTTCGATCATTATTTTAAATGAGTATACCGGGAGATCCCACCATCGGATTTTCCTGAAATTAGAACCGTTGGGTTCGTTTCTAAAAGATATTTCAAAAAATAATAAATATGTTAAGATCCACAGTTAGATCTTTAGAAATGTTTAATTTAAAACTGAATGAAAACAGCGCCAGTGCAGTTGAATAACCTGAAATGTCGTTCGACTGAATTGAGTGATATATATATATATGTAAATAGCAAGGAATCATTATAAATTATTATAAGCGATTTAGAATATATGTAAACTAATTGTAGTTGGTTTATAAAAAGGGTTAAGTATGATTTGGCATGAGAACTTATAAAGTGTATTTTGAGTATATAATGATTTGAGTATTTAATTTGATGATAGAATTAAATTCTCGACTAAAACTTTTAAATATATGGTAGTGAAATGAATTATGAAGGCCAATAACTTAACCTAAGGAAAGAATTTGATTTGATCAATAATGAGAGAATTATTTGAGTAGACCGAATAGATTATCATTTCAAATAATTAAACGACGACCAAAAGTCAAAGAAAATGAAGAGCGGTGCAAGAGAGGCAATCTTCACATGGAAGGATTACTACTAATGCCTTCGATATGGGTAGCTCCCTTGAAATGGGTTATAGTGGTAGTTGTCCGAACGTACCTGTTGATTGTCCTGATATGCGAGGACCTCTCTCCTGTATTGGACATATGGGATGAGGAATAAGGTGCCTCTAGTTTCGTTCAGAACCAGGATGGAATTATGAATGGATCGCATGTTTAACATTGTATTGTGTGCTATATTCATTGATCTCTGCTAAATATATATCCGTTTAGTGGCGGAGAATTTATTCTCTTGCTTAACACCCTTCTCTGAGACGTACGAGCTTAGAGGTTATATATTGGTGGAAATCAATGTTATAATAGAGATTGACAATGTGTCATGCTAAGATGCAAATGATCAATGCTTTTGTTGAAAAGCAGAGTCTTGTGGTTGGTGATCAAAGCACGGCTTTAATTAGCATAGCTTTGTGTATAGCGTTAATTCGCGAGCCTCACACGCCTAAATGAGTCAAAACGGGATAAGGGACGCAGGGAGTGCATACATTTCTTTCTACCTAGAAGTTGTGTCATGGTATGGAGACCAGACATTTTTAGTTATGTCGATGATTGGTTGACAGGAACCTCAGATGTAGAGCCGACTAAAAGGCTCAAGTGATTTTTTTGATAGGACCGGAAAACATATTGCTCAGGAATAATAAATCCTTAAACGTTAGGTATGGACCGACCCTACAGGATCCAAAGGTTGCCCATAGGTGTGATCCTGGATCATCTTGCTAGAGGTGATCCGAATTCGGTAAGGTGACCATCTCTTGACTCGGCTAATGAAGGAAACCCAATTTCCAATACGACATTGTACGGTTTTATTTGCAAACTATTGGCGACATAGTTGGATGGTGTACTATGCTATCTAATATTGAAAATATTTATAAAACATCTAGGCACTAATAATAATATCAAATGATTTTTTTAGGCATATTAATCATAATTGGCCCTTATAAGGTAAAATTCTATCCTCCTTCTTGTGTTGCATTGGCTGATGGGACCTGAGTCTTATAATGGCTTCATTTTTCTAAAAAGCATTGCATTGTTTACATGATTTACTATATTTTATGCACCGACAATCAAATGGAGTAAACTCATTCTGTGACGATCCCAAAACCCCATGACATGGTGTTAAGGATAATCATTGGAATATAACACATTAATCATCATTCGCAGATCACAGATAATAGCATAAACATGAAATAGAATAATTTTACACACATATGACAGCAGAATCATATAGATATCACCACATCAGAGAGCACAGTGCAGGATACAACTTAGTGCATAATAATACATAATCAGTCATCTTCGCCAGAGGCGGAATCAAACATAAAGAGTACACAAACTAAACATCAGTCTACATCGCCAGTGGCAGAATCATAATACATATACAATAATGGCGGAAAAAGTCATAGTTAGCACGGTGTAGTCAAGCCTCGGCATGAGCCAAAAGTGCACCAGATACCTGTAACTAGGCTGCCCGTGTGAAAATGAGGGCACCCGAGTTTGCAAGGTGAAACAAACTACGAGTCAGTCATGGGACTGGTATGAGAAATCTACTTAACTTATTAAACAACAATAATAAGGCAAATCTAAGGACCACGCCACTTTCGCGGAACGGGTTTACTCCAATGAGTGCTAGTGCATGAAATAAAGTAAATGATTAAATCATCGCAATGCTTTTTATAAAATGAAGCCATTATAAGACTCAGGTCCCATCACACAATGCAACGCAAGCCGAAGGATAGAGTTTTACCTTATAATGGCCAAAAATGCTTCATACGTATAAAACAAAAGTGTTTGATATTATTACTAGTGCATATATGTTTTCAAAAGCAAATTCAATCATAAATATCAATCCTAGGCGGCATAGCTACCATCTACTATGTCGCCATTCTAGTAATACAATCACATCCGCAATTTCGTATCGGAAATTCTGTTCCATCATGAGTCGAGGCAAGGGGCAAGCTCCTCTCCGTTCGAGACACCTTAGCAAATGTCTCAGGATCGCACACAGCGGTCCTTGGAATCGGCTGGGCCGGTCCTCTCTTACTTTTGAGGATTGGCAATTCCTGAACACACGTTTCTCGGTCCTTACAGACCTATAATCGAGGCGCCTCGCATTCCAACAACCACACAGGTGAAAAGTAGATATAAATGTCAGGGCTGGTAGGTCACTGACACCACCATAGCTAGAAAGAAACGTCGTGCTCTCCCAGCGGTTCGTCTCCCGTTTTTGACTCATACCGGGGTGTGAGGCTCGCGAATCCACGTTATACACAAATCTACATCACACAGACAATGCTTTGATCATCAACCACAAGACTTTGCTTTGCGACAAAAGCCTTGATCATATGCCACTTAGGCGTGCCACACAGGCAATCCACTCCATGCGACTGATTTCTATCAATACATAACCTCTGAGCTTGTACGTCTCAGAGAAGGGCGTTAAGCAAGAGAATAAATTTTCCACCTCCAAACAGATATATATTTAACAAAGATCATTCAACACTGAACAAAATCCAATGTCAGACACACAGTCCATTTACAAGTTCGTTCTGGGTTTGAACAAAACCGGAGGCACCAATTCCTCGCATATCCGCACGATCAACAATATGTCCGGACGACTAATACCTCAACTCCTTCAAGGTGGCTACTCCAATCACGAGCATCAGTAGCGCCCATCCATCCAATGTGATGATCGTTGGTCTTCAACCGTATTCGACTCTTCGACTTCTCAACGTCGATCGATTATTTGAAATGAGAATGAACTCGGCCTTTTCAAATTACCCACGTATATTTAGATTTTCAAATCAATTTTTCACATGGTTAAACTATTCAACATTCACATTTCAGTTCTTTAGTATAATTTTCATGTTAAACACATTCAACCATCACATATCAAGAAAACACAACAAAATTGGTTTATTTCCACTCTATATCGTCTATAGTGTTTTATAACGATATATTTCCATTTTTATTTATTTAAAACGGCCATATTTAATTAAACGACGTTTCAGGTCGTGCCGAGGCACTGGCGCTGTTTTTCACTAAATTTGTTTTACACATATCTGAAAATCTAACCATTGGATCTTCACAAATTTTATATCATTAGGAAGATCATTTCAAATCGAATCCAACGGTTTCAGTTTTGGGAAAATCCGACGGTCGGATCTTCCACACTAGTCGTTTGAAGTTACGATTTCAAATTACGAACTGCAGCATCGTTATTCGATTTAATTTAATTATATATATATAGTCGTTTCTGGCGCTGTTTTTCTTCAGATTTGAATTAAACATTCCAGACAATCCAACCGTCGTATCATTACAAAGTTGGTGCCGTTGGAAAGATATTTCCAAGGCAAACCCAACGGTTGCGGTTTCGGGAAAATCCAATGGTCGGATTTCCCGCACTAGTCGTTTGAAATCACGGTTTCAAAACACGAACTGCACGGCCACGATTCGTTTTAATTTTATTTATATTTATATATTTATATAAATATAGTTCATTCGAAATTCCTATATCGTTTTCACTTCAAATATTTCACTAACGCCTTTAAATTTTGGAAAATTTCGCCTTAAACTCCTTTGTACGGGAGGGGCTAGGAAAATTCCCAAATAGCCACACGGGCGTCTCATCTCAAAAAGAAAAAGAAAAAGCCAAGCGGCTAGAAAACAGGCTCATAAAATCATCACCCAAACAAAACAGTAAATGTGTACCAATTTGTCGGGCACAAAATTTTATTCCTCTTCTCTAGCCTCTTTGCTATAACTTGTTCAATAAGTATGCATGTACATATATGCAATTTTTATCACTTATCATTTTCCGTTCAACTTCATATTTGTTTCAATTTGGTTTAAAATCACCATTCATTCTAATGTTGCATGCATAGGCAAAAATCATATCATTAGCTTATTAATGAATATTTCAACTCACGCATATTTATTTGAACAATTGGTTATTTTCAACACTTCACATTTCAAAAATGATAATTTTGGCGAACTAAAATATATTTCAACACATGACTATTTTATTTAGTTCCTATGCATGTTAAAAATAATATTTCTTTCACAAATATTTATTTCAACGCTAGCATATCTTAGCAAATCACATATATGATAAAAATGGTATTTTTATCATTTAAAATATTTATTCAATACATGAATGTTTTTAACAGTTCATAATTTCAATAAAAATGTAATTTTTATTGTTCGATCTTTTTATTCAACACATGAACTTTTCCAACACATACACTTCTCAACACATGAGCATTTCCACACATGGATATTTTATATAGTTTGTTCATATAAGAAAGATGAAATTTTTATTGTTGAAACTATTTATATATAAGGAGAATATTTTACATACTTCATATATATTATAAAAATGTGATTTTTATTGTTTAAACACTTTATTCATTCACACATGAATTTAATTTTCACACATCACTTCTCAACACATGAGAATTTCCACACATGGATATGGTTTCAACACATGACTTTAATTTCAACGCATGAAGATAATTTCAACATATGAAAATAATTCTAACACATGAAAATTATTCAAAATTTCGGCAGCATAATGGCAAGGTAGTTAAAACCGGCACCGTCCCGAGTACGGCTCCTCGCTCTACCTTAAAACCTCGTGGTTTTTGATAGTGGGGATTCATGCATCTAATTCGCACGCAGGCGGCATGTTTTATTTTCATTTCCAAAATTATTTCCAGTTTATTTCAATCACCTATGGGTATTTTTCAACCACAACCAATCAATATCAACCACAAACAATTATTCAACCATTCGCATTTTTCATCCAATATTTCACACCAATTCACAACAATAAATATCGTCCATGGTTTTTGGACGAGGGGAGTATGTATATATATATATATATATTATTTCTATATTTCACTTGCATTTCAACACACATATCATTTATACTATGCATGTATAATTCATACTTCGCTCATATAGCTTACACAACGCATGTACATGAGGTATACAACACGTGTATAATTTATACTTCGCTTGTATAATTTATACATGACATTTTCCATTCAAATACATTTAATTTAGATTTCTCACATTGGTTTTCGGGAGTGCTAAAAATCGTAGATGGCTCAGAAAAATCCGCGGTCTCTTCTATGTGGTAGAGAGCCTCCTTGCGGTCCCGATGTTTCCTGTTTCATCGAATTTCGTCAATACACGAAAAAGATATGATTTTTTCAAAGTTTAGATAAAATAAAGGTCTCACCTTTCAAAGTGGTTCGAACTAGGGTTCGGATTTTTCAGAAAATCCGTGAATATATGCTCCGATTAGAGGGTGGGACGTGAAAGAGGGGAGGGAGGCGGTCCTGTCGGTGGTCGAAGGAGCAGGTGCGATCGCCTCTGGCGATCGTGGCGTCGACGTGAAGTCGGCGACTTCCTGGGCGTCGTTCTCGACGCTGGCGAAGGGAGAAAGGGCGGGGTTGGTCGGATTTGAAGAGGGAGGTCGGCGGCGTCGAGTCAGGGTGATGGCGGCGCTTGAAGGTGGCTGCGGTGATCAAAATCTGGTCGGGAAGAAGGAAGCTCCAGTCGCCGTCGATACGAGAGAGAAGCGTTTTTTTTAATTTATGAATGGAAATTTCCTATTGGCCGATATATATATTATTCAGAAAATTAGGGTTTTCACTTACAAACCCCAATTCAAACCCAACGAATGTCTCCCCTAGCTAAATACCCCCATCCCGGACACAATGGTATATGTTTCATAGGCCAATTCGACTGTTACAGTCAGTTTTTTTTAGATTAAAGTATAAAACATTTAATATTCAATTTGAACGTACATTTCAATTTGCCAGGGCCACAAACTGATTCGAAAAATTCCAGAAAAATAAATCTGGCTATGTCTTTGAGACGACCCAAAATCCCGTTCAGATGGAAACAAGGGTTATCTTTGGAATATAACACAGAAACAGATAATAGCAGAACAGAAATTAAATAATTACACCAGATAATGAACAATAGAATGTACTGGACAAAAATAATCATCAGAGTTACACAGTATACAGGATCTTACTTAGTACAAATACAGTTCAGCTATACATAAATGTCTACAGCGGAAATAAACAAAATATGTACAATAGGAGCTGAACAGCATAAAAAGAAATAAATGATAGAATCCATCTTCAGCTCCAGCTATCCAGAAAAGAACCAGCTAAACCTGAATACAAGGCTGCCCGTATAGGAAAAGGGGCACCCGAGTTTGAAAGTGAAACAAACTACGAGTCAGTCATGGGACTGGTATGAGAAATCCACTCAACACATATATAATTGGCCAATCACAGGACCACGCCACTTTCGTGGAACGGGTTTACTCCATTGGATTGCAAGTGCCTTAAAACAAATCTTTCTTTTAAACATCGCTATGCTTTTTATAAAAATGAAGCCGTTATAAGACTCAGTTCCCATCACACAATGCAACGCAAACCGGAGGATAGAGTTTTTACCTTATAACGGCGAAATATGCTTGATACGAATAAAACAAAGGCATTTGATATTATTGCTAGTGTTTATGTTTTGAAAACAATTTCAAATCATAACTATCAATCATAGGCGGCATGGGTACCATATATCATGTCGCCATATATATATACAATCAAAACCGCATCGTCACGTATTTGGAAATTGGATTTCCGTCATGAACCAAGGCAAAAGATAGTCCTTACCGAATTCGTGACTCTCTAGGCCGAGCCACCGGAACAGCCGCAACTGCCCCTTGGAGCGACAGGGCCGGTCCACCGATGTGGATTATAGTGCCTGAACAATACGTTTCCCCGCCCTTTGGGGGCGTAAATGAGCCAATGAATGACTCCATCGGACCCGGATCGTCCGACCAAACCGAGGCGCCTCGCAACAGCAACAACCACATAGGTGAAAAGTATATAAATGTCAGGGCTGGTAGGTCACTGACACCACCCTAGCTAGAAAGAAACGCATGCCCTCCCTGAGGTCCTTCTCCCGTTTTAGGTTCATACCGGGGTGTGAGGCTCGCGAATTCACGTTATACACAAAGCTACGCCACACAGGCGGTGCTTTGATCATCACCACAAGACTTTGCTTTTCAATAGAAGCCCTGATCACTGCATCTTTGCATGCCACACAGGCAATTCATGCCATGCGACTGATGTCCATCGATATACAACCTCTGAGCTCGTACGTTTCAGAGAAGGGCGTTAAGCAAAAGAATAAATTCTCCGCCGCCAAACAGATGTATATTTAACAGAAATCAATCAACACAGAATAAACTCCAATGTCAGACACACAGTCCATTTACAAGTCAGTTCTGGGTCTGAACGAAACCGGAGGCACTAAATACCTCGCAAACCCTTCGATCACCACGTACGTCTGGACGATCACCACTCATTATCCATATTTCGGGATGCCTCCCAATCAGGACCTCGGTTACCATCCAAACGAGGTGAAGATCTCCGGTCTTCTACCACCGTCTTCATCTTCGACTTTTAATCGTCGGTCAATTATTTGAAATGAGAATTAACTCGGCCTTTTCAAATAATTCACGTATATTTAGAATTTCAAATCAATTTATTTCAATGGTTAAATCATTCAACAACACCAATTTTGTTCTTTAATGTAATTTTCACACCAAACACATTCAACCATCAAAAGCCACATAAATCGAGCAAATTCAGTTTATTTCTATTCCATATCACTTATGATATTTTATAACTATTTATTGCTATTTTTATTTATTTTAAAATAGCTGATTTATTCAAAACGACGCTTCGGGCCATAAAGCGGCCGTGGCGCTGTTTTTCTTCAGATTTGATTTACACATATCTGAAAATCTAACCGTTGGATCTTCGCAAAATTTACATCATTAGAAAGGTCTTTACAAAACGAATCCAACGGTTCCAGTTTTGGGAAAATCCGACGGTCGGACCTCCCGGTACAATCGTTGGAAGTTTCGATTTCAAAATACGAACTGCAGCGTCGTTATTCGATTAAATATATAATTATATTTATATATATATAAATATAATCGCTTCTGGCGCTGTTTTTCATCAGATTTGAATTAAACATTCCAGACAATCCAACCGTTGGATTTTTACAAGGTTGGTGCCGTTGGGAAGATATTTCCAAGGCGAACCCGACGGTTGAGGTTTCGGGAAAATCCAATGGTCGGATTTCCCGCACTAGTTGTTTGAAATCATGGTTTCAAAATACGAACTGCACGGCTTCGTTTCGTTTTAATTTTATTTATATTTATATATTTATATAAATATAGTTCATTCAATGATTTCCATATCGTTTTCACTTCGAATATTTCACAAACGCCTTAAAATTTTGGAAAATTTCGCCATAACCTCCCCTGCACCGGGAGCATCGCGAAATCGCAAATAGCTTTCCCGGTCCTTCTAATCTCAAAAAGAAAAAGAAAAAGCCAAGCGGCTAGCCAACAGGCTCATAAAATCATCACCCAAACAAAACAGTAAATGTGTACCTATTTGTCGGGCACAAAATTTTATTCCTCTTCTCTAGCCCCTTTGCTATAACCTGTTCAATGAATATGTATGTACATATATACACAGTTCTTATCATTTATCATTTTCTATTCGACTTCATATTTGATTTCTATTTGGTTTAAAAACACCATTCATTCTAATGTTACATAAATAGGTGCAAATCATTTCATTAGCTAATTAATGAATATTTCAACTCATATATGTTTATTTTGAACAAGTGGCTATTTTTAACACTTCACATTTCAACGATTTATGCATACAATAAAAATGTGATTTTTATTGTAAAACAATTCATTTCAAAACACTATTTTTCTATATAGTTCATATAGGTGACAAAAATAGGATTTTATATATATAGATAAAAGGTGATTTTTATTATCAAACAATTTATTTCAAAATATGAATACCGTTCAACACATGAATTTCTAATCAATGAATGAATATCAATTCAACACATGAATGTTTTCTATAGTTTCTATATATAGATAAAAATGTGATTTTTATTATCAAACAATTTATTTCAAAATATGAATACCATTCAACACATGAATTTCTAATCAACGAATGAATATCAATTCAACACATGAATGTTTTCTATAGTTTCTATATATAGATAAAAATGTGATTTTTATTATCAAACAATTTATTTCAAAATATGAATACCATTCAACACATGAATTTCTAATCAACGAATGAATATCAATTCAACACATGAATGTTTTCTATACAATGAATAAATATAATTTAAGCATATGAAAATAATTCAAACACACGAATATTATTCAAAATTTCGGCAGCATAACGGCAGGGTAGTTAAAACCGGGACCGTCCCTAGTACGGCTCCTCGCTCTACCTTAAAACCTCGCGGTTTTTTGACAATGGGGATCATGCATCTAGTTCGCACGCAGGCGGCATGTATATATTTATTTCATTTCCACAAACTAATCCTATGTGGTTTCAACCAAATATTTCTCAACCATAAACGGGTATTTTTCAACCAATATCAATCACAAACAATCCTAAACAACCATTCGCTATCAATCAATTTTCACAACAATTTCAACCAATAAATATCGTCCATGGTTTGTGGACGAGGGGCGTAGATATATATATATATATATATATATATATATATATATATTATATAGCGATTCACTTTTATTTCAACACATATATATATTTTTTAAAAGAAATTGAAGAGTGAGAAATTCTCACATATAGCTATCCAACTACGACTCTTCCTCTAGAGAAATCTTCGCCAATCTCGCCTTTCGTCGCTTTCGTTGCCCGTATTCTCTACATATGTAAAAATCGAATTTTTACTATGTAATTCAATATATAAAAATTGCATTTCAAAAATATAGATTCCGCCTTTTCAAAAATAAAGATTATACTTTTAATATTCCTAAGATGTAAAAATTATATTTTTATTACTTTAAAAATACAAAAATCATATCTTACTTCTTCTACTTAATAAAAATTCCGTTTTTTCTATTTTAAAAATATGATCTTTTCTATCCAAGTTCAAATCTTTTTCTATTTAAAGTTCAAATCTTTTTCTTTTAACTTAAAATTAAAACCAGTTTTTAAACCCTTTTAAAATCAGTTTTAAATCCTTTTTAAAATCAGTTTTAAATCCTTTTAAAATCAGTTTTAAATCCTTTTTAAAAAAATCAGTTTTAAATCCTTTTAAAATCAGTTTTAAATCCTTTTAAAAAAAATAAGTTTTAAATCCTTTTAAAATCAGTTTTAAATCCTTTTTAAAAAAATCAGTTTTAAATCCCTTTAAAATCAGTTTTCTTTAAAAAAAATAAAAAAATAAAAAAAAATAAAATCAGTATTTCAGAATTAAAAATAAGAATAAAAATAAAATAAAATACTTACTGTAACGCGAAGAAGGGGAGGGGGCGTCGTCAGGGTCGAGCTTGCTTCGAGGGGGGGGCGGCGGCTTCAGTGGTCTCGAACTGGGGGCTCGCGAATCGAGCATCGCGATGCTTCAGGGGGGTTTGGTCTCGTCACTGGCGGTTCGACGAACGAGGGGAGGGGGGTGCGGTGATGGGCGGCGGTGGCGGCGCTTCCTGGGCTGAGCGACGCGATGGTCAACGTCGGGGCTAGGGTTTTTTTTTTCGATCGAATGAAAAAGGGAAGGGCTGAGCGGGTTAAGGGGAGAGGAAAAGATATTTTATTTTTAATTTATTTAATTAATTTGTTTTCAAAAAGCAACTTTTTCATACGACCTCTAAACGAGGCCCACCGCCTGTGGTCCATAGCGTTTTACCCCCATTCCGAACACAATGGGATATGTATCGCAAGCTGATTTGCTCGTTACAATCAGTTTCCGTTGAATTTACATTTAAATCACTATATTGAATTTTAAACGTACATTTCAAATTACCGGGGTCACATACTAACTAGAAAAATTCCAAAATGATATTTTCTCGCTTCATATTGACGATACGGTCCTAACAAAACTAGTTTCGTCGAATTCTGAGACCGTTTGAAAAATGGCCAATTTCCAGTCGATTGAAATCAACTAAAACCGGCCAAACGCGTTTTCCTTTGCCACGCTCACATATTGATTCGAAAAATTATGAAATTTGAAACCTAACAATAACTTGACATCACGGACCCAACAAAAGTGGTTTCGTCGAAATCCGAGGTCGTTTGCAAAAATTCCATTTTTAAGGGCCTGAATTCCATAGCGACTATTCAGAATTTTCAACTGGACATATCTTTTGATTCCCGCTATCAAATTTCGATTGGTCGGATTCGTTAGAAAGATATTTACTAACAGATTTAAATATTTTTGGTTTCACTAAAATCCGTATTGTTTTGCACCCGGTACAGTCCGACAAAGTTTGAATTCAATTTTTGAAACTGCCACGCCATTTCAGGCCTTGTTTATAATTATAATTAATTATATTCGTTTTCAATTGTCGATTCAAACTCAGTTTTCATCGCCTTATTTAAAATATTTATTTTAAATATTTAAAATCCATTATTTTAGCCAATTTAAAAATTTTAAATTGGTTCAGATTTTCTGGGTCGTTACAGTCTTGACGATACGGTCCCAACAAAACTAGTTTCGTCGAATTCTGAGATCGTTTGAAAAATGGCCCTTTTCTGGTCGATCCTATTTAACAGAAATTGACCAAACACATTATCTTTTTCCACGCTCACATACTAGCTTCAAAAATTATGAAATTTGAAACCTAGCAATAGTTTGACATCTCGGACCCAACAAAAGTGTTTTCGTCGAATTCCGAGGTCGATTGCAAAATGTCTATTTTCAAGGGCTATATATTCTATATAACGACCTTTCTGAAAATTCATTTGGCTATAACTTTTGATTCCCGCAATGAAACTTCGATTTTTCTGATTCGTTAGAAAGGTATTCATAAACAGATTTAAATATTTTTGGTTTCACTAAAATCCGTTATATTTTGCACCCGGTGTAGTCAGTCAAAGTTTGAATTCAAATTTTCAAACTGACTCACTATTTCTAATTCACTATTTTATTGAAATATTCTATTTTAATTGTTCAAATTCCTTTGAAATAACCAATTTAAAATTTTTAAATTGGCTCGTATTTTCCGGGTTGTTATAATCTCCCCCACTTAAAACTTTTCGTCCCCGAAAATGAAACAACAGTAAAGTAGGAAACAAAATGCAAATGCAAAGTATTGTAAAGGTACCTTGCACCGGAGTTAGTCAGAGATGTCCACTCTGCATTTGGGGTAAGCTTGCTTAATGCTCTCCTCAGTCTCCCAAGTACAGTCTCTAGGATCACTACTCCACTGCACTTTAAATAAATGAACCTTTTTGCTTCTTAGCTCTCTAGTTTCTTTGCCAACATCTTTAATGGCTCTCTTCTGACTGCTAATTCTGGAGTTATTTCCAAGTCCTGTTGCGCTGCTTCTTCAACAACAAGATCCGGATCATGCACATGTCTTCTAAGTTGAGATACGTGAAATACATCATGCACTCCAGGCAACCAATCTGGTAATTGAACCCTATAAACAAGAGTTCCAATTCGTTCAAGTATAGGAAAGGGACCAATAAATCTCGGTGCCAACTTACCAGTTTTACCAAAATCTGATTACTCCTCTCATCGGAGAAACTTTCAAATAAACATGGTCACCAACAGCAAATGTCAAATCTCTTCTTCTAGAATCTTCGTAACTTTTCTGTCGGCTTTGTGCGGTTCTCAATCGCTTTTTGATAAAGTAGACTTTATCGGACGCTTCCCTAATCATATCGGGTCCTAACACAAGTCTGTTGCCAGGTTCTACTCAACATGCTGGAGATCTGCACGGTCTACCATATAATGCTTCAAATGGCGACATTCCCAAACTTGCTTGATAGCTATTGTTATATGAGAATTCTGCCAAATGTAAGTGATCTTCCCATGACCCAACAAAATCAATAATGCAAGCCTGTAGTAAATCTTCTAGAATTCTATTCACACGCTCAGTTTGGCCATCTGTTTGAGGGTGATAAGCGGTGCTCATAATCAGTTTCGTTCCCAATTCTGTCTGGAATGCCTCCCAGAATTTGCTAGCAAATATTAGGTCTCTATCACTGACTATGCTGATGGGAATTCCATGCAGCTTAACAATTTCTTTGATATATATCTGTGCTAGACTTTGAGCGGTTCTATTGGATCTGTCAGGTATAAAATGGGCAGTCTTCGTGAAGCGATCTACGATTACCCAAATGCTGTCATTACCTTTCCTGGTTTGCGGCAAACCATCTATGAAATCCATGGAAATATGTTCCCATTTCCAACCTGGGACTTCCAACGGTTGCAACAATCCAGCTAGCTTCTATTGGTCGCACTTGACTAATTGACAAGTAGGGCATCTACTAACATACAAAGAAATATCCCTCTTCATTGCTCTCCACCAGAAAGTGCGTTTGATATCGTTGTACATTTTACTCACACTAGGATGAATGCAAAGTTTGGATTTATGGCATTCATCGAGCACCTCTCTTCGAAGGCCTGGAATATTTGGGATGCAGATCCTATCATTTAACCTGAGAACTCCCTTATCGTCAATGCGGAAACTTGTGGTTTCACCTTCCTTGACCCTCTGACTGATTCTCTGAATAAATTCATCGTCTTTTTGAAGGATTGAAATCTTATCAATCAATCCAGGCGTAATTATAAGATTGGCAATGATTGCGGTTTTTCTACTAAGCGCATCCGCTACAACGTTAGCCTTTCCCGGCGTACACAGGATATCTAGATCATACGCTGCAAGAAATTCTAGCCAACGCTGCTGTCTCAAATTCAGATCTTTCTGGGTGTATAAATACTTCAATGATTGATGATCTGTGTACAGTACAAATTTCTCGCCCAATAAATAATGCCTCTAGATTTTGAAAGCAAAAACGATAGCTAGCAACTCAAGATCATGAGTTACATAATTCTTCTCATGCGGTTTCAGTTGGCGGCTTACATAAGCGACTACTTGGCCTCTTTGCATTAACACTGCACCAAGACCTCTAATAGAAGCATCTGTCCAAACCGTCAAATCCTGATTGCCATCGATAATGGTTAACACTGGAGCAGTTGTCAGTTTCGATTTCAATTCCTGGAAAGCTTCTTCACAGTTGGAAGTCCACTGAAATTTCTCATGCTTCTTCGTGAGCTTCGTTAACAGACCGGATATCTTCGAAAAATCCTTAACGAACTTTCGATAATAACTAGCCAACCCCATAAAGCTTCTAACCTCTGTGGGTGTAGTGGGTTGTTTCCAATCTTGAATTGCTGTTATTTTGCTCGGATCTACAGAAATCCCTTTCTTTGACACGACATGGCCAAGGAACTTCACTTCTTCTTGCCATAAGACACATTTAGAGAATTTGGCTTTGAAGACATTCTTTCTTAGAATTTCCAATACTTGTTCTAAGTGTTTTTCATGCTCAGGTTTTGATTTGGAGTAGATTAAAATATCATTGATGAATACGAGGACAAATTTATTCAGAACTCCCCTGAACACTCTATTCATTAGATCGACAAAGTATGCTGGAGCATTGTACAGGCCAAACGACATTACTAACCATTCATAAAATATGTCTGGACCTCTGAAAGCTGTCAAAGGAGCACACTCCTCTGCAATTCTCAATTGATGAAAACCCGTAGCTAGGTCCATGCAGGAAAATACTCTCGCCCCATTTAATTGGTCTAGCAGGTCATCGATGCAGGGTAATGGGTATTTATTTTTGACCGTCTGTTTGTTGAGGTCTCGGTAATCAACACAATCGAAGAGTACCGTCTGACTTTGGGACAAACACTACAGCTGCACCCAACCTAGAAAAGCTAGGTCTGATCAGACCCTTCCGTAACAGTTGGTGAGTTTGATCGCCTAATTCTTCCTTTTACTTTGGAGTCATTCTCCTAATTGGATGTACTACTGGTCTGGCATTGGGAATTAGATCGATTCTGAATTCTATTTCTCTTTGCGGAGGTAAGTTTTCGACTTCTTCAAAAACATCCGCATAGTTTCTAACAACAGGAATCTTTTCTAAGGACGTGGGGATAACTTCTAACGCCGACCAAAATTCCTTTCTATCTGGATTCGAACCATGACATGGTACAGTAATATATCCAAGCTTCATCTAATTTTTACTATCCTTTCTGCACACTTTACCTCAGCTTCGTAGTTGCACGCCATTTCCACCAATTCATTAAACCCTTGCTTGATGTGGGCCATTGCTCTATCATGGTACTGTCGCTTCAGCCCGAGGATGAACCTCTTATTCTTGGACTTTGCAGTGGCGACGAGCTCTAGAGCATAGCGAGATAATTGTGTAAATTTATTCAAATAATCCTGCACCGAGAGATCCCCCTGCTGGAGGTTGGCGAAGTCGTCGTGCATGCGCTCCAGGGCTTGCTCTGGGACATTTTTCTCTTTGAATAGTTCTTTGAATCCGTCCCAGGTTCTACCAGCATTTCTATTCTCGGCGGTGAGAGCTTCCCACCATAGCTCAGCTTCTTCTTATAGGAGCCAAGCGACAATGAAAGCTTTGTCGTGATCTCCAAGCCTTAGGCCTTCTAGTATCTTCTCGCATGTTTTCAGCCATGCAAAGGCCTCTATTACTGTGCCAGTTCCAGAGAAGGTTTTGCATCCTAGGTTCTTGTATCTCTTAGCCACGTGATCCAGCTCGAATTGTTGAGCGGCCAGGGGTTGTATCAAGGGTCCTCCTTCAATTGGGACTTCTCCTCGTCCTCTGCCACGGCCAGCTCGGCCTCCTCTAGCAGCGACTGCTCGGGTAGCCATTGTTCAAATTCTGTATAAGTAAGAAAAGAGTCAGTCTACAGAAATGATAATTTTATTGCATGGTTAAGAAGAAAACTTAAGGAAAGATAACGATGGACTGATCAAATTGTTTTTGCTATTCTGCTTGGCTCATTCTAGGACATTACTAGTCCTATCTCTAATGAGCTACTTGCCTTAGAATACTACTGATTCTATTTTGACGAAGTGTTTAATGTGTTAGACTCCAGAACTAAGGTTAACCAAAGCTCTGATACCAGCTGTGACGATCCCAAAACCCCGTGACATGGTGTTAAGGATAATCATTGGAATATGACACATTAATCGTCATTAGCAGATCACAGATAATAGCATAAACATGAAATAGAATAATTTTACACACATATGATAGCGGAATCATACAGATATCACCACATCAGAGAGCTCGGTGCAGGATACAACTTAGTGCATAATAATACATAATCAGTCATCATCGCCAGAGGCGGAATCGTACATAAAGATTACACAAACTAAACATCAGTCTACATCGCCAGTGGCGGAATCATAATACATATACAATAATGGCGGAAAAAGTCATAGTCAGCATGGTGTAGTCAAGCCTCGCCATGAGCCAAAAGTGCACCAGATACCTGTAACTAGGCTGCCCGTGTGAAAATAAGGGCACCCGAGTTTGCAAGGTGAAACAAACTACGAGTCAGTCATGGGACTGGTATGAGAAATCAACTTAACTTATTAAACAACAATAATAAGGCAAATCAAAGGACCACGCCACTTTCGTGGAACGGGTTTACTCCAATGAGTGCTAGTGCATGAAATAAAGTAAATGATTAAATCATTGCAATGCTTTATATAAAATGAAACCATTATAAGACTCAGGTCCCATCACACAATGCAGCGCAAGCCGGAGGATAGAGTTTTACCTTATAATGGCCAAAAATGCTTCATACGTATAAAACAAAAGTGTTTGATATTATTACTAGTGCATATATGTTTTCAAAAACAAATTCAATCATAAATATCAATCCTAGGCGGCATAGCTACCATCTACTATGTCGCCATACTAGTAATACAATCACATCCGCAATTTCATATCGGAAATTGGATTCCATCATGAGTCGAGGCAAGGGGCAAGCTCCTCTCCATTCAAGACAATCTAGAAAATGCTCAGGATCGCACACAGCGGTCCTTGGAATTGGCTGGGCCGGTCTTCTCTTACTTTTGAGGATTGGCAATTCCTGAACACATGTTTCCCGGTTCTTACAGACCTATAATCGAGGCGCCTCGCATTCCAACAACCACACAGGTGAAAAATAGATATAAATGTCAGGGCTGGTAGGTCACTGACACCACCATAGCTAGAAAGAAAGTCGTGCTCTCCCAGCGGTTCATCTCCCGTTTTTGACTCAAACCGAGGTGTGAGGCTTGCGAATCCACGTTATACACAAAGTTATGTCACACACACCATGCTTTGATCATCAACCACAAGACTTTGCTTTGCAACAAAAGCCTTGATCATATGACACTTAGGCGTGCCACACAGGCAATCCACTCCAGGCGACTGATTTCTATCAATACATAA
This sequence comes from Allium sativum, assembly GCA_030737875.1. NCBI lineage: Eukaryota > Viridiplantae > Streptophyta > Magnoliopsida > Asparagales > Amaryllidaceae > Allium > Allium sativum. The sequence continues at coordinate 967,833,684 of CM060915.1, read as the reverse complement.
CCTTTGAGCTCGTACATCTCAGAGAAGGGCGTTAAGCAAAAGAATAAATTCTCCGCCGCCTAACAGATATATATTTAACAGATATCAATCAGCACAGAACAAAATCCAATGTCAGACACACAGTCCATTTACAAGTTCGTTCTGGGTTTGAACAAAACCGGAGGCACCAATTCCTCGCATATCCACACGATCAACAACATGTCCGAACGGCTACTACCTCAACTCCTTCAATGTAGCTACCCCACCGCACATTCATCCAATGTGACGATCGTCGGTCTTCAACCGTCTTCGACTCTTCGACTTCTCAACGTCGATCGATTATTTCAAATGAGAATGAACTCGGCCTTTTCAAATAACCCACGTATATTTAGATTTTCAAATCAAATTTTCACATGGTTAAACTATTCAACATTTACATTCCAGTTCCTTAGTATAATTTTCATTTTAAACACAATCAACCATCACATATCAAGCAAACACAACAAAATTGGTTTATTTCCACTCTATATCGTCTACAGTGTTTTATAACGATATATTGCCATTTTTATTTATTTAAAATGGCCATACTTAATTAAACGACGTTTCAGGTCGTGCCGAGGCACTGGCGCTGTTTTTCACTAAATTTGTTTTACACATATCTGAAAATCTAACCGTTGGATCTTCACAAATTTTATATCATTAGGAAGAACATTTCAAAACGAATCCAATGGTTTCAGTTTTGGGAAAATCCGACAGTCGGATCTTCCACACTAGTCGTTTGAAGTTACGATTTCAAATTACGAACTGCAGCGTCGTTATTCGATTTAATTTAATTGTACTTATATATATAAATATAATCGTTTCTGGTGCTGTTTTTCTTCAGATTTGAATTAAACATTCCAGACAGTCCAACCGTCGGATCTTTACAAAGTTGGTGCCGTTGGAAAGATATTTCCAAGGCGAACCCAACGGTTGCGGTTTCGGGAAAATCCAATGGTCGGATTTCCTGCACTAGTCGTTTTAAATCACGGTTTCAAAACACAAACTGCACGGCCACGATTCGTTTTAATTTTATTTATATTTATATATTTATATAAATATAGTTCATTCGAAAATTCCTATATCGTTTTCACTTCAAATATTTCACTAACGCCTTTAAATTTTGGAAAATTTCTCCATAACCTCCTTTGTACGGGAGGGGCTGGGAAAATTCACAAATAGCCACACGGGCATCTCATCTCAAAAAGAAAAAGAAAAAGCCAAGCGGCTAGCCAACAGGCTCATAAAATCAAACCAAACAAAACAGTAAACGTGTACCTATTTGTCGGGCACAAAATTTTATTCCTCTTCTCTAGCCTCTTTGCTATAACCTATTCAATAAATATGCATGTACATATATGCAATTTTTACCACTTATCATTTTCCATTCAACTTCGTATTTGTTTCAATTTGGTTTAAAAGCACCAATCATTCTAATGTTGCATGCATAGGCAAAAATCATATCATTAGCTAATTAATGAATATTTCAACTCACGCATATTTATTTGAATAAGTGGTTATTTTCAACACTTCACATTTCAAAAATGATAATTTTGGCGAACTAAAATATATTTCAACACATGACTATTTTATTTAGTTCCTATGCATGTTAAAAATAATATTTCTTTCACAAATATTTATTACAACGCTCGCATATCTTAGCAAATCACATATATGATAAAAATGGTATTGTTATCATTTAAAATATTTATTCAATACATGAATGTTTTTAACACTTCATAATTTCAATAAAAATGTAATTTTTATTGTTCGATCTTTTTATTCAACACATGAACTTTTCCAACACATACACTTCTCAACACATGAGCATTTCCACACATGGATATTTTATATAGTTTGTTCATATAAGAAAGATAAAATTTTTATTGTTGAAACTATTTATATATAAGGCGAATATTATACATACTTCATATATATTATAAAAATGTGATTTTTATTGTTTAAAAACTTTATTCATTCACACATGAATTTAATTTTCGCACATCACTTCTCAACACATGAGCATTTCCACACATGGATATGGTTTCAACACATGACTTTAATTTCGACGCATGAAGATAATTTCAACATATAAAAATAATTCTAACACATAAATATTATTCAAAATTTCGGCATCATAATGGCAGGGTAGTTAAAACCGGCACCGTCCCGAGTACGGCTCCTCGCTCTACCTTAAAACCTCGCAGTTTTTGACAATGGGGATTCATGCATCTAATTCGCACGCAGGCGGCATGTTTTATTTTCATTTCCACAATTATTTCCAATTTATTTCAATCACCAATGGGTATTTTTCAACCACAACCAATCAATATCTACCACAAACAATTATTCAACCAATCACATTTTTCATCCAATATTTCACACCAATTCACAACAATAAAAATCGTCCATGGTTTATGGATGATGGGAGTATATATATATATATTATTTCTATATTTCATTTGCATTTCAATACACATATCATTTATACTATGCATGTATAATTCATACTTCGCTCATATAGCTTACACAACGCATGTACATGAGGTATACAACACGTGTATAATTTATACTTCGCTCGTATAATTTATACATGACATTTACCATTCAAATTCATTTAATTTAGATTTCTCACATTGGTTTTCGGATTGCTAAAAAGCGTAGATGGATCAAAAAAATCCGCGGTCTCTTCTATGTGATAGAGAGCCTCCTTGCGGTCCCGATGTTTCCTGTTTCATCATATTTCGTCAATACACGAAAAAGATATGATTTTTTTCAAAGTTCAGATAAAATAAAGGTCTCACCTTTCAAAGTGTTTTGAACTAGGGTTCGGATTTTTCAGAAAATCCGTGAATCTATGCTCCAATCAGAGGGTGGGACGTGAAAGAGGGGAGCGAGGCGGTCCTGTCGGTGGTCGGAGGAGCAGGTGCGATCACCTCTGGCGATCGTGGCGTCGACGTGAAGTCGGCGACTTCCAGGGCGTCGTTCTCGACGCTGGCTAAGGGAGAAAGGGCGGGGGTTGGTCGGATTTGAAGAGGGAGGTCGGCGGCGTCGAGTCAGGGTGATGGCGGCGCTTGAAGGTAGCTGCGGCGATCGGAATCTGGTCGGGAAGAAGGGAGCTCCAGTCGTCGTCGATGCGAGAGAGAAGCATTTTTTTTATTTATGAATGGAAATTTCCTATTGGCCGATATATATATTATTCAGAAAATTAGGGTTTTCACTTACGAACCCCAATTCAAACATAACGACACAATGTGATATGTTTCGTAGGCCAATTCGACTGTTACAGTCAGTTATTTTTCAAATTAAAGTATAAAACATTTAATATTCAATTTGAACGTACATTTCAATTTGCCAGGGCCACAAACTGATTCGAAAAATTCCAGAAAAATAAATCTGGCTGTGTCTTGACGATTCGGTACCAACAAAACTAGTTTCGTCGAATTCTGAGATCGTTTGAAAAATGGCCCTTTTTTGGTCGATCCGATTTAACAGAAATTGACCAAACACATTTTCTTTTGCCATGCTCACATACTAGCTTCAAAAATTATGAAATTTGAAACCTAGCAATAGTTTGACATCCCGGACCTAACAAAATTGGTTTCATCGACTTCCGAGGTCGTTTGCAAAATGTCTATTTTCAAGGGCTATATATTCTATATAGCGACCTTTTTGAAAATTCATTTGGCCATAACTTTTGATTCCCGCTATGAAACTTCGATTTTTCAAATTCATTAGAAAGATATTCTTAAATAGATTTAAATATTTTTGGTTTCACTAAAATCCATTATATTTTGCACCTGGTGCAGTCAGTCAAAGTTTGAATTCAAATTTTCAAACTGACTCACTATTTCTAATTCACTATTTTATTGAAATATTCTATTTCAATTGTTCAAATTCCTTTGAAATAACCAATTTAAAATTTTTAAATTAGCTCGTATTTTCTGGGTTGTTACACATTCCATGTCATACGGCGTGGTCCTGTGATTTTATGTATTGTTTATTAAGTAAAGTAGCTTTAGAATTTCTCATACCAGTCCCATGACTGAATCGTAGTTTGTTTTTCCCTTGCAAACTCCAGTGCCGCTATTTTTGCATGGGCAACCAAGTGAACAGGTGATTGCCTTTTTTTATATGCACCGTAGCATTAGATGCTCTTTTGGCTGAAGATGAAGACTTAGCTTTTTTCATTTCTTTTGGACTCTTAAGCACTATCTTAAGCATGTTTATATTTGATTCCAGTTTAGACTTATTTTCTACTTAATGAAACTTGTTATGTACTAAGTAGGATCCTGTATATGTGTAACTCTGATGTTGGTGATTATGATTCCGTTGTCATGGTATGATGCAAATTATTCCCTGGTTTTTTGTATTATGCTATATTCTGTAATCTGCTGATGTGATTAATGTGTTATATTCTAAAGACAGACCTTTCCATCGTGGAATAGGGGTTTGGTTCGTGTCATAATTATTGTTTCGATATGTTTCTGAATTACAAAATTCTAAATCTTTTTATTTTCAAATGACCATGTGGATTTTTTTATTTACATGATATTTGTTAATCCCTCCGATTCATAATGTTAGAAGTTTGCTTTGTTTCAAAATATAAAATGTTTGAGCTTGTTATTCCAACTTTATCCCTCATCCATGATAAATGATAGAAACCCAAAAGCAACCTTTTGAGTAATTTTTATGCATGAATAGGTAAAAAGTGGTTGATGGGAATAGGAATAGTAGTGGGAAGACATGAAAAGAGAAACTAATGTGTAAGACAAAACTAATTTAAGTATGGGGTAAAATATCATTTGATTTTTTCCTTATTTCTTATGCAAACCTCTAAAACTTCTTACATTAGAACTGGTGAGAGTATGTTAGATTGGGATACGATTCCTTGTATATTTGTACCAACTACGCTATTGATACCTATTAATATTTATAAATTAACTTAATCTTTGACATACACTATTGTTTTTTTTTCCTACTCCATCTTTTTCAGATAATTAGAGAAAAAGAATCAATTTGATTATTAACAAACTAATTCTTATGCATTTAGGATTGCCTCACAAATTGTTAAGGGGAAGTAACGGTTTGGATTTGGAAAGTCTCACATCGCGAAATAAATTGAAGAAGTGGTACATAAATTTGAGTTGATACGCATATAACATCTGAAGGTTCCTTTTGATATATAATAATGTATATCTAAACTCATATGCGTGCAGCGTGCGAAAGAGCAGTGAGAGTTTCATTCGACCATCGTTACATAGCAATGGTGTCGAACCTAAAGGTTAGAGACTAACTCATGCCGGTAAGGCGGTGCTCTCAAATGATACTAAAAGGGGATGCGAGTTGTGGGGAACTTATAGGATTGTCTCTTATGTTGTTATCAAGAACCACGGTTTGGATTTGTGAAGTTCCACATTGCGACATATATTGAAGAAATGGTGCTTAAATATAAGTTGGTAGACAATTAACAACAAGTGATTACTTTTTTTACAACAATGTATATGTTAACTCGTATGCATGCGCTATGTGCTAGAATAGGGAGATTTTGGTCCAACCGTTGTTACATAACAATTGTATCGGAGCCAAAAATTATGAACTAGGTCATGTGGACAAGGACGTGCTCTTAAAAGTTACTCGAAGGGGATGTGAGTCGAGGGGGAGACTGTTAGGATTGTCTAACATATGGTTAACGAGGAGCAATGTTTTGGTTTCAGAAAGTCCCACATTGCGATTTAAATTGGAGAAGCTGTACATAAATATGAGTTGATAGGCATGTAACATCAGAGGATCCCTTTTGTTACAACAATCTACAAGCCAACTCATATGTGTGCACCATGCAAAGGAGTAGAGTTGTTTGATCCGGCCATCATTACGTAACAGTGTGATCTTACAAATATTTATACTTGAGTTAGTCTTGTAAATGAAATTTGTTTCAATAATTTGTTAGGTCGAAATAAGGATGCCATTTACATGGATATAATCATCTTTGCATGTACTCAAGGCATGCTTGCTATTAGATTGTGCTTGCAAAAATTACTAATGTATAACCTGTACGTTGCACATGACAATATTATCAAAATAATGTTTAATATTTAAATGTTAAAATGAGAAACTTTTTATGCAATATATATCAATGATAAATTTTGATGCAAAATATATAAACTATAAATTGTCGTTATTATAATTATATTGTGTGTAATTTAGGTTCTATAGCTTACACAAATAATATGTATGTGTATGTATTCACGAATCAAAATAAATTTATCATTTTTCCATTATGAATATACAATAAATGCTGGAGCTGACATATATTAGTAATTCATTCAATGAATTAGAAGTATTATTAATACGATTTTTCTAATAAATTAAATGTCAAATTATGAAATTAGCTTAACTATATTGACATATTGTAGAAAGAACTGAGACAGAATTATAAAAAAATGTATAATTATTTTGTGAAGTTATTGACGCTAAAAAAGAACTTTATGATACAATGTATGTTAAATTCTTCGAATGAAAGGATCATAATTGATTTACAAACTTATTATTAATTATACTTAATTTATGTTATGCCATTTATACATCTTTAAAATTGAAAGGAAAATAACCTTTTGTGGGCAGAGCAAAATAAACCTTTTTAAATGAATATATCTAGTAAAATTGATGGATATTTTTAAGGGTTGTTGGAAAACAGACTAAATGTTTACTAAGGCTAATTAAAATAAAAATTTAAGAGTTCTTGAGTGGTATAAACATATGTATTTAAATATAAAATATCATGAAAGAATTGCAGGGGTTTAATAAATAGCTATATAAATGTTAAAATGCAGAAAATTGAAGCTGAACATTTCTTCTTCCATTCATGATAAATTAATTGAGATAAATGTATAATATATTAAATTTATTATTGTTGTAAACATATATCATCTGAATTGTGCAACTTATATAACTTTGTATTTGAAAGAAAAACTAATTCTACCTCCTTTATTGATATAAATATGGTACATATTTTGAAACATTATACTTGGCATTAATTAAATAAGTTGACACCAATTTATTGATTATATTTATTAAATTGGAAATAACATAATTAATTTAAATGTATTGACTTAAATGTACAATACTAAGTGATATTATGGAGTGTTTTGTAAATAACTTGATAAATTTTAAAATGTCGACGTTTGATATTAAAATTAAAATGCAATGCATAGTAAATATATTGATGTAAATGAATTAAACTTTGAACTTGTGATATTATTTTTGAGTATAATTTGTATAATATGGTTGACGTATTTATATATTTAGAAGAAATTTTTTTCTTGTTTTTGTTAATATGAATATGGTTAATCTTGATCGGGTTTATTAAGCGAATCAGTAAATACTATATTGTTAAAATTATTTAGATAATTTTAATATTATTTAATTAATTACAAAATATGGTATTAAATATAAAATTTAAGAAAAAGATTGAAAGGGGTGGAAATGATTATAGAAAATTTGAAGTGCTGGCATTTCGAGTAAAAAAACATGATTTTGTAATTGTTTAGTATATAAAAAAATATTAATCATTTAAATTTATTTGAATTAATTAAATTTTTGGTTATTTAATTAATATAAATATGTAGACTTATATATAAAATACTTGGAGCTAATTGTTATTGTAACAACCCAGAATTTTAGCCATTTAATAATTGATTAATTTAATTATTTTATTATATTGGTTTGGTAATTTAAATAGTTTGAATTCAAATATATTGAATTTTTTAATTAGTAATAATAATGAAATAATAATATTTATTCCGAAATAGTCGGAAATAGCTGAATTCGCAATAATGTGTGAGTTAGACAATATAAGATATGTAATTGAGTTTATATTCGAGTTATACTATCGAATTTATTAATTAAATGATAACTAAATGTATAATTTAATTATAATCGAGGTTGTAATGTCGATTCGTTATAAGTCGGATTTCATTAAAACAAGAAACGTTCGAATCTATTAAGCTGTATTTTTCTAATGGAAAATATGGGATTTCATATTATAGATTGTAAGTTATGTCCAAATCAAATTTTTGAATATACGCTATGTAATCGTTTATAAACCATAATGATTTATTAAATAAATAAATCATTGGCTTCGAATTTGCAAAGATTTTTAAGAAATATTCTTAATTTAATTTTTAGAATTTTTCTATAATTTTTATTTTGGGAAATAAGAAACTTTTTATTTGGAATATTTTACACCCTATATCAGCAATTTGGAACTTCACAAAATAAGTTATCTTGTCTATTTTATTATAATTTGGTTATCATGGCACATTGCACATCCCAATGGTATTTTTATTTTTGTTGACAACAGTTTGTAAACGAACGGAATTTTATGTAATATGGTACCCTTAATTTTGCAAAAAATATATGACTTGCTTAGCTTTACCGGGCACGCATAGCATAACCGATAAACCTAGGCAATTTTAGTATATTAGTTGGTATGATGTCTTTTATTTACGGATAAAAATGAGAAAGGTTATTTTTACAAATGTGGCATTGTGTATATAGCAGTATCCAATCTTATATAGAAATTATAAAGGATGCATGACAACACTGCATTATTCATGTAGTCATACAAAAACTATTCCTTTTCTGCTTGTGTAACTCATTCTTCGAATGCAAAACTAATTAAGAATCGGACAAGTTTCTAATTACGTAAATAAACGGTACTTCTAAACACTTCACACAATCCTACCATATGCAATTTGCAGACCTAAAGGAATTGACAAGCCAACCTACGAAGTGAAAATACATGGTGCTGACCTAACAACTAAACAGCCACCCTAAAAACTTTCACCTTACGGACCTAGAAAAGAAGACGTCGATCTTATCCCTTCTTCTTCTTCTGTATATATATACCAACGCCAGCATCTTTCACTTGATTTTCTTCTAGTTTTCAAAGCCGTGATTTTTTATGGCTTCCAACAACTTTATTAAATTAAATACCCCACCTAAAAATCGTGGAAAATATGCATACGTGAGTTCGAGTAATCTGCGCTTCAACCTCTTATCTATATTTCTGAGTTCGACTCTGTTTTTTTGGCACCAGTAAAGGAACACCAAGTCATAATTTTTGGGGAGAATAGTTTTTAAAAGTGACGTAAGCTTCCATTGCAGTAGGCTTATGCTCGACGTCGGTAAAATTCTGTAGGCGCACGATGTAGTGAGATTTCATTGCAAAATCTGGTTTCTTGGTCTTGAACTACAGTGGAAGGAGTTGGGAGAGGATGTGTGTGTGTGCCTTGGAAGAATCGTGGGTGTAGTGTGGAACGTGAGTAACAAATTAAATGGTAAAATATATATAGGGTGAGGAGGGTTGAAATCTGGAATAGGGAGGGGAGTCTGAAGTTTTGGCCATTTTCTGTGGGTTAAGGAGGAGCAGCGTTGTTATTTTTTGGGAAATAGGTGTAACGCCCCGCCTCTATACCCGCTATCGTCCAGTTCGTTTCAGAGAAATGTCGTAGAACATAACGGATAATGAGGTTTGTGAAGAGCGACCGATTGTATGATTACTCCATGTGAGGAATGCACATCGAATTCTGATACCGATTAAAATTTTCGACATGACCATTCGGCACATAGGGTAACTACACAACGACTATATGCAATCCGGAAAGCAGTATAAAATAGACAACAACAATGATATAAACATGGTATATCTCAAAGCTAGACACAGAATAATCATATCACAAAGGTGGAATGGATATGAATAAACCAAGAATGTGTACAACAAGATAGTGGTCAATAAAGATCCACTAATCCCAAAAGAATAGATACATACACCATGATCTAAATAAAGAATATGTACACAACGATAGATAATGTCATAGGTACAAAAGTACATAAAACTGCAGAGACAGAGTAGCAAGCTGAAACGGAAGATCAGTCCTGCGAGGATTCCCAAGGAGTACCTAAAATGACTCGGCCTGACCCGAGTATTATTTATAAGGAAATAAACAATAAACGGATCAGTCTAGCTGTACTTATCAAATAAACTGAGATAACAAGAGATATAACACAGGATGACATGAACATGGCATGTCGACACACTCAGGAAATGACAATGGAATGTCAGCACACAAATATCTCTAAATAATCTCCTAGCTAATGTAGAATGCAACATTCAAATAATATCATACAACAGGAAATGACAGCGGAATGCCAAATACACATCAAATTGATGACCATCGCATCAAAATAAATCATTTCTCAAATTGATGCGCTTCATGTCAAAGTAATCATAAATCATCAAAGTCATCATAAATCATCAAGACATCATAAATCATCAAGACATCATAAAGGGGCAGACCTGTTCACAGATGAGATACGATCTCTAGGTAACGAACCCTTATGTTTGAGCCGAAGCTCCCCACAGAGCCGGGTCGTGACCCCGGAAGAGAGGAAACACATAAATCATGAAATCTCTAGAAAATATCATAAAGAGGCGGCAGGTCTGTTCACAGATGAGATACGATCTCTAGGTAGAAAACCCATAAGTTTGAGCCAAAGCTCCCCACGAAGCCGGATTGTGACCCCGGAAGAGAGAAAACACATAATCGTGAAATCCCTAGTAAACATCATAAATCATAGAAAATCATAGAAAGTGGGATCGAAGTCCCCCAGGTGAAATCCAAGAATCGTAAATCCCGCTCGGGCGATCGAGGACCACAAAACACAAGTCATAAAGGATCACATCGATCCGGGTGAACAGAAATTACTCCGAGCTAGTTAATATAAGGAAATAGCAACATGTCCCATAACCACATGCTATTCTCGAATATTTACGAACCCGTAATTGGTTTCTATTCAAAACAGAGAAAATCACCACACATGCTCGAACGCACGAGTCCAAGAGTTATTCGCCGAAGTAAACCTATAAGGTATCATAGTCCTCAGTTTTACTAAGGTAAATAAACTAAATTTCTCGCCCGATCGATAGTATAAGGAATCGTAGATAAATCAATAGAATCAGAACTGGGTTTAGAAACTGAATTTATTTTAAAAGGATTTGAATTTAAAAACTGATTAAACGTTGGTTCGATGCCCATTGACAATATAAAACCCCATTATCTATTGTGGTTCAATTATTCATGAAAACCATCGTCGTAGCGAATAGAACACAAACATTATGAATCATTAACTCACATTACAACAACATACCAGAAATCAAGGGATAACGATTGTAATTTCGATCAATGAACGAATCGAAATCCCAAACTAGGACCCGAAGATTTTAAACTGTATCGGAATAGACTCAAAGAATATCGAGTCGATAATTCACATTTTAGAGCCGTGAATCATCTTAACAAGAGTATCGAATAAATTCGATGTACAAAATAGAGCGCACGGGCTTCATAATGATCACTTATTCAATTCACATCATAAACAAATGTGAATCGGCCAAGAAGGATCAACATTCGAAGAATCACATGAGAATCAAAGTCGATGAATCGAGCTGCAGGAATTTGTGAATTCATAAAGCTGAAGTTCACACACGAAGTCCGAACGGCCCGAGCTCCTACCGGGAAAGAGCCTGGATGGGCCTAAACTGTTGGCCGTGGTCTCCAGACCACGGTCAACAGCAGATTTTCAGTGACAGACGTCTGTCACCCCCAAGGACAGACGTATGTTGTCAGGAAAACTGTTTCCCGTGAGTTTGGACAGACGTCTGTCCATTTTTGGACAAATGTCTGATCTGAAGCAATTATTTATTTTGTTTCCTAAACAATGACAAATGTCTTCCCCCCTCTCGGACAGATGTCTAAGCTGAAGTGTGGCTATTTTTTCTTAGGAAATGAGGTGCAAACGGCTTTCGGACGAGGCCGGATCAATGGTGATGGCTTATAATATTTTCTTAGTGAAAATGAACCATCAAAAACATGTCGAAGAAACTCATAACACGAAACAAACATGGACAAACAATACGAATATGAGATTGCTATGATTTCGCTTATATATTCGAAAATGAACTAATTCTCTAACCAAAGCAATCAAATGCGATTCAAACTAGAGCACAAAGGTTTGGCAATGCTAAAAGGAAACTATAAGGACTTGTGTGCACAAAAAAACGTCACCTATAGCATGCACAAACATTCACACAAGATATTTGCAATGGTTCTTGATTTTAAACTCCAAAAAGAAGAAATTATCTAACCAAAGCAATAAATACGAAATAAGTGAATTGTGAAGTACTAGAACTTGCTGGTGCGACAACGGAGCTTCGCAATATCACCAAATCAACAAGTAGCTTATAAATTAGATTGTGTAGACAATTCTAATCATAATTTTCAACTCAATGAAACACAAACTGTGACGGCCCGCCCCGCACCAACCGACATTTACTCCAAAAGTGCGCTGTACACATGTCCAGTTAGCACGGAACGGGTCGCCAGAAGGAAAAGGAAGAAGGAAATGAACATACAAGGATCTTGTAGAATGTCTCACAGCGCATAGAACAAAATATAATAATAACATACTTGACATAAAACAGGAGAGACAGTGCATAAGCTGAAAATCAGAACTAAACATCATAGCAGCGGAAATTCAGAATACAGCTTATTACAACTTTCAAACTGTCTCAAAGCAAGAGTAAGGTAAATGAGGTACACTACTAATGCCCAAGTAGCGACTACCAACGACACAGGGAGAATGTGTATATATATCATATGTGGAAGCCTCCTACCCGCCTCCGAATCAACTACTCGCACATCACCAGCTAACCTGTCTCTAGTCTGCTCGTGTGAGCACCCAGAGTAATAAGAGGAGACATAAAACTTTGGGTCAGACATAAAGCCTGGTATGAGCGATAAGCATCTAAAGTGAACAATAACAGGTAGACTAAAACATACCTGAACCTGGACCTGCAACCAAAGAGTTAGCACTACATACTGTACAACACTCTAAGGTATCATATCAAACAGTGTAAAGATACGGAGGTGGGGGAGGTGTGCATGTCATAATGATGGCAAACAATCAAGCATAGCGTCCATCCTCACATCTCTCACTCAGTGCATAAAGCATACGATATCCACCACTCCGATCACCCAACATTCCTTTCTACGATCACTTTGCCCCATGAAGTCATAAATGGCTTCACTGCACTGATAACGTAGCCACTAATTCCTCGCTATTTCCACTTGCCCCATGGAGTTATTCACCCCATCTGCGCTGGCTCATAGCCTTACCAATCCTTACTATGTCCACTTGCCCCATGGAGTTATTCACCCCATCTGCGCTGGCTCATAGTCTTACTACGCATCACCTTGCCCCTCAGGTCATAATGACCCTACTGCACTGATAACGTAGTCTTGCTACCATCACCTTGCCCCTCAGGTCATAATGACCCTACTGCACTGATAAGTAGCCCATCATTCATTTTTAGTGGTGAATCGAAGTTATGAACGTCGACAACTCCTTAGCACACGTCCCGCAGCAAAGCCCAACTGTGAAGTGAACACATTGGTTCCCAACGGGTTCCGGGATACTGAGCTCTAACTCCCATTTGGACTACCTTTGCATCTCGGGTTATTGGTCATCACCATCGAATCGGATCGGATCAGCCTTCACATTCTTCATCGGATCGGGTCGCGCCTCCTACGTCGGATCGGGTCGTGGTCCTCCTTTCCTTTGCTTCGGATCGTGCTCCCCTTCTTGGTTCAGAACGGAACACCCCATACGGATCGGATCGTGGTTCTTCAAGCGGTTCGGATCGGACGCCATTCTCCAGGTCGACAGATCGTGCTTACCATTCATGGACGGATCGGGTCGTAATGCTTATTCGCGATCCGGATCGGAGTACTTCAGTTTGGCACGACGCTGCATCGATTCGCTTCGTGCGCCTTGCACAGACGGTTCGGTTCGGAGGAGGTGACTCGACTCGTGGGGATGCCCCCACGATCCCATAGGGCGATCCGATCGTCCCTCAACCCCCTATGCGATCCGAACCCCTGCACCTTGTCCAGCGAGCTGTTTACGCCCCTCGACGGCGTTTTCGACCATTCCAACTATTCTAAACAGTCACATAGCATTTCATACAGTCATAGCAACATGCATAATCAACCACAAACATCAAAACATCAATATGATAGGTAAAAATGGATCAAACATACCCAAAATCCCATATTTCCCCTTAAGCATGTTTAGGTGAAACTGATGATAGGATTAGCAATTCTTAACCAAATTAACCCAAATTCATATCAGAGGTCTAAAACATCATTCCGAATTTTATAAACATTTTTCCAGAATTTTATCATGTCTAAATTCGCTAATTAACACTAATCACCCCTAATTAGCCATAATTAGTGCAAAACTATGCAAATCACTCACCTTAGCCACAAAATAAACTAAGATCTGAAATAATTCTCTGATTTGATGCGAATTTCAATACCAAACAGCAGCTCCTTTGTTGATTTGGTGAAGATCCTCCTTGATTAGGGGTTGCTAAGCCAAATCCTTAACCTAAAGGTGATTTGGAGGTGATTTAGAGGTTGGAGGCCATTTTTAGGGATCCTTGGTGATAAGTGGAGGCTAGAAAACTGAAATGGAATGATTCTCCATCTCATTTCAGCCCTCCTATAACCCTAATCCCGAAATGGGTTATGGGCCTACTCACTAATCACCCGATTTGGCCCGGTTAATCAGTTTTTCACCCTCCAAACCTTGTTTCAGCCATATCTCCCAAACGGTAAGTCCGTTTGGCTATTGTAACCACTCTACGGAAAGAGAAACCATCAAACGAATCTAATGGAAGTGGTTTCAGGTCAAAATTCCTTTCCTATCAAAAGTTATGGCCAAAACAGTACCAACTAGAGGCAAAATGGTCATTTAAAAATCGACAAAAATCATGAACATGGGAAATGACTCTAATAGATGTTTCCCAAAGTTACATGACCATACGACTTCATATGGGAAAGAAATAAATATTCTACGATCCTATGACATGTAGAATACGGGTCATTACACTCTCCCCCCCCCCTTAAGAAATTTCGCCCCCGAAATTCCCTAATCAAAACACACACAAAAAGGTCCCGCATGCCTATCAATCATAAAACAACAATCAAACATGCAAAACAAGCTAAACAAGTCTATCCTAGCATGCGGAAAACTAAATCGCAAAGTAAATCTTACCAGGCAAAGAGTTCTGGATAAGCCTTCCTAATGCTCTCCTCTGTCTCCCAAGTACAATCATTCTCATTCTCGCCCCACTGAACCTTGACTAGCTTCACCGCCTTCCTTCGAAGTTTCTTCGTATCGTGCCCCACAATACGAATTGGCTTGCGGTTCCCAACCGCCTCAGGTTCTACTTCGAAGTCCTCTAACTGATCAGGTGAAATAGTCACATCTGAGTCGTGAACGAACTTCCTTAGTTGGGAAACATGAAATACATTGTGAACTCCAGCCATCTTCTCTGGTAAGCCGACTCTATATGCCAAATTCCCGACTAGTTCAAGAACAGGGAATGGGCCAACAAATCTTGGTACTAACTTGCCTCTCCTACCAAATCGAATCACGCTCTTTAACGGAGAGATCTTGACAAATACCAAGTCACCAACGGAGAATTTCAAGTCTCTTCTCCTCTTATCGGCATAACTCTTCTGCCTATCTTGGGCAGCTTTCATTCGTTGCTGAATGACCTTAATCTTATCCGACGTTTCTCTCACCACATCTGGTCCAAGCACAAACTTCTCGCCAGTCTCTATCCAACATGATGGTGAGTTGCACGGTCTTCCGTACAAAGCTTCATATGGAGCCATACCGATACTGGATTGGTAGCTATTATTATATGCAAACTCTACTAGATGCAAATGGTCATCCCATGATCCACCAAAATCCAATATACACGCTCTCAAGAGATCTTCCAATATGCGATTCACCCTCTCCGTCTGACCGTCGGTCTGAGGATGATATGCGGTACTGAGATGTAATCTTGACCCTAGAGCCTCTTGTAAGCTCTTCCAAAACCCACTAGTGAACAACGGGTCTCGGTCACTCACAATGCTTTTGGGTACTCCATGAAATCTCACTACCCACTTCATATACAATTCGGCCAACTTGGCTGCTGTTCTGGTCGATTTGACTGGTATAAATCTTGCGCTCTTAGTCAATCGATCCACAATTACCCAAATGCTATCATATCCCGATCTAGTCCTTGGTAGGCCATCGATGAAATCCACCGAGACTTGCTCCCATTTCCATTCGGGAATTTCCAATGGTTGCAACAACCCACTGGGCTTCTTTTGCTCGGCTGTAACTAGCTAGCAATTCATGCATTTGGATATAAACTTCCCAACGTCTCTTTTCATCCCTTCCCAGTAGTAAGTCTGTCTCATGTCCTGATACATCTTATTACCGCCGGGATGTATAGTCAGTTTTGAGTGATGACATTCTCTAAGCACTTCATCTCTCAAACCATTCACGTCGGGCACAACTAGTCTTCCATTCTTTCGAAGCCATCCATCTCGATCAAGCCCATACACATTCATCTCCTCATCAATACCCATCTCTAACTTGGAAATGATTTCCAATAGGTTAGGATCGTCCCTCTGGCTAGAACCAATCCGCTCTATCAAAGTGGGTCTGATCGTCAAACTAGCTAGCATAACTGGATCCAATTCGCACTTTGGTCTGAAATCAAACCCCGCGATATACTCCAGTTGCTTCCATTCAAGAAACATTGCCCCTAAGCTGGCATGTCTCCTACTCAAGGCATCGGCTACCGCATTACCTTTTCCAGGTGTATACGCGATATCAAAATCATACGAAGCCAAAACTCTAACCATCTCTGCTGACGGAGATTTAGGTCTTTCTGAGAGAAGAGATACTTTAACGATTTATGATCGGTAAACAACTCGAATCTTTCTCCCAAGAGATAGTGTCTCCACATCTTCGGCGCAAATACAATCGCTGCCAATTCCAAATCATGGGTAGGATACTTCTTCTCATGTGGCTTTAGCTGTCGACTAGCATAAGCTACGACTCTACCTCCTTGCATCAATACTGCACCCAGTCCGGTACCACAAGCATCCGTGTATACCGTCATCTCTTCATTCCCTTTAGGAATGACTAACACTGGCGCACGCGTCAACCTCTCTTTTAGACTTTTGAAGGCATCATCACACACTCCGTCCCAGACGAAGGACTGATTCTTCTTCGTCAACTGAGTCAACGGTGCTGCAATCTTGGAGAAGTCCTGGATAAACTTACGATAATATCCAGCTAATCCCAAGAAACTTCTTACATCTGTAGCATTCTTGGGTGTAGGCCAATCCTGTACCGTAGCCACCTTCGCAGGGTCCACGGCAATACCACTTCCAGAAACAACATGACCCAAGAATCTCACTTCTCTTCTCCAAAAATGACACTTAGAGAATTTCGCTTTCAATTGGTGTTTCCTCAACACCTCCATCACTATCCTCAAGTGTCCCTTGTGTTCCACCTCTGTCCTTGAGTAAACAAGGATATCATCCACGAACACAAGAACAAACTTATTCAACTGATCTCTGAATAATCGATTCATAAGATCCACAAAATAGGCCGGTGCATTGGTCAACCCAAACGGCATGACCAACCACTCATAAAATCCAGACGGCGTCCTAAATGCCGTTTTCGGAACACTCTCATCCGCTACTCGAAGCTGATGAAATCCTGTCGCGAGGTCCAACTGGGAGAACACTCTAGCTCCTTCCAGCTGATCAAACAAATCATCTATCCTCGGTAGAGGATACTTATTCTTCCTCGTCACCTTATTCAACTCGCGATAGTCCACACACAAACGAAGGGAACCATCTGCCTTAGTGGAAAACACAACTGGTGCTCCCCACTCGGAGACACTCCTTCTAATAAATCCCTTCTTCAAAAGATTGCTGACTTGCACCCCGAGCTCTCGCTGCTCCCTTGGTGCCATACGACGAAGTGGCATCACTATAGGTCTGGCATCTTTCACTAAATCAATACGGAACTCAATCTCTCGGTGTGGTGGAAGCCCGGTCACCTCCTCGAAGACGTCCGGATACTGGCCAACCACGGGCATATCTGACAACTCATCTTGCGGGATGTCGAGGGAATTTACAAAACTAGCCATAACCCCATCACTAGGTAGGCTACCAAACACTAACCTCCGCCCATCATCCGCCCTCACAATCACCAAAAAGCCCTCATAGTCTACCACCACCCCGTATCTTTGGAGCCAATCGACTCCCAATATAATGCCATACCCAGTAAAGCCCAAAACAAAGCAATCACAAACAAACATACATCCATGACTCAATAAGACCAAATTCCTGCAAATCATACTAAGGCTAGTCGAACCACCAATCGGGTTCGTCACAATCAATGGTCTATCGAATATCTCGGGTTCCAGTCCCAACCTATCTACCAGGTCACTAGATATGAAGGAACTGGAAGCCCCAGTATCAAACAAAACTCGAACTGGTATATCATAAATAGAAAGCATACCTTGAATAACCACATTCTTTCCTTTCTCCGCCGCAGTTGGGGCATTCGACGAAGAAGGAACAACATCTATAGCATATGCTTTCACAATCTGCTTCTCCTTAAGAGGTTGCGGACACTTGTCCTTGAAATGTCCCACTTGACCACAGTTGAAGCACTTCTTATCCGCTGGCTTGGCCCGACAATCTTTAGCATAATGGCCCTTCTTTCCACAGCTGAAGCACTCAACATCTTTCTTGCTCTTTTTCTGGCCACCCTTAGATTGGTCCTGCTTCTTATTCTGAGAGTTGTTCTTGCCTCCACCGCCTGCTTGCGGCTTTGGCCCTTCTGCAGATGCAGCCTCAGTCTTTGACTTAGGGTAAAGGCTCTCTGATCACAAAGCTTTCCCCACTATCGATTCAAAAGTCTCATCGATGTGGTTAATAAGCATCTCCCCCAAGTACCCATCCAGGCCAGTAATGAACTTCTCATTCTTCTTTTCAGGAGTATCAATGAGAGACAGTCCATACTTCGACAAAGTGTCGAACTCAGCAATATAATAAGAAACTGCCCTTCCGTTCTGCTTGAGTTCCAAGAACCTCTTAAACAACACTGACTTCTGGGCAGCTGGGATAAACTTCTCGCTAAAGCGAGCCTTGAACTGATCCCAAGTAACTTGGTCCTCTGGAGTAGCTGTTCTAATGGCGTTCCACCAATTCATCGCTCGCCCTTGCAGCTGACGAGACGCTAGCCTTCTCTTCATCGCATCCTCGAGACCCAAGTCATCAAAGATACGGTCACAGCTATCCATCCAGTCCTGAACATCCGTGGCCGACTCCGTCCCGTGGAACGGCTTCCCACCAAGATTAGAGTAATCTTTGCACAACTTGGCGAAATCGACCCTAGGCACCTGCACTACTGGGCCAACACCAACTCCGGGATTGGGAATTTCCCCTTGCACTTCTCTAAGCATGTCTCTCATGAGGTTAGTAAACGTAGCCCTCATGTCAGCGGCATTCCCTTGGTTGGTCCCTCTACCAGCACCCCTCGTTTCTCGGCTCATCGTTAATCTGAAAAAGGGAAACGATTAACGACCCCATAGTGGTGCTAGTGCAGTGCGACTTCATTCTTACACTACTAATAGTATATATATACATAGCTTTTGAAAACCAAAGTAATCACAAATACGCGCTCTCATATACGTACTAACTCTCCCTAGTGTCTTTCCCTAGGTTAACTACGCAACCTAGAGCTCTGATACCAAGTGTGACGGCCCGCCCCGCACCAATCGACATTTACTCCAAAAGTGCGCTGTACACATGTCCAGTTAGCACGGAACGGGTCTCCAGAAGGAAAAGGAAGAAGGAAATGAACATACAAGGATCCTGTAGAATGTCTCACAGCGCATATAACAAAATATAATAATAACATACTTGACATAAAATAGGAGAGACAGTGCATAAGCTGAAAATCAGAACTAAACATCATAGCAGCGGAAATTCAGAATACAGCTTATTACAACTTTCAAACTGTCTCAAAGCAAGAGTAAGGTAAATGAGGTACACTACTAATGCCCAAGTAGCGACTACCAACGACACAGGGAGAATGTGTATATATATATCATATGTGGAAGCCTCCTGCCCGCCTCCGAATCAACTACTCGCACATCACCAGCTAACCTGTCTCTAGTCTGCTCGTGTGAGCACCCAGAGTAATAAGAGGAGACATAAAACTCTGGGTCAGACATAAAGCCTGGTATGAGCGATAAGCATCTAAAGTGAACAGTAACAGGTAGACTAAAACATACCTGAACCTGGACCTGCAACCAAAGAGTTAGCACTACATACTGTACAACACTCTAAGGTATCATATCAAACAGTGTAAAGATACGGAGGTGGGGGAGGTGTGCATGTCATAATGATGGCAAACAATCAAGCATAGCATCCATCCTCACATCTCTCACTCAGTGCATAAAGCATACGATATTCACCACTCCGATCACCCAACATTCCTTGCTACGATCACTTTGCCCCATGAAGTCATAAATGGCTTCACTGCACTGATAACGTAGCCACTAATTCCTCGCTATTTCCACTTGCCCCATGGAGTTATTCACCCCATCTGCGCTGGCTCATAGCCTTACCAATCCTTACTATGTCCACTTGCCCCATGGAGTTATTCACCCCATCTGCGCTGGCTCATAGTCTTACTACGCATCACCTTGCCCCTCAGGTCATAATGACCCTACTGCACTGATAACGTAGTCTTGCTACCATCACCTTGCCCCTCAGGTCATAATGACCCTACTGCACTGATAAGTAGCCCATCATTCATTTTTAGTGGTGAATCGAAGTTATGAACGTCGACAACTCCTTAGCACACGTCCCGCAGCAAAGCCCAACTGTGAAGTGAACACATTGGTTCCCAACGGGTTCCGGGATCCTGAGCTCTAACTCCCATTTGGACTACCTTTGCATCTCGGGTTATTGGTCATCACCATCGAATCGGATCGGATCAGCCTTCACATTCTTCATCGGATCGGGTCGCGCCTCCTACGTCGGATCGGGTCGTGGTCCTCCTTTCCTTTGCTTCGGATCGTGCTCCCCTTCTTGGTTCGGAACGGAACACCACATACGGATCGGATCGTGGTTCTTCAAGCGGTTCGGATCGGACGCCCTTCTCCAGGTCGACGGATCGTGCTCACCCTTCATGGACGGATCGGGTCGTAATGCTTATTCGCGATCCGGATCGGAGTACTTCAGTTTGGCACGACGCTGCATCGATTCGCTTCGTGCGCCTTGCACAGACGGTTCGGTTCGGAGGAGGTGACTCGACTCGTGGGGATGCCCCCACGATCCCATAGGGCGATCCGATCGTCCCTCAACCCCCTATGCGATCCGAACCCCTGCACCTTGTCCAGCGAGCTGTTTACGCCCCTCGACGGCGTTTTCGACCATTCCAACTATTCTAAACAGTCACATAGCATTTCATACAGTCATAGCAACATGCATAATCAACCACAAACATCAAAACATCAATATGATAGGTAAAAATGGATCAAACATACCCAAAATCCCAAATTTCCCCTTAAGCATGTTTAGGTGAAACTGATGATAGGATTAGCAAATCTTAACCAAATTAACCCAAATTCATATCAGAGGTCTAACACATCATTCCGAATTTTATAAACATTTTTCCAGAATTTTATCATGTATTAATTCGCTAATTAACACTAATCACCCCTAATTAGCCATAATTAGTGCAAAACTATGCAAATCACTCACCTTAGCCACAAAATAAACTAAGATCTGAAATAATTCTCTGATTTGATGCGAATTTCAATACCAAACAGCAGCTCCTTTGTTGATTTGGTGAAGATCCTCCTTGATTAGGGGTTGCTAAGCCAAATCCTTAACCTAAAGGTGATTTGGAGGTGATTTAGAGGTTGGAGGCTATTTTTAGGGTTCCTTGGTGATAAGTGGAGGCTAGAAAACTGAAATGGAATGATTCTCCATCTCATTTCAGCCCTCCCATAATCCTAATCCCGAAATGGGTTATGGGCCTATTCACTAATCACCCGATTTGGCCCGGTTAATCAGTTTTTCACCCTCCAAACCTTGTTTCAGCCATATCTCCCAAACGGTAAGTCCGTTTGGCTATTGTAACCACTCTACGGAAAGAGAAACCATCAAACAAATCTAATGGAAGTGGTTTCAGGCCAAAATTCCTTTCCTATCAAAAGTTATGGCCAAAACAGTACCAACTAGGGGCAAAATGGTCATTTAAAAATCGACAAAAATCATGAACATGGGAAATGACTCTAATAGATGTTTCCCAAAGTTACATGACCATACGACTTCATATGGGAAAGAAATAAATATTCTACGATCCTATGACATGTAGAATACGGGTCATTACACAAACACATGAAATCGGCTACGTTATACTAACCTAACCATTTCACAATCACAAGCAAACTCGTATGAACACTAAATTACACTTGTACAAGCCAATGGCTTGTGGCATAGATGAGAGTTCAAGAAGAACTCACCTTTGCTTGTAGGAATGAAGGACAAGCTCCAAACCTAGGTTAGATCAACCTCTCTTCAATCAATACACTAGAATCTCCAATCTAAGATGGCATAAATAAAATTCCTAAGAGTTAGGTCATAGGAAATCATTGAAATCAAAGAGTAAACAAATAGGAGAAGATGGAGAAGGAGATGGAGAAGCTTACTCAAGTTGTCTCCTTGATTTCCTCTTTGATTTGAGCTTGAAATTGCAAAACCTAGCTTAGGAATTTCTATTTCCCTTTCCACTCTCCATTTTTATTTCTCTTGAAGGTTTGGAAGTGAATGAAGATGGTAAGAGCTATTGGGGGTTATAAGGTAGGCTAGGTTAGCCAAACCAAGACCTAACCAAAGTCCCAAATTTCCGAAGCTCGGAACATATCGATGCTTATAGTCAAAAAGGTCGTAAACGATGATCTGGACTCAATGGAAGTGGTCCTGAATCCTAATTTTATCGTTTGTGAAAAACGACATTTTGAGTGACACATTGGACATGACGATATATTTAAATAAAGTATCTAAATCTATTATCATCGAATGAGCGGGTTGTTATAATAAGGGTGGCAATTAGACCCCGACCCGACCCGTCCCGACCCATTGGGTCTCGGGTTTAGGCGGCTTGGATTTTGTTGGGTCTAAACCATACATTTCCAAAACCTAGACCCGACCCGAGCTTCGGTTCGGGTCGGGTCGGTTCGGGTTTTGTTGGGTAGCAACACTAAAAATACATATATTTCAATGATTTTTGGTCGGGTCTTTCGGGTCTGGTCAATTTGGGTTGAGTATTACCCGTCTTTATTGTAGTTTTCATCACCTACACTCGACCCATGATTCGTCGAGCTCGGTTCAGGTCTGGTTCTTTTCAGGTCGGGTCGGTTCAGTTTTTCGGTTCTAATTGCCAGCCCTAGGAAGAAGTAAAACATGCGGCATGCGGTTTTATGTTGGAATGGAGAGGAGAACATGTGCGATTTTGGTTTAGGAAAAGGTAGTAGGTTACGGTTTTTCTTTTAGTGGGAAGATGTAGTCACAACAGCAGGCGTGGAAAGGGGCATTTGGGCCAGTTTTTGATGGGTAAGCAAAATTTTTATTAAAGAGAGAAAAAAAGAAAAAAAAAAGAAAGAAACAACAAGCTTGCGAGTATTTATTTTTGAAGGGGAAGGAGAAGTTGTATAGATGCAGCGAGTTGATGTCAATTTGAGTCAGGTGCAAATCTGTTGTAGGTTGAGTTTTAAAGGGTAAAAACCAGATTTAATTTATTAAGTTTAAACTAAAATAAAATTGTGTATTAACTTTGAAATATCATATCTTACGCATATGTTATCAGAATTCAACAAAACAAGATCCATTAGGATCGTATTGACGCAAGCTACGCGATAACACTGGATTGGAACCATTTGAAGCTCGTTTGAATTTATGGTAAAATAAAGCGCATGGCTTAATAAACTAACGTTAATCGTATTTAATGATTAACGACCAAGGTGAATAAACCCACTAGTTTTGCCTAGTTCTACAATTTTATAAATATATTCTAGCACTAATAAATAATGGTTGGCTGTTGTGTTATGGTTGTTTTGGATGAATTACCAATAAATTGGTTGAATAAAATATATCATTGGTAGAAAACTGATTCCATTGGTTATAATATTACATATTAATATGAAATTGTGTTGTTTATGTTCATTAATATCTGTGGATGCAGGGAAACAAGTTGGAGGGATCTAACTGGATTCCTCAACAGTTATATCGTTATTTTTCCTATATTACATTATATGATGTGAAAAACAACCTGTGATTAATTATTGTTTGATTGGGATGTGGAATTATATTGGATTTGAAATAATTTCTATTTAAATACCATAAAAATACATTTGACTGGAATGAAAATGAATTTGGGTTTGGAAAATGGAAAAATCTTTTTTTTTAATGGAACTTGAATTTTGACTGGAATTGTATGTAGTAACTTGTTTAATTATATAAAAATAAGTATTTTTGTTTATAAACGATGTTTATAAATGGGGATCGTTTTTGAAAGGGAAATGGTGAATTTATTCTGACATTCGGAACGTTAATTGGATATTGATTTTTCAAAAGAGGGTCATATCCAGAAATTTAACTTTATCGAATTCAGGAAGACACTATTTATTTTCCATTTTTAAATTCAGATTTATTTAAATAATTAAATATTATTTATTTATTCGACATAAGGAATCAAAATTAAATATTAAATTAAATATTTTGGAACCAGGTTGTAAAGACCCGGATTTTTCGGTCATTTGATATTGAATATTTAAATCTATTTTAAATATTATATTTGGATTATTAATGGATTTTGAAATTGAATTCATTATTAAAAATGACGATTTAACATTTAAATTTGTATTTAATATAAAACGAATTCGAAGCGTTGCGATTATTTGTAAAATTGGGTTTTGAACTTCAATTGAATAAACATAATCCGTTTGAATTTGAAATTTTGTGAAGCAAGAAGCATTAAAATCTATTTTATTATAATTTTATAATGGAAGAGAAAAATCGAGATTTCATCTTATTAATTATAAGTTATGTCCAATTCAAATTTTAAAATTGTCGCTATGGAATTGGTTTATAAATTATAATGTTTATTTAATTTATTTAAATAGTGAATTTCCATATATATGGATATCGTTAACTCAAAAATATTAATGTTGAGTTGTAAATTCTATATCGGTTTAATTTAAAATGATATATTATTTTATTTGGATATGTTCGGCGATAATAATTTATCATTATTTACTTTAATTGTTTTGGATTTAATTTATAATATTATATCGATATTATATAAGCCGTATGAATAATTATTTTTCAAACGACCTCGTTTTCGATGAAATGATTTTATTGGAATGCGCATAGCTAATTATTGCTAGATTTCCAGTTTGGAGCCAATTAGAGTTGCTTTGTTGCTAGACGAAATTTAAAGAGTGAACCGATAAATAAAATTGAAATTAAAATAATGACATTGTGCAAATAAAGTCGGGATTCAACGAAATAAATTTCCCTGGAACAATAACATTAAGGTGTAGCAGCACGTCCATTTCCATTGCGTTTGGAGATCGTGTTTGTGGCGGTGCAAATATAATGGTTAATAATTATATGCGATGGAAATTAATACCGTATTATAAATAAATAAAAACCTTTGCTTAAGACTTAAAGGAATGAAAACTAGCTTACCCAATATTCCATTTCTAACTACACCTACTCCATTTATGCGTATAGACGAAGATAAATGTAAACAACTTCATTCCTAAGGGACTAATATCGTACCACCAGCTACCCTAATCTACCTAAGCCCGCACTAAAACTTTCATTTCAGCTGACCCACCCTACTTGCTTTATTAAAATATGTAGACCTTGTACTATACATGTACAACATACATCAGCTTCCCTAGCCTAAGAATTCACGCAGACACTAGAATTTAACGCAAGCAATTATCCCTGTCACTGTCTTTCCGATTAAGTTATGCACACCTATTCTGCATGCCTACCCTAAAGTCTAGTGGGGTGATTCCCATCTCCCCAAAACTTAAGTGGAATGTATGAGTTGTTTTCCACCAACAAGCAGCCAATGCACCCCAATTGAACATCCTTATTTAAAAGGTGTTTGATACCTATTTAACGAATAATAATTAATTAACAACGAAAATAATGAAAATACAAATATGAATGTAGATACGATGAGAAAACGTACTAAAAAAATAATCAAACCCAATAGTATAAAGAAACCCATGAATAATAGCCTATGTGTCATACTCACGAATCTGTCTATATAGACAAACAACACCAGCCCAAGACCCACGCATTCGCTCGCGTCGAGCCTAATATTACATACGAGACTTATTTATTCTCTGACAGACATTAGACAAGTAAATATTTAAATTTTTTACGTAGTGAAGCGTCAACTAATGTGCTGACATGCTCCTCAGTACCAGACAACTCATGAGAATTGGCCAACTGTTTATCTGGTCTTAAATTCGGGTCCTTGAGAGACTCCAGAACCGTCTGATCACTTCGTCTAGTGCCATGCCTTCTGCTAACCGTCGGCGAGTCACAGCCTCTCCTACCCTCAGTCGGTACATTATCTTCTGCTGGTACATGCTCCTCAGCCAGATCCACATTTCCAATCCAGGTTCTGCTCCCTCGCAATGCTTTCCACGTGCATCTCATTTTTTTTCTAAGAGCTAAGATCTGAAAGAAGGGTTTGGTGAATGAAGAGGCAACGGAAAAGTCGAGGGGGTATTAGGGTATACAACCAGCTTAAGTAAAGCTAGTATATATACCCAAATTGCTTAGCCGTCTTTATTAAAGCTGGCTAAGCATGTGGTGTGGATTAAATTCCACACCACACCACGGATCGCAATCCAATGGTTTGGTATTGTGATCCATGTGCTTACTTAATCCGGCTCAAAAAAGCCGGGTGAATCATACAAACCAACTCCCTCGCGTTGGGGTGTGTTGCTATGGATTATAGAATGATTAGACATTCCCTAACACTGTGCGTTGGGGATGCTCTTACCAACAAAAAATGAATTTCCATTGGCATGCTCCCTACACCTCTTCCCATATATATACACACGCCTCATTGTTTGCAAACACATGTAAACTAAACCCGTCGTTTCTCCAGTAACCCATTTCTCCACTGACCACATTAAGATTCCCTTCTATATATCGAAACCTAGATGCCATGTACAAAAAAAAATAAAGAGCTTCCCACCCTTTTAAAATGTGTCGATGACTTCAACTGCTAGGTAGGGATGGCACCAGAGTTCGGTGTCGGCGAAGATGGGTTCAGAGACAGTGGGGGCACGGGGAGACAACGAAAGTGGTGGAAGTGTACGTGGCTAAACGGTTGATGTTCGGTGGTGATTAGGGTCTCTACTTCCTATAGCTTGCAGATCTTTTGTAGCTAGACTTTACGAGGTGAAGAGATGGATTCCTGGGGAGCCAGAGGCGGATCGTCATTTACAGGTGAAGGTGGTCGGAGTTTCATTCATGGGAGAGGGAACGCTGGATGAAGGTTGCATGAGGAGTTAATGTGTGGTCAGTGAGGCATGGAGTGTGTGAAACAATTGACTACGTGGGATTGAGGAACAGGTGTTGAGTAGTGTGTGTTATGAAGTGGGGGGGTACACGATTTAGAAAGAGAAGAGCAATGGGGCATGCGGTT
Organism: Allium sativum; assembly: GCA_030737875.1. Lineage (NCBI taxonomy): Eukaryota > Viridiplantae > Streptophyta > Magnoliopsida > Asparagales > Amaryllidaceae > Allium > Allium sativum. The sequence goes on along the minus strand of CM060915.1, from coordinate 967,805,916 downwards.
TGGGGGTAAAGTTGGAACCATGAAGTAGTACAGAAACAAAGGGAGAGGAATGGGAAAGTCGTATTGTTGGGAAAGAAAGTTAAGGGAAGGAAGACGGTACTATTTATAACAGTGTGGGCTTGGATTTTAAGTATAGGATTTTGGGCCATTCAAAAAAAGAATTGATTGGATATGGTGGAATTTTTTTCGAAATTGCAACATGGTGAGGGTAAAGGAAGCTTGCGTGTTCAACGCAGTAGCCTCGTGATTTTTATACAACATAGGGGATAGCGTTTTATTCTTTGTAAAGAGAATGGACCGGGATTTTTTTTATTTCCTGGACAAAGAAAGGAAATTGGAACGGGTAGGAACATATGTGGAAGGTTTGGGCTAAATTATGGGTAAGGCCCAAATAAATAAATAAGTAAATAAATGTTTATTTAAATTAATTTTTAAATACAAACTTATAATCATTCTAATTATTTCATACGTAACCCCTTTTTGACAAAACAAGATGCGTTAGGATTGTATCGGGAAAGGCTACATTCTTAAGTAGGTTTGGACAACACTAGAAGCTACCGGAATTTTTGATAAAATTAAATGACTGCTTAATTTTATTAAACGACTCGTTTTATCAACGAATATAACCAAGGTGAATTAAACTCATTCAGTTATCCTACTTGTAATTTTTATAAGTCAAGTTTAATATTTGTGTGCTATATTTGCTATTTATTGACTAATTGATCAATGTTTGGTTGGTTGCTGAATATTTTTTATATCATTTATATTAAATAGTTATTTAATTTAAATAAAATGAAACCATTAATTTAACAATGAATTCCAATAAAGGTAACTTACCTTGTTGGTCAAGTTTATAATAATATAAATGTTTAAAATTTAATTAGATACTTGAATGGTTGTTAATTGATCGTTAGCAGTTGAATTAATTATTCATGTTTAATATTAATTGTCGTATTGAATGCAGGGAAGAACAGGTTAGAGGAATCCAACCGAATTCCTAAAATTTATTGCTTATTTTATATCACACGTACTATTTAACCAATCTGATTGGATGATTGATTGATTATTGATTGTTGAACCCTTGATATTAACCAATGGGAAATATTGGTTGAGAAATTGGTAGTAGATGGCCTAAATCATAATCGTTTTATAAAGATTGATTTACCGTTAGGTGAATCGATAGAAATAAAGTTATGAAATTTATTTTATAAATTAATATAGATTTTTAAATATGTTATTTGAAATGAAGTTATAAAAAGGAAATAAACCAACCAGATTTATATACTGGTTTTTTAAACACCAATCACCATATTTGTACCAAAATATGCCATGTACGAAGCATGTGCCTTATATTAATTATTAAATGATTTTATAAAACTAATTATTATATTACTAGGATGGATAAGCAAGTAAGAAAGGATTAATGTAACGATTAATAACTAAGATTAATTATTTTTAAGTAACAATTAAAATGAGATTATTTTGAAATAGATTATTTTTTATTAATAATAATCAAAGTAAATTAGATTATTTAAATTAATAATATTATTTATTAAATTAAATGAAAAGACGAGTTAATTGATGAACGAGTTAATCGTGTTTTAGAATTAACCAAGCTAACCGTTTTAACGAAAATTGATTATTTGGGTCGATTAATCAATTAAAATAATTAATAGTATTTAATAAGAATTAAAAAGGAAATTGGATATTTATTCCAGTTAATGATAAAGTAAATTAATAAAAATTTAAAAGGAATTACTTCTTAAATAAAGTTCATTTAGGTAAGTAATCGAAGTTATCAATGAAATATAATTGAGTTTTAAAGTGAGTTTATGAAATGGTTCATATTTAAATCAAGTTTGGTAAATTAAGTTGTAAAGGAGATTTTAAGCAAATATGATAAGCTTAAAGTAAATGTTACTTAATATTTGAATTAAGTAAAGGAAATCAAGATGAAACAGGGCTTTATTAGACTAGAGTTGTATAAAAGAGTTTATATAAAGTGATGGGAAGTCAAAGCATTAATTTTAAATTAACATTACTTAATGATGAAATTAAGTGAAATGAATGAGTTTGAAATAAGATTTCCCAGAGGGAATGGATGAAAGGTTCAGAAAAAGGATTCTTGTAATTGAATTTGGTAAAAGATCGAGTAATAGGATTTGTGATAAAAATCTAGACAATGAAACAAATAGTTCAAAGAAGTTAAGGTTCAAAAGTTGATGTTTTATTTATCATTTACTAAATCAGTGAATTTAGTAATAACAGCGTATTGAAAAAGGGGATTTTAAAAGTAAGATGGTTTTACGAAACTGTATTTTAAATAAAATAGTGAAATGGTAATTGTTGGTATTAGAATGAATATAGGATTTTGAATAACAATTCATATTTACCTTAAGATAAGAATGTTGTTGATCAAGGTCTAAGAGGTAACTAAAATACCCCAACTTGAATGACTTCACGATTATTATAGGATGATATTAGTTGTAATGATAAAGATGTTAGAAGCGATTTATTATTGGAAATAATATTGCAACATTATTTGAAAATTTTGATAATAGGTATAATGAGATTTAAGAATAAGGAAATAAAAGAATTTGAGGAAATATGTATTAACATTTTCCAAAGTAACGAAAATAAAATGGCTTGAGAATATGAAATGATATTTTCATAATAAAAGAAATTAAAGGAGATTTGGTGAAATCATAACAATATTTTCAAAGTAAAGAAATGAGTTTTAGAATGAGTTGTTTTAAAAGTATAAGGGGCGATTATTGTTTTCAAATAACGGGACAAAAGGAGATATCGTGACGATCATTTTACGAATGATAGGTATTGAATAAATTTCTGGATTATAAATAATAAGAAATGTTGTAGCAATTGATTTTAAATGATAATTAAATTGAAAATTGGATATGATTGTAAAATACTTTTCTAAGTATCAAAAAGAATTGGTTTGACAATATTTGTATATTAAACAAGAAGTGAATATTATGTTGAAAGGTTTAGAAGTCTTAATTAACCACTCATAAATTATTTTAAAAGGCTAAGAGATGTTGTATACTCAACCAGTATATCCAATTCATTTTTGTTTATTTGATAGTTAAATAACCGACTACCAAATCTTGCCAACACGATTGTTGGTACAGAAAGACAGGGATCGAATTTATACTCAAAAACCATTCTGAGCAATCAATACGAATATGTGGAAGATTCTAATCGATTTGGAGCAATTGAAGACCGTGGATCTTCTTAAAACGGTAGTATTACTTACAATCTCTAGCAAGTCCCTAAAGATATGATGTGATTCTGTTGTCGTTGGAATCTACGGATTGCAAGCACTACTCACAACAGATCCATAGGGTAATTCAAGGATGCAGTAGGAGGATGCCTTCGGTTCATCCTGTTCCTGGATAACTTGTATGGACGATGGTCTGGCAGAGTATTTCCAAAGGGATCAAATACGTTGATTTCTTCAAACGTACCATAGTTAGTGGCGGAGAAGGGAACTTCTCTTAGGTTAACGACTACAGTATTTTTGTGGACATCAATTAGTGTTATCTAGCAGATATGACAATATGGCATTCAAAGTGGATGAAGATGTGATGTTCTGAAGGATACGCTTAACTTTTAGCCTCATCAACCGGGAAATGTTATAAAATCGGGTAGGTCCCATGGCTATGTGGGTCGCACCCATAAAAAGGATATATCATTACCTGATCTAGAGAACACAAATGCCTTCGGTTGTCCCTTTTTTTTTGTATGTATGCTATTGGTTCGGTTGGCTGGCCCCCAACCGTGGTAATGATATATTCGGTACTCTCAAGCGAAGTGAGGGCTCGGTCATGTTTATCCTGGGTTGCAAGATGTTCTTGTTGAACCCCAATGTATTCATCTCCGGAGGTACATTATCGGGAAGGTGCTCCTATACCTTGCCAGGAAATCCGTTCTCCAATAAACGCCCACGGTTTTTATTTTATATTATATATGTAGAGCGTGAGATGTAAGCGTTCTACTAGATTGATATATACTTGTATTTAGACACTATTATTATATCAGAAAAGATACTGATTTCAAAAACATTTTGGGTTATCGTAAGGTAAAACCGTCTATATTTATGTGTGCATTTGGTCTTATGATTATCCCATTTTTCAAAAAGATTATGACTTTAAAATCAACTTGTGTGATACCTATAAACTTAGTGTGTTTTCTCACTCTAGTTTACTAGACTGACCTGTCATTTGTAATGCTCTGGTTAGACCAGGTCATACAGGTTCAGGTTATCAGATGTGGTGAAGAGACGAGCTGGCAATGTTTAGACGTATGATATTTAGTTGTTATTCCGCTATGTATTGTATATGAGGACATATATTTGTAACTGTCCAGATGTAATAATGTACTCTGATAATTGTAAGTATTATTTTAAAGCTCTCGATAAAGATTTATTTCTATATTATATTTTATTCCGCTGCGATGTGAGACTCTGTGTTGTGTTGGTTCTTCTTCTTATTCCTCTATTCTAACTTTGCTTCTTTCTTATCTCACCCTCTAACTTCTTTCTAATAACTATCTGCGTTTTCGATGCTCGAGTTTTGGCAGTAATACGAGATTTATTTATTATTGTCGGAATTCGGGCTCGAATTCCCACAGGTCGTTACTATGATATCAGAGCGATGGTTTATTAATAACCTCGGCTTTATGGGTCGATAGAGATTGGGTTAGAAATACCCTAAATTGAGTTTGATTATATATATGAGATAGCGTATTTTAAAATTTTATATATACAAATATTTTGTATTGTGTTGTTTGATCGGTTCAAGTTGGACTAGCAATTGATACATTATTGTTTTGTAAAGATGGTAAATGAAAATTTTTTGCACCAATCATATTTTCGTATAGAAAAGAAATAATTCTTCTCAAAATTACTGATATTGATTTATTGATTGATTTGGCTGGGAATTCAGATTGGATTATAAATTTGAATAGTTAATATAACCAATAGAAATTGTGAATAATAATTTTAATGTGGAATTCAAATGAGGTTGTAAACCTGAAGGGTTTAATAAAACTAGAAGATAAATTTAAATATTGAATTTGTGAATAGGAGTTTGAATATATGATTAAATTAATCAGAATTTAAAGTTAAAAATAATTTGGAAGAGGAATAGAATAATTTTTGTTGTTGCTTGTTTGTTTATTGGATGATAGATTGGTTGAATAATAACATTCATCAACAAAAATGAATTGAAAACTAAAAAATTCAATATAATGAATTTTCATAGAATTGATATAAAACGAAACCAAAAAATTTAACCCTGTATTTGTTGCTTGCATTATATTGAATTAAGTGCAGGATGGAAGAGAAAGAGCGGTTAGTGCTTTGCTTTGCGATTAAAATTTGGTTGCCCAACAAAAAATGTAGACCTTGATAATGTTGATTCGGATGATTGATTTTATACCACTGAGTTTGGTAGACATTTGGCTATTTTTTCTTTTTAATCGATATAAGGCCTGGAGTGGCAGTTGTTGTTGTTTAGATCGAGCCATATAGAGGAGGTGCTGGCAAATTTTTCGTAAAATTTTAAAAACTTAAAATATTTTGATTATATTTTAATATAATTATTTTTATTATAATTGGGTTTTGGAGTATTCTTCTTAACCTAGTAATTTTGGGGACAAAATTCTATTTAAGTGGGGGAAGAATATAACGACCATGAGTTTTCAGTCATTTGATATTGAATATTTAAATCTATTTTAAATATTATATTTGGATTATTAATGGATTTTAATATTGAATTCGTTATTTAAAAGGATGATTTAACATTTAAATTTAAATTTAATATAAAATGAACTCGAAGGGTCACGGTAGTTCGTAAAATTGGGTTTTGAACTTCAATTGAATATATAGAATCTGTTTTAAGTTGGAATTCGATGAAACAATAAACGTTAGAATCTATTTTATTATAATTTTCTAATCGAAGAGAAAAATCGAGATTTCAGCTTACTAATTGTAAGTTATGTCCAATTCAAATTTTGAAATAGTCGATATAGAAATCATTTATAAATTATAATGTATATTTAATTTATTTAAATAGTGAATTTTAATATATATGGATATTGTTAACTCGAAAGTATTAATTTTGAGTTGTAAATTCAATATCGGTTTAATTTAAAATGATGTATTATTTTATTTGGATATGTTCGACAATAATAATTTATTATTATTTAATTTAACTGTTTTGGATTTAATTTATAATATTATATTGATATTATATAAGCCGTATGAATAACTATTTTTCAAATGACCTCTGTTTTCGACGTAACGAATTCTATTGGAATGCTTATAGCTAATTATTGCTAGATTTCTAGTTTGGAGCCAATTGGAGTTACTTTTTTGGTAGATGAAATTTAAAGAGTGAACCGATAAATAAAATTTAAATTAAAGTAATGACATTGTGCAAATAGAGTCGGAATTCAATAAAATAAATTTCATTGGAACCGTAACGTGAAGACGTAGCAGCACGTCCATTTCCACTGCGTTTGGAGATCGTGTGTGTGGCGGTACGAATATAACGGTAATGAATAGATGCGATGGAAATTAATACCGTATTATAAATAAATAAAACCCTTTGCTTAAGACTTAAAGGAATGAAAACTAGCTTACCCAATATTCCATTTCTAACGGCACATACTCCATTCATGCGTACAGATGAAGATAAATGTAAACAACTACATTCCTAAGGGACTAATATCGTAGCACCAACTACCCTAATCTACTTAATCCTGCACTAGAACATTCATTTCAACTAACCCACCCTACTTGCTGTATTAAAATATGTAGACCTTGTACTATACATGTAGAACATACACCAGCTTCCTTAGCCTAAGAATTCACGTAGACACTAGGATTTAACGCAAGCAACTATCCCTGTCACTATCTTTCCTACTAAGTTATGCACCCCTAATCTGCATGCCTACCTTAAAGTGAGACTACGCAAACATACCAAATTTTAACTTGTGCTGACCAAGTTACCAAATAAAAAAATGAATTTCCATTGGCGTGCTCCCCACACCTCTTCCCATATATACACACACATACATTATTGTTTGCAAACCCATGTAAATTGAACCCGCCGTTTCTCTAGTAACCCCTTTCTCCGTTGACCACATTAAGTTTCCCTTCTATATATCGAAACCCAGACACCATGTATGAAACAAAATAAAGAGCTTCCCACCCTTTTAAAATTTGCCGATGACTTCAACTTCTGGGTAGGGATGGCACCAGAGTTCGGTGTCGACGGTGTTACTGGGATATGTCGCGGAGGAAATGGGTTCGGCGACAGTAGAGGCACAGGGAGACAATGAAAGTGGTGGAAGTGAACGTGGCTAAACAGTCGAAGTTCGGTGGTGATTAGGGTCGCTAATTCCTGTAGCTTGCAGATATGTTATAGCTATACTTTACATGGGGTTGAGACGGATTCCTGGGGAGCCGGAGGCGGATCATTATTTGCAGGTGAAGGTAGTCGGAGTTTCATTCATGGGAGAGGGAACGCTGGGGTGAAGGTTACGTGAGGAGTTAATGTGAGGTCAGTGAGGGATGGAGTGCGTGAAACAACTGACTACATGGGATTGAAGAACTAGTGTTAAGTAGTGTGTGTTATGAAGTGGGGGGTACACATGCTAGAAGGAGCAGAGCAATAGGGCATGCGATTTGGGGTAAAGTTGGAAGCATGAAGTAGTACAGATACAAAGGGAGAGGAATGGGAATGGCATATGTGTTGGGGAAGAAAGTTAAGGGAAGGAAGATGGTACTATTTATAGCAGTGTGTGTTTGTATTTTAAGTATGTGCTTTTGGGCCCTTCAAAAAAAAAGAATTGGTCGGATATGGTGTAATTTTGTTCGAAACTGTAGCATGGTGAGAGTAATCGAAGCTTGCGTGCTCAATGTAGTAGCCTCGTGATTTTTATAAAACAAAGGGGATAGCATTTTATTCTTTGTAAAGAGAATGGATTGGGATTTTGTTTATCTCCTAGACAAAGAGAGGAAACAGGAACGGGTAGGAAAATATGCGGAAGGTTTAGGTTAAATTAAGGGTAAGACCCAAATAAATAAATAAATAAATAAATAAATAAATAAATAAATATTTATTTAAATTAATTATTCAATACAAACTTATAATCATTTTAATTATTTCATACGTAACCCATTTTTGACAAAACAGGATGCGTTAGGATCGTATCAGGAAAGGCTACGTTCTGAAGTTGGTTTGGAAAACACTGTAAGCTACCGGAATTTTTGATAAAATTAAACCACTATTTAATTTTATTAAATGACTTGTTTTATCAACGAATATAACCAACATTAGTTAAACTCACTCAGTTATCCCACTTATAATTTTTATAAGTCGGGTTTAATATTTGTGTGCTATATTTGCTAATTATTGACTGATTGATGATTGTTTGGTTGGTTGCTGAATATTTTTATGTCATTTAAATTGAACAGTTGTTTAATTTAAATAAAATGAAATCGTTAATTTAACGATTATTTCCAATGAAGGTAACTTACCTTGTTGGCAAAATTTATAATAATAAGAACGTCTAAAATTGAATTGGATGCTTGAATGGTTGTTAATTGATCGTTACCAGTTGAATTAATTGTTCATGTTTACTATAAATTGTCATATTGAATGCAAGAAAGAACTGGTTGGAGGAATCCAACCGGATACCTCAAATTTATTGTTTATTTTATATCACATGTACTGTTTAACCATTCTGATTGGATGATGTACTGATTATTGATTGTTGAACCCTTAATATTAACCAATGAGAAATATTGGTGGAGAAATTAGCAGTAGATGGCCTAAATCATAATCGTTTATAAAGATTGATTTACCGTTAGGTGAATCGATAGAAATGAAGTTATGAAATTTATTTTATATCTGTATATAGATTTTTAAATATGTTATTTAAATAAAGTTATAAAAAGGAAATAAACGAACCATGTTTATTTACTGATTGTTTTAACCACCAATCACCATTTTGCACCAAAATCTGCCGTGTGCGAGGCATGTGCCTCATCTTAATTATTAAATGATTTTATAAAACTAATTTTTATATTACTAGGACGGATAAGAAAGTAAGCAAGGATTAATGTGACAATTAATAACCGAGTTAATTGTTTTTAAGTAGCAATTAAAATGAGATTATTTTGAAATAGATTATTGTTTACTAATAATAATCGAATTAAATGAGATTATTTAAATTAGTAATATTATTTATAAATTTAAATGAAAAGACGAGTTAGAATTGATTGACGAGTTAATCATGTTTTAGAATTAACCAAGCAACCGTTTTAATGGAAGTTGATTATTAAATTAAATTAGTTTGTACTGATTAATCAATTAAAATAATTAATAGTGTTTAACTTAATAAGAATTAAAATGGAAATTGGATATTCATTCCAGTTAATGATAAAGTAAATTAATAATAATTTAAAGGAATTACTTCTTAAATAAAGTTCATTTAGGTAAGTAATTGAAGTATTAATGAAGCATAATTGAATTTTAAAGTGAGTTTATGAACGGGTTCGTATTTAAGCCGAGTTTGGTAAATTAAGTTGTAAAGGAGATTTTAAGCGAATACGATAAGCTTAAAATGTTAATTAATATTTGAATTAAGTAAAGGAAAACAAGATGAAAAGGGTTTTATTAAACCAAAGTTCCATAAAAGAGTTTATAAAAAAGGATGGGAAGTTAAACCGTTAATTTTAAATTAAGATTACTTGATGATGACATTAAGTGAAATGAATGAGTTTGAAATAAGAGTTCCTAGAGGGAATGAATGAAAGGTTCAGAAAAAGGATTCTTGTAATTGAATTTGGTAAAATATTGAGTAATAGGATTTGTGATAAAAATCCAGATAATGAAACAAATAGTTCAAAGAAGTTAAGGTTAAAAAAGTGGATGTTTTATTTATCATTTACTAAATCAACGAATTTAGTAATAACAGCGTATTTAAAAAGGAGATTTCAAAAGTATGATGGTTTTACGAAACTGTTTTTTAAATAAAATATCGAAATGGTAATTGTTGTTATTAGAATGTATATGGGTTTTTTAATTACAATTCATATTTACCTTAAGATAAGAATGTTGTTGATCAAGGTCTGAGAGGTAATTAAAATTCCCCAACTTGAACAACTTCGGGATTATCGTGGATGATATTAGTTGTAAAGATAAAGATGTAAGAAGCGATTTATTATGGGAAATAATAATGAAACTTTATTTGAAGAATTTGATAATAGGTATAATGAGATTTCAGAATAAGGAAATAAAAGGATTTAAGGAAATTTGTAATAACATTTTCAGAAGTAACGAAAATAAAAGGGCTTGAGAATATGAAATGATATTTTCATAATAAAAGAAATTAAAGGAGATTTCGTGAAATTATAACGATATTTTCAAAGTAAAGAAATGAGTTTTAGAACGAGTTATTCTAAAAGTACAAGAGGTGATTATTGTTTTCAAATAACAGAACAAAAGGAGATATCGTGACGATCATTTTACGAATGACAAGTGTTGAATCGATTTCCCGATTATAGATAATAATAAATGTTGAAGTAATTGATTTGAAATAATAATTAAATTGAAAATTGGATATGATTATAAAATACTTTTTTAAGTATTAAAAAGAAATGGTTTGAGGATATTTGTATATTAAACAAGAAGTGAATATTGTGTTGAAAGATTTAGAAGTTTAAATTAGCCACTCATAAATTATTTTAAAAGACCAAGAAATGTTGTATATTCAACCAGTATATCTAATTCAATTTTGTTTATTTGATAGTTATTTAACCGACTATTAAATCTTGGCTATACGATTGTTGGTACGGAATGACCGGGATCGAATTTATATTCGAAAACCATTCCGACTAATCAATACGAATATGTGGAAGATGCTAATTTAGTTGGAGCAATTGAAGACCGTGGATCTTCATAAAACGGTAGTATTACTTACATTCTATGGTTGATCCCTAGAGATATACTGTGATTCTGTCATGGTTGGAATCTACCGATTGCAAGGACTACTCACTACTGATCTATAGGGTAATTCAAGGATGCATTTGGAGGATTCCTTTGGTTCATCCTACTCCTAGATGACTTGTATTGTCAAGTGTCTAACTGAGTATTTCCAAAGGGATCATGTAGATTGATTTCTTTAAACATACCATTGTTGGTGGCAGAGAAGGGCACTTTTCCTAGGTTAACAACAAGAGTATTTTTGTGGACGACAATAAGTGTTATCTGGTGGATCAGACAACGTGGCATTCAAAGTGGATGAAGATGTGATTTTCTGAAGGATACGCTTAACTTCTAGCCTCAACACCGGGAAATGGTATAAAATCGAGTAGGTTGCATGGCTATGTGGGTCGCACCCATTAAAAGGGTATATCATTACCTGATCCAGAGAATTCAAATGCCTTTGGTTGTCCCAATTATTTTTGTATGTATGCTATCATTTCGGTTGGCTGGCCCCCAACCATGGTAATGATATATTCGTCACTCTTAAGTGAAGCGTGGGGCCGGTCGTGTTTAGCCTGGGTTGCAATATGTTCTTATTGAACCCCAATGTATTCATCTATGGAGGAACATTGTCGGAAAGGTGATCTCATACCTTACCAAGAAATCCATTCTCTAATAAGTGACCGCGGCTTTGATTGTATATTATATTGTAGAGCGTGAGATGTAAGCGTTCTTCTAGATTGATATTTATTTGTATTTAGACACTATTATAATATCAGAAAAGAAATTGATTTCAAAATTGTTTTAGGTTATCGTAATGTAAAAACCATCTGTATTTATGTGTGTATTTGGTCTTATGATTTCCTTTTCATTCAAAAAGATTTTGACTTTAAAATCAACTTGTGTGATACCTATAAACTTAGTATGTTTTCTCACTCTGGTTCACCAGACTGACCCGTCATTTGTAATGCTCAGGTTAGACCGGGTCGTACAGGTTTAGGCTATCGGATGCGATGAAGAGACGAGCTAGCAATGTTTAGACGTATGATATTTAGTTGTTATTCCGCTGTGTGTTGTATAAGAGGACAGATGTCCAGATGTATTAATGTACTCTGACTATTGTAAGTATTATTTCCAAGCTCTCGATAAAGATTTATTTCTATATTATATTTTATTTCGTCGCGATGTGAGACTTTGTGTTGTGTTGGTTCTTCTTCTTATTTTTCTGTTCTAACCTTCTTTATTATCTCACCATCTAACTTCTTTCTAATAACTATCTGTGTTTTCGGTACTTGAGTTTTGGCAGTAATACAGGATTTATTTATTATTGTCGGAATTCAAGCTCGAATTCTCACAAGTCGTTACACATGTATTATAAAGCTATTGTTATAATCAATGTTTTATACAACGTTCGTTTAAATTTATATAAATGGATTTTAGAAGCGTTTTACGAATATAACCAGAGATGTTTTCTAAGTATAGAAAATGAAATGATTATTGCTAATGAGGAATTAAGAAATGGAATTAAGGAAATTATAAACTGACTAGAAATTAGTTAAGTTGAATGGCTTCTGGAGTGTCGATCTGATGTTAGTTTCGCCCTTCGGGTTTGATACATAGGAAGTTGTTCTCTTATTAATTTACGGTCAGGGACTGATAATGTGTAAAAATAGTTCAGCATGGATATGAAATGGTAATGTTTTCCAATGTTAATAATGTATATTTCCTAAATATAGAAAATAAGAAATTGTGAATATATATATATATATATGAGAATGTTTTCCAATGATTAAAAAGGAATATTTTCGGGAATATGAAAAAAAAGAGTTTAAAATATTTGGAAATATTTTCCAAGAAGTATAGAGGACTAAACGTGTTTGTGAAACATCTGGAAAGATACGAGAAGTTGGAAAATTAATGTTAATTAAAAAGGGTTAGGGATTGTTTGAAGCGTAGTTATAAATTTGAATGGATATTTGTATTTCTATGATAGTTAAATCACCGACTATCAAAGATTTTTGACCATTGTTGTCAATACGAAGAGGCCGGTTGGATTTATTATTTGAAAACCACTCTGTATAGACATTGGCGTTGCAAATTAGATTATGCTGAAGATAATTGAAGGTGGAGTTAAATGCAAGAGTTGTTCTATTTACATGACAGTGCTTTCGGTTTGTCTAGTCCTAGGACCACTTGTATAGACGAATGCCTGACAGAGTATTCTGAACAGATCACATAAACGATCTTTTCAACATATTACGTTTGGTGGCGGAGGAATTCGTTTCTCTTAGCTTTTTATACCCGTAATATTTTTGGGAAGATCAACTAATAATTTGATGGGTTTGACGATAGGGCATTCAAAGTGTATGGTGTCCAGATGTTCTAAAAAGATAAACGAGACCTCAAGGCTCACAATCGGGAAATGACAAAAATCGGGTAGGCAACATGGCTAGGTGGGTCATACCCAAGCAGGGTGTATTATTAGCTATCTATAAAAACTCCTTATTTGTTCTTCTTTTGTTTGTGTATCTCCATGGACGGACGGTGGGCCCTTAAAACTGTTGCGTGATTATACATTCGCTACACTCAAGCTAAATGAGTGGACGGTCATGTATAGCCGAATTGCAAGATGTTCTTGTTGAACCCTAGTGTATCCCCTCTAGATTACGCTGATCGGAAGGTAGTCCCGTACCTTGTCATAGTTGGAATACAATCTCCAAAAAGCATCCTGCGTTTTTTGATTTTATACTATGTATGTGGAGCGTGAGATGCAAGCGTTCTGCTGGTTGGTTATTTGCTTGATTATACATTATTATAATATCACCAGATTTAATATCAAAAATGTTTTGGGTCATAGTAAGGTAAAAACCGTCCATGTTTATGTGTGGGATGGTCTTATTATTATCCTTTTCTCTCAAAACATTTTTCAAAGTTAAACAATATGGTTGGAGTTTACTCACACCAGTCCCATGACTGACCCAGAGTTTATTCTGTTTGTTTTACACTAAACTCTTTGGGGCAAAATTTATAGGGGTAGTCAAGTGTTTTAGGATTTTACGGATACATTTAGTGGAGCTTGTAGCATGAGGCTTCACCATTAGTTATTTAGAGTTATTTCTGTTGTGGTGTATATGTGTTGTACTCTGATATGGTATGTATATACAATACAGTTTTGTATCTCAAAGTTATGTTATATAATATATTTTACTCCTTCCACCGTGAGATCTGTGTTTACACTGATTTTGTTATATTAGGTTCTTCTTCTTCTTCTATTCTAATTTTCTTCCTTTCTATTTCTCACCCTCTAACATCTTTATATTAATGACCCGTTATTTTTTATGCTTGAATAGTTGACATCGTGTTTTTATGTCGATTTTCGGGGTTGAAAAACTCAAGGGCCGTTACAGTGGTATCAGAGCGAGGTTAAGTGATTACCTTGGCTTTGTGGCGTGACTCAAGAAAAATGGGATTAGTAATATTCTATATTGAGTTGAGTGAGTGTGTGTGTGTGTGTGTATATATATATATATATACGAGAGAGAATATTTGTAGATTGTGTAAAAATGATTTTATATTGTGGAGAATTATTGGTTGAGTGGCTTTTGAATTCTGGTTGAAGGGGGGCACCACAATGTCAATAGGGGTTTCTAAAAACCCATGTACAATGAACCGGCATAGTATGGTTTTAAAAAGAAGGTAAATGAAATAATTTTACCCAAAATAAAATTTTATATAAAAGAAGCATATATCTTGGGATTATTATAGCACATTGGATGTGTTGGTTATCATAATCGAATAGGATTATAATTGAGTTAGTTACGTAAATAACCAATCAGAAATCGTATAATTTAATTCATTGAATCTGAATATAGAACAGATTGGGGATTAAAATCCTAGAAACTGGGAAAATGTTTGGAAATCGATTTTGGATTAAAAATATGGAAATTTTAATATCTTAGGTGAATTTGGAAATGTTTTCTAAATATTGTAAAGGATATTTTGAAATAAATTTAAAATGGAAGTGTTTTAAAATGATTTTGAAAGTGGTATAGTAGTGAACTCACTTAGAATACTGGAAATTAATACCAATGATGGATCGCAACAACATCAGTATTCATCTTCGGGTTTTTATGCGACAGATTATTACAAAAAATATTTCTTTGAATTGTTTTGAGAAAAACAAGTTATTTGAAATCCTAAAAGGGAAAGCTGATTTTTTAAAAACTAAGTTATTTAAAACTCCCAGGAGAAGATCATCTGAATTAAAATGGATTGATTTTTGAAACAAAATTGAATTTTGAATCTGGATATTAAGATAACTGATTAGAGAAATTAATTAGTTAATAAAATTTTTGGAATGAAACTTGACTGGGTTAAGTATATTGGATTGGATTAGAGATTATCTGGAATGGAATTTGATTGTTGAGCAAGAATTTGGAATTGAGATTGGAATTGGAGTTCGAAATGGAAATTGGCTTGGGTATAAAATAATTATTGGTTTAAGGATGAATTGTGTGGAGATCAATTGGGAATGCATTGATATATGCTGAATGGATAGCAAACGGAAGAGATAGAGTTGGATACCAGGCCAAAAGGTGCAATTTCATATTTATATTGGGTATGAGATTTTTATGAGCTTATTGGGCAAGCCACTTGGCTGTTTAATTTTCTTTTACATTGTAGAAGGCCTAAGAGGCGAGTTGTAGTTGTACCGATTTAGAAGTGTAAATGAGATGCTGGCGAAATTTTTCGAAATTTAAAATGTTAGAAAATTTTGTTAATAAGTATAAGTTTATATTTTATTTGAAAATTAATTGGTTCAGTGGAAACTAAAGTTAATAGGTAAAACAAAAGATTCTTTTCCTTGTTATAATAGGGTTCGTTACATTTTTTTACTCCTTAGTAATTTTGGGACGAAATTCTTTTAACAAGGAAGGGATGTAACGTCCCAGAATTTTAGCAATTAATTAATTAATTTAATTATTTTATTATGTTGGTTTGGTAATTTAAATGGTTTGAATTCGAAAATATTGAATTTTTAATTAATAATAATAATAATAATGAAATAATAATATTTATTCCGAAATAGTCGGAAATAGCTGAATTGGCTATATTGTGTAAATTAGATAGTATAAGATATTTAATTGAGTTTATATTCGAGTTATGATAACGAATTTACTTATTAAACGAAAACTGAACATATTAAATATAATATAATTATAATCGATCTTGTAACGTCGCAGTAGTTCGTAATATTACGTTTTCATCTTTAAATAAATATACGCGATTCATTGTAAGTTGGATTTCTTCGAAAAAAGAAACGTTCGAATTTATTAAACTGCATTTTTCTAATGGAAAAAAATTGATTACATATTGTAAGTTATGTCCAAATAAAATTTTCAAATAGTTGCTATGTAATCGTTTATAAACCATAATGATTTATTAAATATAGTAAATCATTGGCTTCAAATTTGGAAAGATTTTTAAGACGTATTCTTAATTTAATTTTTAGAAATTTTCTATAATTTTTATTTGGGAAATAAGAAATTTTTTATTTGGAATATTTTTAACCCTATTCGGCATTTTGGAATTTCACAAAGTATTTTATCTTGTCTATTTTATTATACTTTTGGGATCACGACACATTGCTCATCCCAACGGTATTTTTATTTTTGTTAATAGTAGTTTGTAAACGAATGGAATTTTACTTAACAGGGTACCCTTAATTTTGCAGAACATATATAATTTGCTTAGCTTTACCTTGCACGCATAGCACAACCAGTAGACCTAGGTACTTTTAGTATATTAGTAGGTAGCATGTCTTATTTTTATGGATAAAAATGAGGAAGGTTATTCTTGCAAACGTGACACTATGTATATTGCAATATCTGATCTTATATACAAATTATAAAGGATATATGACAACATTGCTTTATTCCCGTAGTCATACAAAATACTATTCCATTTGTTCCTGCGTGAATCATTCATTGAATGAAAACTGATTAAGAATCGAACAAGTTTCAAATCACGTAAACGAAAGGTACCGCTAAACACTTAACACAGTCCTACCATATGCAATCAGCAGACCTAAAGGAATTGACAAGCCAACCTATGAAGTGAAAATACATGGCGCCGACCTAACAAACTAAACAGACACCCTAAAAGCTTTCAGCTCGCAGACCTACAAGAGAAGACGTCGACTTATCCCTTCTTCTTCTTCTGTATATATATATACCAACACCAGCTTCTTTCACTTGTTTTCATCCACTTTTCAAAGCCAAAATTTTTTATGGCTTCCCAAAACTTTATCAAATTAGATACCCCACTTAAAAATCATGGAATATATATATGTATGTATGTATGTATGTATGTATATATGTATATATATATATATATGTATGTATATATATACGAGCTCGAATAAGTCTGCGCTTCAACCTTTTATCTATATTTTTGAGTTCAACCCTGTTTTTTTCACACCAGTAAAAGGAGCACCACGTAAGAATTTTTGGGGGAATGGTTTTAAAAAGTGACGCAAGCTTCCATTGCAGTAGGCTTATGCTCGACGTCGGTAACATTCTATAGGCGCACGACGTGGTGAGATTTCAGGGAAAAATCTGGGTTTGTGGTCTTGAACTGCAGTGGAAGGAGTTGGGAGAGGATGTGAGTGTGCTTGGGGAGAATCATGGGTGTAGTGTGGAACATGAGTGACAAATTAAATGGAAAAATATATATAGGGGGAGGTGGTTTGAAATCTGGAACGGGGAGGAGAGCCCGAAATTTAGGCCATTGTCTATGGGTTAAGGAGGAGCAGCGTTGTTATTTTTTTGGGAAGAACTAAAACATGCGGTGTGCGGTTTTCTATTAGAATGGAGGGAAGAAATTGTGCAGTTTTGGGTTTGGAAAAGGTAGCAGGTTACGGGTTTTCTTTAAGTGGGAAGATGTAGTCACAGCAGCAAGCATGGAAGAGGGCATCTGAGCCGGTTTATGATAGGTAAGCCCAATTTATATTAAAGAGAAAAACAAGAAACAACAAGCTTGCGGGTCTTTATTTTTGAACGGGAAGGAGAAGCTTTATAGATACAGTGGGTTGATGTCAAATTGGGTCGGGTGCAGATCTGTTGTGTCCTGAGTTTAAAAGGGTAAAGCCCATAATTAATTTATTAAGGTTAAACTAAAATTAAATAGTGCATCAACTTTAAAACATCATATCTTATGCGTTCATTATCAGTATTCAACAAAACAGGGTCCATTAGGATCGTATGGGCGCAGGCCATGCGATAATGCTGGTTTGGAACTGTTTATAGCTCGTTTGAATTTATGGCAAAATAAAACGCCTTGTTTAATCAACTGACATTTACTGTATTTAACGATTAATTGTATGTAGCGACACGCACTCTACGCATCGGAGGATCGTAGAATATTTCTTTCTTTCTCATAAGGAGTCGTACGGTCGTGTGACATTGGGAGACAATTATTGGGGTCATTTCCCATGTTCATGATTTTTGCCGATTTCTAATTGACCGTTTTGTCCCTAGATGATCTTGTTTCAGCCATAACATTTGATTGAGAAGGGGTTTTGACTTGAAACAACACCCTTTATATCCGGATGATGGTTTACCTTTCCATAGAGTGGTCACATTAGCCAAACGGACTTACCGTTTGGGGGATATGGCCGAATTAAGGTTTAGAGGGTGAAAAATAGTTTAATCGGGCCAAATAGGGTGATTAATAGCTAGGCCCAAAGGGCGATTTCGGGATTTGGAGTATTTAAGGGTTGTTAGGATTTAGAGAACACCTTTTTTTATTTTTCAGCCGCCACTTATCATCACTCTCGACTTAGTAATGGCCTCCAACATCTAAAACACCTCTAAACCACTTTCTAATTGAAGATTTGGCTAAATTACATCAAATTGAAGGGGATTAGCATAGGATTGGGAATAGAGCTGCTGTATTGCTTTGGAAACAGTGCCATAACAGAGATTAA
Source organism: Allium sativum (assembly GCA_030737875.1). Classification (NCBI taxonomy): domain Eukaryota; kingdom Viridiplantae; phylum Streptophyta; class Magnoliopsida; order Asparagales; family Amaryllidaceae; genus Allium; species Allium sativum. Next base: position 967,786,911 of record CM060915.1, on the reverse strand, counting down.
TTCAATCTAAAGTTAATTTGTGGCTAAGGTGAGTGATTTGCATAGTTCCTCACTAATTATGGTTAATTAAGGGTAATTAGTGTTAATTAGCGAATTTAAACATGATTAAATTATGTAAAAATATTTATAAATTTCGAAATATTGTTTTAGACCTCTGTTAGAAAATTTGGTTAGTTTGGTTAAGTTTTGCTGATCATAACATTAGTTATGCTTAAACATGATTAAGGGAAAATATGGTATTTGGCTATGTTTGATCCATTTTAATACGTCATATTGTTGTTTTGGTGTCTATTGTTGATTCTATATGTTGCTATGACTGTATGGTATGCTTTGTGATTGATTAGAAAAGTTAGAATGGTCAAAAATGCCGTCGTATGGCGTAAAACAGTCGCTGGAAAAGTTGCAGGAAGTAGTGTAGGGTTTCGAATCGGATCGGGTTACGGGGCTCGGGTCAGATCGTGGAATTGAGCAGAGAACCGAACCAGATCAGAACCTAGTACGAGAATGAGGGCTTGGCAAAAAGGAAGGCCTCTTGTATAAGGGTTGGAGTTGGTATTGGACTTAAGTTGGACATGGGATCGGATCAGATTAACTGGAGGAAAGAAAGGCAGAAACGAACTAAGGTAGAAGCACCGAACCGAATCAAGATAGTGAGATAGCCGAACCTAAGTGACATGGAAGCACAGAAGCGAACCGAGGGTGGAGCTTGGAACCGAACCGGATGGCCAGGAAGTGGAGCAAGCCGAACCGAACCAGGGAAGGACAAACGAACCGAACCGGATTGGAGCTGCGATTACGCGACGACTCTTCTGAAGACCAACTCCAATTCGACCAAAACCCGAGATGCAAAGGAAGTCTAAATAGTAAGTTTGCACTTTGGATCCAGTTGGGAACCAACGAGTTGGCTCCATGATTGGACTTTGCTGCAGGACGTTTGCTAAGGGGTTATCGACGTCTATAGCTTTGATTCACCACCAAGACGGGTGTTAGGCTATGTATCAGTGTAGTGGGGTAGTTACTACTCCATGGGGCAGAGTGATCGTAGCAAGGCTATGAGCCAGTGCAGTGGGGTTGTCATTACCCCATGGGGCAGAGTGGACATAGCAAAGGATTAGTGGCTATGGATCAGTGCAATGGTGTCATTATGGCTCCATGGGACAGAGTGATCATAGCAAGGCATTGGGTGATCAAAGTGGTGAATATCGTAAGCTTTACGCACCGAGTGAGAGATGTGACGACGGTTGCTATGATTGATTGTTTGTCATCACTATGTCATACACACCCCACCCCCGTATTCTTTACGCCATATGTTAGTGGCACCTTAGAGTATTGTACAGTATGTAGTGCTAACTCTTTGGTTGCAGGTCCAGGTTCAGGTATGGTTTAGTATACCTATTATTATTCTGTTTTGCTGTTTATCGCTCATACCAGATTTTTGTCTGACCCAGAGTTTTGTGCCTCTTCTTATTACTCTAGGTGCTCTTAAACGAGCAGACTAGAGACAGGTTAGCTGATTATGCATGAGTAGCTGATCCGGAGACGAGCAGGAGGCTCCTATGTATTATCTACATATATTCTCCCTGTGTTGCTGCTGGTTACTACTCTGGGCACTAGTAGTGTACCTTTCCTTTCTTTTGGTTTAGAGACAGTTTTAAAGTTATAATAATGATGATGTGGAACATAAGTTGTATTTGGATTTTCCGCTGCTATGATGTTTAGTTTTCAGCTTATACACTGCCTCACCTGTTTTGTGTCAAAGTATGTTATTATTATATTTTATTCCATGCGCTGTGAGACATTCTACAGGTTCCTTGTTAGTTCAAACTCCTTTCTTTGGTGACCGTCCCGTGCTGGTTGGACATCGGCACCGCGCACTTTCATTGGAAATGTCGGCTGGCGCAAGGCGGGCCGCCACATTTGGTATCAGAGCTCTAGGTTGCATAGTTAACCTAGGGAAAGACACCAGAGAGAGATAATACATATATGAGAGTACGTATTTGTGATTATTTTGATTTTCAAAAGCTATATATGTATATATGCACACACTATTAGTATAGCTAAGGATGAAGTCGCACTGCACTGACACCACAAAGAGTATGGTTAATCGTTTCTCTTTACAGATTGAATGATGAGTCGATATACAAGGTGTGCTGGTAGAGGAGCCAATTATGGGAATGCTCATGACATGAGGACTATGTTCACTGACTTCATGAAAGAGATGCTTAGGGACGTTCAGAGGGAAACTCCCAATGCTGCTAATGGTGGTGCTGCAGCGGTGCAGGCGCCTAGAGCCGATTTCGCCAAGCTTTGCAAGGATTACACCAGTCTTGGTGGAAAGTCGTTCCACAGAACGGAATCTGCCACAAAAGTTCGGGATTAGTTGGATAGCTATGAGCGTATCTTCAAAGACTTGGGTATCGATGATGCAATGAAGAGGAAGTTAGCATCCCGTCAGCTGCACGGACAGGCAATGAATTGGTGGAAAACTACTAAGGTGGCTACTCTAGAGGATCAAGTTACAAGGGATCAGTTTAAGGCCCGATTCAGTGATAAGTTCATCCCAGCTGCCCAGAACTCAGAGTTGTTTAGGAAATTTCTGGAGCTTAAACAGAATGGTAGGGCAGTCTCGGAATACATTGCAGAGTTCGATACTCTATCGAAATATGGATTGTCCCTTATTGATATTGCCGAGAAGAAAAATGAAAAGTTCAAAACAGGCTTAGATCAGTACTTGGGGGAAAGGCTTATAAACCACATCGATGAGACGTTTGAATCGATTGTGGGGAAAGCTTTGAGATCATGGAGTCTATACGCTAAGTCGAAGATTGAGGTTGCATCTGCAGAGGAGCTAAAGCCGCAAGCAAGCGGTGGAGGCAAGAATGGTTCTCAGAATAAGAGAATGCAGAATCAGACCAAGGATGGCCAGAAGAAAAAGAATAAGAAAGATGTTGAGTGCTTCAGCTGTGGTAAGAAGGGCCGTTATGCCAAAGAATGTCGGGCCAAGCCAGCGGATAGGAAGTGCTTCAACTGTTGCCAAGTGGGACATCACAAGGATAAGTGTCCACAACCCCCTAAAAAAAGCAGATTGTGAAAGCATATGCTATCAATATTACTCCTTCTTCGTCGAATGCCCCAACTGCGGTGGAGAAAGGAAAGAATGTCGTCATTCAATGTATGCTTTCTGTTTATGATGTTCCTGTTCGAGTATTTTTTCATACCGGAGCTTCCCGTTCCTTCATATCTAGTAACCTAGTAGATAGGCTGGGATTGGAACCCGAGATAGTCGAAAGACCTTTAGCAGTGACGAACCCGATTTGTGGTTCGACCAGCCTTTGTATGATTTGTCGTAATGTGGTCTTATCGAGTCATGGATGCATGTTTGTTTGTGAATGCTTTGTTTTGGGCTTTACTGGGTTTGGCATTATTTTGGGAGTCGGTTGTCTCCAAAGATACGGGGTGGTGGTAGACTGTGAGGGCTTTTTGGTGACAATTAGAGCGGATGATGTGCGGAGGGTAGTGTTTGGTGGTCTACCTAGTGATGGGGTAATGGCTAGTTTTCTAGATTCCCTCGACATCCCGCATGATGAGTTGTCAGATGTGCCCGTTGTTGGCCAGTATTCGGACATCTTCGAGGAAGTGACCGAACTTCCACCACATCAAGAGATTGAGTTCTGTATTGATTTAGTGAAAGATTCCAAACCTATAGTGATGCCACTTCGTCTTATGGCACAAAGGGGGCAGCAAGAGCTCGTGGTGCAAGTAAGCAATCTTTTGAAGAAGGGATTTATCAGAAGAAGTGTTTCTGAGTGGGGAGCACCAGTTGTGTTTGCTACCAAGGCAGATGGTTCCCTTTTTTTTGTGGACTACTGTGAGTTGAATAAGGTGACGAGGAAGAATAAGTATACTCTACCGTGGATAGATGATTTGTTTGATCAGTTAAGTGGCGCGAGAGTGTTCTCCCAGTTGGATCTCGCGACAAGTTTTCATTAGCTTAGAGTGGAAGCTGAGAGTATAGCTAAAACGGCATTTTGGACGCCGTCTGGATTCTATGAGTGGTTGGTCATGCCATTCAGGTTGACCAATGCACCAGCATATTTTGTGGATCTTATGAATAGGGTATTCAGAGATCAGCTGAATAAGTTTGTTCTTGTGTTCGTGGACGATATACTTGTTTATTCAAGGATAGAGGAAGAACACAAGGAACACTTGAGGATATTGATGGAGGTGTTGAGAAAACACCAATTGAAAGCAAAGTTTTCTAAGTGTCACTTTTGGAGGAGGGAAGTGAGATTCTTTGGCCATGTTGTTTCGGAGAATGGAATTGTCGTGGATCCTGCGAAGGTGGCTACGGTACCGGATTGGTCTATGCCCAAGAATGCAACAGACGTAAGAAGTTTCTTGGAATTGGCTTGATATTATCGGAAGTTCATCCAAGACTTCGCTACCGTTGACTCAGTTGACTAAGAAAAAATCAAGCTTTCGTCTGGGACGAAAAGTACGAGAATGCATTCAAGAGCCTAAAGGAAAAGTTGACGTGTGCACCAGTATTAGTCATTCCTAAAGAGAATGAAGAGATGACAGTATACACAGATGCATGTGGTACCGGACTAGGTGTTGTATTGATGCAAGGAGGTAGGGTTGTAGCTTATGCTAGTCGATAGCTGAAACCGCATGAGAAAAGATACCCTACCCACGATATGGAATTGGTAGCGATCGTGTTCGCATTGAAGATATGGAGACATTATCTGTTGGGGGGAAGATTCGAGTTGTTTACTAATCATAAGTCACTAAAGTATCTTTTCTCTCAGAAGGATCTAAATCTCCGACAGCAAAGATGGTTAGAATTCTTGGCTTCCTACGATTTCGATATCGCATACAGACCAGAAAAGGGCAATGCGGTAGCTGATGCATTGAGTAGAAGACATGCCAGTTTAGGGGTTATGTTTCTTGAGTGGAAGCAACTGGAGTACATCGCTTGGTATGATTTCAGACCAATGTGCGAATTAGATCCAGAAATGTTAGCAAGTTTGACGATTAGACCCACTTTGATTGAGCGGATCGGTTCCATTCAGAGGGACGATCCTAACTTATTGAAAATCATCTCCAAGTTAGAGATGGGCATCGATGAGGAGATGAACGAGTACGGGCTTGATCGAGATGGATGGCTTAGAAAGAATGGAAGACTAGTTGTACCCAATGTTAATGGATTGAGAGATGAAGTGCTTAGAGAATGTCATCACTCAAAACTGACTATACACCCCAGTGGTAACAAGATATACCGAGACATGAAGTAGATCTACTACTGGGAAGGAATGAAAAGAGACGTTGGGAAGTTTATATCCAAATGCATGAATTGCTAGCTAGTTAAAGCTGAGCAAAGGAAGCCTAGTGGTTTGTTGCAACCATTAGAAATTCCAGAATGGAAATGGGAACAAGTCTCAATGGATTTCGTTGATGGGTTACCAAGGACTAGATCGGGCTATGATAGCATTTGGGTGATTGTGGACCGATTGACCAAGAGTGCAAGATTTCTACCCGTCAAGTCGAATAGAATGGCAGCTAAGTTAGCTGAGCTATATATGAAATGGGTAGTGAGATTTCATGGAGTTCCTAAAAGCATTGTGAGTGACCGAGATCCGTTGTTTACTAGTGGGTTTTGAAAGAGCTTACAAGAGGCGTTAAGATCAGAATTACATCTCAGTACCGTGTATCATCCTCAAACCAACGGTCAAACAAGGAGGGTGAATCGTATATCGGAGGATCTCTTGAGAGCTTGTATATTGGATTTTGGTGGATCATGGGATGACCATTTCCATCTAGTAGAGTTTGCATATAATAACAGTTATCAATTTAGTATTGGTATGGCTCCATTCAAAGCTTTGTACAGAAGACCGTGCAACTCACCGTCATGTTGGTTAGAACCAGTGAGAAATTTATGCTTGGGCCAGATGTGATAAGAGAAACCTAAGATAAGATCAAAGTTATCAGACAACGAATGAAGGCTGCCTAAGAAAGGCAAAAGAGTTATGCTGATAAGAGGAGAAGGGATTTAAAGTTCTCCATTGGTGACTTGGTGTTTGTCAAGATTTCTCCATTAAAGAGCCCGATACGATCTGGCAGGAGAGGCAAATTAACACCAAGATTTGTTGGTCCATTCCCAGTTCTCGAGCAAATTAGGAATTTGGCATATAAAGTTGAATTACCAGAGAAGATGGCGAGTTCATAATGTATTCCATGTTTCCTAGTTAAGGAAGTTTGTGCACGACCCTAGTGTGGCAATTTCACCAGATCAGTTGGATGACATCGAGGTTGAACCCGAGGCGGTTGGGAACCGCAGACCTATGCGTGTTGTTGGGAACGATACGAAGCAGCTTTCGAAGGAAGGCGGTGAAACTAGTCAAAGTTCGATGGGGTGATGATGAGGAAGACTGCACTTGGGAAATAGAGGAGGACATAAGGAGGAAGTATCCAGAACTCTTTGCCTGGTAAGGTTTTTATATCGGTATAGTACTCCCTTGTTAGTAAACCGCATGCTAGGATAGCTTGTTGTGTTGTTTTGTATGCTTTATTGTTTTGTTAATGATCGGTAGGCATGCAGGATCATTTGTATGTTTTGGGTTAACGAATTTCGGGGACGAAATTTCTTAGGGGGGGTGGGGATGTAACGACCCGCACTCTACGCATCGGAAGATCGTAGAATATTTATTTATTTCTCATAAGGAGTCGTATGGTCGTGTGAAATTGGGAGACGACTATTGGGGTCATTTCCCATGTTCATGATTTTTGTCGATTTCTAATTGACCGTTTTGCCCCTAGCTGATCTTGTTTCAGCCATAACATTTGATTGGGAAGGTGTTTTGACTTGAAATCACATCCTTTATATCCGGATGATGGTTTACCTTTCCGTAGAGTGGTCACATTAGCCAAACGGACTTACCGTTTGGGGGATATTGCTGAATTAAGGTTTAGAGGGTGAAAAACAGTTTAACCAGGCCAAATAGGGTGATTAACAGCTAGGCCCAGAGAGGGATTTCGGGATTTGGAGTATTTAAGGGTTGTTGGGGTTTAGAAAACACCTTTTTTCATTTTTCAGCCACCACTTATCATCACTCTCAACTTAGTAATGGCCTCCAACATCTAAAACACCTCTAAACCACTTTCTAATTGAAGATTTGACTAAATTACATCAAGTTGAAGGGGATTAGCATAGGATTGGGAACAGAGCTGCTGTATTGCTTTGGAAACAGTTCCATAACAGAGATTATTTCAGATCTAAAGTTAATTTGTGGCTAAGATGTGTGATTTGAATAGTTCTTCACTAGTTATGGTTAATTAGAGGTAATTAATGTTTATTAGAGAATTTAAACATGATTAAATTCTAGAATAATATTTATAAACTTCGAAATATTGTTTTAGGCCTCTGTTAGAAATTTTGGTTCGTTTGGTTAAGTTTTGCTAATCATATAATTAGTTATTCTTAAGCATGACTAAGGGAAAATATGGTATTTTGGCTATGTTTGATCCATTTTAATACATCATATTGTTGTTTTGGTGTTTATGGTTGATTCTATATGTTGCTATGGCAGTATGGAGTGACGATCGGGAATTTCGCTCGATCTGAATCAATCGCCAAACCGACCAAGACCGTTCGAAATCCCTGATTGTTTTGAGAACATGACAAACCAGAACACAAACAGAAGAATATTTCATTGTTTATTACAACAATTCCATCAGAATACAAGAATATGAATAAATATTGTACATCAGAAAAATATCAGAGATTTACAAATTACAATGCAGCGGAAAAATAATACAAAACACGACTGAAAGTAATACACGGATACAGAGCTTTCCGCGTATCGTTCCTGCTGTAAACCAGGATCCTATGAATATAAATCTGCAAAACCAAAACTACTAGCTGCCCGTGTCAAAATAAGGGCACCCAAAGTTTAGGTTAAAACAATAAACTCCAGGTCAGTAATGTGACTGGTGTGAGAACTAAAACAGTTATTAATCTTTATTTTAAAGTTAGGTAAATCAAGGGACCATGCCGTATAACACAGAACGGGTTTCCTCCCAAGAATACCAGTGCATAAAACAACAGCGCAATGCTAAATAAAGAACAATGAAGCTATTATAAGACCCAGGTCCGATCACACAATGCAACATAAGCCGAAGGATAGGGTTTTACCTTATAATAGCCAAAGAATGCTTGATACACTAAATTCCATGTTTTATTATTACTATAAGTGTATAGTATCAAAAAAAAATTCAATCATAAGTATCAATCATAGTCGGCATGGGTACCATATATCATGTCGCCAATACTAGGATCTACAATCAAAACCGCAAAGTTACATATTGGAAGTTGGATTTCCATCTGTGAACCGAGGCAAGGGATCGTCCTCCACCGAATTCGAGACTGTCTAGCCCGAGTATCAGGAACAGAACGCATCATCCCTTGGATCGTCAGGGCCGATCCACCGATGTGGATTAAAATGCCTGAACACTGCGTTTCCCCGCGCTTTGGGGCGTAAATGAGCCAAACGACTCCATCGGCTCCACATAGTCACCGATATATCCGAGGTGCCTCGCAACAGCAACAACCAAACAGGTGAAAATAATATATATATATCAGGGCCGGTAGGTCACTGACACCACCCTAGCTAGAAGGAAATGCATGCCCTCCCTGAGGTCCTCTCCCATTTCTGGTTCACAACCGGGGTGTGAGGCTCGCGAATCAATGCTACACAAAGCTATGCCACACAGGCCGTGCTTTGATCATCAACCACTAGAATTTGCTTTTCAACAGAAGCCTTGATCAATTGCCAGTCAGGCATGCCACAGAGGCAATTCACTCCATGTGATTGATATCCATCAATATATAACCCCTGAGCTCGTACGTCTCAGAGAAGGGCGTTAAGCAAGAGAATAAATTGTCCGCCGCCAAATAGATATATATTTAATAGAGATCAATCACACAGAATAAAATCCAATGTCAGACACACAGTCCATTTACAAGTTAGTTCTAGGTCTTAACGAAACTGGAGGCACCTTGTACCTCGCATATCCATCGATCTCCAAGTACGTCTAGACGATCACCAACTGATTCCCTCTTCTTGGGTGTACAACCCAATCATGATCATCAGTAATCACCCAAACGACGTGAAGACCTCCGGTCTTCGACCATCATCTTCATACTCGACACTGCGTCGAATCAGTTATTCAGAGGGGATAAACCCGGTATTTCTGAATAACTCGCGTATATAATAAACAAGTGTTACACAAACACAACATACGCCTCATTCCAATTCAGAATATTCTTTTATTCAAAAATTCTTATACTTTTGGAAAGGTTCCCATTAATTTTATCAAATATAAATTCTTTAAATTTATTCTTTAATCTTCTTTTGAATATCAATTCAAACTAGTCGGGATTAGCGAACCACACCGAAGTAATCATTTATTTTATTTCCCAATCCCAACCTATTCATCCCATGAAGTAAAACTGGTCGTACTTCATATTTAACACCACGGTGTTATCGGTAAATTCAATTACCATTCCACGTTCGAATCTAATTAAAGATTTAACTACTGCCTAGAGAAAAACTGGTGATACTCAATTCTCGATCATTTCAATCTAAATAAAGATTCATTAAAATTCCACTTGGTTTTAATCTTCCCAAAAATCAATATTAACGATTGTTTAACTTGGGAAATAATATCCTGTCTTTAACTGGGTTAAAGAACCAATGTCACTTAAAACACGGTTCACTATAAACCCAAAATCACATTCCATTAATTATCGGGTTAAAGAACAAGTGTTATTTCAAACACCGTTCACGATAAACCCAAAAATCAATTCAAATTCAATTCCAATTAAATACCATTTAATTGGTATACTTCATTAAATCTAAATAAAAAGATTTAATCTTTTTCCTCAACTGGGTTTAAGAACAGTGTTAATGAAGACACCATTCACTACAAACCCAAATCCCATTTAATATTAAATACAAGGCTCTGAATAGAAAATATATCGGCTTATATTCAATATCAAATTCTGAAACCAACAAATATCGTATTGGAAATAACGATATAAATATATCTTTCAAATCTCCGTAACAATATCTAGGGCTGTCAATGGGTCGTGTCGGGTCGGGTTCGGGTCGGGTCAAGTCGGGTTCGGGTTGATTTATAAACGGGTCTGGTCAACCCGTTTATTAAACGGGTCATATTTTCCCAACCCTAACCCGACCCGTTTATAAATGGGTTGACCCGACCCAACCCACGTAACCCGTTTAACTAAATGGGTCGTATCGGGTCGTGTTGGGTCGGGTTTACCCATTTGACTCATTGATAGATACTGCCTACTAATATAAGCAACAAAAGAGCCAAATCACCAACATGCACACTGTTATATAATCACCAACATGCAACAAGTTGCAAAGTCACCAACAGACAACGCATATATAAAGCATGAAATCACCATATCCAAAAATCATTTTCTATACATAAGTATATATTCCCATACTTCAAAAATTAAAGACTACTAGTATGGAAGAGATACAGTTGTTATAAGAAATATATAACTAACAATATACAAGAGTAAATTATTAAAATATAACAACTTACACATACAAGCGTACTGAATACTGCATACATAAAAGATTAACACTATTAAAAGACTTACAATATGGAAGAGATACAACATATAATCGGGTTTGGCAGGTCAAAATCGGGTTAGCGGGTCAACCCTAAACCCACCCGTTTATAAACAGGTCAAATTCGGGTTGACCCGAAAATGACCTGCTAACTAAACGGGTCGGGTTAACTTGCTAATTTCCGTGCGGGTTTCGGGTCGGGTCTCGGGTCGTGTAGGAAATTGACAGCCCTAACAATATCTATATAATCACGAAATCCAACATCGAAATATTCCAAAGATAATTTCGATTCAGATCCATTCCAATTCAATTATTGGAAATTTTGGTTACTTTTAAAACCATTTCAAATCCAATTTATTTATTTTAAAAATAAATGGGATTATAATTCTAGTTCAAAACTAGTTTATTTCGATAAAAATCTATTTTTATCTTTTCAAATTTGAAAATTTTCATCTCAATTCTTCACAAATCATTTCTTATGATTTTACACAAATTATTACTATTTTAAATAATTTTATCAAGGCCCGTACAGTCAATTTCCATCAATGGCCATCGAACTGCACTTACTGCGACTTTTTCCAAATTTGATTTGGACATAATTCCAAATCCAACCGTTAGATTTATAATTTCTAATATTTATTAGAAAGATCTTTTCGATATGAACCCAACGGTTCTGGTTTTAGGAAAATCCGACGGTCGGATCTCCCGTAATATCCATTCGAAGTCAATGGTCGAAATTCGCGAACTGCCGCAGCGCGGCACGTTCTATTCAGGCCATTCTATATATATAATATATATTATATAAATTTCGTCGATTTCCTTTTAAAATGTATTTTATAAATCGTTTTAAATTCGTTTTCGAAATGATTTCAACTTCATATTCAATTTCGAATCAAAATTGAATATTCCACATCATCGATATACAAATGATAATATTTTCAAAGCGTTATATTTTGCAATCACTTCCTTTTCTGTGTCGATATAAATATCGTTCGCGTCAAAATGGCGCATATCTAACCAACACGGCTTTATATATTTCAATAACTTCGTTATTCTATTCAACAAATGAATATTTTCTTCAACACATGAATATATATTCTATTCAACACATGAATTTTCTTTCTATTCAACACATGAATTTTTCTTTATTCAACACATGAATATATATTTTTATTCAACACATGAATTTTTCTTCTATTCAACACATGAATATATATTTTATTCAACACATGAATTTTTCTTCTATTCAACACATGAATATATATTTTATTCAACACATGAATTTTTCTTCTATTCAACACATGAATTTATATTTTTATTCAAAACCTGAATATTTATTTTCTAATATTCCTTATTTTCCAAATTGGAATGAGGCACAATCAATTACCGTATAACGTTAACTATATGGATTCCCTACAACACATGTATATAACAGCAACGATAAATCATCAACCATCATCCATAGTGCACCACACAACTGCATAAGCATTAAATATAAATAATTAACATTTACACAGTCTATCAATCCATCGATTGACATACAACTAAACAATCGGGATAAGTGTACATAAAATCTCATCCCAATACCCGTGTGGGGTTTCAAATCAACAAATGCAGATTTTATTTGTGCAGTTGGGCTATGTGTAAAATTTATCGTCTCAATCAATACCAGTCAAATCAGTGTATATAAAAAATTGTCCTATTTATTTATAAATATTTATTTTACTTCAACACATGAATATATATTTTATTTCAACACATGAATATATATTTTATTTCAACACATGAATATATATTTTGTTTCAACACCTGAATATATATTTTATTTCAACACATGAATATATATTTCACACATCATAATCAACAGTCAAATTTCACAACACAGCAATCAAACAAACAAGTCATCCATGGTCTGTGGACGATGGGTGTCGGGTGCTGCTAAGCACCGTCTGCATCCTAGTATATATTTCAACTAGAAATTAAAATAAAAGTGAGGAGTTCTCACTGAGATCTAAACAAAACGCCACGACTCTTCATATGTAAGAAATCTCCCTCTTGTTTCCAACGTAGTCTGTTTCACGAAGTTTATATTAAAAATCACATTTTTATAACTTCACTATATATATAAAAATTAAATTTTTATCGCTACTGTAAATATAAAAATCACGTCTTTCCTTATATAAAAATCACGTTTTTCCTTATCTAAAAATCGCATCTTCCTACTGCTACATCTTATATAAAAATCTTATTTTTATATAATTAAAAATCAAATTTTTTCCATCATAAAAATCTAATCTTTAACCTCCTAAAAATCTGATCATTAACCTCATAAAAATCTAGACTTTTTCGTATTAAAAATCTAAACTTTTTAACATTAAAAATCATTTCTTTTTCATTACTAAAAATTATACTTTCTTAATGCTATAATATATATTAATAAATCAGATTTTATTTACTATTACAAGATTAACTAAATTAAATAAATTAAAGCTTACCATTTTGTCAAAATGGAGCTCACTTTCGGAGGAAAGGGGAGTTGCTCGCTGGCGGTCGCCGGTGGAAAGTGGGCGGCGCGCTGGGCTGAAGGGCGATGGGTTTTGTGAAGGGTCGGGGGTTTAGGGCAAGGGGATTCGCGGTTTCGGGGGGGGTGGGAAGGAGAGAGAGGGCGACAGGAAGGAGGTGGGGGAGGGATCGCTGATGGTTGGGCGTGCCGCTAGCAGACCGCGGTGGCCGGTGGAAGTGGCGTCATGCGAGATTGAGGTTTTTTTTCTGAGTCAACGGGGGAAGGGAGAGATGAAAGGGGGTTTTTATATAAATATATATATATTATTATTAAATTAATTCTAAAAAGCAACTTCTAAATTCGATCTCCAATCGAGACCCACCACCAGTCGTTCATAGCTAATTACTCCATTCCGAACACAATGGGATATGTATCGTAAGTTGGTTCGATAGTTTTGATCAGTTTCTGTCAAAATCAAAATATAAATCTATATTTTGAATTTGACCGCGTATTTCAATTTACCGGGGCCACATACGGACTCTAAAAATTCCCGAAAAATATTTTCTAGCTTTGTATTGATGATACGGTCCTAACAAAACTAATTTCGTCAAATTCTGAGACCGTTTGAAAAATGGCCATTTTCAGGTCGATCGAAATTGACTGAAACTGTCAAAACACGTTTTCCTTCGCCACGCTCACATATTGATTCGAAAAATTACGAATTTTGAAACCTAGCAATAACTCGACATCACAGATCCAACAAAAGTGGTTTCGTCGAAAACCGAGGTCATTTGCAAAATTTCCATTTTTAAGGGCCAGAATTCCACAGCGACTATTCTGAATTTTCATCTGGCCATAACTTTTGATTCTCGCTATGAAATTACAATTTTTTAGATTCGTTGGAAAGATATTTTCAAATATATTCTAATATTTTTGATTTCGCTAAAATCCGGTTCATTTTGAATCCTATTTATTCATTTGAAATTTGAAATCGAATTTTCGAACTACCGCGCCATTTTCAATTCCTTTTATGATTTAAAATAAGTATTTATATTCTAACGTCGATTCAAATAAATATGTAAGTTCTATTTCTATTCAAAATAAATTTCTCTTCGTTACTATATAAAATTATTCATTTTAAATAATCAAAATTCGCTAAAATTGCCAAAATAAAAAATTTAAATTGGCTCGGATTTCCGAGTTATTACAATCTCCCCCACTTAAAACTTTCGTCCCCGAAAAGGAACGAAGCCGAAAGTTGTTTAACTAATCAACTCAACTTTCACTATTTTCATTACGGCTTAAGTTCTTCAACTTTTCAGCTTCTAAGAACTTTTCAAATTTTTCAAAAATTTGGCTAACACCCTAAATTTTCAAAAAAATTCGCCATATCCTCCCTTGCACCGGGAGCTTCGGGATATTTCAAATAGCCTCCCGTGGCCCTCGTCAATCCAAAAAGAAAAAGAAACAGCCAAACTGTAAAGACCCGCAACTTCCCCGTAAAGGAAAGCGTCGGATAGTTCGAGAACAAACCACAGCAGAACGCATACAGAAGAACATTTCATTGTATATTACAACAATGCATCAGATTACAAGAATATACAGAGTATAAAAGAATATTACACAGAAATATCAGAGATTTAAATTACATTTAAATACATCGCAGCGGAAAAATAATACAATACACAACTAGAATGAGATATACGGATACAAAGCTTTCCGGATATCGTTCCAGCTGTGAACCAGGATCCTGTGAATATAAATCTGCAAAACCCAAAACTACTAGCTGCCCGTGTCAAAATAAGGGCACCCAGAGTTTAGGTTAAAACAATAAACTCCAGGTCAGTCATGTGACTGGTGTGAGAACTAAAACAGTTATTAATCTTTATATTTTAAAGTTTGGTAAAACAAGGGACCACGCCGTATAACACGGAACGGGTTTCCTCCCAAGAATACCAGTGCATAAAACAAACAGCGCAATGCTAAATAAAGAAAAATGAAGCTGTTATAAGACCCAGGTCCCATCACACAATGCAACGCAGCCGAGGATAGGGTTTTCCCTTATAACAGCCAAAGAATGCTTGATACGTTGAAAAACAAATCATTTGATACTATTATAAGTGCATAGTGTATAAAACAACTTCGAATCATAAGTATCAATCATAGGCGGCATGAGCGTCCCATGCCACTATGTCGCCATATATAGGTTTACAAATAAAACCGCAAAGTCACGTATTTGGAAATTGGATTTCCATCTATGAACCGAGGCTAGGGGCAAGATCCTCAACCGATTCGAGACAATCTAGCCTACCATGTCTCAGGATCAGAGCTCGAGTGACCCTAGGAGCGACAGGGCCGGTCCACCGATGTGGATTAAAATGCCTGAACACTACGTTTCCCCGCCCTTTGGGGCGCAAACGAGCCAACGAATGGCTCCATCGGTTCGAGAACGACCGATCAATCCGAGGCGCCTCGCAACAGCAACAACCACATAAGTCAAACTCGTCAGGGCGTGTAAAACCACTGACGCCACTTCTAGCTAGAAAGAAACGCAAGTCCTCCCTGAGGTCCGTCTCCCGTTTTTGGTTCATACCGGGTGTGAAACACGCGAGGTAAACGTTACACAAAGCTACGCCACAAAGGCCGTGCTTTGATCATCACCACAAGACTTTGCTTTTCAACAGAAGCCTTGATCATTTGCATCTTAGCATGCCACACAGGCAAACCATCCTATGCAACCGATATCAGTCCCACAGAATGAAATCCGATGTCAGACACACAGTCCATTTACAAGTCCGTTCTGGGTCTGAACGAAACCGGAGGCACCTAGTACCCCGCATATCCATCGATCTCCAAGTACGTCTGGACGATCACTAACTGTTTCCATCTTCTTGGGTGTACAGCCCAATCAAGATCATCAGTTATCACCCAAACGACGTGAAGACCTCCGGTCTTCGACCATCGTCTTCATCTTCGACTTATCGTCGTATCAGTTATTCAGAATGGGATAAACCCGGTCTTTCCGAATAACTCGCGTATATATTATAAAAGTGTTACACAAACACAACATACGCCTCATTCCAACTCATTAGTCACTAACCGTAAATTAATCAAGAGAATAATTCCCCAAATATTAACCCCGAAGGCCGAAACCAACATCAGATCAATATCCAGAAAACCATTCTGCTTGGCTAACCGCCAGTTAGTTTCTAAATTTCACATTCAAATCTAATTAAAGATTTAACTATCGCCTGGAGCAAAACTGGTGATACTCCATTCTCGATCTTTTCAATCTAATTAAAGATTCATTAAAACTCCACTTAGTTTTAATCTGTGACTGGGTTAAAGAATCAGTGTCATTTAAAACACGGTTCACGATAAACCCAAAGTCACATCCCATTAATTATCGGGTTAAAGAACAAGTGTTATTTAAAACACTGTTCACGATAAACCCAAAAATCAATATCCATTCAATTCCAATTAAATATTATTTAATTGGCACACTTTATTAAATCTAAATAAAAAGATTTAATCTTTTCTCAACTGGGTTCAAGAACAGTGTTAGTGAAGACACCATTCACGACAAACCCAAATCACATTCATTAATTATCGGGTTAAAGAACAAGTGTTATTTAAAACACTGTTCACGAAAAACCCAAAAATCAATATCAATTCAATTCCAATTAAATATTATTTAATTGGTACACTTCATTAAATCTAAATAAAAAGATTTAATCTTTTCTCAACTGGGTTCAAGAACAGTGTTAGTGAAGACACCATTCACGACAAACCCAAATCACATTCATTAATTATCGGGTTAAAGAACAAGTGTTATTTAAAACACTGTTCACGATAAACCCAAAAATCAATATCAATTCAATTCCAATTAAATATTATTTAATTGGTACACTTCATTAAATCTAAATAAAAAGATTTAATCTTTTCTCAACTGGGTTCAAGAACAGTGTTAGTGAAGACACCATTCACGACAAACCCAAATCACATTCATTAATTATCGGGTTAAAGAACAAGTGTTATTTAAAACACTGTTCACGATAAACCCAAAAATCAATATCAATTCAATTCCAATTAAATATTATTTAATTGGTACACTTCATTAAATCTAAATAAAAAGATTTAATCTTTTCTCAACTGGGTTCAAGAACAGTGTTAGTGAAGACACCATTCACGACAAACCCAAATCACATTCGATATTTAATACAAGGCTCTGAATAGAAAATATATCGGCTTATATTCAATATCAAATTCTACGACTAACAAATGTCGTATTGGAAATAACGATATAAATATATATATCTTTCAAATTTCCATAACAACACCTGTATAATCACGAATTCCAACATCGAAATATTCCGAAGACAATTTCGATTCAAATCCACTCCAATGCAATTATTGGAAATTTTGGTTATTTTTAAAACCCTTTTTAAATTCAATTTATTTATTTAAAAATAAATAGAATTATATTTCTAGTTCAAAACTAGTTCATTTCGATAAAAATCCATTTTTATCTTTTCAAATATGGAGTTTTTCATCCCAAACTTTCACAAATCATTTCTTATGATTTTACACAAATTATTACTATTTTTAATAATTTTATCAAGGCCCGTACAGTCGATTTCCATCAATGGTCATCGAACTGCACTTACAGCGACCTTTTTCGAATTTGATTTGGACATAATTCCAAATCCAACCGTTAGATTTCAAATTTCTAATATTCGTTAGAAAGCTCTTTTCGATACGAACCCAACGGTTCCGGTTTTAGGAGAATCCGACGGTCGGATCTCCCGCAATGTCCGTTTGAAATAAATGGTCGAAATTCGCGAACTACCGCGGCGCGGCGCGTTCTATTCAGGCCATTTATATTATATATATATTATATATAATATATATTTCGTCGATTTCTATTCAAAACGAATTATATAAATAGTTTTAAAATTCGTTTCAAAATCTATTTCAACTTCCTTTTCAATTCAAATCAAAATTGAATTCTTCTTTATAAATTCGTTTTAAAATTCATTTCCATTCAATTCAAATTTCCATTCAATTTGAATTCATATTCAATTCAATTCATTTCGAAATCGTTTTCAATTCAATTCATTTCGAAATCGTTTTCAATTCAATTCATTTCGAAATCGTTTTTTAAAATCGATATAAATATCGTTCACGTCAAAATGGCGTCAATCTAATCAACACGGCTTCATATACTCCTTTATTTTCAAATATTCTATTTCAAATATTTCTTTTTCAAATATTTCTTTTTCAAATATTTCTTTTTCAAAACTGGAATGAGGCCCAATCAATTACCATATAAAATTAATTATATGGATTTTCATACAACACATGTATACCATAGCATTGAAAAATAATCAACCATCAACCAAAGTGCACTACACTGTATAAGCATCAAATATAGATATTCAACGCTTATAACAGCCTGTCAATCAATCGATCGACATATTTAATCAATCAGGATGAGTGAACTTCAACTTTCATCCTAACACCCGTGTGGGGTTTCAAACAATCAAACACATATTTTATTTGTGCAGTTGGGCGATGTGTAAAATTTATCTTCCCAATCAATGTCATTCAAATAAGTGTACATAAACAAACCGTCTGGTTTGTAAATGAATATTTATTTATTCACATTCACGTTAAAAATTATATTTTTAACGCTAAAACATTTTATTCCAACCTATGAATTTCTATTCAATTCATTTACACAATAAAATGATATTTTTATTTTTCTAACATATTTTAGAAAATTTCGGCGGCATAACGGCACGATACTAGAAACGGGACGAGGCCTAGCCTTATCCCCGGTCTAGTGAAGGCCCACGCCATTCACACATCAATCAAATTCACTTTCGTTATGCAAACCACAAAATTTGGAGTAAGGGTCTAACCTAGCCTTACTCCCTCGCCTTATAACGGCGCACGTCTAATCCTAATCAATTTATCGATTCGATTTTTCACACCACAAACCACATTCAAACCAATATTGTAATCAATTACCAAACAGTCAAACAAACAAGTCCATGGTCTGTGGACGATTGTGTCGGGTGCTACTAAGCACCGTCTGCATCCTAGTATATATATATATAACTAGAAAAATAAATTGAAAGGTGAGAAATTCTCACATATAGCTATCCTAGCTCCACGGCTCTTCTTTGATAGAAATCTTCGTCGTTATCGCCTTTCTTCACTTTCATTGCCCGTATTCTCTACATATGTAAAAATTGAATTTTTACTATGCTATTCAATATATAAAAATCGAATTTTTAGTTCGCTATTCAATATATAAAAATCGAATTTTTAGTTCGCTATTCAATATATAAAAATCGAATTTTTATTTCAAAGTTCAATATATAAAAATCGAATTTTTATTTCAAAGTTCAATATATAAAAATCGAATTTTTATTTCAAAGTTCAATATATAAAAATCGAATTTTTATTTCAAAAGATCAATATATAAAAATCGAATTTTTATTTTAAAGTTCAATATATAAAAATTGAATTTTTATTTCAAAAGATCAATATATAAAAATCGAATTTTTATTTCAAAGTTCAATATATAAAAATCGAATTTTTATTTCAAAGTTCAATATATAAAAATCGAATTTTTATTTCAAAGTTCAATATATAAAAATCGAATTTTTATTTCAAAAGATCAATATATAAAAATCGAATTTTTATTTCAAAGTTCAATATATAAAAATCGAATTTTTATTTCAAAGTCGAATTTTTATTTCAAAGTTCAATATATAAAAATCGAATTTTTATTTCAAAGTTCAATATATAAAAATTGAATTTTTATTTTTGAATTTCTAATCTCCTTTTAGTTTATAAATCATTTCAAAAATCAGTTTTTATTCATATAAAAATCGCTACTTTATCACGTTGAAATTCTGATATTTATATAACAAAATAAAAATATATAGAAAAACTCACCTTTTTCAATCAGTAGGGGGCTGTTTCGCGCTGCCGCAAGGGGGGGGGTCTTCTGCGCCGTCACAGGTGGTGGGGCCGCTCTGGTCGTAGTCGGTGGGCCAAGGGTTGGCCGGAGGCTTCTGGTGAATGGTAGGGGAGAAGGCGGCGGCAAGGTGGCAACGTGGTGGGGCCTGCAGCGACTGACTGGGATGGGGTTGGTCGAGGGGCGCATTTGGGGAAAATCAAATCGAAAGGAGGAGAGAGGAGGAGGGTGACGGGGGGGGAAGTGGTTAAGAGTGGCGGCGGCATCGATCTTGGATGGGGCGGTGGGGCACGATCGACAAGGAGCGACGGGCAGCTGGGGTTTTTTTTTTTTCTTAGTTGAAATCCGATTTTGTAGAAGGGGAAAGAGAAAAGGGGGAAAAGGTGAATATATATTAATATATTTTATTATTTATTTTCTCCCTCCAAAGTTGACTTTTCATACGAACTCGAAATCGGACCCACCGACTGTCGTCCATAGCGTTTTACCCCCATTCCGAACACAATGGGATATGTATCGTAAGCTGGTTTGATCGTTACAATCAGTTTCCGTTGAATTTACAATTTAAATCCTTATATTGAATTTTAAACGTACATTTCAAATTACCGGGATCACATACTAACTAGAAAAATTCCAGAAAAATATTTTCTAGCTTCGTATTGACGATACGGTCCTAACAAAACTAGTTTCGTCGAATTCTGAGACCGTATGAAAAATGGCCAATTTCCAGTCGATTAAAATCCACTGAAAATGGTCAAACGCATTTTCCTTTACCACGCTCACATATGGATTCGAAAAATTATGAAATTTAAAACCTAGCAATAACTTGACACTGCGGACCCAACAAAACTGGTTTCGTCGAAATCCGAGGTCATTTGCAAAATGTCCATTTTTAAGGGCCTGAATTCCATAGCGACTATTCAGAATTTTCAACTGGACATATCTTTTGATTCCCGCTATGAAAATTTGATTATTCGGATTCGTTGGAAAGATATCATCAATTAGATCCTATTGTTTTTGGTTTCACTAAAATCCGGATTGTTTTGCACCCGGTATATTCAATTGAAGTTTGAAAACGAATTATCGAACTACCGCGCCATTTTCAATTCTATTTATAACTATATATAAATATTTCTATTCTAACGACGACGCGTATAATATATACGTTCGATTTATATTCAAAATAAATTTCTCGTCGATATTATTTAAAATAATTCATTTTAAATATTCAAAATTCGTCAAAATTGCCAAAATAAAATTTTCAAACTGGCTCGCATTTTGCGGGTTATTACAATCTCCCCCACTTAAAACTTTTCGTCCCCGAAAAGGAACAAAGTCGAAAGTGGTTTGATTAATCAACTCTACGATCGATCAGGCTTTCATTCTCAAACTCTTCAGTTTCTGAGAATTTTCAAAATTTCAAAAATTTGGCTAACTCCCTAAATTTTCGAAAAATTTCGCCATAACCTCCCCTGCAATGGGAGCATCGGGGAATTTCAAATAGCTTCCCCGGTCCTTCAGATCTCAAAAAGAAAAAGAAAAAGCCAAGCGGCTAGCCAATAGGCTCACAAAATCATCATCACCCAAACAAAACAGGAAATTATGTAGTAAACATGTACCTATTTGTCGGGCAAACAAATTTTATTCTCTGGCTCTAGCCTCCTTGCTATGACCTGTTCAATGATATATATGTATATGCAAGCAGATGCGACCAATTTTCAATATCATTCAATATTTGATGCTATTAGGCTAATTGGTTCAAAATTAGCAAACAAATAAACAAACAACACAAACATCAATTAATTAGTGAATTTAACGTTTCAAATTCATAATTTGATATATATACAAAAATCATGTTTTTGATGCCAAATCACAACGATGAATTCTAGCTATATATAAGTTTTGGGTTCTCACACCAGTCTGATGGAAATATATAGAAAATCACACCTTCGAGACACGAACATAAATACTGATGATGTCATGACAATCATCAGTACCATCTTCGGGCGACTAGAGTGTGATGCTATATCTATCCAATATATTAAAATTTCGAATACACGCGGATCAGACGTATACGCAAAATCTATATATACTGGATTGTCCACATCAATATAAATAATCATATACGAACAATTGATTTAAATTTTCAAAACAAAACTTGTTTTCATTTTAAAAATATACTCTTCACACTCGTTCTAGGATACTACTGATCCCATCTCTAACGAGTCATTCTCATTGGATATTGCTAATCCAATATCTGATGAATTCTTTCGTATGGTTCTAATGTGTCTTATTCTCTAGCTTTGTAAACCAAAGCTCTGATACCACGTGTAAAGACCCGCAACTTCCCCGTAAAGGAAAGCGTCGGATAGTTCGAGAACAAACCACAGCAGAACGCATACAGAAGAACATTTCATTGTATATTACAACAATGCATCAGATTACAAGAATATACAGAGTATAAAAGAATATTACACAGAAATATCAGAGATTTAAATTACATTTAAATACATCGCAGCGGAAAAATAATACAATACACAACTAGAATGAGATATACGGATACAAAGCTTTCCGGATATCGTTCCAGCTGTGAACCAGGATCCTGTGAATATAAATCTGCAAAACCCAAAACTACTAGCTGCCCGTGTCAAAATAAGGGCACCCAGAGTTTAGGTTAAAACAATAAACTCCAGGTCAGTCATGTGACTGGTGTGAGAACTAAAACAGTTATTAATCTTTATATTTTAAAGTTTGGTAAAACAAGGGACCACGCCGTATAACACGGAACGGGTTTCCTCCCAAGAATACCAGTGCATAAAACAAACAGCGCAATGCTAAATAAAGAAAAATGAAGCTGTTATAAGACCCAGGTCCCATCACACAATGCAACGCAGCCGAGGATAGGGTTTTCCCTTATAACAGCCAAAGAATGCTTGATACGTTGAAAAACAAATCATTTGATACTATTATAAGTGCATAGTGTATAAAACAACTTCGAATCATAAGTATCAATCATAGGCGGCATGAGCATCCCATGCCACTATGTCGCCATATATAGGTTTACAAATAAAACCGCAAAGTCACGTATTTGGAAATTGGATTTCCATCTATGAACCGAGGCTAGGGGCAAGATCCTCAACCGATTCGAGACAATCTAGCCTACCATGTCTCAGGATCAGAGCTCGAGTGACCCTAGGAGCGACAGGGCCGGTCCACCGATGTGGATTAAAATGCCTGAACACTACGTTTCCCCGCCCTTTGGGGCGCAAACGAGCCAACGAATGGCTCCATCGGTTCGAGAACGACCGATCAATCCGAGGCGCCTCGCAACAGCAACAACCACATAAGTCAAACTCGTCAGGGCGTGTAAAACCACTGACGCCACTTCTAGCTAGAAAGAAACGCAAGTCCTCCCTGAGGTCCGTCTCCCGTTTTTGGTTCATACCGGGTGTGAAACACGCGAGGTAAACGTTACACAAAGCTACGCCACAAAGGCCGTGCTTTGATCATC
Source organism: Allium sativum (assembly GCA_030737875.1). NCBI lineage: Eukaryota > Viridiplantae > Streptophyta > Magnoliopsida > Asparagales > Amaryllidaceae > Allium > Allium sativum. The sequence continues at coordinate 967,763,245 of CM060915.1, read as the reverse complement.
ACCACAAGACTTTGCTTTTCAACAGAAGCCTTGATCATTTGCATCTTAGCATGCCACACAGGCAAACCATCCTATGCAACCGATATCAGTCCCACAGAATGAAATCCGATGTCAGACACACAGTCCATTTACAAGTCCGTTCTGGGTCTGAACGAAACCGGAGGCACCTAGTACCCCGCATATCCATCGATCTCCAAGTACGTCTGGACGATCACTAACTGTTTCCATCTTCTTGGGTGTACAGCCCAATCAAGATCATCAGTTATCACCCAAACGACGTGAAGACCTCCGGTCTTCGACCATCGTCTTCATCTTCGACTTATCGTCGTATCAGTTATTCAGAATGGGATAAACCCGGTCTTTCCGAATAACTCGCGTATATATTATAAAAGTGTTACACAAACACAACATACGCCTCATTCCAACTCATTAGTCACTAACCGTAAATTAATCAAGAGAATAATTCCCCAAATATTAACCCCGAAGGCCGAAACCAACATCAGATCAATATCCAGAAAACCATTCTGCTTGGCTAACCGCCAGTTAGTTTCTAAATTTCACATTCAAATCTAATTAAAGATTTAACTATCGCCTGGAGCAAAACTGGTGATACTCCATTCTCGATCTTTTCAATCTAATTAAAGATTCATTAAAACTCCACTTAGTTTTAATCTGTGACTGGGTTAAAGAATCAGTGTCATTTAAAACACGGTTCACGATAAACCCAAAGTCACATCCCATTAATTATCGGGTTAAAGAACAAGTGTTATTTAAAACACTGTTCACGATAAACCCAAAAATCAATATCCATTCAATTCCAATTAAATATTATTTAATTGGCACACTTTATTAAATCTAAATAAAAAGATTTAATCTTTTCTCAACTGGGTTCAAGAACAGTGTTAGTGAAGACACCATTCACGACAAACCCAAATCACATTCATTAATTATCGGGTTAAAGAACAAGTGTTATTTAAAACACTGTTCACGAAAAACCCAAAAATCAATATCAATTCAATTCCAATTAAATATTATTTAATTGGTACACTTCATTAAATCTAAATAAAAAGATTTAATCTTTTCTCAACTGGGTTCAAGAACAGTGTTAGTGAAGACACCATTCACGACAAACCCAAATCACATTCATTAATTATCGGGTTAAAGAACAAGTGTTATTTAAAACACTGTTCACGATAAACCCAAAAATCAATATCAATTCAATTCCAATTAAATATTATTTAATTGGTACACTTCATTAAATCTAAATAAAAAGATTTAATCTTTTCTCAACTGGGTTCAAGAACAGTGTTAGTGAAGACACCATTCACGACAAACCCAAATCACATTCATTAATTATCGGGTTAAAGAACAAGTGTTATTTAAAACACTGTTCACGATAAACCCAAAAATCAATATCAATTCAATTCCAATTAAATATTATTTAATTGGTACACTTCATTAAATCTAAATAAAAAGATTTAATCTTTTCTCAACTGGGTTCAAGAACAGTGTTAGTGAAGACACCATTCACGACAAACCCAAATCACATTCGATATTTAATACAAGGCTCTGAATAGAAAATATATCGGCTTATATTCAATATCAAATTCTACGACTAACAAATGTCGTATTGGAAATAACGATATAAATATATATATCTTTCAAATTTCCATAACAACACCTGTATAATCACGAATTCCAACATCGAAATATTCCGAAGACAATTTCGATTCAAATCCACTCCAATGCAATTATTGGAAATTTTGGTTATTTTTAAAACCCTTTTTAAATTCAATTTATTTATTTAAAAATAAATAGAATTATATTTCTAGTTCAAAACTAGTTCATTTCGATAAAAATCCATTTTTATCTTTTCAAATATGGAGTTTTTCATCCCAAACTTTCACAAATCATTTCTTATGATTTTACACAAATTATTACTATTTTTAATAATTTTATCAAGGCCCGTACAGTCGATTTCCATCAATGGTCATCGAACTGCACTTACAGCGACCTTTTTCGAATTTGATTTGGACATAATTCCAAATCCAACCGTTAGATTTCAAATTTCTAATATTCGTTAGAAAGCTCTTTTCGATACGAACCCAACGGTTCCGGTTTTAGGAGAATCCGACGGTCGGATCTCCCGCAATGTCCGTTTGAAATAAATGGTCGAAATTCGCGAACTACCGCGGCGCGGCGCGTTCTATTCAGGCCATTTATATTATATATATATTATATATAATATATATTTCGTCGATTTCTATTCAAAACGAATTATATAAATAGTTTTAAAATTCGTTTCAAAATCTATTTCAACTTCCTTTTCAATTCAAATCAAAATTGAATTCTTCTTTATAAATTCGTTTTAAAATTCATTTCCATTCAATTCAAATTTCCATTCAATTTGAATTCATATTCAATTCAATTCATTTCGAAATCGTTTTCAATTCAATTCATTTCGAAATCGTTTTCAATTCAATTCATTTCGAAATCGTTTTTTAAAATCGATATAAATATCGTTCACGTCAAAATGGCGTCAATCTAATCAACACGGCTTCATATACTCCTTTATTTTCAAATATTCTATTTCAAATATTTCTTTTTCAAATATTTCTTTTTCAAATATTTCTTTTTCAAAACTGGAATGAGGCCCAATCAATTACCATATAAAATTAATTATATGGATTTTCATACAACACATGTATACCATAGCATTGAAAAATAATCAACCATCAACCAAAGTGCACTACACTGTATAAGCATCAAATATAGATATTCAACGCTTATAACAGCCTGTCAATCAATCGATCGACATATTTAATCAATCAGGATGAGTGAACTTCAACTTTCATCCTAACACCCGTGTGGGGTTTCAAACAATCAAACACATATTTTATTTGTGCAGTTGGGCGATGTGTAAAATTTATCTTCCCAATCAATGTCATTCAAATAAGTGTACATAAACAAACCGTCTGGTTTGTAAATGAATATTTATTTATTCACATTCACGTTAAAAATTATATTTTTAACGCTAAAACATTTTATTCCAACCTATGAATTTCTATTCAATTCATTTACACAATAAAATGATATTTTTATTTTTCTAACATATTTTAGAAAATTTCGGCGGCATAACGGCACGATACTAGAAACGGGACGAGGCCTAGCCTTATCCCCGGTCTAGTGAAGGCCCACGCCATTCACACATCAATCAAATTCACTTTCGTTATGCAAACCACAAAATTTGGAGTAAGGGTCTAACCTAGCCTTACTCCCTCGCCTTATAACGGCGCACGTCTAATCCTAATCAATTTATCGATTCGATTTTTCACACCACAAACCACATTCAAACCAATATTGTAATCAATTACCAAACAGTCAAACAAACAAGTCCATGGTCTGTGGACGATTGTGTCGGGTGCTACTAAGCACCGTCTGCATCCTAGTATATATATATATAACTAGAAAAATAAATTGAAAGGTGAGAAATTCTCACATATAGCTATCCTAGCTCCACGGCTCTTCTTTGATAGAAATCTTCGTCGTTATCGCCTTTCTTCACTTTCATTGCCCGTATTCTCTACATATGTAAAAATTGAATTTTTACTATGCTATTCAATATATAAAAATCGAATTTTTAGTTCGCTATTCAATATATAAAAATCGAATTTTTAGTTCGCTATTCAATATATAAAAATCGAATTTTTATTTCAAAGTTCAATATATAAAAATCGAATTTTTATTTCAAAGTTCAATATATAAAAATCGAATTTTTATTTCAAAAGATCAATATATAAAAATCGAATTTTTATTTTAAAGTTCAATATATAAAAATTGAATTTTTATTTCAAAAGATCAATATATAAAAATCGAATTTTTATTTCAAAGTTCAATATATAAAAATCGAATTTTTATTTCAAAGTTCAATATATAAAAATCGAATTTTTATTTCAAAGTTCAATATATAAAAATCGAATTTTTATTTCAAAAGATCAATATATAAAAATCGAATTTTTATTTCAAAGTTCAATATATAAAAATCGAATTTTTATTTCAAAGTCGAATTTTTATTTCAAAGTTCAATATATAAAAATCGAATTTTTATTTCAAAGTTCAATATATAAAAATTGAATTTTTATTTTTGAATTTCTAATCTCCTTTTAGTTTATAAATCATTTCAAAAATCAGTTTTTATTCATATAAAAATCGCTACTTTATCACGTTGAAATTCTGATATTTATATAACAAAATAAAAATATATAGAAAAACTCACCTTTTTCAATCAGTAGGGGGCTGTTTCGCGCTGCCGCAAGGGGGGGGGTCTTCTGCGCCGTCGCAGGTGGTGGGGCCGCTCTGGTCGTAGTCGGTGGGCCAAGGGTTGGCCGGAGGCTTCTGGTGAATGGTAGGGGAGAAGGCGGCGGCAAGGTGGCAACGTGGTGGGGCTTGCAGCGACTGACTGGGATGGGGTTGGTCGAGGGGCGCATTTGGGGAAAATCAAATCGAAAGGAGGAGAGAGGAGGAGGGTGACGGGGGGGGAAGTGGTTAAGAGTGGCGGCGGCATCGATCTTGGATGGGGCGGTGGGGCACGATCGACAAGGAGCGACGGGCAGCTGGGGTTTTTTTTTTTCTTAGTTGAAATCCGATTTTGTAGAAGGGGAAAGAGAAAAGGGGGAAAAGGTGAATATATATTAATATATTTTATTATTTATTTTCTCCCTCCAAAGTTGACTTTTCATACGAACTCGAAATCGGACCCACCGACTGTCGTCCATAGCGTTTTACCCCCATTCCGAACACAATGGGATATGTATCGTAAGCTGGTTTGATCGTTACAATCAGTTTCCGTTGAATTTACAATTTAAATCCTTATATTGAATTTTAAACGTACATTTCAAATTACCGGGATCACATACTAACTAGAAAAATTCCAGAAAAATATTTTCTAGCTTCGTATTGACGATACGGTCCTAACAAAACTAGTTTCGTCGAATTCTGAGACCGTATGAAAAATGGCCAATTTCCAGTCGATTAAAATCCACTGAAAATGGTCAAACGCATTTTCCTTTACCACGCTCACATATGGATTCGAAAAATTATGAAATTTAAAACCTAGCAATAACTTGACACTGCGGACCCAACAAAACTGGTTTCGTCGAAATCCGAGGTCATTTGCAAAATGTCCATTTTTAAGGGCCTGAATTCCATAGCGACTATTCAGAATTTTCAACTGGACATATCTTTTGATTCCCGCTATGAAAATTTGATTATTCGGATTCGTTGGAAAGATATCATCAATTAGATCCTATTGTTTTTGGTTTCACTAAAATCCGGATTGTTTTGCACCCGGTATATTCAATTGAAGTTTGAAAACGAATTATCGAACTACCGCGCCATTTTCAATTCTATTTATAACTATATATAAATATTTCTATTCTAACGACGACGCGTATAATATATACGTTCGATTTATATTCAAAATAAATTTCTCGTCGATATTATTTAAAATAATTCATTTTAAATATTCAAAATTCGTCAAAATTGCCAAAATAAAATTTTCAAACTGGCTCGCATTTTGCGGGTTATTACACAAACGGCTAGCCAATCGGCTCATAAAATCATCAAAAACCAAAGAAATACAATAAACATGTACCAATTTGTCGGGCAAACAATTCGATTAATTCCTTTCCGAATAAACTATATTCGATTAACTCCTTTTGGAATAACTATGTTCGATTAACTCCTTTCAAATAAACTATATTCGATTAACTCCTTTCGAATAAACTATATTCTATTAACTCCTTTCGAATAAACTATATTCGAATAACTAATATTCAACTAACTCTAACTCGATTAACTAATACTCGATTAACACTAACTCGATTAATTAATACTCGATTAACTCTATTCGAATAACTAATATTCGATTAACTCTATTAAGTTTGACTTCGTATTTCAAAATAGTATCCCATTTCCAAATTCTATTTTTACTTCTATTTATAAATTTATTCATACGAAATCTCCTTTTTTATTTCTAACAACCAAATCTCAATTTTAATTCCCTTTATAAATGTTGAGTTCACATTCTACTTAACATATCGGTGTCAAAACCGATTTTCTACTCCTCTATATAAGTTCAGACTTATATATCCAATTTATCCAATGATAAAGTAATTTGCTTAATTTATAAAACATATTTATAAATTAATCTTCCCAATCTATTTGTTAAAACAGATTTCTATTTAATTCCACTTTAAATAAATCTTTTCCATTTCTTTTGTATCCTTCCAATTTTCCTTTTTATTCTATTTGTTTTCCAAATATTTCCTTTATGTAATTCTATTTATTTTCCAAATAAATATTCCTTTTATAATCTATTTATTTTCTATATAAATATTCCCCTTTTTTTATTCTATTTATTTTCTAAATAAATCCTTTTATTCAATATCCACTTTGAAATTCCTTTTTATAAAATCATTGGGTTTTATATAAATATATTTTATTTTCAACATACACATTGAAAATTCCCTTTTCAATTCTAGTATTATATATGGTATTTAAAATACCAAATAATAATGATTGATATCATTCAAACACACATAATCAACAACATATTATATATCACATCATATATTACAATATACGAAAAGAACAGTATTATAAATATTGAGGAATCCAGTTGGATCCGTCCAACCTGTTTCCCTGCATCCACAGATGTTAAACACATAGATAACACCGATTTCATTTTAATATGAAATATTCTGATAAACAGAATTATTATTTAAGTAACGATATATATATATATATATATATATATATTCTATATCTGTATTCTTAACCAATTAACTAACAGTTCATCCAGATAATCAACACACATCAATCAACCATCATTTATCAGATCTAGAAATACGTTATAAAAATATGAACTAGTAGAGTTAGTGAGTTTTACTCACATTGGACAGTTATCGTTAAATAACGATTAACTATCTTTGATTCAGACGGACAATTTATTTTGTAATAAATTGTAACAAGCTCCAATTCACTCCCAGACAGTTCCATTGTGAAGTGTCCATCCCTACGATCCCCACAGATCTAACTGTTCAAAATTTTGATGATGTATGAATGAAATATTGAAATCACAAGTTTATATCCAGATCTAAATAAAAATCTAAACTTAATTTTAAAAAAACGGGCCTTACAATTTTCTATTCAGCCCAACTACCCTCTAAAGCCCATACCTGTGTGACCCTCTCTTCCTTACTCTCCTGTTAAACGGTCTGCTGATTCCTTCCTTCTGCGTACAGACTCCACGATGCCTTCACCCATAACCGCATCTTCTTCCACCTGTAATTCTCACTCCTCTCCACGATTAAATCCCTAAAAGTTATCATCATCTTCCCATTCTCAAGATCTATCTTCCTATACCCTTTTTATAAAGTTCGAACTCCCCACTGGCAATAACCAAATTTACCCCATACCTTACTCTTCTTCCCGTGTACACTCCTCCTGATGCCGCAAACCCAAACCCGTGCATGAAAGAAAACCGACCCGCAACGTCCTTTCTTCCTTCATGTTACCAGTTCGAAGCTGGTGCTCGTATAACCCCACATGGCCATGCATTCAAACACTTCAGTCCCCTCCTTCTCTCCCTCATTTAACAACTCAGGACTACCTCCATTCAACTGATGTTGGTTTATTGGTGATACGCATCACCTATAAATCTCCATGCGACAATCCATGTACTTGGTAAACGTATACGTTCACTAATACACACACACACATATATATATATATATATATATATATATATATATATATATATATATATATATATATATATATATATATATATCGGATTTTGTATTAGATTTCACGTCTCATTCTTTTGAAGTTTTAGTTTTCAGTTTAAACAGAAAGGAGGAGGGGAGTTTTTGTTTAAAACATTTCAAAGCTGTGAACTTGGCATTTCATATATATGTGTTTTAAATCTTGTCTGTAGTTTATTTCATTGTCTTCGATATATTTGTTTAGAGGAGTTTGATTAAAACTGAAGAGAAGTAAAGCTGTGTATATATTTATAGATTTATATAACTTAGGGTTTAAGGAAAAAGAAGGACACCGATCATTCAGCGATGGTGATGGGTATTAAATGAAGACAGTCTAGAAATTTAGGTGTGCAGAAACTTAGTGACTAAGGTTTACACATTTATTTATTCTATAATACCGCTGCTCGCATATGGTGCCTCGGCCATCCCATGTTTTCCATCTAACCCTCATTTATATATGGTTCATGCAAAAAGAATTCACGCAAGGGACTGCAGTATTTCCGTTGTCTAATTTGCACGTGGGAGTGATTAAAGAAATGCCTAGAATGCCTTATTCTTGCATGAACATAAGTGTGTGTATATGTATATTATGTTTTAAAAAGTTAGTGTACCACGTTACGGAAATTCCGTTCGTTTACGAATTGCTACTGACAAAAATAAAACTACCATTGTGATGGGCAATGTGTCACAATGCCCAAAATATAAAAATATCAGCAGGTTAACTCATATTGTGAAACCCCAAATTATTGATATAGGGTGCAAAATACTTCAAATAAAAAGTTGTGTATTTAATTAATTAAAAATTACAGTAAAATTCTAAAAATTAAATTATACTTACATCTCAAAAGAATCGTTTCTAAATTCGAAACCAATTATTAAATATATTTAAATAACCGTTATGGCCAAAAACGAATATGCCACTGTTTTTCTGAATATTTAATTTGGACATAACTTACCATATATAATCCAAAATCTTGATTTTTCACTTTCATTAGAAAAATATAGTTAAACAGATTCCAACGTTTCTTGTTTCGAGAAAATCCGACTTATAACGAATCCTGTATAGTCTTTTAAAGTTCGTATCGCCAAATTACGAACTGCCACGCCATTTCAAGCTCGATTATAATTATAATATAATATATACATTCAACCATTGTTAATTAAATATATACGTTATCGTAATTTAATTTTAAACTGAAATATATATATTGAATTGTCCAATTCACACAATATTGTCAATTCCACTATTTCCGACTATTTCAGAAATTAAATATATTATCCTATTATTTATTTTAATTAAATATTGAATATAATTTAATTAAACAACCCGTTTAAATCTCTAAATCACTAGCTAAATAATTAAATAAATAGATTATTATATCGTAAAAATGCGGGACATTACAATTATGAAGCATAAATTAGTTTTAGTTATTTTTAGTTAATTTTAGTTTAAAGTATCAATTATGAAGTTAATTTTAGTTAACAAGTTTAAATTTTTGGAAGATAAACTAAGCTTTCAAGTTAATTAATTAATTTCATTTCAAATTTAAAAAATTAAGTTATAAATATGATTTTTGTTACATACAAAAAGATTCTTGATGATCTATATCTAAATTAAGAACCATTTTGAATTAACATTTTGAATTAAAATTTTGTTATTAAATATTATAGCAACAAAACATTTTTTCGTATATTGCAAACGCATTTTTTAAATTTGTTTGGACCGACTATTCTTGCATCCGATGGTGACACATAAATAACAGTGCATGCAGACGAGGGACGTCATTAAACCGTTTCAATAATTATAATCAATTTACTACCAGTAAACAATCACGTTTATTTCATTTTTTCTGAAATCATCCTACTGCACAATCAACCTGCAACACAATCTTGTAAGCCCAATTACATACGTGATAATCATCATTTTCAACCTCCTAAATCAATTATATATGTGATAATCATCGTTTTCAACCTCCTAATCAATTAAACTTATTCCCAAATCAATCTAAAACAAAATCAACATCATATGCATCTCATAAGAAAACCAATTTCATATCAATAAAAAATTAATCTGCAAACCCATATAAACAAGCAAATTAACCCTAATTATACATAGAATAGTGATTGATGACATACCGGCACAAATTGAGAAGCTTGGAATGAAGTTTGAGTGGGTGAAATCGGAGCTGGTCGAGGGGCGACGGAGGAAGGGTTTATTTCTTTTTTGGTGGAGCTGAAGTGAATTGGGGGAGAAAGGTTACGGCTGTTAATAATCCAGAACGTGCAAAGGTTAGCGACGGCTAGCGACGACCGCTTTTTTAGCCGTCGCTAACTGTTGCCCGTACTCGTCGCTAAATGATCCCCTTCTTGTAGTGTAACTTTGATAAATTGTATTATTTATTATGTTGTGAGATATTATATTTTATTCTGTGTCTGTGATCATATGATTTGATTTTATTAAACCCCATAGCAATAATCATCTATTGTTTTGAAGGATTCTAGTTCATTCAATTATTTAATTAAACTCGAAAAAGCAAGCTGTTACACATATCTATTATGATTTGTTGATTCTATTTATGACGGAGTAAAAAGATCCATATAAAGAATTCAAAAGGTTTACTTCAAAATAGGGTCAGGCATTAGTGAATGAGAAAGATTTTTCATATTACTCTTCATGTGTGGAGAGTTATGTCATATGTGTATGTAACATTGTAGCTTAGTTAAATTTGACTAGCTCCAGTATTATAAGCCTGTTATGTAGAGTAGACGGAACATTATAAACTATGTAAATAGTGAATGGTCCACCATAAAAACCAATGTAGCTGGTTGTTAACTACAATCACATGTATCATATTGTATTTTTTACTACTAGTTATAATAAAAAGGTGTTTGCGATCAGCTTAAAAACCGGACAGCTTTGAAAAAAAAAATCATATTTTAATAATCATGACTTAAGTCTTCCATATCATGCTCTAAGAGTTTCCTTCAAATCATATAATGTTTTCTTCAATTCATAAATAAGATTTGAATTTTTTTAATTTTAAATAAAAGGTGATGCTCAACATAAGCATCTTCTCTAGTAAAACCATTTAGAAAATGCAGTTTAGCCACCGTTTGAAATAATTTAATAATGTTATCTTGTGTGAAAGAAAGCAATATTCAAATTTCCTTTAGTTTTGGTATGAGTGCGAAAATTTCATCAAAATTTGTTCCTTGTTGAATATCTTCATCACTCTTCCTCTTTGCTTTTGATATTCTCAATGAACACATACTTATCTTATGTCAGGTACAATGCATGCATGATGTGTTTCTTTAATAATAGTAGAAATTCAGCAAAACTCAATTTTATTTACCAATTGCTAAAGCGACTGATCTTAAAAACGTTTAAATTGATAAAACTATTTCGGTACACGTTACGCTATCAAAGTTGATCACAAAGCAGTGACTAAACTATTAGAGGATACAAAAAAGCAACAAGTTTTTTGCTGAGCGATGATGTTTGCAGTATTTTAAGAAAGGAACAGGTGCCTCATGTGGCTGAACCTAACCTGACAAAAGATTTCAAAATGATAAATGACCTTAATATTAGTTACCATCAAGTGTTTTCCTAGATATATACAAATCAACCCATGACAACAGGTTAAGTAATAATTGAATAAAACAAAATAAATGTATATATATATATATGGAAGAAAGAAAAGAGACAAATAGACTCCATTGTTATTAGTTACTGAAATTTCAACCCATATATGCATGATTCTGAATTTTATGCGTAAATGATAAAATACCAACGATAATACTTTAATTTACTCCTATATAATATAATATAAGCCAGAAAACAGGAAATACCTCACAATGATAGGAAGCATCTTCAAATCATGCTCTTCAACAGCTTAATCATCTTAGAACTTCTTCATATGCACAAACGATATCATATTATCAAGGGAAATTCAAAGATATAGGCTTGTTTGGAGAGAGAATTTCTTGTTTTGCCATGTTTTAGAAATAATAACAAATATAGGCCTATTTTGTTCGGGGAGGCATACTGGCGCATTTTGAAAACTTGCATGTGTGCGATTTTTGAAAACTCGCCTGTGTATTTTGGTCCATCCCCAAACTTTATATGTACTCACTAATTCTCTCATAATTATGATTCATACAAAACCACATCTTATCAACTCAATATATTTTCAAAATGACTTCTCAAACAATGGTGGAGCAAGAGGTGAACTTGTAACCAGTTTGCTGCCACTATGGATATATGGCTGAAGTTGTTGTATCGGATGATGAAAAAAACATTGGTCGTCGAAGTCTTCTTTGTTCCAATTATCCCCATAGATGCAATTTTTTTGAATGGATTGACGAACCGCTTTGTCTAACGGGCATTGCATATGCGAAAGAGCTGGAGCAAGAAATTAGAAATTTCAAAAAACTCCTAGAGGACTTGCAATTTAATCGTAACTACTAGTGTTTCTATTATCCATCGTTGTTGTAGGTTTCTGAAGTTTAGTTTGATTTATTCTATTATCCGTACTCGTTGTTGGTTTTTTTAAGTTTATTTTAATTATTGTTTGTGTGTTTGTAGGTCATGGAAGACTGTTATGAAGTACTGTACGTTTTTGTTTCCTAATAAATTATTTTATGTTTCTGAAGTTTGAATTAAAGATTTGTATGTTTGTTGGTTCGTGTAATACACAATATGACATAAAGATGAATTGACAACTAGCTGCCATAAATTAAAGCTTTTTCAATCTATTTCAGTACAGTACGATATGCCATAAATCAGGTGATTTGACTAGATACGGATAAAGTTGGTCCAATATTTCAAAATAGTTGAGTTGACAAGACTCTGCCAAATTGACCCAATATTTTGAAATTGATGACATGATTAAAGCTTTTCCAAATCTGATTCAAGACTTGTTTTTTGTGATCAGGACGAACATAGGACAATTGATTCTACTTTGTTTTGAAATCGATGACATGATTAAAGCACTGCCAATTCTGACTTTACAACGACCTTACTGAGTTGATTAAAATTGATTTGACAATGATGTTGCTTAGATGGTTTCCCTATTTCATAGCTCTTCAACACATTATATCTCATTGCAGAAACACTTCAATTCTATCTTCAAATAACTTCAACAAAAATATACTCATTCAACAATGACGCCTACTTTTATTCCTACACTTTGCTACTACAACGATGAATTGGTCGTGGATGAGCACCACATTGGAAGTTATATGGGAGGATTATGCAAACTAGGGAGAGTTCAAAAGGGTTGCACACTGGATGCTTTGAAAGATTTTGTCTTCAAAGCAACCAAAATTAACCTTCTCGAATATGATATTGAGTTGTCGGTTAACTAGCCTACTGATTCGGGGTCGAGAGTCGTATCACTTTCAGACGATGAAGATGTACAAGTAAATTTTTCTACTACTAAGAAATCGATTGATTTGTTTGTTGGAAAAACAACAAAAGAAACCGTGGAAGATGTCATGGAAGAAATCACCACATCCCCCTATCATGAGTAGTGGTTTAGGTTATTTCACAAAAATGTTGCAAACGCATGATCCTTCACCCATCTTTAGTTCTCCATTTGTTCACCAATTCGTACATTCATCCAAATGTGGACGGGCAGCAACAACAACAAGAACAACAAATTAATCAGTTAGAAGACTGCGCACAACAAATGCAGCATGATGTGTTCGAGATAAGCCAAAGGTAAGATTTTGCACAATAATTTATTTCTCTAACTACTCGTTGAGATGTAAGATGTAACTAAAATGCATTTATTAACAAATTGACTGAAGAACCCGAAGAAGACTGGGGTGTCGGTCCTTAACAGCAGGCTGAACATATTGATAGTATGGTCGTTGCCACGACAAATGTAGATGATACATGCTGGACGGAAGTCAACAATGAACCACTAAACTATGACTTTCCAAACACATAAAATCCCGAAGAAGATGGTGATGAGGTTCAAATGGAAATACCAATAGACAATGATCTCTGCACGGCGCAAATGATGGCTAGATCCGTAGTGGCTAATCTAGAGTTTTCTGGTGAAATTTCTTAGTTGCTTGCGTACAAAATGGTTTGGCTATTGGAATGGTATTCCAAAGCAAAGAACAGTTTCTCTACCAACTTACAGAATGTTCTATTCTACATGGTGTTTTGTACAAGTCAATACCACTGTACGTAATGTTGATCCTACTTGTCAGTGGTGAATACATGATATAGTGGTGAAGAAATCTCAACTGGATGGTAGGAAATCATAAAGTTGTCTCACGAACATAACTGGGTAAATCCTATGATTAATTCCAACCACAAGCAAGCCAGTTCTAGGTTTCTTATATCCAAAATCATGTCTTTTGTGAAGGTCAAATTGGATTTCTCAGCTGGGACAGTGCAAGTGATTGTCGATGAGCAACTCTTCATCAAAATCAGTTACATGAAAGCTTGGCGAACGTTGAATAAAGCAATGGAAAAAAAATACGGTGATTGGGCCGAATCGTATTCATATTTGCCTCAGTATTTTGTGGAAATAAAAAGAAGTAATCCAGGTACAGTAGGACATATATCACGCGATAATGTTGGAGTATTTGAGCGTGCTTTTTGGGTATTTGATCCTTCCATTGCAGGTTTTTTACACTGCCGTCCAATGCTCTATATTAACAAGACACATTTGTATGGTAAGTACAAAGGAACACTGCTAGTTGTTGCCGCTGTAGATGCTGACGGCTGCCTTTTCCCATTAGCTTATGGGGTGGTGGAATCTGAATCATATGATAGTTGGTCCTGGTTCTTTTCATGCATTCATGAGTTCATTTATAGTGTACGAAATCGACACATTACTTTTATATCTGATAGAATGAAAGGGATTCCAAGCGTTTTGCAAGATAGATGGCAAGAAACACACAAACATAGGTTCTGTGCAAGGCATATTAAAGAAAATTTTCAAGCTGCAGGTCATCGAGACAAGCAATTTGTAGGCTTGTTTTACACTGCTACATGTGGTTCTGAAGTGGTTGAATACACTAAATTTAGAGAAGAAATCAAGGCAATTAAGCCGGAGGCGCATAACTGGATTGAGCGAAGCCTATGGAATTCAAAAGAAAACTAGGTCCTTTGCAGAGATGACAGTGGTCGCTTCCATATTATGACAACAAACACATCTGAAAGTTTTAATGGTGTACTAAAATGCGCCAGATCCTTACCTACAAAGGCGTGGGTTCCAAGTTCTTTCGATCAGTTGAATATTTCTATAAGAGGCAGGAAAAAGGAGAGGGTCTGAATTCAAAACTTACTCCAAAATGGGAAGCTAAAATTGAAGGTCATGCTATTGAAGCATGGCGTTGCAGGCTTGTTCGATTTGTTTGATATAAATGGCAAGTGGTTCACTATTACGGAGATGAATTATGATGTTGAGATCGAAGGTTCTCATTGCACATGTACATGCAACATCCCATTTCTGTAGAAGATACCGTGTGCTCATGTAATGACGACTTGTTTAACATAGGATTTCGGTAGTAATAGAGCACATCATGATTTTGCTTATGAATGGTACTCCGTCCAAAGTTATAAAGCTGCCTACGAGTCAGATTTTCATCCTATACGTGATAAGAAATACTTGGACTTGTACAACGGTCCGCTTATACAGGATCCTCCTGTAAGAAGACAAGCCGGACGACCAAAATCTACGATATTCAAAAATGTTATGGATGGGCATCAAAATCCCAAAACAAATAGGTGTAGAAAATGTGGATCACAGGGCCACAACAGAAAGCGGTGTACTTCAGTAGCCTAAAATGGAGCAGTACGTTTGTTGATGGGATGTCAGTGTGTTACATTTCGTGTATCTATATTTTTTATGTTTCGAACTTATCTGTTCTTAATCAGACTTTGTATCTCTTCCGCATTCGAATATTAGAATTTTGTTACTGTTGTATTTTGTTTGGTTAAGCAATATATACTATGTGGGTATATAATTTAAATATAACTAAAAACAAGTTCATAACATTGAGGTAGTTCGTAGTATATATATTTGAACTTCATTCGAATATATAAAAATCATTATACGTCGGATTTCATTGAAACAAGAAACGTTCGAATCTATAGAACAATATTTTTATACTTAAACAGAAAAATGGAGATTTCATATTATGGATATTGAGTTATATCCAAATCAAATTTTCAGAAAGTCGCTATGGAATTTAATAGCCAAATGAATACAGGTGAACTTTGAAAACTCGCCTTCGCGTGAATTTCGAAAACTCACATTCGTTGAATCAAAACAGGTCTATTCCTGTAATTACTTTTCAAACAAGGTTGTTTGCGTTATAAACTTTAAAAACAAGGCTAACATAGTTAAAACCCCAATTATCAATAGAATAGACCCACTACTCTCACTCTCTAGCAGTCGACCTTGTCCTCATAAGACTACGTATGGTATGATGTTCAATACATAGATGCAACAATTAAATACGCAAATTACACATTAGATGTGAATCAATCAAGACAAGCACATTATTACTGGCTGCATGTCGATGTAGTAAAGCAAACATACCAGACTATTCAAATGGAGTGTGTGTAAATGCATAAACAAAATATGTATATCAACAATGCATGCATTAAGCTATAATACATAATAAATACGCGATTATATATTAATTATTTTTTATATCCATACGGAATACATATGCGATTATATTAATTATTATTTTTATGATCCATTATACATAATACATACACGATTATATATTAAGGAAAACAGGTATGACTAGCAGCAATCACTCAAGAGTAGAGTCAACCCTATCGATGGAGCGTGCAAAGGCAAGATCAGATGGATACTAAGCCCAACATTTCTGATCCTCCTCCTCCTACTTCGCATCTTCTATTTTAAAGGACTTGACATGAATGCCTCCAGATATATTTTGGTGCTGCAAAGTGGATGTAGCTGGATTCATTGACGCTTTCTCTTCTTACTGCTCTTCGTTCCTGCTTTCTCTTCTTTTTTTCATTTCTTTTTCCATTTTTCTTTCTTTTTTTCTTCTTTGTATTCTTTTTCTGGTGCATTTATCTCTTTGCAAGTGATTCGATGCATGTGCATACGTATCCCAATTATTTCAATTATTTTCTTTGGTCATGGCACACATGTTTCGTTGCCAACTGTTTACCATTTGGAGACTGTTGCGGTAAGTCGGTTTGGAAACATATCAAGAGGTGAAGATCCCATCGAAAGTACATCATTGCCTTGCACTTCAAATTTAATTATGGATACATGATATATTTTGTTGTCAGGTTTTCCGTTCATATTATATCTTGTATTTTTATTTTTCAACGCTAAATGAAAATAATAATAAGACTTAAGATATAGTACAGAGTGATGAAGTAAAATACAAAAGGAGAAATTATCTTAGTTCTTTCATTACTTCTCAAAACATGGAAAACAATTAAAAGTTCTTCATATTTTGTGTGTCCACTTCGTTTTTAAAATGATAGTTTTACACGATATACATACATCAAAGAATTAATCACCAATGGAATGATATAATATAACAATAATCTTTACACTCAAAAAAACTGTAAATTCAATGCATATATCAGAGAATTAATTTATCAATTGGTTCGGAAAATTATAACAACCTACCCTTACAATGATGAAGAGTACAATAACAGATACAACGAATAATAAAGAAATATACAAGAATACATCTTATCCCTTCAATTCCACTCCTGGAGCTTCAAAGCAAATCGTGTTTTATTCTGTTTTCCCGTAGACCCGTTCTCCCCGCACTATGCCATAGATGGCCTACGGCAACCCCACAGAAGTGACGCAGTAGGTGCAAAAAAGTGTTGCTATAGGCAAAAAATGATATGTGGCAACACTTTCTTGGGGTTGCCTTTTGCCGCGTTGCCTTAGAGTCAAGGGCAACACATTTGCGACCCTAAGGCAACATGAGCATAGGTGTTGTCATATGTACTAAATTTACAAAAATGTGAGGCTCACTAAAATCTATATATGGAATCGCCACTAAAACCTGTAACCCGGGTTCACGGATTCCAGTTATGGGGCCCACATGCATAAATCTATGGCAACAATTTTACCACCCAATGACAACACTATATCATAGCTCTGGCAACATTTAACATCACATACTGCAATATTATATCATATATATGGCAACATTACATAACATAATATCAAACTGAAATTAACAAAGAACTTTTTATTTCAAATTAACAACCATCAAACACAAGTAGTACATAGTCAACTACAAAATAACAAAACATAGCCACTAAATTCAATTTTACATACATTTTTGTTACAAACACAGCCAGTCCTAACTTCATGTTTACATAAAACTAAAACAGTTTCAAAATATAGCGCAAGCCTCCAATGCATCTAATGCCGCTACTGCATCGATCGTACCTCTAGTGCCTTCGGTAACAAGTTCTTGAAAATCCTCATCACTGCTGTAACACCCCACGTCCATTAATGTCACTCACAAAGGGAATGCATTAACTTCCATGGAGGTTTTAAGTGAATATAGAACAGTAAAATTACAACAAGACAGATATACAATAGTACTTGGAAATTCAAAAACTTTATTTCATTGTAGCAGAAGTCAAAACATGTTTGATTACATCATAACACCATATTCAATGTCAAGTACAATATCTATCTTGATAAAACAAGTACATAATCCCATTACATGAATAGCCATTAAAAAGAAAGATAACAAGCTGGACTTTACTTCAGCAGTCCAAGCTTTCCAGAAGATAAGCGATCCAACTAGACTCCACTAGAACTTGGCCCAACCTGCGGACCTGAAGGGAGAAAAAGGATGGAAAAGAGGGGGTCAGACATAAAGTCTGGTGAATATGATAATTCTACAATACTATTACCAAAATAACTGGATTAAGGCATAAGCTGGAAAACAAGAAAATGTCTATGAAGAGCAGATTAAGGACATAGACAATCGCTAAAGGCAACGTTATAGGCGCTCCTAAATACTAAAGGATAAACACTATACTGCACCACACCAGTCACCCTAAAGATTCATCCCACTTAGCTTCACTTAGAAACTTTCCCAATGGCTTTACGTACCCCTAGCTGACTACATAGGTGCCGCCTGCCCCTATCTCCACTAGGTGTACCCTACTTCCCATTATTCGATCGGCTCCCTAACTCGTAGATACCCGTGCTGGCCCCACAGTGGGGTGTATCACTCCCCTAAAGTGGCAACCTGATACAACGGACATGCACGGCTTATACCTACACGATGCAACAACGTCTTACCTACCAGCCCGGGTCCACACACGCATATGAAACCCGTTGGACTTGCGTTGCCACCGCTCCCTGTTTTGGCCTCTTATAGTCAAACCCAGTATGCGTGTCCCGTCCTCGACTTGGGTCGAGCCCACAAAGATACGTTTTGGGATACTGGTTGAAATGGGCCCCCACTATTTACCACAAGCATTCCACCTAAGCTTGTCCCCATTAGTCCATCCCACTTAACCCACTTAGTCATGTTCATTTACATGTGTGTTTGGTTAAGTCTAATCGTATTTCAAATGCCTCTAAAGGCAACCACCAGATTCCTCATGCCACCCAAGGCACCTACTTAACCCCCATGTCCCACCTTACATGATTATCTGGTTAAGTATTTCTTAGTTCATTAAGGCCATAACCTCATAAAGACCTCTCACATTAGACTGGCATTTATGGCAGCTGGATTTGCCGGGCGGGTCCGGGCAGTCTTACACCATAAAAGAGTCTAACCTCGTGTCTTTACAACTGTTATGCTTTAGTTTGGGCCTAGGACCTCTCACATTGGGCCGACATTTGTGACTACTGGATTTGCCGGGCGGGTCCGGGCAGGTTTACATCACAAACGGGTCCAACCTCGTGTCCTAAGCATTGATTATTAATAATAGTCCACTTTCCCCCAATTTTAATAATTCCCTACTTGAATTATTAATTACTTCCAATTTTTAACAATGTCCATAATTGACTCAATTATGGACATTCATTCATGGTATGCAACATCTTACAAAATTGCACCCAATTTATTAATTCCTAATATTACCCCTACCCCACGTTTGAACGTTTATTCGCAAAATATATGTTAGACTCGAATAGCCTAACTCATAGCATAAAAGAGATTATCATAATAACAACATGTATATGTGACCAAATGAATCATAATAAGGGGTGAAACTTGCATATGTCCAACTTGCATAGATTATACATGTCATGGATCTAAAGGTGTCAACTTGTTCAAAATTCACCTAATATGATCTCAATCAATTTTCATTAACTTACATATGAACATGTGTGAATCAACATCATCTAATTTTTTAACAACATGGTTTTATATGGGTACACCTAACTCAATAGGCAAATTCCCATAATCAAGTTTTATTTAATTATAGTTTCAAGTTTATGGGTACACCT
The DNA here is from genome assembly GCA_030737875.1 of Allium sativum. Taxonomy (NCBI): domain Eukaryota; kingdom Viridiplantae; phylum Streptophyta; class Magnoliopsida; order Asparagales; family Amaryllidaceae; genus Allium; species Allium sativum. The sequence goes on along the minus strand of CM060915.1, from coordinate 967,742,958 downwards.
AACCTAATAGGCAAATTCCCATAAACAAGATCCATTTAAATTAAGAAAAAAAAACATAACTTTAAGCATGATCCAACAACATCATGATTTTTCAACATAATATAGCATGATTTATAACATGGCATAGTATGATAGTATAACATAGCTTGACATGATTCTCAACATAGCACGACATATCATAAGAGAATTTACAACATAGCATGACATAGCATATATAATTTACATCATACGACAACATAATAACATAATAAGAGATCCACAATATATAGAATTTACAATTACAAATCACATCACTTTCTTGTGATCCATTCATAACTGAGTCAAATTAGTTTGTAATAATCTTGTGAGAATCATCATACTCACCAACAAAAGAAAAGAATTAGAGAAAGAGAGATCTTTTGATTTGATTTGTGTAGATTTAGTTGTAGATGATTAGGCTTCCTCTTCTTAGTTTGTGACGGCTATGCTGAACTCCATGGCAGCAGCATGACTGTAGCTTCTCTAATTTTACAAGTGATTTAGGTCTAGGGTCTACCCACTTATTTATAGATTTTAGAATTCATTTAGGCCATTAGATTTAACCTAGAAATAACCGCAGCCGTTCAGACAAGATGGGGTTTATCTTGTTGACTCAGCAATGAGTCAGAAGTGACTCAGCAAACACTCAGCATATTAATAAACTTCTATTCATGTCATAAATATATATATATTTTTTCTACAATGTACATATTAGATACATCCCCCTTTACTTATTATTGTTTTTATATACATATTAGATACATCCCCTCTCTCACACACTTATTAATATTTTTATATTCATACTAGATACATCCCCTCTCTTACACACTTATTAATATTTTTATATTCATATTAGATACATCCCCTCTCTTACACACTTATTAATATTTTAGCAACTTTAGTGTTAATAGAAAATTCGGGGTGTTACATTCTCCCCTCCTTTTAGGATTTCGTCCCCGAAATCTTCAAGTCTGGAAGAATGTATATCCTACCATCCAAACGTCCATCTACTCATCCATCATACACAGGCATCCATTGTCCTTAAAAGACTTCTAATGCTTTATGATCATATGCAAGTGTGTGTACATGTCCTTACCTAATGCGAAATCAGGCGGTCTACTGATTCAGTTGACCTCCTTAATGCAAATTATGTAAGTGTCATGAATCCATTATGTATGCAAAAGATCCTAATTGCTTACATACTACTTCTATATGCGTGCACACCCATTCAACCGAATGCAGCATCCATATGATGGTACAACCATTATACATCCATTATACTAAATACATCCATATATATGCAATATGCAATATGAAGTGACTGAGCCGATCTAGTGCCTAAAGTGTGTGTATATATGCATCCACGAGCAACCACTAGCAAACACTTGCATCCATTTTGCATCCATCATACATAACATGTCTCAAACACATGTTTCAACCATAGGATTATCCTAACTAAAGGTCAAAGATACTAATGAGAGGACATACTAAAGATAAGATAAGATAAGCTAAGCGATAAAGGAGAAATTAAAAGACATACCCTCAAAAAGAAAAGGGTACAACGAACGCATCTTCTCTTCTGTCTCCCAAGTTGCGTTGCTCTCATCATCTCCCCATTGCACTTTAACCAGTCTGACCTCTCGATTCCTCAACTTTTTGATCTCCGACCCAAGAATGCATGTAGGAGCTCGTCTAATTGTTGCATCACGCTCTATTTCCACCTCTTTAAGCAAGCTCGGCTCTACCACCTCCGCGGTCTTGTGCAAACACTTCCTCAAATGTGATACATGGAATACGTCGTGTACTCCACTAAGTTTCTCAGGCAACTCCACCCTATATGCCATCTTCCCAATCCTGTTTTTTACAGTAAACGGCCCTACAAACCTTGGTGCTAATTTCCCCACGGACCCAAAGCGAACAACATTCTGTAACGGAGATACTTTGATAAAAACCATGTCCCCAATGTCAAACTCAAGATCTGTCCTCCTCTTATCAGCATACGATTTTTGCCTATCTTGTGCTGCTTTCATCCTCCTTCGAATCAACTCAATCTTCTCCGAGGTTTCCCTAACCATATCGGGCCCAAGTAGGATTTTATCGGTAGATTCCCACCAACATGTAGGCGAACGGCAAGGCCTTCCATAAAGAGCTTCGAAAGGTGCCATGCCAATACTAGACTGAAAGCTATTATTATATGCGAATTCTACTAACGGAAGGTGCTCTTCCCATGTACCCCCAAAGTCTAGGATACAAAGCCTTAAAAGATCCTCTAGAATGCGATTCACCCTCTCGGTCTGGCCGTCTGTCTGAGGATGATATGCGGTGCTCAAACATAGCTGAGTCCCTACCACCTCTTGTAAACTCTTCCAAAATTCGCTAGTAAAGATGGGGTCACGGTCGCTTACTATATTAGAAGGAATACCGTGCAAACGAACTATCTCCTTAATGTATACAGAAGCCAACCACGGAGCAGTCCTCTTACTTTTCACGGGAATAAAATGGGCGCTTTTAGTAAGTCTATCTACTATAACCCAAATCCCCGTGTTACCCTTCCTTGATCTTGGTAATCCATCCACAAAATCCATTGAGATGCTTTCCCATTTCCATAGTGGAACTTCTAATGGGTGAAGCAACCCACCGGGTTTCTTTTGTTCTGCTTTAACTCGTTGGCACACCAAGCATCTAGCGACGTACTCGGCCACATCCTTTTTCATACCGGCCCAAAAGAAAACCCGCTTCATATCTTTGTACATCTTATCCCCGCCGGGATGAATGGTCATTTTTGAGCGATGAGCATCATCAAGAATGGCCTTCCTTAAGTCTTCATCTTGTGGTACACAAAGTCTATTATCCCTTCGTAACCAACCCTTATCGTCTAGGGTATACCTACGAAGATGGCTTGACGACTCCCCCCCTTTGAGCTTTTCTACTATCTCAACCAACTGTGGGTCGTCTCGCTGTGCCTCACCAACCCGTCCTAGAAGTGTAGGTCTAACCTCCAAGGATGCTAACAGACCGGGTACTAAGTCAACGGAGGGTCTAAAGTCAAACATAGAGATGAATTTTAAGCTTTGTCGTTCAACAAACAACGGACTCAAGGACAACCTTTTCCTACTTAAGGCGTCTGCCACCACGTTACCCTTGCCCGGGGTATATGTTATTTCAAAATCGTAGGAGGCTAAGAATTCCATCCACCGTTGCTGCCTTAAATTCAAATCCTTCTGAGAGAATAAGTATTTTAATGATTTGTGGTCAGTGAACAGTTCGAATTTCTCACCAAGAAGATAGTCACGCCAAGACTTAAGCGCGAAAACAATTGCGGCTAGCTCTAAGTCATGCGTGGGGTAATTCTTTTCATGAACCCTCAACTGCCTTCCACCATAGGCTATTACTCTTCCCTCTTGCATGAGGACCGCGCCAAGTCCCGTCCCACAAGCATCAGTATAGATGGTAAACGGTTTATTCCCGTCTGGCAGCACTAAGACTGGGGCTGAAGTTAAGGCTCTCTTTAAACGTTGGAACGCATCATCGCAATCTTTGTCCCACGTAAAAACCAGGTTCTTCTTCGTTAACCGTGTTAATGGAGCTGATATTTTTGCGAAGTCTTTGATAAACTTCCTATAATAGCCAGCCAACCCCAAGAAACTTCTTACTTCGGTTGCATTTTTAGGGACCTTCCAATCTTGGATGGCCACCACCTTTGCGGGATCCACTGCTATCCCTTCTTTGGAAACCACGTGCCCTAAGAGCCGTACTTCCTTCCTCCAGAAGTGACACTTAGAAAATTTTGCCTTAAGGTTATGCGCTCGAAGGGTTTCCAACACTTCCCTAAGATGTAGGGAGTGCTCTTCTTTATTCTTAGAAAAGACTAAGATGTCATCCACAAAGACTACCACGAATTTGTTAAGGTATTCCCTAAACACCCTACTCATCAAATCAACAAAATATGCAGGGGCGTTTGTCAAACCAAAGGGCATCACTAGCCATTCATAGAATCCGTCAGGAGTCCTAAAAGCAGTCTTATCTATACTATCCTCAGCCACTCTCAGTTGATGAAAGCCAGTGGCTAAGTCCAACTGCGAAAACACTGAGGCGCCAACTAACTGATCAAAGAGATCGTCAATCCTCGGCAGTGGGTGTCGGTTCTTTTTAGTAAGCTTGTTTAGTTCTCTATAGTCCATACAAAGTCTAAGAGACCCATCCGCCTTTGTGGCAAAAACTACTGGAGCACCCCACTCCGATATACTACGTCTTATGAACCCCTTCTCAAGCAACTCCTTTACTTGCTTATTGAGTTCCCTCCTTTCACGAGGAGCCATGTGGCGCACAGGCAAAGATACGGGTTTAGCATTATCCACAAGATAAATTCGAAAGTCTATCTCCCGCTTTGGAGGTAAGCCCTTCACCTCCTCAAACACATCCGGATATTCCCGGACCACTTCTACCGATCGCAGGTTCTCTACAGACGCGTCAAGCGATTCAAGATAACTTAGCATAACGGAATTTATGGGATTACAAAAGATGTCGAGAGCATTACCAAGGCGAGTCACAAGCCTAACTACTCTCCTTTCACAATCAAGAATGTCCCTATTTCTAGACAACCAATCCATTCCTAAAATTAGCCCATAGCCCGTGAAGCCCAATACATAAGCATCACATCTAAATTCAACGCTAAGTATAGAGATTTTCAAATCCAAACATATCATGGTCAAATGAGCCGAACCCCCAATTGGATTTGAAACGACCAAGGGATCCTCTACTAAACTGGTGTTCAAGTGCAGTGATTCAACTAATGATGCAGAGATAAACGAATGAGATGCGCCAGAATCGAATAAGGTACGGACAGGATGATCAAACAGAAAAACTAAGCTTTCAACAGAAATTGTTCTACCTCTTTCTTGCAGCGGTGGGGCCGCAATAGCCTGAACTTGCCCCCTTGCCTGCCCTGGTGCCATAAGAGCCTGCACCTGTCCTCCCGAGGTAGACCCTGCCCTCTGCCCCTTCTTTGGACAGTCCTTTAATAAATGTCCCGCATCTCCACAATGAAAACAACCAGTCTTCTTTTTCTTTCTACAATCTTTGCTGAGATGGCCAGGCGTCCCACAATTGAAGCATTTCTTCTTCCCTTTGCCATTATTGTTTTTACCACCCTTCTTATTTTGCTGTTGGGGTTTCTTCTGATCCCCTTTCTTTTCAACTGCCTTATCCTCATGCATAAGTGCCATTTCTACTAGCTTTTCAAAGGTGGCTCCCATAGGGATGTGGGTCATAGCCAACCCTTGCAACGGTTCATTCAAGCCTCTAACGAACCTCAAAGCTTTCTTCTCTGGCGTGTTCACCAACTCCAAGCCAAACCTTGCTAACTGATTAAATTTATTGACGTATTCCTTTACTGATGAGCTCCCTTGCTTTAGTGCCAGGAATTTTTCCATATTTAAGTTCTCCTCTGCCCTTGAAAGAAACTTTGCCTCAAACCTTCGTCTGAAATCCGCCCATGAATCAACTGGACGTTCCCCGTTAGTGACCTCCCACCAAAACGAGGCCTCTCCCTTCATTAACCAAGCAGCTAAACGGACTTTCCTCCCATCTTCACTTCAAAGATATCCAACAATTCCTCAGTCTCCTTAAGCCAATCTCTGGCCTCCACAAACGTCTCAGTCCCTTGAAAAGTTTTTCCTCCCATAGCCTTGAATTCCTTGCACGTCTTTGCAAAAGTGTCAACACGAGGAGGAGGAGGAGGAGGAGGAATGGGTGCAACTAGGGGTGGAGGAGTATCCGCTGGGCCTGCAGTGGTGGCCCTAGCCTCCAAGTATCTCCTAAACCACCCTGGAATCGTCACACCTTCTGGGAGATTAAGATCTTCAGCCATGCTGAAACGAAAAAGGAAAGATTCAAAATGGAGAATTCGAAAGATAAAGATAAGGATGTGGCTATTTGGGATTATGTTTTTCATAAAAACTCTCTTTAAATAACATGTTTTTTTTTTGAAAGCACTTCTTCCAAAAATACTTTAGAAAAAAAAAATATTTTTCTAAATTTTTTTTTTTATCTGTTCTGGTAACCTTATGCTCTGATACCACGTGTAACACCCCACGTCCATTAATGTCACTCACAAAGGGAATGCATTAACTTCCATGGAGGTTTTAAGTGAATATAGAACAGTAAAATTACAACAAGACAGATATACAATAGTACTTGGAAATTCAAAAACTTTATTTCATTGTAGCAGAAGTCAAAACATGTTTGATTACATCATAACACCATATTCAATGTCAAGTACAATATCTATCTTGATAAAACAAGTACATAATCCCATTACATGAATAGCCATTAAAAAGAAAGATAACAAGCTGGACTTTACTTCAGCAGTCCAAGCTTTCCAGAAGATAAGCGATCCAACTAGACTCCACTAGAACTTGGCCCAACCTGCGGACCTGAAGGGAGAAAAAGGATGGAAAAGAGGGGGTCAGACATAAAGTCTGGTGAATATGATAATTCTACAATACTATTACCAAAATAACTGGACTAAGGCATAAGCTGGAAAACAAGAAAATGTCTATGAAGAGCAGATTAAGGACATAGACAATCGCTAAAGGCAACGTTATAGGCGCTCCTAAATACTAAAGGATAAACACTATACTGCACAACACCAGTCACCCTAAAGATTCATCCCACTTAGCTTCACTTAGAAACTTTCCCAATGGCTTTACATACCCCTAGCTGACTACATAGGTGCCGCCTGCCCCTATCTCCACTAGGTGTACCCTACTTCCCATTATTCGATCGGCTCCCTAACTCGTAGATACCCGTGCTGGCCCCACAGTGGGGTGTATCACTCCCCTAAAGTGGCAACCTGATACAGCGGACATGCACGGCTTATACCTACACGATGCAACAACGTCTTACCTACCAGCCCGGGTCCACACACACATATGAAACCCGTTGGACTTGCGTTGCCACCGCTCCCTGTTTTGGCCTCTTATAGTCAAACCCAGTATGCGTGTCCCGTCCTCGACTTGGGTCGAGCCAACAAAGATACGTTTTGGGATACTGGTTGAAATGGGCCCCCACTATTTACCACAAGCATTCCACCTAAGCTTGTCCCCATTAGTCCATCCCACTTAACCCACTTAGTCATGTTCATTTACATGTGTGTTTGTTTAAGTCTAATCGTATTTCAAATGCCTCTAAAGGCAACCACCAGATTCCTCATGCCACCCAAGGCACCTACTTAACCCCCATGTCCCACCTTACATGATTATCTGGTTAAGTATTTCTTAGTTCATTAAGGCCATAACCTCATAAAGACCTCTCACATTAGACTGGCATTTATGGCAGCTGGATTTGCCGGGCGGGTCCGGGCAGTCTTACACCATAAAAGAGTCTAACCTCGTGTCTTTACAACTGTTATGCTTTAGTTTGGGCCTAGGACCTCTCACATTGGGCCGACATTTGTGACTACTGGATTTGCCGGGCGGGTCCGGGCAGGTTTACATCACAAACGGGTCCAACCTCGTGTCCTAAGCATTGATTATTAATAATAGTCCACTTTCCCCCAATTTTAATAATTCCCTACTTGAATTATTAATTACTTCCAATTTTTAACAATGTCCATAATTGACTCAATTATGGACATTCATTCATGGTATGCAACATCTTACAAAATTGCACCCAATTTATTAATTCCTAATATTACCCCTACCCCACGTTTGAACGTTTATTCGCAAAATATATGTTAGACTCGAATAGCCTAACTCATAGCATAAAAGAGATTATCATAATAACAACATGTATATGTGACCAAATGAATCATAATAAGGGGTGAAACTTGCATATGTCCAACTTGCATAGATTATACATGTCATGGATCTAAAGGTGTCAACTTGTTCAAAATTCACCTAATATGATCTCAATCAATTTTCATCAACTTACATATGAACATGTGTGAATCAACATCATCTAATTTTTTAACAACATGGTTTTATATGGGTACACCTAACTCAATAGGCAAATTCCCATAATCAAGTTTTATTTAATTATAGTTTCAAGTTTATGGGTACACCTAACCTAATAGACAAATTCCCATAAACAAGATCCATTTAAATTAAGAAGAAAAAAACATAACTTTAAGCATGATCCAACAACATCATGATTTTTCAACATAATATAGCATGATTTATAACATGGCATAGTATGATAGTATAACATAGCTTGACATGATTCTCAACATAGCACGACATAGCATAAGAGAATTTACAACATAGCATGACATAGCATATATAATTTACATCATACGACAACATAATAACATAATAAGAGATCCACAATATATAGAATTTACAATTACAAATCACATCACTTTCTTGTGATCCATTCATAACTGAGTCAAATTAGTTTGTAATAGTCTTGTGAGAATCATCATACTCACCAACAAAAGAAAAGAATTAGAGAAAGAGAGATCTTTTGATTTGATTTGTGTAGATTTAGTTGTAGATGATTAGGCTTCCTCTTCTTAGTTTGTGACGGCTATGCTGAACTCCATGGCAGCAGCATGACGGTAGCTTCTCTAATTTTACAAGTGATTTAGGTCTAGGGTCTACCCACTTATTTATAGATTTTAGAATTCATTTAGGCCATTAGATTTAACCTAGAAATAACCGCAGCCGTTCAGACAAGATGGGGTTTATCTTGTTGACTCAGCAATGAGTCAGAAGTGACTCAGCAAACACTCAGCATATTAATAAACTTCTATTCATGTCATAAATATATATATATATATTTTCTACAATGTACATATTAGATACATCCCCCTTTACTTATTATTGTTTTTATATACATATTAGATACATCCCCTCTCTCACACACTTATTAATATTTTTATATTCATATTAGATACATCCCCTCTCTTACACACTTATTAATATTTTTATATTCATATTAGATACATCCCCTCTCTTACACACTTATTAATATTTTAGCAACTTTAGTGTTAATAGAAAATTCGGGGTGTTACAACTGCCTCCTTCACTTGAATACATCAGTTGCATTTCAACACAAAATAAGAGGTATGCATGCCTTAACTACATTTCAGCACAAACCATGGTCATAGTATAGCTGAGTTTCCTTTCAGCACAAACTAAGTTTCATAACTGAATTCCATTTGCATTTCAATATAACTTAGTATAGTGCTCTAAACAATGTGTATACAAGTGTACTGATCTAAACAATGTGTATAGAAGTGTATATTGATCTAAACATAACTGAGTTTCATTTGTATTTGCGTTTCATTTACATAACTGAGTTACATAACAGAGGCACAATGTTGGATACAAGCGTATATTGATCTAAACATAACTGAGTTACATAACTTGTCTAAACAATATGTATACAAGTGTATACTGATCTAAACATAACTGAGTTTCATTTGCATTTGTGTTTCATTTACATAACTGAGTTACATAACAAAGGCACAATGTGGATATAAGTGTATACTGATCTAAACAATGTGTATACATAGTATAACAGAGGCATAATGTGTATACAAGTGTATACTGAGTAAACAATTAGACAATTATAATGTGGATAAGTTTATTAGTAATTAGTAGTTTAGGTCTAATGGGCAATGTGGCAAAAATTATCACTAATCTACAATGTGGCAAAAATTATCACTAATCTACAATGTGACAAAACTTAAAATGTGACAAAACTTAAAATTATACCTGAAAAACTGCCCATGCATGCTATTTCATGTTACTTCACTACTCTATATTACCATAACAACACACAAAAGAATTCTAAACATGATCCATGACATAGCTAAAGATTTTGCAAAGAATTTTTCTCCTGTCTCGTTTTTTTCACATTCAATGCGCATTAGGGCCAACTCGTCCTTCATATCTGCCACAAATTCATTGGTTTTTTCCCTCTTTTGCTTTCGCTTCAACAGCTTTCTTCAATTGTCTTCTTTTCCACGAGCAATTACGATATAGTCCTTTCTTTTTCCATCAATTTAATAGTAGTATAATCCAATTCAGCATTGTTGTTGATTTCATACACTTCGTCATGCCACATAAAATACCTGCAATCACCATTCTGCACATATCTTAAATTCTTGACTAAAACATCAATAAAAGATATGATAATCGACATGGAGCAAAAAAAAACCTAATGTATACTTACTGGCCACTTGAGGCAACCAAAAGAATTCTTCCCCGCCTTCAACCCTACCTTCACAGTCCTTATCTTCGCTGGGATTTTGTGGTGGCAGTTCTTTCTCGCAGCCGTTGTTGACGAATTTGAAGTACAAATTGATTGAGCGGTCATTGAACTCGAATTGAAGGAAGAATTGAAGTGATATCACAAACTACAAATCATTCAGTAGGCTTTCAGGCATGTATTTCATGTATTCAGTATTTGTATGCATAACCAAAACAAAACATGCATATATTTGTGAGCCAGTCTTACACACACACACTTAAGAAAACATGCGTATATTTCATGGATACAGATCATGATAATACTTAAGAAATGATAATCATCATGTATATGTAAGCATACTTAAGAAATCATTTACATAAAACAATGTATCATGTCTCAATCATCACAGGCAACAACAATCTGGGAAATCCGAGCAGTTGTTTAGAACATGTAGCTCATATAAGGTCGATGGTCTAATTGTTCACAACCACACTTCACTAGGAACTAAAGTTCTATGTTATTAAATTGATTAACAGCCAAATAGCAGCACAAAGAACATTTTAGTGAATCAACATACAACAGAGCCACAAAAAACACCACCAACCAAATAAAATTATACTCATGGTGATAATAATTTCTGTTTCTCGGTAGGCTAATGAAGAACAATGATCAAAGAACCAACAGAAATGTACATGAGAAACACAGGATAAAAAGCCAACACCTTTCTTCTTAGATTGACTTCCATTTGATGATGGGGAAGGGGAGAAGTGGGTGTGTTAGGAGTCGACGACTCGATGGAAGAAGTGGAGGATGTAGAGAGGGTTGGAGTGGAAGAAGGTGAATGAAAATTAAGGATTGGAATTGGAAATTTGGGGGTGAGAACGAACAGATCTGAGAAATTGAGAAAGAGGAATCCAATGAGTAACGTAAATTGATTTCCTAATGGTGGTGAAGTATTTTAACGGATTGGTGAGGTGTCAACTTCAGATGTTGTTTTTAAAAGGTAAATTGACGAATAGATATGCATCTTTTTATAGATGTAGATCGATGACGTGGCAAATTAAACTTATAAGTTTATGATTATAGCTACTGCAACACAATTTGATATCTATTACAATGACCCGCATTTTCCAGGGGTATAATTTATTTATTCAATTGTTTAAAATAGTGATATAGGGAATTTAATCGTCGTTAATTAAGTAATATGGAATATTTAATTAAATAAAATAATATATTTAATTCATAAATAATCAAATAAGTGTTAATCCAAATGAGTTGCCATTTCGTACGACTGCTAGCGAAATTCGCAGGGCTGTAAATAGCCTACGGCGGTCGGATGTTTTCCTGAGGGAATCAGGCGTAACCATTGTGATCGCTGCGATCTAGAGTCAAGCGAATGGAGTTAAATACAGTTATCGAATATTAGTTATTCGAACGGAGTAAAATAGAGTTATCGAATATTAGTTATCCGAATAGAGTTAAACGGAGTTAAATAGAGTTAATCGAATTAGTTATTCGAATAGAGTTAAATAAATAAGAGTGATTCGAATTAGTTATTCGAATAGAGTTAAACACAAAGGAGTTATCGATTAGTTAAATTGAAAGGAGTTATCGAATTTGTTATTCGAAAAGGAGTTATCGATTTGTTAAATCGAAAGGGAAGATTATCAAATATCGTTTATTCGAGAGGAGATTATCGAATATAGTTTATTCGAAGGAGTTATCGATTATTAGTTAATCAAAGTGAGTTATAGAATATTAGTTAAATCGAAGGAGTTATCGAATATAGTTTATTCGATGGAGTAAATCGATTAGAGTTAAATCAAAGGAGTTAATCGAATATAGTTTATTCGAATAGAGAAAAGGAGTTAATCGAATATAGTTTATTCGAATAGAGTAAATGAGTTAATCGAATATAGTTTATTTGAATAGAGTTAGAGGAGTTATCGAATATAGTTTATTCGACAGGAGTTAAGTGAATCAGTTAAGTGAATTGGTTAAGTTAACCAAAGTGAATTAGTCGAGTTAATCAAAGTGATTAGTTCAGTTAATCGAGATAAGTAAATCAAGTTAGGTTAATAGAGTTGAATTAGTTGGTCGAGTTAATAAATTGAGTTAGTCAAACCAAGTAAAACCAGTTAGAGTTAATTAATTAAGGTTGACCAGTTAGAGTTGATCGGTTAGAATTAACCAGTTAGACTTAATCAATCAGAGTTAATCAAATAGAGTTAAGTAAAATTAGAATTGACTAGAGATTAGTAAATTGAATGGTTTTCTAAGTGTCTATTTGATGTTGGTTTCGGCCTTCGGGATTTATACTTAGGGAATTGTTCTCATAATAGTTCACAGTCAGGGACTGATAGTTGGGGAAGAGTAGTGATTTGTAAATAAGCAAATGGAAAACGTTTTCCAGTGTTAATAACATATATTTTCTAAACATAGAAAATAAGGCAATGTGAATATATATATAGATATATGTTGATGATTTACCGATATAATTCCCATCTGGAAATAATATTGTTGTTTGCAGACTTGTTTTTCTTTGATGGTTAAATCACAGACTATCGAAGTTTTGACCATTTTAACGTTGTTAATATGGAGAGACCGGTTGGATTATTATCCGAAGAACCACTCTGTATTGGCATAAGCGTTGCGAATCATATATGCCAAAGATAATTGAAGACGGAGTAAAATGCAAGGACTGTTGTATAAGTCTTAGATAACAGTGACTAAGATGGATATACTGAATAGTGCCTTCGGTTTGTCCAGTTCCAGGACAACTTGAATGGACGAAGGTCTGACAGTGTATATCCAATAGATCGCGTAAGTTGATCTGTTCAAACGTATTCACGTTTGGTGGCGGAGGAATTCGTTTCTCTAAGCTATATACCCGTGTTATTTTTGGATAAATCAATTTGTGATTTGGCGGGTATGATGATGTGACATTCTAAGTGAATGTGGATGACTTGTGTTGATGAATGTCTGACAGAGTATTTCCAGAGAGGTCACGTACATCGATTTCTTCAACCGTACCAAAAGTGGAAGCGGAGAAGGCAACTTCTTTTAGCTGACACGTAATGTATGGTTGTAGACGTCAATTAGTGATTTTTGATGGATCTGACAATGTGGCATTCGAAGTGAATCTGATGTGATGATAAAGCGTAGCTTCTAGCCTCATCAACAGGTAAATGACAGAAATCGGGCAGGCAGCATGGCTAAGTCGGTCGCACCGAAGTAGGGTGTATAATCACCTATCTAGAGAATATTCATTTGTTTCTTAAATCTATCAATGCTGTCCCATATATCTACGGGAACGGTTGCTGATCCCAACCGTTGGTGATATACATTCGATACACTCAAGCAAAATGAGTGGTCGGTCATGTGTGGCTGAGTTACAAGATGTTCTTGTTGAATTCCAGTGTATCGTTCCTAGAGTACACTGATCGGAACGTGGTTCCATACCTTGTCATAGTTGGGAATCCATTACAAATACGTGCTTGCAGTTTTGATTATATACTATATGTAGAACGTGAGATGAAAGCGTTTCTGCTAGATGGTTATTATATTGTGGTTGATCGACATTATTATAATATCAAAAGGTTTTTGATATAAAGATATTTTGGATTCTCATAAGGGAAAAACCCGTTCCGTTATACGGCGTGGTCTTATGAGATATCGTTTACTTGCTCATATACCTGTTTAAACTGTTTTACTCACACCAGTCCCATGACTGACCCGGAGTTTACTTTGTTGTTTTCCCTAAACTCTTGGGTGTCCAAATTTGTATGGGCAGTCAAGTAATCGGGATTTACAGATATACTTGAAGAGCTGGAGCAGGAGGCTTCTAGATCATATAACTATAGTTTATTTCCGCTGTGTTGTAAGTGCTATACTCAGATAAGTGCTATTGTATACATAACTGTTATATTTCAAAGTTATGTTATATATTATATGTTATTCGTTCCGTTGTGAGTTTCGTGTTACTCTGATGTTGTGTTCTTCTTCTTCTTCTTCTGTTCTAAGTTTCTATCTTATCTATCCTCACCCTCTAATTTCTTTCATTAATTACCAGGATTTTTTGATGTTTTGGTCATCGACATCAAGCTTATGTCGATAACCAAAGTCGCTCAAATTCCGGGTCGTTACAGTTGGTATCAGAGCTTAAGTTAAGAATTACCTTGGCTCTGTGGCGTGACTCGGTAGAGATACGGTTAGTAATACCCTAGATTGAGTTTGAGTGTATATATACGAGTGCGTATTTGTATTTCATATAAAAATGGTTTTATATTGTGGAGATTCATTGGCTGAGTTGTTTATGAGTTCTAGTCGATCAGTTTGATCCATTGTATCGGTAGGAGTAAATAAACACTTGAATACGATGAACCAACATGATATGTTTTGAAATTTACATAGTATAATTGGTTGTGCTGGTTGATAATATAATCGAATAAGATTATAAAAAGTGAAATGGTTATGTAAATAATCAGTCAGAATTCATATAAGTATAATATATGAAATAAGATGAATTAAATATGAATTTAAATCAGATTTGGAATTAAAATAAGAAAATTTTAAGTTCCTGGGCGATTTTGAGATGTTTTCAAAATGGATGTATTTAGTAAGGGTTTTGAAATGATATAGTATTGAAATCACTTGGGTCGCTGGAAAATAATTCCGATGATGACTGCGCAGTATCATCGGTGTGATTTTCGAGTTCTAACTGGTGGATTACTACCAAAGATTTTAATTTGAATTTGTTTTGAGGAAACAAGTTGTTTAGAAAATTCAAAGGTTTTGATTAGGTATTATGATTTTAAATTGATTTGAAATTTACCTAGGAATTTAAGTTCTAAAATTTAATTTTAACTTATGAAGTTAAATGAAATGAGATGTTAAAAATAAATTGAAATTTAACTTGAACTAAGTTAAATAGAATTGAATGGATAAGTCAACAATTTGAAATTTAGCTGGACTTAGAATTTGAAAATCAAGAATGAAACTTGAGATTGACAATGGGATTCGACTTGAGTATAAGCGAATGATTTGGTTTGACGATATAAAAGTGATTGAGTTTGATTGGGATGACATTGGTATATGTTGGAATGATAACAGATGGTAGGGATATAATGATATGCCCGACAAAAAGGTACAAGTTTATATTTCATATGAGTTTGGTGATTTATAAGCCGAATTGGCAAGCCGCTTGGCTGTTTGATTTTCTTTTGGGTTAAAGAAGGCCCAGAGAGGCGAGTTGGAGTTTTACCGATAGGGCTGTACAAAGGAGGTGCTGGCGAAATTTTCCGAAAATTTAAAGTGTTAGAAAATTTTCAAAATTTGAAAATTTTAGCTAGTCGGAATGAATAAATATTTTAGTCGATATTAATTGGTTCAGTTAAAATCAGAAATAAGGGGTAAACAAATCTTAGGAATTCCAATAGGTAGGGTCATCCTCTAACTTAGCAATTTCGAGGACGAAATTATTTTAAGTAGGGAAGAATGTAATGACCCGCATTTTCCAGGGGTATAATTTATTTATTCAATTGTTTAAAATAGTGATATAGGGAATTTAATCGTCGTTAATTAAGTAATATGGAATATTTAATTAAATTAAATAATATATTTAATTCAGAAATAATCAAATAAGTGTTAATCCAAATGAGTTGCAATTTCGTACGACTGCTAGCGAAATTCGCAGCGCTGTAAATAGCCTACGGCGGTCGGATGTTTTCCTGAGGGAATCAGGCATAACCATTGTGATCGCTGCGATCTAGAGTCAAGCGAATGGAGTTAAATAGAGTTATCGAATATTAGTTATTCGAACGGAGATAAATAGAGTTATCGAATATTAGTTATTCGAATAGAGTTAAACGGAGTTAAATAGAGTTAATCGAATTAGTTATTCGAATAGAGTTAAATAAATAAGAGTGATTCGAATTAGTTATTCGAATAGAGTTAAACACAAAGGAGTTATCGATTAGTTAAATCGAAAGGAGTTATCGAATTTAGTTATTCGAAAAGGAGTTATTGATTTGTTAAATCGAAAGGGAAGATTATCGAATATCGTTTATTCGAGAGGAGATTATCGAATATAGTTTATTCGAAGGAGTTATCGATTATTAGTTAATCGAAGTGAGTTATAGAATATTAGTTAAATCGAAGGAGTTATCGAATATAGTTTATTCGATGGAGTAAATCGATTAGAGTTAAATCAAAGGAGTTAATCGAATATAGTTTATTCGAATAGAGAAAAGGAGTTAATCGAATATAGTTTATTCGAATAGAGTAAATGAGTTAATCGAATATAGTTTATTCGAATAGAGTTAGAGGAGTTATCGAATATAGTTTATTCGACAGGAGTTAAGTGAATTAGTTAAGTGAATTGGTTAAGTTAACCAAAGTGAATTAGTCGAGTTAATCAAAGTGATTAGTTCAGTTAATCGAGATAAGTAAATCAAGTTAGGTTAATCGAGTTGAATTAGTCAGTCGAGTTAATAAATTGAGTTAGTTAAACCAAGTAAAACCAGTTAGAGTTAATTAATTAAGGTTGACCAATTAGAGTTGATCGGTTAGAATTAACCAGTTAGAGTTAATCAATCAGAGTTAATCAAATAGAGTTAAGTAAAATTAGAACTGACTAGAGATTAGTAAATTGAATGGTTTTCTAAGTGTCTATCTGATGTTGGTTTCGGCCTTCGGGATTTATACTTAGGGAATTGTTCTCATACAAGTTCACAGTCAGGGACTGATAGTTGGGGAAGAGTAGTGATTTGTAAATAAGCAAGCGGAAAACGTTTTCCAGTGTTAATAACATATATTTTCTAAACATAGAAAATAAGGCAATGTGAATATATATATTGATATATGTTGATGATTTACCGATATAATTCCCATCTGGAAATAATATCGTTGTTTGCACACTTGTTTTTCTTTGATGGTTAAATCACAGACTATCGAAGTTTTGACCATTTTAACGTTGTTAATATGGAGAGACCGGTTGGATTGTTACCCGAAGAACCACTCTGTATTGGCATAAGTGTTGCGAATCATATATGCCAAAGATAATTGAAGACGGAGTAAAATGCAAGGGCTGTTGTATAAGTCTTAGATAATAGTGACTAAGATGAATATACTGAATAGTGTCTTCGGTTTGTCCAGTCCCAGGACAACTTGTATGGACGAAGGTCTGACAGAGTATATCCAATAGATCGCGTAAGTTGATCTGTTCAAACGTATTCACGTTTGGTGGCGGAGGAATGAGACGACCCGAAATCCCGTTCTAACAGAAACAAGGGTTATCTTTGGAATATAACACAGAAACAGATAATAGCTGAACAAAATTAAATAAATACACCAGAAAATGAACAATAAAATATACTGGATAAAAGTAATCATCAGAGTTACACAGCATACAGGATCTTACTTAGTACAAATACAGTTCAGCTATACATAAATGTCTACAGCGGAAAACAAACATAACATGTACAATAGGAGCTGAACAACATAAAAAGAGATAAATGATAGAATCCATCTTCAGCTCCAGCTATCCAGAAAGAACCAGCTAAACCTGAATACAAGGCTGCCCGTGTAGAAAAAGGGGCACCCGAGTTTGAAAGTGAAACTACGAGTCAGTCATGGGACTGGTATGAGAAATCTGCTCAACACATATATAATATGGCAAATCACAGGACCACGCCTCTCTCGTGGAACGGGTTTACTCCATTGGATTGCCAGTGCTTTAAAACAAATCTTTCTTTTAAACATCGCTATGCTTTTTATAAAATTGAAGCCGTTATAAAACTCAGTTCCCATCACACAATGCAACGCAAACCAGAGGATAGAGTTTTTACCTTATAACGGTCAAAATATGCTTGATACGAATAAAACAAAGGCATTTGATATTATTGCTAGTGTTAATATGTTTTGAAAACAATTTCAAATCATAACTATCAATCATAGACGGCATGGGTACCATATATCATGTCGCCATATATATATATACAATCAAAACCGCACGATGTCGTATTTGGAAATTGGATTTCCGTCATGAACCAAGGCAAAAGATAGTCCTTACCGAATTCGTGGCTCTCTAGCCCGAGCCACAGGCAAGTACTCAGTCAAGCCTTCGGAGCGACAGGGTCGGTCCACCGACGTGGATTAAAATGCCTGAACAATACGTTTCCCCGCCCTTTGGGGCGTAAACGAGCCAACGAATGACTCCATCGGACCCGGATCGTCCGATCAAACCGAGGCGCCTCGCAACAGCAACAACCACATAGGTGAAAAGTATATAAATGTCAGGGCTGGTAGGTCACTGACACCACCATAGCTAGAAAGAAACGCATGCCCTCCCTGAGGTCCTTCTCTCGTTTTAGGTTCATACCGGGATGTGAGGCTCGCGAATTCACGTTATACACAAAGCTACGCCATACAGGCGGTGCTTTGATCATCACCACAAGACTTTGCTTTTCAACAGAAGCCCTGATCACTGCATCTTAGCATGCTACACAGGATATTCATGCCATGCGACTGATGTCCATCGATATACAACCTCTGAGCTCGTGCGTCTCAGAGAAGGGCGTTAAGCAAAAGAATAAATTCTCCGCTGCCAAACAGATGTATATTTAACAAAGATCAATCAACACAGAATAAAATCCAATGTCAGACACACAGTCCATCTACAAGTCCGTTCTGGGTCTGAACGAATTCGGAGGCACTAAATACCTCGCAAACCCATCGATCACCACGTATGTCTGAACGATCACCACTCATTATCCATATTTCGGGATGCCTCCCAATCAGGACCTCGGTTACCATCCAAACGAGGTGAAGATCTCCGGTCTTCGACCACCGTCTTCATCTTCGACTTTCAATCGTCGGTCAATTATTTGAAATGAGAATTAACTCGGCCTTCTCAAATAATTCACGTACATTTAGAATTTCAAATTAATTTACTTTAATGGTTAAATCATTCGACAACAGCAATTTTGTTCTTTAATGTTATTTGCACATCAAACACATTCAACCATCAAATACTATATAAATCGAGTTAATTCAGTTTATTTCTATCCCATATCGTTTATGATATTTTATAACGATTTATCGCTATTTTTATTTATTTTAAAATAGCCAATTTATTCAAAACGACGCTTCGGGCCATAACGCGGCCGTGGCGCTGTTTTTCTTCAGAATTGATTTACACATATCTGAAAATTTAACCGTTGGATCTTCACAAAATTTACATCATTAGAAAGGTCTTTTCAAAACGAATCCACTGGTTCCAGTTTCGGGAAAATCCGACGGTCGGATCTCCCGGTACAATCGTTTGAAGTTTCGATTTCAAAATACGAACTACAGCGTCATTATTCGATTAAATATAATTATAAATATATATATAAATAAATATAATCGTTTCTGGCGCTGTTTTTCTTCAGATTTGAATTAAACATTCCAGACAATCCAACCGTTGGATTTTTACAAAGTTGGTGCCGTTGGAAAGATATTTCCAAGGCGAACACAACGGTTGCGGTTTCGGGAAAATTCAATGGTCGGATTTCCCGCACTAGTTGTTTTAAATCACGGTTTCATAATGTGAACTGCACGACCACGTTTCGTTTTAACTTTATTTATATTTATATATTTATATAAATATAGTTCATTCAACAATTTCAATATCGTTCTCACTTCAAATATTTCACTAACGCCTTAAAATTTTGGAAAATTTCGCCATAACCTCCCCTGCACCGGGAGCATCGGGAAATCTCAAATAGCTTCCCCGGTCCTTCCAATCTCAAAAAGAAAAAGAAAAAGCCAAGCGGCTAGCCAACAGGCTCATAAAATCATCACCCAAACAAAACAGTAAATGTGTACCCATTTGTCAGGCACAAAATTTTATTCCTCTTCTCTAGCCCCTTTGCTATAACCTGTTCATTGAATATGCATGTACATATATATAGTTCTTATCATTTATCATTTTCTATTCAACTTCATATTTGATTTCTATTTGGTTTTAAAAAACACCATTCATTCTAATGTTACATACATAGGTACAAATCATATCATTAGCTAATTAATGAATATTTCAACTCATATATATATTTATTTGAACAAGTGGTTATTTTTAACACTTCACATTTCAACGATTCATGCATATAATAAAAAATGTGATTTTTATTGTAAAACAACTCATTTCAAAACACTATTATTTTATATATTTCATATTGGTGATAAAAATAGGATTTTTCTTATAAAACAATTTATTTCAAAATATGAATACCATTCAACACATGAATTTCAAATCAACGAATGAATATCGATTCAACACATGAAGGTTTTCTATAGTTTCTATATATAGATAAAAATGTGATTTTTATATTTAAAACGCGAATACCATTCAACACATGAATTTCTAATCAACGAATGAATATCGATTCAACACATGAAGGTTTTCTATAGTTTCTATATATAGATAAAAATGTGATTTTTATATTTAAAACGCGAATACCATTCAACACATGAATTTCTAATCAACGAATGAATATCAATTCAACACATGAAGGTATTCTATAGTTTCTATATATAGATAAAAATGTGATTTTTATATTTAAAACGCGAATACCATTCAACACATGAATTTCTAATCAACGAATGAATATCGATTCAACACATGAAGGTTTTCTATAGTATCTATATATAGATAAAAATGTGATTTTTATATTTAAAACGCGAATACCATTCAACACATGAATTTCTAATCAACGAATGAATATCGATTCAACACATGAAGGTTTTCTATTCAATGAATAAATATAGTTTTAGCAAATGAAAATGATTCAAACACATGAATATTATTTAAAATTTCGGCAGCATAACGGCAGGGTAGTTAAAACCGGGACCGTCCCTAGTACGGCTCCTCGCTCTACCTTAAAACCTCGCGGTTTTTGACAATGAGGATCATGCATCTAGTTCGCACGCAGGCGGCATGTATATATTTATTTCATTTCCACAAACTAATCCTATGTGGTTTCAACCAAATATTTCTCAACCACAAACGGGTATTTTTCAACCTCAATCAATCAATATCAACCACAAACAATCCCAAACAATCATTCGCTATCAATCAATTTTCACACCAATCATAATCAATAAATATCGTCCATGGTTTGTGGACGAGGGGCGTATATATATATATATATATATATATATATATATATATATATATATATATATTTATTTATTTATTTATATATAGCAATTCACTTTTATCTCAACACATATATAATTTTTACAACGCATATATAACTTATACATCGAATGTACAACTTATACAATGCTTATACAAGAGGTGTACAACGCTTATATAACTCATACATCGACTATATAATTTATACATCGTCGTTTTCCGTATTGTTTTTAAATCAGAAATCTCACCGAATAGCTAAACCAAACGTCTCGACTCTTCATATGTAGGAAATCTTCGTCGTTTCTTCTTCTGTCACTTTCATCATCCGTATTCACTACATATATAAAAATTGCATTTTTATCTACAATGAAAAATCTAATTTTTCTTCTATTAAAAATCAAATCTTTTTTTATAGAACAAAATCAAATCTTTTTTATTATTAACAAAATCAAATTTTTTTATCCTCGCTTTACATATATAAAAATCTCATCTTTCTCTTCATGAACACATTATAAAAATCTAATTTTTACCTTTGCTCTTCTCACAATAAAAATCATAACTTTATTACGCTCCTTACATAAAAATAAAATCTCCTTACATTTAAAAAATTCAACTTTATATTGTAAACAATCTAAACTTTTCGTTAATAAAAATTATATCTTTATGGTTTAAAAATCATATTTTTTCTTCGCTAATTCATATGAAAAAATCATTTTTTTTTCTTCGGTACTTCATATGAAAAATCATATTTTTACATTACCATTCAAATAATAAAAATCATATCTTTATGTGATTAAAAATCACAACTTTATGCGATTAAAAACCATAACTTTATGCGATTAAAAATCATAACTTTATGCAGTTAAAATAACTTTATGCGGTTAAAAATCATAACTTTATTTCACTATATATTATATAAAAAAAACTGATTTTTTTTAACAACAAGGCTTTTTAATTTAATTAGAACCAATTACTTAAAATAAATAAAGATAAAACTTACTGTTTTCAGCGAATGGGGGTCCACAAACTGATGGACGTGGACGGAGGAGGGGCAGGGAGTCGCTGATGGTTGGGGGTGGTGGCACAGGCTGAGCAGTGGTGGCGTTGGAGATTTTTGGGGGCTAGGGTTCGCTGGTTCTCGCCGGAGAAGAGGGAGAGAGAGGCGGAAGGTGGAGGCTGACGGCGCGAGAGAGGGGGGGATTGTCAAAGGCGGAGGCGGGGGGCGGCTGGACGTCGACGGCGGCTTTGAAGAAATCGCGTTTTCCCTTCTTTTTTTTGTTTCGTTCGATCTTGAAAATGAGGAGAGAGATAGGGCGTTGACTGGTATGAAGAGAGAGAGGAGGGATAAGGGTGAGTTTATATTTTTTTTATTTAATTAATTTTCTTTCTAAAAAGTTGCCATTTCATCCGAACCCCAAATCGAACTCAACGACTGTCATCCCTAGCTAATTACCCCCATTCCGAACACGATGGGATATGTTTCGTAACCCAATTCGATCATTTCGATCAGTTTTGCTTTAAATTAAAATATAAATTAATATAACGTTCAAAACTGATTTTAACGTACATTTTAATTTACCGGGACCACATACGAACTCTAAAAATTCTAGAAAAATTATTTCTAACTTCGTATTGATGATACAGTCCTAACATAACTAATTTCGTCAAATTCTGAGACCGTTTGAAAAATGATCATTTTCCAGTCAATTAAAATTGACTAAAACTGTCAAAACACATTTAACTGCGCCACGCCCACATATTAGCTCAGAAAATTATGTAAATTGGAACCTAGCAATAACTTCACATCCCGGATCCAACAAAAGTGGTTTCGTCGAATTCCGAGGTCGTATGCAAAATGGTCAATTTCACGGGCTATATAAATTCCATGGCGACCGTTCTGAAAATTCATGCGGCCATAACTTTTGCTTTCCGTTATGAAAATTCGATTTTTCAGATTCGTTAGAAAGGTATTCACTAACAGATTTAAATATTTTTGGTTTCACTAAAATTCGTTTTGTTTTGCACCCGGTATAGTCCGACAAAGTTTGAATTCAATTTTTGAAACTACAGCGCCCTTTCAGGCCTTGTTTATAATTATAATTAATTATATTCGTTTTCAATTGTCGATTCAAACTCTGTTTTCATCGCCATTATTTAAAATATTTATTTTAAATATTTAAAATCCATTATTTTAGCCAATTAAAAAATTTTAAATTGGTTCAGATTTTCTGGGTCGTTACAAGGAATTCATTTCTCTAAGATGTATACCCTTGTTATTTTTGGATAAATCAATTTGTGATTTGGCGGGTATGACGATGTGACATTCTAAGTGAATGAGGATGACTTGTGTTGGCGAATGTCTGATAGAGTATTTCCAGAGAGGTCACGTACATCGATTTCTTCAACCGTACCAAGAGTGGAAGCGGAGAAGGCAACTTCTTTTAGCTGACACGTAATGTATGGTTTTAGACGTCAATTAGTGATTTTCGATGGATCTGACAATGTGGCATTCAAAGTAAATCTGATGTGATGATAAAGCGTAGCTTCTAGCCTCATCAACCGGTAAATGACAGAAAGCGGGCAGGCAGCATGGCTAAGTCGGTCGCACCGAAGTAGGATGTATAATCACCTATCTAGAGAATATTCATTTGTTTCTTAAATCTATCAACGTTGTCCCATATATCTACGGGAACGGTTGCTGATCCCAACCGTTGGTGATATACATTCGATACACTCAAGCAAAATGAGTGGTCGGTCATGTGTGGCTGAGTTACAAGATGTTCTTGTTGAACTCCAGTATCGTTCCTAGAGTACACTGATCGGAAGGTGGTTCCATACCTTGTCATAGTTGGAAATCCATTACCCAATACGTGCTTGCGGTTTTGATTATATACTATATGTAGAACGTGAGATGAAAGCGTTTCTGCTAGATGGTTATTATATTGTGGTTGATAGACATTATTATAATATCAAAAGGCTTTTGATATAAAGATATTTTGGATTCTCATAAGGGAAAAACCCGTTCCGTTATACGGTGTGGTCTTATGAGATATCGTTTACTTGTTCATATACCTGTTTAAACTGTTTTACTCACACCAGTCCCATGACTGACCTGGAGTTTACTTTGTTGTTTTCCCTAAACTCTTGGGTGTCCAAATTTGTACGGGCAGTCAAGTAGTCGGGATTTACAGATATACTTGAAGAGCTGGAGCAGGAGGCTTCTGGATCATATAGCTATAGTTTATTTCCGCTGTGTTGTAAGTGTTGTACTCTGATAAGTGTTATTGTATACATAACTGTTATATTTCAAAGTTATGTTATATATTATATGTTATTCGTTCCGCTGTGAGGTTCGTGTTACTCTGATGTTGTGTTCTTCTTCTTCTTCTATTCTAAGTTTCTGTCTTATCTATCCTCACCCTCAAATTTCTTTCATTAATTACCAGGATTTTTCGATGTTTTGGTTATTGACATCGAGCTTATGTCGATAACCAAAGTCGCTCAAAATCCGGGTCGTTACATCTATGGTAACACATTGAAGAGTGCGTTACAATACATAAAAATCAACATAGTTAGGGCAACATTTTAGCTGGAAACACCTTGGATTTTCATTGCAGTAGGCAATCTATGGCGTAGTGCCCCTTTCTTCTCCTCCTGACGATAATCGTTTACTGGACAACTTATTATTCTCTGTCCACCCTACCACTGTGATTCAAGCATCTCCTTATCTTATTTTTTGCTCATTCTCTAATTAATTTTGGATAAAATTTGATTGAGAATCTCTCATATATTCTCAAATCTCACCAGAGAGGGGAGACGAGGAGGATTACACAAAGTCAAAAGTCACAGAATCAGAGAATTTTGTACTTAAACATGATCACAAGCTAACTCATAATTTTATTTAATAATCAATTAATGGATCTATCTGGATATTCGATTATTTAAACTAGATGTTAAAAAAACCAGATTACGAATTTTAGAATTTCAATCATCGCGAATGTATTTGTTGACCATCGTTCTACCCTTAGCCAGCTTCTACTCATCTCCTTAGACCGGTGCTACTCAACTTGGAGTTTGTATTACTGCATATAACGACTAAATTAATTGTATAGTTGGTTTCTTCATATATAGCATGGTGTTAACATCCTGATATTGTACCTACACCGCAAAACAAACATGAATGGGCTCCGCATATTATCATTTCTATTATTATATGGGCCTAGCATTTTAGCCCATCGTTTTATTTTCTTTGCCTATATAAGGTTACAACATGTACAATTTATATTATCGATTCATTTTGTTCTACAAAAACATTTCTCTATATAAAAAGCAAGCTCAGTATCAATAAAAGAATCATTATAGTTTTCTTTATACAAAGTTTATATGGTATCAGAGCTGATCGCCCAATGACATTCTTCAGATTATCTTTCTTGTCTTGAAGAAGTTAGTCTCCTTAGATAGTTCTCATCATCGTAGAGCATCCCTTCTTTGATCATGTAATACATGTTCTTATCTGAAACAGTGCCTTGCCTTGGTTAGAATCAAGATCCCTACCGGCTGCAACTGTTTCTTGACAATCAGAGACGGTTCATCTCTTCATTTGGTTTTCCCACATTTCAATAACTAGATTCTTGCATCTTCAAGAAGATACAAGAATCGTCACTGCAATCTTTCTTTTATCCCTCGACCAATATAGTGTAGGCTGCCACCTCTCGTGGAGTGGCCTCGCCATACACCGTTCCCACATTTTTTCAAATATTGTCTTTTGAACGGTACTGAATAATGGCAAGTGGCAACGACAATCCGTCATCTGCAACATCAAGAACTAGCACTATTGAGTCAACAATACTCTCAGCCCCTTATTAAACAAAAAACAAAGGTTATAACTATACCTCTCGATGAAGACAACTACCTCTTGTTGAAGTTCCAAGTTGAAACAGCCTTGAAAGGTCATGACCTTCAAGATTATATCAAAGGAACCAAATCTGTACCATATGTAATGATATTGGACAAAGAGCAAAACACTATTAGCAACCCAGAATTTGTACATCATTAGAAACAAGACAACTTATTGTCATCTTGGCTTTTATCTTCCATTAGCACAAATTTGTTGTCTCAAGCAATAAGGTGCAACTCATCATATTAAATTTGGTCAACCATACAACAAATTTTCAATTCTCGGCTATCGGCTAGGATAATGCGTTACAGAAGAGAGTTGCAAAACTCAAGAAAAGGTTATATGAGCATGAGAGAGTATATTTCTAAAATAAAAACCTTGTGTGACAAAGTCTACTCTGTGGGGCATCGAATATATGAAAATGAACAAGTTCTTACCCTAGCTAATGGGCTTAATGAAGAGTATGAATCTCTAATATCCTATCTAGCTACTCAACCCAGTTTACCGGACATTCAATTCGTATATTCTGCTCTATTGGCTCATGAAGGTTGTGTTAAACAAAGAAAGGCAGTTCAAAATGATTATAGCATTATCAAGAAATACTAACCAGTCAAGAAACATACCTGGTTTTGGCAGAGTTAACAACCAGGGAAAGAGTGGTAATCCAAACGCAAAGGGTCGAGGAAGAGGAAGATTCAATAATACAAATAGGGTAAAATGTCAGATATGCGAGAAACCTAGACATACTGCAAACAGATGCTACTTCAGATTCAGTTCTGATGTAAATAATGCTCAGCAAGACCAGTTCAACCAAAGAGGACCAAATGTTAATATGGCTCAATCAAGTCAACAAGGCAGAAACAACACTGAGAGCACTGTTGGACAGAGTGCAAGCAGCGATGATCTGACCAAGATTGATTATGTCAACACTGAGTGTTGGTTTCCAGATTCTGGAGCGACTAATCACATCACAAATAATCTACGAAATTTAAATCTGGGAAACAAGAACTGCTCAGTTACGCAAGTCATTCATACTTGTAGTGGTGGGACCACGAATATATCTCATATTAGGATAGGTTATGTCAATGGAAAGATAAAACTCTACCTCAACAATTTACTTAGAGTTCCCAATGTTAAGAACAATCTAATCAGTGTACCCTAATTCGCAAATGAAAATAAGGTATATTTTGAGTTTCACCCAAAATATTGCCTAATTAGAGACTTGCTAAGTAAAGATATATTAATACATGGTAGATTGGATAATGGGCTGTACCAATTCAGCAACATGCTGTCAGGAAAGGAAAATGATAAAAATACATGGTGCTGGAATGTTAATATTCAGTTTAATAGTGATATTGATGATAATATTCCTGATAGTATTAATAGTAGAGATATTAGTAATGTTTTAGATGTATGGCATTTTAGATTAGGGCATCCTAGTTATTACATTGTAAAACAGATATTAAATGATAATAAATTTCCTTATAAAAATTTACCTGTGTCCTCTGTTTGCACACATTGTCAACTTGGCAAGAGCCACAAACTACCATTTGGCAGATCTGAAGTTGTATACACTAGACCACTTGAATTAGTAATAGTAGACCTATAAGGTCCTGCACCATTATACTCAAGACAAGGTCACAGGTACTATCTCTCTATCGTTGATGCATGTACAATATATATTCGGATTTTCTTTCTTAATGCCAAATCAGAGACGTGCAATGCAATGTTGCGGTTTATTAATTTCATAGAAAGACAAATGAATTGCAACATTAAAATAATGCAAACTGATGGGGGCAGTGAGTTCTGTCCTCTTAAAAATTATGTTAACAAGAAAGGTATAGCACATAGAACCACATGCCTTTATACGTCTGAACAAAATGTCATCGTCGAAAGAAAACACAGGCATATAGTCAAAACTGGCTTAACTTTGTTATCTATGGCATCTCTGCCTATGGTATATTAGAATGAGGCATTCAACTCAGCTATATGTTTAATCAATAAAATGCCAACAAAAATTTTACAACACAAAAGTCCTCATGAAATCATTTTTGGTAATAAACTGGATTATAAAGCTCTTAGAACTTTTGGGTGTCTGTGTTTTCCGTGCCTTAGACCATACAATAACCGTATGCTTTCCCTAAGATCCAGTCGATGCACTTTTTTAGGATATGCAGATAAGCAAAAGGGTTATAAGTGCATGGATTGTAAAGGGAAAATAATTATGTCTAGACATGTTGTCTTTAATGATAGTGCTTTTGCTTTTGAAGAAAGTAAAAACAAAAGCAAGAAAGAACATGATCAGATCAGAACTACTATGGGAAGTAAACCTACTCTGTCAAGGTGGAACACACAAACAAATAAAGAACAACCATCACATCAAGTTTCAGCCACTCCAAATGTATCAAGCACAAAATCAGGATACAGTTCAAGTGAGAACTTAAGTGATAATGATCTACCTCAAAATGATGACAGAGATGATATTGACCAGCCATGATATTGACCAGCCTCAAACCAATGACAACAATACATTAGATGAAAGCAATAATGAAAATGAAAGGCAACAAGAACAAACTGGGCATCATATGATGACTAGAGCTAAAAGTGAAATATTTAAACCCAAAATCTACATTGCAAGCAGTAACACTCCTATGAATGAACCAGTATAATATGAGAAAGCAATCAAACATAAAGAGTGGTGCAATGCAATGAACGATGAATATGATGCATTAATCGAAAACAAGACGTGGAGCCTGGTGACTGCACCTAAGGATCAGAATATCGTGGGATGCAACTGAACATACAAGTTAAAAAAGTACGCAGATGGAAAAATAACAAAGTATAAAGCTAGACCGACTGCAAGACGATTCTCACAGCAGTATGATTTGATTTTAATGAAACTTTTTCTCCAGTTGTTAAACCAACTACCATCAGAATTATTCTAACAATAGTTCTACACAATAGATGGGATATAAAACAACTGGACGTATGTAATGCATTTTTACATGGAGACTTGCAAGAGAATGTATACATGGAACAGCCTAAGAGTTACACAAGCAAAGGCAAAGAAAACCATGTATGTAAATTACATAAAGCTATATATGGCTTAAAACAGGCTTCATAGAGCATGGTATGTAAAGCTGAAGGATACACTTTCATGTCTAAGATACAAGGCAACAAAATCTGATAATTCACTATACAGTAAAATCAGTAATCAGACCAAGTGTATGTTTTAGTGTATGTGGATGACATTCTTATAATAGGGAATCATGTTCCAGATATCAACAAAGTGATGAACAACTTAGATCAGGCTTTTTCTATCAAAGACATGGGGAACGCCAATTATTTTTTGGGTATTATTGTGCAAAGGAGATCAAACTCAGAAATATTTCTTTCACAAAGGAAATACATAAATGAAATCCTTGCGAGAGCTAATATGGATGAATCAACGTCCCTACCTACCCCCATGACTAGCAATCTACGCTTATCAAAACATATTGGCGATGCAATCGACAATTCTAAGCAATATCGGAGTATAGTTGAAGCTTTATATTACTTAACCATTACTAGACTCGAGAGTTGTTTTAGCGTAAATAAGATTTGTCAATTTGTGGCGAATCCACTATGCAGTCATTGGAGAGCAGTTAAACGGAACCTACGCTATTTACAAGGGACTCAAGAGCACGGATTATCAATAAAAGAAAGCAAAGACATTAACTTAAATACTTACAGTGATGTTGACTGGGCTAATGATACAGATGATCGGAAATCAACTTCTAGATACTGCGTGTTCACGGGGCCGAATCCCATTTCTTGGTGTACGAAGAAACAATCCACCATATCTAGGTTGAGTATTGAAGCGGAATATAGAGCTATATTGTTCGACTACGGTAGAGATTTAATAAAACCAACATTTCGACACAAATTTTGTTAATCAAATCAGAAAAAACACAAGTTGATTTTGCGTTCTAACTTAATTCGTAAATCAAGTGCACTATAACTCTCTTAAATCAAGTAATTCAATGGGCATAATAAATCTTAAGAATCATGCAACCAAGGACTTATTTATTGACCCATTGCAGTTTCAGTCAACTAAAATTAAGGAAGTTACATTTAATGTGTTTGGTGATGATGAAAAATCTTGTGATGTGATTGTGGAAGTGCTAATGTGTATATAAGATAGTAGCCTAAGCTTGGCTATAATAGAGCTAGCAATGTGCAAGAAGAAGAATCGTACCATTTGAGTAATTAATAACGTATTTCCTGATACCATTAGCGTGGTTGAAGGCTCGAGCAAATTTGATTATATCGTAAGGAAACCATAAGTGGCAAGAATTGAGGAGAACCAAACAAGAATTAAACCAAGAGAGCTCTCTTTTTCATCTTGGTGATACACACTGGGAAATTACATTATAAAGTTTTGTTACCCTGATTACATTTGTCTGACTTCGACTCTATCAGTAGTGTCCATGATCTAATTGTCAAAAATTGATTTAGTTGGAATTAGAAAGTTTGATTGCAACATGCTCAAAGGAGAGGGTCCAGTCTATTTAGTTTGTTAGTATGTCACACTCGATGAAACTGTAACCTGGGATCAGATAAGTGCCATAAATTAAAATGTTACAAGGTTTGTTGCATCACTGAATGATTTCAAATGGTGAAACACGGAGGATGGTGCATTTTATAGGAACGAGTTTCAGTTTTTTGTACTAATACCTTGTCTTGTTTATAAGGTAAATTTGAATGTTGAATTTAGTCAAACCGTTGCTATGAATTATGCATATATATAATAATCTCTGTTGGTTGATGTATATTGTCATGTGATGACATTTATGTGGATCATACCGTGGTCAATAGTATTTAACTTATGTTTCCAGACTCAGTGATGGCATTATAGAAAAAAATTACAAAACATGTTCATGGTATTTATTTCTATATAACACAACAATAGTAGCATGAGCTAACAGTTATAATGGGCTATGAGATGGGAGTTTTGTTCATCAATTGCCTATGTTGCACCTAATATTTTTCCAAAATGGCATATAAGTGGAAATTTTAAATAAACAGTTGTTCCATAATTTGGATGTGGTTGATGCTCTGCTTAAAAGTGTGATGATTATTTTCTGCATATGACTTTGGTTACTTATAGCTAAACACTTATACATGCCAGCCAAGTCAAATCTTTTGTGTATCTACACTCAACTAACGTTCCTAATATTCCCATTGATGTATCAGCTGTTATACCATTTTATATTCTATCATGTTGTTTTCTAATGTGCGGTCATATTAAATGGAAATGGAGCCGACGTAGTATTCTTGTGAACGAATGAATCTCTACACCACCTGAAGCTTATAGTAACCAGATTTTAATCAGCTAGGAAGCACAATGTTGGCTTTTGGTGGACTGTCTTTGTATAATCCCGTGTTTCTTGTTGATAATTATTCTATTGAGTTTTAAAGACACTTTTTGTTTTATCAATGAATATATATTGCTTCACCATACATCTCATGTTTCTAAATTTACTTATACCGTTTAAGACTTTGTTTTAGCTTAGGTTTTAGTTGCAGCAGAAATATCAATTATTGAAGATGAAGCAAAATAGTAGCATGTTGATGTCATCGATGGTTGCATCAGAGAAAAGAGTTGAGTTAAATCTAACCAAGGCTTTAGTAATATATGTGAATTTTAACTAGTGTGAAGTTTGGAATTATACATTTCATCTAAGAATATGTTGTAACATCTGTGATTAAAGAAATCATAATAGTAACTAAGCACTGATAAAATAATATATTATCAATATTTGATTGTTGATTGTTATCTAATTTATTATCAGTATTTGATTGTTTGTGACTGATTCAAATCAAAACATCGATAGTGTATTATTAGTCTCAAACTGATTTACATGTAAAATTCTATTTAATTGGATTTTTCCTTTTTCAGTACTTTTATTTTATCTTAAACTATGTTGTTATTTATTTATTAAAACATGGATTGAAATAAGTTTTAATAAATAATTTTATATTTCGTATTAAACACTTTAACGGTCGGTTTTTCCAACCGTTGTACCGTAATGCTAGTGTTATACTGTAAATTATCCAATTTAACTTTTTATCTTAGTTTTAAACCATGATGCTTTATGTAGACATAAAACTTCAAACGACAAAGACTCATTATTTTAAAATATATGTATTCCGACATAAACCTGCCGATTTATGGTATTAATTTCGGTTATGCATTACCCAAGCATGGTATTAATTACTGTAACATATTTTTTTCTCGTATTAGAATTAAACAAAAAAGTAAAAAAAAAAAACGACCGACATTGCCTTTACAATTGACATGAGGCACAGAACTAAAATTTGAAAATCGGAAAAGACTTGACGATATTGCATGTAACGTTACTTCAAAATAAAATACAACGTTTCACTAGCGCAACTCAACATAATGTTTCATTCGTGCTAATAATATGCTGAGTGTCAGCAGAAAGACTTGACATGAAGAAATCGAATTGGTAAGTGCAACTTTTTTTTTGTATGTGCGTGAAACAAAGAGGGAAGAAGTTAGGCTTTCGAAATTTGAGTCGACATTAAAAGTAATTTTCATATATTAGCGGGGACATGGTTCAATAGGACCCCAAACACAATATAGTACCCCATTAGCTCCCTAAGTTCAATCATTTATTTATATTTAATTAAGTTAGCAGAAGGAGATAGAAAGATAAATAACTGATTGAATTTAGGAGGCTAATGAGGTGTTGCACTGTTTGGGTATATATATATATATATATATATATATATATATATATACACACACACACACACACACAAAATAGTACGAAGGCAAATCTGATGGACGTGTGTATAAACAGTGAAAACAAAGATGAGGTATGTGTAGAGACTTGTTGGAAAGCAAGAATATAGAGCACTAAAGCTGGTAGCAAAAACATACGGAAGGTAAAGATTAATTCAGTGACAACAAACGTGTACAGTTTCATGCTGGTTGAACAGCAGCCCAACATCATAAAAATGCATACAGAATAACGAAGTTATAAGGTATAAGCAATGGAGATAGGAGCAGAAATACGTATGAAAAAAATTGTTACTGGTACATAGAATAAAACAGGAAGGTTTGTTTATTTCAATTACATATTAAAAATAATAGATAGTTAACATTTCATATACAGACATTATTGAAAACAGAGACTCAGACGATTGCTGAAGTAAGCTACAGACAGCCAGTACACGAATCTACAAATGCATTCATTCACATATACATTTAGAATCATATAGTGGTATGTTTTGCCATGTTTCAGCACACAATTAACTGCACCAATAGTCTGCTGGCCTCCATTTTACTTTGTTTTTGTAAAGACTTCCCTTTTAATAAATCTTCCCACCTTTAACACAAGACCACTCATACTGACACACCATTGCACTTTTTACACCGTTGCAGCCACCAACGTGCTTTGCTTCAACTTATTATGTCATCAGTAGTAGAATCATGTTTGGCAATTTTACAGAAAGAAACATGTAACTATTTCAACTATTTACAATCAAAAGCAATGACGGAGATGGCAAATTTTCAAGTTTATCCCACTTTGTATAAATAATTTGACAAAAGGAAAATAAATTGTAAACGTGGTCAATATTGTTTGCTCCTGTATGTAAGCTTTCAAGGCAACAATTTGGAGTATTTTATTTTCAAATTTTAGATAATCATTTGTGTACATGGTAAGAGATGAAGAACTTAAAGTTCTAAAATCAAGCAAGTCCCTCTCTCTCTTATATGCTAATAAACAATGAAAAACTTCAAAATACTGTAAAACTAAATCTGTGCACATGATACATAGATGGATGTCAGTATGACTGAACTTAATATTTGATATATTAGGCAATGTTAATATGAACGAAGGACTGCTACGTGCATATGAAAAAAGCAGGCCATGATATAAAAAGCATAGTCAAAGTCAAGTGAAAAAACACTGTAATGACCCGAATTTCCGCACCTTTGGATCGACTAATAACACCACACATCAAACCCAAATTGCACCAAAATACGAACCATTAGTAGAAAGAAGTTAGATGATGAGAAACAGAAAGAATGAAAAATTAGAATAGAAGAAAACGAAGAACATAAGTCGCATAGTGGAACGAATAAAATATATTATATAACATAACTTTTGAAATACAAATCAGAAACTGTATATACATACCATCATTAGAGCACAACAGTTATTCTTTGAACAGTTATAAACACCTGCTTCCAGATATAACATAGTACATAGCAGAAAATATGATAGTCTATAGCTAACAGGTGAAGCCTTCTTCTTCAAGCACCTCCAAGTGAATCTGTAAAATCCTGACTACTTGACTGCCCGTACAAATTTGGGCATCCAAGAGTTTAGGTAAAACAAACAAAATAAACTCTGGGTCAGTCATGAGGCTGGTGTGAGTAACTCCAATCATTTGTTTAACTTTCAAAATTCTTTCGAAAGAAATGACAATCGTAAGACCAATCCACACATAAACATGGACGGTTTTTACCTTACGATAACCAAAAATATTTCTGATATCAAATCTGGTGATATTATAATAGTGTTTACATCAAATAAATTACAATCTAGCAGAACGCTTGCATTTCACACTCCATATATAATATAAAATCAAAAACCGCAGGACGCTTATTGGAGATTTGATTTCCAACATGACAAGGTATGGAACCACCTTCAGATAGTGTATCTATAGAGGGGAATACATTGGGTTCAACAAGAATGTCTTGCAACCTGGCCCACACATGGCTGGCCACTCGTTTAACTTGGGTGTACTGAGCATATTATCACCAATGGTTGTGATCAGCAACCGTTACCAAAAGCATATAGCAGCGAATAGAATAAGAAGCAAATGAAATTTCTTTAGATTAGGTGATAATACCCCTAATAGGAACGACCCACATGTCCATGCTGCCTACCCGATTTTGGTCATTTCCCGGTTAATGAGGCTTGAGGTTATGATTATCTTCCAGCCCATCTTGCCATCATTCACTTTGAATGTCACATCATCAGACATTCGTCTATATACGTTGTCCTAGGATTGGACAAACCGAAGGCACCATCCTATCAATCCATCTTGGGCAATTACTACCTAGGGTTAACAGAATAGCCTTGCATTTTACTCTTTCCTCAATTATCTTCAGCATAAGTCGATTCATAACGCTTATGCCAATACAGAGTGGTTTTCAAATAATAAATCTGATTTCGATCTCTCTGTATTGACAACGGGGTATAAAATAAACTAAAACTTTAATAGTTGGTGTTTTGACTATCAAAGGAACATCCTTACAATCATTGGTCCTATTTCCAAAATGGAAATGCTACCGATCAAGCATCAGGCAATACTGGCCCTTTTTAAATTAATTTCTTATAAAATTGTCATTTCCCAATCTCCCATATCCATCCCAGAAATTCTCAAAACTCGTTTTGATCTCTTATATACATTTCCAAATAATATAAACTATTATTTCCATATTCCAGAAAATATACGATAAATGTCAAAAACCGTTTTCCATCTTTTCATATTCCTTAATTTGTATATTTGAAAAAATATACGTTATTAATATTAGAAACATTCCCATATTTCATTTACTAACTTGTCATTAATCAAAACATTTCAGTTTCTATACTTTGAACATTTCTGATTTTTCTTGGAAAATGTCCCCAAATTTCATTTCTTCGAATTAAACTGATGTTATATAAACATCGTTATCGTAACTCAATTCATTAATTATTCATTTACTAGTTATATCTCTAACCCATCTTCACTACCGAACCTTAATCATTTCTTAGTCAATCGTGAAGTCAATCAAGTTTGGGTATAATTACCTCTCAGACCTTAACTGAACATCATTCTCAACTTCGAAATAGATAAGGCTCACAGCTTCAAATTCTAGTCCAAACATTGCCTATGCAACCCTCGGATTCAATCTAAGAATCCATTTATTTTACTAAACAAAACATTGACTAAAACGGTAGCGTTATAATCATTGTTTCCAAATATTTGATTCATAAAACATTAACTATAATGGTAGTGTTAAAATCGCTGTTTAGATTTACAAAACTTTTATTATAACGGTAGCGCTGTAATGCTGTTTAGATTTATAAAAACATTTTTTATAATGACAGCGTTATAATCGCTTTTCCCAAATATTTGGTTTATAAAAATATAACTTGTACTTATTAATTTCAACAAATAAATTAATAAGTACATAAATAAAAAATTAAACAATTAAATTTGATCCAAACGAAAAGTATAAGTAACTACACTAAATTCGATATAATTCCAATAAATAACTCTCTCACGAATAATCTATATTCGATTTATATTCCGACCTTTGGAATTTATCTACCAATTCAAGTTAATTCAAATTCTAATCATTACCAAATTTCGTTATAACCATACCAGTCTACAAAATTTAATCACACATTATTTTATATTCCGAATTTTGAACTAAAACTCAGCGTTTTCTTTTAAAACGATTACCCATTTCCCTTTTCTTTCAATTTCCAATCTGGATTCATATTTCAAATCTAAATTTCCTTTAGAGATATTTCATTTGCAATATATTTCCTTTAAATCATTATTCCCTTTAATCGTGAATATATTTCTTTTATGTACAATCAAATTTGTTTGATTTCGTACTTATAATTAATATCAAAAACTCAAATTTCTATTTATAACTTCTATTTAGATTTTTCCATATTAATCTCATTTGTACTGAAATCATTAAAATCTCATTTTATAATTTCCATTATAATTTGCTATGTTCAAATCTCATTTCAAATATTGGTTTGAAAACTGATTTCCACTTTTTCATGTAAATTCAAATTTGAATTTATATTTTAATTTATCCAATAATAAATAATCAACTTAATTTATACTCTCGTTTATAAACAACTTCTTGTTTTCTCTATTAACATGTTTTTAATTCTAACTCTATTCGAAATTACATTTCTATTTTTTGGAAATAAATCTCCTTCCTAAAATTCAAACTACATTTTCTATATTCAAAAATATTTTACTGTTTTTAAATACCAAAATTCTAGGGACAGTGATATCTAAACACAACAAAATCGATCATCATTAATATATCACAGCATATGTCATAATCGATGCAAACACAATAATAAAAATGTTGTGAGACGACCCGAACTTCCCCGGTAAGGAAAGCCCGGATTGCTTTGAGGACAAGACGAATCAGAACACAAACAAAAGAACATTTCATTGTATATTACTACAATTTCATTAGATTACAAGAATATACAGAGTATGAATGAATAAAATACAATCGATAAATATCATAGATTACAATAAATTACATAGCAGCGGAAAATAATACAAAACACAACTAGAAGTAATACACGGATACAGAGCTTTCCGAGTATTGTTCCAGCTGTAAATCAGGATCCTGTGAATATAAATCTGCAAAATCGAAACTACTAGCTGTCCATGTCAAAATAAGGGCACCAAGAGTTTAGGTTAAAACAATAAACTCCAAGTCAGTAATGTGACTGGTGTAAGAACTAAAACAGTTATTTATCTTTATTTTAAAGTTAGGTAAATCAAGGGACCACGCCGTATAACACGGAATGGGTTTCCCCCCAAGAATACTAGTGCATATAACAATAGCGCAATGCTAAATGAAGAAAAATGAAGCTATTATAAGACCCAGGTCCCACCACACAATGTAACACAAGCCGGAGGATAGGGTTTTACCTTATAATAGCCAAAGCATGCTTGATACGCTAAATTTCATGTTTTATTACTATAAGTGTATAGTGTCAAAACAATTTCAATCATAAGTATAAATCATAGGCGGCATAAGTGCCCCATCCCACTATGTCGCCACATATAGGCTCTACAATCAAAACCGCAAAGTCACAGATTGGAAGTTGAATTTCCATCTATGAACTGAGGCAAAAGCTATTCCTCGCCGATTTGAGACAATCTATCCCATGTCTCAAGACCCAGACACAGGTGAGCCCTTGGATCGTTAGAGCCTGTCTACCGATGTGGATTAAAATGCCCGAACACTGCGATTCCCAGCCCTTTGGGGCGTAAATGAGTCCAATGACTCCATCGGTCCCGGATCGACCGATATATTCAACGCGCCTCGCAATAGCAACAACCACATAAGTCAAACTCGTCAGGGCATGTAAAACCACTGATGCCACTTCTAGCTAGAAGGAAACGCATGCCCTCCCTGATGTCCTCTCTCGTTTCTGGTTCACAACCGGGGTGTGAGGCTCGCGGATCAACATTACACAAAGCTATGCCACACAGGCGGTGCTTTGATCATCAACCACAAGACTTTGCTTTTCAACAGAAGCCTTGATCAATTGCCACTTAGGCATGCCACACAGGCAATTCACTCCTTGCGACTGATATCCATCAATATATAACCCCTGAGCTCGTACGTCTCAGAGAAGTGCGTTAACCAAGAGAATAAATTTTCCGCCACCAAACAGATATATATTTAATAGAAATCAATTACATAGAATAAAATCCAATGTCAGACACACAGTCCATTTACAAGTCCGTTCTGGGTCTGAATGAAACCGAAGGCACCTTGTACCTCGCATATCCATCTATCTCCAAGTACGTCTGGACGATCACTAACCGATTCCCAACTTTTGAGTGTACGACCCAATCAAGATCATCAGTAATCACCCAAACGACGGGAAGGCCTCCGATCTTCGACCACTGTCTTCATCCTCGACACCACGTCGAATCAGTTATTCAAAATGGGATAAATTCGGTCTTTCTGAATAACTCGCGTATATTATAAATAAGTGTTACACAAACACAACATACGCCTCATTCCAATTCAGAATATTCTTTTATTCAAATATTCTTATATTTTGGGACAGGTTTCCATTAATTTTATCAAAGATAAATTCTTTAATCTTCTTTTGAATATCAATTTAAACTAGTCGGGATTAGCGAACCACACCGAAGTAATCATTCATTTTATTTCCCAATCCCAACCTATTCATCCCATGAAGTAAAACTGGTAATACTTCATATCTAACACAACGGTGTTATCGGTAAATTCAATTACCATTTCACGTTCAAATCTAATTAAAGATTTAACTATCGCCTGGAGGAAAACTGGTGATACTCCATTCTCGACCATTCCAATATAATTAAAGATTCATTAAAACTCCACTTGGTTTTAATCTTCCCAAAGTTCAATATTAATGATTATTTAACTTGGGAAATCACCTCCTGTCTTTAACTGGGTTAAAAAACCAATGTCATTTAAAACACGGTTCATTATAAACCCAAAATCACATTCCATTAATTATCGGGTATTTAAAACACCGTTCACGATAAACCCAAAAATCAATTCAAATTCCATTCCAATTAAGTCCCATTCAATTGGTACACATCATTAAATCTAAATAAAAAGATTTAATCTTTTTCTCAACTAGGTTTAAGAACAGTGTTGATAAAGACACCATTCACAACAAACCCAAATCACATTTGATATTATATACAAGGCTCTGAATAGAAAATATATCGGCTTATATTCAATATCAAATTCTACGACCAACAAATATCGTATTGGAAATAACGATATAAATATATCTTTCAAATTTCCATAACAATATCTGTATAATCACGAAATCCAACATCGAAATATTCCAAAGATAATTTCGATTCAAATCCATTCCAATTCAATTATTGGAAATTCTAGTTACTTTTAAAACCATTTCAAATCCAATTTATTTATTTAAAAATAAATAAATTATTATTCTAGTTCAAAACTAGTGCATTTCGGTAAAAATCTATCTTTATCTTTTCAAATATGGAGTTTTTCATCCTAATTCTTCCCAAATCATTTCTAATGATTTTACACAAATTATTACTATTTTTAATAATTTTATCAAGGCCCGCACAGTCGATTCCCATCAACGGCCATCGAACTGCACTTACAACGACCTTTTCCAAATTTGATTTGGACATAATTCCAAATCCAACCGTCAGATTTCAAATCTCAAATATTCGTTAGAAAACTCTTTTCGATACGAACCTAACGGTTCTGGATTTAGGAGAATCTGACGGTCGGATCCCCCGTAACGTCCATTCGAAGTCAATGGTCGAAATTCACGAACTGCCGCAGCGCGGCGCGTTCTATTCAGGCCATTATATTATATATATAATATATACTTCATCAAATTCCTTTTAAAATGTATTTTATAAATTGTTTTTAATTCGTTTTCGAAACGATTTCAACTTCATATTCAATTTCGAATCAAAATTGAATATTCCACATCATCGATATACAAATGATAATATTTTCAAAACGTTAAATTTTGAAATCAATTTCTTTTCTATAATCATTATAAAAACGAATATAATCGATATAAATATCATTCGCGTCAAAATGGCGCATCTCTAATCAACACGGCTTTATATATTTCAATGACTTCATTATTCTATTCAACAAATGAATATTTATTCTATTCAACACATGAATCTATATTTCTTTCAACACATGAATATTCTCAACACATGAGCATCGTCAACACATGACTATTTTTATTATT
Source organism: Allium sativum (assembly GCA_030737875.1). NCBI lineage: Eukaryota > Viridiplantae > Streptophyta > Magnoliopsida > Asparagales > Amaryllidaceae > Allium > Allium sativum. The sequence continues at coordinate 967,702,061 of CM060915.1, read as the reverse complement.
TAATATATTTTATGGAATTATGATTTATATCGTTAAATTTTTAATCAGACTCTAACCGTAAATTAGTAAGAGAAAGATTCCCTAAATATTAACCCCGAAGGCCGAAACCAACATCAGATCAATACCCAGGAAACCATTCATCTTAACTGATTTCCAGTTAGTTTCTAATTTCATATTTGATAAAGATGGGAATTTTATTGTTAAAATATTTTACTCAACACATGATAAGTTTCAACACATGAATATTCTCAACACATGAGTATCATCAACACATGACTATTTATTCTATTCAACACATGAATTTCCTTTCATTCAACACATGAATTTTCATTTTATAATATTCTACATTTTCCAAATTCAAATGAGGCCCAATCAATTACCATATAATGTTAATTATATGAATTCCACACAACACATGTATATAATAGCAATGATAAACTATCAACCATCATCCAAAATGGATTCTACACTGTATAAGCATTAAATACAAAAAATTAACGCTTACACAGTCTGTCAATCCATCGATTGACATACAACTAAACAATCGGGATTAGTGTACGTCAAATCTCATCCCAATACCCGTGTGGGGTTTCAAATCAACAAACACAGATTTTATTTGTGCAGTTGGGCGATGTGTAAAATTTATCGTCCCAATCAATATCAGTTAAATCAGTGTATATAAACAAATCGTCCGATTTGTTTATAAATATTCATTTTATACACACGTTAAAAAATATATTTTTAGCTATAAAATATTTTCCACTATAAAGTATTTTATTTCATTCCACATCACACAATCAAATTTCACAACACAGCAATCAAACAAACAAGCCGTCCATGGTCAGTGGACGACGGGTGTTAGGTGCTACTAAACACCGTCTGCATCCTAGTATATATTTCAAACTAGAAATAAATTGAAGGTGAGGAGTTCTCACCGACTAGCTAAACCCATCACCACGACTCTTCATATGTAGGAAGTCTTTGTCGTGCTCGCCTTTTGTAAATTTCATTGTCCGTAGCCACTACATATATAAAAATCACATTTTTATAATCACTCTATATGGATAAAAATCTAATTTTTATACCGCTACTATATAGATAAAAATTCTATTTTTATACCGCAGTTCATATAATAAAGATCATATTTTTATCACGCTATTTCAATAAATAAAAATCATATTTTTATATCTTCTTTATATATTTTTTTACAACGCTTCTTCCTATATAAAAATTATATTTTTATATTTCTACTTCTTATATAAAGATCGAATTTTTATATCATCTCTATTAAAATCACATTTTTATTTCAACATATATATAATAAAAATCAGATTTTTATTTCGCTACATATATAAAGATCAAATTCTTACTCTTTTTTTTATTACCAAAGATTATATTTTTTATTCCCAAAGATTATACTTTCATAACTAATTACAATTAACTAATTACAATTAACAAATAAAAATAAATCAGTAGAAATCTTACAGGCGAAGGGGGAGGGCGCAGAGGGGGTCTGGCGGTCTGAGGAGGCTCTGGTGGCCGCGAAGTGGTGGCATCAAACGATGGTGGGGGGTCTTGCGCTAGTTGTGGAAGAAACCGAGGAAATGGAGGTCTGTTCGTTGTAGCGTCGGTCAGTGGGAGGTGCGGAAGTCGACTGGGGGGGCAAGCAGAGGAGTGGCGGCGGTGGTTTGCGTTGCCGGAGGTGAAGCTTGACGGGATTTAGGGTTTGCTAGAGAGGAGAGAGAAAGGCGCGAGGGGGGTAAGGGGATCGGGGCGGGGCTGCTGTTGGAGGACGTGGAGGCGTGGGTGAGGGAGATGGAGGCGGCGGTGATCGATCGCAAGAGGGGGCGGGGGGCGGTGGGTTGCCGTCGATCTTCCATTTTCTTTTTTTTATTTTTTTATTTTTTTTCCTGAGTGATTTGAGCGGGAGGGAGGAAGAGTGAGAAAGGGACTTGGTTCGACTTTTTATAAAAGAATATATATTTTATTCTATTTTTAATTCCATAAAGTGACTTTGCCATACGAACCCCAAATTGAACCTTTTGACTATCGCCCCTAGCACATTACCCCCAATCTGAACACAATGGGATATGTTTCGTAAGCCAGTTCGGCTGTTACGATCAATTTTCATTAAATTTAAAATATAAATCCTTATATTTTAAATTCAAATGCAAATTTTAAATTACCGGGGCCATACACTAACTTTAAAAATTCCCAAAAAATATTTTCTAGCTTCGTATTGACAATACGGTCCTAACAAAACTAATTTCATCGAATTCTGAGAACATTTGAAAAATGGTCATTTTCTAGTCGATCCAATTTAACTAAAATTGACAAAACATGTTTTCTTTTGCCACGCTCACATATTGATTCAGAAAATTACGAATTTTGAAACCGAGCAATAACTTGACATCACGGATCCAACAAAAGTGGTTTTGTCGAAAACCGAGGTCGTTTGCAAAATTTCCATTTTTAAGGGCCAGAATTCCATAACGACTATTCTGAATTTTCAATGGGCATAACTTTTTATCCGAGCTATGAAATTTTGATTTTTCGGATTCGTTGGAAAGATATTCTCAAATAGATTCTAATATTTTTGGTTTCGCTAAAATCTGGTTTATTTTGAATCATGTACATTCATTTGAACTTTGAAATCGAATTTTCAAACTACCGCTCCATTTTAATTCCTTTTATAATTTAAAATAAATATTTATATTCTAACGACGATTCTAATAAATATATATGTTGGAATTCTATTCAAAATAAATTTCTCATTGTTATTATTTAAAATATATCATTTTAAATATTCAAAATTCACTAAAATTGCCAAAATAAAAAATTTAAATTGGCTCAGATTTTCAGGTTATTACAATCTCCCCCACTTAAAACTTTTCGTCCCCGAAAAGGAACGAAGCCAAAAGTTGTTTCACAAATCAACTCAACTTTCACTGTTTTCATTACGGCTTATGTTCTTCAACTTTTTAGTTTCTAAGAACTTTCCAAATTTTTCAAAAATTTGGCTAACACCCTAAAATTTCGAAAAATTTCGCCATAACCTCCCCTGCACTGGGGACTTCGGGATATTTCATATAGCCTCCAATGGCCTTCTTCAATCCAACAAAAAAAGAAAAAGCCAAGCGGCTAGTCAGTCGGCCTACAAAATCATCCAAAACCCAGTAAATTAGTAAACTTGTACCTATTTGTCGGGCAAACAATTTTATTCTTCTGCTCTTGCCTCCCTGCTATGACCTGTTCAATGTAAGTACACGTATATGCATGCAAATGCGACTAATTCTCAATACAACTCAATATTTGATACAATTTGGCTAAATGGTTCAACATTTAATTAGGCAAACAATAATCAAACAACACAACCATCAATCAATTAGTTGATTAATGTTTCAAATTTATAACTTTGAAACATAGTAAAAAATCAGATTTTTGATGTTAAATCACAACAATAGGCCATATCTAGCTTTTGTTGTCACACCAATCAATTGGAAATATATAAATATCACACCTTCGAAACTCGAATACCAATTCTGATGATGTCTAGACATCATCAGAATCGTCTCCGGGCGATTAGAGTGTGATTTTATATCTATCCAGTATATTAAAATTTCAAATATACGCGGATCAGACGTATATGCAAAATCTTTATATACTGGATTGTCCAAATCAGTACAAATAAATATTCAAATACGAATAATTGAATTAAATTTTCAAAACAAAACTTGTTTTCATTTTAAAAATATACCCTTCACACTCGTTCTAGGATACTACTGATCACGTCTCTAACGAGTCATTCCCATTGGATATTACTAATCCAATCTCTGATGAATTCTTTCGTATGGTTCTAACATGTCTTGTTCTCGAGCTCTGTAAACCAAAGCTCCGATACCAAAATGAGACGACCGGAACTTCCCCGGGAAGGAAAGCCCGGATTGCTTTGAGGACAAGACGAATCAGAACAAAAACAGAAGAACATTTCATTGTATATTACAACAATTTCATTTGATTACAAGAATAAACAGAGTATGAATGAATAAAATACATTCGATAAATATCAGAGATTACAATAAATTACATAGCAGTGGAAAATAATACAAAACACAACTAGAAGTAATACACGGATACAGAGCTTTCCGAGTATCGTTCCAGCTGTAAATCAGGATCCTGTGAATATAAATCTGCAACACTGAAACTACTAGCTGCCCATGTCAAAATAAGGGCATCTAGAGTTTAGGTTAAAACAATAAACTCCAGGTCATTCATGTGACTGGTGTGAGAACTAAAACAGTTATTTATCTTTATTTTAAAGTTAGGTAAATCAAAGGACCACGCCGTATAACACGGAACGGGTTTCCTCCCAAGATACCAGTGCATATAACAACAGCGCAATGCTAAATAAAGAAAAATGAAGCTATTAAAAGACCCAGGTCCTATCACACAATGCAACACAAGCCGGAGGATAGGGTTTTACCTTATAATAGCCAAAGCATGCTTGATACGCTAAATTTCATGTTTTATTACTATAAAGTGTATAGTGTCAAAACAATTTCAATCATAAGTATAAATCATAGGTGGCATAAGTGCCACATCCTACTATGTCACCATATATAGGCTCTACAATCAAAACCACAAAGTCACGTATTGGAAGATGGATTTCTGTGATGGCCCGCCCCGCACCAACCGACATTTACTCCGAAGGTGCGCTGTACACATGTCCAGTTAGCACGGAACGGGTCGTCAGAAGGAAAAGGAAGAAGGAAATGAACATACAACGAACTTGTAGAATGTCTCACAGCGCATAGAATAAAATATAATAATAACATACTTGACATAAAACAGGTGAGACAGTGCATAAGCTGAAACCAGAACTAAACATCATAGCACGGAAATCCAAAATACAGCTTATTACAACTTTTCAAACTGTCTCAAAGCAAAAGTAAGATAAATGAGGTACACTACTAATGCCCAAGTAGCGACCACCGACGACACAGGGAGAATGTGGATATATATATATCTCATACGTGGAAGCCTCCTGCCCGCCTCCGAATCAGCTACTCGCGCATCACCAGCTAACCTGTCTCTAGTCTGCTCGTGTGAGCACCCAGAGTAATTAGAGGAGACATAAAATTCTGGGTCAGACATAAAGCTTGGTATGAGCGATAAGCATCTAAAGTGAACAATAACAGGTAGACTAGAAACATACCTGAACCTGGACCTACAACCAAAGAGTTAGCACTACATATTGTACAACACTCTAAGGTGCCATATAAAGCAATGTATAGATACGGAGGTGGGGGAGGTGTGCATGTCATAATGATGGCAAACAATCAAACATAGCATCCATCCTCACATCTCTCACTCAGTGCGTAAAGCCTACGATATTCACCACTTCGATCACCCAACATACCTTGCTACGATCACTCTGCTCCATGGAGTCATAAATGGCTTCACTGCACTGATAACGTAGCCACTAATTCCTCTCTATGTCCACTTGTGTAACAACCCGAAAATCTGGGCCAGTTTAAAATTTTTATTTTGGCAATTTTAGCGAATTTTGAATATTTAAAATAGATTATTTTAAATAAAATCGACGTGAAATTTATTTTGAATAGAATTCGATGTATATATTTTATACGTCGTCGTTAGAATATAAATATTTATATATAATTATAAATAGAATTGAAAATGGCGCGGTAGTTCGATAATTCGATTTCAAACTTCAATTGAGTGTACCGGGTGCAAAACAATCCGGATTTTAGTGAAACCAAAAATAATGGAATCTAATTGTGGATATCTTTCCAACGAATCCGAAAGATCAAAATTTCGTAGCGAGAATCAAAAGATATGTCCAGTTGAAAATTCTGAATAGTCGCTATGGAATTCAGGCCCTTAAAAATGGACATTTTGCAAATGACCTCGGATTTCGACGAAACCACTTTTGTTGGATCCAGGATGTAAAGTTATTGCTAGGTTTCAAATTTCATAATTTTTCGAATCAATATGTGAGCGTGGCAAAGGAAAACGCGTTTGACCAGTTTCAGTTGATTTTAATCGACTGGAAATTGGCCATTTTTCCAACAGTCTCAGAATTCGACGAAACTAGTTTTGTTAGGACCATATCATCCATACGAAGCTAGAAAATATTTTTCTGGAATTTTTCTAGTTAGTATGTGACCCCGGTAATTCGAAATGTACGTTTAAAATTCAATATAGTGATTTAAATGTAAATTTAACGAGAACTGATTCAAACAGTCGAATCAGCCTACGATACATGTCCCATTGTGTTCGGAATGGGGGTTAAACGCTATGGAGGACAGGCGGTGGGTCTCGTTTCGAGGTCGTATGAAAAAGTCAACTTTAGGTTGAATTAAATAAAAAAAAAAAAAACAAAACCCTTTCCTTTATCTCTGCCCCCCCCCCGATTAAAATTCATTCAACAGAAAATAAAAAAATAAATAAAAAAGAAAAAAAAGGAGGAGCTCGTCGCTCCTCCCATCACCGCGCCACCGCGCCTCAGGCGCGGCCTCCACTCCCCTCCGCCTGCTTCTCCTCCGCGACCCCCTTCTTCTCCTTCCCCTGACCTTCATCTCCAATCGCCCCCCCCAGACGCGACACCAAACGCCGCCCTCCTCCGTGCTAGCCGCGCCGCCTAGCCTCACGCCCCCCCTCGCCGATCTCCTCCTCCGCCCTGCTGATGAACGCGAACCCCCACCCTCTTAGAAAGAAAAAAAAACAATGCTGTAAGTCTATTTTCTTCATTTATTTATTATTCATTTATTTTCTTTTCTTTTGTGTAGTTAGTATAGAGATTAAAACCTTGTTTAATTTCAGTTTTTAAATGAAGAGAGTATGATTTATTTTAATGAATAAGTAGGGGTTTTATTAAAAACAAAGACATGATTTTTTAACAATTAAAAAGCTTAGATTTTTGAAACATGAAAGATCGGATTTTTTTTCAAAACTAGAAAGATTATGCTTTTATCATAGAGAAAGGTTGAATTTTTATATACGAAGGAAAATAGGAGTTTATCTAGGTATTAGCGAAGGAAAAATAGAATTTTTATATATTGAACTTCGAAGGAAAAATAGAATTTTTATATATTGAACTTCGAAAGAAAAATAGAATTTTTATATATTGAACTTCGAAGGAAAAATATGATTTTATATATTGAACTTCGAAAGAAAAATAGAATTTTTATATATTGAACTTCGAAAGAAAAATAGAATTTTTATATATTGAACTTCGAATTAAAAATATGATTTTTATATATTGAACTTCGAATTAAAAATATGATTTTTATATATTGAACTTCGAAAGAAAAATAGAATTTTTATATATTGAACTTCGAATTAAAAATAGAATTTTTATATATTGAACTTCGAATTAAAAATATGATTTTTATATATTGAACTTCGAATTAAAAATATGATTTTTATATATTGAACTTCGAATTAAAAATATGATTTTTATATATTGAACTTCGAATTAAAAATATGATTTTTATATATTGAACTTCGAATTAAAAATGTGATTTTTATATATTGGAAAGCGAAGTAAAAATTCGATTTTTACATATGTAGTGAAAGCGGATAACGAAGGTGACAAAAAGGCGAGAACGAAGAAGCTTTATATCAAAGAAGAGTCAAGATGATTGGATAGCTATCGGTGAGAATTTCTCACCTTTCAATTTCTTTTTCTAATTATATATATATACTAGGATGCAGACGGTGCTTAGTAGCACCCGACACAATCGTCCACAGACCATGGACTTGTTTGTTTGGTTGCATAGATTAGTTATATGATGTGATTTGAATTGGTTGTTTGGTGATTTTGATTGATGTGTGAATGGCGTGGGCCTTCACTAGACCGGGGATAAGGCTAGGCCTCGTCCCGTTTCTAGTATCGTGTCGTTATGCTGCCGAAATTTTCTAAAATAAGTTAGAAAATAAAAAGATCATTTTATTGTGTAAATGAATAATAAAAATTCATATGTTGGAATAAAATGTTTTATCGTTAAGAATATAATTTTTAACGTAAGAATGAATATAGTGAAAGTGAATAAAATAAAATATTCATTTACAAACCAGACGGTTTGTTTATGTACACCTATTTGAAGGACATTGATTGGGTCGATAAATTTTACACATCGCCCAACAGCACAAATAAAATATGTGTTTGATTGTTTGAAACCCCACATGGGTGTTGGGATGAAATTTGAAGTTCACTCATCCTGATTGATTGAATATGTCGATCGGTTGATTGACAGGCTGTTTTAAGCATTGGATATCTATATTTGATGCTTATACAGTGTAGTGCACTTTGGTTGATGGTTGATTATTTTTCCATGCTATTATATACATGTGTTGTATGAAAATCCATATAATTAACTTTATATGGTAATTGATTGGGCCTCATTCCAGTTTTAAAATAGAAATATTTGAAATAGAAATATTCGAAATGGAATATTTGAAAATACCAATATATGAAGCCGTGTTGATTAGATTGACGCCATTTTGACGAGAATGATATTTATATCGATTTTATTCATTTTAAAATGAATATTGAAAAGTGATTTCGAAATCAACGATTTCGAAATGAATTGAATTGAAAACGATTTCGAAATGAATTGAATTGAAAACGATTTCGAAATGAATTGAATTGAAAACGATTTCGAAATGAATTGAATTGAAAACGATTTCGAAATGAATTGAAAACGAACTCAAATTGAATTGAAAGCAAATTGAAATGAATTCAAATTGAATTGAAATTTGAATTGAATAGAAATGAATTTTAAAACGAATTTATAGAGAAGAATTCAATTTTGATTTGAATTGAAACGGAAGTTGAAATTGCTTTTGAAACGAATTTAAAACTATTTATATAATTCGTTTTAAATAGAAATCGACGAAATATATATATTATATATTATATATATAATATAATGGCCTGAATAGAACGCGCCGCGCCGCGGCAGTTCGTGAATTTCGACCATTTATTTCAAACGGACATTGCGGGAGATCCGACCGTCGGATTCTCCTAAAACCGGAACCGTTGGGTTCGTATCGAAAAGAGCTTTCTAGCGAATGTTAGAAATTTGAAGTCTAACGGTTGGATTTGGAATTATGTCCAAATCAAATTTGAAAAAGGTCGCTGTAAGTGCAGTTCGATGACCGTTGATGGAAATCGACTGTACGGGCCTTGATAAAATTATTAAAAATAGTAATAATTTGTGTAAAATCATAAGAAATGATTTGTGAAGATTTGGGATGAAAAACTCTATATTTGAAAGGATAAAGATAGATTTTTATCGAAATGAACTAGTTTTGAACTAGAATTATAATTCTATTTATTTTTAAATAAATAAATTGAATTTGAAATGGTTTTGGAAATAACCAAAATTTCCAATGATTGCATTGGAATGGATTTGAATCGAAATTGTCTTCGGAATATTTCGATGTTAGAATTCGTGATTATACAGGTGTTGTTATGGAAATTTGAAAGATATATATATATATCGTTATTTCCAATGCGATATTTGTTAGTCGTAGAATTTGATATTGAATATAAGCAGGTATATTTTCTATTCAGAGCCTTGTATTGAATATCAAATGTGATTTGGGTTTGTCGTGAATGGTGTCTTCACTAACACTGTTCTTGAACCCAGTTGAGAAAAGATTAAATCTTTTTATTTAGATTTAATGAAGTGTACCAATTAAATAATATTTAATTGGAATTGAATTGATATTGATTTTTGGGTTTATCGTGAACAGTGTTTTAAATAACACTCGTTCTTTAACCCGATAATTAATGAATGTGATTTTGGGTTTATCGTGAACCGTGTTTTGAATGGCACTGATTCTTTAACCCAGTTAACGATTAAAACTAAGTGGAGTTTTAATTAATCTTTAAATAGATTGAAAAGATCGAGAATGGAGTATCACCAGTTTTACTCCAAGCGATAGTTAAATCTTTAATTGGATTTGAACGTGAAATGGTAATTGAATTACCGATAACACTGTGGTGTTAGATATGAAGTACTACCAGTTTTACTTCATGGGATGAATAGGTTAGGATTGGGAAAATAAAATAAATGATTACTTCGGTGTGGTTCGATAATCCCGACTAGTTTGAATTGATATTCAAAGGAGATTAAAGAATAAATTTAAAGAATTTATCTTGGATAAAATTAATGGGAACTTTTCCCAAAGTATAGGAATATTTGAATAAAAGAATATTCTGGATTGGAATGAGGCGTATGTTGTGTTTGTGTAACACTTTTATAATATATACGCGAGTTATTCAGAAAGACCGGGTTTATCCCATTCTGAATAACTGATTCGACGTGGTGTCGAAGATGAAGACGGTGGTCGAAGACCAGAAGTCTTCACGTCGTTTGGGTGATTACTGATGATCTTGATTGGGCTGTACACCCAAGAAGATGGAAACAGTTGGTGATCGTCCAGACGTACTTGGAGATCGATGGATATGCGGGGTACTAGGTGCCTCCGGTTTCGTTCAGACCCAGAACGGACTTGTAAATGGACCGTGTGTCTGACATTGGATTTTAGTCTGTGTGATTGATTTCTATTAAATATATATCTGTTTGGCGGCGGAGAATTTATTCTCTTGCTTAACGCCCTTCTCTGAGACGTACGAGCTCAGGGGTTATATATTGATGGATATCAAACGCATGGAGTGAATTGCCTGTGTGGCATGCCTAAGTGGCAATTGATCGAGGCTTCTGTTGAAAAGCAAAGTCTTGTGGTGATGATCAAAGCACAGCCTGTGTGGCACAGCTTTGTGTAACGTGAATTCGCGAGTCTCGCACCCCGGTTGTGAACCAAAAACGGGAGAGGACCTCAGGGAGGGCATGCGTTTCCTTCTAGCTAGGGTGGTGTCAGTGACCTACCAGCCCTGACATTTATATACTTTTCACCTGTGTGGTTGTTGCTGTTGCGAGGCGCCTCGGTTTGATCGGACGATCCGGGTCCGATGGAGTCATTCGTTGGCTCATTTACGCCCCAAAGGGCGGGGAAACGTGGTGTTCAGGCATTTTAATCCACATCGGTGGACCGGCCCTGTTGCTCCAAGGGTCACTCGAGCTCTGATCCTGAGACATGGGCTAGATTGTCTCGAATCGGTTGAGGACTATCTTTTGCCTCGGTTCATAGATGGAAATCCAATTTCCAAATACGTGACATTTGCGGTTTTATTTGTAAACCTATACATGGCGACATAGTGGCATGGGACGCTCATGTCGTCTATGATTGATACTTATGATTTGAAGTTGTTTTATACACTATGCACTTATTATAGTATCAAATGATTTGTTTTAAACGTATCAAGCATTCTTTGGCTGTTATAAGGGAAAACCCTATCCCCCGGCTTGCGTTGCATTGTGTGATAGGACCTGGGTCTTATAACAGCTTCATTTTTCTTTATTTAGCATTGCGCTGTTTGTTTTATGCACTGGTATTCTTGGGAGGAAACCCGTTCCGTGTTATACGGCGTGGTCCCTTGATTTACCTAACTTTAAAATAAAGATTAACTGTTTTAGTTCTCACACCAGTCACATGACTGACCTGGAGTTTATTGTTTTAACCTAAACTCTGGGTGCCCCTATTTTAACACGGGCAGCTAGTAGTTTTGGTTTTGCAGACTTATATTCACAGGATCCTGGTTTATAGCTGGAACGATATCCGGAAAGCTTTGTATCCGTATATCTCTTCTAGTTGTGTATTGTATTATTTTCCGCTGCTATGTATTTAAATGTAATTTAAATCTCTGATATTTCTGTGTAATATTTATTCATTTATACTCTGTATATTCTTGTAATCTGATGCATTGTTGTAATATACAATGAAATGTTCTTCTGTTTGCGTTCTGATTTGTCTTGTCCTCACAGTAATTCGTTCTTTCTCATCTCTTCGGAGACCGGGGAAGTTTCGGGTCGCTTCAACTTGCCCCATGGAGTTATTCACCCCATCTGCGCTGGCTCATAGCCTTACCAATCCTTACTATGTCCACTTGCCCCATGGAGTTGTTCACCCCATCTGCGCTGGCTCATAGTCTTACTACGCATCACCTTGCCCCTCAGGTCATAATGACCCTACTGCACTAATAACGTAGTATTGCTACCATCACCTTGCCCCTTAGGTCGTAATGACTCTACTGCACTGATAAGTAGCCATCATTCATTTTTAGTGGTGAATCGAAGTTATGAATGTCGACAACTCCTTAGCACACGTCCCGCAGCAAAGTCCAACCATGAAGTGAACTCATTGGAACCAACTGGATCCTGAGCTCTAACTTCCCATATTGGACTACCTTTGCATCTCGGGTTATTGGTTAATACTGGGTCGGGTCGGGTTCCTCTTCAAGCCATCGGTTCGGGTCGGGTGTCCTCCATTGGTTTGGGTCGGGTCTTCTTCTGGTGCGGTTCGGGTCGGGTGTGTCTCCTTGGGTCGGGTCGGGTGCCATTCCCCTCCAGTTCGTGCTTCCGCTCCGATCCGCCTCCTCATCCTTCACATGCTCCTATCCGATCCATCTTCATGTTTCCGATCCGTCCTCCTTAATCCGATCCGATCCCAGTTCAGTTAGCGTGGCCTTCCTTTTTGCCAATTTTCCCAAGTGTCAGGTTCCGATCCGATCGAATCCCTTGTCCAGTTCAACATATCCGATCCGAGCCCCATATCCGATCCGATCCGAACCCTGCACTATTTTCTGAATCTGTTCCAGCAAGTGTTTACGCCATTCGACGGCGTTTTCGACCATTCTAACTATTGAAATCAATCACAAAGCATATCATACAGTCATAGCAACATGCATAATCAACCACAAACATCAAAACATCAATATGATAGGTTAAAATGGATCAAACATACCCAAAATCCCATATTTCCCCTTAAGCATGTTTAGGTGAAACTAATGATAGGATTAGCAAAACTTAACCAAATTAACCCAAATTCATATCAGAGGTCTAAAACATCATTTAAGAATTTATGAACATTTTTCCCGAATTTTATCATGTTTAAAACTGAAATGGAATGATTCTCCATCTCATTTCAGCCTTCCCATAACCCTTATCCCGAAATGGGTTATGGGCCTACTCACAATCACCCGATTTGGCCCTGTTAAGCAGTTTTTCACCCTCCAAACCTTATTTCAGCCATATCTCCCAAACGGTAAGTCCGTTTGGCTATTATGACCACCCTACGGAAAGGTAAACCATCAAACGAATCCAATGGAAGTGGTTTTAGGTCAAAATTCCTTTCCAATCAAATGTTATGGCCAAAACAGGATCAACTAGGGGCAAAATGGTCATTTAAAAATCGACAAAAATCATAAACATGGGAAATGACTCCAATAGATGTTTCCCAAAGTTACATGACCATACGACTTCATACGGGAAAGAAATAAATATTCTACGATCCTATGATGCGTAGAATACGGATCGTTACAATTTCCATCTGTGAACCAAGGAAAAAGATTGTCCTCACCGATTCGAGACAATCTAGCCCGTGTCTCAGGAACTAGACACAGGTGAGCCCTTGGATCGTCAGGGCCAGTCCACCGATGTGGATTAAAATGCCTGAACACTGCGTTTCCCCGCCCTTTGGGGCGTAAATGAGTCCAATGACTCCATCGGTCCCGGATCGACCGATATATCCGAGGCGCTTCGCAATAGCAACAACCAAATAAGTCAAACTCGTCAGGGCGTGTAAAACCAATGACGCCACTTCTAGCTAGAAGGAAACACATGCCCTCCCTGATGTCCTCTCCCGTTTCTGGTTCACAACCGGGGTTTGAGGCTTGCGAATCAACGTTACACAAAGCTATGCCACACAGGCAGCGCTTTAATCATCAACCACAAGACTTTCCTTTTCAACAGAAGCCTTGATCATTTGCCACTTAGGCATGCCACACAGGCAATTCACTCCATGAGATTGATATCCATCAATATATAACCCCTGAGTTCATACGTCTCAGAGAAGGGCATTAAGCAAGAGAATAAATTCTCCGCCGCCAAACAGATATATATTTAATAGAAATACATCACACAAAATAAAATCCAATGTCAGACACGTAGTCCATTTACAAGTCCATTCTGGGTCTGAACGAAACCGGAGGCACCTTGTACCTCGCATATCCATCGATCTCCAGGTACGTCTGGACGATCACTAACTGATTCCCTCCTTTTGGGTGTACGGCCTAATCATCAGTAATCACCCAAACGACGGGAAGATCTCTGGTCTTCGATCACCGTCTTCATCCTCGACACCACGTCGAATCAGTTATTCAAAATGGGATAAACCCGGTATTTCTGAATAACTCGCGTATATAATAAACAAGTGTTACACAAACACAACATATGCCTCATTCCAATTCAGAATATTCTTTTATTCAAATATCCTTGTATTTTGGGACAGGTTCCCATTAATTTTATCAAAGATAAATTCTTTAAATTTATTCTTTAATCTTCTTTTGAATATCAATTCAAACTAGCCGGGATTAGCGAACCACACCGAAGTAATCATTCATTTTATTTCCCAATCCCAACCTATTCGTCCCATGAAGTAAAACTGGTAATACTTCATATCTAACACCATGGTGTTATCGGTAAATTCAATTACCATTTCACGTTCAAATCTAATTAAAGATTTAACTATCGCTTGGAGCAAAACTGGTGATACTCAATTCTCGACCATTCCAATCTAATTAAAGATTCATTAAAACTCCACTTGGTTTTAATCTTCCCAAAAATCAATATTAATGATTATTTAACTTGTGAAATCACCTCCTATCTTTAACTGGGTTAAAGAACCAATGTCATTTAAAACATGGTTCACTATAAACCCAAAATCACATTCCATTAATTATCGGGTTAAAGAACAAGTGTTATTTAAAACACCATTCACGATAAACCCAAAAATCAATTCAAATTCCATTCCAATTAAATCCCATTTAATTGGTACACTTCATTAAATCTAAATAAAAATATTTAATCTTTTTCTCAACTGGGTTTAAGAACAGTGTTGAAGAAGACGCAATTCACAACAAACCCAAATCACATTTGATATTATATACAAGGCTCTGAATAGAAAATATATCGGCTTATATTCAATATCAAATTCTACGACCAACAAATATTGTATTGGAAATAATGATATAAATATATCTTTCAAATTTCCATAACAATATCTGTATAATCCCGAAATCCAACATCGAAATATTCCAAAGATAATTTCGATTCAAATCCATTCCAATTCAATTATTGGAAATTCTGGTTACTTTTAAAACCATTTCAAATCCAATTTATTTATTTAAAAATAAATAAATTATTATTCTAGTTCAAAACTAGTTCATTTCGATCAAAATCTATTTTTATCTTTTCAAATATGGAGTTTTTCACCCCAATTCTTGCCAAATCATTTCTTATGATTTTACACAAATTATTACTATTTTTAATAATTTTATCAAGGCCCGTACAGTCGATTTCCATCAACGGCCATCGAACTGCACTTACACCAACCTTTTCCAAATTTGATTTGGACATAATTCCAAATCCAACCATTAGATTTCAAATCTCAAATATTCGTTAGAAATCTCTTTTCGATACGAACCTAACGGTTCCGATCTCCTGTAACGTCCATTCGAAGTCAATGGTCGAAATTCACGAACTGCCGCAGCGCGGCGCATTCTATTCAGGCCATTATATTATATATATAATATATACTTCATCGATTTCGTTTTAAAACATATTTTATAAATTGTTTTGAATTTGTTTTCGAAACGATTTCAACTTCATATTCAATTTCGAATCAAAATTGAATATTCCACATCATCGATATACAAATGATAATATTTTCAAAACGTTAAATTTTGAAATCACTTTCTTTTCTATAATCATTATAAAAACGAATATAATCAATATAAATATCGTTCGCGTCAAAATGACGCATCTCTAATCAACACGGCTTTATATATTTCAATGACTTCGTTATTCTATTCAACAAATGAAAATTTATTCTATTCTACACATGAATCTATATTTCTTTCAACACATGAATATTCTCAAGACATGAGTATCGTCAACACATGACTATTTTTATTATTTAATATATTTTATGGAATTATGATTTATATCGTTAAATTTTTAATCAGACTCTAACCGTAAATTAGTAAGAGAAAGATTCCCTAAATATTAACCCCGAAGGCCGAAACCAACATCAGATCAATACCCAGGAAACCATTCATCTTAACTGATTTCCAGTTAGTTTCTAATTTCATATTTGATAAAGAGGGGAATTTTATTGTTAAAATATTTTACTCAACACATGATAAGTTTCAACACATGAATATTCTCAACACATGAGTATCATCAACACATGACTATTTATTCTATTCAACACATGAATTTCCTTTCATTCAACACATGAATTTTCATTTTATAATATTCTACATTTTCCAAATTGAAATGAGACCCAATCAATTACCATATAATGTTAATTATATGGATTCCATACAACACATGTATATAATAGCAACGATAAATAATCAACCATCATCCAGAGTGGATTCTACACTGTATAAGCATTAAATATAAATAATTAACGCTTACACAGTTTGTCAATCCATCGATTGACATACAACTAAACAATCGGGATTAGTGTACGTCAAAACTCATCCCAATACCCGTGTGGGGTATAAAATCAACAAACACAGATTTTATTTGTGCAGTTGGGCGATGTGTAAAATTTATCATCCCAATCAATATCAGTCAAATCACCGTATATAAACAAATCATCCGATTTGTTTATAAATATTCATTTTATACACACGTTAAAAATTATATTTTTAACTATAAAATATTTTCCACTATAAAGTATTTTATTTCATTCCACATCACACAATCAAATTTCACAACACAGCAATCAAACAAACAAGTCGTCCATGGTCTGTGGACGACGGGTGTTAGGTGCTACTAAACACCGTCTACATCCTAGTATATATTTCAAACTAGAAATAAATTGAAGGTGAGGAGTTCTCACCGACTAGCTAAACCAATCACCACGACTCTTCATATGTAGGAAGTCTTTGCCATGCTCGCCTTTTGTAAATTTCATTGTCCGTAGCCACTACATATATAAAAATTACTTTTTTATAATCACTCTATATGGGTAAAAATCACATTTTTATACTGCTACTATATAGATAAAAATTCTATTTTTATACCGCAGTTCATATAATAAAGATCATATTTTTATCACGCTATTTCAATAAATAAAAATCATATTTTTATATCTTCTTCATATTTTTTTTAAAACGCTTCTTCCTATATAAAAATTATATTTTTATATTTCTATTTCTTTTATAAAGATCGAATTTTTATATCATCTCTATAAAAATCACATTATTATTTCAACATATATGTAATAAAAATCATATTTTTATTTCGCTACATATATAAAGATCAAATTCTTACACTCTTTTTTTATTACCAAAGATTACATTTTTTATTCCCAAATATTATACTTTTATAACTAATTACAATTAACTAATTACAATTAACCAATAAAAATAAATCAGTAGAAATCTTACAGGCGAAGGGGGACGGCGCAGAGGGGGTCTGGCAGTCTGAGGAGGCTCTGGTGGCCGCGAAGTGGCGGCTTCAAATGATGGTGGGGGGGGGTCTTGCGCTCGTTGGGGAAGAAACCGAGGCAAGGGAGGTCTGTCCGATGTGGTGCCGGTCAGTGGGAGGCGGAGGGGAGGTGCGGAAGTCGACTGGGGGGCGGCGAGCAGAGGAGTGGCGGCTGTGATTTGCGTTGCCGGAGGTGGAGCTTGACGGGATTTAGGGTTTGATGGAGAGGAGAGAGAAAGGCGCGGAGGGGGGGGGGGGTAAGGGGATCGGAGCGGGGCTGCTGTTGGAGGACGTGGAGGCGTAGGAGACGGAGATGGAGGCGGCGGTGATCGATCGCCAGAGGGGAGGGCGGTGGGTTGCCGTCGATCTTCCATTTCCTTTTTGTTTTTTTTTTCCTAAGTGATTTGAAGGGGAGGGAGGGAGAGTGAGAAAGGGATTTGGTTTGTCTTTTTATAAAAGAATATATATTTTATTCTATTTTTAATTCCATAAAGTGGCTTTGCCATACGAACCCCAAATTGAACCTTTTGACTATCGCCCCTAGCACATTACCCCCATTCTGAACACAATGGGATATGTTTCGTAAGCCAGTTCGGCTATTACGATCAGTTTTCATTAAATTTAAAATATAAATCCTTATATTTTAAATTCAAATGCAAATTTTAAATTACCGGGGCCACACATTAACTCTAAAAATTCCCGAAAAATATTTTCTAGCTTCGTATTGACGATACGGTCCTAACAAAACTAATTTCATCGAATTCTGAGAACGTTTGAAAATGGCCATTTTCTGGTCGATCCAATTTAACTAAAATTGATAAAACACGTTTTCTTTTGCCACGCTCACATATTGATTCAGAAAATTACGAATTTTGAAACCTAGCACTAACTTGACATCACGGATCCAACAAAAGTGGTTTCGTCGAAAACCGAGGCCGTTTGGAAAATTTCCATTTTTAAGGGCCAGAATTCCATAGGGACTATTCTGAATTTTCAACTGGGCATAACTTTTTATCCCCGCCATGAAATTTTGATTTTTCGGATTCGTTGGAAATATATTCTCAAATAGATTCTAATTTTTTTGGTTTCCCTAAAATACGGTTTATTTTGAAACCTGTACATTCATTTGAACTTTGAAATCGAATTTTCAAACTACCGCGCCATTTTCAATATCTTTTATAATTTAAAATAAATATTTATATTCTAATGATGATTCCACTAAATATATACGTTCTAATTCTATTCAAAATAAATTTCTCGTCGTTATTATTTAAAATATATCATTTTAAATATTCAATATTCACTAAAATTGCCAGAATAAAAATTTTAAATTAGCTCAGATTTCCGGGTTATTAAAATCTCCCCACTTAAAACTTTTCATCCCCAAAAAGGAACGAAGCCGAAAGTTGTTTCACAAATCAACTCAACTTTCTTTGTTTTCATTACGGCTTATGTTCTTCAACTTTTCAGTTTCTAAGAACTTTTCAAAATTTTCAAAAATTTGGCTAACACCCTAAAATTTCGAAAAATTTCGCCATAACCTCCCCTGCACTGGGGACTTCGGGATATTTCATATAGCCTCCCATGGCCTTCTTCAATCCAAAAGAAAAAGAAAAGGCCAAGCGACTCACAAAATTATCCAAAACCCAATAAATTAGTAAACATGTACCTATTTGTCGGGCAAACAATTTTATTCTTCTGCTCTAGCCTCCTTGCTATGACCTGTTCAATGTAAGTACACGTATATGCTTGCAAATGCGACTAATTTTCAATACAACTCAATATTTGATACAATTTGGCTAAATGGTTCAACATTTATTTAGTCAAACAATAATCAAACAACACAACCATCAATCAATTAGTTGATTAACGTTTCAAATTCATAACTTTGATACATAGTCAAAAATCAGATTTTTGATGCCAAATCACAAACAATAGACCCTATCTATCTTTGGATCTCACACCAATCAATTGGAAATATATAAATATCACACCTTCGAAACTCGAATACCAATTCTGATGATGTCTAGACAATCATCAGAATCGTCTCCGGGCAACTAGAGTGTGATTTTATATTTATCCTGTATATTAAAATTTCAAATACACGCGGATCAGACGTATATGCAAAATCTTTATATACTGGATTGTCCAAATCAATACAAATAAATATACAAATACGAATAATTGAATTAAATTTTCAAAACAAAACTTGTTTTCATTTTAAAAATATACCCTTCACACTCGTTCTAGGATACTACTGATCCCATCTCTAACAAGTCATTCCCATTGGATATTACTAATCCAATCTCTGATGAATTCTTTCTTATGGTTCTAACATGTCTTGTTCTCGAGCTCTGTAAACCAAAGCTCCGATACCAAAATGAGACAACCCGAACTTCCCCAGTAAGGAAAGCTGGGATTGCTTTGAGGACAAGACGAATCTGAAACACCCCACCTCCGTTAGGGTCACTCTCAAAGGGAATGCCCTAATTTTGGTGGAGGTTTATAAGTATAAGTCACAGATATACAAGACAGATATAAGAACACATATTTGTAAACAGCGGAAAAACAACAACTTTTATTTCATAAAAGCAAATACGTGTTACAAAACATCACCATGATTGTCTTACATCTTTTTCCAAAAACATAACATAACACTTTCATAATCTGTCTTCAGTACATTATTTAAAGAAGCATAAATAAAACATAGATAAACTGCAAAAGCCCCATAGTGGATTGTCCAAAGCCATAGTTCAAAACAGGAAAGTCCAAGCAATACATTTCTCTTCTTCAAGCTGGATGTTAAGGTTGGTCAAGCTGCTGTGTTCCCTCCCTATGGACCTGGGGGGGGGGGAACGGAAGAAAAGAAGACGAAAGAAAAGTAGAGTCAGACATAAAGCCTGAGTAAGTCTAGTACTATTTTGTCTATGAATAAAGAACTGGGTATGATAAGTATAAACAAGAAGTGGAAAAGCACTCTAACTTGGTTAAGTTGTCTAGGGTCGAATATACTATCGTACCCCAGTTAATCTCTGAACCCGTATAAACTAGTTTCCAACTGGCACCCCATAATCAGGGTGATGTGATCCATTCTACGATGATCGGCTCCTACTCGCATAGTTACATGTGTCTTACGGCCTCCGATGTTGTAGTTACCTATGCTGGTCCCACCATGGGGTGTATCAAGTCCCATGGCGGCGGCCCGACACAATCCTAGAGTGCACAGGTATGCTACTGGTGTCCAGTGCCTTATTTTTCTGCGCCGGAGTGTGTGCACGCCCGCACCCCGTTAGAACCTACACTGCTACACCACCGCCGTCGATTTGACCTCTTACAATCAGCCCAGTAATCGTGCCCCACCCTGCCTAGTTTCAGGGTTTCCTGATACACCTTCTAGGGTTACTGCTGAAAAGGGTCCCCCGTTACTTGGTTTTCTATCTCTAACCACATGCTAAGTTGGTTAAGTGTTTTCTAACCTAACCCCACCAGTCCGTTTAGTTTAGCATGTTCCATTTTGATTAAGTCTTTAGTTCACTTAATCCTAACAATCCTGACTCAGCCTTAATTGTCTTATTAAGGCCCTGACCTCTCACATTAGACATGTATTGTTGTGGCTGCCTGTTGCCGGTTGGTTCCGGGCAGTCTTACGCCACAACTCAGTCTAACCTCGGGTCCTTATCGGGCTCCATGTTTAACCTCCCACATTGGATAGGTATTGTTGTGACTACTGGACAGCCGGGCGGTTCCGGGCAGGTTTACATCACAACTCAATCCAACCTCGGGTTAAACACATCATATGTTCTACATTTACATATTTTGTCTTTCTTCTTTATTTATATGTAAATATTTGCGGCCCATTATTAAGTTAATGGTGTAAAGGTTACACCAATCATGGGCCCAACCCATACTTGAATTTGGGCCCTTCTACTTTATATTTTCATTTATTAATTAATTTAGCCCAACGTTATTTTTCCCCCGTTTAATACGTTCGTTTATATGTTGGGCTTAACCTTTTTTAAGCCCAACTTAGCCATGCGAAAGAGGGGAGGCTTAAAGCGTGATTACATACACAAAAAGGGGAAGGTGAGCGTATGAACTTGCAATATGACGTTGGAAATACAAAATAGAAACTGGTGTACTTGCATAGTAGTAACATATACTTTGATCATAAAAGCATAAGTGACATGAATCAAACCATGTAAACTTGTAGTTAAGTTAAGAATATCACTATTAACACATGGGCTTAACTACAACATGAACCTATATTTTTGTTTAGGCATAATGTCAAACATAAGCATGGCATAAATATTTCTAACATAAGCATGGCATAATGTCAAACATAAGCATGGCATAATGTCAAACATAAGCATGGCATAAGTATAGTTAAATTTGTTCACATAACTATGGCATAAATATTTCTAACATGAAATCATGATTTTTTACTTTAGTCATCCAAACTTGCAAAAAGGGATTTTTGAATCTAACCTAGCCATGTACCACATATGTCATCATATAATTCTTGTTAACAATATAGACCTAACATGGTTTCAATTATGCGAAATATCGATCATAGCCTAGCCATATTCATAAGTTTGCAAATAGGTTTCTAGTACAAAACATGGCTTAATACATAGATCATGGTGCCAAACTTTTCAATATAATTTCATATGAATTATGATAATCCCAACCTTATTCCAATTACTTCACAAAAATGATGTTTGTGTAAAAATACACATTATGATGGCATAGTAACAAAATCCCAAACTTGCATGAATTTCAATTAATCAACTACATACATGTAGCTTCAACATAAATTACATATTTTGCGAATATCCAAACGTCATACTTGCATAAAACTACCGCATGTAGTTTTTCATAATGAATAACATAATTCAAGAACATCCAAACGTATACAATATTCCAACGCACAAATATGAATTATTTTATCGCCACAAATCAAGTATACATATCCACACAATTATTTGTTCATACCAAAATAATACTCTACTTACAATCGTTGCGGCAAATTCTCTAATTTAGGAATTAGAGATGCGACTCCTTTTGACGTAGGCGTTGATTTGATTTGCTTGAATTGCTTTAGGCTTTAGAATTTTCCTCCTAATCTTCTCTCCAATTTGGTGGCTACTCCTAGACGCTCCCCAGCAACATGGCGGCTTTGTTCTTATTTTTGAATGAATAGATTAGGGTTAGTCTAGGGTTGTTTTTATAGAGGTAATGAACTGTTTAGGGCCATTGATGTTGCTTGGATTGATCGTAGCCATTCATCCTAAGGAGAGACCAATTAGAGCTTGCCACCTAGCCCTAATGACAAAGCAGACCACAGAAAATCGGCCAAACACAGAATAGGCCAGCCAGGTTGGGCTGGGTTCGACCTGGCTCTGGACCAGGTCGACACCCCTGTCGACAGCCCTGTCGACAGGCCTGTCGACCTAGTTAGACCAGGTCGACAGCCCAGTCGACCTGGGTGCGTCAGGCGGGCCTTCCCCCGCCCTGGCCCATCGGGCCCCACTTCGGAATTTTTAATTGTTTTATTCTGTTTGAATTTTAAATTTAATTTAAAAACTTCCGAAGGCCATATCTTCTTCATACGGACTCCGTTTTTCGAAAACTCGGACTCTATTTCGCGTATTTTTCCGAGACGAACGCAATGGCGTATCCCGTTTCCCTTAGTTCTTTGATTTCAAATTAATTATACTTTAATTTGTTAATTTCACAGTTATAGAATTTTCGGGGTGTTACATTCTCCCCCACTTAAAAGGATTTCATCCCCGAAATCTTCAAGTTAGGAGGAATGTATATCCTAACATCCAATCATCCATCTACTCATCCATCAAACACGAGCATCCATTGTCCTTAAAAGACTTCTAATGCTTCATGATCATATGCAAAGTGTGTGTGTATACATGTACTTATCTAATGCAAAATCAGGCGGTCTACTGATTCAGTTGACCTCCTTAATGCGAATTATGTAAGTGCCATGAATCCATTATGTATGCAAATTTTCCTATTCATGATTCTACATGAGTGCACAATCATTCAATACAAATGCAACATCCACATGACAACACATTAAAGTTCAACCATATACGAATGCAAACATACATGCATATGCAATATGAAGTGACTGAGCCGATCTAAAACCTAGATTGTGTGTGTATATGCAACCACGAGCAACCACTAGCAATCACTTGCAACCACTTGCAACCATCATCCATAACATGTTTCAACTACATGTTTCCATCCAAAGGGTTTCTACCTAAAAGATAATGTCGAGGAAATATACCTAAAAAGATAGATAAAAGCGCAACTTAAGGAAAAAGAAAGATCAAGGATGTACCCTCGAAAAGAAAAGGTTAGGCTGTACGGATTCTAGCTTCAGTTTCCCAAGTCGCGTCTCCCTCGGCGTCGCTCCACTGGACTTTGACGAGCTTGACTTCGCGGTTGCGTAGCTTCTTCACTTCCGTTCCTAATATGCGAGTTGGAACTTTTCTTATGGTTGCTTCGCGTTCCACTTCGGCCTCTTCGAGGATATTTGGCTCTACCACTTCAGCAGACTCATGTAGACATTTTCGGAGATGTGAAACGTGAAAAACGTTGTGGACTCCGGCCAACTTCTCGGGTAGCTCTAATCTATAGGCCATTTTCCCAATCTTCTCGATGATAGGGAATGGCCCTACGAATCTTGGCGCTAGCTTTCCTGAGGTTCCAAAACGAACAACGTTCCTTAGCGGTGATACCTTGAGAAAAACTCTGTCTCCAACCTCAAATTCAAGGTCGGTCCTTCTCTTGTCGGCATAGGACTTTTGTCTGTCTTGGGCCGTCTTCATCCTTCTTCGTATTAAGTCTACTTTCTCTGAAGTCTCTCGGATCATATCCGGTCCAAGTATGAGCTTATCAGTAGACTCCCACCAACAAGTGGGCGATCGGCACGGTCTTCCATATAAAGCTTCGAAGGGCGCCATTCCGATGGTTGCTTGATAGCTGTTGTTGTAGGCAAATTCCACCAAAGGAAGGTGGTCTTCCCATGTCCCTCCGAAGTCAAGG
The DNA here is from genome assembly GCA_030737875.1 of Allium sativum. Classification (NCBI taxonomy): domain Eukaryota; kingdom Viridiplantae; phylum Streptophyta; class Magnoliopsida; order Asparagales; family Amaryllidaceae; genus Allium; species Allium sativum. Next base: position 967,677,342 of record CM060915.1, on the reverse strand, counting down.
ACGCATAGTCTTAGAAGGTCTTCCAAAACTCTGTTCACTCTCTCTGTTTGGCCGTCGGTTTGGGGATGATAGGCTATGCTCAAGCATAACTGCGTTCCTACTGCTTCTTGCAGACTCCGCCAAAACTCGCTGGTGAAAATGGGGTCTCGGTCACTAACAATGCTAGATGGTATTCCATGGAGCCGAACGATTTCCTTAAGGTAAAGTGATGCTAGGGATGAGGCAGTTCTTTTACTTTTGACAGGTAAAAAGTGGGCGCTTTTAGTAAGCCTATCCACTATTACCCAAATGCTAGTGTTGCCTCTCCTAGACCTAGGCAGCCCATCGATGAAGTCCATTGAGATGCTATCCCACTTCCACTGCGGGACCTCTAAAGGATGTAGCAGTCCGCCAGGCTTTTTCTGTTCCGCCTTAACCTGTTGGCACACCATACACTTAGAAACGAACTCTGCCACGTCCTTTTTCATGCCGTTCCAGAAGAAAGTCCTTTTTATGTCTTTGTACATTTTATCTCCGCCTGGGTGTATCGTCATCTTGGAGTGATGTGCTTCCTCGAGAACCTTCTTTATTAAATCCTTTGTCTGTGGGACGCATAGTCTTCCGTCTCGCCTTATCAAACCCTTATCGTCGATGGAGTATCTGTTGAGGTGACTTGAAGTCTCACCCCTAATTAGCCTATCAATTATTTCCACAAGCTGAGGGTCTTCGCGTTGTGCTGCCCCTACTGAATCCACTAAAGTTGGGCGCACTTCGAGAGATGCTAGCAAACCTGGTACGAAATCGGAGGAGGGCCTAAAGTCGAAACTGGCTATAAACTCTAGGCTTTGTCTTTCATCAAACAACGGGCTTACGGTCAATTTCTTTCGGCTCAACGCGTCTGCTACTACGTTGCCTTTGCCCGGAGTGTAGGAGATTTCGAAATCGTACGAGGCAAGAAACTCCATCCATCTTTGTTGCCTTAAGTTAAGATCCTTCTGCGAGAAAAGATATTTCAACGATTTATGGTCAGTGTAAAGTTCGAACTTCTCACCTAGGAGATAGTGTCGCCAAGACTTGAGTGCAAAGACGATGGCGGCTAACTCAAGATCGTGGGTTGGGTAGTTATTTTCGTGCACTTTCAACTGCCTTCCGCCATAAGCTACTACCCTTCCTTCTTGCATTAAGACGGCGCCTAGCCCTGTCCCACATGCATCCGTATAAACAGTGAACATCTTGCTCCCATCTGGCAGCATCAAAACTGGGGCTGTTGTGAGAGCCCTTTTCAGTCGTTGGATAGCAAACTCGCAATCCAAATCCCAATTGAACACTAGATTCTTCTTAGTCAATTTCGTGAGCGGAGCTGAGATTTTCGCAAAATCCCTTATAAACTTTCGATAGAAACCTGCTAGTCCTAGAAAGCTTCGGACCTCAGTCACATTCCTTGGTGTCTTCCAATCCTGTACCGCCACTACCTTAGCAGGGTCCACTGCTAACCCTTGTTTGGATATTATGTGCCCAAGGAACCTCACCTCTTCTCTCCAAAAGTGGCATTTGGAGAATTTGGCTTTTAGTTGATGGACTCGCAAAGTTTCCATGATTGCCCTTAAGTGCTGAGCATGTTCCTCTTCACTCTTTGAGAAGATAAGGATATCATCTACGAAGACCACTACGAATTTGTTGAGGAAATCTCTAAATACCCTACTCATTAGGTCCACGAAGTAAGCAGGTGCATTTGTCAAACCGAAAGGCATGACAAGCCATTCAAAGAAGCCGTCTGGGGTTCTGAACGCCGTTTTATCGATGCTATCCTCAGCCACCCTTAGCTGGTGAAAACCGGTTGCTAAATCGAGTTGGGAGAAAACAGACGCTCCTACAAGCTGGTCAAATAAATCGTCAATTCTAGGGAGAGGGTGCCTATTCTTTTTCGTTAGCTTATTGAGCTCCCTATAGTCAACACATAGACGGAGTGAACCATCCGCCTTTGTAGCGAACACCACTGGAGCGCCCCATTCTGAAATGCTTCTCCTAATGAACCCCTTTTCTAGAAGCTCTTTAATCTGTTTACTGAGCTCTTTCCTTTCTCGTGGAGCCATGTGTCTAACGGGCAACGCAACGGGCTTTGCATTATCTACAAGATATATGCGGAAGTCTATTTCCCGCTTCGGAGGCAAGCCCTTCACCTCTTCGAAGACATCCGGATATTCCCGGACCACTCTAACTGATTGCAAATTTTCAACAGAGGCATCTAGCGATTCAAGATAACTAAGCATAACCGCATACGAGGGATTACAAGAAATTTCCAAAGTATTACTGAGCTGGGTTAGGAGCCTAACAACCCTTTTCTCACAATCAAGGATGGCCCCATTACTGGATAGCCAATCCATACCCAAGATCAAACCATAACCCGAAAAGCCCAAAACAAAGGCACTACATTGAAATTCAACACTTAGGATAGAAATTTTCAAATCCAGACAGATCATAGACAAATGAGCTGGGCCCCCAATTGGGTTTGAAACAATTAAGGGGTCCTCTACCATACTAGTTTTTAGGTGCAGAGATTCTACTAAAGCAGACGAGATAAAGGAGTGTGATGCGCCAGAATCAAATAAAGTGCGAACGGGGTGATCATAAAGATAAACTACGCTTTCTACAGAAGTATTTATACCTCACTGTTGCTATGGTGGCGCTTCTAGCACATGAACCTGTGCCCCTTGGGTGGGTCCAGTCCTCTGCCCCTGTCCTCGTTACTTTGGGCAGTCCTTAGCCCTGTGGCCTGTCTCACCGCACGAAAAGCACCCACCATTCTCCTTGGCCTTCTTTTTCCGGCAGTCCTTTACTAAGTGCCCCACTTTGCCACAGAAATTACACTTCCTCTTCTCTTTGTTGCCTTTCCCGCCCTTCTTAAAGTCTGTCTTCTTAGGCTGCAAACCCTCTTTCTTCCCTTGAGAGCTTTCTGCCTTTGTCTCCTTCTTGCCCTTATCCTCTTCATTCAGCAATGCCATTTGCACCAATCTTTCATACGTGGCTCCCATGGGTATATGGGTCATGGCCAAACTGTGTAATGGCTCATTCAACCCTTTGACGAAACGGAGAGCCTTCTTGTGCGGGGTGTTGACTAGGTCAAGTCCAAACCTAGCCACCTCATCGAACTGATTCACATACTCTCTGACTGTCTTGTCCCCTTGCTTAAGAAATAAGAATTTTTCCAACTGCAAACTTCTTTCCGCATCTGAGAGGAATTTAGTCTCGAACCTTGCCCTAAAGTCCTCCCATGTCTCCACTGGTCTTTCAGCATTAGTGACTTCCCACCAGTAGGAAGCCTCGCCCTTCAATAGCCATATTGCCAATTGTACTTTTTGTCTATCTTCTACCTCAAAGATGATGAATAGGTCCTCCGTTTCTTTCAGCCAATTTCTAGCTGCCACGAAGGACTCAGTTCCATGGAAATCCCTTCCTCCCATAGCTTTAAAATCTTTACATATCTTAGCAAACGTGTTTCCCCGAGGAGGAGGTGGAGGAAAAGGTGCCGCTGCAACTGGATGATTTCCTTCAGCTGGGGGAGGAGGAACGGTAGGGCCTGGCTGAGTGGCCCTTGCTTCTAAGAACCGTCTAAACCAACCAGGTATTGGTACCCCTTCCGGCAAGTTAAGTTCTTGGGACATGCTGAAACAAAAAGGATAGATTCAAAACGAAGGATAAGAGATAGTACCTATGGCTTTGGGGAGTGGACTTTGCCTTTTTTTTTAAAAAAAATAACATAATATTTTTCTTTTAAAAATGCTTCTTTAAATTTCCTTTTTGAAAATAATTTTTCAAAACTTTTTATCTTATCTGGTAAACCTATGCTCTGATACCAAGTGAAACACCCCACCTCCGTTAGGGTCACTCTCAAAGGGAATGCCCTAATTTTGGTGGAGGTTTATAAGTATAAGTCACAGATATACAAGACAGATATAAGAACACATATTTGTAAACAGCGGAAAAACAACAACTTTTATTTCATAAAAGCAAATACGTGTTACAAAACATCACCATGATTGTCTTACATCTTTTTCCAAAAACATAACATAACACTTTCATAATCTGTCTTGAGTACATTATTTAAAGAAGCATAAATAAAACAAAGATAAACTGCAAAAGCCCCATAGTGGATTGTCCAAAGCCATAGTTCAAAACAGGAAAGTCCAAGCAATACATTTCTCTTCTTCAAGCTGGATGTTAAGGTTGGTCAAGCTGCTGTGTTCCCTCCCTGTGGACCTGGGGGGGGGGGGGAAACGGAAGAAAAGAAGACGAAAGAAAAGTAGAGTCAGACATAAAGCCTGAGTAAGTCTAGTACTATTTTGTCTATGAATAAAGAACTGGGTATGATAAGTATAAACAAGAAGTGGAAAAGCACTCTAACTTGGTTAAGTTGTCTAGGGTCGAATATACTATCGTACCCCATGTTAATCTCTGAACCCGTATAAACTAGTTTTCAACTGGCACCCCATAATCAGGGTGATGTGATCCATTCTACGATGATCGGCTCCTACTCGCATAGTTACATGTGTCTTACGGCCCCCGATGTTGTAGTTACCTATGCTGGTCCCACCATGGGGTGTATCAAGTCCCATGGCGGCGGCCCGACACAATCCTAGAGTGCACAGGTATGCTACTGGTGTCCAGTGCCTTATTTTTCTGCGCCGGAGTGTGTGCACGCCCGCACCCCGTTAGAACCTACACTGCTACACCACCGCCGTCGATTTGACCTCTTACAATCAGCCCAGTAATCGTGCCCCACCCTGCCTAGTTTCAGGGTTTCCTGATACACCTTCTAGGGTTACTGCTGAAAAGGGTCCCCCGTTACTAGGTTTTCTATCTCTAACCACATGCTAAGTTGGTTAAGTGTTTTCTAACCTAACCCCACCAGTCCGTTTAGTTTAGCATGTTCCATTTTGATTAAGTCTTTAGTTCACTTAATCCTAACAATCCTGACTCAGCCTTAATTGTCTTATTAAGGCCCTGACCTCTCACATTAGACAGGTATTGTTGTGGCTGCCTGTTGCCGGTTGGTTCCGGGCAGTCTTACGCCACAACTCAGTCTAACCTCGCGTCCTTATCGGGCTCCATGTTTAACCTCCCACATTGGATAGGTATTGTTGTGACTACTGGACAGCCGGGCGGTTCCGGGCAGGTTTACATCACAACTCAATCCAACCTCGGGTTAAACACATCATATGTTCTACATTTACATATTTTGTCTTTCTTCTTTATTTATATGTAAATATTTGCGGCCCATTATTAAGTTAATGGTGTAAAGGTTACACCAATCATGGGCCCAACCCATACTTGAATTTGGGCCCTTCTACTTTATATTTTCATTTATTAATTAATTTAGCCCAACGTTATTTTCCCCCGTTTAATACGTTCGTTTATATGTTGGGCTTAACCTTTTTTAAGCCCAACTTAGCCATGCGAAAGAGGGGAGGCTTAAAGCGTGATTACATACACAAAAAGGGGAAGGTGAGCGTATGAACTTGCAATATGACGTTGGAAATACAAAATAGAAACTGGTGTACTTGCATAGTAGTAACATATACTTTGATCATAAAAGCATAAGTGACATGAATCAAACCATGTAAACTTGTAGTTAAGTTAAGAATATCACTATTAACACATGGGCTTAACTACAACATGAACCTATATTTTTGTTTAGGCATAATGTCAAACATAAGCATGGCATAAATATTTCTAACATAAGCATGGCATAATGTCAAACATAAGCATGGCATAATGTCAAACATAAGCATGGCATAAGTATAGTTAAATTTGTTCACATAACTATGGCATAAATATTTCTAACATGAAATCATGATTTTTACTTTAGTCATGCAAACTTGCAAAAAGGGATTTTTGAATCTAACCTAGCCATGTACCACATATGTCATCATATAATTCTTGTTAATAATATAGACCTAACATGGTTTCAATTATGCGAAATATCGATCATAGCCAAGCCATATTCATAAGTTTGCAAATAGGTTTCTAGTACAAAACATGGCTTAATACATAGATCATGGTGCCAAACTTTTCAATATAATTTCATATGAATTATGATAATCCCAACCTTATTCCAATTACTTCACAAAAATGATGTTTGTGTAAAAATACACATTATGATGGCATAGTAACAAAATCCCAAACTTGCATGAATTTCAATTAATCAACTACATACATGTAGCTTCAACATAAATTGCATATTTTGCGAATATCCAAACGTCATACTTGCATAAAACTACCGCATGTAGTTTTTCATAATGAATAACATAATTCAAGAACATCCAAACGTATACAATATTCCAACGCACAAATATGAATTATTTTATCGCCACAAATCAAGTATACATATCCACACAATTATTTGTTCATACCAAAATAATACTCTACTTACAATCGTTGCGGCGAATTCTCTAATTTAGAAATTAGAGATGCGACTCCTTTTGACGTAGGCGTTGATTTGATTTGCTTGAATTGCTTTAGGCTTTATAATTTTCCTCCTAATCTTCTCTCCAATTTGGTGGCTACTCCTAGACGCTCCCCAGCAACATGGCGGCTTTGTTCTTATTTTTGAATGAATAGATTAGGGTTAGTCTAGGGTTGTTTTTATAGAGGTAATGAACTGTTTAGGGCCATTGATGTTGCTTGGATTGATCGTAGCCATTCATCCTAAGGAGAGACCAATTAGAGCATGCCACCTAGCCCTAATGACAAAGCAGACCACAGAAAATCGGCCAAACACAGAATAGGCCAGCCAGGTTGGGCTGGGTTCGACCTGGCTCTGGACCAGGTCGACACCCCTGTCGACAGGCCTGTCGACCTAGTTAGACCAGGTCGACAGCCCAGTCGACCTGGGTGCGTCAGGCGGGCCTTCCCCCGCCCTGGCCCATCGGGCCCCACTTCGGAATTTTTAATTGTTTTATTCTGTTTGAATTTTAAATTTAATTTAAAAACTTCCGAAGGCCATATCTTCTTCATACGGACTCCGTTTTTCGAAAACTCGGACTCTATTTCGCGTATTTTTCCGAGATGAACGCAATGGCGTATCCCGTTTCCCTTAGTTCTTTGATTTCAAATTAATTATACTTTAATTTGTTAATTTCACAGTTATAGAATTTTCGGGGTGTTACAGAATCAGAACACAAACAGAAGAACATTTCATTATATGTAACAACAATTTCATCAGATGACAAAAATATACAGAGTATGAATGAATAAAATACATTCGATAAATATCATAGATTACAATAAATTACATAGCAGCGGAAAATAATACAAAACACAACTAGAAGTAATACACGGATACAGAGCTTTCCGAGTATCGTTCCAGCTGTAAATCAGGATCCTATGAATATAAATCTGCAATACCGAAACTACTAGCTGCCCGCGTCAAAATAAGGGCACCCAAAGTTTAGGTTAAAACAATAAACTCCAGGTTAGTCATGTGACTGGTGTGAGAACTAAAAAAGTTATTTATCTTTATTTTAAAGTTAGGTAAATCAAGGGACCACGCCGTATAACACGGAACGGGTTTCCTCCCAAGAATACCAGTGCATATAACAACAACGCAATGCTAAATAAAGAAAAATGATTCTATTATAAGACCCAGGTCCCATCACACAATGCAACACAAGCCGGAGGATAGGGTTTCACCTTATAATAGCCAAAGCATGCTTGATACGCTAAATTTCATGTTTTATTACTATAAGTGTATGGTGTCAAAACAATTTCAATCATAAGTATAAATCATAGGCGGCATAAGTGCCCCATCTCACTATGTCGCCATATATAGGCTCTACAATCAAAACCGCAAAGTCACATATTGGAATTTCGATTTCCATCTGTGAACCGAGGCAAAAGATAGTCCTCACCGATTCAAGACAATCTAGCCCGTGTCTCAGGACCCAGACACAGGTGAGCCCTTGGATCGTCAGGGCCGATCCACCGATGTGGATTAAAATGCCTGAACACTGCGTTTCTCCGCCCTTTGGGGCGTAAATGAGTCCAATGACTCCATCGGTCCCGGATCGACTGATATATCCGGGGCGCCTCACAACAGCAACAACCACAAAAGTCAAACTCGTCAGGGCGTGTAAAACCACTGATGCCACTTCTAGCTAGAAGGAAATGCATGCCCTCCCTGATGTCCTCTCCCGTTTCTGGTTCACAACCAGGGTGTGAGGCTCGCGAATCAATGTTACACAAAGCTATGCCACACAGCGGTGCTTTGATCATCAACCACAAGACTTTGCTTTTCAACAGAAGCCTTGATCAATTGCCACATAGGCATGTCGCACGGGCAATTCACTCAATGCGATTGATATCCATCAATATATAACCCCTGAGCTCGTACGTCTCAAAGAAGGGCGTTAAGCAAGAGAATAAATTCTCCGCCGCCAAACAGATATATATTTAATATAAATCAATTACACAGAATAAAATCCAATGTCAGACACACAGTCCATTTACAAGTCCATTCTAGGTCTGAACGAAACCGCAGGCACCATGTACCTCGCATATCCATCAATCTCCAAGTACGTCTGGACGATCAATAACTTATTCCCCCCTTTGGGGAGTACAGCCAATCAAGATCATCAGTAATCACCCAAACGAAGGGAAGACCTCCGGTCTTCGACCACCGTCTTCATCCTCGACACCACGTCGAATCAATTATTCAAAATGGGATAAACCCGGTCTTTCTGAATAACTCGCGTATATAATAAACAAGTGCTACACAAACACAACATACACCCCATTCCAATTCAGAATATTCTTTTATTCAAATATTCTTGTATTTTGGGACAGGTTCGCATTAATTTTATCAAATTCTTTAAATTTATTCTTTAATCTTCTTTTGAATATCAATTCAAACTAGTTGGGATTAGCGAACCACACTAAAGTAATCATTCATTTTATTTCCTTATCCCAACCTATTCATCCCATGAAATAAATCTAGTAATACTTCATATCTAACACCACGGTGTTATCGGTAAATTCAATTACCATTTCACGTTCAAATCTAATTAAAAATTTAACTATCGCCTGGAGCAAAAATGGTGATACTCCATTCTCGACCATTCCAATCTTATTAAAGATTCATTAAAACTTCACTTGGTTTTAATCTTCCCAAAAATCAGTATTAATGATTATTTAACTTGGGAAATCACCTCCTATCTTTAATTGGGTTAAAGAACCAATGTCATTTAAAACACGATTCACTATAAACCCAAAATCACATTCCATTAATTATTGGGTTAAAGAACAAGTGTTATTTAAAACACCATTCACGATATACCCAAAAATCAATTCAAATTCCATTCCAATTAAATCCCATTTAATTGGTACACTTCATTAAATCTAAATAAAAATATTTAATCTTTTTCTCAACTGGGTTTAAGAACAGTGTTGATGAAGACACCATTCACAACAAACCCAAATCACATTTGATATTATATACATGGCTCTGAATAGAAAATATATCGGCTTATATTCAATATCAAATTCTACGACCAACAAATATCGTATTGGAAATAACGATACAAATATATCTTTCAAATTTCCATAACAATATCTGTATAATCACGAAATCCAACATCGAAATATTCAAAAGATAATTTCGATTCAAATCCATTCCCATTCAATTATTGGAAATTCTGGTTACTTTTAAAACCATTTCAAATATAATTTATTTATTTAAAAATAAAAAAAATTATTATTCTAGTTCAAAACTAGTTCATTTCGATAAAAATCTATTTTTATCTTTTCAGATTTGGAGTTTTTCATCCCAATTCTTCCCAAATCATTTCTTATTATTTTACACAAATTATTACTATTTTTAATAATTTTATCAAGGCCCGTACAGTCAATTTCCATCAACGGCCATCGAACTGCACTTACAGCAACCTTTTCCAAATTTGATTTGGACATAATTCCAAATCCAACCATTAGTTTTCAAATTTCAAATACTCGTTAGAAATCTCTTTTCGATACGAACCTAACGGTTCCGGTTTTAGGAGAATCCGACGGTCGGATCTCCCGTAACGTCCATTCGTAGTCAATGGTCGAAATTCGCGAACTACCGCAGCGCGTTCTATTCAGGCCATTATATAATATATATGATATATACTTCATCGATTTCCTTTTAAAACGTATTTTATAAATCATTTTCAAAATGATTTCAACTTCATATTCAATTTCGAATCAAAATTGAATATTCCACATCATCGATATGCAAAAGATAATATTTTCAAAATGTTAAATTTTGAAATCACTTTCTTTTCTATAATCATTATAAAAACGAATATAATCGATATAAATATCGTTCGCGTCAAAATGATGCATCTCTAATCAACATGGCTTTATATATTTCAATGACTTCGTTATTCTATTCAACAAATGAATTTTTATTCTATTCAACACATGAATCTATATTTCTTTCAACACACGAATATTCTCAACACATGAGCATCGTCAACACACGACTATTTTTATTATTTAATATATTTTATAAAACTATGATTTCTATCGTTTAATTTTTAATTAGACTCTAACCGTAAATTAGTAAGAGAACGATTCCCTAAATATTAACCCCGAAGGCTGTGTAAGGACCCGTTACTTCCCCGTGAAGGAAAGAGCGGATACTTTGAGAACAACACACAAATGAACGCAGACGAAAGAACATTTCATTGTATTACAACAATTCCATCAGATACAAGAATATACAGAGTATAATTGAATAAATTACATTCGATAAACATCAGAGATTACAATAAATTACATAGCAGCGGAAAATAATACAAAGCACAACTGAAGGTGATATACGGATACAGAGCTTTCCGGATATCATTCCAGCTATAAACCAGGATCCTGTCAATATAAATCTGCAAAACCAAAACTACTAGCTGCCCGTGCGGAAAATAGGGGCACCCAGAGTTTTGGTTAAAACAATAAACTCCAGGTCAGTCATGTGACTGGTGTGAGAACTAAAATAGTTATTAAAACTTTATTTTAAAAGAGAGTAATTCAAGGGACCACGCCGTATAACACGGAATGGGTTTCCTCCCAAGAATACCAGTGCATAGAATAAACAGCGCGATGCTTTTTCGAAAAATGAAGCTATTATAAGACCCAGGTCCCATCACACAATGCAACGCAAGCCGGAGGATAGGGTTTTACCTTATAACAGCCAAACATGCTTGATACGTTTAAAACAAATCATTTGATACTATAATAAGTGTATAGTGTCAAAACAATTTCAATCATAAATATAAATCATAGACGGCATGAGTGCCCCATCCTACTATGTCGCCATACTAGGCTCTACAAATAAAGCCGAAATACACGTATTGGAAATTGGATTTCCGTCATGAGTCGAGGCAAGGGGCAAGCTCCTCTCCGCGTTCGAGACACTCTAGCAAATGCCTCAGGGTTACACACTCTGGGCAACCCTGGAATCGGCTGGGCCGGTCCTCACTTACGTTAGAGGATTGGCAATTCCTGAACACACGTTTCCCGGTCCTTACAGACCTATAATCGAGGCGCCTCATTCCAACAACCACAAAGGTGAAAAGTATATAAATGTCAGGGCTGGTAAGTCACTGACACCACCATAGCTAGAAAGAAACGTCGTGCTCTCCTAGCGGTTCGTATCCCGTTTTTAACTCATACCGAGGTGTGAGGCTCACGAATTCACGTTATACACAAAGCTACGCCACAAAGGCTGTGCTTTGATCATCAACCATAAGACTCTGCTTTTCAACAAAAGCCTTGATCATTGCATCTTAGCGTGCCACACAAGCAATTCATGCCATGCGACTGATGTCCATCGATATATAACCTCTAAGCTCGTATGTCTCAGAGAAGGGCGTTAAGCAAGAGAATAAATTCTCCACCCCCAAACAGATATATATTTAACAGAAATCAATCAACACAGAATAAAATCCAATGTCAGACACACAATCCATTTAAAAGTCCGTTCTGGGTCTGAACGAAACCGGAGGCACTTTCCTCGCATTTCCATCCATCTCCATGTACGTCTGGACGACCACCAACTATTTCCATCCTCTTGGGTGTACAGCCCAATCAGGATCGTCAGTAATTACCCAAACGATGTGAAGACTTCCGGTCTTCGACCACCGTCTTCATCTTCGATATATCGTCGAGTCGGTTATTCAGAATGGGTATAAACCTGGCCTTTCTGAACAACCCGCGTATATTAAAAACAAAGGTTTCACAAACACAACATACGCCTCATTCCAATTCAGAATATTCTTTTATTCACAAAATCACATTTTTAGGGAAAGGTTCCCATTAATTTTATCCAAGATAAATTCTTTCAAATTTTATCTTTTAATCTTCCTTTGGATGTCATTTAAAACCAAATTATGGTTTTTCCAACTAGTCAAGATTAGCGAACCACACCGAAGTAATTATTTATTTTATTTCCCAATCCCAACCTATTCATCCCATGAAGCAAAACTGGTAATACTCCATATCTAATACTATGGTGTTATCGGTAAAATTAATTACCATTTCACGTTCAAATCAAATTAAAGGTTTAACTATCGCTTTGGAGCAAAACTGGTAATACTCCATCCTCGCTCAATTTCTAAATTTGATAATTTAGATTATAGATTCACATTTCAATCTAATTGCAGATTCGTTAAAACTCCTTTTACTGGGTTAAAGAACTAGGTGTTTGTTATCCATCTGATCGATCCAAGTGTATGTGGGTCAGTTTTGAGTGTTTTAAAGAAGGGGTCGGTCATATAATTATTAAGAGGGATCGGACGTAGAGCCCAACGCCTGGTCGCTCTGAGAACCAAAGCCTTATGGTCGCCCTAGAGATAAAAGGCACCTGGTCGCTCTCTTTTATACGCTGACCCGATCGCTCCAAAAGAGGAAAGCCTTATGGTCGCCCTAGAGACAAAAGGCACCTGGTCGCTCTCTTTTATACGCTGACCCGATCGCTCCAGATCCAGAAGCCACCTGGTCGCTCCAAAAGCTAAAGAAAGCTGGTCGTTTCAAACTTGCTCGCCCGCTAGCCTCTGATCGCACCAGCCAGCTTCAAAGTCTTTTAGTCGTTCCTGGACGGTCCGCTCCACGCTTTAGCCTCCTGATCGTCCTTTCTTCTGGCGGAAGCTCCTGGTCGGCCAAAGAACTAGAAGCAACCTGTGATGGCGTGACAGCTGGAAACATCTGGGGACAACTGGCAGTGGCATTTTCGTAAATACTGAAAATACCGACCAGGCCCCTGCATACAAGATTTCAGCCATTTCTCCGCCTATAAATAGGACCCTACCTCCATTATTTCGGGGGGACTTTTTCTGGAACAACGAGGAGGTGCTGTCTAATTGCTTTCGGGATTTCTCCAAGCATTTCTACATCTCTTCTCTATCATCGATCACAAATCTATGGAGCATTGGAGCATGTGGAGCATAGCTTTCATGGAGGAACAAGCATAAGCACTCTTCACACTACTTCATTTCTTCTTGATCATCTAAGGAGCTTTTATCCATGGCTTTCATGGAGGGATTGGCATAAAATACGTCAAGCTTTCATCCATTCTTTCGATCGGTTGTAAAGATAAATGCATGTCAAAGAAGCTTGTATGAATGCATAATGGAGCAAATATTGTAATCTTGTGGCTACTAATGAAATTCAATCTTCAAAGTGGACGTAGGCTCGAATAAGAGTCGAACCACTATAAAATTCTTGTCTTCTTTCTTTATTTTGGTATTTTGATGCTTTTGAATGTTAGATATGGCCTCACACAACTCTAATGGTTTTCTAACGCCCCGCCTCTGAAAAGGTGACGTGCTTTCTAAGCATCTCGCCTCCGATTAGGTAACGTGTTTAGAAATTCCATTTTGGTTGTTATACCAATTTTCGGTATCAACAATTAGGCGCCCACCGTGGGGCCAGATCTACTTTCTGGCATCAAGTATATTACGCAGATCTTGAGATCTTGAAGCTAAGCCTTAAAATAGCTCACTCCAGCTTGCGATTTGGACCTTCTAACGGATTTTCTGCAAAGTTCAAATTGCTTTCTGAAATAATGCCGCTAAAAGCAAATAAGGAAGCTAGAATTAGAATCTCTAACGGAGAAAATCGGGATGAGACCCCCGTGGCTAACCGATTTGAAGTGGGAGAGACATCTAATGGAGGTGTGAATGTCACAAGAGGCGAGCTTGATCAGGTTGTCGCTGGATTGACGCAACAGCTAGAGATAGCTAACAAAGCCATGTTGACAAAACTTGATTCTCTCATTGCTCTTCAGGCCGCTACGGCAAAGGTGGCCTCTAAGCCCATTCGTGCAGAGGATGCTGGTTCTTCTTCTTCTAATCCAAATCGGGAAAAATCTTTTCAAGAAATCTCCGATCCAGATAAAGGAAAGCATGAGGTTTCGAAGCAAGCTGATCGGAACCGCACTGCAGGGATCACTTCTCATCAAGCGGCCAATTCTGCCAAAGGGGCACTTTCCAACCAAGAAAGACCAGGGCCCCTAAGTCTCAACCGCGATGGTTTGCTCAGGAAAGCCTCCGGTCAAGACAAAGGTGTCCGCCCCGCAGATAGCCTCCCTGAGAAGGAACGCCTCAAGAAAATGGTCCAACTGCTTATGAAGGAAAGCCAATCTCGAAACGATAGTGAGGCTGAATGGGAATTCGCACCGTCCAAAACCCCACTCACTGAAAGGATTAAAAAGACAACTTTCCCACGCAAATTCAAACCTCCTTCAATCCAAGCTTATAACGGGACAGGCGACCCCAATGTGTTCTTGTTTCGATATGATCAGCACATGGATGGGGCACAAGCAACTGACGAACTTAAGTGCTTGTACTTCCCGGTGTATTTGGAAGGGGTTGCGTCATTATGGTTCACAAGGTTGCCTCCCCGATCTATTGATGACTTTGCCACATTGGCAAGATGCTTCCGAGACCAGTTCCGCCTCCAAACAACAAAGGTCAGAGATATCATGTCCCTCAACGAACTAGAACAAGCTCCTGGTGAAACGATAAGGTCTTTCTTGAATCGTTTTAATGCTGTTGCTGCAGAAGTAGGGACCCAAGAGCCAAGGCTAATTCTAATGGCCTTAAAGGGGGACATTGATAAGCTGTCTGAATTCGGAAGGTGGCTAAAAAGAAAGAAACCTGAGACGCTAGAAAATTTTTATGACAAAGCCGAGGAATACATGTGTCTTGAAGACGATCCTATCTATTCCGTTGGCAATGTCAAAGCTAAGGTGGTCCCGGAAAGGACGGAAGCTCCCAAAAAGAATAGTCAAGAAAATTTTGGGAAAGGTCAAAAGAGAGGAAGCAGTAATGATGCTAGAAATGATAAGGATTCCAAGAAATGGTGTTTCTTCAAGCCAACGGATTTTACTCCGTTGAATGATACAATCGAGCATATATATATGGCAACAAAGGATGCAGAGGGCTATCCGAGCCCAAAGCCAGTAAAGGTGTCCGAAGAATCTGCAAACTCAGGGAGGTTCTGTCGATTTCACAATCGACCGGGACACGACACTAATGAATGTCGACACCTGAAAAACTTGATTGAAGAATTGATAAGGCAAAATCGTCTCCAGGAGTATGTAAAGCATTCATCAGATGTCGAGCCTACTCAGGGGCAGCAGACTCGTCCGACTCAAGATGGAAGAACACCTGCAAGTGACTCCCGACCGATAATCAATACGATTAGTGGTGGTCCTCATCCTGCAGGGGACGCTTGGAAGGATATGATCAGGTATACTAGTGAACCAAGAAGCATTCTAAAAGGAGACGGTTTTGAGGTTTGCGATAATTCTCTTCGTCGAAAAATGCCTAAAAAATCCTGTGAAGATGTTATCTTCCGGAATCGGGATTCCAATGGAATGTTGGTTCCAACTGTTGACCCGATGGTAATCACTATTGGCTTGGGTCCAGCAATAGAAAAGAAGGTGTTAATTGATAGCGGAGCATCCGTGAACGTTCTGTTTTACAGTACTTTCTCTAAAATGGGTCTATCCATGGATAATGTGCGAGCTAGCAAAGACAAAATACACGGGTTCGCTGGTATGCCAACTCAGCCAATCGGCGTGATTGATCTCCTTCTAGAGCTAGGAGAGGGAGAGAGGCAAGTCTCCATGATACAATCTTTCGTTATAATAGACTCACCTTCAGGGTATAATGCATTCTTGGGAAGGCCGGCACTTGCCAACTTCAGGATAGCTCTTGCTCCTTGGTGCTCGATGATGAAGTTCCCGACCGCAAATGGGGTGGGAGTTATCAAAGGGGATCCTCAGGAATCAAGAGAATGCTATATGGCAGAACTGGCTGAAGCCCGGAAATACGAAATTCAGAAGGATACGGAGACTCCTCTCTGCATCCATGAAACTCCTCTATAGCAATTAAAGACCTCCCCCGCGCAAGAGCATATAACGACATACAGGAGTCTTTGGCCCCAATTGGGAAGGACCGTCTATTGTCAATCAAAAGCTTCTGGACAGTACCTTTAAACTCGAAACTACACATGGAGTAGAATTCCCAAGGGTCTGGAATAGTAATCACCTTCGTTGCTATTTCAAATGATTTTCTAACTCATGTACTTTTGTGTTTTTCTATGAATATAGCAAATACTTTGTATGAAATTACATGAATATAAATCCAGCAGCACTTCTGACTCTGTCAAAGCTTCATATTCGCATGCCTTTGATCATATATCAAAAAGATGCACAACTATGGTTACAGGACACAATACCTCCGTCATCCTGTTTTCCGGCATAAAACTCGCCATAGCTTTACTGAAGAAATATGGTCCAAAAGCAGGCGCAATCTTAACCCAAACCCTCTCCGAGGATTCTCAGTCGAATAATAAACTGAGTCTTCTCCAGGGGTGCTCGGTCAAATAACCCAAAGTCAGACAAAATCTGATCGCGTTATAACCGAGTTTCTTAACCAAAACCCTCTCCGAGGATTCTCAGTCGAATAATAAACCGAGTCTTCTCCAGGGGTGTCGGTCAAATAACCCAAAGTCAGACAAAATCTGATCGCGTTATAACCGAGTTTCTTAACCCAAACCCTCTCCGAGGATTCTCAGTCGAATAATAAACTGAGTCTTCTCCAGGGGTGCTCTGTCAAATAACCCAAAGTCAGACAAAATCTGATCGCGTTATAACCGAGTTTCTTAACCCAAACCCTCTCCGAGGATTCTCAGTCGAATAATAAACTGAGTTTTCTCCAGGGGTGCTCGGTCAAATAACCCAAAGTCAGACAAAATCTGATCGCGTTATAACCGAGTTTCTTAACCCAAACCCTCTCCGAGAATTCTCAGTCAAATAATAAACTGAGTCTTCTCCAGGGGTGCTCGGTCAAATAACCCAAAGTCAGACAAAATCTGATCGTGTTATAACCGAGTTTCTTAACCCAAACCCTCTCCGAGGATTCTTAGTCGAATAATAAACTGAGTCTTCTCCAGGGGTGCTCGGTCAAATAACCCAAAGTCAGACAAAATCTGATCGTGTTATAACCGAGTTTCTTAACCCAAACCCTCTCCGAGGATTCACAGTCGAATAATAAACTGAGTCTTCTCCAGGGGTGCTCGGTCAAATAACCCAAAGTCAGACAAAATCTGATCGTGTTATAATCGAGTTTCTTAAACCCAAACCCACTCCGAGGATTCTCAGTCGAATAATAAACTGAGTCTTCTCCAGGGGTGCTCAGTCGATAAATCAAAGTCAGATAAAACTTGACTACGATATTACTGAGTCTTTGACAAGAAAAGCCTCCAAATGCCGCAATGCAAGACCAAATACTTTTCAAAATACAGCCCAAAAACATCCAAATATCCACCTCCGATATATAAAGGTGGAAACAATCCATTGGTACGGGGGCATATCACATATCACGACACAAAGCAAAAAGCAGCTGCTTGATTTCTCACATACCAAAAGATCATCTCAACCGTTTATAAGTGGGAAATTCATAAATGAGCAAAATAGGCAAAGTGTGGTGTGCGAGCATGATGTATAACCCAGAATATGCAGAAGGAAGTAAGGACAAGGTTTAGAATGCAGAAACACAAAGCACCACCACACCACATTCAAACACAGAATCAAGTCACAACATTATTAAGTACAAATGGTTCTAGTCATAAGCGAGGGCCGGCACCCGCATATACATCCGGTCTGAATGAAAGATTGATAAATGCAAAGCAAGAATCCAAGCCACTATTTCTTTGGGTCTCCAGATCTCAATGAAGGACCCCTAAGAGTTGGCGAATCAACGGTCTTCTTCTTCTTGATAGCACGCTTATGATGTTTCCGCTTAGAAGGAGAAGCATCCTCCGTACCTGAATCAACAATGATGTCGTCAATAGTTGCCTCAGAATCATGCTCTTCTTCCTCACGGAGCTTACTGATATCTCGGTCAAGGGTTTCGATGGCATCAATTCTCTCCTCCTGCGAACCTGGTTGGGAGAATGTTAGTCCTTTGGAAGCACCAGCAAGTAAGCCTGTATTGAATAAAGGCAAGTCAGTTTCAACGGCATCCATCACCATAGCAGTATACCCGCCAGCAGGACGTGATGGTGAAAGCAAATTCGTTGCATAATTATAGCAACTCATGAGCTTAGAATACTCCAAAGAAGCAAAAAAGTAATCTAAATCTAGTACCACTTCATCCATACCATCTCTACCTGGAGCAGGAGGATGTGTGCTGATTTCATAATCATCAAGGTTTATTGTTTCCTCCAAATCACTGTTTCCTCCAGCTGCAGAGGGAGGAATTGCAACATCTGCATGGAATACGGGGCTTGAGATTATGGCACCATCAGTTAATTTGGTGAAAGTATCCTCAATAAATGAACCCGAAGACTTAACCCCGGATGATTCCCCCCGAGGGATCCCAAGAGAATTTCTGCCTTCAGCTAAGGCCTCTCGATCATCTTCATCCAGCAACTCGAGTTGGAGCTGGTAGTCATCGGAATCTTTGTAACGCTTCAAAACCTCCTCCCAAACACGAGCAAGCGTATCTCCATAGCCTTCTCCTAGGAAGCGGAGGCTTCCCCCATACATAACACTGTAGACATAAAATTCTAGGAAGGTTGCTTCATCTTCTTCCTTAATTCTGCGGGCTTGGTTCAGAGATTCTTGCTTCTCTTTTTGTAAGGAGGAGGACTTGGCAGTTTCGACTTCAAGCTTATCGCGAAGAGAGGCGATTTCAGATTCACGAACAGACACAGTCCTTCTGCTCAAAGCCAGCTGAGCTTCAGCTTCTTCTTGTGCTTTTACAGCATCGTCAGCCCGCTTATTAAGCTCGACCTCTGTATTCTTGGCATCTTCAAGCTCCTTGCGAAGCTTTTCAATCTCGGATTCTAGCTCATTAACCCTGGAACCCCGTTCTAAAACAGAAATCTTCGTATCCTGAGCTTTCACAACTTGGATAAGTTGAGCCTTTTCATCCTCCAGGGTTTTAATGCTTTCAATCCGTTTGGTGTTAAGATTCTGAAAATCATAACAAAATTGTTCCCATGCTTTGAGGCGTTGATCAACGGTTTTGCCAATATCATCCAGGAATCCCCGAGCTTTCGCCACCATCTCCGTCATGTCCCGCCTATCTGTGGGATGGACGTCCACATCAAAGTTCAAACCCCTCAAATCCCAATCTCCAAATCTATGACTAAGAGGGGGCTGGGGCATCCAAGTTCCCTCTCCACATCAAGTATTTCACGCGGCCTCGACATGATAGTTTGAAGCTCGGCCTGGGTTGGATAAGGAGGAACGTACCCTGAGGCACGCTTCTGGGGGATCTCCGTAAGAGGGTCATCTCCACTCCTTCGTCTTCTCCTTTGAGGCTCCTCCCTTGGTTGTCTTGCCTCATCCTCCGCCGATTGTTCATAATCATCAAGCCAGGCTCCTTGCTCTGGAAGCTGTTCATAGGAAGGATGAGAAGAAGTGGGATGTTGGCCGTGTGATTTTTGGGGTTGAGGAGGAACTTGCTTAATCTTTTTCTTTGGCCGAGCAAGTATATCAGAACTTTTCCTCCTTTTCCGGAAGTCGTCAATGAATGATGACTTCATTCCTAAAAAGAAAAATAATAATGAGTTCATTTACCACCTGAGAACATGGAAGTAAACCAAGATATAGAGTAAGAAGTTAAAAGTGCAACTCTAAAAGCAAGCTTAGTCCTAAAAACAAAAACATGCCTAATAAGCCTGTGCTAGACTCCGATCCTAAGTTTATTCTCGTATCTGGAACTGGTCCAGGAATCTCCGGAATATTGGGATCAGATTGAACATTAGGAACTGCGAAACCTGAAACAGGGGTATCATCTTTGCTAAGGAATCGCATAGACTCTAGATCAGGAAGTTCGCCAAAAGTACCCGCGGAGTCTCTATCTTGAGTACTTGCCATAGTCGGATCCTCAAGAACATCCCCAATGTTCTGTTCAACATTTAAGGTAGTTTCTCCTACCGCGAGTTGCTTACCCTCACGTTGAACAAGTTCTTCTTCAGTATTTGAGGGAAGCTGATCCCCCGTAGTTTTTTCCGGGATTTCCGGGATGACAGCTTGTTTTTCAGAAACGGCCTCTGTGGTTATCTCCGGAATCGTCAAGACATCAGCTTGCTTTTTAGGAGAATCTTTATGTTCCTTAAGGGCACTCGAAGGCTTTTTACTACCACTACCACTACCGGCTTGTGCGCATTTTGTCAAGTATTTCTTAGCCGTTCTTTTCGCCGTTAGGGTACGGGATGGGGGAAGCAGCTTGTATTGTCGAAGGAACTCTTCGCAAATTAAAAACTGTCTACTTCTTTCAGTTTCGCTCACGGATAACAATGATTCCAGCAGAGGTTCATTAATGTCTGTGTCTTGATCAGAAGGAGTCTCTGTGAGAAAAAGTAAAATCAATACATGATCATCAGAGGTAAAATTGAATTCCTATGAACATTTACCTCGTTCGGCCCATCGACCAAAAAAGTTGTCGGGACACCGCACATAGAAAAATTGGTCGGGAAATCCTTTGATACTCTCAAATAAGCCAGTTATAACCCTGGATCTCCTGCTTTCCATGAAGATAAAGGAGGGACGCTCCTTCTTTCATCTCTTAAAAGAGTATAACGAGCATATATCCTTGAAGGTGGGCTCGCGCTTTAAAACTCTCATAAACAGCACATATAAGCATGTAACAATGAAGTAGCCATTGGGAGCCAGTTGATAGGGAGCGATAGCCAAACTTTTCAGAATCATCTCTAGGTAAGGATTGAAGGGAGGGATCGCTCCACTCTGTAACATCCCCTTACAAACTGTTACGTATCCAACTGGGGGACGATCAGATAAATCGTCTCTTTCTGGGAACTTGACTTCATCTTCGGAAAGGCCAAATTGTTTGCATATTCTATGATATACATCAACGTCAAGTTTTGACACACAACTATCAGCAGGTGTATAGGAAAGACATCGAACGATTGGAAAGTTCCGATCAACATCCATCTCAGTGGTAGCAGCGGAAGAAGTTTCAATATTTTGATCAGAGGTCCCAGTTTCTCTAGTTGGAGAAGTTCCCTCAACAAAATGGCGAGATCTTCGTTTGGTCATCATTACTACACAAACAAGTATGTTGGAAAAGCAAACTACAGGAATATCAATAAAGCTCAGAAACAAGGTGGGTGTTGGCTGGTTAATACACTTGGTCGTTCTGAAATGGCATCTGGTCGCCCTAAACTAGAAATCCTTGATCACTCAAAAACTGGAAAAGCGCCTGGTCGCTCTAAAAACAGCCAAGCCCCGGTCGCTCAGAACTGGCAAAGCGTCTGATCGCTCCAAGCCAGTCAAGCCCCGGTCGCTCAAAGCTGATAGAGCGCCTAATCATTCCAAACCAGTCAAAACCTTATCTCGCAAAATTAGTCTCTTCTGGGTCGGTAAAAACATCCTAAGGCTGGTCATTATAAAATAAATTCAAAAATCAGTTTCAGCCTGGACGGTCGAGGTTAAAATCCACCCGGGTCGGTCCTGTCAGATAAAGATGATTCAAGCTGAACTGTTCTGGTCGGCCAAAAGAGGGCTACTCGTCTAAAACCGACCACCCAGTTGGTCTAAAAACAACCAAGCTGTTCGCATAGAGGAAAAGAAGTATGGTTTGTTTTTAAAAATACATAGCGATTCGAGTAAAAATCATACATGTTCGAATCATTCAGACATATACACAAGCATATCATGATCAATATCACAGCAAAGAAAAACATGAGTATTCTCATTTCAAAATCATCACCTACCAATTCAAATCGAATGCTACATTGATAGTAAACATTTCAATACACACAGGGATTCAAGTTCGCAAATTCAATTATAGGTTGCAATTGTACATCCAAGACCGGTACGAATTCGCAGGGTTTAATCACATACTGCACCTAAAACTGATCCAAATACAATCCAAACCCAAGAATTTAGCCAAATCCAGAAGACAATGTTGGTCCTACACGAATAAACAAAAAAGTAAGAGCATACACCTGAGATCGGATTAGCAAGTTGAAAAGGCTTCAATCGAATTTCCAAACTCCAGCGATATGAAAAATTGAACGATCGTGATTTGAAGTATTTTCAGAAATTTAAAGATGGATTGAAGTCTTGATTCAAACCGGTAGAAACGGAATGAAGATCGAAGGATTCTTTTTCAAAGAAGCGCCGCCATTAAAGAGAAAAATGTCGGGATCGAGAAAATGAGGAACACTAAGGGTCAAGAGAGATTTATATAGGCAGGACGACCGGCCTCTTCATCAGAAACCGATCCCTCAAGCCAATTTCAGAACCGACCCATGAGAATTTATCCAAAGCCGACCCTTAATTGAAGCAGATCGATCCACTAATGTTTCGAAGCACACAGTTTTTTATAAAAACTATGAAACTTCGAGGGGCAAAATGTTATCCATCTGATCGATCCAAGTGTATGTGGGTCAGTTTTGAGTGTTTTAAAGAAGGGGTCGGTCATATAATTATTTAGAGGGATCGGACGTAGAGCCCAACGCCTGGTCGCTCTGAGAACCAAAGCCTTATGGTCGCCCTAGAGATAAAAGGCACCTGGTCGCTCTCTTTTATACGCTGACCCGATCGCTCCAAAAGAGGAAAGCCTTATGGTCGCCCTAGAGACAAAAGGCACCTGGTCGCTCTCTTTTATACGCTGACCCGATCGCTCCAGATCCAGAAGCCACCTGGTCGCTCCAAAAGCTAAAGAAAGCTGGTCGTTTCAAACTTGCTCGCCCGCTAGCCTCTGATCGCACCAGCCAGCTTCAAAGTCTTTTAGTCATTCCTAGTCGGTCCGCTCCACACTTTAGCCTCCTGATCGTCCTTTCTTCTGGCGGAAGCTCCTGGTCGGCCAAAGCACTAGAAGCAACCTGTGATGGCGTGACAGCTGGAAACAACTGGTGACAACTGGCAGTGGCATTTCCGTAAATACTGAAAATACCGACCAGGCCCCTGCATACAAGATTTCAGCCATTTCTCCGCCTATAAATAGGACCCTACCTCCATTATTTCGGGGGGACTTTTTCTGGAACAACGAGGAGGTGCTGTCTAATTGCTTTCGGGGTTTCTCCAAGCATTTCTACATCTCTTCTCTATCATCGATCACAAATCTATGGAGCATTGGAGCATGTGGAGCATAGCTTTCATGGAGGAACAAGCATAAGCACTCTTCACACTACTTCATTTCTTCTTGATCATCTAAGGAGCTTTTATCCATGGCTTTCATGGAGGGATTGGCATAAAATACGTCAAGCTTTCATCCATTCTTTCGATCGGTTGTAAAGATAAATGCATGTCAAAGAAGCTTGTATGAATGCATAATGGAGCAAATATTGTAATCTTGTGGCTACTAATGAAATTCAATCTTCAAAGTGGACGTAGGCTCGAATAAGAGTCGAACCACTATAAAATTCTTGTCTTCTTTCTTTATTTTGGTATTTTGATGCTTTTGAATGTTAGATATGGCCTCACACAACTCTAATGGTTTTCTAACGCCCCGCCTCTGAAAAGGTGACGTGCTTTCTAAGCATCTCGCCTCCGATTAGGTAACGTGTTTAGAAATTCCATTTTGGTTGTTATACCAATTTTCGGTATCAACAATTAGGCGCCCACCGTGGGGCCAGATCTACTTTCTGGCATCAAGTATATTACGCAGATCTTGAGATCTTGAAGCTAAGCCTTAAAATAGCTCACTCCAGCTTGCGATTTGGACCTTCTGACGGATTTTCTGCAAAGTTCAAATTGCTTTCTGAAATAATGCCGCTAAAAGCAAATAAGGAAGCTAGAATTAGAATCTCTAACGGAGAAAATCGGGATGAGACCCCCGTGGCTAACCGATTTGAAGTGGGAGAGACATCTAATGGAGGTGTGAATGTCACAAGAGGCGAGCTTGATCAGGTTGTCGCTGGATTGACGCAACAGCTAGAGATAGCTAACAAAGCCATGTTGACAAAACTTGATTCTCTCATTGCTCTTCAGGCCGCTACGGCAAAGGTGGCCTCTAAGCCCATTCGTGCAGAGGATGCTGGTTCTTCTTCTTCTAGTCCAAATCGGGAAAAATCTTTTCAAGAAATCTCCGATCCAGATAAAGGAAAGCATGAGGTTTCGAAGCAAGCTGATCGGAACCGCACTGCAGGGATCACTTCTCATCAAGCGGCCAATTCTGCCAAAGGGGCACTTTCCAACCAAGAAAGACCAGGGCCCCTAAGTCTCAACCGCGATGGTTTGCTCAGGAAAGCCTCCGGTCATTCAGAATGGGTATAAACCCGGCCTTTCTGAACAACTCGCGTATATTAAAAACAAAGGTTTCACAAACACAACATACGCCTCATTCCAATTCAGAATATTCTTTTATTCACAAAATCACATTTTTAGGGAAAGGTTCCCATTAATTTTATCCAAGATAAATTCTTTCAAATTTTATCTTTTAATCTTCCTTTGGATGTCATTTAAAACCAAATTATTGTTTTTCCAACTAGTCGAGATTAGCGAACCACAACGAAGTAATTATTTATTTTATTTCCCAATCCCAACCTATTCATCCCATGAAGCAAAACTGGTAATACTCCATATCTAATACTATGGTGTTATCGGTAAAATTAATTACCATTTCACGTTCAAATAAATTAAAGGTTTAACTATCGCTTTGGAGCAAAACTGGTAATACTCCATCCTCGCTCAATTTCTAAATTTGATAATTTAGATTATAGATTCACATTTCAATCTAATTGCAGATTCGTTAAAACTCCTTTTACTGGGTTAAATAACTAGGTGTTATTTAAAACACAGTTCACGACAAACCCAAATCACATTCTATTTATCGTCGGGTTAAAGAACTAGTGTTGTTTAAAACACAGTTCAGATAAACCCACAAATCTATTCTAGTTCAATTCAAATCAAATATATTAGGAATTCTGATTATTTAAAACCCCTTTTTAAATCTAATTTATCTATTTAAAAATAAAAGATCGGGTTTTAAATTGAGTTCAATCTAGTTCATTTCGATAAAAATCTATTTTTATCTTTTCAAATATGGAGTTTTTCATCCCAAATTTTCCCAAATCATTTCTTCTGATTTTACACAAATTATTGATATTTTTAATAATTCTATCAAGGCCCGTACAGTCGGTTTCCATCAACGGCCATCGAACTGCACTTACAACGACCTTTTTCGAATTTGATTTGGACATAACTCCAAATCCAACCGTTAGATTTCAAATTTCTAATATTCGTTAGAAAGCTCTTTTCAATACGAACCCAACGGTTCCGGTTTTAGGAGAATCCGACGGTCGGATCTCCCGTAATGTCCGTTTGAAATAAATGGTCGAAATTAACGAACTGCCGCGGCGCGGCGCGTTCTATTCAGGCCATTATATTATATATAATATATATATATAATATATATTTTGTCAATTTCTATTTAAAACGAATTATATAAATAGTTTTAAATTCGTTTCAAAAACAATTTCAACTTCCATTTCAATTCAAAGCAAAATTGAATTCTTCTTAAAAATTCGTTTTAAAATTCTTTTCTATTCAATTCAAATTTCAATTCAATTTGAATTCATTTCAATTCGCTTTCAATTCAATTTGAATTCGTTTTCAATTCAATTCAATTTCAAAGTCGTTTTCTATTCGATTCAATTCAAATTGGTTTTCTATTCGATTCAATTCAAATTGGTTTTCTATTCGATTCAATTCATTTCGAAATCGTTTTATATTCCATTCATTTCGAAATCGTTTTATATTCCATTCATTTCGAAATCGTTTTATATTCAATTCATTTCGAAATCGTTTTATATTCAATTCATTTCGAAATCGTTTTATATTCCATTCATTTCGAAATCGTTTTATATTCCATTCATTTCGAAATCGTTTTATATTCCATTCATTTCGAAATCACTTTATATTCCATTCATTTCGAAATCACTTTTCGATATTCATTTTAAAATGAATAAAATCGATATAAATATCGTTCACGTCAAAATGGCATCAATCTAATCAACACGGCTTCATATACTTCTATTTTCAAATATTCTATTTCAAATATTTCGTTTCAAATATTTCTATTTCAAATATTTCGTTTTCAAATATTTCTATTTCAAATATTTCGTTTCAAATATTTCTATTTCAAATATTTCGTTTTCAAATATTTCGTTCAACACATGACTAATCTCAACGGACGAGTACAGTCAACACATGAACCTTTATTTCCTATTGATAAAGAAGTAAATTTTATTATTAAAATATTTCGTTCAACACATGACTAATCTCAACGGATGAGTACAGTCAACACATGAACCTTTATTTTATAATATTCTTTATTTTCTAAATTGGAATGAGGCCCAATCAATCACCATATAATATTAATTATATGGATTTTCATACATCACACGTATATAATAGCATTGAAAAATAATCAACCATCAACCAAAGTGCACTACCCTGTATAAGCATCAAATATAGATATCTAACGCTTATAACAGCCTGTCAATCAATCGATCGACATATTTAATCAATCAGGATTAGTGAACTTCAAATTTCATCCCAATACCCGTGTGGGGTTACAAACAATCAAACACAGATTTTATTTGTGCAGTTGGGCGATGTGTAAAATTTATCGTCCCAATCAATGTCAGTCAAATCGGTGTACATAAACAAACCGTCCGGTTTATAAATGAATATTTATTTATTCCCATTCACGTTAAAAATTATATTTTTAACGATAAAATATTTTATTTCAACACATGAATTTCTATTCAGTTCATTTACGCAATAAAAATGATATTTTTATTTTTCTAACATATTTTAGAAAATTTCGGCGGCATAACGGCACGATACTAGAAACGGGTCGAGGCCTAGCCTTATCCCCGGTCTAGTGAAGGCCCACGCCATTCACACATCAATCAAATCAATTTCATTTCACCAAACAATTCAACAAACAAGCCATCCATGGTCTGTGGATGACGGGTGTCGGGTGCTACTAAACACCGTCTACATCCTAGTATATATATATAACTAGAAAAAGAAATTGAAAGGTGAGATGTTCTCACCGAAAGCTATCCAATACCACGACTCTTCATTGATAGAAATCTTCATCGTTATCGTATTTTTGTCATCTTCGTTGCCCGTAGCCACTACATATGTAAAAATCGAATTTTTACTACGCTATTCAATATATAAAAATCGAATTTTTACTATGTTATTCAATTTATATCATATAGATAAAAATTCTATTTTTACATTGTTATTCTCTATATAAAGGTCTCGCCTTTTCGACTATAAAGATTTCGCCTTTTCAATTTTAAAGATTTCGCCTTTATAAAAATATAGATTTCGCCTTTATAAAAATATAGATTTCGCCTTTATAAAAATATAGATTTCGCCTTTTCAATAATATCATTATAAAAATCACATTTTTATCTTGCTACATATATAAAGATGATATTTTTACTTCGTTATGAAAATTATATTTTTACATCACTATATATATATCAAAGATTATATTTTTACAACGTCTTTTACACATAAAAGATTATATCTTTACTTAGCTACACGAATAAAAATAATAATTTTAACTTGCTACTCTAATAAAAATAATATCTTTAACTTGCTACCATGATAGAAATAATATTTTTATCCCTCCTACTATATAAAGATGATATTTCTAATATTCCTATCATGTAAAAATTATATTTTTAATTCTCTACATAAATAAAAATCATATCTTTACATCATCTACATAGTAAAGATTATATTTTTACTTCTTTAAAAATATAAAAATCATATTTTTATTCTTCATACGTATATAAAAATTATATTTTTATAACGTCTTTTGCACATAAAAGATTATATTTTTCCACCGCTATTTTAAATATAAGGATTATATTTTTACTTCGACTATTTATACACAAAGATGAGATTTTTACTTCGACTATTTATACACAAAGATGAGATTTTTACTTCGACTATAATGTAAAGATTATATTTTTATTCTCCTTTCAAACAAAGAAAAATCGTATTTTCCCTAAGTAAAAATTATATTTTTATCACATTTAAAATCGCATCTTTACCATGGTGTTCACATTCTTATCCTTTCTGTATATATAAAAAAAAACTGAAAGAAATCAAATTACATAAAAGGAAGTAAAAATAAAATAAAATAAAAAATAAAAATAAAAATAAAAAATAGACTTACAGAAGGGGGGGGGGTTCACCATCGTCGGAGGGGCTTCGGGTGGCTCGAGGGTGGGCGCTCGGGGAAGAAGAAGAGGGGCGGAGGTGGAGGAAGGAGGTGGCGCTGCTTTAACGGGGGTGCGGTTTTGTGCTCCAGGGGGGGTGCGGTTTTCGCGTCTGGAAGGAGCAGGGACGGAGGAGCGAGACGCGAGGGCGAGGGGTAGCTGGAGATGGCGGCGCACCTCCTGACGGGGGGGGCACGATGGCGTCGGCGGTGGGATCCCCCCTCCGCGTCGCCCCTCACTGATTTGATTTTTTTTTCTTTCTCTATTCGGTTTGATTTTGTAGAAGGGGGGTGGGCAGAATGAATTAAGGGGAGGGAGAGAGATATATACTTTTTAATTTATTTAATTATTTTATTTTGCAAAGAGTTGACTTTTACATACGAACTCGAAACGAAGCCCACCGCCTGTCGTCCATAGCATTTTACCCCTATTCCGAACCCAATGGGATATGTATCGTAGGCTGATTTGATCGTTTTGATCATTTTCTGTTGAATTTACATTTAAATCACTATATTGAATTTTAAACGTACATTTCAAATTACCGGGGTCGCATACGAACTTTAAAAATTCCAGAAAAATATTTTCTAGCTTCGTATTGACGATACGGTCTTAACAAAACTAGTTTCGTCGAATTCTGAGACCGTTGGAAAAATGGCCATTTTCCAGTCGATTAAAATCAAGTGAAACTGGTCAAACGCGTTTTCCTATGCCACGCTCACATATTGAATCGAAAAATTATGAAATTTGGAATCTAGCAATAACTTGACATCACGGATCCAACAAAAGTGGTTTCGTCGAAATCCGAGGTCGTTTGCAAAATTCCCATTTTTAAGGGCCTGAATTCCATAGCGACTATTCAGAATTTTCAACTGGACATATCTTTTGCTTCTCGCTATGAAATCTTGATTTTTCAGATTCGTTGGAAAGATATTATCAATTAGATCCTAATGTTTTTGGTTTCACTAAAATTCGGATTGTTTTGCACCCGGTACATTCAATTGAAGTTTGAAATCGAATTATCGAACTACCGCGCCATTTTCAATTCTATTTATAATTATATATAATTACTTATATTCTAACGACAGCGTATATAATATATACGTTCGAATTATATTCAAAATAAATTTTCCGTCGTTTTTATTTAAAATAATCTATTTTAAATATTCAAAATTCGCTAAAATTGCCAAAATAAAATTTTTAAACTGGTCCAGATTTTCCGGGTTATTACAGGCTGAAACCAACATCAGATCAATACCCAGGAAACCATTCATCTTAACTGATTTCCAGTTAGTTTCTAATTTCATATTTGATAAAGATGGGAATTTTATTGTTAAATTATTTTACTCAACAATGATAAGTTTCAACACATGAATATTCTTAACACATGAGTATCGTCAACACATGACAATTTATTATATTCAACACATGAATTTCCTTTCATTCATCACATGAATTTTCATTTTATAATATTCTACATTTTCCAAATTGAAATGAGGCCCAATCAATTACCATATAATGTTAATTATACTGATTTCGTACAATACATGTATATAATAGCAACGATAAATAATCAACCATCATCCAAAGTGGATTCTACACTGTATAAGCATTAAATATAAATAATTAACGCTTACATAGTCTGTCAATCCATCGATTAAACATACAACTAAATAATCGGGATTAGTGTACGTCAAATCTCATCCCAACACCCGTGTGGGATTTCAAATCAACAAACACAGATTTTATTTGTGCAGTTGGGCGATGTGTAAAATTTATCGTCCCGATCAATATCAGTCAAATCAGTGTATATAAACAAATCGTCCGATTTGTTTATAAATATTCATTTTATACACATGTTAAAAATTATATTTTTAACTATAAAATATTTGCACTGTAAAGTATTTTATTTCATTCCACCTCACACAATCAAATTTCACAACACAGCAATCAAACAAACAAGCCGTCAATGGTCTGTGGGCGACGGGTGTTAGGTGCTACTAAACACCATCTGCTTCCTAGTATATATTTCAAACTAGAAATAAATCGGAGGTGAGGAGTTCTCACCGACTAGCAAAACCCATCACCACGACTCTTCATATGTAGGAAGTATTTTCCGTGCTCGCCTTTTGTAAATTTCAATGTCCGTATATAAAAATCACATTTTTATAATTACTCTATGTGGATAAAAATCATATTTTTATACCGCTACTATATAGATAAAAATTCTATTTTTATACCGCAGTTCATATAATAAAGATCATATTTTTATCACGCTATTTCAATAAATAAAAATCATATTTTTATATCTTCTTTATATATTTTTTTACAATGCTTCTTCCTATATAAAAATTATATTTTTATATTTCGACTTCTTATATAAAGATCGAATTTTTATATCATCTCTATAAAAATCACATTTTTATTTCAACATATATATAATAAAAATCAGATTTTTATTTCGCTACATATATAAAGATCAAATTCTTACTCTTTTTTTTTATTACCAAAGATTATATTTTTTATTCCCAAAGATTATACTTTCATAACTAATTACAATTAACTAATTACAATTAACAAATAAAAATAAATCAGTAGAAATCTTACAGGCGAAGGGGGAGGGCGCAGAGGGGGTCTGGCGGTCTGAGGAGGCTCTGGTGGCCGCGAAGTGGTGGCTTCAAACGATGGATGGGGGTCTTGCGCTCGTTGTGGAAGAAACCGAGGAAATGGAGGTCTGTTCGTTGTGGCGCCGGTAAGTGGGAGGTGCGGAAGTCGACTGGGGGGGGGCAAGCAGAGGAGTGGCGGCGGTGGTTTGCGTTGCCGGAGGTGAAGCTTGACGGGATTTAGGGTTTGCTGGAGAGGAGAGAGAAAGGCGCGAGGGGGGTAAGGGGATCTGAGCGGGGCTACTGTTGGAGGACGTGGAGGCGTGGGTGAGGGGGATGGAGGCGGCGGTGATCGATCGCAAGAGGGGGCGGGGGGCGGTGGGTTGCCGTCGATCTTCCATTTTCTTTTTTCTTTTTTCTTTTTTTCCTAAGTGATTTGAACGGGAGGGAGGAAGAGTGAGAAAGGGATTTGTTTTGACTTTTTATAAAAGAATATATATTTTATTCTATTTTTAATTCCATAAAGTGACTTTGCCATACGAACCCCAAATTGAACCTTTCGACTGTCGCCCCCAGCACATTACCCCCATTCCGAACACAATGGGATATGTTTCGTAAGCCAGTTCGGCTGTTACGATCAGTTTTCATTAAATTTAAAATTTAAATCCTTATATTTAAATTCAAATGCACATTTTAAATTACCGAGGGCACACACTAACTCTAAAAATTCCCGAAAAATATTTTATAGCTTCGTATTAACGATACGGTCCTAACAAAACTAATTTCATTGAATTCTGAGACTGTTTGAAAAATTGTCATTTTCTGGTCGATCCAATTTAACTAAAATTGACAAAACACATTTTCTTTTGCCACACTCACATATTGATTCAGAAAATTACGAATTTAGTATCCTAGCCATAACTTGACATCACAGATCCAACAAAAGTGGTTTCGTCGAAAACCGAGGTCGTTTGCAAAATTTCAATTTTTAAGGGCCAGAATTCCATAACGACTATTCTGAATTTTCAACTGGGCATAACTTTTTATCCCCGCTATGAAATTTTGATTTTTTGAATTTATTGGAATGATATTCTCAAATAGATTGTAATATTTTTGGTTTCGCTAAAATCCGGTTTATTTTGAATCCTGTGCATTCATTTGAACTTTGAAATCGAGTTTTCAAACTACCGCGCCATTTTCAATTCCTTTTATAATTTAAAATAAATATTTATATTCTAACGACGATTTTAATAAATATATATGTTCTAATTCTATTCAAAATAAATTTCTCGTCGTTATTATTTAAAATATATCATTTTAAATATTCAAAATTCACTAAAATTGCCAAAATAAAAATTTTAAATTGGCTCAGATTTCCGGGTTAATACATGTTGAGGGATCTAGTTGGATCCCTCCAACCTATTTCCCTACATCCACAGATGTTAATCAACATCAATAATATTAATTTCACATCAATATGAAATGTCATAGTAAATAGAAATAATAATCGATCATCGATATAACTATATCAACCATTCAACCAATTTTATCAATAATTCATCCAATCAACCATCACACCGTATTACTATAAATAAATTTGAAACTCGTCTATATAGAAATATAGACAAGCCAGAGTTAGTGAGTTTACTCACCTTAGTTGCAGTTGACGATTCTTCTTTTGTTTTGGATAAATCAAACATTGTTTGATTTTATCATGAAACCCCGGTAGGTTTGTTCCCGGCCACAATAGTTCCACACCATAAAGTTTTTCACTACGGTTCCAACGGCTTTTTATTCGTCAAATTCTATTCATAAATGAATGATGTAATACATTTACAAATTCCTATTTCAATTAACATAATTATCTAACATAACGATGATCGTTAAGGCCATTACCATTTTAAATAAATTAAACTCGCAATTAATTACTTGGATAATCCTCATTCTTTGTTCGAATTCGTCCGAACTCTATCTGATACTTTTCGCTCATCCCCCAGCTTCTCTAATCCAAACAAGAATCGAACCAAACCATAATGTTTACTTGGTTTCCACATTAATATAAATAAAAGGTTTTAATTCCCTTCATTTCTTCCTGTTACACACTGCAACTCCAAACGTTACTTCCTTCCATAAATTCAAACTTGTTCCTCCACATTGTGTTTTTTTTTCTTTTTCTTTTTTCATCCCCTATCATTCTCCTCCTACCCATCGTGAAATACAACAAATTCAAAGACGCATTTCACCTCCATTTTGACATGCACACCATTAATCAAACAGCAACGACCCCTTCCATTATATTATTACACTTCTTCCTAATGCCACTGTTGCTTCACAACTTCACCACCACCCTTTAAATAAACAAACAGAAACTGTAAACCTTCGAGCCCTTTCACAGCAACTGCTGAACACTTCATGCACCCAATCTCCTAACACTTCACTGTTTCACAGACCAAATCCACCATTGGACTTCTCAACGCAAGCACTACCCTTCCATCACCACGACAAATAGTCCACAACCCTCACCTTAATTCATACCCAATCTATTGTGCTCCTCCGACATCAATATTCTCCAAATATTTAAATCCTATACACGTCTTAATCCATGTGTTAAACATTATTACCTCAAATTCCTCCCTTCCAAATGAATACACCCCTGCCGCTTTTTCCTTCTTTTAGGAAAGGTCGAACAACCGTTCCCCACAAACATCGTCACTGCCACTTCTACAGATCGTCGGATCTGACATCCAACCTTCTCCTTTCCTGTTACTCTCAAGCTACCGCGAATTTATTTATCTCGGACCCTTATGCATCCACGATCCACCCACCAGCCCCCAGCGATCCATCATTCACCACATTTGCTTCACCACCGA
This sequence comes from Allium sativum, assembly GCA_030737875.1. Classification (NCBI taxonomy): domain Eukaryota; kingdom Viridiplantae; phylum Streptophyta; class Magnoliopsida; order Asparagales; family Amaryllidaceae; genus Allium; species Allium sativum. The sequence continues at coordinate 967,643,123 of CM060915.1, read as the reverse complement.
ACTCACAAACACCATCGCCGATACCTTTCTCTCTTCCCCCGCTGTTCATCAGAGATCGCCAGCGAAAATGCTTCTCCACTAGATTGCTCCAACTGAGTTTTATCGCAGGCAATTAGTGGATAAGTAATTGTTTTATTTTCTTTTTGGTGAGATAACCAGTTTGATTTCATTACGAAAGTCAAGTGGAAGACAGCTTTGAAATCCCTGAAGAAGAAAGATGGGAGCAACGTCTTTGTATAGCAAAGGAAACCTTGGTTCCCACATATATAGGCAGTAGGCATGCTGCTATTTTAAAACTAGGTCTGCCCATTTTCTTAGTTGGCCATGTGCGAGTCTGATCCCATTTAGGCTTCAGCAGTTTCCTTATTTAATATGAAAAGAAATAGTAGGGTACGGTTTGATTTTCTGATTATTTTAAAGACATGTACAAAGGTTTTTCACCGATACTTGCATGTGCCTCACTTGATTATTGCTCAGTGTTTCAGAACTTGTTATGTGCTTGTGTTGGTAGAAAAAATATATTTTTATTTGAACTGTTACCATTTTTCTTCGTGTTGAATTTTGTCTTTATGTGCCGGTTATCCTGTTCGAATAGGAAACAAAGCCACTATTCTTGACTCCACGTACATGCCATCTTATAGTTTGCTGGAGATGTGATAATATTTCGCATGCAGAGATAATTTTATTTTTAATAATATACTAATGTGTGTGGCCAACATACTCTATCATTTCGTACATAATGTAATATGGTAAGGGTTTTCTCTTTCAGAATTTTCACAGATCGGATAGGATATTCATTTATGTGCTTGGCTAGGAAATAAGGTCCTTACCAATAAAACGAGACAAGAAGAAATATTATATAATTATATTTATATTTAGTCAATGTATCCTTATTATAAATCGATTAGAGATCTTAGCGCACATAGCAATCATATCTTACCAACAATTATCGATTTAGAATGCTGATTGGACGCAGGTAAAATATTTTTAAGATATGACAAGGATAGTACAATATTTTATCACATCTTATGAACCGTGTTTTACAGGAGGTTTTTAAAGGCGCTAAATTCTCATTTTGATTGTTTTAAAGATCACGCACTTATATGTAAGGATTTGGTAATGATTTTCTGAAAGCAACCCATATTTTATTAGTTAATGTATAGTTAACGTACGACATACAATGTCCAATCAAACAAAATGGAAAACCATGAAATAACTTAATATTACGGATCCGATGAAACCGACTTCATCGAAAACGAAGGTCGTTTGCAACAAGACTTCTTTTAAGGCTTTAATAAATCGATATAATAATGATAACTTCCAAAAATAGTTTAATTTGATAATAATAAATTATTGTTATCATATAGATAACAGAATAGAATATCATATAGCCTTAAACTCGATACTTCAAATTTAAAAAAATGCTCAGATTATATAAAATCGATTTATATATAATTTAAATCATTATAATTTATAAACAGTTTCATAGCGACTATTTGAAAATTTGATTAGGACATAACTTACAATCTACTAGACAAAATCTTGATTTTTCACTTTTGTTAGAAAAATACAATCAAATAGATCTGAATAGTTGTAATTTCAAAGAGATCCAACTCATATTGAATCCTGTATATCCAATTGAAGTTCAAACCATAATATTATGAACTACCACGACGTTACGAGCTCGATTATAATTATATTATAAATTATTCGTTAGAACTTTGTTTTAATAAATAAATCCCTTATAAAAATCTGATTTATAATTCAAATTAAATATTTAAAACTAATTTAAATATTCAAAATTTAATGGATCAAAATCCGGGTCGTTACATTTCTTCCCCCTTAAAATAATTTCGTCCTCGAAATTGCTAAGTAGTAAAAATGCTATAACTCTAACTCCTAATAACCTACTTAGTTGAAATATAGTATTCCACATCTTCATAAACCAGTTCTTACCCGACCTTCGAATTCTCATACCAATACTCAACCATTCATAATTGTTTCCAAATGATCTATCCACTATTTTTGGACAATCCATCATCACTTTCTTGTCTTCAATCCATATGCTCTTCTGCATATCCATACCTATTCCAATTAATTTTAAATCCATTTATAAATTTCATTATTTCACTTGAAATTTTATTAACCAATTATGATTTTCTTATTTCAATTACAATTAACACTCGATTTTAAATTATCAAAAATTTCTTGAAATTTTTCTAACTCTTTAATTTTTCGAAAAATTTCGCCAGCATCTCCTTTGCATGACTCAATCGGTACAACCACAACTCGCCTTTCTAGGCCTTCTCCAATCCAAAAGAAAATCAAAAAGCTAAGCGACTTGCCCCATAGGCTCATAAAATCATCAAACCCAAGTTATTGTAAACGTGTACCTTTTTGCCGGGCATAATTCTATCTCTTGCATTTGCTTCCATTCAATATCTGCTTAGCATACATATATCCATTCCCAGTTGGTTTCAAATCAATCCAACTTCCAGTTTTTAAGACTTTAATCAACTTCTGATTAGTTCACTTCCATTCTATCAATTCAATTCTGCTTTCTATTTATGTCAATCCACTTATTATACTTGAATCCAAATTTATCACAATTCAATTTCAGTTAACAACATCCAATATATATTCAACTTGCTTATTCATTAGTCGAATTCATATTAATATTTCGAATCTCAACATTTTACTTTATTTAATTTCATTTGGAATTATTTTTAATCCAATCCAATTTTAATTAACTTAAGTTAAATTTTAATTTTAGAATTCAAATTCCTAGGTTTTATTTCAAATTAGTTTGAAATCATATATATTTATATACATATACTTATAATCATCTCAATTCAAATCATTTGAATTTCTAAAACATCTTGTCCTTTTCAGACAAATTTTTCATTCCCAAATTACTATGGTTGCAATCTTTCACTCAGAAAATTGAAAATGAATATCGATAATGTCATGATCCATTATCAGAATTATTTCCTTGCCATTGAAGTGATTTCAGTGCTTAGCCACTTCCAAAACTCATTTAAAAACATTCTTATTCAAAAATCCTTCGAAGTAATGTTATATTACCTTTTAAACACTCCAGAAAATATTTTCTATATATCCAAGATTTAAATCCACAATTCTGATTTGAATTCAATTCCAGTCCAATTTGTGTATATTATCCATATGCAAGTGATAGTTGGTTATATATAGCCAATTCAATGTTTTATAATTTCATTTGATTGTAATAACAACCATCACATCCCTATATTATAATATTTCAGAAATTGATCCTTTTATATCAAACTACTTTTCGGGCAAAATTGTTTCATTTACCCATCTTAAAACAATACTGTGTCGAATCGCTTAGTTCGAGAGTTTAGTAACACCTATCGATACAATTGTACATTCTATATCGACCAAAATTCATAAACCACTCAACAAACCATTCATCACAATATGAAACAATATTATATCAAATCTACAAATACGTGCTCATATATATACACTCAATCTCAATCTAGGGTGTTACTAACCCCATCTGTAACAGTCTAGAAAATTTCGATGCTTAAAATATATATATTTAATTTAAAGACTTTCATTGAAGTAAAATATTTTATTTGGAATTTTTTCCATTTTGTGTAATTTAGTTAAAACAATGTTTGTTTGGGAATACGTTTCGTTGATAGTTGAAATTTTCAAACAATTTGTAATTCAGTTACTAAGAACGATCAGAATTTGAAATTTAATTATAATTAAATATTCATTTCAAATTTCTATTCAGTTTCTGTTCATGTAGTCTCACATTATTTTATAAAATTTTATGATAATTTTTAATTTGGAAACTGAGCACATGTTTTTCCAACGTACTTTGGGTAACTGCGGTCCTTTTGGCATTTTAAATAACTGGTTAACCGTTCTGTTTTATTATTATTTTGGGATCATGACACATTATTGAACACATTTATATTTTATTTTACTCCCACAGGTAATCAGTAATAACAAATTAAACATTGATATAAGTGTAGAGTGGTCCGTTTGTTATCCATAATCACTTGTTTATACGTTAACATACCTCTGATTTATACCCGTTATCTAAAAGAGAGGAGAAAATTTTAAATTCGTTAGCACGTGTACTCGCTCTATGACTTTGACTCAACACTTGTTTACATTTCTCTTGGTAGACGGACACCTGTCGTCCTTCCCACAACTCACTCGCATGTGTTACCCTTTCATACCAAGAGCTATAAAGATTTTTTTTCATTTCCTCTTAAAACAATCAATCCATCATCTTCCCCTTAGCGCTTGCCATTTTTCTCCCCATCTTGAAACTACTTCATTGTTGAAACGGCCAGCTTCTCCCTACCCACTTATAATATTATACGATCCTTTCCCGTTGTCAGGCTTCCTCTCCCCTCCTCATCAAGTGCCGTATTCTTTTTCCGTTCGGCAAATTGTTGGCATCCTTATGCTCCCTCCTCACGCTAATACTCAAACTTTCCTTTATCCCTTAAACATTCCGTGTCTATTCCAGGCTTCACCACCCTCCCCTCTTCCATGTGACTCACAAGACCACCATCTCCTATTTAAGATCCGCTACATTTCGTGAAACAGTCCGCCTCTTCCATTATAAGCAGCTTCTCCGCCACTTTTGTCAGCACCACCAGAGCCCGTGAAATCCTTCCACTTCCATCCCCTTTTCTGAACGTGCACTACCCCTTTTAAAACATTCAACCTCCTCCTTCCATCTTTCTGCAGCACCTGTACTGCACTTCGACACCACCGTCCAATACTGCATCCAACCTCTGCGCTATCGATAAGCACCTAGCTGGCCCATAATCGCCTTTTCTTTGGTTGCATGCAAGCACAGGTTTAGGAAAAGAGAAAAGTATAATATAAGAGGAGAGAAAGTGTTTGTATGTAGAGCGCATGTGGAAGAAAAGTTATTAAAGGAGAAGGGTACGGGCTTTGGTCAGATTTGGAGAAATGAGGCCAGTGAAGTAACGGGTCGGGCCATCTTTAAGCTTTTGGTAAAGGAATTTAAATAAATTTTGGTTAATTTAATTAAAACGTTAATATCTTGCTAGTACTAAACCAGTATGTCTCGCCTTGGGTACCGTTAGAATTGTATGAATGAATAGAACACAGTGCTACGTAACATTGACCATTTTGGTTTAGTACAAGATTATGATAAAATAAAGTTTATATATTGTATGTCGTTATAAATTATATTTCAATGTTAATTAACAGAAAATCACCAACTTCTAATCGAAATGGGATTGGAATAAGAGAAGTTGTACGCGTAATGGTATCGTCGTTCGTTGGCTTCTTCGCTACTGATGCGAGGTTTGATAATGAAAGCTTTGGAAGCAATAGCGGTAAGAACTACTAATTTAAATTACTTATTTAAATTAATAATGGTTGGATAATTGGCTGTGATAAATTATATTTTGTTGGATATGGATGTTATTGTTGAATGGATGTGCACGTAGTTAGATAACCCATTGAACGCTGATAAGCGTTATTGATCGTAACGCTTGTGCAAAGCTGAAATGTTGTTTATTGGTTATGATTTAATCCATGTTCATCTGATTTATATGATTGATTGATTACATGGAATTACACACAATGTGGTTATGGAATTATACAGGTGATCGATTTTATTCCCCTACCATATAAACGTAGTTGATTTTTCTAATATTAAAAATATTATTAAGTTACGTTTACTTAAAAATAAGATATTGAAATTTTGAAAACTGTTTCCTCGGAAAAATTTGAAAATATAAATTCAAAAGGGTTTGGTTAGATTTCAAATAATAATGGCTTTTGAGTAATATAGAAATTTCAAATTTCAACGTATGATTTTTCAAGTTATTAAAAACAAATTTGGAAAGATCGTTATACGTGCAGTTGGCGATCATAACGAAAAATCGAATAAAACAAGTTTATTAAAATTGACGAAATATATGATAATTCCGATTTTATAAATTTAAGGTGATTAGAATTCGAATATTTGGATTTTGAATAATTTTTAACCTATTTGATTTAAATGGTTATTTTAATATCAGTACTTTTGGTAACTGTTCCAAATGTTGTTATTGGTTTTGAAATTTATAAGCGTGAACTATTGTTTGACTATAAGAATGATTTATAAAATTGTTTCGAAGGTTATTAAAGTATTGGAAATATTTATATGGAATTAATGGGTTTTCCAATTTTAAGAATTTGGATATGGTCGGAGATAAATCTTTGGATGTTTGATATTAATTTGGTTAATGAAAAACTCTTATTATTTGAGGAATTTAAAAGGTAATTCACCATTATTCCTTTTATAATATGAGTTAGATACAGAAATTAATATTTAAGATAAGTTGATGGTATTTCTATCCAGATCTAATGTCAAAGAGGTTAATAAATCTTTTAATTAAGATACGGGTTACTCAACATGATTGAAATAAGTTAGATAGAAATAATCTTCGATATTTGGTATAAAATTTCATGATGTAAACGTATACTATATGAGAAATTTGGAAGATATTATTATATCGTTATTCCACTTATAGTATTCGTTGATTATAAGAATTTATATCGAATATAAGTGGATACAATTTCTGCGTAACTTATGATTCAATATCGATTGATTTGCGTTTTGTCGTGAATTGTAACTTCAATAATATCATTCTTGAAACCTAGTGAGATTGAGTTGTGGAAATTCATATCGTAATTGAGGATTAAATCAGATCTTTGGTTCAAGGAAATAAAAAGTAAGAAATTGAAGCAAAAGTATAAATCCTTGATTCCAAAGAAGAGTTTGGATGATAACGAGATTATGAAATTTATAGTAATTCAAATCTTGAGTCGTAAATGAATTGATAACTATTTGGAAGGAGATTTGAATTGAAAAGCCTATGTAAACCATAGCCACTGTTTTAAAGTATGCTTATTACTTGGAAAGACCGGGATCGAGTATATGTTCGAAAACCATTCCAAGTAAGAATACGACGTTACGAAGCAAATTAAGGACTTGGTAAACGACGAATGAAGATCGAGAATATTTGAATTGTTTAGATTGATTGCTGATGTCTCGGTTGGGTAGGCCACCCGATACGAGGTTATGAGTGGCATGAGACCTGAACATATTTGAATATTTTCAGGTTGTTGTTCTGTTCAGACCCAAAACGAACTTGTATGGATGGTGTGTCTAACATTGAAATTGACCGCATAGCACTGATTTCCGTTAATATATATCAGATTTGTGGCAATTTATTATCCTCGTCTCTAAGGCATATGAACTTAGAGGGTATGCATTGATTGAAATCAGTGATATGTCGTGAATTGTCAATGTGGCATACTCGAGTTATGAAATGAGCTAGTGATGATCAAAGCATAGCTAATTGAAGCAAAGCTTTGTGTATGACGTGACATCAACAAACCTCATACCCCGTGTTAGCCTACTTTGTGAACTAGGCAACACAAAGCCAAGAAATCAACCATTGAAGAGTATTTTAGGTTATAAGACTTCGGTTCGGATCGGAAGAAAACACCACAATTCAGATTGATAGCAGCATATTGGTTCGGATCGGATAGAGTTCCCTGTTCGGATCGGATGGCTCTTACTGGGTAAATTGGCAAAGCATATCTGATCGGATCGGGAGGCCAATAAATCTCAAATGGATCGGAAAGCCTTTTGCTTGCCACGACGCTGCAGCGGAGCGGAGTATGATTAGAGAAGGAGAGACGTCCAAGCCACTCCGGTTCCGATCGGGTATTCCGATCCGACCCCCAACCTGCACGCCTCCGACCCGCACCCATGATCCAGGTTAATCTCCTATAAAATAGCCTGGAGAACCGGACCGGCTATGACTGATTCCTACCCCTAACGTCCATCTCTTTGATGTGTTGTCAGCTTGATAGTTCATCCGAACCCGAAGAGAGTGCGATGGATGACACGTGTTCCGACCCGGATTGAATCTCAGGCAAATTCACACCTATAAATACCCCATCTAGAGACAAAGAGAAGGATCTTTTTTCAGCACTTTGGAGAATCCAAGTACCTCCATCATCCGAACTCCATTACTCCCGGAAAATCCAAATCATCTTTCATTTCTTGTTTTAATCATTTGAGTGAACAAAAGTGAGTTGTGAGTGAATCTTACATTGCATTTGTAACTGAATTACTGAATATAGTGAAAACTAAGTGGACGTAGGCATTTCTTCGCCGAACCACTATAAATCTTGTGTGTTCATTTTTAGTTCTGTTTTATTTTATCTTGTTTCTAATCAATTTGGGTGTTAGAACCATATTTGGGTCTAACATTTTGGTGCTTTCACTGAGAAACCTCATCTAAATTCTTTATCTTCCGGGATCTCTTTCTACTTTTTGGACCGTTGAGTTCAAAGAAGCGAATCCTTAAGTTTCTCCGCTTTCTTACGTTCGTTGAAGTAATCGTCAAAGACTCATGGCCAAAGGAAAAGGCAAGGAAGTTCAGTCTGTTCAAGGAAATGGAGCTGGCGAAGATCAGCAACATGCTGTTGTAACAAGGTCTCGGGGGCAGAGTTCAGCAGCAGGAAGAATCAATGCAGGAAATCCGAACCGACAGCAAGGGGAAAGCTCCGATCCGATCCGGGTAGGAGACTCCGAAGCAGTGCACTCCCCCAGCCTGAACCGACCCGAGTTGCTCGCTGCGCACCGATCCGACCAGGCACCCCAGCTCCGATCCGACCCGACATCCTACCTCCGATCCGACCCGATGCTTGGTGAAGCTGGAACATCTACTCGAGTCCCCACGAATGCTCCAATTCCAGCTGCCAGGGTTGGAGACCAGGTCAATCCATCTGCTCCCATCACTCAAGGAGATTTCTCGCGCTTGCTTGATATGCTTGAGAGCACGAGGGAAGCTATGAGAGTTCATGAGCGCACCAATCTCATGATGCAGGAAAATATGAGGCTCATGAGTCGGGAGATCAATGAGCTCCGCCGGCAAAGAACTCCATCACCGGTTCGTCACACACCCGTAGATCAATCTTCATCTTCTGAGGAAGAGAGGCCCCGAGAACGAAGGCCACTCGAACGACCTCAGAACGTGGAGCAGCTAACGTTTGGATCTTTGGGATCTCGCGAGGATATCGCACGAGCATTAGGAAACGATAGCCCCACTCGGGGGCAAAGACTCCAGTCCCCACTTCCTGAGATCGACCGGGAACACAGGGAAAGGAATCGAGTAGAGGCAGCTCGAAGAAGAAGGGCATCTCCTGAGCAAGAGCCCCGAAGGAACTCGGACACTAGGGCCAGGGAACCTGAGCAGCCCCTAACTAGTGCCGATGTGCAGGCAATGGTTCGCCGAATTATGTCCGAGAGCCGGAATTATACAAATGAAGACTATGGCATTGAGCGAAGCCATACTCCGTTCACTGACGATATCCTAGACTTCCAGTTTCCCCGACGCTTTAACTTGCCACAAATGGATAAATATAACGGAAGGACTGATCCGGGACAGCATTTAATGAGATATTCGTGGCTCATGAATGCTGCTGCTGCCCCAGATGAAGTGAAGTGTAAAGCATTCCCAATCTATCTAGAAGATGTGGCATTATTCTGGTTTACCCGACTTCCTCCTCGTTCAATTTCTAATTACAAAGAACTAAGCGAGCGTTTCATGAACCAGTTCCGACTACATGCCCGAAAGTCCAAGAGTGTTATTGAATTGTCGAGGATCAAACAGGCACCAGGAGAGTCTTTAAGGGCATATTTAGATCGTTTTAACCAAGCTGTAACTGAGGTCAGTGACCCGCACGAGCCCACTATTCTGATGGCATTAAAGGAAGGAGTAGATCCTGAATCCGAGTTTGGAGACTACCTTTCTGGGAAAACACCCCCCACAAGGGCGATATTCTACGAAAAAGCCGATATTTATCTGAGACGAGAGGAAGCCAGGGCAAACCGAAAAAGAAAGTCTGAGACAGCTTCAAAGGAGAATGTGCAGAGTAATATTGCCGTGAAGCAGTCTGGGGATAGTTCTGGCAAGGTTGAAGTAAATGTAGGAAACAAAGGTGGAAACAGCAATACTGGAAATGGGGGAAACAACAACAACCGTAATTCGAACGGTAACAGGAGAAACAGAAATAGGGGAAGTGACCCTAACAAAAGGCCCCGATTCCAGAACTACGAGGACTATACACCATTGAATGACACCCTGGAAAATATTTACCTGGATACGTACAATGTGTTGCAGTACAAAAGACCGCCACCTCGTGATTCGACCGAGAAAGAAATGGCGACAGGGAAATTTTGCTTGTTTCACGGAACACATGGACATTCGACCAATGAATGTCGGCATTTGAGGGATGTAATTGAAAAGCTGCTGCGTGAAGGAAAATTGGATGAGTACAAGGTTGCCCCGAGGGACAGGGGGCAAGGAGAGCAGGCTCCAAAACAGATCCTACCTGCTCCTAAGCCTACCGCGCAGCAGAAAGGTAAAGGGATTGTCATCAACTCTATAGTAGGCGGACCTCACCCGGCAATCCGAAGTTTTAGGTCAATGGACCAGTATGTGAATGCTGCCAAGCATCTAGATGTGAATGAAGGTGACGATTTGGAAGATGTCACCCCTATAAAACAACAAAAAACCATGTTCGATGACGTGGTATTTCGCAGCCGAGACAACACGGGGATACAATCTCCCACCAATGATCCGTTGGTTATTACTACCACCATTGGGTCGGCCTTGGTCCATAAGGTATTAGTAGACAACGGAAGTTCCGTTAATATTTTGTTCAAGAAGTCATTTGATCAGATGAAGCTTGAGCCCGAAGATCTGAAACCTTGTGAAGGATGGATTAGAGGTTTCAACGGAGCGACGACGTCTCCCATGGGATATATAGAGTTGCCCGTAACCCTAGGGCAAGGAGAACGTAGAAGAGTGCGAATGCTTCAGTTCGTAGTATTGGACGTAGATTCGCCATATAACGCATTTTTAGGGAGACCTGCCCTCGCTGAATTTAGAGTTTGTATCGCCCCTTGGTGCTTGTTACTAAAGTTCCCAACCGAAGCCGGGACTGGAGTAATAAGAGGGGATCAGGTTTCTGGACGGGCCTGCTATGTGGCCGAACTGAAGATGTTGATGAAAGGAGTTAATACTGAGAGCAAGGATGCCTCGTCTCCCTCAAAGGGGGACTCGGCATAGCAATTAGAGAAAATGACCCCAAAGGAGTTGCCCAAGGGAACACTTGAAGATCTGGATCCTAGAAAAGACGAGGAACCAGAGGCTAGGAATGCAACTCCTAACGAAGCGACAGTGGAGATTCCCATTGATAAAGCTGATCCGACGAAAGTTTTGAAGATTGGTTCTCAATTGGATCCACGTCGTGCTGAGGAACTGACGGACTTCTTGAAGGCAAACTTAGATGTGTTCGCCTGGACCCATGCTGACATGTGTGGGATATCACCTTCCATTATTAGTCACAAATTGAATGTAAATCCGAAGCATCCGCCTGTGAAGCAAAAGAGACGCATGCTGGGCCCAGAGAGGTCGGCTGCTCTCAAAGAGGAAGTAGAGAAGTTGAAACAGAATGGATTCATTCGAGATTCGACTTATCCCGACTGGATATCGAATCCCGTCTTGGTAAAGAAACCAAACGGAAAGTGGCGAACTTGTATTGACTTTTCAGACTTAAATAAAGCTTGCCCTAAAGATAGTTTCCCACTTCCCAGGATTGACCAGCTTGTAGACTCGACAGCAGGTCATGAACTTCTACCGTTCATGGATGCGTACTCTGGATACAACCAAATTCCTATGCATGTACCAGACCAAGAGCATACGAGTTTCATTACGAATTTGGGGCTATATTGTTATGTTGTAATGCCATTTGGGTTAAAAAACGCTGGAGCAACATATCAGCGCTTGGTAAATAGAATGTTTTATGGTCAAATAGGAAAAACTATGGAAGTTTATGTGGATGATATGCTTGTCAAATCAAAGCAGTCTTCCAGTCATACGCAAGACTTAGCGGAAATGTTTGGTATCTTGCGAAAATACCGTATGAAATTGAATCCTTTAAAATGTTCTTTTGGAGTGGCGTCGGGAAAGTTTCTTGGCTTCATTGTGAGTTCCCGAGGAATTGAAATTAACCCTAGCCAGATAGCAGCAATTAGAAACATCGAAGAACCAAGAAGAATTAAAGATGTCCAAAGTCTGGCAGGGAAGGTAGCGGCGTTGAGTAGATTCATCTCTAAAGCCACAGATAAGTGTGTTCCGTTTTTTGATTTGATAAAAAGGGGAAAGAAGAACTTCCAGTGGACTCCCGATTGTGTTGAGGCCTTCCAAAATCTGTTAGAGCTATTAGAGAAACCGCCAATCTTATCAAAGCCCGTAGATCACGAAGAATTATTTGTTTATCTAGCAGTCTCGGCTCATGCTGTCAGCACAGCCCTGGTTCGAGAAGAAGACAAAGTACAAAGGCCAGTGTACTATGTGAGTAAGAAATTAGCAGCGGCAGAACGCAACTACCCAAAGATTGAGAAGCTTGCTTACAGCCTCCTGATCGCATCCCGAAAATTTCGTCACTACTTCCAAGCCCATCCAATAACCATATACACCGACCAGCCGTTAAGACAGGTGTTGCAGAAACCCGAAGCGTCGGGAAGGTTGATCAAATGGAACATAGAACTAAGCCAGTTTGATTTGAATTTTCAACCACGAAAGTCTATCAGGGGGCAAGCTCTAGCAGACTTTATTGCGGAGTTCACCATTCCAGAGGAGGAAATAATCAATGACCAAGTGGTCAAATCCGAGGATAAGCTAGAGATGAATCCGTGGAGATTATATACAGATGGAGCTAAGAATGACCGAAGGTCCGGAGCTGGAATTGTCTTAGTCACTCCCGAGGGACGGTCGTTATATTACGCCCTACGGTTAGAATTTTCGGCAACTAACAATGACTCTGAGTATGAAGCCCTGATTGCCGGGCTGAAACTTGCTAAAGACCTCGGAGTAAAAATGATGGACATATTTTGTGACTCTAAGATTGTTGTTTGTCAAGTGCGAGAGGAATTCGCGGCTCGAGGACCTCGACTTATCGCCTACCTCAAGAAAGTGAAAGAGCTATTGAATAGCTTAGAGCGGTACAGCATAACACATATTCCCAGGATTGAAAACCAGAAAGCGGATAGACTGGCAAAAGTGGCTAGTTCTGACAATCCTGAAGGGACCGAGGTAATTCCAATTGAAATATTGGAATCGCCAAGCTTTGAGTCAATGGAAATTGAATTCGCTCTTGAAGCGGAACCAGAGAAGGGGTCATGGATGACTCCAATTAAGAATTTTCTTAAGAATGGGACACTCCCATCGAAGAAGAGCGAGAAAAGAGCTGTAGTTCGCAAAGCTACTAGATATGTTATACAAGACGATACTCTCTATAGACAAGGATTTTCTATGCCCCTGTTACGATGTATCGCACACGACGACATCAAGCGTGTACTAAGAGAAGTGCACGAAGGTGAGTGTGGAGATCATACAGGAGGTCAAACTTTAGCAAAGAAAATATTGCGATACGGATACTTCTGGCCTACGATCAACAAAGATGCAGCTGATTATTCACGACGCTGCGATAAGTGCCAGAGATTCGCCAAAATCCCCAGGGCACCGTCAACCCAGCTTAAATCAATGGTGAGTCCTTGGCCATTTGCCACATGGGGAATTGATATCATTGGAGTTTTACCAATTGCTAAAGGAGGAGCTAAGTATGCAATAGTAGCCGTGGATTATTTCACAAAGTGGGTGGAAGCTGAGCACTTGACTAAGATCACCACAAGAAAGGTAATAAGTTTTGTGGTCAGAAATATTATATGCCGATTCGGGATCCCAAGGACAATTGTTACTGACAACGGGACCCAATTTGATAGCTCCGAATTCAGAAATTTTTGCCAGAAATATAAGATAGACAAACGATATACTGCAGTTGCCTATCCACAATCGAATGGGCAAGTAGAGGCAGTAAACAAAGTTATAAAATCTATCCTCAAGAAACGGTTGGAGCGTGCAAAGGCAAGATGGGTTGACGAATTGCCCCTAGCTTTGTGGGCATATCGAACAACGTTTAAAACGGCTACCGGTCATACCCCTTTCTCTCTCTCCTTTGGCTCAGAAGCAGTAATTCCAGTTGAACTGGAAGTTCCTTCCCACAGGGTGACGTATTATGACCCGATGACGAATCGGGCACTTTTACTTGAGTCTCTTGATGAAGTCGAAGAGAAAAGGGACGAAGCAGACTTGCGTGCAGCAAGACATCGGCGTCAGATGGCACGCTATTATGACAAAAAAGTTCGCCTCAGAACTTTTGAACCAGGAGATTTGGTGCTAAAGAGAGTTTTTCCATCTCTTCCTCACCTCGGCCCAAAATGGGAAGGACCCTTTGTCATCCAACGGAAACTTGATAAAGGAACATTCAAGTTAACGACCGTAGATGGCGAAGAAGTCCCTCGAGCATGGAATGCCCAACACTTAATGCGATATTTGGATTAGAAATGCTATACTTTTTGCTGTTCTTCCTGTAAACTCTGTAATAAGGCACGACTTGCCTTGGGAAAATATGACGATATGAATAAAGGACTATAAAGTGGATGTAGGCTACGACTTAGCTGAACCACTATAAAAATATTGTGTGTTATTTACTTTTATGCATTTACATTCATTAGTTGTTCTGTTGTGATTATGAAATACAGGATAACTCAAAGTCTAAAAAAGGTTGAAAACAGTTTGGACATAAAAAGAAGCACAATGATTATTTGTGCAATAAGACGTAAAAGAATGAGAAAACGACATTCTTAACTCTAACTCTCCAGAGAAAGAGAGAGAGTATAAAAGCGTCTCCGACTGAGCGCTGAAAAAGAAATTCTATTTTTAACTCTAATTCTCCAGAGAAAGAGAGAGAGTATAAAAGCGTCTCCGATTGAGCGCTGAAAAAGAAATTCTATTTTTAACTCTAATTCTCCAGAGAAAGAGAGAGAGTATAAAAGCGTCTCCGATTGAGCGCTGAAAAAGAGATTCTCCTCCTAACTCTAACTTTCCAGAGAGAAAGAGAGTATAAAGGCGTCTCCGACTGAGCGCCGAAAAAGGAATCTTTTCCCGTTGAGAGACCGGGAAATGAAGAGATGACTAAGCTCGAGCTCTAACTCTCAAGAGAAAGAGTGAGAGTATAAAAGAAATGCCAGGAAAAACAACAGGTATTGACGACACAGGAAATGCTATCCCGCTAGGGAATTGGGAGCATTCAGATTGCATGGATAAGCATTGAATAACTTATGGAAATTGACTGGGGACACATATGCATACACATATTTTCCCCCTTTTACAACTTTGTTTCATAGCTATAGACATGCATTTTTACATAAGTGCAGAACTGCTAATCAATAAATATTGCAAGAAAGTGAATTATTTTTATTTACAAATGAATAAATTTGTACAGGGAAATAACTAAAGAAGAAAGTGCAGGAGCCGCTTTTGCAGCAGCAATTATTGGGTTACAAAGATACTAAAAGGAATACAGGGGAATCTGTTACTTAGGTTTGGAATGAGCCTTAGATTTCTTGACGGCTTTCTCCGCATCCTTTGCTTCCTTCTCGGCTTCAGTCAAGATTCGTTTTGTTTTCTTTTTCCCTGAAGATGCGGTACTGGAGCCAGTAGACTTCTTCCCGGAGGGCGGGACACTGGAATCAAGAGAAGATTTTTTAGCAAGTTCTTCGGTAATAGATCTAGTTGAGAGCTTAACAACTAACCTTGAACCCGCATCCACAACTGCGAGGGGCTTGAGGACCTCAGGGTCTAGTTCTTCGGCCTTTAATTGCAAGCGCTTATCTTGATCAGCCTTCATGGCAGCCAAGGTAACATCATCGGCGCTTCTCGACTCCCCAATTATTGCAACCTCCGGTTCCTCATCATGCCCCTCGTTTCCTCCGTCGTCTTTTAAAGCTGCGATCATTTCTTCGTCATGGGGAGTGGTGACCTTAGTCGGTTCATTTCCTTCTCCCAAGTCTATAGAAGCAGCTTTGTCTTCCCCTTGTTTGGTCCCCTCTGCGGGTTTTGTCCCAGCGGTAGCTCCTTGAGCCACATCTGTCTTGGCGGATGATTCAACGCCTACAGAATGAGAAACATCGGTTATCAACTTAGGCGAAAGCAAAGGAGTTATCATTGAGCGTTCGATCATGTAGCCAAAGGTAGTAGTAGCCTTGGCAAATTGAGGAGAAAAGATAGGAATACCTTCTGAAGACTTTTCAGCGGGGGTGACTACTACCTCTGGAGTTATTTCAGGAATGGGAGATAGTAAAGTTATCCGGGAAATTCCCGGGTTTTCGGGATCATACCCTTCTACTTCGGGAGTTATAGGAGCAGAAGAAGAGGAGCCAGCTTCGGGAATGGTTTTCTGTTTAGACTTTCGTCTCTCTTCTTCCATGGCCTCAGCAATAAGGCGGCGCCCTTCAGCTAGGCGCTCCGGTTCATCTTCTCTCAAGTATTTTTCCATCAATTTATCTTCATCAAGAGAATCGACCTTGAGTTCTTCCTTTTCCCACTCGACGATTTGATTCCATACCTGAACTAGAGTGGACGGATAGTCTTCGATTCAGGAAATGTTTCGACGACGAATAATATGCGCGAAGAATTCAATCATTAGCTCGCCGAAACCCTGAATTTCAGCCTCCGCATCAGATAATTGCTTGCGGGTCTCCTCCGCAGATTTAATAGCACATTCTACACTGCCCTCAGCTAAAGCAGCCCTGTTTTCTGCCTCCAGCAACTTCGAAGCCAAGTCAGCATTCTTCTTTTCTAATTCAGCACTCCTTTTCGCTAACTCGGCGTTTTTCCGTTCAAGCTCAGCATAAGCAAGGTGTGTTTTAGCGGCTTCTGATTTGGCCTCGTCAGCTTGCTTTTTTAGTTCAGAGCGCTCCTGAGTATGAGACTCGAGCAAGTCATGATAACGCTTTTGCATGTCCTCAAACTGTTGTTTGAAATTAGAAGCGTTCTTTTGAGCGACAGCCAGTTGAGCTTGAGTGTCTTCCAAGTCCTTTCTTAAGGCTTTTAAAGCTTTGGCATCCTCCTCCGCAGTCTTTTGCATTGAATCAGTGTTTGTCATTAGGGTGCGAATGATTCTAGAGAGATTGCGGGAATACTTGAACATCTCGGAATATTGTTTCTCCACCAAATCAATCTTTGCTTTGGCCTCCTCTGCCCAATTAGACGAAATAGGTTCCAGGGCAGGTAAAAAAGTCAGAGTCTGGAAGTAGTGTTCAGGAAACTGCTCTTCCAAATATGCCCGCTTTACTGCAGTTGTTGCATTTGATGGAGGAGGAGCGACGATCGTCAATTCGGTGTCCCTTCCTGAAAAGGATTCTGTAGAACCCTTGTCTGTCCTAGGTCGTTTAGTGGCAGGGACCTTTTGCTTGCTTCGAGACCCGGTTTCCTTTGGAGGAGTTTTTTCTCTACTCCGCTTTTCATGGGAGGAAGTGGAATCCTTAGATGGTGGTCTATCCTCCTCCCTACGACCTTGATAGCTCTTGTATTTTTCTTGTTCCGGTCGAACTGGTGAGCGGGAGCGTGAGGGCCGAGATCGATAGGGATCATAAGGTCTTCTTTCCTCCCTACCACGGTCATCCCGGCGATTGTGCTCGACATCCTGAGGAGGATTGGACATGCTGCGACGAAGCTTTTTTATATCATAATAGGATCGAGACATTGTACCTGCATATAAAATAAACGAAGTTTAGAATCAATGGATTCATGGAGAAAAGAAGTGCAGTGAATGCTAATGCTGTGGTGTAAAGTGCATCCTAAGTGGTGCGTGTCCCCCCAACCAACCCGAGTCTGAAGCTAGACTGGTGCGGGCAGGCTCTTTGGCCTTAGCGGGAGTAGTTTCTTCGGAAGAAGTAAAGACTAAAGGATCCTTCCTGAAATCCTCTGAAGTATAGATAGTCTCAGGTAAGGGGAGATCCCCCAAACCCTGAAATATGTGTTCGTCAGTGCCAGGGGCATCCCCTTCGGAAGCGTGAAGTGGCGACTCTTGGGAAGATTTTGACTTGTCTAAAGAAGTAGTTTCCTCAGGGGCAATATACCCTTCACGATGCTTTTTGGCCAGATTAGCCAGTTCATCATCTTGTGTGGAAGAGGGAGAAGGTGAAGTGTGAAGAGAAGCTGTAGGGATTCCTGAACCTTCTCCTAGTTCTGGGACCACCTCCACTGGAGGAATGTACGCGTATGGAACCGTCCCATGTCCAATGCTACGAAAGACAGATAGCAGCCCATGAAAGTGAAGGTACTCATCTTTAAGGACCTCGTCAATAGTCAGGAATTTTTGGTCGCCATTGAGAAGACGGTGCATCCGATCAAAGAACACTTGGTCTGATATCTGTTTGGGATTGTCGACTGCAAACAAAAAAGGAAAACAGGTCAGAGTGATGATTCAAGTGTACAGAGTCCGGGTTCAGAGAATCAATGTTTTACTTGATTTTGTCCATCTCCTGGCGCATCCAGACTGTTGCTTTATATAGAACCATTCTAATCTGGAATCTCCGGCTTTACTGCTAAATGGTACAGAAATTATCTTTCTCTTCGGGACTGATTCGAAGTAGCAGAAGGATGGAGTTTCTCTAGTCCGATGTTTGAAATTATAGAAGAAATGAACATCATCAAATGTGAGCTCTAGGCCTAGGATTTCGCGATATGCTATGTACAGGGTGTGTAAATAGGCATATGAATTAGGATGCAGCTGCATGGGGGCAATCCGCATTTGTCTTAAGAAGTCAACGATGAAAGGCGAGAATGGAGGAATGGCACCAACCATGCACATCAGTCGAGTAACCGTCATATATCCTTCTGGAGGGTTGTGGGGACGGTCAGAGCGTGAGGGCACTAGGGTATCCCTTTTCATTATTCCATACTTCAAGCAAATTCTAATGAGTCGGTCGTTGTCAATTGTCGATTCTACGGAATCTGGAGGTGACTCCAATATAATGGCTGAGTCAAATTCATCGGGTGCTCGATTGTCTCCGATCCCTCCTTCCTCCTCAAAGCCCAGGGAAACTTCAGTCTCTGAAGACGCTTCGTCGCTTTCCCGATGATCAACTCCGTAATCCGGACCTTCACTATCCCATTCCGGATCGGACGAAGAAGATATATCCTCAAGAGTGATTTTGCTAGAAGTTTCCGGAGCTCCTTTCCTCTCAGCTAGACGAGAAGAGCGTCTGGGCCTCATTGTCATGGAACTATTGAAGAAGCAATAGCACGAATTAGAGTAAATTATCCCGTGTCCCCCTTTTTGTGTATGTGTGTGAACTAAAGTGTGTGCAGCAAATGTGGGAAATGCAGATAAAAGTACAGTAATGTAAGACGAAGCTTTAAAGAGAAGGTGATAGTCAGAGTTGTTCTTAATTCTCGCTTATGTTCACAAGGCACTATCCTAACTGTCCGCGAAGCATATTCGTCTAGAACAAGTGTTAGTTGAATTAGTTGGGTGGTCTTTATGTGTCAAGTTTGATACGTTCGGTTCGGTTCGGATATCCATATGATGACGGGCTCAATACAAGTGCAGATAACAGTCGGTTCGGGTGCTTCAGTAAGGCAAGGTTAGTTCAAAACAAGAGAAACGATGGGTTCGGAAGCAGAACTGATCTGATCGGATCGGGTAACCCGATCCGAACCGAACCAGCACCACTCAACCAGTCCGTTCATGTCAGCCTCTTATCTCGTTCTCATCTCTGACCCGAGCCGACATTTTCCTTCCTCCCATCTTTCTAAAATGTGCAATCCGAGCCGATCCCCTTTCCTTCTCCTTCCTTTTTTGGTCCTCCGTCTTCTACCCGAATCGACTCCAGTTGGTCACCACGCTCCTCATCTTCTTCTTCTTCCCCCCCTGCTCACAAACGAGTCCGTTTTATCACCAAAGCTATCGTTAAGGGCAGATATTTGCCCTCTCCAGCCTCGCGACGCCTCGAAGTGGCGGCGCATCCACCAGTAACGACGTGGAGTTCAAGCGAAGCTCTGTGGTTAAACCATTCCAATCGACCGCAAATTGAAATCAAGTACGTTTACTACGATATTATTCGAGATTAAAAAGCTACCTATGTGCTTGATTTGAGAAATCTACAAGGAATGATTTCGGAGTTTTGGAGTTTTTAAAGTTTTCAGTGCTATGGTTGCGAGCGGCAGCAAAAAAGAAGAAGGAAGGAATGAAGACGGTGGTGAGTTTATAAAAGGAATGGTGTTGACTCCTCGTCTTCCTATTTTGTCTCACCCGCTCGGACCGGAATGAAGGCCCAGAAGCACAACTCTCTCTGAAGGCCCAATGTCTAAGAGCTAAATCAACGAGAACGCTTCGGATCGGACGCCGAACCGAATGGAAATCTGTGCATTTCTCCAAACTGTTCTGATTCAAGAACTAGCATTTAAACAACGTCAAAGCACGCTTTGTACAACAGAAGCATCCTTTGAGGGGGAAAAATGTTAGCCTACTTTGTGAACTAGGCAACACAAAGCCAAGAAATCAACCATTGAAGAGTATTTTAGGTTATAAGACTTCGGTTCGGATCGGAAGAAAACACCACAATTCAGATTGATAGCAGCATATTGGTTCGGATCGGATAGAGTTCCCTGTTCGGATCGGATGGCTCTTACTGGGTAAATTGGCAAAGCATATCTGATCGGATCGGGAGGCCAATAAATCTCAAATGGATCGGAAAGCCTTTTGCTTGCCACGACGCTGCAGCGGAGCGGAGTATGATTAGAGAAGGAGAGACGTCCAAGCCACTCCGGTTCGGATCGGGTATTCCGATCCGACCCCCAACCTGCACGCCTCCGACCCGCACCCATGATCCAGGTTAATCTCCTATAAAATAGCCTGGAGAACCGGACCGGCTATGACTGATTCCTACCCCTAACGTCCATCTCTTTGATGTGTTGTCAGCTTGATAGTTCATCCGAACCCGAAGAGAGTGCGATGGATGACACGTGTTCCGACCTGGATTGAATCTCAGGCAAATTCACACCTATAAATACCCCATCTAGAGACAAAGAGAAGGATCTTTTTCCAGCACTTTGGAGAATCCAAGTACCTCCATCATCCGAACTCCATTACTCCCGGAAAATCCAAATCATCTTTCATTTCTTGTTTTAATCATTTGAGTGAACAAAAGTGAGTTGTGAGTGAATCTTACATTGCATTTGTAACTGAATTACTGAATATAGTGAAAACTAAGTGGACGTAGGCATTTCTTCGCCGAACCACTATAAATCTTGTGTGTTCATTTTTATTTCTGTTTTATTTTATCTTGTTTCTAATCAATTTGGGTGTTAGAACCATATTTGGGTCTAACACCCCGAATGATGAGAAACTAGCAGTTAGGTTGTGTATATATATGTGATTGATGATGGAAGCTGGACGAGTGGGAAACCACTTATGACTGATGGAATAGGGTATGTTCGGGGGGTCGCGTCTGGTCGAAAACCGTTGATTTACCCCGCGATTTGTATTGGTGTCTGTGTCTGGATGAAAAACCCGTGATTACATTTCGTTTGTGTTCCGATTGATCTTTCATGCCAGGAATCATCAAGTTGGAAATCCAAGTCTCCATTACGAGCCAGACGATTTTGATTGTGTGTATATATATATATATATATATATATATACGGCGACATAGTATTATGGGGTATTATGCCATCTAGGATTAATACATTTATTTTCGAAATTGTTTTCCGCACTATAGTATTGAAGAGGATTTTTACGTATAAAAGCATTTTTGGTTATCATAAGATAAAAATCGCCCATCTGGTGTGCGCTTGCATTGTGTGATGTGGGACAAGCTTATGATTGCTTCATTTTCCAAAGTCATAACGAATTTCAATGCACTAGAATTCACATGGAGAAAACCGTTCCGCGTTAGCGACGTGGTCCGGTGAAATTCCTAACTTTAAAAAGAACCTAATAATAACTGTTTTGAGTTCTTACACCTGTCCCATGACTGCCCTGGAGTTTATTGTTCCCACACCAAAACTCTGGGTGCCCATAATATTTGCATGGGCAGCTAGTAGTTTAGTTTTGCGGTTATAGATCGTTGGAGCAGGATTCAGAGTGCTTTTAGAGTTGGAGTTCACACAAGAGTTTGGAGCTTCTGCTATATCATACAGTTTCTCCTGCTGTATGTATATTTTCTTTTCTTCCGCTATATATGTTGTAACTCTTATATTCTATGTAACTCTGATGTAATATTTTATTTTACAATGAAAAGTTCTGTCATTTGTTCAATATATGCATGTACCCATAGTAATTCGTCTTTGTGAACAGTTTTAGTTGGTTTAATTACAGGCTAAAACTGGGCAAAAAGTCGGGTCGTTACATGTGGTATCAGTGCTTTGGTTATACAAAGCTATATTTTATGACGTATTTTGAACGAAAGATAGGACTCATCAGAGTTATAATATCTCATTAGAGATAGGGTTAAAAATGCCCTAGAGTGAGGTTCCGGAATATTATGATTGGGAGGGCATACTCTGAAAATGGAATATTTTGAAACGAGAAGTAAATTGTTTTAAAGAACAAATCATTATGAAAGATAACTTTTAATAAGAATTTTTAAGTGTTTGTATTCGATGTCATGATTCGACTATCGAGTATATGGGGATTTTGAATATACGCCTAGCTAACGTATATACGAAGCCCAATTTATACTAGGTAGACATAGGGTCACACTCTAGTCGCTCGAGGATGATTTTACTGATGACCATGGCATCATCAGTAGTTATTTTCGAGTTTCAAAAGTGGGATGACTATATAGTTCCAATTAAGACGTCGAGGAATACTTAAACTACCTTTGGTTTGAAAATATCAAAAAGAATTTAATGTAAGGAGAATAGGTTATAACCAGAAAGGTATTGTATTCCTCGAAGAATAAGTTAATGTAAGCGATAGATTTGAAATCAATGCCTAGCATGAACTGTAAAGGATAAAATGCAAGTTAAACTATTTCGCTTGTAAGTATATTTTAGCAAATCTAACCCCTCAAGAAATTAGAAAGTAATTCTTCTTAAGTGAAGAATCTGCTTAAAAAGATGATTTAAATAGTAGCGAACATCGAAGTAGGAAGAAAACTGCTGTATGAGTGATTCAAATAAAAATTTTTAAAGGGTAATCGTTTATGATGCAAAGAAAAACGGAACTTGAGGTAAGATTTACTCAAGAGAAAGTTAATGAAAGCTAAGTGTTCCAAGAATAAATCACTTATATTCGTATCCTTAGGTGCGCTCGACTTTCCTACCTTGGCCTAAGTTAGCTTCATCATTTGAATTCAAACTGTTTATTAGTGGGTTTTGAAAATGTTATGATTAATGTTTGAAACAACCCTAGCTTGAACGTGATACATATAATCAGAGTGCGTAGAGGAAGCGTGATGGTATTTTAAATGAAACTGTTTTAAGAGATTTTCCAGCTAGTCGAGTAAGAAAATTTTTCTGAACAAGATTTGATATTTAAATAAGAATGAAAAAGAGTTATATATTTTGAATTTAAGTGGATTTAAATAAAAGATGTTGTTCAACTAGGCGGATATGACAACTAAGTATGGAATCCGACTATTAAAGATATAGAAATTATTTAAGTTATCTTGGAAATATTGAAACAGTTTGGAATTTGACCTAAAGGAAGTTATAAGGACTTACGAATTGGTAGATGATTGTCTAAAATTTTAGGAGGTAGAAAGGATTAATTGGAAAGGCTGTTAAAGAAATCATATTAATCACATTTGATTTAGGGAAATTGTATGATCATTTACTTATGTAAATAGTTGGGTATTTTGAAATAAATTGAGACTTATGAAACTGGATATGATTCTTAAATTATTCGACTTACTAAAATGTGAATAAGATCATTTATGTTGAAATATGAAACCTGAGTTGTATACTTGAAAGCTAAAATTTATTTCCAAGCGATCGAATTTGTTTCCCAAATACTTTGGGTATGATAGATAGTTATAAGAGTGTTTTTCAAATAAAAGAAATTTTGACGACTTGAATCCCGATGATTTGAAATGTATGAAAAATATATGAGTTGAAAGTATCTGTAAATTATAGATTGCGAAAAAATAATTTACAACTTCGGGATATGAACTGATTTGGATTGTTCGAGTAACCATGACTAAAAATGAGTTGAGATAAAAGATTGGATGTTGTGCGATGGGTGATACTCAGTAGCCCTGTCACGAGGATGAACTTCTCGAGCTAATAACATATAGATTTCATCATAGTATATTTGAATTTTTGAAAGCAAATTTTGAAAAATCCCGAAGTAAAGTTTGATTTTCTATATAAAAGTATGTAGTATTTCAATGGTTTGGAATAAGAACGGGATTCTGAGTCGGAGAAATCTTTTTGAAGTTCAAATGTTTTGAAATATAGTAATTTAAATAGAGCTTTAATTCAACTTGTCTAATTGACCTATTTGCTTACCGTTTGACTAACTACTAAATTTGGCCTTTATACTAATGGTTATTTATCTTACATATATTAGTCAACAATTATATTATCTACTTCCAACCAAGTGGTTAATTTTCTTATATTTTACCATTTTTTTTACTTTTAAAAGCCTTTGAATAAATTTTCAAGCTTGTTAGAAATTGGAAAGTATTTTGATCCAATAAGCCTTATTTGTATGTTAGTGTTAGAAAATTTTACAATCAGACATTATTTTACTTAAGCAAAATTTTACAACTCTCCTTTTCAAGGACGTAAAACCTTAAGTGGGGGAGATTGTAATGATCTAGAAAATTTTGATGCTTAATATATATATATATATATATATATATAATTTAAAGTCTTTCGCTGTAGTAAAATATTTTATTTAGAATTTTGTCCATCTTGTGTAATTTAGTTAAAACAATGTTTGTTTGGAAATACGTTTCGTTGGTAGTCGAATTTTTAAAACAATTTGTAATTCAGTTACTAAGAATGATCAGAATTTGAAATTTAATTATAATTAAATATTCATTTCAAATTTCTGTTTAGTTTCTGTTCACGTAGTCTCAAAATATTTTATAAAATTTTACGGTAATTTTTAATTTGGAAAATGAGCACATATTTTTTCAACGTACTTTGGGTAACTGCGGTCTTTTTGACATTTTACATAACTGGTTAACCGGTCTGTTTTTTTATTTTTTTGGGATCATGACACATTATTGAACACGTTTATATTTTATTTTACTCCCAAGGGTAATCAATAATAATAAATTAAACGTTGATATAAGTGTTGAGTGGTCCGTTTGTTATCCATAATCACTTGTTTATACGTTAACATACCTCAGATTTATACTCGTTATCTAAAAATCGCATCTTCCTATTGCTAAATCTTATATAAAAATCTTATTTTCATATAATTAAAAATCAAATCTTTTCCATCATAAAAATCTAATCTTTAACCTCCTAAAAATCTGATCTTTAACCTCATAAAAATCTAGACTTTTTCGTATTAAAAATCTAAACTTTTTAACATTAAAAATCATTTCTTTTCATTACTAAAAATTATTCTTTCTTAATGTTATAATATATATTAATAAATCAGATTTTATTTACTATTACAAGATTAACTAAATTAAATAAATTAAAGCTTACCATTTTGTCGAAATGGAGCTCACTGTCGGAGGAAGGGGGAGTTGCTCGCTGGCTGTCGCCGGAGCAGGCGGTGGAAAGTGGGCGGCGCGCTGGGCTGAAGGGCCATGGGTTTTGTGAAGGGTTTGGGGGTTTAGGGCTAGGGGATGCGCGGTTTCGGGGGGAGGGGGTATGGAGAGAGAGGGCGACAGGAAGGAGGTGGGGGAGGGATCGCCGATGGTTGGGCGTGCCGCCGGTAGACCGCGGTGGCCGGTGGAAGTGGCCTCGCGCGAGATCAAGGGGTATTTTTTTCTGAGTCAACGGGGGATGGGAGAGGTAAAAGGGGGTTTTTATATAAATATATATATTATTATTAAATTAATTCTAAAAAGCAACTTCTAAATTCGATCTTCAATCGAGACCCACCGCCTGTCGTTCATAGCTAATTACCCCCATTCCGAACACAATGGGATACGTATCGTAAGTTGGTTCGATCGTTTCGATCAGTTTCCGTCAAAATCGAAATATAAATCTATATTTTGAATTTGAACGCGTACTTCAATTTACCGGGGCCACATACGGACTCTAAAAATTCCCGAAAAATATATTCTAGCTTTGTATTGACGATACGGTCCTAACAAAACTAATTTCATCAAATTCTGAGACCGTTTGAAAAATGGTCATTTTCAGGTCGATCGAAATTGACTGAAACTGTCAAAACATGTTTTCCTTCGCCACGCTCACATATTGATTCAAAAAATTATGAATTTTGAAACATAGCAATAACTTGACATCACAGATCCAACAAAAGTGGTTTCGTCGAAAACCGAGGTCGTTTGCAAAATTTCCATATTTAAGGGCCAGAATTCTCTAGCGACTATTCTGAATTTTCATCTGGCCATAACTTTTGATTCCTGGTATGAAATTACAATTTTTCAGATTCGTTGGAAAGATATTTTCAAATAGATTCTAATATTTTTGATTTCGCTAAAATCCGGTTCATTTTGAATCTTATTCATTCATTTGAAATTTGAAATCGAATTTTCGAACTACCGCGCCATTTTCAATTCCTTTTATAATTTAAAATAAGTATTTATATTCTAACGTCGATTCAAATAAATATATACGTTCTATTTCTATTCAAAATAAATTTCTCATCGTTATTATATAAAATAATTCATTTTAAATAATCAAAATTCACTAAAATTGCCAAAATAAAAAATTTAAATTGGCTCGGATTTCTGGGTTATTACAATCTCACCCACTTAAAACTTTCGTCCCCGAAAAGGAACGAAGCCGAAAGTTGTTTAACTAATCAACTCAACTTTCACTATTTTCATTACGGCTTAAGTTCTTCAACTTTTCAGCTTCTAAGAACTTTTCAAATTTTTCAAAAAATTGGCTAACACCCTAAATTTTCAAAAAATTTCGCCATAACCTCCCCTGCACCGGGAGCTTTGGAATATTTCAAATAGCCTCCCATGGCCCTCATCAGTCCAAAAAGAAAAAGAAATAGCCAAGCGGCTAGACAATCGGCTCATAAAATCATCAAAAACCAAAGAAATACAATAAACATGTACCAATTTGTCGGGCAAACAATTCGATTAATTCCTTTCCGAATAAACTATATTCGATTAACTCCTTTCAAATAAACTATATTCGATTAACTCATTTCGAATAAACTATATTCTATTAACTCCTTTCGAATAAACTATATTCGAATAACTAATATTCGACTAGCTCTAACTCGATTAACTAATACTCGATTAACTCTAATTCATTAATTATTGCTAGATTAACTCTATTCGAACAACTAATATTCGATTAATTCTATTAAGTTTGACTTCGTATTTCAAAATAGTATCCCATTTCCAAATTCTATTTTTACTTCTATTTATAAATTTATTCATACGAAATCCCCTTTTTTATTTCTAACAACCAAATCTCAATTTTAATTCCCTTTATAAATGTTGAGTTCACATTCTACTTAACATATCAGTGTCAAAACCGATTTTCTACTCCTCTATATAAGTTCAGACTTATATATCCAATTTATCCAGTGATAAAATAATTTGCTTAATTTATAAAACATATTTATAAATTAATCTTCCCAATTTATTTGTTAAAACAGATTTCTATTTAATTCCACTTTAAATAAATCTTTTCCACTTCTTTTATATCCTGCCAATTTTCCTTTTTATTCTATTTGTTTTCCAAATATTTCCTTTATGTAATTCTATTTATTTTCCAAATAAATATTCCTTTTATAATCTATTTATTTTCTACATAAATATCCCCCTTTTTTATTCTATTTATTTTCTAAATAAATCCTTTTTTTCAATATCCACTTTGAAATTCCTTTTTATAAAATCATTGGGTTTTATATAAATATATTTTATTTTCAACATACACATTGAAAATTCACTTTTCAATTCTAGTATTATATATGGTATTTAAAATACCAAATAATAATGATTGATGTCATTCAAACACACATAATCAACAACATATTATATATCACATCATATATTACAATATACGAAAAGAACAGTATTATAAATATTTAGGAATCCAGTTGGATCCCTCCAACCTGTTTCCCTGCATCCACAGATGTTAAACACATAGATAACACCGATTTCATTTTAATATGAAATATTCTGATAAACAGAATTAATATTTAAGTAACGATATATATATATATATATTCTATATCTGTATTCTTAATCAATTAACTAACAGTTCATCCAGATAATCAACACACATCAATCAACCATCATTTATCAGATCTAGAAATACGTTATAAAAATATGAACTAGTAGAGTTAGTGAGTTTTACTCACATTGGACAGTTATCGTTAAATAACGATTAACTATCTTTGATTCCGACGGACAATTTATTTTGTAATAAATTGTAAAAAGCTCCAATTCACTCCCAGACAGTTCCATTGTGAAGTGTCCATCCCTACGATCCCAACAGATCTAACCGTTCGAAATTTTGATGATGTATGAATGAAATATTGAAATCACAAGTTTATATCCAGATCTAAATAAAAATCTAAACTTAATTTAAAAAAAAAAAACGGGCCTTACAATTTTCTATTCAGCCCAACTACCCTCTAAAGCCCATACCTGTGTGACCCTCTCTTCTTTACTCTCCTGTTAAACGGTCCGCTGATTCCTTCCTTCTGCGTACAGACTCCACGATGCCTTCACCCATAACCGCATTTTCTTCCACCTGTAATTCTCACTCCTCTCCACGATTAAATCTCTGAAAGTTATCATCATCTTCCCATTCTCAAGATCTATCTTCCTATACCCTTTTTATAAAGTTCAAACTCCCCACTGGAAATAACCAAATTTACCCCATACCTTACTCTTCTTCCCATGTACACTCCTCCTAATGCCGCAAACCCAAACCCGTGCATGAAAGAAAACCTAACCGCAACGTCCTTTCTTCCTTCATGTTACTAGTTCGAAGCTGCTGCTCGTATAACCCCACATGGCTATGCATTCAAACACTTCAGTCCCCTCCTTCTCTCCCTCATTTAACAACTCACGACTACCTCCATTCAACTGCTGTTGGTTTATTGGTGATACGCAGCACCTATAAATGTCCATGCGACAATCCATGTACTTGGTAAACGTATACGTTCACTAATACACACACACATATATATATATATCGGATTTTGTATTAGATTTCACGTCTCATTCTTTTGAAGTTTTGGTTTTCAGTTTAAACAGAAAGGAGGAGGGGAGTTTTTGTTTAAAACTTTTCAAAGCTGTGAACTTGGCATTTCATATATATGTGTTTTAAATCTTGTCTGTAGTTTGTTTCATTGTCTTCGATATATTTGTTTAGAGGAGTTTGATTAAAACCGAAGAGAAGTAAAGCTGTGTATATATTTATAGATTTATATAACTTAGGGGTTAAGGAAAAAGAAGGACACCGGTCATTCAGCGATGGTGATGGGTATTAAATGAAGACAGTCTAGAAATTTAGGTGTGCAAAAACTTAGTGACTAAGGTTTACACATTTATTTATTCTATAATACTGCTGCTCGCATATGGTGCCTCGGCCATCCCATGTTTTCCATCTAACCCTCATTTATATATGGTTCATGCAAAAAGAATTCACGCAAGGGACTGCAGTATTTCCGTTGTTTAATTTGCACGTGGGAGTGATTAAAGAAATGCCTAGATTGCCTTATTCTTGCATGAACATACGTGTGTGTATATGTATATTATGTTTTAAAAATTTAGTGTACCACGTTACGAAAATACCGTTCGTTTACGAACTGCTACTGACAAAAATAAAACTACCATTGTGATGGGCAATGTGTCATGATGCCCAAAATATAAAAATATCGGTAGGTTAACTCATATTGTGAAACCCCAAAATATTGATATAGGTTGCAAAATACTTCAAATAAAAAGTTGTGTATTTAATTAATTAAAAATTACAGTAAAATTCTAAAAATTAAATTATACTTACATCTCAAAAGAATCATTTCTAAATTCGAAACCAATAATTAAATATATTTAAATAACCGTTATGGCCAAAAACGAATATGCCACTGCTTTTCTGAATATTTAATTTGGACATAACTTACCATATATAATCCAAAATCTTGATTTTTCACTTTCATTAGAAAAATATAGTTAAACAGATTCCAACGTTTCCTGTTTCGAGGAAATCCGACTTATAACGAATCCTGTATAGTCTTTTAAAGTTCGTATCGCCAAATTACAAACTGCCGCGCCATTTCAAGCTCGATTATAATTATAATATAATATATACATTCAACCATTGTTAATTAAATATATACATTATCGTAATTTAATTTTAAACTGAAATATATATATATTGAATTGTCCAATTCACACAATATTGTCAATTCCACGATTTCCGACTATTTCAGAAATTAAATATATTATCCTATTATTTATTTTAATTAAATATTGAATATAATTTAATTAAACAACCCATTTAAATCTCTAAATCACTAGTTAAATAATTAAATAAAAAAATTATTATATCGTAAAAATGTGGGACATTACAATTATGAAGCATAAATTAGTTTTAGTTAATTTTAGTTTAAAGTATCAATTATGAAGTTAATTTTAGTTAACAAGTTTAAATTTTTGGAAGATAAACTAAGCTTTCAAGTTAATTAATTAATTTTATTTCAAATTTAAAAAATTAAGTTATAAATATGATTTTTGTTACATACAAAAAGATTCTTAATGATCTATATCTAAATTAAGAACCATTTTGAATTAACATTTTGAATTAAAATTTTGTTATTAAATATTATAGCAACAAAACATTTTTTCGTATGTTGCAAACGCATTTTTTAAATTTGTTTGGACCGACTATTCTTGCATCCGATGGTGACACATAAATAACAGTGCATGCAGATGAGGGACGTCATTACACTGTTTCAATAATTATAATCAATTTACTACCGGTAAACAATCACCGTTTATTTCAATAATTATAATAAATTTACCCGTACACGTCTCTAAATGATCCCCTTCTAGTAGTGTAACTTTGATAAATTGTATTATTTATTATGCTGTGAGATATTATATTTTATTCTGTGTCTGTGATTATATGATTTGATTCTATTAAACCCCATAGCAATAATCATCTACTGTTTTGAAGGATTCTAGTTCATTCAATTATTGAATTAAACTCGAAAAAGCATGTTGTTACACATATCTATTATGATTTGTTGATTCTATTTATGATGGAGTAAAAAGATCTATATAAAGAATTCAAAAGGTTTACTTCAAAATAGGGTCAGGCATTAGTGAATGAGAAAGATTGTTCATATTACTCTTCATGTGTGGAGAGTTATGTCATATGTGTATGTAACATTGTAGCTTAGTTAAATTTGACTAGCTCCAGTATTATAAGCCTGTTATGTAGAGTAGATGGAACACTATAAACTCGGTAAATGGTGAATGGTCCACCACAAAAACCAATGTAGATGGTTGTTAACTACAATCACATGTATCATATTGTATTTTTTACTACTAGTTATAATAAAAAGGTGTTTGCGATCTGCTTAAAAACCGGACGGCTTTGAAAAAAAATCATATTTTAATAATCATGACTTAAGTCTTCCATATCATGCTCTAAGAGTTTCCTTCAAATCATATAATGTTTTCTTCAATTCATAAACAAGATTTGAAATTTTTTAATTTTAAATAAAGGGTGATGCTCAACATAAGCATCTTCTCTAGTAGAACCATTTAGAAAATGCAGTTTAGCCTCCATTTGAAATAATTTAATAATGTTATCTTGTGTGAAAGAAAGCAATATTCAAATTTCCTTCAGTTTTGGAATGAGTGCGAAAATTTCATAAAAATTTGTTCCTTGTTGAATATCTTCATCACTATTCCTCTTTGCTTTTGATATTCTCAATGAACACATACTTATCTTATGTCAGGTACAACGCATGTATGATGTGTTTCTTTAATAATAGTAAAAATTCAGCAAAACTCAATTTTATTTACCAATTGCTAAAGCAACTGATCTTAAAAACGTTTAAATTGAGAAAACTATTTCGGTACACGTTACGCAATCAAAGTTGATCACAAAGCAGTGACTAAACTATTAGTGGATACAGAAAAGCAACAAGTTTTTTGCTGAGCGATGATGTTTGCAGTATTTTAAGAAAGGAACAAGTGCCTCATGTGGCTGAACCTGACCTGACAAAAGATTTCAAAATGATAAATGACCTTAAAATTAGTTACTATCAAGTGTTTTGCTAGATATATACTAATCAACCCATGACAACGGGTTAAGTAATAATTGAATAAAACAAAATAAATATATATATGGAAGAAAGAAAAGAGACAAATAGACTCCATTTTTATTAGTTACTGAAATTTCAACATATACATGCATGATTCCGAATTTTATGCGTAAATGATAAAAGACCAATGACAATACTTTAATTTACTCCTATATAATATAATATAAGCCAGAAAACAGGAAATACCTCACAATGATAGGAATCATCTTCAAATCATGCTCTTCAACAGCTTGATCATCTTAGAACTTCTTCATATGCACAAACGATATCAAATTATCAAGGGAAATTCAAAGATATAGGCTTGTTTGGAGAGAGAATTGTTTGTTTTGCCATGTTTTAGAAATAATAACAAATATAGGCCTATTTTGTTCGGGGAGGCATACTGGTGCATTTTGAAAACTTGCATGTGTGCGATTTTTGAAAACTCGCCTGTGTATTTTGGTCCATCCCCAAACTTTACATGTACTCACTAATTCTCTCATAATTATGATTCATACTAAATCACATCTTCTCAACTCTATATATTTTCAAAATGACTTGTCACACAATGGTGGAGCAAGAGGTTAACTTGTAACCAGTTTGCTGCCACTGTGGATATATGGCTGAAGTTGTTGAATCAGATGATGGAAAAAACATTGGTCGTTGAAGTCTTCTTTGTTCCAATTATCCCCACAGATGCAATATTTTAGAATGGATTGACGAACCTCTTTGTCTAAGGGGCATTGCATATGCAAAAGAGCTGGAGCAAGAAATTAGAAATTTCAAAAAACTCCTAGAGGACTTGCAATTTAATCGTAACTACTAGTGTTTCTATTATCCATCATTGTTGTAGGTTTCTGAAGTTTAGTTTGATTTATTCTATTATCCGTACTCGTCGTTGGTTTTTTTAAGTTTAGTTTGAATTATTGTTTGTGTGTTTGTAGGACTTGGAAAATTGATATGAAGTACTATATGTTTTTGTTTTCTAATAAATTATTTTATGTTTTTGAAGTTTGAATTAAAGATTTGTATGTTTGTTGGTTCGTGTAATACACATTATGACATAAAGATGAATTGACAACTAGCTGCCATAAATTAAAGCTTTTTCAATCTATTTCAGTACAGTACGATATGCCATAAATCAGGTGATTTGACTAGATACGGATAAAGTTGGTCCAATATTTCAAAATAGTTGAGTTGACAAGACTCTGCCAAACTGACCCAATATTTTGAAATTGATGACATGATTAAAGCTTTGCCAATTCTGATTCAAGACTTGTTTTTTGTGATCAGGATGAACATAGGACAATTGATTCTACTTTGTTTTGAAATCGATGACATGATTAAAGCACTGCCAATTCTGACTTTACAACGACCTTACTGAGTTGATTAAAATTGATTTGACAATGATGTTGCTTAGATGGTTTCGCTATTTCATAGCTCTTCAACACATTATATCTCATTGCAGAAACACTTCAATTCTATCTTCAAATAACTTCAACAAAAATATACTCATTCAACAATGGCGCCTACTTTTATTCCTACACTTTGCTACTACAACGATGAATTGGTCGTGGATGAGCACCACAATGGAAGTTATATGGGAGGATTATGCAAACTAGGGAGAGTTCGAAAGGGTTGCACACTGGATGCTTTGAAAGAATTTGTCTTCAAAGCAACCAAAATTAACCCTCTCGAATATGATATTGAGTTGTCGGTTAACTAGCCTACTAATTCGGGGTCGAGAGTCGTATCACTTTCAGACGATGAAGATGTACAAGTAAATTTTTCTACTACTAAGAAATCGATTGAGTTGTTTGTTGGAAAAACAACAAAAGAAACCATGGATGATGTCATGGAAGAAATCACCACACCTCCTATCGTGAGTAGTGGTTTAGGTTATTTCACAAAAATGTTGCAAACGCACGATCCTTCACCCATCTTTAGTTCTCCTTTCGTTCACCAATTCGTACATTCATCCAAATGTGGACGGGCAGCAACAACAACAAGAACAACAAACTAATCAGTTAGAAGACTGCGCACAACAAATGCAGCATGATGTGTTCGAGATAAGCCAAAGGTAAGATTTTGCACAATAATTTATTTCTCTTACTACTCGTTGAGATGTATGATGTAACTGAAATGCATTTATTAACAAATTGACTGAAGAACCCGAAGAAGACTGGGGTGTCGGTCCTTAACAGCAGGCTGAACATATTGATAGTATGGTCGTTGCCATGACAACTGTTGATGATACATGCTGGACGGAAGTCAACAATGAACCACTAAACTATGACTTTCCAAAAACATAAAATCCCGAAGAAGATGGTGATGAGGTTCAAATGGAAATACCAATGGACAATGATCTCTGCACGGCGCAAATGATGGCTAGATCCGTAGTGGCTAATCTGGATTTTTCTGGTGAAAATTTCTTAGTTGCTTGCGTAAAAAATGGTTTTGCTATTGGGATGGTATTCCAAAGCAAAGAATGGTTTCTCTACCAACTTACAGAATGGTCTATTCTACATGGTGTTTTATACAAGTCAATACCACTGTATGTAATGTTGATCCTACTTGTCAATGGTGAATAAATGCTATAGTGATGAAGAAATCACAACTGGATGGTAGGAAATCATAAAGTTGTCTCATGAACTTAACTGTGTAAATCCTATGATTAATTCCAACCACAAGCAAGCCAGTTCTAGGTTTCTTGTATCCAAAATCATGTCTTTTGTGAAGGTCGATTTGGATATCTCAGCTGGGACAATGCAAGTGATTGTCGATGAGCAACTCTTCATCAAAATCAGTTACATGAAAGCTTGGCGAACGTTGAATAAAGCAATGGAAAAAAATATACGGTGACTGGGCCGAATCGTATTCATATTTGCCTCAGTATTTTGTGGAAATAAAAAGAAGTAATCCAGGTACAGTAGGACATATATCACGCGATAATGTTGGAGTATTTGAGCGTGCTTTTTGGGTATTTGGTCCTTCCATTGCAGGT
This sequence comes from Allium sativum, assembly GCA_030737875.1. Classification (NCBI taxonomy): domain Eukaryota; kingdom Viridiplantae; phylum Streptophyta; class Magnoliopsida; order Asparagales; family Amaryllidaceae; genus Allium; species Allium sativum. The sequence goes on along the minus strand of CM060915.1, from coordinate 967,607,704 downwards.
TTTTTACACTGCCGTCCAATGCTTTATATTAACGAGACACATTTGTATGGTAAGTACAAAGGAACACTGCTAGTTGCTGCCGCTGTAGATGTTGACGGCTGCCTTTTCCCATTAGCTTATGGGTAGTGGAATCTGAATCATATGATAGTTGGTCCTGGTTCTTTTCATGCATTCATGAGTTCATTTATAGTGTATGAAATCGACACATTACTTTTATATCTGATAGAATGAAAGGGATTCCAAGCGTTTTGCAAGATAGATGGCAAGAACCACACAAACATAGGTTCTGTGCAAGGCATATTAAAGAAATTTTTCAAGCTGCAGGTCATCAAGACAAGCAATTTGTAGGCTTGTTTTACACTGCTACATGTGGTTCTGAAGTGGTTGAATACACTAAATTTAGAGAAGAAATCAAGGCAATTAAGCCTGAGGCGCATAACTGGATTGAGCGAAGCCTAGGGAATTCAAAAGAAAACTAGGTCCTTTTGCAGAGATGACAGTGGTCGCTTCCATATTATGACAACAAACGCATCTGAAAGTTTTAATGGTGTACAAAAATGCACTAGATCCTTACCTATAAAGGCGTGGGTTCCAAGTTCTTTCGATCAGTTGAATATTTCTAAAAGAGGCAGGAAAAAGGGGAGGGTCTGAATTCAAAACTTACTCCAAAATGGGAAGCTAAAATTGAAGGTCGTGCTATTGAAGCATGGCGTTGCAGGCTTGTTCGATTTGTTCGATATAAATGGCAAGTGGTTCACTATTACGGTGCTCATGTAATGACAACTTGTTTAACATAGGATTTCGGTAGTAATAGAGCACATCACGATTTTGCTTATGAATGGTACTCCTTCCAAAGTTATAAAGCTGCCTACGAGTCATATTTTCATCCTATACGTCATAAGAAATACTCGGACTTGTACAACGGTCCGCTTATACATGCTCCTCCTGTAAGAAGACAAGCTGGACGACCAAAATCTACGATATTCAAAAATGTTATGGATGGGCATCAAAATCCCAAAACAAATAGGTGTAGAAAATGTGGATCACAGCGCCACAACAGAAAGCGGTGTACTTCAATAGCCTAAAATGGAGCAGTACGTTTATTGTTGGGATGTCAGTGTGTTGCATTTCGTGTATCTATAATTTTTATGTTTCGAACTTATCTGTTCTTAATCAAACTTTGTATCTCTTCCGTATTCGAATATTAGAATTTTGTTACTATTTTATTTTGTTTGGTTAAGCTATATATACTATGTGGGTATATAATTTAAATATAACTAAAAACAAGTTCATAACATTGAAGTAGTTCGTAGTTTATATATTTGAACTTCATTCGAATATATAAAAATCATTATACGTCGAATTTCATTGAAACAAGAAACGTTCGAATCTATAGAACAATATTTTTATACTTAAACAGAAAAATGGAGATTTCATATTATGGATATTGAGTTATATCCAAATCAAATTTTCAGAAAGTCGCTATGGAATTTAATAGTCTAATGAATACAGGTGAACTTTGAAAACTCGCCTTCGTGTGAATTTCGAAAACTCGCCTTCGTTGATTCAAAACAGGTCTATTCCTGTAATTACTTTTCAAACAAGGTTGTTTGCGTTATAAACTTTAAAAACAAGGCTAACATAGTTAAAAGCCCAATTATAAATAGAATAGACCCACTACTCTCACTCTCTAGCAGTCGACCTTGTCCTCATAAGACTACGTATGGTATGATGTTCAATACATAGATGGAACAATTAAATAAGCAAATTATACATTAGATGTGAATCAATCAAGACAAGCACATTATTACTGGCTGCATGTCGATGTAGTAAAACAAACATACCAGACTATTCAAATGGAGTGTGTGTAAATGCATAAACAAAATATGTACACCAACAATGCATGCATTAAGCTATAATACATAATAAATACGCGATTATATATTAATTATTTTTTGTGTCCATACAGAATACATATGTGATTATGTTATATTAATTATTATTTTTATGATCCATTATACATAATACATACACGATTATATATTAAGGAAAACAGGCACGACTAGCAGCAATCACTCAAGAGTAGAGTCAACCCTATCGATGGAGCGTGCAAAGGCAAGATCAGATGGATACTAAGCCCAACTTTTCTGATCCTCCTCCTCCTACTTCGCATCTTCTTTTTTTAAGGACTTGACATGAATGCCTCCAGATATATTTTGGTGCTGCAAAGTGGATGTAGCTGGATTCATTGACGCTTTCTCTTCTTACTGCTCTTCGTTCCTGCTTTCTCTTCTTTTTTTCATTTCTTCTTCCATTTTTCTTTCTTTTTTATTCTTTGTATTCTTTTTCTGGTGCATTTATCTCTTTGCAAGTATTTTAAGTGATTCGATGCATGTGCATACGTATCCCAATTATTTCAATTATTTTCTTTAGTCATGGCACACATGTTTCGTTGCCAACTGTTTACGATTTGGAGACTGTTGCGGCAAGTCGGTTTGGAAACATATCAAGAGGTGAAGATCCCATCGAAAGTACATCATTGCCTTGCACTTCAAATTTAATTATGGATACATGATATATTTTTTTGTGAGGTGTTCCGTTCATATTATATCTTGTATTTTTATTTTTCAACGCTAAATGAAAATAATAATAAGACTTAAGAGATAGTATAGAGTGATGAAGTAAAAGACAAAATGAAAAATTATCTTATTTCTTTCATTACTTCTCAAAACATGGAAAACAATTAAAAGTTCTTCATATTTTGTGTGTCCTCTTCGTTTTTAAAATGATAGTTTCACACGATATACATACATCAAAGAATTATTCACCAATGGAATGATATAATATAACAATAATCTTTACACAAAAAAACTGCAAATTCAATGCATATATCAGAGAATTAATTTATCAATTGGTTCGGAAAATTATAACAACCTATCCTTACAATGATGAAGAGTACAATAACAGATACCACGAATAATAAAGAAATATACAAGAATACATCATGTCCCTTCAATTCCACTCCTGGAGCTTCAAAGCAAATCGTGTTTTATTCTATTTTCCCGTAGACTCGTTCTCCCCGCACTATGCCATGGATGGCCTACGGCAACCCCATAGAAGTGACGCAGTAGGTGCAAAAAAGTGTTGCTATAGGCAAAAAATGATATGTGGCAACACTTTCTTGGGGTTGCCTTTTGCCGCGTTGCCTTAGAGTCAAAGGCAACACATTTGCGACCCTAAGGCAACATGAGCATAGGTGTTGTCATATGTACTAAATTTACAAAAATGAGGGGCTCACTAAAATCTATATATGGAATCGACACTAAAACCTGTAGCCCGGGTTCACGGAATCCAGTTATGGGGCCCACATGCATAAATCTATGGCAACAATTTTACCATCCAATGACAACACTATATCATAGCTCTGGCAACATTTAACATCACATACTGCAATATTATATCATATATATGGCAACATTAAATAACATAATATCAAACTGAAATTAACAAAGAACTTTTTATTTCAAATTAATAACCATCAAACACAAGTAGTACATAGTCAACTACAAAATAACAAAACATAGCCACTAAATTCAAATTTACATACATTTTTGTTACAAACACAGCTAGTCCTAACTTCATGTTTACATAAAACTAAAACAGTTTCAAAATATAGCACAAGCCTCTAATGCGTCTAATGCCGCGACTACATCGATCGTACCTCTAGTGCCTTCGGTAACAAGTTCTTGAAAATCCTCATCACTGCCTCCTTCACTTGAATACATCAGTTGCATTTCAACACAAAATAAGAGGTATGCATGCCTCAACTACATTTCAGCAAAAACCAGAGTCATAGTATAGCTGAGTTTCCTTTCAGCACAAACTGAGTTTCATAACTGAATTCCATTTGCATTTCAATATAACATAGTATAGTGATCTAAACAATGTGTATACAAGTGTACTGATCTAAACAATGTGTATAGAAGTGTATATTGATCTAAACATAACTGAGTTTCATTTGTATTTGCGTTTCATTTACATAACTGAGTTACATAACAGAGGCACAATGTTGGATACAAGTGTATACTGATCTAAACATAACTGAGTTACATAACTTGTCTAAACAATATGTATACAAGTGTATACTGATCTAAACATAACTGAGTTTCATTTGCATTTGTGTTTCATTTACATAACTGAGTTACATAACAGAGGCACAATGTGGACATAAGTGTATACTGATCTAAACAATGTGTATACATAGTATAACAGAGGCATAATGTGTATACAAGTGTATACTGAGTAAACAATTAGACAATTATAATGTGGATAAATTTATTAGTAATTAGTAATTTAGGTTTAATGGGCAATGTGGCAAAAATTATCACTAATCGACAATGTGACAAAACTTAAAATGTGACAAAACTTAAAATTATACCTGAAAAACTGCTCATGCATGCTATTTCATGTTACTTCACTACTCTATATTGCCATAACAACACATAAAAGAATTCTAAGCATGATCCATGACAGAGCTAAAGCTTTTGCAAAGAATTTTTCTCCTGTCTCGTGTTTTCCACATTCAATGCGCATTAGGACCAACTCGTCCTTCATATCTGCCACAAATTCATTGGGTTTTTCCCTCTTTTGCTTTCGCTTCAACAGCTTTTCTTCAATTGTCTTCTTTTCCATGAGCAATTACGATATAGTCCTTTCTTTTTCCATCAATTTAATACTAGTATAATCCAATTCAGCATTGCTATTGATTTCATACACTTCGTCATGCCACATAAAATACCTGCAATCGCCATTCTGCACATATCTTAAATTCTTGACTAAAACATCAATGAAAGATATGATAATCGACATGGAGCAACAAAAAAAAAACTAATTTATACTTACTGGCCACATGAAGCAACCAAAAGAATTCTTCCCTGCCTTCAACCCTACCTTCACAGTCCTTATCTTCGCTGGGATTTTGTGGTGGCAGTTCTTTCTCGCAGCCGTTGTTGACGAATTTGAAATACAAATTGATTGAGCGATCATTGAACTCGAATTGAAGGAAGAATTGAAGTGATATCACAAACTGCAAATCATTCAGTAGGCTTTCAGGCATGTATTTTATGTATTCAGTATTTGTATGCATAACCAAAACAAAACATGCGTATATTTATTAGCCAGTCTTACACACACACTTAAGAAAACATGCGTATATTTCATGGATACAGATCATGATAATACTTAAGAAATGGTAATTATCATGTATATGTAAGCATACTTAAGAAATCATTTTCATAAAACAATGTATTATGTCTCAATCGTCACAGGCAACAACAATCTGGGAAATCCGAGCAGTTGTTTAGAACATGTAGCTCATATAAGGTCGATGGTCTAATTGTTCACAGCCACACTTCACTAGGAACTAAAGTTCTGTGTTATTAAATTGATTAACATTTCAGTGAATCAACATACAACAGAGCCACAAAAAACACCACCAACCAAATAAAATTATACTCACGGTGATAATAATTTCTGTTTCTCGGTAGGCTAATGAAGAGCAATGATCAAAGAACCAACAGAAATGTACATGAGAAACACAGGATAAAAAGCCAACACCTTTCTTCTTAGATTGACTGCCATTTGATGATGGGGAAGGGGAGAAGTGGGTGTGTTAGGAGTCGACGACTCGATGGAAGAAGTGGAGGATGCAGAGAGGGTTGGAGTGGAAGAAGGTGAATGAAAATTAAGGATTGGAATTGGAAATTTGGGGGTGAGAACGAACAGATCTGAGAAATTGAGAAAGAGGAATCCAATGAGTAACGTAAATTGATTTCCTATTGGTGGTGAAGTATCTTAACGGATTGGTGAGGTGTCAACTTCAGATGTTGTTTTTAAAAGGTAAATTGACGGATAGATATGCATCTTTTTATAGATGTAGATCGATGATGTGGAAAATTAGACTTATAAGTTTATGATTATAGCTACTGCAACACAATTTGATATCTATGGTTACACATTGAAGAGTGCGTTACAATACATAAAAATCAGCATAGTTAGGGCAACATTTTAGCTGGAAACACCTTGGATTTTCATTGCAGTAGGCAATCTATGGCGTACTGCCCCTTTCTTCTCCTCCTGACTATAATCGTTTACTGGACAACTTATTATTCTCTGTCCACCCTACCACTGTGATTCAAGCATCTCCTTATCTTATTTTTCGCTCATTCTCTAATTCATTTTGGATACAATTTGATTGAGAATCTCTCATATATTCTCAAATCTCACCAGAGAGGGGAGACGAGGAGGATTACGCAAAGTCAAAAGTCACAGAATCAGAGAATTTTGTACTTAAACATGATCACAAGCTAACTCATAATTTTATTTAATAATCAATTAATGGATCTATCTGGATATTCGATTATTTAAACTAGATGTTAAAAAAACCAGATTACGAATTTTAGAATTTCAATCATCGCGAATGTATTTGTTGACCATCGTTCTACCCTTAGTCAGCTTCTACACGTCTCCTTAAACCGGTGCTACTCAACTTGGAGTTTGTATTACTGCATATAATGACTAAATTGATTGTATAGCTGGTTTCTTCTTATATAGCATGGTGTTAACATCCTGATATTGTACCTACACCGCAAAACAAACATGAATGGGCTCCGCATATTATCATACATCATTTTATTTTCTTTGCCTATATAAGGTTACAACATGTACAATTTATATTATCGATTCATTTTGTTCTACAGAAACATTTCTCTATATAAAAAGCAAGCTCGGTATCAATAAAAGAATCATTATAGTTTTCTTTATACAAAGTTTATATGGTATCAGAGCTGATCGCCCAACGACATTCTTCAGATTATCTTTCTCGTCTTCAAGAAGTTAGTCTCCTTAGAGAGTTCTCATCATCGGAGAGCATCCCTTCTTTGATCATGTAATACATGTTCTTATCTGAAACAGTGCCTTGCCTTGGTTAGAATCAAGATCCCTACCGGCTGCAACTGTTTCTTGACAATCAGAGACAGTTCATCTCTTCATATGGTTTTGCCACATTTCAATAACTAGATTCTTGCATCTTCTAGAAGATACAAGAATTGTCACTGCAATCTTTCTTTTATCCCTCGACCAATACAGTGTAGGCTGCCACCTCTCGTTGAGTGGCCTCGCCATACACCGTTCCCACATTTTTTCAAATATTGTCTTTTGAACGGTACTGAATAATGGCAAGTGGCAACGACAATCTGTCATCTGCAACATCAAGAACTAGCACTATTGAGTCAACAATACTCTCATCCCCTTATTAAACAAAAAATAAAGGTTATAACTATACCTCTCGATGAAACAACTACCTCTTGTTGAAGTTCCAAGTTGAAACAGCCTTGAAAGGTCATGCCTTCAAGATTATATCAAAGGAACCAAATCTATACCAGATGTAATGATATTGGACAAAGAGGAAAACACTATTAGCAACCCAGAATTTGTACATCATTAGAAACAAGACAACTTATTGTCATCTTGGCTTTTATCGTCCATTAGCACAAATTTGTTGTCTCAAGCAATAAGGTGCAACTCATCATATGAAATTTGGTCAACCATACAACAAATTTTCAATTCTCGGCCATCGGCTAGGATAATGCATTACAAAAGAGAGTTGCAAAACTCAAGAAAAGGTGATATGAGCATGAGAGAGTATATTTCTAAAATAAAAACCTTGTGTGACAAAGTCAACTCTATAGGGCATCGAATATCTGAAAATGAACAAGTTCTCACTCTAGCTAATGGGCTTGATGAAGAGTATGAATCTCTGATAACCTATCTAGCTACTCAACCCAATTTACCGGACATTCAATTCGTATATTCTGCTCTATTGGCTCATGAAGGTTGTGTTAAACAAAGAAAGGCAGTTCAAAATGATTATAGCATTATCAAGAAATACTAACCAGTCAAGAAATGTACCTGGTTTTGGCAGAGTTAACAACCAGAGGAAGAGTGGTAATCCAAATGCAAATGGTCGAGGAAGAGGAAGATTCAATAATACAAACAGGGTAAAATGTCAGGTATGCGAGAAACCTAGACATAATGCAAACAGATGCTACTTCAGATTCAGTTCTGATGTAAATAATGCTCAGCAAAACCAGTTCAACCAAAGAGGACCAAATGTTAATATAGCTCAATCAAGTCAACAAGGCAGGAACAACACTAAGAGCACTGCTGGACAGAGTGCAAGCAGCGATGATCTGACCAAGATTGATGATGTCAACACTGAGTGCTGGTTTCCAGATTCTGGAGCGACTAATCACATCACAAATAGTCTACGAAATTTAAATCTGGGAAACAAGAACTGCTCAGTTACGCAAGTCATTCATACTTGTAATGGTGGGACCATGAATATATCTCATATTAGGATAGGTTATGTCATTGGAAAGAGAAAACTCTACCTCAACAATTTACTTAGAGTTCCCAATGTTAAGAATAATCTAATCAGTGTACCCTAATACGCAAATGAAAATAAGGTATATTTTGAGTTTCACCCTAAATATTGCCTAATTAGAGACTTGCTAAGTAAAGATATATTAATACATGGTAGATTGGATAATGGGTTGTACAAAATTCAGCAACATGCTGTCAGGAAAGGAAAATGATAAAAATACATGGTGCTGGAATGTTAATATTCAGTTTAATAGTGATATTGATGATAGTATTCCTGATAGTATTAAAAGTAGAGATATTAGTAATGTTTTAGATGTATGGCATTTCAGACTAGGGCTTCCTAGTTATTACATTGTAAAACAGATATTAAATGATAATAAAATTCCTTATAAAAATTTACCTGTGTCCGCTGTTTACACACATTGTCAACTTGGCAAGAGCCACAAACTTCCATTTGGCAGATCTGAAGCTGTATACACTAGACCACTTGAATTAGTAATAGCAGACCTATAAGGTCCTGCACCATTAAACTCAAGACAAGGTCACAGGTACTATCTCTCTATCGTTGATGCATGTACAAGATATATTCGGATTTTCTTTCTTAATTCCAAATCAGAAACGTGCAATGCAATGCTGCGGTTTATTAATTTCATAGAAAGACAAATGAAGTGCAACATTAAAATAATGCAAACTGATGGGGGCAGTGAGTTCTGTCCTCTTAAAAATTATGTTAACAAGAAAGGTATAGCACATAGAACCACATGCCTTTATACGTCTGAACAAAATGTCATCGTCGAAAGAAAACACAGGCATATAGTCGAAACTGGCTTAACTTTGTTATGTATGGCATCTCTGCCTATGGCATATTAGAATGAGGCATTCAACTCAGCTATATATTTAACCAATAAAATGCCAACAAAAATTTTACAACACAAAAGTCCACATGAGATCATTTTTGGTAATAAACCAGATTATAAAGCTCTTAGAACTTTTGGGTGTCTGTATTTTCCGTGACTTAGACCATATAATAACCATATGCTTTCCCTAAGATCCAGTCGATGCACTATTTTAGGATATGCAGATAAGCAAAAGGGTTATAAGTGCATGGATAGTAAAGGGAAAATAATTATGTTTAGACATGTTGTCTTTAATGATAGTGTTTTTGCTTTTGCAGAAAGGAAAAACAAAAGCAAGAAAAAACAAGATCAGATCAGATCAGAACTACTTGTTAAAGTTCCTAAAACTTAATGAATGAAATATACTATAGTCTCACATTGGCAAGAATGAAGATAAGATTAGTGTACATATACTAAGTTCTCATTCCCTATATTGGCCCTTAGGGTCAGGTAATTTTGTGCGAGGGGGAGGACCTATATCATATGAACCAAACACACACGCGCGCGCGCGTCGCCCGCCCGTCCCGTATCGAACCGAACCGGGCCGGGCCGGACTTGGGCTTGGGCCCAGTAAAGAAATCTTATTTTTGCTTCGAAAAACAAAGCAATTTTTCAAACGAATTTTTTGGCACGATTGCGGATACGGGTGCGACCCGTTGGGAACAAGTGGGTGCGACCCGTTACGGTTCAAATGGACGGACGCATTCATTTGAATTCAAAAGACAACAGACGCGGTTTTTCAAACGGGTGCGACCCGTTAACGCATCCATTTGAAAATTATATATACATAATGATTCTGATCAAATCATTACACCGATAATTTTCTTCTTCCTTCCGCTGTCTGATTCCTCAGTCTGCCATTACTAATCATCACCGATAGTACTCAGTCGCTGCAATCTCGAGCAGTTCTCATCTGTTGTATCCTGGGAGGCTTCGACTGAAAGTCTTAAGGAAACTGATAAGTTTCAGGCCTCAGACGAACTCGGTTAGGCATCGACTTTTCTTGTTTAACCTTTAATCACTGTACTATATTATAGTTACATTGTTTGATAGAAATAATATTTCTGTCGCTGATTTGATTTGTGTGCAAATCATTTCTTACTACAGTTTCTGATTTGGAATGATTTACTTCTGTTACAAATTAGAAACGCTTGTGCTCTGTTACAAATTTTCTGTCGAGTACAGAACGACAATATCTTAAGACTTTCACTATTTTTGACAAAACAGAGATGGCAACAGAGCAAACGACGCTCAAAGCAGGCAATTTGAACAAACCAGACTGGTTCAAAGGAGAAGGTGATGATTTTCTAACACGGCAGAATCAGATGCTGTTCTATCTCACCACCCTTGGCTAGCAGAAGTATCTTGAAGAAGATGAACCGGGGCCGCCTACACCAGGAAATGCCAAGGATGCACCAAAGCATGATGATCCGTCTATTGATGCGTGGAGGCATTCGGATTTTTTATGCAGAAACTACATTCTCAACTGCCTAGATAAAGTATGGTACAAAGTTTTCCAGCCCATAAATACTGCAAAAGATCTTTGGAATGCTTTGGCTACAAAGTACAAGACGCAGAATGTGAGTTTGAAAAAGTTCATCGTCGATAAGTTCATGGACTACAAAATGGTGGACTCAAAGTCAGTGACTTCTTAAGTGCAAGAGTTGCAGATTATTATCCATGAAATGGAAGCAGAAGGTCACAAAGTTGGTGAATCATTTCTTGTTGAAGCAATTACCGGAAAGTTGCCACCATCTTGGAGGGACTACCGCAACTACTTAAAGCACAATAAGAAGGAGATATCCTTACTAGACCTCATCATCAGATTAAAGATAGAGGCAGATAATCGCGGAGTCACTCAACCTAAAAGTGAAGAGGCGCTTGTTACTGAAGGGTCAAAGAAGAAAGGGCACTTCAACAAAAACAAGAAAAGAAAGGCGCCAGAAAATAAGCAGAATAACCAGAAGAAGTCCAAGAAATTCAATGGTGAATGTTGGGTTTGTGGCAAGACTGGTCATCAAGCTAAAGATTGCAAACACAAGAAACAGAAAAATTCGGAAGCAAATGTGGTGGATAACATGGACGTCGATGAATCAAACTTTTCAGGAGTTGTGTCCGAATGCAACTTGATTCAGAATTCTGCACAATGGTGGTTGGACACGGGTGCTACTAGGCATATATGCTCTGATAAGTCCGTCTTTTCAACCTACACCAAACTGGATCAAGATGGGAAACTTTATATGGGCAATTCATCGGTTTCCATGGTTGAAGGCAAAGGAACAGTCACCCTCAAGTTCACTTCTGGGAAGACTATTAGGCTGAATGATGTCCTTCATGTTCCAGATATTCGCAAGAATCTCATTTCTGGATCCGTGCTTTCGAAGAAGGGATTCAAGATGGTCTTCGAGTTAGACAAGGTGGTTCTGTCCAAGGCAGGAATCTACATAGGAAGGGGTTACTTGTGTGATGGCCTATTTAAGGAAAATGTAGCCGTAATCGAAAATAATATGTATTCTGATAATGCTATGAATAAAAAGGAAGTTTATTATATCGTTGAGCATGAAACTTTATTATGGCATGATAGATTAGGACATATTAATTTCCGAAAAATGAAAAAACTTGCAAATTTAGAGTTAATTCCTAAATTTCAAGTAGATAAAAACTACAAATGTGTGACATGCGTAGAAGCAAAAATGGTTAAGAAACCATTTCATACTGTTGATAGAAGTACTGAACCATTAGGAATGATTCATACTGACTTATGTGATTTCAAAAACTTACCTACAAGAGGTGGGAAAAAGTATTTTATCACATTTATTGATGATTATACACGATATTGCTATGTATATCTTTTAAATAGTAAAGATGAAGCAATCACATCGTTTATAAAATATAAAGCTGAAGTAGAAAATCAACTAAATAAAAAGATCAAAATATTGAGATCTGATCGAGGTGGAGAATATGAATCGCCATTTGAATAATTCTGTGTAGAAAATGGAATAATTCATCAAACGACAGAACCATATTCGCCACAACAAAATGGCACAGCCGAGAGGAAGAACAGAACGTTAAAAGATATGATTAATGCAATGCTTTTAACGTTTGGTTTACCGACGAACTTGTGGGGGGAAGCCTTGAACATGTCTAATCACATATTAAATAAAGTTCCTCACAGTAAAACGGGAAAAATTCCATATGAGTTATGGAAAGGACATCTACCAAGCTTCAAATACCTCAAAGTGTGGGGGTGCTTGGCAAAAGTTCCTATCCCGCCTCCCAAGAAGGTCAAACTAGGAACAAAAACAGTAGATTGTTACTACCTAGGGCCTGCCCAGAACAGTAGTGCATATAGATTTTTGGTATTCAAGTCTGATATAAATGACATCCATGTAAATACAATCATGGAATCAAGAGATGCCTCATTCTTTGAAGATGTGTTTCCACACAAAAGAAATGAAGGAAATAATGTCCCTAAAAGGACACGAGAAGAACCAAGTAGCCTACATGAAGATGAAACTCATCGTGAAGTTGATGCAGTTGAACCAAGAAGAAGCGTAAGGGCCAAAACTTCCAAGTCATTTGGCTCTGAGTTCCTCACTTACGTACTTGAACATGAACCTCAGACATACAAAGAGGCCATGTCATCTTCTGAATCTTCGTGTTGGAAAGAAGCAATACAAAGTGAGATTGATTCAATTCTAAGTAATAAAACTTGGGAAATTGTTGATATTCCACCTGGAATAAAACCAATTGGCTGCAAAGGGATTTTCAAGAAGAAAATGAAAGCAGATGGCTCTATTGACAAATATAAAGCCAAATTAGTAGCCAAAGGATATCGTCAAAAAGAAGGGATAGACTTCTTTGATACATATTCACCCGTTACACGAATAACCTCAATAAGAATGCTAATAGCAATTGCATCCATCTATAATCTTGAGATTCATCATATGGATGTAAAGACGACGTTCTTGAATGGAGATCTCGATGAGGAAATCTACATGGAGCAACCCGAAGGTTTTATATCCAAGGGAAATGAAAATAAAGTCTGTAAATTGGTAAAATCATTATACGGACTCAAACAAGCTCCAAAACAATGGCACGAAAAATTTGATAGTGTCATGATGCGAAATGGGTTTCGTATAAATGAATGTGATAAATGTGTTTATTATAAACAAATTGGACAATCATATGTCATGATTTGCTTATATGTGGACGATATGTTAATCTTTGGTCCTAACATAAAAGTTATAGAGACCATAAAGAAAACGCTGATCAACAATTTCGATATGAAAGATTTAGGAGTTGCAGATGTTATTTTGGGAATCAAAATAATAAGAACCCCTAATGGAATTGAATTATCTCAGTCACATTATGTAGACAAAGTGATTGAAAGATTTCAAAATCTTGGGATTAAAGGAGTAAAAACACCTTTTAATCCATCAGAAGTTCTGCATAAAAACACTAATGAGAGTGTAATGCAACTGGAATACTCTCGTGTAATAGGATGTCTAATGTATCTTATGAATTGCACGAGACCAGATATAGCCTATGCAGTAAGTCGACTAAGCAGATATACAAGTAATCCCGAAAAGGAACACTGGAAAGCACAAATGAGAGTGCTTGGATACTTAAAGAATACCACAAATTATTCTTTGCATTACGGAAAATATCCAGCCGTATTAGAAGGATATAGTGATGCAAACTAGATTGCCAATTCAGAGGAATCAAAATCCATAAGTGGTTATGTTTTTACTCTAGCAGGAGCAGTAGTGTCGTGGAAATCTACTAAGCAAACATGCATAGCTCGATCAACGATGGAATCTGAGTTTATTGCTTTAGATAAAGCAGGAGAAGAAGCAGAATGGCTTCGTCACTTCTTAGAAGATATTCCTTTTTGGCCTAAACCGGTAACGGCCATATGTATTCACTGCGACAATCAAGCAGCGCTAAGTAGAGCGAAAAACTTTGTGTATAATGGAAAATCTCGACACATTCGTCGACGCCACAACACGGTTAGGCAGTTACTCTCCAATGGAACTATCTCCATTGATTATGTAAGAACCAATGATAACCTAGCGGATCCATTTACAAAAGGGTTATCAAGAGAGAAAATTGACTGCGCATCGAGGGGAATGGGTTTAAAAGCCTAAACCAACAAGAGTTATCTGATACGGAAACCTATCCTAGCGACTGGAGATCCCACGGACTAGGATCAATAGGCAAACCAGTTCTGAATAACTCAAGACGTAATGCATTTGCTCGGACATAGTCCTACTCCATTCCTATGGTGCACAATATAAAATGCATGCCTACAGAAGTTTCACAGGTTAAAGCTATGCTTTTTAATGATGGCCATATCTTGTAAAATAACAAGTGGGGTATATGTAGGGTACTCCTAATGGTAGTGATCACTTATGTTAGTGTGAGTTGGGTCGGCTCTATGAGAATATTAAAGGCTTATGTTCTCTATATACACTCGCAGAACCAGAAATTGTTCAGGACCAAAATGAACAAAACTAAGAGATTGGGTGATATAGGAAATAATGTTTTGTTAAACTTATTGTCTAGTTATACGATAACCGCTTACGGTTCAAGATGAAATAATTCACCGATTAGCCAAGTATATCCGATGAGTTCTAACTAGGGAAAGTTCAAAGTGAAATATCTACTTATCCTCAATAAAATATTATTTCATATGTAGTCTGTGATATTCCACTTTGTGTGGGGGAAAGTATATTACCATTCATGTGGGGGATTGTAAAAGTTCCTAAAACTTAATGAATGAAATATACTATAGTCCCACATTGGCAAGAATGAAGATAAGATTAGTGTACATATACTAAGTTCTCATTCCCTATATTGGCCCTTAGGGTCAGGTAATTTTGTGCGAGGGAGAGGACCTATATCATATGAAGCAAACACACACGCGCGCGCGCGCCGCCCGCCCGTCCCGTACCGAACCGAACCGGGCCGGGCTTGGGCTTGGGCCGAGTAAAGAAATCTTATTTTTGCTTCGAAAAACAAAGCAATTTTTTGAACAAATTTTTTGGCATGATTGCAGATACGGGTGCGACCCATTGGGAACAAGCGGGTGCGACCCGTTACGGTTCAAATGGACGGACGCGTTCATTTGAATTCAAAAGACAACAGACGCGGTTTTTCAAACGGGTGCGACCCGTTAATGCATCCATTTGAAAATTATATATACATAATGATTCTGATCAAATCATTACACCGATAATTTTCTTCTTCCTTCCGCTGTCTGATTCCTCAGTCTGCCATTACTAATCATCACCGATCGTACTCAGTCGCTGCAATCTCGAGCAGTCCTCGTCTGTTGTATCCTGGGAGGCTTCGACTGAAAGTCTTAAGGAAACTGATAAGTTTCAGGCCTCAGACGAACTCGGTTAGGCATCGACTTTTCTTGTTTAACCTTTAATTACTGTACTATATTATAGTTACATTGTTTGATAGAAATAATATTTCTGTCGTTGATTTGATTTGTGTGCAAATCATTTCTTACTACAGTTTCTGATTTGAAACGATTTACTTCTTTTACAAATTAGAAACGCTTGTGCTCTATTACAAATTTTCTGTTGAGTACAGAACAACAATACTACTATGGGAAGTAAACCTACTCTGTCAAGATGGAACACACAAACAAATGAAGAACAACCGTCACATCAAGTTTCAGCCACTCTAAATGTATCAAGCACAAAATCAAAATACAGTTCTAGTGAGAACTTAAGTGACAATGATCTACCTCAAAATAATGACAGAGATGATATTGACCAGCCTCAAACCAATGACAACAATACATTAGATGAAAGCAATAATGAAAATGAAAGGCAACAAGAACAAACTGGGCATCATATGATGACTAGAGCTAAAAGTGAAATATTTAAACCAAAAATCTACATTGCAAGCAGTAACACTCCTATGAATGAACCAGTATAATATGAGAAAGCAATGAAACATAAAGAGTGGTGCAAAGCAATGAATATGATGCATTAATCGAAAACAAGACGTGGAGCCTGGTCACTGCACCTAAGGACCAGAATATCGTGGGATGCAACTGGACATACAAGTTAAAAAAGGACGCAGATGGAAAAATAACAAAGTATAAAGCTAGACCGACTGCAAGACGATTCTCACAGCAGTATGATTTGATTTTAATGAAACTTTTTCTCCAGTTGTTAAACCAACTACCATCAGAATTATTCTAACAATAGTCCTACACAATAAATGGGATATAAAACAACTGGACGTATGTAATGCACTTTTACATGGAGACTTGCAAGAGAATGTATACATGGAACAGCCTAAGGGTTACACAAGCAAAGGCAAAGAAAACCATGTATGTAAATTACATAAAGCTATATATGGCTTAAAACAGGCTACACAGAGCATGGTATGAAAAGCTGAAGGATAC
Source organism: Allium sativum (assembly GCA_030737875.1). Classification (NCBI taxonomy): domain Eukaryota; kingdom Viridiplantae; phylum Streptophyta; class Magnoliopsida; order Asparagales; family Amaryllidaceae; genus Allium; species Allium sativum. The sequence goes on along the minus strand of CM060915.1, from coordinate 967,590,934 downwards.
ACTTTCATGTCTAGGATACAAGGCAACAAAATCTGACAATTCACTATACAGTAAAATCAGTAATCAGACCAAGTGTACGTTTTAGTGTATGTGGATGACATTCTTATAATAGGGAATCATGTTCCAGATATCAACAAAGTGATGAACAACTTAGATCAGGCTTTTTCTATCAAAGACATGGGGAACGCCAATTATTTTTTGGGTATTAATGTGCAAAAGAGATCAAACTCAGAAATATTTCTTTCACAAAGGATATACATAAATGAAATCCTTGCGAGAGCTAATATGGATGAATCAAAGTCCCTACCTACCCCCATGACTAGCAATCTACGCTTATCAAAACATATTGGCGATGCAATCGACAATTCTAAGCAATATCGGAGTATAGTTGAAGCTTTATATTACTTAACCATTACTAGACTCGAGAGTTGTTTTAGCGTAAACAAGATTTGTCAATTTGTGGCGAATCCACTATGCAGTCATTGGAGAGCAGTTAAACGGAACCTACGCTATTTACAAGGGACTCAAGAGCACGGATTATCAATAAAAGAAAGCAAAGACATTAACTTAAATACTTACAGTGATGTTGACTGGGCTAATGATACAGATGATCGGAAATCAACTTCTAGATACTGCGTGTTCACGGGGCCGAATCCCATTTCTTGGTGTACGAAGAAACAATCCACCATATCTAGGTTGAGTATTGAAGTGGAATATAGAGCTATATTGTTCGGCTACGGTAGAGATTTAATAAAACCAACATTTCGACACAAATTTTGTTAATCAAATCAGAAAAAAACACAAGTTGATTTTGCGTTCTAACTTAATTCGTAAATCAAGTGCCCTATAACTCTCTTAAATCAAGTAATTCAATGGGCATAATAAATCTTAAGAATCATGCAACCAAGGACTTATTTATTGACCCATTGCAGTTACAGTCAACTAAAATTAAGGAAGTTACAGTTAATGTGTTTGGTGATGATGAAAAATCTTGTGATGTGTTTGTGGAAGTGCTAATGTGTATATAAGATAGTAGCCTAAGCTTGGCTATAATAGACCTAGCAATGTGCAAGAAGAAGAATCGTACCATTTGAGTAATTAATAACGTATTTCCTGATACCATTAGCGTGGTTGAAGGCTCGAGCAAATTTGATTATATCGTAAGGAAACCCTAAGTGGCAAGAATTGAGGAGAACCAAACAAGAATTAAACCAAGAGAGCTCTCTTTTTCATCTTGGTGATACACACTGGGAAATTACATTATAAAGTTTTGTTAGCCTGATTACATTTGTCTGACTTCGACTCTATGAGTAGTGTCCATGATCTAATTGTCAAAAATTGATTTAGTTGGAATCAGAAAGTTTGATTGCAACATGCTCAAAGGAGAGGGTCCAGTCTTTTTAGTTTGTTAGTATGTCACACTCGATGAAACTGTTACCTGGGATCAGATAAGTGCCATAAATTAAAATGCTACAAGGTTTGTTGCATCACTGAATGATTTCAAATGGTGAAACACGGAGGATGGTGCATTTTATAGGAACGAGTTTCAGTTTTTTGTACTAATACCTTGTCTTGTTTATAAGGTAAATTTGAATGTTGAATTTTTTCAAACCGTTGCTATGAATTATGCATATATATAATAATCTCTGTTGGTTGATGTATATTGTCATGTGATGACATTTATGTGGATCATACCGTGGTCAATAGTATTTAACTTATGTTTCCAGACTCAGTGATGGCATTATAGAAAAAAATTACAAAACATGTTCATGGTAGTTATTTCTATATAACACAACAATAGTAGCATGAGCTAACAGTTATAATGGGCTATGAGATGGGAGTTTTGTTCATCAATTGCCTATGCTGCACCTAATATTTTTCCAAAATGGCATATAAGTGGAAATTTTAAATAAACAGTTGTTCCATAATTTGGATGAGGTTGATGCTCTGCTTAAAATTGTGATGATTATTTTCTGCATATGACTTTGGTTACTTATAGCTAAACACTTATACATGCCAGCCAAGACAAATCTTTTGTGTATCTACACTCAACTAACGTTCCTAATATTCCCATTGATGTATCAGCTGTTATACCATTTTATATTCTATCATGTTGTTTTCTAATGTGCGGTCATATTAAATGGAAATGGAGCCGACGTAGCCTTCTTGTGAATGAATGAATCTCTACACCACCTGAAGCTTATAGTAACCAGATTTTAATCAGCTAGGAAGCACAATGTTGGCTTTTGGTGGACTGTCTTTGTATAATCCCGTGTTTCTTGTTGATAATTATTCTATTGAGTTTTAAAGACACTTTTTGTTTTATCAATGAATATATATTGCTTCACCATACATCTCATGTTTCTAAATTTACTTATACCATTTAAGACTTTGTTTTAGCTTAGGTTTTAGTTGCAGCAGAAATATCAATTACTGAAGATGAAGCAAAATAGTAGCATGTTGGTGTCATCGATGGTTGCATCAGAGACAAGAGTTGAGTTAAATCTAACCAAGGCTTTAGTAATATATGTGAATTTTAACTAGTGTGAAGTTTGGAATTATACATTTCATCTAAGAATATGTTGTTGTAACATTTGTGATTAAAGAAATCATCATAGTAACTAAGCACTGATAAAATAATATATTATCAATATTTGATTGTTGATTGTTATCTAATTTATTATCAGTATTTGATTGTTTGTGACTGATTCAAATCAATATATCGATAGTGTATTATTAGTCTCAAACTGATTTACATGTAAAATTCTATTTAATTGGATTTTTCCTTTTTCGGTACTTTTATTTTATCTTAAACTATGTTGTTATTTATTTATTAAAACATGGATTGAAATAAGTTTTAATAAATAATTTTATAATTCGTATTAAACATCTTAACGGTCGGTTTTCCCACCGTTGTACCGTAATGCTAGTGTTATACTGTAAATTATCCAATTTAAATTTTTATCTTAGTTTTTAACCATGATGCTTTATGTAGACATAAAACTTCAAATGACAAAGACTCATTGTTTTAAAATATATGTATTCCGACATAAACCTGCCAATTTATGGTATTAATTTCGGTTATGCATTACCCAAGCATTGTAACACCCCGTGTATTCTATAACAGTGAAATTCACAAATTAAAGTATAATTAATTACAAATCAAAGAATTAAGGGAAACAGGCTGTGCCATTGTGTTCGTCTCGGAAAAATACGTGAAATAGAGTCCGAATTTTCCAAAATCGGAGTCCGTATGACCAAGTTATGGCCCGTCAAAGTTTTCAGAAAATTTCAAATTCAGAAAACAGCTCGAAGATTCGAATTTCAAACACGCAGGGAGGCAGGGCGGGAAAGTTCCCGCCCAGGACAAGTCGACAGGGGTGTCGACTTGCCAGTCGACACCCCCCCCCCCCGTGTCGACTGCCCAGTCGACACTGGTGTCGACTTGCAGGTCGACCTGCTTGGTCGGCCTGGCTGGCCTGGTCTGTGCTGGGTCCGAATTTCTGAGGCTTGCTTTGTCACGAGGGCTAGGTGTCAGCTCCTTATTGGTCTCTCTTTCGAATGAATGGCTACGATTAACCCAAGCTACATTGACGGTCCTAATCAATTCATAAACTCTACAAAAATGACCCTAGACTCTACCTAATCTATTCATTCAAAAATAAGAATGAGGCCATCATGCTGCTGAGGAACGACTAGGAGTAGCCACCAATTTGAGAGACAATTAGGAGACAAACTCTAAAGCATAAAGCAACTACAAGTTAAACTTAAACAATTCAAATCAACGCCTACATCAAAGGAATAGCATCTCCAAATCCAGAATTCAGATTCCTGAATTGAAGAATTCGTCACACGATTGTAAGTAGAGTACTATTCCGATGAGAATAAATAACTCTGTTTGATTTGTGTAAAATGAGAATTACACTTGATTTGTGGTGATAGTAATTCATATTTGTGCGTTGCTATGATTCTAATCGATTTGGAATGTTGTGATATAACGATTGGATATTCGCAAGTATGTAATTCATGATAAAAACTACATGTTTGCGGTAGTTTATTTGAGATTCATGCAAGTATACGATTGGATATTCGCAAGTATGTAATTCATGTTGAAGCTACATGTTTGTGGTTGTTTAATTGAGATTCATGCAAGTATGTGGTTTTGCTACTATGCCAACATAATGTATATTTTTGTACAAAATCACTTTGTGTGTAATTGGACAAATTTGGGGTATTATGATTCATATGAAATTATGTTGGAATTGGCATCATGATCTATGTATAAAACCATACTTTTGTATTAGAAACAAAAGTAAGCCTCTTTGTGAACTTATGTTGATTTTATGAATATGACTAGGCTATGTTTGGTATTATGCCTAATTGAAAAACATGTTAGGCCTATATTGTTAACAAGAATTATATGATAATATATGTGACACATAGCTAAGTTAGATTTACATTCCAATTGCAAGTTTGCATGAATAAAGTAAAAACCATGATTTCATGTTTAGGAATATTTATGCCATGATTACATGAATAGATCAAAAACCATGATTTCATGTTTAGGAATATTTATGCCATGATTACATGAATAGATCAAAAACCATGATTTCATGTTTGGGTATATTTGTGCCATGATTATGTGAATAGATTAAAAATCATGATTAAGTTGGAATAATTCTAGTTGAACTATACTTTTGTATTAGTAACAAAAGTAAGCACCTTTGTAAACATATAGTAATTTTATAAACATGATTTGCTTAAGTTTGACATTATGCCTAAGTAAAAATATAGGTTTATGTTGTAGTTAAGACTATGTGTCAATAATGATATCTAATTTAGTTAGATTCTTAACTTAACTACAAGTTTACATGGTTTAATTCATGTCACTTATGCTTTATGACCAAAGTATATGTTACCACAATGCAAGTACACCAGTTTCTATTTTGTAGTTCCAACGTTATGTTGCAAGTTCATGCGTTCACATTCCCCTTTTTGTGTATATAATCACGTTTTAAGCCTCCCTTTTTTTCGCGTGGCTAAGTTGGGCTTAAAAGGCTAAGCCCAACATATATTATAATAAACGAACGTATTAAACGGGGGAAATAGCGTTGGGCCAAATTAATTAATAAATGAAAATATAAAAGTAGATGGGCCCAAATTCAAGAATGGGTTGGGCCCATGATTGGTGTAAACCTTTACACCATTAGCTTAAATTGATTTTGAATAATGGGCCGCAAATATTTACATATAAGAAAATAAAGAAAAGAGACAAAATATGTAAATGTAGAAAATACGATGTGTTTAACCCGAGGTTGGATTGAGTTGTGATGTAAACCTGCCCGGAACAGCCCGGCTGTCCAGTAGTCACAACAATACCTATCCAATGTGGGTGGTTAAACATGGAGCCCAATAAGGACCCGAGGTTAGACTGAGTTGTGGTGTAAGACTGCCCGGACCCAACCGGCAACAGGCAGCCACAACAATACCTGTCTAATGTGAGAGGTCAAGGCTTTAATAAGACAATTAAGGCTGAGTCAGGATTGATAGGATTAAGTAAATTATTTTAATACTTAATCAAAATGGAACATGCTAAACTAAACAGACTGATTGGGGGTTAGGTTTATAAAACACTTAACCAACTTAGCATGTTGGCTAGAAATAGAAAAACCTAGTAGCGGGGGACCCTTTTCAGCAGTAACCCTATAAGGTATCATGATACCCTGAAACTAGGCAGGGTGGGGCACGATTACTGGGCTGACTGTAAGAGGTCAAATCGACGGCGGTGGTGCAGCAGTGTAGGTTCTAACGGGGTGCGGGCGTGCAAACACTCCGGCGCAGAAAAATAAGGCACTGGGCACCAGTAGCATACCTGTGCATTCTAGGATTGTGTCGGGCCGCCACCATGGGACTTGATACACCCCATGGTGGGACCAGCATAGGTAACTACAACATCGGTGTAACACCCCGAATTTTGGGTTAATACTAAAATTCACTAATTACAAGATAAATAATCTCAGATGTGGGAATTAGGGGAAACGGGCTGCGTTATTGCGTTCGTCTCGGAAAAATACGCGAAATAGAGTCCGAGTTTTCGAAAATCGGAGTCCGTATGGCCCAGTTATGGCCCGATGAAGTTTGCAGAAAATTCAAAACTAAAAACATAATTAAGAATTTAAAATTCAGATTTTAAATTGGACAGGTGGGGTCAGGCGGGAAAAATCCCGCCCTACCCATGTCGACAGGGCTGTCGACAGGCCTGTCGACAGGGCTGTCGACAGGCCTGTCGACAGGGGTGTCGACTTGCCTGTCGACTTGCCTGTCGACAGGGGCGTGGCGTCCAGTGAACCTGGGTGCACCAGGTTGGGTTCTAGGCTGGCTTAGAGGGCTGGTTCTAGAGATTTCCTAAATCTAAGGGTCCTAATCTAATCTAGGGTTAATCTAAGGGCCTAAAACACTCACCTAATCCTATAAATAAGACCCCAACCCTACCCTAATTCATTCATAATTAGGTCTTGTAACTAAACTATGGCAAAATGAAATTTGAGCATGGCCTCCACTAATTCAAGAAGGAAGTTGCAAGCTAATCCCTCTCTAATCAATCTCTAATCATCACCATCTTCATAGTTAGCAACTAATTCCACTTCATAAGTTTGCTAATCTTGGTTTTGGTGAGTTTCTACCACTTTAACATCAATTGTTAAAGTAAGTAGATTGGGTGTAATGAGACTTATGGTCTTAAATGCGGATTAGTGAGTTTGAATCATTTGTAATGATATGCTACTTTATGTTTTACTATGTTTATGCATAATTTATAAGTTGGTTTATGCATGCTTGATAAGTTGGTTTATGCATGCTTAACAAGAGGGTTTATGCATGTTTAACAAGTGTGTTTATGCATATTTAATAAGTGGATTTATGCATGTTTAATAAAGTGATTTATGCAAGTTAAGTATATGTTTAAATGCAAGTTTAACATGATATGCAAGTTATGCATGCTTATGCGAGTATATGAATGCTTATGCAAGATATGTATATGCTTAAATGACATGATATGCAAGTTATGCATGTTTATGCAAGTATGTGAATGTTTATGCAAGTATGTGAATGCTTATGCAAGTTATGCATGTTTATGCAAGTATGTGAATGTTTATGCAAGTATGTGAATGCTTATGCAAGTATGAATGCTTATGCAAGTATGTGAATGTTTATGCAAGTATGTGAATGCTTATGCAAGTATGAATGTTTATGCAAGTTTGTGAATGCTTATGCAAGTATGAATGCTTATGCAAGTATGTGAATGCTTATGCAAGTTATGTGTATGCTTAAATGCATGTTTAACATGTTATGCAAGTTATGAGAATGCTTATATGCAAGTTCAACATGTTATGCAAGATATGGGTATAATAATATGCAAGTTTGGGTTAAATGTAGTTGGGTTAATATATGCTCATATATGCAAGTTGACATCCTCTTAACCCATGACAAAGTTATGTGCTAAACCCATGATATTTGTGATGGATCTTTCCCTTTATTATGTCATGAAATGAGAACGATTTACGTGGGGAACGATGGGGAGGGTGAATATTTTAATAAATGTATGATTGGGTATGATTAAGCATACCATAAAAAAATAAATTACCATAAGTGGGAATTTACCTATTGAGTTAGGTCTACCCCATGGGAATTTACCTATTGAGTTAGGTCTACCCATGTTATGGAAAACTTGATATTAATTAGGGATAATTAATATGGGGTGATTAATTAGGTGTAATTAATCGACTAAGACACGAGGTTGGACCCATTTGTAGTGTAAAACTGCCCGGACCCGACCGGCTTAACCAGTTGCTACAAATGTCAGCCCAATGTGAGAGGTCTTAGCCATAAATTAAATACGTGATTAAGGTAAAGACACGAGGTTAGGCTCTATTATGACGTAAGACTGCCCGGACTCTACCGGCTTAACCAGGCGGTCATAACAGCCAGTCTAATGTGGGAGGTCTTTACGGGAGATCACGGTCTTAATTAATTAAGAAACACTTAACCATATTAGCATGTAGTGGGACATGAGGGGTTAAGTGGGTGCCTTGGGTGGCATGTGGAAATTTTGTGGTTGCCTTGGGTGGCATGTGGAATCTAGTGGGTTGCCTTGGGTGGCAATAGAAAATACGATTAGAATACTTAACCAAGTGGAAACATGTAATTAAACATGATTAAAGGGTTAAGTGGGATACACTAGATATATGACAAGCTTAAGTGGGTAGCTTGTGGGGGCCCATTTCAACCAATATCCCAAACGTATCTTTGTGGGCTCGACCCATGTCGAGTGACGGGACACGCATATTGGGCTTGATTATAAGAGGCCAAAACGGGTTAGCGGTGGCAACGCAAGTCCAACGGGTTTCATATGCGTGTGTGGGCCCGGGCTGGTAGATAAGCCGTTGTTGCATCATGTAGATATAAAGCCGTGCACCGTTGATAGTATTGGGTAGCCACTTTAGGGGAGTGATACACCCCACTGTGGGACCAGCACGGGTATCTACGGTAGGGAGCCGATCGCTGGGGAGTAGTGAGTACACCTAGTAAAGATAGGGGCAGACGGCACCTATGTAGGGGTACACGAAACTACTGGGTAAGAATTACTGAGTACACCTAGTGGAGATAGGGGCAGACGGCACCTATGTAGTGGGCTAGGAGTACATGAAACTTCTGGGGAAATTTTCTAAGTCCTTGAGAGGGATCAACCTTTAAGTAGGAATGACTGGTGTGGTGCAGTTAGTAATTATCCTTGGGTGGGTAGATGCGTCTTTACGGTTATCTTAGTTTATCCTAAGTCTACCAAGCTGCTTAGTGTAGCCATTCATCCCCAGATATTACCGTAGGTCAAGTTTATGTCTTCTCTGGTTACTTTAATGATTGTATTGTTAAAGTTATAGGACTCACTCAGACTTATGTCTGACCCCGTTGTTTTTATCTTTTTTTTCCCAACCCTCAGGTCCTACGGTGGATCCTAGCGGTAGTAGAGCTTGATCGGATTGCTGCTCCAGTCTTTAGGAGCTTGGGGAGATGTAAAGCTCCAGTTATCCAGTTATCTTTTCTTTTGTTCTGGCTATTGTATGAGAGAGTGGGATTATGTACTTCTTTATTTTGATGGATATTGTACTTGACTTTTATCTGGTTTTATGACTTAACCAGACATGTTTATTTCCGCTATTATGAGATGATATTTTAAATTTCAAGTACTATTTATATCTGTCTTGTTGTAATTTTTCTGTTCTATATTCACTAAAATACTCCACCGATGCTATGGCATTCCCATAGTGAGTGACCATAGCGGGTGTGGGGTGTTACACGTGGTATCAGAGCAAAGGTTACCGGAACAGATAAAATTTTTAGAAAACTATTTTTCTAAAAACATTTTTGGAAGAAATATTTTCAAAAACATGTCTTTAAAGAGAAAAGTTTTTGAAAGAAAAGCATAATCCCCAATAGCCATATCTATATCCTTCGAATCCTTCGTTTTGAATCTTTCCTTTTTCGTTTCAGCATGGCCGAGAATCTTAACTTTCCGGAGGGTGTGACGGTACCAGTATGGTATAGGAGATTGATGGAGGCTAGGGCCACCACGGCGGGTCCAGCAAATGTTCCTCCACCAACCGTAGCACCCGATCTTCCTCCTCCTCCTCCTCTTCCTCGCACGGATACTTTTGCTAAGACTTGCAAGGAATTTAAAGCTATGGGAGGGAAACCTTTTCAAGGATCTGAAACTTTTGTGGAAGCTAGAGATTGGCTTAAGGAGGTGGAAGAGTTGATAGATATCTTTGAGATGGAAGAAGGAAAGAAAGTCAAGTTGGCTGCTTGGTTAATGAAGGGACAGGCCTCATTCTGGTGGGAGGTCACTAATGGAGAACGCCCCGTTGACTCTTCGGCGGATTTTAGGCAAAGATTTGTGGCAAAGTTTCTCTCAAGGGCGGAGGAAAACTTGTATATGGAAAGATTCTTGACTCTAAAGCAAGGGAATCTCTCGGTGAAGGAATATGTCAACAAGTTTAATCAATTGGCAAGGTTTGGCCTAGATATGGTGAATACACCGGAGAAGAAGGCTTTGAGATTCGTGAAAGGCTTGAATGAACCGATGCATGGGTTAGCTATGACTCATATCCCTATGGGGGCCACCTTTGAGAAGCTAGTTGACATGGCACTCATGTATGAAGAAGAGAAGGGTCCCAATGCTAATAGGGCACCCGAGAAGAAGGGAGATCAAAAGAGACCTCAGCAACAACAACAAAACAAAGGTGGGAAAGGCAACGGTGGCAAAGGCAAGAAGAAGAAGTGTTTCAATTGTGGAACACCTGGCCACCTAAGCAAGGATTGTCGCAAGAAGAAGAAGACTGGCTGCTTCCACTGTGGCGAAGCAGGGCATTTAGTGAAGGATTGCCCTAAGAAAGGGCAAAGGACGGGGTCTACCTCAGGACGACAGGTGCAAGCTCTTATGGCACCAGGTCAGCCTAGGGGGCAAGTACAGGCTCTCGCGGTTCCACCGATTCAGGAAAGAGGTAGAACTATCTCCGTTGAAAGTCTGGTTTTTCTATTTGATCATCCTGTCCGCACATTGTTTGATTCAGGCGCATCGCATTCGTTTATCTCATCATCATTAGTTGAGTCACTGCACTTAGACACCAGTCTGGTAGATGATCCCTTGGTTGTTTCAAACCCAATTAGGGGCTCCACTTATTTGTCCATGATATGTTTGGGTTTGAAGATTTCTATACTTAGCATTGAGTTTAGATGTGATGCTTTTGTGTTGGGCTTCACGGGCTATGGGTTGATTTTGGGCATGGACTGGTTATCCAGTAATGGTGCCGTTCTTGATTGCGAAAGGAGAGTTGTTAGGCTCATGACCCGCTTGGGTAACACTCTCGAGATTTCTTGTAATCCCAGGGATTCTGTTATGCTAAGTTATCTTGAATCACTTGACGCTTCGGTCGAGAGTTTGCAATCTGTTAGAGTGGTCCGGGAATATCCGGATGTGTTTGAGGAGGTGAAGGGCTTACCTCCGAAGCGGGAGATTGACTTCCGAATATATCTGGTGGATAATGCTAAACCTGTATCCTTACCAGTGCGCCATATGGCTCCTCGTGAGAGGAGGGAACTCCATAAGCAAGTAGGGGAGTTGCTTGAGAAGGGGTTCATAAGACGGAGTATATCGGAGTGGGGTGCTCCGGTAGTATTTGCTACAAAGGCGGATGGGTCCCTCAGACTTTGTGTAGACTATAGAGAACTCAACAAGCTCACAAAGAAGAATAGACACCCATTGTCGAGGATTGATGATCTTTTCGATCAGTTGGTTGGCGCTTCAGTATTTTCTCAGTTGGACTTAGCCATGGGGTTTCATCAGTTGAGGGTGGCTGAGGATAGCATAGACAAGACTGCCTTTAGAACTCCGGATGGTTTCTATGAGTGGCTGGTGATGCCATTTGGGTTGACGAACGCCCCTGCATACTTTGTTGATTTGATGAGTAGGGTGTTCAGGGAGTTCCTTAATAAATTTGTGGTGGTTTTTGTGGATGATATCTTAGTATTCTCTAAGAGTGAAGAAGAACATGCCCTACATCTTGGGGAGGTGTTGAAGACTCTTCGAGCGCATAGCCTTAAGGCTAAATTCTCTAAATGTCACTTCTGGAGGAAGGAAGTACGGTTCTTGGGGCACGTGGTCTCCAAGGAAGGGATAGCTGTGGATCCCGCGAAGGTAGTATCAATTCAGGATTGGAAGGTTCCGAAGAATGCTACCGAAGTAAGAAGTTTCTTGGGGTTGGCGGGTTATTATAGGAAGTTTATTAAAGACTTCGCGAAGATATCAGCCCCATTAACCCGCTTGACGAAGAAGAATCTTGTTTTCACATGGGACGTAGATTGCGATGATGCGTTCCGACGGTTAAAGAGAGCTTTAACCACCGCTCCAGTTTTGGTGTTGCCAGATGGGAGCAAGCCATTTGTTGTCTATACCGATGCCTGTGGGACAGGACTTGGCGCAGTCTTAATGCAAGAGGGAAGGGTAATAGCCTACGGTGGAAGGCAGTTGAGGGCACATGAGAAAAATTACCCTACCCATGATCTAGAGCTGGCCGCTATTGTTTTTGCGCTTAAGATTTGGCGCCATTATCTTCTTGGTGAGAGATTCGAGTTGTTCACTGACCATAAATCATTGAAATACTTATTCTCTCAGAAGGATTTAAACTTAAGACAGCAAAGGTGGATGGAGTTCTTAGCATCCTATGATTTCGAGATAGCGTATACCCCTGGCAAGGGTAACGTGGTGGCGGACGCCTTGAGCAGGAAGAGGTTGTCCTTAAGTCCATTGTTCGTGGAACGGCGAAGCTTGGAGTTTATCTCGATGTTTGATTTCAGACCTTCCATTGATTATGTACCCGGTTTGCTAGCTTCCTTGGAAATTAGGCCTACTCTTTTGGGGCGGATTGGAGAAGCACAGAGGGACGACCCACAGTTGGTTGAGTTGGTAGAAAAGCTCATAAGGGGGGAGTCGTCCAGCCATTTGAGTAGGTACACCCTAGACGATAGGGGGTGCTTGCGTAGAGACGGTAGACTTTGTGTACCGCAAGACGAGGGTTTGAGGAAGGCTATTCTTGATGATGCACACCGTTCTAGGATGACCATTCATCCCGGTGGGGACAAGATGTACCGAGACATGAAGAGGGTTTTCTTCTGGGCCGGTATGAAGAAAGATGTGGCCGAGTATGTCGCTCGATGTTTGGTGTGCCAGCAAGTAAAGGCGGAGCAAAGGAAACCAGGTGGGTTGCTTCACCCATTGGAGGTTCCGCAATGGAAGTGGGATAGCGTCTCGATGGATTTTATTGACGGGTTACACAGGTCGAGGAAGGGTAATACAGGAATTTGGGTGGTGGTAGACAGACTTACTAAGAGCGCCCATTTCATACCTGTGAAGAGCAAGAGGACTGCTCCATGGCTAGCTTCAGTATATCTTCGAGAGATAGTTCGATTACATGGGGTACCCTCTAGCATAGTAAGTGATCGAGATCCTATCTTCACTAGCGAGTTCTAGAGAAGTTTGCAAGAAGCAGTGGGGACTCAATTGTGTCTGAGCACCGCATATCATCCTCAGACGGACGGCCAGACTGAGAGGGTGAATCGTGTTCTAGAAGACCTTTTGAGGCTTTGTATCCTAGATTTTGGAGGTACATGGGAAGAGCATCTTCCATTGGTGGAGTTCGCATATAATAACAGCTTTCAGTCCAGTATTGGTATGGCTCCTTTCGAAGCTCTCTATGGAAGGCCTTGTCGATCACCTACATGTTGGTGGGAATCTACGGATAAGATCTTGCTTGAACCTGATATGATTAGGGAGACTTCTGAGAAGATTGACTTGATTCGAAGATGGATGAAAGCAGCGCAGGATAGGCAAAAATCTTATGCGGACAAGAGGAGGACGGACCTTGATTTTGAAGTTGGGGACATGGTCTTTGTCAAGGTGTCTCCGTTACGAAATGTGGTTCGCTTTGGATCTGTTGGGAAATTAGCACCAAGGTTCGTAGGGCCGTTTCCTATTAAGGAAAGGATTGGACGGATGGCATATAGAGTGGAGTTGCCCGACAGACTTATTGGTGTACATGATGTATTCCACGTATCTCATTTGAGGAAGTGCTTACATAAGACCGCAGAGGTGGTAGAGCCGAGCTTGCTTAAAGAAGTGGAAGTAGAACGTGATGCTACTATCCGACGAGCTCCTACTCGCATCCTTGGGTCAGAAACTAGGAAATTGAGGAATCGAGAGGTTCAACTAGTCAAAGTGCAATGGGGAGAAGATGAGAGCAACGCAACTTGGGAGACAGAAGCGAAGATGCGTTCTTTGTATCCATTTCTTTTTGAGAGTATGTCTTTTAACTTCTCCTTTATCGTTTGACTAGTACTTATCTTATCTTTGGTATGTCCTCTCGTTAGTACCTTTGACCTTTAGATAAGGTAAACCTATGGTTGAAACATGTGCTTGAGACATGTTATGGTTGATGGATGCAAGTGGATGCAAGTGTTTGCTAGTGGTTGCTCGTGGATGCATATACACACACTCTAGGCACTAGATCGGCTCAGTCACTTCATATGGCATATTGCATAAAATTGTGTGTAGAAAGTTATATTTATGGATGTATAATGATTGTGTTATCACATGGATGATGCATTTTGGGTGGATGATTGTGCACTCATGTAGATATTGTATGTGTCGATAGGGTTTTCTCGCATACATAATGGATGCATGGCACTATCATGGTTTGCATATGTTCATACATTAGATAGGGAACATATACACACACTTTTTGCATATGCTCATACATCATTAGAAATTGTTTTAAGGACAATGGATGCCAGTGGTTGATGGTTTGAGTAGATGGTTGTTTGGATGATAGGATATGCATTCTCCTTAGCTTAGGGATTTCGGGAACGAAATCCTTTAAGGAGGGGAGAATGTAACACCCCGAATTTTGGGTTAATACTAAAATTCACTAATTACAAGATAAATAATCTCAGATGTGGGAATTAGGGGAAACGGGCTGCGTTATTGCGTTCGTCTCGGAAAAATACGCGAAATAGAGTCCGAGTTTTCGAAAATCGGAGTCCGTATGGCCCAGTTATGGCCCGATGAAGTTTGCAGAAAATTCAAAACTAAAAACAGAATTAAGAATTTAAAATTCAGATTTTAAATTGGACAGGTGGGGTCATGCGGGAAAAATCCCGCCCTACCCATGTCGACAGGGCTGTCGACAGGCCTGTCGACAGGGGTGTCGACTTGCCTGTCGACTTGCCTGTCGACAGGGGCGTGGCGTCCAGTGAACCTGGGTGCACCAGGTTGGGTTCTAGGCTGGCTTAGAGGGCTGGTTCTAGAGATTTCCTAAATCTAAGGGTCCTAATCTAATCTAGGGTTAATCTAAGGGCCTAAAACACTCACCTAATCCTATAAATAAGACCCCAACCCTACCCTAATTCATTCATAATTAGGTCTTGTAACTAAACTATGGCAAAATGAAATTTGAGCATGGCCTCCACTAATTCAAGAAGGAAGTTGCAAGCTAATCCCTCTCTAATCAATCTCTAATCATCACCATCTTCATAGTTAGCAACTAATTCCACTTCATAAGTTTGCTAATCTTGGTTTTGGTGAGTTTCTACCACTTTAACATCAATTGTTAAAGTAAGTAGATTGGGTGTAATGAGACTTATGGTCTTAAATGCGGATTAGTGAGTTTGAATCATTTGTAATGATATGCTACTTTATGTTTTACTATGTTTATGCATAATTTATAAGTTGGTTTATGCATGCTTGATAAGTTGGTTTATGCATGCTTAACAAGAGGGTTTATGCATGTTTAACAAGTGTGTTTATGCATATTTAATAAGTGGATTTATGCATGTTTAATAAAGTGATTTATGCAAGTTAAGTATATGTTTAAATGCAAGTTTAACATGATATGCAAGTTATGCATGCTTATGCGAGTATATGAATGCTTATGCAAGATATGTATATGCTTAAATGACATGATATGCAAGTTATGCATGTTTATGCAAGTATGTGAATGTTTATGCAAGTATGCGAATGCTTATGCAAGTTATGCATGTTTATGCAAGTATGTGAATGTTTATGCAAGTATGTGAATGCTTATGCAAGTATGAATGCTTATGCAAGTATGTGAATGTTTATGCAAGTATGTGAATGCTTATGCAAGTATGAATGTTTATGCAAGTATGTGAATGCTTATGCAAGTATGAATGCTTATGCAAGTATGTGAATGCTTATGCAAGTTATGTGTATGCTTAAATGCATGTTTAACATGTTGTGCAAGTTATGAGAATGCTTATATGCAAGTTCAACATGTTATGCAAGATATGGGTATGATAATATGCAAGTTTGGGTTAAATGTAGTTGGGTTAATATATGCTCATATATGCAAGTTGATATCCTCTTAACCCATGACAAAGTTATGTGCTAAACCCATGATATTTGTGATGGATCTTTCCCTTTATTATGTCATGAAATGAGAACAATTTACGTGGGGAACGATGGGGAGGGTGAATATGTTAATAAATGTATGATTGGGTATGATTAAGCATACCATAAAAAAATAAATTACCATAAGTGGGAATTTACCTATTGAGTTAGGTCTACCCCATGGGAATTTACCTATTGAGTTAGGTCTACCCATGTTATGGAAAACTTGATATTAATTAGGGATAATTAATATGGGGTGATTAATTAGGTGTAATTAATCGACTAAGACACGAGGTTGGACCCATTTGTAGTGTAAAACTGCCCGGACCCGACCGGCTTAACCAGTTGCTACAAATGTCAGCCCAATGTGAGAGGTCTTAGCCATAAATTAAATACGTGATTAAGGTAAAGACACGAGGTTAGGCTCTGTTATGACGTAAGACTGCCCGGACTCTACCGGCTTAACCAGGCGGTCATAACAACCAGTCTAATGTGGGAGGTCTTTACGGGAGATCACGGTCTTAATTAATTAAGAAACACTTAACCATATTAGCATGTAGTGGGACATGAGGGGTTAAGTGGGTGCCTTGGGTGGCATGTGGAAATTTTGTGGTTGCCTTGGGTGGCATGTGGAATCTAGTGGGTTGCCTTGGGTGGCAATAGAAAATACGATTAGAATACTTAACCAAGTGGAAACATGTAATTAAACATGATTAAAGGGTTAAGTGGGATACACTAGATATATGACAAGCTTAAGTGGGTAGCTTGTGGGGGCCCATTTCAACCAATATCCCAAACGTATCTTTGTGGGCTCGACCCATGTCGAGTGACGGGACACGCATATTGGGCTTGATTATAAGAGGCCAAAACGGGTTAGCGGTGGCAACGCAAGTCCAACAGGTTTCATATGCGTGTGTGGGCCCGGGCTGGTAGATAAGCCGTTGTTGCATCATGTAGATATAAAGCCGTGCACCGTTGATAGTATTGGGTAGCCACTTTAGGGGAGTGATACACCCCACTGTGGGACCAGCACGGGTATCTACGGTAGGGAGCCGATCGCTGGGGAGTAGTGAGTACACCTAGTAAAGATAGGGGCAGACGGCACCTATGTAGGGGTACACGAAACTACTGGGTAAGAATTACTGAGTACACCTAGTGGAGATAGGGGCAGACGGCACCTATGTAGTGGGCTAGGAGTACATGAAACTTCTGGGGAAATTTTCTAAGTCCTTGAGAGGGATCAACCTTTAAGTAGGAATGACTGGTGTGGTGCAGTTAGTAATTATCCTTGGGTGGGTAGATGCGTCTTTACGGTTATCTTAGTTTATCCTAAGTCTACCAAGCTGCTTAGTGTAGCCATTCATCCCCAGATATTACCGTAGGTCAAGTTTATGTCTTCTCTGGTTACTTTAATGATTGTATTGTTAAAGTTATAGGACTCACTCAGACTTATGTCTGACCCCGTTGTTTTTATCTTTTTTTTCCCAACCCTCAGGTCCTACGGTGGATCCTAGCGGTAGTAGAGCTTGATCGGATTGCTGTTCCAGTCTTTAGGAGCTTGGGGAGATGTAAAGCTCCAGTTATCCAGTTATCTTTTCTTTTGTTCTGGCTATTGTATGAGAGAGTGGGATTATGTACTTCTTTATTTTGATGGATATTGTACTTGACTTTTATCTGGTTTTATGACTTAACCAGACATGTTTATTTCCGCTGTTATGAGATGATATTTTAAATTTCAAGTACTATTTATATCTGTCTTGTTGTAATTTTTCTGTTCTATATTCACTAAAATACTCCACCGATGCTATGGCATTCCCATAGTGAGTGACCATAGCGGGTGTGGGGTGTTACAATCGGGGGCCGTAAGACACATGTAACTATGCGAGTAGGAGCCGATCACCATAAAATGGATCACTTCACCCTAATTATGGGGTGCCTGTTGGGAACTAGTTTATATGGGTACAGAGATTAATATGGGGTACGATAGTATATTCGACCCTAGACAACTTTACTAAGTTTATGGTGCTTTCCCATTTCTAGTTTATACTTATCATACCCAGTTCTTTATTCATAGACTGAATAGTCCTAGACTTACTCAGGCTTTATGTCTGACTCTACTTTTCTTTCGTCTTCTTTCCTTCTGTTTCCCCCCCCCCAGGTCCACAGGGAGGGAATACCGCAGCTTGACCAGCCTTCATATCCAGCTTGAAGAGAAAGAATGTATTGCTTGGATCTTTTCGTTTTGGACTATGGCTTTGGACAGCAATTATGGGACTTTTGCAGTTTATTTATGTTTTCTTTATGCTTCTTTAAATAATGTAATCAAGACAGTTATGAAGATGTTATGTTTTTTGGAAGTATTGTAAAACAAATTATGGCATGGATTGTGTAACACATATGTTAATGAAATAAAAGTTGTTGTTTTCCGCTGTTCAAAAATATGTGTTCTTATATCTGTCTTGTATATCTGTGACTTATACTTATAAACCTCCACCAGAATTAGGGCATTCCCTTTGAGAGTGACCCTAACGGAGGAGGGGTGTTTCACTTGGTATCAGAGCATGGTTTACCAGATAAGATAAAAAGTTTTGAAAAATTATTTTCAAAAAGGAAATTTAAAGAAGCATTTTTTTAAAGAGATAAAATATTATTTTATTTTAAAAGGCAAAGTTCCCCCAAAGCCATAGGTACTATCTCTTATCCTTCGTTTTGAATCTATCCTTTTTGTTTCAGCATGTCCGAAGAACTTAACTTGCCAGAGGGTGTACCAATACCTGGTTGGTTTAGACGGTTCTTAGAAGCAAGGGCCACTCAGCCAGGTCCTACCGTTCCTCCTCCCCCAGTTGCAGGAAATCATCCAGCTGCAGCAGCACCTCTTCCTCCACGGGGAAACACGTTTGCTAAGATATGTAAAGATTTTAAAGCTATGGGAGGAAAGGATTTTCATGGAACTGAGTCCTTAGTGGCAGCAAGAAATTGGCTGAAAGAAACCGAGGACTTATTCATCATCTTTGAGGTAGAAGATAGACAGAAAGTACAACTGGCAGTATGGCTACTAAAGGGTGAGGCTTCCTACTGGTGGGAAGTCACTAATGCAGAAAGACCAGTGGAGACATGGGAGGACTTTAGGGCAAGGTTTGAGGCTAAATTTCTCTCAGATGCGGAAAGGAGTTTGCAGTTGGAAAAATTCTTATTTCTTAAGCAAGGGAACAAGACAGTCAAAGAGTATGTTAATCAGTTCGATGAGCTGGCTAGGTTTGGGCTGGACCTAGTCAACACCCCGCACAAGAAGGCTCTCCGTTTCGTCAAAGGGTTGAATGAGCCATTACACAGTTTGGCCATGACCCATATACCCATGGGAGCTACATATGAAAGGTTGGTACAAATGGCATTGCTAAACGAAGAGGATAAGGGCAAGAAGGAGACAAAGGCAGAAAGCTCTCAAGGGAAGAAAGAGGGTTTGCAGCCTAAGAAGACAGACTTTAAGAAAGGCGGGAAAGGCAACAAAGAGAAGAGGAAGTGTAATTTCTGTGGCAAAGTGGGGCACTTAGTGAAAGATTGCCGGAAAAAGAAGGCCAAGGAGAATGGTGGGTGCTTTTCTTGCGGTGAGACAGGCCACAGGGCTAAGGACTGCCCAAAGAAACGAGGACAGGGGCAGAGGGCTGGATCCACCTCAGGGGCACAAGTTCATGTGCTAGAAGCGCCACCTCTGCAACAACGAGGTATAAATACTTCTGTAGAAAGTGTAGTTTATCTTTATGATCACCCCGTTCGCACTTTATTTGATTCTGGCGCATCACACTCCTTTATCTCGTCTGCTTTACTAGAATCTCTACACCTAAAAACTAGTATGGTAGAGGACCCCTTAATTGTTTCAAACCCAATTGGGGGCCCAGCTCATTTGTCTATGATCTGTTTGGGATTGAAAATTTCTATTCTAAGCGTAGAATTTCAATGTAGTGCCTTTGTTTTGGGCTTTTCGGGATATGGTTTGATTTTGGGCATGGATTGGCTATCCAGTAATGGGGCCATCCTTGATTGTGAGAAAAGGGTTGTTAGGCTCCTAACCCAGCTCGGTAATACTTTGGAAATTTCTTGTAATCCCTCGTATGCGGTTATGCTTAGTTACCTTGAATCGCTAGATGCCTCTGTTGAAAATTTGCAATCAGTTAGAGTAGTCCGGGAATATCCGGATGTCTTCGAAGAGGTGAAGGGCTTGCCTCCGAAGCGGGAGATATACTTCCGCATATACCTTGTAGATAATGCAAAGCCCGTTGCGTTGCCCGTTAGACACATGGCTCTGCGAGAAAGGAAAGAGCTCAGTAAACAGATTAAAGAGCTTCTAGAAAAGGGGTTCATTAGGAGGAGCATTTCAGAATGGGGCGCTCCAGTGGTGTTCGCTACAAAGGCGGATGGTTCACTCCGTCTATGTGTTGACTATATGGAGCTCAACAAGCTAACGAAAAAGAATAGGCACCCTCTCCCTAGAATTGACGATTTGTTTGATCAGCTTGTAGGAGCGTCTGTTTTCTCCCAACTCGATTTAGCGACCGGTTTTCATCAGCTAAGGGTGGCTGAAGATAGTATCGATAAAACGGCATTCAGAACCCCAGACGGCTTCTTTGAATGGCTTGTCATGCCTTTCGGCTTGACAAATGCACCTGCTTACTTCGTGGACCTGATGAGTAGGGTATTCAGAGATTTCCTTAATAAGTTCGTAGTGGTCTTCGTAGACGATATCCTTATCTTCTCAAAGAGTGAAGAGGAACATGCTCAGCACTTAAGGGCAATCATGGAAACTCTGCGAGTCCATCAGCTAAAAGCCAAATTCTCCAAATGCCACTTTTGGAGAGAAGAAGTGAGGTTCCTTGGGCACATAGTATCCAAACAAGGGTTAGCAGTGGACCCTGCTAAGGTAGTGGCGGTACAGGATTGGAAGACACCAAGAAATGCAACTGAGGTCCGAAGTTTTCTAGGACTAGCAGGTTTCTATCGAAAGTTCATAAGGGATTTTGCGAAAATCACAGCTCCGCTCACGAAATTGACCAAGAAGAATCTAGTGTTCAATTGGGACTTGGATTGCGAGTTTGCTTTCCAGCGAATGAAAAGGGCTCTTACAACAGCCCCAGTTTTGACGTTGCTAGATGGAAGCAGGATGTTCACCGTTTATACAGATGCATGTGGGACAGGGCTAGGCGCCGTCTTAATGCAAGAAGGAAGGGTAGTAGCTTATGGCGGGAGGCAGTTGAAAGTGCACGAAAACAACTACCCGACCCACGATCTTGAGTTAGCTGCCATCGTCTTTGCACTCAAGTCTTGGCGACACTATCTCCTAGGTGAGAAGTTCGAACTTTACACTGACCATAAATCATTGAAATATCTTTTCTCGCAGAAAGATCTTAACTTGAGGCAACAGAGATGGATGGAGTTTCTTGCCTCGTATGATTTCGAGATCTCCTACACTCCGGGCAAAGGCAACGTAGTAGCAGATGCGTTAAGCCGAAAGAAACTGACCTTAAGCCCGCTGTTTATAGAAAGACAAAGCCTAGAGTTTATAGCCAGCTTCGACTTTAGGCCCTCCTCCGATTTTGTACCAGGCTTGCTAGCATCTCTCGAAAGTACGTCCGACTTTAGTGGACTCAATAGGGACAGCACAACGTGAAGACCCTCAGCTTGTGGAAACGATTGATAGGCTAATTAGGGGTGAGACTTCAAGTCACCTCAACAGATACTCCATCGACGATAAGGGTTGGCTAAGGCGAGACGGAAGACTATGCATCCCACAGACAAGGGATTTAGTAAAGAGGGTTCTCGAGGAAGCACATCACTCCAAGATGACGATACACCCAGGCGGAGACAAAATGTACAAGGACATAAAAAGAACTTTCTTCTGGAACGGCATGAAAAAGGACGTGGCAGAATTCGTTTCTAAGTGTATGGTGTGCCAACAGGTTAAGGCGGAACAGAAAAAGCCAGGCGGACTGCTACATCCTCTAGAGGTCCCGCAGTGGAAATGGGATAGCATCTCAATGGACTTCATCGATGGGCTGCCTAGGTCTAGGAGAGGCAACACTAGCATTTGGGTAATAGTGGATAGGCTTACTAAAAGCGCCCACTTCTTACCTGTCAAAAGTAAAAGAACTGCCTCATCTCTAGCATCTCTTTACCTCAAGGAAATTGTCCGACTCCACGGAATACCATCCAGCATTGTTAGTGACCGATACCCTATCTTCACAAGTGAGTTTTGGAGGAGTCTGCAAGAAGCAGTAGGAACACAGTTATGCTTGAGCACAGCCTATCATCCCCAAACTGACGGCCAAACAGAAAGAGTGAACAGAGTTTTGGAGGACCTTCTAAGACTGTGCGTCCTTGACTTCGGAGGGACATGGGAAGACCATCTTCCTTTGGTGGAATTTGCCTACAACAACAGCTATCAAGCAACCATCGGAATGGCGCCCTTCGAAGCTTTATATGGAAGACCGTGCCGATCGCCCACTTGTTGGTGGGAGTCTACTGATAAACTCATACTTGGACCAGATATGATCCGAGAAACTACAGAGAAAGTAGACTTAATACGAAGAAGGATGAAGACGGCCCAAGACAGACAAAAGTCCTACGCCGACAAGAGAAGGACCGACCTTGAATTTAAGGTTGGAGACAGAGTTTTTCTTAAGGTATCTCCGCTAAGGAACGTTGTTCGTTTTGGAACCACAGGAAAGCTAGCACCAAGGTTCGTAGGGCCATTCCCTATCTTCAAGAAAATTGGGAAAATGGCCTATAGATTAGAGCTACCTGAAAAGCTGGCCGGAGTTCACAACGTTTTTCATGTTTCACATCTCCGAAAATGTCTACATGAGTCTGCTGAAGTGGTAGAGCCAAATATCCTAGAAGAAGCTGAAGTGGAGCGCGAAGCAACCGTGAGGAAAGGTCCAACCCGCATATTAGGAACGGAAGTGAAGAAGCTACGCAACCGCGAAGTCAAGCTCGTCAAAGTTCAGTGGAGCGACGCCGAGGGAGACGCGACTTGGGAAACTGAAGCTAGAATACGCACTGCCTACCCTTTTCTTTTCGAGGGTACATCCTTGATCTTTCTTTTTCCTTAAGTTGCGCTTTTATCTATCTTTTTAGGTATATTTCCTCGACCTTATCTTTTAGGTAGAAACCCTTTGGATGAAAACATGTAATTGAAACATGTTATGGATGATGGTTGCAAGTGGTTGCAAGTGATTGCTAGTGGTTGCTCGTGGTTGCATATACACACACAATCTAGGTTTTAGATCGGCTCAGTCACTTCATATTGCATATGCATATATGTTTGCATTCGTATATGGTTGAACTTTAATGTGTTGTCATATGGATGTTGCATTTGTATGAATGATTGTGCACTCATGTAGAATCATGAATAGGAAAATTTGCATACATAATGGATTCATGGCACTTACATAATTCGCATTAAGGAGGTCAACTGAATCAGTAGACCGCCTGATTTTGCATTAGATAAGTACATGTACACACACACTTCGCATATGATCATGAAGCATTAGAAGTCTTTTAAGGAAAATGGATACTCGTGTTTGATGGATGAGTAGATGGATGTTTTGACGTTAGGATGTACATTCTTCCTGAACTTGAAGATTTCGGGGAGGAAATCCTTTTAAGTGGGGGAGAATGTAACACCCCGTGTATTCTATAACAGTGAAAATCACAAATTAAAGTATAATTAATTACAAATCAAAGAATTAAGGGAAACTGGCTGTGCCAGTGTGTTCGTCTCGAAAAAATACGTGAAATAGAGTCCGAGTTTTCCAAAATCGGAGTCCGTATGACCAAGTTATGGCCCGTCAAAGTTTTCAGAAAATTTCAAATTCAGAAAATAGCTCGAAGATTCGAATTTCAAACACGCAGGGAGGCAGGGCGGGAAAGTTCCCGCCCAGGACAAGTCGACAGGGGTGTCGACACCACCCCCCCCCCCCCCCCGTGTCAACTGCCCAGTCGACACTGGTGTCGACTTGCAGGTCGACCTGCTTGGTCGGCCTGGCTGGCCTGGTCTGTGCTGGGTCCGAATTTCTGAGGCTTGCTTTGTCACGAGGGCTAGGTGTCAGCTCCTGATTGGTCTCTCTTTCGAGTGAATGGCTACGATTAACCCAAGCTACATCGACGGTCCTAATCAATTCATAAACTCTATAAAAATGACCCTAGACTCTACCTAATCTATTCATTCAAAAATAAGAATGAGGCCATCATGCTGCTGAGGAACGACTAGGAGTAGCCACCAATTTGAGAGACAATTAGGAGACAAACTCTGAAGCATAAAGCAACTACAAGTTAAACTTAAACAAATCAAATCAACGACTACATCAAAGGAATAGCATCTCCAAATCCAGAATTCAGATTCCTGAATTGAAGAATTCGTCACACGATTGTAAGTAGAGTACTATTCCGATGAGAATAAATAACTATGTTTGATTTGTGTAAAATGAGAATTACACTTGATTTGTGGTGATAGTAATTCATATTTGTGCGTTGTTATGATTCTAATCGATTTGGAATGTTGTGATATAACGATTGGATATTCGCAAGTATGTAATTCATGATAAAAACTACATGTTTGCGGTAGTTTATTTGAGATTCATGCAAGTATACGATTGGATATTCGCAAGTATGTAATTCATGTTGAAGCTACATGTTTGTGGTTGTTTAATTGAGATTCATGCAAGTATGTGGTTTTGCTACTATGCCAACATAATGTATATTTTTGTACAAAATCACTTTGTGTGTAATTGGATCAAATTTGGGGTATTATGATTCATATGAAATTATGTTGGAATTGGCATCATGATCTATGTATAAAACCATACTTTTGTATTAGAAACAAAAGTAAGCCTCTTTGTGAACTTATGTTGATTTTATGAATATGACTAGGCTATGTTTGGTATTATGCCTAATTGAAAAACATGTTAGGCCTATATTGTTAACAAGAATTATATGATAATATATGTGACACATAGCTAAGTTAGATTTACATTCCAATTGCAAGTTTGCATGAATAAAGTAAAAACCATGATTTCATGTTTAGGAATATTTATGCCATGATTACATGAATAGATCAAAAACCATGATTTCATGTTTAGGAATATTTATGCCATGATTACATGAATAGATCAAAAACCATGATTTCATGTTTGGGTATATTTGTGCCATGATTATGTGAATAGATTAAAAATCATAATTAAGTTGGAATAATTCTAGTTGAACTATACTTTTGTATTAGTAACAAAAGTAAGCACCTTTGTAAACATATAGTAATTTTATAAACATGATTTGCTTAAGTTTGACATTATGCCTAAGTAAAAATATAGGTTTATGTTGTAGTTAAGACTATGTGTCAATAATGATATCTAATTTAGTTAGATTCTTAACTTAACTACAAGTTTACATGGTTTGATTCATGTCACTTATGCTTTATGACCAAAGTATATGTTACCACAATGCAAGTACACCAGTTTCTATTTTGTAGTTCCAACGTTATGTTGCAAGTTCATGCGTTCACATTCCCCTTTTTGTATATATAATCACGTTTTAAGCCTCCCCTTTTTTTCACGTGGCTAAGTTGGGCTTAAAAGGCTAAGCCCAACATATATTATAATAAACGAACGTATTAAACGGGGGAAATAGCGTTGGGCCAAATTAATTAATAAATGAAAATATAAAAGTAGATGGGCCCAAATTCAAGAATGGGTTGGGCCCATGATTGGTGTAAACCTTTACACCATTAGCTTAAATTGATTTTGAATAATGGGCCGCAAATATTTACATATAAGAAAATAAAGAAAAGAGACAAAATATGTAAATGTAGAAAATACGATGTGTTTAACCCGAGGTTGGATTGAGTTGTGATGTAAACCTGCCCGGAACCGCCCGGCTGTCCAGTAGTCACAACAATACCTATCCAATGTGGGTGGTTAAACATGGAACCCAATAAGGACCCGAGGTTAGACTGAGTTGTGGCGTAAGACTGCCCGGACCCAACCGGCAACAGGCAGCCACAACAATACCTGTCTAATGTGAGAGGTCAAGGCTTTAATAAGGCAATTAAGGCTGAGTCAGGATTGATAGGATTAAGTAAATTATATTAATACTTAATCAAAATGGAACATGCTAAACTAAACAGACTGATTGGGGGTTAGGTTTATAAATCACTTAACCAACTTAGCATGTTGGCTAGAAATAGAAAAACCTAGTAGCGGGGGACCCTTTTCAGCAGTAACCCTATAAGGTATCATGATACCCTGAAACTAGGCAGGGTGGGGCACGATTACTGGGCTGACTGTAAGAGGTCAAATCGACGGCGGTGGTGCAGCAGTGTAGGTTCTAACGGGGTGCGGGCGTGCACACACTCCGGCGCAGAAAAATAAGGCACTGGGCACCAGTAGCATACCTGTGCATTCTAGGATTGTGTCGGGCCACCACCATGGGACTTGATACACCCCATGGTGGGACCAGCATAGGTAACTACAACATCGGGGGCCGTAAGACACATGTAACTATGCGAGTAGGAGCCGATCACCATAAAATGGATCACTTCACCCTGATTATGGGGTGCCCGTTGGGAACTAGTTTATATGGGTACAGAGATTAATATGGGGTACGATAGTACAACTTAACTAAGTTTATGGTGCTTTCCCATTTCTAGTTTATACTTATCATACCCAGTTCTTTATTCATAGACTGAATAGTCCTAGACTTACTCGGGCTTTATGTCTGACTCTACTTTTCTTTCGTCTTCTTTCCTTCCGTTCCCCCCCCCCCCCAGGTCCACAGGGAGGGAATACCGCAGCTTGACCAGCCTTCATATCCAGCTTGAAGAGAAAGAATTTATTGCTTGGATCTTTTCGTTTTGGACTATGGCTTTGGACAGCAATTATGGGACTTTTGCAGTTTATTTATGTTTTCTTTATGCTTCTTTAAATAATGTAATCAAGACAGTTATGAAGATGTTATGTTTTTTGGAAGTATTGTAAAACAAATTATGGCATGGATTGTGTAACACATATGTTAATTAAATAAAAGTTGTTGTTTTCCGCTGTTCAAAAATATGTGTTTTTATATCTGTCTTGTATATCTGTGACTTATACTTATAAACCTCCACCAAAATTAGGGCATTCCCTTTGAGAGTGACCCTAACGGAGGTGGGGTGTTTCAAGCATGGTATTAATTACTTTAACATAATTTTTTCTCGTATTAGAATTAAACAAAAAAATAAAAAAAATCGACCGACATTGCCTTTACAAATGACATGAGGCACAAAACAAAAATTTGAAAATCGAAAAAGACTTGACGATATTGCATGTAACGTTGCTTTAAATAAAATACAACGTTTCACTAGCGTAACTCAACATAATGTTTCATTCGTGCTAATAATATGCTGAGTGTCAGCAGAAAGACTTGACATGAAGAAATCGAACTGGTAAGTGCAACTTTTTTTTTGTATGTGCGGAAACAAAGAGGGAAGAAGTTAGGCTTTCGAAATTTGAATCGACATTAAAAGTAATTTTCATATATTAGCGGGGACATGGTTCAATAGGACCCCAAACACAATATAGTACCCCATTAGCTCCCTAAGTTCAATCATTTATTTATATTTAATTAAGTTAGCAGAAGGAGATAGAAAGATAAATAACTGATTGAATTTAGGAGGCTAATGAGGTGTTGCACTGTTTGGGTATACACACACACACACACACACACACACACACACACACACACACATATATATATATATATATATATACACACACACAATAGTACGAAGGCAAATCTGATGGACGTGTGTATAAACAGTGAAAACAAAGATGAGGTATGTGTAGAGACTTGTTGGAAAGCAAGAATATAGAGCACTAAAGCTGGTAGCAAGAACATACGGAAGGTAAAGATTAATTCAGTGACAACAAACGTGTACAGTTTCATGCTGGTTGAACAGCAGCCCAATATCATAAAAATGCATACAGAATAACGAAGTTATAAGGTATAAGCAACGGAGATAGCAGCAGAAATACGTATGAAAAAAATTGTTACTGTTACATAGAATAAAACAGGAAGGTTTGTTTATTTCAATTACATATTAAAAATAATAGATAGTTAAAATTTCGTATACAGACTTTATTGAAAACAGAGACTCTATCGATTGCTGAAGTAAGCTACAGACTGCAAGTACACGAATCTACAAATGCATTCATTCACATATACATTTAGAATCATATAGTGGTATGTTTTGCCATGTTTAAGCACACAATTAACTGCACCAATTGTCTGCTGGCCTGCATTTCACTTTGTTTTTGTAGAGACTTCCCTTTTAATAAATCTTCCCACCTTTAACACAAGACCACTCATACTGACACGCCATTGCACTTTTTACACGGTTGTAGCCACCAACATGCTTTGCTTCAGCTTATTATGTCATCAGTAGTAGAATCATGTTTGGCAATTTTACAGAAAGAAACATGTAACTATTTCAACTATTTACAATCAAAAGCAATGACGAAGATGGCAAATTTTCAAGTTTATCCCACTTTGTATAAATAATTTGACAAAAGGAAAATAAATTGTAAACGTGGTCAATATTGTTTGCTCCTGTAGGTAAGCTTTCAAGGCAACAATTTGGAGTATTTTATTTTCAAAATTTAGATAATCATTTATGTACATGGTAAGAGATGAAGAACTTAAAGTTCTAAAATCAAGCAAGTCCCTCTCTCTCTTGTATGCTAAAAAACAATGAAAAACTTCAAAATACTGTAAAACTAAATCTGTGCACATGCTACATAGATGGATGTCAGTATGACTGAACTTAATATTTGATATATTAGGCAATGTTAATATGAACGAAGGACTGCTACGTGCATATGAAAAAAGCAGACCATGATATAAAAAGCATAGTCAAAGTGAAGTGAACAAACACTCTAATGACCCGAATTTCCGCGCTTTTGGGTCGACTAATAACACCACACATCAAACCCAAATTGCACAAAAATATGAACCATTAGTAGAAAGAAGTTAGATGATGAGAAACAGAAAGATAGAAAAATTAGAATAGAAGAAAACGAAGAACATAAGTCGCACAGTGGAACGAATAAAATATATTATATAACATAACTTTTGAAATACAAATCAGAAACTGTATATACATACCATCATTAGAGCACAACAGTTATTCTTGGAACAGTTATAAACACCTGCTTCCAGATATAACATAGTACATAGCAGAAAATATGATAGTCTATAGCTAACAGGTGAAGCCTTCTTCTTCAAGCACCTTCAAGTGAATCTGTAAAATCCTGACTACTTGACTGCCCATACAAATTTGGGCATCCAAGAGTTTAGGTAAAACAAACGAAATAAACTCTGGGTCAATCATGAGACTGGTGTGAGTAACTCCAATCATTTGTTTAACTTTCAAAATTCTTTCGAAAGATATGACAATCGTAAGACCAATCCACACATAAACACGGACGGTTTTTACCTTACGATAACCAAAAATATTTCTGATATCAAATCTGGTGATATTATAATAGTGTTTACATCAAATAAATAACAATCTAGCAGAACGCTTGCATTTCACACTCCATATATAATATAAAATCAAAAACGGTAGGACGCTTATTGGAGATTGGATTTCCAACATGACAAGGTATGGAACCACCTTCAGATAGTGTATCTATAGAGGGGAATAAATTGGGTTCAACAAGAATGTCTTGCAACCTGGCCCATACATGGCTGGCCACTCATTTAACTTGAGTGTACTGAGCATATTATCACCAACGGTTGTGATCAACAACCGTTACCAAAAGCATATAGCAGCGAATAGAATAAGAAGCAAATGAAATTTCTTTAGATCAGGTGATAATACCCCTAATAGGAATGACCCACATGTCCATGCTCCCTGCCCGATTTTTGTCGTTTCCTAGTTGATGAGGGTTGAGGTCATGATTATCTTCCAGCCCATCTTGCCATCATTCACTTTGAATGTCATATCATCAGACATTCGTCTATATACGTTGTCCTAGGATTAGACAAACCGAAGGCACCATCCTATCAATCCATCTTGGGTAATTACTACCTAGGGTTAACAGAATGGCCTTGCATTTTACTCTTTCCTCAATTATCTTCAGCATAAGTTGATTCATAACGCTTATGCCAATACAGAGTGGTTTTCAAATAATAAATCTGATTCCGATCTCTCTGTATTGACAACGGGGTATAAAATAAACTAAAACTTTAATAGTTGGTGTTTTGACTATCAAAGGAACATCCTTACAATCAATGGTCCTATTTCCAAAATGGAAATGCTACCGATCAAGCATCAAGCAATACTGGCCCTTTTTAAATTAATTTCTTATAAAATTGTCATTTCCCAATCTCCCATATCCATCCCAGAAATTTCCCAAAACTCGTTTTGACCTCTTATATCATTGGAAAACATTTCCAAATAATATAAACTACTTATTTCCATATTCCAGAAAATATACGATAAATGTCGAAAACCATTTTCCATCTTTTCATATTCCTTAATTTGTATATTTGAAAAAATATACGTTATTAATATCAGAAACATTCCCATATTTCATTTACTAACTTGTCATTAATCAAACATTTCAGTTTCTATACTTTGAACATTTCTGATTTTTCTTGGAAAACGTCCCCAAATTTCATTTCTTCGGATTTAACTGATGTTTTATAAAACATCGTTATCATAACTCAATTCATTAATTATTCATTTACTAGTTGTATCTCTAACCCATCTTCACTACCGAACCTTAATCATTTCTTAGTCAATCGTGAAGTCAATCAAGTTTGGGTATAATTACCTCTCAGACCTTAACTGAACATCATTCTCAATTTCGAAATAGACAAGGCTCACAACTTCAAATTCTAGTCCAAACATTGCTTATGCAACCCTCGGATTCAATCTAAGAATCCATTTATTTTACTAAAGAAAACATTGACTAAAACGGTAGCGTTATAATCATTGTTTCCAAATATTAGATTCATAAAACATTAACTATAATGGTAGCGTTAAAATCGCTGTTTAGATTTACAAAAATTTTATTATAACGGTAGCGCTGTAATGCTGTTTAGATTTATAAAAACATTTTTTATAATGACAGCGTTATAACCGCTTTTCCCAAATATTTTGTTTATAAAAATATAACTTGTACTTATTAATTTCAACAAATAAATTAATAAGCACATAAAAAAATTAAACAATTAAATTTGATCCAAACGAAAAGTATAAGTAACTACACTAAATTCGATATAATTCCAATAAATAACTCTCTCACGAATAATCTATATTCGATTTATATTCCGACCTTTGGAATTTATCTACCATTTCATGTTAATTCAAATTCTAATCAATACCAAATTTCGTTATAACCATACCAGTCTATAAAACATTATCACACATTATTTTAATATTCCCAATTTTTAACTAAAACTCATCGTTTTCTTTTAAAACGATTACCCATTTCCCTTTTCTTTCAATTTCCAATCGGGATTCATATTTCAAATCTAAATTTCCTTTAGAGATATTTCATTTGCAATATATTTCCTTTAAATCATTATTCCCTTTAATCGTGAATGTATTTCTTTTATATACAATCAAATTTGTTTGATTTCGTACTTATAATTAATATCTTAAACTCAAATTTCTATTTATAACTTCTATTTAGATTTTTCCATATTAATCTCATTTGTATTGAAATCATTAAAATCTCATTTTATAATTTCCTTTATAATTTGCTATGTCCAAATCTCATTTCAAATATTGGTTTGAAAACTGATTTCCACTTTTTCATGTAAATTCAAATTTGAATTTATATTTTAATTTATCCAATGATAAATAATCCACTTAATTTATACTCTCGTTTATAAACAACTTCTTGTTTTCTCCATTAACATGTTTTTAATTCCAACTCTATTCGAAATTACATTTCTATTTTTTGGAAATAAATCTCCTTTCTAAAATTCAAATTACATTTTCTATATTCAAAAATATTTTACTGTATTTAAATACCAAAATTCTAGGGCCAGTGATATCTAAACACAACAAAATCTATCATCATTAATATATCACAGCATATGTCACAATCGATGCAAACACAATAATAAAAATGTTGTGAGACGACCCGAACTTCCCTGGTAAGGAAAGCCCAGATTGTTTTGAGGACAAGACGAATCAGAACACAAACAGAAGAACATTTCATTGTATATTACAACAATTTCATCAGATTACAAGAATATACAGAGTATGAATGAATAAAATACATTCGATAAATATCATAGATTACAATAAATTACATAGCAGTGGAAAATAATACAAAACACAACCAGAAGTAATACACGGATACAGAGCTTTCCGAGTATTGTTCCAGTTGTAAATCAGGTTCCTGTGAATATAAATCTGCAAAACCGAAACTACTAGGTGTCCATGTCAAAATAAGGGCACCAAGAGTTTAGGTTAAAACAATGAACTCCAGGTCAGTAATGTGACTGGTGTAAGAACTAAAACAGTTATTTATCTTTATTTTAAAGTTAGGTAAATCAAGGGACCACGCCGTATAACACGGAACGGGTTTCCTCCCAAGAATACCAGTGCATATAACAACAGCGCAATGCTAAATAAAGAAAAATGAAGCTACTATAAGATCCAGGTCCTATCACACAATGCAACACAAGCCGGAGGATAGGGTTTTACCTTATAATAGCTAAAGCATGCTTGATACGCTAAATTTCATGTTTTATTACTATAAGTGTATAGTGTCAAAACAATTTCAATCATAAGTATAAACCATAGGCGGCATAAGTTCCACATCCCACTATGTCGCCACATATAGGCTCTACAATCAAAACCGCAAAGTCACGTATTGGAAGTTCGATTTCCATCTGTGAACCGAGGCAAAAGATAGTCCTCACCGATTCGAGACAATCTAGCCCATGTCTCAGGACCCAGACACAGGTGAGCCCTTGGATCGTCAGGGCCTGTCTACCGATGTGGATTAAAATGCCTGAACACTGTGATTCCCAGCCCTTTTGGGCGTAAATGATTCCAATGACTCCATCGGTCACGGATCGACCGATATATTTGACGCACCTCGCAACAGCAACAACCACATAAGTCAAACTCGTCAGGGCGTGTAAAACCACAGACGCTACTTCTAGCTAGAAGGAAACGCATGCCCTCCCTGACGTCCTCTCTCGTTTCTGGTTCACAACCGGGGTGTGAGGCTCGCGAATTAACGTTACACAAAGCTATGCCACACAGGCGGTGCTTTGATCATCAATCACAAGACTTTGCTTTTCAACAGAAGCCTTGATCGATTGCCACTTAGGCATGCCACACAGGCAATTCACTTCATGCTACTGATATCCATCAATATATAACCCCTGAGCTCGTACGTCTCAGAGAAGGGCGTCAAGCAAGAGAATAAATTCTCCGCCACCAAACAGATATATATTTAATAGAAATCAATCACACAGAATAAAATCCAATGTCAGACACACAGTCCATTTACAAGTCCGTTTTGGGTCTGAACGAAACCGGAGGCACCTTGTACCTCGCATATCCATCGATCTCCAAGTACGTCTGGACGATCACTACCGATTCCCTTCTTTTGAGTGTACGGCCAAATCAAGATCATCAGTAATCACCCAAACGACGGGAAGACCTCCGGTCTTCGACCACCGTCTTCATCCTCGACACCACGTCGAATCAGTTATTCAGAATGGGATAAATTCGGTCTTTCTGAATAACTCGCGTATATAATAAACAAGTGTTACACAAACACAACATAAGCCTCATTCCAATTCAGAATATTCTTTTATTCAAATATTCTTGTATTTTGGGACAGGTTCCCATTAATTTTATCAAAGATAAATTCTTTAAATTTATTCTTTAATCTTCTTTTGAATATCAATTTAAACTAGTCGGGATTAGCGAACCACACCGAAGTAATCATTCATTTTATTTCCCAATCCTAACTATTCATCCCATGAAGTAAAACTGGTAATACTTCATATCTAACACCACGGTGTTATCGGTAAATTCAATTACCATTTCACGTTCAAATCTAATTAAAGATTTAACTATCGCCTGGAGCAAAACTGGTGATACTCCATTCTCGACCATTCCAATCTAATTAAAGATTCATTAAAAATCCACTTGGTTTTAATCTTCCCAAAAATCAATATTAATGATTATTTAACTTGGGAAATCACCTCCTGTCTTTAACTAGGTTAAAGAACCACTGTCATTTAAAACACGGTTCACTATAAACCCAAAATCACATTCCATTAATTATCGGGTTAAAGAACAAGTATTATTTAAAACACCATTCACGATAAACCCAAAAATCAATTCAAATTCCATTACAATTAAATCCCATTTAATTGGTACACCTCATTAAATCTAAATAAAAAGATTTAATCTTTTTCTCAACTATGTTTAAGAACAGTGTTGATGAAGACACCATTCACAATAAACCCAAATCACATTTGATATTATAAACAAGGCTCTGAATAGAAAATATATCGACTTATATTCAATATCAAATTCTACGACCAACAAATATCATATTGGAAATAACGATATAAATATATCTTTCAAATTTCCATAACAATATCTGTATAATCACGAAATCGAACATCGAAATATTCCAAAGATAATTTCGATTCAAATCCATTCCAATTCAATTATTGGAAATTCTGGTTACTTTTAAAACCATTTCAAATCCAATTTATTTATTTAAAAATAAATAAATTATTATTCTAGTTCAAAACTAGTTCATTTCGATAAAAATCTATTTTTATCTTTTCAAATATGTAGTTTTTCATCCCAATTCTTCCCAAATCATTTCTCATGATTTTATACAAATTATTACTATTTTTAATAATTTTATCAAGGCCCGCACAGTCGATTTCCATCAACGGCCATCGAACTACACTTACAACGACCTTTTCCAAATTTAATTTGGACATAATTCCAAATCCAACCGTTAGATTTCAAATCTCAAATATTCGTTAGAAAGCTCTTTTCGATACAAACCTAACGGTTCCGGTTTTAGGAGAATCCGACGGTCAGATCCCCCGTAACGTCCATTCGAAGTCAATTGTCGAAATTCACGAACTGCCGCAGTGCGGTGCGTTCTATTCAGGCCATTATATTATATATATAATATATACTTCATCAATTTCCTTTTAAAACTTATTTTATAAATTGTTCTAAATTCGTTTTCGAAACGATTTCAACTTCATATTCAATTTCGAATCAAAATTGAATATTCCACATCATCGATATACAAATGATCATATTTTCAAAACGTTAAATTTTGAAATCACTTTCTTTTCTATAATCATTATAAAAACGAATATAATCGATATAAATATCATTCGCGTCAAAATGGCGCATCTCTAATCAACACGGCTTTATATATTTCAATGACTTCGTTATTCTATTCAACAAATGAATATTTATTCTATTCAACACATGAATCTATATTTCTTTCAACACATGAATATTCTCAACACATGATCATCGTCAACACATGACTATTTTTATTATTTAATATAATTTATAAAATTATGATTTCTATCATTTAATTTTTAATCAGACACTAACCGTAAATTAGTAAGAGAACGATTCCTTAAATATTAGCCCCGAAGGCCGAAGCCAACATCAGATCAATACCCAGGAAACCATTCATCTTAACTGATTTCCAGTCAGTTTCTAAATTAATATTTGATAAAGATGGGAATTTTATTGTTAAAATATTTTAATCAACACATGATAAGTTTCAACATATGAATATTCTCAACACACGAGTATCGTCAACACATGACTATTTATTCTATTCAACACATGAATTTCCTTTCATTCAACACATGAATTTTCATTTTATAATATTCTACATTTTCCATATTGAAATGAGGCCCAATCAATTACCATATAATGTTAATTATATGGATTCCATACAACACATGTATATAATAGCAACGATAAATAATCAACCATCGTCCAGAGTGGATTCTACACTGTATAAGCATTAAATACAAATAATTAACGCTTACACAGTCTGTCAATCCATCGATTGACATACAACTAAACAATCAGGATTAGAGTATGTCAAATTTCATCCCAATACCCATGTGGGGTTTCAAATCAACAAACACAGATTTTATTTGTGCAGTTGGGCGATGTGTAAAATTTATCGTCCCAATCAATATCAGTCAAATCAGTGTATATAAACAAATCGTCCGATTTGTTTATAAATATTCCTTTTATACACACGTTAAAAATTATATTTTTAACTACAAAATATTTTCCACTATAAAGTATTTTATTTCATTCCACATCACACAATCAAATTTCACAACATAACAATCAAACAAACAAGCCGTCCATGGTTAGTGGACGACGGGTGTTAGGTGCTACTAAACACCGTCTGCATCCTAGTATATATTTCAAACTAGAAATAAATTGAAGGTGAGGAGTTCTCACCGACTAGCTAAACCCATCACCACGACTCTTCATATGTAGGAAGTCTTTGTCGTGCTCGCCTTTTGTAAATTTCATTGTCCATAGTCACTACAAATATAAAAATCACATTTTTATAATCACTCTATATGGAAAAAAAATCTAATTTTTATACCGCTACTATATAGATAAAAATTCTATTTTTATACCGCAGTTCATATAATAAAGATCATATTTTTATCACGCTATTTCAATAAATAAAAATCATATTTTTATATCTTCTTCATATTTTTTTTACAACGCTTCTTCCTATATAAAAATTATATTTTTATATTTCTACTTCTTATATAAAGATCGAATTTTTATTTTATCTCTATAAAAATCACATTTTTATTTCAATATATATATAATAAAAATCAGACTTTTATTTCGCTACATATATAAAGATCAAATTCTTACTTTTTTTTTATTACCAAATATTATATTTTTTATTCCCAAAGATTATACTTTTATAACTAATTACAATTAACTAATTACAATTAACAAATAAAAATAAATCAGTAGAAATCTTACAGGCGAAGGGGGAGGGCGCAGAGGGGGTCTGGCGGTCTGAGGAGGCTCTGGTGGCCGCGAAGTGGTGGCTTTAAATGATGGTGGGGGGTCTTGCGCTCGTTGGGGAAGAAACCGAGGCAAGGGAGGTCCGTTCGTTGTGGCGCCGGTCAGTGGGAGGCAGAGGGGAGGTGCAGAAGTCGACTGGGGGGGGCGAGCAGAGGAGTGGCGGCGGTGGTTTGCTTTGCCGGAGGTGGAGCTTGACGGGATTTAGGGTTTGCTGGAGAGGAGAGAGAATGGCGCGAGTGGGGTAAGGGGATAGGCGTGGGGCTGCTGTTGGAGGACGTGGATGCGTGGGTGAGGGAGATGGAGGCGGCGGTGATCGATCGCAAGAGGGGGCGGGGGGCGGTGGGTTGCCGTCGATCTTCCATTTTCTTTTTATTTATTTTTTTAATTTTTTTTCCTGAGTGATTCGAACGGGAGGGAGGAAGAGTGAGAAAGGGATTTGGTTTGACTTTTTATAAAAGAATATATATTTTACTCTATTTTTAATTCCATAAAGTGACTTTTCCATATGAACCCCAAATTGAACCTTTCGACTGTCGCCCCTAGCACATTACCCCTATTCTGAACACAATGGAATATGTTTCGTAAGCCAATTCGGTTGTTACGATCAATTTTCATTAAATTTAAAATATAAATCCTTATATTTTAAATTCAAATGCAAATTTTAAATTACCGGGGCCACACACTAACTTTAAAAATTCCCAAAAAATATTTTCTAGCTTCGTATTGACGATACGGTCCTAACAAAACTATTTTCATCAAATTCTGAGAACGTTTGAAAAATGGCCATTTTCTGGTCGATCCAATTTAACTAAAATTGACAAAACACGTTTTCTTTTGCCACGCTCACATATTGATTCAGAAAATTATGAATTTTGAAACCTAGCAATAACTTGACATCACGGATCCAACAAAAGTGGTTTCGTCAAAAACCGAGGTCGTTTGCAAAATTTTCATTTTTAAGGGCCAGAATTCCATAACGACTATTCTGAATTTTCAACTGGGCATAACATTTTATCCCCGCTATGATATTTTGATTTTTCGGATTCATTGGAAATATATTCTCAAATAGATTCTAATATTTTTGGTTTCGCTAAAATCTGGTTTATTTTGAATCATGTACATTCATTTGAACTTTGAAGTCGAATTTTCAAATTGCCGCGCCATTTTCAATTCCTTTTATAATTTAAAATAAATATTTATATTCTAACGACGATTCTAATATATATATACGTTCTAATTCTATTCAAAATAAATTTCTCGTCGTTATTATTTAAAATATATCATTTTAAATATTCAAAATTCACTAAAATTGCCAAAATAAAAATTTTAAATTGGCTCAGATTTTCGGGTTATTACAATCTCCCCCACTTAAAAATTTTTGTCCCCGAAAAGGAACGAAGCCGAAAGTTGTTTCACAAATCAACTCAACTTTCACTGTTTTCATTACGGCTTATGTTCTTCAACTTTTCAGTTTCTAAGAACTTTTCAAATTTTTCAAAAATTTGGCTAACACCATAAAATTTCGAAAAATTTCGCTATAACCTCCCCTGCACTGGGGACTTCGGGATATTTCATATAGCCTCCCATGGCCTTCTTCAATCCAAAAGAAAAAGAAAAAGCCAAGCAGCTAGCCAGTCGGCTTATAAAATCATCCAAAACCCAGTAAATTAGTAAACATGTACCTATTTTTCGGGCAAACAATTTTATTCTTCTGCTCTAGTCTCCTTTCTATGACCTGTTCAATGTAAGTACACGTATATGCAAGCAAATGCGACTAATTTTCAATACAACTCAATATTTGATACAATTTGGCTAAATGGTTCAACATTTAATTAGTCAAACAATAATCAAACAACACAACCATCAATCAATTAGTTGATTAACGTTTCAAATTCATAACTTTGATACATAGTCAAAAATCAGATTTTTGATGCCAAATCACAAACAATAGACCCTATCTAGCTTTGGATCTCACACCAATCAATTGGAAATATATAAATATCACACCTTCGAAACTCGAATACCAATTCTGATGATGTCTAGACTATCATCAGAATCGTCTCCAAGCAACTAGAGTGTGATTTTATATCTATCCAGTATATTAAAATTTCAAGTACACGCGGATCAGAGGTATATGCAACTCTTTATATACTGGATAGTCCAAATAAGTACGAATAAATATTCAAATACGAATAATTGAATTAAATTTTCAAAACAAAACTTGTTTTCATTTTAAAAATATACCCTTCACACTCGTTCTAGGATACTACTGATCCCATCTCTAACGAGTCATTCCCATTGGATATTACTAATCCAATCTCTGATGAATTCTTTCGTATGGTTCTAACGTGTCTTGTTCTCGAGCTCTGTAAACCAAAGCTCCAATACCAAAATGAGACGACCGGAACTTCCCCGAGAAGGAAAGCCCGGATTGCTTTGAGGACAAGACGAATCAGAACAAAAATAGAAGAACATTTCGTTGTATATTATAATAATTTCATCAGATTACAAGAATATACAGAGTATGAATGAATAAAATACATTCGATAAATATCAGAGATTACAATAAATTACATAGCAGCGGAAAATAATACAAAACACAACTAGAAGTAATGCACGGATACAGAGCTTTCCGAGTATCGTTCCAGCTGTAAATCAGGATCCTGTGAATATAAATCTGCAAAACTAAAACTACTAGCCGCCTGTGTCAAAATAAGGGCACCCGGAGTTTAGGTTAAAACAATAAACTCCAGGTCAGTCATGTGACTGGTGTGAGAACTAAAACAGTTATTTATCTTTATTTTAAAGTTAGGTAAATCAAGGTACCACGCCGTATAACACGGAACGGGTTTCCTTCTAAGAATACCAGTGCATATAACAACAGCGCAATGCTAAATAAAGACAATTGAAGCTATTATAAGACCCAGGTCCCATCACACAATGCAACACAAGCCGGAGGATAGGGTTTTACTTTATTATAGCCAAAGCATGCTTGATACGCTAAATTTCATATTTTATTACTATAAGTGTATGGTGTCAAAACAATTTCAATCCTAAGTATAAATCATAGGCGGCATCAGTGCCCCATCTCAATATGTCGCCATATATAGGCTCTACAATCAAAACCGCAAAGTCACATATTGGAAGTTCGATTTCCATCTGTGAACCGAGGCAAACGATAGTCCTCACCGATTCGAGACAATCTAGCCCATGTATCAGGACCCAGATACAGGTGAGCCCTTGGATCGTCAGGGCCGGTCCATCAATGTGGATTAAAATGCCTGAACACTGCGTTTACCCTCCCTTTGGGGCGTAAATGAGTCCAATGACTCCATCGGTCCCGGATCGACCGATATATCCGAGGCGCCTCGCAATAGCAACAACCAAATAAGTCAAACTCGTCAGGGCGTGTAAAACCACTAACGCCACTTCTAGCCAGAACGAAACACATGCCCTCCCTGATGTCGTCTCCCATTTCTGGTTCACAACCGGGGTATGAGGC
The DNA here is from genome assembly GCA_030737875.1 of Allium sativum. Taxonomy (NCBI): domain Eukaryota; kingdom Viridiplantae; phylum Streptophyta; class Magnoliopsida; order Asparagales; family Amaryllidaceae; genus Allium; species Allium sativum. The sequence goes on along the minus strand of CM060915.1, from coordinate 967,550,275 downwards.
TTGCGAATCAACGTTACACAAAGCTACGCCACACAGGCGGTGCTTTGATCATCAACCACAAGACTTTGCTTTTCAACAGAAGCCTTGATCATTTGCCACTTAGGCATGCCACACAGGCAATTCACTCAATGTGATTGATATCCATCAATATATAACCCCTGAGCTCGTACTTCTCAGAGAAGAGCATTAAGCAAGAGAATAAATTCTACGCCACCAAACAGATATATATTTAATAGAAATCAATCACACAAAATAAAATTCAATGTCAGACATACAGTCCATTTACAAGTCCGTTCTGGGTCTGAACGAAACTGGAGGCACCTTGTACCTCGCATATCCATCGATCTCCAGGTACGTATGGACGATCACTAACTGATTCCCTCCTTTTGGGTGTGCGGCCCAATCATCAGTAATCACCCAAACGACGGGAAGACCTCTGGTCACCACCGTCTTTATCCTCGACACCACGTAGAATCAGTTATTCAAAATGGAATAAACCCGGTCTTTCTGAATAACTCGCGTATATAATAAACAAGTGTTACACAAACACAACATACGCCTCATTCCAATTCAGAATATTCTTTTATTCAAATATCCTTGTATTTTGGGACAGGTTCCCATTAATTTTATCAAAGATAAATTCTTTAAATTTATTCTTTAATCTTCTTTTGAATATCAATTCAAACTAGTCGGGATTAGCGAACCACACCGAAGTAATCATTCATTTTATTTCCCAATCCCAACCTATTCGTCCCATGAAGTAAAACTGGTAATACTTCATATCTAACACCACGGTGTTATTGGTAAATTCAATTACCATTACACTTTCAAATCTAATTAAAGATTTAACTATCGCCTGGAGCAAAACTGGTGATACTCAATTCTCGACCATTCCAATCTAATTAAAGATTCATTAAAACTCCACTTGGTTTTAATCTTCCCAAAAATCAATATTAATGATTATTTAACTTAGGAAATCACCTCTTTAACTGGGTTAAAGAACCAATGTCATTTAAAACATGGTTCACTATAAACTTAAAATCACATTCCGTTAATTATCGGGTTAAAGAACAAGTGTTATTTAAAACACCATTCACGATAAACCCAAAAATCAATTCAAATTCCATTCCAATTAAATCCCATTTAATTGGTACACTTCATTAAATCTAAATAAAAAGATTTAATCTTTTTCTCAACTGGGTTTAAGAACAGTGTTGATAAAGACACCATTCACAACAAACCCAAATCACATTTGATATTATATACAAGGCTCTCAATAGAAAATATATCGACTTATATTCAATATTAAATTCTATGACCAACAAATATCGTATTGGAAATAACGATATAAATATATCTTTCAAATTTCCATAACAATACCTGTATAATCACGAAATCCAACATCGAAATATACCAAAGATAATTTTGATTCAAATCCATTCCAATTCAATTATTGGAAATTCTGGTTACTTTTAAAACCATTTCAAATCCAATTTATTAATTTAAAAATAAATAAATTATTATTCTAGTTCAAAACTAGTTCATTTCGATAAAAATCTATTTTTATCTTTTAAATATGGAGTTTTTCATATTAATTCTTCCCATATCATTTCTTATGATTTTACAAAAATTATTACTATTTTTAATAATTTTATCAAGGCCCGTACAGTCGATTTCCATCAACGACCATCGAAATGCACTTACAATGACCTTTTCCAAATTTTATTTGGACATAATTCCAAATCCAACCATTAGATTTCAAATCTCAAATATTCTTAGAAATCTCTTTTCGATACGAACCTAACGGTTCCAGTTTTAGTAGAATCCGACGGACGGATCTCCCGTAACGTCCATTCGAAGTCAATGGTCGAAATTCACGAACTGCCGCAGCGCGGCGCGTTCTATTCAGGCCATTATATTATATATATAATATATTCTTTGTCGATTTCCTTTTAAAACATATTTTATAAATTGTTTTGAATTTGTTTTCGAAACGATTTCAACTTCATATTCAATTTCGAATCAAAATTGAATATTCCACATCATCGATATACAAATGATAATATTTTCAAAACGTTAATTTTGAAATCACTTTCTTTTCTATAATAATTATAAAAACGAATATAATCGATATAAAAATCGTTCGCGTCAAAATGGCGCATCTCTAATCAACACGTCTTTATATATTTCAATGACTTCGTTATTCTATCCAACAGATGAATATTTATTCTATTCAACACACGAATCTATATTTCTTTCAACACATGAATAATCTCAAGACATGAGTATCGTCAACACATGACTATTTTTATTATTTAATATATTTTATGGAATTATGATTTATATCATTTAATTTTTAATCAGACTCTAACCGTAAATTAGTAAGAGAACGATTCCCTAAATATTAACCCCGAAGGTCGAAACGAACATCAGATCAATACCCAGGAAACCATTCGTCTTAACTGATTTCCAGTTAGTTTCTAATTTCATATTTGATAAAGATGGGAATTTTATTGTTAAAATATTTTACTCAACATATGATAAGTTTCAACACAAGAATATTCTCAACACATGAGTATCGTCAACACATGACTATTTATTCTATTCAACACATGAATTTCCTTTCATTCAACACATGAATTTTCATTTTATAATATTCTACAATTTCCAAATTGAAATGAGGCCCAATCAATTACCATATAATGTTAATTATATGGATTCCATACAACACATGTATATAATAGCAACGATAAATAATCAACCATCATCCAGAGTGGATTCTACACTGTATAAGCATTAAATATAAATAATTAACGCTTACACAGTCCGTCAATCCATCGATTGACATACATCTAAACAATCGGGATTAGTGTACGTCAAATCTCATCCCAATACCCGTGCGGGGTTTCAAATCAACAAACACAGATTTTATTTGTGCAGTTGGGCGATGTGTAAAATTTATCGTCCCAATCAATATTAGTCAAATCATTGTATATAAACAAATCATCCGATTTGTTTATAAATATTCATTTTATACACATGTTAAAAATTATATTTTTAACTATAAAATATTTTCCACTATTAAGTATTTTATTTCATTCCACATCACACAATCAAATTTCACAACACAGCAATCAAACAATCAAGTCGTCCATGGTCTGTGGACTACGGGTGTTAGGTTCTACTAAACACCGTCTGCATCCTAGTATATATTTCAAACTAGAAATAAATTGAAGGTGAGTAGTTCTCACCGACTAGCTAAACCAATCACCATGACTCTTCATATGTAGGAAGTCTTTGCTGTGCTCGCCTTTTGTAAATTTCATTGTCCGTAGCCACTACATATATAAAAATCACTTTTTTATAATCACTCTATATGGGTAAAAATCACATTTTTATACCTCTACTATATAGATAAAAATTCTATTTTTATACCGCAGTTCATATAATAAACATCATATTTTTATCACGTTATTTCAATAAATAAAAATCATATTTTTATATCTTCTTCATATTTTTTTTACAACGCTTCTTCCTATATAAAAATTATATTTTTATATTTCTATTTCTTATATAAAGATCGAATTTTTATATCATCTCTATAAAAATCACATTTTTATTTCAACATATATATAATAAAAATCATATTTTTATTTCGCTACATATATAAAGATCAAATTCTTACTCGTTTTTTTATTACCAAAGATTATATTTTTTATTCCCAAAGATTATACTTTTATAAATAATTACATTTAACTAATTACAATTAACCAATAAAAATAAAACAGTAGAAATCTTACAGGCGAAGGGGGAGGGCGCAGAGGGGGTCCGGCGGTTTGAGGAGGCTCTGGTGGCCGCGAAGTGGCGGCTTCAAATGATGGTAGGGGGGGTCTTGCGCTCGTTGGGGAAGAAACCAAGGAAAGGGAGGTCAGTTCGCTGTGGTGCCGGTCAGTGGGAGGTGGAGGGGAGGTGCGGAAGTCGACTGGGGGTCGGCGAGCAGAGGAGTGGTGGCGGTGGTTTGCGTTGCCGGAGGTGGAGCTTGACGGGATTTAGGGTTGGCTGGAGAGGAGAGAGAAAGGCGCGGGGGTGGGGGGGGTAAGGGGATCGGAGCGGGGCTGCTGTTGGAGGACATGGAGGCGTAGAAGAGGGAGATGGAGGCGGCGGTGATCAATCGCCAAAGGGGAGGGCGGTGGGTTGCCGTCGATCTTCCATTTCCTTTTTGTTTATTTTTTTATTTTTTTCCTGAGTGATTTGAAGGGGAGGGAGGGAGAGTGAGAAAGGGATTTGGTTTGTCTTTTTATAAAAGAATATATATTTTATTCTATTTTTAATTCCATAAAGTGACTTTGCCATACGAACCCCAAATTGAACCTTTTGACTGTCGCCCCTAGCACATTACCCCATTCTGAACACGATGGGATATGTTTCGTAAGCCAGTTCGGCTGTTACGATCAGTTTTCATTAAATTTAAAATATAAATCCTTATATTTTAAATTCAAATGCAAATTTTAAATTACCGGGGCCACACATTAACTCTAAAAATTCGCAAAAAATATTTTCTAGCTTCGTATTGACGATACGGTCCTAACAAAACTAATTTCATCGAATTCTGAGAATGTTTGAAAAATGGCCATTTTCTGGTCTATCCAGTTTAACTGTAATTGACAAAACACGTTTTCTTTTGCCACGCTCACATATTGATTCAGAAAATTTTAAATTAGCTCAGATTTCCGGGTTATTACAATATCCCCACTTAAAACTTTTCGTCCCCAAAAAGGAACGAAGCCGAAACTTGTTTCACAAATCAACTCAACTTTCATTGCTTTCATTACGTCTTATGTTCTTCAACTTTTCAGTTTCTAAGAACTTTTCAAAATTTTAAAAAATTTGGCTAACACCCTAAAATTTCGAAAAATTTCGCCATAACCTCCCCTGCACTGGGGACTTCGGGATATTTCATATAGCCTCCCATGGCCTTCTTCAATCCAAAAGAAAAAGAAAAAGCTAAGCGGCTAGCCAATCGGCTCATAAAATTATGCAAAACCCAATAAATTAGTAAACATGTACCTATTTGTCAGGCAAACAATTTTATTCTTCTGCTCTAGCCTCCTTGCTATGACATGTTCAATGTAAGTACACGTATATGCATGAAAATGCGACTAATTTTCAATACAACTCAATATTTGATACAATTTGGCTAAATGGTTCAATATTTAATTAGTCAAACAATAATCAAACAACACAACCATCAATCAATTAGTGGATAAACGTTTCAAATTCATAACTTTGATACATAGTCAAAAATCAAATTTTTGATGCCAAATCACAAACAATAGACCCTATCTAGCTTTGAATCTCACACCAATCAATTGGAAATATATAAATATCACACCTTCGAAACTCGAATACCAATTCTGATGATGTCTAGACTATCATCAGAATCGTCTCCGGGCAACTAGAGTGTGATTTTATATGTTACAACCCGTATTTTTGAATAACATGTTATAACATAAATGGAGGCAGAATTAAACTGTAAAATCTGAATCAAGGGAAACGGGCTATGCCATTGCGTTCGTCTCGGAAAAATACGCGAAATAGAGTCCGAGGTTTCGAAAATCGGAGTCCGTATGACCAAGATATGGCCTCGCGAAGTTTCACGAAAAATTCCCAAATTAAAGTATACTTAATTAAGTGAAATGGGTTGCGCAGAGAAATATATATATATTGATATATATATATATATATATATAATTGAAAATTTAATAAATAAATATGCAAAAATGTTCAAAACAGCGAATTGGGAGAGGGGAATAACCGAACCGGCCGATTTTTGAGGTCGACCCAAGCCCGCTGGGTCGACTAGGGGTTAATCCAGGGTGTTTGGCTGTCAACCCGTGGGCCGATTCGCTCAAATGCAGATTTTGCATTTGAATGGTTCTCATGGTTCATCTTTAATCTAAAGGCCCTAGATGGTTCCTACACTTGACTTCTTCCCCAAGACATGCTTTGATGGCTTGGATTGAATTTAGGTTTAATCCTATGGCCTAAAACACTTGCCTAATCTATAAATAAGACCCTAACCTACCCTAAATCATCATTATTCATTCATACAACTAAACTATGGCAAAATCAATCCTCTCATGGCCTCCAATCTCTTCATAAAATTCCTAAATAAATTCCTAAGTGATTTTCCATGCATACAAGTGTTTTCAAACTTGTATGAGCATCATTAGCTTGCATTCAAGTCAAGTTTATATATTTGCATCATAAAGAAAGAGTCTTGATCATTTTGGCTCAAGGGTTTTGCTTGCATTTTGGGTTTAATTGATTTCATAAGGGCTTTGTCATATTTTTGTGACTTCTTAAGCATTGTAAGCCCTATTCTACTTTCATACTTAAACTCTAAAGTTAAATGTATGATATGCAAGTTTATATGCAAGTTTATCATGTTGTGATATGCAAGTTTATATGCAAGTTTATCATGTTGTGATATGCAAGTTTATATGCAAGTTTATCATGTTGTGATATGCAAGTTTATATGCAAGTTTATCATGTTGTGATATGCAAGTTTATATGCAAGTATGCCAAGTTATGTTATGCAAGTTTGGGTTGAACATTTTGTTCATGCTATCATGTTATGCAAGCTTAATTTGGGTTTATGAACATAAAGCTTTAAGCTTTATGCCAAAGGTTGCATTTTAGCAACATGTAAGTTATCATATCTCTTATGATAACTTGCATGTGAGGCTAAATGCGAACTTATGGCCATCTCTACATGTCATTTAGCACCATGTATCACCAATATGCTAAGTTTGGTTTTATGCATGCTTTTGAGGCCTAAAAATGTAATATGCAAGTGTATGAACATATGAACATTTCATATGCCACCATGTTAAGCTTGTGGCTTCAATACCTTTATGTCATGATTATGCCAAGTTCCCTCTTTCTATCCTTTATGCGCTATTGCGATATGTAAGCGATGGGATTGCGTTTGGGGTTGGGTAAACTTAAAAGACATAAAACATAAGCTTGGGAATTTACCTATTAAGTTAGGTCTACCCATTGGGAATTTACCTATTAAGTTAGGTCTACCCAATTGCTTGAAAACTTGTAACATGTTTTGGAAACATGATGGACATGACACTTAGAAAAGATAAGTGTGGCCAACTCGAGGTTGGGTTGAGTTTGTAGCGTAAACCTACCCGGAACCGACCGGCTTAACTAGTTGCTACAAACAATAGGACCCAATGTGAGAAGTTGGTCATGTTGTACCTTGAACCCGAGGTTAGACCAAGTTGTGGTGTAAAGCTACCCAGACCCGCCCGGCTTAACTAGTAACCACAACAAGGTCTAATGTGAGAGGTTAAGGCGCATTAAATTAATTAATGCCTCGTGATTAGGGTTAAGTCATGGTCCACTTAATACTTAACCAATTTGGACTTGGTAGATTAATCGGGGTTAAGTCGTGAACTCATCGTTACACTTAACCAAGTTAATCCAGGATTAGCAAGAGGGTTAAACCGTACTTAACCCACTAGAAAAATCCTAGCAATGGGGGCCAACTCCAGCAGTAATCCCAAGTTAGTATCATCATGACCCTAGGGACTAGGCTAGGGTGGGGGCATGATTACTGGACTAGAGGTAAGTGACCAAAAGCGACGGTAGAGGGTACGCCGGTGTAGTTCCGGGCGGACTCTGGTCGTGCACATAGTCCGTAGCCGGAGAAAACATGCACGGGTACCAGTAGATCGGGACTGTGCACTCATGTTCATGGTGTCCAGGGGTTGACACCCTAGGGCTTGATACACCCGAAGGGTGGACCCGGCACAGTTCGACTATAATTATGATTGGGCCGTATTGACACCAACACGTGACGAGTTAGGCTTAGGGAGCCGATCGACTAGACCGTTTGGTTGGACCTTGTATTAGGGTCATTTCATGTTATTGGGCCAAAGCTTGGGCCAAGGGATCAATACTTGTTTATTCAAGTCATGTTAGTTTGCTAGTACACCTGTGGTGCAAAACCTTAATCCTGATTATGCGATGACACCTTTATCTACCTTGTTAGTTAATCATCATGCTAGTATATTGTTATCCTTATGTTCATCCCTGCTGCTCATGCCAGTTAACTTTATCAGTTTACATTGATTGTAGTAGGGCTTACTCAGTCTTTTTGACTGACCTGTTTTCTTTCGCCTCTTTTCTTCCGTTCCCCCCCCAGGTTCTCAGGGAGGGAATACTGGAGCTTAGCTTGGATTTCGGATTGCTTGCTTGTGGGATTTCAGCTCATGTACGGTTTCGACATGAAGCTAGCTATGGTTACCACTTAATTGGGGATAGCACTTATTTATTTCAGTTTTTCAGTTGATGTTGTTTTATCTAGACTTGTTTATTTGGAAAGCTATGTTGTACCAGACTTGTTTTGAAATGTTTTGAAATCTTCCGCTGTTTTATCTATGTTATTTACTCTGTTTACATATATACATATGTTCTTGTTCTGCCTTGATATATCATTATGTATGTTTACCTGATTCAAACGCCCCTCCAAAGTCAGAGTGCTTGCAAGAGCCACCCTGGTGGAGGTGGGGTGTTACATTATATCTATCCAGTATATTAAAATTTCAAATACACGCGGATCAGACGTATATGCAAAATCATTATATACTAGATTGTCCAAATCAGTACAAATAAATATTCAAATACGAATAATTGAATTAAATTTTCAAAACAAAACTTGTTTTCATTTTAAAAATATACCCTTCACACTCGTTCTAGGATACTACTGATCCCATCTCTAACGAGTCATTCCCATTGGATATTACTAATCCAATCTCTGATGAATTCTTTCGTATGGTTCTAACGTATCTTGTTCTTGAGCTCTGTAAACCAAAGCTCCAATACCAAAATGAGACGACCGGAACTTCCCCGAGAAGGAAAGCCCGGATTTCTTTGAGGACAAGACGAATCAGAACAAAAACAGAAGAACATTTCATTGTATATTACAATAATTTCATCAGATTACAAGAATATACAGAGTATGAATGAATAAAATACATTCGATAAATATCAGAGATTACAATAAATTACATAGCAGCGAAAAATAATACAAAACACAACTAGAAGTAATACACGGATACAGAGCTTTCCGATTATTGTTCCAGTTGTAAATCAGGATCCTGTGAATATAAATCTGCAAAACCGAAACTACTAGGTGTCCATGTCAAAATAAGGGCACCAAGAGTTTAGGTTAAAACAATGAACTCCAGGTCAGTAATGTGACTGGTGTAAGAACTAAAACAGTTATTTATCTTTATTTTAAAGTTAGGTAAATCAAGGGACCACGCCGTATAACACGGAACGGGTTTCCTCCCAAGAATACCAGTGCATATAACAACAGCGCAATGCTAAATAAAGAAAAATGAAGCTACTATAAGATCCAGGTCCCATCATACAATGCAACACAAGCCGGAGGATAGGGTTTTACTTTATAATAGCCAAAGCATGCTTGATACGCTAAATTTCATGTTTTATTACTATAAGTGTATGGTGTCAAAACAATTTCAATCATAAGTATAAATCACAGGCGGCATAAGTGCCCCATATCACTATGTCGCCATATATGGGCTCTACAATCAAAACCGCAAAGTCACATATTGGAAGTTCGATTTCCATCTGTGAACCGAGGCAAAAGATAGTCCTCACCGATTCGAGACAATCTAGCCCATGTCTCAGGACCCGAACACAGGTGAGCTTTTGGATCGTCAGGGTCGGTCCATCGATGTGGATTAAAATGCCTGAACATTGCGTTTCCCCGCCCTTTGAGGCGTAAATGAGTCCAATGACTCCATCGGTCCCGGATCGACTGATATATCCGAGGCGCCTCGCAACAGCAATAACCACATAAGTCAAACCCGTTAGGGCGTGTAAAACCACTGACGCCACTTGTAGCTAGAAGGAAACGCATGCCCTTCCTGATGTCCTCTTCCATTTCTGGTTCACAACCGGGGTGTGAGGCTCGCGAATCAACGTTACACAAAGCTATGCCACACAGGCGGTGCTTTGATCATCAACCACAAGACTTTTCTTTTCAACAGAAGCCTTGATCAATTGCCACACAGTCCATTTACAAGTCCGTTCTGGGTTCGAACGAAACCGGAGGCACCTTGTACCTCGCATATCCATCGATCTCCAAGTACGTCTGGACGGTCACTAACTGATTCCCCCCTTTTGGGTGTACGGCCCAATCAAGATCATCAGTAATCACCCAAACGAAGGGAAGACCTCCGCTCTTCGACCACCGTCTTCATCCTCGACACCACGTCAAATCAGTTATTCAAAATGGGATAAACCCGGTCTTTCTGAATAAATCGCGTATATAATGAACAAGTGTTACACAAACACAACATATGCCCCATTCCAATTCAGAATATTCTTTTATTCAAATATTCTTGTATTTTGGGACAGGTTCCCATTAATTTTATAAAATTCTTTAAATTTATTCTTTAATCTTCTTTTGAATATCAATTCAAACTAGTTGGGATTAGCGAACCACACCGAAGTAATCATTCATTTTATTTCCCAATCCCAACCTATTCATCCCATGAAATAAATCTAGTAATACTTCATATCTAACACCATGATGTTATTGGTAAATTCAATTACCATTTCACGTTCAAATCTAATTAAAGATTTAACTATCGCCTGGAGCAAAACTGGTGATACTCCATTCTCGACCATTCCAATCTAATTAAATATTCATTAAAACTCCACTTAGTTTTAATCTTCCCAAAAATCAATTTTATGATTATTTAACTTGGGAAATCTACTCCTGTCTTTAACTGGGTTAAAGAACCAATGTCATTTAAAACACGATTCACTATAAACCCAAAATCACATTCCATTAATTATCGGGTTAAAGAACAAGTGTTATTTAAAACACCATTCACGATAAACCCACAAATCAATTCAAATTCCATTCCAATTAAATCCCATTTAATTGGTCCACTTCATTAAATATAAATAAAAAAATTTAGTCTTTTTCTCAACTTGGTTTAAGAACAGTGTCGATGAAGACACCATTCACAACAAACCCAAATCACATTTGATATTATATACAAGGCTCTGAATAGAAAATATATCGGCTTATATTCAATATCAAATTCTACGACCAACAAATATCGTATTGGAAATAACGATACAAATATATCTTTCAAATTTCCATAACAATATATGTATAATCACGAAATCCAACATCGAAATATTCAAAAGATAATTTCGATTCAAATCCATTCCAATTCAATTATTGGAAATTCTGGTTACTTTTAAAACCATTTCAAATCCAATTTATTTATTTAAAAATAAATAAATTATTATTCTAGTTCATTTCGATAAAAATCGATTTTTATCTTTTCAAATATGGAGTTTTTCATCCCAATTCTTCCCAAATCATTTCTTATGATTTTACACAAATTATTAATATTTTTAATAATTCTATCAAGGCCCGTACAGTCGATTTCCATCAATGGCCATCGAACTGCACTTACAGCGACCTTTTCTAAATTTGATTTGGACATAATTCCAAATCCAACCATTAGATTTCAAATCTCAAATATTCTTAGAAATCTCTTTTTGATACGAACCTAACGGTTTCGGTTTTAGGAGAATCCGACGGTCGGATCTCCCGTAATGTCCATTCGTAGTCAATGGTCGAAATTCGCGAACTGCCGCAGCGCGGCGCATTCTATTTAGGCCATTATATAATATATGTAATGTATACTTCGTCGATTTCCTTTAAAAACGTATTTTATAAATCGTTTTAAATTCGTTTTGGAAATGATTTCAACTTCATATTCAATTTCGAATCAAAATTGAATATTCCACATCATCGATATACAAATGATAATATTTTCAAAATGTTAAATTTTGAAATCACTTTCTTTTCTGTAATCATTATAAAAAAATATATAATCAGTATAAATATCGTTCACGTCAAAATGGTGCATCTGTAATCAACACGGCTTTATATATTTCAATGACTTCGTTATTCTATTCAACAAATGAATATTTTTTCTATTCAACACATGAAACTATATTTCTTTCAACACATGAATATTCTCAACACATGAGCATCGTCAACACATGACCATTTTTATTATTTAATATATTTTATAAAATTACGATTTCTATTGTTTAATTTTTAATTAGACCCTAACCGTAAATTAGTAAGAGAACGATTCCCTAAATATTAACCCCGAAGGCCGGAACCAACATCAGATCAATACCCAGGAAACCATTCATCTTAACTGATTTCCAGTTAGTTTCTAATTTCATATTTGATAAAGATGGGAATTTTATTGTTAAAATATTTTACTCAACACATGGTAAGTTTAAACACATGAATATTCTCAACACATGAGTATCGTCAACACATGACAATTCATTATATTCAACACATGAATTTCCTTTCATTCAACACATGAATTTTCATTTTATAATATTCTACATTTTCCAAATTGAAATGAGGCCCAATCAATTACCATATAATGTTAATTATATGGATTCCATACAACACATGTATATAATAGCAACGATAAATAATCAACCATCATCCAGAATGGATTCTACACTGTATAAGCATTAAATATAAATAATTATCGCTTACACAGTCTGTCAATCCATCAATTGACATACAACTAAACAATCGCGATTAGTGTACGTCAAATCTCATCCCAATACCCGTGTGGGATTTCAAATCAACAAACACAGATTTTATTTGTGCAGTTGGGCGATGTGTAAAAATTATCGTCCCAATCAATATCAGTCAAATCAGTGTATATAAACAAATCGTCCGATTTGTTTATAAATATTCATTTTATACACATGTTAAAAATTATATTTTTAACTATAAAATATTTCCACTATAAAGTATTTTATTTCATTCCACCTCACACAATCAAATTTCACAACACAAAAATCAAACAAACAAGCCGTCCATGTTCTGTGGACGACGGGTGTTAGGTGCTACTAAACACCGTCTGCATCCTAGTATAAATTTCAAACTAGAAATAAATCGAAGGTGAGGAGTTCTCACCGACAAGCTAAACCCATCACCACGACTCTTCATATGTAGGAAGTCTTTGCCGTGCTCTCCTTTCGTAAATTTCATTGTCCATATATAAAAATCACATTTTTATTATCACTCTATGTGGATAAAAATCACATTTTTATACCGCTACTATATAGATAAAAATTCTATTTTTATACCGCAGTTCATATAATAAAGATCATATTTTTATCACGCTATTTCAATAATTAAAAATCATATTTTTATATCTTCTTCATATTTTTTTTACAATTATTCTTCCTATATAAAAATTATATTTTTATATTTCAACTTCTTATATAAAGATCGAATTTTTATATCATCTCTATAAAAATCACATTTTTATTTTAACATATATATAATAAAAATCAGATATTTATTTCGCCACATATATAAAGATCAAATTCTTACTCTTTTTTTTATTACCAAAGATTATATTTTTTATTCCCAAAGATTATACTTTTATAACTAATTACAATTAACAAATAAAAACAAATCAGTAGAAATCTTACAAGCAAAGGAGGAGGGCGCAGAGGGGGTCTGGCGGTATGAGGAGGCTCTAGTGGCCGCGAAGTGGTGGCTTCAAATGATGGTGGGGGGTCTTGCGCTCGTTGGGGAAGAAACCGAGGCAAGGGAGGTCTTTTCGCTGTGGCGCCGATCAGTGGGAGGCGGAGGGGAGGTGCGGAAGTCAACTGGGGGGCGACGAGCAGAGGAGTGGCAGCGGTGGTTTGCGTTGCCGGGGGTGGAGCTTGATTGGATTTAGCGTTTGCTGGAGAGGATAGAGAAAGGCGCGAGGGGGGTAAGGGGATCGGAGGGGGGCTGCTGTTGGAGGACGTGGAGGCGTGGGTGAGGGAGATGGAGGCGGCGGTGATCGATCGCCAGAGGGGGCGGTGGGTTGCCGTCGATCTTCCATTTTCTTTTTTATTTTTTTCCTGAGTGATTTGAACGGAAGGGAGGAAGAGTGAGAAAGGGATTTGGTTTGACTTTTTATAAAAGAATATATATTTTATTCTATTTTTAATTCCATAAAGTGACTTTGCCATACGAACCCCAAATTGAACCTTTCGACTATCGCCCCTAGCACATTTCCCCCATTCCGAACACAATGGGATATGTTTCGTAAGCCAGTTCGGCTGTTACGATCAGTTTTCATTAAATTTAAAATATAAATCCTTATATTTTAAATTCAAATGCACATTTTAAATTACCGGGGCCACACGCTAACTCTAAAAATTCCCGAAAAATATTTTATAGCTTCGTATTGACGATACGGTCCTAACAAAACTAATTTCATTGAATTCTTAGGCATTTGAAAAATGGCCATTTTCTGGTCGATTCAATTTAACTAAAATTGACAAAATACGTTTTCTTTTACCACACTCACATATTGATTCATAAAATTACGAATTTTGTAACCTAGCAATAAATTGACATCACGGATCCAACAAAAGTGGTTTCTTCGAAAACCGAGGTCGTTTGCAAAATTTCCATTTTTAAGGGCCAGAATTCCATAGCGACTATTCTGAATTTTCAACTGGGCATAACTTTTTATCCACGCTATGAAATTTTGATTTTTCGAATTTATTTGAAAGATATTCTCGAATAGATTGTAATATTTTTGGTTTCGCTAAAATCCGTTTTATTTTGAATCCTGTACATTCATTTGAACTTTGAAATTGAATTTTCAAACTACCGCGCCATTTTCAATTCCTTTTATAATTTAAAATAAATATTTATATTCTAACGACGATTCTAATAAATATATACGTTCTAATTCTATTCAAAATAAATTTCTCGTCGTTATTATTTAAAATATATCATTTTAAATATTCAAAATTCACTAAAATTGCCAAAATTAAAATTTTAAATTGGCTCAGATTTTCGGGTTATTACATGTTGAGGGATCTAGTTAGATCCCTCCAACCTATTTCCCTGCATCCACAGATGCTAATCAACATCAATAATATTAATTTCACATCAATATGAAATGTCATAGTAAACAGAAATAATAATCAATCATTGATATAACTATATCAACCATTCAACCAATTTTATCAATAATTCATCCAATCAACCATCACACCGTATTACTATAAATAAATTTGAAACTCGTCTATATAAAAATATAGACAAGCCAGATTTAGCGAGTTTACTCACCTTAGTTGCAGTTGATGATTCTGCTTTTGTTTTGGATAAATCAAACATTGTTTGATTTTATCACGAAGTTCCAGTAGCTTTGTTCCCAGCCACAATAGTTCAACACCATAAAGTTTGTCACTACGGTTCCAACGGCTTTTTATTCGTCAAATTCTATTCATAAATGAATGATGTAATACATTTACAAATTCCTATTTCAATTAAGATAATTATCTAACATAACGATGATCGTTAAGGCCATTACCTTTTTAAATACATTAAACTAGCAATTAATTACTTGGATAATCCTCATTCTTTGTTCGAATTCCTTCGAACTCTATCTGATACTTATCGCTTATCCCCCGCTTCTCTAATCCAAACAAGAATCGAACCAAACCATAATGTTTACTTGGTTTCCACATTAATATAAATAAAACGTTTTAATTCCCTTCTTTTCTTCCTGTTACACACTGCAACTCCAAATGTTACTTCCTTCCATAAATTCAAACTTGTTCCTCCACATTGTGTTTTTTTTTCATCCCCTATCATTCTCCTCCTACCCATCGTGAAATACAACAAATTCAAAGACGCATTTCACCTCCATTTTGACATGCACACCCTTAATCAAATAGCAATGTCCCCTTCCATTATATTATTACACTGCTTCCTAATGCCACTGTTGCTTCACAACTTCACCACCACCCTTTAAATAAACAACTAGAAACTGTAAACCTTCGAGCCCTTTCACAGCAACTGCTGAACACTTCATGCACCCAATCTCCTAACACTTCACTGTTTCACAGACCAAATCCACCATTGGACTTCTCAACGCAAGCACTACCCTTCCATCGCCACGACAAATAGTCCACCACCCTCACCTTAATTCGTACCCAATCTATTGTGCTCCTCCGACATCAATATTCTCTAAATATTTAAATCCTATACACGTCTTAATCCATGTGTTAAACATTATTACCTCAAATTCCTCCCTTCCAAATGAATACAACCCTGCTGCTTTTTCCTTCTTTTAGGAAAGGTCGAACGACCGTTCCCCACAAACATCGTCACCGCCACTTCTACAGATTGTCGAATCTGACTTCTAACCTTCTCCTTTCCTGTTACTCTCAAGCTATCGCGAATTTATTTATCTCGGACCCTTATGCATCCATGATCCACCCACTAGCCCCCAGCGATCCATCATTCACCACATTTGCCTCACCACCGAACTCACAAACACCATCGCCGATACCTTTCTCTCTTCCCCCGCTGTTCATCAGAGATCGCCAGCGAAAATGCTTCTCCACTAGATTGCTCCAACTGAGTTTTATCGCAGGCAATTAGTGGATAAGTAATTGTTTTATTTTCTTTTTGGAGGGATAACCAGTTTGATTTCATTACGAAAGTCAAGTGGAAGACAGCTTTGAAATCCCTGAAGAAGAAAGATGGGAGCAACGCCTTTGTATAGCAAAGGAAACCTTGGCTCCCACATATATAGGCAGTAGGCATGCTGCTATTTTAAAACTAGGTCTGCCCATTTTATTAGTTGGCCATGTGCGAGTCTGATCCCATTTAGGTTTCAGCAGTTTCCTTATATAATATGAAAAGAAATAGTAGGGTACGGTTTGATTTTCTGATTATTTAAAAGGCATGTACAAAGGTTTTTCACCGATACTTGCATGTGCCTCACTTGATTGTTGCTCAGTGTTTCAGAACTTGTTATGTGCTAGTGTTGGTAGAAAAAAATATATTTTTATTTGAACTATTACCATTTTTGTGACGGCCCGCCCCGCACCAACCGACATTTACTCCAATCGTGCGCTGTACACATGTCCAATTGGCATGGGACGGTCGCCAAAGAATGAGAAAGAAAGAAGATGAACCAAATAAAGACCCTGTAATATGCCTCACAGCGCATGGGATAATATATAATAACCAACATATACTTGACATAAAACAGATGAGACAGTGCATAAGCTGAAAA
Organism: Allium sativum; assembly: GCA_030737875.1. Classification (NCBI taxonomy): domain Eukaryota; kingdom Viridiplantae; phylum Streptophyta; class Magnoliopsida; order Asparagales; family Amaryllidaceae; genus Allium; species Allium sativum. The sequence goes on along the minus strand of CM060915.1, from coordinate 967,533,056 downwards.
CTTGAACTAACATCATCAGAGTAGCGGAAATATCAAATACAGCTTATTACAACTTCAAAATACTGTCTCTAAGATAAGCAAAATAGGTATGCTACTAATGCCCAAAGTAGATACCGATCACGACACAGGGAGAATAACTATATATCATACGTGGAGCCTCCTGCTCGTCTTCAGTCCATCTACCAAGCGCACTACCAGCTATCCCTGTCTCTAGTCTGCTCGTGTGAGCACCCAGAGTAATAAGAAGAAACATAAAACTCTGGGTCAGACATCAGTCTGGTATGAGTGGTAGCAAGCATAAACAGAATAATAACAGGTATACTAAGTCATACCTGAACCTGGACCTGCAATCAAAGAGTTAGTACTACACGGTACAATACTCTAAGATGTCACTAACATATGGTGTGTAAATATACGGGGGTGGGGATGTGTATGTCAAACAATCAAGCATAGCAACCATCCTCACATCTCTCACTCAGTGCGTAAAGCATACGACATCCACTTCTTCGATCACTAGAGCACTTTACTAAAACGACAGAACTCGACTTTGTACGACTATGCACATTCCTACTACCACCAACGCCATACCTATGGGATCACGCCCAACGTTTCCATGACCCCACTCCATTGGTAGGTAGCTCCCTAGTCGCACCATATCCAAAGCCCGAGTTTGTCTCTCTACCTCCAACACCTAGTGATCCAAAGTCGTAGACATCGACAACTCCTTAGCACACGTCCCGCAGCAAAGCCCAATCACGAAGTGAACTCATTGGTTCCCGTCTGGATCCTGAGCTCGAACTTCCACTTGAAATACCTTTGCATTTCGGGTTATGGATCTTCCTCCTTCGGATCGGTTCGGATCATCATCTCTTCCTCCAATTCGGGTCGGGTCGGGTTCGTGACCACCCATCGGATCGGTCTAGGTCCACCTTCTCGGTTCGGTTCGGGTATCTCTCGCCTCGTCGGATCGTGTCGCGCCAGATGGATCGGATCGCATGCATCACTATATGCCCACGCATATCAGCTCGGGTTGGTAATTATCCCTCCAGGCGGGTCGGGTCGGGGCCTACAATCACGACTTCTCGGATCGGGTCGGAGTGGATACTTCCAGCGGATCGGTTCGTGCTTGTCTTCATGCGAGAGTTCGATTCGTGGCACTAACTTCTGGCGGAACGGTTCGTGAAGGACGAGGCGGGTTGGTGACGTCCTCAAACGGTTCGTGACCTCTACCCCGATCCGATCCGACTCCTGCACTTAAAACCTGCAACTTTCCAGCAAGTGTTTATACGCCTCTCGACGGCGTTTTCGACCATTTTAACTATTGAAACCAATCACAAAGCATACCAAAGAGTCATAACAACACATACAAGTGACCTCAAACACCAAAACAACCATATGATATGATAAAATGGATCAAACATGCCCAAAACCCCATATTTTCCCTTAAGCATATGTGAGCATAACTAATGACATGATTAGCAAAACTTAACCAAATTAACCCAAACTCATATCAGAGGTCTAAAACATTATTTATGAATTTATAAACATTTTTCCAGAATTTATTTTCGTTTAAAAACGCTAATTAGCACTAATCACCCCGAATAACCCCAATTAGTGCATAAAGCAAGCTAATCACTCACCTTAGCCACAAATTAAACAAGATCTGAAATAAAACTTGGATTTGATTGTTGATTCCAATGCAAAACAGCGACTTCAAGGTTGATTTGGTGTAGATCCCCTTTGATTTGATCTTGCTAATCTCTTTTCTTCTAATTGGAGTGGTTTGGAGTGATTTAGAGGTTAGAGGCCATTAATAGGGTTCTATGAAATGAAATGGTGGCTGGAAAAATGACTAAAAGGATGTTTTCTAACCCTAATCAACCCTTATACAGCCCCAATCCCGAAATCCCCTTATGGGCCCAATTGCTAACTACCCGGTTTAGCCCAATTATGCAGTTTTTCACCCTCCAAACCTTGTTTCAGCCATATCTCCCAAACGGTAAGTCCGTTTTGCTATTATGACCACTCTACGGAAAGAGAAACCATCAAACGAATCTAATGGAAGTGGTTTCAGGTCAAAATTCCTTCCCTATCAAAAGTTATGGCCAAAACAGTACTGACTAGGGGCAAAATGGTCATTTAAAAATCGACAAAAATCATGAACAGGGGAAATGACTCAAATAAATGTTTCCCAAAGTTACATGACCATACGACTTCATGCGGGAAAGAAATAAATATTCTACAATCCTATGATGTATAGAATACGGGTCGTTACACTCTTCCCCCCTTAAGAAATTTCGCCCCCGAAATTCCCTAATCAAAACACACACAAGGGTCCCGCATGCCTATCAATCATAAAACAACCATCAAACATGCAAAACAAGCAAAACAAGTTTATCCTAGCATGCGGAATAACTAAATCGCAAAGTAAATCTTACCAGGCAAAGAGTTCTGGATAAGCCTTTCTAATGCTTTCCTCTGTCTCCCAAGCACAATTATTTTCGTCCTCGCCCCACTGAATTTTGACTAGCTTCATCGACTTTCTTCGAAGTTGCTTCGTATCATGCCCCACAATACGGATCGGCTTGCGGTTCTCAACCGCCTCAGGTTCTACTTCGAAGTCCTCTAACTGATCAGGTGAAATAGTCACGTTTGAGTCGTGAACGAACTTCCTTAGTTGGGAAACATGAAACACATTGTGAACTCCTGCCATTTTCTCTGGTAAGCCAACTCTATACGCCAAATTCCCAACTTCCTCGAGAACTTGGAAAGGACCCACAAATCTTGGTGCCAACTTGCCTCTCCTGCCAAATCGTATCACGCTTTTCAACGGAGAGATCTTGACAAACACCAAGTCACCAACGGAGAATTTCAAGTCTCTTCTCCTCTTATCAGCATAGCTTTTCTGCCTATCCTGAGCAGCTTTCATTCGTTGCCGAATGATCTTGATCTTATCGGAAGTTTCTCTCACCACATCTGGTCCAAGCACAAACTTCTCGCCAGTCTCTATCCAACATGATGGTGAGTTGCACGGTCTTCCGTACAAAGCTTCATATGGAGCCATACCGATACTGGATTGGTAGCTATTATTATATGCAAACTCCACTAGATGCAAATGATCATCCCATGATCCACCAAAATCCAATATGCAAGCTCTCAAGAGATCTTCTAATATCCGATTCACCCTCTCCGTCTGACCATCGGTCTGAGGATGATATGCGGTACTGAGATGTAATTCTGATCCTAAAGCCTCTTGTAAGCTCTTCCAAAATCCACTAGTAAACAACGGATCTCGGTCACTCACAATGCCTTTGGGTACTCCATGAAATCTCACTACCCACTTCATATATAGTTCTGCTAACTTAGCTGCTGTTCTGTTCGACTTAACTGGTATAAATTTTGCACTCTTGGTCAGTCGATCCACAATTACCCAAATGCTATCATGTCCCGATCTGGTTCTCGGTAAACCATCGATAAAATCCATCGAAACTTGTTCCCATTTCCATTCGGGAATTTCTAATGGTTGCAACAACCCACTAGGCTTCTTCTGCTCGGCTTTAACTAGCTGGCAATTCATGCATTTGGATATAAACTTCCCAACGTCTCTTTTCATCCCTTCCCAGTAGTAAGTCTGTCTCATATCTCGATACATCTTATTACCACCGGGATGTATAGTCAGTTTTGAGTGATGACATTCTCTAAGCACTTCATCCCTCAAACCATTCACGTTGGGCACCACTAGTCTTCCATTCTTCCGAAGCCATCCATCTCGATCAAGCCCATACTTGTTCACCTCCTCATCGATACCCATCTCTAACTTGGAGATGATTTCCAATAGGTTAGGATCGTCCCTCTGACTAGAGCCAATCCGCTCTATCAAAGTGGGTCTGATCGTCAAGCTAGATAGCATAACTGGATCCAATTCGCACCTTGGTCTGAAATCAAACCCCGCGATAAACTCCAGCTGCTTCCATTCAAGAAACATTGCCCCTAAGCTGGCATGTCTCCTACTCAAGGCATCGGCTACCGCATTACCCTTCCCAGGTGTATACGCGATATCAAAATCATACGAAGCCAAGAACTCTAACCATCTCTGCTGACGGAGATTCAGATCTTTCTGAGAGAAGAGATACTTTAACGATTTATGATCGGTAAACAGCTCAAATCTTTCTCCCAAGAGGTAATGTCTCCACATCTTCATCGCAAATACAATCGCTGCTAATTCCAAATCATGGGTAGGATACTTCTTCTCATGTGGCTTTAGCTGTCGACTAGCATAAGCTACAACCCTACCTCCTTGCATCAATACCGCACCCAGTCCGGTACCACAAGCATCCGTGTATACCGTCATCTCTTCATTTCCCTTAGGAATGACCAGCACTGGCGCACGCGTCAACTTTTTCTTTAGACTCTTGAATGCATTTTCACACCCTCCGTCCCAAACGAAGGCTTGATTCTTCTTAGTCAACCGAGTCAACGGTGCCGCTGTCTTGGAGAAGTCTTTGATAAACTTACGATAATATCCAGCTAACCCCAAGAAACTTCTTACATCCTTTGCATTCTTGGGCGCAGACCAATCTTGTACCGTAGCCACCTTTGCAGGGTCCACGGCAATACCATTCTCTGAAACAACATGGCCCAAGAATCTCACTTCTCTCCTCCAGAAGTGACACTTAGAGAACTTCGCTTTCAATTGGTGTCTTCTCAACACCTCCAACACAATTCTCAAATGCTCCTTGTGTTCCTCTTCTGTCCTCGAGTAAACAAGGATATCGTCTACGAACACAAGAACAAACTTATTCAGTTGGTCTCTGAATACTCTATTCATAAGATCCACGAAGTATGCTGGTGCATTGGTCAACCCGAATGGCATGACCAACCACTCATAGAACCCAGACGGCGTCCTAAATGCCGTTTTAGCTATACTATCAGCTGCTACACGGAGCTGATGAAATCCTGTCGCGAGGTCCAACTGGGAGAACACTCTCGCTCCTTCCAGTTGATCAAACAAATCATCTATCCGCGGTAGAGGATACTTATTCTTCCTCGTCACCTTATTTAACTCGCGATAGTCCACACACAATCGAAGGGAACCATCTGCCTTAGTAGCAAACACAACTGGTGCTCCCCACTCGGAAACACTTCTTCTAATAAATCCCTTCTTCAAAAGATCGCTAACTTGCACCTCGAGCTCTCGCTGTTCTCGTGGTGCCATACGACGAAGTGGCATCACTATAGGTCTGGCATCTTTCACTAAATCAATACGAAACTCAATCTCTCGGTGTGGTGGAAGTCCGGTCACTTCCTCGAAGATGTCCGGGTACTGGCCAACCACGGGCAAACCTGATAACTCATCATGCGGAATGTCGAGGGAATTTACAAAACTAGCCATTACCCCATCACAGGGTAGATTACCAAACACTACCCTCCGCCCATCATCCGCCCTAACAGTCACCAAAAAGCCCTCGCAGTCTACCACCACCCCGTATCTTTGGAGCCAATCGACTCCCAAAATAATGCCATACCCAGTAAAGCCCAAAACAAAGCAATCACAAACAAACATACATCCATGACTCGATAAGACCACATTACGACAGATCATACTGAGGTTTGTTGAACCACCAATCGGGTTCGTCACAGCTAATGGTCTATCGACTAACTCGGGTTCCAATCCCAACCTATCTACCAGGTCACTAGATATGAAGGAATGGGAAGCCCCGGTATCGAACAAAACTCTAACAGGAAGATCATAAATGGAAAGCATACCTTGAATGACGACTCCCTTTCCTTTCTCCGCCGCAGTTGGGGCATTCGACGAAGAAGGAACAGCATTGATGGCATATGCTTTCACAATCTGATTCTCCTTCAGAGGTTGCGGGCACTTATCCTTAAAATGTCCCTCCTGGCCACAGTTAAAGCACTTCTTTCCCACTGTCTTGGCCCTACATTCCCTTGCATAATGGCCCTTCTTTCCACATTTGAAGCACTCGACTTCTTTCCTGCTTTTCTTCTGGCCATCCTTAGCTTGGTTCTGCTTCCTCTTATTCTGAGAGTTATTCTTGCCTCCACCGCTTGCTTGCGGCTTTGGCTCTTCAGCAGATGCAGCAACAACCCCAGTCTTCGGCTTAGGGTAAAGACTTTCTAACCTCAAAGCTTTTCCCACGATCGACTCAAACGTCTCATCGATGTGATTAATCAGCCTCTCCCCTAAGTATTCATCCAAGCCAGTGATGAATCTCTCATTTTTCTTTTTGGGTGTATCGATTAGAGATAACCCATACTTTGACAAAGTGTCGAACTCAGCAACATAATCCGATACTGCTCTTCCATTCTGCTTAAGCTCCAAGAACTTCCTAAACAATTCCGACTTCTGGGCAGCTGGGATATACTTGTCGCTAAAACGAGCTTTAAACTGATCCCAAGTAACTTGATCTTCTGGTGTGGCTGCCCTAATAGCATTCCACCAGTTCATCGCTCGTCCTTGCAGCTGACGAGACGCAAGCCTTCTCTTCATCGCATCTTCGATACCCAAATCGTCGAAGATACGGTCGCAACTATCCAACCAATCCTGAACATCCGTGGCCGACTCTGTTCCGTGAAACGGCTTTCCACCAAGATTAGTGTAATCCTTGCTCAGCTTGGCGAAATCGGCCCTAGGCGCTTGCACCGCTGCACCTCCAACATTGGCAACATTAGGAGCCTCCCTCTGAATATCCACAAGCATCTCTCTCATGAGGTTGGTGAACATAGCCCTCATGTCAGGGGGGTTCCCATTATTGGCCCCTCTACCAGCACCTCTTCCTCGGCTCATCGTCAAATCTGTTAAAGAGAAAACGATTAACCATTTCCATAGTGGTGCCAGTGCAGTGCAATGCGACTTCACTCTTAAACATACTAATACTATATATAGATATAGCTTTTGAAAACCAAAATAATCACAAATACGCGCTCTCATATACGTACTATCTCTCCCTAGTGTCTTTCCCTAGGTGAATTGCGCAACCTAGAGCTCTGATACCAAGTGTGACGGCCCGCCCCGCACCAACCGACATTTACTCCAATCGTGCGCTGTACACATGTCCAATTGGCATGGGACGGTCGCCAAAGAATGAGAAAGAAAGAAGATGAACCAAATAAAGACCCTGTAATATGCCTCACAGCGCATGGGATAATATATAATAACCAACATATACTTGACATAAAACAGATGAGACAGTGCATAAGCTGAAAACTTGAACTAACATCATCAGAGTAGCGGAAATATCAAATACAGCTTATTACAACTTCAAAATACTGTCTCTAAGATAAGCAAAATAGGTATGCTACTAATGCCCAAAGTAGATACCGATCACGACACAGGGAGAATAACTATATATCATACGTGGAGCCTCCTGCTCGTCTTCAGTCCATCTACCAAGCGCACTACCAGCTATCCCTGTCTCTAGTCTGCTCGTGTGAGCACCCAGAGTAATAAGAAGAAACATAAAACTCTGGGTCAGACATTAGTCTGGTATGAGTGGTAGCAAGCATAAACAGAATAATAACAGGTATACTAAGTCATACCTGAACCTGGACCTGCAATCAAAGAGTTAGTACTACACGGTACAATACTCTAAGATGTCACTAACATATGGTGTGTAAATATACGGGGGTGGGGATGTGTATGTCAAACAATCAAGCATAGCAACCATCCTCACATCTCTCACTCAGTGCGTAAAGCATACGACATCCACTTCTTCGATCACTAGAGCACTTTACTAAAACGACAGAACTCGACTTTGTACGACTATGCACATTCCTACTACCACCAACGCCATACCTATGGGATCATGCCCAACGTTTCCATGACCCCACTCCATTGGTAGGTAGCTCCCTAGTCGCACCATATCCAAAGCCCGAGTTTGTCTCTCTACCTCCAACACCTAGTGATCCAAAGTCGTAGACATCGACAACTCCTTAGCACACGTCCCGCAGCAAAGCCCAATCACGAAGTGAACTCATTGGTTCCCGTCTGGATCCTGAGCTCGAACTTCCACTTGAACTACCTTTGCATTTCGGGTTATGGATCTTCCTCCTTCGGATCGGTTCGGATCATCATCTCTTCCTCCAATTCGGGTCGGGTCGGGTTCGTGACCACCCATCGGATCGGTCTAGGTCCACCTTCTCGGTTCGGTTCGGGTATCTCTCGCCTCGTCGGATCGTGTCGCGCCAGATGGATCGGATCGCATGCATCACTATATGCCCACGCATATCAGCTCGGGTCGGTAATTATCCCTCCAGGCGGGTCGGGTCGGGGCCTACAATCACGACTTCTCGAATCGGGTCGGAGTGGATACTTCCAGCGGATCGGTTCGTGCTTGTCTTCATGCGAGAGTTCGATTCGTGGCACTAACTTCTGGCGGAACGGTTCGTGAAGGACGAGGCGGGTTGGTGACGTCCTCAAACGGTTCGTGACCTCTACCCCGATCCGATCCGACTCCTGCACTTAAAACCTGCAACTTTCCAGCAAGTGTTTATACGCCTCTCGACGGCGTTTTCGACCATTTTAACTATTGAAACCAATCACAAAGCATACCAAAGAGTCATAACAACACATACAAGTGACCTCAAACACCAAAACAACCATATGATATGATAAAATGGATCAAACATGCCCAAAACCCCATATTTTCCCTTAAGCATATGTGAGCATAACTAATGACATGATTAGCAAAACTTAACCAAATTAACCCAAACTCATATCAGAGGTCTAAAACATTATTTATGAATTTATAAACATTTTTCCAGAATTTATTTTCGTTTAAAAACGCTAATTAGCACTAATCACCCCGAATAACCCCAATTAGTGCATAAAGCAAGCTAATCACTCACCTTAGCCACAAATTAAACAAGATCTGAAATAAAACTTGGATTTGATTGTTGATTCCAATGCAAAACAGCGACTTCAAGGTTGATTTGGTGTAGATCCCCTTTGATTTGATCTTGCTAATCTCTTTTCTTCTAATTGGAGTGGTTTGGAGTGATTTAGAGGTTAGAGGCCATTAATAGGGTTCTATGAAATGAAATGGTGGCTGGAAAAATGACTAAAAGGATGTTTTCTAACCCTAATCAACCCTTATACAGCCCCAATCCCGAAATCCCCTTATGGGCCCAATTGCTAACTACCCGGTTTAGCCCAATTATGCAGTTTTTCACCCTCCAAACCTTGTTTCAGCCATATCTCCCAAACGGTAAGTCCGTTTGGCTATTATGACCACTCTACGGAAAGAGAAACCATCAAACGAATCTAATGGAAGTGGTTTCAGGTCAAAATTCCTTCCCTATCAAAAGTTATGGCCAAAACAGTACTGACTAGGGGCAAAATGGTCATTTAAAAATCGACAAAAATCATGAACAGGGGAAATGACTCAAATAAATGTTTCCCAAAGTTACATGACCATACGACTTCATGCGGGAAAGAAATAAATATTCTACAATCCTATGATGTATAGAATACGGGTCGTTACAATTTTTCTTTGTGTTGAATTTTGTCTTTATGTGCCGGTTTCCTGTTCGAATAGGAAACAAAGCCACTATTCTTGACTCCACGTACATGCCATCTTATAGTTTGCTGGAGATGTGATAATATTTCGCATGCAGAGATAATTTTATTTTTAATAATATACTAATGTGTGTGTCCAACATACTCTATCATTTCGTACATAATGTAATATGGTGAGGGTTTTCTCTTTCAGAATTTTCACAGATCGGATAGGATATTCATTTATGTGCTTGGCTAGGAAATAAGGTCCTTACCAATAAAACGAGACAAGAAGAAATATTATATAATTATATTTTTATTTAGTCAATGTATCCTTATTATAAATCGATTAGAGATCTTAGCGCACATAGCAATCATACCTTACCAACAGTTATTGATTTAGAATGCTGATTGGACGTAGGTAAAATATTTTTAAGATATGACAAGGACAGTACAATATTTTATCACATCTTATGAACCGTGTTTTATAGGAGGTTTTTAAATGGCGCTAAATTCTCATTTTGATTGTTTTGAAGATCACGCACTTATATGTAAGGATTTGTTAAGGATTTTCTGAAAGCAAGCCATATTTTATTATTTAATGTATAGTAAACGTACGACATTTACAGTTCATACAAGCATATACAATGTTCAATCAAACAAAATGGAAAACCATGCAATAACTTAATATTACGGATCCGATGAAACCGACTTCATCGAAAACGAAGGTCGTTTGCAACAAGACTTCTTTTAAGGCTTTAATAAATCGATATAATAATGATAACTTCCAAAAACAGTTTAATTTGATAATAATAAATTATTGTTATCATATAGATAACAGAATAGAATATCATATAGCCTTAAACTTGATACTTCAAATTTAAAAAAATGCTCAGATTATTTAAAATCGATTTATATATAATTTAAATCATTATAATTTATAAACAGTTTCATAACGACTATTTGAAAATTTGATTAGGACATAACTTACAATCTACAAGACAAAATCTTGATTTTTCACTTTCGTTAGAAAAATACAATCAAATAGATCCGAATAGTTGTAATTTCAAACAGATCCAACTCATATTGAATCCTGTATAATCAATTGAAGTTCAAACCATAATATTATGAACTACCGCGACGTTACGAGCTCGATTATAATTATATTATAAATTATTCGTTAGAACTTTGTTTTAATAAATAAATCCCTTATAAAAATCTGATTTATAATTAAAATAAAATATTTAAAACTAATTTAAATATTCAGAATTTAATGGCTCAAAATCCGGGTCGTTACATTTCTTCCCCCTTAAAATAATTTCATCATGGAAATTGCTAAGTAGTAAAAATGCTATAACTCTAACTCCTAATAACCTACTTAGTTGAAATCTAGTATTCCATATCTTCATAAACCAGTTCTTACCAGACCTTCGAATTCTCATACCAATACTCAACCATTCATAATTGTTTCCAAATGATCTGTCCACTATTTTTTGACAATCCGTCATCACTTTCTTGTCTTCAATCCATATGCTCTTCTGCATATCCACACCTATTCCAATCGATTTTAAATCCATTTATAAATTTCATTATTTCACTTGAAATTTTATTAACCAATTATGATTTTCTTATTTCAATTACAATTAACACTTGATTTTAAATTATCAAAAATTTCTTGAAAATTTTCTAACTCTTTAATTTTTCGAAATTTTTTGCCAGCATCTCCTTTGCATGACTCAATCGGTACAACCACAACTCGCCTTTCTAAGCCTACTCCAATCCAAAAGAAAATCAAAAAGCTAAGCGACTTGCTCCATAGGCTCATAAAATCATCAAACCCAAGTTATTGTAAACGTGTACCTTTTTGTTGGGCATAATTCTATCTATTGCATTTGCTTCCATTCAATATCTGCTTAGCATACATATATCCATTCCCAGTTGGTTTCAAAACAATCCAACTTCCAGTTTTTAAGACTTTAATCAACTTCTGATTAGTTCACTTCCATTCTATCAATTCAATTCTGCTTTCTATTTAAGTCAATCCAATTATTATACTTGAATCCAAATTTATCACAATTCAATTTCAATTAACAGCATCCAATATATATTCAACTTGCTTATTCATTAGTCGAATTCATATTAATATTTCGAATCTCAACATTTTTCTTTATTTACTTTCATTTGGAATTATTTTTAATCCAATCCAATTTTAATTAACTTAAGTTGAATTTTAATTTTAGAATTCAAATTCCCAGGTTTTATTTCTAATTAGTTTGAAATCATATATATTTATATACATATACTTATAATCATTTCAATTCAAATCATTTGAATTTCTAAAACATCTTGTCCTTTTCAGACAAATTTTTCATTCCCAAATTACTATGGTTGCAATCCGTCACTTAGAAACTTGAAAATGAATATCAATAATGTCACGATCCATTATCAGAATTATTTCCTTGCCATTGAAGTGATTTCAGTGCTTAGCCACTTCCAAAACTCATTTAAAACATTCTTATTCAAAAATCCTTCGAAGTAATGTTATATTACCTTTTAAACACTCCAGAAAATATTTTCTATATATCCTGGATTTAAATCCACAATTCTGATTTGAATTCAATTCCAGTTCAATTTGTGTATATTTTCCATATGCAAGTGATGGTTATATATAGCCAATTCAATGTTTTATAATTTCATTTGATTGTAATAACAACCAACACATCCCTATATTATAATATTTTAGAAATTAATCCTTTTATATCAAAATACTTTTTGGGCAAAATTGTTTCATTTACCCATCTTAAAACAATACTGTGTCGAATCGCTTAGTTCGAGAGTTTAGTAACACCTATCGATACAGTTGTACATTCTATATCGACCAGAATTCACAAACCACTCAACAAACTAGTCAACGCAATATGAAACAATATTATATCAAATCTACAAATACGTGCTCATATATATACACTCAAACTCAATCTAGGGTGTTACTAACCCCATCTGTAACAGTCTAGAAAATTTCGATGCTTAAAATATATATATTTAATTTAAAGACTTTCATTGAAGTAAAATATTTTATTTGGAATTTTTTCCATTTTGTGTAATTTAGTTAAAACAAAATTTGTTTGGAAATATGTTTCATTGATAGTTGAAATGTTTAAACAATTTTTAATTCAGTTACTAAGAACGATCAGGATTTGAAATTTAATTATAATTAAATATTCATTTCAAATTTCTATTCAGTTTCTGTTCACGTAGTCTCACATTATTTTATAAAATTTTATGATAATTTTTAATTTGGAAAATGAGCACATATTTTTCCAACGTACTTTGGGTAACTGCGGTCCTTTTGGCATTTTAAATAACTGGTTAACCGTTCTGTTTTATTATTATTTTGGGATCAAGACACATTATTGAACACATTTATATTTTATTTTACTCCCACAGGTAATCAATAATAACAAATTAAACATTGATATAAGTGTAGAGTGGTCCGTTTGTTATCCATAATCAATTGTTTATACGTTAACATACCTCAGATTTATACCCGTTATCTAAAAGAGAGGAGAAAATTTTAAATTCGTTAGCACGTGTACTCGCTCCATGACTTTGACTCAACACTTGTTTACATTTGTCTTGGTAGACAGACACCTGTCGTCCTTCCCACAACTCACTCGCATGTGTTACCCTTTCATACCAAGAGCTATAAAGATTTTTTTTCACTTCCTCTTAAAACAATCAATCCATCATCTTCCCCTTAGCGCTTTCCATTTTTCTCCCCATCTTGAAACTACTTCATTGTTGAAACTATCAGCTCCTCCCTACCCACTTATAATATTATACGATCCTTTCCCATTGTCAGGCTTCCTCTCCCCTCCTCATCAAGTGCCGTATTCTTTTTCTGTTCAGCAAATTGTTGGCTTCCTTATGCTCCCCCCTCAAGCTAATACTCAAACTTTCCTTTCTCCCTTAAACATTCCGTGTCTATTCCAGGCTTCACCACCCTCCCCTCTTCCATGTGACTCACAAGACCACCATCTCCTCTTTAAGATCCGCTACATTTCGTGAAACAGTCCGACTCTTCCATTATAAGCAGCTTCTGTGCCACTTCTGTCAGCACCACCAGAGCCCGTGAAATCCTTCCACTTCCGTCCCCTTTTATGAACGTGCACTACCCCTTTTAAACCATTCAACCTCCTCCGTCCATCTTTCTGCAGCACCTATACCGCACTTCGACACCACCGTCCAATACTGCATCCAACTTCTGCGCTATCGATAAGCACCCAGCTGGCCCATAATCGCCTTTACTTTGGTTGCATGCAAGCGCAGGTTTAGGAAAAGAGAAAAGTATAATATAAGAGGAGAGAAAGCGTTTGTTTGTAGAGCGCAGGTGGAAGAAAAGTTATTAAAGGAGAAGGGTACGGGCTTTGGTCAGTTTTGGAGAAATGAGGCCAGTGAAGTAACGGGTCGGGCCATCTTTAAGCTTTGGGTAAAGGAATTTAAATAAATTTTGGTTAATTTAATTAAAACGTTAATATCTTGCTAGTACTAAATCAGTATGTCTCGCCTTGGGTACCGTTAGAATTGTATGAATGAATAGAACACAGTGCTACATAATATTGACCATTTTGGTTTAGTACAGGATTATGATAATATAAAGTTTATATATCGTAGGTCGTTATAAATTATATTTCAATGTTAATTAACAGAAAATCACCAACTGATAATCGAAATGGGATTGGAATAAGAGAAGTTGTACGCGTAATGGTACCGTCGTTCGTTGGCTTCTTCGCTACTGATGCGAGGTTTGATAATGAAAGCTTTGGAAGCAATAACGGTAAGAACTACTAATTTAAACTACTTACTTGAATTAATAATGGTTGAATAATTGGCTGTGATAAATTATATTTGGTTGGATATGGATGTTATTGTTGAATGGATGTGCATGTAGTTAGATAACCCATTGAACGCTGATAAGCGTTATTGATCGTAACGCTTGTGCAAAGCTGAAATGTTGTTTATTGGTTATGATTTAATCTATGTTCATCTGATTTATATGATTGATTGATTACATGGAATCACACACAATGTGGTTATGGAATTATACAGGTGATCGATTTTATTCCCCTACCATATAAACGTAGTTGATTTTTCTAATATTAAAAATATTATTAAATTACGTTTACTTAAAAATAAGATATTGAAATTTTGAAAACTGTTTCCTCGGAAAAATTTGAAAATATAAATTCAAAAGAGTTTGGTTAGATTTCAAAAAATAATGGCTTTTGAGTAATATAGAAATTTCAAATTTCAACGTATGATTTTTCAAGTTATTAAAAACAAATTTGGAAAGATCGTTATACGTGTAGTTGGCAATCATAACGAAAAATCGAATAAAACAAGTTTATTAAAATTGAAGAAATATATGATAATTCCGATTTTATAAATTTAAGGTGATTAGAATTCGAATATTTGGATTTTGAATAATTTTTAACCTATTTGATTTAAATGGCTATTTTAATAACAGTACTTTTGGTAACTGTTCCAAATGTTGTTATTGGTTTTGAAATTTATAAGCATGAACTATTGTTTGACTATAAGAATGATTTATAAAATTGTTTCAAAGGTTATTAAAGTATTGGAAATATTTATATGGAATTAATGGGTTTCTAATTTTAAGAATTTGGATATGGTCGGAGATAAATCTTTGGATGTTTGATACTAATTTGGTTAATGAAAATCTCTTATTATTTGAGGAATTTAAAAGGTAATTCACCATTATTCCTTTTATAATATGAGTTAGATATGGAAATTAATACTTAAGATAAGTTGATGGTATTTCTTTCTAGATCTAATGTCAAAGAGGTTAATAAATCTTTTAATTAAGATACGGGTTACTCAACATGATTGAAATAAGTTAGATAGAAATAATCTTCGATATTTGGTATAAAATTTCATGATGTAAACGTATTCTATATGAGAAATTTGGAAGATATTATTATATCGTTATTCCACTTATAGTATTCGTTGATTATTAGAATTTATATCGAATATAAGTGGATACAATTTCTGCGTAACTTATGATTCAATATCAATTGATTTGGATTTTGTCGTGAATTGTAACTTCAATAATATCATTCCTGAAACCTAGTGAGATTGAGTTGTGGAAATTCATATCATAATTGAGGATTAAATCAGATCTTTGGTTCAAGGAAATAAAAAGTAAGAAATTGAAGCGAAAGTATAAATCCTTGATTCCAAAGAAGAGTTTGGATGATAACGAGATTTATGAAATTTATAGTAATTCAAATCTTGAGTCGTAAATGAATTGATAACTATTTGGACGGAGATTTGAATTGAAAAGCCTATGTAAACCATAGCCACTGTTTTAAAGTATGCTTATTACTTGGAAAGACCGGGATCGAGTATATGTTCGAAAATCATTCCAAGTAAGAATACGACGTTATGAAGCAAATTCAGGACTTGGTAAACGACGAATGAAGATCGAGAATATTTGAATTGTTTAGATTGATTGCTTATGTCTCGGTTGGGTAGGCCACCCGATACGAGGTTATGAGTGGCATGAGACCTGAACATATTTGAATATTTTCAGGTTGTTGTTCTGTTCAGACCCAGAACGGACTTGTATGGATGGTGTGTCTAACGTTGAAATTGACCGCATAGCACTGATTTCCGTTAATATATATTAGATTTGTGGCAGTATATTATCCTCGTCTCTAAGGCATATGAACTTAGAGGGTATGCATTGATTGAAATCAGTGATATGTCGTGAATTGTCAATGTGGCATACTCGAGTTATGAAATGAGCTAGTGATGATCAAAGCATAGCTAATTGAAGCAAAGCTTTGTGTATGACGTGACATCGGCAAACCTCACACCCCGGGTGATGAGAAACTAGCAGTTAGGTTGTGTATATATATGTGATTGATGATGGAAGCTGCACGAGTGGGAAACCACTTATGACTGATGGAATAGGGTATGTTCGGGGGGTCGTGTCTGGTCGAAAACCGTTGATCTACCTCGCGATTTGTATTGGTGTCTGTGTCTGGATGAAAAACCCGTGATTACATTTCGTTTGTGTTCCGATTGATCTTTCATGCCAGGAATCATCAAGTTGGAAATTCAAGTCTCCATTATGTGCCAGACGATTTTTATTGTATATATATATATATATATATGCGGCGACATAGTATTATGGGGTATTATGCCATCTAGGATTAATACATTTATTTGCGAAATTGTTTTCCGCACTATAGTATTGAAGAGGATTTTTACGTATAAAAGCATTTTTGGTTATCATAAGATAAAAATCGCCCATCTGGTGTGCGCTTGCATTGTGTGATGTGGGACGAGCTTATGATTGCTTCATTTTCCAAAGTCATAACGAATTTCGATGCACTAGAATTCACATGGAGAAACCCGTTCCGCATTAGCGACGTGGTCCGGTGAAATTCCTAACTTTAAAAAGAACCTAATAATAACTGTTTTGAGTTCTTACACCTGTCCCATGACTACCCTGGAGTTTATTGTTCCCACACCTAAAATCTGGGTGCCCATAATTTTTGCATGGGCAGCTAGTAGTTTAGTTTTGCAGTTATAGATCGTTGGAGCAGGATTCAGAGCGCTTTTAGAGCTAGAGTTCACACAAGAGTTTGGAGCTTCTACTATATCATATAGTTTCTCCCGTTGTATGTATATTTTCTTTTCTTCCGCTATATATGTTGTAACTCTGATATTCTATGTAACTCTGATGTAATATTTTATTTTACAATGAAAAGTTCTGTCATTTGTTCAATATATGTATGTACCCATAATAATTTGTCTTTGTGAACAGTTTTAGTTGGTTTAATTACAGGCAAAAACTGGGCAAAAAGCCGGGTCGTTACATGTGGTATCAGAGCTTTGGTTATAGAAAGCTATATTGTATGACGTATTTTGAACGAAAGATAGGACTCATCAGAGTTATAATATCTCATTAGAGATAGGGTTAGAAATGCCCTAGAGTGAGGTTCCAGAATATTATGATCGGGAGGGCATACTCTGAAAATGGAATATTTTGAAACGAGAAGTAAATTGTTTTAAAGAACAAATCATTATGAAAGATAACTTTTAATAAGAATTTTCAAGTGTTTGTATTCGATGTCATGATTCGACTATCGAGTATATGGGGATTTTGAATATACGCCTAGCTAACGTATATACGAAGCCCAATATATACTAGGTAGACATAGGGTCACACTCTAGTCGCTCGAGGATGATTTTACTGATGACCATGGCACAATCAGTAGTTATTTTCGAGTTTCAAAAGTGGGATGACTATATAGTTCCAATTAAGACGTCGAGGAATACTTAAACTACCTTTGGTTTGAAAATATCAAAAAGAATTTATTGTAAGGAGAATAGGTTATAACCAGAAAAGGTATTGTATTCCTCGAAGAATAAGTTAATGTAAGCGATAGATTTGAAATCAATGCCTAGCATGAACTGTAAAGGATAAAATGCAAGTTAAACTATTTCACTTGTAAGTATTTTTAGCAAATCTAACCCCTCAAGAAATTAGAAAGTAATTCTTCTTAAGTGAAGAATCTGTTTAAAAAGATGATTTAAATAGTAGTGAACATCGAAGTAGGAAGAAAACTGTTGTATGAGTGATTCAAATAAAAATATTTAAAGGGTAATCGCTTATGATGCAAAGAAAAATGGAACTTGAGGTAAGATTTACTCAAGAGAAAGTTAATGAAAGCTAAGTGTTCCAAGAATAACTTATATTCGTATCCTTTGGTGCGCTCGACTTTCCTACCTTGGCCTAAGTTAGCTTCATCATTTGAATTCAAACTGTTTATTAGTGGGCTTTGAAAATGTTAAGATTAATGTTTGAAACAACCCTAGCTTGAACGTGATACACATAATCAGAGTGCGCAGAGGAAGCGTGATGGTATTTTAAATGAAACTGTTTTAAGAGATTTTCCGGCTAGTAGAGTAAGAAAATTTTTCTTAACAAGATTTGATATTTAAATAAGAATGAAAAAGATTAATATATTCTGAATTTAAGTGGATTTAAATAAAAGATGTTGTTCAACTAGGCGGATATGACAACTAAGTATGGAATCCGACTATTAAAGATATAGAAATTATTTACGTAATCTTGGAAATATTGAAACAGTTTAGAATTTGACCTAAAGGAAGTTATAAGGACTTACGAATTGGTAGATGATTGTCTAAAATTTTAGGAGGTAGAATGGATTAATTGGAAAGGCTGTTAAAGAAATCATATTAATCATATTTGATTTAGGGAAATTGTATGATCATTTACTTATGTAAATAGTTGGGTATTTTGAAATAAATAGAGACTTATGAAACAGGATATGATTCTTAAATTATTCGACTTAGAAAAATGTGAATAAGATCATTTATGTTGAAATATGAAACCTGAGTTGTATACTTGAAAGCTAAAATTTATTTCCAAGCGATCGAATTTGTTTTCCAAATAATTTGGGTATGATAGATAGTTATAAGAGTGGTTTTCAAATAAAAGAAATTTCGACGACTTGAATCCCGATGATTTGAAATGTATGAAAAATATATGAGTTGAAAGTATCTGTAAATTATAGATTGCGAAAAAATAATTTACAACTTCGGGATATGAAATGATTTGGATTGTTCGAGTAACCATGACTAAAACTGAGTTGAGATAAAAGATTGGATGTTGTGCGATGGGTGATACTCAGTAGCCCTGTCATGAGGATGAACTTCTCGAGCTAATAACATATAGATTTCATCATAGTATATTTGAAATTTTGAAAGCAAATTTTGAAAAATCCCGAAGTAAAGTATGATTTTCTATATGAAAGTATGTAGTATTTCAATGGTTTGAAATAAGAACGGGATTCTGAGTCGGAGAAATCTTTTAGAAGTTCAAATGTTTTGAAATATAGTAATTTAAATAGCGCTTTAATTCAACTTGTCTAATTGACTTATTTGCTTACCGTTTGACTAACTACTAAATTTGGCCTTTATACTAATGGTTATTTATTTTACATATATTAGTCAACAATTATATTATCTACTTCCAACCAAGTTGTTAATTTTCTTATATTTTACCATTTTTTTTCTTTTAAAAGCCTTTGAATAAATTATCAAGCTTGTTAGAAATTGGAAAGTATTTTGATCCAATAAGCCTTATTTGTATGTTGGTGTTAGCAAATTTTACAATCAGACATTATTTTACTTAAGCAAAATTTTACAACTCTCCTTTTCAAGGACGAAAAGCCTCAAGTGGGGGAGATTGTAACGATCTAGAAAATTTCAACGCTTAAAAAATATATATATATATATATAATTTAAAGACTTTCGTTAAAGTAAAATATTTTATTTAGAATTTTGTCCATTTTTTGTAATTTAGTTAAAACAATGTTTGTTTGGAAATATGTTTCGTTGGTAGTCGAATTTTTAAAACAATTTGTAATTCAGTTACTAAGAATGATCAGAATTTGAAATTTAATTATAATTAAATATTCATTTCAAATTTCTATTTAGTTTCTGTTCATGTAGTCTCAAATTATTTTATAAAATTTTACAGTAATTTTTAATTTGGAAAATGAGCACATATTTTTTCAACGTACTTTGGGTAACTACGGTCCTTTTGACATTTTACATAACTGGTTAACCGGTCAGTTTTTTTATTATTTTTGGGATCATGACACATTATTGAACACGTTTATATTTTATTTTACTCCCATAGGTAATCAATAATAATAAATTAAATGTTGATATAAGTGTTGAGTGGTCCGTTTGTTATCCATAATCACTTGTTTATACGTTAACATACCTCAGATTTATACTCGTTATCTAAAAGAGAGAAGAAAATTTAAAATTCGTTAGCATGTGTACTCGCTTCATGACTTTGACTCAACACTTGTTTACATTTCTCTTGGTAGACGGACACCTGTCATCCTTCCTACATCCTACTCGCGTGTGTTACCCTTTCATACAGAGAGCCATAAAGATTTTTTTTTTCATTTCCTCTTAAAACAATCAATCCATCATCTTCCCCTTAGCGCTCGCCATTTTTCTCCCCATCTTGAAACTACTTCATTGTTGAAACTGTCAGCTCCTCCCTACCCACTTATACGATCCTTTCCCATTGTCAGGCTTCCTCTCCCCTCCTCATCAAGTCCCGTATTCTTTTTCCGTTCAGCAAATTGTTGGCTTCCTTACGCTTCAACCTCACGCTAATACTCAAACTTTCATTTCTCACTTAAACATTCCGCTTCTATTCCAGGCTTCACCACCCTCCCCTCTTCCATGCGACTCACAAGACCACCATCTCCTCTTTAAGATCCACTACATTTCGTGAAACAGTCCGCCTCTTCCATTATAAGCAGCTTCTCTGCCACTTCTGTCAGCACCACTAGAGCCTGTGAGATCCTTCCACTTCCCTCCCCATTCCTAAACATGCACTATCCCTTTTAAACCATTCAACCTCCTCCTTCCGGCTTACAGCAACACCTGTACCGCACTTCGACACCACCGTCCAATACTGCATCCAACCTCTGTGCTATCGATAAGCACCCAGCCGACCCGTAGTCGCCTTTCCTTCGGTTGCATGCAAGCGTAGATTTAGGAAAAGAGAAAAGTATAATATAAGAGGAGAGAAAGCGTTTGTATGTAGAGCGCATGTGGAAGAAAAGTTATTAAAGGAGAAGGGTACGGGATTTGGTAAGATCTGGAGAAATGAGGCCAGTGAAGTAACGGGCCGGGCCATCTTTAAGCTTTGGGTAAAGGAATTTAAATAGTTTAGTTAATTTAATTAAAATGTTAATATCTTTCTAGTACTAAATCAGTATGTCTCGCCTTGGGTACCGTTAGAATTGTGTATGAATAGAACACACTGGTACATAATATTGACCATTTTGGTCAAGTACAGCATTATGATAAAATAAAGTATATATGTCGTATGTCGTTATAAATTATATTTCAATGTTAATTAACAGAAAATCACCAACTGCTAATCGAAATGGAATTAGAATAAGAGAAGTTGCATGCGTAATTGTATCGTCGTTCATTGGCTTCTTCGCTACTGATGCGAGGTTTGATAATGAAAGCTTTGGAAGCAATAACAGTGAGAACTACTAATTTAAATTATTTATTTAAATTAATAATGGTTGGATAATTGGCTGTGATAAATTATATTTGGTTGGATATGGATGTTATTGTTGAATGGATGTGCACGTAGTTAGATAACCCACTGAACGCTGATAAGCGTTATTGATCGCAACACTTGTGCACAGCTGAAATGTTGTTTATAGGTTATGATTTAATCCATGTTCATTTGATTTATATGATTGATTGATTGCATGGAATCACACACAATGTGGTTATGGAATTATACAGGTGATCGATTTTATTCCCCTACCATATAAATGAAGTTGATTTTTCTAATATTAAAAATATTATTAAGTTCAGTTTACTTAAAAACAAGATTTTGAAATTTTGAAAATTGTTTTCTCGGAAAAATTTGAAAATATAAATTCAAAAGGGCTTGGTTGGATTTCAAATAATAATGGCTTTTGAGTATTATAGAAATTTCAAATTTCAATGTATGATTTTCAAGTTATTAAAAACATATTTGGAAAGATCGTTATACGTGCAATTGGCGATCATAACGAAAAATCGAATAAAACAAGTTTATTAAAATTGAAGAAATATATGGTAATTCCGATTTTATAAATTTAAGGTGATTAGAATTGGAATATTTGAATTTCGAATAATTTTTAACCTATTTGATTTAAATGGGTATTTTAATAGCAGTACTTTTGGTAACATTTCCAAATGTCGTTATTGGTTTTGAAATTTATAAGCATGTACTATTGTTTGACTATAAGAATGATTTATAAAATAGTTCTGAAGGTTATTAAATATTTATATGGAATTGAATGGGTTTTCCAATTTTAAGAATTTGGACATGGTTGGAGATAAATCTTCGGATGTTTGATATTAATTTGGTAAATGAAAAACTCTTATTATTTGAGGAATTTAAAAGGTAATTCACCATTATTCCGCTTATAATATGTGTTAGATACGGAAATTAATATTTAAGAAAAGCTGATGGTATTTCTATCCAGATCTAATGTCAAAGAGTTGAATAAATATTTTAATTAAGATACGGGTTTCTCAACATGATTGAAATAAGTTAGATAGAAATAATCTTAGATATTTGGTATAAAATTTCATGTTGTAAACGTATACTATACGATAAATTTGGAAGATATTATTATATCGTTATTCCACTTATAGTATTCATTGATTATAAGAATTTATATAAAAAATAAGTGGATTCAATTTCTGTGTAACTTATGATTCAATATCAATTGATTTGGTTTTTGTCGTGAATTGTATCTTCTATAATATCATTCTTGAAACCCAGTGAGATTGAGTTGTGGAAATTCAGATCGTAATTGAGGATTAAATCAAATCTTTGGTTCAAGGAAATTAAAAGTAAGAAATTAAAGAGAAAGTATAAATCCTTGATTCCAAAAAAGAGTTAGGATGATAATGAGATTTATGAAATTTATAGTAATTCAAATCTTGAGTCGTAAATGAATTGATAACTATTTGGAAGGAGATTTGAATTGAAAAGCCTGTGTAAACAATAGCTACTGTTTTAAGGTACGCTTATTACTTGGAGAGACCGGGATCGAGTATATGTTCAAAAACCATTCCAAGTAATAATACGACGTTATGAAGCAAATTCAGGACTTGGTAAACGACGAATGAAGACCGAGAATATTTGAATTGTTTAGATTTATTGCTGATGTCTCGGTTGGGTAGGCCACCCGATACGAGGTTATGAGTGGCATGAGACCTGAACATATTTGAATATTTTCAGGTTGTTGTTCCTTTCAGAACCAGAACGGACATGTATGGATGGTGTTTCTAGCGTTGAAACTGACCGCATAGCACTGATTTCCGTTAATATATATCAGATTTGTGGCAATATATTATCCTTGTCTCTAAGGCATATGAACTTAGAGGGTATGCATTGATTGAAATCAGTGATATGTCGTGAATTGTCAATGTGGCATACTCGAGTTATGAAATGAGCTAGTGATGATGAAAGCATAGCTTATTGAAGCAAAGCTTTGTGTATGACGTGACATCGACAAACCTCACGCCCCGGATGATGAGAAATTAGCGGTTAGGTTATGTATATATATATGTGATTGATGATGGAAGTTGCAGCAGTGGGAAACCACTTATGACTGATGTAATAGGGTATGTTCGGGGGGCTGTGTCTGGTCGAAAACCTTTGATCTACCTCGCGATTTGAATTAGTGTCTGCGTCTGGATGAAAAACCCATGATTACATTTCGTTTGTGTTCCGATTGATCTTTTATGCCAGGAATCATCAAGTTGGAAATCCAAATCTCCAATATGAGCCAGACGATTTTGATTGTGTGTGTGTGTATATATATATATATATATGTGGAGACATAGTATTATGGGGTATTATGCTGTCTAGGATTAATGCATTTATTTGCGAAATTGTTTTTCCGCACTATAGTATCGAAGAGGATTTTTACGTATGAAAGCGTTTTTTGTTATCATAAGATAAAACTCGCCCATCTGGTGTGCGCTTGCATTTTGTGATGAGGGACGAGCTTATGATAGCTTCATTTTCCAAATTCATAACCAATTTTGATGCACTGGAATTCACATGGAGAAACCCGTTCCGTGTTAGCGACGTGGTCCGGTGAAATTCCTAACTTTAAAAAGAACCTAATAATAACTGTTTTGAGTTCTCATACCATTCCCATGACTGACCTAGAGCTTATTGTTCCGACACCTAAACTCTGGGTGCCCATAATTTTTGCATGAGCAGCTAGTAGTTTAGATTTGCAGTTATAGATCGTTGGAGCAGGATTCAGAGCTCTTTAAGAGTTGGAGTTCACACAAGAGTTTGGAGCTTCTGCTATATCATACAGTTTCTCCCGCTGAATGTATATTTTCACTTCTTCCGCTATATATGTTGTAACTCTGATATTCTATGTAACTCTAATGTAACATTTTATTTTGCAATGAAAAGTTCTGTCATTTGTTCAATATATGTATGTACCCATAACAATTCGTCTTTGTGAACAGTTGTAGTTGGTTTAATTACTGGCAAAAACTGGGCAAAAAGCCGGGTCGTTACACCATCTCTATTGAGCTACGCCACAGGGCCAAGGTTACTACTCAACCATCATCTCTGATACCAAATGTAATGACCAGAATTTCTGTGCCCTTTGGGTCGACTAATAACACCACACATCAAACCCAAATTGCACCAAAATACGAATCAATAGTAGGAAGAAGTTAGATGATGAGAAATGGAAAGAAAGAAAAATTAGAATAGAATAAAACAAAGAACATAAGTCACACAGCGGAACGAATAAAATATTTTATATAACATAACTTTTGAAATACAAATCAGAAACCGCATATACATACCATCGTTAGAGCACAACAATTATTCCTCGAACAGTTATAAGCACCTGCTTCCAGATACAGCATGGTACAAAGCGGAAAATATAATAGTCTATAGTTAACAGGTGAAGCCTCCTTCTTCAAGCACCTCCAAGTGAATCTGTAAAATCCTAACTGCTTAGTTGTCCGTACAAATTTGGGCACCCAAGAGTTTAGGGAAAACAAACACAATAAACTCTGTGTCAATCATAGGACTAGTGTGAGTAAACTCCAACCATTTGTTTAACTTTCAAAATTCTTTCAAAAAATGACAATTGAAAGATCAATCCACACATAATCACGGATGGTTTTTACCTTACGATAACCAAAACTATTTTTATATCAAATCTGGTGATATTATAATAGTGTCTATATCAAATAAATAACAATCTAGCGGAATGCTTGCATCTCACACTCCATATATAATATAAAATCAAAAACCGTAGGGTGCTTATCTGAGATTGGATTTCCAACATGACAAGGTAGGGAACCACCTTCCGATAGTGTATCTCTAGAGAGGAATACACTGGGTTCAACAAGAATTTCTTGCAATCCGGCCCACACATGGCTGGCCACTCATTTAACTTGAGTGTGCTGAGAATATTATCACCAACGGTTGTGATCAACAACTGTTACCGAAAGCATACAACAACGAATAGAATAAGAAGAAAATGAAATTTCTCTAGATCAGGTGATAATACTCCTAATAGGAATGACCCACATGTCCATGATGCTTGCCCGATTTCTGTCATTTCCAAGTTGATGAGGCTTGAGGTCACAATATCTTCCAGCCCATCTTGCCATCATTCACTTTGAATGTCACATCGTCACTCATTCGTCTATATACGTTGTCCTGGGACTGGACAAATACCGAAGGAACCATCCTATCAATCCATCTTGGGCAATTTCCACCTAGTGTTAACAGAATAGCCCTTGAATTTTACTCTTTCTTCAATTATCTTCAGCATAAATCGATTCATAATTCTTATGCCAATACGTAGTGGTTTTCAGATAATAAATCTGATTCTGCCTCTCCGTATTGACAACGGGGTATAAAATAAACTAAAACTTTGATAGCTGGTGTTTTAACTATCAAAGGAACATACATACAATCAACGATCCTATTTCCTAAATGAAATTGCTACCGATCAAGCATCAAGCCATACTGGCCATTTTTAAATTAAGTTCTTATAAAATTGTCATTTCCCAATCTACCATGTCCATCCCAGAAATTTCCCAAAACTCGTTTTGACCTCTCATATCTTTGGAAAACATTTCCAATAGTGTAAACTACTTATTTCCATATTCCAGAATACATACGAAAAATGTCAAAAAACATTTTCCATCTTTTCATATTCCTTAATTTATATACTTGGAAAATATACATTATTAATATCAGAAACATTTCCATATTTCATTTCCTAACTTCTCATTAATCAAATCATTTCGGTTTCTATACTTAGAACATTTCTGATTTTTCTTCAAAAGCGTCCCCAAATTTCATTTCTTCGGATTTAACTGATGTTATATAAATCATCATTATCATAACTCAATTCATTAATATTCATTTACTAATTGTATCTCTAACCCATCTTCACTACCGAACCTTAACCAATTCTTAGTCAATCGTGAAGTCAATCAAGTTGGGGAATAATTACCTCTCAGACCTTAGCTGAACATCATTCTCAACTTCGAAATAGACAAGGATCACTACTTCAGATTCTAGTCAAAACATTGCTTATGCAACCCTCGGATTCAATCTTAGAATCCGTTTATTTTACTAAAGACAACATTGATTAAAACGGTAGCGTTATAATTGCTATTTCCAAATATTTGATTTAAAAACATTAACTATAATGGTAGCGTTAAAATTGCTGTTTAGATTTACAAAACATTATTATAACGGTAGCGTTGTAATCGCTGTTTAGATTTATAAAAACATTTGTTATAAAGACAGCGTCATAATTGCTTTTCCCAAATATTTGGTTTATAAAAATATAACTTATACTTATTAATTTCAACAAATAAATTAATAAGTATATAAATAATTAAACAATTAAATTTGATCCAAACGGAAAGTATAAATAACTACTTCCCTAAATTCGATATAATCGAATTATAATAAATAACTCACTCACGAATAATCTATATTCGATTTATATTCTGGCCTTTGGAATTTATCTACCATTTCAGGTTTAATCAAATTCCAATCATTACCAAATTCCTTTATAACCATACCAGTCTACAAAACGTTATCACACTTTATTTTATAATCCGAATTCTGAACTAAAACTCATCATTTTCTTTTAAAGCGATTACCCATTTCCCTTTTCATTCAATTTCCAATCTAGATTCATATTTCAAATCTAAATGTCCTTTACAGATATTTTATTTGCAATATATTTCCTTTAAACTATTATTCCCTTTAATCGTAAATATATTTCTTTTGTATACAATCAAATTTGTTTGATTTCGTACTTACAAATAACATCTTAAACCCAAATTTCTATTTATAACTTCTATTCAGATTTTTCCATACTATTCTCATTTGTATTGAAATCATTTAAAATCCCATTTTATAATTTCCTTTATAATTTGCTAAGTTCAAATCTCTTTTCAAATATTGGTTTGAAAACTGATTTCCGCCTTTTCATACAAAATTCACATTTGAATTTATAATTTAGTTTATCCAATGATAAATAATCCACTTAATTTATACTCTCGTTTATAATCAACTTCTTGTTTTCTTTATTAACATGTTTTTAGTTCCAACTCTATTTGAAATTACATTTCTATTTTTTCGGAAATAAACCTCCTTTCTAAAATTCAAATTTCATTTTCGATATTTAAAAATATTAAACAGCATTTAAATACCAAAATTCTAGGGCTAGTGATATCTAAACACAACAAGATCAATCATCGTTAATATATCATAGCATATGTCATAATCGATGCAAACACAGTAATATAAATGTCGAGGGATCCAGTAGGATCCCTCTAACCTGTTTCCCTGCATCCATAGATGTTAGTCAACATCAATAATATTAATTTCACATTAATATGAAATGTCATATTAAACAGAATTAATAATCGATCATCGATATAACTATATCAACCATTCAACCAATTTTATCAAAAATTTATCCAATCAACCATCACACCATATGACTATAAATAAATTTGAAACTCATCTATATAAAAATATAGACAAGCCAGAGTTAGTGAGTTTACTCACCATAGTTACAGCTAATAATTCTTCTTTTGTTGCGGATAAATAAAACATTGTTTAATTTTATTACGAAGTTCCAGTAGCTTTGTTCCCGGCCATAATAGTTCCACACCATAAATTTTGTCGCTACGGTTCCAACGGCTTTTTATTTGTCAAATTCTATTCATAAATGAATGATGTAAGACGTTTACAACTTCCTATTGAAATTAAGATAATTATCTAACTTAACGATGATTAAGGCTATTGTTGTTTTAAATAAATTAAACTCGCTACTAATTACTTGGATAATCCTCATTCTTTTTTCGAATTCCTCCCAACTCTATCTGATACTTTTCGCTCATCACACTGCTTCTCTAATCCAAACAAGAATCGAACCAAACCACAATGTCTACTTAGTTTCCAAATTAATATAAATAAAACATTTTAATTCCCTCATTTTCTTCCTGTTACACACTGCAACTCCAAGCGTTACTTCCTTCCAGAAATTCAAAGTTGTTCCTTCCCATTGTGTTTTTTTTTTCTTTTTCTTTTTTCATCCACTATCATTCTCCTCCTACCCATCAAGAAATATAGCAAATTCAAAGATGCATTTCACCTCCATTTTGATATGCACACCCATAATCAAACAGCAACACCCCCTTCCATTATATTATTACACTTATTCCTAATGCCACTGTTGCTTCATATCTTCACCACTACCCTTTTAACCAACAAGCAGAAACTGTAAACCTTCGAACCCTTTCACAACAACTACTGAACGCTTCATGCACCCAATCTCCTAACACTTCACTGCTTCACAGACCAAATCCACCATTGGACTTCTCAATGCAAGCACTACCCTTCCATCGCCACGACAAACAGTCCAGCACTCTCACCTTAATTCGCACCCAGTCTATTGTGCTCCTCCAACAACAATATTCCCAAAATATTTAAATCCTATACACGTCTTAATCCATGTGTTAAACATTATTACCTCAAATTCCTCCCTTCCAAACGAATACACCCCTGCTGCTTTTTCCCACCTCCAGGAAATGTCGAACAACCGTTCCCCACAAAATCGTCACCGCCACTTCTACATATCGTCGGATCTGATGTCCAACCTTCTCCTTTCCTGTTACTCTCAAGCTACTGCGAATTTATTTATCTCGGACCCCTATGCATCCACGGTCCACCCACCAGTCCCTAGCAGTCCATCGTTCACCTTGTTTGCTTCACCACCGAACTCACAAACACCATCGTTGACACCTTTCTCTCTTCCCCCGCTGTTCATCAGAGATCGCCAGCGAAAACGCTTCTCTACTAGATTCCTCCAACTGAGTTTTATCGTAGGAAATTAGTGGATAAGTAATTGTTTTATTTTTTTTCGGAGAGATAACTAGTCTGATTTCATTACGAAAGTCAAGTGGAAGACGACTTTGAAATCCTTGAAGAAGAAAGATGGGAGCAACATCTTTATATAGCAAAGGAAACCTTGGCTCCCACGTATATAGGCTGTAGGCATGCTGCTATTTTAAAACTAGGTCTGCCAATTTTCTTAGTTGGCCATGTGCGAGTCTGATCCCATTTAGGCTTCAGCAGTTGCCTTATTTATAGGGTACGGTTAGATTTTCTTTCTATTTTAAAGGCATGCACAAAGATTTTTCACTGATACTTGCATGTGCCTCACTTGATTGTTGCTTATTGTTTCAGAACTTGGTATGTGCTAGTGTTGGTAGAAAATATATATTTTTATTTGAACTGTTACCATTTTTCTTTGTGTTTAATTTTGTCTTTATGTGCTGGTTTCTTGTTCGAATAGGAAACAAAGCCACTATTCTTGACTCCATATACATGCCAGCTTATAGCTTGCTGGAGATGTGATAGTATTTCGCATGTAGAGATATTTTTAATTTTAATAATATACTTATGTGTGTAGCCGACATACTCTATCATTTCGTACACAATGTAACATGGTAAGGGTTTTCTCTTTCAGATTTTTCACAGATCGGATAGGATATTCATTTATGTGCTTGGCTAGGAAATAAGGTCCTTACCAATAAAACGAGACAAGAAGAAATATTATATAAATATATTTTTATTTAGTCAATGTATCCTTATTATAAATCGATTAGAGATCTTAGCATACGTAGCAATCATATCTTACCAAAATTATCGATTTAAAATGCTGATTGGACGTAGGTAAAATATTTTTAAGATATAACAAGGACATTACAATATTTTATCACATGTTATGAACCGTGTTTTGCAAGAGGTTTTTAAACGGCGCTAAATTCTCATTTTGATTGTTTTAAAGATCATGCACTGATATGTAAGGATTTGGTAAGGATTTTCTAAAAGCCACCCATATTTTATTATTTAATGTATAGTTAACGTATGACATTTACAGTTCGTACAAGCATGTACAATGTCCAATCAAACAAAATGGAAAACCATGCAATAATTAATATTACTGATCCTATGAAACTGACTTCATCGAAAATGAAGGTCATTTACAGCAAGACTGCTTTTAAGGCTTTGATAAATAGATAAAATTATAATAATTTCCGAAAACAGTTTAATTTGATAATAATAAATTATTGTTATCATATAGAAAAAAGAATAGAATATCATATAGCCTTAAAATAACATATTTGGAATTTAAACTCGATGCGTCAAATTTAAAAAAAAAATGCTTAGATTATTTAAAATCGATTTATATATAATTTAAATCGTTATAATTTAAAACGATTTATAGCGACTATTTAAAAATTTGATTAGGACGTAACTAACAATCTGCAAGACAAAATCTCGATTTTTCACTTTTGTTAGACAAATACAATCAAATAGATCTGAACATTTCTTATTTTAAAGAGATCCGACTTATATTGAATCTTGTATATCCAATTGAAGTTGAAACCGTTATATTACGAACTACCGTGACGTTATGAGATCGATTATAATTATATTATAAATTATTCATTAAAACTTTGTTTTTAATAAATAAATCCCTTATAAAAATCCAATTTATAATTTAAATAAAATATTTAAAGCATTTAAATATTTAGAATTTAATGGCTCAAAATCTGGGTCGTTACAAACACATATCTGCTGGTCTTAAGTTCTACATGATTATTATTTCTAAACTAAACAACCTTAATACTAATGCATTCGTAAAAATATTTTGAGATGTTTTCTAAATGGCACTAACGCAAAGACCTCTTCAATATAGAGCCTTGGAGGGAAACCTTTCATGGGTAAAAATATTGTTGGGATCATCAAAGTGGAGAAGAAGAATAAGGTCACCCGATCATGATATAAGAGCAGCTGAATAAGGACGTCTGCCACGTCCATGGATACCTTCTATCATGCAAATTCAGCACTGAGACCAAAGCTTTAGATATTTAAACCTGTACTAAAAGTAGACAGTTTACAAAATTAATTAAACTTATATAATCAATAAGGAAATAACATTTTTCAATGAATTCAAGTGCTACCATGCTCAAAACCAATTTGTCATACATATTTTTTTCTGTACAAAACCAAACTAGATTATGTGGAAATAATTATTTTCTCAATGTTTATATTGTATCATAATATAATATGATTTCAATTGCCCAAATTTCCTTTATAGAGAAAAGAAAATATCATCTCAAATATTTATTTTTGTTTGATAATGGGTCATATATGGATTAAGGAATCCAATATCATATGTAACATTTATCAAAAATGGGTAGATGGGTTAAAAAATGGTAGTATTTTCTGAGAGATGAACCATATATTGTACAACTTATCAAATAAAACAGCAAAGCAAATAAATTAAAAAAAAGGATACAATACCCAAATTCTAAGCATGAATCCGTGCTAAAACTGCATGTACAAAAGATACTTAAGTAAAAAGCCCATGGTTGTCTCTCCACTCGCTAAAATATCCCTACTATACTTCAGACCTTCAAGCATCCCTCAAAAAAGAAACACATTGATAAATTTATTAACATGCCAAGGTTGAAGCTAGGCAACTATACCAAATAAAGATACTTGAATTTCAAAGTAGGAAACAATGTTGAAAAACATTCATGGTTAGATTTAAGAAAATAAACACGAACTACTATAAAAATAAAGGGATCCAAGATTAATGCACACAGAGAAGTAATATCACATAGTAATTCCAAATTTGAGTACAATTATGGTATACACAAGGACAACACCTAAACCAAAACAACTACTAAGAGTTGGCAGTTAAGATAGCAATGTACCCACATATATGTGCGTAAACAATTAAAGCAAAGAAAGCCACAAACTTGGTTATTGAAAATAACTAAGCTAAGAGCTTAAGTT
Organism: Allium sativum; assembly: GCA_030737875.1. Classification (NCBI taxonomy): domain Eukaryota; kingdom Viridiplantae; phylum Streptophyta; class Magnoliopsida; order Asparagales; family Amaryllidaceae; genus Allium; species Allium sativum. Next base: position 967,500,468 of record CM060915.1, on the reverse strand, counting down.
GTTGAAATTACATTCAAAGCTGTGAAATAGAGAAAGCCACAAACTTGGTTTAGGGAAGGATGACATCCATTAACAAATGAAATGGGAAAATCTACGAAAGTGGAATGTAACGACCTGGATTTTTCAATTATTTTATTCGAATATTTAAATCTATTTTAAATATTTTATTGGAATTATTTCTGGAATTTAATATCAAATTTGCAAATTAAACGACGAGTGAACGTTTATATTTATATTTATTATAAAACGAACTCAAAACAGCACGGTAGTTCGTAAATTTGAATTTCAACTTCAATTGATCATACATAACTCGTGTTAAGTCGGATTTCGGTGAAACAAGAAACGTTCGAATCTATTTGATAATATTTTACTAATGGAGGAGAAAAATCGAGTTTTCGTATTATAGATTTTATTTTACGCCCAAATCAAATTTCGAAATAGTCGCTGTGAAATCGTTTATATGCCATAACGATTTATTTAAATATAATTAAATAATCGCTTCGAATTTGGACAAGTCCTTTGAGGAGTAGTCATAATTTAATTTTTAGAATTTTACTGTAATTTTTATTTTGAAAAATAAGCAACTTATTATTTGGAGTGTTTTGCACCCTATATCAACATTTTGGGGTTTCAAAATACATATTTGTGATCGTGGCACAACATTGGACGCGACGGTATAATTATTTCTGTTGTTAACGAGTCGTATGCGGACGAAGTTGTATATAGCAGTGTACGTTAATTTTAAACTAAAATATCGTTAGTCGGTTTCACCTAATCAAATCAAAATTTATAAAAAAAAGGGGTCAAACCCTACTCTCTATCTACCAGTAAGCCTAAGAACATATGACAATACATTAAACGTCACAAACATTGGAAATGTAAGAGAACCCAACTAAACTACTCTACAAACCTAAATACTAAGATACATTGCGTGTGTACCAAATTTCAAGGCCTGCCCATTTCTTTTTCAAACTCTACCATATGTATCTGGTCAGTGAAGCAATGTGACAAAACAAAACCATGCTGAAAGGTGACGAAACCAAGTATTCAACCCCATGTTACTTCTCTGCAGAACTCACGTACCACGTCAAATTTGATAGAACAACTTGCGCTGCTTTCCACCATACACAGGAATATGATAAAACAAGTCATTACAGCTACGAGAGGAGGGAGACAGCTACACTACTAACGATGCCTTGCTTCCCAATCTATTTTCTTGCGTGATGGCCAAACATATTTCATGCCATCCACGTTAGTTCCACTATAAATAAGTTGCCAAGCACCCCTTTTCTCTTTGCAAATTAACACAGAAAATTCTCACAAACATAACATTTATGTCCTTCCTGTACCCTCTCTTAAACACAGCGAGTAAAAACAACAGATTCTTCAAACAAATAAACACACGACTTTTCATTTCTCCCTCTTTCAAACTTCAGCTGCACCATTTCTTTTCATCAGTGAACAAAAGAATAAAACGTGAAAGAAAGAAGTATTGGCGTAGGGTGTAGTAAAGTCTGGAGCAATGGTTATAACATGAGGAAGAACAGGCATCAGGAGCAGTCATGTTTTTAATGGGTGCTGTGTGTTTAAATAATGGCCACGGTGGCATGAAATGGAAGGTTTAAGTGGAGATGTGATGGTCTAAAGGAGAAGTGATGTGACAGACTGTTGTGGTGCAAAAGTATGGAGTTGCGGCGGTCTTTACTGGAGGGAGAAGAGGATGTTGGGAAATGTGTGAGTGGGTTTCACGTTGAGAATACTAAAGTGGGGTGAGAAGACGACGTGGGGGAGAGTTTTTGGTAGGAAGTTTAAGGAACCACGTTTTTTTCTAGAAGTGGTAGAAGAAGCTAAAGGGGGATGGCTGCAATGTCTTATGAAGGCGGGCTGAAGCTTTTCTAGGCCTTGGGCCTTATTATGAAAAGGAAAAGAAAATAAAAATACAAGAAAAAGAAAGAAGAAGGATAGAAATGGAAGTATGGGGATGAACGCGGGGAGAAGTTGATGGACCAGGGAGAGGCGCATGCATGAAACAGGTGGAGTTTTCTTTTGACATGAAGGAGTAAAAATATAGAAAAGGGAAAAGTTGTTGGGTCATGGTACCAAATAGCTGGAACGTATTACGTCAGGAAGAGTTAAACAAATGGAAGCAGTAGGCTAATTCATAAATCAGTGAAAAGAAAACAAGGTTAATGAGACAATTAGGGAAGGGATGGGAAAATAGTCCGGTGGCCAGGAATCTGGTAAGCTACTACAACACGTTCGATACAATGTACGCAAGGATAAAAGTAGTAAGAGAACGGACGTGAGAACCTCGGATAGATGTTCAGGAAGAAAGTGCGTCCGATAGCGCTAACACGGTCGTTGAAATCCGCGAAACTGGCAGCGACGGAATCACCGTAAAGAACACCACGCTGCTGAGCAGACTTGGAAGGAATAGGATGCAACCGAATTTTCGTATGATTTTAAACACTTGTTTAAAATTATACGAGCAACGCGCAGACCGTCAACTGAAAACAAAGGCGAGTTAATTCTCACACATTTCTGATATTCTAGGATGTGCTAAATTCATATATTTTAATTGGTTGGTTGGATGCCCATGGTTGCTTTGATGATTGACGTTAATTATATTATCGTCATTTAAAATGTTTCTATGTACTTATATGAAATATTTTATTGATCTGTGATGCAGGGAAGAATAGGTAGGAGGAATCAAACCGGTTCCTCAAATATTTAATATGTTGTTATTTCATATTTTATGAACTGTTTAAAACCCATTGACTTTAAACCCTGTTGGTTGTTGAATGTGATTGAGTTTGAACTAATATATATAGTGTTGGCTGAGAAATAAATAGCACATGTCCCATATATACACTGTTTTATAAAGATTGATTCACCGTCAGGTGAATTGCTATAAATGAAGTTATAGAATTTATATAGATTTTAAATATATATTATTATTATTTTAAGTGAAGTTTTAAAAAGAGAATAAATCAACCACCTAAATACATTGACTGGTTTAACCAATTTCTACCGTGCGCGAAGCACGTGGTCATTAAGTGACTTGTAAACGACTTTATTTAGCTAATTCAAATGGCCAGAATTAACGTAACACTTAGAATGGGTTTATATTGATATTGGTCAAAGTGAATAGAATTATTTAGATTAATTAATTATTAATTAATTTAAATGGCAAGACCAATAACAATTAACTGGCAAGTTAATCAAGTTTAGAGTTGAACAAGAAAACGGCGTTTACTGAAATTTGCTTAATTAATTAATTCATTTAATTAAAGAATAGTTAATGGTTAAGCAATCCAGTTTTATTTTAATAAATGTCGAGATTTAATTTTTTTATCATTTATTAAGAATCGAAATGATAAATTGGCAATGTGAAATCAAACGTAAACCCAGGTTGAATTAAAATAGTTAACGAGGTAAGTTATAAGGATGCGATATAGATTATTTTAAAAAAGGAACGATATTCCACCAAGATGGAATTAAAATGGGATTCGTTTTGATAATGGAAAATAAGTATCGTTTTTTGTATTTCAACTGATATCCATTTTAAGATGAGAACGTTGTTGATCAAGGTCTGAGAGGTAATTAAAATACCCCAACTTGAACAACTTCAGGATTATCAAAGGATGGTGTTAGTCGTAGTGGTGAAGATGTTAGTGTAAATTATTTTGAGAAATTAACAATGTAACGTTATTGAAAGGATTTGGAATATATGTATGTATATATATATATAATGAGATTCCGAAATAAAAAAATAATAAGAAGGAGCTTAATGGTATAAAGTAATATCTCGATAATAAAAGTAATATAAAAAGAGATTGGTGAAAATATAATGATATTTTCAAGTTTATGGATTGAGAGATTTAAAAGGAGTTTATCCTAAAAAGATGAGTGGTGATTTTGGTGTTCAAATAATGAAGCCAAGGGAGAAGTCGTAAAAATGATAAATTTGAATCGATAAGAAATGTTATGGGAATGTTTTGGAATATTAGTGAAGGATAAATTAGACGTGATTTTAAGATATTTTCAAAGTATATAGGTAAAAGGATTTGAGAATATTAACATATTCAAACTGATATATTGTTTTAAATGGCCAAGTGATGCTATGGACTTGTTTGTTTTTATGGTTGTTTATTTTGGTATTCAAATAACCAGCTATCAAAATCTGACCCAACGTTATTGGTACGGAAAGACCGGGATTGAATTTTCATTCGAAAACCATTCCGACCAATAAATACGAATACGCTGAAGACGCTGACCGAGACGGAGCAATTGAAGACCGTAGATCTTCATGAAGCGGAAGAGTTACTTACAATCTCTGGCTGATCCCTAGAGATATACTGTGATTCTGTCGTGATTGGAATCTACGGGTTGCAAGGACTTCTCGCTGCTGATCCATGGGGTGATTCCTATATTGGATGCAGTAGGAGAGTACCTTCGGTTCATCCTGTACCTGGATGACGTGTACGGACGATGTAAATGGTGGCCAGATGTTTCAAAAGTCAATTATAGCCTCAAGCCTCATCAACCGGGAAATGAAAAAAATCGGGCAGGCAGCATGGCTATGTGGGTCGCACCCATTAGGGTGTATTGTCACCATCTAGAGAATATTCATATTTGTTACTTCTGGGGATTATGGTGGTCGCGCGACAAAAAGCCGTAAGGTTTCAATATACTCGATACACTCAAGAGAAATGAGTGGTCGGTCATGTGTGGGCCGGGTTGCAAGATGTTCTTGTTGAACCCAGTGTATTCGTCTCTAGAGATACACTATCGGCAGGTGGTCCCATACCTTGTCATAATTGTAAATCCAATCTCCAATAAGCGCCCGCGGTTTTGATTGTATACTATATATGTGGAGCGTGAGATGCAAGCGTTCCGCTAGATTCTATCTACTTGTATTTAGACACTATGATAATATCCGAAGAAGAAATTGATTTCAAACCGATTTGGGTTATAGTAAGGTAAAAACCGTCCGTGTTTATGTGTAGACTGGTCTTACTATTATCCTTTTATTTTAAAAGGATTCCAAAGTTAAATAATTTGTTTGTTGTATGAATTTATCACTGAAAGTATTTCAGACTGATCCGGGTAAATTTTGTTTTAAATCAAATGTGCTCGGGTCAGACCGAGTATGTTATCAGGTTAGGTATCGCTTGGAGCTTCAGAAGAGGAGTTGAAGTCGAGACGTATTCCGTATATATACTGGTACTGGTTTATTTCCGCTGTATGTTGTATTGATCTAAATGTATACTCTGATGTTGTGATATACAATTTTTGTATAAAGTATTTCTGATTATTATATTTTGTCCATTCCGCTGTGAGACTCTGATCTTCTTATTCTTCTATTCTAATATTTCTTTCTTTCTTCTCTCACGCTCTAACTTCTTTCTATTAGCTATCTGGGTTTGCAATACTTGAGTTTGGACACGGGATGTGTTAGTGTCTGGATTCAAGTGTCGAAAATTCCCGAGTCGCTACAGTTGGTATCAGAGCTGAAGGTTAAGTGATTACCTAGGCTCTGTGGCGTAACTCGGTAGAGATGGGTTAGGAATACCCAAGATTGACTGGAATGTATATATACGAGAGAGCGTATTTGTGGATTATATAAAAATGGTTTTATATTGTGTTGATTGTTTTGTCGAATGGTTTAAAAATTCTGGTGATGCAGGGTGCACACTGTATCGAAAAGTTTTTGTAAACCCTTGAACAAAGTAATTCGACACAGCATTATTTTGAAAAAATGGATAAATGAAATAATTTTGCCCAAAATTATATTTTTGTTATTAAAGAATAATTTTCTGAAATTATTATTATATATGGATGTGTTAATGGTTGTTATTATAATTTTAAATTGAGGTGGTTATATATTGAACCGATTTGAACTTGGTTGAGAACTAATTTGGAGTATTGTAACAACCCGAAAATCTGGGCCAGTTTAAAATTTTTATTTTGGCAATTTTAGCGAATTTTGATTATTTAAAATGAAGTATTTTAAATAATATCGACGAGAAATTTATTTTGAATAGAATTCGAACGTATATATTATATACGTCGTCGTTAGTATACAAATAATTATATATAATTATAAAAGGAATTGAAAATGGCGCGGTAGTTCGATAATTCGATTTCAAACTTCAATTGAATGTACCGGGTGCAAAACAATCCGGATTTTAGTGAAACCAAAAACATTAGGATCTAATTGATGATATCTTTCCAACGAATCCGACAAATCGAGATTTCATAGCGGGAATCAAAAGATATGTCCAGTTGAAAATTCTGAATAGTCGCCTATGGAATCCAGGCCCTTAAAAATGGGAATTTTGCAAACGACCTCGGAATTCGACGAAACCACTTTTGTTGGATCCGCAGTGTCAAGTTATTGCTAGGTTTCAAATTTCATAATTTTTCGAATCAATATGTGAGCATGGCAAAGGAAAACGCGTTTGACCAGTTTCAGTTGATTTTAATCGACTGGAAAATGGCCATTTTTCCAACTGTCTCAGAATTCGACGAAACTAGTTTTGTTAGGACCGTATCATCAATACGAAGCTAGAAAATATTTTTCTGGAATTTTTCTAGTTAGTATGTGACCCCGATAATTTGAAATGTACGTTTAAAATTCAATATAGCGATTTAAATGTAAATTCAACGGAAACTGATCGAAACGAGCGAATCAGCCTTCGAAACATATGCCATTGTGTTCGGAATGGGGGTAAAACGCTATGGACGACATGCGGTGGGCCTCGTTTAGAGGTCGTATGTAAAAGTCAACATTTTGAAATTAAAATAATAATTAAAAAAAATAATAAAAGAAAAAAAATTCTCTTTCCTCCCTTAACTTCTTTCTGCCCCCCCCCCCCCCCCCGTATAATTTCAGAAACGAAAATAGAAAAAAAAAAGAAGAAAAAGGGAGGGCGACGGAGCCCCATCGCGCCGCCGCGCGAGGTGCGCCCCCCCCCCCCCCAGCAACCGCCGCCTCCCTCTCCTCTTCTTCCTCCTCTTCCTTTCTTCTCTCTCCGCCTCCTCCCTGTAGCCGCCCCCTCCTCTTCTCCTTTTCCTTCTGAAACCCACCGCACCCCCTCCCTTTAGTCGGAAGCGACGCCCCCCCCCTTAACCCTCCACCGCAACCCCCTCTCAGCCACACCGGCCTTCCAGCACACCTCCTCAGCCATTTCCCCCATTTCGCTGTAAGTTTGTTTTATTTAATTTGTTTTAATAATTAGTTTAATTCAAAGAAAAAAAAACCCAACGTTAAAATCAGTTTTTGTGGAAATAATATTGTGTTGAAAATCTCAGTTTTATTTATAAATAAATATGGCAATGTTTTTTAGAAAGAAAGACAGAGTTTTGTAGGAAAAGATTTATTTCGTTCATAGAAAAATAATATATTCTGTTCATAGAAAAGTGAAAAGTTGAATCTTATATAAGTAGAAAAATAAAAATATAATTTTTATATTAGTAGTAGGGTAGAAATATAATTTTTATATAACGAAGATAATAAAAACATGATTTTTATCTTATGTAATAAAGATAGAAAGATGTAATTTTTATATATTGAACATCGAGATAAAAATGTGATTTTTATATATTGAACATCGAAGTAAAAATGTGATTTTTATATATTGAACATCGAAGTAAAAATTTGATTTTTATATATTGAACATCGAAGTAAAAATGTGATTTTTATATATTGAACATCGAAGTAAAATTGTGATTTTTATAAAGGCAAAATCTTTATTTTTATAAAGGCGAAATCTTTATTTTTATAAAGGCGAAATCTATATTTTTGAAATGGGATTTTTATATATTGAACATCGTAGTAAAAATTCGATTTTTACATATGTAGTGGCTACGGGCAACGAAGAGGACGAAAAGGCGAGAACGGCGAAGATTTAGATTTAATGAAGTGTCGTGAAGTTGGATAGCTATCGGTGAGAACTTCTCACCTTTCAATTTAATTTTTCTAGTTATATATATATATACTAGGATGCAGACGGTGTTTAGTAGCACCCGACACCCGTCATCCACAGACCATGGATGGCTTGTTTGTTTAATTGTTTGGTTGTGTAGTTGGTTAGATTATTTGGTTTGAATTGAATTGTTTGGTGAAATGAAATTGATTTGATTGATGTGTGAATGGCGTGGGCCTTCACTAGACCGGGGATAGGGCTAGGCCTTGTCCCGTTTCTAGTATCGTGTCGTTATGCCGCCGAAATTTTCTAAAATAAATTAGAAAAAATAAAAATATCATTTTATTGAATAAATGAACTGAATAAAATATTTTATCGTTAAAAATATAATTTTTAACGTGAATGAGAAGAAATAAATATTCATTTACAAACCGGACGGTTTGTTTATGTACACCTATTTGAAGGACATAGATTGGGACGATAAATTTTACACATCGCCCAACTGCACAAATAAAAATCTGTGTGTGATTGCTTGAAACCCCACACGGGTATTGGGATGACATTTGACGTACACTAATCCCGATTGTTTAGTTGTATGTCGACCGATTGATTGACAGGCTGTTATAAGCGTTGAATATTTATATTTGATGCTTATACAGTGTAGAATGCACTTTGGATGATAGTTGATTATTCATCGTTGTTGATATATACATGTGTTGTAGAAAATCCATATAATTAACATTATGTGCTAATTGTCTGGGCCTCATTCCAGTTTTGAAATAGAAATATTTGAAATGAAATATTTGAATAGAAATATTTGAAATGAAATATTTGAATAGAAATATTTGAAAAAGAAATATTTGAAAAAGAAATATTTGAAGTCGAATATTTGAAAATTGAAATATATGAAGCCGCGTTGATAGTTTGACGCCATTTTGACGTGAACGATATTTATATCGATTTTATTCAAATTGAAGTGAATATTAAAGAGAATTGAAATCGTTTTGAAATGAATTCAAATAGAGTTGAAATCGTTTTTGAAATGAATTTGAAATGAATTTGAAATGAATTCGAATAGAATTGAAATCGTTTTAAAATGAATTCGAATAGAAATTGAATAGAAATGAATTCGAATTGAAATTGAATTGAATTGAAAACGAATTGAAATTGAATCGAATTGAATTGAAAACGAATTGAAATTGAATTAGAAATCAATTTGAATTGAAATCAATTTGAAATGAATTTGAAACGAATTTATATTGTAATATTCAATTTTGATTAGAAATTGAATATGAAGTTGAAATCGTTTTGAAAACGAATTTAAAACGATTTATAAAGCACGTTTTGAATTGAAATCGACGAAGTATATATTATATATATTATATATATAATATAATGGCCTGAATAGAACGCGCCGCGGCAGTTCGCGAATTTCGACCATTGACTTCGAACGGATATTGCGCGAGATCCGACCGTCGGATTCTCCTGAAACTGGAACCGTTGGGTTCGTATCGAAAAGAGATTTCTAAAGAATATTAGAAATTAGAAATCTAACGATTGGATTTGGAATTATGTCCAAATCAAATTTGAAAAAGGTCGCTGTAAGTGCAGTTCGATGGCCATTGATGGAAATCGACTGTACGGGCCTTGATAAAATTATTAAAAATATTAATAATTTATGTAAAATCATAAGAAATGATTTGTGGAGAATTGGGATGAAAAACTCCGTATTTGAAAAGATAAAAATAGATTTTTATCGAAATGAACTAGTTTTGAACTAGAATTATAATTCTATTTATTTTTAAATAAATAAATTGGATTAGAAATGGTTTTGAAAATAACCAGAATTTCCAATAATTATATTGGAATGGATTTGAATCGAAATTGTCTTTGGATTATTTCGATGTTGGATTTCGTGATGATACAGATATTGTTATGGGAATTTGAAAGATATATATATTGTTATTTCCAATACGATATTTGTTAGTCTTAGAATTGATATTGAATATAAGCCGGTATATTTTCTATTCAAAGCCTTGTGTTTAATATCAAATGTGATTTGGGTTTGTCGTGAATGGTGTCTTCATTAACACTGTTCTTGAACCCAGATGGGAAAAGATTAAATCTTTTTATTTAGATTTAATGAAGTGTACCAATTAAATAATATTTAATTGGAATTGAATTGATATTGATTTTTGGGTTTATCGTGGACAGTCTTTTAAATAACACTCGTTCTTTAACCCGATAATTAATGGAATATGATTTTGGGTTTATCGTGAACCGTGTTTTAAATGACACTGATTCTTTAACCCAGTCAAAGATTAAAACTAAGTGGAGTTTTAATGAATCTTTAATTAGATTGAAATAATCAAAATGGAGTATCATCAGTTTTGCTCCAGGCGTTAGTTAAATCTTTAATTAGATTTGAACGTGAAATGGTAATTGAATTTACCGATAACACCGTGGTGTTAGATATGAAGTATAACCAGTTTTACTTCATGGGATGAATAGGTTGGGATTGGGAAATTAAAACAAATGATTACTTCGGTAAGGTCCGTTAATCCCGACTAGTTGAATCGAAATTCAAAAGATGATTAAAGAATAAATTCAAGGAATTTATCTTGGATAAAATTAATGGGAACCTTTCCCTATGAATGTGAAATTTAGAAACTAACTGTCGGTTAGCCAAGCAGAATGGTTTTCTGGATATTGATATGATGTTGGTTTCGGCCTTCGGGGTTAATATTTGGGGAATTATTCTCTTGATTAATTTATGGTTAGTGACTGATAAATTGGAATGAGGCGTATGTTGTGTTTGTGTAACACTTATTTAAAATATACGCAAGTTATTCGGGAAGACCGGGTTTATCCCATTCTGAATAACTGATACGACGATAAGTCGAAGGTGAAGACGGTGGTCGAAGACCAGAAGTCTTCACGTCGTTTGGGTGATTACTGATGATCTTGATTGGACTGTACACCCAAGAAGATGGAAACAGTTGGTGATCGTCCAGACGTACTTGAAGATCGATGGATATGCGGTGTACTAGGTGCCTCCGGTTTCGTTCAGACCCAGAACGGACTTGTAAATGGATTGTGTGTCTGACATTGGATTTTAGTCCGTGTGATTGATCTCTATTAAATATATATCTGTTTGGCGGCGGAGAATTTATTCTCTTGCTTAACGCCCTTCTCTGAGACGTACGAGCTCAGGGGTTATATATTGATGGATATCAAACGCATGGAGTGAATTGCCTGTGTGGCATGCCCAAGTGGCAATTGATCGAGGCTTCTGTTGAAAAGCAAAGTCTTGTGGTGATGATCAAAGCACGGCCTTTGTGGCGTAGCTTTGTGTAACGTTTACTTCGCGAGTTTCACACCCGGTATGAACCAAAAACGGGAGACGGGCCTCAGGGAGGGCATGCGTTTCTTTCTAGTTAGAAGTGGCGTCAGTGGTTTTACACGCCCTGACGAGTTTGACTTATGTGGTTGTTGCTGTTGCGAGGCGCCTCGGTTTGATCGGATGATCCGGGTCCGATGGAGTCATTCGTTGGCTCGTTTACGCCCCAAAGGGCGGGGAAACGCAGTGTTCAGGAATTTTAATCCACATCGGTGGACCGGCCCTGACGATCCAAAGGCTTGACAGAGTACTTGCCTGAGGCTCGGGCTAGACAGTCTCGAATCGGTTGAGGACTATCTTTTGCCTCGGTTCATAGATGGAAATCCAATTTCCAAATATGTGACTTTGCGGTTTTATTTGTAAACCTATATATGGCGACATAGTGGCATGGGACGCTCATGTCGCCTATGATTGATACTTATGATTTGAAGTTGTTTTATACACTATGCACTTATTACAATATCAAATGATTTGTTTTAAACGTATCAAGCATTCTTGGCTATTATAAGGTAAAAACCCTATCCCCCGGCTTGCGTTGCATTGTATGATAGGACCTGGGTCTTATAATAGCTTCATTTTTCTTTATTTAGCATTGCGCCGTTGTTTTATGCACTGGTATTCTTGGGAGGAAACCCGTTCCGTGTTATACGGCGTGGTCCCTTGATTTACCGAACTTTAAAATAAAGATCAATAACTGTTTTAGTTCTCACACCAGTCCCATGACTGACCTGAAGTTTATTGTTTTAACCTAAACTCTGGGTGCCCTTATTTTGACACGGGCAGCTAGTAGTTTTGGTTTTGCAGATTTATATTCGCAGGATCCTGGTTTACAGCTGGAACGATATCCTGAAAGCTTTGTATCCGTGTATCTCTTCTAGTTGTGTATTGTATTATTTTCCGCTGCTATGTATTTAAATGTAATTTAAATCTATGATATTTCTGTGTAATATTCATTTATACTCTGTATATTCTTGTAATCTGGTGCATTGTTGTAATATACAATGAAATGTCCTTTCGTCTGCGTTCTGTTGTGGCTTGTTCTCGACTCAATCCGCTCTTTCTCATCTCTTCGGAGACCGGGGAAGTTCGGGTCGTTTCAGCGTGGTATCAGAGCTTTGGATTACAGAGCTCGAGAACAAGACACATTAGAACCATACGAAAGAATTCATCAGATATTGGATTAGTAATATCCAATGAGAATGACTCGTTAGAGATGGGATCAGTAGTATCCTAGAACGAGTGTGAAGAGTATATTTTTTTAAAATGAAAACAATTTTGTTTTGAAAATTTAAATCAATTATTCGTATTTGATTATTTATTTATATGAATTTGGGCAATCCAGTATATAAAGATTTTGTATATATGTCTTGTAAACGTGTGTTCGAAGTTTTAATATATTGGGTAGATATAGAATCCCTCTAGTGCCCGGGAATAATTCTGGTGATGGGGCACCATCGCCAGTATTTATTTTCGAGCGACGAAAGTGAGATTTCTATATGTTTCCTATTGACTGGTGTGAGAACCAAAATTAGATAGGGCCTATTGTTGTGATTTGGTATCAAAAACATGATTTTTTGTATATATATCAAATTTATGAATTTGAAACTCTAATCCACTAATTGATTGATGTTTGTGTTGTTTGTTTATTTGTTTGCTAAAGTTGAACCATTTAGCCAAATTGAACCAAATATTGAATTGTATTGAAAATTGGTCGCATTTGCTTGCATATACATATACTTATATTGAACAGGTCATAGTAAGGAGGCTAGAGCAGAAAATAAAATTTGTTTGCCCGACAAATAGGTACATGTTTACTACATAATTTACTGTTTTGTTTGGGTGATGATGATTTTATGAGCCTATTGGCTAGCCTCTTGGATTTTTCTTTTTCTTTTTGAGATTAGAAGGACCGGGGAAGCTATTTGAAATTCCCCGATGCTCCCGGTGCAGAGGAGGTTATGGCGAAATTTTTCGAAAATTCTGGGTGTTAGCCAAATTTTTGAAATTTTTGAAAATTCTCAGAAACTGAAAAGTTGGAGAATGGAAGCCAGATCGAACGTAGAGTTGAATAATCAAACCGCTTTCGACTTTGTTCCTTTTCGGGGACGAAAAGTTTTAAGTGGGGGAGATTGTAACAACCCGAAAATCTGGGCCAGTTTAAAATTTTTATTTTGGCAATTTTAGCGAATTTTGATTATTTAAAATGAAGTATTTTAAATAACATCAACGAGAAATTTATTTTGAATAGAATTCGAACGTATATATTATATACGTCGTCGTTAGTATATAAATAATTATATATAATTATAAAAGGAATTGAAAATGGCGCGGTAGTTCGATAATTCAATTTCAAACTTCAATTGAATGTACCGGGTGCAAAACAATCCGGATTTTAGTGAAACCAAAAACATTAGGATCTAATTGATGATATCTTTCCAACGAATCTGACAAGTCGAGATTTCATAGCGGGAATCAAAAGATATGTCCAGTTGAAAATTCTGAATAGTCGCTATGGAATCCAGGCCCTTAAAAATGGGAATTTTGCAAACGACCTCGGAATTCGACGAAACCACTTTTGTTGGATCCGCAGTGTCAAGTTATTGCTAGGTTTCAAATTTCATAATTTTTCGAATCAATATGTGAGCGTGGCAAAGGAAAACGCGTTTGACCAGTTTCAGTTGATTTTAATCGACTGGAAAATGGCCATTTTTCCAACGGTCTCAGAATTCGACGAAACTAGTTTTGTTAGGACCGTATCGTCAATACGAAGCTAGAAAATATTTTTCTGGAATTTTTCTAGTTAGTATGTGACCCCGGTAATTTGAAATGTACGTTTAAAATTCAATATAGTGATTTAAATGTAAATTCAACGGAAACTGAACGAAACGAGCGAATCAGCCTTCGAAACATATGCCATTGTGTTCGGAATGGGGGTAAAACGTTATGGACGACAGGCGGTGGGCCTCGTTTAGAGGTCGTATGTAAAAGTCAACATTTTGAAATTAAAATAATAATTAAAAAAAAAGAAAAAAAATTCTCTTTCCTCCCTTAACTTCTTTCTGCCCCCCCCCCCCCCCGTATAATTTCGGAAACGAAAATAGAAAAAAAAAGGGAGGGCAACGGAGCCCCATCGCGCCGCCGCGCGAGGTGCCCCCCCCAACAACCGCCGCCTCCCTCTCCTCTTCTTCCTCCTCTTCCTTTCTTCTCTCTCCGCCTCCTCCCTGTAGCCGCCCCCCTCCTCTTCTCCTTTTCCTTCTGAAACCCACCGCACCCCCTCCCTTCAGTCGGAAGCGACGCCCCCCCTTAACCCTCCACCGCAACCCCCTCTCAGCCACACCGGCCTTCCAGCACACCTCCTCAGCCATTTCCTCCATTTCGCTGTAAGTTTGTTTTATTTAATTTGTTTTAATAATTAGTTTAATTCAAAGAAAAAAAACCCAACGTTAAAATCAGTTTTTATGGAAATAATATTGTGTTGAAAATCTCAGTTTTATTTATAAATAAATATGGCAATGTTTTTTAGAAAGAAAGATAGAGTTTTGTAGGAAAAGATTTATTTCATTCATAGAAAAATAATAAATTCTGTTCATAGAAAAGTGAAAAGTTGAATCTTATATAAGTAGAAAAATAAAAATATAATTTTTATATTAGTAGTAGGGTAGAAATATAATTTTTATATAACGAAGATAATAAAAACATGATTTTTATCTTATGTAATAAAGATAGAAAGATGTGATTTTTATATATTGAACATCGAGATAAAAATGTGATTTTTATATATTGAACATCGAAGTAAAAATGTGATTTTTATATATTGAACATCGAAGTAAAAATGTGATTTTTATATATTGAACATCGAAGTAAAAATGTGATTTTTATATATTGAACATCGAAGTAAAAATGTGATTTTTATAAAGGCGAAATCTTTATTTTTATAAAGGCGAAATCTTTATTTTTATAAAGGCGAAGTCTATATTTTTGAAATGGGATTTTTATATATTGAACATCGTAGTAAAATTTCGATTTTTACATATGTAGTGGCTACGGGCAACGAAGAGGACGAAAAGGCGAGAACGACGAAGATTTAGATTTAATGAAGTGTCGTGAAGTTGGATAGCTATCGGTGAGAACTTCTCACCTTTCAATTTAATTTATCTAGTTATATATATATATATACTAGGATGCAGACGGTGTTTAGTAGCACCCGACACCCGTCATCCACAGACCATGGATGGCTTGTTGGTTTAATTGTTTGGTTGTGTAGTTGGTTAGATTATTTGGTTTGAATTGAATTGTTTGGTGAAATGAAATTGATTTGATTGATGTGTGAATGGCGTGGGCCTTCACTAGACCGGGGATAGGGCTAGGCCTTGTCCCGTTTCTAGTATCGTGCCGTTATGCCGCCGAAATTTTCTAAAATAAATTAGAAAAAGATAAAAATATCATTTTATTGAATAAATGAACTGAATAAAATATTTTATCGTTAAAAATATAATTTTTAACGTGAATGAGAAGAAATAAATATTCATTTACAAACCGGACGGTTTGTTTATGTACACCTATTTGAAGGACATAGATTGGGACGATAAATTTTACACATCGCCCAACTGCACAAATAAAAATCTGTGTGCGATTGCTTGAAACCCCACACGGGTATTGGGATGATATTTGACGTACACTAATCCCAATTGTTTAGTTGTATGTCGACCGATTGATTGACAGGCTGTTATAAGCGTTGAATATTTATATTTGATGCTTATACAGTGTAGAATGCACTTTGGATGATAGTTGATCATTCATCGTTGTTGATATATACATGTGTTGTACAAAATCCATATAATTAACATTATGTGGTAATTGTCTGGGCCTCATTCCAGTTTTGAAATAGAAATATTTGAAATGAAATATTTGAATAGAAATATTTGAAATGAAATATTTGAATAGAAATATTTGAAAAAGAAATATTTGAAGTAGAATATTTGAAAATTGAAATATATAAAGCCGCGTTGATAGTTTGACGCCATTTTGACGTGAACGATATTTATATCGATTTTATTCAAATTGAAGTGAATATTAAAGAGAATTGAAATCGTTTTGAAATGAATTCAAATAGAGTTGAAATCGTTTTTGAAATGAATTTGAAATGAATTTGTAATGAATTCGAATAGAATTGAAATCGTTTCAAAATGAATTCGAATAGAAATTGAATAGAAATGAATTCGAATTGAAATTGAATTGAATTGAAAACGAATTGAAATTGAATTGAATTGAATTGAAAACGAACTGAAATTGAATTAGAAATCAATTTGAATTGAAATGAATTTGAAATGAATTTGAAACGAATTTATATTGTAATATTCAATTTTGATTAGAATTTGAATATGAAGTTGAAATCGTTTTGAAAACGAATTTAAAACGATTTATAAAGCACGATTTGAATTGAAATCGACGAAGTATATATTATATATATTATATATATAATATAATGGCCTGAATAGAACGCGCCGCGGCAGTTCGCGAATTTCGACCATTGACTTCGAACGGATATTGCGCGAGATCCGACCGTCGGATTCTCCTGAAACTGGAACCGTTGGGTTCGTATCGAAAAGAGATTTCTAAAGAATATTAGAAATTAGAAATCTAACGATTGGATTTGGAATTATGTCCAAATCAAATTTGAAAAAGGTCGCTGTAAGTGCAGTTCGATGGCCATTGATGGAAATCGACTGTACGGGCCTTGATAAAATTATTAAAAATATTAATAATTTATGTAAAATCATAAGAAATGATTTGTGGAGAATTGGGATGAAAAACTCCGTATTTGAAAAGATAAAAATAGATTTTTATCGAAATGAACTAGTTTTGAACTAGAATTATAATTCTATTTATTTTTAAATAAATAAATTGGATTAGAAATGGTTTTGAAAATAACCAGAATTTCCAATAATTATATTGGAATGGATTTGAATCGAAATTGTCTTTGGATTATTTCGATGTTGGATTTCGTGATGATACAGATATTGTTATGGGAATTTGAAAGATATATATATTGTTATTTCCAATACGATATTTGTTAGTCTTAGAATTGATATTGAATATAAGCCGGTATATTTTCTATTCAAAGCCTTGTGTTTAATATCAAATGTGATTTGGGTTTGTCGTGAATGGTGTCTTCATTAACACTGTTCTTGAACCCAGATGGGAAAAGATTAAATCTTTTTATTTAGATTTAATGAAGTGTACCAATTAAATAATATTTAATTGGAATTGAATTGATATTGATTTTTGGGTTTATCGTGGACAGTGTTTTAAATAACACTCGTTCTTTAACCCGATAATTAATGGAATATGATTTTGGGTTTATCGTGAACCGTGTTTTAAATGACACTGATTCTTTAACCCAGTCAAAGATTAAAACTAAGTGGAGTTTTAATGAATCTTTAATTAGATTGAAATAATCAAAATGGAGTATCACCAGTTTTGCTCCAGGCGTTAGTTAAATCTTTAATTAGATTTGAACGTGAAATGGTAATTGAATTTACCGATAACACCATGGTGTTAGATATGAAGTATAACCAGTTTTACTTCATGGGATGAATAGGTTGGGATTGGGAAATTAAAACAAATGATTACTTCGGTAAGGTCCGTTAATCCCGACTAGTTGAATCGAAATTCAAAAGATGATTAAAGAATAAATTCAAGGAATTTATCTTGGATAAAATTAATGGGAACCTTTCCCTATGAATGTGAAATTTAGAAACTAACTGTCGGTTAGCCAAGCAGAATGGTTTTCTGGATATTGATCTGATGTTGGTTTCGGCCTTCGAGGTTAATATTTGGGGAATTATTCTCTTGATTAATTTATGGTTAGTGACTGATAAATTGGAATGAGGCGTATGTTGTGTTTGTGTAACACTTATTTAAAATATACGCAAGTTATTCGGGAAGACCGGGTTTATCCCATTCTGAATAACTGATACGACAATAAGTCGAAGGTGAAGACGGTGGTCGAAGACCAGAAGTCTTCACGTAGTTTGGGTGATTACTGATGATCTTGATTGGGTTGTACACCCAAGAAGATGGAAACAGATGGTGATCGTCCAGATGTACTTGGAGATCGATGGATATGCGGGGTACTAGGTGCCTCCGGTTTCGTTCAGACCCAGAACGGACTTGTAAATGGACTGTGTATCTGACATTGGATTTTAGTCCGTGTGATTGATCTCTATTAAATATATATCTGTTTGGCGGCGGAGAATTTATTCTCTTGCTTAACGCCCTTCTCTGAGACGTACGAGCTCAGGGGTTATATATTGATGGATATCAAACGCATGGAGTGAATTGCCTGTGTGGCATGCCTAAGTGGCAATTGATCGAGGCTTGTGTTGAAAAGCAAAGTCTTGTGGTGATGATCAAAGCACGGTCTTTGTGGCGTAGCTTTGTGTAACGTTTACTTCGCGAGTTTCACACCCGGTATGAACCAAAAAGGGAGACGGACCTCAGGGAGGGCATGCGTTTCTTTCTAGTTAGAAGTGGCGTCAGTCGTTTTACACGCCCTGACGAGTTTGACTTATGTGGTTGTTGCTGTTGCGAGGCGCCTCGGTTTGATCGGACGATCCGGGTCCGATGGAGTCATTCGTTGGCTCGTTTACGCCCCAAAGGGCGGGGAAACGCAGTGTTCAGGAATTTTAATCCACATCGGTGGACCGGCCCTGACGATCCAAAGGCTTGACAGAGTACTTGCCTGAGCCTCGGGCTAGACAATATCGAATCGGTTGAGGACTATCTTTTGCCTCGGTTCATAGATGGAAATCCAATTTCCAAATACGTGACTTTGCGGTTTTATTTGTAAACCTATATATGGCGACATAGTGGCATGGGACGCTCATGTCGGCTATGATTGATACTTATGATTTGAAGTTGTTTTATACACTATGCACTTATTACAGTATCAAATGATTTGTTTTAAACGTATCAAGCATTCTTGGCTATTATAAGGTAAAAACCCTATCCCCCGGCTTGCGTTGCATTGTGTGATAGGACCTGGGTCTTATAATAGCTTCATTTTTCTTTATTTAGCATTGTGCTGTTGTTTTATGCACTGGTATTCTTGGGAGGAAACCCGTTCCGTGTTATACGGCGTGGTCCCTTGATTTACCGAACTTTAAAATAAAGATCAATAACTGTTTTAGTTCTCACACCAGTCCCATGACTGATCTGGAGTTTATTGTTTTAACCTAAACTCTGGGTGCCCTTATTTTGACACGGGCAGCTAGTAGTTTTGGTTTTGCAGATTTATGTTCGCAGGATCCTGGTTTACAGCTGGAACGATATCCGGAAAGCTTTGTATCCATGTATCTCTTCTAGTTGTGTATTGTATTATTTTCCGCTGCTATGTATTTAAATGTAATTTAAATCTCTGGTATTTCTGTGTAATATTCATTTATACTCTGTATATTCTTGTAATCTGGTGCATTGTTGTAATATACAATGAAATGTCCTTTCGTCTGCGTTCTGTTGTGGCTTGTTCTCGACTCAATCCGCTCTTTCTCATCTCTTCGGAGACCGGGGAAGTTCGGGTCGTTTCAAGTAAATAAATTGAAATGATATTCAAATATACTGAATTTGAATGGTATATATATACAAGAGTTAGTTATGAATAAAATATCTAGGGAACTGGATTGTATGATTGAAATATGGATTTGAATTGGATTTAGAACCAATGAATGAGTCGGGCTCTTTAAAATGAGATTCAGGGGTAATAAATCTGAATGGTTTAATAAAACCAGAAGGAAATTTAAATTATAGAATTGGTGATAAAATTTGAATATGAAATTAAATATTTAACTAAAGATAAGTTAAATAAAATTAAAAAGAAAATGAAATGATTTGATTAAGTGATTGTTGCTTGCTTGGCTGGATTGGATTAAATTGAAACCATTAGCAGTTAATTAAGAAGTTGTATGGATTGAAAAGAAAGGAATTCCAGCATAACGGCTTTTGGATGGGATTATATGATATAACCCAGTATCAGTTTGTGAATTGGAAGTTGAGTAAAGGGCAGACTACCAGAAGGCTATGATAACGGAGATTGAAGCACAGATTGGGAAATGAAGAGCTGTTGGTTGATTTGCTTCGAAACTGGGATGAAGTTGCCTGACAAAAAGGTAAACCTTATTATCATAGATTGGGTGTTTGAATTTATACCCGGGATGGGTAAGCCGCTTGATTTTATTTTCTTTGGATCAACATGAGAAGCCCAGAGTGGCGTTGGTAGTTGTTTGAATTGAATAGTACAGAGGAGGTGCTGGTGAATTTTTCGAAATTTTTTGAAAGTTAGAATTTTTTTTATAATGTTTTAAATGAATTATTTTTGAAATAATCAAGATCGGAACATTCTTTTTACCTAGCAATTTCGAGGACGAAATTTATTTAAGGGGGGAAGATTGTAACGACCTGGATTTTTTGATTATTTTATTCGAACATTTAAATCTATTTTAAATATTTTATTTGAATTATTTCTAGAATTTAATATCAAATTCGCTAATTAAACGACGAGTGAACGTTTATATTTGTTATAAAATGAACTCAAAACTGTGCGGTAGTTTGTAAATTTGAATTTCAACTTCAATTGATCATACAGAACTCGTGTTAAGTCGGATTTCGAAGAAACAAGAAATGTCCGAATCTAGTTGATAATATTTTACTAATGGAGGAGAAAAATCGAGTTTTCGTATTATAGATTTTATTTTACGCCAAATCAAATTTCGAAATAGTCGCTGTGAAATTGTTTATACGCCATAACGATTTATTTAAATATAATTAAATATTGGCTTCGAATTTGGAAAAGTCCTTTGAGGCATAGTCATAATTTAATTTTTAGAATTTTACTATAATTTTTATTTTGAAAAATAAGTAACTTTTAATTTGGAGTGTTTTGCATCCTATATCAACATTTTGGTGTTTCAAAATACAAGTTAGCCTACCAATATAATTATATGTTTGTGATCGTGGCACAACGTTGGACGCGACGGTGTAATTATTTCTGTCGTTAACGAGTCGTATGCGGACGAAGTTGTATATAGCATGGTACGTTAATTTTAAACTAAAATATCGTTAGTCAGTTTCACCTAATCAAATCAAAATTTATATAAAAAAAGGGGTCAAACCCTACTCTCTATCTAGCTGTAAGCCTAAGAACATATGACAATACATAAAACATCACAAACATTGGAAATGTAAGAGAACCCAGCTAAACTACTCTACAAACCTATATACCTAAGATACATTGCGTGTGTACCAAATTTCAAGGCCTACCCATTTCTTTTTCAAACTCTACCATTTGTATCCGGTCAGTGAAGAAATGTGACAAAACAAAACCATGCTGAAAGGTGACGAAACCAAGTATTCAACCCCATGTTACTTCTCTGCAGAACTCACGTACCACGTCAAATTTGATAGAACAACTCGCGCTGCTTTCCACCATACACAGGAATATGATAGAACAAGTCATTACAGCTACGAGAAGAGGGAGACAGCTACCCTACTAATGATGCCTTGCTTCCCAATCTATTTTCTTGCGTGATGGCCAAACATATTTTGTGCCATCCACGTTAGTTCCACTATAAATAAGTTGCCAAGCACCCCTTTTCTCTTTGCAAATTAACACAGAAAATTCTCACAAACAAAACATTTATGTCCTTCCGGTACCCTCTCTTAAATACAGCGAGTAAAAACAACAGATTCTTCAAACAAATAAACACACGACTTCTCATCTCTCCCTCTTTCAATTTTCAGCTGCACCATTTCTTTTCATCAGTGAACAAAAGAAGAAAACGTGAAAGAAAGAAGTATTGGCGTGGGGTGCAGTAAAGTCTGGAGCAATGGTTATAACATGAGGAAGAACGAGCATCAGGAGAAGTCATGTTTTTAATGGGTGCTGTGTGTTTAAATAATGGCCACAGTGGCGTGAAATGGAAGGTGTAAGTGGAGATATGATGGTCTAAAGGAGAAGTGATGTGACGGACTGTTGTGGTGCAAAAGTATGGAGTTGCGGCGGTCTTTACTGGAGGGAGAAGAGGACGCTGGGAAATGTGTGAGTGGGTTTCACGTGGAGAATACTAAAGTGGGGTGAGAAGACGACGTGGGGGAGAGCTTTTAGTAGGAAGTTTCAGGAACCACGTTTTGTTTTTGTTTTTAGAAGTGGTAGAAGAAGCTAAAGGGGGACGGCTGCAATGTCTTATGAAGGCGGGCTGAAGCTTTTCTAGACCTTGGGCCTTATTATGAAAAGTAAAAGAAAATAAAAATACAAGAAAAAGAAAGAAGAAGGATAGAAACGCAAGTATGGGGATGAACGCGGGGAGAAGTTGATGGACCAGGGAGAGGCGCTTGCATGAAACAGGTGGAGTTTTCTCTTGACGTGAAGGAGTAAAAATATAGAAAAGGGAAAAGTTGTTGGGTCATGGTACCAAATAGCTGGAACGTATTACGTCAGGAAGAGTTAAACAAATGGAAGCAGTAGGCTAATTCATAAATCAGTGAAAAGAAAACAAGGTTAATGAGACAATTAGGGAAGGGATGGGAAAATAGTCCGGTGGCTAGGAATCTGGTAAGCTACTACAACACGTTCGATACAATGTACGCAAGGAGAAAAGTAGTAAGAGAACGGACGTGAGAACCTCGAATAGATGTTCAGGAAAAAAGTGCGTCCGATAACGCATAACACGGTCGTTGAAATCCGTGAAACTGGCAGCGACGGAATCACCGTAAAGAACACCACGCTGCTGAGCAGACTTGGAAGGAATAGGATGCAACCGAAATTTCGTATGATTTTAAACACTTGTTTAAAATTATACGAGCAACGCGCAGACCGTCAACTGAAAACAAAGGTGTGTTAATTCTCACACATTTCTGATATACTAGGATGTGCTAAATTCATATATTTTAATTGGTTGATTGGTTGCCCATGGTTGCTTTGATGATTGATGTTAATTATATTATCATCATTTAAATGTTTCTATGTACTGATATGAAATATTTTATTGATCTGTGATGCAGGGAAGAACAGGTAGGAGGAATCAAACCGGTTCCTCAAATATTTAATATGCTGTTAATTCATATTTTATGAACTGTTTAAAACCTATTGACTTTAAACCCTGTTGGTTGTTGAATGTGATTGAGTTTGAACTAATATATATTGTGTTGGTTGAGAAATAAATAGCAGGTGGCCCATATATACACTGTATTATAAAGATTGATTCACCGTCAAGTGAATTGCTATAAATGAAGTTATAGAATTTATATAGATTTTAAATATATATTATTATTATTTTAAGTGAAGTTTTAAAAAGAGAATAAATCAACAACCTAAATATATTGACTAGTTTAACCAATTTCTATCGTGCGCGAAGCACGTGGTCATTAAGTGACTTGTAAACGACTTTATTTAGCTAATTCAATTGGCCAGAATTAACGTAACACTTAGAATGGATTTATATTGGTCAAAGTGAATAGAATTATTTAGATTAATTAATTATTAATTAATTTAAATGGCAAGACCAATAACAATTAACTAGCAAGTTAATCAAGTTTAGAGTTGAACAAGATAACGGCGTTGATTGAAATTTGCTTAATTAATTAGTTCATTTATTTAAAAAAAAGTTAATGGTTAAGCAATCCAGTTTTATTTTAATAAATGTCGAGATTTGATTTTTTATCATTTATTAAGAATCGAAATGATAAATTGGCAATGTGAAATCAAACGTAAACCCAGGTTGAATTAGAATAGTGAACGAGGTAAGTTATAAGGATGCAATATAGATTATTTTAAAGAAGGAATGATATTCCGCCAAGATGGAATTAAAATGGGATTCGTTTTGATAATGGAAAATAAGTATCATTTTTTGTATTTCAACTGATATCCATTTTAAGATGAGAACGTTGTTGATTAAGGTCTGAGAGGTAATTAAAATACCCCAACTTGAACTACTTCAAGATTATCAAAGGATGGTGTTAGTCGTAATGGTGAAGATGTTAGTGTAAATTATTTTGAGAAATTAACAATGTAACGTTATTGAAAGGATTTGGAATATATGTATGTATATATATATATATAATGAGATTCCGAAATAAAAATAATAATAATAAGGAGCTTAATGGTATAAAG
Source organism: Allium sativum (assembly GCA_030737875.1). Lineage (NCBI taxonomy): Eukaryota > Viridiplantae > Streptophyta > Magnoliopsida > Asparagales > Amaryllidaceae > Allium > Allium sativum. Next base: position 967,475,972 of record CM060915.1, on the reverse strand, counting down.
TAATATCTCGATAATAAAAGTAGCATAAAAAGATATTGGTGAAAATATAATGATATTTTCAAATTTATGGATTGAGATTTAAAAGGAGTTTATCCTAAAAAGATGAGTGGTGATTTTGGTGTTCATATAATGAAGCCAAGGGAGAAGTCGTAAAAATGATAAATTTGAATCGATAAGAAATGTTATGGGAATGTTTTGGAATATTAGTGAAGGATAAATTAGACGTGATTTTAAGATATTTTCAAAGTATATAGGTAAAAGGATTTGAGAATATTAACATATTCAAACTGATATATTGTTTTAAATGGCCAAGTGATGCTATGGACTTGTTTGTTTTTATGGTTGTTTATTTTGGTATTCAAATAACCAGCTATCAAAATCTGACCCAACGTTATTGGTACGGAAAGACCGGGATCGAATTTTCATTCGAAAACCATTCCGACCAATAAATACGAATACGCTGAAGACGTTGATCGAGATGGAGCAATTGAAGACCGTAGATCTTCATGAAGCGGAAGAGTTACTTACAATCTCTGGCTGATCCCTAGAGATATACTGTGATTCTGTCGTGATTGGAATCTACGGGTTGCAAGGACTTCTCGCTGCTGATCCATGGGGTGATTCCTATATTGGATGCAGTAGGAGAGTACCTTCGGTTCATCCTGTACCTGGATGACGTGTATGGACGATGTAAATGGTGGCCAGATGTTTCAAAAGTCAATTATAGCCTCAAGCCTCATCAACCGGGAAATGACAAAAATCGAGCAGGAAGCATGACTATGTGGGTCGCACCCATTAGGGTGTATTCTCACCATCTAGAGAATATTCATATTTGTTACTTCTGGGGATTACGGTGGTCGCGCGACAAAAAGCCGTAAGGTGACAATATACTCGTTACACTCAAGAGAAATGAGTGGTCGGTCATGTGGGGGCCAGGTTGCAAGATGTTCTTGTTGAACCCAGTGTATTCGTCTCTAGAGATACACTATCGGCAGGTGGTCCCATACCTTGTCATAGTTGTAAATCCAATCTCCAATAAGCGCCCGCAGTTTTGATTGTGTACTATATATGTGGAGCGTGAGATGCAAGCGTTCTACTAGATTCTATCTACTTGTATTTAGACACTATGATAATATCAGAAGAAGATATTGATTTCAAACCGATTTGGGATATAGTAAGGTAAAAACCGTCCGTGTTTATATGTGGACTGGTCTTACTATTATCCTTTTATTTTAAAAGGATTCCAAAGTTAAAAAATTTGTTTGTTGTATGAATTTATCACTGAAAGTATTTCAGACTGATCCGGGTAAATTTTGTTTTAAATCAAATGTGCTCGGGTCAGACCGAGTATGTTATCAGGTTAGGTATCTCTTGGAGCTTCAGAAGAGGAGTTGAAGTCGAGACGTATTCCGTATATATACTGGTACTGGTTTATTTCCGCTGTATGTTGTATTGATCTGAATGTATACTTTGATGTTGTGATATGCAATTTTTGTATTAAGTATTTCTGATTATTATATTTTGTCCATTCCGTTGTGAGACTCTGATCTTCTTATTCTTTTATTCTAATATTTCTTTCTTTCTTCTCTCAACCTCTACTTTCTATTAGCTATCTGGGTTTGCAATACTTGAGTTTGGACACGGGACGTGTTAGTGTCTGGATTCAAGTGTCGAAAATTCCCGGGTCGCTACATGGAATCCCAATTTCTAGATTGTGAGAACCGAATGAAAACTACTAATGACATGAGCGTACTTGTACGTTATTTGTTAATTCAATTCTAACGTTGGAAAACCCAAAGATCATTAGAAATACTTTATAAATTATTTAATGACCAAGGCAAATTTCAACTCTCTGAACTTGAAAATCTACATATTTTACATCATGATCTTTTACATCAATAATAACTTAAAGGCAAATCCTCATATTTTAGTTACCGTTTGAAGAGGAAAAACAATATCCAAAAATAAATGGAAAGAAGAGAATTAGCTTTGCAAGTTAAAATCTAACACGGTAAATAATCTAAACAGTAGATGCCAGAAGTTAAACAAATGAGAATAATGAGTCACACTGTATATATATTAGCACAAAACTGAGATATACTAAACTGTGAGCACCTAATTTAGACTAATCTAATTTTTGATACAATTACAATTATGTCGCAAACCATAAACAAATAAACAAAAATATGAGGATAATACTTTATTGCAACCATAAACAAATCAACAAAGGATAATACTATGTATTATATATTGCAGAAAGGTAATAAATAGAGAAAATCCAAAAGCAAAGAACTAAAAACGGGTAAAAAATACAAATCTGAAATCGAGATCTGTAAATATGCAAATAAACCTAGTTCGTGTCATGTAGACAATACAACGAATAATCACAAAAAAAAAATAGGACGAAAGAAGGAGGAAGTAAAGAAATTTACCGCTAATGCCGTCGTCGAGGTGGAATATGGGTTCATCCAGTGGTAGATCTGCAGTGCAGCAGCAGATCCGAGAAAAAGCAAAAATTTTGAAGCCAGTTTTACCGTCAGTCGGTCGGTTATAGGATTAGGAAGGAAGCTTGAAGATCTGGAGAGGAGAAGGCAGGAGGATGTGAAGGTACGAAGGATTTGAAGATCGTGTATGCATAAGCTTGAATAAAGGTGGAAGATTGATTCGTTTAGGGGTTGGGAATGAGTAAGAAAGGATGTAGAAAAAAGAGGGAAGGCAGGTGTAACGACGCGATTTTCGATGCCTTGAAAGTTGTGCCATTATTGAAAGAATTTAGAAGATGAGATAGGAAAGATAGAACTAATAGAATAGAAGAGTAAGAAGAACATAGAAATCTCACAGTGGAATTTAACAAATATAATATCACATCATATATTACATATCAGAGCTTGTTACATCATTGAATACTTCATACATCTTACATGGATACTGGCCCAACACAAACATTCATCTTGATACTTAGATATATATATAACTGATAAGCTGACTCCATGAATTCCTGGTCCAAAATACTTCAAAGGATTTCCATTCATCACCTGGATCACTTATCTACATATAACAATTGTTATGAGTACCTAAGAGTTTAGGAAACAAATAAAATAAACTTTGGGCCAGTCAAGGGACTGGTGTGAGTAAACACAGTTAAAAAACTTTAAACAGGGAAACAAGAATAAGGTTTTCCATATTGGATAGATTCGTTTACTTTGGAAATCTTTAGACCAATCCATAACTAATATATGGATGATGACCCAAATATATTATAACAAACCTTTTGATATTACGATAGTTTTTATCAAATAAATAATCATCTAGTGAAACGCTTGCATCTCACGTTCACGTATATAGTATAAAATCTAAAATCGCAGAGTGCTTATGGGATATTGGATTCCAACAGACAAGGTAGGGGAGCACCTTCCGATCGGTGTACTCTAGAGACGATACACTGGGGTTCAACAAGAATGTCTTCCAACCCGGCCTCATATGACCGTCCACTCATTTAGCTTGAGTGTAACGAGTATATTACCACCTCCACGGTTGGGATCAGCAACCGCTACCGAATGCTGTAGCAGTGAAAAAGAGATGAGAAAACAAAAGGAACTACTCTAGATGGTGATAATACACCCTGCTTGGGTATGACCCAACTAGCTATGATGCCTTGCCCAGTTTTTTGTCATTTCCTGCTTGTGAGGTTTAAAGTCTTGTTTATTCTTCTGACAAATTATTTCATCAATTACTTTAAATGCCACATCGTCATATCTATCAGAACACTCATTCGATTTCCCAAATATATTGCGGGCAATAAAGCTAAGAGAAACAAATTTTTCTGCCACTAACGTAATATACTTACGTAAATTCGATGGGCAGAATCTAATAGATATACATTGTCAGACACTCGTCCATTCGGGTTTGTTCTGGGACTGAACAGACCGAAGATACTATTTAAAATAGTCCTTGCATATATCCATCTTCAATATTTCTGACGCGCATCTTATACTTTGAATTGAAGTGGAATATTTATTCCAGCCTCTTCGAAACGATATATGTAATGTCTTTTATAGTTGATAAATAATTATCAACCTATCATGATTATAATACGATTTACGCATTCTTTAGTTATGAGTTCCAGTCAAACAAAATGGTGTATGTTTGCGTTTGTTCACATCTGGATATTCTGATTATCGTTTAACATTGAACAATTTAACTGTGTGCGTCACACATGGTATTTTATTTAGTTTTGACCTCATTTAGAAATGAGCAATTTAAAGCGTGTGCGCCGCACATGGTATTTTACTTCGTTAGATATCTTTGTTCATACGATGTTTAACACTTCTGTTATTCCTGTAAATTATTTTCTCACTTCTAATAAATCATAAATAAATTAAATTTATAATTTATTTTAATGATTTCTTTTATATCTCTATTTTCAAACTTGTCGAACTTCTACAGTCGAACTTCTATTCTTGATCCTCTTGCTATAGTCTTCCTTCCACTTGCCTACGATATTTTAAATAAAAATCTCTTTTTATTTACTTGTTTATTTCTTCTTATTTGATTTTATATTTTCATTTTAAAACTTGTTTGCCAGATCACGTTTTCTTTGCCCGATCACTTGATTTCATTGGGCAGATCACTTCAGATCCTTTGCCAGATCAATTCCTTTACTGATCTGCCAAATCACCATCTCCAGCTCGTGATTTTCCACTCCCGCACACGCTAGATCACTCCAGTTCGCTAGGCAGATCACCCTCCCTCAACGTATTTTCCAAGTCCCAAATCGCCTTCAAAATCTCATGCCATACAGGTCAAGATCACCTTAAACTCCATGCCCGATCACTTTCTTCTACTGATTTGCCAATCTCCATTTGCCTGACCAAAACATCATGATGCACCCATCTGATCACTCCAAAAACTCGTGTCAATCCACTTCAAATCCATCTGCCCGATCACGTCTTCTTCTTCTCCAACTCTCTGTCATTCCCAATGTACTACTGTGCACTTGTGCACGTGCACATCTCAATCTCTAGCTTCCTTGGCCTCGAACTCGTCGGCCCTTCTCACTTTTCACCTCTTGACGTCATCCCTACCACCAGAATTTGCTCTGACCATCTAAAACCAAAACCCCTCATCCAACCGGTCTTCTCACAGAAACACGCACCACCAAAACTTCTCGTACAGTCACCTCCCTCATCTAGTCATCACAAGACTTCACCACCCCATCGTCGACATCCTCCTCCTTTGATTCCCCCAGGTCTGATCACCTCTATCACCTGATTTTGCCTTAACCCAATTTCCGATTATCCTAGTGTCCCTCTTTACACACATCATTAAAAATTATGAAATTTGTTTTAAAATTCATGAAATCCCATTTCAATCATGCTAGTATGCCCGAATTTCAAGTTTATGATTATCAAATTCCATGGGTTATCCGCTCGTCCACTGTATTTTGTTATTCTGTGAATATATATGTATACATGATGACTGTATATAGTTAAATTGCTAATAACTGCAGACATATACCTATACATATACAAATTTTGTTTGTTGAAACCTGTTCTAAACACTCAGTAGAATTCCAGATGTTGGTTCTACTTGATGCAAAGTAAGGTCATGAGTTTTAAACAGTGTACGGTTGTATTATTATACACCGTACAGGCTTTTGATTTTCAATGGTTCCTAGTGTTTTAACTTCAACGCAGGTCACTATATATGAGTTATTGGTAATGCAACATGTACACAAACTAGCATATATACATAATTGTTTGCATCATTTGCTAAATAGAGAGCTTTAATAAGTGATTTTATGCACTTGCATACTTTCTGTGTTTTTACTTGTACTAGCAATTTTGTATACTATGTATTTGAGCTGCAAATAACTGAAGCTATACTACAGACTTTGCAAACAATGTCTTGTATCCTCTAACTGTCTAGGATCAATATAACGGATTTTTTATAGTTAAAGAGATGTCAACTACTTATGGTTTTAAACAACTCAAAATGTTTTTCAAAGATGGCAGACTTTCTACCCTCTGTTATAACAATTACACCAATTTATCAACTTATGATTCACTTGTTTAAGGCTACCCTATATGATACATAACAACTTCAATAATATGTGGGTATATATGCACAAACTATATCATTAACACAAACATAACATTGGGTTTAGATCAAAATTAGAGGGGAAGGTTACTCACTTGAATGCTTTCCTATGTGTTTTCCAGCTAGAAAGAACTCAGACTTTTTGTGTAAACTTTATTGTTTTTGTGAGAGAAGAATGCAAGTTTTGGTGTGGTATTTATAGCCAATATCCATTAGTTAAAAATCCATTTCCCCCCACATGTTTCTATAGTAATTTCTAATTAGGCTTACTCCTCTTTCTAGTTTCCTACGCCCTGTTTCAAGGAGACAATTCATGAAAGAAATCTATTTGTTTATTTTGATATCTAGGCCAATCAACTTGTCCTATGTTCAAGCTTCTAAAAGCATACCCCTTTACCCATGATGCCTGCGCCTACTCCCTACTCTCTAGCAATAAACAATGGTTTTCTTATCCCTTAAGTATTGAGATATTTTGCCAACAATTGTTTTATATTTGCAAGTTGTTGCTTAGGATTCTTAGGTGACGGTTTTAGCTATACTTAGCTATCTATTCAAGGTAAAATCTTATTAAGATATTTGATTTTGTTTCCTTCTTTTGTTTTATTATCACATGCATTTTGATATTTTCTATTGGGTCATTTCATAGAGCATGTTGTGTGCGTGTTCTTTTATGTGTTCATGTACATTTGTTTTGGCTGATTTGTTTAACCTACACACGTTTCCTTTTCTGTTCTATTTGTTTTCCAGGTCCTTTTACATTATTCAAGTGATAAAATACCCTTTTCATAAGTAAATGTTTATTTTAGTTGCAAAATACCTGCTTTGAATTTATATTAATTATCCTTATATATATGTTATTATGTTTACAAGAATATTCATGTTAATATAATTGTTTTAAAGGTTGCATACTTGGCTCATGTTTCCAATCATAACTAGTATGTATATTATTGTGTATTCATACTATATATATTTATATATATATATATATGTTTTCGATTTTTTTTATTTTCTTAAACAATCATCATTTATTTCAATTTTATCATTAAAATCAAATGTCAACAAATCGGAAAAAGTCGGGACATTACAGTCTAACCCCCTTAAAAGAATTTCATCCCAGAAATTATAAAGTCACGAGTAGATTCAAATTTATAGTCAAATTCTTATACATTCGTACTTTTCGAATAAATTCCTTATCTATTTGGAATTCAGTCGACTTATTTCTAAGATCCAAACTTCTGATTTTATTACAAAATCGGCTACTTAACACACACATAGGTTTATATCCAACTAATAACTCAAGTCTATTCATTATTACTGGGAAATACCAATTTTATTCACTGGATACTATTTTGAATTTAATTCAACGTTGTTGAACTTATCCTGAGGACGACACTGATTCATTTAACTCCTTCCGTTGGTTGTTGTGGTTATCACACTTGCTCCTCGGTATCTTCTTCCTTGTGAACTCATTTTCTACTTTCTGAATATAATAGCTTGATAATCAAACTCTAATCGGAAGGCTTATTTAACGGTGACCTAATTCGATAACTCTAGTTGTCCTATACTAAGTATACAATTTATTTTATATTTTAAATTATCAAAATACGCTATCTCAATCAAACTCAATATAGGGTGTTACTAACCCTATCTCTACTGAGTTACGCCACAGAGCCAAGGTTACTACTCAACCAATAGCTCTGATACCAACTATAACGACGCGATTTTCGATGCCTCGAAAGTCGTGTCATTATTGAAAGAATTTAGAAGATGAGATAGAAAAGATAGAACTAATAGAATAGAAGAGTAAGAAGAACATCAGAATCTCAAAGCGGAATTTAACAAATATAATATCACATCATGTATTACATATTAGAGTTTATTACATAATAGAATACTTCATACATCTTACATGGTTACCGGCCAAACACAAACATTCATCTTGATACTTAGATATAGATATAATTGATAAGCTGACTCCATGGCTTCCTGGTCCAAAATACTACAAAGGATTTCCATTCATCACCTGGATCACTTGTCTACCAATAACAATTGTTATGAGTACTGTAACACCCCGTATTTTTTTTATATAATTAAAAATTAAGAATATAAAATACATGAATATATGTTTAAATGGGTAAATAATGGTGATGTGAAATGAGAATTAATTAATACATGAAAGAGAAGAATAATTAATTCAATAACAGTATACGTAACGGAGAAGTTAATAAAATAAGAATAATTAATTTAAATATCAGGAATTAGGGAAAATGGACATCACCATTACATGAAATAGAGTCCGAGTTTTCGAAAATCGAATTCTGTATGAAGGAGTTATGGCCTTCGGAAGATTTAGCGAAAAAACAGAAATCAACCAGCCCAGCCCAGGAAAAAAAAGGCCAGGTCGACCATAGTGTCGACCCCCCCCCTTGGGGAGGTCGACCTGTAGCGACCTAGAGCGGGAATTTTGGTCCAGAAGCCCGAAATTCGCCCAGAAGCTAGCCAGGTTCATTTTTGAGCACCTGGATGAGTTTTTGGGCCTGGTATGTTGGTCTAACACCTATATAAACACCCTAAGCTCATTGTTAACTCCACTACAATTCATGGAAAGTCCATGGCTCTCTTCTAACTTGATTTCTTCTTCCTCAAGCTATTGATCTAAATAAATTTTAGATCTATTCTTCTCTCTTTTCTCTACCACATCTGTTCTTAAAATTAAAAGAATACGATTTAGAACAACGAATGAAATAGAAGACAGATTCAAATCTAAAGATAAGACAATGGATTCAGATTCACAAATTTATGCCGCAAAGAGAAATCAAAATTGAATCAAAAGGGGAAATCAATCAAATCAAATAGCAATGATCTTCAACAACAATCTATTAAGAAGGTTAATCTACTCCAAATCAGCGAATTGTTCGACTCTCCAATCAAGTCAAGGTGAGTGGATTTGTAATGCACTTTTAGTATAAGATTATTATCTATCATTCAATCATTCCCTATGTAAACAAATTATTGTGAATAATCGGATCTGAAATGTTTAATTTTTATGCCTACGATTAAATTCCTCCTTTTATTCTTTCCCTTTTTACTTTTATAGCTAGGCTATCTCGAGCCTAGGTCTATCATTAAATAAATATGATTGAATGGTTATTGCGGATGAAAAGGGAAACGCTTGATCTGGGGATTATAATTAGAGTTGAAGGATTTGAATATAAATTACCATGAGTTTGGGCATAATATAATATTGGCAATATTTGAATGTATAAACCAAGTTGGGAATTGTAAGTATGGACATGGTTTGAGGTTTGGCACAGAATTGACATCATTGAAACATGAATTTCCTTAAAAAAATTGTTAATGGGCACATGACACTTGAATAAGACATGAATTGTAACTTGGACATGGATAGGAACATGAGAATTTACAGTTAAAACTTGGCTTGGAATTTACCTCTAGAACTTAATATGGAATTTATGTAAGTGCATCATAATTAAAATTGATTTTGGAATTGACATAATTAACGACGTGTAAATTTGATAATATGGATTGGTGAAAGGTAATTGTGACTTGACAAATAAGCCAAAAATGATGAGTTTGCCTATAATTGGATAATATGTGGGATTGGTTAATTAATATTATTATAGTTAATGACAAATAGGCATAATTATGAACATAATTATATGGTTAATCAGAATCACTTGACATGAACTTGGGGTTGGGTGAAATATGATTTTAATGAACCTTTGACACGAGGTTAGGCGCAATTGTGATGTACGACTGCCCGGAACCGCCCGGCAAAACCAACAGTCACAATTGGACATTTAATGTGAGAGGTGAAAGGAAGTAATTTGAGTATAACGGTTTATGACACGAGGTTAGACTCGAGTTATGGTATAAGTCTGCCTAGAAACTCCCGGCACATCCAGCAGCCAAAAAAGGGTTAGTCTAATGTGGGAGGTCATACATCGTTATGGCATAATAAATGAATTAAGGAATACTAACCATAATAAGACATGTGGGTGACATGGGTAGGGTTAGAGGGTTAAGTAGGTGGTATAAATGACATGTAAAACACGACTAAAGTAGACTTAACCGTAGTAAGACATGTGTAAAACATGGAAACCATAATAAAAGGGAACACAGGGGACATGTGAAACAAAAGTTTAGATATGCTTAACCAAATGGAACCCGCATCGATATTATGAATTAATTGAATTGAGTAAAGTTTAAGTAACGGGTCAATTAAATGGAAGGGTTGAGTCAAATCTAAAATTAATGACACAATAATGGGGGAATGATAACTACCTATTCTAAACTTGAATTGCTGTAATGTAAAATTAAACAATATGTAAAACTGGTCCTAGGGACAAGGGAAGATTATGACTTAATATGTAATACAAGACTTGAAGGGTGGGACGACTTATACTATGAAATAAGTTAATCTAAGCTGAAAATGTGGGAAAACACCAGTACGCTATCGTCTGATAAAGAAAACTTAAGTCATGTTTGAATTCATTAGTAAAACTGAGTTTATAGAAACTAAGTAATAAACCTTAGTTAAAGAACTAAGTAAATAAAGATGAAGTTAACCAAGTGTTGAACCTTAGTTAGAGAACTAAGTAAGCTACGGTAAAGATAACTAAGAAAGTAAACCTTAGTAAAAAAAAGGAACTCAGAAACAAACCTTAGTTAAGAAAAACGAACGATTGAGAGAACTAAGTAGTAAACCTTAGTTAAAGGACTAAGTAGTAAACCTTAGTTAAGAAAACGACGATTTAGGAAACTAAGTAGAAAACCTTAGTTAAGGGAACTAAGTAGTAAACCTTAGTAGAACACGAGAAGGAGCAAACGTCCATCTGATCTTAAAGAAGGCTCCAACGAACTGGATTACGAAGCACGCGACTTCGAGGGGATGTGAGGGTACTCTTGGTATCCCTCTGTGAGGCTGCAGATGATCCTCCTGGGCTCACAGAGGTTAAGGTCTGCGTTAGAAGAACCAAGGGTATGCCTTGGTTGCAATATAAGGAAAGTTAAAGACTAGGATGAACCAGCGTGATTCGGCGAGACCAGTAGCCCCGTGATAGCAATTCGTCGTCTACCTACCATCTTGAGCCGGTCGAGATACGTAAAGCAGAAAGGAAGAGAACACCAAAAGACCATATATTTGCTATCTAGTTATGGGTGCGGATGTCCATAGGTTAGTGGGGGCATATGGGGCCTGCGTATAGTTCTCATTTTTTTCAAGGGTGGCCTTTCATTAGATGAGGGATGGGTCAAGTGGGACCATAGCCACTGGAAAAACAGACCTTAGCATCTGCATCGGAGGATGTAAATTTTTCCGTTTTATACCTTTTCGCAACATAAGAAAACAAATTTGGAAAATTAGACTTTTCTAAATTCCGAGTTTAATAATGGTCGATAGGGTTTTCGATGTGAAAATTGGGTGAACTATGCTCTTATTCTATAAGAGTATGGGAAAATTTGGGCGAAAAATGTTTTGATTTTTCAAAATTTTTGCATTCATATAGAATTGCAAGTATATTTAGGATGTGAGCATCATGTTTTGAAAAAAAAAATTAAGATTTGCATACATATAGGTGGATCCAAATTAGGCATACATGCTTTACTATGATGTATTTCACTTTGCACATGGTTGCAACAATTGGTTGAACACTTTTTGGATGTGTGCGAGGGGTTATTTATTTTACTCTTATTGAATTTCGGGGACGAAATTCCTTAAGGGTGGGAGAATGTAACACCACATATTTTTTTAATATAATTAAAAATTAAGAATATAAAATATATGAATATATGTTTAAATGGGTAAATAATGGTGATGTGAAATGAGAATTAATTAATACATGAAAGAGAAGAATAATTAATTCAATAACATGTACGTAACGGAGAAGTTAATAAAATAAGGATAATTAATTAAATATCAGGTATTAGGGAAAATGGACATCACCATTGCGTTCCTCTCGAAATTTTACATGAAATAGAGTCTGAGTTTTCGAAAACCGGAGTCCATATGAAGGAGTTATGGCCTTCGGAAGATTCAGCGAAAAATCAGAAATCAACCAGTCTAGCCCAGAAAAAAAGGCCAGGTCGACCATAGTGTCGACCTCCCCCCCCCCCCCTTAGGGAGGTCGACCTGTAGCGACCTGGAGTGGGAATTTTGGTCCAGAAGCCGGAAATTCGCCACAGAAGCAGGCCAGGTTCATTTTTGCGCACCTGGATGAGTTTTTGGGCATGGTACGTTGGTCTAACACCTATATAAACACCCTAGGCTCATTGTTAACTCCACTACAATTCATGGCAAGGCCATGGCTCCCTTCTAACTTGATTTCTTCTTCCTCAACTATTGATCTAAGTAAATTTTAAATCTATTCTTCTCTTTTTTCTCTACCACATCTATTCTTAAAATTAAAAGAATAAGATTTAGAACAATGAATGAAATAGAAGAAGATTCAAATCTAAAGAGAAGATAATGGATTCAGATTCACAAATTTATTCCGCAAAGAGAAATCAAAATTGAATCGAAAGGGAAAATCAATCAAATCAAATAGCAATGATCTTCAACAACAATCAATTAAGAAGGTTAATCAACTCCAAATCAGCGAATTGTTCAACTCTCCAGTCCAATCAAGGTGAGTGGATTTATAATGCACTTTTATTGTAAGATTATTATCTATCATTCAATCATTCCCTATGTAAACAAATTATTGTGAATAATCGGATCTGAAATGTTTAATTTTTATGCCTACGATTAAATTCCTCCTTTTATTCTTTCCCTTTTTACTTTTATAGCTAGGCTATCTCGAGCCTAGGTCTATCATTAAATAAATATGATTGAATGGTTATTGCGGATGAAAAGGGAAACGCTTGATCTGGGGATTATAATTAGAGTTGAAGGATTTGAATATAAATTACCATGAGTTTGGGTATAATATAATATTGGCAATATTTGAATGTATAAACCAAGTTGGGAATTGTAAGTATGGACATGGTTTGAGGTTTGGCACAGAATTGACATCATTGAAACATGAATTTCCTTAAAAAAATTGTTAATGGGCACATGACACTTGAATAAGACATGAATTGTAACTTGGACATGGATAGGAACATGAGAATTTACAGTTAAAACTTGGCTTGGAATTTACCTCTAGAACTTAATATGGAATTTATGTAAGTGCATCATAATTAAAATTGATTTTGGAATTGACATAATTAACGACGTGTAAATTTGATAATATGGATTGGTGAAAGGTAATTGTGACTTGACAAATAAGCCAAAAATGATGAGTTTGCCTATAATTGGATAATATGTGGGATTGGTTAATTAATATTATTATAGTTAATGACAAATAGGCATAATTATGAACATAATTATATGGTTAATTAGAATCACTTGACATGAACTTGGGGTTGGGTGAAATATGATTTTAATGAACCTTTGACACGAGGTTATGCGCAATTGTGATGTACGACTGCCCGGAACCGCCCGGCAAAACCAACAGTCACAATTGGACATTTAATGTGAGAGGTGAAAGGAAGTAATTTGAGTATAACGGTTTATGACACGAGGTTAGACTCGAGTTATGGTATAAGTCTGCCTAGAAACTCCCGGCACATCCAGCAGCCAAAAAAGGGTTAGTCTAATGTGGGAGGTCATACATCGTTATGGCATAATAAATGAATTAAGGAATACTAACCATAATAAGACATGTGGGTGACATGGGTAGGGTTAGAGGGTTAAGTAGGTGGTATAAATGACATGTAAAACACGACTAAAGTAGACTTAACCGTAGTAAGACATGTGTAAAACATGGAAACCATAATAAAAGGGAACACAGGGGACATGTGAAACAAAAGTTTAGATATGCTTAACCAAATGGAACCCGCATCGATATTATGAATTAATTGAATTGAGTAAAGTTTAAGTAACGGGTCAATTAAATGGAAGGGTTGAGTCAAATCTAAAATTAATGACACAATAATGGGGGAATGATAACTACCTATTCTAAACTTGAATTGCTGTAATGTAAAATTAAACAATATGTAAAACTGGTCCTAGGGACAAGGGAAGATTATGACTTAATATGTAATACAAGACTTGAAGGGTGGGACGACTTATACTATGAAATAAGTTAATCTAAGCTGAAAATGTGGGAAAACACCAGTACGCTATCGTCTGATAAAGAAAACTTAAGTCATGTTTGAATTCATTAGTAAAACTGAGTTTATAGAAACTAAGTAATAAACCTTAGTTAAAGAACTAAGTAAATAAAGATGAAGTTAACCAAGTGTTGAACCTTAGTTAGAGAACTAAGTAAGCTACGGTAAAGATAACTAAGAAAGTAAACCTTAGTAAAAAAAAGGAACTCAGAAACAAACCTTAGTTAAGAAAAACGAACGATTGAGAGAACTAAGTAGTAAACCTTAGTTAAAGGACTAAGTAGTAAACCTTAGTTAAGAAAACGACGATTTAGGAAACTAAGTAGTAAACCTTAGTTAAGGGAACTAAGTAGTAAACCTTAGTAGAACACGAGAAGGAGCAAACGTCCATCTGATCTTAAAGAAGGCTCCAACGAACTGGATTACGAAGCACGCGACTTCGAGGGGATGTGAGGGTACTCTTGGTATCCCTCTGTGAGGCTGCAGATGATCCTCCTGGGCTCACAGAGGTTAAGGTCTGCGTTAGAAGAACCAAGGGTATGCCTTGGTTGCAATATAAGGAAAGTTAAAGACTAGGATGAACCAGCGTGATTCGGCGAGACCAGTAGCCCCGTGATAGCAATTCGTCGTCTACCTACCATCTTGAGCCGGTCGAGATACGTAAAGCAGAAAGGAAGAGAACACCAAAAGACCATATATTTGCTATCTAGTTATGGGTGCGGATGTCCATAGGTTAGTGGGGGCATACGGGGCCTGCGTATAGTTCTCATTTTTTTCAAGGGTGGCCTTTCATTAGATGAGGGATGGGTCAAGTGGGACCATAGCCACTGGAAAAACAGACCTTAGCATCTGCATCGGAGGATGTAAATTTTTCCGTTTTATACCTTTTCGCAACATAAGAAAACAAATTTGGAAAATTAGACTTTTCTAAATTCCGAGTTTAATAATGGTCGATAGGGTTTTCGATGTGAAAATTGGGTGAACTGTGCTCTTATTCTATAAGAGTATGGGAAAATTTGGGCGAAAAATGTTTTGATTTTTCAAAATTTTTGCATTCATATAGAATTGCAAGTATATTTAGGATGTGAGCATCATGTTTTGAAAAAAAAAAATAAGATTTGCATACATATAGGTGGATCCAAATTAGGCATACATGCTTTACTATGATGTATTTCACTTTGCACATGGTTGCAACAATTGGTTGAACACTTTTTGGATGTGTGCGAGGGGTTATTTATTTTACTCTTATTGAATTTCGGGGACGAAATTCCTTAAGGGTGGGAGAATGTAACACCCCATATTTTTTTAATATAATTAAAAATTAAGAATATAAAATATATGAATATATGTTTAAATGGGTAAATAATGGTGATGTGAAATGAGAATTAATTAATACATGAAAGAGAAGAATAATTAATTCAATAACATGTACGTAACGGAGAAGTTAATAAAATAAGGATAATTAATTAAATATCAGGTATTAGGGAAAATGGACATCACCATTGCGTTCCTCTCGAAATTTTACATGAAATAGAGTCTGAGTTTTCGAAAACCGGAGTCCATATGAAGGAGTTATGGCCTTCGGAAGATTCAGCGAAAAATCAGAAATCAACCAGTCTAGCCCAGAAAAAAAGGCCAGGTCGACCATAGTGTCGACCTTCCCCCCCCCCTTAGGGAGGTCGACCTGTAGCGACCTGGAGTGGGAATTTTGGTCCAGAAGCCGGAAATTCGCCACAGAAGCAGGCCAGGTTCATTTTTGCGCACCTGGATGAGTTTTTGGGCATGGTACGTTGGTCTAACACCTATATAAACACCCTAGGCTCATTGTTAACTCCACTACAATTCATGGCAAGGCCATGGCTCCCTTCTAACTTGATTTCTTCTTCCTCAACTATTGATCTAAGTAAATTTTAAATCTATTCTTCTCTTTTTTCTCTACCACATCTATTCTTAAAATTAAAAGAATAAGATTTAGAACAATGAATGAAATAGAAGAAGATTCAAATCTAAAGAGAAGATAATGGATTCAGATTCACAAATTTATTCTGCAAAGAGAAATCAAAATTGAATCGAAAGGGAAAATCAATCAAATCAAATAGCAATGATCTTCAACAACAATCAATTAAGAAGGTTAATCAACTCCAAATCAGCGAATTGTTCAACTCTCCAGTCCAATCAAGGTGAGTGGATTTATAATGCACTTTTATTGTAAGATTATTATCTGTCATTCAATCATTCCCTATGTAAACAAATTATTATGAATAATTGGATCTGAAATGTCTAATTTTTATGCCTACGATTAAATTCCTCTTTTTATTCTTTCCCTTTTTACTTTTATAGCAAGGCTATCTCGAGCCTAGGTTTATCATGAAATAAATACGATTGAATGGTTATTGTGGATGAAAAGGGAAACGCTTGATCTGGGGATTATAATTAGGGTTGGAGGATTTGAATATAAATTACCATGAGTTTGGGCATAATAAAATATTGACAAGATTTGAATGTATAAACCAAATTGGGAATTGTAAGTATGGACATGGTTTGGGGTTTGGCATAGAATTGACATCATTGAAACATGAATTTGCTTTTAAAAAAATGCTAAGGGGCACATGACACTTGAATAAGACATGAATTGTAACTTTGACATGGATAGGAACATGAGAATTTACAGTTAAAACTTGGCTTGGAACTTACCTCTAGAACTTAATATGGAATTTATGTAAGTGCGTCATAATTAAAATTGATTTTGAAATCGACATAATTAACGACGTGTAAATTTGATAATATGGATTGGTGAAAGTTAATTGTGACTTGACAAATAAGCCAAAAATGATGATTTTGCCTATAATTGGATAATATGTGGGATTGGCTAATTAATATTAGTATAGTTAATGACAAATAGGCATAATAATGAACATAATTATATGTTGAATTAAAATCACTTGACATGAACTTGGGGTCAGGTCAAATATGATTTTAATGAACCTTTGACATGAGGTTAAGCGCAATTGTGATGTAAGACCGCCAGGAACCGCCCGGCAAATCCAGCAGTCATAATTGGACGTCTAATGTGAGAGGTCAAAGGAAGTAATTTGAGCGTAACGGTTTACGACACGAGGTTAGACTCGAGTTGTGGTATAAGTCTGCCCGGAACCGCCCGGCATATCCATCAGCCATAAAAGGGTTAGTCTAATGTGGGAGGTCATACATCGTTATGGCATAATAAATGAGTTAAGGAATACTAACCATAATAAGACATGTGGATGACATGGATAGGGTTAGAGGGTTAAGTGGGTGGTATAAATGACATGTAAAACACGACCAAGGTAGACTTACCCATAGTAAGACATGTGTAAAACATGGAAACCATAATAAAAGGGAATGCAGGGGACATGTGAAACAAAAGTTTAGATATGCTTAACCAAATTGGACCCGCATCGATATTATGAATTAATTTAATTGAGTAACGTTTAAGTAACGGGTCAATTAAAAGGAAGGGTTGAGTCAAATCTAAAATTAATGACACAATAATGGGGGAATGATAACTACCTATTCTAAACTTGAATTGCAGTAATGTAAAACTAAATAATATGTAAAAGTTGTCCTAGGGACAAGGGAAGATTATGACTTAAGATGTAATACAAGACTAGAAGGGTGGGACGACTTATACTATGAAATAAGTTAATCTAAGCTGAAAATATGGGAAAACACAAGTATGCTACATCTGATAAAGAAAACTTAAGTCATGTTTGAATTCATTAGTAAACCTTAGTTAACAGAAACTAAGTAATAAACCTTAGTTAAAGAAATAAGTAAATAAAGATGAAGTTAACCAAGTGTTGAACCTTAGTTAGAGAACTAAGTAAGCTACGGTAAAGATAACTAAGAAAGCAAACCTTAGTAAAAAAAAGGAACTCAGTAACAAACCTTAGTTAAGAAAAACAAACGATTGAGAGAACTAAGTAGTAAACCTTAGTTAAAGGACTAAGTAGTAATCCTTAGTTAAGAAAACGACGATTCAGGAAACTAAGTAGTAAACCTTAGTTAAGGGAACTAAGTAGTAAACCTTAGTAGAACACGAGAAGGAGCGAACGTCCATCTGATCTTAAAGAAGGCTCCAACGAACTGGATTACGAAGCACGCGGCTTTGAGGGGACGTGAGGATACTCTTGGTATCCCTCTGTGAGGCTGCAGATGATCCTCCTGGGCTCACAGAGGTTAAGGTCTGCATTAGAAGAACCAAGGGTATGCCTTGGTTGCAATAAAAGGCAAGCTAAAGACTAGGATGGACCAGCGTGATTCGGCGAGACCAGTAGCCCTGTGATAGCAACTAGTCGTCTACCTACCATCTTGAGTCAGTCGAGATACGTAAAGCGGAAAGGCGGAGAACTCCAAAAGACAATATACTTATATCTGGTTATGGGTGCGGATGGCCATAGGTTAGTGGGGCATAGGGGGCCTGCGTATAGTTCTCATTTTTTTCAAGGGTGGCCTTTCATTAGTTGAGGGAGGGGTCAAGTGGGACCATAGCCACTGGAAAAACAGACCTTAGCATCTACATCGGCAGATAACTTAAAGCTCCTGACCGAATCCCGTGTTTCTTGATTTGCCCTGCCACGGGAATCAGGCCGCACATATAGAGGACATGTGCAACTAGACATCGATAACGATTCACGACACGTATGTGGGGAAAGTCTAGGAACATATATCGCTCTGGGTAGTGTGTCCTAGACTAAGGGGCATCGTTCGATAGGTAGCATAATCCCTAGTTGGACCTAGGTCGCGTAAACCCTGAATCCGAGAAGCATTCAACATGTAGCATAAACGCTGGTTGTATCTAGGAAGCGCTCAATATTATACCCTAGATTTGATCTAGATGATACACAGAATCTAGCAAGATCGAGAGTGGCAGTCCAAACGATTCGAGAATAGTGGCACTAAACTAAAGTAGTATATATTTACATGATGAAGCCCGTACGACATACGGCAAGGGACTGTATATATACATGGAAAGGATTAGACGGGTTGGGGGTATCTACGTACACGTTGTATTAGGTTAACCTACTAGTGGGACATGAGTACAGCCTAGAGAGCTAATGTCATGAGTAACCTAATAGACAAGAGAATATAGCTGAACGGTATATTTAGGATTATAAAGAAGTTTATTATAAGTCCAGTCACACAGAACTTATTTCTGACCCCCTCCTCATTACATACTTCCAGGTTAGGTTCAGGACAGAGATAGTATAGCTTTGGATACTAGTTTAGCAGTATTGTTAACAAGGTAAAGCTATGTTTTGACTATATTATATTTTAATCCCTCCGTTGTGGGATTCTTACGAGTTCTGACATGTTTCTTTATCTCTGTCTTTTTCTGCAGGATACCAGAGCACCCAGCTCGGGTCTCGATGAATTGGATTTTGAAAAAAATCCGGTCTGTCGAAATCCTGGTTGTTACAAGTACCCAAGTGTTTAGGAAACACAGAAAATAAACTCTGGGTCAATCAAGGGACTGGTGTGAGTAAGCACAGTTAAAACACTTTAAATAGGGAAATAAGAGTAAGGTTTTCCATACTAGAGAGATTCATTTACTTTGGAAATCTTTAGAGAACTAATATATGGATGATGACCCAAATATTTTATATCAAAATATTTGATATTACGATAGATTTTATCAAATAAATAATCATCAATTAAGCGCTTGCATCTCACGTTCACGTATATAATATAAAATCTAAAACCGCAGAGCGCTTATTGGATATTGGATTCCAACAGACAAGGTAGGGGAGAACCTGCCGATTAGTGTACTATAGAGATGATACACTGGGGTTCAGCAAGAACGTCTTGCAACTTGGACTCACATGACCCTCCACTCATTTAGCTTGAGTGTAATGAATATATTACCACCTCCACGGTTGGGATCAACAACCGCTACCAAATGCTGCAGCAGTGAAGAAGAGATGAGAAAACAAAAAGAATTACTCTAGATGGTAATAATACACCCTGCGTGGGTATGACCCGACTAGCCATGCTGCCTTGCCCGGTTTTTTGTCATTTCCTGGTCGTGAGGTTTGAAGTCAGTTTATTCTTCTGATAGATTATTTCTTCAATTACTTTGAATGCCACATCGTCATATCTGTCAGAACACTCATTTGATTTCCCAAATATTTTGCGGGCAATAAAGCTAAGAGAAATGAATTTCTCTGCCCCAACGTAATATACTTACATAAATTCGATGTGTAGAATCTAATAGATATACGTTGTCAGACACCCGTCCATTTGGGTTTGTTCTGGGACTGAACAGACCGAAAATACTATTTAAAATAGTCCTTGCATATCTCTATCTTTAATATTTCTGACGCGCTTTGTATACTTCGAACCGAAGTGGAATATTTATTCCGGTCTCTTCGAAATGATGTACGTAATGTCTTTTACAGTTGATAAATAATTATTAGCCTATCATGATTATAATACGGTTTACACATTCTTTAGTTGTGAGTTCCAGTCAAACAAAACGGTGTATGTTTGCATTTGTTCACATCTGGATATTCTGATTATCGTTTAATATTTAACAATTTAAGTGTGTGCATCGCACACGGTATTTTATTCAGTTTTGACCTCATTTAGAAATGAGCAATTTAAAGTGTGTGCGCCGCAGAGGTATTTTACTTCGTTAGATATCTTTGTTCATACGATGTTTAACACGTCCGTTATTCGTATAAATTATTTTCTCACTTCTAACTAATCATAAATAAATTAAAATTTTAATTTATTTTAATGATTTCTTTTATATCTCTATTTTCAAACTTGTCGAACTTCTATTGTCGAACTTTAGTTCTTGATCCTCTTGCTACGGTCTTCCTTCCGCTTGCCTACGGTATTTTAAATAAAAATCTCTTTTTATTTACTTATTTATTTCTTCTTATTTTATTTTCTATTTTCATTTTAAAACTTTTTTACCAGATCGCGTTTTCTTTGCCCTATCACTTGATTTCATTTGGCAGATCGCTTCAGATCCTTTGCTAGATCACTTGCTTTACTGGTCTGGCAACTCATCACCTCCAGCTCGTGATTTTCCACTCCCACACACGTTTGATCACTCTAGTTCGCTTGCCAGATCACCCTCCCTCTACTTATTTTCCAAATACCAGATCCCCTTCAAAATCTTGTGCCACAAACGTCCAGATCGCCTTAAACACCATGCCCGATCACTTTCTTCTACTGATTTGCCAATCTCCATTTGCCAGGCCAAAACATCATGCTGCACCCGTCCGATCACTCCAAAAACTTGTGCCAATCCACTTCAAATCCTTCTGCCCGATCACGTCTTCTTCTTCTCCATCTCTCTATCATTCCCAATGCACTACTGTGCACTTGTGCACATGCACAGCTCAAGCTCTAGCTTCCTCGACCTCGAACCCGTCGACCCTTCTCACTTTTCACCTCTTGACGTCAGCCCTACCACCAGAATTTGCTCCGACCATCTAAAACCAAAACCCCTCATTCAACCGATCTTCTCATAGAAACACGCACTACCAAAATTTCTTGTATAGTCACCTCCCTCATCCAGTCATCACCAGAATCCACCACCACATCGTCGACATCCTCCTCCTTTGATTACCATAGGTCTGATCACCTCTATCACCTGATTTTGCCTTAACCCAATTTTTGATTATCCTAGTGTCCCTCTTTACACACAGCATTAAAAATTATGAAATTTGTTTTAAAATTCATGAAATCCCATTTCAATCATGCTAGTATGCCTGAATTTCAAGTATAAGATTATCAAATTCCATGGATTATCCACTTATCCGCTGTATTTTGTTATTCAGTGAATATATATGTATACATGATGACTGTATATAGTTAAACTGCTAATAACTGCAGACATATACATATACATATACAAATTTTGTTTGTTGAAACTCGTTCTAAACACTCAGTAGAATTCCAGATGTTGGTTTTACTTGATGCAAAGTAAGGTCATTAGTTTTAAAAAGAGTATGGTTGTATTAGTATACACTATACAGGCTTTTGATTTTCAATGGTTCCTAGTGTTTTAACTTCAACGCAGGTCACTATATATGTGTTATTGATGATGCAATATGTACACAAGCCAGCAAATATACATAACAGTTTGCATCATTTGCCAACTAGAGAGCTTTAATAAGTGAGTTTATGCACTTGCATACTTTCTATGTTTTTGTTTATACTAGCAATTTTGTATACTATGTATTTGAGCTGCAAATAACTGAAGTTATACTATAGATTTTGCAAACAATGTCTTATATCCTCTAACTGTCTAGGATCAATATAAAGGATTTTTTTATAGTTAAAGAGATGTCAACTACTTATGGTTTTAAACAACTCAAAATGTTTTCAAAGTTGACAGACTTTCTACCCTCTGTTACAACAGTTACACCAATTTGTCAACTTATGATTCACATGTTTTAGGCTACCCTATATGATACATATCAACTTCAATAATATGTGGGTATATATGCACAAACTATATCATTAACACAAATATAATATTGGGTTTAGGTAAAAATTAGAGGGGAAGTTTACTCACTTGATTGCATTTCTATGTGTTTTCCAACTAGAAAGAACTCAGACTTTTTGTGTAAACTTTAGTGTTTTGTTGTGAGAGAAGAATGCAAGTTTTGGTGTGGTATTTATAGCCAATATTCATGAGTAAAAAATTCATTTTCCCCTACATGTTTCTACAGTAATTTCTAATTAGTCTTACTACTCTTTCTAGTTTCCTACGCCCTATTTCAAGGAGACAATTCATGAAAGAAATCTATTTGTTTATTTTGATGTCTAGGCCAATCAACTTGTCCTATGTTCAAGCTTCTAGAAGCATAGCCCTTCACCCATGATGCCTGCGCCTACTCCCTACTCTCTTGCAATAAACAATGGTTTTCTTATCCCTTAAGTATTGAGATATTTTGCCAACAATTGTTTTATATTTGCAAGTTGTTGCTTAGGATTCTTAGGTGATGGTTTTAGCTATACTTAGCTATCTATTCAAGGTAAAATTTTATTAAGATATTTGACTTTGTTTCCTTCTTTTGTTTTATTGTCACATGCATTTTGATATTTTCTATAGGGTCATTTCACAGAGCATGTTTTGTGTGTGTTCTTTTATGTGTTCATGTACATTTGTTTTGGTTGATTTGTTTAACCTACACATGTTTCCTTTTCTATCCTATTTGTTTTCCGGGTCCTTTTACATTATTCAAGTGATAAAATACCCTTTTCATAAGTAAATGTTTATTTTAGTTGCAAAGTACCTACTTTGAATTTATATTAATTATCCTTATATATATGCTATTATGTGTACAAGTATATTCATGTTAATATAATTGTTTTAAAGGTTGCATAATTATCTCATGTTTTCAATCATAACAAGTATGTATATTATTGTGTATTCATACTATATATATATATATATATGTTTTTGATTATTTTTATTTTGTTAAACAATCATCATTTATTTTAGTTTTCTCATTAAAATCAAATGTCGACAAATTGGAAAAAGTCAGGACATTACAGCAGGGAACGCGATGAGTAAACAAAGGAAATAAAAAAATGTTTGGAAACGGCATAACTAACCGCATGTCAGGAGTGGGGATCGAAAGTGTTATAGGGAAAGACATCTTTTCCCTCAATCTTAAATTTCTTCCATGTTAACTTGTTGGGAGGAATATGGGATTTTTTGGAACTACATAAAAGCTTTACCATATCCAAGCATTTGTATTATTAATAAGGAAGATATATGCACGCTTCAGAACACCTCTATTTGGTAGCATT
Source organism: Allium sativum (assembly GCA_030737875.1). Lineage (NCBI taxonomy): Eukaryota > Viridiplantae > Streptophyta > Magnoliopsida > Asparagales > Amaryllidaceae > Allium > Allium sativum. The sequence goes on along the minus strand of CM060915.1, from coordinate 967,451,882 downwards.
CATTTTGGATCTCATTCTACGGTACTCATTTATATTTAAATAATTTAGTGGGAGATAGAGACTTATTGGAAGGAGAGAGAAATGAGTATATGGTGAAAACCAAGGAGCTATAGAGGTGCTGCACAGTTTAGGGTGCTTTTGATCAAATATACACACACACACACATATACACACACACACATATACACACACACACATGAGCATTACGTCATGAGCTTTGTGCGTGATTATAACAAAAGCTTTGCTTGTGAATTATGTTTCTGAAATTGTATATGTTTAACACATTCAAGAGAACATGATTTTCACTGATATTTAATTATATTTTTACTTCGAATTCATGTGCAATTTGTTTGAATTTTCACTTTTAAGTTGCAATATCTAAAAAAATCATTGGCTTAATTTTTTGTTTGTGTTGTTAATTATTAAAGAATGTTGTTGTAAAAAATATTTATTTGTTAGAACTTATTTTTAAGCAATATTATGACTTATTAATATTTGTAGAAATACAGTTTGAATTTGTAAAAATGTTTAATTGTTAGACATTATTTTTAAGTGATATACAAAGGTAAATGTGTGTAAAAGTTTTTTTCGAAAATTCACGGTCAAACCGAGAAATAGTATCTCTATTCGAACTTTTAATAAAGATATATTTTCGTTTAACACGATAAACATTTCTAAAAGAAACAGATGTGACGAAAATTTCATGGAAATTTCAAACTTCTTAGTAATGAATAATTATAGCAAATTAACTAAAATGGATCAAGTAGTAAAAATATTAATAAAGAAAGAATCGTGCTGATAACGTGTTATAAAATAAAATCCGAATGAACAAAAGTGTCCTTAATTTCTTATGTTTTGAATTTTGTTTTATAACACTAAAAAAGGTACTGCAAATTTAGAAATAAATATTCCAACTAACAACCGGTATTTTCGGCAAAAAGATATTACTAAATATCAATGCAAATTATTTTTTCTTAATACGATAAACATACATAATTTGTAAAAAGACAGTTAATATGTATAATCATGCGTGAATCGTGTGCCCTAACGTTATTGGTCCATAATTCAAATTACAATTTGTTTTTCAAACATCCATCTCTGTTATGTATGTTAGACAAGTGCATGTATACTTTTTCTTAAAGTTGAATTTAACAAATAAGGTACATATGAAAATCTATTTTCTTGTAGAAATGACAACCTAGTCTATTTTTAAAACCATGAAAACGCATATGCATAAGTTGCAGCTCATAGGAGTGAGCATTAATTGGTTAAAACAAATTAAACCAACCAAACCAGTTAAGCTTGATCGGTTTGGATTGGTTTTATAAGATAATTGGTTGGTTTTGGTTTTTATTTTCATAATACTTCGGTTTATTGGTTGGATTTGGTTTTTAATACTTGAAAACCGAACAAACCAATTAAGCCAAATTTAAAAATTTATTTATTTAAAATTTAAAAAACTATCACTAACAATGCTATTATTTACAATATTTTCGTAACAATGTTATTTTTTCTTTAATTTCAGGTTGGCATTTTTAGAAAAACAGTTTGATTTCTAAAGTATTTGCATTATATGAACTCAAGCATTTGTTTTAATCCTTGTTATATCAACAACTAGAGGATCTATTATATTTTAAGATAAACCAAACAAATCAACGAAACCAAACCAAATGTAGTCGGTCCGGTTGGATTTGATTTCATAAAATATCGGATTGGTTTGGTCTGATTTATGTTTCTTGAATGGTTATTTTGGTTTCAACATTTTTGATCAGTTTCAAACTGAACTAACCATTTGCGCACACGTAGTCGGTTGTTAAAACCATAAAATAATGCACATGAAATCATGTATAAGTTGCAGCCTTATCCATCATTAAAACCATGAGTTTTTCAAACCAGCTAATTTCCACTAAACACGCTTTACACTTTTTTTTCTTCGGAAATTTGGTTAATACATCACAATATAGATCTAAAGGCAATCTTGATCTCTTGTCCTCTTACTCGATAGATACACACCTTACCATTACGTCACACTATCTTGGCTACTTTACACATTTGGCTTGGTGTAGTTTGTCCATACAAAAATATGCAGTTATTTTACATGTTTTGTTCTGTTTAGGACCATCTGCAACCCTTTGACATCAACCACAATTTTTATTTTCTTTTGAAATAAAGGGTGCTTAATTACATTAAAACATAATACAAGAAGTTTGAGTTGGCTAACAAAACACAAACAAACTACAAGAATGAATACTATATATAATTACCTAAAAGCCAACTCAAACAACATGAGACCCTGATACACACACAAGGCACGCCAAAATAACAAACACAACACATACAACATGACAAAATCAAACAAACCTTGATGCAAGAGCCTTCAGCAAAACTTGAACATAGTAGCACCACTGCACTAACGCCTGAACAGAAAGAAGCCAAAAACAGAAGCTCTGAAGAAGCCGACTGTGTAACACCCAACCTCTGCTAGCGTCGCTCACAAAGGGAATGCACTAGTTTTGGTGGAGTATAATCTAGGTAAACATACATAGAGATATCACAAGGCAGAACATAAATAAAGCAGCGGTAGAAATTAAAAACCAAATTTCATTACTTTCAAGAAAAGAGTCAAAACCTCATATATCCAAAGTACAAATTATTCCATTACATTAAGTTCTAAATAAAGAAGCATAAACTTAAGATAACAAAAGTAAATTACTCCCCAAAAATAGCAGAAGTGCAGCCATAGCATAGCTCAAAACCAAAACGTACATGAGCTGACAGAAAGCAAGCTAAATCCAAGCTAAGAGCTAGCGTTTCCTCCCTGAGAACCTGGGGGGAAAAACGAAAGAAAAGGAGGCGAAAGAAAAAGGGTCAGTCATAAAGACTGGTAAGCCCTAGTGACTATCAGCATAAAAACTAGTAAAAGTAACATGACATGTGAAAACTGGAATTAAACACAAAGATGACAACAGGACTGGTATGATAACTAAGATAACAAGATAAGTCAAGTCTAGCATCGCATATTCAAGATTCGTTGCACCAACTGTACTAGTATTCTAACCCATGTCAAGTATTAACCATGAAATGATCCTTTGCCCAATATCATGAAATGACCCATTACGGGGTCCTACAGTATGATCTACTAATCGACCGGCTCCCTACAAGTTCTAGCTCGTCATGTGTCTGTGTCATATGGCCCAATCACGAAATGTTGTCACATGTGCTAGGTCCACCCTAGGGTGTATCAAGCCCTAGGATGCCAATCACTGACACGAATTAAGCACACACAGTGTAAACCTACTGGTGCCCAATGCCTGCTTTTCTACTCCGGACTACGTGCACGACCATAGTCCGCCTGAACCTACAATGGCGCACCTACTCAGCCGTCGTTCTGGTCGCTTACAATTAGCCCAGTAATCATGCCCCACCCTGCGTAGTCCCAGGGTATCGTGATACATCTAAGTGGGTTACTACTGAAAACGACCGCGTAACTAGGGTTTCTAATGGGTTAAGTGTTGTCATTCAAATTTGTGACTTAACCCTATCCAAATAATGTATCAAGTTGGTTAAGTGTGTTCAAGCGTTTCATGACGTAACCCTATCAAATCATCATGTCAAATTGGTTAAGTATAATCAAGTGGTTCATGACTTAACCCTATCCTGTGGCATTAAAGAAATTAATGCACCCCAACCTCTCACATTAGACTTTGTTGTGGTTACTGGATGTGCCGGGCGGGTCCGGGCAGATTTACGCCACAACCTAGTCTAACCTCGGGTTTCAATCGCGATATGACCAAATACCAGCATTGGGTCCTATTGTTTGCAGTTACTGGATTCGCCGGGCGTTTCCGGGAAGATTTATACTGCAAACTCAACCCAACCTCGAGTTGGCCATGTTCAAGTTTATTCTAAGTGTCATGTCCAAGTTCAAGTTTCGAATCTAAATTCATGTCAAGTTTTCATGTCATGTTTCATGTCAAATCGTATTAGGTTCATGTCCATATCCAGGTTCAAGTTATAACAATGTTCACGTTTCAAGTTTATAGTAAATTCAGGTTTGCCTATACTACCCAAATCGTATTCCCATCGCACGTGAATTCGAATCGATACAAACAAATCTAATTAGGGAATAACATAGAAAGAACGGGCATAAGGTGGCAAAAGTGATTATAAGTCAAGCATGGTATAACTTGAGATAAATGACTACAACAATACTGGCATACGGAATAGTGGTCTCAAATATCTAACCTAGCAAAATAGGGTGATAGTCACGGTAACAGTTGACATAAGACAATAACCCCAAACTTGTGAATAACAACTAATTCAACATCACAGGCATGTTAACATCATGGACATGAGGGGTTTAGGTTTACAATATGTTTAGTCCCCAAATCAATTTCATATAAATATTCCCACAAGTCAAGATTCAAGATGAATAGATCCAAGGTGAATAATAGTAGATCCAAAATAATAGATCCAAAAGGAACAATAATAGATCCAAGATATACAATGATAGATCCAAGATAATTATCATATTTAGGTTCAATTTCAATTTACAACATGTCCATATTAAGTTTAAAGTTTAGATCTAAAAGTAATCGGGGCTTACAGATCGTGGTTTGGGAATTAGAAAACAAAAGAGGTGATGTAGAATCTTGAGTCTAACAGAATCCCCCAAACAGCAAAACACTACACGTAGTCTTGTTGGAGAAGAAGCAATCCCTTTTCTCTAACTTTTCAACCAGAATTTTAGCGGCGTAAGGCCAGAGAGAATTTGTGTAGAGAGACCAGGGTTAGGGACTGTTTATATAGGGTCAGGTAAATGAATCTGGACAGAAAACGAGACCAGGAACATCAGAGTGAACCCAGCTTCAAAAGCAGGCTCGGCCACCAGGTCGACACCCAGGTCGACACTATGGTCGACCTGGTGCTGGGCAGGTCGACACTATGGTCGACCCCCAGGTCGACCTGGTCCTGGGCGGGAAATTTCCCACCCAGTCCATTCTGGGGTTTGAATTCGAAATTTGAATTCGAATTCTGAGCTGTTTTTTAACTTGATAATTCCTGAAACTTCGAAGGGTCATAACTTGGTCATACAGACTCCGATTTTCGAAAACTCGGACTTGTTTCCAAGTTGAATTTCGAGACGAACGTAATGGCATAACCTGTTGCCCTTTATTCTTATTTTAAAAATTAATTCTGCCTTGATTTATAGTTATAACACGTTATCAAAATACTGGTTGTTACATTCTCCCTTCCTTAAAGGATTTCGTCCCCGAAATCTCTAAGTTAGGGCGGATGTGTCCTACCATCCATCATCCATCTACTCAAAACATCATCCACAAGCAACCATTGTCCTTAAAAGATTTCTAGTGCTGTATGAACATATGCAGAAAGTGTGTGTATATGTACTTATCTAATGCAAAAGATCAGGCGGTTACTGATTCAGTAGACATCCTTAATGCAAAATATGTTAGTGTAATGAATCCATCATGTATGAAAAATTCCTAACATACTTTATAATCTCTACATGAGTGCACAAACATTCATTCATATGCAACATCCAAGTGATAGCATAACAAGTTCCATCCATGTACAAGTATAAGCACTCATGCATATGCAACATAAAAATGTGATTGAGCCGATCTAGTGCCTAATGTGTGTCATGCATCCACTAGCAATCACTTGCAAACACTTGCAACCATTTGCAAACATCAACCATAACATGTTTCAATCACATGTTTACATCCATATGGTTCTACCTAAGGTCCTCAAGATAAGATCGAGAAGATAACAAGACAAACATAGGTAGTAAAAGCGTGATACGAAAGGTTTTCAAGCTTATAGGAAAAAGAGATCGAGAATGTACCCTCAAAAAGAAATGGGTAAAGCACGCGTATTTTCTCTTCGGTTTCCCAAGTTGCGTCTTCTTGGGCTTCACTCCACTGTACTTTAACTAGCTTGACTTCTCGATTCCTTAGCTTCTTGATCTCCGTTCCTAAGATACGAATCGGAACTCGCCTCAATGTTGCTTCTTTTTCCACTTCTACGCCTTCAAGGATGCTTGGCTCAACCACTTCGGCTGACTCATGTAAGCACTTTCGGAGATGCGAGACGTGAAAGACATTGTGTACTCTGGTCAGCTTCTCGGGTAAGTCTACCTTATAGGCCATCTGCCCAATCCTCTCAATGATAGGGAACGATCCTACGAACCTTGGTGCTAGCTTTCCAATCGCTCCAAAACGAACCATACTGCGTAAAGGAGAAACTTTTATAAAGACCATATCTCCGACTTCGAACTCTAGGTCTGTACTTCTCTTGTCTGCATAAGATTTTTGTCTATCTTGGGCCGTTTTCATCCGTCTTCGTATCAACTCAACCTTCTCAGAAGTGTCTCTTATCATGTCGGGCCCAAGTATAAGCTTGTCTGTCGACTCCCACCAACAAGTTGGTGACTTGCACGGTCTTCCATACAAGGCTTCGAACGGTGCCATTCCTATGCTAGCTTGGTAGCTATTATTATATGCAAATTCCACGAGAGGGAGATGCTCTTCCCAAGTACCACCAAAATCAAGAATGCATAGTCTCAAAAGATCCTCTATTACCCTATTTACCCTTTCGGTTTGTCCATCCGTCTGCGGGTGATAGGCCGTGCTTAAACTCAGTCGTGTACCCATTGCTTCTTGGAGACTATTCCAAAACTGGCTAGTGAAAATCGGGTCACGGTCACTAACTATACTATAAGGAACCCCGTGCAACCGTACTACCTCTCGAAGGTAAATAGACGCTAGCCATGATGCGGTCCTCTTGCTTTTCACCGGAATGAAGTGAGCACTTTTCGTGAGTCTATCTACTATGACCCATATGCTAGTATTTTCCTTCCTTGACCTAGGCAATCCATCCACGAAATCCATAAAGATACTTTCCCACTTCCATTGTGGAACCTCCAAAGGATGTAATAGCCCACCGGGCTTCTTCGACTCGGCCTTTACTTGTTGGCACACCATGCACTTTGAAACAAACCCTGCCACGTCCTTTTTCATTCCAGCTCGAAAGAAAATGCGTTTCATATCTCTTTACATCTTATCCCCTCCGGGATGTATAGTCATCTTCGAGTGATGAGCCTCTTCGAGAACTTTATTTACTAATTCTCCCACTTGTGGGACACATAGCCTTCCATCATACCTTAGCCATCCCTTGTCATTTATCGCATACCTACCGAGGTGACTTGACGTCTCACCACTAATCATCTTGTCCATGATTTCGACTATCTGTGGGTCTTCCTTCTGTGAAGTCCCTACTTGATCTAGAAGTGTAGGTCTTAACTCAAGAGATGCTAACGTAATAGTTAATGACACAACAGCAGGTGTAAAATCAAAGGTTGCTATAAACTCTAGACTTTTCCTTTCAACAAACAAGGGGCTGAAGGTCAACATTTTCCTACTTAGCGCATCCGCCACCACATTACCCTTGCCAGGGGTACAAGCTATATCGAAGTCATATGATGCCAAGAATTCCATCCACCGCTGTTGTCTCAGATTCGAATCATTCTGTGAGAAGAGGTACTTAAGCGATTTGTGGTTGGTATACAGCTCGAACCTCTCCCCTAGAAGATAATGGCGCCAAGATTTAAGTGCAAAAACGATCGCCGCCAACTCCAAGTCATGTGTGGGATAGTTCTTCTCATGAACTTTAAGTTGTCTACCCCCATAGCATATCACTTTCCTTTCTTGCATTAGGACAACGCCTAATCCTGTGCCACACGCATCTGTGTACACGTTAAACATCTTACTTCTGTTGGGTAATGCCAAAACTGGGGCTCTGGTGAGGGCTATTATGAGTCTCTGAAAAGCAATCTCACATTCTATGTCCCTTGAAAATGCTAGGTTTTTCTTCGTTAACCTAGTAAGAGGGGCTTAAATCTTAGCGAAGTCCTTAATGAACTTCCTATAGTAGCCTGCCAAACCGAGAAAGCTTCTCACCTCCGCTGCGTTCTTAGGAATTTTCTAGTCTTGCACCGCAACTACCTTTGTGGGGTCCACGTCTATGCCTTGCTTAGAAACTACATGTCCAAGAAACCGAACTTCCTTCCTCCAAAAATGGAATTTGGAGAACTTAGCCTTTAACTGGTGTGCTCTAAGCGTATCCATGACTTCCTTGAGATGTCTAGCATGCTCTTCTTCATCCTTTGAGAAGATCAAAATATCATCCACGAAAACCACTACAAACTTGTTAAGGAACTCCCGAAACACCCTACTCATCAAATTTACAAAGTACGCGGGTGCATTCATTAACCCAAACGGCATGACGAGCCATTCGAAGAACCCATCTGGAGTCCTAAACGCAGTTTTGTCAATGCTACCCTCAGCCACCATAAGCTGATCGAATCCTGTGGCTAGATCGATTTGAGAGAAAACAGATGCTCCTACAAGCTGGTCAAACAAATCGTCGATTCTTGGTAGTGGGTGTCTATTTTTCTTAGTTAGCTTGTTTAACTCACGATAATCTATGCATAGACGAAGCGAACCATCCGCCTTAGTAGCGAATACCACCGGAGCACCCCATTCAGAAATGCTTCGTCTTATGAAATTTTTCTCAAACAACTCCTTAACTTGTTTACTGAGCTCTCTTCTTTCTCGCGGGGCCATGTGCCTAACGGGTAATGAAACTGGCTTGGCATTAACAACAAGATAAATTCGGAAGTCTATCTCGCGTTTAGGACGTAACCCCTTCACCTCATCAAAGATATCTGGATATTCTCGGACCACACTTACAGATTGCAAATTGTCGATGGACGAGTCAAGAGATTCAAGATAACGCAACATGACCGGACTCTTCGGGTTACAAGAAATTTCAAGGGTATTACCAAGGCGAGTCATGAGCCTCGCTACACTTCATTCACAATCAAGAATGGCTCCATAACTGGATATCCAATCCATACCTACGATCAAACCGTATCCCATAAATCCAGAACATAAGCATTACATGTGAATTCTACGCTTAAGATAGAAATCCTCAAATCCACACACATCATAGATAAATGGGCGGAGCCCCCAATTGGATTTGAAACACTAACGGGATCCTCAACTAGACTAGTACTTAGGTGCAGATTTTCAACAATATCAGAAGAAATAAAAGTATGCGATGCGCCAGAGTCAAATAAGGTTCGAACAGGAAAGTCAGAAATGTAAGCAAGGCTTTCTACAGAAATATTACTACCTCGGTCAAGAGCTGGAGTGGTGTTGAGAGCATGCAGCTGCCCTCCAGAAGGTCCTGCTCGCTGGGTCTGCCCTTGCCCCTGTCCTTGCTTCTTAGGGCAATCCTTACTGAAGTGTCCAGTATTCCCGCAATGAAAGCATTCACCCAACTTTCTCTTCTTCTTTCTACAATCCTTGGCTATATGCCCCGTAATCCCACAAAAGTTACACTTCCTTGTCTCACGTGCCTTGTTATTATTGTTGTTGTTGCCCTTGTTATTCTTCTGAGTCTCATTAGGCTTAACCTCCTTCTTGCTATTCTTGTCTTCCTCATGAAGTAGACCCATATCCACCAAGCTTTCAAAGGTCGCCCCATGGGTATATGAGTTATGTCCAAACTGTGTGGTGGCTCGTTCAATCCTCGAGCTAAGCGTACAGCCTTTTTCTGGGCCGTGTTGACCAAGTCCAAACCGAACCGAGCAAGCTGATTAAACCTATTCACGTACTCCCTAACAGACATGTCCCCTTGCTTGAGTGCTAGGAACCTCTCCATCTGAAGGTTCTCTTCTGCTGACGATAAGAATTTAAGCCCAAACCTCTCTCTAAAGTCTGCCCATGTCTCAACTGGCCTGGTAGCGTTGGTGACTTCCCACCAAAATGCAGCTTCCTCTTTCAACAACCATGCTGCCAACTGAACTTTCCTATGATCCTCCACATCAAAGATAATAAACAAGTCTTCAGTCTCCTTTAGCCAGTTTCGTGCCTCAACGAAGGTTTCAGTTCCAGCGAAGTTCTTGCCGCCCATTGCTTTAAAGTCTTTGCATATTTTGGCAAAGGCGGTACCAGGAGGAGGAGGAGGGATGTCTGCCGGGCCCGCGCCATTGGCCTTAGCTTCTAAGTACCTTCGGAACCATCCAGGTACGGGTACTGCCTTAGGAAGGTTAAGATCAGACATGCTGAAAAACGAAAAGAAAAAGATTCAAATGAGGAAATAAAGGAAAGTGCTAATAGCTTTTGGAGAATAGCCTTTTTAAAGATAAAACTTTTATTAAAAAAATGCTTCTTTATAAACGGTTTTGGAAAATAGTTTTAGAAGGTTTTTAAAACTTTTGCCCCGTCAGGTAACCTTCTGCTCTGATACCAAATTGTAACACCCTACCTCCGCTAGGGTCACTCACAAAGGGAATGCACTAGTTTTGGTGGAGTATTCTAGGTAAACATACACAGAGATATCACAAGGCAGAACATAAATAAAACAGCGGTAGAAATTAAAAAACAAATTTCATTACTTTCAAGAAAAGAGTCAAAACCTCATATATCCAAAGTACAAATTATTCCATTACATCAAGTTCTAAATAAAGAAACATAAACTTAAGATAACAAAAGTAAATTATTCCCCAAAAATAGCAGAAGTGCAGCCATAGCATAGCTCAAGACCAAACCGTACATGAGCTGACAGAAAGCAAGCTAAATCCAAGCTAAGATCTAGCGTTTCCTCCCTGAGAACCCTGGGGGGGAGACGAAAGAAAAAGAGGCGAAAGAAAAAGGGTCAGTCATAAAGACTGGTAAGCCCTAGTGACTTTCATCATAAAAACTAGTAAAAGTAACATGACATGTGAAAACTGGAATTAAACATAAGGATGATAACATGAACGGTATGATAACTAAGATAACAAGATAAGTCAAGTCAGCGTCGCATATTCAAGATTCGCTGCACCAACTGTACTAGTATTCAAACCCATGTCAAGTATTAATCATGAAATGATCCCTTGGCCCAATATCATGAAATGACCCATTACGGGGTCCTACAGTATGATCTACTAATCGATTGGCTCTCTACAAGTTCTAGCTCGTCATGTGTCTGTGTCATACGGCTCAATCATGAAATGTAGTCACCGGTGCTAGGTCCACCCTAGGGTGTATCAAGCCCTAGGGTGCCAACCACTGACACGAATCAAGCACGCACAATGTAAACCTACTGGTGCCAAATGCCTGCTTTTTCAACTCCGGACTACGTGCACGACCATACTCCGCCTGAACCTACAATGGCGCACCTACTCAGCCGTCGTTATGGTCGCTTACAATCAGCCCAGAAATCTTTCCCCACCCTGGTAGTCCCAGGGTATCGTGATACATCTAAGTGGGTTACTGCTGAAAAGGACCGCGTAACTAGGGTTTCTAATGGGTTAAGTGTTGCCATTCAAATTTGTGACTTAACCCTATCCAAATCATGTATCAAGTTGGTTAAGTGTGTTCAAGCGGTTCATGACTTAACCCTAGCAAATCATCGTGTCAAAGTGGTTAAGTATATTCAAGTGGTTCATGACTTAACCCTATCCTGTGGCATTAAAGAAATTAATGCACCCCAACCTCTCACATTAGACTTTGTTATGGTTACTGGATGTGCCGGGCGAGTCCGAGCAGATTTACACCACAACCTAGTCTAACCTCAGGTTTCAAGCCCGATATGATCAACTACCCACATTGGGTCCTATTGTTTGCAGTTACTGGATTCGCCGGGCGGTTCTGGGCAGATTTATACTGCGAACTCAACCCAACCTTGAGTTGGCCATGTTCAAATTTATTCTAAGTGTCATGTCCTGGTTCAAGTTTTGAGTCTAAATTCATGTCAAGTTTTCATGTCATGTTTCATGTCAAATCGTATCAAGTTCATGTCCATATCCAGGTTCAATTTATAACAATGTTCACATTTCAAGTTTATAGTAAATTCAGGTTTGCCTAAACAACCCAAATCGTATTCCCATCGCACGTGAATTCGAATCAATACAAACAAATCTAATTAGGGAATAACATAGAAAGAACGGGCATAAGGTGGCAAAAGTGATTATAAGTCAAGCATGGTATAACTTGAGATAAATGACTACAACAATACTGGCATATGGAATAGTGGTCTCAAATATCTAACCTAGCAAAATAGGGTGATAGTCATGGTAACAGTTGACATAAGATAATAACCCCAAACTTGTGAATAACAACTAATTCAACATCACAGGCATGTTAACATCATGGGCATGAGGGGTTTAGGTTTACAACATGTTTAGGCCCCTAATCAATTTCATATAAATATTCCCATAAGTCAAGATTCAAGATGAATAGATCCAAGGTGAATAATAGTAGATCCAAAATAATAGATCCAAAAGGAACAATAATAGACCCAAGATATACAATGATAGATCCAAGATAATTATCATATTTAGGTTCAATTTCAATTTACAACATGTCCATATTATGTTTAAAGTTTAGATCTAAAAGTAACTAGGGCTTATAGATCATGGTTTTGAGAATTAGAAAACAAAAGAGGTGATGTAGAATCTTGAGTCTAACAGAAATCCCCCAAACAGCAAAACTCTACACGTGGTCTTGTTGGAGAAGAAGCAATCCCTTTTCTTGAACATTTCAACCAGAATTTTAGCGGTGTAAGGCCAGAGAGAATTTGTGTAGAGAGACCAGGGTTAGGGACTGTTTATATAGGGTCAGGTAAATGAATCTGGACAGAAAACGAGACCAGGAACATCAGAGTGAACCCAGCTTCAAAAGTGGGCTCGGCCACCAGGTCGACACCCAGGTCGACACTATGGTCGACCTGGTCCTGGGCAGGTCGACACTTTGGTCGACCCCCAGGTCGACCTGGTCCTGGGCGGGAAATTTGCCGCCCAGTCTGTTCTGGGGTTTGAATTCGAAATTTGATTTCGAATTCTGAGCAGTTTTTGAACTTGAAAATTCTTGAAACTTCGAAGGGTCATAACTTGGTCATACGGACTCCGATTTTCGAAAACTCAAACTCATTTCGAAGCAGAATTTCGAGACGAACATAATGGCGTAACCCATTGCCTTTGATTCTTATTTTAAAAATTAATTCTGCCTTGATTTATAGTTATAACACGTTATCAAAATACGGGTTGTTACAGACTATCATCACCAAAATACATCAGCATATTACCAGCAAATGTACCACACTACATAATCTTGATGAACATAACCACCAGCAACCAGAAAGACACCATGCAGAATACTCACAAACTTCACAGCAAAGGCAAAAAAAATCATATGAGCTAAATGAACTATATGAGCTATCTGATTCACTCATAATGTAATCTGTATTAGCAGCTTCTTCACCTTTTGTCTGCTCAAAACAATCCGTAAAGTTGTTCATACTATTAACCTTCTCATTCTCATTATGATTTCCTATACCTTTAACTTCCTTGTTTGTTTGTTCCATCTCTTCCTCTACAACCAGTGGCGGAACCATGTAGTTGCATGGTGTGTCAGGTGAGACACTAATATTTCCAAAAATTAAGAATTGTGCAACTTGCAATGGCGTCTCGACAATTTAAAGTACTGACTTTTCTACTGATAGCTATTTTGTTTTCTACTGACAATTTAAAGTAATGATGACTTTTCTACTGACAATTTAAGATAACGTGTAAACATATTATAATTAAACAATTGCAGTAAACAGACAATTTAAAGAAATGACTTTTCTACTAACTATTTTATTACTTTTGAAAAGTAACAAAATCCATCTGTAAAATCCATCTTCATCTGTTAAATCCATTCTTCAGCTTCTATCAATGTTATTAATTCCGAGAAAACTATATTATGATTTTTTTTTGCAATCTACTAAAATTGGTGACACACCATCCGTCAAAGCCTGCATCCGCCACTGTCTACAACTATTCCTTTAGCATCATTCTTACTACCAGACTTCTTACCAACCAAATCTTTAGGTACTTCAGACACCCCATTAGATTTAACATAGACATAGTTCTTCATATTTAAGTCTTGCATGGACTTATTATTTTCTGTAACAGGTTGAATCCTATCTGCACTCAAATTTGCTTCATTACCAATTACTGTACCTTTACCCGCACAAATTGATTTAGTAAAAGGATTTTTATCTATTTTCGCTCCCTTCTCTGTATATTCAGATATGTTTTTACCAATCAAATGTACATTTAAATATTTGATCAGTACTTAAATAGTGTTGTGATTTGTGACATAAAATCACATATGTTGATAGAGACGAGGCGTGGATGTGCTTGGCGGTAGAGGAGATGGTGCAGCAACAGAAAGAAGGTTAGAATGAGCAGTTTGGCGCTTGAGCGGATTTATTGCCGGATTTTGACCGATCTTTCTGTGACTTATCTGCAAGTATTGAGGGGATATATTCCTAATATATCTCTAAGAGGAAAATTGGATATTTTTCCTAGGCCTTCTATTCTCTTATAAAAGCAGCACATTGGGTTGGATTAATGTATGACCGAATAGAGTGGCGGTTGCATGCCTCTAGGGCTTGGTACCCTAGAAATGATTGGTGCCTCCAGTTAATCCAAGACTTAGCCTTCGTTCTTCATTGTCCTCCTTCTCCAACAAAGAGTGTTAGTCATCTAGATATTCTTTCCCTTTCTCAATAAGGTTATTGATTCATGTAGTTTGTTTACTGTTCGTTGTTGAACCAGTGAGTGTAAACAAAATTCGTTTTGAGAATCAATAAAGAGGGTGGTTGGGTGGAATATCTTGTGTTTATGCGTGTGATTTCATATCTGTGTTTGTTTCCATAGAAATCATCTTTAAGTAATTAGGTGAATAAGATCATGGACGCTTCCGCAAAGGCGCAGTTTCCACAACAGTTGATATCAGAGCTAGATCATCGCAAAGCTCAGAGTGATTTTGGATTGGAAAAGTTGATTTTTGTTCGGAAAAATTTGATTTTTTGTTTAAAAAAAATTGGTTTTTTTTTTACGTCGGATATGATGGCGTTGTTGGTGATGACTAATTTTTATTGGGGAGTTGAAGGCCTCAATTGTTTGGTTGATGGAGATGAAGAGGAGCCCTCAGATGTGGATGGGGGAAGATGGAAGAAGACGAAGATGTTGGCAATTGGTTTGATTTGCCTATACCTTGGTGATTCGGTTCATGTTTTCGATAGGGGTCTTCACGTTGATCATGCTCGAGGGATCAGGAGTGATCGAGGAAGGAGCTCAGGTCATGTGGTAGACGGGTGTCGATGTGGCAGGCGAGTGACGGTTGAAGAACATAGTCCATAGCAAGGTGGAGAGGTTAATTTGGTCACTATTGATGTGTTCGACAGGGGTCTTCACGTTGATGATGTTCAAGGGATCCGAAGTGATCGAGGAATGAGCTCAAATCAAATGGTAGACGGGTGTCGTTGTATAATTAAAAGCACTTTTAGAACGTTGGTTTATGCACGATGCAACTCAGGTGGTAGATGCATCTTTTGCAGGCACTGGATTGTGTTTGTAATTGAGGTGTGGTCGTAGTCCTTTCAAATCGACTGGGCGTATCTCGTTGCCCTGAAATCGAGGTTGTGAGGTGTATCTCATCGCCCGAAAATCGAGGTTGGTTTAATTGAGAGAAGGTGTCGTTGAAAGAGCTAGATGACTTGTTTGGTGATTGTTAGAGTGTTGATATGATTTCAGATTAAGGTGGAGCATTGTGATGGTGATTTCACATGTCCATGGAAGTCGGTTGACTTGTTGATGTGATTTCATATCAAGTTGGAGTGTTGTGATTTGTGACATAAAATCACATATGTTGACAGAGATGAGGCGTGGATGTGCTTGGCAGTAGAGGAGATGGTGCAGCAACAGAAAGAAGGTTAGAATGAGCAGTTTGGCGTTTGAGCGGATTTATTGCTGGATTTTGACCCGATCTTTCTGTGACTTATCTGCAAGTATTGAGGGGATATATTCCTAATATATCTCTAAGAGGAAAATTGGATATTTTTCCTAGGCCTTATATTCTCATATAAAAGCAGCACATTGGGTTGAATTAATGCATGACCGAATAGAGTGGCGGCTGCGTGCCTCTAGGGCTTGGTGCCCTAGAGATGATTGGTGCCTCCAGTTAATCCAAGACTTAGCCGTCGTTCTTCATTGTTCTCCTTCTCCAACAGAAAGTGTTATTCATCTAGATATTCTTTCCCTTTCTCAATAAGGTTATTGATTCTTGTAGTTTGTTTATTGTTGGTTGTTGAACCAGTGAGTGTAAACAAAATTCGTTTTGAGAATCAATAAAGAGGGTGGTTGGGTGCAATATCTTGTGTTTGTGCATGTGATTTCATATCTGTGTTTGTTTCCATAGAAATCATCTTTAAGTAATTAGGTGAATAAGATCCTGGACGCTTCCGCAAAGGCGCAGTTTTCATAACAAATAGAAACCTGTAAGCGTGATTAAAAGACCACAAAATGATTCTAGCTCTTTATTAAAATATAAAAGCAAATAAATTCAAATCCATTAAAACTAAAATCACATGCTCAGAACAATTGACTTATTTTACTCATCTTCTACACGCAGCTTTAGCAGAAGCAGTACTAATAACATACAGTACACAACTAAAATAAAGTAGAAACATACAATGATATTCTACAGCATCTTTCGCACACATGCTGCTTACATGATCAATGATGCCACAATCAATACACTTCGCTAACACTCCTATGTTGCTTACTTAAAACCAGATGTAAATGGAAAGATGAATTAAAGAACAAAACGCCTTGTGTTATTTTGTTTCCTCTTGAATGCAGGATGCAAGTCTTTTGCATCGAACCAGTCAATTTGACTTGTTCTTTCAGCACAATCATTCATTCTCTTTAGTATTCTGGGCATTGTAGCTATGTTAATGGTAGCTTTATTCTGTGACGTCTGCAATTTTTCATTTGTTTCTGGATCTTCGATGCGGGTAGCTTCCTTAACCAACCCATCATTCTCACTCGAACCTGCAACTGCAACAGTGTGGCTTATTTGTTAACTGGTACAATACAAGGGTATAATCCGTGTCATTGATATATTAAACAAGATATATTTTCAGATGATTTTATTCAAAATGACAAGTAGAATCATTTGCTCAACTCTCCTTACTTTGTCCTTATCCCTTCATATGGGTTATTTCCATTATCTTTATTTTTTTCATGGTTCAAACCCAAAACCTCTAAAGCCATAGTTTAGAGACTTCACCGCTACCTCCTCGTCCTTGATAGAGTTAATACATATTTTAGCGTGAAGAAACTGTTTCTCCAAATTACCATCAAACTGAATACAATTATCAAGTTCATACTCATCATCCTTTCATCTAAGTGATTCCTTAACACATTTAACAAATTCAAATTTTATCTAAAATTTAAGTACTTTTTCGAAAAAAACTAATTGTTGATTAAATCTAATTTGTTATTTGTCAACTGATCTAACAAACATTAACTACTAAAAGAATAACAAATTCAATCTATAACTCATTCACGTTAACAAAGTCAACAAATTTAGTCAATTTTTAAATGTTAAAATGTAGAAAAACATAAAGCAAAATATAAATGGCAAATTCTATTTATACACCATAAATAACTTTACCTACACCATTACCAAAAATTAATTATATTAAAGACAAAAATACGCTTATTAAAAAATAATCAAAATAAAATAATAAGTTCTACAGAAGCGTTATATTTTATTCAAATTCCTTCTTGTTATATTCATGTATGCGTTAAATTTTATTCAAATTCCTTCTTTTTATATTCTTGTATAGTCAGTTCTAACATTATGCATTCCGAATTAGTCACAAAAATAATTTTACAAATGAATTACTAAAATTAATATGGTTTATTAAGCTCTCAATTTATAACTATATTTAAATCGGTTTTTAATTTAAAATCAAAATTTAAGTACAGTAATATTTTATTATTCATAATTTAAAGTTAAATTCTAGTATATGAATAATTAAATAAATATAAATCCAATTAAGGATTTGAATTTGAGTTGCAAGAGTAAATTCATTGAATTTAGAAATCAATATTCATTAATTTGATCAATGCACATCGGAAATATACTAAATGAGAAACTTATTTCGTTTTATTCAGGCTTGAAGATAGTTAAGTAATATGTATGGTGTATACTAAGCAAAAAATTGTGTATATGATATATAAAAAAAGACTGATGTATCTAAAGTAATTTAAGATGTACAAATAGAATTTTCCAATATAAATTTATACATGAAATAATCAAAATGTTCGCATTTCTTACAAAATTATCTTTGGCAATACATGGATGATGGATACACGCTAGTTTCATCAAATTATTAGAATGTCCAAATTAATTTTATTTTTTTATTGCCCGTGACTGAAACACTATCATGTACATATACGGTTCACTACTCAAACAGATGCTCAAATTAATCTGTTTGATCATCGTTTTTTGTAGTTTAAATCAAAGTGCATTTAGCTTTACGATTGTCAACTGTATTCGACACCTGCAAATCCATTTGCCCATAAAATCAAGACCTGCTCTATAAACTGTCAACACCATGATATGCATATAAAGACCCAGAAGAAACATACGCGTTCGCAGACGATTCTTGGACTAGAAGAAATGGCGCCAAAAGTTGATTAGGATGGAGTAGACACAGTATTTTTGCTTTTCTACAGTAATGTCACTACGGTAGCAATAGAAAAAGTTGTTTTTGTACTGCTTGAATCCTAGCCATCCACATGTAAAGGATGGGTAACAAATTGCTTTGTATGTATGTGAATCCTGAAAGAAAACATAGGAAGAAATTACTTGTGATCTCTCTCGTCTCCTTTACCTCTCCTCTAAGGTACTCTGTATCCTTCCCTTCCTTTCTCTGGTGGTCCACACCAATTAAATCGCCCCATTTGGGGGTGATTTACACTTTGCTCCCTGAAATTCGGGTGTAATTTAGGGGGCAAAGTGTAAATCACCCCAAAATAGGGTGATTTAATTGGTTGGGACCACCGAAACAGGGGAAATTGGGTCCAGGTGATCCCACCCCGTATCTAAATAGAATAGAGACAGAGTGTTAGAAATCCATATTACATATGATTATAAAGGATAAACTAAACAAATGCAGTTATTGTATGATATCTGAGCAACAGGAGAACTACGACCACTGCTAATATCAACCATCAATCTGAAGGAAGATCGATCCCGAGCTTTCTGCAGGCCTTAACCATTGCAGAAGAGGACTTTAGACCACTGTAGCTAATGCTTCTGTGGGATGTGCAGCCTTAGACTGATGAATCGGTTGGCAGCAACATTGTGATGAAAAGCTAAAATATGTTATATGAGTGTCTCTATATTAATTACTATTATGCATTTCAAAATAGTATTGGGAAATTATTTATATTCTTGAGCCATCATCAGACATATTAGTTGACCTGTTACGCTGTCTTCAATCAAACATTTACCGTGTCAAACAACTGGCACATTGCACATTATTTTTTAACCTAATAAACAATAACATGACATAATTCCTATAATCAAATTCATAGGATACTGCTAACCTGAAGAACTGCACCATAATAATAATAATAATAATAATAATAATAATAATAATAATAACAGTAATAACAACAATAACAACAACCGCTAATAAATGATTTTCTTGTTACATATACAGACTCTAATACGATTCAAGCTTATCAAAAATGCTATATTTTAAAAGTTGCGAAAATAGTAAAATATTAAGTTAAATAATACTCATATCAAATAATCATTTTCAATAATGCTTCACATTAGCGGAAAAAGATTATTAATGCATCTTTCTGTTACTTCAACAATGAATAACGACACTGAATAATAGATATAACCATGAATTGACTGCACAAATGGTAAACCCAATTATACATGTATAATATTAAGCTAAATTAATACATTGGATGTGCATTAATCCATCTTCAACGAAAAACAGTGCCTTATGCAATAAAATTAATACGCTGGCTGTACGTTAGTCTATCTTCTACGAAAAACCTTTTTTTTTTTTTGTGATTTACGTACTCCAAACTACAACAGACTACATATACTTCTAGCACTCCAGACGTGGACTGACTGCATAAGATACCCGGACTTACATGATAGACTACATATATTTATTTTTACTAATGCAAACTTATAGGATGACAACATATATTTCTAGTACTCCAAACTCAAAAAGATTGCATATACCATTGTTCAAACTAAATATGACCATTACAGTATAACACAATGACCCACGCTTCAAAATTGAAAGAACTGAGAAATGATTTTAACCATCAATTTTAATAGCCTTATCCTCAGGTTTCTTCACACCCTCTTTGGGCACGGTGATAGTAAGAACACCATTTTCCATGACTGCCTTCACTTGATCCATCTTTGCATTCTTAGGCAGCCTGAACCTCCCCAAAAACATGTCACTGATCCTGTCCATCCTGTCCCACCTGACACTCTTCTCCTCCTATTCCTTGCTTCACTCCCCGCTTATCTGTAGTACGTTTCCTTCCTCTTATCTGTAGTACGTTTCCTTCCTCCGCCTCGACCTTTACCTCTTCCTTCTTTACCCCCAGGCATGTCCGCTTTGAATATGTGAGCTTCCAGAGTTTCCTTCCAGTCTATGCATAATAATCACTGACCATTATTGAGTAACTTTTCTTAAAATATCGGATCCATAATAACCACTGACCAAAATCAAATCAAGGAAATTAAGCAAATAAAGACACTTATTCATCATCTAAAGCCCCTGAACCATCCATTGTTGACCAAAAATATGAAATAGTAAACCAAATTTGATGTTTTTTCAGTTTCAGACTTAAATAGCTAAACAAACTCATAAATAATTAACTTATATCTAGGATGATGTCTTTGTTACATACCCAAAACCACCTATCAACAGCACTATGATGTGACGGTCGTTGCTATTGTTGTTAGTCGATAGCAAACACTATTATTATAATTCTTCAGAAGTTCAGCATTAACGATATTTCTGAATTCTTCAGCTAAAGCTTCAGCAATAATCTACATGATATTAATTTATGGTGAAGTCAATATAGATATGTAACGAAAAAGCATGAAAAAACAATGATTGCATAAGGTACCTAAAGAGAGAAAATGATTGAGCAAACACCCATAATTCAACATAATAGAATAATTAAGAAGAGATGAAAAATAATGCCAAAATATAGTGAATTGAGCCGACAATATTAAAATGGTCCAGAGTCTAAAATATATCATCAAAAGAAGACTCCTCCCCTAACTCCAAGATGTAAAACAGTAATCATCTTCCATAAAAATAACAATCTAACCATTTTTTATTCCTCATTGCTTCAATTATTTGCACTCAAATAGTATTTAACCAAGATATATATGTGACAAACAAAACTGTTTACTTGACATTCTAGCTAGTTATCATTAAACATATCAATTCATATTAATGAAACTCTCTGTCTACAGAAAATATTTTGGATGTAAAATAAACAACGCTTTTGAAATATATCACTTGAGAAATAGCATTGGGGCCACCGTACATGTTGGCATCCTTAAATTTACAGGTAGCAGCTATGCATATTGTTTAAAATTTATTGTCACATAACCAAAAACATTAATAATTTTAGAAAAATATAGGAAGATCCAATAAACTTATTGGCAATGACAAAACATGACATATTCATTTTCATTGAGCAGTTTAGCCTGTAGCACGTGGCCTAAAGATATCTAGTTATCGAACTATAATACTTTATTGCTACTGAAAAAAGGTTCTTTAATAGATTGATGCTTCTTGGTCAACTTTATCATTGCCATCTTTTGCTGATTTATTCCCTGTATCAAACTCAATTCATAAATATCATTTTGGTTTTTTATTTTGAAAGTTCTACTACTAAATACAAGATTATTGTATTAGTTTAACCTGCAAACGTCAAAATAAGTTCAAGAAAGATAATCAAAGTAAGAACGACAGCGCATTGTTGGTTCTACTCTGTTGTCCCCGCAGTCTATCAATGAAAATGCTAAAGTTTCCGATAAAATAACCAAATAATACAGGAAGTCGTAAAAATCATTTTATTCAAGACCTAATCAATATTACCTCGAATACCCGGTATTAAAAATAAAATAAAGCAATGGTAACAAGAAATTCAAATCGGGACTCTTTGCAGCTGTAAGGACATGTTTTGTTCTTATAAAGCTAATTCTACATGTAGACATTGTTGTTGTTAGAGCAGTATGCATTTAGACCTTATATTAGTGTATATACAGGTAGAGATAACATGGGGAAATAACTGTGCAATTTTATGCAATCATGCAAAAGTAAACGAATTTGACTTCACAGAATTTTATTATGCAATCAAAGCAGTATAAAACCTTAAGTATATAAAAAAACCAAATTCAGTAATTGTTTCAAATATCAAAACATGCAGAAAAAGGAAGACAACTAAAAGAAACTAAAGCCATATGTCTGATCAGAGGAGTATATCATAAATTGTAAATTAAAATGCTACCATGATAAATACATCCGGTTGCTATTTAAATCATATACTAAAATGATTGAGCATCGAAAATTTGACTTTCATATCACACTTTTCAATGAATTGAATATGTAAGAGACAAAATCAATAAGATATATAAATCATCATAACAGGAAAAAATAATTAAAAAATCATAGAACTGACATTTTATTCCAACCAACCAAACAAACAATTCAAATTGAACTAAGGATTATGAAATGGTTTAAGAAATAATTGATCAACTAACCATCTACCATAAATATTTAATAAATCAGAATAAACTAAAATTTATTAATAGACAAAACACTGATATTTGAAAATTTTCAGCCTAACTTCTTGAAAGCCAAAACTAAGACAGAGTATAAATTATTACCTTTGTTGATCGAATATGATACACCCAATTTTCAAGTTGTCTTTATGTTTTGTAGTTCTTCAAGCGTTATAGGTCCTTCGCTCGTCTCCCCATACATGTATCTGTTATTCTAAATTGTTATCCCATATGACAGTAAATTCTTTAGCTTCGTATAACAGTGAAATGCATAGTAAAAATATAAATTTGTGCAGTGAATTTTCTTTTAGCGGGTAATGCAGGAAAACACATGATAGAAAATGGTTAGAAATTACCTATCAAGTAAAAAAAGTGAGCTAGAAACTATTTCTTCATCTTTCATTAATTATATTTGTTGAGTATAGACATCCATATGATCAAACTCATACACGATAGAACTATCAGTCATTCCACCATTTGCTACCTAATATCCTGTCAGTAACAATTATGTAAATGAACTTGCAACATTATAATAGGGATGCAGATGAATAATACAAAGATGTTTTGAATATTCCTGTCTAAAATGCATCAGTTACATGCATATAGACATATCCTATGGGTAACTTCTTAATAAAAGATAAAGAACAGGGCAGATAAATCCATATATGTCATAATATGCTTTAAAAAACATAAATACTTTAGTGACTATTCAAAATTCATAAATGAAATATAAAATTCAAGAATGTAATAATTGTAAAAATATCAAAATTCTAGAATTTCACTCAACATAAATTGAAAAATGAAAGCAAGTAGCATTACACACATGCTTTCTAGGTAAAGGTGATATAAAAAGGAAAACGCTTTGAATAAGTTAAGGAAAAAAGCATTAATTGTATTCATTAAGTACTTAATTGTATTCCCCGGGATATAACACCCAGGCATCCTCCAAAAGCAAGTACTTAATTATTTTGACATAATTAGTTCAAATAAGTTGAAGAAAAAACATTAACCATTCAATCAAAATCTTGGTCATTGTTATGTTCTCCACCAAGATCAAGATGTTTAGTCTTTTATTTTTTGAGTTTATAACAATATCGTAATTAGTTGTGAATTTTCAAAATGTTATTCTTGGCCTTTTCACTGAATAATACAATCTACAATGGCTAGAATAACCAAATGGAATCTATTAAGGGATGAGGAGGAGAGTTATTAGAGAGGAACAATTGCAATTTTTATTGATACAAAACATGATACAAAGAGCACATATATATAGTGCTATGAGCCCAACGGCTAGTACAAAATATACCAAATATGTATGAGCATATCGGCTAGTATTAAATATACCAAGTATGCATGAGCCTAACGGCTAGTAGATAATGACAAAGCATGCTAAATATGATAAAAACATGTTCACACTCTAACGGCTCTATTGTAATGGCTCTATTGTCTTCGTTATGCCCCCTCAATTCGAACTAGGGTTTCCTTGCTCATTCTGGCTTCCACCTGCACTGATAACGCGAAGTTCCTCTCTCATTCTGACAAAAATTTTGGTCGAAAGAGCCTTTGTGAGAGCTTCTGCTCTCTGATAGTATGCGGGCACATGACATATTGCAAGTCTTCCTGATTGCGTTCTTTCTCTCACAAAGTGGAGATCAATTTCAAGATGTTTCGTCCTTGAATATTGAATAGGGTTTAGAGACAAAGATACTGTGCTCTTATAATCGCACCAAATGACCGGCTTTCGTCTTAGAGTGAAACCAAGCTCCTCCATCAGTGATTCTATCCACATGATTTCAGCTGCAGCGCTTGCCAGTGCACGGTACTCAGCCTCTGTGCTAGATCTTGATGTGGCATGTTGCTTCTTCGTACACCAGGAAATGATATTGGAACCGAGGTAAACGCAGTATCCTGAGACAGACTTTCAATCGTCAATATCGTTGGCCCAATTGGCATCGCTAAAGCACTATAAGTTAAGTTCCTTTTCTGAATTTAGGCGTATACCGTAATGTTTTGTGCCTTGTAAGTATCGTAACACTCTCTTTAATGCCATCCAATGTTCTGATAAAGGGTTCTGCATGTATTGACTGAGTTTATTGACGCTGTAGCATATGTCTGGTCGAGTAATAGTTGGTATTGTAACGCTCCTATTATGCTTCTATATTGTTTGGCATTGTCGATAGCTTCTCCTTTATGCTTAGATAGTCTTAGGTTACTAAACATAGGCGTAGGTAATGAGTTTGCCATGTGCATATTTGCCCTTTGCAGTATTTCAGTGATATAATTTTGTTGGGATAATATTAATTCACCATTGTTTTTCCTAATCACTTGTATTCCAAGAAAATTTTTTAGTTCCCCCAAGTCTTTAATGGCGAAATTTTGATCCAGCTTGTGAACGATTCTGTTTATTTCTTCGCTGTTGTCTCCTGTTATTAGCATGTCGTCAACGTATACTAGAATGAACACAGCTCCATGTATGCCCTTTTTCATATATAGAGAACTGCCCGATTTAACTTGTGAGAAACCCATGTTAGACAAAGTTGAATTTAGCTTTTCATACCAAGCTCTCGAAGCTTGTTTTAAGCCATATATTGCTTTGTGTAGTTTGCATACTTTATCACCAGTACCATATTCTTCAGGATGTTGCATGTATACCTCTTCAGTCAATTCCCCATTCAAAAAAGCATTGTTGACGTCCAGTTGCCTCACATTCCATCCTTTATTTAGAGCAATGATCAGTATAATTCTGATGGTTGTGGGTTTTATGACTGGGGAAAAAGTTTCATTGAAATCAAAACCAAATTGTTGCGCGTAACCTTTTGCAACCAGTCTGGCCTTGTATTTGTCAATAGATCCATCTTCTTTTCTTTTTATTTTGTATGTCCACCTACAAACAATCGTATTTTTGTGTTTTGGTTGAGTCACTAAGCTCCAAGTGTTGTTTTTTATGAAAGCTTTATATTCAGTGTCCATTGCCTCCTTCCATTTGTTTGATCTTATAGCCTGAGTGAAATTCAATGGTTCGGTCTCACTGGCAGAAATATTATATATTTTGGGTTTGAAGATGCCTCTCTTTGACCTGATGATCATGTGATTTCCAGTTGATTGTGGTGGTGTTTGCTGCTGTGTATCATTGTTGTTGGTATTGTCAACATGGTTGTTGTTTTCTGTATCTTCACCATGCTGCATGTTTTGATGTATGTTTGTATCTTCTGAGTCATTGTGTGTCTCATTGGTTTGCTCGTTTGTTTGATCCATAGTTTCTTCTTGGGTGTTTAAATTGCTTGTGCGTTGTTGCTCTTCATTTCTATCAATTGAAGATGGTTCAGTAATGAATGGCTCGAACCGTATGTTATTGTTTATGCTTTGTTCCATCCTTTTTGCCGATTTGCTTTTCTGCATAAGGAAACTTGTTTTCATCAAATATCACATGCCTAGAAACATATATTTTTCCATTTTTGTCCATGCACTTATAACCTTTTTGGTTTTGTGCATACCCAATGAATGTGCATGGGCTTGATCTCATACTTAGTTTATGATTGTTATAGTCTCTCAAACATGGAAAACATAAACACCCATAGGCTTTCAGAAAACCATATTCTGGTCTAACACTGTATATCATTTCATGTGGGCTTTTATTGTTTAAGACTTTGGTTGGCAACTTGTTAATGAGGAATACAGATGTGTAGAAAGCTTCATTCCAATATTTCATGGGTAATAAGCTTTGTGATAACAAAGTTAGACCAGTCTCTACTATGTGTCGATGTTTTCTTTCGACTAAACCATTTTGTTCGGACGTATGCGGGCAAGTTAATCTATGTTTGATCCCTCTTTTGGGAAAGTAATTAGTTAGAGGTTTAAACTCAGCTCCCCCATCTGTCTGAATAACCTTAACAGTACTGTTCATTTGTTTTTCGACACGAGTTATAAATTGCATAACTGTATTGCAAGCTTCTGATTTAGTTTTCAGCATGTATATCCAAGTATATCTAGAATAAGCATCCACAAAAGAAAGATAATACCTGTGTCCTTGATATGAATTTAGAGGCGCGGGTCCCCACAAGTCAGCGGCTATAAGTTCCAGTGTCTCATTATAGCTGGTTTCAGAATCACTAAAAGGGAGCTTGTGGCTCTTGCCGAGTTGGCAGTGCGTGCATGTGTGTTTGATAGGTACATTTTTATAATGAATGTTATTAGTACGCGGAACAGTCTTAACAGTTTCCAGATTAGGATGTCCTAATTTTATATGCCAAGAATTAATCATGTTACATTCATTGCTATTATTGTCATAATCAACGTTATTGCAACTATTCCTAATACAGTCATTGTCACTACTAGCATCTACATTATTGTACCAGAAATCTCCACTTGAGTTTGCGGTCTTGAATTTGTATAAACAATCGTATAGGTTACCTCGAAGTAATATTTCATGATTTTGGGAATCTTTAACTAAACAAAACTTAGGATGAAATTCAAAGTAAACATTATTATCGTTGGCAAATTTTGATACACTTAACAAATTTTTATTAATCGTAGGTACCCTAAGAAGATTGTTTAATTTGAGTTGTCTTTTCCCAAAGATAGTCCCTTTGCCTATGTGTGTGATACTAGCAGTACTACCATTACCCATATGCAAATTTCTCATACCTGAGTAATTTCTGCTCCCAATGTTTAAATTTTGAAGATTGCTAGTTATGTGGTGAGTCGCTCCTTAGTCAGGGTACCATTCTTCGAAGCCATTTTCTTCATTTTTTACTTCATCATCATCTGCAGCATTATGTCTTCGGTTTGCGTTATTATTTTGAGTTGAATTCCCTGTTGTTGCCATATTTGTTTGTGCTCTTCTTTGTGAAAAGTAATTTTGGCTTGCCTGTTGTCTACCTGTGTCTGAATTATACCTGAAGTAACATTTGTTCGCCATGTGACCAAACTTTTGGCATATTTGATATTTCACATGATAGTTGTTGTTATCTCCTTGTATCTGCTTATTTCTGACTGTGGTATAATTGGCAGATAACTTATTTTGTGCTGTTTTTCTTTGGTCAATTCTGCCTTCATGAGCAAGGAGTGCTGATCGAACGAACTGTAAATCAGGTAAAGTTTGTTGCGTGGCTAACACAGTTACTGGAGATTCATATTCTTTATCTAATCTACCAATAATAAATAGGATTTGCTCATTGTTGCTGATCTTATGACCAACAACATTTAGTTTGTCACACAGATTTTTAATTTTTCCTAAGTATTCTTTCATGCTTGCCTCCTTTTTTCTAGAATTTTGTAATTCCCTTCTATATTGCATGATTCTAGCAGCTGATTGTGAACTGAAAATTTGTTCAACTGTTTTCCATATTTCATAAGACGTGCTACATCCAACTATTTGTGATAATAAATTCGAACTTACTGACGATAGGAGCCATGAGGTGAGGAGGCTGTCTTGTTTTTGAAACTTTGTGTAGTCTGTGTTAAGCACAATTTCTCCTTCCAAATTGGTTATCGTCACTGGTAGGACTATTATTGTCCCCATTAATGTACTGCAGTAAATCATACCCTCTTAAAGCGATCTCTACTTGATATTTCCATAGAATGTAATTGTCTTCTTCTAGAGATGTGGTGATAATTTGGCTTTTTGGTTTAATCAGGTCATGATGGTTAGGTGGAGCACTGTACCCCATACTTCCCGAAACAGCGGAGGTTACTTCATTGTTGTTGGCCATAAAACAAAAACAACTTTCTGCTTGATGATTAAGCCTTTTGGCAATTTGGCTCTGATACCATATTAAGGGATGAGGAGGAGAGTTATTAGAGAGGAACAATTGCAATTTTTATTGATACAAAACATGATACAAAGAGCACATATATATAGTGTTATGAGCCCAACGGCTAGCACAAAATATACCAAATAGGTATGAGCATAACGGCTAGTATTAAATATACCAAGTATGCATGAGCCTAAGGCTAGTAGATAATGACAAAGCATGCTAAATATGATAAAAACGTGTTCACACTCTAACGGCTCTATTGTAACGGCTCTATTGTCTTCGTTAGAATCTGAATACAAACTATGAAAAGAAAATGAATGGATAATCCCAAACATATATAAAGCTTTACCTTTGTGCGCTTTGCATCTTTCCCCTCAAGTAAAAGGAATTTATACGCACGTTGAACTACCCATAACTGAGACAAAGTAAAATTTTGCTGAAGTTTAACGCTGCAAATAAAAAAATATTGTTAGTAAAAAAAATCTAAACTGTTGTTAGTTAGTAATTTAGTAGAAACAGACTGTTATTCGTTTACATAGTTGTATTCCAACATCACACAAATAATAAAAAATGAAAAGAATAAATGAAATTTTGAAAAATGTTACTCAAGTAAAATAAATACTCAAAGTAATTAGAGGAGTTGGTTAATTATTCTGTCATATAGAATTACAATTAAAACAATGGCTACCAACCACACGTTTCAGGCACACTATATGTCTACCATACAACAACCACTAAAAAAATGATCACCTGGCTTCATTCGCATAGCATCTCATTATCTATATATTCATTCACTGGGATTCACATCATATTCAGTCAACCGGATTCACACTACGTTCTACAATAACAGAACGGTCCAAATTGCATAACTATAAGCCTTTCAGATAAAAAAAGTCGACTCACTGGAGCTTGAAGTGCTTTCTATAGTAACTCACTTCTCGCTTCAACCACGCTCCCTCTTCCCTATCTCACCTACATAAATAATAGTTCCAACTAAGCTTTCAATAGAACCAAAGCGAATACAAAACATCTCTTCCTTTACCTCTCCATCTGAATAATCAGCTGTGTGTCAAATACAGGACTTTTCATTTCACCCATGCTCTTGCACTTTGATTTCATGATATACTGCAGAAAACCAATTTCGAATCACATAACCCACTGTAATTCCCATGAAAAGAAAATCAAATACTTAAATTGTATATTTTTAAGTCGTCAGCAACCCTTAAGTACTTAATTGTATTCTCCGGGATATAACACTAAGGCATCCTCCAAAATCTATCTCCATCCTACATCAAAAACTAAGAGTATGCCTTGCAAAAAAAAAAATTAAAAGCCTTGCTAAAAAACACAACATTGCATCAAATCGAAAAAGAGTCCAAATAACAAAGCAATACATAAGATGGACAAAAAAACCAAATAAAAGTATCACCTTTAAGGTACGGATAACTTCTCGAAGATGAATATTCATCCAAATGTCGCAACTCACCAAGTGTCCATTGTATGTCTCCCCATTCTTCAGCTCCTCCAACTGTTAATAGGAAAACATAAAAAAAAAGGAAGAAGAAATTTCATCTAAACAGAAATTATTTCAGTTGAAAGATGAAACATACCAAAATTAAAAATTGCCCTTGTTCAATTTCAGATCTGGCTAGCTTTCATCTCATACCAAAACCTAACATACAATAAGAAACGGATTATTTGTCGCTCTTCAAATCAACGGATTAACGGGAATAAGAAGAAAAACAAAATGAGATGCTTCAATGCGCAGTATAGCAACAGCGGAGCTTCGAAATGTCAGATCAATTTTGAAGCCTTGAGATAGCAGAGCTTTGAAAACTCAGATCGATTTTGAAGCCTTGAGTAATTTTATGAATCAATTAGGTTAGAGGGCTTTTCACCGATTGAAGAAAATGAGTGTTTGGGTGAAGTTAGAAGGGGAAAGAATAATGAAGACTTTTCTGGAGTCTTCTCATTAGTAATTATAATTTTTTCATCATAACATGAGGCTTGCTTCTTACCGAGACAATACTGAAAAAGTATACGTTGTCCTTTTCTTAGGGTTGCATACATTGTATAATAAAAAAAAGCATGCATTTTGGCGGGAAAATGGAGGAATGAGTGGTTGTGGTGCTACCACGTCGGCTCAGTGGCTTCTGCTTTAGTATATACTAAGATTGTATGTTGGCGAGCGTTCAATGGCACCCGAAACAATGCAGCACCCCTAAATGCCCCCTGATTTCCACCACATATCTCGTTTCTCTCTCCTTCCACTCATTCTCTCACCTTCCACTAACTTAAACTAATATAAATGCATGGTTTATATAGGAGGCTTTTGGGGTGCTCACTATTTGGGGTGCCATTGAATGCTCCTCTTGTATGTTATATTTTAAAGGTATAAACAATAAGAGATATTTACAATTTAACGAGGGGCTAAATTGTAAATATAAAATAGATGAATTTTTATCAGTTAATAAAAAGCGGTTCGGTCCGCGTGAAACAGAACGCTCTTTTCTTTCTTTCTTCCCCTTTAGTCAAAAACTATTCGGAGAAGAGGAGATACTGTATTCTTGGAAGATCTAACCCTTATTTAATCTACTATATGGATTCTGGTACGCTTCCGCTAATCTCTGATTATTTACAGTTTTGATTCCTCTCGAATTAATTAGGGTTATGGATGAATTGAAAATAATTCTCTAACAACTGCCATTCTTGATATATAATAACAACCAATTTCTTTTAATTACATTTTCAATTTTGTATCTTGTTCATCATGTCCAAGATCTCATTTTTTACAATTGGACAAGAAAAAAACATCAAACCTCATACTTATCTCATTCAACATCCATCTCCCCTGAGAAATTAAAATCTGAATCGAAGATTCGAAATCCGAGGTCTAGCCTTGGCGCAATGGTAAGGTCACCTACTTAGTGATCTGGACTCCTAGGTTCGAGTTCGGAAACAGCCTCTTTGCAGTGCGAGGGAAAGGCTGCGTACAATCGGCCTCTCCAGAGTCCACTATTGTGCATGAGCCTCATGCATTGGGTTCCACCTACCGAAGGTTCGAAATCTGATTCCAAGATATTGTTCGAAATTATATATTCTTTATTTAACCTTTTTTACTTTTTATATTGGGCAAACGAAATTATCCTACAAATCATTGCTTAATAATTCCTTAGTCTTAATTTTTTACTTCTTCGCAAATTACAAAAAAATGACTTATTTTTTTTCCAATTAATCGATATTTAAATGTAAAGAAAATTTCATTTTCAAACAAATTGATCTTCTTCAAGTACTGTAACGACCCGCCTTTTTGACCACTTCAAATTGGTGAGTTAACCAACCTAAAACGTTCAAATCGATGGTTCGCTATTTAGCTTACCGAGTTCAAAATAGAATCAACACAGAAAACACAGAATAAAATAAATAACACAGTATTGAACAGCAAAATAACCTTTCATATATTAATCAAAAATTTTGTTACAAGAATTTTTCTTTACAGCGGAATGTAAAAATACAGTTAAATACGATAGAAAAATATTTAGTGTTTTAAAAATCTTCAGAGTGCGCGTCTCCCGAAACCCCCAGTTTTTTCCAATCTTCGAATCCTCCGCTGTAATATCTAAATCTGAAATGCTCGGATCTGACTCGAGCATTCCATGCGAAAACATAAAGATATTCGAGTCAGGATTAATCATAGTTCAAGTAAATTAATTTCGATAGAACTGAAATATAACAGTCAATCCTAACATCGATGTCATATATAAAAGAAACAGCCGTTCAAGTCCGTTCTATCTACTCCCAGGGTGAACGGTATCAGTGTTTGCGAGTGTACACGTGTATATAATATACACGTGTACACCACCTTAACATCCGAACCGAACATAAACAATAGCATAAAAGATCCCGGGAGCTTGCATGTACACGTGCATGTATATATACACACGCATGTATTGCCTTAGCATCTCAGAAATCATACATGGAAGTGGCAGTAAATACCAAATTCAAAGTTCAGGTGCTACTGAATCAATAGTCAAACAAGTTACAGGCCTGACTAACATTTAAAGGAAAAACAATATGTGAGGCCGTACAGATTACTCAAACATGTATGTATATGTTCCCAAATGACCGAGATAAACAATGCCAAGAGGGGTGACAAATCTTATAACAAATCAATCCAAATATAAGAGCATCAACTTGGTAAGTTCTAGTCTATTTTCTTTCTTTTATTTTGCCGATGCCATTTGTTTGAAAGGTCAGTTCAAACAAAGAAATTTTTATACCATACATCAAAAGAATAATACAACTATCAGTACATTTCCATCCATAAGACATGCTTGAGGCAAATTGTAGGTCTCAGTCCACATTTTTATTGGTCATGTCCCATAAATATGCACCATGCTGTTATTGGATGATTATTATGTGTATATAAACCAATAAGACACCCAACCAAATCAGAGTAGATGATCACTAGCCTACAAGCATTATTATTGTTTCAATTCATTTCCTGGCACAAACAAGTAGAATGCATCTTTCTTGTACCATTGACTTGCCTATATTCACACATGCATTCTCCACAAGTATTCACAACAGTAATCTAAAAACTTATCACTTTTAAACCATGACTCAAACTTTAATTCATGCATTAATATCCCATTGTTTTCTCCTACATAGAATAATCAGTATTATCATATATCTGTAAGTAGTACCAAGTTAATTTTGTACATCTTATTTCTATTTTAGTTTCTATGTTTCTTTTGGTAAATATCAGATTTACTCATTGTAAATCTCAGTACTCAATTCAAACCTCTTTCCGAACATATTTGGTTGATTAAATACATTTCAGGGAACATCTTTATGGGAATATATTTTTAAGCAGAAACAAATATAACCATAGCATAAATCAACTTTTAACGACTCCACATCCAAAAATCTTTCTCATAGCAACACGCAAAAATGGAATTGAGCCCACGTTTTATGTTTTAGCTATGGAAAGAGTTTTAATCGGATGTTTCTAGCAAAATTTGTTGTGCTTTAAACATTCAAGATTAATGAGGTGCAAATTTTAAAAAAGAGTGATAACATTTGTAGTTTATAAACAATTTCAGTTAGAAGAATTACCAAAACAATTATGTAACAAACACCTTAATAGTGGTGAAATGTTCATAACAAAGTGAATGACCTGGGAGTGCATAGGCAGCAGACTTGACAAAGTTCCAAAGGGAATAAATTTCCTATTTTAGCATGACATGAGAAAGAAGAGTTTCCAGTATCTAAGAGACCCGGTGAAGATATTTTTGTCCAAAAATTGACAGCTTTGAATAAATAGCATGCAAATACATTTGCTGCCAATTCGGTTGAGTGACGGGCACAAGGAGGCGCATGGTATTATTAACTTGTCACAGGAACTTGATATTCAAAAAGAAAAACAATATTTAAATGCATGACAAGTTTCAGAAAATCCAAGTAATATGGTCTAAACGCCCTTTCCAAATGTACAATAAGGGAAAGTTATCATTTACACCTTACCTTAAACTCCAAATACTTTGAACATATAAAGATATGACATTCATATTAAATCGGCTAAGCAACTGATGGATGCAATTCATTACAGGTTTATTGTTCCCATAAGGAACGTCCAGGTTAGAAATGTTCCAGCAAGCAGTACATAGCACATCAGTCAATGAAATACTTAAGGGGGTATACAACAGACCAGTGTATGAATCAATGTATTTCCAGTTCAATAGCAACCTAACATACTTTAGTTATTTAAACAAGGAAAAAGGTGTAAATATCAGGGCAGTGGTCTTAACAAAAATAGCATTTTCAGTCATAAGGCAAGGACAGTGACACACTAGTTCAACAAGAGGGGACTACCATATTCAGTATGTGTTGAAATTAAATTACTCGAAACAGTGATTAATCAATTGTGAGTATAAATACTCACCTACGACCGCGAGCTCGGAGGTGACGTGCTCTAGCAGCGATGGAACGTGGAGGTGCTTGGCTTTCTGGTGGCAATTCGATTCAGCAAATTTTCTAGGGTTTCGATTTAGGAAAAAGAATCCATCTTTGATGTGCCCTCTGATGTTCAAATTCATGGAGACAGCGATGGCGACGAGGTGTGGCTTTAAAGTTTGATTTTTCAGGCAGTTCTGATTTCCAAAGTGGGTTAGGGTTTCAATTTGACGAGGAAGGAGGGATCCGATTTGGGTAAATAGAACTGGCTTCGGCCATTAATTTAGGAAGCAAGAATTTTTTTTCTTTTCTCTCTTTGAATGAATTTGGGGAAACGATTTGTGCTAGGGAGAATGATTTGTGTTAGGGAGAGTGAAACGAGGGCAAGCTTTATACAAGAAAATATAGAGGATAAGAACAACGTCACTCAATATAGGGTTTTAGGTCTGCACCTTTAGACAATTGATCGGCATGTGATTTACTAAGGGAGGTAATAATTTGGGTAGGTTATATTTTCGTCTAAATATTAAACTGCACCGTAAACTGACGTTGAACACTCAGTATTCGTACCGTAAACACAGTCCCCAAATACGATAAAAATTATACATACTCCTTCGTTTCAACGTTCTGAATTCAATAAAATTTGTTTGATCATTCTCTGGTTCTGTTTGGATGATATTATTCAATTTATCTATCGGTTCATGTTTAAATTTTGTTTATCGCCACAACAACTCCGTTTGGCTTTACATTTTTATACGTTTAATTTCAATTCTTTTTGTGCATACATATCCAAGTCAATTCCCATTAAAATTTCCAATTTATTTACCATCGATAACGTTTTATTTATTTTTAAATTCTTTAAATCGAATTTTAATGTCCAACCAATTTAATTCAAATATTCGACCATAAATAATTTATTCCCAATCGGCCATTCTGAAATAAATATCGAATTCAAGCCATACACAAAACAATGTATTTGATTTTTAATTTCTAACTCCTGTATCGGTATAAAAATTGATTGTTTATCGTTAAAACCTTAATTAATCCGATATTCAGTTTGTCGAAAATTCCGGGACGTTACAAGTACGCCCACCCATCTATGAAACTTAAGTACTTTAAGATTCTTTTTTAGTAACAATCTTTCTCCAAGATAGGTGTGTTGAGAGTCTACTCCAAGTTAGTTTGGATATGCATTTTAAAATCCGATATGTCAATCCAAGATGTACATTCAACACACACTTATCTTGTGAGGAATCTCCCTAGATAAGAGATGTGGGTGAAATCTCAGGACCAGACATACCAGAAATCCAACATTTGAAACCATGATTGCATTGTGTATTTAATTAAACAAGCTTTTGCTTCACACTCTTGCTAATCATACAACTGCAACATTAACATCACAGATATCTTAAGTAGGATCGTATAATGCTATTGCAGTATTTATATAATTTCCTAATCGTACAACACTCTGTTCTCACTGAGCCTTTTACTTTTAGAGCAACAGCCGACCACTCACCATTCACAGGTGACCTATTCACCTGAACATCATTGAGCTCCTAGAGGTGTCAACTGTTAACAATGTTCGCTCAATTAGGTCTTCTGAATTGTTAGCAACGTCATTGGCATGTGTTCCTTTCCTTTAATTACCTAAGCCTGGACTTGAATTTCATCCTCTTTTGGCCCTTGTGCAGACATAATTTCTTTGCTCTTGTCTCAACTCTCATCTATTTCAAATGTGAAATTTACCGCTACATTGGATAAAAAAGTGGGGGAAATGGAACAAAAACCAGCGGGACGACAAAGCACTGTAATTTACCCTGATTAGTTCGTCTTTTGGGGGGGGTACTCAACTTAGCAAAATCAAAGTACAGCCTTTTCAAAATCAAACGAGGTAACCTAATAGAGCCAGTACGAGCCCAAATGCTAACCAAAAAAAATTATAAACCCCAAAGTTTACTTTCTCTATTAACATATTCCTTGTAAATTTCATTCAGAAGAATTTTTTTCACAAGCAAGAAAATCTCAAAGTATAGTACATGAAATTCCAACCTAAAGGAGAACAAAAGGAAGTGGAAATTTGAGGCCTTGAGCAACCAAATGAGAAGACAGAGCCTCCAGAATTCTATGAGGAATCTTCCTCGACATTTCCAAATCTTCTCTGCCACATCCATGAAATAATGCAGGTCAAGTGTGAGATAAACTTAGCTCCTAACAGTAGAATAAACTAACTCCATGGATAGTACCGCATCTCCTGCTAATCTGATTGTCTCTATCCTATTTCATTGAGAAGAGAAACCAAGAAAGCCATTTTTAGGTTTGATCATGCATGGAAGTTCAAACCTGAGTGATGATTGCTCAAATGACCATGAAGAACGCTACTCGCCTGAAACATGTTATATGGCCATGGACTTGTATTGCTCAAAGATCTACATATGGGTTTGGAAATGCTCTTTCCTTTAGCAGTTCCCAAATCGGGTTTTTTGAACAAAGTGAACTGGTAAGATGAGGATGAAGTTGTTCTACTTCAAGAGAGAATCTGTTGGAAATATTTTGTGAAT
Source organism: Allium sativum (assembly GCA_030737875.1). Classification (NCBI taxonomy): domain Eukaryota; kingdom Viridiplantae; phylum Streptophyta; class Magnoliopsida; order Asparagales; family Amaryllidaceae; genus Allium; species Allium sativum. Next base: position 967,414,850 of record CM060915.1, on the reverse strand, counting down.
TATTAAAAATGTTGAAATAAGTGTATGAATGGCTCTTATATGTGAATAGTCCCACATCATGGGATTATAAGAAAGATGCAAGTATTTATACTTATTTCTAAGAAGTCATGTAGGGGCCTTGGGCTCCCAATGTATGCTTTGTTGTGAGGAGGGAGACCATGCATCCTGACCATCACACACGCGCGCGACCGACCGACTCGACTCGACCCGACCCGGCTCGGTTCGGTCCGGGCTCGGGCTTGGCTTTGTGGTGTAAAAGCTTATATTTTTGGACTAGAAAAAATTGCATTTTTCGAACTGTGTTTTTTAATACGAGAAATATTTATGAGCCGACTTTTATTTGAAGTGGTAAACTATTGACCCAGTATTTTGGCAGATTTATCTACTATCCAGTATTTTCGTTCAGCCCTAATCCCCATCTATATATTATCTTCAGTTGTAAACAAAAATAATATAAAAAACACAGTTTTTTTACCTCCGCCAATAAAATATTCTTCCTATAAAATTTTTGAGTAGTATTTTTATTTTCGAAAGTGCAAATCTACACTGATTTGTTGTGCAAAGCAAATAAGTTATTATTTCAGAGGCTGTTTTATCCTAGAGGCGGTGGTGAAAGTACAAACTGGTTTTGCACCACCGGCCAGATCGCCGAATCGTCTTCAAGAAAGCGACCAAGTACGTGACCCAACCATTGTTTCCTAACAATTTGAAGACGAACTGAAACAATGGCTTCGACGTCAACCCTGGATGATACTGCTCCTCCCTCTACTTTCCAAATCCCATTGGTGACTGCTGCCCCATTTCGTTTTGAAGGACTGCATTTCAAATGATGGCGTCAGAAGATGGAGTTCTACCTGACGATGAGAAAGGTCGTTGCTGCTTTGATCACCGACAAATCGCAGTTGCCAAACAAACCTGACAGAGCTAATGAAGTGCAGATCGCTTCCTGGACTGAACAATCAAAACAACAACAGAACTGGATTGACCAGGACTATTTGTGCAGAAATTTCATTCTCAATGGCCTAAGTGATGATCTGTATGATTATTACAACTTGGACAACAAGACAAGGAAGGAGATCTGGGAAGCGCTGAAGAAGAAATACGATACAGAGGAGGCAAGGGCAAAGAAGTATGCTGTGAGCCGCTATCTCAAATATCAGATGACAGACGACAGGTCAGTAGAGATGCAGTCTCATGAGCTTCAAAAAATAGCCCATGAGATCATCTCCGAATGTATGGTTTTGGACGAATAGATTCAAGTTGCTGTTATTATTGACAAACTGTCACCAGGTTGGAAAGACTTTAAGATTTTCCTACGACATAAGACTAAGGAATTTTCCTTATAAAGCTTGATCACTCGCCTCCGCATTGAGGAGGAGGCACGCAAACAGGACCAGAAAGAGGAAGTGCTGGTTGTCTCAAACAATAGTACTGAAAAGACCAAACCTGCAGTTCTGAAACCAAACAAGAAGTCATTTAAGAATCAAAACTGGCGCAACAAACAGAACGGGAATCCGCAAGGAAACTCGAAAGGACAACAAAAACCATCCCAAAAGAATGATTCTGGACAGCTGTTTCTATGTTGCAACTGTGGAAAACCAGGTCATATGGCACGAAAGTGTCAGAACAGGCCTAGTTCTGCACCATAGGCTAACTGACTGAGGAGGAGCCTCTCATGGCTATGATCACTAAGATTCACCTTGTTGGTGGATCAGAGGGTTGGTGGATAGACACTAGTGCTTCTCGCCATGTCTGCTATGATCGTGATATGTTCACCACATACACGGCTGCTGATGATCAGAAAGTGTTGTTGGGAGATTCTCATACCACTAAAGTTACAGGGGTTGGAAATGTGGAGATCAAGTTTACCTCTGGAAAGACTGTGATTCTTAAAGATGTTTTGCAAACTCCAGAGATAAGGAAGAATTTGATTTCTGGTTTCTCCTTAATAAGGCAGGCTTTACTCAATTTATTGGAGCTGATGTGTATTTCATAGGGTATAAGGGAGCTTTTGTAGGAAAGGGTTATGGTTGTGAGGGAATATTTAAATTAAATGTTGAATCTAATAAAGTGAATAATTCTGCTTATACGTTGTGTGATTTTAATATTTGGCACTCTAGATTATGTCATGTCAATAAACGAATAATTCATAACATGAGCACCCTAGATATGATACCTAAGATATCAGAATCTGAACCTGATAAATGTGAATTCTGTACACAAGCAAAAATCACTAAGAAATCTCATAAATCTGTTGATAAAGAATCTGAACCCTTAGATTTGATTCATTCTGACATATGTGAACTTAATGGTACTTTGACTAGACATGGACATCGGTATTTTATCACTTTTATTGATGACTATTCTGATTTCACATATGTTTACCTTATGAAAAATAAAAATGCATTTGAAATGTTTAAAACGTTCAAAACTGAAATTGAGAATCAAACAAATAGGAAAATTAAGAGACTTCGTAGTGATAGAGGAACAGAATATGAATCTAATTCAATTCTGGACTTCTATAAATTACATGGTATTGTACATGAGAGAACTCCACCCTATTCACCTGAAATAAATGGTAAAGCTAAAAGAAAAAATAATACTTTTATCGAATTAGTAGTTGCCATCCTATTAAATTCAGGTGCAGCAAAACATTGGTGGGGGGAGATTTTATTGACTGTATGCTATGTTCTAAATAGAATCCCCAAATATAGGAATAAAATTTCACCTTATGAAATTTTAAAGAATCATAAACCCAATGTGTCATACTTTAGAACTTGGGGTTGTTTAGCATATGTTCGCATCCCAGACCCTAAGAGAATAAAATTGGCAAGTAGAGCATATGAATGTGTATTTATAGACTATGCTATTAATAGCAAAGCATATCGATTTTATGATATAAATGCACATAACATAATTGAATCAAATGATGCCGATTTTTATGGAACAAAATTTCCTTTTAAATTAAGGAATAGTGGGGCCACTTCAAGTATGCCTATTAGAACAGAACTTAATAAAAGTTCTGAATCTGAACCTAGAAGAAGTAAAAGAACAAGAAGTGGAAAAGATTTTGATTTGGATTTTTGGGCTTTTACTGTAGAGGAGGATCCCTTAAACCTCCAAGAGACCCTATCTTCTTTAGATGCCGATTTTTGGCAAAAGGCTATAAATGATGAGATGGATTCTCTAGAATCCAATAAGACTTGGCATTTGGTAGATTTACCTTCCTGGTTGTAAATCTATAGGCCGTAAATGGGTGCTTAAAAAGAAATTAAAACCTGATGGTACTATTGATAAATACAAAGCAAGACTAGTAGCTAAAGGTTTTAGACAAAAAGAAAATATAGATTTCTTTGACACTTTTTCACCTGTAACTAGAATAACATCAATTCGGGTATTAATCTCACTTGCTTCCATTCATAATTTACTAATATACCAAATGGATGTTAAAACTGCATTTTTAAATAGTGAATTAAACGAAGAAATCTATATGGACCAGCTTGAAGGATTTGTAGTGCATGGTCAAGAACATAAAGTATGCAAAATAAATAAATCATTATATGGTTAAAAACAAGCACCTAAAGAATGACATGAAAAATTTGATAACTTAATCATATCACATGGTTTTAAAGTTAATGAGAGTGACAAATGCATTTATTACAAATCTGAGAATGACATTTGCACTATTATATTCCTTTATGTAAATGACCTACTCATCTTTGGGTCAAACCTTCATGCCATAAATTCAGTCAAATCCTTATTAAGTGCTAATTTTGATATGAAAGATCTAGGTGAGGCGAGTGTAATCCTTGGTATTAAGATTACTCGGTCAGAAAAGGGAATTTCTTTGGATCAATCTCATTACATTGAGAAGATACTGAAGAAATATAATTACTTTGACTATAAACCTGCATGTACACCATATGATCCAAGTGTAAAGTTATTTAAGAACACTGGTGAAGGTGTAAGACAGTTTGATTATGCGAGCATCATTGGTAGCCTTCGGTATGCCACTGATTGTACTAGACCCGACATTGCCTATGTCGTGGGATTATTGTGCAGGTTTACCAGTAGACCTAGTATAGAGCACTGGCATGCTATTGAAAGGGTAATGAGATACCTTAAAAGAACTATAAACCTTGGATTATATTATGAAAAGTTCCCACCTGTACTAGAAGGATATTCAGATGCAGACTGGAATCCTCTATCTGATGATTCTAAGGCGACCAGTAGCTGTATATTTAGCATTGCTGGAGGAGCTGTTTCTTGGAAATCCAAGAAACAGACTATTTTGACTTAGTCTACTATGGAGTCTGAGATCATAGCACTAGCCACAGCTAGTGAAGAAGCAGAGTATTTGAGAATTCTTCTAGTTGAGATTCCCTTATGGGAAAAACCGATACCAGCTGTGTTGATACATTGCGATAGTACCACGGCTATTACAAAAGTTCAGAACCGTTATTATAACGGTAAGAGACGACAAATACGTCGTAAGCACATCACGGTTAGAGAACTACTTTCCTCAGGTACCGTTAGAGTGGATTACGTACGTAGTGATGAAAATTTGGCAGATCCTTTGACGAAAGGACTGTCCAGAAAGAAAGTCCTTAATTCTTCTAAAAGAATGGGACTATTGCCCTTAGATTGTTGAGTCACGCACAATGGTAACCCGACCTAAATGACTAGAGATCCCAAGAAATAGGTTCAGTGGGTAAAAACAAGTTGTGTAGTGATAGAAGTTGAACATGCTATTTAATAAACCAAGAAGCATGTATTCCTTAAGTGATTAGAGGATGAGTTGATAGAAACTCTTAATGAGATCTATACTCTATTTGGAGTGGAGTACCTACCTTCAAAAGTACTCTTGGTAGACTCACCTATGTGAATGTGGAAATGTAGTCATTTCCTATGGAGTTTTGGGCAAAACTTCTAGAGCGTTCACTAAACTGGGATAAACGTACATGGACATAAATGCATGGGCTTATTTGATTGCACTATAGAAAAGGTTGTGTGTGATTTGATGTCAGGAATAGAGTTCAAGACTACGTGTCACTCTAGTAAAAACTGAATCTTATTCACTATGCAAAGGTTCAAGTCAGATGACACCTTTGTTTATGCACAATCTTATATATTTTTAGAAACTGCTCGAAGATATTTTTAAAAATTCAAGTGGGGGATTTTTTGAAATATTTTGTGAATTATTAAAAATGTTGAAATAAGTGTATGAATGGCTCATATATGTGAATAGTCCCACATCATGGGATTATAAGAAAGATGCTAGTATTTATACTTGTTTCTAAGAAGTCATGTTGGGGCCTTGGGCTCCCAATGGATGCTTTGTTGTGAGGAGGAAGACCATGCATCATGAGCACAACACGCGTGCGCGACCAACCGACTCGACTCGACCCGACCCGGCTCGGTTCGCTTTGCGCTCGGCTTGGCTTTGTGTTTTGTAAACCCTTATATTTTTGGACTAGAAAAAATTGCATTTTTCGAACTGTGTTTTTTAATACAAGAAATATTTATGAGCCGACTTTTATTTGAAACGGTAAACTATTGACCCGGTATTTTAGCAGATTTATCTACTGCCCAGTATTTTCGTTCAGCCCTAATCCTCATCTATATATTATCTACAGTTGTAAACGAAAATAATATAACAAAAACATAGTTTTTTCCTCCTCCATTAAAATATTCTTCCTGAAATTTTCGAGTAGTATTTTTATTTTTGGTAGTGCAAATCTGCAATGGTTTGTTGTGCAAAGAAAATCAGTTATTATTTCAGAGGCTGTTTTATCCTAGAGGCGGCGGTGAAAGTACGAACTGGTTTTGCACCACCGGCGAGATCGTCGAATCATCTTCAAGAAAGCGACCAAGTATGTGACTCAACAATTGTTTCCCAATAGAATCTATCTTCTGGAAACACAAATTAGAGGCAAGAGTGTGGGATGGTCACGAAAAGGACCCTTACCTTGGGAGAGCTGATACTGATGAGTCGTAAGTTAAGCTCAAGCGGAAAGGCGGTCCGTATGAAGAAGAACAAGTTCTTCATGGTATAACTTCTTCCTTTGCTTTGAGAACATTAATAGCTATGGTGTCTAACTAGCAATATTTTTATAGGAGTTTATCAAGGATGTTTTACTGTCTTATTTTTAACTAAAACTGAATGGGTATCCAATGATGTAAAAGCTTGAAGAGGGTAGATAAATGAGGTTGCAATTTAGACAAGCATTTTCTAGTTGTCTCAAGTTACCTTAATATTTTATTTTTGTTTTGGAAAATTTTGCTTCAAAATGAGTATGTATTTAAATAACTGGCGTGAAAGCCAGACTTTATGGAGATCTTGCTTACGAAATGTCATTGCTAAGAACTTTGTTCTCATGTAATAACTCTACTGGCAAGTTCAGAAACTAGCACAAGAGTACAGCTAAGCTATTTATGTTTTGAAATAAATTATATAACAACAGTGGGACCTCTACCGCTTGCTAACGACTTATCCATGATCCGCTAAATACTACTTTTGGCTTCTACCTTCCCACATAAATGGGATAGAGATAATCAGTTTAGCAGGATTTCTATGGGGGCTGTTCAGCAGGTCCAAACGGACCCTTAGCTTAACGTGGACCGATTGCCCAACAACTTAGAATTAGGCTGTTGGGCACTGACGCCTCAGGGTCCTACACCCCAATTTTGAGCTTTTTAATATAATTTTTTTAATTAATAAATTAAAGTATTTATAAATTTCAAAAGTGATAACTTTGTGCAAATAAGACTCTTTTGAGACGCGGTTTTTTACGTTGGGATCGTATCGAAGTGCTTTACGTAATGAAATTGGTTTGGACCGAATTAGAGTAAATTATTAATTTTCAATTTATTTATTTATTTGTGCAAATTATTGATACGTATTATTTATTAAAAACAAACAATAAATTAATTAATCACAAATTAATTAAATTAAAGCATAAAAATAAAATGATCCACACAAATGCTCCACTTAAATGATCCGCTTACAGCGCAAAATGCATTCTCCATTAACTATAATTCTCCGCTTAAATTCCGTACTCAAATTCTCCGCTTCCGCTAGTGCCAAACACACCCTTGGTTAGTTTTATAACGGGGTAGGCAAGATGGAACTCGATTCTAGATGGTTGGATTTTCCCAAGTTTAAAATATATATTTTAAAAATCTAAATTGATTCGACCTTCCTTTCGAATCGGTTCAAATTTAATTGGATAGTAATACTGAAAATACGTATATTTCAATGTTTTTGAGTCAAATCCTATGGGTCGTGTCAGTTCGAGTCAAATTTGTAGGAGCTTTTTTATATTTGTCACCTAAACCCGTTCCGAGGCCCATGAGGTTTGGTTCGAGTTTGGATCTGTTTAGGTTTGCTTGATTCGATTTTTGGCCTCTTGGTTCTAGTTAACAAACCTAGTTTTATTTAACCTATTTTTTGAGTAGCTAGCGTTAGCGCATGATTTTTTTCTTTTTTGTTTAACAAAATGAATTTCTAAATACAATTTGTTTGATATATCATATTTTTAAGAGATATGAATTTAGTGATATTTGTCGTTTAAACTTTGAATTAATAAATGAAGTTTGTTTATTAGATCACATATTTAAGCCACATTGACAAGTTTAAATCTCATGTATTTAGATTTAATTTTTATTTTTTAAACTGTAAAATCCAATTTTTTGTTAGTTTAAATTTGTATTTTTATTATTAATTCACGAGCGTTATGGCACATGCTTCGTACGCGACCATGATGCGTACATTGCGTGTGAATTATGCTTTTAGAAATGGTATGTATTGAACACATTCAAAAGAAAATAGTTTCACAAGTTTTAAGCTGTAATGTCTAATTGTTTGTGTTGTTAATTAATTGAATAAGATATTGTAAGGAATGTTTATAAATTAAATCCAACTTTTAACGGAGTATGATTTGTTAATACTTGCAAAAATGCAATTTGAATTTGTAAAGATAGTTTAATTATTATATCATATTTTTAAGTGATATTATACATGTTTTGAATGTGAATTATTTTTAAAAAAACTGGATATGTTTAACACGCTGAACAGAAAACCATTTGCATGAATATTTAGTTATATTTTTACGTGAAATCAAGTGTAATTAATTTGAATTTTTATTTTTAAGTTGCAATATCAATTTTTTTGCTTTAATTTTTTTTTGTTGTTAATTAATAAAGAACAATGTTGCAAAGAATCTATATTTGTTAGATGTTATATTCAAAGTGATATTAAAATTTATAAAAAAAGTAGTTTGTATTTGTGAAAAGGTTTAGTTATTAGATCCTATTTTTAAGTGGTTTACAATGATAAAGACTTATAAGAATATTTTTGTAAGTACACAACCAGATCAAAAGTTTGCACTTTCTAGCCAACCATTAATAAAGATATAAAACGTAATTGTTAAAATAAATATTTGTTAGATCCTAGTTTTAGATAACATTAAAATTTGCGAAATATATATAAACGGGTGCTATGAATTTCTAAAAGAAGCTTAATTGTTGAATCCTACTTTTTCAGTAATGAGAAAACAACAAAAAGGGTATTTTTGGTCATTCATGTTGTATAAAAAATATGATAAAAAGTAATTACAACAATCAATAAAGAAGATAATTTTAAGTTTATAAAAAAAGCAACATATTTCTAATTAGGTTTGTTTTTTATTCCTAAACCAATTAAAACGACCTAGACTTCACCGATCCTCGAAGAGACGGAGGAGCCCTAATTGTTTGAGAACACGACTCATCAGAACACAAGCACAATAACATTTCATTGTTATTACAACAATTTACATCAGAGTAAAAGAATATATCAAAGTACGAATAAATAATATTACATAGCGGTAAAATAATATCAGAGAATAAATTATATTTTAAATAAATACACATAATGCATAGCTGAAACACATCAACCAACACAACTGAAAGAAATACATGGATACAAAGCTTTCTGGATATAGCTCCAGCTGTAAACTAGGATTTTGTTAAAAGAAATATCTACAAAAACCAAAACTACTAGCTGCCCGTGTGGAAAATATGGGCACACAGAGTTTGGGTAGAAACAATAAACTCCGAGTCAGTCATTGGACTGGTGTGAGAACTCAAAACAGTTATTAAACTTTACTTTAAAATAAGGTAAATCACGAGACCATGTTGCATGTCACGTAACGGGTTTACTCCCATGAATACTCTAAAATAAACAATTTATAAACAATGCAATGCTTTTTGAAAAATGACGCTATTATAAGACTCAGGTTCCATCAAACAACGCAACGCAAGACGGAGGATAGAGTTTTCACTTATAATAGCCATATATGCTTGATACGCTTTAAAACAAATCATTTTCGATACTATTATGTCAAAAAAACTTCAAATATAAATGTATCAATCATAGACGGCATGGTACCCCATCCTACTGTGTCGCTTTATAGGTTTACAACTAAAACCGACAGTCGCGTATTGGAAATTGGATTCCATCTATGAGTCGAGGCAAGGGATGTCTCCTTATTGATTCGGGACACTCTAGCAAATGCCTCAGGATTACACACTCTGGGCAACCCTTGGATCTTCAGGGCCGGTCCACACTTTAGTGGATTAGTTATTCCTGAACACATGTTTCCCGGTCCTATCTCTGAGCCATTAGAGAATCAATATCCGAGGCACCTCATTCCATCATCCACATAAGTGAAAATTTCTGGGCTCCATACCATGACACCACTTCTAGCTAGAAATAAATATCGTGCACTCCCTATAGTCACTATCCCGTTTTTGACTCAAACCGGGTGCGAGGCTCGCGAATTAATGCTATACACAAAGCTGTGCTAATTAAAGCAGTGCTTTGATCATCGTCCACAAGACTTTTCTTTTCAACAATAAGCCTTGATCATTTGCATCTTAGCATACCCCACTGTCAATCCACACCATACCACTGATTTCTACCAATATATAACCTCTAAGCTCGTACGTCTCAGAGAAGGGTGTTAAGTGTTGGATCTAGATTAACCCTACAGGGGGGTAAATAGGGTTTATCATAGTTTATCAGATATTAAAAATCAATCGCAGCACAGATAAGAGTAGAATAAATAATGCGGACAGTAAATAACACACAGAGATACCCAGCTTCGGCAAATCTTGCCTACTGCTGCATTCCTAAGGTTTCTACTAGCTGTTAATAACAAATCCCGCTTACAGACCCTGTAAACTCTCACTCCCTGCTCCTGTACTAACCATACGCTCAAAACCATAGACTGACCTATATCCCCTAGGTCAGATTTTCCCTAGTTTTACAGACTCTAGTAAACTGCCTAGTTTTACAAACGAAACTAGGAAATCCCATTGATTTTACAGACTCTAGAAACTGTTTGGACGGTTTACAATAGAATTTAAAAAAACAATACAAAATAAAACAAAGAAAACCCTTTGTAAATTAAAACCAAACTAAGCCCTTGTAATTAAAATTGGCCGGCCCATTTGATTGTGTTGCATCCACTTTAGTTCTTCCGATCTGCTTTGTCTCTGAAGAATTAAAAATGAAGGCCTCAAATGAAAAATCGCTGGGGTTTCAAGCTTCTTCTTCCAAATCGTGACTTCTAGAAATTGGTGGAATTGTTCCTCTGATGGCTTGAATATAGTCCTGCTCTCGGTCTGTAACAACCCGAAAATCTGGGCCAGTTTAAAATTTTTATTTTGGCAATTTTAGCGAATTTTGATTATTTAAAATGAATTATTTTAAATAATATCGACGAGAAATTTATTTTGAATATAATTCGAACGTATATATTATACGCGTCGTCGTTAGAATATAAAAATTTATATATAATTATAAATAGAATTGAAAATGGCGCGGTAGTTCGATAATTCGATTTCAAACTTCAATTGAATGTACCGGGTGCAAAACAATCCGGATTTTAGTGAAACCAAAAATGATAGGATCTAATTGATAATATCTTTCCAACGAATCCGAAAAATCAAAGTTTCATAGCGGGAATCAAAAGATATGTCCAGTTGAAAATTCTGAATAGTCGCTATGGAATTCAGGCCCTTAAAAATGGACATTTTGCAAATGACCTCGGATTTCGACGAAACCAGTTTTGTTGGGTCCGTGGTGTCAAGTTATTGCTAGATTCCAAATTTCATAATTTTTCGAATCAATATATGAGCGTGGCAAAGGAAAACGCGTTTTGACCATTTCAGTTGATTTTAATCGACTGGAAATTGGCCATTTTTCTAACGGTCTCAGAATTCGACGAAACTAGTTTTGTTAGGACCGTATCGTCAATACGAAGCTAGAAAATATTTTTCTGGAATTTTTCTAGTTAGTATGTGACCCCGGTAATTTGAAATGTACGTTTAAAATTCAATATAGTGATTTAAATGTAAATTTAACGGAAACTGATTGTAACAGCCGAATCAGCTGACGATACATATCCCATTGTGTTCGGAATGGGGGTAAAACGCTAGGGACGACAGTCGTTGGGCCTCGATAGGTGTTCGAATAAAAAGTCAACATAGGAGAGAGAAATTAAATAAAAATTAAATTAAAAAAAATAAAAAAATAAAATAATATTCCCTCCCCTTTATTGGTTCTGGCCCCCCCCCTAAATTACTAAACAGATCGATTATAAAAAAAAAAAAAAAAAATGGCAGACCGCCGCCCATCGCCCATCCCCCACCGTCGGTCGGCCACCAGCCTCCGCTCCTCCCCAGATGCATCGCCACCCTTTCCCCTTCTTCGTTGATCCCCGAACCCCAAACCTCCCTGACGCGAAAACCCTAGCCCCCCCCTCGATCTCGACTTCCGCGACCCCCCTCTTCTTCCGTCCTCCTCCTTTCTTCTTCCTCCTCCCCTTCTCTTCCTCGACGGCGAGCACCGAAGACCCCCCCCCCCCCAGTCGACGCAGACAGCGCAGAAACCCCCCCGTAAGTTTTTTTTTTGCTTATTTATTTAATTTGATTTTTATATAATTTGAAAACTGATTTTTATATAATTTGAAAACTGATTTTTTATATGATTTGAAAACTGATTTTTATATAATTTGAAAACTGATTTTTATATAATTTGAAAACTGATTTTTTATATGATTTGAAAACTGATTTTTTATATGATTTGAAAACTGATTTTTATATAATTTGAAAACTGATTTTTTATATGATTTGAAAACTGATTTTTTATATAATTTAAAAACTGATTTTTGTTAATTTAAAAACTGATTTTAAAATAAAAGTAAAAACTGATTTTTAGAAAAAGGTTTGAATACCAAAGACTTGATTTTTTATAAGGCGAAGACTTGATTTTTATATATAGAACTTCGAGATAAAGATATGATTTTTATATATAGAACTTCGAGATAAAGATATGATTTTTATATATAGAACTTCGAGATAAAAATATGATTTTTATATATAGAACTTCGAGATAAAGATATGATTTTTATATATAGAACTTCGAGATAAAGATATGATTTTTATATATAGAACTTCGAGATAAAGATATGATTTTTATATATAGAACTTCGAGATAAAGATATGATTTTTATATATAGAACTTCGAGATAAAAATATGATTTTTATATATAGAACTTCGAGATAAAAATATGATTTTTATATATAGAACTTCGAGATAAAGATATGATTTTTATATATAGAACTTCGAGATAAAGATATGATTTTTATATATAGAACTTCGAGATAAAGATATGATTTTTATATATTGAACTTTGAAATAAAAATTCGATTTTTATATATTGAACTTTGAAATAAAAATTCGATTTTTATATATTGAACTTTGAAATAAAAATTCGATTTTTATATATTGAACTTTGAAATAAAAATTCGATTTTTATATATTGAACTTTGAAATAAAAATTCGATTTTTATATATTGAACTTTGAAATAAAAATTCGATTTTTATATATTGAACTTTGAAATAAAAATTCGATTTTTATATATTGAACTTTGAAATAAAAAATTCGATTTTTATATATTGAATAGCGAAATAAAAATTCGATTTTTATATATTGAATAGCGAAGTAAAAATTCGGTTTTTATATATTGAATAGCGAAGTAAAAATTCGATTTTTATATATTGAATAGCGAAGTAAAAATTCGATTTTTATATATTGAATAGCGAAGTCAAAATTCGATTTTTATATATTGAATAACATAGTAAAAATTCGATTTTTACATATGTAGAGAATACGGGCGAAGGTGACAAAAAGGCGAAACGACGAAGACTTCTGCAAAAGAAGAGTCGAGATGATTGGATAGCTATAGGTGAGAATTTCTCACCTTTCAAATTTATTTTCTAGTTATATATATATATACTAGGATGCAGACGGTGCTAAGTAGCACCCGACACCCGTCCACAGACCATGGACTTGTTTGTTTGACTGTTTGGTGATTGATTGCGATATTGGTTTGAATGTGATTTGTGGTGTGAAAAAAATCGAATCGATAAATTGGTTAGGATTAGACGTGCGCCGTTATAAGGCGAAGGAGTAAGGCTAGGTTAGACCCTTACTCCAAATTTTGTGGTTTGCATAACGAATTGATTTGATTGATGTGTGAATGGCGTGGGCCTTCACTAGACCGGGGATAAGGCTAGGCCTTGTCCCGTTTCTAGTATCGTGCCGTTATGCCGCCGAAATTTTCTAAAATAAGTTAGAAAAATAAAAATAGCATTTTATTTAAAGAATGAACCGAATAGAAATTCATATGTTAAGATAAAATGTGTTATCGTTAAAAATATAATTTTTAACGTGAATGTGAATAAATAAAATATTCATTTGCAAACCAAACGGTTTGTTTATGTACACCTATTTGAAGGACGTTGATTGGGTCGATAAATTTTACACATCGCCCAACTGCACGAATAAAATATGTGTTTGATGGTTTGAAACCCCACACGGGTGTTAGGATGAAATTTGAAGTTCACTCATCCTGATTGATTAAATATGTCGATCGATTGATTGACAGGCTGTTATAAGCGTTGAATATCTATATTTGATGCTTATACAGTGTAGTGCACTTTGGTTGATGGTTGATTATTTTCAATGCTATTAAATACATGTGTTGTATGGAAATCCATATAAAAATCTTTATATGGTAATTGATTGGGCCTCATTCCAATTTGAAAAATAAAGAATATTATAAAATAAAAGTTCATGTGTCGACAGTACTCATTCATTGAGATTGGTCATGTGTTGAACGAAATATTTTGATAATAACAACTATTTTGGAAATAGAAATTTATGAAGCCGTGTTGATTAGATTGACGCCATTTTGACGTGAACGATATTTATATCGATTTTATCGTTTTCGAAATGAATTGAATATATAACGATTTCGAAATGAATTGAATATATAACGATTTCGAAATGAATTGAATATATAACGATTTCGAAATGAATTGAATATATAACGATTTCGAAATGAATTGAATTGAAAACGATTTCGAAATGAATTGAATTGAAAACGATTTCGAAATGAATTAAATTGAAAACGATTTCGAAATGAATTGAATTGAAAACGATTTCGAAATGAATTGAATTGAAAACGATTTCGAAATGAATTGAATTGAAGACGAATTCGAATTGAATTGAAAGCGAATTTAAATGAATTCAAATTGAATTGAAATTTGAATTGAATAGAAATGAATTTTAAAACGAATTTATAAAGAAGAATTCAATTTTGATTTGAATTGAAAAGGAAGTTGAAATAGATTTTGAAACGAATTTTAAAACTATTTATATAATTCGTTTTAAATAGAAATCGACGAAATATATATTATATATATTATATATAATATAATGGCCTGAATAGAACGCGCCGCGCCGCGGCAGTTCGCGAATTTCGACCATTTATTTCAAACGGACATTACGGGAGATCCGACCGTCGGATTCTCCTAAAACCGGAACCGTTGGGTTCGTATCGAAAAGAACTTTCTAACGAATATTAGAAATCTAACGGTTGGATTTGGAATTATGTCCAAATCAAAGTTGAAAAAGGTCGCTGTAAGTGCAGTTCGATGGCCGTTGATGGAAATCGACTGTACGGGCCTTGATAAAATTATTAAAAATAGTAATAATTTGTGTAAAATCATAAGAAATGATTTAGAAAGAATTGGGATGAAAAACTCCATATTTGAAAAGATAAAAATAGATTTTTATCGAAATGAACTAGTTTTGAACTAGAATTAAAATTCTATTTATTTTTAAATAAATAAATTGAATTCGAAAAGGGTTTTAAAAATAACCAGAATACCCAATGATTGCATTGGAGTGGATTTGAATCGAAATTGTCTTTGGAATATTTCGATGTTGGAATTCGTGATTATACGGATGTTGTTATGGAAATTTGAAAGATATATATATATATCGTTATTTCCAATGCGAGATTTGTTAGTCGTGAAATTTGATATTGAATATAAGCCGGTATATTTTCTATTCAGAGCCTTGTATTTAATATCAAATGTGATTTGGGTTTGTCGTGAATGGTGTCTTCACTAACACTATTCTTGAACCCAGTTGAGAAAAGATTAAATCTTTTTATTTAGATTTAATGAAGTGTACCAATTAAAGAATATTTAATTGGAATTGAATTGATATTGATTTTTGGGTTTATCGTGAACAGTATTTTAAATAACACTTGTTCTTTAACCCGATAATTAATGTAATGTGATTTGGGTTTATCGTGAACCGTGTTTTAAATGACACTGATTCTTTAACCCAGTCGAAGATTAAAACTAAGTGGAGTTTTAATGAATCTTTAATTAGATTGAAATAATCGAAATGGAGTATCACCAGTTTTGCTCCAGGCGATAGTTAAATCTTTAATTAGATTTGAACGTGAAATGGTAATTGAATTTACCGATAACACTGTGGTGTTAGATATGAAGTATTACCAGTTTTACTTCATGGGATAAATAGGTTGGGATTGGGAAATTAAAACCAATGATTACTTCGGTAAGGTTCGTTAATCTCGACTAGTTGAATCGAAATTCAAAAGAAGAATAAATTCAAAGAATTTATCTTGGATAAAATTAATGGGAACATTTCCCTATGAAGGTGAAATTTAGAAACTAACTGTCGGTTGGCCAAGCAGAATGGTTTCCTGGATATTGATCTGATGTTGGTTTCGGCCTTCGGGGTTAATATTTGGGGAATTATTCTCTGGATTAATTTACGGTTAGTGACTAATGAATTGGAATGAGGCGTATGTTGTGTTTGTGTAACACTTATTTAAAATATACGCGAGTTATTCGGGAAGACCGGGTTTATCCCATTCTGAATAACTGATACGACGATAAGTCGAAGATGAAGACGATGGTCGAAGACCGGAAGTCTTCACGTTGTTTGGGTGATTACTGATGATCTTGATTGGGCTGTACACCCAAGAAGATGGAAACAGTTGGTGATCGTCCAGACGTACTTGGAGATGGATGGATATGCGAGGAAAGTGCCTCCGGTTTCGTTCAGACCCAGAACGGACTTGTAAATGGACTGTGTGTCTGACATTGGATTTTAGTCCGTGTGATTGATCTCTATTAAATATATATCTGTTTGGCGGCGGAGAATTTATTCTCTTGCTTAACGCCCTTCTCTGAGACGTACGAGCTCAGGGGTTATATATTGATGGATATCAATCGCACGGAGTGAATTGCCTGTGTGGCATGCTAAGATGCAAATGATCAAGGCTTCTGTTGAAAAGCAAAGTCTTGTGGTTGATGATCGAAGCACGGCCTTTGTGGCGTAGCTTTGTGTAACGTTGATTCGCGAGTATCACACCCGGTATGAATCAAAAACGGGAGACGGACCTCAGGGAGGACATGCGTTTCTTTCTAGTTAGGAGTGGCGTCAGTGCTTGAACTGGCTGACGAGTTTGACTCATGTGGATGTTACTTATTATTACTTGCTGAAAAGCGAGGCGCCTCGTGATATCGGTTTCGGCCGATGCTTCTGGTCGGCTGACGGGCCAGGCTTACGCCCCAAAGGGCGGGGAAACGTAGTGTTCAGGCATAATAATCCACATCGGTGGACCGGCCCTGACGATCTAAAGGGTCGATGCGCTCTGACCCTGTGGCTCGGGCTAGAGAGTCACAAATCGGTAGAGGATCTTGCCCCTAGCCTCGGTTCATACCATAAATGATAACCCAACTTCCAATACGACATTTTGCGGTTTTGGTTGTAAACTTATATATGGCGACATAGTGTTATGGGCCATTCATGCCGCCTATGATTGATACTTATGATTTGAAATGTTTTATACACTATGCACTTATAATAGTATCAAATGATTTGTTTTAAACGTATCAAGCATTCTTTGGCTGTTATAAGGGAAAACCCTATCCTCGGCTGCGTTGCATTGTGTGATGGGACCTGGGTCTTATAACAGCTTCATTTTTTCTTTATTTAGCATTGCGCTGTTTGTTTTATGCACTGGTATTCTTGGGAGGAAACCCGTTCCGTGTTATACGGCGTGGTCCCTTGATTTACCTAATGATTTAAAATAAAGATAAACTGTTTTAGTTCTCACACCAGTCCCATGACTGACCTGGAGTTTATTGTTTTAACCTAAACTCTGGGTGCCTCTATTTTGACACGGGCAGCTAGTAGTTTTGGTTTTGCAGATTTATATTCACAGGATCCTGGTTTACAGCTGGAACGATATCCGGAAAGCTTTGTATCCGTATATCTCCTTCTAGTTGTGTATTGTATTCTTTTCCGCTGCGATGTATTTAAATGTAATTTAAATCTCTGATATTTCTGTGTAATATTCTGTTATACTCTGTATATTCTTGTAATCTGATGCATTGTTGTAATATACAGTGAAATGTTCTTCTGTATGCGTTCTGTTTTGTCCTGTTCTCAACGATAGGGCGTTTCGAACGGCCTGGATCGGTTTAGCGACTGGTTCGGACCGAGCGAAATTCCTTGCCGTCACAGTTGGTATCAGAGCTTTGGTTTACAGAGCTCGAGAACAAGACACATTAGAACTGTACGAAAGGATTCATCAGATATTGGGTTAGTAATATCCAATGGGAATGACTCGTTAGAGATAGGATCAGTAGTATCCTAGAACGAGTGTGAAGAGTATATTCGTAAAATGAAAACAAATCTTGTTTTGAAAATTTAAATCAATTATTCGTATTTGATTATCTATTTATATTGAGTTGGACAGTCCAGTATATAAAGATTTTGCGTATACGTCTGATCCACGTGTATTTGAAATTTTAATATATTGGATAGATATAGAATCACACTCTAGTCGCTCGGACATGATTCTAAGGATTGACGCGTCATCATTAGAATTTATTTTCGTGTTTCGAAGGTGAGATTTCTATATATTTCCATTAGACTGGTGTGAGAACCAATAATTAGATAGGGCCTATTGTTGTGATTTGGCATCAAAAACATGATTTTTGTGTATGTATCAAAATTATGAATTTCAAATGATAATTCACTAATTGATTGATGTTTTGGTTGTTTGTTTATTGGTTTGCTAATTCTTAGCTATTATGCCTAATTGAACCAAATATTGAATTGTATTGAAATTGGTCGTATTTGCATGCATACATGTATATCTATTGAACAGGTCATAGCAAGGAGGCTAGAGCCAGAGAATAAAATTTGTTTGCCCGACAAATAGGTACATGTTTACTACATAATTTCCTGTTTTGTTTGGGTGATGATGATTTTGTGAGCCTATTGGCTAGCCGCTTGGCTTTTTCTTTTTCTTTTTGAGATCTGAAGGACCGGGGAAGCTATTTGAAATTCCCCGATGCTCCCGGTGCAGGGGAGGTTATGGCGAAATTTTTCAAAAATTTAGGGTGTTAGCCAAATTTTTGAAATTTTGAAAATTCTCAGAAACTGAAAAGTTGGAGAATGGAAGCCAGATCGAACGTAGGTTGATTAATCAAACCACTTTCGACTTTGTTCCTTTTCGGGGACGAAAAGTTTTAAGTGGGGGAGATTGTAACAACCCGAAAATCTGGGCCAGTTTAAAATTTTTATTTTGGCAATTTTAGCGAATTTTGATTATTTAAAATGAATTATTTTAAATAATATCGACGAGAAATTTATTTTGAATATAATTCGAACGTATATATTATACGCGTCGTCGTTAGAATATAAAAATTTATATATAATTATAAATAGAATTGAAAATGGCGCGGTAGTTCGATAATTCGATTTCAAACTTCAATTGAATGTACCGGGTGCAAAACAATCCGGATTTTAGTGAAACCAAAAATGATAGGATCTAATTGATAATATCTTTCCAACGAATCCGAAAAATCAAAGTTTCATAGCGGGAATCAAAAGATATGTCCAGTTGAAAATTCTGAATAGTCGCTATGGAATTCAGGCCCTTAAAAATGGACATTTTGCAAATGACCTCGGATTTCGACGAAACCAGTTTTGTTGGGTCCGTGGTGTCAAGTTATTGCTAGATTCCAAATTTCATAATTTTTCGAATCAATATATGAGCGTGGCAAAGGAAAACGCGTTTTGACCATTTCAGTTGATTTTAATCGACTGGAAATTGGCCATTTTTCTAACGGTCTCAGAATTCGACGAAACTAGTTTTGTTAGGACCGTATCGTCAATACGAAGCTAGAAAATATTTTTCTGGAATTTTTCTAGTTAGTATGTGACCCCGGTAATTTGAAATGTACGTTTAAAATTCAATATAGTGATTTAAATGTAAATTTAACGGAAACTGATTGTAACAGCCGAATCAGCTGACGATACATATCCCATTGTGTTCGGAATGGGGGTAAAACGCTAGGGACGACAGTCGTTGGGCCTCGATAGGTGTTCGAATAAAAAGTCAACATAGGAGAGAGAAATTAAATAAAAATTAAATTAAAAAAAAATAAAAAAATAAAATAATATTCCCTCCCCTTTATTGGTTCTGGCCCCCCCCTAAATTACTAAACAGATCGATTATAAAAAAATAAAAAAAAAATGGCAGACCGCCGCCCATCGCCCATCCCCCACCGTCGGTCGGCCACCAGCCTCCGCTCCTCCCCAGATGCATCGCCACCCTTTCCCCTTCTTCGATGATCCCCGAACCCCAAACCTCCCTGACGCGAAAACCCTAGCCCCCCCCCCCTCGATCTCGACTTCCGCGACCCCCCTCTTCTTCCGTCCTCCTCCTTTCTTCTTCCTCCTCCCCTTCTCTTCCTCGACGGCGAGCACCGAAGACCCCCCCCAGTCGACGCAGACAGCGCAGAAACCCCCCCGTAAGTTTTTTTTTTGCTTATTTATTTAATTTGATTTTTATATAATTTGAAAACTGATTTTTATATAATTTGAAAACTGATTTTTTATATGATTTGAAAACTGATTTTTATATAATTTGAAAACTGATTTTTATATAATTTGAAAACTGATTTTTTATATGATTTGAAAACTGATTTTTTATATGATTTGAAAACTGATTTTTATATAATTTGAAAACTGATTTTTTATATGATTTGAAAACTGATTTTTTATATAATTTAAAAACTGATTTTTGTTAATTTAAAAACTGATTTTAAAATAAAAGTAAAAACTGATTTTTAGAAAAAGGTTTGAATACCAAAGACTTGATTTTTTATAAGGCGAAGACTTGATTTTTATATATAGAACTTCGAGATAAAGATATGATTTTTATATATAGAACTTCGAGATAAAGATATGATTTTTATATATAGAACTTCGAGATAAAAATATGATTTTTATATATAGAACTTCGAGATAAAGATATGATTTTTATATATAGAACTTCGAGATAAAGATATGATTTTTATATATAGAACTTCGAGATAAAGATATGATTTTTATATATAGAACTTCGAGATAAAAATATGATTTTTATATATAGAACTTCGAGATAAAAATATGATTTTTATATATAGAACTTCGAGATAAAGATATGATTTTTATATATAGAACTTCGAGATAAAGATATGATTTTTATATATAGAACTTTGAAATAAAAATTCGATTTTTATATATTGAACTTTGAAATAAAAATTCGATTTTTATATATTGAACTTTGAAATAAAAATTCGATTTTTATATATTGAACTTTGAAATAAAAATTCGATTTTTATATATTGAACTTTGAAATAAAAATTCGATTTTTATATATTGAACTTTGAAATAAAAATTCGATTTTTATATATTGAACTTTGAAATAAAAATTCGATTTTTATATATTGAACTTTGAAATAAAAATTCGATTTTTATATATTGAACTTTGAAATAAAAATTCGATTTTTATATATTGAACTTTGAAATAAAAATTCGATTTTTATATATTGAACTTTGAAATAAAAATTCGATTTTTATATATTGAACTTTGAAATAAAAAATTCGATTTTTATATATTGAATAGCGAAATAAAAATTCGATTTTTATATATTGAATAGCGAAGTAAAAATTCGGTTTTTATATATTGAATAGCGAAGTAAAAATTCGATTTTTATATATTGAATAGCGAAGTAAAAATTCGATTTTTATATATTGAATAGCGAAGTCAAAATTCGATTTTTATATATTGAATAACATAGTAAAAATTCGATTTTTACATATGTAGAGAATACGGGCGAAGGTGACAAAAAGGCGAAACGACGAAGACTTCTGCAAAAGAAGAGTCGAGATGATTGGATAGCTATAGGTGAGAATTTCTCACCTTTCAAATTTATTTTCTAGTTATATATATATACTAGGATGCAGACGGTGCTTAGTAGCACCCGACACCCGTCCACAGACCATGGACTTGTTTGTTTGACTGTTTGGTGATTGATTGCGATATTGGTTTGAATGTGATTTGTGGTGTGAAAAAAATCGAATCGATAAATTGGTTAGGATTAGACGTGCGCCGTTATAAGGCGAAGGAGTAAGGCTAGGTTAGACCCTTACTCCAAATTTTGTGGTTTGCATAACGAATTGATTTGATTGATGTGTGAATGGCGTGGGCCTTCACTAGACCGGGGATAAGGCTAGGCCTTGTCCCGTTTCTAGTATCGTGCCGTTATGCCGCCGAAATTTTCTAAAATAAGTTAGAAAAATAAAAATAGCATTTTATTTAAAGAATGAACCGAATAGAAATTCATATGTTAAGATAAAATGTGTTATCGTTAAAAATATAATTTTTAACGTGAATGTGAATAAATAAAATATTCATTTGCAAACCAAACGGTTTGTTTATGTACACCTATTTGAAGGACGTTGATTGGGTCGATAAATTTTACACATCGCCCAACTGCACGAATAAAATATGTGTTTGATGGTTTGAAACCCCACACGGGTGTTAGGATGAAATTTGAAGTTCACTCATCCTGATTGATTAAATATGTCGATCGATTGATTGACAGGCTGTTATAAGCGTTGAATATCTATATTTGATGCTTATACAGTGTAGTGCACTTTGGTTGATGGTTGATTATTTTCAATGCTATTAAATACATGTGTTGTATGGAAATCCATATAAAAATCTTTATATGGTAATTGATTGGGCCTCATTCCAATTTGAAAAATAAAGAATATTATAAAATAAAAGTTCATGTGTCGACAGTACTCATTCATTGAGATTGGTCATGTGTTGAACGAAATATTTTGATAATAACAACTATTTTGGAAATAGAAATTTATGAAGCCGTGTTGATTAGATTGACGCCATTTTGACGTGAACGATATTTATATCGATTTTATCGTTTTCGAAATGAATTGAATATATAACGATTTCGAAATGAATTGAATATATAACGATTTCGAAATGAATTGAATATATAACGATTTCGAAATGAATTGAATATATAACGATTTCGAAATGAATTGAATTGAAAACGATTTCGAAATGAATTGAATTGAAAACGATTTCGAAATGAATTAAATTGAAAACGATTTCGAAATGAATTGAATTGAAAACGATTTCGAAATGAATTGAATTGAAAACGATTTCGAAATGAATTGAATTGAAGACGAATTCGAATTGAATTGAAAGCGAATTTAAATGAATTCAAATTGAATTGAAATTTGAATTGAATAGAAATGAATTTTAAAACGAATTTATAAAGAAGAATTCAATTTTGATTTGAATTGAAAAGGAAGTTGAAATAGATTTTGAAACGAATTTTAAAACTATTTATATAATTCGTTTTAAATAGAAATCGACGAAATATATATTATATATATTATATATAATATAATGGCCTGAATAGAACGCGCCGCGCCGCGGCAGTTCGCGAATTTCGACCATTTATTTCAAACGGACATTACGGGAGATCCGACCGTCGGATTCTCCTAAAACCGGAACCGTTGGGTTCGTATCGAAAAGAACTTTCTAACGAATATTAGAAATCTAACGGTTGGATTTGGAATTATGTCCAAATCAAAGTTGAAAAAGGTCGCTGTAAGTGCAGTTCGATGGCCGTTGATGGAAATCGACTGTACGGGCCTTGATAAAATTATTAAAAATAGTAATAATTTGTGTAAAATCATAAGAAATGATTTAGAAAGAATTGGGATGAAAAACTCCATATTTGAAAAGATAAAAATAGATTTTTATCGAAATGAACTAGTTTTGAACTAGAATTAAAATTCTATTTATTTTTAAATAAATAAATTGAATTCGAAAAGGGTTTTAAAAATAACCAGAATACCCAATGATTGCATTGGAGTGGATTTGAATCGAAATTGTCTTTGGAATATTTCGATGTTGGAATTCGTGATTATACGGATGTTGTTATGGAAATTTGAAAGATATATATATATATATCGTTATTTCCAATGCGAGATTTGTTAGTCGTGAAATTTGATATTGAATATAAGCCGGTATATTTTCTATTCAGAGCCTTGTATTTAATATCAAATGTGATTTGGGTTTGTCGTGAATGGTGTCTTCACTAACACTATTCTTGAACCCAGTTGAGAAAAGATTAAATCTTTTTATTTAGATTTAATGAAGTGTACCAATTAAAGAATATTTAATTGGAATTGAATTGATATTGATTTTTGGGTTTATCGTGAACAGTATTTTAAATAACACTTGTTCTTTAACCCGATAATTAATGTAATGTGATTTGGGTTTATCGTGAACCGTGTTTTAAATGACACTGATTCTTTAACCCAGTCGAAGATTAAAACTAAGTGGAGTTTTAATGAATCTTTAATTAGATTGAAATAATCGAAATGGAGTATCACCAGTTTTGCTCCAGGCGATAGTTAAATCTTTAATTAGATTTGAACGTGAAATGGTAATTGAATTTACCGATAACACTGTGGTGTTAGATATGAAGTATTACCAGTTTTACTTCATGGGATAAATAGGTTGGGATTGGGAAATTAAAACCAATGATTACTTCGGTAAGGTTCGTTAATCTCGACTAGTTGAATCGAAATTCAAAAGAAGAATAAATTCAAAGAATTTATCTTGGATAAAATTAATGGGAACATTTCCCTATGAAGGTGAAATTTAGAAACTAACTGTCGGTTGGCCAAGCAGAATGGTTTCCTGGATATTGATCTGATGTTGGTTTCGGCCTTCGGGGTTAATATTTGGGGAATTATTCTCTGGATTAATTTACGGTTAGTGACTAATGAATTGGAATGAGGCGTATGTTGTGTTTGTGTAACACTTATTTAAAATATACGCGAGTTATTCGGGAAGACCGGGTTTATCCCATTCTGAATAACTGATACGACGATAAGTCGAAGATGAAGACGATGGTCGAAGACCGGAAGTCTTCACGTTGTTTGGGTGATTACTGATGATCTTGATTGGGCTGTACACCCAAGAAGATGGAAACAGTTGGTGATCGTCCAGACGTACTTGGAGATGGATGGATATGCGAGGAAAGTGCCTCCGGTTTCGTTCAGACCCAGAACGGACTTGTAAATGGACTGTGTATCTGACATTGGATTTTAGTCCGTGTGATTGATCTCTATTAAATATATATCTGTTTGGCGGCGGAGAATTTATTCTCTTGCTTAACGCCCTTCTCTGAGACGTACGAGCTCAGGGGTTATATATTGATGGATATCAATCGCATGGAGTGAATTGCCTGTGTGGCATGCTAAGATGCAAATGATCAAGGCTTCTGTTGAAAAGCAAAGTCTTGTGGTTGATGATCGAAGCACGGCCTTTGTGGCGTAGCTTTGTGTAACGTTGATTCGCGAGTATCACACCCGGTATGAATCAAAAACGGGAGACGGACCTCAGGGAGGACATGCGTTTCTTTCTAGTTAGGAGTGGCGTCAGTGCTTGAACTGGCTGACGAGTTTGACTCATGTGGATGTTACTTATTATTACTTGCTGAAAAGCGAGGCGCCTCGTGATATCGGTTTCGGCCGATGCTTCTGGTCGGCTGACGGGCCAGGCTTACGCCCCAAAGGGCGGGGAAACGTAGTGTTCAGGCATAATAATCCACATCGGTGGACCGGCCCTGACGATCTAAAGGGTCGATGCGCTCTGACCCTGTGGCTCGGGCTAGAGAGTCACAAATCGGTAGAGGATCTTGCCCCTAGCCTCGGTTCATACCATAAATGATAACCCAACTTCCAATACGACATTTTGCGGTTTTGGTTGTAAACTTATATATGGCGACATAGTGTTATGGGCCATTCATGCCGCCTATGATTGATACTTATGATTTGAAATGTTTTATACACTATGCACTTATAATAGTATCAAATGATTTGTTTTAAACGTATCAAGCATTCTTTGGCTGTTATAAGGGAAAACCCTATCCTCGGCTGCGTTGCATTGTGTGATGGGACCTGGGTCTTATAACAGCTTCATTTTTTCTTTATTTAGCATTGCGCTGTTTGTTTTATGCACTGGTATTCTTGGGAGGAAACCCGTTCCGTGTTATACGGCGTGGTCCCTTGATTTACCTAATGATTTAAAATAAAGATAAACTGTTTTAGTTCTCACACCAGTCCCATGACTGACCTGGAGTTTATTGTTTTAACCTAAACTCTGGGTGCCCCTATTTTGACACGGGCAGCTAGTAGTTTTGGTTTTGCAGATTTATATTCACAGGATCCTGGTTTACAGCTGGAACGATATCCGGAAAGCTTTGTATCCATATATCTCCTTCTAGTTGTGTATTGTATTCTTTTCCGCTGCGATGTATTTAAATGTAATTTAAATCTCTGATATTTCTGTGTAATATTCTGTTATACTCTGTATATTCTTGTAATCTGATGCATTGTTGTAATATACAGTGAAATGTTCTTCTGTATGCGTTCTGTTTTGTCCTGTTCTCAACGATAGGGCGTTTCGAACGGCCTGGATCGGTTTAGCGACTGGTTCGGACCGAGCGAAATTCCTTGCCGTCACACGGTCACTTCAATTTGGAACTTACGATCGAAAAAGTGAGTTCTCTGAATGAATTTTCTAATTTGATTTTTTTGAATTGTTAATCCTTGGTTTTTCGATGCTATCTGCCTATGATGAAATGGTTGTGTATGTAGGGTAAAATAGAAACTCTAATATCTCTGATTTCATAAGAATGGTCCGACTGATTTGTGACTTTCCACTTTTGATACGGCGGTTTCAATTTTCTCTGTAAATTATCTTGATGGTTTAAAAAACTTTGGTTGCTTGTCATTATGATATGCTTCCATACTTGAATCGATTTTGAAAACTTTGATTTAATTCTTGCCAGCGTGAATAGCTTGATTGAATACTGATTTGTTCCCTTGAATAAATTATTGCCTTGAATTTCTGATTGAAACATTTCTGGAAACTCCTTGCTAATTTTGATCCCTTGCTTTTCTGGAAATGAATTTAAACCGAATTGGATTTTTGCCAAAAGAAATGTGTGATTCTTCTTGACATTTATAAGACATATTAAATGCAATTTCTTGGCTCCTTGATTAAATCTGGAAACAAAATAAAAATGATTTCTTGATCCTTAAACTCTTGCCAAGTTAGTTCCTGTGAATTATTCATGGTGATTGATAATTGAATCATACATGTCTCCTTGCAGATTTTCTGATAAACAATTAAACACTGTTTAAATTCTGTGAACTATTTAAGAAATGCCAAAACCTGAAATGCATTGGATTATGCATGATTTCCTGAATGCATTTATGAGCTTGACAAAACTGAGCCTTGAATGATTTCCTTGAATTAATGAATATCCAGAAGTATTTTCACCTTTTATAAAATCATGCTTGATTGAATACACTTGATTTTACCCTGACTTAAAGGTATGTACTGATTCCTTAATTCTGGAAATAATTCAAATACACTTTGCCTTGCTTGAAACATGTGTGCATATCCATGCATTGGTCACCATTGTGTCATTGGTTTGTCAAGAAAAATTAACTTGCTTCTTCTTCACTTTATTGCACATATATTCTGCCATGATTTTGTCATTGCTGTGTACATGCACAGTATTACTATTCATGTATGTTGTTTCACACTCTAATCTACCATGCTCATGTTGAAGCTTGCAGTTGCCACTGTATGTTGTTATATGATCCATGTTTGACATGTGTTGTGTATATTTACTTTGTGCACTTGCTTTAACACTGGACTGTGTGTATATGATACCATGTACATGTGCTTTCATTTATGTTGCCATTTACAAAGTCTGGCATGCCTCATTTGTGTATGTTAATCCACTCCTGAGTGATTTTTGTATGCATTTCTTATTTCTGAACTATGCTGCACCCATATATTGCTGACCTGTTTTGATCACCATTTTGAACTACATGTTGCTCTATTTATACACTATTGCCTGCCTCAACCATGTTTGCATACCATGCTGAGTTGATTTCATGTTGGCTTTATTATTTGTTGACATGTGCACTGAGTCGAGAAGGTCCACGTGGCTACTCCTCAGTTGCACGCTAATTGGCGACGCAGTGCACACGTGTATATCTATATATGTGTGTATTTGCAGTCAATCAGAAAATTTCCTATCCCTGTACATATACAAACTGTTTGCCTAGACACAAATGAATCAGATCAAGTCATGAAAAATGATATAAATTACACCAGAAAACTGAGGCAAATAAAATTTTAAAAATAAAATAATATTTGCTAGTCTGTTCAATATACTATTTGTGTGTTTCTGTATATGACAGGTATGAAGATGATGACTGGACTGACTGTGAAGTGCTGTGAAGACTGAAGACCGAAGACAGAAGTTGACAGTGAAAAATATACAAGAGCATCTGTATATGAGTGGTTGTAAAAATGAGATGACGGTATGATTGAGTGACTGAGTGAGCTGTATGTATATATGAGATTGTACAATGAGTGTTGTGTGTTGTAATGAAAAGCAGTGTATGAAAATGAATTGTATTTCAATGAATTACAGTATTGAGCAAATAGTGGAGTTGCTAATCTGTACTATTAAATATTGAAATAAAATATTATATTTAAATAAAATACTGTTGAATATTTGAATTCGTGTATTGTCTTATTTTATTTAAATATAAATATTATATTCTTGTCCTTGATGTACATATTAAAACAGCACAGTAACAAACACAGATATAATAATATATATTTGGTTCTTATCATCAAACAAAAATCATATAATTATGTATATAACACCGTTATATACAACAATAAGCAAGAGAATAAATCCTATGCCACTAAACTGATATATATTTAGCAGAGATCTATGAATACAACATGAAGGAATACGATGTTAGACACACCATCCATTTGCAAGTCCGTTCTAGGTCTGACCGAAACCGGAGGCACCTTATTCCTCGTCCCATATGTATAATACAGGAAAGAGGTCCTCACATATCCAGTCGATCTCCATGTACGTCTGGACGATCACCATTTATTACCTTGTCTTGGGTGTATAACCCAATCAAGACATCAGTAATCATCCAAACGTTGTGAAGACCTCTGGTCTTCAACCACTGTCTTCATTATCGACTTTTAGTCGTCGTATCAGTTATTTAGAATGGGATAAACCCGGTCTTTCCGAATAACTCGCGTATTTTATAATCAATAACCAAGTGCTATAAAAGCACATCATACGTCATATTCCAATTCAGAATATCGTTTTATTCAAACATTCACATCTTTAGGGAAAGGTTCCCATTAATTTTATCAAAGATATATCCTTTTAAACTTGTAGTTTAATCCTCCATTGGATATCATTTCCAAAAGTTTTTATTATCTTTTCTCCAGTTAAACCAAATTAAGGTTTATAAGATAAGTTGGGATTATCGAGCCTTACCAGAGTAATTCTTTATTTTATTAATCCCAGTCCCAACCTATTCATCCCATGGAGCAAAACTGGTAGTACTCCATATTTAAAACCCACTATGTTATCGGTAAAATTAATTACCATTTCCCGTTTCAATTCTAATTAAAGATTTAACTATCGCATGGAGTAAAATTGGCGGTACTCCATTCTCGAAGATTTCTTAAATTCGATAAACTTAATTACCCTATTCTCATTTCAACCTAATTAATGATTCATTAAAACTCTATTTAGTTTTAATCTCAAAAATCATTACTTAATGATTATTTAACTTTAGGAAATTTGATCCCGTCTTTTACTGGGTCAAAGAAACAATGTCATTTAAAACACAGTTCACGATAGACCCAAAATCCTCTTCCATAAAGATCACTGTTTCAAATCTTGCAAATATCGCCCGAGATCTCATTTTGGGCTCCTTCCGAAACGAAACAGCAAAAATCACTGTAAATCACCTTTTGAATATATCGCCTGAGATATTGCAATATTGAACAATATATCGACCGAGACGAAATACTGGAATATAGTCTGAGATCTTAGTTTTTTTGGTTGAAATTTAAATTTGTGCCTGAACTAGAACTATAATTAAAAAAAAATCAAATCTAGCCATATCAATCTTTTGTTATTTTACATTTTGCATGTTAAATGACTATATTTTATGTTCGTATACGTTTTACAATGCTTATGATTTTCATATTCGTTTTTTACATACATGTTACTTATGAAATTTTGTATTTTATGGTCTATTTATGCTGAATTTTTTGATGTTTTGGATATTTTTAATGTTTCTTATTTAACAATATTCTTGTTTTAAGCATATTACGATTTAGAGTATAAATGATCTTTCGCAAAATAAAGAATAATAAAGTTGTTTTGCATTTTAAGTTTAAGTTACTATGTTTTTGATGGCATTCATAAAAACCATTTTGTTAAAAATATCATTTTAAACATATCACGTATCCAGAGATTGTTCTGATATGAACTTTCAGACCCGAGATGAAAATATGAGACGAACTCCCGAGTTAGACTCATCTCGTCCGAGATCTCCCCTGATACGAGACCGAGTCTATAAAATCTCCGAAATGAAACGCGACTGATATCCGAGATTTAAAACCTTGATAGAAATAGAATCTTCACGAAAATCCAACAGCATATAATCGATATAAATTCTGTATCAAACTAATACTGTAAACGGAATAACGGCTAGGCCTTTTAAATTTCATAAATAATAACCATCTTCACTCACAGAAGCTTATCTCGATTATCACTAAATCAAATTTCATTCAATTCCAATTTAATATATTAAATTGAAAAATCTTATCTTAGAAAATTTCATTCAATCTTAATCAAAAGATGTATAAATTCCAAATCATAACTTCACTGTTAATTGGGTTAAAGAAAAAATGTCATTTAAAACACTTTTAACGATAAACCCAAAAATCCACTTTCATTTCATTCCAATTATATTTATTAATTAGAAAACTTCATTAATCTTTGTCAAAAGATTTATCCCTTTCTCCACCTGGTTTAAGAACAGTGTTATTGAAGACACCATTCACGACAAACCCAAAATCCAATTTGATATTAAATACAAGGCTCTGAATAAAAATCATATCGGCTTATATTCAATATCAAATTTGTAACAACCCGGAAAATCCGAGAAATTTTAAAATTTTATTTTGGCAATTTTAATGAATTTTGAATATTTAAAATGGTTTATTTTAAATAATAATGATGAGAAATTTATTTTGAGTAGAAATAGAATGCATATATTTGTTTGAATCGACATTAAAATAGAAATATTTATTTTAAATTATAAAAGGAATTGAAAATGGCGCGGTAGTTTGAAAATTCGATTTCAAATTTTAAATGAATGTACAGGATTCAAAATAAACCGGATTTTGACGAAACCAAAAATAGAATCTATTTGAAAATATCTTTTCAACAAATCGGAAAAATTGAAATTTCATAGCGAGGATAAAATGTTATGCCCAGTTGAAAATGCAGAATAGTCGCTATGGAATTTTGGCCCTTAAAAATGGAAATTTTGCAAATGACGTCGGTTTTCAATGAGACCACTTTTGTTGGATCCGGGATGTCAAGTTATTGCTAGGTTTCAAAATTCATAATTTTCTGAAGCAATATGTAAGCGTGGCAAAAGAAAACGTGTTTTGACAGTTTTAGTCAATTTGGTTCGACCAGAAAATGGCCATTTTCCAAATGGTCTTCAAATTTGACGAAATTAGTTTTGTTAGGATAGTATCGTCAATACGAAGCTAGAAATAATTTTTTTGGAATTTTTAGAATCAGTATGTGGCGCCGGTAAAATGAAAAGTACGTTTAAAATAGAATATATAGATTTAAATTTTGATTTAAACAGAAACTGATCGAAATTGCTGAACTAGCTTACAATACATGTCCCATTATGTTTGGAATAGGGGTAAATAGCTAGGGACGATAGTGGTTGGACTTCGTTTGGAGTTAGAAAAGTTAAACTTTAATTTTCATAAATAATGAAATAAAATAATAGTAAATAAAATATTCATATGTTGAATAAATTGTTTGAACGATAAAATTCACATTTTTATCATATATATGAAGTAAATAAAATATTCATATGTTGAATAAATTGTTTGAACGATAAAATTCACATTTTTATCGTATATATGAAGTAAATAAAACATTCATATGTTGAATAAATTGTTTGAACAATAAAAATAACATTTTTATTGTACGTATGAAGTATATGAAATATTCATGTGTTGAGAAAAAAATCTTTAAATGATAAAAATAACATTTTTATCATGTATGTAAAGTAATAAAAATAGTCATACATTGAAATAAATTCTAGTTTGTTAAAAATAACATTTTTAACATGTATACGGGTTGTTAACAATAGTCATACCTTGAAATAAATACTAGTTCGCTAAAATTATCATTTTTAGCGTATATATGGAATATATAAAATTTTCATGCGATGGAAATATTATTAGTTCGCTAATAATATTATGCTTGGCTTATATATGCGTTGTGTGAAATTATATATATGCGTTGAATGAATATATATAAAAGCGTCATATGAAAATATATATATATGGGCATTGTATGAAAATATACGTATACAATATATTGAACAGGTCATAGCAAGGAAGCTAGAGAAGAGGAATAAAATTGTATGCCCGACAAATAGGTACATATTTACTGTTTTGTTTGTGTATGATGATTTTATGAGCCGATTGGCTAGCCGCTTGGCTTTTTCTTTTTCCTTTTGGATTGGAGAGGCCTATGTGGCAATTTTGGGATTTTCCCGGTGCTCCCGTGCTGGGGAGGTTATGGCGATATTTTTCGAAAATTTAGGGAGTTAGCCAAATTTTTGAAAAAATAGAAAGTTCTTAGACTGAAAAGTTGAAGAACTTGAGCCAGAATAGAAACTGAAATCATTTTCAAACGATTTATAAAATACGTTTTAAATGGAAATCGATGAAATATATATAATATATATATATATATATGTTATATATAATATATGGCCTGAATAGAACGCGCTGCGCAGCGACCGTTCAAGAATTTCGACCATTGACTTCAAATTGACGTTACGGGAGATCCGACCAACGGATTTTCCTAAAACGGGAACCTTGGGTTCGTATCGAAAAGAGCTTTCTAATGAATATGAGTTATTTGAAATCTAACGGTTGGATTTGGAATTATGTCAAAATCAAATTTGGAAAAGGTCGCTGTAAGTGCAGTTCGATGGCCATTTATGTAAATCGACTTACAGCGACCTTTTCCAAATTTGATTTTGACATAATTCCAAATCCAACCGTTATATTTCAAATTTCTAATATTCGTTAGAAAGCTCTTTTCGATACGAACGGTCGCTGCGCGGCGCGTTCTATTCAGGCCATTATATTATATATATAATATATATTTCGTCGATTCCTATTTAAAATGAATTATATAAATAGTTTTAAATTCGTTTCAAAAACAATTTCAACTTTCATTTCAATTCAAATCAAAATTGAAATTTTCCTTATAAATTCATTTCAATTCAATTCAAATTTCAATTCAATTTAAATTCGTTTCAATTCAATTTAAATTCATTTCAATTCGTTTTCAATTCAATTTGAATTCGTTTTCAATTCGAATTCGTTTTATATTCGATTCAATTCAAATTCGTTTTCTATTCAATTCAATTCGAATTTCATTTCAAAATATTCGATTTTGAAATCACTTTTCAATATTCATTTTAAAATGAATAAGATCGATATAAATATCGTTCACGTCAAAATGGCGTCAATCTAATCAACACGGCTTCATATGTTTCTATTTTCAAATATTTCTTTTTCAAACATTTCCTTTTCAAATATTTCCTTTTTAAAATATTTCGTTCAACACATGACTAATCTCAACGGATGAGTACTGTCAACACATGAACCTTTATTTTATATTGATAAAGATGTAAATTTTATTATTAAAATATTTCGTTCAACACATGACTAATCTCAACGGACGAGTACTGTCAACACATGAACCTTTATTTTATAATATTCTTTATTTTCCCGATTAGAATGAGGCCCAATCAATTACCATACAAAGTTAATTATATGGATTCCATTCAACACATGTATATAATAGCAACGATACATAGTCAACCATCATCCAAAGTGCACTACACTGTATAAGCATCAAATATAGATATCTAACGCTTATAATAGTCCGTCGATCCATCGATCGACATATTTAATCAATCAGGATGTTTAAACTTCAAATTTCATCCCAACACCCGTGTGGGGTTTCAAATCAACAAACACAGATTTTATTTGTGCAGTTGGGCGATGTGTAAAATTTATCGTCCCAATCAATGTCCATCAAATAGGTGTACATAAACAAACCGTCCAGTTTGTAAATGAATATTTATTTATTTTCATTTCCACGTTAAAAATTATATTTTAACGATAAAATATTTTATTTCAACACATGAATTTCTATTTAGTTCATTTACACAATAAAAATGATATTTTTATTTTTCTAACATATTTTAGAAAATTTCGGCGGCATAACGGCACGATACTAGAAACGGGACGAGGCCTAGCCTTATCCCAGGTCTAGTGAATGCCCTCGCCATTCACACATCAATCAATCCATTTCAATTCACCAAACAATTCAATTCAAACCAAATAATCTAACCAACTACACAACCAAACAAACAAGTCCATGGTCTGTGGACGATTGTGTCGGGTGCTACTATGCACCGTCTTCATCCTAGTATACATATATATAACCAGAAAAGAAATTGAAGAGTGAGAAGTTCTCACCAATAGCTATCCAATACCACGACTCTTCGTTTAGAGAAATCATCGCCAATCTCGCCTTTTGTCGCTTTTGTTGCCCGTATTCACTACATATATAAAAATCGAATTTTTACTTCGCTATTCAATATATAAAAATCAAAATTTTATTTCGCTATTCAATATATAAAAATAGAATTTTTATTTCGCTATTCAATATATAAAAATCGAATTTTTATTTCGCTATTCAATATATATAAATCGAATTTTTATTTCGCTATTCAATATATAAAAATCGAATTTTTATTTCGCTATTCAATATATAAAAATCGAATTTTTATTTCGCTACTCAATATATAAAAATCGAATTTTTATTTCGCTATTCAGTATATAAAAATCGAATTTTTATTTCGCTATTCAATATATAAAAATCGAATTTTTACTCCGCTACTATATAGGTAAAAATTCTATTTTTACACCGCTATTATATAGATAAAGATTTCGCCTTTTCAAATATAAAGATTATATTTTTAATATTCCTATCATGTAAAAATTATATTTTTAATTCTCTACCTTAACAAAAATCATATTTTTACATCTTCTACATAATAAAGATCGAATTTTTATTATCTATATTATATAAAAAATATATTTTCATTATCTCTACAACATAAAGATAATATTTTTAGCCTTTCTATAATATAAAAATTATATTTTTAACCTTCCTATTTTATAAAAATTATATTTTTACTAAGCAAAGATCATATTTTTGATTTCATACATAAACATCATCATTTTACTTTCATGAATAAACAACAATTAAAAATCATATTTTTATGTTTTTATTCGAGGATATATATAAAAAAACAGATTTTTATATTAATGAAATGAAATAAAATCAAGGAAAACTCACTGTACTTTAACGGAGGAGAGGGCTGGGCGGTTTACTGTTGAACCAAGAAGGGGAGGAGGCCTTGCGCGTCGACACTCAGGCGAAGGAGGGAGGTCTGAAGCGGTGTTCGGTTCCAGGGCGCAGGAGACTTCGGTTTCGTGGCAGGAACTGGCGGAGGCGGCTTCAGGTGGCTCCGGCGCTTAGGGGTGGACCGCGGTTTAGGGCTACAGGGGTTTGGGTGCTTCGGTTGCGTCGCTTGAAGAGGGAGGAGAGGGGAACGAGGAGATGGAGGGGAGGTCGAAGTGGGGAGGGGGCGCCGAGGTCGGGTGGCGCGGCGGTCCACGCCAGTGCTGGCGAACGGGATCGGAGGGGGGCTGAGCGTTCATCCCCCTTCTTCTTCCTTTTTTTTATTTGCTTTTAATTTGGTCCACTGCTCTGTAAGGAGGAAGGGAGAGAAGTTATAGGGATTTTAACTGAAAATACATATATATATTTTATTATTTTAATTTCTAAAAGGTTACTTTAAATTTCGAACTCGAAATTGAGCCCACCGACTGTCGTCCCTAGCTAATTACCCCTATTCCAAACACAATGGGATATGTATCGTAGGCTGATTCGATCGTTTCGGTCAGTTTTCGTCAAGTTTAACATATAACTCTATATATTGAATTTGAACATGCATTTCAATTTACCGGGGTCACATACGAACTCGAAAAATTCCAGAAAAATATTTTCTAGCTTTGTATTGACGATACGGTCCTAACAAAACTAGTTTCGTCGAATTCTGAAACCGTTGGAAAAATGGCCAATTTCCAGTCGATTAAGATCAATTGAAACTAGTCAAACGCATTTTCCTTTGCCACGCTCACATATTGATTCGAAAAATTATGAAATTTGGAATCTAGCAATAACTTTACATTACGGACCAAACAAATGTGGTTTCGTCGAAATCCGAGGTCGTTTGCAAAATTCCCATTTTTAAGGGCCTGAATTCCATAGCAACTATTCAGAATTTTCAACTGGACATGTCATTTGATTCCCGCTATGAAATCTTGATTTTTCAGATTCGTTGGAAAGATATCATCAATTAGATCCTAATGTTTTTAGTTTCACTAAAATCCGGTTTATCTTGCACCCGGTACATTCAATTGAAGTTTGAAATCGAATTATCGAACTACTGCGCCATTTTCAATTCTAATTATAATTATATATAAATATTTATATTCTAACGACGGCGTATATAATATATACGTTCTATTCTATATTCAAAATAAATTTCTCGTTGATATTATTTAAAATAATTCATTTTCACTGTTCAAAATTCGTTTAAAATTGCCAAAATAAAATTTTTAAACTGGTTCAGAATTTCCAGGTTATTACAATCTCCCCCACTTAAAACTTTTCGTCCCCGAAAAGGAACAAAGTTGAAAGTGGTTTGATTAATCAACTCTATGTTCGATCCGGCTTCCATTCTCCAACTTTTCAGTTTCTGAGAATTTTCAAATTCTTCAAAAATTTGGCTAACACCCTAAATTTTCGAAATTTTTTGCCATAACCTCCCCTGCACGGGGAGCCACGGGAAAATCCCGAAATTGCCATACAGGCCTTCTGATCTCAAAAAGAAAAAGAAAAAGCAAAGCGGCTAGCCAATAGGCTTATAAAATCATCATCACCCAAACAAAACAGTAAATTATGTAGTAAACATGTACCTATTTGTCGGGCAAACAAATTTTATTCTCTGCTCTAACCTCCTTGCTATGACCTGTTCAATGTAAGTATATGTATATGCAAGCAAATGCAACCAATTTCAATATAATTGAATATTTGATTCAATTAGGCTAAATGATTCAAAATTATCAAACAAATAAACAAACAACACAAACATCAATCAATTAGTGAACTAGAGTTTCAAATTCATAATTTTGATACATATAAAAAAAAATCATGTTTTTGATGCCAATTCACAACAATGTGTTCTAACTATATATAAGTTTTGGTTCTCACACCAGTCTAATGGAAATATATAGATATCACACCTTCGTCACTCGAAAATAAATGCTGATGATGTTTCGAACCACCATCAGAACTGTTAGCTATACAGAAATTCTCACCAGCATTTCATCAAACACAAGCTGGACGTACAAACTCCGGGTGTTGGTCGGTCTCTCCTCTTCAAGTGTTGGTCGCTCAAGCATCAGCTAGTTGATCGTCCACTCTCTCTTAGTCGAGCTTGGAGCGAGCAAGGTCTGGTCGAGCTTCCCCTTGGTCGGGTCGAGCACCGCCACCTGGTCGGTCACAAGACGAACACCAACCTGGTCGGTCGAAAGGAGCACCACCTGGACTGGTCGGAAAAAGCGCCACCACCTGGTCGGTCGAGAGGAGCACCACCTGGTCGGTCGAAGAGGAGCACCACCTGGTCGGTCGAAGAGGAGCACCACTTGGTCGGTCTTCATGAAGGCTGTAGCTTGAATAGGTAGAGCAACAACATCAATTTTGGAAGAGCAGGTTTGCATAAAAGAAGAGATGGCAATGTTGTAATTGTTGAACCCCAAAGTGCACAGTGTAAATATAAAAAATGAGGGTCGCTCCAATGTTGGTCACTCCGAACGCTGGTCGGTCCAATGCAGCTCACCCCTAAAAGCTGACCGCTCCAACTCCTGTTTAATGCCAACCAAGCTCCAACTCACCGCCAACCAAGCGCCAACCATACACCATATATTTACAAGTGTGCCACTACCCCTGATCTCCAACTATAAATATCCTTTTTCTCAACACTTAGGGGGGGAGGACTCCAACACCCCGAAGGGCTGCTAAAATCATTGCTCCAAGCTATCTTTAAGCTTCATCCATGGCTTCCATAGCTTCATCCTTCATTCATCATTAAACTCCTACAAAATTCTACCTCAAAGGAGAGGAGCATTCATTCTTTCAAGGAGCATTCATTCTTTAGAGGAGCATTCATTCTCTAAAGGAGCATTCATTCTTTCAAGGAGCATTCATTCTTTAGAGGAGCATTCATTCTCTAAAGGAGCATTCATTCTTTCAAGGAGCATTCATTCTTTAGAGGAGCATTCATTCTTTCAAGGAGCATTCATTCTCTAAAGGAGCATTCATTCTTTCAATCATAAAGCAAGCAAAAAGAGGGATATGAATGTAATGAGAGATTCTATGCATGTTGTAGAAAGAGATATCATAATGAAAATGCTTGGAAAGTGGATGTAGATTCATCTCGAATCGAACCACTATAAAAATTCTCTTGTCTTTACTTTGTATTTTTACTTTTGTGAATCGCGGCCTCATATACAAATTCTAAAGGTTTTCTAACGCCCCGCCTTTGAAAAGGTGACGTGCTTTCCAAGCATCTCGCCTCTGATTTGGTAACGTGTTTAGAAACGCCTCTTTGGTTGTTATACCAACTTTTGGTGTAAACAATTAGGCGCCCACCGTGGGGCCGCATTCGCACTTCTCCCAAACTCGACAAGGTTAAGAACTTTGCACGTAAGATCTAGGCTTGCTTCAACCATAGATCTCGCAAATCTCAGATCTGGGCCAATCGACGAGCTATCTTCCAAAGTCAAATCCATGTTCGAGATAATGGCTAAGTCCAAGAAAACCGCAAGTAAAACCGTTGGAGAAAACGACAACAACGACGACGTCAACAATGTTGCTAACAACGAAGCCACACCTCTTACTAACCGCTTCGAGGTTGGTCAAAATTCCATAACCGGAGCTGGAGTAACAAGGGCCGAGCTAGATGTCGTTGTCGCTAATCTACACCAACGGATGGAAGCTTCCAGTAAAGCCTTGTTGGATGCTAACAAAACTCTCGTGGATGCTAATCAAACTTTGATGGATAAAGTGAGCGCTCTCCTAAACGCTCAAGCCAATCCTGCTCCTCCTCAAAAGGCTCATGTCAACCTTGAGGGAAACACAAGTTCATCAACTTCCGATCATTATCGCAATGATAACATTGAAGGGTTCAACGGAGTCGACATTCACGCTTCCAAGCTGAAAGCCAAAAGCGCTTCCAATCGAGATGCCCGGCGAGTTGCAAGTCCTGAAAGGGGAGCACCTTCCCTTGCTGAAGGATAAGGACCCATACACTCTAATCGCGATCAAGCATCCGGAAAGGAAATCGAGGTCCGCTCTCCCAAGCGACACTACTCAAAAGGGGACATCGAGGACGTGGTGAAGCGGATGATGAAAGACGGCCTAACCCGCAAAGATAGCGAAAGGGAATGGGATTTTTCTCCGAGCAGAAACCCATTCACCAGGAGAATTCGCAAAGCTGAGCTTCCGAAGAAGTTCGCACATCCCACCTTGCCTCCATACGATGGGACTGCTGATCCAAATCACTTCCTATACAGATATGAGTGGCACATGAATGTGGCTAAAGCGACGGATGAGATTAAGTGCTTGTGCTTCCCGCTCTATCTAGAAAGCGTCGCATCGCTATGGTTTACAAGGCTCCCGCCCAAATCCATCGATCGCTTTGATGATTTGACTCATTAGTTCAAAGAGCATTTCAGGTTACAGGCCACAAAAGCTAAGGATGTCATCTCCCTCACATCAATGAAGAAGAATCCTGGAGAGTTAGTTAAAGCTTTCCTCAAGAGGTTCAATACCGCTTTAACTGAAGTAGGGAATCCTGACCCCCGCATGATCTTAGCATCTCTAATCGGCGCTATAGACAAGAATAGCGAATTCGGTCGATGGATCAAAATGAAGGAGCCGAACACATTGGAAAAGTTCCAGAAGAAAGCCGAGGAGTGTATGAGAGTGGGAGATCATCCTGTGCTTCATCAGACTGTTGATCCTCCCAAAAGCGCTGACATCCAGCTTAATCAGCACGATATCCAGGGGCAGAAACGAGCCAATGATGGGAAAAACAGCAAGGCAAACAAGAAGTTTCGCTTCTACAACCCATCAGAACTCACTCCTCTGAATGATACCATAGAAAACATTTTCCTTGCCACCAAGGATACCGAGCACTATCCGGAGCCACCAAAGTTCAAGGTTACACAGAAAA
Source organism: Allium sativum (assembly GCA_030737875.1). Taxonomy (NCBI): domain Eukaryota; kingdom Viridiplantae; phylum Streptophyta; class Magnoliopsida; order Asparagales; family Amaryllidaceae; genus Allium; species Allium sativum. The sequence goes on along the minus strand of CM060915.1, from coordinate 967,374,387 downwards.
CTCTGGACTCTGGAAAGTACTGTCGACTCCACAAGCTGCCGGGTCATGATACAAATGAATGCAGAATTCTCCAAAGCATAATTGAGGAAATGATTCATAATGGCAAACTACAACAGTACATCAAGAATCTACAATCCTCAAATGCCGCTCAGACTCCTCAGGGGCAAGGCCCTCTCTTGGTTCAGCCCAATAACAGGCCAATCATCAACTGAGGGCTGATGGGAATCTCATTTCAACAACTCGAAATAAGCGATCATCATCGCCTTTCCTTACTTACTGCTTTGTTACTTGCTTTACATTACATCTTGCTTTCTGTTACATTCAGAACTTCTTGTAAAAAACTTGTAATATTGCATAAGGATTGTACTGAACAATATTTCTATGGATAAAGTCCTGCATACTTGTGTGAATCTCTTACTTACAAGATCTTCGTTAATTCAAGACTTTCTAAAAGACGATTCTCTATTACAGGTTATAGGACAAATGCTCGCTTCCTCGAAACCCGATGCACTACGGCGAACTCCACAACACTTATTCAAGCATGGGATGCACAAAGTGTCAACACATCTAAGTGCAATCATAAAAACACCATCTTGATGGGTGATTAGAAGGGATGGCCAGAGATCAGACGGTGGAGAGGTCAACAAGCATATCTAAAATCAACGCCGCAGGTTGTAAGTTCCAAGGGGCAACTTGCGCTCAATCATGAACACTTGCCATGATCAAGTGCTTCCAGTGCAAGGCCAATGTTCACTCCACGGAATAACGCAAACCTCGCAAATCCCAAAGGAGCACGACTTCTCAATCTGGTTGCAATTTCTTATCATAACTAAGCACATCCAACGCGACTGTTAGAGTCTACCTCATGGGTTCCAAACTTTACAAAAAAGGGGCAGATCCCTGAAAGCTTGATTAGATCCCCATCTCCTGATGCGGTGTGATGCACGAGCGTTGATCACCCGATACATCAAGAGGGCTCACCAGGTCGAGGACCCATAACGGAACAGCCGACTTCATAAGTCGCAGCTTCCTTAGCGAGGTCCCGCAAGCGTTGACCACACGACACATCGAGGTGACTCACAAAGTTGAACAACCCATGAAGGAACAAGCGACTACTTATGGCCCAGATTTCTAAATCGAGATCGTTTGCCATGCCAAGCATCCGGTAAAGGAACTGGCGTATGTCCCACGGATTCAAATATAAGACCTCCCATGCGGGGGCACAAAAAGTCTAGCCTCTCTTCGTGAGAGCAACGGCGAAAGACCTCCCATGCGGGGGCACAAAAAGTCTAGCCTCTCTTCGTGAGAGCATCGGCGAAAGACCTCCCATGCGGGGGCACAAAAAGTCTAGCCTCTCTTCGTGAGAGCAACGGCGAAAGACCTCCCCATGCGGGGGCGTAAAAAAGTCTAGCCCCTCTTCGTGAGAGCAACGGCGAAAGACCTCCCCATGCGGGGGCATAAAAAAGTCTAGCCCCTCTTCGTGAGAGCAACGGCGAAATACCTCCCCATGCAGGGGCATAAAAAAATCTAGACCCTCTTCGTGAGAGCAATGACGAAAGTCCTCCCCATGCGGGGGCATTAAATCCCAAGTCCTTCCTTTAGCGGGGGCATCCAACATAAAGTCCTCCCCTAGCGGGGGCATCAAATCCCAAGTCCTCCCTTAGCGGGGGCATCAAACCCAAAGTCCTCCCCTAGCGGGGGCACCCCACAAAAACCTTTTCAAGCAAAGGCAGAAAGATGTAATGGCTTCTCCAAGTAGAAAGTCCCAAATTTATCAATCATATTCAAAACCGAATACCATGTCTATGCAAACAACGTTTGACAAATCACAACTGTTAAATAAAGCAGTTCTATGTAGATGTGACATTCAATTTATTGTACATCATTCATTAATGATTAACTAACCTGTTATTGATGTGGACGATCAATAACAACGTATAAGTCCAAAACCATGCAAGTGCTTGTTTTCATTACAGAACAGGTGCTTTGGAACATATAAGTCTACTCGACTGAATTCCAACATAGACCATGATAGCAACGTTCTTTTCGAAGCCCGTATTTCTCACAAGTAAAAAACACAAACTTCGAGGGGCAAATGTTAGCTATACAAAAATTCTCACCAGCATTTCATCAAACACAAGCTGGACGTACAAACTCCGGGTGCTGATCGGTCTCTCCTCTTCAAGTGCTGGTCGCTCAAGCATCAGCTAGTTGATCGTCCACTCTCTCTTAGTCGAGCTTGGAGCGAGCAAGGTCTGGTCGAGCTTCCCCTTGGTCGGGTCGAGCACCACCACCTGGTCGTCACAAGACGAACACCAACCTGGTCGGTCGAAAGGAGCACCACCTGGACTGGTCGGAAAAAGCGCCACCACCTGGTCGGTCGAGAGGAGCACCACCTGGTCGGTCGAAGAGGAGCACCACCTGGTCGGTCGAAGAGGAGCACCACTTGGTCGGTCTTCATGAAGGCTGTAGCATGAATAGGTAGAGCAACAGCATCAATTTTGGACGAGCAGGTTTGCATAAAAGAAGAGATGGCAATGTTGTAATTGTTGAACCCCAAAGTGCACAGTGTAAATATAAAAAATGAGGGTCGCTCCAATGTTGGTCACTCCGAACGTTGGTCGGTCCAATGCAGCTCACCCCTAAAAGCTGACCGCTCCAACTCCTGTTTAAGGCCAACCAAGCTCCAACTCACCGCCAACCAAGCGCCAACCATACAGCATATATTTACAAGTGTGCCACTACCCCTGATCTCCAACTATAAATACCCCTTTTCTCAACACTTAAGGGGGGGAGGACTCCAACACCCCGAAGGGCTGCTAAAATCATTGCTCCAAGCTATCTTTAAGCTTCATCCATGGCTTCCATAGCTTCATCCTTCATTCATCATTAAACTCCTACAAAATTCTACCTCAAAGGAGAGGAGCATTCATTCTTTCAAGGAGCATTCATTCTTTAGAGGAGCATTCATTCTTTCAAGGAGCATTCATTCTCTAAAGGAGCATTAATTCTTTCAAGGAGCATTCATTCTTTAGAGGAGCATTCATTCTTTCAAGGAGCATTCATTCTCTAAAGGAGCATTCATTCTTTCAATCATAAAGCAAGCAAAAAGAGGGATATGAATGTAATGAGAGATTCTATGCATGTTGTAGAAAGAGATATCATAATGAAAATGCTTGGAAAGTGGATGTAGATTCATCTCGAATCGAACCACTATAAAAATTCTCTTGTCTTTACTTTGTATTTTTACTTTTGTGAATCGCGGCCTCATATACAAATTCTAAAGGTTTTCTAACGCCCCGCCTTTGAAAAGGTGACGTGCTTTCCAAGCATCTCGCCTCTGATTTGGTAACGTGTTTAGAAACACCTCTTTGGTTGTTATACCAACTTTTGGTGTAAACAAGAACATCTCCGGGCTACTAGAGTGCGGTTCTATATCTATCCGGTATATTAAAATTTCGAATATACGTTCATGACGCGTATATGCAAAATCTTTATATAGCGGATTTTCCAAATTCAATATAAATAAATATTCAAATACGTATAAAACGATTTAAATTTTTAAAACAAAACTGTTTTCTTTTGAAAAATATACTCTTCACACTCATTCTAGGATACTACTGATCCTATCTCTAACGAGTCATTCTAATTGGATATTACTAATCCAATATCTGATGAATTCTTTCGTATGGTTCTAATGTGTCTTGTTCTCGAGCTCTGTAAACCAAAGCTCTGATACCAAATGTGACGGCCAGGAATTTCGCTCGATCTGAATCAGTCGTTAAACCGATCTAGACCGTTCGAAACCCCTGATCGTTTTGAGAACAGGACAAATCAGAACACAAACAGAAGAACATTTCATTGTTATTACAACAATTCCATCAGATACAAGAATATACAGAGTATAAATGAATAAATTACATTCGATAAATATCAAAGATTACAATAAATTACATAGCAGCGGAAAAAAAAAACAAAGCACAAATGAAGGTGATATACGGATATAGAGCTTTCCGGATATCATTCCAGCTGTAAACCAGGATCCTGTGAATATAAATCTACAAAACCAAAACTACTAGCTGCCCGTGCGGAAAATAGGGGCACCCAGAGTTTAGGTTAAAAACAATAAACTCCAGGTCAGTCATGTGACTGGTGTGAGAACTAAATCAGTTATTTTAAAGCTTTACTTTAAAAGAGAGTAATTCAAGGGACCACGCCGTATAACACGGAACGGGTTTCCTCCCAAGAATACTAGTGCATAGAATGAACAACGCAATGCTTTTTCGAAAAATGAAGCTATTATAAGACCCAGGTCCCATCACACAATGCAACGCAAGCCGGAGGATATGGTTTTCCCTTATAATAGCCAAACATGCTTGGTACGTTTAAAACAAATCATTTGATACTATAATAAGTGTATAGTGTCAAAACAATTTCAATCATAAATATAAATCATAGACGACATAGCATCCCATGCTACTATGTCGCCATACTAGGCTCTACAAATAAAGCTGAAATACACGTATTGGAAATTGGATTTCCGTCATGAGTCGAGGCAAGGGGCAAGCTCCTCTCCGCTTTCGAGACACTCTAGCAAATGTCTCAGGACTACACACTCAGGGCAATCCTGGATCTTCAGGGCCGGTCCTCACTTACGTTAGAGGATTAGTTATGCCTGAACACACGTTTCCCGGTCCTTACAGACCTAAAATCGAGGCGCCTCATCCAACAACCACAAAGGTGAAAAGTATATAAATGTCAGGGCTGGTAAGTCACTGACACCACCAAAGCTAGAAAGAAACGTCATGCTCTCCCTACAGTCCGTATCCCGTTTTTGACTCATACCGAGGTGTGAGGCTCGCGAATTCACGTTATACACAAAGCTTCCACGAAGGTCGTGCTTTGATCATCAACCACAAGACTCTGCTTTTCAACAAAAGCCTTGATCATTGCATCTTAGCGTGCCACACAGGCAATTCATGCCATGCAATTGATATCTATCGATATATAACCTCTAAGCTCGTACGTCTCAGAGAAGGGCGTTAATCAAGAGAATAAATTCTCCGCCGCCAAACAGATATATATTTAACAGAAATCAATCAACACAGAATAAAATCCAATGTCAGACACACAATCCATTTACAAGTTCGTTCTGGGTCTGAACGAAACCGGAGGCACTTTCCTCGCATATCCATCCATCTCCAGGTACGTCTGGACGACCACCAACTATTTCCATCCTCTCGGGTGTACAGCCCAATCCGGATCGTCGGTAATTATCCAAACGATGTGAAGACTTCCGGCCTTCGACCACCCTCTTCATCTTCGACATATCGTCGAATCGGTTATTCAGAATGGGTATAAACCCGGACTTTCCGAACAACCCGCGTATATTAAAAACAAATGTTACACAAACACAACGAACGCCTCATTCCAATTCAGAATATTCTTAGGGAAAGGTTCCTATTAATTTTATCCAAGATAAATTCTTTAAAATTTATCCTTTAATCATCCTTTGGATGTCGTTTCAAACCAAATTATAGTTTTCTAAACTAGTCGAGATTAGCGAACCACACCGAAGTAATTATTTATTTTATTTCCCAATCCCAACCTATTCATCCCATGAAGCAAAACTGGTAGTACTCCATATCTATTACTATGGTGTTATCGGTAAAATTAATTACCATTTCACGTTCAAATCTAATTAAAGATTTACTATCGCTTTGGAGCAAAACTGGTGATACTCCATCCTTGCTCACTTCCTAAATCTGATAATTTAAATTATCAATTCACATTTCAATCTAATTACAGATTCATTAAAACTCCTTTTACTGGGTTAAAGAACTAAGGTCATTTAAAACACAGTTCACGATAAACCCAAATCACATTCTATTTATTATCGGGTTAAAGAACTGGTGTTATTTAAAACACAGTTCACGATAAACCCATGAATCAATTCTATTTAAACCCATTTCAAATCCAATTTATTTATTTGAAAAAAAATGGGTTTTAAAATTTCAGTTCAAAATTAGTTCATTTTGATAAAAATCTATTTTTATCTTTTCAAATATGGAGTTTTCATCCCAATTTTTTCCAAATCATTTCTTATGATTTTACACAAATTATTACTATTTTTAATAATTTTATCAAGGCCCGTACAGTCGATTTCCATCAACGGCCATCGAACTGCACTTACAACGACCTTTTCCAAATTTGATTTGGACGTATCTCCAAATCCAATCGTTAGATTTCAAATTTCTAATATTCGTTAGAAAGCTCTTTTCGATACGAACCCAACAGTTCCGGTTTTAGGAGAATCCGACGGTCGGATCTCCTGTAATGTCCGTTTGAAATAAATAGTCGAAATTAACGAACTGCCGCGGCGCGGCGCGTTCTATTCAGGCCATTATGTTATATATATAATATATATTTCGTCGATTCCTATTTAAAACGAATTATATAAATAGTTTTAAATTCGTTTCAAAAACAATTTCAACTTTCATTTCAATTCAAATCAAAATTGAATTTTTCCTTATAAATTCGTTTTAAATTCATTTCAATTCAATTCAAATTTCAATTCAATTTAAATTCATTTCAATTCGTTTTCAATTCAATTTGAATTCGTTTTCAATTCAATTCGAATTCGTTTTCTATTCGATTCAATTCAAATTCATTTTCTACTCAATTCAATTTGAATTTCATTTCAAAATATTCGATTTCGAAATCACTTTTCAATATTCATTTTAAAATGAATAAGATCGATATAAATATCGTTCATGTCAAAATGACGTCAATCTAATCAGCACGGCTTCATATATTTCTATTTTCAAATATTCTATTTCAAATATTTCTTTTTCAAATATTTCCTTTTCAAATATTTCCTTTTTAAAATATTTCGTTCAACACATGACAAATCTCAACGGATGAGTGCTGTCAACACATGAACCTTTATTTTTTATTGATAAAGATGTAAATTTTATTATTAAAATATTTCGTTCAACACATGACTAATCTCAACGGATGAGTACTGTCAACACATGAACCTTTATTTTATAATATTCTTTATTTTCCCGATTGGAATGAGGCCCAATCAATTACCATATAAAGTTAATTATATGGATTCCATTCAACACATGTATATAATAGCAACGATACATAGTCAACCATCATCCAAAGTGCACTACACTGTATAAGCATCAAATATAGATATCTAACGCTTATAACAGCCTGTCGATCCATCGATCGACATATTTAATCAATCAGGATGAGTGAACTTCAAATTTCATCCCAACACCCGTGTGGGGTTTCAAATCAACAAACACAGATTTTATTTGTGCAGTTGGGCGATGTGTAAAATTTATCGTCCCAATCAATGTTCTTCAAATAGGTGTACATAAACAAACCGTCCGGTTTGTAAATGAATATTTATTTATTTTCATTTCCACATTAAAAATTATATTTTTAATGATAAAATATTTTATTTCAACACATGAATTTCTATTTAGTTCATTTACACAATAAAAATGATATTTTTATTTTTCTAACATATTTTAGAAAATTTCGGCGGCGTAACGGCACGATACTAGAAACGGGACGAGGCCTCGCCTTATCCCCAGTCTAGTGAAGGCCCGCGCCATTCACACATCAATCAATCCATTTCAATTCACTAAACAATTCAATTCAAACAAAATAATCTAACCAACTACACAACCAAACAAACAAGTCCATGGTCTGTGGACGATTGTGTTGGGTGCTACTAAGCACCGTCTGCATCCTAGTATATATATATAACAAGAAAAGAAATTGAAGAGTGAGAAGTTCTCACCAATAGCTATCCAATACCACGACTCTTCGTTTAGAGAAATCATCGCCAATCTCGCCTTTTGTCGCTTTTGTTGCCCGTATTCAGTACATATATAAAAATCGAATTTTTACTTCGCTATTCAATATATAAAAATCGAATTTTTATTTCTCTATTCAATATATAAAAATCGAATTTTTATTTCGCTATTCAATATATAAAAATCGATTTTTTATTTCGCTATTCAATATATAAAAATCGAATTTTTATTTCGCTATTCAATATATAAAAATCGAATTTTTATTTCGCTATTCAATATATAAAAATCGAATTCTTATTTTGCTATTCAATATATAAAAATCGAATTTTTATTTCGCTTTTCAATATATAAAAATCGAATTTTTATTTCGCTATTCAATATATAAAAATCGAATTTTTACTCTGCTACCATATAGGTAAAAATTCTATTTTTACACCGCTATTATATAGATAAAGATTTCGCCTTTTCAATTATAAAGATTATATTTTTAATATTCCTATCATGTAAAAATTATATTTTTAATTCTCTACCTAAACAAAAATCATATTTTTATATCTTTTACATAATAAAGATCGAATTTTTATTATCTATATTATATAAAAATTATATTTTCATTATCTCTACAACATTAAGATAATATTTTTAGCCTTTCTATAATATAAAAATTATATTTTTAACCTTCCTATTTTATAAAAATTATATTTTTACTAAGCAAAGATCATATTTTTGATTTCATACATAAACATCATCATTTTACTTTCATGAATAAACAACAATTAAAAATCATATTTTTATGTTTTTATTCGAGGATATATATAAAAAACAGATTTTTATATTAATGAAATGAAATAAAATCAAGGAAAACTCACTGTACTTTAACGGAGGAGAGGGCTGGGCGGTTTACTGTTGAACCAAGAAGGGGAGGAGGCCTTGTGCGTAGACACTCAGGCGAAGGAGGGAGGTCTGAAGCGGTGTTTGGTTCCAGGGCGCAGGAGGCTTCGGTTTCGTGGCAGGAACTGGCGGAGGCGGCTTTAGGTGGCTCCGACGTTGAGGGATGGACCGCGGTTTAGGGCTACAGGGGTTTGGATGCTTCGGTTGCGTCGCATGAGGAGGGAGGAGAGGGGAACGAGGAGATGGAGGGGAGGTCGAAGTGGGGAGGGGGCGCCGAGGTCGGGTGGCGCGGCGGTCCACGCCAGTGCTGGCGAACGGGATCGGAGGGGGGCTGAGCGTTCTTCCCCCTTCTTCTTCCTTTTTTTTTATTTGTTTTTAATTTGGTCCACTACTCTGTAAGGAGGGAGGGAGAGAAGTTATAGGGATTTTAATTGAAAATATATATATATTATTATTATTTTAATTTCTGAAATGTTACTTTAAATTTCGAACTCGAAATTGAGCCCACCGACTGTCGTCACTAGCTAATTACCCCTATTCCGAACACAATGGGATATGTATCGTAGGCTGATTCGATCGTTTCGATCAGTTTTCGTCAAATTTAACATATAACTCTATATATTGAATTTGAACACGCATTTCAATTAGCGGGGTAACATACGAACTCGAAAAATTCCATAAAAATATTTTCTAGCTTCGTATTGACGATACGGTCCTAACAAAACTAGTTTCGTCAAATTCTGAGACCGTTGGAAAAATGGCCAATTTCCAGTCGATTAAGATCAACTGAAACTGGTCAAACGTGTTTTCCTTTGCCACGCTCACATATTGATTCGAAAAATTATGAAATTTGGAATCTAGCAATAACTTTACATTACGGACCCAACAAAAGTGGTTTCGTCGAAATCCGAGGACGTTTGAAAAATTCCCATTTTTAAGGGCCTGAATTCCATAGCGACTATTCAGAATTTTCAACTGAACATATCTTTTGATTCCCGCTATGAAATCTTGATTTTTCAGATTCGTTGGAAAGATATCATCAATTAGATCCTAATGTTTTTGGTTTCACTAAAATCCGGTTTATCTTGCACCCGGTACATTCAATTGAAGTTTGAAATCGAATTATCGAACTACCGCGCCATTTTCAATTCTAATTATAATTATATATAAATATTTATATTCTAACGACGGCGTATATAATATATACGTTCTATTCTATATTCAAAATAAATTTCTCGTCGATATTATTTTAAATAATTCTTTTTAACTGTTCAAAATTCGTTTAAAATTGCCAAAATAAAAATTTTAAACTGGTTCAGAATTTCCGGGTTATTACAGTTTGGATTGTGCTCGACCAGTTTATGAGCAAGATATGCTTTTACATTTAGCATTGGGTTGGGTAGAAATACTGGTAGGCTAATATCTTGTGAAAGACTTCACGATTTAACTATGAGATGTGTAGCGAAGTTGCTATGTTCATTTCAAATTTAATGAATGATTGTGAAATGATATTTTTCTTAAGTAAAAAGAACGTATTCCCAATTTTGGACAGGGAATATTTTATAAAAATATTTTATAAAACAGAAAGTATTTCGAGGGCTAAAACCCGACGATTTCGAAATGATTTGGAAATGTATTATGGTTTTACATTGTAGTTCATCACATATTCGATTAGTTGCTATTAATGATCTATCTGTTTGGTGGCAGAGAATTTATTCTCTTGCTTAACACCCTTCTATGAGACATACGAGCTCAAAGGTTATGTGATAAATAGTGACTAATCATATGTGTGAATTGCTGATGTGAAGTACTATATTTTGAAAGTACTTGTGATTATTATGTTGTGAAATGATTTTCCCTACTTCGGGATATGAAATGATTTGGTATGTGGCTAGAGATTCGAGTAACTCAGACGACTAAAACTATGGGTGAGATGGGCGGTGTATGCTTCCTTGCGTGGGAGGTGCATCATTGGTGTAGCCTGCTGCACAGTGGGAGGTGCACATATATATATCGAGTTGCTTAGGTGCGTGCCCTTTGCCTTGTCTAGGGGGAGCCCGATATTTGGTTGCATACTTGTTTGTATGCATTGTTATGATTTGGAATTCATATTTCCAAATGATTTGAGATCCCGAAGTGAATCTACTTTGATATAAAGCTAGATATGTATTTCAAATGATTTGAAATAGAAATCGGGAAATAAAGTCCAAAGGAATAATTTTTGTAAATTGAATTGGATTTGGAAAATCTAATTGTGGTGATTAATCTAAATGGGTAGATTGGGATATTGCATGTTGATCGATGCATAGTAGATCCATATTTCTATATTGATTGTTGTTTATACACTGGCATTCATGGGGGTAAACCCGTTCCGCGTTAACGGCATGGTCGTGTGATTTTCCTTATCATTTTGATAAGTTAATTTTAAGTGTAGAGTTTCTCACACCAGTCCCATGACTGACTCGTAGTTTGTTTTTCCCTTGCAAACTCGGGTGCCCCTATTTTCCACATAGGCAGTCGAGTAGTATGTTTTGCAGATACTTATTTTGAGCAGGATTCTGGATTGAAGCTAAAAGCTGTATCCAGTGCATTTATCATCTTCCGCTGTGTTATTTTATATTTTCACTGTGTATTGTATTACATTTTTTGTAAAATAAATCTTCAACAATATTATATGATTCGATGTACTCTGATATTCTGTACTCTGATGTAACATTATTATGATGTTTATAAAAGTCCTCTGTTATTTGTTTTGATGTGTTGTATGCCCAGAGTTAGCCTATGCGGGATTCGAACGGTCTTGGTCGGTTTAGCGATCGATTAGGTCCGAGTGAAATCCGTATCGTTATAGCTGGTGTATCGTTACAAAAAATGTGAAACCAATGGATTTCGTATTGGGAATAACTATACCTGTATGTTCTAAATTCCTCAACAAAATCATTATAATCATGAAATCCAATATCAGAATATTCCAAAGATTATTTCCATTTGAATCCATTCCAATTCATTTGTTGGAAATTCTGGTTATATTAAAACCACTATAATTTCTCTTAGTTCTTTATTCTAGTTGTTAACTAGTTCATTCGGATAAATATCTTTTATCTTTCCAAAATTTGGAATATTTAACCCATATCTTTTTAAATCATTTATTATGATTTCACAGAACTTATTAATATTTTTAATAATTTTATTAAGGCCCTTACAGTCGGTTTCAAATGTCGGCCACCGAACGCATCCATAGCGACCTTTTTCCAAAGATGATTTGGAAATATCTTAAGATCTAACTGTTAGATTTTAAATCTCTTATTATCATTTAAAGCTCTTTTCGATACGAACCCAATGGTTCCGATTTTAGGAGAATCCGACGGTCGGATCTCCCGTTATGCCAATTCGAAGTTAATGGTTGAAATTCGTGAACGGTCGCTGCGCGGCGTGTTCTATTCAAACCAATTAAATATATATAATATATATTTCATTGATTTATATTCAAAACGTATTTTATAAATTCGTTTTAAAAATGATTCCAACTTTCATTTCAATTTTAAATCAAAATTGAATATTCCTTACTAGTATAATGTCAAAACAATAATATTTACAAAATATCAGATTTTGAAATCCATTTTATTTTCGTATTCATTATAAAATGAATAAAATCGATTGGTAAACCTATTTGAGTTAAAATGACATTTAACTACTTAACTCGGCTTCACATTTCAATATTTTTGTCCATCCAAAATTGGACATCAAAATCATATTTTAATTCTTCACTGAATAAAATATTTGTTCAGAATTTGTATCGGAATGCGATTCAACCAATTACCATATGATTTCAGTTATATGGATTCATACATCGCATGTATTCAACAATAATGATAAATAATCATTAAACATTTCAACATCATCTAGAGTGCATTATACAACTGTATAAGCATTAAAATAAATAAATAAATAACGCTCACAATAGTCTGTCAATCAATCGATTGACATACAACTAAATATTGAGATTCGTGTATGCCAAATATCATCGCAATACCTATGTTGGAATTTCATCCAACAAATACTGATGATTATTTGTGCACTTGGGAGATGTGTAAAAATTATCATCCCAATCAATATCACTTATATAGGTGTACATAAACAAGTCGTCCAACTTGTAAATGAATATTTATTCCAATTTCAACTATCACATGTACAATTTTATACATCGCTGTTTTATAAAAAAATCACCAATATAATGGCACTATTTTGTATCACCGGAATAATGCCTATGCATTACTCCTCTCTTAACTTGGCTTGCGCCATAAACAACCAATACCAATCATCAACCATCAATCGCATAAAATGTACACCCCATAATCATAAATAAATAAATACTCGACATCCAATGTCATTTAAGGCAGCACAAGTGTCCATCCATGTTGTATGTCATGCGAGTGTCACATTTTCATACTATGCTTCTAATGCAAGGGATTTGTGAAGAGTTCACGTATTGAACTTCAGAAAGGTTATTACATGCAAAGAGTAATATAACTATATGATGCAATTTCTAACTTGCAGCCTAAAATGCATAACTAACTACACTACTTCACTAATTAAGATAAAAGTTTTTAGAGCTCTCACCCAAGCTAAACCAAACACCGCGACACTTCTAATGTAGAAATCATGTTCGCCGTTTTGTCATTCTCCGCACTTGAATTCGCTTCTTTTGCTCTAGAATTTGCATACGGCCTCCAATCTTCACCAAACTTTGTCACTAGCACAAACGCACCATTCCGGACAACTTTTGCCTAGTGGACTTTCTTCCAAAAGCACCAATTTGCCAGAACTCGCGAATCTTCGCTTCAGTTCAGCGATCTTCAAACGAAATTTCAAGGCGGCTTCGAACTCCAAATTTCGATTGTGATATATTCAAATCGAAGAGAAAATCGTGATCTACAACTTTGATACTTTGAAGTTTCAGCCAAAAATGCACGGTTTGGAAGTTATTGAGGAAAGAAGGACAGAGGGTTATTTGCAAAATGGGATTTTGGAGAAAATGGGTTTTTGGACATAGCGCAACCCATGGCCGGAATTGGGTTGCCTGAGGGCAGCGGCGGGCCCGACTAGAGGTGGGAAGGCAGCTGGAGGGTGGTGGCGGTGGGGGCAACGGTGGCGGGTTTGGGTTTGTAGAAAGGAGGAGAAGAGAGAGGAGAGGAGGAGGAAGAGGAGGAGAGGGAGGAGGGGGTCTGGCGGCCGACGAAAGGAGGAGGGGTTGCGGAAGCAAATAATTGGGGGAGGAGGCCATTTTTGTGAAGAAAAGAGGAAAAGAGGAGAAGGAGGAAAATGAAGAAGAAAAGGAAGAGAAGTGGTTTATATGCCTGTTTCTCTCCGAATCGTCCAACTGCAAAAGATCTCCGTTTGCCACGGATTTTAGATATGCGATAGTAGATGTGAAGACGAGTCCAACGAAACAAGTTTCGTTGAATTCCGAGTTCATTCGACCTTCTGTCAAAATTCTCAAAAATACAATTTTAGCGCACCTTTTCTTCTTACACGCCCACACGTTAACTCCAAAAATTATGGCCTTTTGGGTTTAACCATAATTTGACGATACGAATCCAGAAAAAAACGGAATCGAACTCTGAGATTGTAACGACCAAAACGTTGGAACCAATTTAAAATTTTTATTTTACAAATTTTAATGGATTTTAAATATTTAAAATAATTTATTTTAAATAATGGTGACTAAAAATTTATTTTAATTGAAGATAAAATGAATAAATTTAATTTAATTATAACAGGAGTTTAAAATAGCGCGGTAGTTTGAAAATTTGAATTTGAACTTTGACTGACTGTACAGGATGTAAAATAAATTGGATTTTAGTGAAACCAAAAATATTAGAATCTATCTAAAAATATCTTTCCAACGAATCCGAAAAATTGAAATTTCATAGCGGGAATCCAAAGTTATGCCCAGTTTAAAATTTATAAAAGTTGCTGTAGAATTTATATATATTTTAACTTAATATATAGCCCTTGAAAATAGCTATTTTTCAAACGACCTCTGTTTTCGACGAAACCACTTTTGTTGGAACCGGAATGTAAAATTATTGCTAGGTTTCAATTTGCATAATTTTTCGAATTAATATGTGAGCGTGGCAAAAGAAAATTTTGTCAATTTTAGTCAATTTGGATCGACCAGAAAATGGCCATTTTTCAAACGGTCTCGGAATTCGACGAAATTAGTTTTGTTAGGACCGTATCGTCAAAACATAGCTAGAAATATTTTTTCTGGAAATTTTAGAGTTTATATGTGGCCCCGATAAATTTAAGTGTACAATCAGATTAAATAAATGAATGATTTAAATATTAAATAAAATAAAACAAGCTAAAAACTTTCGATTGGGCTCACGGGACCTAGCCCATTGCATCCGAAACGGGGGTATTTTCCTAGGGACAACTCTCGTTGGGCTGGAATTGGAATTGATAAGATTTAACGGGCTTTCTCAGAATTAATTGAATTTAATATTATATATAATTAAAATAAAACCCTAATACCCTCATCTCTAAAACCTAGCCGCCACCTTGCGTTCAATAGCCGTGACTACTCTTCACATCCCCCATTAAAATCCATCAATTCGTACACCAAAACCCATCAGCCCTTCAGAACTTTTTGAAGAACTTTTCCTCCTCTTTCCATCCATACGGAGTTTGGCTTCTATACTGCAAAATCCGAAGAGTTCTGCCCCTTCAAACACCCGTCGTTCGCCCTCTCCTCTCCCCTCGTGGGGTCCATCGAGCTTGACCTTCTTGGTGGTCGCGTGTAGCTCCTTCGAAGGTGGCCCTCGCTGTAGCATCCGATCATCTCCTCGTGGCTCGATTGGCGAATGAATTGGAAACCTAGTTTGGAGCTTTCAAAAAGGAAACTGTCGACCTTAACCGTATTAGGAAGAAGAAGGTCAAATGGAGTTTAATTATAAATTAATTATTTTATTAATGTTATCAAATCTTTAAAAACACATAACTCTTTCAAACAGAAGCGAAATGGAACGATTTCAGAAGCGTTGAACTCGTCTTTTCAAGATCTACACAACAGTACAGACCGGATCTGAAATGAAACACTTTGGAAATTCAAGAAATTTCAGATCTGAATTAAAAGCTCGGTGAGATTTCTATTTTATAATTAATTAAAAGTTAATTATTTTCTTACTATTTAAAATCGATGTATGTATGTATGTAATGAAATCAGATCTGTGATTTGTAGATTGAAATTTATTTGTTGTTTGTGATTGATTTCGATGCTCATGTTGTTCGGTTTCGATCTAAATTTAAAATCGTTCTTGTTAGATCATGTTATAATGAAAATAAAATATCATTCTTACTTGATCATGTTACATTAACATTAAAATATGTCGATGGTAGACAAGGTTATATTAAAATAAAATGTCACTTTGTTAGATCATGTTATTTATTAATAAATATGTCGCTTATGTAGAGAACTTATTTTATAAAGTAATTTGTCATTTAGGTTAGAAAACATACTTTGTTAAATAGAATTGTCATGTATGTTAAAAATCATGTTATGTAAATAAAACATGATTATTGAAATAAAAATATAGATTTTGCCAAAATATGTCAACTGAAATAAAAATAACATTTTTGGCAAAACTTGTCAGTTGAAATAAAAGATTATAGTCTTATTGTAAATTTGTTACAACATAAAGAGTTAAAGTAAGGGATTATATTTTTTTAATGTAGTTAGTTTTCAATAAAAAGATCAAACGTTAAAGACTACATTTTTATTGATAATTTGTTCTAATCAAAAGACTGAAATATAAAGATTACATTTTTATATAATATTGTTTCCCATTAAAAAGAATAGAATTTAAAGATTACATTTTTATACAATATTGTTTTCCATTAAAAAGAATAGAATTTAAAGATTGCATTTTTATGTAATATTGTTTACAATAAAAAGAATTGAAATAAAAAATTAGATTTTTATTGTCATTTGGTCTAAAAAAAAGTTTTGAAATAAAAGATTAGATTCTCAGTCATTTGTTTACAATAAAAAGAATAAATTTAAAATTAACATTTTTATTGTCAAGTTAGTTACAATAAAAAGAATTGATATAAAAGAAACATTTTTATTTTCATTTTAGTTGTAATGAAAAGAATAGATTTTAAAGTTGCATTTTTATTTACATTTTATATGCAATAAAAATAGGACAGTTGAAAGTAACATTTTTGTTGTCATTTTATATGAAATAAAAATAGTCATTTTTGTCAAAACATGTGTATTGAAATAAAACAATATTTTTATCAAAACATTCACTTTTGTCAATTTATATTGGTTGGAAGAAAATATTCATTTTTGTCAATGTAGTGTAGATAAACAAAAATATTCATTTTTGTCAATATAGTGTAGTTAAATAAAAACATTTATTTTGTCAATTAGTATAGTCGAAATAAAAACATTCATTTTCGTCAAATTAGAATTGCGAGACAAAATATACACTTTTGTCAAATGATAAAAGTTAGAACTAAAATTTTCACTTTTATCAAATTATAAAAGTTAAAACGCTTTTGTCAAATTATCATAGTTGAAACTATTTTGTCGCTTTGTAAAATTACCAAAGTTGAAACTATTTTGTCGCTTTTGTCAAATTACCAAGTTGAAACTATTTTGTCTCTTTTATCAAATTAAATTAGTTAAAACCCAATTTGACACTTTTATTAATTGATAATAGTTGAAATCCAATTTGTTGCTTTTGTCAAATTATCATAGTTAAAACAAATTGGTCGCTTTTGTCAAATTATAATGGTTAAAGAAAACACTATCATTTTTGTCGCATTAGATTTGACAAAACAAATATGTTACTTTCATTTGTTTTGTTGAATTAGAATTGTCGACAAAACAAACATATCACTTTCATTTGTTTTGTTGAATTAGAATTGTCAACAAAACAAAGTCATTATCTTTATTGTTTTGTTGTAATAGATTAGTTAAATCAAAATATACATTTTGTCAGAATATTCATTTTGTCGAAGTAGATCAGTTGAATCTAACAATACATTTTTGTCAAAATATACATTTTTGGTCAAATTGATTAGTTGAACCAAAATAGTTATTTTTTTCAAAATTACAATAGTTGAAACCAAAAAAAATTACATTTTGTTAAATATGATTGTTGAAAACAAGAATTACATTTTTGTTAATTAGATTTGAAATAACGCAAAAATCACATTTTTGGGTTAAATAAAAGAGTTAAACAGAAATAGTATTTTGTTAAATAGGTTTGTGTTATAAACAAAAATATTCATTTTGGTAAAATAGAATTGTCGTAAAAATGGATGTATCACTTCTTATACATTTTGTTGAAATAGAATTTATATACAAATATAATAATCATTTTTATTTGCATAACATACAATAGAATTTATATGCAAATATAAAAAAAACATTTTTATTTGCAAACTTACATTAGAATTTATATTCAAATATAAGAATCATATTATTGGTCAAAACATACATTAGAATGTATAGGCGAGCTAAAGTGACATATTTATATGTTAATGCATACATTAGAATTTGTATGCAATTTAAAATAAACATTTTTATGTGTTAGATTATACATTGAAAAACATATACAAATGAGATTATTTCTTTTATGTGTTAAAGTATAATGAAAATTATCTTTTATTTGTCATCCGCAATAATGTCATATAAATAAATTACATCTATTAGATATTAGAAATGTATAAAGAAATTATAAGAGTCAAATATATTTTATTTCGGTATTAGGAATAAATATCAAGTTTTGTTCATCATCATCAACATGTTGGTAGTATTAAAATTTGTTAAATTCACTGACCAATTATTTATTTATATGAACTATTGTTGGCTGAAAACCCCACATGGGTATTGGGATGATAATTGATATACACTAGCCCCAATATTTATTTGTATGTCAATCGATAGACTGACAGGCTGCGATGAGCGTTATTATTTCATTTTAATGCTCACACAGTTGTGAACTTCACTCTGGATGTTGAATGTATGGTTTGATGATTATTTATCATTTGTTGTCATTTACATACGATGTATGAAATCCATATAATCGAAGTTATATGGTAAATGATTGAGTCGCTTTCCGATCCAGAATTTCTTTTAATAAAGAATATTTTCTTTAAAGACATTGTAATATAAAGAATATTTTAAAATAAAGGATATTGTACTATAAAGAATGTTTTACATATAGAATCCTTTTATATATAAAGGATATTTTTAAATAACGAATATAATGAACAAATATTCAACGTAGAATAAAATGATGGTTTCTATGTCCGGTTTCGAATGGAAAAAAGTTAAATATATTTTTATAGAAATGAACTAGTATTAACTAGGATAAATCTTTTAAATTAAGATTTAATGTTGTCTTCTAACTAATTAATATTTAGTTGGAATTAAATAAAAGAATTGGATTTTGGGTTGTCGTGGATGGTGTCTTAAATAACACTGTTCTTAAACCCTGTATAAAAGAATAAATCTTTTAACTAAGATTATTAGTGTTTCCAATTATATTTAGTATTGGAATAAATTGATATGTGTATTGGGTTTATTGTGAACTATGTTTTTAAACGACATTTGTTCTTTAACCCAACTAACAGTGAAATATAATTTGGAATTTATAAATCTTTTTATTAAGATTTTTTTTCTAAAGTCAAGTTTTCCAATTTATATTAAAATGGAATTGAATGGAAATTCGATTATATATTGATTTGATTTTTATGACAAAATTCATATTTTGGAAGATGATTTTGGGTTTATCGTGAACTGTGTTTTAAATGACATTAGTTCTTTAACCCAGTTAAAGATAAGATTAATTTCTTAAAATTTAAATAATCATTAAATAATGATTTTTGATATTTAAAACCAAATTGGAGTTTTAATAAATCTTTAAAAAGAAGATTAAAGATTAAATTTAAAAGAATTTATCTTTGATAAAATTAAAGGGATCCTTTCCCTAATAATATGAATATTTTATTAGAAAAGAATAGTCTGAATTGGAATGAGGCGTTAGATGTGTCTTTATAGGACTTGATTTTTACTTATTAAAATACGCGAGCTATTCGGAAAGACCGGGTTTAACCCTTTCTGAATAATTATTACGACGATTAAAGTCAAAGACAATGAAGATGGTAGATGAAGACCGACAATCTTCACATCGAATGGACGACTACTGCTGCCTAGCATTGACTAGCTAAAAGTAAAGGGTTAAAAGTGGTAGTTTGTCCGGACGTACTTGTTGATTGTCCGGATATGCAAGCACCTCACTTTCGTATTGGACATATGGGACGAGGAATAAGGTGTCTCTGGTTTCGTTCAGACCTTGAGCGGACTTGTAAATGGATGTGTGTCTGACATTGAATTTCATTCCATGTAAATAAAATTGATTTCTATTTAATATATATCTGTGGTGGCGGAGAATTTATTCTCTTGCTTAACACCCTTCTCTGAGACGTACGAGCTCAGAGGTTATATATTGGTAGTTATCGATCATATGGCGCAGATTGTCAATGTGGCATGCCAAGATGCAAATGGTCAAGGCTTTTGTTGAAAAGCATAGCCTTATGGTTGATGATTAAAGCATAGCCTATTTTGACATAGCTTTGTGTATAGCATGACCTTACGAGCCTCACACCCCAGTAAGAGTCAGAAACGGAGCAAGGGAACGCAGGGAGTGCACACGTTTCTTTCTACCTAGAAGTTGTGTCACTGACTTACCAGCCCTGACATTTTACTTATGTGGATGATGGAATTTTCGAGGCCTCAGATTTATCGATCGCAAATGATCGTATTATAGGTTCAATAGGACCGAGAAGTGTGTGTTCGGGAATTGTCAATCCACTAAACTATTTGTGGACCGGCCCTATAGGATCCAAGGGTTCGCCAGCGTCTAAATCACGAGACATTGCTAAAGTGTATCGAATCGGTAAGGAGATCATTCCTAGCCTTGACTCTTGATGGAAACTCAATTTCCAATACGTCATAATGCGGTTTTAATTGTAGAACTAGTATAGCGACATAGTATATAGTAGCTATGCCGTCTATGATTAATACATTATGATTGAAATGTTTTTGAAACATATATACATTAATAATATTATCAAATACGTTTTATCGTATCAAGCATTTTTGACCATTATAAGGTAAAACTCTATCCTCTGTCTTGCGTTGCATTGTGTGATGGGACCTGAGTCTTATAATGGTTTCATTTTTCAAAAAAGCATTGCATTGTTTAACGATTTACTTTATTTCATGCATTGGCAATCCAATGGAGTAAACCTGTTCCGCATTAGCGGCGTGGTCCTGCGATTTGCCATATTGTTAGACAAGTTAAGAAAGATCTCTCATACTAGTCCCATGACTGACCCGTAGTTTGTTTCACTTTGCAAATTCGGGTGCCCTCTTTTTCACACGGGCAGTCGAGTTGCTTATTTTGCAGATATATTGAGCAGGATTCTGTATCGAAGCTCAGTGCTGTGACCAGAGCATTGATAATCTACCGTTGTGTTAATTTAATTGTTTCGCTACAGTGTATTACATTTACTATAATTTAATCTTCCGCTATATTATTTAATGTACTATGATAATTTGTACTCTGATATAACATTATTATGATGTAATAAAAGTTTTATGTTATTTGTTCTGACGTATTGTATTCCCAGAGTTAATGTATTCGGGGTTTGAACGGTCTTGGTCGATTTAGCGATCGATTAGGTCCGGGCGAAATCCGTATCGTTACAGAGATCGTCTCAATAATGTTCCTTTGTAAAATGACTGCCTGCTTTTGAACAAATGGTTTTGCTTCGCACGGCCACATAATAACTCCGTTCGACGCGCATTTTGGAACTCAACAATGATTTGTCATTATGAATCCAAAAAAATTTATCTTGTCGAATTCTGAGCTTCTTAGCAAAATTTCACTTTTTAAGGGCTATGCGATGATTTTAAAAATCGAATTCTCAACATTTTCAAAACAAAGCATAAATCAATTTAATAATTTTACGGAGTTTATTTTAAGTCAAATAAAACATAAAAACTAATTTTAAAATATTCTCAAATTTTATTTAGCAAAAATAACCAATTTATATTCGTATATTCCTCAAAATAGCTTAAATCAAAATTTTAAATTGGTTCTGAAAATACGGGTGGTTACACCAATCCTTTTTAGTATGACAATGTCATAAATTTGGATACTATAATAAAAGTTCGATTAATTTTGTTAAATCGGTAACTAAACTAAACTAATTTTACTAGCTGATATAACGTCATAACCGAGCAAACTGAAATGGATTGGTTTGGTCGGTTTAACAGAATATTGCTTAACCCTAGTTATGATTGGTTTTGAGAGTACAAGGTTTGACAATCAATGCTTATACTGGTTTTGACTGATTTACTTGAAGTGTTGTTATAACTGGTTAATACGTGCTTGAGAATTTAATATACTTTGGTTCTATGAGTTTTTCACCAAAGTGGCATTACATATGTAACCTTCTATTTATTCTCTAGTTTTATGGTGATTAATTTTTGAACATAATAAGTAGGGTATAACAGGAAGTGGAAGTCATAATCCTTCCAAACACTACATGTAACAACCCGCATTCTACGCATCGAGGGATCGTAGAATATTTATTTCTTTCCCATATGAAGTCGTATGGTCATGTAACTTTGGGAAACAACCATTAGAGTCATTTCCTATGTTCATGATTTTTGCCAATTTTTTAGATCACCGTTTTGCCCCTATCTAATCTTGTTTCGGCCATAACTTTTGATGGGAAAGGAATTTTGACCTGAAACAACTTCCATTAGATTCTTTTGATGGTTTACCTTTCCGTAGAGTGGTCACATGCGAAAAACGGACTTACCGTTTGGGAGATATGGCTGAAATAAGGTTTGGGAAGTGAAAAACTGCTTAACCGGGTCAAATAGGGTAATTAGTGAATGAGCCCATAACCCATTTCGGGATTAGGGTTATGGGGAGGCTGAAAAGAGTTAGAGATTCATTTCATTTCAGTTTTCTAGCCTCCACTTACCTCTTAGAAATCCTAAAAATGTCCTCCAACCTCTAAATCACCTCCAAATCACTTTCTACTTGAAGATTGGGCTTAGCAACATTAAATCAAGAGAGATCAACACCAAATCAACATTAGAGCTGCTGCTTAGCATTGGGATTCACACCAAATAAGAGATTTATTTCAGATTTAAGTTTTATTTGTGGCTAAGGTGAGTGATTTGCATAGTTCCTCACTAATTATTGTTAATTAAGGGTAATTAGTGTCAATTAGCGAATTTAAACATGATAAAATTCTGGAAAAATATTTGTAAATTCTTAAACGATGTTTTAGACCTCTGATATGAGTTTGGGTTAATTTGGTTAAGTTTTGCTAATCATATCATTAGTTTCACCTAAAAATGCTTAAGGGAAAATATGGGGTTTTTGGTATGTTTGATCGATTTTAAACTATCATATTGTTGTTTTGGTGTTTGTGGTTGATTATACATGTTGCTATGACTGTATGGTATGCTTTGTGATTGATTAGAATAGTTGGAATGGTCGAAAACGCCGTCGAATGGCGTAAACTGCTCGTTGGACAAGGTGCAGGAATTCAGATCGGATGGGGATTGAGGGTCGATCGGATCGCCCTATGGGATCGTGGGACATCACCACGAGTCAAGTCATATCCTCCGAGCTGAACCGTCTGCGCAAGGTCCACGAACATCAACCGTGAACCGCCTCTCATACCCGATCCGCTCGTGCTTCGCACCCCGATCCAACCAGAGGGAGACAGCATCCACGACCCACTTGTACTTGAATGCTCTGACCCGGATGCCCACCCACGAGTTGAAGGCACCACGAACTGACCTGAAGAGAGCACTCGATCCGAACTATGGCAAGCTGGAGACCCCTACCCGATCCACCAGGGCTGATGATGACCCGATCCAGTGAAGAAGGAGCATTCCGATCCGAACCGAACTGATGATTAGGGGAAGATCCGAACCGATCCGGTGGTGACTAATAACCCGAGATGCAAAGGTCGTCCAAATGGAAGTTAGAGCTCAGGATCCATTTGGGAACCAATGAGTTCACTTCATGGTTGGGCTTTGCTGCGGGACGTGTGCTAAGGAGTTGTCGACGTACATAACTTCGATTCACCATGAATGATAGGACTACATTATCAGTGCAGTAGAGTCACTATGACTCGAGGGGCAAAGTGATCGAAGTAGGACTATGAGCCAGCGCAGATGGGGTGAACAACTCCATGGGGCAAAGTGGACATAGTCAAGGATTAGTAAGGCTATGAGCCAGCACATATGGGGTGAACAACTCCATGGGGCAAAGTGGACATAGCGAAGGATTAGTGGCTATGTATCAGTGCAGTGAAGCCATTTATGACTTCATGGGCAAGGTGATCATAGCAAGGTATTGAGGTGATCGAAGTGGTGAATATCGTATGCTTTACGCACTGAGTGAGAGATGTGAGGATGGTTGCTATGCTTGATTGTTTGCCATCACTATGACATGCACACCCCCACCCCCGTTATCTTTACACCATTTGAAATGACACCTTAGAGTGTTGTATGGTATGTAGTGCTAACTCTTTGGTTGCAGGTCCAGGTTCAGATATGGTTTAGTATACATGTTATTGTTCTATTTAGATGCTTATCGCTCATACCAGACTTTTGTCTGACCCGGAGTTTTATGTCTCTTCTTATTACTCTGGGTGCTCACACGAGCAGACTAGAGACAGGTTAGCTGGTGATGCGCGAGTAGCTGATTCGGAGGCGAGCAGGAGGCTTCCACGTATGATATATAGATATTCTCCCTATGTCGTTGTTGGTCGCTACTTGGGCATTAGTAGTGTACCTCCCTTATCTTGCTTTTGTTTTTGAGACAGTTTGAAAAGTTGTAATAATGTTGGCTTTGGATCATAAGCTGTACTACGTTTTTCCGTTGCTATGTTAGTTTGTTTTCAACTTATGCACTATCTCACCTATTTTATGTCAAGTCTGTTGTTATTATATTTTGTTCCATGCGCTGTGAGACATGCTGCAGGTTCCTTGTTAGTTCATTTCCTTCTTTCCTTTCCTTCTGACGACCGTCCCGTGCTAACTGGACATATGTACAGCGCACTTTTGTAGTAAATGTCGGTTGGTGCGGGACGGGTCATCACATTTGGTATCAGAGCTCTAGGTTGCGTAGTTAACCTAGGGAAAGACACTAGGGAGAGATAGCACGTATATGAGAGCGCGTATTTGTGATTACTTTGGTTTTCAAAAGCTATATATATACTATTAGTAGTATAAGAATGAAGTCGTATTGCACTAGCACCACTATGGGGTCGTTAATCGTTTTCTCTTTACAGATTGAATGATGAGTCGAGACACGAGGGGTGCCGGTAGAGGGACCAATAATGGAAATTCTCCTGACATGAGGACGATGTTCACTAATTTCATGAGGAAGATGCTCAGGGATGTTCAAGGAGCAGTTCCCAATCCCGGTAATGGTGGTGGTCCAGTAGTGCAGGCGCCTAGGGCCGATTTTGCCAAGTTGTGCAAGGATTACACTCACCTTGGTGGGAAGCTGTTCCACGGAACGGAGTCGGCCACAAATGTTCAGGATTGGTTGGACAGCTGTGATCGTATCATCGACGACTTGGGTATCGAGGGTGTGACGAAGAGAAGACTAGCGTCTCGTCAGCTGCAACGGCGAGTGATGAATTGGTGGAATGCCAATGGAACAGCTACTCTAGAAGATCAGGTTACTTGGGATCAGTTCAAGGCTCGCTTTAGCAAGAAGTTCATTCCAGCTGCCCAAAAGTCAGTGTTGTTTAAGAGATTCTTGGAACTCAAGCAGAATGGTAGGGCAGTCTCTGACTATATTGCTGAGTTCGACACTTTTTCGAAGTACGGACTATCTCTTATCGATACTCCTGAGAAGAAGAATGAGAAGTTCATTACTGTGTTGGATGGATACTTGGGGGAAAGGCTTATTAACCACATCGATGAGACTTTTGAATCGATTGTTTGGAAAGCTTTGAGATCAGAGAGTCTTTACCCTAAGCCAAAGACTGAGGCTGCATCTGCAGAAGGGCTGAAGCCGCAAGCAGGCAGTGGAGGCAAGAATAACTCTCAAAATAAGAAGAAACAGAACCAATCTAAGGATGGCCAGAAAAAGAGCAAGAAATATGTTGAGTGCTTCAGCTATGGTAAGAAGGGCCATTATGCTAAAGAATGTAGGGCCAAGCCAGCGGATAGGAAGTGCTACAACTGTGGCCAAGTGGGACATCATAAGGATAAGTGTCCACAACCTCTTAAAGAAAAGCAGATTGTGAAAGCATATGCTGTCAACGCTATTCCTTCTTCGTCAAATGCCCCAACTGCGGCGGAGAAAGGAAAGAATGTCATCATTCAAGGTATGCTTTATATTCATGGTGTACCTGTTCGAGTTTTGTTTGATACTGGGGCTTCCCGTTCCTTCATAACTAGTGACCTGGTGGATAGGTTGGGACTGGAACCTGAGATAGTAGATAGACCGTTGGTTGTGACGAACCCGATTGGTGGTTCAACTAATCTTAGTATGATTTGCCGAAATTTGGTCTTATCGAGTCATGGATGTATGTTTGTGATTGCTTTGTTTTGGGCTTTACTGGGTATGGCATTATATTGGGGGTCGATTGGCTCCAAAGATACGGGCTGGTGGTAGACTGTGAGGGCTTTTTGGTGACAGTTAGGGCGGATGATGGGCGGAGGGTAGTGTTTGGCAGTCTACTTAGTGATGGGATAATGGCTAGTTTTATAAATTCCCTCGACATTCTGCATGATGAGTTGTCAGATGTGCCCGTGGTTGGCCAGTATCCGGATGTCTTTGAGGAGGTGACTGGGCTTCCACCACACCGAGAGATTGAGTTCCGTATTGATTAAGTGAAAGATGCCAGACCTATAGAGATGCCACTTCGTCGTATGGCACCAAGGGAGCAGCGAGAGCTCGGGGTGCAAGTAAACGATCTTTTGAAGAAGGGGTTTAATTAGAAGAAGTGTCTCCGAGTGGGGAGCACCAGTTGTGTTTGCCACTAAGGCAGATGGTTCCCTTCGTTTGTCGTGGACTATCGCGAGTTGAATAAGGTAACGAGGAAGAATAAGTATCCTCTACCGCGGGTAGATGAATTGTTTGATCAACTGGAAGGAGCAAGAGTGTTCTCCCAGTTGGATCTCGCGACAGGATTTCATCAGCTTCGAGTAGCAGATGAGAGTGTTCCGAAAACGGCATTTAGGACGTCGTCTGGATTCTACGAGTGGTTGGTCATGCCATTTGGGTTGACCAATGGACCAGCCTACTTTGTGGATCTTATGAATCGAGTATTCAGAGATCAGTTGAATAAGTTTGTTTTTGTGTTCGTAGACGACATCCTTGTTTACTCGAGGCCAAAGGAGGAACACAAGGGACACTTGAGGATAGTGATGGAGGTGTTGAGAAAACACCAATTGAAAGCGAAGTTTTCTAAGTGTCACTTCTGGAGGAGGGAAGTGAGATTCTTGGGCCATGTTGTTTCAGGGAATGGTATTGTCGTGGACCCTGCGAAGGTGGCTACGGTACAGGATTGGCCTACGCCCAAGAATGCAACAGGTGTAAGAAGTTTCTTGGGGTTAGCTGGATATTATCATAAGTTTATCCAGGATTTCTCCAAGACAGCAGCACCTTTGACTCAGTTGATTAAGAAGAATCAAGCCTTCGTCTGGGACGGAGTGTGTGAGAATGCATTCAAAAGTCTAAAAGAAAAGTTGACGCGTGCGCCAATGTTAGTCATTCCTAAAGGGAATGAAGAGATGACGGTATACACGGATGCTTGTGGCACCGGACTAGGTGCTGTATTGATGCAAGGAGGTAGGGTTGTAGCTTATGCTAGTCGACAACTAAAGCCACATGAGAAAAAGTACCCTACCCATGATTTGGAACTAGCAGCGATCGTGTTTGCGCTAAAGATGTGGAGACATTATCTCTTGGGAGAGATATTTTAGTTGCTTACCGATCATAAATCGTTAAAGTATCTCTTCTCTCAGAAAGATTTGAATCTCTGCCAGCAGAGATGGTTTGAGTTCTTGGCTTCGTATGATTTTGATATCGCATATACACCTGGGAAGGGCAATGCGGTAGCTGATGCCTTGAGTAGGAGACATGCCAGTTTAGGGGCTATGTTTCTAGAAGGAAGCAACTGGAGTATATCGCAGGGTTTGATTTCAGACCAAAGTGCGAATTGGATCCAGAGATGTTGGCTAGTTTGATGATCAGACCCACCTTGATTGAGCGGATTGGTTCCAGCCAGAGGGACGATCCTAATATATTGGAAATCATCTCCAAGTTAGAGATGAATATCTACGGTGAGGAGATGAATTTGTATGGGCTTGATCGAGATGGATGGCTTAGAAAGAATTGAAGACTAGTTGTACCCAACGTGAATGGTTTGAGAGATGAAGTGCTTAGAGAATGTCATCACTCAAAACTGACTATACACCCCGGTGGTGATAAGATGTATCGAGACATGAAACAGACTTACTACTGGGAAGGGATGAAAAGAGACGTTGGGAAGTTTATATCCAAATGCATGAATTGTCAGCTAGTTAAAGCCGAGCAAAAGAAGCCTTGTGGTTTGTTGCAACCATTAGAAATTCCTGAATGGAAATGGGAGCAAGTCTCGATGGATTTCATCGATGGTTCACCAAGGACTAGATTGGGACATGATAGCATTTGGGTAATTGTGGATCGATTGACTAAGAGTGCAAGATTTATACCAGTCAAATCGACCAGAACGGCAGCTATGTTAGCAGAATTGTATATGAAGTGGGTAGTGAGATTTCATGGAGTACCTAAAAGCATTGTGAGTCACTACAACAAAAAAGGCTTTTTATAGCGTTTGAAAAACGCTATTATATCATTTCATAGCGTTTCAGAGAACGCAATGTAATGACATGCTATGTTAGACCATCAGTTTTAAATAGCAGTTACATAAACGCTATGTAAAGTTAAGTTTCTATAGCGTTTAACATGTGTTAGACCTTTATTTCTATAGCGTTTTATGTCTATGTAATATAACATTTAGATATAATTTCTATAGCGTTTCAATTTCAATTGTACAAAGTTTTTTAATATAATTATATAGCGTTTATTTTATGTTTTCATAGCATTTACTCAGTGATATAATAAAGTTTTTTCGAGATCAGATTCTATAGCGTTTGTAAACTATAGCGTTTTTAAAACACTATGATATGGTATATTGATAAGTAGGTCCTGCTTGCTCTCCTTTCATCTCTTCCACATATATGTTTACCCATTTCTTATATGCATCTGTAGATGAAACATATTTTTAGAAACAAAAATATGTAAATTACAACAAAATATTTCATACAAATTATTCAAACAACTTTCATATATCCAAATTTAGTATTCCATACATCATTCAAACAACTTTTCACATGTCAAACTTAGCATTTCATATACATTGTTTGCAAATCACTTGCAAAGTAGTCAAAGTAATGATTTAAACTTGTTTTGCTTCTGATATTTTCTCCATAACGTAAGCAACATTAGTCATGTTACTGCCAAATAAACAATCAAGGTGTTAGTTTGAAGTATTATACATAGTAGCAACATACCACTGTCAACATGAAAAGATAATTTCATATCATATTTTATAAGAGACACCCTAGGCTTACTGCCATCCGAGCAACATACCACTGTCAACATGAAAAGAAAATATTTTCCATTGATGTTAAAATGTAAGAAAACAACATAACTGTACTGAAATATGAAAAATTACTACCATCAGAGCTTTAAATGATTTAGCTTGGGCTTCAACTACTTCCATTCCTTTGATACCTCCGAAGATAGCATAGTTACCTTGAAAATATCAATTTTATTAACTCAAAAGACACATGCTTTAAGAACATAAACGGAAGTAAAAATTAAAAAATTATATTACTAGGCACAAGAAGTTGGGACATAAAATGTGGTGCAGTTACACAAGGAACTGAAACATGAAAAAAAGATGATTTAATTACCTGCATGATATAAAAAATTGACCATGTAATGCAGCTTGCTACCGTAATAATGGATCCTTTTACCCAACTTTCATGAACTATGCTTCCTTGAATATGAGCTACATAAATTCTTAATTGCAGGTCCTTTATAGAAAGTCATGATTGCAACACCGACTAGAGAAACCACAGTTCCAATCATCTTCGCCTTCCCACGTGCCTTCCTTAATGTCCAGTCTTTCGCATCTTGCAATGTAAGGTGATATAATACCCATTTGTATGCATGTGTATAGAAGTGAATCAATTTACATAAAAATAGTCACCTTAATAGGATAACAACGACAAATATCATGGAAGCAATCGTGTTAACCATGGAAGAAACAAAGGCTGGAGAAGTAAATTTCAAACTTGCAAAGTACATGTTTAGAGTTAAGCTAACTCTGCACACCGCAAATACAATGTTAGTACCTATTGGTACTCATAAAAAAACGTAAAAATCATAAGAATGTTGTTCTCAAGATTTTACCCTAGCAACGAAAGCACAAATATCTCCAAAAATAATTTCCGTGTCAACTTTGACCTCAATTCTCTGTCAAAAAATCACCTCAGTACTTGATTCATTCATAAAACTCGATACCTATGTATGCATATATTTAAATTGCACAAATAAGCAATAAAAAAAACATTTTACGTGCATATTTTTTCCACAAGAATCCCCTATCTCAATCTCTTCATTTACTGTTAGTATCTAATAACAATCTAGATTCTGTTGTGCTTACAGTACTCAAACAACATGCAACTAAGAAGAAAATTGGGCAGAGTGGTCGACATATTTTTAAAAGAAAAGGCACAGAAAGTAGTATAGACAAAACAGTAAACTCAAATAGCTATTAAAAAAACAAAAGGACCTATTTTGTGACCATCCAGCATATTTGATACCCTCTTTGGATAGCCTTTTTTGGTAAACACAATCCACCTGCGATAGTGCCATTATATAACATATATTTTTAATCATAAAGCGGAATATTCAATAGAAAAGAACAATCTCCCCTTCATATAACATTCCAGATATTTTCATGTAAATAATAGTGATCTGATTAAGCTAATTTTGTCTATTATCTCGCAACATGATAAAAAAGACTAAAGTTGCTCCTTCGGCAAACAAAAAGCCCAGTTTTGTTTTGAAATTGGGTAACCATGCATAATTAATAACATACAGTAGATCATAACTTAGAACCCAAAGTTCATAACATGCTTTAGTTAATAAAACGTTGCCAGAAAATATGGGGAAAGGAACAAATAATCTTTGCAAATCTCAGACAACAAAATTCAAAACAATGTATATTCAAAAATAAAATTATACGTTGTAACTTCTCCAAACTCAAAGTTGTGGGTATGATGCCTCATATATTCTGGACTAATCCAAAAACTTGTTCATTTTAAAACTTATACACATCTATTAAATTACATGGAGCTTTCTAAAATTTGATATGTTGTGAATGTTATATTTTTGAGAACAATGCATATTATCCTTGTTCCAAAAACTTTAGCTTTAAACAAAAAGGCTGTGTGCAATACATAACTAGGCATAACAAAAACAAAAAGAATGGAAAACCGCAAATACACAGTGAATACACAAAAGATGCACATGCACAACAGCAAGCATCAGACTCAACAAGCGGACCCAAAGCCAACAATGTGAACCACCATTAGGCATACAAGAAAAAGGAACGCGCATATGCAGCCAATAAGAACGTGCACATGCATACACAAAAGAAAGCGAGGTACGGAAAATACATGTGTACCGACCAGAACTAAATTGAAATAATGTGAAATGTCAAAGAACCTCTCATTACAAAATGAAAATCCAAGTTTATAACCCAAATATTTATTATTCAAACTCAATTGCCTCAAAAAGAAAACCCATATATATATATATATATATATATATATATATATATATATATATATATATATATATATATATCAAAAGGAAAATACTATGAATGATTATTGATTACTCCGGATATCAATTATTTTTAACCAGTTTAACTTTGTACATTAGTCCATGGTCCACTTATATGAACACAAATATCTAGTTGTTCAACAGAGCAATATGTGTCATAGGCTTATGGCTCTTTATCAGTAAATAACATCACTCATCGTAACCGATATAATTATAATAGTGGTTCTTACTTCCGCCTTCTATAGTAGCTGAGAAGTTCAGAACTGACTTTTACCAAAAAAAGGTTGGTCTAAGTGAACAACAAGAGTTTCTAATATTCTAAATAATTTGACTTTTCTAGCAGGGAATAGTAAGAAAATTAAATAGGTGAAAACCCAAAATACGGAGAAGTAGAAAACAAACAACAAAATAATCAAGTAACTGCACTAGTTGTGTGTGCTTATACATGCAGCAAGCATGAATATCTAGATCTAAAAGGTTCAGATAAAAGTGCATTCAGGAGGTCTACAGTAGTACAACGAAGCATATGCAACTAAAATTATACAGAGAGTTCATGCACAAGGCATGCAGCAATGCAAATGAGACATCAATGGGTCTGGGCAGTCAGTTGAAATGCTTTTAATAATTATGTAATCCTTGCAGCTTTGTGCATTATTTCATATCTGGACATCGTCATGTTAATGAAATTTGACATTGAATAGGTTCTACGTTTGTTATGTTACCAGTAAGGTAGTAAAAAGTAAAAATATCAAGTTACCAATTTGTGCTCTTCTATTTCTGGTTCTATGGGCTATGATAAAAATGAAACCGTGTCCTCCCCATCTACATACATGAATTATTAAATATTTGTAATTGATGAAAGCATAGTATTGTATTATATGAATTCTGATGATATATATCCAACTATAAAACAAACAATATAGAAACTCTAAAATCACACGGTCTAAAACAACAGGGTGCAGTATATCACTAAAGAACACGTTTTTTTCAAAACAATAGTTAACAGGTAAAATAAATAGCAAATTAGGTTTTATCTGTCCTATAGTGTGTTCACCATTAGATGAGGACAAGGAACAAATGACAAAGTCAACATCATTTCCTGCCAAGTTATCGCAAGAGCAGGAGGCTCGCAATGGAGCCAAATCCTCAATTCGCTGCTAGTTGGAAGTGAGCTCGTCAGACAGTAGGTCATCTGCATGTAAGTTGAGTTCCTCCACTGTAGTAGTAGTGATACATGCAGAAAAAGGACTGGACTGACCCTCATTCAAGAATTTTGCATGCTTGCGTAGTCGACCATGACTACATTTAGATGAAAATTTCGAGAGAGGAAGCATATCAGCATGTGGGAGTAGTCAGTCTTCGATAGGGAAGTGCGGGGGAGAGCATTTCACCCTCAAAGGACCGAGACATAGACGCAACGCTGTTTAAAGCATCAGAAGGTAACGACTCAAAATGCAATGCCAAATGACAAGCAAGAATGCTCTGGACCTGCTGTAGTGATGTGGCATCATGCATTATTGTAGCCAGATGCATAGACGTGGCATCAGGTAGAGGGAAGTGAGAACTCACAACACTAACCGATTGATTAAAAAGATTGAAAAGAGGCTGTGTGAGTAAGGCGGTGAAGGTCAGACACAAAATCAATCAACCTGCCAAACATGTCTTGATTGTAAATGTTTTGAAGGTAAGGAGAAAGCTTTGAATAAAATGGAGATAGTTGAAGCACCGAGCTGGGCAGCTGCGGCCAAGGGACCGGAGAATTTTCTTTGGCTTCTATAGCAAAGTGGAAGAAAGGATGCCAACAATCCCATAAACTGGCATTCAACAATAACTGAGCCAGATGGAAATTGTCTGAAAAGGGAGTACTTGTCAAATCGGTGTGATGCGCTCTTGTAGTAGCTATAGTAGTGGACTCAAAACAAATTGCATTAGTGGGTTGTGCATGCACCAATGTATCACTTTGCATATAATCATGTAACTTTGAAAACTGAACTAAGCTACTAGCCGCTTCGATCATAGCATCGGGCATGGACGAAACCTGAAGAGGGCTGGTCTAGGTTTGAGTAGATGGCTGATCATAGGCAGGATGCATACGGCTAAATCCAACGTAGGTGAACAAGGTGTTAGGATTTTTTCAGGAAGACACGTTTTAAGGGGGATGCATCACTGTTTGTCTAGTTCCATGCAAACACGAGAAAGACTAGGTCGGTTACTTTTAGATCAAAATTTGGACCTAACACCCAAATTGTTCTGATTCTTATAGAGTTTTAACTGGAGAATGAAGAAAAAGCAGAAAGCACACAGAATTTATAGTGGTTCGGCGTTAACGAGCCTACGTCCACTTTATATGTTATCGATTATACTTTGAATGCTAATACAATCAATGATTTCTCTCTAGCTCACTTTTACAATTGTGATTTCTGTAACAACCCGTATTTTCAACAACCTGTAATAATGAAAATCGAGGCAGAATTTAATTTAAAAATCTGAATCAAGGGAAACGGGCTATGCCATTGCGTTCGTCTCGGAAAAATACGCGAAATAGAGTCCGAGTTTTCGAAAATCGGAGTCCGTATGACCCAGTTAAGGCCCATTGAAGTTTTCAGAAAATTCCTAAGTAAAAACAGATTTAAATTTCGAATTAAAAAACAAGGGTTAGGGCAAACTGGCTCAGGCGGGAAAATTCCCGCCAGGACCCGCATGTCGACAGGCCTGTCGACAGGGTCCCTATGGTGTCGACAGCCCTGTCGACAGCCCTGTCGACAGGGGGTAGCCAGGCAATGTTGCCTGGCGCACCATTTTGATTTGGGCTGGGTCTTGTGGCCTACTTCTAGAGAATTCCGAAATCTGACGGGCCAAAACTAACCTAGGGTTAATCCTAGGGCTAAAAACACTCTAATCTTCTATAAATAAGCCCCTAATCCTACCCTAAAACCCCATTAATCATTCTAGCAACCAAACTATGTCAAATTGATTTCTCAAATGGCCTCCACTTAAAAACCCTAGCCTCCAACCTCTTCATGTATCATTCCTATGAAGATTTTGATGTTCATACAAGCATTTCTAAGTTGTATGAATGATCATTAGCTTGCATACATCATCAAGTTGCAAGTTTTATTTGCTAAGCTAGTGTTTTTGGGTGTTTTCTTATTGGAGCTTTGTTTTGGGGTTTTATGCTTGCATAAAAAGGGCTTCTCAATCTTTATTAGGAGATTTGTGTCTTCATAATAGTTGTAAGCCCTCTTACCTTCATTTTAGAAACTCTAAAGTTAATATGTGATGCAAGTTGGGATTTATGTATGTTTATTGAGTTATGTATGTTTATGCAAGTTTGCTAAGCCATGATTTGCAAGTTTGTTGAGTTATGCATGTTTATGCAAGTTCACTATGCCATGATTTGCAAGTTATGCATGTTTATGCAAGTTCACTATGACATGATTTGCAAGTTTGATAAGTTATGCATGTTTATGCAAGTTCACTATGCCATGATTTGCAAGTTTATTGAGTTATGCATGTTTATGCAAGTTCACTATGCCA
This sequence comes from Allium sativum, assembly GCA_030737875.1. Classification (NCBI taxonomy): domain Eukaryota; kingdom Viridiplantae; phylum Streptophyta; class Magnoliopsida; order Asparagales; family Amaryllidaceae; genus Allium; species Allium sativum. Next base: position 967,339,079 of record CM060915.1, on the reverse strand, counting down.
TGATTTGCAAGTTTATTGAGTTATGCATGTTTATGCAAGTTCACTATGCCATGATTTGCAAGTTTATTGGGTTATGCATGTTTATGCAAGTTCACTATGACATGATTTGCAAGTTTGATAAGTTAAGCATGCTTATGCAAGTTCACTATACCATGTTATGCATGTTTAATAAGTTAAGCATGTTTATGCGAGTTCCCTATGCCATGTTAGGCAAGTTTAATATGTTATGCATGTTTATGGTAATATGCAAGTTCACTATGCTAAGTTATGCAAGTCTAACGTGTTATGCATGTTTGTTGTGATATGCAAGTCCATCATGTATGTTATGCCAAGTTCACTCTTCCTATCCTTTATGCGTTATTACGAATATGTAAGCGATAGAATGACGTTGGGGGGGGGGGGGGGTTTGAGTAAACTTAAAATACATGAAAATATAAGATTGGGAATTTACCTATTAAGTTAGGTCTACCCCTTGGTAATTTACCTATTAAGTTAGGTCTACCCAAGCATTTGTTGACTTGTAATTATGTTTTGAAATAAAGTGGACATGACACTTAGAAAACATAAGTGTGGCCAACTCGAGGTTGGGTTGAGTTTGTAGCGTAATTCTATCCGGAACCGACCGGCTTAACTAGTGGCTACAAACAATAGGACCCAATGTGAGAAGTTGGTCATGTGGTGCCAAAACCCGAGCTTAGACTAAGTTGTGGTGTAAACCTACCCGGACCCGCCCGGCCTAACTAGTAACCACAACAAGGTATAATGTGAGAGGTTAAGGTGCATTAAATTAATTAATGCCTCATGATTAGGGTTAAGTCAGGGTCCACTAATACTTAACCAATTTGGGGATTCGAGGGATTGAAATGGGGTTAAGGGGTGAACTGTTGGTTACACTTAACTAGTTTAATCCATGATTAGTGAAGGGTTAAACCACACTTAACCCTCTTAGGAAACCCTAGCAACGTGGTCTGTTCTAACAGTAATCCCAGTTTGGTATCATTCACAACCCTAGAAGCTAGGCTAGGGCGGGGCACGATTACTGGACGGATGTAAGCGACCAAAAGGCGATGGCTGAGTGGTACAGCGGTGCGGGTCCAGGCGGGCTACGGACGTGCACGTAGTACGGTGTTGGACAAACTCGAGGCACGGGTACCAGTAGGTTAGGGCTGTGCATTATTGCTTAAGTGTCTGGGGTTGACACCCGAGGGCTTGATACACCCAAAGGTGGACCCAGCACAGTCTAACTACAACCATATGTGGGCCATATGGACACCAACACTTGACGTGTTAGGTTTATAGGGAGCCGATCGACTAGACCGTTGGGCTGGACCTTATATTAAGGTCACTTCATGTTATTGGGTCAAAGCTTGGGCCAAGGGATCAATACCTGTTATGTTGGTTTGCTAGTACACCGTGGTGCAAAACTTAACCTTGTTTATGCGATGACACCTCTATTTATCTTGTAGTTAATGTACCATGCCAGTATGTTATTATCTATGATCATCTCAGTTTCCATCATGATGTTAACTTTATTAGTTTATAGACTGATCGTAGCAGGGCTTACTCAGTCTTTTTGACTGACATGTTTTCTTTCGCCTCTTTTCTTCCGTTTCCCCTGCCCCCCCAAGGTTCTCAGGGAGGGAATACAGGAGCCTAGCTTGGATCTTAGCTGCTTTCTTGGATAGCTCATGTATGCTTTGGACTTGAGCTCGCTATGGTTTCTTCCACTTTGGGGATAGCTACTTTTATGTTTTCCTTTTTAGTTTCAGATGATGTTATTTTATGTACTAGACTTGTTTACTTGGGAAATTGACATTATGATGTAGCAGACTTGTTTTTGAAATGGTTTAAAATTCTTCCGCTGTTTTATCTATCTACTTACTCTGTTTATTTACATATATATATGTCATGTCCTGCCTTGCTATATCATTATGCATGTTTACCTTGTTTTAAAACGCCCCACTAAAATCAGAGTTGCTTGCAAGAGCCACCCTGGTGGAGGTGGGGTGTTACATTTGGTATCAGAGCATATGGTTTACGAGAAGGGATAAAAAGGTTTTTAAAACTTTTGAAAAGAAAAACTATTTTCAAAACCAAGTATTAAGTATTTTCCAAAGAAAAGTCTAGTTATTTTTAAAAGGCTATTCCCCAAAAGCCATTAGCACTATCCTTTGACCCCTCGTTTGAACTCTTTTCTTTTCATTTCCAACATGTCTGATAATCTCATCTTGCCCGATGGAGTAACAATACCCGATTGGTTTCGTCGGTACTTGGAAGTCACGGCACCGGTCCCGGGTGTCTCTAATGTTGTCTTTCCAGTCGAGGCCGCTGTTCCTCCTCCTCCTCCCGTAGCTGATGTTCCTCTTCCCCCTCAGCCTCCACAAACGGAGTTTGCGGAAACTTGTGGGAATTTTAAGATGATGGGTGGCAAGAATTTTAGTGGAACAGAGACTTTTTTAGAGGCAAGGAATTGGTTGAAAGAGACCGAAGATCTTTTAGCCACCTTTGATATAAGTGACCGCAGGAAGGTTTTATTAGCAGTATGGTTGCTAAAGGAAGAAGCTGCACGTTGGTGGGTAGTCACCACCGCTACTAGGCCAATTGAGACTTGGGATGATTTTAGAGGAAGGTTTGGACTGAGGTTCTTATCACTAAAGCAAGGGGACATGACTATTAGGGAATACATAGATAAGTTTAATCAACTGGCTCGGGTCGATTTAGACTCGGTTAATACCGCCCAGAAGAAGGCCCTACACTTTGCTCTAGGATTAAACGAGCCATTACATGGTTTGGCCATGTCTCATATACCCTTGGGGGCGACTTTCGAGAATTTGGTGAATACGGCCCTACTTCAAGAAGAAGATAACAATGACAAGAAAGAGGTCAAGGCGAATGAGTCTCAAGGCAAGAGGGTAAATTCCGGGAAACGAGGCAAGAATAACAACAACCGCAAGGACAAGCCAAGAGAGATAGGAAATGTAACTTCTGTGGTAAAGTTGGACATATAGCCAGGGAATGTAGGAAGAAGGAAAAGAGAAAGCGGGGCGAATGCTTTCATTGTGGTGAGTTTGGACATCTCAACAAAGATTGCCCAAGGAAACAAGGGCAAGGTCAGACTCAGTGTGCAGGACTATCTGGAGGGCGAATTCATCCCCTCGACACCGTTCTTCCAGCTCATGATAGAGGTGGCATTTCTGTTGAAAGTCTTGTTTACATTTTCTGATTTTCCCTGTTCGTACTTTGTTTGATTCTGGCACATCGCATAGTTTTATTTCATCTGATCTAGTTGAAAGTTTGCACCTAAGTACTAGTCTAGTTGATGATCCCGTATGTGTTTCAAATCCAATTGGGGGTTCTGCCCGTTGGTTTGTGGTCTGAGTGGATTTGAAAATTTCTATCTTGAGTATAGAATCCTCGTGGGATGTTTATATTCTCGGTTTCAGGGGATATGGGTTGGTTTTGGGCATGGAATGGTTGTCCTGTTTTGGAGCCCTTCTTGGTTTTTGTATATAGGGTTGTGAGGCTCATGACTCGCCTCGGTGGTACCCTAGAAATTTCCAGCAACCCTATGGGTCCCGTCATGTTATGTTATCTTGAATCCCTCAACTCGTCTATCGATAGTTTGCAATCTGTGAGGGTGGTCCGAGAATATCCTGATATCTTGGGGGAAGTGAATGGGTTACCCTTAGACGTGGGATAGATTTCCGCATTATCTGGTTGGTAATACCAAGCCAATTTCGTGGCCGGTTAGGCACATGACCTCACGAGATGAGAGTTAAGAAAGCAAGTCAAGGAGTTGCTTGAGAAGAACTTCCTGAGACGAAGCATTTTCGAGTAGGGTGCTCCAGTAGTATTCGTTACTGATGTGGACAGTTTGTTTCGCTTATGTGTTGATTATCGTGAGAGGAATAGATAACCGTTACCAAGGATCAATGATTTGTTTGATCAGCTTGTAGGAGCATCTGTTTTCTTTAGATCTAGCTACCGGATTCCATCAGCTTAGGATGGCTGAGGATGGAATTGACAAGACTGCGTTTAGGACTCTAGATGGGTTTTAGAATGGCTAGTCAAACTATTTGGTTTGACTAATGCACCCGCATATTACGTAAACTGGATGGGTAGGGTGTTTAGGGAGTCCTTGAACAAGTTTGTCATGGTCGTCATAGACGATATTTTGATCTCCTCAAAAGAACGAGGAAGAACATGCTATACATCTCAAGGAGGAGATGGATACGCTTAGAGCCACCAGTTGAAGGTCAAGTTCTCCAAATGTCACTTTGGAGGAAAGAAGTTGGATTTCTTGGGCACATAGTTCTTAAGTAAGGCTTAGCGGTGGATTCCGCTAAAGTGGTTGCGGTTTAAGACCGGAAAACTCTGAGGAGGGCAATTGAAGTAAGAAGCCTCCTCCGTTTGGCTAGTTAGTTAGCATTCCCGGAGCTTAGACTTACTCTTCTGGATCAAGAAGGGGGTTTCACAGGAAGAAGACCCGCAGTAGGTCAAGAACATGGACCAGTTGATTCGAGGCGAGATGTTAAGTCACCTCGCTAGATATATTATAGATGACAAGGGATGACTAAGGCGCGATGAGAGATTATGTGTTCCTCGAGTGGAAGACTTGGTAAAGAAGGTTCTTGAAGATACGCATCACTCGAGGAGGTGGCCGAGTTGGTCTCAGGATGCATGATGTGCCACCAGGTTAAGGCCAAGTCATAGAAGCCCAGCGGGCCATTACCTCCATTGGAGGTTTCGCAAGGGAAGTGTGAAAACATCTCGATAGATTATGTGGATAGACTACCTAGATCAAAGAAAGGGAATACGGGTATGTGGGTCATAATAGGTAGACTCACGAAGAGTGCTCATTTCAGTCCGGTGAAGAGCGAGAGGACTGCATCATGGTTAGCAACGGTTTACCCTCAAGAAGTTGGCCAGTTTTGGAATAGCCTACAGGAAGCCATGGGTAGGCAATTGAATCTAGGTATGGCCTATCACTCATAGGCGGATGGTTCATTTCGATTAAGCATGAGTTATAGAAAATCACGTTTATAAGGGCAATTGGCAACGTGGATTGGTATTTTCAAGAAAAGTTCTGCTGCATGGAATACTTTATAGTAAGTAGACGAGATCCAGGATTCACTAGTGAATTTTGGAGAGCTTGCATGAAATCATGAGGTTATAGTATGTTTAAGCCAAGTATACAGAAGGAAGAATAAGTGGAAAAGAAAGACGAGAGGCGATAATGAAATGAGTTCCAACTCGAATTTGGGAAATAGGAGTTAGGAAGCCAAGGAATCATGAAGTGAAAGATAGTCAAAGCACAGTGGAGTTAAGCTCAAGGAAACGTGACTAAGAAGAGTGAAGACTAGATACGCGCATCATATCTCTTTTTAAGAGTGCATCCTTGATCCTTGTTTTCCTGTGGAGCTTGCTTGCAAGTTATCTTTTGTATATATCCTCTCGGTCCCATTCTCGATCTTATTTCTGTTGTAAACTCCATAAGGGGGTTAAGACTCATCGGTTAGTACTATATGTCAAAGTTTGAATGGATTTCTTGTAATCCAAAAAGGAGTTTATCTAGTTTATCTAGTTTATCGTGTCTATCTTGTCATGAGAACCTTAGGTAGAAACCCTTTGGATGAAACATGTATTTGAAACATGTTATGCTTGATGTTTGCAAGTGGTTGCAAGTGTTTGCAAGTGGTTACTCGTGGATGCATTATACACATTAGGCACTAGATCGGCTCACACACTCTTCAGGTTGCATATGCATGAGTGTTTATGCTTATTCATGATTGAAACTTGTTGTGCCACCACATGGATGTTGCATATGGATGAATGTTATGTGCACTCATATAGATACTATGAATTTAGGAATTTGCATACATATGGATTCATTTCACTGACATACATATGCATTAAGGAGGTTTACTGTATCAGTAACCGCCTGATTTACATACATACGCATTAAGGAGGTTTACTGTATCAGTAACCGCCTGATTTTTGCATTAGGTAAGTACATATACACACACTTTTGCATATGTTCATACCACATTTAGAATCCTTTAAGGACAATGATTGCTCGTGGATGATGTTTTGAGTAGATGGATGTTGGATGGTAGGATATGTTCTTCCTAACTTGAAGATTTCGGGGACGAAATCCTTTAAGGAGGGGAGAATGTAACAACCCGTATTTTCAACAACCTGTAATAATGAAAATCGAGGCAGAATTTAATTTAAAAATCTGAATCAAGGGAAACGGGCTTTGCCATTGCGTTCGTCTCGGAAAAATACGCGAAATAGAGTCCGAGTTTTCGAAAATCGGAGTCCGTATGACCCAGTTAAGGCCCATTGAAGTTTTCAGAAAATTCCTAAGTAAAAACAGATTTAAATTTCGAATTAAAAAACAAGGGTTAGGGCAAACTGGCGCAGGCGGGAAAATTCCCGCCAGGACCCGCATGTCGACAGGCCTGTCGACAGGGTCCCTATGGTGTCGACAGCCCTGTCGACAGCCCTGTCGACAGGGGGTAGCCAGGCAATGTTGCCTGGCGCACCATTTTGATTTGGGCTGGGTCTTGTGGCCTGCTTCTAGAGAATTCCGAAATCTGACGGGCCAAAACTAACCTAGGGTTAATCCTAGGGCTAAAAACACTCTAATCTTCTATAAATAAGCCCCTAATCCTACCCTAAAACCCCATTAATCATTCTAGCAACCAAACTATGTCAAATTGATTTCTCAAATGGCCTCCACTTAAAAACCCTAGCCTCCAACCTCTTCATGTATCATTCCTATGAAGATTTTGATGTTCATACAAGCATTTCAAAGTTGTATGAATGATCATTAGCTTGCATACATCATCAAGTTGCAAGTTTTATTTGCTAAGCTAGTGTTTTTGGGTGTTTTCTTATTGGAGCTTTGTTTTGGGGTTTTATGCTTGCATAAAAAGGGCTTCTCAATCTTTATTAGGAGATTTGTGTCTTCATAATAGTTGTAAGCCCTCTTACCTTCATTTTAGAAACTCTAAAGTTAATATGTGATGCAAGTTGGGATTTATGTATGTTTATTGAGTTATGTATGTTTATGCAAGTTTGCTAAGCCATGATTTGCAAGTTTGTTGAGTTATGCATGTTTATGCAAGTTCACTATGCCATGATTTGCAAGTTATGCATGTTTATGCAAGTTCACTATGACATGATTTGCAAGTTTGATAAGTTATGCATGTTTATGCAAGTTCACTATGCCATGATTTGCAAGTTTATTGAGTTATGCATGTTTATGCAAGTTCACTATGCCATGATTTGCAAGTTTATTGAGTTATGCATGTTTATGCAAGTTCACTATGCCATGATTTGCAAGTTTATTGGGTTATGCATGTTTATGCAAGTTCACTATGACATGATTTGCAAGTTTGATAAGTTAAGCATGCTTATGCAAGTTCACTATACCATGTTATGCATGTTTAATAAGTTAAGCATGTTTATGCGAGTTCCCTATGCCATGTTAGGCAAGTTTAATATGTTATGCATGTTTATGTTAATATGCAAGTTCACTATGCTAAGTTATGCAAGTCTAACGTGTTATGCATGTTTGTTGTGATATGCAAGTCCATCATGTATGTTATGCCAAGTTCCCTCTTCCTATCCTTTATGCGTTATTACGAATATGTAAGCGATAGAATGACGTTGGGGGGGGGGGGTTGGGTAAACTTAAAATACATGAAAATATAAGATTGGGAATTTACCTATTAAGTTAGGTCTACCACTTGGGAATTTACCTATTAAGTTAGGTCTACCCAAGCATTTGTTGACTTGTAATTATGTTTTGAAATAAAGTGGACATGACACTTAGAAAACATAAGTGTGGCCAACTCGAGGTTGGGTTGAGTTTGTAGCGTAATTCTACCCGGAACCGACCGGCTTAACTAGTGGCTACAAACAATAGGACCCAATGTGAGAAGTTGGTCATGTGGTGCCAAAACCCGAGGTTAGACTAAGTTGTGGTGTAAACCTACCCGGACCCGCCCGGCCTAACTAGTAACCACAACAAGGTATAATGTGAGAGGTTAAGGTGCATTAAATTAATTAATGCCTCATGATTAGGGTTAAGTCAGGGTCCACTAATACTTAACCAATTTGGGGATTCGAGGGATTGAAATGGGGTTAAGGGGTGAACTGTTGGTTACACTTAACTAGTTTAATCCATGATTAGTGAAGGGTTAAACCACACTTAACCCTCTTAGGAAACCCTAGCAACGTGGTCTGTTCTAACAGTAATCCCAGTTTGGTATCATTCACAACCCTAGAAGCTAGGCTAGGGCGGGGCACGATTACTGGACGGATGTAAGCGACCAAAAGGCGATGGCTGAGTGGTACAACGGTGCGGGTCCAGGCGGGCTACGGACGTGCACGTAGTCCGGTGTTGGACAAACTCGAGGCACGGGTACCAGTAGGTTAGGGCTGTGCATTATTGCTTAAGTGTCTGGGGTTGACACCCGAGGGCTTGATACACCCAAAGGTGGACCCAGCACAGTCTAACTACAACCATATGTGGGCCATATGGACACCAACACTTGACGTGTTAGGTTTATAGGGAGCCGATCGACTAGACCGTTGGGCTGGACCTTATATTAAGGTCACTTCATGTTATTGGGTCAAAGCTTGGGCCAAGGGATCAATACCTGTTATGTTGGTTTGCTAGTACACCGTGGTGCAAAACTTAACCTTGTTTATGCGATGACACCTCTATTTATCTTGTAGTTAATGTACCATGCCAGTATGTTATTATCTATGATCATCTCAGTTTCCATCATGATGTTAACTTTATTAGTTTATAGACTGATCGTAGCAGGGCTTACTCAGTCTTTTTGACTGACCTGTTTTCTTTCGCCTCTTTTCTCCCGTTTCCCCCCCCAGGTTCTCAGGGAGGGAATACAGGAGCCTAGCTTGGATCTTAGCTGCTTTCTTGGATAGCTCATGTATGCTTTGGACTTGAGCTCGCTATGGTTTCTTCCACTTTGGGGATAGCTACTTTTATGTTTTCCTTTTTAGTTTCAGATGATGTTATTTTATGTACTAGACTTGTTTACTTGGGAAATTGACATTATGATGTAGCAGACTTGTTTTTGAAATGGTTTAAAATTCTTCCGCTGTTTTATCTATCTACTTACTCTGTTTATTTACATATATATATGTCATGTCCTGCCTTGCTATATCATTATGCATGTTTACCTTGTTTTAAAACGCCCCACTAAAATCAGAGTTGCTTGCAAGAGCCACCCTGGTGGAGGTGGGGTGTTACAATTTCTCTCAGTAATCTAGTAATAAAACTGATAAGAAATGATAGTATGACAATAATGGCGGAATCAGTACTCAATATTGCCAAAGAATACCGAAAAATGCCAAGCTTTGGGCTATTTATAGCTGATTTTGTCAAGCGGATCGTGGTCACACGTGGCACGAATCCCGAGAATATCGGATCGTATCGCAACCGATGAAGAATTAGTCAAATTAGCCGTTGTGGACAAGTGTCGCGATCCCCTTGAATATCGGATCGAGCAAAGGGGCAGAATCAGTCAAAATGACAGTTGGGGACACGTGTCGCTGGATCCGTGCATCTTGGATCGTCGAAGACTAGCTCGTGCTTGAACGGGTCAGAGGCTTCGCCGTGCATCAGTGGATCAGATCGGTCTATACTGGGCAGCAGTGTATGTACGGATCGAGTCGCATAGAGGTGGTCGTTTCACTGATGCAATGGGGGCGATCCGATGAGGGGAGATCCTCTGGTGCGATCCGTTCCTTCATGTACTTAGGGAACGTAGTTTCATACTTTCTTCTTGTGAGTGAACATGGGTGGCTTGGTCAAAAAGCTAGCCAACATTTTGTCCCCTCGAGGTATGTTTTATCGATGATGGAACATGCTTCGAAACTATAAAAACATCTTTTCATAAAGAGATGCAAATCAGTGGACATCATCGAATCTATCAGGTGCATCTTTGAATTTTCATTTCTGTCGGTCATTTATCGATTCGGATCGCATGCGCGAGTCGCGGTCCGTTAGCGAGTCATTCGCCTCGTCCTTTGGTGAGCACTTGGGCCTCTTCACGGAACGGAACGAGGTGGGCTTCTCTTCGAGACGTGGTGGGCTTTTGGTTCGCGGCCCTTCTATTTTCGCGTGTCGAATAAGACAGAAAAGGGGAGACAAACGGTCGCCCTTTTGCCTATATAAATCGACCCTCACCTTCATTCTCCTCTTCTTCTTTCTTTGTTCACAGCCGCCGCCAATTTTTCTGAGAAAAAACCCTTACTTTGATTTTCGAATTCCCAACCAATCTCAAAGTTTAAGAAGGTGTTTAAACTGCTTTACTTTAATTTCTAGCTTGTTTGCACTGATTTAGAAAGGGGAGACAGCGGAAATTTGCCGGATTCGACAATAGTGAACGTGAGTGTGCCTGGTGCGAAGAGGAGAGTTGAGGAAGAAGAAGGAAGGGATGACCAGCTCGGTTCGTGGGCGAGGTCTGAGTTCGAAGTGGTGGCGAGACGAGGGGAGAGGGTACGGAACTGGAAAGTTGATTTGGCTAGCGGATCGGATCGCGGAAATGACAAGGCTACGATTCGTGTGAGTGTCGGATCGCGGAGATACCAGAGCTTCGGGTCGTGGAGGATGGGGGGCGATGCGGATCGCCAAGAAGCCATCGCGATTCGTTCTGGATGAATTGATACGCCTCACGATTCAAAGCCTTTCCATGATCTAATAACCTTCCGCGTATCAAGTCCTTCACCACGATCTGTCCTCATGCCGCGATCCGAACCTGTCCTGCGATCCGACTAACGAACGATCGGACGCGCACGCTGACTAAGCAATATGATGCAACTCTAACGAATCGATGAACAGTTAGGTTAGAGCCCTTGAGATGAACACTCCGGATCGAACGAATGCATAATCTTTCAATCGAATAATGACCAATGTCTGGATGATTTTATTGACCCTTGTACTTTTCTTTAATGCATGCACATGCACACACACCGGCACTTGCACACACAGGGGGGACGGGTAGTTTTAATCTCATTTCTTATGTTTTCTCGCCCTAACAGTAATGTCGGATAATCATTCCTCTTCAAGATCCGTCACAGAAACGGAGTCCGAGACTCCTGAGAAACACAACCCCGAGGTTCCTCCAATTAGCCCAGGGGGTGAAGATTCTGGATCCGAATACGAGGCAACGGAATCAGATCCGTCTGAAAGCACTTCACTTAGTGAAGAGTCTGAAGCAGACAGGCGAGCTCCCGATGAGATTCCTGGCGCGCTCGGGATAGAGAAATTTTCTGACTCTTTAGCATCTAAACTCGATGACATAAAGCTTAAAAGAATCTGCCTGAGACATGGGATCCCATGGGATGATGTTAGGACACCCGATAGCGAAGATAGACCCCACTTAGCTCCGGAAGGGTATATGGCAGTCAGCCGAACCATGTGCTTGGTAGGAGCTTTTCCTCCGTTTCCTCCAATCGTCATCGAGACCTTAAAACGACTGGGTATCGCTTAGATGCAGCTTCATCCTAACGCCTACGCGTCTCTATACACCCTATAAATTGCATACGCGGAGATCCTGCATACCGAACTCACATTTTGGGATTTAACATTCTTCTATCTTTTCAAGCATCGCTCCTCGGCAACCCCAAATTTCTCTTTCTTCGAATCGGTGGCGAATAGGATGGTTCTGTATGACGGCTACAGCAATATAGGGGATCCCAAGTCTGATTGGTTCTATATAAAGAAACAGGCCGCGTGCTCAAGAAGATGGCTTAAATCAAGTAAACTTTAATCTTTCGACTGATTATCTCGCTTAAGAAGCCAAAGCATTAACATCCTTCCCCCTTTTTTTGTTTTAAACATATCACGTCTTCCCCAAGACGGAAGGCCCGTTATACAATAATCGATTGTCTATTCTTCTACAAAGCAGATCCGATTTCCTAAGGATCAAGAAGTGCATCACTGACGAGAATCTTCATAAGCATCGCCTTCTGGATATAAGATTTGGACTTGGCGCTGGCGGCAAACCCTACAGATACGTGCCCCCAACGGAGGGAGAGGGAACATCTCGGGCAGCAGAAACAACTAAATTCCGTAAGAGTCCTTCCCCGATAATCATCCAGGACGACGAGGACCTGAACATATATAGAGGAGATGAGGTCCGTGGTGACAAGTCCAAGGAAATCCCAGTCTCTCCGCGGGGTTTCCCCTCCAGGGCTTCTCTTCCGATCGAACCTGCTGCTCCCGATGATTTGACAGAAGAACAACTATTCAAAGAGCTGAGCAAAATTCCTCTGCCCGACGATGTATATACAGAGGGGGACTTTGAAGGGGAGCCATTTTTCCCTGCTTCTGAGGAGACCACCGCTCCAATTAAAGAACAAGAAACTACTCAGATGAGCCTGACTTCAGGCCCGGGTCTGTTAGGGGGAATTATATGGGATGCACAAATCACACAAACTGCCTGACCCCGCACTTTTATATCAACAGTATTCAAGGTTTTAATATGCTCTTTTCTGTTTTGCAGGAAAGATGTCTCGCAGGCGGTCTTATCCTTATCGTTCTCTTCGTGAGGGCACACCCAGTCTCCATCCGAGTACCGAGCGCTCACGCGGCCCTTCTCACAAGCCGACTTCTTCGCAACCCCGGTCTCCACCGAAATCGACATCTGGCAAGCTTCCCAGTTATCCGGTAGTTCCTACAGGGGGAAAACAACTTCCTAATGAGCTAACTCATCCGAAGAGTGCACCCTCTCACAGCAGGTCGTCAAAAAGACATTACGAGCCTAAGGATAAAAGCAAGGATCCAATTAAAGATTCTGAGAAATAGAGAAGTGACATTGTCCCTTCCAGCCAGCCAGAGTTGGCTGCCCCCAGGTCACGAGATTACATCCATGGTCCCGAGATTCAAGGTAGGCTGGAAAAGTTGCGGGAACAATTCCCTAACATCTTCTTCGAAAGGATGACGTTTGTTCCGGCCTTGGAACCAGTCCCTAGGAACTGGGATAATGAAGTTGTCGGGCACATTCGCCACGTATCCAGGCAGTATGAGATGATGAAGAAACATGCGGTTAATCTTTCAGAAGTCATTCGAACGCTTGAAATAGAAGCACATAGATCTAAGGTGAAAATTGATAACAACGAAAGGGCCAGGACAAAGATGGAGAAGGACCTGGAAGATGCTCAATCCCAACTTGCCTTAGCGCGGAGAGATGCTAAAAATTACAAGACCGAATTGGAGAATGCTAAGAAACGCTTTCATTCGGAACTTGACTCAAATAGTCAAGAGAAAATGGCCTCAAAGAAGGAGGTACAAGATCTTAAAATGGCCAACATTGAGTTGAAGACAACGCAAGGCCATTTTGAAGCTGAGAGAGCTGCTTGGGAGGCAGAAAAAGCTAGTTTGAAAGAAAATCTAGCTTTGGCTAAAGCGGAAAAGGTGATTCGAAATGATCAAGTCGCGGATGCGGAGAGGCGCGCGGCTCTTGCCGAAAAGAATGTTGAAAGTGCCATTGAAATGGCTACTGCCTCTAACAACAAGCTCCTCGAGAGAGAGAAGGATATCGAAGGATTCGAAGAGATGATTTTTGACTTCCTCGGACATGTCCTCAAAACCCGTAACATCTCGTGGATCCCGGACTACCACGTTACTTTAGCCAATTTATGGGATGCCATCGTTGAGGGTGAGAAGCAGAGATTGGGAGTCGAAGAAATTGACGAAGATGAGCTGATGAAGACCATCCTCAGGGATAACGAGCCCGAAGATCTGGCAGAAGGTCGTCGTCTAATTCAGGCGGAAATGGAAAAGGAGAGGGCCCTGGCTAAGGGCAAAAGCAAGGCTTACGAAGGTTCGAGCTCAGCCGTGGAGCCCAAGACCTCTGGAGTTGAGGAATACCATCCTGATGATCCATTAATCCCTTTGGGCCTAACTCCTGTGATTGTTGGAGCTCCTGCAGCTAGCCTAGATGGAAGATCTGCGGAAGGTATCTCCCTTTTTTCCCCACAATTTGTCAAAGCAATTGTGAATTATCGTCGACTGGTAGAGCAACCGATTGAATTAGTAACATGTGTCCCTCATAATACAGGTGGCGAGCCCGTCGACAAGGATGTTGAGCAAAGGAAAGAGGCGGAGAAGGTTGTCGTCTCGCCAGGTGCCGGTGTTGATATACCGAAGCAGGCTGAGGGTGCAATAGTAGAGAAAGGCGTCCTGGCACCCAGTGCTGATATTCCCAAGGATGATGAAACCATCGAGGCCATGAAAGATATGGATGGGCGCCATGTAGAGGACGAGGAGGATATTATTAGCGCCAAAGAAACTGAAGATGATGACGACGAAACTTTGGCCAACAGAAAAGCTAGGCAGGAAAAGGAGATGGCTTTGTAGAAGGTGGGACAAGAGCCTTTGAACATAGTCCCTATGGCGGAATTCGATCCCAAAACTGGGATGATTTTGAAAATCCAGCCCAAATCCATCAGCAGACAGCTTCATTTTGCGAATCCTGATGATTTCCCAGCTTCCCTTACTGATAAAAGGAAGAGAAAGGAGGCGGAAGAGGAATCTTCTGAAGAGTCGGATGTTCCTCTCATAGACAAAAGGAAGAGAAAGAAAGGAGATCAATCTGACGCTGACAAGGCGAAGCTGGAGAAACAGAAGCAGGAGAAGAGGTCAAAGCGTAAATAGGATATTTTCGCTTGTTTATATTTTGTCTTTAGGTTTCCCACCGGTTAGGAAATGTAATTATGAGACTAGTCCACATTTTGCTTTCTAGGTTGTTTTTCACTTTGTAGGCTTGCAGTATATAAATGAAAGTTTATCTCTTTTTGCATCATTGTGTACCTATATTCAAATAAACTTTTCATGCTTAGTCATAGACCATCTAATTATAACTACAAATCAGTCAAGCAACAGAAAGAAAAATTTAACAATTTTAGTGCGAAGTTCATATATATATGTGTATATGCCCCCAATCAATTGTTAACATAGCGCCTAACTAGGGATTATTAAGGATTGATTAGCATTGTCGGCACGTTGCCCCCTATTTCTGAATATGGGGGACTTAGAGAATTTAGCAAGATAATTGTCCTTATGGTGTTGAGTTTCTGGCACCTTTCTCAGTGCTTAACCATAGACTCCTTTATACTCTCCTAGGGGCCGCCGAGGTTAGAGTTTGAATTCAGTAGTTCAGTCGGTCCCCGTTCCTTCAGCGGGGAAGGAGCTCTTTCTCAGCGCTCAGTCGGAGACGCTTTTATACTCTCTCTCTCTCTCTCTCTGGAGAGTTAGAGTTCGAGCTCAGCAGTTCAATCGCTCCCCGATCCTTCAGCGGGGAAGGAGCTCTTTCTCAGCGCTCAGTCGGAGACGCTTTTATACTCTCTCTCTCTCTCTGGAGAGTTAGAGTTCGAGCTCAGCAGTTCAATCGCTCCCCGATCCTTCCGCGGGGAAGGAGCTCTTTCTCAGCGCTCAGTCGGAGACGCTTTTATACTCTCTATCTCTGGAGAGTTAGAGTTCTATCAATGATATGATTTACTTTATTGCATCCTCAGAATTTTGACTAGTGATTACATTCCATTCTGATGGAAGGCATCTATAATTATATGCTTCTGGGATCGTTGCATAATTCACAGCAATTTCCATAAAAATAAAAAGGCAGGTAAATAATGGTGCAATAAAGGTAAATGACACACATTATTTTTATAGTGGTTCGGTCGAATCATGACCTACGTCCACTTTATAATTTTTTGCTTTAAGAAATCAGACTATTCTAGGCAAGTCGTGCCTTGTACATGGTTCTCAACAAAGCAAAAGAACAGATTTGAAATTTTTAGGTTAAGTATGGCCGTAAATGTTGGGCATTCCACACTCTGGGGATTTCCTTTCCATCTACGGTTGCCATCTTGAAGGTTCCATTATCAAGCTTGCTCAGAATGGAGTACGGTCCTTCCCACTTCGCACCCATATGAGTTGGGGGTGGAAAGACACGCTTCAGAACCAAGTCTCCGGGTTCCAAGGTTCGGGCTCGAACCTTTTTGTTGTAGTATCGAGCGACCTGTTGTTTGCATCTCAAGGCACGCAGGTCTGCTTCATCCCTCTTTTGTTCGATCATATCCAGGGATTCAAGGAGCAATTCGTTATTAGTCATCGGATCGTAATAAGTCACTCGGTGAGAAGGTTCCTTTATCTCAACCGGGATGACTGCTTCCGCTCCAAAAGCAAGGGAGAAGGGGGTATGTCCTGTTGCCGATTTATACGTTATCCTGTAGACCCATAGTGCCAAGGGCAATTCATCATCCCACATGGCTCTAGCCCGCTTCAGTCTTCTTTTCAGAATGGACTTAATCACTTTATTCGCCGCTTCGACTTGTCCGTTCGATTGCGGGTGCGCCACAGAGGTGTACCGTTTCTCAATGTGGTATTTCTGGCAGAAGTTTCTGAATTCAGTGCTATCGAACTGAGTTCCGTTATCCGTTATCATAATCGTTGGAATCCCGAATCGGCAGAAGATGTTTCTAACGATAAAATTGATCACTCGTTTGGTTGTGATTGTAGCCAGTGGTTCAGCGTCGACCCACTTAGTAAATAATCTACGGCTACAATAGCGAACTTTGCCCCGCCCCTAGCTATGGGGAGACTTCCGATGATATCAATTCCCCACATAGAGAAATGCCATGGGCTCGCCATTGTTTTTAACTGATTAGGAGGTGCTCTAGGTATCTTTGAAAATCTCTGGCACGCATCACACCGTCGTGCGTATTTCGCTGCATCCTTGTTTATGGTAGGCCAGAAATAACCATGCCGCAACACCTTTTTCGCTAATGTTTGCCCTCCAGTGTGATCGCCGCATTCACCTTCGTGTACCTCTTGCAGCACACGCTTGATGTCATCATGAGCTATACACCGAAGAAGGGGCATCGAAAATCCTTGTCTGTAAAGAACACCGCCTTGTAGAACGTATCGGGCAGCTTTACGAATTACTTTACGCCTCTCGCTTTTCTTGGTCGGAAGCGCTCCATTTATCAAGAAATTCTTTAGAGGGGTCATCCATGACTCCCTTTCTGGTTCCGTCTCTAGTATTGGATCGATTTCCATTTGATCTATACTGGGGGACCGAAGTACTTCAACGGGGGCTAGCCCGGTCTCTTCAGGATCGTCGGAACTAGCCATCTTTGCCAACTTATCCGCCTGCTGATTCTCTGACCGTGGAATGTGAGATATGCTATAGTGATCAAAGTCGTTCAGCAACTCCTTCACTTTCTTCAAGTATAAAATCAGTCTTGCGCTTTTGGCTTGGAATTTTCCAGTAACTTGGTTCACAACTAACTTGGAGTCGCAAAAGATGTCCAGCTTTGTGACTTCTAACTCCTTTGCGATCCTTAGTCCGGCTATCAGGGCTTCATATTCGGAGTCGTTGTTAGTGGCGTGAAACTCCATCCGGATAGCATAAGATATCAATCGTTTCTCGGGAGTTTCAAGCACTATTCCAGCGCCGGATCTCTAGTCATTCCTAGCGCCATCAGTATACAATCTCCAGGCACTGGGGTCGAGAAGCAATTTTGAGGGGTTAACTTCTTCGTTTGCTATATCCTCCTCCGGGACGGTAAACTCTGCTATGAAGTCGGCTATCACTTGCCCCCGAATTGACCGTCGGGGCTGAAAATTCAGATCAAATTGACTTAACTCAATGTTCCATTTGAGTAATCTTCCAGACACCTCTAGTCTCTGTAGAACTTGCTTGAGTGGATGATCAGTGTATACGGTAATGGGATGCACCTGAAAATAATGTCGAAGCTTTCTAGAGGCGATCAGCAAACCATACGCCAACTTTTCTATCCTTGGATAATTACGCTCGGCTGCCGTCAATTTTTTGCTCATGTAATACACATGTCTTTGGACCTTATCTTCTTCTCTTACCAACGCTGAGCTGATCGCGTGGGATGACACTACCAAGTACACGAATAAGTCCTCGTGATCCATCGGCTTAGATAATATCGGAGGTTTCTCCAGGTGTCTCAGTAAGTTCTGAAATGCTTCTACGCAGTCAGGCGTCCATTTGAAGTGGCGTTTTCCTCGCTTTATTAATTCGAAAAATGGGATGCATTTGTCCGTAGCCCTGGAGATAAATCTGCTTAGTGCGGCTACTTTCCCTGCAAGGCTTTGCACATCCTTAATTTGCCTAGGTTCCTGAATGTCTCTGATTGCCGCGATCTGGTCTGGATTAATCTCAATCCCACGAGAACTGACGATGAACCCCAAGAATTTTCCGGAGGCGACACCGAATGAACATTTTGTTGGGTTGAGTTTCATCCCGTACTTTCGAAGAATGCCGAACATCTCTGCCAAGTCCGTAGTGTGATGGGAGGATTGCTTGGACTTAACCAACATGTCGTCGACGTATACTTCCATTGTTTTCCCGATCTGGTTATAGAACATTCTGTTGAATAACCGTTGATATGTAGCGCCTGCGTTCTTCAAGCCAAAGGGCATCACTACATAGCAATATAATCCCAGATCCGTGATAAAGCTAGTGTGTTCTTGATCTGGAACATGCATTGGAATCTGGTTATATCCTGAATAAGCATCCATAAATGAGAGAAGTTCATGACCCGTCGTCGAGTCCACCAACTGGTCGATCCGGGGTAATGGAAAACTGTCTTTTGGGCAGGCTTTGTTCAAATCCGAGAAATCGATACACGTTCGCCACTTCCCGTTGGCCTACTTTACCAGGACTGGATTTGAAATCCAGTCTGGGTAGATCGAGTCTCTGATAAATCCATTACTTTTTAGCTTTCCAACTTCTTCTTTCAAGGCATCGAACCTCTCTGGGCCCAGCATTCGCCTTTTTTGTTCTACCGGAGGATGTTTAGGGTTAATGCTTAATGAATGGCTCATGATTGATGAAGATATCCCGCACATGTCTACGTGGGTCCAAGCAAATACATCCAAGTTATTTTTTAAGAAATTCGTCAGTTCTTTAGCGAGATTCGGATTTAACTGGGATCCAATCTTAAGGACCTTCTCTGGGTCACTATCATCGATCGGTACATCCACAGTCGTCTCGTTGGGAGTCGCCATTCTGCCCCTAGGTTCTTTGTCCTCTCTGGGATCTATATCCTCGGGCAATTCTCTGGGTGACTCTCCTACGGTTATCCTCTTTAGTTGCTATAAGGTCTCCGCCCTTGTGGAGGGAGAGGCGCCTTTGGTTTCTATGTCCCCTCCATTGCGGAGTAACTTTAGCTCTGCGACATAACATGCTCGTGCGGCAACCTGATCTCCTCTGACAATACCAACACCAGCTTCTGTAGGAAATTTCAATAATAAGCACCAGGGGGCTATACAGGCTCTAAACTTTGCGAGGGCCGGTCGACCCAAGAAGGCATTGTATGGTGATTCAATATCCAAAACCACGAAGGGGAGGATTCTCACTCTCTGGCGTTCTCCTTCCCCAAGCGAAACTGGTAGCTCTACATAACCTATTCGAGCAGTGGATGCTCCGTTAAATCCACGGATCCATCCCTGACAGGGCTTCAAGTCTTTTATTTCGAGGTTCATCTGGTCGAAGGTCCTTTTGAAAAGAATATTGATGGAACTCCCGTTATCCACCAAAACCTTATGAACAGTGGCTGGTCCAATAGATACTGTGATTACAAATGGATCTTCAGTCGGAGCATGGACTCCAATGCTTTCTCGTTCGTGGAAAACGACAACATCGGACATCATCTTTTGTTGCTTTACCGGGATACTGTCCTCAGGGTTGCTACACTCCCCTACCTCGAGGTGTTGCTTGGCTGCATTGACATACTGATCCAATGCCTTGGAACTGTGTCCGGCGAGATAAAGCCCTCCGATTACGGTATTGATAACGAGGTCTTTTCCCTTTTGCCGGGCAGTTGGCCTGACAGCAGGTTGATTCTGGTTCTGATTTGGGGTCTGTACGGCTTGCCCCCTATCTCTGGGCGTTACTCTGTATTCATCTAATTTTCCTTCTCGAAGAAGCCTCTCGACTACATCTCTTAGGTGACGGCATTCATTTGTCGAATGGCCATGAATCTGATGAAAGAGACAAAACTTCCCCGTTTCGCGTTCTTTCTCCGTCGACTCTCTGGGAGGTGGCCTCTTATTTTGGAAGACGTTGTACGAATCCATGAAGATATTTTCCAAAGTATCATTTATTGGCGTATAACTCTCAAAAGCCCTGGGACGAGTCCTTCTCTGGGAGTCGTTCCCTCGATTCCTCTTCCGGTTGTTGCCATTACTGTTATTATCATTGTTCCCTGACTGACGACCACCCTGATTCCGATTTCCAACATTAACTTCGACCTTCCCCGAGCTGTCTCCTGTCTGCTTAATGGCGACATTGCTCTGGATTTCCTCCTTATCGGCCGTTTTTGCCTTTCGGTTAGCATATACTTCTTCCCGGCGTAAATGTAAGTTAGCTTTTTCGTAGAATAACTCTCTAGTATGGGGTGGCTTGCCGGCCAGGTATCTCCCAAATTCAGTGTCTTTATCTACTCCGTCAATCAGAGCTGCGACAACGGTTGGCTCATGAGGATCTTTAACTTCAGTAGCGGCCAGGTTGAAACAGTGTAGGTACACCCTCAAACTCTCTCCTGGTCGTTGCTTGACAAGGAACAAGTCAATCACACTCTTTGTCTTTTGTGCGTAGATGCGGAACTGTTCCACGAACCTTTCACTCAACTCCCTGAAGCTGGAAATTGATCTTGCTGGTAAGCGAGTAAACCATAACAATGCTACATCCTCCAAGAATATGGGAAAAGCTTTGCACTTGACAGCGTCAGAAGCTATGGCAGCGGTCATTGACCAAGAATATCTCATCAGATGCTGGATGGGATCAGATCTACCTGCGTAACGGTTCATCTGTGGCTTGTTGAAATGCCTCAGGAAAGTCGCATCTAAAATATCATCAGTGAAAGGAGTATGACTGCGGTCAATTCCCCAATCTTCATTCCATTGTCCACGGCTATCTACCAGAATTTGATGGATCATAGCTGCAACATTTGCACTGGTCAGCGGAGGTTTGAGGTCAGTGCTTCTTGCTCGACGGGGTTCTCTAATCTCTCTTCCGGGAGCAGTCACAAAATCCGGGGCTCGGATTGGGCTTCGTTGCCCCCTGTTACCATGAGCATTTGCATGGCGACGGGGCTGAGGCAGTCTGTTCTGTGCAGGGCTGTCCATAACTCGAGCTCTGGGAGTCGCGGCGTGATCGTTCACATTGCGGTTTGAGGGCCCTGCACCCAGTGCCTCTTCTTCCCGTAACGACAGGGTTCCAAATCGAAGCTGCTCTATGTTTTCGGGTATCTCATATGGTCGCCGCGGAGGTCTCGGCGATTCCTCTGACGAAGAAGAGTATCCTGGTGTGAGCGGACGAACTGGCGGAGTCCTTTGCCTTGCGAGATCATTAAACCTTCTATCCATAGCGGTCAAATTCTGTCGCAGAACGGAGCTTTCCTGCCTCTGAGCAGCCAACTCATCAAACAGCCTTTCCCACATTTCGGAAAAGCGAGAGAGGTCCCCCTCAGTAACGGGAGAAGAAGGGTCATATTGATCATCATCATTTTCTCTTATGCGCAAAGAGCTTGAGCCAGGTCGAGCGGAGGGGCCAGGACGGTTGGAGCGAGCCATAGGATCCTTTCCAGGTCTAGTTGTAGTCTGCTCATCAATTCGGATCGCTGTGGATCGAGGATGGTGGCTCGCAGCGCCCCCTTGGGATCGGTTCGTGGTCACGGTTCACGGAGGATTCGAGGCGTTATCACGGGATCGAGTAACAACCCCTTCAGCCGTTCGGATCGTCTCGTCTTCGTCGACTCGGAGCATGGCACCTTCATCGGATCGGTTCGCCCACAGTGCTCCACGATCCAAAATTCCCTCATTGCCTAGCTCGTGCACACTTTCTTCAACTGCTTCATTCGCGATTTCATTGGTTCGTGAAGCGTGTACTTCCTTAGATCTCTTTCCAGCCATGATATCAGATGTCGCTGGAATCTTCAAAGAACTGAATAGTGAAGTTTTAGGACTGTACTCTCAATGAAAGCACCAAAATGTTAGATCAAAATTTGGACCTAACACCCAAATTGATCTGATTCTTATAGAGTTTTAACTGGAGAATGAAGAAAAAGCAGAAAGCACACAGAATTTATAGTGGTTCGGCGTTAACGAGCCTACGTCCACTTTATATGTTATCGATTATACTTTGAATGCTAATACAATCAATGATTTCTCTCTAGCTCACTTTTACAATTGTTATTTCTCTCAGTAATCTAGTAATAAAACTGATAAGAAATGATAGTATGACAATAATGGCTGAATCAGTACTCAATATTGCCAAAGGATCCCGAAAAATGCCAAGCTTTGGGCTATTTATAGCTGATTTTGTTAGGCGGATCGTGGTCACACGTGGCACGAATCCCGAGAATATCGGAACGTATCGCAGCCGATGAAGAATTAGTCAAATTAGCCGTTGTGTACAGGTGTCGCGATCCCCTTGAATATCGGATCGAGCAAAGGGGGAGAATCAGTCAAAATGACAGTTGGGGACACGTGTCGCTGGATCCGTGCATCTTGGATCGCCGAAGACTAGCTCGTGCTTGAACGGGTCAGAGGCTTCGCCGTGCATCAGGGGTCGGATGGGTCTATACTGGGAAGCAGTGTATGTACGGATCGAGTCGTATAGAGGTGGTCGTTTCGCTGATGCAATGGGGGCGATCCGATGAGGTGCTATCCGATGAGGGGCGATCCGATGAGGGGCGATCCTCTGGTGCGATCCGTTCCTTCATGTACTTAGGGCACGTAGTTACATACTTTCTTCTTGTGAGTGAACATGGGTGGCTTGGTCAAAAAGCTAGCCAATAGTTACGGTTAATGGTGGAGTCATCTGTCTTAAGCAGTTTGCCAATTTGTTAAGAAAGAGATTCCAAAGCCTTTTTATTTTAAAGACGAGCCGGCCAATATGGCAATGAGACCCAGGTGGGGATTAATGGTCCACCTAGCTGGGGATGAAATCCTATGGACCATTTTAAAACTTTTATTTGGACGTCAAGGATCGTTAGATGTTTCCGGAGCCAAAGCCGGAGATAGTCTTCCTCATTAAATAATTGAAATGGAATATGATGATCATCAACCTCCCTAATTTTAGCTTAAGAAACCAACAAGAATTTAGCGAATACCTTGTGGATTTGCTCGTCCGACAGACGAGTGGCAGTGAACCGACCAATCAGAGAAAACTGAAGCGGGGTAGTAAACCGGGTAATCTGCCCAGGAGAAAAAAAGCAGCTGATTCACCTTTAAAAGGCATTTTCGGATTAACTGCTTTAGGTTGGCCAGTAACAACAGACAAGAAAGCTTTTTTGGGAAGCACGTGAGGAGGGTTTCGGAGTAGCAGCCGGCAAAGCATCAGGGGCAGCAAAGTTCTGAAGAACAGGGGCTGAAGTGAGGGCAGATTGGCGAAGCTGGAAGGGGAAAAGTGGGAAATCGGGTTTGGCGTGGAGGTCATCATTGGCACTACTGGAAATAACTAGACGAAGTCACATACCCGATCTGGTGGGGGCTTAAACACGGTACAAGGAAGTGACATGAAATGGACGAGATCAAAGTAGGAGGGAAGGAGTGGGGAGACAGGCGGTTAGCAGGGCAGCGAGGCAAGCACAACCAGGCGAGGTGGGGAGAGGCAGAGAGGGAGACGAGAACGAGAAGCGTGTCACTATAAGAACACATACTAACTGAATATGTAGTAATATTATTTGAATTAGAAGTGCATGTTAAGATGATGATGATAATGAGAGGGGGTGGAAGATATGAAACCATTAAGTGCATAAGATTAAGATGCGGAATGAGTAGAACCAGTATTACATCTACCATTTGCTGTAGTTACAAATATAACCTGCTGGCACCAAACCTAGAAGTATATAGTATTATGACATTAACATAGGGTAAGTTTCCAAAAACACATTACAAAATACATTTTACTAGAAAAACATAGTTAAGGAAAAATAATTGGCAATTACAAAATGTGAAAGAGATACTTATGCCATACATCCCCAAAATATATTCAAATGCTATGCCACATTTTATTTCTTCCACTACATAGCGCACAAAGTGGAAAAGCTAACATAGAAGGAAGAGCTAACCATCTAAATGACATAGGGTAATTATTTGGAAAGAAAAAGAAAAAAATTATGGGTACTGGGCACACTTTAATATTTCTTATATATCTAAGTAAAATCAGTATTAATAACAGAAATAAAATTTTTACCTGCTGTAATTTAGTCTTTGAGAAAACCAAGACCATAACTTTCCTCTAGGCGGTGGAGGTGGATGCATAAGCAAATCGAGCATTGTTTCCCTCTCAATTGGAGTAAGAGGAACTCTTCTTATAAGGTCAAGATTCATTACATGCACATTTGTCTTCTGTCTATGCTTTTGATATACTGATACCCCCACAAATGCCCCCGCACAAATTACCGGTGATAACCACAAAGCTGCAATTTGCTAATCAACATGCGGTGTATAGAGAATGGTCACTCCAAAATCTTCCTCCAATATATTTTTTGTATCTCCTTATCACCCCCCCCCCCTCGGCCCCCCTTATCTCATCTCGAATCAACTTTCTTAAAAGGACAACAATTAGTAACATCATAAAAAAATAAATATTGATATGTAATATACCAGATTTTCTTTTACACAATCTATGTTAGACATTTAGGGAATGAGAGAACTAATCCGTGGACAAAACAGAACATGCAGAAAACATCAAAATCGCATATGGTTATTGGTAAGCCATTTCAAGTGTGTTTCGGCTAATGAAGAAAAACATCTTGTTCATTTATATTTAACACTGGTCTGTAGTTTTAGGCTAGTACTAATGACATAGGATTGAAAGCATTATAAACTATATATTTAATCCATCCATTGAAAGCAATATTTAACACTCTGAAAAAGAACACAAATTTCAGGCCCTAATATAGAAATCTTGAAAAGAGCTTACATCTGATTTGCATCATTTAATTTGTTCACAACCCACCATGTACAGATACTTTGTACATCTTAGATACAGTCGTCATTCACACAAACAATAAATGCGGCATCAAATAATTTTGTGCATATAAGTGTAAGTTTATCTATCTTTTTTTGAAAGCGATCGCCTAATCATTCCTGATATGCAGAGCAGCCTTACCTAGGACAACTATTTAAATGATATTTAGACTCTGCATAGAAAAAAAATGAAAATTTAGTGTAATCAATTAAAAAAAGAGCAACTCCATCAATAATTGAAATGAAGAACAAGTACCAACCAAGAATCCACTAGATTTAACAACAAAATTACTATTTCGTACTACAAAATCACAGCTAAAATCAAATTTGGCCATCTTCCTAAATTTACAATTGTTTGCCGCCCAAGCTGACCATGCTCGGGGAACCCAGCCGGCGCGCACACACACACACACACACAAAAGAGCATTTGTATGCATGCATGCATATATAAAGGAGAGAAATTCAGATCCCCTCTATTACAAATTCCCTTCAATCAAACATCCTTCAACCCTTTCCTTCTCCCCGCCCCCTTCCCCCCTAAATGCCCCTCTGTCTTGTCCTTCCAAAAAAATTTGGTGAAAATAAATGTTATTAATTACAAAACCTTATCCACAATGATGTTTGATATAATATTTCTTGCAACGCCTTAGCATCTTAAATTAAAAATGTAAATCGTACCTCCAATGTCATAAATTTCGATAATGTGCATGTCAGATTCCACTAAAAGATAACCCTTTGGGTTTTCTTGGTTTATATTGAAAACAATTAATCACAAAGAATACCGTTGTTGATCTGAAATATGCACATTGAATACAAGCAATTAGAAGCTTATTCTCCGAGTAACACTAAAGTAAAGTAAAGAAATAAAGATTACCATTGTTTGAAATCTATAGATTATATGTCATGTTTTGCATTTGTGCAGAAATGTATGTATCAGCTTCAATTACTAATATATGTTTCCATCTGCCATACACACTCAACAAATTTATTGTCCCACGTGACATAAAGGGTTGCAGAAATTGTACCATGACTAACTATCGAATTAATTGCTTTCCAACCAAATAATTTTCTACTTCCATACTATTTGCCAATCATATTTACAAATCTTGATTCAAAATAGAATAATAAATATATCATATTGACCTTTCCCTTTCTTTCTTTTTAGTGCGATAGCTTTGTAAAATTAATACATTGGTCCTGTGTAATCAATCTGTGTAACACAAGCTGGGCTGCCGATATAATTTGAATTTATAATTAGTTTATGCAAAATACTAAAGATATTAGTCATCCTATACTTTTTTTACCACTCCATATTTCTGATTATACTTTGGTCATTGTAACAGTGAGAATGAGCAGGGAGAGCTTGGTGGCTTGTAAATCACAAATACTAGGTCACGTTTATTTTATGGTAGTTGGTTAAGCCATCGACTTTGAACATTGATTGTATGTTTTTCATAACGACTAATAACTCAGACATCTTAAATTTCTATCTTTGGAGCTTATCACTTTGTTAACCAAACTCAAAAATTGATAACTAAACTCAAAAAATGATAAGTAACCATTCAAAAAAAAGAATAGATTAGTCTACAAGTACTTACGAGTAGATTAAGAATCGAGAATGTAAGTAATGTAAGAATATAATAGATCTCATAGTACCTTTGACGACCATTAAAATTCTGGCAAGGAATTGTGATCGATTTGTCAGAGACGGATCACAATACAAATTTGGAATCAATTATTGATAACTATGGTAGTTTGCGAATTCGTGATTTTGAACCGCGGTGGTTTAGGGATTTTGCTATTCATGATTTTGGGGGATTGCGTTTTGTGAAATAAATGAGGGACAATAAGCCTTTTTTTCCTATTTCCTGTACAAATGAAATTATTTACCGCCTTTTCCAATGTATAGCGTTCCAAAGCCAACATTGTCATGGCGTTTAATGGGGTTGGGCGGGATGGTGCTGTTAGAAGCGTATATTCTTGTAGTGAGTGACCGAGACCCGTTGTTCACTAGTGGGTTTTGGGAGAGCTTACAAGAGGCTCTAGGGCCAGAATTACATCTCAGTACCGCATATCATCCTCAGACCGATGGTCAGATGGAGAGGGTGAATCGTATATTGGAAGATCTCTTGAGAGCTTGTATATTGGATTTTGGTGGATCATGGGATGACCATTTGCATCTAGTGGAGTTTGCATATAATAATAGCTACCAATCCAGTATCGGTATGGCTCCATATTAAGCTTTGTACGGAAGACCGTGCAACTCACCATCATGTTGGATAGAGACCGGTGATAAGTTTGTGCTTGGACCAGATGTGGTGAGGGAAACTTCAGATAAGATTAAGATCATCCAACAACGAATGAAGGCTGCCCAAGATAGGAAGAAGAGTTATGCTGATAAAAGGAGAAGAGACTTAAAATTCTCCGTTGGTGACTTGGTGTTTATCAAGATTTCTCCGTTGAAGAGCATGATACGATTTGGCAGGAGAGGCAAATTGTCACCAAGATTTGTTGGCCCATTCCCAGTTCTCGAGCAAGTTAGGAATTTGGCGTATAAAGTTGAATTACCAGAGAAGATGGCAGGAGTTCACAACGTATTTCATGTTTCCCAGCTAAGGAAGTTCATACACGACCCAGATACGACTATTTCACCTGATCAGTTAGAGGACTTCGAAGTGGAACCCGAGGCGGTTGGGAACCGCAAGCCGATTCATATTGTCGAGCACGATATGAAGCAACTTCGAAGGAAGGCGGTGAAGCTAGTCAAGGTTCAATGGGGCGAGAACGAGAATGACTGTACTTGAGAGATAGAGGAGAGCATTAGGAAAACGTACCCAGAACTCTTTGTCTGGTAAGATTTACTTTGTAATTTAGTTATTCTACATGCTAGGATAGACTTGTTTTGCGTGTTTTGCATGTTTGATTTATTTTTTATAGCTGATAGGCATGCAGAACCCTTTTGTGTGTATTATTTAGGGAATTTCGGGGATGAAATTTCTTAAAGGGGGAGAATGTAACAACCCGCATTCTACGCATCGGAAGATCGTAGAATAATTATTTCTTTCCCATATCAAGTCGTATGGTCATGTAACTTTGGGAAACAACCATTAGAGTCATTTCCTATGTTCATGATTTTTGCCAATTTTTATATGACTGTTTTGCCCCTATCTGGTCTTGTTTCGGCCATAACTTTTGATGGGGAAGGAATTTTGACCTGAAACCACTTCCATCAGATTCTTTTGATGGTTTACCTTTCCGTAGAGTGGTAACATGCGAAAAACGGACTTATCGTTCGGGAGATATGGCTGAAATAAGGTTTGGGAGGTGAAAAACTGCTTAACCGGGCCAAATAGGGTGATTAGTGAATGGGCCCATAACCCATTTCAGGATTAGGGTTATGGGGAGCTGAAAAGAGTTAGAGATTCATTCCATTTCAGTTTTCTAGCCTCCACTTACCTCTTAGAAACCCTAAAAATGACCTCTAACCTCTAAATCACCTCCAAATCACTTTCTACTTGAAGATTGGGCTTAGCAACATCAAATCAAGAGAGATCAACACCAAATCAACATTAGAGCTGCTGCTTTGCATTGGGATTCGCACCAAATCAGAGATTTATTTCAGATTTAATTTTTACTTGTGGCTAAGGTGAGTGATTTGCATAGTTCCTCACTAATTATGGTTAACTAAGGGTAATTAGTATTAATTAGCGAATTTAAACATGATAAAGTTCTGGAAAAATATTTATAAATTCTTAAATGATGTTTTAGACCTCTGGTATGAGTTTGGGTTAATTTGGTTAAGTTTTGCTAATCATATCATTAGTTTCACCTAAAAGTGCTTAAGGGGAAATATGGGGTTTTGGCTATGTTTTATCCATTTTAACATATCATATTGTTGTTTTGGTGTTTGTGGTTGATTATACATGTTGTTATGACTGTATAATATGCTTTATGATTGATTAGAATAGTTGGAATGGTCGAAAACGCCGTCGAATGGCGTAAACTGCTTGCTGGACAAGGTGCAGGAATTCGGATCAGATGGGGATTAAGGGTCGATCGGATCGCCCTATGGGATCGTGGGACATCACCGTGAGTCAAGTCATCTCCTCCGAGCCGAACCGTCTGCGCAAGGTCCACGAACATCAACCGTGAACGGCCTCTCATACCCGATCCGCTCGTGCTTCGCACCCCGATCCAATCAGAGGGAGACAGCATCCACGACCCACTTGTACTTGAACGCTCAGACCCGGATGCCCACCCCCGAGTTGAAGGCACCACGAACCGACATGAAGAGAGCACTCGATCCGAACTGTGGCAAGCTGGAGACCCCAACCCGATCCGCCAGGGGTGATGACGACCTGGTCCGATCCAGTGAAGAAGGAGCACTCCGATCCGAACCGAACTGATGATTAGGGGAAGATCCGAACTGATCCGGTGGTGACCAATAACCCGAGATGCAAAGGTAGTCCAAATGGAAGTTAGAGCTCAGGATCCAGTTGGGAACCAATGAGTTCACTTCATGGTTGGGCTTTGCTGCGGGACGCGTGCTAAGGAGTTGTCGACGTTCATAACTTCAATTCACCATGAATGATAGGACTACGTTATCAGTGCAGTAGAGTCACTATGACTCGAGGGGCAAAGTGATCGTAGTAGGACTATGAGCCAGTGCAGATGGGGTGAACAACTCCATGGGGCAAAGTGGACATAGTCAAGGATTAGTAAGGCTATGAGCTAGCGCATATGGGGTGAACAACTCCATGGGGCAAAGTGGACATAGCGAAGGATTAGTGGCTATGTATCAGTGCAGTGAAGCCATTTATGACTTCATGGGGCAAGGTGATCATAACAAGGTATTGAGGTGATCGAAGTGTTTAATATCGTATGCTTTACGCACTGAGTAAGAGATGTGAGGATGGTTGCTATGCTTGATTGTTTGCCATCACTATGACGTGCACACCCCCACCCCCGTTATCTTTACACCATTTGAAATGGCACCTTAGAGTGTTGTACGGTATGTAGTGCTAACTCTTTGGTTGCAGGTCCAGATTCAGGTATGGTTTAGTATACCTATTATTGTTCAGTTTAGATGCTTATCGCTCATACCAGACTTTTGTCTGACCCAGAGTTTTATGTCTCTTCTTATTACTCTGGGTGCTCACACGAGCAGACTAGAGACAGGTTTGCTGGTGATGCGCGAGTAGCTGATTCGGAGGCGAGCAGGAGGCTTCCACGTATAATATATAGATATTCTCCCTGTGTCATTGTTGGTCGCTACTTGGGCATTAGTAGTGTACCTCCCTTATCTTGCTTTTGTTTTTGAGACAGTTTGAAAAGTTGTAATAATGTTGGCTTTGGATCATAAGTTGTACTAGGATTTTCCGCTGCTATGTTAGTTTGTTTTCAACTTATGCACTGTCTCACCTGTTTTATGCCAAGTATATTGTTATTATATTTTGTTCCATGCGCTGTGAGACTTTTTACTAGTTCCTTGTTAGTTCATTTCCTTCTTTCCTTTCCTTCTAACGACCGTCCCGTGCAAACTAGACATGTGTACAACGCACTTTTGTAGTAAATGTCGGTTGGTGCAGGGCGGGCCGTCACACTACAATTTGACCAATTGAGGTATACCAAAATTACATTTTTCATCAGTTTTTAATTAATAATAATAGGTGCAAACGAAAACTTACGAATAGGGGTTATGCCAACTAATACAAAGTCATCCAAAACCAGTCAAAACTGATGAAAAAGAAACTTTCAAGCCGAGCTTATAGGAGTACATTCTTACGATTATTAAAAAAATAGTATTAGGTATCTTTCTTTTCTTTTATAAATTACGTTTTTATTTTTTTTTAATGAAAACAATTGAGTATTTGGGTAATTATACTACTTTAACATACTTCTTTAAAATATATATTATTAACTCATAGTCGCTGTAATACATGTCAGATATGTCACTTCTGAATTTAAAAATGAGAAAAGTAGAAATGGGAATAAAATGAAAACGTAGAAAATAGCTTTTAATGGAAAGGATGTAGAGGTATTAGAATGTAAAGATGGTACCTTAGCAGTGCATTAATTAACTTAAGGTTGAATTTAGACACTTACCCCATTTTCAATGCTTAAAAATAGAAACTAGACTCATGTACATCTTGTCACATTCCAATAAAATATGACATGTTGGAAGTAGTCGATGCCAAATACCGTTTAAATATAGTAATTAATAACACTAGTGTGACACGTGCTACACACAAGGCGCACCACATAGTTTATTCAATAACGCATTTTAAGAATGTTTTATATGGATATAAAAGTGTATAATTATGGTTATTAATTTTTAGATTGGTCATTTCTTTTAGACATATAGTTTTTGTTGAATTTTCATAAGTAATCCAAGCCATACAAAATATAAAAAATAGTTTCAGCATAATAACTGTAAAAAGTTTTAACACCATCTGCCAGTTACTAATCATGCTTACTGCTTTTTCAAATTTAAGCTATGCGTGCATTGAACATTGGTTTATCCTGTGGGTGTTAAACAAATTCAAACTCGTAGGTCTTTTAAAGATATAATAGTGTTTCAATCCCAACATAGTAAAATCATGTCTAAAGTTTTTCGACTTTGGTTGAATCAAACAACAATTCAACATTCGTATTAATACCTTTTCATATCATCAACAACTAAATTTTTTAAGAGAAATTAAACTACCTTTGAAATATCATATTTTTTGGTACCCTAACATAATATGACATGGGGAATGTACATGTAATAAAAACAATAATTACTATAAAAACACGAACAAAAACATCTCGCCATTAGGTACTCATGACAACTTCATAGGTTAATAATATATCAATCAGTGTGGTTCAAAGATAACTTATATATGACTATAACAAAAAATACTTTAGGATATATATAGAAGTATTTTGGATAATATATTATTAAGGTAACAATAAATCCAATACACATTTGATGAAGTAAACTATTAAAAGTAGTTCACTATTAGTTGATAAGAACAACTATATAATAATAGTATAATATTAAATCTAGCAATTCCAAAATGTATCAACTTTAGTAAATAACATATTGGATTTGTTATATTATAATGCATGAAAATATATTTCAAACTAGGTTATGTGTACGTAAAACTAATAAATATTAAAACCAAATTTGGAGTGATGTATAGTGAAGAAATTGCTTTTAGAAAATGCACGAAGTAGATAAACATTATGAACTAAAACTTATAGGATATTATTATTTACTCAAAGATATATTATACATCTTATAAAATATGCTCTACGAAAAAAATTCAAATAAATAACAAAATTGAAATAATTACCATACTCATCCTCGTTCACCAAATAAATATTCCTTCATATCTATTTTTTTTCTAAATTTGATTTTTTATTGGTGAATTTTTACTTTCACTAAATACAATACCCACAAACATATTTTTGATAAAAATTCTAGTAATTTGAAATAAAAGCATCAGTTGTAATTATACAATGATGGAAGTACTCTCTAAGAAATAATACTTATACATAAGAACCTTATAACAACCCAGATTTTTAGTCAATTAATTTTGAAAATTTAATATCGTTTTAAATGTTGAGTTGACAATATAAATGGATTTTTACATTGTGATTATCGATTAAATAAACGAGATACAATTTAATTTCGAATATGTTGAATTATCGTAATACGAAAAATAGCTAATAATTGAATTCGAAGTTAAAACTGAATCGAAACGATTCAGATAATCAATAAAAATTCTTTTGAATTTTGAGGAATTGGTTGTTTTGAATTTAAATTACATTTTTTTGATTTAATTTGACATGTCAAAAGAGCCGTTTTTCAAAAGACCTCGGATTTCAATGAAACCAATTTTATAAAATCCGTAATGGTAAATTATTGTTAGATTTATAGTTTCAAGTCAACTGAAGTTATTTTGTGATCGTGCACAATTTAAATGCGTATCGATTAACATTGAGAAATTAAAAGAAAGTTTTACAAATGATCTCGGAATTCGACGAAACTAGTTCCATCATGTCCGAAAGATTAAGCTATTATCAAATTACAAGTTTCATCGCGATTAGAGCTTGTATTTAGACGTTGATGCTTGTTACTTCGGACATAAGTTTCGTGAGAATATTTTAATAATATAATCTTTTGTAAATACACCCTTAAACCCCCTCTCATCTTATTCTCCCATTATCGTTCATGGCCGAAATCGAATTCCTCCTTTAAATCAAATTAATCCAAATCACGTTAACTTTCTCCTTCTAATTTTAAAATCCACGAATTCCCCTTTCCTACCATCTATTTAAATCACTCTCGTATAAAAAAATCATCATCAATTAATTAATGGTGCTCGATCGAGTGGAAACCGGATGAGGTAGTTCGATTTGAACTTGGATTTGAACTCTCGATGGTAAGAAGCTGCGTTGTTGATTTGTTTGTGGAGTTAGATGCTAGGGCATGTCATCATTTTATGTAGGGCTACACGATGAAGCCCAGGTCACGACTGCTAGTAGGGCTTCGAGCCTGGAGCTGAGGGATTTTTCGATGACCAACTGGTGGTGTGCGATGGTGGTTTCCCGGACTCAGCTTTGACAAATCGCAAATATCCTAGCGATCGTGTAACACCCCACGTCCATTAATGTCACTCACAAGGGGAATGCATTAACTTCCATGGAGGTTATAAGTGAATATAGAACAGAAAAATTACAACAAGACAAATAATAAGTAGTACTTGAAAACTAAAACTTCATTTTATTGCAGCGGAAACATGTTTATTATATCACAAAACCATTAATCAAAGTCAAGTACATTATCCATCTTCATAAAACAAAATACATAATCCCATTACACAAATAGCCATTAAAGAAGATAATAAGCTGGACTTTACTTCAAGGGTCCAAGCTTTCCAAAGAGATGAAGCAATCCAATCAAACTCCACTAGAGCTGGGCCCAACCTGAGGACCTGGAGGGGGAAAAGGATAGAAATGGAGGGGGAAAAGGATAGAAATGGAGGGGGTCAGACATAAAGTCTGGCGAGTATAATAATTCTAACAATACTATTATCAAAATAACTAGACTAAGGCATAAGCTGGAAGACAAGTAAATGTCTATGAACTATTAGGTATGGAATGAACAGATAAAGATGACGTGAAGGATAACGTTAAAGATAACGGTAAAGGCATACCTAATTACTAACGAATAATTACTATACTGCACCGCACATTACTACACTGCACCTCACATTACTACACTGCACCGCACCAGTCACCCTAAAGGTTGATCCCACTTGCTTCACACAGAAACAATATAAATAGCCTTACGTACCCCTAGCTTACTACATAGGTGCCATCTGCCCCTATCTCCACTAGGTGTACTCCACTACCCACTTTCGATCGGCTCCCTACTCATAGATACCCGTGCTGGCCCCACAGTGGGGTGTATCACTCCCATAAAGTGGCAACCTGAAACACCCCACCTCCGTTAGGGTCACTCTCAAAGGGAATGCCCTAATTTTGGTGGAGGTTTATAAGTACAAGTCACAGATATACAAGACAGATATAAGAACACATATTTGTAAACAGCGGAAGAACAACAAACTTTTATTTCATAAAGTCAAATACGTGTTACAACAACATCCTTTCCAAAAACATAACATAACACTTTCATAATCTGTCTTGAGTACATTATTTTAAAGAAGCATAATTAAAACATAAACTGCAAAAGCCCCCATAGTGGATTGTCCAAAGCCATAGTTCAAAACAGGAAAGTCCAAGCAATACATTTCTCTTCTTCAAGCTGGATGTTGAGGTAGGTCAAGCTGCTGTGTTCCCTCCCTGAGAACCTGGGGGGGGGGGGGAACGGAAGAAAGAAGACGAAAGAAAAGTAGAGTCAGACATAAAGCCTGAGTAAGTCTAGTACTATTTTGTCTATGAATAAAGAACTGAGTATGATAAGTATAAACAGGAAGTGGGCATGCATTATAAACTTGGTTAAGTTGTCTAGGGTCGAATATACTATCGTACCCCATGTTAATCTCTGAACCCATATAAACTAGTTTCCAATTTGCACCCCAAAATCAGGGTGATGTGATCCATTCTATGATGATCGGCTCCTACTCGCATAGTTACATGTGTCTTACGGCCCCCGATGTCTGTAGTTACCTATGCTGGTCCCACCATGGGGTGTATCAAGTCCCATAGTGGCAACCCGACACAACCTTAGAGTGCAAAGGTATGCTACTGGTGTCCAGTGCTTTATTTTACTGCGCCAGAGTGCGTGCACGCCCGCACACCGTTAGAACCTACACTGCTACACCACCGCCGTCGATTTGACCTCTTACAATCAGCCCAGTAATCGTGCCCCACCCTGCCTAGTTTCAGGGTATCCTGATACACCTTCTAGGGTTACTGCCGAAAAGGGTCCCCCGTTACTAGGTTTTCTATCTCTAGCCAACATGCTAAGTTGGTTAAGTGTTTCCTAACCTAACCCCACCAGTCCGTTTAGTTTAGCATGTTCCATTTTGATTAAGTCTTTAGTTCACTTAATCCTAACAATCCTGACTCAGCCTTAATTGTCTTATTAAGGCCCTGACCTCTCACATTAGACAGGTATTGTTGTGGCTGCCTGTTGCCGGTTGGTTCCGGGCAGTCTTACGCCACAACTCAGTCTAACCTCGGGTCCTTATTGGGCTCCATGTTTAACCTCCCACATTGGATAGGTATTGTTGTGACTACTGGACAGCCGGGCGGTTCCGGGCAGGTTTACATCACAACTCAATCCAACCTCGGGTTAAACACATCGTATGTTCTACATTTACATATTTTGTCATTCTCCTTTATTTCTTATATGTAAATATTTGCGGCCCATTATTAAGTTAATGGTGTAAAGATTACACCAATCACGGGCCCAACCCATACTTGAATTTGGGCCCTTCTATTTTATATTTTCATTCATTAATTAATTTTAATCCAACGTTATTTTCCCCCGTTTTACACGTTCGTTCATATATATTGGGCTTAGCCTTTTAAAGCCCAATTTAGCCATGCGAAAAGGGGGGGCTTATGGCGTATACACAAAGAGGGGAAGGTGAGCGCATGAACTTGCATAAGACGTTGGGAATACATAATAGAAACTGGTGTACTTGCATAGTGGTAACATAGGTGACATGAATCAAAGCATGTGAACTTGCATAGGTTTAACTACAACATGAACCTATATTTTTATTTAGGCATAATGTCAAACATGAGCATGTCGTAAATATTTCTAGCATAAGCATAGCATAATGTAAAACATGGCATAAATACTTTTGGCATAAACATGGCATATGTAAAGTTAAATTTTGTTTATGGCATAAACATAAACATGTCATGTTCATAAGGTTTCTACATGTTTACAAAGGGGATACTTTGTTACCAACACAAAAGCATTGTTCAACTTAATCATGGTTTAAGTCTAATCACATAACGATGGTATAAACATACTTATGCATAAATATTCCTAAACATGGTGTTTGCCTTAAAACTTGCAAAAAGGGATTTTTGTGTCTAACTTAGCCATGTCTCACATATGTCATCATATAATTCTTTTAAACAAGATAGACTTAATCATGGATTTCAATTATGCCCAATATCATTCATAGCCTAGCCATATTCATAAGTTTTGCAAAAGCATGACTTAATACATGGATTATGGTGTCAAAATTCCAACATAGTTTCATATGAACTATAACAACCAAACTTGTCTCAATTACTTGCAAAATGATTTATGCACAAAAATAGACATCATGACGGCATAATAACAAAGCCCCAAACTTGCATGAAATTCAAATCAACTACATACATGTAGCTTCAACATAGGTCACATAATTTGCGAATATTCCAAACGTATATTTGCATAGAACTACCGCATGTAGTTCTTTATGACATAATTCAAAATATCCAAAAGTATACAAATCGCACAAATACGAATTTCATTGCCACAATTCAAGCATACACATCAACACAGTTGTTTATTAATACCAAAGTAATACTCTACTTACAATGGTTACGGCGAATTCTCTAATTTAGGGATTGAAGACGCAAATTCCTTTGTTGAATTGGTTAGCTTTAGGTTGCTTGAATTGCTTTAGGCCTTAGAACTTTCTCCCTAATCCTCTCTTTAGTTGGCGGCTACTCTTTGTCGTTCCTCAGCAACATGGCGGCTATAATCTTATTTTGAATGAATAGATTAGGGTTTAGTCTAGGGTTGTTTATATAGAGGTTAGGAATTGATTAGGACCATTGATGTTGCTAGGTTAGATCATAGCCATTCATTAGGAAGAGAGACCAATAAAAACCCGCCACCTAGCCCTAATGACAAAGCAGACCACAGAAATTCGACCAAACACAGACCTGGCCAGCCAGGTTGACTGGGCTCGACCAGGTCGACACCCCTGTCGACAGGGCTGTCGACAGCCCTGTCGACATGGGTAGCCCAGGTCGACAGCCCAGTCGACCTGGGTGGCTAGGCGGGTGTTTTATCCGCCTGGCCCATTGGGCCCCATTTCAAATTATTATTTTATTCTGCTTGAATTTTAAATTTAATTCAAAACTTCCGATGGTCATATCTTCTTCATACGGACTCCGTTTTTCGAAAACTCGGACTCTATTTCTCGTATTTTTCCGAGACGAACGCAATGGCGTATCCCGTTTCCCTTAGTTCTTTGATTTGAATTTGATTATACTTTAATTCATGAATTTCACAGTTATAGAATTTTCGGGGTGTTACACAACCCGATACAACTGAGAATGCATGGCTTATACCTACACGATGCAACAACGTCTTAACTACCAGCCCGGGTCCACACACGCATATGAAACCCGTTGGACTTGCGTTGCCACCGCTCCCCGTTTTGGCCTCTTATAGTCAAACTCAGTATGCGTGTCCCGTCCTCGACTTGGGTCGAGCCCACAAAGATACGTTTGGGATACTGGTTGAAATGGGCCCCTACAAGCTACCCACCTAAGCTTGTCATTAATATATCCCACTTAACCCCCTTAGTCATGTTCATTTACATGTGTGTTTGGTTAAGTCTTACTAATCGTATTTCACATACCACTAAGGGAACCCACTATATTCCTCATGCCACCCAAGGCACCTAATTAACCCCCATGTCCCACCTTACATGTTTATCTGGTTAAGTATTTCTTAATTCATTCAAGCCATAACCTCATAAAGACCTCTCACATTAGACTGGTATTTATGGCAGCTGGATTTGCCGGGCGGGTCCGGGCAGTCTTACACCATAAAAGAGTCTAACCTCGTGTCTTTACAACTGTTATGCTTTAGTTTAGGCCTAGGACCTCTCACATTGGGCTGACATTTGTGACCACTGGATTTGTCGGGCGGTTCCGGGCAGGTTTACGTCACAAACGAGTCCAACCTCGTGTCCTAATCATTGATTGACAACTTTCAATCTTTTACCCCAGTTTTAATAATTCCCTATCCAAATTATTAATTAAGTCCACTTTTATTGATGCCCATAATTGACTCAATTATGGTCATCCACTCATGGTATGCAAAATCATATCAATTGCACCCCAACATCTTATTATTAAATCCTTAATATTACCCCTACCCCACGTTTATACGTTCGCTTATTCAACGCATAATATAGGCTAGACTTGAATAGTCTAACGCATAGCACAAAGATAAATTATCACAACATATAGACAATTAAAAGAAATCTAATCATAATAGGGGTGAACTTGCATAAACTACACATGTTAAGAATCAAAAGGTGTCAACTTGTTAAATGTCACAATTTACATGATATGACCATAGCCCAACTCTATACATAAACTTGCATTTGGGGTTTTTAGGCAACATAATGATGGTGTGAACTAGCATAGGTTATCACATATGTCATAGCATAGTTCTAGATTTCATAATAGATGTCATGGCATATGTTCATAACTTTTCTAATCAATCTAACTTGCATATGTAACTTGTCTTATAGATCAACATAGCCCAAACATGATGATTTAATTAATATGAACTAACTAGCATAGATGGCTTTCTAATATGTATGATTCATCACAACTTAGCATAGAAACTTTCAACATACATAACATCATCATAGCATGATTTACAACATATAGGATATCATCACCACATAGCATAGGGTTAATAACATACATGATAACATATACGACAATTCACATCATCTACTCATAATCCATTCATGACTTAACCTAATTAAAATGATAATAGTCTTGTTAAGACTATCATACTCACAATTAGAGAAGAAAAGAGAGAGTTTTGCTTTGCTTTAGGGTTGAGAGAATTAGATTAGAAGCGAGTTGGATTAGCTATCTTCTTCTTAGTTGGTGGCGGCTCCATTGATTTCCATGGCGACGGTATGACGGCTTTGGTTCCAATTTTAATTAGGTTTAGGGTTAGCATTAGGATGTATTTATAGGTGTAGTTAGTTGTTTTGAGCTTTAGATAAACCCTAGGATAGATTAGAGCCGTCAGATTTCATCACAGCCCCCAAAACCCAGCCCAAATACCCATTCAGGTGCACCCTGGTCGCCTGGGCTCGACCAGGGAGGTCGACCCCTAGGTCGACTCTAGGGTCGACACCCATGTCGACCTGGTGGGCAGGTCGACTCCCAGGTCGACCCCCAGGTCAACACCCATGTCGACCTGGTGGGCAGGTCAACCCCCAGGTCGACCCCCATGTCGACCTGGTCTGGGCAGGAAAAAGGGCGGGAATTTTTCCCGCCCAGCCTGTTTGGGCTGAATTTTCGAAATTTGAATTTTTTGAATCTATTTTGAATTTTCTGAAACTTCCGATGGCCATAACTTCTTCATATGAAGTCCAATTCACGCAAACTCGGACTCTATTTCAACCAGAATTCCGAGGCGAACACAATGGCTTAACCCGTTTCCCACAATTCTCACGTCTGAGTTTAGTTATTCTTTAATTTGTGGATATTAATATTAACAGAATTTCGGGGTGTTACATTCTCCCCTCCTTAAAGGATTTCGTCCCCGAAATCTTCAAGTCAAGAAGAATGTATATCCTAACATCCTAACAAACATTTACTCAACCATCAAACACAGGCATCCATTGTTCTTATAGACTTCAAATGCTTTCATGTTTAAATGCACAGTGTGTGTATATGTCCCTATCTAATTCAAAATCAGGAGGTCCACTGATTCAGTTGACCTCCTTTAATGCAAACCATGATAGTGCCATGCGTCCATTATGTATGCAAAAGTTCCCTAATGCTACATATTATTCCTACATGCGTGCACAATCATTCACCAAAATGCGGTATCCATATGATAGTACAACCATTATACATCCATTTTATTAAATACAACCATTTATATGCAATATGCAGTATGAAGTGACTGAGCCAATCTAGTGCCTAATAGTGTGTGTATATGAGTCCACGAGCAACTACTAGCAAACACTTGCATCCACTTTGCATCCATCATACATAACATGTCTCAAACACATGTTTCAACCATAGGATTATCCTAACTAAAGGTCAAAGATACTAGCGAGAGGATACACTAAAGATAAGATAAGTACAAGCTAAACGATAAAGGAGAAATTAAAGGACATACCCTCGAAAAGGAAAGGGTATCGTGAACGCATCTTCTCATCCATCTCCCAAGTAGTGTTGCTCTCATTATCTCCCCATTGTACTTTGACTAGTCTGACCTCTCGATTTCTCAGCTTCTTAATCTCCGAACCAAGAATGCGCGTTGGAGCTCGTCGAATCGTCGCATCACGCTCTATCTCCATCTCTCTAAGCAAGCTAGGCTTTACCACTTCTGCGGTCTCGTGCAAGCACTTCCTCAAATGTGACACATGGAATACGTCGTGTACACCACTAAGTTTCTCAGGAAACTCCACTCTATACGCCATCTGTTAAATCTTCTCCTTAATAGGAAACGGTCCTACGAACCTTGGTGCTAATTTCCCAACGGACCCTAAGCGAACAACGTTTCGTAATGGAGACACTTTGACAAAGACCATGTCCCCAACTTCAAACTCAAGATCCGTCCTTCTCTTATCCGCATATGATTTCTGCCTATTTTGCGCTGCTTTCATCCTCCTCCGAATCAAATCGATCTTCTCCGAAGTCTCTCTAATCATATCGGGCCCAAGTAAGATCTTATCCATAGATTCCCACCAACATGTAGGTGAACGACAAGGTCGTCCATAAAGAGCTTCGAATGGTGCCATACCAATGCTAGACTGTGTAATAACCCGAAAATCTGGGCCAGTTTAAAATTTTTATTTTGGCTATTTTAACTAATTTTGATTATTTAAAATGAATTATTTTAAATAATATCGACGAGAAATTTATTTTGAATAGAATCAAACGTATATATTATACGCGTCGTCGTTAGAATATAAATATTTATATATAATTATAAATAGAATTGAAAATGGCGCGGTAGTTCGATAATTCGATTTCAAACTTCAATTGAATGTACCGGGTGCAAAACAATCCGGATTTCAGTGAAACCAAAAATAATGGGATCTAATTGTGAATATCTTTCCAACGAATCCGAAAAATCAAGATTTCATCTTAGAAATGATAAGATATGTCCAGTTTAAAATTAGAAATAGTCGCTGTGGAATTTATATATATTTTTATATATATAAGGCCCTTAAAAATAGCAACTTTGCAAACGACCTCGGATTTCGACGAAACCAGTTTTGTTGGGTCCGTGATGATAAGTTATTGCTAGATTCCAAATTTCGTAATTTTTCGAATCAATATGTGAGCGTGGTGAAGGAAAACGCGTTTGACCAGTTCAGTTGATTTTAATCGACTGGAAATTGGCCATTTTTCATACGGTCTCAGAATTCGACGAAACTAGTTTTGTTAGGACCGTATCGTCAATACGAAGCTAGAAAATATTTTTTAGGAATTTTTCTACTTAGTATGTGACCCCGGTAATTTGAAATGTACGTTTAAAATTCAATATAGTGATTTAAATGTAAATTTAACGGAAACTGATTGTAACAGCCGAATTGGGTTACGAAATATATCCCATTGTGTTCGGAATAGGGGTGATACGTGAGGGGCGACAGTCGTTGGGCTCGGTTTGAGATTCGTATGTAAAAGTCCACTTTTTATGAATAAAATAATAAATAAATAAAAAAAATCCCTTCTCCTACATCCTCTCTGCCCCCCCCCCGTATCATTTCAGAAAGAAATCAAAAAAAAAAAAAAAGAGAAAAACCGCCGCCCCTCGTCATCGCGCCCCCCCCCAAGGGTTTCGCCGCCGCCACAGGCGGAGCTGCCGCCGACCTTCCCCTCAGGTGCCTCCTCCCTCCAGCCTCGCTCCTCTCTCACCTTCCCTCCTCTGATAACCGCACCCCCCCTTTTCTGGCCACCGTCGCCCTCCCCAAGGCGGCGCCGACCACCACCAAACCCCCCCCCCTTCCTGCGCGCACCACCACCCCCACATCCCGACCTGCCACCTGCGATGAACCCCACCCCCCTTTTTCGACGATCTCGAGCCACGTGGACACCCCCCCCCTCTTCGCAAGTAAAGGTACGTTGTTTTTATTTTATTTCATTTTTATTTTTAACCTAGAAATTCTGATTTTAATTGGAGTTAAAATTCTGATTTTAAAAATGAAGTTAAAAACTGATTTGAAAGGATTTTTAAAAACTGATTTTATTTTAAGATTTTAAAAAAGAAAAAGATTTAAACTTTAAAATAGAAAAGATCATATTTTAAAAAAAAAAAGTAAAAATTCGATTTTTATATATTGAACTTTGAAATAAAAATTCGATTTTTATATATTGAACTTTGAAATAAAAATTCGATTTTTATATATTGAACTTTGAAATAAAAATTCGATTTTTATATATTGAACTTTGAAATAAAAATTCGATTTTTATATATTGAACTTTGAAATAAAAATTCGATTTTTATATATTGAACTTTGAAATAAAAATTCGATTTTTATATATTGAACTTTGAAATAAAAATTCGATTTTTATATATTGAACTTTGAAGTAAAAATTCGATTTTTATATATTGAACTTTGAAATAAAAATTCGATTTTTATATATTGAACTTTGAAATAAAAATTCGATTTTTATATATTGAACTTTGAAATAAAAATTCGATTTTTATATATTGAACTTTGAAATAAAAATATGATTTTTATATAGTGAACTTCGAAATAAAAATAGGATTTTTATATATTGAATAGCGAAGTAAAATTCGATTTTTACATATGTAGTGAAAGCGGTCAACGAAGGTGACAAAAAGGCGAAACGACGAAGACTTCTGCAAATGAAGAGCCGTGGAGCTAGGATAGCTATTGGTGAGAACTTCTCACTCTAAAATTCTTTTTCTAGTTATATATATACTAGGATGCAGACGGTGCTTAGTAGCACCCGACACAATCGTCCACAGACCATGGACTTGTTTGTTTGACTGTTTGGTGATTGATTGCGATATTGGTTTGAACGTGGTTTGTGGTGTGAAAAATCGAATCGATAAATTGGTTAGGATTAGACGTGCGCCGTTATAAGGCGAGGGAGTAAGGCTAGGTTAGACTCTTACTCCAAATTTTGTGGTTTGCATAACGAATTGATTTGATTGATGTGTGAATGGCATGGGCCTTCACTAGACCGGGGATAAGGCTAGGCCTTGTCCCGTTTCTAGTATCGTGCCGTTATGCCGCCGAAATTTTCTAAAATATGTTAGAAAATAAAAATATCGTTATATTGTGTAAATGAACTGAATAGAAATTCATAGGTTGAAATAAAATGTTTTATCGTTAAAAATATAATTTTAACGTGAAGTGAATAATGTAAAATATTCATTTATAAACCGGACGGTTTGTTTATGTACACCTATTTGAATGACATTGATTGGGACGATAAATTTTACACATCGCCCAACAGCACAAATAAAATATGTGTTTGGTTGTTTGAAACCCCACACGGGTGTTGGGATGAAATTTGAAGTTCACTCATCCTGATTGATTAAATATGTCGATCGATTGATTGACATGCTGTTATAAGCGTTAGATATCTTTATTTGATGCTTATACAGTGTAGTGCACTTTGGTTGATGGTTGATCATTTTTCAATGCTATTATATACATGTGTTGTATGAAAATCCATATAATTAATTTTATATGGTAATTGATTGGGCCTCATTCCAGTTTCGAAAAAGAAATATTTGAAAATAAAATATTTGAAAATAGAATATTTGAAAAAGGAAATATTTGAAAGGAAATATTTGAGATAGAAATATTCGAAATAGAATATTTGAAAATAGAAACATATGAAGCCGTGTTGATTAGATTTACGCTATTCTGACGTAAACGATATTTATATCGGTTTAATTCATTTCGAAATGAATTGAATTGAAAGTGATTTCGAAATGAATTGAATTGAAAGTGATTTCGAAATGAATTGAATTGAAAACGATTTCGAAATGAATTGAAAACGAATTCAAATTGAATTGAAAGCAAATTGAAATGAATTCAAATTGAATTGAAATTTGAATTGAATAGAAATGAATTGATTTGAATTGAAACGGAAGTTGAAATTGCTTTTGAAACGAATTTAAAACTATTTATATAATTCGTTTTAAATAGAAATCGACGAAGTATATATTATATATATTATATATATAATATAATGGCCTGAATAGAACGCGCCGCGCCGCGGCAGTTCGTG
This sequence comes from Allium sativum, assembly GCA_030737875.1. Lineage (NCBI taxonomy): Eukaryota > Viridiplantae > Streptophyta > Magnoliopsida > Asparagales > Amaryllidaceae > Allium > Allium sativum. The sequence continues at coordinate 967,294,276 of CM060915.1, read as the reverse complement.
AATTTCGACCATTTATTTCAAACGGACACAACGGGAGATCCGACCGTCGGATTCTCCTAAAACCGGAACCGTTGGGTTCGTATCGAAAAGAGCTTTCTAACGAATGTGATAAATTAGAAATCTAACGGTTGGATTTGGAATTATGTCCAAATCAAATTGGAAAAAGGTCGCTATACGTGCAGTTCGATGGCCATTGGTGGAAATCGACTGTACGGGCCTTGATAAAATTATTAAAAATAGTAATAATTTGTGTAAAATCATAAGAAATGATTTGTGAAGATTTGGGATGAAAAACTCCATATTTGAAAAGATAAAAATAGATTTTTATCGAAATGAACTAGTTTTGAACTAGAAATATAATTCTATTTATTTTTAAATAAATAAATTGAATTTGAAAAGGGTTTTGAAAATAACCAGAATTTCCAATGATTGCATTGGAGTGGATTTGAATCGAAATTGTCTTCGGAATATTTCGATGTTGGAATTCGTGATTATACAGATGTTGTTATGGAAATTTGAAAGATATATATTTATATCGTTATTTCCAATACGGCATTTGTTAGTCGTAGAATTCGATATTGAATATAAGCAGATATATTTTCTATTCAGAGCCTTGTATTGAATATCGAATGTGATTTGGGTTTGTCGTGAATGGTGTCTGCACTAACACTGTTCTTGAACCCAGTTGAGAAAAGATTAAATCTTTTTGTTTAGATTTAACGAAATGTACCAATTAAATAATATTTAATTGGAATTGAATCGATATTGATTTTTGGGTTTATCGTGAACAGTGTTTTAAATAACACTCGTTCTTTAACCCGATAATTAATGAATGTGGTTTTGGGTTTATCGTGAACCGTGTTTTAAATGACACTGATTCTTTAACCCAGTCGAAGATTAAAACTAAGTGGAGTTTTAATGAATCTTTAATTAGATAGAAATGGTCGAGAATGGAGTATCACCAGTTTTGCTCCAGGCGATAGTTAAATCTTTAATTAGACTTGAACGTGAAATGGTAATTGAATTACCGATAACACTGTGGTGTTAGATATGAAGTACTACCAGTTTGACTTCATGGGATGAATAGGTTGGGATTGGGAAAATAAAATAAATGATTACTTCGGTGTGGTTCGATAATCCCGACTAGTTTGAATTGATATTCAAAGGAGATTAAAGAATAAATTTAAAGAATTTATCTTGGATAAAATTAATGGGAACTTTTTCCCAAAGTATAGGAATATTTGAATAAAAGAATATTCTGAATTGGAATGAGGCGTATGTTGTGTTTGTGTAACACTTTTATAATATATACGCGAGTTATTCAGAAAGACCGGGTTTATCCCATTCTGAATAACTGATTCGACGTGGTGTCGAAGATGAAGACGATGGTCGAAGACCGGAAGTCTTCACGTCGTTTGGGTGATTACTGATGATCTTGATTGGGCTGTACACCCAAGAAGATGGAAACAGTTGGTGATCGTCCAGACGTACTTGGAGATCGATGGATATGCGGGGTACTAGGTGCCTCCGGTTTCGTTCAGGCCCAGAACGGACTTGTAAATGGACTGTGTGTCTGACATTGGATTTCATTCTGTGTGACTGATATCGGTGGCATAGAGTGGTTTGCCTGTGTGGCATGCTAAGATGCAAATGATCAAGGCTTCTGTTGAAAAGCAAAGTCTTGTGGTGATGATCAAAGCACAGCCTGTGTGGCACAGCTTTGTGTAACGTGAATTCGCGAGCCTCGCACCCCGGTTATGAACCCAAAACGGGAGAGGACCTCAGGGAGGGCATGCGTTTCTTTCTAGCTAGGGTGGTGTCAGTGACCTACCAGCCCTGACATTTATATACTTTTCACCTGTGTGGTTGTTGCTGTTGCGAGGCGCCTCGGTTTGATCGGACGATCCGGGTCCGATGGAGTCATTCGTTGGCTCGTTTGCGCCCCAAAGGGCGGGGAGACGTATTGTTCAGGCATAATAATCCACATCGGTGGACCGGCCCTGACGATCCAGGGGGCAGTTGCGGCTGTTCCTGAGACATGGTAGGCTAGATTGTCTCGAATCGGTGGAGGACGATCCCTGGCCTCGGTTCATAGACGGAAATCCAATTTCCAAATACATGACTTTGCGGTTTTATTTGTAAACCTATATATGGCGACATAGTGGCATGGGACGCTCATGTCGCCTATGATTGATACTTATGATTTGAAGTTGTTTTATACACTATGCACTTATAGCGGTATCAAATGATTTGTTTTAAAACGTATCAAGCATTCTTTGGCTGTTATAAGGGAAAACCCTATCCTCGGCTGCGTTGCATTGTGTGATGGGACCTGGGTCTTATAACAGCTTCATCTTTCTTTATTTAGCATTGCGCTGTTTGTTTTATGCACTGGTATTCTTGGGAGGAAACCCGTTCCGCGTTAGCGGCGTGGTCCCTTGATTTACCTAACTTTAAAATAAAGATTAATAACTGTTTTAGTTCTCACACCAGTCACATGACTGACCTGGAGTTTATTGTTTTAACCTAAACTCTGGGTGCCCTTATTTTGACACGGGCAGCTAGTAGTTTTGGTTTTGCAGATTTATATTCACAGGATCCTAGTTTACAGCTGGAACGATATCCGGAAAGCTTTGTATCCGTATATCTCATTCTAGTTATGTATTGTATTATTTTCCGCTGCGTTGGATTTAAATGTAATTTAAATCTCTGATATTTCTGTGTAATATTTATTCATTTATACTCTGTATATTCTTGTAATCTGATGCATTGTTATAATATACAATGAAATGTTCTTCTGTATGTGTTCTGTTTTGTCATGTTCTCAAACGATAGGGCGTTTCGAACGGTCTGGGTCGGTTTAGCGACTGGTTCGGACCGAGCGAAATTCCATTTCGTCACAGTTGGTATCAGAGCTTTGGTTTACAAAGCAGAGAACAAGGCACATTAGAACCATACGAAAGAATTCATCAGATATTGGATTAGTAATATCCAATGAGAATGACTCGTTAGAGATGGGATCAGTAGTATCCTAGAACGAGTGTGAAGAGTAGTGTTTTTGATAAATAAAAGTGAAAACAAATTTTGTTCTGAAAATTTAAATCAATTATTCGTATTTGATTATTTATTTATATAGATGTGGACAATCCAGTATATATAGATTTTGCGTATACGTCTGATCCGCGTGTATTCGAAATTTTAATATACTGGGTAGATATAGAATCACACTCTAGTCGCCCGGGGATGATGCTGATAATTGTGATCACATTATCAGTATTTATATTCGAGTGACGAAAGTGAGATTTCTATATATTTCCTATTGACTGGTGTGAGAACCAAAATTAGATAGGGCCTATTGTTGTGATTTGGCATCAAAAATCTGATTTTTGACTATATATCAAAGTTATGCATTTGAAAAGCTAATCAACTAATTGATTGATGTTTGTGTTGTTTGTTTATTTGGTTGATAATTTTGAACCATTTAGCCTAATTGAATCAAATATTGAATTGTATTGAAAATTGGTCGCATCTGCTTGCATATACATGTATATCATTGAACAGGTCATAGCAAGGAGGCTAGAGCCAGAGAATAAAATTTGTTTGCCCGACAAATAGGTACATGTTTATTACATAATTTACCGTTTTGTTTGGGTGATGATGATTTTATGAGCCTATTGGCTAGCCGCTTGGCTTTTTCTTTTTCTTTTTGAGATCAGAAGGACCGGGGAAGCTATTTGAAATTCCCCGATGCTCCCGGTGCAGGGGAGGTTATGGCGAAATTTTTCGAAAATTTAGGGTGTTAGCCAAATTTTTGAAAATTTTGAAAATTCTCAGAAACTGAAAAGTTGGGGAATGGAAGCCAGATCGAACGTAGAGTTGATTAATCAAACCACTTTCGACTTTGTTCCTTTTCGGGGACGAAAAGTTTTAAGTGGGGGAGATTGTAATAACCCGAAAATCTGGGCCAGTTTAAAATTTTTATTTTGGCTATTTTAACGAATTTTGATTATTTAAAATGAATTATTTTAAATAATATCGACGAGAAATTTATTTTGAATAGAATCGAACGTATATATTATACGCGTCGTCGTTAGAATATAAATATTTATATATAATTATAAATAGAATTGAAAATGGCGCGGTAGTTCGATAATTCGATTTCAAACTTCAATTGAATGTACCGGGTGCAAAACAATCCGGATTTTAGTGAAACCAAAAATAATGGGATCTAATTGTGAATATCTTTCCAACGAATCCGAAAAATCAAGATTTCATCTTAGAAATGATAAGATATGTCCAGTTTAAAATTAGAAATAGTCGCTGTGGAATTTATATATATTTTTATATATATATAAGGCCCTTAAAAATAGCAACTTTGCAAACGACCTCGGATTTCGACGAAACCAGTTTTGTTGGGTCCGTGATGATAAGTTATTGCTAGATTCCAAATTTCGTAATTTTTCGAATCAATATGTGAGCGTGGTGAAGGAAAACGCGTTTGACCAGTTCAGTTGATTTTAATCGACTGGAAATTGGCCATTTTTCATACGGTCTCAGAATTCGACGAAACTAGTTTTGTTAGGACCGTATCGTCAATACGAAGCTAGAAAATATTTTTCAGGAATTTTTCTACTTAGTATGTGACCCCGGTAATTTGAAATGTACGTTTAAAATTCAATATAGTGATTTAAATGTAAATTTAACGGAAACTGATTGTAACAGCCGAATGGGGTTACGAAATATATCCCATTGTGTTCGGAATAGGGGTGATACGTGAGGGGCGACAGTCGTTGGGCTCGGTTTGAGATTCGTATGTAAAAGTCCACTTTTTATGAATAAAATAATAAATAAATAAAAAAAAAAAAAAGAAATCCCTTCTCCTACATCCTCTCTGGCCCCCCCCGTATCATTTCAGAAAGAAATCAAAAAAAAAAAAAAAAAAGAGAAAAACCGCCGCCCCTCGTCATCGCGCCCCCCCCCCCCCCCCCAGGGTTTCGCCGCCGCCACAGGCGGAGCTGCCGCCGACCTTCCCCTCAGGTGCCTCCTCCCTCCAGCCTCGCTCCTCTCTCACCTTCCCTCCTCTGATAACCGCACCCCCCCTTTTCTGGCCACCGTCGCCCTCCCCAAGGCGGCGCCGACCACCACCAAACCCCCCCCCTTCCTGCGCGTACCACCACCCCCACATCCCGACCTGCCACCTGCGATGAACCCCACCCCCCTTTTTCGACGATCTCGAGCCACGTGGACACCCCCCCCTCTTCGCAAGTAAAGGTACGTTGTTTTTATTTTATTTCATTTTTATTTTTAATCTAGAAATTCTGATTTTAATTGGAGTTAAAATTCTGATTTTAAAAATGAAGTTAAAAACTGATTTGAAAGGATTTTTAAAAACTGATTTTATTTTAAGATTTTAAAAAAGAAAAAGATTTAAACTTTAAAATAGAAAAGATCATATTTTTAAAAAAAAAAGTAAAAATTCGATTTTTATATATTGAACTTTGAAATAAAAATTCGATTTTTATATATTGAACTTTGAAATAAAAATTCGATTTTTATATATTGAACTTTGAAATAAAAATTCGATTTTTATATATTGAACTTTGAAATAAAAATTCGATTTTTATATATTGAACTTTGAAATAAAAATTCGATTTTTATATATTGAACTTTGAAATAAAAATTCGATTTTTATATATTGAACTTTGAAATAAAAATTCGATTTTTATTTATTGAACTTTGAAATAAAAATTCGATTTTTATATATTGAACTTTGAAATAAAAATTCGATTTTTATATATTGAACTTTGAAGTAAAAATTCGATTTTTATATATTGAACTTTGAAATAAAAATTCGATTTTTATATATTGAACTTTGAAATAAAAATTCGATTTTTATATATTGAACTTTGAAATAAAAATTCGATTTTTATATATTGAACTTTGAAATAAAAATATGATTTTTATATAGTGAACTTCGAAATAAAAATAGGATTTTTATATATTGAATAGCGAAGTAAAATTCGATTTTTACATATGTAGTGAAAGCGGTCAACGAAGGTGACAAAAAGGCGAAACGACGAAGACTTCTGCAAATGAAGAGCCGTGGAGCTAGGATAGCTATTGGTGAGAACTTCTCACTCTAAAATTCTTTTTCTAGTTATATATATACTAGGATCCAGACGGTGCTTAGTAGCACCCGACACAATCGTCCACAGACCATGGACTTGTTTGTTTGACTGTTTGGTGATTGATTGCGATATTGGTTTGAATGTGGTTTGTGGTGTGAAAAATCGAATCGATAAATTGGTTAGGATTAGACGTGCGCCGTTATAAGGCGAGGGAGTAAGGCTAGGTTAGACTCTTACTCCAAATTTTGTGGTTTGCATAACGAATTGATTTGATTGATGTGTGAATGGCGTGGGCCTTCACTAGACCGGGGATAAGGCTAGGCCTTGTCCCGTTTCTAATATCGTGCCGTTATGCCGCCGAAATTTTCTAAAATATGTTAGAAAACAAAAATATCGTTATATTGTGTAAATGAACTGAATAGAAATTCATAGGTTGAAATAAAATGTTTTATCGTTAAAAATATAATTTTAACGTGAAGTGAATAAAGTAAAATATTCATTTATAAACCGGACGGTTTGTTTATGTACACCTATTTGAATGACATTGATTGGGACGATAAATTTTACACATCGCCCAACAGCACAAATAAAATATGTGTTTGGTTGTTTGAAACACCACACGGGTGTTGGGATGAAATTTGAAGTTCACTCATCCTGATTGATTAAATATGTCGATCGATTGATTGACATGCTGTTATAAGCGTTAGATATCTTTATTTGATGCTTATACAGTGTAGTACACTTTGGTTGATGGTTGATCATTTTTCAATGCTATTATATACATGTGTTGTATGAAAATCCATATAATTAATTTTATATGGTAATTGATTGGGCCTCATTCCAGTTTCGAAAAAGAAATATTTGAAAATAAAATATTTGAAAATAGAATATTTGAAAAAGGAAATATTTGAAAGGAAATATTTGAGATAGAAATATTCGAAATAGAATATTTGAAAATAGAAACATATGAAGCCGTGTTGATTAGATTGACGCTATTATGACGTAAACGATATTTATATCGGTTTAATTCATTTCGAAATGAATTGAATTGAAAGTGATTTCGAAATGAATTGAATTGAAAGTGATTTCGAAATGAATTGAATTGAAAGTGATTTCGAAATGAATTGAATTGAAAGTGATTTCGAAATGAATTGAATTGAAAGTGATTTCGAAATGAATTGAATTGAAAGTGATTTCGAAATGAATTGAATTGAAAACGATTTCGAAATGAATTGAAAACGAATTCAAATTGAATTGAAAGCAAATTGAAATGAATTCAAATTGAATTGAAATTTGAATTGAATAGAAATGAATTGATTTGAATTGAAACGGAAGTTGAAATTACTTTTGAAACGAATTTAAAACTATTTATATAATTCGTTTTAAATAGAAATCGACGAAGTATATATTATATATATAATATAATGGCCTGAATAGAACGCGCCGCGCCGCGGCAGTTCGTGAATTTCGACCATTTATTTCAAACGGACACAACGGGAGATCCGACCGTCGGATTCTCCTAAAACCGGAACCGTTGGGTTCGTATCGAAAAGAGCTTTCTAACGAATGTGATAAATTAGAAATCTAACGGTTGGATTTGGAATTATGTCCAAATCAAATTGGAAAAAGGTCGCTATACGTGCAGTTCGATGGCCATTGGTGGAAATCGACTGTACGGGCCTTGATAAAATTATTAAAAATAGTAATAATTTGTGTAAAATCATAAGAAATGATTTGTGAAGATTTGGGATGAAAAACTCCATATTTGAAAAGATAAAAATAGATTTTTATCGAAATGAACTAGTTTTGAACTAGAAATATAATTCTATTTATTTTTAAATAAATAAATTGAATTTGAAAAGGGTTTTGAAAATAACCAGAATTTCCAATGATTGCATTGGAGTGGATTTGAATCGAAATTGTCTTCGGAATATTTCGATGTTGGAATTCGTGATTATACAGATGTTGTTATGGAAATTTGAAAGATATATATTTATATCGTTATTTCCAATACGGCATTTGTTAGTCGTAGAATTCGATATTGAATATAAGCAGATATATTTTCTATTCAGAGCCTTGTATTGAATATCGAATGTGATTTGGATTTGTCGTGAATGGTGTCTGCACTAACACTGTTCTTGAACCCAGTTGAGAAAAGATTAAATCTTTTTGTTTAGATTTAACGAAATGTACCAATTAAATAATATTTAATTGGAATTGAATCGATATTGATTTTTAGGTTTATCGTGAACAGTGTTTTAAATAACACTCGTTCTTTAACCCGATAATTAATGAATGTGGTTTTGGGTTTATCGTGAACCGTGTTTTAAATGACACTGATTCTTTAACCCAGTCGAAGATTAAAACTAAGTGGAGTTTTAATGAATCTTTAATTAGATTGAAATGGTCGAGAATGGAGTATATCACCAGTTTTGCTCCAGGCGATAGTTAAATCTTTAATTAGATTTGAACGTGAAATGGTAATTGAATTACCGATAACACTGTGGTGTTAGATATGAAGTACTACCAGTTTGACTTCATGGGATGAATAGGTTGGGATTGGGAAAATAAAATAAATGATTACTTCGGTGTGGTTCGATAATCCCGACTAGTTTGAATTGATATTCAAAGGAGATTAAAGAATAAATTTAAAGAATTTATCTTGGATAAAATTAATGGGAACTTTTTCCCAAAGTATAGGAATATTTGAATAAAAGAATATTCTGAATTGGAATGAGGCGTATGTTGTGTTTGTGTAACACTTTTATAATATATACGCGAGTTATTCAGAAAGACCGGGTTTATCCCATTCTGAATAACTGATTCGACGTGGTGTCAAAGATGAAGACGATGGTCGAAGACCGGAAGTCTTCACGTCGTTTGGGTGATTACTGATGATCTTGATTGGGCTGTACACCCAAGAAGATGGAAACAGTTGGTGATCGTCCAGACGTACTTGGAGATCGATGGATATGCGGGGTACTAGGTGCCTCCGGTTTCGTTCAGGCCCAGAACGGACTTGTAAATGGACTGTGTGTCTGACATTGGATTTCATTCTGTGTGACTGATATCGGTTGCAAAGAGTGGTTTGCCTGTGTGGCATGCTAAGATGTAAATGATCAAGGCTTCTGTTGAAAAGCAAAGTCTTGTGGTGATGATCAAAGCACAGCCTGTGTGGCACAGCTTTGTGTAACGTGAATTCACGAGCCTCGCACCCCGGTTATGAACCCAAAACGGGAGAGGACCTCAGGGAGGGCATGCGTTTCTTTCTAGCTAGGGTGGTGTCAGTGACCTACCAGCCCTGACATTTATATACTTTTCACCTGTGTGGTTGTTGCTGTTGCGAGGCGCCTCGGTTTGATCGGACGATCCGGGTCCGATGGAGTCATTCGTTGGCTCGTTTGCGCCCCAAAGGGCGGGGAGACGTATTGTTCAGGCATAATAATCCACATCGGTGGACCGGCCCTGACGATCCAGGGGGCAGTTGCGGCTGTTCCTGAGAGATGGTAGGCTAGATTGTCTCGAATCGGTGGAGGACGATCCCTGGCCTCGGTTCGTAGACGGAAATCCAATTTCCAAATACATGACTTTGCGGTTTTATTTGTAAACCTATATATGGCGACATAGTGGCATGGGACGCTCATGTCGCCTATGATTGATACTTATGATTTGAAGTTGTTTTATACACTATGTACTTATAGTGGTATCAAATGATTTGTTTTAAAACGTATCAAGCATTCTTTGGCTGTTATAAGGGAAAACCCTATCCTCGGCTGCGTTGCATTGTGTGATGGGACCTGGGTCTTATAACAGCTTCATCTTTCTTTATTTAGCATTGCGCTGTTTGTTTTATGCACTGGTATTCTTAGGAGGAAACCCGTTCCGCGTTAGCGGCGTGGTCCCTTGATTTACCTAACTTTAAAATAAAGATTAATAACTGTTTTAGTTCTCACACCAGTCACATGACTGACCTGGAGTTTATTGTTTTGACCTAAACTCTGGGTGCCCTTATTTTGACACGGGCAGCTAGTAGTTTTGGTTTTGCAGATTTATATTCACAGGATCCTAGTTTACAGCTGGAACGATATCCGGAAAGCTTTGTATCCGTATATCTCATTCTAGTTATGTATTGTATTATTTTCCGCTGCGTTGGATTTAAATGTAATTTAAATCTCTGATATTTCTGTGTAATATTTATTCATTTATACTCTGTATATTCTTGTAATCTGATGCATTGTTATAATATACAATGAAATGTTCTTCTGTATGTGTTCTGTTTTGTCATGTTCTCAAACGATAGGGCGTTTCGAACGGTCTGGGTCGGTTTAGCGACTGGTTCGGACCGAGCGAAATTCCATTTCGTCACAGACTGAAAGCTATTATTATATGCGAACTCTACCAATGGAAGATGCTCTTCCCATGTACCCCCAAAGTCTAAGATAAATAGCCTCAAAAGATTCTCTAGAATGCGATTCACCCTCTCAGTCTGGCCGTCCGTCTGAGGATGATATGCGGTGCTCAAACATAACTGAGTCCCTACCGCCTCTTGTAAGCTTCTCCAAAATTCGCTAGTGAAAATAGGATTGCGGTCGCTCACTATGCTAGAAGGAATGCCGTGCAAACGAACTATTTCTCGGACGTATACAGAAGCTAACCATGGAGAAGTCCTCTTATTCTTCACGGGAATGAAATGGGCGCTCTTAGTAAGTCTATCTACTATAACCCAAATCCCCGTATTACCCTTTCTCGATCTCGATAATCCGTCAATAAAGTCCATCGAGATGCTTTCCCACTTCCATAGTGGAACCTCTAATGGTTGAAGTAACCCACCGGGTTTCTTTTGCTCCGCTTTTACTTGTTGGCACACCAAGCATCTAGCGACATACTCGGCCACGTCCCTCTTCATACCGGCCCAAAAGAAAACTCGCTTCATGTCTTTGTACATCTTGTCCCCGCCGGGATGAATGGTCATCTTCGAACGATGTGCATCGTCAAGAATAGTCTTCCTCAGGTCATCATTTTTTGGTACACAAAGTCTACCGTCCCTACGTAACCAACCATTATCATCTAGGGTATACCTACAGAGATGGCTTGATGACTCCCCTCCTTTGAGCTTTTCTACTAACTCAACCAATTACGGGTCGTCTCGCTGTGCCTCGCCAATCCGTCCCAAAAGCGTAGGTCTGACCTCCAAGGATGCTAGCAAACCGGGTACGAAGTCAACGGAAGGTCTAAAATCGAACATAGAGATGAACTCTAAACTTCGCCGCTAAATAAACAAAGGACTTAAGGATAATCTTTTTCTACTTAAGGCGTCCGCCACCACGTTGCCCTTGCCAGGGGTATATGCTATCTCGAAGTCGTAGGATGCTAAGAACTCCATCCACCTTTGCTGCCTTAAGTTCAAGTCCTTTTGAGAAAATAAGTATTTTAGCGATTTGTAGTCAGTGAATAATTCGAATTTCTCACCAAGAAGATAATGATGCCAAGACTTAAGCGCGAATACAATAGCGGCCAACTCTAGGTCAAGCGTGGGATAATTTTTCTCATGCGCTCTCAACTGCCTTCCACCATAGGCTATTACCCTGCCCTCTTGCATTAAGACTGCGCCTAGTCCTGTCCCACATGCGTCAGTATAAACTGTAAACGGCTTACTCCCGTCTGGCAATACTAAGACTGGGGCTGAAGTCAAAGCTCTCTTCAAACGTTGGAACGCATCATCACAATCTACGTCCCATGTGAAAACTAGGTTCTTCTTCGTCAAGCGTGTCAATGGAGCTGATATTTTTGCGAAGTCTTTGATAAACTTCCTATAGTAGCCACCCAACCCTAAGAAACTTCTCACTTCAGTAGCATTTTTAGGGACCTTCCAATCTTGGATGGCCACCACCTTCGCGGGATCCATGGCTATCCCCTCTTTGGAAACCACGTGCCCCAAGAACCGTACTTCCTTCCTCCAGAAGTGACACTTAGAAAATTTAGACTTAAGGCTATGCGCTCAAAGAGTCTCCAACACTTCCCTAAGATGTAGGGCATGCTCTTCTTCATCCTTAGAAAAGATCAAGATGTCGTCTACAAAGACTACCCCGAATTTGTTAAGGTACTCCCTAAACACCCTACTCATCAAATCAACAAAGTATGCGGGGGCGTTTGTCAAACCGAAGGGCATCACTAGCCATTCATAGAAACCATCTGGAGTCCTAAAGGCAGTCTTGTCAATGCTATCCTCAGCCACTCTCAATTGATGGAAACTAGTGGCTAAGTCCAACTGCGAAAATACTGAGGCGCCAACTAACTGATGGAAGAGATCGTCAATCCTCGGCAGTGGGTGTCTATACTTCTTAGTAAGCTTATTAAGTTCTCTATAGTCCACACAAAGTCTAAGGGACCCATCCGCCTTGGTGGCAAATACTACTGGATCACCCCACTCCGATATACTTCGTCTTATGAACCCCTTCTCAAGCAACTCCTTCACTTGCTTATCGAGTTCCCTCCTTTCACGAGGAGCCATGTTGCGTACTGGCAAAGATACTGGTTTCGCATTATCCATTAGATATATTCGAAAATCTATCTCCCACTTCGGAGGCAAGCCCCTCACCTCCTCAAACACATCCGAATACTCTCGGACCACTCTAACAGATCGTAGATTTTCCTCGGACGCGCCAAGTGATTCTAGATAACTTAGCATAACGGAATTTACGGGTCTACAAAATATTTCGAGAGTGTTGCCAAGGCGAGTCACGAGCCTAACTACTCTCCTTTCACAATCAAGAACGACCCATTTCTGGATAACCAATCCATTCCTAAAATTAGCCCATAGCCCGTGAAGCCCAACACATAAGCATCACATCTAAACTCAACGCTAAGTATAGAAATTTTCAAATCCAAACACATCATGGACAAATGAGATGAGCCCCCAATTGGATTCGAAACAACTAAGGGATCCTCTACTAAACTGGTGTTTAAGTGCAGTGATTCAACTAATGATGTAGAGATAAACGAATGCGATGCGCCCGAATCGAATAAGGTACGGACAGGATGATCAAACAAAAAAACTAAGCTTTCAACAGAAATGGTTCTACCTCGTTCTTGCAGCGATGGAACCGCGAGAGACTGAACTTGTCCCCTTGCCTGCCCTGGTGCTATAAGAGCCTGCACCTGTCCTCCCAAGGTAGCCCCTGCCCTCTGCCCCTTCCTTGGGCAGTCCTTCACTAAATGTCCCGCATCGCCACAATGAAAACAGCCAGCCTTCTTTTTCTTTCGGCAGTCCTTGCTGAGATGGCCTGGGGTCCCACAGTTAAAACATTTCTTCTTCCCCTTAACATTATTGTCTTTACCACCCTTCTTGTTTTGCTGTTGTGGTTTCTTCTGATCCCCTTTCTTCTCGGGTGCCTTATCAGCTTTAGCGCTTTTCTCCTCGTGCATGAGCGCCATTTCTACTAGCTTCTCAAAGGTGGCCCCCATAGGGATGTGGGTCATAGCCAACCCTTGCAACGGTTCATTCAAGCCATTCACGAACCTTAGAGCCTTCTTCTCAGGCGTGTTTACTAAGTCCAAACCAAACCTTGCTAGCTGATTTAATTTGTTAACATATTCTTTCACTGATGAGCTTCCTTGCTCAATGTCAAGAACCTTTCCATATATAGATTTTCTTCCGCCCTAGAGAGAAACTTCGCCTCGAACCTACGTCTAAAATCCGCCCAAGAGTCAACAGGACGCTCCCCATTAGTGACCTCCCACCAAAATGAGGCCTCTCCCTTCATCAACCAAGCTGCTAAACGAACTCTCTTCCCTTCTTCTACTTCAAAGATTTCTAGCAATTCTTCCACCTCCTTAAGCCAATCTCTAGCTTCCACAAACGTTTCTGACCCTTGAAAGGGTTTTCCACCCATAGCTTTAAATTCCTTGCACGTCTTTGCAAAAATATCTACGAGAGGAGGAGGAGGAGGAATGGGTGCAACTGGTGGTGGAGGAACATTGGCCGGACCTGCGGCGGCCCTAGCCTCTAACAGCCTCCTATACCATCCTGGTATCGTTACACCGTCAGGTAGATTAAGATCTTCAGCCATGCTGAAACGAAAAAGGAAAGATTCAAAATGGAGAATTCGAAAGATAAAGATATATGGCTATTGGGGATTATGTTTTTCTTAAAAACATCCTCTTTTAATTTCTCATTAAAACATGTTTTTGAAAACACTTCTTCCAAAAATAACTATTTTTCTAAAGTATTTTTATCTGTTCTGGTAACCTTAAGCTCTGATACCACGTGTAACACCCCACGTCCATTAATGTCACTCACAAGGGGAATGCATTAACTTCCATGGAGGTTATAAGTGAATATAGAACAGAAAAATTACAAAAAGACACGTAATAAGTAGTACTTGAAAACTAAAACTTCATTTTATTGCAGCGGAAACATGTTTATTACATCACAAAACCATTAATCAGAGTCAAGTACATTATCCATCTTCATAAAACAAAATACATAATCCCATTACACAAATAGCCATTAAAGAAGATAACAAGCTGGACTTTACTTCAAGGGTCCAAGCTTTCCAAAGAGATGAAGCAATCCAATCAAACTCCACTGGAGCTGGGCCCAACCTGAGAACCTGAAGGGGGAAAAGGATAGAAATGGAGGGGGTCAGACATAAAGTCTGGAGAGTATGATAATTCTAACAATACTATTATCCAAATAACTAGACTAAGGCATAAGCTGGAAGACAAGTAAATGTCTATGAACTATTAGGTATGGAATGAACAGATAAAGATGACGTGAAGGATAACGTTAAAGATAACGGTAAAGGCATACCTAATTACTAACGAATAATTACTATACTGCACTGCACATTACTACACTACACCACACATTACTACACTGCACCGCACCAGTCACCCAAAAGGTTGATCCCACTTGCTTCACACAGAAACAATATAAATAGCCTTACGTACCACTAGCTGACTACATAGGTGTCGTCTGCCCCTATCTCCACTAGGTGTACTCCACTACCCACTTTCGATCAGCTCCCTACTCGTAGATACCCGTGCCGGCCCCACAGTGGGGTGTATCACTCCCCTAAAGTGGCAACCCGATACAACTGAGAATGCATGGCTTATACCTACACGATGCAACAACGTCTTACCTACCAGCCCGGGTCCACACACGCATATGAAACCCGTTGGACTTGCGTTGCCACCGCTCCTCGTTTTGGCCTCTTATAGTCAAACTCAGTATGCGTGTCCCGTCCTCGACTTGGGTCGAGCCCACAAAGATACGTTAGTGATACTGGTTGAAATGGGCCCCCACAAGCTACCCACCTAAGCTTGTCATTAATATATCCCACTTAACCCCCTTAGTCATGTTCATTTACATGTGTGTTTGGTTAAGTCTTACTAATCGTATTTCACATGCCACTAAGGGCACCCACTATATTCCTCATGCCACCCAAGGAACCTACTTAACCCCCATGTCCCACCTTACATGTTTATCTAGTTAAGTATTTCTTAATTCATTCAGGCCATAACCTCATAAAGACCTCTCACATTAGACTGGCATTTATGGCAGTTGGATTTGCCGGGCGGGTCCGGGCAGTCTTACACCATAAAAGAGTCTAACCTCGTGTCTTTACAACTGTTATGCTTTAGTTTAGGCCTAGGACCTCTCACATTGGGTTGACATTTGTGACCACTGGATTTGCCGGGCGGTTCCGTGCAGGTTTACGTCACAAACGAGTCCAACCTCGTGTCCTAAGCATTGATTGACAACTTTCAATCTTTTACCCCAGTTTTAATAATTCCCTATCCAAATTATTAATTAAGTCCACTTTTATTAATGCCTATAATTGACTCAATTATGGTCATCCACTCATGGTATGCAAAATCATATCAATTGCACCCCAACATCTTATTATTAAATCCTTAATATTACCCCTACCCCACGTTTATACGTTCGCTTATTCAACGCATAATATAGGCTAGACTTGAATAGTATAACGCATAGCACAAAGATAAATTATCACAACATATAGACAATTAAAATAAATCTAATCATAATAGGGGTGAACTTGCATAAACTACACATGTTAAGAATCAAAAGGTGTCAACTTGTTAAATGTCACAATTTACATGATATGACCATAGCCCAACTCTATACATAAACTTGCATATGGGGTTTTTAGGCAACATAATGATGGTGTGAACTAGCATAGGATATCACATATGTCATAGCATAGTTCTAGATGTCATAATAGATGTCATGGAATATGTTCATAACTTTTCTAATCAATCTAACTTGCATATGTAACTTGTCATATAGATCAACATAGCCCAAACATGATGATTTAATTAATATGAACTAACTAGCATAGATGGCTTTCTAATATGTATGATTCATCACAACTTAGCATAGAAACTTTCAACATACATAACATCATCATAGCATGATTTACAACATATAGGATATCATCACCACATAACATAGGGTTAATAACATACATGATAACATATACGACAATTCATATCATCTACTCATAATCCATTCATGACTTAACCTAATTAAAATGATAATAATCTTGTTAAGACTATCATACTCACAATTAGAGAAGAAAAGAGAGAGTTTTGCTTTGCTTTAGGGTTGAGAGAATTAGATTAGAAGCGAGTTGGATTAGCTATCTTCTTCTTAGTTGGTGGCGGCTCCATTGATTTCCATGGCGACGGTATGACGGCTTTGGTTCCAATTTTAATTAGGTTTAGGGTTAGCATTAGGATGTATTTATAGGTGTATTTAGTTGTTTTAGGCCTTTAGATAAACCCTAGGATAGATTAGAGCCGTCAGATTTCGTCACAGCCCCCAAAACCCAGCCCAAATACCCATTTAGGTGCACCCAGGTCGCCTGGGCTCGACCCGGGAGGTCGACCCCCAGGTCGACTCTAGGGTCGACACCCATGTCGACCTGGTGGGCAGGTCGACTCCCAGGTCGACCCCCAGGTCGACACCCATGTCGACCTGGTAGGCAAGTCGACCCCTAGGTCGACCCCCAGGTCGACCTGGTCTGGGCGGGAATTTTTCCCGCCCAGCCTGTTTGGGATGAATTTTCAAAATTTGAATTTTCTGAATCTATTTTGAATTTTTTGAAACTTCCGATGGCCATAACTTCTTCATACGAAGTCCAATTCACGCAAACTCGGACTCTATTTCAACCAGAGTTCCGAGACGAACACAATGGCACAACCCATTTCCCACAATTCTCACGTCTGAGATTAGTTATTCTTTAATTTGTGGATATTAATATTAACAGAATTTCGGGGTGTTACCGATCGCGAGTTGACCTTTATGGTACTAGGATAGTGGAGAGAGAATGGATAGAAGGAAAATGAAGAAATGGTTGGTGAGGAGGGCAGCAGGCTTTAACGAGATTGGTTTGGGGCAGAAAAGTGATTAGATTTTATCGAACGGAATCGGTTGTGCAGTCCATAGTTATGGGGTATCCAATTTGAAATTAAAATTGGAATCACAGTTGATCAAAATAAGAAATCAAGGTGCGCAAACTCACTATCTCTGGTTCATTTATAATTAATTATAAATGAATTTGTATTTACTATAATTTTTATATGCTGTTTGTTGGCTATTTAGATTCACTAATAAATTATTTATCAATTGTGGCAGTTATATATATATGTGTGTGTGTATATATATACATATATATTTGTTATATTCAGATTGGTAGTGGGTTATTCCCGCACATTTTAGTAGATGAGACCCTATTGCGCCCCGCATAATAGAGGATGACACTCTATATCATGATATCTTGCCTTGAAGTAGGAATGGTATTTTTATGTTGGCTAACATATGTGGATGTAGGGAAACCGGTTGGAAGGATCTAACTGGATTTCTCAAAAAAAAAAAAAAAAAAAATTCATGCTTATGGTTATATATGACGTTTTAGATATTCTATAATAAATTTTTTTGTGTTTGGATATTTGAATAGCACTGGCCCTAAATATTAATATTTAAAATATCATAAGATGGAATTTTGAGATTTTATAGGAAATTTATTTTTCCAAAATAGAAATTGAATTTAGGATGGGCTAGGAAAAATAAACTTGTTTTTAATAATTAAAACAAGTACGTAAATTTATAAATGAGGTGAAACAATTATCATTGGGTAATTTGGGAATTTAAATTCAAATGTGAATTTAAAAAGGGAAATTGGAAATCATTTCAAAAGCAAACGATGAAATTTATTCCGATGTTCGAATGTGAATGGAAATGAAATAAATTCATAGGGATTTATAACTAGAATTCTACTATGTCAGTTTTTTTTTAAATAATTTATTTTCAGAAAGGATATTTGAATTTTATTTAGTTGAAACTTTAATTTAAAATTAAATATGAAATTAGATTTTATGTTATATATATAAGTTTTATAATAATAAAATATTTTCTTAAAATGGAATTATTAAATGAGGAATTTTTTCAAAAGTAAAATAAATATAAAGCTTATGGCTTTGGAAAGCATTTAAAGAAGAGATATTGGATAGTTAGACAAAGTGAAAGGAAATGAGTTAGGCCGATTAGTTGAGATTATAAGGGAGTATAATCGTTTAGGAATGGTAAAAGGAAATTAAATCGAACTCCGGTAATATTTTAGGAAATAGTGAAATATTTCCTAAATAAAATTCAAATGATGATTTGAATTATTTTTCTAAGTATCAGAAACGAATTTTAGAAATATATTAGAAGTATAATCAAATGGATTCCGAAAGGGAAATGGTTTAAATAGGATATGGTTATAATTTATTAATAAACGAAGTTTAAACGTATAAATTTAAATTTAATTAAAATGAGCTCGTCGCGGCGTAGTAGTTCGTAGTTTTATGTTTTGAACTTCAATTGAGTATATAGAACTCAATATAAGTTGGATTTGTCCAAATCTACTAGATTATCGTTTTCTGATGAAAGAGAAAAATCCGGATTTCGTCTTATAAATTTTTGAGTTATGTCAAAATCATTTTTCTGGAAAATTGCCGTATAATCGTTTATAAACCATAATGAATTATTTAATAAAATAAAATGATTTTAAGCGAATAAAACTTAATTTTCCATTAGTTAAATTCGAACTTAATTTATAAAATAAATATGAACTCAAACAGAGTAAATGAATTGATTTTTGGAACAAAAATCGGATTTTAAATTACTGAATAAAGTCGACTAATTGGACAAGTAATTAGTTAATAGGGTTTTGGATCAAATTTGACTTTTGTTATGTAAATTGGATTCGTGAATTAAAGTTGGGAATTTAATATGAAGACTGGAATTATAATTTGGAATCGAACATGGAATTTGAGTTTGACTTGTTTATAAGTCATTAATAATGTGTTTGAACATGATTGATTGCAACTAAAAGTGAAATGAGCTAATTAGAGAATAAATTAGCGAATTGAGTATGGTTAAATTCAAATTTTTGATTGATTTGAAATCAATAAAAATTGGAAATGCATGCATATGTATATGTGAGATAGGAATGGAATGAAGAAGATAAATTGTATGCTCAAAAAAGGTACACATTTAATTCAGTATGAGATTTTATGAGCTGTTGGGAAAGCTGCTTAGCTTTAATTTTCTTTTTGATGGAAAGTGCCTAGAGAAAAGATTTTAATTGTACCAATTGAGCCGCACAAAGGAGGTTAGCGATTTTTTTTGAAAATTTAAAGAATTAGAATTTTTTAAAGAAAATTGATAACTAAAAATTGATTTGTCGATTACATATGGAATTTGAAACCAAATTGGTTTGTAGATTTTAAAGAGGAGTAATGAAATGGATTTCTATTGGTTTGAAACCAATATTTTATAAATGGTTTAGAATATAATATTTTTTAACTTTAGAAAATAAATGGTTCCGTAAATGAGACATGTGAACAGAATTTTTTCCGATGATATTATAATATTATCTAAGTTTAGAAAATAAAGTTTCTTGTGAAATGTGGAAAAGTTTTCCAAGTATAGTGAGAATCCAAGCGGGTTCGAAAATATCTCGGTAAGGAGATTTGATTATGAATATTGGGAAATTTTTAATTAATGAAATATTAAATAAAAAGGGCTTAGTGATTGTTTGGCGCAAATCAATAATAGTTCCGTTTGATAATAGGGTATTTGGATGGATGTTTGTTTCTTTGATAGTTAAATAACCGACTATCAAAATTTTGGCTAATTAAATAATATCATTATCAATATTGAGAGATTAGTTGCATTTATTATCCGAAACCACTCTGTATTGGCATAAGCGCTGCGAACTAGATTATTTTGAATATAATCGAAGACCGGTTAAAGTGCAAGCGGATTTTCCGTTAATCATAGGTAGAAGTTACCTAAGATGGATTAATAGAGATAGTGCCTTTTGTTTCATTCAGTCCTAGAACGAACTTGTATGAACAAATGTTTGACAAACTATTTCCAATAGTCATGTACGTCGGTTTTTACAATTATACCGAGTATGGTGACAGAAAATGTAACTACTTTTAGCTTAACACACAGAGTATATTTATGCAAATCAATTAGTGATTGACGGATTTGGTAATGTGGCACTCAAAGTGAATGAAATGGCAAAAAGGTAATCGATGCTGTAATAACCCGGAAATCTGAGCCAATTTAAATTTTTTATTTTGGCGATTTTGATGAATTTTGAACATTTAAAATGAATTATTTTAAATAACGATGATGAGAAATTTATATTGAATAGAATTAGAACGTATATTTTTATTTGAATCGTCGTTAGAATATAAATATTTTATTTTAAATATAAAAGGAATTGAAAATGGCGCGGTAGTTTGAAATTTCGATTTCAAAGTTCAAATGAATGTATAGGATTCAAAATAAACCGGATTTTAGCGAAACAAAAAATATTTGAATCTAAATGAGAATATCTTTCCAACAAATCCGAAAAATTGAAATTTCATAGCGAGGATAAAAGGTTATGCCTGGTTGAAAATTCAGAATAGTCACTATGGAATTCTGGCCCTTAAAAATGGAAATTTTACAAATGACCTCGGTTTTCGATGAAACCACTTTTGTTGGATCCGTGATGTCAAGTTATTGCTAGATTCCAGAATTCGTAATTTTCTGAATCAATATGTGAGCCTGGCAAAGGAAAACGCATTTGACCAGTTTTAGTTGATTTTAATCGACTGGAAAATGGCAATTTTTCAAATGGTCTCGGAATTTGACGAAATTGGTGAAGCTAGAAAATATTTTTCGGGAATTTTCTACTTAGTATGTGGCCCCTGTAAAATGAAATGCGCGTTAGAATTCAATATATAGATTTATATTTTGATTTTGACGAAAACTGATCGAAACGAGCGAATCAGCCTACGATACATATCCCATTGCGTTCGGAATAGGGGTAGTTAGCTAGGGGCGACAGTTGTTGGATTGCATTTGGGGTTCGAATGAAAACCCACATTTTTAGAGAATAAAGCAAAAATAGTAATAATATATATATATATATATGTATTTTATAACCCTCTCCCCATACCCCCTTTTCCACTTCAGCCCCCCATTCGAAATCAAAAAAACAAAGAAAAAAAACCCTAATTGATGAACGAAGTCCGCCGCAACTCCATGCTCCGCCGCCGAGATCGCCACCGCACCCCTCGCCCTGATGGCCGTCGCGCTGCCGCATCGCCCCCCTTCTTCGATCTCTCTCTTTCCTCCCTCCTCCTCTCATCGCAGCAAACCATTCGATCCCCCCCAACCCTGAAACCACCCAACCATGAAAACCCCTTCCGCCGCTCTGATACCAAATGTAAAGACCCGTAACTTCCCCGGTAAGGAAAGAGCGGATACTTTTAGGACAAGACACATCATAACGCAAACAAAAGAACATTTCATTGCTTATTACAACAATTTCATCAGAATATAAGAATATACAGAGCATGAATAAATATTACATATCATAAATTATCAGAGATTTAAATACATTACTACAGCAGAAAAATAACACAAAAACACAACTGAAAGGAATACACGGATACAGAGCTTTCCGAGTATAATTCCAGCTATAAATCAGGATCCTGTGAATATAAATCTGCAAAACCAAAACTACTAGCTGCCCATGTCAAAATAAGGGCACCTAGAGTTTAGGTTAAAACAATAAACTCCAAGTCAGTCATGTGACTAGTGTGAGAACTAAAATAGTTATTAATCTTTATTATAAAGTTAGGTAAATCAAGGGACCACGCGGTATAACACGGAACGGGTTTCCTCCTAAGAATACCAGTGCATAAAACAACAGCGCAATACTAAATAAAGAACAATGAAGCTATTATAAGACCCAGGTCCCATCACATAATGCAACGCAAGATGAAGGATAGAGTTTTTACCTTATAATAGCCAAAGAATGCCTGATACGCTAAATTTCATGTTTTATTATTACTATAAGTGTATAGTGTCAAAACAATTTCAATCATAAGTATCAATCATAGACGGCATAAGTGCCCCATACCACTATGTCGCCATATATAGGTATACAATCAAAACCGCAATTGTCACGTATTGGAAGCTGGATTTCCATCTGTGAATTGAGGCTCGGGCTAGAGAGTCTCGAATCGGTTGAGGACGATCCCTTGCCTCGGTTCACAGATGGAAATCCAGCTTCCAATACATGACAATTGTGGTTTTGATTGTATACCTATATATGGCGACATAGTGGTATGGGGAACTTATGCCGTCTATGATTGATACTTATGATTGAAATTGTTTTGACACTATACACTTATAGTAATAATAAAACATGAAATTTAGCGTATTGAGCATTCTTTGGCTATTATAAGGTAAAAACACTATCCTCCGGCTTGCGTTGCATTGTGTGATGGGACCTGGGTCTTATAATAGCTTCATTGTCTTTATTTAGCATTGCGCTGTTGTTTTATGCACTGGTATTCTTGGGAGGAAACCCGTTACGTGTTATACGACGTGAGATTTACCTAACTTTAAAATAAAGATTAATAACTATTTTAGTTCTCACACCAGTCACATGACTGACCTGGAGTTTATTGTTTTAACCTAAACTCTGGGTGCCCTTATTTTGACACGGGCACACTACAACAAAAACACCATATTACAACTTTAATTTTACAACTGTGCGAAAAGCACAGTTGCAATAAATGCTTTTTTACAACTGTGCAGAACGCACTGTTGTAATAAATGTTTTTTACAACTGTGAAAAAATCACTGTTGTAATAAACATATATATCACAACTTTTCATTTTATCTGTTGTAATAGAGATGCCTAGTACAAACTTCATGTTTATAATATCTATATTTAATAACTAATTATATTTATATTTAATAATAATATTTAATAATAATAATTAATAATAAACTTGGCATCAATAATATTTGTCAATTATTATTAAATAATTAAAAGTTAATAAGTAGTAATTTATTTTTAATAGTTAATGTATGTTAACTACTTATTAATTAATAGTTAGTAATATTCTTATTTTTTCGGATAGAAAAAGAAAAGCGTTTTAAGTACAACTAGTTTTTTTTTCATTTTTGTGTTTCGCTGAATCCCTTTTAAGTAAAACTCGATTTGATTTTGAAATTTGATCTAAAGATAATAGTTAATAAAAATTATTAACAAATGATAATAGTAAATAAAAATTAATTCTCATCAAATTGATATATAATATTTAATACAAAATTTTACTTATCAATTTAAGGAGATGCTAGAAGACCCGAAACTAGGGGTTAGGGAATGTGTGAAAGTGAATTTCACGGTGGAATTCAGGGGCTTTGATAATTTAAAGATGCAAATGTAAGCCGCTCATTATTTTGTCAGTTTTTTTGGGGTCTTGTTGAGTTTTCAATTAATTAACTCGTACAGGATTAATTTCTTATATTTTGATGAAAGTTGTACCATGGCTCACCAAAAAACGCATGTCCTCCCTGATGTCTCTCCCGTTTCTGGTTCACAACCGGGGTGTGAGGCTCGCGAATCAACGCTACACAAAGCTATGCCACATAGGCCGTGCTTTGATCATCAACCACAAGACTTTGCTTTTCAACAGAAGCCCTAATCATTTGCCACTTAGGCATGCCACTTAGGCATGCCACATAGGCAATTCACTCCGTGCGATTGATATCCACCAATATATAACCCCTGAGCTCGTACGTCTCAGAGAAGGGCGTTAAGCAAGAGAATAAATACTCCGTCGCCAAATGGATATATATTTAATAGAAATCAATCACACTGAATAAAATCCAATGTCAGACACACAGTCCATTTACAAGTTCGTTCGGGGTCTGAACGAAACCGGAGGCACCTAGTACCCCACATATCCATCGATCTCCAAGTACGTGGACGATCACTAACTGATTCCCACATCTTTGGTGTATGGCCCAATCAAGATCATCAGTAATCACCCAAATGACGTGAAGACCTCCGGTCTTCGATCACCGTCTTCATCCTCGACACCACGTCGAATCAGCTATTCAGAATGGGATAAACCCGGTCTTCCTGAATAACTCGCGTATATATTAAACAAGTGTTACACAAACACAACATACGCCTCATTCAAATTCATCAGTCACTAACCGTAAATTAGCAAGAGAATAATTCCCCAAATATTAACCCCGAAGGCCGAAACCAACATCGGATCAATACCCAGGAAACCATTCTTCTTAGCCAACCTACAGTTAGTTTCTAAATTTCACATTCTTAGGGATAGGTTTCCATTAATTTTATCAAAGATAAATTCTTTTAAATTTATTCTTTAATCTTCCTTTGAATATCACTTCAAACTAGTCGTGATTAGCGAACCACAACGAAGTAATTATTTATTTTATTTCCCAATCCCAACCTATTTATCCCATGAAGTAAAACTGGTCATACTTCATATCTAACACCACGGTGTTATCGCCAAATTCAATTACCATTTCACGTTCAAATCTAATTAAATATTTAAATATCGCCTGGAGTAAAACTAGTGATACTCCATTCTCAATCTTTTCAATCTAATTAAAGATTCATTAAAACTCCACTTAGTTTTAATCTTTAAATGGGTTAAAGAATCAGTGTCATTTAAAACACGGTTCACGATAAACCCAAAATCACATTCCATTCTATCATCTTTTAACCATAAAATAGCAAGTGAGCAATTCACTAAGTATTAACACCGAAGGCCGAAACCAACATCAGATCAATACCCAGGAAACCATTCAACTTAACTAATCTCCAATTAGTTTCTGATTTTCTTAACTCAGTTGGGTCTAAGAACAATATTATTGAAGACACCGTTCACGAAAACCCAAAATCACATTCGATTAATTATCGGGTTAAAGAACAAGTGTTATTTAAAACACCGTTCACGATAAACCCAAAAATCAATTCAAATTCAATTCTAATTAAATACCATTTAATTGGTACACTTTATTAAATCTAAATAAAAAGATTTAATCTTTTCTCAACTGGGTTTAAAAACAGTGTTAATGAAGACACCATTCATGACAAACCCATATCACGTTTGATATTAAATACAAGGCTCTGAATAGAAAATATATCGGTTTATATTCAATATCAAATTCTACGACCAACAAATATCGTATTGGAAATAACGATATAAATATATCTTTCAAATTTCCATAACAATATCTGTATAATCACTAAATCCAACATCGAAATATTCCAAAGACAATTTCGATTCAAATCCATTCCAATTCAATTATTGGAAATCCTGGTTACTTTTAAAACCATTTCAAATCCACTTTATTTATTTTAAAAATAAATAGAATTATAATTCAAGTTCAAAACTAGTTCATTTCGATAAAAATCTATTTTTATCTTTTCAAATATGGAGTTTTTCATCCCAATTCTTCACAAATCATTTCTTATGATTTTACACAAATTATTGATATTTTTAATAATTTTATCAAGGCCCGTACAATCGATTTCCATCAACGGCCATCGAACTGCACTTACAGCGACCTTTTCCAAATTTGATTGGGAGATAATTCCAAATCCAACCGTTAGATTTCTAATTTCTAATATTCTTAGAAAGCTCTTTTCGATACGAACCCAACTGTTCCGGTTTTAGGAGAATCCGACGGTCGGATCTCCCGTAATATCCGTTCGAAGTCAATGGTCGAAATTCGCGAACTGCCGCGGCGCAGCGCATTCTATTCAGGCCATTATATATATATATATAATATTATATATATTTCGTCGATTTCTTTTAAAACGTATTTTATAAATTGTTTTAAATTCGTTTTCAAAACGATTTCAACTTCCTTTTCAAATTCAAATCAAAATCGAATTTTTCATATAAATTCTTTTTAATTTCATTTCAAATCGATTTCAATTCAATTTCAATTTAATTCGAATTTCAATTCATTTCAATTTAATTCGAATTTCAAATCTATTCAATTTAATTCGAATTTCAATTCTATTCAACTTAATTCGAATTTCAATTCTATTCAATTTATTTCGAATTTCAATTCTATTCAATTTAATTCGAATTTCGATTCTGTTCAATTTAATTCGAATTTCAATTCTATTCAAGTTAATTCGAATTTCAATTCTATTCAATTTAATTCGAATTTCGAAATCGCTTTCAATAATCATTGAAAAGTGAATAAAATCGGTATAAATATTGTTCACATCAAAATGGCGTCAATCTAATCAACACAACTTTTATTCAACACATGAATGTTTATTCTATTTAACACATGAATATTTTTCAATTCAACACAAGAATTTTTTTCCATTCAACACATGAATTTATTTTCTATATTGGAATTAGGCCCAATCAATTACCATATAATGTTAATTATATGGATTTTCTACAACACATGTATATAATAGCAATGATAAATAATCAACCATCATCAAGAGTGCACCACACAACTGCATAAGCATCAAATATAAATAATTAACGCTTACACAGCCTGTAGACCAATCGATCAACATACAACTAAATAATTGGGATTAGTGTACGCCAAATATCATCCCAATACCCGTATGGGGTTTCAAATCAACAAACACATATTTTTATTTGTGCAGTTGGGCGATGTGTAAAATTTATCGTCCCAATCAATATCAGTCAAATCAATGTATATAGACAAATCTCTGATTTATTTATAAATATTTATTTCATATACACGTTAAGAATCGTATTTTTAACTATAAAATATTTTCCACTATAAAATATTTTATTTCCTTTCACCTCACACAATCAAATTTCACAACACAGCAACCAAACAAACAAGTCATCCATGGTCTGTGGACGACGGGTGTCGGGTGCTGCTAAGCACCGTCTGCATCCTAGTATATATTTCAACTAGAAATTAAAATAAAAGTGAGGAGTTCTCACTGACTAGCTAAACCAAACGCCATGACTCTTCATATGTAGAAATCTTCATCGTGTTCGCCTTTTATAAATTTCACTGTCCGTAGCCACTACATATATAAAAATCACATTTTTATATTGTTGCTATGTATATAAAAATTCTATTTTTATACCGCTACTATACAGATAAAAATTCTAATTTTATAACAGTGTTCATATAATAAAGATTATATTTTTATTCTTTCTATAATATAAAAATCATATTTTTATTCTTTCTATAATATAAAAATCATATTTTTATTCTTACTATATTATAAAAATCATATTTTTATTCTTTCTATAATATAAAAAAATCATATTTTTATCCTTACTATAATATAAAAATCATATTTTTATCCTTACTATAATATAAAAATCATATTTTTATCCTTACTATAATATAAAAATCATATTTTTTATTTGAGTAAAAATCCTATTTTTAACACGAAGTTATTTAAATAAAAATCGTATTTTTATACCCACTAACTATATGATAAAAATCCAATTTTCTACACGTAAAAAATCTAAACATTTTCATGTGATTATATTTAAAAGAAATCAGATTTTAAACATTGCTATAAATCTGAAAATATAATCAATAAATAAATAAATAAATTTAAAAGAAACTCACGATTTTCAGTTTGGGGTTTAGAGGAGAAGTCGGAGGCTGTTGGAGAGTCGTTGGTGGCGCGGGGAAGGAAGACAGGCGAGTGGTGGCGCCGTGGTTCAGGGGGGATTGCACTGCGCACAGGTGGAAGGGGGGTAGCGTCGCGCGCAGGTGGAAGGGGGGTTGCACCGCGCGCAGGTGGAAAGAGGGTAGCGTCCCGCGTAGGTGGAAGGGGGTAGCGTCACACGCAGGTGGATTGGGGGGGGGGGGGTTAGTGTAGTGACCCGAACTTCCCCGTCTCCGAAGAGAAGAGAAAGCGCGGATACTTTGAGAACAAGACAAAATAGAACATAAACGGAAGAACATTTCATTGTTATTACAACAATTCCATGAGATACAAGATTATACAGAGTATAAATGAATAAATTACATTCAACAAATATCAGAGATTACAATAAATTACATAGCAGCGGAAAAATATACAAAACACAACTGAAAGTGATACACGGATACAGAGCTTTCCGAGCATCGTTCCAGCTATAAATCAGGACCCTGTGGATATAAATCTGCAAAACCATAACTACTAGCTGCCCGTATGGAAAATAGGGGCACCGGAGTTTAGGTTAAAACAATAAACTCTAGGTCAGTCATGTGACTGGTGTGAGAACTAAAACAGTTTTTTAAAACTTTACTTTAAAAGATAGTAATTCAAGGGACCACACCATATAACACGGAACGGGTTTCCTCCCAAGAATACTAGTGTATATAACAAAACAGCGCAATGCTCTTTGGAAAAATGAAGCTATTATAAGACCCAGGTCCCATCACACAATGCAACGCAAGCCGGAGGATAGGGTTTTCCCTTATAATAGCCAAATAATGCTTGACACGTTTAAAAACAAATCATTTGATACTATTATAAGTGTATAGTGTCAAAACAATTTAATCATAAATATCAATCATAGGCGGCATGGGTACCATCTATCATGTCGCCATACTAGTTCTACAATTAAAACCGCAATATCACGTATTGGAAATTGGATTCCATCATGAGTCGAGGCAAGGGACAAGCTCCTCCCCGCGTTCGAGACACTCTAGCAAATGTCCTAGGACCCCACTCTGATCCTTGGATCTTCAGGGCCGGTCATCTCTTACTTTTGAGGATTAGTTATTCCTGAACACACGTTTCCCGGTCCTTACAGACCTATATCCGAGGCGCCTCGTATCCAACAACTACACAGGTGAAAAGTATATAAATGTCAGGGCTGGTAGGTCACTGACACCACGCTAGCTAGAAAGAAACGCCGTGCTCTCCCTGCAGTCACTATCCCGTTTTTGACTCATACCGAGGTGTGAGGCTCACAAATTCACGTTATACACAAAGCTACGCCACATAGACCATGCTTTTATCCTCAACCACAAGACTTTGCTTTTCAACAGAAGCCTTGATCAATTGCCATTTACGCGTGCCACACTGGCAATTCACTTCATGCGACTGATGTCCATCGATATACAACCTCTTAGCTCGTACGTCTCAGAGAAGGGCGTTAAGCAAGAGAATAAATTCTCTGCCGCCAAACAGATGTATATTTAATAGAGATCAATCAACACAGAATAAAATCCAATGTCAGACAAACAATCCATTTACAAGTTCGTTCTGGGTCTGAACGAAACCGGAGGCACTTTCCTTGCATATCCATCCATCTCCAAGTACGTCTGGACGATCACCAACTGTTTCCCTCATCTTGGGTGTACAGGCCAATCGAGATCATCAGTAATCACCCAAGCGATGTGAAGTCTTCCGGTCTTCAACCACCACCTTCATCTTCGACATCTTGTCGAATCGGTTATTCAGAATGGGTATAAACCCGGCCTTTCTGGGTAACCCACGTATATAATAAACGAATGTTACACAAACACAACAAACGCCTCATTCCAATTCAGAATATTCATCTTTTCACAAAATCACATTATTAGGGAAAGGTTCCCATTAATTTTATCCAAGATAAATTCTTCTAAATTTATTCTTTAATCTTCCTTTGGATATCATTTCAAACTAGTCGGGATTAGCGAACCACACCGAAGTAATTATTTATTTTATTTCCCAATCCCAACCTATATATCCCATGGAGCAAAACTGGTGATACTCCATTCCTAACACCACGGTGTTATTGGTAAAATTAATTACCATTTCACGTTCAAATCCAATTAAAGATTTAACTATCGCTTTGGAGAAAAACTGGTGGCACTCCATTCTCGATCACCTTTCAGATTTGATAATTTAAATTATCAATTCGCATTTTAATCTAATTAAAGATTCATTAAAACTCCACTTAGTTTTAATCTTCTCAAAAATCAACCTCCTGCCTTTAACTGGGCTAAAGAACCAATGTCATCTAAAACACGATTCACGATAAACCCAAATCATATTTGATATTAAATATAAGACTCTGAAAAAAAAATATCGGCTTATATTCAATTATCAAATTCTGGAACCAACAAATATCGTATTGGAAACAACGATATAAAATATATCTTTCAAATCCCCATAACAATATTTGTATAGTCACGAAATCCAACATCGAAATATTCCGAAGATAATATCGATTCAACTCCAGTCCAATTCACGAATTGGGAATATTGATTATTTTAAAATCACTTTCAAATTCAATTTATTTATTTCAAAAAATAAATTGATTTTAATTCTAGTTCAAAACTAGTTCATTTCGATAAAAATCTATTTTTATCCTTTCAAATGTGGAATTTTTCATCCCAGTTCTTTCCAATTCACATATTATGATTTTACACAAATTATCAATATTTTTAACAATTTTATCAAGGCCCGTACAGTCGATTCCCAACAACGGCTATCGAACTGCACTCACAGCGACCTTTTTCAAATTTGATTTGGACATAATTCCAAATCCAACCGTTAGATTTCAAATTTCTAATATTCATTGGAAAGCCCTTTTCGATACGAACCCAACGGTTCCGGTTTCAGGAGAATCCGACGGTCGGATCTCCCGTAATGTCCATTCGAAGTCAATGGTCGAAATTCACGAACTGCCGCGACGCGGCGCGTTCTATTCAGGCCATTATATATAATATATATATATATTATATATTTCGTCGATTTCCTTTTTAAAACGTATTTTATAAATCGTTTTAAATTCCTTTTCAAAACCATTTCAACACTATTTCAATTTCTAATCAAAATTGAATATTTCCTATCATTACTATATAAATGACAATATTTTCAAAACGTTATATTTTGAAATCAGTTCTTTTTCGATATTCGAATAAAATCGATATAAATATCGGTCACGTCAAAATAGCGAACTCTAATCAACACGGCTTTATATATTTCAATAAATTCGTTATTCTATCCAACGAATGAATATTTATTCTATTCAACACATGAATCTATATTTCTTTAAACACACGACTAATCTCAATACATGAGTACTGTCAACACACGACTATTTTTGTTATGTAAAATATTTTATAAAATTTTGGTATCTATCGTTTGATTTTCAATCAGACTCCACTGTGAAGTAGTTCTAATTTTAAATATGATAAAGACGTAGATTTTATTATTTAAAATATTTTACTCAACACATGAATAGTTTCAACACATGAACATCGTCAACATATGACTATTTTTGTTATTCAACACATGAATTTTCTTTTATAATATTCATTATTTTTCCGATTGGAATGAGGCCCTATCAATCACTATATAATGTTAATTATATGGATTCCATACACCACATGCATATAATAGCAATGATAAACAATCAACCATCATCCAAAGTGCACCACACAACTGCATAAGCATCAAATATAAATAATCAACGCTTACACAGCCTGTCGACCAATTGATCGACATATAATTAAATAATTGGGTTTAGTTTACCCAAATATCATCCCAACATCCATGTGGGGTTTCAAATCAACAAACACAGATTTTTATTTGTGCAGTTGGGCGATGTGTAAAATTTATCGACCCAATCAATATCCGTCAAATCAGTATATATAAACAAATCGGCCGATTTGTTTATAAATATTTATTTATTCACTTTCACGTTAAAAATTATTTTTTTAACGATAATTTTTTTTTCAACACATCTACATTTTATTATCGATTTCACATCAACATCACAAACAAATTTCACAACACATCAAACAAGCATACAAGCCATCCATGTTCTGTGGATGACGTGTGTCGGGTGCTGCTAAGCACCGTCTGCATCCTAGTATATATATATATATAACTAGAAAAAGAAATTTAGAGTGAGAAGTTCTCACCAATAGCTATCCCAACTCCACAACACTTCCTATGTAGAAAATCTTGTCGTTCTCGCCTTTTGTCACTTTCGTTGCCCGTATTCTCTACATATGTAAAAATCGAATTTTTACTTTGCTATTCAATATATAAAATTCGAATTTTTACTTCGTTATTCAATATATAAAAATCGAATTTTTACTTCGCTATTCAATATATAAAAATCAAATTTTTACACCGCTACTATATAGATAAAAATTCTATTTTTACATTGCTATCATATGGATAAAAATTCTATTTTTACATTGCTATCATATAGATAAAAATTCTATTTTTACATCGCTATCATATAGATAAAAATTCTATTTTTACCACGCTATTCTCTATATAAAGATTTCGCCTTTTCATATATAAATATTTCGCCTTTTCATATATAAATATTTCACCTTTTCATATATAAATATTTCACCTTTTCATATATAAATATTTCGCCTTTTCATATATAAATATTTAATTTTTATTTCATCACTATAAAAATCACCTATTTATTTCAACATATATACAATAAAAATCAGATTTTTATTTGCTATATTTATAAAGATGATATTTTTACAAGCTTGCCTATATAAAAATTATATTTTTATACTTCTACAATATAAAAGATTATATTTTTATATTTCACATATGATAAAAATCATATTTTTAGTTTATAAAAATTAAACCTTTTTATCTAATCTATATATATAAGCCGTATATTCCTAATGTAATGTCATTCAAAAATAAAGATACGATTTTTTTTTATTATGCCCGCATATACACAAAACTGAAAATAAAATTAAATGTAATTAAAAATAAACACTTACAGTCATAGGTTGGAGGGGTGCTGTTGGTAGCAGGGGGCTGCGCAGGGTTTCAAGAGGGAGGGGGTGTGGCGGCTTAGGGTTTAGGGGGGCGGCGGTTTTATGCAGAAGAAGAAGGAGGAGATGAAGGCGAGAGAGGAGGAGCTAGGGGGAGAAGAGGGAGGCGGCGGTTGCTGGGGGGGGGGGCACCTCGCGCGGCGGTGCGATGGAGGCTCCGTCGCCCTCCCTTTTTTTTCGTTTCTGAAATGATACGGGGGGGGGGGGGAGGGGCTGAGAGGAAGTAAGGTGGAGGAGAGAGGTTTTATTTTATTTTTATTTTTTTATTATTTTAATTTCAAAAGGTTGACTTTTACATACGACCTCTAAACGAGGCCCACCGCCTGTCGTCCATAGCTAATTACCCCCCATTTCGAACACAATGGGATATGTATCGTAAGCTGATTCGACCGTTTCGATCAGTTTCCGTTAAAATCAACATATAACTCTATATATTGAATTTGAACGCGTATTTCAATTTACTGGGGTCACATACGAACTATAAAAATTCCAAAAAACATTTTCTAGCTTTGTATCGACGATACGGTCCTAACAAAACTAGTTTCGTCGAATTCTGAGACCGTTGGAAAAATGGCCATTTTCCAGTCGATTAAAATCAACTAAAACTGGTCAAACACGTTTTCCTTTGCCACGCTCACATATTGATTCGAAAAATTATGAAATTTGGAATCTAGCAATAACTTGACATCACGGACCCAACAAAAGTGGTTTCATCGAAATCCGAGGTCGTTTGCAAAATGGCTATTTTCAAGGGCCGAAATTCCATAGCGACTATTTTGAATTTTCAACTGGACATAACTTTTGATTCCCGCTATGAAATCTTAATTTTTCGGTTTCGTTGGAAAGATATCCTCAAATAAATCCTATTATTTTTGGTTTCGCTACAATCCGGTTTATTTTCCACCCGGTACATTCAATTGAAGTTTGAAATCGAATTATCGAACTACCGCGCCATTTTTAATTCTTTTTATAATTATATATAATTATTTATATTCTAACGACGACGTATATAATATATATGTCGAATTCTATTCAAAATAAATTTCCCGTCGATTTTATTTAAAATATTCCATTTTAAATATTCAAACTTCGCTAAAATTGCCAAAATAAAAATTTTAAACTGGCCCGCATTTCCGGGTTGTTACAATCTCTCTCACTTAAAACTTTT
The DNA here is from genome assembly GCA_030737875.1 of Allium sativum. Lineage (NCBI taxonomy): Eukaryota > Viridiplantae > Streptophyta > Magnoliopsida > Asparagales > Amaryllidaceae > Allium > Allium sativum. The sequence goes on along the minus strand of CM060915.1, from coordinate 967,259,787 downwards.
CGCCCTCGAAAAGGAACAAAGTCGAAAGTGGTTTGATTAATCAACTCTACGTTTGATTCGGATTCCATTCTCCAACTTTTCAGTTTCTGAGAATTTTCAAATTCTTCAAAAATTTGGTTAACACCCGGAATTTTCGAATTTTTTTGCCATAACCTCCTTTGTACGGGGAGAGGTTTGGAAATTTATTGGGCCGTATTAGGTACCCAATAAATCCTAATAAGCATACACATATTTATAGTGATATATTCTGGGGTTTACAGGGGAGCGTGTATTGATAATAACTCTAGAAAATAAATTCTCATCACCCTGTCAAAGCCTGAGAGAGTGTGTATTTTAAATGCTCCAGAGGATAAATCCTCGTCACCTCGTCCCGTGTGGGAAATAAATAGTCCATGTGCCGTATCTAATAACTAGAGAGATGTGATTATTGTCAACTCTAGACCCGTGTGGGTTTTTTATTAATCTGGCAATTTTATCGTTACAATTTAAATAGTCCATATCAGTCATCAGTTCAACCTGTAAAATATAGTCATCGCCATACAAGCCTCTCGCTCGTATGGTAAATCTTCCACCTCGTCACACAAGCTCCAAATGCTTATGTGGTATACGATGAAGTATGCCTATCTTCTAGAAGTGTGCCATGTAATGTAGTTCAAAATTAATTGTTGCTATCCTATGGCGATGTTTATTATTTCGCACAGAATAACCAGCACTCCGCATCCAATGGCATTCACAGGAGTTGATATAATAATATTTCGCATCCAGCTCATTAAGGTTTACCTATTTGTCGGGCACGCAAATAAAATCTTTACTCAACAGCTATCCAATTTCCTGTTCAAACATATATAATGCACAAGTATATATTTCTAACTATTTTCTAATCAGTTCAATGTGTGATTTAATTGAATAAATTTGTTCTGGTTTTAATTGATGATATTCTAATCTTCTCTAAATCAAAGGTCGAAAAGGAACAAAATGGGAGCCGAAAAGAAACGAATCCGAAAGTTGTTTAACAAATCAACTCAACTTCCATTATTTTGACTACGGCTTAAGTTCTTCAACTTTTCAGTTTCTAAGAACTTTTCAAGTTTTTCAAAAATTTGGCTAACACCCTAAATTTCCGAAAAATTTCGCCATAACCTCCCCTGCACCGAGAGCACCGGGAAAATCCCGAAATTGCCATACAGGCCTTCTGATCTCAAAAAGAAAAAGAAAAAGCCAATCGGCTCATAAAATCATCATCACCCAAACAAAACAGTAAATTATAGTAAACATGTACCTATTTGTCAAGCAAACAAATTTTATTCTCTCCTCTAGCCTCCTTGCTATGACCTGTTCAATGTAAGTACTTGTATATGCGAGCAAATGCGACTAATTTTCAATACAATTCAATATTCGATACAATTAGGCTAAATGGTTCAAAATTATCAAACAAATAAACAATCAACACAAACATCAATCAATTAGTGGATTAACGTTTCAAATTCATAATTTTGATATATATATAGAGAGAGAGAGAGAGAGAATCATGTTTTTGATGCCAAATCACAACAAATAAATCTATCTATATAAGTTTTGGTTCTCACACCAGCCTAATGGAAATATATAGAAATCACACCTTCGAAACACGAAAATAAATACTGGTGATGGCGCGCCATCATCAGAATCATCCTCGGGCAACTAGAGTGTGATCCTATATTTATCTAGTATATTAAAACATCGAATATACGTTCATGACGCGTATACGCGAAATCTTTATATACTCGATTGTCCATATTCAAAATAAATAAATATTCAAATACGTATAAAGCGATTTAAATTTTCAAAACAAAATTATTTTCATTTGAAAAATATACTCTTCACACTTGTTCTAGGATACTACTGATCCTATCTCTAACGAGTCATTCTAATTGGATACTACTAATCCAATATCAGATGAATTCTTTCGTTTGGTTCTAACGTGTCCTGTTCTCGAGCTCTTTAAACCAAAGCTCTGATACCACTGTAGTGACCCGAACTTCCCCGTCTCCGAAGAGAAGAGAAAGCGCGGATACTTTGAGAACATGACAAAATAGAATGTAAACGGAAGAACATTTCATTGTTATTACAACAATTCCATCAGATACAAGAATATACAGAGTATAAATTAATAAATTACATAGCAGCGGAAAAATATACAAAACACAACTGAAAGTGATACACGGATACAGAGCTTTCCGAGCATCGTTCCAGCTATAAATCAGGACCCTGTGGATATAAATCTGCAAAACCAAAACTTCTAGCTGCCCGTGTAGAAAATTGGGCCACCCAGAGTTTAGGTTAAAACAATAAACTCCAGGTCAGTCATGTGACTGGTGTGAGAACTAAAACAGTTATTTAAAACTTTACTTTAAAAGATAGTAATTCAAGGGACCACGTCGTATAACATGGAACGGGTTTCCTCCCAAGAATACTAGTGCATATAACAAAACAGCGCAATGCTCTTTGGAAAAATGAAGCTATTATAAGACCCAGGTCCCATCACACAATGCAACGCAAGCCGGAGGACAGGGTTTTCCCTTATAATAGCCAAATAATTCTTGATACATTTAAAAACAAATCATTTGATACTATTATAAGTGTATAGTGTCAAAACAATTTAATCATAAATATCAATCATAGGCGGCATGGGTACCATCTATCATGTCGCCATACTAGTTCTACAATTAAAACCGCAATATCACGTATTGGAAATTGGATTCCATCATGAGTCGAGGCAAGGGGCAAGCTCCTCTTCGCGTTCGAGACACTCTAGCAAATGTCCTAGGACCCCACTCTGATCCTTGGATCTTCAGGGCCGGTCCTCTCTTACTTTTGAGGATTAGTTATTCCTGAACACACTTTTCCCGGTCGTTACAGACCTATATCCGAGGCGCCTCGTATCCAACAACCACACAGGTGAAAAGTATATGAATGTCAGGGCTGGTAGGTCACTGACACCACCCTAGCTAGAAAGAAACGTCGTGCTCTCCCTACAGTCACTATCCCGTTTTTGACTCATACCGAGGTGTGAGGCTCGCGAATTCACGTTATACACAAAGCTATGCCACACAGACCATGCTTTGATCGTCAACCACAAGACTTTTCTTTTCAACAGAAGCCTTGATCAATTGCCACTTACGCGTGCCACACTGGCAAGTCACTTCATGCGACTGATGTCCATCGATATATGTGACGATCCCAAAACCCCGTGACACGGTGTTAAGGATAATCATTGGAATATAACACAATAATCATCATTAGCAGATCACAGATAATAGCATAAACAGAAAATAGAATAATTTACACACATATGATAGCGGAATCATATAGATATCATCACATCAGAGAAGCACAGTACAGGATACAACTTAGTGCATAATGATACATAATCAGTCACCATCGCCTGAGGCGGAATCATACATAGAGAGTACACAAAAGGAATATCAGTCTACATCGCCAATGGCGGAATCATAATATAGATACAATAATGGCGGAGAAAATCCAAGTCAGCACAGTGTAGTCAAGCCTCGCCATGAGCCAAAAGGTGCGTCAGAAACCTGTAACTAGGCTGCCCGTGTGAAAATGAGGGCACCCGAGTTTGCAAGGTGAAACAAACTACGAGTCAGTCATGGGACTGGTATGAGAAATCTACTCAACTTATTAATAACAATAATGAGGCAAATCAAAGGACCACGCCACTTTCGCGGAACGGGTTTACTCCAATGAGTGCTAGTGCATGAAATAAAGTACATGATTAAATCATCGCAATGCTTTTTATAAAATGAAGCCATTATAAGACTCAGGTCCCATCACACAATGCAACGCAAGCCGAAGGATAGAGTTTTCCCTTATAATGGCCAAAAATGCTTCATACGAATAAAACAAAGGTATTTGATATTATTACTAGTGCATATATGTTTCAAAAGCGATTTCAATCATAAATGTCAATCATAGGCGGCATAAATGACCCATACCACTATGTCGCCATACTAGTAATACAATCACGTCCGCATATTTCGTATTGGAAATTGGATTCCTTCATGAGTCGAGGCAAGGGGCAAGTTCCTCTCTGTTCGAGACACTCTAGCAAATGTCCCAGGACCCCACTATGATCCTTGGAATCGGCTGGGCCGGTCCTCTCTTACTTTTGAGGATTGGCAATTCCTGAACACACGTTTCCCGGTCCTTACAGACCTATAATCGAGGCGCCTCGCATTCCAACAACCACACAGGTGAAAAGTATATATAATGTCAGGGCTGGTAGGTCACTGACACCACCATAGCTAGAAAGAAACGTCGTGCACTCCCAGCGGTCCGTCTCCCGTTTTTGACTCATACCGGGGTGTGAGGCTCGCGAATTCACGTTACACACAAAGCTACGTCACACAGACCATGCTTTGATCATTAACCACAAGACTTTTCTTTGCAACAGAAGCCTTGATCATATGCCACTTAGGCGTGCCACACTGGCAATCCACTCCATGCGACTGATTTCTGTCAATGTATAACCTCTGAGCTCGTACGTCTCAGAGAAGGGCGTTAAGTAAGAGAATAAATTCTCCGCCGCCAAACAGATATATATTTAACAGAGATCAATCAACACAGAATAAAATCCAATGTCAGACACACAGTCCATTTACAAGTCCGTTCTGGGTCTGGACGAAACCGGAGGCACCAATTCCTCGCATATCCGTACAATCAACAATATGTGTGGACGGCTACTACTTCAATTCCTTCATGGTAGCTACTCCAATCACGAGCATCAGTAGCGCCCATCCATCCAATGTGGAGATCGTCGGTCTTCAGTCGTCTTCGACTCTTCGACTTCTCAACGTCGATCGATTATTTGAAATGAGGTAAACTCGGCCTTTTCAAATAACCCACGTATATTTAGATTTTCAAATCAATTAACCACGTGGTTGGACTATTCAACATTCACATTCCAGTTATTTAGTTATAATTTTCATGTCAAATACATTCAACCATCACATATCAAGCAAACACAACAAAATTGGTTTATTTTCACTCTATATCGTCTATAGTACTTTATAACGATATATCGCCATTTTTATTTAATTTAAAACGGCCATATTTAATTAAACGACGTTTCAGGTCGTGTCGATGCACTGGCGCTGCTTTTCATTAATTTTGTTTTACACATATATGAAAATCTAACCGTTGGATCTTCACAAATTTTACATCATTAGGAAGGTCATTTCAAAACGAATCCAACGGTTTCAGTTTTGGGAAAATCCGACGGTCGGATCTTCCACACTAACCATTTGAAGTTACGATTTCAATTTATGAACTGCAGCGTCGTTATTCGATTTAATTTAATTATATATATATATATATATATATATAAATATAATCGTTTCTGGCGCTGTTTTTCTTCAGTTTTGAATTAAACATTCCAGACAATCCAACCGTCGGATCTTCACAAAGTTGGTGCCGTTGGAAAGATATTTCCAAGGCGAACCCAACGGTTGCGGTTTCGGGAAAATCCAATGGTCGGATTTCCCGCACTAGTCGTTTGAAATCACGGTTTCAAAACATGAACTGCACGGCCACGTTTCGTTTTAATTCTATTTATATTTATATAAATATAGTTCATTCAAAAATTCCTATATCGTTTCCACTTCAATTATTTCACTAACGCCTTTAAATTTTGGAAAATTTCGCCATAACCTCCTTTGTACGGGAGGGTCTGGGAAAATTCCCAAATAGCCACACGGGCGTCTCATATCAAAAAGAAAAAGAAAAAGCCAAGCGGCTAGCCAACAGGCTCATAAAATCATCACCCAAACAAAGCGGTAAATGTGTACCTATTTGTCGGGCACAAAATTCTATTTCTCTTCTCTAGCCCCTTTTGCTTTAACCTGTTCAATAGATATGCATGTACATATATACAATTTCTAACATTTATCATTTTCCATTCAATTTCATATTTGATTTGCTTTGGTTTAAAAACACCATTCATTCTAATGTTGCATGCATAGGCTAAAATCATATCATTTGCTAGTTAATGTATATTTCAACTCATGCACGTTTATTTGAACAAATGGGTATTTTTAACACTTCACATTTCAAATATGATAATTTTGGTGAACTAAAATATATTTCAACACATGACTATTTTATTTAGTTCCTATGCATGTTAAAAATAATATTTCTACCACAAATATTTATTTCAACGTCCGCATATCTTTAGCACATCACATATATGATAAAAATGATATTTTTATCATTTAAAATATTTATTCGACGAATGGATGTTTTAACACTTCATAGTTTCAATAAAAATGTAATTTTTATTGTTCGATCTTTTTATTCAACACATGAACTTTTCCACTACACACACTTCTCAACAAATGAGCATTTCCACACATGGACATTTTATTTATGCTGTTCATATTAGAAAGATGGGATTTTTATTGTTGAAACTATTTATATAAGGCGAATATTTTTCCTACTTCATATATATATATATATAAAAATGTGATTTTTATTGTTTAAACACTTCATTCATTCACAAATGAATCTAATTCTCACACAACACTTTTCAACACACAAACATTTCCACACATGGATATAGTTTCAATATATGACTTTAATTTCTATGCATGAAAATAATTTCAACATATGAAAATAATCCTAACACACAAAGATTATTCAAAATTTCGGCAGCATAACGGCAGGGTAGTTAAAACCGGCACCGTCCCTAGTACGGCTCCTCGCTCTACCTTAAAACCTCGTGGTTTTTGACAATGGGGATTCATGCATCTAATTCGCACGCAGGCGGCATGTTTATTTTTATTCCCACAAATATTTCCAATTCATTTTAATCACCAATGGGTATTTTTCAACCACAACCAAACAATATCAACCACAAACAATTATTCAACCATTCGTATTTTTCATCCAATATTTCACACCAATTCACCACAATAAATATCGTCCATGGTTTGTGGACGAGGGGAGTATATATCTATATATAATATAATATATATTTGCTATATTTCACTAGCATTTCAACACATATATCACTTATTCTATGCATGTAAAAATTCATACTTCGCTTATATAGCTTACACTACGTATGTACATGAGGTATACAACACGTATGTAATTTATATTTCGCTTATATAAATTATACACGACATTTTCCATTCAATTTCATATTAATTTAGATTTCTCACATTGGTTTTCTGAGCGCTAAAAATCGATACGATGTCAGAAAAATCCGCAGCTTCTTCTATTGGGTAGAGAGCTTCCTTGCGGTCTCGATGTTTCCTGTTTCATTGAATTTCGTCAACACACCAAAAAGATATGATTTTTCAAAGTGTAAAGATCAAAGAAAAACTCACTTTCACGAAGCTCCAAAACTAGGTTTACAGTTTTCGCGAAATCAGTGGCACGTGGGGACGATCGGGGAGTTGGACGTGGAAGAGGGAAGAGAGGGCTTCAAATCGGTGGTGGTTTGGTGGCGTTCGGTGGTCGGTGGCATTCAGAGCGGCGGCGGGAAGTGCTCGACTTCCTGGCGTCGATACGGGCGGAGGAGGCGACTGTGGCGGCGGTGGGGTCGGATTTGAAGAGGAGGCTGAGGCGCGTCGAGGGGTGGTGGTGGCGAAGGCTGGAAGCAGCTGTAGCGGCGGCGGTGGAGGAGAGAAGGTAGAGAGCGGTTTTCGCCGTTGAACGGGTTTTTTTTTTAAATTTATGAAAGGAAAATTCTGATTGGCCGAGGGTTATATTAAATTTTTAAATAGTGTTTTCTCAAACGAACTCCTTTTTAAACCCAACGACTGTCGCCCCTAGCTAAATACCCCCATTCCGGACACAATGGGATATGTTTCGTAGGCCAATTCGACTGTTACAGTCAGTTACTTTTCAAATTAAAGTATAAAACATTTAATTTTTTACTCTGAACGCACATTTCAATTTGCCAGGGCCACAAACTGATTCGAAAAATTCCAGAAAAATAAATCTAGCTATGTTTTGACGCTACGGTCCCAACAAAAGTGGTTTCGTCGAATTCCGAGGTCGTATGAAAAATGGCCATTTTCTGGTCGATCCAATTTAACAGAAATCGACCAAACACATTTTCTTTTGCCACGCTCACATACTAGCTTCAAAAATTATGAAATTTGAAACCTAGCAATAGTTTGACATCCCGGACCCAACAAAAGTAGTTTCGTCGAATTCCGAGGTCGTTTGAAAAATATCAATTTTCCAGGGCTATATATTCCATATACCGACCCTTCTGAAAATTCATTCGGCCATAACTTTTGATTCCCGTTATGAAACTTCGATTTTTCAGATTCGTTAGAAAGGTATTGACTAACAGATTTAAATATTTTTGGTTTCGCTAAAATCCGTTATATTTTCCAACCTACATAGTCGGTCAAAGTTTGAATTCAAATTTTCAAACTGACTCACTATTCCTAATTCACTATTTTATTGAAATATTCTATTTCAATTATTCAAATTCCTTTGAAATAACCAATTTTAAAAATTTTAAATTGGCTCGTATTTTCCGAGTTATTACAATATACAACCTCTGAGCTCGTACGTCTCAGAGAAGGGCGTTAAGCAAGAGAATAAATTCTCCGCCACCAAACAGATGTATATTTAATAGAGATCAATCAACATAGAATAAAATCCAATGTCAGACACACAATCCATTTACAAGTTCGTTCTGGGTCTGAACGAAACCGGAGGCACTTTCCTCGCATATCCATCCATCTCCAAGTACGTCTGGACGATCACAACCTGTTTCCCTCATCTTGGGTGTACAGCCCAATCGAGATCATCAGTAATCACCCAAGCGATGTGAAGACTTCCGGTCTTCAACCACCGTCTTCATCTTCAACATTTCGTCGAATCGGTTATTCAGAATGGGTATAAACCCGACCTTTCTGAATAACCCACGTATATAATAAACGAATGTTACACAAACACAACAAACGCATCATTCCAATTCAGAATATTCTTTTATTCACAAAATCACATTCTTAGGGAAAGGTTCCCATTAATTTTATCCAAGATAAATTCTTCTAAATTTATTCTTTAATCTTCCTTTGGATATCATTTCAAACTAGTCGGGATTAGCGAACCACACCGAAGTAATTATTTATTTTATTTCCCAATCCCAACCTATATATCCCATGGAGCAAAACTGGTGATACTCCATTCCTAACACCACGATGTTATCGGTAAAATTAATTACCATTTCACGTTCATATCTAATTAAAGATTTAACTATCGCTTTGGAGCAAAACTGGTGGCACTCCATTCTCGATCACCTTTCAGATTTGATAATTTAAATTATCAATTCGCATTTTAATCTAATTAAAGATTCATTAAAACTCCACTTAGTTTTAATCTTCTCAAAAATCAACCTCCTGCCTTTAACTAGGTTAAAGAACCAATGTCATCTAAAACACGATTCACGATAAACCCAAATCATATTTGATATTAAATACAAGGCTCTGAATAGAAAATATATCGGCTTATATTCAATTATCAAATTCTGGAACCAACAAATATCGTATTGGAAAGAACGATATAAAATATATCTTTCAAGTCCTCATAACAATATTTGTATAGTCACGAAATCCAACATCGAAATATTCCGAAGATAATTTCGATTCAACTCCAGTCCAATTCACGAATTGGGAATATTGATTACTTTAAATTCACTTTCAAATTCAATTTATTTATTTCAAAAAATAAATTGATTTTAATTCTAGTTCAAAACTAGTTCATTTCGATAAAAATCTATTTTTATCCTTTCAAATGTGGAAATTTTCATCCCAATTCTTTCCAATTCACATATTATGATTTTACACAAATTATCAATATTTTTAATAATTTTATCAAGGCCCGTACAGTCGATTTCCAACAATGGCCATCGAACTGCACTTACAACGACCTTTTTCAAATTTGATTTGGACATAATTCCAAATCCATCCGTTAGATTTCAAATTTCTAATATTCATTGGAAAGCCCTTTTCAATACGAACCCAACGGTTCCGGTTTTAGGAGAATCCGACGGTCGGATCTCCCGTAATGTCCATTCGAAGTCAATGGTCGAAATTCACGAACTGCCGCGACGCGGCGCGTTCTATTCAGGCCATTATATATATATATAATATATATATATTATATATATTTCGTCGATTTCCTTTTTAAAATGTATTTTATAAATTGTTTTAAATTCGTTTTCAAAACCATTTCAACACTATTTCAATTTCTAATCAAAATTGAATATTTCCTATCATTACTATATAAATGACAATATTTTCAAAACGTTATATTTTGAAATCAGTTCTTTTTCGATATTCGAATAAAATCGATATAAATATCGGTCACGTCAAAATAGCAAACTCTAATCAACACGGCTTTATATATTTCAATAAATTCGTTATTCTATCCAACGAATGAATATTTATTCTATTCAACACATGAATCTATATTTCTTTCAACACACGACTAATCTCAACACATGAGTACTGTCAACACACGACTATTTTTGTTATGTAAAATATTTTATAAAATTTTGGTATCTATCGTTTGATTTTCAATCAGACTCCACTGTGAAGTAGTTCTAATTTTAAATATGATAAAGACGTAGATTTTATTATTTAAAATATTTTACTCAACACATGAATAGTTTCAACACATGAACATCGTCAACATATGACTATTTTTGTTATTCAACACATGAATTTTCTTTTATAATATTCATTATTTTCCCGATTGGAATGAGGCCCAATCAATCACTATATAATGTTAATTATATGGATTCCATACACCACATGCATATAATAGCAATGATAAACAATCAACCATCATCCAAAGTGCACCACACAACTGCATAAGCATCAAATATAAATAATCAACGCTTACACAGCCTGTCGACCAATCGATCGACATATAATTAAATAATTGGGATTAGTTTACCCAAATATCATCCCAACACCCGTGTGGGGTTTCAAATCAACAAACACAGATTTTTATTTGTGCAGTTGGGCGATGTGTAAAATTTATCGACCCAATCAATATCCGTCAAATCAGTGTATATAAACAAATCGGCCGATTTGTTTATAAATATTTATTTATTCACTTTCACGTTAAAAATTATATTTTTAACGAAATTTTTTTTTTCAACACATCTACATTTTATTATCGATTTCACATCAACATCACAAACAAATTTCACAACACATCAAACAAGCATACAAGCCATCCATGGTCTGTGGATGACGGGTGTCGGGTGCTGCTAAGCACCGTCTGCATCCTAGTATATATAACTAGAAAAAGAAATTTAGAGTGAGAAGTTCTCACCAATAGCTATCCCAACTCCACGACACCTCCTATGTAGAAAATCTTGTCGTTCTCGCCTTTTGTCACTTTCGTTGCCCGTATTCTCTACATATGTAAAAATCGAATTTTTACTTTGCTATTCAATATATAAAAATCGAATTTTTACTTCGCTATTCAATATATAAAAATCGAATTTTTACTTCGCTATTCAATATATAAAAATCAAATTTTTGCACCGCTACTATATAGATAAAAATTCTATTTTTACATTGCTATCATATAGATAAAAATTCTATTTTTACATTGCTATCATATAGATAAAAATTCTATTTTTACATCGCTATCATATAGATAAAAATTCTATTTTTACCACACTATTCTCTATATAAAGATTTCGCCTTTTCATATATAAATATTTCGCCTTTTCATATATAAATATTTCACCTTTTCATATATAAATATTTCACCTTTTCATATATAAATATTTCGCCTTTTCATATATAAATATTTAATTTTTATTTCATCACTATAAAAATCACCTCTTTATTTCAACATATATACAATAAAAATCAGATTTTTAATTGCTATATTTATAAAGATGATATTTTTACATGCTTGCCTATATAAAAATTATATTTTTATACTTCTACAATATAAAAGATTATATTTTTATATTTCACATATGATAAAAATCATATTTTTAGTTTATAAAAATTAAACCTTTTTATCTAATCTATATATATAAGCCGTATATTCCTAATGTAATGTCATTCAAAAATAAAGATACGATTTTTTTATTACGCCCGCATATACACAAAACTGAAAATAAAATTAAATGTAATTAAAAATAACCACTTACAGTCATAGGTTGGAGGGGTGCTGTTGGTAGCGGGGGGCGGCACAGGGTTTCAGGAGGGAGGGGGTGCGGCGGCTTAGGGTTTAGGGGGGGGGGGGTTTATGCAGAAGAAGAAGGAGGAGATGAAGGCGAGAGAGGAGGAGCTAGGGGGAAGAAGAGGAGAGGGAGGCGGTGGTTGCTGAGGGGGGGCGCACCTCGCGCGGCGGCGCGATGGAGGCTCCGTCGCCCTCCCTTTTTCTTCTTTTTTTTATTTTTTTTTTGTTTCTGAAATGATACCAGGATGGGGGGGCTGAGAGGAAGTAAGGTGAAGGAGAGAGGTTTTATTTTATTTTTATCTTTTTAATTTCAAAAAGTTGACTTTTACATACGACCTCTAAACGAGGCCCACCGCCTGTCGTCCATAGCTAATTACCCCCATTCTGAACACAATAGGATACGTATCATAAGCTAATTTGACCGTTTTGATCAGTTTCCATTAAAATCAACATATAACTCTATATATCGAATTTGAACGCGTATTTCAATTTACTGGGGTTACATACGAACTTTAAAAATTCCAGAAAAATATTTTCTAGCTTTGTATCGACGATATGGTCCTAAAAAAACTAGTTTCGTTGAATTCTGAGACCGTTGGAAAAATGGCCATTTTCCAGTCGATTAAAATCAACTAAAACTGGTCAAACACGTTTTCCTTTGCCACGCTCACATATTGATTCGAAAAATTATGAAATTTGGAATCTAGCAATAACTTGACATCACGGACCCAACAAAAGTGGTTTCGTCGAAATTCGAGGTCGTTTGCAAAATGGCTATTTTCAAGGGCCGAAATTCCATAGCGACTATTCAGAATTTTCAACTGGACATATCTTTTGATTCCCGCTAAGAAATCTCAATTTTTCGGATTCATTGGAAAGATATTCTCAAATAGATCCTATTGTTTTTGGTTTCGCTACAATCCGGTTTATTTTGCACCCGGTACATTCAATTGAAGTTTGAAATCGAATTATCGAACTACCGCGCCATTTTCAATTCTATTTATAATTATATATAATTATTTATATTCTAACGACGACGTATATAATATATATGTCGAATTCTATTCAAAATAAATTTCCCGTCGATTTTATTTAAAATATTCCATTTTAAATACTCAAACTTCGCTAAAATTGCCAAAATAAAAATTTTAAACTGGCCCGCATTTCCGGCTTGTTACATTTAGCGTCGCGCGATTTGTTTTTTCTTTTTCTTTTTTTTCCTCTACCGATTAGAACGAAAACGGGGGGGGGGGATGTTGACCCAGTAAGGGGGAGAGAGAGTGTGAGGGAGGTTTTATATTTATTTAATTATTTTAATTTCAAAAAGCAATTTTTATTTCGAACTCAAAATTGAACCCGCCGACTGTCGTCCAAAGCTAATTACCCCCATTCCGAACACAATGGGATATGTATCGTAGGCCGATTCGACCGTTTCGATCAGTTTCGTCAAAATCAAAATACTACTCTATATATTGAATTTGAACGCACATTTCAATTTACCGAGGTCACATACAGACTCTAAAAATTCCTAAAAATATTTTCTAGCTTTGTATTGACAATACGGTCCTAAAAAAACTAGTTTTGTCAGATTCTGAGACCGTTTGGAAAATGGCCATTTTCTAGTAGATTAAAATCAACTAAAACTGGTCAAACGCATTTTCCTTCGCCACGCACACATATTGATTCAGAAAATTACAAAATTTGAAACATAGCAATAAATTGACTTCACGGATCCAACAAAAGTGGTTTCATCGAAAACCGAGGTCGTTTGCATAATGGCTATTTTTAAGGGCCAGAATTCCATAGCGACTACTCTGAATTTTCAATTGGGTGTAACTTTTTATCCCCGCTATGAAATTTTGAATTTTCAGATTCGTTGGAAAGATATTCTCAATTAGATTCAAATATTTTTGGTTTCACTAAAATCCGGTTTATTTTGCACCCGGTACATTCATTTGAAATTTGAAATTGAATTATCGAACTACCACGCCATTTTCAATTCCTTTTATAATTATAAATAATTATTTATATTCTAACGACGATCTATATAAATATATACGTTCGAAGTCTATTCAAAATAAATTTCTCGTCGTTATTATTTAAAATAATTCATTTTAGATAATGAAAATTCGCTAAAATTGCCAAAATAAATTTTTTAAATTGGCTTGGATTTCAGGGTTATTACAATCTCCCCCACTTAAAACTTTTCGTCCCCAAAAAGGAATGAAGCCGAAAGTTGTTTCACAAATTAACTCAACTTCCAGTATTTTCACTACGGCTTAAGTTCTTCAACTTTTCAATTTCTATGAACTTTTCAAATTTTTCAAAAATTTGGCAAACACCCTTAATTTTCGAAAAATTTCGCCATAACCTCCCCTGTACCGGGGACTTCGGGATATTTCATATAGCCTCCCATGGCCTTCTTCAATCCAAAAGAAAAAGAAAAAGCCAAGTGGCTAGCCAATCGGCTCACAAAATCATCCAAAACCTAAAAAATACAATAAACATGTACCTATTTGTCAGGCAAATAATTTTATCCTTCTGCTCTAGCCTCCTTGCTATGACCTGTTCGCACATATATACATGTACATGCATGCATTTGCAAATAATTTCCAATACATTTCAATATTTGGTTCAATTTGGCCTGAATTCACCGTTCATTCACATAATGATTTAAATAAATAATCATACAACACAAGCATCAATCTATTAGCGAATTAATGTTTCAAATTCATAAGTTTGCTACATAAACAAAAAATCATGTTTTTGATGCCAAATCACAACAATAAGCCCTATCTAATTTTGGTTCTCACACCAGTCTAATTGAAATATATAGATATCACACCTTCGAAACTCGAATACCAATTCTGATGATGTTCGAACAATCATCAGAATCATCTTCGGGCAACTAGAGTGTGATTCTATATCTATCAATATATTAAAACTTCGAATATACGTTTGCAAGGCGTATATGCAAAATCTTTGTAAATTGGATTTTCCAAATTCAATATAAAATAAATAATCAAATACGAATAATTGATTTAAATTTTCAAAACAAAAATTGTTTTCATTTTAAAAATATACTCTTCACACTCGTTCTAGGATACTACTGATCCCATCTCTAACGAGTCATTCTCATTGGATATTACTAATCCAATTTCTAATGAAATCTTTCGTTTGGTTCTAACGTGTCTTGTTCTCCGAGCTCTGTAAACCAAAGCTCTGATACCAAATGAAGCGACCCGAACTTCCCCGATCTCCGAAGAGAAGAGAAAGAAAGAATTACTTTGAGGACAAGACGAATCAGAATGCAAACAGAAGAACATTTCATTGGTTATTACAACAATTACATCAGGATACAAGAATATACAGAGTATGAATAAATATTACACAGAAAATATCAGAGATTTAAATTACATTTAAATACAACATAGCGGAAAAGTAATACAAAACACAACTGAAAGAGATATATGGATACAGATCTTTCGGCATATCGTTCTAGCTGTAAACCAGGATTCTATGAATATAAATCTGCAAAACCAAAACTACTAGCTGCCCATGTCAAAATAAGGGCACCCAGAGTTAGGTTAAAACAATAAACTCCAGGTCAGTCATGTGACCGGTGTGAGAACTAAAACAGTTATTAATCTTTATTTTTAAAGTTAGGTAAATCAAGGGACCACGCCGTATAACACGGAACGTGTTTCCTCCCAAGAATACCAGTGCATAAAACAACAGCGCAATGCTAAATAAAGAAAGATGAAGCTATTATAAGACCCAGGTCCCATCACACAATGCAACGCAAGCCGGAGGATATGGTTTTTCCTTATAATAGCCAAACATGCTTGGTACGTTTGAAACAAATCATTTGATACTATCATAAGTGCATAGTGTACAAAACAACTTCAAATCATAAATATCAATCATAGACAGCATGGGTACCATATATCATGTCGCCATACTAGGCACTACAATCAAAACCGCAAATGACACGTATTTGGAAGTTGGGTTTCCATCTGTGAACCGAGGCAAAAGATAGTCCTCTACCGATTCCAGACTGTCTAGCCTAAGTCTCAGGATCAGAACTAATCAACTCTTGGATCATCAGGGCCGGTCCACCGATGTGGATTATTATGCCTGAACACTACGTTTCCCCGCCCTTTGGGGGTGTAAATGAGCCAACAAATGACTCCATCGGCTTCACATAGTCACCGATATATCCGAGGCGCCTCGCAACAGCAACAACCACATAAGTCAAACTCGTCAGGGCATGTAAAACCACTAACGCCACTTCTAGCTAGAAAGAAACGCATGTCCTCCCTGATGTCCTCTCCCGTTTCTGGTTCACAACTGGCGTGTGAGCCTCGCAAATCAACGCTACACAAAGCTATGCCACATAGGCCGTGCTTTGATCATCAACCACAAGACTTTGCTTTCCAACAGAAGCCCTGATCATTTGCCACTTTGGCATGCCACACAGGCAATTCACTCCATGTGATTGATATCCACCATTATATAACCCTGAGCTCGTACGTCTCAGAGAAGGGCGTTAAGCAAGAGAATAAATTCTCCGCTGCCAAACAGATATATATTTAATAGAAATCAATCACAAAGAATAAAATCCAATGTCAGACACACAGTCCATTTACAAGTTCGTTCTGGGTCTGAACGAAACCGGAGGCACCTAATACCCCGCATATCCATCGATCTCCAAGTACGTCTGGACGATCACTAACGGATTCCCTCCTCTTGGGTGTACGGCCCAATCAAGATCATTAGTAATCACCCAAACGACATGAAGACCTCCGGTCTTCGATCACCGTCTTCATCCTCGACACCACGTCGAATCAGCTATTCAGAATGGGATAAACCCGGTCTTCATGAATAACTCGCGTATATATTAAACAAGTGTTACACAAACACAACATACGCCTCATTCCAATTCATCAGTCACTAACCGTAAATTAGCAAGAGAATAATTCCCCAAATATTAACGCCGAAGGCCGATTCCAACATCAGATCAATACCCAGGATTCTTCTTAGCCAACCTACAGTTAGTTTCTAAATTTTACATTCTTAGGGATAGGTTCCCATTAATTTTATCAAAGATATATTCTTTTAAATTTATTCTTTAATCTTCCTTTGAATATCACTTCAAACTAGTCGGGATTAGCGAACCACAACGAAGTAATTATTTATTTTATTTCCCAATCCCAACATATTTGTCCCATGAAGTAAAACTGGTCATACTTCATATCTAACACCACGGTGTTATCGGTAAATACAATTATCATTTCACGTTCAAATCTAATTAAAGATTTAACTATCGCCTGGAGTAAAACTGGTAATACTCCATTCTCGATCTTTTCAATCTAATTAAAGATTCATTAAAACTCCACTTAATTAGTATAATCTTTAATTGGGTTAAAGAATCAGTGTCATTTAAAACACGGTTAACGATAAATCCAAAATCACATTCCGTTCTATCAGTTTTTAACCGTAAAATAGCAAGTGAGCGATTCCCTAAGTATTACCCCCGAAGGCCGAAACCAACATCAGATCAATACCCAGGAAACCATTCAACTTAACTAATCTCCAGTTAGTTTCTGATTTTCTTAACTCAGTTGGGTCTAAGAACAATATTATTGAAGATACCGTTCACGACAACCCAAAATCATATTCCATTAATTATCGGGTTAAAGAACAAGTATTATTTAAAACACCGTTCACGATAAACCCAAAAATCAATTCAAATTCGATTCCAATTAAATACCATTTAATTGGTACACTTCATTAAATCTAAATAAAAAGATTTAATCTTTTCTCAATTGGGTTTAAGAACAGTGTTAATGAAGACACCATTCACGACAAACCCATATCATATTTGATATTAAATACAAGGCTCTGAATAGAAAATATATCGGCTTATATTCAATATCAAATTCTACGACCAACAAATATCGTATTGGAAATAACGATATAAATATATCTTTCAAATTTCCATAACAATATCTGTATAATCACGAAATCCAACATCGAAATATTCCAAAGACAATTTCGATTCAAATCCATTCCAATTCAATTATTGGAAGTCCTGGTTACTTTTAAAACCATTTAAAATCCACTTTATTTATTTTAAAAATAAATAGAATTATAATTCTAGTTCAAAACTAGTTCATTTCGATAAAAATCTACTTTTATCTTTTCAAATATGGAGTTTTTCATCCCAATTCTTCACAAATCATTTCTTATGATTTTACACAAATTATTGATATTTTTAATAATTTTATCAAGGCCCGTACAGTCGATTTCAATCAACGGCCATCGAACTGCACTTACAGCGACCTTTTCCAAATTTGATTGGGACATAATTCCAAATCCAACCGTTAGATTTCTAATATTCGTTAGAAAGCTCTTTTCGATACGAACCCAACGGTTCCAGTTTTAGGAGAATCCGATGGTCGGATCTCCTGTAATATCCGTTCGAAGTCAATGGTCAAAATTCGCGAACTGCCGCGGCGTGTTCTATTCAGGCCATTATATATATAATATATATATATATATATTTCGTCGATTTCCTTTAAAACGTATTTTATAAATCGTTTTAAATTCGTTTTCAAAATGATTTCAACTTCCTTTTCAAATTCAAATCAAAATCAAATTTTTCAATATAAATTCATTTTAATTTCATTTCAAATCGATTTCAATTCAATTTCAATTTAATTCGAATTTCAATTCATTTTAATTTAATTTGAATTTCAAATCTATTCAATTTAATTCGAATTTCATTTCTATTCAATTTAATTCGAATTTCAATTCTATTCAATTTAATTCGAATTTCAATTCTATTCAATTTAATTCGAATTTCGATTCTATTCAATTTAATTCGATTTTAAATTCTGTTCAATTTAATTCGAATTTCAATTCTATTCAATTTAATTCGAATTTTGAAATCACTTTCAATATTCATTGAAAAATGAATAAAATCGATATAAATATCATTCATGTCAAAATGGCGTCAATCAAATCAACACGGCTTTTATTCAACACATGAATGTTTATTCTATTCAACACATGAATATTTTTCAATTCAACACATGAATTTTTTTTCTATTCAACACATGAATTTATTTTCTATATTGGAATGAGGCCCAATCAATTACCATATAATGTTAATTATATGGATTTTCTACAACACATGTATATAATAGCAATGATAAATAATCAACCATCATCCAGAGTGCACCACACAACTACATAAGCATTAAATGTAAATAATTAACACTTACACAGCCTGTCGACCAATCGATCGACATACAGCTAAATAATTGGGATTAGTGTACGCCAAATATCATCCCAATACCCATGTGGGGTTTCAAATCAACAAACACATATTTTTATTTGTGCAGTTGGGCGATGTGTAAAATTTATCGTCCCATTCAATATCAGTCAAATCAGTGTATATAGACAAATCTCTGATTTGTTTATAAATATTTATTTCATATACACGTTAAGAATCGTATTTTTAACTATAAAATATTTTCCACTATAAAATATTTTATTTCCTTTCACCTCACACAATCAAATTTCACAACACAGCAACCAAACAAAAAAGTCATCCATGGTCTGTGGACGACGGGTGTCGGGTGCTGCTAAGCACCTTCTGCATCCTAGTATATATTTCAACTAGAAATTAAAATAAAAGTGAGGAGTTCTCACCGACTAGCTAAACCAAACGCCACGACTCTTCATATGTAGAAATCTTCATCGTGCTCGCCTTTTATCAATTTCACTGTCCGTAGCCACTAGATATATAAAAATCACATTTTTATATTGTTGCTATGTATATAAAAATTCTATTTTTATACCGCTACTATATAGATAAAAATTCTAATTTTATAACGGTGTTCATATAATAAATATTATATTTTTATTCTTTCTATAATATAAAAATCATATTTTTATTCTTTCTATAATATAAAAATCAAATTTTTATTCTTTCTATAATATAAAAATCATATTTTTATCCTTACTATAATATAAAAATATATGATTTTTATTCTTTCTATAATATAAAAATCATATTTTTATTCTTACTATAATATAAAAATCATATATTTATCCTAACTATAATATAAAAATCATATATTTATCCTTACTATAATATAAATATCACATTTTTTATTTGAGTAAAAATCCTATTTTTAACACGAAGTTATTTAAATAAAAATCGTATTTTTATACCCGCTAACTACATGATAAAAATCCAATTTTCTATACATAAAAAATCTAAACCTTTTCATGTGATTATATATTAAAAAAATCAAATTTTAAACACTGCTATAAAACTGAAAATATAATCAATAGATAAATAAATTAAAAAGAAACTCACGGTTTTCAGTTTGGGGTTTGGAGGAGAAGTCGGAGGCTGCTGGAGAGTCGTTGGTGACGCGGGGAAGGCAGATAGGCGAGTGGTGGCACCATGGTTCGGGGGGGGGGTTGCTTCGCGCACAGGTGGAAGGGGTAGCGTCGCGCGCAGGTGGTGGGGGGGGGATAGCGTCACGCGCAGGTGGAAGGGGGTAGCGTCGCGCGATTTGTTTCTTCTTCTTCTTCTTTACTTTTGCTCTGCCGATTAGAACGAAAAGGGGGGCTGTCGACCTAGTAAGGGAGAGAGAGAGTGTGAGGGAGGTTTTATATTTATTTAATTATTTTAATTTCAAAAAGAAACTTTTATTTTGAACTCAAAATCGAACCCACCGACTGTCATCTATAGCTAACTACCCCCATTCCGAACACAATGGTATACGTATCGTAGGCTGATTCGACCGTTTCGATCAGTTTTCATCAAAATCAAAATATAACTCTATATATTGAATTTGAATTCACATTTCAATTTACAGGGGTCACATACAGACTCTAAAAATTCCTAAAAAATATTTTCTAGCTTCGTATTGACAATACGGTCCTAACAAAACTAGTTTCGTTGAATTCTAAGACCGTTTGAAAAATGGCCATTTTCCAGTAGATTAAAATCAACTGAAACTGGTCAAACGCGTTTTGCTTCGCCACGCTCATATATTGATTCAGAAAATTACGAAATTTTAAACCTATCAATAACTTGACTTCACGGATCCAACAAAAGAGGTTTCATCGAAAACCGAGGTCGTTTGCAAAATGGCTATTTTTAAGGGCCAGAATTCCATAGCGACTACTCAGAATTTTCAACTGGGCGTAACTTTTTATCCCTGCAATGAAATTTTGATTTTTTGGATTCGTTGGAAAGATATTCTCAATTAGATTAAAATATTTTTGGTTTCACTAAAATCCGGTTTATTTTGCACCCGGTACATTCATTTGAAATTTGAAATCGAATTATCGAACTACCGCGCCATTTCCAATCCCTTTTATAGTTATAAATAATTATTTATATTCTAACGACGATCTATATAAATATATATGTTCGAATTCTATTAGAAATAAATTTCTTGTCGTTATTATTTAAAATAATTCATTTTAAATAATCAAAATTCGCTAAAATCGCCAAAATAAAATTTTTTAATTGGCTCGGATTTCCGGGTTATTACATTGGGGTTTTTCGATTTAGGTATCAATCAGAGATTCTGACATCTGGTTTTGGTAGAGTTTGGTTAGTGGAGTTGAACCATGGTGGTCGGAGGTGCTAGCATCAGGTGGTTCGCTGGAATTTGGGTGTGAAATCTGAAACCTACGGTTTAGGGTTGGTGATTGGCGGAGCTTCGGTCAATCGTAGATGGTGGTGCGGGTCTGGTGAGGTGCGGAATCCGAATAGCTTTTCGACGATGGTGAGAATGCAACGTCAGATGTTCGGAACAGTGAGATAACGTCGGTCAAAGGTCTGGTGTTTGGTTGGGTTCTTCATGTTGGGGTCCTTGTAGTTAATTGGAAAAGGAGCAGGAAGACGTTGAGGGCCTGATGACGTGGTAGGATCTGTTTTGGTGAGAATATATTTTATTTATTTTATATATTAAAATCCAAATACTAAATCGCTTTTAACTTTCTCGTACGAACACGAATTTGGACGCGGTCGGGTGCGTTAGGATCGTGGCGAGATTGCGAACGTTTTTGGCACTGGTTTGGTAGCGATTGGAGACTATAAAATTTTGGGCTTTGATTGGATGTTCGATCCACTAAGGACCCAAAGGTGAGTGAATTTCTCGCTCACGAATAACTGAATTATTCCCATATTTATTGAATTAAATTAGGAAATAAGTTAGGTTGCATGGTTGTGATTGGCTGTTGAATTGGTTGCTTAAATTTGATATACAAGTGTGTTAACATGCAAATTAGATCGATAATTAGTTATTTAATTTAATTAGATTTCTAATTAGAAATTTTGATCCTTGATAATCCTGGAATAATTTAATACTAATCAATTGGATGGAATGGTTGTGATGGATTTTTGGTTGAAATTTATTACTGAATTGATGTTGACACTGCTAAAGCTCCACATTTAGTATATTGTATCGCATGTTTATTGTGATGATTAATTCCATTTTACCCTTTGACGTTACGGGTATCGAATCAATACGGAATTGATCGACATAAGATGAATTAAGAACACAGATTGAAATGATAAATATCTGTGACCCTGATTTGGATTGAAATGATATACATCCATCCTTGAAATATCGAAGAATTAAAATCACTTGGCCATAGGATAGCAAATTATATACGAACATCGGTTGGTTAAATATTTTTTAAAATGTTTGAAATTCTATTTGATGAAAAATTTGATTAAAGGAAATCTGTCGATTTTCGATGAACTTTATTCTTCCTTTGAAGATCGGAATCTTAAATGTTATTTGAAATGGTTAAGGAAATTATCCCAAAACAAACTGGGAGTTTTAAATTGGAATGTGAATATGAATTGGGATTATCTTAATGATTGGGTAGACTCGAATTTAATAAATTCCTATTGAATTTAACTTTTTTAATAAAGTTGATCGAGGATACTTGGAGTTGTTTTAAAACTTAATATGAATATGGTTTGAATCCTTTAAATGGGAAGAGGGGTTTGAAATGGTGTTTGTAACAAGATAGTGGGCCATGAACTCCATTGAGACTGGAGTTTAGATTCAAGTATTTGAAGTTCGGAAGAAAGAAACGATTATAGTTAAAGAATTTTATTGTATATATATTTACACTATTTGATTTCAAATAACTATTCCTTTCTAAAATGTATTTATTAAAATTTTACCTATAATACTATTTTGTTATAACTAAGTTTTCCTAATATTTTATTTCTTAATCTAATTAGTAAAACTTTTTAATTATGTATTTAGTGTTTTAAATTATCTTATTTTATTCTAGCTATTATATTCTGTATATATACATATATATATACATAAAGATTCCTTATAAGCACCTATTTTCTTAAGTATACTTTATAAATTGTAATTTTCTTCCAAATGGAAAATGTTTAGATTTAAAACATTGGTTCAAATGGAGTTGAGACAAGTTATATCTTCTTTGAAGATGAATCGATTTCTAAGCCGATTTAAATATGGAAAATGTGGATTATATTCTATTCGAATATAAATTTATCTACTAAAGGATTTAAATGATCTATGAATATATTCTATGTGAATATGAATGGATTTCTTACATAAATCATTTTGAGATAAATATAATCGTTGACAGGAAATATATTCTACTTGAATATAAATCGATTTTGAATTATTGTATGATCACAATATAATCGGTTTTAGGAATGATTGAAATATGTTGATATGGAGTTATATTCTATTTTGAATATAAATTTGGGTTCGAAACAAAATATGTTATTTTGATATGAAAGCGAGCCTTTAAGAAATGTAAAAGAACCAACAGATGTGAAAAAATGTAAGCGTTGGTTGTTAAAGAGACCGGAGTCGACAAATGGCATACTCTCTGTCAGTGTCGATACACTTTAACAACTGTGAATGTTATGACGTATCCAGAATGGAATATGGTGACTTGGAGGCTATTATTGGATTGAAGAAGATGAACGATGATGAAATAACCCTGACCTTCGGGTTAGAATTGAAATGACTAAAATAGGAGCTATATTGTGACTAATTGAGGTAGCACCTTTGATTGGACACACTTTGATACTATTTCTATGACTATGATGATGATGATTAGGGCCCTTTTTGATTTGGGAGTGTGTTCCGAGATGGGCGGTAGTGGCTGCTATCCGTTACCACCGGTCCGGGAGTGCAATTGGTAGAATCCTACCCTGGGCATTGCCTCGAGTGCCTTGTCATATTTACCAATACCGAGCCCCATACAATTTTGATTTAGCATTGCCTTCTATGAAGTGCCCTCTGGTAACACCAGTACGGTGAATTTACGGTACTGTATAGATTGTTGATGCCCATAAATGGCATAAGGGTAATATGGTAATCCCACTTACGCTATGTTTATGATATTTACTTTACTGTATAGACACTGTCATAATAGCGTGTTATACTAAGTATGTATTAGTTTAACGAATCTTCGAGAGATGGAAAAATCCCATAACATCTCTTGAGTACCTGTACCCATGACACTAATGTTATTTCGTATTTTGATTTGACTAATATGAGAATGATCTAGTGCTGATCCGAGTGTTTGTTGTGTTTCTTTTTATGCAATACGCTTGGGTCAGCAGAGGTTTGCAGTTAGCAAAGATTTTCTTTCCTTGGCGCACGAAGATGAAGATTTGGTATATATGTACTATATTTTTTTTCTGCTGCACTTCGTTTCCGCTGTTGTTATGTAGAGATGTATATATTTAACTCTGATAATCGTTATATCGTATAGACAAATGTATGTATTTCAACTGGTTTAAACTGTTAATTGTCCTTCCGCTGTGAGAACTCTGTTATTGTTTTTTTTTTTATTCTTTTCCTAATAACTGCCTGTATTTATGATTTGTTTGGATCGACATGTGTGGTTTATTATCGATTTGAATGGTCAAAAATATGGGTCGTTACAAGTTGGTATCAGAGCCAGGTTAGTGATAACCGTGGCTCTATTTGGGAATTAATACATTAGAGATGGGGTTTGAAACGCCCGAGAATGGGTCTGAGTGATATAAGAGAACGTACTTGTATTTTTGATATAAATTGGTTTTACATTGTGTTGATTTGTTCTGTTGAATATTTATGGGTTCTAGTCGATATATGGGATGCCATAGAATCGATAGGAATTTCTAAATAGTCAAATAGAATGATCGACATAATATGGTTTTCGATTATATTTTAAAATATATCAAATATATTATTGGTTCAAGTATATATGTATTCATTTTAGTAGGTGGTAATATTAAGTTATTTCCTATTATGGTTGATTAGATAATAAATCTAATAAGGAAAATTTAATGAATTTAGAATATATTTGAAACGAAATGATATCTTTAAGTATAATTGGGTGCAAACAGTTTGCGATTGAGATGGAAATGAACTTGAGGACTTGATTCTGGGAGGCTTTTGAAATAGTTTGACAAAGTTTGAAATAATATCGTATTATAAGAAATAGTTTCAAAAGATTTCTAAAGGAATAAGGGTGTAATTCCTTCTCAGATATCAGAAAGGACTTCGGTAATGAGTGCACGCATTATCGACATTTATTCTAAAGCATCTAAGTGGGGAGACCACTTCGTACTTTCATAACTAATTTGAAAAGGGTTTTGGATTGAATTTCCTTATGGCATTAATTTTTTTATAAAGGTATTAGTACGGTATGTAAGGTTGAATTTAAATTAAATCGGAATCGAAGTTATTATGTTCTCTGGTAATTAAGCAGTTAGATTTAAATTTAGATAGTATAAGATGTTGGTCTATATTATTCTAAACCTAGTTTATAAACCCGAAACCTAAAGTTTAAGTTTATTTTAACTCATAATGTTGATTTAGGTATTTAAGTAACTTGATTCATTAGAATTTTGATTTAAAGCCATAAAATGAACTTAACTACTAAGAGAAGAGAAACCATCGTTCAAAACTTATAAACGCGAATGATAATGAAGTTAGGTAATGTACTAGTTTGGTCGATATAAGTGTTAAAGAAATTGAATTGACCACGAAATCAAATTTCAACTAGAATAACTAGAATAAATTGAAGATTAGATGATGGAATAAAAGTGATAACTCAAGACTTGAAGTAATTAATAAGTTCATCACACTAGCTCGAGGAGGAATGATGAAATATAACTTAATTCGTGTAAAGGAATCGAGTTAAATAAAGATTAACTTAAGAAATCAAAGGACAAGGTTAAGAATTATGTATAAAACCAGAGTTAAGGAAATCGAACGTTATTTGAAATACAGAAATGAAGTATAAATATTACTCGGGTTGGGTCAATGGATTTACTTAAAGAAATCAACACTTAAGTTGAATTAGAATTTATGTTACTGGGTGGTTAAGTAAGTAAATGAAAGTTTAATATAGAGATCAAATGGAATGGTGTATATCAAACCATAACTGACCCTAATCCATTGATATAGATTGGAAGTTAACCTAATCAAAGGAAGAAGTGAAAATAAACCGAGAATCAGAAATATGAAAGAAAAGTATAAGAAACAAAAACTGATGTTGAATTTATTAATTTGGGATATCAAAAGATTTGGAATTAAATGAAATTCAATTAAATTGAATGAATTAGAATAAGTGAAGTAAACTCGAGAAATGGGAATTGGTCGACTTAACAAAGTATAAAGAAATGAAACAAAGTAAGAATAAACTTGAATAATGAGAATGAATCAAAAATCAGAATTGATTCGAATGTATGGCTAATGGGATATGGATAAATGGAACTATGATTGGTATAATATGGGTGAAGTTAATCGGAACAAGGAATTAAATTTGGTGAATCGACCAAGGTTATGAATTAAGGATTTAATACAAATCAAGTTAGTTGAAAAGGTTAGAATGAACTCAAGTTTAACTAGAAATTAATGCTTGGAATAAAAAATAGGAAACAAATAGAAATTATATTGGGTTGAAGGAATCGATTAAATACAAACCCATTTCTTAGATGATGAAATAAGTTAGGCATTGAATAGACAAGCAACGACGAATGACTGGTTAAATTAAGGTTTGAACTTTAAATAGGATGGACGATAATAGAATTTACTTAATAAAGATGAAGCTAATATAAATGTACATAGGCAATAAAAGGTAAGGCATTTATGAGCCAAATGGAATGATAATCCTTCTTTGATGGTCAAGACTTGCTTAAAATTTTGAAGTCCTAAAGTTTAAAAAACTCCAACAAAACAAGTCGGTGCATATGCGTAAATCTGACTATTTGATAAGCTGAAACTAAAATGATCATAACTCTTGATGGGATGATCGGAATTTGACGATTCCGGACTTTTCGAAAACCTTAGAAACTGAGCTAAATTTTGTGTTAATAAAGCCTTGCCTCGTTTCCAAGTCTACTAGGTTGAAAACCAATAACTAGTCGTAGTTGTATGCGCAGAAAATAAAAATTTGAACTGAATACCAATGTTGTTTTGGCCATGACTTCCTAACGGAGCGTCGGATTTTGATGTGCGAAAACAATTCAGTAAGCCGAGGAGGTAAACTAAAACTTTTTCTTAATATGCTGGGTAAAATTTTGAGATTTAAAGGGGTAAAAACTGGGCTGAACAACTCAGACCTGCATTTTTCAGTGTACGGGCTGAGGTGCTCGCCTTCACTAAAATAGTCATAACTTTTGAAGACATTATCCGAATTCGATGAATCTGGACAATTCGGAAAGCCTGAAAGAAACGCAACGACGTTTGTCTGTCTTTTAGTCCAATTCCATCTTTTATAGGGTGATAATCGATGATTTGTTTGCTGGCCTGTCATGAATATTATAATTTTGTAGTTGGAATGTCGGTGATATGTTGTGTAAGTTATAAGCATTTACTGTTTAGTATACATATGTGTAGTTCTTATGCCTATTTGAGTATTTAGCAGGTGTAAGGAGTGTGCACTATGCTTTAGAGCTCGCTTGCGCTAAATACCAAAGTGCTAAAGTAATTAAATTGCAAATAAAATGCTAAAGAAGGTACGTCTTTATGTTATATGGTCGCGGGGTTATATATATTTGTTGTTTTCCCCATTTTGAAATGCCTCATCGTGTGATGAGATGAATATTTGGATTTATATACGTATTGTGATTCTTCCAAACCTCTCCGTACAAAGGAGATACTGCCGAAATTTTCCGTGATTTTGAGAGTTAGAAAAATTTATGAGATTTTACAACTATATAACTTATTTTATGAATACTATTTTATAGGTATTGATTTGAAAGTATGATTTGTTTAATACCTTATTTCGTTCTCTTTTCGAGGACGAAAGGATTTTTAAGTGAGGGAGAATGTTACATCCCATATTTTGTGTATAGTTAAATTTCGATTAAAATAAATAAAATGGAATAATATTGGGAAAAATCAAATTTTGTTGATTTTTTAAATGATGGTTGTTGAATTGAAAATAAATAGTTCTTTTGGTTGAGTGATAGTTGAAAATGTTGCAATGTGAAGTTTAACGTTTTTATAACAAATTAAATTTGAGTTGTTTAGGTTTAAGATTGGAATTTAAATTTTATTGGTAAACGGTGAATGTTAAGTGGTTTAATTTATAATTGAATTCAAATTTAAGTTCAAATAATCAAATCTGAGAACTGATAATGTGTGGAATCGATTTATAAATTTATAAGTTAAAATTAGATTTAAATGGAATTCAATGAATATTTAAATTGAATTAAAAATAGTTAAATGAATAATTGAATATTTTACTGATTAAATAACTGTGAAATTTAACTATTTTGGCAACTGTCTCGGAAACGGATTAAACCAGTTTCATTGGATCCAGGATGGTTGTAATAACCCAAAAAATCTGAACCAATTTAAAATTTTATTATGGAAATTTTAATGAATTATGAATATTTAAAACGAGTTATTTTAAATAATAACGACGATAAATTTATTTTGAATAGAAATAGAATGGATATATTTATATAGATCGACGTTAGAATATAAATATTTATTTTTAATTATAAAAAAGAATTGAAAATGGCGCGGTAGTTTGAAATTTCGATTTCAAATTTCCAATGAAAGTACAAGATTCAAAAATAAATTGGATTTTGGCGAAAGAAAAAATATTAGAATCTATTTGAAAATATCTTTCCAATGAATCCGAAAAATTGAAATTTCATAGCGGGGATAAAAAGTTATGCCCAGTTGAAAATTCAGGATAGTCGTTATGGAATTTTGGCCCCTTAAAAATGGAAATTTTGCAAATGACCTCCGTTTTCAACGAAACCACTTTTATTGGATCCGAGATGTCAAGTTATTGCTAGATTCCAAAATTCGTAATTTTTGAAAGCAATATGTGAGCATGGCAAAAGAAAACGTGTTTTGATAGTTCAATTGAAATGGATCGACCAGAAAATGGCCATTTTTCAAATTGTCTTCAAATTTGACGAAATTAGTTTTGTTAGGACCGTATTGTCAATACGAAGCTAGAAATAATTTTTCTGGAATTACTGGGGTTCGTATGTGACCCCAGTATATTGAAATGTACGTTTAAAATTGAATACATAGATTTAAATTTTAATATAAATGGCAATTGATCAGAACAGTAGAATCATCTTGCGAAACATACCGCATTGTGTTTGGAATGGGGGTACTTAGCTAGGAACGACAATCGGTGGGGTTGATTTCGAGTTCGAATTAAAAACTAACCTTTTGGATAATAAAATAATTAATATATAATATATAACCTTGCCCCACCTTTTTCTCATTTCAGTCAAGTGCAAAAAGGAAAAAAGGGCGATCCCCTAAATCAGCCTATCGCCCATGATTGCCGCCCCTATCGACGCGCCCTCCACCCGCCGCTAGCGTCGTCGAGCCCCCCACTCCTCCCCTGGCCGCCATCTCCTACCCCGTTCCCCTCTTCCTCCGATGTGAAGAACCCCCAAACCTGCGATTTCAGACCACGCAGCACCAGATGGGTCCACCGTAGCCTGCCCTAGCCTGCGCCACCTCCCCATGCGAAGCCGCCACCGCCTCGATCCCCTCTCTAATCATGATAAAGGCGAGATTTTTATCATGATAAAGGCGAGATTCTAATCACGATAAAGAAGAGATTTTTTAAAATATTAAGATAGGATTTTTTTAAAAGGAAAATAATTGATTTTTAATAATAAATAGCTTTGATTTTTAATGATAAAAATGTTTAATTTTTATATGTATGATAGTGAATTAAAAATACGATTTTAAGTGGATAAAAATATGATTTTTATCATACGAATGAAGTAGTCATATTATGGAATTATTTTTAGGAAGATAAAATTTTGATTTTTATATTTATGACAACATAATAAAAATTCAATTTTTATATATACGAAGTAGCGATAAAAATTCGATTTTTATATATTTGAAGTAGCAATAAAAATTCGATTTTTATTATATATGAAGCGAAATAAAAATTTGATCTTTATATGAGAAGTAGAGATATAAAAATATAATTTTTATATAGACAGAAGCGTTGTAGAACTATATGATTTTCTTATGTTAAGTGCCATTATATAAATATGATTCTTATTTATATAAAGTTATGATTTTTAATTACACAAAGTTATGATTTTTAGTTATGTAAAAAATATCATTTTTAGTTAGTTAAAAATAGGATTTTTATCGTAGGAAGGAAATATTTTTAGCAAGATTAAAAATATGATTTTTAACTAGTGTATGGCATGAAATTATTTTTAGAAAGATAAAAATACAATTTTTAGCCTATATATGTTATTTATAAAATAATCATACAAAGAAATATATGTAGTAGAAATAAAAATATGATTTTTAGTTATTAGAATGAAACGATAAAAATGTGATTTTTATCTATGAACAGCGTGAAAAGGATGCGTTGGAATTTCGAATAAATCCAGACTGTTCAGAAATAAAGAATGGAGGAGTGGAACCCAAATGTGAGAACTTCTCACTTTTATTTATTTTATAATTAAAATATATACTAGGATGCAGACGGTGCTTAGCAGCACCCGACACCCATCGTCCACAGACCATGGATGACTGTTTGTTTGATTGATGTGTTATGAAAATTTATTGTTGTGATATGGAATGGAATAAAATATTTTATAATTAAAAATATTTTATAGTATAATTTTTAACATGTATATGAATAAAATAAATATTTATAAACAAATCGGACGATTTGTTTATGTACACACATTTGACTGATATTGACTGGGACGATAAATTTTACACATCGCCCAACTGCACAAATAAAATTCATTATTTGTTGATTGAAACCCCACACGGGTATTGGGATGATATATGACATACACTAATCCCAATAATTAGTTGTATGTCGATCAATTGATTTACAGACTGTTGTAAGCGTTAAATATTCATATTCAATGCGTATACAGTGTAGAATGCACTTTGGATGATGGATTGCTATTGTTATACACATTTGTTGTGTGAAATCCATATAATCACATTATATGGTAATTGTCTGTGTCTGATTCCAGTTCAGAAAATGAATATTTTAAAATAACGATTTTTTTAAAATAACGAATATTTTCAAATAATATTCACAAAAGAATCAAAATATTATTTTGATGTCCGATTTGGGATGGACACGATTATATTTAATAATTTAAAGCCGTATTGATTTGATTAAAGCCATTTTGATGCGAACGATATTTATATTGATTTTATTCATTTTTATAATGAACAATGAAAAGGAACTGATTTCAAAATCTAATGTTTTGGAAATATTATCATTTATATATCGATGATATGGAATATTCAATTTTGATTAGAAATTGAATAGGAAGTTGAAATCGTTTTCAAAACGAATTTAAAACGATTTATAAAATACGATTTAAATGGAAATCGATGAAATATATATAATATATATTATATATATAATGGCCTGAATAGAAAGCGCTGCACTGCGGTAGTTCGCGAATTTCGACCATTGACTTCGAACGGACATTGCGGCAGATCCGACCGTCAGATTCTCTAAAACCGGAACCGTTGGGTTCGTAACGAAAAGAACTTTCTAACGAATATTAGAGATTTAAAATCTAACAGTTGGATTTGGAATTATCTCCAAATCAAATTTGGAGAAGGTCGCTGTAAGTGCAGTTCGATGATCATTTATGGAAATCGACTGTATGGGCCTTGATAAAATTATTTAAAATATCAATAATTTGTGTAAATCATAACAGATGATTTGGAAAGAATTAGGATGAAAAATTCCATATTTGAAAAGAAAAAAATAGATTTTTATCAAAATGAGCTAGTTTTGAACTAGTATTATAATTTAGTTATTTTTAAAATAAATAAATTGGTTTTGAAATGGTTTTAAAAATAACCAGAATTTCCAATATATAAATTGGAAATGGATTTGAATCGAAATTGACTTTAGAATATCTCAATGTTGGATTTCGTGATTATAAAGATATTGTTATGGAAATTTGACAGATATATATATATATATTGTTATTTCCAATACGATATTTGTTGATTTCAGAATTTGATATTGAATATAAGCCGATATATTTTCTATTCAGAGCCTTGTATTTAATATCAAATTGGATTTTGGGTTTGTGGTGAACGGTATTTTTAGTAATATTGTTTTTGAACCGAATGGAGTCAAGAAATTTAGAAACTGACTGGAGAATAGTTAAGATGAATGGTTTCTTGTGTATTGATCTGATGTTGGTTTCGGCCATTGGGGTTGATACTTAGTGGATTGTTCTCTTACTAATTTACGGTTAGAGGCTAATGTGAATTGGGTTTATTGTGAACTGTGTTTTTAACGATATTCGTTCTTTAACCCGATTTACAGTGAAATGTGATTTGGGATTTATAAATCTTTTTATTTAGATTTAACGAGAATTTTCCAAGGTAACGTTTTCCAATTTAATATATTAAATTGGAATTGAATGGAATTTGTTTTTCCGTGAAGATTCCATAATTAATGGAATGTGATTTGGGTTGTCGTGAATGGTATCTTTAATAATACTGTTCTTAGGCCCAACGGAGTTAAGAAATTCGTATACTAACTGGAGATTTGTTAAGTTGAATGGCTTCCTAGGTATTGATCTGATGTTGGTTTCGGCCTTCGGGGTTGATACTTAGGGAATTGTTCAGTTGCTAATTTAAGGTTAATGGCTGATGGAATGGAATGTGATTTTGGGTTTATTTTGAACCGTGTTTTAAATGACATTGGTTCTTTAACCCAGTTAAAGAGAGGATATGGGTTCCCAAGTTAAACAATAATTAATATATATTTTTTGGAAGATTAAAACCAAGTGGAGTTTTAATGCATCTTTAATTAGATTGAAATGAAATCCAAAGGAAGATTAAAGAATAAATTAAAGAATTAATCTTTGATAAAATTAATGGGAACCTTTCCCAAAGTATATGAATATTTGGATAAAGAAATATTCTGAATTGGAATGAGGCGTATGTTGTGTTTTTATAGCACTTGTTTATTATATACGCGAGTTATTCAGAAAGACCGGGTTTATCCCATTCTGAATAACTGATTCGACGATGTAACAAGGATGAAGACGGTAGTTGAAGACTGGAGGTCTTCACATCGTTTGGATAATTACTGATGATCTTGATTGGGCTGTACACCCAAGAGGAGGGAATCAGTTAGTGATCTTCCAGACGTACTCTGAGATCGATGGATGTGCGAGGAATAAGGTTCCTCCGGTTTCGTTCAGACCCAGAACGGACTTGTAAATGGATGTGCGTCTGACATCGGATTTCATTCTGTGCGATTGATATACATCGGTTGCATAGCGTGAATTGCCTGTGTGGCATGCTGAGATGCAAATGATCAAGGCTTTTGTTGAAAAGCAGAGTCTAGTGGTTGATGATCAAAGCACGGCCTTTGTGGTGTAGCTTTGTGTACCGTTAATTCGCGAGCCTCACACCCATGTTTGAACCAGAAACGGGAGAGGACCTCAGGGAGGACATGCGTTTCTTTCTAGTTAGGAGTCGTGTCAGCGTTTTACATGCCCTGACACTTTGCTTATATGGATGATGGATAGCGAGGCGCCTCAATTATATCCGGGGAAACATAGTGTTCAGGCATTTTAATCCACATCGAATGGACCGGCCTTGACGATCCAAGGGACCATGCGTTCTGTTCCTGAGTGTAACAGCCCGCACTTCTGTTCACGCAAGATATTGTCCCCAACTTAGCCACCATATAGGTGTGGGGTTTTGTTCCTCAAAAGGCCTCGGCATTAGTAAGAGATGGGCTCTACTATATAAGTACCCACTTCACACAGGCTTCCACGATATGGGACTTAGAGGTGTTACATTCTCCCCTCCTACAGAGCCCAACGCCCCGTTGGCTCACAAACACCTCACCCAGGCGTCGTAGTCCACGGAAATTGGGTTTACTCCATTGGATTGCGGTTTTTGATTGTATAACTAGTATGGCGACATAGTAGATGGTTAGCTATGTCGTCTAGGCTTGATATTATATTTGAAATGTTTTAAATATATATATACACACTAATAATAATATCATTTTAACATACCAAGCATCTTTTGACCATTATAAGGTAAAACCCTATCCTCCGATTTGCGTTGCATTGTGTGATGGGACCTGGGTCTTATAATGGTTTCATTTTTCTAAAAAGCATTGCGTTGTTTGACAACTCACTTATTTTATGTACTGGCAATCCAATGGAGTAAACCTGTTCCGCGTTAGCGGTGTGGTCCTGTGATTAGCCTTATTATTTGATAAATTGGGATAAGAATTCTCACATCAGTCCTTGTTTGGCATGCCTGGTAATAGGTTGCAGCATGATTGGGGGGTTCTCGCTTCGCGGTTTGGTGGAGAACGTGAGACTCTTACCCCTACATGTCCCTTTTTAGGGTTGGTAGGCTGCGGCCGTGGAATCCCGAAAAGGTTGCCATAAAACAAGGTGTCTG
This sequence comes from Allium sativum, assembly GCA_030737875.1. Taxonomy (NCBI): domain Eukaryota; kingdom Viridiplantae; phylum Streptophyta; class Magnoliopsida; order Asparagales; family Amaryllidaceae; genus Allium; species Allium sativum. The sequence continues at coordinate 967,224,562 of CM060915.1, read as the reverse complement.
GGGTAGAACTGTAAGCCACAGTGGGTTTTACCTGCTGCAATGGGGGCTGTAATGTGTTTGGTTGGTTGGAGGGCTCCACTGTAACAACCCGCACCTCCGTTCATGCAAGATATTGTCCCCAACTTAGCCACCGTATAAGTGTGGGGTTTTGTTCCTCAAAAGGCCTCGGCTAAGTTTCGAGATCCACCAACACATGGCGTTGCTACATAGGCTGAGCCAAAATCTCTTACTAACGCCGAGGCCTAGCGATGGAAAACCCTATACCTGAGAGGTGGCAAAGTAGGGATATTATCGGTGTTAGTAGGGAGGTTGGCTCAGCCTATGTGGCAACTCCATGTGTTGGTGGATCTCGAAACTTAGCCGAGGCCTTTTGAGGAACAAAACCCCACACCTATACGGTGGCTAAGTTGGGGACAATATCTTGCATGAACGGAGGTGCGGGTTGTTACACTGAGGCTTGGGCTAGAGAGTCTCGAAGCGGTAATGACGATCCCTTGCCTTGGTTCACAGATAGAAATCCAACTTCCAATACGTGACAATTGCGGTTTTGATTGTAAAGCCTAGTATTGGCGACATGATATATGGTACACATGCCTTCTAGGATTGATACATTTATATTTGAAGTTGTTTTGTACACTATGCACTTTTAATAGTATCAAATGATTTGTTTTAACATACCAAGCATGTTTGGCTATTATAAGCGAAAACCATATCCCTCGGCTTGTGTTGCATTGTGTGATAGGACCTGGGTCTTATAATAACTTCATTTTTCCAAAAAGCATTGCGCTGTTTTGTTATATGCATGGTATTCTTGGGAGGAAACCCGTTCCGTGTTATAAGGCATGGTCCCTTGATATATCTGATTTAATGTAAAGTTTTAAATAACTATTTTAGTTCTCACACCAGTCACATGACTGACCTGGAGTTTATTGTTTTAACCTAAACTCTGGATGCCTCTATTTTCTGCACGGGCAGCTAGTAGTTTTGGATTTGCAGATTTATATTCACAGTATCCTGGTTTACAGCTGGAATGATATTCGGAAAACTCTATATCCGTATATCACCTTCAGTTGTGTTTTGTATTATTTTCCGCTGCTATGTATTTAAATGTAATTTAAATCTCTAATATTGATCAAATGTATAATGTTTATTCATATTCATTATATTGTTGTATTCTGATGAAATTGTTGTAATAAGCAATGAAACATTCTTCTGTTTGTGTTCTGATTTGTCGTGTTCTCAATTCAATCCGTGCTTTCCTTCGGGTCGTGTCCATTTGGTATCAGAGCTCTGGTTTACAGAGCTCGAGAACTAGACACATTAGAACCATACGAAAGAATCCATCAGAGATTGGATTAGTAATATCCAAAGGGAATGACTTGTTAGAGATGGGATCAGTAGTATCCTAGAATGAATGTGAATAGTATATTTAAAAAAAAATAGAAAACAAGCTTTGTTTTGAAAATTTAAACTTTATTATTCGTATTTGAATATTTATTTTGTATGGAATTCGGACAATCGGGTATATGGAGATTTTGATATACGTCTGATCCACGTGTATCCGAAGCCTCAAATATACTAGATAGATATAGAATCACACTCTAGTCGCTCGGACCTAATTCTGATGACTGACGCGTCATCATCAGTAATTATTTTCGTGTTTCGAAAGTGGGATTTCTATATATTTCCAATTGACTGGTGTGAGAACCAAAACTAGATAGGGCTATTGTTGTGATTTGGCATCAAAAACATGATTTCTCTACGTATATCAAAGTATGAAATTGTAAATTTATCAACTAATTGATTGATGTTTGTGTTGCATGATTATTCATTAAACCAACATGTGAATGAAAGGTGAATTAGGGAAAAATTATCAAATTTTGAACTAACTTGAAAATTGTTTGGAAATGCATGCATTTACATATATATGTGTGAACAGGTCATAGCATGGAGGCTAGAGCAGAGGAATAAAATTGTTTGCCCGACAAATAGGTACATGTTTATTGTATTTTTTGGGGTTTTGATGATTTTATGAGCCGATTGGCTAGCCGCTTGGCTGTTTCTTTTTCTTTTTGGATTGGAGAGGCCTATTTGGAAATTTCGGGATTTTCCCAATGCTCCCGTGCAGGGGAGATTATGGCGAAATTTTTCGAAAATTTAGGGTGTTAGCCAAATTTTTGAAAAATTTGAAAAGTTCTTAGAAACTGAAAAATTGAAGAACTTAAGCCATAATGAAGATAACGAAAGTTGAGTTGATTTGTAAAACAACTTTCATCTTCGTTCCTTTTCGAGGACGAAAAGTTTTAAGTGGGGGAGATTATAATAACCTAGAAAATCTGAACCAATTTAAAATTTTATTTTGGAAATTCTAATGAATTTTGAATATTTAAAATGAATTATTTTAAATAATAACGACGAGAAATTTATTTTGAATAGAAATAGAATGTATATATTTATATAGACCGACGTTAGAATATAAAAATTTATTTTTAATTATAAAAGGAATTAAAAATGGCGCTGTAGTTTGAAATTTCAATTTCAAATTTCAAATGAAAGTACAGGATTCAAAATAACCGGATTTTGGCGAAGCAAAAAATATTAGAACCTATTTGAAAATATCTTTCAAACGAATTGGAAAATTTGAAATTTCATAGTGGGAATAAAAAGTTATGCCCAGTTGAAAATTCAGGATAGAAGTTGTGGAATTTTGGCCCTTAAAAATGGAAATTTTGCAAACGACCTCCATTTTCAACGAAACCAATTTTGTTGGATCCGGGACGTCAAGTTATTACTGGATTCCAAAATTCGTAATTTTTGAAAGCAATATGTGAGTGTGGCAAAAGAAAATGTGTTTTTACAGTTTCAGTTGAAATGGATTGACCAGAAAATGGCCATTTTTCAAACGGTCTCCAAATTTGACGAAATTAGTTTTGTTAGGACTGTATTGTCAATACGAAACTAGAAATAATTTTTTTGAAATTTTTGGGGTCCGTATGTGACCCTAGTATATTGAAATGTACGTTTAAAATTGAATATATAGATTTAAATTTTAATTTAAATTGAAACTGATCGAAACAGTAGAATCAGCTTGCGAAACATATCCCATTGTGTTTGGAATGAGGGTACTTAACTAGGGATGACAGTCGGTGGAGTTGATTTCGAGTTCGAATTAAAAACTAACCTTTTGGATAATAAAATAATAAAATAATTAATATATAATTAATATATAATATATAACCTTGCCCCCTTTTTCTCATTTCAGTCAAACGCAAAAAGTAAAAAAGGCCGGTCCCTTAAATCAACCCGTCGCCCATGATTACCGCCCCCATCGACGCGCCCTCCACCCGCTGCTAGCATCGTCGAGCCCCCCCCCTCTCCTCCTCTGGCCGCCATCTCCAACCACGTTCCCCTCTTCCTCCGACGTGAACAACCCCCAAACCTAAGATTTCAGACCACGCCGCACCGAATGGGTCCAACGCAGCCAGCCCTGGCCTACGCCACCTCCCCAAGCGAAGCTGCCACCGCCTCGATCCCCTCTCTCCTCTCTCCTACCCAAAACAACCATGCCCTAGCTCTCCCTGGCTAGCCACAGCCACCGGAAGTCTGCCGCCACCCTCTTCTACCTCCCGAACCCCAGTGAGCACCTCCCCCTTCCCTTTTGACCCTTGTAAGTTTTTATTATTTGATTTATTTTAATTTATTTAAAAAATCCGATTTTTAGATATATGTTATAACTGTAAAAGTAAAGATTCTTATCATGATAAAGGCAAGATTTTTATCATGATAAAGGCGAGATTCTTATCATGATAAAGGCGAGATTTTTTAAAATATCAAGATAGGATTTTTGAAAAGGAAAAGAATTGATTTTTAATAATAAAAAGCTTTGATTTTTAATGATAAAAAGGTTTGATTTTTATATGTATGATAGTGAATTAAAAATACGATTTTTAGTGGATAAAGATATGATTTTTATCATATGAATGTCATGAATGAAGTAGTCATATTATGGAATTATTTTTAGGAAGATAAAAATTTGATTTTTATATTTATGACAACATAATAAAAATTCAATTTTTATATATATGAAGTAGCGATAAAAATTCGATTTTTATATATATGAAGTAGCGATAAAAATTCGATTTTTATTATATATGAAGCGAAATAAAAATTCGATCTTTATACAAGAAGTAGAGATATAAAAATATAATTTTTATAAAGGCATAAGCGTTGTAGAAATATATGATTTTCATATCTGAAGTGCCATTATAAAAATATGATTTTTATTTATTTAAAGTTATGATTTTTAATTACACAAAGTTATGATTTTTAGTTATTTAAAAAATATAATTTTTCGTTAGTTAAAAATAGGATTTTTACCATAGAAAGGAAATATTTTCAGCAAGATTAAAATTATGATTTTTATCTAGTGTATGGCATGAAATTATTTTTAGAAAGATAAAAAATATAATTTTTAGCATATGTATGTTATTTATAAAATAATCATACAAATAAATATATGAAGTAGAAATAAAAATATGATTTTTATTTATTAGAATGAAACGATAAAAATGTGATTTTTATCTATGAACAGCGTGAAAAGGATGCATTGGAATTTCGAATAAATCCAGACCATTCAAAAATAAAGAATGGAGGAAGGGAACCCAAATGTGAGAACTTCTCGCTTTTATTTATTTTCTAGTTAAAATATATACTAGGATGCAGACGGTGCTTAGCAGCACCCGACACCCGTCGTCCACAGACCATGGATGACTTGTTTGTTTGATTGATGTGTTGTGAAAATTTATTGTTGTGATATGAAATGGAATAAAATATTTTAACATTAAAAATATTTTATAGTTAAAAATATAATTTTTAACATGTATATGAATAAAATAAATATTTATAAACAAATCGGACGATTTGTTTATGTACACACATTTGACTGATATTGATTGGGACGATAAATTTTACACATCGCCCAGTTGCATAAATAAAATTCATTATTTGTTGATTGAAACCCCACACGGGTATTGGGATGATATATGACATACACTAATCCCAGTAATTATTTTATGTCGATCAATTGATTGAGAGGCTGTTCTAAGCGTTAAATATTCATATTTAATGCTTATACAGTGTAGAACGCACTCTGGATGATGGATTGCTATTTTCATTGTTGTTATACACATTTGTTGTGTGAAATCCATATAATCACGTTATATGGTAATTGACTGTGTATGATTCCAGTTCATAAGAATGAATATTTTAAAATAACAATTATTTTAAAATAACGAATATTTTCAAATAATATTCAGAAAAGAATCAAAATATGATTTTGATGTCCGATTTGGGATGGACACGATTATATTTAAATATATAAAGCCGTGTTGATTTGATTAAAGCCATTTTGACGCGAATGATATTTATATTGATTTTATTCATTTTTATAATGAATATTGAAAGGGAATTGATTTCAAATCTAATGTTTTGAAAATATTATCATTTATATATCGATGATATGGAATATTCAATTTTGATTAGAAATTGAATAGGAAGTTGAAATCGTTTTCAAAACGAATTTAAAATGATTTATAAAATACGTTTTAAATGGAAATCGATGAAATATATATAATATATATTATATACATGTATATATATAATGGCCTGAATAGAACGCGCCGCGCTGCGGCAGTTCGCGGATTTCAACCATTGACTTCGAACGGACATTACGGGAGATCCGATCGTCGGATTCTCCAAAAATTGGAACCATTGGGTTCATATAGAAAAGAGCTCTCTAACGAATATTAGAGATTTAAAATCTAACTGTTGGATTTGGAATATGTCCAAATCAAATTTGGAAAAGGTCGTTGTAAGTGCAGTTCGATGGTCGTTTATGGAAATCGACTATACGGGCCTTGATAAAATTATTAAAAATATCAATAATTTGTGTAAAATCATAATAGATGATTTGGAAAGAATTGGGATGAAAAATTCCATGTTTGAAAAGATAAAAATAGATTTTTATCAAAATGAACTAGTTTTGAACTAAAATTATAATTCAATTATTTTTAAAATAAATAAATTGGTTTTGAAATGGTTTTAAAAATAACCAGAATTTCCAATATATAAATTGGAAATGGATTTGAATCGAAATTGTCTTCGGAATATTTTGATGTTGGATTTCGTGATTATACATATATTGTTATGGAAATTTGAAAGATATATTTATAACGTTATTTCCAATACGATATTTGATGATTTCAGAATTTGATACTGAATATAAGGCGATATATTTTCTATTCAGAGCCTTGTATTTAATATCAAATTGGATTTTGGGTTCGTCGTGAATGGTATCTTTAATAATACTGTTCTTGAACCGAATGGAGTTAAAAAAATTAGAAACTTACTGGAGATTAGTTAAGTTGAATGGTTTCCTGGGTATTGATCTGATGTTAGTTTCGGCCTTCAGGGTTAATACTTAGTGGATTGTTCTCTTACTAATTTACGGTTAGAGGCTAATGTGAATTGGGTTTATTGTGAACTGTGTTTTTAACGACATTTGTTCTTTAACCCGATTTACAGTGAAATATGATTTTGGATTTATAAATCTTTTTATTTAGATTTAACGAGAATTTTCCAAGGTAATGTTTTCCAATTTAATATATTAAATTGGAATTGAATGGAATTCGATTTGATAATAATCGAAGTGAACTTTTGTGAAAGAAGACTGTTAATACATATGGAATTCAAGAGGCGTTGCCATTATTCCATTTATATTATTAGTCGGATATGGAAATTGATATCGATTATATATTGATTTGTTTTTCCGTGAAGATTCCATAATTAATGGAATGTGATTTGGATTGTCGTGAATGGTATCTTTAATAATACTGTTCTTAGGCCCAATGGAGTTAAGAAATTCAGAAACTAACTGGAGATTAGTTAAGTTGAATGCTTTCTTGGGTATTGATCTGATGTTGGTTTCTGCCTTCGAGGTTAACACTTAGGGAATTGTTCACTTGCTAATTTACGGTTAAAGGCTGATGGAATGGAATGTGATTTTGGGTTTATCGTGAACCGTGTTTTAAATGACATTGGTTCTTTAACCCAGTTAAAGACAGGATACGTGTTCCCAAGTTAAACAATCGTTAATATTGATTTTTAGGAAGATTAAAACCAAGTGGATTTTTAATGCATCTTTAATTAGATTGAAATGAAATCCAAAGGAAGATTAAAGAATAAATTTAAAGAATTTATTATAACGATACACATTTTGCCCGACCTTAATCGATCGCTAGATCGATTAAAATCGTCCAAAACCCGCATACGTTAGCTTTGGGAATACAATACATTAGAAAAATAAAAGCAAATTTTTATAAACATTACAATAATGTTACATCAGAGTACAGAATATCAGAGTACATCGATACGTAAAATACAGCGGAAGACTTATTACAATAAATTAATACAATACACAGTGGAAGACTTTCTATGCTCTGAACGCAGCTTTAGGCTTCGATCCAGAATCCTTCTCAAGAGATAAATATTTGCAGAAAGCTACTCGACTGCCCGTGTAGAAAAGAGGGCACCCGAGTTTGCAAAGTGAAACAAACTACGAGTCAGTCAAGGGACTGGTATGAGAAATCTAACTTAACTAATCTAATAATAAGGCTAATCACAGGACCACACCCTACGGGTTTACTCCATTGGATTGCCAGTGCATAAGATAAAGTAACTCATTTAAACAACGCAATGCTTTTTAGAAAAACGAAACCATTATAAGACTCAAGTCCCATCACATAATGCAACGCAAATAGGAGGATAGAGTTTTACCTTATAATGGTCAAACATTACTTAATACGTATAAAAACGGATTTGATATTATTATTAGTGTATATATGTTTTTCAAAAACAATTTCAATCATAATGTATCAATCATAGACGACATGGGTACCATATATCATGTTGCTATACTAGTTCTACAATCAAAACCGCATGGTGTCGTATTGGAAATTGGGTTTCCATCAGGAGTCAAGGCTAGGAACGATCTTACCGATTCGAGACACTCTAGCAAATGTCTCAGGATCACACCTAAGGGCAAGCCTTGGATCCTGCAAGGCCGGTCCACACCTACGTTAGTGGATTAGTTATGCCTGAACACACGTTTCCCGGTCCCTTTGGACCTCTAATATGGCCACTAACAACCTATAAAACCAAGGTACCTCATAGTCCATCATCCATATAAGTAAAAATGTCAGGGCTGGTAGGTCACTGACATCACTCTAGCTAGAACGAAACGTATGCACTCCCTGCGTTCCCTTGCTGCATTTTAGACTCTTACTAGGGTGTGAGGTTCGCAAACTCACGCTATACACAAAGCTATGCCTAAACAGGCTATGCTTTGATCATCAACCACAAGGCCTACTTTTCAACAAAAGCCTTGATCCATGCATCTTAGCATGCCACATTGTCAATCCATATCATACCATTGATTCCTACCAATATATAACCTCTAAACTTGTGCGTCTCAGAGAAGGGTGTTAAACACCAAACAGATACATATTTAACAGAGATCAACGAATACAATATAAAGGAATACAACGTCAGACATACCATCCATTTACAAGTCCGCTCTGGGTCTGAATGAAATCGGAGGAACCTTATTCCTCGCACATCCGAACAATCAGCAAATACGTCCTGACAACTACCTCTACTGCCCCTTCAAGGTAGCTACTCCAATCATGGGCGTTAGTAGTCCTCATCCATTTAATGTGAAGATCGTCGGCCTTCAACCACTGTCTTCAAATCTTCGACTTAAATCGTCGTAGTAATTATTTGAAATAAGTTGAACTCGATCTTTTCAAATAATCCTCGAATAAATATCATTTTAATCATTTTATATCGTTCAAATCTATTTATAACGATTTATCGCTATTTTTATTTATTTAAAATAGCTCAAATATAATTAAACGACGCTTCGGGTCACTGGGCGGCCCTGGCGCTGTTTTTATCCAAATTTGATTTGCACTTATCTCGAAATCTAACCATTGGATTTTGATAAAATTTATATTATTGGGAAGATTTCCCCAAAGCGGTCCTAACGGTTCCAGTTTTGGGAAAATCCGTCGGTCGGATCTTTCGGTATAATCATTTAAAGTCATGATTGCCAAAACGCGAACTACCATGCGCGTTTCGTTTTAATTTTAATTTTAATTTATATATATAAATATAAATCGTTTGGAGATTTCAACTATTAAAATCTATTCTTTTTATCGAACCTAAAATGACGATAAAAATATACCATTAAAATCTATGTTTTTATCTGCATTTAAAATGCAAATAACAATGTAACTCTTCAATTCATGTTTTTATTTACATTTAAAATGTAAATAAAAAGGTGCTTTTCTAATTCATGTTTTTATTTACATCTAAAATGTAAATACAAATATGCTTTCTAATTCATTCTTTTTTTATCCATACCCACAATGTAAATAAAGATGTCACTTTATTTTTATTCTTTTTATTTACATCTAAAAATGTAAATATAGGTGTCACTTAAAATTTATTCTTTTTATTTACATCTACAATCTAAACAAAGGTATAAATTTATTCTAGCGATCGACTAAGGTCGGGCAAAATGTGTATCGTTACATTTATCTTTGATAAAATTAATGAGAACATTTCCCAAAGTATATGGATATTTGGATAAAGAAATATTCTGGATTGTAATGACGCATATGTTGTGTTTTTATAGCACTTGTTTATTATATACGTGAGTTATTCAGAAAGACCGGGTTTATCCCATTCTGAATAACTGATTCGACGATGTATCGTGGATGAAGACGGAGATTGAAGACCGGAGGTCTTCACATCGTTTGGATCATTACTGATGATCTAGATTGAGCTGTACACCCAAGAGGAGGGAATCAGTTGGTGATCGTCCAGACGTACTTGGAGATCAATGGATGTGTGAGGAATAAGTTTCCTCCGATTTCGTTCAGACCCAGAACGGACATGTAAATGGATATGTGTCTGACATCGGATTTCATTCTGTGTGATTGATATACGTCGGTTGCATAGTGTGAATTGCCAGTGTAGCATGCTGAGATGCAAATGATCAAGGCTTCTATTGAAAAGCAGAGTCTTGTGGTTGATGATCAAAGCACGTCCTTCGTGGTGTAGCTTTGTGTAGCGTTAATTCGCGAACCTCACACCCCGGTGTGAACCAGAAACGGGAGAGGACCTCAGGAAGGACATGCGTTTCTTTCTAGTTAGAAGTGGTGCCGGCGTTTTACACGCCTTGGTATTTTACTTAAGTGGATGATGGATAGCGAGGCGCCTAAGTTATATCAGTCGATCCATGGCCGATGGAGTCATTTGGCTCATTTATGCCCCATAGGGCGGGGAAACGTAGTGTTCGGGCATTTTAATCCCCATAGAGTGGACCGACCCTGACAATCCAAGAGACGATGCGTTCTGTTCCTGAGGCTTAGGCTAGAGAGTCTCGAAGTGGTAAGGACGATCCATTGCCTTGGTTCACAGAAGGAAATCCAACTTCTAATACATGACAATTGCGATTTTGATTGTAGAGCCTAGTATTGGCGACATGATATATGGTACCCATGCCGTCTAGGATTGATACATTTATATTTGAAGTTGTTTTGTACACTATGCACTTTTAATAGTATCAAATGATTTGTTTTAACGTACCAAGCATGTTTGGCTATTATAAGGGAAAACCCTATCCCCCGGCTTGCTTTGCATTGTGTGATAGGACCTGGGTCTTATAATAGCTTCATTTTTCCATAAAGCATTGCGCTGTTTTGTTATATGCACTGGTATTCTTGGGAGGAAACCCGTTCCGTGTTATACAACGTGGTCCCTTGATATACCTAATTTAAAGTAAAATTTTAAATAACTGTTTTATTTCTCACACCAGTCACATGACTGACCTGGAGTTTATTGTTTTAACCTAAACTCTGGGTGCCCCTATTTTCCGCACGAGCAGCTAGTAGTTTTGGTTTTGCAGATTTATTTTCACAAGATCCTGGTTTGCAGCTGGAATGATATTCAGAAAGCTCTGTATCCGTATATCACCTTCAGTTGTGTTTTGTATTATTTTCCGCTGCTATGTATTTAATGTAATATAAATCTCTGATATTGATCAAATATATAATGTTTATTCATACTCTGTATATTCTTGTATTCTGATGAAATTGTTGTAAATAGCAATTAAATGTTCTTCTGTTTGTGTTCTGATTTGTCGTGTTCTCAATTCAATCCATGCTTTCCTTCACGGGGAAGTTCGGGTCATGTCAATGGTGAATTATGGAAGGATTTCAAATTTCATTAAAATCGGATTTATCGTTTGGTCATATGGGATAACAAATGTTAAAGAATCAATATAATTGAATAATTGTTAGTTTCTCTAATTGGGCCTTCTATATATATATGTGTGTGTGTGTGTGTGTGTGTGTATATATCTAAATAAAATCCTTTATCACCCCATCTGCCCACTATTCTTATACGTATATTTCCATATTTTCAATTTTTTCTCTAATGGCAGAAATTAATTTATAAACCCTAATTTAATCCAAAATCAAATTGAAATCAAATCTCATCCAAAGACCATCATATTATATATCAAATTGAAGCTCTCGATGAGTTAAATCTAGTTCTGTAATCGGTTGTCGCATGCAGTAACTGAACTGGCCGGAATTTGCGGTCAAAGGAGGTTAAAACCAGAACCCTAGAATCAATTTTGGGGTTTTTCGATTTAGGCATTAATCGGAGATTCTAACATCTGGGTTTGGTAGAGTTTGGTTAGCGAAGTTGAACCATGGTGGTCGGAGGTGCTAGCATCAGGTGGTTCGCCAGAATTTGGCCGTGAAAGTCTAAAACCCGAGGTTTAGGGTTGGTGATTGGCGGAGCTCCGGTCAACCGAAGATGGTGGCGTGGGTCTCGTTAAGTGTGGAATCCACAGAGATTTCCGGTGATGGTGAGAATACAAGTTCAGGAGGTCGGAACGATGAGATAACGACGGTCAAAGGTCTGGTGTTTGGTTGGGTTCTTCACGTTGGGGTCCCTGTAGCGAATTGGAAAAGGAGCAGGAAGACGTTGAGGGCCTGATGACATGGCAGGATCTGTTTTGCTGAGAAAATACTTTATTTATTTTATATATTAAAATCCAAATACTAAATCGCTTATAACTTTCTTGTACGAACTCGGATTTGGATGCGGTTGGGTGCATTGGGATCGTGGCGAGATTGTGAACGTTTTGGCATTAGTTTGGCAGCGATTAGAGGCTGTAAACTAATGGGCTTTGATTGGACGTTCGATCCACTAAGGACCCAAATGTGAGTGAATTTCTCGCTCACGAATAACTGAATTATTCCCATACTTATTGAATTAAATTAGGAAATAAGTTTGGTTGCATGATTGCGATTGGCTGTTGAATTGGTTGCTTAAATTTGATATACAATTGTGTTAACATGCAAAATATGTCGATATTTATCTATTTAATTTAATTAGATTTCTAATTAGAATTTTTGATCCTTGATAATCCGTGGAACAGTTTAATACTGATCAATTGGGTGGAATGGTTGTGATGGATTTTTGGTTGAATTTTTTTACTTAATTGATGTTGACAAAACTAATGCTCCACATTCAGTATATTGTATTGCATGTTTATTGTGATGATTAATTCCATTTTACCCTTTGATGTTACATGCATCGAATCAACCCGGAGTTGATCGATTTAAAATAAATTAAAACATAGATTGAAATGATAAATATCTGTGACCCTAATTTGGATTGAAATGATATACATCCATCCCTGAAATATCGAAAATTTAAAATCACTAGGCCATAGGATAGAAAATTATATACGAACATCGGTTGGTTAAAGTATTTTTAAAATATTCGAAATTCTATTAGATGAAAAATTTGATTTAAAGGAAATCTGTCGATTTTCGATAAATTTTATTCTTCCTTTGATGATCGGAATCTTGAATGTTATTTGAAATGGTTAAGGAAATTATCCTAAAACAAATTGGAAGTTTTAAACTGGAATGTGAATATGAATTGGGGTTATCTTAATGATTGGGTAGACTCGAATTTAATAAATTCCTATTGAATTAATTTTTTTTAATAAAGTTGATCGAGGATACTCAAAGTTGTTTTAAAACTTAATATGAATATGGTTTGAATACTTTAAAGGGGAAGAGGGGTTTGAAACGGTGTTTGTAACAAGATAGTGGGCCATGAACTCATTGAAACTGGAGTTTAGATTCAAGTATTTGAAGTTCGAAAGAAAGAAACGACTATAGTTAAAGAATTTTATTGTATATATTTACACTGTTTGATTTCAAATAACTATTCCTTTCTAAAATGTATTTATTAAACTTTTACCTATAAAACTATTTTGTTATAACCAAATTTTCCTTATATTTTATTTCTTAAACTAATTAGTAAAACTTTTTAATTATGTATATACATAGAGTTTTAAATTATCTTATTTTATTCTAGCTATTATATTATATTTATATATATATATATATATATATTACATAAAGATTCCTTATAAGAACCTATTTCCTTATGTATACTTTATAAACTGTAAATTTTTTCCAAATGGAAAATGTTTGGATTTAAACCATTCGTTCAAATGGAGTTGAGACAAGTTATATCGTCTTTGAAGATGAATCGATTTCTAAGCCGATTTAAATATGGGAAATGTGAATTATATTCTTTATATAAATTTATCTACTAAAGGATTTAAATGTTCTATGAATATATTCAAGTGAATATGAATGGATTTCGTACATAAATCGTTTTGAGATAAATATAGTCGTTGACATGAAATATATTCTACTTAAATATAAATCGATTTTGAATTATTGTATGTTCACAATATAATCGATTTTGGGAATGATCGAAATATATAGATATGGAATTATATCCTATTTTGAATATAAATTTGGGTTCGGAACAAAATATGATATTTTGATACGAAAGCAAACCTTTGAGAAATGTAAAAGAACCAACCGATGTGGAAAAATGTAAGCGTTGGTTGTTAAAGAGACCGGAGTCGACAAGTGGCATACTCTCTGTCAGTGTCGATACCACTTTGACAACTGTGAACGTTATGATGTATCCATAATGGAATATGATGAGTTGGAGGCTATTATTGGATTTAAGAAGATGAACGATGAAGAAATAGCCCTAATGTAACAACCTGAAAAATCGGAACCAATTTAAAAAAAAATTAGTTTGGCTATTTTAATGAATTTTGAATATTTAAAATGATTTATTTTAAATAATAATGACTAAAAATTCTTTTGGATCGAAGTTATAGTGAATATATTTATTTTAATTATAAAACAAGACCGGAAATAGCGCGGTAGATTGAAAATTTGAATTCGAACTTTGATTGACTGCACAGGATGCAAAATAAACCGGACTTTACTGAAACCAAAAATATTTAAATCTGTTTAAGAATACCTTTCTAACAAATCTGAAAAATCGAAATTTCATAGCGGGAATCAAAAGTAATGGCCAAATGAATTTTCCGAAAGGTCTCTATGGAGTTAATATAGCCCTTGGAAATAGACATTTTGCAAACGACCTCCATTTTCGATGAAACCACTTTTGTTGGATCAAGAATGTCAAATTATTGCTAGATTCCAATTTTCATAATTTTTGGACTTAATATGTGAGCGTGGTAAAAGAAAATGTGTTTGGTTAATTTCAGTCAATTTGTATCGACTAGAAAATAGCCATTTTTCAAACGGTCTCCAAATTCAATGAAGCTAATTTTGTTGGGACTGTATCGTCCAAACATAGCTAGATTTATTTCTCTGGAATTTTTGGGATCAGTATGTAGCCCCGGCTAATTGAAATGTATGTTAAAATCCATATTTAAATGTTTTATATTTTAATTTTAAGAAAAACTGACTGAAACAGTCAAACAGGCCTACAAAACATATTCCATTGTATCCGGAATGGGGGTATTTAGCTAAGGACGACAGTCCTTGGGTGTGAATTGGACTTCGTATAGGGTGAGGGGTATTTTCGGATTTAAATAAATTAAAAATAAATATGAAATCCATCGTCCAATCACATTGACCTTCATTCACGATCCAAACCCGATTGCTCCAAAACGAACGGAGGCATCAGCTCAATCTTTCTCCCTCCGATTTCTTGCAATCCACTCATTAAAACCAAACGATTCTTCAGTGTTTTTTGTAGAGTTTTTAGCCTCTTCAAGTCCATTCTTGTCTCTCCTCCCATCATGGAGTATCTCGTTCGAATCACCATCCCGAACACGAGTCGCATCGCCTAAAATTCCTCCGCCATCCTGCATTCGAGTTCAGCAACGGTGGGACGCCCTGGTGTGCGACTCCAGGCCCGTCGAGGTAGTGAAGGATGATTATCGTTTCGTGCTTCAGATCGGAAGAAAATCCAAAACCTAGTTTTGAATTAAAAACTAAGGTAACGGCTGATGAATATTCAACTGTTTATAATGGTTAAAAGCGTTGCGAATGTTGATTTTAGTATAAAAATCATATCTTTTTGCTATTTTGTCGAAATCCAGTGAAAATGGAGACATTGAACTTATGGCGTCGTCTTCTACATTCTAAAAGAGACCGGAGATTTTTTGGAGCTTCCTACAATTTTTGAAGGAGTGGAACCCAATGTGAGATTTCTAAACTCTAAACGATATGGAATGGCGATGTGTAAATTATATAATCGATGTATAAGTTATATAAACGTTGTACACCTCATGTATAAGCGTTGTATAAATTATATGTGTGATGTATATGTTATATATACGTTGTAAACATTATATGGAGTTGAAATGAAATTGAAATGAAAGTGAAATATATTTATATACACACATACATATATATATATACTCCCCTCATCCACAGACCATGGACGATATATATTGATTGTGATTGTTTGGATTTTGGTTGATAAATGCGAATGGTTGATAATGATTGCTTGTGGTTGAAACAAAATTGGAATTATTTATGAAAAAATCCGTTGTGATATGAAAATGAATCGAAATATTTAGATCATAAGGATAAGCCCCTTAGGGAACGCCGCGAGACGTAAGGTAGTGCGAGGAGACGTACTCGTGATGGTGCCGGTTTTAAACCCCCTGCTGTTATTCAGCCGAAATTTTATGAAATATTCGTGTGTTTGATTTATATTCGTGTATTGAAATATATTCATGTGTTGGAAAATATTCATATGACGAATAAATTGTTCGAATGATAAAAATCACATTTTTATCATGTATATGAAGTATATAAAATATTCATTTTTGAAATAAACCGTTTTAATAGTAACAATCACATTTTTGTTGCATATATGAATCGCTAAAAATATTCATGTTTGAAATAAATTGTTTTGACAACAAAAATCATATTTTTATTATAGATGTGAAGTGTTAAAAATAGTCATGTGTTGAAATATATATTTGTCGGGTAAAAATATTATTTTTATCAATTATATGAAATGAAAATGGTTTGAAAATCGAAGAATGGATTATATATATATATATATATATATATATATAATTCAAATAAAAGGAAGTACGACGCAGCAGTTCGTATTTTGAAATCGTGATTTTAAATGATTATTACGGGCGATCCGACCATCAGATTTTCCCGAAACTGGAATCGTTGGGTACGCTTTGAAAATATCTTTCCAACGATACCAAATTTGTAAATATCCAATGGTTAGATTGTGTGAAATGTTTAATTCAAATCTGAATGAAAACAGCGCCGAATGGATTATATTTATATATAAATAAATATAATTAAAATAAAACGAATAACGACGCTGCAGTTCGTATTTTGAAATCTTAACCTTAAACGATTGTACCGGCAGATCCGACCGTCGGATTTTCCCAAAACTGGAACCGTTGGATCCGTTTTGAAAAGATCTTTCCAATGATGTAAAATTTGTAAAGATCCAACGGTTAGATTTTCAGATATGTGTAAATCAAATCTGAAGAAAAACAGCGCCATGACCGCGTTATAGCCTAAAGCGTCGTCTGAAAAGATTGGCTATTTTTAAATAAATAAATATAGTGATAAATCGTTATAAAATATTATGAACGATATGGAATAGAAATAAACCGAATTTACTCAATTTATTGGATAGTTGATGGTTGAATGTGTTTGGCATGAAAATTACATTAATGAACTGAATTATGGATGTCAAATAATTTAACCATGGAAATGAATTGATTTGAATTCTAATTATGCATGAATTATTTGAATAGGCCGAGTTAAATCTCATTTCAAATAATTGGTCGACGATTAGAAGTCGAAGATATGAAGACAGTGCAAGATCGGTGATCTTCACATCAAATGGATGGCTACTGATGCCTTTGATGGGAGTTGCTACCTTAAGGGGTTACAGTGGTGGTTGTCCGGAAGTACTTGCTGATCGTTCAGATGTGCGAGGACCTCTCCTGTATTGGACACATGGGACGAGGAATAAGGTACCTCCGGTTTCATTCAGACCCAGAACGGACTTGTAAATGGTCGGTGTGTCCGACATGGGATTTCACTCTGTGTGATTGATATACATCAGTTGCATGGCGTCAATTGCCTATGTGGCATGCTGAGATGCAGTGATGAAGGCTTTTGTTGAAAAGCAGAGCCTTGTGGTTGATGATCAAAGCACGACTTTAAATAACAGCTTTGCATATAGCATTGATTCGTGGCCCTCACACCCTGGTATGAGCTAGAAACAGGAGAGGACATCAGCGAGGACATGCGTTTCCTTCTAGCTAGGAGTGGTGTTAGCGTTTTGCAAGCCCTGACGTTTTACTTATGTGGATGATGGATAGCGAGGCGCCTCAGTTATTTCCGTATCTTCGGAGCCGATGGTTTGGTCAGGACATGACCAGTTTACGCCCCATAGGGCGGGGAAATGGAGTGTTCAGGCATTTAATCCACTCCGTGTGGACAAGCCCTGACAATCCAAGGGCCCACCTGAGTTTGGGTCCTGAGGCTCCGGCTAGAGAGTCTCGAAGCGGTAAGGATGATCCCTTGCCTTGGTTTTTGACAGAAATCCAATTTCCAAATACGACCTCGTGTGGGTTTGATTGTAAACCTATTTATGGCGTAATGATATATGGTACCCATGCCGTCTGTGATTGATACTTATGATTGAAATTGTTTTTGAAACATATAAACACTAGTAATAATATCAAATGCTTTTGTTTTATTCGTATCAAGTATATTTATGCCATTATAAGGTAAAACTCTATCCTCCGTTTGCGTTGCATTGTGTGATGGGAACTGAGTCTTACAATGGCTTCATTTTTGTAAAAAGCATTGCGATGTTTAAATGATTTACCTGTTTTAAGCACTGGCAATCCAATGGAGTAAACCCGTTCCGCGTTAGCGACGTGGTCCTGTGATTGGCCTTATTGTAAAATAAGTTTAGTAGATTTCTCATACCAGTCCCATGACTGACTCGTAGTTTGTTTCACTTACAAACTCGGGTGCCCCTATTTCTACATGGGCAGCCTTGTATTCAGGCTTTAGCAGGCTCTATATGGATAGCTATGGAGCATAAGATGGATTCTATCACTTCTTTTTATGCTGTTCAGCTCTTGTTATGTATATTATGTTTGATTCCGTTGTAGACATTTTATATAAAGCTGAACTGTATTTTGTACTAAGTATGATTATGTATACTGTGTAACTCCGATAATTATTATTTGATGTACATTATCTGGTGTAATTATATATTTTTGTTCTATTGTTATTTGTTTGTTTGTTATATTCCAAAGATTACCCTGGCCACCGTGGAACGGAGGTTTGGGGTCGTCACACGTGGTATCAGAGCTTTGGTTAAGCTTAGTTCTGGAATATAACATATTAACGAACTCGTCAGAAATAGAATCAGAAGTATTCTATAACGAATAACTCATTTCAGATAGGATCAGTAATATCCTAGAATGAGTGTAGCAGAATGAAATACACCCCGATAGACACATTTACATTCAAGTACTTGTCTCTATGCTTTAAAATACCTTTTCTATTGGCCTATTACTTTGTCTTCTATTTGCAGACATAGAAAAATGAGTGGCAGAAGCAGAAGAAGTAATCATATGGTTCGGCAATCTAATGAGCCAGACGTGCTCCCAGAGCAAGGATCAGATATAGAAGCTCTATTAAAGAGATATCAAAATTTGGGTGGAGTACCGTTCTCAGGCAATGATTCCATTATTCAAACTCAGGCTTGGATGCGTTCTGCTAAGAGGAATTTTGAAGATTTCAAGCTGAGAGATGATCAGAAAAGATTACTGGCATCTTAGGCACTCAAAGACAAAGCTTTTATCTGGTGGGAAACTGTCATTAAGGATAATCCAGAAGGTAATATTACCTGGGATAGATTTAAAGAAATTTTCAAAGAAAGATTTATTCCTTCTGAAGCAACAGAGCGGTTAAGTGATGAATTCTACTATTTGATACAAGGAGATATGACCATTCCGGAATATCATAAGAATTTCAATGATCTTTCTCGTTTTTCCCTTCATCTAATTCAAAATCCAAAGAGGAAGAATCTGAGGTTTATCAGTGGGCTTCAAAGAAATTACTAAAGTAGGGTGACTGCACATGTGCAACTTCCTTTTTCTGAAATGATATACATGGCATACCAGTATGAAGATCTGGATAAGCAGGTCCTTTGGGCGACGAAGAGGAATGTAGTTCTAGCAACAAAAGGAGATTCGAAAATGATATCCCAGAGACAAGTATGCAACCTAAGGCAAATACGACGTCTAGGGTCAGAAAGAAGCCTAGAGTCAATAGGAAAAAGGTTAAATCAGAGAAAGAACCAATAACAACTGCCACCTGCTCTAACTGTAATAAGCAAGAACATTTGTCGATAAGTTGCAGATCTATAAAGAAACATAGAAAGGTTGGATTTAAATCCAAGAAGAAGTTTCAAGAGAATAGAGGATGCTATAAGTGCCACTAGGCTGGTGATATTGCGAAGAATTGCCAGTTACCAAAAAAACCTGAAGTAGTGCATGTAAATGAAGTGGAAGAAGTTCCAACAACCTCAGTCAGTCAAGCGAGGCCAGATGTTTCAAAAGGCACGCTTACTGATATTCCAATTAAAGTACTATTTGATACAGGCATGTCACGAAGCTTTATTGCAAGTAATGCGGTTAAGAAACTGGAATTGAAACTAAAAAAGCTCAAAGCACCCATGACTGTCCATAATCCGGTTGGGGCTTCCCTCAATCTCAGTTAGATTTGTGGGGTGCCGGTTTCTTTTTCCTGTATTGATTCCCTACCATCGCGTTCGTCATGAATTTTACCGAATTTGATCTTATTTTGGGATTGGATTAGTTAACCAAATATGAAGCTGAGGTTAAATGCGCCGACAGAGTCATAAGGGGAAGATTAAATCAGGGAATTATATAACCATTCCATGTGAGGGTCCGAATTCAGATAAAAAATACTTTTGGGCAACTCTGCATGTTTCTCCTGCTAAATTAGAACCTATTCCTGCCGTTACGGAGAATATTCCAGTCGACATTGAAAATATCCCTGTCGTCAAGAATTATGCGGATGTGTTTGAAGAAGTTGTTAGCTTACCTTCGCATAGAGAAATCGATTTCAAAATCGCTTTAAATCCAAATGAAAGGCCAGTAGTTCACGTTATTCGAAGAATGACCTTGAAGGAAAATAAGAGTTAGACAATCAAACTCGATAATTTGGATGGAAGGGTCTGATCAGACCTAGTTTCTCTGATTGGGGAGCAGCAGTGGTGTTTGTCCCGAAGTCAGAAGGTACTCTCCGACTATGCGTCGATTATCGTGACTTGAACAAGCAGACATTAAAGAATAAATATCCATTGCCGCGAATTGATGATTTGTTGCATTTATTAAATGGCACACACGTGTTTTCACGAATTGACCTAGCTACAGGTTTCCATTAGCTTCGTATTGCCGAAGAGTGTGTTCATTTGACAACATTCAGTGGTCCAGATTTGTTCTATGAGTGTTTAGTAATGTCGTTCGGCTTATGTAACGCTCTAGCTTATTTTGTCGATCTAATGAACAGAGTATTCAGAGAAGTATTGAACAAATTCGTAAAACATTTGGATTGTTGGAAATTCTTATAAAGAATGTTTTAAAAGAAATTTTTTCCAAATGTATATTCTTGCAAGTAGAATTCAAGTTTCTTGGCCACATTGTATCAAAAGAAGGAATTTCTGTGGACCCCGGTAAGATCACAGCTATTCAAGATTGGAAGCAGCCAACTACTCCTACAGAAGTCTGAAGTTTTCTTGGATTAGCTAGTTATTATTGAAAGTTTGTTAAAGATTTTTTGAAGATAACTAGTTCCTTAACAAGGCTTACTAAGTAACATTCAAGGTTCAATTGGACTCCAGAATGTGAGACAGCTTTCTAAGACCTGAAGTTAAGATTGACAACTGCTCCAGTGTTAACAATTATCGATGGCAATCAAGACTTGAAATATGGACATATGCTTCTAAAGAAGGTCTCAGTGTAGTATTAATGCAAAGAGGCCAAGTAGTCGCTTATGCTAGCTGTCAGTTGAAGCCGCATGAGAAGAACTATGCAACTCACGATCTTGAATTGTTAGCCATCGTGTTCACTAAGAAAATATAGAGACATTATCTATTGGGTGAAAAATTTGAAATATATACTGATCATCAATCATTGAAGTATATATTCACCTAGAAAGATCTGAATATGAGGCAGCAGTGTTGGCTAGAATTTGTCACGGCATATGATCTTGAAATTTTGTATACTCCGGGGAAAGCCAATGTTGTGGCTGATGCGCTCAGCCAGAAGAATGTAATCATCGCCAATCTTATAATCACGCCTTCATTGATTGATAACATATCTACTCTTCACAAGGATGATCACTTCATTCAGAAAATCAAAGAGAGAATTCAGAAAGGCGAGGCCTCGAGTTTTCAGATTGATAACAATGGGATTCTGAGGTTAAAAGGCCGAATTTGTGTTCGAAACATTTCCAAGCTTCGGAAAGAAGTACTGAATGAATGTAACAAATCCAAACTTAGTATCCATCCAGGAGTGAGTAAAATGTATAATGATATCAAACACACTTTCTGGTGGAGATCTATGAAAAGAGACATTTCCTTGTACGTTAGCCGGTGTGCTATTTGTCAGCAAGTCAAAAGTGATCAACAGAAACTCGCCGGATTGTTGCAACCGTTGGAAATTCCAGGTTGGAAGTGGGAACAAATTTCTATGGATTTCATAGATGGTTTGCCCAGAACCAGGAGAGCAAGTGACAGTATTTGGGTGATCGTAGATCATTTCATGAAGACCGCCCATTTCATTCCTGTCAGATCGAATAGAATCACTCAAAGTATGGTGTAGATTTATTTTAAAGAAATTGCTAAACTACATGGAATTCCCATAAGTATCATTAGTAATCGTGACCCGATTTTTGCTAATAAATTCTGGGAAGCATTCCAAGCAGAATTAGGAACAAAACCGAACTTAAGCATCGCTTATCATCCTCAAACAGATGGCCAAACTGAGAGGGTGAATCGTATTCTAGAAGATTTTTTGCGGGCCTGTGTTATTGATTTTGGCAGATCATGGGAAGACCACTTGCATTTGGCTGAGTTCTCATACAATAACAGCTACCAAGCGAGCCTGAAAATGTCACCATTCAAAGCACTGTATGGTAGACCGTGCAGATCTCCCGCATGTTGGGTAGAACCTGGCAATAGACGGTCCAATAAATTTACAAACCCCTACCCGCACAAAGGAGGTTATGGCGAAATTTTTCGAAAATTTAGGGTGTTAGCCAAATTTTTGAAGAATTAGGAAATTCTTAGAAACTGAAAAGTTGAAGAATGAAAGCCAAAATGGAAGTTGAGTTGGTTAGTTAAACAACTTCCTGCTTCGTTCCTTTTCGGGGACGAAAATATTTTAAGTGGGGGAGACTGTAACAACCCGGAAAAACAGAACCAATTTAAATTTTTTAATTCGGCTATTTTAATGAATTTTGAATATTTAAAATAATTTATTTTAAAGAATAACGACTAAAATTTCTTTTGGATTGAAGTTATAGTAAGTATATTTATTTTAATTATAAGGAAATAGCGCGATAGTTTAAAAATTTGAATTCAAACTTTGACTAACTGTGCAGGATGCAAAATAAAATGGATTTTAGTGAAACCAAAGATATTTACATCTGTTTAAGAATATCTTTCTAACGAATCTGAAAAATTGAAATTTCATAGCTAGAACCAAAAGTTATGGACAAATGAATTTTGAGAAAGGTCGGTATGGAGTTAATATAGCCCTTGAAAATAGACATTTTTCAAACGACCTCCGTTTCGATGAAACCACTTTTTTTTGATCTGGAATGTCAAATATTGCTAGATTCCAATTTTCATAATTTTTGGAGTTAATATGTGAGCGTGATAGAAGAAAATGTGTTTGGTTGATTTAGTCAATTTGGATGGACCAGAAAATGACCATTTTTCAAATGGTCTCCAAATTGGACGAAACTAGTTTTGTTGGGACAACATCGTCCAAACATAGCTAGATTTATTTCTCTAGAATTTTTGGGATCAATATGTAGCCCCAGCAAATTGAAATGTACGTTCTAATCCATATTTGAATGTTTTATATTTTAATTTGAAGAAAAACTGACTGAAATAGTCGAATAGGCCTGCGAAACATATTCCATTGTGTCCGGAATGGGGGTATTTAGCTATGGACGACAGTCATTGGGTGTGAATTGGAGTTCGTATGGGGTGAGGGGTATTTTCGGATTTAAATAAATTAAAAATAAATATAAAATCCATCGTCCAATCACGTTGACCTTCATTCACCATCCAAACCCGATTGCTTCAAAATGAATGGAGGCATCAGCTCAATCTTTCTCCCTCCGATTTCTTGCAATCCACTCATCGAAAACAAATGATTCTTCAGCGTTTTTTGTCGTGTTTTTCAGCCTCTTCCAATCCATGCTTGTCTCGCCTCCCATCGTGGAGTATCTCGTTCGAATCACCCTCCCAAACACGAGCTGCGTCGCCTGAAATTCCTCCACCATCCTGCATTCGAGTTCAGCAAGGGTGGGATGCCCAGGTGCACGACTCCAAGCCCGTCGAGGTGGTGAAGGATGATTATCGTTTCGTGCTTCAGATCAGAAGAAAATTCAAAACCAAGTTTTAAATTAAAAACTGAGGTAACGGCGGATGAATATTCAACTGTTTATAACGGTTAAAAGCGTTGCGAATATTGATTTTAGTATAAAACTCATATCTTTTTGCTATTTTGTCGAAATCCAGTGAAACTAGAGAAATTGGACTCGTGGTGTCATCTTCTACATTTTAGAAGAGACCGCGCGATTTTTGGAGCTTCCTACAATTTTTAAAGGAGTGAAACCCAATGTGAGATTTCTAAACTCTAAACGTTATGGAATGGCAATGTGTAAATTATATAATCGATGTATAAGTTATATAAGCGTTGTACACCTCATGTATAAGTGTTGTATAAATTATATGTGCGATGTATGAGTTATATATATGTTGTAAACATTATATGGAGTTGAAATGAAATTGAATTGAAAGTGAAATATATTTATACACATACATACATAAATACATACATATATATATACACACACTCTCCTCATCCATAGACTATGGACGATATATATTGGTTGTTATTGTTTAGATTTTGGTTCACGTGAAATTTGGTTGATAAATGCGAATGGTTGATATCGATTGCTTGTGGTTGAAATAAAATTGGAATTGTTTGTGGAAAAATCCATTGTGATATGAAAATGAATCGAAATATTTAGATTATAAGGATAAGCCCCTTAGGGAATGCCGTGAGGCATAAGGTAGTGCGAGGAGCCGTACTCGGGACGGTGCCGGTTTTAAGTCCCCTGCCGTTATGCTATCGAAATTTTCTGAAATATTCATGTTTTTGATTTATATTCATGTATTGAAATATATTCATGTGTTGGAAAAATATTCATATGACGAATAAATTGTTTGAATGATAAAAATCACATTTTTATCATGTGTATGAAGTATATAAAATATTCATGTTTGAAATAAATAGTTTTAATAATAAAAATCACATATTTATTATATGTATGAATCGCTAAAAATATTCATGTTTGAATTAAATTGTCTTGACAATAAAAATCATTTTTTTTATTATAGATATGAAGTGTTAAAAATAGTCATGTGCTGAAATAAATATTTGATGGGTACAAATATTGTTTTTATCAATTATATGAAATGAAAATGGTTTGGAAATCGAAGAACGGATTATATATATATAATAAATTAATTAATTAAAATAAAAGGAATAACGACGCTGCAGTTCGTATTTTGAAATCGTGATTTTGAACGATTAGTATGGGAAATCTGACCAACGGATTTTCCCTAAACTGGAACCGTTGGGTCCGCTTTGAATATATCTTTCCAACGATACCAAATTTCTAAAGATCCAACGGTTAGATTGTGTGAAATGTTTAATTCAAATCTGAACGAAAACTGCCCTGAATGAAAACAACACCAGAATGGATTATATATATATATATATATATAATTAAAATAAAACGAATAACAATGTTGCAGTTCATATATTGAAATCGTAACTTTAAATGATTGTACTAGGAGAACCGACTATCGAATTTTCCTAAAACTGGAACTGTTGGATCCATTTTTAAAAGATCTTTCCAATAATGTAAAATTTGTAAAGATCCACGGTTAGATTTTCAGATATGTGTAAATCAAATCTGAAGAAAAACAGTGCCATGGCCGCGTTATGGCCTGAAGCGTCGTTTGAATAAGTTGGCTATTTTTAAATAAATAAAAATAGTGATAAATCTTTATAAAATATTATAAACGATATGGATTGGAAATAAACCGAATTTACTCGATTTATTGGATAGTTGATGGTTGAATGTGTTTGGCATAAAAATTACATTAATGAATTGAATTATCGATATCAAATAATTTAACCATGGAAATGAATTGATTTGAATTCTAATTATACGTGAATTATTTGAAAAGGCCGAGTTAAATCTCATTTCAAATAATTGGTCGATGATTAGAAGTCGAAGATATGAAGATGGTGCAAGACCGATGATCTTCACATCGAATGGATGGCTACTAATGCCTTTTGTGGGAGTTGCTGCCGTGAAGGGGTTATAGTGGTGGTTGTTCAGACGTACTTGCTGATCGTTCGGAACTGCGAGGGCCCCTCTCCTATATTAGACATAGGGATGAGGAATAATGTGCCTCCGGTTTCGTTTAGACCCAAAACGAAAATGTAAATGGACGGTGTGTCCGACATTGGACTTCACTCCATGTGATTGATATACATCAGTTGCATGGCGTGAATTGCCTGTATGGCATGATGAGATGCAGTGATTAAGAATTTTTTTGAAAAGCAGAGCCTTGTGGTTGATGATCAAAGCACGACTTTACATAGCAAAGCTTTGTGTATAGCGTTGATTTTCGGGCCTCACACCCCGGTATGAGCTAGAAACGGGAGAGGACATCAGGGAGGACATGTGTTTCCTTCTAGCTAGGAGTGGTGTCAGCGTTTTGCAAGCCCTAACGTTTTACTTATGTGGATGATGGATAGCGAGGCGCCTCGGTTATTTCGGTCTCTTCGGAGCCAATGGTTTGGTTAGGATATGACCAGTTTATGCCCATAGGGCAGGGAAACGCAGTGTTTAGGCATTTTAATCCACTCCGTGTGGATCGGCCCTGACGATCCAAGGGCCCACCTGAGTCTGGGTCCTGAGGCTCGGTTTAGGGAGTCTCGAAGCTGTAAGGACTATACCTTTCCTTGGTTCATGATGGAAATCCAATTTCCAAATACGACGTCATGCGGGTTTGATTGTAAACCTATATATGGCGACATGATATATGGTACCCGTGCCATCTATGATTGATACTTATGATTGAAATTGTTTTTGAAACATATAAACACTAGTAATAATATCAAATGCTTTTGTTTTATTCGTATCAAGCATATTTTGGCCATTATAAGGTAAAACTCTATCCTTCAGTTTGCGTTGCATTGTGTGATGGAAACTGAGTCTTATAATGGCTTCATTTTTGTAAAAGCATTGCGACGTATAAATGATTTACTTGTTTTAAGCTCTGGCAATCCAATGGAGTAAACCCGTTCCGCGTTAGCGGCGTGGTCCTATGATTGGCCTTATTGTAAAATAAGTTAAGTAGATTTCTCATACCAGTCCCATAACTGACTCGTAGTTTGTTTCACATGCAAATTGGGTGCCCCTATTTCTACACAGGCAGCCACGTATTCAGGTTGTAGCAGGCTCTCTCTGGATATCTATGGAGTTGAAGATGGATTCTGTCACTTCTTTTTTATGATGTTCAGCACCTGTTATGTATATTATGTTTGATTCCGCTTTAGACATTTTATATAAAGCTGAATTGTATTTTGTACTATGTATGATCCTGTATAATGTAACTCTGATGATTATTATTTGATGTACATTATCTGGTGTAATCATATATTTCTGTTCTGCTGTTATTTGTTTATGTGTTATATTCCAAAGATTACCCTTGCCACCTGGAATGGGGGTTTGGGGTCATCACACCTGACCTTTAGGTCTGAATTGAAATGACTAAAACAGGAGCTATACTGTGACTAATTGAGGTAGCACCTTTGATCGGACACACTTCTTCGATACTATTTCTATGACTATGATGATGATGATTAGGGCCCTTTTTGATTTGGGAGTGTGTTCCGAGGTGGGCGGTAGTGGCTGCTATGCGTTACCACTGGGCTGGGAGTGCAATTGGTAGAATCCTACCCTGGGCATTGCTCGAGTGCCTTGTCATATTTACCTATATCGAGCCCTATACGATTTTTATTTAGCATTGCCTTCTATGGAGTGCCCTCTGATAACACCCGTACGGTGAACTTACGGTACTGTATAGATTGTTGATGCCCATAAATGGCGTAAGGGTAATATGGTAATCCCACTTACGCTATTTTTATGATATTTACTTTACTGGATGGACACTATCATAATAACGTGTTATACTATGTATTTATTAGTTTAACGGATCCTCGAGAGATGGAAAAATCCCATAACATCTCTTGAGTACCGGTACCCATGACACTAATGTTATTTCGTATTTTGATTTGACTAACATGAGAATGATTTTGTGCTGATCCAAGTGTTTGTTGTGTTTCTTTTTATGCAATGCGCTTGGAACAGCAGAGGTTTGCAGTTAGCAAACATTTTCTTTCCTTGGCGCACGAAGACGAAGATTTGGTATATATCTACTATATATAATTATTTCCGCTGCACTTTGTTTCTGCTGTTGTTATGTAGAGATGTATATATGTAACTATGATAATCGCCGTATGGTATAGACAAATGTATGTATTTCAACTGGTTTAAACCATTAGTTATTGATTATATGTTGTCCTTCCGTTGTGAGAACTCTGTTATTGTTGTCGCTTTTTTTCTTTTTCTTCTTTTCCTAATAACTGCCTGTATTTATGATTTGTTTGGGTCGACATGTGTGGTTTATTGTCGATTTGAACGGTCAAAAATATGGGTCGTTACATGAACCCACTGTATTTCTCTTTAAAGATACACTATCGGAACGTGGTTCCATACCTCATCATAGATGGAAATCCATTCTCCAATAAGCACCTTCGGTTTTTGAGCATTTTTATAATTTAAAAAAGCTAAGTAATGTGTTTTGATGTTAATAAAAGGTATATAAGGCAATTTACTATTCAAACCTCTTATTTTAACTTAGCATTGCCTTTTTAAACTAAACATAGCCCAGTCCAAGTGTTAATAGCTTTATTAGGCTAATTTAAGGCTTAACTAGAGCAATTAAGGAAAGAAAAGTCAGGAATCTCATTCCAATACGCATTCTTTCTCCTTCTTGAAGCCTCACTTCTTAGAAACAAAATACACAGTAGTTAAAATAAGTCATCTCCTCTTAAAATCAAATCCATCGCTTCCAATTAAATTTAAAATGTTAAATCTAGTTGCTTTCTTAAATAACTACTGGATAATAACATCAAAACCTTGAAATGACACCATTTTTGATTCAAGATGTATATTAAGAAAAAGCCATAAACTTTATGCATATGCAAAAGCTGGAATAGCTCAGTTGGTTAGATCTTGTGGCTGTTAACCACAAGGTCGGAGGTTCAAGCCCTCCTTCTAGCGAATGCAACATTTTCTTTTGGACCCCTGACACTACTCATGCGGACTTATAATTTACGATTTATACTCTTGTCCCATTTAATTTGGGCATGGACCTTCTTTCAAAACTATTTTAAATTCGTACTATTTTCAGTTAAAACTATTTTTATATTCTTAACTACTTAAATTCAAATGTTATATTTGAAAATATTTTGACCCAAAATGTTATCTGATTAAAACTATTTTCATTTGTTATATTTATAAATTATTTTAACTCAGAATATATTTTAATTCAAGCTTTTTGATGCCAGATTTGCTTTAAATGAAAAGGAATTTACTTGGCAGTGTTATTTATGATACGAAGACATATATGAAATAGAAATTTGAAACTGATATCGAACTGATTTATAACACAAAAATTTGATGTTTTATTGAAATATAAAGTGAACACGGTGTAAAAGCTTGGTTTTGTGATTACCTGTATAAGGTTAATAAAATAGTGCATTAACAAGTTAATTAGGACTAAATCTTGATTGGGAGTTAAAACATACGGATATATAGGGATGAGTTGAATTATGCGTGAGGATGTAAGAAAGCAAATTGCTTTGAGAACATATGTCCGATACAGGAGAGAGGCCCTTGCATATCCGGTTGATCTCCAAGTACATCTGAAAGACAACAAGTTATAACCTCGTTTTGGATGCACAACCAAATGAAGACATCAGTTATCATCCAAACAATGCGAGGACATCCGGTCTTCAATCATCGTCTTCAAATCTTCGACTTTTAATCGTCGTGTCAGGTATTCATAACGGGATAAAGCCCGTCTTTCCAAATAACTCGTGTATCTTATAATCATGTAAAATATAAGCACATCTTACGCCTCATTCCAATCGAGAATATTCCTTTATTCATATATTCTTTGAAATCATTTCAAAAGATTTTATAATATCTTTTCGCAAGTTGAACCAAATTAAGGTTTAAAAATTAGTCGGGATTAACAAGCCTTACCAAAGTACTCATTCATTTTATTATCCCAATCCTAACCTATTTATCCCATGGAGCTAAACTGGTAGTACTCTGTATTTAACACACATTCTGTTCCCGGTAAATTCAATTACCATTTAATGTTTTAAATCTTATTATAGATTTAACTATCGCATTGAGTTAAACTGGTGGTAGCCCATTATCGAACACTTTTCGAATTTAGTAAATTTAATTACCACATTCACATTTCAATCTAATTAAAGATTCATTAAAACTCCATTTAGTTTTAATCTTGAAAAATCATTATTTAATGTTTTTTCAAAATTTGAGAATAAATTATGTCTTTAACTGGGTTAAAGAACCAATGTGATTTAAAACATAGTTCACGATAAACCCAAAATCATCTTCCATTCTAATGGAATGTTCACGGAAATTAGATCAATCGTAATCGATATAAATTTTCATATCAGACTAATACTATAAGTGGAAAAACGACAGGGCCTTTAAAATTCCATAAATAGTAATGGTTTTCCTTAACAGAAACTCATATCAATTATAAATAAATCAAATTCTATTCAATTCTAATTTAAAGCATTAAGTTGAAAAACTTTGCTTTAGAAAAATTCCATTAATTTTACTAAAAAGATTTAGAAATTCCAAGTCATAACTTCACCGTTAATTGGGTTAAAGAACTAATGTCATTTAAAACATCATTCACAGTGAACCCAAAATAAACTTCCATTTAATTCCAATTATATTTATTAATTGTAAACCTCACTTTTAGCTGGGTTTAAGAACATTGTTATTAAAGACACCATTCACAACAAACCCAAGATCCAATTTGATATTGCATATAAGGCACTGGATAGAGATCATATCGGCTTATATTCAATATCAAATTCTGAAACCAACATATATCGTATTGGGAACAATGATATCTTTATCTTCCAAATTCCCCAACGATATCTATATAATCACGGAATCCAATACCGAAATATCTTATGATAATTTCCAATCAAATCCATTCTAATTTATATATTGGAAACCTTTGGTTATGTTAAAACCATTTGCAATCCAATTTGTTAATTTAAAAACATTGGATTCTAATACTAGTTGTTAACTAGCCTATTAAGATAAAATATCATTTTCTTTTCAAAACTAGAATATTTCATCCAAAATCCTTATAAATCATTTATTATGATTTAACATAATTTTTTTCCAATTTTCAATAATTTTATTAAGGCTCTTACAGTTGGTTTCCAATATTGGCCACGAACTGCATCCATAACGACCTTTTCCAAAATTGATTTGGACTGGTTTTAAAATCTAACTGTTGGATATTAAATCTCTTTTTATCATTCGAAAGATCTTTTTGAGATGAACCCAATGGTTCTAGTTTTAGGAGAATCCGACGGTCGGATCTCCCGTTACGTCAATTCGAATTCAATGGTCGGAATTCGCGTAGGCCGCTGCGCGACACATCCTATTCAAACCATTTATATATATATAATATATTTTTTCGATTTACATTTAAAACATATTTTATAAATTGTTTATAAATTCGTTTAAAAACAATCTTAACTTCTATTCCAATTTTAAATCAAAATTCAGTACTACAAAAGTGGGCATATTCGACACTAATTTGTGTGCATTGCATGAAAAGTGTGGCAAAAGCTATGCTTTCTTTGATCCTCTGCAACAATATTCGTATGTTATTACATTAGACTTGAATGCAATGTTTCGATTGGAATTCATGTGCTGTAACGCACAACACCAGTTCAGAGCGTAGCTTTATATAAATAAAATCCAAGTCAGCGATCTGCATTATCAGTTTAAACAAATAAATAACCATAGATGTTGATTAATCCAACGGTTCAAACCGATCCCTACTTCAGTTATGTGAAATTTTGGGGTGATGTTTTCCCCATTCACGAATTGCTTTCCTCCAATACGAATTTCTCCCTTACTCTTCCCTCTGTACTCTCCTCTCTCTCTCTCTCTACGAAATCTGTCCCCAAACACCTCTGATTCCAACTCTAACTCCGATTACAAACTATAAACCTCCGATTTCTTCTATTTTACAAACTTTACACCCTCGATTTGGATCATTTAGGACAATTACAGGTAGTTAGGGCTTCATCATTTTGGTTTTATTTAGGTGATTTCATCTCTACCTTATTTTGGTCTACATTCAAAGTCTCTGTGCGATTTGGGTATCCCGATTGCCTTAAAGTAGGGTTTTGCTGCTCATTTTTATTTGAATGTTTATATATTTAGAGTTTTTATCTGAATATTTTGGGTTTTTTTATGCTTGAAGTGTTGTGTTTATATGTTTGCATGCGTTGAAGCTATGCAAGTTCTGTATTTTTATGTTTGCTAAACCATTGATGTATTGGTAAATAAATTAACACTGAGTTAATATGTTTAAATGTCAAATTGGGAAAAGCAGAAACAAAATTTAGAGGACAAAAGAAAAAATAAATCCAATTTAAATGTTTAAATGTCTATTTTTGTTTGTAGTTAAATATTGTCTATTTCTCTTCCTACATCATATGACTATGAAGATACCCTGGGCATTGGTGATCTAGGGCTGTCAAACCATTCATCACCAGAAACTTCTATTGATTTCTATATAGAGATGCAAGAAAGGCACTACGATGATTTGCTTGACATGAACTAGAGCTAGAAGAACACTAAAGACAAATGGGAGAACAAAAATGACATGAAGGAAGGGCAATGCGACGACAAAGTCGTGCTGCTTTGTGTCGTCAACAACAAAACAGCCAAGTGGTTAATGAACAAGTTAACCACCAATCGTAATGAGTGAGTGTCGGTATGCCATAGTAGAAGATGTTATTTTGATTAGATTTAACATTGGTCATCATTATTTTAGATGTCGTGTTTATCTCACAATGTGTATCTTTTGGCAATGGATTGACCATCCGTTTCCAAGTCGAGCCGCTGAGTACGCAAATGAATTACAACATCAACTTACAACACTGCAAAATCGATTTATTGGTTTTTGAACTTAAATTAGTAGACTTAACGACTAGCTTCAAGGGCTAAACATTATAAGACAAAATTAAATTATTATATCGTTCTTTGTATTAGGTACAATTGTGTCGTCTATGTATCACCTGTATAGTCTTTGTATCTGTACTATTTTTTTGGTGCAGCCATGTAATGTTATGACTTTGTGCTTAGTATCCTTAGTCACTTGTTTTATGTATTCAT
Organism: Allium sativum; assembly: GCA_030737875.1. Lineage (NCBI taxonomy): Eukaryota > Viridiplantae > Streptophyta > Magnoliopsida > Asparagales > Amaryllidaceae > Allium > Allium sativum. The sequence goes on along the minus strand of CM060915.1, from coordinate 967,191,101 downwards.
ATGATAATTCAATTCCAGAAGTTATTGATAATTCATATCAAAACAATTGTTGATTTGGCCACACATTGATTTCACAACACTGATTATGTATATTTGTAAATTGTTAACTTGTTCTGTTTTTATTTATAATTTAATCAAACCTTACAGGATATCCCTTGTTTTCGTGTCTTGAAATTGTTAGCGGTATCAAATTTAGTCTTACTAGGCCGTGGTTAGATTATGGTAATGGATAGTGAGTATTACATATGGATATGACTTTTGAAATTGAGTGCATAATATGTAAAAGGGGTAAAAGCTTTTCTAGGAAATGCATTTTCCATTTATAAAGTAGGTGATGAGATGAAGTGCCCCTGCAAAAAGTGTACAGAACATAATTGGTATTATGAAAATGTTATATACTATCATCTTATTATTAATGGCCCTTCTCCAGTACATACCGAGTGGATTTGTAAGGTTTCACAGACGAAATTAATAGGTGTTGATGACCATATGGATTTTGAAAATGTGATGGGTTTTGAGAATAATTTAGATGTGATGTTCAAACGTCCAAGTTACAAATTTGATCAAAATCCCGAGGACTTTGAAGTAGAATCAAATCTAGAGGTTGAGAAATTTTATTGGCATGTTAAAGAAAGAAAAAAAACTGTTATATCCTGGATTCACTAATTTTTATGGACTAAGTTTCTTGATCAAAATTTATCATTTAAATTGTGCTTATGGAATTAACGAGTCTCCGTTTGTGGAATTACTAAAGCTTATAAAAGAAGCCTTTCCTGATGCCTAACTGCCTTTGTCTTCTTATGTTGCAATGAGTGTCATTAAGGATTTAGGTATTGATTTCCACAAAATACATGCCTTCCCAAGCAATTTCATGTTATATTGAGTAGAGAATAAAGAAAAAGAGGCTTGTGACATTTGTGGTTTTTCGAGGTGGGTTGTAAAGGAAAAAGAAGACATTGTTGATAATAGTGATCCACCAAAGTCGGTTCCCAAAGTGCCGGCAAATGTTATAAGGTACTTTCCACTAAGACCAAGTTACAAAGGATGTTTATATGCAAAGAATTTACCAAACTTATGAGACAAAACAAAGTGGAATGAGAAGAAGATGGAAAATTAAGACATCCCGCTAATGTTGCGGCATGAAAGAAGATGGATGGTCACTATCCTGGTTTTTCATCAAAAAATAGGAATGTTAGATGGGTCTAGCATCTGATGGATTTAATCCATACCGTTCAATGAATTAATGTTATAGCACATGGCCAGTTGTGTTGATAAACTACATTCTTCCGCCTTATTATGTATGAAACAAGAGAATTTGATTCTTTCAACATTAATATCTGGTCCAGATTCTCCAAAGAATAGCAATGACGTGTGTATATATATATAACTTTTAATTGCGAATTTGAAAGCGTTATGGAATGTTGGCGTCAAAACTTATGATTCCTTGACTGATGGAAATTTTAATTTACATGCAAGCGTCTTATCGATCATTAGTGATTTTCCGGGATATCCTATATTGTCAGGTTAGAGCACAAAGGGGAAACTAGCGTGTCTAGCATGCCATTATGAAACTTCTTCAAATTGTTTGAAGCATAACAGAAAAATGTGTTATATGCTTCATAGAAAGTTTCTTGATCCGACACATAAGTGGAAGCTGGACAAGAGGAGATTTAATGGCGAAACTAAAATGAGGAGCATTCTAGAGATATTATTAGGAATAGATATTAAAGAGTTATTGCATGGGTTCAAAAAGTAGTTTGGGGATAAGGCCAAGAAAACATTAAAGTGATGGTCCTTTTTTAAAAAAAGTCAATACTATTTGACTTACCATATTGGTGTCGTAATCCCCTTCGACATAACCTGGATGCCATGCACATAGAGAAGATATGCGACAAAATATTAGGAACTTTACTTATATACGTCGCATATCGAAGGATCACCTAAACACTTGTCTGGATTTACAAGAATTGGGCATAAGGAAGGCTCTTCATCCTGTTGAATGTGGTGATGGAAAGCATGTTGAAATTAGAGCTGCAATATTTTATATAACAAATAAGGATAAAGAGAGAACGGTTGTGGGATATAAGAGCCACGATGTTCATTCCATACTCCACTATTAGTTACAATTTGCTATGATAAAAGCATCAAAACCCAAGGTTGCATTATCAATGATCAAATTTAGTGCATTCCTTAGAGGACTTTGGAGCAAGGTTATCGAAGTGGACGATATCAAAAGGCTGCAAAATGAAATTGTCAAGATAATTTGTCATTTTGAAATGATTTTTTCATAGGTTTTTTTGAAATAATCGTACACTTGCCTATTCATTTATGCAGAGAAATCGAATATGGCGGGACTGAACACCTTAGACACATGTATCCAATTGAGCTATATCTAGGAATGTTGAAATCTTATGTGCGAAATAGAAACAGACCGAAAGGTTCCATTGTAGAAGGTTACTTGGCAGAAGAGTATGTGACCTTCTGTTTAAGATTTTTAAATGTTGATGGAGGGACAAAAAACATGTCGATTGATTTTGGAAGTTGTCCAACAGATTTGGAATATCATATTGGAACAAAGAAGAATAAAGATTGAAATATGTTCAATTTGAAAGATGCAGATTGGAAGGCAACGCATCGCTATATTTTGTTCAATTCCAGTAATAAGAATTTGAGAGTTTGATTGAGTAAGTTATTAAGTTGCAATATCATTTTCCTTAATTATAAATTAATATCTGCAATTCTTAGTTTTTTGACCTTTACTATTATTCAGAGTTCATCAAGCTTTTGTGGATGGTCTTACAAATCTAAGATGATACAAGAGGGAACGAGAACATTTCGAAGAGTTTTGTAATTGGCTAAAAAAAGAGGTTCTGAAAAAGGACAATATTTCAAGAGATTTAAAGGTTTTTGCATTAGGTCCTAATCGAGTAGCTAGGAAGTTTACCGGTTAAATAGTAAATTGATATAGATTCCACATAAAATTTAGATATTCTTGATGTACCACACAAAATAGTGGTGTATTTTTTATTACCAAAAACACAACTTTACAAGTTCGAAAGACCAAAACCCAATAGTCGGTGATGTCAATTACTACGGACCAAACGAAGAAAATTTTGAGCTTAATTATTGGGGAGCTTTCACAGTGGTCCATTTTAAGTGTTGCTGGTACCAAGAGGAAAAAGATTCATATGTTCTTACCCGAGTAAATTTTAGTAAGTTACATAAAACTGATCCTTATGTCCTGTCTTTGCAAGTGCAGGAAGTATTTTATGTGGAAGATGCAGTTGAAAAGAACATTCATTACATTGTTAAAATATTGCTGAGAGATAGGTGTGATGCTGAAAATCATAATGCAATTGAACAAGACATGACCAATCTGCATTCACATGATATTGGCATAAGTGGTGAAATAGTACCAGAATTTGTTGATGGAGGTTGGATTAGGGATGATGTCCCCATAATACAACTAGGAACAAAACTAGAAACATAACTAGAAGCAGAAGTTCCTGATCATGTTCCGTCTCGTTAGGACAAAAAAAATTCTCTTTGCTATTGCTTTATTTTGGTCTAATTTGTTATCTAATTTATGATGTATTTGGCACTTTTTGTTTTAGCTGTAAATTATTATCTTTGATGAATGTGTTTGGCACTCTTTTCTCATAATACAATCTACATTTTTCACATGTTTTTATGATTTGTTGTCTTTCTTTACTATCATCTAAATTTGTTATGGTCCAAAATGTTAATTGTTGTTTTTTGTCCACTTTAACATGCATGTAGCTTGTCCTAATGTATTCATTTTGTATAGGATGGATGAACTTATAAATATCCGGCTGCACCATGATGAAGAGTTTCAAAGGACATGTTACGTGGGTGGAAAATCCTTCTTAGTAACAAAATATGATGTAGACTGCTTTTCTTACAGTGTGCTTATGTACTTTGTTAAACATTGCCTCCAATACACTGAAATAGGAGCAGTCTATGTTAGCAAAGGAAAGAGGGGTAGTTGGTAGCTGATATTGAATGACAAGGACGTAAACGAATACGTACAGGGCTGCAATAAGAAAGAAGAAGTGGATTTTTAAATTGACAACACCCTTGACAAAGACAGTGAGCCGTTGATTCTACTGCAGCCACATGTAATCATATGGCCAAGGAAAAACATAATTCAAGGTATATATGTATATGTAATGTAGATCCATTCTTGTATATATTTATATACATACATACATACATACATACATATATATATATATATATATGTGTGTGTGTGTGTGTGTGTGTGTGTAAAGAACTATGAAGGCCATCATTATTACTTTTATTGTTACAGGATCTGCTAGAAAACCGGTTGCAAAGCGCAAGTATATTACCGCACATAGACTTCAATAGCAACGCAGAATGATGAAATACAATCCAACTCAAGTGGGTCAGAAGAAACTATCGCCAGAGCCTAATATGAATAATGGTGAAGAAGATTTTACTGTGACGGACAAAGGAACCAGGAGGAAATTAAATGTAAAAAATGGAACAGATAATGATGATGATACCTGAGAGAATGAAGCTGATGTTCAGGTGTTTTCTGTTATTACTTTAATTTTATTAATCAGGTTGAAATCTTGTATTTCAAACTACATTTTATTAAAATTATGCATGTAAAACCAAGAACTACATTTTAGTGTTTTCTATTATTGTGTCGATTTCCTATTCCACTATGAAGGCTACAGCTAATTCAAGTAACTATTGGTTCTTTGTGCTTGCATTCCATCGAAAATGCAAGAGTTGTTTATAATTGAGTCTATTTGGTTAACTAGCTAGCTTAAATTTATCATCGATGGTGAATAATAATGTTAATCTTCCTACAGTTCTCACAACCATCAATTTTGATGAAGTATGAACAAGAGCAAACTGCGCGAATGCAAGAAAATGATGCAGTTAGTAGTTCACTTGGGGTTCCTTTAGTAGTATGAAAGTGGCTGCAACACGAAATAGGAAAGAAAAAGGTAAAGATATTGATAGATGTGATCAATACATCTCAGAAAACGATGGTGAAGATGTCAGTGATGATTCATTGGATTCGAAGGTATTAAAGAGTTATTTGTTTACTACTTATTGTCTTTTCCTTTGTGAATGTAAAAAATCTTGAACTTCGACTTAATTGTCGAGAATTAAAGTTGTTAAGTTAATGGAACCTTTACTTGGACCGAGGACTCGTTCGCGAACCAATGCAGCCACTGAAATTGAGAAGGAAGCGATGACCCGCACCCCCCTCCAAAGATAGCAGGCTCCAAAAAGGAAGCGATGACACACACTCCCACTGCAAAGAAAGTCCGTAATCGGGAGAAAACTGTAGAAACAATTAAGAAATTGATAAAGCCAGTAATGTGACATCCTGGAGTTTTAAAACCTACAATGTCTTGTCCACCAGTTTTAAAACCTACGGGTAGCAAAATGTTCATACAATCAACAAATTATGAAGTTGTTTGTTTAATTGCTGCTTATTTAGCGATGTGGAAACGTCAAAAGCAGAATGTTGCAGCGCCTCTAACGATGGAAAATGTTAATGATCGAATAGAGCAGGAATGGATTGCACAGGAAGATGAAGCAGGTACAATGTTTCTTTATCTGTGCACTGCACTGCACTATTGAGCGTGTCTAATATAAATTTTGCATGTATATCATGTTTCTATAATTCCATACATTACTTTTCTATTCATTTTTTTAACCTGGGATATAAAGTACAAGGTCCGAATAAAACTAGTGGGAAGTCAAAAATGACCAAGGTGCATGCTAAAACCCCTTATGATAAAGTAGTCATTGAGTTGAATGAGGATGGCCAATTTCTAATAATATTACGGAGTTAAACAATTTTCTTGGGAGAATAGCAAAGGATAATGTGTCTTTTACTTATATCAATTAGCATGTTGTTCCTGATTAATTAGAGCGGCAAATGTTGGAATATGTCTGGTAAAATCTATCATCCTAAACCACAGTTCAACTACTTTCTAAATGTTTGGTTTTAAATAATTAGTTTGTTTCCTGAATTTTGTGTTTGATATATTGTAGACTAGGTATGTCATTCCGGAAGAAGGACACAAGTGGGTCATGAACACGCTTAATGACTCTTGGAGGCAGTACAAGTCTCGTATGAAAGCAAGGTATTATAAAAAATATTCAACTGATGAGGAAAGGCTTGCAAATAGGCCCAGTACAATTCAGTTGGAGGATTTTAAAATGTTCTTGGAATACTGGAGGGATGAAGTAGTTAAAGTACGGCTTAAATGTGGCCACAAAAGAAAACTAATTTGTACAATACCAATTTAATAATCATGCAACAAATGGAAAAAATAAATAAAATAAAATAAAGTAATGATATTCATATTTGTATTATGTTTAGTAGTTCACATTATCTTGTTTATTGCTAATCCTTTCTTTAGTAGTTCACATTATCTTGTTTAGTGCTAATCTTTTCTTTAGCAGTTCGCATTATCCTTTTTAGTGCTAATCTTTTTTTTCTTTTTACTTTTTGGATTTCCAGGCCCTAGCTGAGAATAATTCTGGGCATCGTAATTCATTAAGTGAGACGCATACCATGGGTCCCAAAACTCATGCAGTAGCCAGAGAACAGATAATGCGTGTTTTTTGAAATCCAGTTAATTATTTTTTTTGTGATTGAGTTGAATTGGCCATATGTTAATTTTAATTTGTTATATCATTGAATTATGTTTTATATCATTGTCACAATGTTCATAGGTAGCAGCTAGATTTGTAAATTCTTAAGATTGAATGTTAATAATTATGTTTAATTTTTGATAATCCTAATACTTGACAGAGAAAGAAGGACCCAGAAAATGCCAGCCCATCTGCTGCCTTGGTCTATTCTGAAATGTATAAATGAGAACCGGGAAGAAGTTACAAGATAAACACAGATGAACTAAAGCCCAATTACGTAAGTGCATTATATACTAAAATAGCATTTTAATAGTTAGTTTGAAAGATGACCACGTTACAGCTGAAACTTCCATATTTTAATTTATATGTTTTAAAGATAACCAGTTCTGCTAATAAATTTTTTCGAATAGCTTATATAAAGTATTTGACCCAAGATCAATTATGATTCAATACTTATGTCAGTATAATTAGCACATTGGACGTTTGTAGGAGCTGCTTATTCAATCGAACAAATTCATAGTTTGAAAGATAACCAGATCTGTTAATAAATTCATTCCTGCTAGCTACCTGTTTATATGCTTGTTTAGTTTTAATTTTGTAGCCGAAGATCAATCAATGGTAGATGCTGGAAATATTGCTGAGGCAGATGCACTTGTCTCTAGTGTAAAGAGCCAACTGGCTTGTGGGAAGGCGAGGTAAAATGGCTGAAAAGTCTCCAACAACCCCTGGTTCTTTAGATAGTTTTGTGCAAGAGCTGACCAAAATAATAAGGAAAGAGCTTGAGGTTAATTTGGAAGCAAAAGTGAACATCAAAGTGAAAGAGAATGTGTCATGTGTATAGAAAAAGCTAGGTGAAGCTAATCCTGATCTTAATTTAGATGTCGAAGACTTTTGTGTCACTACAACAAGTGATGAGAATGACATTGGTACTCCTGCAACCCCGATTGCTGAATGAAGTATTTGGATGGTATGTGTTAGCAATTGTGGTATATTCGAATTGTACTTTTAAATTATGGCACTTGTGGTATGTGTTTGTGATGGCACTTGTTTTTGTGTTGGCGATGATAGTACTTGTGGTTTGGTATGTAGAATTGTTTGGTCCTATTGTGGTGATAAAAGTTTTTGATGGATTTATTATATGAATATTTTGGTATATATGTTTGAATGTGGTGCAATGTTTTGGATTGTATATATGTACTACAGAATTTGTAACTACAAGGTTGTATTTTCCTTCTTGCAATATAGCATTTGCCTTCTTTACTATTGTAGTTGATTTTTTTGGTGTTGCATTACGGGATAGTGGTGTTGTACTACATAGTTCTGTGGTGTCGAATTAAGAACAATATTATTGATTCAACTATGGTACGACGCGTAGGCCCTACAGCTGACGCGGCACCACATGGAAAACTGATGTGGCATGCGACACATATGCAGCTGACATGGAGAGCTGGTATGGCATGCAAAACATTGGCAGCTGACGTGGAAAGTTTATGTGGGCCCCACTACCATGACCTAGAAGCCAGGCTCTAGCTTCTGCTTAAGGCAATGCTGTATATTGTTGCATTACTTGCAAGTACTATTGCAATAGGGTTATAATGCAACACTTTCTTTCCGTGGCAATAGATGGATAAAAGTGTTGTCTTAGAGGGCTAAGGTAATGACCCTAGATGTCACGCCCCTCTAGTGTTGCCTATTTGAAAAAATGGCCTACGACAACGCTTTTTAGATCTACGGCCACACAAAACTACTGTCGAATATGCCCACTTTTGTAGTAGTGATTGAACATTCCATAACATTATAATACGAAAATAGAAATATTTTCAAAATATCAAATTTTGAAATCAAATCTTTTCTATATTCATTATAAAAACAAATTAAATTGATAGAAAAAACTGTTCGAGTTAAAACGACGTTTATCTACTTAACTCGGCTTTATATTTCATTATTTTCATGTCCATCCAAAATCGGACATCAAAATCATTTATTGAGTATAATATTAAAATATTCATTATTTTCGAATTGGAACTCAACTAAGTCAATTACCATATAATGTTAATTATATGAATTACATACATCGCATGTATTCAACAATACTGATAAATAACTATTAAACATCTAATTCACACCCATAGTGCAATCTACAACTATATAAGCATTAAATATTTCAATAATGCTTACAATGGCCTGTCAATCAATTGATTGACATACAAATTACGCACAAGGGAGATGTGTGAAATAATTATCATCCCAAGACACGTGTGGTTTTTTTACCCATCTACAATGATTATTATTTGTACACCTGGGCGATGTGAAAAATTATCGTCTCTATACCCGTGTGGGGTTTACATCACAATCCAAGTGAACTTATCTATTATTTGGGAGACGGGTGGGTAAATTGTCATCCCAAAATAATTCATAAAATAAATATTTTATTTAACAATGCATATTTAAATAATTTAATAATAAGAATAGCATTAAAACTGTAAACATCCATCAATCACCAAACAAATATTTCAATCACAAGCAATCAATATATATATATTCAGTTATAAAAAAACCTGTACAAAATATTTGAGTGAGAGTTCTCACATTGACTGGTTTCTGGAATCATTATATAATGATTGTTTTACTGAATTAAACTGAGCGTTTAATTTAGTCGAAATTTGCTACATGCTACGTTTCTGTTCCAATCAGTTCTGAAATGTAGCATTCGTCTTCATGATTCCGACGGACTCAATCTCGTTGAATTCTAATGTCAGGTGAACAATTTACGATCGTTTAAACAATTAAACATATAATTAACTACATTAATTGATAATTATAAACCCTAATTACATTTCAATGATTAAATTATCGGCTTCCATCTTCATCTTCTTCGTTTACTTCAGAAAACCCACTCACAGAAACAAAACCTGCCGTCGCCATCGATCAGCTCCACCAACCATCGATTTGAAGCTACTGCACTAAAGCCCTTCACCGAATCCTCCTCCGCCCTGAGCAGAGCCAGGCACGATCCATCCTAGAAAACTGTTTCGAAACCAACGACTTCGGGCACCAAATTCCAACAACCCACCCCACTGCAATCGATTACCACCGTATCAAATCATAGAGCTCCCTAGGTCAACATTTTCCATGTTGAATGTTTCTCAAATTGATCTATGGTTTTTGCAAAAAATAAGGAGCAAAAATCAAAAAATTTGTTCATTCGTTTGAATAGGAGGCGGCGCTAGATATTAGAACTAGGGTTAGAGCTCAGTTAGCCTATATATATTTATATATTTTATATTTATTCAATTAATTACTTTATTGTGAGATTTCGCGTGCGAAGTCCAAATGAATCCCAACGACTGAAGTCCCTAACCAAATACCCCCAGTCCCAACTTAATGGGATATGTTTTGTAAACGAATTCGATCGATTAGTCAATTTTTACCAAAATTAAAATATAACGTTAAATATTAAATTTGAATGTATGTTTTAATTTTCCACGGCTACATACTGACTCCAAAAATTACGAAATTTGAAATCTAGTGAAATCTAGCTATGTTTTACAAGTACGATTCTAACAAAATTAATTCCATCAGATTCGGAGTCTGTTTGAAAAATGACCTTTTAACTAGCTTTATTTAATTACAACTAAAATTGAACATGCGTTTGAATTTACTACGCTTACACACTAATTCCAATCAACTTGAAATTTTAAACCTGACAATAATTTGACATTACGGATCCAGTAAAACTAGTTTCATCAAAAACAGAGGTCGTTTACAAAGTGGCTATTTTTAAGGGCTTAAATAATGTTAAAATATTAATAAATTTCCATAGCAACTATTTGAAAAATTGATTTTGACATAACTTACAATTTATAATATGAAATCAAAATTTCCACATTCATTAGGAAGATACAAATAAAAAGATTCTAACGTCTCTTGTTTTATCAAAAAATGACTTAAAACGAATCACGTATATTCAATTAAAGTTTAAAACCAAATTTTCAAACTGCTGCAACGTTACGCATTCGTTTTAATTAAATTTTAAATTTGTATGTTCAAACTTCATTATTAAACAAATTCCAAGTCGTTAAATTCTCAAAGTAAATCATTTTAAATTTTAAAATCCATTAAAATCATTAAAAATAAATTTTAAATTGGTTCCAAAAATGCTGGTTGTTACAAAAAGCCATGAACTTCGTGCATATACAAAAGCTGGAATAGCTCAGTTGGTTAGAGCGTGTGGCTATTAACCACAAAGTCAGAGGTTCAAGCCCTCCTTCTAGCGAATTAAATATTTATTTTTTAACCTTTGGTACTACTCATACAAACTTACAATTTACGATTAATACCCTTATCTCATTTAATTTGTGCACGGGCTTTCTTTCAAAAAGGTTTTTAAATTCATACTATTTTCAGTTAAAACAATTTTTATATTCTTAATTATTTAAACTCAACAGTTAAATTTAAAATTATTTTGACCCAAAAGGTTATTTAAAACTGTTTTCATTTGTTATATATATAAATTATTTTAACTCGATATCTATTTTAATTCAGGCTTTTTGATCCCTGATTTTCTTTAAATGAAAAGGAGTATATTTAAGTAATGTTACTTATGATACAAAAATATATATGAATTTTAATTTGAAACTAATATCAAACTGATTTATTATGCAAAAATATGATGTTTTATTGAAATACAAAGCGAACACGGTGTAAAACCTTTGGTTTTATGATTACTTATATAAGGTTAATTTAATAGTGCATTAACTAGTTAATTGGAACTAAATCTAGATTTGGTGTTAAAATATATGGATATATTAGGATGAGTTGAATTGTGCATGAGGATGCAATTTTATACAATTATTGCTGGATTAATCAAAGGAATAAAAAGGAATCTAGATACTATAACTTAATTAATCAATTGGTTAACTAATTGGGGAGTTTGGTGTTAACTGGGAAAATTCTAAAAGAAAAATTAGTTGAATCATTGGAGTGAATAATTTTTAAGGATAATCAAGAAGTAATTATGGCTTGGGATGATGATTTAATAATTATCCAAGCTGATTCTAATATCAGGCTAATTTAGATATTTTGAAAAAAATTGTTGTTTATTCATTTAAAATGATTAAATAAAGTATTTGGGAAAATTAAGTTAATTTTACAGTTAAAAATTGGTAGATATACAAAATTGTGGAGGGGAATAGGAAAATAGTATGAGGAAAAAATGATCAAAAAATTGTTCCATAAGGACATAGGGCTAAAATTTGGTCCACAAGGAAAAATTTTAGTGTAAAGGGAGGAATTATAATGGGCCCCTGAATTCCTCCCTTTATACTAAACTTTGTCCTTATGGATAAAATTTTAGCCCTTTGTCCTTATGGAACAATTTTTCGTTCATTTTGTCCTTGAGGCTAAAAACCCCGCTAGAATAAATATACGACGGGGTGAAATCGTCTTAATAGAGATGATAGGGTAGTTCTCTATATTATCAATAAGATCAATTATAACAAGTCACAAGTTCATATTCTGGAAATACCCCAAAAAAGAAATCCAGTAGTTGTTTAAGCTAACAAATAGATTTAACATTTTAATTTGAATTGGAAGCAATTCACACTTGGACTGGGTTATGTTTAGTTTAAAAGGCAATGTTAAGCTAAAACAAGAGGTCGAACAGTAAATCACCTTATATACCTTTTATTAACATCAAAACACATTACTTATTTTTTTTAAATTTTATAAAATGATCAAAACATTTTTTAACGCATTTTAAACACAAATTTATACATTTTGACACAAAACTCTCATTTTACAAACAAATCGCACATTACATTTTTTTGCACCAAATTTAAAATGCTGAGTTTATAATTGTACTCCTAATATCACATTATTAATTTTTTTCTAAAACTTTATTTTCCACAATGGGGTTTTTAGCCTCATGGTGATTTACTGTTTAAATCGCACATTTTCAATGTGCTTTGATGTTAATAAAAGGTATATAAGGTGATTTACTGTTCAAACCTCTTGTTTTAGCTTAACATTGCCTTTTAAACTAAACATAGCCCAGTCCAAGTGTGAATTGCTTCCAATTCAAATTAAAATGTTAAATCTAGTTGCTAGCTTATACAGCTACTGGATTTCTTTTTGGGGTATTTCCGGAATATAAGCGTGTGACTTGTTATAATTGATCCTATTGATAATATAGAGAACGACCCTATCATCTCTATTAAGACGATTCCACCCCATCGTATATTTATTCTACCTAGCTTTCTATCACGCTTACTTTTAAGACCTGAAGTATATTAATTGGTCCAGGATATTTTTGGCCCAAGCCCTTATTTGCTGAGGAGACACTAATCCAATTCGAAGATCACAAAAGACAAGAATTTGTCGATATTCATGATTTGATTTTCTTGTTAATAGACGCTCTATAGAAATAAATCACTATTCTTTTCCGATACATACCTACACACATACATATGTAATATTGAAAAATGGATTTTTAATATCTTTCCTTGATTTCAAAATCTCATTCCTTAATTGTTTTCTTGTTTTATTTCAGCAATGCAAATAGATAACGAAAGTGAGAAAGGGGCCTTCAATTCCAGTTTATCATTAGTTCATTTAATATTTCATTTAGGGAAAGGAGAAAACAAATTTTTCTTTTTTTGAAAGCTTCGTATAAAAAAAAATACGAGAAATCTCTAAACGACAATGGCGACTGCTCAAAAGAAAATACCTAATCCTCCTTCAAAGTTCGCTAATAATACAAATTCCGACTTCTGATTTGCAATTCCTCTTGATCTTAATCATTCTCAACAACATGCAGAGCGTCGAAATCCTTCTAATAAAGGTAATTATAAGTCTCCAGATCTTAATTCAAAGAAGGATTTTCCAGATATTGTTGAGAAAGCTCTGAACGCTAATAATCTAAGTAATGTTAGGCACTCAAAAGCCAGTATAAATCTAATTACTGAGAATAAATATCACCAAAATACTATCTAGGTAAGATTTTTTGAACCTGTTGTTAAGGATAATATAAGGCTTGCTATAATCAATGAATAACTGAAAAATAAAGCTAGGGAAAAAGTGGTTTAATTCTATGGTTTTTTATTTCTTTGGAAACGAGCCATTTTATACCTTTCTCAAGGATTATATTGATAAATCTTGGCAGCCGAAAGGAAGTTACATTCTATAGGTAATGGTTTATTCATATTAAAATGCGAGAACGAGGAAGAATGTGATAGGATACTAGCTGAAGGGACATATTACTATAATAAGAGATTGATCGTTATGAAAAAAATGGCAACTAGGAATTAAATTAGCAAGGGAATTCTTGCATTCAATCCCAATTTGGATACATTTACCTGACCTGGATCTGGATTTTTGGACTGTAGAATCAATTAGTAGAATAGCATCTTTGTTAGGTAATCCCTTAAAATTGGATAATGTTCCAGGGAGCTTAACCAGAATTTCATGTGCTAGAGTTCTTATAGAAGTAAAGTTTGATTTCACATTTTTGGACGTTGTTCCTATAGAAAACTGTTATGGGGATGTTGTTTGGTGTAACAACCAAGAAAATCCGAGCCAATTTAAAAATTTTATTTTGGCAATTTTAACGAAGTTTGAATATTTAAAATGAATAATTTTAAATAATAACGACAAGAAATTTATTTTGAATAGAATTAGAATGTATATATTTATATACGTCGTCGTTAGAATACAAATATTTATTTATAATTGTAAAAGGAATTGAAAATTGCGCGGTAGTTTGATAATTCGATTTCAAAGTTCAAATGAATGTACCGGGTGCAAAATAAATCGGATTTTAGCGAAACCAAAAATATTTGAATCTAATTGAGAATATCTTTCTAACGAATCTGAATAATCGAAATTTCATTGCGGGAATCAAAAGTTATGCCCAATTGGAAATTCAGAATAGTCGCTATAGAATTCTGGCCCTTAAAAATGGCCATTTTGCAAATGACCTCGGTTTTCGACGAAACCACTTTTGTTGGATCCATGATGTCAAGTTATTGCTAGGTTTCAAAATTCGTAATTTTTCGAATCAATATGTGAGCGTGGCAAAGGAAAACGCGTTTGGCCAGTTTCAGTTGATTTTAATCGACTGGAAAATGGCCAATTTTCAAATGGTCTCAGAATTCGATGAAACTAGTTTTGTTAGGACCGTATCATGAATACAAAGCTAGAAAATATTTTTCGGGAATTTTTCTAGTTAGTATGTAGCCCCGGTAAATTGAAATGCTCGTTCAAATTCAATATATAGAGTTATATTTTGATTCTGACGAAAACTGATCGAAACGATCGAATTAGCTTACGATACAAATACCATTATGCTCGGAATGGGGGTAATTAGCTATGAAAGACAGGCGGTGGGTCTCGTTTCGAGATCAGAATAAAAAGTACCTTTCTGAAATAAATAATTAAATAAATAAAAAAATCTCTCTCCCCTTATTCCCTCTCATCCCCCCCCCCCCGATTTCATTTTCAACAAAATAAAAAGAAAAAAATATATAAAAAAAACCTTCGTGCCTCGATACTCCCCTCCCACCCCATCGATCTCGCCAAGGCGTCGCAGCCCCCCTACCTCGAGCGCGCCACCGCGAGTAGTCCCTCCCTCTGGATCGAAGGTCGAACCGCAGCCCCCTACCTCGAGTGCGCCACCGCGAGTAGTCCGCCCCCTGGATCGAAGACCGAACCACAGCCCCTGCCGACACCCACCTGGACCCCCGTGCTCCTCCTCCCCTCTCCTCAGCAACGTGAAGCCCTTCTCCCCCCTTTTGGAAAATCCAAATAGACTGTAAGTTTTAATTTAATTTAATTTAATTTTCTCCTTGTTTTTACTTAAGGTAATTAGATTTAGAAATATAGATCAGTTTTGTTTCTTATTTATATGAAATCAATATATATATATATATATAGAATATAAAGCTTAGATTTTTAATTAGAAAATTTAGATTTTTAATTATATAAAAGCTATGATTTTTATTCTATATAAAGCTATAACTTTAACGTGTTTACCAAAAAGATTTGATTTTTGGTATATGAAAGACGAGATTTTTATGTTATAGAAAGGTTAAAAATATAATTTTTATATTATAGAAAGGTTAAAAATACAATTTTTATATTATAGAAAGGTTAAAAATATAATTTTTATTAGTGTAGTAAGATAAAAATTCGATCTTTATAGGAGTAGAAATATAAAAATATAATCTTTATCATAAAGGTAGCGTTAAAAAAATTGTGATTTTACAGTTAAAAGCTGATAGAATGGAATGTGATTTTGGGTTTATCGTGAACCATGTTTTAAATGACATTGATTATTTAACCCAGTTAAAGATTAAAACTAAGTGGAGTTTTAATGAATCTTTCATTAGATTGAAAAGATCGAGAATGGAGTATCACCAGTTTTACTCCAGGCGATAGTTAAATCTTTAATTAGATTTGAACGTGAAATGGTAATTGAATTTTCCGATAACACCGTGGTGTTAGATATGAAGTACTACCAGTTTTACTTCATGGGATGAATAGGTTGGGATTGGGAAATTAAAATAAATGATTACTTCGGTGTGGTTCGCTAATCCCGACTAGTTTGAAGTGATATTCAAAGGAAGATTAAAGAATAAATTTAAAAGAATTTATCTTTGATAAAATTAATGGGAACCTCTCCCTAAGAATGTGAAATTTAGAAACTAATTGTAGGTTAGCTAAGCAGAACGGTTTCCTGGGTATTGATCTGATGTTGGTTTCGGCCTTCGGGGTTAATATTTGGGGAATTATTATCTTGTTAATTTACGGTTAGTGACTGATGAATTGGAATGAGGCGTATGTTGTGTTTGTGTAAAACTTGTTTATTATATACGCGAGTTATTCAGAAAGACCGGGTTTATCCCATTCTGAATAACTGATTTGACAATGAGTCGAAGATGAAGACGGTGGTTGAAGACAGGAGGTCTTAACGTCGTTTGGATAATTACCGATGATCTTGATTGGGTCGTACACCCAAGAGGAGGGAATCAGTTGGTGGTCGTCCAGACGTGCTTGGAGATCGATGGATATGCGGGGTACTAGGTGCCTCCGGTTCCGTTCAGACCTAGAACGGACTTGTAATTGGAGTGTGTGTCTGACATTGGATATCATTCTGTATGATTGATGGATATCGTTTGCATGGAGTGGTTTTCCTGTGTGGCATGCTAAGATGCAAATGATCAAGGCTTCTGTTGAAAAGCAGAGTCTTGTGGCTGATGATCAAAGCACAGCCTGTGTGGCATAGCTTTGTGAAGCGTTGGTTCGCGAGCCTGAGACCCCGGTCGTGAACCAGAAACGGGAGAAGGACCTCAGGGAGGACATGCGTTTCCTTCTAGTTAGAAGTGACGTCAGTGGTTTTAAATGCCTTAACGAGTTTGACTTGTGTGGTTGCTGCTATTGCAAGGCGCCTCAGATATATCGGTGACTATGTGAAACTGATGGAGTCATTTGTTAGCTCATTTACGCCCAATAGGGCGAGGAAACGTAGTATTCAGGCATAATAATCCACATCGGTGGACCGGCCTTGACGATCCAAGGGTCGATGCATTCTGTTCCTGAGACACGGGCTAGAGCGTCTCGAATTCGGTAAGGACGATCCCTTGCCTTGGTTCACAGATGGAAATCCAACTTCCAAATACGTGACATTTGCGGTTTTGATTGCAGAGCCTAGTATGGCGACATGATATATGGTACCCCTGCCATCTATGATTGATATTCATGATTGAAATTATTTTAACACTATACACTTATAGTAATAATAAAACATGGAATTTACCATATCAAGCATTCTTTGGCTATAAGGTAAAACCATATCCTCAGGCTTGCGTTGCATTGTGTGATGGGACCTGGGTCTTATAATAGCTTCATTGTTATTTATTTAGCAATGCGCTGTTGTTTTATGCACTGGTGTTCTTGGGAGGAAACACGTTCTGTGTTATACGGCGTGGTCCCTTGATTTACCTAACTGTAAAATA
Source organism: Allium sativum (assembly GCA_030737875.1). NCBI lineage: Eukaryota > Viridiplantae > Streptophyta > Magnoliopsida > Asparagales > Amaryllidaceae > Allium > Allium sativum. The sequence continues at coordinate 967,173,420 of CM060915.1, read as the reverse complement.
AAGATTAATAATTGTTTTAGTTCTCACACCAGTCCCATGACTGACCTGGAGTTTATTGTTTTAACCTAAACTCTGGGTGCCCTTATTTTGACACGGGCAGCTAGTAGTTTTGGTTTTGCAGATTTATATTCACAGGATCCTGATTTACAGCTGGAACGATACTCGGAAAGCTCTGTATCCGTGTATCACTTCTAGTTGTGTTTTGTATTATTTTCTGCTGCGATGTATTTAAATGTAATTTAAATATCTGATATTTCTGTATTTTATTTGTTTATACTCTGTATATTCTTGTATTATGATGAATTGTTGTAATATACAATGAAATGTTCTTCTGTTTGCGTCCCGATGTGTCTTGTTCTCAAAGTATCCACTCTTTCCTTACCGGGGAAGTTACGGGTTATCACATTTGGCAAAGAGTCATATATGAGTGGATTCCTTCATTATGTACTAATTGTAGATTATTTGGTCATTCTAATACTTCATGTAAATCTATTAAGATTTATCTCTCGAAAAAAATCTATTTTAGAAAGTGCAATGGATATAGATGAAAAGTATGTAGAAAATAATCTATATATGGAAAATAACTTTGAATCAGGGAAAGGCGGTAAAGGTAAGTTTGTCAAATATGGGTCAAAGAATAGAAATGATGAAATCAGTAATATGGAAAATGCTGATCCTTTTACTATACTTGAAAACTATAATGAGAGCATACAGGATAAGGATGTCAATTTGGTTAGTCAGATAAACATGTTCAAGAGAAAGACAAGGCTAATATGATTTTAGAATCAAGTAATACAGTAAATATTTTAGCTGTTGAGAAGATTATGGAGGAAAAATCTAAGAAAGATGCTTTGCATGTGAGGGTTGATGATGTTTATGAGGGAGATAATTATGGGAATAATGTCATAAAAGATTGCGCTAATAAAAATTTAGAGTCCCCTCTCTTAACATTTGAAAAAAAGATGCTACTGTTAATGTAACAGAGGTTGGAGTTTCTACTACTTGTGATAAGAAACATGATGAAAATAATATCTTGCAAGGCAATGTAACTGATGACTCGGATAATGTGGTTATTGGAGAGGAACCCTCAGTAGAAGAAAACCCTGAATGGCTCAAACTAGTATCTCAAATTAAAAACAGATCAAAGTCTAAGAAGGTAAGAGAAAAAGGATGTTCTAGAGGAGGAGTGAAAAATGGAGGAATATATAAAAAAAAATGTTGGGTTGAATGGTGGTATTTATAAGAAGTAATATCTACTTTATCTGATCTCCCGGGTTGATTTTGGTTCAGGTAGATATGCTGAGATTTATCTGCTGAGATTTCTTGCCTTTGTTCTGTGTTTTTATACTTGATTTCGAGATCCTTTTCTTCTGGGAATTTCTTCTGGGTTTGGTTGTTTGATTTTCTTTTCGTTTGGGAGGCTTAGTTGTTGTTATAATCTGTTTGTTTGCTCTATTATATGAGCTAGGCATGCAGTTTCTCTTCAGATTTTATGGTGCTAGTTTTGGGCTTCTTCTAGTTTTGATTTGGACTGCTGTTATGGGGATGATATGTGTTGCTTGCTGCAGTCTTCATCCAAAATCCTATTGCTTTTTGACTTGTTGTTCTTTTGTCTTTAGAACTTCTGTGTTAAGACTGGATATGTGGTGTACGCATGGTTGTGGTTCTTTTGGAGCTGTTCAAAGGGTTTCAAGATTTCCTGGGAGTTAGCATTTAAGGGTGTTTGACATGTTGGTTTGTAGTTTTTCTTTTTTTTTGTTCTGCATGTCTTGTATTTTGGTGTTTGAACTTTTCTTGGTTTGAGTTGGGTTGGTTTTAGTACTGTATAGAATTTGTTGTAATAGTGTTCTATTTGTTACCAACTCAAACCTATCATTGTACCCCCTTAATGTAATAAAGTACCCTTTGTTTCAAAAAAAAAAAACCAATGGATAATACCATCAAAACCTTGAAATGGCAACATTTTTTAATTCAAGATGTGTAATAAAGAAAAAGCCATAAACTTCATGCATAAGCAAAAGCTGGAATAGCACAGTTGGTTAGAGCGTGTGGCTGTTAACCACAAGGTCGGAGGTTCAAGCCCTCCTTCTAGCGAATAAAACATTTTCTTTTGGGCCTTTGACACTGCTCATACAAACTTATAATTTACGATTTATACTCTTGTCTCATTTAATTTGTGTATGGACCTTCTTTCAAAACTATTTTTTAATTCATACTATTTTCTATTAAAACTATTTTTACATTCTTAACTATTTAAATTCAAATGTTATATTTAAAATTATTTTGACCCAAAAGGTTATTTAATTAAAACTATTTTCATTTGTTATATATATAAATTATTTTAACTCAGAATCTATTTTAGTTCAAGCTTTTTGATACCAGATTTGTTTTAAATGAAAAGGAATATACTTAGCCAGTGTTATTTATGATACAGAGACATATATGAAATTTAAATTTGAAACTGATATCGAACTAATTTATGACACAAAAATATGATGTTTTATTGAAATATAAAGCGAATAAGGTGTAACAACATTAGTCTTGTGATTACATGCATAAGGTTAATTAGATAGTGCATTAACAAGTTATTTGGGACTAAATCTAGAGTTAAAACATATGGATATATTGGCATGAGTTGAATTGTGCATGAGGATGTAAGAAGGCGGATTGCTTTAAGAACATGACTCATCACAACACAAAACACAAGAACATTTCATTGCTATTACAACAATTTACACCAGAGTACAAGATATCAGAGTATAAATAAATAATATACAGCGGAAAAATAATACATAAATATAATGTGCAATGGAAAACATCAACAAACACAGTTGAAAGAAATATACGGATACATAGCTTTTCGAATATTTCTCTAACCGCAATCCAGGATCCTGTGAAAAGAAATATTTGCGAAAACTAAAACTACTAGCTGCCCGTGTGGAAAATATGGGCACCCAGAGTTTAGGTGGGAAACAATAAACTCCGAGTTAGTCATTGTATTGGTGTGAGAACCAAAAACAGTTATTAACTTTATTTTAATGTTGGGTAAATCAAGGGACCACGCCGTATAACATGAAACACGTTTTCTCCTATGAACACAATAAAGCAAACAACGCAATGCAAAAAGTATAAATGAAGCTATTATAAGACTCAGGTACTATCACACAATGCAATGCAAGCCAGAAGATAGAGTTTTACCTTATAATAGCCAAACATGCTTGATACGCGAAAATTTTCTTTTATTATTATTGTAAGTGCTGAAATCAATTTCAAATATAAATGTACCAATCATAGACGACATATATACCATATAATATGTCGCCATATAGGTTTAAAACTAAAATCGTAAAATCACATATTAGAAATTGGGTTTCCATCTATGAACCAAGGCAAAAGATAGTCCTTTCCAATTTCGAGACACACTAGCAACGCCTTAGGACCACACCTCTGGGCAACCCTTGGATCTTGCTGAGCTGGTCCGCCGTCATTGAACAGTTATACCATTAACTATACGTTAGCTGGTCCTATCTGACCTCTCACTGGTCAGTACATCGACCAGTCTTAGTCAATATGTCGAACATCAAGTGCCTTGGGCACCCAAATCAAATTCTAGGTACCTCACTTTCCATCGTCATGTAACATCCACATAAGTAAAATGTTTGGGTTCCATACCGTGGCATCACTCGTAGCTAGAAACCAGCATATGTCCATTTCCTTGCGTCCCCAATCCTGTTTAGGTTCATACTAGGGAGTGAAGCTCGTGAATTAACGTTATACACAAAGCGTCACTATATTAAAGCTATGCTTTGATCATCAACCACAAGGCTCTACTTTACAACAAAAGCCTTTATCTATGCATCTCAGCATGCCACATTGTCAATTAATACCATACCATTAATTACCACCAATATATAACCTCGAAGCTCGTATGTCTCAAAGAACGATGTTAAGCTAGAGAATAAATTCTCAACCACCAAACAGATATATATTTAGTAAAGATCAAAGAATATAGCGCAAAGTATAATGTCAGACATACAATCCACTTGCAAGTCCGTCCTGGGTCTGAACGAAATCGGAGGCACCTTATTCCTCGTCCGATATGTCCAACACAGGAGAGAGGCCCTCACATGTCTGGTCGATCTTTAAGTACGTCTGGAATACCACCACTTATAACCTCATTTTGGGTGTACATTCCCAACGATGTGAAGACCTCCGGTCTTCAACCGCTGTCTTCAAATCTTTGACTTTTAATCGTCGTATCAGTTATTCATAAGGGGTTAAATCTGGTCTTTGTGAATAACTCGCATATCTTATAATCATGTGAATATAAACACATCTTATGCCTCATTCCAATGCAGAATATTCCTTTATTCATATATTCTTGGAAATCATTTCAAAAGATCTTATAATATCTTTTCACAACTTAAACCAAGGTTTAAAAGCTAGTCGAGATTAATGAGCCTTGCCAAAGTAATCATTATTTTTATTATCCCAATCCTAATCTATTCATCTCGTGGAGAAAAACTGGTAGTACTCCATATCTAACACCCACTGTGTTACTGGTAAATTCAATTACCATTTAACGTTTTAAATATAATTAAAGATTTAACTATCGGATGGAGTAAAACTGGTGGTACCCCATCTTGAACACTTTTCGAATTTGGTAAATTTAATTACCACATTCACATTTCAAGCTAATTAAAGATTCATTTAAACTCCACTTAGTTTTAATCTTCAAAACTCATTATTTAATGATTTTTCAAATTTAGGAAATAAATCCTGTATTTAACTGGGTTAAAGAACCAATGTCATTTAAAACACAGTTCACGATAAACCCAAAATCATCTTCCATTCTAATGGAACCTTCACGGAAATTTGATCAATCTTAATGGATATAAATTTCCATGTAGGACTAATACTATAAGTGGAATAACGTGAAGGCCTTTTAAACTCCATGAATAGTAATGGTCTTCCTCACACAAACTCATCTCGATTATTAATAAATCGAATTCCACTCAATTCCAATTTAATGTATTAAATTGGAAAACTTTACTTAAAAAAATTCCATTAAATCTTAATTAAAAGATTTATTATTTCCATATCATAACTTCACCGTTAATTGGGTTAAAGTACTAATGTCATTTAAAAAATCATTCACAATGAACCCAAAATCAACTTTAATTTAATTCCATTTATATTTATTAATTGGAAACTTCATTTTTAATTGGGTTTAAGAACAGTGTTATTAAAGACACCATTCACAAAAACCCAAAATCCAATTTAATATTAAATATAAGGCTCTGAATAGAGATCATATCGGCTTATATTCAATATCAAATTCTGAAACCAACAGATATCGTATTGGGAATAACGATATCTATATCTTCCAAATTCCTCAACAATTTTTGTATAATCACGGAATCCAATACTGAAATATCTAAAGATAATTTCCATTCAAATCCATTCCAATTTATATTTTGGAAACATTTGGTTATGATAAAACCATTTGCACTCCAATTTGTTAATTTAAAGACATTGGATTCTTATACTAATTGATAACTAGCCTATTCAGATAAAATATCATTTATCGTTTCAAAACTGGATCATTTCATTCAAAAATCCTTTTAAACCATTTATTATGATTTAACGTATTTTTTCCTATTTTTAATAATTTAATTAAGGCCCTTACAATCGATTTCCAATATCGGCCACCGAACTGCATCCATGGCTACCTTTTCCAAAACTGATTTGGATGGATGTTTGTTTCTTTGATAGCTAACTAATCGAATATCGAAATTTTGTCCAATTAAATAATATCGTTGTCAATATTGAGAGACTAGTTGGATTTATTATCCGAAACCACTCCGTATTTGCATAAGCGTTGTGAATCAGATTATTTTGAATATAATCGAAGACAGAGTAAAATGCAAGGGCTTTTTCCGTTAATCATAGGTAGAAGTTACCTAAGATGGATTAATAGAGATAGTGCCTTTTGTTTCATTATGTCCTCGAATGAACTTATATGGACGAATGGTTGACAGATTATCTCCAATAGTCATGTACGTTGGTTTTTACAATTATACCGAGTATGGTGATGGAGAAGGTAACTTCTTTTAGCTTAATACCCAGAGTGTGACGGCCCGCCCCGCACCAGCCTGTATTTCCTCCGAAAGTGCGCTGTACACGTGCCCGACTAGCACGGGACGGTCGCCAAAGAAAGGAAGGAAGGAAATGAACTAATCAAGGGACCTGTAGAATGTCTCACAGCGCATGGGATAAAATATAATAATAACATACTTGACATAAAACAGGTGAGACAGTGCATAAGCTGATAACTAAAATCAACATCAACATCAGAGCAGCGGAAATTCAAATACAGCTTATTACAACTTTCCAAATTTACTGTCTCCAAACAAAAGAAAGCTAAAGTAGAAGATACACCACCAATGCCCAAGCAGTGATCTTCAACAATACAGGGAGAATATTATGTATATATTTTACGTGGAAGCCTCCTGCTCGTCTCCGGACCATCTACCCGTGCATCACCAGCTAACCTGTCTCTAGTCTGCTCGTGTGAGCACCCAGAGTAATAAGAGAAGACATAAAACTCTAGGTCAGACATAAAGCCTGGTATGAGCGATAAGCATCTAAACAGAGCAATAACAGGTATACTAAACCATACCTGAACCTGGACCTGCAACCAAAGAGTTAGTACCACATACCGTACAGTACCCTAAGGTGCCATAATAAATAGTGTAAGAATACGGGGGTGGGGTGTGCATGTCACAATGATGGCAAACAAATCATCCATAGCAACCATCCTCACATCTCTCACTCAGTGCGTAAAGCATACGACATCTACCACTTTGGAACACTAGACAAACTGAGGTAACGACGAATCCCGACTTGTAGAAACCCTGCTGTGACCAAGCCAAACACTTGGAGTCATGACCAAACATTTCAATGACCCACTTCATTGGTCGTAGCCCTTGGTTCTACCGATGCCATAATGGCCCTGATTCCGCCTTCGTACCTCCTACCATAGTGGTCCAAAGCTATAGACGTCGATAACTCCTTGGCACGCGTCCCGCAGCAAAGCCCAACTCATGAAGTGAACTCGTTGGTTCCCATCTGGATCCTGAGCTCTAACTTCCCTTTGGACTACCTTTGCATCTCGGGTTCTCAGTCATCACCCTCCGGATCGGTCTTCATTCTGTTCGTAACTTCCTGATTCGGTTCGCAGTCACCAGCTCGTGGCCATCAACCTCGGATCGGTTCGGATCATCCTTCACGCTCGGGTCGGATCGTGGAAGCCTTCCTGGTTCGGTTCGCCAGCGTCGGATCGTGTCGCACCATATGGATCGCACCTCGTCAGCTCGTGACACCTTGTCGGGTCGGTTCGGGCTTATCAGTTCGTGGCAATCCACCGGTTCGGGTCGGGCTACCCATCTGGATCGTGGCGCCTCATCAGCTTGTGGTGCTTCCTCTCCAAGTTGGATCGTGGTCTTCCCTTCGTGGCTCCGAGCTCTGGCACGCGGCGTGGTTCGAGAAGGCGGGTCGGTTCGTGGGCATGGGGGCGATCCGATCCGGATAAATTCCTGCACTTCGTTCCAGCGACAGTTTCTCGCCATTCGACGGCGTTTTTGACCAAACTAACACTTCTAAGCAATCACAAAACACACCATAGAGTCATAGCAACATGTAATAGCAACCACAACAGCAAACAATCACTCAAATGGATCAAAATGGATCAAAAGTGGCCAAAGCTCCTTATTTTCCCTTAAACATTTTTAAGTAAACTGATCATAGGGTTAACAAAACTTAATCAAATCGAACCAAATTTCTAACAGAGGCATAAATATTATTTTCGAATTTCTAAACATTTTTCCAGAATTTATTAGTGTATAAATTCGTTAATCTTCACCAATTACCCTTAATTACCGTAATTAGTGCAAAAACTATGCAAATCACTCACCTTTGCCACAATAAAACTTCCAAATCTGAAGTGAACCTCTGATTCGCACGAATTCCAATATATAACAGCAGCCCTACCACAGTCCTTATGCTAATCCTCCTTGATTTGATGCCTCTAAGCCTTAATCCTTGATTAGGAAGTGATTTTGGGTGTTTTAGGGAGATTTAGAGAGTGGAGGCCATGGCTAGGTTAAGAGGAATGAAAGTGGCGGCTGGAAAATGTCTAAAGAAATGTTTTCTAACCCTAATCAGCACCTATATACCCCTAAACCCGAAATTTCCCTTGGGCCTAGCTGCTAATCACCCGTTTAAGCCCAATTAATCTGTTTTTCACCATCTGAAACTTGATTCAGCCATATCTCCCAAACGGTGAGTCCGTTTGGCTAATGTGACCACTCTACGGAAAGAGAAACCATCATCCGGAGCCAATGGAAGTGGTTTCAGGTCAAAATTCATTTCCAGTCAAAAGTTATGGCCAAAACAGTGCCAACTAGGGGTAAAATGGTCATTTAAAAATCGGGAAAAATCATGAACATGGGAAATGACCCCAATAGTCGTCCCCCAAAGTTACATGACCATACGACTTCGTATGTGACAGGAATAAATATTCTACGATCCTATGATGCGTAGAATGCGGGTCGTTACACTCTCCCCCCCTTAAGAAATTTCGTCCCCGAAATTCCTTAACCCAGAACATACAAAGGATCCCGCATGCCTAACAGCCACGTACAACAATCAAACATGCAAAACAAGCAAAACAAACCTATCCTAGCATGCGGAAAACTAAATCGAAGTCAAAATCTTACCAGACAAAGAGTTCTGGATACTTCTTCCTTATGTCCTCCTCTGTTTCCCAAGTACAATCACTCTCGTCCTCGCTCCACTGTACCTTGACTAGCTTCACCGCCTTCCTTCGAAGTTGCTTCATGTCGTACTCGACAATACGGGCCGGCTTGCGGTTCCCAACCGCCTCGGGTTCTACTTCGAAGTCCTCTAACCGATCAGGTGAAATAGTCATATCTGAGTCGTGAACGAACTTCCTTAGTTGGGAAACATGAAATACGTTATGAACTCCCGCCATCTTCTCTGGTAAGTCAATTCTATATGCCAAATTCCCGACTAGGTCAAGAACAGGGAATGGGCCAACGAATCTTGGTGCCAACTTGCCTCTCCTGCCAAATCGTATTACGCTCTTCAACGGAGAGATCTTGACAAACACCAAGTCACCAACGGAGAATTTTAAGTCTCTTCTCCTCTTATCAGCATAACTCTTCTGCCTATCTTGGGCAGCCTTCATTCGTTGTTGAATGATCTTAATCTTATCTGAAGTTTCCCTCACCACATCTGGTCCAAGCATAAACTTCTCGCCAGTCTCTATCCAACATGATGGTGAATTGCACGGTCTTCCGTACAAAGCTTCATATGGAGCCATACCGATACTGGATTGGTAGCTATTATTATATGCAAACTCTACTAGATGCAAATGGTCATCCCATGATCCACCAAAATCCAATATACATGCTCTCAAGAGGTCTTCCAAGATACAGTTCACCCTCTCCGTCTGACCGTCGGTCTGAGGATGATATGCGGTACTGAGATGTAACTCTGACCCTAGAGCCTCTTGTAAGCTCTTCCAAAACCCACTAGTGAACAACGGGTCTCGGTCGCTCACAATGCCTTTAGGTACTCCATGAAATCTCACTACCCACTTCATATACAACTCTGCTAACTTAGCTGCTGTTCTAGTCGATTTGACTGGTATAAACCTTGCGCTTTTAGTCAATCGATCCATAATCACCCAAATTCTATCATGTCCCGTTCTAGTCCTTGGTAAACCATCGATGAAATCCATCGAGACTTGCTCCCATTTCCATTCGGGAATTTCCAATGGTTGTAACAATCCACTAGGCTTCTTTTGCTCGGCTTTAACTAGCTGGCAATTCATGCATTTGGATATAAACTTCCCAACGTCTCTTTTCATTCCTTCCCAGTAGTAAGTCTGTTTCATGTCTCTATACATCTTATTACCACCGGGGTGTATAGTCAGCTTTGAGTGATGACATTCTCTAAGCACTTCATCCCTCAATCCATTGACATTGGGTACAACAAGCTTTCCATTCTTTCTAAGCCATCTATCTCGATCAAGCCCATACTTGTTCATCTCCTCATCGATACCCATCTCTAACTTGGAGATGATTTCCAATAGGTTAGGATCGTCCCTCTGACTAGAGCCGATCCGCTCAATCAAAGTGGGTCTGATCGTCAAACTTGCTAACATTTCTGGGTCCAATTCGCACTTTGGTCTGAAATCAAACCCCGCGATAAACTCCAGTTGCTTCCATTCAAGGAACATAGCCCCTAAGCTGGCATGTCTTCTACTCAATGCATCAGCCACCGCATTGCCCTTTCCTGGTGTGTATGCGATGTCAAAATCATAGGAAGCTAAGAACTCTAACCATCTCTGCTGACGGAGATTCAGATCTTTCTGAGAGAAGAGATACTTTAACGATTTATGATCTGTAAACAGCTTAAATCTTTCTCCCAAGAGATAGTGTCTCCACATCTTTAACGCGAACACGATCGCTGCCAATTCTAAATCATGGGTAGGGTATCTTCTCTCGTGCGGTTTCAATTGCCGACTTGCATAAGCTACAACCCTACCGCCTTGCATCAATACAACACCCAGTCCGGTACCACAGGCATCCGTGTATAGCGTCATCTCTTCATCCCCCTTAGGGATGACTAACACTGGTGCGCTTGTCAACTTGTCCTTTAGATTTCTGAATGCATTCTCGCACCTTTCATCCCAGACAAAAGCTTGATTCTTCTTGGTCAACTGGGTCAATGGTGCTGCTATCTTGGAGAAACTTTGGATAAACTTATGATAATATCCCGCTAACCCCAAGAAACTTCTTACATCTGTTGCATTCTTGGGCATAGGCCAATCCTGTACCGTAGCCACCTTCGCCGGGTCCACGGCAATCCCATTTTCTGATACAACATGGCCCAAGAACCTCACTTCCCTCTTCCAGAAGTGACACTTAGAAAACTTTGCTCTCAATTGGTGTTTTCTCAACACCTCCATCACTATTCTTAAATGTCCCTTGTGTTCTTCCTCTGTCCTCGAGTAGACCAAAATATCATCAACGAACACAAGGACAAACTTATTCAACTGATCTCTGAATACCCTATTCATAAGATCCACAAAATATGCTGGGGCATTGGTCAGCCCGAATGGCATGACCAACCACTCATAAAACCCAGACGGCGTCCGAAATGCCGTTTTAGCTATACTCTCAGCTTCCACTCTAAGCTGATGAAAACCTGTCGCGAGATCCAACTGAGAAAATACTCTCGCGTCACTCAACTGATCAAACAAATCATCTATCCGCGGTAGAGGATACTTGTTCTTCCTCGTCACTTTATCCAACTCGCGGTAGTCTACACACAAACGAAGGGAACCATCAGCCTTGGTAGCAAACACAACTGGTGCTCCCCATTCAGAAACACTCCTTCTGATAAATCCCTTCTTCAAAAGATCGCTGACTTGCACCTCGAGCTCTCGCTGCTCTCTTGGTGCCATACGACGAAGTGGCATCACTATAGGTCTGGCATCTTTTACCAAATCAATACGAAACTCGATCTCTCGGTGTGGTGGAAGTCCGGTCACTTCTTCGAAAACATCCGGATACTGGCCAACCACGGGCAAACCTGACAACTCACTATGCGGAATGTCGAGGGAGTTTAGAAAACTAGCCAATACCCCCTTACTGGGTAGACCACCAAACACTATCCTCCGCCCATCATCCGCTCTAGCTGTCACCAACAAGCCCTCACAGTCTACCACCACCCCATATCTTTGGAGCCAATCTACTCCCAAAATAATGCCAAACCCAGTAAAGCCCAAAATAAAGCAATCACAAACAAACATGCATCCATGACTCGATAAGACCACATTACGACAAATCATGCTAAGGCTAGTAGAACCACCAATCGGGTTCGTCACTACTAAAGGTCTATCGACAATCTCGGGCTCCAATCCCAACCTATCTACCAGGTCACTAGATATGAAAGAACTGGAAGCTCCAGTATCAAACAAAACTCTAACAGGAACATCATAAACAGAAAGCATACCTTGAATGACGACATTCTTTCCCTTCTCCGCCGCAGTTGGGGCATTCGACGAAGAAGGAATAGCATTAAGAGCGTAGGCTTTCACCATTTGCTTTTCCTTAGGGGGCTGTGGACACTTGTCCTTGTGATGTCCCATTTGGCCACAGTTGAAGCACTTCCTATCCGCTGGCTTGGCCCGACAATTACTAGCATAATGGCCCTTCTTACCACAGCTGAAGCACTCCACATCTTGCTTGTTCTTTTTCTTCTGGCCATCCTTAGTCTGACTCTGCTTTCTCTTATTCTGGGAACCACCCTTTCCTCCACCACTTGCTTGTGGTTTTGGCTCTTCTGCAGATACAACCTCAGTCTTCGACTTAGGGTAGAGACTTTCTGATCTTAACGCTTTCCCCACAATCGATTCAAACGTCTCATCGATGTGGTTAATAAGTTTTTCCCCCAAGTACTGGTCCAAACCGGTTATGAATTTCTCATTCTTCTTCTCGGCAGTATCAATAAGAGATAACCCGTATTTCGACAAAGTGTCGAATTCAGCAATGTACTCCGAGACAGCTCTGCCATTCTGCTTGAGCTCCAAGAATTTCTTAAATAGCACTGACTTCTGAGCAGCTGGAATGAACTTCTCGCTAAAGCGAGCTTTAAACTGCTCCCAAGTAATCTGGTCTTCGGGAGTAGCTGCTTTTATAGCATTCCACCAATTCATTGCCCGCCCTTGAAGCTGACGGGACGCTAGCTTTCTCTTCATCGCATCCTCGATAACCAAATCCTCGAAGATACGTTCGCAACCATCCAACCAATCTTGAACATCCGTGGCCGACTCCGTTCCGTGAAACGGCTTCCCACCAAGGCTAGTATAATCCTTGTTCAGCTTGGCGAAGTCGACTCTTGGTGCCTGCACTATTGGACCACCACCATTTCCACCATTGGGAGCTGCCCTCTGCACATCTCTAAGCATCTCTCTCATGAGGTCAGTAAACATCGTCCTCATGTCAGCAGCATTCCCATTATTGGCTCCCCTACCAGCACCTCTAGTATACCGGCTCATCGTCAATCTGAAAAAGGAAACGATTAATGACTCCATAGTGGTGCTAGTGCAGTACGACTTCATCCTTATACTAGTAATAGTATATATACATAGCTTTTAAAAACCAAAGTAATCACAAATACGCTCTCTCGTATACGTATATTATCTCTCCCTGATAACTTCCCTAGGTTAACTACGCAACCTAGAGCTCTGATACCAAGTGTGACGGCCCGCCCCGCACCAGCCTGTATTTCCTCCGAAAGTGCGCTGTACACGTGCCCGACTAGCACGGGACGGTCGCCAAAGAAAGGAAGGAAGGAAATGAACTAATCAAGGGACCTGTAGAATGTCTCACAGCGCATGGGATAAAATATAATAATAACATACTTGACATAAAACAGGTGAGACAGTGCATAAGCTGATAACTAAAATCAACATCAACATCAGAGCAGCGGAAATTCAAATACAGCTTATTACAACTTTCCAAATTTACTGTCTCCAAACAAAAGAAAGCTAAAGTAGAAGATACACCACCAATGCCCAAGCAGTGATCTTCAACAATACAGGGAGAATATTATGTATATATTTTACGTGGAAGCCTCCTGCTCGTCTCCGGATCATCTACCCGTGCATCACCAGCTAACCTGTCTCTAGTCTGCTCGTGTGAGCACCCAGAGTAATAAGAGGAGACATAAAACTCTGGGTCAGACATAAAGCCTGGTATGAGCGATAAGCATCTAAACAGAGCAATAACAGGTATACTAAACCATACCTGAACCTGGACCTGCAACCAAAGAGTTAGTACCACATACCGTACAGTACCCTAAGGTGCCATAATAAATAGTGTAAGAATACGGGGGTGGGGTGTGCATGTCACAATGATGGCAAACAAATCATCCAAAGCAACCATCCTCACATCTCTCACTCAGTGCGTAAAGCATACGACATCTACCACTTTGGAACACTAGACAAACTGAGGTAACGACGAATCCCGACTTGTAGAAACCCTGCTGTGACCAAGCCAAACACTTGGAGTCATGACCAAACATTTCAATGACCCACTTCATTGGTCGTAGCCCTTGGTTCTACCGATGCCATAATGGCCCTGATTCCGCCTTCGTACCTCCTACCATAGTGGTCCAAAGCTATAGACGTCGATAACTCCTTGGCACGCGTCCCGCAGCAAAGCCCAACTCATGAAGTGAACTCGTTGGTTCCCATCTGGATCCTGAGCTCTAACTTCCCTTTGGACTACCTTTGCATCTCGGGTTCTCAGTCATCACTGTAACGACCCAGAAAATCTGAACCAATTTAAAATTTTTAAATTGGCTAAAATAATGGATTTTAAATATTTAAAATAAATATTTTAAATAATGGAGATGAAAACTGAGTTGAAATCGACATTTGAAAACCAATATAATTAATTATAATTATATATATAATTGAAAATGGCGCAGTAGTCCGATAATTCGATTTCAAACTTCAATTGAATATACCGGGTGTAAAACAATCCGGATTTTAGTGAAACCAAAAATATTTAAATCTGTTAGTGAATATCTTTCTAACGGATTCGACCAATCGAAATTTGATAGCGGGAATCAAAAGATATGTCCAGTTGAAAATTCTGAATAGTCGCTATGGAATTCAGGCCCTTAAAAATGGACATTTTGCAAATGACCTCGGATTTCGACGAAACCACTTTTGTTAGATCCGCAGTGTCAAGTTATTGCTAGGTTTCAAATTTCGTAATTTTTCGAATCAATATGTGAGCGTGGCAAAAGAAAACGCGTTTGACCAGTTTCTGTTGATTTTAATCGACTGGAAATTGGCCATTTTTCAAACGGTCTCAGAATTTGACGAAACTAGTTTTGTTAGGACCGTATCGTCAATACGAAGCTAGAAAATATTTTTCTGGAATTTTTCTAGTTAGTATGTGACCCCGGTAATTTGAAATGTGCGTTTAAAATTCAATATAATGATTTAAATGAAAATTCAAAAGGAAACTGACTGTAACGATCAAATCAGCTTGCGATACATATCCCATTGTGTTCAGAATGGGGGTAAAACGCTATGGGCAACAGGCGGTGGGCCTCGTTTCGAGGTCGGATGTTAAAGTCAACCTTTTTGAATAAATAAATAAATAAATAAATAAAAATATATATTCTTTTCCCCCCCTTTTCTTCTGCCTGCCCCCCCCCCGATTTCATAAAATCGAAAACACAAAGAAAAAAAAAAAAAAAGGAAGGAAGCAGTAGCAGCCGCCAGCGCCACGACCGCTCCACCAAGCTCCACCGCGCCTCCGATCTTCTTTCCCCCCCCTCTTCCTTGCACCCGCTCCCTCCTCCTCCTTCAATCCGACCCCTTCCCCCCCCCAAAGCCGTTCGAAACCCTAGAGCAGCCCCCCCCCTGAAGCGCCGCCTTGCCGCCGAGCCGCCGACGAAGGCGAGTCGCCCCCCCCCCCCCTTCGCAGGTACGTTATTTATTTTATTTCATTTTTATTTTTAATCAAAAAAAAAAATTCGATTTTTAAACAGAGAATAAAAACTGAAATTTATAAAGTTAAAACTGATTTATTTATAAGATTAAAACTGATTTATTTATAAGATTAAAACTGATTTATTTATAAAGTTAAAACTGATTTATTTATAAGATTAAAACTGAAATGGTTAAAAGAAGAAAAACTGAAATGTTTTAAAAAAAGAAGAAAAACTGAAATGTTTTAAAAGGTATAAAAACTGCATTTTTATGAAAGAATAAAACTGATTTAAAAAGATTTTAAAAACAGATTTTTTAAAAGATTTTAAAAACTGTTTTTTTTTTAAAAAGAAACTAAAAACTGCATTTTTATGAAAGAGAAAAACTGATTTTATTTTGAACTTTAAAATAGGAAAAAGGTTTAATCTTTTAGTAGAAAAAGATTTGAACTTGCAAAAGTAAAAATCAAATTTTTATATGATGAAAGTAGAAGTAAAAATCATATTTTTATTTAGTGAAAATCGAAGTAAAAATCATATTTTTATTTAGTGAAAGTCGAAGTAAAAATCATATTTTTATTTAGTGAGAGTCGAAGTAAAAATCATATTTTTATATATTGAATAACATCTTAAAAATTCGATTTTTACATATGTAGAGAATACGGGCGAAAGCGAAAAAAGGCGAAGATTTCTCTAAAGGAAGAATCGGAGTTGGATAGCAATTGGTGAGATTTCTGATTTAAAAATTTATAAATATATATGTGTGAAATGAAAGTGAATTGCTATCTATAAATCTATATCTATATATATATATATACGCCCCTCGTCCACAAACCATGGACGATATTTATTGGTTGAAATTGTTGTGAAAATTGAATGGCTGTTTGGGATTGTTTGTGATTGATATTGGTTGTATGTGGTTGAAAAATACCCATTTGTGGTTGTGAAATATTTGGTTGAAACCACATAGGATTAGTTTGTGGGAATGAAATAAATATATACATGCCGCCTGCGTGCGAACTAGATGCATGATCCCCATTGTCAAAAACCGCGAGGTTTTAAGGTAGAGCGAGGAGCCGTACTAGGGACGGTCCCGGTGTAACTACCCTGCCGTTATGCTGCCGAAATTTTGAATAATATTTGTGTGTTTGAATTATTTTCATATGCTTAAACTATATTTATTCATTGTATAGAAAACATTCATGTGTTGAATTGATATTCATTCGTTGTTTAGAAATTCATGTGTTGAATGGTATTCATATTCTGAAATAAATTGTTCGATAACAAAAATCACATTTTTATCTATATATAGAAACTATAGAAAACATTCATGTGTTGAATTGATATTCATTCGTTGTTTAGAAATTCATGTGTTGAATGGTATTCATATTTTGAAATAAACTGTTTGATAATAAAAATCACATTTTTATCTATATATAAAAACAATAGAAAACATTCATGTGTTGAATTGATATTCATTCGTTGTTTAGAAATTCATGTGTTGAATGGTATTCATATTTTGAAATAAACTGTTTGATAATAAAAATCACATTTTTATCTATATATAAAAACAATAGAAAACATTCATGTGTTGAATTGATATTCATTCGTTGTTTAGAAATTCATGTGTTGAATGGTATTCATATTTTGAAATAAACTGTTTGATAATAAAAATCACATTTTTATCTATATATAAAAACAATAGGAAACATTCATGTGTTGAATTCATATTCATTCGTTGTTTAGAAATTCATGTGTTGAATGGTATTCATATTTTGAAATAAACTGTTTGATAATAAAAATCACATTTTTTATCTATGTATAAAAACAATAGAAAACATTCATGTGTTGAATTGATATTCATTCGTTATTTAGAAATTCATGTGTTGAATGGTATTCATATTTTGAAATAAATTGTTTGATAATAAAAATCACCTTTTATCGACTATATGAACTATGTAAAATAACCTCGATTTAAAAGAAATTGTTTTATGATAAAAATTTCATTTTTATCACCAACTTGAACTATATAGAAGAATAGTGTTCTGAAATAAATCGTTTTACAATAAAAATCACATTTTTATTGTATGCATAAATCGTTGAAATGTGAAATGTTAAAAATAGCCACTTGTTCAAAATAAACATATATGAGATGAAATATTCATTAATTAGCTAATGAAATGATTTGCACCTATTTATGTAACATTAGAATGAATGGAGTTTTTAAACCAAATAGAAATCAAATATGAAGTTGAACAGAAAATGAAAAATGATATGAACTGTATATACATGTACATGCATATTCATTGAACAGGTTATAGCAAAGGGGCTAGAGAAGAGGAATAAAATTTTGTGCCCGACAAATAGGTACACATTTACTGATTTGTTTGGGTGATGATTTTGAGCCTGTTGGCTAGCCGCTTGGCTTTTTCTTTTTCTTTTTGAGATTAGAAGGACCGGGACGCTATTTGCGATTTCCCGACGCTCCCGGTGCAGGGGAGGTTATGGCGAAATTTTTCCAAAATTTAAGGTGTTAGAAAATTTTTTGAAGTGAAAACGATATGGAAATCATTGAATGAACTATATTTATATAAATATATAAATATAAATAAAATTAAAATGAAACGAAGCCGTGCAGTTCGTATTTCGAAACCGTGATTTCAAACGACTAGTACGGGAAATCAGACCATCGGATTTTCCCGAAACCTCAACCGTCGGGTTCGCCTTGGAATAATCTTTCCAACGGCACCAACCTTGTAAAAATCCAACGGTTGGATTGTCTGGAATGTTTAATTCAAATCTGAAGAAAAACAGCGCCAGAAACGATTATATTTATTTATATATATAAATATAATTATATTAAATCGAATAACGACGCTGCAGTTCGTATTTTGAAATCGAAACTTCAAACGATTGTACCGGGAGATCCGACCGTCGGATTTTCCCGAAACTGGAACCGTTGGGTTCGTTTTGAAAAGACCTTTCTAATGATGTAAATTTTGTGAAGATCCAACGGTTAGATTTTCAGATATGTGTAAATCAAATCTGAAGAAAAACAGCGCCACGGCCGCCTTATGGCCCGAAGCGTCGTTTTGAATAAAATGGCTATTCTAAAATAAATAAAAATAGCGATAAATAGTTATAAAATATCATAAGCGATATGGAATGGAAATAAACTGAATTTTCTTGATTTATGTGATGTTTGATGGTTGAATGTGTTTGGTGTGAAAATTACATTAAAGAACAAACGTGATGTTGTCAAATAATTTAACCATTGAAATAAATCGATCTGAAATTCTAAATATACGTGAATTATTTGAAAAGGCCGAGTAAATTCTCATTTCAAATAATTGACCGACGATTGAAAGTCGAAGATGATGACGATGGTCGAAGACCGGAGATCTTCACCTCGTTTGGATGGTAACCGAGGTCCTGATTGGGAGGCATCCCGAAATATGGATAATGAGTGGTGATCGTCCAGACGTACGTGTAGATCGAAGGGTTTGCGAGGTATTTAGTGCCTCCGGTTTCGTTCAGACCCAGAACGGACTTGTAAATGGACTGTGTGTCCGACATTGGAATTTGTTCTGTGTGATTGATAGCCATCAGTTGCACGGTATGAATTGCCTGTGTGGCATGCTAAGATGCAGAGATCAGGGCTTCTGTTGAAAAGCAAAGTCTTGTGGTGATGATCAAAGCATCGCCTGTGTGGCGTAGCTTTGTGTATAACGTAAATTCGCGAGCCTCACACCCCGGTATGAACCTAAAATGGGAGAGGACATCAGGGGGGACGTGCGTTTTCTTTCTAGCTAGGGTGGTGTCAGTGACCTACCATCCCTGACATTTATATACTTTTCACCTATGTGGTTATTGCTGTTGCGAGGCGCCTCGGTTTGATCGGACGATCCGGGTCCGATGGAGTCATTCGTTGGCTCATTTACACCCCAAAGGGTGGAGAAACGCATTGTTCAGGCATTATAATCCACTTCGTGTGGACCGGCCCTGACGATCCAGGGTATGGTCGCGGCTGTACCTGAGACACGGGCTAGAGCGTCTCGAATTCGGTAAGGACTATCTTTTGCCTTGGTTCATGACGGAAACCCAATTTCCAAATACGACATCGTGCGGTTTTGATTGTATATATATATGGCGACATGATATATGGTACCCATGTCGTCTATGATTGATAGTTATGATTTGAAATTGTTTTCAAAACATATAAACACTAGCAATAATATCAAATGCCTTTGTTTTATTCGTATCAATCATATTTTGGCCATTATAAGGTAAAACTCTATCCTCCGGTTTGCGTTGCATTGTGTGATGGGAACTGAGTCTTATAATGGTTTCATCTTTATAAAAAGCATAGCGATGTTTAAAAGAAAGATTTGTTTTTAAAGCACTGGCAATCCAATGGAGTAAACCCGTTCCACGAAAGTGGCGTGGTCCTGTGATTAGCCATATTATATATGTGTTGAGTAGATTTCTCATACCAGTCCCATGACTGACTCGTAGTTTGTTTCACTTTCAAACTCGGGTGCCCCTTTTTCTACACGGGCAGCCTTGTATTCAGGTTTAGCTGGTTCTTTCTGGATAGCTGGAGCTGAAGATGGATTCTATCATTTATTTCTTTTTATGCTGTTCAGCTCCTATTGTACATAGTTTGTTTATTTCCGCTGTAGACATTTATGTATAGCTGAACTGTATTTGTACTAAGTAAGATCCTGTATACTGTGTAACTCTGATGATTACTTTTATCCAGTATATTCTGTTGTTCATTCTGGTGTATTTATTTAATTCTGTTCTGCTATTATCTGTTTCTATGTTATATTCCAAAGATAACCTTGTTTTCGTGAGAACGGGAAATCGGGTCGTCTCAACGTGGTATCAGAGCTTTGGTTAAACTTAGTTCTGGAATATAACATTTGAACGAACTCGTCAGAGATAGAACCAGTAGTGTTCTAGGACGGGTAACTCTATACAAGCAGAATCAGAACTACTCGTTAGAGATGGGGTCAGAAGTGCCTCAGAACGAGTCAAGCGAAATATATTTTTAAATAACGTATTTGTGATTATATATATATAGTCTGGTTTTAGAAATATAATTTTTTGAATATATAAAAGATATATATTTGAAAGTTAAAAAGTTTAAAAACAATTGGATTGGTTGTTGTGTTGTGTGATCGTAGAATTAACAAACTACTTTCGACTTTATTCCTTTTCGGGGACGAAAAGTTTTAAGTGGGGGAGATTGTAACGACCCAGAAAATCTGAACCAATTTAAAATTTTTAAATTGGCTAAAATAATGGATTTTAAATATTTAAAATAAATATTTTAAATAATGGAGATGAAAACTGAGTTGAAATCGACATTTGAAAACCAATATAATTAATTATAATTATATATAGAATTGAAAATGGCGCAGTAGTCCGATAATTCGATTTCAAACTTCAATTGAATATACCGGGTGTAAAACAATCCGGATTTTAGTGAAACCAAAAATATTTAAATCTGTTAGTGAATATCTTTCTAACGGATTCGACCAATCGAAATTTGATAGCGGGAATCAAAAGATATGTCCAGTTGAAAATTCTGAATAGTCGCTATGGAATTCAGGCCCTTAAAAATGGACATTTTGCAAATGACCTCGGATTTCGACGAAACCACTTTTGTTAGATCCGCAGTGTCAAGTTATTGCTAGGTTTCAAATTTCGTAATTTTTCGAATCAATATGTGAGCGTGGCAAAAGAAAACGCGTTTGACCAGTTTCTGTTGATTTTAATCGACTGGAAATTGGCCATTTTTCAAACGGTCTCAGAATTTGACGAAACTAGTTTTGTTAGGACCGTATCGTCAATACGAAGCTAGAAAATATTTTTCTGGAATTTTTCTAGTTAGTATGTGACCCCGGTAATTTGAAATGTGCGTTTAAAATTCAATATAATGATTTAAATGAAAATTCAAAAGGAAACTGACTGTAACGATCAAATCAGCTTGCGATACATATCCCATTGTGTTCAGAATGGGGGTAAAACGCTATGGGCGACAGGCGGTGGGCCTCGTTTCGAGGTCGGATGTTAAATTCAACCTTTTTGAATAAATAAATAAATAAAATATATATATATATTCTTTTCCCCCCTTTTCTTCTGCCTGGCCCCCCCCCGATTTCATAAAATCGAAAACACAAAGAAAAAAAAAAGAAAAAAGGAAGGAAGCAGTAGCAGCCGCCAGCGCCACGACCGCTCCACCAAGCTCCACCGCGCCTCCGATCTTCTTTCCCCCCCCCCTCTTCCTTGCACCCGCTCCCTCCTCCTCCTTCAATCCGACCCCTTCCCCCCCCAAAGCCGTTCGAAACCCTAGAGCAGCCCCCCCCCCTGAAGCGCCGCCTTGCCGCCGAGCCGCCGACGAAGGCGAGTCGCCCCCCCCCCCCCCCTTCGCAGGTACGTTATTTATTTTATTTCATTTTTATTTTTAATCAAAAAAAAAAAATTCGATTTTTAAACAGAGAATAAAAACTGAAATTTATAAAGTTAAAACTGATTTATTTATAAGATTAAAACTGATTTATTTATAAGATTAAAACTGATTTATTTATAAAGTTAAAACTGATTTATTTATAAGATTAAAACTGAAATGGTTAAAAGAAGAAAAACTGAAATGTTTTAAAAAAAGAAGAAAAACTGAAATGTTTTAAAAGGTATAAAAACTGCATTTTTATGAAAGAATAAAACTGATTTAAAAAGATTTTAAAAACAGATTTTTTAAAAGATTTTAAAAACTGTTTTTTTTTTTTAAAAGAAACTAAAAACTGCATTTTTATGAAAGAGAAAAACTGATTTTATTTTGAACTTTAAAATAGGAAAAAGGTTTAATCTTTTAGTAGAAAAAGATTTGAACTTGAAAAAGTAAAAATCATATTTTTATATGATGAAAGTAGAAGTAAAAATCATATTTTTATTTAGTGAAAGTCGAAGTAAAAATCATATTTTTATTTAGTGAAAGTCGAAGTAAAAATCATATTTTTATTTAGTGAGAGTCGAAGTAAAAATCATATTTTTATATATTGAATAACATCTTAAAAATTCGATTTTTACATATGTAGAGAATACGGGCGAAAGCGAAAAAAGGCGAAGATTTCTCTAAAGGAAGAATCGGAGTTGGATAGCAATTGGTGAGATTTCTGATTTAAAAATTTATAAATATATATGTGTGAAATGAAAGTGAATTGCTATCTATAAATCTATATCTATATATATATATATATACGCCCCTCGTCCACAAACCATGGACGATATTTATTGGTTGAAATTGTTGTGAAAATTGAATGGCTGTTTGGGATTGTTTGTGATTGATATTGGTTGTATGTGGTTGAAAAATACCCATTTGTGGTTGTGAAATATTTGGTTGAAACCACATAGGATTAGTTTGTGGGAATGAAATAAATATATACATGCCGCCTGCGTGCGAACTAGATGCATGATCCCCATTGTCAAAAACCGCGAGGTTTTAAGGTAGAGCGAGGAGCCGTACTAGGGACGGTCCCGGTGTAACTACCCTGCCGTTATGCTGCCGAAATTTTGAATAATATTTGTGTGTTTGAATTATTTTCATATGCTTAAACTATATTTATTCATTGTATAGAAAACATTCATGTGTTGAATTGATATTCATTCGTTGTTTAGAAATTCATGTGTTGAATGGTATTCATATTTTGAAATAAATTGTTCGATAACAAAAATCACATTTTTATCTATATATAGAAACTATAGAAAACATAAATGTGTTGAATTGATATTCATTCGTTGTTTAGAAATTCATGTGTTGAATGGTATTCATATTTTGAAATAAACTGTTTGATAATAAAAATCACATTTTTATCTATATATAAAAACAATAGAAAACATTCATGTGTTGAATTGATATTCATTCGTTGTTTAGAAATTCATGTGTTGAATGGTATTCATATTTTGAAATAAACTGTTTGATAATAAAAATCACATTTTTATCTATATATAAAAACAATAGAAAACATTCATGTGTTGAATTGATATTCATTCGTTGTTTAGAAATTCATGTGTTGAATGGTATTCATATTTTGAAATAAACTATTTGATAATAAAAATCACATTTTTATCTATATATAAAAACAATAGGAAACATTCATGTGTTGAATTGATATTCATTCGTTGTTTAGAAATTCATGTGTTGAATGGTATTCATATTTTGAAATAAACTGTTTGATAATAAAAATCACATTTTTTATCTATGTATAAAAACAATAGAAAACATTCATGTGTTGAATTGATATTCATTCGTTGTTTAGAAATTCATGTGTTGAATGGTATTCATATTTTGAAATAAATTGTTTGATAATAAAAATCACCTTTTATCGACTATATGAACTATGTAAAATAACCTCGATTTAAAAGAAATTGTTTTATGATAAAAATTTCATTTTTATCACCAACTTGAACTATATAGAAGAATAGTGTTCTGAAATAAATCGTTTTACAATAAAAATCACATTTTTATTGTATGCATAAATCGTTGAAATGTGAAATGTTAAAAATAGCCACTTGTTCAAAATAAACATATATGAGATGAAATATTCATTAATTAGCTAATGAAATGATTTGCACCTATTTATGTAACATTAGAATGAATGGAGTTTTTAAACCAAATAGAAATCAAATATGAAGTTGAACAGAAAATGAAAAATGATATGAACTGTATATACATGTACATGCATATTCATTGAACAGGTTATAGCAAAGGGGCTAGAGAAGAGGAATAAAATTTTGTGCCCGACAAATAGGTACACATTTACTGATTTGTTTGGGTGATGATTTTGAGCCTGTTGGCTAGCCGCTTGGCTTTTTCTTTTTCTTTTTGAGATTAGAAGGACCGGGACGCTATTTGCGATTTCCCGACGCTCCCGGTGCAGGGGAGGTTATGGCGAAATTTTTCCAAAATTTAAGGTGTTAGAAAAATTTTTGAAGTGAAAACGATATGGAAATCATTGAATGAACTATATTTATATAAATATATAAATATAAATAAAATTAAAACGAAACGAAGCCGTGCAGTTCGTATTTCGAAACCGTGATTTCAAACGACTAGTACGGGAAATCCGACCATCGGATTTTCCCGAAACCTCAACCGTCGGGTTCGCCTTGGAATAATCTTTCCAACGGCACCAACCTTGTAAAAATCCAACGGTTGGATTGTCTGGAATGTTTAATTCAAATCTGAAGAAAAACAGCGCCAGAAACGATTATATTTATTTATATATATAAATATAATTATATTAAATCGAATAACGACGCTGCAGTTCGTATTTTGAAATCGAAACTTCAAACGATTGTACCGGGAGATCCGACCGTCGGATTTTCCCGAAACTGGAACCGTTGGGTTCGTTTTGAAAAGACCTTTCTAATGATGTAAATTTTGTGAAGATCCAACAGTTAGATTTTCAGATATGTGTAAATCAAATCTGAAGAAAAACAGCGCCACGGCCGCCTTATGGCCCGAAGCGTCGTTTTGAATAAAATGGCTATTCTAAAATAAATAAAAATAGCGATAAATAGTTATAAAATATCATAAGCGATATGGAATGGAAATAAACTGAATTTGCTTGATTTATGTGATGTTTGATGGTTGAATGTGTTTGGTGTGAAAATTACATTAAAGAACAAACGTGATGTTGTCAAATAATTTAACCATTGAAATAAATCGATCTGAAATTCTAAATATACGTGAATTATTTGAAAAGGCCGAGTAAATTCTCATTTCAAATAATTGACCGACGATTGAAAGTCGAAGATGATGACGATGGTTGAAGACCGGAGATCTTCACCTCGTTTGGATGGTAACCGAGGTCCTGATTGGGAGGCATCCCGAAATATGGATAATGAGTGGTGATCGTCCAGACGTACGTGTTGATCGAAGGGTTTGCGAGGTATTTAGTGCCTCCAGTTTCGTTCAGACCCAGAACGGACTTGTAAATGGACTGTGTGTCCGACATTGGAATTTGTTCTGTGTGATTGATAGCCATCAGTTGCACGGTATGAATTGCCTGTGTGGCATGCTAAGATGCAGAGATCAGGGCTTCTGTTGAAAAGCAAAGTCTTGTGGTGATGATCAAAGCATCGCCTGTGTGGCGTAGCTTTGTGTATAACGTAAATTCGCGAGCCTCACACCCCGGTATGAACCTAAAACGGGAGAGGACATCAGGGGGGACGTGCGTTTTCTTTCTAGCTAGGGTGGTGTCAGTGACCTACCAGCCCTGACATTTATATACTTTTCACCTATGTGGTTGTTGCTGTTGCGAGGCGCCTCGGTTTGATCGGACGATCCGGGTCCGATGGAGTCATTCGTTGGCTCATTTACACCCCAAAGGGTGGAGAAACGCATTGTTCAGGCATTATAATCCACTTCGTGTGGACCGGCCCTGACGATCCAGGGTATGGTCGCGGCTGTACCTGAGACACGGGCTAGAGCGTCTCGAATTCGGTAAGGACTATCTTTTGCCTTGGTTCATGACGGAAACCCAATTTCCAAATACGACATCGTGCGGTTTTGATTGTATATATATATGGCGACATGATATATGGTACCCATGTCGTCTATGATTGATAGTTATGATTTGAAATTGTTTTCAAAACATATAAACACTAGCAATAATATCAAATGCCTTTGTTTTATTCGTATCAATCATATTTTGGCCATTATAAGGTAAAACTCTATCCTCTGGTTTGCGTTGCATTGTGTGATGGGAACTGAGTCTTATAATGGTTTCAGCTTTATAAAGAGCATAGCGATGTTTAAAAGAAAGATTTGTTTGTAAAGCACTGGCAATCCAATGGAGTAAACCCGTTCCACGAAAGTGGCGTGGTCCTGTGATTAGCCATATTATATATGTGTTGAGTAGATTTCTCATACCAGTCCCATGACTGACTCGTAGTTTGTTTCACTTTCAAACTCGGGTGCCCCTTTTTCTACACGGGCAGCCTTGTATTCAGGTTTAGCTGGTTCTTTCTGGATAGCTGGAGCTGAAGATGGATTCTATCATTTATTTCTTTTTATGCTGTTCAGCTCCTATTGTACATAGTTTGTTTATTTCCGCTGTAGACATTTATGTATAGCTGAACTGTATTTGTACTAAGTAAGATCCTGTATACTGTGTAACTCTGATGATTACTTTTATCCAGTATATTCTGTTGTTCATTCTGGTGTATTTATTTAATTCTGTTCTGCTATTATCTATTTCTATGTTATATTCCAAAGATAACCTTGTTTCCGTGAGAACGGGAAATCGGGTCGTCTCAATCACCCTCCGGATCGGTCTTCATTCTGTTCGTAACTTCCTGATTCGGTTCGCAGTCACCAGCTCGTGGCCATCAACCTCGGATCGGTTCGGATCATCCTTCACGCTCGGGTCGGATCGTGGAAGCCTTCCTGGTTCGGTTCGCCAGCGTCGGATCGTGTCGCACCATATGGATCGCACCTCGTCAGCTCGTGACGCCTTGTCGGGTCGGTTCAGGCTTATCAGTTCGTGGCAATCCACCGGTTCGGGTCGGGCTACCCATCTGGATCGTGGCGCCTCATCAGCTTGTGGTGCTTCCTCTCCAAGTTGGATCGTGGTCTTCCCTTCGTGGCTCCAAGCTCTGGCACGCGGCGCGGTTCGAGAAGGCGGGTCGGTTCGTGGGCATGGGGGCGATCCGATCCGGATAAATTCCTGCACTTCGTTCCAGCGACAGTTTCTCGCCATTCGACGGCGTTTTTGACCAAACTAACACTTCTAAGAAATCACAAAACACACCATAGAGTCATAGCAACATGTAATAGCAACCACAACAGCAAACAATCACTCAAATGGATCAAAATGGATCAAAAGTGGCCAAAGCTCCTTATTTTCCCTTAAACATTTTTAAGTAAACTGATCATAGGGTCAACAAAACTTAATCAAATCGAACCAAATTTCTAACAGAGGCATAAATATTATTTTCGAATTTCTAAACATTTTTCCAGAATTTATTAGTGTATAAATTCGCTAATCTTCACCAATTACCCTTAATTACCGTAATTAGTGCAAAAACTATGCAAATCACTCACCTTTGCCACAATAAAACTTCCAAATCTGAAGTGAACCTCTGATTCGCACGAATTCCAATATATAACAGCAGCCCTACCACAGTCCTTGTGCTAATCCTCCTTGATTTGATGCCTCTAAGCCTTAATCCTTGATTAGGAAGTGATTTTGGGTGTTTTAGGGAGATTTAGAGAGTGGAGGCCATGGCTAGGTTAAGAGGAATGAAAGTGGCGGCTGGAAAATGTCTAAAGAAATGTTTTCTAACCCTAATCAGCACCTATATACCCCTAAACCCGAAATTTCCCTTGGGCCTAGCTGCTAATCACCCGTTTAAGCCCAATTAATCTGTTTTTCACCATCTGAAACTTGTTTCAGCCATATCTCCCAAACGGTGAGTCCGTTTGGCTAATGTGACCACTCTACGGAAAGAGAAACCATCATCCGGAGCCAATGGAAGTGGTTTCAGGTCAAAATTCCTTTCCAGTCAAAAGTTATGGCCAAAACAGTGCCAACTAGGGGTAAAATGGTCATTTAAAAATCGGGAAAAATCACGAACATGGGAAATGACCCCAATAGTCGTCCCCCAAAGTTACATGACCATACGACTTCGTATGTGACAGGAATAAATATTCTACGATCCTATGATGCGTAGAATGCGGGTCGTTACACAGAGTGTATTTGTGCAAATCAAGTAGTGACTGACGGATTTGGTAATGTGGCACTCAAAGTGAATGAAATAGCAAAAAGCTAATCGTTCCCTCAGGCCTCATCAACCGGAAAGATGACAAAAATCGGGGGCGCAACACGGCTGTGGATCGCACCCATTAGGGTGTATTATTACCTGATCTAGAGAAAATTCACTTGTTTCTTCTATCGTTGTTGTATGATTTCGGTAACGGTGGCTGATTATAACTGTTGGTGATAATACATACGGTACACTCTAGTGGAATTAGTGGTCGGTCATGTGCGGTCGGGTTGCAAGATGTTGTTGTTGAACCCAGTGTATTTCTCTTTAGGGATACACTATCGGAAGGTGGTTCTATACCTCGTCATAGTTGGAAATCCATATCCCAATAAGCACCCTTGGTTTTTGAGCATTTTTATAATTTAAAAAGCTAAGTAATGTGTTTTGATGTTAATAAAACGTATATAAGGCGATTTACTGTTCAAACCTCTTGTTTTAACTTTGCATTGCCTTTTTAAACTAAACATAGCCCAGTCCAAGTGTTAATAGCTTTATTAGGCTAATTTAGTGCATAACTAGAGCAATTAAGGAAAGAAAAGTCTCGAATCTCATTCCAATATGCATTCTTTCTCCTTCCTGAATCCTCTCTTCTTAGAAACAAAATACACAGCAGTTAAAATAAGACATCTCCTCTTAAAATCAAATACATCGCTTCCAATTCAAATTAAAATGTTAAATCTAGTTGCTTGCTTAAACAACTACTAGATAATATCATCAAAACCTTGAAATGACACCTTTTTTGATTCAAGATGTATATTAAGAAAAAAAGCCATAAACTTCATGCATAAGCAAAAGCTGGAATAACTCAGTTGGTTAGAGCGTGTGGTTGTTAACCGTAAGGTCAGAGGTTCAAGCCCTTCGTCTAGCAAATGCAACATTTTCTTTTGGACCCCTAACACTACTCTTATAGACTTATAATTTATGATTTATACTCTTGTCTCATTTAATTTGTGTATGGACCTTCTTTCAAAACTATTTTTAAATTCATACTATTTTCAGTTAAAACTATTTTTATATTATTAATTACTTAAATTCAAATGTTATATTTGAAATTATGTTGACCCAAAATGTTATCTAATTAAAACTATTTTCATTTGTTATATTTATAAATTATTTTAACTCAGATTCTATTTTAGTTCAAGGTTTTTGATACCAGATTTGCCTTAAATGAAAAGGAATATACTTAGGTAGTGTTATTTATGGTACGAAGATATATATGAAATATAAATTTGAAACTGATATCGAACTGATTTATGACACAAAAATATGATGTTTTATTGAAATGTAAAGCGAACAGGGTGTAACAACCTTGGTTTTGTGATTATCTATATAAGGTTAATAAAATAGTGCATTAACAAGTTAATTAGGACTAAATCTTGATTGGGAGTTAAAACATATGGTTATATAGGGATGAGTTGAATCATGCATGAGGATGTAAAAAAGCAAATTGCTTGAGAACATATGTCCGATACAGGAGAGAAGCCCTTGCATATTCGGTTGATCCCCAAGTACGTTTGGAAGACCACCACTTATAACCTCATTATGGGTGTACAACCTAATCAAGACATCAGTAATCATCCCGACAATTTGTAGACCTCCGGTCGTCAATCACCATCTTCAAATCTTCGACTTTTAATCGTCGTATCAGTTATTCATAACGGGATAAACCCGGCCTTTCAGAATAACTCGCGTATCTTATAATCATGTAGAATACAAACACATCTTACGCCTTATTCCAATCCAGAATATTCCTTTATTCATATATTCTTAGAAATCATTTCAAAAGATTTTATAATATCTTTTCACAAGTTAAACAAAATTAAGGTTTAAAAATTAGTCGGGATTAACAAGCCTTGCCAAAGTAGTCGTTCATTTTGTTATGCCTATCCTAACCTATTCATCCCATGGAGCTAAACTGGTAGTACTCCATATCTAACACCCATTCTGTTACTGGTAAATTCAATTACCATTTATCGTTTTAAATCCAATTAAAAATTTAACTATCGCATGGAGTAAAACTGGTGGTACCCCATTCTCGAACACTTTTCAAATTTGGTAAATTTAATTACCACATTCATATTTCAGTCTAATTAATGATTCATTAAAACTCCATTTAGTTTTAATCTTGAAAAATAATTATTTAATGTTTTTTCAAATTTTGAAAATAAATCTTGTCTTTAACTGGGTTAAAGAACCAATGTGATTTAAAACATAGTTCACGATAAACCCAAAATCATCTTCCATTCTAATGGAATGTTCACGGAAATTAGATCAGTCGTAATCGATATAAATTTTCATATTGGACTAATACTATAAGTGGAATAATGACAGGGCCTTTTAAATTCCATAAATAGTAATGGTTTTCCTTCATAGAAACTCATCTCAATTATTAATAAATCAAATTCCACTCAATTTCAATTCAATGTATTAAATTGTAGAACTTTACTTTAGAATAAATCCATTAAATCTTAACTAAAAGATTTATAAATTCCAAATCATAACTTCACTGTTAATTGGGTTAAAGAACTAATGTCATTTAAAACATCGTTCACAATGAACCCAAAATCAACTTCCATTTAATTCCAATTATATTTATTAATTGTTAACCTCACTTTTAGCTGGATTTAAGAACATTGTTATTAAAGACACCATTCACAACAAACCCAAGATCCAATTTGATATTAAATATAAGGCCCTGGATAGAGATCATATCGGCTTATATTCAATATCAAATTCTGAAACCAACATATATCGTATTGGGAATAATGATATCCATATCATTTAAATTCCTCAACGATATCTATATAATTACGGAATCCAATACCGAAATATCTGAAGATAGTTTCCATTTAAATCCATTCCAATTTATATATTAAAAACCTTTGGTTATGTTAAAACCATTTGCAATCCAATTTATTAATTTAAAAACATTGGATTCTTACACTTATTGTTAAATAGCCTATTAAAATAAAATATCATATCTTTTCAAAATAGAATATTTCATCCAAAAATCCTTTTAAATCATTTATTATGATTTAACATATTTTTTTTCCAATATTCAATAATTTTATTAAGGACTTACAGTCAGTTTCCAATATTGGCCACCGAACTGCATTCTTAACGACCTTTTCCCAAATTGATTTAGACTTATTTTAAAATCTAACTATTGGATTTTAAATCTCTTATTATCATTTGAAAGAACTTTTTGATACGAACCCAACGGCTCTAGTTTTAGGAGAATTCGACGGTCGGATCTCCCTTATGTCAATTCGATTTCAATGGTCGGAATTCGCGAAGGTCGTTGCGCGACACGTCCTATTCAAACCATTTAAATATATATAATATATTTTTTCGATTTCCAATTAAAACGTATTTTATAAATCGTTTATAAATTCATTTAGAAATGATCTCAACTTCTGTTTCAATTTTAAATCAAAATTCACTGCTACAAAAGAGGGGATATTCGATACTAATTTGTGTGCATTGCATGAAAAGTGTAGCGAAACCTATGCTTTCTTTGATCTTCGGCAACAATATTCGTATGTTGTTACATTAGACTTGAATGAACTGTTTCGGTTAGAATTCATGTCCTTGACGTGCAACACGAGTTCAAAGCGTAGCTTTATATAAATACAGTCCAAGTCAGCGATTTGCGTTATCAGTTTAAACAAATAAATAACCATAGATATTTATTAATCCAATGGTTGAAACTGATCCCCACTTCAGTTATGTGAAATTTTGGCACGACGTTTTCCCCATTCATGAAATGCTTCCCACGAAAACAAATTTCTCCCTTACTCCTCCCTTTGTACTCTCCTCTTTCTACGAAATCCGTCCCCAAATACCTATGGTTCCTACTCTATTTCCGATTACAAATTATAAACCTCTGATTTCTCCTATTTTACAAACTTTACACCCTCGATTTGGTTCATTTAGGACAATTACAGGTAGTTAGGGTTTCATCATTTCGGTTTTATTTAGGTGATTTCATCTCTAACTTATTTTGGTCTACATTCAAAGTCTTTGTGCGGTTTGGGTATTACCGATTGCCATAGTTGGGGTTTTGCTGCTCATTTTTATTTGAATGTTTATAAATTTGGGGTTTTTTATCTGAATATTTTGGGTTTTTTATGCTTGAAGTGTTGTGTTTATATGTTTGCATGTGTTGAAGTTGTGCAAGTTCTGTATTTTTATGTTTGCCAAACCATTGATGTATTGGTAAATAAACTAACATTGAATTAATATGTTTAAATGTCAAATTGGGAAAAGTGGAAACAAAATTTAGAGGAAAAAAGAAAAAAGAAATCCAATTTAAGTGTTAAAATGTCTTTTTTTGTAGTTAAATAATGCCTATTTCTCTTCCTACATCATATGACTATGAAGATACCCTGGGCATTGGTGATCTAGGACTGTCAAACCCATCATCACCAGCAACTTCTATTGATTTCTGTATAGAGATGCAAGAAAGGCACTACGATGATTTGCGTGAGTATGAACTAGAGCTAGAAGAACTCTGAAGAAAATGGGAGAAAAAACGACATAAAGGAAGGTCAATGCGATGGCAAAGTCATGCTGCCTTGTGTCGTCAATGTCAAAACAATCAAGTGGTTAATGAACAACCAATTAACCACCAATTATAATGTGTAAGTGTGGGTATGCTACTGTAGAAGATGTTATTTTGATTAGATTGAACATTGGCCATCGTTATTTTAGATGCCGTGCTTATCCCACAAGGTGTACCTTTTGGCAATGGATTGACCATCAATTTCCAAGTCGAGCTGCTGAGTACGCAAATGAATTACAACATCAACTTATAGCACTACAAAATCAATTTATTGGTTTTCGAACTTAAATTAGTATACTTAACAACTAGCATCAAGGGCTAAACATTAGAAGACAAAAATAAATTATTGTATCGTTCTTTGTATTAGGTACAATTGTATCGTCATTGTATTACCTGTATATTCTTTGTATCTGTACTGTTTTGTTTTGGTGCAGCCATGTAATGTTATGAATATGTGCTTAGTATCCTTAGTTGCTTGTTTTATGTATTCTTCTGATAATCCAGTTCCAGAAGTTAGTGATAATTCATATAAAAACAATTGTTGATTTGGCCACACACTAATTCCACCACATTGATTATGTATATTTGTAAATTGTTAACTTGTTTTGTTTTTATTTCTAATTTAATCAAAACTTACAGGATAGCCCTTGTTCGTGTCTTGAAACTGTTAGCGTTATCAAGTTTAGTCTTACTAGGTCGTGGTTAGATTGAGGCAATGGATAGTGAGTATTACATATGGATAGGACTTCTGAAATCGAGTGCATAATATGTAAGAGGAGTAAAGGTTTTATAGGTAATGCATTTTTCATTTATAAAGTAGGTGATGAGATGAAGTTCCCCTTCAAAAGTATACAGAACATAATTAGTATTGTGAAAATGTCATATACTATCATGTTATCATTAATGGCTCTTCTCCAGTACATACCGGGTGGATTTGTAAGGTTTCACAGACGAAATTAATAGGTGTTGATGACCATATGTATTTTGAAAATGAGATGGGTTTTGAGGATAATTTAGATGTGATGTTCAAACGTGCTGTAACACCCCGAAAATTCTATAACTGTGAAATTCATGAATTAAAGTATAATCAAATTCAAATCAAAGAACTAAGGGAAACGGGATACGCCATTGCGTTCGTCTCGGAAAAATACGCGAAATAGAGTCCGAGTTTTCGAAAAACGGAGTCCGTATGAAGAAGATATGGCCTTCGGAAGTTTTGAATTAAATTTAAAATTCAAACAGAATAAAATAATAATTTGAAATGGGGCCCAATGGGCCAGGCGGATAAAACACCCGCCTAGCCACCCAGGTCGACTGGGCTGTCGACCTGGGCTACCCATGTCGACAGGGCTGTCGACAGCCCTGTCGACAGGGGTGTCGACCTGGTCGAGCCCAGTCAACCTGGCTGGCCAGGTCTGTGTTTGGTCGAATTGCAGTGGTCTGCTTTGTCATTAGGGCTAGGTGGCGGGTTTTTATTGGTCTCTCTTCCTAATGAATGGCTATGATCTAACCTAGCAACATCAATGGTCCTAATCAATTCCTAACCTCTATATAAACAACCCTAGACTAAACCCTAATCTATTCATTCAAAATAAGATTATAGCCGCCATGTTGCTGAGGAACGACAAAGAATAGCCGCCAACTAAAGAGAGGATTAGGAAGAAAGTTCTAGGCCTAAAGCAATTCAAAGCAACCTAAAGCTAATCAATTCATCAAAGGAATTTGCGTCTTCAATCCCTAAACTAGAGAATTCATCAAACCATTGTAAGTAGAGTATTACTTTGGTATAATAAACAACTGTGTTGATGTGTATGCTTGAATTGTGGCAATGAAAGAAATTCATATTTGTGCAAAATTATGTTATTCATTATGAAGAACTACATGCGGTAGTTCTATGCAAATATACGTTTGGAATATTGCGCAAATTGTGTAATCTATGTTGAAGCTACATGTATGTAGTTAATTGAAATTCATGCAAGTTTGGGGCTTTGTTATTATGTTGTCATGATGTATATTTTGTGCATAAATCGTTTTGCAAGCAATTGAGACAAGTTTGGTTGTTATAGTTCATATGAATCTATGTTGGAATTTTTACACCATAATCCACGTATTAAGACATGCTTTTGCAAACTTATGAATATGGCTAGGCTATGAATGATATTTGGCATAATTGGAATTCATCTTGTTTAAAAGAATTATATGATGACATATGTGAAACATGGCTAGGTTAGACTCAAAAATCCCTTTTTGCAAACACCATGTTTAGGAATATTTGTGCATAAGTACGTTTATACCATCGTTATGTGATTAGGCTTAAATCATGATTAGGTTGAACTATGCTTTTATGTTAGTAACAAAGTATTCCCTTTGTAAACATGTAGAAACCTTATGAACATGACTTGTTTGTGTTTATGCTATGCCTATGCTAGGAATATTGATGACATACTTATGTTTGACATTATGCCCAAATAAGAATATAGGTTCATGTTGTAGTTAAACCTATGCAAGTTCACATGCTTTGATTCATGTTACCTATGTTACCACTATGCAAGTACACCAATTTCTATTTTGTATTTCCAACGTCATATGCAAGTTCATGCGCTCACCTTCCCCTCTTTGTGTATACGCCATAAGCCTCCCCTTTTCGCATGGCTAAATTGGGCTTTAAAAGGCTAAGCCCAATATATATGAACGGACGTGTAAAACGGGGGAAAATAACGTTGGGTTAAAATTAATTAATGAATGAAAATATAAAATAGAAGGGCCCAAATTCAAGTATGGGTTGGGCCCGTGGTTGGTGTAATCTTTACACCACTAGCTTAATAATGGGCCGCAAATATTTACATATAAATAAAGAAGAATGACAAGATATGTAAATGTAGAAAAGACGATGTGTTTAACCCGAGGTTGGATTGAGTTGTGATGTAAACCTGCCCGGAACCGCCCGGCTGTCCAGTAGTCACAACAATACCTATCCAATGTGGGAGGTTAAACATGGAGCCCAGCAAGGACCCGAGGTTAGACTGAGTTGTGGCGTAAGACTGCCCGGAACCAACCGGCAACAGGCAGCCACAACAATACCTGTCTAATGTGAGAGGTCCGGGCCTTAATAAGACAATTAAGGCTGAGTCAGGATTGTTAGGATTAAGTGAACTAAAGACTTAATCAAAATAGAACATGCTAAACTAAACGGACTGGTGGGGGTTAGGTTAGGAAACACTTAACCAACTTAGCATGTTGGCTAGAGATAGAAAACCTAGTAACGGGGGACCCTTTTCAGCAGTAACCCTAGAAGGTGTATCAGGATACCCTGAAACTAGGCAGGGTGGGGCACGATTACTGGGCTGATTGTAAGAGGTCAAATCGGCGACGGTGGTGTAGCAGTGTAGGTTCTAACGGTGTGCGGGCGTGCACGCACTCCGGCGCAGAAAAATAAAGCACTGGACACCAGTAGCATACCTTTGCACTCTAAGGTTGTGTCGGGTTGCCACTATGGGACTTGATACACCCCATGGTGGGACCAGCATAGGTAACTACAGACATCGGGGGCCGTAAGACACATGTAACTATGCGAGTAGGAGCCGATCATCATGGAATGGATCACATCACCCTGACTATGGGGTGCCAGTGGGAAACTAGTTTATATGGGTTCAGAGATTAACATGGGGTACGATAGTATATTCGACCCTAGATAACTTAACCAAGTTTATAATGTTGCCCACTTCCTGTTTTACTTATCATACCCAGTTCTTTATTCATAGACAAAGTAGTACTAGACTTACTCAGGCTTTATGTCTGACTCTATTTTTCTTTCGTCTTCTTTCTTCCGTTTCCCCCCCCCCCCCCCCAGGTCCTCAGGGAGGGAACACAGCAGCTTGACCTACCTCAACATCCAGCTTGAAGAAGAGAAATGTATTGCTTGGACTTTCCTGTTTTGAACTATGGCTTTGGACAATCCACTATGGGGCTTTTGCAGTTTATCTATGTTTTATTTATGCTTCTTTAAAAATAATGTACTCAAGACAGATTATGAAAATGTTATGTTATGTTTTTGGAAAGGATGTTGTTGTAACACGTATTTGACTTTATGAAATAAAGTTTGTTGTTCTTCCGCTGTTTACAAATATGTGTTATTATATCTGTCTTGTACATCTGTGACTTGTACTTATAAACCTCCACCAAAATTAGGGCATTCCCTTTGAGAGTGACCCTAACGGAGGTGGGGTGTTTCACTTGGTATCAGAGCATAGGTTTACCAGATAAGATAAAAAGTTTTGAAAAATTATTTTCAAAAAGGAAATTTAAAGAAGCATTTTTAAAAGAAAATATTATTTTATTTTAAAAAGGCAAAGTCCACTCCCCAAAGCCATAGGTACTATCTCTTGTCCTTCGTTTTGAACCTATCCTTTTTGTTTCAGCATGTCCGAAGATCTTAACTTGCCGGAAGGGGTACCAATACCTGGTTGGTTTAGACGGTTCTTAGAAGCAAGGGCCACTCAGCCAGGTCCTACCGTTCCTCCTCCCCCAGCTGCAGGAAATCATCCAGCTGCAGCAGCACCTCTTCCTCCACCTCCTCCACGAGGAAACGCGTTTGCTAAGATATGTAAGGATTTTAAAGCTATGGGAGGAAGGGATTTCCATGGAACTGAGTCCTTTGTAGCAGCTAGAAATTGGCTGAAGGAAACTGAGGATCTATTCATCATCTTTGAGGTAGAGGACAGACAAAAAGTACAATTGGCGGTGTGGCTATTGAAGGGCGAGGCTTCCTACTGGTGGGAAGTCACTAATGCTGAAAGACCAGTAGAAACATGGGAGGACTTTAGGGCAAGGTTTGAGACCAAATTTCTCTCAGATGCGGAAAGAAGTTTGCAGTTGGAGAAATTCTTATTTCTTAAGCAAGGAGACAAGACTGTCAGAGAATATGTGAATCAGTTCGATGAGCTGGCTAGGTTTGGGCTTGACCTAGTCAACACCCCGCACAAGAAGGCTCTCCGTTTCGTCAAGGGGTTAAATGAGCCATTACATAGTTTGGCCATGACCCATATACCCATGGGAGCCACGTATGAAAGATTGGTGCAAATGGCATTGCTAAACGAAGAGGACAAGGGCAAGAAGGAGACAAAGGCAGAAAGCTCTCAAGGGAAGAAAGAGGGTTTGCAGCCTAAGAAGACGGACTTTAAGAAGGGCGGAAAAGGCAATAAGGAGAAGAGGAAGTGTAATTTCTGTGGCAAAGTGGGGCACTTAGTAAAGGACTGCCGGAAGAAGAAGGCCAAGGAGAATGGTGGGTGCTTTTCGTGCGGTCAGACAGGCCACAGGGCTAAGGACTGCCCAAGGAAACGAGGGCAGGGGCAGGGGGCTGGATCCACCCCAGGGGCACAGGTTCATGTGCTAGAAGCGCCACCATTGCAACAGCGAGGTACCAATACTTCTGTAGAAAGTGTAGTTTATCTTTATGATCACCCCGTTCGCACTTTATTTGATTCCGGCGCATCACACTCCTTTATCTCGTCTGCTTTAGTAGAATCTCTGCACCTAAAAACTTGTATGGTAGAGGACCCCTTAATTGTTTCAAACCCAATTGGGGGCCCAGCTCATTTGTCTATGATCTGTTTGGATTTGAAAATTTCTATCCTAAGTGTTGAATTTCTATGTAGTGCCTTTGTTTTGGGCTTTTCGGGGTATGGTTTGATTTTGGGTATGGATTGGCTATCCAGTAATGGGGCCATCCTTGATTGTGAAAAAAGGGTTGTTAGGCTCCTAACCCAGCTCGGTAATACTTTGGAAATTTCTTGTAATCCCTCGTATTCGGTTATGCTTAGTTATCTTGAATCGCTAGATGCCTCTGTTGAAAATTTGAAATCAGTTAGAGTGGTCCGGGAATATCCGGATGTCTTCGAAGAGGTGAAGGGCTTGCCTCCGAAGCGGGAAATAGACTTCCGCATATATCTTGTAGATAATGCAAAGCCCGTTGCGTTGCCCGTTAGACACATGGCTCCACGAGAAAGAAAAGAGCTCAGTAAACAGATTAAAGAGCTTCTAGAGAAGGGGTTCATTAGGAGGAGCATTTCAGAATGGGGCGCTCCAGTGGTGTTCGCTACAAAGGCGGATGGTTCACTCCGTCTATGTGTTGACTATAGGGAGCTCAACAAGCTAACGAAAAAGAATAGGCACCCTCTCCCTAGAATTGACGATTTATTTGACCAGCTTGTAGGAGCGTCTGTTTTCTCCCAACTCGATTTAGCAACCGGTTTTCATCAGCTAAGAGTGGCTGAAGATAGCATCGATAAAACGGCTTTCAGAACCCCAGACGGCTTCTTTGAGTGGCTTGTCATGCCTTTCGGCTTGACAAATGCACCTGCGTACTTCGTGGACCTGATGAGTAGGGTATTTAGAGATTTCCTCAACAAATTCGTAGTGGTCTTCGTAGATGATATCCTTATCTTCTCAAAGAGTGAAGAGGAACATGCTCAGCACTTAAGGGCGATCATGGAAACGTTGCGAGTCCATCAACTAAAAGCCAAGTTCTCCAAATGCCACTTTTGGAGAGAAGAAGTGAGGTTCCTTGGGCACATAGTATCCAAACAAGGGTTAGCAGTGGACCCTGCTAAGGTAGTGGCGGTACAGGATTGGAAGACACCTAGGAATGCAACTGAGGTCCGAAGCTTTCTAGGACTAGCAGGTTTCTATCGAAAATTCATAAGGGATTTTGCGAAAATTTCAGCTCCGCTCACGAAATTGACCAAGAAGAATCTAGTATTCAATTGGGACTTGGATTGCGAGTTTGCTTTCCAATGACTCAAAAGGGCTCTTACAACAGCCCCAGTTTTGACGCTGCCAGATGGGAGCAAGATGTTCACTGTTTATACGGATGCATGTGGGACAGGGCTAGGCGCCATCTTAATGCAAGAAGGAAGGGTAGTAGCTTATGGCGGGAGGCAATTGAAGGTGCACGAAAAGAACTACCCAACCCACGATCTTGAGTTAGCAGCCATCGTCTTTGCACTCAAGTCTTGGCGACACTATCTCCTAGGTGAGAAGTTCGAACTTTACACTGACCATAAATCGTTGAAATATCTTTTCTCGCAGAAGGATCTTAACTTGAGGCAACAAAGGTGGATGGAGTTTCTTGCCTCGTACGATTTCGAAATCTCCTACACTCCGGGCAAAGGCAACGTAGTGGCAGACGCGTTGAGCCGAAAGAAATTGACCTTAAGCCCGTTGTTTGTTGAAAGACAAAGCCTAGAGTTTATAGCCAGTTTCGACTTTAGGCCCTCCTCCGATTTCGTACCGGGCTTGCTAGCATCTCTCGAAGTACGCCCAACTTTAGTGGATTCAGTAGGGACAGCACAGCGCGAAGACCCTCAGCTTGTGGAAACAATTGATAGGCTAATTAGGGGTGAGAATTCAAGTCACCTCAACAGATACTCCATCGACGATAAGGGTTTGCTAAGGCGAGACGGAAGACTATGCGTCCCACAGACAAAAGATTTGATAAAGAAGGTTCTCGAGGAAGCACATCACTCCAAGATGACGATACATCCAGGCGGAGATAAAATGTACAAAGATATAAAAAGGACTTTCTTCTGGAACGGCATGAAAAAGGACGTGGCGGAGTTCGTTTCTAAGTGCATGGTGTGCCAACAGGTTAAGGCGGAACAGAAAAAGCCTGGCGGACTACTGCATCCTCTGGAGGTCCCGCAGTGGAAGTGGGATAGCATCTCAATGGACTTCATCGATGGGCTGCCTAGGTCTAGGAGAGGCAACACTAGTATTTGGGTAATAGTGGATAGGCTTACTAAAAGCGCCCACTTTTTACCTGTCAAAAGTAAAAGAACTGCCTCACCCCTAGCATCACTTTACCTCAAGGAAATCGTACGACTCCATGGAATACCATCTAGTATTGTTAGTGATCGAGACCCCATTTTCACCAGTGAGTTTTGGCGGAGTCTGCAAGAATCAGTAGGAACGCAGTTATGCTTGAGCACAGCCTATCATCCCCAAACCGACGGCCAAACGGAGAGAGTGAACAGAGTTTTGGAAGACCTTTTAAGGTTATGCGTCCTTGACTTCGGAGGGACATGGGAAGACCACCTTCCTTTGGTGGAATTTGCCTACAACAACAGCTATCAAGCAACCATCGGAATGGCGCCCTTCGAAGCTCTATATGGAAGACCGTGCCGATCGCCCACTTGTTGGTGGGAGTCTACTGATAAGCTCGTACTAGGACCAGACATGATCCGAGAGACTTCAGAGAAAGTAGACTTAATACGAAGAAGGATGAAGACGGCCCAAGACAGACAAAAGTCCTATGCCGACAAGAGGAGAACCGACCTTGAATTTGAAGTTGGAGACAGAGTTTTTCTCAAGGTATCACCGCTAAGAAACGTTGTTCGTTTCGGAACCACAGGAAAGCTAGCACCAAGGTTCGTAGGACCATTCCCTATCATCGAGAAGATTGGGAAAATGGCCTATAGATTAGAGCTACCCGAGAAGTTGGCTGGAGTCCACAACGTTTTTCACGTTTCACATCTCCGAAAATGTCTACATGAGTCCGCTGAAGTGGTAGAGCCGAATATACTCGAAGAGGCCGAAGTGGAACGCGAAGCAACCATAAGGAAGGTTCCAACCCGCA
This sequence comes from Allium sativum, assembly GCA_030737875.1. Lineage (NCBI taxonomy): Eukaryota > Viridiplantae > Streptophyta > Magnoliopsida > Asparagales > Amaryllidaceae > Allium > Allium sativum. The sequence continues at coordinate 967,131,781 of CM060915.1, read as the reverse complement.
TACTAGGAACGGAAGTGAAGAAGCTACGCAACCGCGAAGTCAAACTCGTCAAAGTCCAGTGGAGCGACGCCGAGGGAGACGCGACTTGGGAAACTGAAGCTAGAATACGTACTGCCTACCCTTTTCTGTTCGAGGGTACATTCTTGATCTTTCTTTTTCCTTAAGTTGCGCTTTTATCTATCTTTTTAGGGTATATTTCCTCGACCTTATCTTTTAGGTAGAAACCCTTTTGGATGAAAACATGTAATTGAAACATGTTATGTATGATGGTTGCAAGTGGTTGCAAGTGATTGCTAGTAGTTGCTCGTGGCTGCATATACACACACAATCTAGGTTTTAGATCGGCTCAGTCACTTCATATTGCATATGCATATATGTTTGCTTTCGTCTATGGTTGAACATTAATATGTTGACATGAGGATGTTGCATTTGTATTGAATGATTGTGCACTCATGTAGAATCAAGAATAGGAAAATTTGCATACATAATGGATCCATGGCACTTACATGATTCGCATTAAGGAGGTCAACTGAATCAGTAGACCGCCTGATTTTGCATTAGATAAGTTCATGTATACACACACACTTTGCATATGATCATGAAGCATTAGAAGTCTTTTAAGGACAATGGATGCTCGTGTTTGATGGATGAGTAGATGGATGATTGGATGTTAGGATTTACATTCCTCCTAACTTGAAGATTTCGGGGACGAAATCCTTTTAAGTGGGGGAGAATGTAACACCCCGAAAATTCTATAACTGTGAAATTCATGAATTAAAGTATAATCAAATTCAAATCAAAGAACTAAGGGAAACGGGATACGCCATTGCGTTCGTCTCGGAAAAATACGCGAAATAGAGTCCGAGTTTTCGAAAAACGGAGTCCGTATGAAGAAGATATGGCCTTCGGAAGTTTTGAATTAAATTTAAAATTCAAACAGAATAAAATAATAATTTGAAATGGGGCCCAATGGGCCAGGCGGATAAAACACCCGCCTAGCCACCCAGGTCGACTGGGCTGTCGACCTGGGCTACCCATGTCGACAGGGCTGTCGACAGCCCTGTCGACAGGGGTGTCGACCTGGTCGAGCCCAGTCAACCTGGCTGGCCAGGTCTGTGTTTGGTCGAATTGCAGTGGTCTGCTTTGTCATTAGGGCTAGGTGGCGGGTTTTTATTGGTCTCTCTTCCTAATGAATGGCTATGATCTAACCTAGCAACATCAATGGTCCTAATCAATTCCTAACCTCTATATAAACAACCCTAGACTAAACCCTAATCTATTCATTCAAAATAAGATTATAGCCGCCATGTTGCTGAGGAACGACAAAGAATAGCCGCCAACTAAAGAGAGGATTAGGAAGAAAGTTCTAGGCCTAAAGCAATTCAAAGCAACCTAAAGCTAATCAATTCATCAAAGGAATTTGCGTCTTCAATCCCTAAACTAGAGAATTCATCAAACCATTGTAAGTAGAGTATTACTTTGGTATAATAAACAACTGTGTTGATGTGTATGCTTGAATTGTGGCAATGAAAGAAATTCATATTTGTGCAAAATTATGTTATTCATTATGAAGAACTACATGCGGTAGTTCTATGCAAATATACGTTTGGAATATTGCGCAAATTGTGTAATCTATGTTGAAGCTACATGTATGTAGTTAATTGAAATTCATGCAAGTTTGGGGCTTTGTTATTATGTTGTCATGATGTATATTTTGTGCATAAATCGTTTTGCAAGCAATTGAGACAAGTTTGGTTGTTATAGTTCATATGAATCTATGTTGGAATTTTTACACCATAATCCACGTATTAAGACATGCTTTTGCAAACTTATGAATATGGCTAGGCTATGAATGATATTTGGCATAATTGGAATTCATCTTGTTTAAAAGAATTATATGATGACATATGTGAAACATGGCTAGGTTAGACTCAAAAATCCCTTTTTGCAAACACCATGTTTAGGAATATTTGTGCATAAGTACGTTTATACCATCGTTATGTGATTAGGCTTAAATCATGATTAGGTTGAACTATGCTTTTATGTTAGTAACAAAGTATTCCCTTTGTAAACATGTAGAAACCTTATGAACATGACTTGTTTGTGTTTATGCTATGCCTATGCTAGGAATATTGATGACATACTTATGTTTGACATTATGCCCAAATAAGAATATAGGTTCATGTTGTAGTTAAACCTATGCAAGTTCACATGCTTTGATTCATGTTACCTATGTTACCACTATGCAAGTACACCAATTTCTATTTTGTATTTCCAACGTCATATGCAAGTTCATGCGCTCACCTTCCCCTCTTTGTGTATACGCCATAAGCCTCCCCTTTTCGCATGGCTAAATTGGGCTTTAAAAGGCTAAGCCCAATATATATGAACGGACGTGTAAAACGGGGGAAAATAACGTTGGGTTAAAATTAATTAATGAATGAAAATATAAAATAGAAGGGCCCAAATTCAAGTATGGGTTGGGCCCGTGGTTGGTGTAATCTTTACACCACTAGCTTAATAATGGGCCGCAAATATTTACATATAAATAAAGAAGAATGACAAGATATGTAAATGTAGAAAAGACGATGTGTTTAACCCGAGGTTGGATTGAGTTGTGATGTAAACCTGCCCGGAACCGCCCGGCTGTCCAGTAGTCACAACAATACCTATCCAATGTGGGAGGTTAAACATGGAGCCCAGCAAGGACCCGAGGTTAGACTGAGTTGTGGCGTAAGACTGCCCGGAACCAACCGGCAACAGGCAGCCACAACAATACATGTCTAATGTGAGAGGTCCGGGCCTTAATAAGACAATTAAGGCTGAGTCAGGATTGTTAGGATTAAGTGAACTAAAGACTTAATCAAAATAGAACATGCTAAACTAAACGGACTGGTGGGGGTTAGGTTAGGAAACACTTAACCAACTTAGCATGTTGGCTAGAGATAGAAAACCTAGTAACGGGGGACCCTTTTCAGCAGTAACCCTAGAAGGTGTATCAGGATACCCTGAAACTAGGCAGGGTGGGGCACGATTACTGGGCTGATTGTAAGAGGTCAAATCGGCGGCGGTGGTGTAGCAGTGTAGGTTCTAACGGTGTGCGGGCGTGCACGCACTCCGGCGCAGAAAAATAAAGCACTGGACACCAGTAGCATACCTTTGCACTCTAAGGTTGTGTCGGGTTGCCACTATGGGACTTGATACACCCCATGGTGGGACCAGCATAGGTAACTACAGACATCGGGGGCCGTAAGACACATGTAACTATGCGAGTAGGAGCCGATCATCATGGAATGGATCACATCACCCTGACTATGGGGTGCCAGTGGGAAACTAGTTTATATGGGTTCAGAGATTAACATGGGGTACGATAGTATATTCGACCCTAGATAACTTAACCAAGTTTATAATGTTGCCCACTTCCTGTTTTACTTATCATACCCAGTTCTTTATTCATAGACAAAGTAGTACTAGACTTACTCAGGCTTTATGTCTGACTCTATTTTTCTTTCGTCTTCTTTCTTCCGTTTCCCCCCAGGTCCTCAGGGAGGGAACACAGCAGCTTGACCTACCTCAACATCCAGCTTGAAGAAGAGAAATGTATTGCTTGGACTTTCCTGTTTTGAACTATGGCTTTGGACAATCCACTATGGGGCTTTTGCAGTTTATCTATGTTTTATTTATGCTTCTTTAAAAATAATGTACTCAAGACAGATTATGAAAATGTTATGTTATGTTTTTGGAAAGGATGTTGTTGTAACACGTATTTGACTTTATGAAATAAAGTTTGTTGTTCTTCCGCTGTTTACAAATATGTGTTATTATATCTGTCTTGTACATCTGTGACTTGTACTTATAAACCTCCACCAAAATTAGGGCATTCCCTTTGAGAGTGACCCTAACGGAGGTGGGGTGTTTCACGTGCAGGTTACAAATTTGGTCAAAATCTCGGGGACTTTGAAGTAGAACCAAATCCAGAGGTTGAGAAATTTTATTGGCATGTTAAAGAAAGAAAAAAACTGTTATATCCTGGTTGCACTAAATTTTCTCGACTAAATTTTTTGATCAAACTTTGTCATTTAAAGTGTGCTTATGGAATTAACGAGTCTGTGTATGGGGAATTAATAAAGCTTATAAAAGAAGCCTCTCCTGCTGCCCAACTGCCTTTGTCTTCCTATGCTGCAACGAGTATCATTAAGGATTTAGGTATTGATTACCACAAAATACATGCCTTCCCAAACCATTGCAGGTTATATTAAGCAGAGAATAAAGAAAAGAGGCTTATGACATTTGTGGTTTTTCGAGGTGTGATGTAAAGGAAAAAGAAGACATTGTTGATAACAGTGATTCACCAAAGTCGATTCCCAAAGTGCCGGCAAATGTTATGAGGTACTTTCCACTAAGACCAAGGTTACAAAGGATGTTTATGTGCAAGGAATTTTCCAAGCTTATGAGATGGAACCAAGTGGAACGAGAAGAAGATAGAAAATTAAGACGTTCGGCTGATGCTGCGGCATGAAAGATGATGGATGCTCGCTATCCTGATTTTTCATCAGAAAATAGTATTGTTAGATTGGGTCTTGCATCTAATGGATTTAATCCATATCGTTCAATGAATTCAAGTTATAGTATCTGGCCAGTTGTGTTGGTAAACTACAATCTTCCTCCATATTATGTATGAAACAAAAGAATTTGGTTCTTTCAACATTAATACCGGGTCCATATTCTCCAAAGAATAGCAATGATGCATATATGTAGCCTTTAATTGCAAATTTGAAAGCGTTATGGAATATTGGCGTCGAAACTTATGATTCCTTGACTGACGGGAATTTTAATTTACGTGCAAGCATCTTATGGATAATTAGTGATTTTAATTTATGTGCAAGCGTCTTATGTAGCGTCTAATTTGTTATCTAATTTATGATGTATTTGGCACTTTTTGTTTTAGCTATAAATTATTATCTTTGATGAATATGTTTGGCACTCTTTTCTCATAACACAATCTAAATTGTTCACATGTTTTATGATTTAATGTCTTTCTTTACTGTCATCTAAATTTGTTATAGTCCAAAATGTTAATTGTTGTTTTTTGTCCACTTTAACATGCATGTACCTTGTTCCAATGTATTCATTTTGTACAGTGTAACAACCCGAACAATCAAAACCAATTTAAATTTTTTTATTTTAGCTATTTTGATGTATTTTGAATATTTAAAATAATTTATTTTAAATTATAACGACTAAAAATTTATTTAAATCAAAGTTAGGACGAATAAATTTATTTTAAATATATAACGAGCCTGAAATGGCGTGGTAGTTTGAAAATTCGATTTCAAATTTCAAATGAATGTATAGGATTCAAAATAAACCGAATTTCATTTAAACTAGAAATATTTGATTCTATTTGGAAATATCATTCCAACAAATGTGAAAAACCCAGATTTCATAACGAGGACAAAAAGTTATGTCCAGTTGAAAATTCAAAATAGGCGCTATAGAATTTTTATAATATACAGCCCTTAAAAATAGCGATTTTGGGAACAACATCCGTTTTCGATGAAACGACTTTTGTTGGATCCGGAATGTCAAATTATTGCTAGGTTTCAAACTTCATAATTTTTGGATTCGATATGTGAGTGCAGTAAATTTAAATGTATTTGGTAATTTAAATTTGATTTGGATCGACCAGAAAATGACCATTTTTCAACCGGTCTCAAAATTTGACAAAATTAGTTTTGTTAGGACTGTATCATCAAAACATAGATAGATTTAATTTTCTGGAATTTTTGGAGTCAGTATGTGGCTCTGGTATATTAAAATGTACATTTAAATTAAATATATATTGAATTATATTTTAATTTAAATGATAATTGATCGTAACAGTCGAATTGGCTTATTAGACATATCCCATTATGTTTGAAATGTGGGTATTTAGCTAAGGGCGATAGTCTTTGGGTTTGATTTGGAGTTCAGACGTAAAAATTTGCCATGGGGAAATTAAAGGAATTAAATATTAATAAATATATTTATATATATAGTCCATTTTCCTTCAAAATCCTAAGTCTCCCACTTAACAGAAAATGCGCCACCTGAAATAGAATAAACAGCCACGATTCTTCAATCTTTCTCCCTCCGTTTTCTTTAATTCATGAATTAATTCAAGAAATTTATAGAGGGGAAATCAAAGTGGAGATTGGTATCTATAAACTGAAAGGGACAGATCGATTTTAACAATCTAGATCTCTTGATTTTTACGCTCATAGGCATTGACTTTCGAATGGATTTCTGAGCGTTTAAGGGGTTCGGATCTCGAACCAGCGGGCGCGTAGGGAGGCGACGGGGAGGACTTTGACGTGGGATGCTCTGATCAGGGTTAGACTATTTGTGGTGGGCACGCGGTTCAAGGGAATGTGGCGATGTTGGGTTCGTCTTTGTCCAGAAGAGAAACGACGGGTTTAAGGTGGATTAGGGTATAATTAATTTATTAATTATATTTATTAATGTAATTAAATGTTTAAATTATAATAACTCGTTCGATTCTTATCAGAATTCGATGAAACTGATTTCATTGGAATCGTGGTAGCAAACTCTTCAACATGGAACTGACGGAAATAGATTTGGAGCTAGTGGTGATTTTTGACTAAATTAAATGAATAGTTTAATTTAGTGAATAGAATCGTTATATAAATGATTTCTGAAACCAATCAATGTGAGAACTTCTCACTATTATTTTTGTACAGTTATTTATTTTCTATTAGCTCACTTCCCCGTCGTCCACAGACCATGGACGATTTATTTGATTGTGTTGTGAAAATAATATATTTATGAAAAATGAAAATAATAAATATATGAAAAATGAAAATAATATATATATATATATATATGAAATGTGAAAATAATATATAAAATATATATAAAATGAAAATAACATATATGAAAAATGTGAATAATATATATATAGGAAAAATGAAAATAATATATGTATGAAAAATGAAAATAATATATATATATATATGAAATGTGAAAATAATATATATATGAAATGTGAAAATAATATATATATATATAAAATGAAAATAATATATATATATAATGTGAATAATATATATATAAAATGAAAATAATATATACATATATATGAAATGAGAAAATAAAATATTTAAACAATAAAAATATCATTTTTATTGTATGAATAAAATATATAAAATATTCATGTATGGAATAAAATATTTGAGTAATAAAAATATAATTTTATTGAATACATAAACCATATAAAATGGTCATGTGTTGAAAATAAATATTCATTTACAAATCGGAAAATTTGTTTATGTACATCCATTTAACTGATATTGATTGGGACGATAAATTTTACACATCGCCCAACTACACAAATAATAATCAGTATTTGTTGTTTGAAAACCCCACACGGGTATTGGGATGATATTTGACATACACTAATCCCAATTATTTAGTTGTATGTCAATCTTTTGGTTGACAGGCTATTGTAAGCGCTAATTATTTATATTAGATGCTTATGCAGTTGTGTAATGCACTTTGGATGATGACGGACTATGTTTGATTATTGTTGTGTACATATGCGTACAAAATCCATATAAATAAAATTATATGGTAATTGACTGTCTATTTCCAATTCGGAAAGAACGAATATTTTAAATTAACTAATATTTTAAAATGATGAATAATGAATATTATAAAATAACTAATATTTTAAAATAATATTCAGTAATGGGTCAAAATATGATTTTGATGTCTGATTTGGGATGGACAAGAAAATATTTAAAAATATGAAGACGTATTGATTATATTAACGCCATTTTGACATGAACAATATTTATATCGATTTTATTAATTTTTATAACGAATATCAAGAAGGAAATAATTTCAAAACCAGATATTTTGAAAATATTATAATTTATATATTATAATGGTATAAAATATTCAGTTTTGATTTAAAATTGAAAATTAAGTCAGAATCTTTTTAAAATGAATTCATACACAATTTATAAAATCCTTTTTAAATGAAAATCGATGAAATATATATTATATATATAATATAATGGCCTGAATAGAACGCACCGCGCCGCGGCCATTCGGGAATTTTGACCATTGACTTCGAATTGATATTACGGGAGATCCGACCGTCAGATTCTCCTAAAACCGGAACCACTGGGTTCGTATCGAAAGAGCTTTCTAAAGAATATAAGAGATTTGAAATCTAACGGTTGGATTTGGAGTTATGCCCAAATAAAATTTGGAAAAGGTCGTTGTAAGTGCAGTTCAATGACCATTTTTGGAAATCGATTGAAAGAGGCTTAATAAAATTATTAAAAATATTGGTAATTTGTGTAAAATCATAATAAATTATTCAGAAAGAATCACTACAAGAAAATGGTGTTTCAATATCAAGGAAGATTGCATAGAAACATAACTTGCTATAGTTTAGCAGTTATCCCTTTTCTAAATTAATAAGATTGCACGCGCCGAAGCAATTATTTCTAAGTGATGCAATTATTTCGGAGTCGAATTAATTTGGCGGTCTGTTTCCCACTTTGTTATTTTCATGTCCGCGCTTTCTCTATTTTTGCCTCTTTTTATTTTCATGTCCGCGCTTTCTCTATTTTCGCTTCTCTTCCAAAATAGCTCTCCCCGATTACGAAAATCTGCTTCGCTGACGAACGCCCCTTCAATCCATGAACCTCTATCTATCAACGATCTCTCCATACCATCAAAACTACATTCACAACCCTTTCCATTATTGAATTTACACGACTCTCCTTGAATTTTAAGGGGGGATAATCAAGGAAACTAAAGTGGGATACTCGAAGAAGCTGAAGTGGGAATATTCGAAGAAGCCAAAGCGAGATTCATGGCAGCTTAAGAGCGATTCATAATTATTCAACCAAGCTCAATTCCTTTAAAATGAATCGTGATTTCACGTTCAGGAACTTGATTGTAGGTACAATTTTCATTTTTGTATTATTGTTTTTTCTTTTTTACTGGTCCTTTAAATCGTTTAATTGAACTTGCGATTAATTTTTATTGAATGGTTAACAAGCTTCTGTAATTTAATCATATTTACTAATCATCGAGATTCAGCTAGGGTACAAGCTGTTGTAACCTCGTCGGTAGTGGAGGTGGCGATTGTGATACTTTATTGATCGATGATGGTTATTTTTTAGGTTTGGGACTGTCATTCCAGATCTAAATTTAAGGAGGTATAATGTCCTACTGCACTGGTTGCTCTGCATGTTTGAGTCTTTGATTGGTTTTAGCAATAAAATAAAAACAAGCATATTCATGTGCTCTTTCATAAATTCATCCATGAAGATCCATTCGTTACACTAGACAGTTTAGTAATAGGAACATCAATAGTTTAAATGAAGCACATGCGCATTATCAGACTATTACTGTATTGTAAAGCACATTCTACATAGCCTATTTTTTCAAGCTGCATATTTAATACATATTTATTTAGGTCTACTAAAGGTTATTATTCATATTTTGAGTTTGGGGTAACTCTTAGATGGGATGAAATGTTCTTCTGTTCATCTAATTTGTAATTGAATTATGAAATTTATTGCTATAATGTGATCTTGAACCATCCTTGAGATTGATGTAGTATTTGTTTAGTTTCTACAACTGTTCTACTAGTCATATTTACTATTTTCTAACAATACAACCTGCTTCTTTTATTTGGTTCTTTGATCACTGATCTCATAGCCTTATATGGATATGTAAATTAATACTGTAAAAAAGAAACTTCATGTTAGGCATGCCTATTGTTTAATATTTAACTTCCAATATATTAATATTTGAATGTGTGTGCTAGATGGGGCACTTGTATAAATAATTTTCATATTGAGTGGCATAATTGATTGGTGTTGTTGCATTGCATTGCATAATTACTACCATAAATTTTAGTTCTATATGTTTTGATATTTAGAATTTATTTTCATTTCAATACCCATTTATTCTCATGTTAATCAATTGAATTTACCATGAACTTAGTTCAATATCTTTTGTCATCACCACTTTAGTGCAATGTTGCACTGAATTCTTTGTGCAAGTCCAGTTTATTCCTCTTTTTGATTCATGGCAAGTTCATTTCATTATTTATTTGGGTGTGTTTATATGTTCTTTTTAGGCCCTAAAGGCTGCCGGCCGCTTACACATGAAGGAACACATGGTGATAGATGCCTCTGGCAATGCCGTTAAATTGGCTGCTCTAGTAGAATGTAAGGGTGTCGTGGGAAGTGACGACATGTGATAGTTATAACAAAATGTAACTGGAAATAATGTTTGTTTAGTTTATTGTTATGAAATTATATTTCAATTAACAATGCTAATATCAATGTTAAATCGTACTAGAATGCCATAAAACTAGTTTTACCATTTAAACTATATCATCATTGAAAGGGCATTTAGTCATTGTTTGTAGGCATCTTCAAAGCTATGCTATTACATTTGGAGTTTAAAACATGAATAAATGTTTTATCGTATTAAAGAATAGTTAGTAATGTCTTGCTTTTGTTTCCCTTCTCTATATGCAGCTTAGGCATATTAAGTGATAAACTATCTTTAATTTATTTTCTTCATATTCGAACTATGAACAATATAGAACTAGGTAAGAAACATGGAAGCATGGTTTTATTTTTATTAATCTAAGAAAACCATTTCAAACTATATTATTGGGTGGTGGTTTTTTTTTAAGTAAAAGAAAATATATGATTTAGTATTGTTAGTTTATTTCATATTTGATAGTAATAAATTGGACATCAAGCTAAACAGTGTGTTTCTCGTCTCACACTCCATCTCTTAAAATCGAACAAATTTCAGGAAAAAGATCAAAACCAAACATGATTGATCAAATGGAAGACTTTGCAAATTAGGGATAAATTTTTGCTCTGAAGAAACAAAAGAGGTACAAAATCCTGTGTAGTTTGATCAAAAAGCATTATCACTGTATCTGATTATTGTCTGTGTAGCTTTCGGTCATTACTATCTGACGGTATTTTTATTGTGCTTGATTCATTCAGATTTTTACGCCTCTGAAGATGTAATTGAAGCGAACCTTCTATGGTTTGCAATGTAATTATGTTACTCAGTTTAAAGAAAAAGAATTATTTTGTGCTTTTTTTTGTTGTGTTAGATTTAAAAATTCTACAATCTGCAGTTGCAACATCAACGTATTTTATAAAATAATGTTGCGGGGTTCTTCTTGACTGTGATTATTAGAATAAGCTATCTACAATTGACTGTGATTAGGGATTCAATGCAACAGTATTTGGTGTTGTAAATCTAGTATACAATTTTATTAGAAAAGTATTTTGATCTAAGAACAATTAAGTTATTTATATTCAATAGACTACTCATTCAATTCTATGTAGTAAGGATTTTTGAACAGCATTTTATTCTAGTACTTCAAATTTAAGATAAAGGTAAGCTTATTTGTTTATATTATTGTAAAATGTTTTCGTTATGCTTATAACAAGTATCATTTTTTCTATGCAATCAAACCTACGGTTCTTGTCACAAAAATCTAAAGAAAGATGCATCTTTCTACTAAATATGCACTTATTCCCCAATGTTTTTCACTATTCCTTTCGCTATTTGTACTGATTTTAATTACTGAGCTTCAAAAATCACATTTCATAAATGGGTGTGCATATATCTTTGTTGTGTGACCGGTCAATGTTTAATTACTATTCTAAACATTACAATGTTTCCTTTTGCAGACGATGGAAGGCCCTAGTGGTGGCAGTTTCTTGCTAATGATAATGTACTATCATCCAACATGGCTTGAATGCTGCTTAACCATAGTATAGAAATGGAAGGATTCTCCTTAATGCTGGTTGCATTGTGGATGGTATCAAAGAATTTCTTTGTCCTTCATCATAAATATATAAATTAGTTGAAGTTATAAGTAGTAGGAGGGAAACTGTTGAAGGAGGTCATGGATGGTGTTCTATGATGATAGTGACTGAGTGATATATGTGGAGTGGAATATGGATTGTGATAGTCTATTATTGACATTTTGTATTTGGTCGAAGGTGCTGTGTTTTGTTGTTTGTGCTATAGGAAATGATTCGGAGTAGTTTGTTTAGTTGTGTTTTGATGGAGTGATTGTTGGTTAAAAGGGTGGTTGCTGTATTGATTGGTGAATCATTGCTGGTGATGGAGGCCATGAGCAGTCCAGTTGGTGTTCTAGTACACTGTAAGGAGTCCAACCGTGAAGGAGGTCGTGGTGAAGGCACCCATAGTTTTCCATAGGAGAAGGATACTCATTTTCCAGTGTTGTTGTGGGAGGCTACTCTATAATGGTGGTGAATTAGATAGAGGTATTGGTGATGGGAAATAGTTGCATGGGCGTTGAAGGCTTAAGGCTATAGGTTGATGATTGGTAGGAGTTCTGGTACATGCAGAGATGTTTACATGTAGTTGTGGATGTTGAGGTGATGTTTGTTTGGTGGCAGTATTGTGTTTTTTTTTTCTTTTTTTTTTCTTTTTTGCATTGTCTGTTTGCAAGTTGTGGTTTTGGTTAAGATAGTTTGTTTTAAATACAGTCAGCATTAAGGTGAATACTTCCATTTCTATCATGGTTGTCCACAAAGCTGACTAACTCGATTTGATGCATGAATTCCGTGTCTCGATACAGTATGAGAATTATATGCTAGATTTGTAAAAGTAAACCTCAGACCTCAGATCACCGTCTTTTTGTGTTTATATTGCTGCTTTTAAATATTTCTAGGGTTCTTAATGTGCATTTCTTATTTAGAATCCATGTGGCAATTGGGACTGAAGCCACGTGAAACACAGTATCCAAAAAGGCTAGGCGAGCCCGATAGTAATTACTATTTGTGTACGGGCACATGCGATACGGTGAGAGCTGTGGTTCAATCATCCATGCAATCTGATGGTAAATTTTTGATCTTTTTGCCTAAATTTGTTCGATTTTTCATGAAGTTGTATCCTTTTTCAATTTTGATGTAAATAACGAGTTTGACGGAATTTTAGTTGATGAGTTGAGGTGGGAGGAGTAGTGCAGCCGAGAATCCAGAGAGAGCAGGGCAGCCTGTTTGTCAGGTATTTAGTTGATTTTTGTTCGTGGAATTTTGTCCAACTTAATTTCGTAAGTATTTATTTGTATATGAAACCACATTGGGAGTCATGAATTTTCTAGCGTCAACTTTTTTGAGTAACACCTAATAAGTGATAAATTTGGAGGGCATATTTGTAAGACCCCGTAATTCTGTTAATATTAATATTCACAAATTAAAGAATAACTAATCTCAGACGTGAGAATTGTGGTAAACGGGTTTCACCATTGTGTTCGTCTCGGAATTCTGGTTGAAATAGAGTCCGAGTTCGCGTGAATTGGACTTCGTATGAAGAAGTTATGGCCATCGGAAGTTTCAGAAAATTCGAAACAGATTTCAGAAATTTAAAATTCAAAATTCAAAGTCAAACAGGCAAGGAGGGAAAATTCCCGCCCAGCACCCCAGGTCGACTGGGGAGTCAACTGGGCAGTCGACCCCCCCTAGGTCGACTGGGGAGTCTACCTGGGTGTCGACCTGTCCAGGCGGCTAAGGTTTGGCTGAGCCCAATCTTGAGCTGCTGATGTGTCTTTAGGGCTGAGTTGGCAAATTTAACGGTTTAGTTTAATTCTGAATTGATCTGACGGTCTAAATAAATCCTAAACTCTATAAATACCTAGGTAGTCTCTCATTCTAATTCACATGAAAAATATAATAGTCACCGTCATACCGCCGCCATGGAACTCAGTGTAGCCGCCGCCAATTAAGAAGGAAGAAAGCTAATCAAACCCTAATTCTACTCAACTCTAAAGCAAATCAAGACTCTCTTTCTCTTCTAATTGTGAGTATGATGATCTTAACAAGATTATTATTAAACTAATTAGATTAAGTTATGAATGGATTATAAGTGAATGATGTGGATTATCATATATGTTGTTGTAAACCTTATGCTATCATGTATGTTGTAAATCCTATGTTATGTCATGATGATATCCTATATGTTGTAAATCATGCTTTGATGATATTGTATAGGTTGTAATTTCTATGCTAAATTGTGATAAATCATACATGTTATAGAGTCATGATGTTATTGCCTATACTAATTAGTTCATGTTAATCAAATAATAATATTGATATTATTTGGGCTATGTTGATCTATATGACAAGTCACACATGCAAGTTTAGGTTGATTAGTAAAGGTTATGAACATATGCCATGACATCTATTTAGATCTAGAATTATGACATCTAGAATTATGCTACGACATATGTGAATTCTATGCTAGTTCACACCATCATTATGTTGCATAAAACTCCATATGCAAGTTTATACATGAATTTGGGTTATGATCATATCATGTAAATTGTGATATTTAACAAGTTGACACCTTTAGATCCTTAACATGTGTAGTTCTATGCAAGTTTCACCCCTATTATGATTGATTATTTTATTTGTCTATATGTTGTGATAATTTATCTTTGTGCTATGAGTTAGATTATTCGAGTCAAACGTATATTCTGCGTTGAATAAGCGAACGTATAACGTGGGGTAGGGGTAATATTAAGGATTTAATATTAAGAAGTTGGGGTGCAATTAATATGATTTTTCATGCCATAAGTGGATGGCCATAATTGAGTCAATTATGGACATCATTAAAATTGGAAGTAATTAATGATTTGAATATGGATATATTCAAAACTGGGGTAAAAGATTATAAGTGATAATCAATGCTTAGGACACGAGGTTGGACTCGTTTGTGACGTAAACCTGCCCGGACCCGCCGGCAAATCCACTGGTCCCAAATGATAGCCCAATGTGAGAGGTCCTAGGCCTAAACTAAAGCATAACAGTTGTAAAGACACGAGGTTAGACTCTTTTATGGTGTAAGACTGCCCGGACCCGCTCGGCAAATCCAGCTGCCATAAATGTCAGTCTAACGTGAGAGGTCTTTATGAGGTTATGGGCTGAATGAATTAAGAAATACTTAACCAGATAAACATGTAAGGTGGGACATGGGGGTTAAGTAGGTGCCTTGGGTGGCATGAGGAATCTAGTGGGTTCCCTTAGTGGCATGTGAAATACGATTAGTAAGACTTAACCAAACACACATGTAAATGAACATGACTAAGAGGGTCAAGTGGGATATACTAATCGTGAGAGGCTTAGGTGGGTAGCTTGTGGGGGCCGATTTCAACCAGTAACCCAAACATATCTTTGTGGGCTCGACCCAAGTCGAGGACGGGACACACATACTGGGCTTGAATATAAGAGGCCAAAACGGGGTAGCGGTGGCAATGCAAGTCCAACGGGTTTCATATGCGTGTGTGGATCCGGGCTGGTAGGTAAGACGTTGTTGCATCATGTAGGTATAAGCCGTGCATTCTCAAATTGTATCGGGTTGCCACTTTAGGGTAGTGATACACCCTACTGTGGGGCCTGCACGGGTATCTACGAGTAGGGAGCCGATCGAAAGTGGGTAGTGGGGTACACCTAGTGGAGATAGGGGCAGACGACACCTATGTAGTTAGCTTGGGGTACGCAAGGCTATTTATATAGTTTCTGTGTGAAGCAAGTGGGATCAACCTTTAGGGTGACTGGTGCGGTGCAGTGTAGTAATTATTCGTTAGTAATCAGGTGTGCCTTTAACGTTATCTTTAACGTTATCTTTATCTGCTTTACCATACCCAATAGTTCATAGACATTTCCTTGTTTTCCAGCTTATGCCTTAGTCTAGTTATTTTGATAATAGTATTGTTAGAATTATCATACTCTCCAGACTTTATGTCTGACCCCCTCCATTTCTATCCTTTTCCCCCCTCCAGGTCCTCAGGTTGGGCCCAGCTCTAGTGGAGTTTGATTGAATTGCTTTATCTCTCTTTTGGAAAGCTTGGACAGTCGAAGTAAAGTCCAGCTTGTTATCTTCTTTAATGGCTATTTATGTAATGGGGTTATGTATTTTGTTTTATCAAGATGGATATTGTACTTGACTCTGATTTATGGTTTTATGATATAACAAACATGTTCAATTTCCGCTGCAATAAAATGAAGTTTTAGATTTCCAAGTACTACTTATTATCTGTCTTGTTGTAATTTTTCTGTTCTATATTCACTTAAAACCTCCATGGAAGTTAATGCATTCCCTTTGTGAGTGACATTAATGGACGTGGGGTGTTACACGTGGTATCAGAGCTTAAGGTTACCAGAACAGATAATTTTTTTTAGAAAAACTATTTTTCTAAAGTATTTTTGGAAGAAGTGTTTTCAAAAACATGTCTGAATGAGTAATTTAAAGAGGAAAGTTTTTATGAAAAACATAATCCCCAATAGCCATATCTTTATCTTTCGAATTCTCCATTTTGAATCTTTCCTTTTTCGTTTCAGCATGGCTGAAGATCTTAACCTTCCGGATGGTGTAACGATACCAGGATGGTATAAGAGGTTATTAGAGGCTAGGGCCGCTGCAGGTCCAACCAATGTTCCTCCACCTCCAGTTGCACCCGCTCCTCCTCCTCCTCGCGCTGATACTTTCGCAAAGACGTGCAAGGAATTTAAGGCTATGGGTGGGAAACCCTTTCAAGGGTCAGAAACGTTTGTGGAAGCTAGAGATTGGCTTAAGGAGGTGCAAGAATTGCTAGAAATCATTGAAGCAGAAGAAGGGAGGAAAGTCAAATTAGCAGCTTGGTTAATGAAGGGAGAGGCCTCGTTTTGGTGGGGGTCACTAATGGGGAGCGTCCTGTTGATTCTTGGGCGGATTTCAGACGTAGGTTTGAGGCGAATTTTCTCTCAAGGGCAGAAGAGAATCTGTATATGGAAAGGTTCTTGACATTAAAGCAAGGAAGCTCATCAGTGAAAGAATATGTCAACAAATTTAATCAGTTAGCAAGGTTTGGCTTGGACTTAGTGAACACGCCGGAGAAAAAGGCTCTGAGGTTCGTTAATTGATTGAATGAACCGTTGCAAGGGTTGGCTATGACCCACATCCCTATGGGGACCACCTTTGAGAAGCTAGTGGACATGGCACTCAAGCACGAGGAGAAAGGCACTAAAGCTGATAAGGCACCCGAGAAGAAAGGGGATCAGAAGAAACCACAACAGCAAAACAAGAAGGGTGGTAAAGACAATAATGGCAAGGGAAAGAAGAAATGCTTTAACTGTGGGACACCAGGCCATCTCAGTAAGGATTGCCGAAAGAAAAGGAAGACTTGCTGTTTTCACTGTGGCGAAGCGGGACATTTAGTGAAGGACTGCCCAAAGAAGGGGAAGAGGGCAGGGTCTACCTCGGGAGGACAGGTGCAGGCTCTTATGGCACCAAGGCAGGCAAAGGGACAAGTTCAGGCTCTCGCGGTCCCACCGCTACAAGAACGAGGTAGAACCATTTCTGTTGAAAGCTTAGTTTTTCTGTTTGATCATCTTGTCCGTACTTTATTCGATTCGGGCGCATCGCATTCGTTTATCTCTACATCATTAGTTGAATCACTGCACTTAAACACCAGTTTAGTAGAGGATCCCTTAATTGTTTCGAATCCAATAGGGGGCTCAGCTTATTTGTCCATGATGTGTTTGGATTTGAAAATTTCTATACTTAGCGTTGAGTTTAGATGTGATACTTATGTGCTGGGCTTCACGGGCTATGGGTTAATTTTAGGAATGGAATGGTTATCCAGAAATGGGGTCGTTCTTGATTGTTAAATGAGAGTAGTTTGGCTCGTGACTCGCCTTGGTAGCACTCTCGAAATCTTTTGTAATCCCATAAATTCCGTTATGCTAAGTTATCTAGAATTGCTTGACGCGTCGGTAGAAAATCTACGATATGTTAGAGTGGTCCGAGAATATTCGGATGCGTTTGAGGAGGTGAAGGGCTTGCCTCCGAAGCGGGAGATAGATTTTCGAATATATCTTGTGGATAATGCGAAACCAGTATCTTTGCTAGTACGCCACATAGCTCCTCGTGAAAGGAGGGAACTCGATAAGAAAGTGAAGGAATTGCTTGAGAAGGTGTTCATAAGACGTAGTATATCGGAGTGGGGTGTTCCAATTGTATTTTCCACGAAGGCGGATAGGTCCCTTAGACTTTGTGTGGACTATAGAGAACTTAATAAACTTACCAAGAAGAACAGACACCCACTGTCGAGGATTGACGATCTCTTCGATCAGTTAGTTGGCGCCTCAGTGATTTCGCAGTTGGACTTAGCTACTGGTTTTCATCAGCTGAGAGTGGCTGAGGATAGCATTGACAAGACTGCCTTTAGGTCTCTGGACGGTTTCTATGAATGGCTAGTGATGCCCTTCGGTTTGACAAACGCCCCCGCATACTTTGTTGATTTGATGAGTAGGGTGTTTAGGGAGTACCTTAATAAATTCGTGGTAGTCTTTGTAGACGACATCCTTATCTTTTCTAAGGATGAAGAAGAGCATGCCCTACATCTTAGGGAAGTTTTGGAGACCCTACGAGCGTATAATCTTAAAGCTAAATTTTCTAAGTGTCACTTCTGGAGGAAGGAAGTACGATTCTTATGGCACGTGGTTTCCAAGGAAGGGATAGCTGTGGATCCCGCGAAGGTGGTGGCCATCCAAGATTGGAAGGTCCCTAAAAATGCTACCGAAGTGAGAAGTTTCTTGGGGTTGGCTAGCTACTATAGGAAGTTTATTAAAGACTTCGCAAAAATATCAGCTCCATTGGCACGTTTGACGAAGAAGAACCTAGTTTTCACATGGGACGTAGATTGTGATGATGCGTTCCAATGTTTGAAGAGAGCTTTGACTTCAGCCCCAGTCTTAGTATTGCCAGATGGGAGTAAGCCATTTACTGTTTATACCGATGCTTGTGGGATAGGTCTAGGCGCAGTCTTAATGCAAGAGGGCAGGGTAATAGCCTATGGTGGAAGACAGTTGAGGGCGCATGAGAAAAATTACCCTACACATGACCTAAAGTTGGCCGCTATTGTTTTCGCACTTAAGTCTTGGCGCCATTATCTTCTTGGGAAGAAATTCAAATTATTCACAGACCACAAATCGTTAAAATACTTGTTCTCTCAGAAGGACTTGAACTTAAGACAGCAAAGGTGGATGGAGTTCTTAGCGTCCTACGACTTCGAAATAGCATATACCCCTGGCAAGGGTAACGTGGTGGCAGACGCCTTAAGTAGAAAAAGGTTGTCCTTGAGTCCATTGTTTGTTGAGCGGCGAAGCTTAGAATTCATTTCGATGTTTGACTTTAGACCTTCTGATGACTTTGTACCGGTTTGCTAGAATCCTTGGAGGTCAGACCTACGTTTTTGGGACGGATTGGCGAGGCACAGAGAGACGACCCACAGTTGGTTGAGTTAGTGGAAAAGCTCAAAGGAGGGGAGTCATCAAGCCATCTCCGTAGGTATACCCTAGATGATAAGGGTTGGTTACGTAGGGATAGTAGACTTTGTGTACCTCGAGACGAAGGTTTGAAGAAGGCTATTCTTGACGAAGCACATCGTTCGAAGATGACCATTCATCCCGGCGGGGACAAGATGTATAAAGACATGAAGCGAGTTTTCTTTTGGGCCGATATGAAGAGAGATGTGGCCGAGTATGTCGCTAGATGCTTGGTGTGCCAACAAGTAAAAGCGGAGCAAAAGAAACCCGGTGGGTTGCTTCACCCATTGGAGGTTCCACTATGGAAGTGGGAAAGCGTCTCGATGGACTTTATTGACGGATTACCAAGATCGAGGAAGGGTAATAAGGGTATTTGGGTTATAGTAGACAGACTTACTAAGAGCGCCCATTTATTCCCGTGAAGAGTAAGAGAACTTCTCCATGGTTAGCTTCTGTATAAGTCCGAGAAATAGTTCGTTTGCACGGTGTTCCTTCTAGCATAGTGAGCGACCGCGACCCTATTTTCACTAGCGAATTTTGGAGAAGCTTACAAGAGGCGGTAGGGACTCAGTTACGTTTGAGCACCGCATATCATCCTCAGACGGACGGCCAGACCGAGAGGGTGAATCGCATTCTAGAGAATCTTTTGAGGCTATGTATCCTAGACTTTGGGGGTACATGGGAAGATCATCTTCCATTGGTGAAGTTTGCATATAATAACAGCTTTCAGACTAGCATTGCCATGGCACCTTTCGAAGCTCTTTATGGACGACCTTGTCGTTCACCTACATGTTGGTGGGAATCTACGGATAAGATCTTACTTGGGCCCGATATGATTAGGGAGACTTCGGAGAAGATCGACTTGATTCGAAGGAGGATGAAAGCAGCCCAAGAAAGGCATAAATCTCATGCGGATAAGAGGAGGACAGATCTTGAGTTTGAAGTTGGGGACATGGTCTTTATCAAAGTGTCTCCATTACGGAACGTCGTTCGCTTTGGATCCGTTGGGAAATTAGCACCAAGGTTCGTAGGGCCGTTTCCTATTAAGGAGAAGATTGGACAGATGGCGTATAGAGTGGAGTTGCCTGAGAGACTTAGTGGTGTACACGACGTATTCCATGTGTTACATTTGAGGAAGTGCTTGCACGATACCGCGGAAGTGGTAGAGCCGAGCTTGCTTATAGAGGTGGAGATAGAGCGTGATGCGACGATTCGACGAGCTCCTACATGCATTCTTGGGTCAGAGATCAAGAAGCTGAGAAATCGAGAGGTCAGACTAGTCAAAGTACAATGGGGAGATGATGAGAGCAACGCTACTTGGGAGACGGGAGAGATGATGCGTTCGTTGTACCCTTTTCTTTTTGAGGGTATGTCCTTTAATTTTTCCTTTATTGCTTATCTTGTACTTATCTTACCTTTAGAGTATCCTCTCGCTAGTATCCTTGACCTTTAGTTAGGATAATCCTATGGTTCAAACATGTGTTTGAGACATGTTATGTATGATGGATGCAAGTGTTTGCTAGTGGTTGCTCGTGGACGCATATACACACACTGTTAGGCACTTCAGTCACTTCATATTGCATATTGCATATATATGGATGTATTTAGTAAAATGGATGTATGATGATTGTATGATCATATGGATGCTGCATTCAAATGATGATTGTTCACGCATATAGAGATAATATGTATCATTAAGGTTTTTTGCATACATAATGGACGCATGGCACTATCATGATTTGAATTAAGGAGGTCAACTGAATCAGCGGACCCCCTGATTTTGCATTAGATATGGACATATACACACATTGTGCATTTAAACATGAAAGCATTAGAAGTCTATAAGGACAATGGATGCCTGTGTTTGATGGTTGAGTAGATGGACGATTGGATGTTAGGATATACATTCTTCTTGACTTGAAGATTTCGGGGTCGAAATCCTTTAAGGAGGGGAGAATGTAACACCCCGTAATTCTGTTAATATTAATATTCACAAATTAAAGAATAACTAATCTTAGACATGTGAATTGTGGGAAACGGGTTGCGCCATTGTGTTCGTCTCGGAATTCTGGTTGAAATAGAGTCCGAGTTTGCATGAATTGGACTTCGTATGAAGAAGTTATGTCCATCGGAAGTTTCAGAAAATTCAAAACAGATTTCAGAAATTTAAAATTCAAAATTCGAAGTCAAACAGGCTAGGCGGAAAAATTCCCACCCAACACCCCAGGTCGACTGGGGAGTCGACTGGGCAGTCGACCCCCCCCCCCCAGGTCGACTGGGGAGTCGACCTGGGTGTCGACCTGTCCAGGCGGCTCGGGTTTGGCTGAGCCCAATCTTGAGCTGCGGATGTGTCTTTAGGGCTGAGTTGGCAAATTTAACGGTTCAGTTTAATTCTGAATTGATCTGACGGTCTAAATAAATCCTAAACTCTATAAATACCTAGGTAGTCTCTCATTATAATTCACATGAAAAATAGAATAGCCACCGTCATGCCGCCGCCATGGAACTCAGTGTAGCCGCCGCCAACTAAGAAGGAAGAAAGCTAATCAAACCCTAATTCTACTCAACTCTAAAGCAAATCAAGACTCTCTTTCTCTTCTAATTGTGAGTATGATGATCTTAACTAGATTATTATTAAACTAATTAGATTAAGTTATAAATGGATTATAAGTGAATGATGTGGATTATCATATATGTTGTTGTAAACCTTATGCTATCATGTATGTTGTAAATCCTATGTTATGTGATGATGATATCCTGTATGTTGTAAATCATGCTATGATGATATTGTATAGGTTGTAATTTCTATGCTAAATTGTGATAAATCATACATGTTATAAAGTCATGATGTTATTGCCTACGCTAATTAGTTCATGTTAATCAAATCATAATATTGATATTATTTGGGCTATGTTGATCTATATGACAAGTCACACATGCAAGTTTAGGTTGAATAGTAAAGGTTATGAACATATGCCATGACATCTATTTAGATCTAGAATTATGACATCTAGTATTATGCTACGACATATGTGAATTCTATGCTAGTTCACACCATCATTATGTTGCATAAAACCCCATATGCAAGTTTATACATGAATTTGGGTTATGATCATATCATGTAAATTGTGATATTTAACAAGTTGACACCTTTAGATCCTTAACATGTGTAGTTCTATGCAAGTTTCACCCCTATTATGATTGATTATTTTATTTGTCTATATGTTGTGATAATTTATCTTTGTGCTATGAGTTAGACTATTCGAGTCTAATGTATATTCTGTGTTGAATAAGCGAACGTATAATGTGGCGTAGGGGTAATATTAAGGATTTAATATTAAGAAGTTGGGGTGCAATTGATATAATTTTGCATGCCATAAGTGGATGGCCATAATTGAGTCAATTATGGACATCATTAAAATTGGAAGTAATTAATGATTTGAATAGGGATATATTCAAAACTGGGGTAAAAGATTATAAGTGATAATCAATGCTTAGGACACGAGGTTGGACTCGTTTGTGACGTAAACCTGCCCGGACCCGCCCGGCAAATCCAGTGGTCACAAATGTCAGCCCAATGTGAGAGGTCCTAGGCCTAAACTAAAGCATAACAGTTGTAAAGATACGAGGTTAGACTCTTTTATGGTGTAAGACTACCCAGACCCGCCCGGCAAATCCAGCTGCCATAAATGTCAGTCTAATGTGAGAAGTCTTTATGAGGTTATGGCCTGAATGAATTAAGAAATACTTAACCAGATAAACATGTAAGGTGGGACATGGGGCTTAAGTAGGTGCCTTGGGTGGCATGAGGAATCTAGTGGGTGCCCTTAGTGGCATGTGAAATACGATTAGTAAGACTTAACCAAACACACATGTAAATGAACATGACTAAGAGGGTTAAGTGGGATATACTAATGGTGACAAGGTTAGGTGGGTAGCTTGTGGGGGCCCATTTCAACCAGTAACCCAAACGTATCTTTGTGGGCTCGACCCATGTCGAGGACGGGACACGCATACTGGGCTTGACTATAAGAGGCCAAAACGGGGTAGCGGTGGCAACGCAAGTCCAACGGATTTCATATGCGTGTGTGGACCCGGGCTGGTAGGTAAGACGTTGTTGCATCGTGTAGGTATAAGCCGTGCATTCTCAAGTTGTATCGGGTTGCCACTTTAGGGGAGAGATACACCCCACTGTGGGGCCAGCACGGGTATCTACGAGTTGGGAGCCGATCTAAAGTGGGTAGTGGGGTACACCTAGTGGAGATAGGGGCAGACGGCACCTATGTAGTCAGCTAGGGGTACGCAAGGCTATTTATATAGTTTCTGTGTGAAGCAAGTGGGATCAACCTTTAGGGTGACTGGTGCGGTGCAGTGTAGTTATTATTCATTAGTAATTAGGTGTGCCTTTAACGTTATCTTTAACATTATCTTTATCTGCTTTTCCTTACCCAATAGTTCATAGACATTTCCTTGTTTTCCAGCTTATGCCTTAGTCTAGTTATTTTGATAATAGTATTGATAGAATTATCATACTCACCAGACTTTATGTCTGACCCCCTCCATTTCTATCCTTTTCCCCCCTCTAGGTCCTTAAGTTGGGCCCAGCTCTAGTGGAGTTTGATTGGATTGCTTTATCTCTCTTTTGGAAAGCTTGGACCGTCGAAGTAAAGTCCAGCTTGTTATCTTCTTTAATAGCTATTTATGTAATGGGGTTATGTATTTTGTTTTATCAAGATGGATATTGTACTTGACTCTGATTTATGGTTTTATGATGTAACAAACATGTTCAATTTCCGCTGCAATAAAATGAAGTTTTAGATTTCCAAGTACTACTTATTATCTGTCTTGTTGTAATTTTTCTGTTCTATATTCACTTAAAACCTCCATGGAAGTTAATGCATTCCCTTTGTGAGTGACATTAATGGACGTGGGGTGTTACAATATTGATTGCTATCGCTATTGTTATCTTTATTGTCACATAACTTTAATAACTATCAGTTTGGAAGATTTGCATTTTAAAGTACTTTATGCTTTTAAACAAATAACAACAAGAGTGAGATGTATGCTAAATTACCTGGATTCTGTTCTAGAGAAAAAAGAGAACTTGAATTTGTTAGTTTGACTGAAGATTAATTTCAATAAAATGGGGTTTGAATATGTTGTAGACCTTTACTGGTTTGATTTGTTTGGATTGAAGATTAATACCAGTAGAGTCTAGTAGATTTTCAAAGACACATTGAGATACACAATCAAAAGTCACTCCGTATTGTATTGTTTGGTGGAGTTGTTGATCTGCATGTTTGAAACGCTACTATGAACATAATAATTTGATATACTTGAAGCAGAGTTTGTTGGTCCGTTAAATCATAGCTCATAAAGGGAGTAGTTCACATTTAGACTCAATTCAAATGGATACCTATGACAAAATTTTGCATGAACTTTATCTTAGTTCCTTATTTCATTGATAGTTTACCTTGGTACTGCATTCACTTCTGCTTTATTTCAGTCTATATTTGCCTAAAGTTTACTCTGAGTTTGTACTATGGTTCGATATTCCGGTTTTCGTTTCCGTTTCGGTCACGCAGAAAACTTGTAATTCCGGTTTTGTTCCAAAAACTCCAGCAATTTGGGTTTAATTCCTATTCATCGATTCC
Source organism: Allium sativum (assembly GCA_030737875.1). Lineage (NCBI taxonomy): Eukaryota > Viridiplantae > Streptophyta > Magnoliopsida > Asparagales > Amaryllidaceae > Allium > Allium sativum. The sequence continues at coordinate 967,106,724 of CM060915.1, read as the reverse complement.
AGTGCTTTCCTTTATAAACACATAAATAAATATGTGATACTCATAATCAATTATGCTAAATTATTAAAATTTCATATTGGATACAAAAAATACAGCATAAAATTTTAATGTCAAAAGCATAACCAACATATATTGGAGCCAATCTACACATTCTACTGCGCCATATATACACGATTCCATCACATTACAGTTATAGTTATGCAAGTGTAAATTCAGCCTAATGTTTAAAGAAATTTCATGAATATTTAAGTTTCTAACATGTAGAGTAAAAAGCAAACATTATAATAGTAAGTGATCAATATGCCAGTATTCGCTGCTTGATACTTAAAAAACTGGAAATCAAATATGCTACTACGCATTCATATTTTATAATAAGGTATATAGAAAATTAAATCCTACCCATATTCGACTAATAAATAAACCTCTTCATCATCGTGAAACGATTTGAAACCCTAACCAATACAAATCAGCGAAATCCCAAAAAAAAAGGGTTCGCAATGTAGAAGAAGCAGAGGCATTGCTGAAGTTAGGAACCAGTTTTTTGGTTAAATGTCGGTTCAGTCCACGCCAGGATCGGGCTGAGACTGCCGGAAATTCGGCGTGCCGGCTGGATTTTAATACCTTGGTTTGTACTATATTAGTGTAGGCTGTGTATGCTAAGAGAACAAACATTAATGGATTTATTTTAATACATTGATGGAAATAAGCCCTTCCCGTAATGATCATATATTATATCAATTATATTTTGGACCAGCTCAGCTCAGGTGGAGTTGAACTTTAACTAGAGTAGGCAATAAGATTTTCATTTTTGCTCTATTTCATGATACCTTGCTTTTTTTTCTTGTTGTTGCTTTCATTTGTTTCATTGTTCTTCGTATCCTGCTGACTTACTTTTCCTATGACACTGCCTAGTACTTTGTCACACTTAAATGGTCGGATGCTATAAGAATGATTACACGGCTTAGCTTTATTTCATGTGTGCCTGGCTTATAGGATAGCCTGCGACTTAATTTTGTACATTCATCTCAATTGATATTTAACTTGTCTTATTGTACCCTGTAACTTAGCATGAATTGCACATTCCTTCCACATGGCTATTATTTTTCATTTTTTTCTTCTTTCTTGACATCTCCATGTAGCTTAACGTTTTTCACGGCCTTTTTGCATACATCTATTTTTTTTAAATATTTTCCTACTTGTATAGTTCATCATGTAGATATTTTTAGCTAGTTTCATTTTGTTACAAGTCTCATTGTTCTAACTACGCTATTAAACAAGCTTCAGAATATGGAAAATCATGGGTGACTTTTTGCAGGAAGTACAATGCGCGAGTTCAGGTGCCATTTCTATGGAGTTGAAACCTGTAGAGCTGTTGTGGCTGGGGTTTCTAGAAGAATGGAAGCTGGTGAAGGTGATACTTAAGTTGAATTTTATATTTTACAGATCGTATAAAATGTATATATCTTCGTTCACTTATGACTGTTAAAGGATCAATAGACTTTTAAACATGTAAGTATTATGTAAGTTGGTTAGCAGTTTAGATTACATTGGTGATACTTAGGTTAAAGGATCAATAGATCAAAAAACTAAAGTGCATCTTGAATGAATCCACGGGGTAATGACAAAGGTAAGGCTGAAGTCAAAACTATTTTCGCTAGCACTGGATAACATAACGAGAACGCTTGCAGGAAAGACATTCTCCAGCAAAGAAAGTAGCTCGTAGTTGAAGCATGAGGAGGAAATGTTCCGAGAATGGGTAGACGATGTATTTTTGATATTAAGAGGTCAAAAACACATTACTGATTTTCTACCCTTTTTAAGGTGGACTGACTTAAATGGGTTTAAAAGCAAAGCAGCTTATTTGTCACAATACATAGATGAATTTTTTCAGAAGATGATTGATGATGTTAAGATATGGGAACAACGATGAAGAGAGGAAAGCAATGGTAGCCACCCTGCTTTCATTTCAGAAATCGGACCCTAAGTACTATACAGAAGAAATCATCAAAGGTCTAAGTGAATAATTTAATTTCAAAACAACATTCTTTTATCCTTCCCCTTTTCTACAGAATACAAGAAAAACAAAACTTAATGGTTTAACAGTTAGTTATCGACCTAAAAATTAACTGAATTTGTATCCCTAGTTTTGTACATGCGAAATGATCCAAGGTTTTTGCACTGTAAATATATAGTTAAGATGAAACAAAAATTAAAATATATTTACAGAGAAATCGAACCTGAAATGCAGACGATGTTAGCAGTAGGAACATACACAACATAAAACACACTAGAATGGGCATCGACACCCATGCTGATTTGGAACAACATCTGTTTATGTTGCCACCATCAACCGAATTCTAGTTTGTAACATCTTTTTATGCGGCTACATGAATTATTTAAGAGAGTGAGAGCATGCTATGAATACATGAGTTTGCAGCTAACCATGTCATAAAGGTAGGCATATTTGAAATTGAAAACAGCTATTCTGTTGGTGTATTATTATGTTAAGGTTGTGTGTAAGACACTAGTTACGAATTTATTGCAGAAAACAAAGTTTTTTAAACCTAAAGTGTGAACTGCTTTTTATCTGGTATGTCCTTTTCTTCTTCCCTAATATCATTGATTATCTATGTGACTGAATTATCAAAATATATATGAGAACTAGTGCTTTGCATATATATGGCTATAGTTTATCTCTGGATCTAAATATATATTTTGTTTTAGTTTACGTACATTGGTTCTTTCCTTCACTAGTTAATATTATGATCAAAACTGCAGAGAACTAGTAGTTCACTAATATTTATTATTATCGTTACATGTTCAATGCCAATTGTACATACAAAAAAGAGCATGTGTGTCTTGCATTGTCCTTTGATCACTTGCCATAGAAACTGTCATATATTTTAGTGTTTGTTCCTTGTAGTCAAGTAATTACTTGAAGCATAGACGGCATACTTTACAGGTGATTACTTTTCTCCTTATTACGTAGCCATACGTTGTCCGTCTGGTTGATAACATCTACCAACAAACATTCTTGTAGTTCCATTATAAACCTAAACTCCTTTTATATTAATATATAATTTCTTGAATTACTTTGATTTATGTACGCTATTTCCCTAGTATTCCCATCATATTTCGGTCATTTATTTAATTTTGAAAAGGCTCACATTCAACACTAGCAGCTCTTAATATTCCTGAATGGAATATATATTTTATTTTACAAGTTTTGTTTATTTACCGACCTTTTATTTGGTTACCTATTTTACTTAAAAAAGTAACCTCGCTAATTCATCTATATTATACATACAACTGTTCGATTTGATATTGTTAAATGAGTTTTGTGAAATTTAACAAAAGGTATATAAAATTTACCTAACTTAATTGAGTTTTATAAAATTTAACTAGATGTATATAAAAATTAATAAATAATAATATTATATAATATAATATAATAGAAATTATAGTAATATAATAATAATAAATTAATAAACTTATTTTGTAAATATTTAACTAAGTTAATCGAGATTTACAAAATTTAACTAAAAGTATATAAAAATAAATATATATTAAAATTATAATATGATATGATATGGTAATATAATATAATGATAATAGTAATTCAATAATAATAATAAAAAATTATAAACTAATATTATAAATGTTTAACTAATAATATAATAATAATATAATGAATATAACTTGTTTTGTATTTTGAAATCTTTGATAAATTGTTATAAAAGTTGACTAAGTTTAATAAAAATTATCTAATTTTTTTATAAAAATTAACTATGTTAACTATATTGTATAAAAAATAATGTAGTTCATAAAGTTAACTAAATTTATAATAATAATAGTAATATAATAATAAAGTAAATAGGTTTAAAATAAGTAACTATGTTAATTAAGTTTTCAAATAATTAAATAAACAACTATTTTCTTAAATTAAATAAGTTTACAAAATTTAGTTATGTTTTATAAAATTAATAAGCTTATAACAATAGACATGTAGTTGTTAAACAAAATATTTAAAACAAAATTTATGTTCATTTCAAGAAATTTCGTTTGTTATCGATATCGTTTCCGTATGTTTTTATAAATTAACTAAATTTTATAAAATTAATTAAGTTGATTTAATTAGTTTCTATAAATGAACTAAGTTTATGTGTAACACCCCACCTCCGCCAGGGTCACTCTTGCAAGTACACTGGCTTTGGAGGGGTGTTGGACAAGGTAAACATGCATAAAGATATCACAAGATAGAACATATAAGTAAACAGAGTAAATAAAGCAGCAGATAAAACTACCATTTCAAAACCATAGTCAAGTTACATCAAAGTACTTTAGTCATTATTTTCCAAATAAAGCAAGTCTAGATACATAAACTGAAAACTGAAAATAACATAAAGCAAACTATCCCCAAAGTAGACGTGGTAAAGCCATAGCGAGCTCAAGTCCAAACCGTACATGAGCTATCCAGAAAGCAAGCTAAAGATCCAAGCTAGGTGCTAGCGTTCCCACCCTGAGAACCTGGTGGGGGGGGGGGAACGGAAGAAAAGAGGCGAAAGAAAACGGGTCAGTCAAAAAGACTGGTAAGTCCTACCTACTATTAGTATAAAAACTAATAAAGTTAACTGGACATGTAAAACAGAGATGAAACATAGGATGATAACTGGCATGGTGAAAAGTTAACAAGGTAGATCAAGTGTGGCATCGCATATACAAGGTTAAGTTTTTCACCAATAGTACTAGTAATCCAATCCATGTCAGGTATAAACAAGAAATGATCCCTTGGCCCAAGTTTGGCCCAACATCATGAGATGACCTAAATCAAGGTCCAACTACACGGTCTAGTCGATCGGCCACCTATATGCCTAACCCGTCAAGTGTCGGTGTCATACGGCCCAATCAGGGAATGTAGTCAAACTGTGCTAGGTCCACCCTAGGGTGTATCAAGTCCTAGGGTGCCAACCACTGACACGAATCAAGCACGCACAGTCTAAACCTATTGGTGCCCGTGTCTGCTTTTTCAACTCCGGACTATGTGCACAACCATAGTCCGCCTGAACCTACACCGGCGCACCAACTCAGCCGTCGTTTTGGTCGCTTATATGTCAGCCCGGTAATCGTGCCCTACCCTAGCCTAGTCCCTAGGGTACCGTTGATACATCCAAGAGGGTTACTGCTGAAAAGGACCGCGTAACTAGGGTTTCTAACGGGTTAAGTGTGGTTAACCCTACCCAATCAAGTATCAAGTTGGTTAAGTGTACCCAAGATTCATGACTTAACCCTATCAACCCATCGTGTTTAATTGGTTAAGTATTCAAGTGGTCCATGACTTAACCCTATCATGTGGCATTAATTAATTTAATGCACCCAACCTCTCACATTAGACCTTGTTGTGGTTACTAGTTAAGCCGGGCGGGTCCGGGTAGCTTTACACCACAACTTAGTCTAACATCGGGTTTTAAGCGCGACATGACCAACTACACACATTGGGTCCTATTGTTTGTAGCTACTAGTTAGGCTGGTCGGTTCCGGGTAGATTTATGCTACAAACTCAACTCAACCTCGAGTTGGCCACTTTCATGTTTTCAACATGTCATGTCTATGTTCATGTTTTTCAAGCATAATCACATGTCATATTTCAAAACCATGTTTTTATGTCATTAAAGTTACCTAACTACCCATACGCATTCCCATCGCATGTACGTTTCGTCACAACACAAAATGGATTAAAAGAGAGAACTTAGAAGCATGAAAAAAATGGGCATAAGGTGATAGGATTTGGCCACAAGTTAAACATGGTGGCATATGGGGCAAAATGTGTTCATTAAACTTGCATATTACATTATAAACCTCAAAACATGCATGCCATCAAACTTAGCAAATAGGTGATACATGGTCATAGATGGCATAGGATGATAACTAGTGATTCGCATATAACATCATATGCAAGTTAACATAAAGGTTATGAGAGTTTCTATGTGGCATTATGCAACATTTCCAAACAAAGCTCATAGCTTTCAATCCACAAAGTCAAGGTGATAGCTTTACAAACATACATAGAACAAATCTATGCATAACATGATAGGTTCAAAGCACAAATCATATTTAGGCCCAAACACAAACTTGCAACATGTCATTTTTAACTTCATAGTTTAAATCTAAGAGTAGAATAGGGCTTACAATGCTATGAAGACTATAAAATAAAACAAGATTGAGACAAAGCCACGCTAGCAACACTAAGAACCCCCAAATGACAAGCTCCACATAAAACCCTTGATAAATAAGATGAAGATCCTTGCTTTGGTGAAGAAAGATTGTACTTTAGCCTTGAATCAAAATTAGAAACTCTCAAACAAGCTTAGAAACTCTCATATGAATGAAGATAGAGATTATGACAAGAGGGTGGAGGCCATCATATAAAGGCCATGAAGCATTTTGGCATAATTTAGTTGTAGGAATGATTTGTGTTGATTTAGGCTAGGTATTAGGGTCCTTTTATAGATGTTTAGGTTAGTTTAGGCCATATGATTAACCCTAATTCAGATCTGAGCCATCAAATCACGTCACTAGCCAACAAAACAAGTCCAAACAGCCAAAATAAGTGCACCAGGCCGACCTGGCCGACTAGGGAGGTCGACCCCTAGGTCGACTCTAGTGTCGACCTGGTTGGGGGGGAGGTCGACCCTAGTGTCGACCCCCCTGTCGACCTGTCTGGGCGGGAAATTTCCCGCCCAGTCTGTTTTGGCTGAATTTGAATTCCGAATTTAAATTTGAACTGTTTTTGAACTTGAAACTTTCTGAAAACTTTAACGGGCCATAACTGGGTCATACGGACTCCGATTTTCGAAAACTTGGACTCTATTTCGCGTATTTTTCCGAGACGAACACAATGGCACATCCCATTTCTTTTGATTTAGATTTTAACATTTAATTCTGCCTTGATTTATGTTATAACATGTTATTCAAAAATACGGGTTGTTACATCCTCCCCACCTTAAAGGATTTTGTCCCTGAAATCTTTAAGTTAGGAAGAACGTATCCTACCATCCATCATCCATCTACTCAAAACATCATCCACGAGCGGTCATTGTCCTTAAAAGATTCTAAATGTTGTATGATCATATGCGAGAGGTGTGTGTATATGTACTTATCTAATGCGAAAATCAGGCGGTTACTGATTCAGTAAACCTCCTTAATGCAAAATATGTTAGTGAGATGAGTCCATATGTATGCAAATTCCTAACATAAATCATAATCTCTATATGAGTGCACATAACATCCATCCATATGCAACATACACGTGATAGCATAGCATGTTCCACCCATGAATAAGTATAAGCACTCATGCATATGCAATATGAAAGTGTGTGAGCCGATCTTAATGCCTAATGTGTGTCATGCATCCACGAGTATCCACTTGCAAACACTTGCAACCACTTGCAAACATCAAGCATAATATGCTTCAAATACATGTTTCATCCAAAGGGTTTCTACCTAAGGTTCTCATGACAAGGTTAACGAGATAACAAGATAAACATTTATAGCAAAAGAAAGATATGCTACTAGGAAAAGAGATTGAGAATGTACCCTCAAAAAGGAATGGATAAAGCCCACGCATCTTCTCCTCGGTTTCCCAAGTTGCATCTTCATCGGCTTCACTCCACTGAACCTTTACTAACTTGACTTCTCGATTCCTCAGTTTCTTGATCTCCATTCCCAAGATACGAATCGGAGCTCGTCTCAAAGTTGCCTCTTTCTCTACCTCCATGTCTTCAAGAATGCTAGGCTTAACTACCTTGGCTGACTCATGTAGGCACTTTCGGAGATGCGAGACATGAAAAACATTGTGCACTCCGGCTAGCTTCTCGGGCAATTCCACCTTATAAGCCATCTTCCCAATCCTCTCTATGATAGGGAATGGTCCTACGAACCTTGGTGCCAGCTTCCCAACTGCACCAAAACGAACCACATTTCGCAAAGGAGAAACCTTCACAAAGACCATATCTCCAACTTCAAACTCTAAGTCTGTCCTTCGCTTGTCTGCATAGGATTTCTGTCTGTCTTGGGTCATTTTCATCCGCCTTCGAATCAACTCAACCTTCTCGGATGTGTCCCTTATCATTTCGGGCCCAAGTATAAGTTTATCCGTCGTCTCCCACCAACATGTTGGTGACTTGCACGACCTCCCATACAAAGCTTCGAATGGTGCCATTCCTATGCTTTCCTGATAGCTGTTATTATAAGCAAACTCTACGAGAGGAAGGTGGTCTTCCCAAGTGCCACCAAAGTCAAGAATGCATAGCCTCAACAGATCTTCTAGTACCCTATTCACCCTTTCGGTTTGGCCATCCGTCTGTGGGTGATAAGCCGTACTTAGATTCAATCGCGTACCCATCGCTTCTTGCAAACTACTCCAAAATAGGCTAGTGAAGATTGGGTCACGATCGCTAACTATGCTAGAAGGAACTCCATGCAATCGCACTATCTCTCGGAGATAAACAGATGCTAGCCATGATGCGGTCCTCTTGCTCTTCACCGGAATAAAGTGAGCACTCTTCGTAAGTCTATCAACTATGACCCATATGCTCGTATTTCCCTTCCTTGACCTAGGCAATCCATCCACGAAATCCATCGAGATACTTTCCCACTTCCATTGCGGGACCTCCAATGGATGTAATAGCCCACCGGGCTTCTTCGACTCGGCCTTCACTTGTTGGCAAACAATGCATCTAGAAACAAACTCTGCCACATCCTTTTTCATCCCATCCCAAAAGAAAATGCGCCTTATATCCCGGTACATCTTATCCCCTCCGGGATGTATGGTCATCCTCGAGTGATGCGCCTCCTCAAGAACTCTATTTACTAAGTCTCCCACTTGTGGGACACATAGTCTTCCATCACGCCTTAGCCATCCCTTATCATCAATAGCATATCTAGCGAGGTGACTTGACGTCTCACCCTGAATCAACTTGTCCATGATCTCGACTATCTGCGGATCTTCCCTCTGTGAAGCCCCAACTTGATCAAGAAGTGTAGGTTTAAGCTCGAGGGATGCTAACGAACCAGTCATCGACCCAACATCTGGTGCAAAATCAAAGGTTGCCAAGAACTCTAGGCTCTTCATCTCAACAAACAAGGGACTCAAAGTCAACCTTCTTCTGCTTAGCGCATCTGCCACAACATTACCCTTACCAGGGGTATAAGCTATCTCAAAGTCATATGATGCCAAGAATTCCATCCACCTTTGTTGCCTTAGATTCAAATCTTTCTGCGAGAAGATGTACTTTAATGACTTGTGATCAGTATACAACTCAAACCTTTCGCCTAGAAGATAGTGGCGCCAGGATTTGAGTGCAAAGACGATCGCCGCCAACTCCAAATCATGAGTGGGATAGTTCTTCTCATGAACTTTGAGTTGCCTACCCCCAAAGCATATCACTCTCCCTTCTTGCATCAGGACATCGCCTAATCCCGTGCCACATGCATCGGTGTACATGGTAAACAACTTCCCTCCATCGGTCAATGCTAGAACTGGAGCTGTGGTGAGGGCTTTCTTGAGCCTTTGAAAAGCAAGCTCACACTCTAAGTCCCATGCAAAGACTAAGTTCTTCTTCGTTAACTTAGTGAGAGGGGCTGAAATCCTAGCGAAGTCCTTAATGAACTTCATATAATATCCTGCCAAACCGAGAAAGCTCCTTACTTCAGTTGCATTCTTCGGAACTTTCCAGTCTTGTACCGCCACCATTTAGCGGGATCCACAGCTATGCCTTGCTTAGAAACTATATGCCCAAGGAACCGAACTTCCTTTCTCCAGAAATGGCATTTAGAGAACTTGGCTTTCAACTGATGAGCTCTAAGCGTATCCATAACCTCCTTGAGGTGTGTAGCATGCTCTTCCTCGTCCTTAGAGAAGACCAGAATATCATCCACGAAGACAACCAAAAACTTGTTAAGGAACTCCCTGAACACCCTACTCATCAAATCAACAAAGTATGCGGGTGCATTAGTCAAACCGAACAGCATGACTAGCCATTCAAAGAATCCATCTGGAGTCCTAAACGCAGTCTTATCAATACTATCCTCAGCCACTCTAAGCTGATGGAATCCGGTGGCTAGATCGAGCTGAGAGAAAACAGAAGCACCAACAAGCTAGTCAAAGAGATCGTCAATCCTCGGTAACGGGTGTCTATTCTTTTTTGTCAGCTTGTTCAACTCACGGTAATCAACACATAGACGAAGCGAACCATCCGCCTTAGTAGCGAATACCACCGGAGCACCCCATTCTGAAATGCTTCGCCTAATGAAATTTTTCTCAAGCAACTCCTTGATTTGCTTGCTAAGCTCTCTTCTTTCTCGCGGGGCCATGTGCCTAACGGGCAATGAAACTGGCTTGGCATTATCAACAAGATAAATGCGGAAATCTGTCTCTCGCTTAGGGGGTAACCCCTTAACCTCATCAAAGACATCGGGATATTCTCGGACCACCCTTACAGACTGCAGATCATCGATGGACGAGTCAAGAGATTCAAGATAACATAACATGACGGGATCCAGAGGTTTACAAGAAATTTCTAGGGTATTACCAAGGCGAGTCATGAGCCTCACCACCCTATGCTCACAATCAAGAATGGCTCCATAACTGGACAACCAATCCATGCCCAAAATCAACCTGTATCCCAAAAATCCGAGAACATAAGCATTACATGTGAATTCTACGGTCAAGATAGAATTCCTCAAATCCATACAAATCATAGATAAATGGGCAGAACCCCCAACTGGATTTGAAACACTAACGGGATCCTCAACTAGACTAGTACTTAGGTGCAAACTTTCAACAATGTCAGAGGAAATAAAGGTATGCGATGCGCCAGAATCAAATAAAGTTAGAATAGGAAAACCAGAAATATAAACAAGACTTTCTACAAAAATACTACCTCGGTCCGGAACTGGACCATTGTTGAGAGCATGCATCTACCCTCCAGAAGATCCTGCTCGCTGAGCCTGTCCTTTCCCCTGCCCTTGCTTCTTTGGGCAATCCTTACTGAAGTGTCCAGTCTCTCCGCAATGAAAGCATTCTCCCAACTTCCTCTTCTTCTTCCTACAATCTTTGGCTATGTGCCCAACAATCCCACAGAAGTTGCACTTTCTTGAGTCCTTTGCCTTGTTGTTGTTGGCCTTGTTACCCTTGTTGTTTTTGTTGTTCTTGTTGCTCTGATTGCTCTGATTTCCTCCCCACTTGGAGTCCGCCTTCTTGGTTTGAGTCTCATTAGGCTTGACTTCCTTCTTGCCATTCTTATCATCTCCCTGAAGCAATGCCATATCCACTAAGCTCTCAAATGTGCCCCCCATGGGTATATGAGACATGGCTTGACATTGTAATGGCTCATTCAATCCTCGTGCAAAGCGTAGAGCCTTCTTCTGGGGTGTGTTAACCATGTCCAAACCGAATCGAGCAAGCTGGTTGAACTTATTCACATACTCCCTCACTGTCATGTCCCCTTGCTTCAAAGATATAAACTTCTCCATTTGCAGATTCTCCTCAGCAGATGATAGAAACTTAAGCCCAAACCTCATCCTAAAGTCGGCCCAAGTCTCTATAGGCCTAGTAGCGTTGGTGACCTCCCACCAATAAGCAGCTTCCTCTTTCAACAGCCATACTGCCAACAGAACTTTTCTACAGTCTTCCACATCAAAGATGGCAAAGAGGTCTTTAGTTTCTTTTAACCAATTTCTTGCCTCAACAAAAGTCTCCACCCCAATGGAATTCTTGCCACCCATCGCCTTAAAGTCTTTGCAAATCTTTGCGAAATCAGCTTTTGGACGCTGAGGAGGAGGAGGAGGAACTTCAGGTACGGTGGGAGTGTTTGCTGGGCCCGCATCGTTGGCCCTAGCTTCCAAGTACCTTCGGAACCATCCGGGTATGGTTACTCCCTCGGGAAGGTTAAGATCGACCATGCTAAAAAAGGAAAAGATATATTTAGAACGAGGAAACAAAGGATAGTGCTAATGGCTTTTGGGGAATAGCCTTTTAAAATAAACTAGACTTTTCTTGGAAAATACTTAATTGATTTTGAAAATAGTTTTTCAAAAGGTAAGTTTTAAAAACCTTTTGTTCAATCTCGTAAACCTTATGCTCTGATACCAAATGTAACACCCCACCTCCGCCAGGGTCACTCTTGCAAGTACATTGGCTTTGGAGGGGTGTTGGACAAGGTAAACATGCATAAAGATATCACAAGACAGAACATATAAGTAAACAGAATAAATAAAGCAGTGGATAAAACTACCATTTCAAAACCATAGTCAAGTTACATCAAAGTACTTTAGTCATTATTTTCCAAATAAAGCAATTCTAGAAACATAAACTGAAAACTGAAAATAACATAAAGCAAACTATCCCCAAAGTAGACGTGGTAAAGACATAGCGAGCTCAAGTCCAAACCGTACATGAGCTATCCAGAAAGCAAGCTAAAGATCCAAGCTAGGTGCTAGCGTTCCCACCCTGAGAACCTTGGGGGAGGGGGGGGGGAACGGAAGAAAAGAGGCGAAAGAAAACGGGTCAGTCAAAAAGATTGGTAAGTCCTACCTACTATTAGTATAAAAACTAATAAAGTTAACTGGACATGTAAAACAGAGATGAAACATAGGATGATAACTGGCATGGTGAAAAGTTAACAAGGTAGATCAAGTGTGGCATCGCATATACAAGGTTAAGTTTTGCACCAATAGTACAAGTAATCCAATCCATGTCAAGTATAAACAAGAAATGATCCCTTGGCCCAAGTTTGGCCTAACATCATGAGATGACCTAAATCAAGGTCCAACAACATGGTCTAGTCGATCGGCTCCCTAAAAGCCTAACTCCTCAAGTGTCGGTGTCATACGGCCCAATCACGAAGTGTAGTCAAACTGTGCTAGGTCCACCCTAGGGTGTATCAAGTCCTAGGGTGCCAACCACTAACACGAATCAAGCACGCACAGTCTAAACCTACTGGTGCCCGTATCTGCTTTTTCAACTCCGGACTATGTGCACGACCATAGTCCGCCTGAACCTACATCGGCGCATCTACTCAGCCGTCGTTTTGGTCGCTTACAAGTCAGCCCAATAACCGTGCCCCACCCTAGCCTTGTCCCTAGGGTACCGTTGATACATCCAAGAGGGTTACTGCTGAAAAGGACCGCGTAACTAGGGTTTCTAACGGGTTAAGTGTGGTTAACCCTATCCAATCAAGTATCAAGTTGGTTAAGTGTACCCAAGGTTCATGACTTAACCCTATCAACCCATCGTATTTAATTGGTTAAGTATTCAAGTGGTCCATGACTTAACCCTATCATGTGGCATTAATTAATTTAATGCACCCAACCTCTCACATTAGACCTTGTTGTGGTTACTAGTTAAGCTGGGCGGGTCCGGGTAGCTTTACACCACAACTTAGTCTAACCTCGGGTTTTAAGCGCGACATGACCAACTACTCACATTGGGTCCTATTGTTTGTAGCTACTACTTAGGCCGGTCGGTTCCAGGTAGATTTATTCTACAAACTCAACCCAACCACGAGTTGGCCACTTTCATGTTTTCTACATGTCATGTTCGTGTTCATGTTTTTCAAGCATAATCACATGTCATATTTCAAAACCATGTTTTTATGCCATTAAAGTTACCTAACTACCCATACACATTCCCATCGCATGTACGTTTCGTCACAACACAAAATGGATTAAAAGAGAGAACTTAGAAGCATGACAAAAATGGGCATAAGGTGACAGGATTTGGCCACAAGTTAAACATGGTGGCATATGGGGAAAAATGTGTTCATTAAACTTGCATATTACATTATAAACCTCAAAACATGCATGACATCAAACTTAGCAAATAGGTGATACATGGTGATAGATGGCATAGGATGATAACTAGTGATTCGCATATAACATCATATGCAAGTTAACATAAAGGTTATGAGAGTTTCTATGTTGCATTATACAACATTTCCAAACAAAGCTCATAGCTTTCAATCCACAAAGTCAAGGTGATAGCTTTACAAACATACATAGAACAAATCTATGCATAACATGATAGGTTCAAAGCACAAATCATATTTAGGCCCAAACACAAACTTGCAACATGTCATTTTTAACTTCATAGTTTAAATCTAAGAGTAGAATAGGGCTTACAATGCTATGAAGACTATAAAATAAAACAAGATTTAGATGAAGCAACGCTAGCAACACTAAAAACCCCCCAAATGACAAGCTCCACATAAAACCCTTGATAAATAAGAAGAAGATCCTTGCTTTGGTGAAGAAAGATTGAACTTTAGCCTTGAATCAAACTTAGAAACTCTCAAACAAGCTTAGAAACTCTCATATGAATGAAGATGGAGATTATGACAAGAGGGTGGAGGCCATCATATGAAGGCCATGAAGCATTTTGGCATAATTTAGTTGTAGGAATTATTTGTGTTGATTTAGGCTAGGTATTAGGGTCCTTTTATAGAAGTTTAGGTTAGTTTAGGCCATAGGATTAACACTAATTCAGATTTGAGCCATCAAATCACGTCACTAGCCAACAAAACAAGTCCAAACCGCCAAAATAAGTGCACCAGGCCGACCTGGCCGACCAGGGAGGTCGACCCCCAGGTCGACCCCCAGGTCGACTCTAGTGTCGACCTGGTTGGGGGGGGAGGTCGACCCTAGTGTCGACCCCCCTGTCGACCTGTCTGGGCGGGAATTTTCCCGCCCAGTCTGTTTTGGCTGAATTTGAATTCCGAATTTAAATTTGAACTGTTTTTGAACTTGAAACTTTCTGAAAACTTTGACGGGCCATAACTGGGTCATACGGACTCCGATTTTCGAAAACTCGGACTCTATTTCGCGTATTTTTCCGAGATGAACGCAATGGCACAGCCCGTTTCCCTTGATTCAGATTTTAACATTTAATTCTGCCTTGATTTATGTTATAACATGTTATTCAAAAATACGGGTTGTTACATTATGTATGCTGAAATTTAGTTTTTCTCGGGTAATTCACGCACTAGACATACATATACATCTTATGTATGCTGAAAACTCATTTATGTATGCACATCTAGCAGAAGATCAAATTACTTCTACAACATACATATAATAGCTATCACTTTTGAGAATTTTCTTTGTTTGCTAAAATTACTTTCCTCTATATTTTGCTTTTCATGATAGTTTATATTTACATTTTATGACTAATAGACGTATGTTTTTTTTTTGACAGGCGCTATATGATGCTCTGGGTTTACGTTATGGTGGAAGGCATGAAAAAATATGTTGTTGCACTCATTCTCCTTCAAACGTACTTTGCGTCGATGTTCATACATCGTTACTTTTACTATGTATTGTTTTGTTTAGCAACGATTGTAAGAATTGTTACTTTTGATCATAAATATTTATATGCTTTGAACTTTGTACGACATACTTTTGATGGCAAATATTTATATGTTTAATATTGTACATGAAATACTTTTTATAATTGGGTATACATACAATAACATTATGCTAGAGCAATAAAAATATTTTATAATGATTAAACAGCTTTCATGGCAAATAATTAATGCTATAATACTAAATTAAACTTTCTATAGTGTTTTTATAGCGTTTATAGTTGCTATAAGAATTAGGCTATGAAATTTCTACAGCGTTTGCAGTTGCTATAATAATCAAGCAATGTTTATCTACAGCATTTATAGTTGCTATAAATAGCAATTAAATGATGTCATAAATATTAGAGGCATAAAGCAAAACACTGCGAAAAAGTTTTATAGCAAGTAAAAATGATGTGGATAGGAATTTGTATGTTACAAATAATCCATTTAACAGCAATTCTGAACGCTATGAATAACATCATTTATAACATGTTTTTTGTAGCGATTATTAGTTTGCTATTATAGACCCCTGACATATTACAACATGTTGATATATAGCGTTTATAAAAACGCCATCAAATCCTTTTATAGCTTTTTTTAAAGGCTATAAAAAGGTCTTCCTCTTGTAGTGAATTAGGATGAAAAATTCCATATTTAAAAAGATTAAAATATATTTTAATCGAAACAAACTAGTTACTAACTAGAATTATAATCCAATCATTTTTAAATAAATAAATTGGATTAAGAATGGATTTTAATATAACCAGAATTTCCAGTATATGAATTGGAATGAATTTGAATCAGAATTATCTTCGGAACATTTCGATATTGGATTCCATGATTTTACGGATATTGTGGAGGAATTTGGAAGAAATAAATATCATTATTCCCAATACGATATTTGTTGATTTCAGAATTTGATAATGAATATAAGCCAATATAATTGCAGAGCCTTGTATTTGATATCGAATTGGATTTTGGGTTTGTCTTGAACGGTGTCTTAAATAACACTGTTCTTTAACCCAGTTGAGAAAAAAAATAAATCTTTTAATTAAGATACAGTGAAGTTTTAAAATTAATTAATATTTAATTGGAATTGGATAAAAGAATTGGATTTCGGGTTTGTCGTGAATGGTGTTTTTAGTAACACTGTTCTTGAACCCTGTGTGAGAAGAATAAATCTTTTAATTACGATTATTAGAGCTTCTAGTTAATTAACATTTAATTGGAATAAATCGTGTAATGATCCGTATTTTCAGCGATATATAATTAATTTATTTAATTATTTAAATAGTGAAAATGGTTTTTTAATTAAATTATATTGAATATTTAATTAATATAAATAATAGAATAATATAGTTAATTCTTAAATAATCAGAAATAGTGAATTGACAATATAATGTGAACTGGACAATTTAAAATATATAATTCAGTTTAGAGGTTAATAATATTAACGAATATATCATATAAACGACAGTTGAACGTATAATTATATTATAATTAAAATCGAGCTCGAAATGGCGATGAAGTACGCTATTTGGCGGTACAAACTTCAATTGAATATACAGAATCTGTTTTAAATCGGATTTCTGTGAAACAAGAAACGTTAGGAACTGGTGAAGTATATTTTTCTAATGGAAGAGAAAAGTCGGGATTTCTTTGTGTAGATTTTGATTTATGTCCAAATCAAATTTCAAATAGTCGCTATGTAATCATTTATCAACCATAATGATATATTTAATTATTATTAAATATTGGCCTTGAATTTAGACAAGCCCTTTGAGACGTAGTGATAATTTAATTTTTAGAATTTTACTGTTATTTTTATTTTGTAAAATAAGCGCTTT
Source organism: Allium sativum (assembly GCA_030737875.1). Classification (NCBI taxonomy): domain Eukaryota; kingdom Viridiplantae; phylum Streptophyta; class Magnoliopsida; order Asparagales; family Amaryllidaceae; genus Allium; species Allium sativum. The sequence goes on along the minus strand of CM060915.1, from coordinate 967,089,479 downwards.
TTATTTTGGAGTATTTTACACCCTATATCATCATTTCGGGGTTTCACGAAATAAGTTAACGAACCTATATTCTTAAATCTTTGGGATCGTGATATATCGCTTAACACAACGGTATGTTAAATTCTGTCTATGGCGGTCCGTAAAACAAATGAACTTTGTATACCGAAGTGCGTACAACTTCACTTTGGAAACAAAGCATACCCATGCCAACGAACCATAAATATATATACGTCATAACGTTACTTAAGACTACATTCATTAATTTGGTACCACGCAGCACTAAATAAATGAGGGAAAAATATTTTTGAGTTCCTTTAGCACTAAGTAATTGTATAGCTCCTTTCACGCAGACCATCCTACAAATATATTTTTTAATTTCGTTACTTAAAAGGCCAAGTTCCGTGCAAATCTACGTCTCTTCAAAACACTATCCTATCGTGTAGACTACTATGTGCTACCATGAAGGCACATAATTAAATGAATGGTGCAGAAGACATGTGCGACATTCCTTAACCACTAAGTTTCCTACCATATATATATACACGCTGCCTCTTACTGATCTTTTTCTTCTTCTGGAAATAAGATTGTAAATTTTTCCTTATTTTTCAAGATCTAAAAAAAATCATGGGAAGATTCTCAAACCCTCAAATTTATCTCTTTCGCTTTAGCAACTAGAGGGCTTCAATTTGATGCCATTTCCAGAGGTGTGATGTGTTTCCAACTGTTCAAAGTATAGACCGTCGAGTAGGGATGAAGATCATCGGAAAAGGAGGGAGCTGATGTTGCGATGGGGAGCTTTCTGGAAACCGGCTTGAGTTTAAAAGGAGTTTTAGATGAGAGTTTAAATGATGATGACGCGCCTATAGCCGAGACCTGAAAGCTGAACACAGTGGGAAGGCACATCAATTGGAGAATCGCATTTGCATGGTAGATAAACGGAGCTGAGCAAAGCAGCTATGGCGTTGATTTTTTCCGTGAACAGCAGGTTGCGGATGTAAAAGACGAATTGAGGAAGCATGATTAAGGAGTAAGGACGGTGAAAACGTGAAGGCCAAAGTAGAGGTAAGGGAGGATGGGATTCATGAAAAATTGACAGGAGTGATGTATGAGCAGTAGTTCGTTTCGGAAGAGAAGAAATGTATCACAAGCAGTTAGTTTTTCTTCTTAATGATAGTGGAGGGAACTGGAACTTAAAGGAACAGGGAAGGACCAGTTCGAAGTGAAAGCGAGGTGCGGAAATCACAAGTGCAAGGCACTCACGTCAGTTGTTTTTGAGGTGATTTCAGAATAAAGAGTGGCGCAAGTTACTGTACGCTAGAAATACTGTTGACGTTGGTATTGTTTTCAGTGAGTGCGAGTGAGTTAAATTAGGGTTGGTTTTACATAGGAGAATACAAGATGGAGGATTTAACTATACTGAAGTGTGCGTTCATGAGGAAGGTTTGGCATGGTGTAAACAGTGTACAGGAGAGATGGTTTCTGTTTGATAAGGAAGAAAGCTAACGTAGGTAGCGAATGAATGAAAGGAAGTTGGGTCGGATTATTATGGTAAAGCCCAAACTTTAATAAATATTAAGTTTAATTCCAACTTTAATAATGTATTAACGTTAAATTATCATGTCACGCTCATACGATATCAGAATTGGCCAAAACAGGAACCGTTAGGATCGTATGGACGAGAACTCCACAATGGAACTGACTGGGAGTGAATCAGAGCTCGTTACAATTTATGGCAACATAAATTGTCCGTCTGAATCAACAGACGCAAATCGTTATTTAACGGTTAATGCGAAATGTGAGTAAAACTAACTAACTCTGATTAGTTTATATTTTTATAACGTATTTTCAGAACTGTTAAATGTTGGTTGATTTCTGTGTGTTGACTGTTGGGATTAACTGTTCATTTATTCGGTTGAGAATATATTAACGATATATATAAATCGTTAATCGAATATTGATTCTGTTTAACAGAATATTTTATATCCGTGTTATTGGTGTTGATTAACATCTGTGGGTGCAGGGAAACAGGTTGTAGGGATCCAACTGGATTCCTCAACATTTATTTTACTGATTTCATATATATTGTGATATATGATGTGATATACAATCTGTTGTTGATTGTGTATGTCTGGGTGATACTGAACAGTGATATATGGTATTTGAATTACATAAGAAATACTGGAATATAGAAAGGGATTTTTCAAAGTGTATATTGAAATTTAGTTATATTTGTAAAACAAATATAATTGAATTGGAAATATTTATGAAACAAATATAAAAGGAGTTAATCGAATATTTATTTGGAAAAATAAATATAGAGAATTATAAAAGGAGATATTTGTAAACCATTTTAAATAGAAAGATAAAGGAATATTTATTTAGAAGATAAATAGAATTATAAAAGAAATATTTATTTAGAAAATAAATAGAATTATAAAGGAAATATTTATTTAGAAAATAAATAGATTATAAAATGAAATATTTGAAAAATGAAAGAAGTGTATAGAAAGAGAGTTTTACACTAGGAAAGTTTAGACCCGTGCTTCGCACACGGGTATAACAGAATATGAATCTAAAGTAGATTTTAAATAGAAATCTATTTTAACAAATAAGTGGAGAAGATAAATTTATAAATAATATTTTATAAATTAAATAAAATGTTTATCATTGGATAAATAGAATATATAAGTCAGGAGTTATAAGTAAGAATCGATTTCAACATCGATATTTGAAACTGAATATGGACGTAGAGTAAAATCAAAGGAGTTAATCGAGTTATATTTAATCGACTAGAGTTAGAATTATTCGATTAGAGTTAGAATTAATTGATTAGAGTTAGAATTAATCGATTATAGTTAGGGTTAATTGATTAGAGTTAACCAGTTAGAGTTAATCAGTTAGAGTTACCCAGTTAGAGTTAATCAGTTAGAGTTAACCAGTTAGAGTTAACCAGTTAGAGTTAATCAGTTAGAGTTAAACAGTTAGAGTTAACCTACTAGAGTTAACCAGTTAGAGTTAATCAGTTAGAGTTAACCAATTAGAGTTAATCAGTTAGAGTTAATCGATAGAGTTAATTAAATAAAGTTAATCGAATTTGAGTTAATCGAATATAGTTATTCGAAGAAAGGAGTAATCGAATATAGTTTATTCGAATAGAATCATTGAATATTAGTCATTCGAAGTGCGATAATCGAATATAAGTTAATCGAAGTGAGATAATCAAATATAAGTTATTCGAAGTGAGATAATCGAATATTAGTTATTCGAAGGAGTTAATCGAACAGAGATTACTCGAAAGAGAGTTATACGTCGAATTCGATTATATCAAATTCGGGAAAGTATTATTTACTTTCCGGTTTTTAATCAAGATTTGTTTATTTATAAATAAATTAGTTGTTGGCTTATTTACTCAAAATAAGAATTTAAGTTAGATTTCTAAGTTAGATATTTCAAAAGTAGGATTTATAACGATAGCGTTATAATAAATGTTTTCCTAAAAGAAGTTGATTCATAATTTGAATCCGAGAATTTGCGTAAGCAAATGATTGTAGAAATTGGAGCGGTGAGCTTTGTCTATAGCAAGGTTAAGAACGTTGTTCAGTTAAGGTCTGAGAGGTAGTTATACCCCAACTTGATTGACTTCCTTATTTAACTAAGAAATAGTTGAGGTTCAAGGGCGAGAGTTAGTTAGAAATATAGTTAAGTAATAAACAATTTATGGGAGGAGCGGTCGTAACGATATTATACAACGTTAATTAGAAATCCATATAAATGAGTTTTGGAAACATTTTCCAAATATAGAATCAGAGATATTTTCTAAACACAGAAAATGGAATGTTTTATTTATATGGAATTAAGAAATGGAGTTAAGGTAAACTAGAAACTGACTGGAGATTAGTTATGTTGAATGGTTTTCTAAGTGTCTATCTGATGTTGGTTTTGACCTTCGGGATTGATACTTAGGGAATTGTTCTCATACTATTTTACAGTCAGAGACTTATAGATGTGGCAGAATAGTGATATGTAAATAAGCAATGGGAATATTTTCCAATGTACATAACATATATTTTTTGAATAAAGAAAATAAGGAAATATGAATATATATATATATGATGATTGATCAATAGAAATTCCAATTGGAAATTATATTGTTGTTTGCACACGTGTTTTCATTTGATAGTTAAATCACCGACTATCAAAGTTTCTGACCATTTTTACGTTGTTAATATGGAGAGACCGGTTGGATTATGATCCGAAGAACCACTCTGTATTGGCATAAGCAATGCAAACCAAGTATGCTGAATGTATTGAAGACGGAGCAAAGTGCAAGGGCTATTGTATAAATCTTAGGTAGAGATTGCCTAAGATGGATGTACTGAATAGTGCCTTCAGTTTGTCCAGTCCCAAGACAACTTGAATGGACGAATGTCTAACAGAGTATATCCGGTAGATCGCGTAAGTTGATCGTTTCAAACGTATTTACGTTGGTGGCGGAGGAATTCGTTTCTCTTAGCTTACACCTATGGTATTTTTAGGGAAATCAATTTGTGATTTGACGGGTATGATGATGTGGCATTCAAAGTAAACGAAGACGTGATCTATATAGAAATACATTATAACCTCAAGCCTCATCAACTGGGAAATGACAAAAATCGGACAGGCAGCATGCCTAAGTGAGCCGCACCCAATTAGGTTATATTGTCACCGTCTAGAGAATATTCATATTTGCACTTATTTCAATTCTGTATCTCCCGGGAAAGATTATGTTGGAATACTAACCGAAGGGTGGCAATATATTCGATACTTTCAAGAGAAATGAATGGTCGGTCATGTGTGTCCGATTTACACGATGTTCTTGTTGAACTCCAGTGTATTGCTTCTAGAGTACACTGAGCGGAAGGTGGATCCATATCTTGTCATAGTTGGAATCCATTCCCCAAATGAAAGCCCGCGGTTTTGATTGTATATTATATATGTAGAACGTTAGATGCAAGCGTTTCTACTAGATTTCTATTTACTTGATCTAGACATTATTATAATATCAGACAAGTATCGTTTTAGAAATATTTTGGGTTATCATAAGGTAAAAGCCATTGATGTTTACGTGTGGATCGGTCTTATGATTACCCTTTGTTTCAAAAGAATTTTGAAAGTTAAATCAAATGATTTGAGTTTACTCACACTAGTCACATGACTGACCCAGAGTTTATATTGTTTTGTTTTCCTTAAACTCTTGGGTGCCCAATTTTGTACGGGCAGTCAAGTAGTCGGGATTTATAGATACTTAAAGAGCTGGACCAGAAGGCTTAGGGATTATAGTTATTATTATTTCCGCTGTGTTGTAAGTGTTATACTCTAATAATGGTATTGTATACAGATACTGTTTTATTTCAAAGTTATGTTATGAAATATATTTATTCATTCCGCCGTGAGATTTGTGTTTACTCCGATGTTGTATGCTCTTCTTCTTCTTCTATTCTGTAACACCCCGAATTTTAGTTAATACTAAAATTCATTAATTACATGATAAATAATCTCAGACGTGGGAATTGGGGGTAACGGGCTGCGTTATTGCGTTCGTCTCGGAAAAATACGCAAAATAGAGTCCGAGTTTTCGAAAATCGGAGTCCGTATGGCCCGGTTATGGCCCAAAGAAGTTTGCAGAAAAATTAGAGCTAAAAAAAACAGGTTTAGGAATTTAAATTTAGATTTTAAATTAGAACCAGCGGGGCCAGGCGGGAAGGTTCCCGCCCTAAGCATGTCGACAGGGCTGTCGACAGGCCTGTCGACAGGGGTGTCGACATGCCTGTCGACTTGCCTGTCGACATGGCGTGTCGAACCAGGGTGCTTGGGTGCACCAGATCTGGTTTTCTGGCTAGGGCTGGGCTTGATTCTAGAGGTTTCCTAAATCTAACGGACCTAAATTAATCTAGGGTTAATCTAAGGGCCTAAAACACTCTCTTAATCTATAAATACACCCTAAACCCCCCCTTAATCCTTACCAAAAATAGAAATGATGGCCTCATGCCGCCAAATTAAATCCTAAGAGGAGCCTCCATTAATCTAAGAAGGAAGTTTCAAGCTAATCCCTCTCATATCATTCTCTAATCATCACCATCTTCATAATTAGCAACTAATTCCTCTTCATAAGTTGGTTAATTTTGGGTTTGGTGAGTTTCTATCACTTTAACACCAATTGTTAAAGTAAGTAGATTGGGTGTAATGAGACTTATGGTCTTAAATGCGGATTAGTGAGTTTGAATCATTTATATGTGTAAATGCAAGATTTATGTGATATGCAAGTTATGCATGCTTATGCGAGTATATGAATGCTTATGCAAGATATGTATATGCTTAAATGACATGATATGCAAGTTATGCATGTTTATGCAAGTTATGTATGCTTATGCAAGTATGTGAATGTTTATGCAAGTATGTGAATGCTTATGCAAGTTATGTGTATGCCTAAATGCATGTTTAACATGTTATGCAAGTCATGAGAATGCTTATATGCAAGTTCAACATGTTATGCAAAATATGTGTATGATAATATGCAAGCTCATATGCAACATGTTATGCAAATCATGTGTATGATAATATGCAAGTTTGGGTTAAATGTGGTTGGGTTAAAATGTGTTCATATATGCAAGTTGACATCCTCTTAACCCATGACAAAGTTATATGCTAAACCCATGATATTTGTGATGGATCTTCCCCTTTTATTATGTCATGAAATGAGAACGATTTCCGTGGGGAACGATGGGGTTGGTAAATATGTTAATAAATGAATGATTGGGTATGATTAAGCATACCATAAAAATAAATTACCATAAGTGGGAATTTACCTATTGAGTTAGGTCTACCCCATGGGAATTTACCTATTGAGTTAGGTCTACCCATGTTATGGAAAAACTTGATATTAATTAGGGATAATTAATATGGGGGTGATTAATTAGGTGTAATTAATCGACTAAGACACGAGGTTGGACTCATTTGTAGTGTAAAACTGCCCGGACCCGACCGGCTTAACCAGTTGCTACAAATGTCAGCCCAATGTGAGAGGTCTTGGCCATGAATTAAATACGTGATTAAGGTAAAGACACGAGGTTAGACTCTGTTATGACGTAAGACTGCCCGGACTCTACCGGCTTAACCAGGCGGTCATAACAGTCAGTCTAATGTGGGAGGTCTTTATGGGAGATCACGGTCTTAATTAATTAAGAAACACTTAACCATATTAGCATGTAGTGGGACATGAGGGGTTAAGTGGGTGCCTTGGGTGGCATGAGGAAATTTTGTGGTTGCCTTGGGTGGCATGTGGAATCTAGTGGGTTGCCTTGGGTGGCAATAGAAAATACGATTAGAATACTTAACCAAGTGGAAACATGTAATTAAACATGATTAAAGGGTTAAGTGGGATACACTAGATATTTGACAAGCTTAAGTGGGTAGCTTGTGGGGGCCCATTTCAACCAATATCCCAAAACGTATCTTTGTGGGCTCGACCCATGTCGAGTGACGGGACACGCATATTGGGCTTGATTATAAGAGGCCAAAACGAGTTAGCGGTGGCAACGCAAGTCCAACGGGTTTCATATGCGTGTGTGGGCCCGGGCTGGTAGATAAGCCGTTGTTGCATCGTGTAGATATAAAGCCGTGCACCGTTAGTATTGGGTAGCCACTTTAGGGGAGTGATACACCCCACTGTGGGACCAGCACGGGTATCTACGGTAGGGAGCCGATCTCTTGGGGAGTAGTGGGTACACCTAATGAAGATAGGGGCAGACGGCACCTATGTAGGGGTACACGAAACTACTGGGTAAGAATTACTGGGTACACCTAGTGGAGATAGGGGCAGACGGCACCTATGTAGTGGGCTAGGAGTACACGAAACTACTGGGGAAATTTTCTAAGTCCTTAGAAGGGATCAACCTTTAAGTAGGAATGACTGGTGTGGTGCAGTTAGTAATTATCCTTGGGTGGGTAGATGCGTCCTGACGGTTATCTTAGTTTATCCTAAGTCTACCAAGCTGCTTAGTGTAGCCATTCATCCCCAGATATTACCGTAGGTCAAGTTTATGTCTTCTCTGGTTACTTTAATGATTGTATTGTTAAAGTTATAGGACTCACTCAGACTTATGTCTGACCCCGTTGTTTTTATCTTTTTCCCAACCCTCAGGTCCTACGGTGGATCCTAGCGGTAGTAGAGCTTGATCGGATTGCTGTTCCAGTCTTTGGGAGCTTGGGTAGATGTAAAGCTCCAGTTATCCAGTTATCTTTTCTTTTGTCATGGCTATTGTATGAGAGAGTGGGATTATGTACTTCTTTATTTTGACGGATATTGTACTTGACTTTTATCATGGTTTTATGATGTAACCAGACATGTTTATTTCCGCTGTTATGAGATGATGTTTTAAATTTCAAGTACTATTTATATCTGTCTTGGTGTAATTTTTCTGTTCTATATTCACTAAAATACTCCACCGATGTTATGGCATTCCCTTAGTGAGTGACCATAGCGGGCGTGGGGTGTTACACGTGGTATCAGAGCAAAGGTTACCGGAACAGATAAAATTTTTAGAAAACTATTTTTCTAAAACATTTTTGGAAAAGATATTTTCAAAAACATGTCTTTTAAGAGAAAAGTTTTTGAAAGAAAAGCATAATCCCCAATAGCCATATCTTTATCCTTCGAATTCTCCGTTTTGAATCTTTCCTTTTTCGTTTCAGCATGGCCGAGAATCTTAATTTTCCGGAGGGTGTGACGATACCAGTATGGTATAGGAGATTGATGGAGGCTAGGGCCACCACTACGGGTCCAGCAAATGTTCCTCCACCAACCGTAGCACCCGATCTTCCTCCTCCCCCTCCTCCTCGCACAGATACTTTTGCTAAGACTTGCAAGGAATTTAAAGCTATGGGAGGGAAACCTTTCCAAGGATCTGAAACTTTTGTTGAGGCTAGAGATTGGCTTAAGGAGGTGGAAGAGTTGATAGATATCTTTGAGATGGAAGAAGGGAAGAAAGTCAAGTTGGCTGCTTGGTTAATGAAGGGAGAGGCCTCATTCTGGTGGGAGGTCACTAATGGAGAATGCCCCGTTGACTCTTGGGCGGATTTTAGGCAAAGATTTGTGGCAAAGTTTCTCTCAAGGGCGGAGGAAAACTTGTATATGGAAAGATTCTTGACTCTAAAGCAAGGAAATCTTTCGGTGAAGGAATATGTTAACAAGTTTAATCAATTGGCAAGGTTTGGCCTAGACATGGTGAATACACCGGAGAAGAAGGCTTTGAGGTTCGTGAAAGGCTTGAATGAACCTATGCATGGGTTGGCTATGACTCATATCCCTATGGGGGCCACCTTTGAGAAGCTAGTTGACATGGCACTCATGTAAGAGGAAGAGAAGGGTCCTAATGTTAATAAGGCACCCGAGAAGAAGGGAGATCAAAAGAGACCTCAGCAACAACAACAAAGCAAAGGTGGGAAAGGCAACGGTGGCAAGGGCAAGAAGAAGAAGTGTTTCAATTGTGGGACACCTGGCCACCTAAGCAAGGATTGTCGCAAGAAGAAGAAGACTGGCTGCTTCCACTGTGGCGAAGCAGGGCATTTAGTGAAGGATTGCCCTAAGAAAGGGCAAAGGACGGGATCTACCTCAGGAGGACAGGTGCAAGCTCTTATGGCACCGAGTCAGGCTAGGGGGCAAGTACAGGCTCTCGCGGTTCCACCGATTCAGGAGAGAGGTAGAACTATTTCCGTTGAAAGTCTGGTTTTTCTATTTGACCATCCTGTCCGTACATTGTTTGATTCAGGCGCATCGCATTCGTTTATCTCATCATCATTAGTTGAGTTACTGCACTTAGACACCAGTCTGGTAGATGATCCCTTGGTTGTTTCAAACCCAATTGGGGGCTCCACTTATTTGTCTATGATATGTTTGGGTTTGAAGATTTCTATACTTAGCATTGAGTTTAGATGTGATGCTTTTGTGTTGGGCTTCACGGGCTATGGGTTGATTTTGGGCATGGACTGGTTATCCAGTAATGGTGCCGTTCTTGATTGCGAAAGGAGAGTTGTTAGGCTCATGACCCGCTTGGGTAACACTCTCGAGATTTCTTGTAATCCCATGGACTCTGTTATGCTAAGTTATCTTGAATCGCTTGACGCTTCGGTCGAGAGTTTGCAATCTGTTAGAGTGGTCCGGGAATATCCGGATGTGTTTGAGGAGGTGAAGGGCTTACCTCCGAAGCGGGAGATTGACTTCCGAATATATTTGGTGGATAATGCTAAACCGGTATCTTTACCAGTGCGCCACATGGCTCCTCGTGAGAGGAGGGAACTCCATAAGCAAGTAGGGGAGTTACTTGAGAAGGGGTTCATAAGACGGAGCATATCGGAGTGGGGTGCTCCAGTAGTATTTGCTACGAAGGCGGATGGGTCCCTCAGACTTTGTGTAGACTATAGAGAACTCAACAAGCTCACAAAGAAGAATAGACACCCATTGCCGAGAATAGATGATCTTTTCGATCAGTTGGTTGGCGCTTCAGTATTTTCTCAGTTGGACTTGGCCACGGGGTTTCATCAGTTGAGGGTGGCTGAGGATAGCATAGACAAGACTGCCTTTAGAACTCCGGATGGTTTCTATGAGTGGCTGGTGATGCCATTTGGGTTGACGAACGCCCCTGCATACTTTGTTGATTTGATGAGTAGGGTGTTCAGGGAGTTCCTTAATAAATTCGTGGTGGTATTTGTGGATGATATCTTAGTATTTTCTAAGAGTGAAGAAGAGCATGCCCTACATCTTGGGGAAGTGTTGAAGACTCTTCGAGCACATAGCCTTAAGGCTAAATTCTCTAAATGTCACTTCTGGAGGAAGGAAGTACGGTTCTTGGGGCACGTGGTCTCCAAGGAAGGGATAGCTGTGGATCCCGCAAAGGTAGTATCAATTCAGGATTGGAAGGTTCCGAAGAATGCTACCGAAGTAAGAAGTTTCTTGGGGTTGGCGGGTTATTATAGGAAGTTTATTAAAGACTTCGCGAAGATATCAGCCCCATTAACCCGCTTAACAAAGAAGAATCTTGTTTTCACATGGGACGTAGATTGTGATGATGCGTTCCGACGGTTAAAGAGAGCTTTAACCACGGCTCCAGTTTTAGTGTTGCCAGATGGGAGCAAGCCATTTGTTGTCTATACTGATGCCTGTGGGACAGGACTTGGCGCAGTCTTAATGCAAGAGGGAAGGGTAATAGCCTATGGTGGAAGGCAGTTGAGGGCACATGAGAAAAATTACCCTACCCATGATCTAGAGCTGGCCGCTATCGTTTTTGCGCTTAAGATTTGGCGCCATTATCTTCTTGGTGAGAGATTCGAGTTGTTCACTGACCATAAATCTTTGAAGTACTTGTTCTCTCAGAAGGATCTAAACTTAAGACAGCAAAGGTGGATGGAGTTCCTAGCATCTTATGATTTCGAGATAGCATATACCCCTGGCAAGGGTAACGTAGTGGCGGACGCCTTGAGCAGGAAGAGGTTGTCCTTGAGTCCATTGTTCGTGGAACGACGAAGCTTGGAGTTTATCTCGATGTTTGATTTCAGACCTTCCATTGATTATGTACCCGGTTTGCTAGCTTCCTTGGAAGTTAGGCCTACTCTTTTGGGGCGGATTGGGGAAGCTCAGAGGGACGACCCACAGTTGGTTGAGTTAGTAGAGAAGCTCATAAGGGGGGAGTCGTCCAGCCATTTGAGTAGGTACACCCTAGACGATAGGGGGTGCTTGCGTAGAGACGGTAGACTTTGCGTACCGCAAGACGAGGGTTTGAGGAAGGCTATTCTTGATGACGCACACCGTTCTAGGATGACCATTCATCCCGGTGGGGACAAGATGTACCAAGACATGAAGAGGGTTTTCTTCTGGGCCGGTATGAAGAAAGATGTGGCCGAGTATGTCGCTCGATGTTTGGTGTGCCAGCAAGTGAAGGCGGAGCAAAGGAAACCAGGTGGGTTGCTTCACCCATTGGAGGTTCCGCAATGGAAGTGGGATAGTGTCTCGATGGATTTTATTGACGGGTTACCCAGGTCGAGGAAGGGTAATACAGGAATTTGGGTGGTGGTAGACAGACTTACTAAGAGCGCCCATTTCATACCTGTGAAGAGTAAGAGGACTGCTCCATGGCTAGCTTCAGTATATCTTCGAGAGATAGTTCGATTACATGGGGTACCCTCTAGCATAGTAAGTGATCGAGATCCTATCTTCACTAGCGAGTTCTGGAAAAGTTTGCAAGAAGCAGTGGGGACTCAATTGTGTCTGAGCACCGCATATCATCCTCAGACGGACGGCCAGACTGAGAGGGTGAATCGTGTTCTAGAAGACCTTTTGAGGCTTTGTATCCTAGATTTTGGAGGTACATGGGAAGAGCATCTTCCATTGGTGGAGTTCGCATATAATAACAGCTTTCAGTCCAGTGTTGGTATGGCTCCTTTCGAAGCTCTCTATGGAAGGCCTTGTCGATCACCTACATGTTGGTGGGAATCTACGGATAAGATCTTGCTTGGGCCTGATATGATTAGGGAGACTTCTGAGAAGATCGATTTGATTCGAAGAAGGATGAAAGCAGCGCAGGATAGGCAAAAATCTTATGCGGACAAAAGAAGGACGGATCTTGAGTTTGAGGTTGGGGATATGGTTTTTGTTAAGGTATCTCCGTTGAGAAATGTTGTTCGCTTCGGATCCATTGGGAAGTTAGCACCGAGGTTTGTTGGACCGTTTCCTATCAAGGAAAGGATTGGACGGATGACATATAGGGTGGAGTTGCCCGACAGACTTAGTGGTGTTCATGATGTATTCCATGTATCACATCTGAGGAAGTGCTTACATGAGACGGCAGAGGTGGTTGAGCCGAGCTTCCTTAGAGATGTAGAGGTAGAGCGTGATGCGACTATTCGACGAGCTCCTACTCGCATCCTAGGGTCAGAGACTAGGAAGTTAAGAAACAGAGAGGTTCAACTAGTCAAGGTGAAATGGGGAGAAGATGAGAGCAACGCAACTTGGGAGACGGAAGCGAAGATGCGTTCATTGTACCCATTTCTTTTTGAGGGTATGTCTTTACTTTCCCCTTTATCGCTTGTCTAGTACTTATCTTATCTTTGGTATGTCCTCTCGTTAGTACCTTTGACCTTTAGATAGGGTAAACCTATGGTTGAAACATGTGTTTGAGACATGTTATGGTTGATGGATGCAAGTGGATGCAAGTGTTTGCTAGTGGTTGCTCGTGGATGCATATACACACACTCTAGGCACTAGATCGGCTCAGTCACTTCATTTTGCATATTGCATAAAAGTGTGTGTAGGAAGATATATTTATGGATGTATAATGGTTGTGTTAGCACATGGATGATGCATTTTGGTGAATGATTGTGCACTCATGTAGATATTGTATGTGTCGATAGGGTTCTTTCGCATACATAATGGATGCATGGCACTATCATGGTTTGCATATGTTCATACATTAGATAGGGAACATATACACACACTCTTTGCATATGCTCATACATCATTAGAAATTGTTCTAAGGACAATGGATGCCTGTGTTTGATGGATTGAGTAGATGGATGTTTGGATGGTAGGATATTCATTCTCCTTAGCTTAGAGATTTCGGGGACGAAATCCTTTAAGGAGGGGAGAATGTAACACCCCGAATTTTAGTTAATACTAAAATTCACTAATTACATGATAAATAATCTCAGACGTGGGAATTGGGGGTAACGGGCTGCGTTATTGCGTTCGTCTCGGAAAAATACGCAAAATAGAGTCCGAGTTTTCGAAAATCGGAGTCCGTATGGCCCGGTTATGGCCCAAAGAAGTTTGCAGAAAAATTAGAGCTAAAAAAAACAGGTTTAGGAATTTAAATTTAGATTTTAAATTAGAACCAGCGGGGCCAGGCGGGAAGGTTCCCGCCCTAAGCATGTCGACAGGGCTGTCGACAGGCCTGTCGACAGGGGTGTCGACATGCCTGTCGACATGGCGTGTCGAACCAGGGTGCTTGGGTGCACCAGATCTGGTTTTCTGGCTAGGGCTGGGCTTGGTTCTAGAGGTTTCCTAAATCTAACGGACCTAAATTAATCTAGGGTTAATCTAAGGGCCTAAAACACTCTCTTAATCTATAAATACACCCTAAACCCCCCCTTAATCCTTACCAAAAATAGAAATGATGGCCTCATGCCGCCAAATTAAATCCTAAGAGGAGCCTCCATTAATCTAAGAAGGAAGTTTCAAGCTAATCCCTCTCATATCATTCTCTAATCATCACCATCTTCATAATTAGCAACTAATTCCTCTTCATAAGTTGGTTAATTTTGGGTTTGGTGAGTTTCTATCACTTTAACACCAATTGTTAAAGTAAGTAGATTGGGTGTAATGAGACTTATGGTCTTAAATGCGGATTAGTGAGTTTGAATCATGTATATGTGTAAATGCAAGATTTATGTGATATGCAAGTTATGCATGCTTATGCGAGTATATGAATGCTTATGCAAGATATGTATATGCTTAAATGACATGATATGCAAGTTATGCATGTTTATGCAAGTTATGTATGCTTATGCAAGTATGTGAATGTTTATGCAAGTATGTGAATGCTTATGCAAGTTATGTGTATGCCTAAATGCATGTTTAACATGTTATGCAAGTCATGAGAATGCTTATATGCAAGTTCAACATGTTATGCAAAATATGTGTATGATAATATGCAAGCTCATATGCAACATGTTATGCAAATCATGTGTATGATAATATGCAAGTTTGGGTTAAATGTGGTTGGGTTAAAATGTGTTCATATATGCAAGTTGACATCCTCTTAACCCATGACAAAGTTATATGCTAAACCCATGATATTTGTGATGGATCTTCCCCTTTTATTATGTCATGAAATGAGAACGATTTCCGTGGGGAACGATGGGGTTGGTAAATATGTTAATAAATGAATGATTGGGTATGATTAAGCATACCATAAAAATAAATTACCATAAGTGGGAATTTACCTATTGAGTTAGGTCTACCCCATGGGAATTTACCTATTGAGTTAGGTCTACCCATGTTATGGAAAAACTTGATATTAATTAGGGATAATTAATATGGGGGTGATTAATTAGGTGTAATTAATCGACTAAGACACGAGGTTGGACTCATTTGTAGTGTAAAACTGCCCGGACCCGACCGGCTTAACCAGTTGCTACAAATGTCAGCCCAATGTGAGAGGTCTTGGCCATGAATTAAATACGTGATTAAGGTAAAGACACGAGGTTAGACTCTGTTATGACGTAAGACTGCCCGGACTCTACCGGCTTAACCAGGCGGTCATAACAGTCAGTCTAATGTGGGAGGTCTTTATGGGAGATCACGGTCTTAATTAATTAAGAAACACTTAACCATATTAGCATGTAGTGGGACATGAGGGGTTAAGTGGGTGCCTTGGGTGGCATGAGGAAATTTTGTGGTTGCCTTGGGTGGCATGTGGAATCTAGTGGGTTGCCTTGGGTGGCAATAGAAAATACGATTAGAATACTTAACCAAGTGGAAACATGTAATTAAACATGATTAAAGGGTTAAGTGGGATACACTAGATATTTGACAAGCTTAAGTGGGTAGCTTGTGGGGGCCCATTTCAACCAATATCCCAAAACGTATCTTTGTGGGCTCGACCCATGTCGAGTGACGGGACACGCATATTGGGCTTGATTATAAGAGGCCAAAACGGGTTAGCGGTGGCAACGCAAGTCCAACGGGTTTCATATGCGTGTGTGGGCCCGGGCTGGTAGATAAGCCGTTGTTGCATCGTGTAGATATAAAGCCGTGCACCGTTAGTATTGGGTAGCCACTTTAGGGGAGTGATACACCCCACTGTGGGACCAGCACGGGTATCTACGGTAGGGAGCCGATCGCTTGGGGAGTAGTGGGTACACCTAATGAAGATAGGGGCAGACGGCACCTATGTAGGGGTACACGAAACTACTCGGTAAGAATTACTGGGTACACCTAGTGGAGATAGGGGCAGACGGCACCTATGTAGTGGGCTAGGAGTACACGAAACTACAGGGGAAATTTTCTAAGTCCTTAGAAGGGATCAACCTTTAAGTAGGAATGACTGGTGTGGTGCAGTTAGTAATTATCCTTGGGTGGGTAGATGCGTCCTGACGGTTATCTTAGTTTATCCTAAGTCTACCAAGCTGCTTAGTGTAGCCATTCATCCCCAGATATTACCGTAGGTCAAGTTTATGTCTTCTCTGGTTACTTTAATGATTGTATTGTTAAAGTTATAGGACTCACTCAGACTTATGTCTGACCCCGTTGTTTTTATCTTTTTCCCAACCCTCAGGTCCTACGGTGGATCCTAGCGGTAGTAGAGCTTGATCGGATTGCTGTTCCAGTCTTTGGGAGCTTGGGTAGATGTAAAGCTCCAGTTATCCAGTTATCTTTTCTTTTGTCATGGCTATTGTATGAGAGAGTGGGATTATGTACTTCTTTATTTTGACGGATATTGTACTTGACTTTTATCATGGTTTTATGATGTAACCAGACATGTTTATTTCCGCTGTTATGAGATGATGTTTTAAATTTCAAGTACTATTTATATCTGTCTTGGTGTAATTTTTCTGTTCTATATTCACTAAAATACTCCACCGATGCTATGGCATTCCCTTAGTGAGTGACCATAGCGGGCGTGGGGTGTTACATATTCTAAGTTTCTATCTTATCTATTCTCACCCTCTAACTTCTTTCATTAACTACTGGTATTTTCGATGTTTGGATAATCGAAGTGGGTTTTATGTCGATGACTAAAGATCGCAAATTTCCAGGACGTTATAGTTGGTATCAGAGCTTAGGTTAAGTAATTACCTTGGCTCTGTGGCGTGACTCAGTAGAGATGGGGTTAGAAATTCCCTAGATTGAGTTGAGTTTATATATATGAGTGAACATATTTGTTATTCAATATAATTTTTTTTTTAATTGTGGAGCTTTGTCGGTTGAGTTGTTTATGGGTTCTGGTTGATCAGTTTGATCCACTATATCCGTAGGAGTTTATAAACACTCGAATATGATGGGTCGACACGTTATGTTTTGAAAAGAGGGTAAATGAAAATAATTTTAACCCAAGATATATTTTGATATAAGGAAAATATAGATATTTGAAAAATTATCATATATTGGATATATTGGTCGTGATTATAATCAAATAAGATTATAATTGGAATGGTTATATAAATAACCAATCAGAATTCATATGAATATAATATATGAAATAAGGTGAAGAAAATCTGAATTTAGAATCAGAATTGGAATTAAAAGTTGAAGAAGAGTTTGTAAATTGGATTGAATTAAGTATATGAAAATTTTAAAATCCTGGGAGATTTTAAATTGTTTACAAGCATTGTGAATGGTATTTTGAAATGTATTTCAAAGTGGAAATGTTTAGAAATGGTTTTGAAAAGCGATATAGTATTGAACTCACTTCGACCGCTGGAAAATAGATTCTGATGATGACAGCAGCATCATCGGTGCTGATTTTCGAGTTGTAAGTGACAGATTACTACCAAAGTTTTTATTTTTGAATTATTTT
This sequence comes from Allium sativum, assembly GCA_030737875.1. Taxonomy (NCBI): domain Eukaryota; kingdom Viridiplantae; phylum Streptophyta; class Magnoliopsida; order Asparagales; family Amaryllidaceae; genus Allium; species Allium sativum. The sequence continues at coordinate 967,071,873 of CM060915.1, read as the reverse complement.
GAGAAAACAAGTTGTTTTGATTCTGAAAGGGAATATTTGATTTTTGAGAAAAGCAAAGCTGTTTAGAACTTGTAACGACCAGAAATTTCGAACCCTTTTAGTCGACCAAATACTACAAGTCTAACCCAAATTGCACAAAAATACGAATCATTAATAGAAAGAAGTTAGAGGGTGAGAAATAGAAGAGATAGGAAATTAGAATAGAAGAAATAAGGTAGAAGGAAGGACTGAATAACATCACATCTCACAATCGCAGTGGAATAAAATATAATATAGATATAAGCTTTGGAAAATACAAAACTATATCTGAACTTACATACAACATCAGAGTACATCATATATACATCACAGTGGATATAAACTCTATATATCTAACGCTGAAGCCTCCTGCTCCAAGCTCCTTCCATATTATCTGTAAGATCCTGAACTACTTGACTGCCCGTACAAATTTGGGCACCCAAGTGTTTAGGGAAACATAGAAAAATAAACTCTGGGTTAGTCATGGGACTGGTGTGAGTAAACGATTTAAACAGCTTGTTTAACTTGGAAAATTTCTTTTGAAAGAAAAGATAATCGTAAGACCGATCCACACATAAACACGGATGGTTTTTACCTTACGATAACCCAAAACATTTTAAAATCAAAACTATACTGATATTATAATAATGTCTAGGGTTTTCCACAAATAAATTAGAATCTAGCGAAACGCTTGCATCTCAAGCTCCACATATAGTATACAAACAAAACCGCTTGGCGTTTAGGGATAATGGATTTCCAATTATGACAAGGTATGGAACCACCTTCCGATAGTGTATCTCTAGAGAGGAATACACTGGGTTCAACAAGAACATCTTGCAACCCGGCTACACATCACCGACCACTCATTTCTCTTGAGTGTATCGAATATATTGCCACCTACGGTTGCTAGCAACATAACCGTTCCCCGGAGATACAAAATTGAAAAGAAGTAACAAAATGAATATCCTCTAGATGGTGACAATACACCCTAGTGGGAGCGACCCACATAGCCATGCTGCCTGCCCGATTTTTGTCATTTCCTGGTTGTGAGACTTGAGCTCATAACTTACCATTCAGAACAACATATCTTTATTCACTTTGAATGCCACATCGTCAAACCCATCAAATCACAAATTGATTTCCCTAAAACCACGGGTATAAAGCTAAGAGAAACGAATTCCTCCGCCACCAAACTTACTTTTGAAGAGATCAACTTACGCGATCTGTTAGGTATACTCTGTCAGAACATTCTTCCATACAAGTTGTCCTGGGTCTGGACAAACCGAAGGCACTACAATGTAAACAGAACAGCCCTTGCATAAACTCCGTTTTCAATGGTCTTCAATTTGACTTCAAATTAAACAACGCCTAAGTCGATACAAAGTGGTATTTGGATTCTAGTTAGAAAAACAATCCCGATCACTTTGAATCGATGAACGTTAATATCTTTTAAGGCCAAGTGAAAATTAAAGTAATCAAATCAACGTATTTCATATGAGTTTCTATATCCTTAATTGATTATCAAGACCTATATACTGTAAATATTCAAAATAGAAGATTCTAGATTTCCACAGTAGTTTGTATAAGTTAATATTAACGAGATGTGATTAAATAAATTAATTGGGTCATGACACATCATTAAAATCAATCAAATCAATAAATTAATTATCACAACAGATCTAGTCTATCCCAATTTCACATTCAAATATTCATTGTTTATTAATTGGTTGATCTTGGAAAATAATTATTTCCAAATTATATCTATTTAAGATTTTATTCTGTTTAAGAATTCTATTAATTTTTATAGATTATAACAGCGTTGTTAAAATCCGTACATCAATATATATGACTAAAAAAATGACTATTATTATATTAATGCAATATATAATTTATTTAAATATTATTTAAATGGGAAGTAACGGATACTTTCCTGTATTCCACCTACTCGATTATCTCCTTCTAATTTATCTATATTTCATTTATTTTATCGAACTTCGGAGTAATCTCATCGTTGTTGTTAATCCAGTTACTATACAAATTCATATCTACATAGATATTGACATTTTTTTTAATCGTTGTTAATTTAACTTTTAAATCATTTCTTTATTTAAAATATTTTTATTAACATTTCAATGTTTAATCAAACGATTAGTTTATCCCAACAATATTATTAACGTTCAGCATCATAACGTAAATTCCAGTTCAATTATTCTAACTTAAACTGGATTTTTGAAATAAGAGATCCTTATTACATTAAATAATTCGAAAGAAAATAAATTAATTCTATTTATTTAAATAAAGTAACTTTGATTTAAACTGACAAGTAAAAATTTATTTACTCTGATCCTTGTATGCTGATCTGTCAACTGGCTTATCAACATACTATCCGGTTTTCCTTTTTTGTTTCTTTATATATCTTTAAATACTAGATTTATTTTTCAAGAAATTCTTTTATGTTATTTCTTAAAATTCCTATTTCTAGAATTAATTTCTTCCTTGATTTTATTTCCCACTTTCTTTTCTTATTTCTTTTATTTCCTTCTTTTATTTCTTATGCATTCACTTATTAAAATTTTCAGCCCATAATCTCACAGGCCAAAGCCCATCTACCACTTCCCACTAATTTCTCCCTTAAATTATTTTTCCTGTACCCATTCGGTTCGCATTCCCATCCCTTTTCCCCTTATTTCCTTTGATCTGCTCACGGCATTAAGCTGCCTTCTATCTCCTCTCTTAGTTCTTTCCTTTCTTCTCCCTACTATTGCGTCACTCCTTCCTTTTATTATTTTCCTGTCCCACGTCTAAATATTGCCTTTTCTTCCTACTGCTAAGTCACCGTATGACTAACAATGACAAGCTCCGTCAATGCAACATTTCCGATCATGTTGGGGAAATGGATTTCAGTTGCTGCTAAAATGATGGCCTAAAGGGACAAAATATATATTTGTTACATTTGCTGCTGCTTTACCACAGAATGCTTTCCTTTTTCTTTTGCCCTGGCTTTGCTAAACATTCAATCAAATCAACACTGGCCGATCAGCACATCTTCCCCCTTTCGATTTGTTACTGGTAAGTCTGGTATGTTCTGTTAATCATTTTCCATGCACATGTCACTTGTGCACATGCACAATCACACTGCAGGCCAACGCGTTGCTTCGATCATCGTCACACGTTTCTTATTGCTAACTGAATGCATTCCCGAACCCATCTCTATCTCCATTGTCCTTGATTAGATTTCCATTGCTCAACCTGAGGTGCCAAGTAACCTTGCTCATCCCTTTTTATCCACTGCCATCACCACAACTATGATGCCTTCAAACTCTTCCTCCATGTTGACGATTTGAAGCTTGACACCTTCATCCAGACGCGTCACTCTTTGGTGATCCGCAGTTTACGATGAACAAGGGTTTTAAAAACAGTTGAAATCCTTAAATCTATTTTGTTTTCACAATTCAGGCTTTAGAAAAAAATATTTAACATTTTTCCTAGTCTCTCTACACCTTGTAGCATCTCCATGTCCATCATCAGCCTCTCCGATCATCTCTGTCACCGGAATTCTACACAAGAACATTCCCAGCCCATGCCCACTTCCCTAATGATTCTCTTAACCAAAAAATTACCATTTTACCACTAAAAATCATGCTTTCTAATTCCTAACGTCCTTGACACCCTGAATCATGAATTTAAACAACTTCGAATTTTGGTTATTCATATTTCAATTACTATGCATTTTATACTTATATACAGGAGAGACTTGGTTCATGTTGGAAATACTTTTAAATTAAACTAAAGATATACATATATATACAAAGTTTTGGTGTTGAACTCTATTTTGAAAATCATTAGAATTTAAGGTATTGGTTTCCTTGATACAAGTGGATAATTACATGTTAACAGAGGATTGGTTTTCATGTTCTGTTAATTTCACTCCTGTTTTATCCATTATGGTTCACATCTAGATGTGAATCAATCTTTATTCAATATGCTTTCAACATACCAGTGTATACACTAACATCATACTTGTAACAAATTTAAGAATAGATTTAAATAATGCTAGTTTTACAAACTAATATACTGTCATTTATTTCCAGAGTTATACTTATTGCCTTTCCTCCATTTTTCTTTCTAGTGGCAGTTAAAAATCATGCAACAAATCATATAAACATGAGTATATACTCTGGTAAGTGTGATAAGATCATGGTTGCAAATCCAAGTGAAGTTCTATTCTTAAGGAAAACTGCCTACTGTTTTTCAAGAAAACACAGATTCAACATAGTCATTACTCTTTAATTAATCATCTATACTCAGTCTATATATTTCATGTGTATAATGATCTATATACACAGCCATAGATTAACTGAAACGTACAGGAAAAATAAAGGGAATGTTTACTCACTTATATGCTCTCCTATTTCCAGTTTTTACCCTCTTTGTTTTGATCTTCTCGGCCATTTCCCTTTTTCAGTTTACCATAATGAAGAGGGCTTCTAAGTCATGAAATCATAAAGGTATTACATGATATTTGTAGAGGAACTAGTTCATGGTTTTAAAGTCTTGGCAGTGTAGTCTTTAGGCTGTCTTAGCCTTGATAGATTGGACATTCTGGCTGCTGCTGATTGATGGAAAGACAACATAAAACAATATAGATGATGGGAAAAACAGATATGCTTATTCCTGCAATGTAAGCTGATTGAAAAGAATAGAACAAAGATATACGACTGCTGCACTTATTTTAAGATTGATAAGGGATCTTCAAGACAAGGCTTCACACATAAGGCCACGACTGCTGTAGTTTTGGGGGTACAATTCCTTATGTAGGTCCATGTTCATGTGTGTGTTTTGATTCGAAGGAGCAATGCAGCTAGTATCTAGCTATTGACTTAGTTTTTTTATGGGAGAAGTGACTATACATAGCTGTGTATAGCTGTGTATCTATGTAGATTAGTAAGGATGAGGTAATATAGGCTTGTGTGTATTGGATTGATGGAAATGAGCAAATGTTTAGCTGTGTATCTATATCCTCAATACAATAGAGCATGGCTGAGTCTATTCTTGAGTTCAAACACATGTGAAGCCGCAGGTCTGTGTTCTTATATGTGATTTAATGGCACACTTATTTGTTAAGTATTTCAAACCACTAAATGCTTATGTATGTATACTGTTATGAATATCACCTCCAAGTACAAAGCACATGCTGCACATCTTTTTCATTAAATGTTTAGACTGAAGGTAGTCTAGGCTATATATCCCTAGGTACTGGTAGTTGTTTTCATTTACAAATAGTCATAAATGTTTACAAGATCCAATTATGTGAACATACAAATGCTAGTGTTCTACATGAATACAAAAATGGAGACTCAATGTACAAAAATAGTTTACATTCATTACAGTTGATTTGCTTCCATTGTAATGAATTATATGACATGTTCATTCTTGTCATATCATCTTATATGTAAGTATGAAGTAATAAAATATTTCCTTAAGTATAAACCATGAGTGACTATATGTCTTGATTTACGTGTATACAATTATACACACACACACACACATATATATATATATATATACGCTAAAGATAAATTCATATTTTTCTCAAATATCAAAAATCTATTTTTACTTAAGCAATAATATTCTCCTTCATGATTTTAGAACAAGTTTGAAATGCAAAATAAATGTTAAAATGACATTTACCGATGTATATATGAAACACAAGTCAAAACATACATGTATGATTTAAACTAATAATTATACAAAATTATCTAAAATATACATATTCAATAGTATTCAATTAAATTTCTAGCCTAATTTACGATGTATATATGATTCAAAGTTGGTCAAAAATCTGGGATATTACAATCTACCCCCCTTAAAAGAATTTCGTCCCCGAAATTAGATGGTGATGAGAAAATTCCAGTTATAATATCATAGACTGATATCAACACACATACATGGGTTGTTTCCTATAAGTTACAAGACATTCAAAACATACTTATTAATCATCAAACATTTCACAACAATCAAAGCATTCCATACACATTAGAAATCAGCTATCTAACGAAACTATGGATATGCAGCCTTCAGCCTCTCATCTCAAACTTCTTTGTTTCTTTTTTCTCGTTCTCGACGAATCATTGATTAAATCTATATTTATTCAAACTGATTCTAAATCACTTGATTAACCTCTTTTTAATTATTTAGTTTTCAATAAATCAATTCTTAATTATCAAAATTCTCTTACGAATTAAATTCTTAAAATTTTGAAGAATTCGACAACGTCTCTCTCATACAGCTCCATCATACAACTCCCAAAACTGCCTACCAAGAATTTCTCTAATCATTAGAGAATCCACAAAACCAACTGGTTCTCCAAATAGCCTTATCAAATCTAACTAAAATATTTACATGTATCTTCTATTAGCGTTCATCCTTTATTCTCATGCATTTTCATCCATAAGCATCCATCAATCCAAGCATATTCATTTGTATAACCAGAGTTATCTGTTATTGAAGTTGGAAAACATTTCTATTCTTGTTCAGCCATTACTATCCTTTAATTCTGAATTTATTTGGTAAAGAACCAAATTTATTATTCATTCAATTCTTCTTTCACATTCTCATGATTTCAAATTTCATTTCTGGTTTGTCTTATCCGTATATTTCACCCTTATACAAATCTAATTTGGTTTTATATAATCGCCTCAATGTTATAATCTGATTATCAGATTACAATAACAATCAACACATCTATTTATAATAATTTAAGAAAATTATTACTTTATATCAAAATAAAATTTTGAGTAAAATTATTTCATTTACTCATCTTTTAAAACAATACTGTGTCAAACTGCTCTATTCAAGAGTTTAAAAATACTTTTCGATACAGTGTCGACTCCTGTATCAACCAGAATTCTTAATCACTCGATAAACCAATCAACAGAATATAAAACAATTTTTCATATAAATTAACAAATACGCACTCATATATATACGCTCATACTCAATTTAAGGTATTACTAACTCCATCTCTATAGAGTCACACCATAGAGCCAAGGTTATTCTCAACCTTCAGCTTTGATACCAAATGTAACGACCCGAAATTTCGAACCCTTTGAGTTGACCAAATACTACAAGTCTAACCCAAATTGCATGAAAATACGAATCATAAATAGAAAGAAGTTAGAGGGTGAGAAATAGAAGAGATAGAAAATTAGAATAGAAGAAATAAGGTAGAAGGAAGGACTGAATAACATCACATCTCACAATCGAAGTAGAATAAAATATAATATAGATATAAGCTTTGGAAAATACAAAACTATATCTGAACTTACATACAACATCAGAGTACATCATATATACATCACAGCGGATATAAACTCTATATATCTAATGCTAAAGCCTCCTGCTCCAAGCTCCTTCCAGATTATCTGTAAGATCCTGAACTGCTTGACTGCCCGTACAAATTTGGGCACCCAAGAGTTTAGGGAAACATAGAAAAATAAACTCTGGGTCAGTCGTGAGACTGGTGTGAGTAAATGATTTAAACAGCTTGTTTAACATAGAAAATTTCTTTTGAAAGAAAAGATAATCGTAAGACCGATCCACACATAAACACGGATGGTTTTTACCTTACGATAACCCAAAACATTTTGAAATCATAACTATACTGATACTATAATAATGTCTAGGGTTTTCCACAAATAAATTAGAGTGTAGCGGAATGCTTGCATCTCACGCTCCACATATAGTATACAAACAAAAACGCTTGGCGCTTAGGGATAATGGATTTCCAATTATGACAAGATATGGAACCACCTACCGATTGTGTATCTCTAGAGAGGAATACACTGGGTTCAACAAGAACGTCTTGCAACCCGGCTACACATCACCGACCACTCATTTCTCTTGAGTGTATCGAATATATTGCCACCTACGGTTGTTAGCAACATAACCGTTCCCGGGAGATACAGAATTGAAAAGAAGTAACAAAATGAATATCCTCTATATGGTGACAATACACCCTAATGGGAGCGACCCACATAGCCATGCTGCCTGCCCGATTTTTGTCATTTCCTGGTTGTGAGACTTGAGGTCATAACTTACCATTCAGAACAGCATATCTTTATTCACTATGAATGCCACATCGTCAAACCCATCAAATCACAAATTGATTTCCCCAAAACCACAGGTATAAAGCTAAGAGAAACGAATTCCTCCGCCACCAAACTTAGTTTTGAAGAGATCATTTACGCGATCTATTAGGTATACTCTGTCAGAACATTCTTCCATACAAGTTGTCCTGGGTCTGGACAAACCGAAGGCACTACAATGTAAACAGAACAATCCTTGCATAAACTCCGTCTTCAATGCTCTTCAATTTGACTTCAAATTAAACAACGCCTAAGTCGATACAAAGTGGTATTTGGATTCCAGTTAGAAAACCAATCCCGGTCTCTTTGAATCGATGAACGTTAATATCTTTTAGGGCCAAGTGAAAATCAAAGTAATCAAATCAACGTATTTCACATGAGTTTCTATATCCTTAATTGATTATCAAGACCTATATATTGAAAATATTCAAAATAGAAGATTCTAGATTTCCATAGTAGTTTGTATAAGTTAATATTAACGAGAGGTGATTAAACAAATTAATTGGGTCATCACACAGCATTAAAATCAATCAAATCAATAAATTAATTATCACAACAGATCTATTCTATCCCAATTTCACATTCAAATATTCATCGTTTATCAATTGGTTAATCTTGGAAAATAATTATTTCCAAATTATATCTATTTAAGATTTTATTCTATTTAAGAATTCTATTAATTTTTATATATTATAACAGTGTCGTTATAATCCGTACATCAATCTATATGACTAAAAAATGACTTTTATTATATTAATGCAATATATAATTTATTTAAATATTATTTAAATGGGAAGTAACGGGTACTTTCCTGTATTCCGCCTACTCGATTATCTCCTTCTAATTTATCTATATTTCATTTATTTTATCGAACTTCGGAGTAATCTCTTCATTGTTGTTAATCCAGTTACTATACAAATTCATATCTACATAGATATTGACATTTTGTTTAATCGTTGTTAATTTAACTTTTAAATCATTTCTTTGTTTAAAATATTTTTATTAACATTCAATGTTTAATCAAACGATTAGTTTATCCCAACAATATTATTAACATTCAGCATCATAACGTAAATTACAGTTCAATTATTCTAACTTAAACTGGATTTTTGAAATCAGAGATCCTTATTATATTAAATAATTTAAAAGAAAATAAATTAATTCTATTTATCTAGATAAAGTAACTTTGATTTAAACTGACAAGTAAAAATTTATTTACTCTGATCCTTGTCTGCTGATCTGTCAACTGGCTTATCAACATACTATCCGGTTTTCCTTTTTCATTTCTTTATATATCTTTAAATACTAGATTTATTTTGCAAGAAATTCTTTTATGTTATTTCTTACAATTCCTATTTCTAGAATTAATTTCTTCCTTGATTTTATTTCCTACTTTCTTTTCTTATTTCTTTTATTTCCTTCTTCTTTTATTTCTTATACATTCCCTTATTAAAATTTTCAGCCCACAATCTCACAGGCCAAAGCCCATCTTCCACTTCCCACTAATTTCTCCCTTAAATTATTTTTCCTGCACCCAGTCGGTTCACCTGCCCATCCTTTTCCCCTCAATTCCTTTGATCTGCTCACGGTATTAAGCTGCCTTCCATCTCCTCTCTTAGTTCTTTCCTATCTTCTCCCTACTATTGCGTCACTCCTTCCTTTTATTATTTTCCTGTCCCACGTCTAAATATTGCCTTTTCTTCCTACTGCTAAGTCACCGTACGACTAACAATGACAAGCTCCGTCAATGCAACATTTCCGATCATGTTGGGGAAGTGGAATTCAGTTGCTGCTAAAATGTTGGCCTAAAGGGACAAAAAATATATTTGTTACATTTGCTGCTGCTTTACCACGGTCTGCTTTCCTTTTTCTTCAGCCCTGGCTTGGCTAAACATTCGATCAAATCAACACTGGCCGATCAATACATCTTCCCCCTTTCGATTTGTTACTGGTAAGTCTGGTATGTTATGTTAATCATTTTCCATGCAAATGTCACTTATGCACATGCACAATCACACTGCAGGCCAACGCGTTGCCTCAATCCTCGTTACATGTTCCTTATTGCTAACTGAATCCATTCCCGAACCCAGCTCTATCTCCATTGTCCTTGATCAGATTTCCATTGCTCAACCTGAGGTGCCAAGTAGCCTTGCCCATCCCTTTTTATCCACTTCCATCACCACAATTATGATGCCTTCAAACTCTTTCTCCATGTTGACGATTTGAAGCTTGACACCTTCGTCCAGAGGCGTCACTCTTTGGTGATCCGCAGTTTACGATGAACAAGGGTTTTAAAAATAGTTGAAACCCTTAAATCTATCTTGTTTTCACAATTCAGGTTTTAGAAAAAATTATTTAATATTTTTCCTAGTCTCTCTACACCTTGTAGCATCTCCATGTCCATCATCAGCCTCTCCGATCATCTCTGTCACCGGAATTCTACACAAGAACATTCCCATCCCATCCCCACTTCCCCAATGATTCTCTTAACCAAAAATTTACCATTTTACCACTAAAAATCATGCTTTCTAATTCCTAACGTCCTTGACACCCTGAATCATGAATTTAAACAACTTCGAATTTTGGTTATTCATATTTCAATTACTGTGCATTTTATACTTATATGCAGGAGAGACTTGGTTCATGTTGGAAATACTTTTAAATTAAACTACAGATATACATATATATACAAAGTTTTGGTGTTGAACTCTATTTTGAAAATCATTAGAATTTAAGGTATTGGTTTCCTTGATACAAGTGGATAGTTACATGTTAACAAAGGATTGGTTTTCATGTTCTGTTAATTTCACTCCTGTTTTATCCATTACGGTTCACATCTAGATGTGAATCAATCTTTATTCAATATGCTTACAGCATACCAGTGTATATACTAACATCATACCTGTAACAAATTTAAGAATAGATTTAAATGATACTAATTTTACAAACTAATATACTGTCATTTATTTCCAGAGTTTTACTAATTGCCTTTCCTCCATTTTTCTTTCTAGTGGCAGTTAAAAATCATGCAACAAATCATATAAACATGAGTATATACTCTGGTAAGTGTGGTAAGATCATGGTTGCAAATCCAAGTGAAGTTCTATTCTTAAGGAAAACTGCCTACTGTTTTTCAAGCAAACACAGATTCAACATAGTCATTACTCTTTAATTAATCATCTATACTCAGTCTATATATTTCATATGCATAATGATCTATATACACAGTCATAGATTAACTGAAACGAACAGGAAAAACAAAGGGAATGTTTATTCACTTATATGCTCTCCTATTTCCAGTTTTTGACCTCTTTGTTTTGATCTTCTCGGCCATTTCCCTTTTTCGGTTTACCATAATGAAGAGGGCTTCTAAGTCATGAAATCATAAAGGTATTACATGGTATTTATGGAGGAACTGGTTCATGGTTTAAAGTCTTGGCAGTGTAGTCTTTAGGCTATCTTAGCCTTGATAGATTGGACATTCTAGCTGCTGTTGATTGATGGAATGACAACACAAAACAGTATAGATGATGGGAAAAATAGCTATGCTTATTGCTGCAATGTAAGCTGATTGAAAAGAATAAAACAAAGATATACAGCTGCTGCTCTTAATTTAAGATTGATAAGGGATCTTCAAGACAAGGCTTCACACATAAGGTCACGACTGTTGTAGTTTTGGGGTTACAATTCCTTGTGCAGGTCCACGTTCATGTGTGTGTTTTGATTCGAAGGAACAATGCAGCTAGTACCTAGCTATTGACTTAGTTTTTTTATGGGAGAAATGACTATACATAGCTGTGTATAGCTGTGTATCTATGTAGATTAGTAAGGATGAGGTAATATAGGCTTGTGTGTATTGGGTTGATGGAAATGAGCAAATGTTTAGCTGTGTATCTATATCCTCAATACAACAGGGCACGGCTGAGTCTATTCTTGGGTACAAACACATATGCAGCCGCAGGTCTGTGTTCTTATATGTGATTTAATGGCATACTTATGTGTTAAGTATTTCAAACCATTAAATGCTCATGTATCTATACTGTTATGAATATCACTTCCAAGTACAAAGCACATGCTGCACATCTTTCTCATTAAATGTTTAGATTCAAGGTAGTACAGGCTATATATCCCTAGGTACTGGTAGTTGTTTTCATTTACAAATAGTCAGAAATGTTTACAAGATCCAATGATGTGAACATACAAATGCTAGTGTTCTACACGAATACAAAAATGGAGACTCAATGTACAAAAATAGTTTTTATTCATTACAATTGATTTGCTTCCATTGTAATGAATTATATGACATGTTCATTCTTGTCATATCATCTTGTATGTAGGTATGAAGTAATAAAATATTTCATTACGTATAAACCGTGAGTGACTATATGTCTTGATTTACATGTATACAATTATATACACACATATATATATATACACACTAAAGATAAATTCATATTTTTCACAAATATCAAAAATCTATTTTTACTTAAGCAATAATATTCTCCTTCATAATTTTAGAACAAGGTTGAAATGCAAAATAAATGTTAAAATGACATTTACCGATGTATAATGAAACACAAGTCAAAACATACATGTATGATTTAAACAAATAATTATACAAAATTATCTAAAATATAGATATTCAATACTATTCAATTAAATTTCTAGCCTAATTTACGATGTATATATGTTTCAAAGTTGGTCAAAAATCCGGGATATTACAGAACTCCTAGGAAAAGACTGTTTGAATTAAAAACAAATTTAAATAGAAATTTGTGGAAGTAAACAAGAATTTAAGTCAGTTAAGTGGTTACTTAAATTGAATTAGAATGATATTGAGACAAATTGGATTTGTGAAATTCGAATTTGAAGTGTAATTTGATAATCAAGTTAAGAGTTAGGAATCAAGAATGAAGCTCGAGTTTGAAATGATATTTGGCTTGGATATAAGCGAATGGTTATGTTGGAGATAAAAATGATTGGAGTTTGATTGGGATGATCCGACCTGCTATTAATGTAGGCATTTCTGTTTCCAGAGTGGGATCCGCAGCTCAAATTAAAGCCACGAAACAAGTAGCTGGCAAATTAAAATTGGAATTAGCTCAATTCGCAGAGTTAGAAGCCTGTAAAAAATTCTTGACGGTATCGAGCCGGAACAACTTGTTCCTTTTGAACACCCCAATTCAGGGCCAAGGAATTTCCTGGCTGTTATGTTCGTAAATGGTTCAGAATAATCTAACGACTCCTATCTTTGGACTATTGGAGATGGAAAGAACTAGGAATAGAATAAAGAATTGGTATTGCTGAATTAACAGCAGATGGAAATGATATAATGATATGCCCGACAAAAAGGTACACGTTTATATTCATATGAGTTTGATGAGTATGAGCCGATTTGGCAAGCCGCTTGGCATTTTGATTTTCTTTTGGGTTGGAGAAGCCCCAGAGAGGCGAGTTGTAGTTTTACCGATAGACCAATACAAAGGAGGTACTGGCGAAATTTTTCGAAAATTTCGAGTGTTAGAAAATTTTCAGGATTTTTGAAAATTTTCGTTAATAGGAATGAATTAATATTTTAATTGAATTTTATTTGTTCAGTTGAAACTGAAGTTGATAAGTAGACAAATAATTTTAACCCAGTTAATAGAATTGTTTCTACCTTAGCAATTTCGAGGATGAAATTATTTTAAGGGGGGAAGAATGTAACGACCCATATTTTCAGCGATATATAATTAATTTATTTAATTATTTAAATAGTGAAAATGGTTGTTTAATTAAATTATATTGAATATTTAATTAATATAAATAATACAATAATATATTTAATTCTGAAATAATCAGAAATAGTGAATTGACAATATAATGTGAACTGGACAATTTAAAATATATAATTTAGTTTAGATTTGAATTATATTAATGAATATATTATATAAACGACAATTGAACGTATAATTATATTATAATTAACATCGAGCTGGAAATGGCGCAGTAGTTCGCTATTTGGCGATTCGAACTTCAATTAAGTATACAGAATCCGTTTTAAATCGGATTTCTGTGAAACAAGAAACGTTAGGAGCTGGTGAAGTATATTTTTCTAATGGAAGAGAAAAATTGGGATTTCACTGTGTATATTTTGATTTATGTCCAAATCAAATTTCGAATAGTCGTTATGGAATCGTTTATCAACCATAACAATATATTTAATTATAATTAAATATTGGTCTCGAATTCAGACAAGCCCTTTGAGATGTAGTGATAATTTAATTTTTAGAATTTTACTATAATTTTTATTTCGTAAAATAAGCACTTTTTATTTTGGAGAATTTTACAACCTATATCATCATTTCGGGGTTTCACAGAATAAGTTAACGGACCTATATTATGACATCTTTGGGATCGTGATACATCGCTTGACACAACGGTATGTAAAATTCTATCTATGGCAGTCCGTAAAACAAATGAACTTTGTATACCGAAGTGCGTACAACATCACTTTGTAAACAAAGCATACCCATGCCAACGAACCATAAATATATATGTATGTCATAACATTAATTAAGACTACATTCATTTATTTGGAACCACGCAACACTAAATAAATGAGGGAAAAATGTATTTGAGTTCCTTTAGCACTAAGAAATTGTATAGATCCTTTCACACAGACCATACTACAAATATATATTTTTAATTTCGTTACTTAAAAGGCCAAGTTCCGTGCAAATCCACATCTCTTCAAAACACTATCCTATCGTGTAGACTACTGTGTGCTACCGTGAAGCCACATAATTAAATGAATGGTGCAGAAGACATGTGCGACATTCCTTAACCACTAAGTTTCCTACCCTATATATATACACGCTGCCTCTTACTAATCTTTTTCTTCTTCTGGAAATAAGATTGTAACTTTTTCATTAGTTTTCAAAATCTAAAACAAATCATGGGAAGATCCTCAAACCCTCAAATTTTTCTCGCTCGATTCATCAACTAGAGGGTTTCAATTTGATGTTATTTCCAGAGGTGCGATGTCGGTTCCAACTGTTCGAAGTATACACCGTCGAGTAGGGTTGAAGATCAGCGAAAAAGGAGGGAGCTGAAGTTGCGATGGGGAGCTTTCTAAAAACCGGCGTGAGTTTAAAAGGAGTTTTAGACGAGAGTTTTAATGATGATGACGCGCCTGTAGTCGAGACCTGAAAGCTGAACACAGTGGGAAGGCACATCAATTGGAGAATCACATTTGCATGGTAGATAGAAGGAGCTGAATAAAGCAGCTATGGCATTGATTTTTTTTCCATGAACAGTAGGTTGCGGATGTAGAAGATGAATTGAGGAAGCATAATTAAGGATTAAGGACGGTGAAAACGTGAAGGCCAAAGTCAAGGTAAGGGAGGATGGGATTCATGAAAATTTGACAGGAGTGATGCATGAGTAGTAGTTCATTTCGGGAGAGAAGAAATGTATTGCAAGCAGTTGGTTTTTCTTTTTAATGACAGTGGAGGGAACTGGAACTTAAAGGAACAAGGAAGGACCGGTTCGAAGTGAAAGCGAGGTGGGGAAATCACAAGTGCAAGGCACTCACGTCAGTTGTTTTTGAGGTGATTTCAGAATAAAGAGTGGCACAAGTTACTGTATGTTGGAAATACGGTTGACGTTGGTATTGTTTTCAGTGAGTGCAAGTGAGTTAAATTGGGGTTGGTTTGACATAGGAGAATACAAGATGGAGGATTTAACTATACTGAAGTGTGCGTTCATGAGGAAGGTTCGGCTTGGTGTAAACAGTGTACAGGAGAGACGGTTTTTGTTTGATGAGGAAGAATGCTAACGTAGGTAGCGGATGAATGAAAGGAAGTTGGGCCGGATTATTATGGTAAAGCCCAAACTTAAATAAATATTAAGTTTAATTGTAACTTTAATTATGTATTAACGTTAAATTATCGTGTCATGCTCATACGATATCAGAATTAGGCAAAACTGGATCTGTTAGAATCATATGGACGAGAACTCCATAATGGAACTACCTGGGAATGAATCAGAGCTCGTTATAATTTATAGCAACATAAATTGTCCATTTGAATCAACAGACGCAAATCGTTATTTAACGGTTAACGCGAAATGTGAGTAAAACTCACTAACTCTGATCAGTTTATATTTTTATAACGTATTTTCAGAACCGTTAAATGTTGGTTGATTTCTGTGTGTTGACTGTTGGGATTAACTATTCATTTATTCGGTTGAGAATATAGTTAACGATATATATAAATCATTAATCGAATATTGATTCTGCTTATCAGAATATTTTATATTCGTGTTTTTGGTGTTGATTAACATCTGTGGGTGCAGGGAAACAGGTTAGAGGGATCCAACTGGATTCCTCAACATTTATTTTACTGTTTTCATATATATTGTGATATATGATGTGGTATACAATCTGTTGTTGATTGTGTGTGACTAGGTGATACTGAATAGTGATATTGTATTTGAAATACATAAGAAATACTGGAATATACAAACGGGTTTTTCAAAGTGTATATTGAAATTTAATTATATTTGTAAAACAAATATAATTGAATTGGAAATATTTGTGAACAATTATAAAAGGAGTTAATCGAATATTTATTTAGAAAAATAAATATAGAATATTAGAAAAGGAGATATTTGTAAACCATTTTAAATAGAAAGATAAAGGAATATTTATTTAGAAAATAAAAAGAATCATAAAGGTAATATTTATTTAGAAAATAAATCGAATTATAAAGGAAATATTTATTTAGAAAATAAATAGATTATAAAATGAAATACTTGAAAAATGAAAGAAGTGTATAAAAAGAGAATTTTACACTAGGAAAGTTTAGACCTGTAACGACCCGCATTATATGCATCAGACGATCACAGAATATATTTTTTCCTGGTAAGTCGTATGGTCATGTACTTTTGAGGAACGACTAGTGGGGTCATTTCCCATGTTCATGATTTTTTCTGATTTTTAAATGATAGTTTTGCCCGTAGCTGATCTTGTTTTGGCCATAACTTTTGATTCGAAAGGAGTTTTGACCTGAAACCACTTCCATTGGCTCCGTATGATGGTTTACCTTTCCGTAGAGTGGTCATATGTGAAAAACGGACTCACCGTTTGGGAGATATGGCTGAAATAATGTTTGGAAGGCGAAAAACTGCTTAACCGGACCTAATTTGGGTGATTAGTGAGTGGGCCCATAACCCATTTCGGGATTAGGGTTATGGGAAGGCTGATAGGATTAGAAAATTCAGTTTCTATCATTTTCCAGCCGCCACTTTTTGTTCCTTCAAGTTTAGCCATGGCCTCCACTTGCTAAAACACCCAAAATCACCTTCTAATCACTAATTAAGAAGATCTACACCAAATCAAGGAAGATTATTGTCAAATCAGAGTTGGAGCTGCTGCTAAGCATTGGGATTCAACCCAAAACAGAGGATATTTCAGATCTATAGTTTAATTTATGGCAAAGGTGAGTGATTTGCATTGTTTTTCACTAATTATGGCTAATTAGAGTAATTAGCGAAGATTAGCGAAATTATAACTCAGAAAAATCTAGAAAAGTTTGTAAAATTCCAGAATATTATTTTATGCCTCTGTTATGAATTTGTGTTAATTTGGACTAATTTTGCTAATCCCGGAATTTAGGGGATTAAGGGGGTGATTAGTGATAATTAGCGAAATTTTGCATCATAAAAATCTGAAAAAATTTGTAAAATTCTAAAATATTATTTTAGGGCTCTAATAGAAATTTGGGTTGATTTGGTTAAGTTTTACCAATCTTATCATTAATTGTTGTTAAACATGATTAAGAGGAAAATAAGAGTTTTTGGGTATGTTGATCCATTTTACATGCTATGATTGTTGTTTTGATGTTCGTGGATGTTACTACATGTTGCTATTACTATATGGTATGCTTTGTGATTGATTAGAACAGTTAGATTGGTCTACCATCGTATTGCGTAAAACAGTCGCTGGAAGAACTGCAGGAAATTTGCCAGCAACCGGATCGGATCGCCCTTTCCGAACCCGACCCGATCGTGACACCAACTTCACGAGCCGCCGCGAGTATGCATCAATGATTTGATCTCCTCTACTGAAGTGTGTCATGAGCCCTGCATCACGATCCGGAAGCCAGACCACGACCTGACCCGATGGAAGGATACATGACCCGACCCAAGCCAGTGTGACGCCGCAATCCAGCTTGGAGCACCACGACCCGATCCGATAGAGGGAACTCGACCCGATCCGAAGGAGGTTGATGACGGTGGACTGAACTAAGGTGTTGGGCTTGAGACATGAATCACGAAATGAATTACAAGCCCAACCTGAAGTGAAGAGCAAGAACAGAACCGATCCGGGGTTGATGACCAAAACCCGAGATGCAAAGGTAGTCCAAATTGGAAGTTTGTACTTGGGATCCAGTTGGGAACCAACGAGTTAACTTCACGATTGGACTTTGCTGCGGGAGGTGTGCAAAGGGGTTGTCGGTATTCATAACTTTGATTCACCACTGAGAGACGGATAGTGGGCTTGTAGTGATAGTTGTACGGGGTTGGACTCCGTCAGGGCCCAAAGGATTAGGTGACCAAATAGTGGATATCGTATGCTTTATGCACTGAGTGAGGGATGTGAGGATGGTTGCTATGCTTCATCGTTTTCCATCACTATGACATGCACACCCCCTCCCCCGTATCTTTACACCATATGTTAGTGGCACCTTGGAGTATTGTACGGTGTTGTTAGATCAAAATTTGGATCTAACACCCAAATTGTTCTGAAGCTTATAGAATTTCAACTGAAGAATGAGAAAAAAGGGAATAACACACAGAATTTATAGTGGTTCGACGTTAACGAGCCTACGTCCACTTTATATATTATTGATTATACTTTGATAACTAATACAATCAAGAATTTCTCTCAATATTTCAGTAGTTTGACAACAATGGCAGATTTAGCACTCAATATTGCCAAAAAGATCCCAAAAAATGCCAAGCTCTGGGCTATTTATAGCTGATTTTGTCAGGCGGGTCGTGATAACACGTGGCACAGATCCCGAGAACATCGGATCGCATCGCCTCCGTTGAAGAAATAGTCAAATTAGCCGTTGTGGACAGGTGTCGTGATCTGCTTGAAAATCGGATCGTGCAGATGGGGAGAATCGGTCCAAATGACGGTTAGGGACACGTGTCGCTAGATCCGTGCGATTCAGATCGCTGAAGACTAGCTCGCGCTTGAACGGGTCAGAGGGTTCGCCCTGCACCAGGGGATCAGATCGGTTCGCTCTGGGCCACAATATAAGTTCGGATCGAGTCGCATAGCGGAATCGTTCCGCTGATGGAACAGGCGAGTCGATAGTGTGCGATCCGACGGTGGACGAGACAATGGTGCGCGATCCGATATTGGGCGAGACGATGGTGCGATCCATTCTTTCATATCCTGAGAGAACGTGGTTTCATGCTTTCTTCTTATGGATGATCCTGGGTGGCTTGGTCAAAAAGCTAGCCAACATTTTCCCCCCTCGAAGTATGTTTTATCGATGATGGAACATGCTTCGAAACTATAGAATCGTCTTTTCATAGCGAGTCGCGAATCAGAGAACGATTCTCTTTCTGGGATTTTTCTGAATTTATCGACTCGTTTCGCAGGCTCGAGTCGCGGTCCGTTAGAGGGATATTCGTTCCGCTCTTGGGTGTGTACTTGGGCCTCGGAACGAAATGGGCTCCTCCTCGAGTCGTGGTGGGCTCTTGGTTGGCGGCCCATCGGTCTTTCGTGGATCGAATAGGACAAAGAAAGGGAGACAAACGGTCGCCCTCTTTGCCTATATAAGCCGACCCCCCCTCTTCACTTTCCTTCTTCTTTCTTTTTGCCGTATCGTTTCGCCTGCTCCGTCGAGGAACGAACCCCAGTATTTCGAACCTTCAAATATCCGATCACTTTCCCAATTTTTTGAAAGGTAATTCCACGGAAAACATCCTTATTCGTAAACGCTGCTGTTTCACGAACTTTTTCGAATAATTTGTGGGAAAAACGATAGAAATTTGCGATTTTTGGGGAATCCATCGAGACACCATGGCTGATGGGCGTAGAGCTCGGAGTTCGAGGGCGAGAAGAAGAGATGGAAAACGAAGGAGGAAGAAGAAGAGAGGAGGCCGGTTCGGATCGTGGGCAAGGAGAGGAGAAGATGAAGGCGACTGGCGAGACGGAAGATCGTGGTGGCAGCAAAGGCGCGTATCGTGGGGGTTGCAACGATTCGTGAAGGAGCAATCCCTTTGGCCTGCGATCCGATCGGGGCGACCCCTCTGCCTTGCGATCCAAAAAGGGGCGATCCCTCTGTCTTGCGATCCAAAAAGGGGCGATCCCTCTGTCTTGCGATCCAAAAAGGGGCGATCCCTCTGCCTTGCGATCCGACTCATAGCTGACGATGCAAAGAAATCTCAAACTTTAATCAACGCCTTGTCACCATAAAATTCTGAACAGTTAGGATAGAGCCTTGACGTTGGACTTTCTGGACTAAATGACCACACAATTTGACTGAATATGACGACTAATATTTTGATGATCTTGATTGCTTTCACGCTTTATTTTTAATGCGCACACACAAGCACACACACCGGCACTTGCACACACGGGGAACGGGTAGTGTTAATCTTATCGTTCATATTTTCTCATCCTAGCAGCAAGGTCGAATGATCATTCTTCTTCAAGATCCGCAACAGAATCCGAATCCGAGATTCCTGAACAGTACAACCCTGAAATTCCTCCAATCAATCCAGGAGGTGAAGATTCTGGATCTGAGTACGAAGCCACAGAATCAGATCCGGCAGAAAGTACTTCATCCAGCAACGATTCTGAGATAGATGGGCGAGCTCCCGACGGGATTCCTGGCGCTCTCGGGATAGATAAATTTTCCGATTCTCTAGCATCTAAGCTCGATGATATAAAGCTTAAACGAATCTTCTTGAGGCACGGAATTCCTTGGGATGATGTTTTGACGCCCGGAAGCGAAGATAGACCCCACCTAGCTCCAGAAGGATATATGGCGATTAGCCGAACCATGTGTTTGGTAGGGGCCATCCCTCCGTTCCCTCCGATTGCCATCGAAACTTTGAGACGACTGGGAATCGCTCCGATGCAACTCCTTCCGAACGCCTACGCATCGCTATATACCCTATACATTGCATATGCGGAGATCCTACATGCCGAACTTAAATTCAGAGATTTGACATTCTTCTTTCTTTTCAAGCACCGTTCTTCAGCAACTCCAAATTTTTCTTTCTTTGAATCAGTGGCGAATAGGAAGGTTCTGTACGATGGGTATAGCAATATAGGGGACCCTAAATTTGATTGGTTTTATATAAGGAAACAGGACGGATGCTCATGAAGATGGCTCAAATCAAGTAAACTTTTAAGCTTCTAATCGAATATCTTGTTCAAGAAGTTTAGGCGTTAACATTCTCCCTCCTTTTTCTTTGTTTCAAACATATCATGTCTTCCCGAAAACAGAGGGTCCACTAAACAACAACCGGTTGTCCATTCTTTTACAAAGCAGATCCGACTTTCTAAGGATCAAAAAATGCATTACTGATGACAATCTTCATAAGCATCGTCTTCTAGACAGAAGATTTGGACTTGGCACCAGCGGCAAACCTTATAAGTACGTGCCCCCAACAGA
This sequence comes from Allium sativum, assembly GCA_030737875.1. Lineage (NCBI taxonomy): Eukaryota > Viridiplantae > Streptophyta > Magnoliopsida > Asparagales > Amaryllidaceae > Allium > Allium sativum. The sequence goes on along the minus strand of CM060915.1, from coordinate 967,050,023 downwards.
GGGAGAGGGAACTTCACAAGCGATAGAAACAACTAAATTTCGCAAGAGTCCTTCTCCGATAGTCATCCAAGACGATGAAGACTTGAACATATACAGAGGGGATGAGGCCCGCGGTGACGTGTCCAAGGAAATTCCTATTTCTGCTCCAATCGAAACCGTTGCTGCCGATGACTTGACAGAAGAGCAGTTATTTGACGAGCTGAATAAAATCCCTTTACCCGATGTTGTATATACAGAAAAGGACTTTGAAGAGGGGCCTTTCTTCCTTGCTCCTGAAGAGACCAGTGCTCCAACTAGAGGACGAGAAACTGGTCAGATGAGCCTGTCTTCAGGCCCGGGTCTGTTAGGGGGAATTATATGGGATGCACACATCACACACACTATCTGACCCTGCACTCTTATATCGTGGGTATTCAAAGTTTTAATATGCTCTTCTCTTTTTTTTTTTTTGCAGGAACGATGTCCCGCAGGAAATCTTACTCGTATCGTTCTCTTCGCGAGGGCACACCCAGCCTTCGTCCGGATACTGAGCGCTCTCGTGGTCCTCCTCATAGGCCGAGTTCCTCGCAACCTCGATCTCCACCAAAATCAACCTCTACCAGGCCTTCAAGTCATCTGACAATTCCGACAGGGGGAAAGAAACTTCCAAAAGAGTTAACTCCTCCAAAGAGTTCACCTTCCCACAACCGGTCGTCCAAAAGGCATCACGAATCTAAAGATAGGGACAAAGATTCATCCAAAGAGACTGAGAAGGAGAGAAGTGACATTGTCCCCACCAGCCAACCAGAGTTAGCTGCCCCCGGGTCACGAGATTACGTTCATGGTCCCGAGATCCAAGGTAGGCTGGAAAAGTTGCAGGAACAATTTCCAGGCATATTCTTTGACAGGATGGTGTTTGTTCCTGCCTTGGAACCGGTCCTTAAAAATTGGGATAATGAAGATATCGGGCACATCCAGCACGCAGCCAGGCAATATGAGATGATGAAAAAACACGCAGTTAACCTTTCGGAAGTTATCCGAACACTCGAAATAGAAGCACACAGATCTAAAGCGAAACTTGAAAATAACGAAAGGGCTAGGACAAAATTGGAGAAGGAACTGGAAGATGCTCAGTCCCAGCTTGCTTTAGCACGGAGGGACGCTGAAAATTATAAGACTGAATTAGAGAATGCCAAGCAGCGCTTTCATTCAGAAATGGACTCCAATAGCCAAGAGAAAATGGCCTTAAAGAAGGAGGTTGAAGATCTCAAAATGGCCAACATCGAGTTGAAAACAGCACAAGGCCATTTTGAAGCTGAGAAGGCTGCTTGGGAGGCAGAAAAAGCGAGTTTAAAAGAGAGTTTGGCTCTGCCTAAAGCAGAAAAGGTGATTTTGAATGACCAGGTCTCGGATGCGGAGAGAAGGGCAGCCCTCGCCGAAAAGAACGTTGAAAGTGCCATTGAATTGGCCACTGCTTCTAACAACAAGCTCCTTGCAAGAGAGAAGGAGATTGAGGGGTTTGAAGAGATGATTTTCAATTTTCTAAGCCAGGTTCACAAAACTCGTAACATCTCGTGGATCCCAGATTACCATGTTACTTTGGCCAATTTATGGGATGCTATTGTGGAGGGCGAAAAACATAGATTGGGGGTCGAAGAGATCGATGAGGATGAATTGATGAAGAGCATCCTAAGAGACAATGAGCCTGAGGACCTGGCAGAGGGTCGTCGCCTAATTCTGGCGGAAATGGAAAAGGTGAGGGCCCTGGCTAAGGGTAAAGGCAAAGCTGATGAGGGCTCGAGTTCGGCTGTGGAGCCCAAGACCTCCGGGGTTGAGGAATACCATCCCGATGATCCATTAATCCCTTTGGGTCGAACTCCCTTGGTCATCGGAGCCTCTGCAACTACTCAAGAGGGAGCATCTGCTGAAGGTATCTCTCTCTTTTCCCCACAATTTGTCAAAGCAATTGTGAATTATCGTCGTCTGGCAGAACAACCAATTGAATTAGTAATGTGTGTTCCTCGTAATACAGGTGGCGAGCCCGTCGACAACGGTGCTGAAAAAGAGAAAGAAGTGGAGAAGGAGGCGGTCTTGCCAGGTGCTGGTATTGATGTATCAAAGCGGGCCGAGGTCACAACAGCAGAAAGAAGCATCCCGACACCTAGCACTGATGTACCCAAAGATGCTGAGACCATCGAAGCTTTGAAAGACATGGATGGGCGCCATGTAGATAACGAAGAAGACATTATCGGCGCCAAAAAGGCCGATGATGATGACGAGGAAACCTTGGCCAGCCGAAAAGCCAGGCAGGAGAAAGAGTTGGCTTCGAAGAAGGTGGGAGATGAGGCTTTGGACATAGTCCCTCTTGTAGAATTTGATCCCAAAACTGGGATGATTGTGAAGATTCAGCCCAAATCCATCAGTCGACAGCTTCACTTTGCAAACCCCGATGACTTCTCGGCTTCCCTTTCTGATAGGAGGAAGAGAAAAGAGGTGGAAGAGGAATCTTCAGAGGAGTCGGATGTTCCTCTTATTGAAAAAAGGAAGAGGAAGAAAGGGGATCCGTCTGACACCGACAAGGCGAAGCTGGAGAGGCAGAAGCAAGAGAAGAGGCCAAAGCGTAAATAGGATATTTGTTGTTTGTTGATATTTTGTCCTTAGGCTTTCCACTGGTCAGGAAATGTAATTGTGAGACTGGCCCTCACTTTCTTTTCTAGGTTATTTTTCACTTTGTTGGTTCGCAGTACATGAATAAAAGTTTATCCCTTTTTGCATCCTTATGTACCTGTATTCAAATAAACTTTCCATGCTTAGTCATAGGCCATCTAATAATAATTAAAAATCAGTCAAACAACAGATAGCCAAGGAAAATTTTCATGCTGCGTTACTATATTAAAGTTCAGTATATGTATATGAGTATATGTGCCCCCAGTCATTTGTTATCATAGCACCTGACTAGGGTTTACTAAGAATTGAATAGCCTTGTCGGCAGGTTGCCCCCTATTTCTGAATATGGGGGACTTAGAAGATCTCATAAGATAATTGTTCTTGTGGCACCGAATTCCTGACACCTTTCTCAGTGCTTAATTATAGACTTCTTTGTACTCTCCTGACGGTTGTCAAGGTTAGAGTTTGAATTCAGTTGTTCAGTCGGTCCCCGACCTTCTAGCAGGGAAAAAGTTCTTTCTCAGCGCTCAACCGGAGACGCTTTTATATTCTTTCTCTCCCTGGAGAGTTAGGGTTCGAGCTCAGCGATTCATTCGCTCCCCGATCCCTCAGCGGGGAAGGAGCTCTTTCTCAGCACTCAATCGGAGACGCTTTTATACTCTCTCTCTCTGGAGAGTTAGAGTTCGAGCTCAGCGATTCATTCGCTCCCCGATCCTTCAGCGGGGAAGGAGCTCTTTCTCAGCGCTCAATCGGAGACGCTTTTATACTCTCTCTCTCTGGAGAGTTAGAGTTCGAGCTCAGCGATTCATTCGCTCCCCGATCCTTCAGCGGGGAAGGAGCTCTTTCTCAGCGCTCAATCGGAGACGCTTTTATACTCTCTCTCTCTCTGGAGAGTTAGAGTTCGAGCTCAGCGATTCATTCGCTCCCCGATCCTTCAGCGGGGAAGGAGCTCTTTCTCAGCGCTCAGTCGGAGACGCTTTTATACTCTCTCTCTCTCTCTGGAGAGTTAGAGTCACGGATCAAGCGGTCTGCAATCATGTATGTTCATCAAACTCGTCCTAGGTGTATATTTTAATCCAAGCTCCGAGGATTGAAACCAGTTGGACAAGCAGTCGGAGCCCTTGCCAAGGCTTTGAGTTCCCCCGAACAGTCTACGGGAGGAACGGTTGGCAACAGACTTCGGGTACCTACATTATTCTTTTGATTTTCATAAAAATAGATAGGCAGATAAATAAAGATGCAATAAAGGTAAATGACACACAATATTTTATAGTGGTTCGGTCGAATCATGACCTACGTCCACTTTATAATCTTTTGCTTTAAGGAATCAGACTATTCTAGGCAAGTCATGCCTTGTACATGGTTTTTATCAAAGCAAAAGAATAAATTTGAAACTTTCATGTTAAATACGGCCGTAAATGTTGGGCATTCCACACTCTGGGGATTTCCTTTCCATCTACGGTTGCCAACTTGAAGGTTCCATTATCAAGCTTGCTCAGAATGGAGTACGGTCCTTCCCACTTCGCTCCCATATGAGTTGGGGGTGGGAAGACACGTTTCAGAACCAAGTCTCCGGGTTCCCAGGTTCGGGCTCGAACCTTTTTGTTGTAATATCGGGCGACCTGTTGTTTGCATCTCAAGGCACGCAGGTCAGCTTCATCCCTCTTTTCTTCGATCATATCCAGGGACTCAAGGAGCAATTCATTATTGGTCATTGGATCATAATAAGTCACCCGGTGAGAAGGTACCTTTATCTCAACCGGAATGACTGCTTCCGTTCCAAAAGCAAGGGAGAACGGGGTATGTCCTGTTGCCGATTTATATGTTGTTCTGTAGGCCCATAGTGCTAAGGGCAATTCATCAGCCCACATGGCTCTAGCCCGCTTCATTCTTCTTTTCAGAATGGACTTAATTACTTTATTTGCCGCTTCGACTTGTCCGTTCGATTGTGGGTGCGCCACAGAGGTGTATCGATTCTCGATGTGGTATTTTTGGCAGAAGTTTCTGAATTCAGCACTATCGAACTGAGTTCCGTTGTCTGTTATTACAATCTTTGGAATCCCAAATCGACAGATGATGTTTCTTACGATAAAGTTGATCACTCGTTTGGTTGTGATTGTAGTTAGTGGTTCAACCTCGACCCACTTAGTGAAATAATCTACGGCCACAATAGCGAACTTTGCTCCGCCCCTTGCTATGGGGAGACTTCCAATGATATCAATTCCCCACATAGCGAAAGGCCATGGACTCATCATTGTTTTTAACTGACTAGGAGGCGCTCTAGGTATGTTTGAAAATCTCTGGCACGCATCACTCCGTCGTGCATATCTTGCTGCGTCCTTGTTTATAGTAGGCCAGAAATAACCATGCCGCAACACCTTTTTTGCCAAAGTTTGCCCTCCAGTGTGGTCGCCACATTCGCCTTCGTGGACTTCTTGCAGCACACGTTTGATGTCATCGTGGGCTACACACCGAAGGAGGGGCATTGAAAACCCTTGTCTGTAAAGAACTCCGCCTTGCAGAACGTATCGGGCGGCTTTACGAATCACCTTACGCCTCTCGCTTTTCTTGGTCGGAAGCGTTCCATCCATCAGGAAATTCTTTAGAGGGGTCATCCAGGACTCCCTTTCTGGTTCCGTCTCCAGTACTAGGTCAATTTCCATCTGATCTATGCTAGTGTACCGAAGTACTTCAACGGGGGCTAGCCCAGTCACTTCAGGATCGTCAGAACTAGCCATCTTTGCCAACTTGTCGGCCTGCTGATTCTCTGACCGCGGAATATGAGATATGCTGTAGTGATCAAAATCATTCAGCAGTTCTTTCACTTTCTTTAAGTATAAAATCAATCTTGCACTTTTAGCTTGGAATCTTCCAGTGACTTGATTCACAACTAACTTGGAGTCGCAGAAGATGTTCAGCTTTGTGACTTCTAGTTCCTTCGCAATCTTTAATCCGGCTATCAGAGCTTCATATTCGGAATCGTTGTTAGTGGCATGAAACTCCATTCGGATTGCATAGGTTATCAATCGTTTCTCGGGGGTTTCAAGCACTATTCCAGCGTCGGATCTTTCGTCGTTCCTAGCGCCATCAGTATACAATCTCCAGGCATTGGGATCGAAAAGTAACTTTGAAGGATCAACTTCCTCGTTTGCTATATCTTCCTCAGGGACAGTGAACTCTGCTATGAAGTCGGCTATCACTTGCCCCCGAATTGACCGTCTGGGCTGAAAGTTCAAATCAATATGACTTAACTCAATATTCCATTTGAGTAACCTTCCAGATGCCTCCGGTCTCTGTAGAACTTGCTTGAGTGGATGATCGGTGTATATGGTGATAGGATGTGCCTGAAAATAATGCCGAAGCTTTCTAGAGGCGATCAGTAAACTATACGCCAACTTCTCTATCCGTGGATAATTACGCTCTGCTGCTGTCAATTTTTTGCTCACATAATACACAGGTCTTTGGACCTTATCCTCTTCCCTTACCAATGCTGAGCTGATCGCATGGGATGACGCTGCCAAATATACGAATAAATTCTCGTGATCTATTGGCTTAGATAAAATCGGAGGTTTCTCCAAGTGCCTGAGCAAATTCTGAAACGCTTCTACGCAGTCAGGTGTCCATTTAAAGTGGCGTTTTCCTCGCTTTATTAATTCGAAGAATGGGATGCACTTATCCGTAGCCCTGGAGATAAATCTGCTTAGCGCGGCCACTTTTCCGGCAAGGCTTTGCACATCCCTAATCTGTCTAGGTTCCTGAATGTTTCTGATTGCCGCGATCTGGTCTGGATTAATCTCAATACCACGGGAACTGACGATGAATCCCAAGAATTTTCCAGAGGCAACACCGAACGAACATTTGGTTGGATTGAGTTTCATTCCGTACTTTCGAAGAATGCCGAACATCTCTTCCAAGTCAGTAGTGTGTTGAGAAGATTGCTTGGACTTAACCAACATATCGTCGACGTATACTTCCATTGTTCTCCCGATCTGGTTATAAAACATTCTGTTGACTAAGCGTTGATATGTAGCGCCCGCATTCTTCAAGCCAAAGGGCATCACCACATAACAATATAATCCCAGATCAGTGATAAAACTAGTGTGCTCTTGATCTGGAACATGCATCGGAATCTGGTTATATCCTGAATAAGCATCCATAAATGAGAGAAGCTCATGACCTGCCGTTGAGTCTACCAGCTGGTCAATCCGGGGCAACGGGAAACTATCCTTTGGACAGGCTTTGTTCAAATCTGAGAAGCCGATACACGTTCGCCACTTCCCGTTGGCCTTCTTTACCAGGACTGGATTCGAAATCCAGTCTGGGTAGGTCGAGTCTCTGATAAATTCATTACTCTTTAGCTTTCCAACTTCTTCTTTCAAGGCAGCGGACCTCTCTGGGCCCAGCATTCGCCTTTTTTGCTTTACTGGAGGATGTTTAGGGTCAATGCTCAAGGAATGGCTCATGATTGATGGGGATATCCCACACATGTCCGCGTGGGTCCAAGCAAATACATCCAAATTGTTTTTTAAGAAATCCGTCAATTCTTTAGCAAGGTTCGGACTTAACCGGGATCCAATCTTAAAGACCTTCTCCTGGTCACTGTCATCGATCGGTACCTCCACAGTTGTCTCGTTGGGAGTCGCCATTCTGCCCCCGGGTTCTTGATCCTCTCTGGGATCTATATCCTCGGGCATCTCTCTGGGCGACTCCCCAACGGCTATCCTCTTTGGTTGTTATAAGGTCTCCGCCCCCGAAGGGGGAGAGGTGCATTTAGTTTCGATATCCCCTCCATTACGAAGTAACTTTAGTTCGGCAACATAACACGCTCGCGCAGCAACTTGATCCCCTCTGACGATACCAATGCCAGCTTCTGTGGGGAATTTCAATAACAAGCACCAGGGGGCTATACAGGCTCTGAACTTTGCAAGGGCCGGTCGGCCCAAAAAGGCATTGTAGGGCGATTCAACATCCAAAACCACAAAGGGAAGGATTCTCACTCTCTGGCGTTCTCCTTCCCCAAGTGTAACTGGTAACTCTACATAAACCATTGGAGCGGTGGATGCTCCGTTGAATCAACGGATCCATCCTTGGCAAGGCTTCAAGTCTTTTATTTCGAGATTCATTTGGTCAAAAGTCTTTTTGAAAAGAATATTGACGGAACTCCCGTTGTCCACTAGAACCTTATGAACAGTGGCCGGTCCAATGGGTACTGTAATTACAAGTGGATCTTCAGTTGGAGCATGAACTCCGATGCTTTCTCGTTCTCGGAAAACAACATCATCGGTCATCATCTTCTGCTGCTTCACCGGGGTACTGTCCTCGGGGTTGTTACATTCCCCTACCTCGAGGTGTTGTTTGGCCGCATTGACGTATTGATCTAATGCTTTGGAACTGTGCCCGGCGAGATAAAGTCCTCCGATCATGGTATTAATAACAATATTCTTTCCTTTTTGCTGGGCAGTCGGCCTAGCAGCAAGTTGATTCTGGTTCTGATTCGGGGCCTGCACTGCTTGCCCCCTGTCCCTGGGCATCACTCTGTATTCATCTAACTTTCCTTCTCGAAGCAGCCTTTCGACTACATCCCTTAGGTGACGACATTCATTCGTCGAATGGCCGTGAATCTGATGAAAGAGACAAAACTTTCCTGTTTCACGCTCTTTCTCTGTCGACTCTCTGGGAGGTGGCCTCTTCTTCTGGAGGACTTCGTACGCATCCATGAAGATATTTTCCAAAGTATCACTTATTGGTGTATAACTTTCAAAGGCCCTGGGACGAGTCCTTCTATGGGAGTCGTTCCCGCGGTTCCTCTTCCAGTTGTTGCCGTTACTATTATTATTGTTGTTACCTGGCTGACGACCACCCTGATTCTGATTTCCGACGTTAACTTCAACTTTCCCCGAGCTATCTCCCGTCTGTTTGATGGTGACATTGCTCTGAATTTCCTCCTTATCAGTTGTTTTAGCCTTTCGGTTAGCATATACCTCTTCCCGGCGTAAATGTACGTTGGCTTTCTCGTAGAATAACTCTCTAGTGTGGGGCGGTTTGCCTGCCAGGTATCTCCCAAATTCAGTATCCTTATCTACTCCGTCAATCAGTGCTGCGACAACGGTCGGTTCATGGGGATCTTTATCCTCAGTAGCGGCCAAATTGAAACGATCCAGGTACACACTTAAACTCTCGCCTGGTCGCTGCTTGACAAGGAACAAATCGATCACACTTTTTGTCTTCTGTGCATAGATACGGAATTGTTCCACGAACTTCTCACTCAACTCCCTGAAGCTAGAAATCGATCTCGCCGGCAAACGAGTAAACCATAACAAAGCCACATCCTCCAGGAATATGGGAAAAGCTTTGCACTTAACAGCGTCAGAGGCTGCGGCAGCGGTCATTGACCAAGAGTATCTCATCAGATGCTGGACAGGATCAGATCTTCCCGCGTATCGGTTCATTTGTGGCATGTTGAAATGCCTTGGAAAAGTCGCATCCAAAATATCATCAGTGAAAGGGGTGTGACTGCGGTCGATCCCCCCAATCTTCATTTCGTTGTCCACGGCTATCTGCCAGAATCTGGTGGACCTTAGCTGCGACATTCGCACTGATCAAAGGAGGTTCAGGGTCAGTGCCTCTGGCCCGGCGGGGTTCTCTGATCTCTCTTCGGGGAGCGGTCGCAAAATCCGGGGCTCGGATAGGGCTTCGTTGCCACCTATTATCATGAGTATGTGCGCGGCGACGGGGCTGAGGTAGTCTGTCATGCACAGGACTGTCCATATCTCGAGCCCCGGGAGCTGTAGCTTGATCATTCACATTACGGTTTGAGGGCCCCGCCCCCAGCGCTTCTTCTTCCTGTGATGGCAGCGTTCCGAAGCGAAGTTGCTCTATGTTCTCGGCTCTCTCATACGGTCGTCGCGGAGGTCTTGGCTATTCCTCAGACGAAGAAGAATATCCCGGAGTGGGTGAACGAACCGGCGACGTTCTTTGCCTTGCGAGTTCGTCAAGCCTTCTATCCATAACCGTCAAATTTTGCCGCAGGATGGAACTTTCTTGCCTTTGGGCAACCAACTCATCAAACAATCTATCCCACATTTCGGAGAAGCGAGAGAGATCCCCCTCAGTGACAGGAGCAGCAGGATCATATTGGTCATCATCACTCTCTCTTATGCGCAAAGAGCTCGAGCCGGGTCGAGCAGAGGGGCCAGGACGATAGGAGCGGGTCATAGGTTCCTTTCCAGGTCGAGTTGTAGTCTGATCATCAATTCGGATAGCTGCGGTTCGTGGATGGCGACTCGCTGCGCCGCCCTGAGGTCGACTCGTGGTCGTGGTACGCGGAGGCTGCGATGCGTTACCTCGGGATCGAGTAACAACCCCTTCAGCGGCCCGGATCGTCTCGTTCTCATCGACTCGGAGCGTGGTGTCTTCATCGGATCGGTTCGCCCCCTGCGCTCCGCGATCCAGAGTTTCTTCATTGCCCAGCTCGTGCACACTCTCTTCAATCGTTTCGTTGGTCTATGAAGCTCGCACTTCCTTAGATCTTTTCCAGCCATGATATCTGAATCGCTGGAATCTTCAAAGAACTGAATAGTGAAACTTTATGACTGAGTTCTCAGTGAAAGCACCAAAATGTTAGATCAAAATTTGGATCTAACACCCAAATTGTTCAGAAGCTTATAGAATTTCAACTGAAGAATGAGAAAAAAGGGAATAACACACAGAATTTATAGTGGTTCGGCGTTAACGAGCCTACGTCCACTTTATATATTATTGATTATACTTTGATAACTAATACAATCAAGAATTTCTCTCAATATTTCAGTAGTTTGACAACAATGGCGGATTTAGCACTCAATATTGCCAAAAAGATCCCAAAAAATGCCAAGCTCTGGGCTATTTATAGCTGATTTTGTCAGGCGGGTCGTGATAACACGTGGCACAGATCCCGAGAACATCGGATCGCATCGCCTCCGTTGAAGAAATAGTCAAATTAGCCGTTGTGGACAGGTGTCGTGATCTGCTTGAAAATCGGATCGTGCAGATGGGGAGAATCGGTCCAAATGACGGTTAGGGACACGTGTCGCTAGATCCGTGCGATTCGGATCGCTGAAGACTAGCTCGCGCTTGAACGGGTCAGAGGGTTCGCCCTGCACCAGGGGATCGGATCGGTTCGCTCTGGGCCACAATATAAGTTCGGATCGAGTCGCATAGCAGATTCCTTCCGCTGATGGAACAGGCGAGTCGATAGTGTGCGATCCGACGGTGGACGAGACAATGTTGCGCGATCCGATATTGGGCGAGACGATGGTGCGATCCATTCTTTCATATCCTGAGAGAACGTGGTTTCATGCTTTATTCTTATGAATGATCCTGGGTGGCTTGGTCAAAAAGCTAGCCAACGGGTGTGTAGTGCTAACTCTTTGGTTGCAGGTCCAGGTTCAGGTATGATTGGATTATACCTGTAATTGTTCTGTTTTGTTGCTTATCGCTCATACCAGACTTTTGTCTGACCCATAGTTTTATGTCTCTTCTTATTACTCTGGGTGCTCCTAATAGAGACAGGTTAGGTGGTATGCACGAGTAGTTGTACCGAAGACGAGTAGGAGGCTCCCACGTATGATATATAGATATTCTCCCTGTGTTGTTGAAGGTCACTGCTTGGGCATTAGTAGTGTACCTCCTTCTTTTACTTTCTTTTGCTTTAGAGACGGTTTTAAAGTGGTAATAATGATGTTGGATCATAAGCTGTATTTTGGATTTCCGCAGCTATGATGATGATAGTTTTAGTTTTCAGCTTATGCACTATCTCGCCTGTTTTATGTCAAATATGTTACTATTATATTTTATTCCATGCGCTGTGAGACATTCTACAGGTTTCTTTGTTAGTTTTTTCATCTTCTTTCCTTTCTTTAACGATCGTCCCGTGCTAGTGGACATGTGTACAGCGCACTTTCGGAGGAAATGTCGGTTAATGCGGGGCGGGCCGTCACAGTTGGTATCAAAGCTCTAGGTTGCATAGTTAACAAAGGGAAGTCATCAGTGAGAGGTAATACACGTATATGAGAGCGCGTATATGTGATTATTTTGGTTTTCAAAAGCTATATATATACTATTAGTATAGCTAAGGATGAAGTCGCATTGCACTAGCACTACTATGGAGCTAGTTAATCATTTTCTCTTTACAGACTGAACGACGAGCTGATAAACGAGGGGTACAGGTAGAGGAGACAATAATGGGAATGCTACTGAGATGAGGACGATGTTTACTGGCCTCATGAGAAAGATGCTTAGGGATGCTCGGGGAGCCGTTCCTATTGCTGCTAATGGTGGTGATGCAGCAGTGCAGGCGCCTAGGGTCGATTTCGCCTTGCTAAACAAGGATTATACTAGTCATGGTGGGAAGCCGTTCCACAGAACGGAGTCGGCTACGGATGTTCAGGATTGGTTAGCTAGCAGCGAGCATATCTTCAAAAATTTGGGAATCGAAGGCGCAATGAAGAGGAAGCTAACATCGCGTCAACTACAAGGACGAGCTATGAATTGGTGGAATGCAATTAAGGCAGCTACTCCTGAGGATCAAGTTACTTGGAATCATTTTAAGACTCACTTTTGTGATAAGTTTATTCCAGCTGCTCATAAATCAGAATTGTTCAGGAAGTTCTTGGAGCTTAAGCAGAATGGTAGAGCAGCCTCGGTATATATCGCTGAATTCGACACTTTATCGAAATATGGATTGTCCCTTATCGATACAGTCGAAAAGAAGAACGAAAAATTCATAACTGGTTTAGATGGGTACTTGGGGGAAATACTGATAAACCATATCGATGAGATGTTCGAGTCTATTGTAGGAAAGGCATTAAGGTCACAGAGCCTTTTCCCTAAGTCAAAGACCAAAGTTGCTATTGCATCTACAGAGGAACCAAAACCGCAAGCAGGCGGTGAAGGCAAGATGAATTCTCAGAACAAGAGGAAGCAAAACCCGACCAAGGATGGTCAGAGTAAGAAGAATAAGAATGGTGGCGAGTGCTTTAGTTGTGGCAAGAAGGGCCACTATGCCAGAGATTATCGAGAAAAGCCTAGGGAAAGGAAGTGCTTTAACTGCGGCTGGGCGGGACACCACAAGGATGATTGTCCACTACCTCCTAGGGAGAAGCAGATTGTGAAAGCGTATGCTATCAACGTTGTTCCTTCTTCGTCGAATGCTCCAACTGCGGCGCAGAAGGGAAAAAGCGTCGTTATCGAAGGTATGCTTTCTATTTAAGATGATTTTGTTCGAGTATTGTTTGACAAAACCGAGATAGTCGATAGACATTTAGTAGTGACGAACCCGGTTGGTGGTTCGACTAGCCTTAGTATGATTTGCCGTAACGTGGTCTTATCGAGTCATGGATGTATGTTTGTGATTGCTTTGTTTTGGGCTTTACTGGGTTTAGCATTATTTTGGGGAGTCGATCTACTCTAAAGGAATAGGGTGGTATTAGGTACCTACCTAGTGATGGCGATAGTAACTGGAGTTAAGGAAGCTAAGAGGTTATCGTTGTAATAAGTGCTAGTTGTCTCTGGGAGGAAAATGAGTGCTCCAGTGCTTAGTTGTTTTGCTAGTATCACCTTACATGGATTGTCCGAATTCGGAGGAGATGTTCCTTGGGTGCTTGTCTGATTTTGGTTTAGGCCTTTGGGGCTTGTGCTTGGGGAATGTTGAGTTTGACTAGGATGGTTTGCTTGAGAGATAAATAGTTATTGCAATTCTTCATTGGATGATATCTTGGTTTATTCGAGGAGTGATGGGCAGCCGTGACATGATAAGACTGTTCAGTGGTACAGACTGCCCCGAGTTAGACTCGATAGGGTTATGAGATGGCTCGACTGGGACTCGAGAAAGATGCAAAAGTAATGGATTGTTTAGGACCCTATGCTGATGTTCTCTTTGGATAGTATAACTTTGAAGAAATAGGATGTGTTCGTTGATCATGGAAGATGCAACGAAGACTAGTACGATTCAAGTCGGACTTGAACTCGTAAAAGAAAATGGGTGTTCATTGATCTTGGAGATGCAACGAATAGGGAGACGACTCACGTTGGACTAGAGTTTGTCGGTAATGGATACTCAACACTGGGTCTGAGTTATAGATTGACTCGAGTTGGACTCGAGAAGGCTGCAAGGAATTGGATTTGGCTCGAGTTGGACTCGAGAGGGCAGCAAGATAATGGATAAACTTGGGTTGGACTCAAGTATTTTAAGCTGACTTAAAGCAGGGGTATTTGGGGATGCCCGTTACCTTGGATCCGTTGGATGTGATCTAGTTATCCTTGGAGGATAAAATGTACGTTGGACGTATGGTAGTCCATTTGGAGGCTGGACTTCCATTAGTTCTTGATGTTGGTTGGACCAGACATACAAGAATCGACATATTGGGATTGGTTAGACCAATCATGTAGGTGTCGATGTGTTCATGGATTTAGCAGGTGATAGGTAGGACTTGTTTGATGGATGTTATGGTTGCTATGTTTGTCCCTATCTTTCTTCTCTTGAGTAGGCTATCACCTGTAGGGTTCTAGTGCTGGGGAACAAAGAGATGGTTGTATAAAAGGACATTAGTTTACGTATCAGTGCAGTGGGGTAGTCATTACTCCATGGGGAAGAGTGATCGTAACAAGGCTATGAGCTAGTGCAGTGAAGTTGTCATGACTTCATGGGGCAGAGTGGACATAGCAAAGGATTTAGGTGCGGTAACAGTTGCATTGAGTAGGAGGCATGCCAGTCTAGAGGTTATGTTTTTGGGTTGGAAGCAACTAGAATATATCACAGGATATGATTTCGGACCCAAGAGTGAATTGGATTCAGAAACGCTAGTAAGCTTGACGATTAGATCGATTGATTAAGTGGATTTGTTCCAGTTAGACGGACGATCCAAACTTATTGGAAATCATCTCTAGGGTAGAGATGGGTATCGATGGAAAGAGAATGATCAAGCAAGGATTTTATCGAGAAGGATGGCTTCGAAAGAATGGGGGACTAGTTGTACCCAATGTAGACGGACTGAGAGATGAAGTGCTTAGAGCATATCATCACTTGAAACTGAGTATACATCCCGGTGGTAACAAAATTTATTGAGACATGGATTAGATCTACCACTGGGAAATGATAAATAAGGACGTTGGGAAGTTTATGTCCAAATGCATGAATTTCCAGTTAGTTAAAGCTGAGCAAAAGAAGCCTAGTGGGTTGTTACAACCATTAGAAATTCCTAAATGGAAATAGGAACAAGTCTCAATGGATTATATTGATGGTTTACCAAGGACTAGGTCAGGTCATGATGGTATTTGAGTGAATCGTATACTAGAGGATCTTTTGAGGACTTATATATTGGATTTTGGAGGGTCATGGCATAGCCATTTGTATCTGGTTGAGTTATAGTTATTAGCCCAGTATCGGTATGGTTCCAATTGAAACTTTGTACGGAAGACCATGCAAGACACCATCATGTTGGTTGGAGAATGGTGAAAAATTTGAGCTTAGACCAGAAATAATAAGAGGGACTTCAAGCAAGATCAAGGTTATCCAACAGAGAATGAAGACTACCTAAGATAGGCAGAAGACTTATGTCGATAAGAGATGAAGATATTTGGAAATCTTCGTTAACGACTTGGTATTCGCCAAGGTCTCTCCATTGATGAATGTGATTCGTTTTGGTGGGAAAGAGCACCAAGGTTTGTTGGTCCATTTCAGTTCTCGAGCAAGATGGGAATTTGGCATATAAAGTTGAGTTACCGGACAAGACGGTGGGAGTTCACAACGTATTTCATGTTTCCCAGTTAAGGAAGTTTGTGCAAAACCTTAATGTGGCTATTTCACCAGATCAGTTGGACGATATCGAGGTTGAACCCGCGGCGGTTGGGAACCGCAAGCCTATGCGTATTTTCGGGAACAATACGAAGCAGCTTCGAAGGAAGGCAGTGAAACTATTCAAAGTTCAATGGGGTGATGATGAGAAAGGCTGCACTTGAAAAACAGAGGAGGACATAAGAAAGAAGTATCTAGAACTCTTTGCTTGGTAAGGTTTTGGTAGTGATAGTTCTTCCCTTGTTAGTAAACTGCATGCTAGGATAGGCTTGTTGTGTTGTTTTGTATGTTTTATTGTTTGAAAATGATTGATAGGTATGCATAATTCTTTGTATGTTTCGGTTAAGGAATTTCGGGGACGAAATTTCTTAAGGGGAGGAGAATGTAACGACCCGCATTCTATGCATCAGAGGATCATAGAATTTTTTTCTGGTAAGTCGTATGGTCATGTACTTTTGGGGAACGACTACTGGGGTCATTTCCCATGTTCATGATTTTTGCTGATTTTTAAATGACTATTTTGCCCCTAGTTGATCTTGTTTTGTCCATAACTTTTGATTGGAAAGGAGTTTTGACTTGAAACAACTTCCATTGGCTCCGGATGATGGTTTAGCTTTCCGTAGAGTGGTCACATGTGAAAAACGGACTAACCTTTTAGGAGATATGGCTGAAACAAGGTTTGGAAGGCAAAAAACTGCTTAACCGGGCCTAATTTGGGTGATTAGTAAGTGGGCCCATAACCCATTTCGGGATTAGGGTTATGGAAAGGATGATAGGGTTAGAAAGTTTCTATCATTTTCCAGCCGCCACTTTTTGTTCCTTCAAGTTTAGCCATGGCCTACACTTGCTAAAACACCCCCAAATCACCTTCTAATCACTAATTAAGAAGACCTACACCAAATCAAGGAAGACTAGTGTCGAATCAGAGTTGGAGCTGCTGCTACGCATTGGGATTCGACCCAAAACAGAGGATATTTCTTATCTATAGTTTAATTTATGGCAAAGGTGAGTGATTTGCATTGTTATTCACTAATTATGGCTAATTAGGGTAATTAGCGAAGAGTAGTGAAATTATAACTAAGAAAAAACTAAAAAAATGTGTGAAATTCCAGAATATTATTTTATGCCTCTGATATGAATTTGGGCTAATTTTGCTAATTATGGAATTTAGGGGATTAAGGGGTGATTAGTGATAACTAGCGAAATTTTGCATCATAAAAATCTGGAAAAATTTGTAAAATTCTAAAATATTATTTTAGGTCTCTGATAGAAATTTGGGTTGATTTCGTTAAGTTTTACTAATCTTATCATTAGTTGTTGTTAAACATGATTAAGGGGGAAATAAGGGTTTTTGGGTATGTTGATCCATTTTACATGCTATGATTGTTGTTTTGCTGTTCATGGATGTTGCCATGACAGTATGGTATGCTTTGTGATTGATTAGAACAGTTAGATTGGTCGAAAACACCGTCGTATGGCGTAAAATAGTCGCTGGAAGAACAGTAGGAAATTTACCAACAACCAGATTGGATCGTCCTTTCCGAACCCGACCCGATCGTGACACCATCTTCACGAGCCGCCGCGAGTATGCATCCACGAACTGTTCTCCTCTACTGTAGTGTGTCACGAGCCCTGCATCACGATCCGGAAGCCAGACCATGACCCGATCTGATGGAAGGATACATGACCCGACCCGAGCCAATGTGACACCACGATCCAGCTTGGAGCACCACCACCCGATCCGATGGAGGGAGCTCGACCCGATCCAAAGGAGGTTGATGACGGCGGACTGATCTAAGGTGTTAGGCTTGAGACATGAATCACGAACCGAACTGGAAGCACAACCTGAGGTGAAGAGCAAGAACCGAACTGATCCGGGGATGATGACCAAAATCCGAGATGCAAAGGTAGTCCAAAGGGGAAGTTTGTACTCGGGATCCAGTTGGGAACCAACGAGTTAACTTCACGATTGGACTTTGCTGCGGGACGTGTGCAAAGGGGTTGTCGGTATTCATAACTTTGGTTCACCACTGAGAGAAGGATAGTGGGCTTGTAGTGATAGTTGTACGGGGTTGGACTCCGTCAGGGCCCAAAGGATTAGGTGACCAAATAGTGGATATCGTATGCTTTACACACTGATTGAGAGATGTGAGGATGAATGCTACGCTTGATCGTTTGTCATCACTATGACATGCACACCCCCTCCCCCGTATATTTACACCATATGTTCGTGGCACCTTAGAGTATTGTACGGTGTGTAGTGCTAACTCTTTGGTTGCAGGTTTAGGTTCAGGTATGATTGGATTATACCTGTTATTGTTCTGTTTTATTGCTTATCGCTCATACCAGACTTTTTCTGACCTAGAGTTTTATGTCTCTTCTTATTACTTTGGGTGCTCCTAATAGAGGCAGGTTAGGTGGTATGCACGAGTAGTTGTACCGAAGACGAGCAGGAGGCTCCCACGTATGATATATAGATATTCCCCCTGTGTTGTTGAAGGTCACTGCTTGGGCATTAGTAGTGTACCTCCTTCTTTTACTTTCTTTTTCTTTAGAGACAGTTTTAAAGTTGTAATAATGATGTTGGATCATAAGTTGTATTTTGGATTTCTGCTGCTATGATGACGATGGTTTTAGTTTTCATCTTATGCACCGTCTCGCCTGTTTTATGTCAAGTATGTTACTATTATATTTTATTCCATGCGTTGTGAGACATTCTACAGGTTTCTTTGTTAGTTCTTTCATCTTCTTTCCTTTCTTTAACGACCGTCCCATGCTAGCGGACATGTGTATAGCGCACTTTCAGAGGAAATGTCGGTTAATGCGGGGCGGGCCATCACAAGACCCGTGCTTCGCACACGGGTATAACAAAATATGAATTTAAAGTAGATTTTAAATAAAAATCTATTTTAACAGATAAGTGGAGAAGATAAATTTATGAATAATATTTTATAAATTAAATAAAATGTTTATCATTGGATAAATAGAATATATAAGTCAGGACTTATATAGAGAAGTAAGAATCGATTTCAACATCGATATTTGAAACTGAATATGGACGTAGAGTTAAATCAAAGGAGTTGATCGAATTATAGCTAATTGATTAGAGTTAAAATTAATCGATTAGAGTTAGAATTAATCGATTAGAGTTAGAAGTAATTGATTAGAGTTAGAGTTAATTGAGTAGAGTTAACCAGTTAGAGTTAATCAGTTAGAGTTAACCAGTTAGAGTTAATCAGTTAGAGTTAACTAGTTAGAGTTAACCAGTTAGAGTTAATCAGTTAGCGTTAACCAGTTAGGGTTAACCAGTTAGAGTTAATCAGTTAGAGTTAACCAGTTAGAGTTAATCGATAGAGTTAGTTAAATAGAGTTAATCGAATTTGAGTTAATCGAATATAGTTATTCGAAGAAAGGAGTAATCGAATATAGTTTATTCGAATAGAATTATCGAATATTAGTTATTCGAAGTGCAATAATCGAATATAAGTTATTCGAAGTGAGTTAATCAAATATAAGTAATTCGAAGTGAGATAACCGAATATTAGTTATTCGAAGGAGTTAATCGAATAGAGATTACTCGAAAGAGAGTTATATGTCGAATTCGATTATATCAAATTTGGGTAAGTATTATTTACTTTCCGGTTGTTAATCAAGATTTGTTTATTTATAAATAAATTAGTTGTTGGCTTATTTATTCAAAATAAGAATTTAATTTACATTTCGAAGTTAGATATTTCAAAAGTACGATTTATAATGATAGCGTTATAATAAATATTTTCACAAAAGAAGTGGATTCATAATTTGAATCCGGGAATTTGCGTAAGCAAATGATTGTAGAAATTGGAGCAGTGAGATTTGTCTATTGCAAGGTAAAGAACGTTTTTCAGTTATGGTTTGAGAGGTAATTATACCCTCACTTGATTGACTTCCTTATTTAACTAAGAAATAGTTGAGGTTCAAGGGCGAGAGTTAGTTAGAAATACAGTTGAGTAATAAGCAATTTATGGAAGGAGCGGTCTTAACGATGTTTTATACAACGTTAGTTTGAAATCCATATGAATGAATTTTGGAAACGTTTTCCAAATATAGAATCAGAGATATTTTCTAAACATAGAAAATGGAATGTTTGATTTATAAGGAATTAAGAAATGGAGTTAAGCTAAACTAGAAACTGACTGGAGTTAGTTAAGTTGAATGGCTAAGTGTCTATCTAATGTTGGTTTTGACCTTCGGGATTGACACTTATGGAATTGTTCTCATACTATTTTACAGTCAGAGACTGATAGATGTGGCAGAATAGTGATATGTAAATAAGCAATGGGAATGTTTTCCAACGTTCATAACATATATTTTCTAAATATAGAAAATAAGGAAATATGAATATATATATATATATATAATGATTGATCAATAGAAATTCCAATTGGAAATAAGATTGTTTGCACACGTGTTTTCATTTGATAGTTAAATCACGGACTATCAAAGTTTCTGACCATTTTTACGTTGTTATTATGGAGAGACTGGTTGGATTATTATCTGAAGTACCACTCCGTATCGGCATAAGCATTGCAAACCAAGTATGCTGAATATATTGAAGACGGAGTAAAGTGCAAGGGCTATTGTATAAATCTTAGGTAGAGACTGCCTAAGATGGATGTACTGAATAGTGACTTCAGTTTGTCCAGTCCTAAGACAACTTGAATGGACGAATGTCTGACAGAGTATATCTAGTAGATCGCGTAGGTTGATCGTTTAAAATGTATTTACATTGGTGGCATAGGAATTCGTTTCTCTTAGCTTATACCCATGCTATTTTTAGGGAAATCAATTTGTGATTTGATGGGTATGATGATGTGGCATTCAAAGTAAATGAAGACGTGGTCTGTATAGAGATATGTGATAACCTCAAGCCTCATCAACTGGGAAATGACAGAAATCGGGGAGGCAACATGGCTAAGTGGGCCGCAACCAATTAGGGTATATTGTCACCATCTAGAGAATATTCATGTTTGTACTTCTTTCAATTCTATATCTCCCGGGAATGGTTATGTTGGAATACTAACCGAGGGGTGGCAATATATTCGATACATTCAAGAGAAATGAATGGTCGTTCATGTGTGGCTGAGTTACAAGATTTTCTTATTGAACTCCGGTGTATTGCTTCTAGAGAACACTGAGCGGAAGATGGATCCATTCCTTGTCATAGTTGGAATCCATTCCCCAAATAAGAGCCCGCGGTTTTGATTGTATATTATATATGTAGACCGTTAGATGCAAGCGTTTCTGCTAGATTTTTATTTACTTGATCTAGACATTACTATAATATCAGACAAGTATCGTTTTAGAAATATTTTGGGTTATCATAAGGTAAAAGTCATCCGTGTTTATGTGTGGATCGGTCTTATGATTATCCTTTGTTTCAAAAGAATTTTGAAAGTTAAATTAAATGATTTGAGTTTACTCACACTAGTCACATGACTGACCCAGAGTTTATTTTGTTTTGTTTTCCTTAAACTCTTGGGTGCCCAATTTTGTATGGGAAGTCAAGTAGTCAGGATTTACAGATACTTGAAGAGCTGGAGTAGGAGGCTTCAGGATTATAGCTATTGTTATTTCCATTGTGTTGTAAGTGTTATACTCTAATAATGGTATTGTATACAGATACTATTTAATTTAAAGTTATGTTATGAAATATATTTATTCGTTCCGCTGTGAGATTCGTGTTTACTCTGATGTTGTATGTTCTTCTTCTTCTATTCTAAGTTTCTGTCTTATCTATTCTCACCCTCTAACTTCTTTCATTAGTTACCGGTATTTTCGATGTTTGGATAACCGACGTGGGTTTTATGTCGATAACCAAAGAACGCTAATTTCCGGGACGTTACAAATTGGAATGTGAATTGGGTTTATCGTGAACTGTGTTTTTAACAACATTCGTTCTTTAACCTGATTTACAGTGAAAAGTGATTTGGAATTTATAAATCTTTTTATTAAGATTTAATGGAAAATTTCCAAAGCAAAAATTTCCAATTTGATAAAATAAATTGGAATGGAATTCGATTTGATAATAATAGAAGTGAACTTCTGTAGAGGAATATTGTTACTATATATGGAATTTTAAAGGCTTTACCGTTATTCCATTTATATTATTAGTCGGGTATGGAAATTGATATCGATTACATATATTGATCTGTTTTCCGTGAAGCTTACATAATTATTGGAATGAGATTTTGGGTTTATCGTGAACTGTGTTTAAATGACGTTAGTTCTTTAACCCAGTTAAAGAAAGGATTACATGTCTAACATTGTATTTCAAACTATATGGTTGATCTCTGCTAAATATATATATCTGTTGGGTGGCGGGGAATTTATTCTCTTGCTTAACACCCTTTTCTAAGACGTACGAGCTTAGAGGTTATATATCGATAGAAATCAATAGTACCGTGTAGATTGTCGATACGGCATGTTTGTGTTTCCAGTGTTAAATAATCATTAGTATTGATTTTTGGGAAGATTAAAACTAAGTGGAGTTTTAATGAATCCTTAATTAGATTGAAAAGAGAATGTGACAATTTAAATAATCAAATTCTGGAAATGATCGAGAATGGAGTAGCACCAGTTTTACTCCAAGCGATAGTTAAATCTTTAATTAGATTTGAATGTGAAATGGTAATTAAATTTTCCAATTACACCGTGGTGTTAGTTATGGAGTATTACCAGTTTTACTATATGGGATGAATAGGTTGGGATTGGGAAATTAAACAAATGGTTACTTTCGTAAGGATCGCTAACCCTGACTAGTTTGGATAAACCTTAATTTGGTTTTAACCAATATCCAAAGGAAGATTAAAGAATAAATTTAAAGAATTTATCTTTGATAAAATTAATGGAAACCTTTCCTAAAGGATATGAATATCTAAATAAAAGAATATTCAGAATTCGAATGAGGCATATGTTGTGTTTTGCTAGCACTTGTTTATAAGATACACGAGTTATTCAGAAAGACCGGGTTTATCCCATT
Organism: Allium sativum; assembly: GCA_030737875.1. Taxonomy (NCBI): domain Eukaryota; kingdom Viridiplantae; phylum Streptophyta; class Magnoliopsida; order Asparagales; family Amaryllidaceae; genus Allium; species Allium sativum. The sequence continues at coordinate 967,027,524 of CM060915.1, read as the reverse complement.
CTGAGTAACTGAATCGACGATAAGTTGATGATGAAGACGGTGGTTGAAGACCTTAGGTCTTCACATCGTTTGGATGATTACTGATGTCTTGATTGGTTTGTACACCCAAGACGAGGTAATAAGTGGTGATCGCCCAGACGTACTTGGAGATCAACCGGATATGCGAGGACCTCTCTCCTGTATTGGACATATGGGATAAGGATTAAGGTGCCTCCGGTTTCGTTTAGACCCAGAACGAACTTGAAAATGGATGTGTGTATGACATTGGATTTTATTCTGTGTTGATTGATCTCTATTAAATATATATCTATTTCATGGCGGAGAATTTGTTCTCTTGCTTAACACCCTTCTCTGAGACGTACGAGCTCAGAGGTTATATATCGATAGACATCAATCGCATGGTGTGAATTGTCTGTGTGGCATGCTGAGATGGAAATGATCAAGATTTTTTTTCAAAAAGCAGGGCCTTGTGGTTGATGATCAAAGCACGACCTTAAATGGCATAGCTTTATGTATAGCGTTAATTCGCGAGCTTCACACCCCGGTATGAACCAGAAACGAGTTGAAGGACTGCAAAAGGACATGCGTTTCTTTCTAGCTAGGAGTGGTGTCATGGTATGGAGCCCAAACATTTTTACTTATGTGGATGTTGGAAAGCAAGGTACCTCGGATATATCGGTCACTATAGGGCTGATGGATGATATGGTTGACATACTGACCATTATGCCCCATAGGGCGGGGAAACGCATTGTTCAGGAATAACCAATCCTCAAACTTAAGTGAGGAACGACCCTAAAGATCCTTGGTGCACTTGAGACTGTAGCCTGAGACATGAAAGGCTAGATTGTCTCGAATTCGGTAAGGATGATCCCTTGCCTTGGTTCATGATGGAATCCAACTTCCAATACCACATTTCAGTTTTAGTTGTAACCCTATATATGGCTACATAGTGGGATGAGGCGCTCATGCCGTCTATGATTGATACATTTATGTTTGAAGTTGATATCTTCACTTATAATAATAATAAAAGATTAAATTTCGTGTATTAAGCATTATTTGGCTATTATAAGGTAAAACTCTATCCTCCAGCTTGCGTTGCAATGTGTGATGAGACCTGAGTCTTATAATAGATTCATTTTCTTTAATTAACATTGCGTTGTTTGTTTCATGCATTGGTATTCTTAGGGGTAAACCCGTTCCATGTTATATGGTGTGGTCCCCTGATTTATCCAACTTTAAAATCAAATTAATAACTGTCTTGAGTTCTCACACTGGTCACATGACTGACCTGGAGTTTATTATTTTAATCTAAACTCTGGGTGCCTCTATTTTCCACATAGGTAGCTAGTAGTATTGGTTTTGCAAATTATTTCTTTTCCATGATCCTGGATTTATAGCTGGTGATATATTCGGAAAGCTTTGTATCTGTGTATTTCTTTCAGTTGTGATATGCATTATTTTCCGCTGCGGTCTAATTTAAATCTCTGATATTTATTGAATGTATAATATTTATTCATACTTTGTTATATTCTTGTACTCTGATGTAAATTCTTGTAACAAGCAATGAATTGTTCTTCTGTTTGCATTCTGATTTGTCGTGTTCTCAACTCAATCCGGGCTTTCCTGTAATGGCGAGTTTGGGTCGTGTCATCTTGGTATCAGAGCTTTGGTTTACAGAGCTCGAGAACAAGACACATTAGAATTGATCGAAAGAATTCATCAGAGATTGGATTAGTAATATCCAATGAGAATGAATCGTTAGATATGGGATCAGTAGTATCCTAGAATGAGTTGAAAGAGTACTATTTTCAAAACAAAAGCGAAAACAAATTTTGTTTTGAAAATTTAAATCTTATTATACGTATTTGATTATTTATTTTATATTGAATTTGGACGATCTAGTATATGAAGATTTTTCATATACGCCTTGCAAACGTGTATATAAAGCCTCAAATATACTGGTTAGATATAGAGTCACACTCTAGTCGCCCAAAGATGATACTGATGATTGAGATCTCATCATCAATGTTTATGTTCGGGTGCAATAGTGGGATATCTATATATTTCCAATTGACTGGTGTGAGAACCAAAATATAGTTAGAATATATTGTTGTGATTTGGCATCAAAAATGGATTTATATGTATATATAGAAAATTATATATTTGAAAAGATAATCAACTAGTTGACTGCTGGTTGTGTTGTATGATTATTTGTTAACTAATAAAACCAATAAATGAATGAAAGGCAAATTTAGCCAAATTGAACCAAATATTGACCTGACTTGAAAATTGATTGTAATTGCATATATGTACATGCATATATAATGAATAGCTCATAGCAAGGAAGCTAAGAAGAGGAATAAAATTATATGCTCGACAAATAGGTACATGTTTACTAATTTTTTGGGTTTGGATGATTTTATGAGCCGATTGGCTAGCAGCTTGGCTTTTTCTTTTTCTTTTTGGATGATGAGGGCCCTGTGTGGCTAGTTGCAGTTTTAGATTTCTCCCTGTACAATGGAGGTTATAGCGAAATTTTTCAAAAATTTAGGGTGTTAGCCAAATTGGTGAGACATTAGGAATTCTTCGTAACGTCCCGAAAATTTCGACAACTGAAATAAGAAATCAATTAAGGATTTAAATGTGAACATTCAATTTTATATTGATAATGGAGTTAGAAATTTACAATTAGAGATATTGTTTAATTTGAATGGAATTCGATATTTAATTCAGAATGGTTGATTGAAGATCGAATATTTATTGATTGAATATTTGAATTAAATAATTAGATTGGATTTGAAATTCAATTTAAGAATTTAAGCGATTGAATTAAAAATAAACGTCATTTAGTTAGATACACTTGAAACTTTTTTGTTTAAACATATGGAAATCGGCTTGGATATGTGTATTTGTGGAAATTGAATTTAACGTTTCAAATTTGAAAACAAAACAAAGTTATTGGTGAACAAACAGAATAAAATTGGTATACCGATAAATGATTCGTAATTAAAAATAGCATCATCGGATTACTACCAATTAAATTTTATTGGGTTCAGAACAATGAGATGTGCAGAACAACGAGACATAACAACACGTCAAATTTCATTGTAATTGGAATTTGTTTGTGGCTATACAAAAATAATACATTAACGTAGATCGCGGTGGAAATAAAAAGAACCGTACAATAATTGTTAGCCAGGTTCCTTCTCCTATACACATCATTGGTTGCTTGGCCACCACACTACCGATGCCTTCAAACCCACGGTTTCTTCCCTATAAATTGTGAGGGTTTTCTCCATTTTCTCAGAAATAAATCGAATCATTCCCCTTCTACTATTTAATGGCCGTCGGTCTTTCTAATTAAAATCTCCCTTTTTCTTAAACCTAAATCGATTCGCTCCTCTCTCAAAAATTTACGTCTTATCCCAAATTAAATGATCCATGTCTGTCTTAGAACCCGCCTAGTCAAGGCTGCCCTTCACCGAAGATCCAAAATCACCGCAAACCCTTCCTCATAAATTCCTGAGCCACCACGTCACCGCTCCAAGCTCCCTGCTTCGCCTCCCTTGGACTCACCTCTAATGGCAAATAGTGCAGACTACGACCACCGTGAGCTCATTCAATTCTCTCCATCTGTGAACCGCGATAGCTCGCACTGCCTCCAAGCTAGCCACCTACGTGTAAGAACCCGTTACTTCCCCGTGAAGGAAAGAGCGGATACTTTGAGAACAACACACAATAGAACGCAGACAGAAGAACATTTCATTGCTATTACAACAATTCCATCAGATACAAGAATATACAGAGTATAAATGAATAAATTACATTCGATAAATATCATAGATTACAATAAATTACATAGCAGCAGAAAAAAATACAAAGCACAAGTGAAGGTGATATACGGATACAGAGCTTTCCGGATATCATTCCAGCTGTAAACTAGGATCCTGTGAATATAAATCTGCAAAACCAAAACTACTAGCTGCCCGTGCGGAAAATAGGGGCACCCAGAGTTAAGGTTAAAACAATAAACTCCAGGTCAGTCATGTGACTGGTGTGAGAACTAAAACAGTTATTTAAAACTTTACTTTAAAAGAGAGTAATTCAAGGGACCACGCCGTATAACACAGAACGGGTTTCCTCCCAAGAATACCAGTGCATATCAATAAACAACGCAATGCTTTTTCGAAAAATGAAGCTATTATAAGACCCAGGTCCCATCACACAATGCAACGCAAGCCGGAGGATATGGTTTTCCCTTATAATAGCCAAACATGTTTGGTACGTTTAAAATAAATCATTTGATACTATAATAAGTGTATAGTGTCAAAACAGTTTCAATCATAAATATAAATCATAGACGGCATGAGTGCCCCATCCCACTATGTTGCCATACTAGTTCTACAATTAAAATCGCAATACACGTATTGGAAATTGGATTTCCGTCATGAGTCGAGGCAAGGGGCAAGCTCCTCTCCGCTTCGAGACACTCTAGCAAATGCTCAGGACTACACACTCTGGGCAGCCACTTGGATCGGTTGGGCCGGTCCTCACTTACGTTAGAGGATTGGCAATTCCTGAACACACGTTTCCCGGTCCTTACAGACCTATAATCGAGGCGCCTCATTCCAACAACCACAAAGGTGAAAAGTATATAAATGTCAGGGCTGGTAAGTCACTGACACCACCAAAGCTAGAAAGAAACGTCGTGTTCTCCCAACGGTCCGTATCCCGTTTTTAACTCATACCGAGGTGTGAGGCTCGCGAATTCACGTTATACACAAAGCTGCCACGTAGGCGTGCTTTGACCATCGACCACAAGACTTTGCTTTTCAACAAAAGCCTTGATCATTGCATCTTAGCGTGCCACACAGGCAATTCATGCCATGCGACTGATGTCCATCGATATACAACCTCTGAGCTCGTACGTCTCAGAGAAGGTCGTTAAGCAAAAGAATAAATTCTCCGCCGCCAAACAGATGTATATTTAATAGAAATCAATCAACACAGAATAAAATCCAATGTCAGACACACAATCCATTTACAAGTCCGTTCTGGGTCTGAACAAAACCGGAGGCACTTTCCTCGCATATCCATCCATCTCCAGGTACATCTGGACGACCACCAACTATTTCCATCCTCTTGGGTGTACAGCCCAATCAGGATCGTCGGTAATTATCCAAACGATGTGAAGACTTCCGGTCTTCGACCACCGTCTTCCTCTTCGACATATCGTCGAATCGGTTATTCAGAATGGGTATAAACCCGGCCTTTCCGAACAACCCGCGTATATTAAGAACAAATGTTACACAAACACAACATACGCCTCATTCCAATTCAGAATATTCTTTTATTCACAAAATCACGTTTTTTTTAGGGAAAGGTTCCTATTAAATTTATCCAAGATAAATTCTTTAAAATTTATCCTTTAATCTTCCTTTGGATGACATTTCAAACCAAATTATGGTTTTCTAAACTAGTCGAGATTAGCGAACCACACCGAAGTAATTATTTATTTTATTTCCCAATCCCAACCTATTCATCCCATGAAGCAAAACTGGTAATACTCCATATCTAACACCAGGGTGTTATCGGTAAAATTAATTACCATTTCACGTTCAAATCTAATTAAAGATTAAACTATCGCTTTGGAGCAAAACTGGTGATACTCCATTCTCGTTCATTTCTAAATTTGATAATTTAGATTATAGATTCACATTTCAACCTAATTGCAGATTCGTTAAAACTCCTTTTACTCGGTTAAAGAACTAGGTGTTATTTAAAACACAGTTCACGACAAACCCAAATCACATTCTATTTATTATCAGGTTAAAGAACTAGTGTTATTTAAAACACCGTTCACGATAAACCCATTTCAAATCCAACCAAATATATTAGAAATTCCGATTATTTAAAACCCCTTTTTAAATCTAATTTATTTATTTAAAAATAAAAACCCGGGTTTTAAATTGAGTTCAAACTAGTTCATTTCGATAAAAATCTATTTTTATCTTTTCAAATATGGAGTTTTCATCCCAAATTTTCCCAAATCATTTCTTATGATTTTACACAAATTATTACTATTTTTAATAATTTAATCAAGGCCTGTACAGTCGATTTCCATCAACGGCCATCGAACTGCACTTACAGCGACCTTTTTCAAATTTGATTTGGACGTAACTCCAAATCCAACCGTTCCGGTTTTAGGAGAATCCGACGGTCGGATCTCCCGTAATGTCCGTTTGAAATAAATGGTCAAAATTCACGAACTGCCGCGGCGCGTTCTATTCAGGCCATTATATTATATATATATAATATATATTTCGTCGATTTCTATTTAAAACGAATTATATAAATAGTTTTAAATTCGTTTCAAAAACAATTTCAACTTCCATTTCAATTCAAATCAAAATTGAATTTCTCTTTATAAATTCGTTTTAAATTCGTTTCAATTCAATTCAAGTTTCAATTCAATTTGAATTCATTTCACTTCGTTTTAAATTCAATTCGAATTCGTTTTCAATTCGATTCAAGTCAAAGTGGTTTTCTATTCGATTCAATTCAAATTGGTTTTCTATTCGATTCAATTCAAATTGGTTTTCTATTCGATTCAATTCAAATTGGTTTTCTATTCGATTCAATTCAAATTGGTTTTCTATTCGATTCAATTCAAATTGGTTTTCTATTCGATTCAATTCAAATTGGTTTTCTATTCGATTCATTTCAAATTGGTTTTCTATTCGATTCAATTCAAATTTCATTTCAAAATATGCGATTTCGAAATCACTTTTCAATATTCATTTTAAAATGAATAAAATCGATATAAACATCGTTCACGTCAAAATAGCGCATCTCTAATCAATACGGCTTCATATAATTCTATTTTCAAATATTCTATTTCAAACATTTCTTTTTCAAATATTTCCTTATCAAATATTTCTATTTCAAAATATTTCGTTCAACACATGACTAATCTCAACGGGTGAGTACAGTCAACTCATGAACCTTTATTTTATATTGATAAAGATGTAAATTTTATTATTAAAATATTTCGTTCAACACATGACTAATCTCAACGGGTGAGTACAGTCAACACAGGAACCTTTATTTTATATTGATAAAGATGTAAATTTTATTATTAAAATATTCTTTATTTTATATTGATAAAGATGTAAATTTTATTATTAAAATATTTCGTTCAACACATGACTAATCTCAACGGGTGAGTACGGTCAACAAAGGAACCTTTATTTTATATTGATAAAGATGTAAATTTTATTATTAAAATATTCTTTATTTTCTAAATTGGAATGAGGCCCAATCAATCACCATATAAAGTTAATTATATGGATTTTCATACATCACACGTATATAATAGCATTGAAAAATAATCAACCATCAATCAAAGTGCACTACACTGTATAAGCATCAAATATAGATATCTAACGCTTATAACAGCCTGTCAATCAATCGATCTACATATTTAATCAATCAGGATGAGTGAACTTCAAATTTCATCCCAACACCCGTGTGGGGTTTCAAACAATCAAATGCATATTTTATTTGTGCAGTTGGGCGATGTGTAAAATTTATCGTCCCAATCAATGTCAGTCAAATCAGTGTACATAAACAAACCGTTCGGTTTGTAAATGAATATTTATTTATTCACATTCACGTTAAAAATTATATTTTTAACGATAAAATATTTTATTTTAACACATGGATTTTTATTCAGTTCATTTACAAAATAAAAATGATATTTTTATTTTTCTAACATATTTTAGAAAATTTCGGCGGCATAACGGCACGATACTAGAAACGGGACAAGGCCTAGCCTAATCCCCGGTCTAGTGAAGGCCCACGCCATTCACACATCAATCAAATCAATTTCATTTCACCAAACAAATCAATTCAACCCAAATAATCTAACTAACTACACAACCAAACAATTTAACAAACAAGCCATCCATGGTCTGTGGATGACGGGTGTCGGGTGCTACTAAACACCGTCTGCATCCTAGTATATATATATATAATTAGAAAAAGAAATTGAAAGGTGAGAAATTCTCACAAATAGCTATCCAATCATCTTGACTCTTCTTTGATTGAAATCTTCATCGTTCTCGTCTCTTGTCGCTTTCGTTGCCCGTAGCCACTACATATATAAAAATCACATTTTTATATACTGATGTCTTTAAAATAAAAATCACATTTTTTTATTTGTTCACTTTCAATTTGAAAATCATATTTTTATAATCGCTTCATACATTTAAAAATCGAATTTTCACTTCGCTATTCAATATATAAAAATCGAATTTTTACTACGATGTCATATAGATAAAAATTCCATTTCAAAAATACAGATTTCGCCTTTATAAAAATAAAGATTTCGCGTTTATAGAAATAAAGATTTCGCCTTTATAAAAATAAAGATTTCAAAAATCACATCTCTATTTTGCTACCCATATAAAGATGATATTTTTAATATTCCTATCATGTAAAAATTATATTTTTAATTCTCTACATAAACAAAAATCATATTTTTACACCTTCTACATAATAAAGATTATATTTTTAATACCTTAAAAATATAAAAATCATATTTTTATCTTTCCTATGATATAAAAAAAAATATTTTTCTTTTTCCTAGAAATCAAATCTTCATATATACTTTATTTTCACTTCCTTCTATAAATAAAAATCTCGTCTTTTATATTTTAAAGATCTCGTCTTTTATCCTTATATACAATCAGTTTTTATCCTTATATAAAATCAGTTTTTATCCTTATATAAAATTAGTTTTTATCCTTATATAAAATCAGTTTTTAAAACAAGGTAATTTATATACTAAAAAAGGGGAAAACTCACCGCATCGTTCGGTGGAGAGTGTTTGCTCGATGATGGTCTGAGCTCGGAGGTGGCACGGGTTCTGGCGGAGCTCGGGTCCTCGGCGGCGTCGGTTGGATGCGGGTTTGGGGGGGCTGCTGTCGCGATTTCTGAAACGAGAGGGGGGGATCTTTGTCGCGAGGTCGAGGTGGAAGAGGGGGGGGGTCTTCGATGAGGCGCGGTGGTCCTTGGGGAGGGCGGCGGCTCCTCTCCGCCTTCGTCGCCTCCTTCTTCTTCCTTTTTTTTTCTGAGATGAACGAATGAAATGGGAGGGGGGGCCAGAACGGGTAAAAAGGGGGAGAAAGGGTTTTTTTATTTTTTTTTATTATTTAATTTTCCACAAAAAGCAACTTTTATTTTCAACTTCAAAACGAGGCCCACCACCTGTCGTCCCTAGCGTTTTACCCCCATTCCGAACACAATGGGATATGTATCGCAAGCTGATTCGATAGTTACAATCAGTTTCCGTCAAAATCAACATATAACTCTATATATTGATTTTGAACACGCATTTCAATTTACCGGGGTCACATATTAGCTCGATAAATTACAGAAAAATATTTTCTAACTTCGTATTGACTATACGGTCCTAACAAAACAAGTTTCGTCGAATTCTGAGACCGTTTGTAAAATGGCCATTTTCAGTCGATTTAAATCAACTGAAATTGGTCAAACGCGTTTTCCTTTGCCATGCTCACATATTGATTCGAAAAATTATGAAATTTGGAACCTAGCAATAAATTTACATCACGGATCCAACAAAAGTGGTTTCGTCGAAATCCGAGGTCGTTTGTAAAATTTCCATTTTTAAGGGCTTGAATTCCATAGCGACTATTCAGAATTTTCAACTGGACATATCTTTTGATTCCCGCTATGAAATCTTGATTTTTCAGATTCGTTGGAAAGATATTATCAATTAGATCCTAATGTTTTTGGTTTCACTAAAATCTGGATTGTTTTGCACCCGGTACATTCAATTGAAGTTTGAAATCGAATTATCGAACTACCGCGCCATTTTCACTTCCTTTTATAATTTATATATAATTATTTATATTCTAACGACGACGTATATAATATATACGTTCGAATTATATTCAAAATAAATTTCTCGTCGATATTATTTAAAATGATTTATTTTAAATATTCAAAATTCGCTAAAATTGCAAAAATAAAAATTTTAAACTGGCCCGGATTTTCGGGTTATTACAATCTCCCCCACTTAAAACTTTTCATCCCCGAAAAGGAACAAAGTCGAAAGTGGTTTGATTAATCAACTCTACGTTCGATCTGGCTTCCATTCTCCAACTTTTCAGTTTCTGAGAATTTTCCAATTCTTCAAAAATTTGGCTAACACCCAAAATTTTCGAAAAATTTCGCCATAACCTCCCCTGCACCGGGAGCCACGAGAAAATCCCAAAATTGCCATACAGGCCTTCTGATCTCAAAAAGAAAAAGAAAAAGCCAAGCGGCTAGCCAATAGGCTCATAAAATCATCACCACCCATACAAAACAGTAAATTATGTTGTAAACATGTACCTATTTGTCGGGCAAACAAATTTTATTCTTCGGCTCTAGCTTCCTTGCTATGACCTGTTCAATGTAAGTATATGTATATGCAAGCATATGCGACCAATTTTCAATACAATTCAATATTTGGTACAATTAGGCATAATGGTTCAAAATTATCAAACAAATAAACAAACAACACAAACATCAATCAATTAGTGGATTAGGGTTTTCAAATTCATAATTTTGATGCATATACTGAAAATCATGTTTTTGATGCCAATTCACAACAATGTGTTCTATCTATATTGGTTTTGGTTCTCACACCAGTCTAATGGAAATATATAGAAAGCACACCTTCGAAACACGAAACTAATTACTGATGATGACACGTCAATCATCAGAATCAGGCCCGGGCGACTAGAATGTGATCCTATATCTATCTAATATATTAATACTTCGAATATACGTTCATGACGCGTATATGCAAAACCTTTATATACTAGATTGTCCATATCAATATAAATAAATAATCAAATACGTATAAAACGATTTAAATTTTCAAAACAAAATTGTTTTCATTTGAAAAATATACTCTTCACACTCGTTCTAGGATACTACTGATCCTATCTCTAACGAGTCATTCTAATTGGATATTACTAATCCAATATCTGATGAATTCTTTCGTATGGTTCTAATGTGTCTTGTTCTCGAGCTCTGTAAACCAAAGCTCTGATACCACTGTAAGAACCCGTTACTTCCCCGTGAAGGAAAGAGCGGATACTTTGAGAACAACACACAATAGAACGCAGACGGAAGAACATTTCATTGCTATTACAACAATTCCATCAAATACAAGAATATACAGAGTATAAATGAATAAATTACATTCGATAAATATCAGAGATTACAATAAATTACATAGCAGCGGAAAAAAATACAAAGCACAACTGAAGGTGAAATACGGATACAGAGCTTTCCGGATATCATTCCAGCTGTAAACCAGGATCCTGTGAATATAAATCTGCAAAACCAAAACTACTAGCTGCCCGTGCGGAAAATAGGGGCACCCAGAGTTTAGGTTAAAATAATAAACTCCAGGTCAGTCATGTGACTGGTGTGAGAACTAAAACAGTTATTTAAAACTTTACTTTAAAAGAGAGTAATTCAAGGGACCACGCCGTATAACACGGAACGGGTTTCCTCCCAAGAATACCAGTGCATATCAATAAACAACGCAATGCTTTTTCGAAAAATGAAGCTATTATAAAACCCAGGTCCCATCACACAATGCAACGCAAGCCGGAGGATAGGGTTTTCCCTTATAATAGCCAAACACGTTTGGTACGTTTAAAACAAATCATTTGATACTATAATAAGTGTATAGTGTCAAAACAGTTTCAATCATAAATATAAATCATAGACGGCATGAGTGCCCCATCCCACTATGTCGCAATACTAGTTCTGCAATTAAATTCGCAATACACGTAATGGAAATTGGATTTCCGTCATGAGTCGAGGCAAGGGGCAAGCTCCTCTCCGCTTCGAGACACTCTAGCAAATGCTAAGGACTACACACTCTGGGCAGCCACTTGGATCGGTTGGGCCGGTCCTCACGTTAGAGGATTGGCAATTCCTGAACACACGTTTCCCGGTCCTTACAGACCTATAATCGAGGCGCCTCATTCCAACAACCACAAAGGTGAAAAGTATATAAATGTCAGGGCTGGTAAGTCACTGACACCACCAAAGCTAGAAAGAAACGTCGTGTTCTCCCAACGGTCCGTATCCCGTTTTTAACTCATACCGAGGTGTGAGGCTCACAAATTCACGTTATACACAAAGCTGCCACGTAAGTGTACTTTGATCATCGACCACAAGACTTTGCTTTTCAACAAAAGCCTTGATCATTGCATCTTAGCGTGCCACACAGGCAATTCATGCCATGCGACTGATGTCCATCGATATACAACCTCTGAGCTCGTACGTCTCAGAGAAGGGCGTTAAGCAAAAGAATAAATTCTCCGCCGCCAAACAGATGTATATTTAATAGAAATCAATCAACACAGAATAAAATCCAATGTCAGACACACAATCCATTTACAAGTCCGTTCTGGGTCTTAACGAAACTAGAGGCACTTTCCTCGCATATCCATCCATCTCCAGGTACGTCTGGACGACCACCAACTATTTCCATCCTCTTGGGTGTACAGCCCAATCAGGATCGTCGGTAATTATCCAAACGATGTGAAGACTTCCGGTCTTCGACCACCGTCTTCATCTTCGACATATCGTCGAATCGGTTATTCAGAATGGGTATAAACCCGGCCTTTCCGAACAACCCGCGTATATTAAGAACAATGTTACACAAACACAACATATGCCTCATTCCAATTCAGAATATTCTTTTATTCACAAAATCACGTTTTTTTAGGGAAAGGTTCCTATTAATTTTATCCAAGATAAATTCTTTAAAATTTATCCTTTAATCTTCCTTTGGATGACATTTCAAACCAAATTATGGTTTTCTAAACTAGTCGAGATTAGCGAACCACACCGAAGTAATTATTTATTTTATTTCCCAATCCCAACCTATTCATCCCATGAAGCAAAACTGGTAATACTCCATATCTAACACCAGGGTGTTATCGGTAAAATTAATTACCATTTCACGTTCAAATCTAATTAAAGATTTAACTATCGCTTTGGAGCCAAACTGGTGATACTCCATTCTCGTTCATTTCTAAATTTGATAATTTAGATTATAGATTCACATTTCAACCTAATTGCAGATTTGTTAAATCTCCTTTTACTGGGTTAAAGAACTAGGTGTTATTTAAAACACAGTTCACGACAAACCCAAATCACATTCTATTTATTATCGGGTTAAAGAACTAGTGTTATTTAAAACAACGTTCACGATAAACCCATTTCAAATCCAACCAAATATATTAGAAATTCCGATTATTTAAAACCCCTTTTTAAATCTAATTTATTTATTTAAAAATAAAAACCCGGGTTTTAAATTGAGTTCAAACTAGTTTATTTCGATAAAAATCTATTTTTATCTTTTCAAATATGGAATTTTCATCCCAAATTTTCCCAAATCATTTCTTATGATTTTACACAAATTATTACTATTTTTAATAATTTTATCAAGGCCTGTACAGTCGATTTCCATCAACGGCCATCGAACTGCACTTACAACGACCTTTTTCAAATTTGATTTTGACGTAACTCCAAATCCAACCGTTAGATTTCAAATTTATAATATTCGTTAGAAAGCTCTTTTCGATACGAACCCAACGGTTCTGGTTTTAGGAGAATCCTACGGTCGGATCTCCCGTAATGTCCGTTTGAAATAAATGGTCGAAATTCACGAACTGCCGCGGCGCGGCGCGTTCTATTCAGGCCATTATATTATATATATAATATATATAATATATATTTCGTCGATTTCTATTTAAAACGAATTATATAAATAGTTTTTAATTCGTTTCAAAAACAATTTCTACTTCCATTTCAATTCAAATCAAAATTGAATTTCTCTTTATAAATTCGTTTTAATTTTGTTTCAATTCAATTCAAGTTACAATTCAATTTGAATTCATTTCACTTCGTTTTAAATTCAATTCGAATTCGTTTTCAATTCGATTCAATTCAAAGTGGTTTTCTATTCGATTCAATTCAAATTGGTTTTCTATTCGATTCAATTCAAATTGGTTTTCTATTCGATTCAATTCAAATTGGTTTTCTATTCGATTCAATTCAAATTGGTTTTCTATTCGATTCAATTGAAATTGGTTTTCTATTCGATTCAATTGAAATTGAATTTCTATTTGATTCAATTCAAATTGGTTTTCTATTCGATTCAATTCAAATTTCATTTCAAAATATGCGATTTCGAAATCACTTTTCAATATTCATTTTAAAATGAATAAAATCGATATAAACATCGTTCACGTCAAAATAGCGCATCTCTAATCAATACGGCTTCATATAATTCTATTTTCAAATATTCTATTTCAAATATTTCTTTTTCAATTATTTCCTTATCAAATATTTCTATTTCAAAATATTTCGTTCAACACAAGACTAATCTCAACGGGTGAGTACAGTCAACACATGAACCTTTATTTTATATTGATAAAGATGTAAATTTTATTGTTAAAATATTTCGTTCAATACATGACTAATCTCAACGGGTGAGTACAGTCAACACAGGAACCTTTATTTTATATTGATAAAGATGTAAATTTTATTATTAAAATATTCTTTATTTTCTAAATTGGAATGAGGCCCAATCAATCACCATATAAAAGTAATTATATGGATTTTCATACATCACACGTATATAATAGCATTGAAAAATAATCAACCATCAATCAAAGTGCACTACACTGTATAAGCATCAAATATAGATATCTAACGCTTATAACAGCCTGTCAATCAATCGATCGACATATTTAATCAATCAGGATGAGTGAACTTCAAATTTCATCCCAACACCCGTGTGGGGTTTCAAACAATCAAACGCATATTTTATTTGTGCAGTTGGGCGATGTGTAAAATTTATCGTCCCAATCAATGTCAGTCAAATCAGTGTACATAAACAAACCGTCCGGTTTGTAAATGAATATTTATTTATTCACATTCACGTTAAAAATTATATTTTTAACGATAAAATATTTTATTTTAACACATGGATTTTTATTCAGTTCATTTACAAAATAAAAATGATATTTTTATTTTTCTAACATATTTTAGAAAATTTCGGCGGCATAACGGCACGATACTAGAAACGGGATAAGGCCTAGCCTAATCCCCGGTCTAGTGAAGGCCCACGCCATTCACACATCAATCAAATCAATTTCATTTCACCAAACAAATCAATTCAACCCAAATAATCTAACTAACTACACAACCAAACAATTTAACAAACAAGCCATCCATGGTCTGTGGATGACGGGTGTCGGGTGCTACTAAACACCGTCTGCATCCTAGTATATATATATATATATAACTAGAAAAAGAAATTGAAAGGTGAGAAATTCTCACAAATAGCTATCCAATCATCTTGACTCTTCTTTGATAGAAATCTTCATCGTTCTCGTCTCTTGTCGCTTTCGTTGCCCGTAGCCACTACATATATAAAAATCACATTTGTATATACTGATGTCTTTAAAATAAAAATCACATTTTTTTATTTGTTCACTTTCAATTTGAAAATCTTATTTTTATAATCGCTTCATACATTTAAAAATCAAATTTTCACTTCGCTATTCAATATATAAAAATCGAATTTTTACTACGATGTCATATAGATAAAAATTCCATTTCAAAAATATAGATTTCTCCTTTATAAAAATAAAGATTTCGCCTTTATAGAAATAAAGATTTCGCCTTTATAAAAATAAAGATTTCAAAAATCACATCTCTATTTTGCTACCCATATAAAGATGATATTTTTAATATTTCTATCATGTAAAAATTATATTTTTAATTCTCTACATAAACAAAAATCATATTTTTATACCTTCTACATAATAAAGATTATATTTTTAATACCTTAAAAATATAAAAATCATATTTTTATCTTTCCTATGATATAAAAAAAATATTTTTCTTTTTCCTAGAAATCAAATCTTCATATATACTTTATTTTCACTTCCTTCTATAAATAAAAATCTCGTCTTTTATATTTTAAAGATCTCGTCTTTTATCCTTATATACAATCAGTTTTTATCCTTATATAAAATCAGTTTTTATCCTTATATAAAATCAGTTTTTATCCTTATATAAAATCAGTTTTTAAAACAAGGTAATTTAAATACTAAAAAGGGGGAAAACTCACCGCATCGTTCGGTGGAGAGTGTTTGCTCGATGATGGTCTGAGCTCGGAGGTGGCGCGGGTTCTAGCGGAGCTCGGGTCCTCGGCGGCGTCGGTTGGATGCGGGTTGGGGGGGGGGGAGGGGCTGCTGTCGCGATTTCAGAAATGAGAGGGGGGGTGGGGATCTTCGTCGCGAGGTCGAGGTGGAAGAGGGGGGGTCTTCGATGAGGCGCGGTGATCCTTGGGGAGGGCGGCGGCTCCTCTCCGCCTTCGTCGCCTCCTTCTTCTTCCTTTTTTTTTCTGAGATGAACGAATGAAATAGGGGGGGGCCAGAACGGGTAAAAAGGGGGAGAAAGGGTTTTTTTTATTTTATTTTATTATTTAATTTTCCACAAAAAGCAACTTTTATTTTCGACTTCAAAACGAGGCCCACCGCCTGTCGTCCCTAGCGTTTTACCCCCATTCCGAACACAATGGGATATGTATCGCAAGCTGATTCGATAGTTACAATCAGTTTCCGTCAAAATCAACATATAACTCTATATATTGATTTTGAACACGCATTTCAATTTACCGGGGTCACATATTAGCTCGATAAATTACAGAAAAATATTTTCTAGCTTCGTATTGACTATACGGTCCTAACAAAACTAGTTTCGTCGAATTCTGAGACCGTTTGAAAAATGGCCATTTTCCAGTCGATTAAAATCAACTAGAACTAGTCAAACACGTTTTCCTTTGCCATGCTCACATATTGATTCGAAAAATTATGAAATTTGGAACATAGCAATAACTTTACATCACGGATCCAACAAAAGTGGTTTCGTCGAAATCCGAGGTCATTTGCAAAATTTCCATTTTTAATGGCCTGAATTCCATAGCGACTATTCAAATTTTTCAACTGGACATATCTTTTGATTCCCGCTATAAAATCTTGATTTTTCAAATTCGTTGGAAAGATATTATCAATTAGATCCTAATGTTTTTGGTTTCACTAAAATCCGGATTGTTTTGCACCCGGTACATTCAATTGAAGTTTGAAATCGAATTATCGAACTACCGCGCCATTTTCAATTCCTTTTATAATTTATATATAATTATTTATATTCTAACGACGACGTATATAATATATACGTTCGAATTATATTCAAAATAAATTTCTCGTCGATATTATTTAAAATGATTTATTTTAAATATTCAAAATTCGCTAAAATTGCAAAAATAAAAATTTTAAACTGGCCCGGATTTTCGGGTTATTACACTACGCCACCGAAAGACTGTCACTCCACATCTTCGCTTGCCCTAAGCCGCTGTCCTAAGGTGAGTATTAACTCACTCACGATTAATTCCTAGTACCAAGTATCTGAATTTTAGTAGAAAATTAAATATGATAGTGTGCCTCTTTTATTTTTTTCCTGGCGTTTGTTGGCCATGAAATTGGTAACCATTAACACTTGGGTTTCAAACTACATGTTGTTACACTTAAATGTCCCCTTGTTATTTGCATTTGTGGTTTATTTGGCTGTGACCCTCGGCATGTTGACTTTTTGGCACTGGGTTTGATACATTCTTGTTGTTCCAATATGTGGAAACATTTTACTATTTAAATTCCTTGATCTGTTTTTCCTAAAACCTGAATAGTATATGGTTGATAGTACTCGCTTGTAAAATGTTATACAATATTGTATGTAGTTGAGACCTAACACTTTGGCAGTTCATTCATAACTGGAAATTGTGTATCCAACTTTTATATACATATACAACAATGCTTGTACTATTTGTTTTTGGATGCATATTTTAGGATATGACCTGAAAACCTTTTTATACATAGCACTATATGTATAATATAAATTTTCCTTAAGGGGTTTCTATTTGATTTTCATTCTACCTGTCGGCTCTTAGAATATAGTTTGACATATAGCTATATGGAATACTTATATTAGCTAGAAATACATTCCCATGTTTTAGAAATTTAGTTTGATGTGAATCAAATTGTACATACACTTTTGTGTGTTCTGTATACATCTTCATGCCCTTTAAAATAACCTGTTAAGGACAGAACGTGTTCTAACTTCTAACATTAGTGGTGCATTAAGGGATGAGAAAGCCTTGTTTAAAGTGATAATGCATGCATGTCCCGGTATGTAAAGTTATTATCATTTTATCATGATAATTACATATAAAAGAGGAAACTGAAAATTTTACTTGATTCATTACCCATACACGTGCCACCTCCTTGCTGTTTTTCCCATGCTGCCTTTGTTCCATATAACTTTGCTCCTTGTGTTACTTAGCTTAACACAGATATTTTTTTATTACTTGAATATTTCATGCTCTTTGGGAACGAAATGTGTGTGTGTGTACATATATATATGATGCTATATACACTTCCTTGTTTAAAAAAAAACTGAACACATGCATGACCATTGCTTGCTGAGAAAAATTCATGCATGATTCGCCTTTTTAATTGAAAACATATGTGGTTTATTTTGGCAACTTGAGCTGATATTGAATAGATACTTTGATGAACTAGATTAACTAGTTATAACAAAAATGAAAATGTCTTGCATGCTCTGATTTCGAAATTAAAATGGAACTAGGGTCTCTAAACTGTCATTATGTATTTTCCAAAAATTATCGAGATATATTTGTAGTGATTCATTTGCCAAACTGTCGTAATATATTAACAACTTCTTATTTTAGTCACAAATTAAGTCATATATTGAACTCCCCCTTTGGCATGTCACATATGTTAAAAGATGGCAACTCGTTTGCAGTAATTTTGTGAACTTTTTGCGTGGGGCAGATATGTAAATACACAGGCATGAGCTGCCAATGAACATCACCAATAAATGCAATTAAAGATATGTTTTTGAAGTGTTTGGTCTTTTACGTATTTGTGCACATGAAATTTTTTAGGCTGGTTAACCTGAAATGCGTATATCTGAAACCTGTATGGAGTCTGAACCTATGTTTTGCTTACATATATTTTACTATGCATTAAGCTGTGATGGCCTGATGTAGAAATAAAAGAGAGATGCCTATTTGGTTTACCACCTTCAAACTGGAAATTCACATGACGCCTTGATATTTTACTTGAATTGTTTTGGAAAAGCTGAAGTATATATATACTGGTACACACACCCGTGCCTTAGTTTGACACTTGAACACTTTGCCGTATTCACAAATATACACCTTGTTACTTTATTTTTGGCACCTTTCTTGTTCTATATAATACTTTTTGCATGATGGTGTTCCCTTAATATTTGTACATGTTATAGTTTGAAAGCTGGAATTGAGATGGCTGAAACCCTTTTGTTACTAAAATAGAATTTGCTGACTAAAATGGAATTGTTGAAACCATTTTGTTCACTAAAATAATATTGATCACTTGGCCTCATTTAGTTTAGACAACATGCATCAGCTATCCCTTCCGACCAAGTCACATAAGCCGTTTCGTACCCCGTTGTGCATCTCTTGTTTATTTAAAGCATGATATTCGTATATATGTGGTGGCCGATGTACACATATGTTGTCGGCATACATATATATATATATATGTGTGTTTAATATATATATATGTGGTGGCCAATGTACACATGTATATATACCACTATATGTATATATATGTCATTGGCATACATATGTATAAATCTGTATGCTGTCCTAACTTATCTTGTCCCAAGTCGTGATGTTATACCTTAGTAGTTCTTCATGGGTATGATGTATCTAAGTTAAATAATGTGTTAGTATCTATCGAAATTAATTTACTTGAACTATGATTTAATCCCGAATCGAGGGTTTTATGTTTTTGCACGGAACGCACGGGTCAGACCCGAGCAATACATATTTAATGATTATAGCTTAGGATTCGAAGATTTTCGAAGCTTGGGAATTTGAAGACGGAGCACTCTGAAGTTATAAAACTATATAGATTTTCTTGTATTCAAATTATTTTGACATACCGTTGTATAGAAAATGTTATATCAAAACTTCTCTTTTATAAATAAATTTTTTATTCTGTTTTCAAAACTTTGTTATTTACTTATTCTATATTTTTGTGTTGATTCTTTTTTTAAAACATATAAGCTAAATACGCTTCGTCGATTTGGATGTTTAAAGTTGGTTTAATCACCAATTTGAAGCGGTCAAAAAGGCGGGACATTACAAGTGGTATCAGAGCTTTGGTTTATTCAAAGCATAGCTTATTGGGTTTAAAAACTTATTTTGAGACTTAAATTTTGTTCGGAATCCCCAGTCTTCAGAAGTCTTCTTGCGAGAATTATTCTTCGATAAGATCCCCTTAGATTTGAACCCCAAATTCAGCATCGAATGGTATCAGGGAAAGATAAGTATAAGATAATCGATGAATTAATTTTGCTAATTGGTATTCTAGCAATCAAAGACGACCGAAATTATTGAAAATAAGTATTTAGATAAGAATTTGAATGGAAAGAGGAAATTTGAAATCATTTTGAAGTGTGAAACAATGAATTTTATTTGGATATTCGAAATATAAATTAATGGAAATCAAATGGGTTATAACTGAAATACGATTATGTCAGATGATGTTATTAATTTATTTGAATTATTCAGAACATGGTAAGATGATTTATAATTGGCTTCAAACTAATAATGTATAATCAAATAAAAGAATTCGATAGTGAAGTATAAACTTGTTACTTGATTAACAAGAAGTGAATCATAAACGAGAGCTCTAAATGAAGCGGGATGTTAAACCATTTAACTGAAACAGACAGTTTGACGTTAAACCATGTGACAAGCTTAGATTGCGATAAAGAGAGTAATATTGTAATAACCCGGAAATTCTAACCAATTTAAAATTTTTATTTTGGCAATTTTAGCGATTTTTGAATATTTAAAATGAATTATTTTAAATAATAACGACGAGAAATTTATTTTGAATAGAAATAGAACGTATATATTTATTTGAATCGACGTTAGAATATAAATATATATTTTAATTATAAAAGTTATTGAAAATGGCGCGGTAGTTTGAAATTTCGATTTCAAATTTCAAATGAATATACAGGATTCAAAATAAACCGGATTTTAGCGAAACAAAAATATTAGAATCTATTTGGAAATATCTTTCCAGTGAATCCGAAAAATCAAAATTTCTTAGCGGGAATAAAAAGTTATGCCCAGTTGAAAATTCAGAATAGTCGCTATGGAAAATATAGCCCTTAAGAATGGAAATTTTGCAAACGATCTTCGATTTCGACGAAATCGCATTTGTTGGATCCGTGATGTCAAGTTATTGCTAGATTCCAAAATTCATAATTTTTTGAATCAATATGTGAGCATGGCAAAAGAAAACGTGTTTTGATAATTTCAGTCAATTTGGATCGACCAGAAAATGGCTATTTTTCAAACGATCTCAGAATTTGACGAAATTAGTTTTGTTAGGGCCGTATCGTAAATACGAAGCTAGAAAATATTTTTTGGGAATTTTTAGAGTCCATATTTGGCCCCGGTAAATTGAAATGCATGTTAAAATTCAATATATATATTTATATTTTGGTTTTGAGTAAAACTGATTGAATCAGCTTACGATACATACCCCATTATGTTCGAAATGGGGGTAATTAGCTAGAGACGACAGGCGGTGGGTCTCGTTTGGATTTTGAATTTAAATTTTACCTTTTTGAAATTAAATTAAATAAATAAACACCCCCGTCTTCTATCGTCTAATTCAACCACCCATCCACTTCTTTTCGTTCAAATCAATATAAAAAAGTAAAAAAAAAGAAATGGAGGGCGCGCCCAGCCGCCACCACCACCATCGCGGGTCCCCTCGCGCCACCTCCCCCACATCGACAGCCCCCCTCATGCCTCGCTGGCCTCTTCTTCCCCACCTCCATTCAAGAAAGGCCACGCAACCCCAAACTACCCAAAATCCACCGCACCGCCCAACCAGGCCCACCGCCGCCGGCCAGAGTAAACCCCTCCCCTCCCCCACCTCGCCTACCGACCCCTTGACCTCCCTTCAGCTCGAGTTCGACGGGGAACAGTATGTTTTTCCTGATTTTATTTATGTAAAATTTAGTTTTTTCCTGATTTTTATTGATATAAAACATAGTTTTAAAAAGAAATTGTTATTTATATGTAAAACATAATTTTAAATTTCAGTTTTTATTTTTATTTGTTTGTGTAAAAAGATTTGATTATTTTATTTTACATTCAAAAGAAGTGATTTTAATCCTATAGAAATCTATCATTTTAGTTAATGAAAGCTTTGATTTTTATTTATGAAAGCTTTAATTTCTAACAACATAAAGTTGTAATTTTTATCATATACAGAGATTTGATTTTTTTTATCGTATATGAAGATTTGATTTTTGTCATGAGGTAACATATAAAGATTAGATTTTTAAATTGGAAAAGGTGAGATTCTGAAATAAATAAAAATATGATTTTTATATTATAGAGATAGTAAAAATATGATTTTTAGCTAATAGTAAAGAATATATTTTTGTCATTGTAAAGGCGATATTTTCATATATGTAAAGTCGATGTTTTTATATATAGAAAGGGTGGATTTTTATATATGAAGCGAAATAAAAAATTTGATCTTTATATAAGAAGTAGATATATAAAAATATAATTTTTATATCGAAAGAAGTGTTGTAAAAATATATGAAGTAGAAATAAAAATATGATTTTTATTTATTGGAATGAAGCAATAAAAATATAATTTTTATTATGAACAGCGTGGTAAGGACTGCATTGGAATTTCAAACAAATACAAACGGTTTAGTAAAACCCGGCGGAGTGGATCCCAAAGGTGAGAACTCCTCACTTTTAATTTATTTTCTAGTTGAAATATGTACTAGGATGCAGACGGTGCTTAGCAGCACCTGACACCCGTCGTCCACAAACCATGGACGACTTGTTTGTTTGGTTGATGGAATTATTTGGTTTGATTGGGTTTTTTGGTTGAAATGGAATAAGTTAGATTGGAATGTGTATGGCGTAGGCCATTATTAGACCGGGGTTAAGGCTGGGCCTTATCCCGTTTCTAATATCGTGCCGTTATGCCACCAAAATTTTCTAAAATATATTAGAACAATAAAAATATCATTTTATTGTGCAAATAAACCGAATAAATATTTTATCGTTAAAAATATAATTTTTAACGAGTATATGAAATGAAAATAAATATTCATTTACAAATCAAACGATTTGTTTATGTAGACTGTTTTGACTTATATTGATTGGAACGACAAATTTTACACATCGCCCAACTGCATAAATAAAAATCAGTGTTTGTTGTTGAAACCCCATACAGGTATTGGGATGATATATGACATACACTATTCCCAATAATTAGTTGTATGTTGATCGATTGATTGACAGGCTGTTATAAGCGTTAAATATTTATATTTAATGCTTATACAATGTAGAATGCACTCGTGATGATGGATTGTTGTTTTCATTGTTGTTATACACATTTGTTGTGTGAAATCAATATAATCAAATTATATGGTAATTGACTGTGTCTAATTCCAGTTCAGAAAGAATGAATATTTTAAAATAACAAATATTTTAAAATAATATTCAGCAAAGAATCAAAATCTAATTTTTGATGTCCGATTTGGGATGGACACGAAAATATGTAAATATATAAAGCCGTGTTGATTAAATTGACGCCATTTTGACGTGAACGATATTTATATCGATTTTATTCATTTTTATAATGAATATCGAAAAGGAATTGATTTCAAAAAATAATGTTTTGAAAATATTATCATTTATATATCGATGATATGGAATATTCAATTTAGATTTGAATTTGAATATGAAGTTGAAATCTTTTTGAAAACGAATTTAAAACGATTTATAAAATACGTTTTAAAAGGAAATCGACGAAATATATATATATAATGGCTTGAATAGAACGCGCCGCGCTTCGGCAGTTCGTGAATTTCGACCATTGACTTCGAACGGATATTATGGGAGATCCGACTGTCGGATTTCCTAAAACCGGAACCATTGTGTTCGTATCAAAAAGAGCTTTCTAATGAATATAAGAAATTAGAAATCTAACGGTTGGATTTGGAATTATGTCCAAAACAAATTTGGAAAAGGTCGCAATAAGTGCAGTTCGATGACCATTCATGGAAATCGACTGTATGGGCCTTGACAAAATTATTAAAAATATCAATAACTAGTGTAAAATCATAAGACATGATTTGGAAATAATTGGGATGAAAACTCCCATATTTGAAAAGATAAAAATAGATTTTTATCGAAATGAACTAGTTTAGAACTAGAATTATAATCCATTAATTTTTAAAACAAAAAAAATGGATTTGAAATTGTTTTAAAAATAACCAGAATTTCCAATATATAAAGTGGAAATGGATTTGAATCGAAATTGCCTTTGGAATATTTCGATGTTGGATTTCATGATTATACAGATATTGTTATGGAAATTTAAAAGATATATTTTTATCGTTATTTCCAATACTATATTTGATGGTCGTAGAATTTGACATTGAGTATAAGCCAATATATTTTCTATTCAGAGCCTTGTATTTAATATCAAATGGGATTTGGGTTTGTCGTGAATGGTGTCTTTATTAACACTGTTCTTAAAACCCAGTTGAGAAAAAGATTAAATTTTTTATTTAGATTTAATGAAATGTACCAATTAAATGATATTTAATTGGGATTGAATTGGAATAGATTTTTGGGTTTATCATGAACGGTGTTTTAAGTAACCCTCATTCTTTAACCAGATAATTAATGGAATGTGAATTGGTTTTGTTGTGAACTGTGTTTTAACGACATTCGTTCTTTAACCCGATTTACAGTGAAATGTGATTTGGAATTTATCAATCTTTTGGTAAGATTTAAAGGGGATTTTCCAAAGTAAACTTTTTCAATTTAATAAAATAAATTGGAATGGAATGGAATTCTATTTGGTGATAATCGAAGTGAATTTCTTTGGAGGATGACTGCTAATATATCTGGAATTTAAAAGGCTTTGCCATTATTCCATTTATTTTATTAGTCGGATATGGAAGTTTATATCGATTATATATATCGATTTGTTTTCCATGAAGATTCCTTTGTTAATGGAATGTTATTTTCGGTTGTCGTGAATGGTATCTTTAATAATACTGTTCTTAGACCCAACGGAGTAAAGAAAATCAGAAACTAACTGGAGATTAGTTTAGTTGAATGGTTTCTTGGGTATTGATCTGATGTTGGATTCGGCCTTCGGGGTTAATACTTAGGGAATTGTTCACTTGCTAATTTACGGTTAAAAGCTAATGGAATGGAATGTGATTTTGTGTTTAAAGTGAGCCGTGTTTTAAATGACATTGGTTCTTTAACCCAGTTAAAGATAGGATATGATTTCCCAAGTTAAATAATCATTAATGTTGATTTTTGGGAAGATTAAAACCAAGTGGAGTTTTAATGAATTTTTAATTAGACTGAACTAATTGGGAATGGAGTATCACCAGTTATGCTCCAGGCGATAGTTAAATCTTTAATTAGATTTGAATGTGAATTGGTAACTGAATTTACCGATAACACCATGGTGTTAGATATGAATTACCAGTTTTACTTCATGGGATGAATAGGTTGGGGTTGGGAGATTTAACAAAGGATTACCTCGATAATGTTCGCTAGTCCCGACTAGTTTGGATAAACCATAATTTGGTTTGAATTGATATTCAAATGAAGATTAAAGAATAAAATTTAAAGAATTTATCTTTGATAAAATTAATGGGAACCTTTCCCAAAATATAAGAATATTTGAATAAAGCAATATTCTAGATTGGAATAAGGCGTATGCTGTGTTTTTATAACACTTGTTTATTTTATACGCAAATTATTCGGAAAGGCCGGGTTTATACCCATTCTGATTAACTAAATCGACAATAAGTCGACGATGAAGACGGTGGTTGAAGACCGGAGGTCTTCACATTGTTTGGAAAAATACTGATGATCTTGATTGGGCTGTAAACCCAAGAGGAGGGAATCAGTTGGTGATCGTCCAGACATACTTGGAGATCGATGAATATGCGAGGAATAAGGTTCCTCTGGTTTCGTTCAACCCCAGAACGGACTTGTAAATGGATGTGTGTCTGACATCGGATTTCATTCTGTGTGGTCGATATACATCAGTTGCATAGAGTGGATTGCCTATGTGGCATGCCGAGATGCAAATGATCAAGGATTCTGTTGAAAAGCAGAGTCTTGTGGTTGATGATCAAAGCACGACCTTTGTGGCGTAGCTTTGTGTAGCGTTAATTTGCGAGCCTCACACCCCAGTGTGAACCAGAAACGGGAGAGGACGTAAGGAAGGGCATGCGTTTCCTTCTAGCTAGGTGTGGTGTCAGCGTTTTACACGCCTTGGCATTTTACTTATGTGGATTATGGATAGAAAGGGGAAACGCAGTGTTCAGGCATTATAATCAACATCGGGCGGACCGGCCCTGACGAGCCAAGGCTTGCCTGCGCGGTTGCCTGAGGGGTGGGCTAGAGCGCCTCGAAGCGGTAAGGACGATCCCTTGCCTTGGTTCACGATGGAAATCCAACTTCCAATACGTAACATTTGCAGTTTTGATTGTAAAGCCTAGTATTGGCAACATGATATATGGTACCCATGCCGTCTAGGTTTGATACATTTATATTTGAAGTTGTTTTAAACAATATGCACTTATAATAGTTTCAAATGATATGTTTTAACGTACCAAGCATGTTTGGCTATTATAAGGGAAAACCCTATCCTCCAACTTGCGTTGCATTGTGTGATGGGACCTGGGTCTTATAATAGCTTCATTTTACCAAAAAGCATTGTGATGTTTTTGTTATATGCACTGGTATTCTTGGGAGGAAACCTGTTCCGTGTTATATGGCGTGGTCCCTTGATATATCTGATTTAAAGTAAAGTTTTAAATGATTGTTTTAGTTCTCACACCAGTCAATGACTGACCTGGACTTTATTGTTATAACCTAAACTCTGGGTGCTCCTATTTTCCACAGGCAGCTAGTAGTTTTGGTTTTGCAAATTTATATTCACAGGATCCTGGTTTACAGTTGAAGCGATATTCGCAAAGCTCTATATCTGTGTAACTGTTTTCAGTTGTCCTTTGTATTGTTTTTCCGCTGCGAAGTATTTAAATGTAATTTAAATCTCTGATGTTTTTCTGATGTATAATATTTATTGATATTCTGTATATTCTTGTATTCTGATGTAAATTGTTGTAATAAACAATGAAATGTTCTTCTGTTTGTGTTCCGATGTGTCTTGATCTCAAAGCAATCCGGGCTTTCCTTCACGGGGAGTTTACGGGTCCTTATAGTGGTATTAGAGCTCTGGTTTACAGAGCTTGAGAACAAGACACGTTAGAACCAAACGAAAGAATTCATCAGAAACTGGATCAGTAATATCCAATAGGAATGACTCGTTAGAGATAAGATCAGTAGTATCCTAGAACGAATGTGAAGAGTAATTGTTTTAAAATAAAAAGGAAAACAAATTTTGTTTTGAAGATTCAAATTATATTGTTCGTATTTGAATATTATTTTTATATTGATTTGGACAATCAAGTATATAAAGATTTTGCATACTGGTCCACGGGTATACGAAGTTTTAATATGCTGGATAGATATAGAATCACACTCTAGTCGCCCGGGGATGATACTGGTAATTGTGATCACATTACCAGTATTTATGCTCGAGTTTCGAAAGTGAAATATCTATATATTTCCAATTGACTGGTGTGAGAACCAAAATATAGTTAGAATATATTGTTGTGAATTGGCATCAAAAACATGATTTTCTGTATATATGTCAAAATTATGAATTTAAACGTTAATCAACTAATTGATTGATGATTGTGTCGTATGATTATTCATTTAAACCATTATGTGAAAGAAAGGTTCATAAAACTAGATTGAACCAAAAATTGAATTGTATTGAAAATTGTTTGGAAATGCATACATGTACATATATGTGTGAACAGGTCATTGCAAAGAGGCTAGAGAAGAGGAACAAAAAATTTTGCCGGACAAATAGGTTCATGTTTATTGTATTTCTTTGGTTTTTGATGATTTTATGAGTCGATTGGCTAGCCGCTTGGCTGTTTATTTTTCTTTTTGGATTGGAGAGGCCTGTATGGCAATTTCGGAATTTTCCCGGTGCTCCCGTGCAGGGGATGTTATGGTGAAATTTTTCGAAAATTTAGGGTGTTAGCCGAATTTTTGAAGAATTTGAAAAGTTCGTAGAAACTGAAAAGTTGAAAGCCATAATGAAAATAATGAAAGTTGAGTTGGTTAGTTAAACAACTTTAAGCTTCGTTCCTTTTCGGGGATGAAAAATTTTAAGTGGGGGAGATTGTAATAACCCGGAAATCCAAGCCAATTTAAAATTTTTATTTTGGCAATTTTAGTGAATTTTTAATATTTAAAATGAATTATTTTAAATAATAACGACGAGAAATTTATTTTGAATAGAAATAGAACGTATATATTTATTTGAATCGACGTTAGAATATAAATATATATTTTAATTATAAAAGGTATTGAAAATGGCGCGGTCGTTTGAAATTTCGATTTCAAATTTCAAATGAATGTACAGGATTCAAAATAAACTGGATTTTAGTGAAACCAAAAATATTAGAATCTATTTGAAAATATCTTTCCAACGAATCCGAAAAATCAAAATTTCATAGCGAGAATAAAAAGTTATGCTTAGTTGAAAACTCAGAATAGTCGCTATGAAAAATATAGCCCTTAAAAATGAAAATTATGCAAACGACCTTAGTTTTCGACGAAACTACTTTTGTTGGATCCGTGATGTCAAGTTATTGCTAGATTCCAAAATTCATAATTTTCTGAATCAATATGTGAGCGTGGCAAAAGAAAACGTGTTTTGATAATTTCAGTCAATTTGGATCGACCAGAAAATGGCCATTTTTCAAACGATCTCAGAATTTGAGGAAATTAGTTTTGTTAGGACCGTATCGTCAATATGAAGCTAGAAAATATTTTTCGGGAATTTTTAGAGTCGGTATGTGGCCTCCGTAGTTTGAAATGCACGTTCAAATTTAATATATAGATTTATATTTTGGTTTTGATGAAAACTGATCAAAACTATCGAATCAGCTTACGATACACATCCCATTGTGTTCGGAATGGGGGTAATTAGCTATGGACTACAGGCTGTGGGTCTCATTTGGAGTTCGAATTTAAAAATTAACTTTTTGAAAATAAAATAAATAAACACCCCCCTCTGCTATCTTCTAAGTCAACCCCTTGTCCACTTCTTATCGTTCAAATCAATTAAAAAAGAAAAAAAGAAAAAGAAATGGAGGGCGCGCACAGCCACCACCGCCACCATCGCGGGTCCACTCGTGCTAGTCGCCACCGCGCCACTTCCCCCACATCAACAGCACCCCCTCACGCCTCCCCGGCCTCTTCTCCCCCGCCTCCATTCAAGAAAGGCCGCGCAGCCCTAAACCACCCAAAATCCACCGCGCCACCTAGCCAGGCCCACCGTCGTTGGCCAGAGTAACCCCCCCACCTCGCCTACCGACCCCCTGACCTCCTTTTAGCTCGAGTTCGACGGGGAACAGTTAGTTTTTCCTGATTTTATTTATGTAAAACTTAGGTTTTTCCTAATTTTAATTGATACGAAACATATTTTTAAAAAGCAGTTGTTATTTATATATAAAACATAATTTTAAATTTCAGTTTTTATTTTTATTTGTTTATGTAAAAAGATTTGATTATTTTATTTTACATTCAAAAGAACTGATTTTAATCCTATAGAAATCTATGATTTTAGTTAATGAAAGCTTTGATTTTTATTTATGAAAGCTTTGATTTCTAACAACATAAAGTTATAATTTTTATCGTATATAAAGATTTGATTTTTTATCATATATGAAGATTTGATTTTTGTCATGAGGTAACATATAAAGATTAGATTTTTAAATTGGAAAAGGTGAGATTTTGAAATAAATAAAAATATGATTTTTGTATAGAGATAGTAAAAATATGATTTTTAGCTAATAGTAAAGATTATATTTTTATCATTGTAAAGGCGATATTTTCATATATGTAAA
Organism: Allium sativum; assembly: GCA_030737875.1. Taxonomy (NCBI): domain Eukaryota; kingdom Viridiplantae; phylum Streptophyta; class Magnoliopsida; order Asparagales; family Amaryllidaceae; genus Allium; species Allium sativum. Next base: position 966,997,191 of record CM060915.1, on the reverse strand, counting down.
GTCGATGTTTTTGTATATAGAAAGGCGAGATTTTTATATATGAAGCGAAATAGAAAATTTGATCTTTATATAAGAAGTAGACATATAAAAATATAATTTTTATATAGAAAGAAGCGTTGTAAAAATATGTGAAGTAGATATAAAAATACGATTTTTATTTATTGGAATGAAGCAATAAAAATATAATTTTTATTATGAACAGCGTGGTAAGGACTGCATCGGAATTTCAAACAAATCCAAATGGTTTAGAAGTTCAGAAGTAAAACCCGCCGGAGTGGATCCCAAACGTGAGAACTCCTCACTTTTAATTTATTTTCTAGTTGAAATATGTACTAGGATGTAGACGGTGCTTTGCAGCACCCGACACCCGTCGTCCACAAACCATGGACGACTTGTTTGTTTGGTTGATGGAATTATTTGGTTTGATTGGGTTGTTTGTTTGAAATGGAATAGTTTAGATTGGAATGTGCATGGTGCAGGCCATTATTGGACCGTGGGTAAGGCTAGGCCTTGTCCCGTATCTAATATCGTGCGTTATGCCGCCGAAATTTTCTAAAATATATTAGAACAATAAAAATATAATTTTTATTGTGTAAATGAACCGAATAAATATTTTATCATTAAAAATATAATTTTTAATGAGTATATGAAATGAAAATAAATATTCATTTACAAATCAGACGATTTGTTTATGTACACTGTTTTAACTTATATTGATTGGGACGATAAATTTTACACATCGCCCAACTGCACAAATAAAAATCAGTGTTTGTTGTTTGAAACCCCATACGGGTATTGGGATAATATATGACATACACTATTCCCAATAATTAGTTGTATGTCGATCGATTGATTGACAGGCTGTTATAAGCATTAAATATTTATATTTAATGCTTATACAGTGTAGAATGCACTTTGGATGACGGATTGTTGTTTTCATTGTTGTTACACACATTTGTTGTGTGAAATCCATATAATCAAATTATATGATAATTGAATGTGTCTGATTCCAGTTCAGAAAGAATGAATATTTTAAAGTAACGATTATTTTAAAATAACAAATATTAAATATTCAGCAAAGAATCAAAATCTGATTTTTGATGTTCGATTTGGGATGGACACGAAAATATGTAAATATATAAAGCCGTGTTGATTAGATTGACGCCATTTTGATGTGAACGATATTTATATCGATTTTATTCATTTTTATAATGAATATCGAAAAGGAATTGATTTCAAAATATAATGTTTTGAAAATATTATCATTTATATATCGATGATATGGAATATTTAATTTAGATTTGAAATTGAATATGAAGTTGAAATCATTTTGAAAACGAATTTAAAACAATTTATAAAATACGTTTTAAAAGGAAATCGATGAAATATATTATATATATATATATAATGGCCTGAATAGAACGCGCCGCGCTGCGGCAGTTCGCAAATTTCGACCATTGACTTCGAACGGATATTACGAGAGATCCGACCGTCGGATTCTCCTAAAACCGGAACCGTTTGGTTCGTATCGAAAAGAGCTTTCTAACGAATATTAGAAATTTGAAATCTAAGAGTTGTATTTGGAATTATGTCCAAATCAAATTTGGAAAAGGTCGCTGTTAGTGCAGTTCGATGGCCATTGATGGAAATCGACTGTACGGGTCTTGATAAAATTATTAAAAATATCAATAATTAGTGTAAAATCATAAGACATGATTTGGAAATAATTGGGATGAAAAATCCCATATTTGAAAAGATAAAAATAGATTTTTATCGAAATGAACTAGTTTTGAACTAGAATTATAATCCATTTATTTTTAAAATAAATAAATTGGATTTGAAATTGTTTTAAAAATAACCAGAATTTCCAATATATAAATTGGAAATGGATTTGAATCGAAATTGTCTTTGGAATATTTCAATGTTGGATTTCAATATTTCAATGTTGGATTTTGTGATTATACAGATATTGTTATGGAAATTTAAAAGACATATTTATATCGTTATTTCCAATTCGATATTTGTTGGTCGTAGAATTTGATATTGAGTATATGCCGATACATTTTCTATTCAGAGCCTTGTATTTAATATCAAATGGGATTTAGGTTTGTCGTGAATGGTGTCTTCATTAACACTGTTCTTAAAACCCAGTTGAGAAAAAGATAAAATCTTTTTATTTAGATTTAATGAAATGTAACAATTAATTGATATTTAATTGGGATTGAATTGGAATAGATTTTTGGGTTTATCATGAAAGGTGTTTTAAGTAACACTCGTTCTTTAACCTGATAATTAATGGAATGTGAATTGGGTTTGTTGTGAACTGTGTTTTAACGACATTTGTTCTTTAACCCGATTTGCAGTGAAATGTATTTTGGAATTTATAAATCTTTTGTTAAGATTTAAAGGAGATTTTCCAAAGTAAAGTTTTTCAATTTAATAAAATAAATTGGAATGGAATTCGATTTGATAATAATCGAAGTGAATTTCTATGGAGGATGACTGCTAATATATCTGGAATTTAAAAGGCGTTGCCGTTATTCCATTTATATTATTAGTCATATATGGAAGTTTATATCGATTATATATATCGATTTGTTTTCCATGAAGATTCCATCGTTAATGGAATGTGATTTTGGGTTGTCGTGAATGGTATCTTTAATAATATTGTTCTTAGACCCAACGGAGTTAAGAAAATCAGAAACTAACTGGAGACTAGTTGAGTTGAATGGTTTCTTGAGTATTGTTCTAATGTTGGTTTCGGGCTTCGGGGTTAATACTTAGGGAATTGTTCACTTGCTAATTTACGGTTAAAGGCTGATGGAATGGAATGTGATTTTGGGTTTATAGTGAACCGTGTTTTAAATGAAATTGGTTCTTTAACCCAATTAAAGACAGGATGTGATTTCCCAAGTTAAATAATAATTAATATTGATTTTTGGGAAGATTAAAACCAAGTGGAGTTTTAATAAATTTTTAATTAGATTGAAATGATCAAGAATGGAGTATCACCAGTTTTGCTCCAGGCGATAGTTAAATCTTTAATTAGTTTTGAACGTGAATTGGTAATTGAATTTATCGATAACACTGTGGTGTTAGATATGAAGTATTACCAGTTTTACTTCATGGGATGAATAGGTTGGGGTAGGGAGATTTAACAAAGGATTACCTCGGTAAGGTTCGCTAATCCTGACTAGTCTGGATAAACCATAATTTGGTTTGAATTGATATTCAAAAGAAGATTAAAGAATAAGTTTAAAGAATTTATCTTTGATAAAATTAATGGGAACCTTTCCCAAAATATAAGAATATTTGAATAAAGGAATATTCTTGATTGGAATAAGGCATATGTTGTGGTTTTATAACACTTGTTTATTTTATACGTGAGTTATTCGGAAAGGCCAGGTTTATACCCATTCTGAATAACTGAATCAACGACAAGTCAACGATGAAGACGGTGGTTGAAGACCGGAGGTCTTCACATCATTTGGATAATTACTGATGATCTTGCTTGGGCTGTTCACCCAAGAGGAGGGAATTAGTTGGTGATCGTCCAAACGTACTTGGAGATCGATGGATATGCAAGGAATAAGGTTCCTCCGGTTTCGTTCAGACCCAGAACGGACTTGTAAATGGATGCGTTTCTGACATCGGATTTCATTCTGTGTGGTCGATATTCATCGGTTGCATAGAGTGGATTGCCTGTGTGGCATGCTGAGATGCAAATGATCAAGGCTTCTGTTGAAAAGCTGAGTCTATGGTTGATGATCAAAGCACGACCTTTGTGACGTAGCTTTGTGTAGCGTTAATTCACGAGCCTCACACCCCGGTGTGAACCAGAAACGGGAGAGGACATCAAGGAGGGCATGCGTTTCCTTCTAGCTAGGAGTGGTGTTAGCGTTTTAAACCCCCTGGCATTTTAATTATGTGGATGATGGATAGCAAGGCGCCTCAGTTATATCGGTCGATCCGGGACCAATGGAGTCATTTGGCTTATTTACGCCCCATTGGGTGGGGAAATGCAGTGTTCAGGCATTATAATCCACATTAGGTGGACCGGCCCTGACGATCCAAGGCTTGCCTGCGCGCTTACCTGAGGGGGGGGCTAGAGCGCCTCGAAGCGGTAAGGACGATCCCTTGCCTTGGTTCACGATGGAAATCCAACTTCCAATACATGACGTTTGCGGTTTTGATTGTAGAGCCTAGTATTGGCGACATGATATATGGTATCCATGCCATCTAAGATTGATACATTTATATTTGAAGTTGTTTTAAATACTATGCACTTATAATAGTATCAAATGATTTGTTTTAACATGCCAAGCATGTTTGGCTATTATAAGGGAAAACCCTATCATCCAACTTGCGTTGCATTGTGTGATGGGACTTGGGTCTTGTAATAGCTTCATTTTTCCAAAAAACATTGCGATGTTTTTGTTATATGCACTGTATTCTTGGGAGGAAACCCGTTCCGTGTTATACGGCATGGTCCCTTGATATATCTGATTTAAAGTAAAGTTTTAAATGACTGTTTTAGTTCTCACACCAGTCAAATGACTGACCTGGAGTTTATTGTTTTAACCTAAACTCTTGGTGCCCCTATTTTCTACGGGCAGCTAGTAGTTTTGCTTTTGTAGATTTATGTTCACAGGATCCTGGTTTACAGATGAAGCAATATTCGGAAAGCTCTGTATCCGTGTATCTGTTTCCAGTTGTACTTTGTATTGTTTTTCCGCTATGATGTATTTAAATGTAATTTAAATCTCTATTGTTTTCTGATGTATAATATTTATTGATACTCTGTATATTCTTGTATTCTGATGTAAATTGTTGTAATAAATAATGAAATGTTCTTCTATTTGTGTTCCGATGTGTCTTGATCACAAAGCAATCCGGGCTTTCCTTCACGGGAAAGTTACGGGTCCTTACAAATATTCACTTTTGGAAAAGGATAATGTTTGGAAGAAAAAGTGCTGTTAGTAAAACTGAGAATAGAGGAAATAAAGTTGACCAGTACGGTGAGATTATTCTAAAGTTCGGAATATAAATAAAATGAATTTTTCCAAAGTTTGGAAAATGGTATCGAATAACAGATTATTTGAAAGGAAGTATTTACGAGAGTCGATTATGTTGAATTTCGGGAAAGTATTATTTACTTTCCGTTTTATTAAAATTCAAAATATTAATAATAATTTTTATGTATACAAATTAAAGAATAAATCATACTTTCTAAAATTACATATCTTGAAGGCGTGAATTACTGTAAAAGAAATAAATTCTTAACTTGAAATCGGAAATTACGAGAATGAATGTTTTGTTGGTGTTCGAAGTGTGAATTTTATCTATTTCAAAGTTAATAATGTTGTTTAGTTAAGGTCTGAGAGGTAATTATACCCCAACTTGATTTACTTCATTATTGACTAAGAAACGGTTAATATTCGATAGCAAGAGTGGTTAAGTGAATTAAATAAATGAGTGTTGGCAGTTAAGTGAAAATAGCAGCGTTTTATTTAATATTTGTTTTAATTTAAATAACGAAGGTAAAAATGTTCCCTTGAAAATAAAGTGTATTTTCTATAGAAAATAAAGGTTTGTGAATGTTTGGAATTGTTTTCCAATGGTAATATGAGATTTTCTAGAATTGTAGAAAATAAATAAGATAATTTGAAATGTTTTCCAAAATATTGTGAGAGGCCAACAGATTTTGTTAAATCAGAATGGTGAAAAAAAGGGAGCAAAAGTCGTACGTCGAGAATGAAGGGCGGCAGAACGTAACAGAAGTGTATTTATAAATTGAATTCGGGAATTGCGTAAGCAATGATGTGATAAGAAATAAAGAAATGGAGTTAAGGAAATTAGAAAATGAGCAGAGATTAGTAAATTTGAATAATTTCCTGAGTGTTGATCTGATGTTGGTTTCGGCCTTCGGGGTTGATACTTAGGGAGTTGTTCGCTTGCTAATTTACGGTCAAAGGATGTGGAAATGGAAGAGTAATAATGTGCGAATGGAAGATTTGTTATAAAATGAAAATTTCTGGAATTTTGAGAGAATAAAGATTGGAATTAAGTGAGGAACTTTATAATTGGAAATTTGGAAGAAATTTTTGTTTATAACTAATAGATTTATAAATCTGAGTTTGAAAAGATAACAGATATCTTATTTGATTGAGAGATCAAAAATTAAAATTTTGATGGAAAATGGTGGATATTCGATATTGGATATAGAAGTTATCGAAACTTATATCAAAAATATATAAGAGTTATCCTTTGGGAAGGTAATTAGTTTAAAATGAAATCTTAGACAATGGATTTATATAAAAATGAGATGTTTGAAAGGATGATTTGGAAAGAAAATCTTATGGAAATTGACATAAGTATGATTTATGAGGAATATGTAATAAAGTGCTATATGTACAAAGTATCATATGTTTTCAAAGCAAATAAAGAAAGTACCTTCCTTCTCCTTTGAATTTCGATCTTTATCAAGATATCCTGCTAGTGGTAGTAGGTTGTCCGGACATAAAACTCATGAGTTGCCATTGAGCACGACTGTCAGCGTTATTCGCAAGGCTGCAGATAGCCTACGGCGGTCGGATGTTTCCTGAGGGAATCAGGCGTAACCATTTTGATCGCTGCGATCTAGAGCTGTTGGAATTCGACTGTGTAGCGGAATTCGCAGGGCTGCAGGTAGCGTATGGTGGATGGATGTTTCTTGGGGGAACCAAGCGTAACCAATGTGACTGCTGCGATCTACAGTCGAATTATAAGGGTGTAATCCGCAGAGCTGTGAAAGCTTACGGATATGGATGTTTCCTGGGGGACTAAGGCGTAACCATTGTGTACCTGCGGTCCACTTAGATATCTTAGTGATTGAGCCACCTATTTAATGCAGCAGTTTTCCTTTGTGACTTGATGTGTCTTCGTGACATGATTTATCATCATAATTTGATTTATCCTCATGACTTAGTTTATATTCATAACTTGATGATATGTGTTCGTGATCCTGAGAATGAGCAATCAACGCTCAGTAACCTCAATTTTTTTTTTTAAATATCTTCCGTTGATCTGTCCATGACGAAATTCGCAGGGAAGAGATTTCCTACGGATACAGATGTTTTCTGGGGGATCCAGACAAAACCATTGTGTATGTGCGATTCATGAACAATCAACATCAATATCACATTGGTACTTTCCGTATCTATTTTTAAAGGAATTTTTGAATATTTTTCATTGGGAGTAAAAGCAAGGATATTTAGTACTTGGAAATTTTAGTTGTGCGCCTGGCCAGCGTATGCCTAACATCAGTGAGAACGACAATAGACTTGTCAAACTTCAAAATATCAAATATTTTCAAATCTATAATTTGAAATTAAGATATACCTAATTTAATAAGTTAATAAAGAGAATTTTTAAGTATTTTCAAATCCATAGCCTTTTAATACCAATACAGGTATTTTGCGTGAATTTCGTGTTATGGATAATGAGTATAAAAAAATTTCAAATTTTGGAAAATTATCAAGTCGACACTTTGCAACTTAAAGAAAGGATGTTATTTACACTCTTCAATGAGTGTTGGAAAAGATTAAATGGATTGAATGTAAGGAGACTGGGTTGAGGGTTGCTAAGCCTAGACCCATTATCGTTGCAACGATGGATAAGTAAACATTGACAGACGTGTTTATAATGAGATTTGGAATAGTTTGAGATGTATAAATCCAACCTATGCGGTAATTGGAATTTAAAACAAGATTGGTTTTGAAAAGAAATAGTATTATTTTGAATCTCGCAGAAGATTAAGATAGAATGAAAAATTGAGATAACTCAAGAAAATTTGAGATGAAAAAAAAAACCTGATTAGGAAGATGAAGAAAATTGTGTTATAAAAAAGAAATTTTGATATGATCGATGACTTAAGTATTGATATTTAAATCAGTTACAGAAAATTTCATACGAATAGGAAAATTTGAAGTATACATTGGAATAACTCTAAAGATCTCTCCTTTTCGAGGACGAAAAGTTTTAAAGGGGGTAAGATTGTAACATCCCGAAAATTTTGACAACTAAAATAAGAAATTAATTAATGATTTAAATGTGAACATTCAATTTTATATTGATAATGGAGTTGGAAATTTACAATCAGAGATATTGTTTAATTTGAACGGAATTCGATATTTAATTCGGAATGGTTGATTGAAGATCAAAAATTTATTGATTGAATATTTGAATTAAATAATTGGATTGAATTTGAAATTCGATTTAAGAATTTAAGTGATAGAATTAAAAATAAACGTCATTTACGTTAGACACACTGGAAATTTTATTTGTTTAAACATATGGAAATCAGCTTGGGTATGTGTATTTGTGAAAATTGAATTTAACGTTTCAAATTTGAAAACAAAACAGAGTTATTGGTGAACAAACAGAATAAAATCAGTGAACCGATAAATGATTCGTAATTAAAAATAGCATCATCGGATTACTACCAATTAAATTTTATTGGGTTCAGAACAACGAGATGTGTAGAACAACGAGACGTAACAGCACGTCAAATTTCGTTGCGATTGGAATTTGTTTGTGGCGAAACAAAAGTAAAACGTTAATGTAGATGGAGGTGGAAATAAAAAGAACCGTATAATAATTATTAGCCTGGTTCCTTCTCCTATACACATCATTGGTTGCTTGGCCACCACACTACCGATGCCTTCATTCCCACGGTTTCTTCCCTATAATTCGTGAAGGTTTTCTCCATTTTCTCGGAAATAATTCGAATCACTTCCCTTCTTCTTTTTAATGGCCGCTGGTCTTTCTAATTAAAATCGCCCTTTTTCCTAAACTTAAATCGATTTGCTCCTGTCTCAAAAATTTGCGTATTTCCCAAAATTAAATGATCCATGTCTGCCTTTGAACCCGCCTAGTCAAGGCTACCCTTCACCGAAGATCCAAAATAACCGCAAACACTTTCCCCCGAATTCGTGAGCCACCGCGTCACCGCTCCAACCCCCCTGCTTCGCCTCCTTCGAAGTCACCTCTAATCGCAAACAGCGCCGACCATGACCACCATGAGCTCGTTCAATTCGTTCCATCTGTGAACCGCGACAGCTCGCACTGCCTCCAAGCTAGCCACCTACGCCACTGAAAGACTGTCACCCCACATCTTCGCTTGCCCTAAGCCACTGTCCTAAGGTGAGTGTTAACTCACTTACGATTAATTCCTAGTACCAAGTATCTGAATTTCAGTAGAAAATTAAATATGATAGTGTGCCTCTTTTATTTTTCCCTGGCATTTGTTGGCCATGGAATTGGTAACCGTTAACACCTGGGTTTCAAACTGCATGATATTACACTTAAATGTCCCCTTGTTATTTGCGTTTATGGTTTATCTGCTTGTGACCCTCGGCATGTTGACTATTTGGCACTGGATTTGATACATTCTTGTTGTTCTAATATGTAGAAACATTTTACTGTTTAAATTCCTTAATCTGTTTTTCCTAAAACCTGAATAGTATATGGTTGATATTACTCGCTTGTAAAATGTTATATAATATTGTATGTAGTTGAGACCTAGCACTTTGGTAGTTCATTCATAACAGAAAATTGTGTATCCAACTTTTATATACATATACAACAATGCCTGCACTATTTGGTTTTGGACGCATATTTTAGGATATGACCTGACAACCTTTTTATAGATAGCACTATATGTATAATATGAATTTGCCTTAAGGGGTTTCTCTTTGATTTTTATTCTACCTGTTGGCTCTTAGAATATAGTTTGACATATAGCTATATGGAGCACTTATTTTAGCTAGAAATAAATTCCCATGTTTTAGCAATTTAGTTTGATGTGAATCAAATTGTACATACACTTATGTGTGTTATGTATACATCTTCATGCCCTTTAAAATAACCTGGTAAGGACAGAACGTGTTCTAACTTCTAACAATAGTAGTGCATTAAGGGATGAGAATGCCTGGTTTAAAGTGATAATGCATGCATGTCCTGGTATGTAAAGTTATTCTCATTTTATCGTGATAATTACATATAAAAGAGGAAACTAAAAATTTTACTTGATTCAATACCCATGCACGTGCCACCTCGTTGTTGTTTTTCCCATGTTGCCTCTGTTCCATATATCTTTGCTCCTAGTGTTACTTAGGTTAACACATATTTTTTTATTACTTGAATATTTCATGCTCTTTAGGAACGGAATGTGTATGTATATATATATATATGATGCTATATACACTTCCCTGTTTAAAAAAAAAACTGAACACGTTCATGACCATTGCTTGCTGAGAAAAATGCAAGCATGATTCCCCTTTTTAATTGAAAATATATGTGGTTTATTTTGGCAACTTGAGCTGATATTGAATAGATACTTTGATGAACTAGATTAACCGGTTATAACAAAATTGAAAATGTCATGCTATGCTCTGATTTCGAAATTAAAATGGAACCAAGGTCTCAAAACTGTCATGATGTATTTGCCAAAAACTGTAGAGATATATTTGCAGCGATTTATTTGCCAAACTATCGTAATATATTAACAGCTTCTTATTTTAGTTACAAATTAAGTCATATATTGAAATCCACCTTTTGCATGTCACATACATTAAAAGATGGCAACTCATATGCAGTAATTTTGTGAACTTTTTATGTGGGGCTGATTTGTAAATACATAGGCATGAGCTGCCTATAAACATCACCAATAAATGCAATTAAAGACATGTTTTTTTGAAGTGTTTGGTCTTTTGCGTATTTGTGCGTATGAACTTGTTTAGGCTGGTTAACCTAAAATGCGTATATCTGAAACCTGTATGGAGTCTGAACCTATGTTTTGCTTGCATATATTTTACTATGCATTAAGCTGTGATGGCCTAATGTAGAAATAAAAGAGAGATGCCAACTTGGTTTACCACATTAAAACTAGAAATTCACAGATTAAATATTTAAAATGAATTACTTTAAGTAATAACGACTAATAATTTATTTAAATCGAAGTTAGAAAGAATAAATTTATTTTAATTATATAACAAGCCTGAAATGGTGTGGTTGTTTGAAAATTCAATTTCAAATGAATGTATAGGATTTAGAATAAACCGGATTTCAGTAAAACCAGAAATATTTGAATCTGTTTGGAAATATATTTCCAAGGAATGTGAAAAATCCAGATTTCATAACAGGAATAAAAAGTTATGTCCAGTTGAAAATTCAGAATAGTCGCTATGGAATTAATATGATATATAACCCTTAAAAACAAAGATTTTGCAAACGACCTCCGTTTTCGACGAAACCAATTTTGTTGGATCCAGAATGTCAAACTATTGCTAGATTTCAAATTTCATAATTTTTGTATTTAATATGTAAGCCCATTAAATTTAAATTTGTTTGGTAATTTGAATTTGAATTGGATCGACCAGAAAATGACCATTTTTCAAACGGTCTCCAAATTTTACGAAATTAGTTTTGTTAGGACTGTATCGTCAAAACATAGGTAGATTTATTTTTCTGGAATTTTTGGAGTCAGCATGTGGCTTCGATAAATTAAATTATACATTTAAATTATATATATATTGAATTATATTTTAATTTGAATGAAAAATGATCATAACAGTCGAATTGTCTTACAAGACATATCACATTGTGTTCGGAATGTGAGTATTTAGCCAATAGTGACAGTCGTTGGGTTTGATTTGGAGTTCAGACGTAAAAATTTGCCATGGGGCAATTAAAGGAACTAAATATTAAAAAATATATTTATATATATAGTCCATTTTCCTTCAAAACCCTAAGTCTCCCGCTTAACAGAAAACGCGCCGCTTGAAGTAGAATAAACTGCCGCGATTCTTCAATGTTCACCCCCGTTTTCTTTTAATTCATGAATTATTTCAAGAAATTTATAGAGGGGAAATCAAAGAGGAGATTGGGATCTATAAACTAAAAGGGAGTAATCGATTTTAATGTCCTAGATCTCTCGATTTTTACGCTCAAAGGCGTTGACTTTCGAATGGATTTTCGAGCGTTTGGGGGGTTCGGATCTCAAGGAGCCAGGGGCGCAGGGAGTCGACGGGGAGGTCTTCAACGGGGAGTGCTCCAATCAGGGTCCGACTGTCTGTGGTGGGCACGCGGTTCAAGGGAAGGTGGTGATGTTGGGTTCGTCTTTGTCCAGAAGAGAAACGACGGGTTTAAAGTGGATTAGGGTATAATTAATTTATTAATTATATTTATTAATGTAATTAAATGTTTAAATTATAATAACTTGTTCGATTCTTATTAAAATTCGACAAAACTGATTTTGTTGGAATCATGGTAGCAAACTCTTCTGCATGGAACTGATGGAAACAGATTTGGAGCTAGTGGTGACTTTTGACTAAATTAAACGAACAATTTAATTTAGTGAAAACAATCGTTATATAAATGATTTCTGAAACCAATCAATGTGAGAACTTCTCATTATTATTTTTGTACAGTTATTTATTTCCTGTTAGCTCACTTCCCAGCTCACCTCCCTGTCGTCCACAGACCATGGACGATTTATTTGATTGTGTTGTAATTGGGAAGTGAATAATATATATATATATATATATGACTAATGGAAATAATATATATATGAAAAATGAAAATAATATATATATATATGAAATGTGAAAATAATATATAAAAAATATATAAAATGAAAATAATATATATATGTAAAATGAAAATAATATATGTGAAATGTGAAAATAATATATGTATGAAATGTGAAAATAATATGTAACACCCCACCTCCGTTAAGGTCACTCACAAAGGGAATGCCTTAACTTTGATGGAGCGTTTTAGTAGACAGAACAGAAATTTACAAGACAGATAAAACAATACTTGAAAAATTAACAACTTTATTACAATAGAAACCGAAGTAAGTTTGGTTACATCTTTTCAAATCACAATATCAGAATTCAAGTACAAAATATCAGCCTTGTACAAAAGCCTTTAGAATGCATAGTTTTTAAAATCATAATCCCCAACATAAACTGCCATGGAAAGATAGAGCCAAGGCCAAGCGGTACCTCAAGCAGAGAAAATCCGAATCAAGCTCCTATACTTCCACCCTAAAACACCTGGGGGGGAAACGAAAGAAAAAGGGGCGAAAACAAGCAAGATCAAACATAAAGTCTGGCAAGTCCAGTGACTTTCAGCATATGAACAGATAATAATATCATGACATGAAAATAAAGCTGGATAAGAGACAACAACAACAGGAGTAACTGGTATACCCAAGCTAAACAGAAGAAACAGAATGATATAGCCCAAGTTATGCTTCTTACTTATATTTTACTTCTCTACACTAATACTAGTATAACAGGATTACACGTTACCCTAATGTCCAAACTGAAACAGAAACAGAACAGAATAATCTATACAGGAACAGAATGCCAGTAATGGGCCTTTACCACCCCAACAGACAGAAGGTACATAAACGGAATCAGAGACGGAAACAGAATAATCCCTACAGAAATAAAATGTTAGAATTAGGTGTACACTAGTAAATGGGCCTTTACCACCCCAACAGACGGTACCACGCAGAAACAGACAGGTGTTACCACCCAACAGAAACAGACGGTACCCCAATGGAAACAGACAGAACTAAGTGTACCCTAAATCTACCCTAAGCGATCGGCTCCCTAATACATAAATACCCTGTGCTAACCCCACAGAAGGGTGTATCACTCCCCAAATTGGCAACCTTTAAATGACACAGACCTATTTACAAATGTCACGGCGTCTTACATCCTCAGAGGAAGACCGGGATCCATGCACGCACATGACCCGGTTGGAACGCACCATCAACACCCCTTGCCATTATCAGAACGAACCACTTATAATTAGTTCAGTAAGCGTGCCCGAACCCTACCTACTGTTGGGTCATAGTTTTGATACCAGAAAGGGTTACTGACTAATATGGGTCCCAAACAACAAATGACACAAGTATTTTCCCTCCTAACCTTGTGTCTCCAGACTAACAGATTTCAGATTAACTTGTTTACAAGTTTTAGGCCTACAGATTTCAGAATCAACTAGTTCACAGACCAGAAAATCAAGTCAACAGGTTTTTAGACAAACAGATTAGATGTATAGCTGTAACAGACTTACAGATTGTCTAACTTTGTATTGGGCCTATAGATTCATGAAACAGGTTTATTAATTCATCAGTCCAGTTGGTTTAACCTTATCTACCCAACACTTTTTAGTCATCATATTTATCTCAGATTTGCATTAATTAAATATTATTGCGCAGACCTCTCACATTAGGTTGGTAGCTTGTGGCCGTTGGATAAGCCAGGCAGTTCTGGGCAGACACTTGCCACAAACCAGACCTAACCTCGTGTCTAAGCATATTTTAGTTATGCCTACGACCTCTCACATTAGACTAGCAGTTTGCGGTTGTTGGTTAAGCCGGTTGGGTCCGGGCAGGCTTCTACCGCAAACATGAGTCTAACCTCGTTTCTCAGCATTTTTATTTTAACCAGTTTATTCCATTACAAATTATACAAATATCAGACTAATTATGTCAATTTAACAGATTTGACTTCTTTTCAAGTCGCAGCAGATTAAACAAATTAACATGTTTTACACAAATTACAATCATTCAGCTTTTCAACAGATTTAACAGCTTAGGCGGTTCAACAGATTTAGCATATTAGGCAACTCAACAGATTTAGCAAATTAGGCAAAATTAGCAGATTAGGCTATTCAACATATGTAACAGTTTGGGCAATTCAACAAATTAAACAGGTAATAGGTTTAGCAGATTAGGCAAATTTAACATAATAAGCAGATAACAGTTTTAGCCGATTTAAACATTCCTTAAAGTCCTATTCACATATCTTGCCTAACTCATAAGGTAAGCCTAAACTTATATGCCTAAATTATGGTCATAATCCGCCATGTAACATATGTCCCAATTTTTAGTTAAACATGCATAGTTCAGAATATTCTCCAAAAACCTTACACATAAATTATGCCATATATAGCCATTGATTATAATGCATGTCACATATCCAAAAACCCCCCTTACTTAGGTGTATTCACACTTAATAATTATCCAATCTTAATATGGATCTTTACACCTAAGTTAAATGCAAATTAATTCTCTTTTTCCCAAATTTCAGACTATAATATATATAGTATGTCCAGATCTAGATCTTGAATTACTACTTGTTCTATGCATCCAAATCAGTTACATGTTCACAGTTAAACTTTATGCCACAAATCCCAAGTTCTATGTCCAATATTCTTTATGCCTCAAAACTCAAGACATATTGTAACAACCCTGAATTTTGGGTAAATTTTAAAAAAAAAATATTTTAACTAATTTTAATGAGATTTTGATATTTAAAACAATTTATTTAGAATAGTAATGATTGGAAATTGAATTAAATCGAAGTTAGAAGGAATAATTTAATTTTAATTATAAAAAGAGTTAGAAATAGCGCGGTAGTTTGAAAATTCAAACTTGAACTTTGACTGACCGTACAGGATGCAAAATTTAACGGATTTTAGTGAAACCAAAAATATTAGAATCTATTTAAAAATATGTTTCTAATGAATCTGAAAAATTGAAATTTCATTGCGGGAATCAAAAGTTATGCCCAAATTAAAATTTAGAAAGGTCGCTAGGAAATTTACAAAGGTCAAAAACACTACTTTTTGCATACAAAGGAATTTGGACTCGAAACAACTTCCATTGAGTTCCGAATGATGTTTCTGCATTGAAAAACAGTAAACACTTATATATTTCGAGTTTTGAAAATTATTTGTTTAAAATGTATTTTTGATATTTAATATATAGCCCTTAAAAATAGCCATTTTTCAAACGACCTCTGTTTTCGACGAAGCCACATTTATTGGATTCGGAATGTCAAAATATAGTTAAGTTTAATTTTTCATAATTTTTAGAATTAATTTGTGGCCGTAGCAAAAAGATTTCAGTTTTGTCAATTTCTGTCAATTTTAATCGACTTGAAAATAGTCATTTTTCAAATAGGCTTAGAATTCAACGAAAATAATTTTATTGGATTCGTATCGTCCAAACATAGCTGAAAATACTTTTTCGTGAATTTTTAAAGTTAAATTGTGGCCCGGTGAATTTTTATATACGTTTGAATTTTAAAATAAAAGACTAATTTTAAATTAGAAAAACGGAGGCTGAGATGACCTTTTGGGCCTGCGGGACATAGTTAGATGGATCCGGAATAGGGGTTATTAGCTAAGAAACACATTCGTTGGGCTGAAAACGGGTTAAGTGGGTAAACGGACCTTTATTGGCTAATTAGATAATAACCTAATTAAATAATAATATAAATAAGAAGTAAAGTACGGGCTTTCTTCTTCCCCGTCGTTCTACAGTCGCATGCACAAACCCATAGCCGAAATTTTCCCTCTCCAAATTCTCCCAATCCACAAAGAATTAGCTTAGGCCGTAGTGCAACTTTTTGAAGCTCTTCTCACTCTCTTTAATCTCCAACAAGTTTCATCCATTTTCATTGACCGTAGGCGAAGAACGAACACCGCCAACCCGCGGCCTTTGCACCCAAACTGCACCTTCCATATGCCACCACCCATCACCCTATTTTCTGAGGTTGTAGATCTCTCGTAGCCAGTCGTTTTGCCGCAAACCATTCGCAAAACCATCAACTACAGAGAGAGAAATCTTGAATCAAAATTTTGAACAAACTAAGAACTTAAGGTATGAACAATTTTAGATTTTGCCACGCTTCGGTCCGTTACAGCGGCAGTTGTGAAAAGCAATTGTCAATTTAAATATTTATAGTTAATTCATACAAACTACGAATATGAAAATTTCAGATCCGACGGAACCGTGACGACGAATAGACTTTGCTGAAATTGATTGGAACATTTTCTGACTCTCTTTTGATTGTAGATTCGTGCAATAGCAAGGTGAGATTCTACTTTAAATAATTTATTAAATTAAATTATTAATCGTTATTTAATGGCTGAACAAAGAATGAAGTAAATCTGAAATGTGATAATATTATGAATGATGGTTTGCATGTATGTATGATTCCAGATCCATCATTTAGATCTGATGTTGGGTTGTTATTGTTCTCTTGTTTCGGCTCTATTATTGTAAATTTGTTAATGTGATCAAAATCTCATTATTGAGATTTATATATAAACATATACGATTGGTTCCTTTAGTTTTATTGCATTCAAAATTTACAATTGTGTAAATTAGAAATAGTAAGAATATGAAATTTAAGATGCGAATAAAAATCAATTTTTTTTAGAATGACAATTTATATTGATAGTAAAGGAAATTTACATTTTTATATATAAATAAAAATGAGAATTAGCATAGTAAAGGAAATTTACATTTTTATATGTAAATAAAAATGAGAACTAGCATAGTATAGAAAATTTACATTTTTATGATGTAAACAAAAAATAGATTTTGCATTGTAATTAAAAATTACATTTTTATAATGTAAATTAGAATGAGATTTTGCATGTAGATTAAAATTACATTTTTTTATATGAAAAATAAAGTAGGAATTTGCGATGGATTAAAATTTACATTTTTATATGTAAATAAAAAGAATGGATTGACATGTAAAAAAAATTACATTTTTTTTATTAATGTAATTTAAAATGAATAAATAATTGCGCTTTCAATGTCATGAAAAAAAATGAATTCAACCTTGAAACAAAATTTACAATTTTTATGTAAATGTAATAAGAAAAAGGAATTGTGACAATGAATCGAAATTTACATTTTTATGTAATCAATTAAGATATGATTTTGCCATGTAACGAAATTTACATTTTTATGTAATCAATTAAGATATGATTGTGACGTTGTAATGAAATTTACATTTTTATGTAATCAATTAAGATATGATTCTGCCATGTAACGAAATTTACGTTTTTATGTAACTAAGATTACAAAGAAAGAGAATCACTTTATATGTAATTAAAGAATAAGAATTTACATTAAAAGAAAAAAAATTTGCATTCTATATGTAATTAAATCATAAGTAAAAAGAGCAAATTTGAAAATGGAATCAAAATCACCTTTTTATGTAATTTAAAAAGATGGAAATTTTCTCTGTAATGGTTAATCACATTTTTGTGTTAGAAATGTAAATATTAGTAAATCACAATTTTATGTTAAAAAGGGAATTCATTATAGCATATAAGGAAGAATGGAATTTTGTTAACATAAGAATTTGCATTTTTAATGTAAATGAAATATGAGTCATAAATAGAAAGGGATCCAATTAATAAGATTCCATCTTTACTGTCAATATGCTAAGATAAGAATATTAGATTCAGAATTAGACATTTTGAAAGGTTTATTGTTATTAATATAATAATTGAGAAAGTCCAATGTTTTATTAAGATTTGAACAGGTAAGTTATAGTATTTGAAATCAAGTTATTTTGGAAATATGGAATATTCCAAAATTAAGATATTTTGAAATGAGAAACGGTTTAAAATAATATTTTTAGTAGAACAATTATAATTATTAATTAAAACTGTACTTGGGCACGAGGTTAGGTCACATTTGTGGTGGAAGTCTGCCCGGACCCGACCGGCATATCCAGCAGCCACAAATGTTGGGCCTAATTTGAGAGGTCCAAGTGCGCAAATACAAATTGGGCCAAGACACGAGGTTAAGCCCAACTTGTGGTGGAAGTCTTCCCGGAACCGACCCGCCTATCCAGCATCCACAAGTTGCAGGCCTAATATGAGAGGTCTATAAATTAGAAATTGACGTTATATTCAAATTGTTATATGCTAATAATAAAATAAACATTTTTACCTCCAATTTTGTTATAAAAGAAAGTTACATTTTTTTAATGTAATAAGATAAGGATTAGAAAAGTTTTACCTTTTCTTAGTGTAAATGGGAATTAGAAGAAAATTCAATTTTTTATGTAATTAAGTAAAAGAAGTTTACATTCTTAATGTAATTAGATTATAGAAATAACTTACATTTTTAATGTAGATTATATTACAAAGAAAAAGTTTACATTTTCAATATGATTAAAAATAATAGGGATGAAATGTATATTTTTATCGTCACTTTAGATGCGATAAAAGAATAGAATAAAAATTATATATTTTTATCGTCATTTTAGATGCGGTAAAAAGAAGTCACACTTTTCAATATAAATAAAAGGAAAATAGGAAGTTACATTTTTATATGTAATTAGAAAAATATAGAAACTTACATTTTTCAATGTAAATAAGGATGAAATAGAAATTATATTTTTTATTTGCAAATAAAAGGATTTACATTTTTCAATGTAATCAAAGGAAATAAAGGAATGATTAGGAATGTACATTTTCCAATGTAAATAAAATGTGAAATAAAAGTTACATTTTCATTATAATAATATATTGAAGTATAAGTTTACATTTCTAAGGAGGAGATTTTCATTAGAAAAATAACGAAACCAAATATACATTAGGTGTAAATTGAAGAATGGAAGAGGAAAATATACGTTGTATGTAAAAGTAAAGATAGCGATAGATTGTTATAAATTATTAACAACGATATGAAATGGTTTTCAAATTTATATATGCGAGAGTTATTTGGAAAGTCCGAGTTTACTCTCATTCCAAATAATGATACGACGTTCGAAGAATTGAAGACGGCGATTGAAGACCGACAATCTTCACATCGAATGGGTAACAAGTGTTGAGGCCCTTGATTGATTTGCACCCAAGACGGGGTTAAGATGGTAGTTATCCGGACGTAGTGTTGATGTGATGACCCAAACTTCCCACTAAAGGAAAGCCTGGATTGCTTTGAGAACAATACGCATCAGAACACAAACTGAGGAACATTTTATTGCAGATTACAACAATTACCTCAGAGTACAAGAATATAACAGAGTATGAATACTTATTACATAATAGAATTACATCAATATTAGAGATTTAAATTACATTTAAATAGTAGCGGAAATATAATACAAATATACAACTGGAAGGAATACACGGATACAGAGCTTTCCGAATACCGCTTCAGCTGTAAGCCAGGATCCTGTAAATATATCTGCAAAAAGATACTCGACTGCCCGTGTGGAAAATATAGGCACCCGTGTTTGCCAGTGAAACAAACTACAGGTCAGTCATGGGACTGGTATGAGAAATCTAACTTATCTAATTAAATAATAAGGCGAATCACAGGACCACGCCGCTAACGCGGAACGAGTTTACTCTATTGGATTGCCAGTGCATAAAATAAGGTAAATCATTAAAAACGCAATGCTTTTTAGAAAACTGAAACCATTATAAGACCCAAGTCCCATCACACAATGCAACGCAAACCGGAGGATAGAGTTTTACCTTATAATGGTCAAAAGATGCTTGATACGATAAAAATGGATTTAATATTAGTGTGTATATAAATGGGTATATATATTTCAAAAACATTTCAATCATAATGTGTCAATCATAGACGGCATAGTACCCCATCCTACTATGTCGCCATACTAGTTCTACAATCAAAACCGCAAGGTCGTATTGGAAATTGGATTTCCATCATGAGTCGAGGCTAGGGGCAAGCTTCTCTCTGATTCGAGACACTCTAGCAAATGCCTCAGGATCACACCTATGGGCAACCCTTGGATCTTCAGGGCCGGTCCCCGCCTATCGGCAGTGGATTGGTTATGCCTGAACACACGCTTCCCGGTTCCTTTGAACCTATAGTATGACCACTAACAGCCTAAAAAAATCCGAGGCGCCTCAAAATCCATCATCCACATATGTAAAATTTCAGCCAGTTTAAGCACTGACACCACTCCTAGCTAGAAAGAAACGTGTGCACTCCCTGCAGTCCTAATCCCGTTTTTGACTTATACCGGGGTGTGAGGATCGCGAAGTCACGCTATACACAAAGCTATGCCGTAATAGGCTATACTTTGATCATCCCACAAGGCCCTGCTTTTCAAGAAAAGCCTTGATCATTTGCATCTTGGCGTGCCACATTGACAATTCACGCCATGCGATCAATCACCATTAATACATAGCAGGGTGTTAAGCAGAGAATAAATTCTCCACCACCAATCAGATATACATTAATAAAAATCAATTTAATTCACATGAAACGAAATCCAATGTCAGACACGCATCCATTTACAAGTCCGTTCTGGGTCTGAACGAAACCGGAGATACCTGGGAGGTACTCGCATATCCGGACAATCAACAATACGTCTGGACGGCTACCATTGAAGCCCTTTCAAGGTATCTACTACCATCATGGGTCTCAGTAGCAACACATCCATTTGACGTGAAGATTGTCGGTCTTCAACCACCGTCTTGATCTTCGACTCTTCGTCGTCGTAGTAATTATTCAGAATGGGTTAGACCCGGTCTTTCTGAATAATTCACGTATTTTTATAATTAAAAATCAAGTACTATAAAAGCACATCCAACGACTCATTCCAATTCAGAATATTCTTTTAAATAAAATATTCACATTATCTTATCAAGGATAAATTTTTCAAATTTATCTTAAATATTTCTTTTAAAGATTTATTAAAACCCAATTTGGTTTTAAATATCAAAAATTATTCTTTAATGATTATTTAAATTTAAGAAATAAATCTTATCTTTAACTGGGTTAAAGAACTAATTTCATTTAAAACATAGTTCACGGTAAACCCGAAATCATCTTCCATAAAATATGGAGCTTCACAGAAATCAAATTAGTATATAATCATTATAAATTTCTGTATCCGACCAACAATATAAATGGAATAACGGAAAAGCCTCTTAAATTCCATATGTAGTATCAGTCTTCTTTTACAGACTCTCATCTCGATTATTATTAAATCGAATTTCGTTAAATTCCAATTTAATATACTAAATTGGAAAACTTTACTTTTGGAAAATTTCCATTTAAATCTTAATAAAAGGTTTAAAAACTCCAAATCATATTTTCACCGTCAGTTGGGTTAAAGAACAAATGTCACTTAAAAATATGGTTCACAATAAACCCAACTCACATTTCATCTTATCCCAATTACTAATATAATTGAAAACTTTAATAGTCTTAATTAAAAGATTTATTCATTTCTCAACTGGGTTTAAGAAAGGTGTTATTGCAGACACCATTCATGACAAACCCAAAGTCCAATTTATTTAATTTAACTTAAATTAAATATTAACATATTGGAAAACGTTATTAAATATAAATTTAATGATTTATTCTAGTTAATAACTAGTTCATATCAATGAATCTGTTTTTCTAAAATATATTCTTTTTATAAAAATATTTACTTAAGTATTCTTTCCTAGAATATTCTTTATTGGAATGTGACTCAATCAACAAACATATATTGCATGAAATCAACAAGCATGTTAAATAATTATCAAACGTCCAATTAACAACCAAAGTGGATTCTACACTAAATATTGGGACTAGTGTAGATCAGATATCATCCCAACACCCGTTGGGGTTTCATCCAACAATCAAATAATAAATTATTTGTGCACTTGGGTGATGTGTAAAAATTATCAACCCAATCACATAAACAAGTCGGATAACTTGTAAATGGAAGTGTAACATCTCAGCATCATTGTGACGATCCCAAAACCCCGTGACACGGTGTTAAGGATAATCATTGGAATATAACACATTAATCATCATTAGCAGATCACAGATAATAGCATAAACAGAAAATAGAATAATTTACACACAAATGACAGCGGAATCATATAGATATCATCACATCAGAGAAGCACAGTACAGGATACAACTTAGTGCATAATGATACATAATCAGTCACCATCGCCTGAGGCGGAATCATACATGAAGAGTACACAAAAGGAATATCAGTCTACATCGCCAATGGCGGAATCATAATATAGATACAATAATGGCGGAGAAAATCCAAGTCAGCACAGTGTAGTCAAGCCTCGCCATGAGCCAAAAGATGCGTCAGAAACCTGTAACTAGGCTGCCCGTGTGAAATGAGGGCACCCGAGTTTGCAAGGTGAAACAAACTACGAGTCAGTCATGGGACTGGTATGAGAAATCTACTCAACTTATTAACAACAATAATAAGGCAAATCAAAGGACCACGCCACTTTCGCGGAACGGGTTTACTCCAATGAGTGCTAGTGCATGAAATAAAATAAACGATTAAATCAACGCAATGCTTTTTATAAAATGAAGCCATTATAAGACTCAGGTCCCATCACACAATGCAACGCAAGCCGGAGGATAGAGTTTTCCCTTATAATGGACAAAAATGCTTCATACGAATAAAACAAAAGTGCTTGATATTATTACTAGTGCATATATGTTTCAAAAGCAAATTTAATCATAAATATCAATCCTAGACGGCATGGGTACCATATATCATGTCGCCATACTAGTAATACAATCACATCCGCATATTTCGTATTGGAAATTGGATTCCTTCATGAGTCGAGGCAAGGGGCAAGCTCCTCTCCGATTCGAGACACTCTAGCAAATGTCCCAGGACCCCACTATGATCCTTGGATCTTCAGGGCCGGTCCTCTCTTACTTTTGAGGATTGGCAATTCCTGAACACACGTTTCCCGGTCCTTACAGACCTATATCGAGGCGCCTCGCATTCCAACAACCACACAGGTGAAAAGTATATATAATGTCAGGGCTGGTAGGTCACTGACACCACCATAGCTAGAAATAAACGTCGTGCTCTCCCTGCAGTCACTCTCCCGTTTTTGACTCATACCGAGGTGTGAGGCTCGCGAATTCACGTTATACACAAAGCTACGTCACACAGACCATGCTTTGATCATCAACCACAAGACTTTGCTTTGCAACAGAAGCCTTGATCATATGCCACTTAGGCGTGCCACACAGGCAATCCACTCCATGCGACTGATTTCTGTCAATACATAACCTCTGAGCTCGTACGTCTCAGAGAAGGGCGTTAAGCAAGAGAATAAATTCTCCGCCGCCAAACAGATATATATTTAACAGAGATCAATCAACACAGAACAAAATCCAATGTCAGACACACAGTCCATTTACAAGTCCGTTCTGGGTCTGAACGAAACCGGAGGCACCAATTCCTCGCATATCCGTACAATCAACAGTATGTTTGGACGGCTACTACTTCAATTCCTTCATGGTAGCTACTCCAGTCACGAGTATCAGTAGTGCCCATCCATCCAATGTGGAGATCGTCGGTCTTCAGTCGTCTTCGACTCTTCGACTTCTCAACGTCGATCGATTATTTGAAATGAGATAAACTCGGCCTTTTCAAATAACCCATGTATATTTAGATTTTCAAATCAATCAATCACATGGTTGGACTATTTAACAATCACATTTCAGTTATTTAGTTATAATTTTCATGTCAAATACATTCAACCATCACATATCAAGCAAACACAACAAAATTGGTTTATTTCCACTCTATATCGTCCATAATATTTTATAACGATATATCGCCATTTTTATTTGATTCAAAACGGCCATATTTAATTAAACGACATTTCAGGTCGTGTCGATGCACTGGCGCTGCTTTTCACTAATTTTGTTTTACACATATATGAAAATCTAACCGTTGGATCTTCACAAATTTTACATCATTAGGAAGGTCTTTTCAAAATGAATTCAACGGTTTCAGTTCTGAGAAAATCCGATGGTCGGATCTTCCACACTAACCATTTGAAGTTACGATTTCAATTTACGAACTGCAGCATCGTTATTCGATTTAATTTAATTATATTTATATATATATAAATATATTCGTTTCTGGCGCTGTTTTTCTTCAGTTTTGAATTAAACATTCCAGACAATCCAACCGTCGGATCTTCACAAAGTTGGTGCCGTTGGAAAGATATTTCCAAGGCGAACCCAACGGTTGAGGTTTCGGGAAAATCCAATGGTCGGATTTCCCACACTAGTCGTTTGAAATCACGGTTTCAAAACATGAACTGCACGGCCACGTTTCGTTATAATTCTATTTATATTTATATATTTATATAAATATAGTTCATTCAAAAATTCCTATATCGTTTCCACTTCAATTATTTCACTAACGCCTTTAAATTTTGGAAAATTTCGCCATAACCTCCTTTGTACGGGAGGGTCTGGGAAAATTCCCAAATAGCCACACGGGCGTCTCATATCAAAAAGAAAAAGAAAAAGCCAAGCGGCTAGCCAACAGGCTCATAAAATCATCACCCAAACAAATCGGTAAATGTGTACCTATTTGTCGGGCACAAAATTCTATTTCTCTTCTCTAGCCCCTTTTGCTTTAACCTGTTCAATAGATATGCATGTACATCTATACAATTTCTAACATTCATCAATTTCCATTCAATTTCATATTTGATTTGCTTTGGTTTAAAAACACCATTCATTCTAATGTTGCATGCATAGGCTAAAATCATATCATTAGCTAGTTAATGTATATTTCAACTCATGCACGTTTATTTGAACAAGTGGCTATTTTTAACACTTCACATTTCAAAGATGATAATTTTGGCGAACTAAAATATATTTCAACACATGACTATTTTATTTAGTTCCTATGCATGTAAAAAAAATTAATATTTCTATCACAAATATTTATTTCAACGTCCGCATATCTTTAACATATCACACATATGATAAAAATGATATTTTTATCATCTAAAATATTTATTCGACAAATAGATGTTTCAACACTTCATAGTTTCAATAAAAATGTAATTTTTATTGTTCGATCTTTTTATTCAACACATGAACTTTTCCACTACACACACTTCTCAACAAATGAGCATTTCCACACATGGACATTTTATTTATGTTGTTCATATTAGAAAGATGGGACTTTTATTGTTGAAACTATTTATATAAGGCGAATATTTTTCAGACTTCATATATATATAAAAATGTGATTTTTATTGTTTAAACACTTCACTCATTCACAAATGAATTTAATTTTCACACTACACTTTTCAACACACAAATATTTCCACACATGGATATATTTTCAATATATGGCTTTAATTTCAGCGCATGAAAATAATTTCAACATATGAAAAGAATTCTAACACACAAAGATTATTCAAAATTTCGGCAGCATAATGGCAGGGTAGTTAAAACCGGCACCGTCCCTAGTACGGCTCCTCGCTCTACCTTAAAACCTCGCGGTTTTTGACAATGGGGATTCATGCATCTAATTCGCACGCAGGCGGCATGTTTATTTTTATTTCCACAAATATTTTCAATTCCTTTCAATCACCAATGGGTATTTTTCAACCACAACCAAACAATATCAACCACAAACAATTATTCAACCATTCGTATTTTTCATCCAATATTTCACACCAATTCACCACAATAAATATCGTCCATGGTTTGTGGACGAGGGGAGTATATATATATATATAGTATATTTCACTTGCATTTCAACACATATATCAATTATTCTATGCATGTAAAAATTCATACTTCGCTTATATAGCTTACACTACGCATGTACATGAGGTATACAACACGTATGTAATTTATATTTCGCTAATATAAATTATACACGACATTTTCCATTCAATTTCACGTTAATTTAGATTTCTCACCTTGGTTTTCTTAGCGCTAAAAATCGATACGATGTCAGAAAAATCCGCAGCTTCTTCTATTGGGTAGAGAGCCTCCTTGCGGTCTCGATGTTTCCTGTTTCATCGAATTTCGTCAACACACCAAAAAGATATGATTTTTCAAAGTGTAAAGATCAAAGAAAACTCACTTTCACGAAGCTTCAAAACTAGGTTTACAGTTTTCGCGAAATCTGTGGCACGTGGGGACGATCGGGGAGTTGGACGTGGAAGAGGGAAGAGAGGGCTTTAAATCGGTGGTGGTTTGGTGGCGTTCGGTGGTCGGTGGCGTTCAGGGCGGCGGCGGGAAGTGGTCGACTTCTTGGCGTCGATACAGGCGGAGGAGGCGACGAGGGTGGCAGCGGTGGGGTCGGATTTGAAGAGGAGGCTGAGGCGCGTCGAATGGTGGCGGCGGCGAAGGTTGTAGGTGGCGGTAGCGGCGGCGGCGGAGGAGAGAAGGTGGTGAACGGGTTTCGCCGTTGATCGGGGGTTTTTTTTTTTTAAATTATGAATGGAAATTTTTGATTGGCCCATAATTTGAATAGATTTTTAAATAGTGTTTTCTCAAACAAACTCCTTTTTAAACCCAACGACTGTCGCCCCTAGCTAAATACCCCCATTCCGGACACAATGGGATATGCTTCGTAGGCCAATTCGACTGTTACAGTCAGTTATTTTTCAAATTAAAGTATAAAACATTTAATTTTTAACTCTGAACGCACATTTCAATTTGCCAGGGCTACAAACTGATTCGAAAAATTCCAGAAAAATAAATCTAGCTATGTTTTGACGCTACGGTCCCAACAAAACTAGTTTCGTCGAATTCTGAGGTCGTTTGAAAAATGGCCATTTTCTGGTCGATCCAATTTAACAGAAATCGACCAAACACATTTTCTTTTGCCACGCTCACATACTAGCTTCAAAAATTATGAAATTTGAAACCTAGCAATAGTTTGACATCCCGGACCCAACAAAAGTGGTTTCGTCGAATTCCGAGGTCGTATGCAAAATATCAATTTTCCAGGGCTATATATTCTATATGCTGACTCTTCTGAAAATTCATTTGGCCATAACTTTTGATTCCCATTATGAAACTTCGATTTTTCAGATTCGTTAGAAAGGTATTGACTAACAGATTTAAATATTTTTGGTTTCGCTAAAATCCGTTATATTTTCCACCCTGCATAGTCGGTCAAAGTATGAATTCAAATTTTCAAACTGACTCACTATTTCTAATTCACTATTTTATTGAAATATTCTATTTCAATTGTTCAAATTCCTTTGAAATAACCAATTTAAAAATTTTAAATTGGCTCGTATTTTCCGGGTTATTACAATCTCCCCCACTTAAAACTTTTCGTCCTCGAAAAGGAAACAACAGTAAAGTAGGAAATAAAATGTAAATGCAAAGTATTGTAAAGGTACCTTGCACCGGAGTTAGTCAGAGATATCCACTCTGCATTTGGGGTAAGCTTGCTTAATGCTTTCCTCAGTTTCCCAAGTATAGTCTCTAGGGTCACTGCTCCACTGCACTTTAACTAAATGAACCTTTTTGCTTCTGAGTTCTCTAGTTTCTTTGCCAACAATTTTTAATGGCTCTCTTCTGAGTGCTAATTCTGGAGTTATCTCCACATCCCGTTGCGCTGCTTCTTCTACAACAAGATCTGGATCATGCACATGTCTTCTAAGTTGAGATACGTGAAAAACATTGTGCACTCCAGGCAACCAATCTGGTAATTGAACCCTATAAGCAAGAGTTCCAATTCGCTCAAGTATAGGAAAGGGACCAATAAATCTCGGTGCCAACTTCCCAGTCTTTCCAAATCTGATTACTCCTCTCATCGGAGAAACCTTTAAATAAACATGATCACCAACAGCAAATGTCAAATCTCTCCTTCTAGAGTCTGCATAACTTTTCTGTCTGCTTTGGGCGGTTTTCAATCGCTTCTTGATGAAGTCCACTTTATTAGATGCTTCTCTAATCATATCGGGTCCTAGTACAAGTCTGTTGCCAGGTTCTACCCAACATGCAGGAGATCTGCAGGGTCTGCCATATAATGCTTCAAATGGTGACATTCTCAAACTTGCTTGATAGCTATTGTTATATGAGAACTCTGCCAAATGCAAATGATCTTCCCATGACCCACCAAAATCGATTATACAAGCCCGCAATAAATCTTCTAGAATTCTATTCACCCGCTCAGTTTGGCTATCTGTTTGAGGGTGATAAGCGGTGCTCATATTCATTTTTGTTCCCAATTCTATCTGGAAAGCCTCCCAGAACTTGCTAGTAAATAGGGGATCTCTATCACTGACTATGCTGATGGGAATTCCATACAGCTTAACAATTTCTTTGAAATATATCTGTGCTAGACTTTGAGCGGTTCTATTGGATCTGACAGGTATAAAATGGGCAGTCTTCGTGAAGCGATCTACGATTACCCAAATGCTGTCATTACCTTTCTTGGTTCGCGGCAAAGCATCTATGAAATCCATGGAAATCTGTTCCCATTTCCAACCTGGGACTTCCAACGGTTGCAACAGTCCAGCTAGCTTCTGTTGGTCACTCTTGACCAGTTGACAAGTAGGGCATCTGCTAACATACAAGGAAATATCTCTTTTCATTGCCTTCCACCAGAAAGTGCGTTTGATATCGTTGTACATTTTACTCACACCTGGGTGGATGCAAAATTTGGATTTATGGCATTCATCCAGCACTTCTCTTTTGAGCTCAGGAAGGTTGGGAACACAAATTCTCCCATTCAGCCTCAGAACTCCTTCTTTATTTACTTGAAAGCTTGAGGGTTCTCCTTTCTAGATTCTTTCCTTGATCTTTTGAATGAAATAATCATTCTTCTGGAGAGCACATATCTTATCGATCAAGCTAGGTGTAATTATAAGATAGGCAACAATTGCGGTTTTTCTACTAAGTGCATCCGCTACAACGTTAGCATTCCCTGGCGTATACAAGATATCAAGATCATACGCTGCAAGAAATTCTAGCCAACGCTGCTGTCTCAGATTCAGATCTTTCTGGGTATATAAATACTTCAATGATTGATGATCTGTGTACAGTATAAATTTCTCACCCAATAAATAATGCCTCCAGATTTTCAAGGCAAAAACGATAGCTAGCAGCTCAAGATCATGAGTTACATAATTCTTCTCATGTGGTTTCAGTTGGCGGCTTGCATAAGCGATTACTTGGCCTCTCTGCATTAACACTGCACCAAGACCTCTAATAGAAGCATCTGTCCAAACCGTCAAATCCTGATTGCCATCAATAATAGTTAACACTGGTGCGGTGGTCAGCTTCGATTTCAATTCCTGGAAAGCTTCTTCACAGTCGGAAGTCCACTTAAACTTCTCATGTTTCTTTGTGAGCTTCGTTAACGGACCGGATATCTTCGAAAAATCCTTAACGAACTTTTGATAATAACTAGCCAACCCCATAAAACTTCTAACTTCTGTGGGAGTAGTGGGTTGTTTCCAGTCTTGAATCGCTATTATTTTGCTTGGGTCAACAGAAATTCCTTTCTCTGACACGACATGGCCAAGAAATTTAACTTCTTCTTGCCAGAAGACACATTTAGAGAATTTGGCTTTGAAGACGTTCTTCCTTAGAATCTCCAATACTTGTTCTAAGTGTTTTTCATGCTCGGGTTTTGATTTGGAGTAGATTAAAATATCATCGATGAATACGAGGACAAATTTATTTAGAATTCCCCTGTACACTCTATTCATTAGATCGACAAAGTATGCTGGAGCGTTGCGTAGGCCAAACGGCATTACTAACCATTCATAAAATATGTCTGGACCTCTGAAAGCTGTCAAAGGAACACACTCTTCTGCTATTCTCAATTGATGAAAACATGTAGCTTGGTCCATTCGGGAAAATACTTTCGCCCCATTCAATTGGTCTAGCAAATCATCAATGTAGGGTAATGGATATTTATTTTTAAGCGTCTGTTTGTTGAGGTCTCGGTAATCAATACATAATCTAAGAGTACCGTCTGACTTTGGGACAAACACAACAGCTGCACCTCAATTAGAAAAACTCGGTCTGATTAGACCTTTCCACAACAGTTGACGAGTTTGATCGCCTAATTCTTCTTTTTCTTTCGGAGTCATTCTACGAATTGGATGCACCACTGGTCTGGCATTGGGAATTAGATCGATTCGGAATTCTATTTCTCTTTGCGGAGGTAAGTTTTCAACTTCTTCAAACACATCCGCAAAGTTTCTAACAATCGGAATCTTTTCCATGGAAGTGGGGATAAGTTCTAATGCTGACCAAAATCCTTCTCTATTCGGATTCGAACCATGACAGGGAACCGTAATATATCCAAGCTTCATTCGAATTTTAACGATTCTTTCCGCACAATTCACTTCGGCTTCATATTTCGTTAACCAATCTAGCCCGAGAATAATATCGAATTCGGGAAAATCCATAACGATTAAATCAAAAGGAAATTTGTAGGAAGAATAAGAGATCGGCACTCTACAATATGAACCGAGAGTAACAGGACCCCCTATCGGGTTATGAACTTCAACCGATTCTTTGAGCTTTCGCTGTTTTAACTTTAATTTGTGCACTGTGTTTCTAGCAATAAAACTACGCGATGCACCTGTGTCAAATAATACAGAAACAGGAATATTTTTAATTGTAAGGGTACCTCCCGAAACATCGGGTTTACCTGCTCCATCGGAAGCAGCTGGCGGGCTAGACCCGTCATAGACATGAGCTACTATAGCTTTCTTCAGCAAAGGACAGTCTTTGACCAGATGGTCGGTCTTGCGACAGTTAAAGCACGAGCGAGGGTTCTGAGAGCCTTAGCTCGAGCCTTGAGAATTTGTCTTCTGTCTCTTCGGAGCTGTGCAGACGTTTGAGTAGTGCCCCAGCTTACCGCAGTTAAAGCAATTTCCTCTTGGCGGCTTGCCAGTCTGAGGTTTTGAAGATGCGGCTTGGCTTGACTCGCCCTGATTTACAGCAGGCTTGCGCTTGTTTCCGGCTTGGCTTCTAGCGCGATCCTGATCCAGATGCCTTTGATCAAGGTCTTCATAGTTGCATGTCATTTCCACTAGCTCGTTGAATTCCAGCTTGACATGGGCCATGGCTCTATCATGATATTGTCGTCTTAGTCCAAGGATAAACCTCTTATTTTTGGATTTCGCGGTGGCGACGAGCTCTGGAGCATAGGGCGACAACATTGTAAATTTGTTCAGATAATCTTGCACGGAAAGATCCCCTTGCTGGAGATTGGCGAAGTCATCGTGCATTCTTTCTAAAGCTTGTTCTGGGACATATATCTCCTTGAAGAGTTCTTTAAATCCATCCCATGTTCTTCCAGCTTCTCTATTCCCGGCGGTAAGAGATTCCCACCATAATTCAGCTTGTTCCTGCATAAGCCAGGCGCCCATAATAGCTTTGTCTTCGTCTCCAAGCCTTAGGCCTTCAAGAATTTTCTCGCATGTTTTGAGCCATGCAAGGGCCTCTATTACTGTGCCAGTTCCCGAGAAGGTCTTGCCTCCTAAGTTCTTATATCTCTTAGCTACGCGGTCAAGCTCGAAGTATTGAGCTGCCGGAGGTTGTATCAAAGGTCCTTCTTGAGCTGGGATTTCTCCCCTTCCTCGGCCTCGGCCGGCACGGCCTCCTCTAGCGGCGGCTGCTCTGGTAGCCATTTGTCAAATTCTGTATAAGCAACGAAAAAAGTCAGCTAACAGAAATGATAGTCTATTGCATAGTTAAGCAGAAATTTCTATGGAAAGATAACGATGGACTGATCAATTGTTTTTGCTATTCTGCTCAGCTCATTCTAGGACCTTACTAGTCCTATCTCTAATGAGCGACTCACCTTAGAATACTACTGATCCTATTTTGACGAAGTGTTTAATGTGTTAGACTCCAGAACTAAGGTTAACCAAAGCTCTGATACCAGCTGTGACGATCCCAAAACCCCGTGACACGGTGTTAAGGATAATCATTGGAATATAACACATTAATCATCATTAGCAGATCACAGATAATAGCATAAACAGAAAATAGAATAATTTACACACATATGACAGCGGAATCATATAGATATCATCACATCAGAGAAGCACAGTACAGGATACAACTTAGTGCATATTGATACATAATCAGTCACCATCGCCTGAGGCGGAATCATACATGAAGAGTACACAAAAGGAATATCAGTCTATATCGCCAATGGCGGAATCATAATATAGATACAATAATGGCGGAGAAAATCCAAGTCAGCACAGTGTAGTCAAGCCTCGCTATGAGCCAAAAGATGCGTCAGAAACCTGTAACTAGGCTGCCCGTGTGAAATGAGGGCACCCGAGTTTGCAAGGTGAAACAAACTACGAGTCAGTCATGGGACTGGTATGAGAAATCTACTCAACTTATTAACAACAATAATAAGGCAAATCAAAGGACCACGCCACTTTCGAGGAACGGGTTTACTCCAATGAGTGCTAGTGCATGAAATAAAACAAACGATTAAATCAACGCAATGCTTTTTATAAAATGAAGCCATTATAAGACTCAGGTCCCATCACACAATGAAACGCAAGCCGGAGGATAGAGTTTTCCCTTATAATGGCCAAAAATGCTTCATACGAATAAAACAAAAGTGCTTGATATTATTACTAGTGCATATATGTTTCAAAAGCAAATTTAATCATAAATATCAATCCTAGACGGCATGGGTACCATATATCATGTCGCCATACTAGTAATACAATCACATCCGCATATTTCGTATTGGAAATTGGATTCCTTCATGAGTCGAGGCAAGGGGCAAGCTCCTCTCCGATTCGAGACACTCTAGCAAATGTCCCAGGACCCCACTATGATCCTTGGATCTTCAGGGCCGGTCCTATCTTACTTTTGAGGATTGGCAATTCCCGAACACACGTTTCCCGGTCCTTACAGACCTATATCGAGGCGCCTCGCATTCCAACAACCACACAGGTGAAAAGTATATATAATGTCAGGACTGGTAGGTCACTGACACCACCATAGCTAGAAAGAAACGTCGTGCTCTCCCTGCAGTCACTCTCCCGTTTTTGACTCATACCGAGGTGTGAGGCTCGCGAATTCACGTTATACACAAAGCTACGTCACACAGACCATGCTTTGATCATCAACCACAAGACTTTGCTTTGCAACAGAAGCCTTGATCATATGCCACTTAGGCGTGCCATACAGGCAATCCACTCCATGCGACTGATTTCTGTCAATACATAACCTCTGAGCTCGTACGTCTCAGAGAAGGGCGTTAAGCAAGAGAATAAATTCTCCGCCGCCAAACAGATATATATTTAACAGAGATCAATCAACACAGAACAAAATCCAATGTCAGACACACAGTCCATTTACAAGTCCGTTCTGGGTCTGAACGAAACCGGAGGCACCAATTCCTCGCATATCCGTACAATCAACAGTATGTTTGGACGGCTACTACTTCAATTCCTTCATGGTAGCTACTCCAGTCACGAGTATCAGTAGTGCCCATCCATCCAATGTGGAGATCGTCGGTCTTCAGTCGTCTTCGACTCTTCGACTTCTCAACGTCGATCGATTATTTGAAATGAGATAAACTCGGCCTTTTCAAATAACCCACGTATATTTAGATTTTCAAATCAATCAATCACATGGTTGGACTATTCAACAATCACATTTCAGTTATTTAGTTATAATTTTCATGTCAAATACATTCAACCATCACATATCAAGCAAACACAACAAAATTGGTTTATTTCCACTCTATATCGTCCATAATATTTTATAACGATATATCGCCATTTTTATTTGATTCAAAACGGCCATATTTAATTAAACGACATTTCAGGTCGTGTCGATGCACTGGCGCTGCTTTTCACTAATTTTGTTTTACACATATATGAAAATCTAACCGTTGGATCTTCACAAATTTTACATCATTAGGAAGGTCTTTTCAAAACGAATCCAACGGTTTCAGTTTTGGGAAAATCCGACGGTCGGATCTTCCACACTAACCATTTGAAGTTACGATTTCAATTTACGAACTGCAGCATCGTTATTCGATTTAATTTAATTATATTTATAGATATATATATAAATATATTCGTTTTTGGCGCTGTTTTTCTTCAGTTTTGAATTAAACATTCCAGACAATCCAACCGTCGGATCTTCACAAAGTTGGTGCCGTTGGAAAGATATTTCCAAGGCGAACCCAACGGTTGAGGTTTCGGGAAAATCCAATGGTCGGATTTCCCACACTAGTCGTTTGAAATCACGGTTTCAAAACATGAACTGCACGGCCACGTTTCGTTTTAATTCTATTTATATTTATATATTTATATAAATATAGTTCATTCAAAAATTCCTATATCGTTTCCACTTCAATTATTTCACTAACGCCTTTAAATTTTGGAAAATTTCGCCATAACCTCTTTTGTACGGGAGGGTCTGGGAAAATTCCCAAATAGCCACACGGGCGTCTCATATCAAAAAGAAAAAGAAAAAGCCAAGCGGCTAGCCAACAGGCTCATAAAATCATCACCCAAACAAAGCGGTAAATGTGTACCTATTTGTCGGGCACAAAATTCTATTTCTCTTCTCTAACCCCTTTTGCTTTAACCTGTTCAATAGATATGCATGTACATATATACAATTTCTAACATTCATCAATTTCCATTCAATTTCATATTTGATTTGCTTTGGTTTAAAAACACCATTCATTCTAATGTTGCATGCATAGGCTAAAATCATATCATTAGCTAGTTAATGTATATTTCAACTCATGCACGTTTATTTGAACAAGTGGCTATTTTTAACACTTCACATTTCAAAGATGATAATTTTGGCGAACTAAAATATATTTCAACACATGACTATTTTATTTAGTTCCTATGCATGTAAAAAAAAATTAATATTTCTATCACAAATATTTATTTCAACGTCCGCATATCTTTAACATATCACACATATGATAAAAATGATATTTTTATCATCTAAAATATTTATTCGACAAATAGATGTTTCAACACTTCATAGTTTCAATAAAAATGTAATTTTTATTGTTCGATCTTTTTATTCAACACATGAACTTTTCCACTACACACACTTCTCAACAAATGAGCATTTCCACACATGGACATTTTATTTATGTTGTTCATATTAGAAAGATGGGACTTTTATTGTTGAAACTATTTATATAAGGCGTATATTTTTCAGACTTCATATATATATAAAAATGTGATTTTTATTGTTTAAACACTTCACTCATTCACAAATGAATTTAATTTTCACACAACACTTTTCAACACACAAATATTTCCACACATGGATATATTTTCAATATATGGCTTTAATTTCAACGCATGAAAATAATTTCAACATATGAAAAGAATTCTAACACACAAAGATTATTCAAAATTTCGGCAGCATAACGGCAGGGTAGTTAAAACCGGCACCGTCCCTAGTACGGCTCCTCGCTCTACCTTAAAACCTCGCGGTTTTTGACAATGGGGATTCATGCATCTAATTCGCACGCAGGCGGCATGTTTATTTTTATTTCCACAAATATTTTCAATTCCTTTCAATCACCAATGGGTATTTTTCAACCACAACCAAACAATATCAACCACAAACAATTATTCAACCATTCGTATTTTTCATCCAATATTTCACACCAATTCACCACAATAAATATCGTCCATGGTTTGTGGACGAGGGGAGTATATATATATATATATATAGTATATTTCACTTGCATTTCAACACATATATCAATTATTCTATGCATGTAAAAATTCATACTTCGCTTATATAGCTTACACTACGCATGTACATGAGGTATACAACACGTATGTAATTTATATTTCGCTAATATAAATTATACACGACATTTTCCATTCAATTTCACGTTAATTTAGATTTCTCACCTTGGTTTTCTGAGCGCTAAAAATCGATACGATGTCAGAAAAATCCGCAGCTTCTTCTATTGGGTAGAGAGCCTCCTTGCGGTCTCGATGTTTCCTGTTTCATCGAATTTCGTCAACACACCAAAAAGATATGGATTTTCAAAGTGTAAAAATCAAACAAAACGCACTTTCACGAAGCTTCAAAACTAGGTTTATAGTTTTCGCGAAATCCGTGGCACGTGGGGACGATCGGGGAGTTGGACGTGGAAGAGGGAAGAGAGGGCTTTAAATCGGTGGTGGTTTGGTGGGGTTCGGTGGTCGGTGGCGTTCAGGGCGGCGGCGGGAAGTGTTCGACTTCTTGGCGTCGATACAGGCGGAGGAGGCGACGAGGGTGGCAGTGGTGGGGTCGGATTTGAAGAGGAGGCTGAGGCGCGTCGAATGGTGGCGGCGGCGAAGGCTGTAGGTGGCGGTAGCGGCGGCGACGGAGGAGAGAAGGTGGTGAACGGGTTTCGCCGTTGATCGGGGGGGTTTCTTTTTTTTATTTTTAAAATTATGAATGGAAATTTTTGATTGGCCCATAATTTGAATAGATTTTTAAATAGTGTTTTCTCAAACAAACTCCTTTTTAAACCCAACGACTGTCGCCCCTAGCTAAATACCCCCATTCTGAACACAATGGGATATGCTTCGTAGGCCAATTCGACTGTTACAGTCAGTTATTTTTCAAATTAAAGTATAAAACATTTAATTTTTAACTCTGAACGCACATTTCAATTTGCCAGGGCCACAAACTGATTCGAAAAATTCCAGAAAAATAAATCTAGCTATGTTTTGACGCTACGGTCCCAATAAAACTAGTTTCGTCGAATTCTGAGGTCGTTTGAAAAATGGCCATTTTCTGGTCGATCCAATTTAACAGAAATCGACCAAACACATTTTCTTTTGCCACGCTCACATACTAGCTTCAAAAATTATGAAATTTGAAACCTAGCAATAGTTTGACATCCCGGACCCAACAAAAGTGGTTTCGTCGAATTCCGAGGTCGTATGCAAAATATCAATTTTCCAGGGCTATATATTCTATATACCGACTCTTCTGAAAATTCATTCGGCCATAACTTTTGATTCCCGTTATGAAACTTCGATTTTTCAGATTCGTTAGAAAGGTATTGACTAACAGATTTAAATATTTTTGGTTTCGCTAAAATCCGTTATATTTTCCACCCTGCATAGTCGGTCAAAGTATGAATTCAAA
Organism: Allium sativum; assembly: GCA_030737875.1. Classification (NCBI taxonomy): domain Eukaryota; kingdom Viridiplantae; phylum Streptophyta; class Magnoliopsida; order Asparagales; family Amaryllidaceae; genus Allium; species Allium sativum. The sequence continues at coordinate 966,959,423 of CM060915.1, read as the reverse complement.
TTTTCAAACTGACTCACTATTTCTAATTCACTATTTTATTGAAATATTCTATTTCAATTGTTCAAATTCCTTTGAAATAACCAATTTAAAAATTTTAAATTGGCTCGTATTTTCCGGGTTATTACAATCATAAACATATATAACGAGAAATCATTTCATATATAATAAAAATGTAAGCTATCATGTTATCATAATTTATCAAAAACCATAAATCTTTTCTACTGATTTATTTACATTGAAAATGTGAATGCTAATGTTAACTCACTTACAATGAAATGTAATCTCTTTATATTACATGAAAATGATATTCTTTTTACGTTGTAAAAAAATGAAATCTTTATATTACATTAAAAATGTAATTCTTTAAATTTTTTCATTTTTATAACAACTAAAGTATAGATAAAAATGTACTTTTTGACTTCATGTTTTATTTGCCATAGAGAATGCAAATAAAATATAACTTTTTATCTCCTGCTTTATTTGCAGTAGAGAATGTAAATAAAGATTCAACTTTTTAATTCATGTTTATTTACATCGAGAAATGTAAATAAAAATTGTAACTTTTTATTTCTATTTTTATTTGGAACCAGGAATGCAAATAAAAATATAACATTTAGTTTTAATGTTTTGTTTACATCTAAAGTTGTAAACAAAATGCATCTTTTTCCTACGGTGTTTATTTGCCTCTATATTTGCAAATAAAAATATAATCTTTTAACAGCGATGTTTATTTGCAACGGAGGAGGCCAATAAAAGAACATTTTATTTCAATGTATATTCGCATTGGAGAATGCAAATTAATGAACCCTTTTTTTATTTAAATGTAAATTTGTATTAGAGAATGTAAATAAAGGATACTTTTATTTTCAATGCATATCTTATTTTCTAGTTTTGTTTGTGTTGTGGGACACAAATAAAAATGTACTTTTTATTTTCAAGTTGTATTTACATTGTGAGATGCAAATAAAAAGTGGACTTTTATGTCATGTTATATTTGCCTTGAAAAAAATGCAAATGAAAAGTGAACATTTATTTTCTATGTATATTTGTATTGTAGAATACAATAAAAGGTTAACTTATCTTCCTATGTTATATTTGCATTATTGAATGCAAATAAAAGAATAATTTTTTTTTAATGCATATTTGCATTAGTGAATGTAAATAAAAGAACAAACTTAAATTTCAATGTATACTTGTATTTGAGAATGCAAATAAAAGAATAAGTTTTATTTTCAATATATATATTTGCATAAAGTAATGCAAATAAAAGAACAAACTTGATTTTTAATGCAAATTTGCATTTGTGAATGCAAATAAAGGAACAAATTTTATCTTCAATATATATTTGCATCAGTGAATGCAAATAAAAGAACAATTTTGAATTTCAAATTATATTTGCATTTAAGAATGCAAATAAAAGAACAAAGTTTATCTTCAATGAATATTTGCATTTGTGAATGCAAATAAAAGAACATATTTTTATCTCAATGAACTTGTTTTGACAAAAATGATATTTTCACTTCGAAAATCAAGTTTTGATATAAGTTTGATTTTTATTTCATAAATCAAATTCTAACAAAAGTTTTATTTTTGTTTCATAAATCATGTTCTAACCAAAATGTTATTTTTATTTCACTAATCACAATTTGACCAAAAATGTTATTATTCTATCCAATGTATAAAAATGTATATTTTTAACAAATGCAATTCAATGTATAAAAATGTGTATTTTTAACAAATGCTATTCAATGTATAAAAATGAGTATTTTTAACAAATTCTATTCAATGTAAACAAATATGAGAATTTTGATTTAATTCTTTAATGTAAACAAATATGCCAATTTTTGATTGATTCTTTTATGTAAACAAAATGTTAAATTTTCCTTCTTATCATTCTTTAAATTGACCAAAAATGGGGTTTTTATTTCAACACTTATGTTTTAACCAAAATGTTATCTTTTATTTCAATAAACAAATTTGAGAAAAAACCATGTTTTAATGAAAACAATAAAATGAATGTTTTATTGTTATTCTATTTTTATACAAAACTTGACAACTTAATTCATTTCAATAAATAGGATCAAAATAATATTTTAATATTAAGTTAACAATTTAATCCAATTAAACGAAATTAATCCAAATGATGTTTTTATGCTGAATTGAATATCTAATGCAATTCAGCACATAACAGAATGATTTATTTTTATTGAAATGGCAATTATATTCCAGATCAATAATATAACAAGTGACATATCTTTTATTTAACACATATAGATCTGTGTTTATATATCGTCAATAAGTAGATAAATTATTCACAATTCGTCACATAACATATCTAAGTCATACAAAACCAATCATTCATCACAATAACTGCACAATCAACATTGAAATAAATATATACATAGAACATGAATTTCATGGCGAATGAATATATATATATACTACACCATAAAATAAATGATTTATTTTAATTTAAAAAAAATAGAAATCTCACCAAATAAATTAGTTTTGAAATTTCAAATCCTCAGTTTCAAATCCGGTCTGTTTAGTGTCGTAGAGTTTTCTGCTACGAGTCCAACGCACTTTGATTTGCTGAATTCTGAGTAAAAACGAACAAAATACGATCGTTTTAATACTGATTACTTTATTAAATTAATTAAAGAATTAATTAAAATGGGATTAACCTTCTTCCACTACACAGAACTACAGGTCGCTATTATCCATTACTGTTCGATTCTAGGGTTCACAAATCCAAGCGATAGGAAGCACGGGGAGGGAATCGGTCGACGCAGCGTTGACCAGGGAGGAGAGGCGCCGCCGCGCCTGGAAGGGGGAGGAGCTCGTTGGTCCCTGGTGGCCTGGGCGACAGTCTTCAGGCGCCAATTCTTGGTGCTGGTCTGAACGATATACTCCATTTCGAGCGATCAAACCCGTATGGATTTATAGAGGGGAGAATCCTCTTCAAATTTGCTTTGGAAGTTTCTAAAATCATTGATTAAATCGGCCATGGATGAGGGGATTAGTTTCGAGCAAGAATGGCCACTGAAATGTGAAAGTCGACGGCTGGTGTATTAGGGGATTTTGGGTTCGTATAGTATAGCGTATTTATACGCGTATTTTCTTATTTATTTAATTCATTAATTCAAGAATTATTTATTCGACGATACTAATTTCGAATCGAACCCAACGAATGACGCCCCTTGCTAAATACCCCCATCCCGGACACATTGGAATATGTTTCGTAACCCAGTTCGGCTGTTACGACATGTTTTTCTTTAAATTTAATTATAAATCATTTAATTATTGAATTCAAACGTACATTTTAAATTACCGGGCAAAATACTACCTCTAAAAATTACAAAAAAATTATTTCTAGTTATGTTTTGACGATACGGTTCTAACAAGACTAATTTCATCGAATTCTGAGACTGTCTGAAAAATGGCTATTTTCTAGTCGATTAAATTTGACTTAAACAGTCAAAACACATTTTCCTTTGCCACGCTCACATATTAATTCAAAAAATTATGAAAATTGAAACTTAGCAATAATTTGACATTCCGGTTCCAACAAAAGTGGTTTCGTCGAAAACCGAGGTCGTTTGCAAAATGGCTATTTTTAAGGGCAATATATTTAATTAAAATATATAAATTCTACAACGACTTCTCTAAATTTTAAACTAGGCATAACTTTTTATTTTCAAGGTGAAATTTCAATTTTTCAGATTCATTAGAAAGATACTATTAAACAGATTTAAATATTTCTTGTTTTGCTCAATTCTGATTTAAAATGAATTCTGTACAGTCAATCAAAGTTTAAAATCAAATTTTCAAACTGCAGCGCTGTTTTAAACTCCTTTTATAATTAAAGTAAATTTATTCATTTTAAAATAAATTTTTTAGTCGTTATTCTTTAAAATAAATTGTTTTAAACATCCTAAATTCATTAAAATTTCTAAAATAAAAATTTTAAATTGGCCCCAAAATTCCGGGTTGTTACAATCGCCCCCACTTAAAATCTTTTTGTCCTCGAAAAGGAACGAAGCTAAAAGTTGTTTAATTAACCAACTCAACTTTAAATTTTTATTTATTCCATAATTTTGTTAGTTAAAGTAATTATCATTTCTATACTTTTATTAGTTAAATAAACAATCAAACATCACAACCAGCAATCAATTAGGTGATTAACTTTTCAAATATATATAACTTTTATATATAGTCAAAAATCATATTTTTAGTGCAAATCACAGCAATGTGTAGCAATGTGTACCAACTAAGTTTTGGTTCTCATACCAGTCAATGGAAACATATAGAAATTCCACCTTCAAGACTCGAACATAAATACTGGTGATGGTGCACCGATCATCAGAATTATCTCCGGGCGACTAGAGTGTGATTCTATATCTATCTAGTATATTAAAACTTCAAATATCCGTTAATTACTCGTATATTTGAAATCTTTATATACTCAATTGTCCACATTAAAACATAATATACTCAAATACGTATATTTATATAAAGTTTTCAAAACTGAATTTGTTTTTATTTTTATTTTAAAGAAAATAATACTCTTCACACTCATTCTAGGATACTTCTGATCCTATCTCTACCGAGTTATTCTCATTGGATATTACTAATCCAATCTCTGATGAATTCTTTCGTTCGGTTCTAATGTGTCTTGTTCTCGAGCTCTGTAAATCAAAGCTCTGATACCAAATGTGACGACCCAAACTTCCCAGTAAAGGAAAGCCTGGATTGCTTTGAGAACAATACGCATCAGAACACAAACTAAGGAACATTTTATTGCTGATTACAACAATTACATCAGAGTACAAGAATATAATAGAGTATGAATACTTATTACATAATAGAAATACATCAATATCAGATATTTAAATTACATTTAAATAGCAGTGGAAAAATAATACAAATATACAACTGGAAGGAATACACGGATATAGAGCTTTCCGAATACCGCTTCAGCTGTAAGCCAGGATCCTGTAAATATATCTGCAAAAAGCTACTCGACTGCCCGTGTGGAAAATATGGGCACCCGAGTTTGCCAGTGAAACAAACTACAGGTCAGTCATGGGACTAGTATGAGAAATCTAACTTATCTAATCTAATAATAAGGCAAATCACAGGACCACGCCGCTAACGCGGAACGGGTTTACTCCATTGGATTGCCAGTGCATAAAATAAGGTAAATCATTAAAAACGCAATGCTTTTTAGAAAAATGAAACCATTATAAGACCCAAGTCCCATCACACAATGCAACGCAAACCGGAGGATAGAGTTTTACCTTATAATGGTCAAAAGATGCTTGATACGATAAAAATGGATTTAATATTAGTGTGTATATAAATGGGTATATATATTTCAAAAACATTTCAATCATAATGTATCAATCATAGACGGCATAGCACCCCATCCTACTATGTCGCCATACTAGTTCTACAATCAAAACCGCAAGGTCGTATTGGAAATTGGATTTCCATCATGAGTCGAGGCTAGGGGCAAGCTTCTCTCTGATTCGAGACACTCTAGCAAATGCCTCGGGATCACACCTATGGGCAACCCTTGGATCTTCAGGGCCGGTCCCCGCCTATCGGCAGTGGATTGGTTATGCCTGAACACACGCTTCCCGGTTCCTTTGAACCTATAGTATGACCACTAACAGCCTAAAAAAATCCGAGGCGCCTCAAAATCCATCATCCACATATGTAAAATTTCAGCCAGTTTAAGCACTGACACCACTCCTAGCTAGAAAGAAACGTGTGCACTCCCTGCAGTCCTAATCCCGTTTTTGACTCATACCGGGGTGTGAGGATCGCGAAGTCACGCTATACACAAAGCTATGCCGTAATAGGCTATACTTTGATCATCCCACAAGGCCCTGCTTTTCAAGAAAAGCCTTGATCATTTGCATCTTGGCTTGCCACATTGACAATTCACGCCATGCGATCAATCACTATTAATACATAGCAGGGTGTTAAGCAGAGAATAAATTCCCCACCACCAATCAGATATATATTAATAAAAATCAATTTAATTCACATGGAACGCAATCCAATGTCAGACACGCATCCATTTACAAGTCCGTTCTGGGTCTGAAAGAAACCGGAGATACCTGGGAGGTACTCGCATATCCGGACAATCAACAATACGTCTAGACGGCTGCCACTGAAGCCCTTTCAAGGTAGCTACTCCCATCATGGGTCTCAGTAGCAACACATCCATTCGATGTGAAGATTGTCGGTCTTCAACCACCGTCTTCATCTTCGACTCTTCGTCGTCGTAGTAATTATTCGGAATGGGTTAGACCCGGTCTTTCCAAATAATTCACGTATTTTTATAATTAAAAATCAAGTACTATAAAAGCACATCCAACGTCTCATTCCAATTCAGAATATTCTTTTAGATAAAATATTCACATTATCTTATCAAAGATAAATTCTTCAAATTTATCTTAAATCTTTCTTTTAAAGATTTATTAAAACCCAATTTGGTTTTAAATATCAAAAATTATTCTTCAATGATTATTTAAATTTAAGAAATAAATCTTATCTTTAACTGGGTTAAAAAACTAATGTCATTTAAAACATAGTTCACGGTAAACCCGAAATCATCTTCCATAAAATATGGAACTTCACAGAAATCAAATTAGTATATAATCGTTATAAATTTATGTATCCGACCAACAATATAAATGGAATAACGGCAAAGCCTCTTAAATTCCATATGTAGTATCAGTCTTCTTTTACAGACTCTCATCTCAATTATTATTAAATCGAATTCCATTAAATTCCAATCTATTATTTTAAATTGGAAAACTTTACTTTTGGAAAATTTCCATTTAAATCTTAATAAAAGATCTATAAAATCCAAATCATATTTTCACTGTCAGTTGGGTTAAAGAACAAATGTCACTTAAAAACACAGTTCACAATTAACCCAACTCACATTTCATCTTATCCCAATTACTAATATAATTGAAAACTTTAATAATCTTAATTAAAAGATTTATTCATTTCTCAACTGGGTTTAAGAAAGGTGTTATTGCAGACACCATTCACGACAAACCCAAAGTCCAATTTATTTAATTTAACTTAAATTAAATATTAACATATTGGAAAACTTTATTAAATCTAAATTTAATGATTTATTCTAGTTAATAACTAGTTCATATCAATGAATCTGTTTTTCAAAAATATATTTTTTTTCTAAAAATATTTAAATAAGTATTCTTTTCTAGAATATTCTTTATTGGAATGTGACTCAATCAACAAACATATATTGCATGAAATCAACAAGCATGTTAAATAATTATCAAACATCCAATTAACAACCAAAGTGGATTCTACACTAAATATTAGGACTAGTGTAGATCAGATATCATCCCAACACCCGTATGGGGTTTCATCCAACAATCAAATAATAAATTATTCGTGCACTTGGGTGATGTGTAAAAATTATCAGCCCAATCACATAAACAAGTCGGATAACTTGTAAATGGAAGTGTAACATCTCAACATCATAAACATATATAATGAGGAATCATTTCATATATAATAAAAATGTAAGCTCTCATGTTATCATAATTTATCAAAAACCATAAATCTTTTCTACTGGTTTATTTACATTAAAAATGTGAATGCTACTGTTAACTCACTTACAATGAAATGTAATCTCTTTATATTACATGAAAATGATATTCTTTTTACATTTTAAAAAAAATGAAATCTTTATATTACATTAAAAATGTAATTCTTTTAATTTTACCATTTTTATAACAACTAAAGTGTAGATAAAAAATGTACTTTTTGACTTCATGTTTTATTTGCCATAGAGAATGCAAATAAAATATAACTTTATATCTCCTGCTTTATTTGCAGTAGAGAATGTAAATAAAGATTCAACTTTTTAATTCATGTTTATATACATTCCTGTTTATTTACATCGAGGAATGTAAATAAAAATTGTAACTTTTTATTTCTAGTTTTATTTGCAGCCAGGAATGCAAATAAAAATATAACTTTCAGTTTTAATGTTTTGTTTACATCTAAAGTTGTAAACAAAATGCATCTTTTTCCTACAGTGTTTATTTGCCTCTATATTTGCAAATAAAAATATAATCTTTTAACAACGATGTTTATTTACAACGGAGGAGGCCAATAAAAGAACATTTTATTTCAATGTATATTCGTATTGGAGAATGCAAATTAAAGAACCTTTTTTTATTTAAATGTAAATTTGAATTAGAGAATGTAAATAAAAGGATACTTTTATTTTCAATGCATATCTTATTTTCTAGTTTTGTTTGTGTTGTGGGACACAAATAAAAATGTACTTTTTATTTTCATGTTGTATTTACTTTGTGAGATGCAAATAAAAAGTGGACTTTTTTGTCATGTTATATTTGCCTTGAAAAAAATGCAAATGAAAAGTGAACTTTTATTTTCTATGTTTATTTGTATTGTAGAATACAATAAAAGGTTAACTTATCTTCCTATGTTATATTTGCATTATTGAATGCAAATAAAAGAATAATTTTTGTTTTTAATGCATATTTGCATTAGTGAATGTAAATAAAAGAACAAACTTAAATTTCAATGTATACTTGCATTTGAAAATGCAAATAAAAGAATAAGTTTTATTTTCAATATATATATTTGCATAGAGTAATGCAAATAAAAGAACAAACTTGATTTTTAATGCATATTTGCATTTGTGAATGCAAATAAAGGAACAAATTTTATCTTCAATATATATTTGCATCAGTGAATGCAAATAAAAGAACAATTTTGAATTTCAAATTATATTTGCATTTAAGAATGCAAATAAAAGAACAAAGTTTATTTTCAATGAATATTTGCATTTGTGAATGCAAATAAAAGAACATATTTTTATCTAGATGAACTTGTTTTGACAAAAATGATATTTTCACTTCAAAAATCAAGTTTTAATAAAAGTGTGGTTTTTATTTCATAAATCAAATTCTAACAAAAGTGTTATTTTTGTTTCATAAATCATGTTCTAACCAAAATGTTATTTTTATTTCACTAATCACAATTTGACCAAAAATGTTATTATTTTATCCAATGTATAAAAATGTATATTTTTAACAAATGCAATTCAATGTATAAAAATGTGTATTTTTAACAAATGCTATTCAATGTATAAAAATGAGTATTCTTAACAAATTCTATTCAATGTAAACAAATATGAGAATTTTGATTTAATTCTTTAATGTAAACAAATAAGCCAATTTTTGATTGATTCTTTTATGTAAACAAAATGTTAAATTTTCCTTCTTATCATTCTTTAAATTGACCAAAAATGGGGTTTTTATTTCAACACTTATGTTTTAACCAAAATGTTATCTTTTATTTGAATACTAAACAAATTTGACAAAAAACCATGTCTTAATGAAAACAATAAAATGAATGTTTTATTGTTATTCTATTTTTAAACAGAACTTGACAACTTAATTCATTTCAATAAATAGGATCAAAATAATATTTTAATATTAAATTAACAATTTAATCCAATTTAACGAAATTAATCCAATTGATGTTTTTATGCTGAATTGAAAATCTAATGCAATTCAGCACATAACAGAATGATTAATTTTTATTGAAATGGCAATTCTATTCCAGATCAATAATATAACAAGTGACATATCTTTTATTTAACACAAATAGATCTGTGTTTATAGATAATCAACAAGTAGATAAATTATTCACAATTCGTCACATAACAGATCTAAGTCATACAAAACCAATCATTCATCACAATCACCGCACAATCAACATTGAAATAAATATATACATAGAACATGAATTTCATAGCGAACGAATATATATTTATATACTACACCATAAAATAAACAATTTATTTTAATTTAAAAAAAATAGAAATATCACCAAATAAATTAGTTCTGAAATTTCAAAGTCCTCAGTTTCAGATCCGGTCTGTTCGGTGTCGTAGAGTTTTCTGATACGAGTCCAACGCACTTTGATTTGCTGAATTCTGAGTTAAAACGAACAAAATACGATCGTTTTAATACTGATTACTTTTTAAATTAATTAAAGAATTAATTAAAATGGGATTAACCTTCTTCCACTACACAGAACTATAGGCCGCTGTTTTCCATTACTGTTCGATTCTAGGGTTCACAAATCCAGGCGATAGGAAGCACAGGGAGGGAATCGGCCGACGCAGCGTTGACCAGGGAGGAGAGGCGCCGCCGCGCCTGGAAGGGGGAGGAGCTCGGTGGTCCCTGGTGGCCTGGGCGACGGTCTTCAGGCACCGACTTCTTGGTGTTGGTCTGAACGATATAATCCACTTCGAGCAATCAAACCCGTATGGATTTATAGAGGGGAGAATCCTCTTCGAATTTGCTTTGGAAGTTTCTAAAATAATTGATTAAATTGGCCATGGATGAGGGGATTAGTTTCGAGCAAGAATGGCCATTGAAATGTGAAAGGCGGCGGCTGGTGTATTAGTGGATTTAGGGTTCGTATAGTATAGAGTATTTATACGTTAATTTTCTTATTTATTTAATTCATTAATTCAAGAATTATTTATTCGACGATACTAACTCCGAATCGAACCCAACGAATGACGCCCCTAGCTAAATACCCCTATCCCGGAACATTGGAATATGTTCCGTAACCCAGTTCGGCTGTTATGATATGTTTTTCTTTAAATTTAATTATAAATCATTTAATTATTAAATTCAAACGTACATTTTAAATTACCGGGGTTACATACTACCTCTAAAAATTACAGAAAAATTATTTTTGGTTATATTTTGACGATTCGGCTCTAACAAGACTAATTTCGTCGAATTATGAGATTGTCTGAAAAATGGCTATTTTCTAGTCGATTAAATTTGACTGAAACAGTCAAAACACATTTTCCTTTTCCACGCTCACATATTAATTCGAAAAATTATGAAAATTGAAACTTAGCAATAATTTGATATTCCGGTTCCAACAAAAGTGGTTTCGTCGAAAACCGAGGTCGTTTGCAAAATGGCTATTTTTAAGGGCAATATATTTAATTAAAATATATAAATTCTACAGCGACTTTTCTAAATTTTAAACTGGGCATAACTTTTTATTTTCAAAGTGAAATTTCAATTTTTCAGATTCGTTAGAAAGATACTATTAAACAGATTTAAATATTTCTTATTTCGCTCAATTCTGAATTAAAATGAATTCTGTACAGTCAGTCAAAGTTTAAAATCAAATTTTCAAACTGCAACGCTGTTTTAAACTCCTTTTATTATTAAAGTAAATTTATTCGTTTTAAAATAAAATTTTTAGTCGTTATTCTTTAAATAAATTGTTTTAAACATCCTAAATTCATTAAAATTTCTAAAATAAAAATTTTAAATTGGCCCCTAATTCCGGGTTGTTACAGTTGATTTGTACGGATTTGGCTTTCGCTCAGACCCAGAGGATAAGTTTATAAATGGAATGTGGGTCTGACATTGAATTTTGTTCTATGTAAATTGATTTCTATTAATATACAACCGTTGGTGGCGGAGAATTTATTCTCTTGCTCAACACCCTTAGAGGTTGTGTATTAATAGTTAACAATCGCATGGTGTGAATTGTCGACGTGGCATGCTAAGATGAAGATGATCAAGGATTTGTTGAAAAGCAGGCCTTGTGGTTATAACGTTACTTCGCCAGCCTCACAACCCAGTTGAGTCTAAAATGGGAGAAGGGAACGCAGGGAGAGAAGCACGTTTCTTTCTAGCTAGAAGTGGTGTCGGTGCTTAAACTGGCTGATATTTACTTATGTGGATGATGAAATGTGGCGCGCCTCGGATGATAGGTTCTATAGGACCGGGAAACGTGTGTTCAGGAATAACTAATCGACGAAGCTGTATGTATGGACCGGCCCTGCAGCTATCCAAGGGTTCACTGCGGGGGATCCTGAGACATTAGCTAGAGTGTCTCGAATCGGTAAGGAGCTCCTCCCTAGCCTTGACTCATGATGGAAACTCAATTTCCAATACGACTTCATGCGGTTTTGATTGTATTACTAGTATGGAAGCATAGTATTATGGTATCTATGTGTCCTAGGATTGATACATTTATTTTGAAATGTTTTTGAAACATATACACACTAATAATAATATCAAATTCATTTTTATCGTATCAAGCATTTTTGATCATTATAAGGTAAAACCCTATCCTCCGGTTTGCGTTACATTGTTTGATGGGACTTGGGTCTTATGATGGTATCATTTTTCCAAAAAGCATTGCGTTGTTTAATGATTTACTTTAATTTATGCACGACAATCCATTGGAGTAAACCCGTTCCGCATTAGCAGCGTGGTCCTTGGATTTGTCTTATTGTTATTAGTGAAATTAGTTAAGAATTCTCACACCAGTCCCCTGACTGACCCGTTGTTTGTTTCCACCTTTACAAACTCAGGTGCCCTCTTTCCACATGGGCAGTCGAGTAGTTTTTCTATAGGTTCTTATCTCGAACAGGATTCTGGATTGAAGCCTTGTAACGACCCGCAAATCCGAGCTATCTGAGTTGACTAAATACACCACACGTCCAACCCAAATAACACAGAAATACGAACCATTAATAGAAAGAAGTTAGAAGATGAGAAATAGGAAGAAAGAAATATTAGAATAGAAGAAAAACGAAGATCACAAACTCACAGCGGAACGAATAAAATATATTATATAACATAACTTTTGAAATACAAATCAGTAACTTTACATACATACCATCATCAGAGCACAACAGCCATTCCTGGAACAGTTATAAACACCTGTTTCCAGATACAAACAAGGTCCACAGCGGAATATATGATAGCCTATAGCTAATCGGTGAAGCCTCCTGCTTCCAGCTCCTTCAAATGAATCTGTGAAATCCCGACTACTTGACTGCCCGTACAAATTTGGGCACCCAAGAGTTTAGGGAAAACAAAACAAAATAAACTCTGGGTCAGTCATGGGACTGGTGTGAGTAAACTCCAACCACTTGTTTAACTTTAAAAATCCTTTCAAAAGAAAAAGTAATAGTAAGACCAGCCCACACATAAACACGGACGGTTTTTACCTTACTATAACCCAAAATACTTTGATACGAAAATCCAGTGATATTATAATAATGTCTACATCAAGTAAATAACCAAATAGCAGAACGCTTGCATCTCACGCTCTACATATATATAGTATAAAATCAAAAACCGCATGGCGCTTATTGGAGATTGGATTCCCAGCATGACAAGGTATGGAACCACCTTCCGCTAGTGTATCTCTAGGGAGGAATACACTGGGTTCAACAAGAACATCTTGCAACCCGGCCCACACATGACCGACCACTCATTTCGCTTGAGTGTATCGAATGTATATCACCAACGGTTGGGATCAGCAACCGCCTCCCGACTGGGACAGCATCGAATAGAATAAGAAATTAAATGAACCTCTAGATAGGTGATTATACATCCTAATGGGTGCGACCCACATAGCCATGCTGCCTGCCCGATTTTTGTCCTTTCCCGGTTGTTGAGGCCTGAGGCTACGAATACTTACCATTCATTGATAGCACAATCACTTTGAATGCCACATTGTCAGATCCGTTAATCACTAGTTGAGTTTGCACAAATATCCTGGATGTTATGCTAAGGGAATAAATCCGTTGCAACCATATATATTTATACAGACCAACCCATTTGATCATTGGAAATACTTTGTCAGACATTCGTCCATTTACGTTCGTTCTGGGATTGAACGAAACCGAAGGCACTATTTCTATAAATAGAAAAGCCCTTGCACTTTACTCCGTCTTCAATATATTCAGCATACTTGGTTCGCAACGCTAATGCCGATACGGAGTGGTTCTTCGGATAATAATCCAACCGGTCTCTCCATATTGACAACGATGGTCAAAACTTCGATAGTCTGTGATTTAACTATCGAATAAAACAAGTGTTCATCCAAACATATCAAACAAATCACTGGGCTCTTTAATTAATTTTTCATTAATTAAATCTCTTCTACATTCTCTTATCAATATTTGTTAACCAAATATTTTCCATAATCATCTCGGCTTCTTACGCTATTTGGAAAACATTTCCATATATCGCCTTCTCTTATTTCCTATACTTAGGAAATATATTTTATTTGAAATTGAAAACAATTTCAATCACGTATCTCTTTCTCGACTACTTCAACTATCCTCAGGAAATACTTACTTTTATATTTCCAAAATAACATTACTTGGGTTAAAACGAAAGCGGTATAAAACATCGTATGGCAACCCAAAATATTCTATTCAACTAACTATTATCCAACACTTCTCTTCGAGATTGGATCTTGCTATTTCTCCATTTAAAATGAAATCAATCGAGTTGGGGTAAAATTACCTCTCAGACCTTGACTGAAAACATCCTCAACTTCAAAACGGCAAAACCACTAACCTCGAATAAACACACTATAAAACCCAATTGTTCATTCTAAACACGTGTATGGTTTTCTTTCTATTTCTAATTTATAGATTTCCCTTTTTGTTTACAATATTCTATTTTTGATTTCGTTTCCTTATCGAATTCTATATATATCGATATATAGATTTCTAATTGTCAAATTTCTTAAAAATATTCTAACTCTTTAAATTCCCGGAAAAATTCGCCATAACCTCCCCTGTATCGGGAGCATCGGAAAATTTCAAATAGCTTCCCGGTACCTTCTCATTTCAAAAAGAAAAAGGAAAAGCCAAGTGGCTTGCCGATACGGCGCATAAAATCTCATATATGAATTAAACATGTACCTTTTTGTTGGGCACACAAATTAAAATCTTCATATACTTCATCCCATACCTGTCTACACATGTTCACCTGTTTGCAATTCAATTCAACTCAAACCAATCGTTTGAATTCAGTTCCGCCCATTTATTCTTTAATTAGCTTCTTAGCCTATTTCACTTGTTTGTTTGAACATATCACGTTCAAAAATATATATTGATTTGTTGATACAACAATCGAATGTCATTTCTAATTCAAGTTTCATATTCGATTTCGAAAATGAATTTACACACCACTTGTCTGATTCAAAACCCAAATTTTGATTCTAAAATTCCATTACTAATTTCTTTAAATTAGTCAATTTTAATCAATAATTAAAAATCTGATTTTTGTTTCAACAATCATCTCATTTACACCACTTGAGTTCGTATTTAAATTTATAACTCGAGTCTGGATTTTTCTCATGGCAAATTCGGATTTTATTTCTTAAAAACCCTTTAGTTTATTTAAACAAACCGTTATGGTTTTATAATGGTTCTGGCGCTGCTTTTCTGAAAATTTGATTTTTGACATAACTCAAAATATATTCGATGAAATCCAGATTTTTCTCCTTCATTAGAAAGCTATTATCAAATCGGTCCTGACGTTTCTTGTTTCAAAGAATTTCGACTTCAATTGAGTTCTGTATATTCAATTGAAGTTCGAATCGCCCATTTTCGAACTGCAGCGCTGCGGCGAGCTCATTTTAATTTTATTTCTATATATATATATACTTTTAAACCTCGCTTAAACTAAATTCACTCTATTCTGACATATTTTAAATACATATCAAACCATTTTTCCAATTCCACAAATATTTCTGATCTTCTATTTTATTTGTATTCGAAATCTCTATTCAAATTCCAATTCGATTCTAATTAAAATTCTATATTCAAATTCTATTTCAACTATTTGAATTCAAATTCCATTTTTAATCTATTTGAACTTCAAATACCACATTTTAATTTCTTTGAATTCAATTACCATGTTTCAAATCTCTTTGAATTCCTTTTATTCAAATTATTTTTAAATTCTATTTGAATCCTATATTTAAACTCCATTTGAGTTTTGTTTGAATTCTTATATTTAACTCCATTTAAATTCTCTTTATTTAAAACCCATTATTTAAATCCCATTTGAATTTTCTTATTTTAAATCCATTTGAACTCCTTTGAATTCAAATTCCCTTTTCAAAACTATTTGGATTTCCTATTTTGAAATCCTATTTCAATCCTACTTTGAAATCCTATTTTCAAAGTTTATTTCAAATTCTATTTTGAAATTCTATATTCAAATCTCTATTTGAATTTACTAATTCAAATTTCCCATTTCAAACTCCATTTGAATTTTCATATTCAAATCTCTATTTGGGTTTTCTTTATTTGAATTCCTATGGATTCAAACTCTAATTTTAATTCATTTGAATTCAAATTCTATATTTCATGCTAATTTTGCATATTTAAATTCTATTTGAACTTCGATTTGAATTCCTAATATTCAAACTTCTTTTCTTTTCTTAAAAAATTCAAATATTTAAACTCCTTTTCTAATATTTAAATTCTATTTAAATTTCTACTTAAAAATTCTATTTCAAGTTCTATTTTGAAATTTCATTTCAAAATTCTATTTCAAAATTCCACTTTGAAATCCTATACTTTTAAATTCTACTTGAATTTCAAATTCTATTTGAGAAAACAGAATTTCCCTTTTTAAACCTCAAATATCCTTCTCATGATATTTTAATAAATTAACAATTGGCCCAGTGATATTTAAAACAATCAAATCACCCAATTTTCAATCATTTGGTTTTTAACACATCATATATGAATATATATGAAATCAAACAAACAACAAACAAACAAATAATATATTTTTGAGGAATCCAGTTGGATTCCTCCAACCTGTTTTCCTGCATCCACAGATGTTAGCACATAAATAATACCCATTCTGCTTCGTGGCAGAATATCGCGGTATAGAAGGTCATCCACTAATCATAGCGTGGGGCGTATAGGGTAATCATCCGCTATGGTACCGCGGGCATCCGCTAATGAGACTGCGGGAATCCAACCAATCAATCAACCCAATATATATATATATAATAGCCTAAATAACTAATATATGTAAAGCAAGCAGAAAAATCCAAACGAGCAACAACAATTATTTTTAACGAAATAAAAATAATTATAAATAAAAGGTGAGTGAGATTTTCTCACCGTGATTTCATTTGCCGATTATCCTAATTAACCTTATATCATTGCGTCTACGAGTCCCCTCGAGTCGGCTTGAAAGAATTAATTTTGCACCTATGATTAAATTGATTTTTAATTATCGATTAAACACTTACTAATTTAACCAACTACTAAGATGAATAAATAAATTATTCTAATTATTCCAATAACAAATTAAACAAGGTTTTAATTCTACCTTAAATGGTTTCCTTTTTCTTTCCACTTCAAACCAGATTTTACCATGTCCATCATCTCCACTGTCAAACTCAACAGACACCCCATTGATCATCACAGCTCGCGGCCTCAACCTGTATTCGCACCCGGATGGAAGCCAACAACAGCCAACGTCGCCACCTGCCGTCCCACTAGCGAACCTGTTCAACCATCGGTACCCTAAACCCACTGTCACCGTACTCGACATCCACAACAGCCACAAACCATTTCCGCAACACTATTGCTAATCCCACAACCCCATCGCGACCTCGCCTTCTAACCTCGACCCAAAAGCGAACCCTACTTCTTGAACGTCGCCTCGCACCCCTCCAGTAGTCGCACCTTCATCGAGCCCGGTAGCAGCCCCACAACCTAAATCGAGTTACCCCCAAATCGCACTTTAGAAGATTTGATCGAACCCTGTATCGATGGTACGAGGGTGAAGCTCTTGCGAACATGAGAACATCGAAGTCGAAATCGATTCATTCATGGGGATTCTAATTTGCTCCCTCATCCTGACATCGCGGTTCGAGCTTTGATTTCAACGGAAGGGAAATAATGATTTTTGAGTTCATTTTCTGAGGGACGGGAAGAAATAAAAATAGGAGTGAGGGGTTAGTCGCGATTTTATAATGGTGGACGGGAACAATACGTACACTCCATTAAACTGTTGTCTCCTTGATATCGATGGTGGGAAGCAAAAGTTTCTGCTCGAGAAGAATAGGTATGTGAAAAGAAAAAGGAGGTCGGCTGAATTACAGTGATATAGGGTGGCTATTGATTTGATTTTATTTTAATTAAAAACCGAAATATCTCACAGACCCTTATTTAAAAATCATGAACCGCTATTTAGTCGGAACGACCGACGTTTTCAAGATTATACGATATTTTTAACTTAACAGAATCGGTTTAAAAATGGAATACACTATTAAATTAAATTAAACCGTTTTAAAATGTAAATCGATTTCTGAACAAACAAATTCAGTGAGAATAGATTATTATTATCGTTTTAAGTCAATATAGAATTTATGTTAGTCGACTTAATTGTTCTGATTTAGTTTTACACTTCGAATTCAATTGTTACTATTACGATAATTAAATATATTTGATATTAAATCATATATCGATAATTAAATTGACAAATCCAATATAAAATTCATTTATATTATGAATTCAATATTTAAAACCATACTAAATATTTAAAATAAACTGTTCAAAAATCTGGGTCGTTACAAGCCTAAAGCTGTGTCTAGAGAGTAGTTGCCTTCCGCTGCATTAGTTATTTTATTTCTGTTGCACTGTATTGTACAATAATTTATTGTACTTTATCTTCCGCTGTAATTTTATTCGATGTACTGTGATATTCTATACTCTGATGTAACAATATTTTAATGTTTATAAAAGTTTGTTGTTATTGTTTTGATGTGTTGTAGCCCAAAGTAAGCATATCCGGTGATTTCCCGCAATGGCGATTTTCGGGTCGTTTCACATATGTTAAATACACCTTATGTTTTAAATACAACATGCCCAATTATATGTCTCAGATTTATGTTCTAAGTTCAACCTATATTTTTATGTTCTAAGTCACAATAATCCTCTCCTTCCAAGTCATAAATCGTCTTATACGATATGCCTCAAATTTATATCCAGAATTACAACATGCGTTGTATCCTCAAATTAGTTACAAATCAATTATGCCCAAATATGCCTCATTCAATATTCTTCCCAAATTTAGCGTTTATGCATTCATCTTTTACGAGATCTAGGTCAGGCTCGTGGTAGCGTGGCTATCAAAAAAAAAGAAAGGAGGAAGAAATACAGAACAAACAGAATAATAAAACAGAGGAACAGATCTGATAACTAGATAAAGGGCATAATCTCAGATTCAGTTTTATAATTATGTCAAGATCATGATTAAAATTCATATCGGAAAATAACTGCACTTGCCTAGATTGGATTATAGAAGAAGAGTTGCAGTAGTTCTCTTTTAATCTTATTCAGATTTGGAAGAAGATGCACTAGCTCTAGTTTTGATCGCAGCAGAGTAGCGATGCCATTATTTTATTTATTTATTATAGAGGCAGAGTATAGGTAAAATGAAATTGTGTGGAGAGAAAGTGAGGTTTGGGGGTGTTTTTATAGGAGAATATGGTGATTTAGAGCCTTCAGATCAGTCCAGAAGTCATCAGAACCACCCAGCTTGAAGACAGGTCATCCAGCCACTCAAAAGAAGACATGTCATCACAGAACACTCCAGAATTCTGTGCTAGATCGGTATGGGTGCACTTGGCAGGTGCGCCAGTGTATTTTTGTACTGGCGCACTTCACAAGTGCGCCAGTGTATTATGACGTGTTTCCAGTTTTTCTGCCTGACTTCGTTCGTCCATATCTTCTTCATACGGTATCCGTTTTACGCAAACTCGGACTCTATCTCAAGCAGAATTTCAAGATGAACGCAATGGCGCAACTCGTTTCCCTTAATTCTTCTCCTAAAATTAAGTATACTTTAATTTTTTACTTATACGTTCACAGAAAATACGGGGTGTTACATAATATATATATATATATATGAAATGTGAAAATAATATATATATATATATATATATATGAAAAATGGAAATAATATATATATAGAATGTGAATAATATATATATATGAAAAATGAAAATAATATATACATATATATGAAATGTGAAAATAAAAAATTTGAACAATAAAAATATCATTTTTATTGTATGAATTAAATATGTAAAATATTCGTCTATGGAATAAAATATTTGACAAATAAAAATAAAATTTTATTGAATATATGAACCATATCAAATGGTCATGTGTTGAAAATAAATATTCATTTACAAATCGGAAGATTAGTTTTTGTACACCCATTTAACTGATATTGATTGGGATGATTAATTTTACACATCGCCCAACTGCACAAATAATAATCAGTATTTGTTGTTTGAAAACCCCACACGGATATTGGGATGATATTTGACATACACTAATCCCAATTGTTTAGATGTATGTCAATCGATTGATTGACAGGCTGTTGCAAGCGTTAATTATTTATATTAAATGCTTATGCAGTTGTGTAATGCACTCTGGATGATGGCTGACTATGTTTGATTATTGTTGTGTACATGTATGTATGAAATCCATATAAATAAAATTATATGGTAGTTGACTGTGTCTGATTCCAACTCGGAAAGAATGAATATTTTAAATTAACGAATATTTTAAAATAATGAATATTTTAAAATAAATAATATTTTAAAATAATATTCAGTAATGGATCAAAAATATGATTTTGATGTTCGAGTTGGGATGAACACAAAAATATTTAAAAATATGAAGCTATGTTGATTAGATTAACGCCATTTTGACATGAACGATATTTATATCGATTTTATTCATTTTTATAATGAATATCGAAAAGGAAATGATTTCAAAACCTGATATTCTGAAAATATTATCATTTATATATTATAATGGTATAGAATATTCAATTTTGATTTAAAATTGAAAATGAAGTTAGAATTGTTTTAAATGAATTCATAAACGATTTATAAAATCCGTTTTTAATGAAAATCGATGAAATATATATTATATATTATATACATAATATAATGACCTGAATAGAATGAGTCGCGCCACGGCCGTTCGTAAATTTCGACCATTGACTTTGAATTGATATTACGGGAGATCCGACCATCGAATTCTTCTAAAACAGGAACCGTTGGGTTTGTATTGTAAAGAGATTTCTAATGAATATAAGAGATTTGAAATCTAACGGTTGGATTTGGAATTATGTCCAAATCAAATTTGGAAATGGTCGGTGTAAGTGCAGTTCGATGACCGTTTATGGAAATCGACTGAAAGGGCCTTAATAAAATTATTAAAAATATTGATAATTTGTGTAAAGTCATAATAAATGATTTGGAAAGAATTGAGATAGAAAATTCCATATTTGAAAGATAAAAATATATTTTTATCGAAATGAACTAATTATTAAAAAGAATTATAATCCAATAATTTTTAAATAAATAAATTGGATTGAGAATGGATTTTAGTATAATCAAAATTTCTAATATATTAATTGGAATGGATTTGAATCAGAATTATCTTTGGAATATTTCGATATTGGATTCCATGATTATACATATATTATGGAGGAATTTGGAAGATATATATATATATACATCGTTATTCCCAATATGATATTTGTTGATTTCAGAATTTGATATTGAATATAAGACAATATAATTTCTATTCAGAGCCTTGTATTTGATATTGAATTGGATTTGGGGTTTGTCCTGAACGGTGTCTTAAATAATATTGTTCTTAAACCCAGTTGAGAAAAGGAATAAATATTTTAATTTAGATTTAGTGAAGTTTTCCAATTAATTAGTATTTAATTGGACTTGAATAAAAGAATTGGATTTTGGGTTAGTCGTGAATGGTGTTTTTAGTAACACTGTTCTTGAACCCGGTGTGGGAAAAATAAAACTTTTAATTAAGATTATTAGAGCTTCCAGTTAATTAACATTTAATTGGAATAAAATAGAATGTGAATTGGGTTTATCGTGAACCGTGTTTTCTAACGACATTTGTTCTTTAACCCTATTTACAATGAAAAGTGATTTGGAATTTATAAACCTTTTTATTAAGATTTAATGGAAATTTTCCAAAGTAAAATTTTCCAATATGATAAAATAAATTGGAATGGAATTCGATTTGATAATAATCGAAGTGAACTTCTGTCGAGGAACACTATTACTATATATGGAATTTAAAAGGCTTTGCCGTTATTCCATTTATATTATTAGTCGGATACAGAAATTGATATCGATTATATATATTTATCTGTTTTCCGTGAAGATTCCATAATTATTGGAATTAGATTTTGGGTTTATCGTGAACTGTGTTTTAAATGACATTAGTTCTTTAACCCAGTTAAAGACAGATTACATATCTAACATTGTATTTCGAACTGTATAGTTGATCTCTGCTAAATATATATCTGTTTGGTGGAAGAGAATTTATTTTCTTGCTTAACATCCTTCTCCAAGACATACGATCTTAGAGGTTATATATTGGCAGAAATCAATAGTATGGTGTAGATTGCCGATACGACATGTTTGTGTTTCCAAAGTTAAATAATCATTAATATTGATTTTTGGGAAGATTTAACTAAGTTGAGTTTTAATGAATCTTTATTTAGATTGAAAAGAGAATGTGACAATTTAAATTATCAAATTCTGGAAAGATTGAGAATGGAGTAGCAACAGTTTTACTCCAAGCGATAGTTAAATCTTTAATTAGATTTGTATGTGAAATGGTAATTAAATTTACCAATAACACTGTGGTGTTAGATATGGAGTATTACCAATTTTGCTCCATGGGAAGAATAGGTTGGGTTTGGGAAATTAAACAAATGGTTACTTCGGCAAGGATCGCTAACCCCGACTAGTTTGGATAAACCTTAATTTGGTTTTAATTGATATCCAAAGGAAGATTAAAGAATAAATTTAAAGAATTTATCTTTGAAAAAATTAATGGGAACCTTTCCCAAAGGATATGAATATTAAAATAAAATAACATTCAGAATTGGAATGAGGCGTATGTTGTGTTTTTGTAGCACTTGTTTGTAAGATACGCGAGTTTTTCAGAAAGACCAAGTTTATCCTATTCTGAATTACTGAATCGATGATAAGTCGACAATAAAGACAGTGGTTAAAGACCGGAGGTCTTCTCATCATTTGGATGATTACTGATGTCTTGATTGGGCTGTACACCCAAGGCGAGGTAATAAGTGGTGATCGTCCAGACGTACTTGGAGATCGACCGGATATGCGAGGACCTCTCTCCTGTATTGAACGTATGGAACGAGGAATAAGGTGCCTCTGGTTTCGTTGAGACCCATAACGAACTTGTAAATGGATATGTGTCTTACACTAGATTTTATTATGTGTTGATTGATCTCTATTAAATATATATCTGTTTAGTGGCGAAGAATTTATTCTCTTTCTTAACACCCTTCTCTGAGACGTATGAGCTCAGAGGTTATATATCGATAGACATCAGTCGCATGGCGTGAATTGCCTGTGTGGCATGCTGAGATGCAAATGATCAAGGCTTAAGCAGGGCCTTGTGGTTGATGATCAAAGCACGACCTTAAATGGCATAACTTTGTGTATAGCGTTAACTCGCGAGCTTCACACCTCGGTATGAACCAGAAACAGATTGAAGGACTGTAGGGAGGAAATGCGTTCCTTTCTAGCTAGGAGTGGTGTCATGGTATGGAACCAAGACATTTTTAATTATGTGGATGTTGGAAAGCAAGGTACCTCGGATATATCGGTCACTACGGGGCTGATGTATGACATGGTCGACATACTGACCATTACCCTCCCATAGGGCGGGGAAATGCATTGTTTAGGAATAACCAATCCTCAAAAGTAAGTGAGGACTAGCTTTGAAGATCCTCGGTGAAGTTGCGACTGTAGCCTGAGACATGGTAGGCTAGATTGTCTCGAATTCGGCAAGGATGATCCCTTTCCTTGGTTCATGATGGAATCCAACTTCCAATATGACATTTCTGTTTTAGTTGTAATCCTATATATAGCGACATAGTGGGATGGGGCGCTCATGTCATCTATGATTGATACATTTATATTTGAAGTTGATTTCTTCACTTATAATAGTAATAAAAGATTAAATTTCGCGTATCAAGCATTATTTGGCTATTATAAGGTGAAACTCTATCCTACGGCTTGCGTTGCATCGTGTGATGGGACCTGAGTCTCATAATAGCTTCATTTTCTTTAATTAACATTGTGCTGTTTGTTTTATGCACTGCAATTCATGGGGGTAAACCCATTCCGTGTTATACGGCGTGGTCCCATGATTTATATAACTTTAAAATCAAATTAATAATTGTATTGAGTTCTCATACCAGTCACATGACTGACCTGGAGTTTATTTTTTTAACCTAATCTCTGGGTGCCCCTATTTTCCACACGGGCAGCTAGTAGTTTCGGTTTTGCAGATTATTTCTTTTCTAGGATCCTAGATTTACAACTGGTGATATATTCGGAAAGCTTTGTATTCGTGTATTCCTTTCAGTTGTGATATGTATTATTTTCTGCTGTGGTGTAATTTAAATCTCTGATATTTATCGAATGTATAATATTTATTCATACTCTGTTATATTCTTTTACTCTGTTGTAAATTGTTGTAATTAGCGATGAAATGTTCTTATGTTTGTGTTCTAATTTGTCGTGTTCTCAACACAATCTGGGTTTCCCGTAAGGGCAAGTTTGGGTCGTGTCATACAGGATGGATGATCTTATAAATATCCGGCGGAACCATGATGAAGAGTTTCTGTAACAACCTGGAAATTCTGAGCCAATTTAAAATTTTTATTTTCGCTATTTTAATGAATTTTGATTATTTAAAATGATTTATTCTAAATAATGACGACGTGAAAATTTATTTTGAATAGAATTAGAACGTATATATTTATTTGAATCGTCGTTAGAATATAATTATATTTATTTTAATTAGAAAAGGAATTGAAAATGGCGCTGTAGTTCAAAAATTCGATTTCAAATTTCAAATGAACGTACAGGATTCAAAATAAACCGGATTTAACGAAACCAAAAATATTAGAATCTATTTGAAAATATCTTTCCAACGAATCCGAAAAATTGAAATTTCATAGCAGGAACCAAAAGTTATGTCCAGTTGAAAATTCAGAATAGTCGCTATGGAACTCTAGCCCTTAAAAATGGAAATTTTGCAAATGACCTCGGTTTTCGACGAAACCTCTTTTGTTGGATCCGTGATGCCAAGTTATCGCTAGATTCCAAAATTCGTAATTTTTCGAATCAATATGTGAGTGTGGCAAAGAAAAATGTGTTTGACCAGTTTTAGTTGATTTTAATCGACAGGAAAATGACCATTTTTCAAACGGTCTTAGAATTTGATGAGTTTAGTTTTGTTAGAACCGTATCGTCAATACGAAGCTAGAAAATATTTTTTGGGAATTTTTAGAGTCCATACGTGGCCCCGGTAAATTGAAATGCGCGTTAAAATTCAATATATAGATTTATATTTTGATTTTGACGAAAACTGGTCGAAATGATCGAATCAGCTTACGATACATATCACATGGTGTTTGGAATGGGGGTAATTAGCTAGGGACGATAGGCTATGGGTCTCGTTTAGAGGTCGAAATTAAAAGTTGCTTTTTGAAATAAAATAATTAAATAAATATATATATTTATATACTCTCTCCTTTCTCTCTCCCCTCACAACTCAAAAGCAATAAAAAACCAGAAATCCGTCGCCCCCCTTCCCGATTCACGATGCCAACCACTACTGTGACCCCTCTAGGCGGCGGCGCACCTCGTCGGACCTCCCCTTCCCTATCGTCGGACCCCGTTCTCCTTCCTCCGCCCCTCTTCTTTCTCCAAACCGCTACCCTAAGCCTTCCTCCGCCCAAAAACCCACAGCGCCACCATCCTGGCCCACGCCACATCCTTCTACCACCACCTCCGACCCTCCACCAACCTCCGGCGAACAGCAACCCCCCTCGCTGTAAGTTCTTGTCCTCCTTCGATTTTAGGTTTTTGTTTATCTATTTGAAGTAATTAATTTTAAATCAAGTTTATAATACTGATTTCATTTTAGTTTTAAACGTGAAAAAAATATAGGAACATCAGAGTAAAAATATAATTTTTATGTATGTAAAAGTGAGATTTTTATTCGTATGAAGTTATGATTTTCATTCGTATAAAAATAGGATTTTTATCCGTATAATGATAGGATTTTTATTATGTAAACATCGTTATAAAAGGAAAAGATCAGATCTTTGTAAATAAAGGAAGGTGTGATTTTTATTTAGATGAAAACACACAAAAATGAGATCTTTATATGAGGATAAAAATATGATTTTTATATTATAGAAAGAATAAAAATATGATCTTTATATTATAGAGATAATAAAAATATGATTTTTATATTATAGAAAGAATAAAAATATGATTTTTATATTATAGAGATAATAAAAATATGATTTTTATATTATAGAGATAATAAAAATATGATTTTTATATATGCAGTGAATCAAGAATATGATCTTTATTATATGAACACCATTATAAAAATAGAATTTTTATCTAAATAGTAGCAGTATAAAAATAGAATTTTTATCCATATAGCATAATTATAAAAATTTGATTTTTATATACATTACAATAATATAAAAATGAGATTTTTATATATTTAGTGGATACGGTCGACGAAAGTGACAAAAGGCTAGCACGACGAAGATTTTCTGCATATGAAGAGTCGTGGTGTTTGGTTTAGCTTCTCGGTGAGAACTCCGCACTTTTTATTTGTTTTCTAGTTGAAATATATACTAGGATGCAGACGGTGCTTAGCAGCACCTGACACCCGTCGTACATAGACCACGAACGGCTTGTTTGATTGATTTATGTGTTGTGAAAATTGATTGTGTGATTGGAATTGAAATAAAATATATATTTATGTGTTGAAATATAACATATATTCATGTGTTGAAGTAAAATATATATTCATGTGTTGAAATAAAATATATATTCATGTGTTGAAATAAAATATATATTCATGTGTTGAAATAAAATATATAATCATGTGTTGAAATCAAATATATATATATATATTCATGTGTTAAAATAAAATAAATATTCATTTAAAAATCGAACGATTTGTTTATGTACATGGATTTGACTGATATTGATTGGGACGATAAATTTTACACATCGCCCAACTGCACAAATAAAAATCTGTGTTTGTTGATGTGAAACTCCACACGGGTGTTGGGATGAAATTGGCATACACTAGTCCCAATAATTAGCTGTATGTCGATCGATAGATTGACAGGCTGTTATAAGCGTTAAATATTTATATTTGATGTTTATGCAGGGTAGAATGCACTTTGGGTGATGGTTGCCTGTGTTTGATTATTGTACTGTACGTGTGCGTATGAAATCCATATAATTAACACTATACGGCAGTTGATTGGGCCTCATTCCAATTTGGAAAAAATATATTCATGTGTTGAATAGAATAAAATTCATGTGTTGAATAAAATATATATTCATGTGTTGAATAGAAGAAAATTCATGTGTTGGATAAAAAAATGTATTCATGTGTTGAATAGAAGAAAATTCATGTGTTGAATAAAATATATATTCATGTGTTGAATAGAAGAAAATTCAATTGTTGAATAAAATATATATTCATGTGTTGAATAAAAGCAAATTTCATGTGTTGAAGAAAATATTCATTGGTTGAATATAATAACGAAGTTATTGAAATATATAAAGCCGTGTTGATTAGATTGATGCTATTTCGACGTGAACGATATTTGTATCGGTTTAATTCATTTGTATAATGAATATAGAAAAGGAAGTGATTTCAAAATATAACATTTTGAAAATATTATCATTTATAGATTAATGATATGTAATATTCAATTTTGATTAGAAATTGAATATGAAGTTAAAATCGTTTTGAAAACGAATTTTAAACGATTTATAAAATACGTTTTGAAAGGAAATCGACGAAATATATATAATATATATATTATATATATAATGGCCTGAATAGAACGCGCCACGCCGCGGTAGTTCGCGAATTTCGACCATTGACTTCGAACGGATATTACGGGAGATCCGACCGTCGGATTCTCCTAAAACCGGAACCGTTGGGTTCGTATCGAAAAGAGATTTATAACTAATATTAGAGATTTGAAATCTAAAGGTTGGATTTGGAATTATGTCCAAATCAAATTTGGAAAAGGTCGCTATAAGTGCAGTTCGATGGCCGTTGATGAAAATCGACTGTACGGGCCTTGATAAAATTATTAAAAATAGTAATAATTTGTTAAATCATAAGAAATGATTTGTGAAGAACTGAGATGAAAAATTACAAATTTGAAAAGATAAAAATAGATTTTTATTGAAATGAACTAGTTTTGAACTAGAATTATAATCCCATTTATTTTTAAAATTAATAAAGTGGAATTGAAATGGTTTCGAAAATAACCACAATTTCCAATATATAAAGTGGAAATAGATTAGAATCGAAATTGTCTTTGGAATATTTCGATGTTGGATTTCTTGAGTATACAGATAGTGTTATGGAAATTTGAAAGATATAGTTATATCGTTATTTCCAACATGATATTTTTTGGTCGTAGAATTTGATATAGAATATAAGCCGATATATTTTCTATTCAGAGCCTTATATTTAATATCAAACTGGAATTTGGTTTATCGTGAACTATGTTTTAACGACATTTGTTCTTTAACCCGATTTACAGTGAAATGTGATTTGGAATTTATAAATTTTTTGTTAAGATTTAAAGGAGGTTTTCCAAAGCAAAGTTTCCAATTTAATAAAATAAATTGGAATGGAATAATAGAATGTGATTTTGGGTTTATAGTGAACCGTGTTTTAAGTGACATTGGTTCTTTAACCCAGTTAAAGACAGGATGTGATTTCCCAAGTTAAATAATCATTGATAGTGATTATTGGGAAGATTAAAACCAAGTGGAGTTTTAATAAATCTTTTATTAGATTGAAATGATCGAGAATGGAGTATCACCAGTTCTGCTCCAGGCGATAGTTAAATCTGTAATTAGATTTGAACGTGAAATGGTAATTGAATTTACCGATAACACCGTGGTGTTAGATATGAAGTATTACCAGTTTTACTTCATGGGATGAATAGGTTGGGATTAGGAAATAAAATAAATGATTACTTCGGTGTGGTTCGCTAATCCCGACTAGTTTGAATTGATATTCAAAAGAAGATTAAAGAATAAATTTAAAGAATTTATATTTGATAAAATTAATGGGAACCTTTCCCAAAGTATAAGAATATTTGAATAAAATAATATTCTGAATTGGAATGAGGTGTATGTTCTGTTTGTGTAACACTTGTTTATTATATACGCGAGTTATTCAGAAAGACCGGGTTTATCCCATTCTGAATAACTGATTTGACGTGGTGTCGAGGATGAAGATGGTGGTCGAAGACCGGAGGTCTTTACATCGTTGGGTGATTACTGATAATATTGATTGGGCTGTACACCCAAGAGGAGGGAATCAGTTGGTGATCGTCCAGGCGTACTTGGAGATCGATGGATATGTGGGGTACAAGGTGCCTCCGGTTTCGTTCAGACCCAGAACGAACTTGTAAATGGACTGTGTGTCTAACATTTGATTTTATTCTACGTGATTGATTTCTATTAAATATATATCTGTTCGGCAACGGAGAATTTATTCTCTTGCTTAACGACCTTCTCTGAGACGTACGAGCTCAGGGGTTGTATATTGATGGATATCAATCGCATGGAGTGAATTGCCTATGTGGCATGCCTAAGTGGAAATTGATCAAGGCTTCTATTGAAAAGCAAAGTCTTGTGGTTAATGATCAAAGCACAGCCTGTGTGGCATAGCTTTGTGTGGCGTTGATTCGCGAGCCTCACACCCCGGTTGTGAACCAGAAACGGGAGAGGACATCAGGGAGGGCATGCGTTTCTTTCTAGCTAGGGTGGTGTCAGTGACCTACCAGCCCTGACATTTATATTATTTTCACTTGTGTGGTTGTTGCTGCTGCGAGGCTCCTCGGATATATCGGTGACTGTGTGGAGCCGATGGAGTCATTTGGCTCTTTTACGCCCCAAAAGGCAGGGAAACGCAATGCTCAGGAATTTTAATCCAAATCGGTGGACCGGCACTGACGATCCAAGGGGCAGTTGCAGCTGTTTCTGAGGCTCGGCCTAGAGAGTCTCGAATCGGTAGAGGACGATCCCTTGCCTCGGTTCATAGACGGAAATCCAATTTCCAAATACGTGACTCTGCGATTTTGATTGTAGAGCCTAGTATGGCGACATGATATATGGTACCCATGCCATCTATAATTGATATTTATGATTGAAATTGTTTTGACACTATACACTTATAATAGTATCAAATGATTTATTTTTAACGTACCTAGCATGTTTGGCAATTATAAGGGAAAACCCTATCCTCCGGCTTGTGTTGCATTGTGTGATGGGACCTGGGTCTTATAATAGCTTCATTTTTTCGAAAAGCATTGCGCTGTTTTGTTATATGCATTGGTATTCTTGGGAGGAAACCCGTTCTGTGTTATACAGCGTGGTCCCTTGATATATCTGATTTAAAGTAAAGTTTTAAATAACTGTTTTAGTTCTCACACTAGTCACATGACTGACCTGGAGTTTATTGTTTTAACCTAAACTCTGGGTGCCCTTATTTTGACATGGGAAGCTAGTAGTTTTGGTTTTGCAGATTTATATTCACAGGATCCTGATTTACAGCTGGAATGATATCCGGAAAGCTCTATATCTGTATATCTCCTTCAGTTGTGCTTTGTATAATTTTCCGTTTCTATGTATTGTATTGTAATTTATGATATTTTTCAGTTGTGTAATATTTATTCATACTCTGTATATTCTTGTATTATTATGGAATTGTTGTAATTAACAATGAAATGTTCTTCTATTTGTGTTCTAATTGGTCATGTTCTCAAAACAATCAGGGGTTTCGAACGGTCTTGGTCGGTTTAGCGATCGATTCGGATCGAGCGAAATTCTCGGTCGTTACAGTTTCAAAGGAAATGTTACGTGGGTGGAAAACCCTTCTTAGTAACAAAATATGGTGTAGATTGCTTTTCTTATAGTGTGCTTATGTACTTTGTAAAACATTGCCTCCAGTACACTAAAATATAAGGAGTCTGTATATGCAAAGGAAAGAGGTGTGGTTGGCAGCTGATATTAAATGCCAAGGATGTAAACAAATATGTACATGGCTGCAATAAGAAAGAAGAAGTGGATTTTTAAATTGACAACACCGTTGACAAAGAAAGTAAGCCGTTGATTCAACTGCAGCCACATGTAATCATACGTCCATAGAAAAACATTATTCAAGGTAAAAATGTATATGTAATGAAGATCCGAATTGTATATATTTATATACATAGATATGTGTGTGTGTAAAGAACTATGAAGGACATCATTATTATTTTTATTGTTACAGGTTCTATTAAGAAACCGGTTGCAAAGCGCAAGTATATTACCGCACATAGACTTCAACAACAACGTAAAATAATGAAAAACAATCCAACTCAAGTGAGTCTGAGAAAACTATCACCGGAGCCTAATATGAATAATGGTGAAGAAGATGTTACTGTGATGGACAAAGGAACCAGGAGGAAATTAAATGTAAAAAATTGAACAAATAATGATGATACCCGAGAGAATGAAGCTGATGTTCAGGTATTTTTCAGTTATAATTTAATTGTATTAATTAGGTTGAAATCTTGTATTTCAAACCACATTTTATTAAAATTATGCATGTAAAACCAAGAACTACATTTTAGTGTTTTGTATTACTGTGTCAATTTCCTATTTTGACCATGAAGGCTGCAGCTAATTCAAGTAGCTATTGGTTATTTGTGCCTGCATTCCATCGAAAATGCGAGTATTGTTTATAAATCGAGTCTATTTGGTTAACTAGCTTAAATTTATCATCAACGGTGAATAATAATGCTAATCTTCCTACAGTTCTCACAACCATCAATTTTGATGAAGTATGAACAAGAGAAAATTGCGCGAATGCAAGAAAATGATGCAGTTATTAGTTCACTTAGGGTGCCTTTATTGGTTAGTAGTACGAAAGAGGCTGCAACAGGAAATAGGAAAGAAAAATGTAAAGATATTGATAGACGTGATCAATACATCCCAGAAAATGATGGTGAAGATGTTAGTGATGATTCATCGGATTCGAAGGTAAAAAATAGTTATTTACTTACTACTTATTGTCTTTGCCTCTGTGAACATAAAAAATCTTGAACTTCAACTTAATTGTAGAGAATCAAAGTTGTTAAGTCAAAGGAACCTTTTCTTGGACTGAGAACTCGTTCGCGAACCATTGCAGCCACGGAAATTGAGAAGGAAGTGATGACCCGTACCACCCCTCCAAAGAAAGCTGGCTCCAAAAAAGGAAGCGATGACACACACTCCCACTGCAAAGAAGTCAGTAACCGGGAGAAAACTGCAGAAACAATTAAGAAATTGATAAAGCCTATAATGTCTCATCCAGTTGTTTTAAAACCTACAACATCTCTTCCACCAGTTTTAAAACCTACATGTAGCAAAATGTTCTTACAATCAACAAATTGTGAAGCTGTTGGTTCAGTCGCTACTTATTTTGCAATGTGGAAACATCAAAAGTAGAATGTTGTAGCGCCTCCAATGATGGAAAATGTTAATGATCGATTAGAGCAGGAATGGATTACACAGGAAGATGAAGCAGGTACAACGTTTCTTTATCTATGCGCTACACTACACTATTGAGTGTGTCTAATATAAGTTTTGCATGCATATTATGTTTTTGTAATCCCATACATTAATTTTCTATTCATTTTTTGAACCTAGTATATAAAGTGCAAGGTCCAAAAAAAAACTTGAGGGCAGTCAAAAATGACCAAGGTGCATGCTAGAACCCCCATGATAAAGTAGTCATTGTGTTGTATGAGGGTGGCCAGTTTTTGATAATATTACGGAGTTAAACGATTTTCTTGGGAGAATAGAAAAGGATAGTGGGTCCTTACTCGCATCAATTGGCATGTTGTTCCTGTTCAATTAGAGCTACAAATGTTGGAATATGCTCTGGTAAAATCTATCACCCTAAACGACAGTTTAACTACTTCCTAAATGTATGGTTTTAATTAATTAGTTTGTTTCCTGAATTTTGTGTTTGATATATTGTAGGCTAGGTATGTATTTTTGAAGAAGGGCACAAGTGGGTCATGAACATGCTTAATGACTGTTGGAGGCAGTACAAGTCTCGTATGAAAGTAAGGTATTATAAAAAAATATTCAACTAATGAGGAAAGGCTTGCAAATAGGCCCAGTACAATTCTGTTGGAGGATTTTAAAATGTTCTTGGAATACTGGGGGGATGAAGCAGTTCAGGTACGGCTTAAATGTGGCCATGAAAGAAAACTAATTTGTACAATGCCAATTTAATAATCATGCAACAGATGGAAAAAATAAGTAAAATAAATTAATTATATTCACATTTTCTTGTTTAGTGCTAATTTAATAATCATGCAACAGATGGAAAAAATAAATAAAATAAAGTAATGATATTCACATTTGCGTTATGTTTAGTAGTTCACATTATCTTGTTTTGTGTTAATCCTTTCTTTAGTAGTTCACATCATCTTGTTTAGTGCTAATATTTTCTTTAGTAGTTCGCATTATCTTGTTTAGTACAAATCTTTTTTTTGGATTTCCAACCCCTAGATGAGACTAATTATGTGCATCGTAATTCATTAAGTGAGATGCATACCATGGGTCTTAAAGCTCATGCAGTAGCCGCTGAACAGATAATACGTGTTTTTTAGAACTTCAGTTAATTTTTTTTGTGATGAGTTGAATTGGCCACATGATAATTTTAATTTGTTATATCATTGAATTATATTTTATATCATTGTCACAATGTTCATAGGCATCAGCCAGATTTGTAAATTCTTAAGATTGAATGTTAAAAATTATGTTTAATTTTTTATAATCCTAATACTTGACAGAGAAAGGACCCGGAAAAAGCCTGCCCATCTACTGCCCTCGTCTATTTTGAAACATATGAACGAGAACCAGGAAGAAGTTACAAGATAAACACAAATGATCTAAAGGCCAAATACGTAAGTTTATTAGATACTAAAATAGCAATTTAATAGTTAGTTTGAAAGTTGACCACACTGCAGCTGAAACTTCCATGTTTTAATTTATTTGTTCTAAAGATAACCAGTTCTGTTAATAAAATTTTCGAGTAGCTTATATAAAGTATTTGACCCAAAACCAGTTATGATTCAATACTTGTGTTAGTAGAACTGGCGCATTGTACGTTTGTTTGAGCTTCTTATTAAATCGAACAAATTCATAGTTTGAAAGATTACCAGTTCTATTATTTATTTCATTCCTGCTAGCTACCAGTTTATATGCTTCCCTGGTTTTCATTTTGTACGCGAAGATTTAAGCAATAGTGGATGTAGAAAATATTGCTGAGGCAGATGCACTTGTCTTTGGTGGGAAGAGCCAACTGGCTTGTGGGAAGGTGAGGTAAAATGGCTGAAAAGTCTCCAATAACTCCTGGTTCTTCAGACAGTTTTGTGCAAGAGCTGACCAAAAAAATAAGGAAAGAGCTAGAGGCTGATCTGGAAGCAAAGGTGAACAAAAAAGTGAAAGAGAACGTGTCATGGGTGTAGAAAAAGCTAGGTGAAGCTAATCCTGATCTTAATTTAGATGTTGTAGACTTTTGTGCCACCACATCAAGTGATGAAGATGACATTGGTACTCCTGCAACCCCGTTAACTAAATGAAATATTTGAATGGTATGTGTTAGCACTTGTGGTATATTCGAATTGTACTTTTAAATTATGGCACTTGTGGTATGTGTTTGTGATGGCACTTGTTTTTGTGTTGGTGATGACAATACTTATGGTTTGGTATGTAAAATTGTTTTGTCTAATTGCGGTGATAAAAGTTTTTGATGGATTTATTATATGAATATTTTGGTATATATGTTTGAATGTGGTGCAATGTTTTGGATTGTATATATGTAGTGCAGAATTTGTAACTACAGGGTTGTATTTGCCTTCTTCCAATATAGCATTTTTACTATTGCATTTGATTATTTTCAGGTGTTGCGTTATGGGATAGTGGTGCTGCATTACATAGTGCTGTGGTGTTGCATTAAGAACAGCATTATAAATTCCACTATGGTACGACACGTAGGGCCTACAGCTGACGCAACACCACATGGAAAACTGACGCGGTATGCAACACATAGGCAGCTGACTTGGAGAGCTGGTGTGGCATGCAACACATTGGCAGCTAACATGGAAAGTTAATGTGGGCCCCACTACCATGACCTGAAAGCCAGGCTCTAACTTTTGCTTAAGGCAATGCTATATATTGTTGCATTACTTGCAAGTACTATTGCAATAGGGTTATAATGCAACACTTTCTTTCTGTGAGAGTAGATGGGAAAAAAGTGTTATCTCAGAGGACTAAGGCAATGACCTAGATGCCACGTCCCTCTGGTGTTGCCTATTTGAAAAAATGGCCTACGGCAACTCTTTTTCGATCTACGATCACACAAAACTAGTGTCGAATATGCCCACTTTTGTGGTAGTGATTGAACATTCCATAACATTATAATATGAAAATAGAAAAAAATTCAAAATATCAAATTTTGAAATCAAATCTTTTATATATTCATTATAAAAATAAATTAAATCGATAGAAAATTTTGTTCGAGTTAAAACGGCGTTTATCTACTTAACTCGCCTTCATATTTCATTATTTTCATGTCCATCCAAAATCGGACATCAAAATCATATTTTGATTGAGTATTATATTAAAATATTAATTATTTCCAAATTGGAATGTGACTCAATCAATTACCATATAATGTTAATTATATGAATTTCATACATCGCATGTATTCAACAATACTAATAAATAACTACTAAACATCTAATTCACATCCATAGTGCAATCTACAACTGTATAATCAATAAATATTTTAATAATGCTTATAACGGCCTGTCAATCAATTGATTGACATACAAATTACAGACAAGGGAGATGTGTGGAATAATTATCATCCCAAGACCCGTATGGGGTTTTTATCCATCTACAATGATTATTATTTGTACACCTGGGAGATGTGAAAAATTATCATCTCTATACCCGTGTGGGGTTTACATCACAATCCAAGTAAACTTATCTATTATTTGGGAGACGGGTGGGTAAATTGTCATCCCAAAATAATTCATAATATAAATGTTTTATTTAACAATGCATATTTAAACAGTTTAATAATAATAGCATTAAAACCGTAAACTTCCATCAATCACCAAACAAACATTTCAATCAGAAGCAATCAATATATATATATATATATATATATTTAGTTATAAAATAAAAATAACTACACAAAATATTTGATTGAGAGTTCTCACATTGACTAGTTTCTGGAATCGTTATATAATGATTTTTTTACTGAATTAAACTGAGTTTAATTTAGCCAAAATTTGTTACTTGTTAAGTTTCTGTTCCAATTAGTTTTGAAATGTAGCGCTCGTCTTCATGATTTCGACGGACTCAATCTCGTCGAATTCTGATGTTAGATGAACTATTTACGGTCATTTAAACATTTAAACAGTTTAAATATATAACTAACAACATTAATTGATAATTATAAACCCTAATTACATTTCAATGATTAAATTATCGGCTTCCATCTTCATCTTCTTCATTTACTTCAGAAAACCCACGCACGGAAAAAAGACCCATCGTCGCCATCGATCAGCTCCACCAACCATCGATTTGAAGCCACCACACTAGAGCCCTTCGCCCAAGCCTCCTCCGCCCTAAGCAGAGCCAGGTGCAATCCATCCTAGAAAACTATTTCGAAACCAATGACTTCGAGCACCAAATTTCAGCAACCCACGCCAATACAATCGATAACCACCGTATCAAATCATCGAGCTCCCTAAGTCGACATTTTCCATGTTGAATGTTTCTCATATTGATGTATGGATTTTGCGAAAATTAAGGAGCAAAAATCAAAATTTT
Organism: Allium sativum; assembly: GCA_030737875.1. NCBI lineage: Eukaryota > Viridiplantae > Streptophyta > Magnoliopsida > Asparagales > Amaryllidaceae > Allium > Allium sativum. The sequence continues at coordinate 966,922,433 of CM060915.1, read as the reverse complement.
TGTTCGTCCATTTGAATAGGAGGCGGCGCTAGATATTAGAATTGAGGTTAGGGCTCAGTTAGCTTATATATATTTATATATTTTATTATTTATTCAATTAATTACTTTGTTGTGAGATTTCGCATCCAAAGTCCAAATGAATCCCATCGACCAACGTCCCTAACCAAATACCCCCATTCCAAACATAATGGGATATGTTTTGTAAGCGTCTTCGATCAATTCAGTTAGTTTTTACCAAAATTAAAATATAACGTTAAATATTAAATTTAAACGTACGTTTTAGTTTGCCACGGCTACATACTGACTCCACAAATTACGAAATTTGAAATCTAGCTATGTTTTACAAATATGATTCTAACAAAACTAATTTTGTTGAATTCGAAGTCTGTTTGAAAAATGACCTTTTCACTAGCTTTATTGAATTACAACTAAAATTAAACACGTGTTTAAATTTACTACGTTACACGCTAATTCCAATCAACTTGAAATTTTAAACATGACAATAATTTGATGTTACAGATCCAATAAAATTAATTTCATCAAAAACAGAGGTCGTTCACAAGGTGGCTATTTTTAAGGGCTTAAATAATATTAAAATATTAATAAATTTCGATAGCGATTATTTGAAAAATTGATTTGGACATAAAATACAATTTATAATGTGAAATCAAAATTTTCCACATTCATCAGAAAGATATAAATAAAAAGATTCTAACGTCTCTTGTTTTATCAAAATTGGACTTAAAACGAATTATGTATATTCAATTAAAGTTTAAAACCAAATTTTCAAACAACTGCAACGTTACGCATTCGTTTTAATTAAATTTTAAATTTATACGTTCAAACTTCATTGACAAACAAATTCCAAGTCGTTAAATTCTCAAAGTAAATCATTTTAAATTTTAAAATCCATTAAAATCAATTAAAAATAATTTTTAAATTGGTTCCAAAATTGTTGGTTGTTACAAAAGCCATAAACTTCTTGCATATACAAAAGCTGGAATAGTTCAATTGGTTAGAGCGTGTGGCTGTTAACCACAAGGTCGGAGGTTCAAGCCCTCCTTCTATCGAATTAAATATTTATTTTTGAATCTTTGATACTGCTCATAAAAACTTACAATTTACGATTAATACCCTTATCTCATTTAAATTTTGCGCGGGCTTTCTTTCAAAACCATTTTTGAATTCATACTATTTTCAGTTAAAAATTCTTAACTATTTAAACTCAACAGTTAAATTTAAAATTATTTTGATAGAAAAGGTTATTTGTTTAAAACTATTCTCATTTGTTATATATATAAATTATTTTAACTCAATATCTACTTTAATTCAGTCTTTTTGATCCCTAATTTTCTTTAAATGAAAAGGAGTATATTTAAGTAATGTTATTTATGATACAAAAACATAAACGAATTTTGTAATAACCCGCAAAATCTGGGCCAGTTTAAAATTTTTATTTTGGCAATTTTAATGAATTTTGCATATTTAAAATAGATTATTTTAAATAATATCGACGAGAAATTTGTTTTGAATATAATTCGACGTATATATTATACGCGTCGTCGTTAGAATATAAATATTTATATATAATTATAAATAGAATTGAAAATGGCGCGGTAGTTCGATAATTCGATTTCAAACTTCAATAGAATGTACCGGGTGCAAAACAATCCGGATTTTAGTGAAACCAAAAACATTAGGATCTAATTGATAATATCTTTCTAACGGATGTAAGAAACTGAGATTTCACTTTAAAAATTGAGAGATATGTCCAGTTGAAAATTCTGAATAGTCGCTATGGAATTCAGATCCTTAAAAATGGACATTTTGCAAATGATCTCGGATTTCGACGAAACCACTTTTGTTGGGTCCGTGATGTCGAGTTATTGCTAGATTCCAAATTTCATAATTTTTCGAATCAATATGTGAGCGTGGCAAAGGAAAACGTGTTTTGACCATTTCAGTTGATTTTAATCGACTGAAAATTGGCCATTTTTCCAACGGTCTCAGAATTCGACGAAACTAGTTTTGTTAGGACCGTATTGTTAATACGAAGCTAGAAAATATTTTTCTGGAATTTTTCTAGTTAGTATGTGACCCCGGTAATTTGAAATGTACGTTTAAAATTCAATATAATGATTTAAAGATAAATTAAACGGAAACTGATTCAAACGATCAAATCAACTTGCGGTGCATATCCCATTGTGTTCGGAATGGGGGTTAAACGCTATGGACGGCAGGCGGTGGGCCTCGTTTTGAGGTCATATGTAAAAGTCAACTAAAGGAGGATTAAATTAATTAATTAAATAAATAAATATCTTTCTTTATTTCCTCACCCCCCCTATACTTTTCCCTCATTGGCCGATCAGTAGAAAATATAAAACCTTTTTTTTTCCATATAGCCCCCCCCCCTTCTTATATTCTTCTTTCCCGATTCAGAATAATAAAAAAAAAAGAAAAAAAAGAAAAGAGGACAGACGAGGGCGACGGGGGGGAGAGCCGCCGCCGCCACCTCGCGCGCCCCCCCCAGCGGCGCCGCTGCCAGGCGCCTCCGCCGCGAAACCCCCCCCCCTCGAGACCACGGCGCCGACCATCGCGAGGACCCCCCCATCCTCCAGCTTCTCCTCCTCTTCGTTCGACCCCGCCGCGACCCTCCCCCTTTGGCTCCGACGCCCCTGCCCAGACCCCCACCTTCATCCGCGAACCCTAGGACCACCGCCCCCCTCTTCTTCCTTCCTCCTCTTGCTGTCGCTTCCCCCACGACCTCCAGCAGCCACCGCCTGACGCCAGCGCCCCCCTGTAAGTTTTTTTAATTTATTTATTTATTTTTATTTTATATAAACAGAAAAAGATTTAAAACTGATTTTTTATTTATTTTTAAAAACTGATTTTTTATTTATTTTTAAAAACTGATTTTTATTTTTAGAAAAAGGTGAAAGATTTAAACTTTAAATTTAAAAAGGTGAGAACTTTAAATTTAAAAAGGTGAGAACTTTAAATTTAAAAAGGTGAGAACTTTAAATTTAAAAAGGTGAGAACTTTAAATTTAAAAAGGTGAGAACTTTAAATTTAAAAAGGTGAAAACTTTAAATTTAAAAAGGTGAAATCTTTAAATTTAAAAAGGCGAAATCTTTATATAGAAAATAGCGTGATAAAAATATAATTTTTTATCTATATAGTAGGGTAATAAAAACTCGATTTTTATATGTTGAACTTTGAAATAAAAACTCGATTTTTATATGTTGAACTTTGAAATAAAAACTCGATTTTTATATGTTGAACTTTGAAATAAAAACTCGATTTTTATATGTTGAACTTTGAAATAAAAATTCGATTTTTATAAATTGAATAGCAAAGTGAAAAATTCGATTTTTAAATATATGAAGTGATTATAAAAATATGACTTTTAAATTGAAAGTGAATAAATAAAAATGTGATTTTTATTTTAAAAAACATCGAAATATAAAAATGTGTGATTTTTATATATATAGTGACTACGGGCAACGAAGATGGCGAGGATAGGATAACGACGAAGATTTTCTACAAAAGAAGTGTCGTGAAGTTGGATAGCTATTGGTGAGAACTTCTCACTCAAATTCTATTTTTCTAGTTATATATATATGTACTAGGATGCAGACGGTGCTTATTAGGAGCACCCGACACCCGTCCACATACCATGGACTTGTTTGTTTGGATGTTTGGTGATTGATTGAGATATTGGTTTGAATGTGGTTTGTGGTGTGAAAAATCGAATCGATAAATTGGTTAGGATTAGACGTGCGCCGTTATAAGGCGAAGGAGTAAGACTAGGTTAGACTCTTACTCCAAATTTTGTGGTTTGCATAACGAAAGTGATTTGATTGATGTGTGAATGGCGTGGGCCTTCACTAGACCGGGGATAAGGCTAGGCCTTGTCCCGTTTCTAGTATCGTGCCGTTATGCCGCCGAAATTTTCTAAAATATGTTAGAAAAATAAAAATATCATTTTTATTGTGTAAATGAAATGAATAGAAATTCAAGTGTTGAAATAGAATATTTTATCGTTAAAAATATAATTTTTAACGTGAAAGTGAATAAATAAAATATTTATAAACAAATCGGCCGATTTGTTTATATACACTGATTTGACTGATATTGATTGGGTTGATAAATTTTACACATCGCCCAACTGCACAAATAAAATCTGTGTTTGATTGTTTGAAACCCCACACGGGTGTTGGGATGAAATTTGAAGTTCACTCATCCTGATTGATCAAATATGTCGATCGATTGATTGACATGCTGTTATAAGCGTTAGATATCGATATTTGATGCTTGTACAGTGTAGTGCACTTTGGTTGATGGTTGATTATTTTTCGACGCTATTATATACATGTATTGTATGGAATCCATATAATTAACGTTATATGGTGATTGATTGGGCCTCATTCCAATTGGGAAAATAAGGAATATTATAAAAGAAAATTCATGTGTTGAATATAAAAATAGTCAGGTGTTGACGATGTGCATGTGTTGAGTGAAATATTTTATATAATCAAAATTACATCTTTATCACATTTAAAATTAGAACTACTTCCCAGTAGAAGTCTAATTGAAAATCAAACGATAGATACCATAGTTTTATAAAATATTTCACATAATAAAAATAGTGATGTGTTGACAGTACTCATGTGTTGAGATTAGTCGTGTGTTGAAAGAAATATAGGTTCATGTGTTGAATTGAATAGAAGTTTTTGAAATATATAAAACCGTGTGGATTAGAGATGCGCTATTTTGACGTGAACGATATTTATATCGATTTTATTCGTTTTACAACGAATATTGAAAAGTGATTTCAAAACTAAATATTTTGAAATGAAATTCAAATTGAATTAGATTAAAATTCGAATTGAATAGGAAGTGAATTTGAATTTGAATAAAATCGAAATGAATTGAATTGAAAACGACTTCGAAATGAATTGAATTGAAAACGACTTCGAAATGAATTGAATTGAAAACGATTTCGAAATGAATTGAATTGAAAACGATTTCGAAATGAATTGAATTGAAAACGACTTCGAAATGAATTGAATTGAAAACGATTTCGAAATGAATTGAATTGAAAACGATTTCGAAATGAATTGAATTGAAAACGACTTCGAAATGAATTGAATTGAAAACGATTTCGAAATGAATTGAATTGAAAACGATTTCGAAATGAATTGAATTGAAAACGAATTCAAATTGAATTGAAAGCAAATTGAAATGAATTCAAATTGAATTGAAATTTGAATTGAATAGAAATGAATTTTAAAACGAATTTATAAAGAAGAATTCAATTTTGATTTGAATTGAAAAGGAAGTTGAAATTGTTTTGAAACGAATTTAAAACGATTTATAAAATTCGTTTTAAAAGGAAATCGACGAAATATATAATATATATATTATATATATAATGGCCTGAATAGAATGCGCCGCGCCGCGGTAGTTCGTGAATTTCGACCATTTATTTCAAACGGACATTGCGGGAGATCCGACCGTCGGATTCTCCTAAAACCGGAACCGTTGGGTTCGTATCGAAAAGAGCTTTCCAATGAATATTAGAAATTTGAAATCTAACGGTTGGATTTGGAATTATGTCCAAATCAAATTCGAAAAAGGTCGCTGTAAGTGCAGTTCGATGGCCGTTGTTGGAAATCGACTGTACGGGCCTTGATAAAATTATTAAAAATATCTATAATTTGTGTAAAATTATAATATGTGAATTGGAAAGAATTGGGTTGGAAAATTCCACATTTGAATAGGTAAAAATAGATTTCTATCGAAATGAACTAGTTTTGAACTAGAATTAGAATCAATTTATTTTGGAAATAAATAAATTGAATTTGAAAGTGATTTTGAAAATAATCAATATTCCCAATACGTGGATGGGACTGGAGTTGAATCGAAATTATCTTCGGGATATTTCGATGTTGGATTTCGTGACTATACAGATATTGTTATGGGAATTTGAAAGATATATTTTATATCGTTATTTCCAATACGATATATGTTGGTTTCAGAATTTGATATTGAATATAAGCCGATATATTTTCTATTCAAAGCCTTGTATTTAATATCAAATGTGATTTGGGTTTATCGTGGATCGTGTTTTAGATGACATTGGTGCTTTAACCCAGTTAAAGGCAAGATATTGATTTTTGAGAAGATTAAAACTAAGTGAAGTTTTAATGAATCTTTAATTAGATTAAAATGTGAATTGATAATTTAAATTATCAAATCTGAAAAGTGATCGAGAGTGGAGTATCACCAGTTTTGCTCCAAAGCGATAGTTAAATCTTTAATTAGATTTGAACGTGAAATGGTAATTAATTTTACCGATAACACCGTGGTGTTAGATATGGAGTATCACCAGTTTTGCTCCATGGGATATATAGGTTGGGATTGGGAAATAAAACAAATAATTACTTCGGTGTGGTTCGCTAATCCCGACTAGTTTGAAATGATATCCAAAGGAAGATTATAGGATAAATTTAGAAGAATTTATCTTGGATAAAATTAATGGGAACATTTCCCTAAGAATGTGTTTTTGTGAATAAAAGAATATTCTGAATTGGAATGAGGCGTTCGTGGTGTTTGTGTAACATTTGTTTATTATATACGTGGGTTATTTAGAAAGGCCGGGTTTATACCCATTCTGAATAATCGATTCGACGAGATGTCGAAGATGAAGACGGTGGTTGAAGACCGGAAGTCTTCACATCGTTTGGGTGATTACTGATGATCTTGATTGGGCTGTACACCCAGGATGAGGGAATCAGTTGGTGATCGTCCAGACGTACCTGGAGATGGATGGATATGCGAGGAAAGTGCCTCCGGTTTCGTTCAGACCCAGAACGGACTTGTAAATGGACTGTGTGTCTGACATTGGATTTTAGTCCGTGTGATTGATCTCTATTAAATATATATCTGTTTGGCGGCGGAGAATTTATTCTCTTGCTTAACGCCCTTCTCTGAGACGTACGAGCTCAGGGGTTATATATTGATGGATATCAAACGCATGGAGTGAATTGCCTGTGTGGCATGCGTAAGTGGCAATTGATCAAGGCTTCTGTTGAAAAGCAAAGTCTTGTGGTTGATGATCAAAGCACGGCCTGTGTGGCATAGCTTTGTGTATAACGTGAATTCGCGAGCCTCACACCTCGGTATGAGTCAAAAACGGGATACGGACCCAAGGAGTGCACGACGTTTCTTTCTAGCTAGGGTGGTGTCAGTGACCTACCAGCCCTGACATTTATATACTTTTCACCTGTGTGGTTGTTGGAAACGAGGCGCCTCGGATATAGGTCTGTAAGGACCGGGAAACGTGTGTTCAGGAATAACTAATCCTCAAAAGTAAGAGAGGACCGGCCTTGGAGGTTCCAAAGGATCATAGTGGGGTCCTGAGGCATTGCTAGAGTGTCTCGAACGCGGAGAGGAGCTTGCCCCTTGCCTCGGCTCATGACGGAAATCCAATTTCCAATACGTGATAGTGCGGTTTTATTTGTAGAACCTAGTATGGCGACATAGTGGTATGGGTCATTCATGCCGCCTATGATTGATATTTATGATTGAAATTATTTTGACACTATACACCTATAATAGTATCAAATAATGTGTTTTAAACGTATCAAGCATGCTTTGGCTGTTATAAGGTAAAAACCCTATCCTCCGGCTTGCGTTGCATTGTGTGATGGGACCTGGGTCTTATAACAGCTTCATTTTCCTTTATTTAGCATTGCGCTGTTTGTTCTATGCACTGGTATTCTTGGGAGGAAACCCGTTCCGTGTTATACGGCGTGGTCCCTTGATTTACCAAACTTTAAAACCAATATTAATAACTGTTTTAGTTCTCACACCAGTCCCATGACTGACCTGGAGTTTATTGTTTTTTTTACCTAAACTCTGGGTGCCCCTATTTTCCACACGGGCAGCTAGTAGTTTTGGTTTTGCAGATTTATATTCACAGGGTCCTGATTTACAGCTGGAACGATGCTCGGAAAGCTCTGTATCCGTGTATCACTTTCAGTTGTGTTTTGTATATTTTTCCGCTGCTATGTAACTTATTGTAATCTCTGATATTTGTTGAATGTAATTTATTCATTTTTACTCTGTATATTCTTGTATCTGATGGAATTGTTGTAATAACAATGAAATGTTCTTCCGTCTGCGTTCTATTTTGTCTTGTACTCAATTCTATCCGCGCTTTCCTTCACGGGGAAGTTCGGGTCGTCTCAGTTTGGTATCAGAGCTTTGGTTTACAGAGCTCGAGAACAAGACACATTAGAACCATACGAAAGAATTCATCAGATATTGGATTAGTAATATCTAATTAGAATGACTCGTTAGAGATAGGATCAGTAGTATCCTAGAACGAGTGTGAAGAGTATATTTTTCAAATGAAAACAATTTTGTTTTAAAAATTTAAATCGTTTTAAACGTATTTGATTATTTATTTATTTTGAATATGGACAATCGAGTATATATAGATTTCGCGTATACGCGTCATGAACGTATATTCGAAGTTTTAATATACTGGGTAGATATAGAATCACATTCTAGACATCCGGGGATGATTCTGATGATGGTGCATCATCATCAGTATTCATATTCGAGTTTCGAAGGTGTGATTTTCTATATATTTCCATTAGACTGGTGTGAGAACCAAAACTTATATAGTTAGAACACATTGTTGTGAATTGGCACCAAAACATGATTTTTTGTATATGTATCAAATTATGAATTTGAAACTCTAATTCACTAATTGATTGATGTTTGTGTTGTTTGTTTAATTGTTTGATAATTTTGAACCATTTATGCCTAATATAATCAAATATTGAATTGTATTGAAAATTAGTTGCATTTGCTTGCATATACATATACTTACATTGAACAGGTCATAGCAAGGAGGCTAGAGCCGAAGGATAAAATTTGTTTGCCCGACAAATAGGTACATGTTTACTACATAATTTACTGTTTTGTTTGGGTGATGATGATTTTATGAGCCTATTGGCTAGCCGCTTGGCTTTTTCTTTTTCTTTTTGAGATCTGAAGGACCGGGGAAGCTATTTGAAATTCCCCGATGCTCCCATTGCAGGGGAGGTTATGGCGAAATTTTTCGAAAATTTAGGGTGTTAGCCAAATTTTTGAAATTTTGAAAATTCTCAGAAACTAAAAAGTTGGAGAATGAAAGCCAAAACGAATGAAGAGTTGAATGATCAAACCACTTTCGACTTTGTTCCTTTTCGGGGACGAAAAGTTTTAAGTGGGGGAGATTGTAATAACCCGCAAAATCTGGGCCAGTTTAAAATTTTTATTTTGGCAATTTTAATGAATTTTGCATATTTAAAATAGATTATTTTAAATAATATCGACGAGAAATTTGTTTTGAATATAATTCGACGTATATATTATACGCGTCGTCGTTAGAATATAAATATTTATATATAATTATAAATAGAATTGAAAATGGCGCGGTAGTTCGATAATTCGATTTCAAACTTCAATAGAATGTACCGGGTGCAAAACAATCCGGATTTTAGTGAAACCAAAAACATTAGGATCTAATTGATAATATCTTTCTAACGGATGTAAGAAACTGAGATTTCACTTTAAAAATTGAGAGATATGTCCAGTTGAAAATTCTGAATAGTCGCTATGGAATTCAGATCCTTAAAAATGGACATTTTGCAAATGATCTCGGATTTCGACGAAACCACTTTTGTTGGGTCCGTGATGTCGAGTTATTGCTAGATTCCAAATTTCATAATTTTTCGAATCAATATGTGAGCGTGGCAAAGGAAAACGTGTTTTGACCATTTCAGTTGATTTTAATCGACTGAAAATTGGCCATTTTTCCAACGGTCTCAGAATTCGACGAAACTAGTTTTGTTAGGACCGTATTGTCAATACGAAGCTAGAAAATATTTTTCTGGAATTTTTCTAGTTAGTATGTGACCCCGGTAATTTGAAATGTACGTTTAAAATTCAATATAATGATTTAAAGATAAATTAAACGGAAACTGATTCAAACGATCAAATCAACTTGCGGTGCATATCCCATTGTGTTCGGAATGGGGGTTAAACGCTATGGACGGCAGGCGGTGGGCCTCGTTTTGAGGTCATATGTAAAAGTCAACTAAAGGAGGATTAAATTAATTAATTAAATAAATAAATATCTTTCTTTATTTCCTCACCCCCCCCTATACTTTTCCCTCATTGGCCGATCAGTAGAAAATATAAAACCTTTTTTTTTCCATATAGCCCCCCCCCTTCTTATATTCTTCTTTCCCGATTCAGAATAAAAAAAAAAAAAAAAAGAAAAGAGGACAGACGAGGGCGACGGGGGGGAGAGCCGCCGCCGCCACCTCGCGCGCCCCCCCCCCCCCCCCAGCGGCGCCGCTGCCAGGCGCCTCCGCCGCGAAACCCCCCCCCCCCTCGAGACCACGGCGCCGACCATCGCGAGGACCCCCCCATCCTCCAGCTTCTCCTCCTCTTCGTTCGACCCCGCCGCGACCCTCCCCCTTTGGCTCCGACGCCCCTGCCCAGACCCCCACCTTCATCCGCGAACCCTAGGACCACCGCCCCCCTCTTCTTCCTTCCTCTTCTTGCTGCCGCTTCCCCCACGACCTCCAGCAGCCACCGCCTGACGCCAGCGCCCCCCTGTAAGTTTTTTTTAATTTATTTATTTATTTTTATTTTATATAAACAGAAAAAGATTTAAAACTGATTTTTTATTTATTTTTAAAAACTGATTTTTTATTTATTTTTAAAAACTGATTTTTATTTTTAGAAAAAGGTGAAAGATTTAAACTTTAAATTTAAAAAGGTGAGAACTTTAAATTTAAAAAGGTGAGAACTTTAAATTTAAAAAGGTGAGAACTTTAAATTTAAAAAGGTGAGAACTTTAAATTTAAAAAGGTGAGAACTTTAAATTTAAAAAGGTGAAAACTTTAAATTTAAAAAGGTGAAATCTTTAAATTTAAAAAGGCGAAATCTTTATATAGAAAATAGTGTGATAAAAATATAATTTTTTATCTATATAGTAGGGTAATAAAAACTCGATTTTTATATGTTGAACTTTGAAATAAAAACTCGATTTTTATATGTTGAACTTTGAAATAAAAACTCGATTTTTATATGTTGAACTTTGAAATAAAAACTCGATTTTTATATGTTGAACTTTGAAATAAAAATTCGATTTTTATAAATTGAATAGCAAAGTGAAAAATTCGATTTTTAAATATATGAAGTGATTATAAAAATATGACTTTTAAATTGAAAGTGAATAAATAAAAATGTGATTTTTATTTTAAAAAACATCGAAATATAAAAATGTGTGATTTTTATATATATAGTGACTACGGGCAACGAAGATGGCGAGGATAGGATAACGACGAAGATTTTCTACAAAAGAAGTGTCGTGAAGTTGGATAGCTATTGGTGAGAACTTCTCACTCAAATTCTATTTTTCTAGTTATATATATATGTACTAGGATGCAGACGGTGCTTATTAGGAGCACCCGACACCCGTCCACATACCATGGACTTGTTTGTTTGGATGTTTGGTGATTGATTGAGATATTGGTTTGAATGTGGTTTGTGGTGTGAAAAATCGAATCGATAAATTGGTTAGGATTAGACGTGCGCCGTTATAAGGCGAAGGAGTAAGACTAGGTTAGACTCTTACTCCAAATTTTGTGGTTTGCATAACGAAAGTGATTTGATTGATGTGTGAATGGCGTGGGCCTTCACTAGACCGGGGATAAGGCTAGGCCTTGTCCCGTTTCTAGTATCGTGCCGTTATGCCGCCGAAATTTTCTAAAATATGTTAGAAAAATAAAAATATCATTTTTATTGTGTAAATGAAATGAATAGAAATTCAAGTGTTGAAATAGAATATTTTATCGTTAAAAATATAATTTTTAACGTGAAAGTGAATAAAAAAAATATTTATAAACAAATCGGCCGATTTGTTTATATACACTGATTTGACTGATATTGATTGGGTTGATAAATTTTACACATCGCCCAACTGCACAAATAAAATCTGTGTTTGATTGTTTGAAACCCCACACGGGTGTTGGGATGAAATTTGAAGTTCACTCATCCTGATTGATCAAATATGTCGATCGATTGATTGACAGGCTGTTATAAGCGTTAGATATCGATATTTGATGCTTGTACAGTGTAGTGCACTTTGGTTGATGGTTGATTATTTTTCGACGCTATTATATACATGTATTGTATGGAATCCATATAATTAACGTTATATGGTGATTGATTGGGCCTCATTCCAATTGGGAAAATAAGGAATATTATAAAAGAAAATTCATGTGTTGAATATAAAAATAGTCAGGTGTTGACGATGTGCATGTGTTGAGTGAAATATTTTATATAATCAAAATTACATCTTTATCACATTTAAAATTAGAACTACTTCCCAGTAGAAGTCTAATTGAAAATCAAACGATAGATACCATAGTTTTATAAAATATTTCACATAATAAAAATAGTGATGTGTTGACAGTACTCATGTGTTGAGATTAGTCGTGTGTTGAAAGAAATATAGGTTCATGTGTTGAATTGAATAGAAGTTTTTGAAATATATAAAGCCGTGTGGATTAGAGATGCGCTATTTTGACGTGAACGATATTTATATCGATTTTATTCGTTTTACAACGAATATTGAAAAGTGATTTCAAAACTAAATATTTTGAAATGAAATTCAAATTGAATTAGATTAAAATTCGAATTGAATAGGAAGTGAATTTGAATTTGAATAAAATCGAAATGAATTGAATTGAAAACGACTTCGAAATGAATTGAATTGAAAACGACTTCGAAATGAATTGAATTGAAAACGATTTCGAAATGAATTGAATTGAAAACGATTTCGAAATGAATTGAATTGAAAACGACTTCGAAATGAATTGAATTGAAAACGATTTCGAAATGAATTGAATTGAAAACGATTTCGAAATGAATTGAATTGAAAACGACTTCGAAATGAATTGAATTGAAAACGATTTCGAAATGAATTGAATTGAAAACGATTTCGAAATGAATTGAATTGAAAACGAATTCAAATTGAATTGAAAGCAAATTGAAATGAATTCAAATTGAATTGAAATTTGAATTGAATAGAAATGAATTTTAAAACGAATTTATAAAGAAGAATTCAATTTTGATTTGAATTGAAAAGGAAGTTGAAATTGTTTTGAAACGAATTTAAAACGATTTATAAAATTCGTTTTAAAAGAAAATCGACGAAATATATAATATATATATTATATATATAATGGCCTGAATAGAATGCGCCGCGCCGCGGTAGTTCGTGAATTTCGACCATTTATTTCAAACGGACATTGCGGGAGATCCGACCGTCGGATTCTCCTAAAACCGGAACCGTTGGGTTCGTATCGAAAAGAGCTTTCCAATGAATATTAGAAATTTGAAATCTAACGGTTGGATTTGGAATTATGTCCAAATCAAATTCGAAAAAGGTCGCTGTAAGTGCAGTTCGATGGCCGTTGTTGGAAATCGACTGTACGGGCCTTGATAAAATTATTAAAAATATCTATAATTTGTGTAAAATTATAATATGTGAATTGGAAAGAATTGGGTTGGAAAATTCCACATTTGAATAGGTAAAAATAGATTTCTATCGAAATGAACTAGTTTTGAACTAGAATTAGAATCAATTTATTTTGGAAATAAATAAATTGAATTTGAAAGTGATTTTGAAAATAATCAATATTCCCAATACGTGGATGGGACTGGAGTTGAATCGAAATTATCTTCGGGATATTTCGATGTTGGATTTCGTGACTATACAGATATTGTTATGGGAATTTGAAAGATATATTTTATATCGTTATTTCCAATACGATATATGTTGGTTTCAGAATTTGATATTGAATATAAGCCGATATATTTTCTATTCAAAGCCTTGTATTTAATATCAAATGTGATTTGGGTTTATCGTGGATCGTGTTTTAGATGACATTGGTGCTTTAACCCAGTTAAAGGCAAGATATTGATTTTTGAGAAGATTAAAACTAAGTGAAGTTTTAATGAATCTTTAATTAGATTAAAATGTGAATTGATAATTTAAATTATCAAATCTGAAAAGTGATCGAGAGTGGAGTATCACCAGTTTTGCTCCAAAGCGATAGTTAAATCTTTAATTAGATTTGAACGTGAAATGGTAATTAATTTTACCGATAACACCGTGGTGTTAGATATGGAGTATCACCAGTTTTGCTCCATGGGATATATAGGTTGGGATTGGGAAATAAAACAAATAATTACTTCGGTGTGGTTCGCTAATCCCGACTAGTTTGAAATGATATCCAAAGGAAGATTATAGGATAAATTTAGAAGAATTTATCTTGGATAAAATTAATGGGAACATTTCCCTAAGAATGTGTTTTTGTGAATAAAAGAATATTCTGAATTGGAATGAGGCATTCGTGGTGTTTGTGTAACATTTGTTTATTATATACGTGGGTTATTCAGAAAGGCCGGGTTTATACCCATTCTGAATAATCGATTCGACGAGATGTCGAAGATGAAGACGGTGGTTGAAGACCGGAAGTCTTCACATCGTTTGGGTGATTACTGATGATCTTGATTGGGCTGTACACCCAGGATGTGGGAATCAGTTGGTGATCGTCCAGACGTACCTGGAGATGGATGGATATGCGAGGAAAGTGCCTCCGGTTTCGTTCAGACCCAGAACGGACTTGTAAATGGACTGTGTGTCTGACATTGGATTTTAGTCCGTGTGATTGATCTCTATTAAATATATATCTGTTTGGCGGCGGAGAATTTATTCTCTTGCTTAACGCCCTTCTCTGAGACGTACGAGCTCAGGGGTTATATATTGATGGATATCAAACGCATGGAGTGAATTGCCTGTGTGGCATGCGTAAGTGGCAATTGATCAAGGCTTCTGTTGAAAAGCAAAGTCTTGTGGTTGATGATCAAAGCACGGCCTGTGTGGCATAGCTTTGTGTATAACGTGAATTCGCGAGCCTCACACCTCGGTATGAGTCAAAAACGGGATACGGACCCAAGGAGTGCACGACGTTTCTTTCTAGCTAGGGTGGTGTCAGTGACCTACCAGCCCTGACATTTATATACTTTTCACCTGTGTGGTTGTTGGATACGAGGCGCCTCGGATATAGGTCTGTAAGGACCGGGAAACGTGTGTTCAGGAATAACTAATCCTCAAAAGTAAGAGAGGACCGGCCTTGGAGGTTCCAAAGGATCATAGTGGGGTCCTGAGGCATTGCTAGAGTGTCTCGAACGCGGAGAGGAGCTTGCCCCTTGCCTCGGCTCATGACGGAAATCCAATTTCCAATACGTGATAGTGCGGTTTTATTTGTAGAACCTAGTATGGCGACATAGTGGTATGGGTCATTCATGCCGCCTATGATTGATATTTATGATTGAAATTATTTTGACACTATACACCTATAATAGTATCAAATAATGTGTTTTAAACGTATCAAGCATGCTTTGGCTGTTATAAGGTAAAAACCCTATCCTCCGGCTTGCGTTGCATTGTGTGATGGGACCTGGGTCTTATAACAGCTTCATTTTCCTTTATTTAGCATTGCGCTGTTTGTTCTATGCACTGGTATTCTTGGGAGGAAACCCGTTCCGTGTTATACGGCGTGGTCCCTTGATTTACCAAACTTTAAAACCAATATTAATAACTGTTTTAGTTCTCACACCAGTCCCATGACTGACCTGGAGTTTATTGTTTTTTTTTACCTAAACTCTGGGTGCCCCTATTTTCCACACGGGCAGCTAGTAGTTTTGGTTTTGCAGATTTATATTCACAGGGTCCTGATTTACAGCTGGAACGATGCTCGGAAAGCTCTGTATCCATGTATCACTTTCAGTTGTGTTTTGTATATTTTTCCGCTGCTATGTAACTTATTGTAATCTCTGATATTTGTTGAATGTAATTTATTCATTTTTACTCTGTATATTCTTGTATCTGATGGAATTGTTGTAATAACAATGAAATGTTCTTCCGTCTGCGTTCTATTTTGTCTTGTACTCAATTCTATCCGCGCTTTCCTTCATGGGGAAGTTCGGGTCGTCTCAAATTTTAATTTGAAACTAATATCAAATTGATTTATTATGCAAAAATATAATGTTTTATTGAAATATAAAGTGAACATGGTGTAAAACCTTTGGTTTTATGTTTACTTATATAAGGTTAATTTAATAGTGCATTAACTAGTTAACTGGAACTAAATCTTGATTGGGTGTTAAAATATATGGATATATTGGGATGAGTTGAATTGTGCATGAGGATACAATTTTATACAACAATAGCTGGATTAATCAAAGGAATAAAAAGGAACCTAGATACTATAACTTAATTAATCATTTGGTTAACTAATTGAGGAGTTTGGTGTTAACTAGGAAAATTCTGAAAGAAAAATTAGTTGAATCATTGGAACGATTAATTTTTTAAGGATAATCAAGAAGTAAAATATGTCTTGGGAAGATGATTTAATAATTACTAAGCTGATTCTAATATTAGGCTAATTTAGAGATTTTGATAAAATTTGTTGTTTATTCATTTAAAATGATTAAATAAAGTATTTGGGCAAATTAAGTTAATTTTGTAGTTAAATTATGGTAAATATACAAAATTGTGGAGGGGAACAGAAAAATAATATGAAGGACAAAATGAACACAAAATTGTTCCATAAGGACATAAGGCTAAAATTTTGTCCATAAGGACAAATTTAAGTGTAAAGGGAGGAATTATAGTGGACCCCTAAATTCCTCCATTTACACTAAACTTTGTCCTTACGGATAAAATTTTATCCCCTTGTCCTTATGGAACAATTTTTTGTTCATTTTGTCCTTAAGGCTAAAAACCCCGGATCAGAAAAATAAAGTTTTAGAAAAAAATTAATAGTGTGAAATTAGGAGTACAATTATAAATTCAGCATTGTAAATTTGGTGCGAAAAAATGTAATGTGCGATTTGTTTGTAAAATGAGAGTTTTGTGCCAAAATGTATAAATTTGTGTTTAAAAAGGGTTAAAAAAATGTTTTGAGCATTTTTATAAAATTTTAAAAAAGCTAAGTAACATGTTTTTGATGTTAATAAAAGGTATATAAGGTGATTTACTATACAAACCTCTTGTTTTAGCTTAACATTGCCTTTTAAACTAAACATAGCCCAGTCCAAGTGTTAATACCTTTATTAGGCTAAGTTATGGCTTAACTAGAGAAATTAAGGAGAGAAAATTCTGGAATCTCATTCCAGTATGCATTCTTTATCCTTCCTGAAGCCTCTCTTCTTAGAAACAAAATACACAGGAGTTGAAATTAGATATCTCCGCTTAAAATCAAATCAATCGCTTCCAATTCAAATTATAAATGTTAAATCTAGCTACTAGCTTAAAAAGCTACTGGATTTTTTTTCGGGGTATTTCCGGAATATGAGCATGTGACTTGTTATAATTGATCATATTGATAATACAGAGAACGGCACCGTCATCTCTATTAAGATGTTTCCACCCCATCGGATATTGTAACACCCCGTAATTCTGTGACATTAAGATTCTCAAATTAAAGTATAATTAATTTTTAGAAGAAAAATTAAAAGAAAAAGATCCATGCAGTTGTTTAATTTAAGTATTGTAACTAACATGAAAAAGAGAAGTAAGGAGAGAACAATAATTATTATTGTTCTAAGACTTATTAACAAAAGCCTCTGTAGCTCAGTTGGTTAAGGCATTGGATTTGTAGCATGGAGGTCGGGGATTCGAACCCCGGCGGCGGCATAATTTTTTATCTTTGTTTTAGAGAGGGCCAACTGAACGTGCAAATATATGTACGTATACAAATTCAAAATTTGAAAGGATAAGAACGTACATATAAGGAAATAAAGAAAATATATATATACATATGAGAATATAAATATATATATATATATGCAAAAATATATGTATACGAAAGATAAAATTCAAGATAAGGCTACAGTCAATGAAATATGGCAACATCATTTGAATTTTGAAAATAAAATGAAAGTTGTGCGTATATATATACGCGTAAAATGGTCGTTAGAGGAATTGTATACATATAAGAATATTTCATGTGAATAAAACAGTTAAATAAATTCCAGAAATTCAAAAGTTCGAAAATCAAACTTCTACGCCAAAACAATTCATTCGAAATTCAAATTTCTACGCCAAAATAGCTTGTGTGACCCAATGCTGACTCAGCACTGCGTGTATGATAAGGTTTGGCTAGATTCATCTACGTACCTGGACTATTTTCTTAACTGGGTTCAATACTGACTCAGCGCTGCGTGTACGATAAGGTCTTGAGCAGCTATATAAACAGCCCTAGTCTTCATTCTCTTTGCACCAATTCTCTTCTATCCTTATGCTGCTAAGATTCATGGCTTCTTCCCCTCCTCTAAATTTTCTTAAATAATTAAAATAAAACATAAATTCAAGACATGGAGATGCTGCTCAAATCTGTTTAAGAGAAGATTCAAATCAAAGTGAAGAATTCAAAGGCTAAATCAACAAACCTCGAGCAACGACATACGAATCTTAGCATCGTCGTTCTTCTATTCTAGATCTAATTTCTGTAAGTTGGTTATTTCTAGACCTGAACGTTTTATTTTTATTTGTGACTTGAAATTAAAAGGATATAAGAAAAATGCCTAATCTCTTCACTTGGATCTGTGTTTATTTAAGTTTTTGGATCTAATTCTTGACTATGGCCCAGAACATACTATGACTTTGATTGACGGCCTATGACTATTGAACAAAGAGGATATGCCTATGCCTATGATCATGATTATGAGAACTATGACCATGAACCTATTGCCTTTGAATTACGAACATGAACCTTGATTTGGGACATACAACATATGACTATGACATTGCCTATGACAATGACTTATGACTATGGGAATTATTTTCCCTTTTGGACTATGAACATTGCCTATGATTCATAATTAGGAAAATTGTTGCTTAAGTTTTGTGGCTATGAAATTGGGTCTAAACCCGATTATCTATTTAATCTGTTCCTTGTTTTTCTTTGGTTTTAGACTGTGGGAATTTACCTATTCAGTTAGGTTTACCCATGTTCTTGAACCTATTCTATCTATTGGTTTTAGACCGTGGGAATTTACCTATTAAGTTAGGTCTACCCATATTCTTGAACCTACGTCGTTATCCAAACCTTTTATGCTAGTTATTATCCCTTTTCATAGCATCTTTGGTTCATTCCCTATTTTCTACGAATCTAGATTTATTTACAATCTAGGTTAAATCACGATTATACGAACGGTGGGAATGCAATTTGGGGAAAATATGAAAATGAACATAAATGTAGTTATAAGCTTGGAAATTGGCATAAATTGGGAATATGTATTATGGCATGTTCATAGGAATGCAAATTGGATAAGTTTGACATATTAAATTTAGTATTAGCAAGTAAGCTAAATCTTAGGCATGAAATGTAAACTAGAATAATAATTCTAGTCTTACCATAAACTGTGAATTAGGAATGTTAAATCAAAATTGTGTTAATTAAAGATTTGGAATAAGTATATTAGCACAATTTTGAATTTAGCCATAATTGTGAGAAATTGTCATGTTTAGAATAAAATATGGTTAGTGACACTTAATTTGGTATAATTTACATACCAAAAAGTATAAATATGATAAATAAGAGGGAACGGGCCATAATAATAAATGTGACAATGTACATTAAAAGTGTAATAATGAAATAAGTAAATTAGGAGTAAATTTACTTATAGAATTTGTCATAAATGATAAATTGTTCATTTACCACAAAATATGTAACTTGCATGTAGGTAAAGTTTTGGCCATAAATTATAAACTAGGATATTTAATCTAGTTTTGGCAATGAAATAGGAAATGGCCTGAACTGCAAGTTGGGTTTGGACTTGGGCCTAGAATATAAGTATACTAGTGGGCAGGACAAAATGAAAATGGTATAGGCCAAGTTTATTTAAAAAGGGAAAATGGACTTTGAAGATAAATTGTTGACAATTTATATATGGACAAAAGAAAGGTTTTCTCTTTGAATAACACATACGCCTGAAAGTTCTAGGGTGACAGAGAGGATAGTGTCTAGGCTTGGGTTTGGAAAATACAAGTTTCCTGCCCTCCCTGGCTATCCCTAACTGATCCAAAGGACGGGATGGTTTTTTTCAAAACCAGATTTGGAAATTAATCAAAAACCCTTTGAACTTAGAAAACATGAATATGCCTAACCCGAGGTTAGACTGAGTTGCGGTGGAAACCTGCCCGGAACCGACCGGCACATCCAGTAACCGCAGCAATATCTTTCTAATGTGAGAGGTTGCGGCTTTAATTTATTAATTAAAGCTAGAACAAGAATGGGAGAGTTAAGTCCATAGAAACACTTAACCAATTTAACACAGTTAAGCAAGAATGGGTGGGTTAAGTCCATAGAAACACTTAACCAACTTAACACAGTTAAGCTAGAATGGGAAGGTTAAGTCCATAGGAACACTTAACCAACTTAACACAGTTAAGCTAGAATGGGAAGGTTAAGGAACACTTAACCAACTTAGCACATTTAAAGCTAGAATGTCAGGGTTAAGTCCATGGGAATACTTAGTCTAATTAACATGTTAATTAGACTAGAAGGTGGGGTTAAGTAAGGTTAATACACTTAGCCAATTTAACATGTTAATTAGACTAAGTATTCCCATGGACTTAACCCTACCATTCTAGCTTTAACTGTGCTAAGTTGGTTAAGTGTTCCTTAACCTTCCCATTCTAGCTTAACTGTGTTAAGTTGGTTAAGTGTTCCTATGGACTTAACCTTCCCATTCTAGCTTAACTGTGTTAAGTTGGTTAAGTGTTTCTATGGACTTAACCCACCCATTCTTGCTTAACTGTGTTAAATTGGTTAAGTGTTTCTATGGACTTAACTCTCCCATTCTTGTTCTAGCTTTAATTAATAAATTTAAGCCGCAACCTCTCACATTAGACAGATATTGCTGCGGTTACTGGATGTGCCGGTCGGTTCCGGGCAGGTTTACACCGCAACTCAGTCTAACCTCGGGTTAGGCATATTCATGTTTTCTAAGTTCAAAGGGTTTTTGATTAATTTCCAAATCTGGTTTTGAAAACAACCATCCCGTCCTTCGGATCAGTTAGGGATAGCCAGGGAGGGCAGGAAACTTGTATTTTCCAAACCCAAGCCCAGACACTATCCTCTCTGTCACCCTAGAACTTTCAGGTGTATGTGTTATTCAAAGAGAAAACCTTTCTTTTGTCCATATATAAATTGTCAACAATTTATCTTCAAAGTCCATTTTCCCTTTTTAAATAAACTTGGCCTATACCATTTTCATTTTGTCCTGCCCACTAGTATACTTATATTCTAGGCCCAAGTCCTAACCCAACTTGCAGTTCAGGCCATTTCCTATTTCATTGCCAAAACTAGATTAAATATCCTAGTTTATAATTTATGGCCAAAACTTTACCTACATGCAAGTTACATATTTTGTGGTAAATGAACAATTTATCATTTATGACAAATTCTATAAGTAAATTTACTCCTAATTTACTTATTTCATTATTACACTTTTAATGTACAATATCACATTTATTATTATGGCCCGTTCCCTCTTATTTATCATATTTATACTTTTTGGTATGTAAATTATACCAAATTAAGTGTCACTAACCATAATTTATTCTAAACATGACAATTTCTCACAATTATGGCTAAATTCAAAATTGTGCTAATATACTTATTCCAAATCTTTAATTAACACAATTTTGATTTAACATTCCTAATTCACAGTTTATGGTAAGACTAGAATTATTATTCTAGTTTACATTTCATGCCTAAGATTTAGCTTACTTGCTAATCTAAATTTAATATGTCAAACTTATCCAATTTGCATTCCTATGAACATGCCATAATACATATTCCCAATTTATGCCAATTTCCAAGCTTATAACTACATTTATGTTCATTTTCATATTTTCCCCAAATTGCATTCCCACCGTTCGTATAATCGTGATTTAACCTAGATTGTAAATAAATCTAGATTCGTAGAAAATAGGGAATGAACCAAAGATGCTATGAAAAGGGATAATAACTGGCATAAAAGGTTTGGATAACGACGTAGGTTCAAGAATATGGGTAGACCTAACTTAATAGGTAAATTCCCACGGTCTAAAACCAATAGATAGAATAGGTTCAAGAACATGGGTAGACCTAACTGAATAGGTAAATTCCCACAGTCTAAAACCAAAGAAAAACAAGGAACAGATAAAATAGAAAATCGGGTTTAGACCCAATTTCATAGCCACAAAACTTAAGCAACAATTTTCCTAATTATGAATTATAGGCAAAGTTCATAGTTATAGGCAATGTTCATAGTCCAAAAGGGAAAATAATTCCCATAGTCATAAGTCATTGTCATAGGCAATGTCATAGTCATATGTTGTATGTCCCAAATCAAGGTTCATGTTCGTAATTCAACGGCAATAGATTCATGGTCATAGTTCTCATAATCATGATCATAGGCATAGGCATATCCTCTTTGTTCAATAGTCATAGGCCGTCAATCAAAGTCATAGTATGTTCTGGGCCATAGTCAAGAATTAGATCCAAAAACTTAAATAAACACAGATCCAAGTGAAGAGATTAGGCATTTTTCTTATATCCTTTTAATTTCATGTCACAAATAAAAATAAAACGTTCAAGTCTAGAAATAACCAACTTACAGAAATTAGATCTAGAATAGAAGAACGGCGATGCTAAGATTCGTATGTCGTTGCTCGAGGTTTGTTGATTTAGCCTTTGAATTCTTCACTTTGATTTGAATCTTCTCTTGAACAGATTTGAGCAGCATCTCCATGTCTTGAATTTATGTTTTATTTTAATTATTTAAGAAAATTTAGAGGAGGGGAAGAAGCCATGAATCTTAGCAGCATAAGGATAGAAGAGAATTGGTGCAAAGAGAATGAAGACTAGGGTTGTTTATATAGCTGCTCAAGACCTTATCGTACACGCAGCGCTGAGTCAGCATTGAACCCAGTTAAGAAAATAGTCCAGGTACTAGATGAATCTAGCCAAACCTTATCATACACGCAGTGCTGAGTCAGCATTGGGTCCCACAAGCTATTTTGGCGTAGAAATTTGAATTTCGAATGAATTGTTTTAGCGTAGAAGTTTGATTTTCGAACTTTTGAATTTCTGGAATTTATTTAACTGTTTTATTCACATGAAATATTCTTATATGTATACAATTCCTCTAACGACCATTTTACGCGTATATATATACGCACAACTTTCATTTTATTTTCAAAATTCAAATGATGTTGCCATATTTCATTGACTGTAGCCTTATCTTGAATTTTATCTTTCGTATACATATATTTTTGCATATATATATATATATATATATTCTCATATGTATATATATATTTTCTTTATTTCCTTATATGTACGTTCTTATCCTTTCAAATTTTGAATTTGTATACGTACATATATTTGCATGTTCAGTTGGCCCTCTCTAAAATAAAGATAAAAAATTATGCCGCCGTCGGGGTTCGAACCCCCGACCTCCATGCTACAAATCCAATGCCTTAACCAACTGAGCTACAGAGGCTTTTGTTAATAAGTCTTAGAACAATCATAATTATTGTTCTCTCTTTACTTCTCTTTTTCATGTTAGTTACAATACTTAAATTAAACAACTGCATGGATCTTTTTCTTTTAGTTTTTCTTCTAAAAATTAATTATACTTTAATTTGAGAATCTTAATGTCATAGAATTACAGGGTGTTACATTCTCCCCCACTTAAAAGGATTTCGTCCCCGAAATCTTCAAGTTAGGAAGAATGTGTCCTACCATCCAATCACCCATCTACTCAACCATTCAATCACAGGCATTCATTGTCCTTAAAAGATTTCTAATGCTTTCATGTTCATATGCATAGTGTGTGTATATGTCTCTATCTAATGCAAAATCAGGCGGTCTACTGATTCAGTTGACCTCCTTAATGCAAATCATGTCTGTGCCATGCGTCCAATCATGCATGCAAGCATCCCTAGTCATGTAAATACTACATGCGTGCACAGCCATTCATCCATATGCAACGTCCACATGATATCATATCAAGTTCAACTTGCAACAAATACATATATGTGAATGCAATATGAAAGCGTCCGAACTTGATCTAGTGCCTAATACGTATGCATATGCATCCACGAGCAACCATTTGCAACCACTTGCAACCATTCAACCATAACATGTTCCAAATACATGTTTACATACATTGGCTTCTACCTAAGGATCGCAGATGCGACCTAGAGGATATAATTTGGAAAGAGAGAGAAACAACTACGCGTAAAGCTCCTAAACAGAGAAATCAAGGATGCACCCTTAAGAAAAAGGGTATGTTGCTAGTATCTAGCCTTCTTGAGCTTTACTCCACTGTATCTTAACCAAATTTTTTTTTTACTCCACGATTGTGAAGTTTCTAAGCTCCATCTCCAAAATGAACAGATGTCAACCAAGTGTATATACTAGGATGATCAGAGATCTCTCCTCCTATCTCATCCATCATGCCATAATTATAAGGGTCAAAAGGTCACTACGCGCTTTTTAGAGCGCCTGCCACAACTATCCATCTCTCACGCAAACCATCCTAGTCGAACTCGACATTCCTCAAGTACAAGCCCCAAAGGCCTAAACCAATATCAGACAAGCACCCAAGGAATATATCCTTTAGACAATCTACCTGATATGATATAAGAAAACTCGATAGCTATTCAAACCCCTACTAACCAAAAATAAATGGGTCGAACCACCCACTGGGTTTGAGATTGATTGGGATCTTCTTACTATACAAGTACTAAGGTGCAGAGACTCAACTATGGAAGAAAATATGAACAAATGCGAAGTGCTAAATCCGAACAGAAAAACTAGATTCTTCCAACAGAAACTTTTACCACCTATCTCCTAGGTACGCTCAGCATGTACTTTCCCTTCTGAAAATCTTGTCCTTTGTCCTTATTATATGCCCTATCATACCATAGTAAAGATACTTCCTCTTTTATAATTTTCTTCCTCCTTCGTGAGCTAAACCTACATCCATGATTTCCTCATCCTGGGGTTGTGCTCCCTTTTGCCAAATTCCTCACCTTTTTCTGTGTATAACCATGTTAGCAAATCCCTCGAAAGTTGCTTCCATCATACCGAAGACCCTACTAAGCTTGAAAGAAGACTGGCCGTAAGTGAAACAACTACGGCTATAGATGGAAGTCGGGCACTACTTCGCCCTTCGATGAGATTATCTCCCAGAAAGCCAGGAGCCCCAGAGAGTCAAGAAAGAAGGAGACAAGAATTCAAACAGAGGAAGAAAAGACAATGCGTATGGCTTTGGGGAATATGCCTTTAAAACAAATCCTTTCTTTTAAAAATGCTTCTTTAAAAATCGTTTGAAAATAATTTTTCAAATCTTTTATCTGATCTGGTAACCTTCAGCTCTGATACCACGTGTAACACCCCACACCGTTAGTGTCACTCACAAAGGGAATGCACTAAGTTCTGTGGAGCATTATAGGGTAAAAGATGCAGATAAATTACAAGACAGACAAAATTAAAACAGCGGAAAATAAAACTTTGTTTTATTGACAAAATAGTTTGTAGAACAATTGCTTTCCAATATCAGAGTATCATCTGTCTTACAAGATAAAGAAGCATAAAACATTTTATATTCCCCAATGTAGCAAGAGCCAGCCATAGCATCTGAAAAGAGAATCCAAGCACAACTTCGTCAAATCTTCGAGCTGGGAAATTCTAATCTAACCTGAGCTATACTATTTCCTCCTTTACTACCTGAGGGGGGGAACGGAAGAAAAGAAGACGGAAGAAAAGCAGAGTCAGACATAAAGCCTGAGTAAGTTCAGTTACTTCTAGCATATGAACAAGGAAAACAGAACGACGTGAATTAACTGAATACAAGATAACACCATGATGATAAGATCAACAAGATAGGATTGACACAAGATATGCTAGGACAAGATAAACTAGGTATACTTCAATACTTTCTCCGCTTCGCTTTTACCGCGTTATACTGGTTTCTATATCTCTACACCACCTAACTAGTGTTCCAACTAGTAATGATAACTCGATCCCACTCCCTGTATTTTTTGTCGCCTTCAGGCATACCTTTATTATTTATTACCTAGATCTAATCTAGGGTTTTCTATCAAGTGCTTTCTAGATTCCACTAGAGTCTACGCTATCTGCTGAATGCTACTCGGATTCAGGTTTGATGCCACCTAGGTCTAACTAGGAATTATGCTACCTGTCGAACGATGCCCTTTAGTCTAGGATACACTACCTAGAGTGGTACATGTTCCTAGACTTTCCACACGCATGTATCGCGAATCGTTATCGCTTGTCTAGATGCACATGTCCTGTAATGTGCTACCCGAGTCCCGTGTCAGGGCTACTCTAGAAATACGGAACTCGGTCGGGAGCTTTCAATATCTGCCGATGCAGATGTTAAGGTCTGTTTTTCCAGTGGCTATAGTCCCACTCGACCCCTCCCTCAACTAATGGAAGGCCACCCTTGTAAAATGAGAACTGTACGAAGGCCCCTATCTGCCCCACTAATTCTATGGCCAACAACACCCCGCAACCACAACTAGATAGCAAGTATGTGGTCCGTATGAGTCCTCCAGCCTTCCCGCTTCACGTGTCTCGCTTGACTGAAGATGGTAGGTAGACGACGAGTTGCTATCACAGGGCTTCTGTCTTCTCGCCGAATCACGTTGGTCCATCCTAGTCTTTTGGTTGCCATATATTGCAACCAAGGCATACCCTTGGCTCTTCTACCGCAGACCTTAACCTCTATGCGCCCAGGCGGATCATCTGCAGCCTCATAGAGGGATACCAAGAGTACCCTCACGTCCCCTCGAAGCCTCGGGCTTCGTATCCCAATTCGTTGGAGTCTTCTTTAAAATCAGATGGACGTCCGCTCCTTCGTGTTATACTAAGAATTACTACTTAGTTCTACTAACTAAGTTTTACTACTTAGTTTCCAGGATCATTGTCTTCTTAACTAAGTTTTACTACTTAGTTCTCTTTCCCGTTAAGTTGGATTGGTTAAGTGTCTTTAGTCGATTCAAGCTAACTTAACCCTCTTCCCTTATCCTGTTAAACTGGTTAAGTGTTGTCAGTATTCATGTTGACTTAACCCCACCACAAACCAAGTCATATTGGTTAAGTATTTCTTAACCCTACCCATTCATCCTGTATTGGTCAAGTGTTCTCTTTTTAACTTAACCTTTCCCACCGGTTTTAACTAAACCTGTTATTAATGGTTAAGTATCATCTCTTCGTGTCTTAGACTTAACCCTATTCATTTATCATATTCTGATGGTTAAGTGTTCAGTTTTACTTAACCCTATGGTCCAACCCATCTAACATATTAAATTGGCTAAGTGTATTACTTAACCCCAACCTCTAGTCTAATTAACATGTTAAATTGGCTAAGTGTATTAACTTTACTTAACCCCACCTTCTAGTCTAGTCAACATGTTAATTTGGCTAAGTATTCCCATGGACTTAACCCTCCCATTCTAGCTTTAACTGTGTTAAGTTGGTTAGTGTTTCTATGGACTTAACCCTACCATTCTAGCTTAACAGTGTTAAGTTGGTTAAGTGCTCCTATGGACTTAACCTTCCCATTCTAGCTTTAACTGTGTTGGTTAAGTGTTCCTATGGACTTAACCCTGCCCTTCTTGTTCTAGCTTTAATTAATAAATTAAAACCGCAACCTCTCACATTAGACAGATATTGCTACGGTTACAGGATGTGCCGATCGGTTCCGGGCAGGTTTACACCGCAACTCAGTCTAACCTCGGGTTAGGCATATTCATGTTTTCTAAGTTCAAAGGGTTTTCTGATTAATTTCCAAACCTGGTTTTGAAAGCAAACATCCCGTTCGTCGGATCAGTTAGGGATAGCCAGGGAGGGCAGGAAACTTGTATTTTCCAAACCCAAGCCTAGACACTATCCTCTCTGTCACCCTTGAACTTTCTTGTACGAGTTATAAAAAGGGGTGTTATCAAAATATCTTTCTTTTGTTTATAAATTGTTAACAATTTATCTTACAGCCCATTTCCGCCTTTTTAAACAAATTTGGCCTATATTCATTTGTCGCTAACAGACTTATATTCTAGGCCCAAATCTTGATTTGCCTAACCTACAGTTCATAGCAATTTAGATCTATCATCTTTATTTTCAGTATATGCTAAACTAGATTTTATAGGCCAAACTAGATTTTCTATTCTAGTTCACCGTTTATGCCCAAAAACTAGATTTATTCTTCTAGTTTACCGTCTACAAACAAACTAGATTTATTATTCTAGTTTTTCAGTTTACAGGCCAATACTAGATCTAAATTTCATAACCTATAATCCATGTCAAATCTACCCAATTCACATGTCTTAACACATGTTCTAAAATTGTATAAATCAGAATCATGTTCGCTTCCAAACTATGCCAATTTCAAGCTTACAACTATATTTATGTTTATTTTTGTGTTTTTCCCAAATCGCATTCCCACCGTTCGTATAATCATGATTCAACCTAGATTGTAAATAAATCTAGATTCATAGAAAATAGGGAATGAACCAAAGATGCTATGAAAAAGGGTGGACATAATTATTGGCATAAAAAGATTTTGAATAACGACGCAGGTTCAAGAATATGGGGTAGACCTAACTTAATAGGTAAATTCCCACGGTCTAAAACCAAGAATAGACAGAATAGGTTCGAGAACATGGGTAGACCTAACTTAATAGGTAAATTCCCATAGTCTAAAACCAAAGAAAATCAAGAACAGACATAATAGATAAATCGGGTTTTAGACCCAATTTCATAGTCACAAAACCTAAGCAACAATTTTCCTAGTCATGAATCATAGGTGTTTAAATCACCGTTGTTATGTCATAGGTAATACTTTATGTCCAAATCAAAGGCTTGTGTTCATAGTCATAGGCAATATTCATAGTCAAAAGGGAAAATGATTCCCACAGTCATAACTCACCGTCATAGGCAATGTTTTATGTCCCAAAATCAAAGGCTTATGTTCATAGTCCAAAGGCACATGATCTCAGAATCCATAGTCATAGGCAACGGTCTTAGGCAAAGTCTTATTTGTCCTTGAATCATGACAGTTCTTAATTTAGTCCAAAAGTATAAACACAGATTCGAATAGAGAGAGAGAGATTTGGCATACTCTTTTATTCCTTTAATTTCATGTCACAAAATAAAGCAAAAACGTTCAAATCTAGAAACAACTGACTTACAGAAATTAGATCTAGAATAGAAGAATGGCGATGCTAAGATTCGTATGTCGTTGCTCGATGTTTGTTGATTTAGCCTTTGAATTCTTCACTTTGATTTGAATCTTCACTTGAACAGATTTGAGCAGCATCTCCATGTCTTGAATTTATATTTTATTTTAATTATTTAAGAAAATTTAGAGGAGGTGAAGAAGCCATGAATCTTAGCAGCATAAGGATAGAAGAGAATTGGTGCAAAGAGAATGAAGACTAGGGCTGTTTATATAGCTGCTCAAGACCTTATCGTACACGCAGCGCTGAGTCAGCATTGAACCTAGTTAAGAAAATAGTCCAGGTACTAGATGAATCTAGCCAAACCTTATCATACACGCAGTGCTGAGTCAGCATTGGGTCCCACTATTTTGGCGTAGAAATTTGAATTTCGAATGAATTGTTTTTGGCGTAGAAATTTGATTTTCGAACTTTTGAATTTCTGGAATTTATTTAACTGTTTTATTCACATGAAATATTCTTATATGTATACAATTCCTCTAACGACCATTTTACGCGTATATATATATGCACAACTTTCATTTTATTTTCAAAATTCAAATGATGTTGCCATATTTCATTGACTGTAGCCTTATCTTGAATTTTATCTTTCGTATACATATATTTTTGCATATATATATATATTTATATTCTCATATGTATATATATTTTTTCTTTATTTCCTTATATGTACGTTCTTATCCTTTCAAATTTTGAATTTGTATACGTACATATATTTGCATGTTCAGTTGGCCCTCTCTAAAACAAAGACAAAAAATTATGCCGCCGCCGGGGTTCGAACCCCCGACCTCTATGCTACAGATCCAATGCCTTAACCAACTGAGCTACAGAGGCTTTTGTTAATAAGTCTTAGAACAATAATAATTATTGTTCTCTCCTTACTTCTCTTTTTCATGTTAGTTACGATACTTAATTTAAACAACTGAATGGATCTTTTTTTTCTTTTAAATATTAATTGTACTTTAATTTGTGAATCTTAATGTCACAGAATTACGGGGTGTTACATTCTCCCTCACTTAAAAGGATTTCGTCCCCGAAATCTTCAAGTTAGGAAGAATGTGTCCTACCATCCAATCACCCATCTACTCAACCATTCAATCACAGGCATTCATTGTCCTTAAAAGATTTCTAATGCTTTCATGTTCATATGCACAGTGTGTGTATATGTCTCTATCTAATGCAAAATCAGGCGGTCTACTGATTCAGTTGACCTACTTAATGCAAATCATGTTAGTGCCATGCGTCCAATCATGTATTCAAGCATCCCTGGTCATGTAAATACTACATGCGTGCACAACCATACATCCATATGCAACGTCCATATGATACCATATCAAGTTCAACTTACAAAAAAATGCATATATGTAAATGCTATATGAAAGCGTTCGAACTTGATCTAGTGTCTAATACGTATGCATATGCATCCACGAGCGACCATTTGCAACCACTTGCAACCATTCAACCATAACATGTTTCAAATACATGTTTACATCCATTGGCTTCTACCTAAAGATCGCAGATTCGATCTAGAGGATATACTTTGGAAAGAGAGAAACAACTATGCGTAAAGCTCCAAAACAAAGAAATCAAGGATGCACCCTTAAGAAAAAGGGTATGTTGCTAGTATCTAGCCTTCTTGAGCTTTACTCCCTATATCTTAACCAATTTTTACTCCACGATTGTGAAGTTACTAAGCTCCATCTCCAAAATGAACAAATGTCAACCAAGTGTATATACTAGGTTGATCAGAGGTCTCTCCTCCTAACTTATCCATCATGCCATAATTTTAAGGGTCAAAAGGTCACTATGCGCTTTTTAGAGCACCTGCCACAACTATCCATCTCTCACGCAAACCATCCTAGTCGAACTCGACATTCCTCAAGTACAAGCCCCAAAGGCCTAAACCAATATCAGACAAGCACCCAAGGAATATCTCCTTTAGACAATCTACGTGATATGATATAAGCAAACTCGATAGCTATTCAAACCCCTACTAACCAAAAATAAACGGGTCGAACCACCCACTGGGTTTGAGACTGATTGGGGTCTTCTTACTATACAAGTACTAAGGTGCCGAGACTCAATTATGGAAGCAAATATAAACAAACCCAGTGGGTTGATTTGCCTAACCTACAGTTCATAGCAATTTAGATCTTTCATCTTTATTTTCAGTTTATGCTAAACTAGATTTTATATGCCAAACTAGATTTTCTATTCTAGTTTACCGTTTATGACCAAAAACTAGATTTATTCTTCTAGTTTACAGTCTACATACAAACTAGATTTATTATTCTAGTTTTTAAGTTTACAGGCCAATACTAGATCTAAATTTCATAACCTATAATCCATGTCAAATCTACCCAATTCACATGTCTTAACACATGTTCTAAAATTGTATAAATCAGAATCATGTTCGCTTCCAAACTATGCCAATTTCAAGCTTACAACTATATTTATGTTTATTTTTGTGTTTTTCCCAAATCGCATTCCCACCGTTCGTATAATCATGATTCAACCTAGATTGTAAATAAATCTAGATTAGTAGAAAATAGGGAATGAACCAAAGATGCTATGAAAAAGGGTGGACATAATAATTGGCATAAAAAGATTTTGAATAACGACGCAGGTTCAAGAATATGGGTAGACCTAACTTAATAGGTAAATTCCCACGGTCTAAAACCAAGAATAGACAGAATATGTTCGAGAACATGGGTAGACCTAACTTAATAGGTAAATTCCCATAGTCTAAAACCAAAGAAAATCAAGAACAGACAGAATAGATAAATCGGGTTTTAGACCCAATTTCATAGTCACAAAACCTAAGCAACAATTTTCCTAGTCATGAATCATAGGTGTTTAAATCACCGTTGTTATATCATAGGTAATACTTTATGTCCAAATCAAAGGCTTGTGTTCATAGTCATAGGCAAATGTCCATAGTCATAGGCAATATTCATAGTCAAAAGGGAAAATAATTCCCACAGTCATAAGTCACCGTCATAGGCAATGTTTTATGTCCCAAAATCAAAGGCTTATGTTCATAGTCCAAAGGCACATGATCTCAGAATCCATAGTCATAGGCAACGGTCTTAGGCAAAGTCTTATTTGTCCTTGAATCATGACAGTTCTTAATTTAGTCCAAGAGTATAAACACAGATTCGAATAGAGAGAGAGAGATTCTTTTATTCCTTTAATTTCATGTCACAAAATAAAGCAAGAACGTTCAAATCTAGAAACAACTGACTTACAGAAATTAGATCTAGAATAGAAGAATGGCGATGCTAAGATTCGTATGTCGTTGCTCGAGGTTTGTTGATTTAGCCTTTAAATTCTTCACTTTGATTTAAATCTTCTCTTGAACAGATTTGAGCAGCATCTCCATGTCTTGAATTTATATTTTATTTTAATTATTTAAGAAAATTTAGAGGAGGGGAAGAAGCCATGAATCTTAGCAGCATAAGGATAGAAGAGAATTGGTGCAAAGAGAATGAAGACTAGGGCTGTTTATATAGCTGCTCAAGACCTTATCGTACACGCAGCGCTGAGTCAGCATTGAACCTAGTTAAGAAAATAGTCCAGGTACGTAGATGAATCTAGCCAAACCTTATCATACACGCAGTGCTGAGTCAACATTCGGTCCCACTATTTTGGCGTAGAAATTTGAATTTCGAATGAATTGTTTTTGGCGTAGAAATTTGATTTTCGAACTTTTGAATTTCTGGAATTTATTTAACTGTTTTATTCACATGAAATATTCTTATATGTATACAATTCCTCTAACGATCATTTTATTTTCAAAATTCAAATGATGTTGCCATATTTCATTGACTGTAGCCTTATCTTGAATTTTATCTTTCGTATACATATATTTTTGCATATATATATATATATATATATATATATTTATATTCTCATATGTATATATATATTTTTTCTTTATTTCCTTATATGTACGTTCTTATCCTTTCAAATTTTGAATTTGTATACGTACATATATTTGCATGTTCAGTTGGCCCTTAAGTGCTGAGCATGCTCTTCCTCATTCTTTGAGAAGATCAAGATATCGTCTACGAAGACCACTACGAACTTATTGAGGAAATCTCTGAATACCCTACTCATCAGGTCCACGAAGTAAGCAGGTGCATTTGTCAAGCCATTCAAAGAAGCCGTCTGGGGTTCTGAATGCCGTTTTATCGATACTATGTTCAGCCACCCTTAGCTGATGAAAACCGGTCGCTAAATCGAGTTGGGAGAAAACAGACGCTCCTACAAGCTGATCAAACAAATCATCAATTCTGGGGAGAGGATGCCTATTCTTTTTCGTTAGCTTGTTGAGCTCCCTATAGTCAACACATAGACGGAGTGAACCATCCGCCTTTGTAGCGAACACCACTGGAGCGCCCCATTCTGAAATGCTCCTCCTAATGAACCCCTTTTCTAGAAGCTCTATAATCTGTTTACTGAGCTCTTTCCTTTCCCGTGGAGCCATGTGTCTAACGGGCAATGCAACGGGCTTTGCATTATCTACAAGATATATGCGGAAGTCTATCTCCCGCTTCGGAGGCAAGCCCTTCACCTCTTCAAAGACATCCGGATATTCCCGGACCACTCTAACCGATTTCAAACTTTCAACAGAGGC
This sequence comes from Allium sativum, assembly GCA_030737875.1. Classification (NCBI taxonomy): domain Eukaryota; kingdom Viridiplantae; phylum Streptophyta; class Magnoliopsida; order Asparagales; family Amaryllidaceae; genus Allium; species Allium sativum. Next base: position 966,888,324 of record CM060915.1, on the reverse strand, counting down.
ATCTGGCGATTCAAGATAACTAAGCATAACCGCATACGAGGGATTACAAGTAATTTCCAAAGTGTTATCGAGCTGGGTCAGGAGCCTAACAACCTTTTTCTCACAATCAAGGATGGCCCCATTACTGGATAGCCAATCCATGCCCAAAATCAAACCATATCCCGAAAAGCCCAAAACAAAGGCACTACATTTAAATTCTACGCTTAGAATAGAAATTTTCAATCCCAAACAGATCATAGACAAATGAGCTGGGCCCCCAATTGGGTTTGAAACAATTAAGGGGTCCTCTACCATACTAGTTTTTAGGTGCAGAGATTCTACTAAAGCAGACGAGATAAAGGAGTGTGATGCACCGGAATCAAATAAAGTGCGAACGGGGTGATCATAAAGATAAACTACACTTTCTACAGAATATTTATACCTCGCTGTTGCAGAGGTGGCGCTTCAAGCACATGAACCTGTGGACCTGAGGTCGATCCAGCCCTCTGCCCCTGCCCTCGCTTCTTTGGGCAATCCTTAGCCATGTGGCCTGTCTCACCGCAAGAAAAACACTCGCCATTCATCTTGGCCTTCTTTTTACGGCAATCTTTCACCAAGTGCCCCACTTTGCCATAGAAATTACACATCCTCTTCTCTTTGTTGTCTTTCCCGCCCTTCTTAAAGTCTGTCTTCTTAGGCTGCAAACCCTCTTTCTTCCCTTGAGAGTTTTCTGCCTTTGTCTCCTTCTTGCCCTTATCCTCCTCGTTCAGCAATGCCATCTGTACCAATCTTTCATACGTAGCTCCCATGGGTATATGGGCCATGGCCAAACTGTGTAATGGCTCATTCAACCCTTTGACAAAACGGAGAGCCTTCTTGTGCGGGGTGTTGACTAGGTCCAGTCCGAACCTAGCCAGCTCATCGAACTGATTAACATACTCTTTGACTGTCTTATTCCCTTGCTTAAGAAATAAGAATTTTTCCAACTGCAAGCTCCTTTCTGCGTCTGAGAGAAATTTAGCCTCAAACATTGCCCTAAAGTCCTCCCATGTTTCCACTGGTCTTTCTGCATTAGTGACTTCCCAACAGTAGGAAGCCTCGCCTTTTAGTAGCTATACTGCCAGTTGTACTTTCTGTCTATCTTCTACCTCAAAGATGATGAATAAGTCCTCGGTTTCTTTCAGCTAATTTCTAGCTGCCACGAAGGACTCAGTTCCATGAAAATCCTTTCCTCCCATAGCTTTAAAATCTTTACATATCTTAGCAAAAGTGTTTCCCTGCGGAGGAGGTGGAGGAAGAGGTGCTGCTGCAACTGGATGATTTCCTGCAGCTGGGGGAGGAGGAACGGTAGGACCTGGCTGAGTGGCCCTTGCTTCTAAGAACCATCTAAACCAACCAGGTATTGGTACACCCTCTGGCAAGTTAAATTCTTCGGACATGCGGAAACAAAAAGGATAGATCCAAAACGAAGGATAAGAGATAGTACCTATGGCTTTGGGGGACTTTGCCTTTTTAAAATAAAATAATATTTTATCTTTTAAAAATGCTTCTTTAAATTTCTTTTTGAAAAATAAAATTTGAAAACTTTTTATCTTATCTGGTAAACCTATGCTCTGATACCAAGTGTATATACTAGGATGATCAGAGGTCTCTCCTCCTATCTTATCCATCATGCCATATTTATAAGGGTCAAAAGGTCACTACGCGCTTTTTAGAGCACCTACCACTACTATCCATCTCTCACGCAAACCATCCTAGTCGAACTCGATAGCTATTCAAACCTCTACTAACCAAAAATAAATGGGTCGAACCACCCACTGGGTTTGAGACTGATTGGGATCTTCTTACTATACAAGTACTAAAAATACTTTTCCCACGCATATATGGTTGAACTTTAATTTCTTACTATATGCCCTTTGAGAGTGAAACACCCCACCTCCATTAAGGTCACTCTCAAAGGGAATGCCCTAATTTTGGTGGAGGTTTATAAGTATAAGTCACAGATATACAAGACAGATATAATAACACATATTTTTGAACAGCGGAAAACAACAACTTTTATTTCATCAAAATACGTGTTACACAAACCATGCCATAATTGTCTTACAATACTTCCAAAATCATAATTGTCTTGATTACATTATTTAAAGAAGCATAAAGAAAACATAAATAAACTGCAAAAGTCCCATAATTGCTGTCCAAAGCCATAGTCCAAAACGGAAAAGATCCATGCAATACATTCTTTCTCTTCAAGCTGGATGTGAAATCTGGTCAAGCTGCGGTATTCCCTCCCTGTGGACCTGGGGGGGAAACGAAAGAAAAGAAGGCGAAAGAAAAGTAGAGTCAGACATAAAGCCTGAGTAAGTCTAGGACTATTCAGTTATGAATAAAGAACTGGGTATGATAAGCATAAACTAGAAATGGGAAAGCATTATAAACTAAGTTAAGTTGTCTAGGGTTGAATATACTATCGTACCCCATATTAATCTCTGTACCCATATAAACTAGTTCCCAACAGGCACCCCATATTCAGGGTGAAGTGATCCATTTCTGATGACCGGCTCCTACTCGCATAGTTACATGTGTCACACGGCCCCCGATGTTGTAGTTACCTATGCTGGTCCCACCATGGGGTGTATCAAGTCCCATGGTGGCGGCCCGACACAACTCTAGAATGCACAGGTATGCTACTGGTGCCCAGTGCCATATTTTTCTGCGCCGGAGTGTGTGCACGTCCGCACCCCGTTAGAACCTACACTGCTGCACCACCGCCGTCGATTTAACCTCTTACAGTCAGCCCAGTAATCGTGCCCCACCCTGCCTAGTTCAGGGTATCCTGATACACCTTGTAGGGTTACTGCTGAAAAGGGTCCCCCGCTACTAGGTTTTCTATTCCTAGCCAACATGCTAAGTTGGTTAAGTGTTTAATAAACCTAACCCCCAATCAGTCTGTTTAGTTTAGCATGTTCCATTTTGATTAAATATTAATATAATTTACTTAATCCTATCAATCCTGACTCAGCCTTAATTGTCTTATTAAAGCCTTGACCTCTCACATTAGGCAGGTATTGTTGTGGCTGCCTGTTGCCGGTTGGGTCCGGGCAGTCTTACGCCACAACTCAGTCTAACCTCGGGTCCTTATTGGGCTCCGTGTTTAACCACCCACATTGGATAGGTATTGTTGTGACTACTGGACAGCCGGGCGGTTCCGGGCAGGTTTACATCACAACTCAATCCAACCTCGGGTTAAACACATCGTATTTTCTACATTTACATATTTTGTCTCTTTTCTTTTTATATGTAAATATTTGCGGCCCATTATTCAAATTCATCTTTATCGATTAAAATTTATTTATGCCACTTAATTGCTTTTCAAGGTTGTTGGCATGCGTTAAACATGCCAAAACATATGTTCTATATTTTAGCCCAAACGTCATTACCCCCGTTTTATACGTTCGCTCCAATGTAAGGTGTGTTGGGTTTAATACTTAAACCCAATTTAGCCAAATGAAAAGGGGAGGCTTATATCATGGTGTTTATAAGGTAACATGAAAAAGGGGAGTGTGAACGCATGAACTTGCAATGAACGATTCAATTAACATAAAGTAGGCACATGTGAACTTGCAATTGTAACATCATGGCAAAACGAAACATAAACATGAATCATTCTATTCATATGATTATGGCATAAACAATACTTAAACATGAATCATTCTATTCATATGATTATGGCATAGACAATACTTAAACATGAATCATTCTATTCATATGATTATGGTATAAACAATACTTAAACATGAATCATCCTATTCATATGACTATGGCATAAACAATACTTAAACAAGAATCATTCTATATGATTATGGCATAAACAATACTTAAACATGAATCATTCTATTCATATGATTATGGCATGAACAATACTTAAACATGAATCACGCTATTCATATGATTATGGCATAAATAATACTTAAACATGAATCATTCTATTCATATTATTATGGCATAGACAATACTTAAACATACCTAACTTAAATCATGGTTTTTACTCTATCTATGTAAACTTGCAAGTGCAATGTAATTCTAATGTAACTTATGTGTCACATATATTATCATACGATTATGATAACAACAAAAGCCTAAAAACATGTTTTTCAATTAGGCATAATAACAAACATAGTTTAGTCATGTTCATAAAATTAATACAAGTTCACAAAGATGCTTGCTTTTGTCACTATCACAAAAGCATGATTTTTATACTTGAAACCATGATGCCAATTCCAACATAACTTCATATGAATCATAATACTCAAATGGATCAAATTAAACTAAAGATGACCATAAAATTATACATCATGTTGGCATAACAGTAAATCATATACTTGCATAAATCTCAAATAAACTATTACAACATATAGTTATTACTTTCAACATGAATCATATACTTGCAATTATCAAATGGGTGTTGTAAATAACTACCACAAACATATAGTTTTCAATATGAATCATATGCTTGCAAATATCAAATGGGGGTTGTAAATAACTACCACAAACATGTAGTTTTCAATATGAATCATATGCTTGCAAATATCCAATCGTATACCATAATATTCCCAAATCGTTTAGAATCAAAATAACATACAAATATATATATTATTATCGCCACAATTCCATTTCGCATCTTACACAAATCAAACGCAATTAATTATTCACATCGGAATAGCACTCTACTTACCGCGTATGACGAATCTTCAATTCAGGAATTTAATTCTGAATTTGGAGATGCTATCCTTTGTTGTAGGCGTTGCTTTGATTTGATTTGACGTTGCTTTAAACTTTGAATTATCTCCTAATTGTCTCTCTATTCCTGACGGCTATCCTTAGTCTCTCCTCAGCAACATGACGGTCTCATCTCCATTTTAGTTTGTGTGAATTAGGGTTAGTCTTAGGTCCTTTTTATAGAGTTTGTGAGTTGATTTAGACCGTCGATGGAGCTTGGTTCAATAATAGCCGTTCGTTTGAAGGGGAGACCAACCAGGAGCTGACACCTAGCACTAGTGACAAGGCAAGGCTCAGAAAATCGACCAAACACCGACCTGGCCAGCCAGGGTGGGCTGGGTTCGACCTGGCTCAGGGGCCAGGTCGACTCCCCAGTCGACCCCCAGGTCGACTCTAGAGTCGACCTGCCTGGGGCAGGTCGACCCCCAGGTCGACTCTAGAGTCGATCTGCCTGGGGCCGGTCGACCACTAGGTCGACTCCCAGGTCGACCTGGCCTGGCAGGTCGACCCTAGGGTCGACCCCCAGGTCAACCTGGTGGGTTGGGCGGGAACTTTTCCCGCCTACTCTGATTGGGCTGAAATTCAAATCTGTTTTCGAAATTTGAATCTTCTAAAACTTCATCGGGCCATAATTTGGTCATACGGGCTCCGTTTTTCGAAAACTCAGACTCTATTTCGCGGATTTTTCCGAGACGAACGCAATGGCATATCCCGTTTCCCTTAATACTTTGATTTGAAATTTATTATACTTTAATTTGTGAATTTCACTATTATAAAATACATGGGGTGTTACATTCTCCCCCACTTAAAAGGCTTTCATCCCGAAATCTTCAAGTTCAGGAAGAATGTACAACCTAACATCCAAACACCCATCTACTCCTCCATCAAACACGAGCATCCATTGTCCTTAAAAGACTTCTAATGCTTCATGATAATATGCGAAGTGTGTGTGTACATGTACTTATCTAATGCAAAATCAGGCGGTCTACTGATTCAGTTGACCTCCTTAATGCGAATTATGTAAGTGCCATGAATCCATTATGTATGCAAATCCTCCTATTCATGATTCTACATGAGTGCACAATCATTCATACAAATGCAACATCTATATGACAACACATTAAAGTTCAACCATATACGAATGCGAACATATATGCATATGCAATATGAAGTGACTGAGCCGATCTAAAACCTAGATTGTGTGTGTATATGCAACCACGAGCAACCACTAGCAATCACTTGCAACCACTTGCAACCATCATCCATAATATGTTTCAATTACATATTTACATCCAAAGGGTTTCTTCCTAAAAGATAAGGTCGAGGAGATATACCTAAAAGATAGATAAAAGCACAACTTAAGGAAGGAGAAAAGATCAAAGATGTACCCTCGAAAAGAAAAGGGTAGGCCGCGCGTATTCTAGCTTCAGTTTCCCAGGTTGCATCTTCTTCGGCGTCGCTCCACTGCACTTTGACGAGCTTGACTTCGCGGTTGCGTAGTTTCTTAACTTCCGTTCCTAATATGAGGGTTGGAACTTTCCTTATGGTTGCTTCGCGTTCCACTTCAGCTTCTTCTAGGATATTTGGCTCTACCACTTCAGCAGACTCATGTAGACATTTTCGGAGATGTGAAACGTGAAAGACGTTGTGAACTCGGGCCAATTTTTCGGGTAGCTCTAATCTATAGGCCATTTTCCCAATTTTCTCAATAATAGGAAATGGTCCTACCTAAAGGTATAGTCGAATGATAGAAGCAAGTAAAAACTTTGTGCCCATTAGGCAATGTCAAAACTGGAAATCTATGCCACATATATATTGATTAGGAGAAGAACTCTCTAAGCATCATCCCCGAAGACCGAAATAAACATCAGACTGACACCCAAAGAATTACTCAACCCAACCACTAGATTCTGGGAAACTAAGCATGATGGACTCCTTTTAGGTCACAAGGGAGTCCCTTCCTAAGACCAACCCGTATCCTATAAAATCCAAAAAGTTTAGTCAAACCAACGAACACCCTCAAGCCCCAACATGTGTTACTAACAGATGAGTCATACTCCCTATGGGGTTTGCAACAGAAATTGGATTGAGAATGGGACTGAGAGGATATACACAAAAGATAGCATGCCAGTAAGCTCTACAGGAAGAGAGGGATCAAAGATATACTCTTAAGAAGGAATATGATGCACGAATCTAGTCTTCAATCTTCTAAGTCGCATTTCTTTGAGCTTAACTCCATTATGCTTTGTCCGTCTTTAACTTCACAATTCCGTAGCTTCTTAATTCCTGTTTCCAAAATATGAGTTGGAACCTATTTCACTGTTGCCTCTCGTTCCTCTTTCACTTACTCTACTTCTAGTATACTCGGCTCAAACATAACGGCGTACTCATGGTTTCATGCAAGCTCTCCAAAATTCACTAGTGAATCTTGGATCTCGTCCACTTACTATAGGTATTCCACGTAGAAGAACTATCTCTTGGAAATAAATGCCAACCATGTTGCCAAATGTACTTACTAAGGTGATTCTCTACAACTCATGCATAAGCGAAATGAACCTTCTGCCTTAGTGGCGAACACTACTCGATCGGATTACAAATTACCAATAAATGTGTCAAGATATTCTAGGAAACAAATCATGATAGAACCCTAAAGGTTACCTGTGACTTCGAGGGTATTACCGAGGCAAGTCAAGAGTCTAACTACCCTCTTTTCGAAACCGAGATGGTCACCCTTACTGGATAACTACTCCATCGCTAGAATCAACCAATGGCCCAAAACAAAGGCACTACATTTAAATTCTACGCTTAGAATAGAAATTTTTTAATCCCACACAGATCATAGACAAATGAGCTGGGCCCCCAATTGGGTTTGAAACAATTAAGGGGTCCTCTACCATACTAGTTTTTAGGTGCAGAGATTCTACTAAAGCAGACGAGATAAAGGAGTGTGATGCGCCGGAATCAAATAAAGTGCGAACGGCGTGATCATAAAGATAAACTACACTTTCTACAGAAGTATTTATACCTCGCTGTTGCAGAGGTGGCGCCTCTAGCACTTGAACCTGTGCCCCTGTGGTGGATCCAGCCCCTGTCCTCGTTTCTTTGGGCAGTCCTTAGCCATGTGGCCTGTCTCACCGCAAGAAAAGCACCCGCCGTTCATCTTGGCCTTCTTTTTCCGGCAATCTTTCACTAAGTGCCCCACTTTGCCACAGAATTTACACTTCCTCTTCTCTTGGGACTTGTTGTCTTTCCCGCCCTTCTTAAAGTCTGTCTTCTCAGGGCAGTCTTTGCTAATGTGTCCAGTCTCCCCACAATGAAAACATTCTCCTTGCTTTCTTTTCCTCTTTCCACAATCCTTGGCTATGTGCCCTTCCGTACCACAAAATTTGCATTTCCTTTTTTCCTGTTTCTTGTTATTACTGTTACGATCCTTTCTTGTTTGACTATTATTCGTCTTCCTGCTCTGGGACTCTTCCGCTTGCTGGTTCACGTGGAGGAGGAGGAGTGAAAGTGTCAGTAGCTGGGGAGTAAGGTCTCCAGACATGCTGAAACAGAAAGGATAGATTCAAAACGAAGGATAAGAGATAGTACCTATGGCTTTGGGGGGTCTTTGCCTTTTTAAAATAAAATAATATTTTATCTTTTTTTTAAAAAAAATGCTTCTTTAAATTTCAATTTTGAAAATAAATTTTCAAAACTTTTAATCTTATCTGGTAAACCTATGCTCTGATACCAAGTGAAACACCCCACCTCCATTAGGGTCACTCTCAAAGGGAATGCCCTAATTTTGGTGGAGGTTTATAAGTATAAGTCACAGATATACAAGACAGATATAATAACACATATTTTTGAACAGCGGAAAACAACAACTTTTATTTCATCAAAATACGTGTTACACAAACCATGCCATAATTGTCTTACAATACTTCCAAAATCATAACTGTCTTGATTACATTATTTAAAGAAGCATAAAGAAAACATAAATAAACTGCAAAAGTCCCATAATTGCTGTCCAAAGCCATAGTCCAAAACGGAAAAGATCCATGCAATACATTCTTTCTCTTCAAGCTGGATGTGAAATCTGGTCAAGCTGCGGTATTCCCTCCCTGTGGACCGGGGGGAATGAAAGAAAAGAAGGCGAAAGAAAAGTAGAGTCAGACATAAAGCCTGAGTAAGCCTAGGACTATTCAGTCTATGAATAAAGAACTGGGTATGATAAGTATAAACTGGAAATGGGAAAGCACCATAAACTAAGTTAAGTTGTCTAGGGTTGAATATACTATCGTACCCCATATTAATCTCTGTACCCATATAAACTAGTTCCCAACAGGCACCCCATAATCAGGGTGAAGTGATCCATTTCTGATGATCGACTCCTACTCGCATAGTTACATGTGTCTTACGGCCCCCGATGTTGTAGTTAACTATGCTAGTCCCACCATGGGGTGTATCAAGTCCCATTGTGGCGGCCCGACACAACTCTAGAATGCACATGTATGCTACTGGTGCCCAGTGCCTTATTTTTCTGCGCCGGAGTGTGTGCACGCCTGCACCCCGTTAGAACCTACACTGCTGCACCACCACTGTCGATTTGACCTCTTACAGTCAGCCCAGTAATCGTGCCCCACCCTGCCTAGTTCAGGGTATCCTGATACACCTTGTAGGGTTACTGCTGAAAAGGGTCCCCCGCTACTAGGTTTTCTATTCCTAGCCAACATGCTAAGTTGGTTAAGTGTTTAATAAACCTAACCCCCAATCAGTCTGTTTAGTTTAGCATGTTCCATTTTGATTAAGTATTAATATAATTTACTTAATCCTATCAATCCTGACTCAGCCTTAATTGTCTTATTAAAGCCTTGACCTCTCACATTAGACAGGTATTGTTGTGGCTGCCTGTTGCCGGTTGGGTCCGGGCAGTCTTACGCCACAACTCAGTCTAACCTCGGGTCCTTTTTGGGCTCCGTGTTTAACCACCCACATTGGATAGGTATTGTTGGGACTACTGGACAGCCGGGCGGTTCCGGGCAGGTTTACATCACAACTCAATCCAACCTCGGGTTAAACACATCGTATTTTCTACATTTACATATTTTGTCTCTTTTCTTTTTATATGTAAATATTTGCGGCCCATTATTCAAATTCATCTTTATCGATTAAAATTTATTTGTGCCACTTAATTGCTTTTCAAGGTTGTTGGCATGCGTTAAACATGCCAAAACATATGTTCTATATTTTAGCCCAAACGTCATTACCTAGGTTTTATACGTTCGCTCCAATGTAAGGTGTGTTGGGTTTAATACTTAAACCCAATTTAGCCAAATGAAAAGGGGAGGCTTATAACATGGTGTTTATAAGGTAACATGAAAAAGGGGAGTGTGAACGCATGAACTTGCAACGAATGATTCAATTAACATAAAGTAGGCACATGTGAACTTGCAATTGTAACATCATGGCAAAACAATACTTAAACAGAATCGTTCTATTCATATGATTATGGCATAAACAATACTTAAACATGAATCATTCTATTCATATGATTATGGCATAGACAATACTTAAACATGAATCATTCTATTCATATGATTATGGCATAAACAATACTTAAACATGAATCATCCTATTCATATGACTATGGCATAAACAATATTTAAACATGAATCATTCTATATGATTATGGCATAAACAATACTTAAACATGAATCATTCTATTCATATGATTATGGCATAAACAATACTTAAACATGAATCATTCTATATGATTATGGCATAAACAATACTTAAACATGAATCATTCTATTCACATGATTATGGCATGAACAATACTTAAACATGAATCATTCTATTCATATGACTATGGCATAAACAATACTTAAACATGAATCATTCTATTCATATGATTATGGCATGAACAATACATGAACATACCTAAACTTAAATCATGGTTTTTACTCTATCTATGTAAACTTGCAAGTGGAATGTAATTCTAATGTAACTTATGTGTCACATATATTAGCATATGATTATGATAACAACATAAGCCTAAAAACATGTTTTTCAATTAGGCATAATAACAAACATAGTTTAGTCATGTTCATAAAATTAATACAAGTTCACAAAGATGCTTGCTTTTGTCACTATCACAAAAGCATGATTTTTTACTTGAAACCATGATGCCAATTCCAACATAACTTCATATGAATCATAATACTCAAATGGATCAAATTACACTATAGATGACCATAAAATTATACATCATGTTGGCATAACAGTAAATCATATACTTGCATGAATCTCAAATAAACTATTACAACATATAGTTATTACTTTCGACATGAATCATATACTTGCAATTATCAAATGGGTGTTGTAAATAACTACCACAAACATGTAGTTTTCAATATGAATCATAAGCTTGAAAATATCAAATGGGTGTTGTAAATAACTACCACAAACATGTAGTTTTCAATATGAATCATATGCTTGCAAATAACCAATCGTATACCATAATATTCCCAAATCGTTTAGAATCAAAATAACATACAAATATATATATTATTATCGCCACAATTCCATTTCGCATCTTACACAAATCAAACGCAATTAATTATTCACATCGGAATAGCACTCTACTTACAACGTATGACGAATCTTCAATTCAGGAATCTGAATTCTGAATTTGGAGATGCTATCCTTTGTTGTAGGCCTTGCTTTGATTTGATTTGACGTTGCTTTAAATTTTGAATTATCTCCTAATTGTCTCTCTATTCCTAACGGCTATCCTTAGTCTCTCCTCAGCAACATGACGGTCTCATCTCCATTTTAGTTTGTGTGAATTAGGGTTAGTCTTAGGTCCCTTTTATAGAGTTTGTGAGTTGATTTAGACCGTCGATGGAGCTTGGTTCAATAATAGCCGTCCGTTTGAAGGGGAGACCAACCAGGAGCTGACACCTAGCCCTAGTGACAAGGCAAGGCTCAGAAAATCGACCAAACACCGACCTGGCCAGCCAGGGTGGGCTGGATTCGACCTGGCTCAGGAGCCAGGTCGACTCCCCAGTCGACCCCCAGGTCGACTCTAGAGTCGACCTGCCTGGGGCAGGTCGACCCCCACGTCGACTCTAGAGTCGACCTGCCTGGGGCAGGTCGACCCCTCGGTCGACTCCCAGAACTTAATAGAGTTATATGCATATATAAAAAGAAAAGAGACAAAATATGTAAATGTACAAAATACGATGTGTTTAACCCGAGGTTGGATTGAGTTGTGATGTAAACCTGCCCGGAACCGCCCGGCTGTCCAGTAGTCACAAAAATACCTATCCAATGTGTGTGGTTAAACACGGAGCCCAATAAGGACCCGAGGTTAGACTGAGTTGTGGCATAAGACTGCCCGGACCCAACCGGCAACAGGCAGCCACAACAATACCTGTCTAATGTGAGAGGTCAAGGCTTTAATAAGATAATTAAGGCTGAGTCAGGATTGATAGGATTAAGTAAATTATATTAATACTTAATCAAAATGAAACATGCTAAACTAAACAGACTGATTGGGGGTTAGGTTTATTAAACACTTAACCAACTTAGCATGTTGGCTAGGAATAGAAAACCTAGTAGCGGGGGACCCTTTTCAGCAGTAACCCTACAAGGTGTATCAGGATACCCTAAACTAGGCAGGGTGGGGCACGATTACTGGGCTGACTGTAAGAGGTCAAATCGACGGCGGTGGTGCAGCAGTGTAGGTTCTAACGGGGTGCGGGCGTGCACACACTCCGGCGGATAAAAATAAGGCACTGGGCACCAGTAGCATACCTGTGCATTCTAGAGTTGTGTCGGGCCGCCACCATGGGACTTGATACACCCCATGTGGCACCAGCATAGGTAACTACAACATCGGGGGCCGTAAGACACATGTAACTATGCGAGTAGGAGCCGATCATCAGAAATGGATCACTTCACCCTGATTATGGGGTGCCTGTTGGGAACTAGTTTATATGGGTACAGAGATTAATATGGGGTACGATAGTATATTCAACCCTAGACAACTTAACTTAGTTTATGTTGCAAGAGGTTGGGGTTAAGTAATACACTTAGCCAATTTAATATGTTAGCTGGGTTGGACCGTAGGGTTAAGTAAACTTGAACACTTAACCATCAGAATATGATAAATGAATAGGGTTAAGTCTAAGACACGAAGAGATGATACTTAACCATTAATAACAGGTTTAGTTAAAACCGGTGGGAAAGGTTAAGTTAAAAAGGGAACACTTAACCAATACAGGATGAATGGGTAGGGTTAAGAAATACTTAACCAATATGGCTTGGTTTGTGGTGGGGTTAAGTCAACATGAATACTGACAACACTAAACCAGTTTAACAGGATAAGGGAAGAGGGTTAAGTTAGCTTGAATCGACTAAAGACACTTAACCAATCCAACTTAACGGGAAAGAGAACTAAGTAGTAAAACTTAGTTAAGAAGACAATGATCCTGGAAACTAAGTGGTAAAACTTAGTTAGTATAACTAAGTAGTAATTCTTAGTATAACACGAAGGAGCGGACGTCCATCTGATTTTAAAGAAGACTCCAACGAATTGGGATACGAAGCCCGAGGCTTCGAGGGGACATGAGGGTACTCTTGGTATCCCTCTGTGAGGCTGCAAATGATCCGCTTGGGCGCACAGAGGTTAAGGTCTGCGGTAGAAGAGCCAAGGGTATGCCTTGGTTGCAATATATGGCAACCAAAAGACTAGGATGGACCAGCGTGATTCAGCGAGAAGACGGAAGCCCTGTGATAGCAACTCGTCGTCTACCTACCATCTTCAGTCAAGCGAGACACGTGAAGCGGGAAGGCTGGAGGACTCATACGGACCACATACTTGCTATCAGGTTGTGGTTGCGGGGTGTTGTTGGCCATAGAATTAGTGGGGCAGATAGGGGCCTTCGTACAGTTCTCATTTTACAAGGGTGGCCTTCCATTAGTTGAGGGAGGGGTCGAGTGGGACCATAGCCACTGGAAAAACAGACCTTAACATCTGCATCGGCAGATATTGAAAGCTCCCGACCGAGTTTCGTATTTCTAGAGTATCCCTGACACGGGACTCGGGTAGCACATTATAGGACATGTGCATCTAGACAAGCGATAGCGATTCGCGATAAACGCGTGGGGAAAGTTTAGGAACATGTACCACTCTAGGTAGTGTATCCTAGACTAAAGGGCATCGTTCGACAGGTAGCATAATTCCTAGTTAGACCTAGGTGGCATCAAACCTGAATCCGAGAAGCATTCAGCAGATAGCGTAGACTCTAGTGGAATCTAGAAAGCACTTGATAGAAAACCCTAGATTAGATCTAGGTAATAAATAATAAAGGTATGCCTGAAGGCGACAAAAAATACAGGGAGTGGGATCGAGTTATCATTACTAGTTGGAACACTAGTTAGGTGGTGCAGAGATATAGAAACCAGTATAACACGGTAAAAGCGAAGCAGAGAAAGTATTGAAGTATACCTAGTTTATCTTGTCCTAGCATATCTTATGTCAATCCTATCTTGTTGATCTTATCATCATGGTGTTATCATGTATTCAGTTAATTCATGTCGTTATGTTTTCCTTGTTCATATGCTAGAACCTCAGGTAGTAAAGGAGGAAATAGTATAGCTTAGGTTAGATTGGAATTTCCCAGCTTGAAGATTTGACGAAGTTGTGCTTGGATTCTCTTTTCAGATGCTATGGCTGGCTCTTGCTACATTAGGGAATATAAAATGTTGTTTTATGCTTCTTTATCTTGTAAGACAGATGATACTCTGATATTGGAAGCAATTGTTGTACAAACTATTTTGTCAATAAAGCAAAGTTTTATTTTCCGCTGTTTTAATTTTGTCTGTCTTGTAATTTATCTGCATCTTTTACCCTATAATGCTCCACAGAACTTAGTGCATTCAATTTGTGAGTGACACTAACGGATGTGGGGTGTTACAGATATTTATTTTAGCTAACTTTCTATCATGCTTACTTTTGAGACCTAACATATATTAATTGGTCCAGGATTTTGTTGGCCCAAGCCCTTATTTGCTGAGTAGACACTAATCCAATTCGAATATCACAAAAGACAAGAATTTGTCGATATTCACGATTTGATTTTCTTGTTAATAAACGCTCTATGGGAATAAATCACTATTCTTTTCCGATACATCATATATAAATATGTATAATTTTCAAAACTGAATTTTTCAATATCGTTCCTTGATTTCAAAATCTGATTCCCATATTGTTTTGTTGTTTTATTTCAGCAATGCAAAAAGATAACGAAAGCGAGAAAGGGGCCTTCAGTTCCAGTTTATCATTAGTTCATTTAATATTTCATTTAGGGGCAAGGAGAAAACAAATTTTCCCTTTTTTGAAAGCTTCGCATGAAAAAATACGAGAAAGCTCTGAATGATAATGGCGACTGCTCAAAAGAAAATACCTAATCCTCCTTCAAAGTTCGCTAATAATACAAATTCCGACTTCCCATTTGCAATTCCTCCAGATCTTAGTCATTCTCAACAACATGCAGAGCATCGAAATCCTTCCAATCAAGTTAATTTTAAGTCTCTAGATCTTAATTCAAAGAAGGATTTTCCAGATATTGTTGAGAAAGTTCTGAACGATAATAATCTAAGTAATGTTAGGCAGTCAAAAGCCTAGATAGATCTAATTACTGAGTATAAATATCACCAAAATTCTATCTAGCTAAGAATTTTTGAACCTGTTGATAAGGATAATATTAGGCTAGCTATAATCAATGAATAACCGACAAATAAAGCTAGGGAAAATGGTTTAATTCTTTTGTTTTTTATTCCTTTGGAAACGAGCCGTTTTATACCTTTTTCAATGATTATATTGATCGATCATGGAAGCCGAAAGGAAGTTACAAGTTATATTCTAGGGATAATGGTTTTTTCATATTAAAATGCGAGAATGAGGAAGAATGTGATAGGATACTTGCTGAAGGGCCATATTACTATAATAAGAGATTGATTGTTATCAAAAAAATGGAAACTAGGAGTTAAATTAACAAGGGAGTTCTTGCATTCAATCCCAATTTAGATACATTTACTTGACCTAGATCAGGATTTTTGGACTGTAGAATCAATTTGTAGAATAGCATCTTTGTTAGGTAATCCCTTAAAATTGGATAATGTTCCAGAGAGCTTAACCAGAATTTCATATGCTATAGTTCTTGCAGAAGTAAAGTTTGATTTCTCATTTTCGGAAGTTGTTCCAATTGAAAATTGTTATGGGGAAGTTGTTTGGCAAAGAGTCGTATATGAGTGGATTCCTTCATTATGTACTAATTGTAGATTATTTGGGCATTCTAATACTTCATGTAAATCTACCAAGATTTGGTCTCCCCAAAACAAATCTAGTTTAGAAAGTGGAATGGATACAGATGAAAAGTATGTAGAAAATAATCTATATATGGAAAATAACCATGAATCAGGGAAAGGCGGTAAAGGTAAGTTTGTTAGATTTGGGTCAAAGAATAGAAATGATGAAATCAGTAATGTGGAAAATGCTTATCCTTTTACTATACTTGAAGACTATAATGAGAGCATACAGGATAAGGATGTCAATTTGGTTAATCAGGATCAACATGTTCATGAGATAGACAAGGCTAATATGATTTTAGAAACTAGTAATACATGAAATAGATTATTTCTGAGAATATTATGGAGGAAAAATCTAATAAAGATGCTTTGCATGTGAGAGTTAATGATGTGTATAATGGAGATAATTGTGGGAATAATGTCAGAAAAGATTGCGCTATTAAAAAATTAGAGTCTCCTCTCTTAACATTTGAAAAAAAAGATGCTACTGTTAATGTAACAGAGGCTGGAGTTTCTACTACTTGTGATAAGAAACACGATGAAAATAATATCTTGCAAGATAATGTAATTGATGACTAAGATAATGTGGTTATTGGAGAGGAACCCTTAGTAGAAGACAAACCTGAATGGCTCAAACTAGTATCTCAAATTAAAAACGGATCAATGTTTAAGAAGGTAAAAGAAGAAGGATGCTCTACAGGAGGAGTGAAAAATGGAGGAATATATAAAAAAATAATGTTGGGTTGAATGGTGGTATATATAAGAAGTAATATCTACTTTATCTGATCTTCTGGGTTGATTTTGGTTCAGGTTGATATGCTGAGATTTCTTGCCTTTGTTCTGTGTTTCTATACTTGATTCCGAGATCCTTTTCTTCTTGGAATTTCTTCTGGTTTTGGTTGTTTGCTTCTCTTTTTGTATGGGAAGCTTGGTTGCTGTTATAATCTGTTTGTTTACTATGTTATATGAGCTAGGCATGTAGTTTCTCTTTAAATTTTATGATGTTGGTTTTGGGCTTCTTCTCGTTTTGATCTTGATTGCTGTTATGGGGATGATATGTGTTGCTTGCTGCAGTCTTCATCCAAAATCCTGTTGCTTTTTGACTTGTTTTTCTCTTTTCTTTAGAACTTCTGTGTTAAGACTGAATATATGGTGTACCCATGGTTGTGGTTCTTTTGGAGCTGTTCATAGGGTTTCAAGATGACCTAGGAGTTAGTATTTAAGGGTGTTTGACATGTTGGTTTGTAGTTTTTCTATTTTTGTTCTGCATGTCTTGTATTTTGGTGTTTGAACTTTTTTGGTTTGAGTTGCGGTTAGTTTCAGTACTGTATAGTATTTGTTGTAATAGTGTTCTATTTGTTACCAACTCAGACCTATCATTGTACCCCATTAATGTATGAAAGTACCCTTTGTTTCAAAAAAACTAATGGATAATATCATCAAAACCTTGAAATGGCATCATTTTAGATTCAAGATGTATATTAAGGAAAAGCCATAAACTTCATGCATATGCAAAAGCTGGAATAGCTCAGTTGGTTAGAGCGTGTGGCTGTTAACCACAAGGTCGGAGGTTCAAGCCCTCCTTCTAGCGAATAACACATTTTATTTTGGGCCTTTGACACTGCTCGTACAAACTTATAATTTATGATTTATACTCTTATCTCATTTAATTTGTGTATGGACCTTCTTTCGAATCTATTTTTAAATTCATACTATTTTCTGTGAAAACTATTTTTATATTCTTAACTACTTAAATTCAAATGTTATATTCAAAATTATTTTGACCCAAAAGGTTATTTAATCAAAACGATTTTCATTTGTTATATATATAAATTATTTTAACTCGGAATCCATTTTAGTTTAAGCTTTTTGATACTGGATTTGCTTTAAACGAAAAGGAATATACTTACGCAGTGTTATTTATGATACAGAGACATATATGAAATTTAAATTTGAAACTAATATCGAACTGATTTATGACACAAAAATATGATTTGTTATTGAAATATATAGCGAATAAGGTGTAACAACCTTGGTTTTGTGATTACCTGTATAAGGTTAATTAAATAGTGCATTAACAAGTTATTTGGGACTAAATCTTGATTGGGAGTTAAAACATATGGATATATTGGGATGAGTTGAATTGTGCATGAGGATGTAAGAAGGCAGATTGCTTTGAGAACATGACTCATCACAACACAAAACACGAGAACATTTCATTGCTATTACAATAATTTACACTAGAGTACAAGATATCAGAGTACAAATAAATAATATACAGCAGAAAAATAATACATAAATATAATGTGTAACTGAAAACATCAACAAACACAGTTGAAAGAAATACACGGATATAAAGCTTTTCGAATATTGCTCCAGCCGTAATCCAAGATCCTGTGAAATGAAATATCTGCGAAAACTAAAACTACTAGCTACCCATGCGGAAAATATAGGCACCCAGTGTTTAGGTGGGAAACAATAAACTCCCAGTTAGTCATTGGACCGGTGTGAGAACCAAAAGCAGTTATTTAATTTATTTTAATGTGAGTAAATCAAGGGACTACGCCGTATAACACGAAACGGGTTTTCTCCTAAAAAATACCACAAAGAAAACAACACAATGCAAAAAGCAAAAATGTAGCTATTATAAGACTCAGGTACCATCACACAATGCAATGCAAGCCAGAAGATAGAGTTTTACCTTATAATAGAAAAACATGCTTGATACGTGAAATTTTTCTTTTATTATTATTATAAGTGCGGAAATCAAATTCAAATATAAATGTATCAATCATAGACGGCATAGGTACCATATATTATGTCGCCATATAGGTTTACAACTAAAATCGTAAAATCGTGTATTGGAAATTGGGTTTCCATCTATGAACCAAGACAAAGGATAGTCCTTTCTAATTTCGAGACACACTAACAATGCCTTAGGACCATACCTCTGGGCAACCCTTGGATCTTGCAGAGCTGTTCTACCGTCACTGAATAGTTATACCATTAACTTTACTTAAGCCGGTCCTATCGAACCTGTCACCTGGTCAGTACCTCGACCAATCTTGGTCAATATGTTGACCATCAAGGGCCTTGGGTGGCCAAATCAAATCCAAGGTACCTCTCTTTCCGTCTTCATCCCAACATCCACATAAGTAAAATGTTTGGGCTCCATAACGTGGCATCACTCGTAGCTAGAAACCAACGTATGTCCATTTCCCTGCGTCCGTAATCCCATTTAGTTTCATACTAAGGAGTGAAGCTCATGAGTTAACGTTATACACAAAGCGGCACTATACTAAAGCTATGCTTTGATCATCAACCACAAGTCTCTGCTTTTCAACAAAAGCCTTTATTTATGCATCTAAACATGCCACATTGTCAATCAATACCACACCATTGATTTCCGCCAATACATACCCTCGAAGCCCGTGCGTCTCAAAGAAGGGTGTTAAGCAAGAGAAAAAATTCTCTACCACCAAACAGATATATATTTAGTAGAGATCAATGAATATAGCGCAAAGTATAATGTCAGACATACAATCCACTTGCAAGTCCATTCCGGGTCTGAACGAAACCAGAGGCACCTTATTCCTCGTCCGATATGTCCAACGCAGGAGAGAGGCCCTCGCATATCTGGTCGATCTTCAAGTACGTCTGGAAGACCACTACTTATAACCTCATTCTGGGCGTACAATCCCAATGATGTGAAGACCTCCGGTCTTCAACCACTGTCTTCAAATCTTCGACTTTTAATCGTCGTTTTAGTTATTCACAATGGGTTAAATCCGGTCTTTCCGAAAAACTCACGTGTCCTATAATCATGTGAATATAAACACATCTTACGCCTCATTCCAATGCAGAATATTCCTTTATTTATATATTCTTGGAAATCATTTCAAAAAATTTTATAACATCTTTTCACAAGTTAAACCAAATTATGGTTTAAAAGCTAGTCAGGATTAACAAGCCTTGTCGAAGTAATCATTCATTTTATTATCCCAATCCCAATCTATTCATCCTATGGAGAAAAACTGGTAGTACTCCATATCTAACACCCATTGTGTTATCGGTAAATTCAATTACCATTTAATGTTTTAAATCTAATTAAAGATTTAACTATTGCATGGAGTAAAACTGGTGGTACCCCGTCTTGAACACAATTTGGTAAGTTTAATTACCACATTCACATTTTAAGCTAATTAAAGATTCATTAAAACTCCACTTAGTTTTACTCTTCAAAAATCATTATTTAATGATTTTTCAAATTTAGGAAATAAATCCTGTCTTTAGTTGGGTTAAAGAACCAATGTCATTTAAAACACAATTCACGATAAACCGAAAATCATCTTCCATTCTAATGGAACCTTCACGGAAATTATTTCAATCATAAACGATATAAATTTCCGTACTGGACTAATACAATAAGTGGAATAACGGGAAGGCCTTTTAAATTCCATAAATAGTAATGGTCTTCCTTCACAGAAACTCATCTCGATTATTAATAAATCGAATTCCACTCAATTCCAATTTAGTGTATTAAATTAGAAAACTTTACTTTAGAAAAATTCCAATAAATCTTAATTAAAATATAGATTAATTCCACATCATAACTTCACCGTTAATTGGGTTAAAGAACTAATGTCATTTAAAAAATCATTCACAATGAACCCAAAATCATCTTCCATTTATTTCCATTTATGTTTATTAATTGGAAACATCATTTTTACCTGGGTTTATGTAACAACCCGGAAAATGCGAACCAATTTAAAAAAATTTATTTTGGCAATTTTGATGAAATTTAAACATTTAAAATGGATTATTTTAAATAATATCGATGAGAAATTTATTTGGAATAGAATAGAACGTATATATTTATTCGAATCGTAGTTAGAATATAAATAATTATATATAATTATAAAAGGAATTGAAAATGGCGCGGTAGTTCGATAATTCGATTTCAAATTTCAATTGAATGTACCGGGTCCAAAATAAACCGGATTTTAGCAAAACCAAAAATATTTGAATCTGATAGAGAATATATTTCCAACAAATCCAAAAATCAAAATTTCATAGCGGGGGTCAAAAGATATGTCCAGTTGAAAATTCAGAATAGTCACTATGGAATTATGGCCGTTAAAAACAGCCATTTTGCAAAACGACCTCGGTTTTCGATGAAACCACTTTTGTTGGATCCGAGATGTCAAATTATTGTTAGATTCCAATTTTCATAATTTTTCGAATCAATATGTGAATGTGGCGAAGGAAAACGCGTTTGACCAGTTTTAGTTAATTTTAATCGATTGGAAAATAGCCATTTTTCAAACGGTCTCACAATTTGACAAAATTAGTTTTGTTAGGACCGTATCATCAATACGAAGCTAGAAAATAATTTTCTCAAATTTTTAGGGTTATTATGTGAACCCAGTAAATTGAAATGCGCGTCCAAATTTAATATATAGAGTTATATTTTGATTTTGCCGAAAACTGATCAAAACGATCGAATCAGCCTGCGATACATATCCCATTGTGTTCGGAATGGGGGTTATTAGCTAGGGATGACAGTCGGCAGCCTCGATTTCGAGTTCGAATGGAAAGGGTACTATATGGAATTCAAAATAAATAATAATTAAAATATGTAAAAACCCCTCCCTCCCCCTTATCTCCTTCAGTCAAAGCAGAGAAAAAAAGATTTTGAAACCGACGCTCGATCAACCCTCATCCTCCCTTTGAACGCGCCGCGCCTCTAGGTGGCTGCCGCCACCACCGACCGCACCCCCCCTCCATCGCCGTCTCTCTCTCCTCAGCAACCCCGACCACTTCAAAGGCCGTGCCCTAACCCGATAAAGCCCAAAACCCTTCACCAATCGAACCCAACGCGACCGGGCCCCCTCCACCTCGCTGACTGACGCGCCTCCTCCTCCTATATTCTCTCTTCACCGCGCCCTAGTCCCCCAAGTTGAACCTCTGGCCGACGCGCAACGCACCCCCTCCCCTTTATCATTCCTCTCTCCTCCTCAATTTGAATCCCCACAGTCGCTGAACACCGCTGACAGCCAATGGTGGGCCCCAACACCACCAGCGCCGCCCAACTCCGCCTCAGCGAGCCTCCTCCATCTCCGTTAGCAAATGTGAGTTTGTTTTTGAATTTTATTATTTATTTTCTATGAGAAATAAATTAAAGAAATAATTTTTATATAATAAGAGCATTAAAAATATAATTTTTATATAGTAGAATGAATAAAAATATAATTTTTATATAGTAGAAAGAATAAAAATGTAATTTTTATATAGTAGAAATAATAAAGATGAGATCTTTATAGAAGTAGCCATATAAATTTCGATTTTTATATATTGAATAGCGAAGTAAAAATTCAATTTTTATATATTGAATAGCGAAGTAAAAAATTCGATTTTTATATATTGAATAGCGAAGTAAAAATTCGATTTTTATATATTGAATAGTGAAGTAAAAATTTGATTTTTATATATGTAGTGAAAGCGGACAGTGAAATTGACAAAAGGTGACCAAGGCGAAGATTTCCCACATAAGAAGAGTCGTGGCGTTTGGTTTTGCTAATCAGTGAGAACTTCTCACTCTAAATTTTCCTTTCTAGTTTAAATTATATACTAGGATGCAGACGGTGCTTAGTAGCACCCGACACCCATCGTCCACAGACCATGGACGGCTTGTATGCTTGTTTGATGTGTTGTGAAATTTGTTTGTGATGTTGATGTGAAATCGATAATAAAATGTAGATGGTTGAAATAAATTAATTATCGTTAAAAATATAATTTTTAACGTGAATGTGAATAAATAAATATTCATTTACAAACCGGACGGTTTGTTTATGTACGCCTATTTGAAGGATATTGATTGGGACGATAAATTTTACACATCGCCCAACTGCACAAATAATATTCAGTGTTTGTTGATTTGAAACCCCACATGGGTGTTGGGATGATATTTGGCGTACACTAATCCCAATTATTTAATTGTATGTTGATCGATTGGTCGACAGGCTGTGTAAGCGTTAATTATTTATATTTGATGCTTATGCAGTTGTGTGGTGCATTTTGGATGATGGTTGATTGTTTATCGTTGCTATTATATACATGTGTTGGGTGGAATCCATATAGTTAACATTATATGGTTATTGATTGGGCCTCATTCCAATTGCGAAAATAAAGAATATTAGAATATAAAAATAGTCATGAGTTGACGATGTTCATGTGTTGAAACTATTCATGTGTTGAGTAAAATATTTTAACAATAAAATTTACATCTTTATCATATTTAAGATTAGAAACTACTTTACGGTAGTCTAATTAAAAATCAAACGATAGATACAATAATTTTATAAAATATATTACATAACAAAAATAGTCATGCGTTGACAGTATTCATGTGTTGAGATTAGCCATGTGTTGAAAGAAATATAGATTCATGAGTTGAATAGAATAAATATTCATTTGTTGAATAGAATAACGAATTAATTGAAATATATAAAGCCGTGTTGATTAGAGTTGCGCCATTTTGACGTGAACGATATTTATATCGATTATATTCGTTTTTATAATGAATATAGAAAAGGTAGGGATTTCAAAATATAAAGTTTTGAAAATATTATCATTTATATGGTAATGATATGAAATATTCAATTTTGATTTGAAATTGAATATAGAGTTGAAATGATTTAGAAAACGAATTATAAAATACGTTTTAAAAGGAAATCGACGAAATATATAATATACATATATATATATATATATAATGGCCTGAATAGAACGCGCCGCGCTGCGGTAGTTCGTGAATTTCGACCATTGACTTCGAATTGACGTTGCGGGAGATCCGACCTTCGGATTCTCCTAAAACTGGAACCGTTGGGTTCGTATCGTAAAGAGCTTTCCAATGAATATTAGAAATTTGAAACCTATCGGTTGGATTTGGAATTATGTCCAAATCAAATTTGGAAAAGGTCGCTGTAAGTGCAGTTCGATGGCCGTTGATGGAAATCGACTGTACGAGCCTTGATAAAATTATCAAAAATATTAATAATTTGTGTAAAATCATAATATGTGAATTGGAAAGAACTGGGATAAAAAAATTCCACATTTGAAAAGATAAAAATAGATTTATATCAAAATGAACTAGTTTTGAACTAGAATTAAAAATCAATTTATTTTTGAAATAAATAAATTTAGTTTGAAAGTGGTTTTAAAAGCAACCAGAAATTCCAATAATTGAATTGGAATGGATTTGAATCGAAATTGTCTTTGGAATATTTCGATGTTGGATTCCGTGATTATACAGATATTGTTATGGGAATTTGAAAGATATATTTATATAATTATTTCCAATACGATATTTGTTAGTTTCAGAATTTGATATTGAATATAAGCCGGTATATTTTCTATTCAGAGCCTTGTATTTAATATCAAATGTGAGTTTGGGTTTATCGTGAATCGTGTTTTAGGTGACATTGGTTCTTTAACCTAGTTAAAGACAGGATATTGATTTTTGAGAAGATTAAAACTAAGTGGAGTTTTAATGAATCTTTAATTAGATTGAAAGTGAATTGATAATTTAAACTATCAAATCGGAAAAGTGATCGAGAATGGAGTATCACCAGTTTTGCTCCAATGCGATAGTTAAATCTTTAATTAGATTTGAACGTGAAATGGTAATTAATTTTACCGATAATACCGTGGTGTTAGATATGGAGTATTACCAGTTTTGCTCCATGGGATAAATAGGTTGGGATTGGGAAATAAAATAAATAATTACTTCAGTGTGGTTCGCTAATCCCAAATAGTTTGGAACCATAATATGGTTCGAAATGATATCCAAAGGAAGATTAAAGAATAAATTTAGAAGAATTTATCTTTGATAAAATTAATGGGAACCTTTCCCTAAGAATGTGAAAATTTGAATAAAAGAATATTCTAAATTGGAATGAGGCGTATGTGGTGTTTGTGTAACACGTGTTTATTATATGCGCGGGTTATTCACAAAGGCCGGGTTTATACCCATTCTGAATAACCGATTCGACGACAAGTCGAAGATGAAGACGGTGGTTGAAGACCGGAAGTCTTCACATCGTTTGGGTGATTACTGATGATCTTGATTGGGATGTACACCCAAGAGGAGGGAAACAGTTGGTGATCGTCCAGACGTACTTGGAGATCGATGGATATGCGAGGAAAGTGCCTCCGGTTTCGTTCAGACCCAGAACGAACTTGTAAATGGACTGTGTGTCTGACATTGGATTTTATTCTGTGTTGATTGATCTTTATTAAATATACACCTGTTTGGAGGCGGAGAATTTATTCTCTTGCTTAACGCCCTTCTCTGAGACGTACGAGCTCAGAGGTTGTATATCGATGCGCATCAGTCGCATGGAGTGAATTGCCTGTGTGGCACGCCTAAGTGGCAGATGATCAAGGCTTTTGTTGAAAAGCAAAGTCTTGTATTTGATGATCAAAGCACGGCCTGTGTGTCATAGCTTTGTGTATAGCGTGAATTCGCGAGCCTCACACCTCGGTATGAGTCAAAAACGGGATAAGGACCCAAGGAGTGCATGACGTTTCTTTCTAGCTAGTGGTGGTGTCAATGCTTAAACTGGCTGACATTTATATACTTTTCACCTGTGTGGTCGTTGGAATGCGAGGCGCCTCGGATATAGGTCCTATAGGACCGGGAAACATGTGTTTAGGAATAATTAATCCTCAAAAGTAAGAGAGGACCGGCCTTAGAGGTTCCAAAGGATCATAGTGGGGTCCTGGGACATTTGCTAGAGTGTCTCGAATCGGAGAGGAGCTTGTCCCTTGCCTCGACTCATGACGGAAATCCAATTTCCAATACGTGATATTGCGGTTTTATTTGTAGAACCTAGTATGGCGACACAGTGGTATGGGTCATTAATGCCGTCTATGATTGATATTTATGATTGAAATTGTTTTGACACTATACACTTGTAATAGTATCAAATAATGTGTTTTTAACGTATCAAGCATCCTTTGGCTATTATAAGGTAAAAAACCCTATCCTCCGGCTTGCGTTGCATTGTGTGATGGGACCTGGGTCTTATAATAGCTTCATTTTTCTTTATTTAGCACTGCGCTGTTTGTTTTATGCACTGGTATTCTTGGGAGGAAATCTGTTCCGTGTTATACGGCGTGGTCCCTTGATTTACCGAACTTTAAAATAAAGATTAATAACTGCTTTAGTTCTCACACCAGTCACATGACTGACCTGGAGTTTATTGTTTTAACCTAAACGCTGGGTGCCCTTATTTTCGACACAGGCGGCTAGTAGTTTTGGTTTTGCAGATCTATTTTCACAGGATCCTGATTTACAGCTGGAACGATGCTCGGAAAGCTCTGTATCCGTGTATTACTTTCAGTTGTGTTTTGTATTAATTTTCCGCTGCTATGTAATTTATTGTAATCTCTGATATTTATCAAATGTATATTTATTCATACTCTGTATATTCTTGTATTCTGATGGAATTGTTGTAATAAACAATGAAATGTTCTTCCGTCTGCGTTTCGATGTGTGTTGTCCTCAGAGAATCCGTGCTTTCCTTACTGGGGAAGTTGCGAGTCTCTACAGTTTAAAAACAGTGTTATTAAAGATACCATTCACAACAAACCCAAAATCCAATTTGATATTAAATATAAGGCTCTAAATAGAGATCATATCGGCTTATACTCAATATCAAATTCTGGAACCAACAGATATCATATTGGGAATAACAATTTCTATATCTTCCAAATTTCTCAATGATTTTTGTGTAATCACGGAATCCATAACCGAAATATCCATAGATAATTTCTATTTAAATCCATTCCAATTTAATTATTGGAAACCTTTGGTTATGTTAAAACAATTTGCACTCCAATTTGTTGATTTAAAAACATTGGGTTCTTATACTAGTTGATGACCAGCCTATTCAGATAAAATATCATTTATCTTGTCAAAACTGGAATATTTCATCCAAAAATCCTTTTAATCATTTATTATTATTTATTTATTTTTTCTTATTTTTAATAATTTTATTAAGGCTCTTACAGTTTATTTCCAATATCGGCCACCGAACTACATCCATTGCGACCTTTTCCAAAACTGATTTGGATGGATGTTTGTTTCTTTGATAGTTAAATAACCAACTATTGAAATTTTAGCCAACTAAATAATATCGTTTTCAATGTTTCGGAGACCAGTTGGATTTATTAGCTGAAACCACTTCGTGTTGGCATAAGTGTTGAGAATCAGATTATTTTGAATATAATCGAAGACAGAGTAAAGTTCAAGGGATTTTTCCGTTAATCATAGGTCGATGTTACCTAAGTTGGATTAATAGAGATAGTGCATTTTGTTTCATTCAGTCCTAGAACGAACATATATGGACGAATGTCTGACAGACTATTTCCAATTGTCATGTACGTTGGTTTTTACAATTATACCGAGTGTGGTGACGTAGAAGGTAACTTCTTTTAGCTTAACTCGTAGAGTGTATTTGTGCAAATCAATTAGTGAGTGTTGGATTTGGTAATGTGGCACTCAAAGTGAATGAAATGGCAAAAAGGTAATCGTTGCCTCAGGCCTCATCAACCGAAAAGATGACAAAAATCGGGTAGGCAGCATGGCTATGTGGATCGCACCCATTAGAGTGTATTATTACCTAATCTAGAGAAAATTCATCTGTTTCTTCTAACGCTACTGTATGATTTTGGTGATGGTTGCTGATCAATAATGTTGTTGATAATACAAACGGTATACTCTAGTGGAATTAGTGGTGGGTCATGTGCGGTCGGGTTGCAAGATGTTGTTGTTGAACCCAGTGCATTTCTCTTTATGGATACACTATCGGAAGGTGGTTCCATACCTCATCATAGTTGGAAATCCATTCTCCAATTAGCATCCTCTGTTTTTGAGCATTTTTATAATTTAAAAAAGCTATGTAATGTGTTTTGATGTTAATAAAAGGTATATAAGGCGATTAACTATTCAAACCTCTTGTTTTAACTTCGAATTGCATTTTTAAACTAAACATAGCCCAGTCCAAGTGTTAATAGCTTTATTAGGCTAATTTAATGCTTAACTAGAGCAATTAAGCAAAGAAAAGTCTGGAATCTCATTCCAGTATGCATTCTTTCTCCTTCCTGAAGCCACTCCTCTTAGAAACAAAATACACAGCAGTAAAATAAGACATCTCCTCTTAAAATCAAATCCATCGCTTCTAATTCAAATTAAAATGTTAAATTTAGTTGCTTGCTTAAACAACTATTGGATAATATCATCAAAACCTTGAAATGACACCATTTTGATTCAAGATGTATATTAAGAAAAAAGCCATAAACTTCATGCATATGCAAAAGCTGGAATAGCTCAGTTGGTTAGAGCGTGTGGCTGTTAACCACAAGGTCGGAGGTTCAAGCCCTCCATCTAGAGAATACAACATTTTCTTTTGGACCCCTGACACTGCTCATACAGACTTATAATTTACGATTTATACTCTTGTCTCATTTAATTTGTGTATGGAACTTCTTTCAAAACTATTTTTAAATTCATACTATTATTCAGTTAAAACTATTTATATATTCTTAACTATTTAAATTCAAGTGTTATATTTGAAATTATTTTGACCCAAAATGTTATCTAATTAAAACTATTTTCATTTGTTATATTTATAAATTATTTTAATTCAGAATCTATTTTAGTTCAAGCTTTTTGATACTGGATTTGCTTTAAATGAAAAGGAATATACTTAGGTAGTGTTACTTATGATACGAAGACATATATAAAATATAAATTCGAAACTGATGTCGACTAATGTATGACACAAAAATATGATGTTTTATTGAAATGTAAAGCGAACAGGGTGTAACAACCATAGTTTTGTGATTATCTATATAAGGTTAATAAAATAGTGCATTAACAAGTTAATTAAGACTAAATCTTTATTGGGAGTTAAAACATATGGATATATAGGGATGAGCTGAATTGTGGTGAAGATGTAAGTAAGCAAATTGCTTTGAAAACATATGTCTGATACAGGAGAGAGGCCCTTGCATATCCGGTTGATCTCCAAGTACGTCTGGAAGATCACCACTTATAACCTAGTATTGGGCATACAACCCGATCAAGACATCAATAATCATCCCAATAATGTGAAGACCTCTGGTCTTCAATCGCCGTCTTCAAATCTTCGACTTTTAATTGTCGTATTAGTTATTCACAATGGGATAAACCCGGTCTTTCCGAATAACTCGCGTATCTTATAATCATGTAAAATATAAACACATCTTATGCCTCATTCCAATCCATAATATTCCTTTATTCATATATTCTTGGAAATCATTTCAAAAGATTTTATAATTTACGCGAATACAACATTTTCTTTTGGACCCCTGACACTGCTTATACAGACTTATAATTTACGATTTATACTCTTGTCTCATTTAATTTGTGTATGGACCTTCTTTCAAAACTATTTTTAAATTCATACTATTATTCAGTTAAAACTATTTATATATTCTTAACTACTTAAATTCAAGTGTTATATTTGAAATTATTTTGACCCAAAATATTATCTAATTAAAATTATTTTCATTTGTTATATTTATAAATTATTTTAACTTAGAATCTATTTTAGTTCAAGCTTTTTGATACTGGATTTGCTTTAAATGAAAAGGAATATACTTAGGCAGTGTTACTTATGATACGAAGACATATATAAAATATAAATTTGAAACTGATGTCGATTGACTTATTACACAAAAATATGATGTTTTATTGAAATGTAAAGCGAACAGGGTGTAACAACCTTGGTTTTGTGATTATCTATATAAGGTTAATAAAATAGTACAATAACAAGTTAATTAAGAATAAATCTTTATTGGGAGTTAAAACATATGGATATATAGGGATGAGCTGAATTGTGGTGAAGATGTAAGAAAGCAAATTGCTTTGAGAACATATGTCCGATACAGGAGAGAGGCCCTTGTATATCCGGTTGATATCCAAGTACGTCTGGAAGATCACCACTTATAACCTCGTATTGGGCATACAACCCGATCAAGACATCAATAATCATCCCAATAATGTGAAGACCTCTGGTCTTCAATCACCATCTTCAAATCTTCGACTTTTAATCGTCGTATCAGTTATTTATAATGGGAAAAACCCGGTCTTTCCGAATAACTCGCGTATCTTATAATCATGTAAAATATAAACACATCATATGCCTCATTCCATTCCAGAATATTCCTTTATTCATATATTCTTGGAAATCATTTCAAAAGATTTTATAATATCTTTTCACAAGTTAAACCAAATTAAGGTTTAAAAAATAGTCGGGATTAACAAGCCTTACCAAAGTAGTCATTCATTTTATTATCCCAGTCCTAAACTATTCATCCCATGGAGCTAAACTTGTAGTACTCCATATCTAACACCCACTCTATTACCGGTAAATTCAATTACCATTTAACGTTATAAATCTGATTAAAGATTTTACTATCGCATGGAGTAAAACTGGTGGCACCCCATTCTCAAATACTTTTCGAATTTGGTAAATTTACTTACCACATTCACATTTCAATCTAATTAAAGATTCATTAAAACTCCATTTAGTTTTAATCTTGAAAAATCATTATTTAATGATTTTTCAAATTTTGAAAATAAATCATGTCTTTAACTGGATTAAAGAACCAATGTGATTTAAAACATAGTTCATGATAAACCCAAAATCATCTTCCATTCTAATCGAACATTTAAGGAAATTAGATCAATCGTAATCGATATAAATTTTCATATCAGACTAGTACTATAAGTGGAATAACGACAGGGCGTTTTAAGTTCCATAAATAGTAATGGTTTTCCTTCACAGAAACTCATCTCAATTATTAATAAATCAAATTCCACTCAATTCCAATTTAATATATTTAATTGGAGAACTTTACTTTAGAAAAATTCCATTAAATATTAACTAAAAGATTTATAAATTCCAAATCATAACTTCACCATTAATTGGGTTAAAGAACTAATATCATTTAAAACATCGTTAGCAATGAACCCAGAATCAACTTCCCTTTAATTCCAATTATATTTATTAATTGTAAACCTCACTTTTAGCTAGGTTTAAGAACATTGTTATTAAAGACACCATTTACAACAAACCCAAGATCTAATTTGATATTAAATGTAAGGCTCTGGATAGAGATCATATCGTCTTATATTCGATATCAAATTCTAAAACCAACATATATCGTATTGGGAATAATGATATTTGTATCTTCCAAATTCCTCAACGATATCTATATAATCGCGGAATCCAGTACCGAAATATCCGAAGATAATTTCCATTCAAATCCATTCCAATTTATATATTGGAAACCTTTGGTTATGTTAAAACCATTTGCAATCTAATTTGTTTATTTAAAAACATTGGATTCTTATACTAGTTGTTAACTAGCCTATTAAGATAAAATATCATTTTCTTTTCAAAACTAGAATATTTCATGCAAATATCCTTTTAAATCGTTTATTATGATTTAACAATTTTTTTTTCCAATTTTCAATAATTTTATTAAGGCCTTTACGGTCAGTTTCCAATATTGGCCACCGAACTGCATCCATAACGACCTTTTCCAAAATTGATTTGGACTTATTTTAAAGTCTAATTGTTGGATTTTAAATCTCTTTTTATCATTTGAAAGATCTTTTTGATACGAACCCAATGGTTCCGGTTTTAGGAGAATCCGACGGTCGGATCTCCCGTGATGTCAATTCGAATTCATTGGTCGGAATTCGCGAAGGTCGCTGAGCAACACATCCTATTCAAACCATTTAAATATATATAATATATTTTTTCGATTTCCACTTAAAGCGTATTTTATAAATCGTTTGTAAATTCATTTAAAAACAATCTCAACTTCTATTTCAATTTTAAATCAAAATTCACTACTACAAAAGTGGGCATATTCGACACTAATTTGTGTGCATTGCATGAAAAGTGTAGCGAAAGCTATGATTTCTATGATATTCTGCAACAATATTCGTATGTTTTTACATTAGACTTGAATGCACTGTTTCGGTTGGAATTCATGTACTGTTACATGCAATATCAGTTCAAAGTGTAGCTTTATATAAATACAATCCATGTCAGCGATTTGCGTTATCAGTTTAAATAAATAAATAACTATAGATGTTGATTAATCCAATGGCTCAAACTGATCCCTGCTTTAGTTATGTGAAATTTTGGCGCGATGTTTTCCCCATTCATGAAATGCTTCACCCAAAACAAATTTCTCCCTTCCTTTTCCCTCTGTACTCTCCTCTCTCCATGAAATAAATCCCGAAACACCTCCGAATCCTACTCTACCTCTGATTACAAACTATAAACCTCCGATTTCTCCTATTTTACAAACTTTACACCCTTGATTTGGATCATTTAGGACAATTACAGGTAGTTAGGGCTTCATCATTTTGGTTTTATTTAGGTGATTTCATCTCTAACTTATTTTGGCCAACATTCAAAGTCTATGTGCGATTTGGGTATACCGATAGCCTTAAATTAGGGTTTTGCTGCTCATTTTATTTGAATTTATATATTTAGGGTTTTTTATCTGAATATTTTCGGTTTTTTATACTTGAAGTGTTGTGTTTATATGTTTGCATGTGTTGAAGTTGTGTAAGTTCTGTATTTTTATGTTTGCCAAACCATTGATGTATTAGTAAATAAATTAACATTGAGTTAATATCTTTAAATGTCAAATTGGGAAAAGTGGAAACAAAATTTAGAGGACAAAAGAAAAAAGAAATCCAATTTAAATGTTTAAATGTCTATTTTTGTTTGTAGTTAAATAATGCTTATTTCTCTTTCTACGTCATATGGCTATGAGGATACCCTGGGCATTGGTGATCTAGGACTGTCAAACCCATCATCACCAGAAACTTCTATTGATTTCTGTATAGAGATGAAAGAAAGGCACTACGATGATTTGCGTAAGCATGAACTAGAGCTAGAAGAACTCCGAAGACAAATGGGAGAACAAAAACGATCTAAAGGAGGGGCAATGCAATGGTAGGGCAATGCGACCGAGAAGTCGTGCTACCTTGTGTCGTCAACATCAAAACAACCAAGTGGTTAATGAACAACAAGTTAACCACCAATCATAATGTATGAGTGTGGGTATGCCGCTGTAGAAGATGTTATTTTGATTAGATTTAACCTTGGCCGTCGTTATTGTAGATGTCGTGTTTATCCCACAGGGTGTACCTTTTGGCAATGGATTGACCATCAGTTTCCAAGTCGAGATGCTGAGTATGCAAATGAATTACAACATCAACTTACAACACTGCAAAATCGATTTATTTGTTTTCGAACTTAAATTAGTAGACTTAAAGACTAGCATCAAGGGCTAAACATTAGAAGACAAAATTAAATTATTGTATCTTTCTTTGTATTAGGTACAATTGTATCGTCTTTGTATCACCTGTATAGTCTTTATATCTGTACTGTTTTGTTTTGGTGCAGCCATGTAATGTTATGACTTTGTGCTTAGTATCCTTAGTTGCTTGTTTTATGTATTCTTCTGATAATTCAGTTCCAGAAGTTAGTGATAATTCATATCAAAACAATTGCTGATTTGGCCACGCACTGATTTCACCACAATGATTATTTATATTTGTAAATTGTTAACTTGTTTTGTTTTTATTTCTAATTTAATCAAACCTAAGAGGATAGCCCTTGTTCGTGTCTTGAAACTGTTAGCGGTATCAAATTTAGTCTTACTAGGCTGTGGTTAGATTGTGGCAATGGTTAGTGAGTATTACATATGGATAGGACTTCCAAAATCAAGTGCATAATATGTAAGAGGGGTAAAAGCTTTTCTAGGAAATGCATTTACTATTTATAAAGTAGGTGACGAGATGAAGTGCCCTTCAAAAACTGTACATAACAAAAATTTTAATGACCCGTATTTTGACGGTATAATAATTAATTAATTTAATTATTTAAATAGTGATTTAGAGGTTTAAATGGTTGTTTAATTAAATAACATGGAATATTTAATTAATATAAATAGTAGAACAATATATTTATTTTTGAAATAGTCGGAAATAGTAGAATTCACAATATTGTGTGAATTGGACAATTTAAAGTATATAATTCAGTTTAGAATTTGAATTATATTAACAAATTTATTTATAAACGTCAGTTGAACGTATAATTTATATTATAATTATAAACGAGCTCGAAATGGCGTGGTAGTTCGTAATTTGGCGATTTGAACTTCAATCGAATATACAAAATCCATTTTAAGTTGAATTTTTATGAAACAAGAAACGTTCGGAGCTGGTGAAGTATATTTCTCTAATGGAAGAGAAAATTTGAAATTTCGTTGTGTGGATTGTGAGTTGTGTCCAAATCAAATTTTCGAAAACTCGCTATGGAATTCCTTTATAATTTATAATGATTTATTTATATTATAAATAGATTTTCAATATAAATTGAATGCTAATTTTATCTATATTTGAAATGTCGAGTTATAAATTCAGATAGGAATATTTTGGAGCGGTATTATATTCTATGTGAATATATACGATAATATTAATTTATTTTATATTTTATTTAATTATTTTTAAATATACTAATATCTACATTGGTTTATTTAAAGCTTTAAAAATAGTCAGTTTTGCAGACGACCTCCGTTTTCGACGAAACCAATTTTGTTTGATCCGGAATATTAAATTATTGTTAGATCTCAATTTTCGTCATTTTTGGAGTCAGTATGTGACCGTGCAGAATTTTAATGTAAAAAACCGCCAATAATTTGACTTTAAAAATACGCTGTGTGAGAATATGGATTCATAGTTTAACGAAATAAGTTTTGTTGGATCCCTAATGTCAAAATATAGTTGTATGTTCATTTTCGTTGAATTTGGATATTGTATGTGATCATACGGATTTTTAGAAGACAAATACATATAGCAAATGGTTAAAATTAGTTTAATAATCAAATAAAATAATATAAAATCTACATATATTTATATCCCTCAATCCTTCTTAACCCTAACTTCATTTTCTTTGGTCAAATCCCGTGGCCGCCACTTTTCAGCAAAAGCAAGAAAAATCATGATAATCAAAATTCAAAGAAAAATAGAAACAAAATTCTATAAACCAATATACGTATATGTGTGTGTATATATAAATCTGAATTCAGCAAGGTGTGCTCATCAATGCCATACTAGTTTCGTTTAGTTCGAAGTATATTGTTCGCTGTTTGTTTTTAACAGCGACAACCCTAGGTGGGGATTTAGCAAGTATTGAGGCAAGGAATCGCAAAATGAAGTTTAGATCAGTGATGGTGATGTGAAATAGAAGATTTATGATTTTTTTGGGAATTTTCTGGAATTAAAAATGTCATTCAAAATGCAGTAGGTTGCGGTATTGTCTGAGAACTGCAATGAGATGTTGTGGATCGAGTTTTACGAAATTAATCTGGAGATGTAGTGGTTTCGATGAGTTGCTTTTAGGTGTTTTTATTTGGATTTTTGGTGGGGTCTTTAGGTAATAAGAGTGTGTGAAATGATCAGCCATGGGAGTTGAATTCTGGAGTCGGGTTTCCAATATTTAGGAAGGAAGGAAGAGAGTTGCGTAGTATTAGAGAGTAAGGCGTTAATGTGTGGATTAAGAAAAACAATTTATGATGATTTAGGTTTGGAATGTGGTGAATGGGAAAATAATTTATAGTGGGATTGTTTTCCTGGAGCTCGCGTTTTGTCTGAGGAAGAAGAAAGGGATCATGGATGGAGAGCATGGGCCTTGCGCAAGGAAGTTGGGCCGGGTTGGTTTGGTAAGGCCCGAAGTTAATTACAATTAAGTTGTTTTAAATCTAAATACGTATAATAATTTGTAAAAATCATAATTATTCCATACGTTATCCAAATTCAGCAAAACAAGATCAATTAGTATCATATGGAGGGCGGCTACGCAATGGAACTGACTGGAGGTGAATTGGAGCCCATTACAATTTATAGCGAAAAAAATGGTTTGTCTGAATCAACCGACAATTATCGTTATTTAACAATGATCATCCAATGTGAGTAAATCTTACTAATTCTGTACAGTTTATAATTTTATAAATATAATCTAGTATTGATAAATGATGATTGATTGCTGTATGTTGATTGTTTGGTTGAAATGCTGATTTATTGGTTGAAACTATAGGTAACAATATATATATAAATCGATAATCAAATATTTATTCTGTTTGTTAGAATATTTCATATTGAAATGAAATCGATGTTATTTATATTGTTTAATATCTATGGATGCAGGGAAACAGGTTGGAGGGATCCAACTGGATTCCTCAATATTTATAATATTGTTAACTTAATCTGTTTTTATTTCTAATTTAATCAAACCTTACAGGATAGCCCTTATTCATGTCTTGAAACTGTTAACGGTATCAAATTTAGTCTTACTAGGCCGTGGTTAGATTGTGGCAATGAATAGTGAGTATTACATATGGATTAGACTTCCAAAATCGAGTGAATAATATGTAAGAGGGGTAAAAGCTTTTCTAGGAAATGCATTTTCCATTTATAAAGTAGGTGATGAGATGAAGTGCCCCTGCAAAAAGTGTACAGGTCATAATTGGTATTGTGAAAATGTCATATACTATCATCTTATTATTAATGGCCCTTCTCCAGTACATACCGGGTAGATTTGTAAGGTTTCACAGACAAAATTAATAGGTGTTGATGACCATATGGATTTTGAAAATGAGATGGGTTTTGAGGATAATTTAGATGTGATGTTCAAACGTGCAGATTACAAATTTGATCAAAATCCCAGGGACTTTGAAGTAGAACCAAATCCAGAGGTTGAGAAATTTTATTGGCATGTTAAAGAAAGAAAAAAATTGTTATATCTTGCATGTAGTAAATTTTCTCGACTAAGTTTCTTGATCAAACTTAATTATTTAAAGTGTGCCTATGGAATTAATGAGTCTACGTTTGGGGAATTACTAAAGCTTATAAAAAAAGCCTTTCCTGATGCCCAACTGCCTTTGTCTTCCTATGTTGCAACGAGTGTCATTAAGGATTTAGGTATTGATTACCACAAAATACATGCCTTCCCAAACCATTGCTTGTTATATTGAGCAAAGAATAAAGACAAAGA
The DNA here is from genome assembly GCA_030737875.1 of Allium sativum. Taxonomy (NCBI): domain Eukaryota; kingdom Viridiplantae; phylum Streptophyta; class Magnoliopsida; order Asparagales; family Amaryllidaceae; genus Allium; species Allium sativum. Next base: position 966,851,008 of record CM060915.1, on the reverse strand, counting down.
GTCTTGTGACATTTGTGGTTTTTCGAGGTAGGCGGTAAAGGAAAAAGAAGACATTGTTGATAATAGTGATCCCCCAAAGTCGATTCCCAAAGTGCCGGCAATTGTTATGTGGTACTTTCCACTAAGACCAAGGTTATAAAGGATGTTTATGTGCAAAGAGTTTTCCAAACTTATGAGATGGCACCAAGTGGAACGAGAAGAAGATGGAAAATTAAGACATCCGGCTGATGCTGCGGCATAAAAGATGAAGGATGCTCGCTATCATGATTTTTCAACAGAAAATAGTAATATTAGATTAGTTCTAGCATCTGATTGATTTAATCCATATCGTTCAATGAATTCAAGGTATAGTACATGGCCAGTTGTGTTGGTAAACTACAATCTTCCACCTTATTATGTATGGAACATGAGAATTTGATTCTTTCAACAATAATATCTAGTCCAGATTCTCCAAAGAACAGTAATGACGTATATATGTAGCCTTTATTTGCGAATTTGAAAGCGTTATGGAATGTTGGCGTCAAAAATTATGATTTCTTGACTTACGGGAATTTTAATTTACATGCAAGCATCTAATGGATCATTAGTGATTTTCCGGGATATCCCATGTTGTTTGGTTAGAGCACGAAGGGGAAACTAGCGTGTCCAGTTTGCCATTATGAAACTTCTTCAAATTACTTGAAGCATAACAAAAAATGTGTTATATGCTTCGTAGATAATTTCCTAATCCGACACATAAGTTGAGAGCAGATAAGAGGAAATTTAATGGCGAAATTAAAATGAGGAGCATTCTAGAGATATTATTAGGAAAGATATTGAAGAGTTATTGCGGGGGTTCAAAAAGAAGTTTGGGGATAAGGCCAAGAAAACGGGTAAAAGTGATGGCCCTTTTTAAAAAAAAGTCAATACTATTTGACTTGCCATATTGGTGTCATAATCCCCTTCGACATAACCTGGATGCCATGCACATAGAGAATAACATATGCGAAAAAATATTAGGTACTTTACTTAATATAGATCGCATGTCAAAGGATCACCTAAACACTCGTTTGGATTTATAGGAATTGGGCATAAGGAAGGCCCTTCATCCTGTTGAATGTGGTGATGGAAAGCATGTTGAAATTATAGCTGCAATATTTGATATAATAAATAAGGAAAAATTAATCTTTTGCTCTGTATTGAAGAACGCCAAACTGCCCCAAGGTTGTGCCTTGAATGTTAGTCGGTACATGCACATAAAAGAGAGAACGGTTGTGGGATATTAGAGCCATGATGCTCATTTCATACTCCACTATTTGTTACAATTTGCCATGAAAAAAGCATCAAAACCCGAGGTTGCGTTATCAATGATCATATTTAGTGCATTCCCAAGAGGATTATGGAGCAAGGATATCGAAGTGGACGATATCAAGAGGCGGAAAAAAGATATTTTCGAGATACTTTGTCATTTTGAAATGATTTTTCCACAGGTTTTTTTGATATAATCATACACTTGCCTGTTCATTTATGCAGAGAAATCTAATATGGCGGGACTGAACAACTTAGATGCACGTATCCAATTGAGCGATATCTAGGAATGTTGAAATCTTATGTGCGAAATAGAAAGGTTCCATTGCATAAGGTTACTTGGTAGAAGAGTGTGTGACCTTCTGTTCAAGATTTTTAAATGTTGATAGAGGAACAGAAAACATGTCGATTGATTTTGGAAGATGTCCAACAGATTTGGAATATCATATTGGAACAAAGAAGAATAAAGATGGAAAAATGTTCAATTTGAAAGATGCAGATTGGAAGGCAACCGCATCGCTATATTTTGTTCAATTCTGGTAATAGGAAATTGAGAGTTTGATCGAGTAAGTTATTAAGTTCCTATATCATTTTCCTTAACTTTAAATTAATATCTGCATTTCTTAGTTTTTTAACCTTACCTATTATTCACAGTTCATTGAGCTTTTGTGGATGGTATTGCAAATCCAAGAAGATAAAAGAGGGAACGAGAACATTTCGAAGAGTTTTGTAATTGGCTAAAAAAAGGGGTTTTGAAAAAGGACAATATTTCAAGATATTTAGAGGTGTTTGCATTAGGTCCTAATCGAGTAGCTAGGAAGTTTACCGATCAATCTAAGAAATATTTAAGCTTGACTATTGGGGAGCATTCACAGTGGACCATTTTAAGTGTTGCTGGTACCAAGAGGAAAAAGATTCATATGTTCTTACTTGAGTAAATTTTAGTAAGTGCCATAAAACTGATCCTTATGTCCTATCTTCGCAAGTGCAGCAAGTATTTTGTGTGGAAGATGCAGTTGAAAAGAACAGTCATTACGTCGTTAAAAAATTGCTGAGAGATAGGTGTGATACTGAAAATCATAATGCAATGGAATAAGACATGAGCAATTCGCATTCACATGATATTGTCATAGGTGGCGAACTAGAACCAGAAGTTGTTGATGGAGGTTGGATTAGGGATGATGTCCCCATAATACAACTTGAAACATAACTAGAAGCAGAATTTCCTGATCCTGTTCCGTCACATTAGGACAAAAAAAATTCTCTTTGTTATTGCTTTATTTTGGTCTAATTTGTTATCTAATTTATGATGCATTTGGCACTTTTTGTTTTAGCTATAAATTATTATCTTTGATGAATGTGTTTGACACTCTTTTCTCAAAATACAATCTACATTGTTCACATATTTTATGATTTAGTGTCTTTCTTTACTGTCATCTAAATTTGTTATAGTTCAAAATGTTAATTGTTGTTTTTTGTCCACTTTAATATGCATGTACCTTGTTCTAATGTATTCATTTCGTATACGATGGATGAACTTATAAATATCCGGCTGCACCATGACGAAGAGTTTCAAAGAACATGTTACATGGGTGGAAAATCCTTCTTAGTAAGAAAATATGTTGTAAACCGCTTTTCTTATAGTGTTCTTATGTACTCTGTTAAACATTGTCTCCAGTACACTAAAATAGGAGGAGTCTACGTCAGCAAAGGAAAGACAGGTGGTTGGCAGCTGATATTGAATGACAAGGATGTAAACAAATACGTATAGGGATGCAATAAGAAAGAAGAAGTGGATTTTTAAATTGACAACACCGTTGACAAAGACAGTAAGCCGTTTATTCAACTGCAACCACATGTAATCATACGGCCAAGGAAAAGCATAATTCAAGGTATATATGTATATGTAATATAGATCCTTCTTGTATATATTTATATACATACATACATATATATGTTTGTGTGTGTCTGTGTGTGTGTGTGCGCGCGCGCGTGTGTAAAGAACTATGAAGGCCATCATTATTATTTTTATTGTTACAGGATCTGCTAAGAAACCGGTTGCAAAGCGCAAGTATATTACCGCACATAGACTTCAGCAGCAACGAAAAGTGATGGAAAACAATCCAACTCAAGTGGGTCAGAAGAAACTATCGCCGAAGCCTAATATAAATAAAGGTGAAGAAGATGTTACCGTGATGGACAAAGGAACCAGGAGGAAATTAAATGTAAAAAATGGAACAAATAATGATGATGATACCCGAGAGAATGAAGCTGATGTTCAGGTATTTTCGGTTATTATTTTAATTTTATTAATCAGGTTGAAATCTTGTATTTCAAACTACATTTTATTAAAATTCTGCATGTAAAACCAAGAACTGCATTTTAGTGTTTTCTATTACTGTATCGATTTCCTATTCCGACCAGAAGGCTGCAGCTAATTCAAGTAACTATTGGTTCTTTGTGCCTTCATTCCATCAAAAATGCATGAATTGTTTATAAATCGAGTCTATTTGGTTAACTAGCTTAAATTTATCATCGATAGTGTAACGCTAATCTTCCTATAGTTCTCACAACCATCAATTTTGATGAAGTATGAACAAGAGCAAATTGCGCGAATGCAAGAAAATGATGCAGTTAGTAGTTCACTTGGGGCGCCTTTATTGGTTAGTAGTATGAAAGAGGCTGCAACACAAAATAGGAAAGAAAAAGGTAAAGATATTGATAGATGTGATCAATACAACGCAAAAAATGATGGTGAAGATGTTAGTGATGATTCTCGGATTCGAAGGTATAAAAAAATTATTTGTTTACTACTTATTGTCTTTGCCTATATGAACATAAAAAATCTTCAACTTCGACTTAATTGTAGAGAATCAAAGTTGTTAAGTCAAAGGAACCTTTACGTGGACCGAGAACTCGTTCGCAAACCAATGCAGCCACTGAAATTGAGAAGGAAGCGATGACCCGCACCCTCCCCCCCCCCCAAAGAAGGCTGGCTCCAAAAAGGAAGCGATGACATACACTTCCACTGCAAAGAAAGTCAGTAACCGGGAGAAAACTGCAGAAACAATTAAGAAATTGATAAAGACTGTAATGTCTCATCCAAGAGTTTTAAAACCTACAACGTCTCGTCCACCAGTTTTAAAACCTACATGTAGCAAAATGTTCATACAATCAACAAATTGTGAAGCTGTTGGTTTAGTCGCTGCTTAGCGATGCCGATACGTCAAAAGCAGAATGTTGTAGCGCCTCCAATGATGGAAAATGTTAATGATCGATTAGAGAAGGAATGGATTGCACAGGAAGATGAAGCAGGTACAATGTTTCTTTATTTGTGCGCTGCACTGCACTGTTGGGTGTGTCTAATATAAGTTTTGCATGCATATTATGTTTCTTTAATTCCATACATTATTTTTCTATTCATTTTTTTTAACCTGGTATATAAAGAACAAGGTCCAAAAAAAACTAGAGGGAAGTCAAAAATGACCAAGGTGCATGCTAGAACCCCATATAATAAAGTAGTCATTGAGTTGAATGAGGACGACCAATTTCTGATAATGTACGGAGTTAAACAATTTTTGGGAGAATAGCAAAGGATAAGGTGTCTCTTACTTACATCAATTAGCATGTTGTTCCTGATCAATTAGAGCGACAAATGTTGGAATATGCTCTGGTAAAATGTATCATCCTGAACCACAGTTCAACTACTTCCTAAATGTTTGGTTTTAATTAATTAGTTTGTTTCCTGAATTTTGAGTTTGATATATTGTGGGCTAGGTATGTCATTTCGGAAGAAGGACACAAGTGGGTCAAGAACACGCTTAATGACTCTTGAAGGCAGTACAAGTCTCATATGAAATCAAGGTATTACAAAAAATATTCAACTGATGAGGAAAGGCTTGCGAATAGGCCCAGTACAATTCTGTTGGAGGATTTTAAAATGTTCTTGGAATACTGGGGGGGATGAAGCAGTTCAGATACGGCTTAAATATGGCCATAAAAGAAAACTAATTTGTACAATACCAATTTAATAATCATGCAACAGATGGAAAAAATAAATAAAATAAATTAATGATTTTCACATTTTCTTGTTTGTGCTAATCGTTTCTTGTTTAGTGCTAATTTAATAATCATGCAACAGGTGGAAAAAATAAATAAAATAATGATATTCACAATTGTATTATGTTTAGTAGTTCAAATTATCTTGTTTAGTGATAATCCTTTCTTTAGCAGTTCACATTATCTTGTTTAGTGCTAATCTTTTCTTTAGTAGTTCGCATTATCTTGTTTAGTGCTAATCTCTTTTTTTTCGTTTTTTATTTCCAGGCCTTAGCTGAGACTAATTCTGCGCATCGTAATTCATTAAGAGAGACGCATACCATAGGTCAAAAAACTCATGCAATAGTCAAAGAACAGATAATACGTGTTTTTTTGAACTTCAGTTAATTTTTTTTGTGATTGAGTTGAATTGGCCACATGATAATTTTAATTTGTTATACCATTGAATTATATTTTATATCATTGTCACAATGGTCATAGGTAGCAGCTAGATTTGTAAATCCTTAAGATTGAATGTTAAAAATTCTGTTTAATTTTTTGTAATCCTAATACTTGACAGAGAAAGAAGGACCCGGAAAAAGCCTGCACATCTGCAGCCTTGGTCTATTTTGAAATGTATAAACGAGAACCGGGAAGAAGTTACAAGATAAACACAGAAGATAGTAATTTAATAGTTAGTTTGAAAGATGACCACATTGCAGTTGAAACTTCCATATTTTAATTTATATATTTTAAAGATAACCAGTTCTGTTAATAAATTTTTTCGAGTAGCTTATATAAAGTATGTGACCCATAATCAATTATGATTCAATACTTGTGTCAGTATAATTGGCACATTGTACATTTGTTGGAGCTTCTTATTAAATCGAACAAATTCATAGTTTGAAAGATAACCAATTCTGTTAATAAATTCATTCCTGCTAGCTACTTGTTTATATGCTTGCTTGGTTTCATTTTGAAGGCGAGGATTCAAGCAATGGTGGATGCAGGAAATATTGTTGAGGCAGATGCACTTGTCCCTGGTGGGAAGAGCCAACTGGCTTGTGGGAATGCGAGGTAAAATGGCTGAAAAGTCTCTAACAACTCCTGGTTCTTCAGACAGTTTTGTGCAAGAGCTGACCAGAAAAATAAGGAAAGAGCTTGAGGCTGATTTGGAAGCAAGGGTGAACAGAAAAGTGAAAGAGAACGTGTCATGGGTGTAGAAAAAGCTAGTTGAAGCTAATCCTGATATTAATTTAGATGTCGAAGACTTTTGTGTCACCACAACAAGTGATGAAGATGACATTGGAACTCCTGCAACCCCGATAACTAAATGAAGTATTTGGATGGTATGTGTTAGCACTTACGGTATATTCGAATTGTACTTTTAAATTATGGCACTTGTGGTATGTATTTGTGATGGCACTTGTTTTTGTGTTGGCGATATTGATAGTACTTGTGGTTTGGTATGTAGAATTGTTTGGTCTGATTGTGGTGATAAATTTTTTTGATGGATTTATTGTATGAATATTTTGATATATATGTTTGAATGGGGTGCAATATTTTGGATTGCATATATGTACTGCATAATTTGTAACTACAGGGTTGTATTTGCCTTCTTGCAATATAGCATTTGCCTTCTTTACTATTGCAGTTGATTTTTTTCAGGTGTTGCATTATGGGATAGTGGTGTTGCATTACATAGTGTTGTGGTGTTGCATTAAGAACAGTATTATTAATTCCACTATGGTATGACACGTAGGGCTTACAGCTGACGGGGCGCCACATGGAAAGCCGACGTGGCATGCGACACATAGGCAGCTGATGTGGAGAGCTGGTGTGGCATACAACATGTTGGCAACTGACGTGAAAATTTCATGTGGGCCCCACTATCGTGACCTGGAAGCTGGGCTCTAGCTTCTTCTTAAGGCAACATTATGTATTGTTGCAATACTTGCAAGTACTATTGCAATAGGGTTATAATGCAACACTTTCTTTCCATGGTAGTAGATGGGCAAAAGTGTTGTCTTAGAGGGCTAAGGCAATGACCCTAGATGCCACGGCCCTCTAGTGTTGCCTATTTGAAAAAATGGACCGCGACAACGCTTTCTCGGTTACGGCCACATAAAACTAGTGTCGAATATTTTGTAGTAGTGATTGAACATTCTATAACATTATAATATGAAAATAGAAATAGTTTCAAAATGTCAAAATTTGAAATTAAATCTTTTCTATATTTATTATAAAAAAATTAAATCAATAGAAAAATCTGTTCAAGTTAAAACGGTGTTTATCTACTTAGCTCGGCTTCATATTTCATTATTTTCATGTCCATCCAAAATCGGACATCAAAATCATATTTTGATTGAGTATTATATTAAAATATTCATTATTTCCAAATTGAAATGTGACTCAATCAATTACCTTATAATGTTAATTATATGAATTTCATGCATCGCATGTATTCAACAATACTGATAAATAACTATTAAACATCTAATTCACACCCATAGTGCAATCTACAACTGTATAAGCATTAAATATTTTAATAATGCTTATAACGACTTGTCAATCAATTGATTGACATACAAATTACACACGAGGGAGATGTGTGAAATAATTATCATACCAGGACCCGTGTGGGGTTTTGTAATGACCCGCATTGGCAGGGGTATTATGATTAATTTATTTAATTATATTAATGGTGGTTTAGTGAATTAAATGGTCGTGGAATTTAATAATGGTGAATATTTAATTAAAATAATAAATTAAATAATATATTTAATTCTGAAATAATAAGAATTGGCTGAAATGGCGATATGGTGTGAACCGGATCATCTGTGATATTTAATTCAGCTTGGAATTGAATTTGAATAACGAATATATTCAATCTTCGATAGTTGAACGTATAGTTTATAATATAATTATAAACGAGCTTGAAATAGCGCTGCAGTTCGTAAATTGGTGATTAGAACTTCAACTGAATGTACAGGATTCGTTTTAAGCCGGATTTCTGTGAAACAAGAAACATGTGGAGCTGGTGGAGTATATCTTTCTAGTGGAAGAGAAAAATCGGGATTTCATCGTGTAGATTTTGATTTACGTCCAAATCAAATTTTAGAAAAGTCGCTGTGGAATTCCTTTATAATTTGCAACGTTTTATTTACGTTATAAAAGGGTTTTCAATATATTTGAATATCGGGTTTGAATTTAGACAAGATTCTTTTGAGGCGTAGTGATGGTTTAATTTTTAGAATTTTATGGTAATTTTTAATTAATTTAATAAGCAACTTTTTATTTGGAGTATTTCGCACCCTGAAATCAACATTTTGAAGTTTCAAAATATGAGTCCACCTACCGGTATTATTACATTTTTGGGATCGTGACACCGAGCTCATCACAACGGTATATTTATTTCTGTTTGGAGCAGCTCATATATAAATGAAATTTGACATAACCAGAAAAGTAAAACTTTACAACCCTTAACCAAAATCTATTTTTCTCTGATGAAAACTTAAGTCCATGTTTCACCATTTTCAGCCGCACCTTCTTTCTACTCAAGCCAAACGTGGAATGCTTCTCATCCACTAAATCTAGATATTGAACCTTCTATAAGTAACCCTTAAAAACTCTTATAACCTAATTTCTTCATTTCAGAAGTCAAACTATGAATCCGCCATCTCTACTTTTCATTCGAACGGAAGTTTTTTTTTTTATAAAAATCAAATCAAACAAACTCTGAAATTGGAGAAATCGAGATCGCTGATCTTATTTCCGCTCTAGCCTAAAGCCTATACCCTCAAATTTCTGGTGCGACGCTTTCCTTCACGGTTCGAACTCGAACCGAGCAGAAACTAGGGCAGCAGCCGTGTCGAGACGAGCAGGTTGTGAATGCAAGGGGAGCTTACGGGTGTGCGTTCAGGAGGGTAAGCTGTGTGTTAATACTGAGGTGTGATGAGGTGCTGATAGCATACGTTTTGGGAGCTGTTTAGTTGGCTCGAGTCTTTGGTTTAGGAGGAAGACAGGTGAAAATCATGCGGCATGGAGGAGATGTATTGGGCCATAGGGAAACTGATGCGTGAATGATTTTGTTGGGGAGAAAATGCATTACAGTATTCGGTGGAAGAAGGGTTAGTTATTACGGCTAATCCTGGGTTAAGGCTAAGGGGATTAGTGGGGTAATTAAGGGAGACATTGGTTTGTTTTACTGGTGTGAAAGAGGACATGAGGTATAAGTATGTGGCATTGGCTATTTTATTGTTCCAGGAATTCGTTGTCCTTTAGAAAAAGAAGAGGAAGGCTTAGTCTTTTAAAAACATGATTAGAGAAGTTAGTAAGGTGTTGATTTATAATTATTTCAAAAAGGGGGATGAGTTCGGATGAGGTAAAGTTTGGAAGTGTTTTTAGATTTAACGGTGGGGTATGGAGGAGGAAGATGGTGTCTGAAGTTCGGTCATGACAGTTGATTACTAGTAAGAGCATCCGTTTTTGGAGAGGAAGGGGAGGACTTCGGGTATGAGAGTGTTGGGCCGTCAAAGTGAAAATTGAGTGAAACAAGATCCGATGGAATCGTAGGGACTGACACTACAACATGGAGCTGACTAGGAGTGAATCCGATCACGTTACAATTTATGGCGAAATAAATTGTCCGACTGAATCAAATAACGCAAACCGTTATTTAACGATTAACGCGCCAATGTGAGTAAATCTCACTAACTCTGAACAGTTTATAATTTCATGTTGTATTTTTAGAACTGTTAGTAATTGTATGATTTACTGTGTGTTGACTGTTTGATTGAACTGCTAGTCAGTTGGTTGAATTTCTATATTGATTCTGTTTAACAGAGTATATCATATGGAACTGAAAGTGATGTTATCCATATTGTTTAACATCTGTGATGCAGGGAAACAGGTTGGAGGAATCCAACTAGATTCCTCAACATTTATTTTACTGTGATTCGTATATTATAATATATGATGTGATATATAATCTATTGTTGATTATGTGTGTTTGAACGATATTTATCGTTGTTATATGGTATGATAAATACCATAAGAAATACTGGATATGGGGAAGGGGGTTTTCAAAGTGTATTTTGAAAATGAATTATTTATATAAAATCGATGGATTTTATATAGAAAAGGAAAAGGATTTTTTTCCAAAAGAAATATTTATAAAATCAAAGGATAAGTTAGAATAAAAGGAAATCATTTGTAAAGTGAAGAACCGTTACTAAAAGTAAATCTTTATAAATGAATAGTTTATTCGAAAAGAAGTTAATCGATGGTAGTTAATCGATTAGAGAATAAAGTAAAAGAAGTTAATCGATGTTAGTTAATCGATTAGAGAATAAAGCAAAAGAAGTTAATCGATGTTAGTTAATCGATTAGAGAATAAAGCAAAAGAAGTTAATCGATGTTAGTTAATCGATTAGAGAATAAAGTAAAAGAAGTTAATCGATGTTAGTTAATCGATTAGAGAATAAAGTAAAAGGAGTTAATCGATGTTAGTTAATCGATTAGAGAATAAAGTTAAAAGAAGTTAATCGATGTTAGTTAATCGATTAGAGAATAAAGTAAAAGGAGTTAATTGATGTTAGTTAATCGATTAGAGAATAAAGAAAAAGGAGTTATCGAATATAGTTTATTCGAAAGGAGTTAAGTGAATAGAGTTAATCCAATAGTGTTAGTCCAATAGAAGTTAATCGATGTTAGTTAATCGAATAGGAGTTAAGTGAAAAGAGTCAATTGAATATAGCTATTCGAAGAGGGTTAAGTAAGGAAGTTAGTAAAAGGGATATAAAGTGAACTTTGCCTATTTCAAAGTTAGAAATGTTGTTCAGTAAAGGTCTGAGAGGTAGTTCTACGCCAACTTGATTGGCTTCGTTTTGAACTAAGGAATAGTTAAGGTTCGACAGTAAAGGAAATGGTTTGAGTTGGCATCGCGATGGTTTGTTTAAACATCTGTCTAAGTCCAATGAAGAAGCTTTGGAAATGTTTCCCAAAGAAGAAACCAGAAATGTTTTCTAATAAAGAAAACAAGAAATGGAAATGTTTTCTATTGTTAATAACGTATATTTTCTAAATTTAGAAAATAAGAAATGCTAAATATAGGGAAACAGGAGATGAAAAATGAACTAAGGAGATGAATGTTGAATGATGTTTGATCGATATAATTTTCCATTTGGAAATAATATCGTTGTTTGCACACTTGTTTTATTCGATAGTTAAATCATAGAATATCGAAGTTTTGACCATTTTAACGTTGTTAATATGGAGAGACCGGTTGGATTATTATCCAAAGAACCACTCTGTATTGGCATAAGCGTTGCGAATCATATATGCCTAAGATAATTGAAGGCGTTGTTATGCAAGGGCTATCATGTTTACAGAATAGTGCCTTCGGTTCATCCTGTTCCTGGATGACTTGTATGGACGGATGTTTGACAGAGTAATTCCAGACGATCACGTAAATTGATTTCTCCAACCGTACCAAGAGTGGAAGCGGAGAAGGAAACTTCTTTAGCTAACACATAATGTATTGTTGAGGACGTCAATCGGTGATTTGATGGAGTTGACGATGTGACATTCAAAGTGAATCTGATGTGATGATAAAGCGTAGCTTCTAGCCTCATCATCCGGTAAATGACAGAAATCGGGCAGGCAGCATGGCTAAGTCGGTCGCACCGAAGTAGGGTGTATAATCACCTGATCTAGAGTTTCATTTACTTCTAAAAAATCTATTGTTGATGCTGTCCCATTCGGGAAACGGTTGCTGATCCCAACTGTTGGTGATATACTTTCGATACACTCAAGCGAAATGAGTGGTCGGTCATGTATGGCCGGGTTGCAAGATGTTCTTGTTGAACCTAGTGTATTCCTCTCTAGAGGTACACGAGCGATAGGTGGTTCCATACCTTGTCATAGTTGGAAATCCATTACCCAATACGTGCTTGCGGTTTTGATTGTATACTATATATGTAGAACGTGAGATGAAAGCGTTTCTGCTAGATGATTATATATATACTGTGGTTGATAAACATTATTATAATATCAAAAGGTTTTGATATAAAGATATTTGGATTCTCATAAGGGAAAAACCCGTTCCGTTATGCGGCGTGGTCCTATGAGATATCGTTTACTTGTTTAACTGTTTTTAACTGTTTTACTCACACCAGTCCCATGACTGACCCGGAGTTTATTTTGTTGTCTTCCCTAAACTCTTGGGTGCCTAAATTTGTATGGGCAGTCAAGTAGTCAGGATTTTACAGATACACTTGAAGAGCTTGGAGCAGGAGGCTTCAGGATGTTATAGCTATAGTTATTTCCGCTTTATTGTAAGTGTTGTACTTTGATAATGATATATATATTCAAGTACTGATTTGTATTTCAAAGTTATGTTATGAAATATATTTATTCGTTCCGCTGTGAGATTCGTGTTACTCTGATGTTGTGTTCTTCTTCTTCTTCTATTCTAAGTTTCTATCTTATCTTTCCTCACCCTCTAATTTCTTTCACTAATTTCCAGGATTTTTCGGTGTTTTGGTTATCGACATCGTGTTTATGTCGATAACCAAAGTCGCTAAAAATCTGGGTCATTACAGTTGGTATCAGAGCTTTAGTTAAGAATTACTTGGCTCTGTGGCGTGACTCGGTAGAGATAGGGTTAGTAATACCGTAGATTGAGTTGAGTGTATATATATATGAGTGGACGTATTTGTTATTGATATAAAAATGGTTTTATATTGTGGAGATTCATTGGTTGAGTTGTTTATGAGTTCTGGTCGATCAGTTTGATCCACTGTATCGGTAGGAGTTACTAAACACTCGAATACGATGGGTCATCACGATATGTTTTGAAAAGAGGGTAAATGAAAATAGTTTACCCAAAGTATATTTTGATATATATTTGATACATTGGTTGTTATTATAATCGAGTAAGATTATAAAATTTAATGGTTATGTAAATAACCAATCAGAATTCATATAAGTGAAATACGTGAAATCAGATGAGTTAAATCTGAGATTTTAAACCAGAAATTGAGTTAAGACTCTGGAGAATTGGATAAGTGTTTGTAAATGGATTGGGATTAAAAATAAAGAAAATTTAAGATCCTGGGAGATTTGAAATTGTTTTACAAGCAGTGTGAATTATATTTTGAAATGAATTTCAAAGTGGAAATGTTTAAAAATGGTTTTATAGTATTGAACTCACTTCGATCGCTGGAAATAGATTCTGATGATGACAGCTGCATCATCAGTATTCATTTTCGAGTTGTAAGTGACGAATTACTACCAGAGATACTGTTTTGAATTTGTTTTGGGAAAGACAAGTGTGTTGAATTTCAAAATAGGATTTAAAATATAGAATTTGAATTTTGAAATAGATTTGAAATATTAACTTGTTTTAAAAGAAATAAAACAAGTAGTTCCTTTATAAACGAAGTTTATAAATAGTTCTTTTATAAATGAAGTTTATAAATGAAGTGAAGAGAATTATCATTGGATAATTCAGAAATGAAAATACAAGTGTGAAATTGAAAGGGAAATATATTTTCCAAAGGTAGTAATATCGATTTCAAAAGGAATTGAAATCGAGACTTATGTAAAGAATGAATAAGGAAAGTTTGAAAAGGAATTTGAATAAAGGAAGTTCAAACATAGGATTTGAATATAGAAAATTCAAAGGGGATTTGAATATAGAAATTCAAATGAGATTTGAATAAAGAAGATTTGAATAATGAAATTTGAATATAGAATTCAAATAGTTTGAAATAGAATTTGAATATAGAGATTCAAATGGCATTTGGATATAGAAAATATGAAAGATTTCAAATATAGGATTTGAATATCGAAAGTGAAATGAAATTTGAATGTAGAGGATTCAAATAGAGTTGAAAATGAAATTTGAATTTAGAAGATTCAAATAGAATTGAAAAGGAAATTTGGATAAAGAAGATTCAAATAGAATTGAATTTGAAATTTGAATATAGAAGATTCAAAGGGAATTGAAATGAAATAAAGAGAATTCAAATAGATTTGAATGTAGAAATTCAAAGGGAGTTTGAATATATGAAATTCAATGGAAGTGATATAGAATTTGACATATGAGAAATCGAATAAAATTTGACATAAGAGATTCGAATGGAATTTGAATAAGAGATTTGAAATGAAATTCATATATGGAATTTGAATAATTGAATTGAAATGAAATTCAAATATAGAATTTGAATAAGGGAATCGAAATGGAATTTGAATATAGGAAATTCAAATAAAATTGAGGTGGAATTTGATTAGTTTATAAACAAGTTAAAATATATTTGAATAGGTATATTCAAATAAAAAGGTGAAATGGGCAAATCAGTAATTTGAAAATCACTTAACGAACTAAGTTAAAATGATTGGATTAAGTTGGAATGAATTAGAAATGTATGGATATATATGAGATAGGTATGGATAAGGTATGAAGGTATATAAATAGAGTGCTCGACGAAAAGGTACATATTTAATTTCCATATGAGATTTTTGTGTCGTATCGGCAAGCCGCTTGGCTTTTTCTTTTTTATTCTGGATTGGTGAGGGCTATGGGAGGATATTTGAAATATCCCGATGCTCTCAGTACAAAGGAGGTTATGGCGAATTTTTGACGGAATTTAAGGAGTTAGAATATTTTTAAGATAATTTGATAGTTAGAAATCAATGTATCGATATATATATAGAAGTCGATAAGGAAACGAACTTAGAAATAGAATAGTATAATCAAAAAGGAAGACTAGGAATAAAATCTAGTAAAAATTAGAAAGAGGGAGCGTATACGTGGTTAAAAGTGAATAAGTAGTTGTATGGTATTGATTATTCGAGTAAGTAGTCATATCTGTTTTGACGTTATAAATGTTATTCAGTCAAGGTCTGAGAGGTAGTTATGCTCCACCTTGATTGATTTCATTATTAACAAATAAATAGTAAGATTTCAGGCTCGAAGATCAATGGTGAATAAGAGTTAGTTGAATATAGTAGTTGGGTTGTCGTAACGATGTTTTACACAACATCCGTTTTAACCCAAATAAGTGTAAGCTTGGAAATAGATGTTAAATATTTCCTAAGTATAGAAAAAACGAGATCAGAAAAGAGATAAGTAATTGGAATATTTTCCCAATTATAGATAGCATATATTTTCTAAAGTTTAGAAAATAAAGGAAGGCGATATTCGGAAATGTTTTCCAAATAACATAAAAGGCCAATATGGTTATTGGAAATATTTGGTTAACAAATATTGACAAAGGAATAGAGAAGTGATTTAACTAATGGAATATTGATTATGGGCTCAGTTGAATTTCAAAAAGGAAAATTGATTTTTGGAAAGAGTAAACTGTTTAAAAACTCCCAGGGAAGGCTGTTTGAATTAAAAACAAATTTAACAGAAATTTGTGAAAGCAAAGTTGAATTAAAGTAAAGTCAGTTATGTGGTAACTGAAATTGAATTTGAATGATATCAAGACGAATTGGATTGTGAGATTCAAATTTGAAGTGTAATGGCACAATCAAGTTAAGAGTTGGGAATCGAGAGTTAAAATGATATTTGGCTCGGGTATAAGCAAATGGGTGTGTTGTGGATAAAAGCAGATTGGAATTTGATTGGGATGACCCTTGTATCTGCTGAATTGATAACAAGTGGAAAGGATATAATGATATGCCGACAAAGGGTACCAGTTTATAATATATATTGGGTATGAGATTTTGATGAGCCGAATTGGCAAGCCACTTGACTGTTTGAATATCTTTTGGGCTGGAGATGGCCCAGAGAGGCGAGTTGGAGATATTGACCAGCACGAAGGAGGTGCTGGCGAAATTTTTCGAAGAGTTAAGGCGTTAGAAAATTTTCAGAATTTTTGAAAATTTTCGTTGATAAGAATTAATTAATAATTTAATTGAAATTAAATTGGTTCAGTTGAAACTGAAGTTAAGAAGTGAACAAATATGTTCTAACCAGTCGGTAGGGTCGTCCTCTACTTTTAGCAATTTCGATGACGAAATTATTTTAAGTGGGAAAGATTGTAATGACCCGCATTGGCAGGGGTATTATGATTAATTTATTTAATTATATTAATGGTGGTTTAGTGAATTAAATGGTCGTGGAATTTAATAATGGTGAATATTTAATTAAAATAATAAATTAAATAATATATTTAATTCTGAAATAATCAGAATTGGCTGAAATGGCGATATGGTGTGAACCGGATCATCTGTGATATTTAATTCAGCTTGGAATTGAATTTGAAAAACGAATATATTCAATCGTTGATAGTTGAACGTATAGTTTATAATATAATTATAAACGAGCTTGAAATAGCGCTGCAGTTCGTAAATTGGTGATTAGAACTTCAACTGAATGTACAGGATTCGTTTTAAGCCGAATTTCTGTGAAACAAGAAACATGTGGAGCTGGTGGAGTATATCTTTCTAGTGGAAGAGAAAAATCGGGATTTCATCGTGTAGATTTTGATTTACGTCCAAATCAAATTTTAGAAAAGTCGCTGTGGAATTCCTTTATAATTTGCAACGTTTTATTTACGTTATAAAAGGGTTTTCAATATATTTGAATATCGGGTTTGAATTTAGACAAGATTCTTTTGAGGCGTAGTGATGGTTTAATTTTTAGAATTTTATGGTAATTTTTAATTAATTTAATAAGCAACTTTTTATTTGGAGTATTTCGCACCCTGAAATCAACATTTTGAAGTTTCAAAATATGAGTCCACCTACCGGTATTATTACATTTTTGGGATCGTGACACCGAGCTCATCACAACGGTATATTTATTTCTGTTTGGAGCAGCTCATATATAAATGAAATTTGACATAACCAGAAAAGTAAAACTTTACAACCCTTAACCAAAATCTATTTTCCTCTGATGAAAACTTAAGTCCACGTTTCACCATTTTCAGCCGCACCTTCTTTCTACTCAAGCCAAACGTGGAATGCTTCTCATCCACTAAATCTAGATATTGAACCTTCTATAAGTAACCCCTTAAAAACTCTTATAACCTAATTTCTTCATTTCAGAAGTCAAACTATGAATCCGCCATCTCTACTTTTCATTCGAACGGAAGTTTTTTTTTTATAAAAATAAAATCAAACAAACTCTGAAATTGGAGAAATCGAGATCGCTGATCTTATTTCCGCTCTAGCCTAAAGCCTATACCCTCAAATTTCTGGTGCGACGCTTTCCTTCACGGTTCGAACTCGAACCGAGCAGAAACTAGGGCAGCAGCCGTGTCGAGACGAGCAGGTTGTGAATGCAAGGGGAGCTTACGGGTGTGCGTTCAGGAGGGTAAGCTGTGTGTTAATACTGAGGTGTGATGAGGTGCTGATAGCATACGTTTTGGGAGCTGTTTAGTTGGCTCGAATCTTTGGTTTAGGAGGAAGACAGGTGAAAATCATGCGGCATGGAGGAGATGTATTGGGCCATAGGGAAACTGATGCGTGAATGATTTTGTTGGGGAGAAAATGCATTACAGTATTCGGTGGAAGAAGGGTTAGTTATTACGGCTAATCCTGGGTTAAGGCTAAGGGGATTAGTGGGGTAATTAAGGGAGACGTTGGTTTGTTTTACTGGTGTGAAAGAGGACATGAGGTATAATTATGTGGCATTGGCTATTGTATTGTTCCAGGAATTCGTTGTCCTTTAGAAAAAGAAGAGGATGGCTTAGTCTTTTAAAAACATGATTAGAGAAGTTAGTAAGGTGTTGATTTATAATTATTTCAAAAAGGGGGATGAGTTCGGATGAGGTAAAGTTTGGAAGTGTTTTTAGATTTAACGGTGGGGTATGGAGGAGGAAGATGGTGTCTGAAGTTCGGTCATGGCGGTTGATTACTAGTAAGAGCATCCGTTTTTGGAGAGGAAGGGGAGGACTTCGGGTATGAGAGTGTTGGGCCGTCAAAGTGAAAATTGAGTGAAACAAGATCCGATGGAATCGTAGGGACTGACACTACAACATGGAGCTGACTAGGAGTGAATCCGAGCACGTTACAATTTATGGCGAAATAAATTGTCCGACTGAATCAAATAACGCAAACCGTTATTTAACGATTAACGCGCCAATGTGAGTAAATCTCACTAACTCTGAACAGTTTATAATTTCATGTTGTATTTTTAGAACTGTTAGAAATTGTATGATTTACTGTGTGTTGACTGTTTGATTGAACTGCTAGTCAGTTGGTTGAATTATTATATTGATTCTGTTTAACAGAATATATCATATGGAACTGAAAGTGATGTTATCCATATTGTTTAACATCTGTGATGCAGGGAAACAGGTTGGAGGAATCCAACTGGATTCCTCAACATTTATATTACTGTGATTCGTATATTATGATATATGATGTGATATATAATCTATTGTTGATTATGTGTGTTTGAACGATATTTATCGTTGTTATATGGTATAATAAATACCATAAGAAATACTGGATATGGGGAAGGGGATTTTCAAAGTGTATTTTGAAAATGAATTATTTATATAAAATCGATGGATTTTATATAGAAAAGGAAAAGGATTTTTTTTCAAAAGAAATATTTATAAAATCAAAGGATAAGTTAGAATAAAAGGAAATCATTTGTAAAGTGAAGAACCGTTACTAAAAGTAAATCTTTATAAATGAATAGTTTATTCGAAAAGAAGTTAATCGATGGTAGTTAATCGATTAGAGAATAAAGTAAAAGAAGTTAATCGATGTTAGTTAATCGATTAGAGAATAAAGCAAAAGAAGTTAATCGATGTTAGTTAATCGATTAGAGAATAAAGCAAAAGATGTTAATCGATGTTAGTTAATCGATTAGAGAATAAAGTAAAAGAAGTTAATCGATGTTAGTTAATCGATTAGAGAATAAAGTAAAAGGAGTTAATCGATGTTAGTTAATCGATTAGAGAATAAAGTTAAAAGAAGTTAATCGATGTTAGTTAATCGATTAGAGAATAAAGTAAAAGGAGTTAATTGATGTTAGTTAATCGATTAGAGAATAAAGAAAAAGGAGTTATCGAATATAGTTTATTCGAAAGGAGTTAAGTGAATAGAGTTAATCCAATAGTGTTAGTCCAATAGAAGTTAATCGATGTTAGTTAATCGAATAGGAGTTAAGTGAAAAGAGTCAATCGAATATAGCTATTCGAAGAGGGTTAAGTAAGGAAGTTAGTAAAAGGGATATAAAGTGAACTTTACCTATTTCAAAGTTAGAAATGTTATTCAGTAAAGGTCTGAGAGGTAGTTCTACCCCAACTTGATTGGCTTCGTTTTGAACTAAGGAATAGTTAAGGTTCGACAGTAAAGGAAATGGTTTGAGTTGGCATCACAATGGTTTGTTTAAACATCTGTCTAAGTCCAATGAAGAAGCTTTGGAAATGTTTCCCAAAGAAGAAACCAGAAATGTTTTCTAATAAAGAAAACCAGAAATGGAAATGTTTTCCATTGTTAATAACGTATATTTTCTAAATTTAGAAAATAAGAAATGCTAAATATAGGGAAACAGGAGATGAAAAATGAACTAAGGAGATGAATGTTGAATGATGTTTGATCGATATAATTTTCCATTTGGAAATAATATCGTTGTTTGCACACTTGTTTTATTCGATAGTTAAATCATAGACTATCGAAGTTTTGACCATTTTAACGTTGTTAATATGGAGAGACCAGTTGGATTATTATCCAAAGAACCACTCTGTATTGGCATAAGCGTTGCGAATCATATATGCCTAAGATAATTGAAGGCGTTGTTATGCAAGGGCTATCATGTTTACAGAATAGTGCCTTCGGTTCATCCTGTTCCTGGATAACTTGTATGGACGGATGTTTGACAGAGTAATTCCAGATGATCACGTAAATTGATTTCTCCAACCGTACCAAGAGTGGAAGCGGAGAAGGAAACTTCTTTAGCTAACACATAATGTATTGTTGAGGACGTCAATCGGTGATTTGATGGAGTTGACGATGTGACATTCAAAGTGAATCTGATGTGATGATAAAGCGTAGCTTCTAGCCTCATCATCCGGTAAATGACAGAAATCGGGCAGGCAGCATGGCTAAGTCGGTCGCACCGAAGTAGGGTGTATAATCACCTGATCTAGAGTTTCATTTACTTCTAAAAAATCTATTGTTCGTGCTGTCCCATTCGGGAAACGGTTGTTGATCCCAACTGTTGGTGATATACATTCGATACACTCAAGCGAAATGAGTGGTCGGTCATGTATGGCCGGGTTGCAAGATGTTCTTGTTGAACCCAGTGTATTCCTCTCTAGAGGTACACGAGCGATAGGTGGTTCCATACCTTGTCATAGTTGGAAATCCATTACCCAATACGTGCTTGCGGTTTTGATTGTATACTATATATGTAGAACGTGAGATGAAAGCGTTTCTGCTAGATGATTATATATATACTGTGGTTGATAGACATTATTATAATATCAAAAGGTTTTGATATAAAGATATTTGGATTCTCATAAGGGAAAAACCCGTTCCGTTATGCGGCGTGGTCCTATGAGATATCGTTTACTTGTTTAACTGTTTTTAACTGTTTTACTCACACCAGTCCCATGACTGACCCGGAGTTTATTTTGTTGTCTTCCCTAAACTCTTGGGTGCCTAAATTTGTATGGGCAGTCAAGTAGTCAGGATTTTACAGATACACTTGAAGAGCTTGGAGCAGGAGGCTTCAGGATGTTATAGCTATAGTTATTTCCGCTTTGTTGTAAGTGCTGTACTTTGATAATGATATATATATATATTCAAGTACTGATTTGTATTTCAAAGTTATGTTATGAAATATATTTATTCGTTCCGCTGTGAGATTCGTGTTACTCTGATGTTGTGTTCTTCTTCTTCTTCTATTCTAAGTTTCTATCTTATCTTTCCTCACCCTCTAATTTCTTTCACTAATTTCCAGGATTTTTCGGTGTTTTGGTTATCGACATCGTGTTTATGTCGATAACCAAAGTCGCTAAAAATCCAGGTCATTACAGGTTTTTATCCATCTACAATGATTAATATTTGTACACCTGGGCGATGTGAAAAATTATCGTCTCTATACCCATGTGGGGTTTACATCACAATCCAAGTGAACTTATCTATTATTTTGGGGATGGGTGGGTAAGTTGTCATCCCAAAATAATTCATAATATAAATGTTTTATTTAACAATTCATATTTAAACAGTTTAATAATAATAGTAGCATTAAAACTGTAAACATCCATCGATCACCAAACAAATATTTCAATCACAAGCAATCAGTATATATATATATATAGTTATAAAATAAAATTACTGTACAAAATATTTGAGTGAGAGTTCTCACATTGACCAGTTTCTGGAATCATTATATAATGGTTGTTTTACTGAATTAAGCTGAGTGTTTAATTTAGTCGAAATTTGCTGCATGTTACGTTTCTTTTCCGATCAGTTCCGAAATGTAGCGCTCGTCTTCATGATTCTGACGGACTAAATCTCGTCAAATTCTGATGTCAAGTGAACAATTTACGGTCGTTTAAACATTTAAACAACTTAAATATATAATTTACTACATTAATTGATAATTATAAACCTAATTACATTTCAATGATTAAATTATCGGTTGCCATCTTAATCTTCTTCTTTTACTTCAGAAAACCCACCCACGGAAACAAAAACCCGCTGTCGCCATCGATCAGCTCCACCGACCATCCATTTGAAGCAACCACACTAAAGGCCTTCACCCAAGCCACCTGCGCCCTGAGCAGAGCCAGGCGCAATCCATCCTAGAAAAATGTTTCGAAAACGATGACTTCGAGCACCAAATTCCAGCAACCCACACCAATACAATCGGTTACCATCATATCAAATCATCGAGCTCATTAAGTCGACATTTTCCATGTTGAATGTTTCTCAAATTGATCTATGGATTTTGCGAAAATTAAGGAGCAAAAATCAAAATTTTTGTTCGTCTGTTTGAATAGGTGGCGGCGCTAAATATTAGAACTAGGGTTAGGGTTCAGTTAGCTTATATATATTTATATATTTTATTATTTATTCAATTAATTACTTTATTGTGAGATTTCGTGTCCGAACTCCAAATGAATCCCAAAGACTGACGTCCCTAACAAAATGCCCCCATTCCAAACATAATGGGATATGTTTTTTAAGTGCATTCAATCGATTCAGTCAGTTTTTACCAAAATTAAAATATAACGTTAAATATTAAATTTGAACGTACGTTTTAGTTTGCCACGACTACATACTGACTCCAAAAATTATGAAATTTGAAATCTAGCTATGTTTTACAAATACGATTCTAACAAAACTAATTTCAATGAATTCAGAGTCTGTTTAAAAAAAATGACCTTTTAACTAGCTTTATTGAATTACAACTAAAATTGAATTTTCGTTTAAATTTACTACGCTTACACACTAATTCCAATTAACTTCAAATTTTAAACCTAACAATAATTTGACGTTACAGATTCGATAAAATTAGTTTCATCAAAAACAGAGGTCGTTTACAAAGTGGCTATTTTTAAAGGCTTAAATAATATTAAAATATTAATAAATTTCCATAGCGACTATTTGAAAAATTGATTTGGACATAACTTACAATTTATAATATGAAATCAAAATTTTCCACATTCATTAGAAAGATATAAATAAAAAGATTCTAATGTCTCTTGTTTTATCAAAATCCAACTTAAAACGAATTATGTATATCCAATTTAAATTTAAAACCAAAATTTCAAACTACTGCAACATTACACATTCGTTTTAATTAAATTTTAAATTTATACGTTCAAACTTCGTTATTAAACAAATTCCAGGTCATTAAATTCTAAATGTGAATCATTTTAAATTTTAAAATCCATTAAAATCAATTAAAAATAAATTTGAAATTGGTTCCAAAAATGCTAATTGTTACAAAAGCCATAAACTTTGTGCATATATAAAAGCTGGAATAGCTCAGTTGGTTAGAGCGTGTGGCTGTTAACCACAAGGTCGGAAGTTCAAGCCCTCCTTCTAGCGAGTTAAATATTTATTTTTGAACCTTTGATACTGCTCATACAAACTTACAATTTACGATTAACACCCTTATCTCAATTAAATTATGCACGGGCTTTCTTTCAAAACTGTTTTTAAATTCATACTATTTTCAGTTAAAACAATTTTTATATTCTTAATCATTTAAACTCAACAGTTAAATTTAAAATTATTTTGACCCAAAAGGTTATTTATTTAAAACTATTTTCATTTTCTATATATATAAATTATTTTAACTCAATATCTATTTTAATTCAGGCTTTTTGATCCCTGATTTTCTTTAAATAAAAAGGAGTATATTTAAGTAATGTTATTTATGATACAAAAATATATATGAATTTTAATTCGAAACTAATATCAAAATGATTTATTATGCAAAAAATGATGTTTTATTGAAATATAAAGCGAACACGGTGTAAAACCTTTGGTTTTATGAATACTTATATAAGGTTAATTTAATAGTGCATTAACTAGTTAATTGGAACTAAATCTTGATTGGGTGTTAAAATATATGGATATATTGAGATGAGTTGAATTGTGCATGAGGATGCAATTTTGTACGATAATTGTTGGATTAATCAAAGGAATAAAAAGGAATCTAAATATTATAACTTAATTAATCATTTGGTTGACTAATTGAGGAGTTTGGCGTTAACTGGGAAAATTCTGAAAGAAAAATTAGTTGAATCATTGGAATGATTAATTTTTTAAGGATAATCAAGAAGTAAATATGTCTTGGGAAGATGATTTAATAATTATCTAAGTTGATTCTAATATTAGGCTAATTTAAAGATTTTGAAAAAAATTGATGTTTATTCATTTAAAATGATCAAATAAAGTATTTGGGCAAATTAAGTAAATTTCGCAGTTAAATTATGGTAAATATACAAAATTGTGGAGGGGAACAGGAAAATAGTATTAAGGATAAAATGAAAAAAAAATTGTTCCTTAAGAACGTAGGGCTAAAATTTTGTCCATAAGGACAAATTTTAGTGTAAAGGAAGGAATTATAGTGGACCCTAGAATTCCTCCATTTACACTAAACTTTGTCCTTATGGATAAAATTTTTGCCCTTTGTCCTTATGAAACAATTTTTTGTTCATTTTGTCCTTGAGGCTAAAAACCCCGGAACAGGAAAATAGTATTAAGGATAAAATGAAAAAAAAATTGTTCCTTAAGAACATAGGGCTAAAATTTTGTCCATAAGGACAAATTTTAGTGTAAAGGAAGGAATTATAGTGGACCCTTGAATTCCTCCATTTACACTAAACTTTGTCCTTATGGATAAAATTTTTGCCCTTTGTCCTTATGGAACAATTTTTTGTTCATTTTGTCCTTGAGGCTAAAAACCCCGGAACAGGAAAATAGTATTAAGGATAAAATGAAAAAAAATTGTTCCTTAAGAACATAGGGCTAAAATTTTGTCCATAAGGACAAATTTTAGTGTAAAGGAAGGAATTATAGTGGACCCTTGAATTCCTCCATTTACACTAAACTTTGTCCTTATGGATAAAATTTTTGCCCTTTGTCCTTATGGAACAATTTTTTGTTCATTTTGTCCTTGTGGCTAAAAACCCCGGAACAGGAAAATAGTATTAAGGATAAAATGAAAAAAAATTGTTCCTTAAGAACATAGGGCTAAAATTTTGTCCATAAGGACAAATTTTAGTGTAAAGGAAGGAATTATAGTGGATCCTTGAATTCCTCCATGTACACTAAACTTTGTCCTTATGGATAAAATTTTTGCCCTTTGTCCTTATGGAACAATTTTTTGTTCATTTTGTCCTTGAGGCTAAAAACCCCATTGTGGAAAATATGGTTTTAGAAAAAAATTAATAATGTGAAATTAGGAGTACAATTATAAACTCAGCATTGTAAATTTGGTGCAAAATAATGTAATGTGCGATTTGTTTGTAAAGTGAGAGTTTTGTGTTTAGGTGTACAATTATAAACTCAGCATTGTAAATTTGGTGCAAAATAATGTAATGTGTGATTTGTTTGTAAAGTGAAAGTTTTGTGTCAAAATGTATAAATTTGTGTTTAA
Organism: Allium sativum; assembly: GCA_030737875.1. Classification (NCBI taxonomy): domain Eukaryota; kingdom Viridiplantae; phylum Streptophyta; class Magnoliopsida; order Asparagales; family Amaryllidaceae; genus Allium; species Allium sativum. The sequence continues at coordinate 966,825,588 of CM060915.1, read as the reverse complement.
AAAGGGTTAAAAAATGTTTTGGCCATTTTTATAAAATTTTAAAAAAGCTAAGTAATGTGTTTTGATGTTAATAAAAGGTATATAAGGTCATTTACTGTTCAAACCTCTTGTTTTAGCTTAACGTTGCCTTTCAAACTAAACATAGCCCAGTCCAAGTGTCAATAGCTTTATTGGGCTAAGTTATGGCTTAACTAGAGCAATTAAGGAGAGAAAAGTCTGGAATCTCATTCTAGTATGCATTCTTTCTCCTTCCTTAAGCCTCTCTTCTTAGAAACAAAATACACAGGAGTTGAAATAAGATATCTCCTCTTAAAATCAAATCCATCGCTTCCAATTCAAATTAAAATGTTAAACCTAATTTCTAGCTTAAACAGCTACTGGATTTCTTTTTGTGGGTATTTCCGTAATATGAGCGTGTGACTTGTTACAATTGATCCTATTGATAATATAGAGAACAGCCCTGTCATCTCTATTTAGATGATTCCACCCCGTTGTATATTTATTCTAGTTAGCTTTCTATCACGCTTACTTTTGAGACCTGACGTATATTAATTGGTCCAGAATTTTGTTGGCCCAAGCCCTTATGTGTTGAGGAGACACAAATCCAATTCGAAGATCACAAAAGACAAGAATTTGTCGATATTCATGATTTGATTTTCTTGTTAATAGACGCTATATAGGAATAAATCGCTATTCTTTTCCGATACATATATACATATATATATATATATATATATATATAATACTGAAAATTGGATTTTTCAATATGTTCCCTTGATTTCAAAATCTGATTCGCATATTGTTTTGTTGTTTTATTTCAGCAATGCAAATAGATAACGAAAGCTAGAAAGGGGCGTTCAGTTCCAGTTTATCATTAGTTCATTTAATATTTCATTTAGGGGTAAGGAAAAAACAAATTTTCCTTTTTTGAAAGCTTCATATGAAAAATATACGAGAAAGCTCTGAACGATGATGGCGACTGCTCAAAAGAAAATACCTAATACTCCTTCAAAGTTCGCTAATAATACAAATTCCGACTTCCGATTTGCAATTCCTCCTGATCTTAGTCATTATCAACAACATGTAGAGCGTCAAAATCCTTCTAATCAAGGTAATTTTAAGTCTTTAGATCTTAATTCAAAGAATGATTTTCCAGATATTGTTGAGAAAGCACTAAACGATAATAATCTAAGTAATGTTAGGCAGTCAAAAGCCTGGATAGATCTGATTACTGAGAATAAATATCACCAAAATACTATCTAGCTAAGATATTTTGAACCTGTTGTTAAGGATAATATTAGGCTTGCTATAATCAATGAATAATTGGAAAATAAAGCTGGGGAAAAATGTTTAATTCTATTGTTTTTTATTTCTTTGGAAACGAGCCGTTTTATCAAGGTTTATATTGATTGATCTTGGAAGCGGAAAGGAAGTTACAAGTTATATTCTAGGGATAATGGTTTTTTCATATTAAAATGCGAGAATGAGGAAGAATGTGATAGGATACTTGATGAAGGGCCATATTACTATAATAAGAGATTGATTGTTATGAAAAAATGGCAACTAGGAATTAAATTAACAAGGGAATTCTTGCATTCAATCCCAATTTAGATACATTTACCTGATATAGATCTGGGTTTTTGGACTGTAGAATCAATTAGTAGAGTAGCATCTTTGTTAGGTAATCCCTTAAAATTGGATAATATTCCAGTCAGCTTAACCAGAATTTCATATGCTAGAGTTTTTATAGAAGTAAAGTTCGATTTCTCGTTTTCGGACGTTGTTCCTATAGAAAACTGTTATGGGGAAGTTGTTTAGGAAAGAGTCATATATGTGTGGATTCCTTCATCATGTAGTGATTGCAGATTATTTGTGCATTCAATGCTTCATGTAAATTTATGAAGATTTGGTCTCCCTAAAACAAATCTAGTTTAGAAAGTGCAATGGATATAGATGAAAAGTATGTAGAAAATAATCTATATATGGAAACTAACTGTGAATCAGGGAAAGGAGGTAAAGGTAAGTTTGTCAGATATGGGTCAAAGAATAGAAATGATGAAATCAGTAATGTGGAAAATGCTAATCCTTTTACTATACTTGAAGACTATGATGAGAGCATACAGGATAAGGATGTCAATTTTGTTAGTCAGGATAAGCATGTTCATGAGAAAGACAAGGCTAATATGATTTTAGAATCAAGTAATACAGGAAATATATTAGCTGCTGAGAAGATTATGGAGGAAAAATCTAAGATAGATGCTTTGCATGTGAGAGTTAATGATGTTTATGAGGGATATAATTGTGGGAATAATGTAAGAAAGATTGCGCTAATAAAAATTTAGAGTCTCCTCTCTTAACATTTGAAAAAAAAGATGCTACTGTTAATGTAACAGAGGTTGGAATTTCTACTACTTGTGATAAGAAACATTATGAAAATAATATCTGTAAGATAATGTAATTGATGACTCAGATAATGTGGTTATTGGAGAGGAACCCTTAATAGAAGACAACTCTGAATGGCTCAAACTAGTATCTCAAATTAAAAACAGATCAAAGTCTAAGAAGGTAAGAGAAGAAGGATGTTCTACAGAAGGAGTAAAAAATGGAGGAATATAATGAAAAGTTGAATTTTGAGGGATAATAGTGTAACTGGTACATAGGGAGATTCTTAGGTGATGGTCATGAAGTTTATTCTAAATTGTAGTCTTTGTTTAATTAGTGGAGGACTTAAAACACTTATGTTGGCTTTTCGAATCATTAAAACTAAGTTGTGTTAAGCTGAATTCGCGTAACTCTCTTTTATGCTTATATTTTCATTAATAATAATACTCATCCAAGGGTATCCAGCATTACTTGTATATCTAGCGTTGGTGTGCAAACCCGCCAAGCTCTATCCGACATGGTGTTGACAAAGTCGGCGTTGGAATATCTTGGTCTCATTTTATGAGATTGGACACCTAAGGATTACCGACATGTTGTTGACAAAGTCAGTGTCGGTTTGCACAATCCGCCAAGCTCTGTCCCAACTCTCCGTCAGTCTGCGAGGCAGTGTCTGGGTGGTATGCCTTGGTCTTTAAAGTAAGGTGTATGTAATTAATCATAAATTTTAACTTTTATAGAGATAGAGAATAAGTGATGTTGCCCAAACACTTCTTGATCTTATTGATTTGACTAGCCATACACAAGTAAATAATAATACCGCTTTACAAACTGTGCCAAGCAAACTAAGAAATTATTTCATGGCTGCACTATGTTATCAACCGAACCAACTAGCCAAACTGGAATTTAACATTTGAAAACTTGAGTTATGTTGAAAATTTGTGACACGTTGAGGTATCTAAAATAAGATCAACTGATTAAAATTTGTCAACTTAAATTGTTGTACCGCTTTCCTGAAACAAGTCGTGTTTTCATTTTTGTTTTTATTTTTGCATATGCCCATTGCACTCATGTAGTTTCATTAGAATCATAGCATACTGTAATTGGATTTTTTGGGTAGTATCCGCTGAAAACCCACACGTCCTACTAGGAACACCTAGAGGTTTAACGGCTTGTTGCATACGCTCAGTGCAATCGTGTTTCCTACGAAAATGTGACCTATCTAGTTTAGTTTTTCATTTCTTGTTTTACTCGAGTACGAGTAAAAGATAAGTGTGGGGGTATTTGATTAACACAGAAATGTGTTTACTTTATGCTCTTATATCTTATCTTTTGTATATAAATAAATATTACTTGGGTATTGTTTTGTCACTTTTACAGATATTTCAACCCAACCCGCATGCAACCAGAAAAGTAGAGAAATGGAGATCAAATTGTTATATACTTACATTTTGAAGAATTGTAAATGAAGATCTCACATCTAGTTGCTGTTGGACAAGAAAATGATTGATAAAAAGGCCATGCACATCTCAAATTAAAGGAGGCTTGCAAGAGAAAAGGAGAAAAGGCCTAGAACTTGTTCCAAATGACAAAAAGGCTTAAGAATTTGCCTGAAATAACTAGACCCATTTGTAATTAGGGTTAGGGTTTGGTTATCTCATATAAATACCCTTGTAATATCATTGTAGCCACCATCCTATTTTTCTATCTTAACCTCCATTAATAAACGTTCTTCTTCTTCTTTTATTTTCTAGCATTTTTCTTTTTCTTAGCAATTGGTGTTGTCTTCACAATTAGTTTTGGTAGAACATCAATTGTATTTTACATTTTTTTATTAGCGATTAGTCGTTTGATTTGTTTCAATGACAATCCTAATTTTACTTTTTGTTGTTCTTTTTCTGCAGTTTTAATTTCTGCATTTTATTTGTGTTTTGCATTTTATTTTCCAATCAATTTATGTCATCTATTTAATTAGATTTGATAGAGCTCAAGTTGTCTTTGCTATTTTATTTTCAATAGTGATTAATCGTTTGATTTGATTCAACAATATTCCTAATTTTGCAATTTCAAATTGTTTTTATTTCAACCAAATCTCCAAACTTCGTCTAACTCGCCCAAGAGATTAGATAAATAATTTGATTTTAATTTACCTCCCTGTGATTCGACCTGCATACTACACGATCTATGCGCTTGCAGTATTATTTCATAAATCGCGCTTTACTAATTCATAGGAAAGCATCGAACACATACGTGGAAATTATCATATCATTTCGATATAATATACAATCATTTGGACATGCATGTATCTTTCTGTACCATATACCAATTGGGCACATAATTTTCTTTGCCTCATAGTTAGAAGTAGGAAGCTCATTACCTTCCGGAAGCATCTCTTTCAAAAGTATCAACAATGATGTAAAAAAAATTCGCTCCATCTGTATTTAGATTTTAAATTAAAAAGCTTATGCACGGCAGACAACACTGTGAATGCACTACCATCAAACAAAAAATTCTCGGCATCTATTAATATTCTTTCGTGTAACATTGGCTCATTCATCAAATGATCTTCAACATCACAAAACATCTCATGAATGCAATCATTATCATCATTTTCCTCATTATTCACATCATTCTCCCGATCATTTCCTTCATTCTCCCGATCATTTCCGTCATTCCCCCGATCATTCCCGTCATTCTCTTGATCATCCCCGTCATCCTCCAGACCATTCCTATCATTCTCATTGTTACTAGAACTAGCTCTACTGGGTGTACTTTCACCATGCCATATCCACTGTTCATAATTTTGCTTAAACCTATAACGAATTATGTGATCCCTAATTTGATCTATATTACGGAGTCTCCTCAAATTTTAACAGAGTCTACAAGGTCAAAAAATAGTTTCATCTCCTCTTCTTGATTGATCATTTAATGCACAATTGATGAACATTTTGGTTTTTTTGAGAAACCCGTGACTTCTACGTTTTGCATTGTACATCCAACTATGATCCATTTTTAAATGTCAAGGACATGGTACATTTTTCTAATAAAACGAATACAAAAATAAAAGCAAATATGAAAAGTGGAAAAATGAAAAGATATCGTTTACCTTAGAAGTTTACTTAGACACAAAATGGCGACATAAATTTAAAAACAAGCAATCTGAACCACTACAACTCCATCACTCCCCCTCCCTCCCGAATTCCACTTTCCATATAAAGATAAACAAATTCAATGACTCAGAATTTGTGCCAAATTATGTATCTTAATAGTCGCTCCCTATATAAAATCGTTAGTAATAACTGTAAATATTTTTTTAAACCAATGTCATACTTGTTATTGTTATTATCAAGACAAACTTTTACTGCACTAACAGCTTCATTTTATGACTCATAAGCTTAATTCGTCTATACATTACGCAACTTTGAATATCCCGTTTATCCTTGAAGGTTGAAACTAATTCGCTTCTCCATTACTCATATCGCATCATGCTTGATTTAAGATAATGTTGAATAACGTAGCTAGCTACCTTTTCCCTGCATCTCCAAGGTATCTCCATACCTCAATGGGGATGTCGTCAAACCTCAATGACTTGTCTGCTTTCATCTATTTTAGCGCCTTATTTACCTCGGACCCTTGAATTCTAAAAACAAAATATCTGCTGGTGTCGTCAAAAGAGTCATCTAGCTAAATCGTTGTACTACCTTCTTCGTTGAATAGTTTGTCGAAGTATTCCCTCTACCTATTTTTTTTTTCTCCTAGTCATTCACCAAAAGTTTACTAACCTCATTTTTGATGCATTTAACTTGGTTGAAAAAATTCTTTGTTGTATTAACTATTATTCTTAAGCCACTTTAGTTGCTAAATATGAGCATCAACGATTGGGATTTTAACCTATTATGTTCATTTTTACTAGACAGAAATCATATCTAACAATACATAAGGCCACGATACCCTTTAGACCTTGAAGTTTCAAAATCATATTCCTAAAAACAACTGAGTTGGTTAACGTATACCTAATATATATGAAATTTATTTGCATATGAGAAGAAGATTATAATCCGTTATTTGGAAAAAGGGAACGCATTAGAAGACTCACGTATTTGAGAAATCTTAAAAAAAAAATCATAGTATCATTTTTGTTAAAAAGAAATTAGGTATGCATAAAACTTTATTACCAATAATAGGATGGGGTTGATGTTATGGAAAAAAATAATTTGATAAATTGACATGATATCAACGATGATTAAAAACACCACATATGATGGTCAAACACTTCTCATGATGAATTATGAATATTCTAAAGGAATTTGGCATGCCTAATTATATTGTAGCATCAAGTAAGAATGCAACATGCCATCTAGAACTATGATTGCCAAAAGCAAAATAATTCCATCAACCAAACCTTTTAGTCCTATCCACTATAACAATAACAATCTCAAATTGTGGCCAACGAAAACATAATTTAATGCAGCAACGTGCGTGCATATCCAATTTATGCTCAAAGCACCACTATAATAATCTATAGTGCATAGAAATAATCCTGCAGTAACCAAAACTTGGTAATAAAAAAATGAACTGAATATGAATATGTCTTATGCAACAAACAGATGAACTAAATAAATAGTCGTAACTCGTTCAACCTTCCCTTCAATCCTATAATCCTTCCCTTCAAAAAAATGAACTGAATATGAATATGTCTTTTGCAACAAACAGATGAACTGAACAAACAGATGAACTGAATAACCAAATCAAGTAGAACCGAACATTCTTACAATCCTAAAATATAAACTAGCATCATTATCAGAAATCTTAAAATCTTGTTGTTTAATGCCATTTCAATTGAATCTCTTCCATTTCAGTTCAATTTTGCATTTCGATTCAAACTCAGTTAAAAATGCATTTGAGAAAATTTATTCAATCCATAATTAGAAACTCAACATGCTTATTTGAATCAACAGATCCAATTATCGATATTTTCTAAGAAAACTAAAAAATGAAAGAGGAGGAAAAAAAAAAGACCAGCTTGATCAATTTCAAGTGTGTGCAATGATCAGATTATAGATTTTTTAAACTTACAATTTACAGTTTAAATCCTGTTTCAATTTGAAATTTAAACTTTGAAATCTTGGGTGTTGGTATGGTTAAACACTTAGAAGCCTAAGTAAAATTGAAAAAGTGACATAAAAAAGTTAGTGTGTCGTATTTTCCAACTTTATAATATCTTACCAGTTGTCTGATCATATTCATTTTGAAAAAAAAACAGTATTTTGAAAAAGTGGGAAATTTGAATCAGGTTCTATCTAAACTCATACGATTGGCATTAACAGGTTTAATAGTATGGATGCATTGTATGAAAAATTGCTAAGTGAATATAAATTATTTCTTAAGATGAAAAGTTAATTCAATAAGTTCAGCAAATAATCCAAAAGGTTAGTGTGTGTGTGTGTGTGTGATTATGTACAGTTCTATCTACAGTCCCAACTGTATTAATTATTGTACAAATAGTTTAATAATTCATTGTAATTGCAATCTTAATTGCAATTTTAATAGTCAAATACAAATTTAATGGTAATCAAATTGAAGCAGGAGAACAATTAGGTGTGAACAACTGACATGAGGACATGCATGAATACTAATAGTGGTTTTTCTGAGGCTAAGACTGTAAGAGGTTGAGACGTTGAGTAGAAGCACATCAATCCCAATTGATAAGACATCATTTGACAGTGATGATTACCCGCACAAGTTAGTACTTCATATCAAAAAAATTAATTGTTACTTTATATACAAATTTTAGCTAGTATGTAACATAGTACATGATAAGCAGATTTGACTCTTAAAAGCAGGAATTAGACACATGAAATATTGCATCATGTTCAAGTACTGAATCAATTTAGGTGAGATGCTTTTTTACTTCCACATTTTTCCATTCTTGTTGACTCTCAAGTCATCATGCACCAAAATAACAATTGTAGTAGACAGTAAGCTGGAGGCAGTCAATCATAAATCATTTTGTTATAAACTTATAATCATCACAAAACATATGACAAATGTAGCTAACTTACTCAGGTCTTCCTAGCAACAATTAATACAACTAGATGCATATATATTAGATTCATGTACAATGATTGAAGAACACTCAATAACCCAATGAAATCCACTATATTTATTGATCTTTAACCAAATGCTATAAGCTCATGCATAAATCTGGTAAACAGATGGGAAGGTAATGTATTGGTTCACCTTATAACTGACTACATAAAAATGCAAACATGCAAGTGCCGTATTTATTACGAACAAACTGTAGAGTATGTACAAATATGCAAAAATGGAGAGACCATAACTAATTCGTGTAGGCCTATGCAGTATGATTAAACTAATACTAGAGATATGATCATTAAGCATAGAAGTTGTACGGTTCATACCCTCCTAAAAGTATAGATGAACCTGAATATCCAGAAAGTGAAGAATCTCCTAAGTTCTAAGTTAACGTAAAAGCCTATTTGATATTATTATTTCCTAAGCATATATTATATTACCTTATTTAAAATCTTTAGTTATAGATTACACTACAATAAAACATGATCTAAAAAGCGTACACAGCTTACATGGCATACTTTTATTTCTTTCTTCTCCTTTTTCTCGTTGTTATATGAAATGAAATTACTTGAATTAACACTAAACATTAAAAGTGTTTTAATTCTCTTATTGAAAGGAAAATGTAGTTTTTTTTTAAGTTTGTAATGGCTGAATGTCAGAATATATGATGTTTTCATTTAGTACAACACTGTCTTGTGATGTTCCTACTATAGTCTTGGAGGATTTTATTTACTGCATATATCATGTAGTCAGGGCCAACTCTGACCTTTAGTTTCCCCTAAGCAAAAAATAATTTTCCTACCATAAAAAAGTCCTAAAATCAAATATATTTCTTTTTCCTTGACATAAATCACACTTTTTAAAAATACAAATTAACTAAAAACAAATCAATTATGATATACTACTAAGTATATGCTAGTCATATTAGCATGAAATGCAGATATTAGCTTGAAACGTATTAAAACTTATTTATCCTTTTCCTTTCGTATTATTATAAATTAAAATTTTCCATTAAATTTGTAATAAATTGCATGAACAACAATGCATAACTTAACTCATAATAAGTATACACCTTTCAGAAAATTGTCAACCTCATCACGAGCAACTGCTTGGGTTCAAATAACTGATAGAACCACAATGGAATTAAAACAAACAACTTATATGCATTATTGTTTCCATGACCACAAAAATATACAAAAGATAATTAAAACCAGATTCCTTAAATCAACCAACTATGCTATTTAACTTGCCAAACAATATGTCAAGAAAACCAATTAGCAGCAAAGAATATGAAAGGTAGTCATGACCGCTCCATAATTACGGACATGACCGTAGTTACACGACTGCAAAAATAAAAAAGGTTGCCCCTCGGCAAAAATAAAAATGAAATATTTATTTATTTGTTAATTTGCGCCTGAAAACGAAGACTTGAGGCTAAGCTTAAACCTGTCTTCTTCTCCAAATTGTTTCCCGTAAAAATTATCAATTTTTCCTTCTTCAAATGTTCCTCAAACAACCAATTATATGAAGGAAGATGCAAACCAAAACTCTCTTACTAGTACATTATCGAGAGTTTTAACTTTGCATAAACGTATAACCAATCTTAAAACTCTTCGCTAAACTCAAAATGCATAACATAAATTTAACTCTTCGCTAAACTCAAAACGCATAACATAAATTTAGGGAATCACAAACAAGGGAATTCGTAAATCAGTTAATACCTGAAGCAATCCAAACTAGCAAATCAGTAAATCACGCAGATCCAAATTAGCGTTGAAGAAAATAAATTCCATTTTGACGTCGATACACGTAGATCCAAAGTTGATAGGAAAATTTACCCTTGACGTCGATGAAGAGTCGATGTCGATAAATGATTCCTGTTAATTGAAATTTACTCTTTTTCTTGTTGATAAACGATTTCCATAAAGTTTACTTTTTTCCCCCTTCGATAAACGATTTGTGTTGATTGAATTTGGGCAAGGTGAGACTTGTTTGAGCAGGGAGATTTGGGCTTGTGCCATCCAATATAATCAGCGTCCAATGCTTGAGGAACCAGTGCAAATAAAATGAAATTGCTTCTGTGGTGTAGCAAACGAAAGCAAAAAACTAAATTCGCTTCTTTCTTATTGCTTCTGTTTCTACAATAACGGAAGCAAATTTTAATACTTGGATTTTCTGCTATTCTCCTTGTACTAATTGCTTCTGATGTAATGATGGAACGGAAGCAAATAATACTATTTGCTTCTGTTGCGAGCACATCAGAAAAAAATGAGGAGAAGCAACAAGTACTTTTTGTACTAGTGATATTCATGTTGTACAAGAACACATGTTTGACAAGAAAACTCTGTTGTAATTAAGCCTATTCCTCCGAGTGAAGCGAAGGGTTTGTGATAGAAGAATACCAAAGAAGAGCTTCAGGACTGGACGTTGGACGGGAGGTCCGAACTAGTAAAAAAACTCTAATGTGCATTTTACTAGTATTTGCTTTACTATATTTCTCTAATATACACATTCATACTTGCCTACACACGATCCACTTATATACACTTACAACGGCTTATTCCAACGGCTTCTGGTGGTCGCCGACGGTTTCTAGCCGTCGGAATAGTCGTCCTTCTTTATAGTGTTTTTTTTTGAGTTATTGAAAACTCATTACTTAATTATCTTATTTGTAATTCTAAAAAGTATGTCAATTCATCCATGTGACCCACTTCAAATTCTTTAGTCATATCAAAAATTTCTTTATTTAGTTGTTAATTAGTTAATCCTAAAATAATATATAAGGTAAGTTTGGCTCAAATCTCTATTAAGTTTCAAAATACAAAAAAAACTTCTTGTCTCAAAGCTTTATAAATTAGGTCCGTATCTTTTGAAAATCAACAAAAGACAACGTAAAAATTTACCAAACTTCAAAATTAAATTTAACACATAATCAGCATTGTATTTATGCATTAAAACTATAAAAAAACATATCAAAAAAATTGCACGCTGCAGTATGCAAATTTATGTACAATTACTGATCATATTGCACCAATCAATTCAAAAAGTTGTTGGATTTTATGCAACTTTTGCTTAACGAAAATAATTCAACTCCAGTAAATTCCTGAAAATATTGCAACTATTTGCAATATTTGTTAATATTTTAGCAATTATTGATCCGCCTTCCAATTATAAATTATGTAAGTAGTTTGCACCAGTAGCCCAACGAGTAAGGACTTTGCATCATGGTAATAGTGGCATGAGTTCGAAACCCGAAATGGTGTGCTAAGAGCTTACCATGTGCATACGCTAAGATCAGCCACTTATGTGGTGCTCACAGACCAGACTAGGTGCACTAGGGAGGGTTTTACGACTCCGGCCAGTTTTCCTCCTGAAAAAATTCAAAAAAATAAATTATTCAAGTAATTGCAAAAATATTAGCGATAATTCACTAAAATTGTTGATATTTTAGCAATAATTTTATTTATTTTGCATCAATTGTTAAAAAGTTGTTGATATATCAGCAATAATTCACTAAAATAGTTGATATTTTAGTAACTATTTTATTTAACTATTAAAAAGTTGTTGATATACCGGCAACTATATATATGTATAAATGCTGATATATCAGCAGCTATTCTTTCCTTTTTCAACTAAATTCTGGAAGAATAATCGTTGAATATCAGTATTCACTAAAATTGTTGATATTTCAATTTTTTTTTTTTTTTGGTGTAGAATGCTTACGAAAATAATTATATTTTTTGACACTATATAGCAGCGCAAAAAAAACAAGTTGCTACAGTAAAACAAAGATCCGCTTTATAACATAAGTTAGATAATGAGCTGCTTACATAATCTTTCAAAATAAGGATGCCGCACGGATTTCCCCTTATGTATAAGTATATTTGAATTAAGATAAATTCTATTTGAACATAGAGAAATATCGAGTAGCCCCTAACTTTATAAAAAATATCAATGACAAAACTGCGCATTTTCAGTTATATATTTTTTTTTTAATTTTCGATCCATCTCACAGTGGCTCTTCATATCATTCTGTACGAGTTTGCTGCAAATCATATAATGTTTCCTTCAATTCATAAACAAGGTTTGAAAAATTTTCATCGTAAATAAAAGATGTTGCTCAACATAAGCATCGGTCTTCTCTGCTAAAATCATTTAGAAATGCAGTTTAACCTCCATTTGAAATAATTTAACAGTGTTATGTTCTGCGAAAGAAAGTAATATTCAAATTGCCTTCAGTTTTGGTAGAGTGCGAAAATTTCGCTAAAATTTGCTCCTTGTTGAATCTCTTCATCACTCTTCCTCTTTTCTTTTGATATTCTCAATTAACACGTACCTGGCATCATGCATTATATACAATACATATCTTTGACAATATTAACTCAGAAAGATGCTCTTAGATGGATTAACACAGCAGCCTTGCAAATGACCAATCAAAATAGAAGGTGTTTACGGGAAATAAAGGAAAACTAAAATAATTATTAAGCAAAACAGGCACGAGTAAAAACAAGCAGCATGCAATCACTCAAGAGAAGAGTCTACTCTGTCGACGGAGCGTGCAAAGGCAAGAACGTCGGATGGATCATGAGCCCTACATTTCTGATCCTTCTCCTGCTGCTTCGCACGATTCATAGTGCCTTCTGATATATTTTGCTGCAGCAAAGCGGATGTAGCTGGATTCATTGATGTTTTCTCTTCCTTGCTGCTCTTCATTGCTGCTTTCTCCTCTTTTTTCATTTCTTCTTCCATTTTTTTGTTTGTTTTTAATCCTCTTTCTGGTGCATTTATATCTTTTGCAAGTATTTTAAGTAACTCGGTGCACTAAGCCCGGGGAGGGCAGGTGTATCGCGATGCGAAGTGAACATGTGAATACGTGTTTCGTTGCAAACTGTTTCCCGTTTGGAGATTGCTGCAGTATGTCGGTTTGAACGGTGAAGATCCCATCGAAAGTATATCCTCGCCTTGCACTTCAAATTTAGTTATGATTACATGATATATTCTTTTGTGAGGCGTTCAGTTCATATTTTTTGAGTTTTCAACGCTAAATAAAAATAATAATCAAGACTTGAGAGATAGCAGGGAAGGATGAAATGAAAAACGAAAGGAGAAATTATTTTAGTTCTTTCATTACATCTCAAAACACAAAACACAAAACATGGAAAACAATTAAAAATTATTCAAATTTTGTGCGTTAACTTAGTTTTTCACGGTATCAATTTCATTTGTGGATGGATGAAAATCCAAAATTTAATGGCAAAATGAAGACATAAAACAAAATCTCATAGCGAAATGATACAATATAACAATAATCATTAAACGAAAAAGACTGTAAATTTAATGCATACAACAGAGAATAAATCTATCAATTGATTTGGAAAGCTATAATGATATGCCCTTACAATGATGAACAGCGGAAAAATAAAGAAAGATACGAGAATACATTTTGGCCCTTCAGCTCCTCTTTTGAAGCTTCAAAGCAAATCGAATATAATCTAACCTGAAAATATACGTGATCTGACCTAAGTATTAAAATGAAATAATATCCAAGATTAGTCTGGTAAACTAGTACGATCGAAAAATTCAAATCATAGATAATTTATTTCTTTATCTTATGTACCTTCAAAATCAAAGGTGCCTCGTAAGCAGTGGCTACCCAATCGAGTTGGTTGCCCAAACCTAATGTAACAACCCGCATTCAACGCATTGGAGGATCGTAGAATATTTATTTCTTCCTTATATGAAGTCGTATGGTCATGTAACTTTGGGAAACAACCATTAGAGTCATTTTCCATGTTCATGATTTTTGTCGATTTTTAAATGACCGTTTTGCCCCTAGCTGATCTTGTTTCAGCCATAACTTTTGATTGGAAAGGAATTTTGACCTGAAACCACTCTCATTTGATTCGTTTGATGATTTACCTTTCCGTAGAGTGGTCACATATGAGAAACGGACTTACCGTTTGGGAGATATGACTGGAGTAAGGTTTGGAAGGTGAAAAACTGCTTAACCGGGCCAAATAGGGTGATTAGTGAATGGACCCATAACCCATTTCAGGATTAGGGTTATGGGAAGGCTGAAAAGAGTTAGAGTTTCATTCCATTTCAGTTTTCGAGCCTCCACTTACCCCTTAGAAACCCCAAAAATGACCTCCAACCTCTAAATCACTTCCAAATCACTTTCTACTTGAAGATTGGGCTTAGCAACATCAAATCAAGAGAGATCAACACCAAATCAACATTAGAGCTGCTGTTTAGCATTGGGATTCACACCAAATCAGAGATTTATTTCAGATTTAAGGTTTATTTGTGGCTAAGGTGAGTGATTTGCAAAGTTCCTCACTAATTATGGCTAATTAAGGGCAATTAGTGTTAATTAGCGAATTTAAACATGATAAAATTCTAAAAAAATATTTATAAATTCTTAAATGATGTTTTAGACCTCTGATATAAGTTTGGGTTAATTTGGTTAAGTTTTGCTAATCCAATCATTATTTATGCTTAAACTTGCTTAAGGGAAAATATGGGGTTTTGGCTATATTTGATCCATTTTAACCTATCATATTGATATTTTGGTAATTGGGGTCACTTCTACTTATTGCTATGACTTTGTGGTATGCTTTGTGATTGATTAGAATAGATAGAATGGTCGAAAACATCGTCGAATGGCGTAAGATGCTCGCTGGAAAAGTTGCAGAAAAACAGTGCAGGCTTTCGGATCGGATCGGGTGGATGGGCTCGGACCGGGCAAAGGATCAACAAACCGAACCGTAGCTTAGCACAAGAGAAAGTATGTGAGACGACCCCAAACCCCCGTACTCACGGTGGCAAGGGTAATCCGTGGAATATAACACAGAAACAGATAACAGCAGAACAAAATTAAATAAATACACCAGATAATGAACAATAGATTATACTGGATAAGAGTAATCATCAGAGTTACACAGTATACAGGATCATACTTAGTAAAAATACAGTTCAGCTATACATAAATGTCTACAGCGGAAATAAACAAAATATGTACAATAGGAGCTGAACAACATAAAAAGAGATAAATGATAGAATCCATCTTCAGCTCCAGCTATCCAGAAATAACCAGCTAAACCTGAATATAAGGCTGCCCGTGTAGAAAAAGGGGCACCCGAGTTTGAAAGTGAAACAAACTACGAGTCAGTCATGGGACTGGTATGAGAAGTCTACTCGACACATATATAATATGGCCAATCACAGGACCACGCCACTTTCGTGGAACGGGTTTACTCCATTGGATTGCCAGTGCTTTAAAACAAATCATTCTTTGAAACAACGCTATGCTTTTTATAAAAATGAAGCCGTTATAAGACTCAGTTCCCATCACACAATGCAACGCAAACCGGAGGATAGAGTTTTTACCTTATAACGGCCAAAATATGCTTGATACGAATAAAACAAAGGCATTTGATATTATTGCTAGTGTTTATATGTTTTGAAAACAATTTCGAATCATAACTATCAATCATAGACGACATGAGCTTCCCATGCCACTACGTCGCCAAATATATATATACAATCGAAACCGCACAGTCACGTATTTGGAAATTGGATTTCCGTCATGAACCAAGGCAAAAGATAGGCCTTACCGAATTCGTGACTCTCTAGCCCGAGCCACAGGCAAGTACTCAGTCAAGCTTTTGGATCGTCAGGGCTGGTCCACCGATGTGGATTAAAATGCCTGAACAATACGTTTCCCCGCCCTTTGGGGCGTAAACGAGCCAACGAATGACTCCATCGGACCCGGATCGTCCGACCAAACCGAGGCGCCTCGCAACAGCAACAACCACATAGGTGAAAAGTATATAAATGTCAGGGCTGGTAGGTCACTGACACCACCCTAGCTAGAAAGAAACGCATGCCCTCCCTGAGGTCCTTCTCCCATTTCTGGTTCATACCGGGGTGTGAGGCTCGCGAATTCACGTTATACACAAAGCTACGCCACACAGGAGGTGCTTTGATCATCACCACAAGACTTTGCTTTTCAACAGAAGCCTTGATCACTGCATCTTAGCATGCCACACAGGCAATTCATGCCATGCGACTGATGTCCGTCGATATACAACCTCTGAGCTCGTGCGTTTCAGAGAAGGGTGTTAAGCAAAAGAATAAATTCTCTGCCGCCAAACAGAGGTATATTTAATAGAGATCAATCAACACAGAATAAAATCCAATGTCAGACATACAGTCCATTTACAAGTCCGTTCTGGGTCTGAACGAAACCGGAGGCACTAAATACCTCGCAAACCCATCGATCACCACGTACGTTTAGACGATCACCACTCATTATCCATATTTCGGGATGCCTCCCAATCAGGACCTCGGTTACCATCCAAACGAGGTGAAGATCTGCGGTCTTCGACCACCGTCTTCATCTTCGACTTTCAGTCGTCGGTCAATTATTTGAAATGAGAATTAACTCGGCCTTTTCAAATAATTCACGTATATTTAGAATTTCAAATCAATTTATTTCAATGGTTAAATCATTCGACCACACCAATTTTCTTCTTTAATGTAATTTTCATACCAAACACATTCAACCATCAAATACCACATAAATCGAGCAAATTCAGTTTATTTCCATTCCATATCGTTTATGATATTTTATAACGATTTATCGCTATTTTTATTTATTTTAAAATAGCCAATTTATTCAAAACGACGCTTCGGGCCATAACGCGGCCGTGGCGCTGTTTTTCTTCAGATTTGATTTACATATATCCGAAAATCTAACCGTTGGATCTTCCCAAAATTTACATCATTAGAAAGGTCTTTTCAAAACGAATCCAACGGTTCCAGTTTCGGGAAAATCCGATGGTCGGATCTCCCGGTACAATCGTTTGAAGTTTCGATTTCAAAATACGAACTGCAACGTCGTTATTCGATTAAATATAATTATAATTATATATATATATAAATATAATCGTTTCTGGCGCTGTTTTTCTTCAGATTTGAATTAAACATTCCAGACAATCCAACCGTTGGATTTTTACAAAGTTGGTGCTGTTGGAAAGATTTTTCCAAGGCGAACCCAACGGTTGCGATTTCAGGAAAATCCGATGGTCGGAGCTCCTGGTATAATCGCTTGAAATCACGGTTTCAAAATACGAACTGCACGGCCACGTTTCGTTTTAATTTTATTTATATTTATATATTTATATAAATATAGTTCATTCAACAATTTCAATATCGTTTTCACTTCAAATATTTCACTAACGCCTTTAAATTTTGGAAAATTTCGCCATAACCTCCTTTGTACGGTGTTAGATCGAAATTTGGACCTAACACCCAAATTATTATGAACAGTAGAGAATTTCGAATGAAGAACTAGAAAAAGAAAATAACACTCAGAATTTATAGTGGTTCGGCGTTAACGAGCCTACGTCCACTTTATATGTTATTGATTATGCTTTAAAAGCTAATACAACAATGATTTCTCTCAATATTTCAGTGGTTTGACAACAATGGCGGATTCAGCACTCACTATTGTCAAAAGATCCCGAAAAATGCCAAGCTCTGGGCTATTTATAGCTGATTTTGCCAAACGGATCGCGGACACGTGGCACGAATCCCGAGATCATCGGAACGCATCGCCTCCGTTGAAGAAACAGTCAAACTAGCCGTTGTGGACAGGTGTCGTGAATCGCTTGAAACTCGGATCGTGCCGATGGGGAGGATTGGCTCGGATAACGGTTGGGGGCACGTGTCGCCAGATCCGAGTGATTCGGATCGCTGAAGACTAGCTCTCGCTTGAACAAGTCAGAGGGTTCGCCATGCACCAGCAGATCGGATCGGTTCGCTTGGGATAACAACGTGAGATTGGATCGGATCGCCCAGCTGATTCGCTCTGCTGAAGGAATGGGCGAGTCGATAGTGTGCGATCCAACGGTGGGCGAGACGACGGTGCGCGATCCGATAGCAGGCGAGACGATGGTGCGATCCATTCCTTCAGGTCCTTAGAGAATGTGGTCTCGTGCTTTCTTCTTATGAATGATCCTGGGTGGCTTGGTCAAAAAGCTAGCCAACATTTTGCCCCCTCGAAGTATGTTTTATCAATGATGGGAACATGCTTCGAAGCTATAAAATCGTATCTTCCTATCGAATCGTGGGTCACAAACTCTTCTCTTTCTGGGACTTTCTCAGAATCCTTATTCCTAAATTCATCGATTCGTATCGCGGGTTCGAGCTGCAATCTGCCAGCGAGACATTCGTTCCGTTCTTGGGCGCGCGCTTGGACCTCGAAACGAAGCGGGCTCCTCATCGAGTCGTGGTGGGCTTTTGGATCACGGCCCATTGGTCTTTCGTGGATCGAATAGGACAAAGAAGGGGAGACAAACGGTCGCCCCTTTTGCCTATATAAGCCGACCCCTTCCCCTTCATTCTCCTTCTTCTTCCTTTTCAGCTGAATCGTTTCGCATACATTGTCCAGGAACGAACCCAAATCTCTTGACCCTTTGAAAGTCCAAGCATTCTTTCAAACTTTGAAAAGGTAACTCCACTAAAAGTATTCTTGTTTGCGAACGCCGCTCTTCCTTGAATCTTCTTGACTGTAAACGATGAGAATCCGTGCTTTTCTGACGAGATCGCCAAAACGCCATGGCCAAGCGATGTAGAGCTCGGGATTCGAGGAAGGAAAGGAGAGGAGGAAGAAGAAGAAGACAGAAGGCCGTTTCGGTTCGTGGTTAAAGATGGAAGACAAACGCGAGCGGCGAGACGACAGATCGAGGTGGCCACGAAGGGACGGATCGTGGGAGTCGCAACGGTTGACGAAGGGGCGATCCTTCCATCCGGCGATTCGATGGGGGGCGATCCCCATACTCCGCGAGTCGAAGAAGGGGACGATCCCTATGCTCTGCGAGTCGAAGAAGGGGGCGATCCCTATGCTTAGCGATCCGTTTTACAGCGAACGATACAAAGAAACTTCAGACTTTAATCAATGTCTTACCACCATAAAACTTTGGACAGTTAGGCTAGAGCCGCAACGTTGGACTTTCTGGACTAAATGGCCTCATGACTTGATTGCATATGACGTCCAACGACTTCTGATCACCTTGACTGCTTTCATGCTTTATTATTATTTTTAATAATGCGCACACACAAGCACACACACCGGCACTTGCACACACGGGGGACGGGTAGTGTTAATCTTATTGTTCATATTTTCTCGTCCCAACAGCAATGTCGAACGATAACTCTTCTCCAAGATCCGTAGCAGAAGCAGAATCCGAGACTCCTGAACAGTACAATCCCGAAATTCCTCCAATCAATCCGGGAGGCGAAGATTCTGGATCTGAATACGAAGCCACAGAATCAGATTCGAAAGAAAGCACTTCATCCAGCAACAACTCCGAGTCTGACGAGCGAGCTCCGGACGAAATCCCAGGCGCAGTCGGGATAGATAAATTCTCTGATTCTTTAGCGTCCAAGCTTGACGAGATAAAACTCAAGAGAATCTGCTTAAGACACGGCATTCCTTGGGACGATGTCTTGACGCCTGGAAGCGAAGATAGACCCCATCTAGCACCGGAAGGGTACATGTCGATCAGCCGAACAATGTGTCTAGTAGGAGCTATCCCTCCGTTTCCTCCGATTGCCATTGAAACTCTAAGACGACTAGGCATTGCTCTGATGCAGCTTCATCCGAACGCCTACGCGTCTCTATACTCTTTATATGTTGCTTATGCGGAGATCTTGCATGCCGAGCTTAAATTCAGAGATCTGGTGTTCTTCTTTCTCTTCAAGCACCGTTCTTCTACAACTCCAAACTTTTCCTTTTTTGAATCAGTAGCGAACAGGAAAGTTCTGTACGACGGATACAGCAACATCGGGGATCCTAAGTCCGACTGGTTTTACATTAGGAAACAGGCTGGATGCTCACGGAGATGGCTCAAATCAAGTAAACTTCGATCACCCAATCGAATATCTTGCTTAAGGAGTCTAGGTATTAACATTTTTCCGCTTTCTTCTTTGTCTTAAACAGATCATGTCTTCCCGAAAACAGAGGGTGCACTATACAACAACCGGTTGTCTATTCTTTTGCAAAGCAGATCCGACTTTTTAAGGATTAAAAAATGCATTACTGATGACAATCTCCATAAGCATCGTCTTCTGGATAGAAGATTTGGACTTGGGACCGGCGGCAAACCTTATAAATATGTGCCCCCGACGGAAGAAGAGGGAACTTCACAAGCAGTTGAAACAACTAAACCCCACAAGAGTCCTTCTCCGATAGTCATCCAAGATGATGAAGAGTTGAACATATACAGAGGGGATGAATCCCGGGGTGATATGTCGAAGGAAATCCCTACCTTTGCTCCAATGGAAACTGCTACTGCCGACGATTTGACAGAAGAGCAGTTATTTGACGAACTGAATAAAATCCCTCTACCCGATATTGAATATACAGAAAAAGACTTCGGCGAGGAGCCTTTCTTTTGTGCTCCCGAAGAGGCGATCGCTTCAACAATGGAACAGGAAACGGGTCAGATGAGCCTGTCTCCGGGCCCGGGTCTGTCTGGGGGAATTATATGGGATGCACACCTCACACACACTACCTGACCTTGCACTATTATATTGTGTGTATTCAAAGTTATAATATGCTCTTTTCTCTTTTTGCAGGAACGATGTCGCGCAGGAAATCTTATTCGTACCGTTCTCTTCGCGAAGGCACCCCCAGCCTTCGTTCGGGTACTGAGCGCCCTCGCGGTCCTCCTCATAGGCCGAGCTCTTCGCAACCTCGATCTCCTCCCAAATCAACCTCTACCAGGCCTTCGAGTCATCCGACAATTCCGACCGGGGGAAAGACACTTCCAAAAGATTTGACCCCTCCAAAGAGTGCGCCTTCCCACAGCCGGTCGTCCAAAAGGCGTCACGAATCCAAAGATGGGGACAGAGATTCATCCAAAGAAACTGAGCAAGAGAGAAGTGACATTGTCCCCACCAGCCAACCAGAGTTATCTGCCCCCGGTTCACGGGATTACGTCCACGGTCCCGAGATCCGAGGTAGGCTGGAAAAGCTACGGGAACAATTTCCAGGAATGTTCTTTGATAGGATGGTCTTTGTTCCTGCCTTGGAACCGGTCCCTAAAAATTGGGATGATGAAGTTATTGGGCGCATCCAGCACGCAGCCAGACAATACGAGATGATGAAAAAACACGCATTCAATCTATCGGAGGTTGTCCGAAAACTCGAAGTAGAAGCACATAGGTCTAAAGCAAAACTTGAAAACAACGAGAGGGCTAGGACAAAATTGGTGAAGGACCTGGAAGACGCTCAAGCCCAGCTCGCTTTGGCACAGAGAGACGCTGCAAACTATAAGACTGAATTGGAAAATGCCAAGCAGCGCTTTCATTCAGAACTGGATTCCAATAGCCAAGAAAAGATGGCTTTAAAGAAGGAGGTTGAAGACCTCAGAATGGCCAACATCGAGTTGGTAACGGCACAAGGCCGTTTTGAAACCGAGAAGGCTGCTTGGGAGGCGGAAAAAGCGAGTCTAAAAGAAAGTTTGGCTCTGGCAGAGGCGGAAAAAGCGATCTTGAACGACCAGGTCGCAGACGCGGAGAGACGGGCAGCTCTTGCCGAAAAGAACGTTGATAGCGCCATTGAAATGGCCACTGCCTCCAACAACAAACTTCTTGAGAGAGAGAAAGAAATCGAGGGGTTTGAGGAGATGATTTTTGATTTTCTTGGCCAGGTTCTCAAAACTCGCAATATCTCATGGATCCCGGATTATCATGTTACTTTGGCCAACCTATGGGATGCCATTGTGGAAGGCGAAAAACATAGACTGGGTGTCGAAGAAATCAACGAGGATGAATTGATGAAGAACATCCTAAGAGACAACGAGCCTGAGGACCTGGCAGAGGGTCGTCGCCTAATCCTGGCGGAAATGGAGAAGGAGAGAACCATGGCTAAAGGTAAAAGAAAAATTGATGAGGGTTCCGGCTCCGCCGCGAAGTCTAAAACCTCCGGAGTTGAAGAGTACCACCCTGATGATCCGCTAATCCCTTTGGGTCTAACTCCTGTGGTTGTTGGAGCATCTGGAACCACTCACGAAGGAGCATCCGCAGAAGGTATCTCTCTCTTTTCCCCGCAATTTGTTAAAGCAATTACGAATTGCCGTCGCCTGGCAGAACAACCAATTGAGTTAGTAATGTGTGTCTCTCGTAATGCAGGTGGTGAGCCCATTGACAAGGGCGCTGAAAAAGAGGGTGAAATGGAGAAGGAGGATGTCCTGCCGGGTGCTGGTGTTGATGTTTCAGAGCGGGTCGAGGTCACAACAGTAGAGGGAAACATCCCGGCAGCTAGTACCGATGTACCCAAGAATGCTGAGACTATTGAAGCTCTAAAAGACATGGATGGTCGTCATGTGGATGACGAAGAGGACATTACCGGCACCAAAAAGGCCGATGATGATGATGATGAGGAACCCCTGGCCAGCCGAAAAGCCAGACAAGAGAAAGAGTTGGCTTCAAAGAAGGTGGGAGATGAGGCTTTGGACGTAGTTCCTCTCGCAGAATTTGATCCCAAAACTGGGATGATTGTGAAAATCCCGTCCAAGTCCATCAGCCGACAGCTTCACTTCGCCAGCCCCGATGACTTCCCGGCTTCCCTCTCCAGTAGAAGCAAGAGAAAAGAGGTGGAAGAGGAAACTTCAGAAGAATCGGATGTTCCCCTCGTAGATAAGCGGAAGAGGAAGAAAGGGGACCCATCTGAAGCTGACAAGGAGAGACTGGAGAGGCTGAAACAGGAGAAGAGGGCTAAGCGTAAATAGGATGTTTGTTGATATTTTGCCTTTATGTTTTCCACTGGCCAGGAAGTGTAATTGTGAGACTGGTCCTCACTTTTTGTTTCTAGATTGTTCTTTCGTTTTGTTGATCTGCAGTACATGAACAACGGTTTTTCTCTCCTTACATCATTGTGTACCTGTATTCAGATAAACTTTCTATGTTTAGTCATTAGCTAACTAATAATAATTACAAAGTAATCAAATAACAGATAGCCAAAGGAGAATTTTCATGTCGCACTGCTGTATTAAAATTTCGTATTTGCGTGCGAGCATATGTGCCCCCAATCAGTTGTTATCATGACGCCTGACGGGGGTTTACTAGGAATCGGATAGCCTTATTGGTAGGCTGCCCCCTATTTCTGAATATGGGGGATTTAAAAGATTTCATAAGATAGTCGTTTGGCATCGAATTCCTAATGCCTTGATCAATGCTTACCCGGGAACGCCTTTATACTCTCCCTCTCTCTGGAGAGTTAGAGTTCGAGCTCAGCGATTCACTCGCTTCCCGATCCTTCAGCGGGAAAGGAGTTCTTTCTCAGCGCTCAGTCGGAGACGCTTTTATACTCTCTCTCTCTCTGGAGAGTTAGAGTTCGAGCTCAGCGATTCACTCGCTTCCCGATCCTTTAGCGGGAAAAGAGCTCTTTCTCAGCGCTCAGTCGGAGACGCTTTTATACTCTCTCTCTCTCTCTCTGGAGAGTTAGAGTTCGAGCTCAGCGATTCACTCGCTTCCCGATCCTTCAGCGGGAAAAGAGCTCTTTCTCAGCGCTCAGTCGGAGACGCTTTTATACTCTCTCTCTCTCTCTCTCTGGAGAGTTAGAGTTCGTGCTTAGGCAGCTCCGATCATGGTACACCACCGTAATTCGTGGACGTCGTTTTTCGTGTCCTTTATACTCTCTCTCTTCTCTGGAGAGTTAGAGTCACGGATTAAGCAGTCTGCAATCATGCATTCACATCAAACTCATCCTTGGGATAAATTTTAACCCATACTCTATGGATTAAAGCTAGTCGGACAAGCAGTTAGAGCTTTTGCCAAAACTTTGGGTCCCTCCGATTAGTCTACGGGATGAACTGTTGGCACCAGACTTCGGGTACCTGGATTATTCACATTGACTTTTCATAAGAATAAACAGGCAAACAAATAAAGGTGCAGTAAAGGTAAATAACACACAGTATTTTTATAGTGGTTCGGTCGAATCATGACCTACGTCCACTTCATAATCTCTTGCTTTTAGAAATCAGACTATTCTAGGCAAGTCACGCCTTGTACATAGTTTTTAACAAAGCAAAAGAATAGATTTGAAACTCTCATGTTAAATATGGCCGTAAATGTTGGGCATTCCACACTCTGGGGATTTCCTGTCCATCTACGGTTGCTAGCTTGAAGGTTCCATTATCAAGCTTGCTCAAAATGGAGTACGGTCCTTCCCACTTCGCTCCCATATGAGTTGGGGGTGGGAAGACACATTTTAGAACCAAGTCTCCGGGTTCCCATGTTCGGACTTGAACCTTTTTGTTGTAATATCGGGCGACCTGCTGTTTGCACCTCAAAGCACGCAGGTCTGCTTCATCCCTCTTTTCTTCGATCATATCCAGGGACTCAAGGAGCAATTCATTATTGGTCATTGGATCATAATAAGTCACCCGATGAGAAGGTACCTTTATCTCAACCGGGATGACTGCTTCCGTTCCAAAAGCAAGAGAAAACGGGGTGTGTCCTGTTGCCGATTTATATGTCGTCCTGTAGGCCCATAGTGCCAAGGGCAATTCATCAGCCCACATGGCCCTAGCCCGCTTCATTCTTCTTTTCAGAATGGACTTGATTACTTTATTTGCGGCTTCGACTTGCCCGTTTGATTGTGGGTGTGCCACGGAGGTGTACCGATTCTCGATGTGGTATTTTTGGCAGAAGTTTCTGAATTCAGCACTATCAAACTGAGTCCCGTTGTCTGTTATCACAATCTTTGGAATCCCAAATCGACAGATGATGTTTCTTACAATGAAGTTGATCACTCGTTTAGTTGTGATTGTAGTTAGTGGTTCTGCCTCGACCCACTTAGTGAAATAATCTACAGCCACAATAGCGAACTTTGCTCCTCCCCTTGCTATGGGGAGGCTTCCTATGATATCAATTCCCCACATAGCAAAAGGCCATGGACTCATCATTGTTTTTAACTGACTTGGAGGCGCTCTAGGTATCTTTGAGAATCTCTGGCACGCATCGCATCGTCGTGCATATCTTACTGCATCCTTGTTTATGGTAAGCCAGAAATAACCATGCCGCAATACCTTTTTCGCCAAAGTTTGCCCTCCAGTGTGGTCGCCACATTCGCCTTCGTGTACTTCTTGCAGCACACGTTTGATGTCATCGTGGGCTATACACCGAAGGAGTGGCATTGAAAACCCTTGCCTATAAAGAACTCCGCCTTGCAGAACGTATCGGGCGGCTTTACGAATCACTTTACGCCTCTCGCTTTTCTTGGCCGGAAGCGCTCCATCCATTAGGAAATTCTTTATGGGGGTCATCCAGGACTCCCTTTCTGGTTCCGTCTCTAGCACTGGGTCAATTTCCATCTGATCAATGCTAGGGGACCGGAGTACTTCAACAGGGGCTAGCCCAATCACTTCAGGATCATTAGAACTAGCCATCTTTGCCAACTTGTCTGCTTGCTGATTTTCTGACCGTGGAATATGAGATATGTTGTAGTGATCAAAATCATTCAGCAGTTCTTTCACTTTCTTCAAGTATAAAATCAATCTTGCGCTTTTAGCTTGGAATCTCCCAGTGACTTGATTCACAACTAACTTGGAGTCGCAGAAAATGTTCAGCTTTGTGACCTCTAGTTCCTTTGCAATCTTTAATCCGGCTACCAGAGCTTCATATTCGGAATCGTTGTTAGTGGCCTGAAACTCCATTCGGATGGCATAGGTTATTAATCGTTTCTCGGGGGTTTCAAGCACTATTCCAGCGCCGGATCTTTCGTCGTTCCTAGCGCCATCAGTATACAATCTCCAGGCATTAGGATCGAAAAGTAACTGTGAGGGTTCTGCTCCTTCGTCCGCTATATCTTCTTCAGGAACAGTGAACTCTGCTATGAAGTCGGCTATCACTTGCCCCCGAATTGACCGTCTGGGCTGAAAGTTCAAATCAAATTGACTTAACTCAATATTCCATTTGAGTAACCTTCCAGATGCCTCCGGTCTCTGCAAAACTTGCTTGAGTGGATGATCAGTATATATGGTGATAGGATGTGCCTGAAAGTAGTGCCGAAGTTTTCTGGAGGCAATTAGTAAACTATACGCCAACTTCTCTATTCGTGGATAGTTACGCTCTGCTGCTGTCAATTTTTTGCTTACATAATACACAGGTCTTTGGACCTTATCCTCTTCCCTAACCAACGCTGAGCTGATCGCATGGGATGACACTGCCAAATACACGAATAAATCCTCGTGATCTATGGGCTTAGATAAAATCGGAGGTTTCTCCAAATGCCTGAGCAGATTTTGAAATGCTTCTACGCAGTCAGGTGTCCATTTAAAGTGGCGTTTTCCTCGCTTTATTAATTTAAAGAACGGAATGCACTTATCCGTAGCCCTGGAGATAAATCTGCTTAGTGCGGCCACTTTTCCAGCAAGGCTTTGTACATCTCTAATTTGCCTAGGTTCCTGAATATTCCTGATTGCCGCAATTTGGTCAGGATTAATCTCAATACCACGGGAACTGACAATGAATCCCAAGAATTTTCCAGAAGCAACACCGAATGAACATTTGGTTGGATTGAGTTTCATTCCATACTTTCGGAGAATGCCGAACATCTCTGCCAAGTCAGTAGTGTGTTGAGAAGATTGCTTGGATTTAACCAACATATCGTCGACGTATACCTCCATTGTTTTTCCTATCTGGTTATAAAACATTCTGTTGACTAAGCGTTGATATGTAGCGCCCGCATTTTTCAAGCCAAAGGGCATCACCACATAACAATACAATCCCAGATCAGTGATAAAACTAGTGTGCTCTTGATCTGGAACATGCATCGGAATTTGGTTGTATCCTGAATAAGCATCCATAAATGAAAGAAGCTCGTGACCTGCCGTCGAGTCTACCAACTGGTCAATTCGAGGTAATGGGAAACTATCTTTTGGACAAGCCTTGTTCAAATCCGAGAAGTCGATACACGTTCGCCACTTCCCGTTGGCCTTCTTTACCAGGACTGGATTTGAAATCCAGTCCGGGTAGGTTGAATCTCTGATAAACCCGTTACTTTTTAGCTTTCCAACCTCTTCTTTCAAGGCAGCGGACCTCTCCGGGCCCAACATCCGCCTTTTTTGCTTTACTGGAGGATGTTTGGGGTTAATGCTCAAAGAATGGCTCATAATTGATGGGGATATCCCGCACATGTCTGCATGGGTCCAAGAAAATACATCCAAATTGTTCTTTAAGAAATTCGCCAATTCTTCAGCAAGATTTGGACTTAACTGGGATCCGATCTTAAGGACCTTCTCCGGGTCACTGTCATCGATTGGTACATCCACAGTTGCCTCGTTGGGAGTCGCCGTTCTGCCCACGGGTTCTTGATCCTCTCTAGGATCTATATCCTCGGGCACCACTCTAGGCAACTCTCCAACAATTGTCCTCTTTGGTTGCTATAAGGTCTCCGCCCCCGAAGGGGGAGAAGTGCCTTTAGTTTCGATATCCCCTCCATTGCGAAGTAACTTTAGTTCGGCAACATAACATGCTCGCGCAACAACTTGATCCCCTCTGACGATACCAATGCCAGCTTCTGTGGGGAATTTCAATAACAAGCACCAAGGGGCTATACAGGCTCTGAACTTTGCGAGGGCCGGTCGGCCCAAGAAGGCATTGTATGGCGATTCAACATCCAAAACCACAAAGGGAAGGATTCTCACTCTCTGGCGTTCTCCTTCCCCAAGTGTAACTGGCAACTCTACATAACCCATCGGAGCGGTGGATGCTCCGTTGAATCCACGGATCCATCCTTGGCAGGGCTTCAAATCTTTTATTTCAAGATTCATCTGGTCAAAGGCCTTTTTGAAGAGAATATTAACGGAACTCCCGTTGTCCACCAGAACCTTATGAACAGTGGCTGGCCCAATGGGTATTGTAATTACAAGTGGATCTTCAGTTGGAGCGTGGACTCCGATGCTTTCTCGTTCTCGGAAAACAACGTCATCAGTCATCATCTTCTGCTGCTTCACCGGGATACTGTCCTCGGGGTTGCTACATTCCCCCACCTCGAGGTGTTGTTTGGCCGCATTGACGTATTGATCCAATGCTTTGGAACTGTGCCCAGCAAGATAAAGTCCTCCGATCACGGTATTGATAACAATATTCTTTCCTTTTTGCTGAGCGGTCGGCCTAGCAGCAAGTTGATTTTGATTCTGATTCGGGGCCTGCACTGCTTGCCCCCTGTCTCTAGGCGCTACTCTGTATTCATCTAGCTTCCCTTCTCGAAGCAGCCTTTCGACCACGTCCCTAAGGTGACGGCATTCATTCGTCGAATGGCCGTGAATTTGATGAAAGAGACAAAACTTTCCTGTCTCACGCGCTTTTTATGTCGATTCTCTAGGAGGTGGCCTCTTATTTTGGAGGACTTCGTACGCATCCATGAAAATATTCTCCAAAGTATCATTGATGGGTGTATAACTTTCAAAGGCCCTGGGACGAGTCCTTCTCTGGGAATCGCTCCCTCGGCCCCTCTTCCGGTTATTGCCGTTAGCATTGTTATTGTTGTTACCTGGCTGGCGACCACCCTGATTTTGATTTCCAACGTTAACTTCAACTTTCCCTGAGCTGTCTCCAGTTTGTTTGATGGCGACATTGCTCTGAATTTCCTCCTTATCAGTTGTTTTAACCTTTCGGTTTGCGTATACCTCTTCCCGGCGCAGATGTACGTTGGCTTTCTCATAGAATAACTCTCTGGTGTGGGGTGGTTTGCCTGCCAAGTACCTCCCGAATTCAGTGTCCTTATCCACTCCATCAATTAGTGCTGCGACAATGGTCGGCTCATGAGGATCTTTAACCTCAGTGGCCGCTAAATTGAAACGATCCAGGTACATCTTTAGACTTTCGCCTGGTCGCTGTTTGACAAGGAATAAATCGATCACGCTTTTCGTCTTCTGTGCGTAGATACGGAATTGTTCTACGAACTTCTCGCTCAGTTCCCTGAAGCTAGAAATCGATCTTGCCGGCAGGCGAGTGAACCATAGCAAAGCCACGTCTTCCAGGAATATGGGAAACGCTTTACACATAACCGCGTCAGAAGCTGCGGCAGCGGTCATCGACCAAGAGTATCTCATCAGGTGCTGAACAGGATCAGATCTTCCCGCATATCGATTCATTTGTGGCATGTTGAAGCGTCTTGGAAAAGTCGCATCCAAAATATCGTCAGTAAAGGGAGTATGACTGCGGTCAATCCCCCAATCTTCGTTCCGCTGTCCGCGGCTGTCGGCGAGAATCTGGTGAACCATGGCTACAACATTTGCACTGGTCACAGGAGGTTCAGGGTCAGTGCCTCTAGCCTTACGAGGTTCTCTGATCTCTCTTCGGGAAGCTGCCACAAAATCCGGGGCTCGGACAGGGCTCCGCTGCCCCCTGTTATCATGAGTATGCATGCGGCGACGGGGCTGAGGTGGCCTGTTATGCACAGGACTATTCACATTACGGTTTGGGGATCCCACCCCTAGTTCCTCTTCTTGTGAGGGCAGGGTTCCGAACCGAAGCTGTTCTATGTTTTCGGCTCTCTCATATGGTCGTCGCGGAGGTCTCGGCGATTCTTCAGACGAAGAAGAATATGCTGGGGTGAGTGGACGAACCGGTGATGCCCTTTGCCTTGCTAGTTCGTCAAGTCTTCTATCCACAGCCGTCAAATTCTGCCGTAGGATGGAACTTTCCTGCCTTTGGGCAGCCAACTCATCAAACAACCTATCCCACATTTCGGCGAAGCGAGAGAGATCCCCCTCAGTGACAGGAGCAGCAGGATCATATTGGTCATCATCAGTCTCTCTTATGCGCAACGAGCTCGAACCGGGTCGAGCAGAGGTTCCTGGACGATAAGAGCGGGTCATAGGTTCCTTCCCAGGTCGAGTTGTCTGACCATCGGTACGGATAGCTGCGGTTCGTGGAGGGCGATTCGTTGCGCCCCCCTGAGATCGACTCGTGGTCGCGGTACGCGAAGGCTGCGAGGTGTTGCCTCGGGATCGAGTGACGACCCCTTCAGTGGCACGGATCGTCTCGTTCTCATCGACTCGGAACGAGGTGTCTTCGTCGGGTCGGATCGCCCCCTGCGCTCCGCGATCCAGAACTTCTTGGTTGCCCAGTTCATGTACACTCTCCTCAATCGTTTCGTTGGTCTGCGAAGCTTTAGATCTTTTTCCAGCCATGATATCCGAATCGCTGGAATCCTCAAAGAAGCGAATAGTGAAACTTTAAGACTGAGTTCTCAGTGAAAGCACCAAAAATGTTAGATCGAAATTTGGACCTAACACCCAAATTATTATGAACAGTAGAGAATTTCGAATGAAGAACTAGAAAAAGAAAATAACACTCAGAATTTATAGTGGTTCGGCGTTAACGAGCCTACGTCCACTTTATATGTTATTGATTATGCTTTAAAAGCTAATACAACAATGATTTCTCTCAATATTTCAGTGGTTTGACAACAATGGCGGATTCAGCACTCACTATTGCCAAAAGATCCCGAAAAATGCCAAGCTCTGGGCTATTTATAGCTGATTTTGCCAAACGGATCGCGGACACGTGGCACGAATCCCGAGATCATCGGAACGCATCGCCTCCGTTGAAGAAACAGTCAAACTAGCCGTTGTGGACAAGTGTCGTGAATCGCTTGAAACTCGGATCGTGCCGATGGGGAGGATTGGCTCGGATAACGGTTGGGGGCACGTGTCGCCAGATCCGAGTGATTCGGATCGCTGAAGACTAGCTCTCGCTTGAACAAGTCAGAGGGTTCGCCATGCACCAGCAGATCGGATCGGTTCGCTTGGGATAACAACGTGAGATTGGATCGGATCGCCCAGCTGATTCGCTCTGCTGAAGGAATGGGCGAGTCGATAGTGTGCGATCCAACGGTGGGCGAGACGACGGTGCGCGATCCGATAGCAGGCGAGACGATGGTGCGATCCATTCCTTCAGGTCCTTAGAGAATGTGGTCTCGTGCTTTCTTCTTATGAATGATCCTGGGTGGCTTGGTCAAAAAGCTAGCCAACATACGGGAGGGGCTGGGAAAATTCCCAAATAGCCACACGGGCGTCTCATGTCAAAAAGAAAAAGAAAAAGCCAAGCGGCTATCCAACAGGCTCATAAAATCATCACCCAAACAAAACAGTAAATGTGTACCTATTTGTCGGGCACAAAATTTTATTCCTCTTCTCTAGCCCCTTTGCTATAACCTGTTCAATAAATATGCATGTACATATATATAGTTCTTATCATTTATCATTTTCCATTCAACTTCATATTTGATTCCATTTGGTTTAAAAACACCATTCATTCTAATGTTGCATGCATAGGTAAAAAATCACATCATTAGCTAAGGATACCATTTAAACGAGTTGCTATTTTTAACACGTCACATTTCAACAATTCATGTGTATAATAAAAATGTGATTTTTATTTTAAAACAATTCATTTCAAAACACTATTATTTTATATATTTTATATAGGTGATAAAAATGAGATTTTTATTATAAAACAATTTCTTTTAAAACAAGATTATTTTACATAGTCCATATAGTTGATAAAAGGTGATTTTTATTATAAAACAATTTATTTCAAAATATGAATACCATTCAACACATGAATTTCAATTCAACGAATGAATATCGATTCAACACATGAAGGTTTTCTATAGTTTCTATATGTAGATAAAAATGTGATTTTTATATTTAGAACACGAATACCATTCAACACATGAATTTCTAATCAACGAATGAATATCGATTCAACACATGAAGGTTTTCTATTCAATGAATAAATATGGTTTTAGCAAATGAAAATAATTCAAACACATGAATATTATTCAAAATTTCGGCAGCATAACGGCAGGGTAGTTAAAACCGGGACCGTCCCTAGTACGGCTCCTCGCTCTACCTTAAAACCTCGCGGTTTTTGACAATGGGGATCATGCATATAGTTCGCACGCAGGCGGCATGTATATATTTATTTCATTTCCACAAACTAATCCTATGTGGTTTCAACCAAATATTTCTCAACCACAAATGGGTATTTTTCAACCACAATCAATCAATATCAACTACAAATAATCCCAAACAACCATTCGCTATCAATCAATTTTCACACCAATCGCAACCAATAAATATCGTCCATGGTTTGTGGACGAGGGGCGTATATATATATATATATATACATATATATATATATATCAATTCACTTCTATTTCAACACATATATAATTTTTACAACGCATATATAACTTATACATCGAACGTACAACTTATACAACGCTTATACATGAGGTGTACAACGCTTATATAACTCATACATCGAATATATAATTTATACATCGTCGTTTCCATATCGTTTATAAATTAGAAATCTCACATTGGGTTCCACTCCACCAAAAATAGCAGAGGGCTCAGAAAAATATGCGGTCTCTTCTAAAATGTAGAAGGCGTCCACACGGTCACGATGTTTCCTATTTCATCGAATTTCGTTAACGAACAAAAAAGATATGATTTTTCAAAGGTTTGCAACACTTTAAAGGTGTTAAAATCAAATTAAATAAAATCAGCCGATACCTGCTTGATTTCTTCAAAACTAGGTTTGAATTTTTCTTTCGATCCGTGCAACTTGGAGACGATTGGAGTACACCACCTTGTAGTGCTTGGAATGGCGCTCAGGCGGAGGTAGGTGGGGCCCACTTCGACGCAGGGAGGAGGATGCGGCGGCGGTTCGAAGTGCTGAACTTCGTGACGTCGGTTCTTCCAATCCACACAATGAAAAAATCCAAACTATATATGGATTTGAAGATCTTCTCGTGCTCTTCAAAATCTTCAACTGGAGGAAGGCGTAATTTTGCTTATAGGAAGAGGAACGGAGGAGAGAAGGCACGAGCGGTTTTCCGCCGTGAATCGATATCGGGGAGAGAGAAATTCCGTGTTTTTTTTATTAAATTCTGATTGGCCGGTGGGTTTTAAAGGGGGTTTTTTGACACGACCACCAATCCAAATCCAACGACTGTCGTCCCTAGCGTTTTGCCCCCATTCCGAACACAATGGATATGTTTCGAAGGCCCATTCGAATGTTTCAGTCAGTTTTCCTTCAAATTAAAATATAAAATATTCAATATTTAATTTGAACGTACATTTCAATTTGTCAGGGCCACCAACTGATTAGAAAAATTCCAGAAAAATAATTCTAGCTATGTTTTGACGATACGGTCCCAACAAAAGTTTCGTCGAATTCTGAGACCGTTTGCAAAAAGGCCCATTTCTGGTCGATCCAATTTAACTGTAATTGATCAAAAAACGTTTTCCTTTGCCACGCTCACATATCATCTTCAAAAATTATGAAATTTGAAATCTAGCAATAACTTCACATCCCGGATCCAACAAAAGTGGTTTCGTCGAATTCCGATGTCGTATGCAAAATGGCCAATTTCACGGGCTATATAAATTCCATAGCGACCTTTCTGAAAATTCATTCGGCCATAACTTTTGCTTTCCGCTATGAAAATTCAATTTTTCAGATTCGTTAGAAAGGTATTCACTAACAGATTTAGATATTTTTGGTTTCGCTAAAATCCGTTTTGTTTTGCACCTGGTACAGTCCGACAAAGTTTGAATCCAATTTTTGAAACTGCAGCGCCCTTTCAGGCCTTGTTTATAATTAGATTAATTATATTCGTTTTCAATTGTCGATTCAAACTCACTTTCCATTGCCATTATTTAAAATATTTATTTCAAATATTTAAAATCCATTATTCTAGCCAATTTAAAAAATTAAATTGGTTCAGATTTTCTGGGTCGTTATAGTATGGCAAAAAGGAAGGCCACAAAGGTTGAACTGGGATGGGATCGGATCGGATGGGAATAGGAAGGGGGATCGGATTGGGCTAAGGAAGGGGGATCGGATCGGAGCGGATGGGAATAAGGAAGGGGATCGGATCGGACCAGAAGGCCAGGCCAGGAGCTAAGAGAGTGGAGGACCCGAACCGAACCGATGAAGCAAACTGATGGAGCAAAAGGGAACCCGAACCGAACCAATACGACGTGAAGGACCGAACCGAACCAATGGCAAGGAGGAATCCGAACCGATCCAGTATTGACCAAAAACCCGAGATGCAAATGTAGTCTAAGTTGGAAGTTAGAGCTCAGGATCCATTTGGGAACCAATGAGTTCACTCTATTATTGGGCTTTGCTGCGGGACGTGTGCTAAGGAGTTGTCGACGTTTATAACTTCGATTCACCATGAAGGACAGGACTACGTTATCAGTGCTGTAGAGTCACTATGACTCGAGGGGCAAAGTGATCGTAGTAAGACTATGAGCCAGTGCAGTAGAGTCGTCATGACTCGAGGGGCAAAGTGGACATAGTAAAGGATTAGTAAGACTATGAGCCAGCGCAGATGGGGTGAATAACCCCATGGGGCAAAGTGGACATAGTAAAGGATTGGTAAGGCTATGAGCCAGCGCAGATGGGGTGAATAACTCCATGGGGCAAGTGGACATAGCGAAGGATTAGTGGCTATGTATCAATGCAGTGAAGCCATTTATGACTTCATGGGGCAAAGTGATCATAGCAAAGTATATTGGGTGGTCGAAGTGGTGGATATCGTATGCTTTACGCACTGAGTGAGAGATGTGAGGATGATTGCTATGATTGACTTGTTTGCCATCACTATGTCATGCACACCCCCACCCCCGTTATCTTTACACCATTTGAAATGGCACCTTAGAGTGTTGTACAGTATGTAGTGCTAACTCTTTGGTTGCAGGTCCAGGTTCAGGTATGGTTTAGTATACCTGTTATTGTTCTGTTTAGCTGCTTATCGCTCATACCAGACTTTTGTCTGACCCAGAGTTTTATGTCTCTTCTTATTACTCTGGGTGCTCACACGAGCAGACTAGAGACATGTTAGCTGGTGATGTGCGAGTAGCTGATTCGGAGGCGAGTAGGAGGCTTCCACATATGATATATATATAGACATTCTCCCTGTGTCGTTGGTGGTCGCTACTTGGGCATTAGTAGTGTACCTCCCTTATCTTGCTTTTGCTTTTTGAGACAGTTTGAAAAGTTGTAATAATGTTGGCTTTGGATCATAAGCTGTACTTGGATTTTCCCCGGCTATGTTAGTTTGTTTTCAGCTTATGCATTGTCTCACCTGTTTTATGTCAAGTATGATGTTATTATATTTTATTCCATGCGCAGTGAGACATTCTACAGGTTCCTTGTTAGTTCATTTCCTTCTTTCCTTTCCTTCTGACGACCGTTCCGTGCTAGCTGGACATGTGTACAGCGCACTTTTGGAGTAAATGTCGATTGGTGCGGGGCGGGTCGTCACACCTAAAATAAAAAATATTTCCTCAGGTTTTTTTAGTCAAAATATTCTTTAATATTATAGTATAATTCATGTAATTTCCATACTATCATGTTATAATAAACATACAAATATATTTATTTGATGGAAATGTCTATTTGATACAAAATGGTGACAAAAGATTCAATATAAGAATTCATAACCATTAGATCTTCCTTAAATTCCGCATTTAATTCAAAGAGTATCATCCTTCTATTTATATAACAAAATTTACCGGGCATGATTCTTAATTTTCCGTTGAAACACTAATAAGAATAAAAATTAATTTATTGTAATTTTACGATATATTATTTTGTCAAACATAATTTTCTTCTTCATAATTTTTCATGTTTTTTCGAGTGGTATTAGATATGAGGACTTTTCTTTTTAATTTTTCATAAAGTGCAATATATTTTTCATATGAAGATTCTGTATAACTTTTGTAATTAATATTTCTAAAGCTAAAGTCTTGGATTATTATGAGTTTGATATAAAATATGCATTGAGCATATAATGTCCTTGTGATCAACAATGTATGAGCATCGAGTTTAATGAATATGATCTATCAACTTCTGCAGATTCTATGACGATTAAAAAGAAAATTATAATGTAGTGTTATATTGTTATTATACCAAAAAACTACTACTATATTAATTGAGTTTTATATTTTGGGTTCGACATTGAAATTGGTTGTGGAGGTGGACTTAGTTGCGGAGGCAGAATTGGTTGGTAAGGCTGCACTTTACCACCTCGAGCAATCCGAGAGTTACTTGACGGTTTGGTCACATAACTAAGATGGCGCTAAATTTTAGTGTATAGTCATCGGGGATAATTTTTGGATGAGTTATAAATCCTTGTGATTAAAATGGCCTAAGTTTTGTCCTTCATGGTAATTCCCTGTAGAATATATAAGTATAAAAATTATAAAACATGAATTAGACTCTTAACCCTTAGCTGCTATTTAATTATACTAACAACTTAGACAAACACATACTCTTTGTTTTTAATGCATATCACATAAATAACCAAAAATATTATACAAATGTATATGTTATAATTTTTATTTTTGTTGCTCTAACCCATGTGGGTTGCCCCAGCCCATGGGCTTGGTGGGCTGCCCATAGGGCCACTCTTGCTCGTAAGGCCAAGCCGCA
This sequence comes from Allium sativum, assembly GCA_030737875.1. Taxonomy (NCBI): domain Eukaryota; kingdom Viridiplantae; phylum Streptophyta; class Magnoliopsida; order Asparagales; family Amaryllidaceae; genus Allium; species Allium sativum. The sequence continues at coordinate 966,788,571 of CM060915.1, read as the reverse complement.
TATAAGCACGGACTGATTTTTACCTTACAACGACAAAAAAACTTTTATAATAAATATCTGATGATGTTATAATAATGTCTAGATACCATAAATAAATGTATTAAAATATCCTAAATGCTTGCGTCTCACGTTCCAACATAATAGGTATACAGTCATATCCAAAGGTTGGTGTTGCAGAATGGATTCCAACTACGAAAAGGTAATAGTCTACCCATCGAATCCGTAGTACATCTCTAGATAAAATATGCGAAAGGGAGCATTAATTTGCACCTCAGTTACTCAAGACCAGAACCATCCTTAAAAATTGGATGACACCGAATATGATCATCCCGGTTGATAAACAATCATAACAGGCCCTAAAGCATACAAAGATATCGACTCTGGATATGGAATGATCTTATCTTAATGATAATGACCCACATAGCCCTATCTTTTGTCCCTGCTTTAGTCATTTAGTGGATGATGAGGCTAAATATTTCATTTACCTTATAAATAGCAGAATATCTTGGAATGCTAGCATTGCCTTCCAAAGAGATATGTAATGTCAACATTCATCCATACAAGATCGTTTTGGGTCTAAACGAAACTGAATAACTCAATTTTCAATCATCTTTGAAATATTTGTAGTTCGAAATGTATCAGCCAAATCAAAATGTTTTTCAAGCAAGCATCCCTGATCTCAGCCTCTTTGAAACGATCAATTTTTTTCTTATTTTTTCTTGTATGGGGAAGGTTTTTCTACTTATCTGTCTTGTTGATAGCGCTTTTTTTTGGTATGGAATAAAATTGTATGAGTTCTCTCTTACTTGTGAGAACGCTCATTTCTCTCAAAAAAATAAGCACTTCAGGTTTTTGTTATGAGGATACCTAAAATTGTTACCTTATCGTAATATGACACTGTAAATTATCCAAATGACAAAGACAAATCGTTTTAAAATATATATTCCCACCTAAACCTACTGAGTTATGGTATTAATTTCGGTCATGCATCACCCAAGCATGATATTAATTAATGTAACGTAAATTTTTCACGTATAAGAGATGAACAAAAAAAGTTAAAAATTGACCGAAATCACCTCTACAAATGACATGAGTCACATAACTAAAATTTGAAAATCGAAAAAGACAAGGCGATGTTGCATGTAACATTGTTTTAAATAAAATTCAAGGTTTCGCTAGCATTACTCAATATAATGTTTCATTCGCGCTAATAATATGCTGAGTGTCGGCAAAAAGACTTGACATAAAAGGTGTGTTTGAGTGTAACGGAAGCAGGGCAATATAGCGGAGTATTTCAGGGAGGGTATTTCAGTTAGCGGAGAATGCGTTTGTAGATTCAAGCGTACTATTTAAGCGAACCATTTTATTTTTGTTTTTTAATTTAATTAACTTATGGTTAATTAATTAATTTATTTTTTAATTAATAAATAATATATATCAATAATTTAAACAAATAGATAAACTGAAAAATTATAAATTACTCTAGTTCAGTTTAAACTAACTCCATTACGTAAAGCACTTTGACAATCGCAATGCAAAAAACCGCATCTCAAATGATCTTATTTGCATAAGTTATTAATTTTTGAAATTTATAGAAATATAAATTTATAAATTAAATAAATTAATAATATAAAACTATATCAAGAAGGTCGAAATTGGGCATCGACACGTCTGCGCGGCGATACCCAACAACTCAATTTCGAGTTGTTGGGCAAACAAGCCAAAATGGCCCGTTGAGTTTCGGACACATCCGACGCTTCCAAAACTCAACGGGACATTTGGCTCCGTGAATGCATCCAAAGACACTGAATTGGTAAGTGCAAATGTGCGTCAAAAAAAGAGGGAAGAAGTTAGGCTTTCGAAATTTGGGTCGACATTAAAAGTAATTTTCGTATATTAGCGGGGACAACGTTCAATAGCACCACAAACAATATAGCACCTCATTAACTCCCTGATTTAAACCATTTATTTATATTTAATTAAGTTAGTAGAAGGAGAGAGAAAGAAAAATAACTGGTAGAATTTAGGAGGCTAATGGGGTGCTGCAAGGAGCTATTGCGATGCTGCACAGTTTAGGGTGCTTTTTATCCTATATATATATATATATATATATATGTATATGTATATGTATATGTATATGTATGTATATGTATGTGTATATATATATACATAAAGAGGAGCGATCCAGGGCACCCTTTTTATAGCACCCCTGTTAGCACCCCTATCCATCTGTGAGCTATGGTAATCCAAATCGAACGAGAATTTGTAGATGTTCAATCCAAATATATTTAAGGACATATCCAAAATTTCAGTTCGTACCGAAATTCGTACAATAATATATTTGATGTTTAAATTTAATGGTTCAAATAAATGTCTGAACGGTGAATAATTGAGCTAAGATTTTGAATATGTTACGGATGTTGATACAAGCTTAAATTTTAGATAGGTCCTTAAATATATGTGGAATTAACATCTACAAATTCTCATTCGACATGGATTACCGTAACTCACAAACGGATAGGGGTTCGAACAGGGGTGCTGCAAACAGGGGTGCCGTGGAACGCTCCTTATATATAAATATATATGTATATGTGTGTGCATATATACTTATATATATTTATATTTATGTGTGTATATATAAATATAAGCATTATGGCACGAGCTTTATGCGTGATTATAACAAATATTTTGCTTGTGAATTATGTTTTTAGAAATTGTATATGTTTAACACATTCAAGAGTAAATGATTTGCACTAATACTTAATCATATTCTTACTTCGAATTCATGTGCAATTTGTTTGAATTTTTACTTTTAAGTCACAATATCTTTTTAAAAAAATCATTAGCTTAATTTTTTGTTTGTGTTGCTAATTACTGAAGAACGATGCTGTAAAAATATATTTATTTATTAGAACTTATTTTTAAGCAATATTATGACTTATAATCTTTGTGGAAATGTCATTTGAGTTTATAAAAAAGTTTAATTGTTAGATCTTAATTTTAAGTTATATACAAAGATAAATGTACGTAAGAGAATCCCCAACAAAGGTCGAAATTTACAAAAACGTAATATATACATCCATTTTTATCTCCAATAGAGTATACATTTTGTAATCAATCCAAAATTCAGTTGTTTTTATTACAAAAACATAATCAAGAGATGTGGCGGTTGAAAAGGCATTCATGGGCGGGGTGCCTTAAAATGAGTCACTGTTTGAACAGACGCCCCTTCTCGGGCGCTTGTTTAGACACTTCCCCATTTCGTTCTTGCAAATTAAAAAGAATACCAAATAACCTGTTGAACGGGTACCTGTTCAACAGGCGTCGAAAATAAAATCTATTGGGTAGAAACCCCGATTACATTTTTTAATCGGGGTATTCATAATTTTGGAATGGTTTTTTTGTTGGAGATGCTCTAAGAGCATTTTCAAAAATTCATGGTCGAACCTAAAAATAGTCTCTGTTTCAACTTTTGATAAAGATATATTTTAGTTTAATACGATAAACATTTATAGAAATGTAGTTTGAATTTGTTAAAATGTTTAATTGTTAGATCTTGATTTTAAGTAATATATGAAGTAAATGTATGTAAGTGTTTTTTCAAAATTTTATGGTTGGACCAAAAAATAGTGTCACTAGTCTAGCTGCATTTAGTACGACAATTTGAATTTGTAAAAATATTTAGCTGTTAGATCTTAATTTTAAGTAATAAGAGTCACGGCATGCGCTTCGCGCGTGATCGTGGCACGACTTTGCATGTGGATTATTGTTCGTTAAGTACTGCGTATTTTACCTATGCAAAAAAATATTTGTGGTAATGTTTGGTTTATTATTCCCATTAAACGCGCTTTATGTGCTGAGGACAAAACATTTTCTTTTTTCCTTTACCTTCCTAACTTCTTTAAGACAACATTCACTTTTATTTACACATATACTGAGACATTCACTCTTATTTAAGACACTCACTTCTCACATTCGTGGTCTCATGCAAGCAACAGGAGACAATTTAAGTTAAATATGGAAATGCACGTACTTTATACGATGATGTCCCAGTAGCACGTTCTACTATTTATTAATTGCTAATTTATATCGTAACGCACAATAATAAATGTCGTTATTCAAATTTGAATGCCTATTCAAATTGTTGTTGAATATGTAAGGGCAATCTAATTATATTAATTGCCTATTTATAAACGTTACAACACTTATTTATAAACACATATTTTTTTTAAAATAATTTTAATTAGAGAGTAATAGGTGGCATTGAATAATGTTGGTAATGTGAATATAAAAAGTCATAGACTAACCATAGAAGAGATGAAAGGTGAAAGAGTTTGATTGAATTAGTGAGTGAATCTTAAAGTGTAATAATTTATTTCCTTCATAAATTAACTGATAAAAATGAATAGTATCAATCGTCAAGGTTTTATATTTATAACTAATAAAATATGCAGTGAAACATTCAATGAGAAATGTTAAGAAAAAGTTGCAATATCTCAATTAACAATTTGAATACTTTTGCATTTTCTCCAAAATAATAACAATATTTATTGGTTAGGTAATTAATGATGATGTAATATCTTCCTATTTATTGCTTGTTATTCCAATGAACATTGAATGTCAAAATGAATAAATTTATGCTGAATATGGGTTTTGTACATAAATATAACAATTCTAGGAAATGCTAAGGTAGTTAAATGACATTCATTGCTCCTTCCTTTTAATTGCGGAAGAATAATTAAGTAAAGGGCATTCTCATCAGTTCAGGTGTACACCATAAAAGTGTGACATCAAACCTATTCCAATTATTAGTAAAGGGATCTTCACGTGTAATATAATAAATAGATTTTTTTTGTTGGATTCTAATGTACTAAAGGTAGTAAAGGGATCTTCGCGCGTGGTAGCCGCATGCGCTTCGTGCGTGATCTAGGCATGCACTTCGCGTGTGGATTATTGTTCCTTAAGTAATGCGTATTTTACATATGCAAAAAAATATTTGTAGTAATGTTTGGTTTATTAGTCCCATTAAACGTGCTTTACCTGCTGAGGAAAAAAACATATTCTTATTTCCTTTACCCTCCCACTTCTTAAATACAACATTCACTTTCATTTACACATATACTGAGACATTCAGTTTTATTTAAACATATACTGAGACATTCACTTCTCACGTTCATGGTCTCACGCAAGCAACAGGGGACAATGCTCCCCTTTACTTTACTATTTAAAAGGAACACAAAACATTATTATTTTTTAATACAACTCACGAAGAAAAACCTTAGAAAAGAAGTATAGAAGTTGAGGGCAAAGAATGCTGGTTAAACTTAAATGTGGTGTAGCCTTATTTATGCATTTACCTGGAAAAAAAATAACGTTTCGAATGAGGAGAATATTCGAAAATTTAAACCCAGTAAATAAAAAAAGTAAATTTGTTGTGCGGTGTATTCAATTTTATGAGGCAATGAGTATTGGGAAGACAGCTATGAAAGAGGAGAGAATTGGATGGTGTGCCATATTTAAAGAGGTGAATGGCTATTTCTAGAATAGCGCATTGGGGAGGCTGACTTTTCAAATGCACGTATGCTGATGTCAAATTTAAATAAAAATTGATAAGATTTTCTTTGGTTTGACATACTATGCTGAATTGCGGATGTCAATTTTTAGATGCACGTATTTTATACAATGATGTCCCAATAGCACGCTCTACTATTTATTAATTGCTAATTTATATCGTAGTGCATAATAATAAATGTCGTTATTCAAATTTGAATGCCTATTCAAATTATTGTTGAATATGGAAAGTGCAATCTATTTATATTAATTGCCTATTTATAAACGTTACAACACTTATTTATAAATGCATATTTTTTTTAAATAATTTTAATTAGAGGGTAATAGGTGGCAGTGAATAATATTGGTAATGTTAACATAAAAGTCATAGACCAACCATAGAAGAGATGAAAGATGAAAAAGTTTGATTGAATTAGTGAGTGTATCTTAAAGTGTAATAATTTATTTCTTTTATAAATTAACTGATAAAAATGAATAGTATCAATCGTCAAGATTTTATATTTATGGCTAATAAAATAAGCAGTGAAACATTCAATGAAAACTGTTAAGAAAAATTTGCAATATCTCAATTAACAATTTGAATATTTTTGCATTTTCTCCAAAATTATAACAACTTTTATTGGTTAGGTAATTAATGATGATGTAATATCTTCCTTTTTACTGCTTGTTATTCCAATGAACACTAAATGCCAAAATGAATAAACTTATGCTTAATACGGGTTTTCAACATAAATATAACAATTCTAGGAAATGTTAAGGTAGTTAAATGACATTCATTGCCCCTTCCTTTTAACTGTGGAAGAATAATTAAGTTATGGGCATTTTCGTCAGTTCAAGTGTACACCAAAAAGTGTGACACCAAACCTATTCCAATTATTAGTAAAGATATTCGAAGATAAAAATATATTTCGTTTAATACTGCTCCTTCTAGACTACTGGGTTTTAGGAAATTTACGTAGATTCCAAAGCTTGCATGTGACTTAACTTTATTGATGGTTGTCTTAAAAGCGCAAATTTATTGTTTGACCTCAAACTTCCCGAAATACTTCTATATATAACTTTTAAGACTTAAAATTGTTATTTTATGTTATCCTTCCTCTAGTTTATTAGATCTTAATTTTAAATGATATTTGAAGATAAATGTATAAAAGAGTTCTTTTTGAAAATTCATAGTCAAACCAAAAAGTAGTGTTACTATTCCAACTTCTAATAAATAATATATATTTGCGTTTTATACGACTTCTTCTAGACTATTGGACTTTAGGAAATTTGCGTAGATTCGAAAGCCTGCATGTGACTTATCTTAATTAATAGTTGTCTTGGAAGTGCAATTTTTTTGTACGATTGCAAACTTTCCAAAATATCCCTATATACAATTTTTTAGATATTAAACTGTTGTTGTGTGTGATCCTTTCTATAAATTAGGGGATAAAACCTCCCTTCAACTGCATCAGACATAATCGAACAAATATCTTCTAACATCTCTTAGAAGACGACATTTTCTTTGTTGTATATAACAATGCTATGATTTTTGTTTGATGATTACAAACAAAAATGTATTATTTTAAATGTGTTTGTTATTGTACTATTACACTACATCACAGGCAGGAATATAATATTTATATTTAAATAGAATACAACTATGAAAGAATTCAGATATTCAAACAGTATTTTATTTAAATATAAATATTTTATTTCAACTTCTTATCAGTACAAATTTTATAACTCCACTATTTGTACATTTCAGAAATACAATTCATATTCAATTTCATTTACACAATGCTCCTCACTATAGTTCGCTAAGTCACTCAGTTGTACGTATTCATTCACACACACTCATTTTGAGTCACTCACACATACAGTGACACAGTTTTGTCTTCTGTCTCTGTCTTCATAGTCAGTCCAGTCCTCTACATACCTATCACAAATAGAAACACATATACAGTATCTAGAACAAAAATAATTTTAAATTCTAGCAGATATAATTTTTTTTAAAAAAACTGCCTTAGAATTTTGGTGCGTTTCTCATCATTTTTCATGACTTGATCTGAGTCATATATCCATCTATCTGTGTCTAGACACTTGTGATATTCACAGTGATTATGTTGCTCATGATTTTGATAGTCATACCAGGGATTTGGTGGAGATCTCTCGAAAAGTATTTAGTGCTCATTTTGGTCAACTATCCATTACCTTTCTTTGGCTGAGTGCTATGTACTTCCATTACGCCCGTTTTTCCAATTATGAAGCATGGCTAAGTGATCCTACTCACATCGGACCCAGTGCTCAAGTAGTTTGGCCAATAGTAGGTTAAGAAATATTAAATGGCGATGTGGGCGGTGGTTTCCTCCAAAGAAGAAAATGATTTATTTGATATTATGGATGACTGGTTATGGAGGGACCGTTTTGTTTTTCTTTGCTGGTCCGGCCTATTGCTTTTCCCTTATGCTTATTTCGCTTTAGGGGGTTGGTTCACAGAAATTTTCTTGTCTTTCTCGAATCATAAGGAGAAAAAGAAAATTGGATCCAAAAAAAATGCCATTTTGGAGTTTTATCAACAATATGCTTGTGTCGGTGGGGATCCGGTATTTTCTGAGTCCCTACGTAAGGAATTACAAAAGAAATTTTTTCAAAAAAATGTGAATTAGGAAGGATTGGTCGACGAAATATGAACCAGAAAGAAAATTGAGGAACCCGCAAATATTGTCAAAACTACAAGTATTGTTAGCCAAGGGAAATAACTCGTGATAAAGACAAGATGCGTTTTGACCAAAAAGCCCGTGCTCAAGAAAATATATTCTTTTGAGCATGGGCTTTTGTCAGTAAAAAGGAATTATCAATCGCTCCCAATTAATATACTGGCGCACCTTACAATAAGCAAGAACTACTCCAGGGACAGGCAACCCAGCTACAAGGGAACGATCAACAACCATTTTAGGAAGCTAGACAGGATTCGCTCTTAACAAGGGCTCCAGCAAGCTACAACTCTGCAGATCAAGCAGGAATCATAAGTCGACGTCAGGAAGAAGATCTTGATTACTTACAGGGCGAAGGAACTCATAGCTAAAAGGGGCGGACTCGGCAACCATGATTATTTTTAGATAATAGTAGATGGAAACAACGCTCGTAAGGAGTCCTATTGAAACCAAGAAATATAGGCCTGCCTGCCATCCACACTAGAATAGATGGAGTTTTCCGAATAACCCTGCTAGTGGAGGAAGACCCCCTAGGGATAAGAGACATAGGGCTGAAGAGAGAGCTAGGAATTTTTCGGGCAAATGTTCCTTTTCTAAGGGCAGAATCAAAATATAGTGTCGAACAAGTAGGTGTAACTGTTGAGTTCTATGGTGGCGAACTCAATGGAGTAGGCTTAGCTCTTCTTCTGCGGATCATCTGCTGATTCGCTTCTATCACACATAAACCTAGGTAAGGGTCTCTGAGTACAAGCTTCTATCGAGCATGTAACCCAGTTTGTGAGGTATGTAGCAAGCTGTTAGAAGGAGTGAGTTCTTTCTTATTGCTTTGTTCCCAAGTAGTTTCAGTAAAACGAAGGACGGAAGGAATCTCACTTGCAGGTGCTAGCGAGGAGCAAAGGAGTAAGTTAGACTATCGTCTGGGATCAAGTCGGCCTAGACTAAGGAATGGGAAGACTCACCTATGGTTGTTTACTGACATTTTCTATATAGCAAGTTGAAGGGCATCTTTAAGTCACATCGAAGAGCCTAGCAAGAAGAGGTAGGACTCAGTTCGAGATCTCAGCGCCAAAAGGATCGAAGAGATTGAGTATGCACTCCAAGGTCAAGGGTCGAGAAGCAGACAGGCTGGACTACCACTGATTGATCCCAAAGACCAAGGGCCGGAGTTGGGTTGCTTCTAGTTCACGAAAGATATTTTTTATAAAAAATAAATATAAATTAAATAAATAGGATGATTTTATACATATCAAAATATGATTGATGTCGTAGTATACTATTTGATCTAAAAAGAGAATATAGTTGGAATAATCAATAGTCGCAATGCAATCGTTGTTACATCAAGATCTAAAACAAAGATTCTTTCTTGACTGAACTACAAAATGGATCTCCTTGATATGGAGCTGCAGAAGAAAAAACTGCAAAATCCGATCCAATTTATCCTAATCGATTAGTTAACATGTTGGTTAACCATATTCTAAAACACGGAAAAAAATCATTGGCTTATCAAATTATCTTTCAAGCCGTGAAAAAGATTCAACAAAAGAAGGAAACAAATAAAGCCCTAATTAATATACTGGCCCAAGGTTCCCAAATTAATATACTGGACTGTTCTATCATAGATCCTAGATAAGGGTCAAAAAGCCAGGTAAGTGATTAGAAGATATTCTCTGTTTCCCAACTTTGTCATTATGGAACGCCAACCCAGAAAGAGAACCAACTACCTTATGGTACTGAACGAATGAAGGTACGGAGCGAACCACTCCTTTCATTCGTGCCAACTGCTATGAAAAGAGACAAGACCTATAGAAAACACATGCATAGCGAAAGACAAGAAGCAGTCTCTTTATAAGAAAGATTCCAATCATGAGTCAACAAGCCTTCCAACAAAGAATTTCACTATGGAGATTTGGATTAGCATTAATAGGTTGGTGCATAAAAGAATTTTCAACTCGCTTTTTTTCCTGGAAAGAACAAGATCACGATCCCGTGAATCTCTTGAAAACGGAAAGAAAGGGAAAGCCAATCGTACGTTCTGGTTTCCGTTCTTCCCACAGGTTATTCTATATAATTTATGAAAGAGAGGAGAAGCCCCACTCGGGGAGTTGAGTAAAAGCTTTCTCTGATATATGATACCTACCAAAGAGATCGCATTCCGACAGGGAGCACACGAAGCAATGGAAAGACTGGCCTGCGTAGTATTAGATAGAGGTATTACCAGGCACACCTCTCCTAGTGTTCGTTCGCTACGCACCTTCAACCCTAAAGGGAATGAGCAGCTAGCTAACTCAAACTAACCATAATTTTGATCCAACATGGTTCTCCATAGAGAAGGATCAAAAGCAATGAAACCTATGATGTATCCTCAATCTTCTTTAAAAATTCTAGTAAGTAATACGCGGCATGTTCTCAACCTTCTTAAACTTTCCTACAAGAGTTGTCTCACCTTTTAAAACATGCCAACTTATGGATTCCCCCTTCTATTTGTGCTTGTGGGACTTGCCTGAATTTTTGAAAGACATTTTCAACTCTTCAACCTTCTCTCCCTTCAAAGCAAACATCCGTTCTTTGGTTTTTGACTGCTCAGCCTCCTCCGAAACATGCCACTGAAAGACTCTACTGAGACAAAAATATGGGCTATCAAGAATGTAGAGGATGTAGGATGGGAAGTTGGTCAGATCTAGTATGGATCGTACATTGACGATTGTTGGAGTCGGCGGCTCTCCTAGGGTTCCATCATCTGGGATCCCTGGGGAAGAGGATCAAGTTGGCACTTGCGATAGCTTAATGTACTATCTCCCTCGCTAAGAGCATCTGAGTTTGGTAAACAATGGAGCAATCATTTTCATGACACATTAGATGGAGGTTGTAGCATTAAATAATGTTCATGTGCCCATCACTTTCACAGATCATTCGAAATGTACGACTCCGTACCACATAAAAGAGCCACCTCAACCCCTGATCTAAGAGCATGTGAGAACATATCCGGTGAGGGAAACTCAGATAACTGGAATGATTGGCCTTCACGCCTATCCCATCGATCGGAACTGGCAACAGATCTTTTAGCGGATGTAGCAGCGGATCAATATCAGCTATGTTCAACTCCCGCTACAGAGTCAACTCCAAATCAACATTCGGGAAGGAAAGCCAAACTACTTCTTGAACTAAACAACTTCTTCCTTTTCATTGATTGACTAGATCGTATGCTCTTTCTCCAGAACAAAATTCGCGCTCTCAAAAAAAGGAAGGGGCGCTGCTCCAAGAACGGGAGGGGCTCCTTGTGGAGGTTGCCATCATCCGTGACGCACCCACTGGGGATGAGGAGACTAGAAGAAATTAGCAAGGCCCCTAGAAGGTCCCAGCACTGCGTCTATAAATTCCAATTTTGAACATAAAAAATTTTTGATCTGGAAAAGTAAAAAAATTATAATTATATAATTTATTATATATTTCTATTTTCTTTATATACAAAAACCAGATGAATCAATGATTTATCAAAAAAATCTTAGGAATCAAAAATTTTATAAATATGTTCATCAGAAGGGACCAAGAAACGGCTACAAGGGCGCAGCAAGAAAGGAAACTGTACCCGACCAGGGATGGACGTAAACTCGTAAGCTACCGATGGTAGGGAAAAATGGAAGAATTTCTAATATAAATAATAAAATTATTCGCGAATTGGATCATGCCACATCACTTATTCTACAGGATCTTGTGGAGCCTGTTCATACATGACATAATTCGGACATGATCATAGAAAAAATTCTCCTCAAGAGAACCGCAGGTCCTATATCCTAAAATTAATTCATCAAGTTGATGATAAAATCCATGGACGTTCGAGTGGGATTTACGCACTTGTTACATTATTGGTCGAGCATCAATTCTTAGAAAGATTAGCTTTTCGAGGTGCCCGCCAGTATATTAATTGGGGAACAAAGGCGGAATATATTAGATTAGTAAACAATACTACTCCTAGACCTCCTAATAAAAGAAATGAACCTGATTTTGACCTTACCAGAAGTCAATCTCCAAGAATTCACTACCAATTAATATACTATTTTTTTTCACTACAAGTGCATTTTTTGGCTAAATGACGTGAGGTGGTTGCGACGATGTACGGGATACGGGATCCTTATAGTAGGCTGGACCAAAATCCAGTCGAGAGAGGGCAGCCTTTAGAAACAACAGCGTCCTGCAATTAATATACTGGCCTCCCGTTGGTCACCTTGTTAGTTTTCTAAGATTGGGAAACCCTTGGAAGAAGAGGATAAATCGAAATATAGCTGCTACACAAAAACTGGGTGCAAAGAACCAACCAGATTGACCCAATAATTAGTTTAGTAACTATTTCGAACAAATCTCGAAATTCTAAACTATCCAATAAAATCCTAAAATTCCTATTAATAAACCAAAATGCCCTATACGATTAGTTACAAAAGCTTTTTGATAGCACTTGCTGGATTAATAATGTAAGCTAAAATACCCAAAAGACAATAACCTTCTTAACTCATTATATTGATTTGATTGATTAGAGTCTCGGTTCATCTCAAGCCAAAAATAACCATATCGAAGAATCTTTTTTGCTAATATTTGACCACCCAGATGTCCTCCGCATTTTTCTCCATACAATTCTATCAAAAAAATTCTAGAGACACTTCTGGTAACACATCGTCCATGAGGATCCCACTAGAGCGCCTTCTACTTCTAATAGGCCACGAACTAGATCAGAAGCATTCTCAACGGATCCCCAAGCGAACAATTTCAACAAAATCTTTCAATATCTTATTTTACTATATTCAACTCTACGTATTCCTCTATCCGTAGAGTACATTGAATGTACAGAAATGGCTATAACAGAGTTTCTGTTATTCGTATTAGCAGCTACTCTAGGAGGAATGATTTTATGTGGTGCTAATGATTTAATAACTATCTTTGTAGCTCCAGAATGTTTCAGTTTATGTTCCTACCTATTATCTGGATATACAAGAGAGATGTACGTTCTAATGAGGCTACTACGAAATATTTACTCATGGGTATGTATAAGACCGAATCCATTCGATTTCTAAAAAGGATTACTAATCCTTAACTTTTCGAGGAATCCTTCGTCAATGTTTGTTAATGACCGACTTTTTCAAGCGCAAGAACCTTGGTTTTGTAGGAGCACAAGTCAGAACAATTGAGAAATAGAACCATCTGATTTGATCAAGACATACTCCAGCCATAAAAGGGGAATTTTTCTATCTCTTTAGAAAGTAGGGGTATTCTTCACCAAGCTTACTCTTAGTTTTGTTATCTAGATCCTTAGCATCTCTGATTTGACAAAACAAGAGAAGTATATTAAATGTTGAAAGTAAGAGTTCAAGGGAGATCAAAGATGGGCGTTGGAGCATCTATAGCTGCGTTTGATCGAATCCCTGGGAATACTCCGCATCGAATTCATTCCTGAAAGACCAAACTCACATCTAGGCGTCCTATCTAGTAAAGAACTTCGATCCAAGTTTGCTATGAACTCGTTTCAAGGTCTCCAAACCAAGCATAACAGAGGGAGAATCACTCTCAACGGAAGTAATTGAGATGCGTCTAGATGTAATGTTGATTCAAAAAGATCTGACTCTTACAGAATTGGTAAAGAGAGGCATATTTATTGTTGAACCAATTCGTCTATCTATGAAAAGGGATGGAAAAGATATTATATATCAAACCATAGGTTATTCATTGGTTGATAAGACTAAACGCCAAACAGATGGAGGTTGGATGGATAACCGTGTTACCAGATGAGATGCTTTGCTAGATTTGTCTAAAGTTGAATTCACTCCCTAGCCTTGAAAACATCAGCTATTTTATATGTGATTACGGGCTGAACCAAAACAAAATACTTTTTTTAATGGGTGTGATTCGTTGGACATAAATCCAATTTTTTAAAACAAAATAAAAATTGATTCCTTAGATTTTTTTCATTCCCGGTGGTATCAAAATGCATAGGAATTTAGTAATTTCCATGAAGTATGGTTCCGTGCATATGATTGAATGCATAGCTATTATAGGGGTATAAGACTTGATTAGACAGACTGGGCAGAAACGACTCACTTATATGATGGACTCACTTCTTCGTGCCCGGTATAGCGAATCTTGAAATATCACATTAGCAGGGTGTGTAGCTGAGTAAGTAATGTGGCGAGGTGCACTATTGTCTGTATAGAGATTGGGTTAAGCCCAATTAATATACTGGCACACAGCTAAAATTAATATACTAGTCGGGTGCCTGTTTGAAATGTTACGCTACACACCTCGCTACCGCATAAGCGGCACCAACCAGAAGGCCAAGCAACCAATAATCACTTTGGGCCTAGACTAAGGAACGGGAAGACTTTGCTCCGGATAGAAAGAAACAACCAATGTGGATACTAATTATGGACAAGAAGTCATACACGGTAATTCTGTTCAAATATGGAAGAACTTTGATCGCTTAGACCTAACAAGAGTCCAGTATATTAATTGCGGACAACTTGCTATGGTTAGCTCATTCAAATCAAAATCTTTGTTTTAGGTAGGAATTTGCATGCAAAGACTTTTCACTCGATCTCGAAGTAGTCATAGGTAGTGTAACTTGGCGAAGGGAGAGAAGGACAGGTAGATAAATGGATTCATGGATACGCTCTCCTACCTAAAAGGTTGGGCGACTAGATATTGAAAGTCGGTATATATCCCAGATCCCTCCAGCTCCTCGCTAGCACCTTCTACGAAGTATGGTTTTTCGACCTGCATTGAAACATTCATTCTATCCGGAGCAAATGAATGTTTCTGTAAGATTTGGAAATTCGAAAAGAAGGCCTTTGGGGACCTATTTTCGATTATTCAGGGATATTTTTCCCTAAGCGTACAGAGGGGAAATAATTCCAATCAACAAAAGTAGTTGTCAGAGGATCAAAAACTCCCCTAAAGGGATGGAAATTTCCCGAAGGGAAAACTTTCCCGACCAATTTATTGCATTTTGGTCAAAAGAAATTTTTTTAGGTTGTTTTTTGGCCAAATACTTCATAGAGACTCAGTGGAATACTTCATCGAGCTGACGCCTCTATCGCTTCGGCTATCCAAGGGCTGTGCTCGCTTGATAGAGCCTAAACTGACTTGTATTCATAAAAAATGAATTAGAATTAATTTTTGATGTCTGATGCTGTATGACCCGTGAGCCCCTCAAATTGCCAGTTTTTGTTAAACAAAACTGGCTTATGTGTGGCTTTCTTACGTGCTCGACTGCGTCTCCGACTTCGTCTCACTTGACTTCGTCTCGGAAGCCTCGACTTCGTCTCTGAGGGCTCGGCTTCGTCTCACTCGACTGCGTCTCCCTCGACTCGTTTACTACCACTTTACTTTGTCCCACTCGACTGCGTCTCCCTCGACTCGTTTCTTATATTTCTCGACTTCGTCTTTTTAATAACTCTTTTCAAGTATTCGTCGGGGGAATCGTGGGAGGCGGATCCAGATCCTCTCCTCCCCCAAACCCCCTCCTCTCCTTTCCTTGCTGGACTTATCCCCCCTGCCCCCTTTGACCAAAGGGGGTTCTTCTGTGCACTTTACGCCTTACTCCGTGTCTAGCCTCTACGTGCCTCTATGCCCTCTGCTTTTGGTGCGACGGGCTCGGGCACTCGGGCTTACATTGCGTAAGGCTCAGCGCTTATTGAGAGCGGTCCACTGCGCCATTTCCGACTAGGCAATGGCTTATTTCCCTTTGCTTCGCTGTCATTCAACGAATACAGAGAGCGGAGTGATCCAATCGCCCTAGCCAACTAGGCCAGGGCTCACTTCTCACTCCTTATCCTGTAAGCCGGAGAAGAGAGTATTTATAACCAGAAGAGTTTTATCCCCTCAACCGCCGGGGAGGGCTCCTACTACGCTAACTAGTGGGGCAGATCAAGGGCTTCGCTTCGGCGATCAAATCTCTGCTTAGGAATTATGAAATCACGTAAATGAATTTTCTAATGTGTCATGGAAATTCTTTGGGCTACAAGAACAAAAAATTTCTCGATGGTGTAACAAAATATCTCTCATTTCCAACTTGAATACATTTTTCATTTTTATTTCAAAATGAATGTTTTTGTTACACCATTACAAAGGTATGTGAGAAAGCACGACATGACAAGCTACTAGAAAAAGGCAATGTTCAATATGCAAATCAGCTGGGTAAGAAATACTATATAGTCAGCTACGTTGTGAATCGACCAGACGTTTCCGATGAAGATTGGAATCCTCCCCGCTTATCTGCTGTGCAAATCTCCGCTGCTATTACTAGCTGCAGACTCGACGTCGCTTCTCAGTTTGGTTTCATTAGAATTCCCTCGGGTCACCTCTATAGGAAGAGGTGTGAAGCGAAGACTGGATGTTAAGCCGCTATGGCAATTGACTACTCATTTTGTGGAAGCAGTGGGAATCCAAGTCATTAGCCTAGCCTGAGTGAATAATGACTTCCATCCATATCCCCGGTAGCTGCCATTGGTTCCAACTATTCATTGGGCAAAACGCAAAATCATAGGCTAGGCGACCTCTTCTAGAGGTTCACTTTCGTCCGCAGTATATTAATTGGGGAGGTATAAACATTAGGGAGATACGTGATTTTCATGTCCAATACTAGGTTGAATATATCTCCTAGTTAGGTTGGTTTTTCGTGAAATCCCGCAGAAGCAAAAAACATGGAGTTATTGCAATTTCATTGCAATTGATTCCTCCCCTTTCATTCTTTCATATACTAGGGGATTTCACTTGGAAAAAAATGTTCCATACTAACGGATTCGGGTCCATAACCATGGGTTCTAATGCACGAGATCTTGTAGCACTTATCAATGAGGCCCTATTAATTAGTATTACACAGAAGAAATCAATTATAGAAACTAATACAATTAGATCTGCTCTTCATAGACAAACTTGGGATTTGCGATCCTAAGTAAGATCGGTTCAGGATCATGGGATCTTTTTCTATCAGATAGGTGGATCATACCTACCAAATTACTTATTTTTAATTTTCATTTTTATGAAAATATTAAAAGTAAAAAAGATTAATGTACAAAAAATGACCGCATATGGGAGACCTGCACGTACGGTTCTCAGGGGGATCCGGCCGAAAGACCGGTCGGTGCCCACCCGACTAGAAGGACTGAGAAATTAATAGAGTACAAAACTTATCTTCAAGCTTTACCTTATTTTGATCGTTCAGAGGGCGATTGTGGAGTCACTGAATGAAGTCCTCCGTTTCTTTTGGAGGTGCTGACCCACAGCGAGGTAGCAAAGAAAAGAAGTGCTTTTAAAAACACTTCCTTTTTCGTTCAAGTATTCAATCTTCCCAAATAAAAATGAGTGAATTAATATTAAAAAAATGCTTCTAAAAAAATATCGAATTTTTTTTGAAATGTAATGATTGAAAAACGACTGATAATAACGAACCACATAAAAGAGCCGCATAGCTCAATAACATCATACTTACATGCATCATTAACCACTGAGATTGTAGAGCATGTACTAATATTGTTGATTGATGCATTTTACTTGAAAGACCAGATGTAGCGAAACCTTGAGTAAAAATGGCACTTGGCGCGGTAAATGAATTTTCTAATATGTCATGGAAATTCTTTGGGCTGGGCCATATACATGCTACAATGGCAATGACAATGGGAAGCAAGGCTGTAAGGCGGAGCGAATCCGGAAAGATTGCCTCAGTTCGGATTGTTCTCTGTAACTCGGGAACATGAAGTTGGAATCGCTAGTAATCGCGGATCTCACAGTTGCTAAATCTGCACAATTTCCCCTTCACATATGGTTACCTGATTCTATGAAAGGACCCACTCCTATTTCGGCTCATATATATGCTGCTACTATGGTAGCAGCAGGAATTTTTCTTGTAGCTCGTCTGCTTCCTCTTTTCATAGTCATACCTAACATAATGAATATTATTTCCTTAACAGGTATAATAACAGTATTATTAGGGGCTACTTTAGCTCTTGCTCAAATAGATATTAAAAGAAGTTTAGCTTATTCTACTGTGTCTCAATTAGTTTATATTATATTACCTCTGGGTATAAGTTCTTATAGGGCTGCTTTATTCGATTTGATCACTCATGCATATTCGAAAGCATTATTACTTTTAGGATCATGGAGATTAAAAAAAAGTATTGAACTGAAAAAAATTTCTAGGCCCTTATTCTTTTTTTAGGTTCACTAGGATTCTTAGTGGTTGGAATTTCTAGTTATCTTGGTAGGAATCTGATACCTGGATTTCCTTCTCAACAATTTTTTTTCCACAAGGGATCGTGATGTCGTTCTATGGAATCGCGGGTTTATTCATTCATTCCTAATTCTTCTTTTGATGATCGATTCAACCTCTGATCAAAAAGATAGACCTTGGTTCTATTTCATCTCTTCAACAAGTTTGGTAATGAGCATAACGACCCTATTGTTCTGATGGAAAGAAGAACCTATAATTAGCTTTTCGGGAAATTTCCAAACAAACAATTTCAACGAAATCTTTCAATTTCTTATTTTACTAGGCTCTCTTTGTAAGCAAAATTCACTTTCCTTGATCATTTCTGTTCGCCTAGTATAAACATTGGCCTTTGTATCACACTTATTTTTCGGTATGTCGCTCCGCGAGTAAGGAGCGTCGCGAGCAGAGCGAGAGAACGCAGTGAGCTTTGGTGATGTCAGAATTTTCACCTATTTTAATCTATTTAGTGATGAGTCCGCTAGTTTCTTTGATACCACTCGGTCTTCCTTTTCCATTTTTACTAGGCCCAACATTTTAGCCTGTTCCTTAATACATGATGATAGTGACTAGCTCCTTTGGCATCTTCTTCGGGTGCCTACTTTACTCCTCCGGCTTCCTACAGAGGAATCGGTCATCCTTGAAGTTTCTAACATATACAACATGAAAGAACGTTTTCTATTTTGACTTATCAATTATCTGTAGAACCCAATCTCGATTAAGCAAGAAAACAAGCTACGACTTTCATGCCTGATGTAAAGACAGAATCAATAAGCATAGTCGCTGTTAGGTCTAGCAGGCCCTGTCTGTCCATATGCTAGCTCAACTTAATCTCTAGTCTAATAAAAAGTTTTAGAGTGAGTAAATGGAGCTTCTTCATCTATTATTCAATTAACTTCCACTTTTAATTTCTATTATTTATTTTTCAATATTACTAAAAATTAAATTGTTTGGTTGAAAAGCGGCGCGGATTAGAATCTATTTTTATCCGAATGCCGGCTAATAGGAAACTGGTGCATTAGAAAATGGAACCCAAGGAGGAATTTTCTCGTGCTTTCCCTTGGAAAGAACTAATTTCCGGAGCCAAAGTGGAAGGATAAGGGTTCTCGCCTTTGACCTTCATAGCTTCGAAAGAAGAGGAAATCAGACCGGGTTTATTGCAGGATCATCCAGGTCTGGTTTGAAGCTCAGATAGCACCTTCCTTGAAGATTGATTGAGATAAAGGAAGCTATCATATCTCATTTAAGTTGGTTCAGTCTCTTTCTAGGGTTCCATACCTAGGTCTTTATGTTCATAATGACGTCATGCTTGCTTTTGGTACTCCGAAAAAACAAATCTTGATCGAACCTATATTTGTCCAATGGATACAATCTGCTCATGGCAAGACTTCCTATGGATTTGATGTTCTCTTATCTTCAACAATTGGACCAGCATTCAATGCAGGTCGAAGCATATGGTTACCCGGTTGGTACGGAGTGAGTTAGGTTCTTTCTTTCGGCTATATGCACGGAACCTTCTATGAAGTATGCCCAAAAAAATGTTACACAACCGACTCGGTGGCACGGAGTCGTACGTTTCGAATGATCTGTAAAAGTGAGTGGGCGCATGAATGTCATTTAACGCTACAACCAAGAGAGTTTCATTCTTTATATCATACACGTGCTTTGAATCATCTGAAAGAAAGTGAGTGGACCACTGGTGGCAAGCAACTCGTAGAGGCTGTAAGTACACAGTACCCCATAACAATCAATGTAACGTGGGGTCGAAGAGAGTGCCTACCTCCGAGCCGAGAGTGCCCACCCCTTCTGTCAGGCAGGCAACTCTACGTAACGCAGTTTGGGATAACCGTGACCATATAGATGAAAATATCTTCGATGCTGTCATTTTGAAATGTCCGCTTCACTCCCTTAGCCTTCCCAATTAATATACTGGCACTCCCGTCCCAATTAATATACTGGATGTTAGAGCTACGCTACCTCACTATGGTCGTTGTATACAGCGCCCCTCCCTTGTTAGTTGTCGCCTCCCGGAGCATTGCCCTTCTCCAACCCTTACTGCCCAACCGGAGAGCGGACAGCTAATGTGTTCCACTTATTGAACAGGGTCTATGGTCGGTCCGTGACCCTTGGATGCCGAAGTCATCCCTGGGGCAATCTTGTAGTTCCTACGGGGTGGAGACGATGGGGTTGGTCCATGGATTTTCCTTCCTTTTGCCACATTTCTCTCAAAGCAAAGGGTTGAAGGGAGGTCGCTCCTTCGGGCGCCTTGGATGTCTTGACCGCATAGCAGACACTTGGTTATTCGCGAGATTCACAAGAGGCACTCCTTGCCCTTTGTCTACTCCCTCATGTCATGCTACTGGGATGGAGACCTCTCACCAGGTGCTAGGGAAAGGCTCAACCCAAGTCACAATCGAAAGCTCAGGAATCAGATGAGACCTAGTTGCTTCTGATTCTCGGGATGACGAAGTAAAGCATCACGTGGTGTGAACAGTTAAGAAGAAACCCGCTCAGTAAAAAAGAGAACTATAAGAAAATAGCATTTCCTATTGATTTTGTCCCCAGGACTGGACATCTCCTATGTTGATTTTGAATTCTCCATCGCCCCTATTAATATCAAATTTCCCAAGGACTAGCAGAATCGAAATAGCGAAATTATTGGGTCATCTCAATGGGTTTAGAAAAATATTTTGATCTAGATCGTCTTTCTCGATAGAGTCATTCGATGAGATAACAACCTCATGATACACTTTTTCGAAGGCAACATCGAAAATTTGAAAAAAGATGAGCGGATACCCCTGGTGGTACCAAGCCTAGAGGACTAGTACTCCGTCGAAGAGAAAGCATAAGCCTAAGCTAGTAGACGACTAGTGAGTAATGAGGGCTCAACAGAGTAAAGAGACTGCTTCTTGAGGTGCTTGCGTAAGTGAAGAAAAGACTTTTCCTGTCATTCCTATTTAGGTCCGATTCGGATTCCTCCGTTGTTTCCTTTTCCTTCCGCACCTTTTCCTCGAAATGAGAAAGAAGATGGTACACTCGAATTGTATTATTTAAGTGCTTATTGTTTGCCAAAGATCCTACTTCTACAATTGGTATGTCACCAGGTTATTCAAATAAATTGTCTTTTCCGTGATTTTCCCATGTTACAACTTCCATACCAATTCGATCGATTCGGAATGGATCGGTTGAACATTCTATTAGGGAGCCTTGTCTTAACTCTTCTATGTGGTATTCATTCTCGTTCGGCTCTTGGGATCACATCCAGCAGTGGTTGGAACAGCTTGAAAAATCCAACCACTTCACCAACTTCATTGCCCCCAACCCTTTCTCGTACCTCTATTGAAACAGAATGGTTTCATGTTCTTTCATCGATTGGTTATTCCTCTCCGTTCGTGAAAAAAGCCTTGTTCTTTGGACGATCTATCTCATGTCTGGTACTGCATGGTTCCACTCTGCAAGAACTCCGAATCATTCTCTTGAAGCTCATCCTTTTTATGATAAATGATCCTCTTGCCCCGAAATGACGCGGCCCAATAAAGAAATTCCATTTCAGTGGGCATCAAAAATTCAATGTAAAATTGGAATGAGAATGAAATAAATTGTTTCAAATTGGTGCTTAAAAAAACTTAGATTTCGAAAAGATGTGCTTTAACCAAAAAGGTACTTTACCGAAAAATTAACTTCTATTAAGATT